>OY776113.1:139034795-144701358 GCA_963675035.1 Allygus modestus
AAACGTCATGATCACGATCCTCTTTTTACGGTGTGATACATCAGTACTCGAATCATTTTGGATTAAGCGCTATTTGATTTTATTTGTAATTTGTAATCAGATGATGTATTGACCGTAGTCTTTGTGTGTTTTTTGCAATTTTTGTAACCAATTACAAAATGTTGTATCTTCCATTGTTGTTGACATTTTGAATGTAGCGGTAGGGGTTTTGCAATTTTTTTATAAAAGTTATTTAAACCCTAACAAAGCATATTGTTTTGCAACCTGCGAAAAATTAAGCTCATTTTGGCTATCTGAAATTGGGAATTAAATTTTTATTTGGGCACCTTAAGTTCTTTTGTTAGTTTTTTATTTGGGTTTTCTGAGTTTGCTACTGCAAACTCACATACTTAAGTAAGTGTGTCTTAAGTATTCATTAACAAGTTTTAGCCTTTTTAGATTCCCCTTTTCTTGCTAATAAAAATGAATATAAGGTTGATATAGGTAGATTTATTTCAAAAATCTCATGCAAGACAGTGTAAAGTACCTCAGCACTTATGCTTATATACTACCTACTTAAGCTTGTATACTTATCACCAATGCTTGTAGGTGAAGGACTTGGTGTTCAATCTGCACATGATCCTGTCGGACACAGTCAAGATGAAGGAGTTTCAGGAGGACCCAGAGATGCTGCTGGACCTCATGTATCGTATCGCCAAAGGCTACCAGAACTCGCCAGACCTGCGTCTCACGTGGCTCGCAAACATGGCTCAGAAGCATATGGAGGTAACAGTTCTGACTGATAGTTTTATAAATTGTCTGATTTAAATTTTGAATCTGCCATATTACTAATGCTTTTAAAAGTCCTAAGTAAATAAATTGGTTTATTTTGTATCAGCTGGCTAGTACAATAGGTGACTGAGGAGGTAAATTTGTATATAACATATGATATTATTATTTGTAGGGATGTGCGAGTACTCAAAACTTTTAGTTTTTGGAGAAGTATTTTAATACTCTAACTCGACTCAAATTTTTGAAAAATGCTCTAAAGTTCGAGTAAGTATTTCCCGTCGATTTCCGGATGATCACTAACGATTCCGACCGGCCAAATCGCATAATAACGGCCGCAAAAGGCGATCGCATCACGTAAAATCGGCCGAAAATGACAATTGGACCGTGTAATTTCAGCAGTAAATGACAATGGAAAACATAATATCGGTTAAAAATGATGACTGGATCACGTAATAAAGGCCGAAAATGACGAAAGTATACATAATATCGGCAAAAGTGGCGACCAGGCCACTTAATACCGGCTATAACTAACCATTTGGTAATCTAATATTGATTATCAGCGATGTATGGACCAGGTGATATTGGCCCAATGACAACTGGACCGTGTTTTATCGGCTGGAAACGAATGTGTGGTTTTGTTTGTTAGTACGTAATCCAGTTTGATTGTACTGGCCAAAATTTAGTATTGCTACTCATGTATTAGTTAGAAACCATGTTTAGATTATAAAATATGGTGTGGTATCCAAATCCCATAACACCATTTGAAACTACCAACTGATGGGAAGTACTCGCTCGAAAATACTCAAAACTTGAAAATAATTGACACTACTAAAATAATTGGTTTGCAAAATTTAGTTTGACTCCAAATATTGTTGGTGTAAAAGATAAGGGAACTCCTCTAACAAGGAGGTACCTCCAAAGCTTATTTAAGCCTAACTTGACAGAGGGCACATGCAATTAAAAGGGAAAGAGGGTGCACTTGGAAGATACTTCCAGGTATGCAACTAATACATTTCCTTACAATAAATGAAACTTTTATTAAATATAAAATTTTGGTCACCAACATTTAATTTAATTGGGTTATTTCATAACTCTCATAAATTGAAGGAATTGTTACTCTTGATGGTATATGCTGCCCCAAGTACACTACAACTTGGATGAAATACGTAGTGTTATATATTTGTTTTTTCTTTTAAATTATCTTACCGGGTATATCTGAAATACACTGACAATCTTCGAGAGCTGATTCTTCTCATAAAAATAAAATTAAAAGTTCCTGTCAGGCTGTATGTGTTTTTTTAATAAATAAATCATATTATTTTAAGAACCATTTGAGATTTTAATTTGAAACTTGCGCTACATTTCTCATTCATGTTTAAAACTAATTTGATATTGAACTTGACATTTCTCTGTTTCTCTGTGTGTCTTGGCTTTCTCTGTTTCAAAATCCCAGCCACTTTTTAAATGTTCAAATCTAAAATCAGAAAAAAACTAGAGATGTGCGAGTACAGGTTTTTTAAGTCTAGTCGAGTAAATGGCAAAAGATTTGAATCTCGAGTTCGTCGAGTATACAAATAAAAAAAAAACATATAGGTCGAGTTAAATTGGATCAAAACAGTGTATAGGGTTCCATTTATAAATGTTGTTATTAAAATATACTTTTCTAGTCACTAAGCCCTGAAAATAACAATAGTAAGTCAAATAAATGGATTCCTGCTTCATTGGAAAAAGATAAGTACATTTATCTGAAAATAAATCATACCAAAGTTATTGCCTAACATTTTGCCATGAAGGTCAAATACTTTTAATCTTTTGGTATTAAGGTTTTTATAACCTATATGGTATTAATTAACCATAAAAAATAATTTCAGTTTTTTATTTTATTTCCTATTTTTATTTATCCTATGTTTTATTGTGTATTATGTTTAGGCCTAAGCTACATCTTTCTACGAATGGAGGAAATAAAATTACATTTAGGCCTATAAGTTAAAATAAACTTTATTTTAATATTTAAAAGGCCTATTACATGGTAAAGCATTAACCTACTTACTTACCACACTAAATATATTTACTAACATATCTTAGCATTAATTTTAACACTAATAGTCCTAATAAAAACAATCAGTTAATAAAAACATGAAGATACTATGTTTGAAAGTGCCCGGCAAATCAGTTGATAAAATTGAAGCCATGTCTTAGAGTTTTAAAACATTAAGAATGATTAAAAAAATCATTAATGAAACTTAAACAAAGCCTAAACAAATCACTTGTCTTTAAAATCAGCTCAATGACAAAGGACAATAATAGTTGTGCCTAAAATTAATGGATTGACTCAATTTCAATTACTATGGAACAAAAAACAAGCAAAAACTTCTTATGCTTACCTGTTATATTTCATTACAGATTTGTTTTTGATATTTTACTTTTTTTTACAAAGTTAGGTTAACCTAAAAATGGACTATGACTATACAGGCAGTGTTCATACAACTCAATCTGAAGGTCCTGGTAAATCTTCCTTTTTGGTGTGAAGAGTAGGCTAATACAAATTTATAAGCCACAACCTACTTATTTATCAATAAAACACTGAAATCCACATCACAACTCTTAACACCTCAAATGCGTTGACACTCAATTTGAATTTACAGACGACGCGCGGCCGCGGATGACCCGTGGTAGCGCGGGTAAACGGCGGGAGTAAACTCGCTCGAAACCTTCCGAGTTTCAGTAAGACTTCGAGTTTCAGAGCCGAACTCGGCTCAAACTCGAAATGTCGAGTACTCGCACATCTCTAGAAAAAACTGTTCTAGACATACAAAAAAAAAACAATCTTTTATGCTATTTCAAAAGATGGTGTAAAGATTTTAAAGATCACCAAACCAAATACTTAAAGACCCTTGTCTTAGAAACTTTTTCCTTTTTTTATGAGATGAATCTACATTCAGTTTGTCTGTGGATTCAAGATACACACTGTACCTTGATAATGAAGATATTTCAAATTCAGTCCCTTGTATTAACATTTTCCTTGCGGTTTAAATGTTGTAAGGTTGACCCAGGAACTGAAAATGTTTATTCACTAAAAACATTGGTTTTACATGTAGAAACAATGTTTGAGTGTTAATAAAGTGTTTGATAGTTCTTATCTGTAATTCTTGCCGATAAATTTTTGGAGTCCATGAACTTTCCCCGCAGTTTTGAATCGTGCAGTAGTAGTAGGCGCCTGCCGCGACGCAACACGCACCACAATCCTACGCGACTGAAACACATTATTCACCGGAACGCACTATCTTGTCCTTCTAAAAAGGTAAACAAACAAAAAACCGAGCGCTGATAAGAGCCGGAGTATTGGTAAACAACTTGAAAGTGAGCGTAGGGGAAGCGCCCCCCCCCCCATACCTTCAAGAGGGGGAACCGGAAATTGACCATATAGCGGACATTGTACGGGCATAGACAAACTTGTGACAAAATTTCATTCATCCAGCTGCATTGGCTGAAGCTCAATATTCCTTTGAAAATAACATTTAGACTATGGATCTCATGAACTCCAAACCGATACACTGGCAAGGACAGCTTGGAGTTCATGTATTCTACCCGCACGCAATCTGTTAAAAGGACTGCTTGCAAAATAATCTCAAAATACATGTTTCCGTATTACCTGAGGTAGCCTAGGTCCCGATGACCTCAGATAATCTAGACCGTACTGTATGTTGCAGCACAACAATCACACAGAAGCAGCCATGTGCCTGGTCCACTCAGCAGCTCTGGTGGCGGAGTACCTTCACATGTTGGAGGACCAGCCTTACCTGCCGAAGGGGGCGGTGAGTCTGGAGGGTGTGACTCCCAACGCCCTCGAGGAGTGTGCTGTCTCCGAGGATGTCCTCAGTCCCGAGGAAGAGGGCGTCTGTCTCGGGAAAGATTTCACCGAGAGCGGACTCATCGGATTGCTGGAACATGCTGCTAACTCATTTTATTCGGTAATTTCTAAATCGAGTTTTATCAGGATCATAAATTGATTTATAGTAGATTCTGGTCCAGCTGTCCACCACAATAGTCCGGATTTCTGATAGTCTACTGTATTTATGTTTGTTACAGAGTAGTGCATTGATTAAAATTCATGGTGTAGGTGAGTTTATGTTATTCTAGAAATTATTGCAGAAATTGTCCATCACTGATTAAAGAAAAACAACCATTATTTTTCCCTAATCATAATCTGCAGTAATTCTTAAATCAATGATAAAATAAAAATAAAATATCTTTCAATATCCTGTTATGTTGCGCTAAGCTACATGTTTTGTAGCAACAACCACACCTTTAGGCAGCATCTTCAATCAGATTTGTCACATGAATAATTGAAACACAAAAATATAGAGAAATTCATTAACACATTCATGTCAAAATTAAAAACAAGACTGGTCATTTGGTAACTATTTACCAAATAATTCAGAGTTCAGATTTCTTAAATAATGTAGTACATTAAATGGTGTCATATTAGTTAACTATTTTCAGAAATTCTTGATATGAAATAATATGTTAAAGTAGTCATTATTCCAGTATGACGGTGTTTGTGCAAGACAGTTTTCCAGCTTGGCTTTAAATTTATAAATACCACTAGCATTTTTTATTTATACTAGCAAATGATAAAAATATCTGAATCCAGCAAAAGAAGGTTTATTTTCATAAAGTGACATGTAACATGTTATGTTTGACAAACGCTGGTTGATTCTTCATTCTACTATTTTATAGAAACCATTTTGTTAACCATGTATTAGAATAAAAACAAGATTAACATAAAATTACCTAATGTACGTAATTAACAACTTAGTCTTTCATTATTACATTTGATTCATTATGTATTGAAACTTCACCATGTCAGTGTAATAAATAAGTAATATATTTCTAATTACTGTATTAGCAGAAACAAATAGTTTGAGTAAAATTTAAAGAAATAATGAATTTCTAAACACTTGGTTAAACTAGCATTTTTAATAATATAGAGGTGTTAAAATTTCAAACACTATTGACAAAAAAATACTGAAATGTAAGTTATATTCCCCCCTTGAATGACCATTTGTTTAATTACATTCACACCCTTAGTAATTTTGAAATTAATGATTTGTTTACTTCTGCACAACGTGGAGCACATATGAAATGTATCAGTTAATTATGTGCTGTGGAATTAAAAATAAGAACCACTTTTTTAGTAATGAAACTTGTTACAGGCAGGAATGTATGAAGCAATGAATACAGTATACAAAGTGATGATCCCTATCACAGAGGCCAACAGAGACTACAAAAAACTGGCAAATATTCATGGGTAGGTTGATATTATTTTGTTTATTATTATTTTCTTAAAACTGCAGTAATTTATTGAATAAATTGGAATTACGGTACTTGATACACCTGATACTTTGCATGTGAATAATTGTGTAGCCATGGCCTAGTGTCTTCATTCCACTGAACAACCCTCATAATGAAAGGTGATAGCAAACCCAAACTAGGCAAGAAGATAACCTGACAAGAAGTACATTTTTTCACTAGTAAAAAGCTCATCGGTTATATTTTTTTTACAATCAGGTACAGAAAATTTATGTTTTTTATACTTTCAAATCAAATCAAATCAATATTTCTTTATTCGACAAATGCACATGGATGGAATAGTCAGTTATATATAATGAAAAACAGTAGAGACAATAGAGAATAGAGATCCCCCGTGTTCCTTACTGTTAAACATACACATCAATACAAACATCAAATTACTAACCAACTAAAATAGCTGTACAATAATCAAAGAATAGCTATACATTTGTATTGGCTCTAATTTCCCTAAATTCATCAAAAGAATATAAGGAAAGCCGCAAAATATACTCTTTTAACTGATTCAACAACAACTGATTCAACTCAACTTTAACTCGATTTCAAAAATTAAATATACAAGAGATGATCCATTCAGACCAAAAACAACGGACCATAACTGTGGAAAGTTGTTTTTCCCTTAAAATGGCAAATAAATCCTATATATTCTTTGTCATAAGATTTTCTTCTTGTAGCATGTTTAATCCACAGAATAATCTTAAATCTAATAAAGTGAAGTCCATTTGAAATATTACAATTTAAGTACAGTAGAGTCCTGCTATTCCGAAGTAATTAGGACCGAACCTTGTTCAGTTTAGCGGGAATTCGGAATAGGCAGATTTTATGAATAGTATCAACGTATTGACTTGGTAAGGCGTAAATTATGCGTGGGGTCATATGTAATGTTTCAGGTGATGTTTTTCTTATGCTAGTGTCATTTCTAAACATTATTGATTGGCTTGTGAACATGCTTAGTGAAAATCAGAAGGGAAATGCAGTGACCGACGACTCATGAGCTGTCCTGTGTGGGCGACGCGGTACGAGTGATGCAAGCTGCGGTTGTGACCTACGCGCCCGACGGAGCGCCTGAGGCGATCAAAACATCGCGTGGATATCGCTTCGCACACTCGCTCCGCCACGTAGGACACTCTAGCAAGAAACACAGTTTGTCACTTTCGTGTTACTTGCCACGCGATGTCCATGCAGGACAGCGTCTCATAGTACAGGCGATTGACAGCGTCGTAACGTTTTCACAAAAAAACGAACGTCTTCTTAATTTTCCCTAATTTTAAGAAATTTCCGAACTTGAGTTTGAAATAGGCGGATTTTTGGAATAGCGAGACTCTACTGTATGGCTGTCTGTAATTTTTAACTTTATATGTTCAATTTCTTAAATATTAGTTGTTTTTACTTATATAAACAAAACAATTTTATCATACATTTGTATATTTTAATTACAGTTATAAAATTCCATTATAAATTCGCTTAGTTCAAGCATTTCTTTAACGGGATTATTTCTTTGAGTTATTGAACATTTGTACTTTTTCAGGAAGCTGCACGATGCTTTCAACCGCATGGAACAGTTACATGGTAAAAGAGTATTTGGCACCTACTTCCGTGTTGGCTTCTATGGTTCCAAATTTGGAGATCTAAATGGAGAAGAATTTATCTATAAGGAACCGACCCTTACAAAGTTGCCTGAAATATTCAGTCGATTAGAGGTTAGTCAGTAGTTTACCTTATCCTCTGTTATCACAGTCAAACTAATCAATTTATTTTTTCTGATATATGATTTATTTTTATTTTAGTCAATGAATAGTAATTTATTCTGTCTTAAAACAATACATTATTGTAATGGACTGTGTCAAGATTCTGAAATACATCACATTTTCAATAGGCTACTTAAAACTAAACAGTCTGGTTAGGTTTAGTGATATACAATAAAACCCTGCTTAACCGGACCTCGCTAAACCGAAACCCGGGTTAACCGGGACGGTCTACAAGAAATATTTAATCAATAATAGAGAAGATAAGTCCGGCGAATGACTCATGGCGGACCAAGAGACCGTCTGCCGCGGCGGTCACTGAACTTAGAGGTAGTTTTGACAGGTGTTACCACATACCTGATCCGCCCGTGAGGGGGTGGAGGGTTGACCCATTCTGCATTTTCCGCATTCCAATATCGCACTAAAGGATCAGTGTACCATCAACCCTCACACCTGCTGCAAACTCCAAGATAGATGTTTGCGTATTTTTCCGAAATTAACCTTGAAATACCAACAGTTCATTATCCGAAAAATTGGGTTATCCGGAACGGTCCCGCCCCCATTATTTCGGTTAAGCGGGGTTCTACTGTATATGTATTAGTTAAATGTTCGATTGGTGGATTAGGAGACCCTGGCAGAGCCGCTAGGCTAATTTTTCTCAAGGGAATTTTGTGCAAGTCATCGGAAGGAAATGAACTAGTTAGGATGGAAAAGGTGGGAAGGGACGGAGTAGCTAATTAACCTATTAGAGGGCAAACTCCCATGACTCCTGTGACGACAGCCACTCAAACAGGCGGGTCTGCTCTGCCCTTCTAGGATAACTGATAAGGTATCTCATGTTCAGCAAGATACCACAATGTTAAAGAAGACGATACGCCCACAAACATGGAGGGACCAAGGTGAAAAAAAACTACTCAAATTGTCAAATGTATTGCCAAAAGACTACTCACATGCTATGACATCTTCATTTGCTGTACCCATTATCGACCTCAGAACTGGAATAGACCAGTTTTAAGTTTGTCCTGGGTGTATATATGTATTTAAACAAGAAGACTGAAATATATTGAACCAAGTAAGGTATACACATTTAAAGGAAATGGTTATATTAAGTGTGTCTGTTGGGATACTAAGCACCCACGGAAATAAAATTAGTTTTTTCCACGTGATGATGTGTCATAGTTTTTAGCGAATTTCCCCTATAGGGAAGAAGCTATTACCGTAGGTGGCATGGTAAAGACTTAAGCCCGAGACCATGATAACTTTTTGTTTTGAGGTCACCAGATGCCAAAAACACTATTTGTTCAAATTTATATATATATATATTAGTGATGGTCAAAACCAGAAATTTCAAATCTCGAAACCGAAACCAAAACTTAAAAAATCGAATCTCGAAACTCGAAAGTCAAATTCCAAAATCCTATTTACTTGCCTGGTTTTGGTTATGAAAAATAAATCCAGTTACTCCAAATAAACCTGTTAACTTACTGCCATTCTCAAAGTATCCTAGAAAAATATTAGTTTCAGAACTATTAGTGAACCAATTATTTGTAGCTTAATTATAAACTTTGGTTAGAGTTGTTCTTTCACAAATAAAAAATCAATAATCCACAAAAGGTGAAGGTAGACGACTGATGACAGTAGGCTTTTGACCTTCACATTATTAATCAACACTCGGGCGTGATTTCTGTTAAAAAAACAACAATGACACAAAAAATCTCGGCAGTTTTGAGTTTTGATTCTCGAAACTCGCCGATCGAATCTCGAAACCGAAACTTTTCCAAAGTTTTGGCGGTTTTGAGATTCGAGTTTTGGTTTTGACACATCACTAAATATATATATATATATATATATATATATATATATATATATATATATATATATTATTATATTATTTAGTTCACCTCGAAACACGTGTCAGTGAATAAAAAATGGATTTTGAATGGTACTCTGGTAATTTTCTTTTAAAAATAATATATATATATATGCGTCCGTTACCTCAATAACTTTTGAAAGAAACACCCGATTTTGATGAAATTTGGCACAAATGTAGAGAGTAGCATTTATGACTTTAATCGATCGAACTATGGGAAGGGGGTTTTATGGGGGTTTACAATTTTCCAGAAATCAGTTTTTTGCAATTTTTACCCCAAAATGTTAAAAACACTAAATTTTGGTTATAGCCATTTTATAGAACTTAAAAAACAAATAATTTAGTGTTTTGAATCATTAACCTAGGTTAAGTAGTTGCGGAGAACATCCAAAAAACGTGTCCCTTGTTAATCTTATGGGAAAAAGGTTTTTACCGTAGTCGGCATGGTAAGACCTAGGCCCGGGACCATGATAACTTTTCGTTTTGAGGTCCCCAGACCCCAAAAACACCATTCGTTCGAAACTGTATATATATATATATATATATATGTGTGTGTCCGTGAGCACGATAACTCTCGTAAAAATTATCCGATTTTGATGAAATTTGGTATAAATGTGTAAAGCAACATTTATGACTTTAAGTTCGAAAACCAGCCAGATCGCTCCTTCCAAAGGGGTATTTTGGGGGGGTTTTGTACCCCAAAAATGGGTTTTTCGAATTTTTTACATATAATTTTGGAAATAGTCAAATTTTAGTTTTTTCCATTGGATTCAGCTTTAAAAAACACACAATTTGGTATTTTGATCATTTCTCTACGTCAATTGGTTACCGAGATATTGAAAGTGCTAAACACAGTACGTTGTCTAATGTTATTCTTATGGTGGAAAAGAAAAATTTTATATCTCGCTTATTTATGAACGTATACTGACGAAACTTGGTATACGGCTTCATCTGGTTGTGGACCATTGATATTTCCTCAAATAAACAATTTTTTTCCAAAGGCTCCCGTAGCAGCAAACCTGCGTACTCAGCCCCATGTTATTATTATGGAGAATATGTAACGTGTTATCTCCCTTAATTATGACAATAAATTAATGAAATTTGGTATGTAGCTTTACCTACATAAATTATATTGATATTTGTATAAAACCCCATTTTTTGTGTTCCTTGCTTCAGCAAACCTGCATACTCAGCCACCATGTTATTCTTATGGAGAATAATTAAAATGTCATAAATCGTTTGTTTATGAATGTATATTGATGAAACTTGGTATGTGGCTTTATGTGGTATTAAGATGCATATATATGCATTGGAAATTCGCTGAGTATGCAGGTTTGCTGCTACGGGGGTATATATATATATATATATATGCATTGGAAATTCGCTGAGCACACAAGTTTGCTGCTACGGGGGTATTAGATTTTTCTCAGATAATTTTACTAAAATTTTTATATGTCTTTTTATAATACATTTAGCTCAATAAAAGAAACATTTTGGTGTTTTAATTGTTCTACGTCCAACCATTGCAGAGATATTCAAAGTGCTAAACACAGCACGTTGTCCAATGTTATCCTTATGGAGAATAAATAAAATTTGATATCTCGATTATTTAAGAATGTTCATTGATGAAACTTGGTATGTAGCTTCAGCTAGTTGTGGTATATTGATATTAGCACAAAAAAAGTTTTTTATTGATAGTCCCCATAGCAGCAAACCTGCATACTCGGCCCCCATGTTATTCATATGGAGAATAAGTAAAGTTATATTTCTCCCTTAATTATGAATCTAAATTAATATAACTTGGTATCTAGCTTCTTCACCTGGTTCAGTTATTTTGAGAATTGCAAAAAAAAACACATTACTTATCTTCCTCGTTGCAGCAAACCTGCGTCCTCAACCCTAATGTTATTCTTATGGAGGATAAATAAAATGTTATATATCACTTGTTTATGAATGTATTTTTGTGGAACTTGGTAATTGGCTTTATGTAGTAGTGAGACATATATATATATGTCTCACTACTACATAAAGCCAATTACCAAGTTCCACAAAAATACATTCATAAACAAGTGATATATAACATTTTATTTATCCTCCATAAGAATAACATTAGGGTTGAGGACGCAGGTTTGCTGCAACGAGGAAGATAAGTAATGTGTTTTTTTTTGCAATTCTCAAAATAACTGAACCAGGTGAAGAAGCTAGATACCAAGTTATATTAATTTAGATTCATAATTAAGGGAGAAATATAACTTTACTTATTCTCCATATGAATAACATGGGGGCCGAGTATGCAGGTTTGCTGCTATGGGGACTATCAATAAAAAACTTTTTTTGTGCTAATATCAATATACCACAACTAGCTGAAGCTACATACCAAGTTTCATCAATGAACATTCTCACTATATATATGTCTCACTACTACATAAAGCCAATTACCAAGTTCCACAAAAATACATTCATAAACAAGTGATATATAACATTTTATTTATCCTCCATAAGAATAACATTAGGGTTGAGGACGCAGGTTTGCTGCAACGAGGAAGATAAGTAATGTGTTTTTTTTTGCAATTCTCAAAATAACTGAACCAGGTGAAGAAGCTAGATACCAAGTTATATTAATTTAGATTCATAATTAAGGGAGAAATATAACTTTACTTATTCTCCATATGAATAACATGGGGGCCGAGTATGCAGGTTTGCTGCTATGGGGACTATCAATAAAAAACTTTTTTTGTGCTAATATCAATATACCACAACTAGCTGAAGCTACATACCAAGTTTCATCAATGAACATTCTTAAATAATCGAGATATCAAATTATTAGTAGTGAGACATATATATATATATATATATATATATATATATGTCTCACTACTACATAAAGCCAATTACCAAGTTCCACAAAAATACATTCATAAACAAGTGATATATAACATTTTATTTATCCTCCATAAATATATAAATATATAAATATATATAATATATAAATATATAAATATATATATATATATATATATATATATATATATATATATATATATGCATTGGAAATTTTCTGAGTATGCAGATTTGCTGCGACGGGGGTATTAATGATATTCCAGGCAAATAACTTTGTGTAGCTCACAATTCCTTTGTCTCAGTATTTTTCCTCTGCCCCCTTCCTGCCAGCATAGTGTCTTCAATCCACATATAAGATTTAGTACTTAAATAATGTCAAGGTTTCCAAGAACCTGGCAGGATTTAAATGTAAAATATACTTAATGTTCTTGGAATGTGAAATATAATTGATGTTGAAATACTATGAAATACTTGAAATACTATGTATTACATTTTTCAGAACTTTTATGCAGAACGATTTGGGCCTGACAACATGGTAATCATCAAGGACTCAAATGTTGTAGACCCTAACAATCTGGACCCAGACAAAGCATATATTCAAATAACCTATGTGGAACCCTACTTTGAGCCATATGAATACCGGTACAGGTTGACTCATTTTGACCGAAACTTCAACATCAGTAAGTATTAGTGGGTTCAATTTATTACATTTGATACTTTGCATAAAAAAAATATAAAAAAACAGTTATGTCTCTTAAAAACAAGGTGGTTTTGTACCAAGTAGCTCATTGTTGACACAATTACTTAATTCATTTTGTGAAATAAAAAGCTTTATCATTGGAAACTTTATTATTGGAAGCAATATTAGTTTTGAATCTTAAAATAATATCGGTTAAATCAATTAGAATTTTTGTAATACAACATTTTCCATTTTATTGGTTTATGTTTTTACGAGGGCTGTTGAGAAAGTAAGTTCCGTTGGTGGCTAGCGAGTAGAGGAATGGGGGTAGAGGTGTGACCACGGCGGCGTTGGGTAGTCTGGCTCAGTAGGCGTCTGTCCATACGCCAAGCAGGTTGATCGGACTGCTCCACGCGCTGCAATCTAAATTCAAAATGGCCGCCGCAAGTGCCAGTGCCGCCGGCTCTGGTGACGCCGCGAGCGTCAGTCCAGCCGCCGCAATTGACAACCCTGCTGACTGTGAAGTGCGTTCAGTTATCCGGTTTCTTTGGGCAAAAAAAATAAACCTGCTGAGATCCATCGTGAACTGTGTTCTGTTTACGGAAATACCATAATGAGTGACAGTGTAGTTCGGAAATGGTGCCGTTTGTTTAACGAAGGACGCACGAATGTTCATGATGAAGAGAAAAGTGGCCAGCCATCTGGTAACCGACGATCTTGTGGACAGAATTAATGATAAGGTTAGAGAGAACAGGAAGTTCACTATTACAGACCTCTTGGAGTGTTCCCTCAAATTTCATACACTCTTCTGTACAACATTGTGACTCAAAATTGTTGTGCCGACAAACATTCTCAAAGAAAAAACTCATGGCAACTGTTTTTTGGGACAGGAAAGGGGTTCTATTGGTTGAGTATTTAGAAAGAGGCACTTCAATTAACTCAACAGTTTATTGTGAAACGCTAAAGAAACTGAGGCGGGCAATCCAGAACAAAAGGCGTGGCATGTTGACCGGTGGCGTTGTTTTCATTCACGTCAATGCACGTCCTCACACTGCAGCGAAAACTCGTGAGCTTCTGGACCATTTTGGTTGGGATGTTTTTGACCACCCACCTTACAGTCCTGATTTAGCGCCAAGTGATTTTCACTTGTTCCCCAACATGAAAAAATGGCTTGGGTCACAGCGCTTTGTGAATGATGAAAAGCTGAAAGATGGCGTCAACGGGTGGCTACGTGCACAGGCGGCAGAATTCTTTTCAGTGGGAATTGAAAAGCTTGTTCCTAGGTATGATAGGTGCTTAAATGTCAGTGGGAATTATGTCGAAAAATAGTTTAAGACACGCTTTTTAAGATGTATATAAACAATTTTTTGTAGATCCATTGAGTATTTTTTTACACCTAAATGTAACTTACTTTCTGAACAGCCCTCGTACTTCATAATTCAAAATAACTACATAATCTAATAATATTTTGCACTGTTTTCAAATGCATCATTTATCTAACAACTACGGGGTTGGATTTGATTTGAATTATTTAAGAAATTAGCATTTAAAATAATATATGTGAAAATTTATGTAAAAGGATATATTATCCTTACATAGTAGAATCTATAGGAAACCTACAACTACGGACTCCACATACATGCTACTTCCAGCCATCCCCAATCTCAGAATATGGCTGCGTACAATAGTTTTGTAAATAGGCTTTTAAAAGTTCCAATGTCCCAGGATGACTACAACAATGAATGCTTTTAAAAGTTCCAATGTCCCAGGATGACTACAACAATGAATACACAATACTAAAATACATTCATAGCAGCATCATAGATACCACAATTAATAAACAGAAAACTAAAAAATCTACAGAGAAATCCAACAACAATTTTGTGTCTGGAGAGTTCGGAAATAATTTGCACTTTACCTTGAAAAATGAATTAGGAAAACAAAAAATCATTTTGGCGTGCAAAACTTCCAATAAGTAAGAACGACACTTGAACAAAACTAGCCCTAATAAAGATAACAACAGCTTAGATAGTACAGGTGTATACAAATTATCCTTCAGCGAATATCCAAAAATGTACATAGGACAATCAGGTTGTTCATTTCGCGAAAGGTTTAGTGAAAACCTTCCTAAGCCAAAATTGGTAACTCAGCACTCCAAGTTTGCGGAACACCTCGTCAAGAATCACAATGTTATTTTATAAACGTTCTCCAGAGCTATGAAATTTATAAAGCTTTAAAAAATTGCCAAATGACATTTTGAACGAGAAATTACATTTTGGTTTAATCATTCTGTTCGATCTTGAAGAAACTTGTAGTAATAACAGAAGACGAGGTAATCAGCTGAATGCCCCCTTCCTTCAAGGTCAACGTCATCAAGCAGGCAACGGCTAATCGTATCATTCCGCACGCGTGTTCGATATCCTCTCAGTCTGGATTTTTCCTTGGCCGGCCACGCTAACTGTATTAAATGTTTGTTTTGTATTCATGTCCCCGTCCTTGTGTGTATGTTGACATTTGTAACTTTTTAAACTTCGACAACGACTACGTGTTTTACAACTAGATTTCAACATGTAGATTTGAAAATGGGACAGCAGTCCCGAAACTAGTCATCTACTAGTGATTTAGGACTGACAATGGATACGTTAACCTATTACTTTAAGTAGATTTTCAATCCAGGAGGCAAATTATGAGTAAATACGTACTCACATACAAGACTTAAAATATACATGAACAAATTAGGTAATGCAATCAACCAGTGTTGCCAGATTTCAAATTAGCATTATTGTACTGTATTACCTAAATGACTGTACATTTCCATAATATTATCGTACCCAACCAAGATATTTTTTCCAAGAATTACTATTCACTTTTATACGAAGTTTGTGACATTCTTTAATGACCACCCTGTATACTTTCATATTTTAAAATTATTTGTTTCGTTTAGCCGGTATAAATTCACAGATGTCCTTTCGGACAACATGTCTGCGGATGGCTTGAATGAAGTGCAATTGCCATTTGCCTCTATTCCCTCACTGACAATTATGAGCACTTTGTCTACAGTTCCTGTAAAAAGTCTATTTCTTGATTTAGTTTTTGCATTGTTCATGTTACTTTACACCCGTTCAACCGTTCGTGTTATAAAGTGAATCAAGTATCATTTGTAGGTTTGGTATCGTTCATGATTTAGGTCTTGGTTGCAGTTATTTTTCGGCGTGGATAGTGTACCAACCAAACATAAAAAATGGCCAGGCTAAACGTAACATTTATATAGATTTTCTTCAAAATGGTTCATTTTTGGAGTCAAATTGTTATGGGACGTGTTTGGTAAGTCAACAAATCTGATGACAAAAATTTAAGTTGTGGTCTCTTCTTGTAGAACGATTTGTCTATGCCACGCCCTTCACTGCCAGTGGTAGAGCCCATGGAGAATTACATGAGCAGTACAAGAAGAAAACTATATTGCAAACAGCAAATCATTTTCCTTACGTCAAAACTAGGATCCAAGTCGTTCACAGGAAGCAAGTGAGTTCTCGCTTAGTTGTGTAGTGTTGCGAAGGATAGATAAGGCTATTTATAGACCTTTTTTTACTTTTTAAACTGTGTTATTTTAAAAATCCACCCTTATTTTTCGAATTATTACTGATATTTTTTAAGTTTTCTGTTAAGTATGAACGTTGTAACTGCAAGAGCACAGGTGCAGCTGGAAATGCAAAATTCATAGCAAAACGTTGCAAGATCAAGCAACATTATGCATTGCTCTAAAATTTGTATAAGAATTTATTTTATTAGATTTTTGTCTATTTTAATTGTATACTGGACAACTTTCGCCTAAAAATTAAAATTAACAAGCTATTTGGATAAACTGAATTTTTAAGGTATTTTTTAGATTTTATTTTCAAAAAGAGGGAGGGCTTTAGCTGCAGAGAATGAGCAAAAAACAGAACTACTGTGAAACTTTCCAGGTAAAACCTCCTGTTGGCTTGGGCTATCTCTTTTTTGTCAAGGTCAGTTATTAATTATTAAAACAACTTGTATTTCCTAGGTTGTTCTAACACCAATCGAAGTAGCCATTGAAGATATCCAGAAGAAAACGGTCGAGTTAGCACATGCAACTCACCAAGATCCTCCGGACCCCAAAATTCTTCAGATGGTGCTTCAAGGTTGCATAGGTACGTAATGGAGGTTTATTCCACTTCTCTTGGTCTGTGGTTTATATTTTTTTTATATATTGAAAAAGGTTTTGTATTTTAAGGATAAAATATAAATATAACTTGCAGGTGAATAGGCCTTTTTGCTGGCCTTATGGTGAGTGAGTAAGCCATATGATTACATATGATGTCACATGATAAATATGGGGAAGAAAACAGTCCAGTATTTCAGTTCATGCTGTGATCCTTATTTAAGGCTACTGTTTAGGGTTGTGACAAACTTAAAGTTCAGTTTCAGTGTTGCCAACAAAGCACAGAAATAAATTATCTCTAAATTGTGGCAGCACTTTGTCTTCAGTTACAATCACAATCTGAAACTTGTTTAATATTTCATAAATAATCAAATAAAGAACTTTGTTGACCTTTCTCAATTTATTTGTATCTCTCTTTATTTTATTGTACAGTCAACTCCCGATTATCCGGGGTAATGACCGGTTGGAGGGTCACGGATAACCCATAACCACAGTTAAAACAAAGGGATTCAATAAATTGAATATTACGAATATAATTAAGGTTTACACACAGTTTTCTAACACAATATTGTGTTATTAATGTAATTTAAGTCATATTTATGCAAATTAAATACTTTTAAAAACTTGAAAATGTAAACAAGATAATAGTTAATCCTAGTGATGGCTGATGAGGTTAAACTCATTTGCATTTCCGAACACCAATACACGGGGACACAGAACTACAGTGAACAATATGCTAATTAATTCTGCACTGAAGGCAAAAACGTGTGAAGGTGAACAACGTGGGAAGGGTGATTGGTTTCTATTTTTATTCGTCAACTTCCGTCCGTCGCTCTAGGTGGCTACAGCATGGTCAAGGTCTTCGCTCCCTAGCACACGACCAAGGCTCATTAACGAAATAACAGACTCTCAGATTAAGTTATTCTGACAATTAAAGTAAATTTTATGATTCTGGAGATATTATAACCAAACAAATTGTTATTATTGCTCAATTTATGTTTAGAAGGGAATAAATAAAAATAAACCTTTCATGACCCTGGTTAAACCACAACCCGATTAACCCGCTCCGGGATAATCGAGAGTTGACTATCCAAATTTTAAAATAGTGAAATGTTAAAATATTTTAACAATAGTCACATACAGGGTATTTATATACCACTGGAAAGGAGGCGTCATCATAAAGCAAGGTTCGTAGAGCTTTCAGACAAGGTGTGCTGAGTCGATCTATTTAAGGTTTTCTGCTTTACCGGAAGAGACCTCGTAAAAACAGCTGGAAGGTCACGTGATCACCAATCCAATCTGCAGTGTTGCTAGAAACACGATATTTATCGTACGAGTACCACATTTTCCTCATCAGTGTAATTAGAATTAACATTGTTTAACTGCTTACATTCTATGATAAGCTGTTATTTTATGAAACTAATATATTGTTTTGATTTATTTGTATTATTAAATTAATGGATTAAGGGTTTAAATTTTCTTTCTGTATGTCCAGTGACAATTTAAAAATAGCTGTACCATTATTATACCCTTAAGGTTGGCAACACTTTATGGTATGTTGTTTATTTAGGAATCAGCTGGACGACCTCGTAAGACATCTTTGCTACAAACATTGCTCTTATGTAAATAAGCACACCTAGTCTGAAAGCTCTACGAACCTTGATCATAAAGTGGTTATTATGAGGACGCCTGCTAGTCAGACCTTTATTAGTATCACTTGGCTGCACACAATCTAAACAAGTACAAACCTAAAGTAATGTGACAAACAATTGTGGGGTGAGAAAAGCCTGGCATGGGGGGTGGGTTTAGTGGGTAGGGCTTCGGCGAGTCCCACACTTCGCCCGTAAACAGATTCCCACCTCCTTGGGAAAAACACCTAAACAAGTACTAGACGACTGCTGCTCTTAAGGACTTTCCCTTTTAACACTTCACTGCCTTCGATTTTAACACTTTCACTGCCTTCGACATGTTTAAACACGAAAATCCTAAATGTTTCAATGTTGAGCAATGTTCCGATTCTGGGACACCCACAGCGAAAGTGTTAATGTTTGTGTACATGATTGTAATGCATTTGAATGAAAATAAACTTTAATCATATTCTATTCTCGTCCCACTAAATTATTTACTTGGTTCATTATAGTTATTGGTTTGCTATTTTAATTATTTTCTGTGCGTGAAATGAGTAAACTATGAACTGGATATTGATAAGTATAATCTATAATTATTTGTTCCCAATTTCCATTATTAGAGTGATATCAGTTATCATAATTTGTTATAAAATAATATTGAGGTTTTTCTTATATCCCAAAAATTACTTACAAAATAAAAATAAAAAAGGTTCAGTAGTGGTTGATACATTAAACTCTTTTGTTTTTATATTTGACCTTGTTTTACTTTATATTTCAAGAATAAAAATGTTACTACACAATAATTAAAATCCCAGGGTTCAATCTCAGGATTCTTTACTTTTTATTTCTAACTCAACTGGCAGAACATGTCATCTTAAAATCAGGGAAAACCCATTTTGAATTTTATCAAAATGTTGAAGTTTTATTGGTTTGGATGAGACTTGCAAAATCAGGTAACAATAATAAAAATACTTGAGAACTGTGAAAAATACAAAGATTTTATTACATAGAAATAATTACAACTAAATCCAAAATTTGCATAAGTCCATAAAGTCTTATATATCTATAAGCCCTACATCACACTCATATGACAATTAAATTGAACCCATCTTGTACCTGTGTATGTGGAGATATACTTAATGAATTTTTAAAATGAGGAATTATTTATTAGCTTTTCACTAGGTTATGTTTTTCGTTGAAGTCAAAATTTTACAGTTTATCTTTTAAATAAAGTTGTTTGAGTCAATTCATGTAGGCTAGGCCAAAACACTTTTCATTCTGTAATCACAGTGGCCGAATTATGTTGTTTAAGTTAACATTTTTACTTGTTTATTGTAAAACTGGGGTAGGCTAAGCCTAATTTACTGGCGATACAAAGTGTTCATTTATGAAATATTTAATAAGTGGTATGAATGGTTGATAGATCTAGATTACTTATCCATCATGGCGGGCCTAGTCCAAAACAAACTTGTTATTTTCACTGCCCACGGTGTAAAACACTGTCAGTCTGCCTACTTATCACCACATAATTCGTATTATACTGGAACTTAGTAAAAAAAAACTATTTCATTGTACCAGACACAGGCCCGTACCACTTTTTATAAAAACCCCGAAACTTCTCGTTCGCATCGTTACTGGAGAAAGAAAGAAACCGACTCAGGAGACGGAATGCAACAGAATAAGGCCGGCTCGCTACCCGCTGCCGTCTTTTATAACAGTTTATAATGGCCCCCCATAGAAAGAAATGCTGACTGGTTTAAACCCGGATTCAGACGAGTCTTATTCTCACTCCATTTCGCTCTGCGATCTCATTGGCTCTTAAAACTACGTCATTTGTGTCTCTATTAGGCTGAGCGAATATCTCACTTAAATCTTGCCTTCCAAACGGAATTTTACTGATTTGACTCATCTATAAAATGGCAGATTTCTTAACAAAAAACTATTGCACAACCTTTGACCGTTTAAAATCGACTTTTTAATGTCCGATTTTTATATTTTTTCTGAAGGTTTATTATATGTAACTTTCATTTCAATAGGATTTATAGTTTTTTAGATAATCAATATTTTCTAACTGCAACCTCCCCAATTATGATTTTTTTTCAAATTGTTTTTGTAGGAGTTAAATAGGATACCCGGTACATGGTTAATGAGGAATGTTTTGCCATTGCAGGCACCACTGTCAACCAAGGTCCGATGGAGATGGCCGTAGTTTTCCTGTCTGAATTTGCTGATGGTAAAGGAACTCCATCCAAACTGCAGAACAAGCTCAGATTGTGTTTTAAAGATTTCTCGAAAAAGTGAGTACTTCTGATCGAGACTTAAGAGACATATTTTATTTGGTTGTGAAATTTCTGAGTGGTACAGTGAATAAAACTACATTTTAATGTATATCAAAACCTGGTTGACTACATGTTATTGGTTGGAGAGAACCAAGGGATCTAAATTAAGAAAGGACATTCAGACCGAGGGCTGATTTGGAAGAATTTGGGATGGGTTGTAACCAATCCCGGTGCTTTATTATACTTGTACGCTATAATAAAGCCTGATCACAAGCAGGCCACATTTGCAAAACATATTGCCAACATAAATTGTAACAAACATTAAATCATTGAATACATTACAGGTCTGTCTTAACACCATTCAGGTTCAACAAACCACTGTTTTAAGTTAAAAAATACATCAACCAATAAATTAAGTTTTAGTTCACAATAAAAATTCAATTTATCGGTTGATGTATTTTTTTATTTTAAGTTCTAAATCAATAAGAAGAGCTACAGAAGATAAACCACTGCTTGGTACAAAATATTATTGTATAAGCTATGCCAGTATTACATTTGTTAATGTATGATAAGAAATCCAAATTTTCTGCTTCCTGGAGTCTTTTAAAATCAGTAAAATGTTACCCTTATTTTTCCTTTTCATGAATGAATGTAAGACATATGACTAATATTGTGAGTCATTGGCGAAGTGGTTAAGACGACAGACTTTGGAACCATGGCCCTGTCATCGGTTCAAATGTCTTTGCAATTAAATGTTATCAGTATTGTCCAACTTGTACTGTAACGGTCCACCCCTTGCTTTGCTGCCGTTACACGCATCTGTAGTCTATGTGGACAAGCTAAGTAAGGTAAAAAAGAGTCACCAACCTCTTTTCTTCAAAAAAGTACAAAGTAACTAACTGGGGTTATTTCTATACTGATTAAATCAAGATATTTTTAACAGACTGATTGATATATCTTTTGTTCCTTTTATTTACGGTGTCTAAAAATTTATATTCAGAGCTAAATAATTCGTTTGGGCAAATATCAAATAAACAATCTTCCCTTGTATGTTCAGCCTAAAATCAGATACTCTACAATTATAATCAGTAGTTGGCTCCACCCACAATTTAAAAAACCAAGAGATTCCTAATATTGTTTTAAATTTTCAACCAACAACTAATTTATTTGTTTCAGATGTTCGGATGCACTTAGGAAGAACAAAAACTTAATTGGACCAGACCAGAGGGATTACCAGAGGGAGTTGGAGCGCAACTATCATCGGTTCAGTGATCGACTAGTCCCACTCATCACATTGCGCAACAAACTCCCTCACAACTAGACAGCCTCGTTTCTTCATATATTTATTATCTTTAAATTTGTAATGCTTAGTCTTTCACACCTATTGACCTATTTGCAATTAGAAAATGTTTACTGCATGAGTAAGATATAAGTTTAGAGTTTGCTTTCTGTCATTTTTTAGTGTGATCTTAAATCTTTTATAATTCATATTTTACTCCCAAGTTATGATTTAAATTCGGAATAACCACATTTATTTGTTAGACCTGAATAAAGAGTTCAGCTTGGTTTTATTTATTAGTTTTGTAAAGTATTTGGCCGTGTATAACCTTCAAGCCTTCAAGCATTAATTTAAAGGCCTTGTGAGTAGTTGAACAAAATTATAGCTCAACTGTTCTCTGACATTCCTCATTTCTTTTAATGATGTCCAGTTCTGTTATCCCTCTAAGTTAATTTTTGAGGTGTTCAACAACCAACTTTGGAGGATCAGCTGTGTGCTTGTCATTGGCAATACACTATTATTACTCTGAACAGTGGTATCCCCAGCATTGGACAGTCTATCTAGTTTTACTGGAACATCAACTTGGGGTTGTTGCACCAATCATGGAAAGCTGAGTTGAGTTTAGAACTTCATTGACTTTCCCTTTAGATTGATATCACTCGGCCTTTAGTAGCATTTAAACGTATATTTAGGAAAGGTAGGTAGTAGCAAGATCAGGATTTGGACCGTTCCCTTTCAAAACGTTAAAAATAATAATGAAGAAGTAAATACATACCAAAAACAAAATCACAAACATTACCTCAGTATTTCCAGTATTCACTAAAGTCACAACACAGGAAATATTTAAATTCCTGTGTTGTGACTTTGGTGTGTTCACAGCAAGTTTTCCATTTATGGTAAGCTTGTGGACTCTCCCGATCATCTGTTCCCCAGCAAGTTTTCCATTTATGGTAAGCTTGTGGACTCTCCCGATCATCTGTTCCCCAGCAAGTTTTCCATTTATGGTAAGCTTGTGGACTCTCCCGATCATCTGTTCCCCAGCAAGTTTTCCATTTATGGTAAGCATGTGGACTCTCCCGATCGTCTGTTCCCCAGCAAGTTTTCCATTTATGGTAAGCGTGTGGACTCTCCCGATCGTCTGTTCCCCAGACAATTTCCCCAGACTAGCCTGTGGATGACCTTAACCTAAATGTGCAATACTCACAACAATATTGTATCAAGTATAAATTAACTTTAATAAATACACCTAAACAAATATTTTACTATTTTTTATATAAATTATATTACTTTAAATTGTATGTTATAATGTCTGTTATTTTTAAGTTGCAATAATGGATTACCTCTCGTAACTGGATTGATGTAATACGGGGCTGGTGTAAAAAAATTTTAATATCGCAAACCCAAAACTATAATTTTGTATACTTGAGATACTTGCAATAAGTATAATCAAAATTATTCCAATCAATGATAGTAACAGTGACATACTAAGTTTTTGGCACAGCTCCTCATTGTTTCAAATTCAAGAATTCTGTATTAGTGAGGCTTCAGATTATATTTTTTATCAACTATGTTTTGATGGCAAATCACGTATGAAAACCTATTAAAGCCAAGCAGAAATAGAAAGTTTAAACTTTAAATTCTGTGTTAATTTTATGTTGTGCCCTTCATTCTGTTTATCTGATTAATATGTATTGGGTTTGTCGACAGATTCAGTTGCACTAAGGGTACTTGTGTTGGTTTAAGACCTATACTCACTGCACTCAGTGCAGATCCACTAACACATGTTAGCTATCAGATTGTTCTGTCATGCTGTCTGTGTACATGCAATGTAATCTGTGTTTTTATAAGCAAGGGGCTTTTTTTAGCATAAAGTTAACGTAACACAGACATATACAATTTGTTCAGTATAAGCCTAAATTTCTTACCCATTCTGGCTGTCTGTAAACCCCACAAATGCTGTAAGACCAGACGATAGTCAATAGACTGATTAAAAATCCAAAATAATAAATATGGCTTAAAAAAGAGACTGTAAAATTGAGCATAATCTCATATGTTTTTTTTAATTATTGTAGAGACTATATTTTCCTTGTTTTTAAATTAAAAATATATTTAGATGTACTTAATGTGAAGTTGTGTTTTTTATTTGCCGAGTAAGGTAATAGTATTTATTAAGCTATAAAATGTAAAATATATTTTGTTAAGCTTTTGCAATGATGCTTTATATAATAAATACCAAAGATCAGTGTTTTTGTACTTTTGTCTTGGTAACCTTCCCTCAGCCCTAACAACTTATTAACACGTTCCATGCGGGTGCGGTACATATACCACATGGCTCAACGTTGAAACTAGGGATGAGTAGATTCCAATTCTCGATTCCGATTCTAAGCCTGGTGGAGTCGATTCCGATTCTATCGATTCCAGGCCGTCGGTACAAACAGGGATAAGCTAAACAACGTTTGACAAAATAATTGTTGTCATTTCAGACCCCCTCTCCCCCATGTAACCGTTGATTATACATCCTACGGAATAGATTGACCTAGCTTACAGGCCGGGCGTGCCTCGGCATTGCTGCGCTGGCCTCGAGTTTGACGTGAGATTCCGCCAGAGCGCTACCAGTCGGCTCTTCCCTCTTTCTCCCTGCTCTCCGATCGCCCCCTCCAGGCCAGTCAGTGTCTCAGTGACTGCCGAGCGGGAAGGAGGTACACGCTCTTTCTCATGAAAACACGCCGACTCCCCCTCCCTCCCCACAGCACTCTAGGCCGAATTGAGTCGCCGCGGCCTTTGAGAAACACTAGCAGAGATGTCCGTTGACATTCTGTCTTTGCATGTGTTGGTTTCGTACATCACTTGATAGTTGTGTATGTCAACAATATACATGAGTAACACTCTAGTAGTGTAATGAAATCAATTATGTGTCTAAAATTATTGGTAAACTATGCCTAAAAATGTTGCGTTCAGGTTGTTGAAGTAATTATGACAATACAACCTGTCACCATATTTTGACTAGCTTAACACCGGTTAAAAAATTGGTAAAACCACGAAAATTTTTTTTTTTTTTTCAAAATGTTGGAAATTTGACGCTGATTATGGAAATGATAGTTTTCCGCGGAAAAGTCGTTAAAACCCCGGAAAATCGAAAAATAATTTGTTTTCTGAAAATACTGTCACGTGGGTATTCAAAATGTGCGAAATTTCACCCTGAATACGATCGTGCAATTATTTTTCCGATCACACTTTTTTCTCCGTGGAAAAGGCGGGAAAACGTAGGAAAATCGGAAAAAAACATTGTTCTTATAATGGGGGAAATTGATCGACTTACCATCTGATTGATGCATTGTCAGTCAGACTTACATGCCTGTAATACTACTACAGGGTGTCCACAGACCGGAAATTCCAGGAAAATCGGATAATTATACGGGAATTTCGATGAAAATTCGTTAATTTAGTTTAAAACCCCTTTTTCGCCCGTTCTCGTTCATGCGGCCCGGTTGTCGTTTCCAGCCAATAAAACAAGTTTAGGTTGTTGTTTAAGAGATATTGCGGACATTTTCCATCACTGATTAGTAAAAAACTATACTGTTTTTACTATAATCAGTGATAGAAAATGTCCGCAATAATCTCTTAAACAACATAAACTCACCATCACCAACAATGAATTTTAAACAAAGAAGTTTTGGTTGTCATTTTCAGCCAGTAAGAAACGTTGCTGAGTGTAATTTTGGGCCACTAAATGGAACTAAATTCCTGTTTCTGACCCATCCGACGCGAAAAATATAGGCGTTCTTTGGCTGTAGAACGGGATCGAATTGCCGATTGTATTCGTAAAAATACGTTCCGGTTGTCATTCGGGCATGTAAAGCGGGATCCGGCTTTATTTTTCGCTGGGGAAATGTGGTACGATTGCCAATTTTTATGTTAAATCACAGTTAGATTGTCACGGTTACTGGCAGTCTTTTTCTGCTGGTAAAATGCGGCCCTTAATTTTATTGTGGTCGATGTTTTTCCCTACAAATCGCAGGATTGGTTTGTCGGTCAGTTGCCTGTTTTGGGCGCTAAAACGAGGTTATATTGCTATTTCTGTATATAATATGCGGCTCGCTTGCCGCTTGAGGCCAATAAGACGCGGTCCAATTCATTATTCCTAAAAAAAATCAGTCTTTTTTTGTACCACCAAATTGCGGCAAAATTTATGTTTTGTACCGATAAAACAGGCCAAATCTCTGATTTTGCCAGATAAAATGCGTTTCGGAATTCGCTTATGGTATGTAAAACACGACCCAGCTTTATTTATTGCCGAGAAAATGCGGTCCGATTGCCGTTTTTGAGCGATTAAGTGTTCATCATCATCAGAAGGAGCACATCAGCCACAATGGGCTTATTGCGCACCCCCGAAAAAGAAATGAGAAGGTTTCAGTACTCACTTAAGTGTTAAGCGATTAAGTGTTATTATACGCATAAGTGATATTTGCACAAAAAACCATTTTTTGGCTGATAGTTCCCGTAGCAGCAAATTTGCATACTCAGCCCCCATGTTATTCTTATGTAGAACAATTAAAATGTCATTAGGTAATCATTTATTTATGAATGTATATTGACGAAACTTGGTATGTTGTATTAGATACATATAAATTCATTGGAAATTCGCTGAGTACGCAGGTTTGCTGCTACGGGGTTGAATTTATAATTCACGTTTTCTCTGTAAATCCACGGTGTTTTTTTTTTCAATATGTATAGTGAAGTTTGATGTGTGTCTGAATAGTAGTACGTATCGCATTATTTATCCGTAAATATTACTAAAAGCGATAAATTGGGCAGTGTGAATCATAGGCCTAGGCCTCATGTTAGTTACATCTGTAACTGCTGTCTCAAGAAAACGCGATAGTAATTATATTTGATGTGTCAGGTCTTTGATTAGTTCCGAATTAATATGTATGGCAAAAAGTTCTGCAGTATATATAGTAGTGTTTTTTGGTAGTTTTTTCTAACTTCATCTGTGGGAACCAGACGGCAGCTCCTGTGCCGTCTGCTGTTTTCGACCCGTCTGTAAATACAGTATCTTGATTGCGTTCTTGTAGGTTATGTTGAGTAGCTGATTGATAGTATGTTGATGTTGATATGCTTTTGGGTTTGTTTCATTCATTGTCAGTTTTATATTATCGATTGTTTCGTTGATTTGTATTCCGATTTTGGTTATTTGTGGGGGTATGTCCCAATCGGTAATGCTGATATTCTCAAGGCTGTATTCCGAAATGTTTGGGTTAAAGTTTTGAATTGTTGATATAGCCTTGATATAAATGGGGATATTCTTGTCCTTCCAGTTCCAGAAAGGGTGGATATTTGTGAGCAGTTCAAGGTATTGGCATTTATGACTGTTTTGGTTGCATTTACAACTAAATTGATATCAATTATATTATTCCATATGGCATTGTAGGTGTTTAATAGGATTATTAGGGCTTGTTCTGGCAGGTTTTTGATCATACTGTAAGTTATTTGGCCGCTTCCTGGAGCAGTATCATTTTTCTTTGCTTTGAGAACTGAGGTTAATTCTTGAAGGTTGAAGTTATTTTCTGTTGGGTGATTAGTATCTAGAATTATTGGTGTGTTGATCTCTTCGGCTTGGGCTACATGATCTGGTACAATGTGTTTCATAAATCTTTCGGCCAGGGATTGGTTTTCATTAATATCAGAGTTGTTTTCATTGTTGCGGTTGATTTAAGTTTCTTTATAATTTTCTATTCAAATTGACGGTTTTTTTCTCTCCTATTTCAGTGTCCAGGTTTTGCCAGCCCTGTTGTTTTGCCTCCTATTTAACGTCTTTAGCTTTGAGTTGTGTTTCTTGATATAATTTATAGTTTAATGGGGTCATGTTTTTTTTTTAACTTTGTAAAACTGAGTCTTTGCAGGGCTACAGCTCTCGAGCACTCTTCTGTCCACCATGATTTTGGCTCAAAACCTTTTTTATTTTGTAAATTAGGTGTGACCCATTTAGGTATTGTTTTATCTGCAGCTATAGTAATTATTTCCTCTAATTTTTCAATTTGTTGATTTATAGGAATGTTTACTGTATGTTTAATACTTGTTTTAATTATTTTTGTATACTGTAGCCAATTTCCTTTTTTAAAATTTCTCCTGGCTTTTTCATTATGAGTTACTGTAGTGTTAGCCTGAATATTTCAGTTGTTGAAACTGAAGTTCATAATTATTGGGTAGTGATTACTCCCCATGGGATCTGTAAGAACCTCCCAATTGTCCATGTGTGAATGCAAGTTTGGAGTAACGAATGTGAGGTCTATGACTGATTGTTGATGAAAAATGTTTGGTATGGTTGAGTATGCATTGCTGTTTGTTAAAATAAAGTTTGAGTTGTTGAAATGATGAAAAATGTCTTTTCCTCGTTTGTCAGACTTGTTGCAGTTCCAAAATTGGTGGTGGGCATTGAAATCGCCACAAATCAGTGTTTCCACCGTCTAAGGAAAAGATTTCCTGTTGCCAAAATGAGCGGTTAACGGTTTTGTTGGTACAATATATGTTAATAATACTAAAAGGTTTGTTATTGTTATGCCTATAACTTGCATATTCATTGTATTATATTGTTTTATGGTTTTTGAATGCAGTAATTTGTGAATAATGAAGGCTACTATATAATTTTGGTAGTTTTCTCTAACTTCATCTGTGGGAACCAGAAGGCAGCTCCTGTGCCGTCTGCTGTTTTCGACCTGTCTGTAAATACAGTATTTTGATTGCGTTCTTGTAGGTTATGTTGAGTAGCTGGTTGAACCATAATTAATGCCGATCAGACAGTGCTACAATTGTTTTCAGTATGGTTGATGTGCTAATGAATATCATGGAATGTCATGGATTGAGGAACATAGTTTGGTCATTTACAAGAGAGTTTAAAAACTCTAGGTCACTTATTGATCATGCATACACTGATCTTCCCTAGGATTATGTTGCTGCTTCTGTTCTTGTGACTGCCTTAGCAGATCACCATGCTCAAATGACTACAGTCAAACTGCTTCCACAAAGAGAGGCTTCCCCAAAATTTTGTTTGTGCCGATCATTCAGAGACGAAAACATGTTGATATTCAACAATTACCTTGCTCGTGAGCAGTGGACAGAGGTTTTTAGTGCAGATTCTGTTGAATCGAAAATGAAGAACTTCACCTCTACTATTTCTTTTAATATAGACCAGGCTTTCCCAGAGAAGAAAGTAAGGTGCAAGAAAAAAGGTTTCATAGCAATATTTCTTTAAGCAAAGAACAGGCTGATCTTCGGGATTTAGTCAGATCGTGGTACTCCATTACCACTTCATTTCAAGTATTTAGAGAGATCCAATCCACTGAGGCAACACTTCTTAAGATTGAAAGCTCAATATCGCCAGAGTATAAAATATTCAAAGTCTCTCAAGGTATCCAAACAAATAAATAACTCTTCAAACAAGTCAAAGACTATGTGGAACATCATAAATGGAAATAGGGTCACTTCAACGTCTCATCATGATTTTATTTTTGCTGTAAAAATAGCAAAGGAGAATTAGTTATTCATCCAAAGGAGGTTTCCAACATTTTCAATGATTTCTTCATAAATATATCACAGTGTAACACTTTGAATAGCAAGAATGTGAGTTCCTCTTCAAATGAAAGCTCCACTTCAAAGTCCTTCTTTTTAAAACCAGTAAGCGCAGCAGAAGTTATCGATTTGATATATTAATTACAGCCCAAAACTGCATCTGGAATTGATAATGTGTCATCCAAACTCCTAAAATACTGCTCTAATTCCCTAGCAAATCCTCTCGTACATCTAATCAATAGCTCTTTTGAAACTGGAGTATTCCCTGATTTTCTGAAACTTTCAGTTGTAAGCCCAATTTTTAAAAAAGGAAAAAATTAATGCTCTACAATTATAGACCTATTGCGATAACATCTTCACTCTCCAAGATTTCTGAGAAAGCAGTTTTAAATAGGTTGATTTCTTTTATTGACAAACATAGTATTTTATTTTCTGGTCAATTTGGCTTTTTAAAGGGCAAGTCTACTCTGTTGATGCCATGTTTTCCCTCATAAAATTTATTGTAAAAGAGCTATATCTAAAGAAATCCGTAGCGGGTGTCTTCTTTGATCTCCGAAAGGCTTTTGACATGGTAAATCATGGTCTGCTTCTTGAGAAACTTGAGAGCATTGGAATACGGGACACTGCTCTAAAATGGTTTTCCTCCTTCCTTACTGGACGTAGACAAATAGTAAAGATACCTTCTATAGATAAAGATTGTATGACATACTCATACTCAGATGAGAAGCTTGTCATCTCCGGAGTTCCTCAGGGTTCAATCCTGGGCCCGTTGTTGTTCATTTTATACATAAATGACTTAAAATCATGTGTTATTAATGTTAATCTGTGTCTTTTCGCAGATGACACCTCACTTGCCATATCGCATCAGGCAAGAACAGATTTGGAAATTGACTCTTATGTTAAATCAAATAGTATTGTGCAATGGTTCCATGAAAATATGTTGTGTGTCAATTCTGATAAGACCAAACTGCTTGATTTCTCCATTGGCCATAAAGAAACATCTCTTCTAAAATTGTCCATAGGTGAAAGTTTCGTTACTGCAGCAGATGACGTAACATTTTTGGGGCTTCGCCTAGACTCAAATTTAAAATTTTTCTCACATAGAGCATGTCGCTAGCCGTTTGTCTTCAGGTGTTTTTGTGTTAAGACGTCTATCTACCTTCTCCAGTACTGAAGTTCTTCTCTCAGCATATAATGCCCTCATTTATCCATTTCTTTCATACGCAGTTGTGATTTGGAGGTCTGAGAGCTCATATACGAAGACTCTTTTCATTCTTCAAAAAAGAGCTGATGTGAGAATAATTGCAGGAATCGATAAAGCAGTATCATGTGCTTCCTACTTCAAGGCTTTTGATCTGCTCACCTTTCCATCTATTTATATCTTTGATTCACTTATTTTTTTAAAAAAGAACCAGCACATTTTTCACGAATTTTTACCATTGTCAAATAGTAAAACCTGAAACAAGCACAATTATAACATACCACCACACAAATCAGCATTTTTCAAAAATCACACAGTTTATAATTGTATAAAAATGTTCAATAGCCTTCCGACCACTCTTAAACAAGAATGTAAAGAATGTAATCTAGTCACCTTCAAAATAAATGTAAAAAGGTTCTTACTTAAAAGTAGTTTTTATAATGTTAAGGATTATTTTGACAAGAAATATGTTTAGTTTTAGAAAAATGTTTGTAATAACGTATGCTAATGCAATTTATTTTGTTTTGTGGCAATAAAGATATTTGATTTGATTTGATTTGATTACTTGTTCTCCATATGGATAACAAACATATGGGGGCCGAGTATACAGGTTTGCTGCTACCGTAAAAATCAACAAAAACCTTTTTTTGTGCTAATATCAATATACCACAACTATTTGAAGCCACATACCTAGTTCCATCAATATAACATACAATAACATTCATAACATACATAAATAATGGAAATATAATATTTTATTTATTCTCCATTAGGATAACATTGGACAACGTACTGTGTTAAGCACTTTGAATATCACTGCAACGGTTGGACGTAAAACAACAATTAAAACGCCAAAATGATTGTTTTGTAGAGCTAAACTGATTGGTAGAAAGAAATGTGGAGGTTTTAGTGAAATTATCGGAGGAATATCTAAAAACCGTATTCCCATAAGATTAACATGGGAAATTTTATGGACACATTTTTTGACTTTTCTCCACAACCACTAAACCTAGCTTAATGATTCAAAATACCAGATTGTTTGTTTTTTAAGCTCTATAAAATGGCTATAACCAAAATCTAGTGTTTTTTTAAATTTTAGGGTAAAAAGTTCAAAAAACTGATTTTTGAAAATTTTAAACCCCCATAAAACCCCCTTCCCATAGACCGATCGATCTGGTTTTCGAACTTAAGTCATAAATGTTACTTTCCTCATTTGTGCCAAATTTCATCAAAATCGGGCACTTCTTTCAAAATTTATCGTGGTAACGGACACACATATATATATTGTATATATATATATATATATACATACATATACTGTACATATAAATTTGAACGGATAGTGGTTTTGGCTTCTGGGGACCTCAAAACAAAAAGTTTTCATGGTCTCGGGCTTAAGTCTTACCATGCCACCTACGGTAATAGCTTTCTTTCCTATAGGGGAAATTCGCTAAAAACAGTAAAATAATGTATAATTGACTTGATTCGCATTAACACAGTTTAATATTCAATATAGGCTACTTAATGACAATCAGCCCTAGAGAAAAATGTTCGTGTTAGCAGAGAAGCAGTGCTAGTGCTACTTTTAATAACAAGAAAATCCTTCGGATTATGGATCGAGAGTGTAACTAAAATAACATATTCAACATTAATTTTGACAATTAATAAAAAACTTAAAGATATCTGTTTCCATGTTCAAATAGTTAGTTTCCATTCATTAACTAGTTATTAATTAGAATGTTGTATACCCTCTAGTTAATTATGGACAAGTCGGTGAAAATCGTTGTTTGTTATCAGAATAGCGGCGGTTTACGCACCGAGTCCGAGAGCGTAACTAAAATCCCATTTTAAACATTAGTTTTGACATACTTTCCTAAAATCGTCAAGATATCTGTTTATTTGTTCAAATAGTATATAGTGTATTCATTAACTAGTTATTAATTAGAATGTTGTATACCCTCTAGTTGATTATGGACAAGTCGGTGAAAATCGTTGTTTGTTATCAGAATAGCGGCGGTTTATGCACCGAGAGTGTAACTAAAATCCCATTTTAAACATTAGTTATGACACACTTTCCTAAAATCGTCAAGATTTTTTTTACATGTTAAAATAGTATATAGTTTATTCATTAACTAGTTATTAATTAGAAAGTTCAAAGTTGTATATACCCTCTAGTTAATTCTGGACAAGTCGTTGAAAAACGTTGTTTTTCATCAAGATAGCGGGCGGATTATGCATCGAGAGTGTAACTAAAATCCTATTTTCAACATTAAATCTGACAAACTTAGCCTAATAAAAATCGTCAAAAGATATCTTTTTCAAGTTCAAATAGGATATAGTGTATTCAATAACTATAGTTATTAATTAGAAAGTTGTATACCCTCTAGGTACTTCATCTGGATAAGCCGTTGAAAAGCATTGTTTTTCATCAAGATAGTGGGCGGATTATTAGATAAGTCAGCGGGCGGATACTTAGTTTAAACAATCAACTAGCAGGTGTCCCGTTCTCCGCTGGGGAGTGGGGAATCTCGCAGGCACAGAGTCAGATGTTTTGTTTTACATTATAATCAGCTGTTTGAATAAATAAAATATGACTGCCCAAAAGGCACATCTAGAGTGTAAGAGCTTTTGATTAAAACCAAATATGTACCGGTATATAAAAATAATAGTTTAAAGGGTCGAAAATCGCCGAACAAAAATCAAGAAATGATTTTAATAATAAAGATACAAATTATTTTAGCATGTTTATTCCTCCAGACGATTTTTCTGTTTTAACCGAGTTGTAGAAGGGTCCCGTTATTTTCCCTATTTGTGGTCCCGTGGTGCTTGTTTGATGGAAGGTGTGTTGACCCTTGCAAAATCTTTGAGCGGTCATATTCCTTTCATTTCTAGAGACAAACATTCCAAATACTAGTAAAAACCGACTATCTGGGAATTCCAACGTAGTTTCCATTTTCTTAACCCGTGCTCTTAAGTTTTTAAGAAGTAGGTTGTAATAAAGTTAAAACTTTGAATGTTGATATATATTTAATTATTTTTGTAAGATATATTATGAAACCAGTTAATATATACGGGTATTTAATTTAATTAATAGAATACAGTGCAGGCAATGGAAGGAGGGGCGTTGATTAATATCGCTACATTATTGTATATAAAGTGAGGTTCCACTTTTATTTGAAAAACATGTACAAAAAGGGTCAAGTCGTAAATCATCGATTTACAACCGCCAGGTCGCCAGCTGCAACTTGTCAGCTAACTTCAGCCTAATTCTTCTTCTCCTTGCAGACGACGAAATTGCGAATTGCGATGTAGTTCGAGTCAAGAGTGTCAGCTGCTGGAAGATTAATTTTTCTTGTTTTCCTATCTGTGGGAGTAGTTAATTGTTAATTCAAAGTTTTTACATGAGTTTGTAAAATAAACACATTTTATTTTAGAATAAAATATTAATAACTTATACTTATCTTCTTTTGCGATGCTTTGGTAGACCTTAAATTAAAATGGTTATACTTACCATTGTTTTATCTTGTGATTATCTATGAATAACCTTTGTTTAGAATAATTGTTAACATATTCCATATAATGGCAAAGGAAGACGAAAATGAGGATATCCTGCCTGACAAAGATGCAGCAAAAGAATTTTATGCTAGATACGAACCAAAGGAGATCTTGGGTAGGTAAGTTTCCTTCGATTCATCAGTACCATCTATAGCTCTCCATACTTATCATAGGTACATAAATCAACTGCAGCAGATACCTGTGATCAACCATTTCACATTATTTTGAATTAACTTATTTTACATTAGAGATATTCCTGATTATCGGAGCTCAATGAGACCTAGGCTACCGAAAACCTCTGTTAAAAATGAAGTGTAGCCTATTTTGAGGTTATTTGATAAATATACTTCAGATTACCATTTAAAGCAGTAAATGATCATACAACATCTGAATTATCAATAATTTAAGTGCTTAAGTCATTATAATATAATTTTCAATGAACAATTTTCAATCCCATTACTGTACAAATCAAATCAAATCAAATCAAAATCATTTTATTGTCATTAGACTATATACATAGCATAGACAACAAGTCACAATTTGTTACATTGTGTAACAGCTTAAAATAAATTCAATAACCAAACAGAAATAATAACTAAAAACATTTTAAATTAAATTACAGAATTGTCATTGAAAAAATCATATTCAACCTTTTTTATTCATATTGTACCTTTTTTCAATATCCCTTGCACATACCTAGGTTTGTTTGTAATCCCCAATTACCATACCACTTCTCCCACTCTTAATTAAAAAAAACTAGTTTTCTAGAGACTCATGTATCTAGTCTCTGTAAAGTCTTTATACTACCGGTACGTTTAAACTGAAACGACCGTCCTTTCCACATTTTTCATGTATGACGCAATCTTTTCAAAATTTAAACAAATGTGCACGTCAGTTATCACTGACAGTTTACAAACTGCACAAGAAGAGTTACAATGACTGCGTGGACCAGGTCCAGCGAAAGAGCAAGTGGTGTTCGTTTCTCACGGTCAGGCGGTTGGCAGATGACTCAAGCAGCTCAAGAAAACGGTACTTTGGTATTATACGGATGCCACTATTTTTGGAGGTTAAATTTTTACCGGATACAAAGGATAACTACATAATTCGAAAAAACGTACTTTTATTGACTTACTGTACAAATTTTACACCATTCTGATGAGCGGTCTTTGTGTTGTGCCTCCCAAAAGGCAGCGATGTCCGCTAGGATCGTGTTGAATGCGTCGCCGCCGCTAGCAACCACACCCGATCGCCACATGTACTCCGCCAAATATACAGCGCGCTGCGGCAGTTATGTTAGGATGGGTTATCATAAAAATACGTACGGTTTCCTCTTCATTTCGAGGTAAATCCCACACCAAAAGAACGTCACTTATTATGAAAACAAATGTAACGTAGTGCACGGCAATAAATCACTCATGACACTGACCCAGGACCCAGATTACAGGCGGTGACAGGTGATGCGCGCGCTCCGGTCAACGACCTGACCTTGGCCTATTTGGAGGGGGTTTGGCGGCCGGAAGTATGACTCATCAGGTATCATTTGATTCGTAACAAAACAAGGAAAGTCCTACAATCATTTTTATGATAACCCATCCTAACATAACTGCCGCAGCGCGCTGCATAAGGGTGGCATCCGTATAATACCAAAGTACCCAACTAAGTTTCTGTCCGTGAACTGAAATATGGTAGGCGGATATATCCACTTACTATCCACCTGTAGTCTGGGAATGGTTAAAGTTCCACTTAAGTCTGATCGGACCGCAGGTTATGTGTAACTAGGGTACTTTGGTATTATACGGATGCCACTATTTTTGGAAGTTAATTTTTACCGGATACAAAGGATAACTACATAATTCGAAAAAACGTACTTTTATTGACTTACTGTACACATTTTACATCATTCTGATGAGCGGTCTTTGTGTTGTGCCTCCCAAAAGACAGCGATGTCCGCTAGGATCGTATTGAATGCGTCGCCGCCGCTAGCAGCCACACCCGATCGCCACATGTACTCCGCCAAATATACAGTGCGCTGCGGCAGTTATGTTAGGATGGGTTATCATAAGAATACGTACGGTTTCCTCTTCATTTCGAGGTAAATCCCACACCAAAAGAACGTCACTCATTATGAAAACAAATGTAACGTAGTGGACGGCAATAAATCACTCATGACACTGGCCCAGATACAGGCGGTGACAGGTGATGCGCGCGCTCCGGTCAACGACCTGACCTTGGCCTATTTGGAGGGGGTTTGGCGGCCTGAAGTATGACTCATCAGGTATCATTCGATTCGTAACGAAACAAGGAAAGTCCTACTATCATTTTTATGATAACCCATCCTAACATAACTGCCGCAGCGCGCTGTATAAGGGTGGCATCCGTATAATACCAAAGTACCCTTAGTTGAATATATGTCCACCAATTTATTACATACATAACTCTTGTACTAATATCATTGTGACTTTTTTACCTTTTCTGAATGATAAGTTAAAGTCGCTCATGACAACCTTGTAGCCTCATTGTTGCTTGAAGTACATTGATACTCAATTAATTCAGATTATTCTCACATATACTCAATAGAGGTTGTAATAAATCGAAGTAGGCTAGTCGAGTAGTCTTGGTGTTTTCTGTTTGCAAAATTTAGCAGTTTTGCTTACCTATACAACAACAATTTTTAGTTGCGCTGTGAGGTTTTTCAAAGATTTGGTATCCAAATTATTTTTTTAGCCCTAAGAAAGGCTGTATTTTTGTAATCTGCATATAACTTTTAACATGTATAGACTATCCTGAAATTTTAAATTGAATGATTATTTAAAATTTTGCAATTCTGTATTAGCCACTAAGTGTGAAGTTGCAATTTTGGTAATTAACATTTTCAAGTTTGTCAGTGTCGTGGAAGCTTGTGTTAACTTTTTTTTATAATTTGTATGATTAATCCTTATTTTGCTGGTTAGATTGAGTATAAGGTTGACATAGGTAGATTCTTTATCTAACTTATAGGCTGGCTATCTGTATAAATTGAAATGAAAAATAGTGCAAAACTGGAAATAATTGTGTAGCATTTTGGGCAAAAATGGTCAGCGATTCTAGAGTTAAAAAATCTTTAGTAACTTAATCGCCGTCAAATTAAAAAAAAGGAGAATAATGTAATATTTTGTATTTCTCTAGGCTTGGGCCTTACTGAGGTTACGTCTACTATTTCTTAATATGAGCATATTTTGTTGCAGATATTTACGCACATTAAAATGGTATAACAACAAAAACTTAACATTTTGTTTATACCGATTTATAATTATATAACTAGCGAGTGCCGTCCTGGAAAACTTGAAGATGATTTTTTCACTTGCATTTTTACTCTTAAGTTTATTCAGACCTAAGGTATTTTACGTAACTACCTAATAAGTTAGTAATTTTTGTAACTGTCTGGTTTTTAATCGTGTTTTTATGGCCTTTATATTATTTTTTCTGGTTGCGTAAACGGTCCAATCTTCTGAAACCAACCGTGAATCATCCCACTGAAGTGAGGGGTGAGGTTTGTTGCTTTATAGGGTGGTTGTTTTAAACCTAGCCGTGGCCATGCAACCAATTTGGTCAGATTTTTATGTCGCCTAGAGTGGCCACCGACCAAATTGGTCGGATATGACTGAAAATTTTGTAACGTTAAAAAACCAATAATAATAAACTCAAAAGTGGTCAATAAATATAGGTATCATTCGAAAGATCACATTCTGAACTTTCATTTTATTATATAAATGGACCGTGTAGCAGCTGTATAACAATGTTACGACGATTAGAAATCGAATGAACTTTTGGTGCAACACAATTGCTGTGCAGCCGACGCTCTGACAATGGCAAAACACGATATCTTTGAAATTACCCAGCTCGAGTAATTTTTCTCGCAGGAAGATGCGGTTGGTACCAATGCACAGCTAAAGAGTAGCGTTTTATATTGGTATTGATTTTTAGGATGAAATATTGATTGAACAGGTTATATGAAAACAAGCGTTTCTGGTTTTTTTGTGGAGTGGCCAATCTGACCAAATTGGTCGGATCAGAAAATCGCGTTTATATGCAGTGTATGTTAGTTACGGTACTAGTCAAATAATATGTTATTTTGAAGAGGAAGAAATGTAGAGTAATTTAGTTTTGCCGTTGGCAGCACTGTTTGCCCTTGGCTTCATCACCAAGGAATTGTTTCATTACGTCATATTTTTTGCCTAATCGGCAACTGCGCAGCTGTTTACGAAGTCTCAGTCAGTTTCTTTGGCTCGCTCCAAACTGTATTGTATTTGGTATCACTGTAAACAGCAGATTTCAGGCTTTATTCCGATGTCTGTCTCGATGTGTTGTGTTTTTGTTGACAATATGACATAACATCTGATATATGCAATGTCCAGTCCCATTCCAAAATAGCACGCTATGTTATTGTTTGACCGCTGTCAGTTGTGTAAGAGTGTTTTAGTTATTTATTTAGCCGAATTTACGCAGAAATGGATTGCAGTGATATTCGGGGTGCTCTTGAAGAAAGTATTAGTGACATTGATGACGATTTAGAGGGTGATACAGGCAGTGATATTGAGGTGAACGACTTTCCTGATGTGTCATAGGCGTCGTAGGCTAATTGGAATGTTTATCTGGTAGGCCTCGCGGTGAGTTATATATTTATATGTATAATTCTATCTATTCTATGTATAACATGTTATATATTTATACGTAGGGAATTGAATGTACTACAACATGTTTATATTGATTTGGGGGTAAAACATTTGGCAAAAAAGTTATATACTAAATACTGTGAAATCTTTTATTTTCCAAATACGCAAAAATAGCAAAACATTCTTTTATTTACATTTATTTATAAGTGATAACATTTTTTACCATCAACTTTATGACTTTTTTGGATTCCTTACTTCATTATCTTTACAAATACGTATATATCATTATTAGTACATATATTACATGACTTATTTACAACACAAACTAACAATGTACAGTTTACACATATTTCGGGTTTCCGTTTATTATTATATTACGCCCCTAAAATTTACAAAATAAATTCTTTCCACAACATGTTATATATTTCTATGTAGGGAATTAAATTGTTTACAAAATGTATATAATGAATTTTCCATAAAAAATCTGTAGACAAAATTTTACCGAGGCTGTCTTTGAAATTTCTAAAAAAATCTATTTTTTTATTTTTTTCACTTTACCGAAAACATATTTTTCTAGATATTTTTTATTTGATTATTTCTAGATTCTCCCATTCTTTTCGATCATAATGAATATGAGGTTGGCTAGGTTTACTTCTACGGTTGAATTTATATGAATTTTCAAAAAAAGGTCTGCAAAATCACCCAATATGCTTGGCCATTTCCCACTTCAACATTACGCCACGCTAGTGTTAAGTATTGTTACCATTACCCAGATCAGTTTAAACCGTTTAAAGATTTTTAACGTGTTTCTATTATCGTTCTGCAACTAGCCTGAGAGGAATTTTTAAATGGAAAAGCTATTTTCTTTAATATCCGTGAATATAATGCACTAGGCCTACCACCAATGGTTTTTAATGTTTTTCTGAAGTAAATTTCTTGATGTGAAATACATTTCGATGAATAACAAAGCAAACATAAGCTAAGCGCCGCACCTTGCTGTTACATGCAAGAAATTGCTATAAGAATCAAGAACTTTTTATTGCCTTTAAACACAAATTTGTGCAATTGACAAAGTCATAAATTAATCTACAATTTTACTGTTATAAACTGTACATAAATACAAAGGATGTTATTAAGTGAATTTCAACAATCAAAAACCCAACAATAATGGTAACTATAAAAGTTAATAACAATATAAGTAATAAATTATTGGTTCAATAAGTAAACTGATCAAACTTAATAAAACACAAATCTAAATCCTTAACATACTAGTATCACAGGCCAAATATTCATCTACAGCATAAAATACGTTCTCCCTCAACCAAACTTTTATTACATTTTCAAACTTTTTTAAGGGTACACACCACATACTTTCTGGCAGTTCATTAAATAATTTGATTTTCATGTAGAGATGACTATTCCTAGTTTTTTCCAGTCTAACTGAAACTAAGTCAAGAAGGTAATGTTTTCTGGTTGAATAGCTATGGGTGTCTTTTCTAACAGGATATTTACACAAAGACGCCTTTACATCCATTAGGCAGCAGAATATACAGATATTTGGAAGAGTCATTATTTTAAGATCTTTAAAGAAAGGTACACATGATTCTCTGTCTGCTGCATTTTTGATTACTCTCAGTGCTTTTTTTGCCATCTAAAAGCAATCTGTGCACTGCAAGAGTGGCCCCACAGAGTTATGCTGTACCTTAAATGTGAATGAAAAAAAGCATAGTAGGCATTTATCAACATACTCTCAGTTACACAATTTCTTAGTCTTCTTAACAAAAGGATAACTCTACTTAATTTTTTACACAGTTGTTCTACATGGTTGTCCCAACTTAACCTACTATCTAGATGTATACCTAATAACTTAACAGGCTTATTGTCTTTATAAATGTCATAATTCAGTGAAAAAACTATATGTTCTGTCTTTTGATCGTTGACAATAAAAAAGTTTGACTGAAACCAGTCTAATGCTATATCTAAGGCTTGTCTTTCGTCCCTTATTAGCTCATCCAAGTTTTCTTTACGTTAAAAAGTGTTGTGTCATCTGCGTATAGCACTGATGTACAAGGAACATTAAAAGCAAAATCATTAACAGCAATAATAAATAAAAGAGGGCCAAGGACAGATCCGTGAGGAACTCCCATCTTTATCTTTTTGATGTCAGATTTATCATTACCTTGAACGACCATTTGATTCCTCTACATCAATAGTACCCAAAACTAGTATTTTTATTAAAATACCCACTGATTTTCTCTCTATCATTTAAGTAGGATATGAGTAAATTGAGTTCCTTTTCTCTTATACCATAACTAAAAAGCTTTTTTGCTAAGAGCTCATGATTCATACAATCAAAAGCTTTAGTTAAATCGATGAGCAATGCTGATGATATCAGTTTATTTTCAAAATTTATTAACACTTTATTTACAATATTTTCTACTGCCTTAAATGTATTTTTACCTGACATGAAACCATACTGTTGATCACAAAACAAATTATTAGTTTAAAAAAATGTGTTTAGCTGTATTTTAATGGATGATTCAAATATTTTACTAATTATAGGGATTAGAAAGATGGGCGGTAGCTTGAAGGGCTTAACTTTTCGCCTTTTTTATAAACTGGTATCACCTTTGTTAGTTTTAGTGCTTTAGGATATACAGCATTCTCTAAAATCAGATTGAATAGTGAAGTTAATGGCACCACAATCACATGAATAATTTCTTTCAATACCTTATTAGATAAGCCATAGTAATCCTCACTACACGAGGAACTTAAACTATCAACACTTTTTAACTCATCTTTACTACTAATTTTTTGCCACCTAAAAAGGATGCAGCCCCTTTTTTGATCAATTACAAACTTATTCACTAATTCTACAGCAGTGTTATTGGATCTACTATTACCATTAGAAACAACTAAATTACTAACTGTATCAACAAAATAGTTGTTATACGTATTAGAGTCTATTAATATTTCTTGCCTACTTACTTTACAACCTGACTCTGTTTTTATTAAATTCCAAGCTGCCTTACATTTATTTGAGGAATTTGAAATGTACTGTTCATTTGCAATTTTCTTACAATAATTAATTTTAATTTTGTACCTTCTCTTATATCCAAATATTCTTGTTTGAAAAGTAATTCATTTTCTGTACCCTTACTGTTCTTATATCTATCATAGAAAGCCGTTACAAACTCTTTAAAATTCTTCAACTCTGGTGTATACCATTTAATGTTAGGCCTTTTACCAGTACTCACATTCACTTCCTTAATTCTACAGCATTCGTTAAATGAATTTGTCAATAATAAGTTAAAATGATCAAAAGCTAAATTTACCTCTTTAAAATTATTTAACTCTAACCAGTCAATTTGTGATAATTGTTTTTTAAAATTAAAAACAGCCCTAGGAGTTAAATCTCATACTTTCTTTTTTAAAACATTGTCAGGAATTAAATTGTGCTCAAAAACATCTAGGAATTGTGCATGTACTCCAGAATTATCCGATAAATGTGGCTCTATAACACAGCAATTGACTTTTTTTTATCAAAATTAGTTAATATATTATCTATACATTTATCACCTCTAGTTGGCTCCTCATTCAACCAGTAAATGTCAAAAGAATGCAATCAATTAAAAAATGACTCCTTTTCAAGTGATTTTGTTAAAATATTTATATTAAAATCAGCTGATATAATGTACTTTAATCCAACATATTTTCTACTTAAGTACAATAAAAATTATTCAAAATCATTTAAAAAAAGGTTAATATTGGAATCTGGAGTTCTATAAAAGGTCGATACAACTACATCAACATTTGGTGAAAGAATGGCGGTTACTTCGAAAATGCTGTTATGGTAAAATTGTTCTACATCTATAGCTTGAGTCTTGAGACCATGCCTCACTAAAATAGCACTTCTGCCACCTCTTATTTGTAAATTATTTCTAGTACATATATTAGCTAAATAGTATCCACAAGGAATATATAGTGAAGATTCCTCCTCAAATAACCAATGTTCATTGATAGTAAAAATATCACATTTTAGGCTTTTTAAAAACACATCAATTAAATTTAACTTATTTCTAATCGATCTAATATTACAATGATACATGCTAAGTGTAGTTGGTGAATGTTCTAAGGCTGCTTGTCTTGTGTTGACGTAGAGAAGTTTCCCAACAGAGACTTCGTTCCCGGAACTGGTGGCTGATCTTCTCCCGGCTCCTGTAGATGTTTTCTTGCACCGGATAGTGAAGCAACTTGTTCAGCAATCTGATTTGATAACCATCTCTTGCCCTTTTGATTAAGATGTTGTCCATGACTTGTATGTAACTGCCTGTGGGCTTCACTTGCCTTAACCACTGTAACATTACTATAGTGCTCACTAATTTCAACCAGACGCTTATTAGTTTGTGTTATCTCTTTATTTACACATGACCAATTTGTTAGGTCATACCTCATTGGAAGATCGACTAAAATGACATTTGTGTTCTTTGTCTTGTCAAGAATTTCTTCTAAGGTTTCTAAAACTTTATCTGCTTCATTTTTCGCCACATCGTTACTACCACAAAGCAATACCAAAACATCGCTTTTGTTTAGATTCTCTTGTATAATATTTCTTTCGTCCAGAATTTGTTTGGTAAGACCACCAGGCTTTACAAAACCTACAGCCTCATGGCTTTTTTATAACGAGTTTAAATGCCATGGCTATTGGCACAGATAAGTATTTTTTTTCTCACTTATTCTGCTAATGGCCTTAGCACCAGTGAATTTTGTAGGCCTATTATTTTCTTCCTCCATATCAACAACCTTATCATCTATTACTGAGAGCGCTTTGTAGCGATTACTTGTTTCCAATGCTTTATGCACAACAACCTGATGTTTTAAAAGACTGTGTGCTGAACCTTTTACTTCTAGTTTATGGTTATGTGGTGTAGAGTGTATTACATTAAGAAAACTTCTACTCAATTGTGTGTCCCTACTTTTGATTTTTATTGTAGGCCAGACAGGTTTCCTAACAATTATATTTAGTTCACTAATTTGTTTCTCTAACATTATAATAGTTTCCTCTTTTTTTAATACCAAGGTTTCAAGCTGTGTTTTTTGAGCCTTTAAATCCCTAATTTCCTCGTTTGCTAGATTGAGATCCTCATTCAAGGTTCTTATTATCTCATTTTGAGTTTCCAGTTCTTGTCTTACATCAGCATTTAGTTCTTTGGTTTCCTGTTCAACTCCTAAAGTGACATCAAGCGATTTACAAGAGTCGCAAGTCCATCTTATACCCCGTTTGTATATTTCATTGAATTTATCTGTAGATAGTGTAGTACACTTAAAATGATACCACTTACAGCACATACTTTTACACAGGAGAGCTTTACCCCGACTAACATTTTTGTGACATTTTCCACAGGGATACTGCTTTTTATCCACCATTATTCCTATATAGTTAAATAATCACTTGTGCAGCAAAATACAGTTAGAAAATAAATAAAGTGGCTGCTCAATCCACCACATAAACACTGTATTCTTAAACAAAAAAGTTATTGTTTTATTTGTGTGGATGATTTCAGCTAATTATTTCTTATTTGTAAGTAATTTTCTTGATTTTGAAAATAAAATTTTTAACTGCTATAAAATAAAGTTTGTGTATATATTATCTACTTGAAGACAGAAAATGGAAATAAAGAATTTGTAAACAATTTCCTTGTAAATAAAGAGTTTGACAGTTTTGGAGTGACAGTAACTATGACCTTTGCAGCAGATGATAAGAGTTGGCCGGCTGATTTCCCAGAACTGGCAGGAACAGGCTTGCTGTGGTTTGAATGACTGAAACCTGTTTCACTGACGATAGTCCTAATGAAAATCTCAACCCCAACTTTTACTTTTAAGTTTTATCTCCTATAGTTGTTTAGGCTAAGTTTTCAATTGACCCTCACATTCACTCCACTTTACAATGTGAATTTCAACACTTTTGGATTAGCACAATCAGGTAAAATAAGAGATATTTCAATAAATAAAAACTGCTCATATACGTGGTTTATTCCATGGCCGCCATCTTCATGACAATTTAAGTAGGCTATTCCACATAAAAATTTGTCTTAGGCTGATTATAGGGCAATGATAGAAACACGTTAGATTACACATTTAAATAGTTTCCTGCAGATATTGTATATGGAACAGTAATCTATTTGACTTGTTGATAAGAAGGGGCATTTGTTACCCACTCTAGTTGATAATTGCATTAATTTTAATTTTTCTTTGTCTCTAAATACATTAGTATACTTAAACATTAGTATTAATATATTAGAGACTTCAATTAAATATTTCTCATGATGTTAATAAGGATACCTGACTGATCACTTGGGAAGTTACGTAATGGTGTTCTACATTAAATTTTATATAATTTGAGGATAAACACTCATTATTTTGATATATTGTTTACTTTTACACACATATATTATGTTCTATATTTTATTTGTTCATGTAATCTGTACAGTTAAAAGTATTATTTAGTTTTGTTTTTAAATTATGTATATTATATAATTTTCTATGACCATTCATGTAAAACTACATATATGAATAAAACAAGATTTTAATTCAAAATTTGAACATAGTATGGCTTAAAATACAACACTTTTTCACTTTCCTGACCCTTTTGCAACGATTATAGGCTATTTTGTCTAATCGCCCAATTATTAATATAGGCTTATTCATATTGATAATGAAACTGTACACAATTTGAACACTGGTAAATATAAAATGTTAAGATTGGGTGAAATAAGCTAATGTACAGGGCCGTACTCAGCTTTCACGGGCCCCTGATCAGGCCTGGTAGTGTGGGCCCTTCTTGCCATTCGGATCCAAGTTGGTGACACTTTTTTTGGACAACAGGTTTTCTCTTTTGCTTGTACGATTCTGTGTGGTGCGCCCCCCCTCCCCCCCCCCCCCCGACAAGCCCGGGCCTTGGGGCAGTTGTTCCCCCCCTGAGTACGGCCCTGATAATGTAACTTGATTGGAAAAGTTTGTTCTGATTTTCTGGGGTTTGTCCTGCTGGTGGGGGGGGGGGGGGAGCAGACTCTCATTTCTGGAACCAAGACTGGTTTGACCCATTAAGTTATTGATTTTAAAAAAAATCAGTTTCAGAGAACAGAGTAGGTACTGGATATTGCAAAATTACCAGCCCAACACCCCCTCCCCCTCCCGACTAACTGACCCTTGAAGCGCTGGTCATATTGATTTGTAGTGCTTGCAACATTTGTCCTGATTTGCTTTTAGCCTTATCCTGTAATATCTAGCCTTTTACTTATTTGTATTAATTTTGCAGAGGCATCAGTTCAACAGTCAGAAGGTGCATCGAAAAAGAGACTGGTGTGGAATTTGCAGCCAAAATCATTGACTTGAGTGCTGATGGGGACAATAAGGCTGCCACTATGGAAGAAGTTAGAATACTAAGGCTTGTAGCTGGACATCCGTATATTAGTAAGTGTCATTATTCACTAGGTTAATTCTTATTACTCAGTTTATATTAAACACAATTTTAAGCACATAAAGTTGCTAAATTTGGCGAGTTTAAGAATCTGGCTAAGCTTGAGTTGTGTAAATATAAATATTAAAAGGTGTTACAACTTCTTTTTGATGTTTTAGTCCAGCTACATGATGTGTTCGAATCAAGCACCTTTATCTTCCTAGTGTTCGAGTTGTGCAAAAATGGAGAGTTATTTGACTACCTAACTTCTGTTGTTACACTATCAGAAAAAAAGACAAGGTAATATCCAAAAACATGTTGAAAAATTAAAGCATGCTAGTTTCCTGATTGTTTGAAAACTAACAAATCTATGCTAAACTTATTACATTGGAAAAGGTAATATGGGATTGATATTTCAATGCAAGTGTCATTGACTTAATCCTAAGCTTCTAAAATATTCATTTAGAAAAATCAAATTTGTTGAATAAGTGTAATCTAAAGCAAAGTGATTCTCAGAGTAATAAATGTAGGTTTTGTTACCCAAGTGTAGATAACTTTGTATTCAGAACTACATCTAACTTGTAGGATCATGTTTAAAGTACAAAAGGTATAATAAGTAATTTGTATCATAATCACGTTCAGAATACTCTTCCTTACTGTTGTAAATTTTGAAATTGCAGTGTTCACCCTTGATCTTTACTCTGAAGAAATCTCTTTTAGTACTTTTTTACGGTGTCGGTTAGCTCCTTCTCTATTATGTATTTAATTGAGAAGTTTTTTATGCTTGTTCTTGATGAAATCATCTGTCTTCTTGATTTAACCATCTTTTTCACTGTCTATACTGATTGCATTGCTTTTACCTCCATATCGCTGCATATACAGTTGTTTCTTATCCAAGCCAAAACATTCTTTAGGATTCTCCTTTCTATTTGGTCCAGGTTTCTTCTGCTGGTTGGGATAACTTTATGACTTCTTGTTGCATTGCTCTGTGGGTATCATACTTGACCATTCTGTAGTTTGCCTCTATATTTAATGCCATCAGGTCTTTCTCCTGCTTTGCATTTTCAATGTGTACAATGAGTTACAAGCGATAGCATTATCCAGAACCTAGAATTCTTTTTTACTGTCACAGAGCAATGGGCAAAAATGTGATACTGTCACATAACAAAACTAGGGTCTCAGAAAGATGTTCCAGGATTGTTACGAATATGAAGGCGGCAATTGAATCTTTTACATGGTAGATAAACTATAGAAACCTTAGTACAATAACAATTTATAATATAATCAATGAGTTATTACAATATTGTTATTACGATTGTTGAAAAATAGTACAAGCCACTGACAAAAAGGAGTTTGAAATCCATCAACTGATGCATTATGCATACACAAACTCAAATGGTGTTACACAAAGTTAGATGCTTGCTTTCCTATACGTTGGGTGATTAGTGTAAACACATGCTTATAAGCAAGGAATAGTTATGGCTTAACCCTGGGGTGCAAAATATGTCCTATCCCATGAGCTAGGATAGAGGGGAATGTAAGCTAATTTTATTTGGTCAGATAATAGTACACATGTAAAAAAAACTTGTGAATGTTAGTTGTAAAAGTTAATCAGTTTCTCTACAGAATGCAGCACAAATGTTTGATGCCCTCCATGACTTTTCCCGATGTAGGCCTATCTAAGATCGTCAGGTCTAAAAGTTAAAACAAATTTAAATTTTCAAGCTGTGATTATATTATAGGTTCTAATATTGTATTTTGTTTAATGCATTTGTTTATACCATTCAACCACGTGCACGAGTTAACACTTTAACCCTAGCAGTGGCCAACTGACACATCACGTCGGTTTGCTCTGTCGCCTTAGAATGGCAACCGACGCAACGTATCGGTTTAGGTCCAAACATTTTGTAACGTAAAAAAACCACTAATAATCAACTCAAAAGTGAATAACAGATATATCATTCGAAAGATCATGTTCTGAACTTTAATTTTATTACATAAATGATGATAAGAAACGAATGAATTTTTGGCGTGATGCAATTCTTGCAGCCGACACTCCGAAAATGTAAAAACACAACTTTTTTGTTATTACCCAGCTCGGGTAATCTTTGTCGCGGGAAGTTGTGGTTAGTACCAATGCACAGCTAAACAGTTGTGCTTCATTTTGGTATTGAATTTTAGAACGAAATATTGATTGGACAGATGATATGATTTTTTTTTGTTTCTTTATCGAATGGCAAACCGATGCGATTGGAGGGTTTGGAAAATCAAATTTATATGCAGTGTAAGTTATAGTTACTAGTCAAATAATATGTCATTTTGAAGAGGAAGAAATTTAGAGGAATTTAGTTTTGTCGTTGGCAGCACTGCTTACAGGGTAACATCAGCCTTCACTGGTAAAAACAGAAGTATTGCGTCACACCTGATCCTTTAGTTGTCTGTGTTAGCCATTGCGTGTAGAACTCGGTGTGTGCGCGCTATCTCTTATCCATGAATTATTACGAAGTCCTTTATTATTTCAGAGTTTTAGTGTTAGTGAAGTGTTTGTGTGTATATAACAGTAATCTTTGTGCATTATACTATGGATAAATATTGAGAAATAGTGTTTATAAACAGCTCTCAATGAAAAAAAAAAAATAATTTTCAAAAAAATTACCAAGCAAGTGACTACTTTATATATTTTTGCATAACACATATAAATAAATGATCTACCCTATGTGTTATACATTTTTATGTACGGAATTGAATTTACTACAACATGTTTCTAATAATTTATAAGTGATAATAATTTGTTTCCATCAACTTTATTACTTTTTTATTTCTTACTTCATTAGCTTTACAAATATGTATATAACATTATTATTATATACATATATTATTACGTATTTACAACACAAACTAACACTGTACAGTTTAAACTTTTTTCGGTTTTCCGTTTATTATTATATTATCCCTAACACAAAAGGTCTTCCCCCGACATGTTATATATTTCTGTGTAGGGAATTGAAGTGTGTACAAGATTTATATAATGAATTTTTCCCTAAAAAATCTGTAGACAAATTTTACCGTGGCTGTCTTGAAATTTCAAAAAAGAAATTCTAATTTTTTTAGTCTTTTGACTTTATCGAAAAAACACCCTTCTAGATCTTTTTGATTTTACTATTTTCAGATTCCCCTGTTCTTTCCAATCAAAATGAATATGATGTTGGCTAGGTTTACTTCTGTGGTTGAATTTATATGAATTTTCAAAAAAAGGTTTGCAAATTCGCCAAATTTGCTCTGCCATTTCCCACTTACACCATTGGCCACTGCTGGGGTTAAAAATACCTTAACTGTAACATTTGGTTGGCTATCTGAGACCTTCATTATTCCTACAACCGCTTTCAGAAAAAAAAAGCACCGAATATGCTTACAGAAAAGTTTTTTACATACCCATAGGCGTACATACCCATAGGCGTATAGGCGTAATTCGCGGGTGGCAAGGGGGGACAGTTGCCCTCCCAATAATTTGGAGGAAATATTATTGTAATATATGAAAGTCATTGTTGGGTAAGTGGTAAATGTCAAAGTGAGACGGAGAAAGTAATTAATTTGTTTTGGGAATGAAAAGTAGCCAATTAAAATAATCTGGCTATACAAAAAAAGGAGGACCAATTAATTAAATTGCATGGTTTTAAAGTGGCATTAAAGTGTCTTTATATTTGGAACACAAATTGTCACTAACCATGAATTAATACATGGTGGTTCGTGATACTGCTGGCGGTGGTGGTGTGTCTCCTGTCACAGGGTCCAGATGGCACAGAACACTTCTTGAGTCTTGAGGTCGGCAATAACGCACGCAAGCCAACACAATGAGCTCTCTTGTAAACCAAACGCGGAAGCCGAACGAATTCGCCAGTCCTTCACCCGCGGTAGTCCGCACAAATAACTCTTGAAGACGATGACACTATCCAATGTTTCTCAGTTATGCGTGGAATTAAAAATCATTTTAATCCCCCTGTTGCTCCTCATCAAGGAGGATTGTGGGAAGCAACGGTAAAAAGTGCAAAGTATCACCTGAAGAGAGTGATAGGAGGTACTGTTCTCAATCTTCCCGAGTTTATGACCTTGTCAGTTCAAGTGGAGGCCATGCTAAATTCCAGACCCCTCACTCCGCTCTGTAGTGAACCTGCGGATTTTTCTGTTCTGACTCCAGGCCATTTCCTCATTGGCGCTCCTTTGGCAGCCGTGGCGGTAATATCCTGCTTAGGGCCTTACTCAATGGAACATGATGTTGACCCATCAAGCGCAGATCCACGGGGGGGGGGGAAATTTCCCCCCCCCCAAGACAAAAGGTTGGAGTTGCACGCGCACCCCCGCACCAGCGCTACGTCTACCCGGCAGCATCACCTCGACTTGTCGCCTCATGGATGCGTCATCAGTCCCTCTTATATGTCTGTAATACAGGGTGTCCACAGACCGGAAATTCCAGTAAAACCGGATAATTATACGGGAATTTCGGAGAAAATTCGTTAATTTAGTATAAAACGCCTTTTTTGGCAGTTCTCGTTCATGCGGCTCGGTTGTCGTTTCCAACCAATAAAACAAGTTTTGGTTGTCATTTTCAGCCAATAATAAATGTTGCCGATCGTCATTTCGGGCCATTAAATGCAACAAAATTCCTGTTTCTGATCCATCTGACGCGAAAAAAATAGACGTTTGTTCTTTGACTATAGAACGGGGTCGAATTGCCGATTCTATTCATAAAAATACGTTCCGGTTGTCATTCGGGCCTATAAAACGGGATCCGGCTTTATTTTTAGCTGGGAAAATGTGGTCCAATTGCCAATTTTTATGATAAATCTCAGTTAGATTGTGTTTTTGGCAAATATTGAGGCTCGGTCGTCATTTTCGGTAAATAAACTTGTTGCGGCCGTCAATTTCGGACTTTGAAATGCGAGGAACGGTTGTTTTCGGCAAATAGAGTGAAGTGAAATTGCCTATTTTGTTTAAAAAAATAATTTTTAGTCACTAATTTTTTCTGTAAAACGCAGTCTGGCAGTCTTTTTTGGCCGGTAAAATGCGGCCCTTACTTTTATTGTGGTCGATGTTTTTGGCCTTCAAATCGCAGTATGGGTTTTGTCGGTCAATTACCTTTTTTGGGCGTTAAAACGAGGTTACATTGCTATTTCCGTGGACAATATGCGGCTTGCTTGCCGCTTGAGGCCAATAAAACGCGGTCAAGTCCATTATTCCTAAAAAAATTCAGTTATTTTGTTTTTTTTTTCCATCAAGTTGCGGCAAAATTTATGTTTTTACTGATAAAACACGGCCAGATCTGTGATTTTGCCCGATAAAAAGCGTTTCAGACTTCGCTTTTGGTATATAAAACACGATCCGGCTTTATTTATTGCCTAGAAAATGTGGTCTGATTGCCGTTTTTAAGCGATTAAGTACATTCCCGGCATAAAATACGGTTTATAGTCAAATTTCCGCTAATAACAAACTTTGTGGTCGTAGTTTTTGGTGAGTAATATTGCTGTACAATTGTCGGTAAAATTATCGATTTTGGCTGTTAACACACACCCGGTCGATAAATTTGTCTATAAACACAGTTTGACCGTTTTCAGGCTAAAAATGCGGCCCGATTGACGTTTTAGTCGGCAAAATGAGAATATTGCTATTTTAGGCCGATAATATATGTACCGCGGGTGTCTTTTAAATTCACCGTATCTCGGCCTACAAAATTTGTTTTGATCTTAGTTTTGGGTAAAATCTTCATTTTCGACGATAACAAATTTTGATACTACTTCCGCTGGCGTGTTGGCCTTTGAATTGCGGTTTCGGTTTGGGTTTAAACTATTGCGGTATTTTTGGCCGATAAACTACGTTCACTTGTCGTTTTCGGTTTAAAAGTTACGGCGACCATGAAATGCGGTCAAATTGCCATTTTTTATCCGAAATAACAGGTAAAATTGCTGATTTTTGCCTATGAATTTTTATACAGTCGTCTTTTTAGGCCGATAACACACATTTTGGTCAATAAAACGTGTTCCGCTATTTTTTACGGCTGATAAAATTATCGATATGGAATTTTTAACAAATTTCCGGGGGTGGACTCCCGGAGGCCCCACCCCTAAGGGATATTCCATACCCCCCCCCAAGCCCCCAGTATTTCCCCCCCAATGTGACTCCCTGGATCCGCCCCTGTGACCCATACTTGGAGTTTGTGAAGTTTCACATCTTTTTCATTTCTTTATTGTGCTTTATATTTTGTTACTTTTGCTTCCTGTCCATTTTTAAAAAACAGTTTCTTTTATTTACTCTCCATAGAAAGAGGTTCTTTCATGGATTAAAGAGGATTATGTCTATCTTAAAATTCAAGGCGTATCTCATTTGATTGAATGTGCAAATTTCATCTTTCTCACAGCAGTATAACTGCTCAGCCATATTCTCCACAGCTTGTTTGTCTGTTTTTCTGGCATTAACAGAAATACAGTTCCAACCTAATCTTTGCATTTTATAGGTTACCTTTATTTCTAAGATGATTCTTGCTGAAGAATAATCTTTGAGTGAATCTTGATTCTTACCTCTCAATAAGGCAATGCTAAATTAAGTTTACCAGCAACATATACAGTATCTTAGTTTACATGTTAAAATTACATATAGAATATTCTCAACCTTTAATATACATTAAATATGGTATCTGGCAATATATTTCAAGCGTTCACCGATCATCAACCTGTCCAGTAAGAGAATGGCATCCCGGCTCATTTAAGCTATTTCCCATGGGTTCTTATTATTGTAAAACGCACTAAGCTTACTAAATTCAAAACTACCGATCACTGTCTTATTTTTATTTGAATACAAGTACTTTGTTTTGAGAATGCATATTGTAAATTGCACTATCCAAGTCAGTAAAATAAGTAAATATATACACTTTCTTAGGCCATGTCAATCAAAGATCACTTTTAAACTATAGTGCGTTCAATTTTTTATGGTCACCATTAGGTTATTGGGATTGGAAGCCTGAAAAATGAATTTGTGTTAAATATTCCTTCATCATCGTAAAACAGCATACAAAAGTAAATAAGTTAAGGGGTTCAGGAGATATTGCAGATATCTTAAATATGCATTAGACAACGTAGTGTGTTTACCGCAAATTCGTAACCGCTTGATGTATTTAAGAAATTCAAAATACTAGGTGTCAATTTGTTAATATCTTTACAGTAATGATAGAATATTTAAGTTAAAATTATTCGTTAAAGTGATAGATGTGAAAAATGCTCTTTTTAAGCAAAATAAACTTATAAACTAAGTTATTACTTCTACAAATATATTAGTGAATGGTAGGTCTATATATGTTTTTCTTTCAAAATAAAGCATAAAATATGCACTGTTATGTTGAACATTTTGAACTTGTTCCCCATGGGGTATCTCAGGAATTGGGTATTTGAACAAATATTTTAAAATACAAATTTAAACATTTCACTCTTTTTTAAGGAAGTTTTTTTCCCTAAAACTGTTTTCTATCTTATGAAGAGCTATGAACGTAAGTTTTGTGTTTGGCCAAAATTAGTTTTGTGAACATGACGAACAAGTGTGAGTGAATATTTTTGATTTCTCACCGCCATTTCGTTTTCCCCACAATTGTGCACTACTTTGCCAATTCAATCTAATCTGTTCCTCTAACCGATTTAAAGATCCCATTAGTGAGTTCAAAAAAATAAACACACTGCGTACAGTGACAAATAATTTTTGCGACTGCCAGCCAAGAAATCTCGAATGCTGTTGATGACTTCATCCAAGTTGAAATTAAATGAAAAATGGATTTATAAAAAAAATATAAGAGGCAATAATAGCATGCATGTATTTCTTAATATATATATATATACAGTGACTTAAGGCAAACATGCAAATTTCTATCCAATCCAACTATACAAAGCAGATTAATAAATCACTAATTTTTGGTAATAAATAACAAACGATACATGCAATTAATATTGAATTTGGTATATCAAATTAACAGGAATAGGCCCACATCGGTAAGGACCCTGTGCACAGGCCTGAGTTGTTATGATTACAAAATAAACAAAGTCTTTATATTTTTAATACAATTAATACAAAAAGCACGAACAAAAATTATCTCCTCTTAAAGTTTCTATGATCTTGTCTGATCGTTAATAGAACAGTTTTCTGAAAAAAGAAGTGGAATATAAGAATTATTTGTATCCCGGAATGAATATCTGTGGCAAGAAAGACAACTCAACATCGACATATTTCGTCTTGGCAAAAACAATGTAACGGGTTTTGCTATATAAAAAACAACTTAAAATAATAAATTATAATATAATAAAAACTCATGGAAAATTACCGTTAGAAAAAGTGAGGTATCTAAAAAACTGTAAATCCGATTACAATGAAAATTACATTGGAGTAAATCATATGAAATTCTCTAACTTGTCTGTGAAAATGATAAAAATCGATCAATAAATAAAAAAGACGATTTTTAACGAACAAAAATTGCGCAATAGGTGTATAACGGATCCGGCCATTTTTTTCATAAAAAACATCAGTAAAATTCCGTTTTAAGGGAGTAGGCACTTCACTCAGAAATAGTGGCGCGATCTCACAGACCAATCAGAGCGCTTGGCGGGAATTTGGTCGAGGAACGTATAAATACCCCGGCCGAGAGACCACGGCATCCATTGCATAGTTAGATGCCGCAGGGAGATGTACTAGGAGCGATGCTCAGTATATCACATACGTAGGGCAGTTCTGTTAAAGTTTTGTTAAAATGATAGGGAAAGTTCATTAACAGTTAAGTACTGTTTTAATTGAAAAGATTGTGGTGATTAGTAGATAAAGTGAGGTGTCGGAGTTATGGTGTCAGTTAAAAATAGTGACTAGGCCTTATGCGAAAATCGTCAAAATGATGAGTACATAGTCTAATAAGGTAAAACTACTACTTAATATTTTTTAAATATCTAAATGAACAGACTTTTACTAAATTACCAGGAATTAGGCATAGCCTACACTAGGATATTTTTTATCAATCATAAATCAAATGGACTATTATTAATTTAACAGTAATCTGGCATAGCCTATCCTATGTTGTAACTTGGCATAGCTTACCGTCAGTAGGAGCAATTCAACCAGAACTATTCTTTAATTGGGTACAACTAAACTAAATTAATTTTATTCCAGTGACATTAATTCAGTTAACCTATAGCTTACAGGTACAAGATATAATAACAAATCTATCTGATGTGACTTAGGGTCTGTGTAATATAAATCATGTGAATCTGAGACTGTTCTATATTTTGTAATTAGTTGTAAGATGCCTCGAGTGAATAAATAGATATATTCTTCACAATTATCGGATCTTTTTACTGTCGTGGCCTAACTCCAACAAGCCTCACACGAATCCACAAGACTTCACATGTTGATAAAATGTCAACATGGGTCTTCCCTGACATTAAGATAATTTCTCATACTCTGCCGGCTGAACTAAAGAAAAGTAACAAACCCTGTGATTGTAATAATTACCTAGTATTTATTTGTGATTGAAATTTCAATTTAAATTAAATTTAAATTTAAAGAAGTCAAAGGTTACAAATTTCACTGAAACAGGTGACCCTGAAAAAATCTGTCGGTAGGAATTTTTGATTATGATTAAATAATAAAGAAATATAAAGGTTACACAACATCAAGGTCTGCAAGGCATTAAATGGATGAAAAAGTTACAATTTTGAAGGTTTGGGAAATGTCTTTAGCATGATTGGTATTTAGATGAAAGAAGATTACTTGGATGGCCTTCTTTTGGAGACAAAACAAGAACAAATTCCTCTAAAATTTCACTTCCCCAAACCGGTAACGGGTACGGTGTAGGTCAGTTAAAGAAAAATAATAGTAGGCTGATAGAAGCACCTACTCACTGTCTTATTTGATTGTTCGAAGGGTAAAAATGCAAACTGATGCCTTATTGGTTACGTAGTGTTCAATATGTCGGTGGTAATTGAAGTTTTCATCAAGCACCAGACCAAGGAACTTTACATTCTAAGAAGAATAGATTAAGGTACCATCCAGAAGAAAATTAAACCCACTGTTGGTTGGTCCAGGTGCCCTGACGTAAATATGATAATTTTAAATTAGAGTTTTCACAGCATTTAAAATTGTCTGATTACCATAGTATCAGGCTGTTGGATTCGAGAAGGGCAAAACTTTTTCTAATGACTTCAGGACTGGAGAGAGTAAGAGATATATATGTAGCAAAAAGACATATTTTTGCTGCGTTTACACAAGTTGGAAGATTATTTATGAAAAGGAGCAACAGAATTGGACGTAGAACAGACTCTAAAGGACATTCTTTACGTTCTTCAGCAAGTGCAGCATGTACTTGGCTTTTCATAAAGAAAGTTACCCAGTTTTACTAACCACACAGTGAAGTTGTAATAGAATTTCCACAATGCACCTTCGAGGCCCGGTGTGCTAATTATACACAGGATGTAGTAACATATTTTTAGAACTTTTTAAAATCTATTCACACTTAACCTGTACTCACATACAAGACGTTAAATATATAAGAGTAATAAATAATAATATTATTTCAATATACAAAATGCTACTACTGTCCGCGCAGAAATTATGGATACTCAAGTTTATGGTATCACACCTCCGAAACCGCCAGTTTGATTTTATCGAGAGACCTATCAAATGAACAGAAATATTGTCAAATTTTATATTACGGAGTTTCAAATCTTTACATCACTTTTGATTATTTATATAACGAAAAAAGTGGAAAATATCGGTGTTTTTTCCAATGTTTGAGTAAATCTCAAATTTAGACGATTATTACAAAATATCTAGTAAACATATCAGCTTCAAATTTGTATGGAGTATATGAGGGTTATTTACAAACACTTTTGTGAAGTTGCATAATTTTAACATTATTATTTTTTATGTTCTTGTACTTGTTATAAACCTTTGTTAACTTTGTTATCTTGCGCTTAAAATTCCCGTTCAAAGCAATGTTTTGACTATCAGTTCATTGTATGAACGAAACACATGGTGTGTAAAGAGTATAATGTAATAGAGATATGTAATGAGTTTATATTTGTTAAACGTTTTTATTCCCGCGAGTAGTAGAGAAAGGGGGATGGACGCCCTATGAGGGTGCATGAGGTCACGTGACTGGATTAAATTTTTGATTAAATTCTACACGCTTGAAACAGCTGTAAATGAGCATTTTTTTGCCGAAACAACGTCAATTTGGCCTATTTTTCCTTAAAATTTTGTGTTTTAACCCAATTTTGACATGTTAAATTCGCTGGATTAAATTCGCATGACGTCATCGGGATTCCCCAGAGCGGTTGCGTATTCGACCGAAAACTGACCAAACATACCTTTCAAAGTCGACTAAACAGTGTAAAAACCTTGGTAAAACTATACTTTTCATGTAAATAATTCAGTTTTGCAAACATTAAATTTTGCTGTTGCGATTCAATAACTACTGTCCAACTCATAAAGTCCGTCAGCCCGGGAGCCTGTTATCTCGCGCTTAGAGGTCAATGTCGCGTTGATATCCAAGCCAATATTAATACTTACACTTCATATATTTAAAAAATCAGTTTTATAAGCGAAAACTCCATTTTATCGTTGAAATTCAATAAATATTGGTTGACTCATGCCCCCCGTCTGAGGTCTGTTATCTCACGCTAAGCTCCGCCTGTTGTGAAATATGATTGGTCAAATTTATATATTTATATCTGCCAAATTTATAAGTTCAACTGTCTCCACCTTCGATGGGAACCATTTCATAGTCGTGAGATTTTTACTCATATAAATAGGAAAAAAATACTTTTATTCTGTAAATTCCAAGTCAAACCTCTTAATTAGCCAAGATTGTGTGTTTTAGCATGTAATAATCAAATTATATCCTGTAAAATCCAAGTTAAACCTTATAATCTGTAAAATTCCTATGGAACCTCAAATTCAACTGCAGTTATATGCTTATGTGTGGATAAAATGACATATTCCGGTAAACCTTGTCTTCAAATGTGTAGTTTTAACTTGAATTATGTTAAATCTGTTAGCTTAGTTTCAAATTACCATTTAAAGAGTGCTATTTGGTGTGTTTTAAAACTTTTATATCCAAGAATAGTACAGTTTTAAGATTTATATTGACTATTTTGTTAAAAACTGCACGATATCAGGGATATTTTTAGATGTTATCAGTTGACTTACACATTTTGTTCTCCGGAACTCATGTCTGACCTCCAACACCTTTTCCATTGAGGCCCGTCAAAACGGCGGGTGACGAATTTCTATAAAATATATAAAACAGCATAAAAAGTGATCTGAAAATAGGGGTGAGCGAAATCCACACCCCTTTTTATCACCCCCCCTTTACTCATTAGATTGGATCACACAGTAGGTTTTTAAAAATCGCGGCTACCAAGTGTCTGAAGGTGGTGACGTGCGTCGACGATGGTCGGTATACCGTGACGCTCGGTAACCGCTATTGTTGACGCACGTCGTCAGGTCGAATCGCACCATACAGACGCTTGGTAGCCGCGATTTTTAAAAACCTACAGTGTGATCCAGTCTAATGAGTAAAGGGGGGGGTGATCAAAAGGGGTGTGGATTTCGCTCACCCCTGGTTTTTTTAAATATATGAAGTGTAAGTATTAATACTGGCTTGGATATCAACGCGACATTGACCTCTAAGCGCGAGATAACAGGCTCCCGGGCTGACGGACTTTATGAGTTGGACAGTAGTTATTGAATCGCAACAGCAAAATTTAATGTTTGCAAAACTGAATTATTTACATGAAAAGTATAGTTTTACCAAGGTTTTTACACTGTTTAGTCGACTTTGAAAGGTATGTTTGGTCAGTTTTCAGTCGAATACTCAACCGCTCTGGGGAATCCCGATGACGTCATGCGAATTTAATCCAGCGAATTTAACATGTCAAAATTGGGTTAAAACACGAAATTTTAAGGAAAAATAGGCCAAATTGACGTTGTTTCGGCAAAAAAGTGCTCATTTACAGCTGTTTCAAGCGTGTAGAATTTAATCAAAAATTTAATCCAGTCACGTGACCTCATGCACTCTCATGCACCCTCATAGCGTGTCAATCCCCCTTTCTCTACTACTCCCGCACGAGGGAGCAAGTAAGAAGGAAACGCGCGGGGGAAGGCTTACTTTCTTCCTCTCGAGGAGTGCGATGTTGCCGGAATGCTATAGAACCGGTTGGTGACTACCCTTTCCTTGGACGCCCGCAAACAACAACCCGGTCGTTAACCCCTATGAGTCACTATTCCGGCAACATCGCACTCCTCGAGAGGGAAAAAGTAAGCCTTCCACGTCGCGTTTCCCGCTTACAAGCTCCCTCGCGCAGGAATAAAAACGTTTAACAAAAATAAACTCATCACAAATCTTTATTACATTATACTCTTTAGACGCCATGTGTTTTGTTCATACAATGAACTGATGATAGTCAAAACATTGCTTTGAACGGGAATTTTAAGCGCAAGATAACAAAGTTAACTAAGGTTTACAAAATGTACAAGAAAATAAAAAATAATAATGTTAAAATTATGAAACTTCACAAAAGTGTTGTAAATAACCCTCATATACTCCATAAAAATTCAAAGCTGATACGTCTACTAGAGATTTTGTAATAATCGTCTAAATTTGAGATTTACTCAAACATTGTAAAAGAACACCGATATTTTCCACTTTTTTTCGTTATATAAATTATAAAAAGTGATGAAAAGATTTGAAACTCCGTCAAATAAAATTTGACAATATTTCCGTTCATTTCATAGGTCTCTCGTTAAAATTGAACTGGTCGTTTCGGAGGTGTGATACCGTAAACTCGAGTATCCATAATTTCTGCGCAGACAGTAGTGCAGCTATTGCATGATGAGTGAGCCATGAATAGATTCTCATAATGTAAAAAAGTAATTTATTAATGATTTATATAATTGTTTAGCCATTTAAAAGACTAAAAGTGTTTCAGTAAAAATCGTTGATATTATGCAACAGTAATTCGAATGAACAAACTAGTATAAGAATAGGAGCTTCTTGAATTTGTCAAATATTTTTATTTGTTGAAAAGTAAATGTGGTCCTTTTGCAGGTACATCATGAGACAGCTGCTTGAGGCTTTAAGTCATGTTCATAACCATGGAATTGTACATCGAGATCTAAAGCCTGAAAATATTTTACTTGATGATCAAATGAATGTTAAATTAACTGACTTCGGATTTGCAAGAGTCCTCAAACAAGGAGAGTTGCTACACGGTAATATTTATAATTTGTTACTATGGTAATGTTAGTCTTAATTCTAAAATAAAATCAGTTTTTGTCTGATTATAGGTCTTTCTTATTAACAAATGTTCTTGTTATAACCTGGGTCTGACTGTTGCGGTCCTGACATTTAGACTGTGAGATGCAACCGATATGAATACCTATGAATATTTTTTAGCCATAGTCTACCAACCACTACATTTGAAAAACTACTGTAAAGTTTAGGTTGATGAAGAAATCATAGTGTAAATAAATAAACTTCTTTATACCTTTAGGACAGTACATGTATTGCATAGAATTTGCCAGTGTCTAACAAACGTCTCAGGATTGGATTGAATGATATTGAACGTCTCAGGAGGTTCAAACTGATATTAAACATAAAAATGTGATTTTAACTGATGAATTACTGGGAAATAACTGGCTTACTGATGAAACAATAACACGACATATAGAGCTTATAAATTACAAGGGAAAAGGAATCTATTCTAATTTTGAATCCACTTATTGTTCATGCAGTCCAGAATGTTAAAGATTACATACAGTACCTCGATCCCCTACCATTAAAAGATAATGATTTGTTAATCATGCCATTGAACAATTGCAAATCATTAACACCTAGTGGAGGCTCACACTGGAGCACTCTTGTCTTTGATAAATCCTCCAAAATATTTTATAACTATGATTCTCTGCACAACAAGAATTTCAACAATGCAGTGACAGTAGCTGAAAATGTTTTACATTACATAACACAGACCTGTGATAATCCAATTGTTAATGTTGTAAACGGTCCAACTCAGAACAACGCCTATGATTGTGGAATCTTCATGACAATCTCAATCGAGATTTTTGTTTCACAAATATTAACCAGAAAATGTATCGACTTCACAAAGTTTGAGGAATTGAAAGTTACAGATGTTGACCTAATCTTGAAACGGTCTTAATTAGCTTATCTTTTAAATAATATTCCCATGATAAGTGCCCATATAGTTTTTTTCTCTACTAGGTACTAGTAGAAACATTTTCAAAAACTGTTGGATCATGGTGCTTTAGTGGGAGACATGAAACGGGAAACTATTTTCAAACCATCGTTGCATACAAACACAGTATCTTTAGACTTTCAGCTGGTTAAAAATGGTGCCCCTCCCAAGCAAATCACAGATTTTGTCAATCCCACACATTGTCATAATACCTTCTGTCCCTTGATGAAAACCCAAACCTGTGCTCCAGCCGACAATCCAAAAAACCGCCTAAATCAAACCAACTGTAGAATGGCTCCAAGTTCTACAAAGAAGACCATTAGTCATAGTCATATCTCTTATAGCAAACCTAGAGTTACTGTTTTTGGGGATAGCCACGTGAAAAACTGTGTATCACATTTGGGCAAAATTTTCAACCACAAAGAAGCCTGCATTACTATAAATGTGTATCCAGGTGCTCCACTCTCTTACATGTATGAACAAGTTGAACGTTTTCTAAAAGTGTTTGATTATACTAAAGAGATGCTGTGATCATATTAGGGGGAACAAATAGTATAGATAAGGAAGAGAATGTCAGTGAACTTCTTAAAAGTTTATTACCTAAGGTGTGCCAAACAAACATTATCCTTACAACAATCCCATACAGATATTACAAACCCAGTGTTAACAACATTTTAAATTTAAACCAACAAATTTTCAATATTGTGAAAAACAACAATGATGTGTCCTTTGCGACTATTAACAATCTGCTGACTCGTGAACATTTCACAAGGCACGGGTTACACATGAACAGCTGTGGAAAAGAACTGTTGTGTACTGCTGTGGCACTTCATTAAGGATTTTCTATTAAACTGAAACAGTACCAGGACGAGCTAAGTACACCTGCTCAATACCACAGGACAGCCACGAGACCGCCGGAGATTGCTCCACATTGCGAGGACTTCGACATTCAGGACCTGTACACCACGAGCTCCGTCAATGGCCTTCCCAGCCCACAGCAACTCAGCAGAAAATCTTTGAGTTCAACATTCTCTGATGTGTCTTTCTATGGTTGGACTACTCCAAAAACGAAAAAGCTAGATGTAGTTAATAATGTTATAACCAAATTTTGTAATCATCAAGGTAATGTTTCCCCTAATTCTAATGAAACTGGTTTAGTGGATTGATTGGGTGATCCATATTTGGTATACACTAATAAATTAAAGTTAAATAGTACTAATAGTCAAAGTACTTTTAGATCTGACACTAGCAGACAAATAAATAACCCCCTTTTATTACATTTAAATATACAAGGTTGCACAGATGGTCTTAAAATTAAGGAAATGGAACTGTTTTTTTGAAACTTATAATTTAAGACCAAGTTTTGTTTGTATTTGTGAGCACTGGCTCAAGGACACGAACTGTGGAATACTTAACTCATTTTCTAGTTAGCCAGTTGTTATAGTCGTAAGAAAAAGATAAGAGGAGGAACATGTATTTTAGCACATAAGTCTTTAGATTTTATTACAAGAAATGATATTGAAAACTTTACAGTAGAGGAAACTTTTGAGTGTCTAGCTATCGAAACTGGAAACTTTTATCTTGAAATTAAAAAACAGCTCATTATTATAAATATTTACAGAAGCAATAATTTAAAGTCTTTTTTGTTAGCCTCGAAAAGCTTCTTGTTCATATTGCAAAAGAGTTAACAAAAAAAAACCGTTTTTATTACTGAAGATTTCAATATAAATATTTTAACAGAAACAGGCACTGGAAGAAATAATAAACGAATGTTTTTAGTTATACTGGAATCTTATGGTTTATCTGTGTGTATTGAAACTCCAACCAGAATTACTGACAGTTGTGAGTCATGTATTGATAACATTATAACCAACATTGATTTGTCCAAACTAAATACAACAGTAATTAATTTGGGCTTCTCAGATCAATACATTTATATTCCTTTGTTGAAAAAAGCCTGTAGTATAGCCACAAGGAAAAGAGTTTTCAGTAAGGAAAATATTGCAAATTTTTATGAATTATTAAGTGAAATAGATTGGGACCACTGCTACTCATTTAACAGATCAGATGACAGCTTCAATGCATTTTTTTATTGATTTTATCTTGCTTTCTTGGAAGCATTTCCAGTAGTAACAGGAAAGGTTTTGTGTGGAAATGAAAAAAATAATGATAGAGGTTGGATGACCAAAGAATTAAAAAAGTTATGTCAGGAAAAAAAGAGAGTTATTTGAAAAATGGAAGGGTACCACAGATAAAATCCTTTGGGTTAATTTCAAAAATCTATATAAAGATCTTAAGAAATAAATCAAACGTTCAAAGAGAAATCACTTGCACTTAGTTATATCTAGTTCTGGAAATGTTGCTAAAAAATCTTGGGACATAGTATAAAAATAACTGGGTCAGAAAAACATGAACAATGAAATAACTGAACTAGTTGTAGATTCTTCTGTTATAAAAAATCCTTACTCAATTGCCAAACACTTCAATAATACTTTTGTAAACTGTGTTCAAGGTAGAGTTAAATTGTCTCCTTTAGAAGCTGTTAATCTCATTAAGTTTAAATCTCCTGACTGTTCATTTGATTCTAGACAATAGACAAATCTTTATTGTACATAACGCCTGAGAAACATTACATAAGTAATTTTTAAGCAGGTACATGGTCAAGTTTGTTTAATATTAACTAAGCCTAACACATTCAAGTTCCCTACCTCAAGCTTTCCTACCTTATATAAAATGTATACATAAACCATGTATAAATCATACGCTAAATTTTATCTATAAAAAACTCATCAACTCTATAATAAGCTTTATGGCTCAATGTCTCTTTCAGTTTAGATGTAAAATTTGTTATTGCTAAGCTTTTGTATGATTCAGGTATATGATTATAAATTTTTAATCCCATATAAAGTGGTCCAGTTTCAAATTTTTTATGACTATGATTTGGATATCGAAAAATGTTATTATTATTTCTAGTATGATAGCTGTGATTTATTTTGTATTTTTCAAAAACAGATAATTTTGTATGAACAAATTTTGCTAGCTCAAGAATGTAAAGAGAAGGTAATGTTAGAATACAATGTTTTTAAAATAAGGCTTACAACTAGTTCTTGGTTTTAAATGGAAAATTGTCCTAAGAATGAACTTTTGACACACGAACACTCTCCCGGCTTCTACAGAGTTACCCCATAAGGTAACTCCATAAGCCAACAGCGAGTGGACATATGCATAATAGACAGTTAAACAGACTTCTATAGATGTGACTTTAGTTAATATACTAATTGCATACCTTGTTGAACTTAATTTCTTACTTAAAAAATGTATGTGGTCAGACCAACTTAATTTTGAATCAAAATTTAAACCCAAAAATTTAACTACTTTAGTATTACTAATTGTAGGATCCATTAGATTATTTCTTAGCTTGAATTGCAAAATATTGGTCTTGTCCTCATTTAATTTTAAACCGTGGTTCTCAAACCATTCATTAATTTTTGTAATGGTGTCATCAAGAGTAAATTTGATTTCACTAAAAGTTTTTCTTTTCAAAAGAGCAGTTGTATCATCTGCATATAGAGTGAAACTACAAATGTTTTTAGAAAAAAAAATTGGCAAGCTGTTGATATATACTATAAACAGTAATGGGCCCAATATGGAGCCTTGAGGCACACCATATCTTACAGTGGCCCATTTAGAATAATATTTGGTCGAATTTCTTGTTATTATTGTTCGTTGTTTACGATTGGATAAGTATGATTGCAGTAATTCTATAGCAGCCCCTTCAACGCCCATATTTTTCAATTTTATCAATAACAATTCATGGTCTACGCAGTCAAAAGCCCTGGACAAGTCACAGAAAACCCCCGCAGTTAACTGCGACCGATCCAGAGCCTCAAGAACATCACCGACAAATGTAAAAAGAGCTGTATGGGTGCTTAAATTTTTCCTAAAACCAAACTGTTCTTGGCATAATTTTGAGTTGCATTCCAAGTAATTAGAAATTCTAAGATAAATTACCTTCTCAAAAATGTTTGCTACATTACTTAATAAAGAGATTGGTCTGTAATTCTGACTAGAACCAAGCGAGGCTTTTTTTTTAATAGGTTTGATTTCAGAGAATTTTAACAAATCAGGAAAGACACCCTCCTGAAATGATTGATTGATGAGTTTAGCTAATACACCAGAAACAATATCAGCAGACCACTTCAATAATTTAGTGGGAACCTCATCCCAGCCACAAGCATTACTGTTACTTAAACTTAAAATTACATTCTTTACCTCAATTTCATTGGTAAAACAGAAATATTGTAAATTAGCCGTATTGTCCGACACTGTGGAACATTCATTAAAATACTTGTTATTATTGAAAGAGACATTTGGAACATTTAATATTTCCTTTATATTTGTAAATTGTACATTAAGATACTCCGCAATTTCTTTGGGGTCATTTATTACCCTCCCTCCGACCTCAATTTCAGTGTTAGTTTTACTTTTTGCCTTCAGACCCAATTCCTTCTTAACTACTTCCCACATTGCCTTACTCTTATTAACAGATTTCTTAATATAATCACCATTACACGATCTCTTAGCCTGAACAACAACATTTTTAAAAATTCTCTTATATTTTTTAACATAGGTCAAAAATGATTCCTGTCTACAAGTCTTCGCAAGTTGATGTAATCTTCTCTTATTTACTGAAGATACCCTAATACCTTGTGTTATCCAATTCTGTTGTTTCTGCTTATTTTTAACCTTCATCATCTTAATCGGAAACACTTCATATTTAATGACAGCATTAAACTTGATAAAAAATCTTTATAATTCTCATTTACAGACTTGTTTAACTGCAGTGAGTCAATATTTGCCTTTAAAGAATTTATAAAACATGGTAATTTTTTAATGGGGAAAAAGCGGAATTTCTCAAAAAAGGTTTCAGAAAAATTTAGATTCTAAAGTAGTATCTGAGAGTGATGTTTTAGAAGCCATCCAAGCACTAAAAAAGAAATATTCTACCAGCTGGGATGAAATTCTTGCTCCTATACTTAAAGCTGTTTCATGTTTTATTGTTAAACCCCTTACATTTATTATAAATAATAGTTTAAGAAATCGTGATTTCCCTGCAAAGCTCAAATATTCTGTTGTAAGACCTATTTTTAAGAAAGATGACAAAAATTTGATTGATAATTATCGTCCCATATCATTGTTACGTACTATCAAAAATATTTGAGGACATCATGTTAAAACAGATTGTTCCATTTTTTGAAAAGCATATCCTACATTCCAATCAGTTTGGATTCAGAAAAAATAATTCAACAAAACATGCAATTTTTAAACTAATTACAGATTAAAATAGGTACATACCTCGTTGTCAGCAGTTCAAATTGTAGCAATAAAACCCACTACATGTTTCGCCGTGAATGCGGCACTTTCAAGTGGTCCATAAAGAACATATTTTCCAAATAGGACACGTCAAAATTTAAAAGTGGCACAGTCCCAAACACAATTACAAACACATTTTCGAACAAATAACGGTAGGCCTACCACACGCATGTTTTCCATCACGCCACGGCACCGGTAAGAAGCAGACCGCTGTTTTTGTGTCTGCTTCTTACCGGTGCCGTGGCGTGATGGAAAACATGCGTGTGGTAGGCCTACCGTTATTTGTTCGAAAATGTGTTTGTAATTGTGTTTGTGACTGTGCCACTTTTAAATTTTGATGTGTCCTATTTGGAAAATATGTTCTTTATGGACCACTTGAAAATGCCGCATTCACGGCGAAACATGTAGTGGGTTTTATTGCTACAATTTGAACTGTTGACAACGAGGTATGTACCTATTTTAGTCTAATACGCACAGTTCAGGGGCTACAACAATGAATTTTAATAATTACAGATGTTTCAAATGCCCTGGATAGGTCACAAGAGTATTGCTGGTTTGTTCTGTGATCTGTCCAAGGCTTTTGATAGTGTTAGACATGACATTTTATTGAAAAAATTAGAGGCTTACAGTGTAAGTCAGCAAGTCATTCTGTGGTTTTCAAGTTGTCTTCACAATAGATTTCATCAAGTAAAGATAAATACCTCAGATGGCAACTCATGCTTTTCAAATTGGAACAAACTCAGATTGGGCATACCTCAAGGTTCCAAAGTCGGGCCATTCTTGTTCTTAGTATATGCCAATGATCTATGTTTTAATATAAACTCTGATTTAATTTTGTTTGCTGATGACACGACAGCCTTAATAAAAGCCAAAGATAAAAAATAACTAGCACTCAGTATCTCATCCACAGTTAAAAATCTTTGTTTCTGGTTGAACAAGAATGGCCTTAATTTAAATTGTGCTAAGACTAAAGTATTAGAATTTTCTACGATTGTGAATCAGTGTAAAGAATTTATGTTTCCTTGTTCAGATACAAATGTTAAGCTTTTCTCCAGTAGATCAGCAGATTTTCTTGGTCTGACACTCCAAAATAATCTAAAATGGTATGATCACACTGACAGACTGTTTGACAGGTTAAATAAAGCTTTGTTCAATCTCAAAATTATTAGAGAATTATGTGATGATCAAACAGTAATTTTGGTTTACTATAGATATTTCCTTTCGATTATGAGATACAGCTTACTTTTTTGGGCAAGATTTTTAAACAGCAAAAAAAGGCTGTCAGAGTTATAGCGGGTATTTGCCCTAGAGAATCTTGCAAACCCAGCTTTAAAAAATACAAATTTCTAACCCTTCTGCATTATATATTTTAGAGTTGGCACTATTTATTAAATTGTTTAAAGCCTGTAAACAAGCCCATCGTTATAATACACGACATAAAGCTCTTTTTCAAAACCCAAGCCATAGATTAACGTTATTTCACAAGGGACCCTACTATGAATATATAACAATAAACCCTACAGGTTTACAATAAACTATCACCGGCTCTTAGAAATGAAAATTTAAGTGTACCTGTATTTAAGAGGAAACTCTCTATTAAGTTAATAGAACTATGCCCTTATAGTATTCAAGAATATTCATCTCATGACTCTAGTTAAGCTTATTGTACAAATATTTATCAATATTTTTAAACATTTTAGAATTATTTAATCAACTTGACATGTCATAAATTCACCGCTGAATTTCAGCCATTGTATGAATTTCTGTGATTAAAATAAATTGAATTGAATTGAATTTGTTTCTCTGTACTGTATTTCAAACCAAATTTAAATTCAGCGATTATTAAGTTTACAATGCACAATTTAATCAATATTATAAACATTTTTTAAAAAGATTTTTTGGCTTGTCCCTCATAATGAAGCCTAATTCATATTAGCAAGACATGTTGCCTTACATGAACCATTAATTATAAAATTTCCAAAAGCTTATAAGAACAAACTTAAACTTAAAACAAATATTTATCTCTTGTGGTATGATGGTATAAATAGAGGGTACTTTGGTATTATACGGATGCCACTATTTTTGGAGGTTACATTTTTACCGGATACAAAGGATAACTACACAATTCGAAAAAACGTACTTTTATTGACTTACTGTACAAATTTTACACCATTCTGATGAGCGGTATTTGTGTTGTGCCTCCCAAAAGGCAGCGATGTCCGCTAGGATCGTGTTGAATGCGTCGCCGCCGCTAGCAGCCAGACCCGATCGCCACAGGTACTCCGCCAAATATACAGCGCCCTGCGGCAGTTATGTTAGGATGGGTTATCATAAAAATACGTACGGTTTCTTCTTAATTTCGAGGTAAATCCCACACCAAAAGAACGTCACTCATTATGAAAACAAATGTAACGTAGTGCACGGCAATAAATCACTCATGACACTGACCCAGATACAGGCGGTGACAGGTGATGCGCGTGCTCCGGTCAACGACCTGACCTTCGCCTATTTGGAGGGGGTTTGGCGGCCGGAAGTATGACTCATCAGGTATCATTCGATTCGTAACGAAACAAGGAAAGTCCTACAATCATTTTTATGATAACCCATCCTAACATAACTGCCGCAGCGCGCTGCATAAGGGTGGCATCCGTATAATACCAAAGTACCAAATAGTGTTTACTGGAGCTCTGGATAAACATTCTGGCATACTCAATTTGAATTTAATTTGTGTCTGTATTTTGAAAGAAATAAAAATAATAAAATACAAATTTGGTTTATAATTCAGGATTTAATCCAAACAAATTTATTTTTTTCAGATCTTTGTGGGACTCCAGGCTACCTGGCTCCTGAGGTTTTAAAGGCCAACATGTTTGAGAACACCCCAGGTTATGGCCAACCTGTTGACATGTAAGTTTTATTGTTTTGTTGATACTTGTTTCATCGTTCAGTTTTAGGAACATTACACTAGGTGTTGTTATTGTTACGCTCGGTTGGGGCAGCAGGTTTACCTGATTATATGGAAGGCCACGTAAAACACCACGTTTGAACACGTAAAAGTCACTTTTTTTAAACAAATATTTTTTGTTATTGAAGCCTAGACACCTATCAAATATTCAAAAATATTTTTAATTTTGTTGGTAGCCTAAGGTGTCAGAAATAGAAAAGTCGTGGCGAGACGCGTTTTGTATCAATGACGATATATCTTCAGTCGCGTGGTTGACAGGTTAAAACAGCTCACATGGGTGTTTTTCAGAGTTCCAGATAAAACCAATACACAGACACAACACAACATAGTTCACATAGTCCATTAAGATTTAACATATAATTTACAAAAAGAAAACGTCGTGTCGTGTACACATTGCTGAGGACAAGACTCTTGTTTTACCTGGAACTTTGACATACACCCATGTGAGCTGTTTTAACTAGGGATGAGTTGGTACCAAAATTTATCGATTCCATCGATACCTACGATTTTTCAGTACCTATATTTGTAAAACCATTGTTAAAAACAGTTACAGATTTATGTAACCATTTTAAATTATTTAGTAGTATTTTGTAGTTAATTATTAAACAGTTTGTTAATGCATTTTTTACATAAACTAGTGTCCTATAGTAATGTAGAAACACAACAACTATTTATTATAAATTCAATTCATAATGGGGGAAAACTTGGTTGTAAGATCTTTGAGAATGACTCAAAGATATAATGTTGGTCAGCCGACTGATTTATTGCTTTCAACCGACCACACCCCTCCCCTCCCATCCCTCTTCCTTCCTTATCTCCAAGGTAGGATTTTTTGCTGGCGACCCAAACACTCCCCGTGCCTTTTGTAGCTCGGGTAAACGGCGGAAGTATCCCTTTCCGTGCACTTCGTAGCGCTGGTAAACGACGGGGGTATCGATGGTATCGGTATCGACATTGAACAAATGAATCTCGATATCGATACCAATGTCCAAGAATCGGTGGTATCGAGAATCAACTCATCCCTAGTTTTAACCTATGTCGACTGAAGATGTATCATCATTGATACAAAACGCGTCTCGCCATAACTTTTCTACTTTTGACACCTTAGGCTACCAAAAGAGGTAACAATATTTCTTAAGATATTTTGTGTTCTCCGAACACTTTTTCAATTTTAAAGATGAAGGAGATCACTGAGGCCTGGTACAGAGTCAATCACCAGCATCAGCCTCCAAATTGGCACTGTGATCAGAATGGGGTCAAAGCTGGGCAACCCCAGGTTGAATTTCCCTCCAACCCAGATTACTTACTGGGTCTAACTTGGACCCTCCCTCACAAAAACCCTCCAATCTATCTGGCTTAACAAATTCAATGGAGGGTCCTTCCCCGGTCAGTATACCCTGTATCCTGTCACCTCTCAACAATTTGCTAAGTAAGAGCCCTTCCTCCCAGGCAACCCCCAGGGCAGGCAAGGGAGAACCATTATTCCCTGCAAGGGCACAGACTTTACTGGATATCTAGGCTCAGCCGTGTGTCTCGTATCTGAAGGAACTCATAAGGTCTCATTAAGATCTCATATTTTAACACACTCCGTCCGGCTCAACATTGAATGGGGTCATGGCTCAACATTGACACATATGAGATTTTCATGTTTGAACATGTTTAACACAGCAAAAGTGTTAAGGAACCAACCCCAGGAGAAACAAGGTGAAATTTCCAGTTGGTCACAGCCAAAACGACTTACCGAAATTGTGATCAATTCTTTTTGTTGCACCCAGTGATGACGTTTGGACTGGCATAAATCAGTCCGAGAGTTGCCTAGGTGCAGATGTGTTTCAACTTGGTCTGGGGTCTTCATACGTCTTTATCTGCTTTGCATAGTTATAAAATTGTTGCTAAGAAAAAGCATATTTAAGATGTTTAAAGCACTTCTAATATAATATTTAATGTGTAATAATATAGTAAAATGCTTTAAGCGGTTGATTAATGAAGTTTTGACTAATAGTGTTTTGATAATGCTGCTCCCATTTCTTTCAACCATCATTGAATGCATCTTATTTTCAGGTGGGCATGTGGAGTCATCATGTATACATTGTAAGTTAACTTCTTTTCATTATTAAGTTAATTTATTCATAATTTTGTTTTTAATTTCTTTTGTCATAATATTTTGTTAACGTTGAATTTTCTTAAAATTCTTGATTTTTATAGGACTTAATTACATTGGTATTTCATCCTAGATGCAATATACTGAGTGGAGAAATGAAAGCTGTTCCTTTATTTTGGCCTCAGGCCCAAGATGATTTTTTCCACTACCACCTAAATTTCACAATATATATTAGCACATACACAACTAAAGTATGCATCATAATCAATTTTAGTTTCCAAGTTGTGGGTAAAAAGTATAATTTTACCCACAACTTGCAAGGGTAACTTTAGTTTTTAGAGTGGTAACTAGATAATGCTAGAGTGGGGGAAGACCCACAGTAAGTGGTATACAGTTACATGTGCTCCTTGATTTTATAAAGTTTTCAATTATAAATATTAGTTATTTTGCCTTAATTTTTATACAGTTTTGTAAGTGTAAATTCAGTGGTCAATTTCTGAAAGTAATTTCATAAAGTTGGAGTGCAATTAGAAAGTGAGGTGAGAAAACATTATAAACTTGCTTGTGAAATTCTTGGAAGGACAGGTTAAGAGATAAAAAGGGTCCCTTATCATATCTGATAAGAAGGCCACTTCAACCCAGGAAATGACCTTATCTCTGTGACTCACAACTGCTATTTAGGGTGTTTTGCTTCCTGGAAAAAATAATGTACTTTACTTCCTGATTAAATCCTTTCAGTAATTTTTGTTTACAAACATTTGTAAATATTGGTTTTATTATAATTCTATTCCATTTTTAACATACTCAGACTCTGTTTAAAACCAAATAAATAGCTAACTTAATATTTTATGGACTGTCATGATTAAATTAATATAATTTTTGTTAGCTATATATTTTTTGTTGTTGTTACAATTTGAAAACATAACAAAATTATAATAGTGTGAGTGATCCAAAAATAATTGAATCAACATCTATTAGATTTTAACTTGGTGATTACTAAGATTTTGCATGTGTATATGATTATATATATTACAGTTGTTTTAAGAACAAAATGTCTAAAATGTCTAAATTTCCTTGTGGTGTTTGTGGAAATGGAGTTAGATCAGCAGCCATTCTTTGTAATGGTGACTGTAAATTATGATAAAATGCATTAAAATGTCTAGTATTAATTTTAAAAATTGTATAAAGAAACTACAAACAAATGGAAATGCTTAAATTGTGAGAGTAACCCCAACGATGACCCTAACATTAGCCTGGACAAGATAAAGGAGCATATTCAGGCTCTAAACAGTGATAATGAACTAGATGTTAACACATTGGGTGCGGCGGTATCCATATGGATACCACGAGTCCATCACTTAGAGGCGACGGTATCCATATGGATACCTGGAACGGTCTAAACTTTGATATGTTCCTGTGGCTCAGGCATTTGATATTTCGAACTAATACTTTGTAGCCACCTGAGTTGATACTGTTGAATGAACACGGCGACCTTGGTTTCTATTTTTGTCGCGTTATCAGTAGCACGGGTGGGGGGGGCGAATATGCCACGTGCGTTTGTTTTTTTTTTCAATGGAGACTTTAGTAAATTTTTGTGGGACAATCAGAGATGTATGTGGAAATAAGATTGCAGTTCGTCGACCCGAAACAGCGTGCGCGGCCGGCATCACTACCTGGTGGCGATGGGTACCATATGGATACCTAACTTTGAAGCCATCATTTCAGGGTAAATGCTCTTGTGATCACATTTATAACTATTATTATGTATTTCTACCATTAAAATGTAGGTTTTTATTAAATAAAAAAAATTCAGATTTCGGGTGAATATTTAAACTATACCGCCGCACCCAATGTGTTAACACATCCCTTACACTGGCTGCCACTGCTGGCTCACTGTTACTAGAAGAGAATGAAAAGTTAAAGCAACCAATTTTTGAGTTGAATAATCATAAATCAAAGATGAATTTAGAATTTTCCTGCAAAATTAAAGACATGGAGGATCAAATAACTACTTTGGCAGAGGAAAATAAGAAATTAGAAGTTGAATTTGCAAATAAAATGATTTCTCTGAAGGAACAGAGAAAAAAAGAAATAACATTAAAAAACAATGTTATATTTCAACTTGAAGAGGACAAATTAAAATGTTTGGCCCAAATGGACCAGTGCCTTCAACAAGTAGAACACATGAAGCTTCTCTTAATTAATGCAGACAGAAGGCTTAAAGAGGTAGAATTAATGAATGAAGACCTTATAAAAGATCATGAAAATGTAAAGCAAACTCTTAACATGTACCATAGCAAACATAACTTGGACAAACAATATGAACATCGTACTAAAATACCATATAAAAATAGATTTGAAATGTTATATGAACTGGAGAAGAAAAATGAATCAAGAGTGATGAGTGATAATTCCAATAAAGATAAAACATTAAACAAATGTAGGGTTAACCTCAACAGTAAAAGAATTGAAATCCAGAGCACTAGTAAATCTACAGAAAAATATAATTGCATGAGGCCTAACTCATCCCTGAGGTACGAACTTTCAGATTATGAAATTAATCACTGGATCGAAAAATATTTGAAAGTACCTAAAAATACTGTGGTACTAGAGCCGTCAGTTAGTCACATTATTAAATGTGAAAAAGACCTCGACTTTATAATGAAAATGTGTAATGAGATGAACGTATATTTAGCAGATTATGTCGTGGCCATTGTTAATAGCAGGAAGGATGAGAATGAAGATCAAAAGGAAGGTACTGGACATTGGTCTTTGCTGCTCTATGATAAGCTTGTGAATACTTTCTACCATTTTTATTCAATTGCTGGCCTGAATCACACTCCAGCCACAGAACTTGCTACCAAACTGGCCCTTTATTTCACCGAGGAAAAGTTGTGTGCCATTAATGAGGTCAACTGTAAACAACAGATTGGGGGGAAGGAGGGTGGTGTGCATGCTCTACACAACTTGGAAATAGTTTGCTCATGTATAACCGCAAGTGTATCTATAACAAATAACAAACTATGGAACTGTGATTTTTCTATTGATGACTATTATAAACAAATAAAACTTGACTTACATATTCCGACATGCCTGGTCTCTCCACAAAATTATCTCCCTGAAGTAATGAAGAAGAATATTTTGATCTTAGCAGATAGCCATAGGAGACATCTAGCTTCAAACTTGAAATCTATGTTGCCTAATAATGAATATAACATCACTACAATTTTCAAACCAAATGCAAGTATGTCAGAAGTGATAAAAGACATAAAAGGTTTAGTAAAATCCTTTTCAAAAAATGACACTTTAGTAGTGATAGGCAATTCTAATGATGAGATAGGTCATGCTGAAAAAAACTTTCCAAGTTTATTTAAAAAATTGCTTAGTGATACCAAACAATCAAATATTATTGTTTTGAGTCTTCCTTACAGACATCACAAACCAGGTATAAATAATAGGATAAGTTACCTCAATATAGATTTGGAACAAATTGTACTGAACCATGAACATGCAACCATCCTACCAATCAGCAATTTACACCGCCACTTCTACACGCGGCATGGTTTACATTTTAACCGACAAGGAAAATGGAAAATTGCTGACATGTTGAAAGAAATGTTTCATCCGAAATACTGCAAGACGCCGGAACTTGCTCATACTTTTTTAAGACTTGCTCTGGACCAAAGTGAGGATATCAGTGTTATTGAAACTAACATGAGAGATGTCATAAATCAGTACAAATCAGATTCATCAGTTGCATTCTCTCACACTATTTCATCAGACTTTGATAATAAAAGGCATATGTCAGCGGGAGTAGCTGTAATTTTTAGACAGCAATTTGGAAGACCTAAAACCAAAGAACTTGTTCACGAGAGGCTGACTTACCAGTGTGTACCGGATGGGGCTGCTGTATATGGTCTGGTGACTAAGTCAAAATACTACGGTAAACCTACGGAAGAAGAATACAATGACGCTTTCAAGATCTTTACTGACGACTTTAAAGCAAAAAACCTGAAAACGCTTTTTTGTTCGCCAATTGGTTGCGTCCGCGACTTAATCACACTTGAACATTTTGTGAAAAACATTGCGGAATTCCAAAAAAGTACTCAAGCAAAGGTTGTCATAGTATCCTACGATCAGCAAAGCTACAGAGAATTACAAAACGGACTATCTCATCAAGATTTTTTTAAGAAGCTGCAATCCTTGATTCGAGGATGTAAAAATCCCTCCAAGGACCCTAACCTCCATAGCCTGGACACATTTCCACCTTTGCCATCTCCAGAAAAAGACAATCAGAAGGCTGTAGAAATGCCGCCCTCAATAGTCTCACTGCCTGGTGGTGTCAGCTATGCAGAGATCACGACAAAAGAATTAAAGACACCATCGGAGAAGCCACTTCACCCTCGAGAGAGCGAAGAAGACAGCCTGATGTCCACTTCAAGTCCTATTCCTCGGACTCCAGTCAGCCCTTCAGCGGTCCCAGACTATCAGGAGTCCAATGAAGTGGTTACAGTGCAAAAGCAGAGCCAAGTGTTGACCCTGGATTCTCCTACTGAACCTGTGCACTCATCTGTGGCCCTCTGCCCAATTCTGTTGACTTCACCAATTGTCGCTGTGGCTACATCATCTACTCTGCAGCCCCATTTCCAGTCTGGCAGCCATGGAACCTCTGTCGATGGCTCTTCAGTTGATGAGAAGTTTTCTCCTAGCCTGTGCCCGGTCACCCTTATTACTGATGTACCTGATGTCCATCAAAAAAACTATCCAGTGAAGAAGAATCTGTCAGAAACCTAGATATAGAAAATTTTTGTATAGTTTGTAGGTCTAATATTTTTCTTCCACTAATTGTAACAATAAGCATAAAAATAAAAAAATAATGTGGCCAATTTGTGATGAAGCTAGACTAAATAATAAATATGCATGGTTAATGCATTTAAACATTCAAGGGGGCATAATTGAAAAAAATAATGAGTTGGCTTTACTTTTGCACAATTCTAATATATCTGTAGTTAGCTTGAATGAACACTGGCTAAAGACAAATCAGATTAACATTTTAAATAGCTTTGAAAATTATACTGTTGCTGCCCACTTCTGTAGAAAAAATGGTGATCATGGAGGCTCATGTTTACTTATAAAGAATAACTTAAATTTCATGGAAAGAAATGATCTTTGTATTTTTAATGAAGAATTAGTGTTTGAAATGTCGTGCGTTGAAATTATTAGCTTAAATTCTGTTATCATTTCCATTTATAGAATTCCATGTTCCTCAAATTATAAGCTTTTTTAAAGAAATTAGAAAATTTGTTCATTTTACTTCAGAAAGAAATAAGTTCAAAAAATATTTATATCGTCGGTGACTTCAACATCGACATATTGGATACATGTACCTTTCCACAACAAAGAACTGATATTTTGAATACATTAGAGATTTTTGGATTTTGTATTAATATTGAATCACCAACAAGAATTACGCCAACTAAGAATTCCTGCATAGACAATATAATTACTCATTAAGTAAAATCCATAGGTATGAAAACATGTATGAATATTGAAACTGGTTTATCTGACCACAGATCTGTGTTTATTTAACTATGTGAAACCGTAGATGATAAGAAAAAGCATTTTAAAACTTCTTTAAAACATAGGATTTTTTCTAAAAAAATGTAAATAACTTTATCAGTTCCATAAGTAAAGTACAATAGAGTATTAATTACAATAATGACCTTAAGCACAACTGTGATAATTTCTTTGGCTTATTTCAAATGATATTTGAGGAATGTTTTCCTTTTAAACCAGTGAAGACCAAAATGAAAATAGCGGAAAAGAAGTGGGTTACGTTAGGAATACAAATATCTAGTCATTGGAAAAGAATTTTAAGTAGATTAGCCAAGGAATCTGTCGATGTTAATTTTACTAACTATGTCAAATTGTATAAAAAATTGTTTCGATCCGTATGCAATCTAGCTAAAAAAATGTATAACTGTAGCTATATAGAAGAGGCTCCTAATAAGAAAAAAGCAGCTTGGTCTGTAGTTAAAGCTGAGCTTGGTTGTAAAAAATCAAACCAATCTTTCCCTGATGTAGTGATCAACAGTGACTCGGTTTCAGGCGGTAGATGTATTGTTAACCATTTTAATTCTAAGTTTATTGAGGCGGGAAAAGTTATGGGGGTTAAATTTGATCAGTATAAGGCAATAGAATTTGTAAAGAAATCGATCAAATGCAATTTTTCAAATTTCAACTTTAATTTCGTCACACCCGAGCAAATTGTTAGAATAATTAAGTCATTGAAAAATAAGAAAACTGCTGGTTGGGGCGGGATTTCTGTTAGTATCATAAAAGAAGTGACTGACTTTGTGGCCGAGCCATTGTCTATAATTGTAAATCAATCTTTTTTAAGTAGCACATTTCCAAAATTCTTAAAGTTTGCTGAAGTAACGCCATTATTTAAAAAGGGTGCAAAACAAAATCTGGATAACTATCGACCTGTTTCGGTTCTCCCTTCGTTTTCCAAAATCTTTGAAAAAGCGGCTTTTAATCAGATATCTTATTTTCTTGAATTAAATAAGGTATTGGTGGATGAACAGTTTGGTTTTAGAAAGGGACGAAGTACCATTTCCGCTGTGGCTCAATTTGTAGATACAATAACACGGGGCTTGGATGGGTCACAGAGCACTCTTGGGGTGTTCTGTGACTTGTCCAAGGCCATTGATTGTGTAAACCATAAAATTCTTCTAAGTAAATTGTCCTTTTACAATTTTTCGGAGGCAGCTGTCTATTGGCTAGAATCTTATCTAAGTGACCGATATCAAAGAACAGTTATAACAAAAGACAACATTAAATATACTTCTGATTGGGAACAAATTATAATGGGAGTGCCCTAGGGCTCCATATAGGGGCCCTTACTTTTTTTAATCTACATTAATGATTTATCCAAAAAAGTTTCACCTAGTTTATTATTGTATGCTGATGATACTACGGCTATTATTAAATCAAGAAACAGTCAGGAACTAACAGTAGCCTTAGATAACGCCCTTCATGATCTTTCAAAATGGTTCAAAATTAACGGGTTGAAAATGAATCAAATCAAAACCCAAATAGTAAAATTTCAAACTGTACAGTCTAGAGAACATTTTGATGATTTTGTTTGTTTTGATAATGAAAATATCACTGTAAGTAACACTGCAAAGTTTCTTGGTATTGACATGGACAGTTGTTTTAATTGGAGAATCCATATTCACAATACTTGTAAGAAATTAAATTCTGTGTGTTTCCAAATGATTGTAAGGAATGTAGTAGATTTAAATACAAGACTGATGGTTTACCATGCTTTATTTTCCTCTATTTTGCAATATGGAATTGAGCTATGGGGAGTTACTTCTGATGCTCAGAAACTTTTTAAATTACAAAAAAGGATTCTTAGAATTATGACTTTTAAACCTTCAAGATATTCCTGCAAAAACATTTTTAAAGATTTAAAAATTTTAACTGTCCCTAATCTATATATACTTAAATGTTTGTTATATGTAAAATCCAATTTTCAGAAACTTTTTAGAGAAAATAATCATCACATGTATAATACTCGATTTCATAATGATTTTCAATATCCTATTCATAGAATTAATCTCTCAGAAAAAACACCTTCTTATATGGGGAAAAAATTATTCAACAATTTGCCGGTGTACTATAAATCACTGATAGAATCAAAATCTTTCAAAGACAAAGTGACTGAATTTTTGTTGATTAAAAACTATTACAGTGTAGATGAGTTTTTGAATGATAGACCGTCTTAACGTGTACTTTTGTTATAATTTAGTTTAAGTAATATTGTATCATGACAATGTCACCTGTTTTGTCTGGCATAGCCAGAAATTGTAAAATGTTATGTGACAATAAAGATGACTTATGACTTATGACTTACTCCAAGCAATTTTCTGTGGCTTCCGATAAATATGTATGCAGGTATCATCATCATCATTGTTGCGGATTAAGAAAACTCAGCATAGCTGCTAGTCACATCTTCCACAAGTGGGAATATTGCGCAGGTTACCGGAAAGATAAGATATAGCAGGAAAGGAAAGGGTGGGTTGGGACGGCAGCCAAATAGACCCTTCAGAGGGCCAACTCCCGTGCCCCTGTGACAGCTGGGATGAGGCTCTCAAGTAGGGGACCCGCATTCTGCCCTCCAACTGGTCAACTCAACTGACAGGGTATCCATGTACAACAGCCAGGGACCATCCAGGTTGGCAGGGTTCTCAGGTTGGCAGGTGGGGACCAAACACGGAGATTCTGTCCCTAGCCGCTGCAAATGGAGGGACCAAATGTAAAAGGGAAGTTTGTGTCATAATGGACAGCCAAAATACTTATCATATGTAATGACAACTTCATTTGCTGTACCCAATGTCAGCCTCAAAACTGGTGTAGATCAGTTTTAAGGTAGTCCTGGGACTGTATGCAGGTATTGAAAACCCAGCTGTATTTTGCCAAAACATGAATAATTTATTTTTTCTTTCTACCTTATTGCTTATGATTTAAAAAGTTATTTGTCCTCTAAATAAGTCCAGACTTGCTCATCTACTAATCTTAACGCGTTGGCTGCTGCGGACCCCGATCGGTTTTTTCCTCAACATAGAAACTTTTCATGTTTGTACATGTTTGCAGCAGCGAAAGTGTTAATCAGGTTTCCTCTCAGGAATGACTGAAACACACAATCATGTAGTGAACATGCAGGTTTCTGTGTAGAATTTGGTACAAGGGTGATATCTGTATTGAGTATGCTATCACGCAAACTACTGATTTTACAGCTGAAGCTGAACAGCTAGAATGAAATCCAAATTGGTTAATGTTAGTTGTGTTACAAAAGTTTTGTATTTTGTACTTGTTTTTTAAATATTATTTAAAGCAATATAAAAGTAGTTGTCTTCCACTTGGCAGAATGTTTTCATATTCTTCAAAAGCTTGCTACATCATCCTAATTGTTGTTATTGTTAATGCATGTTACAGACTGGTCGGTTGTCCTCCATTTTGGCATCGCAAGCAAATGGTGATGCTTCGCAACATAACGGATGGCAAATACTCTTTCACCTCTCCAGAATGGTCAGATATCACAGGTCGGTCCCTGTAAAAATAGGTAACTTTTAAAAATTATTCATTGTCTAAGTTTTTTAGAATTATATTTTACCTTAAATGATTTAGTTTATAAAAGATGCTATTGTGTTTTTTATATAGGCTCAACTTTTTTAATTTTTGTTTTTGAAAGTTTTTTGCTTCAAGAACCCAATATTAGGCTGTATTTTGGTCCACAAATTTCTTAACTTTTCAGCTATGTACTTTGAAAACTTTTGCTTTTAGGGATTTTTATAGAGAGCCATTCTCTGAATTTAGTTGTAATTTACAGCCATAGAAAAAATCTTTAGTTGCCTTTGAACAAAACTCTAGAAATAAGGAAATTGCAATAGTGTCTGATTTTAACATTGATATTTGGGAAGATATTTTAACTTTTGGAAATCTTAATTAGAATCCCACTGATAGCAGGATGGGAGCAAGGACACTTAACAGCCCCCTGTCATGACCACACAACCACCTGCGCCGCGTCGGCGTGATTCGGTGTGGCCAAATATTAATGTCAGTGTGCAGTTTTTTTTTGTTATTTCAATCATTCGTGTCATGTATATTTGTGCTTAATGTACTGTCTGTATTTTTAATATTCGACGACCTCATGTGACGTCTTCAGTTATACATTGTAATATAGCAGAATCCCGTTAATCTGACCTTGGATGGTCTGACTCCTTGCTCAGCCCGGCCGTGTCATTATCAGTGTTTGATATTGTTTCAAATTCAAAACATCTTAATTCGATTCTGTACATCGAACAATGAAGCCGACAAACCGTGCGGTGCCGTGCTGTGCCGTTTGTGTATCTACATATTCGGTGCAATGCTGCGGTCAGGACTTCTTCTGCCGATGACTCATCATTGACGATGTAAATCAGTAGACAGTGACAATTGATACAAAAATGCATTTGTGAGTTTGGTTTAAATACTCGTGTGTTACTGTGTACTGTATTTTTTATCACAATATACTCAATTTGCAGTAATATTAATTCTGTAAAACTGTGCATACCATTCAATATTTTGAGTTTATACCACAGTTGTATCACGTTTTCATGTAATTAAATGTGTTCCTCTGATAATGCAACCTTTTTTGTGTTCTGACCATGCTCTCGGGGGCGATGGTGACAGATTAGCGGGGTTTTACAGTAAATGTACTTCAATAGTAACATAATTAATTTAAGTTCATTGATGTATGTGACAGAGGAGCCCAAGGATTTGATCCGGAAGCTACTGGTGGTAGACCCAGCCGATCGTCTCACTGTCAGACAAGCTTTGCAGCATCCATTCTTTCAACTTGTGGTAAGTATTGTGACTTGCATTTAAACAGTTCCTATTAACAAAAGCACATTTTTTATCGTTGATTTTTTAAAATATTTTTCAGCAATGATCAGTTACTAACAATTATAAGACTCGTTGATCACTGAGAAACCAACAAATTTTTTAAAAGGCTCGATTGAATATTTTAAACAATGGCTCTAAAAAACTGCAACATTAAGCTTTTTTTTATAAATAAAATTATAACAGTGTTCAACATAACTTCAAAGGATCCAGTAATACTGGTGAAAAGGGTTAGTAGTGGGGGTCTAATGTTATTAGTGGTGAGCAACAAAAGATATTTAATTGCGGAATACAGCTGTGCCAAGACTGAGACTAGCTAGTATACTACTTGAAAACATCCATTTCAAAGAGATAATATATTGTAGTACACCATCATTTGAATTAGAGTATTTTAAATATAAACTCACAAAGCTTGCACCAATTAGGTAGGTACATGTTCATGTTATCAATATGATTTAGATCAATTGCTATTTTGCTTGGGTGTAACAACTATATTTTTGATAATGGCAGGGGAAAATGTCACTGTTTTGTATTTTTGGAACTTTTGATGATTAATGTATTCCTTTTAGTAAATCCTTCCAATCTGAACAAATATTTATTACACATAACACCAACATATTAAATTATAATTGGAAGAGTCACACAATTTCTGTCATATTGGCCTCTTCAAGAAGTTTTACCCCATAAAAATACTTGCATAACAAATTATTTCAATTGCATAACAATTAATAACAATTAAAGAAGTTTTAAATTGTAATTACTTATTATTTTGAAAATTTTAAATAATTATTGTTTTCCAATGTTGTGGTATGTGGTTTGTGTGCCCTCTCCAAAATAAGTCCCACCAAGGCTTTTTGGAAGAGTTTATTGGTTGGTAACCCCCTTTGATGCGGGCATTTTCTATATGTGTTCCATGTTGGTTTACAGCTATGGGACCAGGATATTGCCCCTCTTAAGAAGAGTTTGGGCACCAGTTCACGAAGACTCAGTCGTATCTCTCAACTCGCTATGGTGAGTTTTTTTAAATGTTATGTATAACAGTTTTTTGGCCAAACTGAACATTTTCCCGTTTTTCTGATGGTTTGTAACCTTTTTATGGGAGGGGAACCTCAGTATTTAGGAAAAAAACTCTATAATAAATTACCTAATACTTAAAAGTCAATTGTAGAAATGGATAGGTTCAAAGGAGAAATTACTGCTGTATTACTAAGTAAAACATATTATAGTATTAATGATTATCTAAATGACGTTTTTTGATGGATTTTATGCAAGTTGTGACATATTGTATATATATTAGTTTTAAGATTTATTATATTTCCTTTTTACAATTTCACTTGTTTCTCCAGCATTGCTGGTTTATGTAAACGTTATGTGAAAATAAACTATTGACTATTGACTATAATATCAGGCAGCATATTGAATCGTTTATCGATTTAGTATAGATAATAATTTTTACTTGTAGTTTTTTGTGAAAAAATGTGTATAAATAAATGTACATAAACCTTTTTTTTGTGAGACATGAAAATATCCATGACTAAGAGGAATTTTAAAGGATTAAGTAAATCTGCAAACAGTGAATTAAACACAAACTAGAAATGTAAACACGTTCCAAGTAAAAGAACCATTTCTGGATTGTTTGTACCAAGTATGAATACTACAAAACCTAGAATTGATCCCTGCAAGACTATTTACATGACGGAACTGTTATTAGGGAACATAGCATCCTTGATAAAAAATATTAATAAGAACTTCAGGGGGAGGGGGGAGGAATATAGCTGGGAAAGTAGCTGCCGAGTTGTCCATCAGCCTTACATATGCCACCTATGTCTAACCTGTTTTGTCTAACCTGGAACCCTTTTTGGCTTTAGTTCCAAGCTTGTTCTGGCAAGGATTTCTTTAGAGGTTACTTTGGGGTTTTAGACAAATAAAATCAATTTTAAATCGGTTGTTTTCTATCCCTATACCACAAGAATATATTTCATTTTATGTAAGTTTTTTTTGTTTTGTGTTTTCTTCAATGTCTATCTGTTTCTCATGTAGTTAATACAAATAGTTCAGTTTTTCAACCGGTATAAATAATGTCTGAATGTTTCTTTGTACTTTGGACACAGCTCTTAAATGAGTTGTGATATTTGCCATTTCAAAAGGTTTTGTAACAGAATTCTGTTACAAAAACTGCCCTATATAGATGTAATGTATGTATTCAGTAGAACCTCGGTAGCAATAGAGATGGGCTGGAACAGGGTGTTGGGTGGAACTGTTCCGACAGATGAACAGTGTCAAGAGCCTGTTCTGCCACAACAGTTGTTCCGGCTTCTCTTAAGACTACTAGGAAGGCCCAAACTGTTCCTTGTTGTACAGATTCTAGAGGATTCACTTAAATCGTTACGCTCATTATTTACAAATAAGGCTACTAAGTTCCTCTTTTTAAACTATTGCGTTTCTCGTGGTATTTTTTAATATGCTTTGGAATTTGTTCATAGTGCAATATCAGGTAACTGATACCTAATAGTAAAAAATCTCTTGTCATTAATCTAAACTTCAGACATCACCCTGTGTAGTTTTGCTGTTTTGTTTTGAACCGACACCAGTCAATATTGACCCAAAAAAACTTTAAATTGTGTTTTACTATAATTACATAACTTTAGTTTGTAAATATAAAATTAAGTCCAAATAAAATTACATATAACTTGCAACCCCAATTCATTACTTAAATTTATTAATGTAGGAATTAAATTAAGGATAAAATATGAATTGCTAATTTTGTATTCCAATATTTTAGTGCTTCAGGTTGGTCACAAAATAATTTTAGTCTGTAATGTCTTCTATTATTATATTAACTATAAATCAAAATCTTAAAATTATGCATCCTATGCGCAAAGTAAGAAAAGGAATGTTTCGAGACTGATGAGAACATTTAATAACATAAGCATCGTCAGAATTGTCAGGCTATCTGGTCATAAAATTCTGCCACTCTGGCTGTTGTTAACGTTCCGGAACAAGGGGGAGTTGGATCTGTTATTTTTTCACTAACTGTTCCAGAGTCAATCTGTTCTGCCCGTTTACTAGCTCCAATAACACGGTCCCGTTCTCTTGGGCACACCTTCGTATATTAGTAATCACGAGAGGATTGTAGAAAGAATCAAGACACTTTTATAGTCAAGAATAGTCTTGAAATATTTATGTTTTGGCAAATTTGTAAATCACAAAGTGATTGAAAGACAGTCACTGAGATGTTCAGGAATTCAGTGTGGCGAGCACTGATGGCTAAACACAACGCAAGTGAAACAGCTACAAATTATGTGCTACACCTAGACATATTGAACTAGAAAAATCATGTAATAATACAGGGCAATTCAAAATAATGGACCCAATTTCATGACTTTATATCTCAAAAAGTATAAATCGGAAATACATAATTTTTACACCATTGGAAAGAGGAAGTTTCAAAGTTTTTTTCCACTGATTACAAATGTTCAATGTAATTACAAAGTCCTTGTGCTGCACGGAAAACATCCAAACGGTAGCCAAATTCGTCCCACACACGAGACAGCATATCTTGTGTTACTGATTGCACAGCTGCATTGACACGGTTCCGCAGGTCAGCTAGAGTTGTTGGTAGTGGTGGAACATAAACTGCTTCTTTGACGTAACCCCACAAGAAAAAGTCGCTTGGGGTGAGATCAGGAGATCTCGGTGGCCAGAAGTGCAAAGCCAGGTCTTGATCTCCTTTGCGACCTATCCATCGCTGAGGAACAGATTCGTTCAAAAATTGACGGACGTCAAGATGCCAATGGGATGGAGCTCCATCCTGTTGGAAAATGAATTCCTCCGAATCATCCATGAGTTTAGGAAAAAGCAATTCTTCCAATATATCCAGGTATGATATCCCACTTACAGTTTGTTCCGCAAAAAAGAATGGTCCGTAAATCTTTGTTCGAGAAACGGCACAGAACACGTTGACCTTCGCTGAGTCTCTCTCGTGTTCCAATGTTGCACGTGGATTTTGCAGACCCCAGATGCGTACATTGTGCCTATTGACTTTCCCACTAAGGTGGAACGTAGCTTCATCGCTGAAAATGAGGCGCCCTGGAAACGCGTCATCCTCCATCATTCCTAACATGTCATTACAAAATTCAATACGCTTGTCTTTGTCATTGGGAAGGAGAGCCTGCACAAGTTGAATTCGGTAGGGCTTGTAGAGCAAACGTTGTCTCAAAACTCGCCATACAGTCGTTTGGGATATTCCAAGTTCTCTACTAGCTTTATAGGTGGACTTTTTTGGACTGCGAACGAAACTGTCTTCTATTCGTCGGATATTTTCCTCTGACACACGTGGGCGGCCTGAAGGTTTTCTTTTACACACACTTCCAGTTTCTTGAAATTGCCTAAACCAACGGGTTATGCTTTTTCTAGTCGGTGGTTCAGTACCAAATTCGATGCGAAATGACCGCTGCACTGTAATTGGCGATTCAGTTTTTGCAAGCTCAGTCACACAGAAAACCTTATGCTGCATAGTAGCCATCTTACTCACAACTAACAGTAATACAATATGGCTGCCTATTGTTGCCATAACTCTTTTGGCCGTTTACGAAACTACGGTTAAAAAACTTTGAAACTTCCTCTTTCCAATGGTGTAAAAATTATGTATTTCCGATTTATACTTTTTGAGATTGGGTCATGAAACTGGGTCCATTATTTTGAATTGCCCTGTATTATGATATGAGTAATATCATAATTTGAATTGGCTAGTTCAATATTTAGGAAATGTATATGTAATTACATGCCAAATTTTAAAATTTCTTTGTGTTTAATCTGCACTAATGGTTGCATTGCACCCTATAACAAAGTAAAAAAGTTATTAAGTTATATGAAAGTGGTCAAATAACTAAGCGTGAAACAACAAATAACAAAGTTCCCAGTGACCATAACATATTTCAATTTATTACGAGATTCCTGTATGTCTTTATGAGATGTACTTCAGGCTGCTGCCAAATCTAACTTTTTTCGTCTATATTTAGGAGTTAAAAGCATCGTCATTTGATGCCAAAAAGAAGTTTCACTACGCCATAATGGTAGTGCGGGCTGTCGTGCGGATCAGCAGACTGAGGTACACTCCTGAGCCTCTCTCCGTGGAGTGCAGCAGGGGGGATCCGTACAAGATAAAAGTCCTCAGGAAAGTAAGTATCTTCATCCAGACGGTTTGGCTGTACTGCTGTGTTGAATATTAGATTTGAAGTGTTAGGAGGTCTCAGCATTAGCCGGCTAGGGAAGTCTTCGTTGGAGTACAGCCACGGGAAGGATGGTATCTGTAGGAATGGAAGAGGTGGGTCAAGGGCAGCAAGTCACTCCAAAAGTTACTTACCTAACCTTCCAGCACCTGAGCTGGGCGACCTCCAGTATATTTGCTCTCAGGAAGTCCCGCATCCCATTTGGCTTCCAGAATCCCTTGAGGGCCCTTCCCCAAGGTCAGTTCTCCCTCTAGCCCATTAGGCTTCAAGAGTTTGTTGGGTAAGAGCCCCTCCTATCACGAACCCACCCAAGTGGCATCGGACATGCAAGGGGGATCCGTCACTTCCACCAAGGGCTCAGACTTGACTGGGTAACCAGGCTCAGCTGGGAATCTCAAATCATAAGAAACTAATCCCTGGAGAAACAAGGAGATACCAGGGTGAAAGGAAAGCTGATACCTCGGGATAGATAAACGACTTACCAATATTATGAGTTCTTTTTTTACACCCAATGTCGATCTCCAAACAGGTATAGACCGCACTGAAAGCCATCTAGGGACCGCTCCCTGCTATACCAATTAAAACTGTGCCTTGTGTGTATTCGTTGAACTCTCAGTGAGTATGTGGTTTGACACCTCGGTCTCTCATTGCATGGCTTCCAAGAATAGCCATAGCCATGGCTTCATAGAATAGTTAGGTCAGGTCAGTGGGGCATGTAGTTTCTCAAAGTTGGATTGGCTTTTAAATTTCCACATTATAATCGGATCTTTTCAATCATTTAAATGAAATTTAAGAGATAAGTTACCCCTCAAGCTAGTAAAAGAATTTACTAGTTAACTCGGCAGAACTGACTTTGATTTGAATACATGATGACTGACTCACGGTGTTTTAGACCAGGTTTTTAAAAAAAAGGCAGTATATTTAAAAATGATGTGTTTATTTGTATAAAAACTCCACAAAAGTCCTTGACATTAGTTGTTGGACTATTTTATATATAAAATATGTGCACAAAAAATATTTATTTAACATAAAAAAAATAATCGTTTAAATCGCACTACCATAACAATTATTGTTATTGCGTTAAAAAACGTCCGTATATTGTACAACGATGTGTTTATTTTTACGAGAACCCCACAAAAGTCTTGTACATTAGTGATTTGAATATTTTATATAAGAAATATGAGCATAAAATATATCTATGTAACATAAACAAATAATTGTATGAATCGCACTACAAAAAAGTTGTTGTCATTGCGTTAGAAAAAAATAAATAAGAAGTAAAAATGTTTCAAAACTGAATTCTTAACTTAAAATATTATAATAACAATTATATATATATATATATATAAAATTGTAAGTACATATATATTAGTTATAAGTATAAAATACATAAAAATTACAAATATTTTCTTTCAGCTTAAGAAATTTAAAATTAAGTATACCTAAAATAAAATAAAAATCTTAAAATTAAATGGGATTTCTGTAAAACATCTGTGTAACTGTCTTGTGTTTCCATTTACGGTCCTGTAGCACCTTATTCACCGTCACTGGTTTCGATTTCTTCTCCTTCAAAGCAGTCGACACATTGAGACACCGTGTGCTCCTTGCATGCGAATCCTCTACACAGATTACATCTTGTTTTCGTTTTGCGATTTTTCCACCAACAGCATTTGAAGCATCTGCCTTCCATGACACCATCATCAGGAGTAGCGACTCGTGCCTGTGGTCTTTCTAATCCGAGAAGCCGACAAATCAACTCTTTTGTGAGTCTAGGTGTTCCTTTGACGGAGATTCTTGTTGTCATATAGTCTCGACATAACTCCAGTCCCAGGTTCTTTAGAAATGACCTCCTATCAATTGGTTGTCCGCTGTTAGCCTTCAAAATGATGCATGCATTCAGTGCGGTTACATTTAGTAATGCATAGAACACGGTCATAGACCATCGGTTTGTTATTCTAGACACTGAATAGTGTTCCTTGTACCCATCGACTGTGTCAACACCCTCCTTGCTGCTATTGTAAAACAGAACAATTTCTGGCTTACCAAATGTGGGCGAATCTACATCCATGTCTGTCATATCATCATCATGCATAGAAGAGATCAAAATTACATTCTTCTTCTTTGATCGTTTGTAAGTAACCATCTCTTTTGGTACATCCATCTCAAAATCCGAATTTAGAACTTCCCACTGGCATGTCTTTCATATCAATAAAGTCTCGCGGAATCTCTCTCTTGTCCTTTCGAAGAGTTCCTACAAGTGTGAGTCTATTTTCACACAACAGTTCATAGCAGAGAGGAATGGAAGTAAACCAATTGACTGTGGTTACATTTCTCCCACTACCGGATGTAGGCTCTACCATACGTTTGACAACGCTTTTTCCAGAGTTATCTACTTTATGTGGGCCATCAGGTTGCTTTCCGGCATAAATTTCAAGTTTACTTGTATAGAAAGTCCTTGCATCGCAAAGTGCAAATATTTTAACCCCATATTTTGCGGGTTTGTTCCGAATGTACTGTCGGAAATTACATCGTCCTCGAAAAGCCTCCAACATCTGTTACATTACTGTAACATATTCGCTTAGAACATAATTATTTATGTTTTTCTCAACAATTGTTTCAAATAAATCCCTTATTGGGGCTAGCCTGTCAAGTAACTTTCTCTCTTCCCTTGTGTTTATGTCATCGAATCTGAGAGCACGAAGGAGAAATTGAAATCTCTCCTGTGACATTGCTGCTCTGAAAAACTCTACACCAAATCCAGCATCCGACCACAAGTCCCTTATATTTAGATGGGACGATTTTAGCATACCAGAAGGAAATAGCAGCCCAAGTACAGCTTTTATTTCAGTAGCATCTGTCGATTTGCAGTTTTGATCATTGCTAAAGTTATCCTTGTTTGCCTGAATCCAAATATTAGTTTTGTCAGCTATGTCATTGATGATTTCATCGGTGAAAAAAAGTTGCCATGCTTGTACAGGGGTTTTGGTTACTTTTGTTTCATTAGTTGGATGACCCATTCTCATCCTCAAAATATTTCTATTTCGAGCTAAACTTTGTCGAGTAGGTTGAATATCCCAGAGCATTTTGGAATCTTTACTTATATAGGCTAATCTACCATTTATTCGTTCAACAATAATATCCTCTAGTCTAATCTTTAGTGGAATATTTTCTAAATCATCTAAATCTTTCTCTAGTAAATTACCTGGAATTTCATCGGCTTGATCATATACTTCCTCCAAGGGAATGTTTTCTCCATCGCCATCGCCACTGTAATGTTCGTCTAAGACTAAAATACCTTCTAAATCCTCGTTGTCGTCATTATCATAGATGTTTATGTTTTCATTAGTGTCCTCATCGTCGAAAAGTTCCCGACGAAAAGCTCCAAGAGGTCTTGTTATACGTTCGTGGTCCTCTTCTCGTTCTACACTCAGCAGAAGCCTATCAACACTCGATTGCGTTCAACGGAGTTCATGTTAAATTTTTCACACAACAATGTTGTTCACACAACTATTATCCTTGGCATAATTTTCACTATTCAGACAAGTCACTAATTCCAATGCCGCGAGAACTGACTAACGGTCGAACACATCGGCTATTCCGAGACACACTTACTGACTCACGGTCGAAAACACCTGTCCTCTACGGAATCGTTCATTGAACTGACTGTAAGGGTTAGAGAATGACGGGAAGTGAGTCATGCTGTTCCATGTGAGGTACGGTGACGGCCAGCACTGCCGACACCCAACAAATATAATTTTTATCTAAAAAACTACTAACCCGGTCTTTTAGACAGTTAAGTCAGTCCTCGCGGGTTAAAACAAGTTAAACATTTTTTTAAATGTATTAGGTTTTTAATTACTATCTAACAATTTTCTAAAAATCTAGGCCCATGTTCCAAGTGGGTTTTCTTCTAAATTTTAAATTGCCTCTCTTAAAAGTCATTCTTATCCTTTGGCCAAACACTATCCTTTGACTCTCCTTATAAAAAATAATGTCATGAATTCAAAAGGTGTTAATGGGAGTGATGAAGGGATCTGAGCGTGAAAGGTAGCTAAAACCTGACCTTAGATTTCTCTGTCTTAGTTTGTCCATGAATCAGGTTTATAATATCTTGGAATCATACAATTTGGCCATTGTGTGAGTTAAAGTTAATGTTGTTTTCAGTAAACTCAACGAGCAGTAGTATCATGTCTTTAACCCGTATAATTTCTGTATGGTATGATTGTTGAATACGGTGGCACATCTTGTTCTGTCTGTGACAAACTCATCTTCAAAGTAAATAGATTTTTAACACCAATTCAAAATTTAAATTGTGTTTACATTTTACTGTGTTAGATGAGTTTTCCACAAATCAAACAAGATATGGTAATAATTAATAATACTCTTTTGTATTGCCTTCAGTTGTTTACTTGTTGATAAAAAGAAACTGTGAAATATGTTGTATAAATCAAATTATTCTTGTTCAATGTTCATTTTTGTTATTGAGTGATTCAGTGTATATGATACAATTATTTTTTATTTGATGATATTAAATGATACTAAATTTTGTAATTTTGTAGATGATATTAAATTTTGTACATTTTATTTGTGTACTGGTAACAAAGTTACACAATCATTGAACATACTGATCTGAAAATTGTTTGGATATATAATAATAAAACAATATCGTGGATGTATTAGCTATAGGTGATGTAGAGCCTTCTTTTCTAAACAAATTAAAAAGTGTTTCTAATCATAGTAAAAAACTCATTTTATGTATGTTTGAAAAATGTGGTAAGTATTACAAATATTCCAGATAATAATAAAAATTTACTTAAGAACTAGATCCTGTTGTTGTTTTTTATTTAATAACATTTTATAAGTAAAGTTGATCTTACTATTGTCTGTATTTTTTAAGGTGATAGATGCATGTGCCTTCAGAGTGTATGGTCACTGGGTGAAAAAGGGCGAAGGTCAAAACAGAGCCGCACTCTTTGAGAACACACCAAAAGTAGAGCTGAAGAACCTCTACATGAGCAATCTAAGTCCAGTATAGTGTGTTAGTACAAAACAGGTATGGTTATTTTCCGTACCTTTCTACCCTATGGATGATCTCTAAATAAAATTTATGAAAAAGTTGACAATTTTATTTAAAGATCACTGGATCTGACAAACAGTGTAGTGAATGAAATGAAGCACATTTAAAGTACAGCTTGCTGATTGTAAGCAGCCACAACCTGGTAAGTAATCCTCACATGCTATTAGAGGAACCTACTGCTAGAGACAACATTTTGCTTGGTATTTTAGGTAAAAGATATGTTTCAAAGAAGAACACAAGGGATGGTATAAATAATCACCCAACATGAAAATTTGACAATACAGCTTTGTAAGGGACTTCCTTACAACAATTGTGTAGACAACTGACAGGAAGTCCATAATCTGTAAAATCAGGGAAGTAGGTGAAAAGTCTTGAAGTCAGTGAAATTTACACGGTGATGAATTTGAGGTAATTTTTTGTTTTTCTAGTTGGCTGTAACCTTGATTATTGTTGCATTTTCACAAATGTACACAAATTTCATACTTATTGTTGTATCCTTGTATATTTAAAAAATAAATAAAAACATTGGTTTGGTTAAAAAAATTACAGTTAATTAAAACAAAACGCCACTCCTGTTTCCCGCTCCTCTTTTTAAATGCTGTCTTAAGTAAGTTAACACAATTTTCTTTTCTGTTTCAGAGAGTATTTGGTCATAATTTACCAATGTGTTCTACATCCCTTGAAATTGTGATGTGATTTTGGAAGTGCTGTTTTCTTGAGACCATAATAGAATTGTATAAATATATTAATTTATAATTATTTTAATGTGATTTGTTTTTTTAATTTCTGACCTAGATATCTCTTCTAAAAAAGTACTACAGTAATCTCACAAACTCGACACAATATGAACTTGGACACTGCGGAGTTTGGTGAACGTTGAGTTTCCCGGAGTTACATTGTGGGGAGTCGCGCGTTAGGTTCAGTCAGGTGCCAGCCGTGTATTAAGTATACATGGCAAAACAGAGGCCTCGAGTTTCCTGGAGTGTTGAGTTATCAGGAGTTGAGTTTGTGAGATTCTACTTTATAGAGATGGTGTTACAATCCAAAATTGTTGTACGTTCCTATGTATATGTATAAAAACTTAATTATATAAATTCAAGTTAGTTCAGAAAATATAATAGTTAATCTCTCAATATTTAAAAAGTTATAAAATATTTTAAAGTTATCAAAGTAGTTAAAATTATTAAATAAAAATCGGCTAATTTATATATAAACACACAGACATAGGTTTTTTTCAAATACAAACATTTATTGACAAAACTAACATGCCCAACCTCTCATCTGAATTGCATAGTTCCAACAATCTATGAAGCATAATCTGGATGCACAACATACGATCTCCTATAATATTTGATTGAAACAAAATTATTTTTTAAATTTAATTATTTTTATAAAAATGGCAATGTTGGCCAATCGTCCTTAATCAAGTCTGCAGCCTTCTCTCCGATCATGATGGCAGGGGCATTGGTGTTGCCACTGACGATGGTTGGCATGATGGAGGCATCACACACTCGGAGGTTGTTGATGCCATGGACACGCAGCCGATGGTCTACTACAGCTGTGGTGTCAGCCACGGGGCCCATCTTGCAGGTGCCCACAGGATGGTAGATGGTAGATGTCAGATGCCTGAGGTTGCAGATTCTTCGTTTCCTCGAATACTGTGGATATATCTTGCAAGCTATGGGAGTCACCTCATGCAGCTCGGCACCTACCCTTCGCATCCCCTCTGTTTTCGCTAATCTGGTCACAAAATCAATTGCTCGCAAAAAAGTTTCTATGTCATCTTCACTCGTTAAATAACCGCAGATTATTTTTGGATGATCTTCTGGTTTTGCAGATTTCAACAAAATTCTCCCTCTACTTTTTGGATTTAGGAGGGTTAACATTTCTATGGTTGTGAACGCTTGTAAGTTCAGTGCTGCATATTGAGCCGCAACTGTGGGTCTGAAACCGAAATCAAAATATATACTCGCTAACTGTTCAAAGGTTTGTTGTGCAAAATCAAACCGATGAAGCTGTATGTCCGGGTATTTTGTATCATTTACTGTACTGATAAAGCCGGAACTTCCAAGAAGACCGTTGTTAATGTATCTCCCAGAGTTTGCTATCAGGAACTGGATCATGTCTTCGACAAATGAATTCTCAATTTTTGAGTAGTTTGTGTATTTAAAAACCAGCCCAACGAATAACATATGATCTTGAAGGTTCTCCCCGACTCCGGGCAAATCTAGCACCACATCTATCGAGTGAGTTTTAAGTTGTTCTGATGGTCCTATTCCTGACAGCATCAGCAGTTGTGGAGAGCCAATGCTTCCTGCTGACAAAATTACTTCTTTCTCCGCTAGTACTTCGATATCGGTTCCATTTTCATCCTTAAATCGGACCCCATATGCGGATTTTGTTTTTGAATCCATCAATATTTTTGTAACCAGAACGTGTTTCGCTACTTTTAAATTTGATCTCTTCCGAATAGGAGAAAGGAAAGCTTTAGCAGTATGTGAACGTTTGCCATCTTTAGTTAAAGTTCCTTGCAGAACGGCATATCCCAATTGTGATTTCCCACTCGGGTCAGGGTTGTAGCTGTATCCCAGTTCAGCCATTCCATCTCTAAACGCGTCCTTGACTGGGTCCAACTCGCTGTTCCTCCATGATCCCACACCTAAATATCCTCCGACTCCATGGTATGTTTTGTAGTCCGGCGTATCCAGCACTTCTTGAGCATGGAGGTCTTCAGATTTTTTAAAATAAGGAAGTACATCTTCATAAGCCCAGCCGCTATTACCTGCTGCTGCCCAGTTATTATAATCTCTATCATTTCCTCGAACATAAAGTAAAGCATTTATTGAACTCGATCCCCCTAAAACTTTACCTCGAGGCCAGTTGCAATTGTTATCTTTGAATCCTTTACAGTTATCCTCTTCGCTAGAAGTTTCATATTTCCAATCCTCCAAAGACAGTTGTAGGGCAGAAAACAGAGCCGGGACTTCTACAGTTTTGGAAGGATCTCCACCGGCCTCCAACAGCAGAACTTTCCAGTGTGACTTCTCTGTCAAACGGTTGGCGATCACAGAACCTGCAGAGCCAGCGCCGACGATAATGAAGTCAAACTTGTCTTGATCCTTAGGTGAATAATCAGGTGGATAATCATGCGTGTTGGCGAGTTTGCAATCCTTGTCTTGAATTGTTTTGTGAACAGACTGTAACACTAGAGATGCAATATCGGTTCCATTCTCGGAACATGTTCCCTTCGTCTGAGAAAAAAGAGATAATGTTGACTTCAAGACCTTTATTACAGTTTCTCTGAAACAGGAATATAATATTTTAAAACAATATATTAATATACTGTAACATAGTTTTAGAAAGTCATGATGTGGTATCGTTTACTTTGTGTTGATAGTATTTGTTTTCTTTTTAGTTTACTACAATTTGTAACTAAATAGTTTTTCAAGGTGGGTTTTTAAGGCAAAATTAGAATCACCCCACAATGGTGCTAAAACATAATTTTATTATTTATTTGTATGCTAGTGGAGATTTCAAAAGTTAATGAATGATTAGGGAATGAAAACCAAAACTGGAGTTTTCCTGTATTCTACATGAAATAACTCAATAAATATGTGACAAATCATTATCAAGAGTCATTATTTATTCAGGAGGAAATTTCCTACAAATTTATATCACCGAGCTCAATTTTTAGTTTACTATTTGTAAAAGAAAATGTTCAAAATTTTTACTAAGAAATCCACTAGTACAAATGGTAGAAGAAATGGAAATAAATTAAGCTTAACTAATGTTTCAAGTCAACATAATCTTTGGTGAAAAATCGTACTCATGATATTTAATTTGTTTGTAATCTCGACCTCCTCTATTACCCATATAAAAATAACATAACGCTAAAGCATTCAAAATATAGTTCTGGATATAAAAATGAACATAGATTCCTTATTATCTATCTTGAACCATAAACAAATGAATGAATAAATAAATCTTTATTTGCCATTTGACAATTTAACATGTTTTAGCAATGTCGTTATTACAGCAACAGCTATAGTCAGTAATTACAATACAACACAAATACAATATAATTTATGTCTAAAAGTCAACATTGCTTTGACAAATTTCATTTAAATTATTAAAAGGATTTTGTAGAAGCCAGGCATAAAACTTATTTTTGAAAATCTTAGAGCTGTATTTACTGCTGCAATTAATTAATTTGTCATACACTTTAAGGGACATAACGGTATGACTGTTTTGTGATTTACTCAACCTGTGAAAATCTATTGAGACTTTATCTTCGTTTCTAGTACTGTATTCATGTTCAGGATGTATTAGTAGCTGTGGATTATTTAATATATATGTGAGCAGTTCAAATAAATAGATATTTATTACGGTTTGAATTTTTGATTAATTAAAAAGTGGCTTACAATGGTCTAAGAGGTCAGAGTTTGTTATTATTCGGACGGCTTTCTTTTGCAGCAACAAAATTTCATGCACTCTACAGCAGTTGCCCCACAGTAGCAAACCGTATCTAATAATTGATTGGAAGTAAGCAAAATAAGCCGTTCTTACATGGTTGATTTCAATGCAGTGTGTGAGACGTCTCAGGAGGTAAACAGTTCTAGATAACCTTGGTGTGATGAAGTCAGTATGATGTCCCCAGGTTAAGTTATTATCTATGTGTACACCTAGGAATTTAACTGAATCAGAAATATTATTTGAAAACTGAGCTTGAGGCAGGGGTCTTAAGCTGAAAAAAATTGATTGTGTTTTAGTGTCATTCAAGACAAACCTGTTATCTTGAAACCAGTTGGATGCAACAAGGAGGGTATTTTGTTTTACTTCTTCAAGGCAACAAAATTCACTATTTTCACTAAAAAAAGTGGTATCATCTGCATAAAGAATTGTAGTTGATGGGACTGCATTTGGAAGATCATTTATACATATTAGGAAAAGAAGGGGACCCAGCACGGATCCTTGAGGAACTCCGTAGTTAACTTCCACCTCCTGAGACCATTGCCCATTTATGAAAACTTTCTGCCTACGGCCAGAGAGATAGGATTGAATGAACTTTAGAGCACTGCCCTTGATGCCATAAAAGGGCAATTTTTTCAAAAGATCGACATGATTTTACACAAAGGCCTTGCTCAGGTCACACAAGGTGGCCTGAGCAAAATCCTTCTCTTCAAAAGCTGAAAGCATATGGCGGACTAATTTATCTATTGCATTGACTGTGGACATTTTTTTACGGAAACCAAATTGATTTGGGTTAAACAAATTATTTTCCTCAAAATATTTACTGATTTGACCATGTATTATTGCTTCAATTAATTTGGAAATGACAGGTATTATAGCAATAGGGCGATAGCTCTCCGGTTTATCCTTTTGGCCTTTCTTAAAAACAGAGGACAGATTCAAGATAATTTCAATTGTTCTGGAAAGAGCCCTTGCTGAAGGCAGCAGTTTATACAGTAAGTTAAAGGCTCAGCAATGCTAGAAATTATGTATTTAATTAGATTATTCGACATATTGAACACGTCATCACTATTAGAGTTGCTTAAGTTTGTTGTGGCTTCAATTACTTCCCTAGGCAAAACAGTCATCCATTTAAAGCTAACCAGAGCAGCTGAATTTCCAAGATATTTGTCAATATTGGCTATGGAAGTCTGAATCTGCTTCTTAATATCTAAAACACTACTGACAAAGAAATTATTAAATCTCAGGTAAAATCTCTGGAATACTTCTTTGTGAGAGATTATTGTTTGTTTTCTTTATTACAGACTATGCAGCATTACATTTATTATGACTATTTTCTATAAACTTAGCATTTTCATCCATTTTAGCAGCTTTTATATCACCCTCATACTTTTTATGCAAGTCGTTTGAATACCACTCAGCTGATGGCCTAACTGTTTTCCCCAACGCAATTCCTTTTTTAGGCCTATGTTTAGAACTGAGAAAAAGTATGCAATTTATAACTACCTATTTAAAAAAAATATTAAATGGATTTGAAGAAATTTGGGCTTTTTGAAAAAATGAAATGTCCCAATCAACGGAGTCTAGTTTATCTTTTATGGCTTGAAATGATGATTTAGGTAAGATGATTGATTGGCCCTTGTTAACAAAATCCCGGTCCGAACCGAGTCCCATATTATTGTTACTATTTTGATTTAACTTAATATCAGATTCGATTGATACCAAAATCCCATAATGATCAGAAAATGGAAAAGGAAAAGTAGTAGAAGATTTAACCTTAGATGAAAGATAACTAACAAAAACATTATCAAGAAAATTGTTCCCTCTTGTATGTTTGAAATTTGGGCAATAAAAATTAAACAGTAAGCAAATTAAGTTAACTTTTTACTGTATTTTTACTTTTTGTTATGTCAACATTTTCATTAAAATCACCTGCAGATACTACAAAATAATTTGGCCATTGTGCTAAAAAATTAAGAAAGTTCTCTAATTTTCAAGAAAAATGTCCAGATCACCTGCTGTAGAGTGGTATAAGGAAATGACAATTAATTTAAACCTATCAATAAAAACAGCTGTCACTTCAAAATGGAATTCAATATAAAACATATTAACATCACATACCCTAGTTTGCACATCATTACCATATAAATTAGTGAACCCCCTTACATGATTTTCCTCCAACTAGCACTGGCACAAGTGTAACCATTTGGAGCTGATAATTCAGTTTCCTGATGATTTAACCAGTGTTCTGTAATACAAATCATGTCCAAATTTGGAAAATCAAATAAAAAGTTTTCAAGGACAGAAGTCTTTGATTTAATACCTTGAATATTTAGAGATAAGATCTGCAAAGAAAGGCATGATTCTTTGGGTTTATGGCATTTATGCCTACAGGTTATGTTGACACTGCTGATCTGTTGCTTAAAGTTAAAAAAGTGTCAGTACCATTGGTTACAGATTCCAATTTATTAATGATACAATAGTGCTAGTGTTATGTAACACTGGTCAAAACTCTATTATACGATAAATTTGTTGAATAATAGATTATTATAGTTCTAAAATAATGCTACAACTGATCTTAGTCAAGTTAGTGGGCCCATTGTTGTGTTTCCATCCCCTAATTATCTTAAATTTTAAGCTCCCTTTTTCCACTAGGTAGAATGATTCAAATTGATTTTAGTCTCCTTTTAATATCGATATTAATACATGTTTAAGCCTTATTTGACTCAAATAACTATGCAAGGCTGGTATGGTATTTTTAAATAAATTAAAATATTGATAATTTATAATTAATGAATTACTTAAAAAATGTATTTTTATAGAAGGCAAGGGCGGTTCCAGAGAGGGGGCCATGGCGCCCCCCCAAGAGATTTTGTAAAATATGGTTTTTTATAACTGAAATTAACATGTTCGCTGCGGACCACGGGCCGGCCCGGGCTGTGTCAACACAAAGTTAAAGTTTACCGGTTCAGTGTGCTACAGCGTGGCACCCGGGGTAGACGATTTGTTGCCAGCGTGTAGCTTAGAATGCGAGCTTACTAGTAATTTTGGTGTAGGTTGGTAGTAAATTTCCCCCAATATCCTGACTGTCACGGGACTTGGCAACCCTGGTTGTCTGCTGCTATCTAGATTTGTGCTGCTACCTGTTGGCGTTTTGTAGAACTACGTCCGGTGGTGTAACGCAGTAACAGTACAGTAAAGTACTGCGCCTATCGGAACAGCGGACGTGTTAAGTAGGTTAAACCAACTTTTATGAATTAGCGATAATTTCCTATAAGAACAAACCATCAAAAAAGGCATTTTGCAATATGGTATTTAGCCAGCGCTCAAGCATATCAGAACCACTAATGTGTTGACAAAGATGGTTGGCAACACTGGCAGTGTCGAATCCTCCATCTTCAAATTCTCCTCCCTCCTTCCCGTCAGTCTCAACTGGTCTCAACTCACAGTAGGCGCAAAATGTTTGATGTGTTACGATAAGTTTATTGTCTGCTTCTGGCTAAGTCTTCTCTTGACTAATTAAACAATGGTAAGTACGATTCCATAGTTCCATACAAATACTTCATCTTACTAAAATTAGTCGATGTTCTTGTATTTTTGGTGTCCAGCGAACAAAGGTTATCGTCATGGAAACAACAGAGCACGAGACCACAATATAGAGTGCAAGTTCCTTTTAGAAGAGAGGCCACCAAAGGCCATAACGGCTCTACAATTATTGAAGGTGGAAAAGTGTAAAATAAGAATTTAGTTTTTTATATCTATACTAGTAGCCTGTCGCGGCTTCGCTCGCAATCACAACGTAATATTATATTATAATACTGACATTCCCGTATAAATATTGTGCTACCGTTCCAAAGTCAACCTGGCCTGCTGATTAACTGTATTTACTCTATCCAGCTGATTGTTAAAACTTAATAGTTATTTCCCAATGTTAAGCTTATGGGAAAAAACTCAACTTTAAGGGGCCCCAGGGCCTCACTCACAAATGATTGCTCTAAAAAAAGTTTCCTGCACAACTTCACGTTAGGCTCTTTCCAATGACACCAAAAACGTGAAAATCGGTTCAGTAGTTTAGGAGGAGTGATTGTCACAAAAAAACCTGCTCGCCTATTAAATAAGTATAGATTAATTACGTATCTTGGTAATCTATAATATCATAAAGGAGATGTGGTTTCTGTATGTCTGCCTGTATGCCTGTCTGTCTGTCTGTATGTCTGTCTGTCCGTCTGATGTTCCGGGTAAACGCAAAAACTACTGAACCGACTGGGCTGGAACTTTACATAAAGGTAGATCTTGAACCCATGAAAAACATAGGCCTATTCACTTCCTTAAAATCCCCTCGGGCTACGCCCCGTGAACGTCCTAGGTTTCAATGTTTTAATTTCAGAAGAAAGTAAACATTCAGAAATTGTAATGCGAACAGCTGCGAGGACACTTCGATTTGACAGCTTAAAGAGCAGAAGCAAGAACAGGTGTTTCAAGCTAACTAAAATTCAAATTGCATTGACTACAGAACGGGTAAAGAAAACACCTGTGCAAAGAACGGGTACATCAGCTAGTATATTAATAAACTTAAATATTTCCAAATCTAAACTATTATTAAAAGCTAACTAAAACAACCTAACTAAAGTAAATCTCTCATCACAAAACCCAACTTACAGATAAAAATCATGAATAACATAACTTGTTAGCGTGACATTCAGAGTACAAGTTATATTTTTTTGACTTGTCGAACGCAAATTCCAACCATTCTTACTAAGCATAAATAAAATGAAGGAACATATGTTGACAGACCATTAATAATGATTTCAATTTTTTTAGGCATTTCAGAATAACCGAAAACGTTCAAAGCCAAGCCCAATTAGTTCATATTTTCAAAAAGTAGAAAAGAAAGCTGACAACAATGAGCCACCAATAAAAATAACTGTTACATTGCCATCATGTTCTGATTGTATAAATTCATATAATAACACATCAACGGTATCTTTCAAATATACTGATCTTGACAATAGTGTAAACGTGAGAAGTGAAGAAGCTAGGCCTACTAACAATGAAAACCAAGAGGGAAATGTACCATCAACTTCAAGTAGTAGTATTGGAAATTTTGCCAGTGTCATAGGCCTTTTTGTAAATAAAAAGATTGATGATTTTACTAAATATCAATTGCTGAAACGATCTTGGGAACCTCCAAAATCATACGAATTCCCGCATTCACTCCACAAAAAAAATGGCAAGGAAGTAAAACGTTACTTAGGCCACCAGCACTTGGAACAAAGAAATTGGCTTGTTCTCTCCCACAGTAAAAAGGGATTGTTTTGTAAATTCTGTGTTTTGTTTTCTGATGAAAAGTGCGGTCATAATAAGGGAATGATAGCCCAAAACCTTGTTACCAACCTTTGACTTCATTCGCCAAGCTTTTAGGTAAAGACGGATTCATACAATCACATGAAAACACATCGTATCATAAAATATGCCGTCAGGCTGGTCTGGACTTCATGCAAAGTTATGAAAACCCAGAAAAATCTGTTGTCAATCAGGTAAGCTCTCAAAGACTAAAACAAGTCCAAGAAAATAGAGAGAGGCTGCGGCCAATCATAGAGTCTATAGTATTTTTAGGTCGACAAAACATCCCTTTAAGAGGTCATCCAGATGATGGCCATCTGGATGAAGAGGCTGGACCCAGTAATGAGGGAAATTTCAGAGAATTACTAAGATTTAAAATCGCTTCAGGAGACGAGACCCTCAAGCGACACTTGGCCACAGCTTCATCAAGAGCAACAGCAACATACATTGGTAATACGACTCAAAATCAGCTGATTGCATGCTGTGGTAAGGAAATTACAGAAAGAACCCTGAATCAAGGTCGAAGTGCAAGGTATTATTCTTTTATATTTGACGAAACAACAGATATTTCACATATGACGCAGCTTTCATTAAACTTAAGATATTTGCACAAGAATGAAATTTCGAGAAGATTTTGTCAAATTTATTGACGCTTATGAGAACATTAATACGGTCGACCAAGATCAAGATCCACATAGTGAAAAACGTCTATCAGGAGAGGCTTTGAGAAAAATTGTTGTAAAATTACTAGAAGATCTGTCATTAGATTTAAATAACTGTGTCGGGATTGGTACCGACAGTTGCAGCGTAATGTCTTCTGAAGCAGTTGGCGCAGTCTCTGAATTACAGAAAGTTGCAAAAAATGTATGCAGATGCCCTTGCCTAAACCATTGTTTAAACAACTCTCTTTCAACTTCTGTCAATGTTACTTGCATCAGAAATACAGTGGGAATTATGAAATCAGTAGTGGCATTTTTTAATGTGTAAGCTAAGAGAAGTCAAGTTTTAAACTCAACACTGGGGCATCAGTTAACAAGTTTGTGTGAAACAAGATGGGTTGAGCGGCACGAAGGATTAATTCAGTTTCGATCTGGGTTTTGTCAAATAGTTGAAGCACTTACATTGATATCGTCATGGAAAGATTCGAAGACATCTTCAACTGCAACAAGCTTGCTCAACTCTTTGTGTACGGCTGAGTTTTTGACATCAATGATGTCGTTGATTGGCATTCTAAAAATCACATTGCCACTCAGCCGACTTTTGCAATTACCATCCCTCGATGCTAACAATGCGTCCAAAGCTGTTGCCAATACTATGTTCACATTAGAGGAAAGAAGAACTAAATGTGTTGAAATCTTCAGTATAATCTTTGCTGAAACTACAGAATTAGCAAAGGAGTTGGATATTGAAGTAAAGTTACCTAGACTTGCTGGCAGACAGACTAACAGAGCAAACCACCCAGGAGATCTAGAGGAATATTATAGACGTTCGATTTACATCCCTCTTCTGGATAATGTTTGTACTGACTTATCGTCTAGATTAAGTTCTAGCTCAATGCAGTGTTTTGGCCTACGGGATATTATTCACAGTAATTTAGTTGAGGCTCAAGGAGAGGAAGAAGTTGCCCTACTCGAACGTTTGAAGAAGGGATTCGAACAATTTTCACTCATCATCGGCAGTGGAGATTGCCTTAGAAATGTAATTTTATTTGAAGGAGAATTTGCTCTATGGAAAAATCACTGGCAGTCCAAAAATAAAATCGAACTGCCGGAAGATGTATTTAAAGTGATGGATTCTTGTGACTGCAATATATTTCCAATAATCCACGATCTTATCAAAATCTTAGCAACGCTTCCAGGTAACTATACTAAGAAGTAAAATTTTATTTTATTTGCAAGCTATAGGTATTATTATATATTAAGCAAGCTGGACTATTATTTATAACTTAAAAATTCACATGAGCAATTCGGATTTTATCTTGTCCATTACAATAAGTTAAAGCACTAACACATTTTATTGTAAACATTGTTTCTTTTCCATACATGATTACAACAATCATTTTACTTCAAGTCAGTGTGGTTGCGGCAGAGAGGACCTTCTCAACATTAAGAAGAGTCAAGACTTGGCTAAGGGCAAGGATGGGAGAAACACAGCTCACGGGTCTTTGTTTGCTTCACGTTCATAGAGACCTTGAAGTGAACATAGAAAAAGTCATTGAGAGATTTGCAAAAAAGGGTGCCAGACGACTTGACTTTGTTTTGTAAAGTCTACACGATTTCGCAGTTCTCACAGTTAAATAGTTATTTTATTGTAATATATTTTAATAAAGCTTCTTTCTTCAACAATATTTTTTCTTTCAAGTTCCACTTTGCAATTATGAAAATTTTAATTTTATAACTTCTTAGTTTTTATTTATTGCTATACTGCTTAGGCCTCATGACAATTTTATATTTGATTCTTATAAATAATAATATGCCATATTTTGTAATATTATATTATGATGTTTTACATTCGATTCATAAAATCTATCTGTCTATAATCTATAATATTATAAAGAAGAGGTGGTTTCTGTCTGTATGTCTGTCTGTCTGTCTGTCTGTCTGATGTTCCGGGTAAACGCAAAAACTACTGAAACGATTGGGCTGGAACTTTATACAAAGGTAGATCTTGAACCCATGCAACACATAGGCCTATTCACGTCCTTAAAATCCCCTCGGGCTACGCCCCGTGAACGTCCTAAGTTTCAATGTTTACATTTCAGAAGAAAGTAAACATTCAGAAACTGTAATGCGAACAGCTGTGGATACTTACATTTGACAGCTTAAAACTAACTAAAATGCAAATTGCATTGACTAAAGAACGGGTAAAGAAACCACCAGTGCGAAGAACAGGTACATCAGCTAGTATAAAATAATTCCTGGGGTAGGCCGATGGGCTTCTTGTTACTTTGGGTTCTGCTCTCAATAACGTTTGAGTATCAATTGCAGCAACAATTATTGCATTTTTTATATTTTCAATGAGGTCATTAAAACCACCCTTGCAGACTCTTAAGACCGAAAGTAACTTGAACCCTAAGCAATATGGACCCCCCCAAAAAAAATCAGCCCTGGAACCGCCCTTGATAGAAGGTCATATTCCTGCTTCTTTCAATCTGCTACGTGATTCAAATTATGAGCTTGATCCTAACAAAGCAGATTATCGTTTTGTAATATCAATTTGTTATTTCAGAAGGATTTAATTTTCATATTCTTCATTTGATTTTCTGATTTAAATAAACATTTTTGATTTGATTCTTGTAGTTATGTACTGTGCCGGTATTTCATTGTTAGTTATTATTTTTAATCATTTATGTATGTATATATATATATATATATATATATTTATTTATACAAGTGTAAAAGCGTATACATTCATCTTAATTTACAGCATTACAAAATAACTACAGCTATACGTATATAAAATAACCCATCGGTAAAGTCATATTTGATATAAAAAAATCTTACTGAAAAAAGAGATTGGAATCCCATTCATAGATATTTTTATTGTTATCTTGTATAACATGTTTTTTTATGTGTGTTTTGTCATGAACAAAAATCCATTCCTGTTTTTTTTGTTGTTGCTAATTTCCTGGATTATGTTCTACTAATGAAATCCCTATTCAAAGCCCCAATCAAACTCCATCTCACTTTAGATTTTTTTCAGTTAAGCTGGGTGAAACATCCCCTATTCCCTTCCCAACACCCACTTTAAATTTTATTTTGTACAGCTCGTTTTTCTGTTTCATGATAATATTTAGTTGTCACAATAAAATTCATTCTTAAAATGTGTACACAATTATTTGTGAATGTAGTTAACTAGTGGATTTACTTACATATTTCCGAAAGCACAGTCATTCGCAACTGTAAAAATCACAATGAAGCTGAAGACTGGAGAAAATAGTTGCATATCTTGTACCTAAGAAATACATTTTAAATATAAATTATGTACACTACTTCATGGAATTTTTCAATCATCATTGCCTGGTAAAATTATCAAAAGGATTGCCATGGTAATCATGGTAATAATAATAATAATAATGGAAAAAATAGCTTGAATATTCTTTTGTAATTGTATTGTACCTTAGGCTGATCATGGTATTAAACATCAATAAATTGGCACCAACCTAGAATGCTCATGCCTGCTATAGCCATGAAAAATAAAACTTGCACACAAATTCTTTTATAGAACAACTGGTTCGAAGATTGTTCTCCCTCTTTTAAGAGGGCAAAACATTGTTCATTTCTATCAATCACAATTTAATGTGAATGTACACACACAAAATAATTACTTATAGTTATTAAATTGATTAATTATTTTTGGAGGAAATATCATAATAATTGTAAACTTGCAATTTATTTTGAGAAGGGTCGGAAATTATTGTACTCCACAGTGGATTCTGTGTGAAATTTAATAATATAAAAACCTTTTGTACTTTTTACTCTACACGTTTAACTCAAAAGCAAATTGGTTTGAAGAAATTCATTTGCTATTAAAGTAATGACTTAGTTTTAAAACATTATATTAACGTTATGTCATATGGATTTGGAGTAGACTAGCATCATGTAAACCTCAGTTACCCGATTGCAGTTAATGGAAACAATGTTTTATTCAATAAATGACAGTTGGTAGCTCAGTGGTCCTGATTTTATTTCCACTGCCATAAATTGCTATATTATTTGTTTTATATAAAATTATACAATATAATTAGACAATTACCAACTGTTGTAAATTAGTTAACTTAGTACCCCGACCGAGCATAGCATATACAGTGTGTAAAAAAAGTCCGTCCCCTCTCTTTAATTTTTTTGTTTGTCAAAACAAACAAATCAACTGTGGGGAACGATAATAACTTAACCCAAAGTATCTTTTGACGTTATCGGAAATTTTGAGTGTCACCCAAAAATGGGGGATTTTGGGGGTAACTCAAAATTTTTAAATATAAACACCTTTTGAAGTGACCCCTCATTTTAAAGAGCTTTAAAAAAATAGGCGAATGGCGGAGGTTGGAGGTCTGTAACGTGTTTCTATCCAAAATGGCAGCTTGTCAAAGTTTTGAACACAACTCATTCTTGAAACCTGGTGTCTGAGACTTTTGGAGTTTAATTTCACCTTTGGTGACTTAAAACTGAAACGACTCTTGAAGAAATGCTATTAAATGGAGAACTGGTCTCTTTTGGTAATATTTAAAATTTTGAGAACCAGCAAAATTGGGGGATTTTGGGGGCAACTCAAAATTTCCTAATGTAAGCCCCTTTGAAGGGGTTAAATTTACTTTTAACTGTCGCCTAGGTTTAAAAATCTCTTTAAAATGAGGGGTTAAAACTATGTACTTCAAAAGTCTTGATCAAAAAAGACTTCTTGAACAAAAAAGTGTCAGTTAAAAGGGGTTTACATTTGAAAATTTTGAGTTGCCCCCAAAATCCCCCATTTTTGGAGGACACTCAACATTTTCGATAACGTCAAAAGATACTTAGGGTTAAGTTAGTATCGTACCCCAAAGGTGATTTGTCTGTTTTAACAAACAAAAAAATTAAAGGGGGGACGGATTTTTTTACACACTGTATACGTATATGCTATGCTCGGTTGGGGTACTAAGTTAACTAATTTACAACAGTTGGTAATTGTCTGTAGAAACACTGTAGTCTGTAGAAACACTGTAGTCTGTAGAAGACACACAGGTGGGGTAGGTGCACACGAGTTGCCTAATGCACAGCGCTTGCAACTGCCTCGATGCCACTCAATGGACATAGAAGAGATGTGGGTTTGTTCTGGTCTTTATATTCTGGAGCGATTCGTCACCCGCTCACCGCTTTCTATAGACGGGCGGCGCTCCGGCTTAAAGAACTGTTCCCCGGCTGTTGGAGCTGTGCCAAAGCGCTGCTACGGGCTACAGCCCCACTACACCACCACTACACCACTGCTTACACTGTTCTCACATACAGTACAGTTAATAATGCATTCTCAGTACTATATAAGTTTCAAAGTAAAAGTTGTATAATCCAAAATGTTCCAAAACTGTTTATGAAACTACACTTTAAATAACATTAATTACTTTTTTTATTAACTGAATTAATTTTTTTACTTGCTTTCGATAAGCAGAGTTGTGATAACGAGAGAGTTTTAATCTTGCATTACTCCTAATGCTTATTAGTGAGCAATGTTTATGACTATTAGTCATGGTCATTTGTTAAACATCATAAACTCACAATCCCCAAAAATGCAGTTACAAAAAATAATATCAGTATTGTTCAATAGATGATAAACGCCTCATGATAGACACAACTTGAGAGTTGCAGAATTCCTGTTGGAGAGTGCCTCGCTAGCCTATCAGTTAGTGTCTTGGATTTTGGTGCAAGAGGTCACGGGTTCGATTCCCGGGGCGCTCCACATTACTTTGAAAGGTTTGGACCATTGTCCTCTAACAATGTTAAATATAAAATGCCATTGGCGTAAACAATAAAAAAGAAAAATGTAAATTTTTCTCACAGCTTACTTCAACAGCTGTTGAATATTTTACATATTGTGTTTGGAAAAACAGTTTAAATAATAATTATTTAAAAATAAATAAGATGAAATCAAATAATTTTTAACTTTGTTACAGAATAAAGAACAACAATTGCTGAGAGAAAAGAATAGATGGTTAGTATAGTTGTATCATGTTACTTTACTGCATGGATTTCATAATCAAAAGATTGATTTATTTCTAGTGAACAGTTTTTTACGCTGTCTGATGATTCTACATGTAACTACTGTATGTAACAAGGCAAAATCCGTTTTTCAATACAGAGGAAGATTTATAACTTTCCTGCCAACCTTATTGGAGTAAAAAAAAAAACTATTTGTAAAAGTAATGACAAAATGTATATGATAACTGAAAATTTTGATTTTATGGTTTTATACATATTAATTATTTTTGGAGATGGTGTCTTTCTTGCTGGAGTTTTACTCCCTTTGTGCATTCCTGAATAATATTTTCAAATGTTATTTGTTGTATAAACAGTCCTATAATTTCATTACTTTATTTATTCAATTAAAAAAAAAAATATTTTGATAAACTATCTAAAAATAATACTTTTTAAGTTGTTTTTAAACAGAATAATTAAATGTGTCTTGTTAAGAAGTAGTCATTTTAAACCTCATTCCTCACTTCAGAGCTACTCTCTGGTCAATAAGTCAGTGTACAAGGTATTAAGAAAACATAGTAATGAGTATATAAGTACAATATAAATTCATTATTATCACGGTAAATGAGGAGTTAAGTGAACTCTGAGACTTACAGGATGTGATACAAGGGCCGTAAAGCAAAGCTGTGAATGTGACGATGCCAACTGATCCGAACACCAATCAATCCCTCATCAGAACCATATGGACCCAAATATCAAACAATTACTCTAACTAAGTATTGTTCATATAGTAATGTAAGATATTGTAGTGTGCCTATATCTCTGTTGAAGAGATGGAAAATACATTTGATCTAATTTTAAAGTTAAAACAAAAGAGAGGCCTAGTTGATATTTATTTTGTATGACTTCCTCTTCCACCCAACTACAACTACTATCGGAAACAAATTCAATACTCCGAGGGTTTAGTCATTTCAATGTCCTTTATACCAGATGAATTGGTTTCAAATACCAAAGGTAACAAGAAGTTTTACTGGTTGAGATCAAATCAAATCAAATATTTTATCGTCACAATACGTTTACAAATGAGCATTGCTAAAAAAACTGGAGTCATTGCCAAAACAAAAATAATTGGTTACAATAACGCTAACAAAATCATACATATGTTTACAAATAATAAACCCTAATAAACTATGTACAATTTTGCAATTCAGGATCAGATAAATACTCGTTAACATTATAATAGTTCTTTTCCAACAAAAAATCTGTTGGCTTGTTTTTAAATGAGTTATTGCTTATTAGGTTTTAGCGAATTTCCCCTATAGGGAATTAGCGAAGTTCCCCTATAGGGAATTAGCGAATTTCCCCTATAGGGGCTATTACCATAGTCGGCATGGTAAGGTCTAGGTCCGGGACCATGATAACTTTTCGTTTTGAGGTCCCCAGACCCCAAAAACACCATTAGTTCTAAACTGTACATATATATATATATATATATATATATATATATATATATATATATATATATATATGTGTCCTTGAGCACGATAACTCTCATAATAAACGGTATCAGGAAACTGACACATACTTTCTCCCTTTTAGCCCAACTTTAATGAATAAATTACTTTTTATTTACTAAATATAGAATACAAAACATGGTCGAATGTACAGAAAATCTTGTAAACAAGTTGTTTTAAAAAACATCCACCCAAATCCCTGCTTTGGAGGCACTACAGAATCCATTGCTACACTCGTGGTTTTAAGAGGGGAAATGCCCCCTATTCCCCCCCCCCGGGTTATTAAGGGGCAACATATTTCGAATTAACTCTGTTGGTCAATGCTAACTTGACCTGCACATCAAATTTTAATGAAATTGATCAGTAAATAAGACAGAAATAGTAATTTTTGTATTCCCCATAAGAATAACATTGGACAACGTACTGCGTTTACCGCTAAATGAAAATTTCAATTTTCTCCGAAACCAGCAATCGTAGAATAGTAATTCAAAATACTAAATTATTTAGTTTTTAGAGCTCTTTTTAATGGTGAATAGTAATATTTTTTAATATTTATGTTTTTTATGAAAAATCCAAAAAACTGAATTTTGGATGTTTTAAGTCCTGTAATTTCTGAACCCGAATTTTTACAGAAATGCAGGTGGTGTCATTTTGTTGGAGAACTAAAGTTCTACAAACGACTAAAGTTTAATCAAAATCGTTAGAGCCGTTTTTGAGAAATTTGGATTTTTCATGTTTTTTGGGGGATAATTACCCTTAAAAATCAAAAATTCAAAAAAATGAAAAAAACGCCTGGAGATATCGTGGATTAGTACCTACATACCAAATTTCATCAAAATCGGTCCATAGGTTAGGGCTCTAGCTCTGTACACATCCACACAGACACACACACACACACACACACACACACACACACACGGACACACACACACACACACACACACACACAGACAGACATCACGTAAAAACCACTTTTATGGGTTCAGGGAGCACCAACACGAATATTTCCACTAACAACTCAAATTCGAAAATTCTGACGAAAACAATACTTTCTCCATATACTACGTATAAGGGGGAGAAAGTAAAAATGATCCGATTTTGATGAAATTTGGTATAAACACGTAAAGCAACATTTATGACTTTAAGTTCGAAAACCAGCCAGATCGCTTCACCCAAAGGGGTATTTTGGGGGGGGGGTTTGTACCCCAAAAATGGGTTTTTTGAATTTTTCACATATAATTGTTGAAATATTCAAATTTTAGTTTTCACCATTGGATTCAGCTTAAAAAAACACAATTTGGTATTTTGATCATTTCTCTACGTCAATTGGTTACCGAGATGTTGAAAGTACTAAACACAGTACGTTGTCTAATGTTACTCTTAAGGAGGAAAAGAAAAATGTTATATCTCGCTTATTTATGAACGTATACTGACAAAACTTGGGATATGGCTTCGTCTGGTTGTGGTCTATTGATATTTGCTAAAAAAATGTTTGCCAAAGGATCCCGTAGCAGCAAACCTGCGTACTCATCCCCATGTTATTCTTATGGATAATAATTAAATGCTATGTCTCCCTTAATTATGAACATAAATTAATAAAAACTGGTATATGACTTCACCTACTTCAGTTATATTGATATTAGCATAAAAACCCATTTTTTGTGTTCCTTGTTGCAGCAAACCTGCGTACTCAGCCCCAATGTTATTCTTATGGAGAATAATTAAAATCGCTTATTTGTGAATATATTTTCATGAAACTTGGTAAGTGGCTTGATGTAGTATTAAGACATTTATATCTCCATTGGAAATTCGCTGAGTATGCAGGTTTGCTGCGACGGGGGTATTTTATATTTAACAGGCAACTTATTTTAAATTCTTTTCCCCATATACATAGGTGTTTTCTCAATAAGGGTATGAACCCGCAGAGAGCTACGCGACGCGAAACAATGTGATGCGAAGCGACATGCAACTTTGCAGACGAGCGACTAGGAGCGACAACCTGGTGTATTGGTTCTACATTAGTAGCAAAGCTTGCAAGGAGTAAGGTGGATCATGTGTTATGCTTAGAAAATACAAATTAAAAAACTACATATATTTCAAGCGACGTAGTGAGTGGGAGAGTAAGGTGTGTGAGGGAAGAAGACAATTTGGAGGATACCATAATCTATTCCCAGTTCTAAGGCGTAGCGAGAAGATGTTTTTTTTAATAGACTAGAATGTCTACAGTTACCTTTGCTTACATTTTGGGTAAAGTTTCTTGTGATCTGGAGAGTCAGAAAACAAACTGGAGGAAGCCAAACTTACAAACTTACTTGTACTTGACAAAGCTTGAGCTACTTTACTCCACATCTTGTCAGTAACTCCCCTCTTCATGTGTTGTAGATGTCTCGATTGCCATACTGATGTTCGGGTGAAAACTTTTGTTAATTAATAGATCACAGTCCATCTCGAATACTGAAAAATATTTTATGTTGCTCCTAGTCGCTTGTAAAAATCAAACTGATTTGTTCCGTAGTTAGTCGCTCTCTGTGTGTTTGTCCTAAGTTGCAGATGATATACAAGATACTCTGTCAAACATTTTTTTAAATCATAAAATAAATAAATGCACTTTATTTTATTTATTGATTTCATATGAAGCACACTTGAATGAAAAGTCTTTTAGAGAAACACAGATGGATATAAATTACGAGTTTATTGATATAAACACCCTTCCCTAAAGTACCGGTAGTTTTATTAACGCAGATGTCACAACACTTTTTAACTGTAACAAAAACTTGGATGAGCTAATAAGAGATGAAAGACAAGCCTTAGATATCGCATTAGACTGGTTTCAGTCAAAATTTTTGATTGTCAACTATCAAAAGACAGAACACATAGTTTTTCACTGAATTATGACATTTATAAAGACAATAAGCCTGTTAGGTTATTAAGTATACATCTGGATAGTAGGTAAGTTGGGATAACCATGTAGAACAACTGTGTAAAAAATTAGAGTTATCTTTTTGTTAAGAAAACTAAGAAATTGTGAGAATATGTTGATAAATGCCTGCTATGCTTTTTTTTCATTCACATTTAAGGTATATGGCATAACTCTGTGGGGCCACTCTTGCAGTGCATAGATTGCTTTTAGATGGCAAAAAAAGCATTGAGAGTAATCAAAAATGCTGCAGACAGAGAATCATGTGTACCTTTCTTTAAAGATCTTAAAATAATGACTCTTCCAAATCTCTATATATTCTGCTGCCTAATGGATGTAAAGGAGTCTTTGTGTAAATATCCTGTTAGAAATGACACCCATAGCTATCCAACCAGAAAAAATTACCTTCTTGACTTAGTTTCAGTTAGACTGGGAAAAAACTAGGAATGGTCATCTCTACATGAAAATCAAACTATTTAATAAACTGCCAGAAAGTATGTGGTATATGTACCCTTAAAAAAGTTTGAAAATGTAATACAAACTTGGTTGAGGGAGAACGTATTTTATGCTGTAGACGAATATTTGGCCCGTGATACTAGTATGTTAAGGATTTAGATCTGTTAAGTTTGATCAGTTTATTTATTTATATCTATTTTACCAATAATGTATTACTTATATTGTTATTAACTTTTATAGTTACCATTATTGTTGGGTTTTTTAATTGTTAAAATTAACTTAATAACATCTTTTGTATTTATGTAAATTTATTACAGTAAAATTGTAGATTAATTTAGGACTTTCTTAATTGCACAAATTTGTGCTTAAAGGCAATACAAAGTTCTTGATTCTTAATATTTCAATAATTTACTAAATAAAATACAATAATTTTAAGTCTTGGTAAATAGTTCAAATGTTTTTATTCTAATTCTTAATAAAATGAGGTGATTTATGGAGCACACCTGGTTTGAATAATTACATAATTGAAGAAAAAAAACTCAATTCGTTTAGTCCTTCTTTTCTCCTTTGCAAGAGAATGAGCCTATATTTTACTCATTTGATTTTTTTGTCTCTAAGTTTAGTTTATGGACGGCTGCAAAAACTGTGGTTTTATGCAGCAGAGACCACAATAGATGGGGTTTATATATATATATATATATATATATATATATATATATATATATATATAAATGTACCACGACCAGATGCGATGAAGCCACATACCAAGTTGTATTAATATATATGATAATAGATGAGCGAGAGACTCGCACTTGACCTTTAGACTTTTCAACTGTTCTCCTCTAACATCATTATCAAAAAGTCCACTGGTGTAGACCCCATCAGCACAAATCGTTGGGCCAACGTTGGAAAATGGTCGGCGGAAATGGTAGACCAACGGTGGGCATGTCGCGAGGCGCGAGGTTGGCCCATTGATAGATTAACTAACCATTATCCAACAATGCCAACCTGTACCCATCAAATGCCAACAGTTTATAATTTTTTATTTAAATGCTTATTTTAATTTTAGAAAGCATGATTTATTCAATTGAATTGTTTGGTAAACCAATGATAGAAATTTTAAAAAAGGAATTTAGCTGCAAAAATATCGAGTCCCGGTCGGGTCATGAACCTAGGACCTTTGAGTTATTGAGTTACTGTACACCCGCCTTAAACCCCACGGCCATTCTGACTCATAAGGATTGCAGGATGGACTGAGATATAAACATTACCAATAGTCTGTACCTACACGACTTGACTTGTACTATATACTTTTGTTTTATTCTTCTAAGATTGGATAATACTGCAGTTTTATTCTTTTAAGTCAATGTACTCATGCAAATCACTGTAATAAAAGTAGGAACAATTATTTTAATTTATGTATCTATGAAATATGAAAAACTACGAGCAAATTAATATTGGTATATTTAATATAATTATAATAATAAAATTACTATAGTATAATATATATATATATACATATATTATATATATATATATATATATATATATATATATATATATATATACATATATATATATATTTATATTTCAATATTCCGTATAATTAATAATAATATAATATGGTAGGATTTGCCAACAATAGCTTTTGATGGTCCAACGTCTGTTTATGGTTGGATTTACCTACGTGGGATTACCCAACGTTAAGTTCGTTGGCCCAACGTCTGCTATGGTTGGATTTGCCAACGTGGGGTTACCCAACGATAAGTTCGTTGGCCCAACGTTTGCTATTGTTGGATTTTCCAACGTGGGATTACCCAACAATTGGTTCGTTGGCCCAACCGCGTTAATGCCAACCGACCATTTCCCTACCATATCCTACAATGCCGACAATAATCCAACGTTAGCCGAACGATGTGTGCTGCTGGGGGAGGCATAGGCAAGTAAAATATTTTATATTAATGTAAATCAATTGCGGCTTATGAGTAATCTACATATTCACTGCATGTAAAAAATCCAATTCAAGTTTTAAAGCTTCACCTCTTCCAGATTTTTGCTTGATTAATGAAAATAATTCTTAGCATTAAAACCAAATAAAATTTAGTTGCACCGTGAACAATGTATTTTAGTGAATTTCCCCTTTTGGGAAGAAGGTATTACAGGAGCTGGCATGGGAAGACCTAGGCCTGGGACCATGATAACTTTTCGTTTTGAGGCCCCCAGTTGCCAAAAACACCATTCGTTAAAATCCATACATATGTGTCCGTAGGCACCATAACTTTCGTAAAAATGGTCTGATCTTGATGAAATTTGGTATAAATGTGTAAGGCAGCATCTATTTTCATGAGTTTGAGAACTAGACAGGTCGCTCTATTTTAAGGGGGGTTTTGTACCCCAAAAATGGATTTTTTGAACTTTTTACATATAATTCTTTTTAAACCCAAATTTTGGTTTACACCATTAAATTCAGCTTAAAAAAACGAAAAATTTTGTATTTTTATCATCGCTCTACATCAATTGGTTACCGAGATATTGAGAGTGCTAAAGTACAGTACGTTGTCCAATGTTAATCTTGTGGAGAATAAGTAAAATTGTATATCTTGCTTATTAATGAACATACATTAATGAAACTTGGTATGTGGCTTGATATAGTTGGGTTTTAATGCTATTTGCATACAAAACTAATTTTTTGTGGTCCCCATGGCAGCAAACCTGTGTACTCAGCAGCTATAATGTTATTCTTATGGAGAATAATAAACATGTGATATCTTGCTTGTTTATGAACATAAATTGATCAAACTTGGCATGTTGCTTCATCTGGAGGTGATCCATTGGTATTTGCATAAAAACCAGGTTTTGTGGTCCTTAATGCAGCAAACCTGCACACTAAGTCCTAATGTTTTTCTTATGGGGAATAAATAAAATGTCATATCTCGCTTATTTATTAATACGCTTTGATTAAAGTAGGTAAGTGGCCTCACGACTTAGTGAAGTACGATTTGAAATTTGCTGAGCATGCAGGTTTGCTTTAACGGGGGTATTGCACTTTTATTGTTATTCCCATAAAGTTATTAACTATATACAGCAGGGTTTCAATTATGTTCCGAACGGCTAATTATTTATTTTATTCTTACAGATAAAGTCCGTAAATAAACAAGTCCATTAATATACTTTTTGATGTAAATTGTAAACATTATGTTTCCAACCCTTCATGGCCCCATGGAGTTGAAAGGAATTCTCAAATAGCAGCATCGGTCGAGTTTGATATCAAATTATAGGTATATCTTTAAGTATAATTCAATATACCACAAACCATGCTTCGTATTTTTCGTTGCTTTATCTGTAAAAAAATAAAATAAAATATTAAGCTGTTCCGGGACTTAATTGACACCCTTCATAGTTTATAGTACTGAATACTTGTTTTTTGTTTTTTGTTATGAATATGTGTATATTATTTGTAGCTTGTATCATATTGTTATTCTCATATTGTTATTCTATAATTGTGGCTTATTTAGTTTATGTATCCTAGTTTTTGCATGTAATATTTGAATATTTCATCTGCATTCTGAACGTATTAGCATTTATTTATTTATTAACTATTGAACATTTCCACAAAAATATAATTACAGACAATTATATAACAGTTAATGTATGTTTATGTTGAATCACTGTCCCAAAATGGTGTGCTTTTTCCATAGAAAATAAATAAAAATAATAAAGTAGAAAAATGGTCAAATTAGGTAGGCCAGCTTACTATAAGCTGATTTTTTATTAAATTATAAATAACTAGCTGCCATCGTTCCCGGTTTCACCCGGGAATACGACAGTTGTGTGTGCTGCATTCTGTGGTTGACCCGTGGAACTACTACGAATTATAATTCAGCTGATATAATTGTCATCAGCTCAAACCAAAGTGAATGTCCATAAGAATAACACAGGGTTGGAACTTTGAAGACCTGTGGGGCATAGCCCTGTGGGAATTTCTTAAAATCCCTTCTTAGAGGGTGCCTATGCAATAAGAGGATTCTACATGCAAAATGTTGTGCTTTTAGGTGCAATGGTTTGGCGTGGGCGTTGATCGGAATTTTGTATTTATTGATATACCCTATGCAAAAATGAATATATAGAGTATTATTGAATACAGCCAAAAATAGTATTATAAAATATTATTTACAGTATTATTGAGTACCAATAATATTTAATGCGTAAATTTGAAAATGATACTTGAAATTACTGTTGGAAGTATCATTAAAAGTATTATTAAAATTATATAATACTCAATAATACAATAATTTAAATTTTAATAAGACTTAATGATACAAAATATGAAATCTATAATAATGAACTACAGTGGAACCTCGATAACTCGAACCTCTATATAAGTTGAATTCCTTGATAACTCAAATTGTTATCATTCCCACTGAACGTGCCTACCTAATGCTATGTTATTTTACCTCTACAAGTCAAAGGGTTACTAGGAAACACCTTGATAACTCGAATTTGTGCAGTATTCTTAGCCTGTCGCCGCACCTCTATAAGTCAAAGTTTTAGCTGTAGAACCTCTATAACTCAAATAATTACAATCTCCGTACCTCTACAAGTCGAAGTATTGACTAGAGAACCTCTATAACTTGAAGTTGTTCATTCACCAAACCTCCAGTGACTTATTTGCAGCCGGAAATTCCAACCCTCCCTCCCCATTATATCTCTTTCTGGGTGCTCCTGGTGTCGGTAAAACAACCGACAAATTTATATTGATGAGCAACACACATATCAAACACACTCATCCTCATGCACGGGTTTCATATATGTGACAATTTAATTTAATAAATAAGGAACAGTCTCATGTTGTTGAAAATTATGTATTTTTCTTAAATAAAATGGTTTTGATTTGATTAGATTTGTGTCCAGTGTCAGTTAGTGCGAGTTTAGAGATTCTGGATAGTTTTTAGGTTGTGTTTTTACTCAGTGTTTGCAGTTAGGCAAAACTCTACCCTATGAGGAAAAGTTGAAGATTATTTGAGGCTGCTGACACGAAGAATAAAAAAGTGACATTGGGAAGTTTAGAAACACCAGTAGACACTGTCGACAATTTTAAAACAAAAATAAGTCGAGTACTGCTTCACTCTAACTCCAATTCCAACAAAACTCATCTGCAATTTTAATTGTTATTATGTTTTGTTCCCTTTTAGCAATGACTACATAAACTACAATTGTAGTGTATGTAGTCATTGCTTTTAGTATATATAAATTATTTTAATAGCCTACAGTCTACAGAACATTTGATGTTCAGCTAAATTTAAATTGATGCACAGTTGGTCAGAACTGACTTCCGTAAGGGGGAGGGATTTGATTGGGGCAGGTGATAAGAAGTGAGCAAAAAAGTCTAGAATATAGACAGAAAGTGGTCAAAAGGGGAAACAACTCCAAAATACCGAACTGTGAGTCATTATTTGTTTACTTTCCTACTCTACAATATTTTCTCTGAAGGAAGTATATCATTACTACGTTAACCAAAGAAGCTTTACAAAATATTTCCGGGCTTATTATTTTAAACATTCAAAATTGTTCAAATCCTTCTTAATTTTAGTAATAATTATTATATGGTATAGTTATTTATGATACAAAGCACGAAATGATGTAAGGATTCTACCCTTCCATGACCCATCTATTATTGCGTTACCGTGACCCTCAGTAAGTCGAAGTCTGTGGAAAAACACCTTGATAAGTCGAACCTCGATATTTCGAAATATTCGATAACTCGAATTTGTCCCGTTCCCCCTGAGGTTCGAGTTATCGAGGTTCTACTGTATAATTTTTTTCATTAAAATGATTATTTTAGTTTTAATTAGTATGATTTGTTTCAATTAAATTGCTTAATAAACCAATAATATAAATTTTAAAAAAGGATTTTAGTTGCAAAAATATCATGACCAGGTCAGGTTTGAACCTACGATCTTTGATTTATTGTCCACCCCCACGACCGTTCCGCATCATGAGAACACTAGGATGGAGTGGGATATACAAATTACCAATAGTCTACACCTACACGACTCGGATAATACTTTAGTTTTATTTTTCTAATCGAATCTGCTCGTGCACCTCATTGAAATAAAAGTAATAAAAGTTGTTTTATGTATCTATTCTTGCCATGTAATTTGATAAACTGGGAGAAAATTAATATATATTTAATATAATTATAATAATAATACAATTAAGATAATTAATGCTAAAATAATTATAACAGTGTACCCTTTAAACCTTTTTATTAAGCTAATAATACTAATATAATACAATGTTAATACAATTTATATAACAATTAACCAACCTTGGTCCAACAAATTGACAATATTAACAGACGATTACACCACAGATTATGACCGTTTTGAGGATATAATGCCATCCCAAAATAATCCCGAGGTAAGATAAATCTTGCCCAAAAAAATCCCAAGAGGTAAGATAAATCTTGCCCAAAAAATTCCCAAAATGCGTCGGTAATCATGAGCTAAGGAACAACTAAACTAACTTTCTGTCAAACTAAGGGCGCGCGGAAATAAAATCCCCTCTAGTCAATTGATCACCGCACTTCTAAGATTATTTAAACACATCGAGTTCCTTGGTTGACTGGTGCCCTAAGCTGCCGCCTAGTCAGCCTAAAGGTAAACCATAGGCCATGGTTTTCACTTGTGCAATACACTGTATTTATTGTCATTGACTTATAAGTTTGATAGTAACCCTCTAAATAAACAATTGATTATTAAAAATTACTATCTTCCTCCTATTAACTATCATGCTAACTAATTAACTATTTGTAGAGCTATTTCATTACTAATTCCCAATTACATGATTTAAAAAAGGTTTAATGATATATACTATACTAAATATCACCCTGTATAATTCAAACTATAATTTAGAGTATTATAGCTTCAATGGATGCATACTACACTTAAGGGTGCGCCCTACCCCAGATTGAATGATCCGCCCCGAAATTGTTTAGCGCCGCGTTGCCACCAAGCAGGGCCATGCATATTTTACAATTAAAGACCTTTTTGTTCTCCTCAATAGCACTGTTATTTTACAGATTTCTACCAAACTATTTGCAGTTTCACACTTTTTAGATTCCAATCTAGATATTGTAGGTTCCTTTTTTCCAAAATAATTTTTTCCTTACCTTAGGAAGCTTTAGAAAAACGCTTAATTTGAAAGCTTTGCTAATGGCCTACCACTTATTTTGAATTAAAATCACGATTTTTAAATCGTATGATACACAGATGAACATTTAGTGAATTAAATAATAACAAATTATTTTTAATTGGTTAACAATTTAGCCTGCAATGTGGGAGATGCAAACCCCTTATTTTATCGTGTGGAAGGCAGGTAGGGCGCACCCTTAATAATACTCTTTATAATACCAACTATCATACAATAATACAGTAGTACAATAATACGTATTTCTCTCACTAATACTTTATGATTCAGTTTACTGTTATTATAACAATTTCCTATAGTACTTTCATGTTTATAATACCTAATAATATATACCTACAATGGTATATATTTCATTTAATAATACACTGTATAATACAGTTGACTGGTATTATACAATTCTCAATAATACTAAATTTGTTATTATAGCCAATAGTACAGTACTATTACTTTTCACAGATATCATAAACCATATTATTGAATATTATAAAGTATCATTAATGTATTAATTATACTCAATAATAATTTTTTCATATGGTAGATAACTGTAGTAAAACTAGCATATTTTTCAACTTTTAAACTATTATATAAAAATCCTTTGAAGCATATTTTAGTTTTCCTGAAACACCGTGTACTGTAAATTTTACTGAAGCAAACCAGTTTAACCAGTCTTATTTCTTTCTTAACGGCTTCATCTTTATACAGCATATTTTTCACAATGGTTTCGTTTTTACAAAGTCTTTAACTTAATTTCCATTGTTATTTATTTGTTGCATCAGAGGAGCATGTAGGCCTACTATTTATATTTATGTAATAGATGAAGTATATGTTTTAATGCAAAAATTACCAATGCGAAGGCAATAGATGCATGAGCAGGGCCAGATTTAAGTATAGGCATAGATTAAGAATACCACAAGGAGTATGTTTAATCTATGGTATAGGCTACATAGGCGCCGGCGCCTAGGGACCGGCACCACAAAGGAAGCTTGCACCACACAAATAGCACATACAAAAGCCCCGAACTACCAAGAAAAAAGGTCGCCAGATTGCTGACTGGGGCGGGTAAGGGCCCGCACCACTGGTTGCGCTTATGGGCCTTCAGCTCCTACATCCGGCCCTGCGCATGAGCAATAAAACGTGTTATCCTTGCAAAATTGAGTATGCGATATAACGCAGTGCTTGCCATGCATCGGAGGCAGGGCCGGATTTAAGCTTAGGCTTAGGCACGCACTAAAGCGTCCGCACCACACAAAACCACATAGAAAAACCCCCTTACACGAGCAAAAAAAGGTCACAAACCTGGAACTGGACGGTGCAAGGGCCCGCACCACTGGTTGAGCCTAGGGGCTCACAACTCTTAAATCCGGCCCTAATCGCTGGTGCCAATTGGCTACTACTGGAACTGGATTAAATATAATAAATATTTGCTTCAGGTTATATAAATTTGGCTGATTAATGAAGCACTTGGCTTAACCAGCTGTGGGTTTTAAAACAAAAATAATATATTTTTATACCCCTCAGTTAACTACAAAAGATAAACCTTCTCGGTACTTTGGTATTATACGGATGCCACTATTTTTGGAGGTTAAATTTTTACCGGATACAAAGGATAACTACATAATTCGAAAAAACGTACTTTTATTGACTTACTGTAAAGATTTTACATAATTCTGATGAGCGGTCTTTGTGTTGTGCCTCCCAAAAGACAGCGATGTCCGCTAGGATCGTGTTGAATGCGTCGCCGCCGCTAGCAGCCACACCCGATCGCCAAATGTACTCCGCCAAATATACAGCGCGCTGCGACAGTTATGTTAGGATGGGTTATCATAAAAATACGTACGGTTTCCTCTTCATTTTGAGGTAAATCCCACACCAAAAGAACGTCACTCATTATGAAAACAAATGTAACGTAGTGACGGCAATAAATCACTCATGACACTGACCCAGATACAGGCGGTGACAGGTGATGCGCACGCTCCGGTCAACGACCTGACCTTGGCCTATTTGGAGGGGGTTTGGCGGCCTGAAGTATGACTCATCAGGTATCATTCGATTCGTAATGAAACAAGGAAAGTCCTACAATCATTTTTATGATAACCCATCCTAAAATAACTGCCGCAGCGCGCTATATAAGGGTGGCATCCGTATAATACCAAAGTACCCACTTCTCATATTTGAATAGTATGATCAGTAATGGCAATACTGTTGACAATCAAGGTCCATAGATACTTTGTAAGGTCTGTGGAGTCGGTATATTTAAGGATTTCTAGCTAACCGAAAGATACCTCGTAAAACAGCTCTAAGGTCGCGTAATCACCAATCCAATCTGCTGGAAACACGATATTTATCGTACGTGTGCCATATTTTCCACATCATTGTAATTAAAATTAACATTGTTTAACTGCTTACATTCTATGATCGGCTGTTATTTTATGAAACTAATATATTGTTTTGATTTAATTGTATTCTTAGATTAATGGATTAAAGGGTTTAAATTTTCTTTCTGAATGTCCAGTGCCAATTTAAAAAGAGCTGTACCATTATTATACCCTGTAAGTTTGGCAACACTTTATAGTATGTAGTTGATTTATGCACAGCTGGACGCCCTCGTACTCGTAAGACTTGCTGAGAACATTACACGAAGTGACTACGTACACGTCCAATGTAAGGGCAAATTCACTTCGCTACCGTTTAGGTTAGGTTACTTTACGTTATGTTAGGTTAGGTTTGGTTAGGTTAGGTTACGTTAGGTTAGGTTAGGAGGTTTTCTGTCTCTCAATTTGTTTTAAAAATCACAGGAAAAGTAACGTACGGTGCATGATTTGGAACGGACGTGAACAGTAGTAGCTCACGTTGGACGTGTACGTAGCCTCTGCCAACATAACACCATATGATTACACTTATGCAAATGATCATACCTGTGCTGAAAGCTTTACAAACCTTGGACAATATGAGCATTGATTTATTTATTTATTGTCAACCAAGGTTCGTAGAGGTTTCATACCAGGTATGATTATTTCCATAAGAGTAATGTTCGCAGCATAGATGTCTTTCGAGGGTGTCCAGCTGATATATAAATCAACAACATATTATAAAGTGTTGCCAATATTACAGGGTATAATAATGGTACAGCTATTTTTTAATTGTCACTGGCAGAGTCCAGTGACTCTCCAGTGACTTTCTGCATGTCCAGTGAGTCACTGGATATGCAGAAAGAAAATCTATACCCTTAATCCATTAATCTTTAATCATTAATACAAATAAATCAAAACAATATATTAATTTCATAAAATAAAAGCTGATCATAAAAGGTACGCAGTTCATTTTAATTACAATGATGAGGAAAATATGGTACGTGTACGATAAATATCGTGTTTCCAGCAACACTGCAGATTGGATTGATGATCACTTGACCTTACAGCTGTTTTTAGGAGGTCTCTTTCGGTTAGCTAGAAATCCTTAAATATACTGACTGCACATGTAACTCCGCCCACGAGGTATTTCTCAGAAAAATCAAAACCAACACTTTTTCGATAACTTTACTTTTATTCAATACATAAGATTTCAATTTACAACGATCGCAGTTTAGAATTAAGTCAAATTACTAAAGGTTAACAGTTAAAATTTGGAAAACGCCAATTAATAAAATGAAACAGGGAGAGACAGACACGACGCGTCCTAATTAATCATCAACAACTCGGCGACAGGGACGAGCATCCTGCTCCGTTCCTCGATAATGGAGCCCCTTTAACCAATCAGAGCCGTTCTCAACGCGTGACGTCACGGGAACCATGCTGCAGCTCAACCGTTCGGTGCTGCAGCCAAACGATTCACGTTGTCATTACTCAAACTAAGAGGCACTGAGAATGGGCTCTGAAGCAACCGTTGAGAGATGAAAATGCTGACGCTATCGCATTCCTAGGCCTAGACGGCTCCGCTCCGAGGCGTGGTCGGATTGAAGTTAGCTCGAGACAAGATATTCTGTCTTCTAGAAGTTGGTCTTATATTTTGTATACCAGCCAACTCTTCGGAAAGGAATAATACATTAATTATTGGGAATAATTCTGAAAGTACCGTTCCTCTTGCTAATTATAGATTTTAGTGACGGTAGAAATTCAATTATTAGGAACGGTAAACTGTAATTATTTAATTAGAGTGTCGTATTAATGGCTTTTAACAGTCTAGGGATTTTTGGGCCGTCACACACAGACCTTACAAAGTATCTATGGACCTTGCATATTGTCATGATATTGTATACCCTATTAAATCAAGCTATATCTATCGGGAAATTTGGTTGACGCATACTGGCTGCCTGATAGCAGATGTTTTCATTACCTCAGCAAAGAGCAGAAAGAAAATGGAGGAATGTTTTTGTTATTATTGAAGAGGATGAGTGAAGAATTAAATTTGTTATGATGAAGAACTTTGTAATTTAGTTGGATCATCTAACAACGCTTACTTCTGAATTAATATAGAGTTATATATTGGAATATTGTCAAATGATGGAAGGACTACTGTGGTGAAATATCTTATGTCGTTCAGTGACTGGAAATCTTACTGAATTCCTTTAAATTTGACAGTGATATGGTTGTGAAATGTTACCTTCTAAAGGTTATTTTAAATCATTAAACTGTCCATATTTCCAAAATGGATTTTGTGATAGACCCCACTGTCATTTTCGGCACACAAGGAAAGGTAATAATCAATGATAAATCTCGTTTAAGACAATTTTAATATCTGTTAAGAGGTTATGTTTGGGTTGCAAGATTCCGTCAGCTTTATCAGTTTGTATTTGATTGATCAGTTATGTTTATTAATTTGGTCAAAAATAAGGGAACTAATGAGGGCAAAGGTATGTAGGGCAGGTATGCTTTAATCTTAAATTGTGTAAAAATACAAAAATATATGTTAGCCTAGGTTACTTCAGCTCTCAATCATACATTTTAGGGAACCAGGCCCCATATAAGATGCTTAAATAATTTAAAAGTTGTTGTTTCATGAGGCTAGGTGTAGTTGAAGGGAAGGCAAAGTATTTGATATTGTAGAATGCCAAGTCAATATCAAGTTTGTAGGAAAAACTTATTGGCAAAATTCATAAACAGCTCTTTGACAGATTGGATTGGTAAAGTTAGAGGCAATTATCTGTGTCCCAGCAATACAGTCAAATGTCAAAACTATTTGATTCTTCCAAATCACTCAGTATATCACAAAGTAAAGCTATTACACAATGGATCAGCTGCTAATAGCCTATATGGTTAACAACATAAATGTGTGTTTTTAGCAAATTTCCCCTATAGGGAAGAAGCTATTTCCGTAGTCCGCATGGTAAGACCTAGGCCCGGGACCATGATAACTTTTTGTTTTGAGGTCCCCAGACCCCAAAAACACCATTCGTTCTAAATTCGATATATATATCTATATATATACATATATATATATATATATATATATATATATATATATATATATATATATATATATATGTGTGTGTGTGTGTGTGTGTCCGTGAGCACGATAACTCTCGTAAAAATGATCCGATTTTGATGAAATTTGGTATAAACATGTAAAGCAACATTTATGACTTTAAATTCGAAAACCAGCCAGATCGCTCCTTCCGAAGGGGTATTTTGGGGGGGTTTTGTACCCTAAAAATGGGTTTTTTGAGTTTTTTACATATAATTTTTGAAAGAGTCAAATATTAGTTTTTACCATTGTATTCAGCTTAAAAAAACACAATTTGGTATTTTGATCATTCCTCTACGTCAGTCGGTTACCGAGATATTGAAAGTGCTAAACACAGTACGTTGTCTAATGTTATTCTTATGGAGGAAAAGACAAATTTTATATCTCGCTTATTTATGAATGTATGCTGACGCAACTTGGTTTTCAGCTTCATCTGGTTGTGGTCTATTGATATTTGCTCAAAAAAATTTTTGCCAAAGGCTCTCGTAGCAGCAATCCTGCATACTCACCCCCCATGTTATTCTTATGGAGAATACTTAAATGCTATGTCTCTCTTAATTATGGACATAAATGAATAAAAACTGGTATACGACTTCACCTAGTTAAGTTCTATTGATATTAGCATAAAAACCAATTTATTGTGTTCCTTGTTGCAGCAAACCTGCGTACTCAGCCCCAATGTTATTTTTATGGAGAATAATTAATTGCATATATCACTTATTTGTGAATATATTTTTATGAAACTTGGTAAGTGGCTTTATTTAGTAATAAACCATTTATATCTCCATTGGAAATTCGCTGAGTATGCAGGTTTACTGCGACAGGGGTATTTTTAAGACATGACAGTTTTCTTTTATTTATTTTTGGGAAAACTCATGAGTGTATTTTAATTCAAAAGGGAAATAAATTACATACCTACTTAACTAGAAAACAAAATATTAATCACACAGAAATTAAATATATCAGAAATCAGAAATTTTACTGTCGTAAAAACATTACAAGAATGTATAGACATTGGCAGGTACTAACTAATATAACAAATACAATCATTGTTAAGTTGCATGTGATTAATTCAACAATATACATTGTTTACATTTATAATAGGCAAAATTCATTAAACTAAAATAAAAAAAGCTAACAATCAATTTGCCTAAATTAATTACATGTAAAAACTACCTATATAAATTGTTTTATACAATAAGCAAATAATATTAAAATAATAAATAATATTTAGACAAAACATTTATTACCTATTACTAATATATCTCTGGCCATGTTTGGCAAGACAGGTAAGTATGTTTGTTTATCACAGCAGATTAGCTAAGTCACTAAAACAATAAGTAAAGCATAGCGGAAAACAGAACATCATAAAGAAAAACCATCATTAGGCCCTACATAATTTATCAGTAATTCTAATATAGCCTACTTGGTATACATCTGAAGTAGGCCTAATAACAAACAACATATAGGCTAACACTTAGAAATAGTCATTCCATACAACAGAGAAAATGTCGTTATCATGATACAAACATTCATTAATTAATATTTACTTAATTTTAGACTTAAACAACTGACTTGGTAATGTTTTAGCGAATTTCCCTTATAGGGAAGAAGCTATTACGTAGGTGGCATGTTAAGACCTAGGCCCGGGACCATGATAACTTTTTGTTTTGAGGCCCCCAGATGCCAAAAACACCATTCGTTCAAATTCATATATAAATGTGTCCGTGGGCATGATAACTTTCGTAAAAATGGTCCGATCTTAATGAAATTTGATAAACTTGTAAGGCAGCATCTATTTTCATGAGTTTGAAAACCAGACAGATCGCACCATTTTAAAGAGGATTTTGGGGGGGGTTTGTACCAAAAAAATGGGTCTTTTGAACTTTTTACATATAATTATTTTTAAAGCCAAACTTGAGTTTACACTGTTGGATTCAGCTTAAAAAAACAAACAATTTAGTATTTTGATCATCGCTCTACGCCAATTGGTTACCGAGATATTGAAAGTTCTAAACACAGTTAGGTGGATTTAAATAAGGTGTGCTATTGCCCATTGTAGCATGACGTCATCTGGAGGCAGAAGCGCGTCACCAATTTATTCTGACTATCCTATGTGACGGAGTGGGGGACATGGGGTAGTCAGAATACTTCGGTGACACGCTTTTTTAAAGAACGAGTTTGTAACAATGGAAAACTTCAGCGGCGGCTATAGCCTACCCAAAAAATCAGGCCGGGTTCAGAATGTCTACCCTCCCTCCATCCCCACCACACCGTTATCGTTGAGAGGGACGTCATCTATTTTGTATATATGTACATTGCTAGCGAATTTTCTCTAGGAAAAAGAAGCTTTGGATTTTGCTGCTGTCTGTCACAACCTTACTGCATTTGGTCTTGACGTGCCAACATTGAAATTAACCCAAAAGTTTCCTTGTACTGGCCAAACCGAAACTCCGACAAAAAAAAACCTTGAAACAAAAAATGTGTAATAGACATTTATGTTTCAATTGGCAAACTAAAAATGTCCCATTTACAAAAATAAAAAATTCCATAGAGGCTCTTATTTTACAATAAACAAGTAAAACATGGTAATAGTTTACCATCACTTAAAATAAGCAGTTTTGATATTTGGAATATAAAACTTATACCGTTATTAAGCCTGTTTAATGCAGGCCAGGAATATATAAGGGTTTTTACAGTTAGACCAGTGTAATTTGGAGTTGTGGCAGTGCGAGCTAAACTCTGCAAGTTTAGTCGCGGCCACGGTGTTGTGGATGGAGGGAGGGTAGACGTTCCGGTACTGACCTAGGTTTTTGGATAGGCTCTAGCCCAGAGTAAAATCAGCTGCCACTGTAAACCAGCTGATCAAATAAACACGTCACCTGGAGGCTGCGCAGAACATTCTCAAATTCGTCCTTCTTAATAGCAGCACACCTTACTTAAATCCACCTAGAAAGACAGTACGTTGTTCAATGCTACCGTAATCTTTTGGAGAATAAGTAAAATTTTATATCTCGCTTATTAATGAACATATTATTAATTCAACTTGGTATGTGGCTTCATATGGTTGGGGTTTACTGATATTTGCATACAAAACCCAATTTTTGTGGTCCCCTAGGCAGAAAACCTGCATTCTCAGCAGCTATAATGTTACTCTTATGGAGAAAAAGAAACATGTGATATCTTGATTGTTTATGAACATAAATTGGTAAAACTTGGTATGTTGCTTTATATAGCGATGATTCATTGGTATTTGCATAAAAAACAATGATTTTTGTGGTCCCTGATACAGCAAACCTACATACTCAGTCCTGATGTTTTTCTTATGGAGAATAAATAAAATGTCATATCTTGCTTATTTATTAATATGCTTTGATGAAAGTTGGTAAGTGGCTTCATGACTTCATGAAGTACCATTTGAAATTCGCTGAGTATGCAGGTTTGCTGCAATGGGGGTATTTAATCTAACAGGAAGTGAGCTGTAAAGTTGAATTGACATGTAATGGGGATTTTTTTGAGAGGAAGTATAGTGATATTGGTGAACTCTTAGCTTATTTTTGTTCCTTGTATCATGTACATGATAGTTACTATTTTTGGGATAGGCACTAATATTGCACTGTGTATTATACAAAGAAGTTAAAACATAAAGTGATGGAAGGGTTAAAATTCCCAGCTTCCTAAAAAGTTGTTTGCAATGGGTGCGATAATGAACATTGCAAATTATTCTTGCTGCCCTATTGTGGAGAATTAAAACTGTACCACAGAGGGAACTATTTCCCCATAGCATGACACTGTAACAAATAATATTATGTATTTGTGCATAATATCCATTTAAAAGCACGTCAAAGGCACGCATGAACTGAGCCTTCTTAGTAAATACAGTCCTTTAGATAATTTTTGATTACCGCCTCAACGTGATTACACCAGCTTAAGTTAGGGTCCAGCATGATACCTAAACATTTTAGAGTGTCACAGCTCTCATCAACTGGTAAACTTTAATTATAACTAAAGTGAATATCACATATTTTTCTCTTGTTCATTGATGAGTTATTAGCAGCACACCAGTCCTCTAATAATACAGAGCTCCTCTTAAGATTAGTATATGCATCAGTTTTATTTTGACAACCAACTTTCAAACCAAAATCATCAGCAAATAAAAACCCATAATTAAAACGATTGTCTATATTAATTGGTAGGTCATTAATATATACAACTATATTAATGTATATAGGATATTAATATATACATTAATATAAAACAGGTCCTAAAATCGATCCTTGCAGGACACCGTACTCAACTACCTGGCCTTTAGAATAAGTACCATTTGTGTACACAAACTGGGTTCTACCCCTCAAGTAAGACATTATCAGATCAACTCATTTGGAGGTTAGCCCACAGTAAGACAGCTTATTCTTAAGCAAATTATGTTGAACAGTGTCAAAAGCCTTTGACATATCAAAAGATCGAAATGAAACAAAAATATCATATACTAGCTGCCATCGTAGGCCTACCTGGTTTCACCTGGGAATACAGTTGTGTGTGCTGCATTCTGTGGTTAACCTGTAGAACTACTAGGAATCATGATCAGCTGTTGTATTTTCATAAGAATAACACAGGATTGGAACTTTTGACTCCCCGTGGGGCGGGCCCTTTGGGAATTTCTTGAAATTCCTTCTTAGTGGTTATCTACATTATGGAAAGAGTATACGTGCCAAATTTCATGGTTGTAGGTATAGAGGTTTGGCCTGGGGGATAATCGGTTTTTCGTATTTGTAGATATAGGTTAGGCCTAGGTATAAACTAAAAATGAAATCGTGACAATATACTTAGTGTGATAATATAATACCGTAACTTTACTAACTTATTAACAACAATAAATAGAAATATCAACGGTAACAACAATAAACGAGTTTGCACGCAGCACGCTGACATGAGGGTACCGGTAGGTAATTTCCATGTAATAAACTTTAAAAAACAAAATAGGTGTTGAAATATACATTTATTCAAATTTTTACTGAAATCTGAAAACATTAAATTTTTTGGCTGTTCTGATGCTCCTGGTTTCATCTACCTGTAATGCTGGGAAAACAATGTCATGCATTATAAGGTTAGGAAAAGGTCCAGTCAGGATAGTAGGGGTGGGGATACTGGGGATGATAAAACTAGGCCAACATATCAATACCAGGGTTTTTTAATGAAAAATCCCCATAAGACAACATACAGTGTCTAGTCAACATACATTTTCTTTAATAACTCTGTAAATATTTGTGCTAGAATGATGAGAGAGGCATTAAACATTTTGGCTTTTTATGTCCTATAATTTAATATACATTATCCTTACGTTTGGGGGGTTTCTGGCCCTTTTTGTGCCCAAAAACTCAAAATTTGACAAATTAAAATCCCATAAAAGGGGTTAGAGTTTTCTGATTGTTTTGCTCAACAGACTTGTAGAAAGGAATGTCCCTAGCAAATTTGAAGTAAATCGGACAAAAGACGAACGCTAGAGTGCAATCACACACTTATACAGGGCCATCGGGGCAATCACTCCGGGTGCCGCGGCAGGCAAAAATTAAACAACAAAATTTTGAGAAATTAAGTTATTTGTAAATTTTTTTTTTTAAAGTTAGGTATAACAAAAGGTAGAATAATACGTTGCATGTAGTGGTTGAGCAAATAAATATCTGACACTAATAACTTTATATTTGCTATTTATTAGCTATCCCAAAATAAGTATTTGCTCAAGATCGAGCAGCTGGATTTGGTTGTACACTGTTAATAATAATAGCCTTGAATAATGAACTCCACTATGTAGTAGGCCCCAGCTCTTTCCTTGTAAGATCTCTACATCAATATTACATTGTCTTAAAGTGGCGCCCTTATCCATGCACACTATCGTTGCTGTGTTACACTGTACTATTTTTATTTCACCCGACCTTGGAACGCTGACTCTTGGTAGAGACACTATGACTTCACATCCCCTACCACCCTACCCCATGTACTTCTCAAACCTCTCTCATCCACCTGCCACTGCCATTCTATCTCACTGATTTCGCATTGATAAGGTACATGAATTGTGTCAGCGTCCAAAATGCCAAAATGGTTGCCTGGAGCTCAGTGGCGAAAAAAAAATAAGGAAAGTGAAGTATGAGCGCATGAAGTGTTACTGTCCAAAGCAGGCCGGATTTAGGAGCTGTAGGCCCCAAGGCGCAACCAGTGGTGTGGGCCCTTACCGGTTAGGTCAGCAATCTGTCGACCTTTTTATGCTTGTTTGAGTGCCAAAACTAACTTGCGATACACAACTTTGCGAACGTCTCGGCTTGGAACTTGTCTCACCCCCTTCAAGTTGCGTTTATTGTTGTGTGTTTGATCCCAACTGTTTATCTGTATTTGATAGTTTCGCTCGTTATCACGTTGTGTAGCTAGTTTTCTCGTTGTGTCGCTCATTGTCGCGTCGCGTCGCTCGCTGTATTTTGTGTTTGAACCCTTACATATAGGTTTAATATTGGGTGAGAGGGTACCTGATGAAATATTGCCCCAGGCGCCAACAAACCACGAGACGGCCCTGTATATATATACTGGGTGTCCCATAAAGGTCCCCCCTCTTAATTTTTGAACGACTGTACATTTTCAAACAATCTTTGGTAAATGTTACTAGCATAAGTCAAAGTATTTTTTAAAGTGGTTATCAGAAATCAGAAGCTTTATTATCGTAAAACATTCATTTACAAATGCGTGGACAACGTCATTAACATAAAATAACAAGAAAAATTATTGACAACGTAACAATCAATACAACTACACTCTTAATTTAAAAGTAGAAATAAATCTGAGAAGTACTAAATTTAAGTTCTACACAAGTATAAAAGCTACTGGTAACTTATAAAATTAATTGAGAAGTTCTCATCTACTTCATACAAACATTCAGTTTTCAGGATTCTATTTTTGAAACATGTATAAGGCAACAGTCTTATTACTAACGGCAGAGTATTATACAATTTTGTTGACATAAAATGGAAGTTTTTCTGTGAGCTACTATGATTTAGCTGCTGCATTCTCAAGTTCTGTCTATTTATAGTAAAATAATTATAGAAATCACTGTTAGTTTGGTAGCTCATCTTATGACTGTGAACATAACAGAGTAAACAGAATATATAACGAAGGTAAAGTGAGGACTCCTAGATTTCTAAACAGCGGTTTGCAATGTGTTCTGTTAGGAGCATTGCATACTATTCTAATTGCCCTCTTTTGCATAAGGAACAATCTATTGCCCCCCAGAGTGGGACACAATAACTAATAACACTTTGAATCAGAGCATAGTAAACGTTGAGCAAAATTTCAGAACTAACAGTTGAACTAAGTCTTCGCAACATATAAATACCCTTTGACATTTTATTTATCAAAGATTCAACATATTTATTCCAGGAGAGCGCTGTATCAAGCCATACGTCCAAAAATGTTAACGAATTTATATCATTACTACTGTCTCTTTTAAAACTAAACCTAATATCAGCCGTTTTAGCTATATTCAACGATAATTTATTTGCAGCACACCAGTCTTGTAATACAAGTATGCACTGTTCTATGCTATTTTTCATTTCTGCAAGTGTGCCACAACTTGTTCTAAGCCCAACATCATCAGCAAATAAAAATGAATCATTAGTATTGTTATCTAAATTACTTGGCAAGTCATTAATATAAATATTAAAAAGAATTGGTCCCATAAATTGAACCTTGGGGTACGCCGTACGATACAAGTCTTCCACTTGATTTTACACCATCCTTAAAAACAAACTGATGTCTTTTTCTCAGATATGACATGATTGTATTAGTCAAATTAACATAAAGACCATAAAAATCAATTTTTTCTGCTATGAACGACAGTATCAAAAGCTTTAGACATGTCAAAAGACCTAAAGCTAACTAAAGAGGAACTATTTAATTTATTAACTACATCACCAACTAAATTAATCACAGCATCACAGGTACTTGTTTTGGGTCTAAATCCAAATTGCTTGTCAGAAAATATATTACATGTTTCAAAATAATTACTCAATTGCTTTTGAAGTAAGGATTCAAACAGTTTAGAAATCCCCGGAACAATCGATAACGGTCGATAGGTATTTAAGTCTTTTTTATCACCTTCTTATGAACTGGTATAACCTTAATGTATTTTAGTTCATCTGGAAAGACACTGTTGTCAACTATTAGTACATTAAACAAGTGAGTTAAGACTTCAGAAATATAGACTCCTGATATTTTCAAAATCACAGAATTAATACCATAAATATCGAAACAGGTACTATTACTTAGGCTGTTTATTGCTCTAAACATATCCTCAACACTTACATGGTGAAAAGAAAAAGTAACATTTGGACTGAGACTATACAAAGCTACTGAAGACAATTAACATTACTGTTAGTAATACTGTTACTTATTTTTACAACATTATCTGTAAAAAAATCATTAAAGCTCTCAGTCTCCATGGGAGTGGTCTTAGATGTGGGAGTACAATTTGCATTGCTCAGCCGATTCACAATTTGCCAGAGTTGTTTACTTTTGTTTTGCGCACACGGCACTAGGTTGTCATGATACTTGATTTTTTCACTTTTGACTGCTTTCTTATATACTTTCTTTCATTTTTGATATTCTTCATTTAAGTACTCTACGTTATAAATATTCGTAAGGCTATAAAGTTTGTCACACCAAAGTTATAACCTTTTCAACTCTGAACCATACCAGCTGTGACCAGCCCTACCTTTAAAACAGTTTTTTTTTATAAGTGGATAAGAACCATCAATTGCCAACAAAAACAGTTCTAGAAATGTTCTAAATTTTAAATCATTATTTATAACAGAATAAACCCAAATCCAATTAATGGACTTAAGATTATCTATACAACTTTTAGTATAGATGTCATTGACTAACCTAACCAAAACATGTTCCTTAAGATTACCATCCAGGTTACCTCTGTCTAACAACACTTGAAAATGAATAGCATTATGGTCCGATAGTGGTGTGTGGTGTACAGTTGCAGACCACCTAGTGCAGTAAATATCAGTCACAACATTGGCAATACACAAATCAACATTGTACAACCCAGGTCTGGTGATATCACTAACTGTAGCTTTAAGTCCGAAACAATTTAAGAGACTTATCAAGTCTTTCTCAAAATTGTCATTAATATTAAATTTTATATTGAAGTCTGCACCAACAACTACGCTCTTTTTAAATTTGTGTAATGAACACAACATATTATAAAAACATTCTAAAAATCTACTGTACATAAAAACATCTTCATTATAGGGCCTATACAGAGACAAAACAATTCAATTCTTAAATTCAATCGCAGTCGCTTCACATATAATTTCGATTGATTGTTCTCTAATACATTTAATTTCTACAAAGCTAAATTTAGAATCCACCAGGATTGTAGTACCCCCATGGATATGGCTGGGCCTACCATAAATGGAGGCAATGTTAAAACCAGGTACAGCTAAATAACCTACATGATCTGCTGTTATCCAATGTTCAACAATAATAAGTATATTTAAAGATAATTGAGAACTCAAAATACCCAGATAATCTATTTTATTATTCAGTCCCTGTACATTCCAAGTTAAGACATTAACAAGATCATTTGGACTATCACCGACAGATGATGACCAAGACTTATACGAGTTAGGCTTGGTCAACAAATTCCGTTTCCCTGAAGACTTTCATTCAAGTTACCGGTTTCAAGTTAAGGGTTTCAACCCTCCCCCCTAAATAGGGGTTGCTGGGGGCAATTTTTATTTTTCAAATAGTAACCCCTAGCAAGTTGCATATCATTTTAAAGAGGGGGAAAAAATGAATTCCACAAACTAGACCTCTCTATGTTTATTTAATCTAATGTTACGGCCAGCAAAAAATGTATTAATTTTGTTATTTATACTGCTGAAATTCCCCTCCTTACCAGAAATCAGATACATAGTGGCACAATCCAACTTTCTGTTGATCAGACCTTTGAAAAAAATACTATCTAAAGTGCAAGAAAATCATTTTAAAACCTTCTATATTTTTGCCATGGCCTCCATTCACTTCTTGGAAAAAATAAAGAAGGTTGTCTTATAAATTTCTTGCACTTTAAATGGTATTTTTTCAAAGGAACCATCAAACTTTCTAGAAGAAACAATCAAATTTAACATTCATCAAGCAGGACTATCAGACCATACTGGCCAACAATGTCTTCTTAACTGAAAAGTAAAATCACTCAACCAACAGTGAGTGAATTTAGAAGAAACTTTAGTAAACAAAATCTAGAAAGTTTGAAAGTCGAGCTTATGAAAGAAAACTGGTGCTGTGTACACAATGCGCTGGATGCAGAAGAAATGTATGATGCCTTTTACAATGTTGTGATAATGAACCTTGACCAAGCTTGGAGAAAAAAAAACAAGGGCAAAAGTGAGACCTAAGATCATAGTCAAACATAATGAGGAGTCAAAGCTATTAACAAGAAGACTTCCTCAGGGCTTTTCGGAGATATGAACTAACAGGCAATGCTGCTGGCAGAGAGATAATGAACAGTAAGAAAAAGAACTGCGATCTTACACTTAGAAACCTCAAGCGCAACGTGGCAACAGAACATATAAACCGATCTGACATTAAGTCAAAAGCGCTGTGGAACATAATCAATGCAGAGAAGCAGGCAAAAAATACATGTGACACTCCCCTGCAAATGTAAATTAACTGTAAAATAGAAAACAATCCCTCGCTGATTGCTGAGCACTTAAATACATATTTTTCAGAAATAGCAACAAAAAAAAAAAATACTGGAAAAAACAGAAGTTATCTAAACTATAATGGGCCTTCTACTCCAAACCCTCCCACCTTACAACCTGTGGAAACTTTAAAGCTTGCTCCAACTAACATAAATAAATTAAGAGAAACAATAAAATCTCTAAAATCAAAACTTTCATGGTTTAGATGAAGATCCATCGAAAGTCATTAAGTATCGTGCTGAACAACTAGCCGTCCCAGTAGTAAGTCTGATTAATAAGTCATTTGAGCAAGGACACTTTCCATCAGCATTAAAACAATCAAAAATATATCCAAAACACAAAAAAGGACCTACTGCAAAATTAGAGAATTATCGGTCAATCTCTCTGATATCCACCTTTTCAAAAATAATGGAAAAAATTGTAATGAAAAGAATGACTGAACATCTGTTAAAACAAGACCTGTTAACAATACACCAGCATGGCTTCTTGAAGGGAAGGTCGACAATCAGTGCCCTTGTCAGGTTGGTTGAATTTGTCACAGATCAGCTGGAGAGTAACAAACTAGTAGCAGCCGTCCTGGTTGACTACAGTAAAGCATTTGACTGCTTGGGACATGACCTTATCCTGACTAAATTAGCAGCTTTAAGCATCAGAGGCAGATCAGGAGACTGGATAGTGAGCTATTTGGAAGGACGCCAACAGATTGTAGAAATACAAAAGACAGTAGATAGGAAAAAGACTTCCTTCAAATCCAGCATTCAGTTTTCAACCAGAGATGGGAAAAAGACTTCCTTCAAATCCAGCATTCAGTTTTCAACCAGAGGAGTACCACAAGAATCAGTGCTGATCCCTTTGTTGTTTGTCCTTTTCACTAATGATTTTCTAACTTTCATTAATCACAACAAAGTGAATACCAAAATGTATGCTGATGACCCAACACTTCTTTTTAACACAGACACCGCACAAGAACTTCATACAGAAATAATCTCATCAAAAAATAAAACGCTGCAGTACTGCATTCAAAATGACCTAACAATAAACCCGGAAAAAACAACTGTATCAATGTTAGTAGGCGAAAGGATGAGACACCAGAAATTCCTGATCTTAGTGGAAAAGGAAACCAAATTACTGGGACTCACCATAGACTCTGATCTCTCCTGGACCAACCATGATTACTCATTAAGTAAAAAGCTAGGATCAGGAATTTTCGTTGTGTGAAGAGTGAAGTGGATTGGAGGTCTTGATGCAGCAAAAGTGGCCTACTATGCCTTGGTGGAGTCTCATATCAGATACTGTTTGACAGTTTCGGGTGGTACAACAAAGCAAAATCTGAATAAAATTCTTATTCTACAAAAGAAGGCAATAAGAGCAATTGCTGATCTCAAACCAACTAAGAGTTGCAAAGAAGCCTTTAAAACACTGGGTATTTTAGCAGTGATTTGCTTGTACATCATTCTGTGATTACCCACACATATCAGCAGGACTTCACACGAAGGGAGAATTTCCACCACTACAACACAAGGCAAGCAAAAGACTATTTACTTCCAGCACATCATACAACACAGTACAGCAGAAAACCATCTTATATGGGGTGCAAACTCTACAATGCACTGCCTACTACACTGAAGAATCTGGAAGCACTAGAACTCAAGAAAAAACTGCAAGACTGGCTTGTGGAGCGACCTCTATTCATTGGACGAATACTTCAGCATGTCACCAAACTAAAAACTGTAAAGCAAGAATAGAGAACTGTAATTTATCTGCATTTTGACACTATTACATTATTTCTTAATGAAATTGTAAATAAAGAATTTTGATTGATTGATTGATTGAAGAGAAAGTTTGATTGTCCCACTATGTATCTGATTTCTGGTAAGGAGGGGAATTTCAGCAGTATAAATAACCAAATTAATTAATTTTTCGCTGGTCATAACATTAGATTAAATAAACATAGAGATGTCTAGTTTGTGGCATTCATTTTCTTTTTTCCCCTCTTTAAAATGATATGCATCTTGCTAGGGGTTGCTATTTGAAAAATAAAAACTACCCCCAGCAACCCCTATTTACGGGTGACGGTTGAAACTCTTAACCATTTAAAAAAGTACTTTGACTTATGCTAGTAATATTTACCAAAGATTGTTTGAAAATACAGTCGTTCAAAAGTTAAGAGGGGGGGACCTTTATGGGACACCCGGTATATATCATTTTTAACGACCCCCCAAAACGTGTTCAGGGAGTCATGCTAGGAACTCTATGGTAGTCTCGGGCTTAAGTTTCAATGTGGGGGTCATGCTAATAGTTCACTTTTCCATAGGAAATTTTTACTAACTAATAAAAAAAAAACTAATAATGGGGATCATAAATTAATTCTAAAACATTTAAATAAATGTAGTCCGGTAATTTATAGCTCAAAGTAATAAAGAATTTAGTTAGTACTACCTAGCAGATTTTCCCGTCATCCTGGCGCCAGCCTGGTTGTTATGTCCAGCTTAGATTGTTAGCACATATCGTCTCTGTACAACAATTTTTATTTTCATTTTATATTTACAAACAAGCAATAGACAAAGTCAATAGGCATATATGTACAAGAAATATATACAACAGTTTCTCTCAGATTTTGTAATCAAATTGATTCTAAAGATGATGACATAATATCCAAAAAAATAACTTACTGAAACAAAAAGTAATACAATTAAAAATGTGATTACCTTAATACTAAATTTAAAAAAATCATCTAAAGAGTAGAAAGGATGACCAGTCAACCAACCATGCAACTTTTGTTTGAACTTCTCTATTGGACAGATTAATAACATACTAGGTTATGCATCTATAGAGCATTTGGATTCAATTACAACACAGCTTATTAATGATTTAGTCAATCGTTGAAAAGGTAAATAGTTTCCGGTTTCTAGTATCGTGTGAGTGTACATCTTGTCTAATTTGCTGATTTGGTAGTTTGTTTATGGTAGGCCTATGCAGTACAACTGTGTATACAGGGTGAGTTTTAATTCCCTTCCCCCCTATTTTTTGTATATGGTATACATTAGAAGGTTTAAACTCCGCACATCTATGTTAGACCTAAATATCTTGTTTTTCATGGGTTCATTGACTCTCCACCTCCAATGGGGGACGGCCCACGAGGAGTAAGTCGAGATTCTTAAATATAAGCGTAGGTTGATATGTACATCAAATCAAAGGTCTCTGGTAGTAGAATACAATACCACAAACCAGACCTCAAAAGGTTCATCCTATGGAAAATTACAGGGTTTTAAAGTTAACAAAATAGTAATGTGCTATTATCTGCGTTTTATCGTGCTACTGTTTTAAAAACTACTGTTCATTTCAAAACTATTTTTCTATTGCTGTTTGTTAGGAGTTCTTAAAAGAAACTTTCTTTTCTTGTGTCTAGTGATTGTAAGGGATCACTGGAAGTCCAAGATCTAGGAGTTAACTAAAAGATTTATTAAGAAGACGGTCATGTGACGTGTCGTTTAACATCGCCTTGTAACTTTTGTATTTAATGAATTGTTGTCTTACAAAGGTTTTGGACACATTTATTTTTATTTCAACAGCGATTCCGGTTGTAAGATTCCGATACTCGTAGGTTTTTACTCATCCTTTATTGCAGTAAATATTCAAACTGATTGCCTGGTACTTCCTGACAGCAGTATAGTCTGTTAACAAATTCACTCCTTACACGGGTTAGGATTTCTGGTGTTACTTTCCTGCAGGCCTCAGTAATTCTGTTATGAAGATATTCCACACACGCGACTGGTGTACAATAAATCTTTTATAGTTTTAAGAAAAATAGTTTTGAAATGAACTTTTAAAACAGTAGCGCGATAAAACGCAGACAATAGCACATTACTATTTAGTTAAATTTAAAACCCTGTAATTTTCCATAGGATGAACCTTTTGAGTTCCGGTTTACGGCATTGTATTCTACTAACAGAGACCTTTAATTTGACGTACATATCAACCTATGCTTACATTTAAGAATCTCGACTTACTCCTCGTGGGCCGTCCCCCATTGGAGGTGGAGAGTCAATGAACCCATGAAAAACAAGATATTTAGGTCTAACATAAATGTGCGGAGTTTAAACCTTCTAACTTTTACTGTATACAAAAAAATAGGGGGGGAAGGGAATTAAAACTCACTCTGTATGTAGAAATCAACAACTGTCATATTCTATCTTAGGTTTCTTCATAATTGTTAATTGGATTGTTCAGTGTTAAGCTTCTTATTAAAATCCGAGAACAACATAACTTTATGCAAACTAAAAAGTAACAACTCCTTTAGTTTAAATGCCTACACTTTGTTAGAGTAAAACGTTTTAACAAAGTGATTTGTTAGCATATTAAATTTGTCCAAGTTATTCAGTTTGTAGTAGAGATCATTTGCTAGCCATGTTTAATATTGATGAATTCTATTTTTTTTCAGATAAAGCTGCTGATGACAACCAACAGCTAGAGGATGTAGATCAATCAACTCAGATAACTGACATTTTATCTGATGTTGCGGGAGAAACAAGCTCCGATTGTTTGTGGCCAGCATCTCAGTCATCCCCGAGCACCAGTCTCAGCTACAAACCCACCCCAATAGTTGAGTTGAAGAAACGTCATATCCCTGTTACTACAGCACCTAGTGTCACTTTGTCATCAAACTCGCAAAAGCGAAGAATTGAGTATGATGTCAAAGGTATTAAAAAGCCAAAGGTGGAATATATTCCGGAAGCTGTTAACAGTGAATCTAACTCAGGCAGTGTGTATCCCACAAATGTTACCAGTACTGTTTACAGAGCTACCAAAATTCGCGATCATCCTGATCGATTGTTGAATGGAGCTGATGCTGGTGGAAATGCTCTCATACAGGACAATGAAGAAAGTGAAGGTGAAATCGATTTTGACCAAGTTTCTAATGAGTTAAACTTCCTGGATGAAATACTTAAGGAATATGAAAAACCTATATCAATAAAAAGCCTCCTTAACGAATCCAACTTTAATGAAGTTAGCACTCAGAAGAAAGAAGAACAAGAACAAATAAAAAATAAGTCTGAAGTGTTAAGTGCAAAGGCCAGCAATGGCTTCTTAAAACATAGTCAGACTCCCCCAGGGGAAAGTAATAGAAGATGTTCATCTGAATCAGACCACATTCATTCAAATGAGATTAAAAAACATAAAGATAGTGATCATAAAGTAAAATCCAGTCATAATGATTCTAAAAATAGAACTGTAAATAATTGTTCAAACATTACTGAAAAATCAAGGCAAAAAGGTTCTACCTCAAAATCAACGTCAGGTCCTAAAGATCAAAGTAAGAGTGGCAGTGAGCACAGAAGAAAATCTGTTGACCATCATAAAAGTGAAAGGGACAGAAATAAGACCAAAGGTGGTAGTGAAACATTATCAAGTTCTTCAAAATCAAACAAAATAGAATTGGGAAGTGAAAGTTCATTTGACAAGTTGCTGAAAAGTGACTCAAATAAATCATCAAACTCCGTTAAGCAGTCAAAAAAAGAACATGGCTCCAGTTCTAATAAATCTTCCAATAAGGAGTCTGACCACAAGATCAGTTCTAGCAAGTCCACGAGGAAAGATTCTGAGCGAGAGTCTAGCTCAAATAAGTCTTCAATTAAGGAGTCAGACCGAAAGAATAGTTCCTCTAAAAATTATAAAAAAGAATCAGATCAGTCTAAGTCCTCAAAATCATCTAAAAGTGAACATCATGAATCAAGTAGAAAAAGAACGCACAGTCCTGAAAGCCATAGCAATAGTAAGAAACACAAGGACAACTCTAAAACAGAACATAAACAAGGTGATAGTAGAAAAAGTTCAAAATACAATGATGAAAATAGACATAGGAAAGAAAGTAATGAGAAAAGGAGCACCAAAGAAGATAAATCTTTAAATTCTAAAGAATATAAAAGAAGAGAGACAAGCAATACTGGAAACAGAGAAAAAAGAAAACGGACACATTCAGGTGAGCTGCAGGTTAATTTAATTTTCTTATTTGTTTTAATTTTATCCATTACTGTACAATAAAACCTTTCGTAATGGGATAGAATTATCATGAAAATGGCCGGGAGTGTATATGATCTGAGACAGTTGTGATAAAAGTCTGGAGTTTTTGTCGGGAAAAATGATTATAGACCGGCAACCTTAACACGTTCATTGCGGTGCGCCGGATTTCCGGCGGTTGCCTAACAAGGAAACAAATGAACGTATCCTGAATATACACGATTAACACAGTGAATGTGTTAAACAAAAAAAGCAATTGGTTATTACAATTGTTTTTAGTTTAATTAATTCATTAATTCAGCCAGTCAGAATGAAAACATTTATCTCTAAACTTATCAACCAGTAAATTAGCATCACAGTGACTGGCTGATGCAAGGTCGTGGTCGGCCTTATATCTCTGAGACATTACTAACTTAACCGATCCTAACATCATTCAGGCTAAGTAACGTTACTAGTTTTAAACATTACCAAATTGAAGGGATCCCCATTCTCTATATACTTGGTATCCCCCAATAGAGAGTAAAAAGTATACTAATTTATTCAATGTGGATTGTATATCAAACAGAATAATAGAATGTTGAATAATAAACATAGTAGTTTCAAAATATAATTTTATAAAACAAATTTGTAATATATTTAAGCTTTTAATACAGCCAATAAAGCAAAACTACTAGTAACTGTTATTATTTATTTAAACATGCAGTTTGTACCGGGAATACATTTTTAGATGGTACAGTAAGTGCCCAACGAGGCGGGCCTGGGCACTTCTGATGTTCTCAGTTTTGTTGGGCACATACTGCAGTTTTAATTGATAGCACCTAGTTATCCCAATTGCATTATATGCTCACGACATATAAATATGCTGCTTATATTAATATTGTTTCTATGTCACACATAATTGACATATCTTTAAACTGTATTTGACATGGGATAATTTCGCCTTTTTTCTAGAAAATATAAGATACGATGCAACCTGTTAAATTTCTTTTTAATTTTATATTCATATACATTTCTCCCAGCCTCTGTTAGGTACCATACATTAAGCATTAATATGTTTTTATGATTTATAAAACCTGTAAAAAGGTTATTAAAAATGAAATAAAAACTGTGCAACCTTAAAATGATGTTGATATGAATGGGACTGATTATTATTATTTTCACTTGTAGTTCTCAATTTGATCATATAGGCCTAAATGTTTCCTTAGGCACATGTTGTATTCATGTTGTTAACTGATACTACTGTATATCTAAAGTTTACATCATGTTTTGGTTTCAGTATCCGAATCTGAAGTGTCAAGTGATGATGATGTAGAAATAATCAGTGAACACGAATCCATCATTGTAATTGACTCCGAAGAAGATACAAATTCTGAAAACAGTCCTTCACATTCGAAAAGTAAAGTGGAAAATGTTGAAAGCTCCCCTTCACCAGCCCACAGTTCTGGCATGGCCTCTCCTACATTCCCGTCTGATGTATCGGATACGTCTGATATTGAATATAGCGCGCAAGATGATCAGACTGCTGGACATATCTCCAATGGACCTAGCAGGAACACGAAAACTCAGGACGATGCTTCTCTATTGGATCATGTGAGTAAATAAATGGCCACTAAGTAATTTATTGAGTAGTCCTAACTCTTTTATTTTATTCATTGACTTATATTTATACAGTTAACTACATTTGGTTTTTACAGTGGTCATATGTGCTAAAAACTACCACAAGTGGTTTGTATGCTCATTCTATTTTTCTCTTGCTTTTCTTTTACACAAAAATATATACGAATGGTCTTTACTTAGTTTCACGTGTTTTACTGTAGCCAAAAGTCAAAACGGGCACGCATTTCTGCTGTGAGTTTACTAACAAAAGTTAGGTTTAGTTTTTCCTGTAAATATTGAAGAAAATTCTTCAGTTGTGATGGTTCAGGACAAATGACATATAAACAACACTTTATAATTCAGAGAATTAAATAAATTATAGGGGATACGCTCCTTATGGCATATGTCTGCCTGAAGAGTGAAGGAAGAGATCTGGAAAGTTGGCGGGAGGGAGTTGACCCATATAGAGTGAGGGTGAAAAGAGATTTTAAAATTTAATTAAGGCCCAGTTCCAACTTTTGGGCAACACTCACTTTGTTATTTTTTTTTGTTCATGTAAAGATCTATGTCCAATTAACAGATGGGTTCCTAACCTTGTCAAACGTTTTTCACACAAACTAACACATATACACGGACCAAACACACATGACATAGTCTCTCGCACTCCCCTGGATGCGTTATGTGTATTTCGTACTTATAGCTAAGATCATGGGGCTTCTAGCTCTAATAAGTATGAATACAGAAAACATACGTAAAATCTCTGTTAAGCCGCAGGTTTAACCATTTAAATTATGTTATACTCTTTTTTCCCACTAATACAGTTTAAATTTGCATTTTGTTCTACTGAATTAGCAAATATTCGCTAAATATAAAGAAAAAAATCTTTAGAAATCCATAAATTGAAAAAAATTGAGAGATAAATGAAAAATCAAAATGTTTAATCAATGAAAAATTAATATATATTTTTATTCAAATTTACCATAGGTGTTTCTTTATAATTAAAACGTTTAATTTCTGTAACAATCAAATGTAAATCTTCTATTTTGTAATTCTTAATCTTTTTACCATCCATAATATTTACAAATCTATTTGGTAAATGTTCGTTGCAATCATCCATTTCTAAAATAATTGTATAACCATATTTATCTTTTGTTCTTTTGAATTTTTAAATCTTGTATTTTCTATTCAATTCTAAATTTTTTAATTGTTTATATTCTTTAAATTTTAACTCCAATTTTGTTCAATTCTTCCATTTATTACAAAAAGTCCAAATTGAGACCGCATGATCGTGAAAAATGATCCACTGGGCTACCGTAGCATGTCGAACTTCCTGAAAGTTCATCAAGCTGTGAGCAACGATTATAAATTCATTGAATAGAACAAACAATCGGTTGATGACATTTCCCGATATCGTAACAAACGATATTAGCGATATTGAACTTCCCGTGTTGGCGATAATGAGCTCACCATGTTGGTAACAGCTGATTTATATAAGCACATTGTCGCCTACACGGGAGGTTTATATAAATCAGCTGTTACAAACATGTTGTACTAGCCAAAGGAAGTGTGCTTTCATAAAACATCAAAAACTTTGTATACATTTAAATGGGCCAAAACACCTACATTTACTACTTCTCGGATGAATAGCGACTATCGGATGATCGGAACTTAAATCTGACGAAAAATCGTTAGTTGGGAACTAAATTTATATTTTATATTTAACATTTTTTGCCATCTCTTACCGTTTTTGTAACAAAATTGGGCTTTTTCCCACCCAAAAAGTCCCTCCAAACTCAAAAATGTAACAACATTTATCTGAGAGTTTCTCGCCAAGAGCTTTAAATCAAGTACGGACACGGAGGGGGCGGGAGGGGGGTTAGACTACGGGAAGTGCCTCATAGTTTGTCAGTGAATCAGTGAGTTAAAGCGTCTAGCTTTATATAAGTAGATATTCAGACGATTAATTTTTCTATCAAACTTTGTTCGATTCCGAGGAAGATGTTTTCTAGTACGAATAAATAAGTAATCTAAAAAACTGATACAATAATAGCTGATACAATAGCTGAATAATAGCTGATACAATAATAACTGATACTATAAGTCTATACAGTGTGTTCATTTTTTATGCTTACCATTGGGATCTCGTAAACCATAATAGTAACAAGGAAGGTTAAATGGGCAAAGTAGTGCGTAATTATAAAGAAAATAAAATGGTGCAAAGAAATCAAAAATATTCTACCAAACTCGTTTGCTATGCTCAAAAACCATTTTTGACAAAAAAAAACTGCTTACAACTCTTATTTTTCAAGATACAAAAAAACATATCAGATCAAAGTTGCTTGACATTTTACGTAGATTTTGAATATGTAGCTTAAAATTAAATAATATACTTGGTTACTGATATAAAATGGCCAAGTCCTAAAACTTTAATGCAAGTATAGTATTTTTATTTTAAATAAATCTTTTCCCTGATTATAAAAATACCACATATGTGGTGATTCAGGGAGAAATCAGCTGGTTAAAAATGTAAGAAAATAAAGTTTCTGTAAAAGCATGTTATCTAAAAGGTTTAAATTACCTGAATTTCTGCCAAGTGATCCTGTTATTTGGTTAAACTACCAATGGTTTCGAGCCACAAAAGGGCTCATTATCAAGTTAAACACCAACATCAAGTTAAAACTGGCCATTTAGACAAAATAGAGTACGGCACATGCAAATCGTCGGCGGCGGGTGATGGGTCATGACTCATCACCCGCCGACGATGATTTGCATGTGCCGTACTCTATTTTGTCTAACTCGCCAGTTTTAAATCAATGTTTTCATGTATGTGTTTTTCGTGTCAGTGTTTTTTTTTTATCGAACTATGACGACTGCTTCACACTACCGTGAACAGGATTACAAGCTTGGTGTTTAACTTGATAATGAGCCCTTTTGTGGCTCGAAACCATTGGTAGTTTAACCAAATAACAGGATCACTTGGTAGAAATCCATGTAATTTAAACCTTTTAGATAATATTAAGTGATCCAGAGGCTATTCCACAGTAAAAGCATGTTATTAAAAAAAATCTTAAAGATTTTCTTAAATTTTAAAGCAGTTGATTTCTCCCTGAATCAGCTATAAAACATAAATTTAATACTTTTATGTTGGAGCCAGCAGGCCTACAAAATATCCAACAAATAGTTGCTAAAAAACGGGTTTGTTCAATTATGAACTTATTTTATGAACAACATACCACATATGTGGTATTTTTGTAATCAGGGATTTATTTCAAATCAAAATATCAAAATGCTATACTTGCATTAAAAGTTTTGGATTTGACCATTTTATATCAGTAACCGAGTATATTATTTAATTTGAAGCTACATATTCAAATTCTATATAAAATTTCACGCAACTTTGATCTGACATGTTTGTTTATATCTTGAAAAATAAGAAAGTTATATATCAAAAATGTTTTTTAACCAATATTTTTGGTGGAATATATTTGATTTCTTTGCGCAATTTTATTTAGTTTTTAAATACACACTACTTTGCTCATTTAACCCTCCTTGTAACTATTATGGTTTACGAGATCCCAATGGTGAGTGTTAAAAAATGAACACACTGTATATTGGCAAATGTAATGACTATTATATACTAAAGAGACTAGAATGAAATAAAAGTTGTAAAATCATAACATTTTCCAAAGAAACCCTCTAATCAAACATAACATTTCTCAAATGTCAGCTATAAGATATTTTAATTATTTTTATATATTCAAAATATACAATAAATCGATATGTAAAACCCTTTTGGAATGCATGTAATCAAAAAGGAAATCATGCCAAATTTACAGTGTGTATGCAATTTACATTATAATATAGTTTTAACATCTTAAAGATGTAATATTGCCCCAGAACTGGCAAGACGCAATAAGTGATTTAAATTACCTAGTTTCATCCAGTTCATGTCAAGTCGTGTTATGTGATCTAGGTTTCAGTCTTCACTGAAGATAGCGCAATTATGCACTGAAACCTAGATCGCATAACACGACTTGATAGGAACTGGACGAGGACGATGAAAGGTAATTTAAACCACTTAATTGTTGCATTATAGTATAACATCGTTCTGTTAGCCTATATTAGTCCCCACAGAATACAACACAGACAAAGGTGTTTTGCTCTTTGTGAGTGTTCTCTGTGTACTGGGATTGTTAGGCCTAGTATTTTGCCAATAACACACCAAGTCTTATAGTGTCCGGGAATGTTTAAAAACTATCTGAGTCAGGGAAACATGTGTAGAAAATGCGACCCTCCAACAGGCGACAGTCGAATTTGAACGACCTTTCAGTCACACTTTGACTTTGTCGGTAAAATCCTTTGGCGTCGCGACCAGCAGTTATAGAGGAAGCCACAGCTACAGTATTTAATTTCTTTATACAGTAGAAATCCAATTATCCGAACCCCAATTATCCGAATCGATTTTGAGTGAAATAATAGAAACATAAAAATCAAGAAAATAATTGCGGGAGCGCGTGTAGCGATAATGCGCCGTGAGCGCTAAAATAAAAGCCCGTGCTGTTACCTTCGACGATATTTTCGTGGGGAACAATGAGTCATACCCCCTTCCAGCCCTGCTCATCATCAGTCGCTACTGTTCTTTCACCGAGATTATCGTTCGAAATGAGTACAAAACGTAAACTTGTTGTCCTTTCGCTAAGTGATAAACTCACTTTGCTCGAGATGTTCAAGTGAAATAACCAACATTGAACAGTGAAATACGTACAGTATGTTTTGAAAACAGCAGCTGTATTCAATTGCATACTGTATTCAATTTAACTCCTGTAATTTAATTTTTATGACGTATATTCTTGATACAGTTCGCTCACTTTCTGTTCATTACATTTATAATAACTTTGTCGATAAAATTCTGATTTTTAGTTATGGTGATGTTTTTTACTTAAATCCCGAGGTATACCTGATTATCCGAATTTTTCCATATCCGAATCGGCCCGATCCCCAATTAATTCGGATAATTGGAGTTCTACTGTACAGGGTGTTTAAAAATCTTTTAGGACTTTGGGATATGAATCCTCATACAAAAAGAAAGAAAATACCCCCGTCGCAGCAAACCTGCGTACTCAGCGAATTTCCAATGCATGTGTATGTGTCTCACCACTACATAGAGCTACTTACCAATTTTCAGAAAAATAAATTCATAAATAAGTGATATATAGCATTTTATTTATTCTCCATAAGAATAACATTAGGGCTGAGTATGCAGGTTTGCTGCAACGAGGAGGATAAAAAATGTGTATTTTTGCAGTTATCAATATAACTCAACCAGGTGAAGCTACATACCAAGTTTTATTAATTTAGGTTCATAACTAAGGTGGCTATAAAACTTTACTTATTCTCCATATGAATAACATGGGGGCCGAGTATGCAGGTTTGATGCTCTGGGGTTAATCAACAATAAATAAGTTTTTTGTGCAAATATCAATATACCACAACTAGTTGAAGCCACATACCAAGTTTCATCAATATACATTCATAACTAATCGAGATATCAAATTTTAATTATTCTCCATAATATTGGACAACGTACTGTGTTTAGCACTTTGAATAAATGTGCAACGGTTGGATGTAGTACAAAAATTAAAACGCCAAAATGATTGTTTTGTAAAGCTAAACTGATTGGTAAAAAGAAATGTGAAGTTAGTAAAATTATCTGAGGAAAATCCAAAAACCTTTTTTCTATAAGATTAACATGGGAAATTTTATGGAAGCGTTTTTGACTTTTCTCTACAACCACTTAACCTAGGTTAATGTAAAAATACTAAATTATTTGTTTTTTTTTAACTCTATAAAATGGCTATAACTAAAATTGACTGTTTTTAAAATTTTAGGGGGAAAAATTCAAAAACTGATTTTTGGAAAATTTAAAACCCCCTTTCCGTAGTCCGATCGATCTGGTTTTCGAACTTAAAGTCATAAATGTTACTCTACACATTTGTGCAAAATTTCATCAAAATCGGGCGTTTCTTTCAAAAGTTACCACGGTAACGGACACACATATATATATATATATATATATATATATACATATATATATATATATATATACATATATATATAAATTTGAACGAATAGTGTTTTTGGCATCTGGGGACCTCAAAACAAAAAGTTATCATGGGGTCGGGCTTAAGTCTTACCATGCCACGTACGGTAATAGCTTCTTCCTTATAGGGTAAATTCGCTAAAAGTACTTGTGAGGTATGTTCTAAAACACCTGATTTTTTGTCTGTCTGTATGTGTTTTTTTACTTAATTATATCTTAGGAATATCTGAAAATATCAAATTCAAACTTGGTACATGTATTACATATAATAAGACCTATTTTGGTATTGAATATCAAGTATCTATTGGACAATTTTAACACATGTTGCCTAGTAACAACTGTAAGAAATAGGCCTAGGAACAGTGGTAAAATGTGCAATCTTAAAAGTTGCTATACATCCAACCTCGAAAAATTGAAACAAACTGTTATGGCCTTTAGAACTGTTTATGAGATCAGAAAAGATGGACTAGCCAGGCAAGCCTATTTACATATCAGAAACATTTACAAGGAGGCTATTAATCAGGCAAAACTCGACTTCAATACAAAACACATCGAGGCAGCAGATAATAAGCCGAAGGCAGCTTGGGACTTAGTCTAAGAAGATCAGAAGACGCGAAGACAAATCTGCGGAGGAAGGTGTATTACCAGATACCAGATGTTTTCAAGTTCTTCACTTCATCCACATCAGTAACCAATTACGAGGATTCTTCCGAGGTCTCCGCCATGGACCTGGTTGGAGGAATGGAAGTGCCACATCAGGAGTTGACTTGGAAAGCAGTGTCATGTGAGGAGGTCAGCAGTGCTGTGCAAAGCATGAAAACATCAAGAAGTAGGGATGTCTATGGTTTTTAAATTTTTTAAATATATATTAGAATCAATAATCGTTCCTTTGACCTTTTTTATAAATCATTGTCTGTTTGAGGGTGTGTTTTCCCAACAATATTGAAATTGACAAGGGTTATCCCTTTGCACAAAAGTGGCAGTAGGTTGTTACCTGAAAATTTCCAACCAATATCTTTGGTCCCTGTCCCTTGTTCTATTGGCAAGATACTAGAATTGATTGTGAAATCTCAGGTATATTTATATTTTGACTCAAATAGCCTTTTAAGTAATTCACAATTTGGTTATTGCACTGGAAGGTCGAAAACCGATGATGTTGATGTTCTTGTTCGCGTTGTCATTGATGCCTTTGAGGTCGGAGGGTTTGCTCGGGATACAGCCTGCGACCTGAGTAAGGCATTTAACCTTGTGGATCATGCATGACATTCTGCGTGAGAAACTGAAATACCTTGGTTTAGAACTGTTTATGAGATCAGAAAAGATGGACTAGCCAGGCAAGCCTATTTACATATCAGAAACATTTACGAGGAGGCTATTAATCAGGCAAAATTCGACTTCAATACGAAACACATCGAGGCAGCAGATAATAAGCCGAAGGCAGCTTGGGACTTAGTCTAAGAAGATCAGAAGACGCAAAGACAAATCTGCGGAGGAAGGTGTATTACCAGATGTTTTCAAGTTCTTCACTTCATCCACATCAGTAACCAATTACGAGGATTCTTCCGAGGTCTCCGCCATGGACCTGGTTGGAGGAATGGAAGTGCCACATCAGGAGTTGACTTGGAAAACAGTGTCATGTGAGGAGGTCAGCAGTGCAGTGCAAAGCATGAAAACATCAAGAAGTAGGGATGTCTATGGTTTTTCAAATTTTGTAATTATATAAAATTACTCTCTCTCTTGGTTTTAAGAGAGTTTGTTTGTGTTTCTTTGACACCTAACTAAGGGAACGCAGGCAGATTGTTGAAATAAATGGAAAAAAGTATTTTGAAGCGATGTTGCAGGCAGGGGTTCCTCAAGGTTCTGTCTTAGGGCCAATTCTGTTCTTAGCCATGGTTAACCCTAGCCGTGGCCATATGTCGTTAAACGATAGATTTTTGTGTTGCCTTAAAATGGCCACTATCGCAAAACGACAGTTCTGGTCGAAATTTTTTTAACGGTAAAAAAACATTAATAGTCAACTCAGAAGTGAACAATATTTATACCATTCGAAAGATCACATTCTGAACTTTCATTTTATTACATAAATGAACCGTTTACAAGTTGTATAACAATGTCACGACGATTATAATTACAATGAAATTTTGCCGCTACGCCATTCCTGCAGTCGACGCTCGGAAAATGTAAAAACACGACTACTTTGGAATTACCCTGCTCGGGTAATTTTTGTCTTAGGATGTTGCGGGTGGTACCACTGCATAGCCAAAGAGTTTAGTTTCACTGTGGTATTGATTTTTAGAACGAAATATTGATTGCACAACAGTTACGATTTTATGAACACAGCTGTTTTCTGACTTTTTAACAGTTGGCCATCTGACGTTATGCGACAGATTTTAAAATACGAATTACATCCAGTGCAAGTTATAAATACTAGTCATATAATATTTCATTTTGAAGAGGAAGAAATTTAGCTTTTGACATTGGCAGCCTTGCGCATCATCTTTTCCGCCTTTTCTGTGGGAGAAGAAGGAAATACGTCACTCTTCTGACATATAATGCGTCGTAGAAGTCGCCATCACATGATTCTTTCGCCGTGCTATGTGAGTTCGCGCTCGCTTGTTATCCGCGAATTATTGCTAAATCCTTTATTATTTCGGAGTGTTAGTGTTAGTGAAGTGTATGTGTGTATATAACAGTAATCTTTATGCATTTTATTATGCATAAATATTACTGAAGTGTGTGAAATAGTGTTTCTAAAAAGTTGTTTTTCTTACAATGTCTCGAATGTTCGATTGTGATAATAAACCAACAGGATAACATAATAATGGGACGGGGGTGAGTAATTATATTTATTTTTATTACTTTTACAATTGTAAGGTAGGATATATTTCATTTATTGAGTAGGCCTAATATAAAAAATAACAATTTTGTAATTTTTCCTATATGGTGACCGGACCTACAATCACACGTTATCTCTTATATAATATGCCACTACCCTGTGTATATGTATATTTATATATTTTATTGTTTCTAAATACCTGCAGGAATAATATATAGATATAATATACTAAATGTATATATAGTATTTGGAGGAATAAATTTCTAAAAAAAGTTATATACTAAATACCGTAGAATTTTTTTTTTCCGAATACGCTAAAATTTTCAATATTCATCTAATCATAAGTGATAACAATTTTTTACCATAAACTTTATGACTTTTTTACATTTCTTATTTCATTATCTTTACAAATATATACATATTATTATTAGCATATACATATTTACATTACCTATTTACAGTACTAACTAACACTGTACAATTTTCACGTTTTGCGGTTTTCCGTATATACTTACATAATACTTACAAATAAAATTCTTTCCCCAACATATTATACATTTCTATGTAGGGCATTGAATGTCCTACTAAATGTATATATAGTATTTGGAGGAATAAATTTCAAAAAAAAGTTATATACTAAATACCGTAGAATTTTTTTTTCCGAATACGCTAAAATTTTCAATATTCATCTAATCATAAGTGATAACAATTTTTTACCATAAACTTTATGACTTTTTTACATTCCCTATTTCATTAGCTTTACAAATATATACATATTATTATTAGCATATACATATTTACATTACCTTTTTACAGTACTAACTAACACTGTACAAATTTCACATTTTGCGATTTTCCGTATATACTTACATAATACCTACAAATAAAATTTTTTCCCCAACATATTATACATTTCTATGTAGGGAATTGAATTGTCTACAAAATGTATATAATGAATTTTCCATAAAAAATCGGACAAAAAAGTTTTACCGAGGCTGCTTTTGAAATTTCAAAAATAAATTTCAATTTTTTTTTATTTTTTTTACTTCGCTGAAAAAATTATCTCTTAGATATTTTTTATTTGACTATTACATGATGCCCCTGTTCTTTCTGAACAAAAAGAATATGTGGTTGGCTATGTTTAGTTCTCATTTCAATTTTATACGAATTTTCAAAAAAAGGTCTGCAAAATCGCCAAAATTGGTTGGCCATTCTACAGTTTTTGGCTGGCCACTGCTAGGGTTAACAACCTTCCATGTAACATTTTGAAATTGACACAATCATGTTTAATACAGCTTTGGGCTTGCAATCAGTTAACAATATATCATTTGAGTCTCTTCAAAGTGCAGTAACTTGGTTCAAATCAAATAAATTCACCGTAAATGAAACAAAGACGCAAAACGTAACTTTTATTTAACTAATTATTGCTCAAATGAAAATGAAGAGAAATGTATCAAACTCCTTGGCTTGAAAATTGACCACAACCTAACGTGGAGTAATCAAATAGATCATGTCGTACTAGATTGTGTAAAGTGATATTTTTGTTAAAAGTGTTAAGATTTAACTTGTTCCTCAGCCTTATATAGTCAATATTTATTATGCTCTGTTTCATAGTATTTTAAGTTTTGTTTTAATTCCCTGGCGTAATAGCTCTATAATTAGTGTACTGTTAATGCAGATAAAAGCCTTGAGAATAATAAAGATATTCATCTTTATAACACTAGAGCACAGAACAAAATCCATGTCCCTCGTGTCAGATTGAGGGAAACCCAAAAAAGCCATATTGTATTAGGCATAAAACTGTTAAACATTTACATAGCTTATCATGTCTGCCTATTACAAACTTTACATGAAAACTGTTTTCTACTCTATTCACAACACCCTTTTATAGTATTAAAGACTTTTTCAATTGCAGGATAACTTACGATAATTACAGTAGCTTATAGTTGCCCTGATTGTTTTTTACGTACCTAAAAATAGTTTTTATGTGTTTTTGTGTTGTTATACTGTCCAGACATGTTAAGATTTTTAATATTGTTAAAATAATTTGTATCAAGGCTGGACATGTTTAATTTTTTCAGAATTCTCTATGTACTGTATGTACTTTATGAGTTTTAGCGAATTGTCCCTATAGGGAAGAAGCTATTACCGTAGGTCTCATGGCAAGACTTAAGCCCGAGACCATGATAACTTTTTGTTTTAAGGTCACCAGATGTCAAAAACACTATTCGTTCAAATTTATATATATGTATATATATATCTATATATGTGTCCGTTAACACGATAACTTGAGTAAAAAACGTCCGATTTTGATTAAATTTGGCTCAAATGTGTAAAGTGACATTCATGACTTTAAGTTTGAAAACCAGAAAAATCGGACCATGGGAAAAGGGGGGTTTATGGGGGTTTTAAACAGTCCAAAAATCAGTTTTTTGCACTTTTCACCCTAAAATTTTTAAAACTCTCAATTTTGGTTTTGAGCATTTTATAGAGCTTAAAAAAACAAATAATATAGTATTTTAAATTATTAACCTAGGTTAAGTGGTTGCGGAGAAAATCCAAAAAACCTGCTCATAAAATATCCCATGTTAATCTTATGGGAAAAAGGTTTTTGGCTTTTCCTCAGTTCATTTTAATGCAAAATTCACATTTGCTTTTACCAATTAATTCAGCTCTACAAAACAATCATTTTGGTGTTTAAATTGTGATTCTACGTCCAACCGTTGCAGAGATATTCAGTACTAAACACAGTACGTTGTCCAATGTTATCCTTATGGAGAATAAATAAAATTTGATATTTCGATTATTTATGAATGTATATTGATGAAACTTGGTATGTGGCTTCACGTAGTACTGGTATATTGATATTTGCACGAACAATTGATTTTTTGTTGATTATCCCAGTAGCAGCAAACCTGCATACTCAGTCCTAATGTTATTCTTAAGGAGAATAAGTAAAGTTTTATATCTCCCTTAATTAATGACATAAATTAATACAACTTAGTATGTAGCTTCACCTGGTTGAGTTATATTGATAATTGCATAAAAACATATATTTTGTGTTCCTTGTTCCAGCAAACCTGCGTACTCAGCCCTAATGTTATTCTTATGGAGAATAAATAAAATGCCATAGATCACTTATTTATTCATATATTTTTATGAAACTTGGTAAGTGGCTTTATGTGGTAGTGAGAAACATATGCATGCATTGGAAATTCACTGAGTACGCAGGTTTGCTGCGACGGGGGTATTTTATATTAAATTTTATTCTCCTGTTTTTACTGTAGGCTAGTAACTTATTATAAAAATATCTCAAAAATTTACTAATCTTTTTATAAAATAACCTTGTACATGTTATTCAATTGTTATAAGTTATAATAGTAATAAAAATTAATGTTCGCATTGGGTAGGTCAATGTAAACTTAGGGAAATATGTACCTGAAAATTGTACCTTAAAATAGCCTATACATTTTTGTAATGAATGTTTTCGGCAATAAAGATTCTGATTTCTATATTTTTTTTACCACTTCAAAATGGCGCCCATTTTTGTTTTTTAAAGATAAATACCAAGAACCATAATATACAGGAAAAACCGGTAAGTATCAAAAAAGTTGTACCTCTTCATCCTAATAGTAAAGATATGAAGATTTTAACTGTAGGATCACTGTTAATTGAGTAGTTGTGTTTTTATAAGTTAAAACATGTTTTTTTTTGCCATTTCTGGACTCAAACATCAAAACATTAAGACGCTTTTGACAGTTATGTGTCAGCATTAAGTAAACAAAAAAAAACAGTGCACCAAAAAAACTTCATCACTTTTGTTTACGTTAGCCTTCAGCAGCTGCTGAAAGTAACAAAACACAGTAAAGAAGCAAGAACAGCTGTTTCAAGCTAACTTCTGGAATGGCATTACAAGATGAACTGTTTATGAACTGGGTAATTCCAAAAAGGAAAATGTTTCGATGAATTTGAGCAACTGAATTTGCTTGTATTTTATTAATTTTTAAACGCGTAATTTTTGACGGGTTAGTAACAGCTAGTGTATGATTACCTGACCAAAAAGAAAACCGTCGTCTGCCAAAGATAAACATTGGAACTTTAAGGCCAATGAGGTGAAGCCCTGAGGTAATCTTGGTCATCTTATTAATTTGCACATATATAGGAATCCTATTGAACATATATATATGCGCTTTGTCCGGGTATTTCCACAAATAAACATAAAATTTGGCATTGTTCATCCTATTTTTTGATTGCATGCATTCCAAAATCAACGTTTTAAATACCGATGTTAAAAGATTTTACAGGAGTAACTATTCTCTAACTTATATGGGCACCTAAACATAAGTCAACCACTGGAGTAGTAGGCCTACTCATTCAATCCATTCTTTACTAAACGGGATTATTTTATTTTTAAAGCCTTGAAATTCCAACAAGCTAAGTTTTAGATTGTCTTGTAGTCAAAGTAGTGATGGAGTATCGAATACAGAATCGAATCAATATTCGAATACGCAAAGAGTATTCATATATTCGGATACAATTCAATGTAGGCCTATTCAAATACTTTTGTTGTGTCTAGAAAGGAAATAAATAAGTTTTTCTGTCTTTCTTTCTTTTTTGTTCGCTTTCACGGGATGGACTAATTATTGTCATATAGCCTCATTTGCTGAGTATTTTTTTTTTATTTTCAGACTGTACCTATATTTGTTTATTTGTTGTTAGGTCCACACATTTTATTTACCCACACACACACAGATAAAAGTTATTTTCAGGTTTTTTTTGTGAACATAAAAAAAGATGTGTTGGATAATAAAGGAAGTATAACATAGTTTTATTACGAATGAAAACTTTATTATGAATACAATTGCTTCAAAGTAATGATTTGAATGAAAGAAATCAACCATTTAAGCGTATAGATATAACTTACTTCGCTCGCTGGGGGCTGCGCCCCCAGACCCCTGTGGGGAGCTTCGCCCCCAGGTCGCTGTTAGGCCACAGTTTAATGTAAATTGTTCCAAATTCTATTTAAGACTTAAATTCTACAACTATTCCAAGGCTTTGATTATTTTTATGCAACGTTTTATTCAAAATTCTGTTATACCTAACCTAAAAATACGTTTTTTGCAAATAAGTTAATTTTTCAAAATTTATTTGTTTTAATTTTGTTTGCCACGGCGCGCCCCTTCGGCCGTGCCTACGAACTATACTACTGGAACGCGCGCTGCCCATAAGACGCGTGTTGTGTTTTCCGGGCGCATAATAGCTAATAGCTTACAGTTGTGTATGGCGGGAAGTATCCGTGGCGAGCGGGCGTTGCAAGTAGGCAAGAACTCTGGTGGTGCGTTAATGCGGGGATTCGGCATTCTGTCATTCATGTTTCATTATACGCGGGAAAAGGCATTATTGGCTATCCATCAGTTGTCTGGACGTCTGATCTAAGCAACACAACTGGTGTTCTGTTTATAATGTTGATTTTATGTTGTGGCAAATGGTTAAGAGTTGCGCTGCTTAAGATGGACGAAAGACTGTGACATTTCTTTTCACAATCACTTATTTTATTAAGCGTGTCAAGCTCAATTTTCAGACCCTGAATATGAGCCAAGATTATTTTCTTTATTTATGGCTATTGGAATTAATGTCCCCGCAAAAATATTAGTAACGTAACATCTGTTGATACGTGTTTTTATCTCATTTTAAAGTTAATATTAACAATGTTTCTATAATAAAGGTAACTTATGAGAATTATTAAATTAATACATGTAGATCCAAAATACCGCTCAACGACGTGCCCTGATGCAGTGGATTGCTGCGACAAAAATGAAGAATTTCAAGTCTGCTAAATGTAGTGTTTTATGCAGCAAGCATTTCACAAAAGATGTTGATCATTTAATTTTGCCAAACACAATAAGAAAAACGCTCAAAAACGAAGCTATTCCATCTATTTTTTATATCAAAGCACATACGCATAATTCATCTGAAAAACGGAGGAGGGCTATTGTTAGAAATAAATTATAGGTAAGTTGCACAATATTTTTTATTACTCAATTTATTTGACTCTGATTTGTAAATTTAACTCAAATTAAAGAAATCTACTATATAATCAAATATAACTTAGTAAATGTGCTATCAAATATAATACACATTTAGGAATTATTATTTTGTTTATATACATAAATCTTAATATATAATTGCGTAAGGATAACTATTTTTAAGATAGGTAATTTTCTGCCTTTTTGCACGTTTCAAAGTGCGGTTACAGCATTATTGTGATACCTGCCTTGAGTGCGAGCGTACATGTTCTTGCCCACTCGCGGTGCCTTCAGACCCCGAACGCAACCCCGGATCCTGTGCGAATCGTATAGTATACACAGGCCATGGCCCTGCTTCCCGCAAAAATATTGTTGTTCCTCCCTCCAAAATCTGATCGTATGTTTATGTTTGGCCTTTAAAGGCAAGTAGTCGCTTTTTATTTGAAGTTGTCATTATGTATTTTTAACCATGCTAAGTTAGATTATAAGTTTGTTTACTTTTAACCCTCAGATTATTTAAACAAAATAAACAAGATTTTGTTGTAAATGTAAACATTAGGAATTTTAAATTCTAATAATTTTAGAAACATTATGAAGACCTATACATTATTATATTATATTATATTATATTATTTTTATTGTACTGTACTGTAGTTTTATTTTTTAAGAAAGCTGTTTTCAAAATTTTTTATTTTATTTCATTATTATACTATAGCAGTTTTTTGCTTATACCATTTGTTATTTTTTAATTCGGTAATAATGTTTTTATAAATTAGTAGGGCCGACATTTAAGCCTCAGTTTCATTTCTCCTTTTACACTTATTCTTGCGAAACGATATTATTGTTAGGCTAAGCTGCGGCTGAGAAGTTATTTTGAATATTTATGCATAGAGTGACTAACCTCTTATGATATGCTCTACAGCCTATGTAGAACCTATTGTAAAAGTCATTCATCAAGAGTAGAATAATAATTAATAATCTTGTTTACAATTACCAAGGAAAGGTTGGGTTGGTTGTAAATTTGCAGGCAAATTTTAAAATGTAATTTTGTAAGGTTTAATATATGTTTTTGAATACAACTGTCATTAGAGTTTGTATCACAGGGTTCAAATAGTATAATATCATTGTACTTTTTTCCCAAAAGTATATATTTTATGGAAGGTCAGAGTTGGATCGTGTAAAGATTGTTTACAATTACCCTGCCTGACCCTATATAATACAATGAACAAAGGCAATAAACATTTCAAAACATTCTACCACTTTTTGAAATACAGCTTCTATATCCTACTCAGCCATAACATCATTTACCAGTATCATTACAAACGGAGGTTCATTTATTTATTAAAAATACTTTGAAAACTCTGTGGCTAATATTAATAGGAAGAGCCTTTTACAGTGTAAATAATTTCTAAGCGACTACTTGTCAGAGTTTAAATTACTCATGCATTTTTTCTTTTTTTAACTGTAGGTTTTGGGAGAATTAATATGATTTTGTTGCATGTATGTTTTAGGTTTAACATAATTTCGACAGACTGTATACTTATTTTGACAAGAATTTAATTTTGTTGTTAAGTATTTTTGTAATTGATATTAATCTCAACTAACTACGTGAATGCACAAGGACGGATTTAAAGTTTAGACGCTCCTAGGCCCCTCTATAAGGTTTTTGCTGGCCCCTCTACATATTACTGGTGTGAGGGGGTGGTTGGTCCAGCGATATCCCTCAAGAAAATAATCTTTATAATGACATTTTTTCTTTTATCACATTACGATGTCACCAACAACAATTACTTGAGAATCAAAAGTTAGTATTTTAGGTGCATCAAATAATTGGGTAGGCCAACAAGGTATTGCAAATAAGTTTAATTTATTTGATAGCTATAAACACATAGGCCTAATACATAATATGCATTAGACATTATTCACAGATTTTAATTAAATTACCATTAAAACTAACTACTGAAGTTTCCTTCAAATTTGAATATTAGAGCGTGTGAAATTAGTCAAATGATAAGTTTACTTATATATGACAAGATTGAAAACAAACATACTGTTTTTGGTCAAAACTATCTAAAGCATTCAAGAAACAATAAAAGAGAGTGTTGTTTTTTTCATAATTAGGATTACTGTATTACTTTAAAATTCAATTTACAAATCCTTCATCCTTTATTTTCGAGCAAAAGTGTGTATGTTGTTATCATATGGCATCTCTTAGTTTTCCCTCAATTGTGAGCAGATCTAATCATGTCTATCTGTCGTGACTGGTAGAAGATCATAAATAGTTCTTCAAGCAATGAAGGACGGAAAAGGATCTCTCTCCTATGCAGTTCGTGGCAGGAGCGCTAAGAGCCATTCTTAAGGCATTGTCAATGTTCGTATAGATGTTAACTGCATGAAAATTACGGAAAACCTTATTAATCTCTGTTAGCAGTTGGTATGGCAATTTTTCCTTCGTCAGTATTTTGCACCAGAAAGGGTTGAAGATGTAAACACTCATCTACAAAAACAGGCTTAAGATCCTCAGGATACAAACTTAATCTCTATAAAGTTAAATTAATAATTGAATAATCTAAAAACCCAAACCTGTTTGGAGCTGAATATATTTTTCTTCACGTCTCTTCTTGAGTTATGAATATAATGTATCTAAATATAAAGTTGAAAGTGTTTATACGAGAGTTGTCAGATCCTGTAAATGTTGCATCACTTCAATGTCCACGTATTCACCAAAATTTGTTTGGTATCTTCATTTTACATCGGGAGTCTGCTATTTACTCCTTACATTTGCCTGTCACTGCACTTCCTAAGGCAAAATGTGTTAAGGTCACTTTGATACCAATGCCTGCGCCTACTGCCTGCCTAATTCATTGCAAAATTACAAGTGACTTTAATAAACAATAATTATGTAGGGCCTATGCCAATAAACTGTATAAACAAATCAAATTGAGACTTTTCTTAGCTCATCATAAACATTTTATTTGTTGGTTAAAAATTTTTTTTCTTATCGTGCGCTTGCGCCCCCTGGCATTTTGTGCACCTAGGCCCGGCCTAGTGGGCCTAATTGGAGATCGAGCCAATTGCCAATTAAATGTTGAGTTGTTGCTGAGCTTGGTAAAGAGATGGAAATTGAAATTTATAGAAAAACTGACCTTAGAACGGACTAGGTTTTGGACCGTTCCCTATTCAATTTAAACAAAAATGTATCTTGTGTTAACAGACGCAAAGATTAAAACTAAAAATCTACCTGCTGTTAACAATGTGTATGTTTTTGTAGTTTTCTTAAATAAAAAATAAAATGAACAACTGTATTTATTCCAAAATAACAAGTGCTTACAAGGGGCAATAATAGCATACACATATTTTAAATATATATAGCCTACAATGCAAAATGAATACAAATTAAGGCAAACACCTGAGGTGACATGTCAGTCTGAAAACTGCCTGTATGTTGCAGCTGTTTACACAGTAAAATATACCTAAGAGACTGAACTATCTAACTATCCGATGATCAATGCATCAAATCTCTTGACTAATCGATTGTTTTCATGATTTTGCTATATATATATATATATAAACCATCGTGTTGATTACTGTTTCCGAAGGAGATTCAATCATCGGCCACGGGTAGTTCTCGACAACATTTGCCAGGCCGATCTCAATGGCTACTGGCAGTTTTAAGCAACACTCAGCGGGCAGGTCTAGTCGGTCGCTGGCAGTTAAGGAGTTTAAGTAGAATTCAGGATGCCAGATAAACGGGAATAGGCCTACATGGGCAGAAGCCTGTGCTTAGACCTGAGCCGTTGTAATTAAAAACATAAATATGGCCTGTATATTTTATTGCTTTAAAATGGAAAGACAGAAAAACAAAAAAGAAATTATAAAAATATTGAGGCGACAGCTCAGATATAAATTTCGTATCGGTGGCAGCAGTATTTTGTGGGTGGGGGTGGAAGTATTAAAGTCCCGGTCTCTGGTTGGTAATAAGAATAATGATCTCAGCGCCCTCTACACCTAAGTAAATTAAGAATTTTTTTATTCGTTCTTTTTAGTACCTATTGAAGCAGTTTGTGAATGAATTATGTTGAAATTGGGAAATCATTAACATAAATTTCTAATCAAGATATGAGAAAAGTAAAAAGGATTGGTTGTTGGAAGTAATCAATGAAATGAAAGTACTAAACAAAAAAATGTTGGGAAAATGTATATAGGCTACCAGCTGTAGAAGAAATATAAATGATTAATACAAGAAAAATATCATATCAAATTAACACATACATCAATCAATAAAGTTTAACTTATTTTAACGAGTCATTTAAATGTGTAACCTAAAATTCATTTAGTTATTCGAGAACCTGACCATGATTACTTTGTATTTGAAAGGTCTTGTTAAAATAAATTAAATTTTATTGATTGATGTATGTTGAAGTTTAGTGTAGGTGTTCTAGCTCTCTATAGACTGACGGTCGTATTATGACATAAAGTTTATTATAACAAAATAAAAATGTTATATTATATAAACATGTTATGAAGGTTATACATATAAGGTAATTCAAATTAGTTTAGGTCATGGATATTATTTTTGTACTCTAAAAAAGTTCACCACCTAGCCCACACGGTTACTTAGAGCAATTTAACCACCTTTAATTTTCAGGTAAATTGACGTCTATAAATATTATTTTTTTCCACATTAAAATATTTAGTTTTACACCACAGTAAAATCCAGCAAAAGAAAAATTATTGTTTAGACCTATTTACATCATGACAGCACTAATGGATAGGACTATTGGCTAGCAAAGTGGATCTGTATGAACAAAAAGCCTAGCTATATGCATGGCCACATAGTAGCGCGCCTAGGGGCCAGCACCACACATGAACCACATAAAGGCAACAAAAAAAAAGGTCGCCAACCTGGACGGTAAGGGCCCACAGCACTGATTGAGCCTAGGGGCATACAGCTCCTAAATCCGGCTCTGGCTACAAGTTGAACACAATCGCTAGCATCTATCAGCATGCTAGTGGCTTTCAAAATGTTTAATTTTATTCACCGCTAATTTAATAGATGATGACGCACGAAGGACACTACCACATTTCCCAGGACAAATAAGCACGTGTCTAGGACGCAAAAAGAATAACTCGTTGAATTCAAGTTGCCGCGAGGCACAATGTTTCTCCGGTGCAGCAAACTCGATGGGTGCAGTCAAATTTTCAAACCTCGGCTAACCAATAAAAATGACGCTGTATGGCGTTGTGCTGCGTTATAATAAAGTTGGACATAGTTCTACAAGGCGCCAATTCATAGCAGCACAACCCATAGAGCCGCCTTAAAAAAGGGGGCTATGAAGATAGCCAGTGTTGTCCAAGACAAAAGATGCCGTATGGTGGCGTTTTAATTGCTGCTTTTAGGCACTTAACTACAAAATCCTGAATTAGCTATTGTTTCGATGTCTGGCACTGCACGAGTGAGAAGAAACACCCGACGCCGTAAGCAGAACTGCATTAGGTTTAAAAGTTAGTGGGCCTAGGGATGCATTTGGCTAGGGCTAGTGAACTTGCGTCCACTCGCTTTATGTAAACAATTGAAAACAGTGGATCAAGTGTTGTCATAGCCCTAGGAGAATGAGGCAGAATGAAGCGAAAATCAAAGTTAGTATATTTTAGAAGGCCTAATGCGAATGAGTTAAACATTTTCTGGTATAAGTTGTTTAATTCTAACACTTTAAACTAGCCTCACGTGATTAGGCTTTTAGAGAGTTCTCTATTTTGTAACTTATGATCCATGTGGAAGTTTGAAAACTGAGTTCACTTCTCTTGTAAATTTTATAAGCCTACCCTAATTGTAATTTTCAAAGTTGAAAATTTGCTTTTATGTTTTAGCGTGTGCAAAGCCGAATCAAGAATAGAGTATCATTAGGATCTGTATGGCGGCCTCCAGCAGTGAAAAAACAAGTTGAAATAATGACACCAGCTCAAGTGAGTAAAATTAAATTAATAAGGTAATATTAAGTTAAATTTGATAGTATATCTATAACCCCGGGCAGTGACCGGGGAGGAGGGGGGGGGGGGGTTCATGGATCTCTTGGCTGTGGACCTCTTTAACCTCCTTATCGGAACTCTTATGTAATACATACATACATTTGACTCATTTATATTCATAAGCATTTAGTATATGCTTGTGTCACTGCTGCATGGCTTATTCAACACCAATAATGTGCATTGATTTAGTAAATTTGGTGTATTAAACTATAAGATGTACTCAGGTGCATGCAATTATTCAGTTATACGTGTGATTCATATTTCCAACATATATATAAGCTCTATGTGTCAGTACCTCATCCAAGACATCTAGGAAATTTCCAGGCACTAGTTGGGAAGCTTTGAGATAGTGGATTGTCGGAAGTTATATGCAAGGTTTTGTTCAGTATCGATTCAGCAAAATTTATAGAGGGGATTGGGGGGGATTCTAAATAAAATTCCTTGAATTTGTCTATATACCGCCATGTCGTGTTATCTATATAAATTAAAGAGTCGGCAGAGTTTTTAATACTCATAGTAGGCTAGGCTCTACAAATGTACCGTTATAAATCAAAGATGTTAGTATAAATGAATTTAAATTCAGACAAACCTCAGTTGTTTAAGCAAATATCGTTCTTGTTACTACTCATATTTACTACCCTTAGGCCTACTTTACCTGTCTACCGTGTTTATTAGTTAATCCAGTTTTTATATTATTGTTTTCGCTTCAAATGATTATCTTAATAATTAAAGTATTGAATTAATTTTTCGCAAATTTCCCCTATAGGGAAGAAGCTATTACCGTAGGTGGCATGGTAAGACTTAAGCCCAAGACCCATGATAACTTTTTGTTTTGAGGTCCCCAAAAACAAAAAATACTATTCGTTCAAATTTATTGATATGTGTCCGTTAATGCGATAACTTTTGGAAAACTTCCAATTTCGATAAAATCTGGCACAAATGTGTAAAGTGATATTCATGACTTAGTTTTAAATCCAGAAAGATCGGATAGTGGGAAGGGGGTTTACAATTTTTAAAACAATTTATTTTTGCATTTAAAAAAAAAATTAAAATTTTAAAAACACAATTTTGCTTTTGACCATTTTTTAGAGCTTAAAAAAACAATTTGGAATCTTGAATCATTAACCTAGGTTAAGTGGTTGCGGAGAAAATCCAAAAAACTTAAACTAGTCCATAACATTTTTCATGTTAATCTAATGGGAAAAAAGTTGTTAGCTTTTCTCAGTTAATTTTACTGAAAACATCAAATTTTTTCCCAATAGGTTTAGTTTTACAAAATAATCATTTTGGTATTTAAATTGTTGTTCTACGTCCAACCGTTGCAGAGATATTCAAAGTGCTAAACACTGTACATTGTCTAATATTATCCTTATGGAGAATAAATACAAATGTATAATATATCAATAATTTATCAATGCATATTGATGAAACTTGGTATGTGGCTTTATCTAGCTGCGGTCTATTAATATTTGCACAACAATTTGTTGTTTGTTTATCCTCCCCATAGCTTAGCAGCAAATCTGGCATACTTATCTTAAGGAGAATAAGTGAAGTTTGACATCTCCCTTAATTATGTACCTAAAGGAATAAAACTTGGTATGTAGCTTCACCTGCTTGAGTTATATTGGTAATTGCATAAAAACTAATTTCTTATCTTCCTTGTTGTAGCAAACCTACCTACTCAACGCTAATGTTATTCTTATTGAGAATAGGCCTATAATAAAAAGCTGTATATCACTTATTTATTATGTATTTTTGACTAAACTTGGTAAATTACTTTATGTGGAAGTAACAAACACATACATGCATTGTAAGTTCCCTGAGTATGCAGGTTTGCTGCGATGGAGGTATTATGGTAACTAGGAGAATTAACACGTTCGACCGAGCTTATGCTACCGAGAATTATGCTACCGAGCGACGCATATTTGCGTCGCTCCCACAGACATATTTGCTCTGTCCGGTCACTCCCACAGACCAAAACCTGAACGTTGCAAACAGACCGGGAGGTACAGGAGTAACATTAACAACAGACCACGAGAGAAATTGGGGTTAAATGGACTAATTCACTTCATAATAACCTAAAATGCATTTGTAAACAATAACAATAATTTTTTATTTTACTTTGAGTAATTTTAAAAACATTGCATATATGCATCGGTCAGTCTATGCAATGGAAAATAGGAAAAAAGATGTAGTAAAAGATGTATTTTTGTTCAATAGACCGAGCGACGCACATTTGCGTCGTTGTAAATTTGATCATTTGCAGGCCTATTCCGTTTCATTGTTAATGTTCTGCACAATAATCAAACAAACACCACTAAAGCACGTCCAAAAACTGTAAGGTTAGCCACGTGGACAGTTGTACAGTGATGCATCGGAAATGACAATGTAAACAACAGTTCTGCCAATTGTAATGTGGCATCACCAACCGTCATACCCACAGACGAAGCAATGTGCATGTGCGTCAGATATCCCTACAGACTGATACAAAGAGATCAGGGCTTTAAAATGGACCGTTGCTAAGAAATACACGTTTGAATAACAATGGGACACTGACGCAAATTCGCATCGTCAGTTTATTTCAATGTGACCAGCTGACGCAAATATGCGTCGGTGGTCTACCGGGAGAAATCACTCGACGCACAGCTGTGTCGCTGGTCTATGTGAATGACAAATTCCATATAATTGCTGTAGCGAACGTGTTAAACGAATCAAAATATGTTTTAAATAACTACGTATGTTACTATGATTTATGCCCAATTGCTTGCAAGTATTATTATAGGAAAGTAATGCAAGTTTGTCTTAGCACTCACAATTCCTCACATTTAGATTTGTTTAGCAAGTTGTGTTAGTGCTTAGTCATTGTCCTGACGCCCCGTGCAGCATTGTGCCTTATCAGCATAACGTCTCTTGTCTACCTTGTACCTGCTTACAGATCAGTTGTAAACTCTTATATTTAATGACACTTTAAATTCCAACTGAAAAATTGTAGAGTTTAAATTTTTAATCTGAGAAATTTAACACGCCTATTTTTTTTTATGTATAGAATTAATATATAAAGATATCAAATAATAATTTTCTTCAGAACCTAACCAGATATCATAAGAGTCCACTGCTAAAAAATAATAAAACAATGTTTAAAAGCTGCTACTTAAGGGACAACCATTTTTAAACAAAGTGTACATTCAATAAAATAAATGCATAACTCGTAGTTTTTTAGTTATTTTATTGTTTTTTAAATTTTAAATAGATCAAGCCAACTTATTCTTACATTTTGATGTTGTCTTAATCAAGGACGAATTTCTAAATAGGTTGAGTAGGTTGCAGCTTAGAGTGTCAAATTTCAATGGGCGGCAAATTTTTAAGATTTCTCGGATAAGTTTTTTTAAATATGAAGTTTTGTACCATTTACAATAACAAATATGAGCTAACAAATAATACATTGAATCACACAGCAACAACATTCACTCAATTAGTGTTTGTGAAATATTACTAACAAAATAAGTGAATACATATAGGCTAGATATTTGACATTAGCCCATATATTTTGATTTAGGTTTCTCACACCTCATATGTAAATCATACTATGCGTTCTAAACAGTTTGAAAACCCCCCCATAGCTGCAAACCTGCGTACTCAGCGAATTTCCAATGCATATATATGTATCTTAATACCACATAAAACCAAATACCAAGTTTCATCAATATACATTCATAAATAAACTATTTCTGACATTTTAATTATTCTCCATAAGAATAACATGGTGGCTGAGTATGCAGGTTTGCTGAAGGAAGGAACACAAAAATAAGGTTTTATACAAATATCAATATAACTCAAGTAGGTAAAGCCACATACCGAATTTTATTAATTTATGTTCATAATTAAGGGAGATAATACGTTACTTATTCTCCATAAGAAAAACATGGGGGCTGAGGACGCAGGTTTGCTGCTACGGGAACTGTAGGCAAACAAATGTTTTTTAGTGCAAATATTAATAGACCACAACGATGTTTGTTTTTTAAGCTGAATTTAATGGTGAAACCCAAAATTGGATTTACTAAAATTTTATATGTAAAAAACTCAAAAAACCCATTTTTGGGGTACAAACCCCCCCCCAAAATACCCCTTTGGATAGAGCGATCTGGCTGGTTTTCGAACTTAAAGTCATAAATGATGTTTTACATGTTTGTCCCAAATTTAATCAAAATCGGATCATTTTTACGAGAGTTGTTGCACCCATGGACACACACACACACACACACACATACACACACACACATATATATATATAGATTCTCAATCGGACTATATATATACAGTTTTGAACGAATGGTGTTTTTGGCATCTGGGGACCTCATAACGAAAAGTTATCATGGTCCCGGGCCTAGGTCTTACCATGCCGACTACGGTAATAGCTTCTTCCCTAAAGGGGAAATTCGCTAAAACAAATGCACTGGCTTTTAAGTATCGAGAAAAGGACAGATTTACTATGAGGTGTGTTTTTAGAGTAAGTACTGTTTTTAAATGTCACCGTTGCAGCGCTGCAGTTGACATTCCTGCATGCTGTTCGGTGTACCTGCATCTATTGGCAAGCCTGGGACGCCACCAAGGCAGACATTTTGTTTGTGAACATTCAAAATGGTGCCGCCGATTGAGAATCCCGCCATTTAATAAAACAATGGCGGATAGATATAAATGATATAATAGATATAAAACAATGGCGGATAGGTATCAATTTATATCTATCATTGATAGATTTAGTATAAATAGATTTTTTATGGAATCATTCACCAACTCACCCATTTATACTCACCAGGCAAAATGCTGGTGACTGAGTTGACCAGTAGTAACCTTCTTCTTCTTCCTGTTTGAAGGAAATGGCAGAAATAATCAATAACACTGTCAGTTATAACACTTGTCAGTACAACATTTATAAATACCCCCGTCGCAGCAAACCTGCGTACCCAGCAAATTTCCAATGCATGTATATGTTTCTCATTACCACATAAAGCCCCTTACTAAGTTTCATAAAAATTAGTTTATAAATAAGTTAAACATAGCAATTTATTTATTCTCCATAAGAATAACATTTGGACTGAGTATGCAGGTTTGCTGCTATGGGGACAACCAACAACAAATAATTCTTTTGTACAAATATCAATATGCCAGTACTAGTTGAAGCCACATACCAAGTTTAATCAATATACATTCATAATTAATCAAGATATCAAATTTTATTTATTCGCCATAAGGATAAGATTGGACAACGTACTGTATTTAGCACTTTGAATATCTCTGCAATGGTTGGACGTAGAATCACAATTTAAACACCAAAATGATTGCTTTGTAGAGCTGAACAGATTGGTAAACACAAATGTGAGGTTTTCTGTAAAATTAACTGAGGAAAAGCAAAAAACTTATTTCCCATAAGATTAACATCAGAAATCGTATGAACAAGTTTTTTGGATTTTCTCCGCAACCACTTAGCGTAGGTTAATGATTCAAAATAACATATTTTTTTAAGCTCTATAAAATGGTCAAAAATAAAATTGAGTGTTTAAACAATTTTAGGGTGAAAAATGCAAAAACACTGTTTTTTTTTAACACAATTTTGAACCCCCATAAAACCCCCTTCCCAAGGTCCGATTTTTCTGGTTTTCGAACTTAAAGTCATGAATGTTGCTTTACCAGTTTTTGCCAAATTTAATCGAAATCGACTGTTTTTTTAAAAAGTTATCGAGTTACAGACACATATATATAAATTTGAACGAATAGTGTTTTTGGCATCTGGGGACCTTAAAACAAAAAGTTATCATGGTCTCGGGCTTAAGTCTTACTATGAGACCTATGGTAATAGCTTCTTCCCTATAGGGGAAATTCGCTAAAACACTAGAATAACGTATGACTTGTTATTAAAATGTTCAAAAAGTAATTAAGTATATTTAACTAACCATATTTATTTGGTTGAAGCCATAAAAGGTTTATAAATTAGTATATTTGTCAATGTTTACATTTGGCTATTGGATTTGACAGATAAATCATCTGTCAGTTTAAACCTTACGTGGTGAATTTAAACAATGCCAACATCAGCTGGTAGGAGTTGACTGGTGACAAACCACTCACCACTCACTTGGTTCAAAAATAGGCCCCCATCTCAATATACTTCTTTACTGTGACAGTAGACTCTCAGAAATCTGGATCAGTCTAGTCCGGAGCGACGATCTTGATTTTTTTAAACAATTTGTCTTGCAACAAAAATTAAACTTCACATTTTGGCGCCTTCAGTTTTCAAATGACTAGCCCGCATTACACAAATGTCATGTGATTTTACGTAATGTATTTCTTATGTTTAATTCAACTTCCTTAATTGTGTTTAGTATTCTTATATTTTATTAAAACTGTTTAATACTATATTTCTTACACTTAATTTTGGTCACTCCTGTGTTTATTAAATTACAGTACAGTACTATTGTACAGTATAATACAGTAAAGTAGCCTACTGTATTTATTACGGAGTGTTTATAACTCTCTTTTAGACGTTCATTCTTGTATTAGCACATAAGCATAAACGCATATTGACATAAATGTTCGCCAGAAGAGCGGAATTGATGACTCTTGCCCACCTATGAGAAATCTGGACCGGCCTTTTGCCACATTAGTCTTGATTTCTGAGAGTCTTCTGAACATATTATCGTTATTAAAATAATCAGATAATCTTCACTAGCCGATCTTCTTATGCGATATTTCTGTTTCCCACTTTATTGTTTGGGTACACTTGGCAGTTTACAAATTATCAAGGGGAAATGAGTAAATCCTTCATCAACAGATGTGTGACTGGCTAACAATTGATTGACTCTGCACGTTGCAGTGGGCTCACATTTGTCTGGCTCTGTCAAACTGAACCAGGATGATTCGAATATTTGTTTTGGTCCCCTAAACATATCATCTTTAAATAAATCAAAAACAAATTTAGATTAATGTATCAGTGTGTCCGGAGACGTGATATTTTAGGTCAAGTTTAGTGACTTTTTCCTGCCTGTATTCCACTTCGTCCGGTGGTTGGGGTCTCTCGAAAACAGGACACTTCATCCGGGGGAGCCTGCTACAACACTGAAGAATCTGAAAGCACTAGAACTTAAGAAAAAACTGCAAGACTGGCATGTGGAGCGACCTCTTTATTCATTGGATGAAGATTCAAGATTCAAGATCTTTATTAGTCGTTAATTACAATACAATAGTGCAATAGACATTGTCAAGATTTAATTAACTTACATGCTCACTACATGCTTGACATTCTTGAACAAACTTCTTAGCTAAACATACACATCACCCTCTAAGGGCTAAATAACAAAGTAATTAACATGTACAAATAAATAAATACTTCAGCATGTCACCAAACTAAAAACTGTAAAGCAAAAATAGATAACTGTAATTTATTTGTATTTTTTGACACCATTACATTTCTTGATGAAATTGTAAATAAAGAATTTTGATTGATTGATTGAAATCAAGGATGAAGTTGAACTCATAATTAAAACCTTGGTCTTACATAGAACAAATAATTTGATGAATATACAAGTATGGCTTGGAAAAATAATATTGCTTTTGTCAGATTTTATGGATCGTTACACAAATTCCAGTTTTAAATTTAAGTTTTTGTGGATTAATTAATGATTTGCCTACTTAAAATCACAAACAATCTTTTAATTTCAATTAGACACCAAGTATGGTACAAATACAAAATAACTACTAACTGTTATAAATATTATAATGTGTTAACTATAATACAACTTTGATTCCTTAACAAGGATAAAGAAGCCGTCTAAAAATATAGTTTCATACCGCATTGGTTCTAAAGGTTAAACTAAGCATAAATGAGTGTTACGATAAAGAGGAATTCATAAGTACTTAAAAATATTATCAGGTGAGTGGTTTAATATAACATGCAACTGTAATGTAAGTTGCTGCTGCCCGCTGGGGCGGGAGAGGTATGGGGGCTTTGGACGAAGTGGAACGTTTTCACACCACCGAGGTAGGCCTGATAATCACCCTTTTTTATACAACCTGTCCCCCGGACGAAGTGTCCTGTTTTCGAGGGACCATCACCGCCAGACGAAGCCCTTTTTCCTAGAGATCATCATAGAAATTTATAATTTTTAAATCCACACAAATTTATTCAAATATTGTGCCTCAAATAAGCTCAAGCCATTGGTAAGTTGTCCCTTTTTTAATTGGCTATAGTATATTTTGTTTATTAAATAGAAAACTTGTTGAAGTCACGGTTACTAGAATAATTATACGGGAAGTATTATAAACAAGATTCCCAGTAGATCAATGAGGTAGGTGGGGCTCACCAGCTGTTTGCAACACAACGAAGCTCGTATACGAAGCTCGTATTTTTACCTCCTTGTGTTTAAGTGATGACGTCGCTGGTGCCCAGCCCCTAGTTACAAAGCTTTATTATAATAATTCGGGTAACTGTAGTTGCAGTCATTTACAATTCTCCTAATTATAAATAGCATTCTTTGAGTATCTATCAACAACCTGATATTTTTGCAGAGGCTTCTGCTTTTTGCGAAGCTGAGAGAAAAAGAGGAGAAGGACAACGATTCACAGTCAAATGCGGGTAAGTCTTTCATTTTTACAAACATTTTTTAGAGAGGAATCTTAACTCTTTGAATGCCTCATTTATTACTGAAAATATTCAGTTACTTTCCAGCATTAAAAAGGTATTTTCAGCCATACTTTAATTTTTTGTATTTTACAATTGTGACCAGTTGTTATACCATACTAAATTCAGTGACGAAATATGGCCTTGTCGATTGATATGGATTGATAAGAAACAGACTCCTGTAGGACCTGAAAGCAGGCACTTACATTGATCAAAACATTCATTGAACAAAAAAAATATACTAATTCAAAAACTAATAAGGGTTATCAGTGGGTGGAATCGACCACAATTCCTAAGTGTTACACCAGCTGTGACAAACGCAGCACTTGGGAAACTGCTGGGGTTGGGCAGGAGTATATTAGTGAGGAATCTAGGTTTGAGTTTCAGCTGTGTTTTAGGTTTGGCAGTTTACAGAAGGCACCAGTATTGCCTAAATCCTCTCAGACCCAATGTTATCTTAAGTCTACATATAAAAAAATGGTGGATGCTGCAAGGCTCGGTGAAATAAAACTGTACAAGTCAGCCACCAGGTTCCCTTTCATCATTTCCATGTATGTGCGGGAATTCCTTGTCATATGTGCACTTGACAAGCAAACTGTTCTAGATAATAAGTGGTTTTGCTGTTGCACTGTCCAACATCAAGAGTTGGATATTGCAGGAGCAATTTTGAGATGGGTCGGAAATTCCTAGTCACTGGCGGCAGTTTAAAGGTGCCACAGCCATGCCAGTTGCTGGACCCTGCGACTGTGGGACATTCTTAAAGCCATTATAAAAAAATAAATATAAGGGACTTAAAGTTAAATCTCTCTATACTGTACCTGACATTATTATTCCCAAATTAAATTAATTAAGTGCAAGAGCAAGAGATTTGGTGTACTTTAAAAACTGATGGAAACTTAAAAATATCTATTTAATTTTCGGGTGAACCAGTTATAGGCTAAAACTTTCTCAGCTATAACCTTTTGTCCTTTTGTCATTTTGTTTGATGGCTTTGAGGATGAGTTTTAAGAAATGTGGTTGCTATTGTCAGCAACATATAAAGCCCTTAATATTTGTGTTTCTGTTGGAGGTTGGTCAATGTTGCATGATGCACTTGTGGTCACCAGCAATAGTTCTAGTCATGGTTAGTTGTGATCACCAACATACATATATTGCGACTTATCAAGGATTTATTTATAATTTGTTTTCACCAAATTTGATTCCTATTTTCAGATTATTTATTAAATATCCTATGTCTTCAGGTCGTGTCAAAATTGGCTGTGTACCGAACGTGAAACACCTCCTTGAAGAGAAAGAGAGGTTGTTGAAAGGTTCCAATAAAAATGTACACCCAAAGGACAGGAGGCCAAATGCAATCATGACGAGGCCTCAAGTTATGACTCAACCGAATCAAGTAGAAGACAAGGTCAGTTGGTGGTTTTTGGAATAGTTATGTGTATAAATGAACAAAATTGTTAATGTATTACATAAACATAAAGAAATTTAAATTCAGACAAACAAATCCATGATTTGCTTCAACTTTTTGTTTTCCGAATGTGATTTTTAATCCACCAATAGTTGCCATGATCACCCATTGAGCGGTAGACGCTAGTTTCATTTGTTTTTAAAATTAATCACAACACACCTGTGTCTTTCTGTTTGAATATTATGAACTCTACATGAATATGGAAGTAATTTAATTTCAAATGCCACAGTCATCCTGTTTGTCTGAAATTAAAGATGAAGAGGAAGCGGATGAAGTCGTCCATACAATACCAGAAATTTTTTAACTTTCGAATCCCATAGACTAGAGTTTTTAAGAAATGCATAAATTATAGAGGTTTAACATTTTTTGAAAAACTCCCAGATTCTATAAAAAAAACACAAAACATGTCAGAATTCATAACAAAACTTAAAAAGTTTATGATAGATCATCCCTTATACTCCTTTGAGGAATTGAATGTAAATTTGAATGTCTAGTCGCTAGGCCTAGTTCTATCAAATTTGTATATTCTATCATATGTTTATATATAACAAAAGAGACACTATTCACTATGACAAATGACGCTATTCATCTGTAACAATTGTACAGTTAACGAATAAAGATATTTGGTTGATTGATTGATTGAGGATAACATACTTTTTTCATTGTGATTTTTAACGCTTTGAGCATATGATTAAGCCTCTTACAAAATATTCGACAGGAAACTTACTTGTCGTTTCTTTTTTGCTTAATTTAAATGAAGATTCAGTGTACTAAAGTAACACTGTCTTTATTATTTATTGTTTTCTAATCCATTGCCAAAACTCAAATGTAATTGTGTTATAAGTATAGTTTGATTTTCAACTAAATTAATAACCTCTGCAAATTGTATATTTTATAAACTAATGAGTTAAATGTTTTTTTTTAGGATGAAGCACCTACAGCACCCGTGGGAACAAAACATCCTACAAAAAAAGGAGCAGACTTATTTACAAGGCGTGCAATGCTGGAGAAGTTATATAAGTATCAAAAACAACTGTTGGAACCTAATAGACTCTTTAAAGATGCCAGAGAGAGAGTAAGCTGTTTTGACGTTTTACTTAGTTTTTATTTAAAAAAATCCTTCATAAAATCATACACTGTCAAGTGCATATTAAATAACGGTTTAAATGCTAGAATATGTGTTAGAGCTGGTATTTAATTTTGATGAAAATTATCTACAATTTACAAATGTGATTTCAGTGCCTTCAAGATGAATCAAAGATCTGGCTAGCGACCACTCATGATACCTATGAGAAAGAAATGCAAAATCTCATTATGCGTCGTAAATCTGAAATCCCTGATTTCACCCTTCGTTTCTTTAGTAAGTTACTTTATTAAAATAACTACAAAGCTATCTACAAAGCTTATTTGTTTTAGGTCTATCTTACTGATGGTAGAACAGTATGGTTTAACAGTGATATTCAAACAGTGGTCAGTGGCCATCTGTAAAATTCTCAACACAAAGCTGGGCCCTTTCTCCCCTTCCAGGGTAACACTCTAGTAAGGCTGCCAGGGCCGTACTCAGCTTTCACAGGCCCCTGGGCAGGCCTGGTGGTGTGGGCCCTTGTTGCGGTCCGGATCCAAGTTGGTGACCTTTTTTTTCTACACCGGTCCGGCCGGGCCAACCCTCGATGAGCCCGGCCCCTAGGGTAGTTGTCCCCCTCTGCCCCCCCCCCCCGAATACGGCTCTGAAGGCCGCTTCAGACTCTCTCCCTGTGTTGGTTGAAGTACTGGAAAAGAGCGTGTGTAGAGGCCAGTTTTTTCAGCTCCATGCATTGTCCGTATGAGTCACAAAATAACCCGGGCAATTTGAGGTTTAAGTTTCTATTTACAAGATATGACTCATGTCTATGCCAACTCCACACACAGATACATATTAAAATATTAACATATTTAGCTTAATTATATGTTAAGAGTGTTGTTATTCTAAATTTGTCTATAAAATATTTTTAACTTCAGTTAGTGTAAGAAAAGTAAGCACTGGAAAATGTATTCTAGTAGCGACCAATCAAACTTCTTTTAATGATTTTTACTATATATGCATTTTTTTCTCTCGTCTACTTGTATTTTCTAAGAAGAGAACTTTCCACCAGAAGCAAAATATGTTCTTAGCCTGTTTAGTTTGTGACTGATGTGGCTGGATTGCAAACAACAAATTTAATTAAAAAGCCAAATAAATTACACAGATCTATTTGATTCCTCCTTTTTTAGTAAAAAAGGAAACTTGGTTTTCTCCCTTGAGGTATTGTGTTATCGATTTTTACAAACCCAAGGTCTATTTATGGATCTTGCCAATCAGAATAGAGAGATAAATTGGCACATGTTGATAATAATACCCTGCATTTTATTATATGTCTGACTAATAAGTTGTATTCATATCTTAATTGATATATTCAAATTAAACTAAATAACAGAATGTATTGTATTTCACTCAAGCAGGATTCAAAGCTTTACATGCCATAAGCAACTAACTGTCATTGTAGCGATTTGTTTCAGATTACAGTACATTATTGGCCATGAGTTTAAGAAATTATTAATTTTATCACTTGTAAAGTATCTGTAATGTAATGTAATCTGTAATGTTAATGTATCTGTAATCTGTAATGTAGGCCTATACATTTTTGTTTTTATTCAGTTAATATTTTATTTTTCAGCTTCGATCCGCCCAAAGCGGTCAATAATGTTCCCTCGTGAATTGCTGAAGAAGCCAGAAAACGGTACTGTTTACAACTGTAGAGAAAAGTTACTTATTAGCTAATGTTGTTAGTTGTTAGTTGCTTCTTCTAATCAAATCAGTTTTTAAAACCTTTGTAGTTTTACTATGGGAACAGGTTTTCTTAATTTAGCTCAAAATTGAATGCTTCAGTTATGCAAGTACACAGTGCTCTGTTAAATATTTAATGTAAGATTGATATATCTAAGTAGCAATCTTAAAGAATCAAACAAAGTCATACTTGTTTATTTCCAAAAACGTTCTCAAATGTCTTTATGAAATGGATACTTAAATTATATACAAAATGACAAATAGGTAGATTATAGAGGTGTGCGAGTACTCGAAATTTCAAGTTCGAGCCAAGTTCGGCACTAAAACTCGAAAGTTTTGAGCGAGTTTACTGTACTCCCGCTGTTTACCCGCGCCGCGCATGACGTCTGTAAATTCAAAATGAGTGTGAACTCATTTGAGGTGTTAAAGAGTTCTGATGTGGATTTTAGTGTTTTATTAATAAATAAGTAAGTTGTGGCTTATAAATTTGTGTTAACTCTTTACACCAAAATGGAGGATTTACCAGGACCTTCGGATTGAGTTGTATGAACACTGTCTGTATAGTCCACTTTTAGTTTTAACCTAATCTTGTAATTAAAAAAAAAACAAAAACATATTTGTAATTAAATCTAATAGGTAAGCATAAGAAGTTTGTGCTTGTTTTTTGTTCCATAATAACTGAAATTGAGTCAATCCATTGATTTTAGGCTCAACTGTGCATTGGCATTGAGCTGCTTTTAAAGACAAGTGATTTGTTTTGGCCTTGTTTAAGTTTCATTCATGATTTTTTAAATAATTTGTAATATTTAAAAACTCTGTTCAAGACATGGCTTCAATTTCATCAATTGATTTGCCAGACACTTTCAAACATATCTTCATGTTGTTACTGATTGTTCTTATTAGGACTATTAGTGTTAAAATGAATGCTATGATATGTTAGTAAATATATTTTGTGTGGTAAGTAAGCTAGCTAATGTATTACCATGTAATAGGCCTTTTAAATATTAAAATGAAGTTTATTTTAACTTAGATGCCTAAATGTAATTTTATTTTCTCTATTCGTAGAAAGATGTAGCTTAGGCCTGAACATAATATAAAAAACATAGGATGAATAAAAAGAGGAAATCAAATTAAAAAACCTCAGATTATTTTTTAATGAAACTGTTAATTAATACCATATAGGCTATAACAACCTCAATACCAAAAGACTGAAAGTATTTTATCTTCATGGCAAAATATTACGCAATAACTTTGGTATAATTTATTTTCAGATAAATGTACTTACCTTTTTCCAATGAAGCAGGAATCCATTTATTTTACTTACTATTGTAATTTTCAGGTCATAGTGACTAGAAAAGCATATTTTAATAACAACATTTATAAATGGAACCCTATGCACTGTTTTGATCCACTTCAACTTCACCTATGTGTTTTTTTGTTATTTGTATACTTGACTCGAACTCGAGATTCAAATCTTTTGCCATTTACTCGAATCAAACTCGACTCGACTTAAAAAACCTGTACTCGTACACCTCCAGTAGATTATATAGAATAAGTGTCTACAGCCTATAGGTAATTTACCTGTATGAAGGCAAGAGCCACTGTCATATACCTAGTCTTATTTATTTATTTTGTTTAAATAAGGCTTGGAAAAATATATTTAGTGGTGGCGATAAAAATTAGGTCTAATTACAAAAATAATACTGGACTACTTTTAGTGAGAAATTAAGTATAAGTGATTTATACCGAAAGCCAAGATCAGTTTTAAAGTTTTTCTTTTGTAAACTTACGGTTATTTAACTGTTGAAAATATTACAATATTGTTTTTCCACATTTATCAGATTGTGACTGTTAATTTAATTTAGTATTAAAAGTACTGTCCAAATTTATGAGAAGCTGCAACATTTTCAGGGAGAGACCAAACATCCCCTTCAAGTGACGAATCTTTGTACTCATGGTTTCTGAAGTACTGTCTTACTGAGGAGCAACTGGAAACTGAAGGTAGGCTTAACTCTCATCACAGCAGTTCAGTTTGTGAGGAGAGTTTGAAATTTTGAGGGAAATTAAAGTGAGGCTTGAATGGAAGAACCATGTACCATAACCATACCATCAATACAATTTCAATCTTCATAATTACAGAGGGGGTTAAACATTCAGTGTGTAACGTAGCGTTCGGAAGAAATTGGAATTCTGTTAATTCAGAAATATAACAAATTAATTAGGGTTTTAAGAAGTTGGTAGATAGTTCATTATACAACTATCAAAACAGTCATGTTGTTGTTATGTTTTGTGTTGGTAGTTGGGTTTAGTTGGTTGATAGTTTTAATTTTTGGTATCATGAAAAGATTGAATCACTGACCTAAGTGTTAGAATAATAATTCTTGTCTCTAAATATCTACGCAGGGGCTGATACAGGTTTGACATACTTATCCTTGAAGCAAATCTTAAAAGACTAAGTTAACTAAATTCTGTTTGTATTTCTAAGACGTACCTAATTTGAAACTTTTACTAGTACAGTCAACTTCCGATTATCCGGGGGTAATGTCCGGTTGGAGGGTCACAGATAACCCAAAACCACGGTTAAAACAAAGAGATTCAATAAATTTAATATTACGAATATAATAAAGGCTTATCAACGTTTTTATACTACAATATTGTGTTTTAATGTAATTTAAGATATATTTATGTAAATTAAATACTTTTGAAAATCTTTAAATTGTGATAACATCTACTAACAATCAAGATAATAATAGTTAATACTAGCAATGGTTGATAGCAGTAGATACTATCCAAAACGCCGAATGATATTTAGTAGGTTAAAAATCTCTAAACACCGAACTCTCTAAACTACAATTAATTCCTCACTGGGGGAAAACCTCATGGGGGTGAACAACGGCGGGAAGGGTGATTGTTTTTAGATATTTCTACTTTTAGACGTCCGTCCGGTCGCACTGCCTAGCCAGGTGCAGTGGCTAGAGCAGTGTCAAGGTCATCGCTCCCCATCACGCGCCCACGGCTCATTAGCGAGATGACAGACTCTCAGATTATGTTTTGTTTACTAAATTGTTTTTATAGTATTTATTTTGATATTTAAATACGATTCTGTAGATAATTTAGCAAAATAAATTGTTAACTGATTTTTGGAAAATTTAAAACCCCCATAAACCCCCCTTCCCATGGTCCGATTTTTCTGGTTTTCAAACTAAAGTCATGAATGTCACTCTACACATTTGAGCCAAATTTCATTGAAATCGGACTTTTTTACTGAAGTTATCGCATTCACGGACACACACACACACACATATATATAAATTTGAACGAACAGTGTTTTTGGCTTCTGGGGACCTCAAAACAAAAAGTTATCATGGTCTCGGGCTTAAGTCTCACCATGAGACCTACAGTAATAGCTTCTTCCCTATAGGGGAAATTCGCTAAAAGAATTTAAAAATGCTAAACTTAATCACAATGCACTAAAAATTGAACAATCCTCCAATTAGTGTGTAGCAGCATGGAATCTTATTAAAAACTCAAGTCAGATTGAATAAAAAATAAACCCTGTCCTATTTCACCGCAAATTTTAAATAATTATTTCATGGATTCCATCAAACAAACTTTTTCCAGTATACCAAAACCTTCAAATAATTCAGCTCAGTTAATTCAAAATCAAAACATAACATGTGTGAATTTCGTGTGGAGAAATATTTCTTCAGAGGAAGTGTTTTAAATTGTAAAAAACATGAAAAATTCCAAAAGTTTTGATATATATGACATGTCAAATAACTTTGTAAAGACAACTATTTTTGCTTATTTAGAACCTCTCACTTTTTGTTTTTATATGTGTTTGCAGCAGGGCTACTTTCCTGATGAACTAAAACTGAGTAAAGTCATTCCTGTTTATAAGAGTGGGGATAGCTCGGATCCCAGTACTTATCGCCCAATCTCATTAATCCCTGTTCTTGCAAAGATTTTTGAATACATCATCTTCCACCAAGTATATGAGTATTTTGAAAAAAATAAATTGTTTAGTAACTTCCAATTTGGGTTCCGCAAAGGCAAATCTACAATAGATGCAGTTTATACAATAGTAAATCAAATTTTATCCAGCTTTGAAAATAACTCCTTTGCTTGGGCCACATTTTGTGACCTAAGCAAGGCATTTGAATGTGTATCTCATAGAATTCTTCTTGAAAAATTAAAGTTTTACGGGATTGGCGGGAATGAGCTGAATTTGTTTGTGAGCTATCTTCAAAACCGAAGTCAGCCTGTTTATGTTAATGGTAAATGGTCCAGAACTACAGAGATTACGTGTGGCGTCCCTCAGGGGTCGATTCTTGGTCCCTTACTTTTTCTTATTTCTAGTAACGATTTACCTGCAAACCTAAATACCTTTACATGTATGTAAGCAGATGACACAGTTTTATTTTCTTGGAATTCAGATGTTTTTGAGCTCAAAAAGGTAGCTGAATCCACTCTGGAAGAAGCAGCCAATTGGTTCCATGCAAATAATTTATTTTTAAACGATACAAAAACACAACCAATCATTTTTACTTTAAAAAAACTGCCTCCTGGTATTCATAAAAAAACAGTAACTGTGAAGTACTTGGGGATAACTCTTGATTCGACTCTCAACTGAGGCCCTCACGTGGATCTCGTAACAAAAAGAATCTCCTGGGTAGCTTTTTTGTTGAAGAGATTATTAAATGTGGTTCCATTAAAATATGTCATCACTTCATACTATGCATTTTTTCAATCAATTATCAGATACGGGCTTATTCTTTATAGAAATTCATCTAAAACGCACAATATCCTTTTGATTCAGAAAAGAGTTGTTAGAATACTCACAACTGCAAACCTCTCTTTGAAGATTCTGACTGTCTACAACTTATACATTTTTTATTTAATTTTATATATCTTTAAAAATCTGAGTAGTTTTAATTCAAGAAGTAATATTCACTCCTACTTCACATAAAATCAGTCAATAATTGATGTACCTTATCGAATAATGTCCAAAACTCAGTCTAGCCATGTCATTATAGGAATTAAACTGTACAACAAATTACCATAATCTGCTCTTGACATTCCATTTAATTCATTTAAGAAAAGACTGTTTGAATAGCTACTTTCAACCCCATTTTATTCTGTTGATGAATTTTTAGAGCTAAATAGTAGAGATATTGTAATTTGATTATTTTTAGAAGAATTGTATAACTTGACGTTGTTTGTAACATGTATTATGTTGATGACAATCAAATATTCATTATTCATTATTATTATTATTCTTTGCGCTCGCCGACGCGACTGTATGGTGGCTCACTCTTTATTGCAGTGTCTATTAAACTTCATGCACACATTAATGTATCACGGTAGGGTCTGAGACTTAGAAGGCACTAGCGCAGGAGAAAAATTATGTTTTGACTGTAATTTACAATTTATTTTATTTCGGACAACCTCGTCCGGTTAATCTGGGGTCCGGATAATCTGAGGTTTGCTGTATTTCATTTAACTAAAATAATTTTTTTGTTCCCAATTTGAAGTATTTAATGCGTTTCTGCTTGTATCCAAGCAGTTTATGTATTAACCTGTCTATAACGTCTGTTTATTTCGTAGTTTTTGACAAATGAACAGACATATTATTATCACAACACAGAATAGTTACTTACACTTGTACAAAACATATAAACAAAACAAAACACACAAAAAACAAATAATTTCCGATTATTTAATAAACATAAATCTCAAAAAGATTTTCACATTACAAAGTGTGAGTAGCACTTAAATCAACTGCTGGCAATGTCTTGTCGCATGGATAGAAAAACCCACGAGGAGGTTCAAAAAATGTAAAAATGTACGCTACTTGGGCTATTATAAGGGGTGGTGGGGAGGGGGAGTGGTGACACTAGGAAATGGATGGGAGAGAACCACATTAAATCAATCACTGCCTCAAATTGAGCTTGTAATTTAAATTTCTGTTAAAATAGCTGTGGGTGTGTTTTACCTACTATCCAACAAATTCATAATTTTAGTGTTTATCTTAGCCATCACTGTATCCATTAGCTCATGTCTCTTTATTGCTTTAACATTCACTGGAATTTTTCTTGTTAGGTTACCCAAGAAAGAAAATTGATTCATCAAGAGGCAGAATCTTAGCCTACATAAACAAAGAAAGTTTGAATAAATGGAAGAAGGCACAGGGAATCCCCCCCACTGGAGAGTATACCTGTTCCAACTGCAGTAAATTCTATTCTGTAAGTGTAGATTAGTTATTGTATGGTGTATTTACAAAAATCATCTCTGTTTACACTATTACAGAGTGAAAATAGGTTACTTTGTTCAGCCAACATGTTTTGTTTGCAGGCTAATGTGCTAGGAGAAATTACATCTCTTTCATCTGTACGGTTCTTCTGTTACTTTGTAAATTCTGGTTCGAAGTCCAGCACAGAAAAAGTTCTGAATCAGGCTAAACAACAGATCTTTTCCCATTACATTCATATTTAAACAAGTGAAGCAGTTTCTGTCAAAAATAGAATGTATACTTAGATATTTTGATTGTTTTTCTTTGGAGATTTATCCTATAACCCCATTTCTTAAAACAAACAATTTTTTATATTCACTGATGTAGAAATGTTCCAGTGTTTCAACCCACAGCTCCTTACCCCCGACTTTGCTCAGCGTCCCTCTGAGTTCTCTTATACCGTCCTTTGAAATTGGTTTGATCCACCCACCATCACCAAAAACATGGATCACATTTTCTGGAAAGTCAGGGGAAGTCAGAAAATTTTATAAAGGTCAAGAAAAAAGTTAAAAATTCCAAAAAGTCAGGGAAAATGATTGATATTTTATACAAGTCAAAGAATGTTTTTAACAAAGCAGTTCTGTGCGAAAATCACAACTTATTAGATTTTGGTTTGGATCGGTTTTTGTGGTACAAACAAGGAAAAAGTGAAAAAGGTAAGGTAAAATAATATGTTGGACAACAACAAACTTTAAACATTAATCATAAAATAAACAGGAGAGCGTTGGACGACTATGGGAAAGTTGGAGGCCTATAATAAAAATAATTGTTTTTAAGTATTTAAATAATGTATTCAAATTCATTTAGTCGAGAGCCAGGGAAAGCCAGGGAAATCATTAACCAAATAAAAGTGTGTCATGAACAAGTCATTCTCCCCAATCTTATCAATTTCCTCCTCCGCACATTCAGTCTGTTTCATCAGGGATTTACCAGGTAAAACCCTAATGTCCATGTCCTGCTCCTTCAACGATTCCTTCAGCCTGCCCATGAGTCTCCTGCCATGGCTGTCACCAGCCAACCAAACCTTTGGTCTGTTTCCCCACGAAGGAGGCCCAGTCCCGCGTCTGGTAATACGATCAGATCAAATAGCCTGGGCTTACCCTTGCTTCTTATTTATTTTAAGAAAGAGGTTGGCGGCATCTTTTAAAATTTCTTTGCCTATCAGTGTAGGTCTCAGGCCTGTGTGTGAAACATACACAGTAACACAAAGGGTAAACCCTTACAGCATTTAGTTATTTACTGATAAAAGTGTTATCTCTAAGACTAGTTTTATAACCCACGGATTCTGCCATGGCTTGGTAAAAAAATATCATATTTATATCTAATCAATCTCTTCCTCTTCAAAACTTCACCTATAATACAAGTGTAATTTGTAGGTCGATGACGATGGATTGAGTACTAGTCGCTGGGAGTGTCGCTATCATGCCAAGAAAGCCTGGAGATCCTTGAAAGATAAATCAGGTACACTTAACCATGTTGACTTATCATTTATCTGCACCTAAATGCTTAAACATTTATGGTTATAATGTTTGGAGATTTAGTATTTTTATTAAATTTGTTATAAATGGTCTGTCTTGAGTTTGTTAAGCATAGTCTCATGGGATTGGCCTTTTTGGGGTGTTTACTCTCTTGCTCACACACTGGTGATGATTTATTTTCATGTTCCAATCATCGAATTTTGACTTGGACCAACTAAAAAACTGAAAACTCATAAAGCAAGCCTATTTTGAGATGTTTAACTGTTACTAGCTGTTTTATGGGAGATTTAGATTGACATGACATTTGTTTATGTGTGAAAAATCACAATTATATAAACTTAGCTTGACAAATAAAATTATTTAACTTAATTTTAGTAACATTACATAATTATAACAACAAATACCATGGTAATAAAAATGCTGTACATTGCAATAAAACGTTGGCCTAGTGCTTGTTTTCATTATAAATATTATGCTGTAAATGTAGTGTGAAGGCCTATAATAAACCTTTACACTAAACAAATAAATTCAACTTAATTCAATGTTTACTTAATCTGTCTTCCTAAGGAAAAAATCTTAATACATTTTAATTGTTGTAAAATTAGTTGCAGTACTTGAATAGTTACTTGTTATTATATTTAATTTTAAATTCACTGAATTAAAATGGACGCAGTTCATGAGAATAACTGCCTGTTTTAACAGTTTTCCTGAAAGTAAAACAAAGCCAGTTTCCCAATGTTTATTTTGAACAATTACATATTAAAGTACTCATGCTTGCTGACTTACTCATGCTTTTTTAAAACTTTGAATTAAAATAAGCATAACAAATGTAGTTATAGTTTTCATGTATCCAGTCAACATATAAAGTAGTGTTATAGGCTACAAACTGTGACGTTGAAGCAGGACTCTATACTTCTGCAGCATCCTCAGTCAAAGATCCCTACAGATTCTTCCTCCAAATTTTCATTCATGTACCCAGTCAACATATAAAGTAGTGTTATAGGCTACAAACTGTGACGTTGAAGCAGGACTCTATACTTATGCAGCACAGCGATGTTAATAATACTACTGGATTGGCAGCTATAGGTTCAAGAGCTGAGCCGACTGCCAGTGGTTGCGTTTTTGAATTTGAATCAAAATCAAAATCAAAATTCTTTATTGTCACATAAACGTTTTACAACAGCAAAGCTATTTTAACAGGTGACATTGTCAATATCTTAATATACCTTAATATACATAACCTAAAACTTGTATAAACAACTTGAAGGGTCGCATGTGGCAGAATCCTCCAGCCGCGCTTTACTATAACATTGCCACGGCACCTATTCGTCCCCTTTAAGCGTGTCAATTTGCTTTTAAGACACAAGACATTGGCATTTTATAATTCTGAAGATGTAATTGTTGAATAAAAATAAAATATGTTACATTAATTACAATTGTGTTGATTGATTAATGTGATTGATTCTACTTGTTAGTTATAATATGCTAAGACCCCGTAAGTGACTGTGTTAAGTTCACCTTATTTAAATGTCTTTAAAGACTGACACTTATTACTATTTTTAATGAAAGACAAGTGAAAACAAGAATATTATTAAAACAAATAATTATTGTTTAATTCATAAAATATCTCAAAACATATTACTGTATACATGAAAGAAACAAAACTATTTTTTCCAGCTTCTGTCTGATATCTAACTTGTTTTTATTATAGGGTACTTAAGTTCATTTTTATCTTACCATACGAAAAACAAACTGTTTTATAAAACAGTGTTCCTATCATTTTAATTAATCTTAACTCTTTCTGTCATCAGCAAATTTCAAGTTTGAAATATGGTTTCTGAATAGGGTTCCTCGAAAATTCATAAAAACATACAATAATAAATCTGTCAATAATTTTGGGGAATATTGGAATGTTTAAGCTTCAGATTGGTACAAATTCCATGACCCACGTTACCTGGTATTCTCAAACTTCAAAAATATTCTGCTATTCAAATAACATGGAGCAATATTTTAAAAAATAAAGCGGGATTTTTGAGTTATACATTTTTATCTTAATCTGCAGTGTAAAAACTTTAAAATGATGCATCGATTGTCCAAACCAGTTGAGAAATAGCAACCCAGTTTGCCGAAACCGAAATTCCTTAGCGAATTAATATACAGGGTGTCTCAAAAATCGACGACCAACTTCACAGGCTTGTTATATGGATTATTTCCAACAAAAAATGAAAAAAGTTGTTATCTTATTCTTCATAGTTTATGAGCTATTGACGTTTTTAATATATTTTACAATATTGCAATCTCATAAATAGATTTTAGGCAAGGAGATATGCACGTAGGACCATAACACTTGTACAGCGTATAAAATAAAGAGTGATTGTAAAGAAATGCAGTGTATAGGAGTGTAATCAAATTTAAAAAAGAAAAAAAAATAACACAATTTTAATTTTAATTCCCATTATTTTGTTACTTTAAATTAATGGCTAATTTCAGTAAAAGTCCATCAACTAAAAAAATATGCCAATACTGAAATAAGCCAAATAAATTTTTTAATATCTTAGTAGTATTATTATCTGCAATAAATGAGAAAGTTTTTAAGATATAGAATGGCTCTCTAAGGCAGAAATTGTAGATGGAAACTCCGTTTGTACGTAACAAGTTTGTTTGAAATGTAAAGTTTAAATGAAAATTGCGTTAATTTGTGTTGCTTTATTTGATTAAACTCATAAAAACTGCATTTTTTATAATTACTGTTAATTTTGTACAGTGTAAGAGTTTTATAATCCTACGTGCATATTTTCTTGTCTACAAATTATTAATGAGATTGCAATACACACATTATAAAAAATATTAAAAACGTCAATAGCTCGTAAACTATGAAGAATACGATGCCTGTAAAGTCTGGTCGTCGACCTTTGAGACACCCTGTATAAGATTTCAAGCAAGATTTTACTTACTAGTGGAAATAAATATTGCCTCCTGTCTTTCATCTTGATGTGCAGTTGTATGCTGCCCATATTTTGACCATGTATCACAAACGCACGCACTTGTTGTAGCGATGATTAAAAATAAACAACAAACTCAATAAATTGACAGTAACAATAGATAAGGCTACCCACGAGCCATCACAGGAAAAGTAACGTGATAACCCGCCAAATACTAAGGTGACGTGTTGGAGGGCGGTGGAAATCATTTGTTTTCTGCCAGCTTTGTTTTAGCGGTGCCATGCCCCAACGGCGGGAAACCACTTCTACCACCTCAGCGCCAGCACGGCTTTGGATTCAGCCCGCAACACGTAGATGCGTGCGCTCGGGAATCGTCGCCTGCCTTACGGGTAGTTCGCGATCCAGTAGTATTATTAACATCGCTGATGCAGCATCCTCAGTCAAAGATCCCTACAGATTCTTCCTCCAAATTTTCATTCATCCTATCTTTGCAGGCCTTTTGGAAAAGAAAGCCCGTTGCTGTGGGAACAGCTTGGACAACCCTTGCATGTCCTCTGAATACCACTCGACGGAAACGAGGGACATGCAAAATCTGGAAGGGTTTGTGGAAACCAAAGATCCGCAAGGAGAAATGCCTCTGGAGGGATGGGGCATCTTTGCCTTGGACTGTGAGATGTACTGGTCCACCAGGGGCGTGGAGCTCGGCAGGGTGACTGTTGTCAACGCAGAACAGAGGACAGTGTACGACACATTCATCAAGCCGGAGATGCCAGTCACAGATTACACCACCAGGTAATATTTGAGTAAGCAAACATGAATTGCACATGCAGGATGTTGAGAACTCTCATTGGTCGGAAAACATGAGTTTCCGGTGCCTAGTTTTTTTTATAAAGAAAGATTTATGTTACTTGAATTCTATCAGCATCAGCAGATTTGCAAGTGGTTTTCACAGAACTGCTACGATATATGACATTTACCTGGGTATGTTTGAATTATAGCATTCCATTATAGCAATTAATAAGCCGGACAGCCAGAATTATTTGTTTTCAATACCTATTGGCATTAGAATATCAATAAAATGCTTTTAGGTCAGTGTTTTTAAACAAGTCGTTACAGTAAGATATAAATATCGGGACTTTTTTTACCAGCAAAACTAAAACAGCCCCGACTATTTGCTGACTATTTTGTCTGTCAGTTTCCTATAGAGTTATAAAATAAATTAAACCTTTTTTGAATGAAAACGTTTTGTACGAACACCATTCAGTTAATTTTCTTAACATCAAAATCATAACAATTTAATGATTCTAATACTTTATTGGTGCTAAAATGCAGTCTAGTTTCCTCTAAATACAATTGATGTATGATTTAAGGCACTTTAGAGGAAATAATTTAATATTTAAAAATTAAAATAGCAAATTTCTAAATAACAGCAAATACTAGAAATGTGCGAGTCCTCTAAATTTCGAGTTCGAGCCGAGTATGGCACTGAAACTCGAGGTTTTACTGAAACTCAAAAGTTTCGAGCGAGTTGAGTGTACCCCGCTGTTTACCCGCGCCGCACGTCGTCTGGAAATTCAAATTAAGTGTGAACGCATTTGAGGTGTTTTAAGAGTTGTGATGTGGATTTTAGTGTTTTATTGATTTTTTAATAAATCTGATTCATAAACAGTTTAATTTGATAATTGATAATTCTTACTAACTTCATGAACTGTTCCTATGACGATGTATATACCGTGTGTCCCAAAAGTCCCCCCCCCATTATGTTTTTAGGGGAAGTCTTAGTGACCTAAAAAGGAAACTTTTGATGAGTCCATATTTTCAACCCCCTCCCCCAAAATAGGGGTTTGGGGTGGTAAGTCAAAAAACTTGAATAGTAACCCCCCTTGAGTGGTATATCATTTTAAAGGGCGTACAAAAAGAAGAAGACTGGCACAAGTTAGGGGTTTCTAGCTTTGTTCTATCTAACACAGTGTTCAATTGAATTTTTGAATTTTAAATCGTCATTTTGCATTATTTTTGCATAGCAGTAATTTAAATTCACCAAAAACATCTTGAAATAATAAGATTTTTCTATTTGAACATTTTAGTAACCAAGCCATTTATCTTTTAGCGAGTGAACAAATTTGGCCCCATCCCCCAAAATATGGGTTTTTGGGCTAAGTCAAAAATGTTAAATAGCAACCCTTACTGAGTGGTACCTTTTTTTAAAGGTCTTAATAAAAGAAGATGAATGGTGCAAATTAGAGGTCTCTACGATGATCCTCTAAATGATAACAGCTTATTAAATATCATTGTAAAATTTGACATTTAATAAGCTGCCATGTTTTAGGGCAGGATCATCGTAGAGACCTCTAGTTTGCACCATTCATCTTCTTTTATCAAGACCTTTAAAAAGAGGTATAACTCATTAAGGGTTGCTATTTAACATTTTTGACTTAGCCCCAAAAACCCCTATTTTGGGGCAATGGGGCCAAACTTGTTCACTCACTAAAAGATAAATGGCTTGGTTACTTAAACGTTCGCATCGAAAAATTTTATTATTTCAAAACGTTTTTGGTGAATAACCAAAAACCATTTGTCATTTGTAATGACTGCTATCCAAAAATAATGCAAAATGAAGTTTTAAAATTCAAAAACTCAATTGAAAGCTGTGTTTGATAGAACAAAGCTAGAAACCCATAACTTGTGCCATTCTTCTTCTTTTTGCACACCCTTTAAAATGATAGATCACTCAAGGGGGGTTACCATTTCAGTTTTTTAACTTACCCCCCAAAACCCAAAATGATAGATCACTCAAGGGGGGTTACCATTTCAGTTTTTTAACTTACCCCCCAAAACCCAAAATGATAGATCACTCAAGGGGGGTTACCATTTCAGTTTTTTAACTTACCCCCCAAAACCCAAAATGATAGATCACTCAAGGGGGGTTACCATTTCAGTTTTTTAACTTACCCCCCAAAACCCCTATTTTGGGGGAGGGGGTTGAAAATTTTGACTCATCAAAAGTTTCCTTTTTAGGACACCAAGACTTCCCTGGAAGATATTCTCGATATATGCAGTCTTTAAAAAAATAATAAGGGGTGGGACTTTTGGGATACACGGTATACAGTAAGTACAATATAACTTTGATTAACATTAATTTTGTCTTTAAATGATATTGTTATACAATTATCATTCAAGGTGTTGATAGTAAGAATGTTTTAAATTAATTTTACTTTAAACAAATCAACACATTAGATATCCCCAAAATTTGTTTCACTTCCGTATTATCAGAGATTTTTAGCATCTGAGGTGCCCTAGGCCCAGTTACATTGGATAATTGTGAGCCTGCTGTATAAGTAACATTGACACTAATTATATTTTTGTTAAATTATATTCAGCCATGTTATAATTTTAAAAATGATCAACTAAAAGCAGGACTTATTACCAGGAATGTTTTTTTTGTATATTGGAAAATCTCTAAAGTTTCAACATCTGCTAACCATTGTATCCGATAAGCTACGGTACTAATTTTTTTTTTGTTTTTTTTTCAGAATGAGTGGCTTGACAAAAGAAAACCTTAAAAGTGCCAGGAAAACATTTGCTCAGGTACAGACTGATTTGCTGAAGCTGTTCAACAGCAAAACAATTCTGATCGGCCACTCTTTGGAAAATGACCTCAAAGTTCTCCAGGTAAACTTGACTAGATTTAATTACGGAGTGAAATAAATTAGTGACGAAATATAGATAAGATACCATCTGTGAGTGTGATCTGTGACAGTGGCGGGGGGAGGGGGGATGTTGGATGATTTTGCCAACTATTTTAGTTCTGTTTATTAGCCATATCATTTGAATTGTACACAATTCTGTGTCATTGCCCGGTGTCCCCACCATGACACTTGTAGCCGTCACACAGTGGGAAGATCACTAGGACTAGAATGTATTTCTCTACATTTTCAAGGCACGTACCTTGTTTATAATTTTAATCTAACTATTCACATTTCTAACTTCTCAGACATTTGAGTAAGAGCTAAGTTGCTATATTTAAGAAGGCTCAAAGATCAGATATCAAAAGTTAAGCGATTTTAATGTCACCCGTTAAGGTCTTTAATATACATTTACATTCTAGGTTATTTCGTCATGTTCTGTGTTTTACTAGCTCACATCAGTTTGACTTCTTTACTGGCTGATCAATTAATTCCAACTTATTGAACTTCTCTGAATATTGTTTGTCTGCTTTGGTGATCAAGTTGATGTCATTTGCACAGATTTTGAAGGTGAACCAAACATTTCATGTTCCGTCAAAACTAATTTATTTTGGACTTCCCAACCCCCTTATCAAGGGTTTTCTTTATATATATATATATATATAATGTTTCATAATATGATGGATTTTTTCATCTTTAGAATTCCGTGCTTTATCTGGGGTTCTCAAAGTTCAAATCTTGGTTCTCTCCTTTTCACAATAATGATTATTCACAACCAACATTTCAGAATGTACACTAAACTGTAAATACCTTATTTGTGGTTTCAGAGTTCTTAATCTGTCAGTAATGTTTCTGATTACATAAAAAAATAAGAGAATATTAACCATATTTTTTCCTGGAGTGATGAACGTTTCAAGTTTCATGTGAAAAAATGTTTTGTAATGTCTTTTACCAACAAGTTCAGATGCTATTAAAATACTTTATAATTATTTTATTAGGGGTAAAGCTATTTCTATCAAACCACCAATAGGAGATCATGGCATTATTTTTGACTTAGCATTTTCTTTCATCAGGTTTATTCGTAGGTCGAGTAACTTTCTAAAAAATGTTAGTGCCATGAAATTACTTTATTGTTCGTTGGTGAGATTAAAGCTGGAGTTTGGTTTGGTAGTTAGAACCCTTGTCAGTCTTGCCTTTCTGATGCGATCAAAAGTGTTCAAAAGATGTTTCTCAGATTACTGTACCCCAAAGAGTTTGGACATTATACGTTGTAGTATTCTTGTGAATTACTGTAATTGTGCATAAATATCTTTTGTAGTATTAACAAATAAATAAATAATTACATAACATTCTCTGGAAGGGTTAAACTAGCTGATGGCCTTGATTGACTAACTTTTGATGTGGACTATACCTCAAAATTAACTTTTGATGTGGACTATACCTCAAAATTATGTACCCTTAGTGTTATGATTCTTTGCATCTGAAGTACTACACTCAGTTTTATGAAATCTCAAGTAACACAACTGATATTTAATTTTGTTTTTATATAATCTCAATTTTTCTAAAACCTTAGTATTTTGAACAATGAAACTGCAGTATATGAAACAACAGATACAAAAATGAATTGATCGAACCTTGAACCTTGAAATGAATGTATTGGTATTGTATCACCTCAGTATTATGAAATTTATAATATTTATATACGTTTTACAGACATTGGTATTATGAATCCTTAGTGTTCGTTAACATCTTATCAGTGGAGTTTCATGAACTTAAAATTCAGTAACTTATGATACCGTTTTAAAACTTGTTACATGAAGTTGTCTGGGAAACTATACCTCTCATCCAAAATTTGGTGTATCTATTAATTATTTGTAGAATAAGTAATTTTATTTTAGCAACAGCAAAAGCCACTGATAAAATTTTGACCAATTGCAAAATACATACAACTAACTATTATTTCCATTTTTTTTAGATCGTTTGCCCAAACTACACCATAACTAACCAATATTTGAATAACATGAATTTATCATATTCAGTGAATTATATGTTTAAATTAAAGAAAAATATGACATCTCTAATAAATAACGATGTTGAATTGTTATATTCGTACGTAATAATTATTGACGTTATATTATTTATATTTCACAGATAATTCACAATGTGGTTGTAGACACAGCCATAGTGTTCAAAAATGGAGAATACAAACAGGCTTTAAAAATTCTTGCCAGTGACCTCTTGAAAGAGGTCATCCAAAATGAAGGTAAGGCTGGTGATTTATTAAGCATTAATTTTAGATTGGAAACATTAGAGTACAATTCAGGATTTTTATCAAAACATTATTTTTTAGTTAACAACGGTTAACATCCATAGACAACTTCCCACTATCATTATTGTAAATCTTATAAAAAGCTTACAAGCTTCAAAATTCAACCAACTTCTTTTTTAAGATCATAAATTAATTTCTCCCACTCCAATTATGTAAAACTGTGGTTTGCAGAATAATACATGATATAATTAGAAGTATTAATGTAAACAATATTTATATCAAGAATTTCCAGTAGCTTCTTCATTAAGTAAAAAGTCTTGAAGACAGAACATTATCAGAAAGACTCTTCTGAATAAAAACTCACAGTAAGACAACAAAAAGAAGAGAAACGATCACCTTGTAAATGAATAAATAGTAACATGTTGATTTTAGCATGCCGTTGACAAATGAGATGAAAAGTACTGGCCCCAGCACCAATCCTTGGGGCACGCCTCTTTGAAATGGGAAAAGTTTCATCATATTTCTATTTTTGACCTCTCTGAGTATGTGATCCAGTTATACTAGTTGGCCCTCCAGGTAGCTCCTAAAACATTTTTTGTAATTTTACTCACTCCCAAGCGTTATAACTTATTTTTATGATAAGATTTTCATAAGCAGTCAAAGGCCTTACTTAGGTCAAGCAATTGCAGTTGCCAAACTGGATGTCTTCAAGTTGTCCACTATGGTTTCAATTAGATTTCTACAGCAGTGAGGAACCATGCTGGTTACCATTAAGCAGGCTGTTTTTGGAACAATGATCGAGAATTCTCTTTAGAAACGTTTTCCACATTTATAAAATAAAATAAGAGTCCACCAAACTGCATATGTCTATAAGTTTGCATATATATTCAGACTTCTTATTAACTGAGCCACCCAGTTTTCAAGTTAGGCCTGCTCAAATAATTCAACTAAAACAACAACAATGAGGCTTGGTGGTGTTGATGCATTAGCTATTGCTTATTGAGGAGTTCAATTTAAAATATAACATAACAAAAAAACAGGAATCTAAAAACGTGGAAACATATGAAATTGTTATGATTAAACCAGTGAACATGTTAAATAACCTTAGTAAGCAATATTTTGGCATCATTTATGACAACTAATTCATTGGTTGGGTTTTTCAGAAGATGGACATGACTCAGCAGAAGACGCTGTCACATGTATAAGATTAATGATGCACAAAATATTTAAAGATGCCATTGCTCTGGCTAGGAGGGTAAGTTCTTAGTAGTAATAAGTTGCTTGGTAATTAGTTACATCCTTCATTGGTTTTATTTTTTGATTTATTTGGACTTTACCTATCGCTTCTAGTGTTTACAACTATACTACGTTTTGGGAGGTAAGGAAATTCCTCCCGTAATCAAGTGAACCCTACTTACATCTAAATATCAAGTTCTTACACCTAACTAACCTACATTTTTTTGGATTTTCTTAATTTTGTTTCTTTTACATTTTAACTACACTAAGACAAAAATAACAAATACATATGCAAAAAATAAAATACAATACACTAACACAACATTTACATACACAAACAAATGGAAAACTGACTATACATTACCTGTTCTGCATCATTGCCTCCAAGCTGACGGCAAATACGGGCAACCTCACTCTCACATCCGCTAACCATCAGATCGCGCACTCGACTAGTGGCTAGCGGTAGTGGAGGGGAGAGAGCTGGTACCCCCACCTATCGTCAGGGGCAAGTGGCGACACAGCTGTGGCTACCCACCCGTCTGTGTCGACGGGAACATGACACGGAAACCAAAACTGCATGATTCCTCCTAGAATGCTACACGGGTACTTGTACGATATTCTCATAGAGATTACCGCATGCCTCCAAGGTGAGCATTGGGAACTGGTCATGCAATCAGGTGGCCGTGTTTCCTCCAAGGGCGATCATGGACGCATGTGTCGTAGCCGCATTGGATGGACTCTATAGACGGAGGAGCAACTGTAACACAGGGAACTGGCGTGTGTTTGTGGGGTGATTTTTGACTGAAATGGTTTTTAATTAAGGGAACCCATAGTGGCCTGACATCAATACTACTCTGACTTATCGGATTTTCATGTAATTTAATTAATGCCCCTTCAACAAACTTTCTTTTATAATAGTGAGACTCATGATGTATAATTTTCCTTTTATAGACGTCCCTAAAAGGATATCTTGAAAAATATGCAGTCGACATATTATACATGTTGTTGCCTTGATTAACATTGCATATTGCAGCAAACACAACCTTGAAAAAAATTTATGTTGGAAATCATACCATTGGCTTGGCTAACAGTTTTTTAAACCACACTTTGACAGACTGCCATTTCCGACTGATCTATCCGTTTGAGGTTGGGTTGGCAGCAATTTATTACATCTAATTATAAATATATTAGACCCATGCTTACATTTAACATTACCGTGACTTCCTCTGCTAGATGCCCCCAAAGATAACGAATGGCTAAAAACAATACCAAAAGATAGTTGGCAAATTTTGTGAAAGATTTACAAAGCCTTGAGTCCCTAACTATGGTATTTTTCATCATGCAAAGGCATTCTGGGACTTTAAAAAATTACTGTATGATGCCATTAACCACAACAAAATAGATGAATATTAATCATTCAAAATTGGAAAATTACAGTTTCAAACAACAATTTAAAATGTTTATGTCTATTGTGAAACTTAATTCATCGCAAATATTTTTCTTCTCTGATTTGTTTGGCGTTAAAATTTACCTTTGTTCCTTATGTAATTTAGAATTCTTTGAGTTTGTTTTTTATCAACAGTTTTGATGTATCGTTTCAGGCACCACCGGCCCCCAGAGGAAGATATCGAGCGAGCAATCCTGGCTTCTAACATGGATCAACACCAAATCTGCCTCTATCCTCACTTAGTCGTGTAAAGTGGTATTAATGTACAAATATTGTTTTATTTTTGTATTTTTATAGATACGGACTTGTACAGTATTTTCAACTCTCGCCCCGTCATTTATTGTTAATTCTTCAGATTTAGAATTATTTAAATATATGAAAAATTGTTTATATTTTTTTGGGTGTTTTTTTTAAGAATACAAAACTTTACAGTTGAGAAAAGTTGTAAAGGAACTTGTAGGAAAGTACACAAGATTTTGAAATATTGAACAAATGTGGTGTAATATGTGAAACGGTTTATGGAATAAAAAACATGTCTCAAAAAAACTTCTTACTTTCATATTTTATGTAGTTTATGGTAGCCTTTGTTGAAAATGGTTAAATATAAAATAGCTTTTAACATAATTGGTGCATAAGTCTCATCTTTATTCCCAAGAAATGATCAACAAAAACAAACTCAGCTGTTATATACGTAACTTTAAAATAACACATATATTAAAACAGGACAACTCTTCCCCCGTAAAACCAAACAGGTAATATATAGCTATGAGAAATGTGTGTTGGTTCACTGCTTGTGGATTTAATTTCTCAAAATCATTTTTCAACTTCAGTACATCACCTTTCCAATTCTTTTCTTTCCTCATAATTTTCTTCCCATTTTTTCAAAAACTCTCAATTATACAATGTTCCATTTTTTAAACTCCCTTGGGCTTGTCTTTCATTTGTTTGTTTTGGAGATACCGACTTGTTTTCTTGCAAGTCAGGAAAACTTGATCAATGGAAGGTATCTTGATATCTAATGAAGTTTAAAGTATCCTTCCAAACATCAGTTCTGCTGTGCTTTTTCCTGTTACTCTTTTCGGAATGCTACTCTTCTCTATAGGGAAAATTACCTAAAACTGGTTAAAAGATTTATTTTATTGAATTTTGATGAACTTGGACTACCTTCCATCATTAAGCCCCAATATACACTGTTGTTGCAAATCAACATCAGGGGTTGAGGCATTATACGTCACACACACATTGAAATGAGCATTTACATGTTTGTATGTTGCATGTACGACTGTTGTATATTGCATGTGCACATTGTTGGGGCAATTAAAGACACACATTCAGATAATTTATTTTGAGCTTTTAAAAACTTGTGTTGTTCAACTAAAATGCTATCTCTATGTTTAAGTATTGTCGGCAAAGGTTCACATGAATAATGTGCTAGTTGGACTTAAATTCTCAGATCATTTTAGGAGCTGATAAATTGTTTAAATATTGTTTTTGTTAACTTCAGCTAAAAAAAACTAAACAAAAGTTCAGCCTTGCTCCTGATCTCATATATGTCCATTATCAAATGTAAACATTAAACAGGTTGGTTTGAGTTCCTCCCCATACTCCGGCTGTCTTCAGTTAACCATCCTCCTATTTGTCACCATTTTAAAATATTCATATTTTATTTTTTTTAAATTGTAAAATAACATTTATTTATGGTATCAACTAATACACTGTTTTTTTTTTTTTTTTTTTTTTTTTTTTTTACTCAAAACCTTTACCAATTTTATAATTAATTGTATAATTGTGAATTAGGTCTGTGTGAGTTCTATAGATTTGAGTTTTTTATTTGTGAACTACTAAAACATAAAAAAATAGTTGATTTTGGTAACTACACCATGTGATGTAAGACCAAAAACTGCTACAGGGATGTCTATTATTAGGAAAAATATCCACCATGCAGTATACTATATAATTTAAAAACAACTAGACTAGGTGGCCAAGTTGGCAACCAAATTTGGTACTACAGTATTGCAATAAGACTATCAAAACTAGTTTAATAGATCCCAAAGTTTAAACTTTAATTTTTAATTTTACCTTTTTTTAATTTGTACATGTTAGTGTACTACTGTCAAATTGAGGATTCACAATCCGTCTTTGTTTGTACCGTTGTAAATGACAACATTTTCATCCATGTGATGTGTGGGTATAGTTCTGAAACTTAATACATAAATCACATGTTCACAATATATAATAAATCAGTGATTTATTTCTAAAATCAGACATTGTATAATAATATCAAAACGTTTTTGTAAATCAGAGCAACATTCCATAAAACCATGTATGTCATAGTATAAATATAAAGAATTTATAAAAGGGTGTAATAATTCAGTTTTGTTTTATATGTAATTTAATTGCAGAAAGCAATATAGTTCCTGACACATTTATATTTTGTATACATTGTTGGTACAACATTCATGCTAGAAATGTTAATCATACTCAACTGGCTTTCTATGTTTCAATAATAATTATCTAAATTTATGTAATTTAAAAGTCCTTGTTGATTGTGTTAAAATCGTCTTTTGGTTATTTATTTGTTATTGAAGTCGTTGAGTTAAGAATATTCAAGCGTAGTCAACATACATTTTTCATATAGTCATATTTCAATTTTAACAATATATTTTTCTTAGTTTTCTTAAGCTTAAATATAAATAAGAACACGGAATAAACAAAAAATGTTCCTATAAAGGTGAAAAGCGCAAAAGTCCTGTGTCTGAAAATTTAACCTTGCACACCGATGAAAAATTCCTGTAGTTTTTAGTATTGTAATTAAAAAGTGATGTGTAGTTATATTACCTGTAATTTATTGTTATACGACTATAAATAGTACTTTTCTATAGAATGAAAAGATTTTTTTATTATAATGTGTATGATTTATATTTTTCACATTCAGTATTACAGGTGTCTTGTCGAGTTTTTATTCAACTAAAACAAACATTTCAAATCTAATTATAAATGTCTTACAATTAAAGGGGTATTCAACTTTTAGAAAAAAATTAACAAGTGTTTTGGGCTGTCTGTTTATTTGCTCTTATATAAAAAGTTGAGTAACATGGCTGCTTAAAGGTAAGCAAATTAATTATGTGACGTAACAGAAACTATGACATACATACTGAGGTGCATGTAACAGTATGCTTCAGCTTATCTGTAAAACCAGAACAGCACTAAAAATAAAAATTGGGAAGATCCACCTTTAAAAGTTAGCCAATTTTAGCTGTAATAAAATTTGTTTGTATTGCAGGTTTGTTAATCTGTTTTGTCTGATTAAGTTACCTTAAACTTGATTTGTACAGTAGAACTTATCCAAATAAATTGATGATAGCACTGATTGGGATTAGTGTAATAAATTGGGTTTTACCCAGCAATTTGTTAACCATTTTCAGAAGTAGGTAGATCAATTTTTAGGAATTGTCCGAGAAAAATAAAATAAACTGTGAAACAATAAATGATGTTGTCTATAAACCACTTAAGGAAAACAGTTTGCAAGTTTACTATCATGGGAACTAAAGGAGGCACTACCTCAGAAGAAGTTAGGGGTTGAGGAAAGTCAATTTTCTTCTGACATGTAATAATACTGAAGGTCTGGAAATAACGTAATAATACTGAAGGTCTGGAAATAACGTAACAAAATCACTTCAAAACTAATTACTTTGCTAGATTTTAAGCACAACATGCAAATAAAAACAGTTTTTATCTTTTAAACGAGAGACATTTTTTTAAAAGCAATACTAAATTTTGAAAAAATTAACTCACACTAATGTACTGTATACAAGTGTCTTAACGCTTCAACCCCCCTGTGACAGTATGTATTTAGTGAATCAGCATCTGACTGAATGCCTCTAGATACAGTCTTCCTACTTCGTCTTATTTTTCACTAAGATTGTTTGCATGGTTGGGTATTTGCTAGGGGTTTACGACACCAACAATTTCACATCTGTACAGTTAAATAAAGTAAAAATATTGTGCCTCAGTACAGATTTAATAAATTTACAAACTTGTATTTATGGATTATCTTATAAAATGTCCTACCATTAAAATTAAATTATATGTTATATGTTTAAAACAGTGACTGAAACAACCATACCTAATAATAAAAATGACTTAAATAAGAATAATATTGAAAATTTATGGTACCATTTAGTTTGTTTGTTAAAAAAATAAGAAACATTGTTTTAAATCAAAACACTAGTTTAAATTTGAGAACCAATATTGTTGTTCTTCACTGAGGGAAATGAAAAAAAGTTGAACTGAACTTTTATGTAATGATGATAGGAAAATATTACCTGTCTCACTCTAAATTTGGGAAAGTATTACCTGTCTGACTCTTAAGTTTACTAAGAGTATGAATGGATGACTAAACAAAGGCCAGTTTTTGGTTCTGACGCCGTTTGATCCCCTCGCCCACATTTTTTATCTTTATTAACACACTGTTGATGGTTCTCCTTTTCAAATGGGATCAACTTAATTTATGTTTTTCAGGCCTTTTTTCCTACAAAGAAATATATTTTTTAAAGGTTTACTCTAAAAGTTGTTCATTATATCAAACTGTATTGTGCTAAATCCATACTGAGGTTATATTCTGTACTATATTGGTACCGATTTTTCCGTTCACCTCTACCTAGATCCCTACCAGATCCCGAGTTTTTGTCTAATTCGGATTCAGGCTGATGGATTTCTACTGTACTTCACATGCTACTGGTGTGTATTCAGTGGCTTGCCACCATTGAATGTATTTTGTAAATAAGGACACTTTGTTATAAGTAATAAAATTGTTTCGTTATAAAGTCTTGGTGGTTTTACTCATTCATTCCCCTCAACCCTCTTTATGACCTCCTCTTCACTGTGGGTTCTTTATTGAAGTAAAATATTCATGGATAATGTTCAGAACAAAACCTATCCAAAAATATTTACTTTTACATTTTTAAAGGTAAAGGAGTTTTGAATGGATTTTCATATAAACAATTGACTTTTCGTGGGGTTTCAATTTTTTTTATTCATAATTCAAGCAAGGATCTTATTTTGATAGAAATCCAATGAAAATATTAGAACCTATTGTACTGTTGCTACTCTTAAAACCATGTAGTAAGAAAAAGGTATCAAAATTAAAACTTGTAATACAAAAATATCTTTATTGAAATTCATGAGATAACAATAAGACACTTCAAGATGCAACTATTTCCAGTAGCTTTAACAGAATTAAAACTATTGGCATTTTGTTATATTTATATAGTACCTAAACGCTAAATTTATATTATTTGTCGACAATAAAAGAGACTTGTTGGAATTTATATTTTTCTCTTTTTATGATTGCGAATTTTATTGTGTTTTAGTCCACACGAGGTTTAATAGAGCACTTTTTACTAATTGTAATCAGCAATAAAGTGTGCACATTTTGGAAACTTTAAACTTAAGTTTAATTTGTTGGTAACACTATGATCACTGCAGTTAAAAAAATCTATTTAATCCAAAAACTGAAAAAGAGAAAAATAACTGTTATTATAAACTAGATAAGATTAACATAACTAATTAAATAGTAATGAAATACCATGGACAGACTACTTGACTATAAAAACTATCGTATACATTTCAGTGTAACTATTATAGTCATAACTGGTTTTACTTAATAATAATCACTCGTCTTATCTGGTATAAGACCTGATTAACTGTCGACATGTCCTCTTTTATTAGTCTTTGTGTTTTTTAGTTACTGAGAAAAAAAACACAAAGGTGTTTGGTGTTTTTGTTTTGATTTTATCACAAAATCAATCATTATATTAATAGTAATCCATGGTAAAGTATTAATTAGAGAGCTGTGTAAGATGAAATGAGATCATATTTTAAGGATTTATACCTAATAATGCTTTGGAAATCAACTCAGGGTTGATGACACGTTAGGACAATAAAAGCTGGATGTGTAATCCAGTCAATACAGCCAACTGATAAATAAATCATTCAGTTCAGTCGCTTGGTGGGTGTCGACATCCGATTTGTAGGTTGGCAGAACCTTGCATCGAACTGACAAAAGATATATTTTGTAATTTAGTGAAAAACAGTATTACAAGTAGGGGTTTCAACCCCGGGATCCTTAATCGACATGTTTTAATTACTTTCCTTTCCCTGTCAGTATTCTCAAAAAATAAAATAAAATAGTTTAGTAGCATAGATTACTTTATCAGCAATGTAAAAAACTTTACCATTCATTATCATGGCAAGTTTACAGAAGACTAAACAATGAATTTCTGTAAAATTATGATTACAAATGATTGTTTGAATTTCCTGATATTAGAATAGTCCAGAGTAAACAATAAAAACTTATTCTTCATGACAATCTGTTCATGTTTCAAAACCAGAATTTAAAATACGTTCTCAATAATTTCTCACACTCAATTGTCTTCAATATAAAATGTTACTGGATCTTCTTTAATTCAAAACTTCATTATACATAAGGATAACAAAATTAGAATAGTGGTAATTACATTTTTGATTAAATATGAAAACATGTTCTTTATTTTATATTTGGTTATAAATAGGTTTAAGTACAAAACAATACGTATTGATGGCAGAATTTGTGATTACATCAATATGCATTTTTCTAAATAATTCTTCTCATTCATACTTTTCAAGAATTAAATTTTAAAACATTACGATTGCCACATAACACAACATAAAACATTAAAATTAGTCCATGGGAATATCACATGCTTGTGGGCAGAAATTGTATAAAATAAATACAAATTATTGTCATGGATAATATTTAAAACATAACAGAGACATGGAATTATATACCAAAGTTATTTTTGTAGTATATTTAATATTCTGTACTCATCACCACATAATTAGAGGAAAAAGGCATATTTATGTGTAAAAAAGCAGGTTGCAATAATAAAAATATTCACTCATCTTAGATACATGTTTAAAACAGGAACAATACAATACTATATCACTTAGAGAAGATCCTTAGAGTGTTACAGATAACATTGTTAAAATAATCAACATTACTTTAGATAATTAACATGAATTGATTTTATAGTAGAAAACTGTGAAGAAACCTAAAAATTACAACAATTTAAAAAGGAAGAAGTAAAATAAAAAATACAATTACTATAACATACCAGGTAAATTAAAATCAATAATATGATGATAGCAGTGACAATCGTATCAAATTGTAGATACTTCATACAATTTAAGTATAATAGTTTATTCATACTCCTCTACCGTACTTTTACAATCAGGTTTCACAAAAAAATACAACTTAAAATACTCTTGGTATTATAATGAGCAAAATATCAATTGACTGGTCTTATTTGCCTAATAGATTGAATTTAAGCTATGAATACAAAGTTACAAACTTTATTATCAATCCAATAGTTTCATTTGTTGACTAGTCCTATTTTTAATTCAAAAGTCAGAAATTTTAATTTAAATCATGTTGTTAATGTTCTGTTAAATAACGATACATAAACAAAATTAACAGAAATTTAATCTACATTTGTCCAAACTGAAGACAAATTCATTCTTGTTTAGTTAACTGATTGTCGGATAACCAAATCATTAATAACTGCCAACTCATCTTAATATTTTGCTGAATATGTACATTTGGACCAACAAATTGTAACAGCTAAAACATATATATATAAATGAAACTAGATTCAACAATAACAATTTTAATAAATATTCTGTAGAAAATTGTAAGGTATAAAGATTATTTTTAAAACACGATATATGTGCTACAATTCTGAAATATGCTAGCTACTGTGCCTATTATTTTTATTACTATCCTTAACTATTTTTACTGCATTTTTGTCGCCACTGTTTGCCAAGCTGAGACAAACCATTTCATCTTCCTTCTCAACAGGCTGCCTCTCATTGTTGACTACCCTGAGATCGTGATCCAGTAGGGATCTGTGAGCGTCTGGGCCAATCAAACTCAGTACAACAGGCAGAAACACGATGCCATGAAACAGTCCGATTGTCACCACCAAAAAAAATATCTGTCACAAACAACTCCTGATTATATACTGATAAATATTTTATTGTCAGAAATAAATGTACACTATACAAAGAATGACGGGTTAATCAATTTGGACTAAGCCACGATAGGGAAATTAATTATATTATAACATGCATAGAAATTGACAAGATACGAGGGCTGTTCAGAAAGTAAGTTCCGTTGGTGGCTAGCGAGTAAAGGAGAGGGGGTAGAGTTGTGACCGCGGCGGCGTTGGGTAGTCTGGCTCAGTAGGCGTCTGTCCGTACGCCAAGAAGGTCGATCGGACTGCTCCGCGCGCTCCAATCTAAATTCAAAATGGCCGCCGCAAGTGCCAGTGCCGCCGGCTCTGGTGACGCCGTGAGCGTCAGTCCAGCCGCCGCAATTGACAACCCTACTGACTGTGAAGTGCGTTCAGTTATCCGGTTTCTTTGGGCAAAAAAAATTAAACCTGCTGAGATCCATCGTGAACTGTGTTCTGTTTACGGAAACAACATAATGAGTGACAGTGCAGTTCGGAAATGGTGCCGTTTGTTTAACGAAGGATGCAAGAATGTTCATGATGAAGAGAAAAGTGGCCGGCCATCTGTGGTAACCGACGATCTTGTGGACAAAATTAATGATAAGGTTAGACAGGAAGTTCACTATTACAGACCTCTCGGAGTGTTTCCCCCAAATTTCACGCACTCTTCTGTACAACATTGTGACTGAAAATCTTGGTTACCACAAATTTTGTGCTCGGTGGGTGCCGAAATTGCTCACAACTGATCACAAAATGAACAGAATGGGCGCTGCCCTAACATTTCTGGAGCGATACGACGAAGAAGGCGATGAACTTCTTGATCACATAGTGACAGGCGATGAAACATGGGTTTCTTATGTGAATGTTGAACAAAAAAAACAATCAATGGAGTGGGGTCACACTGCGTCGCTGCGTAGGCCCATCAAATGCCGACAAACATTCTCAAGGAAAAAACTCATGGCAACTGTTTTTTGGGACAGGAAAGGGGTTCTATTGGTTGAGTATTTAGAAAGGGGCACTACAATTAACTCAATAGTGTATTGTGAAACGCTAAAGAAACTGAGGCGGGCAATCCAGAACAAAAGGCGCGGCATGTTGACCGGTGGCATTGTTTTCATTCACGATAATGCACGTCCTCACACTGCAGCGAAAACTCGTGAGCTTCTGGATCATTTTAGTTGGGATGTTTTTGATCACCCACCTTAAAGTCCTGATTTAGCGCCAAGTGATTTTCACTTGTTCCCTAACATGAAAAAATGGCTTGGGTCACAGCGCTTTGTGAATGATGACGAGCTGAAAGATGGCGTCAACGGGTGGCTATGTGCACAGGCGGCAGAATTCTTTTCAGTGGGAATTGAAAAGCTTGTTCCTAGGTATGATAAGTGCTTAAATGTTAGTGGGAATTATGTCGAAAAATAGTTTAAGACACGCTCTTTAAGATGTATATAATACATTTTTTGTAGATCCATTGAGTATTTTTTCACACCTAAACGGAACTTACTTTCTGAACAACCCTCGTATTTCATAATAACTGGCGAAACTGTTGTGTATTAACCTTTGGGTCGGCTGCGACAACGTTTGTCCCATCGTGATAGGATAGCCAAGTCGCGCGCGCGACATGTTGTTACCTTCCAAAATCCGGTAACTCCCAAAAGTTCCTCGGCTATGCTCAGTAGGTGGTGGGAAGGGTTTAGGAATTATGGTTTCAGCTGGAAAATTAGACTTTAAAAAATAATATTTCATGAGCGCCACTTTTTTGAATAGGGTAAAGCAAAGAAACCCCTTTTTGAACAGTGAAAATTAAATTAACTAAAATTGAACTATTTCTCATCACACATTTTATTAACATAATCATTAATAAGCAAGAGATTCCATGTTGACTTCAGTCCTTCTGAGATAATCTAGGAAATCAAGTTTTCAGATCGTTTCAACGTAACACATACAAATACTTTAAATCCTAACAAAATATTATTTAATTCGGACGTCCGTAAATCATCTAAACATAGACCCTTGAAAACTCACTGATATCCAACAGAGAACAATAACAACCTATTTACAGTAGACGCTCTTTTATCCGGCATTCTATGAACCGGCACATTCTATTAACCGGCATCAGGCGACCCGGGTTTTTCCAGGTATTTTCGGACGTTTCCGTTTCGTACTGCGACTGCGCTGGACTGTTCCCGCCTTTTTCTTAGTGACCTGTTGTTTGTTTACGTCTCAAGCAGTAACGTTCAGTGATGTTCGTAACCTTTGCTCAGTACACTACTGTATTCAACCGTGTTTTGGTTCGCCTACTGTTTATCGTGTCAGTGGTTTCTATTTTTAGACGCCAACTTCCGCCCGGCTGTCTGTCCGCCCGTCTGTCTGTCTATCCGTCCACAAATGCAGGTGTTCCGGAGCAGTGCCAAGGCCAACCAACGCACGCGACCACAGCTCATTACTGTAGCGAGATGACAGACTCTCAGATTACTGTATTCCCATTAATAACTAAAAAGTTCTATTATCCGGAAAAATCGATTTACCGGCATGGGCGTGGTTCCGAACATGCCGGATAAAAGAGCGTCTACTGTACTAATACACAATAATAACACAGATTAATATAAAACTAAACATGGTGACAAAATGTTCAGTAGTCCAAGTGTTATTCTTGTGAATTAAGAATCACTTGCAAAATGTAGAGATTATCCTGGATGATATGAAGTTCAAGATGATTATCCAAAGATTAGAAAAGTGTGGGTCTGACCTTATAGTGAAGCGCAGTCCATTCCAAAAAAAAATTACTACCGGTACTACACACTCAGGCACAGTATAAGGTGGTCCCATACACCAAATGTTCCTCAGTCCTCAATATACAGTACTTCTATATGGTACAATAAAAGCCTGTAAATATAATGTATCTAGCATTAGACACTAACTATTTATTCAACCTGAAACCAGTTAAATTACAACAAAATATAAAACTCTTTAATAAATCACAATCACCATGATAATTATATAGCAGAATAACAAAGAATAAATTTACATAATTTCATAAAGGAAAAGACTATTCTATTTTAAAAAAGATTATCTTCATTTGGATTTTTTTTACGAGTAGATTTTACTGTCAAAATATTAACTGCAAACCACACAATAATTGCATTAAATAAAACTATAAAAGTATTTATACAACACTGAACAACATTAATACTTTACCAATAATTGGCATTATCGTTATTCGCAAAAGTAAACGGTTGCAATCCAACAAAACGATTTTATGTACAATATTTTTAATTAAGACATTTTCATAATTTGTGAACAGACTATATAATACATAATTCTTATTACTAAAACAGTTCCTTTGTAACCTTTATACCTTTTTATTTACTTATTAATTAATTAATTAATATCTTATTTTACACAGCCCTAGGTTGCTGGCCACCAATTTGTAACCAATCTCTTTTTTCTTTAATTAATTATTATTTTTTAATTTTAATTAATATCTCAAACAACAAAAATCAATGATATTCAATTAAGCTATCTCAGGGTTCCAATTAATTTATCTCAGGGTTCATTGATTTATTAGTTACTAACTCAGTCGGAAAAACATAATATTCTTAACGACAGGGTGGACCCATGTTGAATCTTATCCACATGTGAAATCCTGTGAGTTCGTGTGGAGCTTGTTGGAAATTAGGCCTTGATAATAAAAAAGTAGATGATTCTGAACATACATCTATTTATTTATAAACATCTTAACTTAACAAAGGTTGTAAAAAAGTTCAATTAGTCCTTAAATACAGATAAAACTAATACACCCTAATCACATCAGACAATTTAATAACTATCTTGTACCTGTGAATTTATTTGTGAAACAAAATAATGTCACTGAGAATAAAACAATTTATTTATAAAAGTTCTTGTAGAGTATTGTTTATGTTTTTACTGTTGTTTAAGTTCCATTAAATATTATGCCGTTGTCTAGATAATATTTGTTTTCAGTTAGATATTGACTAACTGGATTTTGATTATAGTCCTTCTTTTAGTAGGGATAGGCTATGCCTCTCTGTATTAATCAGCCCTAGCATGGTCCTGACCGAGCCCTAGCCTCTGATAATTTCAGTGTTCAGAATAGGTTATACCTATTTTAAGTTCCAAATAGTTTCAGTTAACACAACGAGATAGGCTATGTCTTTTTATAACCCAAAATAGGCCCTAGGTTTCAAATAATTTAATTAAATTTATCAGAAGTATCATCAATAAATCATTTTGATTAAGTTAAATACTTATCAATTCGATATTTTTTCCACAAGGCCTAGTCACTAATTACACTGTCACAGATAATACACCGTTCACAAATGCCCTTTTTAACGGATTACACAACACTCCGGAGACGCCATCTTAGCGTCTATCAGCTAGATTCAGAATACATGTTACAGAACCTTCACGCACCGATGAAAATGACAAAAGACCAAGAATTGCGCGTTCTCGTTCTATTTATGCGAGAGGATGATTCACTCGCGCCAAGCAATCTGATTGGCTGTCGAGATCAGGCGACCAGGTTTTGGGCTAAACTGCGCCGCGTTTTATGCGCGGTAACATCGCCAAAATGGCTAAAATACCGTTTGTTAAATTCATATATTTACTCATTAAAAGATCGACTTTTCTATTTTCTAACCGAATTTGATAATTTTCTCAGGGCTGCTAGGGAATCTCATATGGTTTATTCCTATGTAGGTTTAATTTTGATTGGACGCTTAGTTTCAAAGATATTCCCGTTTTACTAAGAAGTTAATTATTGCACAATTGTTAAACTGTTTGTCTTAACTGTTAAAAATTGACTTTTTTATTTCTTGATAGAATTTTATAGTTTTTTCACACAAGTTAGAGAATTTCATATAGTTTGTTCCTGTATGATTTTTATTTCAGTTGGACTCATAATTTTTAAGATATTTCATTTTTACTAACTCAAAAGTTTGTGACATGTCATTTTGTCATTTATTGTTATTAAAATGTATTTAATTTAGCAATGAACTGAGTCACCCGTTACAAAACCCCCTTGAGCTTTGATACCCGATTGCATCGTGTTGCAAAACTCACCACCTAATGGCACAGTGAATGCTATTGTATAGGCCTACTATTTACTTTTGTGACTTTTATGAAAGAAAACTTTTAATACCCTAATTTGTTCAAATTATTATAAAACCTTACGTTTTAAATGTGTTCAAGTTATTACAAAATCTTAAATCTAACAATTCTTATACATATCATCACTGAAATAAAAGAAACACTTTAAATTGATATCTTAAAATCTAAAAATTACATCATGGTAAAAGTTCATGTACAAAATGTTCTTTATAGTTCATATATCACTGATGATTCCACATACCTTCCAAGATGTTTGTAGTTTACCTCTGTAAATTACTGGATTCCTCTTCTTAAACATCTTTTTTGAATACAGTATTCATTTGGATATGGTGTTTTTAACTTCTTCCTTCTCATCTTAAGTACATTGTTGGATTCCGGTTTGTTTATTACTGTGTTGCACTATGCTGTTCCTTCATCCATGCACACACACGTTTCACTAACACCATTTAAACCACAGGTACAAGATATACTGTTCGAAGGGGACTAATGTTTTTCATGATGTGATATTAAGACATTTTTAGACATTATTACAATTAATTAATATTTAAACACCACTAAAAGATTTTAACACAATCAATATCCCTACTTACATCTTTTACAATACAATGCACTAATTATTCAATGTTAATAAACCATAAATCTTAAAATTACTACAAATTTAGAATGCACTCACTAAATGTCTGTTGGAACAGTCGTTTTTACTAATTACAACAACAAGACTTATATCAGATGTGAATTGGGATGAGACTCCTCTATCGACTTTTGATAAAAATGGAACTCAAGTTTCCTATATGAACTACTACAAAGAGAGATATAACATAACAATAACTACTCCGAGAAATCAACCTCTCCTTGTTTCCAAAAATAAACTAAGGGACAAGAGAGCAGCTGAGCAAGAAACAGCAACATTATACCCCATATTCATTATACCTTTTATTTATAACATTTTATTTTTATTTATTATTTTCTATTACTTTGTATTTTTTATATATTTTATTATTATTTTATTTTTATCAAACATACTGCGTCAAATGTGATACCTAGTTTCTTATGTACACCTACCTTCAAACGAGTGGTACAACCGCATTGATGCCTTTATATTCTAACAAACAAATACCTACCTTAAAATGAGTGGTACAACCGCATTGATGCCTTTATATTCTAATATAAACAACTTATTTATTTTGAACACATTTAAAATATAAATACATGATAATGAATGGATGATAATTAATACTAGTGGCTAGAACCTTAACATGTGCTGCCACACAAGCACAGAGGTAGTAGAAAGAATGAAGAGTTTCCTATGGCTGAAAATTGTTAACATGTGCACCATAGACACAGAGGTTATATTGGTGAATTTAATTGTTAGTCAGGTTTTACACTGACTACTATGCTCCATTTTTAGAAAAAGTTTGGGACGGGTTACAGAGCATATTTTATTTTTGGGGACTGACTGATCACTCCACGCCGTAGGCAATAGGTTACCTTTTCTTCAAAGGCCCTACGCCAATCATTACCTAACGGCACGTTCGCTTCACTGTTCAATATGGTCAAAAAAGTTCAAAAACATTGTCGTCGATTCAGCTAGGTATTCTGCCTAGACTGAATCAACCCACCGTTACATATCCTTAACCCTAAAATATAAAAACACATACATACTCGGCCTTCCGTTGAGTGATCAGCGCATTCTTCTTTTCTCATTCATCAACTTTCAGGTATACATACTTTTATCGACAAATTCAGGTAATTTATTATAAATTATGTTTTTCCAATTTTCACATTTTAATAATAAATTCCTCTATTAAATTTAACAGTTACTTATACTTGATGAGATATAATCAAACAACATTACTATTTTGTTACAAGACAGAATTTAAATTAACTTACAATAAAATTGTATGGTTTTAGATGATTTTACTATATGACTCCTTGAACAATTATTTTTTATATAATTTGTATTGGAATAACATACTTTACATTTTGTCCTATTATTTTGATCATATTTGACCAAAATAATATTTGTATCTTTTCTTGATTTTTGTATTATTAGGGCCCAAAAACAGAAATTGTAACATAAACACAAACGGCCCATACTATAGTAATATCCTTTTTTACTTTGTACCAGAAAAAAGCATGACAGATATATCACTAACCCATTATATTTTCAAAATTATTCAAAAAATTTCTTAAGCTGTGTAACATTGTAAGTTCCTATGATTTCATTTGTTTTTGTATCCTTGACTACATATGCATTGTCCATTTTGATTTGAATTATTTCAAACGGACCCACAAACAATAAAAAGAACTTTTTAATTTTCTTTTTTAGCTTACTTGACAAAGGATGCGTTTTTACTAATACTTTATCTCCCACTTCAAATTTTACTGGATTGATTTTATTATCAAACTTAATTTTCCTCTTTTCAGCTTTACTTTTAAGTTTATCTTTAACTAATTTGATACACTCAGGGTAATCCAACTGTCTATTATAAGGAAACTCAATCACACTTTCTAAGAAATGTTTATTTACTCTACCTAACATAACCTCTGACGGTAAATGTTCTGTTACTCCATGAACTGAATTATTCAAACATTCCTCAACAAACTCCAATGCTGCTGGCCAATTGGTGTGTTTTTTATGACAATATATTCTAATCATTTTATTTATTTCCTTATTGACTCTTTCTGTTGGATTTGACTGTGGGTGTACACGGAGGTGTGAACTGCCCTTATATTTGCCTCTTCTTATTTATCAAACTCCCTTTTCTCTACCCCCCATTTCTTTGTCTATTTGACCTTTAGGCCTATCTGATTGTGTCTGATCTGTCCTATTGACTTGGGTATGACTATCTATAACACTCTTAATTTCAAAAAATCCTTTCTTATTCAAATGTACCAGGTCTAAAACTTGTTTATTGCCTAGAAAAATCACTTCCTCATATAGGCTTCTCTTACACCTGGATTCATCTCTACTATCAATTAGTTGGTTTGTTACATCTATGATTTTGATTTTGTTTATGTAGGCTAGGCTATGAATAAAAGCATTTACTTGTTCTAATTTTTTAAAATGGTCAACATCACTCAAAGCTAACTTAGGAATAGGCGGGATAGTTAACACTACTATGTTTTTGTTTGCCTTCACTAATGTTTCAATGAGTAATTTATAATCACTTATTATTTCGTTAGTTGACCTACATTTCAAAAAATCATTCGTCCCTATTAATACCATTACCTGTTCATTTATTTTTTTAATATTTTGGTTTACTAGTCCATTTAATTCCTTAATCGTTTGTCCACCCCTACATAAGCCTGCTGTCCATTTTCCACATATTAACTGGGATTGAAAATTCATACATTGTTTTGAAAATCTAACTAATTGAGAATCCCCCAATAGTTCATAACCATTATAGACTGGTTTTGTTATTACTTCTGGCTTATCCAAAGTAATACAGTTAACATGTGGTTCAACTAGTCAATCTTTATTTATTCCACCCCTATAGTTACCCCTGTTATTGCCTCTGTAACTTCCCCTATAGTTGCTTCTATTGTTCTCAACATACCTACCAGACCCTCCATTACCACCATCATTGTTGTCATCTAACCTAGCTCCACCCCCCACATTATCTGCATTGTTCCTAACCTCCGAGTTCTGATTGTGTTGGCCTACATTTGCCCTAGGACTATTTTGTCTGAATCCCAAGTTATCTCTGTTCCTGTTATTATAGTTACCGTAGCTTATCGGTAAACTTTCCCTATCATGTATCGTTCCCAGGTTTCTACACATATTTTCTAGTTCACCCTCTGTCGTAATCTCTTTTACTGTCATAATCATTTGAACAGCTGCGGCTGAACTTTCTGGTAAGTGCCTACAAATATGTTTTAAGAACATTTCCATACTGATAGGTTTGTCTAATACTTTATTGATTTCATAGTAATTCATTACATAGGTCTGCAAATCCATCTTACCAATTTTAAAATTACCACTGCTCATTAAGTCACATTCAAATTCCCGCTGTCTAGTGTTACCCCAGTATTTCCTCTTAAACTCAGTTTCAAAATATTGAAAATTATCAAATTTATCTACCTGTTGTCTAGCCCAAGTCTCTGGTTCACCCTTCAAGTATTTAATCAAATGTAATAACTGCACTTCCCAGTTATCACCTGATACTTGTACAAACTTCCTTGCAAACTTTAAATAAATCATAGGATGTACCGAGTTAGGCTCATTACTAAATTTTGTTAAAAACAACTCTGCATTAGCACTTATGGTGCTAGGCTTAGTTGATTTGACTTCCTGGCTTACCACATATGTAGGCTGAGTTTTTTGTCTAAGGTCATTTACCTCACATTCCATATCATTTATCTTAACCTCAACTGACTTTATTCTATTTGTTACAACAACAGCTTCATTATCATATCTTTCTTCAAATCTGTCTTGCCTTTTTACGCACTCTTCAACTCTAATTTTACTATCTGACTCACCTTCATTAAACTGTCGTTCAATTTTCCTTAACTCTCCATCATTAGTGTTAACTCTATGTTCCAACGCAACAGTGCGTTCACTTACCTGTTGAAATGTGCCATCAGATTCTAGGATTTTGGACTGCATTTTATTAACCCTATCTTCTACCTCACCTAACTCTTTATTCATTTTACAATCAAGCTTTTTACATTCCGCACCTATTCTAATGTCAATCTCGTCCAGTCTGTTACTATGTTCATTTAGTTTTACATCAATGCTCTCGAACTTACGGTCCATACTGTCAAACCTAGCACTAAACTTCTGATCCATACTGTCAAACCTAGCGTTAAAATTAGCCTAGACTTTTTCAAACCTATCATTTATACCATCACTCATTGTTTGTAATTTAGTATTCATATTGTCACTCATTGATTGCAACATTTTAATTAACTGGCTTTGAAATTCCTTATTTTGGTCTGGGATAGGGTCTACATTACTTTGGCTTGGTACCGGGCCTACTTCATTTTGCATTGTTACAGGGCCTACAACATTTTGTTTTGTTATTGAGCCTACACCTAGTACATTTAAATCCCAACCAGGCCAATCTTCTCCAGACATTGAAGACACATTAGATGGGCTCTGATTATTATTTTCTAGTACATTGTGATCTGCTACCTCCTCCATTTTACTCAAATCTTCAGATGACATTTTGTAATCAATTTATAAACTAACACCCGATTAATAATAAAATTCACAATAACTAGTTCATACTCTTTCAATCATCATTAGCCATCTTCAACAACAAGCCCCACTACTTGGCGCGCCACTTTGTAACCTATATTTCCTTTTATTTACTTATTAATTATTTAATTAATCTCTTTTTTCTTTAATTAATTATTATTTTTTAATTTTAATTAATATCTCAAACAACAAAAATCAATGATATTCAATTAAGCTATCTCAGGGTTCCAATTAATTTATCTCAGGGTTCATTGATTTATTAATTACTAACTCAGCCGTCAAAACATAATATTCTTAACGACAGGGTGGACCCATGTTGAATCTTATCCACATGTGAAATCCTGTGAGTTCGTGTGGAGCTTGTTGGAAATTAGGCCTTGATAATAAAAAAGTAGATGATTCTGAACATACATCTATTTATTTATAAACATCTTAACTTAACAAAGGTTGTAAAAAAGTTCAATTAGTCCTTAAATACAGATAAAACTAATACACCCTAATCACATCAGACAATTTAATAACTATCTTGTACCTGTGAATTTATTTGTGAAACAAAATAATGTCACTGAGAATAAAACAATTTATTTATAAAAGTTCTTGTAGAGTATTGTTTATGTTTTTACTGTTGTTTAAGTTCCATTAAATATTATGCCGTTGTCTAGATAATATTTGTTTTCAGTTAGATATTGACTAACTGGATTTTGATTATAGCCCTTCTTTTAGTAGGGATAGGCTATGCCTCTCTGTATTAATCAGCCCTAGCATGGTCCTGACCGAGCCCTAGCCTCTGATAATTTCAGTGTTCAGAATAGGTTATACCTATTTTAAGTTCCAAATAGTTTCAGTTAACACAACGAGATAGGCTATGTATTTTTTATAACCCAAAATAGGTTATCCTCAGCCCTAGGTTTCAAATAATTTAATTAAATTTATCAGAAGTATCATCAATAAATCATTTTGATTAAGTTAAATACTTATCAATTCGATGTTTTTTCCACAAGGCCTAGTCACTAATTACACTGTCACAGATAATACACCGTTCACAAATGCCCTTTTTAACGGATTACACAACACTCCGGAGACGCCATCTTAGCGTCTATCAGCTAGATTCAGAATACATGTTACAGAACCTTCACGCACCGATGAAAATGACAAAAGACCAAGAATTGCGCGTTCTCGTTCTATTTATGCGAGAGGATGATTCACTCGCGCCAAGCAATCTGATTGGCTGTCGAGATCAGGCGACCAGGTTTTGGGCTAAACTGCGCCGCGTTTTATGCGCGGTAACATCGCCAAAATGGCTAAAATACCGTTTGTTAAATTCATATATTTACTCATTAAAAGATCGACTTTTCTATTTTCTAACCGAATTTGATAATTTTCTCAGGGCTGCTAGGGAATCTCATATGGTTTATTCCTATGTAGGTTTAATTTTGATTGGACGCTTAGTTTCAAAGATATTCCCGTTTTACTAAGAAGTTAATTATTGCACAATTGTTAAACTGTTTGTCTTAACTGTTAAAAATTGACTTTTTTATTTCTTGATAGAATTTTATAGTTTTTTCACACAAGTTAGAGAATTTCATATAGTTTGTTCCTGTATGATTTTTATTTCAGTTGGACTCATAATTTTTAAGATATTTCATTTTTACTAACTCAAAAGTTTGTGACATGTCATTTTGTCATTTATTGTTATTAAAATGTATTTAATTTAGCAATGAACTGAGTCACCCGTTACAAAACCCCCTTGAGCTTTGATACCCGATTGCATCGTGTTGCAAAACTCACCACCTAATGGCACAGTGAATGCTATTGTATAGGCCTACTATTTACTTTTGTGACTTTTATGAAATAAAACTTTTAATACCCTAATTTGTTCAAATTATTATAAAACCTTACGTTTTAAATGTGTTCAAGTTATTACAAAATCTTAAATCTAACAATTCTTATACATATCATCACTGAAATAAAATAAACACTTTAAATTGATATCTTAAAATCTAAAAATTACATCGTGGTAAAAGTTCATGTACAAAATGTTCTTTATAGTTCATATATCACTGATGATTCCACATACCTTCCAAGATGTTTGTAGTTTACCTCTGTAAATTACTGGATTCCTCTTCTTAAACATCTTTTTTGAATACAGTATTCATTTGGATATGGTGTTTTTAACTTCTTCCTTCTCATCTTAAGTACATTGTTGGATTCCGGTTTGTTTATTACTGTGTTGCACTATGCTGTTCCTTCATCCATGCACACACACGTTTCACTAACACCATTTAAACCACAGGTACAAGATATACTGTTCGAAGGGGACTAATGTTTTTCATGATGTGATATTAAGACATTTTTAGACATTATTACAATTAATTAATATTTAAACACCACTAAAAGATTTTAACACAATCAATATCCCTACTTACATCTTTTACAATACAATGCACTAATTATTCAATGTTAATAAACCATAAATCTTAAAATTACTACAAATTTAGAATGCACTCACTAAATGTCTGTTGGAACAGTCGTTTTTACTAATTACAACAACAAGACTTATATCAGATGTGAATTGGGATGAGACTCCTCTATCGACTTTTGATAAAAATGGAACTCAAGTTTCCTATATGAACTACTACAAAGAGAGATATAACATAACAATAACTACTCCGAGAAATCAACCTCTCCTTGTTTCCAAAAATAAACTAAGGGACAAGAGAGCAGCTGAGCAAGAAACAGCAACATTATACCCCATATTCATTATACCTTTTATTTATAACATTTTATTTTTATTTATTATTTTCTATTACTTTGTATTTTTTATATATTTTATTATTATTTTATTTTTATCAAACATACTGCGTCAAATGTGATACCTAGTTTCTTATGTACACCTACCTTCAAACGAGTGGTACAACCGCATTGATGCCTTTATATTCTAACAAACAAATACCTACCTTAAAATGAGTGGTACAACCGCATTGATGCCTTTATATTCTAATATAAACAACTTATTTATTTTGAACACATTTAAAATATAAATACATGATAATGAATGGATGATAATTAATACTAGTGGCTAGAACCTTAACATGTGCTGCCACACAAGCACAGAGGTAGTAGAAAGAATGAAGAGTTTCCTATGGCTGAAAATTGTTAACATGTGCACCATAGACACAGAGGTTATATTGGTGAATTTAATTGTTAGTCAGTTTTTACACTGACTACTATGCTCCATTTTTAGAAAAAGTTTGGGACGGGTTACAGAGCATATTTTATTTTTGGGGACTGACTGATCACTCCACGCCGTAGGCAATAGGTTACCTTTTCTTCAAAGGCCCTACGCCAATCATTACCTAACGGCACGTTCGCTTCACTGTTCAATATGGTCAAAAAAGTTCAAAAACATTGTCGTCGATTCAGCTAGGTATTCTGCCTAGACTGAATCAACCCACCGTTACATATCCTTAACCCTAAAATATAAAAACACATACATACTCGGCCTTCCGTTGAGTGATCAGCGCATTCTTCTTTTCTCATTCATCAACTTTCAGGTATACATACTTTTATCGACAAATTCAGGTAATTTATTATAAATTATGTTTTTCCAATTTTCACATTTTAATAATAAATTCCTCTATTAAATTTAACAGTTACTTATACTTGATGAGATATAATCAAACAACATTACTATTTTGTTACAAGACAGAATTTAAATTAACTTACAATAAAATTGTATGGTTTTAGATGATTTTACTATATGACTCCTTGAACAATTATTTTTTATATAATTTGTATTGGAATAACATACTTTACATTTTGTCCTATTATTTTGATCATATTTGACCAAAATAATATTTGTATCTTTTCTTGATTTTTGTATTATTAGGGCCCAAAAACAGAAATTGTAACATAAACACAAACGGCCCATACTATAGTAATATCCTTTTTTACTTTGTACCAGAAAAAAGCATGACAGATATATCACTAACCCATTATATTTTCAAAATTATTCAAAAAATTTCTTAAGCTGTGTAACATTGTAAGTTCCTATGATTTCATTTGTTTTTGTATCCTTGACTACATATGCATTGTCCATTTTGATTTGAATTATTTCAAACGGACCCACAAACAATAAAAAGAACTTTTTAATTTTCTTTTTTAGCTTACTTGACAAAGGATGCGTTTTTACTAATACTTTATCTCCCACTTCAAATTTTACTGGATTGATTTTATTATCAAACTTAATTTTCCTCTTTTCAGCTTTACTTTTAAGTTTATCTTTAACTAATTTGATACACTCAGGGTAATCCAACTGTCTATTATAAGGAAACTCAATCACACTTTCTAAGAAATGTTTATTTACTCTACCTAACATAACCTCTGACGGTAAATGTTCTGTTACTCCATGAACTGAATTATTCAAACATTCCTCAACAAACTCCAATGCTGCTGGCCAATTGGTGTGTTTTTTATGACAATATATTCTAATCATTTTATTTATTTCCTTATTGACTCTTTCTGTTGGATTTGACTGTGGGTGTACACGGAGGTGTGAACTGCCCTTATATTTGCCTCTTCTTATTTATCAAACTCCCTTTTCTCTACCCCCCATTTCTTTGTCTATTTGACCTTTAGGCCTATCTGATTGTGTCTGATCTGTCCTATTGACTTGGGTATGACTATCTATAACACTCTTAATTTCAAAAAATCCTTTCTTATTCAAATGTACCAGGTCTAAAACTTGTTTATTGCCTAGAAAAATCACTTCCTCATATAGGCTTCTCTTACACCTGGATTCATCTCTACTATCAATTAGTTGGTTTGTTACATCTATGATTTTGATTTTGTTTATGTAGGCTAGGCTATGAATAAAAGCATTTACTTGTTCTAATTTTTTAAAATGGTCAACATCACTCAAAGCTAACTTAGGAATAGGCGGGATAGTTAACACTACTATGTTTTTGTTTGCCTTCACTAATGTTTCAATGAGTAATTTATAATCACTTATTATTTCGTTAGTTGACCTACATTTCAAAAAATCATTCGTCCCTATTAATACCATTACCTGTTCATTTATTTTTTTAATATTTTGGTTTACTAGTCCATTTAATTCCTTAATCGTTTGTCCACCCCTACATAAGCCTGCTGTCCATTTTCCACATATTAACTGGGATTGAAAATTCATACATTGTTTTGAAAATCTAACTAATTGAGAATCCCCCAATAGTTCATAACCATTATAGACTGGTTTTGTTATTACTTCTGGCTTATCCAAAGTAATACAGTTAACATGTGGTTCAACTAGTCAATCTTTATTTATTCCACCCCTATAGTTACCCCTGTTATTGCCTCTGTAACTTCCCCTATAGTTGCTTCTATTGTTCTCAACATACCTACCAGACCCTCCATTACCACCATCATTGTTGTCATCTAACCTAGCTCCACCCCCCACATTATCTGCATTGTTCCTAACCTCCGAGTTCTGATTGTGTTGGCCTACATTTGCCCTAGGACTATTTTGTCTGAATCCCAAGTTATCTCTGTTCCTGTTATTATAGTTACCGTAGCTTATCGGTAAACTTTCCCTATCATGTATCGTTCCCAGGTTTCTACACATATTTTCTAGTTCACCCTCTGTCGTAATCTCTTTTACTGTCATAATCATTTGAACAGCTGCGGCTGAACTTTCTGGTAAGTGCCTACAAATATGTTTTAAGAACATTTCCATACTGATAGGTTTGTCTAATACTTTATTGATTTCATAGTAATTCATTACATAGGTCTGCAAATCCATCTTACCAATTTTAAAATTACCACTGCTCATTAAGTCACATTCAAATTCCCGCTGTCTAGTGTTACCCCAGTATTTCCTCTTAAACTCAGTTTCAAAATATTGAAAATTATCAAATTTATCTACCTGTTGTCTAGCCCAAGTCTCTGGTTCACCCTTCAAGTATTTAATCAAATGTAATAACTGCACTTCCCAGTTATCACCTGATACTTGTACAAACTTCCTTGCAAACTTTAAATAAATCATAGGATGTACCGAGTTAGGCTCATTACTAAATTTTGTTAAAAACAACTCTGCATTAGCACTTATGGTGCTAGGCTTAGTTGATTTGACTTCCTGGCTTACCACATATGTAGGCTGAGTTTTTTGTCTAAGGTCATTTACCTCACATTCCATATCATTTATCTTAACCTCAACTGACTTTATTCTATTTGTTACAACAACAGCTTCATTATCATATCTTTCTTCAAATCTGTCTTGCCTTTTTACGCACTCTTCAACTCTAATTTTACTATCTGACTCACCTTCATTAAACTGTCGTTCAATTTTCCTTAACTCTCCATCATTAGTGTTAACTCTATGTTCCAACGCAACAGTGCGTTCACTTACCTGTTGAAATGTGCCATCAGATTCTAGGATTTTGGACTGCATTTTATTAACCCTATCTTCTACCTCACCTAACTCTTTATTCATTTTACAATCAAGCTTTTTACATTCCGCACCTATTCTAATGTCAATCTCGTCCAGTCTGTTACTATGTTCATTTAGTTTTACATCAATGCTCTCGAACTTACGGTCCATACTGTCAAACCTAGCACTAAACTTCTGATCCATACTGTCAAACCTAGCGTTAAAATTAGCCTAGACTTTTTCAAACCTATCATTTATACCATCACTCATTGTTTGTAATTTAGTATTCATATTGTCACTCATTGATTGCAACATTTTAATTAACTGGCTTTGAAATTCCTTATTTTGGTCTGGGATAGGGTCTACATTACTTTGGCTTGGTACCGGGCCTACTTCATTTTGCATTGTTACAGGGCCTACAACATTTTGTTTTGTTATTGAGCCTACACCTAGTACATTTAAATCCCAACCAGGCCAATCTTCTCCAGACATTGAAGACACATTAGATGGGCTCTGATTATTATTTTCTAGTACATTGTGATCTGCTACCTCCTCCATTTTACTCAAATCTTCAGATGACATTTTGTAATCAATTTATAAACTAACACCCGATTAATAATAAAATTCACAATAACTAGTTCATACTCTTTCAATCATCATTAGCCATCTTCAACAACAAGCCCCACTACTTGGCGCGCCACTTTGTAACCTATATTTCCTTTTATTTACTTATTAATTATTTAATTAATCTCTTTTTTCTTTAATTAATTATTATTTTTTAATTTTAATTAATATCTCAAACAACAAAAATCAATGATATTCAATTAAGCTATCTCAGGGTTCCAATTAATTTATCTCAGGGTTCATTGATTTATTAATTACTAACTCAGCCGTCAAAACATAATATTCTTAACGACAGGGTGGACCCATGTTGAATCTTATCCACATGTGAAATCCTGTGAGTTCGTGTGGAGCTTGTTGGAAATTAGGCCTTGATAATAAAAAAGTAGATGATTCTGAACATACATCTATTTATTTATAAACATCTTAACTTAACAAAGGTTGTAAAAAAGTTCAATTAGTCCTTAAATACAGATAAAACTAATACACCCTAATCACATCAGACAATTTAATAACTATCTTGTACCTGTGAATTTATTTGTGAAACAAAATAATGTCACTGAGAATAAAACAATTTATTTATAAAAGTTCTTGTAGAGTATTGTTTATGTTTTTACTGTTGTTTAAGTTCCATTAAATATTATGCCGTTGTCTAGATAATATTTGTTTTCAGTTAGATATTGACTAACTGGATTTTGATTATAGCCCTTCTTTTAGTAGGGATAGGCTATGCCTCTCTGTATTAATCAGCCCTAGCATGGTCCTGACCGAGCCCTAGCCTCTGATAATTTCAGTGTTCAGAATAGGTTATACCTATTTTAAGTTCCAAATAGTTTCAGTTAACACAACGAGATAGGCTATGTATTTTTTATAACCCAAAATAGGTTATCCTCAGCCCTAGGTTTCAAATAATTTAATTAAATTTATCAGAAGTATCATCAATAAATCATTTTGATTAAGTTAAATACTTATCAATTCGATGTTTTTTCCACAAGGCCTAGTCACTAATTACACTGTCACAGATAATACACCGTTCACAAATGCCCTTTTTAACGGATTACACAACACTCCGGAGACGCCATCTTAGCGTCTATCAGCTAGATTCAGAATACATGTTACAGAACCTTCACGCACCGATGAAAATGACAAAAGACCAAGAATTGCGCGTTCTCGTTCTATTTATGCGAGAGGATGATTCACTCGCGCCAAGCAATCTGATTGGCTGTCGAGATCAGGCGACCAGGTTTTGGGCTAAACTGCGCCGCGTTTTATGCGCGGTAACATCGCCAAAATGGCTAAAATACCGTTTGTTAAATTCATATATTTACTCATTAAAAGATCGACTTTTCTATTTTCTAACCGAATTTGATAATTTTCTCAGGGCTGCTAGGGAATCTCATATGGTTTATTCCTATGTAGGTTTAATTTTGATTGGACGCTTAGTTTCAAAGATATTCCCGTTTTACTAAGAAGTTAATTATTGCACAATTGTTAAACTGTTTGTCTTAACTGTTAAAAATTGACTTTTTTATTTCTTGATAGAATTTTATAGTTTTTTCACACAAGTTAGAGAATTTCATATAGTTTGTTCCTGTATGATTTTTATTTCAGTTGGACTCATAATTTTTAAGATATTTCATTTTTACTAACTCAAAAGTTTGTGACATGTCATTTTGTCATTTATTGTTATTAAAATGTATTTAATTTAGCAATGAACTGAGTCACCCGTTACACCTTTAATATTTTTCTCAAATAATATGATTGTGGAAATAAAAGATTATCAAATATGATCAGCATTAAAATGTGCTTGTAAATGAACTAATATTTTCTCTGATCGCAAAAGTTTATATATTTTACACAGAAGACAATTCTTACAAGTAAACATTAAATATTATTTAATAACAAAAGAAAGACATAACAAGATGAATAAAATGATTCTCTTAAAATATTCATACTGGATCATATTAGACTTGCATGAAAACTTTGAAAAAAACATGTGGACCACTAAATTACTTTACGTTTTTCCCACTTTAAATATTTAACTACATTTATAAATGAGTTTTAAATAGTTTCAGAAAATGAACTTTTTTATTAGCTTGATAATGCAGTTAACAATTTGTAATAAAACATAATAATCTATAAATGTACTCACCACAACGGCTTTTGAAGACAAGATAAATCACAACAGTAGTACAACATTGTAGTAACATTGTAGTAATTCAACATGTACAACTTGAACAAATATATTTAAAATAAATAATATTTATTTATTGATTCAATAACTTCACTATGAAAAATAGTTCACCAACTTGAGATATAAATACTTTTGGTTTGGAATAAATATCCCCAGCAAATGGAAAGTTTTCAATAATTATTCAATTCTCAATTATATAGCCTGCATCAGCAGCAACCAATTCTCAAGTGACGCTCCTGAAATGTTTGGATCAGGTGGTGAGCACTTTGCAAACCAAAGACAAGAAAATGTTATTCAGGAAAGGAATGTGGGTCGAGAGATAAGGATGGCTGAGTGCATAGTCCATCTCCGCACAATAACCATTCTACTCTTCCTTCCTTTTCTGACCTGCACTACTGTATTCATGAATTATTTATTTAACTTAAAAATGGTTACAACGTTTGTCCCATTAGTGTGCGGTGGCCGAGTCCTGCGAGGGACAAATGTGCCCATTGCAAACACAGTTTTGATTATAACAGGATAAAAACGGTTAAAGTACAAAATTTGCTAACAACTACAGTAGAGTTCCCTTCCACTAATCCAAACCCCACTATTCCGAAAATCCGCCTATTCTGAACTCGAGTTCGGAAATTACTCAAATTGACTTAAAACAGGAATAATTAGGAAGACATTAGTTTTTTTTTGTGAAAAATGTACATTTATTGTTGGTACTTTGGTATTATATGGATGTCACCCTTATGTAGATATGTGTAGAGCGCTGCGGCAGTTATGTTAAGATGGGTTATCATAAAAATGATTGTAGGACTTTCCTTGTTTTGTTACGAATCGAATGATACCTGATGAGTCATACTTCCGGCCGCCAAACCCCCTCCAAATAGGCCAAGGTCAGGTCGTTGACCGGAGCGCGCGCATCACCTGTCACCGCCTGTATCTGGGTCAGTGTCATGAGTGATTTATTGCCGTGCACTACGTTACATTTGTTTCCATAATGAGTGACGTTCTTTTGGTGTGGGATTTACCTCGAAATGAAGAGGAAACCGTACGTATTTTTATGATAACCCATCCTAACATAACTGCCGCAGCGCGTTGTATATTTGGCGGAGTACCTGTGGCGATCGGGTCTGGCTGCTAGCAGCGGCGACGCATTCAACACAATCCTAGCGGACATCGCTGCCTTTTGGGAGGCACAACACAAAGACCGCTCATCAGAATGATGTAAAATTTGTACAGTAAGTCAATAAAAGTACGTTTTTTCGAATTATGTAGTTATCCTTTGTATCCGGTAAAAATTTAACCTCCAAAAATAGTGGCATCCGTATAATACCAAAGTACCTTATTGTTATACAAAGAAGTTAAAAATAAATTCTATTAGATAATTTTCTGTTTTCGAATTCCCCATTTATTTATAAACATGCGGTCAAGATTTCATCATATGTTTATACACTTTCATGAACTTATCTCGAAAACAAGGAAGTAAAATGATAACGTCCTTTGCCAGAAGAAATGCCACTGTCACTCATTTTATAAAATATTTAAACTGAATATACTCATATAAATGTAACCTACAACTTAAAATAAAAACAAAATGTGCCAGTGTAAACCAACGAGATATATTTAACTCGTTGGTGTAAACAACAAAATTAGCAGATCATGTGATTCTTACAGACACCAAAACATCTGATGCTTATAACTTCAAAAAAACGGCATAGAGTATATCAATACCGACTACACAATGATACTCCACAACTATCTGGCTTCCATATATCGCAAAGGTCGCTACAGCTCATTTGGATAATTTACAAAGCTAATATGATTATTATTTCCCTAGCGTCCAAAATATTGGACGTCGGAGTTTTTTACACAATTTGCAAACGTCCGATATATTAAACCATGGAGTTTTTGGCAAAGACAGTGATGTCCAAAATCGGACGTCAGAGTGTAAAGGGTTATCAAGTCAATACGTTGATTTTATTCATGAAATCTGCCTATTCCGAATTCCCGCTAAACCGAACAGGGTTCGGTCCCAATTAGTTCGGAATAGCGGGACTCTACTGTATTGTTTTTCATACGTCATGAATTATTAAAGATGATGTATTATTTTTTATGGGTTAAAATCAAAACCAATACATATCGATCACCATTCATCATTCATCACCATTCTTCACCATTCGTCGTCAGTTATTAACTTTAAACATGACAACAGTTTTAAAATTAAAAAATTAATTTAATTCAAATTAATTATACTAGGCTCAATTTTTTTAATGTGAGAAAAGAGTAAAAAACTATTTCAAAGACTGAAGTAAAATCTGAGTTTGTAATTATTTGTCAATTTGAAAGTTTTCAAATTTTAAATTTAAAAATTTAAGTTAACTTTGGTTTGAGTCAATAAATAAAGGTGATTTTCTTAATTTATTTTATTTTCTCCCCATATATGTGTAAATATGAATTATCATAAACTATTAATTATAATTTTAAGTCACTTCTTAAATGTAAGAGAAAAAATTATTTATATATAATCCATAATATACATTATTTCTGTGGTATTTACAACCCTTAAAAATGCAGTTTAAAAACCTGAGAAATGAGTGAAAATTTAAAATTGTAAATAACACATGTAGACTACATGAATTGTTTTGCTATCTTTAATATTTAATACGATGCAAAAAACCTCCAATTACCCAAACTGTCAGATTATTATAGTTGTTTTATATTAAATATGAAGTTTTATTTGGTATTTTTTTAAAAAAGGTAATTTCCTAATTTATTTTATTTTCTCCCCATATATGTGTAAATATGAATTATCATAAACTATTAATTATAATTTTAAGTAATTTCTTAAATGCAAGAGAAAAAATTATTTATATATAATCCATAATATACATTATTTCTGTGGTATTTACAATCCTTAAAAATTCAGTTTAAAAACCTGAGAAATGAGTGAAAATTTAAAATTGTAAATAACACATATAGACTACATGAATTGTTTTGCTATCTTTAATATTTAATACGATGCAAAAAAAAACCAATTACCCAAACTGTAGATTATTATAGGCGGTGAAGCGCAGGCTTTTGTATTACTTCTACTGAACGTTGAAATTGTATTTAATAGTATTTAAATTATATTCCATAGATAATGGAATACGCTGGTTAATATTGCTTCGAAGAACTGCAGAATTTAACAAAAGTTTGTATTCAGTTGTTATATTTGTTTACTTAGATTTTATATGTTAACATATTGGGCCTATATTTTATATGGACACCATTCCAGGGTTTCTACAGAATTTCAGTTTTCTATTTCCCTGACTTCCCCTGACCCTTCTGTAAAACTCCCCTGAACAAATTTCCAAACACATCTTAGCATTTTCGCTTTATAAACAAGCATGTGTGCACAATTATTATATATTTAATATGTAAAACATTGTTTTCTATATTATATATGTCATAAATGATAGTAAAACAAAATTAAGTAAATTTATCTCAATAAAAACGCAATAATTGAGGATTACAAGATGTTAAGAATAAACTCCTTAGATCATCAGCCAACCACTGGGACTCCGCCCGAATAATACTGCTACAAATGATTGTATACAACCTGGAGCAATCCCCTATTTTTTTTCATCATTGGGGATCAGATGGAATAATAAAAGCACCGAATTTTCATGTACATTTTATATCATGCCTCACAGGAAGTTATTCTTGTTGTGATAATGTCCCTCATAACCTATTTTGAGACTTACAAAGATTACAAAATTAATTTGTGAAGTAGCGTTAAGGTGGAATAGTAATCAATATTGTCTGTAAGCTACAAATTTATTTTCATATCTTTAGTACACGGGGTTGAGACGGAACAAAACAAGCTTTATCTCTGGGTTCCCTGACTTTCCCTGACCTCCCCTCACCGTAGAAACCCTGCATTCTGAGCTTTGTTTTTTCATATTGTAAAAATGAATGAATAAAGTTATTCTGAATCTTAATATGTGTTAATTAAAAGCCCTTATCATCTATAATAGCGGACGAAAGCTGGGCTGTAGCCAATAGCATGTTTGCACGCTGACACTGTTGCCATTTTGCCATAGAAAAATATCACTCGAATGTTATTCTGACCAGCTGGTGTGGAGTTTTGGCAATACAGCACGTCTACTATTGGCTGATTTTGGTTGATAGCCCGGCAAACCATGCCCTCAACTGGCAGTTTATTTGTCCGCTATTATAGATGTGCCTTTTGGTTTTTGAATAACATCCACCTTTAAAATTTCGCCCCCTGGGCTTTCAAGGTTCCAATGTAGAATATAAGTGGATTGTTCTTATGGTAGAATATAAATTAATTTAATTGAACATTTAAAAGCTCCTTATACTGTTATAACACAGTACAGAAACAATAACAAAAGAAGGACTAACAGAGAGGAAAAGCAGGGGCTAAGAGAAATCACATAGCAGACTAACCTTAAAGAACGCCTGGAAGATATAGGCATCAGATACAGAGAGCATGGAGAGAGCAAGAAGTGTGGACAATCCTCCGTTGAGTACAGCTGCGCCTATAGTGTTGACTGTGTGCACAGCGCGATGGTGGCGCGAGCCTTGCGCATGAAGAAACGTCTGTCCAACGTGCGCCGCATAGTCGATACACAACCCAACGCCCAACACCAGCGCAATGCAAGATACTATATCAACCGTCAGGCCCCAATAGTACATCATTCCACAAATATCAACCTGTCAACAGGAAACAAATATGATTGTAACTCATCATATTTTACATAGCTCAGGAAAACGTTATTTTTATTTTTGTTGACGTTGACACAAATTTAATAATGACTTTTTATCAGAGTCATTATTCGTTCTAAAAATGTGTAAATACAATATACTCTACTTAAATGAAATACAGCCAGCACAAAAAAAGAAACATTGTACCTATATTTCATGTGGCGTATAATAAATGATGTTTATTATAATAATTGGCGCAATATTATAAGATGTAAAACCCTAAGGATTTATCCGGGGACTCAATACAATAATACAGTTTCATTAACTCCCATTCTCCCTTATAAACATTAAGTTTATGAATGCTGACATTAATTTAAAGTCATTAATTTACAAAAGTTTACAGATATAACAATTAAGGAACCAAAGGTGTAATTAGATTATCATACATTAAGTAGTAAATCAAAGCAGCTCGTTAAGTAAAAGATTGTCACTAGGCCCACTGGAATGATTTTCATATGTGTCATTTGAAATATACATGATGAAAAAAAGTATTCCTTGTGTACCAGATACAACCATATAAGATATAAAATAAACTTAATATATTTGAAGCCGAATATCTTCCATAGAAGGACATTTACATAGTTACTAAGGTAGCCACATGATAATGGATATCGTAGTCTCTTTTGACACTATTTAAAATATTAACTCATCTATTGTTGTTTTCAAAGTTTAACAGTAAAGACATAAACACATTAAATCTGCTGTTATAATTGTAAAAACAATATGGCAGTGTGTTGAGTGTTTTTTTTAAACAACCCTATTGATTAGTTTAATTTGGACTTACCAGAGTCAAGAGAACACAAATAAAGATCCAAAAGCAAGCGGAAATGTTAAGAATGAGAAGAGTTGTTGTTGCCATGACACAGACAACAGACAGGGCCAGGTTTCTGTAGAGCTCATGCTGTATAACCTGTAAATAATACAACTGCTGTATCATCTGATATCATCTGCCTGTGTAAGCACAAGGACATTGAGTTTTGTGGTTGTCATCCAGGTTTGTAGTCAAATTTATACATAAATGTGCCTGCAAATGTAACTAACGATCAGATTTAATGATATTTATTGGAACAGAACTAGTTTAGGTTTAATAAGATGTGTTACGAGCAAATCAATGGACAGGGCCAGTGAGATTGTGTAGGTCCCACCTAAGCCTGAGTAATCCCTGGCCTCCCATACATTCCCTTTCTAAAGATACCTTGTACATACTTAAATCAAATCAAATCAAATCAAAATAATCTTTATTCATTAAGTACATACTCATGCACATTGAATGGCGTCACTAATACTACAAACTAAACTATTATCCTAAAGAAAAGGGAAAGCACTTGCTTTTACACCTATCGAAATATTAAACAAGGAGAAAACAGAATATGTTTTGAGAAAGCAAACTATAACAAAGTCTAGGGGGTGGTGGAAAAGAATTCCTCGAGGGAATAAATGGCTTTTTCTAACAGGTAATTTTTTAATTTATTTTTAAATTTAGCAATGTTTTCCTCATTTTTAATGTCATTTGGTAAATGCTTTAAACATTTTAGTCCTGTGTAAGTCGGTTTTTTCATAAAATGTTAATTTATGTTGCATTGAAGTAATAAATTTTTTATGTCTGGTATTATATGGGTGGCTTTTAAGGTCTGAGTTTTCTGAATAATTTTTTGCAATGATGGATGTATTTAAGATATATTGTCCATAAACTGTTAAAATCCCTAATTCTTTAAATTTGTCTTTTGCTGTTTCATAATATTTTAATTTCATTATTATTCTTACGGCCCTTTTTTGTAATTTTAGTATGCTATCCATATTTGATTTTGTGGTTGAACCATAAAGGCATAAGCCATACGCTAAATGAGAATGAATATTTGCAAAATATATATTTTTTAATGTTTTTTGATTACAAAAGAATGACATTCTAGATAGTGAATAGATTCCCGAACTTAACTTTGCCAATACTTTATCTACATGTGCATTCCAGCTTAAATGTTGATCTATGATTAGACCTAGAAACTTTGTGCTATTTTTATTTTCAATTCGTTGTTCATTGTAAATTATAATTGGATCAAAGAATAAAGGAAGAAATTTACACGTTAAACAGTACAGCTATAACTGCAAACATGTGGATATCATGTAATAGTCTGAATCCAGCCTACATTTCTGAGGTTGTTGCTGTATAGCAACTTGCGCATGATCTTGCGTGACACTAATGTTGACACAATAAATAATGGTTTTTGTTTTTATCCAGTATTATAAAGAAAAAAAATCAAATTTTTCATTAATTCCCTGGTTTGTTTAGATGTTACAAAATAATAGTTCTATAATTTTTGAAGGATTCAAAGCAAAAACTAATAAATTTGATAATATAAAATTAATATGGTAAAAAGGTTATTTGACTATGATTAATAGCAAAGAACATTAAATGGTCAATAAAAGTTATCAAAAGACATTTTCACAACCTCCTAACCAAGCCCTAAAAAAAAATAATATTCCTCTCAGACCCGGGTGAATGACACAGCCACCACTTGCTATCCAGCCACTTCACTTATTTGTCTATGACCACACTGTACCCTCTCAGACCCGGGCGATTGACACAGCCACCACTTGCTATCCAGCCACTTCACTTCTTTGTCTATGACCACACTGTACCCTCTCAGACCCGGGCGATTAACACAGCCACCACTTGCTATCCAGCCACTTCACTTATTTGTCTATGACCACACTGTACCTTCTCAGACCAAGGCGATTGACACAGCCACCACTTGCTATCCAGCCACTTCACTTCTTTGTCTATGACCACACTGTACCCTCTCAGACCCGGGCGATTGACACAGCCACCACTTGCTAGCCAGCCACTTCACTTCTTTGTCTATGACCACACTGTACCCTCTCAGACCCGGGCGATTGACACAGCCACCACGTGCTAGCCAGCCACTTCACTTCTTTGTCTATGACCACACTGTACCCTCTCAGACCCGGGCGATTGACACAGCCACCACTTGCTATCCAGCCACTTCACTTCTTTGTCTATGACCACACTGTACCCTCTCAGACCCGGGGGATTGACACAGCCACCACTTGCTAGCCAGCCACTTCACTTCTTTGTCTATGACCACACTGTACCATCTTTTCAGCATAACAGTTTAATAAATTATGCTTGTTTTATTTAGGAGTTAATGAGTTAAATAATGTGTATAAATGATATGAGAAATGAAATTGAGTACGTTCAAAAGAATATAACAAGTATCATAATGGAAACAATAATATTTCAACACAATCAAAATGGTACAAGTTTTGATGACAAATTGAAACTGCTCCGTGTAAGACATACTAGCCTACAATCATATTCAAAATTACCATCAGTTAAAGAATTTAAAGAACTGTGACAAAACTTGAGTGATTAAATACATCATTAGTAATTTTTTATCCTAAGCTGCCTGGTCTCCATTGAAGCCACCCCCGCCCTTCCCTCTCGCCGGCCCCGCCAATGTATTAAACATGGGGAGCCCACTTTCTGCCTCATTGCTAGAGGTGTACAGCGTAATGAGGTTGAAAGAGGTCAAGGAATATTAATGCATGTCTCATGAGTTTGGACAATATTAAATTTATATTTATATACTTCCATTTAAATCTAAATAATAATTTGAAAACCAATAATTACCTCGTCCGTGGTCCATGTAGCGAAGGCTTTGGACCAAACAGTCTTGAATCCATCCCCAGATGAGATATTGCTGTTGCGAACCATGTCCTTTATTCGATTCATGGCAGGAACTGCTTGCTCTGGTCCGCTGAATAACCGGAATTTAAAGTCCAAGGTGGAAATCTACAACATTACAGCTATGCTAAACCAATCGTGAATTATAATTAATAATTACACAATATTGGACACATGTAATCAATAATTAATAAAATTCACTATTTTTCAAGAATTGTTTGTTTTGTTAATTGTCAAACCATTGTTTGAGAGAAATAGCCATAGCAAAAATTAGGCCTAATACATAGGGTAAAAAACTGTGTTCAGCAGTTTCTCTCTTTGAATCATTGCTCAAGTTACCAGCATGAATGCTCAATTAACAATTTATTACTCTTATTTCCATCTTTAATTACATATGAAATTATCTCATAGGGAATTCATGCCACTCCAAAAAATGTCTAAACAAAAACAGAAAGTCATTTGAAGCAATGCTAAAAATCCCCTCAGAATTTACTAACTGGCCCTAACTGTTGGCGATTCAAATAATCAAACTTAACCGTTCCAAGTGAAGACGAGCCGTGCTGCGCCGCGCAGCGCCGTACACTATATGTTTTGCCCCATTGTACAACATGGATTTGTTTTTGATGCACCGTGCCGTGCCTCGTCCTGTGTGTTTGAACTCTTACTCTTTGAATGAATATTTAAGGGAAATTGGACCATGGGACAGTTAATTTGTATGGCAACTTTATTTTTATTTTTTTAGAAGGTAGTTTAAGGTATTTTCAATATTGAATTATTTCTTGTCATTATGAGATTTGAAAGCATTCTGTATAAAAATAAATTTCAAATTTTCTTACTGTTTTTTACTGTTAATACATTGTTTTTTGACACAGCCAACCAAGAAACTATCAATGAAATATAATGGTGTTTAAAGATCAGCTGTGATAAAATCTTGCAGTAAAAAAACAAACAAATCACTTTGTCAAATGGCATAAGTGAGGTAGAATTATGGTAGGTGTAACTTATCCCTCTTTTACTAACTGGCCATGAGGTCATCTTTGTACAGCAGAAATAGCTTTTTGGGCAAATAAAAACTTATGAATTTTCAGAGGAAATCAAACAGATAGTGTATACGACAGAAGAAACTAGAGACTATTAACAAGGGTACCTCACTATCCTAACAGTTAGCATCTTGGATTTCAGTGCAAGAGGTCAAGTTTCTCATTACACAGGGGAGTTCATATTACTGTTTGAATCAATATTTAAGGGAAATTGGGACATGGGACAGTTAATTTGAATGGCAACAATTTTTTTTTTAATTTTGTTGAGTAGGTAACTAGTTTAAGGTATTTTCAATAATGAAATATGTCCTGTCATCGTGAGATTTTAAAGCTTTCTGTATAAAAATCAATTTAAAATTTTGAAAACTGCTAATTAGGCAGTAAATAATTGGTGTTTGTACACATGTTACTTATATTTTTCCCAACTATATATTTAAAATTATATAAAGTTACTAAGTTACCAATGACTCTTTTCTTTATGATACAATTTAACTTATTTTTTGTAATAAGGTGGTTGTGGTGTGAATAACTTGTGACATAATTATAATTGAATTAACACCATGAAAACTCAACAACACCAACAACCGACACCATTAACAATTTAATAACCGTATGCTAAAATGAATATACGAAAAATGTATTTGAGTAGACTATTGTTAAGGCGCCCAAAAACGACCTTTCTCAGATGAAAAAGTAAAATCTGTCAAGGTAAAACAAAGAACCAAAAGTATTTGAGTTAGTTTTTAACAGTTTTGTCAGCATAAGCTTCATAGCTATAAAACTGACAGAACATTTATATTATTTACTGTTAGTCATAAATCAACATCTGATGATACTAACAGTCACAGGCGGCGCTTTTTCCCCACACTCCAATTTTCCTGCAAATCTAAAATTTTTCTGGAATTTGCCACCACTTGGACTGAACAAGAATTTACCAATGAAGAGACTGAAATCGTCCTCTGACAGCTCTCTATTGGGTATATCTAGAAACGAAAAATAAAACAGTGTCATAAGAAAAACATATTCCCGCCGCAGCAGACCTGCAGACTCAGCAAATTGCCAATGCAAATATATTTACCTAACTACCATATAAAGATATGACCAAGTTTCATCAACATATTTTTATAAATAATGAAGATGTAATAATTATCTAATCTCCGTAAGATAATATAAATAAATGGTGAGATGTGTAAAAAGTGCACATTGGACAGATTACATAGGTTTGCTGCAATGGAGATGGTTAAAAATGGTGGTTTTATACAAATATTTATAAATAGAATACAACCACATTAAACCACATACCAATTTGTATCAATGTATATTCCCTTAATAATAGTATTGGATAAAATACTGTCTATATTAGTTAGGATTATGTATGCAGGTTTGCTGCTATTGGGGAATTTTATGTGGGTATTATAAAACCACAACAAAATGATGCCACATACCACGTTTTATCAATATATGTTCATAAATAAACCAGATATACAATTTTTCTTATTCTCCATAAAATAACACTGGCACTTTTAATATCTTAGTTAACCAACTATTTCTGGGGTAAAAAAACTCGCAAACACCGTTTAGATTGTGTAACCTGTCTGTTTTCAAACTCAATAAAATAGATGCTGCATTACACGTTTGTACCAAATATCGTAAAGATAGGACCTTTTTAACAAAAGTTATTGTGCCACAGGCAGATATTTGAACAAATTGGATTTTTGGCATCTTGGGGTCTCAAAAGGAAAAGTTATAATGGTCTTGGGCTTAAGTCTCACCACATAAGGTAATAGCTTCTTCCCTAAAAGGTAAATTTTCTAAAAAAATAATTGCGTTTTAATAAAAGTATTAATGAAATAACATGCACACAACTATTTTTTTTTAAATTTGTATAAGTTGATAGACTTGGGTGAAGACTTCATAAGTCAAAAGTTTGGGAGTAAAGAGAGTGTAAAGCGGAGAGCAGAGTATACTGGCCTCTCTCATCATCATAATATAATGAAATGGGGCTGTTTCCCTAAACCACGGAAATGTTTCTCACCGCACCACAGATTAAATTTGTCAGGAGCAGAGGAGTTCGCTCTTCGCCATAGAATAGTAATGACTGGTATCTACTCTAGACTAGCAAATTTTTATTGTTATGTGTTTCTGTGTTGTTTTACAATGAGTTCAGGTAATTTCAGTGCTTCAGATGGCGAGAAACTCGTTGAGTTGATACAAGGCCATCCGATTAACTGGAGTGTGGCAGTTATTAACCAATTGATAACCAAATTTAAAAATCTCAAATAAATTCCTGTTTAAATTAAATTAAGTTAAATTTCCTGTCGGCTTAGACAGACAAAAACAAGATTTTTAAGACACACTCATGCATTTCAATATCAAAATCAAGCTACATGAGATTTTTGGAAAAACTCAGGTTTCTATAACCATATATCTCTACAGTCATGGAAAGACTTAAGTCCAAGAATAAGATTATTTTTTAATACAATGTATCTAAATACAAAAAACACCATTAAATTAATCTGAATACTCATTAGTTCATGTATTGGTTAGTTGACTGAGTAAATAAATACACTGTTCAATATATACTGGGTTTGAATTGTAGAAATTAAATCAATAATTAAGCTACTGTGAAGATGTATATGCAAAAAACGGAATGATTCAATAGTTTACCAATGCTCTTACAGCAATAGTTGTATGTTACCTTTGCCAAAGTGGTAGTTGACATAATATCGGAAGCCTTCATACCAAGTGTCAACATCTTTGACTATGTCTTTCTGTCTCCGCAAGTCTTTGACTAGTCTATGGATGTTTTGGAGTTCAGATGTATAATTAAGGTGGCCAAGCAGAATAAAAGCCTCTTGACCAGAGTCTGCATAAAACCTGAAAAATCAACACAAGCAAGATATAAGAGGGGATATAGATTTCTTTGTTTTTATAATTCAACTGATTTCCCTAATAATAAAATAAAATAAAATCAAATAAATCTTTATTCATAAAATACATGTTATGTACATTGAATAGTGTCATCAAAACTTAAGAGTAGAACTTAAGACTAAAAATAAATAATGAAAAACAAAATCAATTGTAAATCCATGAGGGGGTGGAAAAGTACTCCTCCAGAGAATACAAAGCTTTGTCATTCAAATAACTTTTTACTTTGTTTTTAAATTTCTTAAGGTTTTCCTCATTTTTAATATTGCTGGGTAGATGTTTCAAGAACCTTAATACCACATAGGATGTTTTTTTCTCATAATACTTTATGTTGTGATGTGATAATACATTTTTTATTCCTAGTATTATATGGATGACAGATAAATTCTGTGCTTTTTATATATTTTTTTGCAATGATAATAGTCTCAAAAATATATTGCCCATATACTGTTAAAATCTTTAAATTTTTTGTTGTTGTTTCATTTTAATCTAGCTTCATTATGATTCTAATTGCTCTCTTTTGCTGTTTAAGAATACCATCCATATTTGCCTTTGTTGTTGAACCATAAAGGCTTATACCATAATATAAATGAGAGTGGATATTGGCAAAATATATATTTTTCAATGTTTTTTGGTTACAAAAAAATGACATTCTATAAAGTGAATAAAGTCCTGAACTTAATGTTGATACTAATTTATCTACATGTTTATTCCAGTTTAAATTTTGGTCTATTGTTAGGACTAGAAACTGTGTGCTACTTTTATTTTATATTTCTTGTGAGTTGTACATAATAATTGGTTCAGTTATCTGCTTGTTTTGATGGGTTTTAAATGTTATGAAATTAGTTTTTTGAGCATTCAGCTTTAATTTATGCTGCTGCAATAAACTTCCAATGTTTTCTAGTTCAATAAAACTCAGGATTTCAACTTGTTGAACAGTATTAGCCGATACTTTAAGATTTGTATCGTCGGCATAAAATCAAAGATTATTTTGTGGTAAACAAGCGAGTGAGTTTCCTGCATCATTAATGTAGCACAGAAACAAAAGAGTGCCTAAAATCGATCCCTGTGGGACGCCACATTTCACATTTTCAGTTTCTGAGAAAAACTTTAAATCTCTGTTGTCATGCGTTATGTGCACAATTTCTACAAATTCACATCGATTGTGGAGGTATGACTGAAACCATTTTATTGATCTCTTAGATATGCCTAACATTAGCAATTTATTTATCAGTTGAGAGTGGTTGACACTATCAAATGCCTTTGATAGGTCCATGAAAATTCCAGTTGTGTATTCTCCTTTGTCTACTGATTCAATTATAGATTCTATGAATGATACTGCTGCAGTAATTGCAGATTTCCCAGGTCTAAAACCGTGCTGATAATCATTTAATAATTTTGACTCTTCTAAGTGCCTTAATAACTGATTGCTAACAATTTTCTTAAAAATTTTTGATATTACTGGAAGGAGGGAAATGGGGCGGTAGTTTGACACAGTTTTTAGATAATTTTTCTTATGGAATGGGATAGTTTTAGATTTTTTCAACCAATTAGGGAAAATTCCTGAAACAAAAGATGAATTTATTAGGTGGCTTAAAATTTGACTTACATATTCTTTGACATATTTTATAAATTTTATAGGAATGTCATCATATCCTGTAGAGTTTTTGTTTTTATTGAGCTAATTATCTTTTCCACCTCCCTTGCATCAACAAATTCAAAATTAAAACCTTTTTTAATACCTTGCTTACTTTTATTATTAATACTATCATTTTTATTTTTGCAGTTAAACTTACTAATATCCACAGCTACATTGACAAAATATTCATTAATACAATTGATATAGTTCTAGGGTTACTTATGCTACGGTTTCCCTTTCGCAAGCAGATATTTTTAGTTTTATTTTCATTCCTTTTACCTACTTCCGAGTTTATAATCCTCCAGACTCTTTTTTGTATATTTTCCTATTTCTGTATTATATTTTCAAAATAATTTGTTTTAGCTTGAGCTACTTTTATCTTATAATTTAGTTTTTTGTTTCATATCTTGAGTCAGAACACGGTTTTTGTTTCCCCGAATTTGTAATGTCAATTGCAGTAATTTTTTTTTTTCATTTTTCAGATCATCTGAATAAGGAAGTTGAATCGTATTTTTAAAACAATAATGAAATTGGTCTAACTCATATATGGGGATCAAAGGTTAAGTAACTTTAATATTATCAAGGAATTAAATCTGAATATATTTAAAAGTAGGCTGAACAACTGTCTGATCAAAATAGTCTTTAGTGGTTTATAGTGTCAAAGGTAGAGTTTTCCGGAGCCTAAATATCTCCAAATCTGACGATCGTTACATGCTTAGCGATTCAAAAGGAAAATAAATCAAGTAAGTATTCAGTAAACGATAAATTGAACATGTATACAAAAAACCTAGAGTATGCATACCTTGAAATAGTCTATTTAAAATTGTACACAAGTGTCAAAAAGTACTGGTTATGGGCAACTTTAGGGACTTTTAGATTGATTATCCACAGAAAGTAGCCCAGAAAACTTAAAATAAATAATATAATCGTGAGTTGAAGCATAGCCGCCTTTAAAGAAGGCTGCGGCGTTCAAACTGGCAACACTGTCATCTCACAGAGCAGAGGAGTCACTGCCGGCACAAAGTCCATAGCCGCAAGTCGAATAACGCGTCCTTTTAAATCATGTTAGCTATATTAGTTTGTTTTGTTGGAGAGACAAAATAGAATGAGCATCAGGGATTGTTAATAATGTATACAAGAACCGAGAAATAATATTAAACATACATATACATACATAATAAACTAAACAACAGGCCTACATGCATCAGGTACTTCTGTTAGGTTTTAAAGATTATTGCTTTGGAAAAAACCATGGTCAGAGTAACTTATCATTTTAGATGTCCCTATAAATAAATTTTAAAATTAATGTTGAATATATGCTAATAATAAACTGCTTGAAGTAAAAGTAAACAGTGGCTAATGCAATAAGAAGCACACAATTATTTCTTAGGAAGATAAAAGTGCAAACAAAATGTTAATACTTTATACAGACAGTTTCCCATGAGTTTTATTTACATATATAGCTATATTTCATTTACATATATAGCTACAGTAGAGTCCCGCTATTCCAAATCCCACTATTCCGGAAATCCGCATATTCCGAACTCGAGTTTGGAAATTACTTAAAAAAGGGAAAATTAAGAAGACGTTCGTTTTTTCGTGAAAACAGTACAATGCTGTTTACTGCCTGTGCTATGAGGCACTGTACTGCATGGACATCGTGGGGCGAGCTGTGTTTTCTTGCGGGACTGTCCTACGTGAAAGTGGTGGAGCGAGCGACCGAAGCGATATCCATGCGATGCTTGATCGCCTCAGTCGCTTCATCGGTCTTGTTGGCCGGAGCAGTCTTGTGCAGCCCTTGCCTCAATTGCTAGATCGCTCACATAAGACCCAACCACCGCTCGGTCAGATCGCTCGTTGCTCGTGGCGCCCACGCCGGACAGCGCCTGAATCGTCGGTCACTGCTCTTCCCTTCCGAGTGTCACTAAGCCTGTTCATAAGCCTGTTTAAAGCTGACACTAGCACATGATCCAGCTCATAATTTCTGCCTTACCTAGTCAATACGTTGATACTATTCACGAAATAGTATTTTGGAATAGCGGGACTCTACTGTATATGTAAGTACGCTTTGTCTTTAAATAAACGGTTGTATGTCGATGTTTTCAATCTTGTTTAATATGTTGTTTTGAAGAATACTTTATTAGCACTTAGTAAATGGTACTAAGCTGTCTTATCTATTTATATTTATAAAACAAAACTAATGATAAAAGGTAATTGTAATTAATACCTAACTAAACTAATATAAATATAGCTTGCCTGTGCAATGGATCAACAACTTTAAAAAAATCCAAATTACAGCAAAAATAAATGTAATCAACTCTTTGGTAATCAAATTTTGAACGTATTAAATAACTTGACTTTAAATCCATAAGTGGGTGGGTTTGTTGCTACGGGGGTATTTTAAAAAGTGATTAAAATTAATAAATTACCGACAGATTCTTGAATTAACTGTACTAGGCTTTACAGTTTTACTATATCCCGTGTACAACTCAGCAACACTGACTATAAACATACACAACTTTACTCTCAGTTTAAATATGAACCCTGTTGGGCTCGCAACAGAGTAAGACACTCGTTAGCAAAACGATAAGTATCTCTTAAACGGTATTTTGTAACTTTAGGAGTAAAAAATAATGATTTTAGATGGCGGCGTCTTGTTTTCCCCATGCTAGAATAGGGGCGGAAAGGCGCGTGCTAACTCCTCTTGCGGTGTTGCCAATTCTACTATGCCGCGGCCTTCTTTAAAGGCGGCTATGGTTGAAGGCAATGTTAGACAGGACTGAGGAAAGAGGTGGGATTAGTCAGACAAAAGAGGAGAAATCATAGTCTCAATGTGTATTATAATTACGTTTCTGATTATAATAGCTTGTAATATTCTTCTATATTAACCCATTGGCCTTGTATCACAGATCAGTTCCGTGATGGCTCTATTGGGCTCAAATTTTGTATCATGGAACAGTTCCGTGATGAGTACAATGCCACTGAAATTAATTATTTTGTCTTCGTTTATCACCTGAATATTCTTAAATATGAATAAAACAATGTATAAAGACATAAATGAAAGTAATAACAAAGGTTCAGTTAAAAATTACATTTTATGGGCTTGTTCTTTTTGTCCATATTACTTGTTTTGGAAATATGAATACAGTTAGTTGTGTTATTACTAACATTAGTAAAGTTTTCGTTAATACTATTCCTAATGGTCTGTATTCTTGGATGCTTTAGAACAACACAACAGCTGATTGTTAGCAGGAAGTATTATTGACGTGAAATATAGTTCGCGGGCAATATTACAGCGCACGTAACAAAAAAAAAATCTTTTATTATTTATTCAGTTTGTTTATAAATAAATGAATGGATATTGGAAAATATTAAATAAAAACCCATTGTTGTAGAGCCTACATAATCCAGCTCACAATAATTATTGTTTTTCCCCTTCCCGCAAAAAAATTAGGTTTTCAAATTTGTAGTGTTTTACAAAAACAACTGTAACATTTGTATTTATTTATATATTTTTATTTGATTAGTATTTTTACGTAGGGAATTACATTCTGAATACATGTTGGATGTAAAGAAAAATATATATTAGCTTTTAGCAAATTTCCTCTATAGGGAAGAAGCTATTACTGTAGTCGGCATGGTAAGGCCCGGGACCATGATAATTTTTCGTTTTTTGAGGTCCCCAAATGCCAAAAACACCATTTGTTCAAACCTGTATATGTATATCTTATATATATATATATATATATATATATATGTGTGTGTGTGTGACCGTGAGCACGATGACTCTCGTAGAAATGGTCCGATTTTGATGAAATTTGGTACAAACTTGTAAAGCAACATTTATGGCTTTAAATTCAAAAACCAGCCAGATCGCTCTATCCAAAGGGGTATTTTGGGGGGATTTTGTATCCCAAAAATGGGTTTTTGAGTTTTTTACGTATAATGTTTTAGTGAATCCAATTTTAGTTTTCACTATTGAATTCAGCTTAAAATAATACACAATTTGTGAGGCGGAAAGCAAAAAGGGACCTCTTCTCGGCAATTTCTGATTTTGAGTTATTAATATTTTCAAATTATGCTTTTAATTACAAACAATTTGTTAAAAACATTATGTCCCTACGATTATTTTTGTTCATGTTACAGACGTTTGAGTTTTGTAAAATAAAAATGGGCTTTGTGAGAAAAACGCATATTAAACTTTAAACAACTACAAAATCTTTATTATTTACATTTAAGGAATGCATTTGATATCAAAACAAAGCCTAAAATCTATTCTTTAAAATGATATAAGAAACTTTTCTTAAGTTTTTTTTTTATTATTTCAAACTGATCGCTTGCGACACTTGGCAATGGGCCAGGAACATATGACGGGTCATCAGGCGGGGCCTCATCAGCATGATTCATGGGTAGAGGTTCAAGTTAGATAGCAGGTCCTATTTGTGGGCAAAGAATATCCTTAACTCTTCTTTGCAGTACTCTCGGATGTTTTTTATGAGATATTCTTTTCATTTTTTACTGTGTAGTAGAACGACTGAGGACGCAGTGACTGTGATTCTCTGATTGCGACAACTTAAAGTTTTAGAGGTGGGGTTATATAAATAATTACAGGAACCTAGGTAAGAACCGTAAAATCAGCGTAATTATTGGACAGTATTAGCGGATGGTAAAGTGGGAGTAGATTCTCAGGGAAGAACGGAGAAACAACTGCTGTGATTGGCTGACTGATAATGCATGGCCGCAAACCTTTCTACTTGCAAAATTATATTTACAAACTTACCACGAATGCTGTAATAGTAATTATTAGTGATTATTAATAGTTATTAATAGTGTATTTTTAAGAAAAATACATAATACTACTGTAATAGTAATATCAGTAACATTTATTGGCTTGTAAACCTACGAAGAAAAAGGTACCTGATGTCGGAGCGGGCATTATTATAACCAGACAATGTTCTCCTGTTATTATAAACCTGTCGTAGTTCCCTCAGTTACCACCAGAGTTCAGGGAAGACTTTTTTTAAAGTAATGCGAAATGAACTTGTGTGTTTGAGAAATGGGAACTCATGTCGGCCATGATATTGCTCCATAAGCGACAAGAGGTACCTTTTCCTAGGCAGAAAACTGTCTCCCTTATTGATTATTGTGAGTATTTTATCCATTCGAAACTGTTTTGTAATCGATTGTGTCTTGTAAACAATATAACAAAGAGTAGTAATATGCCAAAAACTGAAAATCAATATTTTATACTCGGATGACTTATTACGACTGTACTGAAAAATCTACTTTGCCGACAAGAGATCCCTGTTTGCTTCCCACCTCACATTTGGTGTTTTGATTATTGCTCTACGTCAATTGGTTCCAGATATATTGAAATTGCTAAATACAGTACGTTGTCGAATGTTATTCTTATGGAGAATAAGAAAAAATGTATATCTCGCTTATTTATGAACGTATACCACCCAAACTTGGTATATAGCTTCATCTGTATGTGGTCTATTGTTATTTGCACAAAAAAAATGTTTACCGAGATAGTTCCTGTAGCAGCAAACCTGCGAACTCAGCCCCCATGTTATTCTTATGGAGAATAAGTGAAGTATTATAATGTATCCCTTAATTATGAACATAAATTAATACAACTTGGTATGTGGCTTCATCTAGTTCAGTTATATTCATATTTGCGTAAAAAGCCATATTTTGTGTCCCTTGTAGCAGCAGCAAACCTGCATACTCAGCTCCCATGTTATTTTGATGGAGAATAATTAGATAATTATTCTAATTAGATAATATTAGAATAATTGTTATATTATATCGCTTATTTGTGAACTTGGTAAGTGGCTTTATGCAGTATTAAGATATATATATATATATATACCTATATATGCAATGGAAACTCGCTGAGTACGCAGGTTTGCTGCGACGGGGGTATTTAGGTATATCAAATTGTCATGCTTTCAATTATACATATAAACATATATATATTTTAGGCCAAAAATATTTTTTGGATACTGATTATTATATTTAAATATAATAATTATTAAAGGCAATTTTATTTAAAAATTAAAATTATCAAAATAAAAAAACATAACGTGCTATCTTGTAACATAAAAAATGAATTTGTTATGAATTTATAAAGAAAACCCTGCATTTTGGCTAGTTTTAATAGGATAACTAAGTCAGAGCGGGACACATAAATATATGCATAGGTCAATGGGTTATTATTTTGATTTGGCCACTAATGTTTTTCTTTTGATGAATAACATAGCAAGGACACTTACAACTTTGATTGAAAAATAAAATAAACCCAGAGGCTTAAAAGTAACCATACCAAGTACGCACAATAAAACAATGATTGTACAAAACCCCCCAAAAAAGCTCAGCATTTTTGTTATATATTATATAAATACAGATCTAAAGACACTATAGAGTTAAGATATTAACTCTATATTAATGACATTTGTGAACTGGTACATTAATAGGAGTGCATTGTTTAGTTAGCACTGATGTGCTTACAAATACTTCAGTGCTAGGCAATGACTAACTTTTCTATTTCAGAATTTGCTATACGTATATAACAATTTTTAGGCAAGGGAATTTAGGATAAAAAATTTGATAAAAATGAAAAAAATGCAAGCAGAAATATTTTTGCTGGAAAATGTCTCCCTCATTCAAATACCAAGTTTTCTACTTCGAGTGAAGTGAGCTTTTGCCGCCATATTGGATTTTTCCTCAATTTGAAATATAAATGTATGTTACTATTTATGAAATTCCTCATAAATAGTACAGTTTTATCCAATTTTGACCAAATTTAGACAGTATATTTTATATTGATTACATTGTCATAAATACGAGAAAAAATCATTTAATTGACTAAAAAGTAAACAGTTATAGGAGTTATAACCAAACACACTAATTAAAAAAATTTGAATGGTTTTATAATTAATTTAAATGTTACTTTTATCATTCAAACTAGTTTAAAAAACACACATTTTGTTCTTTGTATCATCATTACACGATAATGGGTTCCAGGGAAAAGTAAAAAATTACATATTTGATAAATACAGTACGTTGTCTCAATCTTCTTTCCCCTACTAAACCTGTTGAAAATGGCTTAAATTTCTTTATATAAGTGCCAAGGAGTATTAATTGTAGGACAAAATTTAAATATATGTTCCAACTGACTTTGGTCTGAAAATATATTAATTTCCCATAAGAATAACATTGATAGACAACGTACTGCATTTTGTACCGGCGCTTTCTTTAATTTTCTCCAGAACCACTCAAGATAAAATAATGATCCTAAAATCATGATCCGAAAAACAAAAATTTATATGTTTTTAAAGCTCCACAACATGAAGGCAAGTATTTAAAAAATATATTAAAATACATAGTTAAAAACCACATTTTTTATGTATAAACGCGCAAAAATACTAGCTGGATCTTGAAATGTGAGTTATGGCTTTAACAGATCCAAGATATGGTAGTTTTACATGTTTATTCCAAATTTTAGCAGAATCGGATGAAAGGTTAACTTTTTATGGCTCAAAACATTCAAAAATAATGTCCGCCATTTTCCAATATGGCAGCGAAAGCTCACCTGACCTGAAGAAGAAAACTTGGTATTTAAATCAGAAGACCTTAGTGCACATTTTCCAGCAAAAAAATTCTGCTTGCAATTTTATTTTTTTAAAACCTATTTTCACCAGCCTATTTTGTATATATGTGTTTTCTAAGCTCGTTTTATGACTGAGGTTTTCTGAGCACAGACTACAGCTATAGTTAACACATTGCAACCCTATCCTGAGCTGTATACAGGTCAGGCATCTTTTACTAACCAAGTCAAAATTCTGATTTTAGAGGAATTTTTAGTTTTTATTTTTAGAAGTAATTCTGTTTATTATTTTTCTATTACACCATTTATATTGCTTTCCATTGAACTTAGTATACAAAAAAATGGGTTATCTAAAATAAAAGCAAGTTTTATTAAGCTACTTCAGAGATTAAAATAAATTAATGTATAAAATTGCTATGTATCATAAAATCAAGAATAGTTTAAATACAGTGTATTAGTTAATTGTGGATCAAAATCTTCTTAACCATAACAGAAAGTGAAAAGCAGTTTGTAGTATTCACAATAAGCAACAGTTTGAGGCTTGTCACAATTTTATAAAAAGAGTTTTAGTGGCATTATTTTTAGCTCAATGTGACCTTTAAAATGGAGGGTCATCATTCAATAGTGATTGCTTTAAAAAAAAATTAAGCTACTCCCAAGCCCAATCTCTTTCGGGAAAATTCATTTAACACATTCTCTCTGGTTCGCCTGGTTTACACTCTTCCTCTGAGGGGGCAGCTCTAAGTGAAAGGACCTAATACTGCTCCTGCCTCAGAGCAGTAGCTGCTCGACATGGCATTGAGGTTAGTTTTGAGTTGTGCCACATTTCGATGTTCGCATGGCTGTTAGGAGGGGTTGCAAATAAATGTTATAAATCTTTCTTTTGATGTGTTTTTCAATGGTAAGTTGTATTAGTGTCTTTACACTCATTAGAAAAGCAATGTGATTTTATGATTTTAGCAATTATAATGAAAGTAGAGTGTGGTACTTTCTCAGAGTGTGCAACATGAACCGGTGCAGACCGGAAATGATGCTGGCTGAAAATTGATAAAATACGTTTTTTAGCAACAAGGGCATTATTTCCTCTCCATTAACACTGTGATTTTACAATGGAACAACAAAACTTTTTAACACCCAGGGGACCCTATAGCCTTAATTTTAGCAGTGAGTGTTAAGATTTTGAAAAATCCTAAACTACTGCTTACAGTAAATGCCGCAAACTGATTTTTCAATTTTTTTTGGTTAAATGATAAAAATTAAAAATAATATGTTCCATTCATTGCTTGGTTATTACTCTGTATAAGGCTTGTCTCTGTTAACAAAAAAAAAAAAAAAAAAAAAAAAAAAAAAACACTACTTAAAAACTATTTCATACTAACATTATTTTTTGAAGTTTTGACAATGGTTTATAAAATACAGTATAAAATATAGATGAATATTATCACCTGTCCCTAGCATCTAAGTAACGGACAAGGTAACTGTTGGACGGGAGGAACCACTTGGGGTCAAACTGCTGGCGGAGACTTAGAACCCCTCGCACACAGAACCCAGTGAAGCAACATGTACCAATTATGACCAGCACCTGGGTGAAAAGCATAAATGAATTAGTTTCACAGGATTTAGATATAAAATTAGTGGATTAACAGTAACATGTTGGGTGGGGCAAATATGTTTAAACATGTTAATTACCATCTGATTCCATGTTAATTAAAAAGACCACCGGTGACCGGTCCGCACACAACATGTTAAAAGAGCATGGTATTTGTCAGCTGGGCCTGCAATCCTTTTGCAATGGAACGATGCACCACCTAAGGACAGAATCTTGCAGGGAAGGAAAAATTGGAACAAGAACAGGGAAAACCCTCGTAGAGGGATGCTTAAATATGACATTTAATGGTTAACACCTAATTACTAACATCTGATTACAATCACCTGTCACGTTTGGCCTAAATGGTTCACACTTCTATTTGGTTAATGATTTCCCTGACCAAAAGAGTTGATTTTCCCTGACTTTCTCTAACCAAAAAAGTGATTTTCCCTGACTCATGACTTGGAATGCGCACCTTTTTCTAATGGGTTTTGATTTTCGTACAGTGGTACTTAGCGTTTACAATAAAAATACAAATTTTCCCTGACTTTCCAGTAGGGGTGTGCGAGTAGTGATTTTTTTTAATCGAGTCGAGTCGAGTAGTGCCAATTATTTTCAAGTTTCGAGTATTTTCGAGCGAGTATTTTCCATCAGTTGGTAGTTTAAGGAATTTGGATACCACCCTAGATTTGATAATCTAAACATGGTTTCTAACTAATACATGAGTAGCAATACAAAGTTTTGGCCAGTACAATCAAACTGGATTACGTTTTGACAAACAAAACACGGTTTGACATTCGTTTCCAGCCGATGTAACAGGGCTCGGTTGTCATTTGGTCAAAATCACCTGGTCCAGACATCGCTTTTTATCAATATTAAATAACGAAATCGTTAGTCACGGCCGAAATTATGCGGTCCGATCGTCATTTTCAACCGATTTTACGTGATCGATTGCCTTTTGTGGCCGCTAATATGCGTTTTGGTCGGTCGCAATCGTTCGCGGTTGTCATTTTTGGCCGATTTTACGTGATGTGATCGCCTTTTGCGGCCGTTACCACGCGTTTTGGCCGGTCGCATTCGTTCGCGGTCGTCATTTTCGGCCGATTTTACGTGATGCGATTGCCTTTTGCGGCCGTTACTACGCGTCTTGGCCGGTCGCAATCGTTAGCGATCGTCTGGAAATCGGCCGGAAATACTTGCTCGAACTTTCGAGTAGTTTTCAAAACTTCCGAGTCGAGTTCGAGTATTAAAATACTCGGCCGAAAACTCGAAGTTTCGAGTACTCGCACACCCCTACTTTCCAGAGAGTGTATACCACGGCCTCTATAAATATTAAATTTTAACTATGTGTTATATTTTGTAATGAATATTTATCTATTTACTAAGTAAAGTGTTTGAATCTTGCATTTTATCCCATCTTTTTAAAAACAACAATATAAAATTCAGACATCAGACATCAGCATGTGTTCAGGCCAAATAATTCCACAACACTATTATCGGGAGCAGGAAAGAAGACAGTTGGGCTCCAGCCAAAAAATAATATGGCTCCACGCTGTCACTGTTGCCATTTTGCAATGGAAAAATATCACTTGAGTGTTAATCTGATCAGCTGGTACTCAGTTTGGCAATTCAGCACGTCTACTATTGGATGGTCTTGGTTGATAGACATGTAAACTACACCCTTAACTGCCATCTCTGTTGCTCACGGAATGGCACTAGATAATGTAGTCAGTTTTATAATGAATGGTTTTGAAGAGAGGGGGTAACAGGGATGACTCTTGAGGACATAAGCAAGGCATCTGACTGCCTCTCTCACTCTATATTACGCAAATTGCAGTGCTATGGTTTAAATGGGAATGAACTAAATCTATTAAACTCTTACTTAGAACACAGACAACAAATAGTTGAAATGGTAAAAATTAAAAACGAGTTCGCACGCAGCACGCTGACGTGAGGGAAGTGAATTTCCGCATTAAAACCTTAAAATAAAAAATAGAATAAAGGGTTTAAAACAACACTGGTAACTTTTTTTTAAATAGAAAAATGTTATTTTTTGGCTGTTCTGATGCTTTTGGTTATATTTAATTAAATTCACTATAAGAATGGCGATGGTGTACATTATAAGGTCAGGAAGAGGTATAGTCAGGATAACAAGTTGGTATAGGGGTGTTGGGGGTGATAAAACTACATCAAGATATGAAAAACAGCCTTTTCCGGTGTAAAATCCCCATAAGACAACATACTGTCTTAAGACAATTAACATTTTCTTTAATAACTCAGTAAATAGTTGTGCTAGAATGATGAGAGATGGCTTAAAAGTTTTGCCTCATTAGTCTCCATCTTTTCCCATGCATTAGTTTTACATCCAGGGCTTTTCTGACCCTTTTTAGGCCCAAAAACTCAAGATTTGAAAACTTACAATCCCCAAAAAGGGGGTTAGAGTTTTCCGATTGTTTTGCCCAACGAACTTGTCCAACTGATTATAGAAAGGAATGTCCCTACCAAATTTGAAGTAAATCGAACAAAGATTGTGACTGCTAGAGTGGGAACACACACATATATATAAAGTTTTTAGCGACCCCTCAAAACGTGTTCAGGGGGTCACATTAGAAACTTCTAGGGTGGTCCCGGGCTTAAGTCTTACCGCGCGGGTCATGCTAATAGTTCACTTTTCCAATGGAAATTCACTAACTAGTTTCTGCAGAGGTTTCACAGGGGTCAGTCCTGGCTTCCTCTCTCTTCTTAGTGTATATAAACAATCTTGATTCATGTATTCTTTACGCTCATGACAAAAGTTTATTAAGCTCTCACAGAGATCTGGAAACAGCCAAATACCAACCAGAAGAGTCTGGGGGCCTGGGTCTGAATCATAGATTCTCTGATTGGGCCTGATGATGACCGGTGTAACTGGTTGAAATCGATCGCCTTGTACCATCTTTTGTGTATATTTTACCGTCTTGTATGTAAGTGCAGTATAAGTGTAAATATACTATAGTGTTGTAAGACGTATTTTATTTATCCTGTTTAGTTGTAACAACACGTATCATGCTAATAAAGAAATTATTTAATTAGATTCAAGAGGTTTTTTAAAGATGTTTTCCACGACAATATATTTTATTCCAATAAGAAATATATGAATTTTCAATTTTCCAGCTTTATATTTAGCTGAATATTTGGCAGCCATCCTCAGAGTTATATTCTGTACTCTGTACCGTGAGTGTATGTTGTATTCTCTGTGTAAATTCTGTGTGTTGTAAAATAATGTGTAGAATGACATGTTAAGTACATCATGATATCTTGGTTTATTGTATGTATCATTCTGTACTTTATAACACAATAAATTACTGTTTTTGACTATTACAGATTAATGGCACAGTTATATGTCTAAAATAATTATTTTCATGTTTGAATTTAAAACTAGAACATGCAAGTGTAGACAAACTATTAAGTATGTGTGTATCACAGAGACATCTTGAGCACAATAAATGTTAGAAACAAATTTGGTTGTTTGTACTGCCTTTTTTATTGATACCATTTCTGCTATTCAATTTATGTGAGAACTTTGATTTTGAGAAATTTTCAGGCACATATGATATTTCTGAGATTGATTGTTAAAAAGCAAGAGACTCAATTTTAACTCAGTAAATAATTAACCCTTTCAGTGTTCAGGACCGATATAACAGCTTTTAAATCTACCACAAATAAACATTGTTACTGCTGCATAGGCGATTGTCCCGTTACGAGCTCAGTTTAGACACAAACTGAACTACCTCGTCCAGAACCTAGGCTCTAATACCCCCTGGTCTGCTAAAGCTGCTAGTCTGATCGGTGCGGTCTAAGGCGATACCTTCCCGGCCGGGGGTAACACTTGGATCGGGGGTTCGAATCCGGTCACAGTCGGTGGTTTTTATGTGCAACTCATGGAGAGTTCACCTGTCTGTGGCAGAGTAGAAGGGGAGGGCTTAAGCAAACGGTGGACAGCTCGGGTCCATGCTGACGGGACGGGTGGATTCTTTGTGGTGCGCGGCGTTGTTCCGAAAATGCACAGCTCCGAAAGGCAGTACTCCGAAATAAATATGAAATTTCTAAGGCATTAGTCCAAAATGCATAACTCCGAAAAGCATTACTCCGAAAATTCACTACTCCGAAAGCAGTGTTCCGAAAATGGTTTTGGAGTATTGCCTTTCGGAGTAATGTTTTCGGAGCAGTGCATTTCGGAGTACTGTTTTTCGGAGCTATGCATTTGCGGTAAATTTTCATTCGGATGGGTCAAAAGGGGCCAGGAGGGTTTTAATTTGTGACATTGGCCAATGAAAAGAGACTAACTTGCCCCACCTACGAATGTTGACACGCAGGATCTTCGCCATATCCATGATGAGGCCTAAATTGGCTTATTGATGTAGGTGCCAATAAATATCTAATTGTCTTTATTATCCTATACCATTACTGTGTTTACGTGTTACTTATTTAAAAAACACATAATCTTACATATTAATAGGTTTTTTAAAACAATTCTGAATCGATTGTGATGATTGAGTTATCAAAATATTTTTCTTGATTATTAGTTATGCATAGTTATTTATTTTATTCGGAGTATAGCTTTTCGGAGCAGTTCATATCGGAGCGATAACTTCATGATGATAAAATAAAGTGTGTGACATTAATCAAAAAATACGTAGCTCTGAAAGGCAGTGCTCCGAAAAATTACACAGTTTTGAAGACATTATTCCGAAATGCGTAACTACGAAAACCATTGCTCCGAAAATGCACTACTACGAAAGCAGAATTCCGAAAATGCACTGTTCCGAAAATATTTTTGGAGTAATGCCTATCGGAGCTACGCATTTTCGGAGCAATGCATGGATCTCGATTCTTTGTAAGTTGCACATCTGATCAGGTGTTTTGCTACTTTTTTTACCTATCCTTTACTGTGGGTATCCACCAGAAGCACGATTTTTTTTAATTTTAACTGCCTAGGCGTTAAAGTTGTTTAAAAAATAAACAAAATACCAGAGATTCAACTACTCCTTTCCGAAGCTTAGCACTGAAAGAGTTAAATATCATGAAAGAAAATACTTGAATTTACCACTTGAAACCTCTTGAACTGAACAATCACCTCAAATATAAAATTTGTTGACAGTGTAAAATTAGAGTTACCTCGAGGAAAATAAACAGGTTAATAAATTTAAATAAAAACCTTAATACTTACTTTAATAGGCTTTGTCAGGATAATTTTTGAGTAAAGAAAATTCATGATTATCATGGAGTATTTTTTTTCACTTGTCGGGCGCTCTGGTGCAGTCTTATGAGTTATACAGAGTACAAAAGGATTACGCCTTTTAGCTATCCGATGTTCATCCAATACAAGAAATGCAACAAAAAATGTCGCTTGATAAATGAAAGTGAAGAAGACACCTGCTGCTGCATACAAGCAAAATGACTCCAAAGCCGGCAAAATCTGGAAAACAACATGCAAGTTAAGATTGTCTAATTACAGCGCACATCAGAATGTAATTAGAGATATATCGTTGAATTAAGCATTACCAAGCTAACATTTTATTTTCTATAATTTGTAACTAATGTATCAAAGTGACCTTTCTAAATAAGATCTGAAGTTGTAAAATAATTCTGAAACTAGTTTGCTACTAGCAATCTCGGGTTGTGAGAACGTTCGGAGAAGGTTTGTCTTCTATCTTCAGAAGAGAGCGCTGAGAGCTTGTTTTAAAACAAGTCTCGCCGTACTTCTTGCAAGTTACTCTTCAAAGAAAATTAATTTTGAACCTTTCCATCTATATATATTCTCAATTGTTTAGTTTATGCTCACAGTAATATTAATCTTTTTCACCATCATACCAGTTACAGTCTTAGGTTTTCCAATAACATAATACCAGTTTCTTTGAAAGGCATTTAATTTACAATGGTATTCAACTGCACAATGGGCTGCCAAAATCCATTAAGTTGGAGTGTGATGCTAGGCGATTTGGAAGAAGAGTCAAAGGGCTATTGAGAGAGCGGGCCTATGACAGCCAGACTAGCCAAACTAAATAGTCCAGACTAGGTAACAAAAGAAGGAGAAAAAATAAATGTGTTAGTTGATTAAGTGATTATAATTTATGTTAGTGCAGGCAATTAAGTTCAAGTACGATTATAGCGCTTTTGAAGAGATTTTACAAATTTGTTCTGTTGAAACACCAGGATTTGAAAACTCAGTAAATTAGAAGAGATGGCCTCGGTACCTTTCCTCATTCCTAATACAGAGCAGTTATTATTTCTGTGGAAATCTAAATCAAGGTAACATTTACCCTAGACTTGGATGGAATTTCAATGGACAGCTGCTTTTTTAGGCAAGTTTAAAACAAATACTTGAACGTTTTGCATAAAATTGTTCTTTCCTTTTAAATAAGATTACTTCACAAGTCTCATAACATAGGCAACCGAATCTTTCATTCTAGGATTGTCTAGAAAGGAGTATGTGCCTGAGAGGAACCGAAAATGGGAAATACCTATTCAGTACTAATGGGCCTTCCATTCAGCTCTCTCTGTTTACTCCAGGTGGGAAACATGCATGCCAACCACAGAAAATATTAACACGTTCGCTGCGGCCACCCTTGGAAGGGAGGGATTCCAGGGTGCTGGAATAGAAAATATTTTAATTTAGTCTATTCATTATAAAAATAGATTAATATGGCAATAAAAATCAATTTTCAGTATTATTTCATAAACGAGTTCGCACGCAGCACGCTGATGTGAGGGAAGTGAATTTCCACATAACAAACTTTAAAAACTCAAAATCAGTGTAAAAACATACATTTATTCCAATTTTGATTGAAATTTGAAAACATTTATTTTTTGGCTGCTCTGATTGTCCTGGTTACATTTAACTGCAATGCTGGGAATACAATTTTGCGCATTATAAGGTTAGGAGAAGGTCCAGTCAGCTTGAAAGTAGGCGTGAGGTTGCTGGGGGTTCAAGAGCCAGGAACGAGTTTATTTACCCCACCCAGTGCAACGTGTATGCAATCTAGCGGTCGCATTTTTTGCCCGATTTACTTCAAATTTGGTAGGGACGTTCCTTTCTATAATTAGTTGGGCAAGTATGCTAGGCAAAACAATCGGAAAACTCTAAACCCCTTTTTTGGGGATTATTCTTTCAAATTTTGAGTTTTAGGCCCAAACAGGGTCAGAAAAGCCCCGGACGTAAAACTAATGCATGTATTAAGATGGGAATTAGTGAAGTGAAAGTTTTAAGCCCTCTCTTGTCATTCTAGCATAAATATTTACCGAGTTATTAAAGAAAATGTATCGGCTAAACACAGTACGTTGTCTTATAGGGTTTTAACAATAAGAAAAGCATGTTATTTATTTGTTGGTGTATTTGTATCATCCACAGCAACCTCGCGCCTACTTTCAAGCCTGACTGGACCTTCTCCTAACCTTATAATGAGCAAAATTGTATTTACAGCATTGCAGGTAAATAAAACCAGGAGCATCAGAACAGCCAAAAAATCCAAGTTTTCAGATTTCAATAAAATTATGTTTTTATCTTGGTTTTGAGTTTTAAAAGTTTTGTATATGGAAATTCACTTCCCTCACGTCAGCGTTCTGCGTGCGAACTCGTTTCAATTTGTAAAGTAAACCTCATGTTCTTCAATAGTTTATCCTTGATTGGTTTTTAATGTTTACAGTCATTAACTGGATTTCAAATTGTAACATCCTTCCAAATCATAGGCGTATATTCTTATAAACAGTTAGTTCGTAAACCAACTCAACTGTTTCCAACACAACACCGCCCATGGCAAAACTCAACTGAGTTCCTTCCACAACACTGGTGTAGACACAGACATTGACAAATAGGCAAAGCAGAAAGTTTCCCAGCGGTTGGACACATCCAACTGGTGCCAGGCCATTCCCGAGGTAATGCAGTGAACGTGTTAATGAGTCTGCCAAGCAATGTGTTAATCTCACAAAAAAGTACATATATATATATTAAGAAGCTTTGAAGTTGGGTTAACCATATTATTTCAAAATTTTAGACAAACCCAAAAGTTTATGAAAATATATTAAAATAAATAGGAGTTTTCTTTTTTAACTAACCATTTATAACATAGCAAAATGTAACAAGACAGAATATAGTACAAATTTATAAATGTTTTGTTGATATGAATCCAGAAAACGTATCTCTTAAGCGAATACAATTTTTAAGTTATATAAATACCAGAATAAAACATTGAAAAGGGGCTTATCATTCAGTTCTCATATGTCAAACCTTTTCATGCTCAAAACACTGATCCTTTGTAATACGGTCAAAATCCAAGGAAACAAATTCAAGTTACTTAAATCTTAAAACTTTCCAAGTTAATGAACAACTTTTCTATACACCATGGCTTTTGAAAGGAAATAATTTTGTTTGTAATCCACTTTATACACCGTATATTTTAAACGAGTATTTGTCATCCAAACCTAGGTGGACTTAAATAAGGTGTGCTATTGTGCATCGCAGCGTGACATCACCTGGAGGCGGAAGCGCATCACCAATGTATTCTGACTATCCTATGTCAAAGAGTGGGGGACATGGGGCAGTCAGAATACTTCGGTGACGCGCTTTTTTAGGAACGAGATTGCAACAATGGGAAATTTCAGCGGCGGCTATAGCCTATCCAAAAAATCAGTTCGGGATCAGAACTTCTACCCTTCCTCCCATCCCCACCACACCATTATCGTTGAGATGGACGTCATCTATTTTGTATATATGTACATTGCTAGCAAATTTCCTCTAAGAAAAAGAAGCTATTACCGTTGGTGTAAGGGTAAAAATGCAGTATAGGTATAGGGTACCGTTGGCAAACAATTGTTTAACTGTAACTGATATATTTTTATTTTTAGATTACGGAAATCAAACTTTTTTTGTCGGAAACTCATTTGTACCTACACAAAACACTATTAGTTTCAATTTGTTACATGTTTTTATATTCAAAACATAAATTTAAATTTTCTTTTGCGTTTGGTCTTGACGCGCCAACATTGAAATTTACCTAAAAGTTTCCTTGTACTGGCCAAACCGAAACTCAAACAAAAAAAACCTTGAAACAAAAAATTTAAAATAGGCATTTATGTTTCAATTGGCTAATATAAAAATGTCCCGTTTACAAAAATAAAAGTCCCACAGAGGTTCGTATTTTACAATACACAAGTAAAACATGGTAATGGTTTACCATAAGTTAAAATAAGCAGTTTTAGTATTTGGAATATAAAACTTATTCCATTATTAAGCGTGTTTCATGCAGGCCAGGAATATATAAGGGTTTTTACAATTAAATCAGCGTAATTTGGAGTTGTGGCAGTGGGAGCGAAACTCTGCAGGTTTAGTCGCGGCCGCGGTGTTGTCGATGGAGGGAGGGTAGACGTTCCGATCCGACTTGTGTTTTTGGATAGGCTCTAGCCGAGAGTAACATCAGCTGTCACTGTAAACCAGCTGATCAAATAAACACCGTGACGTCACCTGGAGGCTGTCCTTCTGAATAGCACACCTTATTTAAATCCACCTAGATCCAAACTGCTTCTTCTATAACAAAACTTGCTAATTTATCAAGGCTCGCTTTTTTGGGAATCTCGCTAGCCAAACAGCTAGCATTTTGGATTTCGGTTCAAGGACTCACGGGTTCAAATCCCGGGGCATCCACAAAAATTTGAGGGGTTTGGACCGCTTTCCCTAAAAGCGTTTGTGTACTCAATTTTAACAAAAATGCCATTGGCATTGAAATAAAAAAAATCTAAAGCGACCACTTTTTTATATGAATACTTTAAATTAGATTCATTGTAAAATAATAATATGCACAATATTAAGATTAAATTTTAACCACGCTTACTGTAGTTCCGCCGATTGAGGAGGCCACAATGTCGGTGAAAGACGTTACAGTGATCGAAACACCGGCATGCCTCAGCGCTAGACCCATCTGCACTGGGAGACTGTTCCTGAAACATACATAAGATTAAATAATTACTACCAATGAGTTTTCAGTTCTTAACCCTTTACTTACTTCTACATTGAATTATAAAACTAAAACCCTACAACACATTTAAATTAAAGCCAGATGTGAAAGTTTAATAGTTGTCATATTTGTTTTGATTGTTGTATTTGTTGATTGTTTGTATTTAAGGTAGATTAGATTAGATTTGGGGAGGGGGAGCTGTGGCCCAGCTCCCGATAATTGGGTGTCAGGCCTGCGCATGTCAGCCTTTTGGTCTATCGGCTGCTCCAGTGCCCTAGTCTTGTCTACCTAAACTTGAGCCTGTAATAAGCTCTAGTAATTTGACAATTATAGGGAATTTTCATCAATTTACTTTGGAGGTTCAAATGATAAATATATAATCCTTTTAAGATTGAAACCTGAATATTGAATGTTTATGTAAAACTTTAAAAAATATGAAGATTTCAGGATATAATCTTACTAAGAGAGTACGTCTCAGTAATATAATCAACTTAAATAGACTTTTAAATTAAAACATTGGTTTTTGTACAGTAAAACCTCGATCAACCATCACACTTTAAACCGTCATTCTATGTTATTTGTCGTCCGTCTATGAGAATTTTACGATTTATTAGCGTCGGGATTTGTGCTGTACGGCAGTGTCTGAGAGTCTGTATGAGCTATAATGTTGGGCAGAGACTTAATTGAGACATAAATATAAATTATTATAATTTCTATAAATAAAAATTATATAATATTTAAATAATTATAGATTATAAATGTAACCTAACTATAATGACATTTCTATTATCCGTCTATTCAGTTAACCGTCCCCGTTCTGAAGGTGACGGTTAATAAAGATTCCACTGTAATCGTGTTAGTGCTAATATTGTAATTTTTCTTTGAAAGTTTATAAACAATGGTAGGTTATCCAAATGTTCAATAAACTACAAATTTTCTTTTTAATCATGACAATCAGAAATTTAAAAAACTTTTGCCGCAAATGAAAAGAAAAATCCTACCTCTTCTGCTTGTCAGTAAGGTGCTTGCAGCAGGCCATAATAACAAACATATCATCCACTCCGATCCCCATGAGCAGAAATGGAAGTGACGTATGAACAGGGCCATAGAAGATGCCCAGGGCAGAGCACAGGCCACATGCTGACACAAACGCTAGACCCACACACGCCATGCCTGCCGCCGCCGGGATAACCTGTCCAACACATTCCTCATCAAGGTGGAAAGTTCGTCAGTAATCATTATAGGAGAACTGTTTTTGGGTTGGATATCACCCTATACTAAATCCCATACGATAAATACAAAAATGACTTATTCTTAGCCCAGTTAAAAAATATAATTTTGAAGTACCTATTACAGATCATATACTACCAATATTGTCTTATTATGAAATATACACGAATCCTATCTCGATAACTGGGGTAAATTTATCATTCAACCGCCCAGAGGAATAAAGAGGTATTTTAAAATTTTAAATAAAAAATTCTACTTCATGATCAGTCAATCAAATCTCTTTATTTACTTTTTCTTCAAGAAAAGTAACTACGGCAAGACAAAAAATAAGTGACCATTTTTTTCTAATGTATCTTGGAATCATTTAGAACTGTAATGACTGTAATGGCCTATGCCTACGGTAATTTACCTGTAAATACTTTTAAAGCCTATTTAGAAACTGACAACTCTCTGCTCCATAACACAAATAATCTTGTATTTCACAATAAAAAAAATACCCCCGTCGCAGCAAACCTGCATACTCAGCGAATTTCAAATGAATATATAACATAACAGATTAAAACACTTAACAGGATTCATAAGAAATAAATTCACATTAAGCGATATTTAAAATATTAATTATTCTCTATAAGAATCTATATATTAATACGCTAGGGGTTTTTTCTTCACAGTCATAACTCGATAACGGCTGGACGGATTTTAACATTTGACGTGCCAAATTAAAGGTATTTTACGTAGATTTGCCAATACGTCTCAGAATTTTACACAGTAAACACAGTAAAGGGCTGAAGTTTCGGAACAGTGGCGCCATCCGACGGCGGAAGTCTAAACTATGTGTTGATAGAAAGTACGTTGTTATCATCCGTTTTAATATCAGATGTTTAGTTATGTTTATTTAAAACTGAAGAAACCTTTCGTTGGGGACAAAATTATGCTCGGATTCAAGCAACAGGACAACTAGTAACATATATTGGGGATGAGTACGCAGGTTTGCTGCAACAAGGAACACAAAATAATGGGTTTTTATGCAAATATCAATAGAACTCGTCTTAGTGAAGTGACATACCAAGTTTCATCCATATACATTCATAAATAAGCGATATATAACATTTTAATTATTTTCCATAAGAATAACATGGGGAACAAGTACCTAGGTTTGCTGCTACGGGAACCATAGGTGAAAAATTTTTGTTGTGCAAACAACAATGAACCACAATCAGATGAAGCCATATACCAAATTTAGTCAGTTTATGTTCATAAATAAGCGAGATATACAATTTTTCTTTTTCTCCAAAAGAATAACATTAGACAACGTACTGTGTTTAGCACTTTCAATATCTCAGTAACCAATTGAGGTAGAGCAATGATCAATATACCACATTGTTTTTTTTATGCTGAATTCAATGGTAAAAATTAAAATTTGATTTTAATAAAAATTACACGTGGAAACCCCAAAAAACCCATTTTTGGGTACAAAATCCCCCAAAAACCCCCCTTCGGATGGTGTGATTTGTCTGGTTTTCGAACTAACTTTTTCAAATAAATGGTGCTTTACACATTTGCACCAAATTTCATTAAGATCGGACCTTTTTTACTAGAGTTATCGTGCTTACGGACATATATATATATATATATATATATATATATATATATATATATATCCTTCTGTACAGACACTTATCCCTACATTCGTGTATGCACGGACACATAACCCTGCATATACGTGTAGGGGTATGTGCCCGCCATGTAGGGATAAGTGTCCTTGTTTAAGTACGCAGAGACACATTCCCCTACACGGCCTGTGTAGGGTTATGTGTCTGACACTTAGCCCTACACGGTGATACAGTGTTACAAACTTAAAATAATAAATTAACACCATAAGAAAATAATCCTTTGTAAACATTTACTGCTAGAAACTTTATAACCACATAACAAGGTTGCCTTTACATTAAGAATTTCGTTATTGAAAGTACTCAATGAATACATTAGAAAAATATTAATTATATAGACATTCTTTTACTTAGCTCCACCTAGTTGAGTGCAATTGATATTTGCATAAAAACTCTTTTGTGAGCTCCTGGTTGCAGCAAACCTGCATACTCAGCCCCATGTTATTCTCATGAAAAACAGTTCAAATGTATTTTTTCATGTATGCATGTACATGGACTAACTTGGTATGTCACTTCACCTAGCTGAGTTCTATTGATATTTTCATGAAAAAAAACATTTCTTGTGATACTGGTTGCGGCAAACCTGCCTACTCAATGCCCGTGTTTTTCTTAAGGAGAATAATAATTAACATGTCATATACTGTATCGTTTATTTATGTATGTATACATATGAAACTTGGTATGTGACTTCACCTAGTTTAGTTCAACTGATAATTGCATAAAACCCATTTTTGTGTGTTCCATGTAGTAGCAAACCTTCGTGGTACCATCCCCCAAGGTATTCTTATGAACTAGCTGTTACCCGCAGCTTCAATCAGAAAAATTAGAAAAATTAACATACCAGCATTATCAAATCGTGGTTTAATTTTACCTTATGACTTCATTTGCCCTAACTGACAATCAATTACAGCTGGTAATTTTATAAATCCCAAAGATTTGCATTGGAACTTACAGGACCCAGGGGGTGGAGCCCTAAGCTTGGATGTAAACATTATCAAGAATATATGTTAATTTGATATGTAAGCTATGTTCATGGAACATTTTAGCTTAATCAGTCCAGTAGTTTATGCGTGATGGATCTATAAAAATCCATACCGTACATCAAAACTTTCATATTTAAAATATTATTATGATAATTCATATTTTATACATCGCCTATTTGTGAATATATCTAATGAATGTTTATAAGTGTCACGAAGCGCTATTAAAAAATATATAACGCTATGGCGTACTGACAAAAGTTTTAAGAAAGATTATATATAAATCTTAAGTAATTTTGTAAGAATTAAACTGATAATGAATAGAATATTACACTATTGAATGAATTGCCATTCGTTTAGCATAATCCTCGGCCTTATCAGAAATAATATTTGGTGCTGTCGCCGCGCCAAAAGTACTTTTACTTGTAGGTATTGAAACTTTTTACCCCATCTGCATTGGGTGAGTACGTCAAGTGCGTGATCGTTGGTGACAGTATCACCAAGATGAACTGGTACGTCCGAGGGTTGCGAACGCCTACAGCCGGCATACGACTATCTGCGCTCTTCTCCCGCTCAAAATCATTTGTTGCGATTGTTCCCGCCAGAATAGGTATGTGAAGCTGGCAGCGCCCATATTGAAAATAAACGGGAAAATAACCTAAATCGTTTGTTTATCGTATGTTTAGGTTTGTTTAGCTATTTTCGACGTTTGTTTGGCCTTAGTAGCTTTTAAAAACGAAAAATAAAGTGGGCACTGCTAGCTTCACACCAGCAGCGCCCATTAGTCATTTTGAGCTAAATACCATTGAAATCGTTTGTTTAGGTTTGTTTAGCTATTTTCGCCGTTTGTTTGGCATTAGCTACTTTAGAATTCGAAAAATAAAGTGGGCGTTGCTAGCTTCATACCAGCAGCGCCCATTCATTGATTTGAACTACAAACCAATGGAATCGTTTGTTTAGGTTTGTTATTATAGGACTCGTGGGAAAAACGAGAACTTTTAAGGGAAAAGTGAGCGAGGCTAAAACCGCAAAATTTGCATTATTACCGCTATTTCACCTCTACTTTAACGTAATACGTAAAACGTAACATACTATGTTAAGCTTTAATTTATTTGTAAATAGAAAAACAAAGTAAGCACTGTTACCTTTTTTCATTATTTGTTAAACAGAATTAATTACTTGACACCTGTTCCATAAATGTATCATTCAGCGTTTAGTGAAACAACAATTTCCGACTGGTATAAACTGAGTAAATAAAAAAATACAAATTTAATGACAAAAGATCAGGAAATACATTTTGATCATGAACAGGAAATATATCTGGTTAGCATTACTGGACAGAAGTAAGTTCCGGCGCAACCCGGAAATCCCTTCCGTTCTGTTATCTTCCTGAGCGCGTGAGAAGGCTCAGAGTCTTCAGCAACCATGGGAATTTAATAAAAAAATACAAACGTCGAAAATAGCTAAACAAACCTAAACAAACGATTCCATTGGTTTGTAGTTCAAATCAACGAATGGGCGCTGCTGGTGTGAAGCTAGCAGCGCCCACTAGTAGCGCTCACTTTATTTTTAGAATTTAATAGTAACTAAGGCCAAACAAACGTCGAAAATAGCTAAACAAACGATAAACAAACGATTTCAATGGTATTTAGCTCAAAATGACTAATGGGCGCTGCTGGTGTGAAGCTAGCAGCGCCCACTAGTAGCGCTCACTTTATTTTTAGAATTTAATAGTAACTAAGGCCAAACAAACGTCGAAAATAGCTAAACAAACGATAAACAAACGATTTCAATGGTATTTAGCTCAAAATGACTAATGGGCGCTGCTGGTGTGAAGCTAGCAGCGCCCACTTTATTTTTCGTTTTTAAAAGCTACTAAGGCCAAACAAACGTCGAAAATAGCTAAACAAACCTAAACAAACGATAAACAAACGATTTAGGTTATTTTCCCGTTTATTTTTAATATGGGCGCTGCCAGCTTCACATACCTCGCCAGAATGCTTGATCCTCGTGCAAACCACCAAGCTACGTTGCCACCTCGATCACGATCGCTCCGTTCCGCGCTCTGCACCATACTGACACCAGCGTATATAGGGGCTTTAGTCCCTATATACCTCCAGTTACCACATGTACTATCAGTTGTATATGTAATATGTTTCTACATTTCTTTAGGTATTTTTGAAATGTTATGCAAAATTTTATTTTCATGATATATTAGCCCCTGGATAAAAAATAATCAATTAAAAGGTTTATTTTACCTGTGCGTCAATTGATCATGTGTAGTGTAAAAATAACGACAGCTATTTAGTGCTTATTGAGCACATCTTCAGGTCGCGAACGTCAAAACTCACACATAGCTTGTGGATTAGTTTTTCACAATATATACAAATATTCAAAACACAAAAAACGATAAACGAACGTTTAATTTTAAACAATATCATTACAAATAAATGTTTATGTGTCGTATTTTGTGTTTCTAATGGTTTTAAACATTTAGTCAAACTCATCCAAAAAGGATATGTCAGTTTTCAATTTAATAGTATAAGAAAACCAAAATATAAGCACTGAATATTTTAACATCTGATTGTTAAAAAATACCTTTGACCAACAACTTTTCTTGTCCGTTACAATTCTATTTTAAAGGCAAATCAAAACACAGAGCTCATTACATTTCAATACTTAAACGTGTGTTTTAACTTGTAATGTTAATTTAAATTATGCCCAGTGGCGGATTTGGGGGGGCGCTATAGGGGCTGTAGCCCAGGGTGGCAAATATTTAAGAGCGGCAAATTTACAGAAAATTAATAAGTTGTTTACAAATAAAATGTTGAAACGGGGAACATTTTGACGGAAGCGGATGACCATGACGGTGTGCCGCCCTTTGAAAGGTAAAGGTCAAAGGGTAAATCAGATAAGGTATCAGGATAAGGAATCAGGTAAGGTAAATCAGAGACTATGTATTACACTTGCAGTCCTCACACTGCAGTTCCTCAAAACTAAAACAGTCATCATGCATTTGTCATTCATCCGTACTAGCGACAAGACGATTACGCTACATATAAGCGTAATCTTGGATATGAAGCATTTGGGTCAAATGTGGGCTCATTTTCTTTAGAATTTTATCTAGAAATCAAATATATTAAACAAATTTGATTTCAACTTCAAATATAAAAAAGTTGCAGTACTGTGGGAATGCGCCAGTAGGTGTCACTGTTTGCCACCGGCGCCGGCGAGCGGGTAGGGAGGGTGAGTTGAGTTCCGAGAAGGCTCCTAATCCCCTGGGTATCACGGCCGAACGGAAAGACTATAGAAAGGGCGGCAAACCACGAACTACGGTTAATTCAACTTCTCCCCTCCGCTCATCAGGCACTGAGCTACGTCCAACTCACGGACTTCCAAGTTTACCCGTACATTCGCATCGCATTAAATTATTTAGTACACAATATCAATGATGACTAAGGCACACGGCTGAGAAATGTTGCAACAATCGAATTTGAGACGACAATAACAAAATTTAGACTACAATGATATTGTCGATTCATTTTCAAACTCAAGGTAACAAGGAAAGTTATTTCAGCCGTCGTATACTTACCATCAAAGGCGTGTGGTAGCTTTGATAGCTCTGACAACCGGTGACTGAAAGATTTAATTACTATCAGTCGGTCGGCAAACCTTTTAAGGGAACATATTTTGGAAAACACTGTACTGTAGTACTTTTATTCTGTGGATGTACGAGTGATGAATACTTAGTGTTTTATAGTGTTTATTGTGTTGTTAAACTTTGCGTAGTGTAACTAATTGTTTGTATAATATTTACCCCATTTGTATGCGAACTATATCCCTCGGTAAAGAGGGCTGTGAACACTCGCTAGACTGTGTTATGCTTAGTGATGAAAATAAATAAAATGGAAATGAAGAAATGTTGGAAAATGAATAAATGAAGAATGTGTTAACTTAGTATCCTTCCGCAACGCTGCAGTTACAGTAAAGACCACAAGGTTCGTCGAAATCACAGCACCTTTCACCGTGCAATGTTTTACACGATGTCATATCAAGAGAGTAACCTGTTGCAAAAGTAAAAAGTACACCTCAAAGAGGTTTGAATTTCAAATGATTGTACTGAAATTGGGGCATGTTTTTACAATAATTTTCACTTAATATTGCAACGCAATGAGGGATGGAATTCTAGGCATTGTTTTAGGTAAGTACATCAAACCATGAGATACTCGACCCAATATTCAAACCCTCATTCGCACCTCTCTCCTTTCGCATTTTTCATAGGGAATGGAATGAGTGTTTTCCAAGAATCTTAGCGGCGACTACAAACAACATTAAACTGCTGGGGTTTCCTTGTCCAGGTAGCTGGGACTTCCAAAGTACATGGGAACAATTGGCGGGAGTGCGGACGTAGTATATCAATAGACGGCAGTATTGAATTTAAGGACGGGTTTTATGACATTAGAGAAAACACGTAATTTTACAACACGTACAGAAAAACCAAAATTAAAATAAGTATTAAAGAGTCTTCATCACCGGAAGTTGCCAGACGCCATCTTTGAGTTTTGTTCCATAAGGCCAATGTTAATTTTGTGTCTACATTACTCCTCACCTGATCATCACATACAATTAAATTTGGTGTCAAATTAAAGGTTTAGTCGTCCTCTAGGGAAATACAATGTCGAATTCCTTAATATGGGTATCATAATTTCATAATAAATAGTTTAATTTTGAACTGAAACATTGTACATGTTCTCATTAATTAGTAAAAAAATCCAAATTCGACTATTGTATTTCTCTAGAGGACGACGAAATCTTTAATTTGACACCAAAATTAATTGTTTGTGACGATCAGGTGAGGAGTAACGGAGGCACAAAGTTAACATTGGCCTTATGGAACAAAACACCAAAATAGCGTCCGGCAACTTCCGGTGATGAAGACTCTTAAGTTAGTTAGTTCCCAAAACTGAAGGTGATGTTGTCCGCATCGAAGATATTAGTTGAGTATAGTATGTGATATGGTAGGAATGTAATAGGATAAGACACCAAAAATATAAGCATTGAATAAGACATCTGATTATTTAAGAAGAGATTTGACCAACAGCTTAGGTTTTCCACCTCAATTCAGTTTCATAGGCAAATCAAATCACAGAGCTCTTCAAATTCCAATACTTAAACGTGTGTTTGAACTTGGCATATTAGAATCATTAATGGTCTTGGGAGTAGTTATATAAACAATAATATCGCTCACCCTGTTTTCTCACCGAGACCTTTCATTCAAGAACACAAGTTCATCAGTATCAGATATCTGGTTATATCAAAAGGTCCTAATTATGGTACAGATATAATATAAAAGGTATATTAATCAAGCAGTAAACAAATTCATATACACCATTATAATATACATCTGCAGTGAATTTTAAAGTACCTAATATTATAGTTATAGTTGTTAAATGCAACTCGTAATACAGAATTTTATATATAGATTGCTAGCATGATTCAGCGGGGGAAAACAATATTAATGATACATTTTTTATTTTAAACTAGCTGGTACCCGGCGCGTTGCTGCCGCAGAAGAGGCATTGAATTTGTATTATGTCAAATGTTTTCAGTTAGGGGAGTATTTTATTGTTCACTTAATCTAATAACACGCATCGATGCTACTTCAAAAAATTTATTTCTTGATTTCTTATATTTTTTTAACAAAAAATGTGAAATGTCAAAACTGTAGTTTAAATTTTACAGAGGGTGGCATATGGATCAATTTTTGTTTTGTATCACTCTTATTTTTAAAGATGAGTGAAGGTGTGAACAATCATTGTTTATAACAAAATCCGTTAAAAATGCCAAGAAGGGATTCAGCGTCTTAGTCATAACGTTAATTCAATAAATTGTTATCAGGTACGAGTCAAGTTTGTAACATGGTTATAAACATGGTCTGACAAGAATACATGGTTATAAACATTTTTCATAACTAATAAAGTTTTTCAGAATCCAACTGCAGACTTCGCTTAAACATTTCAGTTGATAAAGGTGAAATAGGTAAAATACCATTTATAATTTATTTTATGGTAATCAAAAATGGATTATTAGTAACCAGCTGGCCCGGCAGACGTTGTCCTGTCCTAATGTCATTGAATTTGTTTGATGTCAAATACTCGTTCATTATCAATATGAGCTCGTTCGTTTCGCTCGCTCGTCTCCCGGATAAGCTTGTTCGCTACGCTTACTCGCCTATCGAAAAAAGAGTTTGAGTTGCCATTCAAGTAGTTTTTTATTTCCATTATGATAGTTGTCATTTAAGTAGGTTTTTTATTTCTATAATAATAAACAGCTGTTTACAATATTTTAAGTTATAGATATCATCTGATAAAATCAAAAGAAATCTTTCTTCCATAAGATTAACGTTGAAACTTTGAAGTCCAGTTGGGCACAGCCGTAATGTCCTAGGACTTCGGTTAATGGTCTATATATTATTTGTCGGTATATTTGAAAACCGCAATTAAATTATTGCTTTGACAACCGACATAATATTGAACCCTAATTCAATCCAAACCTTAGTACTTAAGTACTAAAACCTTAGGCCTATTTCGACCATTTCGCATAGGTGTGTACACTGACCGTGTTACCAATCTAGCTGTCCCCATCAAATCTTTGTTTAGTTCTACCATATGACTTCTTTTTCCCTTACGGACAAACAACTACAGCTGGTAATTTTATAAATACTATCCTCCCGTAAGATTTGCATTATAACTTACAGGACCCATGGGGTGGAGCTCTAAGGTTGGATGCGGTCATTATCAGGTCTATATGTTAATGATATATGTAACCTATGTTCATGCAAAATTTTAGCTTAATCGGTCCAGTAGTTTATCCGTGATGGAACTCCAAATATCCATACATCCAAACAAACCTCCAAACATACACATTTGTAATATTAGTAGGAGATACATGGGCAAAATAACCATATAAATGCTCTTTAAAATGTCAAAAACTGTCAAATGTCGTAAATTTGTACCATTCTGACGTAAATTGTTATCGAAATTACGCTTAAATATGAGGTTTCGGAGCATTTTCTGGATGCTATCTGTTAATTTAGCAGACATTCTATTCTACTCTTAAATTGGTTTAAATCATAAAGGGACCACTTTATATAGCTAGAGGTTCTTTATTATAGTTTGACACTAGGTGTGCGCACGGTACCTAGCGCTCAGCCGACCACACGTTATGGTCACTGACGAAATGATAAATTTTTTTGGTATGTTATATTTTTTTACATTTTGATATTTTATTGAAAATTACCTATCCGACACACCAAGTATAACGTTTTAGGGTCTATCATAACGCCCGTCACGAGCGTTTTAAATGTATGGTGTCACACTTGCATGACGTCCCGAGACGCGGCTTCAGCGAAATGTTTGGCGCTAAAAAGCCGTTCAGCGACCCAATACAAGAACCGTGTTAACTTTATTATATTTGAAATTCGCTTTAAAATGATACCAAACACGACCATGTTGTATATTATGGGTTTTGAAATTTGGCGTACTTTAGAATTATCGGAGCAAACGTAACGCACTATTATAACGCATTATTATAGGGAGCTTTATGATATTGGAATACTGAGGAATTATTAATAGCCTTAAATACTTCTTATTACACTGTATAGCACTTACATTCTTATTATTACTTTTTATAAGTATTAAATCTTTATTATTACTTTTTATAACCCTTAAATCGTTATTATTACTTTTTATTACCATTAAATCTTTATTATTACTTTATATAACAAATACATCGTTACTTTTAATACCTACTAAATCTTTATTACTAGGCCTACAACCGAAATCATCTGTATTACTATTTAAATCTTGACAATACCGTCCCTGTTTAATCCGTTTGAAATATCTACAGACCTCTTAAACTATTCTATATCCATTTTCATTTGTTCAGAAACTGACAAGACACAACTCTATCACCCTTCCCTGGTCCTGGCTTCTGCCCCCACTCTGCTGCGACGCAGGGACAGACACGACAGTGCAATGTTTTTAAAGTAGAGTTTTCCGCCTTCATAACTAAATGATTGTGTGTCACGCTATAATTATCATCACTACTATTATACAAATAAGGTGGTGTCTGTCTGTCTGTCTGTCTATTGTTCCATCACGCCAAAACCACTGGACCAATTCTCCACAAATTTTGCACAAATGAAGTCTTCAATGGAATTCAATGGAGTCATTTTCAAACTTTCGAATATGCACGGTTTAGGCTGTAGATGAGAAAACTCGGAAAACTTAAAAAATTCTTTTCCTCACTAATCTTTTATGTTAGAGTAATTGTAATTATGTCAAAAAATTATAAAAAATATGCTGAATAATATTTGTCCTGTGACATTTTACCGTTACTTCAACGCTTATGCCGGTTTTAGCAGCTTACGTTGTCAATGATACCGCCCAGGTTATAAATAAGGAACCCCTTGTCAGAATATAATATATTATATGTCGAAAGGTATGTTATGACACCCACGGAATTCATTGGAGTCATTTTCAAACTTTCGAATATTCACTGGTTAGGCTGTAGGGAAGAAAACTCGGAAAACTTAAAAAAATGTGTCCAGTGATATTTTACTGTTATTTTAACGCTTAAAAAAAATGCCACATATTGCAGACATACACTGCTTGTACGGAGTTTAGAGTAATTGAAAATAACGTTAAGCGTTTTTAATAATTATTTACAGGATAAGCAAACAACGGAGTTAAACTAGTTTAACCTAAATAAAATTAATAATGTTAGTCAAATCAATTCATATGCAACTATAAATTAATCTCTACTACATAACAACAGCCCCCTACCACCCTACCTGCATCCCCTAAACCCCACAAGTACATGGCCGACCTGCACAACGGCAACTAAAATGGTCCCCACCGTTTTTACCCCGCTCGGTGTTTTCGCGCTCAATCTGTCCGATCCGATGTCTTGATCGGGAAGAAGTTCGGAGTGAATTTAGCTACCTTCGTGCCCTACTCCCTGCTCCCTGCTCGGTCCGATGTCTTGTTCGATGTCTGGTTCGGGCTAAAGTCCGTTAGTGTGTGGCCGCCTTAAAACATGCATTTGAACAATTACGTCCGTTGATCCTTTATATATTGAAAATGTTTTGTTATATAAACATTTATTTGAATCCAATGGCTATTTAACGAAAATTATTACATCATTTTTTTGGGAGGCTTTTTGAACAAGGAAATCTTGAACGAACATAAAATCGTGCATTTAACAACTCCACAACAGCATTTTGGCACTACCGGTATGCGCCTTGACACCTAGAGGTGCCCTCGTCAGAACAGTTTAATTTCCTACTTCTCAATAACAACTGATCTCAAACGAGTGGACATATTGTCTTGAAAGCCGAAAAACACGTCTTAAGCATTCTATTAATAAATAAACTAATCTATTTACTATTTAAGGTAATTTAAAATGTATCTAAGGTTCTTAGAAAGCATCATTGATTATCATAATGAAAGCTGGACACACTATCGAGCTTTAAAAACATTATACAGTTTTGATCCGGTATCAATCTGGTGACCTCGGATAATAAGGTAAGCAGTCAGCCTACTTTACTTTCTTCACCGGATGAAAAATATCCTAAAACCATTAATCGCCGGGTATTGTATTAGGCCTCGATAAGGGTTGAATGGCGAGCGGCACCTTAAGCGGCACTTGAGCGAAATGACATGTATTCAAACGAGTTCGCACGCAGCACGCTGACGTGAGGGAAGTGAATTTCCACATAAAAACTTATAAAACTCAAAATAAGTGTAAAAACATACATTTGTCCAATTTTTATTGAAATCTGAAAACATTGATTTTTTTGGCTGTTCTGATACTCCTGGTTTCATTACCTTGCAAAGCTGGGAACACAATTTTGCACATTATAAGGTTAGGAGAAGGTCCAGACAGGCTTTAAAGTAGGCGTGAGGTTGCTGGGGATGATAAAAGTACTCTAACATAGGGATAACAGGCTTTTCTAGTGTAAAAGCCGCACAAGACAACGTACTGTGTTTAGTCGATACACATTTTCTTTAATAACTCGGTAAATCTTTACGCTAGAATGACGAGAGAGAGCTTAAAACTTTCGCCTCACTAATTCCCATCTTTTACATGCATTGGTTTTATATCTGGGGCTTTTATGACCCTTTTTAGGCCCAAAAACTCGAAATTTGAAAGATTAATCCCCAAAAAAGGGGTTTAGAGTTTTCCGATTGTTTTGCACAACGAACTTGTCCAACTGATTGCAGAAAGGAAAGTCCCTACCAAATTTGAAGTAAATCGGACAACAAATGCGACCGCTAGAGTGCAAACACACATATATATATATGTCTATATATATATATAAAATTTTGAACGACCCCCCAAAACGTGTTCAGGGGGTCACGTTAGGAACTTCTATGGTGGTCCCGGGCTTAAGTTTCACCGTGCGGGTCATGCTAATAGTTCACTTTCCAAAGGAAATTCACTAATAAGATGAGGCGGAGTATTGGGGAAATGTTAGGGGCTCTGGCCGCTTCAAGCCACTAGTATTAAACTTATTTACGGATATTCGGGTGGCGTGGGAATACCGGCCGATGTCGGACAATCAAAGGGACAGGCGGTAGTATTTGTAAACATTTCAAACTGTGAAACTTGATTGTGAGGACCGGCGCCGGCGTGGTATCGCCAAGGTGCGGCGGCGCAGCGCGGCTCGACAAAGGGGATTCCCCAGTATGAGAGTGGACAGAAGGGTCGTAAATCTTTGGCATGGGAACAAGGAAAACGGGTGGTGATGACGGTTCATCCCAGGCCTTTTATCATGGGAAAGGAATGTAGCCTGAATACTCAGCGAATATCAAATGGTACCGTAGTACATACCTCACTGTATACTAACATCCATCACAACCATATACATAAATAACCGATACATTACAGTTTATTTATCCTCCATATAGAACAAATTTGTACTGTGTATGCAGGCTTGGTGCATCAAGGTCAAAAAACCCTGTTTTTTTTAGTAATTATCAACAATGATTTCTGTATGTCAATCGGTTCCTTATATATTGTAAGTAATTTATGAACCGGATATTGTCCGCAGTGAGTATGGGGTGCTATTTCGCATGTGTTCGTTCTTTAGACTTTTAATATGAAACTTTTAATGCCAGCAACGTTTCCAGTTATTTTAGGGTTAATTACAAGATGGAAAAGGGGAAGGAACGCGAGGGAGTGAATGACTGGTTAATCCAGATCCGGCCCGCCCAGAAAAATGTCGGGCTCCTGGGAAAATGAGAGTATGGGCCCCAATATATAAAGTTCAACATGTTGGAATTATATATAATATGTGTGTGGTTTAAATGTTTAATGTGGTAGTATATTCACATTTAGCAGAATAACTAATAATGAACTTTCCTACGTAACTAAATGTACAATATATAAATATGAAAGTAATAATGTAGATACGTTTTATATTATTTTGCCTTTATTCTCTTATTCGTAACTTTAACGAAGAAGTTAGACTTCTTATTCTCATCTTGATGTTTATATATATATATATATATACCGGTATATACACAGGATGAGTCAGACCACCCGTCCAGCATGTATAACGAGAGAACGGTTTGGTCTATAGTCGTCAAAAAAATCTTCCCACTAAAACGCATATGCGCTATCTATTAAAAATATTTTCATCAAAATCTATGTACAGGATGTTCCAAAACGTAAGGTCACGGGTTCGAATCTCAAAATTTTCAAATGTAAACATAGGGAACATTATACATTATTTTAAAGGTATCGTTAAAATAAACATTTTGTCGAAACAGAATTCACTTATATTTATTCGTTTCAAAATGGCGGCTATTTTTATGTAAAATATTGACATTTACGGAATACTCTGTATTTTCTAAACCACTACTCATACTTTTTTCCGACTGAAATTTCTTACTCGTGATAATCTCAGCTTTACTCTGGTATGCTAAATGATAGGCTTTTATGAGAAAATATGTATTTCAAAAAAATATTTATTTTGAAAATACCCATATGCCCAAAATTAAACAAATTTAAATGGTAGCGTGTGTAAAAAAGCATACCATTGAAAAGGTCTTGTAAATCCTAGCATTTTTCTAGTTTACACCAACCTTGTATCTTATTTCGTTTTTCTGCAATCAGCAAAAAACATTATTTTTCCAAATGAAATGCATGTTAATTTGCATAACACTAGTTTGTATTCTGTGATCACATTCGTTTTATGTGTTATGTACAATTTCTGTAATTATATATCAACCAATTTTAAAAATATGCTGAATAATATTTGTCTAGTGACATGTTACCGTTATTTTAACGCTTATATCATTTATAGCAGCTTACGTTGTTAATAACAAAGTAACAACATATCATAATATCAACGTTAGAGCATTGGCGGACGGAAGGGGCGTGGCCCTAAAGATGTACAATGATTTTAAATAGCTTAAGTTTCCTGCTCCATACGTTATTGAGAAAACCCGATTACCAAATTCAGGAAAGTATTTGTTGTGAAACTCAGGAAAATCTGGCTTACGAGCGTAGCAGACAGTTATAGAAACAAATTATAACACTAGTTTTAACATCTCAGATGCGTCCGATGCATAAAACGTTAACAATTAACGAACCTAACAATTTGAAACATTATCAATAACATTGACAACGTTAGGAATCAAGAATGAAGAATCAAGAATCAAGAAGCCTTTATTGTCATAAACTATATTAAGCATCTAAAACTACCAGTAACATTTTTCTACCTAAACATACTTTGAACATTACCTTTATTTATAGTTAAAAATGGTTAGTATTTTCAGTCAAAAATTATAAATCTTTTCACTAAATATTTTAATAAATTTGAAATGTACCTTTTGCAATAAAAAACATGCATTATTTTATCTTGATTAGCCTTTACTCAAAAACGCAAGGTGTAACATTGATTGATGCTGCAAGGCAGCATAGGTTCTCTAGTTTTATAATAAAATCAAGTCAAGTGGAGCGGAGCCCGGATAGTTTTTACATTTATGATAATAATGAAAACAAACCCTTAAAACTGAGTAGGAACGGTGAAGTACATACTGATAACAGTACACCTGTTCTGAGCGTGGGAAAGATTTCGCCCAGGGGAACCAAAACAATAATGAAAACGCTGATCAAAACCGCCCGCGACTCTAACGGTTCCTGGAATCTGTGAGGCTGATGTTTGCGATGGATACAGCAAAGTTTATTGTTATTAAGAGTTATTTTTGTTTTTGAAAAACTAATTTCTTCCGAATATAGTATTTGTTTATTGATTCTAATGTACAACACGTTTTTCAGTTATACGGACTCTTATCTTCAAGTATTTAATCTTTAAGGTTTAGTGTAGCTATAAAGCTTATTTTTATTTGTTTTATATTCTGTGATATATTGAATCTTATCTTCTAAAAGTGTTTGGATCAATTAAGTTTAGTACCAATGACTCTAAAAACTAAAGTTGGGTGCAAACATGTTTTGGAGCAAACTTGTTTTTTTTTCGTTAATACTATACTGTGATATACTGTCGCGACTTATTTAAGTATTGCTAATTTGTAAGAAATACAGGTGATTAGTCAATTAACCACGACTAGAGCTCAAATAATCTTAATCTGTAATGAGGAGAAGTATATGTTTAATTCTTAACGTTTCCCACTCCTTCTCCAAAACTCCGAAATGACTCAGTTAATAAATAAGAACTTGGTTGAAATGGTTACTAAACAGACGGAACGATAAACTATATTTTTCAAAGTAAGCAAAACGAGTGGACCTTACAAGTAACAATGTAAGGGGGCGCCAAAATCTGAGGAGGGTGCATCATATTTCCCCCTTATTTCATATACACTAATACTAAACTCAAATATATCAAATCCCTATTCAATACTCTCCAGTCTCCAAACCATATATTTCTTCATCCATAGGAACTAGTTTAAAACAATAGACGTGGACGGATTAAAACAATTAGTTGCATTGTGTTACTTTATATTTTAACATTGCAAATTTCTTCCATCGCATTGCGAGTTTTATTCAAACTCTCAGTACCAATCAGAATGCCCTGAAGTTGTCACAAACCGATAGAGGTCAAAACAACTGCTCGTTTTGGAATAGAGGGGAGCAGAAGTTGTATTATCTGATATGTAAATTTAATGTTTAAGTATGATGAAGATGCAAAACATGGTGAATAGGCTACTCATAACTTTCTTTCAAATATTGCCTTTCAAATACTTATAATACTAACATACAACAATTTACAAAGTCCAGTTTGGTTTTTATATATATTTATAAATACTTTATGTTAGCGCTACGGCCTATGCCCCCCATCCCGCACCAGGTGGCGTACCGACGGTGGGGGGGGGGGGCGTGGGGGGCGGTCCCCTTTGGCATAGGTCCCAAATTTTTAAAAATATTAAAATATCTGAGCGAGTATTTCCCGCCGATCTCCGGAGAATCGCTCCCGATCTACTGTCGTATGTTCGGCCGTTATTACATAGTAAAGTAGTCATTTTTGGACGGTATTTTGTTTTTTGTCGACGTTTGTAGATGATATTACGCGGAAAGGACGTTAATTCCAGATTATATCATCTGTAACGTCTTCAATTACGGCGGATAAAACGTGATTCGGTCGCCATTTTCACTGTTAGGTTGTTTTTTATGTCTGATTCATGTGTAATGCGTAATGTTATGTCTCGTAATTTTCGGCCGATTTTACGTGGTGCGATCGTCTTTGGCGGTTTACTACGTGATTTGGCAGGTCGCGATCGTCAAAAGATTAGCGGGAAATACTCGCTCGAACGTTGGAGTATTTTTACAAACTTTGAGTTCATTTGACTATTTAAATACTCAAATTTTGAGTACTCGCATGCCCCTAACATATCATATACACATATATGAGTAGGCCTTCCTCTTGAACCCCTAATGTATGTATAAGCCCCTACAAATATATCCGCCCCCCAGGCCCCCCACTACGACAGTACGCCACTACCCGCATCCCCCGACCCGTTATGTGCGCCGAGCGCCGCCCCCCCAAAAGCGCCGCGCCCCGCGCGCCTCGTGCTGGAGCACGGCTCGCACTGCCCTAGAGCCGGTACTGGAAATCATATTCATAAGCGTAATTCGATGGTGGCAAGGGGGGGGGGCAGTTGTTTCCCTAATAATTTGGAGGCAATTCTAATATATGAAAAGTAACAATAATCACGATCACGACCAATTTTTCCCCTCCAATCAAAATTCTGAAATTACACTTATGATCATACGACAGTATTATTATAGTCAAAATTAACTCATTGCCATTTCAAATTATGCCACATTCCTCAGACGTGCCTGAGTCACTTTTGATATTTGTAAAAAATAGTATGCGAATGTACTGGAGACTTCAAGTCCGTGTAGTGATTATAGTGGCGCAGCGCCTCATGGGGAGAAGTTGAATTCACTCTAGTTTGTCTTCTGCCACCCTGTAAATTATTTCTCTGTGGCCTAAACTTGAACGGACTAATGTATTAAGACTGTTTTAAGTAAGAACGGCGTGAGATATTGTAAGAGTAATACATTAGCCTCTGAAACTACCTTTATCACCATTTAAAGGGCGACACACCGTCATCATCATCCACTTCCGTAAAAATATTCCCGACTTAAAACTTTTGTTTTGATAAACTTTTGAATTTGTCTCAAAATTTGCCTCTCTGGGAAAATTTGACTCCCGTGATAAAAGGGAGGCCTCTCTTTCGAACTCTCCCGTCGGGACCCCTTAAGTCCTAAAAACGGCCCTGGTGGACGGTATAAATGATTGATGGAAAGCGTCGATGAAATAACAATAGTGACAAATTAGATAATAAATATCGTGTAGGGAACAATTTAATTTAATAGGTACCTTAACAACGTATATGTACAAGTTTAAATAAAGTTAGTTCATGAAAACCACCCCAGCATCGCAGAATGCCGGGCCGGCAGGGGCCGGGCCGCAGCCAATCGCATCCCTTGTTGGTCGAAGGGGTGGGGGGTTGTAAGGAATTTACGTTCACACTCAGAACTCAGAACAGAACCAGTGAACCAGTTGTCAGTTGTCTCTTGACACACACGATGGAACGTTCTAATAGAATCTTGGATTTAGCGCTCCAGGGTCTGCGCCGCCCTTCAAGCAGTTCCTCATCTACGTAAGTCTACATATTACATAAACTAATATGATTTTATTACTGTCATACAGTTTAAATGAGCAGTTCTGAATCGCCTTTTAAAATGGTGTAAATTTTTGTTCAAGGCTGAGTTTTATGATTAACAACGGTATTAATTGTTTTCTGGTTTAAATGCTAGGGGGCCCTTGATACTTGATCAATATGATTTCCCTTGTTTGTGTTTTTATCGCCAACAAAACAATTACCTGAATTTGGATTATTTTGAACTGTAGTAATAAACTTGCATTACTCTTTTAATGTGACTTTTAAACCTTTTCTATGAAATAATTGACAAACCATAAGTAACTTATGTAATAGTTAAAAATAAACGTTCATTTTAACTTGACAAATCACGATTTGTATATTAACTAGGAAAATTACACATATAATTTCATTTTAAAACTATTACATAATAACTGCCTACAATACTTTTCGGACTCTTAAAACCCTATTTTAAATATTGTCTTAGTGTTTTTATTCTCTTATGTTGTCTACTCCTGTAGGGTTTGAAAAAATTAACAGAATAGCGATAGTTTTTCACAGTTGTGTCTCTTTGTTTTTGCGGCTCACAAGCATACTACCTCAGTTTTAATTAAATGAGTTTAACATTTTTAAGATTTAATAGTGCATGCTCTGTAAGAGAAAATTAAACAAAATAAAGAAATTGTATGAATGGTCTATTTGTAAACATGTGTATGTACCACATTACACTGACCATGTAGTCAGTTAGATTAATGAAGTAAAATTTATTTTAATAGGCAATTATTATAGACTAAAAGTAAGGAGGAAAATCAATGATGGTCTAATGTAAGCAGAAGCAGGCTGTGATTTTTAGGAGGATTAAGTTGTCTATTAGTTTTTAAGCGGATTGTCCAACTATAAATAACATATCAATTTAAACTCATTGAGATGGTATTTCTCATGGCGAGAGAGGGTAAATTACTTGATGTCTAGTGGCAGCACTGTGTTTATTTTTATTCTTCCAACAAATTGTTTAGGTCCATTGCCCCTAGGTGGTTTAAATAAGGTGTGCTATTGCGCATCATAGCGTGACGTCATCTGGAGGCGAAAGCGCGTCACCAATGTCCTATGTGAACTATCCTATGTGAAGGAGTGGGGGACATGGGGTAGTCAGAATACTTCGGTGACACGGTTTTTTAGGAACGAGTTTGCAACAATGGGAACTATAGCCATATATATTTTCAGCGGCGGCTATAGCCTATCCAAAAAATCAGGTCGGGATCAGAACGTCTACCCTCCCTCCATCCCCACCACACCGTTATCGTTGAGAGGGACGTCATCTATTTTGTATATATGTACATTGATAGCGAACTTCCTCTAGGAAAAAGAGCTTTGGATTTTGCTGCAGTCTGTAACAACCTTCCTGCGTTTGGTCTTGACACGCCAACATTGAAATTTACTTAAACGTTTCCTTGTACTGGCCAAACCGAAACTACGACAAAAAAACCTAAAAACAAAAAATGTAAAATAGACATTTATGTTTCAATTGGCTAATCTAAATATGTCCCGTTTACAAAAATAAGAAGTGCCACAGAGGCTCGTAATTTACAATACACGAGTAAAACATGGTAATAGTTTACCATCACTTAAAATAAGCAGTTTTGGTATTTGGAATATAAAACTTAAACCGTTATTAGGCCTGTTTCATGCAGGCCAGGAATAAGGGGTTTTACAATTAAATCAGCGTAATTTGGAGTTGTGGCTGTGGGAGCGAAACTCTGCTAGTTTAGTCGCGGCCGCGGTGTTGTGGATGGAGGGAGGGTAGACGTTCCGATCCCGACCTGGGTTTTTGGATAGGCTCTAGCCGAGAGTAACATCAGCTGTCACTGTAAACCAGCTGATCAAATAAACACCGTGACGTCACCTGGAGACTGCGCAGGACATGCTCAAATTCGTCCTTCTGATTAGCACACTTTACTTAAAGTACCTGGCGGCCGAGCTTTGCTCGGGGGAAGGTCAGTCAGTTTGTTTAGATGACTTGGAGTAATATTTCACCACTTCCCCCTACTGATAATCAGATTTGTATAACTCATTTGCCTCTTTTATACATTTTTGAGGTCACTCCAGTTGTTATTTATAGCTCAATGTACCTTTAATTTATTTTACTACTCTATTTATGTAATCTTCACCCAAATCTTTTAATCTCTGCTCTCAGGAAACCACATGTTATAATCATATACAACATGAGTATTACTTTGACAGTTCCCTGGTTGATTATGAAAAGCTGTTATAATTCTTTTGTTAGTGAATTTCCTTTGGAAAGTGAACTATTCGTATGACCCGCACGGTGAAACTTAAGCCCGGGACCACCATAGAAGTTCCTATCGTGACCCCCTGAACACGTTTTGGGGGGTCGTTCAAAATTTTATATATATATGTGTGTTTGCACTCTAGCGGTCGCAATTTTTTTCCGATTTACTTCAAATTTGGTAGTAACGTTCCTTTCTGTAATCAGTTGGACAAGTTCGTTGGGCAAAACAATCGGAAAACTCTAAACCCCTTTTTTTGGGGATTAATCTTTCAAATTTCGAGTTTTTGGACCCAAAAAGGGTCATAAAAGCCCCATATGTAAAATAAGTGGATGTAAGAAGATGGGAATTAGAGAGGCGAAAGTTTTAAGCCCTCTCTCGTCATTCTAGCATAAATATTTACCGAGGTATTAAAGAAAATGTGTATCGACCAAACACAGTACGTTGTCTTATGGGGGTTTTACATTAGAAAAGCCTGTTATTCATTTGTTGCTGTACTTTTACCATCCCCAACAACCTCACGCCTACTTTAATGCCTGACTGGACCTTCTCCTAACCTTATAATGCACAAAATTGTATTCCCAGCATTGCAGGTAAATAGAACCAGGAGCATCAGAACAGCCAAAAAATCAATATTTTCAGATTTGAATAAAAATTGGAATAAATGTATATTTTTAACTGATTTTGAGTTTTTATAGTTTTTTATGTGGAAATTCACTTCCCTCACGTCAGCGTGCTGCGTGCGAACTCGTTTTGATTTGAAACTCCATAAGCCCAATGTTAATTTTTTTAACTTTTCATTTTAGTTTTTTTACATTATTTGATTTTTCCTGGGGATGAGGCTTTATAGAACTTATTTTTATCCCAGAAATTAGTTATTTCGAACATTTGAAGGGAATCGTTGGAGCCGTTTTTGAGATCCGTGTCGCAAGCAAGCATGCAAGCAAGCAAGCAAACCTTACTCATATTAGAGTATAGGATACTTGAATCCATCTAGCATTAGCCCAGGGGACAGGTTGTAAACAAAACTTTGAATTCTTATTTCAATAAGTAATACTTGTTATTGGGCATTGTACAATTTAGAGTGAAACGTATTAAGACCGTTTGAGATCTGAGGTACAGTATCCAGAATTGCTTTTCATATATTTAAAATTTTCCTGGAATCGTTAAAGAATAGGGGTTACTAACTTAGATGAGGGGCCTGGGTTGGGGTCATTTAAAAAAATTAAGGTCAAAACACCAAACTTAAAAAATAATGCCATATATTCATTTACCTGCTAACTTAATTTCTGATCATATTAATAATATTTTTTTCCTGAAATAATATTATATGCTAAAAAAAATTATAACTTATAGGTATTATAAGGACTTACAAATTTAGATATTAATTATTGTTTTATAAACTCAAATCTTCATATTGTCACCTAATACTGTTTGTGAACTTTCACTTTTAAATCTAAAAAAAAATACCTATAGTTAATTTTCACTAAATCAACACCTTTTATTTATCAGATGTCCTAATTAAACTTCTGTTCCTAAAATAGGGTTATGATCGTGAGTACGTAGATGAACTTTCACTTTTAAACCTGGAAAAAAATACCTAGTGTCAATTTTCACTAAATCAACACCTTTTATTTATCAGATGTCCTAATTAAACTTCTGTTCCTAAAATAGGGTTATGATCGTGAGTACGTAGATGAACTTTCACTTTTAAACCTGGAAAAAAATACCTAGTGTCAATTTTCACTAAATCAACACCTTTTATTTATCAGATGTCCTAATTAAACTTCTGTTCCTAAAATAGGGTTATGATCGTGAGTACGTAGATGAACTTTCACTTTTAAACCTGGAAAAAAATACCTAGTGTCAATTTTCACTAAATCAACACCTTTTATTTATCAGATGTCCTAATTAAACTTCTGTTCCTAAAATAGGGTTATGATCGTGAGTACGTAGATGAACTTTCACTTTTAAACCTGGAAAAAAATACCTATAGTTAATTTTCACTAAATCAACACCTTTTATTTATCATATGTCCTAATTAAACTTCTGTTCCTAAAATAGGGTTATGATCGTGAGTACGTAGATGAACTTTCACTTTTAAACCTGGAAAAAAATACCTAGTGTCAATTTTCACTAAATCAACACCTTTTATTTATCAGATGTCCTAATTAAACTTCTGTTCCTAAAATAGGGTTATGATCGTGAGTACGTAGATGAACTTTCACTTTTAAACCTGGAAAAAAATACCTAGTGTCAATTTTCACTAAATCAACACCTTTTATTTATCAGATGTCCTAATTAAACTTCTGTTCCTAAAATAGGGTTATGATCGTGAGTACGTAGATGAACTTTCACTTTTAAACCTGGAAAAAAATACCTAGTGTCAATTTTCACTAAATCAACACCTTTTATTTATCAGATGTCCTAATTAAACTTCTGTTCCTAAAATAGGGTTATGATCGTGAGTACGTAGATGAACTTTCACTTTTAAACCTGGAAAAAAATACCTAGTGTCAATTTTCACTAAATCAACACCTTTCATTTATCAGATGTCCTAATTAAACTTCTGTTCCTAAAATAGGGTTATGATCGTGAGTACGTAGATGAACTTTCACTTTTAAACCTGGAAAAAAATACCTAGTGTCAATTTTCACTAAATCAACACCTTTTATTTATCAGATGTCCTAATTAAACTTCTGTTCCTAAAATAGGGTTATGATCGTGAGTACGTAGATGAACTTTCACTTTTAAACCTGGAAAAAAATACCTAGTGTCAATTTTCACTAAATCAACACCTTTTATTTATCAGATGTCCTAATTAAAATTCTGTGCCTAAAATAGGGTTATGATCGTGAGTACGTAGATTTATCTTTTCACGGGCGGGGGGGGGGAATTTTTGGTGCTGGCTGGGGAAGGGTATATAGGGGGCCCGCGATAGGCCCTGCCCAGGGGCCAGTGAAAGCTGTGTACGGCCCTGAGGCTGTAAACAGGTATACTTTCATAAGCGGAACGATTAAAAAAAAAGAATAAAATTGTTTGATACATCGATTAGCCTAGGTCGATTGTTAAAAAATTATTGTCTGTATGTTAGTTATTATGTCACAAATTCTTGAGTTTGTTTTTAAATTAAACTTAAAATCAATATTAAATTAACGTTACCTGTAGACAAGATATAATTTATTTTAAAAAACAAAACAAATAAACAAATTCAAAAGGTTTCCAGTAGGGCCTACGCTATGACTACAACTTTTTGATACTGTGTAGCATATAAAAATAACATAAAAAAGGAGTACTGTACCATTTTTATTTATATCCGTTACAGGGTACAGTGTGAAAAGCGTCTTAACAAAACAATTCAATGTAAAATATCAGATTAAGTTACCAAGATTGATCGATAACCATATTCTAAATTCTAACCATTTTCCCACTGAATTGCTATTGTTTTTAATATACAATTGAGAAGTGTTTTACTTTACATTATCTTAATCTATGGTTATTGGTTAGCAAATTACCATAAACCTGATTACCTATAACCTAACTCCGCAGAGCACAGTTTTTGTCATGGTTTGGTTTATTTAATTTTGTTTTCAATATTCTTATCTGTAAAAATTGATGTATGTATCATAGTGGTTCTATATTTTATATTTGATTGTTTTGGTGGATGCTTAAAGTACTGTACCCCCGTTACAATGTTTGTTTCTCACAGTATTGTTTAAGTATTAGTGGAATCAACATATGTTATCAGGACAATTTTAAAGACTATAATTTCCAAATCTTTGACACCGAATATAACCGAAGCCACACCAAATAAATGAAACAATCAACAAGCCATCCTATACTCTAATATGAGTAAGGTTTGCTTGCTTGCGACAGAGATCTCAAAAAAGGCTCCAACAATTTCCTTCAAATGTTCAAAATAACAAATTTCTGGGATAAAAATAAGTTCTAGACAGGCCTCATCCCCAGGAAAAATCAAATAATGTAAAAAAACTAAAATGAAAAGTTAAAAAAATTAACGTTGGGCTTATGGAGTTTCAAATCAAAACAAAATAATTGTAACAGATGTGCATAATCACCCAGGGATCAGTCAAAGTAATACTCATGTTGTATATGATTATAACGTGGTTTCCTGAGAGCAGAGATTAAAAGATTTGAGTGAAGATTACATAAATAGAGTATTAAAATAAATCAAAGGGACATTGAGCTATAAATAACAACTGGAGTGACCTTAAAAATGTATAAAAGAGGCAAATGAGTTATACAAATCTGATTATCAGTAGGGGGAAGTGGTGAGATATTACTCCAAGTCATCTTAACAAACTGACTGGCCTTCCCCCGAGCAAAGCTCGCCCCCCCAGGTACTACTATATACTCGCTTCGCTCGCTGGGGGCTCCTGTGATTAATTAATCAAATTACTTCTAAATATATGATTAATTTCGGATTAATTAATGGTGATATGATTAATCCTGTAATTAATTCATAGGATATATTCATTAACTGATATTTTTTGGTATGAAACTACCGTTAACACATTAAAACTATGATATTTTTATATTTCATGTTTAAATCCAGGTTGAATTATCTCGCTTTTATGTTATAACTAACTTGTAAGATAAGTATTGTCACTAAAGTATTCTTCACTTTAATATTCTGAATGTTGCAGGAAGAAAGAGTATTCAATTGTAAAAATTTTACGATTGGGCTTTTTCAAAATTGTACCATCGGATGAACTATGTATAACACACACTGAAGGCTTACATATGACAACACATAATGGCAAAGACAGTTGGTGCATCATCTTTAAACAAGGAGGTATTTCTAAATTATGTGTTTTATTATTAGAACAATATTAACTTCTTCTTAAATTTAAAATTGGTTGTGTATAAATCATAATGGTTGTGTATAAATCATAATCTGTAGGTACCAATATAATCAAAATGATTACAAGTTACATCTTCTATACTGGATTAGGCAAAAGTGTGGATACCCCGTATTAACTTTTCAATCAGTGGTTTGTAATAGGAAAACAAAACTCAGAACACCTCTAGCTTATAATAAAGGAAACACAGTTTTTGGTGGGTGCCACAATTTCACCCAAGGCATTTTAACCTTTAAAAGGTATTGTAAAAGTACTATTTTTTAAGAAGATCTTGACAATCAACCCATATTGGGGACGTGAGCAAAGTTACACTAATGGAAAACGATTAGGGCCTAATTCCTTTTTAACGCAAAACTTAGAAAACAAAGAATTGCTTATAAACTTATAATATAAATTTACAATAGCTGTTGTAATAGAACTATATAAAAAAATGGTCATGGGAATCAGCAGACATAGGCAACAAAGGCCTGTGCGTCTGCTGCGTTACCGTACTGTGAAGTGATAAATTATTGACCTAATTATTGTTTAAATTAGTAATTTATTAAATTTGGAGTAATTTCGTTTTAAGAATGATGACAATTTAAATTGTACCATGCTAACTGATTGTTTTGGATGAAAGATATGTTATTTTTCACAGATGACTAGGACTAATAAAAAATAGTGTAAACAGCAGAGCTGTCTATTTATTTAGATTGCGGGCTGTAATGTAATTATTATGAGTGAAGATTTTTTAACACAATTATTGGGCATAGCAACGCGTGCCATAAACTGCTAGTAATAATTTATAAAACATTTCTATGTGGCATCATTTGTTTACAGATCTCCATGAAATGCAGACTGAGCTGGAAACGCTCAACAAATTTAATGCTCTAGAAAGCCAGTACAAGTTTATGGCATATCCCTCGATTGAAACACAGACTGATAGTTGTAATTTGTCAGACAAGGATATACAAACTGATGAAATTCCAATTCCTCTACTTGACCTACCAGTACAGCTATTAAATCCTATAGGTAATACTCATTTTATTTCTCCATAGCTCAACTATTTACAAGTATCTCGATAAGTGTAGTGTTTGGGTCTTTATTTATTTATTTTATGCGGTAAAGCCGCGTTTACACTGGAGTTACCAACAAATGTTACTAACTTTTTTGTTAGCAACAGAAGTGAATAACAAAAGTTATTAACAAAAATGTTAGTAACATTTCGTTTTGAGACTTTTAAATGTTACCAAAATTTTTCCCGCCCAAGCCAAGATGTGGTTCTCGCTGCAGCTGTCTGTGTTATTTTGGCGAATCACAGGAGATAGGTATAGTGGCAGTGATATGCTATGAGGCCTAGAAAAAGTGAAGTCCGTCGATCCTTTGGGTGGAAAGCTAAAATATGACGGTTGTTTTAAAAACAATTTACGCATGTCAAGCAGTGATTTCGGATATTTAATACTAGTGTTAGGAGACAAGTTTGCTAAACAAGACACTAATTATAGAAAATCACTTCTTGTGTAGGAAACACTTGCAGTACCTAACTTTGGGTTTTTAGCGACCGGAGACTTGTACACAAGTTTAATTTACTTGTTTAAGATTTTGAAAATTAACAATTTTTTATTTGTAACTTATCAGAAATATGTGCTACTGTGATTTGAACAATATGAAAGATTGGTATTTTTGGCTTCTGGGGACCTCAAAACGAAAAGTTAACTTGGTTCCGGGCATCGGTTTACCATGCCGACTACGGTAATAGCTTCTTCCCAATAGGGGAAATTCGCTTAAACAGTAAACCATAAACAAAACACTGGAATACTGTTTAGTTGTGTTTATATAGTCTAGGGGCCGCTAGAATGAAGTTTAATGAATTTTAAAATACCATAGTGCAGTTTACCGAAACGGTTTGGCCCTACTTTTTTACTAGATTCCAGGAGGTCTAATTTGTTTAAGCATATGCAGTTTATAGACTGAAATATAGATAAGAAATTAAATGAATTATTATATCATACAAACACACAAACTACAACAAACATAGATATACATTTAAACGTCATGAGCACAGAGATTAACAGCTGGTTAATTGTGGCCATGCTAACTTAGTCAACTAGCAGCCAGTACTGCACCGAATGATTAGGGCTTAAATATTTTCATGGCAATTCGGTTAATTGGGTCTAGTTTTTGTTCAATTACATTTATGTAACATTATTTGAATCCAAATTAAAAGTGCTTCCAAAATACCAAATTTTGTTTAAAATAATCCATACCCACTTAAATGGGCATTAAGTCGTACTAGTGTAGGTCTATAGCTTTCTGCATGAAAATAAAATGTTTTGGTTTTGCCAGGTTTTTTATTGGTTTTTTTTTTGTAAATTATGTATTTCTTTCGATAATTTGTAATAAAAAATTGTAGCTAACATTGAAAATACAAAAATTAACATTTATTTTGCTTGTAGGTGAACTGCAATCTATTGATACACATGACCATATGTGTGGAACTTACAGTCTTATACCTTTCTCTGGAAATGATGAATTAACAGGTGAGTAGATAGTGATGCCATTGACCATACACCTGTAGCAGACGGTAAATGCAATGCTAAAATTGGTTAACCAAGAAACAGCACAATCTAATGAGCGCGGTCAGCAACGGGCGCTATCGAATGTGCTTCCTCCTAGTAGACATTATGCAAACTACTTGGAATCGCATAGGCAGACGAACAGACAGAGCTCGCTTGATTGATGCTGGTGAAAGACGGTTATGACGTCCGACACAAATTTTATTACAAGTTTGTAACATTAATTACAATATTATTTTTATTTCACACAACCTTTGTTATTACAGCCTTAGTATATTAAAACTTCCGAGTTGCGAAGGAAGCGAGTCAGTTGTTTTATTAGCAAAATGAGATTTTAAAAACCCGCCACGGCCGAGTTGAGCGCGCCAAGCGTCATGAGCCAGAGTTACGTCTGCCATTTCGTGCGATGGTGGCGATTTCTATCTAGTGCTGTCAGAACTACGTGCAGAATCCCGCCTCTTTTGTTATCAGAGGACCAAAAATGTTTTCAGCCTAGTACAGGTGTATAGTCTAAAATTGTGCCTACCTAATAACACTCAACTTTATCCTATACGTCAGGCCTTTAACAAGTGTTCAGTTTGTGTGTGTGTGTGTGTTTGTATTTATGGCAAGGTGATATTTTACAATTAAAAGAGAACGTCCGAATTCTATTTTTTTGTTTAAACCAACGTCTGGTTTACTAAAGTTTTATTTTGTATCAAAGATCATCATCATCATGGAAACATCATTAACCATGATAGATCTGGTAATCCTATATAATAATACAAGGTTAAAACACTAAGTTCTCATCACCTAATTTTCAACGAATGTTGACCGTTTCATGTTAGTTAAAAATGTAATAATGATCTTTTTTGTATTATGGTAAATTTAATGCGTAGGTTTGATTTGATTAATGATTTGATTCTATGTGAATGTAGACACTGTATTAGCGATAAACACTAATGGTACATGTTTGTATGTTTTTTTTGTAAACTAACAAACAATGGTACATAAAAATTGACATATACATTTGTTTATTAGGTGAAACGACTGAACAAGTACACAAAAACATTTCAGACTTAGTCCCAGCAGAAAAAGTGGAGGCACACTCCTTTCCGTCAACTCAGGTTCTTGATGACGAATTCACAGGTAATTTTTAATGTTATGCTATCCTACCCCAGCAGCACACATTGTTGGATTATTGTCTGCATTGTAGGATATGGGATGGAAATGGTTGGTTGGCATTAACCAATGGTTGGGCCTATGAACCAATAGCTGGGTAGCTCGCGTCTGCAAATCAAACCATATCAGCCTTTGGGCCATCAAAAGCTATTGTTGGCAAATCCTACTTTCAGTCTTATTTAAACGAACCGTTATGTATTTCCATCATGTACAATTGCCGTGAGGGTTAAGGCGAGTTTACAGTAAGTCAATGGTCGTAAGATATAATATTTTTTCAACTAAAATCCTTTATTAAACATTTATAATATTGCTTTATTCAACAATTAAATTGCAATAATCATGCTTTTTAACAGCAACATATTTATTTAACGGTATGTTTTAACAGTTGGGCCATTTTGATTTAATGATTGGTTAATCCATGAATGGGCCAACCACGGGCCTCATGACCTGCCAACTGTTGCCCTATACCATTTCCACCGACCATTTTCCAACATTGGCCCAACAATTTGTGCTGATGGGGTCAATGTAGTAACAACAAGTTTTTATTGTTTGCCAAATTGGAGACTGCTTACAACAGTAAAATGTTGGGCATAAATGAATATGAACCACTAAAGGTATTCTCTTTAATTGTGCAATGGGATTAGCTTAGTAATACCGGAAAAATGGGCAAAAAATTATATTTAGTTGTGGTCTAATGAAAATGTTCTAGAAAAATTATTTGTATAGCCTACATTGCACATTTATAGTATACATTTATAGTATTTACATGTATAGTATACATTGATTACTTAATATAGCCTATTAAGAAACAGTACTTGGCAGAAAACAAATTTAGTAACTTAGCGTACGGTGCTAATTTTAGTTTATGATTGATCAGTAATCTTTATATAGCTTTGTTGAACGATATATAGGAGAAAACAGGTACAGAATTTAAAAATTATAGATATAACCTTAAACCTTGATTAAGATCCAGCAAGGTAATTAGAATAACAAATGCTTGCTGAAGTTAAGTATTTGCTATGAATTAATTCAGTATTCCTTGTGTTGGTTAAAATATTGCTTTAAAACTATTCCGTGATATTGGCCAGCCCTGTGATTCCAAACCAAAAAGATTTAGATGCGTAACAATGAAATAGCTGTAATAGCTGTAATAATAGCTGATAGCTATTAGGACTATTTGTTGAAACACATTTCTAATATTATTCGGTAATCCTACATAAGTAGTGTGTTATAAATAATGATCCTGGCTAAAGAATCAGTCAGTCTTAGTCAGTAACAAGGCATCTCACCCATTCTCCACTCATCATTCATTCATATTTGCCTTAAAATACGCTGTAGTAGCGTCGGCGTCTTAGACAATGATTTAATGATTTGATTTTACTAAAGTAGTTTTTGTGGTTTAGGTACTGATCCTGGTGGGAGTAACCAAACCGTTGCAGAAATGGAGGATTTGGAAGAGATTGGAAAAGAAGGAATATTGGCTACACAACAAGAAACGACGATAGTGGGTGAGTTTAAACAATTTCTGTTTAACAGACTGAAGTACTTTACTCAACGTTATGTTGGCGATTAGACTGATTCCTAGTGCAAGTTAAAATCAGGTTTTACACTTAAAGTCAATAATATCACAACACATTTCATGGTTTTCATGGTCTTTAAACTATTATTGATATGGTCAAAATTGATAGGCATAAAACAAAATAAAATAGATTTAAATATAGTCTACCCTTTTCTTATTCTTTTAATAGATAGTATCGCCAAAGTTAAATGGAATCTTATAAAATTGGGTGTATCTGTTTATATAACCGCCCCTCATATCAATTAAAATATTGTAATGTTTTTATATATATAGAAAAATCAAGTTCATTAATAACAATTATTTGTCCCATAATAGTTCTCTCCTCTTAATTTTTTAACGACTATAAATGTTTAAACAATCTTTGGTAAATATTGTTAGCATAAGTAAAAGTAGTTTTTACGTGGTTAAGGGTTTCAAACCTCATCCCTATAATTAAAGGTTGCTGAGGGCAGTTTTTATTTTTCAAATGGCAACCCCTAACAAGTTGCACATAATTTTAAAGAGGATAAAAAAATAAAATGAATTCCGCAAACTAGACAGTTTTATGTTTTTACTTTCTCCCCCTATACATAGTATATGGAGAAAGTATTGTTTTCGTAAAAATTTTCGAATTTGAGTTGTTAGTGGAAATATTCGTTTTGGTGCTCCCTGAACCAAAAAAAGTGGTTTTTACGTGATGTCTGTCTGTGTGTGTGTGTGTGTGTCCGTGTGTGTGTGTGTGTGTGTCTGTGTGGATGTGTACAGAGCTAGAGCCCTAACCAATGGGCCGATTTTTATGAAATTTGGTATGTAGGTACTAATCCACGATATCTCCAGGCGTTTTTTCATTTTTTTGAATTTTTGATTTTTAAGGGTAATTATCCCCCAAAAACCGCTAAAAAACATGAAAAATCCAAATTTTTCAAAAACGGCTCTAACGATTTTGATTAAACTTTCGTGGTTTGTAGAACTTTAGGTTTCCAACAAAATGACACCACCCGCATTTCTGGAAAAATTCGGGTTCAGAAATTACAGGACTTAAAACATCCAAAATTCAGTTTTTCGGATTTTTCATAAAAAATCATAAATGTTAAAAAAGATTACTATTCACCATTAAAAAGATCTCAAAAAACTAAATAAATTAGTATTTTAAATTACTATTCTACGATTGCTAGTTGCGGAGAAAATTGAAATTTTAATTTAGCGGTAAACACAGTACGTTGTCCAATGTTATTCTTATGGGGAATACAAAAATAACTATTTCTCTCTTATTTACTGATCAATTTCATTAAAATTTGATATGCAGGTCAAGTTAGCATTGACCAACAGATGATGTTCGAAATGTGTTGCTATTTAACCCTGGGGGGGCAAGGGGGCATTTCCCCTCTCAAAACCACTGTGTTTAGCAACGGACTCTATAGTGCCTCCCAAAAAGGGATTTGGGTGAATATTTCTGAAATCAACTATTTTAGACAATTTTCTGTACATTTATCTATACTTCATATCCTAGATTTAGTAAATAACAAATATTTTTGTCATTAAAGTTTGGCTAAATGGGAGAAAGTATGTGTCAGTTACCTGATACCGTTTATTTAAATCTATTGTTATGGGTAGCAAAAAAAGTATTAATTTTGTTATTCGTACTGCAAAGTTTGTTATTGGTAGAGCTAAGTTACCCCCCTGATCAGAAATGAGATACAGAGTGGGAAAAATCCAACTTTCCCCTGTACAAACATTTGAAATAAAACCTTTCAAAGTGCAAAATAGTAATTTGAAAACCTTAGGCTACTTAACTTTTGCCAAGAGGTAAATGGAAGCCATTTTAAGCGTCTTATTCAGTGGATATTTTTATTAATGTTAATTTTATATATAGCATACGGTATGTCTTAACATTATGAACCAGATTCTTACACTGAAAATTTCTCCTAATAACAGTCAGTCTACAGCTTAGATGTTAATTATTTTAGAGTTGGTAGTATTTTTAAGAGAGGATAGTTACAAATTCAATACGATTATACCTATAAAAGGTGTCTCACATACATAAAACATTCTGCACGAGTTAAATGTTGTTTAGACCACAAAAAAACCAAATCACTACTGTACTTAACTTGTGATTGGGTTTTTGATGAGTTGCCTCAGGTTCTCTCGTACTTTGCCTGAGTGTTAGTCACCAATATCTGTACCATGTGGATTTTTTCAATATTTAGTTTAAATATGCTTGCAAAGTATTTTCTATGAATATATTCAGAATTCCTTCTGTTGGTATAAATATTTAGTTTTGTAACAGTAAAATTATCCAAAATTAGCTGATGGTTATCATGCCTATTTTTTCAAACACATTTCTAATATTATGCAATAGGCCCACGTAAGCAGTACGTTATACATTTTTCATTAACCTAACTTTTTTTTTGCTAATTAGGTATTGATCCTGATGGGAGTAACCAACACGTAATTGATGCTGGAGAACTGGAAGTGACTGCCGGATCAGAAACAAGCGTGACAGCTGAAGGTGTGCCAGAAGAAGAAGACTTGCTAATTCAAACGTGTAAGTTTTGTAAAGATAATTATGTTTAGGAGTTGAGGTGAAGGTTTGTTTTTGTGTTTTTCTTCCCCTCAAAAAGTCACAAATAATAACGATTTACAGTACAGTGATTTTACAACTGGTTCTTGTATTCAAGAAATGAATTAATACATATCCAGACTCAATAGAGTACACTGGTTTTTTAATAGTTTAAAAAACTAATGTCATTCATGAACCAGGGACTGGCCTTTGCATCAGCGGCTCTTGCTATATTCCCAATTATGTGCACATAATACCCCTTATTCTTTGTAAAAAATAACATAGAGGACATTTTACAAATGTTTTTGCTTCCCTGTAACAAGTAGCATACCCAGAAATATGCGGATAGCTCAGAAGTAGAGCACTGGCCTTGCAAGTCAGCCGTAGTCAAGCATAGGTTCGATCTCGGCTGACTGCTATGATACTTTTTTTAGGAGCATTCACCACTGTCTTCTGCTCATGTGATTATTTCCGTTAACGGTCATTCACTGTCTTTAGATCGCCACTCAGGCATATTGGGGTAAAAATTTGTAAGGGGACATATTAGCAGGGTATTAGGCCACGGATATGGCGGTTCCGTATAAATTATGCAAAATGCAATGTTCAACTTTAAACACTCAGGAATTGTTGATGTTGTAGTATCACCTACCACTTTTTTAAATTATTCCCTTACTTTGTCGTCTGGCAGTTCAGTTCCCAAATGTACTGGTTTTGTTGTCTGCTGTTCACAGAGTACCAATACCATTATTTATTTTGATAACTTTAAAAAATAATGCCTCTTTTATTAATTGTTATAAATAAACAATTAACATAGGTAGGCCTACTATTTTACACAAACAAATATTTAAGTTTTTTATGTTTAAATTTATGAAAAACTGTTTATCCATTCTTAAATAATTAAGATCAAGGGTAATTCTTGCGTTATTCTTTTGTATAAACAAAAACAATGGCTAAATATTAAGGACTAAAAGTAATACTAAAATATACTATTTAAATTTTATGGGAAAGACGAGATGTTATAGAGAGTTCAATATAATATTATTTATACTGGTGACCAGGATAAAATGTGTGAATTATGTGGGAACTTTTGGCCAAACAGGGAATTTAAGGTAATGATTGCCGGCAACAACGTCATGCATTCGGAATAGTTAACAAAGTTAGGCCACGTTCACTTATGAGGCATCGCAGTGGCAGTGCGGCTGCAGGACTCAGGGGGTTCAGGGTACCGACTGGGACGGTGAAAGCAGCTAGTAAAGGACTCAGCCATTCTTTTGAGGTTTGGCCTTAACTGCCGCTGCCGGCGAGGGGAGGGGACGTTGGCCACGTGGCGTCATAGGGTTGTCACCCGCGTTTTCCCCAGTGGACAGACACTAAAGTATCTAAGGGGGGGGGGTATCATAACAATAATAATTATGATGGGATTTTTACAAATTTAACTTGTTAACAGGTAAGGATAATAATCTTAGAATTGGTTTGAATATATGTAGGGAACAAATTAGAAAATTGTGTTATAAGTTATTATTATTTAAATAATCAGGAAAATTGAAATAGCTTGACGACAAATCTATACCTTAAACTTCGTATAGATACAAAATACACTTTAGATAAAAAGAATTTACCATGCCGGAAAATACTGGGAAGGTTAGGTATTTCAACTCATCAAATAAAGTCTGAATATGTAGGCCTAATATGGAAGTTATTGAATGCAATGCTAACAGGAATACAAAATTTGGCTTTGAGCTGCCAGTAGTCAGCAATTTCCTTATGGGTATTCACAGAAGAGTGGTGGTCAGGGGAGGAGAGGGATCATAGTACGTGAGGTGGATCGCATATTTTTTGTCTGTTGTCACCGTAGCTGTCTTTCACCAGCGCCCTTTGTCTGACAGAGTGTTTGTCTCCTTCTGCATTTTCAAGTAGTTCACGTAATGTCTACTAGTTTGGGACACCGACTATTTTTCACCACGTCAAGTAGTCACACAGTGGTTTTAAGAAGGGAATCACCCCCTTATCCCCCCCAGGGTTAGGGAGATTCGTATTTTGAATATCCTCTGTTGGTTAATGCTAAATTGACCTGCATATCAAATTTCAATTAGATTGATCATTAAATTGGAGAAAAATTGTAATTTTGATATTCCCCATAAGAATAACATTGGAAAATGTACTGTGTTTACCGCTAAATGGAAGTTTTAATTTTCTCCGCAACCAGTAGCCTATTCATAGAATAATAATTCAAAATACTAAATTGTTTAGTTTTTTTAGCTTTCCTTAATGGTGATAAGTACATTTTATTGAGCACTTGAAATGTTCTATGGAAAATCCAAAAAACTGAATTCTGTAAGTTTTAAGCCCTGTAATTTCTGATCCCAAGTTTTCACAGAAACGTGAGTGGTGTCACTTTGTTGGAAACCTAAAGCTTTACAAATTACAACATTTTAATCAAAATCGTTAGAGCTGTTTTTGAGAAAGTTGGATTTTTTCAGTTTTTAAAGGGGTTTTTGGGGGATAGTTACCCTTAAAAATCAAATACTCAAAAAAAGGAAAAAAATACCTGGAGATATCGTGGATTAGTACCTACATGCCAAATTTCATGAAAATCGGACCACAGATGCAGTCTCCAGCTCTGTACTCATCCAGATAGACACACAGACAGACAGACACACAGACATCACTCCGAAAACCATTTTTTTAGAATCAGGGACCATTAAAATGAATAACTCAAGGGACCACTAATAACTCAAATTTGAGAATTTTGTCGAAGACAATACTTTCTCCATATACTATGTATAAGGGAGAGAAAGTAAATCGTAATAGGTCTAAATACTTAATCTTATAAAATTAATTATCAATATTTTATAAATTAATATTTTATAAGTTTGAACCAGGTAACTTACAATAGCTCTTTTCCATACCACTGCCTATCCAAGTTTTATCAAGAAGACTATATACAGTAAAGAAAAAATATAAATATAAGACTTTTACTAGTGTCATATAACGAGCAGCTTGTCATGATTCCTCCGCCTGCGAATAGAAACAATAATTTCTATGTGTGACATAACAAAATTGTGACAACGCATCTATAGATGATAGATATCTATCATATCGAAAATTCTATGAATTATATAACACCAAAACAGTTTTTATGTCCACGTTTAAAATTACTTTTATAATGGTTCAAATCTTAAATTTTTGTTAAGGGAGTTAAATACGGTACCATCACTCGTTTATTGTAAAAAAAACTCAACTCGTAATTGGTCGAATGAAGAAAAGAAATATCGCATTATTCGACTCCAAAAATTGATTCCCTCTTCCCTCATCAAGCTAGACCATTTGAACAACCTGTGTTAAAAAACTTGAACAATCAATTCAGTTATATTTTTCCAGTTCTGATACATTTAGTATGTTCTTACATATATTTTTATCCATTAGCTCTTTTAAAAAATTATTTTGTTACTAGTGGCTTGAAGGGGCCATTGCCCCTACACTTTCTCTAATACTCTGCCTCATCTGATTGTTTTACTATTTACATGCTGAGTACAGAGTCTTCATCACTGGAAGTGGCCAGACGCCAACTTGGAGTTTGGTTCCATAAGACCATTGTTATCTTTGTGCCTGCGTTACTCCTCACCCAATAGTCACAAAACATTAATTTTAAGTGTTCAAATAAAGGTGTAGTGGTCATCGAGGGAATTACAATTTTGATTTCCATAATTTGGGCATTATTATTTTATAATAAATTGTTTAACTTTCAATTGTATTACTGTGCAGTTTCTCATGAATTTGTAAAATAATTTGAAATTAGGGATGGGCCGATTCCAGAATTCCTCGATTCCTATTCCGATTCTGATTCTAAAATTTGGGCTTCGATTCTCGATTCTGTGTTCGGTACTAATTACAAGGCAAATTTATGCACAGGAAGAAAAGATACAGCACCTAAACTTAACAATGAATTTTTGATGTGTAGCCCACCTGGCAATAGATATATAGCCCACCAAACAACACTTTTAGCCAGCAAACAAATTTGATAAGAAAATATGAAACCATTATTTGTTTATATTTCCACTTAGGTCTTACAAGAGAATTAATGTTAGGCCTACCGGTAAACAAATTATGAAAACGTAAACATACTATTCAAGAAGTCTTCAAACTAAAATTAAAAGTTAGGATTGTAAATCAAACTTCTGTTCAGAAAAATAAGCATCCGAACCCTCTTTCTTTTAGACGACATAGCCTAGGTCAAATGTATTTTATTTTAAAACCTAAACAATCGGCGAAAGTAACCAACGAGAATCGCATCCACACTCAATAACAGTTGCCAAAGTCCAATGTTGTAGAAATAGTAATTTAACCTTAAATAGCCTAAATTAATGCAATATAATAATATAATCACGATGAATGTTTGTTATTAAATATTCACTTTGCCGTATTGCTGGAACCTATCGTATAGTATGTAACATTTTGAATCAAAATAAAATGGTTTTACTTGATAATTAAAACAGAAAATTGGTATTTATTCATGCATTGTACTGATTTGTTAAGAGATTTGTAGTTACAACTGTATCAATAATCCGATATTTCGAAAGTAGCTTGTCAGACAAACCCACTGAACAACAGATGACCAACTTATTGCAAATATGGCCGGCATCATGTACACCCATGATGAACAAATTCATCTTTATAAACAGACTTGAGACGACGAAAGTAAAACTGGAATTTCTGCTGAAGGTCTAAATGTCTTTATATGAAACGAAAACGTTTCACTCACTAGCCTGTTTTTAAATGCTACTAAACTGTAACGAGATTAATGATCCGAATCAAACAATCGACCCTGCTGATTAAGCATTCTTTGGCCTTGGTATTGTTGTGAATAGGATTACGATTACAAACATTCTCTTCGTCGCTTCTTATCGTACTGCGTATGTAGATCTTCCAATCGGAAAACGGAAGTTATAGTTTGCTGTGTCACTCAGGAAGGGATAAAAATGTAATAAGACCATTAATACAAAATAACATCACTTGAAAGTCAAATACCGCTAGCGTTATGATTTTTAACCGCTTTAAATCTGGAATCAGTGATCACATAGGCCTGAAGAATCGAGTATCATCGATATCTTGATACCCCTGGTATCGAAGGTATCATCAATTCTGGAATCGGAACCGACCCATCTCTATTTGAAATTCAAAATTGTCTTTCACTAGAGGACGACGAAACCTTTAATTAGACCACAAAATGAATTGTATGTGAAGATTAGGTGATGAGTAACGGAGGCACAAAGTTAACATTAGTCTTACGGAACAAACTCAAAGATGGCGTACAGCAACTTCCGGTGAAAAGACTCTTATATGAAACGATATAAGTAGAAACACATGTCTGTTCGTAAACAAATCCGACGTTTTACAATCCCCATGGTTTTCTTATCGAGGATGTTTTACGTTATTTCTCGTTTGCTGGTAGAATTTTACAAATACTGCTATTTTTCCCGAGTCTCTGGGGTCAAGACCTTTAATTTAAGCCATCCCCCATCATTCTGCAATCTTCTAAACTCCCACAATTTTTACTTAATCATTTTTACTACAGAATTATATTTATAACGATTTTGAATATATTTTTTAAAAGTAATAATAATAAAATATAACGTGAACAATTTGACAACCGAAATACAGGTAGGTTTTTAAACAAATTATGAAAACAAGTCTTAAAAAAATAAAAATATTAGTTAAAACTAATGTTATTGCTTTGAACAATACATGTTTATGATGGGGGGTTCCTTTACTTGAATTCCATAAGCTTATAGCATAGTCTACACTTTATAACATGGTAGTTTGTGATTATTTAACTTGTTTGGCCCAATTTTGTACAGATAGGCAATGCAAACTTATTCCTGATTTCAGTCTAAGTGGTATTAGTAACAAAATTATTACTGGCTATTTTTTTACAGAATGATACAGTTTGTATTAATTCATATTGGATAAATCACTATTGTATAGATTATAACTGCAAAATACATCGTAGATGGTAAATATTAGGAGAGTAGTAAATATTATAAAGAATCACAACAATACATAGTCAGCGAGGGGAATGTAGTAAAAACTAACCGTCAACAGCAATCCTAAAGTTCATATTTGTATTAGCAATTACTGATTTGCAATTAAACTACAAGCGAAGGAAACATTACAAATGACAATTTTTTAATTTATGACCACTAATTATGGTAAAAATTGTAAAGCCCCGCAGTCATGCCCGAGGCCACAATTATTACGATAAAACTGTCGTAACTTAAGTCACATTTCAAGCAGTTATAGATGTATATAAACGTTTGTTTCAGTTGCTAACACTCAATACATTATAAATCAAGTTTGATGAATAATTTAACAAAAAATACAAATAAGGCTTCTTAATTAGTTTCTAAGCAAAATTATGTTATTTTAGAGATCCCAGCAGACAAACGGTGGGTGTTTATTTGTAGGCTTTAGGACTTATTAAAAACATTACAAACTACTGTATCACTTTTTGTCAGCATAATACGTGAGCATATACATTCTTTAAAAGATTCTTCCTTGAAGCAGGTATCATTATAAATGTATGAAGTTATTAAATCCACACATTCGGTATCCGCTTGAAGGAAGAGGCAGCTTGGTGGGGAGACAACTAGACGTGACCTGTAGATGTGGCAGTTTGTCGTGTTCGCTACCGATAGATCGCCACCTTTTATGTCTGCGTCAAGTTGTCACCTTCAAACACTCTGAGGTGACAACTTGACAGGTACGCCTGAGGTGACAACTTGACAGGTACGCCTGAGGTGACAACTGGACAGGTACGCCTACCGACAGGTCGTCGCCTTTCATGCCCGCATGAAGCTGTCACCATGACAGGTTGCCACCTCCCTCAAAAAGGGGACAACTTGACGGGGCGGGGGGGGACAACAACTTAATGTGATCCCACAGAAAGCACATGCAATAGACCCCTGTTGCTGTCCCATTGTAGGGGTTAGTTGGTATTTTTTTCAGTCTGGTCTTAATTGTTAATTGTTCAATTGGAATTCAGTTTCTAATATGTAGTCTTCGGGGGTCACTGGATAAAATGTTAAACAGGGTGTGACAAATGATTTTGGAATTCCAATATTTCCTATACAGTTTTTAACAAAATTCCAGTACTACGCAGCAACATTACATTTAAATAGGAAGGGAATAATATTAATGTCATTAATATTTTCCTACGGTTCAAAAGAAGACAATTGAATAATTGTTTTATAAACTTTTGATTTAATTAACATATTTCTTCGACAACATTTACAAAATGATTTATATAACTATACAAATACAAACATCTGCATAAGATAATGTATGCTGTTTATTTTAGATTTATAAGGTAAAAAAAAATTGTCATTCGCGCTTGAAACTCATCAGAATTATTTGTCAAACCTTAATTTTATGAGTATTGGCAATCAATCTTATAGATTCTTGAAGATTTAACTGTACTGTTAAAATTTCAGTACACAATATGAAATTCCAGTATTATTCCAGTATTTCTAGTAGGCCTATACAATTAAAAATCAAGTATAATTCCAGTTTTACAAGTATTTCTAGTATCAGTAAGACACACCCTGTTAAAGCATAATATGCTGGGTAGCATTGAGTATTTAGGGTGTTGGCTTCATAATTTGAGGTTTTTTGTCAGATTGATACCCATAAAAATCTTGAAAATGTTTTAAAAGATAAAAAATATCCGGCTGGCATAATGTTTCCTAAGAAAAGTTTTACTTTAGATAGTTGTAACAAGTCTTAAACTAAATAAACCCAATTTGTTTATATATTTTTCTTACTCTTCTAAAAGATATAATGTTGGGTTATGTGAGTAAAGCATAGCAACATCTTTTACTTCATGTTAAGTAAATGGGAAAAGTAAATGCTATTTCATTAAACATATCACCCATTGCCAACATAAAATGGAATCTTATATAATTGGGTGCATCTGTTGATACACCCCCTCAACTAAACTATTGCTATGTTTGTAAATAGACAGACGAATCAAGTTCATTAATATAAGTAATTGGTCCAGCATACCTACACATTTTGTGGGTAGCACAAAAAAGATATATCTTAAATATTAGATAAGAAGTAACATGTTTTCATATAATAGCCCTGTACGTACAAAGTGGGTAGTATAAACAGTTCATAACTTTTATATATTGCAGCTATGTTGATTAAAACAACCTTTATTATGTTCACGGCCGAAAATCTGAACCTTTATATTGAGTAAAAGGTCATACAGTTGGTGCTACCTTAAATATGATACATATGAAGACTTTAGATGATTTCAGGTACAATACTGGCCACTCACCCTCTTGGGTCAAATAAATATATTATTTGGATTATTTCCCTGTGTAAACAGTTGTCCTGGATGTTTTAAACAGTTTACTTCAAAACATTTTATTTTTTTATAGATGGAGATAAGAAGAAGAAAACCCGCCAACAGTTCTGCATTTATTGCAAGAAACAAATTTTTAATCTTCCTCGACATCTTCTTTTGGTTCATTACGACCAAGATCTAGTCAAGGAATACATGAGGCTACGGGATTCGGGCAACAATAAAATGTTGGAAATTCTAGGACAATTAAGAAGAAAGGGGAATGCTGAGTATAACAAGCTGTTACAAGAAAAAGGACTACCTGTTGAAGGTGTAAGAACTACAAAGGAAGGTAGCCAATCATTACTGAAGTCATGTCCAAACTGTGGCGCATTCTACAAAAAAAGGACGCTACACAGGCATTACAAATCCTGTTCTGGAAGACCAGTAGAACAAACTTTACATCGATTGTTGAAGGAAAAGAGAAAATAAATAAAGCAAATGTCAAGGTGTTGATGTGTCCAGAATTAAGGGAACAAATAATTCCTGGAATGAGAATTGGCCACAACGATGATGTTGTCGATACAATTATTAACGATGAAGATTTAATATCAATGGGAAACAACCTTGTACTGAAATTTGGCCATGAGCTTGAAACTCAAAAGAAGCTCATTCGCAGGAGATTGAGAGCCATGGCCCATCTAAAAGTAACGATGGAAAAAGAAGACCCCACAATTAGAAAAGTTCGAGACATTTTTGACACCGGCAAATGGGAAACCTATTTAAAAGCTGTGCAGGATATTGCGAAATTGAAAAGCAATGAGGAGGATATAGCTCCTAATGTGGTTAACGAACTCGGGCTTCTTGCAACAAATGTTGCTAGAAATGTAAAAGTTTCCCTACCAAAAACTCCCATTGGAGAAATGTGGAAGAAATCAATTGAAGACTGGCTGGCCAAGCATGAGGTCCAGTTTGGTACCACTATTGGGTACCAAGCAAGAAAACTGGCTGAGAAAAAAAAGTGGAAGAAAAGAAAATATGAGCCAGTTGCAGAGGATATTACTTTGCTTAACAACTATTTAAGAGGGACAATGAAAAAAAGCCTTAGATACCTTGGAATCAGAATTTGATAAAAATCAGTGGGAAGAGCTCAACAGAGCATGCATGCTTCTGCTACTAATATTTAACTGAAAAAGAGTTGGGAATTGGAAAACATCCCCAACATCCCCAATTGTCGGTGTCGGATTTTAAAAGAAAACAAAAGGTCAGGAAAGATACTGATGTTTACCGCAGTTTGACTGAATCAGAGAAAATGTTAGCCAGTAATTTTTTTCATGTACAGATACGAGGCAAACTGGCAAGAGGGGTTCCAATCCTTATTGAAGAAGGACTTGCAAATGCAATCAATGTCCTTGTCAGCTTCAGAGAAGAGGCAGGAATCCCACAAACAAATGATTTCTTGTTTGCAAAGGCTGATGGGCACTTGGATGGGAGCATAAGTCTGAGCAATGCTGCTTTGACCTGTGGAGCTAAAGTTCCTAAAAGCCTCACAAGCACTAGGCTAAGGAAACATATAGCTTCCGTTTCTCAAGCACTTAATCTGACGGATAATGACTTGAAAACCCTCTCTGGATTCCTTGGACACACCACAAAAACGCATCTTGAGAACTATAGGCTCCCTAGTGACGCTGTTCATGCAGCTAAACTCTCTAAGCTGTTGTTAGCACTGGACCAGGGCACAATTTCAAAATATAGAGGAAAAACAATGGAAGAAATTGATGTGTCAACAACTGTAGCAGAAGTAGAGGAAGAAATTGGAATGGTTGATGATGATTTAGAATCAACTAAAAGCATAAAAAAAGTTTCAGATAAAACAAAACGAGCATCGGTCACGACCCCTACTAAAATCAAAACGTCGAGAGGACATATAAGGCCCTCCCCAAGTCCTTTAAAGAGCCCTAAAACATGTTCAAGTTCTCCAAAACAGCTACAGAGAAGAAAATGGACTCCAGAGGAGGTTGCTGCAATGGAAACTGAGTTCGCAGAGTTCTTGAGGGATGAGAGACTGCCAGGAACGATATTTTGCAATGAAGTGAGGAAGCGATGTGATGTTCTAAGTACAAGGAAAGCAACTCTGATTAGGGCATGGATTAACAACAAAATTGTGAAAAGAAAGAGAGTTCAAAGGAAACAGTTATTTACAAGGGATTAGTATTGTTTTGATTTCTGGCCAACATTTCTAAACAAAATTTAATGATAGTTAGGTAAGATTGTTTTTTTTGTTTGTTTGTAAATATCATTTTAAAACACAGTTTATGAATTAACTTTGATATCATAGTTTCTGGAGGTTTATACCTGTTTAGTACACTATAGATTGTTATAATTATTCAGTTCCATATTCCAGGCCATATGATTATTTAAAGACGTATTTTTTTGTTAAAATTTAATAATTACATAGTCTACATTTGAGGTCAGTACGTAATTTTTGCTTTGAATGATTTCAACTAATATTTTGAAAACTTTCTTTATATTTACAGATTATTAACAAAATTTAATAGGCTAGTTTTACAGCTGGAGGATGTTGGCAAGCAAGTTTAAGGAATATTAATTTATATTGGGTTTTAATCATATTTCTTACCTATATTTTATCTACTCACTATTTTAAATCAAACCTTTTACATTAGGTTAGATACCAGTGTTCGTGTTAGTTTTTCAGCTATCACTTTTAACACAGCATAAATTTGTTAGATTATTGTCTGCCTTTATTCATGTTTTTTCATAATTTTTAGTTAGTTTTTCAGCTATCACTTTTAACACAGCATAAATTTGTTAGATTACTGTCTGCCTTTATTCATGTGTTTTCATAATTTTTAATTAGGCCTACATTTTATATATTAATTCGCTAAGGAATTTTGTTTTCGGCCCACTACGTCGTTCAACCAATTTAGGCAATAAATGTGTCCTTTAAAGTTTTTATACTACAGATTAACAGAATAATGTAAAACTCATAAATACCACCTATGTTTTTAAAATATTGGCATTAAAAAATTGCTCCTTGTTATTTAAAGGGAGTATATTTTGGAAGGAACTCTGCCTTTGTTTGAGAATATCAGGTAATGTGTGGTCATGGAATTTGTAATTTTTAACTAGGAACTCGGCCGTAGTTTGGGAAAACCAGGCAACGTGTCATCATGGAATTTGTACCAATTTAAAGCTTAAATACTCCAATACTCCCCAAAATTGTCAGATTTATAATTTTCTCTTTTTAAGTTAACAAACTGATACAAAACGTTAATGCCTACAAACATTTTTGTTGGGTTTTATGGTATATTTTATTAACATCCAACAGCTTATCCTGCCTCTGTAATTTTCAGTTGATCAGCTCATCTTTTTTATTTATTTTCGTCTGTAGTTAACAGGATAAACTAAAACTACGTCTCACAACACTACACAATACATTTATACTTATACTATACTTACATGCAAGACGGTAAATATACAAAAAGATGGTACAAGGCGATCAATTTCAACCAGTCACTTTGGTCATCATCCAGCCCAATCAGCGAATCTTGGGAATTTCTTTGGATTCACTGATTGGGCCTGATGATGATCTGTGTAACTGGTTGAAATCGATCTCCTAGAACCATCTTTTTGTATACTTACCGTCTCGTATGCAAGTACCTACAGTATAAGTGTAATTATATTGTGTAGTGTTGTGGGACATAGTTTTACTTTATCCTGTTAATTGTAACAACATGTTATGCTACTCAAGAAATTACCTATAGTAAACATCAAATGAAACCTTTACAATGTAACTTATTTTTTAATGTTCGTTTTTAGTTTTGTGACTTTTGTGACGTATTGTGCCCATCTATTAATACACTTGGAATAACCTATTAATAACCTCAGTGTTGCTTTGTGATTAAACAATTGGTCACTAACCATGATATATTTAAATATGTTGTGTGTTTAATTTTTTTTCTTTGGAGTGGACTTTTTTATGTTTTATGATGAGCTCCTGCAAGCCCGATCTCCCTATCAATCATGATTTATAATTTAAATTTGTTGTATGTTTAGTTATAAGCACAAACTATCATTAAACAGTTTGAATTATAAATGCTATGTTATACATTGTGTGCTTTAGGGAAAAAATTTCAAATTATATTGATCTATGTTTTTTTCAAATGCTATTACTTAGATTTAAAATTATATTTGTTCATTCATTTCAAAACACAGTTCATTTGGAGCACTTAACATTTCCAGCTATTAAATTTATATCCGCCATGATCATTAATAAATTATGTTGAAATGTTTTTTTTTGTATATAATATTACTTTAGAACATACTTTATATATATATATATATATATATATATATATATATATATATATATATCTATAAAATTAAGTCAAATTATGTGTATATGTGTCATGAGTTTGTTACTAGATTAATTTGGATTATTTTTCTATTTTCATTACTGTTCTCATTTTTATAGGGATGTACATATTAAAAAAAAAATTGTATATGAGCATGTGTCAATATCTAATAAAGGTAGTTCATTCTGTTTCATACAGTACCTATTTATTCTTAATACAATTCCGTTCAATTCCTTGTTCCCGCCATAACTAATAATTACAATAACGTTTGGATATCTTGTCGATTAATTTGGGTAAGAACTTTTGATTTGCAATACAAATAATACCATTTTGATATTACGAACTGTATTCACATCAAAATGAAATTTATATTATAACATTTTCATATCAAAGTATAAATTATTCCTGATATTGTATACTGTCATCATACTATTTAAAGGTGTTTTAAGTAAAACTACGCTGAGATGGTCGTTTTATTTTCCAATCGTACGTGGCCAGTTACTAAGGATTTTTCAGTACTAATTAGTAGCCAAGTTGGCCTACATTTGAAATATAAACAAACAATTATAATTAAATTCATATTGATTAGCCTACTTAATACATTCTTATACACTCAAGTCACTTAGAGTTTTTTGAATTAATTAATTAAATTATGACCCACAATGTAACAGTATATTATATTTATCCATCCTTTTGATATTAAACAAACAAGAAAATTATATTCAGAAAAAATAAAAATTGTATTTGTTTTTGACTTCTAATTTAACTTGAATAACAATATAGATTTCTCATATTTTTATTGAACATTATATCCATAGTTGGCAGGTGTGAACCAATGTAGGGATAAGTGCCAGGAAGAATTGACATGTAGGGTTATATGTTCATAAATATTGATTATGGTGTGTACTGCTGGACACAAACCCCTGCGCAGGGATATGTGTCCGTGCGTACACTCATGTAGGGGTAAGTGTCTGTAAAGGCATATATATGTATATATATATATATATACATAAATAAATATTTGAACGATTGGTGTTTTTGGCATCTGGGGACCTCAAAATGAAAAGTTATCATGGTCTCGGTTATCATGAAGACTTACCATGAGACCTATGGTAATAGCTTCTTCCCTATAGGGGAAATTCGCTAAAAACAAAAAAACTAGGTTTATCCAGAAACAAATTTCTTGAAAATCTTTTTATCAGGATTGAATCACCAATTGAGGTTGACCAAGATGTAATTTATCCATATTTCATTATATCAAATTAAGTCATGTTTTATAATCTATACTTATTTTGGTATTTTGGGTGGACTGTATTAATATTATACTAATAATGCAACACAGTATCATAACAACATAAATCCTCACTATAAATATATGCTGTGATTCTTTAATTGTTCCCCTGAACTCCGGAGAGTGGTGGACATTTTTGTGAATTAGAAAAGGCATTTGACCCAAGGAATACCCCATAAATAACTCTAACAAAGCAAATGAGCTAAATATGAAAAACATATACAATAAATAACAAAAATAGCTTTAATAACTTTGCTAAGCAAAGTTTTAACAACTGGTTCAATTAAATAAACTACGATAACTTACCCTTGATTCCAGACAATTCAACTTTGAAAGTACAAAAAGGACGAAAAAGAATGTCAGAAACACTCCACATGCAATTTTAAGTATATCTTGAAACATGGCTGCACTGCTGATATCTCCAAAACTGAAACAAAAACATAATTAAAATATAACTCTAATTTACAAACAAGCTAAGAGCTAAAACACTGATCATGAAGTGACAGAATATAAAGAGCTGGTCAGAATCCAAATACCTATAAGTAGAAGTATGGGTCTGGCCTAGTTCTCTGAGCCTGATACCAAAAAACTGGATAATCTAAAATTAGAGCAAAATACAATATTAACCTAAACATGGAATTGTAATGAAATTGTAACCTATCTGTAAAGTTTTTGCGAGAGCTTAATCTACTAGAATGAAAAATACTCTAAGTTCATACCAGGTATGATGGAAAAACATAATTGAGTCTCGTTCATATCTTAGCTCAGCAGTTCAGCTGCAGGGAACAAGCTCAAAAATTCTCCAAAAATATCTGGGTTTTTTTTCTGGGGCCATTTTGAGTGTTGAATATAAGTCCTATATTCTCGACATTAAAATAAAACATACAAGAATTCAGAACATGTAGATAAGTAAATAAAAATATAGGGTTTTTAGAGAATTTCAATTTTCTATTTCCTTGACTCTCCCTGATCCTTCTGTAAAACTCCCCTAACCAACTTTCGAAATACGTCTTAGCATTTTTGCTTTATAAACAAGCATGTGTGCACAATTATTATATATTTAATATGTAAAATGTTATTTTATATATCATGCATGTAGGGGTGTGCAAGTAGTGATTTTTTTAATCGAGTCGAGTCAAGTCTAGTAGTGCCAATTATTTTTGAGTTTAGAGTATTTTCGAGCGAGTATTTCCCATCAGTTGGTAGTTTAAAATAGTGTAATGGGATTTGGATACCACCCTAGATTTAATAATCTAAACATGGTTTCTAACTAATACATAAGTAGCAATACAAAGTTTTGGCCAGTACAATCAAACTAGATTACGTATTGACAAACAAAACACGGTTTGTCATTTGTTTCTGGCCAATAAAACACGGTCCTGTTGTCATTTGGCCAATATCACCTGGTTCAGACATCGCTTATAATCAATATTAGATGACAAAATCGATAGTTACGGGGCTAAATTACGTGGTCCGATCGTCATTTGCGGCCGAATTACGTGATGCGATCGCCTTTTGCGACTGTTACTACACGTTTTGACCAGTCGCAATCGTCATTTGCGGCCCATTTTACGTGATACGATCGCCTTATGCGGCCGTTACTACGAGTTTTGGCCGGTTGCAGTCGTTAGCTTTCGTCATTTTCGGCCGATTTTACGCCATGCGATCGCCTTTTGTGGCCGTTACTACGCGTTATGGTCAGTCGCAATCGTTAGCGATCGTCGGGTTATCGGCGGGAAATACTCGCTCGAACTTTCGAGTATTTTTTAAAACTTCGAGTCGAGTTTGAGTATTAAAATACTCGGCCGAAAACTCGAAGTTTCGAGTACTCGCACACCCCTACATGCATGTGATAAATGTTTGTAAAACAAAATTAAATAAATTTATCTTAATAAAACTCAATAATTGAGAATAATAAGGTGTTAAGAATAAACTCCTTAGGAATCCTTAGATCATCAGCCAATCATTGGGACTCCACCTGAAAAATATTGCTACAACAGATCGTATACAACCTGGAGAAAGCATCCCCTCAGTTTTTTCATTATTGAGGATCAGATGGCATAATAAAAGCACCTAATTGTCATGTAAATTTGATATGATGCCTCAGAGGAATTTATGCTTGTTGTGATAATGTCCCTCATAACCTATTTTGAAACTTAACAAAGATTACAAAATTAAATTGTGAAGTAGCGTTAAGGTGGAATAGTAATCAGTATTGTCTATAAGCTACAAATTTATTTTCATATCTTTAGTAAGTGGGGTGTCGAGACGTAACAAAATAAGCTTTAGCTCTGGGTTCCCTGACTTTCCCTGACCTCACCTGACCGTAGAAACCCTGAACAATGTTTCCCATTGTCTTGAATATAACAATGCATATAACAAGTTAAAAGGTAAAACTTCTTTAAATTTGTTATGAAGGAATAGTACAGCTCTTTCAATTTTTAATGTTTTAACATGTTGTATTACAATTAACTAGAATACAATTTTCTCATAAATATACTCATACATATATATATATATATATATATATATAGACATAATCATAAATACAAAAAAAGATGATGACATAAATCTACATATATCATCCTTGAAACAACATCTATATTTAATAGAAAATCTACATTTACCAAATTCTGCAACAACTCATTGAGCTGGATAAAATAATTCAGATTTGTTTTTAACATTCCTGATGTAAACAGGGATTTTATTAAAGATTTGAGCCTAAAACATCAAAATTTGTTCTCTGGCTTGGGAACAAGTACATGATTAGCACTTCTAAGCCTAGATTGCATTGTAGTCGCAAAGTTCTACTCCTGCCACATAATAGTTTAAAAACCTTATGAATAGATAACATTTCTAAAGGGAAGGATTTTTGTTAGACAAAAGGGCCCATGAATGTTCCTGTTTTGGTTTATTCATCATTATTCTCAAGAAGTGGTTTTGTAGTATATATAAGTGCTTCAACAAAGGTATGATGGGGTCAGAAGGGAGTATGGGGAATGGGGGGGGGGGGGGTGACTGGTTTGTCTTTTCAATGTTAAAAATGGACTTATTGATGCGGTTTTGTACTGGTGTTGGTGAGAACAACTATTGGGAAGCAAAATGGAGTCGATTACGATATTCCTTCTATGACTATGGTGCAGATTGTTGAACTATGAATCACATCTTTTTCTGGAGATTTAGTGTGGGTATTATGGCAGAAGCTGCCAATCAATGGCTTGAGAGTTTGGATTAAACTCTGTGACTAGCATCAAAGACGTATTGTTTTACCCACTGCTGCAAAAAGAATACTGCGCTTTTAGATCTGTCCTCATTCCAACACAAGTTTTATACTTCTCCAAAGTTTTAACATTATGATGGACAAATTGATGAATGACAAAAACACTGTACAATATGTACATGTACATACAGTGAATTCATCAACTGGTTTAAAATAGATTTTGACCATTTCTTCTGAGAATACATCTATTATTCTCTAATAGTGTAACACTCAACTACAATAAAATCTTAGTAACCAATCAATTAAAATCTTATTTGGATATAAACAATTTACTGTCTGATAGTCAACATGGTTTTCATAAGGGGTATTCAACTGGCTCAGCTGTAACATCCCTTTTTAAATAGCCTCATTGGGCTTTGGACAGATCTAAAAGTGCAGTGTCAATTAGCTGTGATCTGTCCAAAGCCTTTGACTGCATGGATCACGACATCATGGTACAAAAGCTGAAAAGATAAGGAATAGTTGAATCTGAATCGGAATGGTTAAAATCTTACTTATACAAAAGAGTCAAATTATTAAAGATGGTATTGAATACAATTCCAATTTTAAATTAATAAAGGCAGGGGTAATCATAGGACCAACACTCTTCATTTTGTATATCAATGACCTTCCACTGAACATACAAACTCAAACAATACTTTATGCTGGTGATATGCCATAATTTTAGCAGAAACTATGAAAACGCTAAAAATAAAAGTGACTGAAGCTATACTAGAACTAGACAGGTGGTTTAGGGCAAATGGAATGGCCCTGAAAGAGTCTAAAACAAATATAATTCATTTCCAAGGGAGTAGCCAGGATTTTATTTTGGGGGGTGCTGAACCAGGGAGAAAGGTTTATAAGGATGTAACAGATAGTAACTAAATTCAAATTCATTAGGATGAAAAAAACAAGAGAAAATAACAAAAAAGTGAGTTTTATTATTGCTTGAAACAGAAAACTTAATATAATATAATTAATTGTATAGTTAAAGTTAAGATTGCTTTGATGGCATCAAAAACTACAAGAGAACCAGCTTCCTGGGCACGCTCGCCATTACATCCAGTACTTGTTCTGGTGAAACACTGACATTGCCGAAATGAACGAACAACAGTGCAAGATCAGTTAGTCTTAAATACAAATTTACTAATAATTAAAATAAATGATTAATTTTGTAGTCATTCATTGAGTATACCACCAATCATATCACCAATTATATATCATAGACTAACTACACTGTGTATTACTACATTGTGTAACTACACTAAGTATTGTCAAAAATACTGTAGTTAGTCTATGATATATAATTGGTGATATGATTGGTATACACAATGAATGACTACAAAATTAATCATTTATTTTAATTATTAGTAAATTTGTATTTAAGACTAACTGATCTTGCACTGTTGTCCGTTCATTGCGGCAATGTCAGTGTTTCACCAGAACAAGTACTGGATGTAATGGCGAGCGTGCCCAGGAAGCTGGTTCTCTTGTAGTTTTTGATGCCATCAAAGCAATCTTAACTTTAACTATACAATTAATTATATTATAATAAGTTCTCTGTTTCAAGCAATAATACAACTCACTTTTTTTGTTATTTTCTTTTGTTTTTTTTTATCCTGTAGTTAGTCTAAGCATATATTCTTGTATCGTAAAAAACATTATAGTGCATGATCCTACAGACTGATATTATTAAACTAAAGAATAATAATTTGTAGTTAAGAGTAGGGCCTATGTACTAGATATAGGCTACAAAATATCTATAAGGTGACGACAATTTCATGTACATTTAAGAGTGTGAAATCCTCTTAAAAGGCAACTAGGTTACAATTTATGTCCATCCCATTTTTATTTGCAAACAGCGCCGGATTTAGGAGCTGTGGCCCCCTAGGCGCAGCCTGTGGTGCGGGCCCTTACCACCCAGATCAGCAAGCTGGCGACCTTTTTTTACTTGTTTGATGTTGCTGTGTGTGGGATTCGTGTGGTGCGGGTCCATAAGCGTGCGCCTGTGTAGCCTATGCTTAAATCCGGCCCTATTTCCAACAATTGTTTATTTGAATTTACTTAACAAATAATGTTGGATTAAAGCAGTAATTTTTAGTCTGCGTCCTATAACTATAGTTTGGTTAAAAAGCTACTGTCCGTTTTAGTGTCACGTTGCGTACAGTCCGCGCCAACTAACCTTGCTCTCTCGTTCGATAAACTAACCAGCAAGGTGGCAACACTGAGGTTTATTAAGGAGGTTAAAGAAGCCTCTGTTGGTCATTGTTAAAAACGTAATTTGATGAGAATTTTGGGGGGTTCTGGAGCACCTTCAGCACACCCCCTGGCTATGCCCTTGTTCATTTCCGTTCCAAACATTCACAAATTGAACCTTTAGAATTGGATTTTAAAAATATGAAAATTAACCATCTCAACCATGTAAAAGTACTAGGTATATTCGTTGATGAACATATAGCATGGTCTGATCATATAAATTTGTTGTAAAAAATACTAAACTCTGTTAGTTTCAACATGAGTTGTTTGACAAATATAATAAGCATGAAAACTAAATTAACACTATATTACGGTTATTTTCATTCTCTGGTTAGTTATGGAATCACAATTTGGGGAGGAGCATCCTCGGTAAAAAAATTCCTCAAGGTACAAAAGAATATTTTGAGGATAATGACTATGACTCCACCTAGAAAATCTTGCAAACTAATATTTAAAAATCTGAAAATCTTAACTGTTTCTTCCCTATACATATACATTTTTCTACAGTAAGTTTTTATGAATAAAGACAAATATTTTTAAATAATTTTGATTATAATTATACAGTAGAACCTCGATAACACGACTCTCAAGGGGATCTCTAAAATAGTCTTCTTATCGAGGTGCACTTGTAATTGAGGGTCGTGCTATCAAGGTGGTTTTCACAACAAGACGTGTTATCGAGGTCACAGTCTTTTTGCTATACCAAGCAAATTTGTTATGAAACATTTCTTATAAGTTGTGTTTTAAGTAGAAAATTACTGTATAAATCAGTCATACATAAAAAAACACACGTACAAGTAAAACAAAATTCTTTATTATTGTCATATAAAAATACAATTACAGTAATTAAATAAAGTATTAAAACTGATTGAAGAATAATAGGCCTAGTAAAGTTTATAATTAGGCTGCAATATTCATTTTACAAAATTCATGTTACCGTAAATTGTTCATTGTAGGCCTACTACTGTGATAATTTTTCTTACTCAATATAATACTATGCAGAACTTAAGGCAGTAAGAAAAAAATCAACCGACTCAGTTCACTAAAGTATTGAGTTAACAAGCTCAAAATACAGTACCTTAACCTATTGTGAAATACTGATATGACCCGTGTTAGACAAGGAAAGGCTGGAATGGGAAGGGGGTGGGGAAGGGGTTTTCCTGTTGAGACCTGAGCCCAAGACGTTGTTTACTTCAAAACATCCGTTCTAACTGTGGGAACTATGCGTGAGAAAGGTTTAGTCGTGCTATAAAGGTTCCGTAACGCAAAACGGCGCGCTATTGAGGTTAGAGTCGTGTAATAAAGGTTCACTTACCCAAAGAAGCGTGTTATTGAGGTGGGTGTCGTGCTATAAAGGTTCAGTTATTTGAAAAGACGCGCTATATAGAGGTTTATTTATTAGTAATATGAAATTACAAAAAGACGTGCTATCGAGGTATTTATTTGAAATTGAGTCGTGTTATAGAGGTATTTATAACATTGAGCGTTATGGGAGATTCACGGGGATTAGAAAATCAGACTTATTAGCGAGGTCTTTGTCTTATCGAGGGTCGTCGTAGCGAGGTTCTACTGTAATATAAGAAACAAAAATAAAATTCTTCAATTTCCTCTGCACAGAACTAAGATGTTATAAAGACTACTTTTTATATAGAAATTAAATTTTTAATAAATTTCCAAATTATTGTAAGATGATGCAACCAAAAAGATTTTTTAAATTATTGAAGGAATTTTTGATAAAAAGGGCCTACTATTCTGTGGAAGAGTTTTTGAAGGATGATTTTACTATGATTTAGTTTTAAACTCTAACTGTATTTTAATTACTTTTATTTTGTAAAAAAGAAGAAAATCCTTAGTCTATTTTTAAGAGATCAACTGTACTTACTAGTTACCTGTTTTAGCAGGACCTTGCCTGTATATCAAATGTATTGTGACACTGAAATAAATTATATTAAATATATTTAAAATATTAAAATATACTTACTTTTGTTTCTATGGTACATAATGATAGTTTATAGAATTGTGTTATGACAACAGACAACATTTTACATAAAACACTTAAGGGCAACCTTTACCATAATTACCTTCTGCTGGCTTCATAAAAAACTTGGGTATCATTCACACCATTATAAATGGATGAAACATTCTCCATTGTGTCCAGGAAACTTTGCTCCCAGATCATTCCTTGTCCTGTAGCCTAGAAACAAGCGATAAGTTGTACTAACATGCATATAACAATACTAACAGTTCATTTGGCAAAGCACGTCACAGTACTAAAATTCATATAAATAATTTCATTTTAAACCACATAAACTTGATAAATACAACAAAGCAATGCACCTTTATATTTTACACAATTGCAAAACTTCCTGAGGAAGCTGACTTGTGTAGAAGGAAATTTTCTCACAGTGTCTACTGGTTCTTCAAGTCCCACAAAATTCATCCTTTAAAAAAAGTCCTCCGAGTCCTTTAAAAGTTATTCTTACCTCAAGGTCCTCTTTTAAACACTGTTTGTAAAACGTTATAAAAATGTATGTAATGTAATGATACTACAGTTCAAACAATGTGATAAAGTCTGTTTGGGCCCTCCAAATCTCACTAAACGTTCCTCTCAAAGATCTTCTTTTGTTACCTTTGACTCAGTAGAAACCATATGTCTATTATCAGGAGCAGGAAAGCTTACTGTTGGGCTCCAGCCGATAATAAGGCTCCACGCTGTCATTGTTGCCAATTTTACAATCAAAAATATCACTTGAGTGTTATGCTGTCCAGCTGGTTTACAGTTTGGCAATGCAGCATGTCTATTATTGGCTGGTCTTGATTGATAGCCCTGTAAACGATGCCCTTAACTGTCTTCTCTCCTGCTCGCAGGAATAGACTGGTTTTGTCAGGAGTAAAGTCGCTATGATGGTAAAAGTAGGAGTAGGGGAAAATTGTTATTACCCAGTCTGCTGTTCCCCCGTCATTGCCGACCAATTCCATGTCGACTGCTGAGAAGTTGACATGTACCATCCAATGACTGAGTAGGGACGAGGCGGCAACGATCACACCGGACTCGTTACGCAGCACGCCGCCTAGCAGATGAGTGTACTCCATGCTAAGTCCCAGCACTGGACTGTAACAGTCAAACGTTAGCGTCTTGTGGAAAATAAAACATGTAGATTGAACTACAAAGCTGGAATATTTAGAAAAGAATCTTATTAATGTAAAGGGTTTTCATAATTATTAAAATAATGGTTTCTTTTAACATGAAATGGAATCAAGTAAAAAGAATTATAGATTCATCTATCATCAACTGGTTTAATCTTTCATCTCACTTACAATTTACTTGACAGTGAACAAAAGTATTTACATTCAACAGATGGAACTATGAATATTTTTTAAATTCAATAATTAGGTATTAGATATTGGAGTTTAGTTAACAGTTTTACACTTTTTAATTTGTTTGCTACCAGCACAGGTGCTGCGCCAATCTTCGTCAACCACAGTCGATGCATGTGCTGAATTGAACAGCCAATGTCAACTATGGCTGGCGTAAACATGTAACTAAACAGAATTTCTCACAACTTCCTTTAATAATTTAGTTTTTGTTTGTTGGTTTACAAGTTTACAGGGATCTTTGTGAAGTATGTTGGACGTGAACTATGTTCAGGTCTCTGTGTGGAATAATCTATTCCCAAAAGACAGTTGTACTTATAAAAGTAAAGTTCACTATCCTTGGTTTAGGGCAAAGTCAACTTTGATAAACAGGTCAGTTATACAAAATTTAGTGCCAACAAAGTAGATAATAGCAATAACTGTCTAAAAAGATACAAGTGATGGATGCACATTGTTTACACCAGCTCAAATGACACTGCTGATTAACCAAGTTGTTATAGGCCATGTAAGTGCCAGAAAGACGTGTTCTAGACCTTTAAAAGTTGCAGCACTATTTGGGACATTCTGACACTAGTTGTTATTTGATTTCACTATCACAGTAGTCAAAGATGGTTTCATACAAAATCTTGGACTTTAATATTTGCTTTTTGGGCTGTACTTTCATAAAAAAGGTATTTTTAGTTTTTGATTCTGAGTGTATTAATTTATAACAAAACTCTTGGATTTTCTGACACTAGGCTACAAACAGGGTTTGGTTTATGAATTTTACTAAATTAGATCAATGTCCCTAAAATCCCATACATAAAAAACAGTTGGAAACTGAACAATTTCATTAGTTTAATATAATAAAGCTAATATGGCAAAAACCTACCTTATTGTTGTATGGTTGAGGGCAAAAATTATGTCTTCTTTTGTTATATTTTTGATTTCTCTCTCATCATATTGCCAAAACTCGAGTATGCTATGCTCATAGCAGCCTGTACTAAAACTGCTAACAATGGTGCAAAAAACTGAAGTCGGAAGATGAACACTAGGCTCAAAGTTATAAAACAAACTAGTTTTAGCTTCACCAATACTCTCTTCGTCTTCTAGGTCTCCTTCAGCAAGGTAGTCATTTGAGTTTCTCTTTCTTCTCTTGTTCAGCTGAACAAACGGAACTCTAAAAAAGTAGTAAAAATAAGTAAAGTTAATGCATGTTTTAAACCGTTTTATAGAACAATAGAATATTACACACTAAAATAACTAAAGGGATTTTGTTAAAAAAGAGTCATTACAGAAAACAACCCAAAATTAACAATTTCTAAAACTATTATTTAGTTTTTCAAACATTTTTTAAGAAATTTTAAAAAAAGCAATAAATATTGATCTTTTATATAAAACCAAGTATTGTTGCCAAACGGAAAATTTACTAGTTGTATTTAATATTTATAAATAGTAGTAATAAGTCAGTGAAAGAGGGAGTATTTCTAATCAACTTTAATGTGTTAAAATGCATTATATCTACTTTATTCAAAAACTGAAAAATACATGAGACTGAAATTAATTTTTAAAAACTATAATAATGATTCATTTAGGAGAGAAATTCCTTGACTCCATGATAAGGGCCAGCTGATCAGCCACGCTTGTAGTTGTAGTTGTCTTATACATCTTCAATGCGGCATGTGTGATAAGCCACAGTAACTTAACAAGGAGTATTTTCTACCAGGTTTTGTAAAAACAGGTGTATTTAATTATAAAACAGTTTTTATTCCAATTGATTTTAGAAACTAGTAGTTTTAAAAAAATATTGAGTCAATCCATGTCAAATTAACCACACCATGACACCCATGTTCTCAGATTTTGATGAAAACTTTGTATAATTGTTCAATTTATGCCCCTAAAAATCCATACAAAATTTGTTGCTGTATTACAATGTTTATTTTTAACAGCTCATTGAAGTTTTTGTTATTTCATGGTTTTTTACCTTCGACGGAATAATGTGCTTGGGACCTTAAGAGACAATAAGATTTATATCGTTTTTATTTACCAGTCAATGATGATGAAAAGTTTTGTAAGGATACTTCATTGACAATAGACAATAGACAAAATTCTTTATTGCCGTTAAACATAACATGGAAAATGCAATAGGCAAAGGTCAGATATCAAAATCACAATACTTATGTCCATAATTCACAGAGAGGTACTTCTTCTTGCAGAATTAAAGAAACATATACAAACTTAACAACTTAGAAACAACTACATAAATAACATTTAACAGTTTTACAGGTCAGACATATTACAATTAAAAAATTCATGCACAGAATAAAAGGCTTTAGATTTTAACCATTTACAAAGTCTAATTTTAAAGCTTGGCTGTGGAAGCAGTCTGATAGCTTGAGGAAGTTTGTTGAACATTTTTATTTGTTGGTAACAATAACTATTAATGGTTTTGGAAAGCCTAACCTGAGGTGTTACAAACTCATCCTTATGTCTTGTGTCATGCTGATGTGTATCATTTAAGCCTTTGAATTTACCAATATTATTTTTAACAAATACGAGATTTAACAGTATATAAATAGATGGTAAAGTTAATATTTCAAGTTTGATAAAACTGTTCTTACAGCTTTCTCTTTCCATTAAACAAGAAATAATTCTAATGGCTTTTTTCTGCCAAATGAAAGCACTTAAAGATTGACTGGAGTTACCCCAAAGGCGAATACCGTAGGTCAAAACTGAGTGAAATAAACCGTAATATGTTGTGACTAGAACCTTTACATTTACACAGTCCCTAAGTTTCCTAAGAAGATAAACAACTCTAGACAAACGTTTACATACACTAACAACATGGGCCTCCCAAGTAAGCTTTGAATCCAAAGTAATTCCTAGAAGCTTAACAGAAGGTAGAAGCTGTTCCTCGGTGTTTTTAAGAGTGAAATACATGGTTTCAGTTTTACTTTTATTAACTGAGAGTTTATTTGTTTGAAACCACAAATTGGCGACTGACATGGACTGTTGAATTTGATTCTTAGCATCACTTAAGTTTACTTGAGAGTTCAAGAGCGTTGTATCATCTGCATATAAAACAATTAAACAATCAGGTATATTACAGTAAAAAACATCTATAAATACAAGAAAAAGGAAAGGACCCAAGACCGAACCTTGGGGAACTCCAGCTATTATTCTTTTAAAGTCTGATTTAATGCTATTAACTTCAACCATCTGGAATCTATCCTCAAAATAAGATTCAATTAGACCTAATTCATTAACTCTAACTCCATAAAATCTTAATTTGTCACTTAAAGTACTATGACAAATACAATCAAAAGCCTTTGTTAAGTCAATTAAACATGAACCTACAACTAATTTATTTTCAAAATTTTGTAAGATATGATTTACAATAGTTTCAATTGCCATGGTTGTATTATGCTTGGGTCTGAAACCATATTGATGGGAGTAAATCAAATTATTTGACACAAAATAGTTGTATAGTTGTTCCAACATGCAGGATTCTATGATTTTACTCACAATGGGTACAATGGTAATCGGGCGGTAACATTCAGGAGAGTTCCTTTCACCCTTCTTAAATATAGGTGTAACTTTGACTTGTTTTGACTGTGGGAACTTGCCAATCATTAATATGAGATTAATTAAGTGCGTTAAAGGCAGAGTAATACAGCTGATTATATTCTTTAAAACATAATTAGAAAGACCAAAAATATCATTACTCTTAGAGCTACTTAATCGTAAAACTATAGATTTGACTGTTTCAGCATCAACTGCTTCCCATTTAAAGTTTTGATCATTTATAAATTCAGGCAATTCAAAGTTATTAAGAAAATCTATATAGGTAACATTATTAGAACTACTTATTTGAGATGACACAGAATTTGGAACATTTATAAAGTAATCATTCAAGATATTTGGTGGAATAGGAATATTGACGTGTTTTTTTACTTCACCTGATTCTTTTTTTATGATTTCCCAAGCAGTTTTACATTTGTTCTTAGCATTTGCAATTAAGTTACTATTTGCTAAGATTTTTTCTTCTGAAATAGCTTTCCTGTACAATTTCTTAAATTGTTTAAATCTAGAGTTATCGACTTCCAAATGGCTGGATTTCCAAATGTCATACAATGATAAGAGAGTTTCACACATTTTTCTCAACTTAGGTGTAAACCATTTTTTACCTGTTTTCATACCTTTCTTATTATATCTTGGCCTCTTAACTAATGGGCAGAAACAGTTGTAAAAGTTGGTTATAGTGTTCATGAAGTAATCAATAGCTATGTCTATGTCATTTAAAATATACAGATCTGACCAGTCAAAATTACATAACGATACATTGACATTTTCAAGCCTTGGTTGTGTTATTAACGTGTAAAGTTGATGTTGGAGTCCTGATCACTTTCCTCTGTAATCAAAGAAGACCCCAAAATACTCTTGATATTAGTAAAGACCCCAGCATGATCAGATAAAATACCTTCTCCGAGCAAAGAACTGCTACATTGATCTAAAGGAAAATTAATCACAATGTTGTCCAAGCAAGAAAGATTTCTGGTCGGTTTGTCATTTGTACAGTACAAATTAAATGATCTTAAAATATCAAGAAAAGTTAGGGTTTCTGGTCTGTTTAAATTCAATATGTCTATGTTAAAATCACCAGCAACGGCCATATATTTGCTCTTATGCTTACTCTTAAACATGAGATGAAGAATTAATTTTTCTAGAATACTGAAAAAACGAGCACAGTCAGAGTCAGGTGTTCGATATACAGTCACAACAGTTAAAATGTAAGCAGTTAACTTAATAGCTGTTGCTTCAAAAATGAAATCCAAACAAAAACTTGAAATATCTATTGGTTTGAATAAAATGTATTTTTTTACCACAATTGATGAACCCCCTCTAATAAGAGGTCGTTCGCGACAGTAGCTTCCTGCAAGAGTGAAGCCCTCAGGCACAAAGTAAGAAATTTCTTCCGAGTACAACCAATGCTCATTTAAACAGTATTTCAGCTGGCATGAAATCAAGAGTACATTCTAATTGACCTACTTTTTTCCTAAGCGACTGAATATTTATTATACCTATATTTAGATCAGCATTTACCAGTTTAAGTTGGTGTTTCTTATTGCTAAATTTATAATTTACTAAGTCACTGTGTCTGTAACCTGCGGAGGGCAGTTTTCCGATGAGGGGCTCTGGTTCTTCAGTGAAGCAGTTTGACAAGTCACCGTGTTTTCTTGCTGTGCAGTTTCCTCGCAGCTGGTGGTTGGCGGGTTCTCCTCCTTTAAGGGCTTTTCTCCTTCCAGGATCTCGACGCCGTTGACTGAGTCAGTTGGAGGGACATCTCTTGCATTGGATTCAGCTGCAGCTTTGTAGATTTTGTTAGCAAGCCATTGTTTGCCTATTTTATTTAAATGCTGGCCATGGCGCGTATGAAGTTTACGGTTAGCCAAACTGACATCCACCAGAGTAACGTGGCTTAACCCCTCACTTAATGCTTTTAAAATACCATTTGTTTTCTTGATTTCCAGGTTTACACAAGACCACTCAACTAAGTCATGTCTAACTGGAAAATTGACAAGTGTGATTTTTTGGTTACAGTACTTCTCCATAACTTCTGATATTTTATCTACAGCAAACTTAGCTTCAATTTTAGCAATATCATTGGATCTGGCCACGATCAGTAAAATATCTTTCGCTTCTAATTTTTCTCCTTCAATGTTTTGCTCTATTAATATGTCCTCCACACAAGCACCCGGTCTAACAAAGCCAACTGTTTCATGCGAATTTGATCTATTGTTTAAGTGAAAAGCAAGGTCTCTTCCATGGCTGTCTGCACATAGTAAAATTCTTGCCTTTTTTCTTTTGTTTGTTTATCAATCTTGTTATTGTTAACATTATTATGGTTAGTTGATTGAACATTTTTAAGATTCTTTTTCAGTTTTTCGTTCTTAGAAATGATTACACCAGGTTTATCAAATTCTTCTTGGTCAGTAGCAAAAGTATCCTCATTGACAGAAGAGATATCGGAAAATATCTCAAAACTATTACTGAGAGGTATTGATTGTTTATTTGATATTTCGTTTGTTTTACCATTTTTATTATTCTTGTAACTAACCTTTTCCCAGTTAGAACTGGCCTGAGCTTTTGACCGGACACTGAGTGTAGTAAAACAAGTAAGGCAGTTTGATTTGGTATTTTCCAAATAACTCACATTATTTCTTAGTTCTAGGGTTTCATTTTGAAGTATAGAGATAATAGACTCTAACGATCTTATAAAAGAAATCATATTTTGTGATTCCTCCCTTAGAATTGTGCATTCGTTACAACGGCCAACTGCTATAGTAAGGCCAGAATTGCATTTAGGGGACAAGTTTTCTTCTTCAACATGTAGAATAAACTGATCATTAAGATCCTTTTCTTTTTCCAATCTTATTTCCAGTGCTTTAATTTTTTCTTCCAAAACAACTACTTTTAACTCCTGTGCCTTCTTAAACGATTCAAATTCTTCCTCCCTCTGCTTTAAATCGTCTTCAAGTTGTAGCTCAAGCAAGGAACGATTATTTTTTGCCTCATGTAACTTCTGTTTAAGCTTCTCATTTTCCCTCAAAATAGCACAATCTACTTCATTTGTAAGTGAAAGACAAGTATTAGATTCTGTAATGTTGTTGATGATGTTGTTGAATGATGAATGTTGTTGAATAAGGAATTCAGAAGAAATAACATTTAAAGGAAATAAGTGACCTCTCCCAGTAAAAAAATCTAAAATCTAAATTTTAAACATTTTAAATTGATGTGCAGGGATTTGCGGAAACTGCAATATCTCCAAAAGGTTTAAGGGTGTTTGGCCGCTAGGCTAGTCTGGCGGTGAGGAGCAGTAGTTCTACAAGTCGCCACCGCGCACCGCTAGGAAGACAACTCGGGCAGTGCTGTGAGTGTGTGTGATCTGGCTGGGGGGAGAGAGGAGAGCGTTCTCCTCATTTCCCCCCTCCCCCCATGCAGCACTGTCTTTCCGTCAACTCGCTTCTTCGTCGGTCTGCGGCGAAGGGCCCCGGTCCGCGGCTCGACTGGTTGAGTAGCGTTGGGTTGCTTACTCTTTTCCACCAATGTATCTTTCAATGTCACCGACAACTAATCTTAAATATAATTTTATTTTGAGTGTTCACTTTATAGTTTTGAAGAGAACATTTCTTTTAGCCTACCAGATTTTATCATTGAAAATGTTTGACACAGTTGTGAGCACATTTAAATACAGTGGAACTCGGATAGTTTGAATCTCAAGGGACCGCGGTAATAAAATTCAAACTATTCAAAAAATTGAATTTTAATTATAGAGGTTTGAATTATCCTTGCTTTACAGTATTAAAAACAAATAATATTATTTCGTAAATAAACATTAATTATAAATATAAAATGATTTTTAATTTTAATAATTACAATTTAACAAATACATTTAATCATAATACATTGATCTTATTAATTTCTTAAACTACTGTATTAAATAAATCTACAGGGTGTACCGGAACTATCCCATAACAATTTTTTTATAAATATACAATTGTGGGATATTTTACTCCAATCACCAACATACTAACCTTTGTTAGATGTATTTTTTACCGCTATTGTTGGAATTTAGTATCTGTTTGTTGAAGAATAATTTTTCCTGTTGAAGAAGCTAAAGAATAATTTGTTACTTACTGTTACAAAGTAAAATTCAGGCACGATCGGGGTGGATCCAGGGAGTCACATTGGGTGGGGGGAAATGCCCGGGTTTTTTTTTGGGGAGGGGGTAGAATATTCCTCAGTGGTGGGAGGTCCAGGAGTCCTCCCCCGGAAATTTGATAACAATTCCATATTAATAATAATTTGATCGGCCGTAAAGAATAGCCGAACGCGTTTTATTGACCAACATGTGTGTTATCGGCCTAAAAAGACGTCTGTCTTGAATTCATGGACCAAAATCAGCCATTTGACCAGTTTTTTTGAATAAAAAAGTGCAATTTGACCACAATTTATTGTCGCCGTAACTTTTAAACCAAAAACGACAAGTAGGCCTAAACGTAGTTTATCAGCCAAAGAAAACCGCAATAGTTTATACCCAAACCGTAACCAAGGCGGCAACACACTACCGGACTTTAGCCCGAACAAGACATCGGATCGAGCAGGGAGCAAGGCATGAAGGTAGCTAAATTCACTCCGAACTTCTTCCCGATCAAGACCCCGAACAAGACATCGGATCGGACCGATTGAGCGCGAAAACCACCGAGTGGGGTAAAAACGGTGGGGACGACTTTAGTTGCCGTTGTGCAAGTCGTCTGTGTACTTGTGTATAGATTTCACCCATTTCACCCACCTCCCCACGATTTCACCCACTTCTCTCCAAGCGTCATTCCCCTTCACTTTGTGGTAGTGAAGGATGGGACAAGTCTCACAAAACTGGCCGATTGCTGTACTCGGAATAAACATCAAAATATTTTCCTCACACCACTCCATCGTGCAGACTACTTTACATAAACTAGTGAACTGTAAACTAAAATGACAACAGTCAAGATCGCAACCCTCACCGTCGTCGTATCGCTAGCGGCAGGGCTCGTGACGGCGCTTGGGGATTTTTACCGCCTCGAGAGCGCTGGTCCAATGTCTGGTCCGAAGTCTCGTTCAATGTCTGGTTCGGAGGCCCCACTAAAGGCCTTTTCACACCGAGATCTGTCACATAACGTCCGGTAACGTAACGTAACACGTGGCCAATTCACACCGCAAGCAACGTCCGCGAGCTACTGATCTGAGTTTTCCAGTTTTCTCCCCCAACTACTGTCAGATTCGAAATTAAGGATACTCGAGTTTGATTTGCCACCAAAGATTAACCGATTAAGCTACAAGAACGGAGGTTAAATCAAAATTTACCTTGTCTTATTCTTAAGAGTTTTGGTGTAAAAAATATATTAAATTTTGATTGTAACTAATTTTATTGCGGGTAGAATATAAAAAGTAAAAGATTTTTGCCGTTTTTCTAGCAACTACGGACTTAAAAAATTCATATTTCCGAAACGGGTCAACTGATCGACTCCAAATTTTCATATGAAATAGATAGACGTTTTTAGTTTATTTGTATAATTTTAGATTTTTAAACTTCATTTTATAAAAGCTGGTATCCATTTCATAAAGTGATGTTTTCTCAGCACTCAAAAGAGCTAAAAACTTGTTTAATGGCTTGTTATGAAGCTTGTGATTGTTATCATCTAATTTTGAAAGTACTTAAACCAAATCTACTTTGAAATGGTTTATTCAGAGTGATTATTAAGTAGTATTAATTTAAACACTAGTATTAATTACTAGTATTAATTTAAATACTAGTATTAAATTTAGTAGTTCGTCAGTCACTGATACAAACAAAGCTTTAAGGTGGTAGGATGTCTTGTAAACCGTGGTATTTTCGTTTTCAAGAATATATTGCGTTGACTGTATTAAAAAAAGTTGTGCTAAATGTAGGCTTAAAAATCTGTTACAGTCGTTTTCAAAACAAATAAATTTGCTGCAGTATACTAAGCTACAGGTAAAGTCCCATTTATAAGGTTATTTTTATTTTATTTTTGGCCAAAGTTAGTCAACATTATCAAAGACAGCGGGTATAACAATATGACTGCTAGAAAATTAGTACACCAAACAAATTTGACCTCGTATAAGAATATTTATCCCTTTAATTCATTTAAATTAAATTATGTAGGCCTACTATAAAAAGTGTTATATTCTTATTATTTAGAATATCATATACCAGAAAATGTAAAGGAATTTTTTTTATAATCAACAAATTAGTTAAGGAAAACAATAATGAAATATAAACTGACCGTCTTTTCCGAGTACACCATAAATTTCTTCCCAGGCAAATACTTGAAATGGGTGTCCCTACAACTCTCCAAATGACTATCCCACAACAGTAGTCGGGCACGTACCTCATCAATAAACTGATCCATGTTTATAATAATCAAAAAAACAAACAATAATATAAATAGTATATGTTGAAACCCTTTAGCAGCACCGGAGCACATGAGGCAGGAGGACAAGTGGCTCAGTGCGCATGCGCGAGGCCACCGACGCCGCGTACGTTTCTAAAAGATCGCTCCCCGAACGATCCTCTGTGATTAAGTTGGTTTAGTTCGCAGACTAAGCGTTACGTTTTTTCGGCGGTGTGAATTGCCCCATTTGAAACAACGGTGAGCGATCCTTTAAAAAGTCTGTCACGTCCTGTCACATAACGTAACGTTACGCCGGTGTGAAAAGGCCATTGTGAAATGCTTACTTGTTGCAATAAAAATAAAAAAAAGTGGTGGTGGGCTTGTGTAACCACTCTACTACCTAGCTACAAAAGCAAATCTTTATTCACAATTTATAAGTCAAGTGGCAAAGTTGAACAATACTCTCATAACTGATTAGAATTATGTATTAAATTAAATATCAGAATTTACACTTCAGCTGAGTACCTTATCGGCTATAAATATTTGTGCTAAAGTTATGGGAGAGGGTTTAGGCCTACATTTTCTGGATTTTTATGTCATATAAAGTAATATGCATTCATTTTACATCCCGATCTCTTTTTACCATTTTTGGGAGCCAAAAACACATTTGTAATTTTTATATCCTCCAAAAAAAGGAGGTTAGGGTCTTTCTGATTGTTTTGCAAAATGAACTTGTCCAACTGATTGTAGAAAGGAATGTCTCCACGAAATTTGAAGTAAATCATAAATTTACACTTTCCTATCACTTAGTTAAATACATCTTCAGAAGAAGCTGGATCTTCTGTTACATGACAGGTAGCCTATAACTTGTTTCACACAACAATGTTTTACTCGCGATTGCTTTTATATTTCTTGTATGCCTATATTTCTTACAAGGCATTATTTGCTACGGTTGCAGTAATACCATAATACTTTGAAAACTGAAAAACGCGGACACGCGGTGCTCGTGGTGTGCGAGTGGTGGATTCGTGGAAGGTGTGGCTGGAGGGAGTGTAGGGGGCGGCGCGACCTTGGACTACACGCTCGTGCATGGGGTGTGCGCGTGGTGGCACTGAGCGTGTGAGTTTGTGTTAGTGAGGCATAGTGCGGCTGGCCTACTCTGCCCCGGAAGGCAATTTCCAAGAACCAAAGGAGTAGGTCACAGACCAAACGAAAAAAGATATAAACTTCAAACAAATTCTGACATGTATATCATACTGGCCCGCACAACTACATCTATTATTTATACCACAAAATTGTATTAATATATTTTTAATAGTTTTTTAATGTGAGAAATATATTTTTTATTTTTTTATTTTGAAATGAAATGGTATTAGGAATAATAACCTGAATTTATCCCACACAACTGCGAATTTTCATTGAAATTGGACCAACGGTTTTCCTACTGACCTTCTCCCAAAATTTGACAAAATCTCTACTTTTAAGACCCATAACTCCCTTAATAGTAATGTGAATTATTTAATATATATCTATTTTGTTTCCTAATTTTCATCTTTATGTGAAAAAATAATATATTACAAATTAATTTTTTGACCAAACACCCTTAAGAGTATTCAATGAAGTATCCTTACACAAATTTTCATATCATTGATAATAAATAAGGACATACATTTTTTTTCTCTTGAGGTCCTGAGCACATTACTCCACCGAAGGTAAAAAAAAACCATGAATTAATAAAAACTTCAACAAGCTGTACAAAATAAACCATACAACAAACAAACAAACAAAACATTTATTCCAACAAAGTTACAGCTTTTACAATTTCACTTATATGATACAATTATTGCTAAAATCTATACTACTGTGAAAAAACTAAATAGAAAATTTAAAATAAACTGTCGTAGTAAAAATATAAAAAAATATGGTCATGGGAATCAGCAGACAGGCAACATAGGCCTGTGTGTCTGATGCATTGCAGTGAAATAATACATTGATAAAACTGTAATCAGATAATGTAGTAAGTGTTTTAGTTTGTGATAAGTGGACGAAATCTATTGCAACAATGTGTGTCTAATGATCAATAAAGTCTTGAGTCTTGACCTCATTTTTGTTTAAATTAGTAAATGGGTTAAATTTGGAATAATTTTGTCATACCGTTTGAAATATAGCAATAAAAGTTGTATTGATTCTTGGGGGCATCAAATGAAAAATTATACTAAGTTTCATCAAAATCTGAGACCATGGGTGTCGAACCATAATTTTTTGGTTGATTTGAGGTGGAATGACCCTATTGACAATATAATCTGTCAGGAAAATTTGTCATTAATACTAACAGAGAAAGTTACATCCTTATCATATTAAAATGAAACTGGTTAGGTAATTTCAGTATCTTGATAGCTCTCTTCTGTTGAAAATATAGAAGTAATGTAGGGGTAGTTTAAAGCTACAGATGTAACACTCTTTATAGAAAAGTTCTTTAAAATATACACACAATATACAGTATATTAAATATAAAACAGTATTAAATTAATAAATAGGTTAAATTACCTGCATAACTATTGGGTGATCTTTAAAAATTGTTGTATGTGGGTGACTGATTTCGACCCAGCTAGGGGGTCGTTATCAAGCTAGATTTAAAAATGACACTCTCCTGCATAACTATTGAGTGATCTTTAAACATCGTTGTATGTGGGTGACTGATTTCGACCCAGCTAGGGGGTCGCTATCAAGCTATATATAAAATTGACACTCTCCTGCATAACTATTGAGTGATCTTTAAACATCGTTGTATGTGGGTGACTGATTTCGACCCAGCTAGGGGGTCGCTATCAAGCTAGATATAAAATTGACACTCTCCTGCATAACTATTGAATGATCTTTAAACATCGTTGTATGTGGGTGACTGATTTCGACCCAGCTAGGGGGTCGCTATCAAGCTAGATATAAAATTGACACTCTCCTGCATAACTATTGAGTGATCTTTAAACATCGTTGTATGTGGGTGACTGATTTCGACCCAGCTAGGGGGTCGCTATCAAGCTAGATATAAAATTGACACTCTCCTGCATAACTATTGAGTGATCTTTAAACATCGTTGTATGTGGGTGACTGATTTCGACCCAGCTAGGGGGTCGTTATCAAGCTAGATGTAAAAATGACACTCTCCTGCATAACTATTGAGTGATCTTTAAACATCGTTGTATGTGGGTGACTGATTTCGACCCAGCTAGGGGGTCGTTATCAAGCTAGATGTAAAAATGACACTCTCCTGCATAACTATTGAGTGATCTTTAAACATGGTTGTATGTGGGTGACTGATTTCGACCCAGCTAGGGGGTCGCTATCAAGCTAGATATAAAATTGACACTCTCCTGCATAACTATTGAGTGATCTTTAAACATCGTTGTATGTGGGTGACTGATTTCGACCCAGCTAGGGGGTCGTTATCAAGCTAGATGTAAAATTGACACTCTCCTGCATAACTATTGAGTGATCTTTAAACATCGTTGTATGTGGGTGACTGATTTCGACCCAGCTAGGGGGTCGTTATCAAGCTAGATGTAAAAATGACACTCTCCTGCATAACTATTGAGTGATCTTTAAACATCGTTGTATGTGGGTGACTGATTTCGACCCAGCTAGGGGGTCGCTATCAAGCTAGATATAAAATTGACACTCTCCTGCATAACTATTGAGTGATCTTTAAACATCGTTGTATGTGGGTGACTGATTTCGACCCAGCTAGGGGGTCGTTATCAAGCTAGATGTAAAAATGACACTCTCCTGCATAACTATTGAGTGATCTTTAAACATCGTTGTATGTGGGTGACTGATTTCGACCCAGCTAGGGGGTCGCTATCAAGCTAGATATAAAATTGACACTCTCCTGCATAACTATTGAGTGATCTTTAAACATCGTTGTATGTGGGTGACTGATTTCGACCCAGCTAGGGGGTCGTTATCAAGCTAGATGTAAAATTGACACTCTCCTGCATAACTATTGAGTGATCTTTAAACATCGTTGTATGTGGGTGACTGATTTCGACCCAGCTAGGGGGTCGCTATCAAGCTAGATATAAAATTGACACTCTCCTGCATAACTATTGAGTGATCTTTAAACATCGTTGTATGTGGGTGACTGATTTCGACCCAGCTAGGGGGTCGCTATCAAGCTAGATATAAAATTGACACTCTCCTGCATAACTATTGAGTGATCTTTAAACATCGTTGTATGTGGGTGACTGATTTCGACCCAGCTAGGGGGTCGCTATCAAGCTAGATATAAAATTGACACTCTCCTGCATAACTATTGAGTGATCTTTAAACATTGTTGTATGTGGGTGACTGATTTCGACCCAGCTAGGGGGTCGCTATCAAGCTAGATATAAAATTGACACTCTCCTGCATAACTATTGAGTGATCTTTAAACATCGTTGTATGTGGGTGACTGATTTCGACCCAGCTAGGGGGTCGCTATCAAGCTAGATATAAAATTGACACTCTCCTGCATAACTATTGAGTGATCTTTAAACATCGTTGTATGTGGGTGACTGATTTCGACCCAGCTAGGGGGTCGTTATCAAGCTAGATATAAAATTGACACTCTCCTGCATAACTATTGAGTGATCTTTAAACATCGTTGTATGTGGGTGACTGATTTCGACCCAGCTAGGGGGTCGCTATCAAGCTAGATATAAAATTGACACTCTCCTGCATAACTATTGAGTGATCTTTAAACATCGTTGTATGTGGGTGACTGATTTCGACCCAGCTAGGGGGTCGTTATCAAGCTAGATGTAAAATTGACACTCTCCTGCATAACTATTGAGTGATCTTTAAACATCGTTGTATGTGGGTGACTGATTTCGACCCAGCTAGGGGGTCGCTATCAAGCTAGATATAAAATTGACACTCTCCTGCATAACTATTGAGTGATCTTTAAACATCGTTGTATGTGGGTGACTGATTTCGACCCAGCTAGGGGGTCGCTATCAAGCTAGATATAAAATTGACACTCTCCTGCATAACTATTGAGTGATCTTTAAACATCGTTGTATGTGGGTGACTGATTTCGACCCAGCTAGGGGGTCGTTATCAAGCTAGATGTAAAAATGACACTCTCCTGCATAACTATTGAGTGATCTTTAAACATCGTTGTATGTGGGTGACTGATTTCGACCCAGCTAGGGGGTCGCTATCAAGCTAGATATAAAATTGACACTCTCCTGCATAACTATTGAGTGATCTTTAAACATCGTTGTATGTGGGTGACTGATTTCGACCCAGCTAGGGGGTCGTTATCAAGCTAGATGTAAAATTGACACTCTCCTGCATAACTATTGAGTGATCTTTAAACATCGTTGTATGTGGGTGACTGATTTCGACCCAGCTAGGGGGTCGCTATCAAGCTAGATATAAAATTGACACTCTCCTGCATAACTATTGAGTGATCTTTAAACATGGTTGTATGTGGGTGACTGATTTCGACCCAGCTAGGGGGTCGCTATCAAGCTAGATATAAAATTGACACTCTCCTGCATAACTATTGAGTGATCTTTAAACATCGTTGTATGTGGGTGACTGATTTCGACCCAGCTAGAGGGTCTCTATCAAGCTAGATATAAAATTGACACTCTCCTGCATAACTATTGAGTGATCTTTAAACATCGTTGTATGTGGGTGACTGATTTCGACCCAGCTAGGGGGTCGCTATCAAGCTAGATATAAAATTGACACTCTCCTGCATAACTATTGAGTGATCTTTAAACATCGTTGTATGTGGGTGACTGATTTCGACCCAGCTAGGGGGTCGTTATCAAGCTAGATGTAAAATTGACACTCTCCTGCATAACTATTGAGTGATCTTTAAACATCGTTGTATGTGGGTGACTGATTTCGACCCAGCTAGGGGGTCGCTATCAAGCTAGATATAAAATTGACACTCTCCTGCATAACTATTGAGTGATCTTTAAACATCGTTGTATGTGGGTGACTGATTTCGACCCAGCTAGGGGGTCGCTATCAAGCTAGATATAAAATTGACACTCTCCTGCATAACTATTGAGTGATCTTTAAACATCGTTGTATGTGGGTGACTGATTTCGACCCAGCTAGGGGGTCGTTATCAAGCTAGATATAAAATTGACACTCTCCTGCATAACTATTGAGTGATCTTTAAACATCGTTGTATGTGGGTGACTGATTTCGACCCTGCTAGGGGGTCGTTATCAAGCTAGATGTAAAAATGACACTCTCCTGCATAACTATTGAGTGATCTTTAAACTTCGTTGTATGTGGGTGACTGATTTCGACCCAGCTAGGGGGTCGCTATCAAGCTAGATATAAAATTGACACTCTCCTGCATAACTATTGAGTGATCTTTAAACATCGTTGTATGTGGGTGACTGATTTCGACCCAGCTAGGGGGTCGTTATCAAGCTAGATGTAAAATTGACACTCTCCTGCATAACTATTGAGTGATCTTTAAACATCGTTGTATGTGGGTGACTGATTTCGACCCAGCTAGGGGGTCGCTATCAAGCTAGATATAAAATTGACACTCTCCTGCATAACTATTGAGTGATCTTTAAACATCGTTGTATGTGGGTGACTGATTTCGACCCAGCTAGGGGGTCGCTATCAAGCTAGATATAAAATTGACACTCTCCTGCATAACTATTGAGTGATCTTTAAACATCGTTGTATGTGGGTGACTGATTTCGACCCAGCTAGGGGGTCGTTATCAAGCTAGATATAAAATTGACACTCTCCTGCATAACTATTGAGTGATCTTTAAACATCGTTGTATGTGGGTGACTGATTTCGACCCAGCTAGGGGGTCGTTATCAAGCTAGATGTAAAATTGACACTCTCCTGCATAACTATTGAGTGATCTTTAAACATCGTTGTATGTGGGTGACTGATTTCGACCCAGCTAGGGGGTCGCTATCAAGCTAGATATAAAATTGACACTCTCCTGCATAACTATTGAGTGATCTTTAAACATCGTTGTATGTGGGTGACTGATTTCGACCCAGCTAGGGGGTCGCTATCAAGCTAGATATAAAATTGACACTCTCCTGCATAACTATTGAGTGATCTTTAAACATCGTTGTATGTGGGTGACTGATTTCGACCCAGCTAGGGGGTCGCTATCAAGCTAGATATAAAATTGACACTCTCCTGCATAACTATTGAGTGATCTTTAAACATCGTTGTATGTGGGTGACTGATTTCGACCCAGCTAGGGGGTCGTTATCAAGCTAGATGTAAAATTGACACTCTCCTGCATAACTATTGAGTGATCTTTAAACATCGTTGTATGTGGGTGACTGATTTCGACCCAGCTAGGGGGTCGCTATCAAGCTAGATATAAAATTGACACTCTCCTGCATAACTATTGAGTGATCTTTAAACATCGTTGTATGTGAATGACTGATTTCGACCCAGCTAGGGGGTCGCTATCAAGCTAGATATAAAATTGACACTCTCCTGCATAACTATTGAGTGATCTTTAAACATGGTTGTATGTGGGTGACTGATTTCGACCCAGCTAGGGGGTCGCTATCAAGCTAGATATAAAATTGACACTCTCCTGCATAACTATTGAGTGATCTTTAAACATCGTTGTATGTGGGTGACTGATTTCGACCCAGCTAGAGGGTCTCTATCAAGCTAGATATAAAATTGACACTCTCCTGCATAACTATTGAGTGATCTTTAAACATCGTTGTATGTGGGTGACTGATTTCGACCCAGCTAGGGGGTCGCTATCAAGCTAGATATAAAATTGACACTCTCCTGCATAACTATTGAGTGATCTTTAAACATCGTTGTATGTGGGTGACTGATTTCGACCCAGCTAGGGGGTCGTTATCAAGCTAGATGTAAAATTGACACTCTCCTGCATAACTATTGAGTGATCTTTAAACATCGTTGTATGTGGGTGACTGATTTCGACCCAGCTAGGGGGTCGCTATCAAGCTAGATATAAAATTGACACTCTCCTGCATAACTATTGAGTGATCTTTAAACATCGTTGTATGTGGGTGACTGATTTCGACCCAGCTAGGGGGTCGCTATCAAGCTAGATATAAAATTGACACTCTCCTGCATAACTATTGAGTGATCTTTAAACATCGTTGTATGTGGGTGACTGATTTCGACCCAGCTAGGGGGTCGTTATCAAGCTAGATATAAAATTGACACTCTCCTGCATAACTATTGAGTGATCTTTAAACATCGTTGTATGTGGGTGACTGATTTCGACCCTGCTAGGGGGTCGTTATCAAGCTAGATGTAAAAATGACACTCTCCTGCATAACTATTGAGTGATCTTTAAACTTCGTTGTATGTGGGTGACTGATTTCGACCCAGCTAGGGGGTCGCTATCAAGCTAGATATAAAATTGACACTCTCCTGCATAACTATTGAGTGATCTTTAAACATCGTTGTATGTGGGTGACTGATTTCGACCCAGCTAGGGGGTCGTTATCAAGCTAGATGTAAAATTGACACTCTCCTGCATAACTATTGAGTGATCTTTAAACATCGTTGTATGTGGGTGACTGATTTCGACCCAGCTAGGGGGTCGCTATCAAGCTAGATATAAAATTGACACTCTCCTGCATAACTATTGAGTGATCTTTAAACATCGTTGTATGTGGGTGACTGATTTCGACCCAGCTAGGGGGTCGCTATCAAGCTAGATATAAAATTGACACTCTCCTGCATAACTATTGAGTGATCTTTAAACATCGTTGTATGTGGGTGACTGATTTCGACCCAGCTAGGGGGTCGTTATCAAGCTAGATATAAAATTGACACTCTCCTGCATAACTATTGAGTGATCTTTAAACATCGTTGTATGTGGGTGACTGATTTCGACCCAGCTAGGGGGTCGTTATCAAGCTAGATGTAAAATTGACACTCTCCTGCATAACTATTGAGTGATCTTTAAACATCGTTGTATGTGGGTGACTGATTTCGACCCAGCTAGGGGGTCGCTATCAAGCTAGATATAAAATTGACACTCTCCTGCATAACTATTGAGTGATCTTTAAACATCGTTGTATGTGGGTGACTGATTTCGACCCAGCTAGGGGGTCGCTATCAAGCTAGATATAAAATTGACACTCTCCTGCATAACTATTGAGTGATCTTTAAACATCGTTGTATGTGGGTGACTGATTTCGACCCAGCTAGGGGGTCGCTATCAAGCTAGATATAAAATTGACACTCTCCTGCATAACTATTGAGTGATCTTTAAACATCGTTGTATGTGGGTGACTGATTTCGACCCAGCTAGGGGGTCGTTATCAAGCTAGATGTAAAATTGACACTCTCCTGCATAACTATTGAGTGATCTTTAAACATCGTTGTATGTGGGTGACTGATTTCGACCCAGCTAGGGGGTCGCTATCAAGCTAGATATAAAATTGACACTCTCCTGCATAACTATTGAGTGATCTTTAAACATCGTTGTATGTGAATGACTGATTTCGACCCAGCTAGGGGGTCGCTATCAAGCTAGATATAAAATTGACACTCTCCTGCATAACTATTGAGTGATCTTTAAACATCGTTGTATGTGGGTGACTGATTTCGACCCAGCTAGGGGGTCGCTATCAAGCTAGATATAAAATTGACACTCTCCTGCATAACTATTGAGTGATCTTTAAACATCGTTGTATGTGGGTGACTGATTTCGACCCAGCTAGGGGGTCGCTATCAAGCTAGATATAAAATTGACACTCTCCTGCATAACTATTGAGTGATCTTTAAACATCGTTGTATGTGGGTGACTGATTTCGACCCAGCTAGGGGGTCGCTATCAAGCTAGATATAAAATTGACACTCTCCTGCATAACTATTGAGTGATCTTTAAACATCGTTGTATGTGGGTGACTGATTTCGACCCAGCTAGGGGGTCGCTATCAAGCTAGATATAAAATTGACACTCTCCTGCATAACTATTGAGTGATCTTTAAACATCGTTGTATGTGGGTGACTGATTTCGACCCAGCTAGGGGGTCGCTATCAAGCTAGATATAAAATTGACACTCTCCTGCATAACTATTGAGTGATCTTTAAACATCGTTGTATGTGGGTGACTGATTTCGACCCAGCTAGGGGGTCGCTATCAAGCTAGATATAAAATTGACACTCTCCTGCATAACTATTGAGTGATCTTTAAACATCGTTGTATGTGGGTGACTGATTTCGACCCAGCTAGGGGGTCGTTATCAAGCTAGATGTAAAATTGACACTCTCCTGCATAACTATTGAGTGATCTTTAAACATCGTTGTATGTGGGTGACTGATTTCGACCCAGCTAGGGGGTCGCTATCAAGCTAGATATAAAATTGACACTCTCCTGCATAACTATTGAGTGATCTTTAAACATCGTTGTATGTGGGTGACTGATTTCGACCCAGCTAGGGGGTCGCTATCAAGCTAGATATAAAATTGACACTCTCCTGCATAACTATTGAGTGATCTTTAAACATCGTTGTATGTGGGTGACTGATTTCGACCCAGCTAGGGGGTCGCTATCAAGCTAGATATAAAATTGACACTCTCCTGCATAACTATTGAGTGATCTTTAAACATCGTTGTATGTGGGTGACTGATTTCGACCCAGCTAGGGGGTCGCTATCAAGCTAGATATAAAATTGACACTCTCCTGCATAACTATTGAGTGATCTTTAAACATCGTTGTATGTGGGTGACTGATTTCGACCCAGCTAGGGGGTCGCTATCAAGCTAGATATAAAATTGACACTCTCCTGCATAACTATTGAGTGATCTTTAAACATCGTTGTATGTGGGTGACTGATTTCGACCCAGCTAGGGGGTCGCTATCAAGCTAGATATAAAATTGACACTCTCCTGCATAACTATTGAGTGATCTTTAAACATCGTTGTATGTGGGTGACTGATTTCGACCCAGCTAGGGGGTCGCTATCAAGCTAGATATAAAATTGACACTCTCCTGCATAACTATTGAGTGATCTTTAAACATCGTTGTATGTGGGTGACTGATTTCGACCCAGCTAGGGGGTCGCTATCAAGCTAGATATAAAATTGACACTCTCCTGCATAACTATTGAGTGATCTTTAAACATCGTTGTATGTGGGTGACTGATTTCGACCCAGCTAGGGGGTCGTTATCAAGCTAGATATAAAATTGACACTCTCCTGCATAACTATTGAGTGATCTTTAAACATCGTTGTATGTGGGTGACTGATTTCGACCCAGCTAGGGGGTCGTTATCAAGCTAGATATAAAATTGACACTCTCCTGCATAACTATTGAGTGATCTTTAAACATCGTTGTATGTGGGTGACTGATTTCGACCCAGCTAGGGGGTCGCTATCAAGCTAGATATAAAATTGACACTCTCCTGCATAACTATTGAGTGATCTTTAAACATCGTTGTATGTGGGTGACTGATTTCGACCCAGCTAGGGGGTCGCTATCAAGCTAGATATAAAATTGACACTCTCCTGCATAACTATTGAGTGATCTTTAAACATTGTTGTATGTGGGTGACTGATTTCGACCCAGCTAGGGGGTCGCTATCAAGCTAGATATAAAATTGACACTCTCCTGCATAACTATTGAGTGATCTTTAAACATCGTTGTATGTGGGTGACTGATTTCGACCCAGCTAGGGGGTCGCTATCAAGCTAGATATAAAATTGACACTCTCCTGCATAACTATTGAGTGATCTTTAAACATCGTTGTATGTGGGTGACTGATTTCGACCCAGCTAGGGGGTCGTTATCAAGCTAGATATAAAATTGACACTCTCCTGCATAACTATTGAGTGATCTTTAAACATCGTTGTATGTGGGTGACTGATTTCGACCCAGCTAGGGGGTCGTTATCAAGCTAGATATAAAATTGACACTCTCCTGCATAACTATTGAGTGATCTTTAAACATCGTTGTATGTGGGTGACTGATTTCGACCCAGCTAGGGGGTCGTTATCAAGCTAGATATAAAATTGACACTCTCCTGCATAACTATTGAGTGATCTTTAAACATCGTTGTATGTGGGTGACTGATTTCGACCCAGCTAGGGGGTCGCTATCAAGCTAGATATAAAATTGACACTCTCCTGCATAACTATTGAGTGATCTTTAAACATCGTTGTATGTGGGTGACTGATTTCGACCCAGCTAGGGGGTCGCTATCAAGCTAGATATAAAATTGACACTCTCCTGCATAACTATTGAGTGATCTTTAAACATCGTTGTATGTGGGTGACTGATTTCGACCCAGCTAGGGGGTCGCTATCAAGCTAGATATAAAATTGACACTCTCCTGCATAACTATTGAGTGATCTTTAAACATCGTTGTATGTGGGTGACTGATTTCGACCCAGCTAGGGGGTCGCTATCAAGCTAGATATAAAATTGACACTCTCCTGCATAACTATTGAGTGATCTTTAAACATCGTTGTATGTGGGTGACTGATTTCGACCCAGCTAGGGGGTCGCTATCAAGCTAGATATAAAATTGACACTCTCCTGCATAACTATTGAGTGATCTTTAAACATCGTTGTATGTGGGTGACTGATTTCGACCCAGCTAGGGGGTCGCTATCAAGCTAGATATAAAATTGACACTCTCCTGCATAACTATTGAGTGATCTTTAAACATCGTTGTATGTGGGTGACTGATTTCGACCCAGCTAGGGGGTCGCTATCAAGCTAGATATAAAATTGACACTCTCCTGCATAACTATTGAGTGATCTTTAAACATCGTTGTATGTGGGTGACTGATTTCGACCCAGCTAGGGGGTCGCTATCAAGCTAGATATAAAATTGACACTCTCCTGCATAACTATTGAGTGATCTTTAAACATCGTTGTATGTGGGTGACTGATTTCGACCCAGCTAGGGGGTCGCTATCAAGCTAGATATAAAATTGACACTCTCCTGCATAACTATTGAGTGATCTTTAAACATCGTTGTATGTGGGTGACTGATTTCGACCCAGCTAGGGGGTCGCTATCAAGCTAGATATAAAATTGACACTCTCCTGCATAACTATTGAGTGATCTTTAAACATCGTTGTATGTGGGTGACTGATTTCGACCCAGCTAGGGGGTCGTTATCAAGCTAGATATAAAATTGACACTCTCCTGCATAACTATTGAGTGATCTTTAAACATCGTTGTATGTGGGTGACTGATTTCGACCCAGCTAGGGGGTCGCTATCAAGCTAGATATAAAATTGACACTCTCCTGCATAACTATTGAGTGATCTTTAAACATCGTTGTATGTGGGTGACTGATTTCGACCCAGCTAGGGGGTCGCTATCAAGCTAGATATAAAATTGACACTCTCCTGCATAACTATTGAGTGATCTTTAAACATCGTTGTATGTGGGTGACTGATTTCGACCCAGCTAGGGGGTCGTTATCAAGCTAGATATAAAATTGACACTCTCCTGCATAACTATTGAGTGATCTTTAAACATCGTTGTATGTGGGTGACTGATTTCGACCCAGCTAGGGGGTCGCTATCAAGCTAGATATAAAATTGACACTCTCCTGCATAACTATTGAGTGATCTTTAAACATCGTTGTATGTGGGTGACTGATTTCGACCCAGCTAGGGGGTCGCTATCAAGCTAGATATAAAATTGACACTCTCCTGCATAACTATTGAGTGATCTTTAAACATCGTTGTATGTGGGTGACTGATTTCGACCCAGCTAGGGGGTCGCTATCAAGCTAGATATAAAATTGACACTCTCCTGCATAACTATTGAGTGATCTTTAAACATCGTTGTATGTGGGTGACTGATTTCGACCCAGCTAGGGGGTCGCTATCAAGCTAGATGTAAAAATGACACTCTGAAGAGGTCGTCAAAAAGTCTTTCTTCAACAAAAAACATGACTGTGGTTCCCCAGAAATTACCTTCATGTTCGAGGTTACTGCAGAAAGCAGTAACTAACAAAATTACTTCACAGAAAAAATTATTTGTTATCAAATATTTGTCTTTGTAAAAAAAAACAAGTAATACTAATACCGTTTAAGTTATATCAACTTATCTTCGTTATTTGATCAACTATACCTGAAGCAGACATCATCCCAGGTAACATTTTGGAGAGAGCTTTCCACCACTTGATTTCGTATTTTAATAAGCTGAAAGCATAAATTTCTTCTGTTATAAAGTAGCAACACCAAACAAAATAACGACAAACACCTTAAGTAATGTTATAAACTTGTGTTTAATGACAATGTAGGATTATTATTATTATTATTATTCAATAATTTCTTGAGTAGCATAATACATTTTGTTACAACTAAACAGGTTACAATAAAGTATGTCTCACAACGCTACAAAATATATTTACACTTATACTGTACTAACATACAAGATAGTAAATATACAAAAAAGATGGCACAAACACAAAAAATGGGTTTTTATTTAAATGTCAATATAATTCAACTAAGTGAAGCCACATACTAAGTTTTATTAATTTATGTTCATAACTAAGGGAGACATTGAATTTTAATTATTCTCCATAACAATAACATGGGGGCTGAGTAGGCGGGTTTGCTGCTGCGGGAACCATTTGCAATAAATTGCTTTTTTTTAGCAAATATCAATAGACCTTAACCAGATGAAGATACCAACCAGACAAAGTTTTGTCAGTATATCCTATATATTAATACCCTATAGTTTGTCCAAACAGCCGTGCGCCCTGAAGGATTAGAGGGCGACCCTCGCTCCCCCACGCACAGGCACACTCACACGCGCGGCCCGGCCTACCTGCCGCTAGTAGTTCTTCTATGAATCACCAACTAGCCCTTGTGCTACAAAATCACATTTTTCTAACTGTTAACTTTACATAATTTGCACTCTAATTACTGTTCTAAATATGATTCCTCGCAAAATGAGTCCAAACACGGTACAATTGTGACAACTCTAAGCGGTTTTATGGTCAACAGATTACAAAATAACAAATTTGACTACTTAAAAATGGTTATGGATGTTTTATTTGGTATGTTTTTATTTCGTATTCACACGATCACAATATCATACATCATTTCAGTAACTCAAGTAGTGATTTTGTACTTACAAAAAAAATCAACTTAAATCAGAATTGGTTTGTTCTGTATCATTTGACGCGATTTCTTCCTTTAGTTGAATGTTAATTCGCTTAACTGTTCCATATGGAAAATTGCAGGTATCCGACACTCTTTCCAAAACTTTTTTCACATCTTTAAAAGGACCCATATTATTTTTTTCTAACTAAAAGTACTGGATCACTGAAACTACTATTGTTCCTGCTTGAGAATGTAAAATTTGTTGTGATTTGCCTGAAGACATTTCTGTCAAATAATAACAAACACTTAAGACACACTACACTTATAACAAACAAATACAGTCAATATGAAAACAGAAGTACACTACTTCTCCCGATATACTGTACCGTACCGACCACCACAGAGTTTAACTCAACACTAACATGTTTAGCTGATAATATAGATTTCACATTCCTTAAGTGTGAGTCACTTTACACTTATGACGAATGCCAGGGTAACGTCCGGAATTTAGCACTTTGCGTTTTACAAGTATTTACGCGTAACATCAAGCTAGTTTGTAGTGTAATAATTTGTTTCAGTTTTATGTTACATAACTTAATTTGTTCTTAGTTTCTTCTTTATAGTAAATTAATTTTTTAAAGTTTATTTATTAAAAGTTAGGACTACGGCTAATTTGCAAACAATGTAAGTCAGCCCTAGAATAATTGTAAACTGTTTCCATGTTATTGATCTGATTAATAGTTCATTAAAGACGTCTGGATGATTACAACATACAAAACGTGATAAAAGTCCCATTTTATTTTTTCTAATTTTTAAACTCACTATAACCGCTTAGAGTTGTCACAATTGTGCCGTGTTTGGACTCATTTTGTGAGGAATCATATTTAGAGTTCAGTAATTAGAGTGCAAATTAAGCAAAGTTAACAGTTAGAAAAATGTGATTTTGTAGCACAAGGGCTAGTTGGTGATTCATAGAAGAACCACTAGTGGCAGGAAGGCCGGGCCGCGCGTGTGAGTGTGCCTGCGCGTGGTGGAGCGAGGGTCGCCCTCTAATCCTTCAGGGCGCACGGCTGTTTGGACAAACTATAGGGGTTTTTCTTCAGTCATAACTCGATAACGGCTGGACGAATTTTAACATTTGAGGTGTCAAATTAAAGGTATTTTTACGTACCTTTGCCAATACGTCTCTGAATTTAAGAAAAGGCATCACTAAAATACAATAAAGGGCTGAATTTTCAGAATAGTGGCGCTATCCGACAGCGGAAGTCTAAACTACGTGTTGATTGAAAGTACGTTATCCGCATTATTCTCAGATGTTATCATCCGTTTTAATATCAGATGTTTTGTCATGTTTACTTACAATTGAAGTAACCTTTTGTTGGGTAAAAACTTGCTCGGATTTGAGCAACAGGGCAACTAGTGTTCATAAATACGTGAGATTTTTTTAAAATTATTTTGTCAGTGTGACAAAAAAATAACATTTTTCTAAATCTTCATAAGAATAACATTGGACAACATGCTGTGTTTAGCACTTTCAATATCTCTGTAACCAATTGACGTAGAGCAATGATCAAAACACCAAATTGTTTATTGTTTTAAGCTGAATCTATTGGTGAAAACTAAAGTTGATTTATTAAACAATTATATGTAAAAAACTCAAAAACTCCATTTAGGGGAACAAAACTCCCCCAATCGCATCCACGGACACACACATATATATATTTTTTTTAAACGAATGGGATTTTTGGCATCTGGGGAACTCAAAACGAAAATTTACCATGGTCCCGGGCCTAGGTTTTACCATGCCGACTACGGTAATAGCTTCTTCCCTATAAGGGCAATTCGCTAAAAGATGGTACAAGGCGATCGATATCAATCAGTCACACTGGTCATCATCAGGCCCAATCAGAGGATCGGATTGAGCCTGATGATGACCGGTGTGACTGGTTAAAATCGATCGCCTTGTACCATCTTATTTGTATATTTACCTTCTTGTATGTAAGTGCAGTATCAGTCTATTTCGTAGTGTTGTGAGACATGGTTTATTTGGTCCTATTATTATTCTTATTCGATGGTTGATTTTTGCTCACAATATTGCATATTAATAAGTTTAAAAAAAAGTCACAATATAGATTGAATAATTTTTAACAGCTATTTATTCAAAAGTAAAATGTGGTGGAGATATGTGTGGATTTAAGGAAAAACGACAAGCCCTGGCTCTACATGTGTTATCTAATTGCGCAAATAATACGTTTCAGTTCACCTGTTGCATGACATGAGGCTGAAGGACATCTGGGGCTGTGACCATGACGGATTGGATGCGATACCCCTCCCCGAAGCCGCTCATGAACCAATCTGTGTCCCTCTTAAACTCAGAGTTCGGGGGGATCCAGAGCTTCATAGGGTTTTTTTCTTGGCGGAAACTGAGCAATCCGACAGAACACGCCAATGTCAGCAGCAGGGAGAGAGATATAAACTTCCATGGGTGGTTTGACACCAAGATTCCATAGCTGAAACACAACAGTTAAATAAGCGTTTCAATTTACTACGAGTCTATAATATATACAGCCGCATGTGTAACTCACTGACTGACTGAGGTATACGAGTTCTAGACCACTTCTAGATGAGATAGAAACCTGAAATTTTGCATGCATGTAGCTTATAGCTTGTAACCCCCAGGAAAATCGCCAAAACTGACAATTTTTCATTTCAACCCCCCTACAAAAAATATTTAAAACCCCCAAAAAAGGCTTATTTTAAAATTAGTTTTTGAGCTCTAGCGTCCGAACGGATTGACCTAGCGAAAAACGGACACCACCACGACCTACGGATTTTACAAGATCTACAACTTTGCTCCTAAGACTTTTTGTCGTATCTCGTCTCCTTCACCCTTAGATTGCTCTAGATTTTTTCAAATTTTGAGATTTTGTGGCCGTTTTTTATTTCCTATCTCGTTAATATACTTGATGGGGGCCTAATATTGGGCACGCAGTATGCCTACATCACACTTAGTAAATAGCAGCAGAAATATGACCAGTTTTTATTACTTAAACCTCTCGGAAAATCAAAAACTCTTAAAATCTGTAGATTTGACCGTTTTCTAAGTATAAGTAGTAAGGAAATGCCGGCTCTGGAACATTTGTTATTAATTAAAATGCACGTATCACCATTTATATTTTAACTAGGATCGTGAGATATTGCATGCGTGTGTGTTGCACCTGTCCTTCCCAAATCCTACTATTTTTAGTTTGAACTATCTCAAAAAAATAAATAATTGTGAATAAAAAATTCAAAATGTAGTATTTTTTTATATGAGCTCTAGCGGCCGAATGGGTTGTCCTATCGAAAAACGAAGACCACCACGTGCCACAGATTAGACGAACTACAACTTTGGTCCTATGACATTTTGCCATATCTCACCCCCTTTACCCTTAGGTAGCGCTAGATTTTTTAAATTTAAACTTTTTCCAAGTTTTGTTCGTGGTTTTTAATGGTTTGTCGCTCTAATATAGGACTTAGGGGCCTAATATTTATCACACAGTATTCCTACAGTACAATTAGTGCCAAGCAACACTCCCATGCCTAGATTAAATATCTTAAACACCCAAAAAAATCAAAGTCTTTGACCTTTTATAGACTTTTTCGTGTTTTTCGGGTATATTTTTTATGTTGCGCTCTGTCGAGGGTAAAATCCTTATAAGATTCAAAAGACGCCTTATAAAGGCTACATTATACATCAGTTAAGGGTATTAATTTTTTTCAAGCACTTAAGTAATTACATGGAGGCTTAAAATTTAACATACTACGTCTCCATACGAAGTAGTATTCATCAACAGGCACTAACCAGATTTTATAGGTTAAACCCTTAAAAATAATCAAAGCCTTGGAATAGTTGTAGAATTTAGGTCTTAAAGAGAATTTGGACCAATATACATTAAACTGTGGCCAAAAAGCGACCCGGGGGCGAAGCCCCCCACAGGGGTCTGGGGGCGGAGCCCCCAGCGAGCGAAGCGAGTCTAACATATATACAGCCGCATGTGTAACTCACTGACTGACTGACTGACTGACTGAGGTATACAAATTCTAGACCACTTCTAGATGAGCTAGAAACCTGAAATTTTGCATGCAGGTAGCTATTAGCTTGTAACCACCAGAAAAATTGCCAAAACTGACAATTTTTTATTTTAACCCCCCTAAAAAAAATATTTAAAACCCCCCAAAAAAGGCTTATTTTAAAATTACAGATTTTGAGCTCTAACGCGGGAACGGATGGTCCTATCAAAAAACGGACACCACCACGTGCCACGGATTTCGCAAGATCTACAACTTTGGTCCTATGACGTTTTGTCGTATCTCGTCTCCTTCACCCTTAGATAGCTCTAGATTTTTCCAAATTTTGAGATTTTGTGACGGTTTTTTATGTCCTATCACGTTAATATACTTGATGGAGGCCTAATATTGGGCACGCAGTATGTCTACATCACACTTAGTAAATAGCAGCAGAAACATGACCAGTTTTTATTAATTAAACCTGTCGACAAATGAAAAACTCTAAATATCTTTAGATATGACCGTTTTCTTAGTATAAGTAGTGGTGTATTGGGGGTTCTGGGCCAATTTATATTATTGGACATACACGTGACACCAAAAATACTTGAGCTAGAGACGTGAAATTTGGCTTATATGTGCCTTGTACCTTTTCTTCCCAAATCCTACTATTTTTAGTTTGAACTATCTCAAAAAAAATAAATAATTGTGAATACAAAATTCAAAATGTAGTGTTTTTTTTATGTGAGCTCTAGCGGCCGAATGGGTTGTCCTATCAAAAAACGAAGACCACCACGTGCTAGGAATTTATACGAACTACAACTTTAGTCCCATGACATTTTGCCGTATCTCACCCCCTTCACCCTTAGATAGCGCTAGATTTTTTAAATTTAAACTTTTTTCATAGATTTGTTCGTGGTTTTTAATGGTTTGTCGCTCTAATATAGAACTTAGAGGCCTATTACTTATCACACAGTATTCCTACATTACAATTAGTACCAAGCAATACTCCCACGCCCAGATTAAGTATCCTAAACACCCAAACAAATTAAAGTTTTGAGCTCTTGTAGACTTTTCTTGTTTTTGGGGTACGTTTTTTATGTTGCGCTCTGTCGAGGGTAAAATCTCTTATAAATCATGTCATATTTGTTGCAGAAGGGTTGTAGTTACCCAAATTCATAGTAATTCAGGTTGTTAACGGTGGTTGTATCCCTTATAAGGTCAAAAATACGCCTTTTAAAGGCTACATTATATATCAGTTAAATGTATAAATTTTTCAAGCACTTAGGTAATACATGGAGGCTTAAAATTTAACATAATACGTCTCCATACCAAGTAGTATTCATCAACAGGCATATGGCCAGATTTTATAGGTTAAACCATTACAAATAATCAAAGCCTTGGATTAGTTGTAGAATTTAGGTCTGAAATAGAATTTGGACCAATTTACAATAAATTGTGGCCAAACAGCGACCTGGGGGTGAAACCCCATAGGAGCCTGGGGGTGGAGTGATTTTTTTAAAAATTATTATATACTCTAATATTGTACTGTTAGCCCTTAATTTGTTCACTCAATAAGTCTACTTTATATTTTGAGTATACATAGGACCTCGGATTATTAGCGTAATTAAACAATGTGCCATAGGTACTACGAAAGGGACCTGGGGGCGAAGCCCCCCACAGGGGTCTGGGGGCGGAGCCCCCATCGAGCGAAGCGAGTCTAATATATATACAGCCGCATGTGTAACTGACTCACTCACTCACTCACTGAGGTATACGAATTCTAGACCACTTCTAGACTAGCTAGAAACCTGAAATTTTGCATGCAGGTAGCTTATAGCTTGTAACCCCCAGAAAAATTGCCAAAACTGTCAATTTAAAAAAATATACCCCCCTAAAAAAATATTTAAAACCCCACCCCAAAAAAGGCTTATTTAAAATTACAGTTTTTGAGCTCTAGCGGCCGAACGGATTGATCTATCGACAAACGGACACCACCACGTGCCACGGATTTTACAAGATCTACAACTTTGTTCCTATGACCTTTTGTCGTATCTTGCTCCCTTCACCCTTAGGTAGCGCTCGATTTTTCAAATTTCAGGCAATTTCGACAGTTATTTTCGTGGTCTTTAATTTCCTATCACTTTAATTTAGTATGTAAAGGCTTGATATTTGGCACTCAATATGTTTACACATTACCCTTCACGAAACAGGCGATAAACTAACATATTTTAATAATTAAACATCCAAAAAAAATTAAAAACCTAATTATTCTATAAATGACAAACTGCATTATCGACTTATTCAGGTAATTCTAGATAAGCTAGAAACATGGAATTAGGCCTATATGTAGCTTGTCCATTGAAACCCCCAGGAAAATTGCAATAAGGTATAATTTTTTATTTTAACCTCCTCAAAAAAATTCAAAAGTGAGGAAATTTTGAACATCTCCAAAATAGTGCATGTTTTTGTGCTGTATCGGCCGAACGGTTGGTCCAATCGAGAAACGGAGACCACCACGACACACGAGCTTTAGACGATCTATAGCTTTGGTCCTATGACTTTTTGTCGTATCTCTTCTCCTTCACCCTTAGATAGCGCTAGATTTCTCAAATTTCGGCATATTTTCTATATTTTGTGGCCGTTTTTTATTTCCTAACACGTTAATATACTTGTCGGAGGCCTAATACTGGGCACGCAGTATGTCTACATCACACTTAGTAAATAGCAGCAGAAATATAACCATTTATACTACTTCAACCTGTCGGAAAATCAAAAACTCTTAAAATCTATATATTTTACAGTTTTCTAAGTATAAGTAGTAAGGAAATGCCGGTTCTGGAACATTTGTTATTAAATAGAATGCACGTATCACCATTTATAGTTTAACTAGGATCGTGAGATATGGCATGCGTGTGCATTGCACCTTTTCTTCCCAAATACTACTATTTATAGTTTGAACTATCTCAAAAAAAAATAATTGTGAATAAAAAATCAAAATGCAATATTTTTTTATTTGAGCTCTAGTGGCAGAACGGGCTGTCCTATCGAAAAACGAAGACCACCACGTGCCACGGATTTTAGACAAACTACAACATTATTCATATGACATTTTGCCGTATCTCACCCCCTTCACCCTTAGGTAGCGCTAGATTTCTTAAATCTTTAGCAATTTTCCACCAAAACTTAGTGGTTTTTATTTATTTGACACTCAAAAATAGTAGTTAGAGTCCTAATATTTGGCACGGAATATCTCTACATTACAGGAAGTATGTGGCAGAAGTCGCATGACCAATTTGAATTGTTTGAACCCGAAACAATTTTGAAAATCCTCTAGTCTTACTACCTCAATAACTTGATAATGGCGGATAGAAACAATCGAAATCTTGTGTTGTTTAAACAGTTCCAACGGCCATACAGATGCTCTCATACTTAAATTTCTGAAGATTGGTCTGTTTTTTTAGTATGAGTAGTAGTCTTATGGGGGTTCTTGGCCACTTGATTTGACGCCACTTCAAAATGAGGCCAAACAGCGACCTGGGGGCGAAGCCTTTTTAGGGTGGGGGACACCAATCGGGGGTCTGGGGGCAGAGCCCCCAGCGAGCGAAGTGAGTCTAATATACTATACAGCCGCATGTGTAACTCACTCACTCACTCACTCACTCAGGTATACGAATTTTAGTCCACTTCTAGAACAGCTAGAAACCAAAAATTCGGCATGTATGTAGCTTGTACCTTGTAACCCCCAGGAAAATCCCAAAAAGTTACAATTTTTTATTTTAACCACCTCAAAAAAAATCAAAATGGAGGAAATTTTGAACATGTCCAAAATAGTGCCTTTTTATTTGAGCTGTAGCGGTCAAACGGTTGGTCCTATCGAGAAAAGGATCGGTTGGTCCTATCCCTGAAGACAGGATCAGATTCAAGATCCCGAAACGTCGTGAAACTTGTTTTTACTAATCAGTGATGGAAAATGTCCGCAATAATCTCTTAAACAACATAAACTCACCATCAGCAATAATGAATTTAAACAAAGAATAGCTGATCAGTTCGGCAGTCCGATATTCCGCCGCTTTGCATGTTATAAATCAAAATTAAAACATTTAAATGAGGTTGAAAATTACAATAATAGATTCAATAACCATTTAAGGCCAACAAAACGTATGATAAATTAGTAAAAATTGTCACTAACCAAACCACTTTAGCCTAATTTTAAATATTCTATAAGCCGAGAATTATATAAAATTTAATACCCCCGTAGCAGCAAACCTGCGTACTCAGCGAATTTCCAATGCATATATATGTATCTTAATACCACATAAAGCCACATACCATGTTTCATCAATATACATTCATAAATAAACAATTTATGACATTTTAATTATTCTCCATAAGAATAACATGGCGGCTGAGTATGCAGGTTTGCTGAAGCAAGGAACACAAAAAATGGGGTTTTATACAAATATCAATATAACTCAAGTAGGTAAAGCCACATACCAAATTTTATTAATTTATGTTCATAATTAAGGGAGAAAACACGTTACTTATTCCCTATAAGAATAACATGGGGCTGAGTATGCAGGTTTGCTGCTATGGGAACTATCGGCCGAAAAATGTTTTTTAGCAAAAATATCAATAGACCACAACGATATGAAACGATATACCAAGTTTCATCAGGAAAAGTTCATAAATAAGCGAGACATACAATTTATCTTATTCTCCATAAGAATAACATTGGACAACGTACTGTGTTTAGCACTTTCAATATCTCTGTAACCATTTGACGTAGAGCAATGATCAAAACACCAAATTGTGCGTAGTTTTAAGCTGATTCCAATGACAAAAACTAAAATTAGATTTTTTCAAAAATTATATGTAAAAATCTCCAAAAAAATTTGTGGGGTACAAAACCCCCCGAAAATACCCCTTCGGATAGGTCGATCTGTCTGGTTTTCGAACTTAAAGTCATAAATGCTGCTTTACACGTTTATACTAAATTTCGTCAAAATCGGATGAATTTTACGAGAGTTATCATGCTCACGGACACACACACATATATATATATATATATATATATATAAAGTTTCGAACGAATGGTGTTTTTGGCATCTGGGGACCTCAAAACGAAAAGTTATCATGGTCCCGGGCCTAGGTCTTACCATGCCGACTACGGTAATAGCTTCTTCCCTATAGGGGAAATTCGCTAAAAAAGGCTGTAATTTATTATTTTTTTTTAAGTTTGAGTATATGCAATATGTGTTCAGAATGTAACAGACTAATTAAATTATACGATCAATTTGAAATGGTTCGGAAATAAAAATGTAATCACGGTAAAACTGATCATCATCTACAGTCTACAATTAATCTGAAAAAGTAATTGCCTTACGGACACAATTATATTACCCCATTACAGAAGTGATATTACCCTAAGGGTGGCATCATTTAAAAGTGTGAAGCATCCCTTATCCCTTTTCCCTTTTCAAATACGTTGTCCCCGTCAATGTATAGAGTCGTCTGTCTATTTTGGTACACCTTCAGCTTGGCTTGTAATTGATTGGTGATAAAAGTTATATTGTGAATGATTAAATCAGCCTGTTACAGTCCCGCTCTCGTCACGAGTCAAGTAACTTTGTGAATCAATTATTGTTTTTAATTCAATAAAATGTTAGTTGTATTTTTTCCACTTTAAAGTTTCCTAGAAGCGAGCCCGGCCACGCGCCGCGGACCGCTTATGTGTAGTCAGCAATCACGTCACTTCGGCCGTGCAGCCAATGAGAAGCGAGGTGATCGCTTGACGAGTGGGGGACTAGAGACAATAGAGAGACGCCTTTTAGTAGTGGTGGTGTTAACACCTATTGCTCCGAATGTTTTAGAAATTATTCATATTTTAATTATTCTTTGTATTTCGTTCACTTTACTGTTCAACAATGTGATAATCTACTATCAAATAAATCAGTAAATTACAACTCTTTAGAAATATGTGTTAATTTAAATTCACATTCCTTCACGAACTTTGGGTCTGCTCCCCAAAAGTAGAGCAGTGGTGGCAGCGATATAATTTTGACGGCGCAGCAACAGCCGGCAGGTTACAAGCCTGTGGAAACTGATATTAATTTCAAAGCTATATCGGTGATTGCTACTTTTTTATACGTTGTAAACTATGCAACATATAGGTTAGATTAGGTCAACATCGAAATTACATTTTTTCAAATTAAAACAATACTGTTTGCTATATAGTAAACCTCAATTGATTTCTGAAAAATAATCTCTAGTAAACTCATAAAAATTAGTTGTTGTATATCTACTAATTAAAAATAAATTGTTTTGGAATCTAATTAATTTGTTTATAGTTTTAGCGAATTTCCCCTATAGGGAAGAAGCTATTACCGTAGGTGGCATGGTAAGACTTAAGCACGAGACCATGTTAACTTTTCGTTTTGAGGTCCCCAGATGCCAAAAACACTATTCGTTCAAATTTATATATATGTATATATATATATATATATATATATATATATATATATATATATATATGTGTGTCCGTTGCCGCAATAACTTTTGAAAGAAACACCCGATTTTGATGAAATTTGGCACAAATGTGGAAAGTAGCATTTATGACTTTAAGTTCGAAAACCAGATCGATCGCACTATGGGAAGGGGGTTTAATGGGGGTTTACAATTTTCCAAAAATCGGTTTTTTGCAAATTTGACCCCAAAATGTTAAAAACACTCAATTTTGGTTATAACCATTTTATAAAGCTTAAAAAAACAAATAATTTAGTATTTTGAATCATTAACCTAGCTTAAGTGGTTGCGGAGAAAATCCAAAAAAAACGTGCCCCATGTTAATCTTATGGGAAAAAGGTTTTTAGATTTTTCTCCAATAGTTTTACAAACAATTCACATTTCTGTTTATAAATGTGTTTAGCTCAACAAAACAAACATTTTGGTGTTTTAATCGTTGTTCTACGTCCAACCATTGCAGAGATATTCAAAGTGCTAAACACAGTACGTTGTCCAATGTTATCCTTATGGAGAATAAATAAAATTCTATATCTCGATTATTTATGAATATATATTGATGAAACTTGGTATGTGGCTTCAACTAGTTGTGGTATATTGATATTAGCACAAAAAAAGTTTTTTTTTTATAGTCCCCGTAGCAGCAAACCTGCATACTCGGCCCCCATGTTATTTATATGGAGAATAAGTAAAGTTGTATATCTCCCTTAATTATGAACCTACATTAAGATAACTTGGTATGTAGCTTCACCTGGTTCAGTTGTATTGATAATTGCAACAAAACACATTACTTATCTTCCTCGTTGCAGCAAACCTGCGTCCTCAACCCTAATGTTATTCTTATGGAGAAGAAATAAAATGCTATATATCACTTATTTATGGATGTATTTTTGTGAAACTTGGTAAATAGCTCTATGCAGTAGTGAGTCACATATATATGCATTGGAAATTCGCTGAGTACGCAGGTTTGCTGCGACGGGGGTATTTCACTTACTGTCTTTGCACTTTCAATAAGTAAGTTTTGAGAAAGATTTATTATTTTGTGCCCTCTTGTGCTCCTTGCAAACTTAACCAAAACTGACTGATTGAATATCGGTAAAAAAAGTTAGTTAAAAGTAAACTTTAAAAGTGATTTATTCATTACTGGGTGCCTCAAGAATGTTAGTCTTTCCCGATATAAAAACTCAAAAACTGGAATAAATAAGTTGCCGCCGGTATACATATTTAATCAAATCAATTACTAAACTATTTCCATAACTTTATAATTAATACTCTAGTAACATTTCCTACATTCAACATTTAAAAAAACAACAAAAACGGCAATGACAGACAACAAATTAAACTTGATAAATTACACTCTTTTGTCCATAGTGTGATAGAAATCGATGTGAAGTAATTGGTCAGCAGGGATAATGGGGTCATAATGTTTATTATTTATTAGGGAAAAATAAGAATTGTTTTTTTAGGGGGGGTAGTCTTCGGTCTTGGTGGGGGGGGTTATCGCCTTAAGGGGGGGGGGGTGGTCACCTCTGGAGAAAGTAATACAAATTTAAATCAATGCTAAAGAAAATAATGAAATATATTAAGTGTAGTTCTGATGATATTCACATCTCTGTAAGAGAATCGTGAAAGTTTAGAGCACTAAAATCTATTATAACTGGGAAGCACCAATTAACAATAATCAATATGTGAACAAGCAAATTATCTGTATTCCTCCTTATTATACAAGTGACTAGAAGGCCCCTCAATTTATCAACCAACTAAAATACAAAATGGAAAAAAAATGTGGATGATACATGGAATAGCACTGTATTTATTTGCTGTACATTATATATGTACACAATTTTGTTTGCATCTGCGACATATTCACTATGTTTATATTTATGGACGAATATTTTTTTCATTCATTAATTTATTTAGTTATAGTACCTAAAGAAGAAAGTTAGAAAGTAGTGATCAGAAAGTTACACAAGTATAGCTAATGTCAAAGATCAAGAATCAAGATTTTTAAGAGCATCTATATACTAAGAGATCTTATCCGATAGCTATAACCTTTTAATTTTCAATAATGGTGAAAATTATATTGCACAAATAATTTAGTTTAACACATCTGATGCTGGAAAATCGGCAGTTTATTGTTGGGAATACTGAAACAAACTTTGATGATAAATTTTAACTTGGTAATTTAGAATATCTGATGCTGAAAATCTGATTTCCAGTTTTAATTTTGTCAGAAACTTAAATTTGAGTAAAATGGTCGCCAGTGACCAACTGACCATTGACCGAACTGCACCCCATACTGCCAACGCTGTTCACACCTTGGAAACCACTTACGAAACCAGGTCAGATTTTAATCTACTAGGTGCCACAAAAAACCGTTAAAATATCAAATGTGTCAAAACATTTTAGTGCATGCTTAACTCCCAAACCCCCTATAGTTGCAGAGCTAAAAACTGAAATCTTAGATGGTTTGTGAAGTCAACAAGCAATAATTGCTGTAATGTAGTAGATACTGTACAGAGCACTCACAGATACAAATCAGATTATCACCATTATAAAACAATTCAAGGCTAACATACCATCCAGCTAGATGAAATGGCCTTGTTCCTAGTTACTATGTGCGTAATATGTGATAGCTCCCAACTCAATTTATTTATTTAATTATGCGTCTCTTTATGATTTTCCCAACATTTTGAAATTTGATATATCTAAATTAATACAAACTAAGCTAAACCTCAAACAGTTTCATCAAATTGGTTTTTCCTTTGATATGTATATTAGGAAGATCTAAAAAAGGCTGTTATCCTATTTTAGAAGAAATATTTTATGTACAAATAATAACTAAGCTTTATATAAAATTGGTTTATCTTTTTGTAAGGAAAATTTTTATTCTCTGCAACTTATGATAGAACAGTTTTACTTGCCACAGATTTCTGAATTATGTCCCAAAATTTGTTGATATTTTAGACAGAAAACTACTAAGATACGCTATAGTATATCACAAACAGAGACACACATGACCACATCATGGTATTGTGACATTGGTAAACAGTAATTTAAATATATTTTGAATTTGATTTGTATTTGATTTTATGTATTTGTTTCTGTGTTCAATATTAAACTGTTGTAACATAATCCAATACGTGGATAATACCTCTGTAGCTCAGAGGTGAAAGGGTTGTGTGTAATGTAATCTTCGCTGATCTTAATGTAAAATATGGAAATTCGATACAAATATCTTTATTCATATACTATAAACAATTTACATTGATTAGTAACACAGAGTTATATTATATATATATATATATTATAAAGGTTATTTAAGTATACATTTTTTCAAAACAATTTTAATTTTAATTTTAAACTGTCCTGCGAAATTTCAATTTTAACTATATCCCACCATTAGTTTGGAATTTTTGTTTTAGAAAATGTTGCTTAAAGAGAATAGGTTATTTATTTATACTGAGTGTATGTGGATGGATATATCATCAGTAACGTAAAATCTAACCTCTCACAGTAACGCAAAGGAGGAGGTTTTTATAAAGAATATATCTCAGAGTTAAGTAGCTATTACAATTGCAAAAATATAATCAGACATATATATATATATATATATATATATATATATATATATATATATATATATAGCCTACTGTATGTATATAAATATATGATTCAAAACTTGAAGTATAGATATACTAAGACTTCCTTCATAATTTTACAAAATACTATGTTTGATAGCTCCATGTGTTATTGATGGTACAAGACCAAATTTAAAATCATGAAGAATTAGTAATAATTATAGACGGATTTAAATTAATTGCTCATTAGGTACCGGCCTGTAACAAGTAGTACAGATAATTTATAGTAACAGGCTCCATTGACGTTTGAACTAGGGTCACAAATCATGGCCTCATTAATTAATTAGGCAGATGAGAAACTATATTTAGCTCTGCCCTCCTGCTCCTGCTCCCCAACAAGAGTCAATCCAATACAATTTTGCATCAAAAGATTATACACTTAATTGTTGTCGGATCATAATCTTTTAAAATACTAGGGCCTATATTGTTTGCTTTAAACTTTTTTATTGTTGGTTTGGTAATGTTATTGTAAATAATATGTACACACTCAGAATTTTTTAAGAGCCTGAACAGGCAGAAGAATCCAAAATGAATTCAGGAATATATGCCTTTTCGAAGATGTCATCTCTGTGATATTTTGACTTTAAGAATGATTTATTTTAAATTTATTCATTCTCATTTAGCATTTGGTATCTGCCTATTTGGTTCAGCAAAAAATATTCTTTAGATATGGTTCTTAAGAGTAAAAAAAAGCTATCAGAATTATGTTGAAGTTGAAAAAAGATTAATCGGTAAAAGAACACTTCAAATACCTTAAAAGTTTGACAGTTTATGGTAGGGGTGTGCGAGTAGTGATTTTTTTTAATCGAGTCAAGTTGAGTCAAGTATAATTATTTTCAAGTTTTGAGTTTTTTCGAGCGATTTGTCACCAGTTGGTAGTTTAAAATAGAGTAATGGGATGTGAATACCACACTAGATTTGATAATCTAAACATGGTTTCTAACTAACAGGGTTCCAGGGTTACCTCTGGTAACTCCTAGTGATGGGAACAAGCTTTGCTTGTATGCGGATGATACAAATTTAATTATATCCGGTTCTATTTTAGAAACCATTGAAAAATCTTCAAATGACACTTTAAATTTTATCAACAGCTTTTTTAACACACAAAATTTATTACTCAATCCAACTAAAACAAATTTAATTTCATTTAAAACCAAACAATCCAAATCAAAAATTGTGCCAAATATTAGTATTAATGAGCACAAACTTAATCTATCCAGCCACTCTAAATTTCTTGGTTTAATAATTGATGAAAATTTAAGTTGGGACCTACATGTTGATTCGGTACTCAGTAAAATTGCATCTGGTCTGTATGCGGTGAGGAAAATGTCTAAAAGTTGTAGTCTCGAAACATTGAAACAAATATATTTTGCTCTGATCCACTCACATATCTCATATGGAATTAGTATTTACGGATCGACAAAGAAAAACAATTTGGACAAAATTCTAAAACTACAAAAAAAGCTATTAGAATAATGTTAAATCTAAAATGGAAAGACTCAGTAAAGGCCATATTTGCTGAGCTTAAAATTCTGACTGTTTATAATCTTTACATTTTTGAAACAATTATTTTAACCCTACGGTTGGGTTTAAGAAATGTAGTAAGTCATAACTACAACACGAGACATCGTCTCAAAATTGAGAAACACAACCTAGAATTTTTTAAGAAAAAAACTTCGCATATGGGTTCTAAACTCTTAAAATATATTCCAGTAGAAATAATAAACATAACAAATGATACAAAATTCAAGAAAGCACTAAAGGCATACCTCACAAGTCATCCTGTTTACTCAATTGAGGCGTTCTATTGTCTAGACGCAGCAGGGTAGTTTTGCTTGCATAAATAATTTGTTCTATTTTCTCTCAGGTTTTATTTTTGTTTGTACTTTTATTTAGTAAAACTGTTCTGTAGATTCAACTGTTAAGTTGTAGCTTAGATTAGTTTCTTAGTTTTAGTTGCAGTACAGTGATAGTACCTGCATGACACTATTCAATCTGTAAACTTGTACAGTTAATGAATAAAGATGTTTGAATTGAATTGAACACATGAGTACAATACTACTTTTTAGCCAGTACAATCAAACTGGTGGATTACGTATTGACAAACAAAACGCGGTTTGACATTCGTTTCCGGCCAATAAAACACGGTCCGGTTGTCATATGGCCAATATCACCTGTTCCATACATCTCATATAATCAATATCAGATGACGAAATTGTTAGTTACGGCCGATATTAAGTGGACCGGTCGCCACTTTTGCCGATATTATGTTTTCCGTCGTCATTTACGGCCGAAATTACACGGTCCGATCGTCATTTTCGGCCGATTTTATGTGATGCGATCGCTTTTTGCGGCCGTTACTACGCGTTTTGGCCGGTCGCAATCGTTAGCGATCGTCCGGAAATCGGCGGGAAATACTCGCTCGAACTTTCGAGTCTTTTTCAAAACTTCGAGTCGAGTTTGAGTATTAAAATACTCGGCTGAAAACTCAAAGTTTCGAGTACTCGCACACCTCTAGTTTACGGACAGTACATTTTTGATTATTTAAGTAAAAACCAATTTTCTAAAAATATTCTTAAATAATCAAACTCACCCTTACAACACAAGAGGTGGGAATGAAATCAAGACTGCCCAACATAGTTTAAAATTCGATAAAAAGAAGACTATTTACATGGGTTGAAATACATTCCAAGTTCTATAAAAAAAGGAAAGCAATTTAAGTTTTTTAGTTGAAAAGGCTATCTATTCTCTTGAGGACTTTTATGAAGGTGCTTTTATGTAGCCGGAAATACTCTTTAAATCTCATTAAAAGAGCTCTTATTGTAGATTAACAAAAGAACTTGTAATGGTAATGTGAAAATCTAATGAAATTTTTAGTAGTGTGGGAAGGGGACTTCTGGGCCAAGTGGTTGACAGCTTCCGGTCACGTGACCGGAAGCGCTGAGTCATTAAATACGTCATCTGAGGCTGAGCCAGTGACGTAGGCGGTTTTGTGACGTAATGAGTGAAAGGTTAAAGTTCAAGGTCACGGGGAGGTAATTTTAAAAAAGTACTACCTCGCACGCGTAAAATCCGATTGTGATTCGATAGTTTTAATTCGATAAAAATATCGAATGAAAAAATCGAATGAAGCAATCGAATGATACGAGTGCGAGGTAGTACTATTTCATTTATTACTTTTTTTTTACTTTTCTTTTTATTTACAATAAGTTATGTTTACAATAATTTATGATTACAATAGTTCCCCGTTGTTCGTTGTCATCGATGTTGTTGATCCGGACGAGTTGCGGCCATCACTTCGCTTTCTGATGAAAGACGGTAGATACTTCGATTCCTGCGCAGAGTCCATGTTGTTTTTTGATGCGTAAAGTTCCAAAGATAAATCGTAACCGGACGCAATGAGAAGTCTTAACTCTTCATTAAAAGCCTCGAGGTCTTGGAAAGTCGCCAGATGAATAGAGTCATAATGAATACACCTAATTTTGATGGACATTTCAACAGAGAGCTCGATGTACACTGGTCAAGAGCCGGAGGTGTACTGACTATTCGCTAGCTAGCGTTTTGGTATCAAACAAAATAGTGGGGGTAAAGGTGTGGTGGGGCGGAGCAGATGGCGGACGGCAGATGGCAGGCGGCAGATGGTAGGCGGCAGGTGGCAAGTGCGCGGCAGATGGTTGCTACTACATCCACCATCATTAGTCAAACCCTATTAGGGATGCCATTATTGCTTCTGCATCAGTAGATATTGTGCTAGAAACTTCATGTACTTGTATTTCATCATTTGTATTGTCAGCTTGCTCAATATTAAAAGAAGAACATGTGGAAGAAACAGTAGTGCCTTGTATTTGCGAATCCATGTGAACTATGCAAGAGCCGCAGGTATACTGAAGTGATACAAGCATGTAGGATAGACACTCGCCTTTACCCCCCACCACACCAGTTTCCCCCACCAAGTTTTCACATCGCACAATAACTACGGGACATGCATTAGTTAGGGTCTAGCTCTGACTCTGTGAGGATCGGAGCTCCGTAACTGAAAACATTAACAATTCTTGCTCGACACTGTTTTTACGCAATCATAACAGTCACTGTGATCTAATTTATTGCATGTACTCATATGATGCATCTTGCGTAGCAGACAACTTGCTAAGAATGTTTCAGCCTGGAGTATTCTACGGCGAAATCGCTCACAATCCACTAACAGCGTAGACCTTCTATCTTCACAGTCGGAGAAGTAGAAGGTGGTGGCAGGCGGACTGTTGAAGGACACCTTCGTCATATTTCTGTAAAACTGTGACATCTTTAGAATAACACAAACTCTATAGGTAGATGTTAATCCTGCAAGAGCTAAAAGTATAATGATATAGCGCTAGCGTGTATGATACCCACCCGACCTACCCGCACAACAACGTTACCTCGGTATACTTTAAACTATAAATAACTTGTCGTAGTTTAATCCATAAACAAAGTATTTATTAATGTCAGGCCTTGAAAGTGTTGTTTTCGCGCTGTTTCTTCCCTAATCTCAGTCAGATCTGAATTATATTCGCACCATCTTGTTCGTCTGATTAACCCGCGTAATTTGAGTACCCACTCGCTATACTTTAACCCAATAATAAAGAAGCTATTAGTATGTAACCTTGAAAACATTGGTTTTTTCGCTATTTCTGCTATACCGTTGGTCGGATCTGAATTCTGTTTGCACCATCTTGTTCGTCTAATCAATTCGCGTAATTTGAGTACCCACATGACATACTTTGGACAAACTTTGTAGTTTTTTCGCTTCTGCTACTATACCCTTGGCCGGATCAAAATTCTGTTTGCACCTCCTTGTTCGTCTGATCAATTCGCGTAATTTGAGTACCCACATGACATACTTTGGAAAAACTTTGTACCCCCCCCCAACATGGGTCATGTTCAAGGTCAAGGTCAAGTTCAAGGACTTTGGGACTTAGAAAATTTCACAAAGTGGGCTGCACAAACAAACTCTCCTGCCTATGTACAGGCCAAGTCCCTAACTTGAAATGCTTAGGGTGGTCCTGAAAAGGACCGTTTGCGTGCTGAAGGTTGGTCGGGATAAGGATCAGTTCAAACTTTATTCTTCAAAACCCACTTTACCCTCCCATCTTTTCTGGTTAAGAATAACTCCTGTGTATCAGGTATCAGAGGAGGTGGCGGTGGGAGAGACTGCGGCAGACGCACCTCGATGTAGTGGATGGTGTGTTGAAACAGGAACACGTGGTCCCCGTTGGTTGCCACATATTTATACTCCGTCATCCGCTTCAGATTTCGAAACTCGACCTTGGAGACTTCAAACGGCGTCACCAAGTCGTTCAGCCCCATCACCCTTGTCCGTTGCATCACCTCATCGACAGTCGGTGTTGGAGACGAAGGTTGAGCCGCCGATGTAGAAGGCCGAGGCTGAGCCGATGTAGAAGGTCGAGGCTGAGTCGAGGGTCGTTGTTCAAAATACAGCGGATGACCATGGAGATTCCGTTTGAGAGACTTCAAAGTTGAAGGTCTCTTAAACCCGCTCCTTCTTTCCGTCGACCTCTTCAAAGATTCCTTTAAGCGCTGGAGTTTTTCAGGAGTCAGAGGAGAAGACATGGTGTAAATAGGATGGAAGAGAAAATGGATAAGATAGAGTTGGATAGAGCACGTGTGTACTGGTTGCAATCCAAAGCCGGAATGAGGCGGCTGGCAGAGTGAAGCAGGTCGTAAAGTGAAACCTTGCCCTATCCATATATGGGTAGAAAGCTGAGGACTGGTTTAGAACCGCCCCCCCCCCTGACGGAACCCCCCCCCCCCCTGACGGAACCCCCCCCCCCTGACGGACCCCCCCCCCCTTTTTGGGTCATGTTCAAGGTCAAGGTCAAGGTCGAGGGAAAAATGTTCTTGGAAGTGCGGGATAAAATCCCGCAACGAAGCAGGATTATCCCTTATCCCGCTTTCCCCTTAATATCCCGATTTCCCATTCTCCGTCTATATAACCCGAGATTTCGAGCGTCTCTTCGCAGTAGCCTGCCGCCCGTTGCGATGAACGTCCCACTGGGTTGCAGTGCCTGCTGCAGCGTAGGTCTGTTAAGTGTGCGTTGGGCCCGACGCGCAATTAAGAGATCCGCGCCCTTGCATGTTTAGTTAGTTTGTTTAAGCATGTTAGATAACGCTTGTAGTTTGCTGCTAGGTAATGTAGTTAGTTTAACTGTAGTTAGTTTGGTGTTGGTTTTAAAGTGTCTTTGAAGTGTTTTTATTTACTAATGAAATATGTACTTTTCTTTCACGCTCCCATTCAAAAAGGTATGGCACGAAAACCGACCTTATGTCTTTAAATATCTCAGGGGGATTATGTTTCTCAAATAAACACCTTTCCTAACCCCTTACAAAAAGGTACGGCACGAAAACCGACCTTGAGTCATTACGGCGCGCAAACCGGATGACTTTACCTATCTTAACCCTTACTCACGAGAAACAGATTCAGTCAGTTTGCTTATTTTTGGTTAAATTTAAGGGGACCTTGGTCAGGTAATTATTGTACTTCGGTTCGTAAAACTCTGACGCCTACACAGTGATGAACGTCCTTGCGGTTTCAGAGTGCACGACTGTTGTTAACTGACCATTTTGCTTATCTTGGGGGGGGGGATACATCTTCGGGGAAATAAACTTAAGGGGACCTTGGCCAGGTATTATTGTACTTCGGTTCGTAGTACTCTGACGCCTACACAGTGATGAACGTCCTTGCGGTTTCAGAATGCGCGACTGTTGTAAACTGACCATATCGTTTGTTTGTTGGGTGAATAATTTTTTCGGGGGAGAGGTTAGTGTTCCGTTATCAGGTTTATTGCCTATAATTGCGAGCTTTAAACTAGTCCTCTTCTCCTAATACAGAGCGGGGAATAGAGCAGTTTGTGGTCCAAGTGAGAATCACTTACTGCTCTATTCCCCGTTTTGGCAACATGTTCAGATGACCTTGACCCACTTCGGGACTTAGAGAAAATTATTGTTTGGTAAAAACATTTACTCTTACAATAATACCCCTTCCCTATCACTACCCCCCCCCCTTCTTCAATTTACCTCCCACCACGGATCGTCGGCTATAAAAGCGGGGGCTGACCGCAGAGGTCTCACAGTCTCAGGCTGACAGCCTAGCTAGCTGTTCGCCTTAGCTGTCTGTAATAGCATCTTTAGTATATAGGTGGTACCCCTGTATACTAAAGATTCTACCTTAGCATGTTTGTATGTTATGCATGTTAGTTTGTTTTTTAGATTATAGCTTGTAGTTTGCTGCTAGAAAATGTAGTTAGTGTTGGTGTTTGTAATTATTTGTGGTGTTGGTCTTTGAAGTGTTTTATTTACTAATGAAATATGTACTTTTCTTTCACGCTTCACGCTCCCATTCAAAAAGGTATGGCACGAAAACCAACCTTATGTCTTTAAATATCTCAGGGGGGATTATGTTTCTCAAATAAACACCTTTCCTAACCCCTTACAAAAAGGTACGGCACGAAAACCGACCTTGAGTCATTACGGCATGAAAACCGGATGACTTTTTTACCTATCTTAGCCCTCACTTACGAGAAACAGATTCAGTTAGTTTGCTTATCTTGGTTAAATCTAAGGGGATCTTGGTCAGGTGATTATTGTACTTCGGTTCGTAGTACTCTGGCGCCTACACAGTGATGAACGTCCTTGCGGTTTCAGAGTGCACGACTGTTGTTAACTGACCATTTTGCTTATCTTGGGGGGATACATCTTCGGGGAAATAAACTTAAGGGGACCTTGGTCAGGTATTATTGTACTTCGGTTCGTAGTACTCTGACGCCTACACAGTGATGAACGTCCTTGCGGTTTCAGAGTGCACGACTGTTGTAAACTGACTATATCGTTTGTTTGTTGGGTGAATAATTTTTCGGGGGAGAGGTTAGTGTTCCGTTATCAGGTTTATTGCCTATAATTGCGAGCTTTAAACTAGTCCTCTTCTCCTAATACAGAGCGGGGAATAGAGCAGTTTGTGGTCCAAGTGAGAATCACTTACTGCTCTATTCCCCGTTTTGGCAACATGTTCAGATGACCTTGACCCACTTCGGGACTTAGAGAAAATTATTGTTTGGTAAAAACATTTACTCTTACAATAATACCCCTTCCCTATCACTACCCCCCCCCCCTTCCTTTCTTCAATTTACCTCCCACCACGGATCGTCGGCTATAAAAGCGGGGGCTGACCGCAGAGGTCTCACAGTCTCAGGCTGACAGCCTAGCTAGCTGTTCGCCTTAGCTGTCTGTAATAGCATCTTTAGTATATAGGTGGTACCCCTGTATACTAAAGATTCTACCTTAGCATGTTTGTATGTTATGCATGTTAGTTTGTTTTTTAGATTATAGCTTGTAGTTTGCTGCTAGAAAATGTAGTTAGTGTTGGTGTTTGTAATTATTTGTGGTGTTGGTCTTTGAAGTGTTTTATTTACTAATGAAATATGTACTTTTCTTTCACGCTTTAAAACTGATCTTGGTCAAAACTTTGGTTCGCAGTTGCCTGGCGCCCGTTACTGACCAACGTCCGACTGGGTTTCAGGATGTTGTTGACCTTTGTAAAACCGACCTTGGTTGGTATGTCCTTTTCTTACACGCTATAACTAACCTTGGTCAAAACTTTGGTTCACAGTTGCCTGGCGCCCGTTACTGACCAACGTCCGACTGGGTTTCAGGATGCTGTTGACCTTTGTAAAACCGACCTTGGTTGGTCTTTGTAAAATTAATTTTAACTGATCAGTATGTTTCTCATCCTTTTCCTAACCCCTTACAAAAAGGTATGGCGCGCAAACCGACCTTATGTCAATACGGCGCGCAAACCGGTTGACATTACCCATCTTACCCTTGAGAAACTTTTGCAAATACTCCCTGCAAACCATTTGTAACTTCCTTTTGTTTGGATAAATTAACAAAAGGTTCTGTTATCAGGTTTATTGCCTATAACTGTGACCTTTCTTCAAAATTCACTTCCCTAATACAGAGCGGGGAATAGAGCAGTTTGTGGTCCAAGTGGGAATCACTTACTGCTCTATTCCCCGTTTTGGCAACATGTTCAGATGACCTTGACCCACTTCGGGACTTAGAAAAAATCTTTGTTTGGTAAGATATTGGAAGATGTCTGAAGAACATCTTCAAGAATTTGGACTAACATCTGCTCCGAAGATTTATCGCGGTGAACAAGCAGTGAAACACTTTGTAGATGATTTGTATTACATTGCCTCTAAGGTGGAAGAACTCTACAAAATTAAAATACCGATGCAACCTATGGAAGAACACCAACTTCAACATCACAATTTGGCAACAACATGTTATCTGTGTAATAACCTATTTACACCAGATAACGTTAAAGTGCGCGATCACGACCATCTTACAGGAGCCTACAGAGGTGCAGCCTGTAACGCTTGCAACTTAAATTACAAAGTACCATCTTTTATACCCGTTGTTCTACATAACCTTAGCGGATATGACTCTCATTTCATAATCCCGGAGTTAGGAAGAGATGATGGGGCGATAGATGTTTTGGCAACAACAATGGAAAAATTTATAAGCTTCTCTAAAAAGGTTGACAAAATAAAACTTAGGTTTATTGATTCGTTTAGATTTATGCCTTCTAGTTACAAGACAGAAAATATTTACCAGTTTAAAATATATTAAATTTTCCTGTTGGAGAAAATTGTCCTTGTTAAATACAAAGCGGGGAATAGATCAGTTTATGGTTTAAAATGAAATCATTTCCTGCTCTATTCCCCGTTTTGGCAAATATGCTCAATGTCCTTGACCCAAATACAGAATTTTGTAGCCTCCAGCTAAAAACTTAAACTTAACCTAAAACGTACCCCCACCACTTTTTCTAGGGTATAAATAGGGGTGCATTTGCAGTGTTTTTCATTATTACGTTGACCCTTGTGAAGAGCACGCCTACATTATGATTCGCTGCGATATTTGTAAAGCTTCTTTCAGAGATGAATGGCTTTTAACCATTCATAAAGAATTGAAACATAACATCAATACAAATACAGAAGAACCAAATGAAGAAGAATTAGATTCAATCGACCAACAATTAGCAAAACATCAAGAAGAACAAAATGAAGAAGAGCACAACGAAGAAAAAGAAGAAAATGAAGAAAAAGAAGAAAATGAAGTTTCAAGACCAAGTGTCATTCATTATGCGCCTGGACCATCAGTAAATGTGGAACTACACGCCCGAGCACTTCCGGGTAATGTTGTAACCCACTTTAAAATTGACAATACAAAATTGAAACTTGAAGAATTTTTAAATAACGCAAAAGGATTGGTTAGCAAAACTCTGAAAAATGAATTAAAAAGATTAAATTTTATTAAATTTGGACTATTACTGGATGCTTTATTTTCAAACATTCAAAATGAAACCTCACCGAGAGGTTTCTTAACAAAAAACCGAACTATTATGTTTTCGTCAGATATTGATTCAATCGTATCTGAATGTTTTGAAGAGCTAATGACAAAAATACAAGAACACGAAGGAAGAGGATCTGGATGGAGTTTGTTAAGCATCACAGGGCTAGACTTAAGAGTGCACAAACACGGTTATGGAATTCGTGGCAGTAGCTATATCCCTTTACCAAAAAAGATTAGTGATACCAAATCCTGTATTAATGTGCAAAATGAAGATAATGAATGTTTTAAATACGTTATGTTGGCTAAATATGTAAAAAACCATCCTGAAAGACCAAATCAAGCATATGAAGAAGTTCAACATAAGTATAATTTTCAGGGAATGACTTACCCTGTTGCAATTACTGATATATCAAAATTTGAAAAGCGAAATCCTTCAGCTTCTGTCAACATTTTCGGCTTAGATTCGTCAAACAATGCGTACCCCTTGCGCATAACACCTATTGAGCGCAGAGATCATACGGATTTGCTATTGATCACTAAAGGGGACATATCCCACTATGTCTATATAAAAAACTTTGGAGCTCTTGTATCTAAACAAATATCAAAAAAACACGGAGAGAAAACCATTTGTAAAAGATGTTTTTGTCATGTAGGCAAACCATTAAGAAGGGGAGGTTCAGAATGGTTAGTAGAACATCAAAGGTTATGTAATGGAAACTATGAGGTTAGAATTAAATTGCCACATTCCAGCAAGGCGCAGATAAAATTTGACAAAGTAATACAACAATACCGTGTACCTGTTGCTGTTTACGCTGATTTCGAGTCTTCTTTACATCCGCTTGAACAACAAGAAGAGGACGTTACAAGAAGAAGCAAATACCAACTTCATTCACCAAACAGTTATTGCATACTAATTAAATCCACGTTGACTGAAGACCATCTTCAAAAATATGGACTATCATCTTCTCCAAAGATTTATCGCGGTGAAGAAGCAGCCAAATACTTTGTCGATGATCTGTATGACATAGCTGCAAAGGTAGAAGAACTGTATGGAACAAAGGTGCCCATGTCACCTATGGAAGAAGAAGAGCTTCAACATTATGATTCAACAACAACGTGTTATCTGTGTAATAACACCTTTACACCGGATAACGTTAAAGTTCGTGACCACGATCATCTTACGGGAGCGTACAGAGGTGCAGCCTGTAACGCTTGCAACTTGAACTACAAACTACCATATTTCATCCCCGTAGTTCTGCACAATCTGAGTGGTTATGATTCGCACTTCATAATCCCCGAACTAGGAAGAGATAATGGAGCAATAGACGTTTTGGCTACTACAATGGAAAAATTTATAAGCTTTTCAAAAAAGGTGGGTAGAATTAAATTAAGGTTTGTTGATTCATTTAGATTTATGCCTTCAAGCCTCATGAAATTATCTGAAAATCTAAGAAGAACAGATTTGATAGAAACAAGCAAAATTGTACCTAATAGTAAAATGGATTTGGTTCTTCGAAAAGGAGTCTTCCCCTATGATTACATCGATGGACTGCATAGATTTGATGAAACATCACTACCTCCACCAGAACACTTCAGAAACAAACTTAATGATTCGGAAATATCACTTGAGGACTATCAACACGCAAGTCGAGTATGGAACGAGTTAGATATGAAGACCTTAGGAGATTACTCGGACTTTTATGTCAAACTAGATGTAACTCTTCTTTGTGATGTAATGGAAGAATTCCGAAACACCTGTTTTGCTGCATACGGTTTGGACCCTCTACATTCGTATACTTCACCAGGATTAGCTTGGCAAGCCATGTTAAAAGAAACAAAATGCAAACTCCAACTTTTAACAGACATTGACATGGTTTTAATGGTTGAAGCTGGAGTAAGAGGCGGATTGACCCAAAGTGTTACCAGACATGTCAAAGCCAACAACAAATACCTTCCCGATTACGATGAAACCAAACCGTCGACCTATTTAGGATATTTCGATGCAAATAACCTGTACGGATGGGCTATGTCAAACCCACTTCCTTTTGATAACTTTAAATGGATTAATCCCGACTCTATTGACGATATTTTACAAATTCCGAAACATGGTGACACTGGATATATTTTGGATTGCGATTTTGAATACCCTGAAAATTTACATGATCTTCATTATGACCTTCCACTTCTTGCTAAAACAGAGATTTCACCAATTGGAAAACACCCCAAATTAATGATGACATTAAATAATAAACAACGCTACGTGGCTCACTTTTGGGTAGTTCAACAAGCTATCGAATTAGGACTACGTCTAACAAAAATTAATAGAGTTTTGGAATTTTCTCAATCATGCTGGTTGAAACCCTACATTGATTCAAATACCATCAGAAGAGCAGCAGCTACATCAGACTTTCAAAAAGATTTCTTTAAATTAATGAATAATGCAATATTTGGAAAAACATTGGAAAACAAAAGAAGACACAAAAATGTTAAACTTGTTACCGACGCAAAAAAATTACAGAAACTAGTACAGCAGCCAAATTTTGGAACATCTATAATTATTAATGAAAAACTTGTAGCAGTGTCCATGAAGAAGACGAGTGTGAAGATGGATCGTCCTTTGTATATAGGCATGTCAATCTTGGACATCTCAAAAACACACATGTACGATTTTCACTACAACAAAATGGTGGCGTTCTACGGAAGAGAAAATATATCTATTACATATATGGACACTGACGCTTTCATATATCGCATAGTAACATTGGACATGTATAAAGATTTACGTACATTTATTTACAAGAATGACTTTGATTTCTCCGATTATCCAAAAGATCATCCAAACTACGATAATGGCAGACACAAAAAAGTACTAGGCAAATTCAAGGATGAGGCTAATGGTGTTCTACTTGAAGAGATTGTTGCACTGATGTCTAAACTATATTCTTTGAAACTCTATAATGAAAAAGAAGAAGAAGAAGAAGAAAAGAAGAATAGCTATATTAAGAAAGCTAAAGGTGTAAAGAGTTTATATTTAAAGAAGAAAGTGCATTTTGAACACTACAAGCAATGCTTATTTGAGGATAACATCATTACAGCTAAATTCAACACCATCAGAAGTTTTAACCATCAGCTGTACAGCGTGACTGAAGTTAAAAAAGCGCTATCCTGTAATGACGACAAAAGACAAACCCTTCCAGACAACATCCACACTTTACCATTCGGTCACTATTCCCTCAACCCTATTGACTAATAACCCTTTCATCGTCCTAGATCCTCTATCCTTTTCCTTTCCGTAAAAAAAGGGGAAACACAGCAATGTTAAGCTGTGTTTCCCCTTTTTTTACACAAGTTTTGAATGACCTTGAACTATATGTATATATAAGCAGATTTATACAAAAGAATATTTAATACCATATCAGCTGCCTTCGTGAAACCATCATGTCAGACCTGAAGGAGAAGATTATTAATGAACTACACAAACCTGCAAGAATAAAGTTTCCAAGAAGAAATACTGTTATAAAAGGGATAAATGATCTATATCAAGCGGATTTAATTGAAATGCGACCGCATAGCAGGATAAACAAAGGATTTAAATATATACTCACAATTATTAATTGTTTTACAAAAGTTGCAGACGCTTTGCCTCTAAAGGACAAGACTGGTAAAAGCGTAACAGAAGCCATGGAAATAGCTATAAAAAGAGATAAAAACAAATTAAACATTTACAAACTGATGATGGAACAGAATACTTTAATACAAACTTTGCACAGTTAATGAATAAATATAAAATAAATCATTATTCTACAAATTCAGAGAAAAAAGCAGCTATTGTAGAAAGATTCAATAGAACCTTAAAAGGAGCACTGTATAAACAATTTTCAAAAAGAGGTTCTTACGTATGGTATGATGTTTTACCACAATTAATAAATGATTATAACAACAGGTTTCATAGAACTATCGGTATGAAACCTAACAAAGTAAATAGAAGAAATGCAAAAGATGTATTAAAACGCATAAAGAAAAATACAAAGCCTAAAGTAGAAAAAATGCAGCCAAGAAAATTTAATGTAAGTGATAAAGTACGGATTAGTAAATATAAGGGAGTGTTTACCAAGAAATACCTTCCCAATTGGACGAATGAAGTTTTTACAGTGTATAAAGTGCAACCGACTGTACCTGAAACGTATATCTTAAAAGATAACAAAGGAGATTTGTTGGAAGGTGCTTTTTATGGACATGAAATGTTAAAGTCAACAGTAGGTGATGTATATCTTGTTGAAAAAGTGTTACAAAGAAAAAAGGACGCAGTTAAAGTGCGGTGGTTAGGGTTTAACAAAACTGAGGATTCATGGATACCTATAAAGGACTTGGTTTAATGCAAGCAACTCATTTCATCGTTAACCTTTGAGCAGGATGGAGATTATTCACCATAAAGATCGATTCAATATTAATAACATAGATGATTTAACTGTGGATAACGTTAAAATCAACAATGGTAAACACGGTAGTTTACTTCCAAACACTGTTCGATGTATAGTAAGTGGTCCCTCAAACTGTGGAAAGACCAATGTTGTCTTTAATTTGATCACTAATCCGCAGGGATTAAGGTTTAATAACCTATATATTTTTTCAAAGTCTCTACATCAACCAAAGTATAAATTGCTGGATAAAATCCTATCTGATGTGACTGATGTTAATGTTTACAAATTTAACGCTAGTGATAGCATTATGCAACCAAACGAAGCGAAACCGTATTCTGTATTTATATTTGACGATGTATCTTGTGAAAATCAGGATACTATTAGAAACTACTTTGCCATGGGAAGACATAATAACATCGACAGCATATATATAGGACAAACATAGCAAAATCCCAAAACAACTTATCAGGGATAATGCAAATATTCTAATTGTATTCAAACAAGATGATACTAACCTAAAACATATATATAGCGATCATGTGAATGCGGATATGCCATTTGAAAAGTTTAAAGAGCTTTGCGGAAAAGCATGGGCGGAAAAGTATGGATTTTTGGTTATTATGAAAGATCAAGCTATAAAAGATGGTCGTTATAGAATAGGTTTTGATAAATTCGTTTTAATACACTGATTAGCGGTATTACTGTACAAGTCGTCAAGGCGTGAAGATGGTTAACCAGGAAAAGCTATTAAAGGAAATAAAATCACTTAGTGATTCTATTAGACAAAAAAACCGAGCTTTAAAATCAGGTATAAATGAAAGAGAGCAATTTTTAGAAACAACATTCAAACCTGTTACTGAACCTTTAAAGCGATTAGCACAAAATATGGAAAAACCTTCAATTCGCTTCGAAGGAGACAAAATGCTACCAATTTCCAAATATGAAGAAGAATTTCAAAATGATGAAAGTTTTGGCCAGTTACATACATCTGAAGAAAGCGACGAGTATGAAGAAAGCGGGGATATAGAGGATTTAAAGGAAAAGGACATTGCAGAAGATACAAGTACAGAAGATACAAGTGCGGAAGATACAAGAGCAGAAGAAGAGGATATCAACCCATCCAACTTAAGCAAATTAGGCACAGATATTATGTTTAAAGGAACACTTGGAAGAAAATATACATTAAAAATGTTACATGGCACACATGCTAATCGAAATTATCATACATATGGAGCTAGAATAGAGGATAAAGGATTAATGATTGGAGATAGAAAGTTAGATATAAACGAAAATGATGATATAGTTATTGGTGATAAGAAATATAAAGGTACAACAGGTTTGTTTGAACTCATCTTTAAAAATAATCCTGGTAAATATACTAAAAAGGATTTACAATTGTTTAAAAATATACTAGAGTATACAAATGCACATAGAAAAAAATATTCCAAAGACCTACCTATTCATAGAAACAGGTCAATAAAATACACAAACATTATATCTAGTCTTTTCCCCTCGAAATCAAATAAAGCTCCAATTAAAAGAAGAGCTTTATCTTCTGCTGAATTAAATGTTTTGCATAAAAAAAGAAAAACAACTGATCCTACTACATCTGGAAGGGGATTATTAAAAAATTTGTATAAAACCAATATAATATATTACAACGATATAAATAAGTTAGTTGATCGAATGAGGTTATTACATGAAGCTATGGAAGCCGGGCACACTGGTTTAGAAAACGAATGGGTAGCTTTGGTTGATGAACTGCGAAAACGAGAAATAATTGTTCAGTAGACGTATATATATATATATATATATATATATATATATATATATATATATATATATATATAGTAAGAACCTAAACGATAGCGATTCAGTTACATCATGAGTGTGGACAAGTTTGGACGGTATTCCGAGTTTGGAGTAAAATCTGGATATAGTGAAAAAAGAGCTGGGTTTCCGTTAACACCTGATGGTAATTATAATTTTGAAGGAAAAGTAATTCAAAATGTTGGTGATCCGCTTTTGTCTTCTGATGCGGTTACGGTACAATACATGGATAAAAGAACCCCAATTGTACACGAAGACCATTGGGGGTTTTCCGGTAAAAGGTTAAGCAATATAAAACATGCCATTTATGATGGTGAAGCAGTAAATTTAGCGACTTTAAAATTGTTAACGATTTACAAAAAGAATGAAACTGATACAAGCTATGATGTAAAAAAATTAAAATTGTCAAATGTAGGTGATTGTGAGCAGGATGGAGACGCTGTAAATAAGAAAATATTTGATATAGTACACAAGAAATGGACTACAGAATATGAAAAACATATGGAAAGGTTTGGTGCAGCTTTATTTAATTATATCCATCGGGCTTCAGGAAGAGCTGTAGCTTCAGATGTTGACAGCCACAACTATTTAGACTGGAAAAAGATACACAATCCAGAAAAACCTAATCAATTAGATAAACCGTCTGAGCCTTCTAAAGCCAAGACATTAGGAAAGGGGGATCAAGTGAATGTGATTAATGAACCAACAGAAAACGATGAAGATTACATAAGAGAAAAAAGAATTTAAATACCCATGATAAGGGATAAAGCATCAGTCATATTCGAGAGATGATACAGAGAGGATGATGGAATCCAATATTACTGCGTGGAGTTTAATATCTCAAGAGCCGAGATTTCCCCAAGGAGTGCTGACAGATGGTTTTGTTCAACGGTTTGATAGATATATGGATTGGGAACAACTTTCCATACACTACCTCTTCACAATGACTATGTTAAGAATTTATTTTCACAGAGTTAACTGGATTCATATTTTACAAAGACAACAGTTTTCAGAAGACTTCCTTGTAGAGATGACATCAAATTTTAATAACTGTTGGGAAGTAATAAGTAAATATCAAAATCTCTCTGAAAATTACATTGACAATTTTAAAGATAAACTAGACTGGAATGTGTTATTTAATTATCAACGATTAAGTGGCAAGTTTCTAAGGGAACATGGCAACTATTTAGATTTTATTCATTTTACCGAAAACAACGATACCATCACCAGCGGAGAAACATTTGAAACATCTTCAATTACACCTTATTTCTATTTTTACTACTTTTATTTATTATGTCTACATTTAATTAATTAATCCATTTCTATATAATAAATGGATTTTAAACAGTATATATAATACAAGAAGCCAAGACTAATATTACATTCATTGTAAAACATTTATAGAGTGCACCTACTGATTGTAAGTTTGGATATAAATAGTCATGCCGAGGGCTAAACGCATCAGTCATAATCGAGAGAGATTACAGAGAGGAAGGGGAATAGCATCAACAGCATTTTCTCTATTAAGTAAACCGGTTGGAGCTATAGTTAACAAGGCGATTGATTTATTACCTGTGGAATTACATTTACCTGGAGGATATCAATATTGTGGTCCTGGAACCAAATTAGAGAAACGGCTTGCTAGAGGAGATCCTGGAATAAATAAGCTTGATCAGGCTTGTAAACAGCATGATATAGCGTATTCCAAATTTGGTGATACAAAAAATAGATCAATAGCAGATAGAGCACTTTCTGAGAAAGCTTGGCAAAGAGTAAAATCTAGTGACGCGAGTATTGGTGAAAAAGCAGCGTCTTTAGCAGTAACAGCAGCAATGAAAGCAAAAACTACGTTTGGAGGAGGAAAGAGAAGAAGGCGTGGGAAAAGACCCGCTAAGAAACAAGGAGGTAATATCAGAAGAAAACGTCGATCTACTAGTGGTAAAGGTAAAAAGAAACCAACAATATGGTCAATGATAAAAAAGGGAGGAGGACTATACCTAAGACCGTATCGTGTGTATTAAATAAGAAAGAGCAATTAATAATTAAAAACAAAGAATTAACCAATGAAGAACTGATTACATATGCTTCTTGTTTGAAAATCCCATTTTTTAGAGGAGTATTTATGAAAGATGAATTACCGGTTAAAATGTGGAAAAATGAGACTGGTATAGTAAATTTGGATAATAGTGAAGGATTAGGCACTCATTGGGTGTGTTACAAGAAACTTGGTGAAACGATTTATTATTTCGACAGTTTTGGAAACCTTCCACCACCGAAAGAACTTCAACAATACTTTCGTGCGGCAGAAAAGGTTTTTTACAATTATACAAGAAAACAACCTGATGATACATCCATTTGCGGTCATTTATGTTTAGACTTTTTAGCTAAAAGTGTTAGTCAACTTTAAGATGTCTTCGTATACAGTGTCATTAACCGGTAACTCATGTACTTTGCGCAGTATTCTGTTTCCAGCGCTACGTTTGCAAAAAGGAAGACTATGGGAAGCCGCATTATTGGATTTAACAACATATAACTCTATTCCAAACGTTAGTGAAGGGATTAATAACAAAATACATTATTACAAGACAAAAGATAATAAAGGAAAATATTCAGCTTTGGAAGAATTCAGTTTACCAACAGGAGCTTATGAAATTGATAATATAAATGAAGTTATACAAAAACATATGGGAAAAGAAAATATAACGATAAAAGGCAATAACAATACAATGAAAGCCGAAATTACTTCTAAGTATTATATTGATTTTGGCCAAGAACGTTCAATTGGTAGTTTATTGGGGTTTTCTAAGGAAACAAAGGTATTAGAACCTAATACAACTCATTCTGGGAATAGAACTGTGACGATCATCAAAGTAAACAGCATAGACATTACATGTAACATTATACAAGGATCCTACAGAGATGGAGAAAATCGGCATATATTACACACATTCTACCCATCAGTCGCACCGGGTTTCAAGATAGTAGAAAAGCCTCAAAACCTTGTGTACCTACCGTTAAACACCAGTTTCATTTCAGACATCGTGCTGAACATAGTGGATCAAGACGGAAACCTTATTGACTTTCGAGGAGAAGCTATTACTGTAAGAATACATATAAAATCATCCGCTTAGATAATGGGGTTATCATTTAAAAAGAGAGAGCCAACCAGCAAAGAGGTCAGTAGCTCATCAGCTGTAGAAGGATTAACAAGTGACAACATTCGTTTTCTAGAAGAAATTGGATTAAAAGTCATTAACAATGGATATACTGGATATAGCGCAGGGCCCAACATTCGACGAGACCTTATGGGAAAAGGAATATCACACGCACAACCCTTACGCTTCGTCCAAATTAAACAATAACGATGAAATTAGGATTCCTATACAACAACAAGACATTTATACTCTTCCATGCGAAAGTTATTTATATATTGAAGGAAAAGTAACAAAAGCTGACGGTACTGTTGGAACCACTGTTCCGTTCATAAATAATCCTATGGCATTTTTGTTTGACGAGATTAGATATGAAATTTCAGGAGTTACAGTCGATTCAACAAAAAAGGTTGGAATTTCCAGTACATTAAAAGGATTAGCGTCTTTAACACCAAATGAGAAGAATCTGTTAGCTGTTGCAGGATGGGTTGCACCAGACAAAAGTATAATTACTCCTGACGCTTCGGGAAACTTTGATTATTACGTACCTTTAAGATTACTTTTAGGATTTGCTGAAGATTACAGAAGAATAATAATAAATGTAAAACAAGAACTAGTTTTATTAAGGTCATCAAACGATAATGATATTATTAAAGCATCTGCTGGAACAACTGAAGCCAATTTAGACTGGAAACTAACATTAGACAAGATTGTTTGGAGAGTACCACATGTGCGACTAAATGATGAACACAGGATTACATTATTAAGAAAGTTAAAATCCGATCGAGACATTGTAATGCCATTCAGAAGCTGGGAGTTTCATGAATACCCCGTTTTACCTACAACACAACGGCATACATGGACTGTAAAAACTTCTACTCATTTGGAAAAAGCGAGATATGTAATATTTGGATTACAAACAAAGAAGAAAAGTATAATAACTGAAAATGCTGGTGAATTTGACCATTGTAAATTAAGAAACTGTAAAGTGTTCCTGAATTCACAATTCTTTCCCTACGACAACTTTAATATTTCTTTTGATAAAAAAAGGTACAGTGTTTTATACGATATGTACGCTAGGTTCCAAAATTCATATTACGGCAAAACAAATACACCTCTACTATCTCCCGTACAGTTTGAATCGAAAGCTCCGATTGTTGTAATTGATTGTTCCAAACAAAATGAATCTGTAAAATCGTCTAGTGTTGATATAAAAATAGAAATGGAATTTCAAGAAAACGTACCTGCAAATACATCTGCGTATTGTTTAATTTTGCACGATAAAATTGTTACATACACACCGTTGACCGGTATTGTAAAGACAGTATTGTAAAACGTTGTACCACCACCGGCACCGCCACTGTCGCTAACCTATAAATAGCGGAGCAACAATGCAGGTCTTCAGTTGATCGTCTATCGTCGCATGGGTAACATCTTCTACAAAATGAGTTCTCCATCTGTTGTACAAGGTGATGCAGAGGTAGCACCGTTATTGGAACGTGATAATACTAGTGAAGAAGAAATCATCAAGGAAATAACTGCATTTTTAAAGTTTGGTAAAAGAGATAGAGAGGAGGAAAGTAATACAGAACCATCAAAGGTAGTACCAAAGAGGAAGAAGAAAGTTGAAGAAAATATTCCTCCTCACATTTTAACTGAAGTTTTTTTGCGAATCTTTTACCCCATCTCAGCATGCATCAGTAAAAGTGTATCAGTTGGATTGATGAAGTCATTGGATTATTCCCCTACAGTAATACTACACCATGGAACAAAAAAGGTTTTATTTTCGCAAAATGCTTGGGAGTCATTTTTGAAACATGTACATTTAATAGAATGTTATTTAACTAACAGTTTGTGTGGAAGGAAAACACATATTCGACTTTTGGATTGTGACAATGAAATCGATATTGTTAAACATCGTGGACAACTACAAGTGCGAATTAGAGACTTGACTCAACATGAAAATAAGATTCTACTGTCACGTGAAGAATTCTACGTTTTAAACTACGCAACAGAACCTATTACAAGGTACATGAGACAGTTGGTATTTGCAAGCGCTATTATTAAAGAATATTTGGTCGATACTTTGGAAAAACAACCTGATAGCACCATCGTGTACGGACCTGTGGATACATCTATTTTTAATAGAATACCTCATGAAGTTTGCATGTGGAGAAAGTTAAAGGATTTTGAACCACTTGTAGAAATCGCTACAGAAGCTACAGAAGAAACAACACAGGAAGAAGAAACGGAGAAACAAGAAGAAGAAAACGAAACACAAGAAGAAGAAGAAGTTAAAAAAGACTAAAGTTTGACTTAGTAAAGAAGAACACACGTGGGGTAGGCCTATTGGGGACGGTGCCCACGTTAAATATACACCAACGCGCCTGCAACTGTACGGCCTGGTATTTAACCTACCGTGGTGTGGAAAACAGTTTAGTTGATCGCTAGGTGCCATGATGAGCGGAGGGGATGAAGAAGTGAGTGTAAAGCCTTGTGTAATAGAATTTCAAGCATTTCGAAATAATGATGATAGGTTTATTATCAAGGAATTAGTAATTTTAGACTTGCTTACATTTGTAGCCTACCCATTCATGTTTGATGCTCCTTTTTCTTTTAACAAACTTAACACCAAAGCAAAAAGTACAAACAAATGGATAACAAACTACTTTCATCACATACATTGGTATGAAGGATTTATAAGCTACAGTAATCTGCACAGTATTATGTTTAACTTTTGCAAACAATATTCACATATATACACAAGAGGATTAGAAAAAAAGAACTGGATACAAAAGTACACGCACGGTGATGTTTTCGATATAACTATTAGTAAGGACTTTAACATTAATCTCGGTAATATTTGTGTCGCTGCAAAAGATCTTAAACACGGCCAAACAAACTGTGCATTATACAACGCGTATCGTTTGGCTGCTTACTTGAAACAAACGCAGGAATGTGGTGGGGGTAGCGGAGAACAGAAATGTGGTGGGGGTAGCGGGGCCTATAAATACGAGGAGACAGCACCGCTCCAGCACGAGTATTATTCGAGACTCCGAAGAGGCAACATCACAGAAGACACCACAACCACCACTGACGAAGATGGCATCACAACAGTTTCTACAAACACTGGTTGATCAATTCAACACTCATTCAAAATCCGACCTTCTGCTAACTAAAAAGTGTTCAGAACTAAAAGAACAAAAACACTACATTATTCATAACATCAAGAAAGTGGAAACCACACATGGAGAAGCAATTCTAGTTTCATTGAGCGAAGGACCTTTCTCTCCAGGAGATGAGCCGAAGTTTCAAGTATTTCTTCCAAAACGATTTGTTCAACTGCTACAAAATGAAGATTTGCGAGATATTCAACCGGGGACGTTGTATTTGGTATCACACGGTGTAAGCGGCAACAACTCGACGGAACTCACTCTGCACATCACGCATCCTTGTACATAATGTCTTTGTTTGTATTTTTCTGTTTGTATTTCTAGTCATCAATGTTAGACTTAAGCTTATTGTATTGTAAGATGTTTGTTTAATAAAGAAAATAAAAAATAAAAAATAAAAAAAAAAATAAAAAAAAATAAAAACAGCAACACAGCAGTATATTATTTTATATACTGCTGTGTTGCTTTTTTTTTAAATTCAAATGGATGACCTTGAACTTTCATTCAGGGTTAACTTATGAAGAGGTATAAAAGAGAGGGAGCAGTGAAGTTAGTCTCAGTCTTGTCTAACACACGCTGCAGCTAACATGTCGGTGCCACCTATGAACAATTTATTTTTCGATAACAATTTGAAGACATATTGTTGCGAGTTACAATGTTTTAAAATACCAGGCGATCAAGTTGACGGGAAAGCTTGTCGTAAGTGCAAGTGTTTCAGCTATTGCATATGTAGATGTAAAACGTATCAAATGAACCGACAAGATAAAATACAAGAATTACGCCGAAGGATTGCATTACTGTGGCGGCGAATGTAGTAGCAACCATCTGCCTCGCACCAGCTGCCATCTTCCGCCTGCCATCTGCCGTCCGCCATCTGCTCCGCCCCACCACACCTTTACCCCCACTATTTTGTTTGATACCAAAACGCTAGCTAGCGAATAGTCAGTACACCTCCGGCTCTTGACCAGTGTACATCGAGCTCTCTGTTGAAATGTCCATCAAAATTAGGTGTATTCATTATGACTCTATTCATCTGGCGACTTTCCAAGACCTCGAGGCTTTTAATGAAGAGTTAAGACTTCTCATTGCGTCCGGTTACGATTTATCTTTGGAACTTTACGCATCAAAAAACAACATGGACTCTGCGCAGGAATCGAAGTATCTACCGTCTTTCATCAGAAAGCGAAGTGATGGCCGCAACTCGTCCGGATCAACAACATCGATGACAACGAACAACGGGGAACTATTGTAAACATAAATTATTGTAAACATAACTTATTGTAAATAAAAAGAAAAGTAAAAAAAAAGTAATAAATGAAATAGTACTACCTCGCACTCGTATCATTCGATTGCTTCATTCGATTTTTTCATTCGATATTTTTATCGAATTCAAACTATCGAATCACAATCGGATTTTACGCGTGTGAGGTAGTACTTTTTTAAAATTACCTCCCCGTGACCTTGAACTTTAACCTTTCACTCATTACGTCACAAAACCGCCTACGTCACTGGCTCAGCCTCAGATGACGTATTTAATGACTCAGCGCTTCCGGTCACGTGACCGGAAGCTGTCAATCACTTGGCCCAGAAGTCCCCTTCCCACACTACTATTTTTTATTTTTAGTTTATACCAAAATATATGTATACATAAATATAATTTATATTGTACTACAATGAATGTATGTAGGACTGTTTGACACTATTCAATGTACCAATATTGTAGTTGTGTAGATGACGAATAAAGATATTTGATTGATTGATTGATTGAAGAGAGATTTTATCAGCAATACACTTTGTCTAGATACATCCGGGTGCCCCATAAAGGCCCCCCTTTTAATTTTTGAACGCCTGTACATTTTCAATCAATCTTTGATAAATTTTACTAGCATACGTGAAAGTATTTTTTTAAGTAGTTAAGAGTTCCAACACTCACCCCTAAATAGGGGTTGCTGGGGGTAGTTTTTATTTTTCAAATAGCAACCCCTAGCAAGTTACATGTCATTTTAGAGAGGGGAAAAATAAAATGAATGCCGCAAATTACACCTCTATATGTTTATTTAATCTAATGTTATGGCCAGTGAAAAATGTATTCATTTTGTTATTTATACTGCTAAAATTCCCCTCCATACCAGAAATCAGATACATAGTAGGACAATCCAACTTTCTCTTGATCAGACCTTTGAAAAAATACCATTCAAAGTGCAAGAAAGTTATTTTAAAACTTTCTTTATTTTTGTGATGGCTTCCATTCACTTCTTGGAAAAAATAAAGAAGGTTTTCAGCAAGTTGGTGTAAAGTTTGGATGGCAATATAAGGAGAGCTGTTCATTCCATAGGTGACAGTATTTAATTGGTATGTAGATAGTGGTTGAGATGGACTGTCACGCCATAAGATTAGTTGGAAGTTTCTGTCGTCAGGATGGATGAGAATTTGTCTATACATTTGTCGGTTATCACAACAAAATACATAGTTATGGCTGCGAAATTGCATCACAAATGTTTGTTTGTAACTTTCGTCCAGTAAGTAATGTGTCATTTAGAGATAATCCTGAACTTTTACTACTAGCGTCAAAAACTGTTCTTAACTTAGTGGTACTGCTGCTTTCCTTTAACACTCCGTGGTGAGGAAGGAAATAATGAGGTTGTTAAAGGTTTATGTCAGTACATTTGGGCATGTGACCTAACGATGAGTACTCATCCATGAAGTCATGATACAGTTGAGAAAAACGAGAATCGAAAGTAAATTTGCATTCCCTGGATATTAGACGAAGTTCGGCTGCAGTTTGAGAATTTCCAAGTTGAGGTTTGGCATTTTTGAATGGAAGCCGGACAATATACCGTCCATGATCATTTCTCATGTGAGTTGAAGCAAAGTGACTGTCAATATCCTCTTCAGCCTTCTTTGTGCAAGTCGGAGGCTCTTCTTGTTGCCAAAATCTTTACAAAGAAGAATGCAATTTATTTTTTGATTTATTTGGACTTTACCTATCGCTTCTAGTGTTTAAAACTACACTACGTTTCGGGAGGTAAGGAAACTCCTCCCGTTATCAAGTGAACCCTACTTACATCTAAATATCAAGTTCTTACATACAAATACATACAAAGAACTTGATATTTAGATGTAAGTAGGGTTCATTTGATAACGGGAGGAGTTTCATTACCTCCCGAAACATAGTGTAGTTTTAAACACTAGAAGCAATAAGTAAAGTCCAATTAAATCAAAAAAATAAATTCAAATACATCGCTACTATGAATTTCAAAAATACAGAAGAATGCAAGTCGCTATCACTGACTGCATGTAGGCACACATTGAGATTTGAGAATGGAGAAGTTGTAGATGATGTAAATGAACCAATATTAGGCTTTACTGGAGCAGAACCCATTACAACGTATCCAAAGTGAGTTCCGAGTACGTAAAGCATATGTGGACCAAGCGAACGTTGTTCTTGAGTTAACGATCGTGAGAACAGCGATCCTCCAATTACAACGTCAATTCGTCTGGGGATATGAAAGCTTGGATCAGCGAGTGTGTAATGTTGGGCCTTTTTAAGTACCCCAGCAGAAATTGGCACTTGAGGAAGGTCTACAGTAAGTTTATCAAGTATTAACAATGGATGATGTGGAACAATCTGTTGACCAGACAATATCTCAATGTCAGCAAACATTTGTCCTCGATTACGAGTAACACTGTGACTTATACCTGTTAATTGAACATCTGATCTGTGTCAGTGGGTATTGAGAATATTAACTGCATGTTCCGATATAAGGTCGCACATACTACCTGAGTCAAGGAGAGCTTGAAAAACATGCGAAGTTCCATCGGAAGACCTACGTTGGATTAAAAAAGTTCCAAGAAGAACAGTGGCACATGAAGCAGAAGTTAAAGACGAATCATGGGATGTCAAGGTAATAGATACTTTCTCTTTAGAAGTGGAATCGGCCTTACCACATGTATTAGATTTGAGCGGTACAGGTTCTTTGGTAAGAGGGACTTGACTTAGATGGCAGTTATCGGCACTGAAATGCAAAAGCGTATGATGCCGCTTATGGCAAGTACGACAGGTAGACTGTGATTGACAATGTTTTAGATCATGAGCCCCTAAGCATGAGACACAGTGTCTTTCATATTTCACGAGTTGATAACGCTCATGAGGTGTCCTCTTAATAAACACTGGGCATGTGTATATTTTGTGAGAGGAATGGTCACATGCAAAACACGGAAGAAGTGAACATGACAAATGAGTGAGTGATGACGAGGAGTCAGTATCAATCATAGTTACAGTTTTGCGAGGCGAATGAATCTTTTGATTACCAAATCTTCCGGTACGGACAGATATGGTGTTAGTCTCAATGGCTTGGGATATGGAATGTAGAGTGGTGTCTTCAGTTTGATTACACTCAGTAGTTAAGAAATCAATGATTTCATTTACCTCAGGCATTGTATGCTTAGTTGAATGTACGTAAGAGCGGAAGGTTTCAAGATGTTTACGCAATTCAACGTCCATCTTGCGTAATAATACAGTAGCAAGTAGAGAGTTAGACTCGTGAACAGAGCATTTGAGGGCAGATAGAGCTTGGGAGTTTTCAGGGAATGAATTGACAAACTGTCGTAAGGATTGAATATTTGAAGCAGTAGATCCAAAAGTTGACTTAGGTGCAAGGATTGCAACCTCCGTATGTTATGGTAGCAGTCATGAAGAAGATTATAAGCGATAATGTAATTCTCTGCTGTTAAATTTATACTTTTTATTAGATTGAAAGGTTCCCCGCAAAGTACAGTTAGAAGATACTCAAATTTCATAACATTGGGAATGGTGTCATTATTATGAATTGTAGTATCGAACAAATTAATGAATGATCGAGGTCCAAGATGTAAGTTCCCCGTGGAAGGTGGGAAGGTCAAGTATAGGTAAACTTAACTGTGATTTTATGGTGGAAGTACAGCTAGCTGCCACTGCTTGTTTCAGCGGGAGGTGGCACATTACGTGGGTTTAGAAGCGCTTCAATAAGACTCGAAATATCAATGACAATTTCGCAAATGTCATCTTGATTGCGCAAGAGTATTTCATCAGGCAATTTGTCATCATCGTTCAGCATGGTGGGGCGCTGTAATAATGATTAAAATTCGGCTTTTTTATTCTGTACCTCACTCAAATACGCGGCGAGCTTCTTGTGTTCAATAACCGATAGAGATTCAGGCTGCAAGTTTAATTTGTCAATCGCAGATTTGATATTCAATAGGTGGGATTTTATGATTAGCATCATGTGTTTGTACATGTGAGCTTTAAACTCGGTAGTTCGAGGCGGTGCCATGTTTAAAAATACAAAAGAATATCAATCCTGAATACTTTGAGTGTTTTATACTTTAGATTAAGAAAACTAATTAACCTTAGTAGTCTTGAGAATGAATAGTCTAATGTAAACTCATTAATGGGTTCACAACATCCAAATGTAATGAGAAAAGTAGGCATATCTTCTAGTTGAATGACAAGTGAGTACACATACCTTCTAGTAGAGTGACGAGAGAGCGGGTAATAGTATGAATTGGATACAGTTGGATGAAGCCGTAAAGTTGTTGATAGAAAGGGTAAAGGTTATTTTGTCATTGATAAATTGAACATTAAATCTATAGCGATGATTCCTATTCGGTCCGGGATGACCAAAAATGTATATACGTTATCGTGGGGAATAATCGGAGGACCAGTAGATATATAGAAAATAAAATTTTCATCTTGAGATGTACAACATGATATATTTTCCAGGACAATGAATGTAAACAAAAGAAAATAAACATTAAAAATGACACTCAGCTGATAATAATAAAATACTAAATGATAGTTATTTTTAAAGACAGCGAGTAAGCAAAATTGATATATTTAAAATTATACTTCATCAAGAAACAAGAGTTCCTGAACAATTTATTTTACTAATTATTGTAGCTTCATTAAATCTATTTTAAAAATCAATGGCAAAAACGAAACTGACATAAAGTATGATTGATAACAAAATATAAAAATACCCCCGTCGCAGCAAACCTGCATACTCAGCGAATTTCCAATGATTATATAACATAACACATTAAGACTTAACAGGATTAATAAGAAATATATTCACAAACAAGCGATATTAAAAATATGAATTATTCTCCATAAGAATAACATTGGGGATGAGTATGCAGGTTTGCTGCAACAAGGAACACAAAATAATGGGTTTTTATGCAAATATCATTAGAACTCATCTAAGTAAAGTCACATACCAAGTTTCATTCATATACATTTATAAGTAAGCGATATATAACATTTTAATTATTCTCCATAAGAATAACATGGGGACCGATTACCTAGGTTTGCTGCTACGGGAACCATACGTGAAATTTTTGTATTTTGTGCAAAGAACGATAAACCCCAACCAGATGAAGCCAAATACCAAATTTTGTCAGTTTATGTTCATAAATAAGCGAGATATACATTTTTTCTTTTTCTCCATAAGGATAACATTAGACAACGTACTGTGTTTAGCACTTTCAATATCTCAGGAACAAATTGACGTAGAGCAATGATGGAAATACCAAATGGTTTGTTTTTTTATGCTGAATTAAATGGTAAAAATTAAAATTTGATTTAAATAAAAATTACATGAGGAAACCCCAAAAAACCGATTTTTGGGGTACAAAACCCCCCAAAAACCCCGCTTTGGATGGTACGATTCGTCTGGTTTTCGAACTCGTTAAAATAAATGGGGCTTTACACATTTGTACCAAATTTCATTAAGATCGGACCTTTTTTACGAGAGTTATCGTGCTTACGGACACATATATATATATATAAATATATATATATATATACATATATAAAAATTTGAACGAATGGTGTTTTTGGCATCTGGGGACCTCAAAATGAAAAGTTATCATGGTCTCGGGCTTAAGTCTTACCATGAGACCTACGGTAATAGCTTCTTCCCTATAGGGGAAATTCGCTAAAATGTATTATAATTTATTTTTCTGGTTCTAGAGTTTGTCAGGTTTAAAATAACACATAAGAGTTCATTACATCAGTTTAAAAGTATTATTAAAAGCGATGCACACACCTACTTTTGTGTAGTAGCTCTTAATAACTAATGTAATCTTCAGTGTATCAACTTTTAAATGTTGATATTTTTCACACGAAAGTTCTTTTGAACTTTTAGACTTGTAAACCTTCAGTGATCAAATCTTTAGCACACCTTATGTTTATGTGTTGTTGAAGGGACGGATTCAGAGATCCAAAGATTCAAAGATCCTCACACATCAACCGAAGCTTATTGTGTGTCCCTAGTACGTTAGTTTGGCAAACCAATGCCCGTACCCTTTACGAGATCCAGGAGTTTTTTACCAATACTAGCGTCCCTTTCATCACCTGGTTGCTTACAACCAAACAGAGCCCTTCTCCTTGCCCCGAGTCTCTCGCAGTCCGGTATGATGTGCTTGGCAGTCTCTTCAGACTGATTGCAGAGCCTACACACCTGACTTTCATTTCTGAGTCCGAGAGTGTGGAGATGTTTCCTGAAATGGCCATGTCCAGTTATCAAAGCAATCAACTGCTTAACCCGACCTCTGCCCAACCTCACCAACCAGTTAGTGAAGTAAGAGCTAGTATCTGCTAGCAGCCTTTTGCCAAGTGCTTGACCAGTATAACCTTGCCATTGCTGGCGATGTAAGTCCCTGGACCATTTGTTTATTGTGTGAAAAGCAGTTGTTTTGCTTATGCCACAGCTTGGCTCTGGACCAAAGAATGGCATACCGGAACCTCTTTTAGCAAGCTTATCTGCACACTCATTGCCACCTATGCCTACATGGCCAGGTACCCAACCAAGATGCACCGAGTTGCGTGTCACGAGTTTGCTGAGTGTGTTGTAACATTCCCACACCAATTTTGACTTGATTTCGTTGGAGTCAAGAGCCTTGAGGGCAGCCTGACAATCTGACAAGATTACTATATGCTTGTCGCAATAGCGTCTGGCAATGCCTAGATTGGGCACAACCCATGATGCCACAAATTTCTGCTTGAAAAATAGTACAGTGTTGTTCCAGACTTGCACAGAGTTCTGTTCTAGGTGATTCACTGTACACCCCGTAGCCAGATTTTCCTTCAATGAGAGAGCCGTCCGTGTACCAGACAAGGCTGCCCTTCCTGTAATAGGGCCCTTCCTCAGATGTCCACTCTTCTCTGGAGCAGAATCCAACAGAAAAAGGTTTAGTGAAAACCATCTCCGTACTCATGACATCTGATGTCATATCAAGCACAGGACTTTGAGCAACAGCTTTGGTGATGGTGCAATGGCCTGTTCCAGACAGGCCAAGCACACCTTTATTAGACTGTAAATAAAAATGTTGGTTATTTTTATTTACCTAGGACAAACAAAAGTATATTACAAATTATAGTCTAATCAACAAATTTGAAAGTATTTTTGTACCTGTTTCTAAGTTATAACTCGATTGCATTAGTTTCCGCTTCAAGGGTATCATGAGATTAAATCAACACAAATTTGAGTCCAGAAGATCCACTTGTACAAATATTGCCCTTTACATGAACTTTATACAGTCCTCATTTCAAAATGGGCACCAAGTGGATCGTGTTTATATCGACTTCAGTAAGGCATTAGCTACAAACGTCTTCTTGCTAAACTGAAGGATATGGAATAATGGGCAACCTCTTGCGATGGTTTTAATCCTACCTGAATGACAGTTAAGGCTTATCGTGAAAGTTCCTGTGGTGTGTTATGGTGGGTGGATCTTCTGACGTTGTAAAAAATCTGTACATTTTGCTGTATTTTTTTAGTTTTCTTCATTTTGTTTATTATTTCAATTTGGCAGTTGCACTGCAACCCTGACTATGTCAATGATATGTCTGTAGCCTATCCTTATGACAAATCAAGATTTCTTATTCTTATTCTTCCTGTCCTTTTTTGGCTGCTAATGGAGTAAGGTACCCAAGGCTCCAATATCAGGCTCTTCATATTCACAGTCTTCCTTAAAGATGTTGTTGATCTGATCAACGTTGAATGTCTCTTATTTGCAGACGACATCAAGGTGATTTAATTGTATTCGTGATGTTTCCATCAATGGGCTCTTCACGAGCAATGGATATGTCAGAAAACAAAGTGCCCAAATGGCAACTTTTGGGCCAATTTTATAACTAAGCTTGCGATTAAGGGTGTTGTGTTTGGTTAGGCAGGGCTACCTGCCTACCTTACACTAGGTTAGCCCAGGCAATGGTAAAAGTGGCCATGTGTTCGGTAAGACAAATTGTAAAAACAGTGTTTAATTAAGTAGTTCTTTAATGCTTATTTAAATTTTGAATCAATGGCTATATCTGTTACAAATTTTCGTATGGTCTGATAAAATGATATTTTCTTCTGTTATCTCAATCGAATACTGTCAAAGGCTCCAAAATTGCCTATATGACATTAAAGTGTTGTGTCTGATGAACCAAATGAAGATGAACACTGGCATGTGTGTGGTACTGTCCTTTCATCGCTCCTCCAATAGTATCCTATTTGACTACACCCTTGATGGAGCCACCCTGAACCGCGTCCAGTCGGTACGAAACCTGGGAGTTACGCTTTCATCCAACCTGTCTCCTTATGCATGTATAAATAACATAATCAAGCTACTCGGGCCCTAGGCTTTCTCATTCGTACAGCCCGGCGTGGGCTGAGTGTGGAGGCCATGAAGTACGTCTACACAGCCCTTGTTAGATCGGTGCTATAATATTGGTCTATGTACCAAGTTGAGCACATTAAGCGGCTGCACAAGATTCAGGACCGATTCCCTAGGATAGTTGGAGTTAAGCTTGGGTTTGAGTACCGAGTTGTGCCATTTGATCAAATTGAGTGGTTGCATGGACTTGGGCCTTCAGTTAAGAGGCCTCCACTTCATGATGTGCTGTTTCTTCGTAAGAGACTCGTCGGCGAGGTGAACTGCTTAACCTGATCGACATCAGTTACCAGCAGGACTCGTTCTTCGCACCCATTCTATCATCATGTGTTTTCCACTAGCAATGGAGCAAACAGTACACCACCTCGACTCCACACACCTGGTTGGACCTCATCTTGAAATTTTTACTGCCAGTACGCACTCTACATCTTTGACTACCAGATATCAGGTTTCATACCATCGTGTTGTTGCTATTAACCTGTTACACTTTCCATTATTGTTACGTTGTTAAGTTTTTAAACTCAATTATTATTGCATTGTTTCTCATTGTAGATGCTATCATTTCGTTACCTTTTTTCGTATATTTGCCAATCAGGGTTCCCACAGGTTTTTCAAAATGAAACTCCAGGACAATTCCAGGACATTTCCAGGACAAAATCACGATTTTCCAGGGCACTCAGGACATTAAAAAAAACATAATTGTACGTTTATTACTTTAGCTTCTAGTTTATTTGTATACATATTGATAAATAAGATAAATAGACTGAAGTACTATTTTGTTCTTTATTAGTTTTATTTTAGTTTTACTGACCACACAACTGGTTAAAGTGGTCAGTTTATTTCCTTTGTTTCCATTGTAATTGTTTTATGTAGTTTTTTAAGGAAATAAATCATTTATTCATTTACTCATATTATAAATGATCCCCAACCATGAGAGGCTATGAGATGTACATAAGAACCCGGAACAGTTATATTTATGGTTATGAGTGTTTAGTTTCTATATACAGGTTAAAGGGAATAAATTAAATTAGTTTTTAACTCATTGTTAGAATTTCATAATAATTATACAAATATTTTGTTATACAGGGTGTTAAAAAAACTTTCAGGACTTGGGATATGATTCCACATAAAAATTAAAGAAAAAAATTCATATGATGGAATATCCTAAAACGCTTAGTTCTCAGTCTATCTGTCTGTGTGTTTTACTTAATACGTTACTTAAATCTTATGAAAATCTGAAGATACCAACTTAAAACTTGGTACATGTATTACATCTAATAAGAATAATATTGGTATGGAATATCAAGTTTCTACTTAGTACCATTTCAAAATGGCGGCCACTTTTGTTTTTCAAAGTAAAGTATATTAAAAACCGTAATAATTAGGAATTTCTTTTGCAATTTATGGGCTAAAAAATAAGGTTTTAACCAATAAAAATCACAATTTCCGGTGTTCAACAAGTGTATAAAATAATAGCAAATAAAGATTTCCTTAAACAAATTTTTTATAAAAAAATTATATTTCCTTTTGAAGTAAGTGACTGAAATTATTTTATTAATTGTCAACAATAATGTAATAGGCCTATATTCTTATAATTGTTTATAATTTTACAATTTAAAGCTCATCTTTAGATGAAATAAAATGGACTAGAAAAACAAAATACCCCTGTTGCAGCAAACCTGCGTACTCGGCGAATTTCCAATGCATGAATATGTTTCTCGCTACCACATAAAGCCACTTACCAAGTTGCATAAAATACATTAAGAAATAAGTGATCTATAGCAAGAATAACATTAGGGCTGAGTACGCAGGTTCGCTGCAACAAGGAACACGAAATATGTGTTTTTATGCAATTATCGATATAACTCAACCAGGTGAAGCTACATACTAAGTTTTATTAATTTATGTTCATAATTAAGAGAGATATAAAACTTTACTTATTCTCCATAAGAAAAACATTAAGGCTGAGTATGCAGGTTTGCTGCTCATGGGATAATCAACAAAAAATCAATTGTTTGTGCAAATATCAATATTACAGTACTACGTGAAGCCATATACCAAGTCTCATCAATATACATTCATAAATAATCGAGATATCAAATTTTATTTATTCTCCACAAGGATAACATTGGACAACGTACTGTGTTAGCACTTTGAATATCTCTGCAACGGTTGGACGTAGAATCACAATTTAAACACCAAAATGATTTTTTTGTAGAGCTGAATTTATTTTAAAAGAAAATGTGAAGTTTACATTAAAATTAACTGAGGAAAAGCCAAAAACCTTTTTCCCATAAGATTAACATGGGAGATTTTATGAACAGGTTTTTTGGATTTTCTCTGCAACCACTTAACCTAGGTTAATAATTTAAAATATTGTATTATTTGTTTTTTTAAGCTCTATAAAATGCTCAAAACCAAAATTGAGTGTTTTAAACATTTTAGGGTGAAAAGTGCAAAAAACTGATTTTTGGAAAATTTAAAACCCCCTTTCCCATGGTCCGATTTTTCTGGTTTTCGAACTTTATGTCATGAATGTCACTTTACAGATTTGAGCCAAATTTCATCGAAACCGGATGTTTTTTACTTAAGTTATCGTGTTAACGGACACATATAGATAAATTTGAATGAATAGTGTTTTTGACATCTGGGGACCTCAAAACAAAAAGTTATCATGGTCTCGGGCTTAAGTCTTACCATGAGACCTACGGTAATAGCTTCTTCCCTATAGGGGAAATTCGCTAAAAGTAGAGGACATAAGCGAAAGTAGCACAAGTAATAAAGTAAATAAAACTGTTGGCAAATTTTGGCAAAACTATTACATTAACAGTATCTGAAGCCATTTTAAATGTTAGCCCTATAATAGTCATGTAAAAGTATCAACAATTTACATGTGTATTGATCAAATGCTTATACCAGTAAACTTGTGATTTAAATGTTATCAATGTTGAATTCAAATAAGCAAAATACTATTTGAATGCATTTTTTGCATTGTTTTTAGAGTTTAGTTTGGTAGATTAAATGTTAAGAAATATGAATTTACCAAAAAAATGGTAATATCCAAGAAATTTTAGTTTTAAATAACTTTTTAAAAATAAAATTCATCTTAAAATCAGTTATTACAAGATGTATTAACATCTCAAAACTAGTCATCAATTTTTATGTTAATATTTTGATGTAATAATATTACTAATATGGCACCAAAATGAAAGATGGCCAAAGGTCCTACTGCAGACTCTTTGAGTACATGGTGTAAAACTTACAACACAATTTTTTCATGGGGCACTTGTTAAATAATTTGCGATGTTTAAGTGAACTACTGTTCCAGCAATAGCTATCACAAATATTACAACCTCTGTACCACCGCTGCAACATATTATACTAAGCTTGTTTAGCAAAGTATTTTTGACAGACTTTAGTTTTAGATACAATACAAGAAACAATTTGACAAACAAGCTTCTTTAATTCTGTCACCCAAATATCCTACTTTATTTACAAATGGACTGCATTCATTTAACCTATAATCAAGAAAATACTTATTCTTTTGAGACATGAGTAAAACCAATACAAACAAATTCAATCTGGAAACATTCAACGACAAGAATTAAAACCACCCTGAGAAATCTGAAAAACTACATGAAAATAGATTAATTCCAGGACAGAGAGTAAAATTCCAGGACAGAAAGCAAAGTTCAAGGACAATTCCAGGTTTTCCAGGACACTCTTAAAATTCCAGGTTTTCCAGGACACGAGGGAACCCTGCCAATGTCATTTTCACATGTGGCCTATTAGCGAATTTCCCCTATCGGGAAGAAGCTATTACCGTAGTCGGCATGGTAAGACCTAGGCCCGGGACCATGATAACTTTTCGTTTTGAGGTCCCCAGATGCCAAAAACACCATTCGTTCAAAACTGTATATATATATATATATGTGTCCGTGGGTGCGATAACTCTCGTAAAAATGATCCGATTTTGATGAAATTTGGTACAAACATGTAAAGCATCATTTATGACTTTGAGTTTGAAAACCAGCCAGATCACTCTATCCAGAGGGGTATTTTGGGGGGGGGTTTTGTACCCCAAAAATTTTTTTTGAGTTTTTCACATATAATATTTTAGTAAATCCAATTTTAGTTTTTACTATTAAATTCAGCTTAAAAAAACAAACAATTTGGTGTTTTGATCATTGCTCTATGTCAATTGGTTTACCGAGATATTGAAAGTGCTAAACACAGTACATTGTCCAATGTTATTCTTATGGAGAATAAGAAAAATTGTATACCTCGCTTATTTATCAACTTATCCTGATGAAACTTGGTATATTGCTTCATATCGTTGTGGTTTATTGATATTTGCACTAAAAAACTTTTTTTCCTATAGTTCCCATAGCAGCAAACCTGCGTACTCAGCCCCCATTTTATTCTTATAGAGAATAAGTAACGTGTTATCTCCCTTAATTATGAAAATAAATTAATAAAATTTGGTATGTGGCTTCACCTACTTGAGTTATATTGATCTTTGTATAAAACTCCATTTTTTGTGTTCCTTCCTTCAGCAAACCTGCATACTCAGCCGCCATGTTATTCTTATGGAGAGTAATTAAAAAGGTCATAAATCGTTTATTTATGTATGTATATTGATGAAACTTGGTAGGGGCCTATGTGGCTTTATTTGGTATTAATATAAATTTATTTGCATTGGAAATTCGCTGAGTATGCAGGTTTGCTGCTACGGGGGTATTATCTGTATTATCACAATCTTGTGTACTTACATGTATTATTGGTGTTCACTGTAAATAAACACCTTTATTGAATTAATAAATAAAGAAAAAACACTGAAAAAATAGATTCCTCGCCTTATGAAAACACAGTGGAAGAAATGTTCATGATTAAGCAATTTATATGTTAGTTATTTATTTCAATTATTATTTTGTTTTTTATTATTAATTTGTTACCGAATGTCAAGAAGTTTCCATATGATTACGTTGTGAACATTGTTGAGTTACCGTAAGTTACTGTCAATTTATTGTAAATTCATTCACGTTTCATTGACAATCTCATACCACTGTTTGTATAGGTAATAATGTTATTTTATTTGTTTGCAACATACCATAGGTTTAAATTAAGTATTTATTTTTTATTGTTTAGTAGTTCCTATTAATTACGTAAGTTAAAAGTAAATACGTTATTATTGTTTTCCATTTTTAGCGAATTTCCCCTATAGGGAAGAAGCTATTACCGTAGTCAGCATGGTAAAACCTTGGGCCGGGACCATGATAACTTTTCGTTCTGAAGTCCCCAGACCCCAAAAACACCATTTGTTTGAAACTGCATATATATATATATATATACTTTTAAAAGTATATATATATATATATAAATATATGTCCGTGGGTGCGATAACTCTCGTAAAAAAAGACCGATTTTGATGAAATTTGGTATAAACGCGTAAAGCAACATTTATGACTTTAAGTTCGAAAACCAGCCATATCGCTCTATCTAAAGGGGTATTTTGGTGGGGTTTGTATCCCAAAAATGGGTTTTTTGAACTTTTTAGATATAATTTTTGAAAAAATCAAATTTTAATTTTCACCATTGGATTCAGCTTAAAAAAACACACAATTTGGTATTTTGATCATTCCTCTACGTCAATCGGTTACCGAGAATTGAAAGTGCCAAACATAGTAAGTTGTCTAATGCTATTCTTATGGAGAATAAGAAAATAATTATATCTCGCTTCTTTATGAACGTATACTGACGAAACATGGTATACAGCTTTATGTGGTTGTGGTCTATTGATATTTGCTCAAAAAACAATTTTTTTCTAAAGGTACCCGTAGCAGCAAACATGCGTACTCAGCCCCATGTTATTCTTATGGAGATTAATCATAATGGGATATATCGCTTATTTATGAATGTATATTGATGAAACTAGGTACTGGTATGAGGCTTCACCTAGTTGAGCTATATTGATATTTGCATAGAAACCAATTGTTTATGTTCCTTGTTTCAGCAAACCTATGTACTCATCCCCAATGGTATTCTTATGGAGAATAATTAAAACTGTATATATCGCTTATTTGTGAATATATTTTTATGAAACTTGGTGTGCGGCTTTATGTGGTATTAAGACATATATTATGCATTGGAAATTCGCTGAGTACGCAGGTTTGCTGTGACGGGGGTATTTTGTTTTACATGGAGCAGTGTTTCTTCTCGTGTGTATCTCATTTATTAAAAGAAAAACTTGTTTTATTTGTTAATACTGTGGTAAAGTTTGAATTATATTATTTATATTTATTATAGGCTAGTATATCACATTCAATTAATGTAGCAAAAACAATTATTTTCATATTAAAAATTGACTTGGTGAAACTTGTTGTTTTGTTGTACAGTCACTTTGTAAATTTTCAAACTTGTATCAGCCAAAAATATTGTATTTATGTAAATTGTTGTTTGTCATGAATAAACAAATAAAAAATTAAAATAACTACAGTACAACACTATTTACATTAAACATTTTACTTTTTATCGGAAATAACAAGAGAATCTGAAAATAGTAAAACAAAAATGATCTAGAAAGATTATTTTTTTGGTAAAGTGAATAGAATAAAAAAATTTGAATTTTTTTAAATTTCAAAAACAGCCTCGGTGAAAATTTGTTTCTACATTTTTTCTGGAAAATTTATTAGGCCTACCGTATATACATTTTGTAGACAATTCAATTGCCTATGGTAAATAGAAATATATAACATGTTGGGGAAAGAATGTTTTTTGTAAGTGTTAGGGGTATAATATAATAATAAACGGAAAATCAAAAAAAGTATAAACTGTACAGTGTTAGTTTGTGTTGTAAATAAGTAATGTAATATTTATGTATATAGGTACTAATAATGATATATACATTTTTGTAAAGCTAATGAAGTAAGGAATCTAAAAAAGTCATAAAGTTTATACTGTAGTAACAAATTATCATCACTTTATAAATAATTGTAAATAGAAGAATGTTTTGATATTTTTGCGTATTTGGAAAAAAAGTGATAGTATTTAGTATATAACTTTTTCACCACATTTCCCCCCCCCAAAAAAAAAACAATATAATCATGTAGTAAGTATTCAATTACCTACATAAAAATGTATAACACCTATAATAAATTATTTATTTTATATGTGTTAGGTAACAATGTAAACAATGTTTTTGTAAACAAAACACAAAGATTTTTATAAACACTATTTCTCACACTTCAGTAATATTCATGCATAATATAATGCATTAAGATTACTGTTATATACACACACAAATACTTCACTAACACTAAACCGAAATAATAAACGATGTAGTAATAATTCACGGATAAAAAATAGCGAACGTGTACCGAAGTACAGGGTGTTTCAAAAAGAATCATCTGATTTAGAAAAATCATAGCTATTCATCTGTGAATCCGATGTGCTCGAACAATGTACTGTTAGAAAGAGGAAGCTCTGGAGTTTAACGTCGTTTCCGCCAGGTAGCAGTAGCGCGCTTCTGTCAACGCCCAGCTCAGTAGTTGTCAAAATGGCGTCTGCACAACAGAAAGCGTTTTGTGTTATACGGTTTGCTAGATGCGAGTCTGTGATTTCCGTGCAACGTGAATTTCGTACCACATATGGTGTTGATCCTCCTACAGCCCAGAGCATAAGAAGATGGTATAAGCAATTTAGTGATACAGGCTGTCTCTGTAAAGGCAAATCATCAGGTCGTCCCCGTGTGTCCAATGAAGACGTGGAGCACATCCGCCAGAGTTTCACCCGTAGCCCGCAAAAATCCACTCGCCGTGCTGGTAGGGAACTTAACATTCCTTCGACATCTGTATGGCGTGTTTTGCGCCGCTGTTTGCGTTTTAAACCGTACAGGATTCAATTACTACAAGCTTTGCATGAAGGTGACAAAGTACGACGTGTTCAGTTTTGTGAGTTTATCCAAAGCCAGATGGCAGTAGATGATGAGGAAAATGATGATCGAGATTTGGTATCACGCATAGTGTTTAGTGACGAGGCAACTTTCCATTTGAGTGGAAAAGTTAACCGCCACAATGTGAGAATATGGGGGACCGAGCAACCACACCAAATTGTACAGCATGAGCGAGATTCCCCAAAAGTTAATGTTTTTTGTGCAATCTCACGGAATAAAGTGTATGGTCCCTTTTTCTTTGCTGAGAACACTGTTACGGGAATAACATATCTCGATATGTTAGAAAACTATCTCTTTCCTCAATTGGAAACAGATTCTGATGACTTCATATACCAACAGGACGGTGCCCCACCACACTGGAATCTTCATGTGAGAGAGTTTTTAAATGGTAGGCTTCCTCAAAGATGGATCGGCCGTACTGGACCTAATGATTCCGCGTTAAGTCACTGGCCTCCAAGGTCACCAGACCTTACTGTTTGTGATTTCTTTTTGTGGGGGTTTGTAAAAGACAATGTTTATATCCCTCCCCTTCCAACAACATTGGTTGAACTGAAGAACCGCATTAGAGCAGCCATCGAATCCATCACTCAAGATATGCTAGCTAAGGTGTGGGACGAATTTGAATATCGTATAGACATATGCTGTGCATCTAAAGGGGGCCATATTGAGCACCTGTAAATGGTATGTAAAAAAACTTTATTAGTTGTCCTTTAATATGAAATTAACCTCATGTCCATATGATCATTAGTTTTGAAATTATAAACCTTTAAAATCGGATGATTCTTTTTGAAACACCCTGTATAATAAACAAGATGGCCTAGTGCAAACAACTGGAAAAATATGGCGAAATATTTCCGTGCCGACGGATGTTATCCTGCAAGCAGTGCTGCCAACAGCAAAACGAAATTCCTCTACATTTCTTCCTCTTTAAAATGACATATTATTTGACTAGTAACTAAAACTTACACTGCATATAAATCCGATTTTCCTAACCGTCTGATTACGATGGTTTGTCATTTTTAAAGAAACAAAAAACACAAAATCACATGATCTGTCCAATCAATAGCAATATTTCGTTCTAAAAATCGATACTAAAATGAAGCACAATTGTTTAGCAGTGCATTAGTACAAACCGCAACTTCCCACGACAAAAATTACCCGAGCTGGGTAATTTCAAAAAAGTCGTGTTTTGACGTTTTCGGAGCGTCGGTTGCAGGGATTGTGTCACGCCAAAAATTCATTCGATTTCTAATTGTCGAGACATTGATATACAGCTGCTACACGGTTCATTTATGTAATAAAATTAAAAAGTTCAGAATATGATCTTTCGAATGATATATGTGAGGTGGAAAGCAAAAAGGGATCTCTTGTCGGCAAAGTAGATTTTTCAGTACAGTCGTAATAAGTCATCTGGGTATAAAATATCGATTTTCGGTTTCTTGCATATCACTACTCTTTATAATGTCGTTTACAAGACACAAACGATTACAAAACAGTTTCAGACGGATAAAATACTCATAATAATCGATAAAGGAGACCGTGTTCTGCCTAGGAAAAGGAACCTCTTGTTGCTTATGGAGCAATAACATGGCCGACATGAGGTGTCCCATTTCTCAAACACACAAGTTCACTTCACATTACTTTAAAAACAAGTCTTCCCTGAACTCTAGTGGTAACTGAGGGAACTACGACGGGTTTCTAATAACAGGAGAACATTGTGTGGTTATAATAATGCCCGCTCCGACATCAGGTACCTTTTTCTTCGTAGGTTTACAAGCCAATAAATGTTATTGATATTACTATTACAGTAGTATTATGTATTTTTCTTAAAATTATATTGTTAATAACTATTAATAATCACTAATAATTACTATTACAACGATCGTGGTAAGTTTTTAAATATAATTTTGTAAGTAGAAAGCCATGCATTATCAGTCAGCCAATTACAGCAGTTGTTTCTCCGTTCTTCCCTGAGAATCTACTCCCACTTTACCATCCGCTAATACTGTCCAATAATTATGCTGGTTTTTACCTAGGTTTCTGTAATTATTTACAGAACCCCACGTCTAAAATTTTATGTTGTCGCAATCAGAGAATCATAGTCACTGTGTCCTCAGTCGTTCTACTACACAATAAGAAACTAAAAGAATATCTCATCAATAACATCCGAGAGTATTGCAAAGATGAGTTAAGGATATTCTTTGCCTACAACTAGGACCTGCTATCTAAGCTGAACCTCTACCCATGAATCATGCTGATGAGGCCCCGCCTGACCGAACTGCCATCTGTTCCTGGCCCTTTGCTGTCGCAAGCGATCAGTTTGAAAAAATAAAAAAATGACTTAAGAAAGGTTTCTTATATAATTTTAAAGAATAAATTTTAGGCTTTGTTTGATGTAAAATGCACTCTTTAAATGTAATTAATAGATTTTGTAGTGTTTTAAAGTTTTAAAATGCGTTTTTCTCACAAAGCCCATTTTTTTTTACAAAACTCAAACGTCTGTAACATGAACAAAAAAAATTGTAGACATAATATTTTTAACAAACTGTTTGTAATTAAAAGCCTAGTTTGAAAATATTAATAGCTGAAAATCGGAAAATGCCGACAAGAGGTCCCTTTTTGCTTTCCGCCTCACATATATATTGTTCACTTTTGAGTTGATTATTCGTGGTTTCTTAACATCGCAAAATTACAAAGCTGTAATACGGTTGGACACTGCTAGGGTTAAAATGAGATATCAATCATCATCATCGAAATCGGTTAAATAGGTAGTTTTTAAAACACATTATGAAGGATATGTTTGTTGAATTAAAAAACCCTTAAACTTCAAACAATATGTAATTTTTGTTACATTTCACATATTGGTAAACTACCTTTTACTTCAATGCCATGTAAACAATTGTTCATAGGGATCGTAAAAAAATGATTTTGTAGATAACCCTATTTTTAGTAGGGAATTCCCTAAATACAGGTTTTGTTTAGTGGCTATTGATTCATAGCCCATCAAGTTATTACCCTAACTAAAAGAAGTATAAAATAAAAAACAAGAGGACTTACTTGTAAAAACATGATTCCAATTTCTCTGATGTTTTTGAACGAATGAATTGCAAACAACCTCTTTCTAAACACATTTAGATAAACCGTTGTCACATAACCTATAACGAAACAAACACCAAGCAAGGAATAGAGCGAGTGTCACAATAACATAAATTCATCCCCTGCATCTAGCCATGTGTGTGTCTATTCTCAGACAAAATATAATACATCCATTATCTTAAGTGGTTACAATTACTTGAACGAGGGGAACAGTAACAGCTTTACTACACCGTGTTTATCGCCCAAGGCTCGGTTACAAATTGAAGCCTGGAGCCTGGAGGAGGGCTAGGGTTTAGTTTAGATTAGTAGAGGGACCATAAACATCAACAACGAATATAGTGCACAGAACCAGCTGATCTGCAGACAACCCAGTAGCAGCTGGGTTTTGTCTTTGATATAACAGCTGATAGGTGACATGGCGCGGGGCAGAATGTCTTGAGGTAGATTGTCACTCGGTAGAAAACTTGGCCGGCTCGGTGGAAATATGGCGGACTACCGCGTCGCGGGGGAATTCACTGCAGCTTCCCGTCCCTCAAGCCTCTTAAATTACCCTCAGACGCAGGGGAAATTATGAACAGAATTTCCCTCTCAAAATCCTTTGCGTTGCGCTATTCTTCAGTTTGTACGCTGATGAAAATATTCTGTAGAGGATTTTCTAGTTATATTATTGTTATATACGTGTTCAAGAGCTTACAGTTATTTACACCCTAAAAAAGGATATCATAAATAAATCGTGGTAATATTAGTAAACATAAGTCTATGCTGGGGTAATCATGCGGACGTTCTCCAGAAATATATAATTGAGAACATATTCTTATGCAAATTGAGAATGTAAATAAAACAATTGTTTATACCCATCTAAAATTTCACAGTAACTTTATTACAAGTTTTATTTATTGATATACAATCAGAAATTTTATAAAAGCAAGATTCTATAATTAATAAACCAATTTTTATGCCTGATTTGTTGATTAAAAGAAATTGAGGTGTAGCTAGATCGTATGAAATTGTACAACCTATAGTAGATTTAAATTTGGAACATTCATAACCAATTATATGGGGAAGATCTCCACGGAGGCCAAATATCTCGCGGCAGTCCTTTTTTAGGCCCACTATAGGAGAGTTCACCAAAAGCTCTTCTGGGCTGTGCTTCTGAATGGACTAAACGTTCAAGTTCAGATAGGACAGTGACCTCTGGCGACCACTCCCTGATGCTTTAAAAATATTGTACTTTTGTTTGCTTGTGGTGATACAGGTACAATTAAATAGCACAGGTAAAATGAAGCTGGACTTAATAATTATAAGGAACACTCATATTCTATGAAATATTAATGAAGCACCAAATCCGATCTGCTTGGAGCTGGTAGGCCTATAGGCCCTAGCCTAGTCCATAAATTATTTATCTAGCCTGTTTTTCTGTCACTCCGCGAGATCTTCCTTATTCCTTTATCAAATTTAATGATTTACCCCTCATTTTTAAAGCTTATCGTGCCGGCTAATGACGAAAAAAAGACCCACGGGCTAAAAATGTACCGCTTCTCTGAAATTTGAATAAAATGAAAGATAAATAAAGGGAATCATTTGTTTTGACAGGAGCGAATATTTAAACAAAAGAACATCTGATCAGCAGACAAGATTTGGTTCGCAGTGTGGAATTCCGCACGGGTCAACTAGTAATTATTTAGATATGTTGCATATGGTCTAGATATGTTTTGACCTATTGTAAAATTGTTTGGCTAAAAAAGGAAGTTAACAAAGTTAAATACATAGGTAAAATGTTTCAAATATATTTAAAATTAAATATTTGTTCATCCTCTTACGGGAAGGATGAGCGTACACCTAGTATAGACCAGTCAGAGAACCGCCGAGGGCCAAAGTGGTATATTGTTCTGGAGCAGTTTTGAGGAGCCGCTTTCGATATCTTTGGATTTTGTATTTGGTTGTTTATATTAGGTCTCTACTAAAATAATACAACCTGAATTTTAAGAAAAAATCTGGTTCAGAAATTACAGGGCTTAAGAGATCCTAAAATTAAGTTTTTTATCTTTCTTAATACCATGAACTTTAAATAGCGTCAACAGGTTTCAACAGTTTAAACTCATCGCCATAAAAAGCTCAAAAAGCTGAGAAAATTATTACTCCAATTTATACACAGCTAAATTAGTATTTCATTAGTAAGGCTATTCGGCTAATGGTTGTGGAGAAAATTTTAATTTTCGTTCAGCAGTAAACTAAGTACATTTTCCGATGTTATTCTTATAAGAAAAAAACATATCTCTCTTGTATCTATATTATTAATACTGATTATTTTTACTAAAACTTATTAATACAAAACTCATTTTAGGCTTACAAAGAAGGAGTAGATGAAGTCAAAAGGCAAGTATGTACAAGAAATATATACGAGAGTTTCTCTCACTAACTTATGCATTCTGTAATCACATTGATTCTGAAGATGATGTCCTCTTCAGGGGCGGATCGAAGGGGGGACGGTAGGGGCGGTCGCCCCCCCAAAAAACTATGAATTTTTGTGTTTTATTTTATTATTCAGGCATACGATGAAAGTTTTAATAAATCCGAATGAAAATGTAAGCATCAAAAACCTACCGAAACCCCGTTTTTTGGTTCCTAGAGTCAAATTTTGCCGCTCCCATCTACAAGTTGACATTAAAATTCAAACTAACCAACCTAAAAAAAACCTTTTGATAACCACACATGGCATCAGCACATCAGATCTGATATGACCTATATACATACAATTTGCTTACAATGTTCTAAAAGAGATCTAAGAATATTTAAACAATTTTTTGGAAACCCCAAAAACTTATTTTAAACATAAGTAACTCATGATCCACACAATCAAAGACTTTACTCAGACTCGGGTCACAAAAAGTGACCTGAACAAACTATTTATCCTCAAATACCTGTAGAAGAACTTTTTAAACAAGAGAATCAGTGGCATTATAGTAGTGGATCTATTTTTTTATAAACACAAAACTGCTCATTACAGAGATAGAACTTTGTCGATCTAAGAAGTTATACATTTTGGTTCTATAAAATAGTTTCCAATGCTTTATAAAAAAAACAGGAGTCAAAACAATAGGCTGAAAGCTGCATGGATGGATATTTTGTATATACTTTCTTATATACAGGCACTACTCTCAATAACTTAAGTACGCTAGGAAAGATACCCTGAACCAAACAATTATTTATAGCAAAATTAATAGGACAAGCTATACAGTTAATAACATTTTTCAATCAATTACAAGAAATGCCATAGATATCAACACTGATAGAATAGTTTAACTTATTTACAATTTGTACAACCTCCTGCATTTGTTTTTGGAGAAAGAAAAACTACCTAACTAGGTCTAGGGCCTCAATTTTAATTTTGTTACATATCTACAACAGTATCCACAGGCTTTATAATGTTGTACTAAACATTTTGAACTGACTGTGTACAATAAGTGTTAAACTCATGCAGTGAAATAAAATTGTTGCTGCTTCTGTTTCACTATTTTTTTACTAATTTAGGCAACTTGTAATTTTCCAAGCCCTTTTGCATTTTTTTGTAGTAGACTCAATACTTATTCTAATATTCTAAGATTTTTTAGCTTTATTAAGAGCTAATTTATATGCTCCCTTATCTTTTATATAAACAGCATTAGATTGTTTAGAATTATTAAGCTTCTTATTAAAATCCAAGAATAATACATAACTTATTTTTTGTTTAGTTTGGATAGCTGGGGAGTATGCCGCACACTCCTTACCATTCTAAGCATTCTTGACTATTTTATTAGATTGAAAACCAGCTTTACATTTTAATTAAGGAAAGGTCATTGCAAAAATGTTTTTAAATGTAGAAAAAAATCTCAAAGACAAAAATCATTAGCAGAGTAATGTTTAAGTTTGGAAAACAAGTAAAACCACCTATAACTATTAAGCCGAGATACAAATATAAACAGCTTGTTATTATACATTGGCCCAGTCACAACTATTTTAGCCCTTTGGGATACACAGGTGTGTAAGTTAACATTTTCAGTAGCAAGACCTACACAAGGAAAATTAATAACGTTGCAAGACTGAGTTGATCTAAAAGTATTTGTTAATATTGTCAAGGCAGGCCGAACCTCTTGAAGCCTTAGTGTTACTGTAATCAAAATTGAACCATCTACGTCGATTTTTCAATCCATGTAAACTAGCTAGGTTTATCCTCATCCACATCAAAATGTCCATTTAAGTCACCACCCATTATTATCTTATATTTCTTTCACCTGTTACCACTAAAAAATTCAAACAATCTTGCTGATTTAAAAAAAAATGAGCAGGGTCCCCCTTATGATACCTGTACAAAGATATTATTATCAAATTCATTGTACATCTTTTATTTAACATGCATTATTTTTTTCAAAACTGTTTATAAATATTTTAGGCTGTATTTATATTTAGTAAACAAATATTGACGCTTGCATATGCCCTGTTTTTTGTTTGATGACAATAAAGAATCTTGAATCTTTGATCATCAATACATATTCCTTTTACTTCAAAATTTAGTTCACTACATGACAAACGAATATATAATTTGCTGCTATAACATAAACTAGTGAATTGTGTACATAAACTGAAATAACACCACCAAGAATATGCTCATCTCTAAACAAGGTTTTAATAATTTTAAAGCCATACAATTGCATAAAACTAATTTCATAATTTTTAAACCAATGCACATTAATACAAATGTCAAACAGGTAATCAACAGCAAAATTATTCGCTACTATTTATTTTCTATTCAGTCATTGAAAACAAATGGGAAATTATTCAAACAGAGCTTGTCTCCTAAAACTTTTAATTGCTTATCAATCGCATTTTCTAACTAAAAGTAAATAAATATTTCCCTTTAACCGAGGCAGGGAAAATGTAGGAGAAATATTTGCATACAGGGAAATTTGACATTTAACATGGTGTCATACATGAACTGCCGGGGATTTTGTTTTTCCCTCGTGAAGGTTGGTACATCGTTGATTTGGCAGCCATGTTTCTACCAAGTGGCAATCTACCCCAAGACATTCTACCCCGCGACATGTCGCCCAGCTGATATATTGTAAGTGTTTCTATTATTAATGTATGTCGTTAATATTCTATATATATTGTAAGCACACTAAAAGGGGGAAATTAGGCTGGAATTTTTCAAATCTGAGGTGTGCGTATCAACAGCGTTGGTTAAGCGATTATAGTAACGCTATTTTATGGGAGTTCAGTCTATGGTCAGAGAGTAGGGACTCCAAATCTAACATAGAGCTCAGTGATTTGTTCACTTCAATAATTTTTTTCGGGGAATCATATGTTCAGGTTTTTGTTTTGTCATTGGAAGTTTACAATTACCATATGTTCGAACCATAACTATACTATATATTCTCTCACAGCCTTAACCTCTCAATTTACAACTTTAAGACTTATAATTTTATAGGTTTAACTTAATTGATTCTAATTATGATTTTAAGTAGGCTTATACAAAAATCGATGTGCTATTGATTCAAGGTTTGTGTATATTTAAGCAAATTCTAGGTTACATTTTACAATGTAGGCCTAGTGGAAGATAATTTTGCAAGGTAGGACTATAATATTGACTAGGCTTCTATGAGTATTTTTTTACTTTGAAAACTTGTGGTGGATTGTTTTTATTATTTAGTACCTAATCATCCCATAACTGGAATGCTTTAAATGTCCTAGTTATTCTATAAGGCTCTAGTCAATTTTTTCAAGCAACATTTTTCCAAAACAAATCACTGAAAGATATTACACTTCCTTTTCTAATTAAGGAACTGTAAGTTAATTGGAATGTTTAACACAAATAGATTATTGCTGTAAAAAATTTTATCTCAGGATCTATACAAAGAAGGCAAGAGGCAATCACTGCTATGTCTGCCCAGCCTCAGCCTGATGTAATTTAATTTATTTATAGCATGCAATGCAACTCACAGATGTCATTCAGTTTCCTTATATAGCAATACAATCTAATAGCGTATCCAGAAACCTGGAAGTTTGGAAATCAACAGACCTGCTAATGAATGCTGCTACCTTTTCTGTAGATCTTGTTTTACTGACCTTTAGTAACCACTTAAATTAAAATGTATTCCCTGTAAATGTAAAATATATATAACAGACTATGATAATGGAGGTAATGTGTAAACAATCAGGAAAGTTGTCCTGCCAAATTAATCTGATGACTTGTAAAAGTATTTTTTTCTCTTAAGCCTATAGTCTTTTTACTTTTTTAGAGAACCAACTTGTCTGGGAAAATTGCTGACATTGTCATTTGTTTATAAACAAACACTAATTTAGTTATATCTTGTTACCAAGTAAACAATGTCATTTTATCTTAGACGTTTTTTAATTTTTAAGCATGAATTTCTTTGAGTTTGGAAGGCAGAATATTGGGATTTTTAAAAGACAAGGCGATATAGCCAATTGCGTTCTAGGTTTATTGAACATAATTTTAATAGCAAGGTGAATGTTAAATCTAGTACTAAGCTTTATTTGCGTTGTTTAATAACATTGACAGTTTTTAAATATAATTAGGCTGCTATTTAAAGTTTAAAGAGATATAGTGTCATTAGTATTTTCAATTCTCAAATATTCTTGCATGCTGGGGTAGCCTCAGCACAGGGGTGCAGAATATGTCTGATCCGGCGAGCCAGGCTCGGGGGAAATTTCGGACCAAGAAGTAAAATAAATTTTAAGTCGAAAATTAACTGCCCGAAAAATTAAACCATCTTAATTAGATAACACAACAACGGTTGCATAAGCAATTTAATATAAAGAACAAATATAATTATAACCGTGTTTGTTTGTTTACCTCAAAAGTCAGTCGAACGATCCTATATTTGTTGTCTCAATCTTAATGATTAGTTTATTGTTTGGCATGTTGCGGGTCGCGGTAATTTATTCAAGAGATAAGGTTTCCTACCGTACTATCAAATGCTAGAACCTAAACTAACTGTCGTACAAAGACAAATGATGGCTCATTTCTTTCGTCTAACTATCACAAATTCAATAAAATGTCAATCAAAGTTGTGTGACATTTCGTTCAAGAGATATAATACAATCATTGTTTATCAGTTTATCAATTTTCCAGACTAAGTTTTATATATTGATTTCCTCCTTTCCCTCCTTTGTATTGATGTTTGTGTGATAAATTTTTATTACATTCCTCCATTCCTCAAGAAATTGTATGGTAAATAAATATGCAATTCAACATAGATCTTTTTAAATTGCCTAATTTGTTTTTGCATGTTTATTTTACTGTATTTTATTAGAAACATTATTTTATTACAATGTTAGGGGTAGTTTTATAATAAGTGGCAAATGTTTTTATGGAATTTAAACTAAATTAAAGTATAACAATTGAGTTAAACTTTGATTTTTTATTGTTTCTTTGTAAGTTTATTTTATTTGTAACATCATTTTATCACAATGTAAGATGTACCTAAGTTTATAAGTGACAAAATGTTTTTTGTAGAATTTAATAAATTAAAGTAATACTATTTACTTGATTATTATTGATTTGTCTTATGAAAAGCTGGTAAGTTTTGTTGTAAAGATGTATGTCGCAAATTTTGGGGGAAATTTTTTGTTCGTAATAGTAGGATTGAGGGGAATTTTAGGGGTCTAAACATTTTCTGCACCCCTGTATCAGCATTGTTTGCATTGATGCATTGTTTTGTCAGATGCAGATCTCACCTCTGAGACTCCCTTTTCATAAGTCCCAGGCCTATTTAGCCCAGGTTGTCTATCATACCTGGAAATACTGGAATAGTCAGGCATTTTAAAAAATCTGGAAAGTAAGTGAATAGGAGTTTTGATTAGATGTAAATAAAGTCAGAGAACTTTGTAGTAGTCCCTAAATGTTGAAATTTGTTCGAGGGTTATGAATGAATTTTAAATTTGTTTAAATGAATTTAAACCTGAGTTTTTTACGGTAAAATAATTTAATATAACAACACAATTCAACTAATGTGGAGATTAAGTTTTTTTTACTGTAAAATAATTTAATATACCGAACAGTACAATTCAACTAATCTTGAGATTAAGTTTGTTGTAACTTAAATCATTTACAGTAGTCACCCTCTTTAAAACCACCCTCTAAGGGACCGAGCCCTGGGTCTGATGACTATGTTTATGTTTATGTGTTGTTGAAGGGACAGATTCAAAGATCCTCACACGTCAACCGAAGCTTATTGTGTGTCTCTAGTATGTTAGTTGGGCCAATCAATGCCCGTACCCTCTACGAGATCCAGGAGTTTCCTCCCAATACTAACGTCCCATTCATCACCTGGTTGCTTGCAACCAAATAAGAGCCGTTCTCCTTGCCCCGAGTCTCTTGCAATCCAGTATTATGTGCCTGGCAGTCTCTTCAGAGTGATTGCAAAGCCTACACTCTTGACTCTCATTTGTAACTAAAAAGGATAACTAAAAAGGCAGTTTAAATGAATGACACCTGGGTATTGTTATATTAAGCACTATAAATGATAAAAGTTACAAGGTGAAATTCTTGCTAACTATGGAAATTAATGATCGACTTGTTGTGACTTTGACCCTGTATATTCAATGCTTTGACGTTTTTTACGGTACAGTCGGCTGCAGTGGTGAATGTGAGTCATTTCCTGGAAAGAGGGCGGTTGAAGCGAGGACATTCAGTCTACTGTACTTGATTTAACTTGAAGTTTTGAATGCCAGGCGAGTCTGGCTGCAGCCTTGGGAGCTACATAGGCCCTTGCGTGCGGAGGTGAATGGCCAGCATTGCAACTGCTAGACTCGTGCGACTGCAATGGCATTGTGTTATTGGTTTTAGGTTATAAGCAAAGTCATGTTATATAAAAGCATAAAAGTTACAGATAGTATCCCTGTGATCAATTAGTAGTCCTATAAATCTCATACCGGTATAATTTTCAAATGTTCTTCACCAACAAAATTGCAAAAAAGAACAATGTTTTAACATTATTTTTGGTAGAGTTTATACTTTAATGCATAGACACAGCTTTCCAATAGGCTAATAAAAAACATGGTTTTTTATTGGATTTTGTACGGTTTCCGTAGTGACTTTGCACCAAAAATTCCTTGTTATCACATTTTTACTCCTTATAAAATCGCTTATAATTGTCGTTTAAAATGGTATTCACCATAATTTTTTTATTTAAGTTAGTATTGAATAGTTAACACATTTAACCCTTTCAGTGCTAAGTTTCTGAAAGGAGTAGTTGAATCTGTGATGTTTTGTTAACTTTTTAAATTTATTGAACGCTTGAACAGTCAAAATTAATAAAAACGTGCTTCCGCTGGACACACACACAGTAAAGGATAGGTAAAAATGAGCAAAACACCTGATCAGATGTGCAACTCACAAAGAATCCACCCATCCCGTCAGCTTGGACCCGAGCCGTCCACCATTTGCTTAAGGTCCGCCCTCCCCTTCAACTCTGCCACAGACAGGTGAACTCTCCATGAGTTGCATATAAAAACCACCGACTGTGACGGGATTCGAACCCTCGATCCAAGTGTTACCCCCGGCCGGAAAAGTAACGCCTTAGACCGCACAGCCACTGATCAGACTAGGAGCTGTAGTGGACCAGGCGGTATTAGAGCCTAGGCACTGCACGAGGTAGTCCAGTTTGTGCATACCAGGTTTCACTACATGTCAGACTCAGACTGCAGACTGAGCGCCTAACGGTACAATCGCTTATGAAGCCTTAACAGTGTTTATTGATAACAGATTCCAAAGCCGATATATCGGTCCATAGCACTGAAAGGGTTAAACACAAAAATTGGGAATTTAATTTGTAAACTAATGCCCTTAAATAAATACCAGGAATATCTCACTAAACCACTAAAAAACCTGAAAAAGTCAGGACATTTGAATTTTTTTTGTAACCGGTACTTTTTTTTAGAAAGCCTACGTAATGTCTCTCTTTCACTAAAACAAATTTTAGGTTTTTTTAAGTTTTAACATCACTTATGCTGTACTGGGCTGTAAGAGAAGACCTAATAGTGCCCTTATATATAAGGACTACAGTAACTTTATTATTTTTGTTTCAGGTATTTTGTGGATTTATGTTCATTCAATTTAAATAATGATATTAAAATAAGCAGTAGGAAAGACTTAAACAAATTTTAATTTGAAGAATACTTAAAATCTTAAAAAGCAACATATTTTTATAATGAGGATAAAATGAATTCTTTGTTTCGCAATTCATTCTTGAGAAGCAAAGATTCACTTCTGAAAAAATCACTGCAATCTCAGCTGGTCGCTTGTGTGAAGGACATTCAGTTGGACCATGCTCACAGTGGAAAGTTTCAGAGCAGCAATGAAGCAGCAGAGGCACTTTGTACGATTCTCGAGGCAGTCTTTATTCACGGCATCAAGGAATCATTGGTGGACAAAATGGTTTTGGCCATGGGGGATCCTGATATCAGGCCTGAACCTAATTTCTGGCCTGCCCTCCTTGTGTTCTCTCACAGAGAACTGATTGACCAGGTAAAATTTACTTGTTTGTATTGACTTAAATCATGAACCTGTTAGCTTGGCAAACATCACCTGTGTTTTTATTGCAGATACATATTCCTTTAAAACCCCCACATTTATATGCTACATAACAGGCACTTTTTCAACTTCTACAATCTCTACAATCTCTCGCCGACAGTAAAGCAGGTTTGTTATAGTACTGACGAGCAAATAATTTTGTAGTCTACAAAAATGTATGTTGATATACCCATACCAACACCCACAAACAAATAATAGCCCACCAGTAAGCATTTTCATTAACTATTAACATTTCTATCAGACTAATCTACAAACTACTTTTCCAGATTATGAAAGAAGGTATCAGGAAACGTGTGTAAGTTGAGAGGGGTGGGTGAGGGGAAGGCCTTTTTTTCTGCAAAATAAGCCTATAATTACGTTTGACCTAGATGCACGTGCAGCCAAGGTCAGCCCCTGAATTACTGTGATAGCACGTATTATACCCGCTTAAAGTAAATATAAAAGCCACATTAAATATTTTTGCAACTGTGGAAGACTCAAATAGTGCAAATTATTTAATAAAAAAACAACTAGGCCTAGTAACAACACATATTTTGCAAAGTTTGCTCAGTACTAAAAGTTATTTAGGGCAGAAAATACAGGGTTAATAGGCATATTGATTATCAATATTCAATTTTGGAAACATTTTATTTTCCAAGTGAAAAGACAATTTACCCACAAATTAAATATTATATTGCATTTGCAAATCACAGAGTTTATAGCTACACCTATAAAAAAATAGTTATAAGTTAACCTAAATGTTTATGCCTTTGTAGCCTGGGATATTTAAAGTTGATATTCAAATAAATACCCAGTGAAATTAGTTTATTAAAATGTTGTGTTATACGTTGAATAAACGAAAAGAGTATGGCCTATTTATTGTTAGGAATACTCAGTACAACTTATTTAAGTATTATTTTTAATGTAACTGTAACATTAAATTAAGACTTTATTATATTTTGAAAGTGTTTGCAAATATACTTTGGCCTAATACCACTAAATTTTTATTTTAATTTTAATAAGGCTTCAAGTAATAATGTCCATATAATGCTGTTCACGGATTTCAAAATCAGGCTATAGTTATCTTCAGTGAGGAGCCGTAATATTTCTTCTAATAACTGTTTGTAAATAAACATAATCACCAATATTTAAAGAATTCTGATTTTTGCTAGGCATTTCTCAACGTTTTGTGAGTTTGTCTGATGATAATGCATTGTTGGAAAAAGGACCAACAAACATGAACAATTCCTTAAATATTGGTGAAATTTTAAATGGAAAAATGAGGCGATTGTTACAGTTACACAATTGTAACATTTCTCAAAACAAGGTTACACTCAATAAACTCTGACACATTGTTAAAAAGTTTGTTGGATGAAATGAAATATTAAATAACGTAAGTCATCACAGTACTTTCTCTGTAACTTCTCTATAACAAAAACCATAAAGTGCAAAATGTTTGTTTTGTAGATCGCAGGACTAAATTTGATCTCAACCGACATTGGGAGGTGTAGAGCTTGGTTGAGAATCGCCCTGAATGAAACATTGCTGACCAGCTACATGCAGTCCATGTTGGCTCAGAATAACTCCCTCAACTCTTTCTATAAGCGAGCGGCTTTTCTGCGAGACAAGGAACTCCTAGATATGTCTATCACGCTCATTTCTGGTGTGGAGGCTTATTCCTTCAACCTAGCCTGCAACTGGAGCCTCCTGAACATGTGGTCCAATCAACCTCTTCTGATGGCGGGGATTTGGAGTCCGGCCATGAAGTCTTGCCCCATTACCAGTGGCACGGACATCGCTCAGTCACTTGCAATCGAAGACTTGAGGATTGCTGAAGACTCAGTCAGCTCTGTTGGATCTGAAGCTTTCTTTTATGATCCCTCTGTTGGTTTCAACGCTTTTGACGAAGATGAGGCTTTGAAGATAATCTTAGGTAATAACACGGCTCAAAGACAGGATGGTTTTATGGATACAAACGAAGTGGAAAGTGGTCACGACATTTCAAACACTGAAGAGGCCCAGTGTATAAATGAGTCGGTGGAACAGAAAAGTGTTGATTCTAGTAAGTTTTATCATATTCTTTAACTTAAAATTGGTAGGCCTTGGCATTTTATATCTAAGTAAATTACATTTTAGTTTATCAATTCTGTAGTGTTTGAAATAAATAAAGAAACTAGTCATTCCCTCATTGCGAATAATTGTTTACTACGAATTGTTATGCATGTCATGAATCGTCATGTTCACTTTATGAAATTTTTTCAACATCATTATTTGTCATGTGTTTTTGTCCTCATCACCATTTTGGACTTGTCCACTCACTTGATACTAATAAAATGCCTCTCTAAGTTTAGCTCTAAAAAATGCCTACAAATAACCAAATAAAATTTTTTTAATTAGTTTTAAATAACTCTGCTCACTATTGTTTTTTATTAGTGAATTCCCTATAGAAAAGTGAACTATTAGCATGACTCGCACGGTGAGACTTTGAGAAATAGTGCACATGTTTAGTCAGAGGTTGCAAAAGTGTCCTACCCGTTACAGGTACAGGTTACAGGGTACAGGTTACAGGTTACAGGTTATTTATGTATTTTTTGTATTTGTTAAAACTGGTTGAAATTTTAACTTGAAAAACCTTTAAACATTACTAATAAGCTGGCTTGGACTGGAACTCCAAATTGCTATTTATTAAGTGTAAAAAACCTCCTCAAACTGTAAAAATGTCCCATCCGTTACATATGGAATGGCTGAAGAGCTACAGGAGTTAACAGTTGACATTGTTGACTTGTGAGAAGCGGGTAGAAATGTGAAGTCATTTGTGACTGGATCCCCTTCAAACTAATATTAGCCGAAAGGGCTTTTCATTTGATTTAAAGCTGTTAGTCTCATTTGACTTCTAATTTGATTTAAAGCCAATTATGGTTTCTAATTTGTTGCTTGAATTTAAATTTTAGAATCGCTGCAGTGGAATTTCCACAGGCTTTTTTTCTGTGATACTATTAATCAATAGTGTCAAATAAATCACAATAGGTTGGAGTTGCAGCTCCGGCAATATGTGACAGGTGACATAAATATTACAACTCAGAATTCAACTATTTAACAGATTAACTTACAAGTCATGAAGATCTGCTTTCAAGCATCACCATATAACAGATAATAGTATCATTTATAATTTATTGCATAGTTGCATAATTACAGTGGACTTATTAATTGTTAAATAGACTGATTCAGGGCCGGCGCTACCATATAGGCGAACTAGGCGACCGCCTAGGGCGCCAAGGGCTGGGGGGCGTCTGGCGCCTAGGCAATGACAGCCCCGGGTGCCGTTAGGTAGGGCGCATGTAAAATTGGAAAATGTAATTGTTTTAGAAAAGCAAAATACTAACTTTATTATCATAAATAATAATAATAATTCCAAATATAATACGCTCAAATAGAATGTTATAATAGGCCCAAAGTTGTAATATATCCAGGATGTTTGACGTTTGTAGTTGGTCGTAACTATTTTTTGTAACATAGTCAAACTAGGAAAAACCTTTACCTAACCTTTAGCGGCAAATGATATACAATAGGAGGATAGGGCGCTGCTTGCTTGAAGTGACTGGATGCAGTTTGAATGCAACATGTCTGGATTAGGATGGTAGTTAGTTTGTTTCTAAGGCTATACAGTAAGGCTGCCTCACGGAGCTGCGCGGAGTGGCCCCGGCCGTGGCCCCATCACATCGCTGTGACGTCTCGCGGTTACATCCACTGTGCCGCCCAGCCCCAGTTAATGAAGGTTTCACGTTGCAAATAATTCCCATAAAGCTGAATTTTCAGCAGGTGGTAGAACACCTTCAGACAAGTATTTTCACAATCCCCTGGTTTCCTCCTTGTGCTTTCCCCCGTCCCCCATCAAATTCAGAAAATGATAGCTTTAACTAGATTGTTTATACCTCCGTCACTATTCATCAAATGTAACCAAATGGAATTGTGGCATTCCTTGATATATTCTCTATAACAATTATTATCGAGTGAACGTTTGTTTTGTGCTGACTCACTAAATGTTTTACAAGTTTAGGACGATTAACAAACTTTCACTAATTTTCATGGGGGTGTTTTTTCTTCTGTGCTACAACTTATTTAAACGTCAAAATATTTCAAACTTATACTTAAAAGGCTTTAGAACATGTTCTTCCACTTCTTCCAGAACATGTTCTTTTGCATAATTATAGGTTTATGTTAAACATTTTTTAGGAAAACTTAGCTAAACCGGTCAAACACATCAAGATTTTGTGTGCCCGGCGCGGCGCGGACGGGCACCCCATCGTGGCCACACATAGACTATACAGCAGCTATCACCTGCTGTCTGAACAACAGTATTAAGACAAAATAATTTTTTTTAATGTTAGCGAATTTCCCCTATAGGGAAGAAGCTATTACCGTAGGTGGCATGGTGACTTAAGCCCGAGACTATGATAACTTTTTGTTTTGAGGTCCCCAGATGCCAAAAACACTATTCGTTCAAATTTATATATATATATATATGTGTGTGTGTGTCCGTTACCGTGATAACTTTTGAAAGAAGCGCCCAATTTTAATGAAATTTGGCACAAATGTGGAGAGTAACATTTATGACTTTAAGTTCGAAAACCAGATCGATCAGTCTATGGGAAGGGGGGTTTTATGGGGGTTTAAAATTTTCCAAAAATCAGTTTTTTGAACTTTTTACCCTAAAATTTTAAAAACACTAGATTTTGGTTAAAGCCATTTTATAGAGCTTAAAAAAAGAAACAATTTAGTATTTTGAATCATTAAGCTAGTGGTTGTGGAGAAAAGTCAAAAAATGTGTCCATAAAATTTCCCATGTTAATCTTATGGGAATACGGTTTTTGGATTTTCCTCAGATAATTTCACTAAAAACTCCACATTTTTTTCTACCAATCAGTTTAGCTCTACAAAATAATCATTTTGGCGTTATAATTGTTGTTTTACGCCCAACCGTTGCAGTGATATTCAAAGTGCTAAACACAGTACGTTGTCCAATGTTATCCTTATGGAGAATAAATAAAGTGTTATATTTTGATTATTTATGTATGTATATTGATGAAACTTGGTATGTGGCTTCAACTAGTTGTGGTATATTGATAGTAGCACAAAAAAATGGTTTTTGTTGATTTTTACCGGTAGCAGCAAACCTGCATACTCGGGCCCCATGTTATTCATATGGATAATAAGTAAAGTTGTACATCTCCCTTAATTATGAACCTAAATTAATAAAACTTGGTATATAGCTTCACCTGGTTCAGTTGTATTGATAATTGCAAACAAACATATTACTTATCTTCCTCGTTGCAGCAAACCTGCGTCCTCAACCCTAATGTTATGGAGAATAAATAAAATGCTATATCACTTATTTATGGATGTATTTTTGTGAAACTTGGTAAGTGGCTCTAGGTAGTAGTGATACCCATATATATGCATTGGAAATTTGCTGAGTACGCAGGTTTGCTGCGACGGGGGTATTTTAAATCAGTGCAATTAACGTTTGAAAATAATTGTGAACATGTAAGGGGTGTCTGATTTGTATAGGTATGTCAACAATATGTTTGGAATTTGAACACTTTATTTTGAATATTCGTAACACAGGAAATATAGTAAAAATGTATAAGTTATCTTAATAAATACAGTTTGAATAAAGTATATTATTTATTAACACTATTAAAAGTGAGGCTTCCAATTTTTTATTCCAGTGTTACTTTTCGATTTAACCATTTTTTCATTTTTGGCTTACTTTTGTGGCTGACTGCAACTTTATTATGTAATTTTTATTTAAATACCTTATTCAAATATACCTAATAAATAATTGTTTGTTTTATAATCTACGAAACAGTAAAAACCAAAAATAGTTTTTTTATTATTACATGAAATATCTAAAAACAATATTTTCAATATTTTTAAAACCCTCCTCCCATCATCCAATCTCTCTTGTTGTCGAAGTCATGACAATAATACTGTCTCGCACGTTCATACAAAAATTAATCAAAATCAAAAGGTTCCGTCAAACAGTGTGAACAGCTTCATATCCAAAAATATGTATATACAAACTACATACATATATAAAATGAGTCATATACAAAATTATAAATATACAAATTATAACAACTAGTATTTATTTCAGTAAGTTTATTAAAACGAAACGTTATAATGGCCTCGAGCCCAAGTCTTAACATGCCGACTACACTATAATAGTGTATTTTCTGCAGAGTAATTATTTAAGCCAGAATATGTAGCACTAACATTTCAACAGACAGACATAAAACACTTTACAAAATTTATATTAACGGTGAAAGTTGATTTCTAGAAAATGAAACAGTCAAAATCTATTTTCCACATATATATGAGTTATTAATGTTTAAACCAAATACTGAAACTTTTTTCGTCCGCCATTTGATGACATCATCACAGAGGGCTAGGGACCTCTGGGAGAGTGTCTTCCGGCTAATGATAAGCAACGAGCAATATTTCATGCCGGTTGCAAGCAGTAAAACATATTCATGCTAACTTCACAGACTATTATGTATTGAATGTTTTTTGGGGAGGGGGGGGGACGCCTCACAATAGTTTTGCCTAGGGCGTCAAAACCTCTTGCACCAGCCCTGCTGTGATTATAATTCTTAATTTTATATAAACATGCTACTCCAAGAATAAGAGTGAGGGAAGAGACAAAACTTGAAAAATTACTTTCCATCATAAAATTGTCTGATATTGTATTATACTAAATAACTTTATTACAATATAATGTGGGTAATTTTCTAGTATTGTAAGACGGTGAATAGGGAGTTGGTAGTTTAATTTGTATCTTGTGAAATAGGCTTGATTTGGTCAAATACTTTGGAAATAGTCAATAAAAATTTGATTATCATTTTTTACAAACAATTTTATATTCCTTGAAAATATGTTTGCATGATTCTCTGAGCTTTAAATTAAAAATGTAGCGAGTTACTCTTTTTTTAAAGAGAAAAATTGAATTAATTTGTTAGGTGTCTCCCCAGAATACCATAATATACCTAATCTAAGAAACAAAGTAAGCATGGTACACCATTAAGGTTGTTTTCTGTTTGTTACCTCTGATACTGTTTTAATTGCAAATATTGACTTACTTAATTTATCTTGAAGCATGTCTATATAGGATTGTCAATTAATTATGTTGTCTCAAGTATGAAGTAAATAAGTATGTGTCTATTTTTACTCCAAGAAATTTAAATACTCCCGTCGCAGCAAACTTGCGTACTCAGCGAATTTCCAATGCATAATATATGTCTTAATACCACATAAAGCCGCATACCAAGTTTCATAAAAATATATTCACATATAAGCGATTTTAATTATTCTCCATAAGAATAACATTGGTAATGAGTACGTAGGTTTGCTGAAACAAGGAACACAAACAATTGGTTTTTATGCAAATATAAATATAATTTAACTAGGCGAAGCCACATACCAAGTTTCATCAATATTCAATCATAAAGCGCTTTATAACATTCTAGTTATTCTCCATAAGAATAACATGGGGGCTGAGAAATCAGGTTTGCTGCAACAAGGAACAATAAAAGGGTTTTTATATAATTATCAATATAACTCAACCAAGTGAAGCTACATACCAAGTTTTATTAATTTATGTTCATAATTAAGGGAGTCATTACATTTTACTTATTATCCATAAGAATAACATGGGGGCTGAGTACGCAGGTTTGCTGCTACGGGAATAATCAACAAAAAATCAATTTTTTGTGCAAATATCAATATACCAGTACTACGTGAAGCCACATGCCAAGTTTCATCAACATACATTCATAAATAATCGAGATATCAAATTTTATTTATTCTCCATAAGGATAACATTGGACAACGTACTCTGTTTAGCACTTTGAATATATCTGCAACGGTTGGGCGTAGAATCACAATTTAAACACCAAAATGATTGTTTTGTGGAACTGAACAGATTGGTAAAAGCAAATGTGAAGTTTACATTAAAATAAACTGAGGAAAAACCAAAAATATTTTTCCTATAAACATGGGAGATTTTATGAGTAGGTTTTTTGGATTTTCTCCGCAACCACTTAACCTAGGTTAATAATCCAAAATACTATATTATTTGTTTTTTAAGCTCTATAACATGGTCAAAACCAAAATTAAATTTTTTTAAAATTTTAGGGTGAAAAATGCAAAAAACTGATTTTTTGAAAATTTAAAACCCCCATAAACCTCCCTTCCCATGGTCCGATTTTTCTGGTTTTCGAACTTAAAAGTCATGAATGTTATTTTACACATTTGAGCCAAATTTCATCAAAATTGGACGTTTTTTACTCAAGTTATCATGTTAACGGACATATATATATATATATATATATATATATATATATATATATATATACATATATATAAATTTGAACGAATAGTGTTTTGGCATCTGGGGACTTCAAAACAAAAAGATATCACGGTCTCGGGCTTAAGTCTTACCATGAGACCTACGGTAATAGCTTCTTCCCTGTAGGGGAAATTCGCTAAAATATTACACGTCCCTCCCAAGAGTAAAGAAATACTGATAATCTTTTTGTTTTTCTTATAGGTTATATGGAAACGTAATGTGTATGTTTTTGAGTCTTTTTTTAGACATTTGAATCCAATTGTACAGGATTATACATTAACCACTTGTACATGTCTGATATTGATATTTCGTCTAAACGAAAAGAAATTTGTACAGTAGATAAACAGGTTGGATCATCTGCAAACAATATTAATTTAATGCTCATATTTTAATGGTTCCTGCTTGAATCTGTTAAATTTCTTAAATTAGCAGCTTCTATTAAATATTAAAGTAAAAGAGTTGGAGCTTGTATAATATTTCCTGTATTACATCCCTACAGTACACACTTTAAAGAAAGCCCTATTGATCCTCTCCCTTCAGGCCCTATGTTCTTTTTCTGGCGTATCATCCACTGTACAAGCTAATTCATAGTTCAATCTTTTTTAGGCAATGAAAACCCTAATGTATTAGGAACAGTGGTGGAAGAAACAGCAGAGAAAGAAGAAATCACTAAAAGTGAAAGTATATTGAAAGATAATGAATTAAAATGTAAAGAGCCCATCAAACCAACTGAAAGGAAGTTGGACAATCAAAAACCTAAGTTACAGAGTTATGATTCGTTAGTAGAAAGCTACAATCAAACTTCAGCCACGGCTAGTAAAGTTCCCGACTTACAAGATTTACTTCAGAAATACCAGACACCCTCTGATTCTTCACCGTCTACTTCTGTAAAAGCCTCTCCCCCTTCTAATGATTCTTACATAGTAAGTATGTTTTGGTAACATATAATGCTGCTGTTCTAGTTTGGTTTTGAAAACATTTCTAACAATGTAATCTCATTATTTAATATAATAATTGCACACATTTATTTGCCATCACTGACTGGTAAAAACAAGCTAATAAAAAAAAGCTAAAAGAAAACTGTAAAAGAAGTCAAAATATTCTTTATAACATTTTGACAGCTTTTACAGCAGTCCCTGCTTTAAATTTTGTGTTGTTTTCGGCTTTGCCTGAATTGTTCCTTTAATTTTAATATTTTCTAGGTTTCTTCTCATCTGAAGACTTAAAACCCAGATTCCAGATCCGAAAATTTGAAACCTGTTTTTCTCAATTAGTGATGGTAAATGTCCGCAATAATTTCTTAACATAAACTCAGCATCACCAATAGTGAATTTTAAACAAAGAATGGAATCTCTCTTGACCAGGATTATTGTTTTACTTAATGTTTTGTGCAAGGAAGTCTGATATGTCAGATATGTTACTGAGTAAGGCTGAATGATAAAATGTAGTTAATATCAACATGTGATATAGTTATCTTTACAAGCTAGCTGAACCAAACAGAGCATTCAGCTGTTAGTTTTAATGTTTAAACTATCGCTTTGATATCTGCAAGATTTCATTTTTAGGGAGAACCGCTAATTTAAAAATGGATTTTGTGTTTGATTTTTTGAACTTGGAATATGGGGAATGTATCGTGTAGAGTATTAAACTGTATTATAATCTAAAACATGTATTCAGACTTAGAAAGCTGTATGAACCCAGACCATAGGAAAATGAATTGTATGCGTCCCCTTTAATTTGAACCGGTATCAGTTAAACTGTGATGGTCCTCCATTGAGGATGATGATGTTTGTGGGCCGATGTCACATATCACTTCGATCATGTGTAATATACTTGTTCAAACAGTTTATGGCTATCCATTAGTGTATAATCTCTCATTCTCTTATTGATCGATGCACAACAGTAATTTTTATTTCCACATTGCTATTAAAAGTACATACAAAAAAAACTTAAAATATATTTAATATTTTGTATCAATTAATAACTAGACACTAAAATAGTCTTAGAAGATTCTATAAAATATAAACATTTTGTTATCAGAAAAAAATTCAACTCGGGTTTTGGTTTCTAAATGAGATTGTTCACTCTCTTGAATCCAGGAGTACGATACATCAGTAAAGGTGTATTGTGTGAACAACCCATACCATATGGTGAACTGCACCATATTTTATTATGAATGAATGTCAACACCCTTGAAAACAGTACATAATCAAAGGTCAAAGGGAGGCCCATACTTCTTTTTTTATATAATAGTGGGGTAATATTATTCATCGGGGGGGTTCTAGCGCCCACCCATACTTTTAACATTACTACTCTTTTGTTTCGTTACAGCATAGCACCCTTATTTTGCCAAGGCTTTACATAAGTAAGTTTGGTAAGGTATCAAAGATCACAACTGTGTTGGCTGCGGTATGGAAATACGTAAACTGTGTTCTTATTTAATTTCCCTTTCGCAGCCCATTACAAATTAAAAACACATAAATCATAAATAATTGTTTTTGGTTTAGCAATGGATAGGTTTGTAACCCCAAATAAAAGGCCGCCTGACAAACCATCTACCAGTAGCATCAACTCCAGTTTTAGTGAAACAGCAAATAACAAAACCCTTTTATCTGGTAAATGTTGGATAAAATATATTTTATAACCATTTGTTTATCAGGTACATTTAAAGTGCTTAAATTATCTTAAAAAAGTATAAGTTTTCTTTTCCCTTGGTTTAAAATGAGCTTAAAATTTAAAATACAAAAATGTCCAAACTATCAAAAATATCTAGACCATTCTTCTCCTAGCATTCCATTCGTACCCCAGACCTCTAGGAACAGGGTCCACCCAAAATAAAATCCCTAAAACTGCCCCTGTTATTCATGAATCAGTGTGAACTATTTATCTAACCAATATGCCATTTTGATTTATAATAATAGTAGGCCTAGTGTAATAATATTGTTTTCAAAAGTTAATATCATGTTTTATACAATCTCTTTACTATATTTTCTAGGTTGAACAAAGTGAAAAGATAGATTTTGAAGTGGTTCCTGACACTGTAGAAACAACTGACATACCTGTAAGTAGTTTGCTCTATTACTAATCAGTTGTAATGTCTTTATATATAATCAAAATAAGGAGCATACAAAAAAAAATATTTTCATCAAGAAATAAAAAAATAGAATTACTGACTTGTGTTCCCTTTGTGACAATTTTTCCGTGAGTGGCAGCAATTCATTATGAAATAATCGGCTAATCAAAGTAACTTACCGTTAAGGCAACAAAGGACAGATGTGGTACAGCCAAAAAAACTTTTCATTTAAAAACTTGCTCAATGAAGTTTTTTCTCCTCATTTTAGAAGTAAATATTTGTTTAAGTGTACCGACTTTCACTTAAAATTAATTTTATCTTAGATTTTTTAATATTCCCTCTTATGCCATTTAAAATTAACCAGCACTACCAAATAAAGGATCAAAATACCAACATAAGTTTTTAAATGAAGATAAACTAGTTACATTTGTTAGCTACACAGACACTGAGGTAACCATACAAAATAGTGCTTATTGGTTTCTTTTAATTAATAGACACGTTGGAATAGGCACCAGTAAGTATGTTCAAGATAATAAAGAATCCATTAGTGATTCTATTCATCATGATCAAACTAAAGGACAGCACAAATAAAAACCAATAGCAGCATGGCAGATAAACAGGTGCAGAGATAGTTCCATGGATTATAAAGCCAATGTGAATGATTTTATACTTTTAGTTGTATGTAATAACTTAAATAATGAACCATTAAAAAACTAGTGGGAACACAGTCAATATCATAACCAATGATTTGGAACCCGCTGGTCCTTTTGCTCCATGTCTTGCCTAAGCTACACAAAGAAAATTTACCCAACCGAAAGTCTTTAATGGAAATGTACCTACAGATAGAATTGCTAAGTTCTTCAATACATTAACAGTTGAAGACCAAAGATAAGATAAGATTAAGATTAATTTTAAACTGTTTAAGTATTTTTGTTAAAGTAGTACTCTCTTCATATGCCAGAGTGGTGTCTTCTGATGCTGAAAGTTTATAATCAGATAAATTAGTTAAGAAGTGCCTATCAGTAGCCAGTAAATTAGCAAAGATAAAAATGGTAAAGTTAAACCAAAGTGATTCCAAGGCCATACATAAATTACACTATATCTCAGAGTTTCCCTAAATATCGAGTCCTGCCTCCAATAGCCATCCTTTTATCGTAACTTGGCAACTCCCTCCCCTCAATTTTAAATCTTTTAAGAAATTATATTTTGGCTAACATCAATATTTTTAGTTCATTCTTTTCTATAAGTTGAGTTATTTAAAACAATATCAGTGAATGACACTTTAATTAGTCAAACATTTTTGCCAATCCCTATTCAAAGTTTCGAAAACAAATTCAAGTGAAAGCATAAACCAGTTATCATATTTTATTGGACTATCAATGATTAAAAATGTCTTTAACAATAAAAATCTTCTTTTAAATTCAAGTAAATCAAATTTTATCTCTTTTTCCACAAAAATTGCAAAGAATAAAATCTCACCAAATATTTTTGTGGATGAGGATGCTCTTGAGCAAGTTCAGCCCTATTGAAAATTTCTAGCATTGATAATAGATGAAAATCTAAGTTGGGATAACCATGTAACACATGTTTGCAAGAAAATGTCTTCTAATATTTTTTCTCCAAAACGATCTCATTTTAGTAGTTTAGAAACATTAAAGACAGTATATTGAAAAAAATCATCAAAGGAGTAAAAAGACAAATTTAGTAAATAATCTCTCAATTGATTTTTGAAAGTTTTCATATTTGTTTCTTCTAAAACTTTTTGAGGTAAATGATAAAGGAATTTAGTGTCAAGATAAGTAGTTTTTTTTCTTGACAAATTCTAAATTGTGGTGATCAACTTTACGATTTGGCCGTGTGTTATATGTGTGGAGACTATTTGTGATATTGAATTGGAAAACTGTTTAACATAGTAAACAGTTTCAAGAACAACCAAACCATATACAGTTAAAATGCCTAATTCTGGGAAGAGATGTTTTACAGATTCAGCACTCTTCACTTTTAGCATTATTCTTACTGATCTTTTTTGTTTTAAAAGAAACCTATCTAAATTATTTTTTGTAGTACCTCCATAAATGCAGATTCCGTAGGATAAATGTGAATGAATGAGGGAAAAATATACCGTCTTTAATGTTTCTAAACTACTAAAATGAGATCTGTTTTGGAGCAAAAATATTGGAAGACATTTTGTTGCAAACATGTGTTACATGGTTATCCCAACTTAGATTTTCATCTATTATCAATCCTAGAAATTTTCAATAGGGCTGAACTTGCTCAAGAGCATCCTCATCCACAAAAATATTTGGTGAGATTTTATTCTTTGCAATTTTTGTGGAAAAAGAGATAAAATTTGATTTACTTGAATTTAAAAAAAGATTTTTATTGTTAAAGACATTTTCAATCATTGATAGTCCAATAAAATATGATATTTCAATTTTTTCCTGTGATTTCCCTGAAAAAAGAAAATTTGAACCGTCAGCATACATGCATATGGTGCTGTTTTACTCGTGAGAGGTATGGAACACCGCAGGAAGACCTTTTAAGTAACAGAGGAAAAGCAAGGGACCCAAAATAGATCCCTGAGGGACACCATATTTTTTGGCTTTTAGTTGTGAACAAATGTTATTTATGTATTTAACTTTGGATTTTGATTTACAGTTGTCTGTGATATGCTCTATTTCAATATATAGTTGCCTATTAGTTAAATAAGATTCAAACCACATGATTTATTTTCCCTTTACACCAACATATTTTAAAGATTTAAATAATTGACTGGGCGATACACTATCAAATGCACCTGAGAGGTCAAGGAAGATGCCAACTATTTTCTGTTTTTTATCTATAGCATTAATAATTGATTCTATAAACTCTAAATAATTGATTCTATAAACTCTAAACCTGCTGTTACATTTTTGAAACTCATAATAGCGATGGATTTGAATTTATTTTTTGATTTATTTGGACTTTACCTATCGCTTCTAGTGTTTAAAACTACACTACGTTTCGGGAGGTAAGGAAACTCCTCCCGTTATCAAGTGAACCCTACTTACATCTACATATCAAATTCTTACTCCTAACTAACCTATATTTTTTAATTTTTAAATATTTTTCTTTTACATTTTAATTTGCACTAACACAAAGATAACAAATATATATACAAAAAATTGAATACAATACACTAACACAACATTTATATATACACCTAACTAACCTACATTTTTTGGATTTTTTAAAAATATTTTCCTTTACATTTTAATTTACACTAACACAAAGATAACAAATATATATACAAAAAATTGAATACAATACACTAACACAACACTTATATATACGAACAAATGTAAAACTGACAATACATTACCTGTTCTGCATCGTGGCCTCCAAGCTGACGGCAAACACGGGAAACTTGAATCTCACGTCCATCCACGACCAGACCGCGCACTCGACTAGTGGCTAGCGGTAGTGGAGGGGGGAGAGCCGTTACCCCCACCTACCGACAGGGGCACGTGACGACACAGCTGTGGCTACCCACATGCCTTTGTTGACGGGAACATGACACGGAAACCAAAAACTGCACGATTCCTCCCAGAATGCTACACGGGCACCAGTACGATATTCTCATAGAGATTACCGCATGCCCCCAAGGTGAGAATTGGGAACTGGTCATGCAATCAGGTGGCCGTGTTTCCTCCAAGGGCGATCACGAACTCATGTGTCGTAGCCGCATTGGATGGACTCTAGACGCAGGAGCAACTGTAACACAAGGAACTGGCGTGTGTTTGCGGGGTGATTTTTGACTGAAATGGTTTTTAATTAAGGGAACCCATAGTGGCCTGACATCAATACTACTCTGACTTATCGGATTTTCATGTAATTTAATTAATGCCCCTTCAACAAACTTTCTTTTATAATAGTGAGACACATGATGTATAATTTTTGCCTCTTCCCAACTAAATTTATGATCATTTTCCCAGGCGTGTTTTGCCAATTTAGATTTTACTGTTTCGCCATTTTTTGTGTTTCTTTTATGTTTGTTTATACAAACTTTTAGCGGCCTTTTAGTTTCCCCTATATATTCACCCTCACATTCACATTTGATGCTGTAGATACAGTTGTTTGAGGCTTGTTCTTCATTTTTCGGTTTTACTTTAGTTAGTTGCTGTCTCAAAGTGTTTGACGATTTAAAAGCTGTTAAGATCTTATATTTTCTGGCAACTCGCCTTATTTTTTCCGACAGTTTTGGGACATATGGGATGCTTATGAAAGCTGTTGGTTTATCCACATTTGGAACAGTGTTTGGCTTTGTCCCCCTTTCCTTTTTGCATCTGTTAATTATTTTTTGAGGATAACCATTCTTTTGTAACTCTTGTGAAATTTTATTGTGCTCTGCGTCTAAAGTTTTCTTTTCACAACAAACTGATTTGGCCCTGTCGAAAAGAGAATAAGCTACTGATTCTTTGACTGATTCACAGTGGTTTGATTTGTAATTGAGGTATCGACCTGTGTGTGTTTTCTTTCTAAAAATTTCTGTTTTGAGGACGTTTCCATCTTTAACTACATTTACATCCAAAAATGCTAGTTTTTTGTCTTGTTCTTTTTCTGTTGTAAGTTTAATTGTTGGTGAAACTTTATTTAAATGCTCAGTAAACTCGTCTAACTTTTTAACGCCATGATTCCAGACTGCAAAGACATCGTCAACGTACCTCAGCCACACTTTCGGTTGAAAACAAGCAGACGCAATAGCTTCCTGTTTGAATTCTTCCATAAATATGTTGGCAAATATTGGTGACAAAGGCGATCCCATTGCCATTCCCTCATCCTGGCGGAAGATTTGGCCCTCCAATTCAAAATAATTTGACTCGGTACATAATTTAAGCAAATCCATAATTACATTTACTGGGATTTTGGTTCTTGTATTTAAGTTTTGGTCATTGAGTAACCGTTTTTCAATGATTTCTAGTGTTTGGTTTACGGGGATATTAGTGAAAAGACTTTCAACGTCAAAACTAACTAACATGTCCTTGTCTGAAATTTGCATGTCTTTTGCGATTTCTACAAAATGCTTTGTGTTTGTTACATGTGAATCAGTATTTCCTGACAAAGGTTTGAGTATGGGCAGGAGAAATCTACATAGTTCTCTACTTGGGGAGTCTTTTGAACTAACAATGGGTCTCAGAGGAACACCTTCTTTTTGTATTTTTGGTAGCCCATACATGTGTGGAGATTTTGAGTGGTGTGGTGTAAGTCGTTTGCGCTGTGCGTCTGTAAAAAATTGTTTGTGTTTTCTGAGAGTCTTTTCAATTTTAGTTTCATATCTTTTAGTTGGGTCCTTCTTTAGTAGTGTGTATTTTCCAGCTTTAAGAACATCCTGAATTTTATGGGAATAATCAACTTTATTTATTAGCACAGTTGCATTTCCTTTGTCGGCTGGTAAAATCTTTAGGGTTTCTTCCTTTTTTAAAGCATTTAAGGCCTGTTTTTCATTTCTTGTTATGTTTGGTTTCACTGGTTTTATATTTTTAAGTGCCGCACTGGCCTCACTTCTGAATTGATCAGCTACATCCTCAGGGAGCTGGGGTGTCGCCGATTCAATACCAGTAATGAAGTCAAGTACGTTTACGGCTTTAGGAGCTACAGCAAAATTTAGGCCTTTAGAAAGTAATTCCATTTCGTCGTGAGTCAGTGTTTTGTCAGAGAGGTTGACGACCGCTTGGGGCGTTGCGGAATTCGTGGAATTTTCCACTTGCGCCGCTAAACCCGGCGTGTTCAAACTTTCTCTCGCCCTATTGTCCATTGCTTAAAAAAAAAAAAAAAATCCAAAAAATGTAGGTTAGTTAGGTGTATATATAAATGTTGTGATAGTGTATTGTATTCGATTTTTTGTATATATATTTGTTATCTTTGTGTTAGTGCAAATTAAAATGTAAAAGAAAAATATTTAAAAATCAAAAAAACGTAGGTTAGTTAGGAGTAAGAATTTGATATGTAGATGTAAGTAGGGTTCACTTGATAACGGGAGGAGTTTCCTTACCTCCCGAAACGTAGTGTAGTTTTAAACACTAGAAGCGATAGGTAAAGTCCAAATGAATAAAAAAAAAATAAATAAACTGCTGTTACAGTCGATCTTCTTTTTATAAAACCATGCTGCTGACTTTCCTATACACAGTTAATTTCTAGATATTTAGAGAATTGGTTTTATACTACACGCTCAAATATTTTTGAAAAAACTGGTAGCAACGATATGGGTCGATAACATGACAGGTCAGAACGGTCACCTTTCTTAAATACCCCCGTCGCAGCAAACCTGCGTACTCAGCAAATTTCCAATACATATATATGTGACTCACTACTACATAGAGCTACTTACCAAGTTTCACAAAAATACATCCATAAATAAGTGATATAGCATTTTATTTATTCTCCATAAGAATAACATTAGGGTTGAGGACGCAGGTTTGCTGCAACGAGGAAGAAAAGTAATATGTTTTTTTGCAATTATCAATATAACTGAACCAGGTGAAGCTATATACCAAGTTTTATTAATTTAGGTTCATAATTAAGGGAGATATACAACTTTACTTATTCTCCATATGAATAACATGGGGCCGAGTATGCAGGTTTGCTGCTACGGGGACTATCAATAAAAAACTTGTGCTAATATCAATATACCACAACTAGTTGAAGTCACATACCAAGTTTCAACAATATACATTCAAAAATAATCGAGATATAGAATTTTATTTATTCTCCATAAGGATAACATTGAACAACGTACTGTATTTAGCACTTTGAATATCCCTGCAACGGTTGGGCGTAGAACAACGATTAAAACACCAAAATGTTTGTTTTGTTGAGCTAAACACATTAGTAGACAGAAATGTGAAGTTTTTAGTAAAACTATCTGAGAAAAATCGAAAAACCTTTTTCCCATAAGATTAACATGGGACACGATGTTTTGGATTTTCTCCGCAACCACTTAACCTAGGTTAATGATTCAAAATACTAAATTATTTGTTTTTTTAAGCTCTATAAAATGGCTATAACCAAAATTGAGTGTTTTTAACATTTTGGGGTCAAATAAAAAAAAACTGATTTTTGGAAAATTGTAAACCCCCATAAAACCCCCTTCCCATAGTGCGATCGATCTGGTTTTCGAACTTAAAGTCATAAATGCTACTCTCCACATTTGTGCCAAATTTAATCAAAATCGGGTGTTTCTTTCAAAAGTTATCGCGGTAACGGACACATATATATATAGATATATATATACATATATATAAATTTGAACGAATAGTGTTTTTGGCATCTGGGGACCTCAAAACGAAAAGTTATTATGGTCTCGGGCTTAAGTCTTACCATCCTACCTACGGTAATAGCTTCTTCCCTATAGAGGAAATTCGCTAAAAGAGGAATTACTTTGGCAATTTTTAATTTATTTGGGAAGATTCCAGAAATTATAGAAGAGTTGACTATGTGTGTGAGAGGTTCTAAAATGAAGGGAAGTGATTTTTTAACTATGTTAATAGGAATATCATCACAACCACAGGAAATTTTGTTTTTCATAGAAGTAATTACTTTCTCCATTTCTAATTTAGAAATCGGTTCAAATCTAAAAACTAAGTTAATTCCGTTTGCCTTACATCAAATGAGATATTTGAAATGTTAGGGAGAATCAACTGATCCACAGCTGTTACAAAAAAGTTATTCAAGTTATTACTGACATATTCAGGATTTGCAATGTACTAGCCATCTTTATTGATGGCAATGTTGTTTACGAATTTTGGTTCTTTTTTACCTCAGAATTGATCACATCCCAAGTTGTTCTAGACTTATTAGTAGAAGACTGGATTTTTATCAACGAATTTTTGTTTACTCTCTAGAATACTTTTTTCTTTCTCTTTATTTCCAGTTTTAAATCATTATCTTTCAGCACTCTGCAAGATTTCTCAAGCCTTAGTATTTCTTTTTTCATTAAAAATAAGACATTATTAATCCAACTGTTGCTATTACCTTTATTACAAAAAACATACATCTTGGGAAAATGTACATTAAAAAAATTTAAAAATATTGAAATAAAAACATCATATTTATTGGCTACATCTGCGCTATACAATTCAACCTAGGACTCTTTACTTAAATCATATAAAAAGTGGTTCACAATCATATCATTAAATTTTCCTTTCTAATTTTACTTCACAATCATTGCCAGCATCAACTATTTTTAATGTTTGACCGTCATGGTCTGAAACCATAGTAATTAAACCTGTAACCTTTAACTCATTTTTACTGATATTGGTTATAAAGTTGTCTATTGCAGATTCAGATGTATTTGTGATCCTTGTGGGGAAATTTATCAAATATTTTAAGTCAAACATTTTCTAAATGCTTCTAAATTTGAATTATGAAGAATCCTTGTCAAGAACATTAATATTTATATCACCTGTAAAAATCACATTTTTATGTTTTTGGGTCAAAATATTGCACAAAATTTCAAACTTTAAAAGAAATGACTCTAGTAAAATTCTTATAGGAGATCTATACAGGCAAACTAGTATAAAAGATAAATCCCTAACAGTAATTTGAGAAAGACAGCACTCAAATTATTTTTCATTTAATAAGTTATTAATAGCTGGAATAGCAATTTCTTTAGCTTTAAAATGAACCATGATTAATACACCGCCAGTGTATTCAGATCTACAAAAATATGAACTTTTTCTAAAATTTTGTATATTAACTAAGTCAATTTCATCTTTTCTTAGTTTATGCTCAGAGATCGCTAGCATGTCGGGTCTGATATTGTCTACATGTATTTTTAATAAGTCTGACCGGGAGGGCAGATGTTGAACATTTTGATAGTAAATTACTAGATTCTGAGTGCTGTTGGTTGATAACAAATAATTACTATTACAGTTGAATGTTTCGGATTGTAGATGGTTTAACTTATAGCAAGTGACTAGTTCTGGCGCAATAAAAAAGTTTCTGAGGTCCCAATAGCATATTCATGTAAATGTTCCCTGACTGATAAATTATCTTCTGGTCCAACCTGAAGCACTTCGGTCCAACCTGAAGCTCTTCATGCACATCACAAATCTCCTCACTGTCCTCAACCATCAAAGCTGTAGTAGATGTCTGGACTTCCTGTTCTAGAAGAGCTGTTTTTTCTGATGTGGAGTTTATTTTCTCTTCTGTAGCTAATTTTGATATGGAAGATAATGCTTTGCTGCACTGTTGTGAGATAAGGTTGGTCAACCTATCCTTGAACTGTGTAAATGTAAGCCCATTCCTTAACTCACGGTACGAATGTTCATTATATGTTATAATATTAACAAAAGCTCTTGTAACTCGACTGAACTCCATTATGTTGCAGACAAACTGTTCAGGATCAATTTCATCACGAACGCAGCCGAGAGGGGAGCAAATAAGATGATTAAAGCCCTTATTTTTAAAATCTTGGGTAAAATCCCTAAATGCAGTATTGTAGTCATTAATAGTTGGTTTTTTAAAATATCGTTCCTTTGTCATTAAACCATATACAGTTGCACCTTTGTTCAGTGTTTGACAAGTCAAATAGTCAGTCAGACAGTTTTGTGCCTTAGGTTTTCAAACTTTTCCTTGAAGATTGTTGCTACTCCAGCACTTAGGCTTCTTTCGTCATGAAGATCTCTTGAAATACAGTGAACAAAACCTGTTTTCTGATTGCACCTGTATTTTTTTATATAATCTCTCATGTTACCATCAGTAACACAGATTTGGTAGTTGACTTCTGATTCTGGAATCAAGGAACATAGGTTGGCATTTGGATTAATGAAACTATTCAGAGTCTTCATAGAGTTCAACTGTGATGATGGCAGTAGGGGCGAGTCTGAGTTAATATTAGAGGGTGTTTGTTCTTTTTCTAAATCAAGGTTTTCCAGGGTGTCGATGATCATAAAACTTAGTTTTTTCTTGCCTCTGTTGTTAAGATGTAAGCCTTGCTGCGTGAACTGAGCTCTTGTGAGAATATCTAAGACAATTAAGCGTACATTTTCTATTTGAGCTGCTATTTCTCTAATATTTATTGGCCATTGCTATTGTATGATGAATATTGTTATTTGGATGTATGTCATCTCGAGAAGGGATAGTCGTCATGCAAACTAGTCTTTCTTCACTTAGTGTTCTTAGTTGTCTTTCAATTTTTTCATAGATGAAATGAGATGAACGCTTGTGCATATCATTTGTTCCTGCCAGTAAGATAAGAGGGCAGGCCCGACAAGAGGGGGGGGGGCAGGGGGGAAAATCCCCGGGGCCCGGGCCCAGGGGGGGCCTGGAAGCCTTAGAGAGTACTCACTGCTAGTCGTATAATAATGGAACAAAGAATTAAAATTTCAGATTTTTTTGTAGGCCTGGATGAAAGTTTTATTATTCGTTCACGGTGACAAACAATTTGAATATTGTGAAACAGAGGAAGAGTTATTCTGATCGGCGGATGAGTCAAAATGTAAAAGCTAAGCTTTGTGGAGTCGGAAGACCTAGAGACAGCTTAGACATCATCGTGCGGGCCCCGTGGCCAGCCTACCTACAGCTGATAGGCAAATAATTCAAACATTTGCCGAAAAAGGCCAGAAAAGTGTTGATATATCTCTGTAGTCCGATAGTGTTTTTATGACTTTGCCTCAAGTTAACTTTGTAGCTACAAAATCACTTTTGGGGTTTTCACCCAATGTATTGATAGCCATGATAAATGTAATAAACAATTACTATTCGTACAACATGTTTTCATCAGTTTACATCCACCAACCACTCACTACTATAGCGAATTTGTTTAGAAAAAACTCAGTGCGTAGTCCTAGATTTTACTTAATAAGTTTAATTATATAAAATTATGACGATGTAAAATTAAGAATTGATTAAACAAAATAATATATTAGGTTGTAAACAACAATGTACCAATGTGTTTTTGACTTTTTCGTTTCGTTCTCAAAGTTTATGCCTACTTTCTTCCGTAATGTAGTGGTAAAAGTTGTTACACTGTTGATATATTATACATACTGTACTTTATGACAGCTTAGTTGTACTTTTCTCGCAGTTTTGTAAGGTAAATGTTTTTGTGTTTCACACTTTCACAGATCTTTAAACGGTGTTAAAAGTTGTAGATGTGTTCTAGCAAGGGCATGTGTGACGTCACAACTGAAGGTGATCCTGCTGACGCTGTACACCCGTCGCTTACACATTTATACAACCATAGACTAACTACTGTAGTCTATGACACAACTGCAATTCATTCTCCCGTGATTTCAAAGATTCAATAAGTCTATAAAATGCAATTAAATTATGTAGTAATGTTCTACATTAGCGTAGTGTAGTGATTGGCTAGTTTTTATTTGTTTAAGATTGATCGTATGTCTAGTGCGGCCTTGGTTCTAGTATTAAGAATGATGAATTTTCCCAGTTGCTACACCAATAATTGGTCAAGATCAAAACTGAAGCAGTTCACAAAGAAATTACGATTCTTTACAAACATTTTAAGTACCTCATAAGTACTTATTTTAATAGAACATATGAAGAGTTTGTTGGTAAAAAATAGATTAGGCTACATAAGTGGAGGTGGGAGGGGGTCCTTGCCAGTGTTTTGCCCCGGGGCCCATCATGGATCTCGGCGGCCCTGTAAGAGGGCTACTCGTATGAATAGCACTTCTTCCAAAGTTTATCTGATATACAAGTTCCAAGACAAGATAAGGCATTGTTGAGGTTTCAATCAAATAAAAACATGTTAAAAAACAGCAAAACGAAATGGATATTAAAATAGAAAACTCTCTATTGCTATCTATTTGAGAGTCACTGTTGAATTTATTTTATTCCGGGTTTGGAGCTCAAGCTCGGTCATACCTATTATTAATAAATATATATATATATGAATTATTTTCACCATAGCATAAAAACAAAGTTTATAGCAGGCCTATTGAAGAAAAGATTCACTGTTTAGACCTTATCGTCACTATCTAGAACAACAAATGTCAATTTAGCATCATGTATGGCAACTTAAAAGGGCACATATATATTTTTTCATTACAAAAGTCACTTCTGCCTAGTCTAAAACTAATTACAGTAAGATTTCAACATCATAAAGATGATTGTAATAAGTTGTGGATATTCAGAGGATAATGTAAGTTGAAATGTTAACTGGTAACTAACTAAGAAACTGTTGACAGAAAGATAAGTAAGAGCATAATAACTGAAGTAAAATACTGTTTGTATAAAGTTTTCATAAAGCAGCAAAGTTGAAAGGGAAGAAAATGTAAAACCATGTATTCTAGACAAACAAAATCAATCCATGCACTGAAAATGAACAATAAATGAGGATACGGCTGTGTGCACAAATAATCGTGGGACCTATAATCCTACAAATTGCATGATATTCAATTCACCCAACCCAGCCTTCCAATACGGGGACCCTGATTACCTGGCATTGTGTTTGTTCTAGGACTTCCAAAGGCTTATTCAGCATATCAACCGAATAGCTTTGGAGAAGGGATTAGACTCTCAAAACTACACGTGTAGAACATGCACTGAGCACATCGGTATTAACTTCCGTCCTGCAAAGTAAGCTTACTCAAACAAAAAAATGTTTACTACTTTTACTTGGCTTTAGTAATTAATTTGTACCTGCCCCAAGTTTATTTACAGTCATAGGAAGTTTCACAGTCAAGATGTCCAAGTATTTTCTTTATTTTTTCCAGAATTATATATGTATAAGTTCTAACCATGACTAAAGATAATACGGATGAATGCTCAACTTCTTGGTAGAAATAGTTAAATAGAAATTAGTGACTATCTGTTTGGTCATATCAACAGATATTTTAATGGTGTAATTAAGTTATACAACTTCTTGAGTCACCTAGATGCGGTGAAAGAAATGTTTCTGCAGTGAATTTTGTCCTGTTTTTGATTTATTTGTTCTTTCTGAAATGGCTGTTGATTGAAAGCTTGTAACCACTGAAAATTTCCCTTGATAAAAATAAGCTAAGCCTATTGGTTTAAGTGCTGCACTTAGCTCCAATAATGATATATCAAATATTAATTTTATACATGGTGTCCAAAATATGCGCATCAATATTTTACTAGCATGTTTGTTATGATTTTGCGTAAAAAATCTACAAACTGTAACCAGTAAGTACAGTAGACACTCGATAGTTCGACAGTCTGTACACTTTGACATGGGCCGTGACGACATGACAGTAGCGGCGATCGATAGTGACCTTGACGGGTTCACCGGTCAGTGTTGGGAGCCCGCTTATTGTTTTTGCGAACGTGCGCTACCACCTTTTCTATAAATAACTTATCCTTCCTACCTCCTACCCCTAGTTGAAGTTCTATTGAATACAAAAACTAATTGTCTGTAATTTGGTTTATAAAATTAATAAATTAAAAAAATAAACACCATTGATTTATTGATTTTTGAATATTTTAAGACTTGTTCTAGTACAAAGGGTTAACCATGACACTTCCCAACTGTCATTTGTTAACCGGTTGTTGGCCCTAAAATGGTCACCGTCAATTTTTAATAACTTTTTCAATACAACTGATAATTTTAAATTGACCAAAGTATTCACCTATTCCAGCGTTATACAGTAATATAAAAGGTATTTAATATTTATTTATAATATATATTTATTTATTAATATAATATGTATTTAAATTGAAGAAAATAAAGTATTACTCAAATTAAATAACATTCTTTTGACCAACTTAAAAATTCTGATTTTCTATTGCACTGGTTGTAGTACTAGAATAACACAAACAAAGGCATGTCAAGACAAGACGTTCACCTTCCAAGGTGACAAGGCACCTTACCTTCACCTTCACAATCCTATGACGAGGAAGAAGAATATATTAGGCAGAGAGTTTCATGCGGGGACGGAAGTTTGGGACTTGGCCTGGCTGTTTAAAAACTATCAGGCCACGGCCGTCTGCATCTTAGGAAAGCTGGGAATTTACAGCCGCCGTTTATCCAGAATTAATAAAAGTCAGGAGTATTTTTAAGTCACATGAACTCAAACTTAAATTCTTCTGTACTAGAGTATGTGGATTGACTGGAGCGTATTTCTGCTCTGACTGTTTTGGAGCCAATCCCGCAGACGAGTATTCAGTGATCCCAGCTCGAATAATCTACAACTGGGACTTCAGACGTTACTCCGTCTCCCAAAAAGCTGCTAAGTTCCTGAAACAGATTGAACTTTATCCACTCTTTGATTTGAGCGTAATCAACCCAAAAATCTACGGAGCAGTTGAAGAAATGGCACGCCTAAAAGTAAGTGTTGTAGGTTTTAATTTGTTGTGCAATTCTCTTAAAGCTTATATGTAGTTATAAAGAATTTGCTTGATAAATTTTGAACTTTTTTATGGATTCATTGTTATGAAACATCTTTTTTAATATGTAGAGGGTGATAAACATGTTGCTACAGAAATAAATGTCACTCGAGAGGTGTAATGAAGTAAAAATAAAATTGGCTAGTTTCAGTTGGTTGTTTATCAACCAGTTTTTCTCCAAATGTTTCTCACAATTCACCGAGTAGAAGAAAGTCCATTACCACTAGAGAGAGTTCACACAAGACAGTAATGGCTCACTGAAAACTTCTTCAAATCTACTATTCTGGTTAAAGACATCTACATTGAGCCAATACTCTTATATTTACAATATAAATAAATTGTGGCTTTGAAACCCATAATTTTAGAAAATGAAGGGCCTAAAAGGTATAACAGATTGTTTTTAAAGTTAGTTCCCTCAATTACAATCAGAACGTGTACGACGTTCATCAGAGGCAAATTATGCAACACTGGCACCGAACGCTAACCTCACAATTAGCCTGTATTTAAAATTTGCAAAGGAACAAGTACATTTGAATCCAATTCAAGCATAAACAACTTGAGAACAGAAATCTAAAATTATATCCAACTTATTCAAATTAAGAAACCAATACCACCTAAGCGATTGATGAAATGATAGTCTATAGCAGAAAGCATTACAAGACAAACAAGTGACATACAAATGTTTGCCAACTCACAAGTATTTAGCACTATACAAATTCTGGAACATTTTTACAATGGGCTATTGAGTTTTTTTTACTTCTACAAAATCCTATTACTTGGAAAAAGTAACTGGCATGTAAAATATTTTCCCCTACATTTTTTAGATTTTGCAGGGGGATACATCCCAATGCCCCCCTGATTACGCCCCCGTTCCTGGCTACAACTTAACATAAACTACTTTTGATTGCAATGCGTAGTTAAATTTAACACTGGGAAGTAGCATCTGACTAGTTCGTAACAATAACTTCTAACTTTCGAGTAACATTATATGAAAAAATTAAATGTGAGTGGTTATTACACAAAATAATTATGCAGGGAAGTACACAAAAGATGTAGGGAAATGCAATGATGGTGTAGGGAAATATGATATTATGTTATGCGCGAAACAGTTCAGACAGCCACCTGCAAAATAAATATTAATAGGTACACGATAAGACAATATTGAACGCAAGAGATCTAACCAAGATCAGACGTTGGTTTTCCCATAAAATAAACTGTAAACACTACTTCTTTATCCAAATAAAAGGCATATATTACCTTTTGTATAAATTCCTCACTTTAAGATTTAAAAGATGGCATTTTTAAAATCCCCCTGTTAAAATAAAAAAATCCCCGCCAAAAAACAAATTGTATTGTGCATTTCGTCTGTCAATCCTCCCTGTGTATTGGACAACTGGACATCAGAAAACTGGAGTCTATTGTATGATTTTTTTACAAAATAGTTAATAAAACTAGTTGATAAGGTAATTCACTATATCTGTGTAATCCATCGTATTTATTTGTTTTTAGGAACTGCGGGTGCGCCTAAGTTTTCTATGTGCCTATTTATTAACTTGCCGAGAAAACGCCATAGAGACGCTACAAAAACAAATTTGGCCAAGAGAGTATTTTTATGACAAAATTCATCATTATTCTCTTTGGGTGAGTATCATGTCGTTCATTACAAACATTTAATGAGTTTATGTGTTGTGTAAAACATTTAACATACTGTTTGATCTGGATAACCAGTCACGAGCGATGAATAGGCCCTGAACTAGGGCAATCCTTGACAATTTTTTTTTCATCTGGCTGAATCTTTTTTTAGGTATACTTTAAGGTTTATTTAGTAAACAATTATTTTCTGGCAATACAAGGATAATATGAGAAGAATACTGCGCCATAAAAGATGGAATACACAACAGAGGCTGACAATTCAGGGAAAACAACAATGAATTACTCTTGAGAGGAAGGGTGTGCGAATAGTGATTTCTGACTCGAGCCGAGCTTTTTTTCTAAGTTCTTGAGCTTCGAGCTTTCTCGAGCCGAGCATTTTTTACGGCCATTTTCTCTAGGGGTGTGCAATATACCGGTAGTGATTTTATGACCCTAGCCGAATTTTGCTATGTATAATTTTATACTTTCAATATTGGTCATCTTTCATTCACTTCTTCTATATTCACTAGCCTTACTTTTAATAGGCCTAAATAAAGTTCTACATTGCAAAAATAACAAAATAAGTACTGAAAAGGAACATTTATTGAGACCAATTGTTACTAGTAATGAACAGTTTTCTTTTAATATAAAGTATAAACATAGGAAAAAAATAACATAAAGGAAGAGAACTCAAATTTTAAACTAGACCGATAAGCCCGAATGTATAGTTATTACCGTTTTTATAACAGCCATAATAAACAGACTATATGTAAAGATGTACCCTCTATGTAACCAAACATTTAGGCCCTATTCTAGGAAATTACCAAAAATACAGTAAGCCAATCTATTCAACTGATGGTAAATAGTAAGTTTAAGGTTATCCTTTTAATATAAGTTAGTTAAATCAGGACTCAGCAGCTAACCATATTGTAAATATAATCATTGTAAACTATTATTATATCTTATTGTACTCACAGAAATAAATTATCCAATAATTGTAGGCCTGGCATACGTTGTATCTAACCTCTATCACCTAATAGACTTAACCTATTATATCTGCTTCTGAAACAGAAGGTTTCAGAATCAGAATTTCCTGGTGGAAGAGAATCGTCAGTGCAGTCTTCTTCCATCAATGATTTAACAACTTGATAGCCCACAATTTAAAAATTAAATGATTTCAACTGACGTTTATTCACAGATTCAAATAATCCCGCGGCGTTAACAATATATGATTTTAATGACACAGCTGTAGCGAAACAAAACACTGCGCCAATTTGATTGTGTCTTGCTCTTGGTTAGGCGAACATAGAGTATAACAAAGCATAACCTTGTAAATAATATGAACACCGATATTATAACGTGTGTGACGTAACCATTTAGAATTTTGATAAAATCCTTTGATCTTGTGAATCTCGCAATTAGTGATTTTGATTTGTAAATTATTTCAACAGCGATGTGACAATATTTGTTAACTTTAATAACTACAGTATAATTACAGTTATATTTCTATTCGCTTTATTTCTTAAGAACTTTAGATTCTACATCAATTGACGATTTTTTAACAATACAATTTTTGGAGAGTACTATTTCGGCTGCACACTAAAACGCCGTCATGATTTGTCGTTCATCACCTATAACCTTGTCCCTGGTCATTGGTCACGCTAAATCATTATTACATTATAATCATCTTCCCTCAACGTCTTAAGACAGTTTTGCAATTAACAGTGTTGCCAGACGTGATTTCAGATGCCAGGAAATTATTATTGTCTAATGTACGAAATTGTAAGTTGCAGTAAAGACTGTACCACTGCAACAGTTAGAAAATGTGTTTTCATGGATTTTAGTTTTTTGCTGGGGTACTTTTTCTGGAGCAGTAGGGTTGTTGTATTAATTATTATCAACCGTGAAATATTGCACAACTCAACTGGGCAACGGCAACATTGTACTGCAAACTGAATTGTGTAGATGTTCACTTAACACATTCACTGCGGAAAATTGTATATTAAGATGACACACAGGTGCTAAAAATTTGTATGTCATAAAATCTTTCCTTTTATGTACAAAAGTCGGGAATCAGTGTTATAATCTATATTCAAGACTCCTATCGATGGTTTTCGGGCATAAATATTTATTGGTCGCCGGCGGATCCTCAGCACTGCACACAAAAAACAGCACAAAAACTATCACACACCTTGCAGCACCGCAGTCCCGCGATGTTGCAAATGACACAGTTAGTTTTATTTATAATCTATTGACTAAAAATGAACTATTTACACCATATACGTGAACCACATTGAGTACATACTATATACATAAACACGTAATAGCGCGCTGCCCCGCCGGCGACCAAGCCGCAAAATGTGAACGAACGGCACTGTACTATGCACACACACTCTAGGAACAATGTGGTAGCAGATCGACCTTCCTCTCCGAGTGGCTGAACCTCAATGAGTAAACAAACACGAAATGGCGCGCTGCCCCGCCTGCGACCAAGCGGCAACTCCTGTAGTCCGCCGGTGGACCAGCCGCAGTGAATGGGTTAACCCTTTCAGTGCTATGGACCGATATCTCGGCTTTTGAATCTGTTATCAATAAACACTGTTACGGCTTCATAAGCAATTGTACCGTTTAGCGCTCAGTCTGCAGTCTGAGTCTTGACATGTAGTGAAACCTGGTATACACAAACTGAACTACCTCGTCCAGTGCCTAGGCTCTAATACCGCATGGTCCACTACAGCTGCTAGTCTGATCAGTGGCTGTGCGGTCTAAGGCGTTACTTTCCCGGCTGGGGGTAACACTTGGATCGAGGGTTCGAATCCCGTTACAGTCGGTGCTTTTTATATGCAACTCATGGAGAGTTCACCTGTCTGTGGCAGAGTTGAAGGGGAGGGCGGACCTTAAGCAAACGGTGGACGGCTCGGATCCAAGCTGACGGGATGGGTGGATTCTTTGTGGGTTGCACATCTGATCAGGTGTTTTGCTACTTTGTACCTATTCTTTACTGTGTGTGTCCAGCGGAAGCATGTTTTTATTAATTTTGACTGTTCAGGCGTTCAATACATTCAAAAAATTAACAAAACATCACAGATTCAACTATTCCTTTCAGAAGCTTAGCACTGAAAGGGTTAATATGATTTTTGAGCGTAGAGAAAGTAGATCCATTGCATTGGTTGACCAGATCGACAGTTTAAAACATTTGTACTTTTATATTTCGATATTTTTTTAAAACGAAGGACCGAAAGCACAGCATTGCAGGATTATATCTGTTATGGAGCTCTACCAATGCAAATTATGAGAATTCTAATTATGGTTATTTGAAAGTTTTTGCTTCAAATTTACTTTTGTAAACGACTTTTCACTAGTTGGGGATTTAAATATTCAGCTCGAACTTTCAAGCTTTTTTGCAAATCTCGAGCTGAGCCGAATACTGTAATATTCGGCTCAAAAAAGCTCGAAGCTCGAATACTCGCACACCCCTACTTGAGAGTAAATTTCAAAGTTCAACATGCAATCCCATTGTAGCTAAAAGGACTGGATTTTGTTCAGTCCTTTTGCCAACATATGTATATCCATATTCATTAATGGGGTGTCAATATTACCATAAGAATGAATTATCTGTTTGTATAAATAATTATATTCTGTAATTTCCTTCTTGTCAAATTTGTTGATAGTTTATTGTACCAGATATCAGAAATATTCTGATTATGCTGTATTTTTCATTAAACCATTGTTTATTATTTTTATTTCTAATTTCTTATTTTAATATTTTGCAACCTGCTTTTTTGGTAACATTTTTGTTGTCACTTTGTAGTTTATAACATAACAAAAATCGATGTAGCCTATGTTGCCAAAAATATTTCTATATCCCCATGTGATACACTGTGGCACCTATTTGGGATGGTTTAAAATCCATCTCCTGCTACATATATATATAAATTTGAACGAATGGTGTTTTTGGCATCTGGGGACCTCAAAATGAAAAGTTATCATGGTCTTGGGCTTAAGTCTTACTATGAGACCTTCAGTAATAGCTTCTTCCCTATAGGGGAAATTCGCTAAAAGGAAGAAAAAATAGCTAACATCATAAAGAAACTGAGATTATATTTACTTAATAAATATAAGCTGGCCCTTTATAGTATTGAGGAATTCCTGAATGCCAAATTTGAAAATAGGAACAAGGTATTAATACACCCCTAATTTAGTTTAGTTATTTGCACATTGTTACTTTATTGTAATTGAAATCATCTTATTATATATTGATATATGTGGTGCACATTATTAATGTACATGATTTGAATATTGTGAACAAAGAAATCTTAAATCATACTTTTCAAATATAGTAAATATAGACTCTTTTTATGACAAAATACCTAAGCTACTGTTATAACTCATTATTGTGTACTTATTGTTATAACTCATTTTTATGGAGAGTTAGTCCAAATAATTATGTTCAAATTTCACCCCTTCCAAATATTTTAAAATATTTAAAAAAATTGTGGAAAAAATCCTGTTTCAAATAAATTTCCACACCAGTCCATCCCTACTCGAGGGGTGTGAGCCCCATTCCTGTTTCAGGCTAGGAGTAAAAAACCGGTTTTAGAAAACTGACATGTTATTTCTCCCTTTTAACTCATCATCGAGTTAACTTACCTTGATAACGATCCTTCAAAATAAGAAATTTAAATTTTAAAGTTTGGTGATTGTGTATTAAAACTTAAATTCCAAATTTCATAAAAATCGGACCAGTGGTTTGGTTTCTACACATCCAGACAAACAGTCACTCAGAAGGACAGGCAGATAAGCTTGAAAACAACTTTTTAAGTTCCAGGAGCATCAAAACAGATATTTTTGCAAAAACTCAAAAATTAGGACAAAAACAACACTTTCTCCATATACTTTTTACTGTGGTGTAGGGGGAGAAAGTAAAAGAGTTTCCTCCAAAGGGCTGTGGAATAGCTGCTCCGCCAGTTCATTTCTTAATCTTAACACCCACCTTGATATGGAAAATCTGTTCTGTCTACTTGAAATTTCAAGATTTTGCAGCAAACTACAAACAGATAAATGTATTTGTGTTAGCATCTATTTGGGTTGAACTACTATTTTATAGTTGCTCTAATTTTGACTTTTGTAAAGATATATAATTTATTTAATTCCAGTAAATTTGTCGTTTAATATTATATATGTAATTATATGTGTTTAAATTACTATAAATGCAGTGTTTTTTTTATTTTATTTTAAGATAAGTTTTTGAAAAAAAAGTTTAAAGTTTAATTAAACTGATTTTATGCTTGAAAAATGATTAGTCATTAATCTGATAGCAAATTATCATAGACAACTCCCCAGAAGGTTAAAATACTTTAAACCTTAATCTTAGATCACATCGCATAAATATTAAAGATTTGGTTAGATAAAATGTTTTCAACTAACTCCAGGTTCTTATTTGTAAAATTTAGTTGATGTTTTTTAATAGTGTCATTTACTTTAGGACCTGATCCAAGTTTCAACCGGTCAATTAGAAGGGATCCTACAGAGGTGTGTCGACACTTCCCGCAGTCACGTTACATCCTGCACTCATTGTTTGCAGAAGGGCTTCATCTGTGAAATATGTAACAACCCAAAAATAATTTTTCCCTTTGACCTTGATACCACTTATCGAGTGAGTATTTAATTAAATATTTTAATTTCTTAATTAAAGCTATTTTTTATATTAATATAAAGATATATTTGTAAAATACATACTCATTTTTATCAAGAGGAAATTTAATATCAAATTAGTAGAAAAAATTCTTAAAAGCTGCCTGTTTCATGCCAACTTACCAACTGTTAAGTATGCTAGTGTAAATCTAAAACATGTTGTTCCTGGCCATAAATCCTGGCTAATAAATTATCTTTTTCCATTTTTATACAATTTGTTTAGCAAGGACTTGCAAGGATTTGTTCTTAAAGGTAACTTAATATAGTTAAACAATTAACTGTAAATATCTGTCACACCACTCCAAAGTCATTCAGACTTAAAATTCTGGGTGTCAAAAACCAATACAGTACATTGGTTCTAGTAGAAGTGTCTACGACCAATGCTTTGGTCATAGTGGTACTGGCAGAAGTTTCAGCGACCAATGCTTTGGTCGTTGTGGTACTGGCAGACCTGTCAGCGACCAGTGCTTCGGACATCGTACAGAATCACTTTTTAGCGTTCTAATCCACACTTGATATGAGGGATGTGTCAGTTCTTAAAGTCGGTTTTACCGGTTTTTTACAAAGCTGAGAAACGATGGTCAAATGTCGGTTTCGGTTTTTCACTGTCTGTAAGTGCTCGTATTGGAAATAAGCATTATAATTTTGTACTATACAAATATCGCTTAAACTACTAACCCAGTCAATGAGATAAAATATATAAGTGAAAGTCTAATGACACGATACGTCAAAAATGGTACAGTAAAAGAGATACGCGTATCACGATACATAAGCCCAATACATAAATGACTTAAATGTCATCTCGCTTTGGTAAAGATGACATTTAAACCAGTGCAGAGTTTACTGCTTATCGAACACATGTATTTGATATCATAAGTATTGCCGTATCATATCGAGGCACTGAATCGCAATGCCTGTGTTGTTAAAAACGTTTCGCCTTTGGAATATTGTATTCAAAATTATTGATTTCAAAGTTAACAAACGGTTTAAACTTAAAAAATAAGAACATATGTGATGAGTTAACCTTAACACAAATTAAAAAAGAATGCCAGATTTGAGAAATTAAATACTAATCGACTGCAGTTCGGACTTCGTCTGCTAGTGGCATTGACGCATCCATCATATGTATCATCTCTATCACGATATTTCAATACGTTTCGTATCGAACACGCACATCACAACTATAAGTTAAATTCATGAATTTACCGCCCGGAACAAGAGCGTCTCGTTAGCTCTTGTGGCGAGAATACAAACTACAACCAATACAAGAACGGCAAGAAGCATGATATTGGACCTCCAACCGACAGGATCACGAGTGTTTTCGACTCCAGACACCAGGATTGTTAGTGTCTTTGGGTAACAACTCACGTATAACCTTGGAGAGTTTATTCGTTAGTATCAGATTGTGCATATCACATCACTCACTAGCAGATGACGACGTGAAGGTCTATGGGATTACTGTCAGTTTTACTGTGTATTTAATAAAGTCGGACATTTTTATCAAGAAAGTTTGTTAATATCGTAGAGAATGCCAGAAGAAGAATTAGTCAACGATCTACCATTTAGCTCGATTGAAATTGCTAATAACTCCGACCCCAGAGGTAGGTTTAGTCCTACTGTTTCTGTAAATATAAATCCTATTTTATTTATTATATATTCTTCCTGCAGGAAAAGATTCTAGGGTTTCAAAAGCCTGCAAAACTAAAATGCCTGCAAAACCAGGTAGACTTATTTTGTTTTTAAGGTTAGGCCTACAGTAGGCTAAACTTAAACCTTAACATCTTAACAATAAGTTAAAGATTTACTTAGACTATGGTACTGCCCTAGGTTAACTTTGTTATTATTTGGCTAAAAATGGTTTTAAGCCTAGGTGATTAATTAGTTTTGTAATGACCTATATTTAATTTAAATTCATTTGATTTCTCTTTGATTGATTACTTGTGACTTTTTAACCAACTCTCCTGCGTAGTGTGTCTGCAGCAGTGTTTATGTTAACCAGTTAATGTCTGAAATAGGTATTTATAGGTATATAATCAATTAAAGTTTGGTAAAAACATTATTTATGAGTTTATAATGACCCTGTGATGTAAGATAGGCAGAATTTCACAATCTAGGTAGAAACTTCAATTTAAAGTATAGATGAGACAGTTATGGTAAATTCTTAAAAATAACCGAAACCGACAACCGTTTTTTGTAAAAAACAGAACCGATAAAAAATGCAACCGACCCATCTCTACTTGATATGTTTATCAGTTTTATTGATACTTTTGTTCTTTATGATTTTCCCCACTGGCTCTCTGTAAAAGGCTAAGTTATTCTGAGGGTACTTACTGCACATTTAGACGGTAAAACCTGACAAAAAATGCATGTGCAATGGTAACTGAATAAATCAAACTGAAACATGTCTGAGCGGAATGTCGGTGTTTCTAGTGCAAGAATTGCAGTGCTGTGTACCACTCGGAGTGCCTCCAAGCGGGCCAGTTGTGCCCGAAATGTCTGCGGATACAACAGAGGTTGACCTCGCAAGACCGCCTAGACCTGGACCTAGACCCACTCTGACCTCTCGCCATGGACTTCTCCCTTTACATTTAGTCGGGGTGTTGAACACAATCACTATTACAATGTTGACAGTCATGAACTCTTATTTGTTATAATTTATGTATTATAATGTATATTGTATTTTACTAGACTAAACTGTCACCTGAAAAGCATACCTAGAAATATTTGAATTTTGTTACAATTTTTATACAAACGTTGGATTTTACTTGCCCAACGGTGGGATTGAATTTAAACTTATAACATGTTAAACAAAAGATATATGTGTTTAAAGGTGTTTACAAAGTTAAGTACATTAAGAGTAATTTTACAGGATGTATTATGTTTACTGAGACAGTGTCTAATTGTTTGACTGTTAAAATGGTGAGTGTTATTTATTACAGCAGAACCCTGCTAATCCGACCTCGGATGGTCCGACTCCTCCCTTAGTCCGACCATGCCGTTATCAGTGTTTGTGTACGTATCCTTGCGTCGATGACTCATCATTGACAATGTAAATCAGTGACCGGTTATGGTTCATTTGTGAGTTTCGTATAAATACACGCATGTTACTGTGTACTGTATTTTTATCACAGTATATTTATGATTTACAGTAATACTTAATCTGTAAAAAAGTACATACATGTCAATAATTACAGTTTAAATTACAGTTTTATCACATTTTCATGTATTCTGTGATAATCCGATCATTTTTGTGTTCCAACCATGCTCTCAGTCCTGTGATGACAGATTAGCGGGGTTCCGTACACATTTTTTTTATTCTCTGATTGGGCCTGATGATACCAGTGTAACTGGTTGAAATCGATTGTCTTGAACCATCTGTTGTGTATATTTACCGTTTTGTATGTAATTACAACATGTAAATATATTTTGTAGCACTGTGAGACATAGTTTATTTTATCCTGTTTATTTATTACATCCCTGTAAGAAAAACTAAATTAAATAGTATTAGGTAAAGAAATGTGTCTAACAATTGTAAAATTTGTTTTGTTTGGATATTTTTATGTGTGCACAAAACAAAACAGTATTTAATGCCTTTATTCAATTATTTAAGACAGAAACTACTTATTTTCCAGGTCTAGCTTGTGTTACGTGGTATGTTTTAAAAATATATTTTTATGTTTCATAAATATATATTTTTCTATTATGACTGTGTATATTTAAATAATATCTTGTTTTTTATATAAATTATATCTGCTTGTTCTTAAAGTTTTAACCTGTTGTTAAATGTTTTTAATGAGTTATATGTATATTGTTTGTATAATAATGTTAGAACAATCAGTTATTGTATAATAATATTCTCCATTCTGTTGGTGAAATGGTATTCATATTTGTATGCACCAGATTTTATCTGTATTTGATCTGTGATAAATGTTTAAGAGCAAAAATGTAATTTTTAAGTTTGACTCCTGTAAACCCTTTCATATTGGGGATTGTTATATAAACCAGCCAATGTCTAGTTTTTTCAAGATACATAGTGTAAATATACTTAAATTAAACTATATCAGTTTAAATCCGGACTCATTCTAAATAAATTATTCTGTTATATGTCAATGAATGCATCCAAGATAGTCAGCTTATATTAGGAATTGGGAGGTGAAAAACACTATGAAAATTTCATTTATTTTTTTGTAATATTCTATTTTTTTCATATCACTTATCTGGATCAGTCTGAATATCTGGACTTGTAACTGTTTTGTAAGTAAATATGGTTTTTATGGCATTTTATTTTGTGTGTTTTTCAGCTTGGTTAAGCATTATTTTTTATATATTTATCATTGTTTTTCTTACAATTCTTGACAATAAACCTAAGTTGAAAAGATTATTTATATTGTAGTTTTTACTTCTAAAGCTCATTAACTATGAGAAACCAACAGGATAATTATTACTGATTTTGACTTAATACACCATTTTCTGGTGCTAAAAATAATCGTGTAAATTGACTTTATAAAAAATTGGATTTACATTTAAGAAGGAAGTAAATTTGTGAATTCTCTGTATTAGGATCCGTATTAGGATCCAAAGTAGCCAACTGTTTTTGTCTTATAGATATTGTAAACTCTCACAATAAAAGGTTTCATTTAGTCAAATTTAAACAGATTTGTGAGGGACCATCTATAAACAACGCTAGGGGGGAAGGAACCTTAAACATTGTCCAAACAATAAATTCTCATTTTGTAAAATTTGTACCCGGTATATTTCCAGATTAAAAGAATTTGCAGAATTTCAGAATTTAAGTCCTAGGCCCAAGGCTGGCCTAACCAAAAAACCAAAAAAAAAATTTTTTTGGTTGGCTGGAGCTCTGATAGGCTTCTGAAAAGATTTAAAATTTTAAACCATAAAAGGTTGTTTTTGAAAGGATTTAACTAACTGAAATTTAGGCTGGTCCTTGCGTACTTGAGTTTCCAACTAATATCTTAATTACAAATTGTTTATAATATCACCACTGGTTATTTTAACTGAACCATGTAAGACTGGCCACTGCGCCACTACAGTTGCGCTAAACCAAGCACATTGGGCTGGGTATTATCGGCCGAGCTTCTAGCAAGCTGGGTACTCTTGGCCAAATATTTCAAAGAGAGCACAATATGTTGGCCAAAACAGCTGGAAGACCAAACTCTATGATGCTCTTTTAATTGGCAGAAATGACAAACAGACCTTGCATACCCAGGTATACGCTTGTATACCTGGGATGACGGACGGACCGTGTTTTATCGGTCAAAACAATTACCAGACAGCAATTTTATCATATTTTTATTGGCTAAAACATGACTGAACGGCAAATGGGTTGCTCAGTACTGTTTAAAAGATTGTTATTGCTATTTGTAATATTGGCCGGAATTAATTATCGCTATGAGGTTTGAAATACTATCAAAATTAGATTCATTGGTGTTAGTAAATGGCACATTTATGAATGCTAAAACGTTTATTTTATTTAAGAATATTTTTAATTCTGAAATGTATAATCTAGAAATATACCGGGTACAAATTTGACAAAATTAGAATTTATTGTTTGGACAATGTTTATTGTCATTGATTACTTAACAAATGTCAAGTGATAAATTATTTTGCTGTGCATAATGTTAGTTTATTATATAATGTTTCAAATATTAATGTCTTATTATTTTTTCCTCAATAACCAATCCAAAAATGTACCTCATACTGTCTGATTATCATAAATATATTTTTGAAAGTTATTCCTCTATTTAATCATCATTTGTCAATGGTGTTAATTGAATTAAAATCATTTGTGTACTACGCTGTCCTATAGGGAATAGGTAGGTTATAAGTAGGTGTTTGTTAATGTCAAGGACAGTTCAATATTCAGTATAAACAAAATCAGAAGTTTCACATTATTAACAAATTTTCTCTATGGGATATTCGTTTTATGGGAACCATGGGTTGCATCGTGGAAGGGTGATCATTACAGCAAACAACACACAAACCCATGACATGTAAACATATACATGTGGGTGTTCATGTTGGCAAACATATACATTTTTATCATGACTGATACATTTTTATCTAGAGATATAAGATATAAATAAATTTTTGTCGGAAACTCATGTGTAACTGCACTTAACACTATTTGCTCCAATATTTTATATATGAAACAGAAATTTCAGTTTTTTTTGTGTTTTTGAATGCGATAACTTTTGCAAAACTGGTCCAAGTTTGATGAAATTTTTTAAAAACATGTAAAGCAACAATTATGACTACATTGGAAAACCAGTCAGATTGCCTTTTGAGGGGTTTTGTACCCCAAAAATGGGGTTTTGGAATTTATTTATGTATATAATCTTTTTAAAAGTAAAATTTTCATTTTCATTATTAAATTCAGCTTAAAAAAAAACAATTTAGTATTTTAAATTACTCTTGACGTCAATTGGTTACCGAGGTGCTAACTAAACACAGTATGTTGTCCATTGTTATTTTTGTGGAGGTTAAGTAACATTTTATATCTGACTTATTTATCAATCTGTATTGATGAAACTTGGTATGTACCACATGGTTGTGGTATATTGATATTTACACATAAGCTCCAAATTTTTTGTCGATGGTTCCCGTAGCAGCAAACCTGCGTACTTAGCTCCTATGTTATTCTTATGGACAATCCTTAATTATGAACATAATTAATAAACTTGGTATGTGGCTTCACCTAGTTGAGTCCTCTTGATATTTGCATAACACCCATTATCTTGTGTTCCTTGTTTCAGCAAACCTGCGTACTCAGCACCAATGTTATTCTTTCGGAGAATAATTACAAAGTTATATATTGCTTATTTGTGGATATATTTTAATCAAATTCGGTAAGAGGCCTTATGTGGTGTTACTCCGTATATATATATATATATATATATATATATATATATATGCATTGGAAATTGGCTGAGTACGCAGGTTTACTGTACGGAGGTATTATTCATACTAAAATGGTCCTTACTATGGAGGTAGTATAAATGGAGCGGCCACGGCGTACTGTACTAAAAATATACTACCCGAAAATGGTTAAATGTTGTATTGAAAGATTAAGCACTTCACCTATAAAAAAGCTCTTTCAGTTTGATCTGTTATAAACATCATAATGACCAGAAATCCAATTTAAAGGAATCCAACTCTCAAATCCAATTTGAGAGTTTTCTGTAATTATTCTTTGTTATTATTATTACTTTTATACAACAAACACCACTTAAAAATCATTAAAATTAGTATTGACAGTTCAAGCACTTAACCCTTCCAGGGCTAAATTTAACTGTGACGTAGGGCATCGTATTTTTAAGGTAAACTTTGCAATATGACTTATTGTTTTAAATATTGGTCTGATTTTATATAGGTCATAGGTTATGTAGACATTTATTTTTCTGAAATATTTTTGTTGTATGTTTTATAGCAAAAAAGGATGAATACAACAGAATCATTTGTCATTTGTAAAGGCATTATTTGTTTATTTATTTAATCAGGTTTGTCTTTCATCTGCAAAGATAATCAAGTACTGTTGCCAACTCCTAGCACTACAATACCCACACTTAAAGCAAACCAAACTGTTTTAAACAAGTAATTATAGGTTAACTGATTGACGTGCTCATACAAATAAAAATAAATATTGTTTTTGTGTTAGGTAATCTTGACGGATATATCCGTCTATATCCCGGAGAATTATAATTAATAAACGGATATATCCGTCTTTGGCCCAGAACGGAAAGAAAACGAGATGGATATAACCGTTAAAAGCCTGGGAAGGGTTAATAAGTAACACGAATCAATAGTATATATTGTCATAAACCCTTTATATTGACCAGGAACCTAATTAGAGTGAGCGTGGGTTGAAAGATTTTAATATTTAAAAAAATACAATTGTTACTAAAAGTATACTGGTTGAATAAGGTTGAAAGTGGTATTAAAAACTTAAGCAACTAATTAGGAAAATGAATAAATAATTGATTTGGATAAAGAAGTTCATATTGTCCAAGAACATAATGAAAGTGAGTACATGTTGAGTGTATTATAGCGTAATTCATAAACAAAAAGTAACTGACAGTACTCAATTGAGTACATGAAAAGACTCATTGATATTGTGCGAACTTTGGCAAAAGGTGGAAAACCGCTTCGTGGACACTGTGAATTAAAGGATAGCGATGAAAAAGGACTTTTTCTTGAAATCGTACAGCTACTTAAAACGTATGATCCTGATTTTAAAGATTATCTGGAAAGTGCACCAAGTAACTGCACATACTTAAGCAACCATATTCAAAATGACATTTTACATGCCCTCACTAATGTTGTCCTGAAGAAAATTCAAACTGAACTCAAAGGGGTGCCAGTTTCTATAATTGCCGACGAGACTTCGGATGCCAGTCACCATGAACAAATGGCGATAGTGTTTAGATATATACCACAAGGGAGTGTGCAACCCGTTGAAAGATTTGTCGCCTTAGAACGGTTGAAAACCACTGATGCTGAAACATTATTTATGACGTTAAATGATAAGTTAGCAGAAATGGGTGTTCTTTGGGAGGACGTCGGGGCTGTATGTTTTGACGGAGCATCAACCATGTCAGGCCAATTCACTGGTGTGCAGTCAAGATGTAAAGAAAAAAATCTTTCAATTTTATATGTGCACTGTTACGCGCATTGTTTAAATCTCTCCCTAGTAAGTGCGTGTGCAAACCACAAGGAAAACCCACAAATATTTGACTTTTTTGGTGTATTGCAGCTAATTTATAGCTACATTGAAGGAAGCCCAAAAAGACACTATATGTTTGAGGAAATCGTGAAAACAACGAATGGAAAGTTAAAAACCCTAAAATCGCTATCGGATACTCGTTGGGCATGCCGTGCAGAGGCGGTTTCTGTGGTGCATGCTCAGCTTGATGCTGTTGTGAAGGCTTTTGAGGATGCAATAGCAGAAGCATCTGATGCCAAAGCTAAGGCCAAAGGAAAAGGCATTCTCTACCAAATAAAGTCGTTTGAGTTTATCGTTTGTTTGGAGATAATGAATCCAATTCTGCAGATGGTAGTAAAAGTCAGTAAAACACTACAGTCATCTAGTATCGACCTTTGCTATGCTCTCGAAGAGGTTTCAAGTCTTGCCCTCGTTTTAGAAGAGTTAAGGGTTGATGAATCTGTATTTGATGATATGTTTACTAAAGCAAAAGCAACATGTGATCGGCTCGATATCGACATCCCAATGCCAAAAAAACGTAAAGTTCCTGCCAGACTGGATCCCAAGCCAAACAGTTCATTTGTCCCTATGGATAAAAAAGAAGAAGTTAAACTATTTGTGTTCTACCCGGTTTTGGGTAGGATGATCCAGTCCCTAAATGACAGATTTAGCCAAGAAACAAAATGTATAATTTCTGCTACAGGAAAAGTTATGGCACTAAGCATAGACACTAATAAACTTGAAGATGAAGAACTCAAGAACCTTGTTAGCTATTTTTGCGTAGACCCTTCTGAGCTCCAGGCAGAAATTCGAATCTTGAGAACAAAAAAAACCGAATAAGTTCCCTCCTTCAAATGTCCTAGCTTGGTTAGAGTGGTTATCCAAATATCAGCGAGGAACAACATTTGCAAATATCAAACAAATATTGGAAAGATTTGCAACGATCCCCGTAACCAGCTGCACCTGCGAACGTAGTTTTTCAAAACTAAGCTTAATCAAGACGAAGCTTCGCTCTACAGTGCGACAAGACAGATTACAGCACCTGGTCATTCCGTTTGTTGAGCAGGGACTCACCGTGGATGCAGACCTGAACGCAATCGTTGATGAGTTTAAGAGATTCGTGCCCTTTGCGTGGCGTATGGTACTATAAAGTAACTGCAGTTGTCCAGGGGAATATAAAACTTTTGTAAATTTGTGGTTTATACTGTTTTGTTGTTGTTTTATTATGATTTTTTCTCTTTGAAACCTTTATGTTGGTCTTTTTAAAGTTGTATATGATATACATGTTAATCAGGTATTGTTAATGTCATAATATTGTTTGTCAATTGCCTTATTGTGCGTATGTGATCTTGTAAGGTGTAAATTAATTTGGTGTATTAAACAATAAGATAACAAATACTTTTTATGGTATCGTGTATTATTCTAAGAAACACTATACCATCCGGTTGATTGGTTTCGTCTCCATTTACCCTTCGGTAAACGTTAAACAATTGACAGTTTTGTTAAAGTGTGATTATTAACTAACTAAAATTGTAGAGTATTGATTTTCCATTTTACAAATTTACACATTTTAAAGTCAAAATGTATTAGTAGGATCACTTTTTTGTGTGTAAATTCGACTCAAGTTCCATTTCCATTTCAATAATATATATATATATATATATATATATACATGTATATTTTCCTAACATAAAGAGTAATAGTACTTTTATATCACTGTTTATTTGAACTTTTCTTTTCACTTTAATGCGCCATAAGAAGTAGGAAAACTAAAAAATATATCAAAATATCAATTTAAAAAATTATCCTATCTCTATTATCAGTTTTAGGTCAAACAAGTACATTTTTCTGAGAACAGATAAATTCTCAGAAATCTGAGTTGATATTTTCTTGAATTATCATTTTAAAAAGAGCTTGAAACCCTACTTCAGTCTATTTGTAATTATTATATTGTTTTAAACACATTAAGAAACACACTTTTACCGAGAAATCGGAGTGACCGGCCTGCGCGTAATCTAGTTTTTTTATAAGATCATGACATTTTAAAACTAAATATACCTATGAAGTCACAATACTTATTGCATTGAATAATATTAGCATATTGTTGTGTAATGGAGGAGTAAACTATTAGATTATATACGAGAATTGATCGAGCGAGATTGAGGGGGGGGCCGCATTTTTCAGTTCCGGCACCCACGCTGAACGGACTCTGCGCACGCCTATGACCAGAGGATTTCTGGATTGGCTGCGTCAAGAACAAACTAAACTAACTAACTGATACTCTGAGAGTTATATTTCCATGTTGTGGTGGTCAGACTGCCACTAGCAGTAGACCAGTGCAAAAAAAGGAAAATATGCTTTGTTTTACCTGTGTTGTCTTTCCTGCTTCTCAGCAGATTCTTGCAACCTGTAGATGTTGTTAGATAGTTTGTTTGTAGATAGAGAATAATGCAGAAAACAATTCCATAAATAATGAATTTGGTTAATGTGAACATTAAATTTGAAATTAGTGAATAGTAAAGGAGGTACTTAGGCTATTAAGGGGCCATAATATTTATAAACTCACTCCTAAATTCAGAAAAATAAAAATCAACAAATATTTTTTATTTTTAAATCTTTTAGATTGAACAGTTTTGGAACAAAATAAGGTTTTTAAAAGTTACACAGCTAAGAATTTATATACTTTCCGAAGTCGCTATCTGATTCAAGGGGCCATACACATATTACATAACGCATGTTTTCATAATTTCAGACCCCCCCTCCCCCATGTAACGCACCATAACGCTTGACCATACCCCCCCACCCCTCCAATGTGTTAAGTAACTCAATCTTAGTAGGCTTTAAAACAGCTTAAACCTTTTAAACATGGTTTTATTAGCAATTTGGAATATGGATTTCAATGAATCATTAAACTTAAATGATTTTCTTTTAACGACAATTTTTAATAACTCATTTCAAAGCAAAATGTAGACAAACAAACAAGACTGTTAGTAATAATATAAACAACCAAATAAACTATCTCAGCTAAAACGTAACAAATTTAATTTATAACTAATACAAATTTAAAATAACTTAAAAAACTAAAGATGTGGGTGGCATTGCGCGCAATATTGTATCAAGTTATGATTTTACACTCTAAAACAACACAAAACATAGGTATAATAATAGGTATAAATTAGGTATAAAGCAATACAGAACTTACTCAAAACACGTTATGTGTTTATTTTTAGTTTAACTGTTATTAAAATAGTATGACGGAATGATTTTTCACATAACTAACTGTAACCTTGATATAGATGACAATTTAATTATTTTTTAATTTTTAAAGATTTATAACAGTAACAATAGATACGGGAGTACGCCAGCTCTTAGGGTTAATATGTGTGAGTTACGTAACGTTCATCCAACCCCCCCCCCTCCACCACATAACACGCTACGCCATACCCCCTCACCCCCTTAAGTGTTTTACGTAACATGTGAATGGCCCCAAGTAGATTTAAAAACATGATTGGATGCAAGTAGTTTCAAAAACTGTATCAGATCTGTGCAGATTAATTCTTGTAGCATTACCATGTTTAATGTTACACATTTCACATTATGCAACCCCTCAATAGGCACTACTGCAACGTAACCACAAATCTGTACTATAAATAACCGGGTAGAAAGAAAGAAACAATATTGCCTCAAATAACAAATTCACCAAGGGATTCCCACTGTAGACCTTTATTTCGGGACCTTAATATTTTAACTGTATACAACCTATTTATTTTTGACACTACCCTATATAATTTTAAAAATATTTACAGTTTTAGATTAAGAGACAATATCCATTGTAATACTTAGTAAAATCCTCCTTAAAAGATGCTTCTGACTGGTTTAGTTCAAACAATTTCCTACTTAACAATGAAAAGACTCAGACAGTTATTTTTTCTTTAAGAAAAATCCCCGATGATATCTTAACAGATCCTGAACCAGTTAAGTATTTAGGAATGATGTTAGATCATAAGCTCAGCTGGGCTCCACATGTTGATATGGTAACCAAAAAGATATCTAGAGTTGTATTTTCATTGCAAAGATTGTTAAATTTTGTTCCACAGAAATATGTTATATCCTCATACTTTGCATTTTTTCAGTCAGTTATAAGATACGGTTTAATTTGTTATGGTCAATCGAGTAAAACTAAAGATATTCTTCTAATTCAAAAAAAGATTGTTAGAATATTAACAAATTCACCAAGGGATTCCCACTGTAGACCTTTATTTCGGGACCTTAATATTTTAACTGTATACAACATATTTATTTTTGACACTACCCTACATATTTTTAAAAATATTTACAGTTTTAGATTAAGAGACACTATCTTATACAACAAGAAGTCAGTTTAAAATTGATATACCTTATTGCAGGTTATCAAAAACTCAAAATAGTCATGCAGTTTTAGGCATGAAATTCTATAATAAGTTACCCAACTCAGCTTTTAATGTATTTAAAACCAAGTTTTATAACTGGCTGATTTTAAATCCTTTTTATTCAATTTCTGAGTTTTTAAATTTTAATAGTTGTAATATTATATTTTGAAGTAGCCCATTACATTAAGGAAGGATTTTTTTTATTATTGTCTTTTTTTGTTTGGAATTTGTATTGCTGATCTGGATTGATATTTGTCATGTGTTTTGTATTATTTACTATACAACTTGTAGAGATTGTTTATTATTTATGGTATTTAATTTTGTCTTTGTCTATAACCTGTATAGTGTTGATGAAAATAAATATTCATTATTCATTCATTATTCATTATTATTCATAAGATGATAGGTAATGAAGTAAGGAAAACAAATGAAAATAGCTGGATAGCAAAGTTAAGTAAATGAATTAATTTTGATATAACAAGAAATATAAGTTTATTTCACTTATAAACAGACGTTGTTTTACATAAAGTGACTTTAAAATATATACAACATTCCACCTTTTATTTGTTACAGGAGTGTATATAAAACCACATCACACTCATTTTCCATCAGGGAACATGTCTTAAATATGATTATATGCTAAGTTCATTTTCTAAAGGGGATTCCCTGAAATCTACACACCCTTTCATTTGAGCTATGGGACCCCCTCAAAATAGTTGTAGCACTTGTTAATCACTGAACAATCATGTACACATTAACGAGGAAGAAGCATAAATAAATATATGTTTTGCATTGTGGTTGTTAATGGAAATCCGTAACAAGATTATATCAAAAGAAAAACTAAGCTCAAACTGTACTCTGAAATCAAACTAACTGACAACATTACTGATTGGAAGAAACTTACATAAAGGTGTTTTCTCATAGGTCCATGGCCACCTCTAATTTAACATTTAACTATTGCAACCCCTACTTTGGAAAGTTGTTTTCCTATTTACCTTAAAATACAAGTAATAAAGCTTCAAATATGTTGTAGATTAAACCAGCATTTTTCATGTAGTTTTTTTATATTTTAATGTTTTATCACAGGATACTGTTATATAATATTAATGTATACAGCATGTTGTGCAGTGGAAAAATTGATAAATTTTAAACGATAAACCAACTATTATGTCCGATTCATGTTAATCGAGTTATTTGATATCAAACCCACTATTCAATTTCTTTTATGCTTTAGTAGTGAAGAAAAGTGTTCATCGGCATAGAATTCTGCAGACTGTTTCTTGATTTGTTAATTAAAATGAAATAGAACCTATTGTTAAAGATGGGAGCATCTTTTGAAGATGGTGCCACTATAACTTGCCAGCAACCAAGTTAGATCTATCTAACAAAAGACCATGGTTTATGATTTAAATATTCAAATGAGAGGAACCTCATTAAGAGCTGTGCTTATGAGTCTAAAGAAACACTCAGGTTTTATATTAAATTTTTTTCTGTTATTAATGTATGACAGTTATTCTGAAAGTTTCTATTTGGTCTGTTGCATTAAGATATGCTTAAAGTAGGTTGACAAAAGGAAATTTTCCTTCATTCAGCTACCTGGCTCATGAAGTGAGAGTTTGATATACGTATAATCCATATAAATCTCAGAACAATGAAAGTGTACAGCTTGGTGGAGAAACATAACAGCGCAGCTGTATGATCCATAACACAGCCAGGATTAACAGGAATGCTCTGTGGTTTGCGGAGGGAATATCGGCTTTGGGCTATTGTCAGTCTGCTGAAATTATATTCTAGTAGTAACATGAAAAATATATCAAGTATACCGAATGTATTTTTTCTAAGTATGGCTAGCATGTATAACTTAAAAATGACATAGTAATTCAATCCTTGTAATACAATTTTGTTATTAAAAATTCAACGCAGAATTTTGAATTAGCCGGTAAATATAAGGGACACGCAGAGCATATGCCTATCCACCACATATACTGGGAGTCCAAATAGTCTGAATGTATGTGTTTAGTTTGTTTTTAATCCTGGAATCTTATTGCCGGATGTTTATTTTTGTATACTAGTCAGGTGGTTTCCAGGCTTTGTAGCTGTTATTTATTTCAGGCTTTTAGTGCTAGTGAGTCAGTCCATTTCATTGCTAAAGACGTTGACAGGACTACCTAATACTTGGCGGCCTCTCCCTCTTCCCTCTAGAATGTGTTGTATCATAGCCTGTTTTGTAAGGTGTCTCCCCTCAGAGGGCACTTTATGGGGGTCTTCTCAGTATAAAACTCCATAAAAATTTAATTTCCTGGAGTGCAGTTCAACCTCTCTACACGGGTGACCTGTTGAGAGGTGCCCCTCGTTTGAGGACTCGCGGTGAAGAGTCGGAGCGAAAGGAGGCGTTGGCGAGTTCTGGAGCACTCTGACTCTTCACTACTAGGCGATCCTGCCCTAGACCCTGGACTCGGAGTTCGTAGGTGATGCGGTGACGGCGACAAACTGTTGCGAACAAGAGGAGGTTGCAAATCAGGAGAAAAGATCCAACAGCCAAAGTGATGCCCCAGTGCCCCAGGCTCAGAGCCCCCGGGAGGGACAGTGGAGTCGGGGCCTGCGGTCTCTCGATGGTGCCCGCGGAAGCGTTCCACACGCAGTCCTGCCCCTCCGGCGCCATAGCTCTCACAGACGGCACCACTGCCGGCGTCCGAGTTAACACCTTCGGTCTTACTACTCCTGAAACAGTTTTTGAGCCATTTGTTGTTAGCTGTTAAAAATTACTGGCACGCATACATTAATATTAAATGCAAGTATTTTACAATCAAAAATGAATGCAGGCTAGAGGAGAAAATATAAATGATTTTGACAGTGATGCCCATATATGATGGGTATAGGACTAATATAAAGAACTCACTGTCAATGAAGCGATAATAATTATTGTAATGCGAATAGCATTGTTTCTAACCGTTGTTGTAGGCTGTGATGGCTGTAGATGGGTTCAAATTTAAAATAGTGATCTGATGTAATCTTGTTAAAACATTGACAACTAAACACATCTTCTTTACTAATTTACCTTTGAGGTTATTGTTTGTTGTTGAGAGTTTTCTTATTAATTGCCTTTTTTTAATCGTTTGTGTATACGTGTAATGACTGTCAATATGTTTAACATGATCTCAGTAGATTGCTATTTTTAATCTGAATCTGCTCACCTCCATCATAGAGTAGGACAAAAGTGTTGAAGATGAGGCTGTGAGCCTTCAAACAACTTGGTTAATGCTAAAATAACTAGAATTGTTTCATCAACTGTAAGTCCTTTACTAGAAATAATTATATTAGAAATTAGGAAAAATCAAAGGATCCACTGGTGACAAAAGTTTCATTCTGTTAAATCTCTAAACATGCTTCACACTTTTATTTGGTTAGTGATTTCTCACACTTTCCCTGGCCAAAAAAGCTAATTTTCCCTGGCTTTCCCTGACTCTCAACTAAGAATGTGCACTTAATTTACAGTAGGTAGTATTTAACAGAATTGTTGTTATCGATCTTCACCTTCCCTATAGCAGTCCAACGGTCTCCTGTGTATTTTATTATTAGTGAATTTCCTATGGAAAGTGAACTATTAGCATGACCTGCACGGTGAAACTTAAGCCCGGGACCACCATAGAAGTTCCTAATGTGACCCCCTGAACACGTTTTGGGGGTTCGTTCAAAATAATATATATATGTGTGTATGCACTCTAGCGGTCATGTTTTTTATCCGATTTACTACAAATTTGGTAGGGACTTTCCTTTCTATAATCAGTTGAACAAGTTCGTTGGGCAAAACAATCGGAAAACTCTAAACCGCTTTTTAGGGGATTAATCTTTCAAATTTCGAGTTTTTGGGCCCAAAAATGGTCAGAAAAGCCCTGGATATAACATTAATGCATGTAAAAAGATGGGAATTAGTGAGGCAAAAGTTTTAAGCCATCTCTCATCATTCTAGCATAAACATTTACCGAGTTATTAAAGAAAATGTGCATCGACTAAACACAGTACGTTGTGTTAAGGCAGTGTTGTCTTAACTACGTTGTTTTAGGCTACATTAGAAAAGCATTAGAAAACATTAGAAATTCATTTTTTGGTGCACTTTTATCATTTCCAGCAACCTCTCGCCTACTTTCAAGCCTGACTGGACCTTCTCCTAACCTTATAATGCGCAAAATTATATTCCACGCATTGCCGGTAAATGAAACCAGGAGCATCAGAATAGCCAAAAAATCAATGTTTTCAGATTTAAATAAAATTGGAATAGATATATTTTTTCCATTGGTTTTGAGTTTTAAAAGTTTTTATGTGGAAATTCACTTCCCTCATGTCAGCGTGCTGCGTGCAAACTCATTTTAATGTTTACAACAGTTTTTTATTGTGAAATACACATTTTGCCTTATCTGTTTCACTTCCTCTTCGTTGAACCATCAAATCTGTTTAACAACAATCTATAAGTTTTAATTTTTGCCCAGTATTGCTTTGCATTTACAATTAAATTACAACTTTCCCAGACTTGTATAAAATATCAGTAATTTTCAACAAATGATAAAGTCAACATTTGTCAAAAATTTGTAGAGTTCATTAGCTCATTATTAATGATAATACTTCATTATACTAAGTCTATTATTTACTTTGTTAAAACTTCTTATAATCTAAAATGAATATTGAATATTTGATTTGATAATTAAAGCCAATATATAAGACCAGATGGATAAACAAGGTTTTGCACCGGAATTCTCTTTACCAGCATACAGATTGTCTTCATCCTGGTCAAATTCAGTGTAACGAAGAGGATCTTCATCTGAAGCAAGAAGCTGAATGATGAGATTCAGCCAAAGAGCCATTTTGTGGCCTCGGTAGTGACTGTTCACTTCAGTTACTTCTCCTGGAAAACAAAGATATAGTATACTATCAGCGAATTACAACAATATTTATATTTTGATCACACACAATTATAGATCCTGAATTTTTGAAGAAACAAATCTCAATTTTGGTTTGGTGGATAATCATCATCAGATAATTTTGGTCTAATTGAATAGTCAAATTTGTCATATTCTTTTCCAGTTTTGATGTATTAAGAATGATACTTCCTTATATTTTTTCTTTGGCATATTTCCTTAGATATATTTATTTTTCGGTTTTCTAACAGTGCCACTAAAATTATCTTTTATCTTCAAAATGTAATATCCTGAAATTACAAGAGAGTCAGCCTGTTTAAGTCATACTCCAAACCACCAGTCAGAAATGGAGAGGTTTAATATATACCTCAATTTAATCACGCTGTACTATATGATATTATTGATGAGTTTTACAAATATGTATAATAAGTAATAATTTTGGATCATGCATTCAAGTCTGTCCAAGTAACTAAATGAGTTCTGTAAATTAAATATTGAAGAACACGCAAATAAAAAAATGTGTTACAATTTTATACAGACAATTTAATCTGTTTGGATTACAGTTTTTGTAAGTATGATGTATTAAAACTACTTGACTGGGTTGGTAATTTTAATTTATAAATATTGAAAACTGGTTTAAAGAAGTAAGTTTAAATGCTCTCCTACCTATTGACTGATAAAGCTGTTTCACAGGCTCGTACATATCCCAAATGTTGGAGCCGGCTTTGTCGTTTTCATAGTCCGGTTCAGCACCTGGTGAATTCGGGTCCCTAAAATATGGTAGAAAAATGGTTAAAACTAAACCGGACTTGGTTAAAACTTTATAAATGATTTAGTTGTAAGACATTTTATATTAAAGTGTGCCAAATATAAAATGTTGCACCCCTGGCTCTAAAAGATTAGTAACTTGTAACGCATGATAAAGGGAAAGTAAACTAAAATCAATTAATTAAATTGAAGAGGTAATTTTAAATATGCAAGTAAATTTTAATCAACCCTTTCAGACCCGGTGTCCATTTTTATGGACACAACTTTGAAGTATTTTTTGTGTTTATTTTCTGTTATTAGACTATTTGTAACCTGTTGTCCCTTTTAATGGACATATTGTTATTGGGGAAAAATATTAGCAACATTTTATTGGCTGTTTTCAAATCAAAAAGCCGAATGACGTCATTCAGATTCATTGGTGTAGGCTATATGGCCAACATAAAATATTTTCGAGACTCCTCATAAAATGTCTGTTATATTTGTCCTGATTTAAAATGTGTTTTATGAAAAAGAAACACCTTAAAATTTAGCTATAATTAATACAAATTAATTTTGTGTACAAAAAAAGTATCAGGATTTTTTCAAAAAAAGGTGTCCATTGTGGACATCAAGCACTAGCACTCATCTGTCAGACACCAGCTGGGCAACCTAACCTGAATGATTGTAGGTGTTGTTCTTTTAGTGTGATGTTTACTTTTATTCGTAAACAAAAAAAGTAAAAATAAAATAAAAAGTTAAGAAAAAATAAAGAAAAAGAAAAAGGACATCATGGACCTTTTGAAGTTCCGAAACTTGTTATCAAAGGATCTTATAAAATGTGGTCAAACTCTCAAGAAGAGGAGAGGAAGACCATCCCAAGAAGGAGAATAATTAATACCTCCAAGAAAGCCAAAATCAGAAACCAGGCCTTCAAAGACACTATGGCAAGACACTGTTGACCACTTGCCTCAAGTCGACCAGAAGAAGGAGGCGACTCGCTGCAAGCGTCCCAAATGCAAGGGCAAAACTCATATTTTTTGCTTTAAATGCCAAGTGCACCTATGTCTTTCCTCTTCAAGGAGCTGTTTTCTTGATTTTCACTCATAAGGGCAATCTGTATGATGAACCACTTTTTGTTTAACAGGCCAACAAAAAATTGTTTAACAGTTTTGAAAAAAAGAAGATTTATTGTTTTTTTTAATACTGTTGAAATGATTTTTTCTTATTAAATAAATAAAGTTTTATTGTATAATAATGTGTCTTTTCAATATTATTTCCATTGTAAAGGTCATTATTTAAAAAATAAAAAAGTAAAATTACATGTACCGTTGGCGCATACATTTTTATGGAAAACTTATAAAATGTAAAAAAAATTGACAAAATTTCCAAATTTGCTGCAAAACCTTTTTTTAGACCCTAATTAAGAAGATTTAGCAACAAAAATTTTACTCTGCAAAAAAAATTCTGGGTCCGAATTACTTACTTACAATAAATGTTAAAGCACCTATTGAAACTGTACTTGAAATTACCTCTAGGTATTCTACAAGTTTGTTAGTTGATAGATGCGAAAAATCTTCCTGTAATTCGTCTTTCAACTTATAGTAGAAAAGGCTGTTTTCCCACAGCAATTTGTTACTCAGCCAATTAACAAACCATCAGGAATCAAAATAATTTCTTAGTTTTTTACGCTATTTGAAGTAAAACATAAATATTTTTGGCAATATAGAAATGCTTGAAGAGAAATTCAAACAAGTACTGCAACAAAATGTGTTAAAAAATTCTTTAAATTTAAAAAATGTAATTTACCTGAGCCTGAATATTTTAGATTCTTGAAGTGAATTGAAAAGTCTAGCTTACACTATTTTCATACATTACTTGAATTTTTATAATGCTAGGTAATTAATGAAAAATGATTGTTAAGCTTTTTTTGTTTGTTTCTAACATATTGTGATGTGGAGGAATTCAAATAAACTATTTCAGTTATTAATAGGTAATTATGTTTTTTATAACGATTCTACTGACGTAGAGGTATCTAAAGTAACTGATAGAAATATAACAGACAAAATAAATAGTCTGGGACATTTTATAGCTTAATTTACAGTTACAATATACTTTTTATAAATTTAAGAAATACCCAGTCTTGGCGAAGTTGGTAAAGAAGCGAAGGACAGTGTGGGCGATGGTGGTGAGTTGACTGTCAGCTTTGGGGGCCAGCAGAGGTTCTCCCAGTACGAACGAGAGAACATCACCCCGCACACTGCCCAGACCCTAGGGTGGAACATGGAGGAATCATTACTGGAGAGGACATGTCAATGCCGGACATTAGGACATTAGCGCCGATGAAGCACACCTCCTCGCAACTGACGATAAGATGGCAAGCGATTCAGTAAGATGACAAAAGCGCTAACATTTCGAACGGGGAAAAAAGGGTAAAATGTGTTGCGTGCTATGTTGAATTAGAATTTTCTGATTGCTGGTTTAATCCTCGAGTTGTTGATACCAAATATTACCATATACAGGGTGTCACAAAAATGTGTAGCGCTCTATGCAGAACCGGATTCTACATACAAAAACAAGTCAAAAATGTATAGTGACATTTTTGCGATTTCGGATTAGTTTAGGCATAATCCGCCATTTTGTATTTTTTTGAAATCTATACCTATAAAAGGCAAAGCCCTCACTGACTCACTCATCAAGAATTCTCCACCTTCCCATGTAGGTAGAGAGCTGAAATTTTGTACACTGATTCTTTAGGTCTTAAATAGGACAACTAAGCAGTTTACAGCCGGTATCTCCATAGGGCTCAGCCCCACAGACCTTCAAAGTTACCATGTTATTCTTATGGAAGAAAGATTTGTTTTGATGATATCAGATGACTAATTTAAAATATTGTAAACAGCTGTTGCTATTCTACACAAACAGTAAAACCACAGTAGAACGTTGATTTATAATTCTTTTGAACTGGAGTAAGCCAATAATGTTAAAAATGGGCGAGTGTCTTGCAAACTCTACATTACCACCTGTTTCTTTAAAATTTTTTACAAACAGCTGTTATTATTCATTGGTTTGTTTATGTTTATGATTTTTATTTTGTGTTGTGGTGTGACAGGTTAAAAGCTAATTTATTGAATTTGTTTATGTTTATGATCTTTATTTTGTGTTGTAGTGTGACAGGTTAAAAGCTAATTTATTGAATTTTATGATATTTTATTTTTTTTGTTTTTGTCATGAATACACAATTTTAGTAATATTTTTATTTTTATTGGTTTCTTTTATATATATATTTTTTTTTGAATTTTTGATATGGATACAAAATTAACACTATTTGGACAAACAGACTCACAGTTTAGAGTTATTCACATGCCTTCAGATGGTTCGTGCCTCTTTCATTCTATGTGCTATTCAGTTTACGGAAATAATTTCTACAGCGATCAAGTAAGAGAGGAAATTGTTAACTATGTTTCGACTAATTGGGCAAAATTCCAAATTTTAACTCATGATGTTAAAGGGGATAATTACATCTCCCCTGAACACTACCGTTGCGAGATGTTGAAACCATCAACTTACGGATCAGCATGTGAGTTGATTGCCGCATCTGAGCTCTTCCACTGCATATTCAGAGTGTACCATGATGGTCATTTACTCCAGAGCTTTGGTGCAGAGGGAACAGCATCTGATCGTATAAATTCAAACGGGGCGAAGCCCGCGGGTAACTGCTAGTAATTAATAATTCAAAAACCCTAGGAGATATTTTTATGAAACTTGGTATAAACTTTAAGTTTCTGGTTTTTAACATTTTCCAAAAATAATTTTTATTAAACTTATCAAATTTCAAAAGTCAAATTCCTTGAAAACTAGCAACTAAAACAAAATTTTACAAGACATAAAATTTAAAGGTCTTGTAATTAGATGGTCAAATGCACTAGGGAAATTGACTTTGAAAGTTTTATATGGCCGTCATTTTGAAATTTATTATTAAAAATTACCATAACCTTTTTATTTATTAACCGATGTTTACAGTAAAAATGTCATTGGATTTGGATTACAAAGTGCTTTAAATTTTATGTCTTGTAAAATTTTGTTTTAGTTGCTAGTTTTCATGGAATTTGCCTTTGAAATATTTAAATGGCCGCCATTTTGAAATTTGATAAGTTTAATAAAAATTATTTTTGGAAAATGTTAAAAACCAAAAACTTAAAGTTCATACCAAGTTTCATAAAAATATCTCCAAGGGTATTTGAATTATTAATTATTTAAAAAAAAATACAAAATGGCGGATTACGCCTAAACTAAACCGAAATAAAAAAAAAATATTACTATACATTATCGACTTGTTTTTTAATGTAGAATCTGGTCTGCATAGCGCGCTACACATTTTTTGACACTCTGTATATCATGTGTATATTTAATAAATAGAATAAAACTTAGAACTTCTAGGTTAAAAGAATTATTGTAAACTCCCAACATGCTCACTTTAATATCTTCTTGTACAATATATGAATTTCTTTAACCAAATAAACTATTATTAGCCTTCCTAGTGAATTTTTAACACTAAATTTAACCTTATTCTACTGGTATACTTTTAGTACAAATTGTAATAAACAAATATTTATTAAAAACTTTCAACTTTTGCGCTCAGTTTAATTAGGTTCCTGGAAAATAAGAGTGTTTACGACCAAATAAACTATTGAATCATGTTACTTATTATGCGCTCAAACTGTTAATACCAATGTAAAAAATGTTAGTAGTATATGTTGTATACAAATGATAATACAGTTACTGAGGAGATTTCTAGAAAATTCAACCCACGCTCACTTTAATGAGGCTCCTGGTCAATAGGGTGTGTTTTAACCGATCAAACTAAAATAGTTATTTTACTTATGAAGTGCTCAATCTTTTAATACTAAATTTAACCATGTTCGAGTGGTACATATTTAATATTTTGGAAAGAAATATTCCAATCTGAGGCCACTTTAATTAGTTTTCTATAGGATGCATTTATAACCAAATCAACTATTGATTTTTGTTACTTATTAGGTGATCGAATAGGTTATACCGATTTTAACCATTTACGTGGTATATGTTTAGTATAAGTCATAATTACTGAGAACATGATAGAAAACGTGCAACCTTGCTCTGACCTTTAATTAGGTTCCTGACTAATGAAAAGTGTGAATAACCAAATATGATTTGTGATACTTATTATAACCAATGTCAATTAATACCAATTTTAACTGTTTTTGAGTGGTATATGTTTAATAAAAGTTATAACAGCTTAGAAGGCTTACAAAAAACTCTAAAACCGCGTTAATTTCATTAGGATCCTGGCTAATATAAACTGTTTACATCCAATACCCTTTGATTTGTGTTACTTGTGCTCAAGTTTTTAATATAAAAATATACACATAATATATATACACAATACATTCAGGTGGTATATTTTCAAGAAAAGTATCTTGACATACAATGGCGGTATTGATATGAATCCTCTATTATAAATATATATCGTATTGTAAAATGTAAATATGACTTAAAACTTTCAAAATAAACTAATGCGCACGCTCTTAGAAGGCTACGGCACGGCGGCGGCTGCCCCCCCTATAATCTTCAGTCCAGCGCAAGGCTACGGCGTGGCGGCGGCTGCCCCCCCCCCCCTATAATCGTTCGTCCAGCGCAAGGCTACGGTGCGGCGGCGGCTGCCCCCCCTATAATCGTTCAGTCCAGCGCAAGGCTACGGCGCGGCGGCGGCTGCCCCCCCTATAATCGTTCAGTCCAGCGCAAGGCTACGGCGCGGCGGCGGCTGCCCCCCCCCCCCCTATAATCGTTCAGTCCAGCGCAAGGCTACGGCGCGGCGGCGGCTGCCCCCCCCTATAATCGTTCAGTCCAGCGCGGCGCAGCTTCACCAATGAATACAAACCTTAAAAGTTTGTATTAATTTTGTGCCGTGTCACGTCACCCTCATACATATCGCCTTTTGCGCCAACCCGTAATTAGCTTGTTTCAGGCAAATGAATACAACAAGCAAACTCCCTAAGCCCAGAACAACTCTCAAGGTTCATCACAAACATACCCACTAACAATCTCCTGCACCATAAAAGCAAACTAACCCTAAAAAACAGCACAAACAGTAATACAACACAAAACCAGCAACTCAATAGCCCAACAATCGTGAACCTTTTTTTAGACAAGGGACAGCCCCCCAAAGAAACACACAAATTACAAAAAGTTCACTAAACGAGAATACTCTGTAACTCTGCCCTCAAAAGAATCAAACATCATGTGAAAGATCAATTAAAATCGCACATCAAAACATCAATATTGGCTGTCAAACAAAATAGACAGATTGAGCTACATTTTAGACAATGAAAAACCAGACCTTGTAATAGTAACCGAACACGGCCTACCTCAAGATAACCTTAAAAACCTGCCTTGAAGGCTACTCACTATTGGGCGCTTTTTCAAGGAGAGACCATATAAAATGACCACTAGCAGGAAATGCAAAAAATGGCTTCGAGAAAGACAAGCTCATCAGCACAAGCAAGGATGAAACAGAGCTCATCTGTGAAACAGCACTTTTTGAAATTAAATCCAAAAAGCAAATAGTCCAAGTATTAGGAGTCTACAGACCACCCAGCGCAGAACTGGAACAAGCAATTGATGGTTCCCGTAGTAGCAAACCTGCGTACTCAGCCCCCATGTTATTTTTATGAAGAAAAAGTAAAATATTATGTCTCCCTTAATTAAGAACATAAATCAATAAAACTTGATATGTGGCTTCACCTAGTTGTTTTATATTCATATTTGTATAAAAACCCATTTTTTGTGTTCCTTGTTTCAGCAAACCTGCATACTGAGCCGCCATGTTATTCTTATGGAAAATAATTAAAATGTCGTAAACCGTTTACTTATGATTGTATATTGATGAAACTTGGTATGTGGCTTTATGTGGAATTAAGATACATATATATGCATTGGAAATTCGCTTAGTTTGTATGTTTGCTGCTACGGGGGTATTTTATATATCACTCTATGATAACTGGTTGCAGAGCAAAGTTAAAAAATATATATTTGATAAATACAGTATGTGGTATCTGTCTACTGTTCCCCTTCTAATCGAATGGAAATGAGTTTATTTGCTTAAGTCTTTCACCGGAAGTTGCCTGATGCAATATTAGAGTTTTGTTCCATAAGACCACTTTGTGCATCCGTTACTCCTTATCCGATCGTCACATACAATTTGTTTGGATGTCAAATAAAAGGTTTTGTCGTCCTCTAGTGAATTACATTTAGTATTTAGAAGTTATTTATGAGTGATCAAGAAATTATTCAGCAATAAAACTGAAAATTAAACTATATTTATTGTAAAATCAAATTGCGGAAATTTACGAAAATCGACACACTAGACCTTTATTTTGACACCTAAACTACTGTTTTACGACGATCGGGTCACAAAATGGAGACACAAAGTTATCATTGGCCTTATGAAAGAAAACTCCAAGATGGCGTCCGGAAACTTCCGGTGATAAAGAATCTTAATATGAGTACCAAGGGGTTTTAATTGCAATACGAAATGTGTACGCTTAACTGGCTTTTATCTAAAAACCTATTAACTCCCCATAAGAATGGCACTGATAGTCAACATACCATATATAGTACCGTCAGGATGTCTTAATTTTTCTCCACAACCACTAAAGATAAAAATATGATTCAAAAGGATAAATTGTTATTTTTAAGCTCTACATCATGAAAGCAAGTATTTTGGAAAATATATTAAATATTTAAAACAAATAAAAACTAGTTGTTAACGCCGATTGCGGCGGTGTTATTGTTTAGGCCCTTGCCTTCAGCCCTTCTGTCTTCCATCCAACGTCAACCTTGTGACACCTCGGAGGCTCACGATTCGATCCATTTTTAGACTAGATTCATTCCCTTTGACTAGATTCATTTAATTACGATTAGATCCATTTACTTACGTCCAGTTTATTCATTTATTCAGTTTTAGATATTGCTTCACATTTTAATTTGCCAAGTGACAACAAATTTTCTAAAAACAAGTGTTTTAATTTACAGAACCTAATTTGCTTATTAAGTGAAGTACGTAGTTGCCCCGCCACACTAGCATTTTTTAGGGAAATACAGCTGAACTTGGGATTTTAATCGAGGACCTTAGTGCACATTTTCCAACAAAAATATTTCCACTCGCAATTTTTCATTTCTAAATCAGTCCAGGATTCACTTCATGCATCCAGCTGCTTTAAAGTAATGGCAAAATGGTGGTAGATGAGGAAAATGTGATTTTATTTGACAAAAATAAACATAAAAGAAACATTCATATGAAAATAAACTTTGAAGGTGTTGCCTTTTTTTATTTTTAAAGTAATGAAAACTTCAAATTCGTAAACTATTACAAATTTTATTTAATACAAACATAACACGCATAATTATAAATCGCATTGGTTTTTTCATCATTGAATAATTTAGTAATATGGTTTTTATTTATTTCGCGTAAAGCAATGTATTATTAAATATACTTTTAAAATACCTTGTCAGAGTGTATTAGCGGCTCGTGATGCTTAAGATTATCAACTCATCTGTAAAAACTTAAAATACCCTTAGTGTTATTTTAAACTCTATTCATCGCTTTAATCGGTTTACGATTCTGAGTGATGTGTTTCATCGAATCCGTTTTTACTCCGATAAAATAATTATTTAAGCCAAGAGGATCCATAATTTCCCTTTGTCGATTATTGTGTCAGCAGTACTCAATGGACTCGATCTCAATACCGCCGTGTTGTGGTTGTATCCGTTGACACACCATTACGGGAACACAGAGACAGTTTAAACTGAATAAAGTTATGCATTTTAAAAGAATATACAATTTCTTAAATGCATGTAAACATGTTTTCTTTATAAGGTATTTTATTTACGAACCTGATAAGAACAATGTCTAAATAGTATTTAGAGTAACAGTTCCTTTTTACACGTTTATAGGCGTGCAGAAAGAGTTTTGTTTGTGAACTAGTTTATCCACCTCATCTACAGCGTAGGTTCAATGCTTTGTTACACAACAGGTAAACCAGATATTTCTTTCTGCGAGAATTTAATTGAGTACTTTGTATGCAACACTTCAGTTACTAATGTACTAATTTTAGATTTTCAATTTTTTTAAGTATAGAAAACTTTTAACAAATTGAATATTGATTCTGTAAAAGTATGGTTTAGGCCAAGAAAATGCAATGATATAAAAATTAGCCCCTTTTTAATATGGGATCTTATCTTTATTTATGGATCTTTGATTTTATGGTTTACGTAGCCGCTTTAAACAGCAATTGTGCAAACCCTAGCAATGCGCGGCGCGGCAGGGACAGACCGGAGCCTTCACGGCTGAGGACTGAGTGAGTGAGTGATTGATATACGAAAATAACATCAGCTCATTTTCCGACAAAATCTTCATATCAAGTAGTTGATTTGTTACAATATTTGTTAGATATCTCAGGGAACACAATAAAGCCATTAATTTCCAAACAGTGTTGCTTGAGTAAGGTATATAATTTGATTTTACAAAATACAACTAAAACTGCATAGTGCATACTAGACTGTTTTATAGTCATTCAAATTAATAGTTAATTAGTGATCAGCAAGCAATAATACAATGAAGATAGGCTATAACGGGATCGCATCCGCTAATGCAATTATAGCAGGAAATCTGAAACATGATTTTGAATTTCTTATAATAAGATCAGAAATAGATTAAGTTAATCAAAGGAAACAAGCTAGTGGCATCGTTTGAGTTACAGAAGCCCTTAACTATCACGAGATGTCGGGTTTCAATTACTTAGCCGTATAGTTCAATAATTGGAATTATACTGTTGGATAACTTCATGGCCCAGAAACGCTGCGCATCCAGTGATATTACGTAAGTAGTGTTTATATATATAACTTTAATGTACGGTTGTTTAATCATAGTTTGCTGATAAGATAACTTTTTTTGGGTATTGCGTGATTTGGTTATGTTTCAATTTGTTCAGTATATCCATACTATATATACAAAATACATTTATTATATTTGTTCAATGTACATTGTTTTCCTTAATTTTTAACAATTCACGTTTGTTGCCAAATTGTTTATTCTAAAAATCGGTAGTAGGAGGATTGATAAGTGTTTGGATTTTTTACAAACAAGTGTTTGTTTTTCCAGTGACAATCACTGTACATTATTGTTAAACAGGAGATAAATACAATAAGTTTTAAAAACTTGTGAATCTTATTTGTTATATTAGCTTACGTGTTTATTTTGTTACACCGCTCATAGTAAGATGAAAAGGATAAAAACAAACCCCTAAATGGTGAAGGAATCATGAACAACTCTCGTAACATTAAACAACCACATTGTCGATTGTTTACTATAATGTCAAGAATTTTACAGGTTTCAAAGACGGGTCTTTTCCAAAACACTTCAATATTTATTACGGTGCGGTATTTATCTTCTGCCAAGAACTAATAGAGATTCAATTATTACATATTTATTTAAACAATAAACTGTAATTTTATTCATATCAATAAAATATTAACCTAACATAGGAAAATATTTTTGTATGTTCAAAGTCAAACATTTTAAAATGCATCTAACTAATCTAATTAGTTTTAAGGGCATTAGGTTATGTTAAAGGCATTAGGCATTAGGTTATTTTTCTGGGCATTTTTAAGATGGAAACCTTTCGGCTCTTAATCAAGCCATGAAATACATTTATTAGCTTCTTAGCAAGCTTACATATGAGGTATAAACGTTATGGCTTACCAAGGAGGCGATACGGAGGTCTGGCTGGTAGTTGAGGTGGAAGAGGTAGGTGTTCGCCCCTCGCCGGGAGTGCAGGTAGGCCAACTTGACCAGGGGGGCGGCGGTGTGACCGTCGCTGAGGGCCGAGAGGGCGGAGTCCCTCACCGTCAGGGGCGAGTCTTGGGATTCGCTCCATTCTGTGTATTCATTTCGCACCGCAGAAAAGATTTCTTTGGTGTGGTGGGAGTACACGCTGCTCACGAACGTTCTGAGGACATGCAAAGAGAATGGGTGTGCTTTCAAGTCTTTGCAATCGTTCAAATTTAGTATAAAGTAGCCTTGACTGATACATGCACTTATTGAATACGCAAAGACTTTTCTTGAGATTTTTAAACGGATTTTTATGATTTTTGGTGTTACTGGACAAAGGTCAGCCGAAGTTGTTTCGCCTGAGTTTCTAAAGCTTGAAAATGATACAAGTGTCCAAGCCATCCTCAAAGTTTGTAATCTGTCCATAAGAATAACATTGGGAATTAACAGAATAGAAATTGCATTTAAAAACATTTTGAGTCAGCAAAACGCAGTTCTTCAGGGAGAACATATTATATGCGGAAAGTATATCTTTAATAGACAAAATAGTTGTTTAAATAGCAACTCAATTCGCACAAAGTACTGAAGGTGTGTGAATGGATTTCTTTAACAGCATGTACCTTGATGCCGCAGACGCCGAGTCTAACACTGTAAACGATGGACAAATTACTCCCAAACAATTTGCTTGAAATCGAGCTTTGTTAGTCGAAGTGATTATAAAAGGGAACACAATTTGCTAAAAAAGGACTTGAATAAGAGGATTGGGCTTCCGGGAAGAAGGGGTTATACCAAGGGAATTAGCTTGGTCTGAAGAACTAGCTTACAAGCTGACTGAGGTGATGATCGTCGAGACCACAGTTCGAGCTCCAGGATAAACAGCTACGAGAACGAGCATAGGTCCACTACATGATGTTCAACTTACCACCACCAATACCATTACCAATAATTCTCACATTATACGAGCAACAGATTTTATAGTGGTAAGTGATTAATACATAAACTACTTTTTTATGATTTGAAAACGAAATCGAGAATTTATCTCTTGAAATAAATAGTCGGTCTGAAAAAGCCCTGATGTTGATTAACCTTCCCTTATTTCTAAGATAACTTTACTTATTGAAGCACTAGGTAAGATTGAGCGACAGAATCAATCAACAAATGCTTTAATTAACTCATCAAGGTTTGTGATCCTTACCTCAAAGCTTGAATTACTTAATAAGTTTAGGAAAAATATTATAATCACTCTTTCCTAATCCGGATAATGAGGAAAAACATGTTTTGCAGAATTACATTAAAAATGTCGAAGTAAAGTTAAAATACAACACTAAAGTATGTTATGATTATGTACATTTTAATCAGTAGAAAATCTAAATGTGTATATAACTTCCTATGTGTAATAACATTAGGGAACAGTTTTTTTTTTAATTTCAGCTGAAATTTCTAAATTTCTTTCTAGTAGGCCATGAAACACTGACATCTAATTCTATAATAAAGTAATTAGTTCATGTTATATGTGAGTTACATGTTGACTTAATTGATTCTGTTCCCCACGAATTACATGATCACAACCCTTTACAACTCGTGCACCAAAGCCATACCATAGAAAAATAAAGCAGGTACCTGATTTATTTTTCTATGCATACCATAGAAAAATGCCATACCTTTAAGTTATGTTTCAAGCAGGGCTGCCCATCCCCCCTAAGGCAATAGCGCGATTCCCTCCAAAATTATGCTTGGTCCTTTACTACGCCCTCTTCTCCCCCCCCCCCCCCCCGAGGATGGAGTCGTTGCCCATAAAATGAAGTGTGTAAAATTATGTTAAATAGGGTTATTTATTAATTAATGCACCCTTATTTGTATCATGCTTACTGTATAAAATAAATCTCAAAAACAGAACTGGAATTGCTACACTTGCCTATTATTTAGTTTATTTTGTATTCGTTACATAAATTCGAAATTATAATTGCATATACAAATCAATAGCATTTATTTTTTCTTTATATTTTTTACAAGACAACATTTTTTATTGTTGCTAAATATATTCTATAGATATGCTAAGATGAATGGTAGGCTATATAGTTATCTGTTTACGGTATGTGTATATAAATATGTTAACTAAATAGGCCTGTAACTACTCTTGTCACAGGGCTTATTTTTAATAGATTTGTTAATAATGACTATAATATTTTTGCAATTGACATGATATTAGCCAACAGGGTTTTTGAAGTGTTAACATGTGGGGTGAAATAATTCCCTAATTCAAAATTAAAGTAGGCTACTCTTTTCTATTCCCCATTTCACAACTTTCACAAAGACCATAGTGAAGGCTACCTCCCCTCGAAGCAATTTCAAATCATCCCTTTAAACCCATAATTTTAGATTATGAAAAATTTAAAAGATAGGAATTTTTATTACAGACTGGATGCTATGCCGGTGCTTCGCAACGAGGTGAAAATTCAGAGTAGAAAAGTTATTGTAAACAAAACAATTACAGTCTATCGTTAGATATTAATCCTCACGACAGCTGTTTATTGAAATGAATTGAATTAAGAAGGAAACATGTGTGACAAAAAACAAATAAAACTCTCCTCCATATGAATAACATGGGGATTTGGAAGTCCCGTGGGACAGAGCCCTGAGGTCTTTCCTAAACGGCAATAGGCCTATGAAACTCCTGGGTATATAACTATAGGCCTATTTATGCAAAACTTCACCAGAATTTGTCCAATGATTTCGGCGTGATGGAACAATAGACAACCAGACAGATAGATACCATCTTATTTTTATGATAGTAGTTATTGATTTAAACATAGTTCCCTGATAGCAATCGCGTGCACGACGTTCGTCAGAGGCAAACAGCTTTCTCAATTAACCCGTACTTAAAATTTGCAAAGGGTCAAGTAAATTTTAATGTAATAAAAACATAAATAATTTGGGAACAACAACCTAAAATAGAAATCCAACGTATTTAAATTGAGAAACCATAATACAACGCTTTATAAAACAGCCTACATCAAGAGTTGTTCAAGACAAACCGTTGACATACAGGTTTACCAACTCGCAAATATTTAGCATTGTACAAAATCATGAAAAAATTTGGGAACATTTTACAATGAGCTAATGAGTTTTTGTTTACTGCTAAAAATTTAAATTACTTGAAATAAAAAGTGTAAATAATTTTCCCTCGATTTGTTCAGATTTTTAGGGGAGAATATATATCCCCCTCCCGATTATGCCCCTGTTTCCAGGAACTATTAAAAAAAATCCTTTGATTGATTGCTATGCGTTAGTTACATATAATACTGAAAAGTTACTTCTAACTAGCTAACTAACTTCTTACTTTGAATGTGTATATAAAATGTCTCACATTGAAACATAAAATGTAAGTGGTACTATACAAAATATTTATGCAGGAAATTACACAAATAAGATATAGCGAAATGCAATAATGATGTTGGGAAGTGTGATCAACTAAACTTGCCATGCGTTAAACGTTAAACCAAACAATTCAGACAGCCGTCTGCAGAACGAATATTACTACGCGATGCACGACGATGTTGAACAGAGAGACCTAAAGGCCTTTTCACACCGATATCTGTCACATAACGTCCAGTAACGTAACATAACGTAACGTAACGTAACACGTGACCGATTCACACCGCAAGCGACTGATGTCCGCGAGCTACTAATCTGAGTTTTCCAGTTTTCTCCCCCGACTACTGTCGGATTCAAAATTATGGATTCTCGAGTTTGATTTGTCATCAAAGATTAACTGATTGAGCTACAATAACGGCGGTTACATCAAAATTGTCCTTGTCTTATTCTTCGTGTTTTGGTGTAAACCAGATTTTAAATTTTGATTGTTACTCATTTTTATTGCGGGTAGAATATAAAAAGTAAACGATTTTTGCCTTTTCTAGCAACTACGGAATTAAAAAATTCATATTTCCGAAACGGGTCAATTTATCGATTCCAAATTATGATACGTCATAGATAGACATGTTTTTAGTTTATTTGTATAATTTTAGATTTTTAAATTTCATTTTATGAAAGCTGGTATCCATTTCGTAAAGTGATGTTTTCTTAGCACTCAAAAGAGCTAACTTGGTATGAAGCTCGTGATTTTTATAGTCTAATTTTGAAAGTACTTAAACCAAATCTACTTTGAAACGGATTATTCAGAGTGATATTAAGTAGTATTAAATATAATACTAGTATTAATTACTAGTATTAATTTAAATACTAGTATTAAATTTAGTAGTTCGTCAGTCACTGATACAAACAAACCGGTAGGATGTCTTGTAAAATGTGGTATTTTCGTTTTCAAGAATATATTGCATTGACTGCATTAAAAAAGTTGTGCTAAATGTAGGCTTAAAAATCTGTTATAGTCGTTTTCAAAACAAATAAATTTGCTGCAGTATGCTATGCTACAGGTCCCATTGATAAGGTTATTTTTATCTAATTTTTGGCCAAAGTTAGTCAACATTATCAAAGACAGCGGGTATAAAAATATGACTGCTAGCAAATTAGTACACCAAAAAAATTTGACCTCGTATAAGAATATTTATCCCTTTAATTCATTTAAATTAAATTATGTAGTCCTACTTTAAAAAGTGTTATATTCTTATTATTTAAAATATCATATACCAGAAAATGTAGAGGATTTTTTTTGTTCTAATCAACAAAGTAATTAAGGAAAACAATAATGAAATATAAACTGACTGTCTTTTCCGAGTACAACATACATTTCTTCCCAGGCAAATACTTGAAATTGGTGTCCCTACAACTCTCCAAATGACTATCCCACAAAAGTAGTCGTGCACGTACCTCATCAATAAACTAATCCATGTTTATATTAACCAAACAAACAAACAATAATAGAAATAGCATATGTCGAAACCCTTCAACAGCACCGGAGCACATGGGGCAGGAGGACAAGTGGCTCAGTGCGCATGCGCGAGGCCACCAACGCCGCGTACGTTTCTAAAAAGATCGCTCCCCGAGCGATCCCCTGCGATTAGTTGGTTGTTGGTTTAGTTCGCCGACTAGGCGTTACGTTTTTTCGGCGGTGTGAATTGACCCATTTGAACCAACGGCGAGCGATATTTTAAAAAGTCTGTCGCATCCTGTCACATAACGTAACGTTACGCCGGTGTGAAATGGCCTTAACCAAGATCAGACGTTGAGAGTGTTCACATCAAATAAACTCTAAATGCTGTTTCGTTAACAGATCTAAAAGTTGTTTGTCACATTTTGTACAAATCCCATTCTTTTGAATTTAAAATAAGGTGTTTTAAAAATTCCCCCCCAAAACTCAAATTTCCCCGCTAAAATCGAAAAATCCCCCCCAAAATAAAATTGTATAGCGCAACCCGCACTATCATCCCCCCCGTGGGCACCCTGGTTTTAAGAAACGATTTACTCTCTTTTGAAGTCAGTTGATTAACGATTTTTATTATTGATTTTGGAGCTCGATCTCATGTAGTGCTTCAATAACTAAAGTGTAAAGTGCAAATGGCTTAGTTTATAAATACCTAAGTAAATAAAATCTTGATAAAAATAAGTTGACTGTACGTTGTGTATGCCAGAAATATTAATAGTGGCAACCAGGGTGACTGTACGTTGTGTATGCCAGAAATGTTAATAGTGGCAACCAGGGTGACTGTACGTTGTGTATGCCAGAAATGTTAATAGTGGCAACCAGGTTGACTGTACGTTGTGTATGCCAGAAATGTTAATAGTGGCAACCAGATTGACTGTACGTTGTGTATGCCAGAAATGTTAATAGTGGCAACCAGATTGACTGTACGTTGTGTATGCCAGAAATGTTAATAGTGGCAACCAGATTGACTGTACGTTGTGTATGCCAGAAATGTTAATAGTGGCAACCAGATTGACTGTACGTTGTGTATGCCAGAAATATTATTAGTGGCAACCAGGGTGATTGTACGTTGTGTATGCCAGAAATGTTAATAGTGGCAACCAGATTGACTGTACGTTGTGTATGCCAGAAAAATGTTAATAGTGGCAAACAGTAGCTTTTAGTTTTGTGACTTTTAATCCGGTATCACGTACTTATCAATGGCGGGGATTAATTAAGTATAAATTATTATAATAGTCTTCTAGGAATCTTGCCAACCTTATAAACTTACGTGATACAGGTTTCTCAGGAATTAAATGTATCTCAATTGCAACATATTTTGCAATGTTTTCCCAACACTCTCAAACAATGAATTATTGTTTCAAGAACCTCTGATCATCTTATATGTGACCCAATTTACCCAATTTCAATTATGTCCAAAACTGTGATCGTCAAAATGAAAAGTGGTTTATTGTATTTACAGCATAAGATTTAGGTTTTAGATTAGTAGGTTTTCTATCTATAATTAACTAACTACCTTTGTGATCTTGTTTCCTTTTTAGAAAAGTAAAGATCTGCAAAAATCCTTTAGTAAAATAAACATTGATTTAGAACTGTTGGACTTCTAGGAAAGTATTGGGCTTAACTTTCACATTCTTACGACACCTCATCCACTCGACGAAAGTAGTTAATCCAGCAAATTCAAAAAATGCCCATCTAAATAAGGCAGAGAGTAAACACTGAGAATCTTATCAACACTCTGAGAATCATTCTTATCTTTCCTCTGAGCGCCAATACGAGGAATTGCGTAACAACTTACTTTTTACTGGAATGTTTATTTGCCTAATTAACACTTCCATCGTTTAGGCCACTGTTACACAAACGAAACTATAAAACATCAATTTTCATTACAATAGGTCAGTTGTACTATAGTAAGTACTATTTACAAGAGAACACGTTTACAACGTCTGTGGCTGTCCTCGTAATAGTGTAGGAGAAGAAGCGGAGACCCTGTTTCCTGTAATTGAATCCGGTGCGTCATGGTGTTGTCCTACCCATAAACCAGTATTGTAGTTGCAAGTAGGGGACCGATAAAAGCTCCTGACCTAGTAATCTAGCAGGATAGGCTACTTTAGCGTTGGACAAGGTTAGGTTTGATACATCTAACAACTATTAAGTCCAACCTCATTACAATTAACCTACATGCGATTTTATATCTTTAATACGACACTAGTTAACTTAATTTGTCCCAGTAGCCTCAATAAATCATTTCATATATTCCCTAAGGCTTTTACGTTTTTAGTTTATGACTACTTAATCTTTGATAATTTTGGTTACTGATGTTGTAATAAATAGGTGTTCATGTTATTAGTCTGCGAATCTACGCATCTAAGCACAAGCCATACTAATGAAGACAAACAGCTCTATAAAACCAATTACCTCCGTTGTATCGTCCAGTGAAATGTAAAATTTGATATGAGGATCAAAAGATGTTATGTGGTTGGATTCCTCTAAGTAAGAAAGGATTGTCTGATTATTAACGAGTTTGGCCTTAAATAAGGTTTTACTACACATTTGAACCAACACAGCAAAAAACCAACCAAGGTAAGTGTTACATTTTTTAAACTATTCGACCAGTCGTGTTTGCCTAAATGACAAGAATCTTGACGTGAGGCGATTATCTCACTGGCTATGATTATTATTAAAGTCCCGATTTTATGCACTGGAGATCCGTTTTGTTGCAGATCAGTAATTGGCCACAGAATCATCAGTTGTTAGTACTTGTTAACAATCATTGTTTCAGAAACTTCCACTACGGCACTTTATCACAATTTCTGCGATCTCAGCTTTCATGTAACACTATAATTTCGCCTTACCTTAATTGTAGCCATACCGTGTATTTTTTGACCAGTTTGTCCTGTCTGAAACCAAGTTTTTTAATCGCGTTTCTTAAAGCGAAAGTGCGTCTGTCTACCTTATCGTTGTGGAGAACCTTCTTTACAGAGACACAAATTTAGCCTTGCCCAACACTTCAGCGTTAATTTGGCCAAAATTTAATTAGTTTACTTTGGTCCTAACTTTAATTTCATTCATGGTTCTGAAAAGAACAGATAACCTCAAATATGGTGGTTGGAAAATTAGCAGAAAGATCATGAAACTTAAAGTGTTTTTCTTCAATCATACAGTAATCCGGAGGCTAAAATCCATCAATATAATGAGATCATAAAAACTTGTCAATTTAGGTACCCAAGAATATTTTGCTTGGACTTATAATAGAACAGAGTCTGTTCAATTCTTCTTTATTATTGTGAGTTCAAAAGCATAACGTTTGTAATAGGTTAGTGGTTTTATTTGACTTTTACCCGTCTTATGGGGTTCGTGGAACGAACGCAGCGAAGCAAATATAGCTATTAAAGCTGTTGGGTAACTAATAACATTTATCTGCACGTCTAGGATTCACGCCCACATCAGGGCCGCTGCCGTGGTTTCTGAGACCAACCCCTTGCCCATCAACTCCCACTATCCAACTAATCAGATTTGCGCAAATAAAATATTTCTACCTCGATATGTAAAAGAGGTATTTTATTAGGAACTTAATTCCAAAACGATACATTTTATTGTTAAATTATTCATGTGCTTGTGTGTTCTACCTTAAACTGTTATCTTTGTCACTGACATCAAGACCACTTTCGACGTGTCTGGCAGAAAAGTCGTTGTAGCTCTCGAGGGAGACGAGGCCCAGTAGCAGTTGTCTGTCGATGAAGGTGTCGCCTGCTCGTTCTATCTCCGCCGACGCACTGCGGGGGAACCACAGGCCGAAGCGGGGCAGGAACCTGGAACATGTAATCGTGACGTCTGGCTTTCTTATAACGAAAATATCACTTTCTTTCTTAGCGGGAGGCTAAAGCTTAATCGGTTTACTTATTACAAAGGTGCTTAACCTATCTCTCGGACTACGCCTTGGCGCATTTGATGGGTTACAACTCAATCCTTTTTTTAAGACACTCAATATGAGGTTAAATAAAACCACACACACATATTGAGAGAGTATTTTTAAAATATAATATTTTTCGTTCGAGCAAGATAGTTAATTAAATAATATTTACTATTGAATGCATTACTTATTTATACTCAAGGATACAAACTTTGGTGAAAATTTGCTCTATTCCTACATTTAAATAACGGGTTCAGGCGTTTTATCTAATATTACATTTTACCGCTATAGGCTGAAACATGCTGCCTGTGTGTTTACAGCACCTTGGACTCTCGACGACCGCCTCCATCAAGGACTTGATTGGTGCCGCCTGGAGGCACGGGAGGAGTTGCTCGTTGTCTAGGCAACCGATTTGCTCCTGGACCTTCCGAAGGACCTCCCGAGGCTGTCGCACCACGGCCCAAGGGCTCAACATAGACCCGGACAACAGGGTGACTCGGTGAAACAGTCCTATGAAAAACAACACATCCTAAAGTGAAAAATGGTAAAACTATCGATCAACGACACCACGCAAATTTAAAATTGTTTTTTCCAAAATTTTGTAAATTTGACGCTGATTCTGGAAATGATAGTTTTTTCCGCGGAAAGGTGTTAAAACCTCGGAAAATATGAAAATTGTAAAAAAGGTTTTGTTCTTATAATACTGGGTATTCAAATGGGGTATTTCAAATACTGGGTATTGCTCATGTGGGTATTCAAAATGTGCGGAATTTAACCCTGAACACGTACGTGCAATTATTTTCCCGATCGTACTTTTTTCTCCGCGTATAAGGCGGGTAAATGTCGGAAAATCGAAAAAAACATCGTTCTTATAATACCGTCATGTGGGTACCTATTCAAAACTGTGCAGAAATTCACCCTGAATACGTACGAGCAATTACTTTCTGGATCACACGTTTTCCGCGGAAGTCGTTAAAACCCTGGAAAATCGGAAAATATTATTTTTCTTTTAATTCTGTCATGTCGGTATTCAAATTGTGCAGAATTTCACCCTGATTACGTATGCGCAATTATCTTCCCGATCGGACTATTAATAAGCAAGAAATTTCCAATAAAAGTTTACAATCTATTCAACACAGAGCGGGCCCGGCACCGTGGTTTTTACAGCGGCCACATCAGTAGTTTCCGGTGGTTTTCATCCGCATTTAATAACGAGGTTAGGTTATGATAATACATGTATCATAACCTAACCTAACCTAACCCATGTTTTGCGATGTGCCAGCACGTCGTTTCGACACAGCGTTCTGCGGAGTTAGGTTAGGTTAGTTTATGATAAATAACTAATTTAACTATCATAACCTAACATAACCTAACCCATGTTTTGCGATGTGCTAGCAAGTTGTTTCGACATACAGTGCTCTGCGGAGTTAGGTTAGGTTACTGTATGATAAATAACTAATGTAACTATCATAACCTAACCTAACTCCGCAGAGCGCTGTATAACCTGTTTTTGTCGCTTTGGCGGCACATTTTTCTACGTTTTCCTGCGCGCTCCAGCTTTAACGGTCGTATCTCGCTTAATATTAGTCCGATCGGGGAAATAATTGCATGTACGTGTCCAGGGTGAAATTCCGCACATTTTGAATACCCATATGACAGTATTATAAGAAGAAAAAAATCCTTTTACGATTTTCCGGGGTTTTAACGACTTTTCCGCAGAAAAATATCATTTCCAGAATCAGCGTAAAATTTCCAACATTTAGGGGAAAAAATTTTAAATTTGCGTTGTGTCGTTGATCGATAGTTTTACCTGAAAAATAACTAAACCCTATAGCATTTATCTGAGCTAGTTTTTACGCATAAATGTTGGATTTCTGTTCAATACTCTTTGTCCATACTGTCAAGGATCACGCTTCATCCAAACGCAAGTTTAGCTGTGAACCGGTATATGATATTAAACCCTTATCGGTTATGAAGTGGAAAGTAAAATATACAAGTTATAAATAGTATGTATCTTTGTAGATTATGCTTTATTACCCTTTAAACAAACGAAACTACGGTTTGACACTACAGTGGACACCCGGTAGAGAGGAGATGATCGGAACAATCACATTATAAAATGATATTGACCTAGTTAGCTCACCTAACCAATAACGGTACCACCTCATATCATAACTGTGTAATTTTAATAGATTACAGAACTTAAATAGTACATAGTTCAATGCAGGCATGAAAACTCGAACGGATGGGTGTGCTGACTTTTAGACGATTTGCTTTTCTGTGTTTGATTTTGTTACGAATGCATTATACTAGTTTTGATGATTGCGGTGTTAAAAAAAACATTGTATAAGCCTGAAAATATTATCATAAATAGTTAAAATTACATTAATACTTACTAACAATCTTGACTGATTTTCATACTTTATGTATTCCAATAAATAACTATTTGAAATGTAAAATTGTTAAAAACATGCATGAGTTAAACATTTTAAAACTAGTTATAACGTGTTATTAAAAAATTTACAAAAGTAGATTATTTCGTTGTGATAAAAGCTGAGGCTAATGGATTGGTCGTTCAAGTTTGCGAAGGTATCTTTGATGCAGGACAAACCTCTGGCCGAAGTCCGCAAGAGAAGGACGTTGGCGATGGCGGCCCCGGTGTCATGCCCGACCAGGATCACTCTGCTGGGGTCACCTCCGAAGGCGCCTATGTTGGAGTTGACCCAGCGAAGGGCAGCCTCTACGTCCGACACTGCGAAGCAACACTCCGTGTCGTCTTGTTGGGTTTGTAGGAAACCTGTTACACATTGACGGATTTGACAATAAAACAGCTCATGGCCACCGTGATTCTCGTGTCGCGGGTTGAGAGGTTTAAGGTGCGTTGATGTAGGACGCTGGTTACAAGCGCCTAGGAACCGATAGCTTACTTCAGGCGCTTACATGCGCGTGCAAATGCTTATGACCTTTCACGTACAAAGCTGGAAACAAGTTCGAGGCCTCAGTCATCGAGATGACTTCATCAAGTGACGATGCCAATTTTCTAGTAGAAAATGTTTAGCCTAGTTGAAGCTGGCAAGAAAGAGAGTAGGAGTTCATGAGATTAACCTCGAAAGGAGGAGATTAGGCGAGTATCATCTTCTTTTTCCCCAGTTGAATACTGATAAAGATAGATTTTTCTCATACATGAGAATGGAGTTAAGCGCATTCACCTACATTTTAGAGGCAGTAAAAGAACAGTTATAGAACAACTTGGGAAATTGGCACAAACAACCAATACAACCGGATGAGCGCCTGGTGATTTGTTTAAGGCATTGAAAAATAATTAATTTATTAAGTAAATGTTCAATGATTAAACATATTAACCGATAATCTTTTGCAAATACATTATCTTCCAGTATTTTGTATTTCCTTATCCCTCAAATCATAAGTATACCATATTTTTGTAAACACATATATATCATATAGCCATGGAAATATACGCTAGACTGATTGGCTGGTCTTTGAACAATGTGAGACATCTACGTGGTAGGGTTTTAGTCTTCAGCGATTACATAACCCCTTTAATAAGAGTAAAAGTCTAAAATTAAGGAGAAAAAATATACATATATGTTGACTTTGTTATGTTTTTGATCTGAGTTGTGTACAAAAAAGGTCTTTAAAATTACAAAAACAGAAACATTACTTTGAAATTCTATAAACCAGCAAAAGTAGTGTTAACTCCTTTTATCAAATGCCATTTAGAGTTTGTTAATGACATAGTAATCGTAGCCGTAAACTGAAATCCTGCGGACTTCAGCAACGCTCCTTTCCCCTATCTTATAACAAAGTATTTTCACGGCGCGACGCAGATTGTTCCGAAGAGTAGATATGAGCCTAGTAGATTAATACATTTACATACAATGCATATATTTTCGGACTAAATCAAACTAAACTATAAGTAAAACTAAAATATAATGTGTAGGCCAATACCTTAAATTTTATAAAAATATGTACTACTCTGAAAAAGTTATTCAAAAACATTTTAATTTTGGCTCAAAAAAATAATAGAAAAAAAATGTATTGCAAATAATCATTTTGTTCTCTTGGAAAAGCAGAATTGTAAATATCATATCCCTCAATAATGTTTTTCTTTATCTGTTGTTTCTGGTATGATGTTAGTTGTTGTTGTTGTTGTTGTTGTTGTTGTTGTTGTTGTTGTTGTTGTTGTTGTTGTTAGTTGTTGTTGTTTTTGATTTTGTTTACTCTTACGCATGATTGGAAATGTCTTCCTTGTTAGTTTTAACCTCATATTGTTCAGAATATTACACTCGACATTGTTTACCGATCTTCGTGCACTTCACAAACAAAACAAAACATGGTAGAACAAATTGAGTTAACAAAAACTGTTTTAAACTAGATAATAGATCATAAACTAGAACATAGAAAATTTAAATATATTAATCATTGGAAATGTAAGGTATATTTTTGGTGTAAATATTTTTCATCCGGGATTTTTGAATTTACGGGTTTTCTTTGAAATGGGTTTTCTTTGCATCGCTTTATTTCCAAACATTTAATGACGGTCGTGACTTTGAAATTGTATATCTGTATAAAAGTTAAAACCAATACGGGAGCGTCCCAAAACTCCGAAATTTCATAATTCCGAGGTCCGTAAAAATGAACTACATGTTTAAAATAGTAGGTTTCATAACTCCTAGGTTTCATAATTCAGAGGTCTCTAAAAGTCAACTAAGAATTAAAATTATTATAGTTCCGAGGTTTCAAAACTCCGAAGTTTCATAAAATCAGTTAAGTATTAAAAAAATCACTACTCCGAGGTTTCATAATTCCGAGGTCTGTAAAAATCAGCTAAATATTAAATTTGTCATAACTCCGAGGTTTCATAATTCAGAGGTATGTTTAGTTTAATATAATATTGCACTTTATCACAATTCCGAGGTTTCAAAATTACGAGGTCTTTAACCCTTTGGGGAGTATGGACGTTCCTGAACGTCCATTGTGTACTGTATTAAAGGAGTAACCCTTTTATACCAAAATGTGACCTTCAGGAGTAAGAAAAAAAAACATCAAAATTACATTAAATCTGTTTGTATTTACTAAAAATACAATAAAATAGTTGAATAAGTGATAAAAACTAATAACAATATCTCAAAAATCTAATCCATTTTTTATGTAAAGTTAGGCACCCATAATACACCGTACACTGTAAAAACCAACTATTAGTAGCAATACTGCCCGGCCGGGTGACAGAATGCGCGGGAAAACGTAATACTAGTGCTCGGGTCAAATGACGCGTGGGGTGGCGCGGGAAATATCTAAGTACTAGCGCTCGGCTCGGTGACAGGTTGTGCGGCGCGGGAAAGAACTAGGCCGCACTGTCCCGCCTCTCCCGTACACTCTTGTGCGAATCAAATAGAAAATGCTATTCAGCGTGACTCAGTTAAATGTTACAATTGCAATAACCTTTTATTATAACTAATTACAGCATTTATTACATAAAAAAGGCCTAATATCAAATGCACCATGCAAAGCCGTTCCAGAACGTCTTTACTATTTTCAGCCATTTAGCAAATGGCCGTTCCAGAACGGCCATACTCTTTTTACATAAAAATACATTACTCGCCAAAGGGTTAAAAATCAAATAAATGTCTATCTAGAATATCATAACTCCCAGATTTCGCAATTCCGAGGTACAGTCTGCGCCACAAGTGAGCATGCCACGCCGGCTGCCGGGCTGTGGTCGTACGGCGCTGGAGCCTGCAGCTTCGTTGTTGTGTAAAACATTTACTTATCAATCTAACATATATACAGCCGCATGTGTAACTCACTGACTGACTGACTGACTGAGGTATACGAATTCTAGACCACTTCTAGAAGAGCTAGAAACCTGAAATTTGGCATGTATGTAGCTTGTACCTTGTAACCCACAGGAAAATTCCAAAAAGTTACAATTTTTTATTTTAACCTCCTCAAAAAAATTCCAAATGGAGGAAATTTTGAACATGTCCAAAATAGTGACTTTTTATTTGAGCTGTAGCAGCCGAACGGTTGGTCCTATCGAGAAACGGAGACCACCACGTGCAACGGATTTCAGACGATCTACAACTTTGGTCCTATGACTTTTTGTCGTATCTCGTCTCCTTCACCCTTAGGTAGCGCTAGATTTTTCAAATTTCGGCATATTTTCGAAATATTTTGGCCGTTTTTTATTGCCTATCACGTTAATATACTTGATGGAGGCCTAATATTGGGCATGCAGAATGTCTACATCACACTTAGTAAATAGCAGCAGAAATATGACCAGTTTTTATTAATTAAACCTGTCGAAAAATGAAAAAATCTAAATATCTTTAGATATGACCGTTTTCTTAGTATAAGTAGTGGTGTATTGGGGGTTCTGTCCCAATTTATAGTATTGGATATACACGTGACACCAATAATACTTGAGCTAGAGACGTGAGATTTGACATGCATGTGCCTTCCACCTTTTCTTTCCAAATCCTACTATTTTTAGTTTGAACTATCTCAATAAAATAAATCAAAATGTAGTATTTTTTTATTTAAGCTCTAGCGGCCGAACGGGTTGTCCTATCGAAAAACGAAGATCACCATGTGCCACGGATTTCAGACGAACTACAACTTTAGTTCTATGACATTTTGCCGTATCTCACCCCTTTCACCCTTAGATAGCGCTAGATTTTTTAAATGTAAACTTTTTTCACAAATTTGTTTGTGGTTTTTAATGGTTTGTCGCTCTAATATAGAACTTAGAGGCCTAATCCTTATCACACAGTATTCCTACATTACAATTAGTACTAAGAAATACTCCCACGCCCAGATTAAGCATCTTAAACAAGCAAAAAAATCAAAGTTTTGAGCTCTTGTAGACTTTTCGTGTTTTTTGGGTACATTTTCTATGTTGCGCACTGTCGAGGGTAAAATCCCTTATAAATCATGTCATATTTGTTGCAGAAGGCTTTTAGTTACCCAAAGTCATAGTATTTCAGGTTGTTAACGGTGGTCGTATCCCTTATAAGGTTCAAAATACGCCTTTTAAAGGCTACATTATACATCAGTTAAGGGTATAATTTACGACAGGGACCTGGGGGCGAAGCTCCCCACAGGGGTCTGGGGGCAGAACCCCCAGCGAGCGAAGCGAGTCTAAAATATATACAGCCGCATGTGTAACTCACTGACTGACTCACTGAGGTATACGAATTCTAGACCACTTCTAGAAGAGCTAGAAACCTGAAATTTGGCATGTATGTAGCTTGTACCTTGTAACCCCCAGGAAAATCCCAAAAAGTAACAATTTTTTATTTTAACCTCCTCAAAAAAATTCAAAATGGAGGAAATTTTGAACATGTCCAAAATAGTGACTTTTTATTTGAGCTGTAGCGGCCGAACGGTTGGTCCTATCGAGAAACGGAGACCACCATGTGCAACGGATTTTAGATGATCTACAACTTTGGTCCTATGACTTTTTGTCGTATCTCGTCTCCTTCACCCTTAGGTAGCGCTAGATTTTTCAAATTTCGGCATATTTTCGAAATATTTTGGCCGTTTTTTATTTCCTATCACGTTAATATACTTGATGGAGGCCTAATATTGGGCACGCAAAATGTCTACATCACACTTAGTAAATAGCAGCAGAAATATGACCAGTTTTTATTAATTAAACCTGTCGAAAAATGAAAAAATCTAAATATCTTTAGATATGACCGTTTTCTTAGTATAAGTAGTGGTGTAGTGGGTTCTGTCCCAATTTATATTATTGGATATACACATGACACCAATAATACTTGAGCTAGAGATGTGAGATTTTGCATGCATGTGCCTTCCACCTTTTCTTACCAAATCCTACTATTTTTAGTTTGAACTATCTCAATAAAATAAATAATTGTGAATAAAAAATCAAAATGTAGTATTTTTTTATTTAAGCTCTAGCGGTCGAACGGGTTATCCTATCGAAAAACGAAGACCACCGTGTAGCACGGATTTCAGACGAACTACAACTTTAGTCCTATGACATTTTGCCGTATCTCACCCCTTTCACCCTTAGATAGCGCTAGATTTTTTAAATTTAAACTTTTTTCACAAATTTGTTTGTGGTTTTTAATGGTTTGTCGCTCTAATATAGAACTTAGAGGCCTAATACTTATCACACAGTATTCCTACATTACATTTAGTACGAAGAAATACTCCCACGCCCAGATTAAGTATCTTAAGCACCCAAAAAAATCAAAGTTTTTGAGCTCTTGTAGACTTTTCGTGTTTTTCGGGTACATTTTCTATGTTGCGCACTGTCGAGGGTAAAATCCCTTATAAATCCAGTCATATTTGTTGCAGAAGGCTTTTAGTTACCCAAAGTCATAGTATTTCAGGTTGTTAACGGTGGTCGTATCCCTTATAAGGTTCAAAATACGCCTTTTAAAGGCTACATTATACATCAGTTAAGGGTATAATTTACGACAGGGACCTGGGGGTGAAGCCCCCCACAGGGGTCTGGGGGCGGAGCCCCCAGCGAGCGAAGCGAGTCTTTATATATAATTCTGTAAGCGAAATTTTTAAGTTAAAATTGTGGGAGTTTGGCTGGACGCAGGACGATGGGAGACGGTTCAAATTAAAGGTCTCGATCCCAGGGACTCGGGAAAAATAGCTGTATCTCCATAAAGTTACCACCAAACAAGAAATAACGTAAAACATCCCCCATAAGAAAAGCATAGGAAATTAAAAAGTCTGCTTTGTTTACACTAAAACATGTGATTAAGTATCTATTTTATTTACGAACTGACATGTGTTCAAATCAGATTGGGCAAAGTATTCGAGTAAGGTTAGGGGCTATGGCCCCTTCAAGCCACTAGTTGTAGTATAAATTTAAAGCCATAAAAATAAACCATTTTATCCTATACTTGTATCTGATAAATGGCTTATTATTTGTCTGCAAACTGTATTTGTTCTGCCATAGATGATGTTTATACTGTACCTTTAGATTAGGCATTTGTGTACTTGGCGAAATCCTAAAACCTATGAAAACTCAAATGTAGCTAAAGAATGTACACGAAAATTTATCATTTAGCTTAACACATAAATTTATTGGTTGATAAAAAATACCCCCGTAGCAGCAAACCTGCGTACTCAGCGAATTTCCAATGCATATATATGTATCTTAATACCACATAAAGCCACATACCAAGTTTCATCATTATACACTCATAAATAAACGATTTATGACATTTTAATTATTCTCCATAAGAATAACATGGCAGCTGAGTATGCAGGTTTGCTGAAGCAAGGAACACAAAAAATGGGGTTTTATAGAAATATTAATATAACTCATGTAGGTAAAGCCATATACCAAATTTCATTAATTTATTTTCATAATTAAGGGAGATAACACGTTACTTATTCTCCATAAGAATAACATGGGGCTGAGAACGCAGGTTTGCTGCAACGGGAGCCTTTGGCAAAAAATTGTTTTTTTGAGCAAATATCAATGGTCCACAACCAGATGAAGCCGTATACCAAGTTTCGTCAGTATACGTTCATAAATAAGCAAGATATAAAATTTTTCTTTTCCTCCATAAGAATAACATTAGACAACGTACTGTGTTTAGCACTTTCAATATCTCGGTAACCAATTGACGTAGAGAAATGATAAAAATACCAAATTGTGTTTTTTTTTAAGCTGAATCCAATGAAAAAAACTAAAATTTGACTATTTCCAAAATTATATGTAAAAAATTCAAAAAACCCATTTTTGGGGTACAAAACCCCCCCAAAATACCCCTTCGGATAAAGCGATCTGGCTGGTTTTCGAACTTAAAGTCATAAATGTTGCTTTACACGTTTATACCAAATTTCATCAAAATCGGATAATTTTTACGAGAGTTATCGTGCTCATGGACACACACACACACACACACACACACACACACACATATATATATATATATATATATATATATATATATATATATATACAGTTTCGAACGAATGGTGTTTTTGGGGTCTGGGGACCTCAAAACGAAAAGTTATCATGGTCCCGGGCTTAGGTCTTACCATGCCGACTACGGTAATAGCTCCCTATAGGGGAAATTCGCTAAAACTACGTATGTGGTTAAATAGTCAGTGTATTGTTTAAGAAGCAACGCACTCAAAAACGTTTTGAACATCAGCAAGTGATTTTACCCAAAACAAGACCTAGAACGTTTGATGGAAGTTCATACATTTAGTGGACTTATACAAATTGGATCAAAATAACTTATATATGATAGCTTAAATATAATGTTAGTGAACGAGTCAGTGTTGGGGGAGCATGAATATGTCACCGTATGGGTTTTATTTGGAATATATTTGGCATATACTTTTATAAGAAATATATATTTTCTATTGGAAATTGTTAGGATTGGGGTAGGTTTTGTTAAGTTTTTGTAAGATTTTGGTATTTTATATTTGAAAATTTTGATAAAACATATCTTTTAAAGTACTTTAAGTATTAAGTGTAATGTACTGTTTAGTTAGGTGTGGCTGTGTTTTGTTTTTGGTTCATTATAAATAAGAAATAACGTGAGAATGTAAGAATGCAACTATCGTGACTACCAAGGGCTATTGTGAGTTATCCAAGGGCCGAATTTTAGTTGGTTAACTCAAGAGTAAATACGCTACGCAAAATAGAAACTGCCTTAAGGGCAATGGTGGATCTAGGATTTGTTTCGGGGGGGGCAAGATTAGTTTGTATCCCAACCCAAATAGGATATAAGCAGAACCTACGAAAACTACTTGGCCTGCATACAGTTCTGGTCGCATTCCTATTAAAAGCAACTGCACAAGCCCGAAAACCTACCAGCCATTTCTGCTTTTACGACACAAAAAAGACTTTTCATGTTAACGGAAAATATCTATGCGTATGAGTTACCAATTGACTTGCAAAATTTGTTTTATACAACACACAGTGATCTTTGCCGCTAGTCATGATTCTCCTCTGTATTCAATAAAAACCATAATGAATTGAGCTCACGATTTTGTTGCTGAGCGTTGTCTCCAAAATTCATTAACAACCAAAGCAGATGAGAACAGCTGACTAAAACTTGTCTAACCAACGAGGTTAAAAATATATCTTGGGGTCTCGGTTGGGGTAAAAAATGAAGCCTACATGGTTGACCGCCATTTTGCTCAGGTAACCAATCAAATCATCTCTTCACAAGTTAAATGATTTTTAACTGACTATCAAGAGAGGATTTACTCGAGAAGAGAGGATTTGATTGGTTATCATATAAGCAGAGTTGGTAGATAGGCAAATGGCGGTCGACCATAGGCTGCACTATTTTTACGCGAAACGAGACCTCTAGTTATATCTAACCTTGTTGTGTACTAACCAAAATCTATCTATATTATTAAAATAATTTCTTGGTTTTTGTTCGGTGATTTTTGACCCCTAAAACTATTATTTTGTATCCATTAAATGAAAAGCTCTTACTGTCTAGATGTGGCTGTTCGGGTTTTGGAAAACCTCCACCTTCAGTGTTTCGCCCCATATGCTTTTAAAGTTTCAATGTTAATCTTATGTCGTTATTTTGTTAGCGCTAAAAGTGGTTAGCAACTACCTCAAGCTTTAATGTTATTTGTTGTATTATAACTCACACATTATTTACTTATTGGTAAAACTAGATAAATACCCCCGTAGCAGCAAACCTGCATACTCAGCGAATTTCCAAAGCATATATATGTAACTTAATACCACATAAAGCCACATACCAAGTTTCATCAAGATACATTCATAAAAAAACGATTTATGACATTTGAATTATTCTCCATAAGAATAACATGGCGGCAGAGTATGCAGGTATGCTGACACAAGGAAAACAAAAAATGGATTTTAATACAAATATCAATATATCTCAACTAGGTAAAGCCACATACCAAGTATTATTAATTTAGGTTCATAATTAACGGAGATAACATTTTACTTATTAGCCATAAGAATAACATGGGGCTGAGTACGCAGGTTTGTTACTACTGGAGCTATCGTCAAAAATTTTTTTTGTGCAAATATCAATAGACCACAATGATTTGAAGTTTCGTCAGGGTAAGTTGATAAATAAGCGAGATATACAATTTTTTTTATTCTCCATAAGAATAACATTGGACAACGTACTGTGTTTAGCACTTTCAATAAGAATAATCCTCGCTTTCTAACTTTTTCATGTCAAGATTACAGATTTAAATAATTTGTTTTACTTTTATTACCATAAGTAAAGGAATATATATTTCCTATGTTTAAATTAACTCTCATTTTGGCGTACTGATCATCTTTCACTGTGCAAACTTTCATAATTTCAAGTAAATTATAAGTGTGTATAATCATAGTAAATTTGAAAATAGAGCACACAATTTTCCTATTTTAACTATTATACGCTGATTGGGGCCTTGACACTTTATAGGTTTTGTGTTTAATGTTTTTAAGCTGTTAAATGTTAATGTACTATTATATTGGCATGCATATCATGTTTTACATTTCACAATTAATAACAATATCAACACAATTAAAATGATAGTTGAATTGTTTGCGAGCTGCCGGCTACTACGGGCCCGCGCGGAGTCGGCAAGCTGTTGGCGTGGACTGTACCTCGGAATTGTGAAACCTCGGAGTTATGATATTATCAATATTTAATTGATATTAAGAGACCTCGGAATTATGAAACCTCGGACCTATGATAAACTGCATTTTTATATTTAAATAAACGGACCTTGGAGTTACGAAACCTCGGAACTATGATAATTTTAATTCTTAGTTGACTTTTAGAGACCTCGGAATTATGAAACCTCAGAGTTATGATATTTTTAACATTTAGTTCATTTTTACAGACCTCGGAATTATGAAATCTCGGAGATTTGAAGCCCACCCGTTTAAGAAGTAAACAAACACCATCTTAAAAGGATGTAAATAAGAAATGCTGTTGAAGCTGTCTGATTAAATAAGGAAAACTAATTATTAACTTTCTAACTATTACCTTTCCTCAAGAAAGTAATAATTTAATTCCGTTATTAAAATTAGTCTCAGAAGTTAAATAATTAATTTAATTAATGTGAAAAACTTAATCAGTTTTATGAATTATAATTGCTATAAACTTATTTTATTCAAGCTTAAGGATTCAAATAATATATTTTGGATTAGAATTAAATTTATGTTTTGCAATTTAACTTGGATTCAAAATATACCTAGCAACTAACCAGAAGAACTCCAAATGAATCTGTAAACATATTAACATATACATTAATATCCATTGGTACATTTTGCGTGCGAATATAATATTTAATGAAGTTTGCCTTTGTATAATTTAATGTTCAGATTTTTTTGTCTGTTTCTAATTTATCATAATTATTATTCATATTAAAATAATCAAAGTACATAATGTATTTTTGACTCAGTTTTAACTACGATTAGCTCAATTTGTAAATAAAATGGTAAATTGTATTATGAAGTTGTATGTGTGAGCAGATTTAATCCTTCAAAACCTCTAAAGGGGAGTCTGCAGACTCATCTCGCCCACGTTCACTTTTTTAATTTCAATTTTGGTTTTGTTTATTCATGTATGGAATAAATTTACATCTGCACTGTAGACTTTTCATGCATGAATTTTGCTGCCAGACAGATGATTGAATACAGTAAACTCACTAACAATCTTTATAAAACACTCTTTATTAACCTAATTATGAGCCTGAACATTAGTACTGTTTAAAATCTCGCAACTAACTGAACATTTGATAATTTTACTTTTCTATTTTTAATGCAAAGCAATGAATGGCTCATAAATTAAATAGTTTAACATTTATTTACCTTTTATAAGAATACACTCATATTTAATTCTTAATTTTAATTATTTTACAAACACTTATGTCTTCCTGTATTTCCTTCACTATATCTTCTGTATACATTTTTTATTTATTAATTTTTAAACAAATTAAATCTTCTGATTGAATGACATTTGCCAAAATTTCCATAGAGGATATATAACATAAAATAAAATAATTATATTCCTCAACACCTTCCCCTAATTTTTTATGTTATGTTCTCTCTTCTAAAAGTAACACATTTTCTTTCTTCAAGAACGATAATCAACTTTCATAAACATAAAATTACTATTGATTATTGATTCACCAAACTAATTGAGTTTTGAAAAACTTGAATCTGATATTGCCAAGAGGCTTAGTAAATATGTCCGCTACATTGTCCAATGTGCTTATGTAAGATACACTGATTTTACCTGATTGGACATTCTCTGTCAAAAAATGATATCTTACATCAATGTACTTGCTTCTTCGATTGAATACACCGCTCTTCATTAGCTTAATTGAACTTTGGTTGTCTACGAACAAATTTACTTCTACTGTTTTGTTTGTTAAATCTTCCACAATAGTTTTAAAATAAATAAGTTCTTTTACGCAATCAGCTGCTGCTATATACTCTCTGCTTCAGTGCTTGATAATGCTACTATTGGTTGCCTTCTTTTACACCAACTAATCGGGTTTTCGTCCAACATAATAACATAACCAGTTGTGCTTCGCCTATTTTTTTATCTCCTGCATAGTCCGCAACGCAGTATGCATTTATCTTCTCAGCTGAAGTTGGACTTGTTTTTTGTGTGCAGGATGCCTAAGTCCTGAGTACCTTTCAAGTATCTTAAGGTTCTTTTCACATCAGCGACATCTTGTTTATTCGGCTGCTCTACACTTCTACTTTCCAAGCCAACAGCAAGTGTTATATCTAGCCTTGTCTTATTTGATAAGTATAGTAGATTCCGTACTGCTTCCCTGAACGGAAACTTGGTCTGATCACTCTCTTTTACAGATTCAACTGACAGTGCTATTGGAGAAGTAGTTGGTTTGCATTCTTCCATATTATATCCCTCCAACACACGCTGCGTATATATTTATTGCTTTAGCTCGATGCCTTCTTTGGATCTTATAAATTCCATTCCCAAAAAAAGTATTTAGTTCTTCCTCAACTTTAATTTGGAATGTTTTTGACATGTCCTCTAACAAATGCTTCATCTCTGTTTTATTTCTTCCAATCAAGAGTCCATCGTCGACAAAAAATGCCAATAACATTGAGCAATCTTCATTCTTGAAAACACAACGATCAGAAACAATCTGATTTAATCCTCTGCTTGTCAAAAAATTAGTAAAGTGCTGATTCCAAATAAATGGTGCTTGTTTCAGGCCGTAGAGACTCTTTTCCAATTTTAAAACTTTGTTCTTCAACTCAAACCCTTCTGGTACTTCTATGAACAATTCTTTATCAATCTTTCTATATACAAATGCTGTTTTGACATCAAACTTCATCATCCCATAATGTTCTTTTGTTGCAAGAGCAAACATCAATCTCAAAGCCGTTGCACTTACAACTGGACTAAATGTTTCCTCGTAATCGATACCTTGTTCTTGCATATAATCTTTAACCAAAAGTCTTGCTTTGTATCGTCCATCATCTTTAATGTGAAAACCCATTTATTACTTAATATTTTCTTGTCTTTAGCTTCTGTTTTGTCTACTTCTTTCCAAGTGTTATTTAATATCAGTGATTCTTTTTCTTCTGAAATTGCAACTTTCTACTTATCCTTATCTGGTCCAGTGACAGCCTCCTAGTAAGTAAGCATCGCATTGTCATGGAATCTGTTTGGTAACTTTTTATTGTGTATCGGTCGTCTTTCACTATTTGGAAGGACTATGCCCGCAATACTGTTATTAGGACTGACTTCGTCTTCTGCTAATTCTAAACCATCGTCTGGCCTACATACATTGTTTTCTGGCTCAGTTGTGCTTTGGTCTTCTTCCTCATCATGGATTTTTATTTTTCTGTTTTGTTTCTCTGAGCTGATTTTATTCTCTTCTTTGTGAGCCGTTTCCTCCAAAAACCTCACATCTCTTGATATAACTATTTTCCTTTCGTATTCATCCCATAGCCGGTACCCATTAGGAGCATATCCTACAAGCACATACTTTTTTACTTCTTGGCTCTAATTTCTTAAGTGGCTTATTAATCTTTGCATACACCTGGCTGCCAAATAAACAAATTCTGGATAGATCAGGTTTTACAGAATTCCACATTTCTCTGGTGGACTGATCGCTTCTGATGGAGTTCTATTGATTAAGTAGGCTGATGTCAATACAGCCTCTCCCCACATATATTTTCCCATTCTTGAATCATACAACTTAGCTCTTGTTCGTTCCATCAAAGTTCTATTTAGTCTTTCTGCAGTACCATTTAACTGTGGAGAATATGGGACTGTAATCCAATACCGTTCCTCGTTCTTTACACCAGTTTACAAGTTCTGTACTTATATACTCTCCTCCGTTGTCCAGTCTCCGTTTAGAAACGTTGCTATTCCACTCTGCTTCCACCTCTGCAATGTAGGTTTTTATAAACTTTGTTACTTCATACTTTCCTTCCAGGAGAAATACTATTGTAAAATGAGTATAGTCATCCATGAATGTTAAGAAACATTTCTTCTTGTTCCACGTTGTAGGATCAATCAATAAGAGAATTTAATTGTAGGAATTTAATAAGAGAGAATTTGACGTGGTCATGGAATTTGTAGCAATTTGAAGCTTTAACATTCCTATACTCCCCAAAATTGTCAGAATCAACATTAGGACCGCAAACATCAGTATGAATTATTTCCAAGGGACGAGTTGCACGTGTTCTTACGGTGTTGAATTGCAATCTCACTTGTTTGGATTGGAAACATATGTCACAATCGGAGTTGAGAGCTTGAACATCTTCCGCGCTTATCCTCATTCCTTCAGATAGACTGATTAGTTTAGAGAAATTTGCCTGTCCAAGGTGTCCTAATCTTCGGTACCACATTAGTACTTAATTTTCTTTCTCTGCTGCTAATGAGCTAGATTCCACTTCACTTTGAGTCAAGTTAACAATAAAAATTCCACTTTCTTTTTTATAAACCTCGAGAATTTTTTCACCAGATTTTGTTACTTCTACCCTATTGTTTGAAAACAAAACTTCACCACCAGCTTTGGTAATGGCATTTACAGATTTTTACTTAAGTCAGGAACATACAGAACATCAGTCAGATTACACTCTTAGCTTCAAACATTCCCATCTTACTCGCATCCATTGTCTCAGAATGTTTTGCAACTTGAATGTCTACTGAGACTTTCTTACAATGCTTCAATATTCCCTCACTGTTTGTTAAATGAGATGTTGATCCAGAGTCAACTATCCATTTACTTTTTAACTTTTTCCACATGAGATAAATTGTCTCTATTTTCATACATGTCCTTACTTAAGAATGACACATTGTTACTTTTAGTTTTCCTAAAATAGCAGTCTTTATCTGAATGGTTATTTTTCTTACAAATTTTGCAGAATTTATCTGGTTTGATTGCAGGTTTTTTACTTCTACAGTTGTTAGCAAAATGTCCTATTTTATTACATTTGAAACACCTCTGTTCACCCTTGAAACACCCTTGGTTTAAATTACTTCTACTATCCCCAGAATTTAATTTACTTGCATTCTTACAAAAACGAGCAATGTGCCCTTTACTTTTACATAGAAAACAAATGTTATAATTTAAACCCATTCTAAAAGCTAAAGGTGATTCTGTCATGATGTACTCTCATTTCCAGATTCCTCTTCAAGAAGCCTAGCAGTCAAATTTGTTAGTCTATTTTCTGAATTTGGCATTGACTCCCATGCACTGATAAAATATTTACACTTTTCTGGCAAGGTAACTAGAATTTTTGAAATGATCATACTCTCATCAACATCTTGTTTTAATGATTTTAGTCTGTGTGACAAGTTTTCAATTTTGCTTACATGGTGAGACATGTCTGCATTTGCATCATACTTTAAGTTAAAAAACTCTTGTAAAAGCGCATACTTTTGTTGGTCTGAATCCCTCTCATAAATCATGCTTAGTTTTTCAAACATTTCACAGGAGTTTTTGCAGCTTAAAACATGAAGCATTGGACCCTTTCCAATTGTTGTAATAATAAACTTTTGGGCTTTTCAATCCCTTTTTGGCCAATCATCCTTTTTCTTTTCTTCCTGTATACTCTCCAATTTATCTTTCCCAGACACAATACCAAAAAGATCACAAGATTTTAGAATAATTAATAATTAAAACTTCCACAAATGAAAATCACCATTGTCTTTTAATTTTTCTATATCACATGTTTCAGAACTCATTATTATTACTTTTCTATTTTTACAGTCACCACCAAAAATTTTTACTGCAACTACATGCATACTAAGTTTTAGTTTTTAATATGAACCAGTCCTGGGCCCATAAACCCTTGAATTTTACTTTTCTATTTTTAATGCAAAGCAATAAATGGCTCATAAATTAAATAGTTTAACATTTATTTACATTTTATAAGAATACACTCATAATTCTTAGTTTTAATTATTTTACAAGCACTTTTGTCTTCCTGTATTTCCTTCACTATATCTTCTGTACACATTGTTTATTCATTTTTTTAAACAAATTAAAACATCTGATTGAATGACATTTGCCAAAACTTCCATAGAGGATATATAACATAAAATAAAATAATTATATTCCTCAACTGATACGCCAATTGTTTATATATTTTTGTTCATTTCACACTAATTCTGATATATTTAAACTTATTTATAATACGAGTTTAGTACTTTAGAGTCAAAAGTGCAAGAATTGGTTAATCTTATATACGGTATAATTCCGCTAAGGAATTTCGTTTTCGGCCCGCTACGTCGTTATTTCTCAACCGATTTGGACAATCGATGTGTTATTTTACAATTTTTACACTGCAGATTAACAGTCAAATTGAAAACTCAAAAATATCGCTTTAGTTAACAAAATTGACATTTAAAAAATTGCTCAATGTTATTTAAATTGGAGAATATTTTTTAAGGAACTCGGCCTTAGTTTGAGAATTTAATAAGAAAGAATTTAACGTGGTCATGGAATTTGTAGCAATTTGTAGCTTTAACATTCCTATACTCCCCAAAATTGTCAGAGTCAACATTTTCTCCCTTTATGTTTGTTCAATGATATAAATTATAAAGTCCTCAAATTTCTCCATGTTATTTATATGGGGGAATGTTTGACCAGGAACTCCGCCTTAGTCTGAGAAAACCAGGTAACGTGTGGTCATGGGATTTATACCAATTTGAAGCTGAAACATTCCGATACTCCCCAAAATTGTCAGATTTATAACTATATCCTTTTAAGTTTGTTAAATGATTCAAAATGTAAATTTCTACAAGTAGTTTTAGTGGGATTTATAGTATTATTTGTTTACAACAAACAGCTGATTATAATCCCAACTCAGTGAATTTCTTTAGACATCTGATCAACTCATCAACCTTTTGATTTATTTTCGTGTATGGTAAACATCAAATGTAACCTTTAATACCCCTGTCGCAGCAAACCTGCGTACTCAGCGAATTTCCAATGAAAATATATGTGTCTTAATAGTGCCCCGTGAACAAATTGTTTTACAAGCACATACAGTGCAGCTACATATCAATTTCCAGAAATATACGTTTATAAATAAGTGATTTTAAGCATTTTAATTATTCCCCATATTTTAGCATATTTAGCATATTTTAATTCTACATAAGAATAACATGGCGGCTGGGTACGCAAGTTTGCTGAAACAAGGAACACAAAAAATGGGGTTTTATATCAATATAACTCAACTAGGTAAAGCCACGTACGAAGTTTTATTAATTTATGATTATAATTAAGGGAAATAACATTTTACTTATTTTCCACAAGAACATGGGGGCTGAGTACGCAGGTTTGCTGCTACAAGAACTATTGAAAAAAAATGTTGTGAAAATATCAATAGACCACAATGAAGCAATATGCCAAGTTTCGTCAGGATACGTTCATAAGCGAGATATGAAAATTGTCTTATCCTCCATAAGAATAACATTGGACAACGTACTTTGTTTAGCACTTTCAACCAATTGACATAGAACATTGATCAAAACACCAGAATTTTTTTAGGCTGAATTTAATTGTGAAAATTCAAATTTGATTTCTTTAAATTTTATATTTTATATGTAAAAAACTCATTTTTCGGGTACAACCCCCCAATACCATTTTGGATAGTGTTCTGGCTGGTTTCCGAACTTAAAGTCATAAATGTTGCTTTACATGATTTTACCAAATTTCATCAAAATCGGGCCATCTTTACGAGAGTTATCTCACCCACGGACACATACAGTGTTGAACTTGTGGTATTTTTGGCATCTGGGAGACCTCAAAACAAATACCCCCGTCGCGCGTACTTAGCGAATTTCCAATGCATAAATATGTGTCTCACTACTACATAGAGCCACTTGCCAAGTTTCACAGAATACATTCATAAATAAGTGATATAGCATTTTATTTATCCTCCATTTGTTTCTTAGTTCAGTACTGCTCTGAGAGTTGTACAAGGTTACTAGCGAATATATATTGTTACATCAGGCGATCTAGTTTAAGGTAAATAAATACAAATAGGGGAAAACGTTCCGCTAGTGTAGGGGCCCTAATGAATATTCTGAATAATGAATAATGAGTATTTTACTGTCATCAACACTATACAGGCTGTATACAAAGTCAAAACTAAGTGCTATAAATAATTAGCAATTTCTGCAGGTAGTATGATGAAATATATTAAAAATGCCAATTCAGATCGTTTAATATAAATTCCAAATAAATAAAAACAAAAACAGTTTTATTTTTATTTTTAGATCCTACATTAAGAGGGCCTTTAGTTAAACGTCAAATAATAATGCAAACATTCAACATCAAAAGGAATTTTATTTTTTGATGCAAATAGATAAGTTAATTATGTTGTATGAATTTAAATATGTTTCCCATTAAAATAGCTATCGTTCAGCCAATTTAAATTGTATAGGCTCAACTTAAATGTAAATAAATCACTCAGAAAGGAACTTGTCTTGTATACATACGTGAATAAATAACATTTCTATAAATAAGAGCAGGGGGAACCAGAAACCCAATAAGATGACAAAACTAAACCAAGTACAAATCTGCAGATCTATTGCAAAGAAATGTCTGGATTTATTATTTTATGATATAAAAACTCGGAGCATTTAACCTAAGTAAGGAAATACTTCTTAGGATTTAAAGTTGTCCGTACATATTTTTAATACAAATGCCATAGTATTTACATGAAAAAATGAGTTTCTAACTTAAGTCGCCAACTGTATGTATACTATTGTTACAGAGAGCATTCGAATCGTCGTGACATTTTAAAAAACGGGATTTTTGTATTTATCCCAAAATACCACTTCCTTAAAGCCTTGTCCTCACCGGGCAAATATGTTCTTCAAACATGTTTGTTGAAAAGAAAACAGAACCAACATTATTAAGTTTTCACAAATGTTTTTAACAAACAAAATAATGGAGATCTGACAAACGATCTAGTGTTTGCTCTTTTAGTTTGTTCAGTGACTCCCGCGACGTAGGTTATTCAAGTATAGTGACGGTTCGCCAATAAAAAATGAGTGACTTGTTGGTAATGTATCAACCTAAACATAGGAGCCTCTGACAGCAAGTTTTCCCATCAAACTGAAAACTTCAATGAAAAACAAATCTAAATAAACAAATAACATTTGTTATCAGCTGTTTATAATTACTGTTTATAATCAAAATCACGTCCACATCGTAAAAACAACAAACACTGTTTGCCAAACATCACAATGTTTCTTAAAACACTCACAAACCTTTTGAGTAGAACATGTTTGTCAAGCATTTGCTTAGTGGGGACGAGCCTTTAAAATACAAACGAATGTTGTTATCGAATTATGTTGTTTATCACGTACTCTTAATTTTGACTAACAATTATTCTCTACATATTTTTATTAATTTTTATTCCAAACAAATTAAGGACCCAAAGTTTAGGATGCAATAGGTGAAAAAGTGTTATTAATTACGTGAACAATATATAAACACAGATACAATAATTTTAGTTTTGTATCTAGATTGTTGTTTAGCTTATACAAGGGAAGCTAAACTAGAATACGGAAAATTAAGGTAATTTATGGGACAGTCTGCAAAACTACGATACGTGTTTTTAGAGAGGCGTTTACCTTCACATCACTACTCAAGTTATTCGGCCTTTTAAATAAATAATTGTAAAAACCCACCTAAGAGGCCGAGCCGGTAGTTGACAGAAATAAAAATAACATGCCCGTAGCCTGTGAGAGCTCGGCCGTCGTACGCGTTGCCTGAATTCCACTCGTACGACTCGCCGTGAACGAAGACAATCACGGCATAAGGGGCGTACATCCCGCGGCTTCCTGGAATAGAAAAAACCATTAGAGCCATTAGAGATTTGTGGTACGGTTTCAACCTTGTAGGGATAAATAAGGTGGTACAACACTGTAGAGGCGAAGGAGGTGGTACAGTTACAACTTTTTGAGACGAAGGAGGTAGTACGGTTACACCTGTAGGGATAAAGAAGGTAATTCGGTTACAGCCTTGTCGAGGTAAAGGAGGTGGCACGGTGACAACCTTGCAGTGGCGAACTTACCATAAGGTACACTAGGCACGGACAGATGTTTTACAAAGGTTTGGGAAACCAAGCGAGACTCTCCAAAATGTTGATACGCCCATTGAAAGTGCAAACCGACTCTATGATTCTCTTGTAGAATATATGGACTCCTTTCGTGATATGTTTGACGTATACGAAAAAAGGCAATGGCTCGATGTGAATGGTGTGGAGTGATTATGACAAATCGCTTCAAAACGCTTTTAGAAGAGAAAACGTCGTCTAGATGAAGATAGTGGAGACGAAGTCGTCCTTACAGGGCGAGATAAGTTTAAAGAGGAAACCTTTTATGTTATCACTGACAGACTTAAAAGTGAATTACTAAAAAGAAAAGAAGCGTATTCTATAGTAGCTGTCAGATTTCAAACACGCAACCGTCAGTAATTTTAGAACATGCAACAAAACTGCAAAACCTTTACGATACCGACCTAGAGTCATCATTTGGGGGTGAGTGCGTGCATTTTTTTTAAATTGATCAAATGCAATAACGTCAAATGCACACCTCTTTCTATGAGCACGTTCCTCAGAGAAGAGATTTTGCAGGATACATTTCCTAATTTAGATATAGCTCTGAGATTGTATTTGTGTACTGCGGTTAGCAACTGTTCTGCAGAAAGATCATTTTCATCATTAAAGAGGATTAAGTCATATCTACGTTCTACCCTAAAGGAAGAACAATTGAATTCTCTTGCAATTCTGAATATTGAAGCCGAGATCCTTAATGATGAAGATTTTTTATTTGAACAATTAATAGAAAGGTTTTCTGTTGTTAAAGCAAGGCGCGTAAACGTTTAATGTAAGAACACACTTTCATAATTCCTTAACAGTTTTGTTTTCGTAGTAAACCTGTTAAACAATACTTTATATTATATTCCACATACAAAGAAAATTAATGATAATTGTTCACTATTTTTATTATTATATTGAATTTCCGTTATATTAAAAAGGAAAATACGAGGTTAAGAGAATTTCTCCTGTTTGTGTTAAAAAAGTATTACTTCTTAAGATCTAAGAGTAATAAATCAAACTTAACAAACCTTGTGAGCGTCTTATTTTGAATCTTCTTCACCAACAGATGAGAAAATTAAGGTATATTACTTTAAATATAGTTCATTATTATTAATATCATTATTATATGTTACATGATATTAATACATTAAATAAATACCTAGCAGATATACAGGGTGTCACAAAAATGCATAGCGCGCTATGCAGAACCATATTCTACATACAAAAACAATTTGAAAATGTAGAGTAAAATTTGTTGGATTTCGGCTTAGTTTAGGCGTAATCCGCCATTTTGTATTTTTTTGAAAATAATTAATAATTCAAAAACCCTTCGAGATATTTTTTTGAAACTTGGTATAAACATTAAGTTTCTGGTTTTTAACATTTTACAAAAATATTTTTTATTAAACTTATCAAATTTCAAAATGGCGGCCATTTAAATATTTCAAAGTCAAATTCCATGAAAACTAGCTACTGAAACAAAATTTTATAAGATATACAATTTAAAGCACTTTGTAATTCAAATCCAATGACATTTTTACTGTAAAAATCGGTTAATAAATAAAAAATTTATGGCAATTTTTTATAATAAATTTCAAAATGGCGGCCATATAACATTTTCAAAGTCAAATTCCCTAGTGCATTTGACCAAGTCCTTTAAATTTTATGTCTTGTAAAATTTTGTTTTAGTTGCTAGTTTTCCAGGAATTTGACTTTGAAATTTGTATATGGTCGCCATTTTGAAATTTATTATAAAAAAAATTGCCATAACTTTTTTATTTATTAACCGATTTTTATAGTAAAAATGTCATTAGAATTGGATTACAAAGTGCTTTAAATTTTATGTCTTGTAAAATTTTGTTTTAGTTGCTATTTTTCATGGAATTTGACTTTGAAATATTTAAATGGCCGCCATTTTGAAATTTGATAAGTTGAATAAAAATTGTTTTTGAAAAATGTTAAAAACCAGAAACTTAAAGTTTATACCAAGTTTCAAAAAAATATCTCGAAGGGTTTTTGAATTATTAATTATTTTCAAAAAAATACAAAATGGCGGATTACGACTAAACTAATCCGAAAACGCAAAAATGTTACTGTACATTTTCGACTTGTTTTTTCTATGTAGAATCCGGTTCTGCATAGCGCGCTACGCATTTTTGTGACACCCTGTATATTAATAAGTGCATAGAAATAATGTACTCATTTTGTACTATGACTTTCTTGGAAAAATGCATTAAAAAGCATGCCAACAACGGGAAATTTAATATCGCCTTTAAGTTTCACCTTTCCTTTTTTACCGAAACACAAAGGGGCGGCCGACCGAACTAGGGGCGGCGCCATAGGTAAGTCCGCCATTGCAACCTTGTAGAGGTAAAGGAGGTGGCACGGTGACAACCTTGCAGAGACAAAGGAGGTGGCACGGTTATAACCTTGTACTGACAGAGAAGGTTGTACGGTTACAACCTTGTTGGGTTAAAGGAGATGGTACGGTTACATCATTGCAGGGATAAAGGAGGTGGTAGGGTTACAACCAAGGAATAAGGCAAGTCTCACGTAAACAAAAGTGATTACGTTTTTGCTGCACTGTTGTTTTTGTTGACCTATTGCAGACACCTAGCTGTCAAAGTCTTCTTAATGTTTTGATGCTCGGTCCCAACCTATATAATAAGGCCCATGGGCAGTATTATTCTATGTTTGTAGGGTACCTTTTACAAATGAAATTGCATTGTTTTGGAATTCCTTTTATGAAAATTGCAGTCTAAAACACAATATCCAGGCATATTTAAAAATCAAACTAGCTTATAATTTAATAAATCCAGAGAATGTTTTTTTATGTTCAGTTAAATGTAATCAAACAATGACGACATCGGAGTACTACGGCCAGATGTTTGGCACGCAATTTGGTGTTGACCCATACCTCTTTGTTTTAGTTTCCTTGGGTACAACCTTGTAGGGATAAAGGAGGTGGTAAGGTTACAGCCTTGAAGGAGTAAATGAGTGGTACGGTTACAACCTTGTATGGACGAAGGAGGTGGTACGGTTATGTGGTCAGACTTTAGAATTAGGAAACCCGAGAGAGCCGCTGGGCACGTCTTCAACTACAAGGAATTTGTTTGGCTCGCCGAAAAACTTAAAGGCAGGGGACAGCCAATTCATCAATTTTCTCCTTAAGAGTGGGCTCCTGTCACGAAACATTTGACGTGCCTACCTGCTTTTCCCGTCAGGTCAATTTTAACTATAAAAGCCCTCCCCTCCTGAAGGAATTATCCGATATCGTTGATATATGGCTAATTTTAAAGAGAAAAAAAAATCCTAGCGATTTCAGTGAATTTTTAACTGACCGGAGCCTCCTCTTAACGAACAACGAGTTCGCACGCAGCACGCTGACGTGAGGGAAGTGAATTTCCACATAAAAACTTGTAAAACTCAAAATCAGTGTAAAAACATCCATTTGTCCAATTTTTATTGAAATCTGAAAACATTGTTTTTTTGGCTGTTCTGATACTCCTGGTTTCATTTACTTGCAAAGCTGGGAATACAATTTTACGCATTATAAGGTTAGGAGAAGGTCCAGACAGGCTTGAAAGTAGGTGTGAGGTTGCTGGGGATAATTAAAGTACTCTAACAAAGGAATAACAGGATTTTCTAGTGTAAAACCCCCATAAGACAACGTACTGTGTTTACCCGATACACATTTTCTTTAATAACTCGGTAAATATTTATGCTGGAATGACGGGAGAGGGCTTAAAACTTTCGCCTTTCTAATTCCCATCTTTTAACATGCATTAATTTTACATCTGGGGCTTTTCTGACCCTTTTTGGGCCCAAAAACTCAAAATTTGAAAGATTAATCCCCAAAAAATGGGTTTAGAGTTTTCCGATTGTTTTGCCCAACGAACTTGTCCAACAGGTTATAGAAAGGAACGTCCCTACCAAATTTGAAGTAAATCGGACAAAAAATGCGATGCAGGTCATGCTAATAGTTCACTTTCCAAAGGAAATTCACTAATAATAAGAGGAGCTTTCCCTTCTAGACTGCTTCATATTATTATATTGTGTGCTTAGCTAAGCCACAGTAGTGAGTTGTGCATACAAGTTGTGCTGAAATCAATCAACTGTGAAATTTGGTAGACTCACCCATGACACATTGATTATACATATTTGTAAATAAGTTATATTGGGTTCCGAAATATTATTGTTACATTCTCTTACAACTTTTACCCCAAACCTCCATAACTCTCTGTCGTCCAGTATCGGTCAGTCAAAAGACTTTTTTAAATATATTGCAAAATGCGTTATTAAGTGGACAGATTTAAAAGATGTTTTTTTTAGCAGGTCAATTGTTAGTTTTAAGTCATATAACATTCTATAATATTATAAGATTATTTTTTTTGTAAATAGATTTGTGTAAAAAATTTTGTGTGACTCGAGTTGTTTTGCAAACCATTTAATGTTCATGAAAAACGCTCTAAATAAAAGACCATTTTATTAATTTATTTAACTACTCACAATGAATACGCATTAGAACGCTACTTCATCTGTACTGCATCTATATGTAGTACAGTAAATGAAGCAAATAAAATCTAGCGTGAGCCAAAGACATGATGATTTGAACAATACAATAATTCAATAACCAAAATGTAAACAACATTGCGTCATCTCATCCTATTAAGTGACCACAGGCACGCAAACTTTGCATCCGTTTCTTCTGCTGTTTACTTGGCAACACCCACATTAGCATAGGAGAAATTCCTTCCTCAATTGCTCCAGCTAAGAAATAATCTGGCTATCAAAAACGAAGACTTTACTTTAGATATATCCTTGGCTGACACGCACAAAACTTCGAATCAGAGAGTCAAAAATACCAGTGGAATATATTTTTTACATCATATAAAATACAAGGCTAAAATAAAACTGGTACGAATCTTGCCCTATAATAATGCATATTGTTTAAAATACCTACATTTACGCAATTGTTTACGAAGGACCAGATAAACTTCTATACAATTATATTTTGCACCAAGTATATTATTGAAAGGTTAATCAAAACCAGAGCCTCCAAAGCAGGAGCCAAAGGCTCTCAGTGTACAAATAATGAGTCGGTACTAATGAGGCCCCCTGTAATGGCCGCTCTTGCTTCGCGACGTAGAATGAGATTCTCTGTGAAACCCAGAATTGTCTCGAAACCTTGCATCTTTCTTTATAAAATACTCCTAAAACCCATTTTCAAGCCCCCTTTTCAATCAAATAAAAAACAACTTTTTAACACCGACGATATTTTTTTATCTCTCGTAACACTAAAAAACTTATTGACTTTCTAGTCAACAAACATGTACAATTTTTATTTTAATTAACTTGAATAAATAAAGAATTCAATCGCACAAACGGCAGTATTAAAGTGTTTAGCAGAGCCTAACAATTGCTAAATTATAGTTTAACTAGTCTTCAAAAATGTTAAGTCTTCAAATAATTAAATAAATAAATCTTTATTTGTGGCAAAGTCTTTACATACTAGGTACAAAATAAAGGTCAGACTTGGTCTTAATTCTAATGTATTGTAATCTGAATACAAGAAAGACATTCATAAACAAAATGTTCATTGGAATGTTACATTAAAGCATTGGTTTATGGGGAATATGCGGTCAGATATTCGCTTCACACACGAAACACTTTGTTTACGTCCAAAATATGATGTTTACATTAGATATTAAGCTAGGAATTAGTATAATAGTTTGTATGTATTTAAATATATACTCATTTATTTTCTTTTTGAATGGTATATTGTTTGAATATGAAGAATAGTTTATTGTTCATGTGAGAATCTTCTTCAGTGAATTAATAACAATATTCAATGGACATTCTATGTTCATAAATAAATTAAAACAATTAAATGCTTGAATTTAATTGTTTTGTTATCATCCCTATTACTAGCATAACCATGTTATAGTTCACAGTTTGTGTGATTTTTCTAATATTGTGTCTAAGGCAATTTAAACATGGCCCGTTATTTTCTAATTGACGTTTCACATTTTTGAAGGTGAGGTCTCTTTGATTGTAGAAATATAATTGTACTTCACTCGTCTTATTTAACTTTCCTGGGTTTGAAAAAAATTAATTAAAAAATCGCGGAAAGAAGAAATTAAGTGAAAGAAGCCTAAGATTATACTCTAAAATTTTGATACTGACAAGCGTAATGGCATAAATCACAAGGCAAACTGAGTCAATGCATGTTCATTAGGCGTTCAATATCCATTGTGTACAATCATCAATATTAGGCACTGCAATCAAGGTATCAATAATGTCAATTACAATATTAATAGTAATAATTATCATTAATTGTTAATAATTAATTACTACCCAACACAATAGGCAACATGCATTCGAACATAATATTTGTATGCATTCAAATTGTAATGATCTGAATATTGTGATTTGTATACCACATATACTTACACTAATAAATATGAATATTAATATTAATTGTATTAAATCTTAAAAACTCCAACAAGAATAAGACTACTTATAACAAAATAAGAATTACTGTGCCACGAGAGAAATTTTTAATTCATGTTTTCAATCGTTTCTGAAATTAAGGTAAGCAGTCTCAACTCATAACGTTTATAGGCAAGTTTTAAACAACTTAGAGTGGATTTTAGCGAATTTCCCGTATAGGGAAGAAGCTATTACCGTAGGTCTCATGGTAAGACTTAAGCCCGAGACCATGATAACCTTTCGTTTTAAGGTCCCCAGATGCCAAAAACTCCATTCGTTCAAATTTTATATATATATATATATATATATATATATATATATATATGTGTGTGTGTGTGTGTGTCCGTAAGCACGATAACTCTCGTAAAAAAGGTCCGATCGTAATGAAATTTGGTACAAATATGTACAGTACTATTTATGTGAACGGGTTCGAAAACCCGATGAATCGCACCATCCAAAGGGGGGTTTTTGGGGGGTTTTGTACCCCAAAAATGGGTTATTGGGGGTTTTCACATGTAATTTTTACTTAAATCAAATTGCAATTTCCACCATTGAATTCAGCTTAAAAAAACAAACGATTTGGTATTTTTTATCATTGCTATAGCTCAATTGGTTACTGAGATATTGAAAGTGCTAAATACAGTACGTTATCTAATGTTATTCTTATGGAGAAAAAGAACAATTTTGTATCTCGCTTATTTCGTAACATAAACTGACGAAACTTGGTATATGGCTTCATCTGGTTGTGGTTTATTGTTGTTTGCACAAAAAATCATTTTTCGCCTATGGTTCCCATAGCAGCAAACCTAGGTACTCGGTACCCATGTTATGGAGAATGGAGAATAACTAAAATGTTATATATCGCTTATTTATGAATGTATATGGATGAAACTTGGTGTGATACTTCACTGAGATAAGCTCTATTGATATTTGCATAAAAAACCATTATTTTGTGTTTCTTGTTGCAGCAGACCTGCTTACCATCCCCCATGTTATTGTTATGGAGAATAATCAAAATGTTATATATCGCTTATTTATGAATGAATATTGATGAAACTTGGTATGTGGCTTTACCTACTTTAATTATATTTATATTTGCATAAACACCAATTGTTTGTGTTCCTTGTTTCAGCAAACCTATGTACTCATCCCCAATGTTATTCTTATGGAGAATAATTAAAATTGTATATATCGCTTATTTGTGAATATATTTTAATGAAACTTGGTATGCGGCTTTATGTGATATTAAGACATATATTATGCATTGGGAATTCGCTGAGTACGCAGGTTTGCTGCGACGTGGGTATTTAACAGATGAAGAGTAGTACAGTAGTATTTGTAGTATACAGTATGAAATCGTAAAATGTCTAGTTTTGTATACTTTTTTGTAAGAATCTGTTTACAAATGATCTTAAAAGGCCTCTGGATTACATTTATTTATATTACTTTCTTTCCTTAGCAATCTTAGTATTCTTGCGATCCCATAGAAATCTATTTCTATATAGGATCGTAGTTTATGAAAACAGAAAATAATTTATTAATTTCAGTTTTACCTTACTAATCCTAGTTTTCTTGTAATCCCGTAGAAATCGATGCGATCGCAAAATTGCTAGATTTTTTTAAGGTATGATAGTAATACATGTTTACTGTTTCGGGCCACATCCAGGGCAAGCTAAAAATATCATGATTTAAAAATAAAAAGGGCTACTAACAAAACTTTACAATTATTTGAAATTGAACTAAAACATTATCAAAATTACCTCATTTCTTTATATTAACTGGCGATTTACCACAACCGCTCAACCTTTGTACCCATGTCTTCTGCTGTTTACCACCACGGGAACACTAGCAGTAGCATCGAAGAAATTACTGCCCTTAACAGCCATCTCATATGACTCTCCAAAACAAAGACTTACTTTTAAGATGTGCCCTTGGCTGACAAGCACAAACTTCGAGTCCAGAGGTCAAAAACCAGACCAAATGGAACATGACTAAATCATGAAATCAAAAGCCCCGGACGTTAAACTTGATTGATATAACGGTGATCGGTGGAACTGACAGATGACACCTCCTCTCGTCCCGTTGAACGCGCATCTGGGCGTGGACTGCGACACAGAACTTAAACAAGCATTGCCGCGTAATAATCCAGATTGCCAGAGACAGTCATGTCCTTACCGTCTAAAAATGAGGCCCGATGATTCCAACCAATTGTATACAGACTAGATATTTATATAGTTTTATTTATTGAATCAGTTTGCAGTGGTTAAATTAATTCCCACTGCAGAAAGAAAGCTACGGATCTACGAATACTTTACACCAATGAAAATAACCCTAAACCTGCATTGATTTAATTTACTACTCGCAACTTCAGCAGTTAATTCCTTAATCGCAAACACACCTGAGCTGTTTTATAGGTACACATAATAGTCAAAAATGTTTTTATAAACACGTAGAAACTGTTATATTATCTGGGTTTAAGGGTGCGCCGTACCTCCCTTCCGCACGCTCAAGTCACAGCCAGTTTTTTTCGCTGGGGTTTGCATCTCCCTCATTGTAGGCTAAATTGTTAACCAATTAAAAATAATTTGATATTATTTAATTCAATAAATGTTCATATAGAGATCATACGATTTAAAAAACGTGATTTTAATTCAAAATAAGTGGTAGGCCATTAGTAATGTTCTCAAATTAAGCGTTTTTTCTAAAGATTCCTAACGTATGGAGAAAAATTATTTTGGAGAAAAGGAACCGTATGATCCCTAGATTGGAATCTGAAAAGTGTGAAACTGCAAATAGTTTGGTAGAAATCTGTAAAATAACAGTGCGATCGAGGAGAACAAAATGGTCTTCAAGCGTAAATATGCATGGCCCTGCTTGTTGGCGGCGCCGGCGCGGCGCTAAACAACAATGAATTCAATCTGGGTAGGGCGCACCCTTAAGAGAAAAGCTAGGCAAAACTATTACCAAGTTTTATGTTTATTTTTATTAAAGTTGTTAGCGATGGCTACTGCATGTAGTTCATCGGTGAGGTGAGTAGTTGCGTAGTGGCGTAGTGGTCAAGGCGCAAGGCAGTAGCGGCCCTGTCCCTGACGTGGGTTCGAATCCCAGTCCTGGCATTTAACTTTGATCAATACTGTACAACTCGTACTGTAACGGCTCACTCCTCGCTTTGCTGGTTACGGTCCACTCACAGATCTTTAGTCTGTGTGGACGGGCAAAGTAAGGCAAAACAAAATGTTTTTCATGGTTACTGTATATAGTTAAATAAAAACTCAACCAAACCGCATGGGGATTGAGATTAAATTCGCTATCTGTGAGTTACGGATATAGCGAATTTACATTTTAACTCAAACTTTGTTTAAGGGTAGTTTTATTTAAAAAGGAAATACTCGTTTTCACCAGTTCGCAAATGCCCACTCAAATTTTATAAGTAGCATAATACAGAACATTAATCATAACTAAACGAGTACCTATACGTTTTGTTATATATTATATGTTTAAGGCTAAACTGCTTTATATTTAAATTGACATATTATATCTCTGTATTTATCTTAATTGTATCAAGTTAATTCAGGACCATGATGAAGTTTCCACTACAAGCAATCCTCCAAACACAAGCGTGTCCCATTAGCCTTTTGTAACGGCGAAAGTTTACAAATTGCCACACACAAAGCTGATAATTTTCCCCCATCTTAAGTTTCTACATTAGAAAGCTTATAATTTTCTCTTCTATTGAATTATTTGAGTTACTGTACTGCACCATTTAAACATTTACAAGAGTAGGCCTAAACAGTTTTTTTTTGAGGTTAGCAGCCTCTTTTTGCCTTACATTACTGTCCACATAGACGGGTAGTTTTTATCTTATGTCTGGAACGTATCCAGCAAAGCAAGCAGTGAGCCGTTACAGTACGAGTTGTACAGTACTGATAACATTCACATGCCAGGGCTGGGTGGGATTCGAACCCACGGCAGGGCCGCTGCCATGGTTCCGGAGTCCGTCGACTAGACCTATGCCATCGACTCACAACAATTAATTAACCAGTTTAATTTAATTAATAACAATATACCGGGTGTCTGATAAGGCCACCCACTTAACTTTTGAACGACTAAATCTTCCAACAATCTTTGGAAAATGTTACTAGCAATAGTCAAAGTAGTTATTTAGGTGGTTAAGAGGTTCAAAGCTCACCCCTAAATAGGGTTGTTGGGGGTAATTTTTATTTTCCAAATATCAACCCCTAACAAATTGCATATCATTTTAAAGAGGGTAAAAAATAAAATGCATGCTGAAAACTAGACCTGTCAATGATAATTAAAACAAAAGTTAAGGTAAAAAAAAATATCGTTGTATTGACCTTTTAAACTACTGTATCCCTCTTGCAAATAACCTCAAACTCTAAAATAATTATCAACTAAGCTTTAGACTGACCGATGTCAGGAGAAATGTTCAGTGTCACAGTCTGGCTCGTTGTTTTTTAGTCGTGCACAATGGTGTACAGCTATTTTATAAATGTATAAAATTAAAATTATTGAAAAAGTCATACCTCTTGGCTTGCTAAATGAGGTGCTCAAAATGACCTCCAAACTTGGCAAATGAAAAGACGGTTTTCAAATGACTTTCTTTCACTTTGAAAGGTCTTTGTTTAAAGGTTTGAACAAGGGAAAGTTGGATTTTCCCATTCCGCATCTGATTTCTGGTAAGGAGGGGAAACTTAGCAGTACAAATAACAAAATAAACAAAATACCCTCGTCGCAGCAAACCTGCGTACTCAGCGAATTTACAATGGTGATATTAATGTCTTAATACTACATAAAGCCACTGACCGAGTTTCATAAAAATATATTCACAAATAAGCGGTATATACAATTTTAATTATTCTCCATAAGAATAACATTGGGGCTGAGTACGCAGGTTTGCTGCAACAAGGAATACCCCCATCGCAGCAAACCTGCATACTCAGCGAATTCCCAATGAATATATAACATAACACATTAAAACACTTAACAGGATTTATAAGAAATATTCACAAACAAGCGATATTTAAAATATTAATTATTCCCTATAAGAATAACATTGGGGATGAGTACGCAGGTTTGCTGCAACAAGGAACACAAAATAATGGGTTTTTATGAAAATATCAAAAGAACTCATCTTAGTGAAGTCACATACCAAGTTTCATCCATATACATTCATAAATAAGCGATATATAACATTTTTATTATTTTCCATAAGAATAACATGGGGACCAAGTACCTAGGTTTGCTGCTACGGGAACCATAGGTGAAAATTTGTTTGTGCAAACAACAATGAACCACAACCAGATGAAGCCATATACCAAATTTCGTCAGTTTATGTTCATAAATAAGCGAGATATGCAATTTTTATTTTTCTCCATAAGAATAACATTAGACAACGTACTGTGTTTAGCACTTTCAATATCTCAGTAACCAATTGACGTAGAGCAATGATCAAAATACCAAATTGTTTTTTTTGTGCTGAATTCAATGGTAAAAATTAAAATTTGATTAAATAAAAATTTACATAGGCCTATATATATATATATATATACTTATATAAAAATGTGAACGAATGGTGTTTTTGGCATCTGGGGACCTCAAAATGAAAAGTTATCATGGTCTTGGGCTTAAGTCTTACCATGAGACCTACGGTAATAGCTTCATCCCTATAGGGGAAATTCGCTAACAATGTTATGGTCATAATATTAGATTAAAAAAACATCGAGGGGTATAGTTTGCGGCATTAATCTAATTTCTTTACTCTCTTTAAAATAATATGTAACTTGTTATGTTGCTATTTGAAACACATTTGTTATGAAAACATTTTTTATTTGTTGTCGAAAACATTTGTTATGTTGCTATAACAACCCCCTATCTAAGGATGAGGGTTGAAATCCTTAACCACCTAAAAATTACTTTGACTTATGCTAGTAACATTTACTAAAGATTGTTAGCAAATTTGCAGTCGTTTACAAGTTAAGGGGGGGACCTTCATTGAACATCCGGTATGTATCTGTTGTGTATTTATTGTGTATACATCTTATGTATCAAGACTGAGTTGTGTAGACATATTAGATTTCGCTCAGAAGATTATTTGATATTAAGTAATCTGTTAGAGTTTGGAAAATTTCAACCCTAAGGGCTTATATGTCCACTAGAGGCTTTTATGTTACCAAGCTTCAATGATATTACTGAAACGCGGGTTTATAAACGTGTTCACTTAAACATCGTCATCATCATCATCATCATCATCACCATCAATCTCTGCTCAGAACTCAATACGTGATTATTAAAAACACACTACTTCGGTATCGGTAGTTTGCTATAACCTAAATTCTATACTACCCGCTTACATTGATTTAAAAGCAGTTTTCAAATAAAGGAGGTGGGTAAAATTTACAGTCTAAAGAAAACTACTCGACATTTTAACTATCGACTCTCAACGACGACGGGTGTATATTCCCCTCCCCCCTCCTACCCTCACCCGTTCAACCCCTCCTTCACTCCCAAATATTCCAGCTAATAATTCGTCTGTGTTCCAACGTTCTGTAAATAAGAATACACCCAGTTAATTGCAAATACCGAAGCTCGTACCAGAGATCTAGAATGCGCAAGCCACTCAAGTAATACCGTCAGACCTTAAGGATGAAAAACCTAATTTTGTACTTATTTAAACGATAAGGTAACATTGTAAACTATATTTTAAAATAAAATCCCCGAATCGGGTTTTGTGATAATGTATGTTGTCTGCTGGCGTAAGGTTTTGGTTGGGGTATGAGAGCCCCATCTGATGTAATAATTATCTGATTTATTAATTGAATTTTAATAAACAACTCAAGTTTTAGGGATTTTTGGAAAGGCTTCAGCGGCATCCACAACAGGCGCTGAAATCATCAAATACCCGGGAAATTCCTCATTTTTATAAGGATTTGTATTTTCAGTTTTTGCCTGAAAATATGGAATTTTGAAATAATTTTAGAATTTGTCCAAATAAATGTTGTGTGAAAAGAGTGTAAACCTCTAACATAAGCTAGGCTATTCAGCTAGTTTCACCAAATAAGTAGTTAAAACACTTTCCAACCACTAACCGAGAAATATTTGTTTTACCCTATTAGTACGCTTAGGTTTTTTCACAGTCATAACTCGATAACGGCTTGACGGATTTGAACGTTTGAGTTGTCAAGTTAAAGGTATATTTACGTAGATTTGCCAATACGTCTCCAGAATGTTAAGGAAGAAGATCACTTAAATACAGGAAAGGGCTGAATGTTCGGAAAAGTGGCGCTTTCCGACGGCGGAAGCCTAAACTACGTGTTGATTGAAAGTACGTTATCCGCATTACTCTCAGGTGTTATCATCAGTTTTAATATCAGATGTTTTGTTATGTTTGTTACACGCACAAACATGCGCGTGCCAAAAACCTCACGTTTTTTCGGTTTGTTCGTTGGGTACAAACACTAGTTTTACAAAATAATCTGACCAAAAGTGTGGAGCTTTGCTCTACCCAAAGGTAGTCTGAAAATGAGTTATCAAATTAAATTTCTTTGATGAGAACAACACAAATAAGTCAGAAATTCTTTCTCTGTGCTAGACAAAAAGACTACATTTCAACGTTTTGTCGTATATATGTAGTAGGATGGAGCTTGTAAATTATTTATACCAATGAGTTTACCTCTAAGTAGAGTTCATCCGAAATATGCAAAAAATACAAACAAATATACACAATATGATGAACGTAAAATAACTTATATTTTGGGATACCAAGAACTAAAGATCCATAAAGCTTTTCTATTCCCAGGATTATGTTTTATCTTTATTAACAGGACATGATTGATTTATCTAGCCCACTAAATAGCATTGGTATAAGGAGATTACAGATTACATTGCGGTATAACAGATTTTTCAGTTAAAAAGTTAAATAAAATTATAAATTGGATGGTTTTGGTCTACTATTTTTATAATTTAGGTTCATATGTTTGGTTCAACGTGAAGTGAAAAGAACTTTTAGAATATCCCAATATCATTTGTGATCCAACCAAAACAACAAACATGATTTGGCTGAAATAGCGTAATAAATATGTTCCAGATAAAATATGTCTAGTAAATTTCTTGACTCATATATTGAAGTTGTGAGGTGAAAATAGTATTTATAAATATTCTTATTTGAGGTATTAAACGCTTCATCGTGGACATATTGAAAATGCTGAATGAACCACATACTCAATATACTCGTACAACTAGCACCGCCATGATTGGTAGTGTAATGAGACTCGCTATCTGGGCAAGTGTCAAACACACGTCGCACTCTTAGTAAACTACAGTATAATGAACCACATACTCAATATACTCGTACAACTAGCACCGCCATAATTGGTAGTGTAATGAGACTCACTATCTGGGCAAGTGTCAAACACACGTCGCACTCTTAGTAAACTACAGTATAATGAACCACATACTCAATAAACCCGTACAACTAGAACCGCCATAATTGGTAGTGTAATGAGACTCACTATCTGGGCAAGTGTCAAACACACGTCGCACTCTTAGTAAACTACAGTATAATGAACCACATACTCAATAAACCCGTACAACTAGAACCGCCATAATTGGTAGTGTAATGAGACTCACTATCTGGGCAAGTGTCAAACACACGTCGCACTCTTAGTAAACTACAGTATAATGAACCACATACTCAATAAACCCGTACAACTAGAACCGCCATAATTGGTAGTGTAATGAGACTCGCTACCTGGGCAAGTGTCAAACACACGTCGCACTCTTAGTAAACTACAGTATAATGAACCACATACTCAATAAACCCGTACAACTAGAACCGCCATAATTGGTAGTGTAATGAGACTCGCTATCTGGGCAAGTGTCAAACACACGTCGCACGCTTAGTAAACTACAGTATAATGAACCACATACTCAATAAACCCGTACAACTAGAACCGCCATAATTGGTAGTGTAATGAGACTCGCTATCTGGGCAAGTGTCAAACACACGTCGCACGCTTAGTAAACTACAGTATAATGAACCACATACTCAATATACTCGTACAACTAGCACCACCATGATTGGTAGTGTAATGAGACTCACTATCTGGGCAAGTGCCAAACACACGTCGCACTCTTAGTAAACTACAGTATAATGAACCACATACTCAATATACTCGTACAACTAGCACCACCATGATTGGTAGTGTAATGAGACTCACTATCTGGGCAAGTGTCAAACACACGTCGCACTCTTAGTAAACTACAGTATAATGAACCACATACTCAATATACTCGTACAACTAGCACCGCCATGATTGGTAGTGTAATGAGACTCGCTATCTGGGCAAGTGTCAAACACACGTCGCACTCTTAGTAAACTACAGTATAATGAACCACATACTCAATATACTCGTACAACTAGCACCGCCATGATTGGTAGTGTAATGAGACTCCCTATCTGGGCAAGTGTCAAACACACGTCGCACTCTTAGTAAACTACAGTATAATTACCTATTGTTTCATGATAAAAGATTACTATGTTTTATCGCGTTCAATCGGGTAAATTGCCGTGTAATTCGTTTACTGTTATCTTGCGATTGGGGATCATTTATTGTTACGCAGCTTACCCAACTGTTTTATTTATAACTTTCACGCCCTATTTAAAAAAAATAGACACGTCGTAACACTAGGCCTAATTATGTTAGAATAAAACAGCCTCAAAACAGAATAAATATAATTCATTCCAACACTATCACATATTTTCATAACATTTATCTACTTGTTAATTATATTATATATTTTAAAAATTGTATTATATTGTTAAAATATTATAATCGGTTTGTTTGAAGTGCAGTGTATGTGAGGTGTGTCATTTTCCTCTCATATACAATTACAACTATAGAAACTAATCATTAATTGAAGTTGCATTTTGTTATATTACAGGCTGAAAATAAATTATTTTAGGTCTTAGATACTTGGCAGGAAGTTATGCAGTTAATGGTTATTGGATGAGTAATCAGTGGTTACGCAAGGTATCGAAAGCTGTTATCGCCTATAGGATTCGGTTAGCCAGAGGCACGCCAAGCATCTCGGATATGCTGTACTGCCCCCTGCCAACCTAAACCATCAAAAGCACACTGATGTTTATAAATCATCAAATTAAAGGGTTGTTTTGTCCGTATAGTAATTACGTTAATTATTTTTCCAGTTATTAAGGTAGTCTCATCTTACAGTTGGAGACGTTTTTATCTGGATTCTATAGCAATTTGTCCTTCATAATAACAGGAGTATTATTAACTCATATAATTCTGACATTTCGCTATCCTAACGGTTAGCGTCTTAGACTTCGTCTCAAGGGGTCACGGCTTCGTTTCCCGAGATGTCTACAACTATGGATTTGGACCGGTTTTCCTAAAAGCGGGTAGTAATCTTGTTAACAAAATAGCTCTGGCGTTGATATAGCAAAAAAATTCAAAATACCGCAATTACAAAAAGACGCTTTTAAACTTTCACTATTTATTTTCATCGATATCACGGATACAAAATTAAGTTGGTCGTCATACAATAAAATATGATCTCTTGTAACTTAGAAAATATACAAAGCCCCTCAAACGTAAAATACCCCCGTAGTAGCAAACCTGCATACTCAGCGAATTTCCAATGGATATATAAATGTCTTAATACTACATAAAGTTACTTACCAAGTTTCATAAAAATATATTTACAAATAAGCAATATATACAATTTTAATTATTCCCCATAAGAATAACATTGGGGCTGAGTACGCAGGTTTGCTGCATCAAGGAACACAAAAAATGGATTTCTATGCTAATATCAATATAACTCAACTAGGTGACGTCATATATCAGTTTGTATTCATTTATGTTCATTATTAAGGGAGACATAGCATTTAATTATTATCCATAAGAATAACATGGGGCTGAGTACGCAGGTTTGCTGCTACAAAAGCCTTTGACAAAAAATCGTTTTTTTGAGCAAATACCAATGCACCACAACTAGATGAAGCCGTATACCAAGTTTCATCAGTGTACGTTCATAGATAAGCGAGATATAAAATTTGTCTTTTCCTCCATAAGAATAACATTAGACAACGTACTGTGTTTAGCACTTTCAATATCTCGGTAACCAATTGACGTAGAGGAATGATCAAAATACCAAATTGTGTGTTTTTTTAAGCTGAATGCAATGGTGAAAACTAAAATTTGACTATTTCCAAAATTTTATGTAAAAATTCAAAAAAACCATTTTTGGGGTACAAAACCCCCCAAAAATACCCTTTCGGATAAAGCGATCTGGCTGGTTTTCGAACTTAAAGTCATAAATGTTGCTTTATACGTTTATACCAAATTTCATAAAAATCGAATAATTTTTACGAGAGTTATCGTGCTCACGGACATATATATATATATATATATATATATATATATATATATATATATATATATATATATATATATATATACAGTTTCAAACGAATGGTGTTTTTGGGGTCTGGGGACCTCAAAACGAAAAGTTATCATGGTCCCGGGCCTAGGTCTTACCATGCCGACTACGGTAATAGCTTCTTCCCTATAGGGGAAATTCGCTAAAACCCATAAATTATATAGTTTTCATATAAACGAGTAATCCTACGAAAATATTATTATATTCTAGCTTCTACATCCCTGCCACTATTTAAAGACTTTTCGTCCGGTATGAATTATGGGCACCTTCAATATGAGCTAAGTGAGGAGACAACCTCATTGCAACTCACTCTAAATTCTAATCGCCCTTATCTTGGCGTACAACTAGCTTATAAATAGTTCATCATTTGGAAAGTTTTTACGGCATTCAGCGTCATGAAAAACCCTACGAAAGTTGATTAGTGATAAAGTCATTAAGTAAATCATTAGGACAGGGTAACCATCTTTTTATTTTGAAAGATAAATAACCTAGCATTTTGAATTGGATTATACGCCTTGGGGTAATCGTTTTGGATTTCGCTGCATGAGGTTTCTTGTTCGAGTCTCGGGGCGCCCACATGACTTTTAGAAGTTATGACCATTTTTCCTCAACAACGTTTAAAAAATGCAAGTCATTACTACCGTTATTTAAAGTATTATATCACATACCACTGCCTGGAACATAAATGTTGAGTCGTAGACAGTCCTCGCTCTGATTCTGGAGAGAAGGTAGGAGCCTCAGGACCCTCAGGTATCGAGACCTCGGCATCGCCTCCAGAGCCTCCGTCTGGTTGTTGAGGTCCGGTAGCACTTGGGGACACACCGGCGGGGCGGAGTCTGCCAGGCGGATACCGGTCCATGGAGTCGGAGGCTGCGGGGGTTGGAACCTTCGGGAGTCCGTAGGGGGCGCCGCGTACGGCACTCCGTAGAAGATCTCCACGGGCTCTCGGGAGTTTGAACTTTGAATGATCTGGAAAATATGTTTTAGAAAATTGGTAGGCACCAAAATATTACCAAATTTGATAACATACCTGTATAAAAACAACAAGTTATTTGCTGACAATGGAAGTGTATTCGAATACAAAAAAATACTATATTCTGATAGACACAGCATTAATGACTCGAGTGATCACAGGTACTATAAACTTATTATTATCCGAATAGCCAAACACTCTACTCTTAAATAAAAATTCTCAAAAATTAAAACTAAACCTTGGCAAATCCCATAGGTACGATCCAGACCTCAAACAAATAGTTAAAGACCCAAATTAAAGTGCTAAGTGTTGATGGGTGTGTTTACATTATACATGATGAACATTGGAAGAGAGCTTTTAAACAAGTTTGTATATTTATTTATTGGATTTTTTAAATTTAACCTATTGAAAATCGTTATGGACGTGAACTCTATTCCTTGTGTAATATCGATGATAATTTAATCTTTGGTTAAAAAGGATCTCTTTAGTATTTAACAGACGCGAACCTTAGTTTGTATAATATTGTAAAATATAATTAAATCAATAATAAAATCGCTTTAATATAGAAAATATATAACTATTAACTGATGATAGTAAACCGGGGTAGCTCCTAAATGAAAGAATGAGTCTTGATAATTTATGTGCTATGAAATGGTGGTTGGGAAGAGGGCAGCTTAAATTCTGCGTCCCAATGAGATACCTTTGTACATTTTCAGGAAAATCAAAATTCAAGCTAAACAACACCGGTCTTAGGCAACCCCCTTGAGGAATACCATGTCACCTTGACTTAATCAAAGCAACAGTTGTTTCGCTTAGCTACCTTTGAAAGCCACATACTATTTTCAGGTAGTTGTTTAACTACTGAATTAATCTATTATAGACAAAGTATAAATTTCATCTTGGTTTCCAGCAACTCATGACAAATCGGGTCAGAAGGTTTGAAATGGTCTAAGATTATAAGTGAGTTATACATGACAAATTTACATGTGTATACACTTTTAACTTACACTTACTGATTTTCATCAAATTTATGCGAGTAGTTTATCAGTGTTTTAAAATGTAAATTGGTAATCCCACAAAAAGAATAAAAGGTGACACCAAAACAAAAAATAGTCCCACAACTTGGGTAAAATATGGGTTCATTAATTTTTTTACTGCGTTGCAAAAAAACTAAACTCCTTTGGTGCCTGCAGAGTAACAGGTGATACACTTCACACAAGTTAAAGGTCTGTGGAAGATTAAAGATAACATTCGCCGATCTCCTGGCGCCAACTTTGATGAAAATTTGCCCTCCAAAGTAGTTACTAAGCGAAACAAACTTCAAGGTGCTCTTTGATATCTCGCGGTTCGAAAAGTAAAGCGTAAACTGCGAACTCTTTCAGTTATAAAGAATTTTAATGAGTTATTACTTTATGTATTTCGGTAGTATCAGGTGGATTCGGACCTTGTTGGTGGATTCTTAAGTGGCCTTAGTGTTTAATGCACCATAAATCTCTTAATTCACTGCCATATCCTAATTCGATATCCCAAAGGATGTAGAATGTTTGCAGCGCTGTATAATTTATTAATGAAATCCTATGTCGAGCATCAGTATGAGCATTCAGCATTTGGGCTCCGGTGTACAGCGATCACACTCCCAACCCACTAAACCGATTATTAACATTGCAGATTGACAACAACGACTGGTTGTAAATCACCGCAGTGTTAGTATTGGTATATGACATGCACAACTGCTTATGGAGCTACTCAGATATTTCTCTCCGATTTATTTCAAGCAGACATCGTTGGATAGGTAAAAAAATACCTATGTTTAATGTTGCATTTTTGTGAAACTAGTGGTTTCCATTAATTTTCATTTATGATCTCCATTTTTACTTTCTCCCCTTATACATAGTATATGGAGAAAGTATTGTTTTCGTCAAAATTTTCGAATTTGAGTTGTTAGTGGAAATATTCGTTTTGGTGCTCCCTGAAACCAAAAACGTGATTTTTACGTGATGTCGGTGTGTCTGTCTATCTGTCTATATGGATGTGTACAGAGCTAGAGACGACACCAGGGGACCGATTTTGATGAAATTTGGTATGTATGTACTAATCCACGATATCTCCAGGTGTTTTTTCATTTTTTTGAATTTTTGATTTTTAAGGGTAATTATCCCCCAAAAACCGCTAAAAAACATAAAAAATCCAAATTTCTCAAAATCGGCTCCAACGATTTTAATTAAACTTTAGTTTTTTTGTAGAGCTTTACGTTTCAAACAAAATGACACCACCCGCATTCCTGGAAAAACTCTGGTTCAGAAATTACAGGACTTAAAACATACAAAATCAGTTTTTTGATTTAAAAAAAAAATTATAAATGCTAAACAAGATTACTATTCACCATTAAAATAAAGCTAAAAAACTAAACGATTTAGTATTTTTAATTATTATTCTACGATTACTGGTTGTGGAGAAAATTTAAATTTTCATTTTCCGGTAACCGCAGTACGTTGTCCAATGTTATTCTTATGGGGAATACAAAAATTACCACTTCTCTCTTATTTACTGATCAATATCTCTAACACTTGATATGCAGGTTAAGTTAGCATTGGCAAACAGAGGATGTTCGAGATATGTTACCACTTAACCCTGTGGGGGGACGAGGGGGCATTTCCCCTCTTTTAACCACTGTGTGTAGGAAAGAATACTGTAGTGCCTCCATAAAAGGAATTTGAGTGGCTATTTTTGAAAACCACTTATTTAGAAGATTTTCTGTGCATTCAACCGTACTTTATTTCTATTTAGTAAATAAACATTTTTTTATTAAAGTTGGGCTAAAAGGGAGAAAGTATGTGTCAGTTTCCTGATACCGTTTATGAAATTAGTAAAGGGGGGGAGGGTAACATGTTTTATCAGATTTATTGATCTATCGTTTAATAAGGAGAACATAATTTGGGGTGAATATCATTAAAACCCTTTAACTTAAATTGTCCATAAATTTGCTTAAATCTATAATTGCTTTTATAGCAATTATAGAACGATAAAGAACAAACTTAACTTTCAATACGTTTGAAATCAAGTGAATGTTGTTAAGGACTATTTTGCTTATAGGACTTATAGTTAAGACATACTTAGCTAAGAATATCGATTACAGTATTATATCCCCACCTTTTGGCTGGAAAGACAGGATCTCTAATGTGAATAAACATAAGCACTGCGGAAAAAATACACTGGGAAAATTTAAAAAAATTACAAACAATTTTGTGTTTGGATACTATTCCACAAGATTAATTTTTAAATATGAAATCTTGTTGGTCATAAACTAGTGAAAATATATTTAATGTACTGATTATGTATATTAATGCACTGCTATCAGATTAAACTTTGCCTGGTTAAATAAATGTTTGTGCGTTCACCTACATTCAAATGACATTCAAACCACTAAATGTACTCATTATTAGTATGGCTTCAATAAATACTCCAATTTAGTTAAATAGTGGATAGTTCAGTTATGTGGACTACTTCATACACTATAATAGCGGCCAAATAAATTGACAGTTGGGCTGTACGCTGTCACTGTTGCCATTTTGACACAGAAAAATATCACTCGAATGTTATTCCGATCAGCTGGTGTGGAGTTTTGGCAATGCAGCACAGTAGGGGGCATTGGTTCCTTCAGAACCAGCATAGGCGCGGTGAGGACGCGAGGACGCGAGGACGTCCCCCCCCCCCCCCCGATGACCTTGACCCCCAAGGTCACCCCCGAGGCCCCCCCCCCATGACGTCATCCCCCCCCATGACGATATCCCCCCCCCCGACCTTCCCCATAGTCAAGCTCGGACCCCCCCCCCCCGTCTGCAACATTTTTCGTGATGAGGAAAAAACTTTCAAAAATTAATAACTAGCCTATTTACTCACCGATTCCCACGGGACTTTTTCCAGAATGTAGGCCTATCCCAGAGGAAGCGAATGACGTAAGAACCCCATAGATCCGCCATTAAACAAGGCCGCTATTAATTTTTAAACGCGTTTTCCTTATGGGATCTCAGCTGTTTACCGACCGATTTTGATGAAATTTCACCACATGTAGGGCGGCGGCCTAAGTAAACCATCCCTTAAAGAAAATTGAAAATCCACCGTTAAACAGGCCCGCTATTAATTTTTAAACGCGTTTTCCTCATGAGATCTTGGCTGTTTACTCATCAGCGGTCTTCCAGACCCATCATGATGGTTCAAAACCAGCAAAGACGCGGTGAGGATGCAAGCCCCCCCCCCCCCCGTGAGCGACTCCGCGGAGTCACGTGTCAAGGCGCATGCTAGGGCCTACGTGACCGCCCGGGGTTGTTTACTCATTAGCGACTTTCCCTCACTCCTCCGGCGAGGCCTCCTCCCGACCGGAGTGTTATTTATAAGCGCGTCCTCGAGGGTTTCATCAGTTTGTCTTTGGAGCTCTTACTGCGCGGACGAAGTATTGCCGTCTCCGAGATACACTTTACAACCTGTGCTTGTGCGACTGTGTGGAGTTTTCTCTTTGGATATCTTAAAATGTAAGTAACATTTAATTTATCTTTTCATCAGCCGATTTACCAATGCTCTAAATCCCAATTAGCTAAAATTAATATTTAATATTTTATATATCACAGTGGAAAATAAAATTTGGTTTTGCTTAGTAGAATTATAGACGAGATTAAAATCGCCATGTGCAAGCGAAACAAAGATAAAGACGTGTAACAGTGTTAGGAATGTCATAGGAGCTATTCTTGTAATTTATTTCTGTCTACTATTAGAAGGGTACTGTTACCAAGCCCCGATGTACTGTATGGATACCCGATGTTGCAGATGGCTGTTCCTCGTATGTGTGAGGTCTGCGGTCGCTTCTTCGCTGGAACCCTGGCTCGTCACACGGCAGCCGCTCACAGGGACCGCCATTTCGACTGCAACGTCTGCGGGCGACGCTTCGGGCGAAGCGACAACCTGCGACGCCACCTCGCAGCAGTTCATCCTCCCACTCCTCACGATCAAGCGCCAGGTATGGTTTTAGGTTAAATAGGAAACCACCAGTAGATTTGTTAAGCACTTCTCCAATATCCTCATACACAGTTCCTTACCCTTGTATTACTGGACTCAAACTGGTGATTGAGATGAGGAAGAGGTCGCCAGTCCTCTATGCAGTTCCTCACGATCAAGCGTTAGGCACGGTTTTTACGTTAAACAAGAAACCAGTACTAATGACTTGTTTTCGAGAGTAAACGGCTTTAGCCGAGTAAACAGATTCAAGTAGTAAACAAGGGGCTGCCAGCCTCCGTTCAGTTCCTCACCCTTGTATTACTGGACTCAAACTGGTGATTGAGATGAGGAAGAGGTCGCCAGTCCTCTATGCAGTTCCTCACGATCAAGCGTTAGGCACGGTTTTTACGTTAAAAAGGAAACCAGTACTAATGGCTTGTTTTCGAGAGTAAACGGCTTTAGCCGAGTAAATAGATTCAAGTAGTAAACAAGGGGCTGTCAGCCTCCGTTCAGTTCCTCACCCTTGTATTACTGGGCTCAAACTGACGTTCGAGAGGAGGAAGAGGTCGCCAGGCCTCTATACAATTCCTCACCCTTGTATATATTGGGCTCAAACTGGCGATTGAGATGAGGAAGAGGTTGCCAGTTCCTCACCCTCGTGTTTATCGGGGTCACTAATAGGACTTGTTTTCCTGTTCGCAGGCCATCCATGCCCGTTGTGCTCCATCGCCCTGGCGGGTCCCGAGGATCTTCGCCACCATATGGAAGCGGTCCACGGTGCGAGCCCGTCAGCTTCGACCTCCTCCTCCTCTGCAACACCACCCTTCAGAGACCCACGGCCCGAGTGCGACGCGTGCGGGCGACGATTCGCCCGCGAGGACCTGCTCCGGCGCCACGTGCAGCTGGTGCACGTCAACGAGGCCCGTTGCACCGAGTGCGGCGCCCTTTTCCGCAGGGTCGCTTATCTCCAGCAACACGTGGCAAGCGCTCACCGCGGCATGAGGTTCGCGTGCGCCTACTGCGACCGAGGCTTCACCCGGCGCTACAACCGGGACCAGCACGAGGCCCACAACTGCCCCATCGTGAGGAACCTCGTTGTTGACGAGATGCCATGCCTACCCGTCCTGTCACCCGAGCCTCAGCCCAGCCGCGAGCCCCAGCCTGGACCCAGCCGCGAGCCCCAGCCTGGACCCAGCCGCGAGCCCCAGCCTGGACCCAGCCGCGAGCCCCAGCCCGGACCCAGCCGCGAGCCCCAGCCCGGACCAAGCACGGCACCTGATGGGATGGTGGGTGGTGGTGGACTACCCACGTTCCGCACCATTCAACGAGGGTTCCGCGGACGCCTCCTGACCTTCGGCCTGTCCCGGCCCATGGAGGACTTCTTGACCGTGGAGGACGCGCTGGTGCTGCTGTTCGACAGCGTCCTGGAACTGTTGGCTGACGTCAGGACCCGACACCCAAACACCAAGGTCAACATGTTCCTGGAGTGTGAATTCGCCAACGTTCACGGAGCCACCTGTCTGCGGGCCTTCAAGACGAAGAACGTGCCTCTCACCGCCGCGTCCAACTTGGAGGACTTCCTGTCAGCGTCCTTCCACAAGCTGGAGGAAGAGAAGGAGCAGTGCCTGCTAGTGGGCAGCGGGTGGAGCTATCTCCGGATACGGGACCTGGAGATCCGCGTCAACCTCTACACCCCGTTGGGAGAACGCGGAGCCCGGTTCATCCTGCTTCCCAGGACCATCTGCGACACGCATGCCGTTATCAACGTGCACAACCTCGATGACATGTGCTTCGCGTATGCCATCCTAGCCAAGTTCGTCGCGCAACACCCGGAGAGACCCACATCGTACACACCGGACGTCATGGCACGCTACGACTGGGTCGGCCTACGCTTCCCCGTAGCCGTGAAGGACATCAAAGTCTTTGAGAGGAGGAACCCCATCAGCGTCAATGTGTACGGGATCGAGCGCGCCATGGTGGGGAGACGCCCCGACGGATCGCCAAAGTTCCAGGACCGCGTGTTCCCGCTGAAGATCTGCAAGCGGGAGTTGGAGGATCATCGGGACCTGCTGTACGTGACCACCGGCGGGGACAGTCACTACGCCTACATCGCAAACATGAGTAGGCTAGTGCGTCCTCAGCTAACGTCCCACCGCGGCACTATCCACGTGTGTAAGCGATGCTTCGCCTACTTTGACAACCGGCCCAACAAGCTGCAACTGTCCGGTGCCGAGCGTCTGGAGGAGCACATGCGATACTGCACCGCCAAGGCTCCCCTTCGCCTGGACTTGTCGAAGAAGCAGCAGATCCGCTTCTCCCACCCCGAGTACACTAGGCGGGAGAGGTTCTGCATCTACGCGGACTTTGAGTGTGCTCTGCAGCCCGCCGCTGTTGACCCAGCGGAAGCGCCGCCCGGCACGAGGCCCCTGCAACTGCACGTCCCGTACGCCTTTGCCTACCAGATCGTGGACTCGCTCGGTTTGGAGGAGTTTGAGCCCCGCGTCTACTTCGGGGCTGACGCGTCCAAGGTCTTCATGGAGAGGCTGAAGATGGACGTGCTGGCGCTGTGGGAGTTCCTATTCAGCATGAGAGCTCTGCACCCTTCTCTGACCCGGCAGGAGATGAACGAGTACCTGGCAGCGACTCACTGCTACCTCTGCGGGAAGGAGTTCACGGACCAGGACGTTAAGGTGCGGGACCACAATCACGCCCCACCCTACGAGTTCCGAGGAGCCGCCCACCGCTCGTGCAACCTCAGGTACCGGGAGCAGCGACACATCAACTGCTACTTCCACAACCTGTCCAACTACGACGCCCACTTCGTAGTGCGCGAGCTGGCCATCGACCCCGGTGACGTGGACGTGTTGGCCCACACGGAGGAGCGGTACATCGCTTTTACCAAGCGATTCCACTTTGGTCAGCCTGGAGACAACCAACGTCAGAGCAGTTTCGCGGTGCGCTTCCTAGACACCTACAGGTTCCTGTCCATGAGCCTGGCCAACCTGGCGGCGGGACTCCCCACGGACAGGATGCGCGAGACGAGGAAGCGCTTCCCCGACGACCGGCTGTTCGACCTGGTGCGCAGGAAGGGCGTGTTCCCCTACGACTTCGTGACGTCCTACGACACACTGTACAGGACCAGGGAGCTACCGCCCAAGGAGGCGTTCAGGAACTCCATGACCCTGGAGGACATCAAGGACGAGGAGTACGAGCACGCCCTCAACGTGTGGCGAGCCTTTGAGTGTCAGCACCTCAAGGACTACGCGGACAAGTACCTGCGATGCGACATCGCCCTGCTCACCGATGTCTTTGAGCAGTTCCGCGACACCTCGCTGGCAGAGTACGGGCTGGACCCCGCCCACTACTACACCCTGCCGTCCTACGCCTGGGACGTAATGCTCAAGACCTGCGGTGTGGAGCTGGACACGCTGCAGGACTTTGACATGTACCTGTTCGTGGAGCAGGGGATCCGGGGAGGGATCTCACAGGCCATCACCCGCTACGCCAAGGCCAACCACGACAGGTGCCCGGACTACCGCCCGGACGAGCCCTCGCGCTTCCTCCTGTACCTGGACGCCAACAACCTCTACGGCTGGGCCATGTCCCAGTGCCTGCCGACCGGAGACTTCGAGTGGCTCAGCCGTGAAGAAATACAGGCGTTGGACATTGCGGCGCTGGACGCAGAGGCTGATCGAGGCTACATCTTGGAGGTGGACCTCCACTACCCCGCGCGCCTACACGACCTGCACAAGGACCTTCCCTACTGCTGCGAGACGAAGCGTCCGCCAACAGGGAAGTTCCCCAAACTGTTGACGACCCTGGACGACAAGACGCACTACATCTGTCACTACAGGGTCTTGCAGCAGGCGCTGCAAAACGGATTGGAGCTGGTCGCGGTGCATCGGGCGATCTCGTTTCGCCAGTCGCGGTGGTTGGAACCGTACATCCTGATGAACACGGAGCTGCGGAAGAGGGCCAAGACCAAGTTCGAACAGGACTTCTTCAAGCTCATGAATAACGCGGTCTTTGGCAAAACCATCGAGAATGTACGGAAGCGCCTCAACGTGAAGCTGGTGTGCACCCCGGAGAGGTTTTCCAAGTACGTCGCCAGATCCAACTTCCTGGACCGGACGTACTACACGGAGGACGTGGCCCTGGTGCATCTGTCCAAGGTCAACATCGTGTTGGACAAGCCCGTCTACGTAGGCATGACAGTCCTGGAGCTGAGCAAGTGGCTCATGTACGAGTTCCTGCGCAAGATGAAGGAGCGCTACGGTGACCGCCTCACCGTGGACTACATGGACACGGACAGCTACGTCTTTGACATCGTGTCCCAGGACGTCTACGCTGAGATGAAGGAACACCTGGACGACTTCGACACCAGCGGCTATCCGAGGTCTCATCCCTGCTACAGCCCCGTCAACGCCAAGGTCATTGGAAAGTTTAAGGACGAGTGCAACGGTCTGTCCTTATTCGAGTACCTCGGCCTGCGGTCCAAGCTGTACTTTATGGACATCGAGGACGCAGCGACAGGCGGCAGCAAGGCTCTCAAGCGGGCCAAGGGGGTGGCGAAGGGCGTTGTCAAGAACGTCCTCACCCCCGACGACTACAGAGAGTGCCTGTTTGAGGGGGTCCAAAAGCGCACCACCAACGTCCGCTTCCAGTCCCACTTACACCGGGTCTACACCGTGGAAGTGGACAAGCTGAGCCTCAGCCCGACTGATGACAAGCGGTGTGTCCTCCCCGACGGCATCCACACTCTACCGTGGGGACACAAAGACGTCCCGCCGCTACCAGCCAGGAGAGGAGATCGACGGATGGAGGTGGATGGTGAGGAGGAGGAGGGGCAGCCCCAGGATGAAGACGAGGAAGAGGAATTCCCAGTTTAGTTTTAATATTAATTTTAAGAAAAATTTGTAAATAGTATTTGTAAGAAAATATAATAGCTTTATGTACAGCACGAACCTGAGTTGTTTATTTCCTCCCCTTTGCTCACTCAAAAGCCGGTAGGCTCAGAAAAACTAAAGTGAAAGGCGTTATGGGCCGTTTGGCCCGAGCCGTGCAGCTTAAAAAGCCCCCGCCAACCGGGAGCGATTGGCGGCGCGTGTCGGGGGACGGTCCTGAAGGAGTTGCCCAGGAAGGAGTTGCTAAGTGGTTTGCTGACGCTCAAGGTTGCACCCTCGAATTGCTCAGCGGTTTGCTGATGTCCGAGGGGTCTCGTGACGCGCCCTCTTTGGCGACCTTCACTGCCGCTTGGCGGGGGCTCAGCCAGTGACACGCGCCGCTGGTATATAAACCTGAGGTCCAGCCCCGCTGCCTCAGTTTTGTTAATTTTTTAAATTTAGTAAGGAGAAAGGAGAAATGAAAACACAAGCTTTATCATTATGAGGTATGTATTGTACAGTAATAAGGTTACATACACATACTACAAAAACCTTACAAATTAGTTTTAAGCGAATATGGAGTGGAAGAGTCTGCGGACGAGAGCGTCGTTGGCGGCGGGAGCGGCAGGGTCGAAGAGCTGGACGTAGTCGCTGAGTGACGTGCGGAGAACAGCCCGGCAGTACAGGTAAGTGAGGCAGTAGTAGCCGCAAACAGAAGTATCGTAGCCCTGGAGCCGATACCTGTTGTAGACGTAGTGGCGGTGATGAGGATTGCGCCTCAGGAACATTTGAAAGTCGGCCTGATATGGCGGCCTTCCGTAGCTGTCCAGGTACTCGAGTCTGTCCTCTTCCGAGCAGTAAAACGCCACCCAGTGTTCGCCTCCCTCGGTGTGTGCTACCGTGTTGGACACGATGGCGGTGAGAGGCTTGACCGGCACGTCCGGTAGTTGGTCAGAGGCGTAGACCGCAACGTTCCTCAGTCCGGGGATCTTCGCCAGGCATTCTCTGATCTGGACGGTATTCATCGTGGGCGGAAGCAGCACAGGCAGCTCGAGGTGGATGGGTCTGGACTGTCGTTAGCCACGAGCCAGTCCCGCAATACTATGCAGTTATGAAGGGCGCAACGGTTGTGGGAGCTCTTATGGTGGCGACAGCGCAGGGTCCGGTAAGTGGGCGCACCGTTGAGCGACCCGCAGCCCAGATCCTCCATGTCCTGAGCGGTGGTGGCGGCGGGCTCGGTTATGAGGTGGCGTTGTACAAAGTCCCTCTTCTGCGATCCTTTGACGTATACCAGGGGACGGTGGATGAGGCAGGAGCGCAGCTTGTCCAGCAGGGCGACGTACGCGATGTCCCCCTGGTCCCACTCCAAGCCGTGGCAGTGGCGAGTGACCCAGACGCTCTCGCGCTGTTTCTCGGAAGTCAGGAGGTCCTTACTGAAGGGCGGGCGGGCGATGTGATGTAGGAGCAGCGTGCCGGTAGTCACGTCCACCACGCAAACCTCTTTCAGTAGAAAGTCATTATCACTGTCTTTAAAACACTGCATATCCATCACCACGCTTCCGTGATGACAGCGCGCTGGCGGCGGCTCGATGTAGATCGGTGGCGGCACGTCCATCCCGTACGGCTGACTGAACTCGACTGAGCGCTGGCGGGAGCGCGCCTAGCGGGATAACCTTGGGTGCGCGCGCCACCATCACGGTCACCGGTGACCTTGAGCGCGCGGCAACTCGTTTACCCGCCAAAGTCGACTGTGACGTTGCGATGACGGTCCACCTCCACGACGTTGTCCAACTCGGCGTACACTATGCAGTTGAACGCCTCCGCCAAGGCTTCGGAGAACCCAATCTCTATGCGCAGGTTACCGTTGCGCACCAGGTTCCAGTGGCTGGATTGAGAGGCCGCCATATCGGGTGTCAGATCAAACGCCATCAGGCAGTATCCGTAGGGGTATTCGTTGCGACTGACTTCGTTACCACAGTCTGAGAAATTGATGCCGGTGCCAGTGTACAGCGTGTGGTAGGCGAGCACGCACAACTCCTGACCGAACGTGTAATCCGGTTGAAGCGGCTTACATGGCACTTGCTCACCATCTATGTACAGCGCGAAGAAGTTCACGTGGCTGTGGGTGAAGTTGAACGGGTTCTTCTTGTAGTCCCCGTTGAACGCCTGATTGCTGACCAGGCCAACTATAACGCGTTTCGGCAGTTGACCCAGAAACACACTGTCCAGAGTCTTGCTGCTGATACCGGAGGGTAGTGTGAAGGATTTCACTTCCACGCGCGTAATGGGATATTTGGCTGTACCCGACTCCAGCGTCCTGCTGTGAGCCAACAGCACGCTCGGGTTGATCTTACAGCGGCGCATAAACAGGTTGACTTCGGCGATGTCCACTTTATAGTCTGTCACGGTTTTGGACATGATGGAGAATGAGTTCTTTGACCTGATCAGGCGAAAGCGCATCTCCACGCCGTTTAACATGAACTTCTCCTGGTTGCACAGGTCAACGTGCAGATGTCCGACCATGTCCGCGTACCGGCTGGCCTTGACAAACTCCCTCCGGTTCTTGAGCCCGGCATTATCCTCCTCAGTATTGTCCATGTACCCGGCATAGTCCTCGTAGAACAACTCCGCGGTGAGGTGCGATGTCTTGGCATCACCACCATAGGACAACAGGTTCTCCAGGTAGGCGCGATAGGCGTACGTGTTGTTCTGAGGAGACACCAGTTTGTTGTTCAGATACAGGTCCACTTGACTGAACAGCGAGTGCAGCCAGTTGTTAATCGGACCCACCTCTTTTATCGCTTGATCACCCGTTACAGCGCCTCCGCTAGCCGTTCTAATGGTAGCCTTCACATGCAGTAGCGTCTGTGACAGATCCGTGTACTCGTCCCCATGACCCGGAACTATGAACTCAACGGGTGAGTCGTCTGTCAGGGAGGAGATGGGCTTGTACTGCACCCATTTACCGCTCTCTATACTGGTCTGCGTGGGCGGTAGCGAGAACAGGTCCAACTCGGTCTTGACACACTCGCACGACTTCTGATGTAGAAACGCCATTATCCAAAAATGTCCTTCACGGTACTCTTGCTCTTCTTGCTTCTCCTCTTCTTAGCGACACGTTTTGCGGGCTTCCTCTTGGGTGCAGCGCTCTTCTTCCTCGCTCCGAGGAGTTTCGCTAGAGACTGAGGAGTAACCCGCTGTACACGCCTCCTCTTATAGGCACCACCACCGCTCAGCACGCGATCCAGTTTTTCATCAGCCCTGCGTTTCAGCGACCCGGTAAACTGTCTGAGTCGGGCGTTGGCTGCGACTCGGGGGTTGGCTGTGCCCGCCGCCACGTCGCCCAAGAAGCCCACACTGGACCTCAGCGCCTCCTTGCCCAGCGCCGATGCGCCGGATCTGATCAACGGGACCACTGTACGCATCAGCCCGCCTAGGAAACTGCCAATGCCGTGTCCGCGTTGGAAAGCGGCTCCTCTGAATACGGAGGATACGCCATGGCCCGCCTGCTGGTGGCGGTAATACGCCAGATAGGGATCGCTTGGATTCATTGCCGCTGCCTCTCTTTCCTGAAATGAAGCTTCATGCACGTGGTCCCGAAGTGGAATGGCAAGTGTCGCCCTTGGTTGTCCCTTAAATCGATTTCCACGCTCTCGAATGAGGTTTTAATCACCGGCACGTAGTGCGGGTCTATTATATACACTGTCGTGTTGGCACCGTACGTGTAATTCCTGATGTCGATGTTGAGGATCTTCAGTAGTGGCGCCACAGCGTCACCCACCAGTTGGGGTTCCACCAGGTCGCAATACACGTACATGTGTGATGGTAGACCGGCGAAGAGGTTAGTCGGCCTCACGGACCTGTGACGCTTGACGATATCCGTATCCACCTCGTAGCCAAACTGTAGCGCCAAACTGGGGCTCAGTTTGAGGCTCTGAACGGCTGAAGACGTCGACATCAATTCCACCCTGGAGGACCTCTCGTCATACGAGAAGGTGCACAGGTTACTCTTCATTTGAGGGTGGTTGTTGATTGCGTGCACGAGTTCCTCGGTACTACTGTAATTGCCCGGCTCCACTTTGATTAACAACTTGTCCACCACGGCCAACCCGCCTTTCGAGTCCCTCATTCCCAGCACTAGTTTGATGTAGGTTCCCTCACCGACGGTCAGAAAAGAGAAGGGGTAGTGCGCCTCCGCCAGAGCGACCTCCCACTCGCCGTCTGACAGATCAACGGTCGAGGGTAGATGGGTCGTGTAGTTTGTCACCATGTTGTTGGGATAGTAATTCATTGAACTGTTACTGGGCAACGTCAGGTAAAACTGGTTGTGCCTCGTCATCGCAGCTGTTGCACTTCAGATGCAGGTACCCACGAGTTGAAGTCCTCTCCGTAACCGGCCCACTTGACTAGGTAGCGCTTACTGGAGCCTCGCCCTTTAGTGTCCAGTATTTTATCTATTTGGTACAGGCGGTCCGGGGCCATCGTTACCTTTTGCATCTCATGCTCGTAGAAGCGCCCTTCCAGCGGCGTCCCGTTCAGGTCGCGCAACACGTACAATGGCAGAGGATGCGACCTGTATACGTGGTCCACCACAAACAGCTCCTTACTCCAGTTGGTCTCATAACCTTTGGCGAACGTGCCCTTCTCCTTGGCTATGCGCACCGTGTCACCAGGCTCGAACCTGGGCTTGTGTCGCCGGATCGCCTTTCCATACATGTGACGCCACACCTTGTACACCGTTTGACCATCGCCGCTGTCCGCGTCCACGGGTCGTAGGCCACCCAGGCTCTTGTGCGGGCTGCGGTTGTAGGCGTCCACAAGCCTGTCCAACACGTCCACGTAGCGATACGTGTTTTTGTAGGTCAGGTAGCGCCACATGCGGTTCTTGAGCGTGCGGTTGACTCGCTCCACCACCGCCGCCTTCACGTCGGGGTTCTGCGTGGTGAAGTAGTTTACACCGTGACTCTTGAACACACGCTTGGTCGCGGCCCCGGTGAACTCCGTCCCCTTGTCGGTCTGTAGGCAGCGGGGAGTCGCCTCAGCGAATATTCCCTCGAACGCAGCAGCTACCTCAGGCCCGCTTTTCCTCTTCAGTGATACCGCGAACAGCCGCTTACTGAATACGTCTATCACAGTCAGCAGGTAGTTGACTCCGTCGTTGTACCGGCTCAGGCCGCGCATGTCGTTCAGGTCCGCCTGCCACAGCTCCCGGGGCCCGAACACGGCGTAGCGGTTGCGGGGAAACCGCTTGCGCGCAGGCTTGTGCAGCGTGTAGGTGTCCTGGGTGCGCAGCCAGTCGGCTACCCGACGTTTCGGGAGGCGCGCGGCTCTGGCCAGGGCGGCCACCCCGCCGAGGGAACCGGGCTGGCTCGGGTCGTAGTACAACTTCTCCATTACGGTGAGAACAGCTCCCAGTTGTCCAATGACGATTCTTGGTCAGGTTCCTCGGTTATTATCCTTCTCCTGGCTGCTGGAGGTCGCGGTCTCAGGCGGTCTAGCATTGGTGTTAACCTCGGTGACAGGGGTGATGAGGAGGCTGTCGTGTCTCCCCAGGGGCTCGATGCCGAGTCCAGCCCCACGCCTAGGTAACGCAACGCCGTGGGATTGCTCACGTATTCTTTGGGCACGTTCATGTCCTTCAAGGCGGCCATCACTTGATGCCAGCCGGTAGGCAATCGGTCCGCCCTTCGCGCTCTCACTATGCTGTGCGCGATGTCCACTATATTGGAATCGGGGATCTTCACCTTATCCACGTACACCGCCCCACTGGCGTCCCAGGAGATGGGGCTGCCTTGCCGGGTCATGAATCGCAACAAGTTGCGCGCCACCGACCTGTAAATTTTTGAGAACGATTCCACAATGTCCTCCTCCGCCGAGGCGCTAGACTCGCGCTTCATCTGACTCGGACCTCCCGTCGCTTCCTCCTCCCTCTCCTCACCCTCGATGATTGACAGACCTATGGGTTGACGTTTAGCCGCGGAAAAGTGCAGGAACCGCTGTAACACCTGCTGATATTGTTTCCATTTCTCCGTATCGTCCAGCCGCTTGTCGCTCAATATGCGATGCATCTCAGCATCTAGGCTAGCTGGCTTATTGGCGCTACCTGCTCCTCCTCTTGGCTCCGGTCCTGGTCCCGTTCCTTCTCGCAATCTCTCGATGAGCTCCTGCGGTACAACCACCATTTTCCTAGCGTACTCCATGTCCGATTAGCTTCTGCGCTAGAATGGGCAGAACAGCGTTCAACAGCAGAGGTAGGAAGATCCCTCCGCCCCGTTGAACGAGGTAGTGTCGCTTCTTGGCCCAGCCCTCACCGCGTTTCACCAGCCGTCTGAGCGCCTGTTTGTGTTTGCTCAATTTGCGTTTGAGGCAGGGAGAAAGCGGTACGTTTCCACGTAGCACGTTATACGCGCACTCGCACAATGACTTGATGCGACTCTTGTCGCACGCTTTTAACAGGGCTTTGCGTTCTTTGGGCGTAGCGTGTATTAGGGCCCTCAGCAGCGCCGCGTCCTTCTTCACGCGGTGTGACATGATGACTGACGCTGGCGCGCGCTCGGCCTATTTATCACTTCTTCTTGGGCAGGTACACGTAGTTCACCGAGTCGTCTGGGAAAATGGCTGAACGTACGCGCATCTCCTCGGGCGTGGACTGTTTCAAGTCTATGAGTAGATAGGCGTGCGGATCACGCGTAGCGTCCGCGTAAGCCTCCTCCACAAATTTGGGGTTCTCCGGGTATACTTGACGGGCGAGGTGTTTGATCTGAGTGCGGTCCCTGGGATTCTTGAAGCACACAATGTAGTGGGCGTTCAGCGATATGTCGCGCTGGCCCTTGCCCTGGTGAAAAAGGTTTTGCGTGATGAAGAACACGCTCAGGTTGCGGTGGTGTGAGCCCTTGGTGAACAGGTCCGCTACGCCGGGGCCGGCCTCGCGCATCATGTCATCTACGATGACTAGGGCGGGCTCGCTACCGTCATAGTCGTCCAGGTCTGGCAGGCCGGCTACGTAGCGCACGGCAGAGTCCGCACGGCTCTTACCACCGCCACTGCCATAGTGCCAAGTGATGCGGGCGAACCGCGTATCGCACATGTGGTCGGCGTGCTCTATGAAGCGAGCCACGAAGTGCGACTTGCCGCTGCCTGAGGGCCCAGCCACGATGGCGGTGAACGGATGTTTCCACCTCAAGTCCATGGCGTCTACTGACTGCCATGCACCACCACCTCGGCTCTTAAAACTAAATTCTTTTCTCGTTTTTTTTTTTATTTGATTTTTTTTTTTTATTGAAGGAAATAAGGGAATAAGGAATACCATTTATTTATACAAATTCTAGGAGAGGACTTTTACTGCCTGGAGAGCTGCTCCTCTTCACAAGGCTCATCCTCGGCCTCACGCCAACGTTATACTGCGTGATGGTGTTATCGTCCAGGACTGCAAGGTACCGCCGGGGCATGTATATCCGGATCGGGTCGTCGCCGACAAGACCCTCCAAGGTGGCCATCACCGCCTCGCCGTATGGTGTATCCACCCTCTCAAACGAGCGGATCGGGTAGACCACGTTGTCCTGCAGGTCTACGATGCGGGTATAACCCGCGGCCTTGCAGCTGTTGAGGGCTGTCCTGAGGTCCATCTTCTGGTCCGTGTTGAGCATGACACAGCGGCTGGATGCAGAATGACTGGCTCTCACTACCGAGTCGCCTTTTGTAGACAACCGCGGAGGAGGCGTAGTGATGAAAACACCAACTGGCGGAGTGGAGGAGGAGTGGAGGAGGAGTGGAGGAGTGGAGGAGTGGAGGAGGAGTGGAGGAGGAGTGGAGGAGGAGTGGAGGAGTGGAGGAGTGGAGGGATGGAGGAGTGGAGGAGTGGTGAGGCTGGATATGTATCTCGAGGAACACGCTCATTCGCTTTATTACGTTATTTATTTATTTTATTTTTTTTATAATAGTGTACATTAAGGAAAAGTAGGAAAGGGAAGGATCGAATTACTTAGTTTATTTCATTTATTTTTTCGTCTTTTTCCGCTTTTCAGGGATGGCGACAGCAGTGGCGGTGGAAACGCACCGATCCGCGATCTTCCTCCAGGTAGGCAGCGGACTGACGGTCCTGACGATTCCGTCAAATCTAGGCTCTCCCGTCTCGCTGTTGGTCAACCATAGGTTCTGCAGCCTAGTCAGCAGATCCGTCAGAATCATGCAGATCTCGTCGTCCCGCTGCTCGTCCAAATACAAGCCGCAGGCCCAAGTCGAGCGACCTCCTTGGAAAACGTTCATCTTCAGAAGGACGTTGCCATTGTTGGTCGGGTTCTTCACCGTATACTGACGCTCGCCCGCGGTCCAACTCAGTGTAGGGGAATCACCAGGCACTTCTTTATTCGCGGTCCACCCGCCGTTTGACTTCCTCTTTTTAGCCGTCATCTGTTGTTGCTGTGGCGGTATGGGGGTGGCAGCGTTGGCGTTCTCTTCGTTGATCGCGTTCCACTCCTCCATAAAACAGCGGATTGTTCGATCCACTTCGGCCGCGTTGCTCATGCCGCTGCTGTGACCGCTCGTGAAGAAGTCTCGGACGAAACTGAGACCGTGCGCCGTCGGACCTAGGGTCTATTGCACTCCTCCAGAGGCGCTCACGCCCGCCCTCTCAAACCAGGTGATGTCGGGGGGGGGGGGGGTCAGGTGAATCCTCATGCCAAGCTTTGTCGCGAGGCAGATATATCCTCACACCAGTTGATCTCGGGGGGGGGGGGGGGGGGGTCAGGTGAATCCTCACGCCAAGCTTTGTCGCGAAGCAGATATATCCTCACACCAGTTGATCTCGGGGGGGGGGGGGGGGGGTCAGGTGAATCCTCATGCCAAGCTTTGTCGCGAGGCAGATATATCCTCACACCAGTTGATCTCGGGGGGGGGGGTCTGTTTTGAGGAAGTTTCCGACTGTTGTTGTTGTTTATCTAGGGAAAATTCTGACTGTTTATTTGTGCAATCGTCCCGCCGCCACCGTCGTCAGTCTCTCCGCAACCGCCCGACACTATGTACCCCTGCCCCTACTGTTCAAGACGCTGCAGCCGCACAGACAACCTGCTCCGACACGCGCGGAGATTTCACGGTCATGCGCCGCTGTATGACTGTTCCGTCTGCGGATCGGCCTTTCAAAGTCTGGCTGAGGCGAGGAGACACACACGAACGCACGAGGTGGCTGAGGTACGGGCGATTCTACCCACCTCGACTCCGCCCGAGCCGCAGCGACCCCCGCCGCCGCCTTACCCCTTTGTGGACGTCGCCACCGCTCCCGTTGAGGACGCCACCGCCCTTCCCCGATACCCTGAGGAGGACACCGCCGCAACCGCGCAGATGGATGAGGAAATGCGGAGGCTGGAGGAGCAAAACGAACTCCTCCTAGCGCAATTAGAAAATGTAATTGCGGAAAAATTCGATAATAAATATACCTTTAAACCCTTTCCTTAATTACCTCTTCTATGATAAAATACACATTATAAAACTAAAAGAAATAATAGAAACGAAAGCGAGGTTTCTGGTGAAACCCTCAAGGACTCGCTTATAAATAACAGCTAATGAGGTCGCTAATGAGTCGAGGTCGCTGATGAGTAAACAGCCCCGGGCAGTCACGTAGGCCCTAGCACGCGCCTTGACACGTGACTCCGCGGAGTCGCTCACGGGGGGGGGGGGGACTTGCATCCTCACCGTGCCTTTGCTGGTTTTGAACCATCGTGATGGGTCTGGAAGACCGCTGATGAGTAAACAGCCAAGATCTCATGAGGAAAACGCGTTTAAAAATTAATAGCGGGCCCGTTTAACGGTGGATTCTCAATTTTCTTTAAGGGATGGTTTACTTAGGCCGTCGCCCAGCATGTGGTGAAGTTTCGTCAAAATCGGTCGGTAAACAGCTGAGATCCCATAAGGAAAACGCGGTTATAAATTAATAGCGGGCCTGTTTAACGGGGGATTTTCAATTTTCTTTAAAGGATGGTTTACTTAGGCCGCCGCCCGACATGTGGTGAAATTTCATCAAAATCGGTCGGTAAACAGCTGAGATCCCATAAGGAAAACGCGTTTAAAAATTAATAGCGACCTTGTTTAATGGCGGATCTATGGGGTTCTTACGTCATTCGCTTCCTCTGGGATAGGCCTACATTCTGGAAAAAGTCCCGTGGGAATCGGTGAGTAAATAGGCTAGTTATTAATTTTTGAAAGTTTTTTCCTCATCACGAAAAATGTTGCAGACGGGGGGGGGGGGTCCGAGCTTGACTATGGGGAATGTCGGGGGGGGATGACGTCATGGGGGGGGGGATGACGTCATGGGGGGGGATGACGTCATGGGGGGGGATGACGTCATTGGGGGGGGGGCCCTCGGGGGTGACCTTGGGGTCAAGGTCATCGGGGGGGGGGGGGGCGGCCTCGCGTCCTCGCGTCCTCACCGCGCCTATGCTGGTTCTGAAGGAACCAATGCCCCCTACTCAGCACGTCTACTATTGGCTGATCTCGGTTGATAGCCCGTAATGGGAATTAGTTTACTAATCTTGTATTAATGTCACACAGTTCACTTAATCTACTTTTCTCTACTCTCTTCTCTCTCTCTACTCTCTACTTTTATTACGCTTCGAGTAATATGCCAGTGTTTAAGGGATATTTAAGGCATATTAATAAAACACCCAGTCTTTAATACGGGTTTCAGGTTAGTTCATTAATATTTACTATCCAACTAATCTGCAATATTCAGGAAACTAATTGTGAATACGACACAGCGCGCCGGAGAGATTGAAATGTCCCCTGACACTCAACTTAACCTTTTATCCATTCACGTTATTTTCATTGATTGAAAATAAAGTATTTTAATTAAAATGTTTAGATAAATTTATGGTTGTTCTTAAATGGTTTTTTATCCTCATGATTTATTTATAAGGAAATGATTTTGCTTTAGTTTTGCATATGTAATTTAAGTAAGTTTCAATAATGGTTAGACAATTTTAAATTACAATTACCAAACGTATAATAAATTTATAATATTATTCCCTAACTTTTTTGTCTAAACCATTGCCACAAATATTTCAGTAAACAGTCTTATTTTGACAATGTATACATATTATAGTTACTTTCACATCTTATGACAGTTTTGAATCCCCTATTAACACAATGTTTAGGTTTGCAATTGATTCAAAACTCATATAAAAGTTTGCTAGTCAGAAATATATATATATACTATACCCTACTTGGTTTTCCTTTAATTTGTCCCTACTACTTTGGTATTAAGTAGATCATCTAGTTCTTATTTTGATTGAAAACAAAAAAAACAGAAGAAAGTCGCTCAAAGAACCTTGAACCCTTCTAAATAAATAACACCTTTTACCTTCAAATTACCTATTGTTTTTTTACCTTTTACCTATTGTATTTCAAAACTTATAACGCATTACTATATTTTTGTTTAAGTTCAATAAATCTAAAATATCTTCCATATTTTGCGACCCTGCAAACAAGTAATGGTTTCCTTGGTGTTTGCACTACGATGTTTATACTTCCTCCGCCATGTGCTGTACTCCATACCATATACATACAGTGAATCAGTGTATGCCCATTACTGTATTCCTTTTATGATACCCAGTACTATATGTATCGATTGAGCAATAATTTGCTTGTGTCATATTGTCAAATTCTACCCAAACTCGTACATGTAACATTCATCCGTTACATTTAATCCATAGTCCATATGAAAATTAAAAGACAATTTATGTCACAATAGGTTACAATACTTTGTTAGTAATATTATGGTTAGTTCATAAATTGAGTCGCTATTTACCAAAGTCTGATTGGACCCAAACTTGGGTACGTTTATACTTCACCCTATACAATAGCAATGAATAACTAATTTGTATGGACCCAAATTGAATACTTTGTATACAAAATGTAATTTTAATTAGTTGTATTTTTGAAACTCATAATTTAATTATTTGTCAATTGCCTGCACCAAGTCACCTTAGAGCAGGCGCCTTGTACAGCTTGAAGAATTATGATATATTTTAGGACGGCATCAAAGGTGGACACCGTCAAAATCGGACAGCGTCAATCCGGGCACCTTAGAAACTGTCCGGGTTTGTCGAATGATAGAAATTATGCCAATCAATCAATAAATAATATCTATTGACATGATCGTAAAGAACAGCGAATGTTTCGAAATAAGAATAAGAATAATGTTTATTTCCAAAAGAAGTTACAACACAATGCACAACAGTTTTATAATACATTTTGTGTACATCACCCAATGTACATAATTTGTTTTAGAATACATACTATTTTATTTAAATACCATATCTAAGGGTTTAATAATCGTCTATAGGGTAGTACAGCAGTAGTGTAGGTGAAAGTCAAAATCTACAAGATCATAATACAAATTGCTAGAGTTCATAGACAAATGTGAAAAATGATAGAAATGTATGTACTTCATCATCAAGTTACTAATGGACCTTGCTGACAAGTTTTTCATTTTCGTGTGGGCCCCAGTGAGCCTACTCACCCCTCTGACTGGGCCGGTCTGGGTGTCCACGATGCGTGAGCTGTAGCGAGGCCCCGGCTCCACGGGCCCCACTAGCCACAGGACCGCCACGAGACACAGCCTCGCTGCCATTCCACATCATACGCGCTCATGCTTTCCCGCGTACTCCTTCCAACCCAGAGTCGTGCCCATCACCACCTCATGTCCTGCCCTCTTCCTTCTCCCCCAGAACGTCTGGTATCCACCATCATCGAGGTCCAGTAATGTTTAAGCCTGAAAAACATATTTGAGTTTTACTCTATATAAATGTAAGGTAGTATGTAATACTTTGTTTTAAATTCATTTTTGGTGATGGTGAGTTTATGTTTTTTAAGAAATTATTGCGGAATTTTCCATCACTGAGTAGTAAAAATAAGTTTCACGACGTTTCGGGATCTGGAATCTGATCCCGTCTTCAGGTGTTAAAAAACCTAGAACATCACTTGTTTTGCTTATCACTGACTTAAAATGTCAGCAATGATATCTTAAATAACAGTATGCGATACTTTTAACTGTCAATTAAAAGTTTTTACCTGACATTAATAAAAAATTATAGTTGTCAAATTAAGGATATAATAGTCAATAAGTTATCGAGTTGGATTTAAACGAAACTCACACTTTATGTGCAGCCACATATATATGCAAACCGATAAATCCTTATATAGTAATTAAAGTAAGTAAATCGTGAATTTTACAACTAAAGAATTAAATATAAATATATGTGTTACCTATGAAATATAGTTTGCTGTAATCAATTAGCCTATAAATAGTTTCACACTTTTTAGGCGGTCGGATGAATGTACATCACATGAACTTTATTCCCACACCATTAACATTTCCTTAGTATTGTTGTTAGTATTGTCGTGTTTAACAGGAAACATAATTGAATATATGGTGTAACAATTATTTAGACTAATGGTAGTGCTATGCACAATGTCAATTAAACTAAACAAATTGTGTATCAGCATGGTACGTGTTATTTTTATTGACATCCCGTAATTTGATTAAGATAATAAATAATAGGTGAGTTGAATTTTATAATTATCAATACATTAAACCTTAAAACAGAACAAATATAATATTTAAATTAGAGACCTAACAAATTTATCTTCATTAAAAAAATAACAAATAAGCCATTCATCGGACATGTAAACTGTAACTTACGTCCAGCTTGCGATTTTGCCACGAGGTATTAGAGATGTTGTCTTAGTCTTATCATGCTGATTAGTTAGTCTAACCACATCCAAAACGGTCGGTTTATGCCATCTTGTCAAGTATAAGCTAAAACGTTCTGTTGATTAAATTAATGGGGAGAGAGCCACCCACCCTCCCTCTTCGCCTCTCCGCCTCTCCCTCCCCTGTGGCCCACTTACCTACACACAATTAGTTTTACACCAGCTCAAGAATACCGGCCAAAGTTTAGGATTTAGGAATAAATTAGCTGTATAATAATGAGAAAGAAGTTTAAATTCATGAGGACCTTTTTGCTTTAATTAGAAATCACACTTTAACACTTCAAAATAGTTGTAAAAGGGATTTACTCTATGGATTTGAGGTATTTATTAGTTATTTAACAGAGCGGAATTTATTACAACAAATTATAACATACAATAATTGATTTGATCATTTTAGAACAAAGAACTTAAAAAGAGTTTTTTTTAGTGTCTAATCGATAATATTATTAACACCCTAATAATGTACACAAATTGCAATCAAAACGGTATATATATATATATATATATATATACACATATATTAAACATACTTTCAATATACAGAATAAAAAACAATGCTAGATCCATCTTATAATTGCATCATATGCTAAAATAATAAATTGCCTCATAAAGGTATGGATAAATGTATGTGATAAAGGTATGGTAATTTAGGAATGCCTTATTGATTGAACTACTTATAATTAGTTTTGAATTTCCGACTTTCTATTTTTTGAATTTTTAATAAAGCTATCGACCCTGGACTGATATATGTTCATCCCCCCGTGTTAATAATACTTCAGCGGCCTCCGTTATGTTAAGAATACTGTAGTTTCATTTCACAAATTATTCTTGCTACGTTTCTCTTCTCCTGGAGAGACATATTCACTTAACTTTAAACAATTTCTCTAAGTGGTTTTTTTCTTAGGCTCAAGAACTCCTTTTCCCACTCGTGCGGGATATTGTGTATAATATACTGTATTTTGTTTATTGTTCGACACCTCCCGGCTTTTCTCGTGTGATGAAGACCATTCAATAAAATAACTACTGTAATTTAATTTAAATAAAGATATAACTATAGAAAACGTCATGTTAAAATGAAGAAAAAATAAGTTCAAAAACTTTTAGTTAAATGCAGTTAAAAATGATTTAATTTGTAATAATGTTATATTATATTTTGATATGGCAACAATTTGATATTTAAATAACTTTTTTTAAACGGGAAATTTTTTCTTGGAAATGCTGAAAAGTACAATTGAAAACCAATTTGTGAAAAATATTCGTTTCATTAAATAAATACACATAACCGCTATTCATACAATAATACAAGTAAAACAATTAACTATTTGCATTGTACAGCAATTAGGAACACCTTTGCTGTGATTTTTTTGCAAAATTCTTTAATAATCGTATTTGCGACAATATTTTCTACCAACAAAGACGTAAAGCTAGGTACAGTATGACCTATTCTTACTTAGGTTTTCATTTAAAACTATATGCTAATGAATATGGCTCACACTGTTGCGAATTTGACCTAGAACGAATGATTTTATAGGAAGTTGTATAATTTTAAGGTTGTTACGTTTGATTTTGTTTGAAGGTTGACCAAATTCCTCTTCTCTTTAAGGTCTCGTTTTCAGCAATGTGATGCCCTACTACCAACGACCATGTTTACGCACTGGCACTCACATTGGATATCTCTTCTACAAAGCTCCCCTCCCTTCTGTAGCGATAATCTCAGTTACATTTATTAGGAATGTATTAGGCATCTCGCTAGCTAGCCTAATGGTCAGCGTCTTGGACTTGGTTTATCGAGAAACGGGTTCAAATCCTGGGGTGTCCACACACATGTGCGCTGTTTGGACCGCTTTCCCTAAAAGTGTTTGTGTGTTCTCTTACCAAAAATGCCGTTGTCGTTGAAATACGAAATATACCCCCGTAGCAGCAAACCTGCATACTCAGCGAATTTCCAATGCATATTAATTTATCTTAATACCACATAAAGCCACATACCAAGTTTCATCAATATACATTCATAAATAAATGATTTATGACATTTTAATTATTCTCCATAAGAATAACATGGCGGCTGAGTATGCAGGTTTGCTGAAATAAGGAACACTAAAAATGGGTTTTTATACAAATATCAATATAACTCAACTAGGTAAAGCCACAGACCAAGTTCTATTAATTTATGTTCATAATTAAAGGAGATAGCACGTTAATTATTCTCCATAAGCATAACATGGGGCTGAGTATGCAGATTTGCTGCTACGGGAACTATCGGGCAAAAAATGGGTTTTTGCGCAAATGTTAATAGACCACAATGAAATGAAGCAATATACCAAGTTTCGTCAGGATAAGTTGATAAATAAGCGAGATGTACAATTTTTCTTATCCTCCATAAGAATAACATTGGACAACGTACTGTGTTTAGCACTTTCAATATATCAGTAACCAATTGACGTAGAGCAATGATTAAAACATCAAATTGTGCGTCTTTTTAAGCTGATTCCAATGGGAAAAAATAAAATTTTACTTTTTCAAAAATTGGATGTAAAAAACTCAAAAATCCCATTTTTGGGGTACAAAACCCCCCAAAATACCCTTTCGGATAGGTCGATCTGTCTGGTTTTCGAACTTTAAGTCATAAATGCTGCTTTACACGTTTGTACCAAATTTCATCAAAATCGGACCTTTTTTACGAGAGTTATCGGACCCATGGACACACACACACACACACACACACACACACACACACACACACACACACACACACACACACACACATATATATATATATATATATATATATATACAGTTTCGAACGAATGGTGTTTTTGGGGTCTGGGGACCTCAAAACGAAAAGTTATCATGGTCCCGGGCCTAGGTCTTACCATGCCGACTATGGTAATCGCTTCTTCCCTATAGGGGAAATTCGCTAAAAAATAAGTCTGAAACTTAAGTAGGTAGTTGATAGGGATCCTGCAGTTGCAATGTTGTTAGCTAAAACAAAAAAAAACTCCATCCGTTTCTAGACCTTTTTTACTCCTGTTATGTGTAAAGTGGTGATGCCTTCTTAATTTCAAGTTCACTAGCTCGATCCTGAAAAAAATCATGAGAAAATTTGGTGAAGGTTCGAAACTGGATCTAGCTGCCCTTGGATATTGGGCTATATTTAATGATCCTGGCTAAAGAATGAGTCGGTCTTAGTAACAAGGCTACACAAGGCATCTCACCCATTCTACACTCATCATTAATTCATATTCGCCTTAAAATACGCCCTAGTTGCATTTTAAACAGTAATTAAGTGTATTTCTATGTACTTATTTCAGGCGGGAAGTAGGGTTCTTCATATTTAGGTCTGAATTGCCTCTTTTCTGAACAAGATCTTTAATAGTGTGCTCTAGTTCCGAAACACTTGGCGTTTCTACCTCCTTCCTCCATAAGGTTTAAATTAATTTTGAAATTCCATCTCTCCTTAGTGGATTATCGGATATCGTTGATTTATGTCTCGTTTTAAAAAGTAAAAAAATCCCTAGTGACTTCAGTGAGCTAAATGTCGATATTAAAAATAATAAACGTTCAATAAAATTCCAAAATATTCAATATTTACGATTGTTTAAAGGGTGAACGATTTGTGATATCGACATTCTACTCACTGTAATAGCTAGGATTTTTATTCTTTAAAATTAACTACAAATGAACAATTTCGTATAATATTTTGAGAAGGGTCAGACTTTGGGAGTTAACACTTTAGTTAAGCCTTAAGGAAGAAACCGGTAAGCGCCAGTGACTCAACACCATCACTTCCATTTTCTGATCAACGCTTCATTTGTGAACGATTTTTCTCTTTTCCGTGTTAAGATATTTTATAAGATAATATGATTTGTTATATTTTAAAAGCTTATAATCCGATACTGATAAACTGGTACCAGATGAATTGAAATGACTGAGCAAATGAGTTGCGTTATCTACCTCTGGCGCCGTTTCTTGGCCACTGGGTCGAGATTAATTTATTCCTAATCTAATTTATTCCAACTCAAGTGGATCGACTGGCCTTAGCTGAAATCCTCAGGCCCCTGATAAACTAAGACAGTGGACATTTTGATTATAACTGCGCTTATCGAGGGTTTATAGTTTGAAGCTATTAACCAACTTTAGCATAGCTGACCGAAATATAGAATGTAAAAGCATAGGTTATGTTGTTTAATATTTTATTCTGTGTTATATCATAGGTACGGTTTCATAAGAAGTTCGATTATTTTCAACCGATATTTTTATTTCGATACCACCGATATTTCAATCAAAATATGTTCAAGTTTCTATATCGCTGTTTTCTCTATGTTTTATATTGATGCTTTTCCTTAGAGTGAACGGTAAGAACAACCTCCAATGGTGCAATGTTATAGTTTCCTGTGGAGTTCCAGCTTGTATAGCTCGCTAAGGCTAAATAGGTTGTTTTTTACATTATTTATGAATAATAAAAGCTATCTTATCCTAATTAACGCTGGTTGTTGTTCCGTGTATTTATTTTTCAAATTAAACATGTTTTAACTGCTGCAAATTCATAACCAATATAACCAACATATCAATTGTCATTTTGAAACGGTGTTTCAATAGTGCTGTCAAACCTACGCAAAATAAACAATATTCAATCGAAACAAACGTTCATATGGAATATCGAATAATCAAAATAACTAAACTGCGTTCGATTGAATTATCGATAGGTTAGTAATGAAATCAAAATATCTGTTGAAAATAATCGGACCGCTTATGACCCTTATACTAATCCCAGAGAGTCAAGGGACTGAGTATAATTTTAAAACAAAAGCAATTTAAAAGAGGTGTCTACATCTAAGCCCTTCACTAGTCATGTGACATAGTCAGGCAGATTAATGAAAACACGTGGACACGCCCGACAAAAGCACCAATTTTGGTTTACATGCTAGTTGTATCATAAGCATCGAGTTTTGAGTAGGATCCACTCAATCCCACCTCCTACATGGCGTCCATCTTGAAATATACAGAGTGAGTCAGACTATACCCGGCTAGCATGTATAACGGTAGAACGGTTTGGTCTAAAGTCATCAAACAAAATTGTTCCCAACTAAAACGCATGTGGGCTAGAATCTATTACAACTAAATCAACAAAATTATCAACTAATCAACTAAATCAACTAAATTTCAACAAAATCTATATATAGAGTGCTCCAAAACTGAAGGTCAAGGGTTCGAATTAAAAAATATTATTTGGTGAACATAGGGCAAATTATACATTATTTTAAAGGTCTTGTTAAAAAAAATATTTTGGTGAAAACAGAATTCATTTATCTTTATCCATTTCAAAATGACGGTCATCTTTGTGTAATATATTGCAATTTACAGAATATCCTGTATTTTCTAAACCGCTACTCATGTCTTTTTCCGATTCAAATTTCTTACCCTTGATAAACTAAGCTATACTCTGGTATGCTACATGACAGGGTTTTTTAACAAACCTTTTCAATGGTATGCTTTTTGACATAACGACCATTTGATTTTTTTAAATTTGGACATATATACGCATTTACAAAAATTATTTAAATATTGATTTTTTTTCAAAGCATATTACGTGGCATACCAGTAACACCAGAGTAAAGCGGAGTTTATCACGAGTAAGAAATATGAATCGGAAAAAATACATGAGTAGTAGTTTAGAAAATACAGGGTATTCTGTAAATGTCAATTTAGCACACAAAAATGGCAGCCATTTTGAAACGGATAAAGGTCAATTAATTCTGTTTTCACCAACATATTTATTTTAACAAGACCTTTATAATTGTGTATAATTTGCCCTTTGGTCACAAAACATATTTTTTAAATTCGAACCGATGACCTTCAGTTTTGGAGCACTCTGTATGTAGATTTTGTTGAAAATAATTGTAATAGATTGCTCATATACGTTTTAGTTGGAAACAATTTTGTTTTATGACTTTAGACCAAACCGTTCTCCCGTTACAGCCGGGTATGGTCTGACTCATTCTGTATATATCAAGATGGACCCCATGTAGGTGGTGGGATTGAGTGGATCCTACTCAAAACTCGATGCTTATGATATATCTAGCATGTAAACCAAAATTGTTGCATTTGTCCGGCGTGTCCACATCCAATCAACATTTTGCATTAATCCGCCTAACTAATAGGGAGAAAATATAAATAACCGATTTTAATGTAAAATTTATACCCTCATTTCTACTGTTGTGATAACATACAAATTACAAATCATAGCGTACGGGAATGAAAATTTGTTAAATATAACCTTGTATCCGTTAAAATATGTTCACATTAAGTTTGTGCTGATCTATGAGTTTTATTGGTCAGTTTGACCAGGGATAGACTGACCCGCCGGGACACCGGGAAAGTTCCCGGTACGCCCTCCTCGAGAGGGGGGGAATAAACAAATATTGGTACACAAAATATAAAAACAGTTTATTTTAATTATCATTACAATTTAAATAAATGTCACATTGAAAAAATCATGTTTCTTATTACAATTAATTAATTTAAAACAAACCATAACGGGCATTCACCTGTCAAGCGCCATACTCTCTCTTCCAGCTGACTTCTGTCTGCAGTCTGCAGCTTAGTTGTTTGGGCTACTGTGATATGAAATGATAAATATGGTAAATGAGCATGGTGTTATTGTTGGGTACTTATATAGACTCTTCAAGATTATTACTTTAAATATGTAATTTTTGAAAGGTAACAAGGCCTAGATAATCTAAACCTCAAAACCAGAACGAAGCACTGTACACTTTATTATCCCAACCTAAAGGGAAATTAAAAGATATCGACCAAGGGAAATTAGTTAGAAAATTAATACATCATTGGATAGTCTATAAATGATGTCAAAAAAATAAATGAATTAAGAAGACTCCTCCATTTTTAAAGGTCAAAATCAGTGTGAGTTGTGAGTCTGATATAGATGCAGACATTTTTAGTTTTTTTTTTTTAGATTGCCATACAAAATGTGTGTTTAGTCGGAGTAACTAGCTGATGACTAACTGAGAACAGTTACTAGCTGATGTTCCGTTATCGGCGCGGTAGCAGACGTAGCAGACGTAGCAGACGTAGCAGACGTAGCAGACGTAGCAGACGTAGCAGACGTAGCAGACGTAGCAGACGTAGCAGACGTAGCAGACGGAGCAGACGTAGCAGACGGAGCAGACGGAGCAGACGTAGCAGACGTAGCAGACGTAGCAGACGGAGCAGACGTAGCAGACGGAGCAGACGTAGCAGACGGAGCAGACGTAGCAGACGTAGCAGACGGAGCAGACGTAGCAGACGGAGCAGACGGAGCAGACGGAGCAGACGTAGCAGACGTAGCAGACGTAGCAGACGTAGCAGACGTAGCAGACGGAGCAGACGTAGCAGACGTAGCAGACGTAGCAGACGTAGCAGACGTAGCAGACGTAGCAGACGTAGCAGACGGAGCAGACGTAGCAGACGTAGCAGACGGAGCAGACGTAGCAGACGTAGCAGACGGAGCAGACGTAGCAGACGGAGCAGACGTAGCAGACGTAGCAGACGTAGCAGACGTAGCAGACGGAGCAGACGTAGCAGACGGAGCAGACGTAGCAGACGTAGCAGACGGAGCAGACGTAGCAGACGTAGCAGACGTAGCAGACGGAGCAGACGTAGCAGACGTAGCAGACGTAGCAGACGGAGCAGACGTAGCAGACGTAGCAGACGTAGCAGACGTAGCAGACGTAGCAGACGTAGCAGACGTAGCAGACGGAGCAGACGTAGCAGACGGAGCAGACGGAGCAGACGTAGCAGACGTAGCAGACGTAGCAGACGTAGCAGACGGAGCAGACGTAGCAGACGTAGCAGACGTAGCAGACGTAGCAGACGGAGCAGACGTAGCAGACGGAGCAGACGTAGCAGACGGAGCAGACGTAGCAGACGTAGCAGACGGAGCAGACGTAGCAGACGTAGCAGACGTAGCAGACGTAGCAGACGTAGCAGACGGAGCAGACGTAGCAGACGGAGCAGACGTAGCAGACGTAGCAGACGGAGCAGACGTAGCAGACGTAGCAGACGTAGCAGACGTAGCAGACGTAGCAGACGGAGCAGACGTAGCAGACGTAGCAGACGTAGCAGACGTAGCAGACGGAGCAGACGTAGCAGACGGAGCAGACGGAGCAGACGTAGCAGACGGAGCAGACGTAGCAGACGGAGCAGACGTAGCAGACGTAGCAGACGTAGCAGACGGAGCAGACGTAGCAGACGTAGCAGACGGAGCAGACGTAGCAGACGTAGCAGACGGAGCAGACGTAGCAGACGTAGCAGACGGAGCAGACGTAGCAGACGTAGCAGACGTAGCAGACGTAGCAGACGTAGCAGACGTAACAGACGTAGCAGACGTAGCAGACGGAGCAGACGTAGCAGACGTAGCAGACGGAGCAGACGTAGCAGACGGAGCAGACGTAGCAGACGTAGCAGACGGAGCAGACGGAGCAGACGGAGCAGACGCAGCAGACGGAGCAGACGCAGCAGACGGAGCAGACGTAGCAGACGGAGCAGACGTAGCAGACGGAGCAGACGTAGCAGACGTAGCAGACGGAGCAGACGGAGCAGACGGAGCAGACGCAGCAGACGTAGAGCCATGTTTTGAAAAGTTAACATTATGATCAGCATTACGGTCTCTTTTTAAATGTTGAGCACTTTATGAGCATTGAACGTAGTCGTTTAATGCTGGGATTGAGCCATATAATGCTGGGTGAGCTGTTTTTGTGCAGAATTGTTATGTTTATATGTGTGCTCATTTACATGTCATTTTTTCTGACATGTATATCTGCGACATTTTAATTTCAGCTGCAAAAAGTGCGTCTGGTGTCTAATGATGGTTTTGTCACAACATATTTGTTCCGTTTCTTGAAGAGAAATTGACAAACTATAGGAAAAATAATCCTAGTTTTGTATTTTTATAAAGAAAAATATTTTTTAACTGTTTTAAATTTGTTTAAACTGAAATTACAATTCTATTTTTGAGAGTTTCCCCCCTCAGTCAATTTTGGGAACAACTAACCTTTCGTGAGTCGGTCATTTACTCTATCTTGCCTCTTTCTTTCACTTTCTTTAATAATTTCTTTATAAGAGAATATTATTTATTTTCTTGAAGGGTACGATACAGCTGAAACTTTAGTTTATACAAGTAGAATATTTTAAATGTTAAGATACAGCTTTTCTATAACTTGTTTAAACTAAAAAAATATTTATGACTGACGTTATAGAAACAAACTCCAGATGGTGTTAAACATATTTGTTACTTGATTTTTTAAAGTTTCAAACATAAATTGTTATTGTACTGAATTAACCTTTCAAAAACGTTTACGGCCTCCAAAGGCATAGCTGCGTGGAGGTTCCTTCTACACCATTAATCTTGTTTAGTGGTACTAAGTCACATTAATATATGGTCACATTTCATACAATTTGTACAAATACTAAGAATATTAACTAAAGAGAATCACAATTATATTCGTGAAAGATTACAAAATGAAAGTTGGTAGTTTCATGCCTGTTCTTTTAAATTGTACTATAAAGATTATGTTCAAGCGTTAAATACTTATGTGCCAGCTAAAAAAAAAAACAGAATCTAATCAAGATGTATAATACCCCCGTCGCAGCAAACCTGCATACTCAGCGAATTTCCAATGAATTATAACATAACACACTAAGCCACTTAACAGGATTCATAAGAAATATATTCACAAACAAGCGATATTTAAAATATTAATTATTCTCCATAAGAATAACATTGGGGATGAGTACGCAGGTTTGCTGCAACAAGGAACACAAAATAATGGGGTTTTATGCAAAATAACAATATAACTCAGCTAAGTGAAGTCACATACAAAGTTTCATCCATATACATTCATAAATAAGCGATATATAACACTTTAATTATTTTCCATAAGAGTAACATGGGGACCGAGTACCTAGGTTTGCTGCTACGGGAACCATAGGTGAAAAATTTTTTTTGTGCAAACAACAATAAACCACAACCAGATGAAGATATATACCAAATTTCGTCAGTTTATGTTCATAAATAAGCGAGATATACAATTTTTCTTTTTCTCCATAAGAATAACATTAGACAACGTACTGTGTTTAGCACTTTCAATATCTCAGTAACCAATTGACGTAGAGCAATGATCAAGATACCAAATAGTTTGGTTTTTTAAGCTGAATTCAATGGTGAAAATTAAAATTTGATTTTAATAAAAATTACATGTGGAAACCCCAAAAAACCCATTTTTGGGGTACAAAACCCCCCCAAAACCCCCCTTCGGATGGTGCGATTCGTCTGGTTTTCGAACTCGTTCAAATAAATGGTACTTTACACGTTTTTACCAAATTTCATTAAGATCGGACCTTTTTTACGAGAGTTATCGTGCTTACGGACACACACATATATATATATATATATATATATATTTATATACATATATAAAAATTTGAACGAATGGTGTTTTTTGCATCTGGGGACCTCAAAATGAAAAGTTGTCATGGTCTCGGGCTTAAGTCTTACCATGAGACCTACGGTAATAGCTTCTTCCCTATAGGGGAAATTCGCTTAAAGAGAGGTGTGTTCGTGATCAGCTGATGTGACGTAGCTAGGGCAGCCAATGACATGACTGAAAACCTTACTTATTTAGTCTGCTGAAATGTCAGTTTTTTGTCCCATCATATGATCCAAAAGAAAGACATTGTTTGATTACTATTATTGCGAGCCCATCTACGTCAAATCAGCTGATCATGCACACACCTCTATTTTATACATCTTGAGCTCTAATAGCGATCCGGAGCAGACTGCGCTACTTCTTTGCTGTTTTTGACTCAGTGGTTCAATTGAGGTCGGGTTTGCGGCATTATAGTCTACCAGTTAAGATCTTTAAACTTTTGTACAGTTTGACCTAAATACTAGTAAGCTGAGTAAGTTGGCTAATACAGCCAAAATGTTACACCTTTTGATTGGTATTTGTCACTTACTGTAGTCATAGTAGAATCCAAAAGGTAACTTTTCGTAAAGGGAGCCAAGTGGCTCAAGTGAAAATCCGTGCAGGACACCAAAATTGCGTTCATTAAGGGTGCGCCCTACCCAGATTGAATTCATTGTTGTTTAGCGCCGCGCCGGCGCCGCCAACAAGCAGGGCCATGCATATTTACGCTTGAAGACAATTTTGTTCTCCTCGATCGCACTGTTATTTTACAGATTTCTACCAAACTATTTGCAGTTTCACACTTTTCAGATTCCAATCTAGGGATCATACGGTTCCTTTTCTCCAAAATAATTTTTCTGCATACGTTAGGAATCTTTAGAAAAACGCTTAATTTGAGAACATTACTAATGGCCTACCACTTATTTTGAATTAAAATCACGATTTTTAAATTGTATGATCTCTAGATGAACATTTATTGAATTAAATAACATCAAATTATTTTTAATTGGTTAACAATTTAGCCTACAATGAGGGAGATGCAAACCCCTTACTTGAGCGTGCGGAAGGGAGGTCCGGCGCACCCTTAAAGGTAGCCGCTATTGAAATTATAAGTCCTGCCACAATTAGAGTATTAGATGTACGATTTCGGTAAACTTGTTCAAGTGTTTCTTTGTGTTGCAGTTATGTGTTGAAGGTTATATTTTTTACTGTACGTTGAATATTGAAGTTAAACCAAATTTGGTTGCAAGTATCGTGTACCAAATTGTTTTCTGAGTTTTTAGATGATGTAATTTTCAAAACCTATTTTTTAGAAACAAACATTTTTGGACGTTTACTATATATGACAGTGATTGTAAACCAGTTACTGCTGTAATAAAAACATACATATATATCGACCGATAAATGTTAAAAAACAATGGTTAAAGGAAATAAATATACGCTTATATAGCGTAGGAGAGGACAATTGGCCAGGTATCATGTATTATTTTAAATAAATGTATACAACACACCAAGTTAAAATGAAAAGAATTGATTGCCAAATTTTGATCTATCTGAGGATAAGGACGTAATTGGTCTTAATGAGTGTCAAAGGACCTAAGGCTGGGCGGCCCTGTGATGAAGGGGCTTACGTGACCTGCATATTGGAAATATTGGCCCTTAACTTCCAATCTACAAATCCGGACTACTTAATTGAATCTCAAAATTCAAACACATTCCTAGTCATCTTATTGTATAGTTAAACACTGACGAATGTGAAAGAGATAATTTTTTAACACTCATTACAGCCCTGGATTATAATATTTAAAAATATAAACAAAATCACCTTATCATTTACTATATCTTAACTGCAGCCAAATACCAAGATCAGGGGAAACTCCACTCATCTTGGCTAAATACAACCAACCACGTTTCTTCGTGTTTCGTTGAACGTCTTCAGGTCAAAATTGTAAGGCTTTTTTAAATGTGTAAGGGCATATTTGGCCTTGTAAAATATGCTTTATTCTTGAAAGGTACGATACAGCTGGTACTCCACAGTTTTAGTTTATACAAGTAGGAGTATTTTAAAATTAAATAAGACACAATTCTATATAACTTGTTACAAAAATAGTTATCTAATGACTTAAGTCATACATACACACTCCTTATGTTCTCAAACATTTTTAGCTTTTACTAATATTAGTGTTATTATACACAACTTTCAAAAAACGTTCTACAAGAGAACAATAACATTACAAGTTTGAAACACAATTGTTATTACTTTAAATTGATAGTATTCAAAATTGATGTATACTTCCGTTTCATTTTTACAAAAACTGTGCTATGAAAGAAACAAATACAAATTCAATTTTTTTTTAGTTCATTTTTTATTTTTGAAAAATATTCAATTTGTTACTAACATAATCAAAAGAATCATATAACTCATAAGTCATATAAATCATATAAAGTATCATATGAGTCATTTATAACAAAAGAATAAGACACCCAAGATGAGGAAAACCTCCAAAATCCTAAATGTTTTAAATCTAGATTTCTTTTGAAGTGGAATAATCATTTTTAGTTTCACGACTCATTTTTCATTTTTTGCAATATCCATTTCAGTTAACCCGAGCTTTTACACGTAACTAATTTGCACGTTTTCCTCTTTAACAGTAAGCGAAAGACAGGATAAAAACTTCTGAGAAATCCTTACTTCTAGAACAAAGACCGGAAATTCTGTGTTATTTCACGTCGTCCTTTTTATGTTTTCTGCTATGGAACATCCTTAATAATCTAAAAAACCAACCCCTAGCAACCTTACAGTTCCTTACTTGCATTTAAATTGAACTGCGTGTGGAATGACAGACAAAATTGTATAGTAAAAAGTAACGCGAAGTAACGTAATAAATCACAAAGACCTTATAACATTACCCTTACAACGTACATTTTTTGTTGTATTTCAAAGACAGAAGCATTTTGTTGGTTGCACTTTATGAAAAAGCTGTCCTAACCCCTCAACTCAAGTGGATATCCTGGGAATAGCACACGTGACCCCTCTCATTTTGAGTTTGTTATTGGTATTTTTAATAATCAAATGTAATAGCTTGTTTTAGTACATAGGATTAACTGATGTTTGTTTAATAAACACAAAGATAAATAACTGGTTTATACGTAATCAAAGCTAGCTGTCTGGACAGGAATCAGCAGTTTTGCAATTTTGAACAGATAGCCTACTTAATTTGTTTACGTTTTATATTTTAAAATAAATATTAAAATGAAACGTACTCTAATCGTACTATGATGTAAGATGTAATATTTTTAGAACTCTAAACACTTATAAAATCAGCATGATTATAAATATTACAGATATTATTTGCGGTTTGTAGCTACGGATTGAGTATGACAAATTTTTCATTATATTACTTAACGTAAATCCAAATTTGTTCGTGATGAGCGAACGCGTTTAGATATTGTTTAGGCTGAGATCATTTCAATGACATTTTATAAAAGTGTTGGTTTTTCATCGTTGTAGAACTTTAAAAGAGAATAAATTAAATTTCAATCAAATGCTTATTAACATGCAACTTAAACGTCCTTGGAATTGTAGTTCAGTCTTGTGAAAATTGCAGAATTTTGGCATTTATGGAAAAAGTGAGACTTTACAATTAAAAAGCTGTACAACATGCAGTGAAGTGTTTTGCTACGATGACTAAAATTGAGTTTTATAGAATTAAAATTAAAATAATTATGACAAAATATAAGCGTAATATAAATACCGAACGGTTAATGAATAATGTAGGTATAATATTAGTTTTAAGATTAAACTATTATAAAACTGCATCCTTTAATCACTTTGATTGTGAAACAAAAAGTTAATAAACCTTGTCAAAAAAGTACTCGTCTTTCTATTTAACTATGTCCTTCGTTAACGATACTTATTTTACGTAACTACTATTTTAGTTGTTTAACGTACCCTTTTCTGGTTTAATAATTTGAAAAACTTTGAAAAATTGTTGGGTCCGGTTGGGCGTATAACTTACTTTTGTTATATCACTCAATTAAAATATTTTTCAGTGCTTGCTGTTAAAATATTTTACATTAAATTAAGGGTTAAGGGGCTAAAAAGGGGGATAAAGGCTTAAGGTAAAGGGTTTAAATTAAATGGTTCCTAGGTATAAATATTTTCAAGCTTGTTGAAGCTTAAGCCTTTTTAGCGAATTTCCCCGATAGGGAAGGACCTATTACCGTAAACATGGTAAGACTTAAGCCCGAGACCAAGATAATTTTTCGTTTTGAGGCCTCCAGAAGCCAAAAACACAATTCGTTCAAATTTGTATGTACGTGTCCGTAGGCATGATAACATTCATAGAAAAGTCTGACCTTCAAGAAATTTGGTATATACCAAATCATGACAGCGTCTGTTTCATGAGTTCGAAAACCAGACAAATCGCACCATTTTAAGGGGGGTTTTGTACCCCACGTATTTTTAAATTGTTGCATATAATTTTGTTTTAAACCCAAATTTTAGTTTGCACCAATGAATTGAACTTAAAAACAAAACAATTTAGTACTTGTAATTATTACTCTATATAGTTGGGGTTTACTGATACCTGCATACAGAACCCATTTGTCGTGGTCCCTATGGCAGCAAACCTGCCTACTTAGGCCCAATGTTTTTCTTATGGAGAATAAATCAAATGTCTCAGCTCGCTTATTCATACGTATTAATGTACCATTTGAAATTCTCTGAGTATGCAGGGGTTTGCTACAACGGGGGTATTTATATGTATCAATTGCTTTTTAACTTTTACTGATAAATTGTAATAAAAACTAGACCGATCACCATGCGTGATTATCAAGCAGGACATTATGTTTGCAATTGGTTTTATTAGTTACTAAGTAATCACCGCTTATAAAAGTACTGCACATACAGGTCGGCATCATCCTAAATCATGTCTGGTGGTTACAAGAGTTTTAGTTATTGATGCTAAATCGTAGAAGGATGTAATTCTCTAAGGGGAAATCATGAAAATCGAAGATCCAGTAACACATGTCCCTAGTTGTAAAACACATTACCACAATCCCGAATTCAGATAGGCGACCCAAACGGGAATGGCACCCTTCCAAACGTGTACGATAAATACTCCTCCCGTGAGGAGCCCTAGAGCAGTTAGGAATCGGAACAACAATCGAAATCATCAGCAAGTTCCAAGTGCTGTCAGGAAACGATTCCACTTAGAAGTATGTAATTTATATTGTAAACTATTTTTTTGTTGTGGATTGGTTGTGTTGCACAGCAAACAAATATTTGTCGAGGATAATGTTTGACTATTTTAGGGGCTATACTGCCTACCCATACTTACTTTTCAAAAGCTTATTTTGTACTATTTTTTTTTAGAATTAGTTTTAGTGAGAATTTGAGATAGAGGAAAATACCACATGAATTTCTAAAAATTAGTAATTTAAATATCCGTTAACATTAACTTCATATCTGATCGTATTGAAATTCAGTACAGACGATAGTATACATCGTTACAATGGTCATGGTCGTTGCTGCCCACCCACGACTGGTGATAGCGGCCGATCTGAACTGCCACCATCAGGCCCTGGGGGACCGTACTTCCACGCCCCCGGGTAAGCTGCTAGTCCAATTCCTGACCGACTCTGGCCTCCAGCACCACATGACTCCGCCCACCAGGTACCCTGCCCATGAAGGCCAGGTCCCCACTTCCCCTGACAAGCTCCTTTCCTCTGCATCCCTCTCCCGTAAAATCACCAACATCACCTCCGGCTTTGACCTCGGCTCTGACCACATCCCTCTCATCTTTGACCTCAAAATCACCCCCTACCCCTACAAGTCCGACCACCATGAAGCTTTCGAAGTCACAGACTACCGAAATGCGAATTGGGACCTCTACTCCAGACACCTCACTGCCACACTGACTGCACTCACCCAACAACCACCTCCCAACACCCCTGACCAAGTCGAAGAATTCCACTCCACCATCACTTCCGCCATCCTCTCTGCAAAGAACCTTGCCGTCCCGGTCAAACAAGTCCTCCATACCCCCCTCAGACTCCCACCAGACATCCTGGGTCTCATCAAGGCGAAACGTCGTGCCCGTCGACTCCTCCTCCGAGATCCCTCCTCCCCCTACCTTCACGACGCCTACAGGGCCCTGGTCGAACGCGTGAAAGTCACCTTTAAGGACGCCAGGGCTCAGAAGGTATGCGAGAAGGCAGACTCCGATTTCTCCAACAACCCCCGTAGTTTCTGGCGCCTCGTCAGACACTACAACAATCCATCAACCCCCTCTACTCCCCTCCTTGTCAACGACACCGTTATCTCCGACAGTCAAGGCATGTCCGAGGCTTTCCGAGATGCGCTGTCCTCCATTCACTCTGTCCCGTCCCATCCTGACTTTGATGAGACCCACTGCAACCAGGTGAACGCCCAAGTCACCCAACAACCTGCAACCTTCAACCAACTGGATTCCATCGTGCCAGACATCCCTCGTCATGACCTCCTCCTCCCAATCACCACCCAGGAAATCAACCTCAAGCGAAAGCACCTCCGAAACACTGCCCCTGGTCCTGACGGCATTTCCAACCTCCTCCTCAAACAAGCTCCCCCACTTCTTGTAACTCTGCTTGCCACCCTCTACACCTCCGTCCTCCTTCTGGGCTTCTCCCCGAGATCCTGGAAGCACGCCCATGTCATCCTCTTTACCAAGCCCCACAAAGATCCCCGGAATCCCAACAATTACCGCCCCATCAGCCTTACTTCCACCCTCTCGAAACTCTTCGAGAAAGTCCTCGCCTCCAGGATCCACCTCCACCTCAACACACTCGGCCTCCTCCCCATCACGCAAGCAGGTTTCCGTCCCGGAGTCAACATGTACGACCAGCTTCTGCGGGTCGTTACATGCCTCCAGACAAACAAAGCTCTCCACCGTCCTTCAATCCTTGCCCTCATGGATGTCCAGAAAGCTTTCGACACCGTCTGGCACAACGGCCTCCGTGTCAAGCTTCTGGACCTCCAACTCCCCGCTCCTATCATCAAGGTGGATATCCCACTTCCTTGACGGCCGAACGGCTCAGGTCCGATTCCGTGGCTCCCTCTCCTCTCCTTTCACCTTACGTGCCGGCGTTCCCCAAGGCTCCACCATCAGCCCCCTCCTCTACATCATTTATGTCCGTGACCTCCCTGACCCGATTCCACGCAATCTCACCGACACCTCCTGTGGCCTTGCCCAATTTGCTGACGACACCGCCTTCTGGATCTCCGAAAAATACCATAATACCCTTATCCGGAAAACCTCCCAAACCTTCCAGAATTACCTATCCTACTGCAACAAATGGCGCATCCTCCTCAACGCTTCAAAAACCCAACTTTGCTTCTTCAACTTCCACGCCCTCCGCTTCTCCCGCACCAAGAGAGACCCCATCTTCCTCAATAACGTCCGTCTCCCCCTCAAAACTTCCTGCACCTACCTAGGCGTCACCCTAGACTCCAGACTTTCCTTCGTCCCTCACCTCCGAGAAGCCAAAAAGAGAGCAAACACCCGCCTCCGTGCCCTCCGTATCCTCAACCATCGCAGTCGTGGCTGCTCCAAACGCACTCTTGCCCGCCTGTACTTCTCAGTCATCCGCCCTGTTTAAACCTACGCCCACCCGCTCCTTCTATCCGCCCCGAACAGCTTCCTTTCAAGCTTCGAGGCCACTGAGAGACGCGCCCTCCGCCTTGCCTCCCACCTCCCACCCTGGGCCCGTAACCACACGGCTTACGAAGCCCACTCCATCCCCAAACTCAAAGACTTCCTCCACCACCTCAACACCACTTACCTCGACAAAGCCCGCACCTCCGACATCCTCCAACCTTACTTTCAACCCTACTTCACTGACCGCCCCAGCCTCACGATTCACCACCTTGCCAACCTCGAACAACAGCCCGCACCACCACCCCCACCACTAAACCCCATGTAAACCCCCCCTAGCTCCCACTCCTGACCACTGTGACAGGCACTCGTTATAAAACAAAAAAGGTCCTGTCGCAGTGTGTTCATCTTTCCACCCCCAAACCATCCCCTGGCCACTGTAGCAGGCAAAAAAAGTCCTGTTGCAGTGTGTTCACCTTCCCAACCCCCAAACCATCCCTTGGCCACTGTAGCAGGCAAAAAAAGTCCTGTTGCAGTGTGTTCATCTTCTCAACCCCCAAACCATCCCCTGACCAATGTAGCAGGCAAAAAAAATAAAAAAAGTCCTGTTGCAGTGTGTCAATCTCACCCTCACCAACCAACCCCTATCCGACGGCTGAAGAGGGCCCAAGCGCCCTAAAGCAGCCACAGTGGGCCAGGGACTTTCCCGCCCACTGGAACCTCACAAAACAACAACATAGCCGGCGAAGAAGAAGGTTGCCGGATATATCCTTGATTTTTTAGTTTTTAACCCAGCTTTTAAACCCTTTGCCGATCAGCTGAGGTGATTCATCAAAGCGGAAGGATTGCTCCTCGTGGAGAAGTAGCGTCACTATCTTGGAGATCGGCATAGTGTTCTGACTACGATTATTTCTCAGCGAGTTTTACGAAGTGCGCGACAGTGCGTTACCGTGCGTTCGCTCTCTTGACCGCCTATTGGTATTTCAGGTACGACAATGATCCATTACGATTATTATATTTAGGCTCGATTATAAACTTTTATTAGTAAAGTTGTGTTTTTACGATAAGATAGCCTAAATAGGCCTAGCGTCACGACCACGTTGATAGTAACTGGGTAATACAGATTATTATCCCGGTATCAACTAATTATTCATTAAATTCATTTTTGTAGTTAACAAATTAAAATCAGCTGTGAGGCATTTTTCTAAATTTCCTTTCTTTGAGAGTAACCTCGTTTTACTGCAGTTAGACAGGTGACCACTGGTTATAACCTGCGAGTCTAACCGGAGTGTAGGGAAATCCTGCTCTTGTGAGAAGTATTTCTGGTGCTGAGGTTTCCTTGGAATTCTCTGCTAGGCCCGTCCTAAGCCCTAGGAGAGCGCCTAGACCATTGACATAGCCGCCTTTAAAGAAGGCCGCGGCGTAGTAGAATTGGCAACGCCACAAGAGAAATTACCGCGTGCCTCGCCGCCCGTATACTAGCATGGGGAAAACGAGACGCCGCCATCTGAAATCGTTATTTTTTACTCTTCAAGTTAGAAAATACCATTTAAGTGATGTTTATCGTTTTGCTAACAAGTGTCTTACCCTGCTGTGAGCCCAAAAAGTTTTATGTTTAACTGAAAGTAAAGTTAAGCATGTTTATAGTCAGTGTTGTTGGGGTTTACACGTAGGTATGGTAAAACTATAATACCTTGCACCGTTAATTCAAGAATGTGCTGGAATTTAATAATTTTAATCACTTTTTAAAATGCCCCCGTAGCAACAAATCCACCCACTTATTGAATTTAAAGTCAAGTTATTTAATACGTTCAAAATTTGTTTACTAAATCGTTGTATACATTTCTTATTCCGTAATTTGGCTTTTTTAAAGTTGTCAATCCATAGCACAGGCAAGTTATGTTTTTTATTAGTTTAGTTAAGTATTAATTACAAATACCTTTTATCAATAGTTTTGTTTTATAAATATCAATAGATAAGACACCATATTACCATTTATTATAAGTGCTAATAAAGTAAAGAATTCTTCAAAACAACATAATAAACAAGATTGAAAACAACCTTTTATTTAAAGACAAAGCGTACTTACTTAATATTGAAAAAGGAAAAATACAACTCATGGGCAACTGTCTGTACAAAGTATTAACATTTTGTCTGTACTTTTATCTTTCAAAGAAATAATTGTGTGCCTCGTATTGCATTTGCCACTGTTTATTTTTACTTCGAGCAGTTTATTAGTGGCATTTATTGAACATATTAATTTTTAAATAGGGACATCTAAAACGATAAGTTAATTTAACCATGGTTTTTCAAAGCAATAATCTTTAAAACCTAACAGAAGTACATGATTCATTTAGGCCTATTGTTTTAGTTTATTGCGAATTTGTATGTTTAATATTATTTTTCTGCTATTGTATACTTTATCAAAAATCCCTGACACCCATTCTATTTGTTCCCTAAAAAAAAAATGCAGCTAAAATGATTTAAAAGGACGCGTTATTCGACTGGCGGCTATGGGCTATGTGCCGGCAGTGACTCCTCTGCTCTGTGAGATGGCGGCGTTGCCAGTTCGAACGCCGCGGCCTTCTGGGCTGTGCCAGTAATAGCGGCAGCGACGAGTCGATCCCGAGAGGTTACTCTCTGCAATTTAAATTTATTTTTACTTATTGCTTATAAATTCCTATTTTCCTATAAGTCATTAGTCTTCAAAGTTAGAAAACCAGCCAGATCGCTCTATCCTAAGGGGTATTTGGGGGGGGGGGGGGTTTGTACCCAAAAAATGGGTTTTTTGAGTTTTTTACATATAATATTTTAGTAAATCAAATTTTCCTTCTTACTACTGAATTCAGCTGAAAAAAAATTTGGCATTTTGATCATTGCTCTACGTTAATTGGTTACAGAGATGTTCAAAGTGCTAAACACAGTACGTTGTCCAATGTTATTCTTATGGAGAATAAAAAAAATGAATATCTCACTTATTTATCAAATTATCCTGACGAAACTTGGTATATTGCTTCATATCGTTGTGATCTATTGATATTTGCACAAAAACATTGTTTTTGCCGGTAGCTCCCGTACTTTACCTAGTTGAGTTACACTGATATTTGTATCAAAACCCATTTTTTATGCTCCTTGTTTCAGCAAACCTGCATACTCAGCTGCCATGTTATTCTTATGGAGAATAATTAAAATGTCATAAATCGTTTATTTATGAATGTATATTGATGAATCTTTGTATGTGGCTTTATGTGGTATTAAGATACATGTATATGCACTGGAAATTCGCTGAGGACGCAGGTTTGCTGCTACGGGGGTATTTAGAGATGTCACGTGATTCGCAGCGCATGCGCATAGTGACTTTTCTGATTTTGTAGCGTTTTGACGTAAGACGAAAATTTCCGTACCTTCGCCAGACGTGGAAAAAACGCTCTAAGGCGTTTTTTCGTCGAGTCGCGTTATGTTCAATCTAGTATGCGTCAGCTCCATTTAAACTCATACTATTTGAGCCGTATAAGACGCCTTCCGTCAAAATGTCTTGTCGTGTCGTGTCGTATCGCGTTCGATGTAGTGTGCGGCAGGTCGTCCCTCCTTAAAAATGCCGTCCGTGCCGTACCACCCGTCCGTGCCGTGCCGCCCTAGTGAGCGTGAGCGCTATGTTCATTGTCGTCGTGATGACACATTGAGGCGCATGCGTAAGCCTCAGCCCACCAGTCTAATGTCTCGGCTCTGACGAGTGGCCCCGAAATCTGACTCGTTTCTCTTCGGCTATCTCCGAGAACGTTCGTTCGGAATGGCAGTGCGGCCTTCAGAATTATTCATTTTTCTCCGGCTTTTCGTAAGCAGTGTTTCCACTTTGAGGGAAATTTTCCCTTTCGAGGAAAAATCAGCCCCATGAGGGAAACTCAAAGGGAAAATGGGTTTTGAAGGAAATAATGAGAAAAGTTAATAATTACTAAAATTGGAAAAAAGTAAAGCAATAGGCCATAAAATAATAAAAACAAATATTTATAATGCTACATTTATTACTTTATTAAATTGCCAAAATTTACTTACATAAACTGCTAAAAGTTACAAACTTGAAGTTGTAATTAATCTAATAAATAACATAATCTCCATAGAACTATCGGCATCAGTCGTCAGAATAAGCTTTTACGTTTATCATTAATTATTTTACTAGCTTAATTCGCTTCCAACACCGCAATTCCGCCTAAAGTTCTACTGATAAGTATTTCTGCCCATAAAGAAAGATAGTCTTAAACAACGAGGTTAATATATCTAGAGCTCTCGCCTGAGGTAAAAAAGTAGAGCCTATATTATGGTCGACCGTCATTTTCCCCTCTTCCCCCCGTGCTCCCATGGCAACCAACATCGTAACAATGCATTCAGATCCTCTATTCAAAAGTTTTGTTTATCAGCTGACAAACAGATAACTTGTGAAGGGAGGATTTGATTGGTTACCTGAGGAAAAAGGCGTCAGCTTGTAGGCTTTAATTTTTTTTAGTCTAGACGAAAGCTCTAGATACAAGAAGTGCTAAAATAAGTAATATAAAAACTATGAACAATGAGGGGAAAAAAGGGAAATTTGTACAAGCAGTGAGGGAAAAGAGAAAATTTCGTTTAGATAAAGGAAAAGCTCACGGCGAAAGTGGAAACACGGTTCGTAAGCGCGCTGCCTGACAGCGCCGAGACATAAGTCAATCTACTCGATCTCGCTGTCCGTGCCCAACGAGATGTAAATAATATAGAGCTCTCCTGTCGTGTTAAAAAAGTGAAGTCTCACTGGAGGATATTTTTGTAAACTAAGCATCGTGTAAAAAAAAGAGTAGTAAATACAAAGAGTAATAAATACTAACATAACTTGAGAAGAGAGGATTTGATTGGCTAAACATATTGTTGCCATGGATACCGAAGGGTAAAGAGGGTCAAAATGGCGATCGGCATGTTGACACAGTTTTTTACCCTAGAAGAGACCTCTATAGATATATACCTCGTTGACAATGCCTACTAGCTGCAGCTGTGAAAACATCGGGTTGCTCGTGCATCTGTTTGCCGCTTGAAGTTGTTATTGTCGACTGCCGTTATTAACTACTGTGACTGCTAGTGTTTGTTTTAACATTATCTAGTGTGAAACGCAAATCAAGTGGGTGTGTGTGGGGGGGGCGGCAGTGTTAATTTTGCACAGGGGCGGCAAACATCTAAATCCGACTCTGTGCATCGGCAACAAGAACGCCTTCGACCTATATTGCACAACACCGTAAGAAGAGAACACAAGTTGCAAGTTAGCTGCATCAGAATCCTTATCGGCGAATCTTCCCCTCAATTCGTGGTCTACCTATGGACAACACGCCTTCATACCTATCACCCTGAGTGACCAAAGAACCGTTGCACAGTGGGTGCAACCTCTCCTTTAGGGGTGCAAAACTTATAAAATGAAGGGCGGAGTTTTGTTGATAACACTTCAGGGTACAAAATGTTCAGGGTTAAAAATAACTTTCATACCCACCGGTTGGACCTACGTCCAATTATGTCTAGCTGTCCAAGATTGTATCTTGTACGTCAGTTGGCTTACATAATAGATTGTTACATAATAGGTCAGAGGTTGTTTTGGAGTTGAAATGAAAATCTTGACGGCTGAGCTGACTTGCATGTTGAGGCTACATATGTGTCCAGGACTTTGCATGACATATATTGTATAATGTGACATATAAATTGTAATGAAACATTACTAACATTTTATCTCTAGTCTACATTGGTCTAATGTAATTATAATGTAGGACACATTTTATAACTTCTTTAACGTAATGTAAACGTCATATATTGTATGAAGTGTTTAATTATTGCAACTTTTAGTGATATTTGGATGACAAACTGCTTGGAAAAATATAATTTATCTGAGCAGTAAGCTATTTTCTTATTGTAAAGCCATACATTTTGAGCTTATGCTCATTTTCAATCGTGTTCAACTATATACATAACTTTTGGGATCTTCTTGGGTTCGCTAAAATTTTGATATTGGTAGGTACTTCAGCAATATATATTTTATATTTTAAGCAGTTTAATATACAGCCCAGTGACCTTTACGGTATTTGTTTTAACATTCCCTATTTGTTGTAAGGCTACGTCATTCCGTTAACACTATTATTATACAATCATTATTATAAACTCTTTATTATAGTTCAAATTTTACTCGTTGAATGCACAAAGACTATACTAATACACTCTGCTATAAAATATTGCAATTTGATGGCATGCGGGTGCCGATGCCGTCTGGACACTGGTCTTGCGTGCACGCTGTCACGGCAAGGGCGTCATCTGCGATGGATATAAATAATTTAAAATACCCCGTCACAGCAAACCTGCGTCCTCAAACAATTTCCAATGCGTATAATATATGTGTCTTAATACCGGGTTCGCTAAAATTTTGATATTGGTAGGTACTTCAGCAATATATATTTTATATTTTAAGCAGTTTAATATACAGCCCAGTGACCTTTACGGTATTTGTTTTAACATTCCCTATTTGTTGTAAGGCTACGTCATTCCGTTAACACTATTATTATACAATCATTATTATAAACTCTTTATTATAGTTCAAATTTTACTCGTTGAATGCACAAAGACTATACTAATACACTCTGCTATAAAATATTGCAATTTGATGGCATGCGGGTGCCGATGCCGTCTGGACACTGGTCTTGCGTGCACGCTGTCACGGCAAGGGCGTCATCTGCGATGGATATAAATAATTTAAAATACCCCGTCACAGCAAACCTGCGTCCTCAAACAATTTCCAATGCGTATAATATATGTGTCTTAATACCACATAAAGCCACTTACTAATTTAAAAAAAATACAGTCAGAAATTAGCGATATGTAACGTTTTAATTATTCTCTATAAGAAAAACATTGGAGCTGAGTACGCAGGTATGCTACAACAAGGGGCACAAAAAAGGGTTTATTTTGCAAACTTTATTTAGGGGGCATTTTTAAATGTATGTAGGAAAATTTCAATTTTGGAAAAGGAGAAGTTACACCACCTTATTCTACAAGAAAGCTTTAAATTAAAAATGTAATCAAGACTCTGTCAAATAATCAAATTTTCCGTGTTAAACTAATGTTAAAATCAACCTTCTGTCAATACCAAGCCCGTCTTACGTTGGCAGTGGTCTGTAAGAGGAAAGTTAATTTTGCAGTGGCTAACAACCATTTATAATTAAAAAGTGTATTTCCCTACAAACATTGTTTAATGATACAGCTTCTCGCTCATTCTGTATTTCAGTGCAACTTTTAAATGTATCAATAATTTATGTTTAACCCGCACAGAACAGTTTTTACAAATTAGTTGTTTTTTCTGTTGTTCCTCTTTAATCTTAAATAATTTATGTTTAGGTATTATTGCTATCCATCAACTAACATGTTATTGTATCCTAAATCTACTCTAAAAAATAAAATAAAAGAAAAATTAATAGAAACACTAAAATAATTATATAAAAAATAACTAAACGGAGGGTAGCGGCCTCCCCGCATTCCAGATCGTGCACCGAGCCTTCCGCACTCGCCTCCTCACCTACCGACTGACGCAACCGATGGACGCCTTGCCGACTGTCGAGGAGGCGCTGGTCTTCTTGTTCCACGAGGTTCTCGACCTGTTGACCGATGTTAGGAGCAGACACCCCAGCATCAAGGTGAACATGGTACTGGAGTGCGAGTTCACCAACATCCACGGAGCTACCTGCTTACGTTCCTTCAACACCGTCAACGTCCCGCTGACCGAGGCCTCCGACTTGGGGAACTTCCTCTCGACCACGTTCAACATGATCCAAGAGAAGAAGGAGCAGTGCGTGTCGGTGGGTAGCGGGTGGACCTACCTGCGCATACGCGACCTGGAGATCCGCGTGAACCAGTACACGCCGCTCGGAGGCAGAGTCTTTATCCAGCTGCCAAAGGCCTTCGCTGATACGCATGCCGTTGTCAATGTACAGAACGCCGACGATATGTGTTTCATGTACGCCATCCTGTCCAAGTTCGTCCCGCAGGAACCGAAGAGAACCGCATCTTATCCTTTGGACATCATCGCCCGTTAAGACTGGACCAGCCTGCGCTTCCCCGTGGCGCTGAAGGACATCAAGTCCTGCGAGCGCAAGAACGCCATCAGCGTAAACGTTTACGGGATCGAGCGGACGATGGTGGGGAGACGCCCCGGCGGGACGCCAGAGTTCAAGGACAAGGTCTACCCGTTGAAGATGTGCAAGCGAGAGCTCTAAGACCACAGGGACCTGCTGTACGTGACCACCGACGGGGACAGCCACTACGCATGCATCGCGGACCTGGGTCGATTGGTCCGCTCCCAGCTCATCGACCACGAGAGCAGGATCTTCATCTGTAAGCGGTGCTTCGCTTACTTCGACAACCGGCCCAACAAGCTCGGCCTGACGGGCGCTCAGCGTCTGGAGGAGCACAGGCGTTACTGTTACGCCAAGGCCCCCCTCCGGCTGGACATGCCGAAGAAGGAAAAGATCCGCTTCACGCACCCCGAGTACACCAGGCGAGAGAGGTTCTGCATTTACGCGGACTTCAAGTGCTCCCTGCAGCCCGTGCCCGACGACCCGGTGGAAGCACCGCGTGGCACCAGACCCCTGCGTATGCACGTCCCGTACGCCTTCGCCTACCAGATCGTGGACTCGCTGGGGCTGGAGGAGTTTGAACCCCGCGTCTACTTCGGAGCCGACGCGTCCAAGGTCTTCATGGAACGGCTCAAGATGGACGTGTTGAGCCTGTGGGAGTTCCTGTTCAACATGAGAGCTCTGCACCCTTCCCTGACCCGGCAGGAGATGGACGAGTACCTGGCGGTGACCCGCTGCTACCTCTGCGGGAACGAGTTTACCGAGTCGGATATCAAGGTGCGGGACCACAACCACGCCCCGCCTTACGAGTTCCGAGGAGCGGCGCACCACTCGTGCAATCTCCCGTACAGGGAGCAGCGGGTCATCAACTGCTACTTCCACAACCTGTCCAACTACGACGCTCACTTCGTAGTGCGGGAGCTGGCCATCGACCCCGGCGATGTGGACGTGTTGGCGCACACGGAGGAGTGCTACATCGCTTTCACCAAGCGATTCCACATCGGCCAGCCCGGGGACAACCGACGACAGACGTCGTTTGCGGTGCGGTTCCTCGACACCTACAGGTTCCTGTCCATGAGCCTGGCCAGCCTGGCAGTGGGACTGCCCACTGACAAGATGCGTGAGACGAGGAAGCGCTTCCCCGACGACAGGCTGTTCGACCTCGTGCGCAGGAAGGGCGTGTTCCCCTACGACTTCGTAACGTCCTACGACACGCTGTACTCCACCAGACAGCTACCTCCTCGGGCCGCGTTCCACAACACCATGACCCTGGAGGACATCAAGGAGGAGGAGTACGAGCACGCCCTCAACGTGTGGCGAGCCTTCGAGTGTCGCCACCTCAAGGACTACGCCGACACGTACCTGCGTTGCGACATCGCCCTCCTCACCGACGTGTTTGAACAGTTCCGCGACACCTCTTTGGCCGAGTACGGACTGGACCCCGCCCATTACTACACCCTGCCCTCCTACGCCTGGGAAGTCATGCTCAAGACCTGCGACGTGGAGCTGGACACGCTGCGGGACTTCGACATGTACCTCTTCGTGGAACAAGGCATCCGAGGAGGTATCTCCCAGGCCATCACCCGCTACGCCAAGGCCAAACACGAGCGGTGCCAAGACTACCACCCAGACGAGCCGACACGCCACCTATTGTACCTGGACGCCAATAACCTCTACGGCTGGGCCATGTCCCAGTACCTGCCCACCGGAGACTTCCAGTGGCTCAGCCGCGAGGATATCGACTCCTTGGACATTGGCGCGCTGGATGCCGAAGCGGAGCGGGGTTACATCCTCGAAGTGGACCTCCGCTACCCCGCTCGCCTCGACGACCTGCACAAGGACCTCCCTTACTGCTGCGAGACCAAGCGTCCGCCGATAGGGAAATACCCCAAGCTGATGACCACCCTGGACGACAAGATGCATTACATCTGCCATTACAGGATCTTGCAGCAGGCGCTGAACAACGGGCTGGAGCTTGCGGCTGTGCACAGGGCGATCTCGTTTCGCCAGTCTCGGTGGCTAGAGCCCTACATCCTCATGAACACCGAGCTGCGGAAGAAGGCCAAGACCAAGTTTGAGGAAGACTTGTTACAAGTTCAAACTCAAACTTGCCGCCATATCGGAAACATCTAGAAGACACTACCGCACACACAAGGATCTAATAACAATGCAGTCACGTGACCCGCCTCGCTCATAAAACTGACTGACCACGGCTACTCGTTCTCTTAGCTCGGAACAATTCGGCGTAATAGCATCAAAAACCTTTTTCTAAATTAATACCGCGTTTCTTTGCCAATTCTAAAAGTTCGTCGATTTGTTAACGGGGTGCATCCCATACGTTCTCTATTTCGCGAATTATTTTAAAGAAAAGGCCGAAATTCGCGGTACAATCTCGCATTCGTATTAATTAATTTATCAAACTTCTTCAAAATTACACGTGCTAAGAGCAGGTTTTAATACTGCCATTCTTGTCGTTTTTTGGGGATTAAACAACTGGTATTATTAGTATTTAGTGCATTAATAGTGTTACTGTGTATTTATATTGTGTGCGTATTGTGTATGTAATTTTCTACAATGGTCATGAAAGTAATATTTATTTGTTTTACATACTTGGTCATATTTCACCAGAGCACATGTCATAATTGGTACTGATCAATGTTTATTAATTGTTAAGTTTGAATTCATTTATCATTGTTAATTTATTTGATGTAATTTCATATTCACAGATCATTTTACGCAACTTTATTTATTGTAATTTAACTTGAAAACATAATTGCTGTACAAGAATTAATTTATATTTAAGCAAGAATACTTTTGACAAATATTTAAATTTAATAACATTGTCTCAAATCTAAAATAATTGTGAGAAATTGAGTAGAATCCAAAATTCTAGGAAATTTAGTACTTATATAACAGAGTGTTACTGTTTGGTTGATTTAAAAAAAGAGTATAAAATTAATTAATTTGCAGTTCAGAGCTCAAATCAGGATTCACGACAGATTTTAATAAGTTAATCATGAATCATTCGAATGTGTAATTTTATTTGGTGGTAAAATGATATAGGAGGATAGAGTGTGTCGGAGGTCAGGAGGTTTAGTTAGGAGGACTAGAATATTATTATTTATTCCCGACCACTCGCTTGTTTTTATGAACCACCATTTGATTAACTAGGATTTCCTGATTACCACAACTTGATACTTTCACTTGAGAACTGCTTTTGATTATTTAAAATACAAAATACAAAAAAAATATTAAAACTAAAAAGGCCAGAAATCGACCAAAGCCATAACCTCTAAGGTGATCCTTTTTAGATTAATTAAGAATACTCTTTTCTGGCTCTGATTTAGGAATGTATATGTTGTAATGTTTTTTCTTAGATTTAAATAAAATAATTTCTTGCAATCAGTTTTTCATTCAAGCAACCCACAACTAAATCAGAGATCCACGAGTGTTTTCGGGCCCAGCAACACTCGCTCTGCATTACTGTAATTGACAGATTAATGAAATAGAAATAAATTGAGTTTTAAATTTGACAGGCATACAGGGTTTAATTGCAGTTAGGTTATGGAAACATAACAAGTAGTTTCATTCATTCTTGAGTTTTCATTCTTGCAGCAGCACAAGGTGGTAACAGACCATATCACAGACTTTTTCAAGTTAATGAATAACGCGGTCTTTGGCAAAACCATCGAGAACGTCCGCAAGCGCCTGAACGTCAAGCTGGTTTGCACTCCGGAGAAGTTCTCCAAGTACGTGGCCAAGTCCAATTTCTTGGACCGCACGTATTACACGGAGGACGTAGCTCTCGTGCACCTTGCCAGGGTCAACATCGTCCTGGAAAAGCCCATCTACGTCGGCATTTCTGTCCTGGAGCTGAGCAAGTGGCTCATGTACGAGTTTCTGCGGAAGATGAAGGACCGCTACGGCGACCGCTTAAACGTAGAAAGCATACGGATGCGTACGGAGCATACGGATGCGTATGATCTTCGTTCATGGACATGGACAGCTTCGTGTTTGACATCGTCTCTCAGGACATCTACAGGGAGATGATGGAGCACCTGGACGATTTCGACACCAGCGCCTACCCCAAGTCCCACCCTTGCTACAGCCCCGTCAACGCCAAGGTCATCGGCAAGTTTAAGGACGAGTGCAGCGGCCGATCCCTGTTCGAGTACCTCGGGCTTCGCTCCAAGCTGTACTTCATGGATATCGAGGACCCGAGCGAGGAGACGGGTTCCAAGGCGATCAAGCGAGCCAAGGGAGTCGCCAAGGGGGTCGTGAAGAACGTCCTCACCCCCGACGACTACAGGGAGTGCCTTCCTAAGATATTGAACATTTGATTTTTATTTGTTGCAAAATATATTACTCATAAACCCGCCATACTGAAGAAACTATTAAATATTTATGTATTTCAACTATGAAGAATTAGCCTACTAAACTTTTATTTTATTGAACGCAGTGCTTCCTCATTCGATTAATCTTGAAATTTTTACAAAATAAATTGAGTTCTCCACGTTTGAGCGGCAAAGAACTCTTTGTGTTAATAGATTAAAAAAGATCAAAGAACATGTTACTCACTTGGTAGCTGAAGGCGAATTAAATACGGAACAACTGGAAGATTTGTTTCAGTATGTAGAAGAAAGTTGCACTAAGCATCTAAAATAGAAAAATCTCTTACCAAACTACAACTTCAGGATAGCATCCCTCATTACAATGAATCAAGAGTACTTGAAATTGAATATGATATCTCTGAGCTTCGCTTTATTATAAGCACTGTAGCTAAACCCCAACTTGCAAATCGTATTGGAAACGACTCGTCCTTTGTTCAAGAGGCTAATAGCTCAAACTCGGGCTGTTCCTTAGTAGTGGGGGTTTGCCGGTTTTGGCTCACTTGATTTATGGCTTCCGGTCACGTGACCGGAAGCGCTGAGTCATTAAATACGTCATCTGAGGCTGAGCCAGTGACGTAGGCGGTTTTGTGACGTAATGAGGGAAAGTTTAAAGGTCAAGGTCACGGGGAGGTAATTTTAAAAAAGTACTACCTCGCACGCGTAAAATCCGATTGTGATTCGATAGTTACTCGATAAAAATATCGAATGAAAAAATCGAATGAAGCAATCGAATGATACGAGTGCGAGGTAGTACTATTTCATTTATTACTTTATTTTTTTACTTTTCTTTTTATTTACAATAAGTTATGTTTCCAATAATTTATGTTTACAATAGTTCCCCGTTGTTTGTCGTCATCGATGTTGTTGATCCGGACGAGTTGCGGCCATCACTTCGCTTTCTGATGAAAGACGGTAGATACTTCGATTCCTGCGCAGAGTCCATGTTGTTTTTTGATGCGTAAAGTTCCAAAGATAAATCGTAGCCGGACGCAATTAGAAGTCTTAACTCTTCATTAAAAACCTCGAGGTCTTGGAAAGTCGCCAGATGAATAGAGTCATAATGAATACACCTAATTTTGATGGACATTTCAACAGAGAGCTCGATGTACACTGGTCAAGAGCCGGAGGTGTACTGACTATTCGCTAGCTAGCGTTTTGGTATCAAACAAAATGGTGGGGGTAAAAGTGTGGTGGGGCGGAGCAGATGGCGGACGGCAGATGGCAGGCGGCAGGTGGCAGCTGGTGCGAGGCAGATGGTTGCTACTACATCCACCATCATTAGTCAAACCCTATTAGGGATGCCATTATTGCTTCTGCATCAGAAGATATTGTGCTAGAAACTTCATGTACTTGTATTTCATCATTTGTATTATCAGCTTGCTCAATATTAAAAGAAGAACATGTGGAAGAAACAGTAGTGCCTTGTATTTGCGAATCCATGTGAACTATGCAAGAGCCGCAGGTATACTGAAGTGATACAAGCATGTAGGATAGGCACTCGCCTTTACCCCCCACCACACCAGTTTCCCCCACCAAGTTTTCACATCGCACAATAACTACGGGACATGCATTAGTTAGGGTCTAGCTCTGACTCTGTGAGGATCGGAGCTCCGTAACTGAAAACATTAACAATTCTTGCTCGACACTGTTTTTGCGCAATCATAACAGTCACTGTGATCTAATTTATTGCATGTACTCATATGATGCATCTTGCGTAGCAGACAACTTGCTAAGAATGTTTCAGCCTGGAGTATTCTACGGCGAAATCGCTCACAATCCACTAACAGCGTAGACCTTCTATCTTCACAGTCGGAGAAGTAGAAGGTGGTGGCAGGCGGACTGTTGAAGGACACCTTCGTCATATTTCTGTAAAACTGTGACATCTTTAGAATAACACAAACTCTATAGGTAGATGTTAATCCTGCAAGAGCTGAAAGTATAATGATATAGCGCTAGCGTGTATGATACCCACCCGACCTACCTGCACCACAACGTTACCTCGGTATACTTTAAACTATAAATAACTTGTCTAGTTTAATCCATAAACAAAGTATTTATTTATGTCAGGCCTTGAAAGTGTTGTTTTCGCGCTATTTCTTCCCTACTCTCAGTCGGATCTGAATTCTATTCGCACCATCTTGTTCGTCTAATTAATCCACGTAATTTGAGTACCCACTCGCTATACTTTAACTCAATAATAAAGAAGTTATTAATATGTAACCTCGAAAACATTGGTTTCTTTCGCTATTTATGCTATACCGTTGGTCGGATCTGAATTCGATTTGCACCATCTTGTTCGTCTGATTATTCCGCGTAATTTGAGTACCCACTCGCTGTACTTTAACCCAATAATAAAGAAGTTATTAGTATGTAACCTTGAAAACATTGGTTTTTTCGCTATGTCTGCTATACCGTTGATCGGATCTGAATTCTGCTTGCACCATCTTGTTTGTCTGATCAATTCGCGTAATTTGAGTACCCACATGACATACTTTAGACAAACTTTGTACTTTTTTCGCTTCTGCTGCTATACCCTTGGGTGGATCAAAATTCTGTTTGCACCTCCTTGTTCGTCTGATCAATTCGCGTAATTTGAGTACCCACATGACATACTTTGGAAAAACCTTGTACCCCCCCCCCCAACATGGGTCATGTTCAAGGTCAAGGTCAAGTTCAAGGACCTTGGGACTTAGAAATTTTCACAAAGTGGACTGTACTCAAACCGGAGACTAACAAAATCTCCTGCCTATGTACAGGCCAAGTCCCTAACTTAAAATGCTTAGGGTGGTCCTGAAAAGGACCGTTTGTGGAGGGAGGGTGGGATGGTAAGGGATTTTACTTTACAGTCCACTTCACTCTACTCTCTTCTTTAACCAAGGACAAGGTCTGCTTGTATGACACTTCTGGTGGTGCTGGAATTGATCGTGGCAATTCCACTTCAAAGAGAACTTCACCGGCAGTTAAGTAGTAGGTGCTCCCGTTCTTCAGCACCGCTCTGTACGGGAAGTTTCTTCTCAAATGTCTGAATTTTGTTTTGGTAACTTCAATGGGAGATACCAATTCGTCTTCCGTCAAGGTCTTCATCTTCTGCAACACGTGCAGATGATCCCGTGTGGCAGAGTGTCGTCTCGTTGTTGATGAAGAAGTCGAACCAGAAGAACCTTGTTTGTAGTAAAGAGGGTGGTTTTTAAAATCCCTCTTTAGCCTCATTCTGAGGGAAGAAGGTTGTTTAAATCCGCTTGTCTTTGGAGCCGTCTTCTTCAAGGATTCCTTAATCCCTTTCAGCTTCTCGTTGGTTATCGGCGAAGTCATTTTGTAAGAAGAGAGAGAGCGAGAGCTGTGAAGTGTACCAGTCAATGGTTGAAGCTGGAATGAGGTGGCGGAAGGAGTAAATCGAGTCGCGTTAGAAAGCTGAGTCTCCTTCAAACGTTGCAGTTTCTCGGGTGTGATGGGAGAAGACATAGCGCAGAGGTGTATACAGTTCGCAAGGCAAAGCTGGAATGAGGTACCAGACGGAGCAAAGCGGGTCGTCAAGTGTAACCGTGACATTTCCATATACGGGTAGAAAGCTAAAGACCGGTCTACATCCTGTTCCCCTTCCACCGTGACGACACCCCCCCCTTGACGTCACGGGGAGGAGCCCCCCCCCCGATTTGGGTCAGTTCAAGGTCACCCCCCCGATTAGGGTCAGTTCAAGATCACCCCCCCCTTCGACCTCCCCCCTTCCGCTTCGGTGACGTCACTTTGCCTTTATAAGCGGGAGCAGTCCGCAGTCTCGTCGCAGTAGCTTGCCGCCCGTTGTTTGGATATACGTCCCAGTGGGTTGCACTCTGCTGCAGCGTAGGTCTGTTAAGTGTGCGTTGGGCCCGACGGCGACGCGCAATTAAGAGATCCGCGCCCTTGCATGTTTAGTTAGTTTGTTTAAGCATGTTAGATAACGCTTGTAGTTTGCTGCTAGGTAATGTAGTTAGTCTAATATATATGTTAGTGTGTGGTATTGGTTTGAAGTGTTTTATTTACTAATAACATATGTACTCCCGGCCCTACAGGTCCCTCAACAACCTTGGTCAAAACTTGGGTTCGCAGCAGCCTGACGCCGGGTGTTTGGGTCTACGTTCCACCGGGTTTCAGTGATACTGTTGACCTTTGCAAAACCGACCTCGGCTGTTTTTGTAAAAGTAACGTTAACTGATTAATTTGTTTCTTTTACATAGTTGCTGGTAAAGTCTTTATTTTCAAAGTAATGTATATTGTTTCTCATCCTTTTCCTAAACCCCTGACAATAAGGTTCGGCCCTGAAAACCGGCCTTGTCAATAAGATCAATACGGCCATGCAAACCGGTTGACACCACCTATCTCACCCATGAGAAACGTTTGTGAAATATAAAATCAGTCTCTTGTTTGTTGTCTTTTGTTCCCTTCCCCAATACAGAGCGGGGAATAGAGCAGTATGTTATGCTCTATTCCCCGCTTTGGCATTGTGTCAGATGACCTTGACCTACTGACGGGACTTAGAAAAACCGTCGTTTGATCAAATATTGGAAGAAATGTGGACTTAGAGATATTTCATGCGGACAAGGTTGACACAAAAATGTTGTATTAAAAATAAAAACTGGAGGGGGAAATGTTTTATATACTGCAACAGCGTGGTAAAAATCATCATATCGCTATGGAAGCTGTAGGTGTAAACACTTGGCTTGTTCCTTCCGAGCTTGCTATTTCAGAAGCCTTTCTGTCCATCCTTACTTATGAGTTCCGAGGCATTAAATTAAAAGTAAAGATAGAGCTGAGACCGTTGCATAGAAATGATATGCATTGTATTTTGGTGGAATGGGAATCGCCCTCCGGCATTAATCTTTTCCATTTTATCAAAAGATCGTGCAAGGAGTTTTATGTAAAACGGATAATAGTCTCCCTTGTTTAAACGTAGTACAGCTTGCTTCCAAAGTAAAATGGCAAAGGTAACACCTTTGCTATTTTACAAAATATTTTAACGTGTTCTTGACCCAGTTACCGGACTTGGAGCAATTCAGAGTATGCGATACAGTGTTGGAACAAACTACTGTCGAAGTCCTTGCCCCCCTCCATGATATATTCCTATAAAAGCGGGAGCAGCCCGCAGAGGGTTCGCAGTCGCAGGCCGACAGCCTAGCTAGCTGTTTGCCCGCGCTGTCCGCAATAGTATCTCTAGTATAGAGTTGGTACCACTGTATATTAGAGATGCTACCTTAGCTTAAGGCATGTCTGTTTATTATTAAGCATGTTAGAATAACGCTTGTAGTTTGCTGCTAGTAAATGTAGTTAGTTTAACTGTAGTTAGTTTGGTGTTGGTTTTAAAGTGTCTTTGAAGTGTTTTTATTTACTAATGAAATATGTACTTTTCTTTCACGCTTTAAAACTGATCTTGGTCAAAACTTTGGTTCGCAGTTGCCTGGCGCCCGTTACTGACCAACGTCCGACTGGGTTTCAGGATGTTGTAGACCTTTGTAAAACCGACCTTGGTTGGTATGTCCTTTTCTTACACGCTATAACTAACCTTGGTCAAAACTTTGGTTCACAGTTGCCTGGCGCCCGTTACTGACCAACGTCCGACTGGGTTTCAGGATGCTGTTGACCTTTGTAAAACCGACCTTGGTTGGTCTTTGTAAAATTAACTTTAACTGATCAGTATGTTTCTCATCCTTTTCCTAACCCCTTACAAAAAGGTATGGCACGAAAACCGACCTTTGTCAATATGGCACGAAAACCGATTGACATTACCCATCTTACCCTCGAGAAACTTTTGAAAATACTCCCTGCAAACCATTTGTAACTTCCTTTTGTTTGGATAAATTAATAAAAGGTTCTGTTATCAGGTTTATTGCCTATAACTGTGACCTTTCTTCAAAATTCACTTCCCTAATACAGAGCGGGGAATAGAGCAGTTTGTGGTCCAAGTGGGAATCACTTACTGCTCTATTCCCCGTTTTGGCAACATGTTCAGATGACCTTGACCCACTTCGGGACTTAGAAAATCTTTGTTTGGTAAGATATTGGAAGATGTATTTATTTCTTACAACAAAACACAACACCCCCCCTACTCAAGGTCAGAACCATTTGGGTGGGGGCTCAACTGGTTTGGCTGACTCGGGTATAAAAGAAGTTCCCCATCACTGGTAAAATCATTCTGCTGCTTGTGCTTGCTCACACAGGATCATGGCGCATATCAGAAAACACACCAAACCGATGAAATTTAACGTGAAGAAAACGCCGCTGGTTTTACCCACTACCTCTTCAGCATCAACTTCTTCTGCCCCGTCTATACTCCGCCAGGTTATATCATCGCCTCCTTCTACATCATCCTTCGGCCCTTCAGATATACTCCGCCAGTCATTATTATTATCTTCAATTCTTCCGGAGAAGATGACTGATTCACCGCACGATTCTACATCAAAGTATTCGCAGTCTTCTCCATCAAAGTTTTCGCCATCTTCTCCATCAAAGTCTTCGCCATCTTCCCCATCACCAAGGTCAAGGTCTTCTTCTTCATCAAGTTCGAGGTCATCTTGTTCATCACCAAGGTCAAGATCTTCTTCTTCATCTTCATCGATTTCGAGGTCATCTTGTTCATCATCAAGCTCAGGGTCTTCTTCGACATCGAGCTCAAAGATATCTACAACACCCACCAAGCCTTTAACTACTGGACCAAAAATCATTTCTCCAATCGTCACTCCACCTTCTACAAGTCTTCGTCCTTCAGTAATTTGCACAAGTATTAACCGCCCTTCAGAAAGATTTAATGAGCTAAAATCGTTGAGGAGGAAGTGTATGCTTCCTGCACAACAATGTGGTTATGTATTTAAAAAAGGTGCAAAGAAAGGTCAACGTTGTGCTAAATCCTGTGTCTTAAATGAGGAAGTGTGCGGTTCTCATTTCAAACACAATGCTAACGTTTCTCTTTCTTCACCACACCTAACAGTGAAACCATCCAAGATTCGGATTAATAGGCTTATTAAAAATAAACAATACTACTTTGTTAAAACAATGGGCTTTGCAAAAGTACTTTTAAAGTGTGGAGATCAACGCTACATTTTAAAATTACCTAGAGGCATGTTTCATCCTCCACGCCCAACCAAAAAAGACTATTTAATCCGAGTTGATTCGGGGACCACTGTGTGGAAAACATTACAGTAAATAAAAAAAAAACGTTCGAACAGTTTTTCTAAATTAAAAATTAAAGTTTTTTCCAAATTAAAAAAAAGTGTGGACAACCTATTTACATTTTGTAGCATATGCTGCAGAGTGTAAATAGATTGTCCACACTTTTTTTTACAATGATACAACGACCTTGACCTAGATAACAGAATTTAAGGTGACCTTGACCCACTTACAGAACTTTATACTCTGTTAGTATTAAATTGTTCATATATTGTTACAATAATACCCCTTCCCTATCACTAATTACCCCCACCACTTAAATCGGGGGGTATAAAAGAGGTTTTTCATCATTGCTTATCTCATTCTGCTACTTGTGTTAGCACTAGGATATATAGCAGCTATGTCACCAAAGGATAATATATTTCCTTCTGCAAAATCAATCGTGAGAATTATAAAACATATTGTGATTGAAAGTGAGGATGAAAATGAAGACGAATTGGAAGATGTTGAATTATTAAGTGATATGGATGCAATGGAAGATCTTGAATTATTAAGTGATATGGACAGTGATGATCTTGAAGCAGGATATATGGAACAAATTGAACCGTTAAGTGACGTGGAATCTGAAACCTATAGAATCTATCAGCATCTTCTCTATTCTGAAGAAATACATGATGAAAGCCCAACCACTAGTTGTAGTTTGGATGGGTTATTTTTAGATAGCGCACGAGGGGTATATCATATTCGTCGACGACTATTTCTTTCCGATGCTTCTGATACAACTGATTCCGATTCATCAAATGAGTCTGATTAAGTGTTGTTTTTTCTTGTCAACTGTCAAACTTTAAATACAGAGCGGGGAATAGATCAGTTTGTAGTCAAAGTGAGAACTACTTACTGCTCTATTCCCCGTTTTGGTAATATCGTTGTATAACCTTGACCCATTTACAAGACAGAAAATATTTACCAGCTTTCAATTTTTGTTTTTTTTTTAAAGTGGGGGTAACTTATACATTTAATGGTGGGGGAACGTCTATTTAATGTCGATGCAACAGTGTATATTTATCGTATCGGCATTATGAACCCACCAGCAAACTCCGTTTGTTACAGCTTTCCCCTCATCGATATAGATGATGTGATAAAACTTACATCAATAACAAAACGGTTTGAAATGGAAAGGCGACTAATAAAAGTCGACGTAATTCCACAAGATCTTCGTTCGGCAATGTTGACCATCGAATATGTTAAAGATGAATCTACAACTGAAGATCCCTATTGTTTTATGAAATTTTTAGTTGATCGAGATGCAATGTGTACAATCCGATTTCACATCCGAGTTTAAAATATATTAAATTTTCCTGTTGGAGAAAATTGTCCTTGTTAAATACAAAGCGGGAATAGATCAGTTTATGGTTTAAAATGAAATCATTTACTGCTCTATTCCCCGTTTTGGCAAATATGTTCAATGACCTTGACCTAAATACAGAACTTTGTAGCCTCCAGCTACGATAGTAAATATAAAATGTAAAAAATAGTAAACTTAACATGATACGTACCCCCACCACTTTTGCTAGGGTATAAATAGAGGGGCATTTGCAGTGTTTTTCATTATTGCGTTGACCCTTGTGGAGAACGCATCTACATTATGCATCACTGCGATATTTGTAAGTCTTCATTTAAGGATGAATTTCTTTTAATGATTCATAAAGAACTAAAACATAACAACAACCAAGATGAAGAATATGAAGAAGAAGAATTGAAAGAAATAAATCGAATGTTAGCTCAACACCAACATTCCAGACCAAGTGTTATTCAATATGCACCATCAACATCAACTTCTACCTCTGCTCTGTCTACACTTCACCGTCCTTCAACATCGTCATCTGCATCGACTTCTACGCCTGCTCTGTCTACACTTCATCGTCCTTCAACATCATCAACTGCATCGACTTCTACGCACGCTCTGTCTACACTTCACCGTCCTTCAGCATCAACAGCAGTAAATGTAGAATTACATGCCCGAGCACTTCCGGGTAATGTAGTAACCCACTTCAAAATTGATAATGCAAAATTACAACTCGAAGAATTTTTAAATAACGCAAAAGGATTGGTAATCAACACTTTGCAAAATGAATTAAAAAGATTAAATTTTATCAAATTTGGACTATTGATGGATGCTTTATTTACAAACATTCAAAATGAAACTTCACCGAGAGGGTTTTTAAGAAAAAACCGAACTATTATGTTTTCGTCAGATATTGATTCAATCGTATCTGAATGTTTTGAAGAGCTAATGACAAAAATACAAGAACATGAAGGAAGAGGCTCTGGATGGAGTTTGTTAAGCATCACTGGGCTAGACTTAAGAGTACACAAACACGGCTATGGAATTCGAGGAAGTAGCTACATCCCTCTACCAACAAAGATTAGAAATACCTTATCCTGCGTCAACGTACAAAATCAAGATACTGAATGTTTTAAATATGCCATGTTGGTCAAATATGTAACAGACAATCCGATAAGACCAAGCCACAAATATGAAGAAGTACAACATAGATATAATTTTCAAGGGATGACTTACCCTGTTGATATAACAGACATTTCAAAATTTGAAAAACAAAATCCTTCAGCTTCTGTCAACCTATTTGGATTGGATTCATCAAACAATGTGTACCCCTTGCGTATAACATCAAATGAGCGCAGAGATCATACGGATTTGCTATTGATCACTAAAGGGGACATATCCCACTATGTCTACATTAAAAAGTTTGAAGCTCTTGTTTCTAAACAATTATCTAAACATAAAAAAAAGATTACAATTTGTAAAAGATGTTTTTGTCATGTAAACAAAGAATTAAGAAGAGGAGGTTCAGAATGGCTAGTAGAACATCAAAGGTTATGTAGTGGAAACTATGAGGTAAGAATTAAATTGCCACATCCCAGCAGAGCACAGATAAAATTTGACAAAGTAAATCAACAATACCCTGTTCCATTTGTTGTGTACGCGGACTTCGAAGCATCTTTACTTCCTATTGAACAACAAGAAGAGGATATCACAAAAAGAAGCAAATATCAAAAACATGCACCAAACAGTTATTGTATACTAACAAAATCCACGCTGTCTGAAGAACATCTTCAAGAATTTGGACTATCATCTGCTCCGAAGATTTATCGTGGTGAACAAGCAGCGAAACACTTTATAGATGAGTTGTATTACATTGCCTCCAAGGTGGAAGAAATCTACAAAATTAAAATACCGATGCAGCCTATGGATGAACACCAACTTCAACATCACAATTTGGCAACAACATGTTATCTGTGTAATAACCTATTTACACCAGATAACGTTAAAGTGCGTGATCACGACCATCTTACAGGAGCCTACAGAGGTGCAGCCTGTAACACTTGCAACTTAAATTACAAAGTACCATCTTTTATACCCGTTGTTCTACATAACCTTAGTGGATATGACTCTCATTTCATCATCCCGGAGTTAGGAAGAGATGATGGAGCAATAGATGTTTTGGCAACAACAATGGAAAAATTTATAAGTTTCTCTAAAAAGGTTGGTAAAATAAAACTTAGATTTATTGATTCGTTTCGATTTATGCCTTATAGCCTAATGAAATTAACTGATAATTTAAAAAGAGAAGATCTGATAGAAACAAGCAAAATTGTAGCCAGTAGTAAAATGGATCTGGTTCTTCGAAAAGGAGTCTTCCCCTACGATTACATCGATGGACTTCATAGATTTAATGAAACAACACTTCCTCCACCAGAACAATTTAACAACAAACTTAATGATTCGGAAATTTCACTTGAAGACTATCAACACGCATGTCGAGTATGGAATGAGTTAAATATGAAGACTTTAGGAGAGTATTCAGACTTTTATGTAAAACTCGACGTAACTCTTCTCTGCGATGTTATGGAAGAATTCCGAAGAACGTGTTTTGCAGCATACGGTTTGGACCCTCTACATTCGTATACATCTCCAGGACTAGCTTGGCAAGCAATGTTGAAAGAAACAAAATGCAAACTTCAGCTGTTAACAGATATAGATATGGTCTTAATGGTTGAGTCGGGTGTTAGAGGTGGATTAACTCAAAGCGTAACGAGACATGTTAAAGCCAACAACAAATATCTACCTGACCATGATCAAGAGAAACCTTCAACGTACTTGGGATATTTCGACGCAAATAATCTGTATGGATGGGCCATGTCGAACCCACTTCCATTTGACAACTTTAAATGGGTTGATCCCGACTGTATTGGCGATATATCACAAATTCCAAAACATGGAGATACCGGATATATTTTGGATTGCGACTTTGAATATCCAGAACATTTACACGATCTTCATTATGACCTTCCACTCCTTGCAAGAACAGAAATTTCACCAACTGGAAAACACCCCAAATTAATGATGACCCTTAACAATAAACAACGATACGTAGCTCACTATTGGGTTGTTCAACAAGCTATCGAATTAGGTTTATGTCTTACTAAAATTAATAGAGCTGTGGAATTTTCCCAATCGTGCTGGTTGAAACCGTACATAGACTCAAATACTACCAGAAGAGCAGCCGCTACATCAGCCTTTCAAAAAGACTTTTTTAAATTGATGAACAATGCAATATTCGGTAAAACATTGGAAAACAAAAGAAAACATAAAAATGTTAAACTTATTACAGATCCGAACAAACTACAGAAACTTGTACAACAGCCAAATTTTGGAACATCTATAATTATTAACGAAAATATTGTAGCTGTATCTATGAAGAAAACCAGTGTGAAGATGGATCGTCCTTTGTACATAGGTATGTCAATCCTGGATATCTCCAAGACTCATATGTACGATTTTCATTACAAAAAGATGGTCACCTTTTATGGACGAGAAAACATCGGCATCTCCTACATGGATACAGACGCTTTTATATATTGGATAATTACTAACGATATGTATGAAGACCTTCGGACATTTGATTACAAAAACGATTTTGACTTTTCCGACTATCCAAAAGATCATCCAAACTACGACAATGACAGAAACAAAAAAGTGCTTGGCAAATTTAAAGATGAAGCCAATGGTGTTATACTTCAAGAAATTGTTGCACTAATGTCAAAATTATATTCTTTACAACTAAATGAAAACCAAGTCATTAAGAAAGCTAAAGGAGTAAAAAGTTTGTATTTAAAGAAGAATGTGCATTTTAATCACTATAAGAAATGTTTATTTGAAGATCAAGATATAACAGCAAAATTCAACACAATCAGAAGTTTCAACCATCAGCTGTACAGCGTGACGGAGGTAAAAAAGCTCTCTCTTCAAATGATGACAAACGCCACATCCTTGCAGACAACATCCACACTCTACCATTCGGCCACTACTCCCTCAACCCTATTGACGAGTAACCCTTTCATCGTCCTACATCCCTTTTCCTTTTCCTTTCCGTATAAACAGGGGGAACACAGCAGTATTTTGCTGTGTTCCCCCTTTTATACATTAGTTTGTAATGACCTTGACCAATATAAGGTGATGTATTAAAAATGAATATTTAATACTATCGTAGCTGTGTTAACAGAAACATCATGGCGGATCTAAAGAAGAAAATTGTTGATGAACTTCATAAACCTGCAAGAATAAAGTTTCCAAGAAGAAATACTGTTATAAAAGGGATAAATGATCTATATCAAGCGGATTTAATTGAAATGCGGCCGCATAGCAGAATAAACAAAGGATTTAAATATATACTCACAATTATTAATTGTTTTACAAAAGTTGCAGATGCTTTGCCTCTAAAGGACAAGACTGGTAAAAGCGTAACAGAAGCCATGGAAATAGCCATAAAAAGAGATAAAAACAAAATTAAACATTTACAAACTGATGATGGAACAGAATACTTTAATACAAACTTTGCACAGTTAATGAATAAATATAAAATAAATCATTATTCTACAAATTCAGAGAAAAAAACAGCTATTGTAGAAAGATTCAATAGAACCTTAAAAGGAGCACTGTATAAACAATTTTCAAAAAGAGGTTCTTACGTATGGTATGATGTTTTACCACAATTAATAAATGATTATAACAACAGGTTTCATAGAACTATTGGTATGAAACCTAACAAAGTAAATAGAAGAAATGCAAAGGATGTATTAAAACGCATAAAGAAAAATACAAAGCCTAAAGTAGAAAAAATGCAGCCAAGAAAATTTAATGTAAATGATAAAGTACGGATTAGTAAATATAAGGGAGTGTTTACCAAGAAATACCTTCCCAATTGGACGAATGAAGTTTTTACAGTGTATAAAGTGCAACCGACTGTACCTGAAACGTATATCTTAAAAGATAACAAAGGAGATTTGTTGCAAGGTGCATTTTATGGACATGAAATGTTAAAGTCAACAGTAGGTGATGTATATCTTGTTGAAAAAGTGTTACAAAGAAAAAAGGACGCAGTTAAAGTGCGGTGGTTAGGGTTTAACAAAACTGAGGATTCATGGATACCTATAAAGGACTTGGTGTAATGCAAGCAACTCATTTCATCGTTAACCTTTGAGCAGGATGGAGATTATTCACCATAAAGATCGATTCAATATTAATAACATAGATGATTTAACTGTGGATAACGTTAAAATCAACAATGGTAAGCACGGTAGTTTACTTCCAAACACTGTTCGATGTATAGTAAGTGGCCCCTCAAACTGTGGAAAGACCAATGTCGTCTTTAATTTGATCACTAATCCGCAGGGATTAAGGTTTAATAACCTATATATTTTTTCAAAGTCTCTACATCAACCAAAGTATCAATTGCTGGATAAAATCCTATCTGATGTGTCTGATGTTAATTTTTACAAATTTAACGCTAGTGATAGCATTATGCAACCAAACGAAGCGAAACGGTATTCTGTATTTATATTTGACGATGTATCTTGTGAAAATCAGGATACTATTAGAAACTACTTTGCCATGGGAAGACATAATAACATCGACAGCATATATATAGGACAAACTTATAGCAAAATCCCAAAACAACTTATCAGAGATAATGCAAATATTCTAATTGTATTCAAACAAGATGATACTAACCTAAAACATATATAACGATCATGTGAATGCGGATATGCCATTTGAAAAGTTTAAAGAGCTTTGCGGAAAAGCATGGGCGGAAAAGTACGGATTCTTGGTTATTATGAAAGATCATGCTATAAAAGATGGTCGTTATAGAATAGGTTTTGATAAATTCGTTTTAATACACTGATTAGCGGTATTACTGTACAATTCGTCAAGGTGTGAAGATGGTTAACCAGGAAAAGCTATTAAAGGAAATAAAATCACTTAGTGATTCTATTAGACAAAAAAAACCGAGCTTTAAAATCAGGTATAAATGAAAGAAAGCAATTTTTAGAAACGACATTCAAACCTGTTACTGAACCTTTAAAGCGATTAGCACAAAATATGGAAAAACCTTCAATTCGCTTCGAAGGAGACAAAATGCTACCAATTTCCAAATATGAAGAAGAATTTCAGAATGATGAAAGTTTTGGCCAGTTACAAACATCTGAAGAAAGCGACGAGTATGAAGAAAGCGGAGATATAGAGGATTTAAAGGAAAAGGACATTGCAGAAGATACAAGTACAGAAGATACAAGTGTAGAAGATACAAGAGCAGAAGAAGAGGATATTAACCCATCCAACTTAAGCAAATTAGGCACGGATATTATGTTTAAAGGAACACTTGGAAGAACATATACGTTAAAGATGTTACACGCCGCACATGTTAATCGAAATTATCATACCTATGGAGCTAGAATAGAGGATAAAGGATTAATGATTGGAAATAGCAAGTTAGATATAAACGAAAATGATGATATAGTTATTGGAGATAAGAAATATAAAGGTACAAAAGGTTTGTTTGAACTCATCTTTAAAAATAATCCTGGTAAATATAGTAAAAGGGATTTACAATTGTTTAAAAATATATTAGAGTATACAAATGCACATAGAAAAAAGTATTCCAAAGACCTACCTATTCATAGAAATCGGTCAATAAAATATACAAGTATTATATCTAGTCTTTTCCCCTCGAAATCAAAAAAAGCTCCAATTAAAAGAAGAGCTTTATCTTCTGCTGAATTAAATGTTTTGCATAAAAAGAGAAAAACAAGTGATCCTACCACATCTGGAAGGGGATTATTGAAAAACTTGTATAAAACTAATATAATATATTACAACGATATAAATAAGTTAGTTGATCGAATGAGGTTATTACATGAAGCTATGGAAGCCGGGCACACTGGTTTAGAAAACGAATGGGTAGCTTTGGTTGATGAACTGCGAAAACAAGGAATAATTGTTCAGTAGACGTATATATAATAAGAACCTAAACGATAGCGATTCAGTTACATCATGAGTGTGGACAAGTTTGGACGGTATTCCGAGTTTGGAGTAAAATCTGGATATAGTGAAAAAAGAGCTGGGTTTCCGTTAACACCTGACGGCAACTATAATTTTGAAGGAAAAGTAATTCAAAATGTTGGTGATCCGCTTATGTCGTCTGATGCGGTTACGGTACAGTACATGAAAAAAAGAACCCCAACTGTACACGAAGATCATTGGGGGTTTTCCGGTAAAAGGTTAAGCGATATACAATATCCCATTTATGATGGTGAAGCAGTAAATTTAGCTACTCTAAAATTGTTAACGATTTACAAAAGGAATAAAACTGATACAAGCTATGATGTAAAAAAATTAAAATTATCAAATGTAGGTGATTGTGAGCAGGATGGAGACGCTGTAAATAAGAAAATGTTTGATATTGTACACAAGAAATGGACTACGGAATATGAAAAACATTTGGAAAGGTTTGGTGCAGCTCTATTCCATTATATCCATCGGGCTTCAGGAAGAGATGCAGCTTCAGATGTTGACAGTCACAATTATTTAGACTGGACAAAGATACACAATCCAGAGAAACCTAATCAACGAGATAAACCGTCTGAGCCTTCTAAAGTCAAGACATTAGGAAAGGAGGATAAAGTGAATGTGATTAATGAACCAACAGAAAACAATGAAGATTACATAAGAGAAAAAAGAATTTAAAATACCTATGATAAGGGATAAAGCATCAGTCATATTCGAGAGACGATACAGAGAGGATGATGGAATCCAATATTACTGCGTGGAGTTTAATATCTCAAGAGCCGAGATTTCCCCAAGGAGTGTTGACAGATGGCTTTGTTCAACGGTTTGATAGATATATGGATTGGGAACAACTTTCCATACACTACCTCTTTACAATGACTATGTTAAGAATTTATTTTCACAGAGTTAACTGGATCCATATTTTACAAAGACAACAGTTTTCAGAAGACTTCCTCGTAGAGATGACACCAAATTTTAATAACTGTTGGGAAGTAATAAGTAAATATCAAAATCTCTCTGAGAATTACATTGACAATTTTAAAGATATACTAGACTGGGATGTGTTATTCAATTACCAACGATTAAGTGGAAAGTTTCTAAGGGAACATGCCAACTATTTAAAGTTTATTCATTTTACCGAAGACAACGATACCATCACCAGCGGAGAAACATCTGGAACATCTTCAATTACACCTTATTTCTATTTTTACTACTTTTATTTAATATGTCTACATTTAATAAATAAATCCATTTCTATATAATAAATAGATTTTAAACAGTATATAATACAAGAAACCAAAACTGATATTACATTCATTGTAAAACATTTATAGAGTGCACCTACTGATTGTAGGTTTTGCTATAAATAGTCATGTCGAGGGTTAAACGCATCAGTCATAATCGAGAGAGATTACAGAGAGGAAGGGGAATAGCATCAACAGCATTTTCTCTATTGAGTAAACCGGTTGGAGCTATAGTTAACAAGGCGATTGATTTATTACCTGTGGAATTACATTTACCTGGAGGATATCAATATTGTGGTCCTGGAACCAAATTAGAGAAACGCCTTGCTAGAGGAGATCCTGGAATAAATAAGCTCGATCAGGCTTGTAAACAGCACGATATAGCGTATTCAAAATTTGGTGATACTAAAAATAGATCAATAGCGGATAAAGCACTTGCTGAGAAAGCTTGGCAAAGAGTAAAATCTAGTGACGCGAGTATTGGTGAAAAAGCAGCGTCTTTAGCAGTAACAGCAGCAATGAAAGCAAAAACTACGTTTGGAGGAGGAAAGAGAAGAAGGCGTGGGAAAAAACCCGCTAAGAAACAAGGAGGTAATATCAGAAGAAAACGTCGATCTACCAGTGGTAAAGCTAAAAAGAAACCAACAATATGGTCAATGATAAAAAAAGGGAGGAGGATTATACCTAAGACCGTATCGTGTGTATTAAATAAGAAAGAGCAATTAATAATTAAAAACAAAGAATTGACCAATGAAGAACTGATTACATATGCTTCTTGTTTGAAAATCCCATTTTTTAGAGGAGTATTTATGAAAGATGAATTACCGGTTAAAATGTGGAAAAATGAGACTGGTATTGTAAATTTGGATAATAGTGAAGGATTAGGCACTCATTGGGTGTGTTACAAGAAACTTGGTAAAACCATTTATTATTTTGACAGTTTTGGAGACCTTCCACCACCGAAAGAACTTCAACAATACTTTCGTGCGGCAGAAAATGTTTTTTACAATCATACAAGAAAACAACCTGATGATACATCCATTTGCGGTCATTTATGTTTAGACTTTTTAGCTAAAAGTGTTAGTCAACTTTAAGATGTCTTCGTATACAGTGTCATTAACCGGTAACTCATGTACTTTGCGCAGTATTCTGTTTCCAGCGCTACGTTTGCAAAAAGGAAGACTATGGGAAGCTGCATTATTGGATTTAACAACATATAACTCTATTCCAAACGTTAGTGAAGGAATAAATAACAAAATACATTATTACAAGACAAAAGATGATAAAGGAAAGTATTCAGCTTTGGAAGAATTCAGTTTACCAACAGGAGCTTATGAAATTGATAATATAAATGAAGTTATACAAAAACATATGGGAAAAGAAAATATAACGATAAAAGGCAATAACAATACAATGAAAGCCGAAATTACGTCTAAGTATTATATTGATTTTAGTCAAGAACATTCAATTGGTAGTTTATTGGGGTTTTCTAAGGAAACAAAAGTATTAGAACCTAATAAAACTCATTCTGGGAATAAAACTGTGACGATCATCAAAGTTAATAGCATAGACATTACATGTAACATTATACAAGGATCCTACAGAGATGGAGAAAATCGTCATATATTACACACATTCTACCCATCAGTTGCACCAGGTTTCAAGATAGTAGAAAAGCCTCAAAACCTTGTGTACCTACCGTTAAACACCAGTTTCATTTCAGACATCGTGCTGAACATAGTGGATCAAGACGGAAACCTTATTGACTTTAGAGGAGAAGCTATTACTGTAAGAATACATATAAAATCATCCGCTTAGACAATGGGGTTATCATTTAAAAAGAGAGAGCCAACAAGCAAAGAGGTCAGTAGCTCATCAGCTGTAGAAGGATTAACAAGTGACAACATTCGTTTTCTAGAAGAAATTGGATTAAAGGTCATTAACAATGGATATACTGGATATAGCGCAGGGTCCAACATTCGACGAGACCTTATGGGAAAAGGAATATCACACGCACAACCCTTACGCTTCGTCCAAATTAAACAATAACGATGAAATTAGGATTCATATACAACAACAAGACATTTATACTCTTCCATGCGAAAGTTATTTATATATTGAAGGAAAAATAACAAAAACTGATGGTACTGCTGGAACCACTGTTCCGTTCATAAATAATCCTATGGCATTTTTATTTGACGAGATTAGATATGAAATTTCAGGAGTTACAGTCGATTCAACAAAAAAGGTTGGAATTTCCAGTACATTGAAAGGATTAGCGTCTTTAACACCAAATGAGAAGAATCTGTTAGCTGTTGCAGGATGGGTTGCACCAGACAAAAGTACAATCGCTCCTGACTCTTCGGGAAACTTTGATTTCTACGTACCTTTAAGATTACTCCTAGGATTTGCTGAAGACTACAGAAGAATAATAATAAATGTAAAACAAGAACTAGTTTTATTAAGATCATCAAACGATAGTGATATTATTAAAGCAGCTGCTGGAACAACTGATGCCAATTTAGACTGGAAATTAACATTAGACAAGATTGTTTGGAGAGTACCACATGTGCGACTAAATGATGAACACAGGATTACATTATTAAGAAAGTTAAAATCAGATCGAGACATTGTAATGCCATTCAGAAGCTGGGAGTTTCATGAATACCCCGTTTTACCTACAACACAACGGCATACATGGACTGTAAAAACTTCTACTCATTTGGAAAAAGCGAGATATGTAATATTTGGATTACAAACGAAGAAGAAAAGTATAATAACTGAAAATGCTGGTGAATTTGACCATTGTAAATTAACAAACTGTAAAGTGTTCCTGAATTCACAATTCTTTCCCTTCGACAACTTTAATATTTCTTTTGATAAGAAAAGATACAGTGTTTTATACGACATGTACGCTAGGTTCCAAAATTCATATTACGGCAAAACAAATACACCTCTACTATCTCCCGTACAGTTTGAATCGAAAGCTCCGATTGTTGTAATTGATTGTTCCAAACAAAATGAATCTGTAAAATCGTCTAGTGTTGATATAAAAATAGAAATGGAATTTCAAGAAAACGTACCTGCAAATACATCTGCGTATTGTTTAATTTTGCACGATAAAATTGTTACATACACACCGTTGACCGGTATTGTAAAGACAGTATTGTAAAACGTTGTACCACCACCGGCACCGCCACTGTCGCTAACCTATAAATAGCGGAGCAACAATGCAGGTCTTCAGTTGATCGTCTATCGTCGCATGGGTAACATCTTCTACAAAATGAGTTCTCCATCTGTTGTACAAGGTGATGCAGAGGTAGCACCGTTATTGGAACGTGATAATACTAGTGAAGCAGAAATCATCAAGGAAATAACTGCATTTTTAAAGTTTGGTAAAAGAGATAGAGAGGAGGAAAGTAATGCAGACCCATCAAAGGTAGTACCAAAGAGGAAGAAGAAAGTTGAAGAAAATATTCCTCCTCACATTTTAACTGAAGTTTTTTTGCGAATCTTTTACCCCATCTCAGCATGCATCAGTAAAAGTGTATCAGTTGGATTGATGAAGTCATTGGATTATTCCCCTACAGTAATACTACACCATGGAACAAAAAAGGTTTTATTTTCGCAAAATGCTTGGGAGTCATTTTTGAAACATGTACATTTAATAGAATGTTATTTAACTAACAGTTTGTGTGGAAGGAAAACACATATTCGACTTTTGGATTGTGACAATGAAATCGATATTGTTAAACATCGCGGACAACTACAAGTGCGAATTAGAGACTTGACTCAACATGAAAATAAGATTCTACTGTCACGTGAAGAATTCTACGTTTTAAACTACGCAACAGAACCTATTACAAGGTACATGAGACAGTTGGTATTTGCAAACGCTATTATTAAAGAATATTTGGTCGATACTTTGGAAAAACAACCTGATAGCACCATCGTGTACGGACCTGTGGATACATCTATTTTTAATAGAATACCTCATGAAGTTTGCATGTGGAGAAAGTTAAAGGATTTTGAACCACTTGTAGAAATCGCTACAGAAGCTACAGAAGAAACAACACAGGAAGAAGAAGAAACGGAGAAACAAGAAGAAGAAGAAAACGAAACACAAGAAGAAGTTAAAAAAGACTAAAGTTTGACTTAGTAAAGAAGAACACACGTGGGGTAGGCCTATTGGGGACGGTGCCCACGTTAAATATACACCAACGCGCCTGCAACTGTACGGCCTGGTATTTAACCTACCGTGGTGTGGAAAACAGTTTAGTTGATCGCTAGGTGCCATGATGAGCGGAGGGGATCAAGAAGTGAGTGTAAAGCCTTGTGTAATAGAATTTCAAGCATTTCGAAATAATGATGATAGGTTTATTATCAAGGAATTAGTAATTTTAGACTTGCTTACATTTGTAGCCTACCCATTCACGTTTGAAGCTCCTTTTTCTTTTAACAAACTTAACACCAAAGCAAAAAGTACAAACAAATGGATAACAAACTACTTTCATCACATACATTGGTATGAAGGATTTATAAGCTACAGTAATCTGCACAGTATTATGTTTAACTTTTGCAAACAATATTCACATATATACACAAGAGGATTAGAAAAAAAGAACTGGATACAAAAGTTCACGCACGGTGATGTTTTCGATATAACTATCAGTAAGGACTTTAACATTAATCTCGGTAATATTTGCGTCGCTGCAAAAGATCTTAAACACGGCCAAACAAACTGTGCATTGTACAACGCATATCGTTTGGCTGCTTACTTGAAACAAACGCAGGAATGTGGTGGGGGTAGCGGAGAACAGAAATGTGGTGGGGGTAGCGGGGCCTATAAATACGAGGAGACAGCACCGCTCCAGCACGAGTATTATTCGAGACTCCGAAGAGGCAACATCATAGAAGACACCACAACCACCACTGACGAAGATGGCATCACAACAGTTTCTACAAACACTGGTTGATCAATTCAACACTCATTCAAAATCCGACCTTCTTCTAACTAAAAAGTGTTCAGAACTAAAAGAACAAAAACACTACATTATTCATAACATCAAGAAAGTGGAAACCACACATGGAGAAGCAATTCTAGTTTCATTGAGCGAAGGACCTTTCACTCCAGGAGATGAGCCGAAGTTTCAAGTATTTCTTCCAAAACGATTTGTTCAACTGCTACAAAATGAAGATTTGCGAGATATTCAACCGGGGACGTTGTATTTGGTATCACACGGTGTAAGCGACAACAACTCTACGGAACTCACTCTGCACATCACGCATATTTGTACATAATGTCTCTGTTTGTATTTCTCTGTTTGTATTTCTAGTCATTAATGTTAGACTTAAGCTTATTGTATTGTAAGATGTTTGTTTAATAAAGAAAAGAAAAAAAGAAAAAAAAGAAAAAAGAAAAACAGCAACACAGCAGTATATTATTTTATATACTGCTGTGTTGCTTTTTTTAAATTCAAATGGGTGACCTTGAACTTTTATTCAGGGTTAACTTATGCAGAGGTATAAAAGAGAGGGAGCAGTGAAGTTAGTCTCAGTCTTGTCTAACACACGCTGCAGCTAACATGTCAGTGCCACCTATGAACAATTTATTTTTCGATAACAATTTGAAGACATATTGTTGCGAGTTACAATGTTTTAAAATACCAGGCGATCAAGTTGACGGGAAAGCTTGTCGTAAGTGCAAGTGTTTCAGCTATTGCATATGTAGATGTAAAACGTATCAAATGAACCGACAAGATAAAATACAAGAATTACGCCTTGCATTACTGTGGCGGCGAATGTAGTAGCAACCATCTGCCTCGCACCACCTGCCACCTGCCGCCTGCCATCTGCCGTCCGCCATCTGCCGTCCGCCATCTGCTCCGCCCCACCACACTTTTACCCCCCACCATTTAGTACGATTACAACGCTAGCTTGTGAATAGCCAGTACACCTCCGGCTCTCGACCGGTGAACATCGAGCTGCTCGTCCCGAATGTGTGTTTCCTGCGGTCACAAAATAGGCAAGGAACACACAGTCGGGATGGGCCGATTGGACAAACAAGCGCAACACTTGAAGACTGCATCTGACGGCTGCGACTCCGGATCAACAACATCGATGACGACGAACAACGGGGAACTATTGTAAACATAAATTATTGTAAACATAACTTATTGTAAATAAAAAGAAAAGTAAAAAAAATAAAGTAATAAATGAAATAGTACTACCTCGCACTCGTATCATTCGATTGCTTCATTCGATTTTTTCATTCGATATTTTTATCGATTAACTATCGAATCACAATCGGAATTTACGCGTGCGAGGTAGTACTTTTTTAAAATTACCTCCCCGTGACCTTGACCTTTAAACTTTCCCTCATTACGTCACAAAACCGCCTACGTCACTGGCTCAGCCTCAGATGACGTATTTAATGACTCAGCGCTTCCGGTCACGTGACCGGAAGCCATAAATCAAGTGAGCCAAAACCGGCAAACCCCCACTACTTTCCTTGAAACTCCCCCCTCTGATTTTGAAAACATTTAATGGTTCCCGAGAGCAGTGGCTGTCCTTTTTCAGTCTTTTTGATTCGTCCGTTCATAATAATACAAATCTGTCGGATGTTCAGAAATTTCAGTATTTGTTGTCATCATTACAGGGCGAGCCTTCGAATCTTATAAAAAATGTCCCAATCACTTCTAACAATTATGGAATTGCTTGGAATACTTTACAACAGAGATATAAAACAACAGAAAGCTTATAATATTTCATATAAACAATTTGATTGATATGCCTTCCGTCTCAAGCCCAACTGCGAAGAATGTCCGAAAGTTCATCTCTCATTGTCAAGAAAATATGCAAGCATTGTTGGCTTTTAAACATTCAAGAAAAATAATGGAATTTTGTCAATTTTATTACTTCGTAAGCTTGATAATGATATTCGTAAAAAGTTTGAGGAAGGTATGGAGGATGCACAGAAAATGTCTGAAGTTCAACAGATTATGGTTTACCTGGAAAATGAATGTGCTCACATGGAAGCGGCTAACCTGTCACAAAACTCCCCTCATAGGTTTACTGCTGTAAGCCCACCACAGAAACCTGGAAAGAGTGTTGTACAAAGCTCTAAAAACTTTAGCCGGACTTCCAAGACTATTCTGTTGTCGACCTCTAAGAAGCCGCTTTCCTGCTCATTTTGTGAGAAAACTGATCACATTATTTATCGCTGTACTGATTTTCGCAGTTTATCTTCACAAGAAAAGTATGATTTCGCTAAAGGACACCATTTCTGTTTTAACTGTCTAGGTAATGGACACTCCTTAAAAGAATGTAAATCAATAAATGTTTGCTCAAAATGCAACAAGAAACATCATACCTAGATTCATTTACAAAAGTTTTCACCTTCCAACGCTTTCGGTCCAGCACAGCAGAATAAACTAGGTCATAAAGCTTCCTCTACATCTGTTCTTAAAACTATTCCTGCTTCAAACTCCCCATGTAGGCCTATCCATGGCCTCCACCGCCTGGATTTGAGCCACATTACGTACTACCTGCTGAAAGTTCGAAAAACACCCTTGTAGCTTTTTTACAAAACTCAAACAGGCCTAACTGCACAATACTTTTAGGTACTACCTTAGTACAACCGACCTCACGTGAGGGTCACTCACTTATTGTTAGAGCTGTCGTTGACTCTGCTACCATGGTCACATGCATATCTGAATCTGTCACTCAGTTTCTTTCAGTTGAAAGAACCCATAACCATTATGAAAATGTAGACGGTCTCTCATCTTGTCAATTAAAGACTAAGGACCTCTCAAGGATAAATATCCTAACTTTAAGTAGAACTTCTGTTGCCATCGACCACCCAGTCATAATTTTAGATAAGATTACGTCAAATTTACCACATTCATTAGTTTCAACAGAGATTAAAGATAAATACAAGACTCTTGTGTTAGCAGATCCTACGTTCCACATCCCTAGTGATGTTGATATGTTACTAGGTGCCGATCTATATGCCAAAATAATGACAGGGAAACGACTTATCGTACATACAGAGAGTTTCCCTGCTGCAATGAATTCTGTTTTCGGCTTAATTATCATTGGTTCAGCACAAACAGCCGCAACGGTACGGGACTCACTACCCTCTAATGGTCTTACTACACTCTACAGTAGATGTAGACTTACACCGCTCTATTCAGCGATTTTGGACTATTGAAGAACCACCACTCAAGTCGACTCTTACTCCAGAAGAAGAATATTGTGAAAATCATTTTGAGCTTATGCTCGATTATTCATTTTCGAGATCCAAGCGGACGATATGTTGTTCGCCTCCCCATAAAAAATCCTTACCCGCCATTAGGAGACTCGGCTGATATGGCGAGACGCAGGTTTTTCTCTCTTTAAAAACGCATGAATGAGGATCCAGTTTAAAAAAAATGTTATGTTGATTGTATGAATGATTATTTGACCTCTGGTCACATGGAAATTGTTAAATATCCCCAGTTACATGGCACCGAACACTTATTTTTACCTCATCATGCAGTCACAAAAGAGGAATCCTCTTCGACAAAAACTAGAGTTGTTTTTGATGCCAGCGCTCGGTCCTCCACTGGAGTGTCTCTAAATCAAATACTTTACTCTAGAGTAAAACTTCATAATGAAATATATGATGTTATCATAGAATTTCGATGTTACTCAATTGTATTTTCATGTGACACAAAGAAAATGTTTAGACAAATACAAGTACATCCTGATGATCGTATAGTTATCAGTTGCTCAATAGGAGAGAAAATCCAACTCAACCTCTGTCAGTATACCAACTCAAACCCGTAGTTTTTGGTTTCAGTTGCTCGCCTTACTTGGCCATTCGTACCTTGAAACAACTTGAAAAGGACGAAGGAGATAATCATCCCGTAGCTGCTACGGCTCTTGAAAAACAAATATGTAGACGACTTGTTCTTGGGTGCCAACTCAGTTGACGAAGCGATATAACTTCAAAACGTGACTGTGCAGTTATTATTAAAAGGAGGTTTCCATCTTAGAAAATGGAAAACTAACTGCCCTAAACTTGTCAGCTCTTTGCCAGATAAATATAAAGAGAAGCTTTGTATTTTCAAAGTAATAATTCATTGTATAATTTATTGGGAATAAAATGGATATCTGAGAGTGATTGCTCTATGTTTCATTGTGATGTGGCAAAAAAGCAACCTAAAGCAAAATATTTTGTCCACTGTTGCTCAGATCTTCGACCCTTGTGGATGAATCGCTCTCATTAGGTTTTGGGATAAATCTCTTCTTCAAATGTTATGGACACTCGGACTTCAGTGGGATGAATTGGTACCTGAAAATCTTTCAGATAAATGGGAAAGGTTTCGCTCACAACTTCTAGAGTTGGATCATATTAGAGTTCCTCGCTATCTATCTCTTCATCCATCTTCAGTTGATGTCCAGCTACACGGATTCTCAGATGGTTCAGAGGTTGGAATATAGTGCAGCAGTCTATATTCGGTGTATATCTCCTGATAATCAAATAAATGTTCATTTACTTGTAGCAAAATCTAAGGTAGCTCCTCTAAAGATAATCTCTGTACCTCGCCTTGAGCTTTGTGGAGCTTACTTGCTGGCAGAACGTCTTCACTATTGCATAGGTTTGATTTCCAAACACTGCCAGTTAAAATCAGTCACAGCGTGGTGTGACTCTTCGGTTGCCTTGTCATGGATTCATACCCCACATTATCGTCTTAAAGTGTATGTCGCCAACCGAGTAGCCAAAATTAAGATTGGATCCCCGCTCATTCTTGGTAACATATATCAACTCATCAAAATCCAGCGGACTGTGCCAGTCGAGGACTTCTTCCAGCATCGCTTAAGGATCATTATCTGTGGTGGCATGGCCCACCTTGGCTCCGATCTCCAGAGAACACCTGACCAGAGAACTCCTCGCTTCACCCCTCTCAAGGAGGAGCAGTTACCATAAATCAAAGTTGAACCTCTTTAAGTAATGGTAGTTAACAAAGAACCAGATTTTTAAATACTTTTTCAGCATGGTCAACTCTCCAGCGAGTCGTTGCCTACATTTTATGTTTCAGGAACAACTTGGTAAAGAAAATCAAAGAAATAGGATATTTAAAGGTCTATGAACTTGATCAAGCGACTATCACAATTTGTAAAATCATTCAACAGATCAGCATTCGTGAGGATATTGCTTGTTTGAAATCTGGCAAACCCTGCTCTTCTCGACTTGCGCCACTTTCTCCCTTCTTAGATGAAAATTAATTAGTACGAGCTGGAAGATGCATTAAGCACTCCCAAGCAACTTATGCAGTAAAGCACCCTATTGTGTTTCCAAAATCTCATCACTTCACCAGTCTTATTATTAATTTTTATCATCTCAAATATTTACATGCTGTGCCTCAATTCTTACAGGCCGTTATGTCTCAAACATTCTGGATAATGTCGTCTCGAATTGCTATACGAGGCAGAGTGTTAAGAGTATCTGTTTCGTTAGGTGTAATCCTAAGACTATCACTCAAAAGATGGCAGATCCTCCTGTTTCGTTAGGTGTAATCCTAAGACCATCACTCAAAATATGGGAGATCCTCCTCCACACCGAGTAATGCCCTCAAGAGTATTTGACAACTGTGGAACTGATTTTCTTGGCCCATTTTCTGTTAAACCTAGCAAACTAAGAAAGGTCAGCTCCATCAAAGCATACATCTGTATTTTCATCTGTTTTTCAGTCAAGGCCGTACACTTGGAGGTTATTACTGATCTCATTACTGAAGCGTATCTTGCGGCATTGACCAGATTTATTTCTCCTTGGGGGTTGTGCAGCAATATCTATTCGGACTGTGGGACCAATTACATAGGTGCTGCAAACGAAATTCAAAAAATAATTAAGAATTTTCTTAGTCAGGATGAAACTCAAAAAGCCGTTAACAAATTTTCTTCTGAAAATCACATTCAGTTTCACTTTTTACCACCAGCAGCACCCAACCAAGGTGGCCTTTGGGAAAGAACAGTTCGTAGTGTCAAATACCATCTTCGGAGAGTGATAGGTGATCAGATTCTTACTCTTGAAGAGTTAATTACCCTAGCAACCCGCATTGAAGCAATTATAAATTCACGTCTCATAACCCCAATCTCTTCTGACCCCAGCGAGGTTGATTACTTAACTCCAGGTCAGTTTCTTATTGGAGGCCATTTCTTTCTCTTCCAGAACGTTATTGGGAAGAAGTGCCGACAAACCGAATATCTAGATGGAAGTTAGTTCAAGCTTTAACCCAGATTTTTTGGAAAAGGTGGCATCGAGAATACCTTTACACTTTACAACGTGGAAAATGGAGAAGTCCACAACCTAATATCAAAATTTGAGATCTCGTCTTGTTACATGAGCCAAACCAGCCTCTTATTTCTTGGCGTATGGGACGTGTCACTTCAACTTCGCCGGGACCGATGGACTGGTACGTGTAGTACACCTCAAAACTTCAAGAGGGACTCTAAAGACCCATCACCAAGGTCTCACCTCTCCCAGTTGATGACTAGAAGACAAGAAAAAAGGTTTTTTTCTGTGAACGCCAGTGTGGTTCACGGGCGGCGGAATGATTATTGTTTTCTTGTACAAAAAGTAACCAATTTTATTTATTTAACAAATTTTCTAGGACAGCATAATTTATTTTATTTTTGTATAAAAAAGAAGAGGGAACAAGAATAATTTTAATTTATTTCGAACAACATCAAATAACAAAACACATTGCTTTAATTTTAGTCTTTATTTTATTAAAAAAAAAACATTTAAACTTTCAAGTGAACTTGGACACAAAGTTAATAAGACCAATACTGTTCAGTTTTACTCTGTAGAAAATCAAATGGATCATTTCAAATAAGATGACAGGTGGCGCTAGCGTCTAAATTGTCCTTTCCGCAAGTCCACCAATCACGGGCATCGTGCCCTTTGTACCTGAGTATGTGGAGAAGCCAGACGAGCAGAGTTGCCTCCATGTCGCTGAACAGGTTACACGCACAGTTGTGCAAGTGATCTTATTCTCGCTCTCTAAAGTCAAACCGCCGCACAATTTATCAAAATTAATTCTTCCTATCATCGTTGTGAAAACCCCCGCCTCAAGAATATGTCCTGCAGATCATCACGAGGGCCCTCGCCATCGCAGAACTTCTCAACTCAGCCGACGCCGCCACTTCAATTTTGGTTCAAGTATCGTGCCGATCCTTCTAGTGCATAATTCGCCATTTTAACTTTTGTCAACTCTCAAAACTATTTTAACTCGAGAATAAATTTATTTACAAACAATATTATAATATTTAAAGTGCACCATTAATGAAATAAATAGAATATTTTGCAGCTGATTATTTGCAATAGTTTTTAAGGCTCTTTGAGAACAAACTTGAAATGTTTGCGTCGGCTGCTAGGTATTTTAAAAATTAAAATAAAATGTGAGAAAAATAAAACGCTATATGGAAATTATGGCTTCAACATTCCTGAAAATTACCTTTCGTTCAAAAAAGGAATAATGAAAATCCGTCAAGTGGTTAACTAAGGTTTCAACATTTTTACGAAAAAGATACTTTCTCCTTATTATACTTGTATAATACTTGTATACTTGTATAGGGATACTTACTTTCTCCCTATAGGGAGAAAGTAAGAACAATAATAATTGTAGATCTATATAAAAGGTGAGTTGTCAATAAATAACTATTAACTACCTGCTTCTTTTTAACAAAACATCGTAGTCAGGGAAGTATTACAAATTAATTTAACTCCCGTTTTAAAAACAAGTGTCATACTGTAAGCCGTCCAGAAAGGGATTACTCGCAAACTATTTATTTTATACAAAATCATATGATAATGATTTGTAATATGTATTCATCCCTTACTTGTGAAGATTAAAATACTAAAATTAACCATTGTAAACCACCCAGATAAAAAACACAAGTGATTGACAAAAATGGGATCAAGAAAGGTACTTTTAAATACTTCCTAGTTAAATTCTGTACAACTAATTTCGGGGTTAATATTTTTAAAACAACTTTTCAATATCCGAATATTACTTGGGATAGCGTTAAAAAATCAGGATTAAAATATAACAACAGACAGAAAACCAGTAGTTTGTTGTTTTGTAGCAGAATGTTTTGTATTTTTAAATAGCTTAACCGCCACGCAGCCACCCCATCCGACCGTGAGAGCAAGGGATCTTTGATGGACACAAAAACATATCATCCACACTGATACGTTGTTTCTTGTCTATCATACCAGTGTTGTGGAGGTTATTTTTATTAGAGTTATGTTTTTTATATTGCTTTTTATCCCTAACCATTAAATTCCCACCAAGTAATCAATTAAAAAAGTTAAATATATTTAGAATGTTTAGAATGTATTTATAGCTCCTCTGATGTGATGAAGAAAAATCCCCAACAATTTCTTTAGGTTTATACATTCATCTAATAAGCGTAACCGCATTCAAATTTCAACTGGTAAAAAATGTTCTTGATTGTTTATGAATATAAACACAAGTCAGTAATATCTATACAATTTATTTAGAATCAGTCGTATAATCTGGGTTAGAAGAAACGTAGGTTTAATAAAGAAGTGAAAGTGAAACCTGTTAAAACGTAAGAGCTCTTTACTGTGTAGTTTGATATGTGTTTACACAGAGAACAAGTAAGCAGAACCTTTCTTTGGAACAAGCTTTCTTTCCATAGAAGAATACACTTTTAACAAAGCTAAGGAAAATGTTATTAATAAATGTGTTATTTTTGTTCTCTCTTTCTACAATATTGTTTTAAGAAAAGAGAGTCCAAAATCAGTCTTTTGTAATGTAATTATGGCCAAGACACAAATATCAATGAGATTTAGCTTTCCTTTTTGTTTAGACGTAGAATCACGTTTTCCAACACAAAGTCACAAAGACAATACAATACATTTATTTGACCTTCTGAGAAATGTTATAGCAAAAATTTATTGTAGTAAAACAAGCCTTTATCCCGCCAAATTCAAAAGGATTTTTTACAAATATATTTTGTACATAGAAATACCGAACAGTTTTGATGACGGCGTACCTTGATTGCCATTAGTCTTCGTTACCTTCACTTGGTGCTGTGAGTTCTGGGAAATTACGCACCAAAAGAAGCTTCATTCGTCAGGGATTCCAGTATGCTTTAGAGATTAAATAGGAGATCCTTTCATCTGGCCCTAGAAAGTTAAAGTTATATACTGTAATACTGCCTCGGCCATAAAAAAATTACAGCTAAGTTAAATTGATTGAGGTGAATCGATATATAAATGTAACTGTGATCGTCGATGGTTTTATCTTCATCAACGACGTCGTTTTCGTTATCAAAGAAAGTTATAATTTCAAAACTGGGTAATGCCTTAGTAATTGTTATTAAAACAAACCGTTCGGACATATTTTTCTTGAACGAATTATACCCCATCCCAAAATCGTTTACAATAAATTTAAATGCTATTTTACACGGCTGTAATTGGTCTAGCTTAACCGGGATTAGCTAACTAATGAATGACATTTAAGGCAAATAATACAAATTATGGAATGTAATTAGTTTATGAACCGCTTCTCAACATGCGTTTTGGTTGTTTTAAACGATTAATAATAACGCAATAATTCCACACTCTCAACAAACTGATTTATAAAACTCCAAGTGCAAGATTATGGCGTCTCAAGGAATCTTCTAGTAATAGAAACTTAACCAATAAAGTAAGATTATAACTAATTGGCGATAAACCAACAAAAACAAAAACTTTAATGAACATACTACAGTAAACATGAAAGTTCTCAATTAAATGTGTAACACGCCATACGTTGAATCTTTCTTTAGCTATTTAACCTTTTTACTGACAAAGTTTAGCTATCTTTATATTCATAAATTACATTTGTTTAATGGTTCTAAGCATATGTCATTAAATGTGCTCAAGTAGTTACACAAATAATTAAAATATATAGTATTAAACCATTTAGCGGTAAAGAATCAGAATCGCCATAAATCTTAAATTGTGATTTTTACATGTATTACAAAAACCTCTCCCCAACAAACTTTGTTATACTTACGTTAAAACCTCTTTTTGCTCAGCAAGTACGATCAGACTTTCAAATACTTTTTTAAAACTAATTAAATCTCGACTTTCAGTCCTATTTCCCATTTTTATGAAATTCTCTTTATAATATCAGGACAAAATATGCTCCATAATAATATCGTAAATATTTGGTACATACACATATAGAAATTACTCTGAAAATGAGTAAAAACCTTATAAAGTACTTTTTTTAATATACAATGTCGATATGAAAATTGGCAAAATCTAAAAAATTTAACAACAAACGACAATAATTGCTAGATACTTTTAACTGTAATGTGGTAAAATCAAACTGTGTAAATATAAAGTTGTTTCGACGCGTGATCAAGAGCTTTACTCTATGTTATTTCAACTTTGCACTGGTCCCGATGGTGACCGATCTGTATCGATTAACATTTGCGATCGTTTATTTTATCGAGTACAGGATAAATGCAATGGATAAATGAAATATTATTTATATAGCTTTAGAAAAATAGTCTGGACTGTGCTTCTGAAATCAGATCAGAAGTTGCACATTATAAACCAAAATACATTTGGCCATCAGTCGTCGTCTATCCACTTTAATGTGCACCTCTTCTCTTACACAATTGTCTTCATTATTTTTCCAGACATCGATATTATTGTAAGAAGTGTCGCAAAAGAAATCATACAACGCCAATCACAATCACCAAAAATATTCTGTGGGCTTGACATATTCAGAGCTGGCTGTGAAGCCTTTTTGTCAAAAAAATGCCTTCATAATCTACATACAAACTCTCTCTTTGTGCTCAAAAACTGCACAAAGTTAATCACATACTAATATCTCAACATATCAAACGATTTAATGAAGAAAATATTTTTGTCTCGAGCAATTAAATCATTATTTGTCAGAGTTATAAAGCTATACTCAAAATAAAACATCCTAAAACAAAAATCTGGATACACCTTAACAGCCAGTAGATTAAGAAACGAGTTGAGAAATAAAGCTTTTGAAGAGTGGCGTAGTTTACAACAAAAACGTAAATGTGCCTCACTATTTAAAGATCCAAGCTGTAATTAACAAAGTTGGACTTATTTCAGAATGAACTACTATTTTTAAAACGGATGCGTGATAACAGCTATTCAGTCCCCGCCAGATCTCAGGACAACCATTGCAATGCGAATGAAACACTTCCTTGGTCCCTGGATCTTGCCCTAAAACTACTAAGAAACGACAGACACTATAAGATCAGGCCACTGCTGGCAAATGAGTATAAAATATTGGGCTGGGAAGAACTTGAAGAGGTAAATGCAGTTTCGTCTGAAGGGCATTATTGCGATAAAGAAAGTAAAATTGAGCTATCATCATTGACCCAACTCTCATAATAGAAACTAAATATGGCCAACCAGAAGAAGGGAATGAAGAGAAAAAGAAATTTAATGAGCCGGGCATTCCCAACTGTCGAATAATACAATATAGTCGACTGGAAGGTAGTTGGATTGTCTACTGGAAGTCGAGGAACAATATATAAATTATTTGTGTCTTTTAAAAACGGTGAAAAATACTTCAGTAAAAAAATTATAAACTCAATTAAAATCAGTGGGATCAGGAACTTGGTAGATATTTTAAATTATCACTTATTTTCGCAAACACAATAGTTTTACAATATCTTAATCTTAGTTGATTGTTGTTCAAAAATCAAAATTGTTTGTTTGCTGGATCATATTGGTCAACTGGTAATCAAGGTACTTATATGTATTTTGTTAAATAAAGTTGATATCCTTCTCTTCTTTTATAATTATAGAGCTATTGGAATGTAAAATTGTGAATATTTTATACCACCTGAATATAAAATTTGAGTGAAATGATTTTACGATATTTTGTTGTAGAAACAAAAAATACACATACAACATCGAATAGTTTACCAAGCTTAATTATATTATCACAAGTTATTTTTTACAGTTTCAGGATGTTTTGCATATGAATATTATTTACTTAAGAGTTAATTAGTACAAAATTGGTACAAAATATTGGGACAGAAGATACAAATCGATAACGTCAGTAGAACTGCATTTGCTTAATGGTATTTTAAAGTGAAATTACACGTGTCTTAACGAAAGATAAGCCAGATCTAAAAGTAATTAGTGCATATTTAAGTTTTCCTTTAATCCCTCCCGACAAAAAGTACCTTTACATAACCCAACCTCTACCTTTAAACAACCTTGAGAACTTTAAATCGGAATACGACTGACAAATCAAGGGATGTTTGGTTTAAAAATGTATGGCTAATTTAAATGGATTTAATTTTATCCTTTTATACCAATCCTTAAGGTATATCTAGGCTTTTTTAAAGTTAGTAAAGTTTAAAATAATTGTTATATATTCTAGCGTTGCAAAATTAGATTACATCTTGCAGTAACAAAAGTGAACTCAAGGAAATTATTTCACTCACTAGCCGCACCAATCTTCCCTCATACCTATCAAACTACTGTAGAAAAACGACCCAGGCAAAAAGTTAATAATAAATGTATTCAAAAGTGAAATATCAAAATTAAGTTAATTAACTTACAGTCTTAAAAAAGTTATGAATCTTTTTTGTTGATAGTTACAAAATATCGAAGTACTTTACAATTTCCATAGTAAAGTTTGTTTTTGAAGCTCTGTTGTTACTAAATCAAGATATTTTCAATGCTGAAAGCACGGAGAAGGCAAACATTTATTTTATACAGTCGCTTTAACAAATCAAAATAAATAATAGTATTTACTTTATTATTTGGAAACAAAAACCCAAAGCAACTATGATCCTATTATTTAACATGCTTTAAGTTTTAAACTGTGGTAAATGATTTAAATTTACGTGGTAAACTTCAATAAGCAAGTCTGATATGAAATAATAAACCGTTTTTTATGGAATAGCAATCTTAATTGAATTAAGGTAGTGATGTACGATTTCACTAATGTTTTACGCGTAAACATTGAAATAAACATGCGATGTTTTTAGACTTCTTTACTTACTCGTTTATGATATATATGCTACATACCAATTGAATGATATTCTTGGTTAATTTGTACAATTAGCTAATCCATAAGTACAAATTTTGTTTGGACTATACAACAGTACAGCTCGCCTATGTTTATGTAGCTCGACGTTTTTGGTCTCGGGTTTGACAATTTCCGATGTAGAATGTTCCAGTTAAATTTTATGTGGAATTTAACACTTTATCAATGTGGTTTATACATCCAGGGCCATTCCAATTTAGGAAGAAAACAAAAACAATATGAATTTAAATAACAAAGATGGGAAGATGATGTTCTCTTCCGCCAGTGACGCGTGACTTGATGAAGGTATAGGTTAGAGGTACTGAGGGCGGACTGGCCGTCGAGATTCATAATCTATTCCAGCCCCGATGGCGTTTAGTTGAGAATATTAAAGCTAGCAGTTCCAGTACTATTCGTAATTTCCAGTGCATACAAGCCATATAGTTTATTAAACCTCGTCAAAACATCAAGCTTGATAGCTAATTTATTTATATTTATTCAGTTTACTAAGTTAATAACACTAGTAATAAAACAGGTTTTTTATTTTATGAACCAGTAGTATAGTTTAATATCCAGCCACAAATTAGTTCGAGCTGATGTTTTGCATTATTGCACTGAGAAACATTATTATATTGATAAACACTTGATACGCTTTCATAAACGCGTATGTAGACAAGTCTTAAAACATCGCATGTTTTTTTCAAGTTTACGTACAAAACATTAATGAAATCGTGCATTTCCATTACCTTCATTTCCATTAATTACTGCAGAGTCAGTAGTTAATTCATCTTTCTAATCACCCAAAGTAATATGAAATTTTAATATACAATTTTTACAATCTAATGTTTACAATATAACATATAGGCTATACCACGAACCCGATATTAGTTGACCCAGAGGGCGAGGGTTTGACGAATACTGTATTTGCATTGATTGAGTAATCGAGGAAAATATTACATTTTTACTGTTTATTACTGCAGTAAATGCATATCAGCTTGATACATTTAAATTAAAACCATATAGCGTTATGAAAAACCGCTTGCATTGAATGTTCAGAATTGATTTATACCAATGTGTAACCTTGAACTCATATCCTAAAATGGTTTTAGTTCTTTTCTAATTTAAATATATTCAGAATTCGTTATTAACAAGTACACAGAGTACACGTTGAATAGTGTCCATTGTATTTCCTGTTATTACATCTAATAAATATTTACAAAAAATTTAAAACACGCCTAGATTCACTTCAATTAAAGCAATTACATTATTGGATTAAGTTTTTTACATAGGCCTACTGTTTTTCCTACTATTAGGTTATAAGAATTTGTTCTTCATAGTAAAATGAGAACATAAACCTTCTACGTAAATGTTCAAGTTTTATGGGAGGTGAACAAATTCATTCAGTAAGTGGGGAGCTCTGCTAATCAAATATCTTTTGAATTTGGTTTTGTTATTTTCTATTTTGAATGCCTTGAGAATATTCTTTAATAACTTTAGTCCCACGTATCTCGGATTCTTTTCAAAAATTCCATGACGACTGGTAATAGTCTTATCTTTATTTCTAGTATTGTACTGGCGAACTGAGGAGGAATAATTAAGGAGTGTCATTTCCTGTTTTGCTGTCAAAATGGAATTGAAAATACTGTCCATATACGGTTAATATGTTAAGGCCAATAATTTTTTTCGTAGATACATTCGGTTTTAAAATAAACATAATTCTAATGTATTATGTTTATTTTAAAGCACTTTTAGTATTTTTAATATGTTTTTGAAGTTAATTTTTGATGTTGCTCCAAATAATCAGATACCACAAGAAATATGGGAGTTAATATGAGCAAAATAAATGGTACATAATGTATTAATAGTCATGTTTTTAGAGTGATGAACCACTTTCATACAACATTAATTTCGGTGCTAAGCATAAAGTTACAGCACCATTGCATTTTTAGAACAGCTTATATAATAACAAGATTACTTCATTATATAAATTCTCTATTATCGTTGTTCCGATTTAGCCCAAATATGAATATGAAGATCTTTAAAGGGAATAAGTCGCAGTCATTCATTCATCCACAATTTTAGTGGACGCCGGTAACCGTTAAACTATGCTTTAATTCATCTATTTTTGTCGGTGTTGTTGTCTTGGAATTTAACTAACTTTGATGTTAAATTGCTGCGCTTAAGCAATAGTTGTGACATTGACCGTTTACGGAAAGCTAAATCATAGAGGGTATACATTTTGTATTTTACATCCTGCAGGTATGCTTGTTTGTTTGGACATGAAATCCTCTCCATTTATCCTGATGTAGCACCTTGATACCATTTAAGTGGTTTAATTTTCAATCTAAGCGGTAAGTTCGTAAACTTATCAAACAAACTGAACCAACTTAGCGAAAGTGCAGTTTAAGGGAAATCAAAGGCCTACTACTACTAATGAAAATACCTTACCAAAAATACGCCCCTCAGTTAAGGCGGTCCCACACTTCTCGCGAACACGTCCGAACATTCGGCCGAACTCCGAATGTTCGGAGCATTCACGACAAGTGTGGGAGCTACACGAACTTTTGAATACATGCGGGAACATACGGGACCGAATGTTCAGTGAACATTCAGGAGAATAATCGGCCGAATGTTCAGGCGTGTTCGCGAGGTGTGGGACCGCCTTTACTTGCAACTCCAAGATGGTTACTTGATGAGAGCGATACCTTGATCAGCAGTTGAGATCTAAATGTAACCATTTGATCCCGCTAAGAGTTTGTTTTTACATTTTGATCAATAAATATAAAGGTTTATAAAGTTTATTATGTGAGTAATTTGGGAGTTCAACATGTTACAACAATACAATAGTTATTTTATTCCTGAACTCGAAAACTACATTGATGTGACATTGACTCGAAAATAATCATAATAATAAAGTATATTTTATAAATGTAACGTATTTTAGATATGTTAATTTAACATTTCGGAGTCTAAAACCAATCAAAAGTAAAAAAGTATAAGTACGCCATACCAGATAATCGTTAGAGAGTTTAAATACTGGCCACATGAAAAAAATAAGTTAGCCAATTGAAAGACGTTATTTTTGTCAATTGCGTGGGGTTTAACTGCTAGCACTATTGTGTTCTATGTTAGTCATGTTTAATGCTAGATAACCGAGACCTGTGTTGTTGTTCAGGGGCGGTTCTAGCAGGTGGGCCAGATGAGCCTGGTCCCAATAAAACCTTTTACAATATTACTTGTTTTTCATTGAATACACTTACTTCGACAACATTTTACAAAGGGAAATTCGGTAAGGTCTTATCAGTAGATCAAGAGGAGGGGCCACATTGACCGCACTGTCAGTTAGACCGCTGGTTGGCTGTCGGTGTGTCGTGAGTGATGCGCTCTTCCCGCCTCATTTCTGTTGTTGACATGAGCATTCAACATTTTAAGCCTATGCACTCTTAAATTTATTACAGTTACCGGTAACACCTTAACAGTTACTAAATATTATTTTTTATAACCAGGTTTTATTAGGTACAGTTTCAGAGCTTAAATCAACTTAAGCTACAATCAAGTATAAGTTTTAATTTTCTTTGGTTTAAAATTAGCTCAAATACGAACATTTTCTAACTATCAAAAATATTCAGTCCATTCTCCTCCTAGAGTTTCAGCCGTACTCCTAGACCATTAGGTACAGGGTCCACCCCAAATAAGATTCCTAAAACCACCCCTGGCAGTGTCTGGTAGAGCCCCAAAACGCCCCAACACAAGCTAAGATGTTTCGGTCAGGACAATGTCTGGCAGAGCCCAAACACAAGCTAAGTTGGTTCGGTCAGGGCAATGCCTGGCAGAGCCCAAACACAAGCTAAGTTGGTTCGGTCAGGACAATGCCTGGCAGAGCCCAAACACAAGCTAAGCTGGTTCGGTCAGGGCAATGCCTGGCAGAGCCCAAACACAAGCTAAGTTGCTTTGGTCAGGGCAATGCCTGGCAGAGCCCAAACACAAGCTAAGTTGCTTCGGTCAGGGCAATGCCTGGCAGAGCCCCAACACAAGCTAAGTTGCCTCGGTCAGGGCAATGCCTGGCAGAGCCCCAACACAAGCTAAGTTGCCTCGGTCAGGGCAATGCCTGGCAGAGCCCAAACACAAGCTAAGTTGGTTCGGTCAGGGCAATGCCTGGCAGAGCCCAAACAAGCTAAGTTGCCTCGGTCAGGGCAATGCCTGGCAGAGCCCAAACACAAGCTAAGTTGCTTCGGTCAGGGCAATGCCTGGCAGAGCCCCAACACAAGCTAAGTTGCCTCGGTCAGGGCAATGCCTGGCAGAGCCCAAACACAAGCTAAGTTGGTTCGGTCAGGGCAATGCCTGGCAGAGCCCAAACACAAGCTAAGTTGGTTCGGTCAGGGCAATGCCTGGCAGAGCCCCAACACAAGCTATGTCGCTTCGGTCAGGGCAATGCCTGGCAGAGCCCCAACACAAGCTAAGTTGCCTCGGTCAGGGCAATGCCTGTCAGAGCCCAAACACAAGCTAAGTTGCCTCGGTCAGGGCAATGCCTGGCAGAGCCCAAACACAAGCTATGTCGCTTCGGTCAGGGCAATGCCTGGCAGAGCCCCAACACAAGCTAAGTTGCCTCGGTCAGGGCAATGCCTGGCAGAGCTCCAACACAAGCTATGTCGCTTCGGTCAGGGCAAAGCCCCAACACAAGCACACAAGAATTCGCTGTGACGAGTTTTGAAAATTCCACAAGGATGTAAAATAAGAGCTGGGATAATTAGAAAAGGTGATCTAGGCTAAAAGTCTTAGAAGATGTTAATTGTTCCTCTATAGATGCAGCACATGCCTAGTCGATTATAATCGCCGTTGACAGTAGAGAAGACAAGTAAGGGTGATTAATATTGGGGTTGAGATGTGAACCTTACCCTACCAGCAATTCAAATCAAATCACTTTACTGCGACAAATGGGTTTACAATTACAGATAAAGATTTGTCAGAGAAAGAAAGTGACATTGTCAAGATAATATTTTGTTATATTACATTAAAAACTAATAAACATATATTTTATAAATAGAACATTCTACCGTTACATAAAGAAATGAAAGCTGTCCATATACAAAAAAACTCGAAATGTATTTTTAAAACTGTGCTTAAAAATGATTGGTTATTAATACACAATTAAAAAATATATATACCTAGCGGGCCGGCCTGTTGTTTGATACTGAGCAAAGTTGTTCCATGTTTTGTCTGATTATAAGAATGTTCCTTGCCATTACAGTAGATTGGCATTTGTGGTCTCCGCTCATTACATATATTTATACTGTAAAATCGTGCTTTTTTGTATATACAGACATTTAAATATGAATTAAAATTCATATCCACATTACCCTTATGGGCAAAGAGCGAACTTTAAGGAACTTATGGGTCTTTCAAAACGGTGGTTTCGGGAGTTAAAAACTACTTAGTTCAACTAGGGATAGAGGACATTTATTTTATACCTCAATCGTTGAAATCGGCACAGAAAAAACGGAGTAGTTCTGTTCACAAAAATCGCCTTGGCGTATTATGGTTGATAGACTGTGATAACGCGATATGCATTGCTTTAATTCAAGACGGAAGGTCACGCTTAAAACATTTTATATTCACTGTTGTGACGAATGTTCAAAATCTGTCTCCCCATGTAATTTTGAATTTTTCGAAAAAGAACTAGGTGACGGCGTGTATATATATAATATAAATTTTATCAATATTTCGATGTTCCTTATCGCTTTTAGACATTTCTAAAATCCTTGGGTAGAAGAATGGTGAATGAATCCCATGGAAATAAAAAGTGCGCGCTATGAAGGATGTTTAAAATCTCTGACCGACCTGTAGACTTTGACAGGGCGACCCCACAGAGTCTCCTTTAGTTGATAAATATTACGTAACAAAATATATATATATATATATATATATATATATATATATATATACTGTATATATATATGCTTGTTATTATACTTCTTAATAACTTAAGGGCCAAAACCTTAATTTTATTGGGCACTACCCACCTTCAGATTGTGCAGCGTTAGTCCATGTTGGCGGCGATTTTTAAGATCAAACCGTCTTATCATTGCATTAAAAAAAACACAAAACACTACAACGAAATTCGGCTCGACTCCAACAAAAATTGTATATAACAGTTTTTCTCACGGTATCCAAGATAACGGAAAACGTTTTTAATGTCGATTTATATGTGATGGCTTATCGTTGTGATTGTGTACATTTCGTGGTAGTGTTTTATGTGTTTTTTAAGTGTTATGACAAGAGGTTTTGTTCTTCAAAATCCTCGCCAACATGGACTAACGCCGCATAACCTGAAGGTGGCTAGCGCCCAATAAAATTAAGGTTTCTGAATCGTAAAACCCCACCTAAAACATGTCTTTCAAAGAACTTAAGAGACACTTTGAATACAACTTTGGATTTTAGCAAAGATTCCGGTTTAAATGGTTATAGTTTTCATTACAAACGTTTTAGGAAATGGATTTTTTTTATCTGACGAAATAGTTTGTGTAATTACAGTTTTACAGAGTTTGTTTACATTTAATTGAAACTCATTTATGTGTATGCATTGGAACAATACTCAATAATATGGGAAACATAAAAATAAACATAACTGAAATGACATTCTTTCAGTTGGTAAATTATGGCAAGCCGCACAAACATTGAACGTTAACAGTTAAGATTTTTTCCCAAGAAAACAGATTAAATTAGTTTTGTTCACTGTTTTTTTTCTACAGAAATTTCAATTGTTTTCGATACCGTACTCTGGGATGAGCGCACAAATTATTCAGTGTGTAATATGGCTTCCATTAGATATTTAATTAGAATTGTTAATTAATCTTGCTGGGCTTGTTTGTATTTTTTGAGCTTAATATCCATCCATTGCTAGAGATAAACTTTGTTTTCTGTTTGTTTTTAAATTGCATAATTTGAAGTATATACTTCTGTCCGTGAAATTAAATTTACGTGTAATTTAAAGAAGATAAAGAAGAAACTGTTATTTAGCTGGTATGGTAAATAACAATCGCTCGTTCATTTATTTTACATTGGTTAACATTTTACTTTCGCAAGTTATTTCATAAAATGTTACTGACGCTGTTGTTGAAAAAATTTATATTATTAAAAACATCTGCCAATTAATTAAAAAAGTGTTGCCTACGACTACTTCAATCAAAAAATGCTATTTTCAGCATTTTTGGTTTTTGTTCCCTGATTCACAGGTAAATCAATTCACCTATAACACACGAAATCGACATAAATAATCGGCACACAGCTGCACGCCACTCCGCCACTCCGCTTATCTATTTACTGAGCAAATATTGGTATGAGTTCACCTTGTTAATTCACTTTTCTTATGACAAAAAATATTAGTGAATCTTTCAAAACTTTGTCCGGTATCTGTTGGTACATATCGTTTTACTTTACTATCGTGTTTTTACATATTATTTTTAAAAAAATTTTGAAACATTTACTTTTAATTTTGCGATTTGTTTATCTAATGCCAACCATTATTCACAAGCGCCGAAAATTGGCATGAGATAAGTTGACAAATTGCAAATTCAACTTTTTTAAATCTAATCGAGATGTAATGCAAATGTTGAGTTGTTTTATCTAAAGAACTAACCATGTAATCCTAATTCCGTAAAATATATTCGTTAAAGCGAAGTTGCGAGTATTTTGGCTGCCAACAGCTAAACCGTTGTGAAAGGAAACGCTCGCGTTTTGACAACTCTTTACTATGAATGTACTCTTATGAGAGAACATATTCCAATATCGTTGTATTATGAATATGAGAGTTAAAACGGCGTGGAGGCTGGAAACGGCGTTTGTCAAGTAGATTGCGGGGTCGGGGGAGTGGTGAGGGGGAGGAGGAAGCGGGGGGCAGGAGTTTTTATTGTGCGCCCTCGCAGGGCCATCCCTATTACTAGCGCTCGAGCGTTCGTCTTTGTTCGAAGACTTTGTGGAACCTATTATCGAAGAACTCTTGTATTCATATGAGCACGCTTAGTCAAGATATTAGGTTCATACTGTAAAAATAAGATTGTAGTAGGCCTATCCCAAATGTAATCCCTATTTTTAGTTAAAGCTTTATATTTTGAAACTAACACAGAGTTCATGTTTTTGTCGAGACTCCTCATAAACATGAATACGTATTCAGATTATTGTGTTGGTGTAGGGTGTTACAAAGTAAACTGATGTTGTACCGATTGAGAGTTTGGTATGAATCCTTACCGTATCAAACGTAATTATACTCAAATAATCAGTTTATTAGTGAATTTCCTTTGGAAAGTGTGAACTATTAGCATGACCCGCACGGTGAAACTTAAGCCCGGGACCACCATAGAAGTTCCTAACGTGACCCCCTGAACACGTTTTGGGGGGTCGTTCAAAATGTTATATATATATATATATGTCTATATATATATATATATATATATATATATAGACATATATATTATATATATACATATATATATATAGACATATATATATATATGTGTGTTTGCACTCTAGCGGTCGCAATTTTTGTCCGATTTACTTCAAATTTGGTAGGGGCGTTCCTTTCTGTAATAAGTTGGACAAGTACGTTGGGCAAAACAATCGGAAAACTCTAAATCCCTTTTTGGGGGGATTAATCTTTCAAATTTCGAGTTTTTGGGCCCAAAAATTGTCATAAAAGCCCCAGGTGTAAAATAAATGCATTTAAAAAGATGGGAATTAGAGAGGCGAAAGTTGTAAGCCCTCCCTCGTCATTCTAGCATAAATATTTACCGAGTTATTAAAGAAAATGTGTATCGACTAAACACAGTACGTTGTCTAATGGGGGTTTTACACGAGAAACGCCTGTTATTCCTTTGTTAGAGTACTTTTATTATTCCCAGCAACCTCACGCCTACTTTCAAGCCTGTCAGGACCTTCTCCTAACCTTATATTGGGTAAAATTGTATTCCCAGCTTTGCAAGTAAATGAAACCAGGAGTATCAGAACAGCCAAAAAAATCAATGTTTTCAGATTTGAATAAAAATTGGACAAATGTATTTTTTTACACTGATTTTGAGTTTTAAAAGTTGTTATGTGGAAATTTACTTCCCTCACGTCAGCGTGCTGCGTGCGAACTCGTTTTAATAATCCGTTTAAAAATGGCGGCCATTACTTGTTTTAGTATAACCCTCCATGTATAGAAATTAAATAATATAATTTTAATACCTCAAAAATAGTGATGATACATATTTTTGCGTATCCATTTTTGATTTTTTTAGACCCTTTATTTTGAATGGCATTAAAATTATACAAAAATTACATTTTACATTTGCTTCCTCGATTTTAATTTGAACCTAAGTCCTCAAAAATTATGGTAAAACAGTTATTTCAGTGCAAAATTCTGTAATGACTAATGCGTGTTGTATAATGAGTAATGCTGTAATATTGCTGTGATGAGTCATTTTGTTGAACTGTATAAACATAGGACAGACAAAAATGAAAGTTTGTCTTTTTTATCAGGATTTGGACCAGATATTCCCAAATTAATGGCAATGCAATGTATGGAAACAAGTGTTTTAATGATGCTCCCTCTACTTTGAATGATATCGAAATCAGACGAAAAATTGTGCATTTTTTAGTTTTTCCCTCAAACGGATCCGAACCCCAAACCCTGAAAAAATAAATCCATATAAAATTCAAAGTACATCCGTTGTTATGAGATATTGTTGAAATGCGTACCAAAATTCAGATTCCTATATACTACAAATTATTTTATATAGGTCCTAAACCGTAATATATACAATCTTGTGTCTTATAATAAAATTGCCACCTTTTATATGAACTCAGTATTCTTTTCTGCGTGGGCAAAGTAATTTCATCACAATCCTAACATAGAATCTAAATTTGATGCGGGTGTTTAATGCGTAATCAAAGTGTATCAACAATTAGATAACTAATAAACGGTATCAGAAAACTGACACATACTTTCTCCCTTTTAGTCCAACTTTAATGAATAAATTAATTTTTATTTACTAAATATAGAATACAAAGCACGGTCGAATGTACAGAAAATCTTGCAAACAAGTTGTTTTAAAAAACATCCACCCAAATCCCTGCTTTGGAGGCACTACAGAATCCATTGCTACACTCGTGGTTTTAAGAGGGGAAATGCCCCCTATCCCCCCCCAGGGTTATTAAAGGGCAACATATTTTGAATTTCCTCTGTTGGTCAATGCTAACTTGACAAGCATATCAAGTTTGAATGAAATTGACCAGTAAATAAGAGAGAAATAGTAATTTTTTTATTCCCCATAAGAATAACATTGGACAACGTACTGCGTTTACCGCAAAATGAAAATTTCAATTTTCTCCGAAACCAGCAATCGTAGAATAGTAATTCAAAATACTGAATTATTTAGTTTTTTGAGCTCTTTTTAATGGTGAATAGTAATATTTGTTTACGTTGATGTCTTTTTATGAAAAATCCAAAAAAACTGAATTTTGGGTGTTTTAAGTCCTGTAATTTCTGAACCCGAATTTTTACAGGAATGCGGGTGGTGCCATTTTGTTGGAAAACTAAAGTTCTACAAACGACTAAAGTTTAATCAAAATCGTTAGAGCCGTTTTTAATAAATGTGGATTTTTCATGTTTTTTGGCGGTTTTGGGGGGATAATTACCCTTAAAAATCAAAAATTCAAAAAAATGAAAAAAACGCCTGGAGATATCGTGGATTAGTACCTACATGCCAAATTTCATAAAAATCGGCCCATTGGTTAAGGCTCTAGCTCTGTACACATCCACACAGACACACACACACACACACACACACACACACACACACACACACACACACACACACACACACACACACACACACACACACACACGGACACACACACACACACACACACACACACACACACACACACACACACACACACAGACAGACATCACGTAAAAACCACTTTTTTAGGTTCAGGGAGCACCAAAACGAATATTTCCACTAACAACTCAAATTCGAAAATTTTTACGAAAACAATACTTTCTCCATATACTATGTATAAGGGGAGAAAGTAAAAATATACACTCCTCTTTTAAGTTCAACGATTAAAGGTAAAGTACAAAGAAATATATTAAATTGTTTACATTACGTGGTGTTACTTTGTTTTCCACCGGTTATCCAATATGTTCTTTTCCTAATCCGTTCAGGCGACTGGTTTCGTGGGGTTAAGTGCTTAGTCTATTGAAGGTTCAATAACGAGGTTATTAAAATGGATCAGTAACAGGAAAAATGCGCCTAAACAGAAATAGATTGGACCACTGACGGTAAACAAGTAATATAAACATGAAATGTGAATATTAAACATTAGTAATATTCGCATGTAATTCAAGGCCTGAATTACAGTGAATAAATTAAATATTTTAGTTTTTTCACCGCACCAAATAAGAAATATTTTCACCCTTGGTTTACGCTGCGAGTTTGTTAGCCCTTTTGCAGTGCTAGGATTTATTAAAACTTAAATTAATAAGTTTACATTGGTAACATTGTTATTGTACTACACTTATTACTAACAGACAAGCTGAAAATCAAAGAACCTCTAACAATAACAGTAGGGTGCATTGGATGGGCCTGCCGCAGTAAAATCCTCAGTAATCCTCAGAGGATCAATCCTCCCCCCCCCTGGTGACGTCAGCCCCCCCGACCCCCCGACCCCCCCCCGACCCCCCCCCCGAAGGTCATCACGAAAAGTGCCGCTGGCGACGGGGGGGGTCGGGGGGGTCGGGGGGGGTGTCGGGGGGGTCGGGGGGGCTGACGTCACCGGGGGGGGGAGGATTGATCCTCTGAGGATTACTGAGGATTTTACTGCGGCAGGCCCATCCAATGCACCCTACTAATAACTATGTGTAAATAGTTTAAATGTTCATGTATACGTTAAAATTACTTTAAAACTTCATAAATATTTAGTACTAGTTTTGATAAAACCTTTAGTAAGATATCTCTTAAAAAATAGACTTGTTTCTCTGGACACAACTTTTCAAAGCAAGCCTGAAATGTCGTTCCCTTTAAAAGACGTAAAGCTCTTAAGAGTTGATCGTGTTCCTCGAAGTGAGGTATGCCATTAAAACCAATTTTGAGTTGTTTTTTTGGGGCTACGCGCAGACTGAGGGCCGCATGAAGTGCAGTGTGTAAACGTTTACATACTAAAAGTTGAACGCAGACCGCCAAAGGTGTAAAGGGTTTGTTGCACCCCATAACTAGAAACACGATCCAATGTCGCGTAAACGAGTTTTTGAAGCAGGAATCCCCCAAATCCCACCCTCAGGAAGGAAATCTGTATGCTAATGCCTCCTTAGGAATTGAAAACAATAACTTAAGATATCTTCCCGTACGCTCGAGTGCAAAACAGCAGGTAGTGAATAAATATTACAATTTCAACTGAATCAATAGGTTTACTTCGCTCGCCAAAATAGATTACACTGTAGTAGGTACGCGTGTAGATGTGTGTCCTTTTAGATTTTATGGAGGAAATGACCATCAAAATGCTACACTTTGTTTGGCTAACGGGATAGAATATAAAACATAACATTTACATTCTATTCATTAAAATACCTATGCTATTCATTTTCCGTGTTTACTTGCTTGCTAAGGCAAACGGATTTAAGGCAATGAATTTAAGGTCTCTTCATAAAGTGGAGTGGAGGGGGTTGTAAAGTGGGGGGGATTACAGTATGCTTTGGCCATTGACAAATCATTGTTATTAAAGTGTATACAGAATGTCCCATAACTCTCTGAACTAAGGTATATATCATTATTCATTTGGTAAAGAAAAACACATTTTATCATATGAACACACTACCTCTCAAAACCAATGCTTTTAGCAAATGACTCTGTAGGGCTTCCAGTAAAGAGATTTTGGTGGACAGTAGGCGGTTCTGAATAATTACTTTACTAGATGATTGTTTAAACGTGCTACCGTGTGTTATGTTCTATATTTAGTAAATATAAAGGAATGATTAAAACAAGGCAAAAAGGGAGAAGGTATGTGTCAGTTTTGTGATACCGTTAATAAAATTCATGTAATTTATGTTAATTATACTGTATATCTCTTGTAGACAGTATAATTGTTGTAAAAATGTAAAAAAAACATGAGTCTGTCATAGAGTTATTTGTTTAAAATAAACAGGACAAATTAAATACGTCTCACAACACTACAAAGTATATTTACACTTATACTGTACTTGCATACAATACGATCAAACATGCACAAAAGATGGCACAAGGCGATCGATTTCATCCAGTTACAACGGTCATCATCAGGCAAAATCAGAGAATCAAAATTATTACGTACCATCTTTTGTGTATATATTACCGTCTTGAATGTACACTCAGTACAGGCCCTAAGTGTAAATATACTTTATAGTGGTGTGAGATGTATTTCATATTCCTGTTTAGTTGTAACAACACGTTTCATGCTACTAAAGAAATTATTTAGATTAAACGTCATTTAAAGACAAATAAATATTTACTTCACAAAACCTTATTTTTTTAGCATAGCAAATAGATAAGCACTATACGCATAACATATTTATTAGTTTCCACATGAACTATTGTATTCATAAATTACGATATAAAGTTAAAGACAAATGAGTTACGTAGCGCAAGGTAGGGGCAGGGATACGCTTCAGCGTTATGGGGAAGGGGGGTTGAAATCCCGTGTGGTATTATCTTGTATTGGGCCCATAATGTTGTAACATAATCGTTTCTACTAGCCCTTTAATGATAAATCATGGCATTATTCGATTATAGTTTGAGTAGATAAAGGATAACATTTTTCAATGATTTCCCTATAAGAGTGCTTTTCCAATAATTAAACCGGTCGCACTTTATGACATTTTGAAAATATCATATGGGGAATGAATTCATATGGGGAATGAATTATAATTAAAATGATTATGCACTGTTTTTGTACTTTATTACGATCACTGTCGTCGATTAAAACACAACAGCATGTTGATGGCAAAAGGTAATTGTTATACGTAATTGTTAAATGTAATATTTACATGTGTTGGTAAATACGTATAAACCGCACTCCTCATCACACGAGAATTTACGTAATCTGAAGTAATCTAAAGGCAACTTGAGGAAAATATTCATTAGGACGCGGGCACCCAAGTGGGGGGCACTTAATGTCGCAGCCAGTTATAAACTGCACGTCAAATAACTGATAAATTGTTGTCTGTCCACAAACTAACCATTATTTAGCTTTATAATAGGATTTTTATGTTTCAGGAATTTGTATGTTGATAAATTACCGAGCAAGTAACATCAATGTAGTTTCAGTAAAAGTTGTCTCTACTAAAAATGTAATTTTGTGAGCGAAGTAAACCTACTGATTCAGTTGAAATTGTAATATTTATTCACTACCTGCTGTTTCACACTCGAGCGCATACGGGAAGATATCTTAAGTTATCGTTTTCAATTTCCAAGGAGGCATTAGCATACAGATTTACTTTCTGAAAGTGGGGTTTGGGTGATGGGGGGGGGATTGGGATTCCTGCTTCAAAACCTCGTTTACGCAACATTGGATCGTATTTCTGATTTTAAAGGGATTTACAAAGACGATAAATAATTCTACGATGTATAATTCTAAACTATATTGTTAAGAAGCAAACAGCCAGTGATGTTATTTGATTACCATACTAATTCCGGATTCGATTCCACAAAAAAATTAGCAAATAAATTGAAAATTCAATTTCTCTAGAAGTTTATAATTGTTTATACACTTAGACATTTTATTTCGAACTACAAATTTTTAAGTGTGGTTTAAGTTGTCTCTATAGTACTTTTGAAACGCGGAGCTTTGGGTGCTAAAGTGGATCAAAAGTGTTCCCTGTATCCCCTTTGAAGTATAACTCGTTCGGTATCTCATCAGCATCTAACACTGCCATTCAGTTTACATTTGCCCAACATTGGTGCTGAAAACGTTACGAAAAACCTACGTTTTTGCTTATTAGAAAGTTTGTTCATGGTCGGAAAAAACAATAGAACCCAAGAAGCTCTAAGAGAAAACTCGGAATTAAGCTTGGACTAAACTAGTTTATGTCAGAAGCAGAGGTTTCAAATTGTTTGAAAACTTTGCTAACAAGTTTTCGGTGTAAATCGCCCAGTAATCGCTTCACAAAAAGAGTTTTTCTCATACGTTTCAGAGTGATACGCAACAATTTTCTTCAGCCTGGATTATATTATTTTTTCTTTCCCCATACATAAAATCCATGAAAATGTATAATTTTCTTCAAAATGTTTGAATTTGGTTTTTAGTGTAATAATCGTTTTTATTCTCCCCAAACTCAAAAATGTGGTGTTCACATAGATTGTTAGTTTTTTATCTAATTTGTTAAAGATGCAAGCAAAATGTTGTGGTTTTAGCGAATTTACCCAATGTATCTGGGGAAGAAGCTATTACCGTAGTCGGCATGGTAAGACCCAGGCCCGGGACCATGATAACTTTTCGTTTTTAGGTCCCCAGATGCCAAAAACACCATTCGTTCAACACTTTATATATACATACATACATATGTGAGTGTGTGTGTGTGTGTGTCCGTAGGCACGATAACTTTCGTAAAAATGGTCCGATTTTGATGAAATTTGGAACAAACGTGTAAAGTAACATTTATGAATAACTTTAAGTTCGAAAACCAGACGGATTACTTTATCAGAAAGGGTATTTTAGGGGGGTTTGCACCCTAAAAATGTTTTGTTTTGAGTTTTTTACGTATAATATTTTAAGAAATATAATTTTACTTTTCACCATTGGATTTGACTTAAAAAACAAATAATTTGATGTTTTGATGATTTTTTCACGTCAATTGTTTACAGAGATATTCAAAGTGCTAAACACAGTCCGTTGTCCAATGTTATTCTAATGGAGAATAAGAAACATTTTATATCTCGCTTATTTATGAACGTATCCGAATGAAACTTGGTATATGGCTTCCATTTCGTTGTGGTTTGTTGATTATTGTCCAACAAAATTTTGTCGATTTTTCCCGTAGCAGCAATCCTGCGTACTCAGCGCCAATGTTATTCTTATGGAGAATAAGTAAAATGTTATGCCTCACTTAATTATGAACATAAATTAATATAACTTGGTATGTAGCTTCACCTAGTTGAGTTACATTGATATTCGTATAAAAAACCATAATTTGTGTTCCTTGTTGCAGCAAACCTGCGTACTCAGCCCCCATGTTATTCTTATAGAGAATAATTAAAATTGTATAAATTGCTTATTTATTAATGAATAAATGGAACTTGGTATGTGGCTTCACCTGGTTGTGGTCTGTTGATATTTCCATTAAAACCTAATATTTTCTGTTCCTTGTTGCAGCAAACCTGAGTACTCAATCCCCATTTTATTCTTATGGAGAAAAATTAAAATTTTATATACGATTCATTTGTGAGGATGTACCTATGAAACTTGGTAAAAGTGGTTGTACATAGTATATAAATATATGCATTGGAAATTCGCTGAGTATGGAGCTTTGCTGAGACGGGGTATTTAATGTTCCAGTAATTCCTCAATAATATAATTTCGCCCGCATATTTAAAAGTTATTGTGAGAGTTTATGAAACCAAGTTAATGGTCAGAGCTTATGAAACCAAGTTTATGGTCAGAGCTTATGAAACCAAGTTTATGGCCAGAGGTTTTAACACCTAAAAGTTTTGAACATTCATATTTTACATGCTCCAAAAGTCAAATGTTATTCTTTAAGTCAGTTTTGTTGTGAAATTGTGAATAGTATGTATCTGATTCCTAATTCTTTTCATTTCTTATTTATATTGGCAAACTCGCTCACGACGAACTCTGTAATACTTAACAATAAATTGATAAATTTGCCAGTTAGCGAGCTAATGTGTCACTATATACAGGGTGAGTCAGACCACCCGTCCAGCATGAATAACGGAAGAACGGTTTGGTCTAAAGTCATCAAACAATATTCTTCCCCACTAAATCACATATGGGGAATACATTACAAATATTTTCATTAAAATCTATGTACAGAATGTTCCAAAACTGATTGTCACGGATTCGAATCTCAAGATTGTCTGATGTAAATATGAGAAAATTATACATAATTTTAAAGTTATTGTTAAAAGAAACATTTTGGTGAAAACATAATTCACTTATCTTTACTCGTTTCAAAATTGTGGCCATTTTTGTGTAAAATATTGGCATTTGTGGAATACCCTGTATTTTCTAGGCCACTAGTCGTATAATTTTTCCGACTCGAATATTTTACTCGTGATAAACTCAGCTTTACTCTTATATGCTACATGACAAGCTTTTTTGAACAAATCTAAATTTCAAGTATATATATATGTGTTTTAGTGGGGGATAATATTGTTTGATTACTATACCAATCCGTTCTCCTGTTATACATGTTGGACGGGTGGTATAACTCACCCTGTATAATGAAATATAATAAATGTAGAAACACTTAATTTACATTTCCTAGTTAAATATAACGATGTGCTTGCCACAGGCGTGTTTCCCGTTGTGAAAGCGACGCAGCAAAATAATATATCCCACCAAGGAAGTCATGAATAAATATAGGGAAAGAGTAAATATCTAATATTTGGTGTCTCCTCCTACACATAGAGAATACTTCAGTAAGTTTTGTTCTCAGTATTTGACGTTTATTTTTCTCTGTGGATCCAAAAAGGTAGTTTTGGTCTAGGTGGATTTGAGCAGGTTTTGGTAGGGATGGCTGCTTTCCTGCCTTTTTACGACATAATATTTATAGATTAAATTTACTCTGAATTTAAATTGCTATAGTTTTTCCAGACGTTATATATTTTTTTATGTGTACCATACCTTAAATCTAAGAAGAAATAAAAGAGTTAAATTTGAGTTTCTCCAGCATAAAAATACACTTTTAAGACAAATATATTGATTGTTCCAATACAATTTATTCGAACCACTTTAGCATTTTGCAGCTAACTGTCAAGATCTAAGTCCAACTTTTGTACATAACCGAAGACTAAACGTGGTGTAAAAAACTGAATCGGCGATTAAAGTTTCAAACAGTTCATAATGTTTAATTTTGTTTATTGCATTATGAACAAAGATCCAGGGAAGATGCTACTGTATTACTGTAGGTCTGAAATGCGACTTAGCCCATTATATTTTCGTTTCGTCACCCGGTTCGTCATTTAATTCAAATCCTCATATTATACTAAACTTAGCTAAATGAATATAATTCCGATAACTGTTATTGCAAATTCATTTGTTGCGTGGGCTTGTTATGATGCGGTGGAAATATAATTCCAAAAGACAGGTGTTCCATACTACAGCTGGAATGAAGTTATACTGTCGACATACAATAATGCCCTAATGGTCCTAAATCTTAATACTTCAATGTTAAATTTCCCATGGCATTTTCCTTGTGCCCATCGTCCTATTTTAAGATATTAATTTAGTCAAGGGAGTTGTTTAAGCTTCCTTCTTGGTATAAACAAACTTAATATTGTGTTTGTCAGTAGAGACGGGGATTACGGTGTACTTGATAAAACGAAACATATTTTGTAAATTTAAAAATCAACAAAATTAACTTGACATTGAAATGAAGAAAAAATAGCTAAATTAAAAAGTGTGTTATTAAAAAGAAACCTTATCAGTGATATGAGTTGCCTTCAGAAACAAATAAATCTTTGAAGACTTTCAACTTTAGAAGACTACTTTATTAAAATACATACATCCATACAAAAATAGAGTTATTAAACTAATCATTCATAAATATAATCCTCACTTGGGCAAAGCTCGTGCACGATGATCAGTTTATTCTATTGCAATGCTGGAGCTCCACACGGTAATTATCATTGTTTGTTTGCTGCCACCTGGGGGTGGTCAGACAGACGGACGGACACGGATATCAGTAAGTATTAGCCTATAATTGATATGGTAGCCGTAACGTTTGGTGCAGTTCAGATTGCATCAGTGCTTAGGAAAGATACATACTGTATAGTGTTAAAGCTTCTACAGTATTAATGTTACTCCTCGTATCGGGTCATCACAGGTTACTGCACGTGTTTGTACTCCTCAGGCCTGTGTGTACTCGCTACTTATTCTACAGTATTAATGTTACTCCTCGTATCGGGTCATCACAGGTTACTGCACGTGTCTGTACTCCTCAGGCCTGTGTGTACTCACTACTTATTCTACAGTATTAATTTTACTCCTCGTATCGGATCATCACAGGTTACTGCACGTGTCTGTACTCCTCAGGCCTGTGTGTACTCGCTACTTATTCTACAGTATTAATGTTACTCCTCGTATCGGGTCATCACAGGTTACTGCACGTGTCTGTACTCCTCAGGCCTGTGTGTACTCGCTACTTATTCTACAGTATTAATGTTACTCCTCGTATCGGGTCATCACAGGTTACTGCACGTGTCTGTACTCCTCAGGCCTGTGTGTACTCACTACTTATTCTACAGTATTAATGTTACTCCTCGTATCGGATCATCACAGGTTACTGCACGTGTTTGTACACCTCAGGCCTGTGTGTACTCGCTACTTATTCTACAGTATTAATGTTACTCCTCGTATCGGGTCATCACAGGTTACTGCACGTGTTTGTACTCCTCAGGCCTGTGTGTACTCGCTACTTATTCTACAGTATTAATGTTACTCCTCGTATCGGGTCATCACAGGTTACTGCACGTGTTTGTACTCCTCAGGCCTGTGTGTACTCGCTACTTATTCTACAGTATTAATGTTACTCCTCGTATCGGGTCATCACAGGTTACTGCACGTGTCTGTACTCCTCAGGCCTGTGTGTACTCGCTACTTATTCTACAGTATTAATGTTACTCCTCGTATCGGGTCATCACAGGTTACTGCACGTGTCTGTACTCCTCAGGCCTGTGTGTACTCACTACTTATTCTACAGTATTAATGTTACTCCTCGTATCGGATCATCACAGGTTACTGCACGTGTCTGTACTCCTCAGGCCTGTGTGTACTCGCTACTTATTCTACAGTATTAATGTTACTCCTCGTATCGGGTCATCACAGGTTACTGCACGTGTCTGTACTCCTCAGGCCTGTGTGTACTCACTACTTATTCTACAGTATTAATGTTACTCCTCGTATCGGGTCATCACAGGTTACTGCACGTGTCTGTACTCCTCAGGCCTGTGTGTACTCACTACTTATTCTACAGTATTAATGTTACTCCTCGTATCGGATCATCACAGGTTACTGCACGTGTCTGTACTCCTCAGGCCTGTGTGTACTCGCTACTTATTCTACAGTATTAATGTTACTCCTCGTATCGGGTCATCACAGGTTACTGCACGTGTTTGTACTCCTCAGGCCTGTGTGTACTCACTACTTATTCTACAGTATTAATGTTACTCCTCGTATCGGGTCATCACAGGTTACTGCACGTGTCTGTACTCCTCAGGCCTGTGTGTACTCGCTACTTATTCTACAGTATTAATGTTACTCCTCGTATCGGGTCATCACAGGTTACTGCACGTGTTTGTACTCCTCAGGCCTGTGTGTACTCACTACTTATTCTACAGTATTAATGTTACTCCTCGTATCGGATCATCACAGGTTACTGCACGTGTTTGTACTCCTCAGGCCTGTGTGTACTCACTACTTATTCTACAGTATTAATGTTACTCCTCGTATCGGGTCATCACAGGTTACTGCACGTGTCTGTACTCCTCAGGCCTGTGTGTACTCGCTACTTATTCTACAGTATTAATGTTACTCCTCGTATCGGGTCATCACAGGTTACTGCACGTGTTTGTACTCCTCAGGCCTGTGTGTACTCGCTACTTATTCTACAGTATTAATGTTACTCCTCGTATCGGATCATCACAGGTTACTGCACGTGTTTGTACTCCTCAGGCCTGTGTGTACTCGCTACTTATTCTACAGTATTAATGTTACTCCTCGTATCGGATCATCACAGGTTACTGCACGTGTTTGTACTCCTCAGGCCTGTGTGTACTCGCTACTTATTCTACAGTATTAATGTTACTCCTCGTATCGGATCATCACAGGTTACTGCACGTGTTTGTACTCCTCAGGCCTGTGTGTACTCGCTACTTATTCTACAGTATTAATGTTACTCCTCGTATCGGATCATCACAGGTTACTGCACGTGTTTGTACTCCTCAGGCCTGTGTGTACTCGCTACTTATTCTACAGTATTAATGTTACTCCTCGTATCGGATCATCACAGGTTACTGCACGTGTTTGTACTCCTCAGGCCTGTGTGTACTCGCTACTTATTCTACAGTATTAATGTTACTCCTCGTATCGGGTCATCACAGGTTACTGCACGTGTTTGTACTCCTCAGGCCTGTGTGTACTCGCTACTTATTCTACAGTATTAATGTTACTCCTCGTATCGGATCATCACAGGTTACTGCACGTGTTTGTACTCCTCAGGCCTGTGTGTACTCGCTACTTATTCTACAGTATTAATGTTACTCCTCGTATCGGATCATCACAGGTTACTGCACGTGTTTGTACTCCTCAGGCCTGTGTGTACTCGCTACTTATTCTACAGTATTAATGTTACTCCTCGTATCGGGTCATCACAGGTTACTGCACGTGTTTGTACTCCTCAGGCCTGTGTGTACTCGCTACTTATTCTACAGTATTAATGTTACTCCTCGTATCGGGTCATCACAGGTTACTGCACGTGTTTGTACTCCTCAGGCCTGTGTGTACTCGCTACTTATTCTACAGTATTAATGTTACTCCTCGTATCGGGTCATCACAGGTTACTGCACGTGTTTGTACTCCTCAGGCCTGTGTGTACTCGCTACTTATTCTACAGTATTAATGTTACTCCTCGTATCGGGTCATCACAGGTTACTGCACGTGTTTGTACTCCTCAGGCCTGTGTGTACTCGCTACTTATTCTACAGTATTAATGTTACTCCTCGTATCGGGTCATCACAGGTTACTGCACGTGTTTGTACTCCTCAGGCCTGTGTGTACTCGCTACTTATTCTACAGTATTAATGTTACTCCTCGTATCGGGTCATCACAGGTTACTGCACGTGTTTGTACTCCTCAGGCCTGTGTGTACTCGCTACTTATTCTACAGTATTAATGTTACTCCTCGTATCGGGTCATCACAGGTTACTGCACGTGTTTGTACTCCTCAGGCCTGTGTGTACTCGCTACTTATTCTACAGTATTAATGTTACTCCTCGTATCGGATCATCACAGGTTACTGCACGTGTTTGTACTCCTCAGGCCTGTGTGTACTCGCTACTTATTCTACAGTATTAATGTTACTCCTCGTATCGGATCATCACAGGTTACTGCACGTGTTTGTACTCCTCAGGCCTGTGTGTACTCGCTACTTATAATGTCGCAATGTATTCGGTTGAATGCTTGTACAGTTTAACAAATTACGAGTATTTCCCTGAAATATAACATTGAACCTAAATAAAAACATATATAGAATAAAGCTAATACTACGTATATTAGTTTAAGATGCTCTTATGATTCAATTTGTTTTTAAATCAGGACTTTAATTTAAACTTACCGGTAATTCGTTTAGGAACAGTTACATTTTTTTTAATTTTTAAAGGTATTTTAGTTATTCACGGGCCGAAAAAATAACGCCATTCAATGTTTTCCCGGTGCTCTATTTCACATGAATAAATCTGGTCTCTTTCAAAATTTCCAGCCATTCACATTTATACTTCTCGACTTTATCGATACTCGAATTCTGTCTCATTTTTTTCCAACAACCCTGAAATTATTCTTTCGTGTAGACTCTAAATCGGAACAAATTACGCGGTCAAATCGTATCTCGAAATTAAAATTTATACAACAGTCGATCCCCTCACAACTACCTTTACTTTAACCGATCTCGGATTTTTGTGGATTAATTTCTGGAATGAAACAGCTTCGAGAGTAATTATTACTGGAGTTCCTTTTGAAATATGAGGATTTTAAAATATATATGTAAGAAACGTCCACTTACCGTTAAGTAAGAGGTTTCGTGCATGAATGACTGAACAAGAAGAGGACCGAGGACAACGAAGCACCACGGGCCGAGGGTAGAGCCGACTGTGAGGTGAGGTGAGGGTGGTGGGTGGCGAGGGGCGGCGAGAGGTGCAGGTTGGTGAGGGTGGTGGGCGGCAGGGCCAGCGCACGCCGCCACTCTCAGCGACATAGATATTGACATATCTGTTATATAGGCGAGTCATATACGGATATGGACCCATGTATTATCCAGCTCGGAAAGGTCGAGGGGAGGGTAAGGTCTTAAGTAATCACGGTTTATTCGGTGCTGAAGAGTTGTGGTTGTAATTTAATCTAAAATATATTTTCTTTTTAACAGATTTTATTAAACTTTAACAAATTTTCTTAGTGTTTAATCTTAAAATTTTCCATTTTTAGCGAAGATATAATTTGCTCACTTTCCGAAAACCGCGTTTAAGGCCGACCAAAGTGACCTGTTGGATTAACTGTTTTAACTATTAAGATAAACCGGTGACGAGGGACGTTGTTGTGGCATGCATCGCCGGGCTACTCGTATGTTTAAATAAAATATTAACAGAAACCCTAAATACATCTGATTGTTCCAAAAGAGCGTTGATTTAGAATTGCAGTGTTATAAGACTTTCTAAGACTGTTTGAAAAAACTCATGGAAAAAGTTGTTTTCTAAATTATAACATACAAAAATAACAAAGGGATTGAACATGACAACGTCATATGTGTTGTTTCTGTCACTTTGTGTTCCAACAAAAATTAGTAATTTCATACTCAGGTTCGAGTCATGCTATTCAGGGAACGTTCGACCTTGAGAACATACATTTGGAACGTTTCAAACAAAAATATTACAGAAAATATAAACATATAAAATAGACTATTCAAATGTAAACATTACATTAATGGGCATGCACAAACATTGTCATGAGATTTCTTTAGCGTGCGAGCATCGTAGGATAAATTCACGCATACTGTTAGAAAGGTATTGTAGTGTACATTTTCAGAAACCCCTTATAATTTATATCAGCCCTCAGGGCTTTGTCCCACAGGCTTTCAAAGTTTTAATGTAACTCTAATGAGAGAACAGTAATCAATTGAATTGTACATTTTGCAGCTATTGATTATTATACAGTAATACATTATACAGTAATAATAAATGCTGGCACAGCAAGAACAAATAATAAAATAAAATTGTTTAATACATTTTATAAGCTGAAAAATTATTATAAAATAAAGGTTATAGATTCGATAACAGAAGTAGATAGGCCTTTCAGGATTTTAAGCATGGAGAATTTAAATGACGAACCTTAGTTTTAATTTTCCAATTGTATTCTAGTAATCCATTAATCAACGCGTATTAAAATGGCAGTTAAAGCTTTTTGTAATCTCTGATGGGGTTCATACTAAATTGTCACTCGTTTCGTCTGTTATGTTTAATTTAATACAGTAATACAGTTGTGTTACATTTAATGAAAGCAGGTCCCGTAGTGGTGAGTAAACCTAGGACTAGTCCTGACCCTAGCCTAGTTGTTAGTGAAAGCAAAAGAAACCCTGAAAAACTAATGATAGGCCACTTAAATGTACAGTGTTTGAGCACAAAACTTGACTCTGTTAACAACTTCTATGAAGATGAAATTATTGATATGTTAAGCGTGTCTGAACACTGACTAGAAGCTGATGAGATTGATTATTGTCATAGGATAGGTGACCTAAATCTCGCTACCAGCTTCTGGTTAAGTACGTCTGATAACAAAAATTGAAAGTTTGCCTTATCAGAAGTTGTATAGAATGTGAAATTATCAGTTTGAGTTGATTTTGCATTGACAAATCTTGTGATATTGTGGCGATCCAACTCTTGAAACCCAACATTGTAGTCGCATCACTTTACAGGTTACCTGAAAAAATAAATTTTAATGAGTGTTGTGTCAAGCTTGAAAGCTGTCTTCTGTACTCGTCATATGTTTATTTAAATGTTCTTATATGTGGATATTTTTAGCGAATTTCCCCTATAGGGAAGAATCATATATATACATATTGTTTTCTAAATTATAACATACAAAAATAACAAAGGGATTGAACATGACAACGTCATATGTGTTGTTTCTGTCACTTTGTGTTCCAACAAAAATTAGTAATTTCATACTCAGGTTCGAGTCATGTTATTCAGAGAACGTTCGACCTTGAGAACATACAATTATTTGAGTGCTAAACACATTTGAACGAATAGTGTTTTTGGCATCTGGGGACCTCAAAACAAAAAGTCATCATGGTCTCGGGCTTAACTTTTACGGTAATAGCTTCTTCCCCATAGGGGAAATTCGCTAAAAATATCCACATATAAGAACATTTAAGTAAACATATGACGAGTACAGAAGACAGCTTTCAAGCTTGACACAAAACTCATTAAAATTTATTTTTTTCAGGTAACCTGTAAAGTGATGCGACTGCAATGTTATATATATATATCTGTGTGTGTGTGTGTGTGTGTGTGTGTCTCCGTTAACTCGATAACATGAGTAAAAAACGTCTGATTTTGATGAAATTTGGCTCAAATGTGACATTCATGACTTAAGTTTGAAAACCAGAAAAATCGGCCCATGGGAAGGGGGGTTTATGGGGGTTTACAATCTTCCAAAAATCAGTTTTTTGCATTTTTCACCCTACAATTTTTGAAAAACTTAATTTTGGTTTCGACCATTTTATAGAGCTTAAAAAAACAAATAATATAGTATTTTAAATCATTAACCTAGGTTAAGTGGTTGCGGAGAAAATCCAAAAAACGTGTTCATAAAATCTCCCATGTTAATCTTATGGGAAAAAGGTTTTTAGCTTTTCCTCAGTTCATTTTAATAAACCTCACCAATCAGTTACTTTTACCAATCAGTTCAGCTCTACAAAACATTCATTTTGGTGTTTAATTGTGATTCTATGTCCAACCATTGCAGATATATTCAAAGTGCTAAACACAGTACGTTGTCCAATGTTTTACTTATGGTGAATAATTAAAATGTTACATCTCGATTATTTATGAATGAATGTTGATAAAACTTGCCATGTGGCTTCACCTAGTACTGGTTTATTGATATTTGCACAAAAAAGTAATTTGTTGCCGATTTTCCCCGCAGCAGCAAACCTGCATACTTAGCCCCATGTTATTCTTATGGAGAATAAGTAAAATGTAATGTCTCCCTTAATTATGAACATAAATGAATAAAACTTGGTATGCAGCTTCGACTGGTTAAGTTGTATTGATAATTAACATATATTTTGTGTTCCTTGTTGCAGCAAACCTGTGTACTCAGCTGTCAACGTTATTCTTATGGGGAATAAATAAAATGCTATGTACTACACTTATTCATGCTATGTACACTTATTTATTCGTGTATTTTTATGAAACTTGGTGAGTGGCTTTATGTGGTTGCGAGAAACATATGCATGCATTGGAAATTCGCTGAGTACGCAGGTTTGCTGCTATGACAGTATTGTGTTAATGTGATAACCTCGTCGTGTGACGAAAATGTTTTTAGGAACTTGATAAGTCACTGTGGATTTTGTTAAAACAACACACTGCCCAATAGAGGAGGATCTTGCATAGACAATATTTCAACAAACTTGGACCAGAGGAAATGTGTGACCAGCATAGTCATCCTGATTATTTATGTCCACGATTCTGTCCTATGGAGGTAACTGCAACATTCGTGACTAACGTCTTGCCTCTTGTGTGGAAATATAACTATAGTTTTGATATACGTACTAGATTGTGTGACCCCAATAAATTGGGGTGTTTCAGATGAGCCTTGAAGAAACTCAACTGTGAGGATCTTACTGTAAGTAGGCAAACTGTTGGGAGTGTTTGACTTATTTTTCAGTCGCATACAAGATGTCCTTTATAAAATCTACCCAATCCGAAAAAAAATCGGGTGGATAAAAGAGATAAGACTCGACCTAAGCCAAATAGGAGAGCTTGCCCGTGCAAGGCCGATTGGTAAACCCCAAACCTAAATAGGCTCAGAGAGTTCATGCTGGTGTTCCGAGATAGAGGAGACCAGGCCAGGTACCTACTTGCTAAGAGGTTGTACAGCAAAAAGGTTGAGAAAGCCAAGAGGATTGGTAACGTCAGGTTCATCAAAAATGCAAAGTAATTGATGCAAAGCAGCCTGGGATGTCATCAACCTGGCCAGGCCAACAAAAACAGGGCTACATTGTGCAACAAGCCCGGATGAGTTTAACGGCTATTTCATAGCGTCAGTTTAAAGCATAGTCTCCAGCATACCTGACGGCCCGGAAAACCCCCTGGATATACTGCGAGACCGAAAGCAAGAAAACCATGGCATTTGTAATATCTCTCTTCATGGAAGCTTGTGAATGAAGACAAGATTAGCGATGTTGTTAGAAACCTCAATAGTGCATTTAGCCGTGACTACTATGGGTGGTCTACAAAGCTCTTGAAAGAGGTGGTTGACTTAATCCTAAAGCCAAAACTTCACACGTGCCGCACACCAGACTGAGCAGAAACAGGGACTCGTACTCCGGGACTGCCATCAAGTTTGTTAAAAGGCTCCCTTCCTCTGTGAAAGCCCTAGTGATCCGGAGGTTTAAAACTGCTACAGGGACATTTTTCAGGATGAAACCCTATTACGCCGTCAAAAGATTCCTGGAAGACAACTTTGATGACCTAGTAGGATGAAGGTGTGAAGCGTACCGCCATGTGTCGTTTTATGTATGTAGAAATTTATGTTTTTTAACTGCTGCGATAAAATACTGCCTAAAGCGAGGAATTTTTCCGAGTAAAATGAAGATCTCAAGAACGGTACCAGTATACAAGAAGGGAGACCCTGCCAGTCTGAACAGCATTAGGCCAGTCTCCTTGGTACCAGTCCTAGGTAAGGTCTTGGAAATAGTGATTAAGGAGCACCCGTGTGACTACTTCGAGCGGAATGACCTCTTCAGCGGCTCACAGCATGGTTTTCACTAAGGACGATCAGCAAGGGACTGTTTCAGTCATCGCAGAAGAAATTACCAATGCTTTTGAAGAAACCAACTCGGTGCCCCTAAAACTGTGCGATTTGAGTCGGGCGTTCGACTGTGTCCCTCACAAGATACCGCTGGACAATCTGTTGGCATACGGTGTGGCGTAACCCTATCGACTCTTGAGTGGATACCTTGGACAGAGGAGTCAAGTCATGGAACTGAAGCGGGTGAAATCAACAGCCCTACATGTGCGGCATGGCGTTCCTCAAGGCTCTGTCCTTGGACCGCTCCTCTTCCTGATCGCCATCAATGACCTCGGGTGGGAGAGTAACATCGTCCTCTTTGCCAACGACACCACTCTTTTCACATAGGGGCATCACCCGACCTTACTACTGAGAGACAGCAGTCAAAAGGAGATGGAGGTCTGGTTCGAGGCGAACAAGCTACATCTGAATACGGAAAAGACCAACAGGATGATATGCACTCTTATGCACACCTTGGATAACATTGATGGCGGAGTGAAACTCCTCGGATTTTACCTGGACCCCAAACTGAACTGGACTGTGCATGTCGAGCATGTCCGTCTTTGTCCATGTTAAAGCTGGCTCGGGTCATATTTCTGCTCAGGAGGCTAAAGAGGTACGTTACGGAATCCTATCTTGTCCTGGTCTACTACGGCATGTTTCATGCCATATCTCCTATGGGGACATCAATCTTTGGGGACATGCACCAGGAGCGCCCGAAGTTCTCCAAGCTGCAAAAGACGGCCATCAGGATACTGACCGGCAGTCATTTCTTGGAAAATTGTAAGCCACTCTTTGAGCGGCTTGGTATCATGATCATCTACAGCAAAATTTGGAAATGGCTTGTGGGCTGCAGATAAAAAACAGTGAGCATGGCTGGGAGACAAGGGCAGAGATCCACAACCAAAACACTAGAGGCCGAAACCGAATAAACTTGCCGCACACCAGACTGAGCAGAAACAGGGACTCATACTCCGAGACTACCATTAAGTTTTTTAACAGGCTCCCTTCCTTTGTGAAAGCCCTAGTGAACCGGAGGTTTAAAACTGCTACAAGGGCATTTTTCAGGATGAAACCCTATTACTCCGTCAAAAAATTCCTGGAAGACAACTTTGATGACCTAGTGGGATGAAGGTGTGAAGCGTACCGCCATGTGTCGTTTTATGTATGTAGAAATTTATGTTTTTTGTTGCGTGAATTTTTAGTATTTTGACGCAGTCTATTCCTATTCAATTAATGGGTCAACGACTAAGAAGATGGTAATTCAGGTAAAATTCAGGTATTGTTTTTCAAAAGGCAAATTTGAACATAGCGGAACAAATCAAATCTAAGAAGGGGACAAATGGTTGCGACATTTCCCATTTTAAAAGGCCTTATCTTAGAAGCTCCATGACCAAACTTAATTGATCTATAATAGTTATTGCAGACATTCTAGCTATACATTTATTTCCAAATCAATTGCTCTATGACGTTATTTAATGTTAAACTCTGTATAGGTTTTTAATATAGGACTAACAAATACTACATACACGTGAAAAATCTACAATTAAACGCCATAAAACTCAACCCTAGTACAATTTTTTTCTGTTGGAGGATTAATACAGGGTGTTTTATAACACAACCAACCCAGGATTTGGAAATGAGAACTGCAAATATTTGATAGAACTGAAATATGTTTTTCGTCATACTGCCTCAAAAACATCTGTTTCCAAAACATGCGTTGAGATGCTAAAGTTGTTCGTTTTACTCCTATAGGATAAAAGTCCTAGGACAAAAAATCATTTGATGACACTTTTTGGTCGAGGTCATCAGCTTTTAAATATGAATTGTACAAATTATTCAACTTGTATACAATGAAAACTTATGTAATAGCTGTATGTTTAGACATAGATTAAACATACTCCTAAAGAGTATGCTTAATCTATAGTTTAGAGTAGCAAAATCAAGATGGAAAATACGTTTAAAGGTAAACAAGTAAACAACATATTGTTTTTGAAAAATTGTTATCTTAATATTATTTTCAGTATGACAAAAAATATAGTTTATCACTTTGACCAAAAGTGGATTTTCGATCCTCGCTCATTTTCCGTCCTCGGTTAAACTTGAGCTCATATCGAAAAGCGTCACTTTTGGTCCTAGTGATGAAATATGCTATTTCATCACACTGTGCCAAAATTAGTTGTTTTTATATATGGTTCTAGTTCTAGTATTTATAATAAGGTTCTGTTACTTAAAAAAAGCTATTAGGATCTTGACAAATGCCGCTCCATTAGACCACTGTAAACCTATGTTTGTGGAACTAGGTATTATGACTATTGTAAATGAGTACATTTTTAAAATTGTAGTACTAAGCTTAATATGAGGGATTATGATTTTGTAAACCAGGTTCATGACTATAACACTAGGGGTTGCAGAAGTATAAATAGGCCTAGATGTAGACTTGAAAAGACTGCCAAAATTTGTCTCGTTGCAGGAATAAAATGTTTTAATAAATTTCCAGTAGTCTGTAAAGGTATGTATGGTTGCTGAATCCATTTTATTAAATGTCGGAATTTTATGAGGCTAGAATCAATTGTGTCTAATTGGCTAGTAGCATTGACTATACACACTACGTAGTGTGTATAGTCAATGCTAGTAGCCTGTTTTGCACACTGAGCTCTATGTTATATCTGGAGTCACCACTCTGTGTCAGAAAAGCGTGCCGCTGTATTTTTGGTCGTTATGATGGCCAATGTGTTTTACTGATTCAGTGTGGGAGTTTCTGACGTTTTGGTGGTATAGTCATTTTATTCCCCATTTAAATCAATGTTAATTAAGTGATCGTTCAAAACCATTATCATTGTTTTAAAGCACATTACAAGTTGAAACCTGGTATTCAAATTAACTTAGAAACCTTGCGAGATGTTTTAAATAGAAAGTAACCAATCATCTTTAAGCTAAGTAATTATTTAGATAACATATAAATAGTCATGTTTCGTGGTTTGGGGTCATTGGTGAATGGTATTGAACAACCTGCACTTGGGTGATTAATTTAATTATTTATTTTACTTGCACATCAACATAATAACATTAATAACTAATGGATGGTTGCAATATCAAATTAAAATCCATAAGTCAACGTTAACTTTTGACAGCAGACACTACACCAAACAACTCGTTTTACTTTGAATTTTATGACATCGTCCACCCAATGAATTTTGATTTGTCCAGCTAGTGTCAAGGTGCAACACAACAGAGCAAAAAACTGATCTAGATCACTGAGCTCTATGTTATATCTGGAGTCACTACTCTTTGACTAAATATTTCCCAAAAACGTGCAGTCTAGTTCAGATTTTTGCTTTGTTGTGTTGTCATCTTGGCGTTGTCATCTGGGCCAATCAAAATTCGTTGGGTGGGCGCTGTCAAAATTAAACGTCGCCGACCGGTTGCCTGCTGTAGTGCTTATACTGTCAACATTTAACATTGACATTTGATATGAATTTAATACTGGAATGACCCATTAGTTATTAAAGTTATTATGTTGATGAGTAAGTAAAATTAAAAATTAAATTAACCACCCAAGTGCACGTTTTTCAATGCCATTCACTAACGACCCTAAACTGATGATGGTTTTGAATAATCACCAAATTAACATTGATTTAAATGGCGAATAAAATGACTACACCACCAAAACGTCAAAAACTGCCACACTGCATCAGTAAAACACATTGGCTAACATAACGGCCAAAAATACAGCGGCATGTTTTTCCGACACAAAGCGGTGACTCCAGATATAACATGGAGTTCAGTGATCTATATGGCACGCTTTTAGGAAATATTTAGTCAGAGAGTAGTGACTCCAGATATAACAGTCAATAAGTTCAACCTCAGTGGTTTTGCACCAATAGTAGTATGCATCCTCAATCAGCTGACCTTATTCATAATTAGTTAACAGTATAAATTGAAATGCAATGTGTGCATTCGAAATCATCTGATCTTATCAATAATTCCTATAGCTTCAAAATTGAATTTTATATTACTAGCTGATTAAACAGAATACCTTAAGATGGCGTTGGAATCAGGTGCTGCTTCAGGTCAAGCGTTAGTTGAGTCAACACTCGGAACTATTAACCGAATAATATTTTGAGCCGCCAAAGATGTCACACACTACTGTACTATAATGTAGTGCCGATCTAATCAATTCCTACCATGGTCGGGCTTGGATTTCCATCTTAAATTACACCTTGGGTCTATCCACGTAAATGAAAACAGCGCTGTCGCTGTAGTTACGCTTCTTAGTAATACATCTTTTATTTATTTTAATGCAATTTGAAACGGCCGCTAAGAAGTGTGTATTCCTACGCGCCGTCAGTAGGGTCAGTTTTTTGTAACGGGCAAGCTAATCGCAGGATAACCACCGACAATTTCAATGTCGATTCGCGCGCAACTTGTCTTTCATTAACACACTATTTTATCGTTTTATTTTACCAAGTATTTTTAAAGCATTATTTTTTCGAGGCTTGATGATATACCTATTTTTATGTTGCTAGTACATATGTTTGTTCTAAGTTTGAGAGACAGATTACAAAAAAAGCATTCAATTTGAAATGTTAATCATAGTTTTCTGATAACAAAAAACGAGATACCATGCATTAAAATAAATATTGGTTCTCATGGAGTAAAAATCCAGCATGGTCACCGACTACAAGGTCGTCTCTTTAATAAGTTCAACTTCAAAATAGCTAATGGGATAAACTAACGTGCAACCAACGAGGTTGATACATATAAAGGACTGGTCTGGGGAACAAAAAGTGAAGCCTACATGCTGACCGCTGTTTTCCTCAGGTAACCAATTAAATCATCTCTTCAGAAGTTATATGTTTGTCAGCTGACTGTCATATACATTGTGAGGAGAGGATTTGATTCGTTACCATGTTGGTTGCCATGGGAACAGAGTTAACAGAGGGGCAAAATGACGGCCAGCCATGTAAACTACACTTTTTACCTCAGATTAGAGCTCTAGATATAATAACCTCGATCAGTGCAAGAATGCAAACCAGATGATGTAGAAGGAAATAGGGTTGCAAACTTATGAACTTGTATTGATCTTAAGCAGTGATTTTTTGTAAATTAGTTTGTGTTTTAAAATTAACACCCAGTTCATTATATTCCAATTCATTATATATATCTATAAACTAATTAAAATGATTGGCAGGCCTAGCAATTGCCAACATTGTAAAATGTTCCATTTTTTGTATACTCAAGGAATTACATGAAAAACCTGAAATGTTAAAAAGCAGGCAGCAGGAAAAGCTCGATCTTGAAAGAAGAACGTCTTGAAGGATTACGATTAAAGACATCCAGGATTATTTGCGGTGATTCACCCCCTCGCTTTCAATTACTGTTCTTGAAAATACCACATCAAATGCGATAAACCCGAAAAAGAAAACCATTTATGTGTAATGCATTTACGGAATTTTATTCGAATATAGAACAAGTGTTTTATATAACGTGTGTTTTAAGTTTAAATTATGCGACAACAATAAAAATTATAGTGTTGCATAAAACGTGCATAAGTCAGTGATTTATGGATAAGTTCAACCTCAGTGGTTTTGCACCAATAGTAGTATGCATCCTAAATCAGCTGATCTTATCCATAATTAGTTAACAGTATAAATTGAAATGCAATGTGTGCATTCGAAATCATCTGATCTTATCAATAATTCCTATAGCTTCAAAATTGAATTTTGTATTACTAGCTGAACACATAAATACTCCTTTTGTAAGCATTATTACAAATTGAGAATGTTTAAAAAAAGTTTCTCTCACGGGAACATAACCTTACACGTTGTTCCAAAAGCTAGTTATAACAAAATTGAATCTGCGACTAAGACAAGCAATCTCTGCGTGGAAATGAAAATTCCTAAAATATAACAAATTAATTTTACATATTGATAATTGTTTGAAGCATTTTCAATAGTTGTAGCCACCGTCTTGTAGTTATGTATGCATGTAATGACATTGTCGTTGAGATATATTGCCGTAAATAAAATAAAACATCCTTAATATATATGTATATATTTTAATTAAATGTCAAAGTACAATAAGTAAACGAATTCAAAGACCAATAAATGTAACTAAAATCAAATAAATCATCCACGTTATGGCTCATCGAATCAGAAATTTGCTATTCCATAGTGACCAGTATGCACTACCAAAATTAAAAATTTCACTCAATTCAACTGGTTTCAAGTATTGTTCACCAGGTGAGGTGTGAGTTACTCACTAGTGAACGCACTCACCAACTGATTTCAACATTGTTGTTCACCAGGTGAGGTGTGAGTTACTCACTAGTGAACGCACTCACCGACTGATTTCAACATTGTTGTTCACCAGGTGAGGTGTGAGTTACTCACTAGTGAACGCACTTACCAATTGATTTCAACATTGTTGTTCACCAGGTGAGGTGTGAGTTTCTCACTAGTGAACGCACTCACTGACTGATTTCAACATTGTTGTTCACCAGGTGAGGTGTGAGTTACTCACTAGTGAACGCACTCACCGACTGATTTCAACATTGTTGTTCACCAGGTGAGGTGTGAGTTACTCACTAGTGAACGCACTCACCGACTGATTTCAACATTGTTGTTCACCAGGTGAGGTGTGAGTTACTCACTAGTGAACGCACTCACCAACTGATTTCAACATTGTTGTTCACCAGGTGAGGTGTGAGTTACTCACTAGTGAACGCACTCACCGACTGATTTCAACATTGTTGTTCACCAGGTGAGGTGTGAGTTACTCACTAGTGAACGCACTCACTGACTGATTTCAACATTGTTGTTCACCAGGTGAGGTGTGAGTTACTCACTAGTGAACGCACTCACTGACTGATTTCAACATTGTTGTTCACCAGGTGAGGTGTGAGTTACTCACTAGTGAACGCACTCACCGACTGATTTCAATATTGTTGTTCACCAGGTGAGGTGTGAGTTACTCACTAGTGAACGCACTCACCGACTGATTTCAATATTGTTGTTCACCAGGTGAGGTGTGACTTACTCACTAGTGAACACACTCACCAACTGATTTCAACGTTTGCTCCCTCAGGGTTGTATTGATAGACTTCTGTATTCTTTAATAATTTTACTATATATAACAAAATTTTATTATATCATTAACAACCTTAATTGACTGAAGCTCATTTAATTACAGCCTTCCATAAGTGTGTAATTTCTTGTTATTTTAATATGTAAAACCATTTTAAGTAGTTTTGGCATAGTGTTAAGGACATCCTACATTTAATTTTCTATATATTTCACCTAATATAATATAACATTTGTATTACAAAACATTTAGTAGATTAATAATTTAAATAACTTAATAGCGGACGACCACGGGCTGACTTAAAATACATGCTGCTATCCAAATCCCAAAACTACAGTCTATCCTTGAACTACATTAATGGAGCTTTATTTATTGCCATGAGATAAGCCTGAAAAATGAGATACTCGATGCTGCTGAACCAAAGACAATGACACAGGGGCTTTTGCTATTGACCCTTGGCACTTTACAATTGTACTTACAATGGAACGGCGCGCGGCGCTTGACACATTTACACAATGTACAGTACCTATATCGCTTATGCATATAATAAAGACACAAGAATATGATTATGACTGCTCTCACATTACTGAATGGCTTTATTTGTAGGAATATAAAGAATGCCATTCCTCTGGATACCGTATAGTCAATGCTTGGGACGCGACCTGCTGTAGTGGATAGAGCGCGGACTTTATTACGTGAGGGCCCAGGATCGATCCCTACCATCACCGACGGCTTTTAACTATGTCATACACCCACGTTCAGTAGTTAGGAGCCTACCTTACGCTCACAAAGAAAGGAATCTACACTTTAACATCTATTATCTATAATTTGAAATACTTACTTACTTACTTATTATCCTCTTGTCACCTCTCGAGAGCACTGTAGGCGTCAAAATGGCTAATGTTGTAGCCATTTCGGGGGGTTATGTTAAATTAGTTTCTAAGGGCGGGTGTAGGGTCCAAGAAATGGTTAGTGGGATTCATACAATTTTGTAGGTCATAGAAGCCCTCATTTGTGAAAAAACGTTTCAGTTTATTTTTTAAAATGTGTAATTTACTAATTCAAAAAACGTTATCCTTTATCTGCGCTTACATTGCAGTCCCACCTATCTAGGAACGTATGTTATTTATATGCGAGAAGAACTCCCTCCACTAAAAGCCATCCGAAGTTAATTAATGTTCGGCCAAAGGCCAAGGACGCAGGAGCTTGAACTATTAACCACTCTTACAGTAAAACGTGGCTTTTTATACATACAATACGGCCCTTTGATCATCTGAGCCCTAAACTGAACGCGGCCCTCTATCTGTTTAATAGCCCTTTGCATGGGTCAATGGAGTGGTTGATGTTAGTGTTTAATATAATTATGACTGTTAGTGAATTCCCCATATTAAACTAGATGAACTAGATGTTCATAACATCTGAATATTAACTCAATATTTTAATTGAATTTATATTACTTTTTATTTAACAGATTTCTTCATAGAAGTATTGACAAACAGCGGTTTATCACTAATTAGGGAAACATTTATCGTGACTAAACCAGACATGTAGTCGCAATAATACGGGTTCAGTGTTGATGATATGGGAAATATAAATATAAAATAAACGTAGTTTTCCATGCTAGTCTTATGGGTTTGTTGGACATAACGATACAAATTGTAAGTCATAACACTATTTACCGACAACAAACTTTAACACCCAACCATACGCATTATTTTTTTAACACCCAACAAACGTTTAATAAGCTTAATTCTTTCACTTTAATTATTTTGTTGCAGAAATATACCAGTTTTGGTTACTAGGAAATCCCAACCATTAGAAACACAATAAATCAAATCACCTCCCCCCTTACTACCTTTAAGACCGAGTACATATTCTTATATTTAGTCTTTAACAACTCGTAAAATCCTTCTTTAAATATTTTGACACTTCTGTATTTTAAAATACACGTCACGTGGTTTTCTATTCTAAACCTCTCCTATTTTAAATAGTTTTCCTGCCCAATTAGCATTATAACCTTAACAAAACCATATTTATATTTATAAATCCTTATAATATCTTCCAATTTAAATTTAGTTTTTTAACTTTAATCTTTTTAGATGCCTACCTTTTATGTACAGATTCATAATTTTTATTAGTTACTTTTGATTAGGCTTTAAACCTATTAATCTACCCTATTGATAGGCTCCGAGGATCTCTGCAATCCCAGAAGTCCACCAGTACACGGGTTGCTTTCGTGGCATTGCAAGATATCTCGGCGCAACCCCCTCAATGTGTGAACGCCCTATTTTATTGCATAATCAGCTGATTTCCGGGAAAAATGACGCGCAACACTTGATCCCACTATGTGTTCTCATTCTCAAACACGGTACCTAACGCACACGGAGGGAGAAAACCAACAATTTGTCTCAAGCAAAACTGGCGCCCCAATTGATTGAGACCGTTTGCTCCCTCAGGGTGTGGCCAGCCCAACCTGGTAAGCATCATGCAAATATCAAAGAAAGTATTTATGTTGGAGGTACAATGTTTTTTTTCTAGGATTTTAAAAATCCAAGTGGAACTCCAAGTGGAATCCAAGTGGTGGTGAGCAAGTGCTATAGAGACGGTGACCCACACGGAGTCAGGGGGAAATATACAATACTGAGCTTTAACTATTTTAGGATTATATTATTTGTTAATAAACAATATTAAAAGGTTTTTACAAAAATTACTTAAACTTAGTAGTTTTAAAGAAATTTATTCTTTAAACCAAACAGGCTACAACAAATCCACGTATTACTGAAATTATTTTGCTTTATTACTATAATTATAAATATCTTACATTTTATATTCGACAGGAGTTATTTAGAATAAAATAATTGAGCAAACCATAACTGGTAATAAAGTTTTACGATCATTCAGGTTATAAACTAAATTATTCTAGAACGATTAAATTGTAAAAATGCAGACTTGAAAATGTAATTTTTTGATGCCAAATCTGCCTCGCCCCCCGGGAGGAAACACATCAGCTCTGCGTTTAGCCCACCCCAGAGAATGACGATGACTTACTGAACAATTGCTAACCGCCATAAAATATTCAAAAAACGAATTCCAGCCCACAACCTCTGGAGAGTCAGGGGTTTTATTTTTCTATATTGTGAATTCACAGTTTTACAGCCTCGGTGGTGGTTGAGTACATTATATATGTTTGATATGGACTTACAAAAATAATATTCAGGATTTTTTCTCCAATAACAGATACACATTTTTTTAAATAATCGTCTTGACATTGCGTACAAAATAAAAGGTTGGGGTTTGACCTCCCGAATAAAAATAGTCCTCTTTCAGTATTGCAGCTGGACCTTTACGTTTGAGAGAATAATTTTAAAATTGGAAAAATTACAAAATCTCTCTGGTAACCCACTCAACACATAATTTTAAACAGTGAGTTACTCACTAATGAACGCACTCACCAACTGATTTCAACATTGTTGTTCACCAGGTGAGGTGTGAGTTACTCACTAGTGAACGCACTCACCAACTGATTTCAACATTGTTGTTCACCAGGTGAAGTGTGAGTTACTCACTAGTGAACGCACTCACCGACTGATTTCAACATTGTTGCTCACCAGGTGAGGTGTGAGTTACTCACTAGTGAACGCACTCACTGACTGATTTCAACATTGTTGTTCACCAGGTGAAGTGTGAGTTACTCACTAGTGAACGCACTCACCGACTGATTTCAACATTGTTGTTCTCCAGGTGAGGTGTGAGTTACTCACTAGTGAACGCACTCACCGACTGATTTCAACATTGTTGCTCACCAGGTGAGGTGTGAGTTACTCACTAGTGAACGCACTCACTGACTGATTTCAACATTGTTGTTCACCAGGTGAAGTGTGAGTTACTCACTAGTGAACGCACTCACCGACTGATTTCAACATTGTTGTTCTCCAGGTGAGGTGTGAGTTACTCACTAGTGAACGCACTCACCGACTGATTTCAACATTTTTGTTCACCAGGTGAGGTGTGAGTTACTCACTAGTGAACGCACTCACTGACTGATTTCAACATTGTTGTTCACCAGGTGAAGTGTGAGTTACTCACTAGTGAACGCACTCACCGACTGATTTCAACATTGTTGTTCTCCAGGTGAGGTGTGAGTTACTCACTAGTGAACGCACTAACCGACTGATTTCAACATTGTTGCTCACCAGGTGAGGTGTGAGTTATTCACTAGTGAACGCACTCACCGACTGATTTCAACATTGTTGTTCTCCAGGTGAGGTGTGAGTTACTCACTAGTGAACGCACTCACCGACTGATTTCAACATTGTTGTTCTCCAGGTGAGGTGGGAGTTACTCACTAGTGAACGCACTCACCGACTGATTTCAACATTGTTGTTCTCCAGGTGAGGTGTTAGTTACTCACTAGTGAACGCACTCACCAACTGATTTCAATATTGTTGTTCACCAGGTGAGGTGTGAGTTACTCACTAGTGAACGCACTCACCGACTGATTTCAACATTATTGTTCACCAGGTGAGGTGTGAGTTACTCACTAATGAACGCACTCACCGACTGATTTCAACATTGTTGTTCACCAGGTGAGGTGTGAGTTACTCACTAGTGAACGCACTCACCGACTGATTTCAACATTGTTGTTCTCCAGGTGAGGTGTGAGTTACTCACTAGTGAACGCACTCACCAACTGATTTCAATATTGTTGTTCACCAGGTGAGGTGTGACTTACTCACTAGTGAACGCACTCACCAACTGATTTCAACATTGTTGTTCACCAGGTGAGATGGGAGTTACTCACTAGTGAACGCACTCACCAACTGATTTCAACATTGTTGTTCACCAGGTGAGGTGTGAGTTACTCACTAGTGAACGCACTCAAGTAGTGTGGGAAGGGGACTTCTGGGCCAAGTGATTTATGGCTTCCGGTCACGTGACCGGAAGCGCTGAGTCATTAAATACGTCATCTGAGGCTGAGCCAGTGACGTAGGCGGTTTTGTGACGTAATGAGTGAAAGTTCAAAATTCAAGGTCACTGGGAGGTAATTTTAAAAAAGTACTACCTCGCACGCGTAAAACTCGATTGTGATTCGATAGTTGTCATTCGATAAAATATCGAATGAAAACAATCGAATGAAGCAATCGAATGATACGAGTGCGAGGTAGTACTATTTCATTTAACTTTATTTTTTACTTTTCTTTTTATTTACAATAAGTTATGTTTATAATAATTTATGTTTACAATAGTTCCCCGTTGTTCGTTGTCATCGATGTTGTTGATCCGGACGAGTTGCGGCCATTACTTCGCTTTCTGATGAAAGACGGTAGATACTTCGATTCCTGCGCAGAGTCCATGTTGTTTTTTGATGCGTAAAGTTCCAAAGATAAATCGTAGCCGGACGCAATGAGAAGTCTTAACTCTTCATTAAAAACCTCGAGGTCTTGGAAAGTCGCCAGATGAATAGAGTCATAATGAATACACCTAATTTTGATGGACATTTCAACAGAGAGCTCGATGTACACTGGTCAAGAGCCGGAGGTGTACTGACTATTCGCTAGCTAGCGTTTTGGTATCAAACAAAATGGTGGGGGTAAAAGTGTGGTGGGGCGGAGCAGATGGCGGACGGCAGATGGCAGGCGGCAGGTGGCAGCTGGTGCGAGGCAGATGGTTGCTACTACATCCACCATCATTAGTCAAACCCTATTAGGGATGCCATTATTGCTTCTGCATCAGAAGATATTGTGCTAGAAACTTCATGTACTTGTATTTCATCATTTGTATTATCAGCTTGCTCAATATTAAAAGAAGAACATGCGGAAGAAACAGTAGTGCCTTGTATTTGCGAATCCATGTGAACTATGCAAGAGCCGCAGGTATACTGAAGTGATACAAGCATGTAGGATAGACACTCGCCTTTACCCCCCACCACACCAGTTTCCCCCACCAAGTTTTCACATCGCACAATAACTACGAGACATGCATTAGTTAGGGTCTAGCTCTGACTCTGTGAGGATCGGAGCTCCGTAACTGAAAACATTAACAATTCTTGCTCGACACTGTTTTTACGCAATCATAACAGTCACTGTGATCTAATCTATTGCATGTACTCATATGATGCATCTTGCGTAGCAGACAACTTGCTAAGAATGTTTCAGCCTGGAGTATTCTACGGCGAAATCGCTCACAATCCACTAGCAGCGTAGACCTTCTATCTTCACAGTCGGAGAAGTAGAAGGTGGTGGCAGGCGGACTGTTGAAGGACACCTTCGTCATATTTCTGTAAAACTGTGACATATTTAGAATAACACAAACTCTATAGGTAGATGTTAATCCTGCAAGAGCTGCAAGTATAATGATATAGCACTAGCGTGTATGATACCCACCCGACCTACCCGCACCACAACGTTACCTCGGTATACTTTAAACTATAAATAACTTGTCGTAGTTTAATCCATAAACAAAGTATTTATTTATGTCAGGCCTTGAAAGTGTTGTTTTCGCGCTATTTCTTCCCTACTCTCAGTCGGATCTGAATTCTATTCGCACCATCTTGTTCGTCTGATTAACCCGTGTAATTTGAGTACCCACTCGCTATACTTTAACCCAATAATAAAGAAGTTATTAGTATGTAACCTTGAAAACATTGGTTTTTTCGCTATTTCTGCTATACAGTTGGTCGGATCTGAATTCTGTTTGCACCATCTTGTTCGTCTGATTAACCCGCGTAATTTGAGTACCCACTCGCTATACTTTAACCCAATAATAAAGAAGCTATTAGTATGTAACCTTGAAAACATTGGTTTTTTCACTATTTCTGCTATACCGTTGGTCGGATCTGAATTCTGTTTGCACCATCCTGTTCGTCTGATCAATTCGCGTAATTTGAGTACCACATGACATACTTTGGACAAACTTTGTAGTTTTTTCGCTTCTGCTACTATACCCTTGGCCGGATCAAAATTCTGTTTGCACCTCCTTGTTCGTCTGATCAATTCGCGTAATTTGAGTACCCACATGACATACTTTGGGAAAACTTTGTAACCCCCCCCCCCAACAAGGTCAAGTTCAAGGACTTCGGGACTTAGAAATTTTCACAAAGTGGGCTGCACACAAACATAAGACTAACAGTCTCCTGCCTATGTACAGGCCAAGTCCCTAACTTGAAATGCTTAGGGTGGTCCTGAAAAGGACCGTTTGCGTGCTGAGGGATGGTTTGGTTAGGAATGGTTGGTCTAGGGATCGCTGCTCGGTTTAAACTTTATTTTTTAAAACCCACTTTACCCTCCCATCTTGTCTCATGAAGTACAACTCCTGGGTGTCGGGTATCAGAGGGGGTGGTGGTGGACAAGTCTGCGGCAGACGCACCTCGACGTAGTAGTCGGTGTGTTGGAAGAGGAACACGTGGTCCCCGTTCCTAGCCACAAACTTGTACTCCGTCAACCGCTTCAGATTCCGGAACTCGGCCTTGGAGGTGTCGATCGGCGTCACCAAATCATCGATCCCCATCACTCTTGTCCGCTCCATCACCTCATCTACAGTTAGTGGTGGAGTTGAAGGTCGAGCTGTGGACGTAGAAGGCTGAGGCTGAGTTGAGGGTCGCTGGTGAAAATATAATGGGTGACACCGAAACGATCAACTGAAGACCTGCATTGTTGCTCCGCTATTTATAGGTTAGCGACAGTGGCGGTGCCGGTGGTGGTACAACGTTTTACAATACTGTCTTTACAATACCGGTCAACGGTGTGTATGTAACAATTTTATCGTGCAAAATTAAACAATACGCAGATGTATTTGCAGGTACGTTTTCTTGAAATTCCATTTCTATTTTTATATCAACACTAGACGATTTTACAGATTCATTTTGTTTGGAACAATCTATTACAACAATCGGAGCTTTCGATTCAAACTGTACGGGAGATAGTAGAGGTGTATTTGTTTTGCCGTAATATGAATTTTGGAACCTAGCGTACATATCGTATAAAACACTGTACCTTTTTTTATCAAAAGAAATATTAAAGTTGTCGTAGGGAAAGAATTGTGAATTCAGGAACACTCTACAGTTTGTTAATTTACAATGGTCAAATTCACCAGCATTTTCAGTTATTATACTTTTCTTCTTCGTTTGTAATCCAAATATTACATATCTCGCTTTTTCCAAATGAGTAGAAGTTTTTACAGTCCATGTATGCCGTTGTGTTGTAGGTAAAACGGGGTATTCATGAAACTCCCAGCTTCTGAATGGCATTACAATGTCTCGATCTGATTTTAACTTTCTTAATAATGTAATCCTGTGTTCATCATTTAGTCGCACATGTGGTACTCTCCAGACAATCTTGTCTAATGTTAATTTCCAGTCTAAATTGGCATCAGTTGTTCCAGTAGCTGCTTTAATAATATCTTTATCGTTTGATGATCTTAATAAAACTAGTTCTTGTTTTACATTTATTATCATTCTTCTGTAGTCTTCAGCAAATCCTAGGAGTAATCTTAAAGGTACGTAGAAATCAAAGTTTCCCGAAGAGTCAGGAGCGATTGTACTTTTGTCTGGTGCAACCCATCCTGCAACAGCTAACAAATTCTTCTCATTTGGTGTTAAAGACGCTAATCCTTTCAATGTACTGGAAATTCCAACCTTTTTTGTTGAATCGACTGTAACTCCTGAAATTTCATATCTAATCTCGTCAAACAAAAATGCCATAGGATTATTTATGAACGGAACAGTGGTTCCAGCAGTACCATCATTTTTTGTTACTTTTCCTTCAATATATAAATAACTTTCGCATTGAAGAGTATAAATGTCTTGTTGTTGTATAGGAATCCTAATTTCATCGTTATTGTTTAATTTGGACGAAGCGTAAGGGTTGTGCGTGTGATATTCCTTTTCCCATAAGGTCTCGTCGAATGTTGGACCCTGCGCTATATCCAGTTTATCCATTGTTAATGACCTTTAATCCAATTTCTTCTAGAAAACGAATGTTGTCACTTGTTAATCCTTCTACAGCTGATGAGCTACTGACCTCTTTGCTTGTTGGCTCTCTATTTTTAAATGATAACCCCATTGTCTAAGCGGATGATTTTATATGTATTCTTACAGTAATAGCTTCTCCTCTAAAGTCAATAAGGTTTCCGCCTTGATCCACTATGTTCAGCACGATGTCTGAAATGAAACTGGTGTTTAACGGTAGGTACACAAGGTTTTGAGGCTTTTCTACTATCTTGAAACCCGGTGCAACTGATGGGTAGAATGTGTGTAATATATGACGATTCTCTCCATCTCTGTAGGATCCTTGTATAATGTTACATGTAATGTCTATGCTATTAACTTTGATGATCGTCACAGTTTTATTCCCAGAATGAGTTTTATTAGGTTCTAATACTTTTGTTTCCTTAGAAAACCCCAATAAACTACCAATTGAATGTTCTTGACTAAAATCAATATAATACTTAGACGTAATTTCGGCTTTCATTGTATTGTTATTGCCTTTTATCGTTATATTTTGTTTTCCCATATGTTTTTGTATAACTTCATTTATATTATCAATTTCATAAGCTCCTGTTGGTAAACTGAATTCTTCCAAAGCTGAATACTTTCCTTTATCATCTTTTGTCTTGTAATAATGTATTTTGTTATTAATTCCTTCACTAACGTTTGGAATAGAGTTATATGTTGTTAAATCCAATAATGCGGCTTCCCATAGTCTTCCTTTTTGCAAACGTAGCGCTGGAAACAGAATACTGCGCAAAGTACATGAGTTACCGGTTAATGACACTGTATACGAGGACATCTTAAAGTTGACTAACACTTTTAGCTAAAAAGTCTAAACATAAATGACCGCAAATGGATGTATCATCAGGTTGTTTTCTTGTATGATTGTAAAAAACATTTTCTGCCGCACGAAAGTATTGTTGAAGTTCTTTCGGTGGTGGAAGGTCTCCAAAACTGTCGAAATAATAAATGGTTTTACCAAGTTTCTTGTAACACACCCAATGAGTGCCTAATCCTTCACTATTATCCAAATTTACAATACCAGTCTCATTTTTCCACATTTTAACCGGTAACTCATCTTTCATAAATACTCCTCTAAAAAATGGGATTTTCAAACAAGAAGCATATGTAATCAGTTCTTCATTGGTCAATTCTTTGTTTTTAATTATTAATTGCTCTTTCTTATTTAATACACACGATACGGTCTTAGGTATAATCCTCCTCCCTTTTTTATCATTGACCATATTGTTGGTTTCTTTTTAGCTTTACCACTGGTAGATCGACGTTTTCTTCTGATATTACCTCCTTGTTTTTTAGCGGGTTTTTTCCCACGCCTTCTTCTCTTTCCTCCTCCAAACGTAGTTTTTGCTTTCATTGCTGCTGTTACTGCTAAAGACGCTGCTTTTTCACCAATACTCGCGTCACTAGATTTTACTCTTTGCCAAGCTTTCTCAGCAAGTGCTTTATCCGCTATTGATCTATTTTTAGTATCACCAAATTTGGAATACGCTATATCGTGCTGTTTACAAGCCTGATCGAGCTTATTTATTCCAGGATCTCCTCTAGCAAGACGTTTCTCTAATTTGGTTCCAGGACCACAATATTGATATCCTCCAGGTAAATGTAATTCCACAGGTAATAAATCAATCGCCTTGTTAACTATAGCTCCAACCGGTTGACTCAATAGAGAAAATGCTGTTGATGCTATTCCCCTTCCTCTCTGTAATCTCTCTCGATTATGACTGATGCGTTAAACCCTCGACATGGCTATTTATAGCAAAACTTACAATCAGTAGGTGCACTCTATAAATGTTTTACAATGAATGTAATATCAGTTTTGGTTTCTTGTATTATATACTGTTTAAAATCCATTTATTATATCGAAATGGATTTATTAATTAAATGTAGACATATTAAATAAAAGTAGTAAAAATAGAAATAAGGTGTAATTGAAGATGTTCCAGATGTTTCTCCGCTGGTGATGGTATCGTTGTCTTCGGTAAAATGAATAAACTTTAAATAGTTGTCATGTTCCCTTAGAAACTTGCCACTTAATCGTTGATAATTGAATAACACATCCCAGTCTAGTTTATCTTTAAAATTGTCAATGTAATTCTCAGAGAGATTTTGATATTTACTTATTACTTCCCAACAGTTATTAAAATTTGATGTCATCTCTACGAGGAAGTCTTCTGAAAACTGTTGTCTTTGTAAAATATGGATCCAGTTAACTCTGTGAAAATAAATTCTTAACATAGTCATTGTAAAGAGGTAATGTATGGAAAGTTGTTCCCAATCCATATATCTATCAAACCGTTGAACAAAACTATCTGTCAACACTCCTTGGGGAAATCTCGGCTCTTGAGATATTAAACTCCACGCAGTAATATTGGATTCCATCATCCTCTCTGTATCGTCTCTCGAATATGACTGATGCTTTATCCCTTATCATGGGGGGTATTTTAAATTCTTTTTTCTCTTATGTAATCTTCATTGTTTTCTGTTGGTTCATTAATCACATTCACTTTATCCTCCTTTCCTAATGTCTTGACTTTAGAAGGCTTAGACGGTTTATATCGTTGATTAGGTTTCTCTGGATTGTGTATATTTTTCCAGTCTAAATAATTGTGACTGTCAACATCTGAAGCTGCATCTCTTCCTGAAGCCCGATGGATATAATGGAATAGAGCTGCACCAAACCTTTCCAAATGTTTTTCATATTCCGTAGTCCATTTCTTGTGTACAATATCAAACATTTTCTTATTTACAGCGTCTCCATCCTGCTCACAATCACCTACATTTGATAATTTTAATTTTTTTACATCATAGCTTGTGTCAGTTTTATTCCTTTTGTAAATCGTTAACAATTTTAGAGTAGCTAAATTTACTGCTTCACCATCATAAATGGGATATTGTATATCGCTTAACCTTTTACCGGAAAACCCCCAATGATCTTCGTGTACAGTTGGGGTTCTTTTTTTCATGTACTGTACCGTAACCGCATCAGACGACATAAGCGGATCACCAACATTTTGAATTACTTTTCCTTCAAAATTATAGTTGCCGTCAGATGTTAACGGAAACCCAGCTCTTTTTTCACTATATCCAGATTTTACTCCAAACTCGGAATACCGTCCAAACTTGTCCACACTCATGATGTAACTGAATCGCTATCGTTTAGGTTCTTATATATATATATATATATATATATATATATATATATATATATATATATATATATATATATGCGTCTACTGAACAATTATTCCTTGTTTTCGCAGTTCATCAACCAAAGCTACCCATTCGTTTTCTAAACCAGTGTGCCCGGCTTCCATGGCTTCATGTAATAATCTCATTCGATCAACTAACTTATTTATATCGTTGTAATATATTATATTAGTTTTATACAAATTTTTCAATAATCCCCTTCCAGATGTGGTAGGATCACTTGTTTTTCTCTTTTTATGCAAAACATTTAATTCAGCAGAAGATAAAGCTCTTCTTTTAATTTGAGCTTTTTTTGATTTTGAGGGGAAAAGACTAGATATAATACTTGTATATTTTATTGACCGATTTCTATGAATAGGTAGGTCTTTGGAATACTTTTTTCTATGTGCATTTGTATACTCTAATATATTTTTAAACAATTGTAAATCCCTTTTAGTATATTTACCAGGATTATTTTTAAAGATAAGTTCAAACAAACCTTTTGTACCTTTATATTTCTTATCTCCAATAACTATATCATCATTTTCGTTTATATCTAACTTGCTATCTCCAATCATTAATCCTTTATCCTCTATTCTAGCTCCATAGGTATGATAACTTCGATTAGCATGTGCGGCGTGTAACATTTTTAACGTATATGTTCTTCCAAGTGTTCCTTTAAACATAATATCCGTGCCTAATTTGCTTAAGTTGGATGGGTTAATATCCTCTTCTTCTGCTCTTGTATCTTCTACACTTGTATCTTCTGTACTTGTATCTTCTGCAATATCCTTTTCCTTTAAATCCTCTATATCTCCGCTTTCTTCATACTCGTCGCTTTCTTCAGATGTATGTAACTGGCCAAAACTTTCATCATTCTGAAATTCTTCTTCATATTTGGAAATTGGTAGCATTTTGTCTCCTTCGAAGCGAATTGAAGGTTTTTCCATATTTTGTGCTAATCGCTTTAAAGGTTCAGTAACAGGTTTGAATGTTGTTTCTAAAAATTGCTCTCTTTCATTTATACCTGATTTTAAAGCTCGGTTTTTTTGTCTAATAGAATCACTAAGTGATTTTATTTCCTTTAATAGCTTTTCCTGGTTAACCATCTTCACACCTTGACGACTTGTACAGTAATACCGCTAATCAGTGTATTAAAACGAATTTATCAAAACCTATTCTATAACGACAATCTTTTATAGCATGATCTTTCATGATAACCAAAAATCCATACTTTTCCGCCCATGCTTTTCCGCAAAGTTCTTTAAACTTTTCAAATGGCATATCCGCATTCACATGATCGTTATATATATGTTTTAGGTTAGTATCATCTTGTTTGAATACAATTAGAATATTTGCATTATCTCTGATAAGTTGTTTTGGGATTTTGCTATAGGTTTGTCCTATATATATGCTGTCGATGTTATTATGTCTTCCCATGGCAAAGTAGTTTCTAATAGTATCCTGATTTTCACAAGATACATCGTCAAATATAAATACAGAATACGGTTTCGCTTCGTTTGGTTGCATAATGCTATCACTAGCGTTAAATTTGTAAAAATTAACATCAGACACATCAGATAGGATTTTATCCAGCAATTTATACTTTGGTTGATGTAGAGACTTTATAAAAATATATAGGTTATTAAACCTTAATCCCTGCGGATTAGTGATCAAATTAAAGACGACATTGGTCTTTCCACAGTTTGAGGGGCCACTTACTATACATCGAACAGTGTTTGGAAGTAAACTACCGTGTTTACCATTGTTGATTTTAACGTTATCCACAGTTAAATCATCCATGTTATTAATATTGAATCGATCTTTATGGTGAATAATCTCCATCCTGCTCAAAGGTTAACGATGAAATGAGTTGCTTGCATTAAACCAAGTCCTTTATAGGTATCCATGAATCCTCAGTTTTGTTAAACCCTAACCACCGCACTTTAACTGCGTCCTTTTTTCTTTGTAACACTTTTTCAACAAGATATACATCACCTACTGTTGACTTTAACATTTCATGTCCATAAAATGCACCTTGCAACAAATCTCCTTTGTTATCTTTTAAGATATACGTTTCAGGTACAGTCGGTTGCACTTTATACACTGTAAAAACTTCATTCATCCAATTGGGAAGGTATTTCTTGGTAAACACTCCCTTATATTTACTAATCCGTACTTTATCACTTACATTAAATTTTCTTGGCTGCATTTTTTCTACTTTAGGCTTTGTATTTTTCTTTATGCGTTTTAATACATCTTTTGCATTTCTTCTATTTACTTTGTTAGGTTTCATACCGATAGTTCTATGAAACCTGTTGTTATAATCATTTATTAATTGTGGTAAAACATCATACCATACGTAAGAACCTCTTTTTGAAAATTGTTTATACAGTGCTCCTTTTAAAGTTCTATTGAATCTTTCTACAATAGCTGCTTTTTTCTCTGAATTTGTAGAATAATGATTTATTTTATATTTATTCATTAACTGTGCAAAGTTTGTATTAAAGTATTCTGTTCCATCATCAGTTTGTAAATGTTTAATTTTGTTTTTATCTCTTTTTATGGCTATTTCCATGGCTTCTGATACGCTTTTACCAGTCTTGTCCTTTAGAGGCAAAGCGTCTGCAACTTTTGTAAAACAATTAATAATTGTGAGTATATATTTAAATCCTTTGTTTATCCTGCTATGCGGTCGCATTTCAATTAAATCCGCTTGATATAGATCATTTATCCCTTTTATAACAGTATTTCTTCTTGGAAACTTTATTCTTGCAGGTTTGTGTAGTTCATTAATAATCTTCTCCTTCAGGTCTGACATGATGGTTTCACGAAGGCAGCTGATATGGTATTAAATATTCTTTTGTATAAATCTGCTTATATATACATATAGTTCAAGGTCATTCAAAACATGTGTAAAAAAAGGGGAAACACAGCTTAACATTGCTGTGTTTCCCCTTTTTTTACGGAAAGGAAAAGGATAGAGGATCTAGGACGATGAAAGGGTTATTAGTCAATAGGGTTGAGGGAATAGTGACCGAATGGTAAAGTGTGGATGTTGTCTGGAAGGGTTTGTCTTTTGTCGTCATTACAGGATAGCGCCTTTTTAACTTCAGTCACGCTGTACAGCTGATGGTTAAAACTTCTGATGGTGTTGAATTTAGCTGTAATGATGTTATCCTCAAATAAGCATTGCTTGTAGTGTTCAAAATGCACTTTCTTCTTTAAATATAAACTCTTTACACCTTTAGCTTTCTTAATATAGCTATTCTTCTTTTCTTCTTCTTCTTCTTCTTTTTCATTATAGAGTTTCAAAGAATATAGTTTAGACATCAGTGCAACAATCTCTTCAAGTAGAACACCATTAGCCTCATCCTTGAATTTGCCTAGTACTTTTTTGTGTCTGCCATTATCGTAGTTTGGATGATCTTTTGGATAATCGGAGAAATCAAAGTCGTTCTTGTAAATAAATGTACGTAAATCTTTATACATGTCCAATGTTACTATGCGATATATGAAAGCGTCAGTGTCCATATATGTAATAGATATATTTTCTCTTCCGTAGAACGCCACCATTTTGTTGTAGTGAAAATCGTACATGTGTGTTTTTGAGATGTCCAAGATTGACATGCCTATATACAAAGGACGATCCATCTTCACACTCGTCTTCTTCATGGACACTGCTACAAGTTTTTCATTAATAATTATAGATGTTCCAAAATTTGGCTGCTGTACTAGTTTCTGTAATTTTTTTGCGTCGGTAACAAGTTTAACATTTTTGTGTCTTCTTTTGTTTTCCAATGTTTTTCCAAATATCGCATTATTCATTAATTTAAAGAAATCTTTTTGAAAGTCTGATGTAGCTGCTGCTCTTCTGATGGTATTTGAATCAATGTAGGGTTTCAACCAGCATGATTGAGAAAATTCCAACACTCTATTAATTTTTGTTAGACGTAGTCCTAATTCGATAGCTTGTTGAACTACCCAAAAGTGAGCCACATAGCGTTGTTTATTATTTAATGTCATCATTAATTTGGGGTGTTTTCCAATTGGTGAAATCTCTGTTTTAGCAAGAAGTGGAAGGTCATAATGAAGATCATGTAAATTTTCAGGGTATTCAAAATCGCAATCCAAAATATATCCAGTGTCACCATGTTTCGGAATTTGTAAAATATCGTCAATAGAGTCGGGATTAATCCATTTAAAGTTATCAAAAGGAAGTGGGTTTGACATAGCCCATCCGTACAGGTTATTTGCATCGAAATATCCTAAATAGGTCGACGGTTTGGTTTCATCGTAATCGAGAAGGTATTTGTTGTTGGCTTTGACATGTCTGGTAACACTTTGGGTCAATCCGCCTCTTACTCCAGCTTCAACCATTAAAACCATGTCAATGTCTGTTAAAAGTTGGAGTTTGCATTTTGTTTCTTTTAACATGGCTTGCCAAGCTAATCCTGGTGAAGTATACGAATGTAGAGGGTCCAAACCGTATGCAGCAAAACAGGTGTTTCGGAATTATTCCATTACATCACAAAGAAGAGTTACATCTAGTTTGACATAAAAGTCCGAGTAATCTCCTAAGGTCTTCATATCTAACTCGTTCCATACTCGACGTGCGTGTTGATAGTCCTCAAGTGATATTTCCGAATCATTAAGTTTGTTTCTGAAGTGTTCTGGTGGAGGTAGTGATGTTTCATCAAATCTATGCAGTCCATCGATGTAATCATAGGGGAAGACTCCTTTTCGAAGAACCAAATCCATTTTACTATTAGGTACAATTTTGCTTGTTTCTATCAAATCTGTTCTTCTTAGATTTTCAGATAATTTCATGAGGCTTGAAGGCATAAATCTAAATGAATCAACAAACCTTAATTTAATTCTACCCACATTTTTTTGAAAAGCTTATAAATTTTTCCATTGTAGTAGCCAAAACGTCTATTGCTCCATTATCTCTTCCTAGTTCGGGGATTATGAAGTGCGAATCATAACCACTCAGATTGTGCAGAACTACGGGGATGAAATATGGTAGTTTGTAGTTCAAGTTGCAAGCGTTACAGGCTGCACCTCTGTACGCTCCCGTAAGATGATCGTGGTCACGAACTTTAACGTTATCCGGTGTAAAGGTGTTATTACACAGATAACACGTTGTTGTTGAATCATAATGTTGAAGCTCTTCTTCTTCCATAGGTGACATGGGCACCTTTGTTCCATACAGTTCTTCTACCTTTGCAGCTATGTCATACAGATCATCGACAAAGTATTTGGCTGCTTCTTCACCGCGATAAATCTTTGGAGAAGATGATAGTCCATATTTTTGAAGATGGTCTTCAGTCAACGTGGATTTAATTAGTATGCAATAACTGTTTGGTGAATGAAGTTGGTATTTGCTTCTTCTTGTAACGTCCTCTTCTTGTTGTTCAAGCGGATGTAAAGAAGACTCGAAAACAGCGTAAACAGCAACAGGTACACGGTATTGTTGTATTACTTTGTCAAATTTTATCTGCGCTTTGCTGGAATGTGGCAATTTAATTCTAACCTCATAGTTTACATTACATAACCTTTGATGTTCTACTAACCATTCTGAACCTCCCCTTCTTAATGGTTTGCCTACATGACAAAAACATCTTTTACAAATGGTTTTCTCTCCGTGTTTTTTTGATATTTGTTTAGATACAAGAGCTCCAAAGTTTTTTATATAGACATAGTGGGATATGTCCCCTTTAGTGATCAATAGCAAATCCGTATGATCTCTGCGCTCAATAGGTGTTATGCGCAAGGGGTACGCATTGTTTGACGAATCTAAGCCGAAAATGTTGACAGAAGCTGAAGGATTTCGCTTTTCAAATTTTGATATATCAGTAATTGCAACAGGGTAAGTCATTCCCTGAAAATTATACTTATGTTGAACTTCTTCATATGCTTGACTTGGTCTTTCAGGATGGGTTTTTACATATTTGGCCAACATAACATATTTAAAACATTCATTATTTTCATTTTGCACGTTAATACAGGATTTGGTATTCATAATTTTTTGAGGTAGAGGGATATAGCTACTTCCTCTCATTCCATAACCGTGTTTATGAACTCTAACATCCAGACTTGTTATACTTAATAAAGTCCATCCAGATCCTCTTCCTTCATGCTCTTGTAGTTTCGTCAAAAGTTCCTCAAGACATTCTGTTACGATCTTTTCAATATCTGACGCAGCCATGATGGTTCGGTTTTTTGTCTTGAAACCTCTTGGTGATGTTTCGTTTTGAATGTTAGTGAATATGGCATCTAGCAACAGTTTAAATTTGATAAAATTTAATCTTTTTTGTTCATTCTTTAGTGTTTTGGTTACTAATTCTTTGGCGTTATGTAAAAAGTTTTCAAGTTGTAATTTTACGTTGTCAATTTTAAAATGTGTTACTACCTTACCAGGTAGTGCTTGAGCGTGTAGTTCCACATCTACTGCTGTTGATGTTGAGGGTCGGTGAAGAGTAGACATAGCAGCTGTTGATGTTGAAGGACGGTGAAGTGTAGACATAGCAGGCGTTGAAGTCGATGTTGATGGTGTTGATGTTGAAGGATGGTGAAGTGTAGACATAGCAGGCGTAGAAGTCGATGGTGTTGATGTTGAAGGATGATGAAGTGTAGACATAGCAGGCGTAGAAGACGATGAAGCTATTGATGTTGAAGGACGGTGAAGTGTAGACAGAGCAGACGTAGAATTCGATGCAGCTGTTGTTGATGGTGTTGATTGTGCATATTGAATAACACTTGGTCTGGAATGTTGGTGTTGGGCTAACATTTGATCTATTTCCTTCAATTCTTCTTCTTCATATTCTTCATCATGGTTGTTGTTATGTTTTAGTTCCTTATGAATTATTAAAAGAAATTCATCCTTAAATGAAGTCTTACAAATATTGCAGCGATGCATAATGTAGGTGTGATCTCCACAAGGGTCAACGCAATAATGAAAAACACTGCAAATGCCCCTCTATTTATACCCTAGCAAAAGTGGTGGGGGTACGTATTACGTTAAGTTTACTATTTTTTACATTTTATATTTATTATTGTAGCTGGAGGCTACAAAGTTCTGTATTTAGGTCAAGGTCATTGAACATATTTGCCAAAACGGGGAATAGAGCAGTAAATGATTTCATTTTAAACCATAAACTGATCTATTCCCCGCTTTGTATTTAACAAGGACAATTTTCTCCAACAGGAAAATTTAATATATTTTAAACTCGGATGTGAAATCGGATTGTACACATTGCATCTCGATCAACTAAAAATTTCATAAAACAATAGGGATCTTCAGTTGTAGATTCATCTTTAACATATTCGATGGTCAACATTGCCGAACGAAGATCTTGTGGAATTACGTCGACTTTTATTAGTCGCCTTTCCATTTCAAACCGTTTTGTTATTGATGTAAGTTTTATCACATCATCGATATCGATGAGGGGAAAGCTGTAACAAACGGAGTTTGCTGGTGGGTTCATAATGCCGATATGATAAATATACACTGTTGCATCGACATTAAATAGACGTTCCCCCACCATTAAATGTATAAGTTACCCCCACTTTTTCAAAACAAACAAAAAAATAAAATTGAAAGCTGGTAAATATTTTCTGTCTTGTAAATGGGTCAAGGTTATACAACGATATTACCAAAACGGGGAATAGAGCAGTAAGTAGTTCTCACTTTCACTACAAACTGATCTATTCCCCGCTCTGTATTTAAAGTTTGACAGTTGACAAGAAAAAAAACAACACTTAATCAGACTCATTTGATGAATCGGAATCAGTTGTATCAGAAGCATCGGAAAGAAATAGTCGTCGACGAATATGATATACCCCTCGTGCGCTATCTAAAAATAACCCATCCAAACTACTACTACTAGTGGTTGGGGTTTCATCATGTATTTCTTCAGAATAGAGAAGATGCTGATAGATTCTAAAGGTTTCAGATTCCACGTCACTTAACGGTTCAATTTGTTCGATATATCCTGCTTCAAGATCATCACTGTCCATATCACTTAATAATTCAAGATCTTCGATTGCATCCATATCACTTAATAATTCAACATCTTCCAATTCGTCTTCATTTTCATCCTCACTTTCAATCACAATATGTTTTATAATTCCCACGATTGATTTTGCAGAAGGAAATATATTATCCTTTGGTGACATAGCTGCTATATATCCTAGTGCTAACACAAGTAGCAGAATGAGATAAGCAATGATGAACAACCTCTTTTTATACCCCCCGATTTAAATGGTGGGGGTAATTAGTGATAGGGAAGGGGTATTATTGTAACAATATATGAACAATTTAATACTAACAGAGTATAAAGTTCTGTAAGTGGGTCAAGGTCACCTTAAACTATTACCAGAACGGGGAATAGACCAGTACGTGATTCTCACTTTGACCACAAACTGATCTATTACCCGTTCTGTATTCCCCCCCCCCTGTGTATGTAGTTTATGAGGTTGTGTAATAAAGGCACAGGATGTAGCCTTCTTGTAATAATTGGTAAATTTTGTTCTTCAAAGGAATTGGTTTCACATCTATTTTTACTTCTTCTGTTCCACGAATACCCAATCCTTTGACCTGAACATGTTGGTCCTCCATTAACAGTTGGTACACACGCTGGGTAAAAGTATCCGCTTTAGCAGTAGAGTCAATATAGTGGAGGTATACCATGGTAGATGCTCTCTTGATGCAATCCACAACCAAAGTGATAACTGACTCTGTAACATCACGCTTATATACCCGCGCCTATATAGGTCAAGGTCGTTTTAAGATTATAAAAAAAAAGTGTGGACAACCTATTTACCTTCTGCAGCATGCTACAGAATTTAAATAGGTTGTCCACACTTTTTTTTTAATTTGGAAAAACAAAGTATTTACTTAAATTTGGAAGATAGGTTTTTGAACTTTAATTTTACGGTAATGATTTCCACACAGTGACTCCCTTTTCGTTTCGAATTAAATAGTCTCGTCTGGTAGGGTTTACAGGGTGGAACATACCCTTAGGTAATGCTAAATAGAACAGTTGGTCTGCGCATTTCAGGATCACCTTTAGAAAACCTTTCTTTTTAACAAAAAAGTAACGTTCGTTTTTACGAAGCCTATTAATTCGAAGTTTTTTGAGGTTCACTGTTGATATTGGTGAAGATCGAGAAACGCTAGTCTTATGTTTCAGTTTTAAATGATACCCGCATATTTCCTCATTTGAAACACAAGACCTGTGACAGCGTTCACCTTTCTTCGAACCTTTTTTGAAGATATATACATTGACATTTTAATTGTTTTAAATTCTCAGAAGGAGATTGCGGGTTATTAAAAATTACAGACGGACGTGTAGAAGGGCCTGATGTAGAAGGTGGGTTCTCATCTCTGATTGGCTTCGGCTCCAGCGGAAGAATGTCTGCCAGCGCCTGCTGAAGAATGGAAGGAGCTGGTGAAGCCAGAGATGAAGTAGGTGGTGTTTGTCCAACCTTCCTCGGCGATGTAGATAATTTGGAAGAACTTGAACTAGCCGGAGAAGGTGGGCGAGAAGTAGCCGGAGAGGATGAAGAAGATGACGATGAAGACGATGATGACGATGAAGACGATGAAGAAGATGAAGAAGATGAAGAAGCAGACGGGGGAGCAACAGGGTTTGCTTGAAGTGGTGGCGATACGTCAAGAGCTGACATCGAACGTGGTGCTGGCTCCGCAGGAACAACGCATGCCAGCATCAACGCCTGCCGAAGGATGGAAGGAGCTGGCGGAGCAGGTGGAGAATGTTCAACCTTCCTCGGTGAAGATTGTTTCCTACGGCTGGACATGTCGGAAACTGAACTGCGCTCGGAAAGTGTAAGCAGCAGAATGATTTTACCACTGATGGAAGCTCTCCTATATACCCATTTTACAGGGGGGGGGTGTTAGTGATAGGGAAGGGGTATTATTGTAAGAGTAAATGTTTTTACCAAACAATAATTTTCTCTAAGTCCTGAAGTGGGTCAAGGTCATCTGAACATGTTGCCAAAACGGGGAATAGAGCAGTAAGTGATTCTCACTTGGACCACAAACTGCTCTATTCCCCGCTCTGTATTAGGAGAAGAGGACTAGTTTAAAGCTCGCAATTATAGGCAATAAACCTGATAACGGAACACTAACCTCTCCCCCGAAAAATTATTCACCCAACAAACAAACGATATGGTCAGTTTACAACAGTCGCGCACTCTGAAACCGCAAGGACGTTCATCACTGTCTAGGCGTCAGAGTACTACGAACCGAAGTACAATAATACCTGACCAAGGTCCCCTTAAGTTTATTTCCCCGAAGATGTATCCCCCAAGATAAGCAAAATGGTCAGTTAACAACAGTCGCGCACTCTGAAACCGCAAGGACGTTCATCACTGTGTAGGCGTCAGAGTTTTACGAACCGAAGTCCAATAATACCTGACCAAGGTCCCCTTAAGTTTATTTCCCCGAAGATGTATCCCCCAAGATAAGCAAAATGGTCAGTTAACAACAGTCGCGCACTCTGAAACCGCAAGGACGTTCATCACTGTGTAGGCGCCAGAGTACTACGAACCGAAGTACAATAATCACCTGACCAAGATTCCCTTAAATTTTACAAATATTTAACCAAGATCCCTTTAGATTTAACCAAGATAAGCAAACTAACTGAATCTGTTTCTCGTGAGTAAGGGTTAAGATAGGTAAAAAAAGTCATCCGGTTTTCATGCCGTAATGACTCAAGGTCGGTTTTCGTGCCGTACCATTTGTAAGGGGTTAGGAAAGGTGTTTATTTGAGAAACATAATCCCCCTGAGATATTTAAAGACATAAGGTCGGTTTTCGTGCCATACCTTTTTGAATGGGAGCGTGAAAGAAAAGTACATATTTCATTAGTAAATAAAAACACTTCAAAGACACTTTAAAACCAACACCAAACTAACTACAGTTAAACTAACTACATTTACTAGCAGCAAACTACAAGCGTTATTCTAACATGCTTAGTAATAAACAGACATGCCTTAAGCTAAGGTAGCATCTCTAATATACAGTGGTACCAACTCTATACTAGAGATACTATTGCGGACAGCGCGGGCAAACAGCTAGCTAGGCTGTCGGCCTGCGACTGCGAACCCTCTGCGGGCTGCTCCCGCTTTTATAGGAATATATCATGGGGGGGGCAAGGACTTCGACAGTAGTTTGTTCCAACACTGTATCGCATACTCTGAATTGCTCCAAGTCCGGTAACTGGGTCAAGGACACGTTAAAATATTTTGTAAAATAGCAAAGGTGTTACCTTTGCCATTTTACTTTGAAAGCAAGCTGTACTACGTTTAAACAAGGGAGACTGTTATCCGTTTTACATAAAACTCCTTGCACGATCTTTTGATAAAATGGAAAAGATTAATGCCGGAGGGCGATTCCCATTCCACCAAAATACAATGCATATCATTTCTATGCAACGGTCTCAGCTCTATCTTTACTTTTAATTTAATGCCTCGGAACTCATAAGTAAGGATGGACAGAAATGCTTCTGAAATAGCAAGCTCGGAAGGAACAAGCCAAGTGTTTACACCTACAGCTTCCATAGCGATATGATGATTTTTACCACACTGTTGCAGTATATAAAACATTTCCCCCTCCAGTTTTTATTTTTAATACAACATTTTTGTGTCAACCTTGTCCGCATGAAATATCTCTAAGTCCACATTTCTTCCAATATTTGATCAAACGACGGTTTTTCTAAGTCCCGTCAGTAGGTCAAGGTCATCTGACATAATGCCAAAGCGGGGAATAGAGCATAACATACTGCTCTATTCCCCGCTCTGTATTGGGGAAGGGGACAAAAGACAACAAACAAGAGACTGATTTTAAACTAGAGGCTGATTTTAAACAAGAGGCTGATTTTATATTTCACAAACGTTTCTCAGGCTAAGATGGGTAATGTCAACCGGTTTGCACGCCGTAATGACATAAGGTCGGTTTGCGCGCCATACCTTTTTGTAAGGGGATAGGAAAAGGATGAGAAACAAGTTACATTACTTTTAAAATAAAGACTTTACCAACAACTATTTAAATAAAATTAATCAGTTAACGTTACTTTTACAAGAACAGCCGAGGTCGGTTTTGCAAAGGTCAACAGTATCACTGAAACCCGGTGGGACGTAGACCCAAACACCCGGCGTCAGGCTGCTGCGAACCCAAGTTTTGACCAAGGTTGTTGAGGGACCTGTATGGCCGGGAGTACATATGTTATTAGTAAATAAAACACTTCAAACCGATACCACACATTAACATATATATTAGACTAACTACATTACCTAGCAGCAAACTACAAGCGTTATCTAACATGCTTAAACAAACTAACTAAACATGCAAGGGCGTGGATCTCTTAATTGCGCGTCGGGCCCAACGCACACTTAACAGACCTACGCTGCAGCAGGCACTGCAACCCAGTGGGACGTTCATCGCAACGGGCGGCAGGCTACTGCGAAGAGACGCTCGAAATCTCGGGTTATATAGACGGAGAATGGGAAATCGGGATATTAAGGGGAAAGCGGGATAAGGGATAATCCTGCTTCGTTGCGGGATTTTATCCCGCACTTCCAAGAACATTTTTCCCTCGACCTTGACCTTGACCTTGAACATGACCCAAATCGGGGGGGGGGGTGACCTTGAACATGACCCAAATCGGGGGGGGGGTGACCTTGAACATGACCCAAATCGGGGGGGGGTGACCTTGAACATGACCCAAATCGGGGGGGGGGTTGACGTAACCGGTTCTAAACCAGTCCTCAGCTTTCTACCCATGTATGGATAGGGCAAGGTTTCACTTTACGACCTGCTTCACTCTGCCTGCCGCCTCATTCCGGCTTTGGCTTGCAACCAGTACACACGTGCTCTATCCAACTCTATCTTATCCATTTTCCCTTCCATCCAACAACACCATGTCTTCTCCTCTGACTCCCGAAAAACTTCAACGTTTGAAGGAGTCCTTGAAGAAGTCGACGGAAAGAAGAAGCGGATTTAAGAAACCTTCGGCTTTTAAGTCTGCTCTTAGACGTGATTTTCGGTGTCACCCATTATATTTTCACCAGCGACCCTCAACTCAGCCTCAGCCTTCTACGTCCACAGCTCGACCTTCAACTCCACCACTAACTGTAGATGAGGTGATGGAGCGGACAAGAGTGATGGGGATCGATGATTTGGTGACGCCGATCGACACCTCCAAGGCCGAGTTCCGGAATCTGAAGCGGTTGACGGAGTACAAGTTTGTGGCTAGGAACGGGGACCACGTGTTCCTCTTCCAACACACCGACTACTACGTCGAGGTGCGTCTGCCGCAGACTTGTCCACCACCACCCCCTCTGATACCCGACACCCAGGAGTTGTACTTCATGAGACAAGATGGGAGGGTAAAGTGGGTTTTAAAAAATAAAGTTTAAACCGAGCAGCGATCCCTAGACCAACCATTCCTAACCAAACCATCCCTCAGCACGCAAACGGTCCTTTTCAGGACCACCCTAAGCATTTCAAGTTAGGGACTTGGCCTGTACATAGGCAGGAGACTGTTAGTCTTATGTTTGTGTGCAGCCCACTTTGTGAAAATTTCTAAGTCCCAAAGTCCTTGAACTTGACCTTGACCTTGAACATGACCCATGTTGGGGGGGGGTTACAAAGTTTTCCCAAAGTATGTCATGTGGGTACTCAAATTACGCGAATTGATCAGACGAACAAGGAGGTGCAAACAGAATTTTGATCCGGCCAAGGGTATAGTAGCAGAAGCGAAAAAACTACAAAGTTTGTCCAAAGTATGTCATGTGGGTACTCAAATTACGCGAATTGATCAGACGAACAGGATGGTGCAAACAGAATTCAGATCCGACCAACGGTATAGCAGAAATAGTGAAAAAACCAATGTTTTCAAGGTTACATACTAATAGCTTCTTTATTATTGGGTTAAAGTATAGCGAGTGGGTACTCAAATTACGCGGGTTAATCAGACGAACAAGATGGTGCAAACAGAATTCAGATCCGACCAACTGTATAGCAGAAATAGTGAAAAACCAATGTTTTCAAGGTTACATACTAATAACTTCTTTATTATTGGGTTAAAGTATAGCGAGTGGGTACTCAAATTACACGGGTTAATCAGACGAACAAGATGGTGCGAATAGAATTCAGATCCGACTGAGAGTAGGGAAGAAATAGCGCGAAAACAACACTTTCAAGGCCTGACATAAATAAATACTTTGTTTATGGATTAAACTACGACAAGTTATTTATAGTTTAAAGTATACCGAGGTAACGTTGTGGTGCGGGTAGGTCGGGTGGGTATCATACACGCTAGTGCTATATCATTATACTTGCAGCTCTTGCAGGATTAACATCTACCTATAGAGTTTGTGTTATTCTAAATATGTCACAGTTTTACAGAAATATGACGAAGGTGTCCTTCAACAGTCCGCCTGCCACCACCTTCTACTTCTGCGACTGTGTAGATAGAAGGTCTACGCTGCTAGTGGATTGTGAGCGATTTCGCCGTAGAATACTCCAGGCTGAAACATTCTTAGCAAGTTGTCTGCTACGCAAGATGCATCATATGAGTACATGCAATAGATTAGATCACAGTGACTGTTATGATTGCGTAAAAACAGTGTCGAGCAAGAATTGTTAATGTTTTCAGTTACGGAGCTCCGATCCTCACAGAGTCAGAGCTAGACCCTAACTAATGCATGTCCCGTAGTTATTGTGCGATGTGAAAACTTGGTGGGGGAAACTGGTGTGGTGGGGGGTAAAGGCGAGTGTCTATCCTACATGCTTGTATCACTTCAGTATACCTGCGGCTCTTGCATAGTTCACATGGATTCGCAAATACAAGGCACTACTGTTTCTTCCGCATGTTCTTCTTTTAATATTGAGCAAGCTGATAATACAAATGATGAAATACAAGTACATGAAGTTTCTAGCACAATATCTTCTGATGCAGAAGCAATAATGGCATCCCTAATAGGGTTTGACTAATGATGGTGGATGTAGTAGCAACCATCTGCCTCGCACCAGCTGCCACCTGCCGCCTGCCATCTGCCGTCCGCCATCTGCTCCGCCCCACCACACTTTTACCCCCACCATTTTGTTTGATACCAAAACGCTAGCTAGCGAATAGTCAGTACACCTCCGGCTCTTGACCAGTGTACATCGAGCTCTCTGTTGAAATGTCCATCAAAATTAGGTGTATTCATTATGACTCTATTCATCTGGCGACTTTCCAAGACCTCGAGGTTTTTAATGAAGAGTTAAGACTTCTCATTGCGTCCGGCTACGATTTATCTTTGGAACTTTACGCATCAAAAAACAACATGGACTCTGCGCAGGAATCGAAGTATCTACCGTCTTTCATCAGAAAGCGAAGTGATGGCCGCAACTCGTCCAGATCAACAACATCGATGACAACGAACAACGGGGAACTATTGTAAACATAAATTATTATAAACATAACTTATTGTAAATAAAAAGAAAAGTAAAAAATAAAGTTAAATGAAATAGTACTACCTCGCACTCGTATCATTCGATTCCTTCATTCGATTGTTTTCATTCGATATTTTATCGAATGACAACTATCGAATCACAATCGAGTTTTACGCGTGCGAGGTAGTACTTTTTTAAAATTACCTCCCAGTGACCTTGAACTTTGAACTTTCACTCATTACGTCACAAAACCGCCTACGTCACTGGCTCAGCCTCAGATGACGTATTTAATGACTCAGCGCTTCCGGTCACGTGACCGGAAGCCATAAATCACTTGGCCCAGAAGTCCCCTTCCCACACTACTCACTCACCAACTGATTTCAACATTGTTGTTCTCCAGGTGAGGTGTGAGTTACTCACTAGTGAACGCACTCACCGACTGATTTCAACATTGTTGTTCTCCAGGTGAGGTGTGAGTTACTCACTAGTGAACGCACTCACCGACTGATTTCAACATTGTTGTTCTCCAGGTGAGGTGTGAGTTACTCACTAGTGAACGCACTCACCCACTGATTTCAACATTGTTGCTCACCAGGTGAGGTGTGAGTTACTCACTAGTGAACGCACTCACCGACTGATTTCAACATTGTTGTTCACCAGGTGAGGTGTGAGTTTGCAGGTGGTTCACCTATCAAAATAAATTCGCCAAGTGTAAACCTGACAAATATCTAAATGTAAACATTCCATGGCTTTTGGCAAGGCACTTAATAAATAATTATATATTTCATTACTTTTTAATATCGTCATGACTAAACGTATTTTATTTTATTACAATATATTGAAAAATAGAACGTCGAAAAGTAAATATAACCTAATTAGGCAGTTTACCCTTGACCACTGATTTTAGTTCCTCCTAACCGGAGGAAGAATAATGTTATTTCTAGGCAACTCATCTACTTACATTCACCAACCTTTTACTAGGTAAGGGGAATGGGTGAATTGGAGTAAATCAGTCAATAAATCTATCCTAAATTTACGATGTAAAATATCAATGGTTTTTTAATTAGTGTGAAAAATCTCAAATGGCTGAATATATTTGGAAATATACTTAAGTAGCTATTTAATTTTAATTTTATGTATAGATACCGGAAAGTAAAAGTTAGTAAAGTGAGCAACTCACACTCACTTGTTGTCACCCGATTTTAAAAGAGACTGTAGTGAAGAAAAGCGTATAACTAAAATCATAAATATGTTCTAATTTATTTCCTTATGGGGAATCTTCACTTGTTTACGTCACTGATGGATCAGTTAATCTTAAAACCTTAGAAAATATATTTACTCTTAAACCGCATGTACAAGCAACATTGTAAATGTACATAGATGGTGAGGTAATCAATTTTGTCAATTTTGATTAGTCACGCGGGTCATTAGGCTTAATGACATTCGTCATTCGAAATTTGTTATTTAATTTATGCAGCTTTTTTAAGATAAACAACCAATACAAGTAATGAAATGCATGTTAACGGCAATAATCTAAGGAAACTTTCGGCAGTATTTTTTAATTGCACTAAACAAATAACAAATAATTTTAATTGAACATTTCTGCACTGATGGAAATAATCCGTTTCACCTTTTTTATAGGAGATGAATTTCTTCGATTTAGTTGAAATTTGTGAGCATAAAGGCAGGACTAGTCCTGAAAACATCAGAAAAATTAAACAACAATAATAATACGACTTTGCTTATGTTCCCTATTGAACTAAGGATTGGGCTGTATTGCTAATTAGTCTACGGAAATTACTCGTTAACAAATATTGTTCACAAAATGCCAAACCAAACTAAACTACATAAATGACTGACACGATTAGTAAAATTAATTTAGACAATATAGTCCATATAACCAGTACAATCCAGTTTTTTTGTACAATCAGTAAAGTTAACAACCCCATTCGTAAAATGGTCAAAACATTCGATAGGGGTTTGACAAGAATATTCAGTTTCACATTAAAACGAAAGTAATCAGATTTTACTGATTTAAATGGGCAGTGATTGTTGTTAAACATAACCCCATAAATATCTTAAAAAATACTTTTCTACAATACGCTGCTTTACTGCTTTTATGAAAATAAGTAAGCTTCCTAATCAGCACAAAACAAACTGTGAAATAAATTCAAACTGTCTCAAAGTGCTCAAAATAGAATGAGAAGGGAGCATTTCAGATAATTTTAGATATATTTATTTTCCTCTTTCGAACATAACGCAAAACTAACAACGATAATTCGTCATTAAACACATTCGCAGTTGTTTAAGAACAAAACATTCTGCGTCGCAACTATATTTATGAATGCAGCATATTCTGTATATAAAAACGCCACGCAAGTGGGAAGGGACGGGACCTACGATAAAGGCCTACGGGCCGGCATATATTTTCAGTCACGTGACTCCATGCGGCAGGATTGCAGCTGTTAATTTAATTTTAGAGCATTGTAAATATCTGATGGTTTTTCCACCTTTTTAAGGCAAAAAATATAAAAGCTAAACCTATTATTCTCATGAGATTAAAATACGACAACAGCGGTACCAATATTTAACTACTGTTCAAAGTATAAACAAAGTTTTCTGGTTTACAAAAAGCTTGTCATTCTTGATTTATGTACCGCTAAGGTGATTTTTATAATTGTACTGTTTTAGCGAATTTCTCCTATAGGGAAGAAGCTATTACCGTAGTCGGCATGGTAAGACCTAGGCCCGGGACCATGATAACTTTTCGTTTTGAGGTCCCCAGACCCCAAAAATACCATTCGTTCGAAACTGTGTGTGTGTGTATATATATATATATATACATATATATATATGTATATATATACATATATATGTATATATATACATATATATGTATATATATATATGTGTGTGTGTGTGTGTGTGTGTCCGTGAGCACGATAACTCTCGTAAAAATGATCCGATTTTTATGAAACTTGGTATAAACGTGTAAAGCAACATTTATGACTTGAGTTCGAAAACCAGCTAGATCGCTCCATCCGAAGGGGTACTTTGGGGGGTTTTTGTACCCCAAAAATGGGTTTTTTGAACTTTTTACATATAATTTTTGAAATAGTCAAATTTTAGTTTTCACCATTGGATTCAGCTTAAAAAAACACACAATTTGGTATTTTGATCATTCCTTTACGTCAATTGGTTACCGAGATATTGCAAGTGCTAAACACAGTACGTTGTCTAATGCTATTCTTATGGAGGAAAAGAAAAATTTGATATCTTGCTTATTTATGAACGTATACTGACGAAACTTGGTATACGGCTTCATCTCGTTGTGGTCTATTGATATTTGCTCAAAAAACAATTTTTTGCCAAAGGCTCCCGTAGCAGCAAACCTGCATACTCAGCTCCCATGTTATTCTTATGGAGAATAATTAAATGATCTGTCTCCCTTAATAATGAACATAAATGAATAAAAACTGGTATACGACTTCACCTAGTTGAGTTATATTGATATTAGCATAAAAACCAATTTTTGGTGTTCCTTGTTGCAGCAAACCTGCGTCCTCAGCCCCAATGTTATTCTTATGGAGAATAATTAAAATTGTATATATCGCCTATTTGTGAATATATTTTTATGAAACTTGGTAAGTGGATTTTTGTAGTATTAAGACATTATATCTCCATTGTAAATTCGCTGAGTATGCAGGTTTGCTGCGACGGGGGTGTTTACTATTTGTTACGAATTGATGTGGTTTATTGTTCAATCTGTTACTAAAAATATAGTTTAAACTTATATGATAGTAATTTGTTACATTTTAGCTGGGATAGTGTGTTTTCTTGTTCAAATGTTGAAAATATAACTTTACAAAAAAATCACCGCAAATGCCACTTATATTTTATGGTTTATCTCAAACCTGTCATTATCGTTTTACTGTTTCAACGATTTTCTCATATAGGGAAGAAGCTATTACCGTAGGTGTCATCGTAAGAGTTAAGCCCGAGACCATGATAACTTTTGTTTTGAGGTCCCCAGATACCAAAAACACTTTTCATTAAAATTTGTATATATGTACATCCGATTTCGATTAAATTTGGCACAGACGTGTAAAGCAACATTTGTGACTTTCATTTCGAAATCCAGAAAAATCGGACAATGGTAAGGGGGTTTTATGGGGGTTTAAAATTTTCCAAAAACCAGCTTTTTGAATTTTTAACCCTCAAATTTGTAAAACTTTTAATTTTGGTTTTGACCATTTTATAGAGCTTAACAAAATAATAATATGATCATTAACCTATGTTAAGTGGTTGAGGAGGAAATCCAAAAAACCTGCTCATAAAATCTCCCATGTTAATCTGGGTAACCGCATAGTGAGGAGGTAGAGGTAGGTGTGGATGTGGAGGTAGAGGTTGAGGTAGAGGGAGTATCGCACAGTGAGGAGGTTTAACGCGCTACTTTCTCACGCCTTTAGAGCCAGTCTTCCACTGTGTTGCTAGTAGAAAGGTTGTTTGGTCATTATTTTTACAATGTTAATCGACAGTAGTACATTAAAGTGTTTGTATGGAAATGGGTTGCCACTATCTTAATTATTTATTCGATTTTACAATTATACCTAACTAGGGGGGCTCGTGCACAAATTGCGCATTTTAATATTTTTTCTGTTTGTAAACCCTTATTGTATTAAGTGTATATATATATATATATATATATATATATATATATATATATATATATATTGTTTTATTAAATCGTAAATATAAGGATTATAAAAAAATGTTAACTAAAAAAGTTGCATCAGGCCTACTATCATTTTCATTTTAATCAACAACATCAACCTGTTATTGATTTATAGTATTATTATTAATGTTTAGTGTTTTTTAAGGAGAGAATTAAATAGAATTACATTTTATTATATATTGTTATATTATAGTATATTATGAAAAAATATATCACGATTTAGGCCTACCTGTACCGTTCAATTCAGTAGGGAGGCCTTGAACGGACCAATCACACTAAGAAAAATCTCATAACGGAAAATCATAATTTTTATCCTAAGTCCAGAGTACGTACTCGCAGTACGTAAAGAAGGACTTGGCTCACGTACCAGAGGTTTGTGTCTGGACCTAGCTCAAAGACGGTGCAGAGTAATAGACCTTAGTACGTATGCAGGAATCGCAGTCCTTCTTTACGTTCTTTTCCACTGCAATTACACTCCAACCAACGGAGTTGCTCATATGTCAGAGTATTTACCATTATTTTACTGAAAGGATGCATGTGACGTCATAGTTGTTAGAAAATCCGGTAAAGGATTGGTGAATGGAGTGAGACTGTTCCTTAATTTAGTTCACATTTATTCCACCTTTCAGAAGCGCTCATAGATTTGTCAAATGCTATAAAATAACCAGTTGAGGCTCGACAGTTCTCGATCGCAGTTGTGATTCGACTATATTTGGTTTGAGTTACCTAGTTTGTGAAGTTAACTGTTCCCTTGCAAAAGTGCTGAGGTGTTTGTGTGTTTGTTTTAGTGAACGCATAGTTTCCGGTGTTTTGGACGTACTGCACGTTATTTTTGTATGCATGAGTTACATGGTTATTTTGTTATGTCCTTTCTCACACCATAAAGACTTTTTGATTTTTTAATTCTTAGAATATTTTAGTAAACTACTGGTATGTCAAAATATACTTTTCTGTATTTAACGTACACCAGATTTTTTTTAGGTTTGGAAATAAATTTGACAAAAACAATTTTAAAATAAGCCTTCTTTCTTATTTTACTCCCGAGGACGCTACAAGAAATACTAAATACAGTTTTGGAATTTAAAAATATTACTTATATGTCATTTTTAAGAGCCAGAAGAGGTGTAAAATAACTTTGCTTTGGTGTTTTGTTTCAATTCACACCGCTTAAAATTAGCTCACTTTCAATCAAAAACCACACAACTGATTGGATTGATCATGTTTTTACAAAAATACTGTAAATATTTAATTTTAATCCTAACATTCTAAAGGGGTTTGCACTTTAGTTCACTAAAATAAATGTATAAATTACAAAAATCATTATTGAAGTCAATATGTTTATTTAAATGTTGTGTTATTTTTATCATACAATTTAAAAACAATAAGCCTAAAGCAAAATCAGTTACTGCCATTAACAACTATGACAACAAATTATCGAAAAATATAGAAAGTGTGAAGCAAAAATAGTTATATCAAATTTTATAATATTCAATAATAGCAAATTGTTTAAAGATAACACAACTTCTGTTATCAAAACTCTTAACTAGGTTAGTGAACTTATATTATTTATTTTTATGTTGTTTTAAATGATGCATGATTTTAAGTAATCGTTAAGTAACCAAAAATTTAACATTGGTCTTTAGGAGCAAAAAAGTACAATCTTAAAAATATTATTACTGGACTCCCCTGATGTAAGTGTATTTTAATCATTCAGTTTCTGAGCTAAATTATTTTAAATTACCTATTATACATCTAATTATTTTCCTTGCAATTATTATTATTCCAGTTTGCTTGATTGACTTGTAGCCTTAGATGTAAAACCTTGCTACTGTCCTTTAAATTTTGTACTGTAATTTTTTTTTTATTTAAATATTAATATAACACAGCAAAAATTTAACACCTAGTAGCAAGGATACACCTAAAAGTCAAGAGGCACTATGCAAGGCGGGTAGTAATGATAAGTCTGCAGTATCAGGGCTTGTAGGAAAAATGTAGGTATTTTCACAACCAATCAGTGACGAGTGCACTTTTAAATCTTGCTTTGGTGTAAGAGGGAAAAAAGGAAACTATCCTTTATTTGTTGGGTGGTTGAATACTAAAAATCATTAATATTGTACAGGTATAATTACAATAAGGGTTTATTTTACAAGAAACATTAAACTATGCATAGGTGGGGGGACTTTGAAGGCAAATAAAGGTATTTTTATAACCCATCACTGTAATTTTAATTACTGCTTATGTGGAAGAAGGGTGAAACACTAAAACAACCCTGGATTTACTGATTAAATTCTAGTATAATAAAAAAGGGGGTATATTATCCAGGTTTATTTGCACACTATTTACGATTAAAGTATTGAACAAGAATATGTAATTACAATTCTTGTTCCAAGTAATACTATACGATAAACATATTTTCATATGTTGCCCTGTGTAAATGCAGGGACAATGCAATACATATCACAACGAACTCACTTAAAATACCAATCATTGTACAGACATTACATAAGATTCTTAGAAAATACAGGGAATAGAGGGGTGACTACAGTCAATAAGGGGTAAATACAGTAAAAGGGGTACCCTTATTTACGTGAGCCGCTCACGTATGTAAGGACTAAATTTTTCTCAGTGCACGGAGAAGCACCACGCGATAGACCGCTCGAAAAGACAAACTCGTTTCTTCAAAAGCGGTTGCGCTGGACTTCCTGGTAAGCCGTGAGGTACACCTGGATGGTTTAAATCCGTGAAGACATGATGACATCTAGTGATATATATATATCTATATATATATATATATATATATATATATATATATATATATATATATATTAACAAATGCATTTTCACCGGATTTTGAATTATATATCTAAATTATTATGGATTAGGCGACACAGATATAAAAGTGTGAATCCCAATGTATATTACGTTTTACATTTAAACATCATTTAGAAATATTACACAGAATTTAAAAAAATATAGTGGTGTACATTGTTATTAGTTCATAGTTTTACCTTGATATATTCGTAATAGTTATCTAAAAATAGTCTAAACTCTACCATACTGACCAGGGAGACCTTAAGAACGTATTGCAATACCAATAAATACTTTGGTTAGCTATAAAACATTTAATATAGTCGTGAAGTGTTATTTGACCTTATTTATCAAAAATTCGGGACTTGTTGCATTTGAGAAATATTGCTTTAATAAAAACCATTCTAGCTAAATAATAATATTCATATATATAACCAAGAATAAGTACATCTGTATAATTTGTCATATTATTCTGCATCGCACAGGACCGCGCGGCGCAGTTTGTATGCTGCCCGAGCAGAGACCCTTTTAGGCCCGGTGCACATCAGCGGTTTGCGGCAGCGGCGCCGCTGCGGCGTGCGGCGTGCGGCGACGAGAAAGGTAGTGCACATCAGCGGCGGCGGCGGCGGCGCGGCAGCGGCGACTATATAGTATTAGCATTGATTATACATAAGATCAATAATCAATGGTATTAATCAATATGTTACTCTATAACAACAACTTTGGTAATAAAATAAATAATAAACAACAATTTTAAGAAATTGATAGGTTTTCCAACTCGATATTTAATTTGTTTCTTAAAATATAATCGTACGAATCTAAAGTAAATACTGTACTTAATTGAATATTCAATCAGTGCTATTATTAATTTACAATAATATTTATGAATGATTGTAAACTTTGTTTTTGTTGTTATGGTATAAGGTATTTATTTATTGCTGGCATGTTTATTACAAACTAGAGACCGCCCAATGATCGAAATTCGACCAAATATATTTTGAATAAAAAGTCGACGAATACATATGAAAACAAGTTTAATATCTAGTGGGCTCATCTTTACCTCCCCTTCCCACATCCTCACTTCCAGATAATTTTTTTAACGTGAAGTTAAAACGGATAACAGAAGGCGTAAGATCAGTGGCCTTTTTATTTATAACTGAAAAATCTCCACATTATCATCTCCCCGCCCCTCTTACCACCCTCACAAACAGGTTTTTTATGTAGAGTTAAAACGGAGAAGGAGTTAAGAGAAGGGTGTTACCATTCCAGCAGTCAGTAAAATTTGTACTTATGAATCATCTGTTCTTGCTGATGTGCTACATATTTATTTGAATAACGCAGCTTTTTATTAAATGAAAAACAACAAAAAGCAGAACGCAAGTTCCCATAAGGATAACATGTAAACTTTTAAAGCCAAAAACACACCCAAACACAACATTATTTTCATTTCGACATATCCCCTAATAGTACTAAATAAGTGTGCCAAGTTTCATAATCCTACGATGCCGCACATCCGAGAAATCGGTACCTACCACAAAAAGTCTTTAACCTATTATTATATAGATTAACTTAAAATACACTATAACATGTGTTTTATGTTTTATCTAATGATAAATGTTGTATCTGCAATAATACATGGCTAGACCAGTCGGCCCACGGTTATTTCCGGGTAGCGTCACTTCCTCCCAGTACAATAGAAAGACTACTCCGGATGTAAAATTATAGGTTATGCCCGTCAGAATAAAATAATTTAAATCAGTAAGGTCAAGAAAAGTTCCTTAATTCTACAAAAATATTAATAATGTAAAACAAACGGTATGTAATATGCATGCAAACTACGCTTGTGTTTTCTCTCAAAAAGCTTTAGCTACAGAGATGATTGTGCAATGCAGTATAAGAACTGAATGGGCATGCGAGAAAATAAAGAGAATTATTATTATTGAATGGATTATTTTATAAATTCCATAACACAATTTAGTTTTGTACGATATTACATAGTTAAAGTTAGTTTAAGAACATTATTATAGTTTAATAAACCAGTTGTTATGTAAAAATAACGGGGCTCCCGAATTTTACTAATAAAAACATCTGAGTTGAAGACGTTTTCCATCACTACTGGAGTGGTCCGAAGCCTGCGGCGAACTCGCCGCCGCCGCGAGTGTGCACTGCTCCATTTGATTCTACGCCCCGATAGACAGCGCGGCGGGGCTGCGGCAGGACAAAACTGCGGCCAAGATTTCGCCGTCGCCGCGCCGCCGCCGCAAAGCGTTGGTGTGCACTGCTCGGCAATTCTCCATTTGCTCCCATGTATCTAAGAACGCGCCGCTGCCGCGCCGCCGCCGCAAACCGCTGATGTGCACCGGGCCTTAACCGCGCGGTGCGGCGCAGCTGGTGAGTAATAGGGAATTTTCTGACCGCGCGGTGCAGTTGGTATATCCCCACACCTCTACCTCGACCTGCTCACTATGCGTATGCGCGCGCCCATAACACAAAATGTATTTGTGTTACCTCGAGGTACCGCTACCTCTACCTCCACCTCGACCTCTACCTCTACCTCTATCTCCTCAATATGCGATTACCCTATTGGAAAAAGGTTTTTAGCTTTTCCTCAGTTCATTTTAATTTAAACTTCATATTTGCTTTTAGTAATCAGTTCAGCTCTACAAAACAATCATTTTGGCATTTAAATTGTGATTCTACGTCAATCGTTGCAGAGATATTCAAAGTGCTAACACAGTACGTTGTCAAATGCTATCCTTATGGAGAATAATTAAAATTTTATATCTCGATTACTTATGAATGTATATTGAAGAAACTTGGCATGTGGCTTCACCTAGTACTGGTATATTGATATTTGCCGCGACCGCGACCTCAATATACCTCAATAATATAGTAGAGGCAATATGGGGAGTCTGGGACAGCTGAAAAATAATTGTTTTTTAATCAGAAGTGACGTTTGAGTGACGTGGTGATGACGTATGTGTGACGAGAGGGTGTGATGACGTCACGGCGATGACGTATTGGTGTGACGATACACATACGTCATTGGATGTGAGGTAATGTGAAAGCGGGTGGATTTATATTCGTTAAGAAACTGTGGCAATATGGGGAGTCTGGGACAGCTGAAAAATAATTGGTTTTTAATCAGAAGTGACGTTTGAGTGACGTGGTGATGACGTATATGTGACGAGAGGGTGTGATGACGTCACGGCGATGACGTATTGGTGTGACGATACACATACGTCATTGGATGTGAAATAATGTGAAAACGTGTGGATTTATATTCGTTAAGAAACTGTTTAAAGTCGAGAGAGAGGTTTGAAAATGAATTTGGTGGTTGCTGAGTGTCAAACGATTGAACAAACTGGTGGCCTTTAAAAAGGCCGTTTGTTAAATGTATTTAAAATCTTTTGGTGTGACGAACGACATACGTTATTGGATTGGGGTAAAGTGAAAACGGATGGATTAATATTTGTTCCGAAACTGATAGAAGTCGTGGGAGTGGTTTGAAAATGAATTTGGCGGTTGCTGAGTGTCAAACGAATGAAACATCTGGTGGCCTTGAAAAAGGCCGTTTGTCACATGTCCTTAAAATCTGTAATTTACACAAATATTGCATAAATCTCAGTTGATAGACCTCTTCTGTTGATCTCAGCCTTCAGCGCAGCGAGATATTCCATCCGCCGAGATATCGCCGGCCACTGCTCTGGAAGCATCGTCGGTTGGGCAATGTATGACATGATCGCCTTTATCTCATTGAAGTGATTTTCTTGTAGTTCGTCCTCAGACATAGTTGAAATTGCTCTCATTCTCTCCCCATGCTCCGCAATCAGGGTGATCTCCACCAACTCTTCGTCGCCAATGTCTTTGGACCACAGAGTAGATGCAGACATGTTGGCGGATCGGTGTCAGACGAGAGGATGGTAGCGAGGATCAGACAGACATGATTTTATTACTTGTTTATGCTTAGTCATCACGAAACACTGACAATTAATTGGCTAAAAAATTATCCAATTAAATGTAACCATTTTATAGAAAAAAACCTAGAGTCATTGTTACTCCCAAGTGGGTGGGTGGTTACGGACATGTAGAAACAAGTTCAAGGTCATCGAAAGTGGTTTTTAAAAAAAAGATTTGATAATTTATTTGTCAAAAATTACAAAGATTTAATCAAGGTTTACATAACTTATCTTTACAGCAAACTAGGTATATTGTATTAAACATTATTTCCTTCTTTGTACTTTGGAGGTTCTTGTGGTTGGCTTTCTTCTTCGTACTTTGGAGGTTCTTGTGGTTTGGTTTCTTCTGTATTTTCGGATGTGGCATTCGGAGACCATTCAGTGGGTGATTCAGTCGTCTCCGAATCGCAGAAGGTTGTGCTGTCGAATTCAACAGTAATCTTCATTACCATCGGAGGATGTTCCGTCATCAAATGCAGGAGTGTTTCGTGAAGTATTCCCAAATCCACTTCGTCTTGCATCACCAGATGAAACTTCATTATGTTGATGGGTTAAGTTCGTTCTTGACGGTACGAGAGCTGATGGAGAAATGATAGCTGATCACTAGTACGGGTTCTATTTATGTCAGAATAAAATGGTGGGGGTAAGTCCGACACTTTCAAAACTATGTCAAGGTCACAGTGATGAGTTTTTTTTAAAATATAATTACATAATACCTAAGTAAAAATAATACATAATTAAAAAGGTAAAATAATCAGAGATTACAATGGAATTTTACGCTATGTACAAAACTATTTTACAAAGTATTGTTAACATGGATTGTTATTTCTGTAGAGTTGTTTCCAGAAGGTCCATGGGAAACTAAATACAATACGCCGGGCTTGACAGAATCCAAATCTTCGTTCATAAGAACATTAACAAATCTTTTCGGGAGGTAAACTTGGAATTTAGGTTTATCTTCTTCTTTGTAGGGTGAATCTCCAAGAACAGCTATAACTGCTTCACCAACTGATGTATCCAACTTTTTCATCGAATGCACAGCATAATGTTTTTTCTCTTGAAGTTCGCTACATCTTTTTGTTGCTAGGAGATCGGATTTTGAATGTTGGTTGAATTTTTCTGCAAGAGATTGTAGTGGAGAAGGTGATGCCATTGTGGAGAAGCTGATATGATTCTTTTGCTAGGTGTTGTATTCTGTAAGAGATCTTGTGTCCAACTGATATTACGGAGGTACGTGCATGGGTATATGTGGATTTCCCCCTCCACCGGATATAAATCGGCCTACTCTGTATGCTCGTGACAATGCACAATTTGCAGTTTTATGTTGAGGGCTTTTTACTCTGATGCAAAGACCATTTAATTCCGTTGCAAATTCCTTATCCAACACAATATCCGTCACATTTGAAGTACTGTACATTCTGATCCACTTTGATTTTTCATCCCCAGTAGTGTAGATTTCGTCATACTGTTGACAATAATGGTACATTATGCTATCCAGCTCTTTGTATTGTGTAAATCCTTCGTCCCAGGTGATGTGATGAAGATACTTCATTAACCATTTATTGGTTCTAGAGCTTTTGCTATTTAACTTCTTAAAAGAAAAAGGCGGCTTAAAAAGAAAATAGTTAATGACATTAGTAGATATGTCAAAAAAAGCTAGTTCTTTTATGATATATTTGTCTTGGTTGTTCCTGAAAGCTTGAAATTCTACTACGCACTTTTTGGACATTCTAATATTATAATTAAAACAAATTGGTTTGTCCATTCCGTATCAATGTAATTTTGGTTCTATGAAACATTTCTCACTGCAGCAGTATGTATTTATTTTTGCAACTGTTAACTGATGGGAAGCTTGCAATCAACTGCACTCATATAGCCCCAATATTGTCATATATATATACGGTGAAAATAAGAATAACATGTGGAAACCTGAATTGTTTCAAGGTCACGTAAATTAGTTTTTAAAAATGTTTAAGTGCTCCCAGCATGAGCACTTTGTTGATGCAATCTACCGTATAAACAGTCAGAGTTTGCTAACATTCATTCGCATTTAGTGTATCTCTCTTCTACACATGTACCGTTACATTTCATACATTGGTATTTCAATTGTAGCGTTGACGTGTTGACTTGAAAAGATTCATGTAGAACTTTTTGTTCGTAGTCCGCAAATTCATTTTTGTTATCCTCGTAACACTTTCGACAAATCCTAAGACTATCTTTTTCATAGAAACATATTAAAGCCGTCGCACAATTTTTATAATGTTCATTCATAATTTCTTCAGCTATACTTTTTGGTAGTTGGCTTACAATTTTTTTTAAATCATTCGTATCCTGATATTCTTTGAGTAACGCTTGTTTCCACAGGTTATACTCCTCCATTTTGTGTTGAATCTACGAGAGCACATGAAGTTGGTTTTCACTGGGCAAGAGCTGGAGTTGTTCTGAGATGGGGTGGGTGGTGTGACAGCTATTTATACTAATGCAAACCTTCATTTCCTAAAAATTAACACTCTATTGCAGTAACCATAGCATTCACATATTCTACATGCTATTCCGTCTTGTTATTACTTTTGACTCTACTTCTATATCCACATCCCAACTCTTCCTGTTTGCACAATATTGTAGTAGACATTCACAAAGACCTTTGCGACATTTGTTACAATATTTTATTATATCGCTATACAGTCCAAATTTCACACACATTTTAGGACAACATGTATAACAGTGTTGGGATTTGTACAATGTGAACGTTTCTCGTGTTGGAGTTGGAAGTTTATATGTTTTACATCGACATTTACAAATACCATAACTTTCACATATTTCACAGGCTAATCCGTCTACCTCTAGTTTCGGTCGCACAAAACACTTGTTTTCACAACAGTATCTTTCCATTTTATGAAGTTTACTTAAGCATGTAATAAACAAGACTGAGTAGGATAGGTACTGTTTGGAAGCTTGGAATTAAATGCACTCACACAGCGTGAGTATTTTCATATGTTCAGCGAAAAGAAGAATAACATATGCAAACCTGAACTGTTTCAAGGTCACGTAAATCTTTTTTTAAAAAGTTTTAGTGCTCCCAACATGAGCACTTGCTTGACGCAATCATTCAAATAATTTTACACTTTTTGTTTATTTGAAATATTCTCCGGCAATTCCTTTGTTGGAGAAACTTTAATTTTGGTTCCTTCACTTCGAAGTTTATTAAAAAAGAATCCGGTCCTTCTGTAGAACGACACCTCTTGAGGCAATCTGTTGTATATAGAATGATCTATCGGGCCATAGATCAGTGGTAAAACTGGATGTGTGTTCACCGAACTGTTGAGGTAATCAAAAATAAGTGGAGCATATGTGACGAGTTACTGAATGTATCTGATTATTACTGGTGTTAGATTCGACAGGACTTGAAATTCTTCCAAAGTTAAAAGGATTTTCTTATTGTGTTTAGAAAGATCTCTAAATCTCACAAATTGAGTACCTCGAAGTCTGATGTTGTCGATTTCTAAATCGGATTCGTTAAATCCAATTGCAGTTTTTCGTCCTGTCAAGTTGTTGTATAAGTAGGCTTCAATGATAGATACGTGTTTAGTAAATTTATCCCACATGTCTATCGTAAGCAGCAATGAGGCTTTCCCGCAATGGTTAATTAGCACAGCAGGATTAAAGTTCAAAGATTTGAAAACACCAACAGTAACAGTTTTATCCATGTTTAAATTCAATGGATACATTGCGCGTAAAAATACATCAAATATCACATCCATATTTTGTTCATCATATTCATTTTCGCATCTTTTCCTTTTCCTCTGATCATTTCCTTCGAAAGTTAGAAATCCTGAGAGTCCAGCCTTAATCTCCTCAGTAGTTGTTGTGTCCTTTTCTGCGGACTCTTCTACATTTTCAGCTGGTGTTGTATTAGTTTTAACATCATCATTATTATTATTATAAGGTGGAATTGTGTCTTTGACAATTGGAAAAGAAGTGGTTTCCGTTGTTTTTACAGAGTCCTCACTAGGATTACCAGGTGGAATTGTGTCTTTGTCAATTGGAAAAGAAGTAGTTTCCGTTGTTTTTGCAGAGTCCTCACTAGGTTTTGTGTTTTCAGGTAAGTCTTGATTCGACGTTTTAGATACAGCTGTCACCTCTGTTGATGCAGACTCGAGCGTTACATCTTCAAGAAAATTAGATGGCATACTGTCCATTTTAACTATCAATGTTGTCTTGCTGTCTGCAGGTGGTATACTGATGTCCTCTCGCAGAAGAATCTCCCTTTTATAAACTTTTGGCGGGGGTAAATATATGTAGGTGCTGAATAATGTGGTAAAAACATCTATATTATTCTTCTAACCACGCCTGTTAGAGGGGTGTACGTTACGATTGTATCATGTAGTATCAAACAATACGCTGTTGTTTGGTCTGGAATATTCTCTTCCAACTCAAACTCGATGCGAATATCTACTGTTGATGATTTAATTGATTCGTTTTGTTTTGAACAGTCTATGATTGCAATTGGTGCGAGACTCTTGAATGTTTCAGGATTGAGGAGAGGCGAGTTCGTCCTTCCATAGAATGACGATTGAAACCTAGCAAACATATCGTATAAAATACCATATCTGTCCTTAGAAAACATTACATTAAGACTGTCATAGGGAAAGAATTGTGAGTTTAAAAACAACTTAATATTTGAAAGTTTACAATGATCAAAGCTACTGGCATTAGCAGTAATATTAGATCTTTTATTTGTTTGCAGAGCAAAAATAACATATCTAGGCTTTTCTAAATTACTCGAAGTCTTCACAGCCCACGTTTGACGTTGAGTTTTAGGCAAGACAGGCCATTCATGCATTTCCCAGCTTCTAAAAGGAACCACAATATCCCTATCAGAGTCCAGAATCCGTAATAGACTTACTCGTCGTTCATCGGCCAACCGTACATGAGGTACTCTCCAAACTATTTTATCTAACTTCAATTTCCATTCAAGTGTTGTGGGAGTTGTTCCGCTATCAGCTTGTATAATATCCACATCAGAGGATGATCGCAGTAAAACCAATTCTTGTTTGACATTAATTATTATTCTGCTGTAGTCTTCAGCGAATCCTAGTAAGAGCCGCAACGGAACGCAAAAGTCGAAATAACCACTTGAATTAGGTACTATTTTGGTCGTAGTTGGTAATATCCATCCGGCTGTTTTTAAAGCGTTCGTTTCATTAGGTGATAAAGAAACCAACCCTTTAAGCGTACTGCTTATACCGACTTTTTTAGTCGAATCTACTACAATGCCAGATATTTCGTACCGGATTTCTTCAAACAAAAAGGCCATTGGATTATTTATGAATGGTACTTTTGATGTTGTATTTTCATCTTTTTCCAAAACCCTTCCTTCAATATAAATATAGCTTTCAGACGGTAAAGTATATGCATCTTGATGTTGTATTGGAATTCGGATCTCATAATTATTTCCTAATTTCGATGAAGCGTAAGGGTTGTGAGTGTGAAGCTCCTTCTCCCACAACGTTTCGTCGAAAACCGGTCCATGTTTTATATCCAGTATGTCCATTATCATTGACTCTGAAACCAAGTCCTTCTAAAAATTTAATGTTCTCTCTAGTTAACCTGTCTACGTTAGGAGATATACTAGAATTGTCTGATGTTTGTTTAGTGTTATATGTAAATTCAAGTCCCATCGTTCTTTTACGGTGCCTGTATAATGTGTAAACGTACAGTAATAATTTCTCCTCTGAAATCCACGATGTCACCGTCTTGATCTAGTACGTTCAATACGATGTCTGAAATATGAGTGGAGTTTAATGGAAGATATATCAGATTATGAGGTTTTTCAATTATCTTAAATCCAGGTGGAACGGTTGGATAAAACGAATGTAAAATATGTTGGTTCGATCCATCTTTATAAGCCCCTTGAACTATGTTACACGTGATATTTATAGTATTAACTTTAATTATGTTCACAGTTTTTGGACTTGTATGGTAGATATTTGGTTCAAGAACCGACTTGTATAATGGGAAACCAAGTAAAGGACCAATCGATGCTGGTAGAGTGAAATCCATATAAAACTTGCATTTTATTTCACTTCTTAAATTGTTATTATTCGCTCTTAGTTCAATTACATCCTTTCCTAACTTATTTTGAAGTTATCTGTTTATGTCAGCTATTTCATAAGCACCAGTTTTAATCTCAACAAATTCACGTACATCAGCCAGACCTTCAGTATTTTTCTTTCTCACGTAGTGAAATTTATTATTAACACCTTCTATTATGTTTGGAATTGAGTTGTAAGTAGTAAAATCCAAAAGTGCAATTTCCCACTGTCTATCATCTCTCAGGTGTAATGGTGGAAATAATGTACTTCGTAAAGTTGACGTTGAATCACTAACTGTTACAGTACAAGACGACATCTTACAGTTGACTGACACTTGTGGCTAGAAATTCCAAACATAAATGTCCACATACTGACGTGTCTTCTCTTTGTTTTCTATCATAATTGAAAACTACGTTAGGTACTGCACCGAAATACACTTGTAACTCTTTAGGAGGTGGAAGATTCCCAAAACTGTCGAAATAAAAAACAGAATCAAATATTTTCTTATAACAAACCCAATGTGTCCCAGCACCATTAGCATAATCAAGGTTTACAATTGCGGCTTCATTTTTCCAGATTTTTCTTGGCAATCCGTTTCGCATGAACACCCCTCTGAAAAAAGGGATTTTTAAACATGATGCATACCGTTCAAGTTCCTCGTTGTTCAAAGGTTTATTCGGCAAAATTAATTTGTTTTTATTTAATATGCACGGTATGGTCTTAGGTATAATCCTCTTCCGTTTACCTTTTTTTGAACATTTTGAACAATTTTTTCGCTTACGATTAACTCTCTTATTAGTATTCCTTCTTTTACTAGTGCCCCCACCGGAAATATTTCTTCTGCGACGTGTGTTTGTTTTTCTTCTCCTCGATCCTCCTCCAACTGCTGTTTTGGCTTTCATGGCTGCAGTTACTGCTAATGCAGCTGCTCGTTCACCAACACTTGCGTCACTTGATTTTACTCTCTGCCAAGCTTTTTCAGCAAGAGCTCTATCTGCAATTGATCTTCTTTCCGAATCTGAGTAATTTGAATATGCAATATCGTGTACTCTGCAAGCTTCGTCCAATTTGTTTATTCCAGGATCTCCTCGTACCAAACGCTTTCGCAATTTCGTACCTGGACCACAATATTGATAACCTCCAGGCAAATGTAGCTCAATTGGAAGTGCGTCAACAGCTGTGTTTATTAATGCACCTGTAGGTAAAGTGGAAAATGCTTTTTTAAAAAGATACACTGCGCTACTAGTGAGTCCTCGTCCTCTTTTCATGAGTGATAGTTCACTACTGAACGTCTTCCTTCCATATATGATAATTTATTTTTGTTTTAACACCTTACTTCATTAGATTACTCTAACGTCTGGCAGTGATAATGACTCTTCTGCATCACTGTTTGTATCATATATTGCGTTTACACTGTTTGAAGGTGTTCCCCGACTTTCCTTCTTCGAAGAGGTTAAAAGAATCACCATAGACTGTAATTTGTCGATTTTTTGGTAAATATCTTGTTTTAATTGCGTTATTTCTTCCAAAACAAATCGCCTATTCACAGCATCTGTATCTTTTTCTGCAATTGCCACATGTATAATTCTTTTATATTTAGCATCAAACATGGTGTCATTTGTCTCGCAATTTAATGTAAATGTACGAATTGTTCCAAGGTTTACTGCTTCATCTTTGTTAATAGGATCTGCAATATTGCACAAACGTTTCCTTCTTAGATCATAGTTTCCGTCTCGAGTCAACTGAAAACCTTCTCCAGGTGGACCTCTCAAAACCTCTCGAACCAAAGAGCTCTCATGACGACCGAACTTATCAACACTCATCTTTAGACTGAATACTTAAGCTATGTATCCCCGACCTTTTAACTCTTCCGTTAAAGCAATCATTTCGTTATCCAATCCGTTATGCCCAGCCTGTATAGATTCATATATTAATCGCATTCTGTCAACCAGCTTATTCACATTATTATAGTATATAATATTTGTATCATACACCGATTTCATCGACATTCCTTTACCCTTAGCCTTCGGACGTTTTCCTCTAATACTAGAAAACAGCTTTGAAATAACTTCTCTATACTTCTCCGATCTATTTCTATGAATAGGTGTATTATGTGAATAACCTTTTCTATGGGAGTTGGTTAAAATACATATGTTTTTAAAATCATTCAAATCCTTCTTAGTATATTTTTTTGGAGAGGGTTTAAAGATCAATTCAAACAGTCCAGCGGTATCCTTAAAAGTTTGGTCTTTAACTGTTATATTATCTTTGTCATCTATCTCTAGCATACTATCCCCCATACGAAGACCGTCTTTTTCCAAGCGTGCTCCATACACGTGGTATTTACTCGATTTATGTGCACCATGTAGCATTTTTAGTATATAATTTCGTGAAAGAGGTCCTTTTTTGCCAATTTCTTTACTTAAAATACTAATATTTGTGGGGGATTCTGTTGGTTCTAAAGGATCTGTTTCACCTTCAATGTCGGATTTACTTTCTTCTTCATCTTCTTTATCTTCTTCTTCTTCTTCTTCGTCTTCTTCTTCTTCTTCTTCTCCTGAACGACTCGTTCTGCTAAATGATTCTGACCCAGATTCTGATCCGTATGTTCCTGAAGTTTCATCTTGTTTAACGATATTTTTATCTCGTTCTTTTACTTCTTGATCTAGTAGAGTCGATTTGGTCATTTTATCATTTATTTTATTCAGGGGTTCGACAATGGGCTTGAAGGTTTCCTCCAAATATTTATTTCTAGCCATCAATCCTTCTTTTAGTAGCAGGTTTTTCTTCCGTATTGAGTCACTTAGGACTTTTATTTCACTAAGCAACTCCTCCTGGTTCGACATTATTAGTTCCGACTGTTCTCAACGCCTTCACCACAAATACTGAATTTGTTATAGGCAGAAGTCAATGTAATAAAACAAATCCATCGAACCCTATTCTGTAACGACCATTTGTCATAGATCTTTCTTTATCTATAACTAAAAACCCATATTTTACTTTCCAAGCTTTCCCACACACATCTCGAAATTTTTCAAATGACATATCTGCACCAACATGATCGTTGTATATATGTTTGAGATTTTTTTCATCCTGCTTGAAAACAATTAAAAAGTTTACGTTGTCTCTAATTAATTGTTTCGGGATTTTACTATATGTTTGACCTATGTAAATAGAGTCAATATGATTATGTCTACCCATAGAGAATTATGTTCTTATCCTATCGTGATTTTCAGAGGAAACATCGTCAAAAATAAAAACTGAATACGGTTCAGCATTGTTAGGCTCTATAATCTCACTACTTGCGTCAAATTTATGCAATGAAAAATCGGGTACATCATGCAAAATCTTTTTCAATAATAAATATTTTGGTTGATTCAGAGATTTGAAAAAAATATAAACATTAATGAAGCTTAAGCCGTTTGGTTTTGTTATTAAATTAAAAACAACGTTGGTTTTTCCACAGTTTGAAGGCCCACTAATAATACACCTCATTGTGTTAGGCAATAAACAGCCATGTTTACTTACCTCATTATCAAAAATATCCGGTGTCAAACAATCAATATTGTTAATATCAAGTCTTTCATTCTGGCAGATAATTTCCATAATTTATTTACTGCATAAACAGTCTTCTCAAATGCTGTCCCGTTACTGATTTTTTATTTCAAAGTAGGCCCTTTTTGTCTATCCAAGTATCTTCGCTCTTGTCAAATCCCAACCATCTCACTAAAAGTTTATTACCTCTTTTTCTTAATATCTTTTCAACCAAATAAACATTGCCAGTCTTGGATTTTAACAACTCATGTCCGTAAAACCCTCTCTGCAGTATCTCTCCTTTAACATCCTTTAAAATATAAGTTTCAGGAATAGTAGGCTGTACTCGATGCACTGTGAAAACCTCGTTTGTCCAATTCGGAAGGTAACCTTTGGTAAAGATCTGTTTATATTTACATATCCTCACATTGTCTCCTATTGCAAATTTGTTGGGTGGTTTCTTATCCAATATTGGTTTGGTACTTTTCTTTATGCGTTTCAAAACTTTAGATTCATTTGCTTTATTCACCTGATTTGGTTTCATACCTATTGTACGATGTTTTTTATCATTGTAATCTTTTATTAAAGTAGGAAGAATATCATACCATACATAGGTGCCTCTTTCTGAAAATTTCTTGTACATTGAAGTTTTCAAAGTGCGATTGAAACGTTCTACAATAGCGGCTTTCTTTTCACTATAAGTTGAATAATGATTTATTTTATTTTTCCTCATTAGATCAGAAAAATCTTTGTTAAAAAATTCTGTACCATCGTCTGTCTGCAGATTTTTTATACGTTTCCCTATCGCCTGAAGTACTTCTTTCATTGCTTCTGTAATAGACGATCCACTTTTGTTTTTCAGTGGAATTGCACTGGCTACTTTTGTAAAACAATCAATAACCGTTAAAATGTACCTAAAACCTTTATTAATCCTACTGTACGGTTTCATTTCTACAAGGTCCGCTTGATATAGGTCATGAATGCCTTTCACGACCGTTGATCTTCTAGGAAAATTTCTTCGAACTGGTTTGTGAAGTTCTTCAACGATGGATTTTCTCTCGTCCATCGGTTCGCTTTATCCTCCAATCGTTTAGTAACTGAACTGAAAAAACTGTTTCATTTATTAAAAAAGGCTAAATGTTAAATAAGTAATGTAGTTTTTGCTAATTTAAAAAATTGCTTATTCTGAACACACGAAAACTGGGTCAAGGCCACTGAAGTGGCTTTTTAAAAACTTTATTTAACATATACTTAATTAATTAGCATTTTATAGATCTTCCACCAGTTTACTTCTCAGGATGATGATGCACTTAATCAATTTATGTTAATGAATAATGTCCATAAGGAAGTGTGTGGATGTTGTTTTGAAGGATCACACGTTTGTCGTCTTTGTCTGCCAATGACTTCTTTTTCACAGTTATACTATATAAATTATGATTGAAGCTCCAGATTGTGTTAAAAGATGCACTGTACCCAACTCTTCTGAATAAACAGTTGTAGTAATGTTCAAATTTCATTTTTTTTCATTATGTACATCTTTTTTATTCCTTTTGCCTTCTTGATAATCCCTGCTTCATCCTCATCCGCTGCGACTGTTGATGTGACATTCGCTGTTCTATCTGTCATTAATTTTAACGCGTACATCTTCGACATGAGGGCGACAATTTCTTCAAGTGGTACTCCGCAAGTTTCATCCTTGAACTTTCCTAAAACCTTCTTGTTAACAGAGTTGTCGTATGTCGGATGGTTGACTGGGTAGTCGGAGAAGTCAAAATCATTCCTGTGAGGAAACACTCTAAGGTCATCATACATGTCAAGTGTCTTGATCCAATATATGATCCCGTCAGTGTCCATGTAGCTAATTCCAATTCGATCTCGTCCATAAAAGGCAACCATCTTGTTGTAGTGGAAGTCCTACATATGGGTCTTTGAAATATCAAGTATACACATTCCTACATAAAGAGGTCGATCCATGACAACATTTGTTTTGTTCATGCATACAGCTACAAGATTTTTGTTTATTATGATAGATGTTTTGAAGTTAGGCTTTTGAACTAATTTTAACATTTTCTTTTCATCAGAAACAAGTTTCAAATTCATGTGATTCCTTTTGTTTTCAAGACATTTCCCATAGACGGCGTTATTCATCAGTTTGTAAAATTCTTTGTGAAAACTTGATGTGGAAGCTGCTCTTCTTGAAGTATTCGATTCTATATACGGTTTTAGCCAGGTCTTTTGTGTAAATTGAAGCACTCGGTTGATTTTAACAATTTTGATTCCTAGTTCAATTGCTTGCTGTACAATCCAATAATGTGCAATGTAATTAGATTTATTTTCAAGTGTTGTCATCAACAATGAATATTTGCCTCCTGGAGGAACCTCGGACCTTGGTAATAGAGGAAGGTCATAATGATGGTCGTGAAGGTGCTGAGGATACTCGAAGTCAAAGTCCAATATGTATCCGATATCGCTGAACTTCGGGATGCTCATAATGTCTCCTAAAACATTAGAATCAACCCAGCAAAATCCGCCAAAAGGTAATGGCATTGACATGGCGTATCCATAAAGGTTATTGGCGTCGAAGTAGCCTAGGTAGACTGATTCTTTAGTGGAGTTATAATTTTGAAGATGTTTGTTATTGGCTTTGACATATCGTGTGACCGATTGTGTGAGCCCTCCTCTAACACCAGCTTCAACCATAAGAACCATGTCAATATCAGTTAAAAGTTGGAGTTCGCATTTAGTTTCCTTCATCATAGCTTGCCAAGCCAGCCCCGGAGATGTGAAGTAATAGAAACAATCCAGTCCGTAAGCTAACAAACAGGAATTTCTAAATTCCTCCATTACATCACAAAGGAGAGTTACATCAAGTTTCACATAAAAATCATTATAATCTCCGAGCGTCGACATATTAAGTTCCTTCCATACCTTGACAGCATGCTCATAATCTTCTGGATCTACTGGAGATTCATTGAGTTTACTGTAAAACATTTCTGGTGGAGGTAACGCAGTCTCGTCAAATCGAGCAAGGGAATCTATGTAGTCGTACGGGAACACTCCTTTTCTTAATACGAGCTCCATCTTATCTTCTGGAACCAGCTTCCTCGTTTCAATTAAGTCATCTCTTTCCAGATTCTTAGAGAGTGTCATCAAACTGAATGGCATAAACCTTAAGGAATCTATAAACCTTAATTTTATATTTTTTACTTTCTTTGAAAAACTAATAAATTTTTCTGTCGTTTGAGCCAATACGTCAATTTTTCCTTTGTCTCGTCCAAGTTCTGGAATAATAAAGTGTGCGTCGTATCCACTTAAATTGTGTAATACAACCGGTATAAAGTTGGGTAGCTTAAAGTTGATATTGCAGGCGTTACAAGCTGCTCCTCTATAGGCTCCTGTCAAATGATCATGGTCACGCACTTTGATGTTGTCCTCAGAAAACTCCTGTTTACACAAGTAACAAATGTCCTCCATTTGATGACATAGTTCTTGAAGGTCAGTGAGATTTCCATAGGAACAATGTAACTGTAGAGGGTAGATACTTTTTCAGCAATATCATATAGATCATCAACAAATCGTGTTGCAGCTTGCTCCCCACGGTAAAGCTTTGGCTCCGTTGGAATATCGTAGTGCCGAAGATGCTCGTATGAAAGTGTTGATTTTACCAAAAGACAATAGCTGTTTGGCTCGTGTTTTTGGTATTTCCTACTGTCTGCTGCGTCAGGATCCACATTTTCCACTGGTATCAATGACGATTCAAAATCTGCGTAAATTACAATTGGGATGCGATACTGGTGATGGATATTCCTAAACTTTAGAATAGAACTATTCAGAGTTGGAAGGATAACTTTTGCTGCTGCATGATCTCCACAAAGTTTAGAGTGTTCCGTCAGCCAACTACGACCTCCTCTATTTATAGAGATTTTTTTAAAACAGAAACATCTTTTACACACTGTTATTGGTGACTTTCTTTTGGTGAGCTGATAGTGAATGAGCTTAGTGAAATCTTTTATGTACACATAATGTGAAACAGTTTCATCTTTTAGTAACAGTAAATCAGTATGGTCAGTCAATTCACGTGGTACCACTTTTAACGGGTACACATTGTTTCTTCTGTCCAGTCCAAACACGTTAACAGATACACCTGCATTGCGTTTTCCAAAACTTCCTATATCAGACAATGACACTGGGTAGTTTAATCCATTAAATTTATATCTACCATTTAGTTTTTGATATCTTCTATTCGGTCGTTCAGGATGTTGGACACCTTCATGAACAAGAAATTTCGCCAACATGGAATATCTGAAACATTCATTGTCATCGTTTTGAACATTAATACATGATTTATTATCTTTAATCTTTGCTGGCAATGGAATAAAACTGCTGCCACGATCACCGTATCCACGTTTATGAACTCGTAAATCCAGGTTGTTTACATTGAGCAAGGACCATCCGGATCCACGAGCTTCATGTTCAGTTATTTTAAGCACCAATTCTTGTAAACATTCATCAACTATTTCATCTAAATTTGACGTCTCCATGATAGTTCGGTTTCTAGAAAGAAACCCTCTGTTGGATATTTCTCCTTCTACATTATTAAATGTTGTGTCCAATAGTAATCCAAATTTAATGAAATTCAAACGGTTAAGTTCATAATTTAATTTTGCAATTATAACATCTTTAACGAGGGTCAGAAATATTTGTAGTTCAAGTGTATTGATGTTATTTATTCTGTAATGTCGAACGACAGATCTGTCAAACGCCTCCACTAAAATGTTGACTCCCAACGTTGCATCTTTGTTCGCAGTCCCTCTAGAAGTAGAGGGTGAGGATTCATCTTCAGGATCCACTGAGTTTTGTTTGCTAGGAGGTGCATATGCAATTACGCTTGGTCTGCTCTGCCGTGTAGAGTGTTCAGTGTCAGCAAGGAAGTGTAAGAAATCGGGATGGTCTTCACAATCGGATAATGCATTATTAGTAGCATTATGGTAAATTTCACAGTGATATATATATATAAATCCTCATTTATGAAATCTTCATTACAACGTTGACAATAGTACATTGTGATTGAATAAATTTCTCAGTGTGTTATAGACTGCTCCAAAAGTAGTATTGAGAGCCATTTTTCACATGTTCTAGTTTTATAGCAAATGCTGACCTCAGCATTGAATTACTATTGGTTTATATTTTTGCTAACATCATCACTTTCATTGCCATTGGTTCATTCATTTAAAAAGTAAACATAAATGAAATTATAAATTAGTATTGCTATAAGCTTACTAACCACAACATAATTATGGAGCAGCCTATACAGGTCCCAGATATATCCTCCACAACACCACCTTTTCAATTATCATTTACACCCACGGAAAGACAAGAAAGTGATGATCAACCAGTACAGGTTAACGTTGTATCAAGCAGAACAACTATCCAATCCAGAGAAGTAATGGCTGCATTAGAAAGATTAGTAGGGGCAGATTATCTATCAGATGATGACATCATTGTTGAACAATAAACCCTTTATACAGTTGAAAAACACATCCAAACAGCCGTTTTAACGGCTACCATTTTTTCATTCGTTTATTATACTCTGCTTGTGGCTTTTTAGTTTAAGGAAAAAAAACATTGCGAATTCGGCTGAGTTTTAAAACGATTGAAACAATTGGTGGCCTTGAAAAAGGCCGTTTGAAACAGACTTCTCTAATTAGTCGCTCAGGTATGCAACGCCATCATCGTCTTCCTCACCACTGGAACTATCGAATAGTCTCCGCCTTGCATCGGGAACATCACGTAGGACAGGAGTCCTGTTGTCATCCTCATCTTCGGACAGGAGATAAAATTCAATACTGTCGGCGACTGACTCCGGATAATCCTCGTGAAGAACAAATGCTATTGCATCTTCTATGTCAGAGACATCTAGTGATGATGTGTTGTCATCGGAGTTGGTCAGGTCTTCGGAGTCGCTAGTATCTTCAATCTCCTCCACATCTTCCTGTAAGACATTTTCAATTATTTCTCCAATTTGCTTCCAGTGGTGAGGGATGTCTAGTGGTGCCATGATGGTAGATAGGATATGAATGACCGGTGACTACTATTTACCTTTATTTATAGGGGAATTTTGTGATGAGCAAGCAAAAATAAACAACGAATAAGAGCATTAAGTTTTAGTCAGTAAAAAAAGTGCTAAGTTATGGTAGAAAAACCGTAAACATAGGTTTTGATCTCAAAAAATTTATATATATATATATATATATATAGAGAGAGAGAGAGAGAGAGAGAGAGAGAGAGAGAGAGAGAGAGAGAGAGAAAGAGATACACTTGTGCATACTTAATATCATAAATTTCAATTGTTAGTTGAGGTAAAATTAAGAAACCACCATGTGTTTTGTACAACTAAAAATTTTCAAAAACCATGTGTTGGTAATTATTAATTTCATTATTAGTAGAAACATTAATAATCGAAAAGATAAATAATTGGTATGGTTCAAATAAGACGCTTAGCTTAGTTAAAACGAGTGAAATTCATGGTGGCCTTGAAAAAGGCCGTTTGTAGTTGCCCTCAGAAGGTGGAGTTTGAGATGGCGTTGTGGGTCTGCAGGATACGTCCTCAAGAAACGATGACGGTGAGAGTCACCCTTTGGCCAAGCCGCAGCAAACGCTTCAGGTCTTTGATGACGTTGGTCTTGAAGGGTAAGTCATCTTCCAGAGGAGTAGGCGCCATCCAGAACCCTACGTCGGACGTTGTCAATTTAATAGTAGTCGCTCGGCAGTCGGCCCTGATACTGTCTAGAGCCTCAGAAACTCTCCACAAGTCGCATTCTTGAGTTATCTCCGTCGTCCAATAAATCGGAACACGGAGGTAGAATGTTTTCAGCCACAGAGGAGAGCGTTTAACCCTTCTCGCTGTTTGGTGGTGAACAATCTCGTAGACCATGTTGTCAGGTAAACGTCGCAGATGGATGTGATCAACTCTACAGAACGCCTCTATTTATAGTAATAACTACTGCATATTCAGCAGTATCTTATCTTAACTGCTGACAATGCTTTTCAGCAGTCTCTTATCTTAACTGCTGACAATGCTTTTCAGCAGTCTCTTATCTTAACTGCTGACAATGCTTTTATTATTTTCAAGGTCAACCTAACAAACAAACAAACAAAATCTTTTTTGAATGCAAAGAATCGATGACACTAGAGTTGTAAATATTAATTCAGGCTGCAGCTTGTATTATCGGTTCATTTCATCTTATAATATAATTCGTTTGTAAAGGCAACACAGTTAGCTCAATTTGAGTACTAAAACGAGAGATGTAAATATTAATTCAGTCTGCAGCTTGCATTATCAGTTTATTTCATCTCATAATATACTTTGTTTGTGAAAAACAACAGAGTTAGCACACTGTGAGTACTATAACGAGTGAATAAATTGCTGGCCTTTAACAAGGCCGTATTTGAATTCTCCGCCAAGGTTTACGACTGGTCTCGACCGTTGTTGACTGTAAGAAAAGCTACGCAATGTAGGTTAATTATGCTGTAGGATTGTGCATAATATACTTTGTTTGTGAAATACAACAGAGTTAGCACACTGTGAGTACTATAACGAGTTAATCATTTGCTGGCCTTTAAAAAGGCCGTTTTTGAATTCTCCACCAAGGTTTACGACTGGTCTCGACCGTTGTTGACTGTAAGAAAAGCTACGCAATGTAGGTTAATTATGCTGTAGGATTGTGCATAATATACTTTGTTTGTGAAATACAACAGAGTTAGCACACTGTGAGTACTATAACGAGTTAATCATTTGCTGGCCTTTAAAAAGGCCGTTTTTGAATTCTCCACCAAGGTTTACGACTGGTCTCGACCGTTGTTGACTGTAAGGAAAGCTACGCAATGTAGGTTAATTATGTTGTAGGATTGTGCATAATATACTATGTTTGTGAAATACAACAGAGTTAGCACACTGTGAGTACTATAACGAGTGAATCAATTGCTGGCCTTTAACAAGGCCGTATTTGAATTCTCCGCCAAGGTTTACGACTGGTCTCGACCGTTGTTGACTGTAAGAAAAGCTACGCAATGTAGGTTAATTATGCTGTAGGATTGTGCATAATATACTTTGTTTGTGAAATACAACAGAGTTAGCACACTGTGAGTACTATAACGAGTTAATCATTTGCTGGCCTTTAAAAAGGCCGTTTTTGAATTCTCCACCAAGGTTTACGACTGGTCTCGACCGTTGTTGACTGTAAGAAAAGCTACGCAATGTAGGTTAATTATGCTGTAGGATTGTGCATAATATACTTTGTTTGTGAAATACAACAGAGTTAGCACACTGTGAGTACTATAACGAGTTAATCATTTGCTGGCCTTTAAAAAGGCCGTTTTTGAATTCTCCACCAAGGTTTACGACTGGTCTCGACCGTTGTTGACTGTAAGGAAAGCTACGCAATGTAGGTTAATTATGTTGTAGGATTGTGCATAATATACTATGTTTGTGAAATACAACAGAGTTAGCACACTGTGAGTACTATAACGAGTGAATCAATTTTTGGCCTTTAAAAAGGCCGTTTTTGAATTCTCCACCAAGGTTTACGACTGGTCTCGACCGTTGTTGACTGTAAGGAAAGCTACGCAATGTAGGTTAATTATGTTGTAGGATTGTGCATAATATACTATGTTTGTGAAAGACAACAGAGTTAGCACACTGTGAGTACTATAACGAGTGAAACAATTGGTGGCCTTGAAAAAGGCCGTTTCTGAGCTGCTGATCCAATCTAGACGCACTCCCACATCGCCTTTGCCAGTTCGCCTTTGCCCGCCCTTTGAAATACTAAGTATGACCCAGTCTTGGGTATTGGTTGCAAATATCCAGGCAGTCTTACCTTTAGGATTCTTCCGCTGTTTTCCAAAATTACTTTGCGCTCTTTAATTTGTAGGAGTTTATATTTTTTGGAAACTTTCAATCTTCGGAATTTTCCCTCCTGAGCTATAGTTTCAAAGTCAAAACTAGATGCTGGCGGCTTTTTCTCTGCAGGTTTGTGTTTAGCGCAGAACTTTTCTCCTATTTTGCAGAAGACTGCACACACTTCACCCTTCTTCGGCCCTCTCTTAAATTGGTGGGTACACTTGGGCGCATTTCTTACCCGTGGTGTCTTCTTCAATGATATTCTTGGTGTGCTGGAGGATGAAGTTGCCTTCGGTACGAAGGGGTCATGTTTTGAAATGAATTTCCAAGCATTTGAAATGAACTCTCGTCAGCTCCAAGGAACCAACCTCCCGCAGAGTAGCCTCACCATCCTGGCGTACGAAAAATAGCAATTCGTACAGGCCGGGTTTCATCCGCCACAACCGTCGATTCTGCTCGCCATGGCGTAGTTGCCCAAGTGGAGTGTAGAAGCGCCGCTCCAGCCTCTGAAGCTTTCGCCGTGGAGTAGCCACAACACAATCCATTACAGTGACAGGATTGCTCCTTGGCACTGGTCTCGGAGCTGGACAGTCCAAAGCGAAGTGAACACGCCTCTGCGAGGCTCCTGGACGTTGACGAGGCGGCCGGAGTGAGGATATCGGTGCTAGTGGAGCCCGTCGCTCAATCATCTCAGCGAAGATTTCTTCCACCGTAGTTTCCATCTTCTCTCCTCAGCGCAAGCAGGATGTCCTGAGCCCCACTAATCATTGGTCTCTAAGGTGCGACGCTACGTACCGTATAGGATACGCTGCAGGTCTCCTGTTGGTGCGCACTAATAACACTGACTCAGCGTTTTATTTAGTGGCCTTGAGAAGGGCCATTTTAATTATTTAATGTCCCAGTCCAAGCGCTTACCCCTTTGAACAAACTATGTTGACAGAGGAACGATTAAAATTCTCGGTCAAACCATATTTGTTGAAGTCGGTAACTAAGTACCGTACCGTACAAAATACCAACAAACTTTATTGAAACCTCATGGGACTTATAATAAAACTTCATTACAGCAGGAGTAAGACTGGGGGTAAAACAAAATATATGTTTTACGCTACTGAGTGTCAAACGATTGAAATTTTTGGTGGCCTTTAAAAAGGCCGTTTTTATCAGTGTCATTGTTTACATTGACACCCATTGGACGGTGACACGCCGACGTCGTTGCCCATCTTCCGGCTTCCCGACCTCCAAGTAGGTCTTTAATGTCTCGTACGGTGGCTCAATCACTCCATTCGGCAGGTAACTTCTAAAGACAAAGTTGCGGTGGCGCAACAAAAGCTCCCGCGAAGGCTTGTCCCATCCGAGCAGACAATAAAGTCCCGGCTGCAGTTTCCACAGGCGGTGGAGCTTGAACCCAGGGAATGCCGGTTCGAAGCTCGGCCGACGAATCTCCCTTGCCTCATCGATAACAGGGATCTGGGCCGTATAGTTCTTCTCAGGTTCCAGATCCCTCGTCTTGTCCGAGAGAATTTCTCTAAGTAAAGAGAACGGTTCTCGGGCACAAGTCGATATGTTTACCCGTCGAGGCATTACATCGACGGGTCTACTCTTTGACGCTGGTGTCGGAGCCGGGCGTTGACGAGGCTGCCCTGTCACGGACTCGCTCTTTGGGGCTGGGATTGGAGCTGGACGTTGACGAGGCTGCCGGAGTGATGACCGAGGTGTGACACTGTGGGGCCTGGAGCTGGAAAGCTGGAACGATGGTTCCCGACGAGGCATATCAACCATCTTAGGCCGGGTCTGCTTCCTGAACATGATGCAGTTGCGTCCGTAACGAAAGGGTGAGCAAAAGTGATTCGCTTAAGAACAGCGGTATACTCACTAGCACAAGCCGGCTTCTCATTGGTCAAACAGTTCAACCAATGAGGTGAGGTTATTTTCTGCTGACTCAGCGGAAAAGTTCATAAAACCGGGACGCTCGTTCCACTCGAATCATTCGGCATGCAGACACGGGACCAGTCCAGAGCAGCTCCAGAGAAGCGGGGCACAGCGGAGATCATCGGAGAGAAGCTGAACATCCACGGAGGTCTCCTAGTACCGCAATCCCTGCAGTGGTACCCCGGGCTTGGAACTTCTGTGATATAGCGAGCACCACATATGTAGGTCTCACTTGCTATCGGCCGGCATCTCTACGCTGATCTCCGCCGGGTCCCGAGGCGGAGTCAACACCTTCTGCGTCGCACAAGGCCTGAGACAAGTCCCCCTGTGTGGTCAGCACTGCTCCGGGCGTTGGGTGAACAGTGCGGTGGGCAATGGATCTGGCCCGTGTCATTCGTTAAACTCAGCGCCGATCTCTTATTCTTGTCTGTACTATCCTTTTCTGTCTTGCATGGCTTCGCTGGTTTCCCACTAACACTAACACAATTTGTTGATTTGTACAAGTTATACTCTGTCCCTTACCCTATTCCCATCACAACCCCAAAAACAAACCCGGGTGGTTCGCGCAGTGTGGAGTTCTGCGGTCCACCCATACCCTAAGCAGTTCAATCGGTCGGCATGGGCAAACCGCCACGAATGAACTGACCCTTCTTGACTGGTCGGCAGGGCAATCCGCCACAGTCAAGATCCTTTTTTTTAAAGTATTAAAATGACCTTGAACACGTTTGAACATGTTTGGAGAATATAAATTATAATTATTTAAAGTCCCCTAAAACATTCATGTCGACAACTGAATAACGATTCTTTGTTACCGCGAAAGTTGTAAAATTGAGACTTATTAAAACGGCCTTTATAAAGGCCACTAAACTGAAGTTGGATAAATGACAAAGTCCAGAAAATGTTGAATACTCCTCCTGTAAAACAAGTAACAAGATGTGAGGCTGAGACTTGTAAAGGAATCGTCTAAGACTGTGAAAGTAAAAATAATTGAGACTTGTAAAAATGGCCTTTGTAAAGGCCACCAAAATGATTGATGTTAAATGACTAAGTCCTGAGAATCTGGATTGAAATGTACGCAATGTAGGTTTAGTATGTTGTATGGTTGCTAGGCTGATTCACAACGAATGATATAATTGGTGGCCTTGATAAAGGCCGTTTGTAGAAGGAGTGGAGTCCTGGATTTAGTGTGGGGGGATGGAAGCGACGACCCGAAGAATTTGTCTTAGTTGTAGTTGTCGGCGTAGGCTAGCGTCGACTGTGTCCAAGTGTTGATGTTGGATGATGAGGTGGAAGTGATCTCCGCTACTAACTTCGATGATCATCTGATCGGCAAGGTGTCGGTAGCGGTCCAAGATGTCCATGAGTTGGTTGATCTGTCGGTAAGTGAAGATGTCTCGCTTAATTTGAATCGTCGCTCTCCCCACAGGAGTAGTTGCAGCCGTCGGTCTAGTTTGGCAGAACTTGAACTCTTTCCTGCAACGTCTGTGATCCTCTTCGTCCGAATAGTCCTCGTCAGAAGAGTCAGCAGGGCGTTTGATCGGTTGTAAGTTGCGAGCCATGGTTGCGTTGTGGCTAAGATCTGGAGTGTGAATGGGCCGTAATGCGTGATTCTGTGTTAAGCTGTAAATGTGGCGTGGGTGATTAGTGGAGGGGGATTCTATGGCGTGGGATGGGGAGCGAAGCAAGCCCGGGGGTCTGGGGGCGGAGCCCCCAGAAAAATTGTTATCTTATCTAAGATCTAGATCTAAGATAAGATAAGATAAGATAAGATAAGATAAGATAACACAAACCGACTTAAATGGACGGTTGGCCATTTCAAGTCGAAACCGACTTAAATGGACGGTTGGCCATTTCAAGTCGCAAACCGACTTAAATGGACGGTTGGCCATTTCAAGTCGCAAACCGACGTAACTAAACCGTTTCTCAACGAATATAAATCCACCCGCTTTCACATTACCTCACATCCAATGACGTATGTGTATCGTCACACCAATACGTCATCGCCGTGACGTCATCACACCCTCTCGTCACACATACGTCATCACCACGTCACTTAAACGTCACTTCTGATTAAAAAACAATTATTTTTCAGCTGTCCCAGACTCCCCATATTGCCTCTACTTACCTCCACCTCGACCTCTACCTCTACCTCTATCTCCTCAATATGCGATTACCCTATTGGAAAAAGGTTTTTAGCTTTTCCTCAGTTCATTTTAATTTTAACTTCATATTTGCTTTTAGTAATCAGTTCAGCTCTACAAAACAATCATTTTGGCATTTAAATTGTGATTCTACGTCAATCGTTGCAGAGATATTCAAAGTGCTAACACAGTACGTTGTCAAATGCTATCCTTATGGAGAATAATTAAAATTTTATATCTCGATTACTTATGAATGTATATTGAAGAAACTTGGCATGTGGCTTCACCTAGTACTGGTATATTGATATTTGCACAGCAAAATATTTTTTGTCAATTGTCCCCGTAGCAGCAATCCTGCATACTCAGCCCTAATGTTATTCTTATGGGGAGAGTAAGTAAAGTTTTACGTCTCCCTTAATTATGAACATAAATTGACAAAACTTGGTATGTAGCTTCACCTGGTTGAGTTAAATTGACAATTCATAAAAACAAATTTATTATCTTCCTCGTTGCATCAAACCTGCGCACTCAGCTTTCAATGTTATTCTTATGGAGAATAAATTAAATGCTATATATCACTTATTTATTCATGAATTTTTATGAAACTTAATGAGTGGCTTTATGACGTAGTGAGAAACATACACATGCATTGGAAATTCGCTGAGTACGCAGGTTTGCTGCGACGGGGGTATTAGAGTGTTGTTTTTAAAGGTTTGACATAAAATCTATGTTTATGTTAATTCAAAGAAAATATTTCTTGGTGTTTTATTATTTAATTCATTTGTTAAGAATGATATAGCAGATTTGTTTTGGAATATAAAAACAATATCTTATTAAAATAGTCTACTATTTAATTTAAATCGTTGCAAAATTATGATTTTTACAATATTTAAGCTTTTTAACAGTTAGTATGTACTTACGAAACACAAAGGGGGGAAGATGGAGGGGTATGCTCAAAAGCTCCGGTTTGTTATATAGGGGAGGAGGAGGGTTAAATTACGAAAAGCGTTACGTAATACGTATATGGCCACAAAATATTTATAATACTGTTCTATGAGAATTTGTAATTGCCATGCAATAGAATTATTGACGATTATCAAATCCCACGCAACATGGTGTAATCTACCCGGTATCATTGACGATGGATCTGTGAGCGCCTACATTCAACCACAGGCAATACACTTATCGGGTGTGTTAAGCTGTTTGCTGCCGTCAAATGTTTCAAAATCAGCCTGGTAAAATAAGACAGAGTTCAGTGGGTGCAAAAGCTCACCAGTATGACAAACAGCTGTATGACAAATGACAAACATTTATATATTATGTGATATACACCACATAAACTTGAAATAAAATCTACTTGTCATCATTAAAAAAGTTTTAAAAACTGAATAATAATGTTCTACACCATTGATGTAGTAATTGAAATTATTATTCTTCGACTGGCGATTGCAGAGAAAATTGAAAATTTTGATTTAGCAGTAAACACATCACCTTGTCCAATGTTATTATTATGGGGAGTAAAATACCATTTTCTCTTATTTACTGATCAGTTTTATTAAAACTCGGTATGGAGCTCAAGTTAAAATTTTCTAATTGAGGATAACGGAATATGTTGCCACCTAACCCCGGGGAAGGGGGGTTGTCCCCTTTTAAAACCACTGAGTGCAACACATTATTCTGTAGTGCCCCCAAAACAAGAAAAGTTTGAGTGGATATTTCAAAAAATATGTCATATAGCTACCATTCATAGAGCTAACATTTATACATGCTACCGTATACTTTATTTCTATAGGCTATTTAGTAAATATTTAAATTAGTTTTTTTGATTAAAATTGGGCTAAAAGGGAGAAAGTATGTGTCAGTTTCCTGACACCGTTTATTAAACTACGAATTACAGTGCATAATTAGATTACGTAACTAAAATATGCAGCAACGCACGCAGGCACCGCAGCACTACGTTTATATACGTCGTGTAATCGTGTAGTGCGCGTAATGTAATGTAACGAAACCACTAGTGAAGCTAGTGTTAAAGCTTCATCAGGTGAAATACAAATTAAAACTTTATTAAGAAAAATCGTATTCCTGGTGTTTGTTTATAACGAGATTTTTACGTTCGAATTCAATTTTACACTCGCTTACTACATGAATGTTTGATAACCAGTTAAATTTATATGCATTAACGTCATTTGAAATACTCTGGTTGACGATTATTATGAGCACGATTTGTATAATATCGCAATATAAATTTTAAATAAGCACGGGTGCGACATCACGGATCCCCCTGAACCCTCACAAAATATTTTCGCGATTTTAGCGTTCTAATGCCTAGGGACCCTGCCAACTAAAGCGAACTGGTATCTACCGTCGCAGCAAATCAAATCAAACCGTTTTCATAGCAGATAGCTTAATCTTTCAGGTTAAACTTCTGTATATTCAGTAAATAATTATATCAATATTTAATTTTAAAAAGCCTCTACTCCCAAAAAGTATACATTCAAAATGTGTTAATACTTTTTGATTCGAAATAAAAACTATCGAACGTACGGAAAATATTGTTTTCTTGGCAAAATTAATGTTATACTGATTTGATCAATACAACTAAACTCTGTTGTTCCGAATTAATTTTATATTTTTTACCGACCCATCAAACAAAAAAATGCCATCCATTTGTTTTGAGTAGCAATGATAAAGTCTACAAATTGAAATTCTGAACATAGCAATAAAGATAAGTTAGATGCATTTAAAAATTAATGCTCTAGACTTGATAATTTACGAACTTGACAATTTGGTGGGTCTCGACGGGTTTACAGTGTCAGAACCAGTAAATGCGGTGAGGGGGAGGGGGCTTTGAGGGGCCCGACCTGGCGACTTGGGGACTCGAGTTTGTCTTGTGTTTTTTTAAACTAACAAACAGTAGTTTTAATGCTGTAAACCTGTATTTAATTTTACTACAATTTGTTAAATTAATGTATGCGAGTTTAATATAAACTCGGGTATACATCACATGTGCCTAAAATTGCATGTTGTACTCATGCACTGACTCATCTTGCATTGTTATTAAATGCAAAGAGTATTTGGGGAGAAAAAGGATCTTCTTGATGCATTATTAGCCACCTAATATGTTTTAATCTCCAGTTTTAATTTCTTCGTTTCATCAAGCTGTAAATCAGAAAGTATACTTACATACAGTACTTATCTAACACATTTAAAAAGTTTGTAATGATTCTCTAAAAAACTAAATATTTAGTAAGTAATTTTTGCGGATGCCTTAATTTATTTTAATCGATCCTGGCTATATGTTCGTTTACGCATTAGTTATTCAGTCACGCAATACCTACCTAAACACTTGATGCATTAACATACCTGAACACGAGGTACGCCTCGCTAGGCTAACATTTAGCGTCTTGGATTTCGCCAAGATGTCACAAGTTCAATCCCCGGGGTGTCCACAGCCCACATGACTTTGAGAGGTTTGGACCGTTGTCCTATAGTATCGTTTGTGATGAAATGCAACTGGCACAGACAAGCAAACGAATCAAATATGCAATTGGTTCAAACTACCTTAAGGGGGTTAAATACTATTTTGTTTTTCAAATGATGATTTTTACTTAATTTTTACATGGATTTTTGTGGAACACAGTTTGAGAGGTGACCAGAAGGGGTCGCGTGGTGAAAGGTAAAACAAAGCAATCTAGTCAGTTCAGTTAGTCCTTGAAATCTGGATTTCGGTTCCTGTAGGACCATGATCAGTTAGGACTGTATGGGTCAACCAAGGTAAAATGTAACTGAATATTTATCAGAAGGATTTGGTCGTGATTTTTTAAAACCGATTACACATACTACACAGACACTAACACAAGTGTGTAGTATGTGTAATCAGTTTTAAAAAATCACGACCAAATCCTTCGGATGAATATTCAGTTATATTTTAGCTTGATTGACCCATGTAAGTAAGGTGCCATAGCCGGTTCTGGACCACCTTCGCAGACTGAGGAGCCGAGGAGCCGACCCCCACCCGTGACGTCACCCCCCCGACCCCCCCTGTGGTTTCTTCCACTACGTGTGTTTACTTTCCTTGTTTGTCACCGGTTTTTCCCCATTACGGGATGTTTACTGCTCCTCCGCAAGCTAACGCTCATTCCACAAGCAGAAGCCATGTCAACGACAACATCTTATACAGTGTGGGATGACGCTAGCGTCACTCACTTAATTAACCAAATAAGAGGCGAGGCGGTTAACCGCCTAGTTATTATAAGATGGGGGCTCCTCTGCCCCGATGGCCGCCACCATTTTCTACCGAGGAGGTACGTGGCAAACCAGCCAGGTCACTTGGAGGAGGTGGAGCTGCGGCTCTTAAATATGGTGCACCATGGAGAAGTAGCACTCCTCCAGAAGAAGTCCTTCTCCCTCTTTTAGTTATAAGTATCATCTTTAATTTATAAGTTTTCATTCTTCATATTTTGTATAAATATTCATGTATCATCTTAGATTTAAGTATCACTTTATTATGTATTAATGTAATAATTAATGTAATGATTATGTCTTATGTATTAATGAAATAAAAATTACAAAAAAAAAAATGACAAAGTTTAGCAAGCTGAGGATTGGGAGGATCAGCCCTGTGTCAACACCCCCCCCCCCCGACCCCCCAGATGACCCCCCGACGACTCCCCGGACGACCCCCATGACCCCCCCCCCGACCCCCCGGACGACCCCCCGACGACTCCCCGGACCCCCCCCACCCGACATCATCCTTGTTTTATTCTTCTATTTTATTTAATTTTTTATTTGTTTGTTTTGTTTTTTGTTTTGTTTTGTTTTTTTGTTTTTTTTTGGACAAAGGAATCATTTATTATATTAACAAACAACTTATAACTATAAAAACTATTCCTCATTATTGGCCGCACGCTCCTGTTCTTCCAAACGGTCCAATTCCTCATCCAACTCACGCAGCCTGGCCATGTCGGCCATAAACCATCGCCAATGTGTCTCATGCTGCGGCTCAACCACCCACACTCGGTCGATGTCGTCCTGAAGCTCCTGCCGCTCCAGGTACACTTGTCGTGCAGTCCTTGGTGGTTGAGGGTCCTCAGATGAGTCAGACTGAGGCGATGGAGGCGGTGATGGAGATGGAGATGGTGTGGGCTGAGGCGATGGAGGAGGAGGCCGCTGTAGCCCGTTGGGTCCAGGCTGAGGTGATGGAGGAGGCCGCTGCAGCCCGCTCGGCGCCAGCTCTAGGCGCTCCATTTCTTCCAGCTCCCGTATTTGCTGAGCAAACGTTTGTTCTAGTTGAGCCTCTTGCTCCAACTCATCTACGAAATTTGCATTTTCAAGCGCAAACTCGTAGTCATAGTCCGTTATATCATCCTCCCACGGAGCAGCCATGCTAACGACTGAGTGAGAGCCTGTTTGTGTAGGAGATTAATCGGACTTGTTATTGTTGAGGAAATTCCCTAGTAAACATATTTGGAAAGACCCCCCCCCCCCCGGTCATCCCCCCGGTCATCTCCCCCCCTCCTGTTTACCACACGCGCCTTTGTTTTAACCTTGTTTACTCCTCTCTTGTCTTCAGTTAACGGTCGAGAGTCGCGGCACCATGTCCTCTGACAGCAGCAGCGATACCGAGCGGGTTGAAGTGAGTGTTGGTGAGGAGGGAAAGACTGTGAAAGTTAGGCGATTGAGATACCAGTCTGCGTGGAGACCAGTGGAACCTCGGTACGAGTGGAGGAAGCGCGTTCGACGCATTGATAAGAAGTTTATGGCAGAGTGCGTTCCGAGGATCCATTACGACTTGGAACAGTACGAGAGCGACCTATTGTGGAGAGCGGAGCGGTATAAGAACATTCATACCTTTCCGCGTGATGATTATGAGATGTGGGTGGTAGAGGAGGGCAGAAGGTACCTCGTGGAGGACTTTCCATTCGAGAAGGAGTACTGGGAATGGATCCGGTATGAACAGCAGTATTTGCTATTGGTGAACGATTGGAATAGATACGGGGAAGGGTTTGTGGTAAATCCTTTTTTGTAAAAATTTAAAAGAACTAAAATAAATATTAATTAAAGTAAATAGTTACACAAAGCTCTCCTCCACATGATGTCACCATCCCCGTTATACCTCGAGGCAAGCGCTTGTTTACTTGTGGTTTCCAATACACAGACTAATGCTATTTAATGAGCGGTGCCTAATGATCCTCCTCAGTTGATCTGTGAATGTGCTCGAGTGCTTATTTGTGTGCTCCTAACCAGTGACTTCTTCCTGCTTTGATTACCTTCAATAATTAAACGTAAGTAGAAATATTTTATTAACTAAACCATTTTAAATTTTCTTTTATTTCACACGTACTCTCAACTCTTTATTCACTAATGAAATTTAATTAAAACCCTATTTTAAAACAGCTCTATATTAAATGTATTAGGTCTTTTCAACGAATATTTAACGTATCCTTTGTTGTTGTAGATGAACAACCAACATTTGTGTGAGGTCTGTGGTCGCACCTTCAGCCTTTTCAAAAACCTGAGGAGGCATGCAGAGTCTGCCCACAACGACAGACGCCATGACTGCAACGTTTGTGGTAGACTATTTACAAGAAGGGACAACCTCAATTACTACTGCCCACCAACGGCCTGTGGAGGAGCTCCAAGGTTAGTAACTATAATCTATAGGCTACCTTTTCATAAAATACTTCTTGTAATTAATATTTAATAAATTGAACTTTAAAAATTTGCATAATAAATTGTGGTAAGTGTTCATGCTTCCTCCATCCTAACCCCCCCCCCCCCCGTGACGTCATTCCCCCCCCGTGACGTCATCCCCCCCGTGACGTCATCCCCCCCCGTTTTATAAGTGTAGTAACTCTCATTATATGTTGTAGACGGAGGAGCAGAGTTGGAGGCTCAGGCTGCCAGGTTCCGCTGCGCCTTCTGCGACAGGGACTTCATGCGCCGCCACAACCGGGACCGCCACCAGACGCGCGGCTGCCCCGTCGTGTTGAACCTCGTCCGAGACCACTTCGAGCCGCCGCCATCGCCCATCACGGAGCCGCAACCCGGACCGAGCAGGGAGCCTCAACCGGGGCCTAGCAGGGAGCCTCAACCGGGGCCCAGCAACGAGCCTCAACCGGGGCCCAGCAGGGAGCCTCAACCGGGGCCCAGCAGGGAGCCTCAACTGGGGCCCAGCAGGGAGCCTCAACCGGGGCCCAGCAGGGAGCCACAACTGAGGTCTAGTGAGGAGGAGCCGATGGAGGGTGCCGGTCTCCCAGCGATCCAGCTCGTGCATCGAGCCTTCCGCAGACGCCTCCTCACCTTTCGACTGTCTCAACCGATGGACGCCCTGCTGACAGTCGAGGAAGCGCTCGTCTTCCTGTTCCAGGAGGTCTTTGATCTTTTGACTGACGTGAGGAGCAGGCATCCCAGCATCAAGGTGAACATGGTCCTGGAATGTGAGTTCGCCAACATCCACGGGGCCACCTGCCCCCACGAAGAACAACCCGCTGACCGGGGCCTCTGACTTGGGGGATTTCCTCTCCGCGACGTTCGACATGATCAAGAACAAGAAGGAGCAGTGCGAGTTGGTGGGCAGTGGATGGACCTACCTGCGCATACGTGCACTGGAGATCCGCGTAAACGAGTACACACCGCTCGGAGGCAGAGCGTTTATTCCACTGCCAAAGGACATTGACGCCACGCACGCAGTCATCAATGTCCAAAACAACGATGACATGTGCTTCATGTACGCGATCCTGGCCGCGTTCGTCCCGGAGCATCAGCAGAGACCCGCAAGGTACACCTTTGACATCATCGCCCGGTACGACTGGACCGACCTGCGCTTCCCCGTCACACTGAAGGACATCAAGGCTTTTGAGCGCAAGAACGCCATCAGCGTGAACGTGTATGGGATAGAGCGCGCGATGGTGAGGAGACGGCCTGGTGGAACACCCGAGTTCAAGGACAGGGTATACCCGTTGAAGATATGTAGGCGGGAGCTCCAGGACCATCGCGACCTGCTGAACGTTACAACCGAGGGTAACAGCCATTACGCGTTCATCAGGAACTTGAGCCGACTGGTCCGCCCTCAGCTCACCACCCACGACCATAGGATCTACATCTGCAAGAGGTGTTTCGCCTACTTCGACAACCAGCCCAACAAGCTCGGGTTGTCGGGCGCTCAGCGCTTGGAGGAGCATAGTTGTTACTGTTACGCTAAGGCTCCTCTCCGCTTGGACATATCAAAGAAAGAGAAGATCCGGTTTGCACATCCCGAGTACACCCGGCGAGAGAGGTTCTGCATCTACGCGGACTTTGAGTGCTCCCTTCAGCCCATCGCCGACGACCCCGCTGAACCACCGCCCGGGACCAGACCTATGCGCATGCACGTCCCATACGCCTTTGCCTACCAGATCGTGGACTCGCTGGGGCTGGAGGAGTTTGAACCCCGGGTCTACTTCGGGGCCGATGCGTCCAAGGTGTTTATGGAGAGGCTCAAGATGGACGTGTTGATGCTGTGGGAGTTCCTGTTCAGCACGAGAGCTCTGCGCCCTTCTCTGACCCGGCAGGAGATGGACGAGTATCTGGTGGCGACTCGCTGCTACCTCTGCGGTGAGGAGTTCACCGAGCTGGACGTCAAGGTGCGGGATCACAACCACGCCCCACCTTACGAGTTCTGAGGAGCGGCGCACCGCTCGTGCAACCTACGGTACAGGGAGCAGCGGGTCATCAACTGCTATTTCCACAACCTGTCCAACTACGACGCTCACTTCGTAGTGCGGGAGCTGGCCATTGGCCCCGGCGATGTGGACGTGCTGGCGCACACGGAGGAGCGCTACATCGCTTCCACCAAGCGGTTCCACTTTGGCCAGCCCGGGGACAACCAACGACAGTCATCTTTCGCGGTGCGGTTCCTAGACACCTACAGGTTCTTGTCCATGAGCCTGGCCAACCTGGCGGTGGGGCTTCCGACGGATAAGATGCGTGAGACCAGGAAGCGGTTCCCCGACAACCGGCTCTTCGACCTGGTGCGCAGGAAGGGTGTGTTCCCCTACGACTTTGTCACGTCGTACGACACGTTGTACTCCACCAGACAGCTTCCTCCTCAGGCCGCGTTCAAAAACAGCATGACCCTGGAGGATATCAAGGAGGAGGAGTACGAGCATGCCCTCAACGTGTGGCGAGCCTTTGACTGCAACCACCTCAAGGACTACGCCGACAAGTACCTGCGCTGTGACATCGCCCTCCTCACCGACGTGTTCGAGCAGTTCCGCGACACCTCTTTGGCTGAGTATGGACTGGACCCTGCTCACTACTACACCCTGCCCTCTTACGCCTGGGACGTCATGCTTAAGACCTGCGGCGTGGAGCTGGACACGCTGCGGGACTTTGACATGTACCTCTTCGTGGAGCAAGGCATCCGAGGAGGTATCTCCCAGGCCATCACCCGCTACGCCAAGGCCAACCTTGAGCGGTGCCGCCCTGAGGACCGACGCCCCGACGAGCCGACACGCCACCTCCTGTACCTGGACGCCAATAACTTGTACGGCTGGGCCATGTCCCAGTACCTGCCCACCGGAGACTTCCGGTGGCTCAGCCGTGAGGAGATTGACGCCTTGCACATCGCCTCGTTGGACGCGGAAGCCGACCGGGGCTACATACTGGAGGTGGACCTCAACTACCCCGCCCGTCTCCACGACCTGCACAGGGACCTCCCCTACTGCTGTGAGACCAAGCGGCCTCCAATAGGCAAGTTCCCCAAGCTGATGACCACTCTGGACAACAAGGAGCACTACATCTGCCACTACAGGATCCTGCAGCAGGCGCTGAACAACGGACTGGAGCTTGTGGCTGTGCACAGGGCCGTCTCGTTCCACCAGTCTCGATGGCTCGAGCCCTACATCCTGATGAACACCGAGCTGAGGAAGAAGGCCAAGACCAAGTTTGAGCAGGATGTTTCAAGCTCATGAACAATGCGGTCTCGGCAAGACCATCGAGAACGTGCGCAAGCGCCTGAACGTCAAGCTGGTCTGCACTCCGGAGAGGTTCAGCAAATACGTGGCCAAGTCCAACTTCCTGGACTGCACTTACTACACAGAGGACGTAGCCCTCATCCATCTAGCCAGGGTGAACATCGTTCTGGACAAACCCATCTACATCGGCATGTCTGTCCTGGAGCTGAGCAAGTGGCTCATGTACGAGTTCTTGCGCAAGATGAAGGACCGCTACGGTGACCGCCTGACCGTAGACTACATGGACACGGACAGCTTCGTGTTTGACATCATCTCTCAGGACATCTACAGGGAGATGATGGAACACCTGGAGGATTTTGACACCAGCGCCTACCCCAGGTCCCACCCCTGCTACAGCCCCATCAACGCTAAAGTCATCGGCAAGTACAAGGAAGAGTGCGCCGGCAGATCCCTGTTCGAGTACCTTGGGCTTCGTTCCAAGCTCTACTTCATGGACATTGAGGACCCGAGCGAGGAGACGGGATCCAAGGCTCTCAAGCGCGCCAAGGGAGTCGCCAAGGGGGTCGTCAAGAACATCCTTACCCCCGACGACTACAGGGAATGCCTGTTCAACGAGGTGTTGAAGACCACCGTCAACACCCGGTTCCAGTCCCACCTGCACCGCGTCTTCACGTTCCAGGTGGAGAAACTTTCCCTGAGCCCGAAAGATGACAAGCGCTACGTCCTGGCGGATGGGATCCACACCTTGCCTTGGGGACACAAGGACATCCCACCACTGGCTGAAGGAGGACGAGGCCACCTCGTTAATCAACAGCAGCCAATGGAGGTGGATGAGGAGGAGGACGTTGATGAAGAGTTCCCTGTGTAGGCTTATGTTTATATGTAAATAGTATTTTTAATTTATTTGTAAATACCGTTTATAATTTATTTGTAAATAGTATTTGTAAGCAATTATATTGTAAAAGTTTTAGTTCACAGCAGATATCCGTGTTATTATTACCTCACCCGTATTTCCTCATTATATTTTCAAAATCATCAACATGTCCAAGTTATAACTTTTTCCAAATTAAAACAATTTAAAGATGTGATTTCTAAAATTTAATAATTTAAAAAAATTAAATAAAAAATCGAGATATTGGACATGTACTTTTCTTAAATATTGAAGTAAGGACAAATGAACAACAACAAGTGATTACAATATATCGTATTTATTTCAAAACATAATAAGAATATACAAACACACAATTATTAAAAAGAATAAAATAAAGTATCAGTAACGTAGTGGTGAGAAGATGGAGTGGAAGAGCCTGCGGACCAGAGCGTCGTTGACCGTGGGGGACGCCAGATCGAAGAGCTGCACGTAGTCACCGAGCGCCATACCGAGGACCGCCCGGCAGTATAGGTAGGTGAGGCAGTAGTGGCCGCAAACGGAAGTACCGTAGCCCTGGAGTCGATACCTGTTGAAGACGTAGCGGCGGCGCGAGTTGCGCCTCAGGAACCTCTGGTAGTCCGCCTGGTACGGGGACCTGCCGTAGCTGTCGAAGTATTCCAGCCGGTCCTCAGAGCAGTAGAACGCCACCCAGTGGTCTCCTCTCTCAGTGTGTGACATGGTGTTGGCCACTATAGCGGTCTGGGGTTGAACGGGCGCGTGAGGCAGGCGGTCGGAGGCGCAGACCAGAACGCTCCTCAGTCCGGGGACTTGCGCCAGGCTCCTCTCGATCTGGGTGGTGTTCATCGTGGGCGGAAGCAGCAGCAACACTCGAGGGCCGATGAGTCCGACCTGTCGTTGGCCATCAGCCAGTCGCACAGGACGATACAGTTGTGCAGAGCGCAACGGTTGAGGGCGCTCTTATGGTGGCCACAGCGCAGGGTCCGGCAGGAGGGTGGTCCGTTGAGGGACCCGCAACCCAGGTCGTCCATGTCCTGCACAGTGGTGGCAGCAGGCTCGACGATCAGGTGCCGCTGAACGAAAGTCCTCTTCTGCGACCCCTTGACGTAGACGATGGGGCGGTGGATGAAGCAGGCCCGCAGCTTGTCCAGCAGGGCGACGTAGGCGATATCGCCCTGGTCCCACTCGAGCCCATGGCAGTGACGCGTGAGCCAGCCACTCTCGCGCAGTTTCTCGCTGGTCAGAAGGTCTCGATTGAAGGGCGGACGAGCGATGTGATGCATGATTAGCGTGCCGGTAGTCACGTCCACCACGCAGACCTCCTTCAGCAAATAGTCGTTGTCGCTGTCCTTGAAGCACTGCATGTCCATCACCACGCTTCCGTGATGGCAGCGCACTAGGCCGGTGGCGGTGGCGGTGGGCTCGTTGTAGATTGGCGGCGGCACGTCCATCTCGCGAGGTCGGGTGAACTGAGAGCGAGCGCGCGCTGCCTCGGCCTTAAATAGGTGGGCGGGCGGCGGCGGCGGTGGCGGAGGAGATAACCCGTTTTACCCACCAAAGTCCACAGTCACGTTGCGGTGACGGTCCACCTCCACGACGTTGTCCAACTCGGCGTACACTATGCAGTTGAACGCCTCCGCCAAGGCTTCAGAGAACCCAATCTCTATGCGCAGGTTACCGTTGCGCACCAAGTTCCAGTGGCTGGATTGAGAGGCCGCCATATCGGGCGTCAGATCAAACGCCATCAGGCAGTATCCGTAGGGATATTCGTTGCGATTGACTTCGTTACCACAGTCTGAGAAATTGATGCCGGTGCCGGTGTATAGCGTGTGGTAGGCGAGCACGCACAACTCCCGACCGAACGAGTAATCCGGTTGAAGCGGCTTACATGGCACTTGCTCACCATCTATGTACAGCGCGAAGAAGTTCACGTGGCTGTGGGTGAAGTTGAACGGGTTCTTCTTGTAGTCCCCGTTGAACGCCTGATTGCTGACCAGGCCAACTATAACGCGTTTCGGCAGTTGACCCAGAAACACACTGTCCAGAGTCTCTTCTTGCTGCTGATACCGGCAGGTAGCGTGAAGGATTTCACTTCCACGCGCGTAATGGGATATTTGGCTGTGCCCGACTCCAGCGTCCTGCTGTGAGCCAACAGCACGCTCGGGTTGATCTTACAGCGGCGCATAAACAGATTGACTTCGGCGATGTCCACTTTGTAGTTTGTCACGGTTTTGGACATGATGGAGAATGAGTTCTTTGACCTGATCAGACGAAAGCGCATCTCCACGCCGTTTAACATGAACTTCTCCTGGTTGCACAGGTCGACGTGCAGATGTCCGACCATGTCCGCGTATCGGCTGCCCTTGATAAACTCCCTCCGGTTCTTGAGCCCGGAATTATCCTCCTCAGTATTGTCCATGTACCCGGCATAGTCCTCGTAGAACAACTCCGCGGTGAGGTGCGATGTCTTGGCATCACCGCCATAGGACAACAGGTTCTCCAGGAAGGCGCGATAGGCGTACGTGTTGTTCTGAGGAGACACCAGTTTGTTGTTCAGGTACAGGTCCACTTGACTGAACAGCGAGTGCAACCAGTTGTTAATCGGGCCCACCTCTTTTATCGTTGAATCGCTCGTTACAGCGTCTCCATTCGCCGATCTAATGGTGGCCTTCACATGCAGTAGCGTCTGTGACAGATCCGTGTACTCGTCCCCGTGACCCGGAACTATGAACTCCACGGGCGAGTCGTCTGTCAGGGAGGAGATGGGCTTGTACTGCACCCATTTACCACTCTCTATACTGGTCTGCGTGGGCGGTAGCGAGAACAGGTCCAACTCGGTCTTGACACACTCGCACGACTTCTGATGTAGAAACGCCATTATCCAAAAATGTCCCTCACGGTACTTCTGCTCTTCTTACGTCGCACAACGGTCTTGCTTCTCCTCTTCTTAGCGACGCGTTTTGCGGACTTCCTTTTCCTCTTGGACGCAGCGCGCTTCTTCTTCTTCCTAACTCCGAGGAGTTTAGCCAGAGACTGAGGGGTCACTCGATGTACGCGCCTCCTCTTATAGGTGCCACCACCGCTCAGCACGCGATCCAGTTTTTCATCGGCCTTACGTTTCAGCGACCCGGTAAACTGCCTGAGTCGGGCGTTGGCTACGACTCGGGGGTCGGCTGTGCCCGCCGCCACGTCGCCCAAGAAGCCCACACCGGACCTTAGCGCCTCCTTACCCAGCGCCGATGCGCCGGATCTGATCAACGGGACCACTGTACGCATCAGCCCGCCTAGGAAACTGCCAATGCCGTGACCGCGTTGGAAAGCGGCTCCTCTGAATACCGTGGACACTCCGTGCCCAGACTGCTGTTTGCGGTAGTACGCCAGATAGGGGTCGTTCGGGTTCATTGCTGCTGCTGCTCTCTGCGCAGGTGAAGCTTCATGCACGTAGTCCCGAAGTGGAATGGCAGGTGGTGTCCGACGCTGTCCCTTAAATCGATTTCCACACTATCGAAGGAGCTCTTCATCAGCGGCACGTAGTGAGGGTCGGTGAAGTGCACGGTGATACTCGCGCCGTAGATGTAGTTTTTTGAGTCGATGTTCACAATCTTTAACAAGGGCGCTACAGTGTCACCTACTAGCTGAGGTTCCACCAGGTCACAATACACGTACATGTGCGAAGGGATTCCGGCCAGTAAGTTGGGCGGTCTTATAGCTTTTCTATGTTTGATCAAATCCACATTGTGCACATCGTATCCCAACTGTAACGCTAGGGTGGGGCTAAATTCCAGTTGCACCACAGTCTGGTCTATCGAGATCAATTCCACCTTCCCAATCTCTTTGTCGTACTTAAACTGGCATTGGTATAAGTCCAATTTTGGAATGGCGTTGATGGCGTTGACCAGTTCATCGATGTCTTTATAGTTTCCGGCTTCCACCTTTACAGCGGTCAGTTCAGGCTTGTCGGTGTCATCCTTAGTGTAGAGATATACGCGAGCGTCCTCCCCCACTGTGACAAACGAGCATGGGTAATGGACCTCGACTAAAGCGACTTCCCATTCACCATTGCCACCCAATCGCACGACTGACGGTAGATGGGTGATGTAGTTAGCCACGGTGTTGTTTGGATAATAGTCCATTGAGCTGTTGCTGGGCAACGTCAGGTACAGCTGTCTGCGCTTTGTCGTCATAGTAGCTGTTGCACTTCAGATGCGGGTACCCACGAGTTGAAGTCTTCTCCGTGACCGACCCACTTGACCAAGTAGCGCTTACTGTGACCTCGCCCTTTGGTGTCCAGTATTTTATCTATTTGGTACAAGTGGTCCGGGGCGACCGTTACCTTTTGCATCTCATGCTCGTAGAAGCGCCCTTCCAGCGGCGTCCCGTTCAGGTCGCGCAGCACGTACAATGGCAGAGGATGCGACCCATATACGTGGTCCACCACAAACAGCTCCTTACTCCAGTTAGTCTCATAACCTTTGGCGAACGTGCCCTTCTCCTTGGCTATGCGCACCGTGTCGCCTGGCTCAAACCTGTGATCGCCTTTCCATACATGTGACGCCACACCTTATACACCGTTTTTCCATCGCCGCTGTCCGCGTCCACGGGTCGCAGACCACCACCCAGGCTCTTGTGCGGGCTGCGGTTGTAGGCATCCACAAGCCTGTCCAACACGTCGATGTAGCGATACGTGTTTTTATAGGTTAGGTAGCGCCACATGCGGTTCTTGAGCGTGCGGTTGACTCACTCCACCACCGCCGCCTTCACGTCGGGGTTCTGCGTGGTGACGTATGTGACACCGTGACTCTTGAACACTCCCTTGGTAGCGGCCCCGGTAAACTCCGTCCCCTTGTCAGTCTGTAGACAGCGAGGAGTCGCCTCGGAGAATATCCTCTCGAACGCTGCCGCCACCTCTTGCCCGCTTTTCCTCCTCAGTGGTACCACGAACAGCCACTTACTGAATACGTCGATCACAGTCAGCAGGTAGTTGACCCCGTCGTTGTGCTGGCTGAGACCGCGCATGTCGTTCAGGTCCACCAGCCACAGCTCCTGAGGCCCAAAAACGGCGTAGCGGTTGCGGGGAAACCGCTTGCGCGCCGGCTTGTGCAGCGTGTAGGTGTCCTGGGCGCGCAGCCATTCCACCGCTCTGCGTTTCGGGAGGCGCGCGGCTCTGGCCAGAGCAGCCACCCCGCCGAGGGAACCGGGCTGGCTCGGGTCATAGTACAGCTTCTCCATTACGGTGAGAACGGCTCCCAGTTGTCCAATGACGATTCCTGGTCGGGTTCTTCGGTTATTATCCTTCTCCTGGCCACCGGAGGTCGCGGTCTCAGGCGGTCTAGCATCGGTGTCAACCTCGGTGACAGGGGTGTTGAGGAGGCCGTCGTGTCTCCCCAGGGGCTCGATGCAGTGTCCAGCCCCCCGCTTAGGTAACGCAACGCCGTGGGATTGCTCATGTATTCTTTGGGCACGTTCATGTTTTTCAAGGCGGTCATCACTTGTTGCCAACCGGTAGGCAATCGGTCCGCCCTTCGCGCTCTCACTATGCTATGCGCGATGTCCACTATATTGGAATTGGGGACCTTCTCGTTGTTCACATACACCGCCCCACTGGCGTCCCAGGCGATGGGGCTGCCTTGCTGGGTCATGAACCGCAACAAGTTGCGCGCCACCGACTTGTAGATTTTTGGGAACGATGCCAACACCCCCTCCTCCGAGGTGCTAGACTCGCGTTTCACGTGACTCGGACCTGCCTCTCCCTCCTCCTCCTCTCCCTCGATGATTGACAGGCCTATGGGTTGACGTTTAGCCGCGGAAAAGTGCAGGAACCGCTGTAACACCTGTTGATATTGTTTCCATTTTCCGTATCGTTCAGCCGCTTGTCGCTCAGTATGCGATGCATCTCAGCGTCCAGGCCGGCTGGCTTATTGGTACTGCCTGCTCCTCCTCCTCCTGGTCCTGGTCCTTCTCGCAATCTCTCGATGAGCTCCTGCGGTACGACTACCATTTTCTTAGCGTGCTCCATTTTTTCAAATTACTTTCTGCATTAACACGGGCAACACCGCACTCAACAGCAAGGGCAGGAGGATCCCACCGCCCCGTTGTACAAGGTAGCGTCGCTTCTTGACCCAACCCTCACCGCGTTTCACCAGCCGTCTGAGCGCCTGTTTGTGCTTTCTCAACTTTCGTTTATGACAGGTGGTGAGCGGCACGTTCCCACGTAACACGTTGTACGCACACTCACACACTGACCTGATACGGCTGTTCTCGCACGCTTTTAACAGGGCCTTGCGTTCCTTGGGTGTAGCGTGCACCAGAGTAGTCAGCAGGGCTGTGTCTTTCTTCACGCGGTGCGACATGATGACTGACGCTGGCGCGCACTCAGCCTATTTATCACTTCTTCTTGGGCAGGTACACATAGTTAACCGGGTCGTCTGGTAAAACGGCCGAACGTACGCGCATCTCTTCAGGTGTAGACTGTTTCAAGTCTATCAGCAGATAGGCGTGAGGATCGCGCGTGACGTCCGCGTAAGCCTCCTCCACAAATTTGGGGTTCTCTGGGTATACTTGGCGAGCCAAGTATTTGATCTGAGCGCGGTCCCGGGGGTTCTTGAAACACACTATGTAATGAGCGTTCAGCGATATGTCGCGCTGGCCCCTGCCCTGATGAAACAGGTTTTGCATGATGAAGAACACGCTCATGTTGCGGTGATGGGAGCCCTTGGCGAACAGGTCCGCCACGCCGGGGCCAGCCTCACGCATCATGTCATCGACGATAACCAGGGAGGGCTCACTACCATCGTAGTCGTCCAGGTCGGGCAGGCCGGCTACGTAGCGCACAGTAGGGTCATCAGCTCCTCCTCCTCCACCGCCGCTACCGCAGTGCCAGGTGATACGGGCGAAGCGCGTATCGCACATGCGGTCGGCGTGCCCTATGAAGCGAGCCACAAAGTGCGACTTGCCGCTGCCCGAAGGCCCAGCCACGATGGCGGTGAACGGGTGTTTCCACCTCAAGTCCATGGTGGCTACTAACACAGCCACGCACCGCCTCGACTCTTATAATTAAATTGTGTTTTTTTTGTATATTATTTTATTTTTTTTTTATTTTTTTTTTATTTTTTTTTATTTTTTTATTTTTTTTGAATTGATTAGGATAAAGGAATAAGGTTTTTTTATTTATTCAAACAAATTCTAGAAGAGCTCCTTTGCTGCCGGGGGACCGCTCCTCTTGACCAGACTCATCCTCGACCCCACACCCACGTTGTACTGGCCGATGACATGGTCTCCCAAGACGGCCAGGTATCTGCGAGGCATGTAGATCCTCAGCGGGTCGTCACCAGTCAGCCCCTCCAAAGTGGCCATTATCGCCTCACCATAAGGAGTATCCACCCGCTCGAATGACCGGATGGGGTATGTGATGTTGTCCCTCAGATCGGCTATGCGGGTATAACCCCCCGCCTTGCAGCTGTTGAGAGCTGACTTGAGGTCTCCTGTTTGGTCCATGCTGCTCGTTGAGTGTCTGGATGTGGAATGGTTGTGGCTCACCACCGAGTCGTATTATATAGGCTCACTGCGTCAACATGTTGTTTACGTCATTGTGTGTGTTTTTCCGGGTCGTTGTGGTGTTTACTTCTTGCGCTTTGGGATGACGCAATCGCCTCCAGCCTTACGTTTTCCCTCGCAAACTGTTGTGCAATCGCGGGTCTTACGCCAGGCAGGTAGTGGAGTCACGGTCCTACTAACTCCGTTAATTTTAGGCACTCCGGTATCGCTATTAATCCACATATTTTCTAGTCTCGTTAACAGGTCCGTGAGGCATATGCAAATTTCATTGTCTCTATCCTCGTCCAAGTACAGGCCGCAACTGTGCGTAGGGCGTCCGCCTTTGAATACCGACATCTTCAATAAAACGTTTCCTAAGTTGGCAGGGTTCTTTACTGTATATTGACATTCGGCATCGCTCCAACTGCATGATGGAGAATCGGTAGGCGTATTCCTGTCCACTGTCGATCCAACAACGGGCTTCTTGCTCCTCTTCTTAGTTATGGTAGGCGGTCTAGCATTCTCATCCATGGCGTCAAGCTCCTCCATCAGAGAGCGGATGGTTCGATCCACCTCGGTTGCGCTGTTGCTGCTGCTCATGGCGTCTCGGGCAAAACTGAGGCCGCGGTAGCGGACCTCAGGTTTATATACCGGCAGCGCGCGCAACCGGGTATGTCCCCGCCGAGCGGTGGCGGCCAAAGAGGGTGCGCCACGACAGCAAGCCGCTGACTAATTCAAGGGTGCTACCTTGAGCGTCAGCAAACCGCTAAGTAACTCCTTCCTGGGCAACCCCTTCAGGGCCCGCCTCGACGCGCACCGCCGACTGTCCCCGGTCGGCGGGGGCTTTTTAAGCCGCACGTAGGCCGAAACATGGGGCGGATGACGTCACGGGGGGGATGACGTCACCGGGGGGGGGATGACGTCACCGGGGGGGACTTATCCTCGGCTAGCTCTGTGGATAAGTCCACAACCATATAGTTTTTGATAAAGGAATATCGTTTATTTTTATAGTTTGTTTTTTTGGATAAAGGAAATTTTCTTTAATTTTTTCGTTTTAATCTTTAATCTTTATTTACAATTTTTTTTAAATTATAATCTTTACTTAACCCCCGTTTACAATAACCTTTGCAAAGACCTGGTCGGATTCTAAAAGAAGTAAATTAATCACGCGTTGACAGGCAACATGCGGTTTATTGATACCATCCAAAGCAGCTTGAACTTGTAGGCGTTTTTGTTCAGGCAACCGCTTCTTAATCCACATCCTGATGGACAATTCGGCAAAGTGACCCGTTGTGTAATACTTCACCGTCTGTAGGAACATCTCCGCATCGATTGACTCTATGTCTTCAATTACAGATCTAACTGTAAATGGTTTTGTATGATAATATTCACCTTCCAGTGACACATCAATTCCAACATTAAACATTTTGTTAGGTCTAGTCAGTGAAGGAGCTTGTGAGCAAATGATTCTAACATAAATAACTGGAGAACTCTCACTAATGAGATAACCTCAGGCAGTCACGTAGTCCTTACCAAAACATGTTGTAATACTGGAAAATGATGGGGAAGGAAGTATTTTATTTATGGTTTTTTTTATCTTTTATTTTTCTTTATTGAAAGAAGAAAAAAGATTTAGAGTGACTAGAGCCCTCCCAAACTGTTTTTATGGTCATTGACTTTAAAATCACCAAGGTAGATAGGTAATCATTGTTTTGTGGCCAATCCGCTTCCCAAGCACTCTTACCACAGCAAAAACAAGTGTGCTGCAAATTACTAGAGTCTGAAAAGCGATACACTTTAACAATTCTTGCAGGATACAGAACTCTATTACAATAATGCTCAGTGTACTGACAGTAGCGGCATTGATAGACTCTCTTGCCATTGTATCTATTATACAAGTCTAACACCTGAGGATCCGTTTCGGGGTTGTTAAGCACTAACACATGTTCCCGAACATACCCCTTGAGGCAAGATGCAACGTATCGCTGTATAGGCACTGGCAATTGTGCAATCCCCTGACACAGAATGTATTTATTCTTTCTTATTACAATACACGATTGCTGAGCTAGCGACAGTGGGTTGTATGCTTCCATAACTAACTCAAGATTCAGACTGGTCAAGCACTTAGCTTGAGGAGTCTAGTAAGTAAACAAGTTATATAATGAGGGATTTTCCTCCGTGAACAACAAGTCCACTAATGAGTAAACAAGTTATATAATGAAGGATTTTTCCCCCGTGAACAACAAGTCCACTAATGAGTAAACAGATTGAGTTTCTCTAAGTTTCAGTTTAGGTCAGAGAGTCAAACTATTACCATCAATATGGACACTGATAATGTATAGGAGAGTAGAATTCCTGATGAGGACCCCCTCAAGATCGTTGAGGCAATCGAGGAAAGGTATGCTAATAGCGTATGGGAAGGTAATATCCCTGATAAGGAACTCCTAGCTACCGTTGAGGCGGTAGAAGCAGAATATGCTCCCCAACACCAAGAGTATCCACGTTCCTACGATGAAATTCGAAGGGAATATGAAGAAACGTGGGAACGGATAACTACGTGTTGGTGCTCCCAACCTACATGTAATGAAGAATGGGAACAATATAATGCAGGCTGGGAGAGTCTTCGTGCTCTTGAGATTGAAATGGAGGAGGTTCAAGCGAAAGAGAGAGCTGAGACTTCACATCAGTAGTTTTTGTTTTAGTTTGTAATAAAGATAATTCATACAAAAATAAAAAAATAATAAAAAACCACGGGGGGGACGTCACGGGGGGGGACGTCACGGGGGGGACGTCACGGGGGGGACGTCACGGGGGGGACGTCACGGGGGGGACGTCACGGGGGGGGCTCCTCGGCTTGCTCAGTGGATAAGTCCACAACCATATAGTTTTTGATAAATGAATATCGTTTATTTTTTATAGTTGTTTTTTTTTTATAAAAGAAATATTGTTTATTTAAAGGAAATTAGTTTTTTTTTTTATCGGAATCATTGTCCGAAATATATACAATGTAGGGCCCTGGTTCCCCACTCGGCCCCGCCTCCGGCCCAGGTTGTTGCCGCTCGGGCCCTGGTTCCCCACTCGGCCCCGCCTCTGGCTCCGGTTTTCGAGGCTGCTGCTGCGGCCTGCGCTGGAGCTGGGGTCTAGGCCTTGGCCGCCGCTGCTGGAGGATTAACCCCCGACGGATCTCACGATGGAACCTGTTGGCCTCCTCCTCTTCTCGCCGCTGCTGTTGCTCAGCGTACTCAGGGGTCCACCATCCCTGAGGTACACAGGTCGGCTTGACGATAGCTGCAAATAACGAACCAACATTAATATTCTTTTTTTTGACGAGATTTATTGATATTATAATAATGAGAAACTGAGGATTGCTACTCACCAACTGGTTTTTTGATGGGTCTCCTCTCGGGGGTAGGCGTCTGTGTAGAGGCATCGACACAACGTCTCGTGGCAGGAGCAACAGGAGCAGTGACAGCGGCCGGGGCATTTCTGTGGGTGGCAACGTGCCGGGCCACCTTATCTTTTCTGCCAAATTGCTTCCCACAGATTAGGCATGGGAAAAGCAGCACATTACCATGCGTCAGCATGTGCCGGCACAAATGGTCACTGCGCGAGTACCTCTTGTCACAATACATGCAAGTATACTCCATCGTGGCTGCAGTAAGAATGATTTAAGACGTGGAGAGACCGGCGGGTGAAAGCGGAGGCGCGCGCGGTAAACATCATGTAGGCGATAAACAAGGAAAGCAAACGGCACGTAGTGGAAGAAGCCATTAGTAAACAGGGGGGGGTCCATGGGGGTTGTCGGGGGGGGGCGACACAGGGCTGATCCTCCCAATCCTCAGCTTGCTAAACTTTGTCACTTTGTCTTCTTTTTGTTTTTTGTTTCTTGTAATTGTTTCTTTATTTAATTCATTTTTATTTCATTAAGACATAATTCTAATGATTACATTAAGTGATACTTAAATCTACGATGATACATGAATACAAAATATGAAGGATGAAAACTTACAATACGACATGATAATATAAATAAGCTTAAACTAGGGGAATACATTTCACCCAGAGGAGGGCCACCTCTTCGTTGGCGATGAGGTTGTGGAGGCGCTGCTGGACCAAGGTTTGTAGAGGGACAGGTTGACGCGTCCGGCCCTTTTCGTGGTACACATTGCCTTGCTCTGTGACGTCATCCAGTGACCAGTCGTGATGATCCGCGTCGCAGCGTACATACACTTACTGCCGTGCATTCAGCCTTATACAACTGTTTTATAAACCATTTAACTGTGTTTAATGTATTTTTATACAAATATTGTAATTGTTATACCTTTAATTAGCTATATTATTGTACTTAATACAAGAAATAAACATAGTTCGTGTAAATAAAACAAAGCTTTACGATTTTTAAATATGTATTTAATGAACAATCATTTTAATTGCAATAGAAGAATATAACCAAATACTACTTTACTTTTGGAAATCCCTATAAAATGGAACCAAAAGGTACAGACAATGATTTATGTTGATATTTTTTTCACTTTGTTTAACCGTTTTCGTTCTCCAAAATCAGAGTCAATTTGTCTTTTCCTGAATTTGTTGGCACAAAGATTGAGGTTTAAGTCCTTCATTCTGATTATTGTTCTCATTTTAATATAAGACGTAATAACCTCCAAAGGGAAATCATCTACCTTTTGTGACACTTTACCAGCTAAATCTTTCACTACATTCAAGTCCTTCTTGATTTGATTGTCTCCATGATATATTCTGAACTCCTGCTCACACACCTGACTTATCCGTATCCACTGTTCAGAAGGCTCCACCAGTCCACCCTGTTTGAAAAAACGATGATTAATTAAGGCCTATTATCGTTATTAACGAAAATATATGTAATGTGTTACACAATATATACAATGTATGGAAATATAACTTAGTGAATTTATTTTGTATCTAGTATTTTGTAATGTTTAAAACATCTTTGTTAGAAACGTGTTTTTTGAATAATAATCACGGATTAATTGCAAACACGAATTGTATAAAAACTGTTAAAAATTTGCTTTTGTGTTTTGTTAACTGACTTCACAAACGAGGTTCTCAATTCTTCTGACACTTTTATTTTGTTACTGTTATTGTGTTACCGTTCATTTATTTGTTTCTATTCCGACAGATGTTTTAATAGTGAGTGTTACTAATTATCTGATCAAATAAACAAAATCTTTTCTCCATAAGGAATACAGGGCAACTTATAGGGCTTGTGGGGCGGAGCCCTAAGGTATTTTCGAAATGAAAATAAGCCTATGTGTTAACCAGATACACTAAGAATGTCCATGTACAATTTCAGCTCAATAGTTCCAGTTGTTTTTTTTTGATTGAGTGAAACACACACACACACACACACACACACACACACACACACACACACACACACACACACACACACACACACAGACAACATTAAATTTTTATATAATAGTTGATTTAGATATACCTATGTAGTTTACTGTAGGAACTTTTTAAGCATTTGCTATAGTAATGGTTTTTATGTATGTCGCTTTATTTGTTATCTGTATATTTATATCATAAAATCAATATAAATTATGATAAATTTAATTTGTAATAATGGTTTGACTTTCTTCTTACCTTTGACAAATGTCGAATCCAGGAGTGCTCGTTTGCTGGCGAAGGTTCACTTTTATAAGTATAATCTCCTAGGAATGGGCATTTCTTTAAATGTTTTTTTGCTACCCATCCAGCGAGATAACTTTGAGCTCCTTCCACGATTTCTGGACATTCCGTGGTTTCGATTTCTTCTTCACTACTCTTTACGTCCATTCTCTCTTGGGTTTTCTCGTTTTCACATGACCTATTTATGTCCAGTTTGTTTAGTACGCTCGCTACTATGAACTCACTTTCTGATAGGTCAGTGGTATTCACGTGGCTTTGGACTATTCCAGGGGTTTTACCAAATATTATCATCCGTACTCGGTGAATAACATTTAGGGGGGTTGGGTGATCATTCAAGCCCCCTCTTGTTCTTATCTGGGAAAATAGATTTTCCAAAGTGTCCTGATTTAGGCGGTGAGTTAATACGTAATCCATTTGGAATTCCTGTCTTACATAATCTAAGAGGCCTTTAACAGCATTTATTGACAGCAAAATTCCTTTTTGAAAAGGCATCATGGTCTTCTTTCCTTGACAACGCATTGTCTCTACAATCGTGAACATATCATCCAGACATTTGTTTTGTTCCACTTCGTAAATGCCATACCCACATTTTGAGGATTGCAATGACTGCTGTGGCACATAACTATTCATTACGTCGAACCAATCGTTCACGGAAACAATGAAAGCTGATAAATTACTTATAATGTGCTCGTCATTGACAGGTTTATATAATTCCAATGCCTTGGCAGTCGTGTTTGAAAACAGTTGAGCGGCCAACCTTACATTTTGCCTTTCAGCTCCTTCACACTCTAAATGTTGGTTATCAAGCTTATGGCAAACTTTAAGCTCGTTCGAATCAAGTTCAAGAAGGGCACGTATTGGGTTTTTGTCAACATAGACATTATCTTTTAACTGAAACCCCGTATCTAGAAACCAGTTCCGCAATAACTTCAGTACATGAGCGGTATCGGCAAACAAAAATACTTTTTTTGTTTTATCTGCTGGATTTTCAAACCATGGTTTTTCAATGCTAACGTTCAATTTCTTCCATAAACCATAGTTCCCACCACCCATATCTGATACACATGCCACAACATCATAACCACAAGCGTGAGCTTTATTTATGGCCTCAAATACAATTTCTTTTGAAATTGTCGTATCAAAATCGATGAAAATTGGCTGTTTCCAATTAGAGAATAGTCCTCTTAATACAATAACTTGCATTTGTTTGTGAGGCCCTACGACCTGGTCATTTTTTTGGTCATACTCGTATGTCTCTTTGACTTTCATCTCATCGTACAGCAAAACTGCAACCTTTTCATGCTTTTCCTTAGTTTCACCAGCAACTTCCATTAAACGAAAAATTTCGTCAAAAAACCCTTTGCGTATGTTGATATTCGTGATCCATCTATTCAAAGTAGACAAACTAGGCAAGGGAAAACGGCATTTTCTTTGAAGGTATACATATGTTCGTTTTCCAAGATAGCGTAGGGTAAGGGCTATTGATATTTCTTCGTTAGTCCAGTTAACTCTATTTTTAATCCCTAGCAATAAATCTAACTGATTTTTTGTAAATACAGTTTTCAGTTTATCTTTAATTTTTGATTCTACCAACTGTCGTGATTTGTTTTTCTTTAGTGTCTTTAGTGAATTAGTAAGCCTACGAACTTTTAAAGACTTTTCCCTTAAAATATACTGTTTTCTTGAAAGCTTCGCCTTAAGAATGTTATTTTCTTCCAACAATGCCCTGTATTTTCCATTCAGACTGGATTCTGTTTCCGAATTTGGCAAAACAGTACTGGTGCTAGTTGTTAACTCGCTACTTTCATCCTGCAGTTCGACTTGAGAAAATGTTTCAGATTGTTCAGGACATAACAACGAATTGATAAGTTGTTTGTTATTCCTATTTTCATATCTATTTTTTCTGTTTATCCTTAACTTGTTCTCAGTTGTCTCATTTTCACGAAGTAGGGTATTTGTTAAATTTTGAGAAGGAACTGCTGTTTGTTTAAGCTTCTTTTTACTCGGTAAATTCAACAGTTCTGATTTAAGATCCCTTTCATAGTCTTCTGGCAAAAAATGGTCTGAACATACGGAACAAGAGTCGGGGTTCCATTTTCCTTCCCGCTTACACAAATGCACCCATCTACTCCTTATTTCAGGGTCTTTAGGAAAATTAAAATATACTACGCCTTTCTGCTTTGTTTTAGCGTGGCTATTGTTGCAGACTGCAACTGTACACCTTTTCCCGGGCATTGCTTAATTTACTAACTGTTACGTACCATAATATTATTGACGGAACTGCAATAGCCACACAAAATGCACAAATGTTAATTCCACAAAACACTTTAAATCACCACCAAACAAAATTATGAAGTACGGAGAACAGAACAACCTCAATGCAAGATGATCCCACACTGCAGACTGCACTGGCAGGAGGCGGGAATGTTGGCGGGAGCGGATCGTGGCGGCAGATTGGAAGGTCACCGGGTGACGTCACACCGGCGGCCCTCAGACCGGTTTTAGTTACTGCTAGGAGATATAGGGGACGCGTCAACCTGTCCCTCTACAAACCTTGCTGCTGGACCTCCTCCAGGTCACCGGGTTGATTCGCGACGTAGCGCCGCCTGATATAATGGTGACGCCCGTCAGGACCCAGACACCCCCATCTCAATATGACCAATCGGTCTAGGATGGCGATTTCGACATCGGCGATCACATTTTGGATCACCTGGTGGTCCCACAGTGTATAAGTTGCAGTAGACATGGCTTCTGCTTGTGGAATGAGCGTTAGCTTTTGGAGGAGCAGTAAACATCCCGTAATGGGGGAAAAACCGGTGACAAACAAGGAAAGTAAACAACACGTGACCGGGGGGGACGTCACCGGGGGGGGTGACGTCACGGGGGGGATGACGTCACGGGGGGGGGTCGGCTCCTCAGTCTGCGAAGGTGGTCCAGAACCGGCTATGGCACCCTACTCATGTAGTCACTGATGGTGGTCCAAGGTCCAAAGGGAACCGAAATCCAGATTTTAAGGACTAGCTGAACTGACTAGATTGCCAAGATAAGATTTCTCATAATTTGTATATAAATATATCAAGCAATCTGAGGCATAAAATGAATGGTCAAACAAAGAATAAAGATAATTTGCTTTTTATGTTTCTTAAAAAACATATTCAGCATGGTAGGCTTATTCATGATCATATGCATATAATTTGATCCCACGATGGGGGTGAGAGACTTCATAAGTCTGTTCCGGGGTCCGTGAGTGCTGTGTCCGGCCGTAGAAATATCTCCCGTAAAAAAACTGTACGCGCTCGAAAGTTTTTTTTCAGGGTCACAACTCGCTGGAAAAAATGCTACCAAAGTAGCAAAAACAAGACTGTATCAGCAATGGAGGTTAGAAATAATAGTGTATGAGGGGAATTGATTGAGGGGGCAAGAAACTGCCTCCTACTGTACTTGCAAAATTCAGAATAGACGGAGGTTATTCAAGCGCCACGCGCCACGCCGCGCCGTGAGGACAAGTACCCGGTCGCCTCGGAGTGACTTCAAGCAGCAAGAAAACGAACTAATTTACTTGGCGCGTGTAAAAACGCACGTCTGACAAGTAGTCTTATAGAGAAAATTAAATGCTTCCCTTGCGCTCGCACTGCGTCATGTGATCAACTCATTGTACTCAACCTCATAACCTGTTATGTATTGTAGATGAATCGCAATTTTAATAATTTTATATTTATAGTCTGCACATTTCTGTTCTTTCTGCTAAACTGTGTGATCTAGATTGAACCCCTTCCAAAAAATAAACTCTCTTCTCGTGCAATTACAAATAACCAATACCACAAGATATAAAAAAACTAACCATATGAACAAATAAACGGTATCAGGAAACTGACACATACTTTCTCCCTTTTAGCCAACCTTTAATGAAACAATTATTTGTTATTTACTAAATATAGAACATGAAGTACAGATAAATGTGCAGAAAATTGCCTAAAATAGTTGTTTTCAGAATTATCCCCCCAAATCTCTTTTTGGGAGGCACCATAGAATCCATTGCTACACACAGTGGTTTTGAGAGGGGAAATGCCCCCTTTTACCCCCCCCCCCAGGGTTAAATGGCAACATATTTCGAACATCCTCTGTTGGTCAATGCTAAATTGATCTGCATATCAAGTTTTAATGAAATTGATCAGTAAATAAGAGAGAAATAGTTATTTTTGTATTCCCTATAAGAATAACATTGGACACATTACTGCGTTTACCGCTAAATGAAAATTATAATTTTCTCCGGAACTAGCAATTGTAGAATAGTAATTCAGAATACTACTTTATTTAATTTTTTGAGCTATTTTAATGGTGAATAGTAATTTTGTTAACATTTATGTTTTTTTATGAAAAATAAGAATAAAAAAATTTTTATGTTTTAAGTCCTGTGATTTCTGACCCCGAATTTTCCCAGAAACGCGGCTGGTGTCATTTTGTTGGAAACCTAATGCTCTACAAACCACAAAAGTTTAATCTAAATCGTTAGAGCCGTTTTTGATCAATTTGGATTTTTCATGTTTTTTGGCGATTTTGGGGAGATAATTACCCTTAAAAAAAAAATTAGAAAAATTAAAAAAACGCCTGGAGATATCGAGGATTAGTACCTACATACAAAATTTTATAAAATCGGTCCATTGGTTAGGGCTCTAGCTCTAGCTCTGTACACATCCACACACACATACACACACACGCACGCAAACAAGTAGGGGGCATTGGAGGGTTCTGCGCCAAGTAAGCAAAGTGCACCTGCGAATGCGGATGCGGATTATGACGTCACCCCCCCCCCCGATGACGTCACCACCCCCCCGGACACCCCCCATGAGGAAAACCCCTTAAAAAATTAATAACTAGCCTACATACCGGCCGATTGTAACGGGACTTTTGCTAGATGGCAGGCCTTATGCTAAGGAAGCAAGTGACGAAAGAAACTTGAAAATCGAGCATCAAACAAACGCGCTATTAATTTATAAACTTACTTTCCTTATGGGATCTCAGCTGTTTACCGGCCGATTTCGATAGCCTTTCACCTTATGTTAGGCCTTGGCTTATGGAAACTATCCCCGAAAGAAATTTGAAATTTAACCGAAAACCAAACCCGCTATTAATTTTCCAACGTCTTTTCCTTATGGGATCTCCACTGTTTACCGCGGGTGGAAAAATTCCCGAGTGCTGCGGTGTGCCAAAAGCAAACAGCACCAAAGTGCACCTGCGGATGCGGATGCGGATCATGACGTCACCCCCCCCCCGCTTACGTCATCACTTGTTTACTTCACCGCTTCGTCGCTGGTACTTTTCCGTTGCGACATGTTACGGCCTACGTGACCGCCTCAGGCTGTTTACTCATTGGCGATTCCGAGAATTGTTTACCGCCTAAAGCACTATGGATGCCTACATTCCACTACGAAACTTCTAGAAGCTTCTAGAATGTTGTAGAACGTCGTGGACCGCGGTGACGTCATCCCCCGTGCCTACGTGACCGCCTCAGGCTGTTTACTCATTAGCGATTCCGGGAATTGTTTACCGCCTAAAGCACTATGCCTACATTCCACTGCGAAACTTCTAGAAGCTTCTAGAATGTTCTAGAACGTCATGGACCGCGGTGAAGTCATCCCCCGTGCCTACGTAACCACCTCAGGCTGTTTACTCATTAGCGATTCTGGGAATTGTTTACCGCTTTCACCGCCTAAAGCAATAAGGATGCCTACATTCTACTGCTAAGCTTCTAGAAGCTTCTAGAATGTTCTAGAACGTCACGGACCGTGCGCGGCTTAAAAAGCCCCCGCCGACCGGAAGCGATCGGTGGCGCGCGTCGAGGCGTGCATGAATGAGTTGCTCAGCGGCTTGCTGACGCCCGATCATGACATGGCGCGCCCTCTTTGGCTGTCGCCACCGCTCGGCGGGGACATACCCGGTTGCGCGCGCCGCCGGTATATAAACCTGAGGTCCGGCCCCACGGTCTCAGTTTTGCCCGAGACGCCATGGCCAGCAGCAGCAGCAGCAGCGCAACCAAAGTGGACTAAGCGCTCCGCTCCGCTTTTACTGATGCATGCTGAGATGGGGTAAAAGATTCGCAAAAAAACTTCAGTTAAAATGTGAGGAGGAATATTCTCTTCGACTTTCTTCTTCCTCTTTGATACTACCTTTGATGGGTCTGCATTACTTTCCTCCTCTCTATCTCTTTTACCAAACTTTAAAAATGCAGTTATTTCCTTGATTATCTCTGCTTCACCGGTATTATCACGTTCCAATAACGGTGCTACCTCTGCATCACCTTGTACAACAGATGGAGAACTCATTTTGTAGAAGATGTTACCCATGCGACGATAGGCGATCAATTGAAGACCTGCATTGTTGCTCCGCTATTTATAAATTAGCGACAGTGGCGGTGCCGGTGGTGGTGGTACAACATTTTACAATACTGTCTTTACAATACCGGTCAACGGTGTGTATGTAACAATTTTATCGTGCAAAATTAAACAATACGTAGATGTATTTGCAGGTACGTTATCTTGAAATTCCATTTCTATTTTTATATCAACACTAGACGATTTTACAGATTCGTTTTGTTTGGAGCAATCAATTACAACAATCGGAGCTTTCGATTCAAACTGTTAAGGAGATAGTAGAGGTTTGTTGGTTTTGCCGTAATAGGAGTTTTGGAAACGAGCATACATATCATATAAAACACTAAACCTTTTCTTGTCAAAAGATAAATTAAAGTTGTCGTAGGGAAAGAATTGTGAATTTAGGAACACATTACAATTTGTCAGTTTGCAATGATCAAATTCACCAGCATTTTCAGTTATTATACTTTTCTTCTTCGTTTGTAATCCAAATATTACATATCTCGCTTTTTCCAAATGAGTAGAAGTTTTTACAGTCCATGTATGCCGTTGTGTTGTAGGTAAAACGGGGTATTCATGAAACTCTCAGCTTCTGAATGGTATTACAATGTCTCGATCTGATTTTAACTTTCTTAATAATGTAATCCTATGTTCATCATTTAGTCGCACATGTGGTACTCTCCAAACAATCTTGTCTAATGTTAATCCCCGGTCTAAATTGGCATCAGTTGTTCCAGCAGCTGCTTTAATAATATCTTTATCGTTTGATGATCTTAATGAAAACTAGTTCTTGTTTTACATTTATTAATATTCTTCTGTAGTCTTCAGCAAATCCTAAGAGTAATCTTAAAGGTACGTAGAAATCAAAGTTTCCCGAAGAGTTAGGATTAATCGTACTTTTGTCTGGTGCAACCCATCCTGCGACAGCTAACAGATTCTTCTCATTTGGTGTTAAAGACGCTAATCCTTTCAATGTGCTGGAAATTCCAACCTTTTTTGTAGAATCCACTGTAACTCCGGAGATTTAATATCTAATTTCATCAAACAGAAATGCCATAGGATTGTTTATGAACGGAACAGTTGTTCCAGCAGTACCATCACTTTTTGTTACTTTTCCTTCAATATATATATAACTTTCGCATGGAAGAGTATAAATGTCTTGTTGTTGTATAGGAATCCTAATTTCATCGTTATTGTTTAATTTTGACGAAGCGTAAAGGTTGTGCGTGTGATATTCCTTTTCCCATAAGGTCTCGTCGAATGTTGGACCCTGCGCTATATCCAGTATATCCATTGTTAATGACCTTTAATCCAATTTCTTCTAGAAAACGAATTTTGTCACTTGTTAATCCTTCTACAGCTGGTGAGCTACTGACCTCTTTCTTGGTTGGCTCTCTATTCTTAAATGATAACCCCATCGTCTAAGCGGATGATTTTATATGTATTCTTACAGTAATAGCTTCTCCTCTAAAGTCAATAAGGTTTCCGTCTTGATCCACTATGTTCAGCACGATGTCTGAAATGAAACTGGTGTTTAACGGTAGGTACACGAGGTTTTGAGGCTTTTCTACTATCTTGAAACCCGGTGCAACTGATGGGTAGAAAGTGTATAATATATGACGATTCTTACCATCTCTGTAGGATCCTTGTATAATGTTACATGTAATGTCTATGGTATTAACTTTGATGATCGTCACAGTTTTATTCCCAGAATGAGTTGTATTAGGTACTAATACATTTGTTTCCTTAGAAAACCCCAGTAAACTACCAATTGAATGTTCTTGATTAAAATCAATATAATACTTAGAAGTAATTTCGGCTTTCATTGTATTGTTATTGCCTTTTATCGATATATATTTTCTTTTCCCATATGTTTTTGTATAACTTCATTTATATTGTCAATTTCATAAGCTCCTGTCGGTAAACTAAATTGTTTCAAAGCTGAATATTTTCCTTTGTCATCTTTTGTCTTGTAATAATGTATTTTGTTATTAATTCCTTCACTAACGTTTGGAATAGAGTTATATGTTGTTAAATCCAATAATGCTGCTTCCCATAGTCTTCCTTTATGCAAACGTAGCGCTGGAAATAGAATACTGCGCAAAGTACATGAGTTACTAGTTAATGACACTGTATACGAAGACATCTTAAAGTTGACTAACACTTGTAGCTAAAAAGTCTAAACATAAATGGCCGCAAATGGATGTATCCTCAGGTTGTTCTCTTGTATAATTGTAAAAAACATTTTCAGCCGCACGAAAGTATTGTTGAAGTTCTTTCGGTGGTGGAAGATTTCCAAAACTGTCGAAATAATAAATAGTTTTACCGAGTTTCTTGTAACACACCCAGTGAGTGCCTAATCCTTCACTATTATCCTAATTTACTATACCAGTCTCATTTTTCCACATTTTAACCGGTAATTCATCTTTCATAAATACTCCTCTAAAAAATGGAATTTTCAAACAAGAAGCATATGTAATCAGTTCTTCATTGGTTAATTCTTTGTTTTTAATTATTAATTGCTGTTTTCTTATTTAATACACACGATACGGTCTTAGGTATAATCCTCCTCCCTTTTTTATCATTGACCATATTGTTGGTTTCTTTTTAGCTTTACCACTGGTAGATCGACGTTTTCTTCTGATATTACCTCGTTGTTTCTTAGCGGGTCTTTTCCCACGCCTTCTTCTCTTTCCTCCTCCAAACGTAGTTTTTGCTTTCATTGCTGCTGTTACTGCTAAAGACGCTGCTTTTTCACCAATACTCGCGTTACTAGATTTTACTCTTTACCAAGCTTTCTCAGCAAGTGCTCTATCTGCTATTGATCTATTTTTAGTATCACCAAATTTGGAATACGCTATATCGTGCTGTTTACAAGCCTGATCGAGCTTATTTATTCCAGGATCTCCTCTAGCAAGACGTTTCTCTAATTTGGTTCCAGGACCACAATCCTGATATCCTCCAGGTAAATGTAATTCCACAGGTAATAAATCAATCGCCTTGTTAACTATAGCTCCAACCGGTTTACTCAATAGAGAAAATGCTGTTGATGCTATTCCCCTTCCTCTCTGTAATCTCTCTCGATTATGACTGATGCGTTTAACCCTCGACATGACTATTTAAAGCAAAACTTACAATCAGTAGGAGCACTCTATAAATGTTTTACAATGAATGTAATATCAGTTTTGGTTTCTTGTATTATATACTGTTTAAAACCCATTTATTATATAGAAATGGATTGATTAATTAAATTTAAACATATTACATAAAAGTAGTAAAAATAGAAATAAGGTGTAATTGAAGATGTTCCAGATGTTTCTCCGGTGGTGATGGTATCGTTGTCTTCGATAAAATTAATAAACTTTAAATAATTTTCATGTTCCCTTAGAAACTTGCCACTTAATCGTTGGTGATTGAATAACACATCCCAGTCTAGTTTAACTTTAAAATTGTCAATGTAATTCTCAGAGAGATTTTGATATTTACTTATTACTTCCCAACAGTTATTAAAATTTGATGTCATCTCTACGAGGAAGTCTTCTGAAAACTGTTGTCTTTGTAAAATATGGATCCAGTTAACTCTGTGAAAATAAATTCTTAACATAGTCATTGTGAAGAGGTAGTGTGTGGAAAGTTGTTCCCAATCCATATATCTATCAAACCGTTGAACAAAACCATCTGTCAACACTCCTTGGGGAAATCTCGGCTCTTGAGATATTAAACTCCACGCAGTGATATTGGATTCCATCATCCTCTCTGTATCGTCTCTCGAATATGACTGATGCTTTATCCCTTATCATGGGTATTTAAATTATTTTGTCTCTTATGTAATCTTCATCGTTTTCTGTTGGTTCATTAATCACATTCACTTTATCCCCCTTTCTAATGTCTTGACTTTAGAAGACTCAGACGGTTTATCTCGTTGATTAGGTTTCTCTGGATTGTATATATTTTTCCAGTTTAAATAATTGTGGCTGTCAACATCTGAAGCTGCAGCTCTTCCTGAAGCCCGATGGATATAATTAAATAGAGCTGCACCAAACCTTTCCAAATGTTTTTCATATCCTGTAGTCCATTTCTTGTGTACGATATCAAACATTTTCTTTTTTACAGAGTCTCCATCCTGCTCACAATCACCTAAATTTGATAATTTTAATTTGTTTACATCATAGCTTGTGTCAGTTTCATTCCTTTTGTAAATCGTTAACAATTTTAGAGTAGCTAAATTTACTGCTTCACCATCATAAACGGGATGTTGTATATTGCTTAACCTTTTACCAGAAAACCCCCAATGATCTTCGTGTACAGTTAGGGTTCTTTTATCCATGTATTGTACCGCAACCGCATCAGAAGACAAAAGCGGATCACCAACATTTTGAATTACTTTTCCTTCAAAATCATAGTTGCCATCAGCTGTTAACGGAAACCCAGCTCTTTTTTCATTATGTCCAGATTTTACTCCAAACTCGGAATACCGTACAAACTTGTCCACACTCATGATGTAACTGAATCACTGTCGTTTAGGTTCTCATTATATTTACGTATAATGAACAATTATTCCTCGTTTTCGCAGTTCATCAACCGAAGCTACCCATTCGTTTTCTAAACCAGTGTGCCCGGCTTCCATTGCTTCATGTAATAACCTCATTCGATCAACTAACTTATTTATGTCGTTGTAATATATTGTATTACTTTTATACAAATTTTTCAATAATCCCCTTCCAGATGTGGTAGGATCAGTTGTTTTTCTCTTTTTATGTAAAACATTTAATTCAGCAGAAGATAATGCTCTTCTTTTAATTTGAGCTTTATTTAATTTCGAGGGGAAAAGACTAGATATAAAACTTATGTATTTTATTGACCGATTTCTATGAATAGGTACGTCTTTGGAATACTTTTTTCTATGTGCATTTGTATACTCTAGTATATTTTTAAACAATTGGATATCCTTTTTAGTATATTTACCAGGATTATTTTTAAAGATGAGTTCAAACAAACCTTGTATACCTTTATATTTCTTATCACCAATAACTATATCATCATTTTCGTTTTTATCTAACTTGCTATCTCCAATCATTAATCCTTTTTCCTCTATTCTAGCTCCATATGTATAATAATTTCGATTAGCATGTGTGGCGTGTAACATTTTTAATGTATATTTTCTTCCAAGTGTTCCTTTAAACATAATATTCGTGCCTAATTTGCTTAAGTTGGATGGGTTAATAACCTCTTCTTCTGCTCTTGTATCTTCTACACTTGTATCTTCTGTACTTGTATCTTCTGCAACGTCCTTTTCCTTTAAATCTTCTATATCTCCGCTTTCTTCATACTCGTCGCTTTCTTCAGATATTTGTAACTGGCCAAAACTTTCATCATTCTGAAATTCTTCTTCATATTTGGAAATTGGTAGCATTTTGTCTCCTTCGAAGCGAATTGAAGGTTTTTCCATATTTTGTAATAATCGCTTTAAAGGTTCAGTAACAGGTTTGAAGTTTGTTTCTAAAAATTGCTCTCTTTCATTTATACCTGATTTTAAAGCTCGGTTTTTTTGTCTAATAGAATCACTAAGTGATTTTATTTCCTTTAATAGCTTTTGCTGGTTAACCATCTTCACACCTTGACGAATTGTACAGTAATACCGCTAATCAGTGTATTAAAACAAATTTATCAAAACCTATTCTATAACGGCCATCTTTTATAGCTTGATCTTTCATAATAACCAGAAATCCATACTTTTCCGCCCATGCTTTTCCGCAAAGTTCTTTAAACTTCTCAAATGGCATATCCGCATTCACATGATCGTTATATATATATATATTTTAGGTTAGTATCGTCTTGTTTGAATACAATTAAAATATTTGCATTATCTCTGATAAGTTGTTTCGGGATTTTGCTATAAGATTGTCCTATATATATGCTGTCGATGTTATTATGTCTTCCGATGGAAAAGTAGTTTCTAATAGTATCCTGATTTTCACAAGATACATCGTCAAATATAAATACAGAATACGGTTTCGCTTCGTTTGGTTGCATAATGCTATCACTAGCGTTAAATTTATAAAAGTTAACATCAGACACATCAGATAAGATTTTATCCGGCAATTGATACTTTGGTTGTAGTAGAGACTTTGAAAAAATATATAGGTTATTAAACCTTAACCCCTGCGGATTAGTGATCAAATTAAAGACAACATTGGTCTTTCCACAGTTTAGGGGCCACTTACTATACATCGAACAGTGTTTGGAAGTAAACTACCGTGTTTACCATTGTTGATTTTAACGTTATCCACAGTTAAATCATCTATGTTATTAATATTGAATCGATCTTTATGGTGAATAATCTCCATCCTGTTCAAAGGTTAACGATGAAATGAGTTGCTTGCATTAAACCAAGTTCTTTATAGGTATCCATAAATCCTCAGTTTTGTTAAACCCCAACCACTGCACTTTAACTGCGTCCTTTTTTCTTTGTAACACTTTTTCAACAAGATATACATCACCTACTGTTGACTTTAACATTTCATGTCCATAAAATGCACCTTGCAACAAATTTCCTTTGTTATCTTTTAAGATATACGTTTCAGGTACAGTCGGTTGCACTTTATACACTGTAAAAACTTCATTCATCCAATTGGGAAGGTATTTCTTGGTAAACACTCCGTTATATTTACTAATCCTACTTTATCACTTACATTAAATTTTCTTGGTTGCATATTTTCTACTTTAGGATTTGTATTTTTCTTTATGCGTTTTAATACATCTTTTGCATTTCTATTATTTACTTTGTTAGGTTTCATACCAATCGTTCTATGAAACCTGTTGTTATAATCATTTATTAATTGTGGTAAAATATCATTCCACACGTAAGAACCTCTTTTTGAAAACTGTTTATACAGTGCTTCTTTTAATGTTCTATTGAATCTTTCTACAATAGCTGTTTTTTTCTCTGAATTTGTAGAATAATGATTTATTTTATATTTCTTCATTAACTGTGCGAAGTTTGTATTAAAGTATTCTGTTCCATCATCAGTTTGTAAATGTTTAATTTTGTTTTTACCTCTTTTTATAGCTATTTCCATGGCTTGTGTTACGCTTTTACCAGTCTTGTCCTTTAGAGGCAAAGCGTCTGACTCTTTTGTAAAACAATTAATAATTGTGAGTATATATTTAAATCCTTTGTTTATTCTGCTATACGGTCGCATTTCAATTAAATTCGCTTGATATAGATCATTTATCCCTTTTATAACAGTATTTCTTCTTGGAAAATTTATTCTTGCAGGTTTGTGTAGTTCATTAATAATTTTCTCCTTCAGGTCTGACATGATGGTTTCACGAAGACAGCTGATATGGTATTAAATATTCCTTTGTATAAATCTGCTTATATATAGTTCAAGGTCATTCAAAACTTGTGTAAAAAAAAGGGGAAACACAGCTTAACATTGCTGTGTTTCCCCTTTTTTACGGAAAGGAAAAGGATAAAGGATCTAGGACGATGAAAGGGTTACTCGTCAATAGGGTTGAGGGAATATTGGCCGAATGGTAAAGTGTGGATGTTGTCTGTAAGAATGTGTCGTTTATCGTCATTGGAAGAAAGTGCTTTTTTAACTTCTGTTAGGCTGTACAACTGATGGTTAAAACTTTTGATTGTATTGAATTTAGCTGTAATGACTTTATCTTCAAATAAACATTGCTTGTATTGATCAAAAATAACTTTCTTTTCTAAATATAATTTCTTTACACCTTTAGCTTTCTTAATATAGCTATTCTTCTTGTCTTCTTTTTCATCATATAGTTTCAAGGAATACAGTTTTGACATAAGTGCAACAATCTCTTGAAGTAGAACTCCATTTGCTTCATCCTTATTTTTGCCCAGTACTTTTTTGTTTCTGTCTTGATCGTAGTTAGGATGGGTCTTTGGGTAGTCAGAAAAATCGAATTCGTTTTTGTGAACAAATGTACGACGATCTTGATACATATCATTTGTAATAATCCAATACACAAAAGCGTCTGTATCCATGTAGCTAATGCCAATGTTCTCTCTTCCATAGAAGGCAACCATTTTGTTATAATGAAAATCGTACATGTGTGTTTTTGAGATGTCCAAGATTGACATGCCTATATATAAAGGACGATCCATCTTCACACTCGTCTTCTTCATGAACACTGCTACAAGTGTTTCATTAATAATTATAGATGTTCCAAAGTTTGGCTGCTGTACGAGTTTCTGTAGCTTTTTTGCGTCGGTAACAAGTTTAACATTTTGTGTATTTTTTTGTTTTCAAATGTTTCTTCAAATATCGCATTATTCATTAATTTAAAGAAATCTTTTTGAAATTATGATGTAGCGGCTGCTCTTCTGGTGGTGTTTGAATCAATGTAGGGTTTCTAACCATCATGACTGAGAAAATTCCAAAACTCTATTAATTTTTGTAATACGTAGTCCTAATTCGATGGCTTGTTGGACTACCCAAAAGTGAGCCACGTAGCGCTGTTTATTATTTAGGGTCATCATTAATTTAGGGTGTTTTCCAGTTGGAGAAACTTCTGTTTTAGTGAGGAGTGGGAGGTCGTAATGGAGATCATGTAAATGTTCCGGGTATTCAAAATCGCAATCCAAAATATATCCAGTGTCACCATGTTTTGGAATTTGTGAAATATCGCCAATAGAGTCGGGATTAATCCATTTGAAGTTATCATATGGAAGTGGGTTTGACATAGCCCATCCATATAAGTTATTTGCATCGAAATATCCCAAATAGGTTGTTGGTTTAGTTTCGTCGTAATTAGGAAGGTATTTTTTGTTGGCTTTAACATGTCTGGTAACACTTTGAACCAATCCACCTCTTACACCCGCTTCAATCATTAAAACCATGTCAATATTTGTTAAAAGTTGGAGTTTGCATTTTGTTTCTTTTAACATGGCTTGCCAAGCTAATCCTGGAGAAGTATACGAATGTTAAGGGTCCAATCCATATGCGGCAAAACAGGTGTTTCGAAATTCTTCAATCACATCACAAAGAAGGGTCACATCTAGTTTGACATAAATGTCTGAGTAATCCCCTATGGTCTCCATATTCATCTCGTTCCATACTCGAAGTGCATGTTGATAATCTTCAGGTTTTATTTCTTCATCATTAAGTTTGTTTTTGAATTTATCTGGTGTAGGAAGTGATGTTTCATCAAATCTATGCAGTCCATCGATGTAATCATAGGGGAAGACTCCTTTTTTAAGAGCTAAATCCATTTTATCATTAGGCACAATTTTTCTTGTTTCAATCAAATCATTAAATTTTTAGTTAATTTTGCAAGGCTAAAAGGCATAAATCTGAATGAATCAACAAATCTTAGTTTTATTTTACCAACTTTTTTAGAGAAGCTTATAAATTTCTCCATGGTTATTGCCAAGACATCTATTTCTCCATTATCTCTGCCTAATTCTGGGATTATAAAGTGGGAGTCGTATCCACTAAGATTATGTAAAACAACGGGGATAAAATTTGGAAGTTTGTAGTTTAGATTGCAAGAGTTACAGGCTGCACCTTTGTAAGCTCCTGTTAGATGGTCATGGTCTCGCACTTTACTGTTAGTCAGTGTAAAAGTGTTAATACACAAATAACATGTTGTTGCTGAATCGTGTCGTTGAATTTCATCTTCAGTCATAGGAATCATCGGCACCACATTTCTGTACATTTCTTCAACTTTCCCAGCTATGTTATATAAGTCATCGACAAAGTTTCGAGCTGCTTCATCACCGCGATATATCTTCGGTGTTGTTGTTAATTCATATCTTCGCAAATGTTCTTCAGATAGTGTTGATTTTATCATCAAACAATAGCTGTTTGGTGTGTGCTGCTGGTATTTGCTTCTTCTTGTTACGTTTTCTTCTTGATGTTCGAGCGGAAGTAAAGACGCCTCAAAATCAGCATACACAACAACAGGTAAACGGTATTGTTGGGTTACATTGTCGAATTTTATCTGCGCTCTGCTAGGATGCGGCAATTTAATTCTTACTTCATAGTTTCCATTACATAGCCGTTGGTGTTCTAATAGCCAATCTGACCCTCCCCTTCTTAGTTCTTTGTTCACGTGACAAAAACATTTTTTGCAAATTGTCATCTTTTTTTCATGTTTGGATAATTGTTTAGAAACAAGACTTTCAAATTGTTTGATATACACAAAGTGTGAAATATCGCCTTTAGTAATCAATAACAAATCGGTATGATCTCTGCGCTCATTTGGTGTTATACGCAAAGGGTACACATTGTTTGACGAATCCAATCCAAATAGGTTGACAAAAGCTGAAGGATTTTGTTTTTCAAATTTTGAAACGTCTGTTATAGCAACAGGGTAAGTCATCCCTTGAAAATTATATCTATGTTGTACTTCTTCATATTTGTGACTTAGTCTTATCGGATTGTCTGTTATATATTTGACCAACATGGCATATTTAAAACATTCAGTAACTTGATTTTGTACGTTGATGCAGGATTTGGTATCAATAATCTTTTTTGGTAAAGGGATATAGCTACTGCCACGAATTCCATAACCGTGTTTGTGTACTCTTAAGTCTAGCCCTGTGATGCTTAACAAAATCCATCCAGATCCTCTTCCTTCGTGTTCTTGTATCTTCGTCATTAGCTCTTCAAAACATTCAGATACTATTGAATAAATATCTGACGAAAACATACTAGTTCGGTTTTTTATTAAAAAACCTCTCGGTGAGGTTTCATTTTGAATGTTTGTAAATAAAGCATCCAGTAATAGTCCAAATTTGATAAAAGTTAATCTTTTTAATTCATTTTGCAAAGTGTTGCTTACCAATCCTTTTACGTTATTTAAAAATTCTTCAAGTTTTAATTTTGCATTGTCAATTTTAAAGTGGGTTACTACATTACCCGGAAGTGCTCGGGTGTGTAGTTCTACATTTACTGATAACAATATAAACCAAACCTAATCCTAATCCGATTCCTCCTGTGGGGTTTCAGGCAGTTATGGTGTTACAGGCGCATAATGAATGACACTTGGTCTTGAAACTTCATTTTGTTCTTCTTCTTCATTTTGTTCTTCTTGATTTAGGTTTGCAAATTGATGTTGTGCTAATAGATGATCGATTGAATCTAATTCTTCTTCATTTTGTACTGCTTCTGTATTTGTATTGATGTTATGTTTCAATTCTTTATGAATGGTTAAAACCATTCGTCTCTAAATGAGGCTTTACAAATATCGCACCGATACATGTTGTAGCTGTGTTTTCCTCAAAGGTTAACAGCAGACTGATTTTACCACTGATGGGAATCCTCCTTTTATAACCAATTCTGGTGGTGGTGGGGGTATGTATTAGGTTAAGTTTACTATTGTTTACATTTTCTTTTTACTATTGTAGCTGGAGGCTACAAAGTTCTGTATTTGGGTCAAGGTCATTTGAACATATTTGTCAAAACGGGGAATAGAGCAGAAAATGATTTCATTTTAAACCATAAACTGATCTATTCCCCGCTCTGTATTTAACAAGGACAATTTTCTCCAACAGGAACATTTGAGAGATTTTAAACTCGGATGTGAAGTCGGATTGTACACAGTGCATCTCGATCAACTAAAAATTTCATAAAACAATAGGGATCTTCAGTTGTAGATTCATCTTTAACATATTCGATAGTCAACATTGCCGAACGAAGATCTTGTGGAATTACGTCGACTTTTATTAGTCGCCTTTCGAGTTCAAGCCGTTTTGTTATTGATGTAAGTTTTATCACATCATCGATATCGAGGAGGGGAAAGCTGTAACAAACGGAGTTTGCTGGTGGGTTCATCATGGCGATATGATAAATATACACTGTTGCATCGGCATTAAATAGACGTTCCCCCACCATTAAATGTATAAGTTACCCCCACTTTTTCAAAGAATTGAAAGCTGGTAAATATTTTCAGTCTTGTAAATGGGTCAAGGTCATACAATGATATTACCAAAACGGGGAATAGAGCAGTAAGTGGTTCTCACTTTGACCGCAAACTGATCTATTCCCCGCTCTGTTTTTAATCTCCTCCCTTTTTATTGATTTAATCAAAGGTTTGGTTTAAAATAGAATGTAATGTTGATGATCCATCCCTTATCGATCAACCTTACTATATTACCAAGCATTTTATATAACTTTCTTTTACAGTTTGTTTTGAATGCTTCCTCTTCACTACTATACACTTCACCTGTCGGTCGCCACAAGTAATACTCACAACCAACCTCTATATCGAGATACCGTAGTAGTAATCTTCTTAAAGCAAGCAACTGATCAACGTATTCGACCCTTCTGCTAACTACTAGGGTTGCTGCAGGGATAGAAAGATCGGATGTACTCATTTTACGCAGAACAATTTTACCACTGATGGGAAACCTCCTTTTATACCAGATTCCCGTGGTGGTGGGGGGTAAATGGTGGGGGTGCAGGTGATAGGGAAGGGTGTTTTAACTAACAAATCAATACTATCCACAAATTTTCTAAGTCTCGTGAGTGGGTCAAGGTCTCCTGGACATATTACCAAAACGGGGAATAGAGCAGTTATACCCGATGTAGGTGGTGGGGGTTAAAGTGATAGGGAAGGGGTATTCTAGATGGAAATAGATATGTGATGGGGTATTAACAAAAATTGTCTAAGCCCTGTAAATAGGTCAAGGTCGTTTGTACATATTGTCAGAACGGGGAATAGAGCAGTAAGTGAATCTCATTTTGCCCACAAACTGATATATTCCAAGCTCTGTTTTTTTTTTATTCTGTTTAAATATTGTCAGCTTCTACTTCTATAAGTTCTTACCACGAGTGCTCTGTCATACCATTAGTGTTAGATAATTCCTGAAGAATTATTAAATCCGATTCCTTCAGCGGGGTTTCAAGCAGTTGTGGTGTTACAGTCGATTCTTCACCATTAGTGTTAGATAATTCCTGAAGAAATATTGAATCCGATTCCTCCTGTGGGGTTTCAGGCAGTTATGGTGTTACAGTCAATTCTTCTTCCAATTGCAGCTTTAAAGATTTAATATAATTGATAGCAAGATAAATAATCTTTCGTTTTGTCTCATTCTTCCTAAAGATGGTACTTTTGTTCTTAACATCTCAAACGCTTTGTTAATTTCACCAAATCTTCTCTTTTCACGAGCATTTCTTTTCTTGTTAATTTCAGGCACCCTTCTACTTTTACAGGCATTTCTTTTCTTGTTAATTTCGGGCACCTTTCTTTCCTTTAATTTTGCTTCCTCGTTCAAGAATTTAATATATTTGATTGCATGATTAATGATGGTTATTTTTGATGCATCCTGGCTTACATATGGCACTTTAGTTCTTAACATTGTATAAGCTTCGTTTATATCAGCCCTCCATCTTCTAACACAAGCATTCCTTGCCTCCTTGTTAGTGTTTAAGTTGGTCGAACTTGCTGGAGTATCCATAGCTGACTAATAACTATACTCTAAGGCGTCTACTTATATACTGGCTTACTCCCCCCCATTACATTAAAAATTGGGGGGTTCAAGCTTGTTTTCGTAACAAGTTAAACTGAGTATAATCTTTCTAAGTTCCTAATCTGGGTCAAGGTCATCTTATCACATTACCAGAACGGGGAATAGAGCAATAAGTGATTGTCACTTGGACCAAAAACTAATCTATTCCCAGCTCTGTATTTTAAAGGTTTATTGTACTTTTCTGAAGGAGATTGAGTATATTTGCAGATTACTGAAGGTCTGGTTGGAGAAGATGATTGGGTGACTGGTTGGCTTGGTCTCGAACTTGATGATAACGATGAAGAAGCAGATGATGAAGATGATGAGCTTGAACCTGACGAAGATGTGGAAGACTTTGATGAAGATGTAGAACCACTTGGAGAAACAGCCCGAGTGTTATCAGGACTTGTAGAAACAGCACAAGTGTAAGAAGGACTTGGAGAAACAGCACGAGAAGTTGACGGAAGAGGTGAAGGACTTAAAGAAACAGTGGAAGACGTTGACAAAAGAACCGCAGGTGGTGGTGAACAGTTCTCCGGGAAGATGTTAGCCATCATCAGAGCTGTCCCAAGGATGGATGGAGCCGCAGATGACGAAGTGGTAGAGGCGGCTGAAGACGAGGCAGAAGGTTTAAATTTCAGAGGACGTGTCTGCTTCCTAATGTGTGCCATGGTGTGAGGTACAACAGCACAGGCAGAAGAATGATTTTACTAGTGCTGGGGGACCCTTCTTTTATACACAATGTAAGTGGTGGGAGTGAGGGTGTTATAGGGTGGGGGTTAATGTTGTAACGAATAAATACATATTTTACAATACGGAAATTTTCTAAGTCCCGTCAGTAGGTCAAGGTCATCTGACATAATGCCAAAGCGGGGAATAGAGCATAACATACTGCTCTATTCCCCGCTCTGTATTGGGGAAGGGGACAAAAGACAACAAACAAGAGACTGATTTTAAACTAGAGGCTGATTTTAAACAAGAGGCTGATTTTATATTTCACAAACGTTTCTCAGGCTAAGATGGGTAATGTCAACCGGTTTGCACGCCGTATTGACATAAAGTCGGTTTGCGCGCCATACCTTTTTGTAAGGGGTTAGGAAAAGGATGAGAAACAAGTTACATTACTTTGAAAATAAAGACTTTACCAGCAACTATTTAAACAAAATTAATCAGTTAACGTTACTTTTACAAGAACAGCCGAGGTCGGTTTTGCAAAGGTCAACAGTATCACTGAAACCCGGTGGGACTTAGATCCAAACACCCGGCGTCAGGCTGCTGCGAACCCAAGTTTTGACCAAGGTTGTTGAGTTTGGGGACCTGTAGGGCCGGGAGTACATATTTCATTAGTAAATAAGACACTTTAAAACCAACACCAAACACCACAATCAGTTAAACTAACTACATTTACTAGCAGCAAACTACAAGCGATAATACAACAAACTACCATGCTTAACAAACTAACAAGCACATGCAAGGGCACGGATCTCTTAATTGTGCATCGGGACCAACGCACACTTAACAGACCTACGCTGCAGCAGAGTGCAACCCGATGGGACATAGATCCAAACAACGGGCGGCAAGCTACTGCGACGAGACTGCGGGCTGCTCCGCTTTTAAAGGCGGCAGTCAGTGGAGGGGGGCGCCCAAGTGACGTTAACGGGGGGTAACCTTTGGGGGGGTGACCTTGGGGGGTGACCTTGAACATGACCCAAAAAAGGGGGGTGACCTTGGGGGGGACCTTATGTAAATCGGCCTAGGGCTTTCTTTCCATATATGGTTGGAACAGGTTTGACTTTGCGACCCGCTTTACCCCGGCTGCCAGCTCATTCCAGCTTTGCTTTGCGAACTGTAACCACCTCTGCGCTATGTCTTCTCCCATCACACCCGAGAAACTGCAATGTTTGAAGGAGTCTTTGAAGAAGTCTTCAGAGAAAAGGAGTGGTTTTAAGAAGTCTACATCTTTAAAATCAAGAATTAAAAAACATTTCCGGAACAATCCACTTTACTTCAATCAACGTTCTTCGACATCTATATATTCACCTCGACCTTCTTCCGCATCTCGATCATCGACATCACCTCGACCTTCTTCCACATTTCCTTGATCGCCTTGACCTTCAATTCCGCCTCTAACTGTTGAAGAAATAATGAAGAGGATGGCGAATTTGAGGATCGATGAATTGATAACACCGCTCGAGGTCATCACCGTCAAGTTTACAAAATTGAAACTAAACGCGGAGTACACACTTGTGGGGAAGAACGGTGACATCTATCTTCTTCAACACCTCTTTGGCGGCCGTTACATCGAGGTGCATATGCCACGATGCACTCCACCACCTCCTGAAACCGAGTGCGAATTGTATTTGATCCGGCAAAAGGGACAAGTAAAGTGGATTTCTAGGAAATAAAATAAAATACTGACCACCGTTCCTTGCATCTGTCCTTCAAACACCACCACTCCTTGCATCTCTCCTTCAAACACAAACGGTCCTTTTCAGGACCACCTAAGCATTTCAAGTTAGGGACTTAGCCGGTGCATGGCAGGAGACTGTTAGTCTCATGTTTGTGTGCGACCCACTTTGCGTAGCCGCTTTCTAACTGGTTATGCAAGTGACCTTGACCTTGGGGGGTTGACCTTGAACATGACCCAAAAAAGGGGGGTGGGGGGTGACCTTGAACATGACCCAAAAAAGGGGAGAGGGGGCACAAGGTTTCTCCAAAGTATGTCATGTGGGTACTCAAATTACGCGATTTGATCAGACGAAAAAGAAGGCGTAAACAGAATTCAGATACGACCAAGGTTATTGCAGCAATTGTCGAAAAACAATAAAGTTCGTCCAAAGTATGTCATGTGGGTACTGAAATTACACGTTTTGACGAGACGAACAAGAATGTGCAATCAGAATTCAGATCTGACCTAGGGTATAGCAGAAACATTGAAAAAAACAACTATTTTCAAGGACAAATCTAAATAACTTCTTTATTTTTGATTTAAAGTATAACATGTTGGTGCTCTACCGACACGGCTCAGCAAGACGAACAAGAAGGTGCAATCAGAATTCAGATCCGACCAAGTGTATAGCAGCAACAGCGAAAAAACAACTATTTTCAGGGACAAACCTAAATAACTTCTTTATTTTTGGTTCAAAGTATAACATGTGGGTACTTCAATAACGCGGCTTGACAAGAAGAACAAGAAGGTGCAATCGAAATTTAAATCTAACCAACGGTATAGCAACCGTAGCGTAAAAACAATTGTTTGAAAGACAAGGTAACGTTGTGGTGGGGAGTAGGTGCCTATCATACACGATAACGCTACATCATTACTCTTCCAGCTCTTGACGAATGAACATCTACCTAGAGGGTCTGAAAAATGTTGCAGTTTTACAGGAACATGAGGAAGGTGACCTTCAGTAGTCCACTTGACACTACCTTCTACTTCTCTGACAATGAAGCCAGAAGGTCTACGCTTTTAGTGGACAATGAGCGGTTTCGTCGAAGAATAATCGAGGTTGAAACACTTTTAGCCAGTTGATTGCTACGCAAAAAGCACCATATGAATACATGCACTGGTTTAGATTATAGTAGCTGTTATAATTATACAGCGTTGAGCAAACATTATTGAAGTTTTCAGTTACGGAGCTAAGGTCTTGACAGTCTAAGAGCCAAACCCTAACTAACACATGTAAACTAGTTATTGTGCGATGTAAAACTTGGTGGGGGGACTGGTGTAGTGGGGGGACTGGTGTGACCTGCCATCTGCGCCGCGCCATCTGCCCCGCATCCTACACTTTTACCCCCACCATTTTATTTGATACTAGAACGCTAGCTAACGAATGAATAGTCAGTACACCTCCGGCTCTCGACCGGTGAACATCGAGCTCTCTCCGCGCTCTTCACAAACGTAAAACATTATATTGAAATGTCCATTAAAATTAGGTGTATTCATTATGACTCTATTCATCTGGCGACTTTCCAAGACCTCGAGGTTTTTAGTGAAGAGTTAAGACTTCTCATAGCGTCCTGTTACGATTTATCTTTGGAACTTTACGCAACAAAAAACAACATGGACTCTGCGCAGGAATCAAAGTATCTACCGTCTTTCATCAGAAAGCGAAGTGATGGCTGCGACTCCTCCGGATCAACAACATCGATGACAACGAACAACGGGGAACTATTGTAAACATGAATTATTGTAAATAAAATAAATTAATATTTGTAATAGTACTACCTCGCACTCGTCTCATTCGATTGTTTCATTCGATTGTTTTCATTCGATATTTTTTATCGATTAAACTATTGAATCACAATTCGAATTTTACGCGTGCGAGGTACAGTAGTACTTTTTTTAAATATCCTCCCCGTGACCTTGACCTTTAAACTTTCTCTCATTACGTCACGAAACCGCCTACGTCACTGGCTCAGCCTCAGATGACGTATTTAATGACTCAGCGCTTCCGGTCACGTGACCGGAAGCCATCAATCAAGTGAGCCAGCACCGGCAAATCCCCACTACTTACATCTGGCCAAAGAATAATATAACTTGTGAAGAGAGGATTTTATTAGTTTAGTTACCATGTTGGTTGCCATGGGAGCAGAGTTGACAGAGGGTCAAAATGTGGTCGATATGTAGGCTGCAGTTCTTACCTCAGATGAGAGCTGTAGATGTATTTACCTCGTTGATCTCAATCCATGTACAGTACTATTAAAAACAGCTGTTTTTGAAGCGGTATGACAAAATATTATTTATGCTAGTTTTAAAGCGGTGCTATGGAAATTCAATGTACAAAGTTTTGTAAATAGGTTTTTTTCGCATTTTGACTTTGACAACTCTTAAGTCAGTGTCCGGGGCAGCTGTCCCCCTAACTTGTTCCCAATTTGTTGTGCCACTGTATAGGTTTAATTAGTATACAAATTAACATTTTTAAACTATCCCATTTATATTTCATTAGTTAATAAAGAAGTATTTTGTAAAAGCGGTTGTTAAGTAATCAGTCAGCTTGAAAAAGAATTGTGTTTTATTCACTTCTCTTTTAGGTGACAAAATAGTTCTATCCTCATAGAAATATTTGTAATAATTTTAGGAGGGGGGGCGCAGGTCTTCGTTGGTCTTAATAGTAGAAGAACAATCGTATATACTACGATATACGGTAGGGGTAGGCATCAACGGTTTGGTAACATTTATTGGTAGAAGTTTCATCTTATAAGCACGAATTTGACTATAAAAATGGCACGATGAGTCAGGACATAGAAGTGCTTCAAAATCAAGAAAGGTAATTAATTAGTTTAAACGTATAAACTAAATAAGTATTTTCCTACTGTTACCTAACAAAGTAGTTTGTCTCATACCGAATGCAATGCGCAAAATAGCTCATTTTCGCATTTGCTGACTTTGCCGCATTTTTATTCTTAATCAGCGTTGTTCTGATTCATTTAGCATTTAGTCTAATATGAGTAAGGTTTGCTTGCTTGCTTGCTTGTTTGCTTGCTTGCGACACGGATCTCAAAAACGGCTCCAACGACTTCCTTCAAATGTTGGAATTAACTAATTTCTGGGATAAAAATAAGTTCTAGACAGGCTAGTGTTTACATTGTGTTTACGTTAATATAGTAATTAGATAAATGATGATAGCTGATTTCGAATGCACACATCCCATTTCAATTTATACTGCTAATTAAATAAATAAGAACAGCTGATTTCGAAGGAAACACTGCTATTGGTAGACGCAGCAGCAAGCTACTATAGCGCTACTGATCAGAATAACTATATAATACCCCCGTCACAGCAAACCTGCGTACTCAGCGAATTTCCAATGCATTTATATGTTTCTCACTCCTACATAAAGCCACTTGCAAGGTTTCACAAAAATACATTTATAAATAAGTGATTTATAACATTTTATTTATTCTCCATAAGAATAACGTTAGGACTGAGTACGCAGGTTTGCTGCAACGAGGAAGATTAGAAATGAGTTTTTATGCAATTATCAATAAAACTGAACCAGGTGAAGCTACATTACCAAGTTTTATTAATTTATGTTCATAATTAAGGGAGATATAAAACTTTACATATTCTCCATAAGAATAACATCAGGGCTGAGTATGCAGGTTAGCTGCTACGGGGACAATCAACAACAAATGTATTTTTAGTGCAAATATCAATATACCAGTACAACATGAAGCCACATACCAAGTTCCATCAATATACATTCATAAATAATCGAGATATCACATTTTATTTATTCTCCATAAGGATAACATTGGACAACGTACTGTGTTTAGCACTTTCAATATCTCTGCAGCGGTTGGTCGTAGAATCACAATTTAAACACCAAAATGATTGTTTTGTGGAGCTGAAGTGATTGGTAAAAGCAAATGTTAAGATTAAAGTAAAATTAACTGAGGAAAAGCCAAAAACCTTTTTCCCTTAAGATTAACATGGGAGATTTTATGAGCAGGTTTTTTGGATTTTTTCCGCAACCACTTAACCTGGGTTAATAATTCAAAATACTATATTATTTGTTTTTGAAAGCTCTATAACATGGTCAGAACCAAAATTAAGTGTTTTAAAAATTTGTGGGTGAAAAATGCAAAAAAACTGATTTTTGGAAAATTTAAAACCCCCATAAACCCCCCTTCCCATGGTCCAATTTTTCTGATTTTCGAACTTAAAGTCATAAATGTCACTTTAAACATTTGAGCAAAATTTCATCGAAATCGGACGTTTTTTACTCAAGTTATCGCATTCACGGACACAGAGAGATATATATATATATATAAATTTGAACGAATAGTGTTTTTGGCTTCTGGGGACCTCAAAACAAAAAGTTATCATGGTCTCGGGCTTAAGTCTCACCATGAGACCTACGGTAATAGCTTCTTACCTATAGGGGAAATTCGCTAATAACAGTCCGGGAAAATCTCCAACTGACTTTCCCGGTCTAGCCGAGAAAACGCTGATTTTATTTTGGGAACTCACAGCTGATATCGAAAATAGCTACTTTCGGCACAGCGTGATGAAAAACATGTTTCTATATATTATTAGACTATTATTTACAGTGTGATGAAACATAACTAAACCGTTTTCCAGTAGGTCTACTTTTGATACTTGATCGAAAACACCACTTTTGGCACTAGCATGAAATATACTAATAAACAATTTTAGCCCTGAAAATTAAGATGTAATTTTCATAGAACACGTTTTAATCATTGTAATTTTTAATTTATAGTTATTTTTATCTGTTATGTTTTAAATAATCGTGCAATGTAAATTGAGTTGTAATTAAAAAATATATTATTTTTCATATTCGATTATACACATAAAATAAACAAACCAATTGAACCCCGTAAACAAATTGCATGCGGGTTGTTCATGCGCGCGCCCTGTCATGATATTGTTGTAATAGTTTATATTTTATATTTTCAAATATGTCGCCTGGTGTAATTAGAGAAATTATTTTAAAGAAACTAAAAAATGTTCTTGATTGTAACCACAGATGAGTTGTTTACAAACGTAATCAACAAACGTGGTTTTCAGTGGTTATTTGTGGATGTCTCTGTAATGAGTTTAATACCTGCAGGTAACTCATCTTACGTCAAGTGTACGGAAGAATTATAGTGCGTGGGTTGGCTTTATTTAGTAATTTCCTGGAAGTCTAATTGCTGTGGTGGGGGGAGTAGAAGCGCCGAAGCGTGTTTGTATTCACATTCCACTCACCTCACAAGTATTCACACATTCAACGGCCCACAGTGTGCAGTTTGTCCCCCACCTCCTCCGCACTCCATGAGAGTCACTCAACTTCCCAACTTTCTCATAGCACCCACCTGTTGCTGACTCTCGGGTTTTGGTACCCAGGTTATCTTTTCAAGTGATTCTGTCAATCTCCAGCCATGAATGACAGTGGTGAGTGATAATATTTGTTATTGTTCTGTAGATTCCTTAGTTATTAAATTCATTCTATGAGTAGTCGGTATAAACTTTTCAAGTGTTGTACGCATTCAAATGGGTAACGGGTTCATCTTTAGAAACTAAATATAGATTTTCTTCAGAAAATTTGTCTTAAATAGCTACTTTTAAGTTACGGTTTTGATGTTTCCGAAATAGTTATTTAAATCGGCTTAACTAGACTGTTGTGATTCAAAAACATAACCTCAAAAACATCATAGTAGGTTTACTGAACCCATAAACCGTATTTAGTGTCATTAACCCTTTTAGTGTTATACATTCAAAATAGTTGTTCTCTATGAGTTCTGGAGTTATTTACATATTTTAACCCAAAAATGATTTTTTTCTGTATTGTCAGGCATCAATGCATAATAAGAATAGAAAATAGATTAAATATTTAACTTGTTTTAATTATGTTTACGAAGTGACTACGTACACGTCCAATGTAAGGGCAAATTCACATTGTTACCGCTTAGGTTAGGTTACGTTACGTAAGGTTAGGTTACATTAGGTTAGGTTAGGAGGTTTTCTAGCTCTCTATCTGTTTTAAAAATCACGGGAAAAGTAACGCACGGTGCATAATTTGGAACGGACGTGAACAGTAGCGGCTCACGTCGGAAGTGTACGTAGCCTCTGCCTTATGTTTAGACAAGTGCTACAGGATCGTAACTTGGGCGGAGAGGGAACTGAATTAAATCACTGATTTAAATTGAAAGAACAACTGAATCCACAGATAAATTTTAAATACACAGAATCTTAAGTCATTGCAGAGTGGTCGTCTAGTTCCTTAGGTCTCAGGTTTTTCAGATGAAACACAAACTACGTCATGAGTACCTCATTTAAGTAGTTTCTTGAGTAGCATAGTACTTGTTGTTATAATTAGCCTAACAGGATAAAATAAAACTACGTCTCACAACACTACAAAATATATTTATACTTATACTGTACTTACATACAAGACGGTAAGTATACAAAAAGATGGTACAAGGCAATCAGTTTCAACCAGTCACACCAATCATCATCAGGCCCAATCAGGGAATGACAGAAACAACAGAGTAATTATTTTGTGTCATCAAAAGAGTTATTTTTTACTGGTTATTAGGCTCATTACATTTAGGGCCTACCTCTTAACCTATACCGGTATTCTGTAACTTATAGTAGATTGTTGATCGTCTGAACTAAAATTGAGATCCTGGGTGGTTTGGATAATCAACACATTAATGAATACAGTAGAGACCCGCAAACTCGGACCCCGATAACCCTGAAGTCCGGATAACCCGGAAACCCTGGCAGAGCGGTAAATCCCCGCACTTCAAACGCTACGGCACTGACCGGAGCACGATGCGACACTAACCACATTATCATTTTAAGTTTTTTCACCAGGCTTTTTGAACAGTTGAAGTTTAAGCTGTAGTTTTTTGAATTTTTATACATTAAATAAATTATGAATATAGTATTAATGTATAAAAAACTCGTACTTTTTCAAAATTTTTACTCCTTTCCCGAAATCCTGGACATTTCACAAACTTGGACACCCTTCAGTCCACATTAGTCCAGGTTTGCGGGACTCTACTGTATAGCCTAAGCGTAATTTGAGTATTTCGATTGGGGGGACAGAAATGGTCGTGATGTTGATTTTTGTGACTTTTCATTTATTAAAAAAAATATTTTATCTTGCCATGCGCCTGAATTACGCCTAGCTTATGTTAATGAATAACCATTTAACACTTCGCTACTGACTTCAAATGGACTTTCAATATAGACCAACGTAACGTATTTGTGACGCTCCGGTTTTCGCTATAGACCGACATCACATATGTGTGACGCGTGGAGCACTAACCATAGCCCGATGTCACGTATTTGTGACTCGAGCCTATTGTTACTAAATACGCTTTGTCTGTCTGCCAGTGTATTTGATAGTCTTTTTAACTGCATATCGGGCTATAGGAATGTCTGTCACATATAAGGGTCGCCTGGTCCGAGCATGGGATATTTCGGGATATTTATTTTAGGCATATTTTCAAAGCAATAGGCCTATGCCCATTACTATATTTTGCAGTTTGCACAAGGAGTAATCTTAAGTCTTGTTCACTTGTTTTTTTTATCTTACTGATGCTAATATTCATTTATGTTTTGACTTTTTATCATATTTTTACGATTAGCTTTTTCCCAGTATCATATTTTATGAATTGGCAAAACTAGTAATGTAAAATCGTGTTCACTTGTTGTTTAGCCTATATCTTATCGACACAAATTTATAAGTGTATTAAAACTTTTTAGCGTAATTTTCAAAGCAACAGGCCTATGCCCATTACCATATTTTGCAGATTTGATACAAGGAGTAATGACTAATGATGTTCACTTGTCATTTTCATCTTTTTGTCATAATTTTTCATGTTTATCAACACTTTTTTATCTTTATTTAAAAAAATATAGTTCTCTTTGAATAAACATAAGTTTTTTAACTGAACAGTGTTTCTTTATTTTTCTTACCAATGCAATTTGATAAAATATATTTTATCTTTGAGTCACACATGTGTGACAGTCGAACAGCAGTACAATTCATATATATTTTCATTAGTAGAACAATGCTATAGACTGGCGTCACATTTATGTGACGCAAAATAAAAATCCATAAAAATGTACAATTATTGTTGTTTATAAATGAGTCAGATGTTGTTTATTAGTATTTTGAACCATAATAACAGTTGAAACTTACATCAAAAATTTGGTCTGGAGGTATGTTTTTATTGTTGCATTGGTCTATTCTGGAAGTATATAATTTAGCGTTGGTACGCTAAGTTACAAACAAAGACAGTCACAATAAGAATAAATTATTTCCATAATAAAAAAGTTTCAATTTAGATTCCCTCCCAAAAAACTCAATAGTTCATAAATTAATATTTGTACTGCTATGATTTTACATCGATTGACCAGCTTTGTAGCTAATGCCATGAAATATAATGTGGTGAATTATTGGCACTAAGTATAGACCTATTCAAAAATGGGGAATCTACATTCTATAGTAAAAATAAATAAATATAAACTTCAAGGTCATTCATGAAAGACAGGAGATTTACACTGCTGGAAACCATTGGACATGTTCATATAGCTAAAGCTCGACCTTGATACGTTTTTGTTTTTTACTCTACTATAGTTTAACCACCACACTTAACACACCCCTTTATTTTTTTCTTTATAAATATACTGTAAAATGCTTTTTACTAACACCTCCAAGTTTTTAGTCTGGGATAGTTTTTCCTTAGATTTTATAATGTATGCTAAAGGGTGTTTTTTTCTATTAATGATCCTTAAATAAAAAATAAAAGACTCTGATATTTTAAAGTTATAAACCTTAATATTGAAAAAAAACTAATTATTTATTTAAAAAATTCCTTTTTGTTGATCTTTTAGATCTGTTGGACGTAATTTTTAAAACATTACTTTGCAGGAGCTTAAAAACTAAAAAGTACAATTTGAAATTTTAAAATTGTATCCATAATAATATTTCCCGCTCAAAACAACCGTTTGCCATGTGGGACATTGTGAGTGGCAGTAGATTCCTATGGTACAGAGGCCAGGTGGAAGTCCCACAGCAAGTTGTTGTGCTTGTCATCCCAGGGCCAAGGTGATCAGCCACTCCACCTTCCCATTTACAACTCATGCACCTCCTGTTCAAGGATTTCACTAATGCCTCGGGTAGAATAAACAAAAAAGTTTAACGCATTCGGACCTTCCATGACCCACTTTCCCTTTTTGTCGTGTTTGCAAACTCACTACTAGTACCGGCCTTGATGGAAATAATGCTGTGAAGTATTTTCCAAAAATAGTCATTAATGGAAGTATCTATGTATAAAATACTTTGTAACATTCCTAAAATCATGTTGTTACTCTAGGGATTTTAAATTTGTTAAATAATTTCATCCAATTTTTTAAACTTCATTGATACTTCACTTGGTAATCTTTATTCTATAAAAACATATTTTGTAGGTATCTAAACTAAAACAATCAACTAGCCAGTGATTAGCCAAATAATCAAAATAATTTGTAGTGAAACTATTTTATGTGATATTTCTCACTTGTATATAACTGCAAGGAATTAAGCTGTTAATTTGGATTTTATTTGAAAAAATCATTGTTTTATTTTTATCTAAAATATTTTTAGGCTACGTGGTAAAAACTGGTTATAATAGTTATTTTTATCTGCAAGTAAGGGTTTTGATTTATTCATACCTAAAAACTGAGCAGGTCTTGAAGCAAGGATCTTGATCTCAGAAAATTGACCAATAATCAGGATGCATCACCATAATAGTACTACGGTAATTACAATTGCAATTACAAGTACGCATGCAATTTAAATAACATTAAAGTCCCGGAAGCCTAACTGCAATTACTGACTAATATTGATTGCTAAGGTTTTCTCTTCTATTGTTTCTGTGAAATATCTATAACTAAGTGTATTTGTAATTTGCACTAGCGTTAAAAGTTAGAACCGGATTTCTCAGATGTGGATTTGATGAGGTTTTAAGCGAGGAAAAACCTTATGACACATACCGTAACTTGTACTATGATGTCAGTAAAAGATTCACATTTTTTCTTGATTCCCCATCTTGTTGACTCAAGCCTAGTCTCTATTCAGGATTTACCTATTCATAATAAATAACAAAAATAATTTTTAGTGCCAACGCGTTTTAAATTTATGAAATGTTTAAACACCTATAATACTTTATATAACTCCTTTAGCAACGGGATCAAATGAATAAAAAATCCAAGTATGCGAGGTTTTAAAGTATTTCTAAATATTGTTCAAGAAATTAAGTTATACTGCTATGGTTTTTTAAATGTGAAAAGTATATACAGTGTGTAAAAAAAGTCCGCCCCCCTTTAATTTTTTTGTTTGTTAAAACAAACAAATCACCTTTAGGGAACGATACTAACTTTACCCAGAGTATCTTTTGACCTTATCAGAAATTTTGAGTATCCCCAAAAATGGGGGATTTTGGGGGCAACTCAAAATTTTCGAATGTAAACCCCTTTCGAGTGACCCCTCATTTTCAAGAGCTTTAAAAAAATAGGCGAATGGTGGAGGTTGGAGGTCTGTAATGTGTTTCTATCCAAAATGGCAGCTTGTCAAAGTTTTGAATACAACTCATTCTTGAAACCTGGCATCTAAGACTTTTAGAGTTTTAATTTCACCATTGGTGACTTAAAACTGAAACGACTCTAGAAACCCATTAAATGAAGAAGTGGTCTCTTTTGGTAATATTTAAAATTTTGAGTGAACCGCAAAAATGGGGGAATTTGGGGGCAACTCAAAATTTCCTAATGTAAAACCCTTTTTAGTGACCCCTTAATTGAAAGAGCTTTTTACTCTTAGAGGGATGGTGAGTTTTTAATTACTTCCTTGTAGCTATGTACAGATGTTTTCACGACACAACTGGACCGTAAGTAATAGTTTTATATCACTAAACAATAAATTACCATAAATGTACCTTCTAACAAGTAAAATTAAAATAACAACAATTTTTGAAAAACATTAACATAATTTGGAACTTAACACCTAATAGCGTAATGCTTTTAATAGTACAAAATTTACTTTAACTGTCACCCTTCACCTAGGTTTAAAAAGCTCTTTAAAATGAGGGGTCACTCAAAAGGGGTTTACATTAGAAAATTTTGAGTTTCCCCCAAAATCCTCTATTTTTGCGGGACACTCAAAATTTTAAATATTACCAAAAGAGACAATTTCATTTAATAGCATTTCTTCAAGAGTCGTTCCAGTTTTAAGACACCAAAGGTGAAATTAAAACTCCATAAGTCTTAGACGCCAGGTTTCAAGAATGAGTTGTACTCAAAACTTAGACAAGCTGCCATTTTGGATAGAAACACGTTACAGACCTCCAACCTCCACCATTTGCCTATTTTTATAAAGCTCTTTAAAATGAGGGGTCACTCAAAAGGGGTTTACATTTGAAAATTTTGAGTTGTCCCCAAAATCCGCCATTTTTGGGGGACACTCAAAATTTCCGATAACGTCAAAAGATACTTTGGCTTAATTTAGTATCGTTCCCCAAAGGTGATTTGTTTGTTTTAAGAAACAAAAAAATTAAAGGGGGGACAGAATTTTTTTACACACTGTATAATACGAACAAATATAGCCATTAAACTTTGTTATGTAACAATAACAAATATTGTTCAGATACTTCCTATCTTTACGACAATTTTTCAATAGCCAATATTGCATACAACCTCACTCATCCCCACATTCAAGCACTCACTTGTATGTTAGATTTTTGTTAACTCTTTAAATATTACACTTTCAAATAAACCATTGGTTATAAATAATTAATGCCTCTTATGCTCTTCTATATATTTTTTAGCTATTCAAAAACCTAAAAATATCCCTTGGAAACAAATAGCCAAGTAAGGGAGTTATACTAACAGAATAATTTTACAGGTGACATTCCATTTGTGATGCCAAAAATAAGTGACTTCATGGCAGGAAGCTTTGTCTTTGTCACCGGAGTCACAGGGTTTGTTGGACTCGCTCTTGTTGAGAAACTCATCAGATGTGTTCCTGACCTGGCCGGGATATATGTCCTCATTCGTCCCAAGCGGGGGAAAAGCAAGGAAGAACGTTATGATGAGATTATGTCTAACAAAGTATGTTTTATCTTATTTTAACATATTTTAGCTTAACTTTGAATCAAAGTCAGAATTTATCTTTATTAGGTAGTAATCACAACGATACTTGTTTGAAGTAAAGTCATGCTAAGATATTTGAAGTATTTGTCTTGAATAATACATGTGGTTCATTCAAACACTCATGTTAATAACATTTATTGTTATATAAGAATGAAACATGAAATTGCTTCCTGGAAACATGATTAACTGGAAAGTAATTAATTACTATCTCTTCATTTATAATATGTTTGTAATGTACAAATTATATTCCCAGTTACCACTTTTGGAAGGAGAACATCTCATTGAATACCAGATTACTGATTTTTAGAATGAAAATTGGGAGCGGGTTGGGTCTCCCAATCTTATGTAAATGTAAAATAAACAGTATTTAAAGGGGCAAAAAGAGAAAAAATATGAAAATTAAACTTGTGTAAAAATTTGCCTTAAATATATATAGTATTACTAACAGTATTTAATGAAAGTGTGAGTTTTGTTTTGTGTTTTAAAGTTTAAAGTTTTGTTTTGTGTTTGAAAGTTTGAGTTTTATTTTGTGTTTGGGAGTTTTAATGTAAGTGGCTTTTGTTACATTTAAGCTGGGACCGTCCAAATCCTGGCCTTCTTTCTTTCTTAGTCTCCCTTTTCTTAGAAAGCATCCTTAATTAATGACAGCTTGTTCATTTGAGTTTATTTAACTTGTAGGAATTTACCTTAAGTTTTGTTTCAAAATAATATATTTCTAACCCTCTCCAGTTATATATTTTTATTTTTGTTTTATAAAAACTATGTTAATTAAACATGAATAGAAAATGTGTCAGTGTGTTATATTTTTCTACAGCTTTTTGACACAATCAAACAGTCAGACAACAGTTCAGCTCTGAAGAAGGTAATGCCAGTTGAAGGCAGCATTGATGAAAATGACTTGGGCCTTTGTGATAGTGACTTGCAAACTGTCCTCTCCAATGTTGATTACGTTTTTCACTGTGCGGCAACCTTGGATTTTGAAGCAAGTCTTAAAACTACTGTGGAAATCAACGTTCTTGGCACCCGCCAAGTTGTCCAACTGTGCAAGAGAATGCGTAATCTAAAGGTACGATGAAAACTTTGCGATAAAAATTACTTTAGATTGTGGATTTTAAAAAGTTATCGTCGAATCCTTCTCTGTTTTAACTTAAGAATAAGTTAAATTTAGTAAACACAATACTACTTGTACATTAAAGTTGAGCCTCAATAATAACTCCTTGATGAATAAAACTGTGTCAATCCCTCTATATTGAAGGGTAGCTAAACAAGTAATTAAGTTGAATTTTTCATCTGCTGGGTCGCTGTTCCTAAATCTAAGTTAAGCTGGAAATCCTCTCCACTGTATTGAATCAATAAATCATTCAGATAAGCATTCTATCTTTGCAACTATTGAGCGACCAGAACCAAAGTAGCATTTAGTACAGGAAGGTGATCTGAAAGTATCACTTGTTTATTAATTTTTGTCTAGAGACAAAAATCCCAACAAAATATAGAATATGAGGGAACAAATTCTACAGACTTATTAGGAAACCTTCTTTTTGTTATAAACAAACTTTAAACAAAATTGATAATTGGTTTGTGAATGATTTGGCTCATTCAGTATGACTGAATCTGCTAGAATTCAGGTTTCATGTGGGATAATTTCTTATGCCCTGCTGACTTTTCTGGCTGATGTCGTCAGGAAATTTGACGTTATTATGGACTCCATCCGTGATTTTCAGGTGTGTACGGAGTTGGTTATTGATTCTTATTTAGCCTTTTTTTAATCTGTTACCTGATTCATTGCAATATTGTTTTGCGATATTTAGTTAACATATTTTACTGTATTGAAATAATTAGAAATCATAACAAAATAATGAAATGCTCATAATTTCCCTTTCAATATCGTACTCTAGATCTGCATTTCAGAAACTTAAAATTTTGATTGTGTAGGCCTACACCTGTTTTTTTTGCAGTACTTTGTATACCTATTTCTAAAAAAGTAGTCAGTTTATATGTATGTAAAATACCTAATTAATTTTATTCTACATAAAGCTAATTAAAATGTATTCATCTGTTTTTACTTTATATAAAATATAAAGTAGTCATACAGTTAGAAACATACAATGCACTAAAGTGCATAGCTGAGTTTCTTGAATCTGGATTTTCTTTATGTTCAAAATTGTTTCAGTGTATTTAAAACACAATTCTGGCTGATTTTTACCACGGTTTGAAGTTGTTTGGTTTTAAATATATATTATTTTGTGAAGATATATGATTATGAGGCATTTTTGTTTGTATCCTTATTTATATTAATCTGCATAGATGTATTATTTATAATGAATCGTCCTTGTTTATAATCTCTCCAGTGTCTATAAAAATGCATTTTCATTAGGGCCTATTATATTTAATTTAATTCATATCCTATCGTTTTTAAATGGTTGTTAGGAATTATTACCTTAAGTGCTCAAGGGTACTAGGGCATTAATTTTAATGAACGAGAACTTAATTAATACAATTACAAAGTTATCAGCTGATCATTTCCATCTTTCCTCTAGTAATGCCAACTGTGCTTAGCAAATTTTATAAAAGCATTATAGTTGTAATTCATATATTTACATAATACTTTGTTGATTTCTTCTGCATTGAATCCTCTAACTTGGAAATTTAACTAAAAAAAACCAACGCTAGAGACATTTTATTAAATAAAGAATAAAAGAGACACAAACACTTGTAAGGGAAAACAGTCCAAACCCATTCATACATGGATATACTGGGAATTGAACCCGTGACCCCTTGACCAAAGACCAAGACACTAGGCGTTAGGCTAGCGAGACCCATATTCTGTTTAGAACAAACAATCATTCTGTGTTAATCTTCAATAAAGTTATCTATTACTCATTCAATCTCTATTATTATTATAAAGATAATTTATTTTTGTTGTTATTATCAAATATTATCAGCCAGATTACAGTTTTTGATCAATAAATCATAGTGTAATGTGATCATACAATGTTATTAAAAACTAGTCATAATAAAAAAACACAACAAAGATTATCACCTAATAATAGTCAAAATTAAATTTATAACATAGTTACAATCCCACACCGAATCCAATTTATATATAAAAAACTATAACCTTAAATTTCAACCCAACTATATAAAGACTTTTTCTACCAACGGATAAAACTTTAGATTAGTGTTATTTAAGAAATTATTGCGGATGTTTTCCAACACTGATACTTGTTTTTACTAATCAGTGTTGGAAAATGTCCACAATAATTTCTTAAATAATATTAACTCACCATCTTCAACTACGAATTTTAAACAAAGAAAATATTAGTGTAACTGTGCCAGATTTGCAGCGCATACACTGAGCATATTCAGGCTTGCTATTATAAGAAATATCTGACCCTTGCACATGATTTATTTCAAACAGTAATTTGATATTTCTGTTCATGTAGAAAATACACATTATTGAGCACTCTCATTATTTGTGCTCTGACCACAATATAATTAGTATTTAACAATTTTTGTTGAGTTTTAAATAGTTATTTTTTTTTATTTTTTTTTTAATATGTTTTGTCAAATTAATCATTAATTTGTTCGTTTAACACATTTTGTTTGAATTACAAATTTTTTTAACCAAACAACTAAAAAGTCAGATTTTCATCAAGAATTTGAAAAGAAAACAGGCAAAACTCAATAAACTTATGTTTGAAGAACATATTCTTGACTGTATGAAACGATACATGATTTTTTTACATAGATATCATAGTATTACTAAAAAAAATCATAGGATTACTAAAAGTTGTTGTAATTAATTTTATCCATAGCGAAATTAAAACAAATTTAATGGCAAATGTTAAATGTATAATATATATATATATATATATATATATATATATATATATATATATATATATATACATATACCTTGAAATAAATAGCTCAACAACTTTGAAAATAGTTTGAATATCCATTAGTTGCTCTTTTCACCTGATATTATATTCCAACATTCACCAATTAGTTAATGCACCAATAAGTTAATTTGATTCTCTGGTCAATATAGTAATTTAGCCTAACAATTTTATGTCAAAGGCAATTAAACGTTTAAGGTGGCAGCACAACTGGATTCAAATGTAATCTAATTTAAACTTATCCAAAATACCCTCTTTTTGTTGGTTCTGTAAACAAAATGGTAGTCATGATATCAAAGTGAAATTTAAACCACAAAGAGAGGAAGCCAAGGGTCATTGGCTTTGGAGGAGAAAGTATGACAGTCACTCTTGGCTGTTACTTATTTGTTCAACTTAGTTTATTGGTTTTGTTTCTCAGTTTTTTTAATCCTCTCAATGAAAATGTAGTAGGCCTTACTTAGAAATATAATATACTTTGGTTTTGTTTGCCTGGTTTGACTGTTGTTTCAGCACTCTTAAACCCATGAATTTTTTAAACTTAGGTCAGAACTATTCAATAATTCTTGTTATGTTTTTGAATATTTACATGTTCCTTTATCAGAAAAATATTATTTCTATTAAAACATATCTCATGAAAAAATATATTTCAACCAAACACCAGGAAATGTTGTAATACCAGTTTAGTTCTATTTCAGCAATACAGTCCAATAACTACTGCTGTGCGGCGATTTTTATATTTTCGACATACAAAAATGAAAAGGACCATGGAAAGCAAATGATAATTTTTTTTAGAAAATTAGTAAAACAGATACGTGATAAGCCCAGTAGGCTTAACTTTATTTTTGCAGATTTTAATTGTTTCCAATTATATCAGTTTTGTTTTTGTGCGACACAGTTATTTTCTTGATTCTTAGGCAGTAACCTCCCTAACTCTTCTATCTTCTCTATTTTACCTAGCTATATCAAAACAGGTCTAATAGGTATCTAATTATTACCTAAATTCAGTTGAAACTCGACTTTGGTGTATTCTAATGGTTATAATCCAGAATAACAGTATTTTGTTACTTATTGTACTCCTACCAATTGGATTTAATAATTGACATTTCAACTAACAATATTAATTATTCAAATTCACTGGGCATGTTACATAAAATAACATTGTACAACATGCCCAGTAAGTTTTAATAATTAATATTGTTTTAAGTCCAAATATTAAGTTGCATGGCATAAAACAGCAGTTTTGAAATTTATATAGTTATCAGTGTACCATACCTTATTAATGATGAACAAATGTGTGCAGTGTCTAGTGCAGGTGTCGAGTGCGTATGCCAATGCCAACATGTTGTGTGTTGAAGAAATCCTCTACCCAACACCCGATAATGTGGAGAAGGTTATTGAAATGGTACAAACTCTCTCTAACACCGAGCTAGAAGAAATCACACCTAAGTAAGTAATATTAATTATAGGTTATCTTGTTGAAACAACATCCTACTAGTGTTATGAAATCGGAAAGTTTCTGCGTTTGTGAGCCCATCACCGACAAATTACTAGATCGATTGAGCTGATATTTGCTAGGAAGATAGCTAAAAAACTCGAGTTAAAGTATATCCCGTCTTGAAAATTCTTTGTGGCTTTCAAAATTCCCTTGTTAATCTTACGGTCATTAAGTTTGTTATGGATCGGGTAATTTGTGGGCAATCAAGGAATTACAGCTAGTACTTTTAGATTGGTCGTCATTTTCAAAGAGAGTTGTGGTAGATGACAGAAATCAGATCTTGGTAACTTATCTTCTAAACGTCCCATAACGCACAGTTATTATAGTGTGTCTGGGTCCTTATCCTATATTATTAGAGAATTACAATATTATCACATTTGGTGTGGCAGAATAGGATTTCCCGCGCTTGCTTCATCAGGAAGCAAATGTAATCATCGTGTTTGGACATGGTTAACACAGTTAAAACTTGAATAGGTGACAGGTAAATTGTCTTGCTAAAATATAGCATAATTATGAAATCCCTGTTTGCATCATAGTTCCATGGCAGTCTGTTTAAGAAACAACTTAACAGTTTTATATTGATAGCAAAAATTAAATGCAGCTACGTCAACAATTTGTCTTAAAAGCAGCCATCGGGGTTAAAGCTAAAATACCATCTAGTTTATTCTCGTGTAGACCATTTTGTACAGGAGGTACATACATGCTTAATATGTGGTGACACCTATATACAACAACACAACTAACTCCAATAGCATCCAACCTTAAATACCAGCTGCTAGATTCATCTTGGACGTTGGTCTGTTCAGTTTGGCTGAGCAGTTTTGAGATGTTATCCTCCCAATCAGGCTTGTGCCTGGGTCAAGGGTTTGAATCCTGTTCCAGTCAATGATTTTGATGTGCAGTTCATGACGTGTTCACTTGTCTGGTAGAGTTGAAGGGGAGGGTTTCCTTAAAATAAATGGTTGATAGCATGGGTGGTTGCTGGCGGGATGGGTCAATTCTTTGTGGGTTGCACATTTGATGGGCTGTGTTTGACACCACCCACATTTCTGGGAAAATTTGGGTTCAGAAATTACTGGACATAAAGGTTCCAAAATTCAGTTGTTTTGACTTTTCATAAAAACCATATACTCATCACCATAAAAATCTCAAAAAACTAAAAAATTTAGTGCTTTGAATTATTATTCTACGATTACTGGTTGTATAGAAAATTGAAATGTTCACTGAGCGGTAAATGCAGTGTGTTGCCCAATGTTATTCTTAGGGATAGTATAAACATTACCATTTCTCTCTTATTTACTGATCAATTTCATTAAAACTTGGTATGTAGGTCAAGTTAGTAGGTTAATATACCAACGGAATATATTCAAAATATGTTGCCCCTTAACCATGGGGGAAATGAGGGGGCATTTCCCCACTTAAAACAACTGTGTGTAACAAAGCATTCTGTATCTCCAAAAATGGATTTGGGTGGATATTTCTAAAACCAATTTGTTTTGAAGATTGTCTGTAGGCCCTACATTCCACTGAACTTTATATTGTATATTCAGTAAATAAGAAATAATTTATTCATTGAAGTAGGGCTAAAAGGGAGAAAGTATGTGTCAGTTTCTTGATACTGTTTATATTTTTTTATTTTGCTTATCTTCCAGTGGCATTTTTCAAAATCTGATGGAGGACAACAGTCCAAACCTCACAGTCTTGTGGGCATCCTGGGAATTGAATATGTGTCCCTCTTGCTCAAAATCCAAGACGCTAACTGTTGTGTTATACCAGCGAGGTGCACAAACGTGTATTGCAAATTTTCTTTCCTTTATGATTAATTTGAATGTACATGTTTTGTTAAGTTGTTATTTTGGGTATCTGGGTAAGTGAAGTAGGTGACTTAATTGAAGAAATATGAAACATCCTTAACAATCGCATAAAACATATTATGCTAGAAGGCGTTATTCAAAGCTTGACAAAATTCTGTAATATTCTGGTTTAGGCTGAGACTTCTAAAAATAGATTTGAATAAATTAAACGTAGTCACTTTTGACAACCTGGATATTGTATGCCTAGTTTTGTTTTTAAGAGATGTAAAATAATATATAACACTTTTCACAGGGTGCTGAAGAACCATCCAAACACTTACACTTTTACAAAAGCTTTAGCTGAGCATGAAGTAGCTAATGAATTCAAAAATGTTCCTTCATGTATCGTACGGCCCAGCATGAGTAAGTATTCTAAATTGTAAAATTTTCTAGTTTTTACTGTGAAGATTAAATTGAAAAAATAACCGGGTTCCTTTTCTAGTCAATACACAACCGTTTCTGTTGTCCCCGTTGTAGCCTTTTAAGTAGTGATATGTATAATATCATAGAATTATTGAGAAGTATATGTGGGGAGAGTGCTAGGTTTTTGGGTGTTTTATTTGAGACTTAAGTTTTCATTTTCTAGTGTTTTAAATACAGTCAACTACCAATTATCTGGGGTAATGACTGGTTGGAGGGTCACGGATAACCCAAAACCACGGTTAAAACAAAGGGATTCAATAAATTGAATATTACGAATATAATAAAGGTTTATCAACATTTTTATACTACAATATTGTGTTTTAATGTTATTTAAGATATATTTGTGTAGATTAAATACCTTTTAAAATCTTTAAATTGTGATAACATCTACAAACAATCAAGATAATAATAGTTAATACTAGCAATGGTTGATAGCAGTAAATACTATCCAAAACGCTGAATGATATTTAATAGGTTAAACATCTCTAAACACCGAACTCTCTAAACTACACCGAACAGTATGCTAATTAATTCCGCACTGGGGGGAAACCCCAATGAGGGTAAATAATGGCGGGAAGGGTGATTGTTTTGAGATTTTTCTATTTTTAGACTCCGTGTCTGACCGTCCATCTCTCTGTCCGTCCGTCTGTCTGTCTGTCCGTCGCTGAGAGTGAACAGTGAAGGAAAGGGTGATTGTTTTGAGATGTTTCTATTTTTAGACGTCCGCGTCTGACCGTCCGAAGGTCATCACTCCCCATCACGCGCCCACGGCTCATTAGCGAAATGACAGACTCACGTGGTTACTAAATTGTTTGTATAGTATTTATTCTGATAAACGAAGTAAATTAAATATGATTCTGGAGATAATTGAGCTAAATAAATTGTTATTATTGCTCTATTTGTGTTTAGAAGAGGATAAATAAAAATAATAAAAATAAACCTTTCGTGACCCCGGTTAAACCGCAACCTGATTAACCCGCTCCCGGATAATCGGGAGTTGACTGTATGTGCAAACATTTTGAGGATTCATGTGACATGCTTTGGCTACCATGTAAGAAATTGCTATTTCCTATTTCCTTAACCACCAAGACTGTTCAGAAGCCAGAAAAAAATCAGGCAAGAGATTCATTGTTGGATTAATGTAAGGAGGGGTGGGAATGTCATTTATTTACAAGGTGTTAAGAATCTCCAAAATCTGGAGGATGTGTTTTAGCTACTTAGTTTGAAAAGTCTAATACTCATACAACTATTTATTCAGTCATCAGTAGGAAATCCAATCCCGGGATTAACTGTAATTTGCATTAGAAGATAGTGTGAAGCCACTTTTGTTTAGTTTAGACAAGACTATCTTTAAACAAACGAATTACTGATGTTGAAAGTTAAAAAATCGTGATTACATTAAGTTACCTGAACTGAAACCTGAGTTTGTTTTGATTTGTTTTGGTTCAGTAAAGTGGAGTTGTGGAAAGGGGGTGGGGTGAGGAATGGGGAACAATGGAATGAGAGAGTCCAAGGTTCACTGATAAGGAATGACTTCTCAAGCACAGATCCAGTTAAGTCAGGTGATCTATACTTTTGTGATTTTGGTACTCAAAAATGAGAGGGGTGAAGACAATTTTGACTTATTAATGCAACAAAATGATTTTTCTTTTAATAAATTCAAAAATCTTTATTCACAAAAAAATGCTGCATAAACATACAGATAGAATAGTGTCAAAAAAGTATATTTTATACCATTAACTAAAATTATGAAGCTAAACAAAGATCTAAACAAATGTACTTTCAATATTTGTTAATTTGTTATGTATTTAAACTGATTCTTCCTCTAAAAATAATATAATAAATGATAACTATACAAAATATTTTAAGCTATTTAAAGTTAAGTTGACCATATTCAATATTTTTAATGTCTAAGAAAAATTACAAATTCAACAATTCAGTAAATTCTAGCTTTTAATTCTAACTGTTATTACTAAATTTTATTGTGATAATAACTTTTTTTCGGGATGGGTTTAGGTTTATTTATATCACAATGTTGCTTGAGTTCCTAATCATAAAATCCCGGTGATTGAAACATTACATCCTATGCTATTGCTATGAGATGAAATTAGGCTGGGACTCCAGGATTGGATTCCATCAGTTTATGCTACCTCTTAAATAGAGACCATGGAAATTAGAGTGACGAGTAATATAAAGATTTTTAAACTTTTAGGACATAGGAGGATTGTGTTAAAGTAGGTATACAACCTCAGACGCATTAAGCTATAAGATATTTTGCTTCGTCAAATATTCATTCGAAGACAATGGATTCATAAAGTTTTCAAACCAACAAATTATACAATAACATTTAGTCAAATTGGCCTTAAACACCGTAATGATCATTACTTTAAAGACGCGGACATTATCTTCATTTAGATAATGATAGAACTGCAGACTTGCTTATAACTATTCTTAACCCGCTCCTCATGAAGAAATAGTTCTGAGCTCAACCAAGTGATCCTTAATATGTAAAAGTTAACTAGTCCTACATCAGCACAAAAACAGAAGTGCCAAACACAAGAATGTTGTCCAAACAGTAATTCTCTTGTTTGGTTAAAGTTACAGAAAAACCATGAGTGGAGCACAACTTCAAAAACTAGTTGGTGACTTGGATGGGAGTATATATTTTTATTAAAGTCACCACACACTATGGAAGTCTTTCCTAGTCTGTTTCAAAACTCAAAAAATCTTGGCAAAACTGGAAACGCAGGTTATTTCTTATGGAATTTGATTAGGAAATGATGATATCTCATACTGCAACGTTATACTTAATTTTACCAAAGCACAAATGTTTTAACCCTTTCCGCTCGTATGTCGGGGCAGCCCCACCTACCGCATTTAACTACGTTTTCGCATGTCGGGCCTGCACACATACATGCGTAAATGTGTTTTTGTTTTTTTTGTTTTTTCAGTCCCCAAATTAACTGTATCAAAATAAAAACACAAAAGACTGTTTTTTTAACAAAAAATAAATAAATAATTAAGTAACCAGCTGTGCTTTTAAATGCAGCTGGATAGGAGTAGGCCAGTCTAAAAAATGAAAGTAGGAAGGGTTAATACTTCACTATCAGGAGGCAAGCAATAATTGATTTTATTTTTTCCAATATGAACCTTCTTTTTATACAATTTTGTATATAGTAGTCTCACAAACTCGACACAATGTGGACTTTTGACACTGTCGAGTTTAATTAATGTCAAATTTCCAGGAGTTACATTGGGGGGATAAATTGACCAAGAAATTGTATATTAGATCATATGTAAATACATTACAGTACTGTATGTGCTATTATGAAACATAGCAAAACCACAACCCCTACACAGATGTACTTAAAACCATGAGACAGACTGAGGAAATGTCAAATTTTCCTAGAACGACTAAAACGACAGAAGCACTTGAGGTATAGTCTGAGTGCCGAAGGCGACTGAGGAACAGCCAAGTGCTGGCGCGTTGGATACATATGGAAAAACGTAGGTGTTGTCGGGGTCAAGTTTGTGTGACTCGACTGTAGATCAAAAACAGATTACGTTACCTATCAAGTTTTTTAAATATATGTGTATAAAGAAGCGAGATGTGGGCATAATTGTTTTTATTTTCAATTGGAATAACACAGGGCAGAGTATGCATGCTTGCTACAAATGGGGTATTTTATTCAAAGATCTCAACTATATAACATCATTTACGAAGTTTAATTGAAATATACTGGGTGTTTAGAAGTTTGAAAACCCCTAAATATTTTGTTTAGGAATAAACATATGACAATGGACCTCTTGGGTTACATCCTTACGATAAATGCCAACTCGCTGATACATTTCACAGGCATATTTCATGGTGGGGGGAGGTTCCATGGAGGAAGTCTTGAAAATCTGAAATGTAAGCATAGGTTGAGTTATACCTCATTTTAAAGTCCGTCCTTAGCAGACCGCATTATCACAATCCCAATCTTAAACACGCAGACAACTGAGTTTGAAATGGTTGCCGGTCAAACATTTTATCTAAATTTCCTCTAATGAACGGCCAGCCCTTAAGAGGAGTCTTAAACGCCCTACGGTAGGCACATGTCATATTATACGTCATTATAAAGGCCTTACGGTATTAAACAGTATCATAGTATCATTCCTTTTTCACCATAAACTTTCTTTGGTGTTTGTCTACAAATTTCATTGGGCCGAACATATTGCATTCAGAAACCGAATAACACTGTGAAGGCATTTGGTGGGATTTTTTAATGATGCTGCCATTTTGAATCACTGTTGAAACAAATTGTGTGACCGCTCAGCAGTGAGACTCAGCTCACACTTTGGTTGGGAGTGCACTGCCACTTTGCAATCGCGGTAGTAGAGGAGCTGTGCTCGGCGCAGTGTGTAAACGTTCTTTACTTCCCAGATGACCCTTGTGCAATAAATTTACTTAATTATATATATTATATTTTTCAGCTCTTAAATCATGATATTGGAAGTTGGTAAAATTTAATTAACAAATTTTAAGCCTACTTCTGGATGGGAAAGCTCCCCAATATACTACAACTATAACCTAACCAATGGTTACAGTAACTTGATCTTACTCTTCCCAAGTCATTATTCTATTTAATCAGTTAAGAACCTCACAACTTTTTGGGTGGATATCCTTTTATTCCAAACTCCCCAGTCCCATGGTATGTTTGTCCCCCACTGAACCTAATTTTTCAATTTGCCATTGAACCTAACCTCTATGTGAACTCATAAACATAGTGAGCTTCTTTATAAATGCCCTTTACCTGATAAATGTGTTTTGTTTTCATCGTAAACCTGTAAAAACAAGTGTGTTCCGTTTCAGTTGTCGGAACATGGAAAGATCCTGTGCCCGGGTGGACTAACAGTAAGAACGGCCCCACCGGGTTTTTTCAGGGAGCCGCCACAGGGGTCGTACGAAGGCTGCCAGTAGCCAAGCATCTAATCTACGACTACATTCCAGTTGACATTGTGATCAATGCGATGGTCTCCGGAGCCGTTTACACTGCCAGCCAACGGTAAGTCAACTCACAGTATTGTGTACCGGGATGAGTCAAAATATAACTGTAATATTAATCTTTTTACTTGCAATACATGTTTGATTGAAGTTAATGAGTTGAGAGGATTGACATGAAAAAGTCCATTCATCAATGGTAATTATTAGAAAAGGACTAGGCCTAAATAAAATCTTCACAACATTTAGAGCCGATAAAAGTATAGTACTCACTTGCTAAAATGTGTGAAATAGTTTGCTAGGCCTACTTGAAATACTATAGTAACCAAAAGAAACTTTTAAAACAGACTAAGTTTATTATGTCCAACTCCGGTGTTTGATTGGGATCGGATTGTGGCGATGTGTTCTTGACCTTTAATTTAGTTTAAATTTACTCCTAAGAGAATTTTTGTCTGGTGTAATGTAAAATTGACAAGTCACTTCAAAAATACATTTTTGGTTAGTATTGGTATTGGTTTTGGTTTCATGTTTAATTTTTTTAACTGTAACGGCAAAAGAAAAATTGCCACTCTAGGACTTAAATGATACCCTACACTTTCTGTACTATCATACAGTACAAGGCAGTTAATGTACTTGAAATATTTTACAAGACAATCAATTTTAGCCTGTCGCTCCGATGATTATCAGTAGGGTCTGTGGTATCAAAAATTTCAGATCGGTACGATAGCAGATTTTTTTCCTAAGTTCTTGGTACTAATTCGTTACGGCACAAGTATTAATTGTAGCTTTCCATTTTTGTTTGTAGACAATATTAATTCGTATTAATCATTAAAAGATGTTTATGTGGGATTCAAATACTTTTACAGTTGTATAATTTATTTTATCAAAAAAAGATAAAAATTAAGAAAATTAAAATGGAAGAAAATAAAAACTTAAGACAGTATTGGATTTCAAATTTTTGATTGGTATTAGTAGAATAAGTTTTTGAGAAATTCAAGATAAATGGTTTAAAGGTACAGTCAACTCCCGATTATCCGGGAGCGGGTTAATCGGGTTGCGGTTTAACCGGGGTCGCAATAATAACAATTTATTTTGCTAAATTATCTCCAGAGTCGTATCTAATTTACTTTGTTTATCAGAATGAAAACTATACAAACAATTTAGTAACCACAACATTATCCGAGAGCGGGTTAATCGGGTTGCGGTTTAACCGGGGTTACGAAAGGTTTATTTTTATTATTTTTATTTATCCCCTTCTAAACATAAATAGAGCAATAATAACAATTTATTTTGCTAAATTATCTTCAGAATCGTACTTAATTTACTTTGTTTATGAGAATAAATACTATACAAACAATTTAGTAAACACAACATAATCTGAGAGTCTGTCATTTCGCTAATGAGCCTTGGGCGCGGGCGCATGATGGGGAGCGATGACCTTGACACTACTCGGATGGTCGGACGCGGACGTCTAAAAATAGAAACATCTCAAAACAATCACCCTTTCCGCTTTTGTTCACCCTATTGGGTTTCTCCCCCAGTGCGGACTTAATTAGCATACTGTTCGGTGTTTAGAGATTTTATTCTTTTAAATTAGTATTCTCGGTGAAATAAGTGCAAGATAATTAATAAATAGTAACACTTATATATTCCTAAGATAGGTTGTTATTATGGGAACATTTAAAAACATAAATCATTCTTCTAAGTTTAATAGTTTACTTATAGTAACAAGTTTAGTGAAACCTTACAAATTCCAACATGGCCGACTACTATTCAAAATGGCGGCCTTATGCCACGACATACGTTGGTAGACTTTGCGCCAACGTGTTAAGCACATCTTTTTCATTAAGAATCAGTCAAGAAAGTTTCTGTTGCAATTTGTTCCAGGTTAGGCAGTTTTTGGGGCTAATTATACTGGACTATATATTGTATAACAGTTTAACATACTATACATAGAACAACTACAAATTTATGTTACCATTTGAATCTATTTAGTAGATTTTTTTGTTACATTACAATAACCTACTTTTTGAATTCAAATTTGTATAGAATTTAATGTAGATTTCATGAGTATATTACAATTGTATAAAAAATCAGTTTAATTAAAATTGGTAGTGAGGAAAAATGTGATTAAAGAGGAAATATTTATTTTCTCATTCAAGGACAAAATGTTGGATAGACTTCTGATTGATTGCTCTCTATCAGACCCGTTCTGCTCCTCATCTACCTTTCTTATTTTCAAGGTCAGATTTTTTGCCAACTTAGTCCCCTCCCCCTCCGCAACACTGGCTACCCTCCTTGTCTTCATTGCCTTTAGCCATGAATAACACGCCTGCCAGTGTCTCTCATTTCATTGTTGTTTTGGGGCTTATTTTCTGTAGAAAGGAAATGAATAGTTGTGAGAGGAGTCTTACTTCAATCACTTATTCTGTTGACATTCATCAGCTTTTCTATTTGTTTGTTCATGAACAAACTGTACTGAAACCACCGAATCTGTACCGGGGTTATATTTTGCACCGAACCAACGACAGAAGTTAGTTTAGTACTGTACCGGTATCGGGTTTTTCAGTGCACCGCAGATCGTACATGTTGAGCGAAGTGGGTCCCATGAAATCTTCACATTCTCTCATAGGACCTGATAATGATTAGTTTTATTTCAAACCAAATGAAAACCTATCTTCCATAAAATATGTTTACAAATATAATAAAGATATTTTTTTCCAGGGAGGTCCTGGACAAGACTCCGATCTTCCATGCCACCAGCAGCACCTATAAGCCCTTCCGCTGGGTGGATGTGGAAGACAATATGAACTTGCTGTTGCATACATATCCCCTCAAGCAGGCCGTTTGGTATCCCTACCTAAAGCTTGTGCCTTCACTCACACACTACTACATCTCAGCATTCATTTTCCACATGATTCCAGCCTATTTCTTTGACACCCTCGCTAGATTTACTGGCCAGCGACCAAAGTAAGTAAGAAATTATAGAATCGGTTTAAAAAATGTATAGAGTGGTTTAATTATTAGAGAAACAAAAGTGCTGTTTGAAAACCTATCGTCTTCGGTTGGGTTTAATATAAATCTCTGGCAGTTGGTTAGCACATTACATCTTATATGACCAATTTGAGTGCTTTATTGGGAAGTTGGGTTCATTAATACTTTTTCTGTGAGAGATGAGGATAAGGTCAAGTGGAGTAGTGAAGAAACAAAAGAAATATATTCATTAAAATGTATGTATTATTTTTGTTATCTTAACGGCATTGTATGGCATATTTATTCAATTTAAAATATTAAAATGAATTTCCTTTGTGAGATTCTGAACTAAGTCAAATTTGAATTTCTATATGCAATGGTGTTAAACATAACTAGCTATTTTTAAGTAAAAAATGTAATAAGAAGGGTAGCCTCCTTACAAGTTAAGGCTATTCGTAACGGGAAGGGAACAGGAAAAAGGGAGCTATAGAGAAACCGAATCACGCAGATGATAAATTTTGCATGATGCAGTTGCACCACATGCAAGGAATGGAACAGAACTAGATTCCCTAGGTACAAATCACCTTCAGCTCATATTACCCAAAGTAACTGAGCACTTAGGAAAAACCTTTGATTCCATAATATGTGGCTCCATAGTATGCTGCACTTGCATAAGTATCTGAACGTTTTGGTGCATTCCGGTGTGATAGCTTCGCGTGCAAGGAATGGAATCGTGCAGAGCATTATGATAAACCAATAGTCCACATTACCCCCAATCGTAACAAATGTTAATCCTCGGTAGTTATTAATTAGAACATTACATTTGGTCTAAACTAAGAGAGTTGTCTGTTTGTCAGGTTGGTGAGGCTTCACACCGCTATTGGACAGTCGCTGGAACGTCTGGCACCGTTCATATTCACTGAGTGGTTGTTTGAGAGCACCAACCTCCTGCGACTGCACAAGACCCTCCACAGTGCTGACAAGCAGCTGTTCACGTTGGATATCGGGCTTCTCGACTGGAATCTATTCTTTGAAGACATGTCGAAGGGTGTGCGCCGCTATCTGTGCAAAGAGGAGGATTCCACCCTACCTAAGGCACGGAAGAAGCAGCAATGGTGTGTACTTTTATCATCAATAAACTTTTTTAGTTTAGTAACTTTAACTTATATCTTATCAATTGTACTTCCTGGATAAATGTTGAGCTTATCGTAAAATGTTGCCCAAAATGGGAAAACACATATCCTTACATATAGTATCAGCAGAGTGTCTAGCAGTCGGGAAAGTCGGGAATTTGTATAGAAATTAATAAAATGTCGGGAAAGGCGGGAATTAATATATAAAATTGATATTAAGTCGGGAAAATGGATAAAACTTATAAACAGTGATATCAAGGTACTAGTATTTATAATCAATGGCAATTGAAACAAGATGTACGTTGTGGAACAACCGAAGCAAATGCTTGGCCCATAGTTTTTCGGAGAAATTAAGAAAGCCAGTCAAGTACATGCCGTTACTATGGCAACGCGAAAAGGAAGATGAGTCACGAGGGGGGAGGGGTGGAGAGCGGTGACCTTGAAGGTACCTCTACACTCTCGCCCGCGTCGTTCGTCATCCCTCGGCTAGTGGACTCTGATAGAGATAGACAAGTTCCGATACTTCCGACCCGAGTAGGTATCGAAACTTTGTTTTCGGAACTCTGGGCATCGGTTAACCGATATTATCGTGGTATCGAAAGAAAAATTGAGTATCGGTACCGGAAAAATAGTACATTTTTACGTTGTTAAAACATAGATTATTTTTTGTTTAATATACTTTTTAGCAAAATAAACACAAATAATAACTTCAAATATAGTTCTTGTAACTTATGATAGAGAGAATCGACTCTAAGCTATCTCCCGCGTTCCTCTTAGAGTAATGGGTATCAATACTTTAGTTTCGATTCGTAGCGATACCAAATATCGGGTCCAAGCCAGTAGCCAGTAGTGAGTAGTATCGTATCGGAACGTCCCTAGACTCCGACTCTGATTCTCACACGCACACGTCGCGTCGTCGTTCGTCGTAGTACCTGCGCAGTTGCGCGCATTGACGGACGCATAGTGAAGCATTTAAACCTGTAGGTTAAAGATTACATTGACGAGTGAAGTGAGTTAAAACCGGGATTTGTCCGTAAATATTGAATAATGCCTGCAAATTATTGGCGGTACAGGTTAACAACTTAACTATGATCTATTCTTATTTCCCTTTGCATTCCAACAATGCTTCAAATTTTGTTCAACGGTGAGCGTGAGCAATACACACTTAAGTTAATATTTTACGTGTTAAAACTTTTAAGTTTACGTTGCAATTAACTTCGAACACGGCCGAATTTCGTCGTTTGCACCGCTTGCACTGTGGCCTGGTTTCCACGGAACGGGGCGAAGTAACTCGCCCGACAGTTGTTCAGTAGTATTAAGTTATACAATTTTATAGTTTTAATTACAGTTGTCAACCATTTCTCAGATCACCAGAAGACCATTAAACAGTGGCTTAGTGACATTTGAACAATGTCGTAAATAATATAGCCTACTCACTAAACTAATGAAGTTACTTTACTTTTACCCTTGGAAATATTAAACTGTGGTCTGAACATGTTTACTAATTAACTGTTTATAACATTTAATAAAGTGGTTCTCTATACACATAGGCTATATAGGCCTAAATATCAAATGAGCCTAGTCACTGTAATGTTTTAACTTACCTTTGAAAACATTTTAACTAGGCCAAGGCTTACTATCGTCTGCGTAATTTTAAACTTTGATTTAATCGCCAAATTATGTCAACATGGGAGAAATTGTAAAAATTTAAGTTAGGCCTAGTTTTTTAAAACTGAACTCGATTAAAATTAATTTAGGTACTGATATAAAAAAAATATATAAGTTAGATGACTTCTTAAATATTTTTTTGGCCAGTGATGAGATCGACAGGCCTAGATTTATGCCTAAATATGTTTTCAAAGTTATGAGTAAAAATTAGTTTTACTTTAGCCTTTTATTTTCATATGCCAACCTATTTGAAATTTTTTATTTGTTGCTGTACATGAACAGGCTACTAACTTACCGGTACTGTATTTTATTTTAATCCTCATTGCTTTCCAATGTATAAAGAGGGTACACTTTCATAAGCGGAACGATGTAAAAAACCAAAAGTAATTGTTCATACGGATTATTTAGGTTACAGTTACGTTCGGTCTAAAGAGTTGGAAGATACTTATCGTCTTGAAATTTGTCCAGATAGCAAACTTTGTTAGGAATACGTTCCGAGCACATCACCAACCATCTCTATGTGAATGCTTATTTAGAATTAGGGTGAAAAACTCTGGAAAATATCCTTTTATGTTCTTTTAACATGCTGATACTTTATGCCCTTTTAAATTTGTTGACGTTTTTAGTTTTGTTTCTTTAATTAAATTATTTTGTATATAGCTAACCGGTAACGTTTATTTCATTTGTATTTTAAGTTTAATTGAAAAAAATATACATTTATATATAAATATTTATGTTCATATATTATGCAGTATTTGAGTTTTTAATAAAAAATATTATATTGAGTTTTGGTTTTGTTAGTGATTTTTCTTCCAAGTGTCATTCTTTTTCACTATTTAAATTTGTTTACCATAGTTTAAATAAACGGTATCAGAAAACTGACACATACTTTCTCCCTTTTAGCCCATCTTTAATGAATAAATTACTTTTTATTTACTAAATATAAAATACAAAGCACGGTTGAATGTACAGAAAATAATGTAAACAAGTTGTTTTCAAAAATATCCACCGAAATCCCTGTTGAGGAGGCACTACAGAATCCATCGCTACACACGTGGTTTTAAGAGGGGAAATGCCCCCTATTATCCCCCCTCAGAGTTATTAAGGGGCAACATATTTCGAATTTCTTCTGTTGGTCAATGCTAACTTGACAAGCATATCAAGTTTGAACGAAATTGATCGACAAATAAGAGAGAAATAGTAATTTTTGTATTCCCCATAAGAATAACATTGGACATCGTACTGTGTTTATGAAAAATGGAAATTTAAATTTTCTCCGCAACCAGTAATCGTAGAATAGTAATTCAAGATACCAAATTATTTAGTTTTTTGAACTCTTTTTAATGGTGAATAGTAATATTTTTCACATTTATGTTTTTTATGAAAAATAAAAAACAGAATTTTTTTTATATTTTAAGTCTTGTAATTTCTGAACCCGAATTTTTACAGAAATGCGGGTGGTGTCATTTTGTTGGAAAATTAAATTTCTACAAACGACTAAAGTTTAATCAAAACGTTAGTGCCGTTTTTGATAAATCTAGATTTTTCATGTTTTTTGGTGGTTTTGGGGGATAATAACCCTTAAAAATCAAAAATTAAAAAATACCTGGAGATATCGTGTATTAGTACCTACATACCAAATTTCATAAAAATCAAACCATTGGTTAGGGATCTAGCTCTGTACACATCCAGACAGACACACAGACATCACGTAAAAATCACTTTTTTGGTTTCAGGAAGCACCAAAACAAATATTTCCTCTTTCAACTAAAATTAAAAAATTTTGACGAAAACAATATTTTCTCCTTATACTATGTATAAGGGGGAGAAAGTAAAAATCCAAAAAGTGGTAAAAACATGATATTTTTACTCTTATGACGTTTTTAGTATATTTGTACTATCTTGCGAAAGTCTGGAAAATTTTGGAAAAAGTCTTAAAAAGTCTGGAAAAAGTCTTGAATTTTGAGATCAAATATTACTAGACACCCTGTATCAGTGAAATAGTGCAAGGAATAATGTGGTTAAATTTATAAAATCTAGTTAAAAGTAAAGAATATGAGCATCTATATGAGCATCTTGCTAGCCTAATGCTTAGCATCTTTGACTTCGGTACAAGGGGTCACGAGTTCAAATCTCGGGATGTCCACAAAAGTTTGAGGGTTTTATAAAAGGGGACTGTTACTCAAAAAATGCTCAAACATGGTAAAATTATATTTTTTTTTTTCATTTTTATTAATTGAAATCTTCTGATTACAACAGTATAATTATTTTTTCCTAGCTTGATTATAAGTTATTTAAAATAGTTAAAGAATATAGACTTACCCGGTGTCTTTGCAACAAAAAATCGTTCAGTTGCTTAGAACGTTCACTAAATGCTCTTTTTTTAAATATATGTACATTTTTCTTCTCAAGCTATGATTTTACTTTGAGTGTTGGCTAACCTGGTTGATGTTTGTTTCTGTGTAAAATCATATTGATTTCTGCTTGCGTTTTGTTTATATTTTGTAGTGAAAGTGAAGTATTGCTATAGATCGTTAGTTTCAGTGATTGTGTTTTATTTTCCTCACATGCAAAGGGAAATAAAAAGCAAATTGGCTCAAGAAGTAAGGTGTATAGGATAAAATCAGTCCAGCAAAGGCATAATCATCGACTATACACCTGTACTAGACTGAAAACCGTATGGGCCCTTCTGATAACAAAAGATTCGGGATTCTCCACGTAGTTATGACAGCACTGGATAGAAATCGCTACCATCGCACGCAATGGCGGACGTAACTCTGACTCATGTAGCTTGGCGCGCTCAGCTCGGCCATGGCGGGTTTTAAAATCTCATTTTGCTAATAAAACAACTGTCTCGCTTTCCTCGCAACTCGGAAGTTTTAATATACGATTTAACAAAGGCTGCAAGGCTGTAATAACAAAGGTTATGTGAAATCAAAATAATATTGTAATAAATGTTAAAAACTTGTGATAAAACTGGTGTCGACGACATAACCGTCTTTCACTAGCGTCGATCAAGCGTACTCTGTCTGTTCGTCTGCCTATGCGATTCCAAGTAGTTCGCGTAATGTCTACAAGGAGGAAGCACATTCGATAGCCCCTGTTGCCGACCGCACTCAATAGATTGTGTTTCTTGGTTAACCAAATTTAGCATTGCATTTGCCGTCTAGAACAGGTGTATAGTCAATGACATAATCCTTGTAATGTATCACAAGTTAGGCCTTCAACAGAGACTATAACCTCTACAACTTCAGAGCCTAGGCCTACGACTTCTCCAAGTTCAAATAGAAAGTTCAGGGTTAGTAGCAACTTAGATTACTACAGGTTATGGACCGGAGAAGATATAGAATATAACATAGTTGATGTAAAAAAACCTTTTGAAGAAATCAATGAAATTGCTGAAATTATAGACAGTCCATGCGAACAGTTTTTAATAAAGTGCAACTGAAGGTGTTTTGCACTGTGAAGCTAAGAAGAACATTTTGAATTGGGTACAGTTAGAAAAAAAGAAAGGTGATAAGATAGTGACCTACTACGATCTAAATCTTCGTCTTGTACATGGCCTAAGACAAATCGGAAAAAGTCAAACTGCAGGGAAAACTTTCCTTGGCTGTATGCATTTGTCCTCTCCACCAACAACGTACCTAAACCATGGAGCTTTATTGTTATCAGATTTTGAAGAAGTGGCAAGGGAAATCATGAAAAAAGATGCTCAGGAAGCAATTGCTCTGAATGATGGGCCTGATTTGTCCGTAGCCATAGATGGTACGTGGCAAAAGAGAGGGCACACCTCACTTAATGGGGTTTTGTCAGTAACATCAGCAGAAACAAGTTAAGTTCTTGAGATGACCAGATTCTGCTTGTGTAAGGATAAAGAAAAAACATTCAGGAGACTTCCTGTACTGCAAACTACCTTGGCACAAGCGGTGGAATGGAGGTGCTTTAGGAATTTTTCGTAGGTCTGAAGAACTGTATGGAGCCAGATATGTGAACTTTTTGGGGGATGGCGATTCAAAAGCATTCGATTCTGTGAAGGAAGCTAAAGTATATGTGGTGGTTATGTAGAGTTCAGGAAGCTAGAGTGCATAGGACGTGTGCAGAATAGAATGGGCAAGTAACTTATGCAGGGTGTCTAGTAGTCTGGAAAATCGGGAAAGTCGGAAATTAGTATTGAATTTTACATCGGTCTTGAAAAGTCGGGATTTAGTCTTGAATTTGCCAAAGTCGGGAAATTTATTATTTATTTAAATATTTATTTAAATTTCCTAGTTTAGGTAGAATAACTTAATTTGCTCTGACTCATTTGTCTATATTGATCAATAAATGCATTTTTGAACAATTTATTTGAAAGAAACATTTTATCGTGTCTTTGCGGTGGACATGGAATACATTCAAACTAACGTCTAGGCAGCCCCAATTCAATACAGCTGGTTTTATTTGAAAGCTAAGAGAAAAACAAAAACAGCATTCTATGGAAGCAGCGTTCGGCACGGAGTAAGAAGTGGATCGGCAGTCAGCAGTTGGCCGACATCACAGTAACTGGCTTTGTCTAATTCCTTGGTAAAAATTAAAAATAAAAATACAAAGAAATGTTTACTAATTAAAGTAGTTAATGTTGTTTGTTTTGTTATTCATACCCTTCACCTTAACTATGTACCTGTATTTACAACTGTCTGAATAGAAAACTATTTTTATGGTAGGGTACCTATATCGTAAGTAGTGTAGGGCGGCTTTTGCCGTACTCTTTGGAAGCAGGCAGTGAACTGGGCCGTATTACCAATCTTCACTCAACGACAAATCAAACGTAAACAATAACAAAACAACTACGGATCAACACCGGCAGATGGCAGATGAACAAAAACGTTGATTGCGGAGTAAAGTGTAGCGCTTCGTTTCTCTCAAAATAACGTGGTAATCAGTTTGGCATTTTAATTTCAATAATATGCCTTAAGTGACGAATACCTTGTCAAAATTAAATGTTAACTGAGTTTCTAATTAATGTTTATTTACCCACCAAACAACGATTTTTAACATCCACTTTTTGTTAGTGTTTTGATTATGCAAATTACAATGAAATAAATAATATTGTTTATTACCATTAATACTGGTTTGAATTTTAGTTCCAAAATCGGAAGCAATTAGTAACACTATATTTAACTGAACTCGTATGACAATGACTGACTTATTTCCTTTGTTTTCCCAGTTTTTGATTGCAAGTTAGTAAGTTTTAGGCTACTTTAAAATTTTCAGTGCCTAGAACAATACTTAAAATGTTCAGTGCCTAGGCCTAGATGAATGAATATCACTTTGCTAATTGAAACATTAGCAAACATAACTTTTATTTCCTTTAAAATTTATCCTCAGAAAAGCTATAAGCCTTTGAAGCTAAGGCTGATTCTTATGAAAAAGGCTAGGCATGAGACTAGGCCTACTGTATTAAACTTAATCCTAGACTTACGTATTCTTTGATTAATTAAAAGTCAATGTTAGTCCTAGTAGCTGTATTCCAGTGGCTATTAAACTCCCTAAAATGAATTGCCAGAGACTAAGTTTAGAATTTCAGTTGTATCTAAGTTAACGTTAAATTAACCTAGGCCTAGGCTATGTAATGTGATAGTGAGTTTTAAGCAAATTGGGAACAAATTTATAAGTTGTAAATATTAATATTATTTGAGGCTAGGCTAGTCAGTTGTTGCCCAAATTTAATACACATTCCACCTACGGTACCTTATTTAAGGGGGTTCTCTTGCCATCTTCCAGTACCCCATCAGCAAGAGAATTTATTTCAATATGTAGGAGATAAGTAACGTCCTGATTCTCACAACAATGTTCTATTTTTGCGGAAAGAATTAAAACAACCCGGAAAAAAATAGAGATGTACAAGTACTCGAAATTTCGAGTTTGAGCCGAGTTCGGCACTGAAATTCGAGGTTTGACTGAAACTCGAAAGTTTAGAGCGAGTTTACTCCCACCGTTTACCCGCACTATCAAGGGTCGTCCGCGGCCGCGCGTCATCTGTAAATTCAAATTGAGTGTGAACGCATTTGAGGTGTTAAGAGTTGTGATGTAGATTTTAGTGTTTTATTAATAAATAAATAAGTTGTGGCTTATACAATTTGTGTTACTCTTTACACCAAAATGGAGGATTTACCAGGACCTTCAGATTGAGTTGGATGAACACTGTCTGTTTAGTCAACTTTTAGGTTAACGTAACCTTGTCAATTTTTAAAGTAAAATATCAAAAACGTCTGTAATGAAATCCAATAGGTAAGCATAAGAAGTTTGTGCTTGTTTTTTGTTCCATGATAATTTAAATTGAGTCAATCCATTAATTTTAGGCTCAACTGTCCTTTGGCATTGAGCTGTTTTTAAAGACAAGTGATTTGTTTTGGCCTTGTTTAAGTTTAATTCATGATTTTTTTAAATAATTTGTAATGTTCTAAATCTCTATTTAAGACATGGCTTGAATTTAATCAATTGATTTTCCAGGCACTTTCAATTTAATGTACTGTTAATTAATACCATATAGGCTATAACAATCTTAATACCAAAAGATTGAAAGTATTTTATCTTCGTGGCTGTTATGCAATAACTTAGGTATGATTTATTTTTAGATAAATGTACTTACCTTTCTCCAATGAAGCAGGAATCCATTTATTTTACTTAATATTGTAATTTTCAGATCATAGTGACTAGAAAAGTATATTTTAATGACAACATTTATAAATGGAACCCTATACACTGTTTTGATCCAATTCAACTCGACCTATGTGTTTTTTTTTTGTATACTCGACTCGAACTCGAGATTCATATCTTTTGCCAATTACTCGACTCGACTTAAAAAACCTGTACTCGCACATCTCTAAAAAAAAATAATAAAGTAGTTGGGGTTTAATATCTGTGGTTTGTTTTCTTATATAATTTTGTGAGCTGATCACAATATTCTAACTATTTTTTGATCGGATGAAAAGTATAACACGGAAAGTCTCGGAAAATAGCTTGAAAAGCTCTAAACCCTTCTTTAATTTGTTGTTACATTATTTTTATTTAACATATTTAAAATGAACTAACCTAACCCTACCAATTGCTGTTTGTCACCAATTAACTCCCAAAAAATTGTATTGTGATAATTTCCTAGAGTGCGGTTTTTTAACAATACATTTTAAGTAGGGGTGTGTGAGTATTCGAGCTTCGAGCTTTTTCGAGCCGAATATTAAAGTATTTGGCTCGGCTCGAGATTTGCAAAAAAGCTCGAAGTTCAAGCCGAATATTTAAATCGACGACTAGTGAAAAGAGTCATTTACAAAAGTAAATTTGAAGCAAAAACTTTCAAATAATCAATGTTAGAATTCTCGTAATTTGCATCGGTAGAGCTCCATAACAGATAAAATCCAGCAGTGCTGTGCTTTCGGTCCTTCGTTTGAAAAAAATAACGAAATATAAAAGTACAAATGTTTTAAACTGTCGATCTGATCAACCAATGCAATGGATCTACTTTCTCTACGCTCAAAAATCATAGTAAGTGGACATCTACACAATTCTGTTTACAGTACAATGTTGCCGTTGCCCAGTTGAGTTGTGCAATATTTCACGATTAATAATAATTAATACAACAACCCTACTGCTCCAGAAAAAGTACCCCAGCAAAAAACTAAAATCCATGAAAACACATTTTCTAACTGTTGCAGCGGTACAGTCTTTACTGCAACTTACAATTTTGTACATTACACAATAATAACTTCCTGGCGTCTGAAATCACGTCTGTCAAGACTGTTGATTGCAAAACTGTCTTAAGACGTTGAGGGAAGATGGTTATAATGTAATAATGATTTAGCGTGACCAATGATCAGGGACAAGGTTGTAGGTGATGAACGACAAATCATGACAGCGTTTTGGTGTGCAACCGAAATAGTACTCTCCAAAAATTGTATTGTTAAAAAATCGTCAATTGATGTAGAATCTAAAGTTCTTAAGAAATAAAGCGAATGGAAATGCAACGGTAATTATACTGTAGTTATTAAAGTTAACAAATATTGTCGCATCGCTGTTGTAATAATTTACAAATCAAAATCACTAATTGCGAGATTCACAAGATCAAAGGATTTTATCAAAATTCTAAATGGTTACGTCACACACGTTATAATATCGGTGGTCATATTATTTACAAGGTTATACTTTATTATACTCTATGTTCGCCTAACCAAGAGCAAGACACAATCAAATTGGCGCAGTGTTTTGTTTCGCTACAGCTGTGCGATTAAAATCATATATTGGTAACGCCGCGGGATTATTTGAATCTGTGAATAAATGTCAGTTGAAATCATTTCATTTTTAAATTTTAGGCTATCAGGTTGTTAAATCATTGATGGAAGAAGACTGCATTGACGATCCTCTTCCACCAGGAACTTCTGCTTCTGAACCCTTCTGTTTCAGAAGTAGATATAATAGGTTAAGTCTATTAGGTGATAGAGGTTAGATACAATGTAAGCCAGGCCTACGATTATTGGATAATTTATTTCTTTAAAGATAAAAAAAGACCGTTATAAAGATTTTTATTGTATAAATGTAGTTTACAGTGATTATATTTACAATATGGTTAGCTGCTGAGTGTCCTGATTTAACTAACTCGTATTAAAAGGATAACCTTAAATTTACTATTTATCATCAGTTGAATAGATAGGCTTACAGTATTTTTGGTAATTCCCTAGAATAGGGCCTAAATGTTTGGTTACATGGAGGGTACATCTTCACATATAGTCTGTTTATTATGGCTGTTATAAAAACGTTAATAACTACATTCGGGCTTATCGGTCTAGTTTAAAATCTGTAGTTCTCTTCCTTTATGTTATTTTTTTCCTATGTTTATACTTTATATTAAAAGAAAACTGTTCATTACTAGCAACATTTGGTCTTAATAAATGTTCCTTTTCATTACTTATTTTGTTATTTTTGCACTGTAGAACTTCATTTAGGCATATTAAAAGTAGGGCTAGTGAATATAGAAGAAGTGAATGAAAGATGACCAATATTGAAAGTATAAAATTATACATAGCAAAATTCGGCTCGGGTCATAAAATCACTACTGGTATATTGCACACCCCTAGAGAAAATTGCCATAAAAAAAGCTTGGCTCGAGAAAGCTCGAAGCTCGAGAACTTAGAAAAAAGCTCAGCTTGGCTCGGCTGGAGTCAGAAATCACTATTCGCACACCCCTAATATTAAGTTACATGGACAGTTTATGTTTAGTAAATATCCTTTTACAAACAAATGCATTATTTTTGTTCAAATTCCTATAGCTTGCAGTACCTACTGTAATTGCAGGTTAAATATTGCTATTTGTTAACAAACTGAGAAATGCATCTTTTTTTAATCAAACGAATGTGTTAATGACAACCATCCAAACAATATTGTGGTATATGTCGAGTAATGTGAGATGTTAAGTAATGTGAGAAAGTCTTGAATAATCTAAAAAAAGTATTGAAAAAGTCTGTAATTAGTCCTGAATTTTGAGAGGGAAATAAATTAGACACCCTGCTTATGACTCTAAAATCTGTTTCGACTAAGGTAAAGCTAGAGGATGGCAAGGGGTTAGGTGGCAAGGGTCGACTTAGCCAGAGTAACGTAAAAAGATTACAAACATAGCCATCAGGCTTACAAGCTTAGCCATCAGGAGAAACCCCCAAAGTGTGAAAGCCATGAAAAAAGCTATTTGGGCTCTGTATTGGCACACTAGGTCCTCAGATGATGAACCTACGCACCATCTTTGTCCACGCGACAAAGACACATGGTGGAAATACTGCTTAGTTTGCTCACAAACCAAAATTACACTCATAAAGAGCACTTCCACATAACCAAAGTAGTAATGAAATTCATAAAACCAATATTTAAAGATTTGTCAGATTCAAAATTGCTCAAACGAAGCTTGGAAGGGAAAACGCAAAACATCGCTAAACAATGTCATATGGTTCATCATACCTACGAGGACATTTGATACTCTACCTACACTCAGGTATGGTGTACACTCAGCAGTAAGCAGTTTCAATGAGGGCTTATCAAGTAAAATTCGAGTGATGAAAGCTGTGGGCCTTCGCCCAGGAAAGAATTTTGTGAAAGCAATGAAAAGAATCGACATCGTCCGCATTCAAGAAGCAGAACAAAAGTTCAAGAGCTTGAAAATAAAATCAGAAATAAAAGAGCATTGAAAAGGAAGCAACTAGAGGAGCTGTTTAAAGAAAATGAGGACCCAAACAATCCCTCTTACAGTGCAGGGAACTACTAAAATAGCTGCTTAGCACCATGTACATAGGCCTACATCTTCCGTGATTCCCGTAAGTTGATTTTTTATAACTTTGATGCAGATTTTCTCAACTATCTTTAGACTTAGACTCTGTAAGGAACTAGTTAAACATGTGTTCTATAAAGTAAAAAAAATCAAAGCTCTATCTATTATAGTTTGCCACATATGCTGCATAGAGTTTAATACGTAAGATAGGCAGTAACAGCCTCCTTGAGAAAACATAACACTTTGATACATGAAAATATATAAAAGCATCCATAGACAGTGAATATTCCGAGATCAAACAAACTTGTTTTACTGACTGTTTCCTTTCCCAATTGAAAATTATCCTGATTGCCCTGATGCTTATCAAACTAATAGTGCGCTTGTGATATAGTTGACACAGGTGTCTGTGTGTTTCAGGCTGAGACTGTTTAACTTCCTGATACAAGTCACATTGTTCTATCTGCTGCTAGTGGTCTTCAGATCTGTTGGGGGCCTCACATGGACCCAAGCTTTTGCTGTTCTGCCGATCTTTGGTGCCGTCTACTTCTACTTATAAACCATGCTATTTTGGAAATACTGTATCATTATTAAAAATTCCTCTCATTGAAACCACTCTTATGACAAAGAGCTGTACAGTATTTTATCAAACTTCCAAGTATTTTTTATTTATAATATTTGCCTACCATGAACTCTGCTACTGTATACTAGTTGGACAGATGTTTTCAAGTCTTTTAATCTTTTAGTGTGAAGTGTTATTGTTAAACTTGAACAACAGTTTGTATGGAGAAAGTTCTATATTTGTTAGCAGTAAATTACTAAATAACATTGATTCAAATTGGTAATCATGGATTTGTACTTATAAATAAGTTATTTTATGTAAAATGCACATTGAGCAGTGAAATGGATAAGTGCAAAATTATTTGTATGTGACTTTTTGTATTTAGTTTGAAAAGTATAGCAGAATACTTATTGGATTTATTGCAGTACCACTTAGGTGGTCTCGTGGTGTGATACCGTGTACTTTTGAGCAACACAAACACAATACAAATGTAATCTTTGTCTGTCAATTTAATTGTATATTCTGTTTTCTGATTTGTTGGTGTTACTTCTTTGAGTACCATGTCAATTTTTCGGTCATGTATAAAAAGTTTTTTTATTTAACCATATTTATTGGTCTCAAAATGTATCCCACCCAGAAAACTAAATTTGTCTAATATTTACTACAGTATTGGTAAAGCTTTTGGTTAGGATATAATATTTTTATTTGCTAATGAAAACTTGTTTGGTTTCTAAATGAAAATAAAATACTAACCAAGTTTTTTATAAAACAGTATTGATTGAAGTTGTGACACAGCTTGAAAGTTATACTCATTTCAATCACATTTGGAATTATTTATTACTGTAGCTTTTGATTTTGAACAAATAAAAACATGGAAAAACACTAATAATTATTTTTATTCTTAACAACTCAATCAGTCTTTGAACAAAATTTGCCATAAATATTACTGTTAATACTATACCTTATCGAGTTCATTGTACTTTTGATGTAAAATCAACTCTCATTCCATGGTACTCAATGATTTTGAAAATTTACTCAGAACAGATGCTTTTATATTTTGTCATGTATCCAAGTATTATGTTTTCTCTTAATTTATAAAACCCAAGTAGAAACTTAGGAGGGATTAGAGGGGAAAAGGCTGATATATACTTTGATTCCGTTATGTACCCACTTATCGTAGTTTTAGTGATATGTTATTGATTACGTATTTAATTCAAGTACAAGTATATTTGTGTTGTCTTTTTTTGTTACTTCTATTTTCAGTATTTAACCATATGTTTTTTTGTGAAAATTGTAACATGTTAGTTTGAGATTTCTACAAATTAATTAAACATTCTTACATTCTTATTTTGAATTATTTATTTAGTTAAAATAGCAAACATTGAGGATATGTCTTAGCATCCAGCAGGGCCGTACTCAGCTTTCACGGACCCCTGGGCAGGCCTGGTGGTGTGGGGGCCCTTGTTGACCGTCCGGATCCAAGTTGGTGACACCTTTTTTTTAGACAACAGTGTTCGAAATAAGACACCAGCCCAAGCCCCTGGGATCCAGTTCCTCAGGATATGGAAAGTTTGTCTTGTGTTACTGAGCTCAGAACTTATTAAGCCACCTTCCAAATATTTTAATGGCTTACAAAATAGTTTATCTAAGGCTTCTGACTTCTTTAAAAAATGCAAAGATGAAGTCTGTTCATATATTGTAACCTATATCAGTAACTACAATGGATAAATTACATGTAAAGAAGCAATTCTTTGTTGGAACCGATTGTTATTTGGATTCTTACAAGTTGAAAAATTATATCAGCTTAATATTATTTTGTTTAAAACCTTAGAAGTTGATTTTTTAACTTTTAAAAAATAAATACTTTTGGATTCTGAGAAAATGCAAAAAAAAAACAAAAAAAATCCTTTTCCCAAACTTAAACATTATCTATATTACTTTTTTGCTCCATGTAGTGCATCATCAGACCATTTCCTAAACTATGAGGCATGTTTTTAAAGACATTTTACAGAATAAGTTAACTTTAAATTTCTAGTATCCTGTCCTGATAGTTCTGTGTTGACGTGGTGCCAAGCTCTAGCTAGCAGAGACGATTCAAAACAGATGTTTATATTTAGAAATGTCAATAGGGGCAATAGTTTTTTTAATAACTCTTCCAGTTTTTTCTCTTGACAGCCTTATTGATTTTCTTTTTCATTGTTCTTAGTGTAAGTGAACTGTAATGTGTGGATCACATGAAAAAGAGACCCAAGGTAATAAATTAAACCTTTATTTTTTTCAATGGGTTAGTACAAATATATATTGAACATATGTGTAATAGGAAAAACGTTAAACAACATGAACCTCTAATCATTTGAAGGAGGTATTATTGTATCATTGATTATAAGTGAATATATGAGGCCTTCTCGCTTGTTGCAACTTGTTACAGCCTTGATATACGCAGGAGTTGAGCCGAGATGAAAATGAGTTTCTGTTCCATCCTCTACGAATTCACCCTGCAGTAAACATATCATGTTCATAACCAATATAAATCAACTGAGATTATAAGCGAAAGAAACATAATCAAAATAAATAATTAGTATGGCTAATGAAAATAAACCATAGTAAATCAGAATTTTACTGTAATTGAGGTACATATAGCCTACAAGCAATAGACAAAGTCATATTTATTATATCTTCGGCCGATCTCAACATACATTAAAAACTATAACTCATAAATCCACAGTCAAATTATAACAACTGTTCTAAACAGTCTGTTCTGTATCTGGTGAAATGGGAAATATATAAGTAAAAATGAATAGGTGGATGAATAAAGAAAATCATTATTTCACACAAATGTGAAATACATATACATGTTTGTTTTCATGTAAATAAATGTGTTCTTCTGATATTCCGACCATACTCTCGGTCCCATTGGTGGTGGATTAGCAGGCTTCTACTATAATGGCTTTATGGATTCTTTATTCACACACATGATATTGTTTCTACCTCTCCTCCATTTCCTACAAGCACCAAGAGTGTTTCTGCCTAGACAGTCACCAAAGTAGAACTTTTAAACAAATGGATTACATGAATACTTACAGCAACATCGAGCTTTTCTCCGTTTGCCCAGACATCAAGTGTATCTTTTTCTGCACATGAAACAAAATTAGTTTTGAGTGGAAACTCATTTGTGAACAGGGGCAGACTGAAAAGGGCGGTGGAATAGGTCCTATGAGGGCGCCAGTATACTGGAAAAAATTTTGGTCAGGGGGGGGGGTGATACGCTGCAGTTCAAAGGGCCAGCACGCTACAAGCTACTGTTACTTTGTTCATGGTGATTCTCACTTCACTGGTTTGTTCGAACTTTAAGTTTAACCTTATTTATAACATTGTTAGACTAAATACTATAACACTATATTTATTTACATCTCACTGACACTAGAAGGAAACTGTCAGAAAACATGGTCCTTAGAACATGGAAAACCTAAAATAAAGAGGAGATCGATGCCCGTGCGTCGATATATCACCAAATAACTTACTACTGGCCATCTGAACTGAATGCACTTTCAAAGAATGCCTGATTTTCGAACTTTATGTAAAATCATCCATAGTTTTACTAGGACAATCTAACAAACAACTAAAGAAAATCATCTGCAGTTATATCAAGCTTACAAAACACACTGACTGACTCTTAAACATAGGGTATTGGTAATTTGTATAGATAATTCGATGTATTAATTTTCCGACTAGCTAACTAATAATTTCCCTTTAGGTTAGTTGGAAGTAAAGTGTAAGTGATTCGTACTTGTTTTGAAGTTTAGATTATCTTGGCCTCGACTTCCTTTTAAAAGTTATATCTTGATCTTGTAAAAGGCTATATTATTTTACCCACGAGGTTAAATATATCTATAGAGGTCTCGTTTGGGGTAAAAAGTGAAGCCTACCTGGTCGACCACCATTTCATCAGGTAATACAGGGAGGGGTGCAATAAAAAATCAATTAGATCAATTTATAAATCACGGGCATGGGAGTACTGAATATATTATTTGAGGTCATTTGGTATCCTCACCCTACCTAGTTTATATATTTTTGAGTCTGTTCTTTATGTTAAACCTCAAAACTTAATTATAATAGTAAAAAAACATGGTTAACACAAGAAGGGAAATTTTTTCATGAATACCATATAGCCTTAATATGTTCACAGTAAGCTTACGCGGGTTCAAAGCTCTCCCAACAAATATTTCATCAATCCTAGATATTGGAAAATTCCAATTTTCTCCAAATAGTTTTTTACTCAACACGTTTTTATGATATATATAGTAGTTATGTAGATATATAGTAGCCATGGTGAATTTTTTAACCTTGCTACCTCTGTAATGGTTCAATTAACCTTAGTCTGTGACTCACTGGAGCACAATGGCCGTTTAACGCTAGAAATAGCCTATACGGACATGGAGATTAAGTAACGTAACAAGTAACAAATTAGTAACCAATCAAATCCTCTTCACAAGTTAAATGTTTTTCAGCTGACTGTCATAGCTGTGTGTAGAGAGGATTTGATTAGTCACCATGTTGGTTGCCAGTTGACAGAGAAGGAAATGGCGGTTGACCATCTAGGCTGCACTTTTTACAAGTGACAAGACCTCTAGATATATTTCAACTTAAAATTTCAAAAGTAATTCCAGTTTTCAAAAAAGGAAATACGACATATCCTACATGCTACAGGCCAGTATCACTGCTGCCTGTATTTTCAATAATTTTTGAAAAAGTATTTTATATTCAATTATTAAATTACTGTATGTAGAAACATACCAGTTACTAGACAAGCAATAACATGGGTTTAGGTTAGGCAAATCAACTCTTACAGCAAGTGTACATTTTATTGAATCAATCATAAACTCAGCAGATAAAGGGTGAAAACGTAATTGGCATATTTTTGGACCTTTCAAGAGCCTTTGGCAGTTTATCACATATAAAGTTGATAGAATGTCTAAAAAGTATAAATGTTAAGGGAAAAGAACTTTCTTGGTTTGATTCTTATTTAAATAACAGAAAACAATATGTTGAAATACAAAACACGTCTAATAAAACATTTAGTAAATTTTGATATAGCAGAAAATTTCATTCAAATCTACAAACTATCAAGCATGGGGTCCCACAGGGCTCAATACTGGGTCCTCTTCTTTTCCTGTGTTATCTTGTGTGATTGCCCGGACTGTTTCAAGGCAGTGCCTCTGTGTGCTTATTTGCTGATGATGCGAATGTCACAGTTTCAGGTAAAACAGAGGAAGAAATTGAAATCTCTTCTTTTGCGAATCTTTCAGTCGCAAAAGATTTCTTGGATGACAGGAATCTCTTTCTAAATACGAAAAAGTCCAATTTCATTTAATTTTCCACAAAACAAGCTAGGTCAAAAATGAGTCCTGATATATTAATAGATTAGATCAAGTTGAAAAAAACTAAATTTCTTGGGCTCATAATCGATGATAATTTAAGTTGGGATGACCACATAGATTATATTAGTAAAAAATGTCTTCTGGACTTTACGCTCTGCGTCAAATGGCTAAAATTTCCAACATTAATTCTTTGAAAACAGTTTATTTTGCATTAATTCACTCGCATCTAGCTTATATGGTATAAGCGTTTATGGTGCGACAACAAAAAGGAATTTAGACAGAATCTTGTTACTTCAAAAAAAAGGCTTTGAGAATTATTTTTAAGGTTAAACGATTAGATTCAGTAAAACAGTATTTTTCAGATCTTGGGATATCAACAGTTTATGGGTTATATATATTTGAAACCATAATGTATGTTAAAAAAATGCAAACCCCATTTTACACACTAAAAATCATCAATATAATACAAGATTGCACAGAGAGGTGGAGAACCACAATTTAAAATTTTGTGAAAAGAAAACTCAATTGATGGGCAATACATTTTTGTTTAATTTACCACGAAAATTTTTACTTGAAAAATATCTAATAAAATTTAGAAATCAGTTAAAAGAGTATATTTTGCAGCTTTCCTCATATTCTTTTGATGAATTTTGGGAAATTGGAGCCAATACAAATTTATAGCTATTCTTTGATTATTGTATAGCAATTTATTGTTGGTTAGTAATTTAATGTTTGTATCGATGTGTACGTTTAACTGTAGGGAACACGGGGGATCTCTATTCTCCATTGTCTCTACTGTTTTTCATTATGTATATGACTGACTCTATTCTATGTACCATGTGCATTTGTCAAATAAAGAAATATTGATTTGATTTGATAACCTCGTTGTTCACAACACAGTAGCCCAACCAACGAGATGTAAATAGTATAGAGCTCTCGTCTCATGCCAAAAAAGTGAAGTCTCACTGGAGGATATCTTTGTAAAAAAAACATCTGGTCAAAGAATAATAATTAAAGACTTAACATAACTTGTGAAGAGAGGATTTGATTGGTTAAACATATTGTTGGCATGGATAACGGAGGGTATAGAGGGTCAAAATGGCGATCAGCATGTAGGCACAGTTTCTTACCCCAGACGAGACTTATATATACCTCGTTGAGCCCAACCAACTTTAATCTGCAGACGATAGCTGATGGAAGAGAGCGTATGGCACTAGATGTGAACCGTGAACGACCGCTGCGGTTTATCAACCTCAAACCTAGTACAACCATAGACTAACTACTGTAGTTAGTCTATGGTACAAGACAAGTTAATTTTGATATGAAATATGATGTAGTAAAATAATCTGGATCATCTTGTAGTTAAAATTTTGAAGATGAAGTTGAGGTAAGGTATGTAAGAATAAGAACTGTGGCTTACCGACTAATGAGTGTTATTAGGGCGATGTGTGATATCAAGAGCCTTCAAAGAATAAATTATTATGTTTATCACTGATTTTAGTTTCATAATTTTGGGAGAATTAGTTATTCAAAAATTTTCCTATATATGGCAATCTTAATGGAATACTGCTTTAAAGTGTTATATAATAATATTTTTGGCAGTGAAAACTTCTTCATAGATGCCTGAATATTACGCTTGATCTCGTAACATCCTGGGTTTTGGTTAACTGTGGTCCTTCCCTTTGTTACACAGCTGAACTTAGTTGTACATAGAAATATTTTAACAACCAGATTAATGACAGTATTGTATATTACTTTATAAACCTGTTAAAATATTCAACCCCTCAACTTAAAAAACTTGGTGCCATTTCTGTTAGGGGGAGAGGAAAAAGGAGGAAATATGCAATTACATGAGCAGATGGCCAAACTGAAGTGTGGGACTCCTACTAAATTCAGACCACCCACTAAAAACCCTTCTGCTCTTTAGGACTCTAACCTGAGATTGTCTGTCACATTACGTAAGGCTAGGCCTAAATTTGGCTTAAGCCCGCGGGGCTCACTCCGTTTCCAGCCGACTGATCATTCGATCTAGTCCGCTTCCGGTCTAGATCAGTTTTTTCCTGCGGAGGATGCCCTGATGGGCGAAACGTGACAAACAGTCTCTGTTGTCCTCACCCTCCTTCATCTTTCCACAGACCGTGTCCACCAAAAATGTACCCATCAGTGATTATGTGGCCTCCAGTATCAACTTAAAATACTTGATGCCATGCCCAATAGTTTCAACTAACCAATATTTATTGCTTCTTTCAATCCTCATCTTAATACTATCAGGAACAGTGGAGGATTTAGGGGGGGGACTATAGGGGCTGCAGCCCAGGCCGGCAAATTTGTAGGGGCTGCAAATTTTCAGAAAAATTAAACACAATTTCAAAATAAATGTTTAAATCGGGAACATTTTGACGAAAGTGGATAGTGATGCCAGTGTGCCGCCTTTTTAACGGCGATAAAGGAAGTAATCAGAGGCTCATGAATTACTATTACAATATCTAACGCCGTTCTTCCCTAAAACAGTTTTAATAAATTTGTCCGTAGAAGTTTAGGCCGCAGAGAACTTGGCGGCACACATTCACAGGGCGGCAAGAGACAAACTAGAGTGAATTCAACCTCTCCCCTCAGCTCATCAGGCACTGCACCGCTAATATGACCAATGTACGATCTTAATATACCATACATACACTATTAACTATTTTTGATACAATATCAAAATTTACTGAGGCACGCCTGAGGAATGTGGCAGAATTTTATATGGCAATGAGATAATTTTTCTGTAATGATATTGTCAAATATGGACATGATGGACAGGAGTGGGAAAAACTTTACTTATCAACACAGAATGGCTATTGTGTCGGTTACTCTCGCAGTGTTACCAGTCAGGTGTTACGACAAAATTACTCATAATCCTTTTAACTATCTTTAAATGCATTTTACAACACATTTTACTATCCTTGCAACAAATAAACTAATACCCTTCGTAGCAGGTCTAATTTTTTTCTTTTATTTGTTTCTTTAAGAAAAGTCCCAGGCATATTTTACAGCATCATAATCTATCAAAAATAACCTAAACCCCCCCCCCCCCCAATATCGTGTAAAATTAAAGTTGAACACCTAAATAAGCTGTGACAGTAAGTATCTGGAAACACGCACTGAAGGCAAATATATTGGCCTACGTAAACCAAGGCTAGACAAAGAAACACGTTCTGATTGATAAACCTATAAACAGTATTCAAGTCGGTAAAACAAATTTAAAATTACAATATATAAGCTTACTCAGGTGCATTAATAGCCCGTTAATAATTGTTTCCATTTGAGAGATTTTTTACTCTAGCTTTGGGATTCAGCTTCCTAGGAATCGAAAAGTGATGTGTAAAATCTATGAATTAAACTAAATGTTTGGTTAATTTTACATTTTTCTTGGCGAATTTGCGCTAAGTTTTATGAGTTTTTAACTTTAAAGTGACTTGTAAATAAGTTGTAAGATGGTGTTAAGATGTATAACCAGTGCCTTTTAAATTATTGTGCCCGACTATAGTACGGGCATATATTATGTATATATACGGCATTGTGGAGGTGAAAGGTGAAACGATAATTTAATTGATGAATTTTTTTTTGCCTAAGACATACATTAAGAGTATGATTGAAAATGTAAAGAGTTTTATAAAGACTCCATCAATTAATTTTATATGTTTATGATCCAAAACATAAAAATAATTCATTGCTGTATTGGGCCGTGCAGTAGAGTCGACTTCACTAACGTCTTACTTCAAACTGCACTCACTGACACTGATGGTCGCAGGAGCATGCTTTCGAAGACGACGTTAGTGAAGTCATAAAAATAATTCATTTTATACAAATATAATTTACAAAATTAATGACAAACTGTGTTAAAAACGATAACTCAGGATTAAAATAGTCTTAAAGAATGAATTTTGAGGCTACAATGTTTTCATATTTATAGCATATTATAATTTTCAGTACGGTAGTTTATGCGTTGGTGTAACAATTATTTTTCAGTAAAGTATAAGTAGGGATTTTTAGGCCTTTATTGAAGGATTTTCTTGTCAGTAAAAGTAGCACTGCTTTCTACTCAAACACTTGTCGCTAAAACTTGTAGGATCGATCGTCATTGCATATATTGAACTGAGTTCATGTGGGTTAACTCATAGTTATACATTATACTACCGTTTATACAATATTAAAATTAGGAAAAAACGGCAATTTCTTAATTTATTCATTCAGTAAATTTGAAGCTTTCCTTACATAAGTCATGAAATAACCAAATAAACAAGATGTGGGTAATCCTGGGTGGCTGAGAAGGAAAAATGGCTATGTTATGGGGTGCGGCAGATTGCTAGTAGCCCTTAAGCGGCAATTGTGTAAATCCGCCACTGATCAGGAAATACCATTCACCATATATATACTGATAAATGAGTGCAATTGACAATTTTCTCAAAGTTGCATACTTATCAAGAGCCAATCACTGTAGGGGGAGTATATTTAACTTAATACACTAACAAAAGAATATAATAAACAAAATAATAAATGTTTACAGCTTGAATAATCTTCTTTCGTCTAAATGATTCAAATGATCCAAATGAATGAATTTTAGTTGAGAGTGAAAACAACACAATTTTAAAGTTTTTAAATAAAATGGTATGTTCAATAGGAAGAACAACAGTAGCTCATAATGCTCTCCTACTTAACTAGATGCATCCAATGCCTAGATACCATGTTTATGGTATCAGCCCTGTGGCCCATACAGTATTTTTTCACGCTCTGACACATTCAAGCTTTTTATGTAAAAACAAAATAAACAGGAATTCCGGGTGGACTCATGAAACATTTGATGTTTCTACCTGCTCCCCCATAGACATATTTAACAACAAGGCCAATGTAAACTTTTAAAGGCCATCCCTCCCCAACGGATTATCTGATAACATTGAATTATGGCTCATTTTAAAGAGCAAATAAATGTCTAGTGATTTCGGTGAGCAAAATGTAAATATCACAAACAATATCATTCAATAAAATTCAAAAATATTGAATATTTAAGAATTTTTAAGGGTGAACAATTTATGATATATATGTATAAATTAGTGGTAAATCAGTGGTTGGATGAGAATTAGCCTCATAACCTGAGGCTTGAGTAAAATCAAACACTTTTGTGGAGATTCCAAAGTGGACACAGCTGGTATTTGCTGTTGGGCTGCTGAATAACTGATATAATAAAACGTTGACCTTACAAAAAATACAATAACATTATATCATCTAACTATTTACATATAACAACCCTAACCCTATGCCACATGAAGTGGGTTGTGACCATCCCTAACCCAACACTAAAAACAGTGGCGTAACTGACTTTTTTGGGCCCCACCGCAAACTTATTTTAGCCCCCCCCATTTATCATAATTGTACAAATTTACCCTATCCCTATCCACATTACTAGAATCTGGGATGAGGTTGCATGTGCCAGACGTTTCCTAACCTCCAAATAGGTACATAATGTCAGTTCCAGTATTGTTTAATTCTTGTTGTGACATAACGCCAAAATGTCCGTATTTGATATAGTTTCATCACGTCAATGTAATATCAAATACCTAAGAATTAAGTTGACAAGTTTTGACAAGTCAAAACGTAAAGCCTCATAACCAGATCCCTGGTTCTGTTCCTGTCCAAATGTGGAAAAGGTATTTGGAGTGAATTCAGATTCAGTTTGGAGTGAAATTGCCGCTATAGCGTTTACGGTTGTACCTTTACGTTTTGAAACTGATCCTATCATGATCCGCCGATTTATCACTATGCTAATGCTGATTCTCAAAAACACAGATCAAAAACTTACTGGCACTAATAACAACTGTTTTAAAATTGATTTGCAAAATGGTGAAATATTTGTTAAATTAGCTCACTTTAAAGTTTACTTTTAAATTAATTAGAATTGAGGAAAATTAAAATAGTAAAACTTATTGCAGTTTTAAAGTGTGCCATTTATTAAACACTAAGCAGAACGAATGAAAGAAATTCTTAATATTTTAATAACAACATTATTGTAATATTTTGAAAATTAAATATAACAATTTCATCCTATCAGGCGGGCCCGCCAGAGCTTTTACCTCGGCCCGCGGGCCCCGCTGCCTCGGGCATCTCGGGCCCCGCCGCCTCAGCCATCGGGCCCTTTGGCCTCAGCCATTGGGCCCCGCCGCCTCGGCCATCGGGCCCCCCCTCGCACTGCGGGCCTGGCAGTTACGCCACTGATTAAAAATGCGGTGTGGAAAAGGACAAAATAAAATATATTTACCAAGAACGACTCTGTACATATCATGGGGGAGCTGCACCAACCACGTGCAACACGCCTTGGACTTGGCTTCTATAAACTTGTTGAGACTCTTGCCATCGACCAGCAGCGAGTACTCGTAAGCAAACCCCCCGCTCGGCTCCACCCGTACCGTACACTTGGTCTTCCCGAGGTAGAAGGTCTCCTCCCCGACCAGCCGGAACATCCAGTCTCTCCTCATGATCTCCTGATGGAAGAAAAACCACATCAGTTATTGTCAGTGAAATCCTAATATCTAATACACAAGCAGATTTTGTATCACGCTGAGATCTCAGGAACCACTGGACCGATTTTATGATTGAAATGTCTATCCAAAGGTCTCGACGCGTAGGTTTGCAGAAAATCATTACGGTTTACATCGACCCTCAGGGGTACACCCCACAGGCCTTCAAACTTGCAATGTTAATCTTATGGAAGAACAGTAATCATTGAAATTGAGCATTTGACAGCTGTTGAAGGTAACAAAACCCAGTACAGAAGCAAGATCAGTGTTTTAAGCTAACTTCTGGAATGGTTTCACAATTAAAACTAACAGAACCGTATTTACTCGAATTCGAGCAGGGTGGATTTGCTAGTACAATAAAATATAACTAATTTATTTTATATATTTTTGCATTACTGTACAGACCTTTTACAAGAATAATGAACTCGGAACTCTTTATTTGCCAGCAAATATTTTACATGAAATACCTTTTGGCTCATTGAAAAACCATTTTTAACACTACAGCGTAAAGTCGGAAGTAGTCCAGGAAGTGTTCATGAACTCAATTACATAATAAAAATGGTTATCTGTAAGAAGAAAAAAACCTGCACTTCTATATAGCTTATCGTTAAGGTCACAAACTTCACACGGCAGCATAATTATATTTTGTTGGATCTTCTAGTTACAAGTGGAATCAGTTTCATGCAATCTACTTCTTGGTACATTCATCATATTTCTTTATTGAGTCCCGTATGAGTGAACTGATCCACAAATATCCACCTGTTGCAAATTTGTCCGAGTAAAGCAAATAATGTTACTGAATATATACAGACATACGGCAGAGAGGATTTTCAAGTCCTTAAATATGTAATGATTTTGATAGTGATGGTTCCATTTCAAAACACAACCGAGACATCTTCAGCTTACTGTGGATCTCAAATCACTCACCACAACATGGTATTCAGAACATCAGATATTTTGACTGTGCATTTGTCGGCATGGCCACAGCAGATGTCTCGGCCTATGTCCACGTCGTTCAGATTACTGACCTCCTCGTCTCAAACCATCATTTTGATCTAACATGATCGCTAAAACCCATTACATTTTTATTATGTTTCTAAATTTCCATGCTTTAAAACAAAACAATTTTATTTAAAAGATTTGTTTTTATAAAATATATAAACAGGTACTAACTACGTTAACAGTTTACAAGTTTCAAACATTTTACTTCAATTTGCAAAAATTAACACAGTGGTATCAATATCAAGTTTAGTTTTCAGGTTTCACCTACACTGTAGTTTTAATGTTTTTGCCAAACATTCTCCCTTTCAATTACACTGTTGAAAAAAATCAATTTTATGTTTCTGATACTGACACTGCTGCAAAAGCCTACTAACGAAGATCATTAACGCTGAGTGTTTTGACCCAATTATTTCCAATCTCCTCTGTCTTTATTTATCCTATGATAAGTATTAAAAAAAATCAATTAATTGCGTTTCGGAGTTCTTTTAAATAGTCTACAGGTCTGCTTGATCTACATGATATATATGAAGGAAGGGTTGAAAATGTAAACAACTTTTATGGGCGATGATTTCAAAAGATTAAAAAACCGTATGACCTTATCATCAACCATGATAACTCGCTTGCCACTGGCAGTGCCGTGTTGGAACTCCACCTTGTGTATTCCGTCAGGAAGGGGCACCTCCCAGGTGGCCACAACGTCCCCACTCATGCTCTCCTGCAAACAGCACATTGTTTAGTGAGACAAAATTTATTTATACAAAGTGTCCCGTAATTGGCCAAGCTTTTGAAATCTGTTTTATGAGTCAAAATTTAAAAAATAAATAAATAAATTAAATTAAAAAAATAAAGTTTTCCCAAAAACACCTTCTTGCATAGATATCTGCCATTTTGTGTTTTTTTCTTGAAAAATGTTATCTCCGAAGCCACTTATGTTATTTAATGAAACTGGGTCAGGTGTTTGGTAGTAATAAGTAATGACAGAGAAGTAATCAATTTGAAAAAATATTAATTTAAAAATGGTGTCATTTAAATAACTTCATCAAAATTTCCAAATATTGGCTGATCTAAAAAAATGTCAAGAATACAGTACTTTTTTTACTAAATTTAATTTTTATAAAATAACACAACTTTCAAAAAGATTAAATAAAAAATAGCATTTATTAGTTGTACGGGTCCGATTATCACATAATTGAAGAATGCTATTCTCTTAGCCCGTCGGATCCGCACAACTAATAAATACAATTTCTCAGCTATATCTTATCAGATATTTTTGAAAACTGTGTTCTTTGATAAAAAATTAAGTCCCGGTATTTAAAAAAAATTCTATACATTTTTTGTTTCAATCAGCCAAATTTTGGTAATTTTGATTACAATTATTTCAATGGCCGCCATTTTGAAATGATTATTTTTTTCAGTTTGATTATTTTTCTGTCATTAGTTATTAACTCCCTTAAACACCATACTCAGTTTCAATAATATAAACTTAAGTGGTTTCGGAGATATAGTTTTTTCAATAAAAATACAAAATATCTAGGTAACGTTATTGGGAAAAACGTTTTCCTTGATTTCCTTTTTTATTTTTACTCATATAACCGATTCCTATAGTTTACACTTACTTACAGGACACTCTGTATACTATATAGCACTTCCTTATAATAGTCAATAGTAATTTATTCAGCCATTAAGTACATAATTATATAATAGGCCTTATCGTAGAATAAATTATTATACAATAGTACCATAGACTAACTACAGTACTGTAATAGTTAGTCTATGATAGTACACAGAAAACAAAATACAAAGCCATCTTGATATTTGAAACAACACATCTATCTCAGCAAATAAAATAAAACAAATCAATATACTCTATGGCAAGATGTATAAAGGAGAGATGTGTACATGATCAGCTGATGTGGTAGATGGGCTCACAATGAATAGTAAACAAACAATGTCTTTAACTTTTGGATCATATGATTGAACACAAAACTGACATTTCAGCAGACTAAATACGTAAGGTTTGCAGCCATCTCATTGGCTGAGCTAGACTAAATAAGTAAGGTTTGCAGCCATGTCATTGGCTCCGCTAGCGAACGAGCCCATTACGTCACATCAGCTCTGATCATGCCCACATCCCTCTTTTATACACCTTGACTCTATGGTATGCAACTGAAGCTGCAACGAGGTAAATGGCTATAGAGGTCTCGTCAGGGGTAACAAACTGCACTATACATGCTGAATGCCATTTTGACCCTCTGCCTCCATTGATCAGGCAACCAATCAAATCCTCTCTTCCAAGTTATGTTAGTCTTTATTACTTTTTGGCCAGATTTTTTTTACAAAAATATCCTCAGTGAGGCTTCACTTTTTTAACGAGACGAGACCTCTGTAAATATTTACCTAGTTGAATGGCTTCCAAACATTTAGCTAAACATAAAACTGGAAAAATACATTTTCAAAAGGCATTTTTCGTCATACTGCTTCAAAAACAGCTGATTTCAACACCTGCATTGAGAGCTTATCAGCTGTTAAATATGAATTAAACTGATAATTCAACTTGTAAACTATGAAAACTTGTGTATCAGCTGTTTCTTTTCTACAGTAACAAAATCAAGATGAAGCAAACATTTGGAGGTAAACCGGTAAACAACATTTAGTTTATTTATTTTTTATTTTTTATTTATAAATTGTTACCTTATTATTGTTTGCAGTATAACAAAAAAATATAGTTCATCACTTGGATCAAAAAAGGCTTTACGATCCTCGCTAATTTTACGGCCTCGGCCGTTAAACTTGAGCTCGTATCGAAAAGCTTCATTTGTAGCCCTAGTGATGAAATTACAGTGTCAGTACCTAAAAATAAATGCCACACCGTTTGATCCTTAAGGGTGCGCCCTACCTGCCTTCCGCACGCTAAAGTAAGGGTTTTGCATCTCCCACATTGTAGGCTCAATTGTTGACCAATTAAAATTAATTTGTTGTTATTTCTTTCATTAAATGTTGATCTAGAGATCATACGATTTAAAAATCGTTTTTTTAAATTCAAAATAAGCAGTAGGCCATTAGTAAAGTTTCAAATTAAGCGTTTTTCTAAAGCTTCCTAACGTAAAGAAAAAAATTATTTTCGAAAAAATGAATCGTACAATCTCTAGATTGGAATCTGAAAAAAGTGAAACTGCAAATAGTTTGGTAGAAATCTGTAAAATAACAGTGCGATCGAGGAGAACAAAATGGTCTTCAAGCGTAAATATGCATGGCCCTGCCTGTTGGAGGCGCCGGCGCGGCGCTGAACAACAATCATTCCGTCTGGGGTAGGGCGCACCCTTAACTGGATTACGCGCGTTTCAACAGTATTTCCGCAACCGTCAGATCATTTTTAAATGTTATACATTTGTATTTGTTAGCTGATCTGAATATGGCGTTAATACAGCCGAAACGCGCGTAATCCAGTTAACATCTAATGGCGGACTGTACAGGTACTTTCATCTTTCTCACAATCTAATTTTATCGGGAAACACAACCGTCATATAAAGCTGATAGTGGGTGATATGAATAGAGCCTAAGCATAAAGTTGTTTTTAATGATGACTAAATGTGAAAAGTAATTTCAATTTTTCACCACATAACCCAGTGCGAGGTAGGTTTGGCGGCGGGTATCGGGAACTGGCGTGTAGAACAAAGTCGAGAGGCAGAGTTGCAGCGTGTTTAGATCAAACCTGTTGGTTTTGAATTACTTACGCAATCGCCCTTTTTCGTTTCTTAGGAGATACCTTCAGTAATGCCGTTGCAACAAGCGTTCACACTGACGTCATTGTAATATAAACCACTAACATATTTGTGTTATTTAGATTATTATCGAAACAGTTTAAATTAATAGAATCATGGTTCTATAAATTTAAAAATAATAATAATCTTAAAAACTACACTACCTTGACAATAAATGTAAATATTGTTGATTATCTGGTAAATAAGGAGAAAACATGTTTAATGTTAAAATCACAATTTGTCATATGACACATGATTGTGTCGTTGTTTTAGATTTATTAGCCTATTGTTTAGGTGTACTTAAAAATCAATCAAGTCTAATTCTTTAATATATTTTGTTTCCATGCCCATTTCGAATTATACAGAGTGTCCCGGAAGTAAGTACAAAAACTTTGGAAATGGTTTATATGGGTCAAAATAAAAATTAAATTTAGAAAAACATTTTTTTCTACAAACGCCTTGTTACCGAGAAATTCGCCATTTTGTATTTTTTCATTAAAATTGTATACCTTAAAAAACTATTAAAGATATATTTATGAAACTTAAAGCGTTTAAGGTACTAATAAAATAAAAAATAATTATAGAAATATTTTTCCTTTTCAAAATGGCGGCCATATTAATGTATCTAACCAAATGAATAAAAACGACTGATTATACGAAAAAAGTCAAGAACACCTTTATTTAGTACTTTTAATTTTCTATCAAACGACACCAAGTTTAGAAAGATCGAATAAAAAATAGCTGAGCAATCACGATTTTTAGTGGTACAGGTCAGGCGCAATGAGGACAAGCAGTCAGGGAGTTACCTAAACAGTTAGGGAAATACTTAATTACATTTGAGTTATACGAAATTACAAGCAATTCGTAAATACGATGAAATTGAAATATACGTTGATATCCGACAGACAGGTTGAGCTTGAAGCCACATTATCTTTAAATTAAAGAGAGGTATAGTAACGAGAAGTTTCAGAAACGAATATTTGGACGAGATGAAATTATATCAAAATTGCACAGCTGAATGCGGTATTTTTAAACACTGTTGTTATAAAATATTCAATAAATGATTGTGTATCTGAATGCGGCATGAATAGTCTAGGCTCGCCACGAACATCGAATGTGAGTGCTACAGATTTAACGTGGAAAAGTAGGGTTAGTTTCTTCTTTGACTATAGTTTTTAGCTCTGCCGTTAATCTACGCGTAATTAATCTTACCGTTAGCGTTGTGGATACTGTGTTTAGGGCGACCGAAGCGAGCGAGGGCTGAGCAACAATTGACAGGAACATTTTGTTGTAAACGTGTCAATTCGGGCGTCGTGTTTGCTCTTCGTCGCCTGGCAACTGCTACAATACAACACAATCCCAATCGATCGTAGAAACCGCTATTCTATTACTGAGTTAAACATTAGGGCGCCGCGAGTGGCAACCACGACCTTTGATAAAAACAGACAAAATATCCTGGCCTTCTCTTAATTCTAGTTGGGGTTGCTACCCAAGTTAGATATGATAATAGGGTAAGGATAACTGTTTTGATCTAAAACTAGACATCATATTAATGGTTGGAGGGATATTCCCTATTAGGGAGGTGAAAAGGGGGTTTGGGAAAGATTTGAACATTTTAAAGGATAACAACATATATTGGTAAATTTTAAGATAAAAGGATATTAAACACATACCTAGAACTGCCAATAACTTTTGGAATTGGGCGTGCAAAGTTAAAATTAATGTATAACAAATAATATGATTTTAATTTGTTATACTGACGCAAACTGGAAAACTAAATAACATTGTAAAGGATAACAACATATTTTGGTAAATTTTAAGATAAAAGGATGTTGAAACTTACCTATAGGACTACCAATAACTTTTGGAAATTGGGTGTGAAAAGTTAAAACCAATATCATATGATTTTCAGACTTTACAGACGCTAACTAGAAAAATAAGTAAAATATTACTTAATACTTAACCTAACTTAACAGTTCAAATTAAGTTGTTTAAATCCCCTTTTCATCTAACTTACAAATTAAAAGTATATCATTTTGCTTGAATATATTTTATTACGACCGTATAGTTTCATTAAAAAAGTTCAGTCAGTTTCGATCACTTAAGGCCTCGGTCACGATACGAGCGGCAGAGCGACAAAGCGGCGACGCGACAACGCGGGAGTGGCCAGGTTACGAGCGGCATTTTGTATCGCACTAGCGCCGCAGTAAAGTACAATATTCATCAATGATGAAAATGGCATCAAGACGAGTGTTAGGTAGTTTTTCTAAGCCTAAAAAATATGGCGTTCATCCTGTTATCATATGAAGAGGCATTTGGTGACTACTACCATAATCTGTTTCGCAGATTGAGAGACGACGAAAATAGTTTTTTGAATATACCAGAATGTCTAAAATTGTTGTATGGTAAATAATCAACTGGTTTTGATTTTTGAAAACTTGTTTTTTTTTACTCTTCATTTGAGTCCTAACAACATTTCCAAAAGCAGAAGTACTCAACCTTTTGAAGGATGGAATGTATAATTTGACTGGACTATTTTGTAAAGTCCATAAAAGGTGTTGTCCAATTTACCTCAAATTATTATAAATTTAGTTCCTATTTTATAACTTAATTATGACAGTAAATTTACTACATTCGTAAACACAGTGTATTCCCAAATGAATAGCTTAACTCTGAATAAGGTAATAATATTAACAAAACTTTTTATTAAGATTAAGATTAAGAAATCAGATTTATAATTTGTAACTAACATATCTGGTTGATGAATAGGAAAAAGGTTATTTTTAAGTGAAGTCTACAAGTATTTGAGATATTAGTCGAAATAGCTGATCGGAAGCTGACCAAATGACAGATTGAGCAGAGCGGCAGCTGCGGCAACGCAAAAATTTAATGTCTGGGTTTTGTGGCGAGCGGCAGTGGTCGAAGTGAATTATTATAAAACGGTGCTGTAACATATTTGTTAGTAAATAATATGCTTTAAAATTATTTAAATATGCTTTTTATTGATTGGCTCTGCGGATTGGCGAAAAACGAGACATTTTCGAATAGGACGCTCTCAGAAGCCTGAAATAACGGGACTGTCCAGTTCAAAACGAAACATATGGATGGCCACCCTACATGGTAATCTCGACATATTTCTTAGCAGTCGTTTTGTTACATAATTTTGTTTAGAGATATCATAGGGACAACTAAGGCATGTACAAATCCGAATTGTTTTAAAAAACCTGTTAATACATTTTAACGGCTAATACCATAACTACTCATTTACCGATATTATGGTAATAGAGAAATGTAATATTGTGTTGATTAAATAGTAGAGTAGAAATGCCACAAACCGAATCAAAGATTGTGTAGGCCCAACAGGTGTTTAACGAATCAGGAATCAGGTTTAACGTAACAGATTTATACGAATCTGTTTTTAAAAATAAATCGGTAAATGGAACAAAAGGCATCAACTACGGCCATGATTTTTCCCAAACTCGTAAGTCAATTTGGTTCGTATAACGACTCTGTCCTGCTGTTTGCCTGACATTATGCCTATTTGCCTGACATGCTGAAGTTGCTTTATTCCATTCCTAACATATTATTCTGCATCTACCTCGGGAGTGTTCAGTTGACTGAGTCAATCAATTTGGTTGGATAGCCATTTTTAGGATCTCTTCGGCCTCGGTTCGGCCGCGTCGAGTTCGATTAAAAATTTTCCCGCGAGAGTATAACATAACTTCAGAGTGGGATTCATACATAATCCACTTCAAGTGGGACACACTTAAAAACAATTGTTGGCGCCGATTGCAGAGGTTTTAGAGGGGGTTATTGCTTAGGCCCTCGCCCTCAGCTCTTCAGTCGCCCGTCTACTATCTAGTGACAGCTCGGAGGCTCACGATTCGATCCATTTTTAGACTAAATTAATTCCCTTTGACTAGATTCATTCATTAAGATTCGATTCATTTATTTACGTCTAGTTTATCCATGTATTCAGTTTTAGATATTGTTTAACATTTTAATTTTCAAAGTGACAATAAATTCAGTTTTCAACAAACAAGTCTTTCATTTACAAAACCTTAATTTGCGTAAAAAAGTGAGTTACGTGGTTGCGCCGCCACAACAATAAACATTGGATAAATATTTTCTTGTGTGTTTTATGTATAATTTACAAATCCTTTCTAGATGATTTCAACTATGCAAGGACTTTTTCATAAATTTCATAGATTTTTCAAAGGATTTTCATAAATATTAATTGAAAACCTGTTTCCTGATTTTACTATTTTTTATAAACCCCTTTAGAAAACTGGTTTATTGTAAGTAATCAAGTAATATTTTCCTTTATCTTGGGGGTAAAAAACTCTGCGTATGTATTAGCGAAATACCCATAAACAATTAATAACTTAAAACTCACCAGTAACTACCACAGTAACTCACCAGTAAACACCAGTATTTAAAGCTTTTGTAACATCTATCAGACTAATCTACAAACTAATTTTTTCAGGCTAAATCATTGTCAGGGACGAGAGGAAGGTCATAAGGGTTGGGTAGGGTTGGCTCATTTGTTCTACAGTAACGTTTTTGAACGCCGCCCTGAAAGCCAAAGATGCGCGCACAGCCAGGATCAGTCAGCACCAGAATAGCCGTCGTTATAGCACATAATATCCCCGCCTACAGGGGTGGCCTTACATATCTGTGGCCTGTGAGGTTGGGTGGGCAAAATCATAAGCGTAATTTCAGTATTTTGATTGGAGGGGCAAACATGGTCGTGCTCGTGATTATTGTGACTTTTCATATGATACAATAATATGTTCTCCAAATTGTTGGGGAGGGGGGAGCGAAAATGTGTGGAAGTTATAATCTGTGTTTCCATTTTAATTTAAAAAATGCCTATGCCCTACCGTTAAAGAATAAAAAGTGATTAGTTGTCTACCAAATTAGAAAGCTATACAATATAATCTACCAATAGTAGTTTTTATTAAACTAATTTACTAAGAGTAGCCTAGTTTAAAATATTCATTATTACAAGTCTCATTACGGAAAAGAGTTTTGTAATAAACATTTTACCGAATTAATGCAAATATCAACCAAATTTAGTACGAACCACAGACACAACAAATGCCATGTTTTAGCTGGTTTGGTTTGGATTAATTGGTGTCCCAATTATCATATTAATCATGGTTTGAATCATCATATTATTAATCACTATCCCACATTCAGTAAAACTAATGCAGCTATTCTGGTAAGGTTCCATAAAACTTTAAAGAATTGATTATTTAGATAGTTGAGTTCACAAAGAAGTTATAGATTTGATAAAAAAGTAAATATAATAACAAAGTTCATAGATTTACATGTTTAAAGCCTAATCAGGTTACAGGTGACCCCTAGGTGCATAACAAGTTGGCATCCAGAAATATTATAGTTAAAAAGCTAAGATAATAATGTAAGATAATTTTAGGATAGGATAGTGTGAGAATATACAAGTATAAACATGTATTTAGTAAAAGAATAGAGCTGTTTACAATAGCAGAGGATAAGAATACACAAAAGCCGGTGACTTACCCAGATAGCAAGGTATATTTTTAAAACGTTTGAAATATTTCAATCATTTCCAAAATATTTCAACAATTAAAACATTCCAAAAATGTTTTCAAAGGATTGCTGTAAAATATTTTATATTATGAGTTAAAAAATGTTTTCTATATATTTTAAAAACAAATTTCTAGAAATATATTTTTTGGAACATGTTTAAAATGTTTTCATCAGGTGTTTCTAAAATTTGTTTACTGTGATGGAAATAGATATTTAGAAAACGTTTTCCAAATATATTGTTAATACAATATTTTCAAGCTTTAAAAATAAATCCGTTTTAAAAACCTAATCATACAAATATTTTTTACTTTTTATAAACGCGTGTTAAAAGTGTTTTCCTTTTATATTTCAGAAAACATTTTTTTGTTGTGACAATAAACATTCCTAAAACGTTTTTTGAAGATTACAAAGCAAATAATTTTTCAGCTCCAGCTAAGAAATGTTTTTAAAATGCAATCATACAAATGTTTATTTTATTCTAGGAAAAACATTTTTCATTTATTGAAAATAAATGTTTCAGAAACAATGCTGAGAGATAAACAAAAGAATATTTTTAAATTCCAGTAAAGAAACGTTTATAAAAAATTTAAAAAAATAGTATTCATACATGTTATATTGTTATTTTTTTATAAATATGTGGAAAACCTTTTCATTTACTTTCTCAAAAAAGTGTTTTCTTTGGTAAAAATAAATATTTTGTAAACATTGACAAATGTGTCGAGGAAAATATTTTCCTGTTCCAATAAAAAAGAACATCTTACAAATGTTTGTAAATAAATTATTTTTGAGTAACGTGTTAGAATTGTATTGTTTTCAATTAGGGGTTCAAAAACCAGTTTCATTTCATAAAAATAAACACATTAAAGACAATTTGTTAATGATATCCAAAAATTAATTAGTAGACAATCAGTAAATCATTCAAATAATAAGCCATAATAAAGACATGTTAACATCAAGTTATGCACAGTTATTTCCTCTATGTTCAACACCGCCATGTCTTACCTTACCAGCCTCTCTAAAAGGAGTAAGTATCTAAGAAAATTCCTCTTACTTTCCTACCATATATTTAGGTCAGGCTGGCAATGAAAACCCCATTAGCAACAAACAAAGGAACGAGGTGCAGGGTGCCTAAAGTCCAGCATGCCACCTGCAGCATTATCATCCCAAACCACTGTTGAAATACTGTTTACTTAGGAATTTGTATATGTATTTTTTAAACAACTTTAGCTAAGGACGAATAAGGATAATATAGTACGAAGTAGGAAACTAACCCCAAATATAATGATTGAAGAGGAAACTATTGAACAAGACCAAATGTAACTTATCACTATTAAAAACAATTGTTGATTCTGCACTAACTTACTCACACATAGCATATGCAATTTGTGTATGTATGGTGCAACATGTAAAGGTAATCTGGATAAAATCCTCAAATTGCAAAAGAATCATTAGATGTATTTTAAAATTGAAATATGATGACTCAGTAAAAATAATTTTAAAGGTCCTAATATCCTTACGCGGGCTACCACGTTTACAACAGTACACAATATTAGGCTTCTTACTTTCATCCTTTATTGTCTGAGAGATTAAATTTTACAAAACTCAAAAGGGCAACAAATAAATAGCTTCTTCCCTAAAGGGGAATTTCGCTAAAATCACGTTGATGTCTGTAAATATAATTTAAGGGAGTTTAGGTATTTCAATTTAAAGTTTTTAAATTGTGGCCATTTTGATAAGGATAATTGTATTATGCTGATTATTTCTATAACATTACGTGCTAATAAAATAAAGATATATTTTATATTGCATGTGATTTTTATTATCTGTTTATATTTAGTTGTTAACCTATTTTGTTTAGTTTTTTATACAATTATGTACATTTTTATACACCTTTTTTATATTTATCTGACGAAGTTCACCAGGAGATGAATGAAAATTAATAAATATTTTCAAATTTGAATCTGGAGAGAACATTTATACTATATATATATATATATAGCCCAGATATATAATTGCCTACACAATTTAATAACAACTGGTTCCACCAAGTGTTAGAGCAGGGGAGTTTCCCCAGTGTTTTGAAAGCTGTAAAGGTTACCCCTATATTTAAGAAAGGAAATAAGTTAATTTCATCAAGCTATCAACCTATATCTCCGGTACAAATTTTTAGTAAAATTTTTGAATTCTGTGTTAAGGACCAGTTATACCTTTATTTCAAAAATAATAATTTGTTATCTAATGAACAGTGGCTTTTTAACAGGTAAAAATACAACCAAAGCAGTTGAATCTGTTGTTGATAATATTATATATGGTTTTGAAAAGAAAATGACTGCATCTGTTTATTTATTTATTTATTTATTACATCACATAACATCTATTATAGGGAATTTCCCTTAGACAGGTGAAATTGTCAAAGTTTCCTTATACTAAAATACATAGACCTAACAATATATACAATACATTCGATGATCAATCAAAATGTAAGTAAACAGTACAATTAAAACAAACAAAAGTCAACAGTCAACAAATAATGCTAAAAACCAAAATAAAATTTATAACTATAATGACAGGCTGTTAAGGTATTCATTGACACTATAAAAGTACTTTGTTTTTAAATACTTTGTCACTTCTGCTTTAAATTTTGTTATATTGGAAATGTTTTTGATACTCTGAGGGAGTTTATTATAAAATTTGCTACCAGTGTATAGAACTGATTTTTCAAAAGATGATGACTTGTTTGCTGGTATTTGTAGTAAGTGTTTATGTCTAGTGTGATAACCATGACTTTCAATTTTGGAATTAAAGTGTGAAGCATTCAATCTCACAAATATGACAATGTTTAGGATAAAGACACAAGGTAAGGGCAAAATTTCAAAAGTTTTAAATATATTACGGCATGAAGACCTTACACGAACACCAGCCATCACTCTCAGAATTCTTTTCTGAAGACGGAACACTTTTAGGCTTTCAGAGGAACAACCCCAGAATACAATTCCATATGACAAATGGGAATAAACATAGGCGTAATATACAGCCTTAAGAGTAGATGTGTCAATCGAATGTGAAAGTGTTAGCAAAACATAAAAAGCCTTGTTGAGTTTTGACTGAAGCTTGGATATGTGTTCGGACCAAGTAAGCGACTTATCAAGCATGACACCAAGAAAATTAATAGAAGTGGATAGATTGATTGATGACTTAGAATATTCTGCCCGAGCTCTGCTACTATTGCTATAATTTGGATGAAAATTTACAATAGCGGTTTTTTCCTTATTCAGCATTAATCCATTACAAGAAAACCACGAGTTCATGTCTTCCATAGCCTCGTCCAACATTTGCCCAAGATCAACTCCATTGCTACTCCTCAAGAAAGCCGTAGTATCATCAGCATATAGAATCAGACTAGAGTTTCTCACATTGCAAGCCAAATCATTGACATATAAAAGGAACAACAAAGGCCCTAGGATAGAACCTTGTGGAACACCTGCTAAAACCTGCTGGTATTTTGACTGATGATTAGAGATGCCGGTGCACTGAAACCTATTGGCAATATATGAATGAAGCAACTGGGAGGTTTTTCCATTTAATCCATCTGCTACTCTGATTGATTTAACAAAAGCGTTTGACTGTATATCACATAGCTTATAAGCTTATAAGTATACTTGTTCATAAACTAGAGTGTTATGGAATAAAAAACAATGAATTATCTTTGCTATCTTCATACTTAAGTGAAAGAAAATAGATGGTTGTTCAAGGTGAAGATAAGTCAAACTTTGGCCAGATAGATATTGGTGTTTCTCAAGGTTCAGTGTTGGGACCTTTTCTTTTTATTGTTGTAGTAAATGATTTTGCTCATAGTATGCCTTGTAAGTCAATTTTGTATGCTGATGATATCACTCTGATTAACACTAATAACAATTTTCAAAAATTGAAATTAGATAAGGATAATGCATCAGAGAAAGCAGAGGAATAGTTTAAAGTAATTCCCTTGTAGTAAATAAAGAAAAAACTGAACAAATTTATTTTTCACTTGACTATAATATTAGGAAAACTTGTAATAGCATACAACTTTTGGGTATCTACTTGGATAATAATTTAAGTTGGGACTCTAATGTTCAAAAGATATGTAAAAAATTATCTAGAGTCACTTACTTGTTACTGAAGTTGAAATGTCGTGTCAGCCTTGAACTACTTATGAAAGCTTATTTTGATTTTTTCCATTCACATTTAATGTATGGGATACCTTTATGGGGTAATAGTAGCTAAGCTCATAAGTCATAAGTCACTTTATTCGTTTCCAGGGTGTCTACCAGCTCCCTTAAATACAAATCGGGGACTTTTTGGGACTTTTGATGACTTTTATTATTAAAAATCAGTGATCTCGGAATTAAACCATACCGTTTTGTTTTATGTAAAAAAAATCGAATATAGCTCACGATGGTACAAAACTTCAAACTAATAACAACCGCTGTGATTATAAATTCAGTATTGGATGCTTAGGCCTAAGCCTACTTTAGTAAACTTTAATATGAAATCAGCACAACAATGTTAGAGTCTACCCTAAATATAAAATGACAAAGAAAAAAAGTTAAGGGATATTTCATTGCAGTGGTTCTTCCTTATTAATGCACAAGTGACCCACATACCTTGTATCCATTGCATGTTGTGAACAAAAATACAAGCACAATAAATCTTGGTTCATGTAAAAAACACTAGGCCTAATTTAAACACTAATTGAAATATATTTTATAGGCATACTAATAACAGTTATCACATTTTTAACCATCCTCCAACTACACCAGAGAAAACAAAACTAATTCCTATTTAAAACTTTAAAAACATTTTTTAGTTCTCTCTCAATATCTTGCACGAGCTGACACATGATTGACATGTTCAAAGTTGTAAACTATTGAAACTTTCAATAGTTTACAACTTTGAACACGTCAATCAACAACAACATCAGTAAAAACAAATTAAAAAATCACACTACATATGAAAGCACAAACTCAAATCCATATAGTCTTGTTTTACTGTATCGGAATAAAACAAAAAACAAAATAAACAAATAACGAGTTCGCTCGCAGCACGCTGACGTTAGGGAAGTGAATTTCCCCAGTAAAAACTTTCAAAAATCAAATAACGGGTTTAAAAAAATTTGATATTTTTAGCAAAATGGAAAATATTCAGTTTTTTGGCTGTTCTGATGCACCTGGTTCTATTTAAATGCAGTATTGGGATGGCAATTTTGTGAATTGTAAGCTTAGGAGGATGTACCATCAGGATCAAAAATCGGTATGGGGGTGTTAGGAGTGATAAAACTACATCAAGATATGAAAAACAGCCTTTTCCAATGTAAAATCCCCATAAGACAACGTACTGTGTTTACTCAATTTTAATTTATTTAATAACTCGGTAAGTATTAGTGCTAGAATGATGAGGGGGGCTTAAAATTTTCGCCTTTTTACGTTCTATAACCTCATATCCATTAATCATATATTTAGGGCTTATCTGACCCTTTTTGGGTCCAAAAACTCAAATTTAAAAATTTAAAATCCCCAAAAAAGAGGGTTAGAGTTTCCCGATTGTTTTGCCCAACGAACTTGTCCAACTGATTACAAAAAGGAATGTCCCCACCAAATTTGAAGTAAATCAGACAAAAATGCGACCACTAGAGTGCAAACACATATATATATATATACATACATACATACATATATATATATATATATATATATATATATATATACAATTTTGAACGACACCCCAAAATGTGTTCAGGGGGTCACGTTAGGAACTCTATGGTGGTACCGGGCTTAAGTTTCACCGTGCGGGTCATGCTAATAGTTCACTTTCCATAGGAAATTCACTAATAATAATAAAATAAACATCATTCCATAGAGTAGGTCACCCAACTTCACTCATTTTAGGTAGGGACTCTATGCATGAAAATATTCTTTAACCTTTCTTTTAAAAGTAATTACGTTATTTTCTGCCCTGATTTGAGCTGGCAAACTATTATAAATCCTACACATAAGTAAGAGGGCCCTTTCTCAAAACGTTTTGTCGAATGACTAATAACTGACAGCATGTTTTGTGATCTTGTAGGGTATTCATGAAAGTGTCCGTTAGTTACAAACTCAAACCAATTTTGTATTACAAATACACACACTTCATACCCAACAAGACCCACTAATGTCAAAATATTAAAAAGTTTGAATAGGGGTCTACATGACTGAGATTTTTTAAAACCACCCATTGCTCGCAGACACCATTTCTGAAGAATAAAAACCCTATTAAAATTGTGAATGCTTGAGAAACTCCAAAACATTATACCATATCTAAGGACGGACTCAACATGTGAGAAATAAACTGCTCGCAAGATCTCAATACTACACACCTTTGAGAGACGTCTTAGGGCGTAACACAAGGGTTTTAGTCTCTTGCATACATATTCAACATGAGAGCACCGGGTCAATCCACTGTCAACGTGCAATCCAAGAAATTTATGTGATGTTACTTAATTTATTGTTGTAACTGCTAATACTATTTTATCACAGTCTGTTATTCTTTTACTTTTGCCCAAATAAAATTCAATACAATTTGTTTTATTGATGTTTAGTTTAAAATTATTTAAAGTAAACCAAGAATTGATACTTGACAGCTGATCGTTCACAACTGATACAAGTTGCTGCTCAGTTTCTTGTGTGAAACACACAAAGAGCAGTCATCAGCAAACATGACTAAATCAAGATTTTGTGAAAAGTTAGGGAGGTCATTTATGTACAACAAAAATAAAACTGGGCCAAGTATTGACCCCTGAGGGACTCCTCTAGTTAGTAATTTGGTTCCTGGTACAGCTGAAAATTCTCTATTGGTTATCTGAACAACTTGTTCTCTGTGTGACAGATATGACTTGAGTAAACTTAAGGCATGCCCCCTTATTCCATACCTTTCTAGCTTTTGAACAAGTATTTCATGATTTACGGTGTCAAAAGCTTTACTCAAATCGCAGAAAACTCAAATAAATAAGTGAACAAGACCTTTGGTCTAAAGAAGTAGTTATATAAATAAAGCTAAATATTGCACTGGTAGTGGATTTCCCGTGGCGAAAACCATGTTGCTTTGCTGAGAAAACATTGTTTATTTCCAAAAATTTTATTAACTTTTGACAAATTATGGATTCTAAAATTTTTGAAAAGGACGGTAGAATCGATATCGGTCTGTAGTTTTCTGAGAGGTTCTCACTGCCTGATTTAAAGATTGGAACCACTTTACTAATTTTGAAAACATGTGAAAATCTCGCTGAATATAAACTATAGTTACAAATGTGGGTAAAAACATTACTTATGGCATGGAAACTTTTTTTAGTACAAAACAAGGTATTTCGTCCACCCCGGCAGCTCTAGTTCCCTTCAGTCTCCTCACGGCGTTCTCTACCTCAGTGACTGCCACTTCAGACAATAAAATGCTACAAGCAATGGGAGGGATATTTGAGAAAGGGTCAGAGGAACAGTTGTCAGTGGTCGGTTGTTTTGACTCTGTATTTGTAAAATATTTATTTAGTTAGAGTGGTCTGTTACTACTTTTCCATTTATTTCTAATTTGATATTTTTTTTATTTTAAGTCTTGCTTGGTTTTAGAGTGATGTTATCGTTTACAATGCTCCAAATAGTTTTTGTGCGATTTTCTGAATTAAAAATTACATTGTTATTAAAAGACAACCTCACTTCATTTACCTTTGCTCTGTAAAGATTAATTTCATTGTCAATATGTTTTTGTAAACGTTCCGATTTGGGAAGTGATTTTAAAAACTGTATATTTTTATTTCTATACCTAAGCTCTGGTGTGATCCATTTACCTAATTCATTCATTCTAAGGCCTTTGTATGGCAAAAAATGCCATGAGAATTGTCAAAGGTGTTACCTGTGATGTGTCCTGTTCTCCCTTTTATAAAGAATTAGGTGTTTTGACTGATCCATGTTTATATATACAGTATATATTGTTGTTTGACTAGCATAAAAGAAAATCTTCACGAGTATCAGTTACAAACAAATGTTCATGGCCATAACACTAGAAACAGTGGAAAACTCAGTATTATAAGTGTACAATTGAAAAAACAAAGAGAAGCCATGTTTTTATGAAAGTTAAGCTGTTCAATAAATTACCAATTAAAGCATGAGTAGGGTTAAATAAATTCAAATTTGTCTTAAGTACTTGGCTAAAAAATAAAGCATTTTAATTCCATAAATCAGTACATGTCCTGTGGTACTAGTGACTTAATATTTTAGACAACTTTATTGCTGTTATTTATTATAATTATATCTTGCAATTGATGACTTTAACTTACATTAGATTATAATATTGTTAAACCTCCTTCCAATGGATATATTGTTTGTTATTTTAAATTTATTGTTAATTTTATTGTTATGTTGTTACAGTATATTTATTATTCAATTTTAGTAAGTTAAAATGTGAAATATCTGTGTGTACCTAGTGTTTTACAAACAATTTGATTGTGAAACTTATAAGTAGGACAATGTCGATTTGTATGTTTAAATACAAATAAAGATCTTTAATATTAGTGTTTCTGGTATATAATTGTAACTACAACGTTTTACTTTTATATACTGTAGGCAACTTTGGATTAGCTCTTCATTTGAACTCTTACACAAGCGCAAATGTTATGTTTCAGAAATATTTTCTTTCATTCAAAAAAATTCTAAAACATATTCAGTTCAATTTTGCATTTGAACGTAATGTTTACATTACGTTCATAGGTTGAAATATTACAACTCTCTTGATTACCTTTTAATAATAATTAATTGTTCAGTTAAAGATTGATTATAAATAGAGTGATAAATTCTTTCTAATTGCTTAGATATCTGAAGGTAATCCTTGCACAGATGATTATCTTAACTATGGTTTTGCTAATATTAGGCCTAACAGGTGTTTCTTTATAATTTAGAATAAAAATTCATGAATACATAATATTATTAAAGATCTGTTTTAGGTACTGGTATTGTTGAAAAAAAATGTTACAAAGAATCGTAGGTGTTTGAGTACAAATTTAGTTATTAGTGAAAAACCTATTAAAAAAAACTCACACGTATTGTTACACAAATTTCTTAGTAAACATAGTGATTCTTAGTGATCCGCGTCGGTCGCATCCCAAGCCAAACTGAGTTATAGGGAAATCAAGAAATCCTGTCTAACAGTGAAAGTGACAGAAATTACGAATTATTTCAGAGTGGCAGGAGAATTCAACTAGTCGATGTATGAAAGTAGTCGATCGTACCATCACGAAAGTGTTTCCACTCAGCAGTAAAAAATATCCCTCACGCTGATACAACAAATCCCTCTTTATCCCACTCTTTCCCATATGAGTGCGGGAAGGAAAAAACAAGTAGCAACTAGCAATTTTGGGCCACTTGCTTTTTATTATTTACTTAAACAACTTGCCAAGGGTGTTAAGTCAACCTGCTAAACTTAGTCTCCACGCTGATGATATAAGCATAAAAACATCTAGCTTTGATCAAAATGATCTAGAAGTATCATCATATATGTGTTTGGCGGAACTAAATCAATTCCTTAGCAACATTAATCTCTTAATGAACCCTGACAAAACTAAATTTATTTAATTTGCAGCAGCACATATCAGTATTAAAATACCCCCGTCGCAGCAAACCTGCATACTCAGCGAATTTCCAATGAATATATAACATAACACATTAAAACACTTAACAGGATTCATAAAAATGTATTCACAAACAAGCGATATTTAAAATATTAATTATTCTCCATAAGAATAACAATGGGGATGAGTACGCAGATTTGCTGCAACAAGGCACACAAAATAATGGGTTTTTATGCAAATATCAATAGAACTCATCTTAGTGAAGTCACATACCAAGTTTCATCCATATACATTCATAAATAAGCGAAATATAACATTTTAAGTATTTTCCATAAGAATAACATGGGGACCAACTACCTAGGTTTGCTGCTACAGGAACCATAGGCGAAAAATTGTTTTTTTGTGCAAACAACAATAAACCACAACCAGATCAAGCCATATACCAAATTTCGCCAGTTTATGTTCATAAATAAGCGAGATATACAATTTTTCTTTTTCTCCATAAGAATAACATTAGACAACAAAACTGTGTTTAGCACTTTCAATATCTCTGTAACTAATTGACGTAGAGCAATGATCGAAATACCAAATTGTTTGTGTTTTTAAGTTGAATTCATTGGTATAAGTTAAAATTTGATTTTAATTAAAATTACATGTGAAAACCCCAAAAAACACATTTTTGGGGTACAAAACCCCCCCAAAACCCCCCTTCGGATGGTGCGATTCATCTGGTTTTCGAACTCGTTCAAATAAATGGTACTTTACACATTTGTACCAAATTTCATTAAGATCGGACTTGTTTTACGATAGTTATCGTGCTTATGGACACATATATATATACATATATAAAAATTTGAACGAATGGTGTTTTTGGCATCTGGGGACCTCAAAATAAAAAGTTATCATGGTCTCGGGCTTAAGTCTTACCATGAGACCTACGGTAATAGCTTCTTCCCTATAGGGGAAATTCGCTAAAATCAATTAATACTTTAGTTGATGGCCACATTCTAGAGGAAGTTCGATGTACAAAATTCTTAGGATTGAATATTGACAAAACATTATCATGCAACCAACATGTTAGCAGTATATGTAAAAAAATTAGCTCTGGTCTTTATGCTCTAAGACAGATGTCACGTATTAGTAATTTTAAAACATTAAGTATTGTTTATTTTTCTTTAATCCATTCACATATATGTTATGGAATTATTTTATATGGTGCCACATCTCTTAAAAATATGAATGAAATTTTACTATTACAAAAAGAAGCAATTAGAATTATTTTAAAATTGAACTCGCTAGATTCTGTGAAACAATACTTCATAGAATTGGGTATTATGACTGTTTTCTGCCAGTACATTTACGAAACATTGCTTTGTCAAAAAAATTAGTACTGATTTATCCACTCTTGGTGCTCATCATCAATGTAATACAAGAGGGCGTAATAATCTTGCTTTCCCTCTCATAGGTTGGAACTGTATACCAGGAGGCCATCATACGCAGGAATTACATTTTTGAATGCTCTTCCAAGCTCTTTAAAAAACGAGAGCAATTTCACTATTTTAAGAGAAAACTAAAAGAGTACCTGGTGATGAGACTATTATACCACTTTGATGAATTTTATTGAATAGAGAATATTGAATACTTAAATCTGAATTTTAATTACAATTAATTTGTCTGCCACTTTTATACAGTATTATAAACTCTTATTTCCACTCAGCATATAATTTGTGTTGCTTATTGCATGCAAATTTCAATCCAAAAACCTAAATTTAATTAAGAATAGTTGTCTGCTTTGTTTACAAACACAACTTGCTCAACTTGCTATCTTTACTCAGCTGTCGTATTGAATTTGAATGCAAAGAAGGGAAACTGAACACATGGCAAAGTAAACAAAATGATTGATGAAAAATTGCCAAAATAAAAACTGTGTTTTTTGTCAATTGCAAACTAAACACTGATTAAATTTAGGATATTGAATTTTTTTCATCATCCTTAGCCTAAGGGAAGTCTATTGACACCAACCTGGCCTCTCTACGCTCAGTAGTTTACTTGGAATAGGTGGTTACACGGTTCTTATACATGGGGATGGTGAAAAAAGGCAAAAAAACTGTTTTTTTTTGCCGATTACAAACATATAGTTGAGAAAAATTTAGGATATCGCATTGTTTTCATCATCCTTAACCTAAGGGAAATGTTTTGACACCAACCTGGCCTCTTTACATTTAGTAGTTAACTTGGAATAGGTGGTTACACGTTGCCTTGTACACGCTATTATTATATAGGATATTTTACGGAGTGTGTCTGTGTGTATATATATATATATATATATATATATATAATATTTACCTTATTCCAGTTTAATTTACATTTGATATAACAAACTGTTTTATCCTGAGTAAGTATTCAAGTGTTTTATCTTGTTTAATTGTTAAAAATTGTATTATGCTACTCCAACAATTATTTGCATTATAAACCATTATAAATCAATATAGGTATACTAATTGATCACACAATCTTAATGTTTTTATACGTAATATCTAATTATTGAATATAATTTATGGTATGTTTCAATTCATACAAGAGTGTGAAGAGAGTGTGAAGAGTGTCAAGAGGCTTCCCCTCGCGAGTGTGCCTTTTTCTCCAGGGTCTTTGGGTATTGAGGCAACCACAACATAAATTTTCTCTTCGGGTAATTTGCAGAATATAGTATTTTTGTCTCCATATAGTAAAAGGAGCCGGTAAAACGTTACGCTGTACTATAAATGTCGTTCTACATTACGTTCAGAGAGGCAGAAGCAATAGGTAAAAATGCCAAATCAATTTGAATAATTCCAAATATGTAATGAGTAAATAAATCACTCATAACATGGGAAAAATTGCAGCCATAATATGCGAAATAATGTTTTTTTTCAGGCATAATATCAAAAACACTGTTCATATGTTACAGTTACACTGCTGCAGTTTACAATGTTTCACAGTTATGAAACAACACTCACAGAAATAAATAGCCGAAAATATACAAAGAGTAAAGAGTTTCTTACGGATTGTGATAATGTGAGGAGTTAAAAGCTTAAATAATAAAGTTAGATTGGAATCTCCAATTAAGTTGATTTTACTTGATTTTAAGATTGTTCAAGACACCTAGTTGTTCTGAAATGATAAGTGTTAAATGTTGAAAAGTTGAATGAACATTTTGGTGTAACCGAAAGGTAGTGTGTAAAAGTAGTAGCAACAAGTAGGGGGAAATATCTCCTACTTGTTGATAAAATAAGCTAGTTATTCTTTATTCACACTCAACTTCAAAGTAAAAATAAAACTAATGTTAATAACCAATATATTTTGCATTGAAACTCATCTTCAGTTTTAATGTGGATGTTAAGATGATATCTATAACTGCATTTAAACAAATATGTAGTTACGACTAGCTAGTCATTCCTCCTTAATTTAATTCAGCACTTTTTAAAATAAATTACTAAAAAAATATCAGCTTTAACTATACTATTAAAACCTAAAATTTATTACTTATATTGTTATTAACTTTTATAGTTACCATTATTGTTGGGTTTTTTTATTGTTGAAATTCACTTAATAACATCCTTTGTATTTATGTACAGTTTATAACAGTAAAATGTAGATTAATTTATGACTTTGTCGATTGCACAAATTTGTGTTTAAAGGCAATAAAAAGTTCTTGATTCTTGAATCTATTATTAATTCCTGTTTTTGTGGACAATCCGATTCGAATTGAGAATTGTATTCTTGACTTCATAATTTCCCTTCGTGAGACGCAACTTGTCAGTTAGCAATCGAGAAGTATGATGGTAAGACAAGCCCGTGCCCCAAGAATGTACGGACGGAATTGTATATATTCAATGCCCAAGCCCAGTGCGGCGTGGAGGTATGTGACAGTCAGCTGTCTGCACTGTCTGTTGTGCCGCGTAGTGGCCAGCGGGGAGCGGGGATGGGAGGAGTGGATGCTCCAGGTCACTTTTACTCGTCGTCTACGGTGTTCGATGGTGGCGCACTAAGCGTTCGACGTGGCAACTTCGTGTCGGCCATATCGCTGCCACACAGCGCTAGCGCTCCTGGTGCTTTAGGTGGTAACTACGTCAAAGCGCACGCGGTCTATCGGTCTGTATAGATTCCTTTGTCTGTGATCATACTTATGGTTCATCTGAAAATAAATTTATAGCACAGTTGTAATTTACTTATGACTATCAGTGGGAGTGAGACCCATGCAGACTTTTCTCCTCACATCTGAGACATATTCATTATTGTTTTATAAATAGATCAGCCTACAGCTTAAGATGTATTCCTAACCACCTGTCTATGGCACCATGATATAGCTAATAGTCATTGGTGGTTGACAGGAATCAAACCCTTAGTCACATTCTGTAGCCACTGCACCAGGCCGCTTTCTGAATTACACGCAGGGGTGAACTGACCCGCCAGGATACCGGGAAAGTTACCAGTACGCCCTCCACGAATGGAGAAAATAAACAAATGTTCGTACACACAGTCTAAAACCAGTTTATTTGAATTATTATTATAATTTAAATAAATATCATAGAAATAAATTATGTACCATATATTAATTTAAAACTTTTGTTTTGAGGTTAAACCCTAATGGGCATTCACCTGTAAAGCGCCATTCGCTCTCTTTCAGCTGACTATCGTCTGCATTTTAAATTTGGGTGGGCTGTTGGGCTTGGGCTACTGTGTTATGATATGATAAATATGGTGAATGAGTATGGTGGTATTGTTGGGTACTTATGTAGACTCTTTACGATTATTATTTTAAATGTGTAATTTTTAAAAGGCCTAGATAATCTGAACTTCAAAACCAGTATGAACCACCATACACTTTATTGTCCTAACCGAAAGAGAAATTAAGATATCAACCTATCAACCATGGTAAATTAGTTGGCTAGTTGGAAAATTAACACATGGAATAATCTACAAATTATGTGAAAAAAAAATTAAGAAGACTTTTTCATGTTTAAAAGTCTGACTGTGTGTGTTAAGCAGTCAGTGTGTGTTGTGAGTTGTTACATTGTCATACAACAAGCGTGTTCAGACGACCATTAATAAACTTAAATTATTTTCTGATCTGTATATTGACGCACGGACATCATCGGTCGGATATCTCCTATTCATTTTAGGTTTTTCATGTTCTATGGACCATGTTTTCTGACAGTCTCCTTTTAGTGTCAGACAGATGTAAATAAACTTAGTGTTATTTGATCTCTTAATGTTATAATTAGGATTAAAATTCAAGTTAAAACAAACCAGTAAAATGAGACTCACCATGAGCATAGTTGCAGTCGCTTGTACCATGCTGTTCGTTTGACTGCAGCGTATCAACCCCCCCCATTATTATTTATTAAAGTATACTAGCGCCCTCAGGACCTATTCCACCACCCTTTTCATTCCGTCAGTACACCTTTGATTACACAGAATTTTATCCAGAGTCTATGTGCTCATGTTATGTACAATACTGTAACCCTGGGTAAAACAGTTTTCACTCCTAGAAGGCTTGCTTGAAACTATATTATTTTAATTTTTTTAATCACTCCCCATTCCTGTATGAGACTTCTACACACTGCAATTAATAATGTTTGAATATCAATACAGATAGGCCATATACAATATTTTTTCAATATTACTGAACCGCATTCACCACTTATGACTTTCAAAATCACTGTCATTAATTGTTTTTAGCGGTCAATCACAAATTAGTTGATGAAAATGTAAAATATGGAGTTTTCAAGGTAGTTAACTTGACCCAGCAAAAAATGTGTAGACACTAATAAAAATAAATAATGATAAAACGCAATATCTGTGCATCTTCGGTAATGTGACCTTACATTTTCATACAAAATGTTGTAATGATGTTCAAAACAGTAGGTAAAAAAAATTACTCAATATATCCCAATTATTTATGACATTTAGGGACATCATATTAAAATTGTCAAGGTCTCAAGCATAGGTCTTGCCATATCACCTATGACAATATTTTCCTCCCGTAGCAGAAATTTGCTAAAAGTGATTAAGAGTCTTTATCACCAGAAGTTGCTGGACGCCATCTCACAACTTTGTTTCATGAGACCAATGTTAACTTTGTGCCTCTGTTACTTCTCACCTGATCGTCACATACAATTAATTTTGTGTCAAATTAAAAGTTTCGTCTTCCTCTAGTGAAATAAAATGTTGAATTGACATTATTTTTACATATGTACAGTAACAATTGAAAGTTGAAAATTTATTATGAAATCATAATGCCCAAACTAAGAAAATCGAAAAGGTAATTAATTCCCTTGAGAACCACTAAATGTTTATTTTTACACTTAATCAAATGTTTTGTGACGATCAGGAAAAGAAGGAGCAAAGGAGGCACAAAGTTAACATTGGCCTTATGGATCAAAACTGGCGACTTCCGGTGATCAAAACTTTTAACATCATCTTCCAACAAAATTATTTTACCAAGAATTAAGGAAACAAGAATTCAGTAAAATGACATTTGGTACATTGGACTGGATCAAATATTTTGAAGAGAATATGTACATTATCAGTCTTCTTTTTAATTTTCCTCACAATGCAACATTAACTGTCAACATTTGATGATGATTTTTTTGATAAAGGTTAGAGCAATAAAAATGTAACCAGTTTAACTATTTAAATTTATTTTAATAAACAACATTTTATGGAACCGCCTTGAAACTAAATATAATTATTCATATTATATACAGTAGCGGAAAACGCTCAAGCTTACGACAACTTAGATTCTACATTCACAACTTATTTTATGCTTATATGGGGGTTAACATGAAATATATATTTAAGAAAAGTGTTTAAACTGTGAAAGTAACAAAATTTCTAACTTGGTGAAAAATAAAACACTTGTTAAAAAATTTTTGAAGTAATATTCATACAAATGTATCTTAACAAAAAGGCATCAACCCTTCAATTAAAAATAGCGGCAGTTAGTCGTATCATGAAAAAAATACTGAAATGAGTAAGATGTAATAGTTTATTATGTTGAAATAGCTTTGGTACATATGTTTTATTTGAAAATGTTCATGAAAGATTATATCAATAACAGATTTCAATAACGTTTACATTGTAAAAGCAATACGTACCTGGTGTTAAGATAATGTTTTAGGAAAATCAACAAATCATTTGATTGAATAGTGATGAAGAGTGGTTACTAATGTTTCTTCTAGAGAAGAATATTCAACAAAACAACATTAGGTTGAAAATTCTCTTGAATAAGAATCTTGACGATAATTCCAAACAAATCTAATACTAGTAGTAAATTAAAACAAAGCAGCATAAAATGAACTATTTCGTGAGAAACTAAAAATAAACTGAACTCAAAACAAATAGCCCACCAAATAACTTCAATTGGTTGGGCAAAAAACTATTACTTATTAAAAAAAGGTGCTAACGCACAAAAAAGCACATTAAATTAAACTTATTGGAAATTGACAACTTCATACGGGTCCAGCATAAAAGATCAAACAATCAAGAGGCCCAAGATCAAATTGGGCCCAAAATGTCACACTGCCGTACATAAAAACAAACTTTATACAATAGTCCAGAAAGGATAATCACAATAAAAGGCACGATGGAATCACTTCTTGGCCAACTCATTAGACAACCAATCAAGGCCTTCGTATAATCCGTGGCCCTGTGTAGCACAGGTGGCTTGGATGTACCACTGAAAACAAACACACAACGATTAGTAAGTGGACTCAAAAACACTAACTGTTTGTGGAAAACCAACATTGAAAGATAGGATGATATTGTGCTGAACTGTTAGAAAGGTAACATTTGTTAGATTAAGTGTATGTACTCAAATAAAACATGCATTTCCTAATTTATAGCCATACCACAACTGGATCTTGTCTTAGGTCTATTAGTACTTATACTAACTAATACTAATTAATACTTTGCGTGCGGCTAATATAAGTCAAAACATGAACCACAAATTGAAAAATTGTTATTTTATAAAAACTAACATTTTGATGTCAGAATTCTTGATTCATGGCCAAAAATGTCACTAGGCATTACTTCCAAGAAATTTGCCATCTTGAATTCACCAGTCACTAGCAACCTAGCCGCTCCGCACCCAGTGATCAGTGTGCACAAGTGATGTGCCGCCTTGGTGGTTGTGCAGCTCCACAAACCGTTACATCTAAACTACTTCCTTTTTATTGTTTATAAAAAGTATTTTATAACATTCAAATGGAATTCTTCAACTAAAAACATTATTATATACATCATAGTAGTCCCAGGTGTAGCGGGGTCCATTGTAATAAAACAGATTATAAACCACAGCAAGATAAGTGATCATAAGATGAGGAACTTTATGTTGAGTATCTTGTGAAATTAGGTTTGGAAATGATCATTTAGTACAATCTTTGAAAATGGACACTTTATAATTTTTTACTGCCAATAAATGAGTCAACTAAGCACGTTGTAAAATTTGAACATCTTCTGTTTGAATGTTCAAAGAGTATTTAAGTGAACTCAATGTATTTAAGTTCTGATTCAAGCAAATCCAACCGTAATAATATTGACTGAGGTCTAGGCCAAAGAGAAGCGGCAAAGCCACACCAAGGCATTTTAGTCTGGCGTGCACACCCGTTGTCCGAGACCGTGGCCCCACAGCGTGTCGTCAGAGCTCCGGTTTCCAGAGAATGGGCCACACGCAAAGTGTTAAACAACTACACAAACCATCTTTTATTTTTTTGCCTATACCTATACTCATTTTTTACTCCGGCTTGGAATAGAATCTATCCATCTATCTATCTTACTCTAGACCATATTATTTATACTTATAGGTATCCTAAAAGGAAGAATGAAAACACTGAATTCTGTAAACAAAAACTGTATTCACTGGACGAATATTTCAGAATGTCACCAAACTAAAAAAGTGTAAAGCAAGAATAGAGAACTATAATTTATATGTATTTTGACACCATTACATTTCTTAATGAAATTGTAAATAAATTTTGATTGATTTAGGAAGAGTAAAAACACTCATGAATCCTTCCTCCTATCTTAAAGAGGGCTTTGAATGTTCATATCCTCTTAGTGGAATGAAGAATATAAAATGAATTTACATACAACTTTAAATGTTTTATTATAATATTATAACATATTTTTAATGGTGACAAATTTACAGTTGCTTCCTGTAGTTACTTTCACTGACTTTAATCAGTAGCATAAATTGTATTTCTACTTTCAAAGGGTGAATATAAAAAAAGATAAAATGATTAAGCCTATACAATGATCAACATCAATAAACTCATTTTTGATTCAAAAGGTGTATGTTATAATTCCAGGCCATCAAAATATAAACAAAGGAAACTTCAATGAATGTAAATGTCATACAAAAAAGTTGAGACTAAACATTTTGCAAATATTGTTTTGACTGCTTATAAAGTACGTTTCTAAGGCATAACCCTTTACTCAGAAATCACCAGAAATAATAATTAAATTTGACACATATCAGAAATAGCAAGTGCAAATTTACAAATAAACTTGTTTCATCATCATCACCATCATCATCAGAAGGGGTGGACATGAGTCCAGAGGCACATCAGCATCATTGGGCTTATTGCGCACCCCCAAAAAAGGATTGAGAGATGGTTTCAGGACTCCTCCAGATTCAAGAGCCTGATAAACTTGTTTAGGCCAAGTACAATTAATTCTCAAAGGCTCAAAGACTTAATCTACATTTTAAACAAGATTAGAAAAAGATTTTGCCATCAGATTCTACAACATGAAATTGGGAGACAAACTTACATGTCTGTTCCTTAGTTGGTTCAAGCCAAGCTTGTCCGTCAACTCTGAAGCATTCATTGCATTGGGCAGATCTTGCTTGTTTGCAAACACCAACAAAACAGCGTCACGAAGTTCATCTTCTTGCAGCTGTGTGGGCATAAAAGGGAATAAATTTAATATATGAACCAAATATGGGTGAATGTCAAACTGAGATCGAATTTAAGCCCCGGAGCTAAAACAGGTAATAACAAAAATATACTTTACCTTATAAATATTTATAATTTTAGCTTAACATTATATCTATGTAAACCTATAAAAATATAAACAAAAAGTGTATTAAAGTATTTTTAAAAAAACATTTGTGTTATCTGTCCCGTCGCTCACTGTCCTCAGAACACATCAAGTAAATATTTTTAGTAATAACTTTCAAATAAAAAATTAAAACTTGTGCCTATTATTATTTGTGTACGCTCATAGCAAATAGAATAGCGTGATGAAAATTAAATAAATAAATTTCCATTCGTAAAGGGTGAAAAATGTGGTTTTTATCTGTCCCCAGAGCAAAATGGGAAATGAGAGGGAATTTTGATTTCCCTGTTACTGTTGGCAGCCGTGGTCTTGTATTCCCGCCGAGCGTCGTATTAGATTGTTGAAGTATTGTTGTTCAAAGTGATGAGTGATTTTGTATCTATTTCTTCAAAGTTATGGTGTAAATTAATAAAAATACCAGATTTGTATGGTATGTAAAGCATAGTATATCCCGTTGCTCACGCGTAGTAATTAATTATGTTTTGGAAATAACTGGACAGGTTTTGTGTAATGTTGAAATGATTCACGGCAAACTTAACCTCAAAGTTTTGAAAGTTCATTTCAACATCACAATTTGCCGTAATACACCAATGAGTATGACATGTACCGTCGCTCACGTGTCCCGTCGCTGACGCTACCTACGACAAAAACGTGAGCGACGGGACATAAAACGTCGGTGGCGAGGTACAAAGTTACTTAAGAATAGTTAATAATGTAATCGTGTTGAACAAATCATAAATGTTTTGCTTTACTTCATTTTACCTTGCCATATTTATGTTAATCATTTATTATAAACAATTTTAATTCATGTTTTAGGCCCTAAGTTGTTTTTATAACTATGAATGTCGGTTTTATTGCCTTACAATAAAAAAAACGTTGAACAACATTATTTTCAGTATTCCTTAATTATTTTAAAATTTTTCTTATACATAAGCATAGTTCATTAATTAAGTAGGCTATATGCAATAAAATCAAATAAATTCTTACCATACTACATTTTCATGATATTTTTTTAAAGCACAACAACTCCTGTTTATTTGAATTAGTTTAAACAAAACTGATGTAAAGACTTTGTATATAGACTGAAACATTTGTAATGGTAACAGCTAGAAGTGTTTGTTGTGGTTTTTGTACAAGTATTGGATGCATTGTCTAAGGTAGGATTTTCATCTTTTATTTTTATTTTTACTTTACTCTTGTACTGTTTTCTGTTTCAACTTGTAATAAAACACCACTTGTAACCAAACATCAAGATAAAAATGTTTCAGCATCGTTAACAATCCAAGGTACAGTCCTTACCGGCGATATCGCGTCCCGTGGCTCATGTCATGCCCCGTCGCTCACACCACTTTTTTTACTCTGTATAAATATATCTTGAAATTATGGTGAAACCTAATTGACTTATTTAATTTATAACATCACCCTCTATTGTGTAAACAAAGTCATCCATTGATACTAACAAAATTAAAAGTTTACTTGAATGAACAAGTTTTGTATTTCTGATAAATGCCAAAGTTACATTTCAATTGTTGTCTAAAATAGCTTATATCTTTTATAATTAAAAACAACTTTCACATATGATAAGTGTTATGTTTGTTATTGTGTTGGCACAATTTATTTGCAATTTATATCTATAAATTAATATTAGAAAAAATTAATCGTAGGAGTGAGTGATGATACAATTTTCGTGAACCGTCTACACAAAAATATAAAAAATATTGTACAAAAATTTGTCAAGCATGACCACTACTTGTATGTTTTAGTATAATATATTTTACATTAAAAACAACACTTTAAATAATAAAATTACTTTATTTTTATTTAAAAAAAGTTTCTTTAGATTCTATCTCAATTTGACATTCACCCATATATGTCAAATATAAATACTATTTTAGTCTAATGACACAATCAAATTACTGAAAAATGTTCATATAGAGTTATGAGTGATGTTTATCTTTATTTTAAAACATTTTGGCTCAATAATTTTGTACATGATTTAAGTTTAATAGACAAAGAACACTCTACTTGAGAGGAAGTACCGTATAGTTTTGTTAAAGTGTTTTTACTTTCAAAGGAGGATTAATCGGTACCTTTAAGGTTGATTAAATACTTTTACTTTGACTACCAACACAATCATAACTTCATGTCTGACATCTGAACACTTCTGAAAAATTATTCAAAGTTTGTTGACAACAAAATTATAAATATAGTGTTTTTTCGTTAGTATTGATAGTTTGAAGTCTTATGTCCATTGTAAATTGAAGTGAATAATTTCAGTTACACAACTTCCTCTTAACCTAATGGTGAATATTAAGTAGCCTTTGTTTTTATTTTGTCATTTATGGCTATTTTGTAATTTGTGCAACACCATTTCATTTGGTTTGCTATTTTATAATTAAAAACCCTTCATGGCTAGAAGACGATTACTTTCTCTCGAAAGAATGTTTTAATGAATGATAAATCTATGAAAACCTTTCCTGGGAAAAATATGACCATACCAAAGAAATATTCATCAGGTGTTCGACCCTTGGACGTACCATGTTGGAGAGTTCCTTTTCAGATTCGGCTATTCGATCTTTGTCGCTGGAGTCAACCACGAAGATGAGACCTTGCGTGTTCTGGAAGTAGTGTCTCCAGAGAGGGCGGATCTTGTCCTGGCCTCCTACGTCCCACACAGTGAAGCAGATGTTCTTGTACTCTACCGTCTCGACATTGAAACCTGCACACACCACCTAGGAATATTACTTCAGAGTAGATAGAATGCTCAGATCTCACATAAAAGTTAAAATGAATAACAAGCTTAACGTCCTAAAACATGTAATGCTGATGTATCAGTACAGAGGTATGCATAATTTATAGATGACGTATATTGTCAAATTATGAAATTGATTTTCTCTATTCTTCATTGCGGTTTCAGTTTCCATGTTACTTATAAGTTAGCCTAGTATGAATTAGGCCACCAAGATGACATAACCATCTTCTATGATGTTACAAGCAACTGTAGATTTTCGTGTTGCACACCAGTATTTAAATATTGAACACAATTAAAATCACTGAAGAGAAACGACCAACTAATACTATGTAAAATTCATAAACAAATACTTAACCTGTACAGACAAATTTAATTTTGGGCAGCGTCTAAATCGCTGAGTATAAGAACAGAAATTAAAATATTTTTGTAAATGTGCAGTTAATTGTTTCAAATTAGGATCGGTGAAAGCAAACTCTACTTTTTGGCAGGAAGAAGTGATAAAACTGATTAAAAAATTAAGAGGTTAACTGTAGGTACTTGGAACAGCCTTCATCAGTACCAGTATGTTTGTACTTAAAGTATTGGTTGGATTATGACGATTGCTAATAATTTACTTCATTTACTCAATAGTAAATCTATTTTCAAGTTTATTTTAATTCCTCAAAAAGTAATCCACTTATTGACATAAATTCCAAAATATTATGGAAAGGTATTTAAACCGCTGATTTGATGTTAGTGTTAACTTGATTTGATAGTCAATAGTCAATAGTCAATCATCTTTATTTATGAAGAAGTACAGAGTACAACATTTGAACAGCGTCGAAAATGGTACAATTAATAAACAATCGCATCACCATCTTAATTAAATACAGCAGGAGCTAATCAAGGATTTAAACTTCCACTTTAAACAATTGTATTTTATATGTGACTTAATGTAGACTAAATCCCTTTAGAGGGAGATGGAAGAATTCCTCCAACGAGTAAATGGCCGCTTCAATTAAATATTCTTTCAGTTGTTTTTTAAATTTAATGTGATTTTTTCATTTCTTATTTGTTCTGGGATACTTTTTAGAAATTTTTCCCTAGCATATGAGGGCCTTTTCTCATACAATTTTAATCTATGATGATTCTTCATAACCGCATTCTTTTTTCTTGTATTATAATGATGCACAGGTTGGTTAGAAACTTCATTTGCCATTTTATTTTTGACCAATAAAATAGAATCGAAAATGTATTGCCCATATACAGTAAGTATTTTTAACTGTTTAAAGTGTTCTTTGGCTGAATCATCATGGTTTAGTTTAAGCATTATTCTTACTGCTCTCTTCTGCTGTTTTAATATATTATCCAAATTAACTTTTTTGGTTGCTCCAAATAGACAAATACCGAATGGAATGAAAGAATGGATATAAGCAAAATAAATATCCCTTAGTGTTGTAACATTACAATAAAAGGACATTTTTGTAAGGGCATAAATTCCAGAATTAATTTTTGTTAATATTCTGCTGACATGCTCAATCCAATCTAAGTGTTGATCTATTGTTAGAATCAGGACATTTGTACTAGTTTTTTGTTCAATTACTTGTGAGTCATACATTATTATTGGTTCAGGGTGAACTTTATTTTGTACTGTTTTAAATTTAATAAAATTTGTTTTTATGATTTAATATTAAATTTTGGTTTAGCAAGTAGCTGCCAAATAGTGAATAGTTGATAATAGTGAATTCTAAATTTGTCAAATGACCATGAAATAGAAATGATCAATTAAAACAATTATTATAAATCCTTCTTGATGTTTTTCCTTTAAGTTGCAGGCAGTATTATCCCTCCATTTCTTGATTAGAAGAACGATAATTTGGTTTAAATTATGGTGTCGGTTTGGTGAGGTTCATTTAGCCAGGATTTTACATATATTTCTCGACTGATATTTTAATGTCTTACACTCTAGTAAGCAAAAGATTAGCTGGATTGTATAAAAGTAAAAATCTTACCAATAGTAGGAATGGTTGTAACAATTTCTCCGAGTTTCAGTTTATACAAAATCGTGGTCTTTCCAGCAGCATCCAAACCAACTGTAAACAACAGAAAAATATAAAAACTAAACAAAAAACAGTTTGGAAAATACTTACATTTACACAAAATATTGCTGTGATAAGTTGATTGTTTTAAATAATAAGATAATCATAATTGTAAGTACTTTTAGAAGGTGAGTTGCTTCCGTAGTGGTCAAGACGACAAACTTTGGAGCCATGGCAGCGGCCCTGACATGGGTTCGAATCCCAGCCCTAGCAAGTAAATTGTATCAGTACTGTCTAGTCTGCAATGCAGCGGCTCAGCCCTTGCCCAAGTGGAAGGGCAGAGTATAGGGCAAAAACAGGATACAAATCTCTTTTATATAAAAATAATACTGCTGTAATTATATTTTTAATAGTGTGGATCACACTTCTTGGTACATGACAATGAAAAATCATCTCATTTTATTGCAGCTTCAAAGACTAATATCAAGTCATAGCGAAATTAAAAGTATAAACAGATTTCGTAAATCAAGTAGTTTTACATTAAGGGCAAGAACACTGGGCACATAAGCAAGACCATTTAAGATACACCTCAGACAAATATAATAGAATACACATGCTTCACACTCAAAGAGCTTTACAAGCCTAACTATGTAGTCATAAAAATTGTCTTATCTATGACTGCACTTGCTCAGGTGCATATACTGAAGGATGTGTCCATCAACATTCAAAACCGAGGGCTCAAGACACTATAATTTTGCATCTCAAAGAAACCTAGAACTGTGTTGCGATTGCATGTGTCCGTCCCCTTTCGTCTCCTGGTATATTAACATCGTGTAACCAGGCTAAAGGTATGAAACTGACAACAATAGTTAGCTGTCGGTAAGATCTTTACTTATTTGATCCTTAAACAAAAATTCCAAGGACAGCAACCAAAAGAATCAGGTTTTCAACTCAATTTGTGCTGTTTAAAATTTCTATAATTTCTGTACTCAAATAGCTGAATGGCAACAGTCAAATTTTGAAAAATATATACATAATTATATCTAAAATATATATTTTAACTAAATAACAAATTAAATATTGTATAAGCAAGACAATTTCTCTATGTAATCCTTTGTAATGAATTGCAAAAGTCTTAGAACTTCTGAGATGCAGTATAATTAAACTCTGTCAATACCGGTAACTAGATTGTAGGAAACAGTCGGTTCCTATGTGATATAGTTGATAGCAAATAATACTTATCAGAACTTGATAGTAAACAGAAGCTTCTCTCTCACGACCTTCGATCAAACTGTTAAAAAAATTGCTCAAGAAACAAATCAATTATAAGTAGGCAGTATTAAGCATTTACAAATCATATATTAATCGAGAACATAATTCATGTTTGGACTATTAGTTTTTACAAGTTTTATTACACAGGCACAACTGCTTTGGAGAAAAATAAAATATGGTTAATAGAATTTTAAAACAATGGGTTCTTAAAAAAACACAAAAACATACAGGTTTACATGTTATTTATGTGGAAACTTAATCAAATTAGACTTGATTAAGTCCAAGGTGTGGATTTACATCTTTGAATCAAATTTTGATAAAATATGATGAAAGGTTTACCTTTAATACCACATAAAATACAAAATCTTATAAAAAATTGCTCAAAATAATGGCAAAAGTTAAATTAATAAATTATGGAAGACTTAATGTTCTAACCCGATGGCCTTAATGCACATTTTATAAAAAAATCATTGGCTTACAATTCTGACATTTTAAAAATTTTACTAGTCTATAATCAATCTTCAAAAGTATAAAGACACATGGAACAAAAATACAGTTAACAATCACACAATTGTACCAAACAATCAGGCAACTGCTGAAATTCCTTGTGCAAAATGAGGTTAGCCAACTTTCACCAAATCTTATCATCATTATCTAGCTATGTTCACAATCATTTGTAAAACCGTCGTTGCGTTACACTGGCCAAGTACTTACATCCATGTTTCAATATACCAATTATAATTAAGCCAAAAGGAGACCAAGGTGCCAAGGAGGAGGATTTTAATAATTCTACTTAAAAAGATTAAGTTTAAAATATTAGGCTATATTATAATGAAGTTATTTTTAAATCTAACAGGAAATACAAATCAGATATTGAATAGGCATAAATAAATATATAAATTTTATCTGTAATTTCAACTCTTTATCTGTCATAAAATTAATTTGATTGCTTATTGTTTGAAGTAAAAATAAGTTAAACCTCAACCTGGGATGAAGGAAAGGCATTGGGCAGAACATTAGACGATTCGTGAGTCTTAAGAAATTATAAGAAATTACATTTGTCACAGTGAAAGTTTGTACTAATGCTACCTAACGACAGCTATTATGTTATCATAGTCTGTTTGTTACACAAAGCAACATAAGTTAGTATTAAGAGCAACTATCTTTCCATCAAGACATTCTTATCATCCAAGAAGTGAAGGTGACATAATAGTAGACTTAGGATGAGCACCACCATCTTTTCTTCTAAATGGATATTGTGAAGCATGCTATGGCGGTTTGTTAAGGGGGCCCCAGTCCCGAAACATTTCACATTTCTACCTGCTTCTCCCATATGTCCAATGCTAACTTTCAAATTCTGTCCCTCCTCAACGGGTTTTTCTAAATAATTGATTTATGGCTCATTTTATAGAGCAATAAAATACCTAGACACTTCAGTGAGCAGAATTTTGATACGGTATCGTAAATAGTTAGCCCATAAATAAATCGGAAATATTGAGTTATTTAGAATTTTATTGAACAATCATTATTTGTAAAAGTCAAAATTCTGATCTCTGAAATCGCTAGGTATTTTGTTGCTCTTTAATATTAGGTGCCCATAAATAAATTATTTTGGATAATTCATTGAGGCAGGACGGAATTTAAGTTAACATTGGTCTTATAGAAGAAGCAGGTGACTGGAGAACCCTCTTAACTGTGTTCTCAAAAGTGGGAAAGAAAATAGCCTATATTATACAAATAACAAAAATCTTAACCATCCTTTAACCATCCTTTTAACCTTGTGCATTTGTGGTTCGGATAGTACAGCATATAAAAAAGTACAAGGTACATAAGTTGGCATAAATAGAAATGAATGAATTACACTCTATAATCTTTTTACAAACTGAAGCTTAAAATTCAGCTCTAAAAATGTCTTCTCCATATATTTAAACTAGTAACTACTTCGAGAAATATGACATACATTCATATGACAAACAAATATCATAGAATCAATGTAGTTATATTTTACCATGTGGGGAGCAATTTTGATGTGTGAAAAATATCAAAAGTGGTTGAATTAATAGTTCCCCAAAGCTGACTCTGTCCTCATAATCTACATTTATTATCCTACAGATAAAACTAATAAACATATTGCTAGGCCTAACCTACACAAAACCCTTAACACCATCTGGTCTACGGGACAAACAACGGAGGTAGGTTAACAGGTAACAAGAACAAGTAACACCCTCTGCATTAGTTTCATAGTTTGAATATCAAGAAGTATAATCACAAATGCCAAAATACAAGAAGACCCTTTATAAACAAAAACCGGGTTTATCATGGGTTTTAAATCGGTGATAGGCATTGTCTAAAGGTGATAAATTTTCTTCATGCACATTTATTAGGCTGATAACTAATAAAAAAAAAAAAAACATGTTTGTAAATTATAAAAAGCTGACAATCATAAAAGATTTAAAGTTTTTTTTTAGATTAACTAAGTATTTTCTGACATATTAAGGTCTGGGTAAGTTATAACATAATTCTGGAATAGGTTAAAAGTAACATAACGGAATAACGAGGTGATCACAATACCATGATTTAAAAATCACCACAAATACTTTTTTTGCTTTTTAGCGATAGTTTCCTAATGGGGTTTAGGAGTCAAGACCAGTTATTGACCAGTTTCTAAACGCAAGACATATTTTTGGAGCGGTCATAATTTTAACTTTGAAGTATCTTTAACATAAATTAAAGTGTAATCTAAATACATATTTCATTTCATATTTTCATCTGAATGTTTAATTAAATTCTGACAACCTTGGTTTTGAACTTGCTTTATGGCTGGTTGATATGCAATGGAATTGGGGTATCTAACAAAAAATACGACTATAAACATCAATATTTATTAAGTGCTAAACTTGTAGTTGGGAATAGGTACCTAAAGATGTGTTGTAGATTAAATTACAATAAAAATAACAACAAAGACCAAGTGGGATCTTTTGATAACAAACAGATCACCGATATAGGCCTATCACAGAGCATCTCTAGTGAGCTAGTACAGCAGAGTTGACATCTGATATGTACTAGGCCTACTAAAATTCTTCATAATTATGACCTAGTTTTGTCAAATTGCTCAAGAAAAAAAAAACTGCCTACAACCGCTGCAGTTTTTCCAAAATATTATTAAACCCCAAAAATGGTGACAACCGTGACCATGCAGCATCACTAATAATATGGGGCCGACACCCACCAAAAACTACATAATATTGTCCGTAATCTTGTGGATAAGACTCCTAAGGGTTGGTCTATCCGAAAATGAGGGCAATCAAGGTACAACTAAGTTATTATGAAAATTACCCCTGAGTGAGGTGGAAATCTAGTCGACCGAGCTAACAGTCTCTCCCTTAAGTCTACCTTGGTGTGAACTCTAAGTTAAGCAGACTGTCGATGGCCTGATCAGTGAACCATAAGTAATTCACGGCCCAGTACCACTTGCTACAAACTTTTTTTGTTAGTAGGGCCTATATGAAAATACTTAAAAATCATCTAACGTTATGTAGGCCTATCGAGATTGTCTGTTTATTTGGATAACAAGGGCATCTCGCAAGCCTAAAGGTTCGTGTCTTGGACTTCGGTTAAAGGGATCACGGGTTAAAATCCCGGGGTGTCCACAACAATTTGAGAGGTTTGGACCGCTTCCCCTAAAAGCAGATGTGTGCTCTATTAATGATAAATGCCATTGGAGTTGAAATACATCAAAAATAAAAGAAATTGGTAAATTTTGAGTGATTTAACACTGGATTTAAACAGTTTCTACCAATTATCATATAGAACAATTACCACCCCAACTAGCCTGCACTAGGGAATTACTAGCTACATTCTTTGCTTAGTAACTTGTGGTAATAACTTTAGGCCTTTACGAAAAAAGGCCACGGGCATAATCATTTTTTTTCTAATTGGCGGACATCCTGATTATGTATTTGGATGAACCAGCATTCAAAAAACATTAACAAGTTTGCATTGTCGTACGCTCGGTCGGGTACGTGACATGAGCAGCATTTTAAATGATGTGCATGAACTCACCAGGGAACATGAAGTACATTATTACTAAAGCGCATCGAACGCCCAGTCAGGTACACGCTCGCTTATTTTTGAATATGATTGTTGGCCGAATTGGTTGGTAGAATATGTACCCGCGCCAAGTGAACCCACTAAGGTAAATAAGTACCGGTCGGAGTACAGGGAGCTTGGACTGTTGACACTTCCCTGCCTCTATATCCTCGAGGTGTCTACATACTCCCAATCACAAAATGTAATTCGGGGAAGAGGCATCCACGGGTACGAGACAAGAGGCAGGGATGGTAACTACCATAGGCGTAATTGGAGGGTGGCAAGTTGGGGCAGTTGCCCCCCAAAAATTTGGAGGAACTATTATTGTAATATATATGAAAAGTCACGACCATTTTTGCTCCTCCAACCCCAAAATACTGAAATTACGCTTTTGATAACTACCGAGTTCAGCAACACCGCACAACAGCTTTTGAACACCTTCCAACCCAAGACGGTGTCAAAATCATCAACGAGCTCCCTGATGGAGCTCTCCGTCAGCCAATAAAATTCAGTTCAAAACTCTTCTGAAGCGCTTGTTGGTGTAGAGCGTTTTACTCAGTCAATAAATTTATGAGGAGCGGCTGGGAAATATTATAAATCATCTGAACTCCGGCAACGATGTTCGGAACGAATGTGTGTGTGTGAATGAGCTAGTGATGTACGATATGTCAGAATGTGGGGGTGCCTGATGTTTTAATATCTTTAGTTATTTTCTTCTGTACAGCGAATAATATTGTGGTGATTGCCATACAATGTAAAAATTGTCAACACATATAGGATTATTATTATTATTTACCGTATACAAAATAAAGATAACTTACTTGTGCAGTTTTTTCATAGAATTCCAACAAATTAAGTTATAACAAAAATATTTAGTTGTTGATCGTGCTCTATGTAAATTGGCCCCGTGGAGTAAAAAGTTGGGGTTTTTACTGCTGTTGGGAAGGTATTAACCCTAGCAGTGGCCTGCCAGCTTAATAAGCTGGTTTCACGTGTCGCGTGAAATGGCCAACAGCTTAATAAGCTGGTACGGGTCGAAATTTTTGTAACGGTAAAAAATCATATAATAGTCAACTCAGAAGTGAACAATATTTATACCATTCGAAAGATCACATTCTGAACTTTCACTTTATTACATAAATGAACCGTTTACAAGTTGTATAACAATTTCACGACGATTATAATTACTATGAAATTTTGCCGCTACGCCATTCCTGCAGACGACGCTCGGAAAATGTAAAAACACGACTATTTTGGAATTACCCTGCTCGGGTAATTTTTGTCTTAGGATGTTGCGGGTGGTACCACTGCATAGCCAAAGAGTTTAGTTTCACTGTGGTATTGATTTTTAGAACGAAATATTGATTGAACAACAGTTACGATTTTATGAACACAGCTGTTTTCTGAATTCGTAACAAATGGCCAACCGGCTTAATAAGCCGTTATGGAAAATGCGAATTACATCCAGTGAAAGTTATAAATACTAGTCATATAATATTTCATTTTGAAGAGGAAGAAATTTAGCTTTTTTTTATTACTTTTACAATTGTAAGGTAGGATGTATTTCATTATTGAGTAGGCCTAATATAAAAAATAATAATTTTGTAATTTTTCCTATATGGTGACCGGACCTACAATCACACGTTATCTCTTATATAATATGCCACTACCCTGTGTATATGTATATTTATATATTTTATTGTTTCTAAATACCTGCAGGAATAATATATAGATATAATATACTAAATGTATATACAGTATTTGGAGGAATAAATTTCTAAAAAAAGTTATATACTAAATACCGTAGAATTTTTTTTCCGAATACCCTAAAATTTCCAAAATTCATCTAATCATAAGTGATAATAATTTTTTACCATCAACTTTATGACTTTTTTACATTTCTTATTTCATTATCTTTACAAACATATACCTACATATTATTATTAGCATATACATATTTATATTACCTTTTTACAGTACTAACACTGTACAATTTTCAAATTTTGCGGTTTTCCGTATATACTTACATAATACTTACAAATAAAATTCTTTCCCCAACATATTATACATTTCTATGTAGGGCATTGAATGTCCTACTAAATGTATATATAGTATTTGGAGGAATAAATTTCTAAAAAAAGTTATATACTAAATACCGTAGAATCTTTTTTTTCCGAATACCCTAAAATTTCCAAAATTCATCTAATCATAAGTGATAACAATTTTTCATCGTCAACTTTATGAATTTTTTACATTTCTTCTTTCATTATCTTTACAAACATATACATATTATTATTAGCATATACATATTTACATTACCTTTTTACAGTACTAACTAACACTGTACAATTTTCACATTTTGCGGTTTTCCGTATATAATACCTACAAATAAAATTTTTTCCCCAACATATTATACATTTCTATGTAGGGAATTGAATTGTCTACAAAATGTATATAATGAATTTTCCATACAAAATCGGACAAAAAAGTTTTACCGAGGCTGCTTTTGAAATTTCAAAAATAAATTTCAATTTTTTTTTATTTTTTTTTACTTTGCTGAAAAAATAATCTCTTAGATCTATTTTATTTGACTATTATCAGATTGCCCAGTTCTTTCTAAACAAAATGAATATGTGGTTGGCTATGTTTAGTTCTCATTTCAAATTTATACGAATTTTCAAAAAAAGGTCTGCAAAATCGCCAAAATTGGTTGGCCATTCTACAGTTTTTGGGTGGCCACTGCTAGGGTTAATTTTGTAGTCAAAATCGTCAGTGCTTCGACGCAAAAAAACTTAGGCCTATGGGCCTAAACTCAATAAGTCTTAAGTTGTCTGTCTATTATGGTTGTTCAAATATTTGTCACCTCAACAAAGTAAGTAGATCCAGTGAGGTACAATTTGGATAAAGCAGGTTGAGGATTTAGTTTGCTAAATCACATTATTTTATGCCCTTATATGATAAGAGTCCTGTCATTCATTTCAAAGGCCTAGTCCTAGATTAGGTACATCACACCTGAAACATATAGGCCAGTATTGTTGTTCCTGAAGACATAAAAACAAATAGTAAATCATCTAAGATAAGGTAACATTTGCCAAGCAAACCTGTTTAACCATATAGCAGAAAGCCTATACTGATGATGTCTTGGGACAAAATACTAGACTAGCCTATCCCATCCCTGGCTCAACTTGCAACGTTAAAACAGTTGATGAGGTAAACTTAAACTACATAGACATTTTAAAACAAGAATCTCATGCATCCTAGGTTGCATTTAGTTTTTAACCAGTAGAAATTTAAGTAAACTTATGAGGAAATTCTAAATTATCTAAATTGTACTCACCCATCAAAATCCTCATCTGCTTCTTTCCAAAAAGCCGGGTTAAAACGCTGGATATTGTAAGACCCATTGTTGTGCAGTCAAATTAATAAAGGAAACTTTAACAGATGTATTAATATAATTTAAATATTTGTAATGCCCCCAAAAGATCAATTATGCCACGTAGATATTATAGCATTTCAAACTTCGATTAGGTTATCTTCAATGGCAGTTTGTCACATCTACCATCTACCTTACAACACGAATGTGACATACTCATCAGCAGAATTGCCAACATATGTAATTGTAAGAAAAATAGTTATTGGTGGTTTTAAAGTACACATGGAAGATTTAATATTTCGAATAATATAAATTTATTAAAAATTAAGTTATATCATAAAACACTCCCTCATAATATATATTCAGCAGGCTTAACTGGAATCCCAATATTTTAAGATGAAATATAATAATATTATTGTTGGAGTAGATTTTACAACTTTTGAGAAGTTAGCACGTGATTTTAATAACCTTATTTCGTTAAAGTTTCAGAAAAATTTTGTTACTATTTTTCTGTAAATTATTATAAGAGTAAAAAGTTGGTCGTACAAGAGATTAGGCATAAACATGTATTAGGCATATATAAATATAATACAATAATATTGCATTCAATATTATTGAAGTAGACTTTTAAAACGCATTCGCTTGGTTACATAATCTCCGCTATAGGTGTTTTTAATAAACCTCAGTTGAGTTTAAATTATCATACTTTTAACTCAATTTAGTTTTGTCTGATTTCGTCTCAGTTATATGTCTTTTAGTTGTTTATCGATTTTACAATAATATACAGTAGAAAGTTGCAAGTTTTATCAATGTGCACACAAAGGTGCAAAATGATTCAAAACTTTAAGTCCAGCTTACAAAAAACTGTTGACATAAAGTAAAAAAATATATATATATATATGTTATTATCAGCAGGGACGGATTTAAGCATGGACTAAATAGGCGCACACCGAGAGGCCCGTACCACACAGAACCAGACGCGAAGGCCTCATACAAGAAAAAAAAGGTCACCAACTTGGAACTGGCTGGCAAAAAAGGGCCCGCACCACTGGTTGAGCCTAGGGGCCCACATTTCCTAAATCCGGCGTTGATTATCAGTGTGAGAACCGAACGCTCACCGAACAATTAATATTATACTAACAGATATATTGCTGTCCTCTAACAGCAAAGCGGATGTGCATACTCAGCGAATTTTCAGTGTAAATATACAATGTATCTCACAGCAGTATAAAGCCTCTTACCAAGTTACATACAACTTTTCATAATATATATAACCATAGACTAACTACATACAGTACTACTGTAGTTAGTCTATGGTATAACATTTATAGGACTGAGTACATAGGTGTGCTGCTACGGGGACCATCAACAAAAGATATTTGTGCAAATATTGATAGGCCACACCAGGTGCCAGGTGAAGCCACATACCAAGTGTTATCAATGTAAATATTTATAAATACCTAATTGAGATACACAATTTTACTTAATCTCCATAAGAATAACATATTGGACAACGTACTATGTTTAGAACTTTCAATATCTCAGTAACCAATTGGCGTAAAACAATGATGAAAATACCAAATTGTTTGGTTTTTAAGTTTAATCCAATAATGTAAACTAAATTTTGATTTCAAGAAAAATGACCCCTATAAGCTCACTTTTGGGGTAAAAAACCCTCCTTTTGATTGTGCGATCCGAATGATTTTTGAACTCTTTCAAATAAATGCTACTTTACACCTCCTGTACCTCATAAAGATCGGACATTTTTTTACGAGAGTTATCGTGCTAACGGACACATACAAATTTGAACGAATGGCGTTTTTGGTATTTCGGGGCCTCTAAACGAAAAGTTATCATGGTCCCGGACTTAAGTCTTACCATGCCACCTACGATAATAGCTTGGGAATTCTATAGGGGAAATTCGCTAAAAAGTAAAAATACCAGCAATCAATGTATGAATATTGCCAAAGTTGAGCAAATTAGTACTTGGGACTATAATTAATAAAATAAAATCCAACCTGGAATTTAAATGGTTTTCTTAAAGTCCTGAAACAAATTAAATACAAAATTAAGAAGGGGTTATGAGTTATGGTCCAAAACACAACAGCATTCGTTCAATCAGCTTCATTTAAGTCAAGTATTGCAAAACTCAACTTTTCCAGTACAGTGGTATTTATAATGTGGTTTTTAGTTTCAATGTAATTTTAATTTGTTTTGTTGCAATAATTAGTCAAATACAGTGGAGTCTCACAAACTCGACACAATGTGGACTAAGACCCTGTCGAGTTTGTGGAATGTCGAGTTATCCAGAATTACATTGGGAGCAGGGGCGGATCCAAGGGGGGGGCGGTAGGGGCGGTCGCCCCCCCCAAACCTGAGAATTTTTGTGTTTTATTTTATTATTCAGGCATACGATGAATGTTTGAATAAATCCGAATGAAAATGTAAGCATTAAAAGCCTCCCGAAACCCCGTTTTTTGGTTCCAAGAGTCAAATTTTGCTTCTCCCGTCTACAAGGTTACATTAAAATTCAAACTAACGAACCTAAACGTTTCTTTAAATAATGAAATAAAATGCACACCATTAGACAGGTGAAATTTTAAACTTCCATTTTAGAATATAACACATTACTTAGATCCATGTATTTAACCTAAAAGCGTCTTATAAAAACATGGACATTCCCGAGTACCGCGAAGTTGCTGCAGTTTTGCCAGTTGACAGACCGAAAATGCAGTGTTTTCAACATGGTCTTGGAGGTAAATTGTAGCAGCAAAGGTTGCTACAATTGTATTCGGTGATTATTTTTTACTGGATTTCGCCCGCCTTCCGTCGTTTGCTGTAAGCGGTGTTTTGTTTACAGGTTAGGTTTGATTTTTGTTTAAAACCGTGTAATCCGTTGCTAGGCAATAAATATCCAGTGGCTAGGCTAGAAGCAAAAAGTGCCTCGAATTATATGTAATGAAATAATAGGAAATAAAGATTAAATTGCGTGCAAACAGAAACTCATACACCAAGTATTTTATTTTGTAAAAATGTGGTACGACATTTTCATTTTTCAAGTGGTTGACCTTGGCTGTCAGCCTCATTCCTAATTGTATCTTCGCGTAGTATAGTTCAGTATTGCAGATTTCAATTACGTTTTTAAATAGTTTTTCGCGTGGGTAAATACTAAAATAAATTGTTTATTTAGGCATCTTACTTGTTCTTAGACGCCTACAGATGACGTAGAAAAACGTGTAATGCCTAAATATTTTATTTTTATTTACGGTCGGGCGCAGTAGAACTAAAGTTAATTTTTGTTTAAATTGTTTTTTCTTGGGTACAAGGTTATTGATATATTATGTTAACTTACTTTAATTCGTTGCATAATTTCATATAGTTAAAAACAATAATGGGGGTGCCAGGGACGTGCTACCGGGAAGGGGGAGGGGTAACTTTCGGTGACCGCCCCCCCCAAACATGACCTCTGAATCCGCCCCTGATTGGGAGGGGAGGAAAACACATTATTTAGCTGTAAATTGTATACTGTATTAGATTTTATTTAAACACATTATAGTATAAATGTATAATGATACTGTATTACAAACTTAATCCTCGTTTCCAAAATATATAGTCTTGTAATACATGTACTGTATAGTAAATGAGGTGTGAGTTTCCCAGAGTGTTGAGTTATCGGGAGTCGAGTTTGCGAGACTCTACTGTATAGGTATTTTTTAAGTAAGACATTACTTTTTGGTTCAATATGTCCTAAACAATAAATAACTAATAATAATAATTCTTTATTGCGTTGACAATGTTTACGTTTTATGGCAAACGCCACCATACTCTATTTCTAGTCAATAGATAAAATTAACAAAAATTATGAAGACATCAGTTACTCACAAATTTAGACATATCACTAACTCATTCACGCAACACATTCGTTCTGATCATTTGCCGGAGCCTGGATTATTTATAATATTTCTCTGTAATTTCTCATAATAAATTCATCAACCGAGTAAAATACTCTATAAACTCTAAAAAGCACTCTAGACAGCACCAATTAACAAGCGCTTCGAAAGAATTTTGAACTGATTTTGGTTGGCTGGCAGTTTGACTTCATCAGAGAGCTCATTGACGATTTTGACACCGACTTCGGTCTGGAGGTGTTCAAAAGCAGAAGTTGTACGGTGTTGCTGAACACGGTAGTTATCCCTGCCTCTCGTTTTGTATACGTGCTTGCCTATGCCCCGGACTTGGTTTTGTACATGGACTCCTCAAGCATATAGAGGAAGGGAAGTGTTCCTAGCTCCTTGCATAGCTAATCCTAACAGCCACTGAACATCCAGTGGGATCAATGTCGGATAGTACAGACAAATTAACCCTATTGTCCCATTGTCGGTTATCGAAATTTAATCCAAGACCGATGTTTTTTGTTAAAAAGCTGAATTTGTCCACTTAAATTGCTTTATTATATCTAATAATATATGTTTTACAATAGGATTTGATTACACAAGATTTTGTCCTGACCTGGTCTTGTTAAGTTCAATTGTTGAAGATAACATGTGCACGTCCCAACTTTGTCTTAGTCTGAACTTGTTATCCACAGTAAATTATTTGATTCTAAGAAGAGTTCATTAGAATTAAGTACAGCAGTTGTTTTTTCAATGTAAGTGTTTTTCAAATTGATTAAAACTTATTGACCATCAGAGGATATTTGGAATATGTTGCCACCTAACCCTGGGTGACTTAACCATGGGAGACTATACAAAACCAATTAAAAAAATAAGAGGGATGGATAAGTATAAAAATATAAGTTATTATACGTATTTATATACAAGCTATAACACAAGAAAAAATATAAATTGTAACTGGTTTAATTTGATTAATAAAGGACCAAATTACTACTTTAAGAAAAAATTGCATCTCATAGAACCAAAAAAGATTGTTAAATAACTTTGAATGAAAGGCACTTGCACTAAAAAAAAACTTAATTCTAATGAATTCATATTAGAATTAAATAATTTAATGTGGATATAACAAGCACAGTCTAAGACAAAGGTAGGACGTGCACATGTTATCTTCTACAACTGAACTTAATAGAAGTATTAGAAAAACCTAATACACTGCATTTCATCAGATTATGTTTTATTTGAATAAAACTTTATATAAAATCATCATGGCTATTACAGATAAAAAAATTCAAATACAATATTACAACATACAAATTTCTGTAAAAAAAACGCAAGTTCTCAGTAATTTATCAACATTTTTGCAAGCGATGTAGCAGAGATCCACGATGAGTAATTGACCCCTGCGCGGTAAGGAAAGTGACATCCATCATTCATGGACTGTCTTTTGTGTCGAACATCAAAAGTCTGCACCGGGGGTAATCTTCAATTAGCCTTAACAGATAAGCTCATATATATAATGTGTTTGTATAATGCGTCCAGCATATAGACCCACCTTGCTGAGTTGAATGCATTCCTGACATCGAGCATGTCAAGAAGCATTACCCAATGAGAGTTACAGCTATGGCTTTCTGCTCATAGCACTGTGTTCTGCACTTCTCTGATTGTGTCGATCGCCCTTCCTGAATCCACTGATACGACTGATAGTGGAAAGATTCCGGCAGAAGTCAGGTGGGTGTGAATCAACTATTCAAGGACCTTTCCTGCTGTGTCCAACATACAAAGATGTCTTATAAAGACGACAGGTCTGGATCACATTTCTCTTTGTTGATGAGTACAAACCTGCCTATTTTGCCTATTTTTGCCTCGTTACTCAGGCTAGCATTGTACATTCTCAGCAGCAGCTGGAGATTGAATAGGAAAAACTTTCATAAGGGCTTTGACTGGGATCCTGACTGGCCCAATTGCTTTATTATTCTTAAGAGAGAGAACTGCTCTCCAGCTTCTCTTTGCTAAAGAAAGGGTAATCCTCAACCTGTTTGGAGTTATCTTGAGGCCTACCAGACGATGTGCAGGAAAAAGGCGGTGACAATCCTTAACACAGTGGCGTCCTCCATGATGGTAGGGTGGGCGGCTGACGGGTTTCTGGTTACTACTTTGTAACCTAAACCACATGGATGGGAGTGAACGAGTTTACTCCAACTCTCAGCCTTGCTCCTGGTGATGGTCCTGTGGAGAGACCTTCTGGCTATGTTATATACCACAAACTTGTGACATCTATTCTCAGGGGTCCTTGCCCTCATGTTGATGCAACTAGCCCTTAAACATGCTCTGCAGAGTTCCATGATCTCAGAAATACACCAGTAAATGGGTTGCTTGTTGCACAGGTGTTTCTTGAAAGACATGGACTGATTGCAGGCTGAGGCAATAAAGCTCTATTGTAACCAAGAGATCGTAGATGTAACCAGAGTCTTGACCCTAATCTCACCGGGTGCTGCGAGATCCTCCGGTGTTCTTCTTTAGATGACTTCAGTGAAAACTTGTACGCTCTGTGCAGACCATCATGCACATTGGTGATCATGAACTGATTGTCGCTGACCGTAAAATCCTCAATCACTCTCTATCCAGAGATCCTTGTCAACAGCGACTACAGGGCAAGTGTGATGTTGGGAATCAGTACTTCTGTCCGGGGTGCCAGAAAATAGGTGTGACCCTCGTTCAGCATGAGTTTGACCCTGGCAGCAAAATCCAGCATGTATTTTCTCTGGGAGTTGGTATAGGGGATTCACTACTCAACAGCCCTAGAATTAAAATCACCAGTAAGAACAATGTGCCTAGTGGTACTGAGTATACTCTTTTACGAACAGGCGATATTGTTGCTAAAGTTTTGGTTGGTCATATTGGGGATGTGGTAGGAACTAACGAAAGCCGCGCCTTTACACCTGTTCCAAACAAATTCTCAGCCATGTCCTTGTCTTTACACTAGTACTTTTACTCTGTTTATTCAACAATGGACGTTTTTGATCAAATGAACATAGTAAGTACATTTATTAGTAGCTATCTTCTTGTTTTGTAGATTTTGAATCGACAATCGACACTACAGATAGAAAGGCTTTATTTAACTCATTATAATGTTCCGGAATATCTACTAAAATAAAAAAAAGGCTAGGACTAAAAGAGGGATGTGACAGATCTCTTTTGCTATTTTCACTGTTTATTAATGACATTCTAGTGAGTTAGAGGCTAGAACAAAAAGGGGGGAGGGGGTATTTTTGGAAGCTTAAGAATAAATTAATTGTTACATGCGGATGACCTTATGGTGCTAGCCCCAGCAGGTACCATCCTTCAGAAAATGATCATAAATCTTGAGCAGTATTGTGATCTTTGGAGCCTAAAGGCAAATTTAAATATTAAAAAAATTATGGTGTTTAGGAAAGGGGGGATTGCGTGCTAGAGATAAGTGGTTTTATAAGACTGAGCAAATAGAGGTAGTAAATTATTATAACTAATTAAGGGTACTGTAATGATTACAACACAATTATCGTGGGAATTTCGTCTAAGAGAAAACTCTGTATTTGCCAAATTTCCCATGCATTCTTTATGGCTTGATACCTTCAATAATAATTAGGTTCCATTAAGCGCCAAGATGTTTGCATTCAATGTATTTGTCAGACCAATAATTTATTATGGAAGCCAAATTTAGGTAGGATGTAAATGTTGAGGGTATTTCACAATTATTTATTAAGTCAATTTTTAATTTTCCAACTAAATGTGCCAAATTACATTTTGAATTTAGAAATTGTATTAGAGAAGATGTACATTTATACTTTACAGACTAATTTAATCCATGTAATACAAATATTATTGCTTCCTGCAAACCGATTACCACATTTTCTTGCAATACAAATTATTTCTAAAAATGTATCATAAGGGTGGAGAATGAAGGTTGCTAGTTGGAAAACATTGAATAAATGTAAATTTTGAAATTGAAAATGTAGAAGCAATGCGTGGAAGCTGATAATAGTGGAAGAAATGCTGACGGTGGGAACCAAACGGGCATGGTTACATTCTGCATGAGAAGCATGTTATATTAAAATCCATGTTATAGCCCCTGAACTGTTGTTTTAGACTAAAATAGGTTGTACATACCTTCCGTCAAACAGCACAAATTATGAACTGTTTGACGGAAGGTATGTACGACCTATTTAAGCATGTTATCATCAAAATTATAGATTCCTAGACCTAGAATTCGGGTATCTTAGCAGTCTGACCTTGCTGATAATATCGGTGTTGATTTGAATGATGGGTTCCAATTTGCCAGAGTATGAAAGTATTTTTCATTTTATTGATAAGTGTCCAGTTTTGTCACATTCGAAAAAAAAACAATAAAAACTAGCTTTTAAGTCATGAATCAAGCTGGGAAGACTTCTTGCCATTTATGAATGGTAGGTATTGGGGGTTTGCTTGGAAGATGCTTTAAAAGTGCATGGGAGCGTGATTGCAGAGTTTAATTTTTAGAAAATAAATATCTGAAATATTTATTTACTTTTGCTGTTTTTTCACACCCAGGAAGTAGCTTCTTCTCCAGTCTGAGGTTGCTGGTTGAGTGTTGAGAAAAACTAGTTAGCCCAGAATCTTGCTTTGTTATTTAGCTTAATCACTTCTTACTCAAGCAAAAAATTGGCAATGGAAGAACTCAGTTATTGATATAGCAGACACAAGCTAAGTCTCTTCTTCATCAGAGCCTAAGTCTAACAGTTAGCATCTAGGACTTGGTTCAAGGGGTCAAAAGTTCAAGTTCCGGAGGATCTACATCAGTATGGGTTCACTAAAAGCATTTAAGTAACTCTAACAGATGCCTATGTTATTTAAGAAGCCTATCTCAAATAACATAAACACACCATCACCAACAATGAATTTAAAAAAAGCCTATGGAGTAGATATTAAAATATCTTGGGAAGCAATGGTTGGCTAAAGAGTACACAAAAAAAGACATATTCTAAACAGTATTACTGATTACCTGTTTTACTCATATACTTCCCTTCGTTAAAGTATTGAAAAGTGAGAGTATTTTTATCTTTAGTTTATCTGATCATTTCCAGCATTAATTGTAAAAAAAAAAATCATTTCCAAGTCAGCCTTCTAACTTGGATCTTGCCATCATGTTTAATCTAAATATTCACACCTTCCCATTTTCTGATGATGTAGACCTATATATATTTAATTATCCAAACACAAATATATCGGAAGGCTTGAAAACCTAAAGAGTAGTAAGTAAACCCTGTTCAGAAAAATGCTTTAAACAATAAACTTTCTATACAACATGGCCATCAACATCAAGGTGCTTGGGAGGGAAATAAATGAATACGACCCATAGGTAAGAAGACATATCAAGCGTTAGCACTGACCACGTTAACCGGCAGCCTAGTCACGTCACACCCCTTTGTTCTTGTTCTGATTTGTAGTTTACGCACAATATTATATCTGTCGTGTCTGCATTTAAGTGTTAGGTAAGCTCCTGTACAGCTATTTCTACTTTAAAAACGGAGTTCGGCTACAGCTACTGCTGCGTTAAAAAAAAATTAGGTATAGTAGGATTTTTAGTTAAACGGACAATCTCACAGGTAGCCTCCTCCGTCCTAATCCTCTGTTTACAAAAGAATCCCATTGTGGCGCACTTAGAGCGCAGCCAACAGGTTAGGCGGCGGAAAACACCCTCACTGCCTGGCAATTCTTAGATTTATGCCCTCTGCCTAAAGAAGTTAACAATAGAATCATTGCACTCTCATTATCAAATCACCGCTTATTTGTTTTGACATGATTAGATGAATCTGGCAAAACTTGAATCACAGTCTACGATGTTCCATAGTCAAGATAAATATATTTTATTTGATAGTCATAGTTTAGATATTGGAATATTTGTCACCGAACGGAACATCGTAGAATAGTGATTCAAGTTTGTTGTATTCGTCTGATCATGACGAAACAAATGAGCCGTCGTTTGTTAATGAGAGTGTAATGGTTCAATTATTAGCCACTCTAGTCCGAGGGCGAAACTCTAGGAATCGCCGGGCAGTGAAGGTGTCTTCCGCCGCCTAAACGGTTGGCCGCGCTCCAAGCGCACTATAATGGGGTTGTTTAGTAAACAGAGGATTAGGATGGGGGGCTACCTGCGAGACTGTCCCGTTAAACAAAATATCGACTATGGCTACAGAGAGCTACTTTATGAAATTTGGTAAATGGCTCATTTGGTAGTGCCAGTACATTAAAATACATATGCAATGGAAATTTGCTGAGTATGCAGGTTTGCTGCAACAGGGTGTTTTGTATTTCATGCTTAATAGTGGAACGAATCATTACTTAAAATATAAATTCATCTTGAATGTAAAATAGTATTTATATTTTACATTCTGCATGTTGACTTTGTTAGAAATAATACTGAATGATTAAAATGATATTTTTAGCAACAGAAGTAAGAAGTAATCACATTTTATTACTTTGTTGCATAGTGAATTGCTCATTAGCCATCACATTGTGTACCATTGTCTTAGAGTTGCGATACCACATGATAACATTTACCATTCACGACATAGTCGAGTAAAGTTGGCGGAGAGATGATCGAACATAGCACCAATTGCAACCAGACATAAAGTTGTCTGGAATTGGTAGAATCTCTTCATTCCTTAAGTGTTGAACCACGCCCCCGCACCCGCACCCAAGCGAACCATGAGCTGGAAGCGTGCTCCCATGGACGCGGGGCGAGGGGCGGCTCACAGCCCTACCTAAAAAAAAAAAGGAAGACCGTGGAGGAAAATACAATAAACTCACCGTTTGAGAGGCACAAACTGTAATTAACAAAACTCACCAAACAACAGTACATGTGATTTCAAATGAAATAATCTCAATCTCAGAGTACTCATTAAATCCCACCTGTCCCTCTAGCTTACAGGTTTCTTCTCCTTTTTTTGGTTAAATTAAATTACCGCCGACGCTCATGGTGTGGAAGGTGGTCGCTCTCCTCAGGGACCCTGGAGAACATAACCCAGAACCCCAATAGTACAAGTCCAAAGTCAGAAATCAGTCACTGTACCTTTTTAAAAGTTTTCGCCAGAATGTTCACCCAAAAATTCACCAATTCACATTAAAAAAACAGTATTATACTAATAAAAGCATAAACTTACATTTACAAAGGAATTTACAAAGGAAAAAACGAAAAAGAAAATTTTGCCCCAGAAGTCCCAAAACCCAACTACTAATGTTCACAAATTATCAAAATTCGAAAAAAAATTATTTCAAAAAATTACAATCATGAAAACCATGTTAATTAAACAAAATACAAGTATTTAAAGTGAACTAGAGCACAGTACAAGGTTAAACAAAATATCAGTTTTAAATAAATTCACTAGCAGGTTAGGTGAGAAGGTAAATCCATTAAAAATTCAAATTTGGGGAAAAAGCCCAAAACTATCTGAGCCAGAGTGGCAAAAGATATTATTAAACAATGAAACATGTACAGAAAAACATTGATAAGGACACAAAAAATCAAGTTTTAAAGAAATCTCAAAATTTTGGCCTAGGGGAACATTCACATGTATTTTTGTTAATAACTCAAAAAATTACTGACAGAATTTGCTCGGAATAGTCTTAAAAGCTGGGGGGAATGTGCCCCCAGCTTTCCAAGCCTAGACCGAGCTTTAAAAAACAGGCCTTAGGCCAGTTGGCCTAAAGAATACCCAAGGGTACCTCAGTATCAGAAATGGCAATTCTAAAAAAAAACTCATAACTAAATTATTTTTTGACCAAAGTGAATAAAACTTGCAGGAAACCTGTATGAGCATGAGTGCTAAACAAATATAACAAAAATTGCCACTAGAAAAGTCCTAAGGCCAACTTATACAACATAATCAAATGGGTCACTATGGCCTAGAATACCCAGGGACAAAAACATATTTACACTGAACAGAAACACATTATTTTGCTACACAAGCTGTAGCCTATTACACTAACACAAATAAAAGCATTTTGGGGGCCTTAGGCCTAAAATTGAACTAGAGGGAAAAAAACACGTTTTGACAGGCCTCTCAAACAGGGGTTTTCTAAGTCTTATATCTCGGGTAAAATTTGCCCTAGGACCTCGGGAAAGGTCTTAAACTAAACACAAGCAATGATGACAACATCAAAAAAAATATTTGGTCTGACGTCCCCCAGGCCTTGGCCTTAGGCCGGTGAAAAGCGAGAAAACGCCCAAGTTCAACTGAGCTTGGAACCAGGAAAAATGCTCTAAAAATCGTGTCCAGGGGTTAACCTGAGGCACAGAAGGTGCTTAAACCTTTGACAGAACACTTGGCACCCTAAAAACCTACGGCCGAGCAAAAATCAAAGTCTTAACCTACAATTTTCCGAAAAACAAAAATCATTACGTACCCATCAGACAGTAGCAGCTTGCTTAGAAGTACATCATGGCGAACACACAAACGAACAAAAACATTTACACAACATTTATTTGACACAGAACTGATTCACCAAAATCACCAATGATGCTCCTCTTCTGACAGTCGCTCAATCTATGACGAGGGACCTCGATGTGCAACGGAAATTGGCTCAGGGGTTCACAAGTGGACGCCCAAGGATTCCTGCACGAGGTGCACAGCTGTGCAAATGGAGACGTCAGACCAAAGACACAACAAAACAGTACTATAACCACGACTTAACAAAGTGAGGCGTGACACTTGCCGGTAGAACGTAGTCACGGCTCAGTGTCATATTTTTCAAAGTAATAGACCTAGCCTTGATAACTCATGAGGATGCATACTATGATATGCAAAATTATAGTTGATTAAAACCAAATTTCACTTGTTCTTTTACATCTGAATATATAGTCAACATTGTAAAATAATTCCTTCACAAAAAGCATACCACAAAGATTTACTTGCGTATTTTATAAATTACATAATAATAAATATTACTCCAAAATATATCCAACATAATCTACCAGTTTTAAGCTTGATTTTAATTATAACAATATTGCAAGCTACATAAGAGTTATCGGAAGTTATGGAAGCTAAATAGCAAGTTATGTTTTTAGAACCCATAACATAACATTGCAACTGTAAAGTTAGACAAGCAAGAAATGTTCAGATGGTGAAGTGTTCATTAAATGATTTTGAGTTTGTAGTTTATCTCATAACACTTAAGAGAGATGTTAGACTTTTTTTGGTAAAAAAAAAACTTTGATTGTCAGTTTCAATGAGTTTGAAGGTGTTATAACTTTTATCAGTCATACTGACTTAGCTTTGACTTATTATCTAACTAAGCCTCTCTTTATTAGCAGCCATATTGGCTCTTCATTAACGCATTCAGTGCAGCACGCAGGTTTTCTGGCGGCTTTGTAACAAGGAAATAAATGTAATTAACAAAGATAAACATTGTTAACGCGGTGAACATGTTAAGAACAAATTTAAATTGAAGTTAACATTTCAGTTTTTTACATTTAAAGTGTTTTGGTATTTTACATTATCATGGGTGGACTACATGAGCACACAAAACCAATTCAATTATTTAGTCAATAATGCAGTAATCATATAAATAAATAAATTATCCTCTTTATTTTAGATAATTGGTATGACAAACTTATTTTTTTGTTAGACATTAAATTTAGCATAACAACACTTACAATATTACTGATTACTAATACTGATTATTAGATAAATTGAAATAATTTGTTACTTTGGATTTACTAGGCAATTATTACATAACATAGAATATATGTAACTATTCGGTTTCAGAATATTTTTCTGAGTTCTTTAACAAACAAACAAATTGGTTGTTGATAATAATAGTTTTACCCTTTACCATGTGATGAATCTGATACCGTAAGTGGAAGAAGGTTTTATAAATAAAACGAAGCTGCATGAAAAATTGCTTTCATTTAGTGACAAAACACTGAGCATATCCATACAGTCAAATGATAAAGTTATATTAGTGGTGTTGTGGACCAGCGATGCATATAAATTATTATACATTCCATTCAATACATCCAACAATTTAAGCAAAATTAAATTATTTACAGTGCATTCGTCAAATTTGACATTTTAATTATAATCTTATTATCGATAATAAAATGACACAGTGACTGTTGCCTAACATCGCTCTTCATTCAAATCGTTCATATATATATACATGTATATATATAAATATACACGGAAATGATTATTTTATATCTATACATGTATGTATATAGATATAAAACATATAGAGTATTAATATTTTACAGAATCAATTATGTTTGATCGAACATAAAACTTTTATCGGAACGGAAGGGGGAGCTTCGGTTTGGTCCTCGGTAAAGTGCCACACCGATACGATACATCGATTATCCGACACAGAGACCACATCGATACATCAACGGGAGCTTCATCTTGACAATTTGGTGCAACATGGAAGACATTAAATCAGACATTCACAAATCATAGAAACAGATGTATTTAACGATATACGGTGGTCATTTATGGGAGGAATTTCCAGAAAGTGACGAGTTTGACTATGTCCAGGGGTAAGGCCGGACCACACACATACCCGTATTGCTATTCACATTTAATTATTGACAACATTCATTCGTTTACGTTAAGAAAAGTCACGTCTTACAAGATGTTACATTACATTCTTAACATCTACTTTACAAATCGGTTAGAGGCATTGCAATTCATTAAAAAAGGCGTGGAGGAAAGCCTCTTCCCACAAATGCTTTAAAAATGCTTCTCGGGTTCCACCTAGTATAACCTAATATTAAAATAATTCTAATACGAATAAACACCTACAAAGAAAATAGTTTCGTTGATTTACTTTTCTATACACAGAATGTTAACGGACTTTTTAACACAAGAGAATATGATTTAGTTTCAGGCTACCGACCCTTCCTAATTTCAGCTTAGGCTTAACGATTATTATATATTACTGACTCGAGGAAACGTATTACTTACATAATAACAGTTTACTTGGAATGCTATGGTTTTTTGAGGAATGTTACGACTACCGGACCACGTTACAGATAAAACACAATTAACATAACATTTGTGCACAGTTAACCGGACATTTAAACAACAAAACATACATATCCCTGAGACGATGTTCATTAATTGCTTCGAATCTGATAAATCACTTACCACTCAAACGAGTGAGTAAGGCCCTACGATAATTCTAATTAACATGGCCCAGGTACATTCATATTTTGTGATAAAAGGTGGATGTATCAATTTAAATGTTTTTGAAGAACAGGTGAGATGAAAGCTTATTTAAGTCAATTTTATACTTTTATACGCTTCACTGGACATAGTTTGTTCGATAATAAAATCTTACACAAATGGTTTATAAATTATTTCTTTACAATGATAATATAATATAAACCGATCATTCAAAAGCTCGTTTGTGTTTATAAAAATAACCTTAAAACTAGTTAATTAAGTACAGTATTTACAGAAAGAATACAAATAAAAGGAACTAGGTATAATATAATAAAATAACTGTATTGCTCGATATACAAACTTTATCATCTGTTAAAATAAAATCTAAATTTACATATATAATATCGAGTAGCAACCTCGTTTGAATATTATTTGATATTACGTTAATTTATCTGAGTCGAGGCATGCATTTGTAAATAAAAGTAAAAACAAAACTAATATCAGTTGGTAACAAAATACATAATTGATATTAATCTCAAAGAAAAAATATAATAAAAAAATATAGCAAAAGCGTAAACAATCGTAAATATTTATTGCTATATTTTAACACCGATAAACGTATCTTAAGAACTAAAGTAAGGAAATAATTTCAAACACGATGAAATAAAAGAGTTAGGAAAAAGTGTCGATGCGTAAACTACTGATCAGTCGATAAAACGGTTTGCTCGGGTGTTGCGGACACGACACAAATGAGCTTATGAATGAAATGAGATTTCACCGCAGCACAATACATACACAGATCATTACCGCTATTAGATAATTTGTCATTATCTTTAAAAAATAAACATAGTTTTACATCGATACAGTGGTTTAAATCGGTACCATTTTGACACGAGGTCGAGAAAGAACGGCTCATGGAAATTGCAAACATCCAAAGTATTAAATTTGATAAACATTTCAAGCTTCAAACAACACCGATGATGATTATTATATATATTTTTATTATCGACAAAGATGACTCAAAACAATTAAGTACAGATAGAAAATATAGCGAACTTCCTACAACCACCCAAACACACCACACACTCATCGGATGTCCGTTCTTTCCACTAGTTGTTCGTTTGGGACTCACACGACACTTTCAGCGGATTCATTCTACCGAGGCACTTCGGGGGAATATTTCCTGTCATGATACTCCTTCACTCATCATTCGTTTGAGCAATGTAAAAAGAGAAGAGGTGGGCTCAAGGGTTCGATTCCATTATGTTGTGAACTTGTTCCAATTTAAATGCCAGTCTTTGCTTTTGTGAAAATTCATCTTCTTCTAGGGTTACACTTAACTGTTCATTGTATTTCATCGCGTAACTGTACAATTCCTGGAGTGCACAATTCGTGTTGAACTCAGTAGAGTGAGCCTAGAAAAAGAAAGCACAGATTAGAACCGAGCAAAGCGTATATCACTTCAAGAACAGTGTAACATTAAGAGAGGATTCTAACTGCTTAGGTGTAAAAATGTGTCAACAAATTAGTTAAGAAAAAATTACTAATTTTGATATTTCAGATGTTATCTCTTCTAGACAAAATTCAAGAAACCAAAATTAAATTGATCCTATTAACCGAATTACCTCCTAACTCGATGTTGACTGACATTTAATTGTGAATCTCAGAGAGTAGTACATTTATTTTTTGTGTTGCTTTATTATTTTGTTATTTTTTTTGCCTGATAAAAAAAACTATCCCAAAATTTGGTCCTGATTATTTGGATTGGCAAAGCTCTATTGCTAGTCAAACTCAATTGAAAAGACTCTTTAATTGGTCATTCGAGAAAATAAAAGAGACAAAAAAGGCTAACCCTAGATTCCTCTGCCAGCATGGCTCCCATGTCCTGGTCAGATATGGCTGGCATCATCTTGATGTCCGAGTAGTAGCGTTCGACCCACTCCTTGTACACCGGGATATCCTTGGCATAGAGCAGCTTGGAGCTCGGTGAGTCTTTGCCTGTCAAACAAATAACCGTGAGACAAGCAAGACCACAAAGTGGAGTATAAAGAATATGAACTTGATAAAGCGAATAAATGGAATCGGACAACATCTAGACAGAATAGGGACACAAAACAAAACAACATATTTGACTTGTATGATAAAAAGAAACAAGCATTTGTAAAAGATAAAATAAGAGTTTAGGGCAACAGATGGCATTCGAAATCATTAAAGAGGAACAACTTTTCAAAGTAGCCAACTTGAGTCTTATAAAATCTGCGATAGTAATACATTTTATGCCCACAAAATTATATAAAGTTTTAGCAATTTGTTTGGTGACAAATCATTTTAAATATAATAACTATAATAAGAATTTTACTTTTAACAATTTAGTAATATGTCCCTGTTCATGAAAATAAGTTTTACATAAAATTTTACCTCATAATGTTTTAAATGACAAATCATGTTGTCAATCAATTCATGGAATCGGTTTATTTAATTTTCTACAGTTAAAATGTAACTAAACTTCAAAGATATATTCATAACAGAAAAATTAAAATGCCATTAAAAGATTAAACCTATTCAAAGTCAAGATATAATTTTTAAATTAAACAAAAGCTTGAAATAAGAAAACATTAGAAACTACTTAATATTCATATTTTACTACTCGATTACTTTTCATTGAACTTCTTCATAATAATCTGGTGCTTAATGACTATCCATGAGTTTACAAATTGAAGTATGCAGAAGCTCAATTATAATAAAGCGCTTGGATTTAGCAATATAATTAAGGAAGATTTATTTTACATTTGTGCTTGAAATGGCCTCATTGAACCTTAAAAGATTATTAGAACCAAAAATAAAAAGCATACACTACAATTAAAACAAACCTCAAAAATACAAACAAATTAATCTAAATTTCAAAATAAATACCAGTTTCATAACTGGGCTGTTGATCTTACCAAGCCTGTGGTCAGAGGTTGAACATGAGTCCATGAACGTCTGGGCCACCACGGACAGGCAGGAGTCGACAATGTTTGACTTGTGGATGTCAAACACAAAGTTGGGGTTCTTTATAAGATTCACCCAGAACCGTAACGGTAAGCTGTAACGTAAAACCAAGTGATTAAGTGCTTTGAATTCATTACATTTAAAGGCGGGTTTTCCTAGCTGCCAAATAACACTGCTGAATACAGTTGCGTATTTTTGAATCTCAACGGATCTGTGCACTTGCGTTTTTCGGCAAGAGCGTTTTCCTGAACTGCGATATTCAAGTGCGGAGTGGGGTGCGCACGGGCTAGTGATTCAGTAGCCTAGAGCCTTTTGATGGGTCATACGTCACCAGGCCTGTGATAAGTTACTTTGAAAGAAGAAAAATGTGTGCTGTTTTGTTTGTCTTCATTCATAAGACTCGTTTTGGACGAGGAATTACATTTCGTTATCGAACGTAAATTTCTACCAGTTATATACCTAAAATCAGGAAAAGTGACACTAATTCTAATCCAAGTATAATTACATCAAAATAAATGCATATTTCTCTTAACACTTTAATTTAACATTCCTCCTATTTCATTTTCCATATCATGTCTCTTTTCAAGGAATCCTTCAAATCTGGAGCAGTAGGAATCCACAACAACTCATGCCCTGCAATTAGTTCAATGAATTGTTCTTCTTCGAACGTGGAAAATTTAAGTTGCTTGGATGACATAATGACAGGGACACAATTAAACCAACACTCAATACACAATACAGGAACTAAACGCTACACAAGTTATCGAACATTCAGTACAAAGAAAAGAAGTCACTGACAAACGATGTCTGAATCGCAGTGGAATTCGGCAGCTAAGAAAACGGATATACCTACTTCCTATGTATTAAACCAGTGCCGAATATGGCAGTGTATAATCGCAGCGTTATTCAGCAGCTAGGAAAACTCCCCTTAAGAATCACTAGGTTAATTTTCGAGAGTAACTAAATAGTATACCAACTAATAGTAACTAAATAGTTTAACAACTAATAATATTAACTAACAGGTAAAAACTGAAAACAAGTTATTATAAAATTATTAGTAGGTAACTTTTTATGAACAACATAAAAGAAATACTATTAGACAATTTGACATACAGTTGTTACATTAACATTATTGACTTACTCATGGAGGACAGCACATAGAATCAAGAGCTAATACAGCACAAATCAAAGATTAAATTATCTGCCACCAAGTAAATGAATGTTCAGATGTTACACTGCTATTCAAAGATGAAAATAACAATTCATAACTTATTTTCAGGAAATATAGTTGAATTCGATAAACAAACAGTGCAAAGACTGTAGAGTAGGAATGTGAGCTAGCTTTAACCGAGAGGCCTTCAATTTGGTAACGTTTCAAACTGGTCCCATTTCATATAGGCAAATCAGCAATTCAAATCATCTAGTTGGTAACGAAGACTGCCATCTCACCCCCATTGCCCCAGAAGTACCGCCTCTTCCTCTCCTTCTGAGAAATACAGTAATAGTTTGCTTCCGCCCACAACCTGGCCGAAACATATCCCTCGACTTACCAGAAACTACCCGTACGCATTATACAATTTCAGTAACGAGACTAGGATTGATCTCATTTGGTCTTGTTTTATAATACTTTGTTTTTATATAATTTAATTTTGTTTAGATAAATACATAAACATTCATTTAAAGGGAAACTTATTTTCATACAAAATAAATAAATCAACTAATCAGACACCTTTCCTATTAACCTAGGAACAGATGCGTGGATTGATTAAAATGTTGGAATTTATGTTAAAAATGAACAATTAACAGTTGTATACCACAATAACAACTTACACAGCACACTGTGGCAGTTAGGTTAGGTTACTTTGATTTACAAGCATTTTACAATACCAATTGTTACCCACAGTCACATTTCAAATAGTTACGTTAATGGGAATTATTTTGTTTAGATTTATTTGGGTTGTCACACCTGTTTCCTGCCATATATGCTAGTCTCGCCCTGGAATGTATTTATCTATCTCTACAGCAGCTGATATAAGGGTGTGGTTGGCATTATATCACTTAGTCGTTACCAGATTGAGGGGATCCCCTTTAAACAGCACTAAACAGTTAGTGCAAAGTCATTCATAGTGGCTAATAGTTCAAACCATTCATAATTTAACATGCAATGCTAAACTTATTTGAATGTAAATATTTTGTCTTCATTATTGCATTACTGCATTACACAAGCAATAATAAATACAATTTTATTACTTTAACAAAGAGCAACTAGAGTCATATTGAAACTTAAATATGATCACGATAGAGATTATTTTAAGAGTTTGGCTAAATTCACCGTTTATGACCACTATATCTTTGATTGTGAAATATACTTAAAAAATAATCTATAAAAAATTACCTTGCGCTCTGAAATTCATTCTTACAGTACAAGAAATGAAAATGACATTGAAATCCAGAAACACAAACTATTTCTGTAAACAGTAAGCCTACATACATGGGAGCCAATAAAAAAAAATACTAGGCCTACTGAAAATGAAAAATGAAACGAATCAAAACAAATTTAAGACCAGATTGAAAACCTTTCTAATACATAATCCACATTACTCCTCAACTAAATTTTTCTCTGCTGGTCTGTGAGTGTACAATTGTTGTATTTCTAATTGGTTTTAATCATAGGTTCTTCTCTGTATTAGAGTTTTAGACTAAAACCTAACTAAAATAATAATATTGTGACACAGTTTATGTACAGGTTTTGTACTCACGAATAAGGAACTTTTTGATTTTATTACTTAAAACAGGGCTTATGTCTAACTAGGCTTATCACCGTTGGGGATTTTACTCCCATAACCCCTTTTGGAAGCAAGTTCGCTTTGCTCTCTTGCACTCCTAATTTAACACCAGTTTAAATCATACTCAACTATTATAGTGTGTTAACAAAAAAAAAAAAACTACAAAAATGAGTTTGATATAAATCAGTTGTTTCAAACATACTGTATTAGCCAAAGTGTCATATAAATCAGATGTTAAAAACATAAGGTATTAGCCAAAGGTAGTGTGCTTTCATAGAACATCCAAGACTTCGTACACATTTAAATGGGTGAAAACACTCAAAATTACTCCTTCTCAGATAAATAGAGGCTAAAGGGATAATTGGATCTTAAATCTGATGAAAAATCATTGGTTTGAAATTAAATTTTCATCACCTTTTGTTAACATTTTTTCCCTCTCTTACTGTTTTCTTACAAAACGCGCTCAAAATGGAAAAATTGAATTTTCCCTGCCAAAAGAGTGCCTCCAAAACTCCAAAATGATAACTAATGGTGATTTTTCTTTCAGTTTATCGTCAAGAGCTTTAATTCAAGTATGGGTTCAAGGGGGATCCAATGACAGGAAGTGCCTCATAATTTATGTCAGTGGATCAGTAAACCCATTTAGCTTTATACAAGTAGATAAGCTGTTGTCAGGTACCTATTGCTCTTCCAGGTGTGAACGACCTCAGGATCCGTGATGCTGTGCTGGAGCGCTTGGTCGTCCAGGAAGTCGAACATGTACTTGATGGCGAGGGGCAGAGCACTGCCACGGTGGGCCGTGCTGAAGATTGTCTCAAACAAGTCGTCCACGAACTTTTGTAAAGTTCCCTGAAAGCAAGCAGAATGTATCACGATTTCTTGTGTTTTTGTAGTCCTTAAAATGTTAAATGTTTAGTGAGTTTTTAATACGTTTTCGCTACTAACACGTCACCCTGAAGATGGATATTGTAATATATCTGAAACGTCGAGCACCAACTTTGTTGACATCTACACGGACTAATCCAAAAATGAACTGCAAGAGTTTATCTTTGGACCGTGAAAGCCTTCACGATGACATTTCTGTTCTCTAAGGGGAGAAATTGTACAGTGATATTAGAAAGTTTGAGAAACTCGGTCAGTCAATGAGTGAGTTTTTAGTATGTTTTTGTTAATAATTCATATCGCCCTGAAGATAGATACTGTAATATATCCGAAACGTCAGCCACCAACTTTGTCCACATCTACATAGACGAACCCGGAAATGAACTACAAGAGAGAATATTTCATATTTTTTATGGGAAACAGAAGAGTAAACTTACAAATTATAAACAATTACGCTAACATCATTATTATTAATTTTACCTTAGTGGCCAGCAACCTTGTGAGGTAAATCTCTGACACCATTTTGTTTCCACGTTCTCCTTCCTTCTGTGCGTCTGTGTCATGGTGCTTTACAAGATGCCAGACCTGAAAAATTCATTCATGAATTAGAAGCTGTTTCCTACCACTCATCAAACTAGGGTAGTAATGTGACTCGCAATCAAGAAGACAAACCCTTAATTACTTAATAAATTTAGCTCCGATATAAATAAATAGGAGGTTGTCTTTAAATAAATATCTTATCCATGCAATGGTAACTCCAAATTATTTTTATTTTGAATAGAACATTGGTGAAAAATCCCCTGACAAGAGTTGCAGAATCAAACTTTGTATATCAAATTATGTGAAAGGTACAACCTAACAATCTCATGATAACTAAAACTTTGAACAGTTCTTGCTATATCGAATCAAAATCTCTTTATTCTTTCATATAGTACAATAAGTGTACATTGAACACTTAGAATTTTTTTAATTCTAGGTTGTAATTTTAAATCGTGGAATCAGATAATCTAAGAGTACAGTTAGAACTCAGAATCAGGTAGAAATATAAAACTGTTCTAAGGAGTATGAAGATAAATTTAAAAGATATTTTTTCAGTTTTAACTTAAATTTCTCAATATTAACCTTATTTTTAAGTTGGTTTGGAATAAATTGAGGAAATGAAGACCCTTGTCAGAACTTTGATTTAAGAAAGTTTCAAACTGTATTGCTCTGTTGTAAATTGATTCCTTGTAAAATATTGATGTTTATAGCTTAATATCTCTCAAGACGCCGACACAACTGGGGCATATTTTAAGGCAAATATGAATGAATAATGAGTGTAGAGTGGGTGTGATGCCTTGTGTAGCCTTGTTACTGACTAAGTCAGACTGATTCTTTAGCCAGGATTATTAATTAATAGCCCAATGACCAATGGCAGCTGGATCCAGTATCGAACCTTCAAAACATTTTTTCAGGATTTTGCGATCTGGCAAACTTGAGATTATGAAGCGAGCACGCTAACCACTGTGCTATCCAACCAATTACAAAAAGGGTTTCTAATTTTGTTTCTTTGGTGTGTCATCACAAATATAATTAATTTTAAAATGGGCAAACCATACACCATTAATATTCCCAGTTCTTTGAAAATGTGTTTAACTGATTGCCAACCTAATATCAACTTGATTCAAAGACATCGCTTTTGCAAAATTAATATATTGTTGTGGTGGTAGCAGTAGCTGGGAGTAGTGGTGGTTGTTACCTTGAGTCCGCCGTCGTGGTCGTGGTTGAGAGGCGACGTGGCTCGGCTGAGTGGGGGACTGCCAGAGCTAAACTTGCTCAGGTTCAGAGTCTCGTACTTGTGAGACTTGTCTGTCTTGTCCGACAGTATCGAGAGGTTGTAGATTGAGGACTGCTTGGAAACCAGGTTCAAACACGCCCCATCAGGTACCTGGTGCAAAAGTTAACAGTTAAACGAGCAAATCAATTAAATAACTTAAGTGCCTGGGGGCCGAGCTTTGCTCGGGAAAGGCCAGTCAGTTTCTTTAGAAGACTTGGAATAATATTTCACCACCTCGCCCAACTGATTATCAGATTTGTATAGCTCATTTGCCTTTTTTATGCATTTTTACGTTCACTCCAGTTGTTATTTATAGCTCAATGTCCCTTTGAACTATTTCGGATATGACCACTCTATATATACAATCTTCACTCAACAGTTTTATTAACTGCTCTCAGGAAACCACATGTTAACAATTACTATAAACAACACAAGTATTACTTTGACAGTTGTCTGGGTGATTATGAACAGTTGTTACAATTCTTTTATTTGATTTTAAACTCCATAAGCCCAATGTTAATTTTTTTTTACTTTTCATTTTAGTTTTTTTCATTATTTAATTTTTCCTAGGGATGAGACCTGTCTAGAACTTATTTTTATACCAGAAATTAGTTATTTCCAACATTTGAAGGAAATCGTTGGAGCCGTTTTAGCGATTTAAATTAGAGAGTTGCAAGCACGCACCATGGCATGGACGGAAGCAAGCAAGCAACCTTATGGGCCCTTCTGATAACAAAAGAGGCGGGATTCTCCATGTAGTTCTGATAGCACTAGATAGAAATCGCCACAAACGCACGCAATGGCGGACGTAACTCGGGCTCATGCGGCTTGGCGCGCTCAGCTCGGTAGCGGGTTTTAAAAATATTATTTTGCTAGTAAAACAACTGTCTCGCTTTCCTCGCAACTCGGAAGTTTGAATATACGATTTAACAAAGGTTGTGTGAAATAAAAATAATATTGTAATAACTGTTAAAAACTTGTAATAAAATTGGTGTCGACGGCATAACGGTCTTTCACCAGCGTCAATCAAACGTACTCTGTCTGTTCGTCTGCCTATGCGATTCCAAATAGTTCGCGTAATATCTACTAGGAGGGAGCACATTTGATAGCCCCTGTTGCCGACCGCACTCAAGATTGTGCTGTTTCTTGGTAAACCAGTTTTAGCATTGCATTTACTGTCTACTACAGGTGTATAGTCAATGACCTTACTCATATTAGAGTATAGGATATTACAGTGGAACATGGTTAATTCGACCTTTTATAGTTTTAAATCTTATTTAATTTGAATTTACCACTTGGTTCCTAACAGTTTATATAAAAGTTAAAAAAAAGTTGTTTATTCGAATTAAATTTTGGGTAGTTCAAACATTTTTATATAGGCTAGGTACAGTTATCAGAACAAGAAATGCCCGATGTTTTGAAATGAACAAGTTTCAGCTGCAGGTATGTCACTGCAGCTGAAACTTGAACTATACATAGTTTCAATGCTCCGGGAGCAAAAACCGTTCCAATCGTTCCAAGGGAACAAGAATTCAGTTCCGCTTAGAACTTTTTTCAAACCAGCTAGCTACAGCAGTTGTTAATGCTGCAACCATTTGTTCCAAAAACAGCTTCAGCTCCCCGCAGGTTAAATTAGCTGCAGCTGTTTCTCGTGAGTCACGTAGTCATCTTACAGTAAAGCACCTAAAATCCCCTTTCAAACAATTTGTTAGAAGTTACAGAATATACATACAAAATCGTAGTATTCCATTAATTCAGAAATTACCATTAAAAAAGTAAAAATCTTATTTTTTAAAGTAGGAATGATAGGAAAAGGATAGTAATCAGCTAGCTTACCTGAAAAACAAATTTCAGTCAGCATAAAGTCACACATAAAAGACAAACCCAGGTAAATATGCTTTCCTAAATACAATCCTGCCCAGCCCAAGGCTTTTCCTAACAAACTAACCTTAATGTTTAAAGTAATAACTGACAAGATTTTCTAGTCAAAACTTAAGGAACTAAATCTTCTTCGTTAAAATTTAGTCATTGTCTTTTATGTAATTTTTCATTAATTTCTTTATCATAGTCAAGCAATTGAAGACGTATCACTTATAAACGTTGAGTAAACACCAGTATAACATCACAATGTATTCTGAATAAATGTTGACGTTTCGACAACACGCTTGGTTCAAGCACTGACAGGTCAAATGGCCAAAATCACTTGATTTGTGCTTTGACAGCTGCACTCAAGCACTGCCGACCAGCCCAAAATGCAGCCGAGTACAAGCAAGAAGCGAGAATTAGAGCGGCCGTATACTGACATGAAGAGGGGATGGCTGTGAGAGGGAGTGGACTGTCGCTGGGCGCGGGGAGGGGGGAAGGGCGGATGTAACGCAAAAGGAAGTGAATTTCACAACATAGGCTTGTTTGGCTGTGCTCATGTATTTTTGGCTATTTATGGATGTTTTTTTAAAATATTTTTTAATTCAAAAGCATAGGTTAATGATGGGTATAACTTATATTATTAATTTACAAATTCATAAAATATTTGATTTATTTTAGCCAATGCCGAATCTAGAAATGACCACAGGCCTCACCAATGAACATAGTAGTTAAAAACAACAGAATATAAAGTCTGACCAAGAAAATCAGTTTACGGAATAGTCAATCTTGAAATAGGAAAGCAAGTTTAATAATAACATGCCCATATAAACAAACATATTTCTATATTTGCTTTCTTTAAAACTGCTAATTCTAGGGCTATTCTGCACAATTAAGTTTATTGGTACAATTTAGTGTCTCTGTGCTCAAGAAAGTGCCTTAAAATATGTTAAGAACCATATTTTAAATACCTTACAATAACTAGAATTAGATAAGCATGCCACAACATACCCTTACCAATACAAATGACTGCAACTTGTTTAATTATCCTCTTATATATTACCAGACCTTTAAATAAACTTGACCATCCGGCACTGCAACTCGTATAATTTGTTGAAGACTTACCCTGTAATGATTGAGAGTATTACGCTTCTTCCACTCCCCCTCAGTCTTGGTTGTGCTGTCCTCATCATAGAGAATCAGCCTGCCTGAAGTTCCAGTCCTCCACTCTGAAACGACAACAAATTAACAATGGTGCAATGTTTTTGCGAATAACCCAGGCAAAACACAGATGGTGAAATAAAATCTGAGGAAGAAGGAATGTTTAGTTTAATATTAATAATAATAATATATTAGTCATTTTTTGAAATATCATACGCAAAACACAGAAGTAATACCGCCTTCCTCTCTACCCTTCCCCAGTGTTGCCCCTACTATAGTGGAGAGTGGAGAGTCAGTCAGCCATGGGTCTCCAAACAGGACAGAGGTAGTGGAAGGAAGTGAACCTCAAGTTGTCAAACCTCAGTGAACTATCTCACCTCTCAAGTATGAACTATACGTCTTTAAATTACATCTCTTGTATACCTCTTTATACAGTCAACTCCCAATTATCCGGGAAGGGGTTAATCGGGTTGCGGTTTAACGGGGGTCATGAAAGGTTTATTTTTATTATTTTTATTTATCCCCTTCTAAACATAAATAGAGCAATAGTAACAATTTATTTTGTTAAATTATCTCCAGAATCATATTTAGTTTACTTTGTTTATCAGAATTACGGGTGTGCGAGTAGTGATTTTTTTAATCGAGTCGAGTAGTGCCAATTATTTTTGAGTTTCGAGCATTTTCGAGCGAGTATTTGCTATCAGTTGGTAGTTTAAAATAGTGTAATGGGATTTGGATACCACCCTAGATTTGATAATCTAAACATGGTTTCTAACTAATACATGAGTAGCAATACAAATTTTTGGCCAGTACAATCAAACTGGATTACGTATTGACAAACAAAAGACGGTTTGGCATTCGTTTCCGGCCGATGAAACAGGGCCCGGTTGTCATTTGGCCAATTTCACCTGGTCCAGTCATCGCTTATAATCAATAATAAATGACGAAATCGTTAGTCACAGCCGAAATTACGCGGTTCGATCGTCATTTTTGGCCGATTTTACGTGATGCGATCTCCTTTTGCGGCCGTTACTACGCGTTTTGGCCGGTCGCAATCGTTCGCGGTCGTCATTTTCGGCCGATTTTACGCGATGCGATCGCCTTTTGTGGCCGTTACTAGGCGTTTTGGCCGGTCGCAGTCGTTCGTGGTCGTCATATTTGGCCGATTTTACGTGATGCCATTGCCTTTTGCGGCCGTTACTACGAGTTTTGGCCGGTTGCAATCGTTAGCGATCGTCCGGAAATCGGCGGGAAATACTCACTCGAACTTTTTAGTAGTTTTCAAAACTTCGAGTCGAGTTCGAGTATTAAAATACTCGGCCGAAAACTTGAAGTTTCGAGTACTCGCACACCCCTAATCAGAATAAATACTATACAAACAATTTAGTAACCACAACATAATCTGAGAGTCTGTCTTTTGCTAATGAGCCATGGGCGCGTGATGGGGAGCGATGACCTTGACACTGCATGGACGTCTAAAAATAGAAACATCTCAAAACAATCACCCTTCCCGCCGTTGTTTACCGTCATTGGGGTTTTCCCCCATTGCGGAATTAATTAGCATACTGTTCGGTGTAGTTTAGAGAGTTCGGTGTTAATAGAGATTCTTAACCTATTAAATATCATTCATGGTTTTGGATAGTATTTACTGCTATCAACCATTGCTAGTATTAACTATTATTATCTTGATTGTTCGTAGATGTTATCACAATTTAATGATTTTCAAAAGTATTTAATCTACATAAATATATCTTAAATAACATTAAAACACAATATTGTAGTATAACTATGCAATGTTGATAAACCTTTATTATATTCGTAATATTAAATTTATTGTATCCCTTTTGTTTTAACCGTGCTTTTGGGTTATCCGTGACCCACCAACCGGTCATTACCCCGGATAATCGGGAGTTGACTGTATCTAATTTGTTTCTGTATTGTTTCTGTGTGTTAATTGGAAAGTACCAGCTTATTTTAGAATAAATTTGTACAGTTTTGTATTATAGCTTGAATTTATTTTACCTACCTCATACAGGGACCAAGATTGATGAAAGATTATAAACATATAAAGTTTTTTTAATGTTGATTTACTAAGACTGAAAGGTACTTGAAAAGTACCAAGTTCTCAAAGTTAACTAGTGACCTCTGATGGACATATTTCCACAACATTTTATTCCACTCAAAATGGCTTCACTAAATTTGAATGGTCGATTATTACGTCGATGTACAGCACAATCAACTATGTCAGTTTGAACATTTATAGAACAACCATAATATTTGATATTATAACTCCATGTGCAAGACAATCAATTTTGTATCTTTGAACATTTCTAGAACAACCACAAGACTTGAAAGATTTGACAAACTGTTTGAAGATCCAATAAATGTTTCCACTGTTTTAAAAACAAATAACTGTTCTGATTAAGAGGGAATTAAGAAACTATTTTGCCTATAAGTGTTGAAGAGGATTATAACTAACAGTGACAGGCTAGATCACTGTAAGCCTTATTTGATCACATGGTAAACCTCAAAGTACATTCTCAGTTCATCTTGAACTCTTTGCCATTAGTAAAGAACAGTTCTGAGTCTGTTCATAATAGAGATGTGCGAGTACAGGTTTTTTAAGTCGAGTCGAGTAAATGGCAAACGATTCGAATCTCGAGTTTGAGTCGAGTATAAAAATAAAAAAACAAATAGGTCGAGTTAAACTGGATCAAAAAGTGTATAGGGTTCCATTTATAAATGTTGTTATTAAAATATACTTTTCTAGTCACTATGACCTGAAAATAACAATAGTGAGTCAAACAAATGGATTCCTGCTTCATTGGAAAAAGATAAGTACATTTATCTGAAAATAAATCATACAAAAGTTATTGCCTAACATTTTGCCATGAAGGTCAAATACTTTTAATATTTTGGTATTAAGGTTTTTATAACCTATATGGTATTAATTAACAGTTTCATTAAAAAATAATTTGTTTTTTATTTTATTTCCTATTTTTTATTTATCCTACGTTTTATTGTATATTATGTTTAGGCCTAAGCTACATCTTTCTAGGAATGGAGGAAATAAAATTACATTTAGGCCTAAAAGTTAAAATAAACTTTATGTTAATATTTAAAAGGCCTGTTACATGGTAAAGTATTAACCTACTTACTTACCACACAAAATGTATTTACTAACATATCTTAGCATTAATTTTAACACTAATGGTCCTAATAAGAACAATCAGTTAATAAAAACATGAAGATACTATGTTTGAAAGTGCCCGGCAAATCAATTGATAAAATTGAAGCCATGTCTTAAATAGAGTTTCAAAATATTAAGAATGATTTAAAAAAATCATTAATGAAACTTAAACAAAGCCTAAACAAATCACTTGTCTTTAAAATCAGCTCAATGCCAAAGGACAATAGTTGAGCCTAAAATTAATGGATGGAATTTTGTTGAGTCTCTTTTGACTCAATTTCAATTACTATGGAACAAAAAACAAGCACAAACTTCTTATACTTACCTATTAGATTTCATTACAGATTTGTTTTTGATATTTTAATTTTTTTTACAAAGTTAGGTTAACCTAAAAGTGCACTATGACTATACAGTAGTGATGGTCAAAACCGGAAATTTTGAATCTCAAAATCGAAACCGAAACTAACAAAATCGAATCTCGAATCCCGAAACTCAAATCGCGAAACCCTATTTACTTGCCTGGGTATGGTTATGAAAAATAAATCCAGTTACTCCAAATAAACCAGTTAACTTACTGCCATTCTCGAAGTATCCTAGAAAAATATTAGTTTCAGAACTACTAGTGAACCAATTATTTGTAGCTTAATTATAAACTTTGGTTAGAGTTGTTCTTTCACAAATAAAAAATCAATAATCCACAAAAGGTGAAGGTAGACGACTGATGACAGTAGGCTTTTGACCTTCACATTATTAATCAACACTCAGGCGTGATTTCTGTTAAAAAAACAATGACACAAAAAATCTCGGCAGTTTTGAGTTTTGATTCTTGAAACTCGCCGATCGAATCTCGAAACCGAAACTTTTCCAAAGTTTTGGTGGTTTTGAGATTCGAGTTTTGGTTTTGACACATCACTACTATACAGGCAGTGTTCATACAACTCAATCTGAAGAAGGTCCTGGTAAATCTTCCTTTTTGGTGTAAAGAGTAGGCTAACACAAATTTATAAGCCACAACTTACTTATTTATTAATAAAACACTAAAATTCACATCACAACTAACTCTTAACACCTCAAATGCGTTGACACTCAATTTGAATTTACAGACGACGCGCGGCCGCGGACGACCCATGGTAGCGCGGGTAAACGGCGGGAGTAAACTCGCTCAAAATCTTCGAGTTTCAGTAAAACCTCGAGTTTCAGAGCCGAATTCGGCTCGAACTCGAAATATCGAGTACTCGCACATCTCTAGTTCATAACACAAGAGAGGTCAGCATAGTTATAATCTGAGAGAAATAAGAGACTTAAATATCCCTTGGTGTAGACTTAGAAAGACCAAGGAGAGTAAAGTCTGCCAACAGAAGTAAGAAACTGGGACTTGAAGACATTCAAGAGTAAGCTGACAGGGTGGCTGAAAGAGCTTCTACTCACTGGATGAATTTGTTAAGGATAATCTACTACTAGATGTGGTGGATTAAACCGGTTGCCATTCAACGAGAATCTGTAAATATTAGTTTTAGTTCTGTAAATATACGTTTTAAAGTGACAAAGACTATTCAGAAGTTCTGGCCAACAACGGCTGCATGGTGAACTATCATGGTAACAAGAAACCAAAGGGCACAAAAGACTGTCCAACTTACTCCCCTGGCATATGTGACGGAGATGCTCCATTTATTGTGAGGATGTGGCTCCCCCAGGGCCACCTTAACATTTTACTTGTGGCCACTGGTACAAACTTGACTACTGTATAAAAGCCTCCTATACAATAGATGTAAACCGGCTAGGATAAGACACTTTGAAACTGTCACCTTCAGTGTCTTGTAGTAAATATAAACCATCCAATGTCTACCTGCTGTATGATACAACTGAAGTTATCAAAGATTCCTGATGCTCCTTTGTTAGTAAATTATGTTATGTTTGAAGGGAAGCGATGCTTAATACTCTGCTTTCATGTTAATTTAAGTAACGCCACATAAAAAAAACTCACCTGCCTCTTTAAATGACTCTTTTTGACTTGAATGGCTCCCGCCAGTAACGTTGTAAGGACAAAATGTAAATTTGTCAGGAAATGGAAAAAACAAATAACTGGAAAAATAACAATTGAATATATGTTTCTTTTGGTCACATATGTATTCAATAGTACAAGTGGTCATTAAAATAAATATTACAATAATATCTCATGTAGTAATTAAGTTATGACCACATACGTAATTTCAGAATTGCAAAATCATTGTAAACGACAATCGTTTACGTTTTTGCGATTTTTTACGTTTAATAGCGGCTGCAACATTATTGGGTAAAAAAAAGGTTAAGAGCTGTTATGTACAGAAAATTTTATTATAACACTAATAAATGCATTTTGTATATGTCCTAAAATTGAAAAGTCAAATATTTGCCTTAAACTAACAATACAATACCCCCGTCGCAGCAAACCTGCGTACTCAGAGAATTTCTAATGCATAATATATGTCTTATTATCACATAAAGCCGCATACCAAGTTTCATAAAAATATTTTCACAAATAAGCGATATATACAATTGTAATTATTCTCCATAAGAATAACATTGGGGATGAGGTTTGCAGAAACAAGGAATGCAAACAATTGGTGTTTATGCAAATATAAATATAATTCAACTAGGTGAATCCACATACCAAGTTTCATCAATATTCATTCATAAATAAGCGATGTATAATATTTTAACTATTCTCCACAAGAATAACATGGGGGCTGAGTAAGCAGGTTTGCTGCAACAAGGAACACAAAATATGGGTTTTCATGCAAATAACAATAAAACTCAACTAGGTGAAGTCACATACCAAGTTTTATTAATTTATTTGCATAATTAAGGGAGACATAACATTTTACTTTTTATTCATAAGAATAACATGGGGGCTGAAGTACACAGGTTTGCTGCTACGGGAATATTCAGTAAAAAATGCTTTTTTTGTGGAAATAACAATAGACCACAACCAGAAGAAGCCATATACCAAGTTTCGTTAGTATACGTCCATAAATAAGCGAGATATAAAAATTGTCATACTCTCCATAAAAATAACAAAGGACATCGTACTGTGTTTAGCACTTTTAATATCTCTGAAACCAATTGATGTAGAGAAATTATCAAAACACTAAATTGTGTTTTTTTAAGCTGAATCCAATGGTGAAAACTAAAATGTGACTTTTTACAATATCACATGAAAAAAATTCAAAAAACCCACTTTTGGGGTACAAAACCCCCCCAAAATACCACTTCAGAGGGGTCGATCTGTCTGGTTTTCTAACTTAAAGTCATAAATGCTCCTTTACACGTTTGTACCAAATTTCATCAAAATCGAGAGTTATCGCACCCATGGACACATAAATATATATATATATATATATATATATATACACAGTTTTGAATGAATGGTGTTTTTGGGGTCTGGGGACCTCAGAACGAAAAGTTATCATGGTCCCGGGCTTAGGTCTTACCATGCTGACTACAGGAATAGCTTTTTTCCTATAGGGGAAATTCGCTAAATCCGGTTATAATCAATAAAAGTTAACGATTTACCTTGAAACTTCATTTATTTGATGGTAAAAATAAACCAAACAAAAGATTTATTGTATAACATAAAATTAAATAAAACATATTTCTAGTAAACAGCCTTAAGCCCTTTGATTTTTAACCTTAAGACTTGTACAATTGGTAATGTTTAGTTTTATGATAAACAAGAGTTTTGGGCACTTGGCGGTTTTAACGTTACTACAAGTACCTCACGCGGTGGCAGTTTTCGGGGTACAGGTTTTTCTCTTTACTGATGTAGGGTTCCCCGGCATTTCTGTTTACTTAGCTAACATTCCTGGACTAGTTTTGAATGTTAACTGAACGTATTTTATTGCGGTTAAGCCGATTTATATCCGAGGGCGAAAGACTCGCCCGCGGTGGTGTTGCCGTCCCGAACACATGCAACGGTACTGCACAGAGGGACCAAAAAACTCGTGGTTTTCCACCGGTCCTAGCACTGCCAAATAAAATATATCAACAAATAAATGCCCTGCACTAGTTTATGATGTCTTTCCAACCTTACTGCACAGAAATCTCGATTTTGAAAAATATTTCGCTTACAACATTACCGGCGGGAGCCATTCACATGTCCACAGGGATTTCAAGTCTGTGCTTAGTAGCATTAATCAAAGGACGAAGCCAACACAACATACTAGAAAAATAACAAAGGATTCTCAGTAACTTTATTTTGATTTTTGTTATGATGAAAATATTCTGTTTCAAGCGTTCTTTCCTTTTTTCAATCGCTCAATACTTCATTTACTTCTAGTTAAGACATAACTCGATTCCAGACATGACAATTAGTTGTATTGTAAACTTTCTGTATTTTATTGTGGGGGAAAAATATGTTAAAATCTGAATCTATGGTGAATATTACTGATAAGAGTATACTTTTCAGAACACGATTCACATTAGTGCAATCTCTAATCTGGCTTTAAGTATCCAACGACCTGAATGAATATATCATATTTACTCAACACTGGGCATGAAAATCTTTTATTAGAACACAGGTCCAATTATTATGTATCACTGGAAGGACATCAAATATAAATCTAGATGAAGTGCAATACTTACCAACATCTAGGTCATCTTTACGTGGACGCTGGCTGTATGGAACATTCCTATAAATGGTATCCAGAGCTTTCTCTTTAACTTGAGAAATAGTATCACAGTCAAGAACTTTCACCGGAACATTTTCAGTGTTGGGGTCGAGCCCTGTCACGAAGACAGTCTGTTGAGAGATGGACACCAACACAGTCTGAAACGCAAGAATAAAATTAACCATAAGAACATTACACCATGGAAAGTATGTTAGTGGATTTTCAATTTGTGATAACAAATAAACCAATTTTTATCTTGTATACTTGACTGACGGTTAGTTCTGGAATCACAATAAAAAGCTTCTAAATTGAATATTTTTGTATCCAAATCTTAACAGTATGAACTGAAGTAAAAACAATTATATTTATTATATATGTAACCTTGGAAAAATAAAGGCTATTAAAAAACATTTAAGTTTGAAAACCTTTCTCTAATTTCACATCCATAGCTTTTTTAAATAAATCAATATATTATTTATTTACATGATCATAAAGAACAGTAAATGTGTCAAAAGTGACAATATCTAAGGTTTTACAAATTGTCTACCTTGTAGTTTAGACAAAAGTCAAAATTCACAAAATCATAATACAAATTGCCAAAGATCAGATACAAGCAGTGGCGGATTTAGGGGGGGCTATAGGGGCTGTAGTCCAGGGCGGCAAGTTTTTAGGGGCAGCAAATTTAAAGAAAATTAATAAGTTGTTTACAAAAGAAATGTTGAAACGGGGAACATTTTGACGAAAACGTATGACAATGACAGTGTGCCGCCCTTTTAAAGGTAAAGGTAGCAATCAGAGACTAAAGTATTACGTTTGCAGTCCCTCGCACTGCAGTTCCTCAAAACAGTCATAATGCATTTGTCATTCATCCGTACTTGCGACAAGACGATTACGCTACAGAGAAAGGGCGGCAAGCCACGAACTACAATATCAGGCCTGCGCCACTATGACTACGTCCAACTCACGGACTTCCAAGTTTACCCGTACATTCGCATAGCATTAAAATGATTTTTTACACAATATCAATAATGATTAAGGCAAACGGTTGAGAAATGTTGCATCAATCGAATTTGAGATACAATACAACACAATAACACAATTTAGACTACAATGATATTGTCGATTCATTTTCAAACTCAAGGTAACAAAAAAAGTTATTTCAACCGTCTTATACTGACCAGCAAATGTTACCACACATAATCGTTCATTCTGGAGGTAATTTTTTAAACAAAACATGTGACCAAAGACAAATAAAGACTAACATAATTTGTGAAGAGAGGATTTGATTGGCTGTTGCCATGGGAGCATAGTTGACAGAGGGTCAAAATGGTGGTCAGCATGAAGGCTGCAGTTTTTTACTCCAGGCAAGACCTCTATATAGATTTTTTGGGTAGGACGGTGTCAAAATCTCCCATTTCATTAAATGAAAAACTGTGATACTTGAAGTCTTTAAATGAATGTGTTGATATCTTGTCGCATTTTAGGTGAATCATGATGTTAAACTTAACTTTATAATCTTAAGACATATTTTATATATAATTTTATTGTTCATCTCGAAGCAAAGTTATGATTTGAGTTAAATTAAAATACCCTTTTAATATGGCCAATGACTACATAGTAGTCATTTATATGGCTTTGTAAATAGTGTTGAAAACAAGCCGCCTTGTACATCGAATTACACCGTCCCACCAACAAGTTGACACCACAACAGGACAAAATACCAAATATGACGGCACGCTTTTTGAAGGTAACTTCAGAGAGTGTAGTGACTCCTGTAGGTATCATATTTTAATTCATCATGGATCATGGATGGTATCATGGATCATGGATCATGGGATCTACAACATCATGGAGGTGAAACTAGAAGAAGTTTTTGAAAATGTGTAGAGTTTTATGAAGATTATGCCAACATCAATTAATTTTATATTTTGATCGTCTAAAACATATAAACAATTCTTAGTATGAAAGTATAAATTACAAAATGACTGAAAGACTGTATTGAAAAGCGCTAATTCAGGGTTAAAATAGTAAGAATTTTGAGGCTAATAGACCGAATTACGAATTTTAGGCTACAGTGTCATCATATCTTATTTATAGGTTATTTATTATAATTTTCAGTAGTCATCGCAATGCGTTGGTGTAAAAATTAATGTTTTGATGAAGTATAAGAAGGGATTTTAGGCCTTAGTTGAAAGATTTTCTCGTTATTAAAAGTAGCACTGCTTCACTGTTGTTAACAACAACATTTGTCCATAGGGCTGATTGTCTTTGAGTAGGCTATATTGAATATTAAACTGTGGTTGATGTGAATCAAGTCAATTATACATTGTTTTACTGTTTTTTTTTTCAACTAGGAAATAACAGCAATTTCTTAAACTTATTCATTCAGTAAATTCGTAACTTCTGTACATACTGTCACAAAATAACCAAACAAGATATATAACATGTGGGTAAACCTGGGCGGCGAAAAGGACATAGATTATATAGTGGGGGGAGGGCGGCAAATTTCCTAATAGCCCTTAGGCGGCAATTGCTTAAATCCGCCACTGGATACAAGTGTACAAAAAATGGTAAACATATTCATAATTCTAGTAAGAAATTGTCTACACTTAAACACTTAATAAAGAACAAACAAATTCACAGTGATAAAATTGTGAAAAAATAGTTAACAGGCTTAAATGCAAATGAGAAATAGAATTGAGTATATAAATTAAAAATTAAATTAAATAATAGAAAAAAAGGTGACGTTTATTCTTTTCTATCTTCAGGGTTCCCGTTAAATAACACACAACAGATCACAGTAAACATATCACAGAATAATGGGAACAATTTTTGAATTCATCAGTTTTTAGACATTTCAAACCAATCAATATTTTACATTCATTCCCATTTAAAAACACAGTAACACTGAAAAGAAAAACAACCATTGGAAAATAAAGTGAAACCTACCACTGGTTTAAAATCTATAGATTGTCGAATGAGTTTCTCTTCACTAAGAGAGTATCTGGCCTCAGACGTGATGGCATCAACCGGCCCCTTGTCGACCTGCTGCTTCATGGCACGGAACAACATATAGAGCGGCTCTCCCGCACACTCTCGCAGAAACTTGTACAGCAGGAACGTGAACCACGCAGACAACATCTTCTCAGCCACACTCTCCGTTCTGGAACAGACAATGTTCACTTGTAACATTGCGGGAATGTGCACTGTGCAAACAAAATCTTCCCTGTCAAACGTTCCCTCATGAACCAAACCAGCACAAACAACTAAGTTCAGCGGATCTGACATTTAATGGAGCATATTTGCTGGTTCACTTGTGCTGCTGCACTTCTTATTGTAGTAGCTAGAGTAATCACAAAATGTACCCTAACTTACTAATGTTTATATTACGACTAAGTATTTCCAAAGAAACAAGAAACAATTGTTGCACAATTGTTTTGCAATATTATAGAAACAATGTTATATTCACCGGTAACTGAGACACTAGATAGTTGGCATAGTTCATGGCACCAGTGACGTCACGTGAGAGGAGGGTCCCCGTACATCATATACAGTGAAACCTCAATAAATCAAATTCCGTGATAAGTCAATGTTTAGTCATTCCCCTTTAACTTGCCTTCTTAATACTATACTATTTAAACCTCTCTATCAGTCGAAGGGTTGACAAGGAACATCTCGATAACTAAAGGTTTGACAGTCTTCTTAGCATACCGACACACTTCTATAACTCAATGTTTTAGCTAGAAAACCTCAATAACTCAAAACTTTAAAGCAAAACCTCTATCTGCTGCGTAGCGTAGTGGTTATCGTGCTCGCCTCGTAATCCGAGGTTCGCCAGATCGATCCTGATCAAAATCACAACATTTTGAGAAGGTTCGAAACTGGACCTAGTTGCCATTTGTCATTGGGCTATTAATTAATGATGCTTTCTAAGAACAGGTCAACCTTAGGTAGTAACAAGACCAGGGTTTGGACAGTTCCCTATCAAAACGTTAAAAAATGCCACTTGCGTAGATAGACAAAAAAAAGTCAAAGCGTTGACTGGAAAACCTCTATAAGTCGAAATTGTACATTACTGGTTCGGAATCTAAAACCCCAGTTAATGCATTTGATCATCTATCGTTCATGTTGCAACCCGAAATTCCCACCCTCCCTCCCCCTACATCTACTCCTGTCTGGTACGAATTTGAAGGTTCTAGTGTGTGGATGAAATGTGTGAAACGTAGCTTTTTAGAACTGACTTAGCTTCAAGAGTCATTGTTTGTTTCCTTTCCTATTCTACAACATGTTACACTGTTCACTGAAGGATGTTTTTCACCCTATAGTATGTTCCCCAAAGATTTTCAAACTGTTTCCAGGCTTATTTTAGACATTTTCGATTGTCAAATTATTTTTAATTTTAATTATGATTGCTAAAGTATGATTAATTATGATAAACTGCGTACAAACATAAAATTATATAAGAATTCTATCTCCCATGAATCATCGGTTGTGTTACCGTGACCCTCAATAAGTGAAAGTCTGTGGAACCTTGATACGTCGAACCTCAATCTTTGAAAATATTCTATAGCTTAAATTTTTTCTGTTCCCCCTGAGATTTCAGTTATCGGGGTTCCATTGTAGTTTAAATCAAATCTCTTCATTTGTCATAAGGCAAAGTGAAAATATAGAAAAAGAAGATCATTCCATATGGAGGCATACTGCGTTCGAGCCAGGTAAGAGCTCTAAATACCTTTAATTTTGGCTTCAAAGTGAAATCTAAGACAGTTGGCAATGAATTGAAGATAACAATTTTAAACGGAACTTGAAGAACTATGAAAAGAAACTGAATTAAAAACAAACCTGCGGAGCAAGAGTTTGGGGTGGCTTTTCCCCTCCATACACTTCTCAATCAGCTCAGCTAGCAATGTCTTGAGAATATCTGTACAATACTCCATCTTGCTCTGAAGGGTAACCATTATTAGAGAAGCTACGTTCACCCTGAAACAAACAAATGGAGGATAAAATGGTGTCTGAAAAAGGCCTGATAACATTAACAGTTGAAACACGAGATATTCAGAAACACTTGGGTAGCTAGGAGTTTGCATTATCATAATTTGTTTGCAAGTATATATACATTATCCTCTATTGAATAGCAATATAAGTTACTGAACCATGAGACTCCCTACTACCACGACATTACTTTAACACAACATTACGGCAAACTTCAGGCCTGATTTCATTACATTTGGAATGTAATTCATTCTCATGTAACTGAATCAGTTAGAAGAACTCAAGGACTGAGATAATCTTCATGAGTAACAAAAACATTAAATGTACACTGAAACATTATCAGACTTGAATTTGATTAGTATTCATATTTGATTAGTACTGAATATTAGATATGTATTTCATAATTCTGGTTGTCATTTTCCCTCCTATTCCTTGGGACGCCACAAAAAGTTTATCTAGACCCTTCCCAAATATAATATAAAAATATGCAGTATAAACCCTAGAATATCAAGAATATACATTTTTTCAACATTGGTTAAAACTATAAATACAATAATGAAAATGCATTTGTAAAATTATCATGAACAAATTTTTGCTAGAACTTAGATTTTTACATATAAATGCAAAGGTTACATAATGAATTAGACATAAATTAAATATTTGACCAGGATAAGATTTTTCTTGATAAAACTAAGTTCTAGCAAATACTCTACATAATTTAGACGTTTTTCAATGTTGACTTCATATAATGAAGACAATGAAATGTGCAGATACTACACTAGAAGTAATATATTAATAAATAAAAAATTGTGGAAAAATTCTGTTTAAAGAGTTTTAGAATGCATCCCACACACATATTTGAGACAGTAAACTTGTGTATCTCATACCTATCTCTCATTGAAAAGTAGCGGTTGCTTTCGAGAGTGCGGATGAAGAGCAGGAGGAAGGTCTTGTTGAGGATCAGTTGCCCAAAGAGCCGCAGCCCTTTGTCATTCCGCAGCAGCTCTGGTCGCTCCCACTGCAGTACTGCGTGATCCTCCGTGCTAGGGAACAGGATCTTCATGGCGTACGTGCGGTAGTCCAGGAATGGAATTCCTCCGGACGTCAGGTCTCCTGTCAGATCTGTCATCTCTGTCTGGAGCTCAGCAAACGCTACACCAAACATGACATTTTACTGAAGGAATGACCTTGTCAGAACAAATCTACAATGTTGATTTTCAATAAAATATACAAAGGATGAGTGAAATATGTCTTCAAACAATACAAAATATGGTAATACTTATACTGTGTTCACATACATGATAAAACGAGAATTGAAACTGCTCAGCAATTCTGAATACTACGGGTGTGCAAGTATTCGATCTTTGAGTTTTTTCGAGCCGAATATTGCAGTATTCTGCTCGGCTCAAGATTTGCAAAAAGGTTTGAAGTTCGAGCCGAATATTTAAAACGCCCGAATGGTAAAAAGGATCGTCTACAAAAGTAAATTTAAAGCAAAAAACTTTCCAGAATCAATGTTAGAATTTTCGTAGTTTGCGTCGGTAGAGCTCCATAACAAATATAATTCAGCAATGCTAATGCTTTTGGTCCTTCGTTTAAAAAATTAACCAAAAATTAAAGTGCTGTATTATTTTTAACTTCTGACCTGATCAACCAACGCAATGGAGCTACTTTATCTTCTCTACGCACAATCACATCAAGTGGACCATCACACTATTCTGTTGCAGTACAGTGTTGCCGTTGCCCAGGTGAGTCGTGCAATATTTCACGGTTAATAATAATTAATACAACAATAGTACTGCTCCAGAAAAAGTACCACAGCATAAAACTAAAATCTATGAGAACACTTTTTCTAACTGTTGCATTGGTACAGTCTGTTCTACAACTTACAGCTTTGTACATTACACAATAATTATATTCCCTGGAGTCTGAAATTATGTCTGGCAACACTGTTGGCATGCCCACTTTGCGAATTGCCTTAAGACGTTGAGTGAAGATGGTTACAATGTAATAATTATTTAGCGTGACCAATAGCTAGGGACAAGGTTGTAGCATAGATTATACATACATTCTTAATATATGGTTGTAGGTGATTAACGCCTATAATCATGACGGCGTTTTAATAAGCAGCCGAAATAGTACTCTCCAAAAATTAGATTGTTAAAAGATTGACTAATTGCGAGTTTCACAAAATCTAAAGATTTTATAAAAATTGTGAATGGGAACGTAACGCATGTTTATAATACCGGTGGTCATATTATTTAATAGTTTTATTATATTCTATGCACGCAGAAGGCCCTAACCAAGAGCAAGATTCGATCAAAATGGTGCAGTGTTTTGTAACGCTACCAGCTGTGCGATTAAAATCATATTGTTTAACTCCGCGGGATTGTTTGAATTTGTGAATAAACGTCAGTAGAAGTAGAAAGCATATCATTCTGTAATAATTTTATGCTATCGAATTGTTAAAGCAGTGATGGAAGGACAATGCATTGACGATCCGCTTCCACCTTCTGCTTCTGAAACTGAGGGTTTCAGAAGCAGATATAATAGGTTAAGTCTATAAGGTAATATGTTAGATAGAACATAAGCTAGGCCTACTATTATTGAATAACTTATTTCTGTGAGTACAATAAGATATAATGACTGGGTCAACTAACTTATATTTATAAAAGGATAACCTAAAGTTTACTATTTACTAACAGTTGAATGAGAGACAGGCTTACTGGGTTTTGGCAATTCTCAAGGCTAGGGCCTAAGTCTTTGGTTATATGGAGAGTATATTCTTTTTATATGTAGGCTACCTACTTTATATTGAAAGCAAATTTGTTCGTTACCATCAACAAGTGGTCTCGATAATTTTGTTTCTTTTTAGTAGCCTACTTATTTTGTTATTTTCCCACTGTAAGGCCTTTATTTACTGAACGTAGAAGTAATGAATCTAGAAGTGAATGAAAGGTGACAAATATTGAAAGTTATAAAACATACTATAATGAATAAGATGTTTGTTCTTTTAAACATAATATAAATAAAGTATACATATAGGCCTAATCAAAAATGCTCAAAGCTCGAGAACTTTGGAAAAATTCTGCCCGGCATGGCTCAATTCAGAAAATCACCACCGGTATATTGCACACCCCTACAGAAAATCCCCATCAAAAAAGCTCGGCTCGAGAAAGGTCGCCGAAACTCGAGAACTTATAAAAAAGCTCGGCTCGAGCCAGAAATTACTATTCGCACACCCCTACTGAATACCATAAAAGCATGGAATATCAATAACATCACCATGGACAGTTTTTTCAGTGAACTTTATGAGATCAAGGAAAACCTACAAGTCTAGGACAAAAATAAGAGTCAACTGAGTCAAAAGCGTTTCTTAAAGAAGCAACTAAAAGTGTGACTTAAAACAAAATTGTCTTAAATGCCTAAGGCACTATGAGCAAACAGGCTGTGTTGAAGATAAGACAAGTATGGCAAATCCAACAAAGAATACAACCTTAACAACTGTGATGCCGCAAGGACCGATTTGATAGGTGAGGTCACGTTTCAAATTCTGGCTAACGAATGACAGATACAGTTTATGGCGCTGAACTGAGTTACAACACAACTGGATGTAGTTCTACAATATGTCAATAGGTGGCAGCACAATCTAGATAGCAGTATTCAACCAGGGTTGACATCTAAAGGGTCTAAGTAGAGACAAACATGAGTGCGGGGAAGGATTGTGACGGCCAGTATCCTGTGGGAAACTTTGGACCAATTACATCACAATAAAGCTTGTATCTTTGGCTACACACTAATATAGAAATACCCATCCTTCCTGCAGTGCTGCCGCATACTGCCTGCATTGAAATTGAGAGAGACATTGATTGAACGATGCTGTAAGGCATGCACAGTGCTGCAACCAAAGCTTGGGACCACGCCGCACGGCGTGTACCACTGTTAACGTATTAATCCCTTAAACTCAAAACACTAAAATGCCATGAGTCAGCAACCCACATTTAACGGGCTTAAAACAAATAAAAAATGTGCATATAAAACAAAGGAAAAAACTAGCGAAAGCTCAAAGATGATAATCAAGTCAAACAAAAGGACCAATCAACAACCCTAGTGAAATAACACACTTCATTAATCAATTAAATCATAAACCCCCTTATCAACAACCTGGGCAACGGATAATGAACTCCTAAACCTTCATTGCACTGAAATCAAGATTAAAAAACCTAAAATCTCCTCTGGATTACACAAAATCTTAGCGAAATTGGTAAAACTGTAGCGATGCCCTTACGCCACAGGTGACCATAATAAATAAATCACTGACCCAATCCTTTCCCAAAGCACTTAAAATATAAAAGTCTATACACAATTTGGTCTAAATGGTAGATAGAAAGAAGCCAGCAATTACAGACCCACAGCTCCTCAAAAGGTTGTATTGAGGAGAGTAATTCATTGACCACTGCAGACAACAGAACCTCCTTACAGATGGTCAATATGGTTTTATAAAAGACCAATTTTCAACCTTAACCTTTGTTGTGGAGTTTGTAACAAACACGTTACAAGCAAAAAACCTGGCGGAAGCAATAATGCTTGATTTAAGCGAGGCCTTTGGTTGCCTAGGACATGACCTGATTCTGAATAAACTAGACATCAAAGGACTAAAGTGGTTTCAAAGCTACTTAGGAGGAAGAGAAAAATTTGTTAAGCTGAGACACACCCTAAAAGGACTTACAAACATAGTCAAATCAGCGCCTCTACCAACTAATGCAGGCTTTTCACAAGGCTCTGGGCTGGGATCACGGTGTTGTTCATCCTACTCATTAATGATATGCCACAGTGCCACAGTTTCCAAGAGAACATTGCACGTCCCTTATGTTTGTAGATGATTTGTACGACTTCTACTTTTACTGCAGCAGACCTATGATACTACCACAAAGACCAGTAGACCATTAAAATTTAACACTTAATACCCTCTAGTAGCTGATCCATTTAGAATTTTTTGTGAATTTTTACAATTAAAACATACAAAAATATCCAAAAAATTGACCCAAATCTCATAAGATCACTTGATATCCACAGCCAAGACTTGAATTGTCAATACCACAATGCCGCAGTCAATAAACACAATCTAATTGCGTAAGACAGCCTGAAAACAATAGAAACCTCATCAAACTGTTTTTTGGTTTAGATCAAATATCAAGCTTTCCTTTATGTATGGGAGCCAACTGCTAATAATTTTACACATCAGAAAAACATGTCAAGAGACATTTTGAAGTGATTGGCCAATTTATCAATCACTGAGACTGAGAGATTAAGTTACCGAGTCTTCAATAATTTGACCTTGTTCAGGTCTTCCCCTAACCCTGCACAAGTTTAAATTACCTCTAGGATAGGACACAGCACAGCCAATACTTCAGTTACCATTCACAGTTTGTTGATGTTACATGGACTCTTGTATTTATACTTACACCTGCTGTGGTTGGGTTCTTATTGTGACAGAAGGGTATTCATAATTGAAGATTATATTGAGTTGATATTGAGGTTTGGGGGATCTCTAGATTTGGTGGGAAAATTCTGACCTTATTAGTTGAGACTTTTGGCATTCTAAGACTAGGGATTAAACTATTTTGTATTGAAAACACTTGTTTATATCCAGTGTGTTGTAAGTTGAGGAACTGGTTTGTCTCTCTAAGTAGAATTAACTTTGTTCTGTGACTACACATTCTTGTTCTGAAACTGTTGGGGGTTCTCTAGTTAGCCAATTAGAGAAACTAAAACATCTCATAAAAATATTGACTGAGGCTCTTAGGACTGGACCAGCTTGTGTCCCAGAAGCCCCAGTGACTTCCATCAGTCCTAGTGATCAGACTGATATTCACAGTAGCTTGATGACTGTAGCCAATAACCGCAAACAAACCACAACGATCACGCAAAAATCACGTTTAAACCTATCAGTAATCACCTGACAATCGCAGCACATTCAAGTAGCACAGCTAGTGAACCACTCCTCATTTGGTGACAGCAATAAGATCGCAGAAGATGCCTGACAACTCCTAGCAAAACTTGTATGATTGTCTGAATACTGTAGCTAAACTATCAAACACTGTGAATCACTAGCAAAACTTTGTTTTTACTAATAACTGATGGAAAATGTTCGAAATAATGTCTTAAATAACATAAACTCACCATCACCAACAATCAATTTTAAATTAAGTATCAAACACTGGTTGTGAATCACAGATGGACTGAACGAGACACAGCCAAAGACCATGACAATACCTCACAACGACCACTGCCAGACAAAATTAATACCAGCGAAAGATAAAAATGATCTACGCTGTATATTTCTACTTAACAAAAAACACAACCGAACTGAGCAATATTCAGTAATTTATTATTTCCTACTTTTTATCTGGTATTTTGTAATACCACATGTTGTATACATTATTTCTAATTTAATCAAAATTCCAAATCTGTGAAAACACTAGAATTTTACAAAATCTGATTGGTTAATAGAACATACTTTACAACATTCAACCTTGCACATGATTGGTCTCGATAAATTACCTCGTTCCTTCTTTTATGAATGACAATAATCTGGTACGCAAAGAATAAAATGAGTGTTAATATATTTTAGAAAGTTGTATGAATCATTTCACTATAGCTTTTATAATCTGATTTAACAAATTTAAATTGATTTAAAGTTTTTAATAACAATTTTTATCAAAATCCCCTAGATTTTCCTATACAAGCACAAACTGTTGACCCTCCAACTGCACACTATATTTCTCTTTAATGCTTATGTATTTTTGACTGTCATGCATGAGTTTTTTTAAATATCTATAAACAATATAAACAATGATTCTACCTATATCAACCATGTATTCATTTTGATCAGCAAGAAAAGGGGATTATAAAAAAATATAACTTGTTAATGAATACATAAGTCATGCTTACACAACAGACACAAACTCAAAAATCTCATATTTCTTTAGGTGCCATAGTGGTTACAATTTGGTTACACATAGTTTACAATTTAAAGATAGCCAAAATAGGGGACAGCTCACTTACTCTACAGATCATTGGCACAACGGACCTATTTAATAATATTTAATTTAATATGAGGTCCATTTACACTACAGCTCGTTGATACTATGACCCTCCGTTATATTTAATTTTAAAAAAGAAGGTCCATTTACTCTACAGATCGTTGATACAACGGCCCCTTATATTATTATTATATTTTTAAAGAGGGTCATAGAGCCAATGAACCCATTTAATATAAGCAAAACGGTCCAAAGCGTCTACAGGCTCGTTGCGACAACGGACCTTCATCGATATATTTTTATAATTTTATAAAATAAGACCGTTGACACAACGAGCCATTTCATGTGAACTAAATTTAAACTGAAATGAACGGTCCGTTTACTCTACAGATCATCGTCCTACACTGCGCGGTAATAGTATCTGTCAAACTGAAGGCGCTTTGCCTTGTGACGCTTGCGCTTAGCGTTGCCCTTTGGCGACTTATTACGAAAGTCAAATGACAAATGTGTATGATCGGTAAATTTCCAGTATCCATGTATATAATAAGTTAAGCCGTTTTTTGTAAACACAACTTCTCCCTTATTTCTTGGCCAATTTTAATGATTGAAGTGTCAAAACAATTCGTCTCAGTTCGTAGTTTTGCAATAAGGTTTTTAATTTTCGATATTTATAATCTCAAGGGCACGGGCTGACCTCATAGTTAGTTTTTTGCCCATAATAATAACATGGGGAATAATTTGATTTGAATTGTAGCTGTTCACACCTTATGGACAGGCAATAACAGATGTTACACATATGGACTGTATTTATCTATATAAATAAAATACATTTTTTTCTACATCGCTTTGAGCAGTGAAATATTGTATGCAGCGGAGATATTTAAATTTTGTTCACCTGTCTGTTCGTTTATGAAACAGATTTGTTCAGTGTTTCTCAAAAAAATACTGAACCTAATTAAATAAAATATGTTGCCCATTTTCGTGTGGGGCAGGAAACGTCTAGGCTTCTGCAAATCATTACGTAGGTCATTAGGGTTATGCCCATTGGTCCGTCACTACCCCATAGAAGAGTTTATGGGTACAGATTACTCAACATTTCACCGTACAATGCACCATGTTTGTTCTAATGAGCATTTAGTCAGATCGTTTATCTTTTACCACAGAATGGAAAAAACACGTGATTTACTAACTACTTCACAACGGTGTACTAAACAATATAAAATCAAGGCGCGGCAACTAAACATTGGGTTGGGAGCACATAAAACCTTGCAACATAGTATTTAAAGCTTAATTTATCTAGATAGTCATTGTGATTATAATGCTGAATTTGTTATGTGTTTTTTAAGCCCATCATGCACAAACTACATGAGTTATTGAGTAAATATTTGGAAGAAGATAGGTCCATCACAAAAACAGTTAAGGGCTTATTTCAATTCCAATGAGACTCGTTCCTATTAATGACCTTCAAAATTTCCATGTTAATCATATATTTACTAGACCAATTGAACAAATAATTGGTAGAAACTCAGCAGGCAAAGTTAGGGGATATGTTCCCTAAAATCGGGGTTTTGTGTAAGTGGATATCACTATATATATTTCAAAATAATTAAAACTTTGACCAGTCCAACAGGCTGATCTACTGGGCCTATTTTAATCATTAATTTTTTATTGATAGCTTATTATGTCTAGATCACTTATACAAACTAATATATCTTCATTGGGCTTTGCCCCAGTGGCTCTTAAAGCCCCACTTAAAGCGATAGGTAAATTTAAAATAAACCATTAACTGTTTTAACGTTCTCAGCTTCCATTTTAAAAGTTGTTAAAAAGTCAGTAAAAAATTACTATTATGTAGCGTTACAGTATTTATGATTTCATTCAATTGAAACAGTAAATGATGTTGTTTAGCGGAGTAAATTAATTTAAAATGTTCTATTTTGCAAAATAAATAAATTTGTGAATGCTAAATTTATAGTCAAATTAGTTTAAACATATATTTGATTTTAACATTTTAAATAACAGTAGCGTAAATTAGTTTCTCTTTGATGGCATTTTTTTATTTTATAAGATATAAGAAGTTATCTAATTTTTAAACGGTATCGGAACTAATAAGTCCACATTTAGTATTCTAATTTTTACTGTACCATAGTTAAATACAGGATAACTTACGGACTATTTATTAAGTTACTTATTTGGATTACGTAAAATTTCACGATGTGTTATAAAGTAATTGTAAATAAAATACTTATTTGTGGTTAAAAAAATATATTACATTTATAAAAAGGCTAATTAGTCAAATCGTATCTCATGCTCTGTTTATACACAGATACAGCCTGAGATAACTGAACACGTAACGAGTTTAATTTAGCAGCCTATACCAACTTCGGCTGTACGATGTGTTCTGCCGCGCCGTGTCATACTTTTGTTCAACAGATTATGTTATTTGTAGATCCGTTTTGTAGATACCTTAAAAACAAATGCATACACAACCTTTGCATTTATATTTATCTCTTTAAATACATCCTCATAATTAAACAAATAACAGATATTCCCTCCTGCAAATCACATATAATGTTTGGTAGAATCTACTATCCCGCCATAATCTGAATAGTATAAGATAATAAATAATAATAAAATCATCACGAAATACCGATGTTTGTTTGGATTCCAGAGGGTTTAATAATATTATTATAATATTATTTAATTAAACTTCCAAAATAAATCTGAGATTATTTGAAAATTACGCTAATAAGATAAAACTAATAAGATTACCTGATAAACTGTTAAATTACTTTATCTGTCCCTATTTATTCAGCTGGTTTACCTTATGTTTAGCTTATCTACAGTAATGAAATAAATCAGCTATTTATATGAACAGATTTACTTTATTGTGACTTTACATGTGTATTCTGTTTTTATTAACTGATTCAAGGGAATCACAAACTGATGTTACAAATTTGCTAGATTTCAATTAAATAAAATTTTCAGTAGGTGATTTAAATATAATAATGGTGGCCTAGTTAGTTTTGGTTTACACAAAGGTATATATTTTAATCTCAAGGTATTGGTTGACCGAGCTGACAAGCTCTAAAAATCTCTGAGTAATATATAATAAAATACTAGGAAATTAACTACTGTAAAATTAAATTAAAAACCAATACAAATAATTTTCAAATTGAATAAATATCCAATTAAAGATCTCTAGTTAGTTAATTAATGTCACTGTTGTAGTTCTTCACAAGCTCTAAATTAAAGATGGTGAATAATAGACACAACCTCTAAGGCTGTGATTTAAATTTCTTATTTATCTTAGAATTTGTTATTTATTACTTCTCGTTGTCTATAAAAGTTATAGTCTATTATAAAGTCAAAGTTTATAAATAAATAATTTATTAAATCTTGAGGTAACGTTTGGTAATGAAATTCTGAGGTTTGTCTTTTGGCCTAAAATACAGCAAGATCTCACCAAGTCTACTTGTGATAATTTAATCACTAGATAATGTTATTCTTATGGACATTCACTTTATTATAAGCTCTTATGGTTTGAGCTTATTATAATTAAAACAGCTGATCATGATTCGTAGTAGTTCCATGGGTAACCACATAATACAGCACACCCCACAATGTTTATTCCCAGGCGAAACCGGTTATGGTGACAGCTAGTATAAATATTTATGTATTCAATGCTAATAGTGGGATAGGTCCATTACTCCTTTAGTTTTCTCATCAGTATTATTAAAACTTCTTACCATATTTTCATCAAATTTCATCAAATAAAGCATACTCTGTGAAATCAAACAAAATTTTCAGATAAAAGAACTAAATCGGAATTTTAGACTTTAAATGTTTAACCAAAATATAGTTTACTGAATTATATCAACTGCATTAACTTGTATCTTCACATTTTTATTCATTATAAACTTAACATAACTCCTCCTATATACGTTTTGTCAGATTTTTTTGTGTCTTTAATCATGGTTTTTTTATACTGATACACAAATCGAACTTTAGGAAGGATAGTCACTACTGTAATTTTTTCCAAAAACTGTTGATTCTGCTCACACAAAACTACAACAACTGCATAAATTGCAAATCAAACTACAATTCCAGCTGTAAACCACTAGAATGCCGTTCTGCTATCATATTTTTTGAGACCCAGGATTTATCAAAGGAAAATCATCTACTTCTGGTTCCATTATCAAAACTCTATTCTGTCCTTGGGCTAAGGGACATTTTTTGAAACAACCCTGGCCTCTTTACGTTGAATAGTTTGCTCTGAATAGAGGGTTACACTTCGCCACTACACGCTATTATTTTATAAGATACATGGTTACTTAATACTAGTATCCCGTCACGGCTTCGCTCGCGATCACTGTACAATGGTATGTTTGAGAAAATTGTTACATTTTTTAAAGCACCTGGGGGACCGAGCTTGGCTCGAAAAGCCAGTAGTTAGTTTTTTAAAAAATGCCTAGAGACTTATATTCACGGTTCCACTCCAAGGCTAGCGTATTTGCTTTGCTTATTTCCTCGATTACTTGGGCATGCCTGTTTTATGTTCAATCTTTAGTTTGAATGGTTCTCACAATTTATACATAACCTAATCATGTACATTTAAAGTTATGTACGCATAGGCAATAATCACAATTCTCAAGAAAATCACATGATACTTTACCAGGTGAGTGTTATTTTTACAATTGAATGGTTGCTTTTGAACAGCTATTAGTTTTTTTTATTTTAGCGAATTTCCCCTATAGGGAAGAAGCTATTACCGTAGGTGGCATGGTAAGACTTAAGCCCGAGACCATGATAACTTTTCGTTTTGAGGTCCCCAGATGCCAAAAACACTATTCGTTCAAACTTATATATATATATAGCTTTTAGCTCAAAGATAAAATGCACGATTGTCAGCGGGATATACGCATCCAGCAATAATGCGCGATTGAACTCTCCGTTCATTTTTGCCGTGAGCGTTGCGACAGTTTATACAGACCGTATAAACTGTAGAGACGCAAACAGACAAATTGCATTCTCCAAATCAGTTGTGCCAACCTTTGCCGTTTTCCACTGTGATAAGAGCAAACAGAAGTATTGCACGATTTTAAAAACTAGAATGACTACGGTATATGGTTTTGATTTGGTTCACTCAAAAACTTCTGATTATATTCAGTTATTGTTTAGCGATTTACATGTTATTTTTATCTTCTTAGATTATCTTACTGATCATTTTGAAACAAACAGTACAACACTTCCTCCGTTGTTATATTCACAAATAATTTGTCATCGCTTTTAACTTGCTAATGTTATTGTTTAATTGTACAACTTAATAGATGATCATTCACTTTGAAATAGGTAAATAATTAAAATTCATAGTTGTAGCCCCTGAACTGTGCGTAATAGACTAAATAGGTACATATCTTGTCGTCAACAGTTCAAATTGTAGTGTTTTTGTCCACTACATGTTTCACCGTAAATACGGCATTTTCAAGTGGTATATACAAGAACGAATTATCCAAATAGGATATGTCAAAATTTAAAAAAATCCACAGTCACAAACACAATCACAAACACATTTACGAATAAATACCGGTAGGCCTATCACACGCATATCTTCAATCACGCCACGGCACTGGTGAGAAGCAGACTCCACTGGTGAGAGTGGTTGTATATACCACTTGAAAGTGCCGTATTTACGGTGAAACATGTAGTGGACAAAAACACTACAATTTGAACTGTGATTATTAATTTCGGAAATCATGATTCAAACCAGCTGCTCGGCATATTGAATTCAACATTAGAGATAAATTGCAGTGCAGTACTGTTGCCAAATAAAATTTAAAATCTCAGTTTTACGCTAAATCGCTTACAGTAACTAAAATACAAACTTTATATCCCATAAAAATCAATGTTGTGTTCCTTACTGTCTGCAAATGTGTACCCAAAGACTCAAACCGTAGGTGTGTTGTCTGCTTGTTTACACAAACAGCCTAGCCCAAATTGTGGTGGTGCGTTCAAATGCAGTGAAAGAATCACCAAGCACGTTAAACAAAACAATACAAAATTAAAAATATAAAAAAACTTTGATTTTGCGATTTACAAATATTTTACGGTTTAATGTATTATACTGTACTATTCTAAATTTTTGAGCCAAGGAATAACCTTTGACACAAACATGGCCGTTGTACGTTCAGCAAGTTCCATTGTTGAAGTGGTTTAGGTTTACACTACCCGCTCTAAAGCCTGACCCACATTACTCAAGAATACGCCCCTTAATGCTGCAATAAGGGTAGGGCCTAATAACCATTATTGGTATTATTGTGTAAAATGTATTTGAAAGTGATTACATATAATTGTAGTGTTTTTTTCAAGCAATATAATAATACAAATTATTTTGTAATAAATTACTTTTAAGATAAGATTGTTATGGTATGCCTATTTATTTGTACACAAAATTAATAGTTTGTGAAACAACTGTTATGTTAGCGAAATAGGAAATACCCTATATATGTAAATATTAATCGTAATGATGTAATTAATTTACGTATCTGAAGCAAAGAAGGAAACGTTATACACTAACATTACGCAATACATCAAGGGAATAAATTTTTAACTGCAAAAAAGTTATTTATGATGAACTAGAAATAGCTTTAAATAAAATAAACTAATATAATCCCATTCAATGTCTTGGTAATCTGATATCTGAGCTGTTACCAGTGTACTAAAGCTGGAGAAACACTTTCTAGGGGCGTGCAGGGGCGAGCGGGACTTATTTAGTCTCTCAGCTGGCATCCTGATTGGCATATAATACGCGTTGCCTGCAGTACCAACTTCACGCGGTTACAGTGCCCCGTTTTCTGAACGGTCGGTTTTAATCATTAACATTCCTTACTCTTACCTATGGTTTTAAACTACCTAGTACACTAATTTATGTATATCGAGAAATATGTTGTTGACTGCTGTTCGTCTATGTAATTATAATATAAATAATTAACTAGGCCCTAGGTAACTTTATCAGGGTCTCTGGCGGACCCCTAAGGTCAGATCAGGATAACAACCATTTAGTTTTCATATTGTATGCCTAAAGAATCAGTGTGCACAATTTAAACTCTCTAGGTAGATGGAAAGTAGGAGAATTCGTGATGAGTGTGTGAGTGAGTGAGGGACTGAGTGAGTGAGTGAGTGATGGCTTTGCCTTTTATAGATATAGATATTAGGCTTATAGAGTTTCAACTCAAAACAAAAGAATCATAACAGCTAAGATGAAATAACGAGTGAACTGAAAAATAAACAGACATGCTAAGTTGTAACAACCTATTTGATAGTGAGTAGAACCATCGAATGAAGATTACATATATACTGGACGTGTTACAAATATTTTGTAGAAGATAAGTTTAGGATTCTGTATGATTGCCTTTTTTATACTACGATGAAACCTGACGACGTGTGTATGAAAACAACTTAAAAGAATTATAAAACTTTGATTAAGCCAAAACTGAAACTCACTAAGCCATAAAACTATATCATTCTATGCGAAAGGTAGGCGATCTGGTAAGACCAGAACTATACAAGTTTAACCATACGTCCACGTTTACACTTTATACATCTCCGTTATAAAATCAGTAACAGAAAAAAGTGTAAAGGGTGGTAACGTAAGTACCCAAAATGCTAGATTATTTTGTAATTGCCTCCTATTATACTTACTTACGTCATGGACACTCTACGCATTGTGAGGTTCATTCAGAATGTGTCATCTCCCTCAACACCCCGTAGGATTAGATATAGAATAATATATAACATATAATCATGATATTAAAATAAACTATTGTTTATGTTTGTTTGTTGGTGTTTTTTGTAAGAATGTAAGAGAATCCCTCGACTTTTTTATAACTAACGTAATAGTCCAGGCGCTGAGGGGGTTTGAGCATGCATAAAAGTATAACGCAATATTTTTGCAGATTGTTGTAATATGGACCTTGGTGATACCGGAAACGCATGTCGTCACTTTCCCAGGTGGTCGATAACTTGGGGGGAGGGGGGCAAAGATGGCGGGGGGCGCTATGCGTTAAAACGCCGATATCTCGAAAACGGTAAAAGATAGAACATCGGTTAAACCGTTGTTCTTTTTGTACAAATATGGGCAGTAGAAAAGCTTATCTGGTCTGAAGTCGTATCTCTATTAATAAAAGAGTTATGGAATAAAACATGAGTAAATGGGATATTTAGTTTGATTTTTTGAACGACTTTAGATGAAGTTTATAAGTATTGCATGCAAGTATAACCAAATATAATTACGTATTATTGTTATATGTAGTGTTTTGATACCGGAAACGCATGTCGTCACTTTCTCAGGTGGTCGACGACATGAGGGGAGGGGGGCAAACATGGCGCGAAGCGCAATGCATTAATACGACTGTATCTCGTCAACGGAATGAGATAGAACAACGGAGAAAACGCCATTTTAATCACAATAATTATTAAAATAAAAAAGGATATGTGGTTCAAGGTCGTATCTCCTGTAATAAACGAGTTATAACAATCATGTATTTCAAAAATTAGTGTTATTATCATGATTTTTAACAAAAAAAACGATTTATTTTTATATTGTCGGTTGAAATTAATAATAACGGCAACCCCTGTAAAACATGTAAAACAAGTTATGTTAGTTACGCCCAGTAAGTGAGATCGCTGCACCATAGGGAGATAAATGGTAATAACTACTTGTACGAATAACATTTTAATTTTAATCGTAATATTATATGAACTTACATTTTTTATTACGTGACTTTATGTAGAATAAATAGTGTCTAAATCTAAAGAATTGTATACAAACTTTGTATTTTTAATACCTTTGTTAAGAGCTAATATGAACTCGGTAATTGACGACGATTGCTTATATACCCTTTATATACCCTTACTTGGTTTGAGTCCATGTTCTTATCAAAAATAATTTTCTTCCGTTTATTAATAATTTCTTCTTTTGACCTGAAATGAAAAACAACACGTAAATTCCTTCGCAACTTTTATATAAAAAGTATATCCGTGTTTAATTTTGTATATCGTTAAAATAGCCATAGTTGATTAATTGGAATTTTTACATGTCCATTTCCGGTGAAATTTTTTAGTCATAAATTCTAATACCCTTAAATATAATACAATTTGTTTCGCTATGATTAAGATCAATGACAGGCACGCAATTGGTGTTTGCAATTTTGGAGTTTTGATATCTCTGAGGCAAATTTTAAAAAATATTATCAAAACATATGAAAATATTACTTGCCACACATTTTAAAAAACATGATAAGCTTAATCCATGGTTTAGATATGAGGATATGCGATAACTTTTACTTCGGTTATGACTAATTAGACTTTCAATTAAGATAGATACTAGTATTTTTTATTTAAATTTTCTGTTAAGCATGGGGTAACATCCTGTAGTAACCATTGATTTTTCCTTCTTAAACTTCGTCAAATAGATCATTTCGAACATTCTTGCAAGATTTCTTGCAAGATAGGACATATGTTTATATAAACCTTTTTGCTTATTTTGACCCAAGGAATCACTACGTAAATTATGTTCCCACCTTTTTTGAACACCCTGTTTAAAGGGTATATAAGCAACCGTCGTCAATTACCGAGTTCATATTAGCTCTTAACAAAAGTATTAAAAATACAAAGTTTGTATACAATTCTTTAGATTTAGACACTATTTATTCTACATAAAGTCACGTAATAAAAAATGTAAGTTCATATAATATTACGATTAAAATTAAAATGTTATTCGTACAAGTAGTTATTACCATTTATCTCCCTATGGTGCAGCGTTCTCACTTACTGGGCGTAACTAACATAACTTGTTTTACATGTTTTACAGGGGTTGCCGTTATTATTAATTTCAACCGACAATATAAAAATAAATCGTTTTTTTCGTTAAAAATCATGATAATAACACTAATTTTTGAAATACATGATTGTTATAACTCGTTTATTACAGGAGATACGACCTTGAACCACATATCCTTTTTTATTTTAATAATTATTGTGATTAAAATGGCGTTTTCTCCGTTGTTCTATCTCATTCCGTTGACGAGATACAGTCGTATTAATGCATTGCGCTTCGCGCCATGTTTGCCCCCCTCCCCTCATGTCGTCGACCACCTGAGAAAGTGACGACATGCGTTTCCGGTATCAAAACACTACATATAACAATAATACGTAATTATATTTGGTTATACTTGCATGCAATACTTATAAACTTCATCTAAAGTCGTTCAAAAAATCAAACTAAATATCCCATTTACTCATGTTTTATTCCATAACTCTTTTATTAATAGAGATACGACTTCAGACCAGATAAGCTTTTCTACTGCCCATATTTGTACAAAAAGAACAACGGTTTAACCGATGTTCTATCTTTTACCGTTTTCGAGATATCGGCGTTTTAACGCATAGCGCCCCCCGCCATCTTTGCCCCCCTCCCCCCAAGTTATCGACCACCTGGGAAAGTGACGACATGCGTTTCCGGTATCACCAAGGTCCATATTACAACAATCTGCAAAAATATTGCGTTATACTTTTATGCATGCTCAAACCCCCTCAGCTCCTGGACTATAAATACAAGTCTAAGTAGAAGAGAATTTTGAAGCCAGAATTCAAATTAAGGGTTCTAATATTTTAGAAACACTCGATGTTAGTTTAAAAAATGTCTAGCTGCTTATTCTTACATTTTAAGTGTATTTTAAAGAAGTACTTTCAGATTATAAGGAGTAAACAGCTGTGAAAGATTCAACCAATGAAATGAAGATGAGTTTTAATGATTCCCTAAAAATAGGATACAGAGGTTAACATCACGCTTTAATAATCCCATTCGATAATTATTTTAATAATCAAGCACAACAATTTGACTACTTTTTTAAGGGTATTTGCATCGTAGGAGAAATTCACGCATACCGTTATAAACGTTTTGTCGTGTAGATTTGCACCCTTTGTCCCTCATTAGTTATATCGGCCCTCAGGACTATATCCCACAGGCCTTAAAAGTTTCAATGTTTTAAGCCTGTCCGCACACTTGACTTATGCACTTTTCCGTGCACAAGACGCATGCATCAGCGCATGAAGCAACAACGCTTAAGAGGTATGCTCTATTGAATTAATTTTTAAGTTAAATGTGTGTGATATATAAGCAGTATGACAAAAAAAGTTGTTTATCACATGGAGCAAACGTGTGTTTTTAGTATTTAACCGTTTTCCGAGCGATTGCGCACCAAAAACAACCACATTTGCTCCTTGTGATTAAAACTACTATTTTATGGTTATTTTAAAGAGTATGTTATATAATCTCAAATTTTTAATGTATACCAAAACTGTAGACTAAATTAACATAATAATATAATATCAATTTTGTTCTCTGTTTGTATTCAAAACAGCAGAGTAACAAACTCATAAAATGTATATACATATCACATAAAATGTATATTCGATGTGGTAAATAAAGTAGTCTAAGTTGTACCAGTTCTGCAAGAAATCTCCCACAGATACGCCCAGTCACAAAACGTGGAAAGAATCAGTTACTTAAAACAAGCAAATTTATGTAACCGCTCGTTGTAAAACCAAACTTCAAATTACAAAAATAATGTTTTATTTTAAATGGAACCAAAGGTCCATCGGATTGATACAATCATACGTATTATCAAAACTAATATATACAAAGAAAACGATTACTGTATTGAGAAAGGTAAATTGGCCAAAAGAACTTTGCATTTACATATTTTAAAACACATTTAGGAGTCTTTTAAGTTAAAATGGCCAACCGGTTAAGACCGTGTCAATATCAGGAATGGAAAAACCGGGCCAATAATTTTTGTCTTCCATACGGAGTACCCAACTAGGGACTACAGTCACGCCAAATTCCTCGATTATCATTTCCGAGGACAATTATCAATTCAATTATCAATTTCCGTAATACATAGGCTAATTTTAAATTTAAAATTATATGTACTGTGGCATTAAAGCTCCTTATGATTCTACTACTTGTAGGACAGTACCTATTATTATTGTCATGTTCATACACACATGTAGTCAAACATTAAAAACGTACAGGTTGAATTCGATTACTTCCTGGACGAAATACGCCTAGGCAATACCTTAAGCTTCTACGTCTTCAAAATAAACCTCTATTAAAACACGGCGTTTTACTGTGGTAAGTTAGTTGTTTTATACAGCAGTTCCGTTGAATATATTTACTTGGTTCAATTTACTCCATTTTACTTACCTTATATTTTTGTCTTGGTTCTCACTTTAAAGGTTCACCTTTTAATAATGGTTAGAATTTGTCAAAGCTTCTGAATTATAATATTAAATATAGTATAATAGTGCTATCAAATTAACTTCTAGCATTAGCATTGTTTTACGGCAATATATTTTGTACTGCATTAAAAATAGTTGACTTTTATTTGTTAAAAGGAATTTATATAAATATATGCGTATGGTTTTTAGTAATAATATGCGCAAATTAATTTCGTCCGTCGCGTCGTGTCGGCCGCGTTATCAGTGCGAATGGATGAGCGCCTTCCGTTTAAAGATACTTTTTGCGCACCATGTAGAACGATGATCTGTAGTGTAAATGAACCTACTCTTTATATTTTCACTATAAAATATATGAAATGGCTCGTTGTGCCAACGGCCCTAAAGTTGAAATAACAAATATGTTAAACTAAACGGTTCGTTGTATCAACGACCTAATTTCATATTTATTTAAAATATTACATTTTAAGGCCGTTGACTCAACGATCTGTAGTGTAAATGGACCTTGAATTATTATTTTATTATTTAGATAGGGTCATAGTGCCAACGAGCTGTAGAGCAAATGAACCTTTATTTTTGTTTAGTTATTTTAGAAGGGTCATTGTGTCAACGATCTGTAGAGTAAATGAACCCATGATATATTTTATTAAATATTTAGGAGGGTCGTTGTGTCAACGATCTGTAGCGTAAATGAACCCTAACCGCCAAAATAAGCTATATGATTCACAGAATGCAAAAATATATGCTTTTTAGGGTTAAAATAATTATGTTCGCGAAAAAACCGGATAAACCACGACCGTGACACTAAAAATGGTACCAACAATGGAAAGTCAATCTCGCAATCGGTTACAGAAATCGCAAAAAACACCGAAATACTACTTGCGATACATCGTTCGATTTCAAATTTCTTGCAGAATCATATGGTGCTGATCCGAGTATCAATGTATCACACCGTTAAGAAAAGGGTCGCGATCGCGACCTTAGGAGTTGGAGAGTTAAACACCATGGTTTTGTAAACGGTGATGTGAAATAAAAGACCCAAACTGAAAATTACCTTCTTTGCATTCAGCGGCCACTCTGAGCTCCAAAATGTCCATCTGCTCCTGCATATTCTTCAGTACGCGATTGCTCTCGGTCGACTTGCGTCTGTACGCGATGAGGAACGCGATGAACACGAGCAGCAGCAGCAGAATGCCAGCTATGACACCGAACATGGCCGGCTTGCTGAGAGGGCCGTTGATGTCAGAGGGCGACTCGTAGCTGAGCCTTCCTATGGTGTACCGCAACGCACCTCCAGCTCCCACAATCACCTGTACCAGAACAAGCTTCAATCAACATCATATCAGACCAATTTAAAACAACATTAGGATGATTAGGGTTGTTCAGTAAGTGTAAAATGTGAGACATGACATAGGATTTTGTTTTATTCTCTCTTTTTCTTACAAAATACCATATTACAAATTTCAAATTTAATTCTGTTTAATTTTCATTCAAGAATGAATGATGGATGAATTGATGGTTTTTATTAATATGTAATTGAGTAAATTCCAAATTCCATTAAATAATACCGCTTAGTTCAAAACCGTTTTAAGGCTGACCTACACTTCTCGCGAACAGACCTGAACATTCGGCCGAATGTTCGGAGTATTCGTAAGAAGTGTGGGACAGCCTTTATTGTAGATTTATGAACAACTTCCTCTGCCTAATAAATATCAGTTATTGCTACTTTTTCTATTGCTGTGTTCCCCTTAACCTGTTGAACTCATTACTTATGTTGTTTGAAGTTATCATGGACATTTTCCACCACTGATTAGTAACACAAAACTGGTGTTACTTTTTTTACTAATCAGGATGCAAAATAACCACAGCAATTTCTTAAATAACATAAACTCACCATCACTAACAATGAATCATTATTTATTTTCCTTAAATGCTAAGGTGATTTGCATGGCAACTTTTAAAACTAATTCAATTGGAGCCTGTATAATGTTGTTATTTTAAGAATCCCTGATTGGTGGATACATCTATATTTTTTTAAACAAACAGCTAATGGTAGCGTTTGAAAATAGATTCCATGTACTTGGATCAACAAATAATTCTGCAGGAAATACACCACTTTAGGATTTAAAATGTCAACTTATAACAAGGACCAGGGGATGGGATGAGTTTTAAAACAAGAATTAGATGGTAAGGCAGCTTATTAAAGAGGGTTTTAAAATTAAATAAAGCGTGGGCCTATTATCCTAAATCACTAGTTGCTGAAAACCAAGTAAAATGAAAGGTATTCCTAAGCAGTTTTATATATATACTATGCAAAAATAATAATATCATCCAAAATACTGACTTCCAAATTACAAGAATCTTTAACATTACTTCCAATTACCATGGACAAATTTATTTCAGTAGTTATCTGCAACAATACCAACAAATTAAAAAATTTCCAACCTTAAAAAGCTCTGAAAAATATTTTGATCCATGGGACAGAACCCTGAACTAAATATGTTATGTCTATAGTAAAGACAAGAGTTCTGTCTTAATAGTGGAGTTTGGATTTCCACTACTAGCATTGCAATATTGGACTAGTTGTCAACTAAAACTAGTAGTAGGTATTTAGAAGAAACCATTAGATGTATGATGACAAAAACTGTTTTCGCTCAAATTAACTGTTGATATAAAACAGAAAATAACAATACAATATGAGATAGTTACAAAATATTAGGTGAGTTAAAAAATAATAAAACAAATGTAAGCCAGTAGTTACGACCTAGGAGCAGGACAGGAGAGGACTGCATTAAATGTAATTTGTTCAACTGGCAATAAAGTAAAACCAACACTACCACACAAACTGTACAGTAGAGTAGTGAATTTAGATATAATATTTGTATTAACCCTTTTGAGTGCCACGCAACGATATATCGTTGTGCACGGAACATCCGAAAAATACTTCACAACGATATATCGTCGTCGGTGGTCTTACCGAAAAATACATTGCAACGATATATCGTTGTTATGGAAAATTTTTCTTACGTCATTACTTTTTATTATTTCTTTCAGGTGATTTCCAGGATAGTTTCTAGCTCTATAAATCTAGTAGTTATTTGGTGAAAATCTTATATTTGAACAATGTTTATTTATCTGAAAAAAATATAAAAAATTTCCCGCATGTATAATATGTACCTATTCAAATTTTTTATTTTTTATTTTTTAGATATTATATATGAGCATAATATTATAGCTAAACTTTAAACTTACAAAACAAAAAAAGTTTCATAGTAATATCTTACCAAATAAAAAAGTTATTGATTTTATGTACAAAACCCTTGCAAAATGTTGATTTTGTGTATCGTTGTTATAGAAAATGTTTCTTACGTCATTACTTTTTATTATTTATTCCAAAACATTTCCAGGATACGTTCAGGTAAACATATACTCCATAAATATACGAGGCCTAGTTAGTTTGATTTATGAAATAATATTGTAATAAAACTTAAACCCTTGAATAAAGTTAGGCTACTGTCTTGTGTACTAATTTACCGTTTTTATATTTTTTTACATTTATGGAAATAACTCGTCCGCCTACAGCCCAAATTTGATGAAACTTTCAGGAAATATTTTGGGAAACATGTCCTCTATAAATCTAGTAGTTATTTGGTGAAAATCTTATATTTGGACAATTTTTATTTACCTGAAACAAATAAAAAAAAAAAAATAAATTTCCCACATGCATATATGTATTCAAATTTTTTATTTTTATTTTTTAAATATTATATATGTGCATAATATTATAGCTAAACTTTAAACTTACAAAACAAAAAAAGTTTCATAATAATATCTTACCAAATAAAAAAGTTATTAATTTTTTTGCAAACCCTTGCAAAATGTTGATTTTGTGCCTGGCACTTTTTGGATATACTCGGTTAAAAACTCTGGCACTCTAGGGATGTGACGACCGAAAAACTCTGGCACTCAAAGGGTTAATTCCTTTTTATTTAAAGGTTTTAACTATATTAATAGTTTTCATGGGTTTATTTTTTAAAACAAATCTTACCCTGACATTTGTCACTGACGAAAAATGTTCAGTTTGAATTGCTCACTACTTTGCACGCTCAGGTCATTTACTGAGTTATACTGAAGTTGTTTGTTAATTGTAACTGTAATACTTAATCTTAGAAACGCTTGTCTGTCAGTAAACACTACTAACGGTTTCAATGTATTAAATTTGTATATAATAAGTGAAAATCTCACGGTACGAATGAATTGCTAACATTTTAAAAGCAGTGCTCTATACACCTTGCCTTAATGAGGAACGCCCACATAATACAGGGTGTCAAAAATAACTGAACTATTTTGAGTATAAATACCTTAATAATACACATGTAGAAAATGTATTGAATTAAAATTGACACACATACTCTTAAAGTTTATTGGACATCATTTTTGTTGGTGAACTTTAAGCATAAATATAAGCAGTTTGGTTACCCAGTTCTGACCATATCCTCTGGCACGTTTCATTACTATGTTGCCATATTTTGATTGAGTCTGCTACAAGTGCCGGGACATGTTAGGATGCCCGTGACCGTGATATCTAAATGTTTATTAGTTTGTATCGTAATTCGTCGTGTATGTGTTTTGTTTTGTTTAAATTTTAAAATCTTGACGACTTGCAAGCCTTGAAAATGTTGCACTTGCAACGAAACATGTTGGCATAACCTATATGTCAAACATTTTGGACTATTGACGGAGGTAAGAAACCTATTTAGTTATGTTAATTCTTAACCTTAGCTTTTGAAGATTGGAGATTTTAGACTTACAAACTTGGTCTTTAACAGAAACCGATACAAATCACATGGTTGGGGATAGGGTAAGGAGCTGTGTGTGCGTCCATAGTGCCTGCTTTATTGCAGCTCATGTTTTAAAAGGATTCAAGTTTTCAATAACCCCAATGTATCACATATGCCACTTTTTAAGTTTTGCTATCACATGGTTTCACATGGTCATCTTTAAAATTATCTAAATGAGCCAAACAGGTTTTAGGAATCTTAAATGTCTTAAGTTTTTGGGGGCACCTGATATTATATAATTGTACCATACACCCCAATGATGAAGACATCTTAAGAATATACAAATCAAAATCCACCTAAATGCTTAGTATGAAAAAGTGGTACGAGCAACAAGTTAGTAACATTCAACCATTTTAGGGCACTTTTTCACTCCCTAGGCATCTAATTTTACTATTTTTTTTTTGCCAAGTTACTATTATGCACAAGACAAAGTCTCATAAATCAGGAAAAATATTATTTTTGGGTGGTAAAATATCCTTGATAACAGAATAAAAGATATGGCAGGTGGCAAGATTTCTCAAAATTGTTTTATACTAGTAGAATAAATGACTCTAACAACTAATATTACCTTATGGAGAATGTTATATTTTTCATTGTGCATGTAAAAGTCATGCAAATATGGAGTGACTGCATTAACAAGAGTATTACACAACCAAATAGGAAAGGGAACTTTCAAGGTTTCAAGGACAGAAAAGATAGGATAAATCAACCAATAAAGCCCATTGGAGGAATACATCCCCTTTATGTATATCAGTTCACAAACAGCCAATTCGTGGAAGGGTAGTTGAGCATAATGTAAAGATGAGACTCACTTCACCTTAGTTGGTATTATCAGTGTTCCAAGTTCAGCATGAGTCCAACCGTTCCATTCCAAGAGAAGCGGGAAGGTACCAGGGGCAATTAAGCTTGTCATATGTACTTCCAAAAGACTTACCACTTCTGAGGGGGATTTTTAAAATTCCACCTAATGGTGGAAACTAGACAGAAGGTTGACTTGGGACCAAACATCATCAGCTCAGTTGACTTAAAAATTATGTAAGCGATTTCAGTAATTATTTTAGAACTTGTCCTGGGCAAAAAATCATATCCAGGAAAAGTTCTTAACAAATATATTTTCAAACACAACAGTAGTGTAAGGTACACTACATGACTATCTTATTTAAAACAAAAGAGCAAAATTTTTCAATCAAATCTGAAACATAAAAAATTGTATAACTTCAGCAAACACTTAAAAAACCATGTGTATATATTTTTTGAGTAATTTGCTGCACTTAAGATTTGATAATTTTTAAGCTGAAAGGTACTGTATTTCATAATTATAATAGGTAACCAGTAATTATTACTTACAGGCTACTGGATAGTAAATTGTTGAAAATCAGTATATAGTGAGAATCGTAAATAATCTGACCAACTTAAACTAAAACTGACCACAACTTCAGGCAGAGTTGATGGCTCGGGCCCCTGAGCATCGTGGTTGTCAAGAGGCTGAGTAGGGGGCGGACGACACGTCAGCTGTTGCCTCGACAGCGAAGTCACGTTGCAATCTGCGCTGCCAATCCTCACCTTAACATCAGCTTCCTGCGACGCTCTGTCAAGATGCTGGCCCTGCGACACATAAATGCCAACATTTAAGTGTTTTCTTTAGTAGGAGTCGCAAAAAGGCCATTTGGAAGTAACCTCCGTTTGATTATTGCTAGGGAAATAGAAGGTGAGCACCACCATTAATGCAAAAATGTGCATGTTAGGTAAATTAGGGTCCAGCCATGATAACAAAAGGCCATGATCACTAGATATTTGCTTCTCAAAATGTGTGGTACCATAAAATGAAAAATGTTTGTATTAGGAGCAGAGTTGTTTGAGATTGAGTCCATTTGGAAGTATTAAACAACCGTGATAAGAAAAAATGACAGAACCATCTGAGGTCATTGATGAACTTGTTGAGAAACTCAACGAAAACGTCTATATCACTCAATATTTAATTATTTTCAAAGATTTCTAGTAAGTACCCACTCGTTTCCAGGGTGTTGTACAAATATGTGACTAGAGAGGTTATGCTATCCAAAGTATAAACATGTTTTATCTCCTTTTATGTTTTATCTATTGAACAAGAAAGTTGCTTTTCAAACAGGTCTCATAGTTTATGTTCTTATTGAAGCACAGGGGTGAATGAAATAAGTATTTATCTAGAAGATAGGAGGTGGTAAGACTGGCAATACTTAGTGAGGGTGCTAGAGATGCTGGGCACATTACAATTTGTATAAACACACAATCCAAAATCAGAAGCAAACATTCGAATGTAACATTGATACAAAACAAAACATACAATTTTAGGATTGTAGTTTCATAATTGATGAATTAATCATTAAACTAGGCCTATATTGGTTGAACACACAACAATGAAGAATTACTGTAAATGAGGCAGACTGAGGTATTATCTACTGAATACTTTAATGTTTTCATCTTATCCTGAGTTATTAAATACAGTGGACACCCTCTAAACCGCCATCCATAGGGACCCTGGGTCGGATTACGAAAAGAGCGGTTAAAACAAATAACACCAGGGTATTGTTATTAACACTTTGACTGCGCGTGGGACGTGGGGCGTGTTCCCGCCAAGCGGAAACTGTTCCGATAGGTGCGGTCACACTTTTAATTCCCGGTTAACGAATGACAAAAACACTGTACGGTGCTGTACTGCGTTACGAAACAACTGGACGTAGTTCTACAAAGCGCCAATAGGTCGCAGCACACTCCAGATAGCAGTAGTCAAACAGGGTCGCCATCTAGTGGGACGAAAACGAATGCAGGGAAGTCCCGTGACGACCAGGATATTGGGGGAGGTTTACTACCAACCGACACCAAAATAAAGCTCGCATTCTGAGCGACACGCGCAAAAATATCGTCCTCCTCCGGCCCAGGCAGAGTCATTGTTGCTAAGTGGACTTGGTGGGAAGCCAGTAGTGGACTTGGTGGGAAGCCAGTGTCCCACGCGCATGCACTGCGGGACCGTGATGGGATGCCGGAGTCCCACGGGCAGTCAAAGTGTTAAGCACTAAAAATGATAAAACTTATAGGACAGTTAAAAATAGGTACTAAAAGGCAATAATTGATTAACTAAGGACAGATATGATCAACTTGTTGTGACCTCAACAATTCTTATAGTACAGTCACATTATCGGGTCATCGGCTGCGGAGGCAGGCATGAGTCATTTCCTGGAAAGAGGTAACTACTGAGTAATGGAACAGAAAAAACTATAAAAGGAAAGGGGTGCCTGAGAAATAACCCATCGAGAAAAAGTGTAAATCAACAGGAAAATATATCACTGGCAAAAAGTAAGACAAATATCACATACACTCGATAATTTTCGGGACAACTTGTTCCTTTCCTTTCATAGTTTTCCTGTAACATGGCCTAGAGCTTCCCTAACCTATAACCTTGAGTAATGGATCAAACGCTCTTACATTTATGGTCAGGTAGTCGCTCTTGTAATACTTGACTTCCTCGTCGAACTTGTCGTAGATGGGGTTGGGGAAGAGCAGGAAGGCGGGGAAGCCGTGCCTCGTGAGGTTCTGCACCCCCGCCACATTGTCCATTTTGAAGCCATACTCAAGCTTCTCAGGATGTTCTGCGTCCAACTCTGCATCTCCGATGTCTATCTCTGGCGAATAGCACTTCATCAGTGAGTTACTCCTGACGTTGCATTTCTGGAAAAGAGAAAATCCACGGTTATTTATAATTTATTCATCATGGTTATTGTTATAAGCATGGTTTGTTTATTGGTAGTACTAAATACTCTCCAAACTGAATTCAATAAACAAATATTTCTAACAACCATTTGTATTCACGATTCCTTAAATATGTTTAGCAACATCATAGTTTATTAAACTAATCTAAAGAATAAAATATGCTGATAAATCAAAAAAAATGTCATAATGGGTATAGCAATTAAGTTAAAAATTATAACATTCTAAACTAACAAGAGGTTAACCTTATTATTAACAAAACAATACCTGCATTAATACATTCGCCTTTTTTGATATTTTGATTTTATCTATCATTATTTGTTCTTGAAAGTATTAATATAGTTCTGAATTAGATTTCAGCATGCAATGCTATTCTATTTAAAGAATTTACTACCTAAGATACAATTATTTATAGATAAGAGTAAAGTTATAAAATCTTTGGGAATATAATGATACAATATTTAAAACATCTTAACAGCTTTGCTGCGTTTGTTATGTTTAAACATGAAAATCTCATAGATTTCAATGTTGAGCGATGTCTGATTTCGGGACACCCGCAGTGAATGTGTTAAAAAAGTTGCTGAATTTATTAAAAAACTTTAATAACCACAACATGTGAACTAATAGCTCTCTAAGCTCCATACAAATTGCAATTTATGGCTATAAACATGACTGGTATGATTTACAAATATAATAAGATCACTAACTTGCTTTCTAACCATGTCTTTATTAAATTAACCAGAAACATGACAAAGAATTAAAATACTCTACTTACACTGAGGAACATCTTTCCGTTGTAGTGGACGTACATCTGAGGGTTCTGGATATACGCCAGGTTCTTCCCCGTCACCGTGATGAGAATACCGCCGGCAGGGATCCCCTTGGGAATCTTCAGCTGCTGAAAATTTCCCTTATTATAAAATTAATAATTAAAACAAGCAACCTAGGGCACAAAAACACAAACAAAACAAAACATTAACGAACGAGAACAAAAACATTAATTCATCAATCTCAACAACATAAATCATCATTTATATTCAATCACCTAGGTTATAATTCTCGTTTGAAAAAATTCATGTAAGTTTTCCTATGTTACAATCATACAATCTGACTATAAATTTAAGTATTTAAAAAATGTTAGATGGTAAATTTGTATTACGAATTTAGAAAGATGAATATCAATGGCAATGATGTATATAATCGTTTATTTCTATAACTGCAATTGCTACATTGCATAGCTATAGTCTCTATATCTAATTTCAATTCACTCCAGGATATGACCAAAATAGGAAATAAAAGAAATAATTAGAGATGTGCAAGTACTCAAAATTTTGAGTTCGAGCCGAGTTTAGAACTGAAACTCGAGGTTTTACTGAGACTCGAAGGTTTCGAGCGAGTTTACTCCTACCATTGACCCGCATCGTCTGTAAATTCAAATTGAGTGTGAACGCATTTGAGGTGTTAAGAGTTGTAATGTGGATTTTAGTGTTTTATATTATATTATATTATATTTAGTGTTATATTATATTTAGTGTTATTAGTTGTGGCTTATAAATTTGTGTTACTCTTTACACCAAAATGGAGGATTTACCAGGACCTTCAGATTGAGTTGTATGAACACTGTCTGTTTAGTCCACTTTTAGATTAACCGTCATTTTTTAAAGTAATATATCAAAATCATATCTGTAATGAAATCTAATAGGTAAGCATAAGAAGTTTGTGATTGTTTTTTGTTCCATAATAATTGAAATTGAGTCAATCTATTAATTTTAGGCTCAACTGTCCTTTGGCATTGAGCTGTTTTTAAAGACATTAATGATTAAAGTTTCATTAATGATTTTTTAAATAATTTGTAATATTTTAAAACTCTATTTTAGACATGGCTTCAATTTTATCAATTGATTTGCCAGGCACTTTCAAACATATCTTCATGTTGTTACTAACTGATTGTTCTTATTAGGACTATTAGTGTTAAAATTAATGCTAAGATATGTTAGTAAATACATTTTGTGTGGTAAGTAAGTAGGCTAATGTTTTACCATGTAATAGGCCTTTTAAATATTAAAATAAAGTTTATTTTAACTTATAGGCTTGAATGTAGTTTTATTTTCTCCATTCGTAGAAAGATGTAGCTTAGGCCTGAACATAATATACAAAACATAGGATAGATAAAAAAGAGGAAATGAAATAAAACACTGAGATTATTTTTTAATGAAACTGCTAATTAATACCATACAGGCTATAACAACCTTAATACCAAAAGATTAAAAGTATTTTATCTTCATGGCAAAATGTTATGCTATAATTTTGGTATGATTTATTTTCATATAAATGTATTTTACCTTTTTCCAATGAAGCAGGAATCCATTTATTTTACTTATTATTGTTATTTTTAGGTCATAGTGACTAGAAAAGTATATTTTAATAACAACATTTATAAATGGAACCCTATACACTGTTTTGATCCAATTCTACTCGGACCTATGTGTTTTTGTTATTTGTATACTCGACTCGAACTCGACCTCGACTCGACTTAAAAAACCTGTACTCGCACATCTCTAGAAATAATAATAAGCAAAACAGTGTAATAGTAAGAAAAAAAGAGGGCACACTCACTGCAAAATTAAACATTCATTTCTCAAAATTAATTTTAGAACTGCCTCAAGGACATCCACACACAGTTTTCAATTGGCCTTGAATGGTCAAAAAAACTTAACCATGGAGTAAAATGTATGTCGTGCCAAGAAGCGCTTTAAGCGATCGATGTTTGTGATAAAACTATTCCTACCACGTAAATCGAAGGTGGAAAAGAGACATACCTGACTAGCGACTCCGGACTCAGCAGATTCGATGGTGGGGTCCTCGACATACTCGAACAACTCCTTGTCATACGAGCGATCTCCTTTGTCGAACTTCATCTTGACCTTCCCGCTGCGCTGGCGGTCCGACGCACTGGTGATGCACAGAGCTTCGTTGGGGCTTGTGGAGATGATTTCACAGGGCAAGGTGTCGATGAAGGCTCGGATGCGAGAGCCGGCGTTCATGTAGTTGCCTTGGATCTTCAACAGAGTCCCTCCTGACCTGGGGCCGAACTTGGGGGAGATAGACTCCAGGCTGGGGTCCACGAACTCGTACGTCTGCTTGCTCTCGCCTCGGAAGTCCGCGACCCTCACCACCACCGGGCCTCTCCGCATCACGTTAGTCCCGGGGCTGTCCACGCGGCAGACGATCTTCTTGGTCTTCTCGTAGAGTTCCTCGTAAGGCTCACAAGGCAGACCGGCCACCTCCACTCCGCCATAGACATCTCGGAATGTCTTCCCCAGGTTGATACCTGTCAATTAATTGTATTAGTTAATTTAATGTCAGACATCCATTCTTACTAAACTCTCATGGTTGTATGATAAAAGTGGTCTAAATATACGTCGAAGATTAGAGGTGTGCGGATATCCAAAAAGCCAGTTCGGTTTCGGATCGGATCGGATATCCGAATACGATCCGAAGGCTTTATCGATATCTGATAAGGTCTAGAACATATCCGACTTATTCGGATAGACTGTATATCTGGGTATAAAAAGGTAGAAACGAAACAATAAATATGTTTGGACCATTAGTTTTGACTCTTGACGTCGTTCAAGGTAACATGATGCGATTCCTGTCGCTTTGAATGTTTTCGGTACGTAACTCGTATCAATTCATCGATATGATATTTGTGTAATCATGTATCGTATCGCGATACGCGGCCAGATCGTACATCATGTAAGCAAACAGAATGAATAATAATAATAATAATAATAATTCTTTATTGTCATTCAGCAATACATAGTTACAATAGACAACGTCATAAAAATGTGAAGTTATACAAACATAGTGAAATCACAGACTCTGAGTTCCAACAGAAAAAATAATCTATTATCTTAAAATACAATATATCAAAACTCCTAAAACTGTATATTATACACATTACCATGCAGACTGTTAGATAGAGTTTAAAAGCACTGAGAAGTCAGAGAGTTACTAAAATATTCATCCACTGTATAAAATGAATGACTTATTAACCATTTAGATAATTTTATTTTTTGAATACGGTTTATAAAGAGAAATGTGTGATAGCAAACGTTTTTGATAGTAAACAACCGCAAATTTATACAATATTGCAACTTGATGTCGATTCATGATTCACGGGATAAACGCTGACAACGAGACAACAGTAGTGGCGACTGGCGAATAAGTCGATAATTTTTCGTTGATAGTCGATTTCCGATAGTTTCACTTTCTTACGAGTGCAATGAGCAAGCTCTCATAGAGTATTCAAAAGTTGCATAGTGAAAACGGAAATGTATGAAATTTAAAATTGCTGCTGCTGATATTTTCCTTCCATTCAATGCAATTAAAAATGCTGAGTAAAGTATTGCTGACTTGTGCAAAACGAGTTGCATAGCTTTCTCTATGGTGAAGTTTCCCACTATGATCAACGAGCTTAATCTAGCTAGAGCTCTTATACTCCAAGAAAAGACTTTACTTGTTTACCCCTGGACGAGACCCTTAGATATATGAAGCTCGTCAAGTATCTTTACGACGACACGACGTTTAAGCAGCGACGACCTGACGAAAGATTCCAGAAGGCATCGCTTAGTTATCTATATTTTTTATTTATACAGATGTTTCGTTCGGATATTATTTGATTTCGTTAAATTCATATATTTAAAATGGAACCGAAAAGGAAGAAAATCGTGATATGTAAATTATTAAAAAGAACGAAGCCGATAGGTTGAAATGCAAGCTGACGCTGACACTTAGTAGTCTGTTTACATTCCGGTGACAAACTAGGTTAAACAAAGTTTCTAATTTGTATTAAACAAAATAAATTTGAACTAGGCCTAGTTAGTAAATTTATAAAACAAAGTAAATTCTTTGGTTAGCTCATACAGAGTTGAAGCCCTATACTGATTCATTGTTTCAGTAGGGTCTGATTGCCTTTGTCATGCTAGGCCTTTAGTGTGTTGTGTTGTGATGTCTGCTTTGCTATCAACATCGGTGATCCCGGTCTTTTAAATAGGCTGTAATCATATTAAAATGTTTCCTGGTTGATTCTCTTGCCGGACCATATGTTTATGTTTGGTTTTTTACCAGGCCTACACCCATATAGGCTAAGGTGTGTTAGCATAATGACAAGGATTAATGATAGACAAGGTGACATTACATGATTTGAGTAGCCTAACCTAGGCCTACTGTTATTAAATTACCTATACTTTTATCTTATACCTACACAACCAGTAAACTTGTTTCTTGTATTTTTCACTGCAGAGAAGATAATATTTTCGAGTATGTAGGCCTACAGAGGTTGGTATATTGCTCCTCCAATTAGACATGCTGTTTTCTGGTGAGGTTATGTGTAGCACAGTCTTCAATAACTCAGAAAGATACATTTGTAAAAATAATAACCGCTTGTTGTGTTTTGAATAAAATTACTAACCGGTAGCTTAAATATTGTATATTTATATCTTGCAAGAAAAATGAAAATTTTAAGTTCCAACCTGAAGTTATGGTAGTTTTAGAGATCGGGGTAAAGTAGGCTAAAAATCTGAATCCGAAAATTATCCGATCCGAAACCCTTACCATCCGATCTGTATCCGATCTAACCCGAAAATCTCATGGAAAATAAACATCTTGAATCTTGAAACCGATCCAAACTAAAAACTCACTATTCGCACACCTCTATTGAAGATGGCTTAATAAAAATAAAGCATTAAAAGTAGCTTCAGTATTAAAATTAATAAAACTGATCAATTAGTATAAAATATATACAACTGCTACAGGCTAACTAATGAAATTTCGTACAAAGTTAAATTTTACCCCTTTGAAAAATTATTAACATGTTCATACTTGTCTACCCAAATTATAAATGAACAGAATCACTTTTAAGTTGTAATATACTGAATTCAGAGAGCTAAATAAAACATGGAAAGAAGTTGTTTGATTTGTAACAGTTCAGAATGGCTTTTGCAAAATTGCCTAGCTTCTAAAAAAAGGAAGGGGCTAGAAAATATAAAAGTGAGATGCCCTTCAGCTTCAGGCGATATTTAAGTTGAATAAATTACACCAAAACACTGGAAACAGAAAACAAATCAGAAACAGCACTTGTTTACACAAAATAATTTTTCTCCAAAAATGGATCATTTCTCTTTGAGAAGAGGGGATGGGTTTCAGCAAAAACTGATGTTCCTTATGGGTTGCCTACTGCACTAGTTGGTTTTCATTGATTAATTATTTTGGATTACAGCTGAAAGATGTGATGTTAGTTATGAAAAAACATTTTTCATTCACTTATATTTATTGTTCTTCCATTATTAAAATTATTTATATCACATTACTATTATCTCTTAGATAACTTTCCTAGTACCGGGAATCTTAAGGTTTCATACAAAAAATGCAGAGAAAAATTAATCAATTCACTTAAAAAAAAAAAAACGAACTAGAACATACAGTTCAGTCTCGCAAACTTGATCAAATAAGAACTGAGTTTGCCTTAGCTTGTAAGAACAACGATAAAGTAACTGTAGAAGTAAATTTTACTTTAAATACATGTTATTAGGACAAAAACTAAGAAAAAATAGTAATACAGCATAAATACCCTCGTCGCAGCAAACCTGCATACTCAGCGAATTTCCAATGAATTATAACATAACACATTAAGCCACTTAACAGGGATTCATAAGAAATATATTCACAAACAAGCGATATTTAAAATATTAATTATTCTCCATAAGAATAACATTGGGGATGAGTACGCAGGTTTTCTGCAACAAGGAACACAAAATAATGGGTTTTCATGCAAATATCAATAGAACTCAGCTATGTAAAGTCACATACCAAGTTTCATCCATATACATTCATAAATAAGCGATATATAAAATTTTAATTATTTTCCATAAGAATAACATGGGGACCGAGTACCTAGGTTTGCTGCTACAAGACCCATAGGCAAAAAATTGTTTTTTTGTGCAAACAACAATAAACCACAACCAGATGAAGCCATATACCAAATTTCGTCAGTTTATGTTCATAAATAAGCGAGATATACAATTTTTCTTTTCCTCCATAAGAATAACATTAGACAACGTACTGTGTTTAGCACTTTCAATATCTCAGTAACCAATTGACGTAGAGCAATGATCAAGATACCAAATTGTTTGTTTTTTTATGCTGAATTCAATGGTGAAAATTAAAATTTGATGTTAATAAAAATTACATGTGGAAACCCCCAAAACCCATTTTTGGGGTACAAAACCCCCCCAAAACCCCCCTTCAGATGGTGCGATATGTCTGGTTTTCGAACTCGTTCAAATAAATGGTACTTTACACGTTTGTAGCAAATTTCATTAAGATCGGATCTCTTTTACGAGAGTTATCGTGCTTACGGACACATATATATATAAAAATATATATATATAAATATATATATATATATAAATATATATATATAAATATATATATATATAAATATATATATATATATAAATATATATATATATATATACATACACATATATACAAATTTGAACGAATGTTGTTTTTTGCATCTGGGGACCTCAAAATGAAAAGTTATCATGGTCTCGGGCTTAAGTCTTACCATGAGACCTACGGTAATAGCTTCTTCCCTATAGGGGAAATTCGCTAAAAGCAAGACAGAACATTTTACTAGATTTTTTCAAGCTAATAATTAATCCATTTTAAAAATGTCTCCTGAATTATTGTCTACGGAGTCAAGATTCTCATTGCCGGCTGACTCATATATGGAATTAATATATTTTCGTATTAAACTTAGTATTGTGAGTATAAACTGTGTTTATGTTGAACTTTTACATATTTTAAGGAATCCATGAAGATCTCATGGCAATTTAAGTGACCTGATGGAATTTTTATTCCGAAACATGTCGCCATGGACGAAGGTTACAGGAACAGAGCTCATGCACAAAAAAGGTATGTAACCTTGTATAGCTAAAAATTAACTAACACTTCTATAAAAGTAGTCAAAATGAGTGCAGTATTTCCAGGAGTGTTAAGATTGTGAGAATTTACTGTACCACACAAGTGTTCATTTACCTTGGATAGTGATGTTGGTGCCTCCCTCCCAAGGCCCGAGCTGAGGGTAGAATGAGGTGACCTCAGGGTTGGGGCAGGTGTGGTTGCGGTCCAACCAGATCCCCCCTCCGCGGTCACACTGCTCTGACACCTCGCAGCGGTCGGACACTTGGCACCAGCCGCACGCAAACTTCTCCGCCAGTGCCAGACACATGCCACAGTTGTCTGCCATCTCCCGGCACCGGTAGATCACCACTGTCACAGAATTAGGTTAGGTTAGGATCGTTCTGACACCTAATACATTGAGTGTGATCAATCAAAATTATTTGTTATAATTTCATCAAGAAATGTAATGGTGTCAAAAAATACAAATAAATTACAGTTATCTATTCTTGCTTTACAGTTTTTAGTTTGGTGATATGCTGAAGTATTTGTCTAATGAATAGAGAGGTCGCTCCACAAGCCAGTCTTGCAGTTTTTTCTTGAGTTCTAGTCCTTCCAGATTCTTCAGTGTTGTAGGCAGTGCATTGTCGAGTTTGCGCCCCATATAAGATGGTTTTCTGCTGTACTGTGTTGTATGGTGTACTGGAAGTAAATAGTCTTTTGCTTGCCTTGTGTTGTAGTGGTGTAAATTCTCCCCTCGAAGTCCTGCTGGTATGTGTAGTAATCACAGAATGGATGAACAAGCAAATCACTGTTAAAATACCCAGTGTTTTAAAGGCTTCTTTGCATCTCTCTGTTGGTTTGAGATCAGCACGTGTTCTTATTGCCTTCTTTTGTAGAATAAGAATTTTATTCAGATTTTGCTTTGTTGTACCACCTCAAACTGTCGAACCGTATCTGATGTGAGACTCCACCAAGGCATAGCAGGCCACTTTTGCTGCATCAAGACCTCCAATCCACTTCATTCTTCGCACAATGAAAATTCCTGATCCTAGCTTTTTACTTAATGAGTTATCATGGTTGGTCCAGGAGAGATCAGAGTCTATGGTGACTCCCAGTAATTTGGTTTCTTTTTCCACCAAGAGGTCAGGAATTTCTGATTGGTCATCCTTTCGCCTACTGAAATTCATACAGCTGCTTTTCCCGGGTTTATTGCTAGGTCATTTTGAATGCAGAACTGCAGCGTTTTATTTGTTGATGTCAAGGTTGGTCAAGGTTCATTCTCACAACATTATAAAAGGCATCATACATTTCTTCTGCACCCAGCGCATCGTGTACACCAGTTTTCTTTCATAACCTCAACTTAAAAAAAAACTTTCTAGATTTTGTTTATTTCTGTATGAAGTTCTTGTGCGGTGTCTGTGTTAAAAAGAAGCGTTGTGTCATCAGTATACATTATGGTCTTCACTTTGTTGTAATTTATGAAAGTTGGAAAATCATTAGTGAAAAGGACAAACAGAAAAGGGCCCAGAACTGATCCTTGTGGTACTCCTCTGGTTGAAAACTGAGTGCTGATTTGAAGGAAGTCTTTTTCCCATCTATCGTCTTTTGTATTTCTACTATCTGTTGGCGAGCCAAATAGCTCGTTATCCAGTCTCCTGGTCTGCCTGTGATGCCTAAAGCTGCGAATTTAGTCAGGATAAGGTCATGCCCCAAGCAGTCAAATGCTTTACTGTAGTCAACCAGGACGGCTGCTATAAGTTTGTTACTCCTCCAGCTGATCTATGGCAAATTCGACCAAGCTGACAAGGGCAGTAATTGTCGACCTTTCCTTCAAGAAGCCATGCTGGTGTTTTGTTAAAAGGTCTTGTTTTATCAGATGTTCGGTCATTCTTTTTATTACAATTTTTTCCATTATTTTTGAAAAGGTGAATATCAGAGAGATTAGCCGATAATTCTCAACTTTTGTGGTAGGTCCTTTCTTGTGTTTTAGATAAATATTTGATTGTTTTAATGCTGATGGAAAGTGTCCTTGCTCAAATGACTCATTAATTAGACTTCCTAGTGGGACGGCTAGTTGTTCAGCACAATACTTAATGACTTTCGATGGATCTTCATCTAAACCATGACAGTTTTGATTTTAGAGATTTTATTGTCTCTATTACTTCATTTATGTTAGCTGGAGCAAGCTTTAAAGTTTCCACAGGTTGTAAGGTGGGAGGGTTTGGAGTAGAGGGTCCATTATAGTGTAGGTCATTTCTGTTTTTTTTCCAGAGTTTTTCCTGCCATTTCTGAAAAATATGTATTTAAGTGCTCAGCAATCAATGAGGGATTGTTTTCTATTTACAGTTAATTTCCATTAGCAGGGGAGTGTCACATGTATTTTTTGCCTGCTTCTCTGCATTGATTATGTTCCACAGCGCTTTTGACTTATTGTCAGATCGGTTTATATGTTCTGTTGCCACGTTGAGCTTGAGGTTTCTAAGTGTAAGATCGCAGTTCTTTTTCTTACAGTTCATTATCTCTCTGTCAGCAGCATTGCCTGTTAGTTCATATCTCCGAAAAGCCCTGAGGAAGTCTTCTTTTAATAGCTTAGCCTCATTATGTTAGACCATGATCTTAGGTCTCACTTTTGCCCTTGTTTTTTTCTTGGACAAGCTTGGTCAAGGTTCATTCTCACAACATTATAAAAGGCATCATACATTTCTTCTGCACCCAGCGCATCGTGTACACCAGTTTTCTTTCATAATCTCAACTTAAAAACTTTCTATATTTTGTTTACTAAAGTTTCTTCTAAATTCACTCAATGTAACATATTGCATACTTCGATTCATAGGATTCCTTTCCTATATGGTTCTCAATAGTTCTTAGTTGTAATCAAATGAAGTGATCGGATGGTCTTTTGATTTTTTTTAACGATTACGAAATTTATTTATTGCCCGTATTAATAGAGATTTTTGATTACATAATAAGGGTTTTCACTAACTTATTATCCTAATTGTTTTTTCGACCCCAAACGAATATATTTTTGTAACATGTACTAAATTTAGCATCTTTAGGCTATCTTGAGTTTGTAAACCACAAAATTTGTACTGCTGGTTTATGGCCCTTAAGTGTGAATTTGTAATTTTGTTAATTATATTTTTCAAGTTTGGCAGTGTCGTGGAAGCATGCAGTGAGTGTTTTACTGTAAATTATACTCCCATCAAATTCTCCTTATTTACCTGAATAAAATTAATATAAATGTTGACATAGGTGGATTCTTTAAACATTTGTATATAGTTAAAATGCAAAATTGTGGTGCAAATGACAAATAATGGCTTAAGAAATTTGGGCAAAAATGTTAAGTGGTTCTAGGATTAAACATATCAGCTGCTGTGAATGTGTTAAACAGCAACTTAAAACCATCTTCATGGGGCAATCAACTACACTGTCTACCCATTTAATGACAGCTACAATAAATAAACACCACGAAGTAAACCAACTGCATACATTATGTAACAGTAAGATGAGCCTTACACAAAGACATCGGAAGATTATGCAAGAATTATAAGCTTAACTAACTTACCGTGGATGTTGTCGGGATTATCCAAGGGCTTGGAGCCACCCCAAATGACAGCAAATGTGGCAGTGATGTTGGGGGCCTTGGATGTGTAGGAGAACTCCATGCTCTCACAGTAGATGGTGTCGCCTAGCAGGTTGGCGTTGACACTGGTGACCCGCCCTTCGATGTTGAACTGGCATACGAACCTCGTCTGGACGATAAATTGCTGCAAAACAATCGTACAAGCTTAGAAGTGAATATTCATCCACACTAACTGACCTGCATATACATGCTATTAGAATGCATAAATTGTGATGAATCTTAGGTAGTTCACTCTAAGTAGTTTGACTAATAGGGAGGAGGGGTGTGCGAGTACTCGAAACTTTGAGTTTTCGGCCGAGTATTTTACTACTCGAACTCGACTCGAAGTTTTGAAAACTACTCGAAAGTTCGAGCGAGTATTTCCCATCGATTTCCGGACGATCGCTAACGATTGCGACCGGCCAAAACGCGTAGTAACGGCCGCAAAAGGCAATCGCATCACGTAAAATCAGCCGAAAATGACGACCGCGAACGATTGGAACCGGCCAAAACGCGTGGTAACGGCCGCAAAAGGCAATCGCGACCAACCAAAACGCGTCTTAACAGCCGCAAAAGGCGATCGCATCACGTAAAATTGGCTGAAAATGACGACCGCGAACGATTGGAACCGGCCAAAACGCGTAGTAACGGCCGCAAAAGGTAATCGCGACCGGCCAAAACGCATATTAACGGCCGCAAAAGGCGATCGCATCACGTAAAATCGGCCGAAAATGACGATCGGACCGTGTAATTTCGGCCGTGACTAACGATTTTGTCATTTAATATTGATTATAAGCGATGTCTGGACAAGGTGAAATTGGCCAAATGACAACCGGGCCCTGTTTCATCGGCCGGAAACGAATGTCAAACCGTGTTTTGTTTGTCAATACGTAATCCAGTTTGATTGTAATGGCCAAACCTTTGTATTGCTACTCATGCATTAGTTAGAAAACATGTTTAGATGATCAAATCTAGGGTGGTATCAAAATTCTATTACACTATTTTAAACTACCAACTGATGGCAAATACTCGCTCGAAAATCGAAAATAATTGGCACTACTCGACTCGACTCGATTAAAAAAATCACTGCTCGCACACCCCTAATAGGGAGTCGTGATTTGACTACCATTTCACAATTTTGAACATAAAGCATCAAATTAATGTTGTATGAGAAGTAGGCAAGCCACGGTTCAAAGCTGTATCTGACAGGCTGGAAATAATATAGAAAAGTGATATTCTCCTCTATACTAATAATAATATTGAGTAAAAAAACAGAGTGATAATGCATCAGTTGGTTTTATGCCGGAAACAAAGTTTTACAGTAAATGGAAAGAATTACCTTCTATCATTTGACACCATACATTGAAATAAAATAGTCATCTTTTAATACGTATCCTTATTAAGACCTTTGCGTTCACAGAATAAAAAAATAAATAAGGAGAAAGAAAAAATGAAAAATGTGAAAGAAAAATAAAACATCATAGTAAAAAAAGAAGAACAAATATTTAATGTCTACTGAAGGTAAGCAGAAATTTCATGAAAATGTAGGCAAGATTTAGAAGAATACTTGAGAGTGGATGCTGTATGAAAAGATGCTTCCAATGGACGAGGGGAGGTAGGGAGTCAAATGTCAGTCCGCCTAAACTCAGGATTGAAAATGTATTTTTCAATATTGCACAATTTGATAAACCATTTATGAAAAACATTTTAAAGCCATTACGACTATTGAATATACATCAACCAGCTACCTATTATGAGATTCTGTTTAACTTTGTTCATAGTATTAGAGTGAAAAACAATAAGAATGTTGAGCAATAATTAGGCTGCTGATTATTCCAAAACATCTCAAGATTTGGTAGGAGCACTGTAGAGTAGGGTGGGCTGAACATATATATTTTTTTTAACGCTATACTGAAAATAAAACTTGTCTCTAGGATAGGTAATTCATATGCAACAAAGAAAAAAATTGTATTCCTAACCCCCAGCTAGCACATTACATTTGAAATTTTAAAATTTTACGAATATCACAAGATGTTATAATTTTTTTGAAAGTAATTAAACAGCTGCATATTGGGCTGCTACAGTGAAAATCCTTTATAGTTGAGTTAACACACTAAAATATTGAAAAGGTAGTATTTTTAAAATCTGAGGTAGCGCAAAGAACATGAAAATCACGCTTTAAAGCGTCCGGGTGACGGCTCCGCGGCTGCGCATTCAGGCGATGACCTGGCCGCCTAGCTCCCCTCCACCCATACTTTCTCTGCCCACAATGCACCGCGCGTAGACACCGGCGGCCAGCTACTCTCCACACATACTTTCTCTACCCACAATTCACCGCGCGTAGACGCCGGCGGCCATTTTATGCTCTCTGTTACTCGGCAGTTAATGTTTGGAGACACTATTAGACTCACGTGAAGTTACTCTAAGTTGTCAGTGCAGTGTTTATAATTATTTGAGTGAAGTTGTTTGGCATGCGTTATGGCTACTGCCAAAAAAAAACTCAGTGATTTTGATTGTCCGTTGTTTGGCTACCCGAGGGAGTTGCCTGTGAGTAAGCTTCCAACTTACCAAGATGTTATTAGGAGCTGTTTTCATGAACAGTACATCTTAGGTTTAGAAAGTAACAAGCCTGTTAGTTTCGCTCAGATTTCAAATATTGTCGCTCCAAAAGTAAAAACCATTTTTGACAAAGCGTCAATACCAACAGTGACGCCCTACAGAACTGTTCAGGTAGTAAATGCACACCATGATAGCTACCGTAGTATAATGAAGTCCTTTAAGCGTGACAAGGAGAAAGAAAACTACAAACAGAAAGTAGAGGAATTCAAGCAAAAGCCTTTATATCACTCTTAGATGTTTCTGCATGCAAATGTAAAATAACATACTCTTGCAAGTGCAAAAAGGTTCCTGAGGTCTGTGAGTGCACTTTATTGATTTCATGTAAATGTGAAAAAGATAAAAAAATTCCAGCACTTGAACTTAAGTTCTTGCTTTTCCAAAGGCATCTTGGAGTAGGAAAAATTGGAAATTTAGACAAAAAAGAGTAAAAAAAATACCAAAAGAATGCAACGAAAGGGGGAAAAAAATCACATTCTAACATTCTATTAGTTATGCAGCCTTCATGCTTTAAGTATCCAACTAAACCAACAGTAGGTTCGGACGAAAGTTCAACAGAAGAGCCAGATGTTTCCGATGACAATTACATTCCTACTCCAGTCAAACAGCCGTGGCAGATGCGGATACAATTAAAAAATACCTCATTGACCAGTGACCGATTTGGAGTGTCGGACAGGGCAACTGCAGCTATTGCCTCCAGTGTGCTACATGACCTTGGCCTTGCAACGAAAGAGGACGATTCTCTCATAATAGATAAGAATAAGGTAAGAAGGGAAAAACATTCATACCGATCAAATCTCCAAGACGAGAGCACAAGAGAGACAAACGTAATACAAGGGCTGTACTTTGATGGCCGAAAGGATAATACGCTGCAAATTGATAAAATAAATCAAAAGTGTTTCCAAAGAACAGTAAAAGAAGGTAAAAGAAGAGTACTATTCAATTATAAAAGAACCTGGCTCCATTTATGTTGGCCATGTATCACCAACTGATAGAACTGCAAAAGAGATTGCTAGTGCCATATTGGATCATTTGAAAAGCTCAAATTTTTTGTTAGATGAGCTGGACGTAATTGGATGTGGTGGTAAGGTCTCCAACACAGGCTAGAAAACTGGTGTAATCCGCACGATTGAAGAAGAAATCAAAAGACCACTGCAGTGGGGAGTTTGCCTTTTGAACTTCAATGAATTAGTGTTCCGGCACTTGTTTCAAGCTTTGGATACTTGTTTGTTATTTTGGAAACGACTGGGCCAAAATCTTTTAGTGGTTCCATTGGCTCACAACTTAAAAAATGTGAAAAACTTCCGGTTGTGAAATTTCAAAAGCATTTCAAAGCATTGAATGTGAGATTCCAGATATCGATCGGAAGATTTTAAGCAAAGACCAGCAATATCTCCTGGACATAAGTTCTGGTATAAAGTCAGGCACCTGCACGGGAGACTTAGCAATTCGTGAACCAGGTCCTCTTTCAAATTCCCAATGGCTGACATGACAACAGCAAACACAGTTCTTCGTCTGTTCATAAGTGTTGACATCCCTCTGAAGAGCATCACATTTTGGTACGTTTCATACTTAAATCGTACATGCCTGTATGGTTCAAGATTAAAAAAGTAAGTACCTTACAGATGGACCAAAAAATGTTTTTGAGTTAATAGAATCCTCAACATTTCTGCCAGAAAACTGGTTAAGGTGATCGATCCGGTTATTGAAAGAAATGCGTTCTTTGCGCATCAGGAGAACTTGCTCCTTGGCATGATAGTCGATGACAGGGCCCACATCAGAGAGTTGGGGTTTAGAAGAATTATAAAAGCAAGGGCCATAGCTTCCAAAACAAAGCTAATCTGAACTTTCAAACCGCCAAAAAATTAACTTTCAGGCAAAAGAATATTACAAAATTATTGATTGGACTAATGCTGCTCTTTTTCTACCACCTTTGTTGCGAAGAATATCTGACGAAAATATTTTGGCCAAGGTTTCAATGGCCAATACAGCAAAAGAATGGAACTTCCACAAATTCCCGTGACACACGCAAGCAGTGGAGCGCTGTGTAAAATTGGGAACTGAAGCCTCCTCAAAACTCGTCGGCGCTAAGAACAGAGATGGTTTCATCCGAACAACGCTGCTATCAAGAGCTTCAATACAAAGTTTTTCAAGCAAACGTAATTTCAATGTTCCAACTATGTAAAGGACTATAATTTAAGAAGGTTACAAAAACAATATTGAAGTGTGATAGTTGTAGATTTGTATTTGACAAAGAATTTTGAAACTAATAAACTCTTATGGATAAATTTATATATTATCTATTTATTTTAGGTATTTGTTGAATCAACGTTAAATAGCTAAAAAAAAAACAAGAGTGGTGGGCTGAAACAAGCTACATGCCGCCCTGAGCAACAGCCGGCAGGCACTCAAAAAGTGATAAATTAACAATATTAAGTTGCTTTGCGCTACCTCAGATTTCCAAAATACAACCTTTTCAATATTTTAGTGTGTTTTTATAACACTGCTATAAAGGATTTTCACTATAGCAGCCCAATATGCAGCTGTTTATTTAATTATTTTGAAAAAACTATAACATCTTGTGATATTCGTAAAATTTTAAATTTCAAAATTTCAAATGTAATGCGCTAGCTGGGGGTTAGGAATAAAATTTTTTCTTTGTTGCACATGAATTACCTATCCTAGAGACATGTTTTTTTTCAGTATAGCGTTATGAAAAAAAAAAAAATGTTCAGCCCACCCTACTGTAGAGGCAACATAGTTCAAGATACCATGCCATAAATCAACTTAGTGATCTGGTATGAAGAGTGAATCACATTTAAAATATATAAAGTATATTTGTTTAAGATAATCCCCAGAAGACTCACCCCAATGATGTGCACTTTGACCCTGAGACTTTTCTTCAGGCCAGAAGATACAAGAATTTCTGTCGAGCCACCAGTGGTTGCGTTGATTGTAGGGCAGAATCCTGGTCCACTTCTGTAGCTCGGTCCTATCCTCTGCAACATCATGATATTCACGTAAACTCCTTGAATTTGGAATTTAAGTTTTAAGTTTTCAGAAAAATTAACAAACTCACGGGAAACTGAAAGTATTGGGTACTAATGAGGCATGATCTAGGGCATGATCAAAGCCAATTTAAATTGATCTTAATGTAGTTCTGCAGGTTAAAATATAACATGTACAAAAAACAATGTATGCAATTAAAATAGGTCCTGTGAATGAGTGAAATTATTTGGAGCACAATTAGGCAAAACAACACAAGTATCAAACAAAAGTAGGCAGGAGAGTTTGCAATTTCATTTCTAAAACATTTTTGATATTGGTCAAAAATATTCAAATATTGTTACCCACATGGTAAAACACAACATACCATGACATTGATGTTTTCATTAGATAATAAAACCTATTTAAAACAAATAACTAGTCATAGTTCAAAAATATGTAAAACTCGTTTTAAGAGTCTTCATCACCGGATGCTGCCAGACGCCATCTTGGAGTTTTGTTCCATGAGGCCAATGTTAACGTTACTCTTCACCCGATTGTCACTAAACATTTGTTTAAGTGTCAAAATAAAGGTGTAGTGGTTTTCAAGGGAATTACATTTTCAATTTCCCTAATTTGGGAATCATGGTTTCATAATAAACGGTTTCATTTTCAACTCTATTACTGTACATTTTCTCATTAATTAGTAAAAAAATAAAAATTCAAAATTGTATTTCACTACAGGACGATGAAACCTTTAATTTGACACCAAAATGAACTGTATGAGACGATCAGGTGAGGAGTAACGGAGGCATTAAGTCTACATTGGTCTTATGGAACAAAGCTTTGAGATGGCATCCGGCAACAATCTATTATGAAAACTCTTAAGAACTGAATTTTTAACTTAAGTTTGTAAAATCGATAATAGATTACTAGGTTTTCTTCCTGTAAATAAACACGACTCTCACTCTAACTAGTAAAATGATAAACCATACCGATGGATTAGACTCAAAGGGTTCTATACAGTTTCACTACTTACACTGACTCCGGTGACGAGAATGTCATTGCGGCAATTCTCAGCTGTGTCGTGGGTGCATCGGTGGCCGTCCACACACCAATCACAGGGGAATGAGGACGACACGCACTGCGTACATGAGCTGTACGTGTTACAGTCAAAGAACGTGAAGTTTGTCGCCACAAAGTCGGGTCCATTAGTCATCCTCACTGAGAGCTTGGCAGTGAAGTGATCTGTAAATCGATATGCTGTAATTATTTCTGACACTTCAAGGCAAATGTATTCAACTGGTTATAAACAATTATCGATTTGGCGGTTTACATGCATACTGACTTAACAGATATCCAACATTTTGACAATCACAGCAGGATTTTGTTATCACTGTAGATTCATACTAGCCTTGAGGAAGACGTTGCAAGGTGGTTGAAAGATGGTTGGAATACATACGATTCCATTTTTGCTAGAAATTCAAAAGGTGTTTCAAGATACATGAACTATGTATCATTAAAGTGTGTAACAATAATTAAAGCTATAGTTAAAAACAAGAAGTTTTTACAATATCTCCAATAAAGTTTAGTGGTATTTAGAAACAAAGATCTAAACATCAATAGTCAATAGTCAAAACTTTCTGTAGAACTTCTAGATAGATTATAGAAACTATAGATACTATGAAGTTAATACAAAATAAATTAAAATTAACTAATATTCATTTTGGAAAAAAAAATATTCTGAGGTTAATAATAAACTTACAGATAAAATTCCTGGAGAAGAATCATTACACTAAAACCAAAGAAAAAAATAGTTAATGAAAATAATAATGAAATCTTACGTTGGCCTGGAGGTATGGAGGGGAGTAGGTCTGTGCGAGGAGTGGTGCAGTTAACCCCATAAGGTTTACGGGTGGCATTGGTCGTCAGGGACTTGTCCAAAGCTGTAAATGCACACTGGAACTGGCCCGACAGCGTTGGCAAGTTGTCAATAACCAACTCAAGCTGTAAACATCACACTTATGTAACCATAGTTTATTAACAAAGGTTCCATGGTAACCTTTTTTACATTGTAAAGAAAATCAAGAAAAAATTATGAATCAACCAACTTTTACTAAACTATCTGTGTAAATTAAAAAAACTCTCCACTCCTTAGTTGTTACTCTACAGATCATCCAACATGACATTCATGAATCATTTTAAAACTAAGAAAATATGGAGGGAACACAGTAAGAAGTTTTGGTATAGTTATACCTACTGCAAATAATTTGCGGATATTGATATTTGCAGATAACTTGCTGTTGAAGAAGGAAAAGCCATTTAAATTACTTTCCCAGAAAAACCAATGATGATTTTGATTACCAAATAATGCCCTTCCAATTTAGAAATGTCATATGAAGACACCAGGAATATGCCATGAGTAAAGATATACCAGGAAGACACTATTAGTAAAGATTTGTTGTGCTAATGCACCTGGCATCACTTTTTCAATACTACTAAGTACATAACTGGTATTTAGGATGGAGTAAAACTATAGGTCACATTAAAAACCAAATTTCACTTAATATTCGGTTAACATTGTACTCATTTCACAGCTGATAATCATATAGATTTGTTTTATAATAGAGACTGATTCATTTACAGAAATTTGTAAACAAATTTTTTACTATTGCATTGTACACAACTGTTTTAAATTCTGCTGGTACAACTATATTTATGAGGTTATGAGTTGCTCTGAAAATTGATTGCTACAACCAATCCACTGACAATCTGGACTCAGAGCCTCTATTAACGATTCAATAATGGTCAGACTTGTTGGATTATGAGACCCCGGAAGTAGCATCCAGGCACTTCTACCTACAGGAATATTGTACAGCTGCCAGAAGAGAAACATTTGCAGGTGATAGCAAGTCGCTGCAAAAGTGGAGAAAATCACTTCTAAAGCTGTAATGCTTCTGGGCTCTCCTAATCCCCTGGTCCATTCACCTTCTACTAAGCCAGATGACCTTCTGGGCCCATCAGACAAGTGCTTTCCCTCCCAGACAGTGACGTAGATCTCCAACTCATCTGTCTTCCAGAATCTGCTGGAGGGTCCTACCTCCAGATCAGTACACCCTCTAGCCTGGAAAACTTACAGATTTTGTCCGATAAGCACCCTCCCTCCCAGGTGATCGGGACAAGCAAGAAATATATATTATACTCTCCCAGGGCTTAGTCTTGACTTGGTGTTCAGGCTAAGCAAGAGGTCTCAGAGAAATCATCCTTCAAAGAAAGAAGGATGCACCAAGATAATTCTCCTTGTGACTGAAACAAAAATAAAATATTACTGCGAGATACTGACCGTTCTAGCAGTTGTGCGTTGCAGTTGGTTGGGAGTGACAGTGGTGATGGTTGTGCATCTTCCACTCTTGTATGAGATCCAGTACAACACGTCCTTCGCTGCGTCTTGGCAGTCACTGCGTAAACTGCACCTGTAATAGCGTACACAACAGTGTGAGCCCACAGCATACTGCACCAAACAGCCAACATCTAAATAGCTATCAATAAACAGCTGAAATCTAATTGCCCAAACAAGCACCTAGATTCAAACAAACTTTTCATCCTTGAATTATATCCAATAGTTTTATGTTTTAATGTTTCAATCCAGAACTAAGCATCCTTAAAAGGTCAGAGATGATAAAGGATTTTGTTTTATTATAAAAACATACAACTTGGGTTAAGAACAACTGTAATCAAGAGTATTATTAAATTAACAGGATAAAATAAAACTACTTCTCACAACATTATACAATATATTTACACTTATACTGTACTTACATACAAGACGGTAAATATACAAAAAAATGGTACAAGGCGATCGATTTAAACCTGTCACACTGGTCATCATCAGGCCCAATCTACTACAAACTACGATTGGGCCTGATGATGACTGGGTATGACTGGTTGAAATCGATCACCTTGTACCATTTTTTTAGTGAATTTCCTTTGGAAAGTGAACTATTAGCATGACCCGCACGGTGAAACTTAAGCCTGGGACCACCATAGAAGTTCCTAACGTGACCCCCTGAACACGTTTTGGGGGGTCGTTCAAAATGTTATATATATATATATATATATATATATATATAGACATATATATGTGTTTGCACTCTAGTGGTCACATTTTTTGTCCGATTGACTTCAAATTTGGTAGGGACGTTCCTTTCTGTAATCATTTGGACAAGTTTATTGGGCAAAACAATCGGAAAACTCTAAACCCTTTTTTTGGGGATTAATCTTTCAAATTTTGAGTTTTTGGGCCCAAAAAGGGTCAAAAAAGCCCCGGATGTAAAATTAATACATGTAAAAAGATGGGAATTAGTGAGGCGAAAGTTTTAAGCCCCATCCCGTCATTCTAGCATAAATATTTACCGAGTTATTATAGAAAATGTGTTTTGACTAAACACAGTACGTTGTCATATGGGGGTTTTACACTAGAGAAGCCTGTTATTCCTTTGTTAGAGTACTTTTATCATTCCCGGCAACTCACGCCTACTTTCAAGCCTGTCTGGATCTTCTTCTAATATTATAATGTGCAAAATTGTATTCCCAGCTTTGAAGGTAAATGAAACCAGAAGCATCAGAACAGCCAATAAAAAAAAAAAAAATTTCAATAAAAATTGGAATAAATGTTTGTTTTTACACTGATTTTGAGTTTTAACAGTTTTTATATGGAAATTCACTTCCCTCACTTCAGCGTGCTGCGTGTCAACTCGTTGTATATTTACCGTCTTGTATGTAAGTACAGTATAAGTGTAAATATATTGTTTAGTGTTGTGAGACGTAGTTTTATTTTATCCTGTTAATTGTAACAACACTTATTATGCTACTCAAGAAACTGGTTATTAAATTATATCTAATTAATTTCCTGAATTTCAGTTGATTAAAATGGATTTAACCCATTGCAGATCATCATTGGTGTGAGTATCATGTGATTTGATTGCTAGCTTTGCTAAAAGCAAATAATTTTGTAACTGCTCCTGACCACCAACAAGGAGAAAGGAATCCTTCCGTTCCTCATCCCACTCATATTGCTGCAGATATCGCAACATCCAGGCTTCCGGCAGTGTTTCTATTATAGAAATCTTATTCTGATGCAAATCTTTTGTTTTTCGTTCAGTTTCATTCTAATGTGTGTCAGTTAAAGTTTATAATATTAGTATGAGCGTGATTGATCGGATACTATATGGTGTACAGTTTAGCAGTTGTCAGTTAGTTGGCCAGTGGCTGCCCGACTAATTCCTTTCTCCTCGTTGCCAGTCAGTACTAACTATATGGTGTACAGTTTAACAGTTGTCAGTTAGTTGGCCAGTGGCTGCCCGACTAATTCCTTTCTCCTCGTTGCCAGTCAGTACTAACTATATGGTGAACAGTTTATCAGTTGTCAGTTAGTTGGCCAGTGGCTGCCCGACTAATTCCTTTCTCCTCGTTGCCAGTCAGTACTAACAAGTTCAAAAATTAATCTGACTAACTAAAATCCTGAATGCTGATTAAGTAGAGTAGGAAGAACCTATTGTGAATTCTTACAATTCTTAGTTAAAAATAATTTTTGGTATTGGTGAGTTTGTGTTATTTAAGAAATCAGAACAAACGTTTACCAGCACCAGTGAAAATAAGAAAAATAATTATTTGTACAAACATGAAATATGTCTGACGCACATGAATGAATATTATAAGTTTTATTGTTGCCACACCATAGGAAAAACAGTATAATTTGGATAGTTCAAATCTCAGGTGACCGGTAAACAAATCTGAATTAACCGAGGTTTTTTTCAATATTGTTTATATAGTATTAGGGACCAAGCAAAAAATGTGAATAAAGAAGATTTTGAATTATAGAAGTTCAAATTATCCAAGTTCCACTGTATGGACCCTACATATCAAAAGTTAAGAACTTTTAAAAGTGTAATTATTAGAAAGATGGAATCTAAAAAGAGTTTCAATAAATTGTCCCCATAACGATATTACATTACAAATTTATTTGTTGCAGCTTTATTTCCATCTTTAAAATAATTTTAGTGGATTCTGATTTACTCCAAACAAATTAAGAAAACAAAAGTGAAAATAAGGGAAATATAACTTAAAAACAATCACTGTTTTAAGTTATAATAAGGAATAAAAAATGTTTCTGCATGTTCAAATTTGATTCATAACATTTTTACATGTGTTTTGTTAAACATGGTAAACAACCAAGCTGAATCTATGCTCTTTCTTTGCAGTATAATGGCAGTAGTGATAATAGCTTGGCAGTTAGACAAATCAATGAAAGTGAGTCATGACTTTTTACATTGCATGTCCCATTAGCTCCAGCCATTACAGTCAATGGCTCTAATGTGATATTTTATTTATTCGGATATCCCATATTACAAAAATGATTAACAGAATTTGTGAGTTATGATTGGACAGATATAACAACCACATATTGTGGAACTACAGCAGGTGAAACAAAACCTGCAATGAGTAATTATTTTAATTTATTTCTTACTATAATAAGCAAGTATGCCCAAAATAATCCTCAAAAATCTCAAGAGTACCTGTTCAATTTAGATTAAATACAGGATAAAAGTAACAACTGCAGTTGAGACACTATAAACTAGAATTTAGAGAGAAGCTTATAAAAAAAATTGAGAAAGTGTTTCTGACAAATTCTTTAAAACTGCAAGAGAAATATACAAAATTCATTTTGAGAAATGAATAAATACAATATCCAAATTTTGTTATTATTTTTTTACAAAACTGCATTGATTCACAATTTTTTTGTAGCTTAAAATTTGTATTATTTTTATTGATAAACCAGTATTTTCAGTTAAAAAAGACCGATACTTGAATTGCTCACTGCATAACTTCTCTTACAAAGACTAGAAATAAACGATAGTCGTCAAGTACACTTACTTGTTTTCTAGAGAGCACCACCCACAGTAAGGGTCCTTGGCGCCTAGACAGTCCCAGCAAGTCTTGTAAACGTTGCACTCCTGCACTTTTACCTTGGACACCTGAAATAATTTTTGATGAGTCAGATAAAATTCACATATAAAAGTAAAACAGCTATATAATTTACTATTTAATCATATAACAATTGAAATAATTAACAGTCTGGAGGCATTCAACAATGAATAACATATAACAATGCCTCTACGGAAAACAAAAATTACATTGCTATTTTTATAGATAGTTTTTAACTCAAAGCGGGCATCCAAAAACTTTGCAAGCATCCCCTAGTGGCTAGCGAAAGCCTCACATAACTGTTGGTTACGCACAGTATTCAGGGACAAACATGAAATAAATCATTTTCCGCCTAATCATCATTACCACTATCAATTTTGTCACTCAACAATCCAATAATAATCTGTAAAGTTCAGAAAAACATTATTTATAACCCACATCTCAGAGAAAACTCATTACCGGATAGCATGGACGACTTTGAAAGCAGAATATCAAGTACACATTCACACACAACCCAGCAGCAATTTCTAGAAACATAATCAAGTTTGATAAACACAGACTTAAGACTGTGACACGTATTTCGGTATTCAGTCCACTCGTCGTGTGGACATATATGCTGCGTTTTTCACCCACAATGGGTTAATGAAATAAATAAATCAAACAAGGAGGTAGCTGAAATACAAATATTCTCGATAGCAAGCCTGCACTCTCCGTAGTTTTGTGATGTGTTGTTTTTCAATATCAGAAATAGCTACCACTTTATTGTCAGCATTGAACGTGTTAATGTATTATTACTATTGAACTATTATACTACTATTATACATTTTTTATATGTTGTGGAAAAACAAACTGTTTGATTGTAAATAATACATAGACATTCAGAAAACCACATGATTAGAAGATGTTGATGGATAATAAAAGGATTAGTTAATAGTTAAATGTTAAGTTTAATTTTTTGTAATTTAAAAATATGCAGTTTCCAATTGAAAGTGTGATGTTAATTGGTGCTGAGGTTGACTTGAAAGCTGAAAGTAGCTCTAATTATGAATGATAAATCACTGTATTAGCTTCACAACTAATAATGAACAAACAGAAAATATCCAAACCTTTCTCTCAGTCATGACATAAAGGTGCATGAGTTGGTTGTCGAATCGCAAGTCAGGGTTGACTGCTGAGTTTTCCACCACCAACAAGTCCCCATACTCCTGAGCTGCCTTTGAACTCTCCACTACAATCTGTAAGTAAATTTAAAAATTAAAGGTGGAATGGAACATAAAAACAAGCTTAACTGGCATATGTCGGCATAATAGGCACAGTTCGGGGGTGGCAAGGAAGGGCAGTTGCCTCCTCAAACACTTGGAGAACATACTGTATATGTAAAATATGAGAAGTCACAGTAATCACGATCACAATCATTTTGCCCCCCTAATAAAAATTCTCAAATTACCACTCTATAAACCGTGAATGATACAGAAATAGTTGGATTTAATAGTTATTTATTTTTGTAAGTATTTTATGTTCCCTCTCAATATTACCTTAAATGATCTGAAATCCCTCAAATGCAAGGACAATCCTGTTTAAGGATTGCTTGCTCTGGAAATCTACTGTTGAAATTCCAAACAAATACTTTATTATCTGACAAAGCGCCCAATAAGCCTAGAGAAAAGTGTGCCCTTTACACTACAAACAAATTTAAGTGAATCTGTTTTTATGTACCGGTAATGCATGTGGTGTGCACTAATATGTTAATTAGCATTTGATTTTGGGCAGCCGATTTAAAATCCATACTAAAGTAGCCACAAAATATTCCTGAGTAAAATTGTTTGAGAAAGATTTTGGCACTTATAAATAATAAATGTCATAGTTAACAATAAAGGACAAACATAAAAAATATATTCTCTACATAATAATACACAATAATACATAATAAAATGTGGTTTTATGTTGTGGAAAATAAGTCTCTATTTTGATTTAAATTTCTCTAAACGTCTGTAGACTGATGAAAACCCTAAACAATAATTATTAAAAAAATAGTAAAAACTAAAACCGATTTAGTAAAGACATTTTTCATTTAAGAGGGGATTATTTTCACAGCAGCTGGCCTTAGGTTTTGGAACGGGATTTTCACCAATTAATTTGGGTTACAAAGTCTTAAGCCACAAAATAAGCTAGGCTTCATCTTAATAATAAAAAAGTAACAAGACTATGTTTGTTTACAGTTTTATAAATTAACTGACTTGCTAACCAAGCAAACCAGTCATGCTTAAACTATTTTGAATTGAACTGAATGCCAATTTAAAAACAAGTTTTAGTTTATTGTAAACTGCAAAATATACTTGTCGATTTTTTATAAAACACACATATCCTCTGAAACAACCTTCCCTCTATCAAATTACTACCATCAAAAATGTCACATAAGACATATTTATTTGTTGTACATTTTCAAAAATATGTTAAACCCCTTCCCACAATTAATTACTTAAAAAACATAAGTCGGTAAAATTAATCATGTTGAAAGTTTAAAAAGCAGCAGAATACATAAAGCACAGAGTGATTTTCCATACAAGGTAAGCTAGAATCATCCGAGGGTTCAGCAACGTGCCTGCAGGCACCAACAAGATCTGCCGAAGGTCTCAGTCATGGAATGTGGGCTGAGGCAGAGCGTCAGCATGAGTGCCCTTGTCAGAGATCAGTGCAGCTTGATTGAAGTCTTGGCTCTGAACCAAGCATCAATCCCGTTCACCCGACTTTGCACTCTTTCTAGTTTTTGCTTACTTACTACTCTCACCGTTTCCGTGATACACTGATTTAAACAGATTATGCAGAAAAGGAGAAGAGGATTAAAAAGCGAGTTTTAAGGTAAGAATGATATGAAATATTTAGTTACTAAATAAATTTTGGGTAGTAGTGGTAGTTTATTTAGAATTTAATGGTCCTTTATTTTGCTTATTGAGATTGATTTTTTAACATTTGATGAAATATCCAGGATAGGGTGGGGATATTTAGGTTGAATTTTGCTGACTATTATTTAATAATTAAAAATTGATTAAAAAAATAGTAGCCTATTTTATTAATATCTTAATGTTAATCAGGACTTAAACAATTTAGTTTAATTTAATAATAGTTTTATAATTTAACTGACTGGTTTTGATTGATTTATTCTATGAGCTAACTAATAAGATGACTGTTAATTAGTTTTAAACAGAATGTAACAAGAAAGACTTGACTGGTTTGGGTAAAGAAGAGAGTAAAATAAAATGTAACATCTTTCAACCACTTGCATGATGAAATAAAAAAATGTATATCAACAAAAGTTGTCCTAAAATAAAAAAAGATGAGTGATGATAATTACAATCATTGGGGAAATCAATCATGGTTTCAAATAGTTTAACTAAGCCTATTGTTGTGTCAACCATAACATATTTACATCTGTTTAACGCCCACCATTTAATTACACCATTTTTATCCTGTTGTTTTCATGAAGAATGAATAAATTGTTTAGATTCAATTTTACAACTATCAGAACAAGAGAATTTAATAATAAACCTAAGCATGAAACTATAATCCTTTGGATTAACTGTTTAGATTGCTACTCTATGACTTATAGAGCAGCAATAAGAAACTCACAAAATTTTCCTTGGCTAAGCTTGAATAAAACTGTTCCCGAGGCTAACAATTGGCAGGGAAATCTTTCTGACAAAAAATTAAGTCATTCTCAAGGGTAGAGCGATTAGATTATCATTATAATGTTGTAGCATGGCACTGAGACGTTCATATTTTATACTTTGTAATCGGTATTGGGCTTTACATTAACCACTACTCCAGGGCCCAGGACGGATACGATGGGGTGGTGACTGACCTTCTTGAGGTGACCCTTGCTGGTGCCCACAAACACCACGGTGTAATCCCCAGTGGAGGTGGCTGCTATGGCTGTCAGGTGGGTGTTGAACACCAACACAGGGACGGCTGCCATCGGAGTCTCTCCTCCCAGGGGCGTGTTCACATCCAGCCCACAGAAGTCCTCCCCGATGGTTTGTAGCTTCTGCAACATAAAACCGACCAGCCATTAGTTGGGCAAGGCCAATCAGAAATGTGGACATTTGGTTATTGGATACCATATAAAATATGCAGAGGCGTAAATCGTTACAGAAATGAGAAAATGAATCCTCCAGCGCTGTCACTAAGCTTACATCCTCGAACGTACAGGAAAACTGGAGGTACGTGGTATATGTTTTTAGATTTTTATTCGTCGTTTACAATGAAATAACCTAATTTCTTCCTCGCTGGTGCCACCAGAGGGATGATTTGAATCCCGTGCATGGCTTAAGAGGTAATGAAGAAATGGCAAATCATTTTTGACTACAAATATTAAGTTCAACAAATTTAACATAAAAGAATAGAATATTCATGGAGAAAGTAGTTCTACAATACAGATAATGATCTCCTCGCATCAGAGATTCATCAACTTTTGTTTTCTAGATAGGAGAACCAGCTTTAGCTAGGTTTTAAACTACCAGCAACACGTCCCATGTCAAAAAGTGATTAATTGCTAATCTACATTAAGATTGAACCCAGTATCTCAAATTCACACAGTCCAACTACTAAACCAACACAAGGAATTAATTTACACCCTTCAAAGAGATGCTGTCTGTCTATTAAAAATGTTGCCTCGGTTTAATTACTGTTGCCCACTTATGTTGTTAGTTTCTTGAGTAAACAACTTATGTTGTTTGAACTATTATTTTATTTGAGAGAAAAGCGACGAGTAGCTTAAATAAATTCTACGTAGTGAATAAACCATTATGGGCAAGGGAAACCACTGAAGCAAGGATTTGCTTTAAGGATAATAGATATCAATTATTAAGCTGTCTCTTCATACGATATACATTATTACATGGTATTCAATCATTATACGACTTATATGTACCCTTGGTCTGATATAACTTTTGGAAATAATTAAATTTAAATGCAAAATAAATGGTCTAAAGAGAGGATGATATTAACAAATTTTCATTTATTAAATATAAATTGACAGATTTCAGAACAGATGACAGATTTTTTCTAACAAGACTGAATAACATTAATTATGAAATTTAAGAAAATAAAGTGTTAGCCTAGTCATGTCCCATTATTTGTTGTATAAAATCTTGTCTCACAAATAAATATGAAGGTTAGAAAACACTAATGATTTTAAAAGTCATAAAGGTTAATTTAACTGATAAACTCCCCACCTCAAAGAGAATTAAAATTTGATTACATTTTGACACAGAGTTTCTAATAGAGTTGGTAATTCTATTATCAAGTTTCCGAACTGAACAAGCCATGACAACACAGAATTCAACTCCACCATGAGCGAAACAAAACTACTACTCTAATCTCATCAAAGTCTCCATTTGTTAAACAATGAGATAGAAATGGATTTAGCCTAAGTGCTACTAGGAGATTGGAAAGTAACAAAAGACATTTTGAAGTCTTACTAAGTTAGGGGAATGCGTTGTCAACCTGGAAATTTTGATGCCCATAAAAAGGTTCAATATTGGTCACCAAGCTCACTAATATGAAAGTGTTGCAATCTCTATCAAAACGCTTCTGGCATTAAAACAATATCAAATAATGCTCAGAGTTTAAACTATACTGTTTCATACGTATTGATGCTTAAAAGAGAAATAACAAGACAAATATTTGATTATACTATATCTTTTTAAAGAAGTTCTTCACGAGCTAGTTATTAGTTTGAGTACTGTATTTAAATAATAAAAGGGTTATATTACTCAAAGACTGCCACGTGATTACTGTTTATTCCTGCAGTAATGTGAGTATGGCCAGGGAAGCATTTGCTGAAATTTATTAAGTTTTGCTTGGGCATCTTGGAAATATACTTGACTATTTACATTAAATGTATAAACAGCATATTAGTTAAAAGTTAACCATTTGAAAGTACTTATAATTAAATAGCAATTTTTTGTTTTTTACACAACAAAATAAACTGGATTGAAGAATGTATTTCAGAAACGCCACAAATGGTAAAAGCTCACAGCTGGATTGTCCCTGAACTCTCTCCAAAGGAAACTTAACTTTTATTTTTTAAGCACAAATAAAAATGGATGCTTCTTGAGTTGGCCCGAGCCCAAGCTCTGGAGCCGACATGTGATAGAATTTTGAAAGTTATGAGGAAAGTTTGCGTAGACCAGTGAGCTTTAGTCAAAGTCAGAGCTGCCGCCATAAGTACTTTTACTATGTTATAATAATTAAAGATTATGATACAAGTACGTACCTGAGGAACTTTTGGTAAACAATTGTTATTGCTTTACAAATACAATTTTAAAAACAAATAAGTTTACAACAAACGTTTTATAAAATATAAACTAAAGAGATTATTATTTTAAGTTTAATTTTTTACAAAAGTTTAACTTTACAAAGAGGAATTTATTTAGGAAATAAAATACAAAGCAGAAACAAAAATTAATAACCCTTGGAGTATATTCAATTTTAAAAATTGGTAAATATTAATATGAGAAAATAAACTTTTAACCCTGGAAATAGAAAAAGTGAAACTCTGTAAATATTTATTTCATCCTTCATCAAACTGTGGGCGGGAATAGTTTGATAGGGAAAGTGTTAATGAACAATCGGTTTAACAAGGGATGAGAAGTGCGCTTCGCTGTAAGGTGACCATTTTGAATAACTTGCAGTGACAACAAGGGTGGTGAGTGGTTCGGCCAAACCACCTTTCGGTCACCTCTACCCTTCCTCCACAGTTTTGCTTACAACCCAAATCCTGATATTGTGTTCTGGGCAAATTGTTCTCTCCTCTATAATCCATTCCACTTTTAGTTTCCAGGTTTAATTTATAGTCAATTTATAATTAAGTTTTAATACAATTCTATATTTATAAGTGTTGGTGACATAACACTTCAATGCGATGTTGATTTAAAAACATACTTAATAAATGTGTGATCCTAATGTTCACCTTAAAAAAAAGATGAACATAAGTCTGTCTTAGATATATTTCAATTTGTTCTGAGATAACGAGTTATTCAATGACAATGAACTAAGCGTGCTTAAAACTTATACTTTGCATTTGGACCATTCAAAAGAGCTGTATAATACCATAAAATCATTTGGTGCCCTAATTTATTATTTTTTGCAGAAAAAACTAAAAAATACTGCATTTAAACTATTTAATAATTACTCACGTACTTGACTTGTGAAACTGCACATGCTACTTCCGTTAATTACTCAACAACTATTCAATAACTACTGGCGTACTTGACCTGTGAAATTAAACGTGCTACTTGTGTTACTACTCAACAATTATTTAATAAACTACACATGTTGAAATAATAAACTTTTATCATTCAAATAAGCTCTTAACTATAAATGATTGTATGCCTGGAATTATTATTCTACACAATATAAAACAATGTAAAATAAATGTAATGTATGTAATGTAATGTATGTGTTTCTATATGAAACTAACATTATTGTACTATGATATTCTTGAGAGGGATGGAAACTTCACTATTTCCAAAATACAATTTTAGAATTGTTCAATATATAAACATTATTATTAACAAAAACTGCGTAAGGTTTTTAACCAGTGAGGCGAAGGGCCGGGGCCAGAGTTGTTAGGAACCTGTCACATCAGAAGCAGTCAATAAAAGTGTGCCCTAAGGGCCTGTCTCCTGCCATTACTGGTGTCGTAACTACATTTACTGCATTATTATTGGCCCAGACCTCTAAATGAATTATTCCCTATTGAAAATATAATAAAGCCGGGAGAACGGGCGATGATAAACTCAATCATACCGATCCAGTGTTGTTTATGCTCATCGGAAACTTAGTTTGCAGCTAAATTGAAATCAAACTAGGTTAACTACAAAGCTAGTCATTGTTAAGTTGAAAAATACTTCTTGCGTGGACCTACACAGGGTAGTTTATTTATGTGTGAGATATCATTGATTTAGTCACCTACAAGATCTAATGTGCATTTAGATACATCTAAGTACCAAAAGAGAGCAATAGCACAAATTATACAAAATACCACTAGTAATTGCTGCATGAAATTATATATTTTATAAAACATATAAAATAAGTAGTAGTATAATTAATTTATAATATTAATAGACGAATAACAATTATTGATTAATAATAAATGTTTTATGTTCTTTTCAAAAGACCTACACCTTTTTCCCTGACACAGCGACATCACTATAAGTAGAAAATAATCAATCATCAATCACATTACTGCCGAGCAAAATCGTGTCTGACTGAGAAGTCTTAAAAGTTTTCATAACATTGATAATGCCGAGGTTGCCTGGGAAAGACGTCGCTAACAAGCGCTGAGTCTATTTTGACAGGTCAATAAATCATGTTAAGTATCAGGAGAACTCAACCAATACGGTTTGAAGGCTTACAACTCTTTGTCAATAAGGGCGCAACACACAATAAAATGTGTCTTGCATATTGATCATATCGTATTTGACGTTCTTGTTTGAACACTGTCTTGGAAACAATACAACTCAATCGATAAATTACGTATTGTTTTATTAATTACATTTTGTAATTGCGTGGACCTCTGAACATGGATTAAACTTTCGAAAGTAATTAAACTGCCTTTACTAACGACATTGTATGTTTTATAAGTATCAGAAATAGTTTGTTTTCATTTATAGGCCTACAATGAAATCCTAACTAATCCTGTACAGGTAATACTCAGCCAAGACCATACAAATTATCAAGGATTACATGTTCTCCTTCATTTTCACCCCGCTGTCACTTTTACCACATAACCGCAATATAACGCTGAAGCATACCCTCACCCACCCCGCCATTGCTTTACGTAACATAACCTTTATCTTTATCTTGTAATAAACGTTTATAAATCTGACAAAATATCAAGTTGTGTGACATTTTGCGTGGAGTTATGCAGGGTGGACACTTTATGATGAGACTTGAGTTTTGTCTGATATACCCATTCGAAATAATCTGTAATATACAAGAAACAAATATTTAGTAGTTTCTTATTTCATACCTCACAATGATGGATGTATCATGTAGTATTTCCCTTTCTTTCAAACATCTCGGGTACCTGCTAATATTTTTTAGCCAAAATAAAGAAATTGTTTTTCGTATGATTTTGATGAACTTAATCAGGAAACAAATTTGACAACATAAAATAATTTTTTACCCTACTATAATTTTACGCTCAATATGACAATACCTACTTTAGACAAAATGCATTGTTGATTTCACATTTTACATTTCACCAAAATCGTTAATTTTTAACTAAAAAAAAAACTTTTCTAAGATAACTAAAAGATTTACCAATAGAAAATACAAGGAATGTCCGTTGTTTTACGGTACCGGTATTAATTAAGATAAATACAGCACAACATTTCAGCTTCCTATCTAAAACAGAGATTATTTCTGATGATGAGTATACCGAAATGTAACATGAACATGTCTCATGACCCTTTCTGTATATAAAGTAAATTTTAAAATACACTTTTTATTTTTTTACATATTGCGTAACGTACGTGTTTTCTGCGTATGCTCTCCAAATGAGAAATGGAATAAGGAAGGTCTTGATTACCGAACACGATTCGTGGGCGTAAATAACAAAGTAACACAAGGAGCGATACTGGGAACTATCATCATCCACTCTTGTCGCAGCTGTATTCTATGTTTACGCTAAGTAACAAATTACGTACTTCCGCCATGCTTCCAAAGTAAACCAACCTCCTACGCCCCGCAAGCACTACGCGTCGGAAGCACTCCGCGCATGAGCATCGTCGGAACCAAATAATGGAAGTACTTGCGTCTGTGCCGCCCGTCCGACGTCTCGTCCGCACTCACTGACGTCTCGCCCGATACTCCAAACGTCCCGAAAAACTCTTTCGGGACGCATTCAAATGTACAGTTTTTCATAATAAAAGTGAATCTAACCTTTTCCGAATGCTTTAATAGTAGTTTTAATTCGATTTCGAGCTCAGATGTTAGATTAGATGGCTCAGATGTTTTAAACAATGGCTGAAAAACCATTGGTCCATCAATTTATTAGTGAATTTCCTATGGAAAAGTGAACTATTAGCATGACCCGCACGGCGAAACTTAAGCCCGGGACCGCCATAGAAGTTCCTAACGCGACCCCCTGAACACGTTTTGGGGTGTCGCTAAAAACGTTATATATATACTCGCACACCCCTAATACATATATATATATATATATATATATATATTTATTTACTTATTTATTTATTTATTTAGGGGTGTGCAAGAAGTGAATTTTTGAATCGAGCCGAGTCGAGTCGTGCCAATTATTTTCGAGTTTCGAGTATTTTCAAGCGAGTATTACCCATCAGTTCGTAGTTTAAAATAGTGTAATGGGATTTGGATACTACCCTAGATTTGCTAACGTAAACATGGTTTCTAACTAATACATGAATAGCAATACAATGTTTTGGCCAGTATAAACTGGATTACGTATTGGCAAACAAAACGCGGTTTGAAATTCGTTCCCAGCTGATAAAACACGGTCCGGCTGTCATTTGACCAATATCAGCTGGTCCAGACATCGCTTATAATCATTATTAGAGGACGAAATCCTTAGTTACGGCCGAAATTACGCGCCCCGATCGTCATTTGCGGCCTATTTTACGTGATGAAATCGCCTTTTGCGGACGTTACTACACGTTTTGGCCGGTTTCAATCGTTAGCGATCGTCATTTTCGGCCGATTTCACGCGATGCGATCGCCTTTTGCGGCTGTTACTACGAGTTTTGGACGGTCGCAATCGTTAGCAATTGTCATTTGCGGCCGATCTTACGTGATAGATCGCCTTTTGTTGCCGTTACTACGCGTTTTGGCCGATCGCAATCGTCATTTTCGGCCGATTTTACGCGATGCGATCGCCTTTTGCGGCCGTTACTACGAGTTTTGGACGGTCGCAATCGTTAGCGATCATCCGGAAATCGGCGGGAAATACTCAATCTAACTTTCGAGTATTTTTGAAAACTTCTAGTTCGCGTATTAAAATACTCGGCCGAAAACTCAAAGTTTCGAGTACTCGCACACCCCTAATATATATTTTATATGTATGTGTTCGCACTCGAGCGGTTGCAATTTTTGTCCGATTTATTTGAAATTTGGTAGGAACCCTCTCTTCTGTAAACAGTTGGACAAGTTCGTTGGGCAAAACAATCGGACAACTCTAACCCCCTTTTTAGGGGGATTTTAGTTTCAAACAATCGGACAACTCTAACCCCATTTTAGGGGGATTTTAGTTTTGACAATTTTGAGTTTTTGGGCCCAAAAAGGGTCAGAAAAGCCGCGAATGTAACATTATTGCATATTAAATTACTGTACGTAAAATGCCAAAAAATCTAAGCCCTCCCTCATCATTCTAGTCCACTTATGTACCGAGTTATTAAAGAAAATGTTAATAATTGTCTTAACACAGTACGTTGTCTTTGGGGATTTTACACTGGAAAAGGCTGTTTTTCAAATCTTGATGTAGTTTTATCACCCCCAATACTCCCTATACCAACTTGTTATCCTGACTATATCTCCTCCTAACCTTACAATGTACAACATTGCCATCCTAATAGTCAATTAAAATATAACCAGAAGCATCAGAACAGCAAAAAATAAACATTTTTCAATTTTATAAAAAATGTTACCAGTGTTGTTAAAAACCCTTTATTAGATTTTTTACAGGTTGTAATGAGGAAAATCACTTCCCTCACGCCAGCGTGCTGCGTGCGATCTCGTTTATTTTGACGTAACATTTTACTGTCACTGAATTTGTTACTTACAACTGAAAGATAACGCTTTGGCACAGATCCTCTAGTAATATTCCCTTACTAAGGACAATTTGATTGATCATAAGTTGGGAAAAATAAACCCGAAACATAAAAGCGATAAACCCCAAAGGAACGAGAAAATGTTCATTAAGATGAGAGGATAATGTTTAAAACTCGAGTATTTTTTCTTTCTTCCAAAGTTGCGACAACCAATTTACTAAATTGCTTGTTACCTTGAACCCATTTTACAAGTACAATAAGCAAGTTGAAGTACATCTTAAACGCTCGAGAGGTATTTAAAATCGGCAATTGACATATCGAACGCAAATCGAAAGGAAAATTGTCACTGGTTAGGCAGCTGACCCTTTTCCAGCGCGTACAAATACTTCTTGTCCGGCACTTCAAATGAAATAAAAATAGGTATTGTTCACACGTATTATTCTAGCAACCAACTGCTAGGTCACTTACATTATAATCTGTCTGTTAAATTTAAGCGGTTTAAGGGGAAGTTAAATTGTTTCCCCCACTCCTCCGTCTCAGCTTGATACCCTATCCAGCTGATCGCACTTTGTTTCAAAATGTCAAATAGTGTACTATATATTACTATTATAGTGTCTTTATATTTACTATTTGATTAATTTGGTGTTTATTCCCGTGAAATTATTCAGAGTTGTTTGAAATTGAAACAAAAAGTCCTGATATTACAAAATAAGACTAGCTAAACACAATTTGTGTTCATTGTATACAAATACCTAAAAAATCTCGCAAAAAATAAGCATAACGCATTTCCTGACACAAAAAACGTTACTGTTACTGTAGAAAATTGGACCAATTATGATCAATTATTATGTTACAAGGATAATTATAGAAGTGAAAGCACGGACGACACTGACAGTGAGGGTCCAGGCACCATAGAAAGAGTTTTAACCACAAATGTAGGCCTATGCTGTTGTGAATAGGCCTGATGTAAAATAGAACCACCCATGTGCTGATGTTTAAGCCTTGAATTAAGATTGCTATTACTTTTATTTTATCGTATTGCATAAAGTTTACCTTATATGTAAACCTTTACTATAGTATTTAATCCAAATAATAAAGGTCCGCTTCTCATTGTCATTTTATTTTAATTTATTTGTAATCAAAGCGTGCATTATGATACATTAAGGCATTTCCTGGTTTGTAAATGAGTTTATAAAACTTAAAAGCGTCTGTGCAAAACACGAATAATCGGATGCCTAATTGGGTAATGGGAATTTAAAAATAACAGTTGATTTTGCCATTTACTTAGCAATGAGGGAAAGCTTTATTTGCTTTGCTTTATTTATATCTCCCAAGGCTAATATAGAATTTACTAAACTAGTCAATTTTAAAAGGTAATAGTCCTATATACTCGTGATTTTAGGTTATGTCATGATCGTTTTATAAACAGCTAAGCAGCCGATAGTTCACCGATCCTTCGATGAGCTTATTTGTCTTTCACCTATACTGATTCGATAAAAAAATATGATATCATTCAACGGTCTGGCCCAGTGGAGGGGATACTAATGCAGAATCTTACTAGTGCAGAATATGTATTAATGCTGAAACTAATCGAGAATATTATTTTTTATTTAAAAGAAATTAGGCTTCACGCGGCGTGACATTACTTTAATTATGTCTCACTGAGAGCGACTGTTACTCTTTAAATCGGTTAAAACTTAGACTAATGGAAATATTACGTTATAAAGAATCTAATTATGTAAATCTGATTACTAGAATAAAATAAAAGCAATTTTTTCTTTGAAAGAAGTTTGAGTTTGCGCTCCGCAATCGAGACCGCAACGTGACTTCTATTACGACTACCTATAACCAGCTGCTAACATTATGATTGATTAAAACGTATATAAATACAGTTTTTCCTTCTCTTTACTTGAAATGTGTTAAAATATATTGAAAAATCGTTTTGTCATAAAAATAGTCGACGATTTAACTAAACATAAAAAGTAAACACTAGTACCGCTAGTTATTTATTTGTATTATTGAAATTGGTTTCATTTGTTTATAGATATTGGCTTTCGTTGTGTCTGACCACTTGCCTACCTGCTAATTTAGAAAACAATTAAATTAAGAAGAATTAAGATTAAATAAATAAATAAGCGTTAACAGTATTATAAAACTTGTCGTTAATTATTTTAAGTCAAAATGTACTCAATACCTTAAAAACCATTATAAGCATAAGACTTGGTGGATGTGTTGAATGTAACCTCCGGAATAACATACTAAAGTCCTTAAAAAAAACTTGTGCTACGGCCGCCATCTTGGAAAATGGCGGCCAGTTTTCACTTTTTTGCTTGTAACCCTTTTATTATTGATGATAGAGTGAAACGTATCAAGTAAAAATTGTTTGAAATTACAAAATGCACACTTCCGGTTATTATCATTTTTGCTCTAAATCTAACCGTTTTCGAGTTAATAATGATTTAAATACATAAATATATGCAGGGTGAGTCAGATCACACTTCCAGCTTGTATAAGGGGGGAACGATTTATTATAAAGACTTCTAACACAATTATCTGTACTAAATCGCATATAGAAAATCTATTTAAAACATTCTTATCAAAATCTATATACAGGGTGCTCAAAAACGAAGGTCATGAGTTTGAATCTGTAAATGTTCTAATATGAACCTAAGACAATTAATTATACATCATTTTAAAGGTCTCGTAAAAACAAACATTTGGTGGAAACAGAATCCACTTATCTTTATCAGTTTAAAAATGGCGGCTATTTTTGTACAAAATATTTAAATTTACAGAATACTCTGTATTTTCTAAACCAATAAATGTGTCTTGTTTCCGATTAAAATTTCTTGCTCGTAATAAACTAGGCTTTACTCTGGTGTGAGACATAATGAAAGTTGTTTTAGAACAAAATAATAATTTAAATAAAATATTTTATTATTATTATTATAAGAATATAATTTTATAATTACATATATACAATTCATATATTATATTTTTTATACATTGTATTAAATGTTTTGTTATATTTTATATAATTTGTTGGCCTTATAAAAACAAATATTTAAATAGTTATTTTGTTCTAAAGCAAGTGTCTTATGTATCATATCAGAGCCCGTGAGTTTATTACGAGTAAGAAATTATTTCAATCGAAAACAAGACACATTTATTGGAACTCATAATAGCGATGGATTTGAATTTATTTTTTGATTTATTTGGACTTTACCTATCGCTTCTAGTGTTTAAAACTACACTACGTTTCGGGAGGTAAGGAAACTCCTCCCGTTATCAAGTGAACCCTACTTAATGTAATGTATTGTCAGTTTTTCATTTGTTCGTATATATAAATGTTGTGTTAGTGTATTGTATTCGATTTTTTGTATATATATTTGTTATCTTTCTGTTAGTCAAATTAAATTGTAAAGGAAAATATTAAAAAAATGTAGGTTAGTTAGGTGTGTATATAAATTTTGTGTTAGTGTATTGTATTTGATTTTTTGTTATCTTTGTGTTAGTGTAAATTAAAATGTAAAATAAAAATAATCAAAAAAATCCAAAAAAATGTAGGTTAGTTAGGTGTATGAGTTTGATATTTAGATGTAAGTAGGGTTCACTTGATAACGGGAGGAGTTTCCTTACCTCCCGAAACGTAGTGTAGTTTTAAACACTAGAAGCGATAGGTAAAGTCCAAATAAATAAAAAAATAAATACATTTATTGGTTTAGAAAATACAGAGTATTGCGTAAATGTCAATATATTTTACAAAAATAGCCGCCATTTTGAAACGGATTAAGATAAGTGGATACTGTTTTGACCAAAATTTTTGTTTTACGAGACATTTAAAATGATAATATAATTGTCTTAGGCTCATATTAGAACATTTACAGATTCAAACTGATGACCTTCGTTTTTGAGCAGCCTGTATATAGATTCTGATAAGAATATTTTAAATAGATTTCCTTTATGCGATTTAGTACAGATCATTGTGTTAGAAGTCTTTATAATAATCCGCCCCCCTTATACATGCTGGAAGTGTGATCTGACTCACCCTGCATATAGTTATATATTTAAATCATGAATAACTCGAAAACCGTTAGATTTAGAGCAAAAGTGATAATAACCGGGATTGTGCATTTAGTAATTTCAAACAAATTTTATTTGAAACGTTTCGCTCATCATCAATAATAAAAGAGTTATAAGTAAAAAAGTGAAAATTGGCCGCCATTTTCCAATATGGCGGCCGTAGCACAAGGTTTTTTTTAGGACTTTTATTATGTTATTCTGGAGATAAAATTCAAGTCTTATGCTTATAAGGGTTTCTTAAGGTAATTTGTCTAAAATCACTGGACTATTAATTGAACAACGTATTTCAATCCCTAAAGTAATTCCATAGTCTAGATCGTTCTGTCTTTCCGAGTATTCTACCGCTCCTTGAATTCAATCTGTCGCGCTCTTCCATGAAATCTGCTCTTAAAAAAATATTGTACAGATAACGGCTAGTCTTACCAAAAAATTGTTCAAATAAAAAATAATCTTTAGAATGTTATCTACAACTTTCCCGCTGACAGTTGTTACCTGACCAAAAAATAAAATAGTTCCTCGCTTACTACTTTTTTCCCTCATTCTATATTTGAATTAAAAATACTCTGTGTTTAGTTGATTATTAAAAGTAGTTCAATTACTTTTTTACAATTATTGTAATGTATGTTGTTCGGTTCAGCATTTAAAGCTGTAAAATTCTATGTTAAGATATAATAATTATCTCAGTTTTTTGTGGTATAAATGTCAGTCTGAATGTAGCGCTGTTTTGTCGACTAACATCGGGGTCTCGCGGATATAGACTCTTTTGCCACCCAGCGGCATTAATGACGGCACGGTTTTCGGCTCTTATCAGCATTGCAAGGCGCTATCCATTTATATTTCATCCGAAGTTAGTTCAGTTTCACCGCAACTTGGCCTTACCGGCAGCACCTGTCTCTCCAACGACCTCTTAAGAGGACATGTATACATCAGAGTACACATTTAAATATGAAGGCGTCAAATAGACAAATTATTTTTGTTTGCTTGGTATATTATTAGTGTTTGTACTTAAATTATTGTGATAACATGTTTTTAATTATTTTATTTACATTATGTATGAAACATCTGTTCTTGTTCTTGATGTTGTGCTGTGTTTAGTGTTTGTGTCGACAGCTGTTATGTACAATTCATTTGATTGCTATTTCTCCAAAAGATTAATATCGGGACATTAACAGATTGATGTTATTCAAACCCCCAAAAGAGTAGGAGCTTTTGATTGATACCAAAAATATATACCAAATAAAATTCATTGCATTTAATTTCAAAATCCCCGTCCGTGAAGGAAGAAATTATTATTATCATATATAGATATGAATTGAAAAGATAAACTGACCAAATACGTAATAAAATAGAGGTAAAGTATATGGTTTTTCTTTTACACATTAAATTCACCTTTAAAATTAGCCTTTTGTACCATGAATTAATTATAAAAATATAAGATAAGTTTATATTTGTTTGGTGAATAAAAAAGGCCTAACTAAATCCCCCTCCCACAGCCGGCTGGACTAACTCCGCTTAGCCTAGAGACAATGACTACATATACAATTGTATATGTAGTCATTGCTAGAGATTTATAGCCATTTCACGGATGTTTCGTTCTATGACAGGTATATTCAGAACTTGAAAAGGGCCTTACCCATTTCTACATTACAACTACAGATCATACAAAACGAACAAACCTCATATACACCGAAACCTTAAGATAGTTAATAATTGTCAGCCAATAACCACCTTGCCTACTTTGGAATTTAACGACACTACCGTACAATTTATATACTAATTCCACGATTTGAGTATCGTGGACTTATCGAGTGTTGCGTTCGCATCTGGTCGCTCAACGCTCAACGCCCGCCAGCGCGGACTCGCCCGCGTTGTTAGCGCTCGTATAGTCGATGCCAGCCGTAAAGGCACAGTTCCCCAGGTAGAGCATCCCGTCCTAATCTTTTGTTGTGAAAACAGCGCTTTTGTAGGGAGCGGTCACCTGGCACGACCGGCATCCCCTGTCTCTTCCAAGAAATTCCATGTCCTACTAGAATTTGTAATAAATTGATCCATTAGGCCTACAGCCAAAAATGATGGCTCATTTTTTCCGTCTATAGTTGACGAATAACAACAAATTTGAATCACAGTTCTACGATGTCCCGTTATCGACATTACAGGTTACGGACTTATATTGCGGGGCATATCAGGGAAATCTGAATCCTTGTTAAGTCGATAATGGGACACCGTAGAACTGCGATTCAAATTTTGTCTTATTCATCTACTGTAGACGGAAAAAACTAGCCATAATTTTTGGCTCTAGGCCTAATGGATCAGCTTATTACAACTTCTAGTAGGACACGGAATTTCTTGGAAGAGAAGGGGGATGCCGGCCGCGACAAGTGGCCGCTCCCCGCCGCTTACGACGAAAGCGCTGTTTTGTAAACAAAGATTAGGACGTGACGGTCTACCTGGGGAACTGTGCCTTTACGGCTGGCATCGACTATACACTATGCTCCATGGATACATGATTTCCCCAGCGGACCAACCACCATGCGACTCAAACCGACACCATCGGGTCGCTGCAACGCGCTATTCGCTCGTATAACACGGCTAAACGGTCAACGATACAACTGTGTGCGAGCTTTCCAGTAATATGGGGTCCCGCTAATCCCTAAAGCCACATTTAAGGCCGGGAAGCATTCCGCATCTACCGCATAATAATTTACACTGCGGATGGCGCCGGCGCCGTCCGCGACCGACCGATGTGGCCTGTGAACTAGTCGAGAATATCGTACATGGTCACGAGATATAAATAATCAGGAATCAACAACTGTAAATAAAACAACAGGTTATAAGTTAATGTTGCGATTTAATACTAAAACCTACGAAACAAACGAAAAATGTTACTAACACGTGAGCTACTCACTTAACGTCAAAGACGTGTCCTTCACTTTGTAGACGTTTAAGTTACTATTTGCAGTTATATATTATTTCATATTTTTTGTTTTGGACCAACGAATATATGATAGTTCAAAAAACTAAATATTAGTAAATAAGATAATGGGGGTGAGATATAGCCATTGCAATTCTCAGTTGCAACGTAAACGTGTCGTACGCATGCGTTTGAATCACTTAAAGCTGTACATAGGTAGCAATTGTGTGTGATATTTAAAATGAAAACAATTATAGCTTAAAGCGAGATCTCAAACTTTTCTTCAGTTAACTTTAATTAGGAGAGTTATTAACGTGGAGAATTGTTGTTCAAGGATAAAAACTGGAGTAACGAAAATTTTCAGCACACCTTCTCCAGCTTAATTGGACTAGAAACTTCAGAAAATATTCAGTCTCCAATATTATATTTTTGGTCATTGTATTGGAATCATAATTTATTTTGCAAATTAATCTATTAAAAAGTATTAATAAAATTTAGACGAGGTGTAACCGAGATAACGTGATTTAGCACTTACACAAATTATGTGTGAAGCAAAATCCGCTCTCTTACAAAGTTACCGTTTTGGAAAGACTAATAATATGCCTTTAAACCAGTTTAATTTAATATGCCCAAAACAATTTAATTGGGATCTACGCGTCCCAATTAAATTGTAAAATTTATAGAATATATCGCGTGGCAGGATAGTTATAATACGTTGCTCAGCATCCTTTACAAGGGGCGGCACACAGAAAAAGTCCACAAATGCCCGCAATACCCCCGTTTATTGGGCTGCAGTACAGCAATTGAAGGCGCTAGAGTGGCTAGGTTATGATAGCTAATAAAATGTATTTGCATCGCCCGGAAAACCAGCGCCTGCAGAATAGGTCAGACAATGATCCATTCTCGTGCACTACACCTAGTACGATGGAATGCACCGAGGATACAGAATAATTCCGTTTCCTATATTCACGAGCCATCGACATAATTTCAATACCACCACACCAATGGAATCGCCGAAGAGAAATGGGCATCGACTGAACATCCAGATTCGATCTAGAGAGAGTTGCACATGTTCCCTCTTTCAGCCACTGATTGCCACAATATTGCATTTGTTACGCGCTAGTTACTGATCGCTGACTCATCCAGTCCTTCATTTCTCATTTCTTTAACTATTTCCAGATTCCACAAAGCCCTCTCTTTATCGGTATTAACATCAAATCGTCTGATTTTTCTATGAAAATAAAGCTTTCCCGGTTCAGCCTGTAGGGAAACCTAAAATTAAGGAATTTGAAATGATAAATTATCTTAGCTTAATCCATATTCATGTGAATCGTTCGAATACAAGATAAAGAATTTGCAATATATTCTGACTACGTTTTAATGTTAAGTGTTTTACTAAAACACACCATGCGTTTTAATCAGTTGCGAAATTAACTGTATCATTACTAGCACTAAGACTTTTGTAAACATTGTTAATGTAGGTAAACAAGAAGTTAATACTCGATTATAACAATGAGGATAGAACGTGAAGTATATATTTGTTTATAAGATAAATCAGTATATCATGATATTTGCTGAAGCTATGCCACCTTTTAATTATATTATAAACTTACCATTTATTGGTAGAAGTAGAATATAGGTGTCAAATTTCAGATTTTTGCGAGACCGGTTTCAGATTAATTACAATCCATCTTCAGCCGCAATGTTCCTAACCTAGTACATTATACTACTGCAGCACACTTTCGTGGTTGTCGGGATGTAAAAATGTTTAACACATAAACAAACAAAACGCACACTAACTACAATTAATACAAAAGTGAAATGTGCGCGCAGGCCTGCCGGTAGTAAATGTCGTTTGTGTGCGTTTTGTTTGTTTATGTGTTAAACATTTTTACATCCCGACAACCACGAAGTGTGCTGCAGTAGTATAATGTACTAGCTTAGGAAAATTGCGACTGAAGATGGATTGTAATTAATCTGAAACCGGTCTCGCAAAAATCAGAAATTTGACACCTATAGGCTACTTCTACCAATAAATGGTACGTTTATACTATATCATTGTTTATAATCGTCGAATAAAATTCACATTTAATTTAAACAATAAGAAATTCATACTTAAAATACGTTTGTCTCAAAATTTCGCCAGGAAATGACCATTTTAAGGAGGTCTTACTCCATTTCAGACGTTTTTTCGGGTGTTGCGCGGTTTCAATGACTGGGTGAAGCGCTAGGTGTTAGAGGACTTTCATGCGAATCAAATGATGAATTACACTACACCAATTTCGATACAGATTCTATCGAGAAGTATATTTGCATTCTTAAATTATAAAACAAACTGATTGTTCTCGAATATACGTAACTAACCTTTAACTGAACTTGAGGAATTAATTGCACGGATGGATAAATAGAACCGTAAGCCAATGAAACCAGAACAAAAACACGTACATGTTTTCATTTCTGGAATATTCATTTTAACATGACATTTTCCTTGTTCTATAATTATTGGCCTCACATTTATTTGCTTCGTTGTTATCAGACTCCCCAACTAGTGAAATGTATGTATTATGTTTGAATGAGCATACCAGTCTATTTTATTATAAAAAACTAAATCGCAAATGACAAAGACAAATTTCATCTGTGAATGTTTCTCAAACCACCTCAAAATAATAAAAAAAACTAACGTTCAAAAGTTGTTGCCAAAAATCTGACCCAGAAATTATAACTAAAATAAACCCCTCCATACAATTTCTTGGCAAAATTGTACGGTAATGTTTAAATAACGCGCTTTAAAATGATGTAACACGTTGATAAAAAACTTGGAATACAATTAGGAACCCCATACAATTAAAAAACTTCCCATTAAAAATGTTCAAGTAGGATATTTTATTTGGGACCGACTGATATCTGAGAAACCACAAGACTTACATAACTTTAAATGATGGAGGACCTCGCCTAATTTTTAGTGCCCATTAAAAATACGATTCAGAATTTAAAATAACAATTAAATTAGAATTTACTGTAAAGTTTTTCCCCGCCGCGCCATTTGTTTAATAAGGCGACACTTATAAAAACTGTTCGAGATTGCATACTTTTATAAATGTAATGTTAGTAAAATGTGACTGAGACTTGGATACATTTTACTTAACCAACAAGTTTTCGAAATCAATTCTGCAATAGTTTTCTTCATGCATTTATTATGGTAAAAACAATGAACATACGTCGACTTAATCTCCTCACCCATTAAGTTTAGGAAACAATACCAAAGAATTAAAACGTATTAAAATTACGTCTAGAAATCTAAAAACACCATACTTAGTGAGGGTTTGCATTTTAAATTTCTAAGTTGGCCACCATATTGGGAAATGGCAGCCGAATTTTTATATTCTAAGTTCACATTTTTAATGGGCTCTAAAAAGTATGGCAGGTCTCCCATGTAAAGTTTTCTGTAAGTCTTGGCTTTCTGAAATACCAATTGCGGTCCATATAAAATGACCACCCTGTAAAGGCAAGCTGAAAGTATAGCAGCATAGAGAAATGAGTTTTCTTTAAATCTCTGACTATTACATGACTTTCCCAGAATACCCAGGGAAAATACTGAAAATACCCTAAAAACCCTGTATCTAATCAAACAGCAATAGGGAAATGAGAATTCCTTCGAATTCCTTGGTTATTCCCTGGCCAGAATAATCCAAGTCCCGATTCCCCACGTAAAGTAGCGGCAGTAAAGAACGTTCCAGAACAGAGAAGGAGTTACGCTATAGAGACGGCAGCTTCCTGCAGTTTACTTTGATTGAGCCATACACTCACAATTGTAACTGACGAATCATTTCCTTACACGTGTGGGCCCCCGTCGCGTCTCTGCCACACGCAGTATATTGTACACGTTACACTACGTTCTCCTTGCACCTCGTCACTTCATGTACTGCCATTTAAAACAAAAATTATTTAAATCCCTCAATTTAATTGAAATGTTCTACTCTTAAGGATTTTAAAAATTCTATTTACATCCTCCGAAATAACTTGTATATCAAAATTTGATTGCGATATTATACACACAAATTTATAAAATGTACCTTACTAACTTATATGAATGAACAAACCCAATTTAAGAATGAATTTTAAATAACATCAATATGCAAATTAATGATTACCATATTATTCTTCAGGAAAAAAACAACATTGAGAGAGGGTCGTGTTTTTAGAATGACTGTAAAAATTGAAATCTTTTAGGCACAATGAAAAAGGAAGTAACAATAATTTTTCAGTGCTCAAAGATAAAATCGGTGAAGATACTAGGGACGAGTTCTGTTAGTAAAAAGCTATTTATGAAAGGAACTCTACAGGGTGTATAAACTCTCTACACAATCTTCAGGATATTGTTTCTTGATCGGTGAAGATACTAGGGACGAGTTCTGTTAGTAAAAAGCTATTTATGAAAGGAACTCTACAGGGTGTATAAACTCTCTACACAATCTTCAGGATATTGTTTCTTGATCGGTGAAGATACTAGGGACGAGTTCTGTTAGTAAAAAGCTATTTATGAAAGGAACTCTGCAGGGTGTATAAACTCTCTACACAATCTTCAGGAAATTGTTTCTTGATCGGTGAAGATACTAGGGACGAGTTCTGTTAGTAAAAAGCTATTTATGAAAGGAACTCTACAGGGTGTATAAACTCTCTACACAATCTTCAGGAAATTGTTTCTTGATCGGTGAAGATACTAGGGACGAGTTCTGTTAGTAAAAAGCTATTTATGAAAGGAACTCTACAGGGTGTATAAACTCTCTACACAATCTTCAGGATATTGTTTCTTGATCGGTGAAGATACTAGGGACGAGTTCTGTTAGTAAAAAGCTATTTATGAAAGGAACTCTGCAGGGTGTATAAACTCTCTACACAATCTTCAGGAAATTGTTTCTTGATCGGTGAAGATACTAGGGACGAGTTCTGTTAGTAAAAAGCTATTTATGAAAGGAACTCTACAGGGTGTATAAACTCTCTACACAATCTTCAGGATATTGTTTCTTGATCGGTGAAGATACTAGGGACGAGTTCTGTTAGTAAAAAGCTATTTATGAAAGGAACTCTACAGGGTGTATAAACTCTCTACACAATCTTCAGGATATTGTTTCTTGATCGGTGAAGATACTAGGGACGAGTTCTGTTAGTAAAAAGCTATTTATGAAAGGAACTCTACAGGGTGTATAAACTCTCTACACAATCTTCAGGATATTGTTTCTTGGGTCAAAAGAAACAAAATATTTAATATAAAGACATAGCCTACCACGCTCCGATTACTATGTTTGGGATTTATAATTAATACATCATAATATCTCGGGAACCACTTGAGACTTGGCACATGTATTGATATTATGTAATGCTAACATAAAAATTGGGGCCTTTTAGATTTTTTAATATATTAAAAACGACAAATTTGGGAGACATTATTTTTGACACATAAATATGTATAATTTTGTGCCAAAAATATGGTATGGATATTTTAAGAACTGCTTAGCTAAGTAATAAGTAATTCATTTTGTAAGTCAAAGCGTGCTAATTTTCAGTAACTCACACACAATTTTCTACCAAAATATTGCAATTATACAGCTATTCGTTGAGTGATCTTTAAAATATCCATACTATAATTTTTACTACGAAATTCTTCATCTTTTGAGTAACTGAAATGTATTTTCTTAAATGTTATGTTTTTAAGATATTTTAATTTTAAACAATTAAAATTGACCGTCATTTTGATCCGGTAGAAGATGGAATCCTCATTATCACTAGTGAATCTTCAATTATGTATTTATTAAAAACACATACATACATAAAGACGGAAAACGGACCGAAATAAATCATATCGTATTACATAATCTTGCTCCTTTCGACTAAAGGAGCAACAAGATAGAACATCCAAGTTTGTAGAAACACCCTGTATACAAGTAAAGCCGATATTCGTAGACGGCGCGTGTAATCGTTGCAACCTCAGAGCAATTAATCAGTGATATTTGCTAGCCGTGATTGGACATCCACACGCGCACACACGCACTGGATGTTTAATCATTATCCGCCCAAGGCCCGGGGCCTAAGTACACCACTTGTATGCATCGGCGAGTTCGCGCTGCACTATGGATGCACCATCGCCATCCGCTTATCTCCGGTATAACGCCTCGCCCCCGGCTGCGGAAGTAGTACAGTGCATTTAGGTTTTAACCCGGACAAAATTATAAACAAAATGAAACCTTTTGGGATGTGTTCGGCACTGTCCCCTCTTCATTTTTTGAAAATTCCCAAACTTTCCCACTTTGGCAAAATCTGCCATCTTGAAAAAAGTAACTGCAAAGCAGGCTTTTACTTAAAATTGTATATCTCCAGAACGGAAACTCCCAGAAAGGTCTAAATTGCGTCATTATCTTCTAATTTAGCTGTTGTAAATATAATTAAAATCATGTTATACATTTAAAATGAATAAGTACGTAAAAAATCGCTTTTTTTGGTAAAAATAAAGTTTTTTCAAACATTAAAATATACATTTTTGCATTTAACAATTATTTTAGTCGTTTTACAAAATTTTTCTTTGAACAAAGGTTTTAGAGCTTTAAAAGGCGTATCAGATTCATATATTGAATGTTTACGTACGTTATTAATAAAGGCCTCAAAGAGCCTTAAACCTACAGTGTTCCTGTAGCGGCCGCCCGCGCCGCGCCGCGCCGACGCCCGTGCCAAAGGCCTAGCAGCCAGCATTGTATTTCCTATACAAACTATAAGGTATGAATATAGGACATTGAATTAAAAAGTGTTGTTTAAAATCAATTTCAAACGGGAAAATCATGATAACGAAATCACTTTTTCCCATTAAACAGTTTTTATTAATTCTAAACTTCTAAACTTATTTTTCTATTACATTGGGATAATATATTTTATTTTATTTCATATTTTTTAGAGAGAGATTGGGCTGAAATATTTTTTCAAATACAAAATGTCTTGTTGTAGAACATCCTTCTTCGTTATACGTAGAAAAAAGTGTTTTACTGCTGTGTCTAATTCTTTTCAGCAGTTGTCGTTTCTTCATTACCTAAAAAAAACGTATTACTAACGTCACATCGTGAAAGAAGGACTCAATTGCAAAATGGAACGTATTTAGTTGTAAATTGTGAAATTCGTAATATAAAAAATACAAATAAAACCCATAACTAAGTATAAATAATAATAATAATTACCTTTAGCATGGGTTGTGTGCTGGATCAGTACTCAAAGTCTCTGGATCATCGATACACTCATCTTCCATTAGTGGCAAGCGATTTAAACATCCAAAGCCAGAGCAGTATCCACATATAGTACTACATTTCAAACCATTTCTTAAACATTCACAGCTTCGGCGGTCACAACCAGTTTTGCAATTACACGATACCAAGCATAACAGTTTTTGCGGTGCCGGTTCTAATAAAGTTGGTATCGGTGAGTATAAGCCATTTTCCAACTTCCAACCCCAATCAGTAGGCTCCATATCATGGTTTTTCCAACCTTGTATCTGATGGGAAACACGAAACGAGTGCTGTTTAGTCGCTTCAGACGTTGGAGGTAGGACTGACATTTTAAAAGAACCATCAATCTTTTGTTTAGCAACTGTTTTCAGGTACAACTGGTAGCGCAACCTATTTATTCCATCAGTTTGTTTTCCACCATATATTACGCACATAAATGCTTCTCCAGCATCAGCGATCTCTTGTGGGGAAGAACTCTTGTCATTAAAAACATCCACCTTTTTCCTCAACGAATCGTCTCGTTTCAATTTTGCAAACGGTAAAGATTTACCTTTTCCATGAACACACGAAGTGGTATCGCACCCTGTAAAGGCGTGTATGAACAGCATGTACTCCTTCATTGGACCTAATGCTTCTTGAAGGAGTGTTATGTTGAACACTTTCCTACATCTCTTGCCTTTACTGGGAATTAACATATACGTATTTCCTTCTGAGTGCGCAACAAGGAGTACAAGTAAATCAGTGTCTTCACCAACTAATGTCGCTGTTATACCAAGAGTACCTTTAGACACTGTATTTGATACAAGCAATGTATCAGCATCTGTCTCAGCCTGGATAACATTGATGCCTGATTTTCGTAGATTGGTTGAAATTAAAGAGATGAGCTGTGTTTTGTTGTTTGCATTAGATAGAAACACGTCTGGAGGCAGCACCGCGTAAGAGTTTTCCTCAACAAGTACTTGAGAAGAGAACCCACGTCGTAAATGTTCATGGTCTTTAGTAGAAGATTTCCCGTAACCGTCAAATACAACAGTCACATCAGACGACAAATATCTGTTAGTCACGTGAGATACATATTTACTTACTATTTCTGGTGACATTAGTTGGTGAAGACACTGATTTACTTGTACTCCTTGTTGCGCACTCAGAAGGAAATACGTATATGTTAATTCCCAGTAAAGGCAAGAGATGTAGGAAAGTGTTCAACATAACACTCCTTCAAGAAGCATTAGGTCAAATGAAGGAGTACATGCTGTTCATACACGCCTTTACAGGGTGCGATACCACTTCGTGTGTTCATGGAAAAGGTAAATCTTTACCGTTTGCAAAATTGAAACGAGACGATTCATTGAGGAAAAAGGTGGATGTTTTTAATGACAAGAGTTCTTCCCCACAAGAGATCGCTGATGCTGGAGAAGCATTTATGTGCGTAATATATGGTGGAAAACAAACTGATGGAATAAATAGGTTGCGCTACCAGTTGTACCTGAAAACAGTTGCTAAACAAAAGATTGATGGTTCTTTTAAAATGTCAGTCCTACCTCCAACGTCTGAAGTGACTAAACAGCACTCGTTTCGTGTTTTCCATCAGATACAAGGTTGGAAAAACCATGATATGGAGCCTACTGATTGGGGTTGGAAGTTGGAAAATGGCTTATACTCACCGATACCAACTTTATTAGAACCGGCACCGCAAAAACTGTTATGCTTGGTATCGTGTAATTGCAAAACTGGTTGTGACCGCCGAAGCTGTGAATGTTTAAGAAATGGTTTGAAATGTAGTACTTTATGTGGATACTGCTCTGGCTTTGGATGTTTAAATCGCTTGCCACTAATGGAAGATGAGTGTATCGATGATCCAGAGACTTTGAGTACTGATCCAGCACACAACCCATGCTAAAGGTAATTATTATTATTATTTATACTTAGTTATGGGTTTTATTTGTATTTTTTATATTACGAATTTCACAATTTACAACTAAATACGTTCCATTTTGCAATTGAGTCCTTCTTTCACGATGTGACGTTAGTAATACGTTTTTTTTAGGTAATGAAGAAACGACAACTGCTGAAAAGAATTAGACACAGCAGTAAAACACTTTTTTCTACGTATAACGAAGAAGGATGTTCTACAACAAGACATTTTGTATTTGAAAAAATATTTCAGCCCAATTTCTCTCTAAAAAATATGAAATAAAATAAAATATATTATCCCAATGTAATAGTAAAATAAGTTTAGAAGTTTAGAATTAATAAAAACTGTTTAATGTGAAAAAGTGATTTCGTTATCATGATTTTCCCGTTTGAAATTGATTTTAAACAACACTTTTTAATTCAATGTCCTATATTCATACCTTATAGTTTGTATAGGAAATACAATGCTGGTTGCTAGGCCTTTGGCACGGGCGACGGCGCGGCGCGGCGCGGCGGCCGCTACAGGAACACTGTAGGTTTAAGGCTCTTTGAGGCCTTTATTAATAACGTACGTAAACATTCAATATATGAATCTGATACGCCTTTTAAAGCTCTAAAACCTTTGTTCAAAGAAAAATTTTGTAAAACGACTAAAATAATTGTTAAATGCAAAAATGTATATTTTAATGTTTGAAAAAACTTTATTTTTACCAAAACAAGCGATTTTTTATGTACTTATTCATTTTAAATGTATAACATGATTTTAATTATATTTACAACAGCTAAATTAGAAGATAATGACGCAATTTAGACCTTTCTAGGAGTTTCCGTTCTGGAGATATAAAATTTTAAGTAAAAGCCTACTTTGCAGTTACTTTTTTCAAGATGGCGGATTTTGCCAAAGTGGGAAAGTTTGGGAATTTTCAAAAAATGACGAGGGGACGGTGCCGATCACATCCCAAAAGGTTTCATTTTGTTTATAATTTTGTCCGGGTTAAGCCTATTTTTTGTCTAAGTGCCCTGCACTAAAGTGTGATTACGGTGCCGGGCTTCCTATGGCGGAGATCGACTCCGGTCTGAACGTTGGACTCGCGCGTGCTTGAGTTTCAGGAGGAACGAGCGTAAAGTAACAGTGTGGATACGAGGATGAATGTTCATTGGGGATGTGTGATTCGTTATGTGTGGGCTATTAAACATCTCGCACCGGTAACGTTAGTTATGTTATAACTCGATCATTTACGGATACGGGATCAAATTTATTTGGGGAACGGCTGACTGATAAAGCACGTAAGCAAGTTAGGCCGATGAAGAAGACGGTAACCGATTGGAGCCTTAATTTAAGTGAATACCTTCTTAAAACCCCAGAAACTAGTATCAAATATTATGAATTAAAAATGAATTGCTAAAATAACTAACTGCTATAAGAAGTAACTGATTTGAGAATCCAATCAAAACCCGTTTTTATTGGACTATTAGAACACATCTTCGACGGCACAATATTAAAAGGCAGTTTCTGGTAAAACTGAAAACAATAGCTTTTTTAGCACCAAAATAGCCACTTTTTAACACCAGTAGCATTGAAGTTTAAGAATATACAAAACAAAAACGCTTTTCAACGGTATTTTGAAGAAAGCAATGATGTATGAAAGTTATGATAAATTTCCGAGTAAACTAGTTTTACATTTCATGTTTAAAAAAATGGTCGTTTATTAAACAATTCAAATACCCCCGTCGCAGCAAACCTGCATACTCAGCGAATTTCCAATGAAGATATAAATGTCTTAATACTACCTACATAAAGCCACTTACCAGGTTTCATAAAAATATATTCACAAATAGGCGATATATACTATTTTAATTATTCTCCTTAAGAATAACATTGGGGCTGAGTACGCAGGTTTGCTGCATCAACGAAGACAAAAAATGGGTTTTTATGCTAATATCAATATAACTCAACTAGGTGAAGTCATATACCGTTTTTGATTCATTTATGTTCATAATTAAGGGTGACATAGCATTTAATTATTATCCATTAGAATAACATGGGGCTGAGTACGCTTTCCCTCAACACAAATTATCCTTGCTTGAAAAAAGTCCAGAATATATGGGAATAAAACTTGTAATAGACTTCCTGACTCAATATTTAGAAACAACATAAAAATTACATTAAAGAAAGTAAAACATATTTTAATAAACAGAGTTTACTATTCCATAAATGACATTTTTAATGACAACTGGGAAGAATTTTATGATTTCTTTTGGTTTATGTCAATTTGAGGCCAATTTGTAATGTTACAATATTTACATATAGTTTTAATTTGTATAATTGACAATGTCACCTGTTTGATCTGGAAATACCAGAACTATGTAAACGTTTTTGTGACAATAAATGACTTATGACTTAAGGCTACAATGCCGTCAAAGACGATTTCAACCTAAACAGCTCGACTCAACTATGTGACATGATCATTGCGCAAAACGAAAGGCGGGGATCCGCGTCGTTGATGAATCACGAAATGAAGATAAGCGCGAGGTTGACACATAAGTGTAACAGCCGATATATCATGACCGGCTGACTCGACTACCGGGGAAAATGACGAGTTGCGAATGGTCGACCAAACATCACGTAAACAAACACGCTCGGCGCTCAGCCCGCTAAACATCGCTGCTGATCCGTTAAACAATGCTCGATGACTGGCGCGTAGCGATCATCGGGCTGCTTCAGCAATCGGCAAGCTCGGTGGTGAATATCGTCCGCTTCAAATAACAGAGTGTACGGTCCCACATCTATTTTATTTTGAAATTGTCTTACCTTTTTGGACCCGATTTACCATTCGCTTAACTAACAAATAGACAATAGGTTTTCTGTAGGGTTTCAGTGTAAAGGACCAACTACCTTTCATTGAAATTACTTATAGACGTATCCGGTTCAACATAAGTTGCCTGTGAATATACTGTGATCTAGCGGTATGCACAAATCCAGTGGAGTTGGAAGCGCAAAACATTACGAGCGGTGTGTATACGATACTGAGCTATTCGAGACGGCGAGTTTATGTTGTGTAAAAAATTTTGGCGCACATTTGCCATCACTGCTTAGAGGAAAAGTTTCACGACGTTTCGGCATCTGGGATCAAAACTTGTTTTTTTCTGAGCTAGGAATAACTTGACTATTTCCACGACAAAATCCAACTCTAGTGCAACCTCGCCGCGGTCCGGGACACACATTGCCACGAGCATTAGTACACATACCGGTGTTATGAGCATTATGCGCCTCCGTCAACACAGAAACGAGGGTTTACAATCCAACTCTAGTGCAACCTCGCCGCGGTCCGGGACACACATTGCCACGAGCATTAGTACACATACCGGTGTTATGAGCATTATGCGCCTCCGTCAACACAGAAACGAGGGTTTACAATCCAACTCTAGTGCAACCTCGCCGCGGTCCGGGACACACATTGCCACGAGCATTAGTACACATACCGGTGTTATGAGCATTATGCGCCTCCGTCAACACAGAAACGAGGGTTTACAATCCAACTCTAGTGCAACCTCGCCGCGGTCCGGGACACACATTGCCACGAGCATTAGTACACATACCGGTGTTATGAGCATTATGCGCCTCCGTCAACACAGAAACGAGGGTTTACAATCCAACTCTAGTGCAACCTCGCCGCGGTCCGGGACACACATTGCCACGAGCATTAGTACACATACCGGTGTTATGAGCATTATGCGCCTCCGTCAACACAGAAACGAGGGTTTACAATCCAACTCTAGTGCAACCTCGCCGCGGTCCGGGACACACATTGCCACGAGCATTAGTACACATACCGGTGTTATGAGCATTATGCGCCTCCGTCAACACAGAAACGAGGGTTTACAATCCAACTCTAGTGCAACCTCGCCGCGGTCCGGGACACACATTGCCACGAGCATTAGTACACATACCGGTGTTATGAGCATTATGCGCCTCCGTCAACACAGAAACGAGGGTTTACAGATGCAAAACAAGCGGGTTAAGTCACATGCATCATAAAACTTTACAAGCGGCTGGCAAGTTTAGCGCAATAAAACTGCACAAACCATTCTCTTTAACATATAATAACAACGTATATCTCCGCCTCGCTTTTACAAAGGGTCGCACTAAAGCGAGGGCTGCGATATTGTTATGTTTACTTTAAAACTATTCGAATTCCACAATTTTGCACTATGTATGAGTGCGATAACGACGGTATCGCTTTAAAATCAAACCTTGGTAATAGATGATTTGTTTTTAGTACACGACTTTGTCATGGTTAACAAAGAAGGAAAACCACGCACAACCGATTTAGAAAGCTCCTGGCTGTATGGTTTAATTGTATTTATAACCTCGGGTAAAACAATTACCACTGTTATACCCCTGCAATGAATCTTAATATCTGAATGTAAACGTACAAAACTGTGATATACAACAGCGTCTAGCGGCAACTAAATGTCTATCTCTTCTAGGGATTTCAGGCCACATTTGGGAACATTTCAGGTTAGCAACAAGTCCCGATTTACTAATAATACTGATAATACTGATTTTTAAAAGCAGTGTTTCATTATGATATTGTATTGCAATTTAGTCTAAATGCGAATTTTAGATTTGAATACAAATGTTTCAGCATTGGCCAAAACCGAACGGCAAAATGAACGAAAATCAAGTTCAAATGACGGATAAACTACAGTATAAGAAAAAAATGTCAGGTCAAATATATTGTTGAACAAAACTTCTTTAGAGGACAAGCTATTACTATTGGAGACATCGGAAGACCTAGGCCCGGAACCATGACAACCTATTATTTTGTGTAGTAATTATTTTTGTTTTTACTACATCAATTGGTACATAAGAAAATTGTAAATACAGCACACGTTGATCATGTTATTTTTATTTAGGAACTAATTTAATAACTCTAATTTAGCAACATATTATTATAAAAGTTGGTAGAGTTTCCTATGATTGTGACCTGTTGATTTCCTCATGAACGCCATCGTGGCGATTCTGCATGCTCGTAATCCCATCACGGTAATATTGGTGTTTATTTTGATAAAACTCAGTAATCTGGGATCGTGAATTATTGGTATATGCATAAAAACTAGTTTATCAAGATATTTCATACGATAAAGAATAACAAACAAGTGTTTTACTTGTCCTCTACTGAGAACCCCTGGGAACATAACAAATGTTAAATATGCAGTACCAGGTTTTCAGACAGATGCTTTATGCCTTTCTTTCCTAATACAATTTTGGGTTTTTTTCAATGGGGTATACTAAGTCCTTTAGTTTTCCAGGCTAGCTGGACTCCATGACTCCTCGTCTGGTAGACAGCTCGGAATAAATATTTCATTAAATCGACGTTACTTGGTTCAATATAAGTTGTGTTAATTTAAAATGACATCTCTTACATAATTTAGTATTATTTGTATTCATAACTACCAAAGCAATCTCAGCGTAAAAGGTATTACATAGAACGGTTTCATAGAAAGCCATGAATAACCATACCGTAGCACTTAATCTTATTACAATAGCAATAAAGTAGCATACTCATCATGGTAGATGAGTGTCGATTTGAGATTAAAACTCACCTCTAGATCAGAGATTACACCTAATACAACCGAGAGGACCACTTTTGTCCCTTACATTTGTGTATAAATGAAAGCCCGGCTAGATTGATCCCCGCACGGCTGCACGGCTAACTCACCTACCCCGCAAAGTGAAAGGAAAGCTCCCTCCTGTATCAATTATATACTCGATCATCTGGATATACTTGAACAACTTATACTGCAATACTGAGAACTCTAAATGTCAATATATTGTCTGTATATTAATCTGAACTTAAAAATAAGCAAAATGTAATAAATTTTGTCTCAAAAGTAGCCAACAAAAATTTAAAAATAAAAATCAATAAACGTTAAACTTTGTATTACATACTTTTGTTCTAGTTTAGGTTTGTTGTTAATGAGCTGATTCGTTGGTTTCAATTTAATCAAATTACTGATAAAACAATGAATTTGCCTACTAAACTGTTTCAGTTTTCACTTACTTCCAGTTTCACTTTTTATTAACATCAAGATAACTACTCGTAACCTGCAGTCAACCATCTGCTCGAACTCAAGCACATGAACACAGGTTCTTCTTAAACTGTAGGATTTACATCAGCCCACGTGACGTATTGTGCATACTGCGTTGTAATTCTAGTAGTGATTGTTTATATGATGTCTGGAACATAAACTGTTACTACTGTGTTGCACTTTGTTAATGTGTCGACAGCTGTTAGATACACAGTTCAATTGATTTATATTTTTCCATAATATTTACATTATGAAGCCGTGAGGGGCAGAGTCCTTAAGACGAATGAAAATTACAAGGCAATTCAAAGAATCTACACTCGACCTCTTATTGGGATATCAAGCATAAAAACTGGTCAATAGTCCCTTATATCTCGCTTTAAAAAATCCTGTGTGTGTATTAACAGGACGATTATACACGATTGTTTTACTTTTCATACTTGAATCAAAAAGTACAATTAATCAAAGGCGCTAGAATAATCTTTATTCTTATTTATTAAAAATATTTCTTCCATGTCAGCCACATACTTCCATTTTATTCGAAACTTAAACCCCTCAACAATTCTAGTTTTATATTTGTACACTATAATATAAAAATACACATTTTTACAAAGCATAAAGAACAGCCCGGCGAAAATGTGAGTCAAAAGGCGTTGATGTCAAAACTTTGTTTAGATACGTGACAAAATGATGTTAAGTTGTTTAGTCCAAAGAGAACATTTTCTCCGCACCCTCTGCGGGTTTTCCTGAAAGCTTTCAAAATGCTTTTCACAAATACTTTTGCTCTGGATGCGCCTCGATATGATACGGCCTTGATGGGATCTCGCCTTACCTGATTACTGCTTAAAGTTTCCACTCATCTCCGCTTCCTTGAAAGACGAGTATTTTCTATAAGCTTTCAACTAGAACAGGAGGAAAATAATGTTTAACTATAGTTCTTATTTGGTTGTATCTCCGAAACAAACATGATACACGAGGTAAGGCCTATAAACAACCATGAAACGAGATTAGGAGAAACACAACTATTTATTTAATTCGATTGTTAGGTTCTATTGATTTTCTTCCGTAATTTCATTAAACAATAGCCACACTTGTCATAATTGATTTATACCTTCAAATCACCACGATAATCACACGGAGTTGTTTAAACGCAACCAAATGCATTGTTGCAGTCACTTTCATTTTATTTCCTGACATTTTTAAGTTATTACATAAAAGTATAAACATGCTTTCTTAAATTTGCTGTCAAGTCTTGTGAACCGTTGCAAAAGGTAATCTGAATCAGTTGGAGAAGGTGTGAAAATCAATAAAACATCATTTTGCTACGTAAAATAAGAGTAGTAAAGAAATAGCGAGCAAAACCCATATAGGAAGTTTGTAACACGACTCAGGGTTTGGAAGCAAAAATTTAAAATAACTGACATCAATTATGTTTGATTGCTTTAGGCAATTTCTACATCTAAATCCTACAGCATCATAATTTAAAACCTCGTTTTCCTTTATACTAAGTGCTTAAACAGATCACCTTAAGCATGAACGGAATATTCCACTTTTAGGCAAATGTAGAACCCAAATTTGTACTTTTAAATGTAAAAAATTCAAAACAGAAAATAAAATAAACAAAACTGCAATAATACAAACCAGCTGATAATGGATGAAGTAAAAGAAGTAGGGTTACCAACCTAAAACCTATGTTGATCTTAAACAGTGACTTTTAGGACTTTAAATGTTGTCTCCGTTAAAAAAAAAAAAAAACACCCTATTTAGCAGACTCAACAAATCCAAATCCCACCTCAAAATACTACGAACGTTTCCTATCCGGTAACACAACTACTAACCTTTTGATTTCACCAAAGACATCTTAGCGTAGTTATTAGTTTTTGCGTAAAACGTAACATTTTTCGAAATTGATAAAATAACCGATAACTACATTGCTTCTACTCGCAACAACCATCGCTTTGTTTCGGGGCGGGGTTCCCGTGAGAGCGAGTCGGGCCCGCATCCTTCAAAGTGGCCGGCTCAATGAATCTTTTCAACAGCTGAGATCAACGAAATATCGCTGCCAGTCTATAGCAGGCTGACTGACGCCTCAAATGCAATGATAGCTGTATTGAAATTACATAAAGTAGACTTATTATTCGTCGGTGATATGTCCTCGAACAGCAATAGGAAAATCGTAGTTTGTAGTTTCCTAAAGATCATAACAATTAATTACAGACTTTACTTAAAAGGTTATCTATGCTAAACATTAGTTGATAAGAAAAACACAATTTAGTTCATCAACTATTAGGCGGGGTCAAGTTTCCTTACATCTCGTTTTATCAGTAGTACCGGGGAAAATAATGGAACTACTCCGTAGAATTGATAATCATTCTCTGTTATACAAATTAATTTATTAACATTGTTTCGATACAATGTTAATCTGCTTTTTATATAGTCTTATACATTAAGCTCTTTATTGTCAATATATTAGACCATCATGTTATAGTTCTTTATGGAAAAGGTATTACCGTGGATATATTAAATACATAAATTCACTAAGCAACTGTACTAGATCTGTCCCTACACAAATTAAATTAACTTTCCAGGTTTCACATCACTTTCAGAGCATTTTGAAAAATCTACATTTCCATAACTATCAGGTAACGGTACAACTAACTGAACCACATCGCATCGTTAACACTGCAACAGACACTATAAACCTTAACTTCGATATAGTAAAAGTAATATTCGTAGCATATCTTACCGGTTTCTTTAAAATTTACCTTGTGATATTTTACATTAGTCATGTATAATAAAACAGTAGCAAGTAATGATGTTGCAAGACTACAAAAATTAAATTGTGACATTTACGATTCCTCTAGCTTCCTTCATCTTTTTTTACCTTTGCGAACTTTCCCACCGTTCCCAGACTTTAAAAAATCAACTTCAGGTAGACGGCGAAAATGTATAACCGCAGTAACCAATTGTACACATTTTAACACCCTGTATGTGCTGACTGTTGGGAGAATACAACGCGTATGCACCACCAACAATTGCTGTAAAGGAACATCATAAATTAACTCCTCATTCAAAAGGCTTTTATTCAAACACTTCTAAATTATCAATTTCTAACATTTTGCAACTAATTTTGAAATGTCATTCGTTCCAGTGAAAATGAAGTCAACACACCTGATTTAAAAAATGTAACGCATTAGTTTTGGAAGTTAGAATATTAGACTGCATAAATACATTGCATTGCATACTGTGTGATTAAAGGAGGTCTTCGATTATAAGGGCATACCGTATTTTATAGTCCGATTACCGAAAGAAAGTGACTGGCGGAGCGGCCGCGCGGCGACCGAACATTCTATTTCATAACCTCGTGGAAACATAAAACACATGGTTAGAAATTGCCAATACACGTTACTTAAATCGTCAGTTAAACACGTTTATAGCTCATTTTCAAAATCTTATTCCGATGAGTTTATATTGATAGTTATATTTTAAAAACACGAATTGAGGCATTTTAAACTGCAATTAACACATTTCCAACCATGTGTTTTACGTTTCCACGAGGTTATGAAATAATAATATGAATAATATTTGGTCGCCGCGCGGCCGCTTCCCCAGTCATTTTCTTTCGATAATCGGACAATAATAAAACCTTATAAAGGACCTCATCAGGCTCGTATGCTCTGCTGGAAAATTAGGATATATGTGTGTGTAATTTGTAGTATGTATATGTAATTTGTAGAATGTGTATGTAATTTGTAGTATGCATATGTAATTTGTAGTATGTTTGTATATGTAATTTATCATTGCTGAGTACGCAGATTAGCTGAGGTAGGAACCACAACCACGATAAAACAGCAATGGATGAAATACAAACTGACGATAATGCAAAGACTACGGGGAGGACAGGGGAGCGGCAAACAGCAATAACCCGGTATACATCAATTGTGATGGCGCACACGGCGATGATAGATTAAATTACAGTTCCGATTGCAACGTTGCAGGCAACTTTGTTTCCTACAATAAGTCTATTTCTATTCTTCCTATTCCCTTATCGACTCCTCGTTTCGCGTGTCGAATGAGACCTTATAAAAACCGCACGTGTAACAACGATTGGATTTGTACCGTTGAATGAAATAAATTGTGTCCACGTGTATAACACCTTATCTATAACAGAAAAGGAAAAACTGCTCTTAGAACCGGTCGAAACAAACCTCGTATTTTACAATCCGAACGAAAAATAATAAAACGTTGGTTCGTCGCTCAACAGGACGAGTTTCAACTAATATATCTCCTCGGCGTATGACTGTTGAGAGCTCAAGAAGCCAGGAATATTTTAATATTCCATTGAAGGGTCTCCATAATGAAGAAGATAAGAAGAGAAATGAGATAAAAAATATAACGATGTCAGAAAACTGGCATCCCAAACCTTTTGGATAACGTACTCCATTTACCACCAGAATTATTGGAAAAGATTTATTGGGTTCTTTGAGGATAAAAATCCGCAATCACTTGTTGTATAGTATAATCATTATAAATACCGATGATTTGGTTACAAGCGCTTTTTTGAATGGTGATAATTATATATTTGGAATGTTTTTAGTATTTTTAGAGACTGATAATTATTTTAAGAATAATTATTTATTAAAGCATTTCAGGACTGAAAACTTCTGCCCTCAAATTTTACTATAGACCTACGTCATCGTTGTGTGGTTGTATTGTATTGTTTAGGAGTTGCAAACGATATTACATCTAAGTCGGAAAACCAAGAAGGTATCTAGGTGTTCAAACTTCCGAACATGCGAACAGACATCACCGATAAAACTAATTGGGTTCAGAGGGCATCAAAACCTATCATTCAGAAAAAAGCATATATAATATAGTGTGTATTTTGTTTGTAATACATGCTTAAGAGTCTTCATCACCGGAAGTAGCCAGACGCCATCTTGGAGTTTTGTTCCATAAGACCAATGTTAACTTTGTGCCTTCTGTTACACCTCTCCCGATAGTATGTTGACACAAAACATTCGTTTAAGTGTCAACATAAAGGTGTAGTGGTTCTCGAGGGAATTACAATTTCAATTTCCTTAATTTTTGCATTATTATTTTATAATAAATTGTATAATTTTCAATTGTATTACTGTACAGTTTCTCATTAATTTGTACAATAATTCAAAATTGTCTTTCACTAGAGGACGACGAAAACTTGAATTAGACACCAAAATGAATTGATGTGACGATCAGGTGAGGAGTAACAAAGTTAAGTCTTATGGCACAAAAGTCAGAAATGGCGTCCGGCAACTTCCAGTGATAAAGACTCTGAAACAAAATAAATTTAGATCTTTATATGAAGAGTACAGCATTCATTCACTTTACACGTTTAGATATATTCGTCCCAATAAACAAGTGATATAACTCTTAACAACAATCAAGTATTCAATCTTTTAACAATAATTTGAAGTCATTCATTTAAAGAGATTGTCTTGAAGAGTCGTTTTCAAATTACAACAGGTTAATAAGTACACATACACACACGTGCGTGTGTATTAAGCTAACTCATATTATGCAGACTAAATCAAATAACACACCGTGTTTGACTGAAACAATATCAAAAGTTATAACAGCATTAAATGGACGGAGATGATTGAAGAATTGCGCAAGTATACCGGCGTTGGTGAGGGGGCTGGAGGGTAAGATACGCAAGTAGACCGGCGTTGGTGAGGGGGCTGGAGGGTAAGATTTCTTATTTTTGTTGAGCAGAGAGGATTACAGCCCTGCTTACATAAGATGCAGAATTTATGAAGCACATTTTGAACCTCGAAAGAGCGTCTTTGCATATTTATTGTTCTAAAAACATCTGCAATAACCAAACAGTATCACGAAGAATGTTTTTCGTAAATGGGTAGACTAATATTTTTGTGTAACTAAATAGAGCATCATGCTGCTGAGTATCAACACTGTAAAACAAAATAAATATGGCGACCTCCAGAACGGTTTCGAGTGGCAGGACAATAGTTTTTCTTTATCAAATTCTGTTACTGAATTTAGGAGCTTTTTCTGAAATTGTATCTGATAACTCTAATACAAAATTTATTATAATGAGATATTTTAGTACCTAATACAAGCATAAAACAAAAAGCGATTGTTTCTAAAATTGTTTTAGATTTCGCCTAACCAAGTGATGAACTTGTTTCAAATCAAAATAATTTTATCAACCGATTCTCAAAACATGTTATCGGAAATCGTAGGAGAAGAATCAATATAAATCAATAGCATGCGATGAAATGAATTCTAAATAGAAATCGAAAAGGTTGATAGAGAAGTCGTATAAGTAGGCTTTGAGCTTCCTTTCAGAGATAATTACACGTCCACGAGTCTGATTTGACGTGTTCTAAAAACGAAATCCACAGTTTTAAATAAGAGCTGGTGAGAATGACTTTTGATTCGTTAGGGATTTCTATTGGTATACATGCCTAGGTTTACTGTTTTGTTATTTAACATCGGTACAAATGATTTATTATTTTGTTGTTTTATACTGGAAAAGTCAAAATAATTTAAATTACACTGTTACTTATTTATGTAAATATACGTATATACTGAAAATTTATTTTAGGCATTTTCGTTGTTATTGACGAATTACATAAACTTGATAATGAGTAAAAGCTTAGAATATAACTTACTTGACAAATAATACCATTTTCGGCTTTCTCAAAAACGTTTGTGTACTTTACATAATACAGTACACGACCAGGGACACTTGTGGTATATTATTTTATTTTTTATACAGAGTGTCACGCAATAATTTGAACACACTTTGCCATTTTATTCAGCAGGTAAGACGGGCAAATAATAGAATAAAACATGTGTTCTATCTCCTCCTACTCTCTGTCAGTAAGCCCGTATGTATTTTTTACAAAAATGCTAATATCCCAGAAAACCATATAAAACTGGGTTTGAATATTTTTCGAATCTTAAACTATTTAGGAAAATATTTGTCTAGTCTAAGGCGGGGGGAGAGTTGAATTTGTTTTAAGTTTTATTTAATTTTTCTTGTAACTTATTTAGCATTTTTTTGTAAGCCTTTTAAACATTTAGTTTATAAATAAATGGCTGTACAATTAAAATTATTATTAATAAATACAACAAGAAAATTGTAAATACAACAAAGTTTAAAAACAATTTGAATATAAACTTGAAACGTTGTATTGTTTTAAAAGACTGAATAATGGATAACGGAGAAAACATTTTTACGGGAAAAGTTTTGCGGTCAAAAGTAGGGTTGGTTACTTTCCTACTGAAGATGGCCATATCCCTGCTTTTCGAAGCAAAATTTTCTCAGCGATTCATTATTCAATCCTTAAAAATTATACCGTTAAATCTGTCTATAAAATGTATTACTCGTTTATTTTGTTTTACATATTTTGCGTTAAATTAAACTGCTGTTATTTTGACACTAGATGGTGCATAGAAACAAAATTTTTAAGGAATTTAAAAGTTGTCAATGAAAATAACTCATGCCAAGTTTCGTTTTTGTCTCTTAAATTGTTTCTGTTATATCAAGGTTCATTGTAAAAAGCATAAACAGCCATATATAGAAAACGAATGAGATAGGACATAATTTATGCTGTATTATTTGCTACTTTTGCTCAACAATATGGTAAAGTTTGTCCACAGTTCACATAAGCAGGCAACACTAGCATATTTAAAAGTCATCTTCGTATTTAAGAAACATAATGATATATATATATTGTAAGTCAATGATAATCGAATAACTCATTTTAGGAAATCTAATGTACAGGTTAATGTACACGGAGAAGTAATGTAGTCGGAGGAAATGGGCCATTTATTTTAGGTTAGCCATAGAATGCTCTACTCTACGGCTTGAATTTAGTGTGTTAAACAGAATTTCGCGTAGTAAGACTCTTAAGGCATGACCTATGAGATCGGTGATGTGTTGGAGGGTGTAGGTTATTTTGAAACTTATTTTCAAACCATGCTAAATAATATAGGCTACTAGCACATCTCTATTGAACTATGGTGAAAAAATGACGGTGTGTACATTCACACAAAGGACTGTTTTATACAAAAGTAAGTATTAGACAATTGTATTGTGGGATGAATACAGTTAATTAATTCATACATATCGTGACTCAACAATCCGATCTAAGTAATAAAATTAATAAAAATAAAAATTCCGAATTTAGTGAAACTCACGAACGTCACGGTTTAGACCACTTTTAATATTGACCTAAAGATTTGAAATACACATGGACGCCTGGACCTATTACCGAAAAAATTAGGGGTAAATTTAAGCTAACACGGTCTTTTACAGGCACAGACGAAGCTGAACGCGACGCTCCTCGATCGCCAACGGGTATTTGAACAAACCGTTTGATCAGCGCTCCGACAAACATCGATGATAAATACGAGGGGCGATTCCCGGCAAAAAGAACAACGGACGATTAAATCCAGCTATTAACAAAAATGTCCGAATCGGAACCGTCCCAAACACTGGAGAATCAATTAACTGTCTGATGACGCGATTGAGGTCTGGCCGACGGCGACAAAGCGTCAAAGCGGGCAAATTATTATATCGCTGTTGACACTCGCCGTGTAATGATTTTAATTACGTCCACATCGGGTCGCAGTCCGTAGCGAACCGGCAGCTTAATCGACCCGTCCCCGATCAACTGCGTGATGCCGTGTGCTTGCTGCACTTCATACAGTGCATACGCGACTGACGAGGAAGGCGATGAAAAATCGATAAGAGAAACGTGTGAGGAAGAAAAACATCAAGGGATTTGGATTCGCCGAAATGAGTTGTGACCGACCAGAAACAGTTCATAGGAGTAACATGATTTAATTTAATGCACTGATACTGTGTAAACAAGGGCCATTACATACACTATAATTACGCATCTCTCATTCTAAAGACGAAAAACTTATACACAAAGCAGTTAATCTAAGTGTAGAAATATTCAAATTTGAACCGAGCCAATTTATTTACATTTGCCTCCAGGATGAATATAACATGAGCTAATTGGTACCTATTCTTTTTATATATAAATCGTAATGTACTACAAATGGCGTACCACTTATGTCATATCGAAAACAATAGAATATTGCTGGTAATACTTGGTATCACTAGATTTGGGCAAACCTAAGGATGACGACTGAACCTTCTAAAGATTCATTAATTTGTTGTTGTTAATTGAGATGTTATCTCACTTTACAGCGTTTTAGTTTCCATTAGTATGCATTTCCTTATTTCACATCAAACCCATTTTCACAAACATTTTGTATTGCTATTGAGTGTATCACCTTTATTGCAACAACGAATTTGATTTGATTTGATTTTCTTGTCATCACAGATGGCTTAAGGAATGCCACAAAAAGTATGGACAAATCAAAACATGTTATCGGGAATCGTAGGTGAAGAATCAATATAAATCAATAGCATGCGATGAAATTAATTCTAAATAGAAATTGCTTGCTGGTATTACTAATACATTTTATTTATTATAGTTGTACATTTATATTATTTTTCCCCTGGGAATAAGTGAATTGTATTGTTAATAAAGCGGGTAACTATTTTGCAGTCCTGTAAAATTGGCAATATACCCCCCGGCATGCATGCCCGGCTTATACTGTACATACAACTGTTATACTCAAAGTATATGTTACAACTAAAACCATAAAACAACTTATAAAGCTGAACTTTGACTAAAATAACTATTTAAGATAAGCCGTATTAGGGTAGTCTAAAATACAAATACTTGGTAAAGTATAGCTAAAATAGAATAGTTTTTGTAACATGTGAAATATACCGTACAATAGAAACAAAATTCAAATATTCTCAATTATTTTCTTGAAATGTAATTACTAGTTTAAGTGATTACATACTAAAAAATTGTGTCTAAAATTTACCAAATGCATTTCAAATGTTATAATTTCAACGAAGACGTGTCGACTCGGTCAACAGCACCGACACTGCGCTGCTCCACTTGAGAACATTACCCACACAGACAACAAGCGTGTGATGTTAAGACAGGTAACGCCAAACAGTACAAAGACGGTTCTCAGACAAATCCAGACCAAAATAGCTCAGACTCTTTTACAAGTGCGCCTATTCTTCAGTTGCTCGCTCGCGCTGCGCCGCTTGTGATCCAAAGACCTGATACTCTCAAAGCGAATGCCACTCCACTCGGTGATTCCGAATACTTCAGAATATTTTTGCATTATAATTGGCGCGATAAACCTAATTACTGCACAAAGTTATCGATACATAAAGTACTAACACCAATTTTAAGGGCTTATATAATCCGAGGGGAAAAAACACTTTTTTGTAAATATACGATAGATTATTTTTATTAAACTGTATCGTGGCTGTGAATAACTTGACATATCTTTTTTATATGTTTTTAGAAACTGATACTTATATGCTTGAATTTGTCTTTTACACTTTCAAAACTATTTTATCTGGTGATAATTAAACCTGCCAGTAGTAATACTACTTTAAATAAAAGGAGATTTAAATACGACCGCTGAAAATGTCTGATAACATGTTCCCCAACTGACCGGTAACGGACGAGGATAAAGTGAACGTCTCAAACTTCACTTAGGTATTAAGCACGCAAAACAGTATAATTGTTCAGCATTATAACTAAAGAGTTCAGTTATTGTGATGGCAACTAAATTCGTAAAAAGCTAGCAAGAAGCTAGTTATTTGAAACAAACAAATATTTTCGAAACCCACAGATATTCCTAATGTGTGTTATGGTAATGGCTTATAATTGTAATTAGGCGCTTAGTTAGAAAGGCGACTGAGATTAACAGTGAAGACTGAAATTACGCGTTTCCGACGCAATGAGATAGCGTGTTACATATAGTAATAGAACTCAAACGAAAAAGGGAGAAAAGGACTAAAGTTATTTAAGGGAGCAGAGCCATGATCGGTCATAGTCAAAGCACGTGCGAGCAGCGGGCAGCGAGCGGCGAACAATTGTGCTATGAATGGGGCTTCACCCGGCCCTAGCGCCACAATCAGTTTCCTGCAGCTAATCTCTTATCGTCAAGTCGTCAAGCCGAAATATACAACTAAAAGCCCAAACCCAGGACTGCGTTCTCGCTGCTTTTTTAATTCTTGACACACAATCTTAAAAATAATTAAAAAAATTTTCTCAATTTTTTGTACATTCACGAACTGTCATTCCCTAACCCTATACCTTCCAGGTCACAATATCGAATTGTGCCATTTTTTGAAAAAAAAAACTACACAAATTCTTGAATATTACGCATAATTTATAACAATTTTTGAAATTGTTATTTTATATCTATAATTTTTAGATATATCTACGGAGAGACCAAGGGAAGGGGGGAGGCAGTGTTTGGGAGTTTACAGAACACAAATACAAACGTCTCCCTAAATATGATAAGAAAATCCGTTGCTTATCACATAATGTTTCAAGATAGATGCGAATACCAAAGCTGAAATAAACAAACAGTACATCTATGAAGATCCCTGGTCTCAATAGATGACCGACTCAGGAGCACTAATGAAAATAATTAATAATTATATCTGACATTGCAATTTTAAATCTAGCATTTGATAAATTGTTCATACCATAAAGAAATTAACAAATGTGTAATGTATTTAAATAACATCGTAAATTGAACTTCCCTACACCCCTTAGAAATTTAAATGGAACCCACGTCAAAGGGGGGGGGAGGGGGACAGCGATATGTAACTTGTGAGTCGGAGCGTTTTATAGGACACAAATGAAATGGCCTCCCTAAACAGAAACATAGAATCCGCCTATCACATACTGTTCTAATATTAGATGCGAGTACCTAAGCTGGAAGGGGCAAACAGTTCGTCTAAAGATTCGTTATCTTAGACGAACAGCCGAGGAGGAGCATTGCGCGGTACGGCTTCCTCGTACAATGCCAGGCATCATATGTCTCCCTTGCAAAGACCTTCTTTGTGTCCTACCCTCACCTTCCATACTAAAGCTTCTTTAAGAAATTAAATGAGGTACAAACTATATTACTGTGCTATATATAGCTTTATCAAGTCTTCGCGATAGAATTATTTTGTATTCACCTAACTTTCCATATCCGAAATAGCGTTTCCCCCAAAAAACCTTATGATTTAGCATCCTTATTTCGCTTCACAGACATTTTATTGTCAATTTCAGAGCAGGTCGTATTGTTCCGTGTACAATAGTAGTAGTGCTTTATTTTAGTAATCTATCTATATGTAAACTTGTACGTTTTAAACAACAATTCGATTGCTTTTATCTTTGAGTGATACGCACGACGCGACGGATATAACTATTATATAAATCTGGATGAATTTAATTTACGACGTGACAATATGACCTTGCTACAAAATGCCAGTTAACATTTTGTTTCTGAGAATTTGTAATGCGCAAATCACCGAGAATCATAAAAAAGCAACGTAAAAATATAAACATGTTGGTGCTGAGTTGTTTGCGAATTTCCCCTATAGGGAAGAAGCTATTACCGCAGGTCTCATGGTAAGATTAAGCCCTAGACCATGATAACTTTTCGTTTTGAGGCCCCCAGATGCCAAAAACACCATTAGTTCAAATTCATATATATATATATATATATATATGTGTCCGTAGGCACGATAACTTTCGCATAAATGGTCCGATCTTGATGAAATTTGGTACAAACGTGTAAGGCAGGATCTATTGTCATGAGTTCGAGAACCAGACAGGTCGCTCTATTTTAAAAGGGGTTTTATTCCCCAAAAATTGCCTTTTGAACTGTTTGCATGTAATTCTTTTTAAACCCAAACTTTTGTTTAGACCATTAAATTTAGCTTAAAAAACAAACAGTCTGGTATTTTGATCATCGCTCTACGTCAGTTGGTTACAGAGATATTAAAAGTGCTAAATAAAGTACGTTGTCCAATGTACTTTATGATTTTGATAATGGAGAATAAGTAAAATTTTATATCTCACTTATTAATGAACAAATATTAATAAAACTTGGTATGTGGCTTCATCTGGTTGGGGTCTATTCTTATTTGCACAAAAAACAATTTTTACCGATACTTCCTGTAGCAGCAAACCTGCGTACTCAGCACCCATTTTATTCTTATGGAGAATAAGTCAAATCTTATGTCTCCCTTAATTAAGACATAAATTAATAAAATTTGGTAGTTTCACCTCTTGCTGAGTTATACTGATACTTGCATAAAAACCCATTTGTTGTGCTCCTTGTTGCAGCAAACCTGCGTACTCATCCCCAATGTTATTCTTATGTAGAGTAATTAAAATATCGCTTATTTGTTAATATATTTTTATGAAACTTGGTAAGCGGCTTTATGTAGTATTAAGACAAAAGTGTGCATTGGGAATTCGCTGAGTACGCAAGTTTGCTGCGACGGGGGTATTTTTGATTAATATATTGCAAACTCTTCGGCATGCACCTTTTGTGTACGATCGAAACTTCACTGGGATTCGCGTGGTGTACTTAATAATATAAAAAAAACCTTTAAACAGTTTTTATACACCAAGGAAATACTACGTTATTCGTTAAGTTCAGTCTGCCTCAAGTCAAAATAACATTTGTTAGAGACTTTCCAGTGACATCATTTCCATACACAGTAAATACTCTTCATATATGCTCAACTTTATACGAGTATGTACTTTTATTCAATTTAATTCACGTTTTGAAGTATTTCGATTGACCACGGAAGAGAATGGGTGAAAGGGATTGCTATGCTTCATCTATGCTATTACTCGGTGTGTAATTTGAAAAGATGTTATGTTCAGATACTGAAGAAACTAACATTAACTGTAAAAACTGTACCGCGAAACACCTATGACACCTGGGTACCGGGTGCAATATAACAAGATTTGCAGTAAAAATGTAGGGGAAAATTACGACTAAATATCTAAAAAAAATTGTCAAGAAAGAGATCTCCCTTAAAATACAGTGTCTTTTTAGAGATTTGAAGTTTTCAAATGTGTGCAGAAGTACACTTCAAATCAGTTGTTTAGTTAAACCTTTTTAAATTACAAATATCCCCCTTAAACACTATAAATACTTTAGGTTAAATCACATGCCAGTTCATAAATAAAGACTATGTAAAAAGGTTATACGTTTGTTTCTATAATGCATTAGACAAAACATAGACAAATGTTGTAATATACATTCTTTCATCCCTAATTTTTACTGGAAATTTAATTACCTTCAAAAGGTAACTTCAACTTTCCATAAGAACCAAGTTAACTTCAAACGGGCCTCTAGTTCACGTGTCGTCTGAAGAAGACCATTCCCATAACTCATCGCTTTTGAAATGAAAATAATATTAGTTTTACACTATCTAAATACATACATTATACCTAAAACTTCTGTTTTTGAAGTAATTATACGATGGCAAATATAGTACACCTCATAATATGTTAGTTGTTATGTTAGTAGTGTATATGTTAGTTGTTATTACTTGTATACTGCATAATATACAATAATATACATAATATTATTATGTTTTACCCCTTAGCAAGCAGTATACAACGGGAATAAATGAACTTTACCTTAGAATGAATGATCATTCATTCGATAAATTAATAAAATGTAATTTCTAAATTTATTCAGTGGTATAAGACTTTTCGTACTTTTAATGTGGTTATATCAAGTGTCATCTTTGGTAGTTGCGAACACATTGACAGTTCGGGACTGTGTGATAGCATGCTAGATTTCCTTGGCTTATATCCACCCATGAACCAATGATAAGTCGTCAGCTCAAAATTGGGGTCTATTGTTACGATACGGCCTACTCGACGATCCCACCCTGAGCTCTCGCGCTGAAGGTTTTTCGGGAATCCACCCGTCAGATAATGCCTACTCCTGTACTCCAGTTTTCTCTCCCGCGACACAAGATCTTGGTGTTCCGTATTCCAAGCTATTGTTCAGTATATCCTACTTAACGAGCCATCGTGTTACAAGAAGTTTGAATTTTAGTCCCTAGAGACGGATCACGAATGAAACACAGGCTTAGCGAGAATGTTTTACCACACCTCTATTTATGACCCAGAATAGTTATTATTTATCAACTTCTAACTGTGATTTATGCCTTATGTCTGATATACATCTCAAATCGAAATTCAGATTTACCAATACGCTCATTCGTATATTTTGTTAAGTTAAATAGCCCGATGTTTTTGTTAACTATGACCAAAACATCACCAACTATTTTTGTTTGATTTTTTACTAAAGGATATTTCAAGTATCGAAAAGATTTGCCGCGGGAGTAGGGAAATGTTGGAAGAGAAAATCACAGCCGATGACATTGATCTCCGGACCCATATCGTAACAATACTCCTTGTTCTGCTGTAAACATACAATACCTTCTCTCAATTCCCCATCTTTTCGATAAACTCAACATTTGGAGGACCGATATTCACTGTTGAAAATATGTTTGTTTCACTTGTTTTATACTTAAGTGCATTCAAACTAATTCCAAAGCGTAAAATAAGAAATATAATGAATTAAAAATGTATACAAGACTACAAATTGCAGGCCACATTTACCATGTTGCATCCAAATATATTCAAAAATTTGGGAGGTGTAGAATTTAATTTATTCCCCACAAGATCAGACAGAATTCAGGGTAGATTGTGGATACCATACTGGCCACATGAGACTATATGTTTGTGTACGCAAGTTTTCTGCTACGAGGGTATTTTTTTGGTTGTTAACATATCACAACACCAGATACAACCACACAACAAATCAATAAATGTTCATAAATAAGCGAGACAATGTTACTTATTCTCCACTGGACAACGTTCTTTTATATCACTTTCAATCTCAAACCTATCGACGTAGACCAGTGAGTCAAGATTCTAAACTATTTGTGTTCAAGCTATATTTAATGGTGCGAACTGAAATTTTAATTTTCTTATTTATGTGTTAATTAAAAAAAAATTTATAACACCCCTGAAACCCTCTGATGATCCGAACCATCTGCTTTTCGAACTCGTAAAAATAGATGCTGTTTTACACGTTTGTACTAAATTTCATGAAGATCGGACCTTTTTCTACAAACCATCGTACCTACATACACATATACTGTATAACTAAACTAATAGTGTTGTTGGCTTCTCGTGACCTTAAACAAAAGTTATCATGGTCCCGGACCTAGGTTTTATCATGCCGACTACGGTAATAGTTTCTTCCCTATAAGTGAAATTCGTTAAACAGTTTTTATCGTTTTTATAAGAACAAAAAGAGAAATGCATGACGGCTGTGTCAATATATTTATTTAAAGACGTCTGTCGACTGAGTATGTTAAGTCAATTTATTCAGCAAACAACTTCTTTTGTTATTCGTCCAAAACATTTTACACTTTGCAAAACTTTTAAGGTGCGCTCTTCAAAGAACCTTCACCTGAGGTTCATGAATAACGTAGATAAACATTTTAGGTCAATATGTTTCGGGTAACGTGCGTTTCAGACAGAGGTTTAGAGGTAAATAAATAATATATTGAGAATAAGATTTAATTTTTAAAATTGTAATTAGTTTTGATTGAAATGTAAGTTTAAAATACGGAAGCTTTTTTATACTATCGTTAATTTAAGGAGGAACAGATTCCATGTAAATCAAATTAAGACCAACTGGATTATCACTTGGCTTTTACACAAAACGTAAGTTAGTAAATGTAGCATATATGGAAGGTGAGTAAAGCACGTAAGCGTGAACGATTGCAAGCTTTAATTCTCCCATAAGACCCATCTTCAGAAAAATATATTCACTAGTAGACCCCTTTATAGAGTTGATATACTTAATGACTTGCGGTTTATTTTAAGTTTCACACAACACACATGAATCTATTGTGCCACACCACAACACAGAGAGAACATGACATGCGATTTGCCTTTACACGTTCAGGGCATTTTCTAACATTAGTATACTGTACAGAAAATATATTCGAATGCGATCGCCCCTTGTTGCGGCCTTGTAAATATGTTAAATGACAAACTACGTGTAACCTTACCGCTGACAGCACACATCTTTCATCGTCGACGCGGGAGCCCTACGAGACGGTAAGGGCATTTCTAACTCTACCATGACTAAAAATCGCTGAAAACTGCTTAAAAGCGATGACCAATTTAGTTTCATCGCCTTAAGAAGTGAGTTAATGGGCATCGGCGGCGAAAAAGGCTGTTACTCTAAACTGGTGGCGATTAAGCGTAGGCGCCGCGGTTTTCCTGTCTCTTACCACTCCTTCGTATCACTAATTCAAGCTAAGAGCCAATCCCCTTCTCGGGTAAGCGAACAACGGCCAGGTTCGCGTTTCCGGGACAAACCAACATTCGAACTACTGGCTAATCAGTTGTTTTAATATCGTGTTAAGAAAAAAGTTGTAGTCGAAATTGTATGTAGTCTTTGTTTAGTTTGTATTTTCTTTATTATTTTTGTCTTTGAATGGTGATCCTATAAACCAAATTAAATAGGAAAAGGAGCAATAAATAATTAATTACGATATTAACTATGAAAAGAAATAGAAATTGTATTAAATGTTGTTGGAAAAATTGCTAACTGGTTGAATAGTTTATTTGTTAACTTGAGGATCGTATGAACTTGAGTAGAATGTTTTTAACATATATTATATAAGGTAGTATACTTTTAATACGGCAAACTCTTTATAACACTGAGATATTGTTCTCGAATTTTCACAAAGACATAAATCTTTCACACATAAAACATGTTTCAGTATCCGACAACCGATAAATTGGGATTTTTTCTGTCCTCGATATGATTTTTTCTAATTCATATTGCAATCACAGGTACCTTTCACAACCCGATAGTGAGATGAAACATTATTAAATTAACGTTGCCGTTACAGTGTCGATATAACCTTTACAGGGAAGGAGTTCTGAGGGGAGAACCCCGTGGGTTGGCTCCATGCGATACAGTCCCGAGGACCCGGCAGCCTTAGAGAGTACTCACAGCTAGTCGTATGATAATGGAACAAAGAATTAAAATATCAGATTTTTTTGTAGGCCGAGAATGAATGATAAAAGTTTTAGCGAATTTCCCCTATAGGGAAGAAGCTATTACCGTAGGTGGCATGGTAAGACATAAGCCCGAGACCATGATAACTTTTTGTTTTGAGGTCCCCAGATGCCAAAAACACTATTCGTTCAAATTTATATATATGTATATATATATATATATATATACATATATATGTGTCCGTTACCGCGATAACTTTTGAAAGAAACGCCCGATTTTGATGAAATTTGGCAAAAATGTGTAGAGTAACATTTATGACTTTAAGTTCGAAAACCAGATTGATCGGACTATGGGAAGGGGGTTTTATGGGGGTTTCAAATTTTCCAAAAATCAGTTTTTTGGATTTTCCCCCTACAATTCTAAAAACACTCAATTTTGGTTATAACCATTTTATAGGGCTTAAAAAACAAATAATTTAGTATTTTGAATCATTAACCTAGGTTAAGTGGTTGCGGAGAAAATCCAAAAAAACGTGTCCCATGTTAATCTTATGGGAAAAAGGTTTTTAGATTTTTCTCAGATAATTTTACTAAAAACTTAACATTTCTGTGTATAAATGTGTTTAGCTCAACAAAACAAACATTTTGGTGTTTTAATCGTTGTTCTACGTCCAACCGTTGCAGAGATATTCAAAGTGCTAAACACAGTACGTTGTCCAATGTTATCCTTATGGAGAATAAATAAAATTCTATAGCTCGATTATTTATGAATGTATATTGATAAAACTTGGTATGTGGCTTCAACTAGTTGTGGTATATTGATATTAGCATAAAAAACAAGTTTTTTTAATAGTCCCCGTAGCAGCAAACCTGCATACTCGACCCCCATGTTATTCATATGGAGAATAAGTAAAGTTGTATATCTCATTTAATTATGAACCTACATTAAGAGAACTTGGTATGTAGCTTCACCTGGTTTAGTTGTATTGATAATTGCAAAAAAACACATTACTTCCTCGTTGCAGCAAACCTGCGTCCTCAACCCTAATGTTATTCTTGTGGAGAATAAATAAAATGCTATTTATGGATGTATTTTTGTGAAACTTGGTAAATAGCTTTATGTAGTAGTGAGTCACATATATATGCATTGGAAATTCGCTGAGTACGCAGATTTGCTGCGACGGGGGTATTATTATTCGTTCACGGTGACAAGCAATTTTAATATTGTGAAACAGAGGAAGTTATTCTGATCGGCGGATGAGTCAAAATGTAAAAGCTAAGCTTTGTGGAGTCGGAAGACCTAGAGAGATGTGCTGATCACAGCACATCGCGCGGGCCCTTACAGCTGATAGGCAAATAATTCGAACATTTGCCGAAAAAGGCTAGAAAAGTGTTGATATACCTCTGTAGTTCTATAGTGTTTTTATGACTTTGCCTCAAAATAACTTAGTAGCTACAAAAACAGTTTTGGGGTTTTTCACCCAATGTATTGCTAGCCATGATAAATGTAATAAACAATTATTATTCGTACAACATGTTTTCATCAGTTTACATCCACCAACCACAACTATAGCCAATTTATTTCGAAAAAACTCAGTGCGTAGGTCTAGTTTTTACTTAATAATTTTAATTAAATAAAATTATGACGATGCAAAATTAAGAATTGAGCAAATAAAATAATATATTAGGTTGTAAACAACAATGAACCAATGTGTTTTTGACTTTTTCGTTTCGTTCTCAAATTTTATGCCTACTTTCTTCCATAACGTAATGGTGTAATGGTAGTTACACTTTTGATATATTATACATACTGTACTTTATGACACCTTAGTTTTACTTTTCTCGCAGTTTTGTAAGGTAAATGTTTTTGCGTTTCACACTTTCACAAGTCTTTAAACAGTGTTAAAGGTTGTAGATGTCTTCTAGCACGGGCTTGTGTGACGTCACAACTGAAGTAAACCCGGTCGCTTACACATTTATACAACCATAGACTAACTACTGCAGTCAAAGACAAAACTGCGATTCGTTTTGTCGTGATTTGAACGATTCAATAAATCTATAAAATGCAATTAAAATATGTAGTAATGTTCTGCATTCGCGTAGTGTAGTGATTGGCTAGTTTTTATTTGTTTAAGATTGATCTATATCTAGTGCGGCCTTGGTTCTAGTATTAAGAATGATGAATTTTCCCAGTTGCTACACCAATAATTGGTCAAGATCAAAACTGAAGCAATTCACAAAGAAATTACGATTCTTTATAAACATTTTTAGTACCTCATAAGTACTTATTTTAATAGAACATATGAAGAGTTTGTAGGTAAAAAATAAATTAGGCTAAATTAAGTGGGGGTGGGAGTGCCCTTCCCAGTGTTTTGCCCCGGGGCCCACCATGGATCTCGGCGGCCCTGTTTTCTTAAAGGCACATTACGTTTTATGAGAAGTTTGGATCCCTGAAACGATGCGGAACACTCCAGAATCGAACCCGAGACCCCTTGAACGAAGTAGTAACCCAGGCTAACGAGAAGCTTTTCTCATGACCGGTGAATCTGCTACGCTCGTCTATCATTTCAAATCAAAGATTGATCAGGTTGTATGTATTTCTAATTAATTACAGAGTAGTCGGCATAAATATAAATAAGACAAAGACGAGATCTAATTAACATAGTATTTACACTGCAACTAGTGAACGCCTCTCGTGGCAGCCCGGTAGTGGTATCAGGTCTCAGCATCCCTGCACTAGGCTGAACTCGCTTCAGCTTACAAATCTCATCTCAATATGTTATTTGAAAATGTAAGAGTTAAATCCGGATAATATATCTAACTTGAGACACATTAAAAGCATAGTTAAAAGAACGCTGTTATTACATAATTTAACAACTTTTGTAACTAAATTATGTAACAATACTTCTGAAGAGTTTCTCACTCTTGGAATTGTGGAATCAAAAATATTACATTTTTAATAACAAAAAGCAAATTATCTTCCAGTAAAAGTTGTAACGTTTAGAAATAGAATATGTTTGTTAAGTCACTAACGGAAGCGATTAAGCAAAGTATTTTTTTCATACTGTCCTTATTCATCCACTCACTAATGGATTTTGTTTGCAACTGTTTAGGTCGTAATAATTTTTTATCATTACTAATTTATATATTTTGACAAGCAGTAAAGTATAAGGCACGACGAAGACAAAATATAACGGCTCGTTTTTACGCGAGATGGCTTGTAGGCGTATATTGCACGGCGCGATAGCCATAAGTTTAAATCCCCGGCGCGGTGCGGCGCCTGCACGATCAGCCCTTGGACAGAGGCGTTAGGCGCAGGGCGCAGCACGGCGCTGTTATCACTGCCACTCACCCGATGAGCTAAGCCTATTACCGTTTTATGGCTGCCATGGGTAAGTCCTTTATCCACTAATCCGCTGTAAAACCAAGTTCCACTGCGATCTTGAAACAAAAAACAGCCAATATACCAGTTTTCGACATTCAATAAAATAACAGTTAGGTAGAGCGAGTTTTGCTTAAGGATTGCAGTTGTTCAATGAATTTAAGACTGCTAACGCTAAAAGACTTTAACCCACATTCATTTGATATGAAATTGTATTTATTAAGAATTTATTTTAAAATTTACGTAATTCAAATCATATTTGTCTGGTATTTTTAAACAACGTTCTTTCTGCGATAAAAAATAAATCGTTACATAAGCAAGATTGAGTACTTTGACTGCACTTTAAATTTGTAAACATACATTTCTTTCACAGGTGAAAATAATAACTCATAAACAACTACATTTTAAGAAAGACTGCGGGCCTATGAGTTCCGCTCGCTTACTTGATTTTAATTTTAAAGTCATTCAAATAACTTATCTGAGAATACTTTTAAATATGCTTAGACTTTATATGATTTAAAACCTGAGGTTTTATTACCAAAATGTTTTCCTAAGCTTCCCTATCCAAAACTTTTTAATAAAGTATGTGTTTGCCGGTTTCAGGGGTTTCCAAACTTTCTGGTCCGTTTTCCCTTTAACATACTGCCGTAATAATATAATGTAAAACATAAATGAGGAAATTGTAATGTCCTAACAATGATAGTTTAAATATTCCAGCTTATTTTAAAATACAATTTGTATTATCAACATAATGAACAGGATTAACAATTCTTTATAGATAATTTGACATTCTCATCTTCTATAGAAAAGGAATAATAATAGTTATGTATTTATTTTAACACTGAATATTGCTTTAAACTTTGGATGAAACACACAGGCACAACATCCCTTGCTGTATTTTCCCGTACCATAATTATTTCTGAGAACATCGTTCAAGTCTAGTAGACTAATCCTCCTATGACTGGATCAAGTAATTTTAAGCATCCCCCATTACACATTGTACGAGACACGACATGAGTACGAGTACACATTTCCCATTCCCACTGATTTGCATGTAAATTGAGAGAGTAATTTTATCCAATTCTATTATCAATAGTCGAGGATTCAGACGAGAGTATCGCCTCAAACAATCGCCAGGCCGTTACCGGAGTCGGCTCCGATGGGATTGCGCCTGTGATTTCAAAGAACCGGGATCAGAGAGAACTACAACAAGTGAGCTCGGTCTGTTTTCACTTAACACTTTTTACCATTTCCCCGTCTACATGCACAGAGATTAAAACACGTGTACTCTTGATTACTGGAGCCTGGAAGGTACCTATCCCAAAACTGTGCCGGATTACTTTTTACAATGTATCATATTTTTTTGAGAGGGTTAGGGGTTATTCAAATATTACGTAATGCACTTAAGGAGAAAAGGGGTACGGGGTTACTCTGCGTTACTTGGGGCAGGGGGGTCTGGCTCACCGTTACGTAACTTACACATTTTATAGGAAGTAAATAAATATTACACTTTCATATTCAGATATTAGTACTTCTTTTACTAATCATTACGATATTATACGTGGATTATTGCTCAATTTGTTTTTAAAAGTTGTTTTGAATATATGAAAGTTGTTTTCATTCGTTACGTTTAAACTAGGATGGTTTATTTTTCTTATTTGAACCTCGAAAACGTTACATAAGAAAAGCAATCAGTGTAATTGTCAATTCACACTTCAATTTTATGGTTTATCTCTAACCGAATCATTAATGTTTTAATGTTTTAGAGCTTTGATCAAGGTTATTCATCAAACATAGTGTTTTAGTGTTTTTGTTAATTAAAGAACACTTTTATTTGGTTTATTTTAAAACTCAATTGTAATAAATGGTATAGCAGATTTGTTTTGTAAAATACAAAATATATCTTTAGAATACTACTTTAAATGGGTTTACTATATTTAAGCTTTTAACATTTAATATGATTAAGTTACGTATCACATGAGGGAGAAAGAGGATATGCTCAAGTGTTACGGTGTTTTATATGGTGGAGGGACAAAGGTTTGAAATGACAACAAAATGCGTCACGTAATATGTGATAAGTAATTGCGCAGTACTTATTTTACTAATTATTATGTTACTATATGTGGATTATTGATCAATCTGTTATCACAAGAAGTAGTTTTGAATTTGCCAAGTATTTATTAAGTTGAAAAGAAGTTAGTATTATTTTTCAAGTGTTAAAAGCATATTTTTATTTATTTGTCATCATTATAATATACATCAATTATATATATATATATATATATATATGTATATATATATATATATATATATATATATATATATAGCACCACACAAATTTCCATAGCTAAAATATATTTCATTTTTCAAGTTGCCACACTGTAAATGCAAGCAGTTTCACAATTCCACCAATCAGAGTTCCAATTCAAATATAGCCAATCAAAACTCTTCCTGGGAAGAGTATATATATATCATATTTATATATATATTTTTTATATATATATATATATGTATATATATATATATATATATATATATATATATATATGTGTGTTAAAAGGGGCCCCTAATTGCCAAGGAAATTAATATTACTGAAGCAAAGAAGAGGAGTACATATGATGAAAGTCAAACAGGTCTATTGTACATTACCAGTAAACTTATTGATTGAACACATATAAAACGCCTACCAACCAACGTTAAGTCCTCAACAACTTTATTAGTATAATTCATTTACAGACTCATTTTAGCAAAGTACATATTTTTCCTGACAATTCAGTAGATTTTAATAAGTTACTATACAGTCCAATTTTTTTCATTTTTACACCTAATTTATTACTGGACAGAATTTATGATAGTTGTTTTCATTTGTTACGTTTGAACTGGAATAGTTAATTTTCCTTTGAACCTTGAACCTCGAAAACGTTACATAAGAAAAATAAATAGTGTAAATGATTTGATGTATTTTTTTATATGTATTACGTATGCTATATATAACATGTATATCCCAATTTGGATTCAGATTGGAAGTTCAAACGACGATTTACAACAGATGACTAATTGATGATGAAATACATATGTAAAAACACAGCTAACTTATATGTTAATTAACTAATTTAGGACTTGAAAGCAAGCGCCTGTAAAACTTGCACGTTTCTGATAAGAGACGAACCTTGTGAATTAAGGAGTGAACAAAATATATATATATACTTACTTATGTATAATTGACGACTGCATTTATGTTACTGTCTGTCAATCTGTCTGTGTCGGAAATAAAATCTTATCGTATTTCTATATCAACTCAAAAAATACGGTACTACTCGGTCTGACATTTACAACACAACTGCATGACTGACCTTTGTGCACTGTTCGCTATGAAACTACTCCTTCGCGGCTTTAACGTTATAAGAAAACAACGGACCGATATAAATTCGCCAACTAAAATAACATTAATAATACATAAATTGCATAAACAGTTAAGTTACAAAACATTTCTCAGCCTTCAATTTTTATCTAAAGACGAATGCGTCAAACTATTCGCATTTAATTTCACGCGAGAAAACATTTATAACACCGTTCCGAATAATGTTAAATTGATAAACAGAACTACCAGGAAATAAGTCAAACAAACCGAAATCGAATTGAACAATTTGTCATAGGGACCAAGTCACACCCTCGGGGCTCTACTTCACAACTTCCAACTGTTCGTTTTCCTCTGGACATGAATTCTAATTCCGAACAAAATTTCAACCACTAATGTTTCATACAGTAATTAAAATTTTATTCGAGAAACCGTCAATTGGTTTATTTAAACAGCGTGCAGAAAACAATCCTTTATGCGAACTTCGTTATTTTAAGGCAAAGCCAATCAATTACTTAAAGAAACTGATTAACTGATTTCAATTTCATAAAGAAAAAGATAACTGGACTCTCGGATATTGTAATAACAAAAAACTTTTACTCGCTTAAAACAAAGCCAAATTAAAATACGAGAAGATCTAAACAATAGACAGAAATCCTCGAATATCCTCTCTAACAAGTCTAACAATAATATAATAAAAAGTTTCGTCAGGTGAAGGAAGAGAATGGCTTTGAACGCAAGACAATGGATTTTTATCTGGGATAAGTCTAAATGAAATGCCTCAACGTCTTCATACATATTGATAGAAACGTCTTTTAATACTGATATCGATACATCTACAGTACCTTAACTAGTTTTTGCGGACGTTTTCCCTTGGGGAAATACGAATAGTAATTATTTACTTATGCTGGTAAAACAAAATATTTATTTTAAGTAGACGCTTTACATCGGAGAAAACCTTTCAAGGGAGTTTGGTAAATCATAGTTTACTCTACTTGTTTAGCATGTAGTATAACTCAAACTTTTACGACAATATAATAGGGATAAAATTATATTAGTTTAGAGTTGCAAGTCTGCCACCATATACTGTTATGGTTTACTAGTTAGCTCATTCCACATCACCAACCTATTTCGAAACTAATTGTTTTTATTTTATGTATCTAATATCTATTTATGTTTTATTTTTTAAATAAACCGTTCATTCTTTCACTTAAAATGTACTATCCCTAAGACAGAAGTCGAGGTTTCGTTTGAAGTATTAGTTTTTAACAATCTAGCTAGGCTATGAGTTAATGTTTTGGTATTTAATTTGTTTTCGAGTTCAATTTGATTAAACCGGAGTTTTTACTGTCTTTTAAATTTACTATCTTTAAATTTAAAACACAACACACTCAAGAAAAATAATACATTGCCCCACTACAGTTTACCAAAAAAAGTAAAACATTAAAAATGTCCCTGTTTATAGGGGTTTTATACCTGCTGCAAATGGACATTATCTCATATTACATATAACAAATGATTAAATGTTGAAAAATCTGTTATAATGTAAAAGCCATTTTTGTTAAATGAAAAAGTACATGCACATGTAGGCAGATATGCACACCCTGATGCTGCTTAATACGGTTGTACGATCGACTGTGAATGTCGACAAAATTAGTTTAAACAGAACTATTGATTGGGACTCCAAGATCAAAGGTTGTGCCAACACCTAGTTGCGGGGCGTGTTTTCACGCTGCCACTACCAGCCAATAGCGTTTCGCCGAGAACACTGCTCGCATTTGCTCAATTGCCTAGTTATTATCGTAGTCTAATGCTTTGTTCGAAGTTCGATGTCGGTGACGGTGATTTTAATTATTTAAGACATTATTGCGAATATTTGCCATCATTAACTAGAGAAAATTAAGTTTCACTACGTTTCGGGGTCTAGAATATTATCTCGTCTTCTGGTGCAATAAAAAAAAGTCTTGTTTACAATTAATTGTTGGTGATGGTGAGTTTATGTTATTTAAGAAATTATTGCGGACCATTTTCCATCACTGATTAGTAAAAACAAAATTCACAATGTTTCTGGATCTGGGATCTGATCCCGTCTTCAGGTGAGAAAAATAGGCTACCTAACACATTTGTATGTTTGGGCCTCTAATATTTTGTGTAATTTTGTATGTTTTAAGTATTTTTCTCACCTGAAGACGGGATCAGATCCCAGACTCCGAAACGTCTCGAAGCTTGTTTTTACTAATCAGCGATGGAAAATGTCCGCAAAAATTCCTTGAATAACAAAAATGGAGTTACACAAAGTAACTAATTGTTGACTGAGTTATCACGAGAACTCAGTCTTCGAAAAGTAGGTATACCAGTTTTAAAATTAATATCTAGTTTCGTATGAACTTTTGACTGTCCGATGCTCAGTTATCAAAACGGTAATCAACCAGACGGTCTACAAGACAATAGTGAAAAACGCCATGAGGCATTAAACTTTTCAGAGAGCGCTGCATACCTTTAAAACATCCAGTCAGAGACTAGCCATAACATATCTAAACAATACTAATCGCTGTCTGATTCGATACAACTTACCTAGACAGATTTTAAATGTTTATGGATTTGCTATTGGATTGGAAGTGCCATTAGGTTTTGTGTTTGATCTGAATATCCCTTGGTCGCAATAAGTTTGGATAACTGACTCTATATACCAGAATATAGACTCTCTCGGTATCGAACTTAGAGAAATATAGTTTAATATTTATAATTGCTATAAACTGTAACCAACCCAGTTCGTCATCACTACGTCCCTTAGTAAAAATCAAGAGAGTTAAATAATATTTCGAATATCATTGTTTTAATTAAATTAATAAAATTACAACTAACGTTTACTGGTAAAATAGTTACTCTTTGGACAAAACAAGACCCCTCATACTGTGGATGCCTTCTCCTATTACACACCTACAATGTGGAGGCCTATAATTGTAAACGTAATGTATAATGTGGAGGCCTATAATTGTAAACGTAATGTATAATGTGGAGGCCTATAATTGTAAACGTAATGTATAATGTGGAGGCCTATAATTGTAAACTTAATGTATAATGTGGAGGCCTATAATTGTAAACTTAATGTATAATGTGGAGGCCTATAATTGTAAACGTAATGTATAATGTGGAGGCCTATAATTGTAAACGTAATGTATAATGTGGAGGCCTATAATTGTAAACGTACTGTATAATGTGGAGGCCTACAATTGTAAACGTAATGTATAATGTGGAGTCCTATAATTGTAAACGTAATGTATAATGTGGAGGCCTATAATTGTAAACGTAATGTATAATGTGGAGGCCTATAATTGTAAACGTAATGTATAATGTGGAGGCCTATAATTGTAAACGTAATGTATAATGTGGAGGCCTATAATTGTAAACGTCATGTATAATGTGGAGGCCTATAATTGTAAACGTAATGTATAATGTGGAGGCCTATAATTGTAAACGTAATGTATAATGTGGAGGCCTATAATTGTAAACGTAATGTATAATGTGGAGGCCTATAATTGTAAACGTCATGTATAATGTGGAGGCCTATAATTGTAAACGTAATGTATAATGTGGAAGCCTATGATTTTAAACGTAATGTATAATGTAGAGGCCTATAATTGTAAACGTAATGTATTAGTGTTTCTTAGTATAGACAAAAATGCAATTTGTATGACATCAAACGGCATAAAACCGGATACTCGCCGCCCAAAAAAGAAGAGCAATCATCCATTGTGTCGACTTAACTATTGTATGTACACTTGTACAGTATGATCAAATTCACAATGGTACCCAAAGAAAAAGAAAAAAAATCGTTGTATCCAACACAACAATTGTACATACCAATCGTAAGCATTTTAACTATTGTAAGCAAACAAGTTGAAAAATAAAAACACAAAATTACCAAGAAGATGTAAATCATGAAATTGGGTCGATAAAAAACGAAGAGGTGGACCCGATCAGAGGTAAACTGGGACAATTAAGTGTCGAGAAATCAGTGAAGATGTCCCTGAGAACGACAAATCAAAAACTTCAACAAACGCTTTTAAGTCACAAACTTTCTTCCTCGTTTCATTCGGGTCTCACGTGGAACCATTTAACGAAGTTCGACAAACTGTGTTTTGGCATTCCGCGTCCGTTTACTAAACTGGGCAGTAACAAAAGTAATCACTCTGACCGCTGTACAAAAATATCACAATCCGACAGATAAATTACTAGTTCCATTTTTTAACCAGACAACAAAACGCTGTTTTGATTTTACGGTGGTATTTTTAAGGTAAGGTAGAGCACATATAAGAAACGAATAATATTTAAACTGTGCTTGTCGTGAATTAAAAAAGTCTCCATTGACGATATTTTCAAAATGTACCGTGAAACTTATTCATACTAAACCCGGAAGAAGTACATTTGTTGGGTTAATCTTTTACTTAGTTTAATATTAAAACATGTTTTACTGGCATTAAACACAAATATAATGAAAGTGTGGCATTAAAAAAACATACACGTCTTATGTCTGTGTGTACATTTTTGTCTTACACGTATAAGCCTTACCACGTCGGATATTGATCCAAACAAAATATCACGTTAATAAAATAAATCCCTTCGACCAAATTGACTAAATATAAACTCCTAAATCCAACACATTATGTAATACTGGTGGCAGTTAATATACTTATATTCTGTATTATAAACGGTAATATGTATTCGACTATTCTCTTATATAGTTCATAAAAAACACACAAGGCTACTTGGATCAGTCACACCGGCCATCATCAGGCGCAATCAGAGAATGGCCGACGATCGGCCCCAATGAAGGCGATGATCGATGTGACTTGTACCATTTTGTATGTATTTATATTGTCGTGTACGTAATTAATTCATAAGTATAAATATATTTGAGAATAAGGTAAGAGAAAGTTTAGTACATTGAGTATAATTGTAACAAAAGTAACATACACTAATTTAAAATGTAATACTTGAACCTGCAGCCGAAATATTTAGACAATTCAAGCGTACCGATTTACTCATAAATACTGTAAAATACGCAAAAGATAATATTTATTTTCTTTTTTTACAAGACCTCTGCACAGAATGTAATATAACGGAAAGACTACAAGAGGGTACCGCAAAGAAGCATTTAATTAATTAATTATTCTGATATGAAATTGAGCCCCAGGCGAATGAATAAACAAATGAATTATTACGCAACGCCCGCCCTTAGTTAATATTACTAATGAATACTTGTGGGTCATAAATCCACTTTCACCATGTCTGAGCTTCCATAAGAACGTAATTAGTTACACACGTTCAACTATTTTCTGCAGGAATTATCTTTTATATTTTTTAATGTTAGACTTTTCAACAGTAATAATAGAACAGTTTTATTTTTATTTCATGTAAATTTCCGTGGAAAAAATATTTGATTGCATAATATTTATTAATGCCGTAATATTGTTTTTAATATCAGTTTACGTTTTTACCTATAACGATATTGAGAGTCATATTTTCCGTTTTCCACTGGATTTCGATATTACTATAGAGGGATAGTTTTAAATCCCGCCTACAATTTTTTCTAAATTTCCTAATATAGCAACGCCAGACCACAGCCGATCACTGTTGGGTAGTACTTTTTTTAATAAGTTAAATTTTCGGCTGCCATCTTGGATCCGCCTTATTGGATTCAAAATAAAGTACTTGCTATCCAACAATGATCGGCTGAAGTCCCCGGGGGTTGATGGTTTAACAAATATGCAGAAAAAAGGGGGAGTGACATTACTCACCCCTTATTCTGTCACATAATATTGCAGATACATTCTTAGTTAGTTTAAATAATACTAATTTCCTTCGTTATCAAATCGCATAGAAGATACTTGATAAATAATGCCGTTGTCAGTAAATCTTAGTTGAAAAAGTGAATTTTATGAATATGGCACTAAATTTACAGTAATGCTACTACATTACAATAGTTGAAAACTATTCTTAGGCAATATTCGACGCCTCTGAACAAAGATGCGACGATTTGTAAATTTTACGTCAATGAATAAAGGTCAACTCCGTTGGAATGGACAAACATAACATCGATTCCTCATATATTAGGGGGAATAACCCGGCAGTTGTGGATTTCTCAGATGATTGGCCGGTCAACGGTGTTAGGCACGGGCGGCCGGCCACAGAAGCCTTTGTGCACTTTATCAGGCCGCGCTACGCCGGACTTAACTTCCTTTCCACTTAAAGATCGTCGATTTTTCAGATAGAGCTTTATTGCCGCAGCTCAAAGTCGAACCTGGCAATAAAGGGAATTGGAACGGTCTGTTCCCTTCCGACTATGCGAGTTAAAATTGTATTAAATTCGTACCATCGTCGAGGATGGTAGGGAGTCGTGTTATCTAGGAATATGTAAGACTTCCCAATCGTCAGTTTTATACAGGATCGGTACGGCATCCATATATGTATTTACTAATACAGTACTAAACATTTCGTCTGGTGCCGCAATATCCTTTTTTCATTCAAACCAACATTAAAAATATGTTAACCTATCGGTTAAACCATTTATAAATCTGGAGTGAATATCAAAAGAAAATCCCTGACTTTTGAGGTGATCCCCCAGTCCACTGCTGTTGGTTCCAATTGGACACTATGTAAGTTGACAGTAGAATCAAACTGGAAGCCGATACTTTGGCCTCATTTATATACACACTCGCCCATGCTGCAGGGTCCAACTGGAAGACAGCAGGGGAGGGGCACATTCGCCCATGATGTAGGGTCCTGTTGACCCGAGGACTGTAGGGACACAATCACCAATGCTGTAGGGTCCTGTTGGCCCGAGGACTGTAGGGACACAATCGCCCATGCTGTAGGGTCCTGTTGGCCCGAGGACTGTAGAGACACAATCGCCCATGCTGTAGGGTCCTGTTGGCCCGAGGACTGTAGGGACACAATCGCCCATGCTGTAGGATCCTGTTGGCCCGAGGACTGTAGAGACACAATCGCCCATGCTGAAAAGTCCTTTAGGCCCGAGGACTGTAGGAACACAATAGCCCATGCTGTAGGGTCCTGTTGTCCCCGAGGACTGTAGAGACACAATCGCCCATGATGTAGGGTCCTGTTGGCCCGAGACTGTAGGCAACAATCTTCCATGCTGTAGGGCCCTGTTGGACTGTAGGGACACAGTCGCCTGGACTCGGAAGGAGCGGAGCGAGGGAGTTGATTAAAACGCTCAGCTTGGCTTTCACCAGTTAATTTCTCCGGTTCGCTATCTCTTCACACTACAATAGCCGACCGTGTTTGTTACACTCTATGGTCCTTCACTCGCTATGATCCCCGGCCACTAATACCGGCGTTGGTCAGATGTAAACGTTGCTGCATCCCGTTGCACTATTGACCACTTTATAACGACTGAATTACTCGCAGGGTTGTTAAGGCAAGTAAAATATATCACAGTGTATTAGTAGTGGACATTTGCGTAATTTTTTGAAATTTCGAAATGTTTGGGTTTAAAACGCTTAATGGACGTAACCAACGAATCAGTGGTAATTAACATTCCGTTTCAATTTACGGTATTAATAGGAAGCGCTTAAGTTTTTAATAAATAAACTAAATTTTTAATTCAGTAAATGTTGAATTGTAAAATAGGCGCATTGTAGTGTTCAAATAAATTCTGATTTCTCTCTCAGCTGAAATAACGTACCTAGAACGCATCGCTTTCCAGACGATTCAATGGCTGATTAGGAAACTTTCCGGTAAGACTTCCCGCGGAACTTCCACGGGAAAGCAGATTTCCAGCCTGTCCACCGACTGCCGAATTCAACGCGTACTGAGCTGCGGCTGAGGTTTTTTAAAATTTTAATATCATAACTACAATACCCGAAGTTATTTGGCTACTGTAGGATATAAACTTACCACCGGAGTGGACAAATTGAAACATACCTGAAACAAAATCCAGAGGTTATTTAGAACACAATACACATTCATATGTTTTCACACACTTCAATATTTGTTGACTATATTTCCAATTAACAAATAAAATAAGACTCTCCTATTTCGTTATTACTTTAATGCATCGTTTATTTTTACAACCGCAATATTGCAATCTAATAATATAAAATAGTGACCACCTTAATCTCACAAACAATAAATAAATAAAATGCTCAAAACATTTATAAATGCCGTGATGTTAGTTATATTTCTTGACTTTCATGAGATAAAACAGCAGATCAATACATTTAAAAGTTAAAGATTGAGAAACCAAGCTTAACTCGCGTGAAAGGTCAGTTTGTTCAGTGGTCTTAATTATATTTATCACCATGTAAGGGAATTCTCTTAGCTACCTCAACTTTCTATCGTAGAAAGTTTGTCGCTTGATCAGTCAGTCACCCATCTTTGCAAGGCATACAAATTCCATGTACTCATTTTTTATATCAGATCGGGCGAATTCGTTTCGCACATTCGTCGTATTATTAATTGCGAACGAATATATGGCAAATCATTATTTCTCCTTGTCCATCTAGAAAATTCACACGTGTGACATTTATGGGTCGCTGGTAGTGGTCACGCCAGTTTGCCAGCACCATAATCCAAACTTGCTTTTCCCAGTCTGGTTATTACTCCATTAGTTTTCATAATAGAATCACTCACCATAGCGAAACCATCCTAGTATTTTACCACATTTTTGACCAGATAGATCACCTAAACAAAGCGTTTGATAGAAAACCTCACGTCTTGTTCACCTTAAATCTTGTTACATAAAAAATGTTAAATACTCTGTAAAGCCTGGTTTGATTTTATCAGGCACACAAAAAGAGATGTTCCACATGCTGGTTCATGCATTATTTATTTAAAGTGTAATGCTACTTTAGGAGAGTGTCTGAATCCTGTACAAGAGCAACTGCTCTAAAGAGTAAACAAACAGAATGGAATATTTTTCAATTAGAAATAACAAGTAGTTTTCAATTTGAATTTATCGAAAGGATTATAGTAAATTGTCTACTAGACCAGGCAAGTTAAGAGTAAGAATATAGGGTGAGCAATGGGAAAAAATCCGAACAAGCTGATTTTTGGTATACATGTTAGTATGACCCTTGTAAACAAAACTACAAAAGTCCCAAAATGTCCAGGCCTGGCAACGGCCACCATCTTGAAAATAGCATTTCCGTTCCATGTTTTTCTTCACATTTACTTATTTACGGCAAAACCATGCAAGATACGAAAAAGGTGCAAAGGACCTTTTTTGTAGAAGATAAAATTTCAAATAACATAATAAATACAATAACAGTATATAATAGAACCAACCAGCGTTGTTTAGTTTGTCCCAAATTTCTACTTTTTGCAGTTTTGTTAATTTTGCAATGTTATCTTTGGTTTTGCCAAGTCTCTTACTCTAGTTTCTGCGATCTCAAGAACTAATTTGATTAATGTAATAATTTACTATTTATAGTGCAAGTTTAGATTCTTTTAGGTTTTAAAATAAGAGTTACAGACTTGAAAGGACAGTCTCTGTAGAATGGGAAATCATTGGATTTTAGCCTCGCCCAAACAAGTTAACCTCAGCCTGCATGTTGCATTGCGCAATCCCTCATTTAGGCGGCAGAAACAGCCCTTCCTAATGATGCTTTGGCGTATTTAGTTGTAATGTTAACTATATAATTATGTAAAGAATAAAAATTATAAACAAAGTCAGTTAGATCAACCATCGAACACGTATAACAGGAGAACAGTTTAGTCTAAAATCACTCGGTGAAATTCCTTTCCCCGAAATCGCACATTGGAGATAAATTAAAAATATTCTTATCATAATCTAAGTTCAGGCTGTTCTAAAACTAAAGGTCATAGGGTCAAATTTAAAAATTGTCTTATTTGAATCCATGCAAAAATCATATATCATTTTAAATTCCTCGTAAAAAAAACATTTTGTCGAAATCTAAATCCTATTTTCTAATACGAGCATTGTCTGTCAGTTCACCCTTTCTGTCATAATACTAATTGCAACATTTATCTTGGAATCCAGTTGAACGATTTGGTTAAAACTTTGCAATTAGGTGCTTTGGGACCCAAAATGGGTACAGTTTCATAAGCGGCCACTAATCGAATGCGATACATCGATCTTAAACATTCGACATATCAAATCGGAACACTCGATATTTTGAATCACATTTTAACAGTAAATAATAATATGCGATGCCAGATACAAATATATTTTAATGAAACATTTAACAAATAACAAACAAGCAAAACTACAGTTAAAAAAATAAAGAAATGTTGAATTAAGCTAAAACTTAAGCTACCTTTGCCAAGGTAAACTGTAATGGGCTGCTTTCATGAATTGAATGAACGGAACCCTGGTAAAGATAACTACCGTACGTTTTAGCTTGGTTATACGATTCTTTATTATTTTTTGTATTGTATTTTTAAATTTTAGTTTTCGTTTGTTTGTTACTTGTTAAATGTTTTATTAAAATATATTCGTAACTGTAACTGTCATCATTGCTCTTAATCCCAGTTTTTAGAGTCCTTTTAACACACGTCATGATGACTCGGGGGTTTGGGTGTTGGTGTTATTTTGGTTAAATATCGATTTAAAAGCGATTCGATATATCGAATGTTTAAGTAAGATCGATATATCACATCCGATTAGTTGGTGGCCGCTTATGAAACTGTACCCCCAAAAGTACGATTGGTAAAAATCATTAACCCCAGAAAAATTCATATTTTGTTGAAAATCTCATTTGAAAATTGGAAATTTTAACTTTGGGATTATGGAGTTAAATCAAAACAAAAGAATCATAACAGATGTGAATACATTAACCATTAAACTGTCAAAGTAGCACTTACTTAAGGTAACCTATCAACACATGATTTCTTGAAAACAGTAACTAGAACCCTTGAATAAAGATCTCATATACGTTCACCCGCGAAACTAACCAAATATTAACGAGCATGGCTCAGTCTCCCCGATACTTTAGTTTAATCCGTTTAAAAATAATGGCCGTTTATATTGAAAATATTTACATTTACGGAATACCCTATATTTTCTAAACCGATAGTTGTATGTCCTCTCAGATTAAAATTTCTTACTGCTAATAAATTCAGCTTTAATATAATATAATACTTGACAGCTTTTATTACAAAAAAAATATTTTTAAAAGTTCTTATATGCTTTAAATTTTAAAAAGTCAAATTGTAGTATTGTAATATACCATTGTAAACTACTTGCTTGATACATTTATAGGCCACAAATGTGTGTTAATCTCCAAGAAAAAGGGAAGCCGACATGGTGTCGCCATTTTCCCCTCTGCCTCACCGTTCTCATGGCATCACAACTAACCATGAGCTATAAAATGAAATAATCAATCCAACTATTTGCCATACAGAAAACAATACAAGTTTCCTGGACACCATATATTTGTTAATTTTAATCCATAGTGAATATATAACACAAACAAAATGTATATTTTTTCTAAATACAACTTTTATGTCAAACAAATGTGCGATTGTATGATTGCTGGAATCATTTTTCTCTGTGTTTTATTAGAAAAAAATATCATCCAGTGGAGGCTTCACTTTTTGCCTTAGACGAGAGATGTATTCAACTCGTTGATTGTAAAGATCGTGTAAATCCTAAGAACTTTTTTATTTACACCAACCTAGTACTGTATCTCTTATCAATTTTTTGTTGTGTTTCCTATCAGTAAAAATGTCACTTTTCCATGTGAAATGCATGCTACTTGTGCATAAAACCTCCTTGTATTATTTGACCTCAGTGACATACACTTTATTTGTAAAAATTAGGTTTTTTTTCTCACTGCAAACAACGAAGAAAGATTCTTAGTTGGTGTAAATAAAGACGTTTCTAGGATTTACAACACCTTTCCGATGTTATGCTTTTTGACATAAACATATTTAAGTTTTGAAATTTAGTCTTTTAAAAATTAAATAACATTGAGCTGTATATTGACTTTATTATCATTATTGTTATCATCATCAATAATACAGTATTACTATTTTTATTATTACATTATCATTAGTAGTATTATTATTGCTATTATTATAAATGACTAGTTGGCCCGACAGACGTTGTCCTGTCCTAATGTCATTAAATTTGTTTTATGTCAAATACTCGTTCATTTTCAAGATGAGCTCATTCGCTTCGCTCACTCGCCACCCGGAAGAACTCGTTCGCTACGCTCACTCGCCTATTTTTATATAGTGCTAACTTCAGCATCGAAAAAAGAGTTTGAGTTGCCTTTCAAGTAGATTTGTTATTTCCGTAATCACAAATGCCTATGTTCTATGTGCCTATGTGTTCTATGTTTATGCCTTTCAAATATGTTTAGGTATATCCTTGTTAACAGCTGTTTGGTGTAACTAACTGAACTTTGATCTACTCAATGGGAACTTTGAAGGCCAGTGGGACAGAGCCCTTTGGTCGGATTAAACATTTGCTTTTATAAAAAACTTGTCCTGACATTAACGAACACAACAAAATAATTATTCAATTTGGTGCACTCATTCTCAAGTTATGGCGTGACCAAGGGAAATAGGGATTCATTTGTATATGTTAAGATTATTATTGTTATCACCACTATGGTTGTTGCTGTTGTTGTTATCGTTATTAGAATATTAGCTATGAGTAGCCAATGTTATTTTCATTTTATTAATCACATTACATTGATTCTTTTGCAATGATTAAGTATAAGAATGTTTTATCTTACGATTACGGTGGTCATATCATATCCCCCTTTAGGAACATATCCTTAAAAACCTTATTGATCGTTGTTCTTTAAACTGTTTTGTGGTTACATTTTTAATATAGTTGGATTAATCAAGCCGGAGTTAAACCATAGCTATTAAACGTGGAATTCCTAACTTGAAACAACATAATTAAGAACATCTTTATCTATGTACATTCAAATGATAAATCGTGTACGTCTTGAGCCCAGTTAATCAGAAAATTCCTTTTATTGTTATGATAATAGAAATCGGACGTATTAAAAGTTAAAACCACGATGTATGAGGTGTTCGAGTAAGAAATTAAAATAGGAGCCAATATACGTGTAGTGATTCAAAAACTAAAGAGTATTCCGCAAATGTAAATAGTGTCAGCAAAACATGCCATTATTTTTAAACTGATAGGAAAATACAAATCGACAACTTGTTTATTTTTCTTGACGAGGACTTTACAATTACATATGATTTTTCCATGGATTCAAACAAGAAAATTTTCAAATTTGACCCCATGACCTTAAGTTTTAGAACAGCCTAAACATAGATTATTATAAGATTATTTTTAATTTATCTCCAATGTGCGATTTTGGGGAAAGAAATTTTACCGGGTGTGCATGATTTTAGACTAAACCGTTCCCCTGTTATACTTCTTCGATGTTTGATCTGATTGACTATGTATATAATTTGTATTCTTTACATAGTTATTTAGTTTAGCTAAAATCCAATGATTTCCCATTCTACAGAGACTGTCCTTTCAAGTCTGTAACTCTTATTTTAAAACCAAAAAGAATCTAAACTTGCACTACGAATAGTAAATTATTACATTAATCAAAATAGTTCTTGAGATCGCAGAAATTAGAGTAAGAGACTTGGCAAAACCAAAGATAACATTGCAAAATTAACAAAACTGCAAAAAGTAGAAATTCGGGAAAAACTAAATAACGGTGGTCGGTTCTATTATACTGTGATTGTATTTATACATATTTTATTTTAAATTTTATCTTCTACAAAAAAGGTCCTGTGCACCTTTTTCGTATCTTGCATGGTTTTGCCGTAAATTAAGTAAATGTGAAGAAAAACATGGACCGGAAATGCTATTTTCAAGATGGCGGCCGTTGCCAGGCCTGGACTTCAGTAGTTTTGTTTACAAGGGTCATACTAACATGTATACAAAAAATCAGCTTGTTCGGAATTTTTTCCATTGCTCAAGCTAATTTGCCTGGTCTGTCTATACGGGGATATCAAAAGACAAGACCTAATTGCATCTGTAAGCACGACACGAGAAATAATATTACTAATAATAAAAAATGTTACTTATAATCCGTCTTAGTTCTTAGCAAGTATCCCTAAAAACTACCATGGCTTCGGGAACTAAATACATTGATGTTTTTAATCAATGTTAATTCCATCTTTTATTTTCATATTCAAAAGTGATGTATTTATTTATTACTAAGTAAAAATAAACTGTAAAGAGACGTTAAACAATCCGGTCAGCAAAATCATCCGAACAATCTGGCCCATCAAAAATGTATGGCGAAGACAATTCGCCCCAGGGACTAATGCGTAACCTGTACATTTAACAATAACTCCGAGGCGGTTTGGCCTGCCGTGTTTTCTGGCCACGTCCGCCACTGAGAGATAAGTCGATCAGCAGTGACCACAACTAGCTTTTACACTTTACAACGAGATCCACGGAATAAAGGCGAGGCTTGTCGGGACTCTGCCGTCCGAGCTGGACCGCGGATCGTGCTCCCAGAGCACGTCTCGCAACGGAAATAAGCATTAACCATTTACTTTGGTGGTGACGCGGCCATAGAATTCTCTACCGTATTTACTAACTACAATCGAGCACAACCTCACTCGAGTTGTAGAGCTGTCTGCGCTATAATCGTGTTATACCGACGGCAAACCCATAAACCTCTCGTCGCCTCCCACTCGAGTGCACAATAACGGCACGCTTAACGTGCACTCGAACGTTATCACTAATATTACAGGTTTCCTACACGTAAACGAACATTCTTAAGGACTCATCAAAATCAATATCTCAAAATCTACAACCTAAATTTTGAATTTAGCTGTGAATACAACAGGTTCATTCATAAATTTTCATATTTAATTTATTCATTCAAAAAGGTATATAAGAACTTGGTCCCACCTAGTTTTCAGATCTTTTCGTTGGGTCCAATAATGTGGCAAAAACGTACATTTGATACATTTGTTTTCATTTATACGGTATGTCTTTATGCTCTCGTATAGCTGAGAGTTTACAGTTTGAGCGCGAAAGTTTTGAAAAAAGTCTTCCCTGGCTTCATTGTCAAAAACCACGAAACCAATTAAGTTTAACAGAATCACTCACTCTCTTGCGGGTTCAGAAATTGTTAGTTGATTTTTATCCATTAGAATATGTCCATCTTTTTAAACCTTATCAAACCCATTGGGTTTTCAAAATATTCGTATTTTAACGCAAACCGTCTGGTCTGTTCAGAGCATATTGGTCCTAAAATTTACTAAAGTATAGGTTTGTATTTATTCCTGACATATCCAAATTTTGTAATATATACGTTCATTGACTAAGCCTATTCCTTTTCCAATTTCTTTCAGAATTCCAAATAAACATAATAAAAATATATAGTTAAAGTATTTATGAGAAATTCCTATTCATCTTAAAATCGAAAGAATTAAATAATTTAGTTTTCATAAACCCTAACACGATCAAAGGGTTAAAAATTGGACGTGCTGTTATATTTTACGAAGCATCAATAATAGAGGTTGCCCATAAGGGGGCTGGGGAGTGCTTTACAGTAAAGCACACGGGGTAGAGTACGTGCGGAGCGGCAGACATATCCCACGGCCAAACTGCATATGCTGTACATATAACCTCTAGCTCATCACCACCCCCGACTCGCTGCCGTTCCATCATCCAGCCACCTCAAAACTGCTTTTCACAAATTACATTTTATATTCAGAATATTATATATTTTTTAAATATACAACGTTTCTGACAGTTTTCTGTCCAGCTAGGTTTGACATTGTGTCTGATTAATCGGTTAGAGAAATATAATTAGCTAGTGTCTTGTAGAGGCTACATCCTGTAAACTACTGTTTAGGTTTTATTGGATGCAAGTTTTACTGGAAAATAAATCAGTAACAAAATAATTTTTACATTTCACACCTGATTACATTCTCTGATTATATTGCAAATATAGCCCTTGCAGATGTGTGAGTTGCCTGACGATGGAGAAAGACCTCTCAGAAATTCAATGTTTTTCTAAAGATTGGTAAACGTTTTGACTTAAAATTAATTAAATGGTAATATAAATGCTTGGATATGCAATATTTAAAGTTCAGTGACCTGTGCTAGAGGAGTGTTCCAAGTGTCTCTGCTTAGTAAATAAAGGATTTATATAAATTAAAATTAAATTATTTTATTAAAACAACCCTAAACCCCTAGTATCGAGAGGAATTTAGTTTATGTTTGCATTGAAACGGAGAGTAGAGTTAATGAGCGTTTTGAGGTGCAATTGTAACGAAAAAGCCCTTGGGAGGGAGTCGCGTTAATAACTAAACACTGCTGAACAGAGGGCTCACAACCGTTAAAAGCGAAAATGCGGATTGACCTGACACATTTTTTTCCGGCAGTTTTTTTTTTTTATAAATAATTTAAACATGTTTTGAAAATAGTGACTGTACTACCTAAATTTAAAACAACTACAATTTTATTACAAAAATACTGATTATTCAAAAGTATACGTAACTTTAAACAATTGCAAATTAATAACGGAAGCCATAGCCTTGCTTTTGGAAAATTAAACCAAAACTTTCGTCCACTTACGTTAAACTAAAACAATAATATACTTAGCGAGATTTTTCGATCTAGTTCAATCTTATGTATTTTATATTTGTTCCTAGTTGACACTATTGATGTGATTTGTTCAGTGATTTGTTCCTAGTGATGTGATAGATACATTTGTTTGCACAACATACTAATTCACAAATCACTGAATAAAGTTTTCGGGCGCTCGGTAAGCTATAGTTTGTTGTATTTAGGAGCTGTTTGAGTCCCCAAGGGGATTTAGTTTTAATTAATTTATAAAGGTCTTAACAATTTGAAAGCCTCAATTTTTGTAGGTGTGTCGTGCTTAAGCTGTTGTTCTCTTCTTCTTTGTTACGGTTCCAAAACGTCTTAAGAAGACGTTGCTAAGCATGGCCTTGCTTACGGCAGAGCATACGTACACTCAAAGTTATTCTGTATGATAGTTTAAATCATAGCTACATGTATTAAACATTCACACAGTACAAAATCAAGGTACTAGACTTAAGACATAATACATTCGTTTTAGTTTGATACTCATTCTACCTTCTTTTTTTTAATTCTTTAATGTAGGGCCTATTACCGAGAAAGCACGTTATATCTGAACCATAGAAGTCTATTAAAATCTGAACAAATCAGAAATTCAAGATCGGTATGTCTAAAACATTCATCCTATAGAGTTCCCAAAACGTAATAGGTTTAAGGAAAACATTCAAGGAAAATGAACGGAAACAATAAAGAAATATCAACTGTCACATTTTATCTTGCCCTGCCTTGGGGGGAGGGGAGAGGGGGGGTGGCGTAAGACGATATAGACACAACCCGTATATCCTGTAAAGCAACAAGATAAATATGGGTTCTTGGGAATATGGGTTCTTGGGAATATGGGTTCATTGGACAAAATGAAGCTACAATACAATGCAAACAGGGCAAAGTTAGGCGGGATGGCTTGTAGACTCCCTATACCCATTTTATAACTGAAGCGTGGCCAAGTTGTATGCATGGGACAGTTCCTGGACACTCTGTTTTGTACGTAAGCTTAGGAAGCTGGGTGCCATGTCTTGTAGGCTCACTATATACTCATTCTATAACTCAAGATCGGCCAAGTTGTATGCATGGGACAGATCCTGGACACTCTGTGATGTTACGCAAGCTTAGGAAGCTGGGTGAGATGTCTTGTAGGCTCACTACATACTCATTCTATAACTCAAGCTCGGCCAAGTTGTATGCATGGGACAGTTCCTGGACACTGTGTGTTGTACTTAAGCTTAGAAAGCTGAGTGAGATGGCCTTTAGGCTACCTATATACTCATTTTATAACTGGAAGCATGGCCAAGTTGTATGCATGGGACAGTTACTGGACACTGTGTGTTGTACGTAAGCTTAGGAAGCTGGGTGAGATGTCTTGTAGGCTCCCTATAAACTCATTCTATAACTCAAGCTCGGCTAAGTTGTAAGCATGGGACAGTTACTAGACACTCTGTGTTGTACGTAAGCTAAGGAAGCTGGGTGAGATGGTTTATAGGCTCACTATATACTCATACTATATAACTCAAGCTCGGCCAAGTTGTATGCATGGGGCAGTTCCTGGACACTGGTGTTGTACGTAAGCTTAGGAAGCTGGGTGAGATGGCTTTAGGCTCACTATATACTCAATTTATAACTCAAGCTCGGCCAAGCTGTATGCATTGGACAGTTCCTGGACACTGTGTGTTGTACGTAAGCTAAGGAAGCTGGGTGAGATGGTTTATAGGCTCACTATATACTCATACTATATAACTCAAGCTCGGCCAAGTTGTATGCATGGGGCAGTTCCTGGACACTGGTGTTGTACGTAAGCTTAGGAAGCTGAGTGAGATGGCTTTAAGCTCACTATATACTCAATTTATAACTCAAGCTCGGCCAAGCTGTATGCATTGGACAGTTCCTGGACACTGTGTGTTGTACGTAAGCTAAGGAAGCTGGGTGAGATGGCTTTTAGGCTACCTATATACTCATTTTATATCTGAAGCATGGCCAAGTTGTATGCATGGGACAGTTACTGGACACAGTGTATTGTACGTAAGCTTAGGAAGCTGGGTGAGATGTCTTGTAGGCTCCCTATAAACTCATTCTATAACTCAAGCTCGGCCAAATTGTGTGCATTGGACAGTCCCTGGACACGTGCATAAGCTTAGGAAGCTGGGTGAGATGGTTTATAGGCTCACTATATACTCATTATATAACTCAAGCTCGGCCAAGTTGTATGCATGGGACAGTTCCTGGACACTGTGTGTTGTACGTAAGCTTAGGACGCTGGGTGAGATGGTTTATAGGCTCACTATATACTCATTATATAACTCAAGCTCGGCCAAGTTGTATGCATGGGACAGTTCCTGGACACTGTGTGTTGTACGTGAGCTTAGGAAGCTGGGTGAGATGTCTTGGAGGCTCACTATATACTCATTCTATAACTCAAGCTTGGCCAAGTTGTATGCATTGGTCAGTTTCTAGGCACTCTGTGTTGTACGTAAGCTTAGGAAGCTGTGTGGGCTGGATTGTAGGCACCCTATATACTCTTCTATAACTTAACGGTGGACAAGTTGTATGCATGGGCCAGTTCCTGGACACTGTATGTTGTACGTAAGCTTATGAAGCTGGGTGGAATGGTTCCTAGGCACCTCGCACATTCTGTTACGCGAGCGCCAGCAGTGCACGTGATAACACTTGTTTGCTTATGTGAGTGGGACAGGATGATTTAATTGCCACAGGAACTCTCCGTGACTCAGTTGATGAGATCAGCCGGTCTACGAAGCGTCATTATGTCTTCACCGTTGTACGGTAAACAAACCCCTCAAGATTTTAGATTTCGGAATGGTAAAAACTCACAGAATCTAAATATTATTGGGAAACAGAATGCATTACTTTTTGATGGAATTAAATTGTAGTCAACCAAGCAGTTATATTGATGCAGTAAGTAATTGTGTTTTTAGAGTATCAGTACAGTATCGGTATTTTATATATTTTGAACTTACATACTGGGATAAAAAAAATTTACTTGTCTCTGGCCCTCGATAAAATAAATGGGACCAACATCAGATACTAATTAAATTTCGTATGTATTACATTTTACACTGTTACCGTAAATTTCCGTGCAGTAAAACACTTCTGCGTTGGTTGAATAGCGTTTTGACACTTTAGATGTTATTTACAGAAAATCAGCACGAAACCACGATAAATAGTTTATGTTTGAATGTTATTACGGATAACTCCGAATTTAAAAAAATTGGCAAAGCAAGCAAATTGGAATTGAATACAAACATTTTGGGTAAAATAATATGTAGTAATCGTATTCAAAATAGTATCATAAACCGAGTACTTCATTAACTACAATCCTTTTTTTGATAACATTAATCTCTTGCAATGTGAAAGCCATTGAACCAAGGTAGTACAGTGGAAAGACTTCTTTTCATCAGTCGTTATTACGTTGGAGCAAACAAGCGCTCTGGTGTTAGAGAAAAGAGAAACAGTCTCTGATTCAGCCTCTTCCTTATTTCCTTTTAATCTTACAAGGAAATAATGCATCGATTTGGCTTTTGTTTGAATGTTACTGAACTAAATTCAGTTTACAATCTGCAACATATTCTAGAATTTTGTTTTACGCGATAACTGTTTTGAAATTGTAGTTGCTTAATATTGTTATTTGTTTGTTAGTCAGCTAGGCCTAATGTAAATATGTGTGATGTAAAATATATGAATTGATTCTCAATGAAAACATAATAATTTATAAAATTACCAGAAGTCCCGTTCTACGTACAGTGATCTTTAGGGGCGATAAATCCTAGTTATTTGAAAATTCGACCTACCGTTACCATGAAAATCATAATGTATCCATAATGCATTTAACTTTGAAGACCTGTGGGGCGGAACTATAACGGATTTTAGAAATGCCAGTAGAAATGCCTACCCGGAACCCACATATATAAACTATATTCATGAAAAATTACAGCTCAATCGTTCAGAAAAATTTGGTGCTAGAACGAAACTTTCACGATGACAGATACCACCTTTTTAGCGAATTTCCCCTATAGGGAAGAAGCTATTACCGTAGTCGGCATCGTAAGACCTAGGCCCGGGACCATGATAACTTTTCGTTTTGAGGTCCCCAGACCCCAAAACACCATTCGTTCGAAACTGTGTGTATATATATGTGTGTGTGTGTGTGTGTGTGTGTGTGTGTGTGTGTGTGTGTGTGTGTGTGTGTGTGTGTCCGTGAGCACGATAACTCTCGTAAAAATTATCCGATTTTGATGAAATTTGGTATAAACGTGTAAAGCAACATTTATGACTTTAAGTTCGAAAACCAGCCAGATCGCTCTATCCGAAGGGGTATTTTGGGGGGGTTTTGTACCCCAAAAATGGGTTTTTCGAATTTTTTACATATAATTTTGGAAATAGTCAAACTTTATTTTTTCCCATTGGATTCAGCTTAAAAAACACACAATTTGGTATTTTGATCATTTCTCTACGTCAATTGGTTACCGAGATATTGAAAGTGCTAAACACAGTACGTTGTCTAATGTTATTCTTATGGAGAAAAATAAAAATTTTATATCTCGCTTATTTATGAACGTATACTGATGAAACTTGGTATACGGCTTCATCTGGTTGTGGACCATTGATATTTGCTCAAAAAGACAATTTTTTACCCAAGGCTCCCGTAGCAGCAAACCTGCGTACTCAGCCCCATGTTATTCTTATAGAGAATAAGTAACGTGTTATCTGCCTTCATTATGAAAATAAATTAATGAAATTTGGTATGTGGCTTTACCTACATGAGTTATATTGATATTTTTGTATAAAACCCCATTTTTTGTGTTCCTTGCTTCAGCAAACCTGCATACTCAGCTGCCATGTTATTCTTATGGAGAATAATTAAAATGTCATAAATCGTTTATTTATGATTGTATATTGATGAAACTTGGTATGTGGCTTTATGTGGTATATATGTATTGGAAATTCGCTGAGTACGCAGGTTTGCTGCTACGGGGGTATTTAATAATACATAGTGTATAAATATAAATTGTCACTTTGTTAGCTTAACGTAACTAAAACGCTGTCGGTATTTCGCATTGAATACTTAACAGTAAATTATGGTTTTTTGGTTAATAGTTAAATTTAAAACTAAATTTAACGGGTTGCTATGGAGAGCTAATTGGTTGCATTCATTACCCTTCTTTTGATGGTGGGCGAATTCGTAAATTAATTACGCTTATTCGCTTCTCTGCCACGTAGTCTATGGTGAACCTGCTTAACCAAATCGAAAAATGAACATCCATTAGTTTAAGTAATAAATTTATCTAATCCAATAAAATGTGTAAAATTAATTAGGATCGCATTATAAATTTGAATGCTAATTGGGTGGAGCGCGAAAGGATTTAAAAACACGGGAATCGTTCTTTATCGAATCTAGCTATGCAGCTATTTTTAAGTGAGCTTTCAGTTTTACCGTGTCAGTGGCTTGAAAGTGAGCATACATTCAGATGTGTATTATTAGTAAGTGCAAGTTGGGTATTTTAACTGCTTTGTGCATTAAAAGGAATAATTTTATTATTTACTCGTGGATTTGGAATTGGAATAAGCAATTTAATGTTAAAGTCGATTTTTGACCCTTTCAATGTATTTATGTAATTTTTCCGATGCATTAAGTATGCTGATAGTTGAAAGTAGCCTCGATCGGTATTTGCATGTCTTGAGACACTTGCATTATTATTATTATTATTTCATTCCTAGCGGTGCTTAGCACTATTATAACGACAGCTTAAAATAAACGTATTTGGAATAACTTCGCATCGCGCTTCTAGTCTGGCAGGATTTCAGACTCGTAAAAATCTACTCTCGAATGTTCTTTGAACCGAGTTAAAGTTATAAATTTTGTGAGAGTTAACAAACCGAGAGAAAGAACAGAACGGCATCGGCAGTGCTCGCGTAGTGTGCGGAATTGAACAAAGCGAGGTTAGCTTTTGACCTTTATACTGAAAAAGGACGCGCGGCGTTTACGATGTGTTAGTGTACTCGGTCATTTATGTTGCTGCGATATAATGAAACAGTCGGCGAAAGAATCTATCTGTTCTCCCTCGCCAAACTCCATTTCGTGACGGCGATGTCGTTTGACGATATAAACGTATTTCGAAATTTAGACAAAATGTATGAATAATTTCAGGGAAGAAACTATATACGAGTGAATAAATATACAAAATTCGTCTAAAGGTCCACTGTACTCTGGAGGATCTTACGACATTAAATTTAGACATTTTTTTTAACAGTTTCGTTTTGTAAAAAATATCATTTCAAATTGAAAAACTATAAGATTTTTCTCATATAATTAAATATCCTAATATTTTAAGTTTATTGGTCATTTTATTATCGCTTCATATCGCAAGTTTTCTTAGAACTGAGCCAATTCCTCGCCTGTTTTACAATTGCAGGTAGACGTAAAAACGGGTATTCCCGTGAACGTGGAGCGGGTTTATTGCTCGAGTGTCGTCAGGCGGGTCCCCGGCCCCGCCCCCAATAGTTCGAGTAACACGTGCACCCCGGGTAATAAAATGGTAATCTATTAGAGTCTAGGGATGTTTAATCAAGACACTTTTTTAAGATTGTAAATTTTCATGCAGCAGTATTTCCAGTATATCAAGTGGTGTAAAATAAGTGCTATACTGTTTATCTTAATACACGAAAATTATTCAAAGAGTGTATTTATTGCGTCGGAACTGGTCTTAAATGCTTTCGACTGTTTAGACGTGATATGACAAGCGAATGCTTCCACTTGCATGTTGCCTCCCAAGTTTAATGATCTGCAGTCTCATATGAGTTGTATTTTTATAAATGGAAACAAACGATCCCCTATGTTACTCATAACGACCCGTTACTCACAAGCTTCAAAAGACGCAGCTGGAAATACTTTTCTCCCATTTCATTTTCGTAACAGCTGTTTGTTGTTTGTGCTCCGCACTTTCATGAACCATCACACTCTCTCGGTCAATAAGTTGAGTAATCATAAAAAGGAAACTCAACGTGAAAAGATCAAATTGCGAGTTTGAAGGCCAGTGGGGCGGAGCCCTATGGGAAATTTAGTGTTTCCGGATATTTTAGAGCATCCGCATCATAAAGAGGAACTATACATGCGAAGTTTTAATGACCATCCACTAAAGTCAAGGTCCAAAATGTATTTCGTCGTAGTGGTCAATTTGTATATAAAGATTAATCTAGTACGACGCGACCGACGGTTGACGTAGTTGTATTCCTGCAGGATCGCTGATGGTTCGCACTTGGCGCCCGCGGATCCCGACCATGCGGCAACGCTTCTGTTGCATCTCATTGGGCAGACCAGATCCTTGACGTCATTTACCATTCCTCTTACTTTGCTTTATAGTCTCCTTCGCTAAAGGCCTGCTCCGTAAGTGAGCTTTTACTATCACATGTCTTTTCTCTTTTTATATAGGTATCTAGTTAAGTTAAAAAGCTATTTTAAAAAGTAATATCACACATATAAAATTAGTACCGGCCTACCACTTACCATCTGATGGAGTTACAGTGTTTTTATGTTCTCAATAAGCTTTATTAACCACTCGAGAAATGAATCAGTATTTTCATCTCGTGATCAAAGATATACTTTTATTTTACTGGTAAATATCCGCAAATATGCACAAAATGGATATTTGGTGATTGCAAAGTTTTCTGTGACGGGTAATTAGCACGGTGGAGTCGCAAATTCGCGTTTCGATGTAAATGTATGGAAATACATAAACGTTAATTGACATCGTACATACCTTCCTCTGTGACAGTGCTGAGAAATGTCACTGGCGTGACAGCGCTTGTTAAATGCTATCCGACGAATGTGCACATAACATGGCAATACTTTGAGTGAGGATGGAACGTCCACTGCACCTTCGATACTCCTGGGTGACGGTATGAGTAAAGATAATAGTTTGTTTTCAACAATGTTCCCTGTTTTTTGATTGTGCGAAAAACTGATACAAATCTGAAGCCAGCCTCCTAACCACTTCGCTACAATCCTGAGAGGTTTGTGAGATGTTACATTAGGGTTACATCAATGGTATCCCCCTTCAACATACAGGATTCCCGAGCTCGGAATACATACTGTATAAGGATACGTATCGTACGTAATCCTTATAAGGGATACGTACAAGGATTGATGATTTGCAGCTTGACTGAGTGAAACTATATAGAGTTTAAAAATCTTCTAACACTAAGTTGAGGAGGTTTGTATAAAACAAACAAAATCCATTAGTATATTTGAATTAGCAGTCTACTTAGAGGTTTCTTTTAGCGGTCTAAGAATCTAAGTAACGATATCTGATAGAACATGTGATTTCACTATTCTTGATCCCAAGCGGGGTTTAATGTAACAAATATACCGGTACTCGGCAATTATACATGTAATACTGAACCTAAAATATAGTTTATTTTGTATAAGGGAAATGGTAAATTTGTGTCTTTGTGCAGGTTTCTGAAACTATAAAACGTCATCAAAAATACCCCCGTCACAGCAAACCTGCGTACTCAGCGAATTTCCTATGCATGAATATCTTTATTACTACCACATAAAGCCACTTACCAAGTTTCATAAAAATACATAAATAAATAAGTGATATATAGCATTTTATTTATTCTCCATAAGAATAACATTAGGGCTGAGAACGCAGGTTTGCTGCAACGAGGAAGATAAAAAAGTGTGTTTTTTTTAATTATCAATATAACTCAACTAGGTGAAGCTACATTCCAAGTTATAATAATTTATTTTATTTATAATTAGGGGAGATATAAAGCTTTACGAATTCTCCATAAGAATAACATTAGGGATGAACATGCAGGTTTGCTGCTAAGAGAATAATCAACAAAAAATCAATTTGTTGTGCAAATATCAATATACCAGGACGCCACATACCAAGTTTCATCAATAAAAGTTCATAAATAATCAGATATCAAATTTTAAATATTCTCCATAAAGATATCACTGGACAACGTACTGTGTTTAGCACTTTGAATATCTCGGCAACAGTTGGACGTAGAATCACAATTTAAACACCAAAATGATTGTTTTGTAGAGCTAAACTGATTGGTAAAAGCAAATGTGAAGTTTACAGTAAAATTAATTGAGGAAAAGCTAAAAACCATTTTCCCATAAGATTAACATGGGAGATTTTTTGAACACGTTTTTTTATTTTCTCCGCAACCACTTAACCTAGGTTAATTATTCAAAATACTATATTATTTGTTTTTTAAGCTCTATAAAATGGCTAAAACAAAAGTTGTGTGTTTTACAAATTTCCCCCCTTTCTGTAATTATCTACAATATTTCAGAGCAATTGCTTAAGTAGAACTAAACAGGGTTCAATCAATTACGTTTCACAACACTTAAAAATATATTTAGCCTACACTTAAAACTGTTATTAAATACAATACGGTAAATATACATAACAGTGGTACAATGCAATCTATTTCGACCAATCACACCGGTCTTCATCAGGCTTAATCAGAGAATGTTATCAGGATCCATCGGCCATTCTCTGATTAGGCCTGATGATAACCGAAGTGACTGGTCGAAATCGATGACCTTGTATCATATTTTATGTACATTTACCGTCTTCTAAGTAAGTGCAGTACAAGTATCAATATGTTTTGTAATCTTGTGAACGTAATTTACTGTATCCTGTTGGGTAACAAATATAACAAATTGGATCTGAATATTAATAAACTGAAAGAAAGCAATTTATTAAAAGTGTTTAAATATCGGAGAAATGTTTTAAAGTTAAATTAGCTTATCTAACTCAATATTACGACTCATCACTGAAGATTCATTGATATTTATAACCCAGGTACCAATTATCCTTCCCTTCCATTAGGACGAAGACTAGGATCTTCTGAAATCTAAACCGCATAGAGTGTCATATTTCCGCAACACCAATCCTATATATCGTTTTTTGTAAACTATATGAATTTTGAAAAAGTGCAATACTTAAACATACGTCTCCACCTTAAGTTATACAGGTTCGCCATCTCGAGTCCGAAATATCGAGTGTGTGCGGCTAAAAGCATCAAAGCGCGTTACGCGTTTCGCCGGCCATCGGCGGGTCGAGACTCAGTATAAATCATTTATTTGACAATATAAACCGCCGGTCTCCGACGAAAACGTAAGGTCTACTTTTACGGTCCCATAAAAATATTGTTCCAGAAACAGTTCCAACCTACCTCGCCGGGATTCATTGCCAATAATGTGTCAAACCCGCTACCGAAACGGTTCGACGCGGCGCGCGGCGCGGCGTTGATTCTCTCCGAAACTTTACTTCCATAAATATATATTCTCACTAGGGTAATAACACAATTACGCAACTTAATGCGATATTAAATTTAAAGTCTGAAAATAATCGTACGTAAAAACATAATCCAAATCTTAGACAGCGTATTATATGTATGGGAGATTTTTTTATAATATACTACGTGCCATTAAACGTGCAAAACATGATAAGAGTGAAAAAGGTATAACGTATAAAGGCATAAGTTTATAACTACGATCGATATTTTAACTCGGGGCCTGTTAGGTTAAGTCACTTTAGATTACTTCGGTTTAGTTTAATGAATCCATTCGCCTTTCTCTTGATCACAATCCTTTAACAGATGGTTTGGAAGATTTATATCCCTCGGTCTTTCCTTTTTCTTCGAGATCTTATCTGCTTAAGCGACTATGTCGATTCTAACCGAACGATATCATCAAACGAATTGATAGATCGAGGGGGTAAGGTCGTTCTCACGGTGCCCCGACGTTCATCGGGAACTTTATAAAACCAAGGAACGTGCCTACATCTTAGCTCACCGACTAGTCAAAAGTTTGAGAGCTATTAAGGTGAATTCCTTCTTCAAACAAACTCTTAAATTTTCTTTTCGGCATTAAGCCGCCGGTTCCGTTTACATTTACTGCACTCAAAGACGTTTCAGTAACGATCTAAAGGCGTTCGAAACCTTCAAACTTTAAAAGTTTATGTATATAATAGAGTTTTCACTTTTAAGGAGGATGTGTGCTGTTTGTTTTTATTAGTAAAAATCGTAACATACAAGACTAATAATATTTTGATGGTATTATCACTTAATTTGTCGACACGGGAAAATCTTTATCGAATAAGTTAGCCCAGGAATTATTTAACCTCTGGCCTACATACAAAGGATACGCGAGCATATAATACATATTTATCTAACTGAAAAATTCATGGATGGGCTTTCATTCCGCGAAGAAAAATTACAGTCGAATCATCTCTTATTTTTGATTGGTTGTATTAAAACGACCAAACACTGAATTTCCATCTCAAGGTACTGTACCTATAGAAATAAAACACATTTTCAAGAACGTTTCTTAAATCATTTGTTTGTATACAACTGTCACAACTATATGAAACATTTGTATATATGAAAACATAAGAATGAACACATTTGTAATCCAAGAAGGTTTAGTTCGAAACACAACTGGGTGAAAAACAAACTTTTAAAAAACTAAGTACGACAAACATTAAACAAATTAAACTGCACCATTTTTTGCAGAGTAATGGTTATTATGTTTTTATATGTATGAAATGTTTATGTGTAAATTATAGCTTGGTGTTTGTACAATACGTGTTAAAATGTATACTTATGAAAACGCCCATTATTGTATTACAGAAAACAACAACATTGTAAACAACTGTAATCTTATTGTGAGAAAATAAAATATTGTTATTCTTATTTGTAAAAATAAGACTTTCGAATTAAAAGAAATTAGGTACTCTTTGTACTGAACTGATGTATTTGGAAATGTTAAAAATATTACTGTAAACTAAATAACAACTTACATTTCCGTATAATTTAATATTAGAACAGTTAATTCAGAAATATTCAGTTAAGATAAATTTAAATCAAATCATAAATACTATAAGTTATTTTACTGTTGTGTTTACCTTCAATTTTCGAGATGAATAAAATGAAAGGCAATCCCTCGTTGAACGAGAGTGAGTCTTGCTCTTTTGCATGATGCGAGGAGCAGATCCTCTCTCATTGTTATTCCTCCTCTCCAACGATTGCTCCTACGATACCTACTTGTACTCAACCGCTTCGTTGATTTCGACTCTCAGCGGGCAGAGTATTTCAGTTTAAAAAACCGAGTAAGAAAATGATGTAAATTGGGGTGTATAATACAGGTATAAATCCTAGATTTTCTCCTAGATACGAAAATAATATATAACGTTTTTATTTGCCGTAAATCAGATTCTAGGTAAGCAGCCATAATTCGGATCTCGAACAGCCGCGTAGTAAAAGCTCTCATCTCCGACTCGAACTGCGCTCAGGCGAGGATCAAAACACATTACGCACATATGTGTCTGTTGCATAAAAATATGTTATGGTACGATAAACGACGCGACCAGAAACAGTTTTCAATGTAGGACTTAAGTGTTATTTTCAATTCAGATCTACGCTTCGATGAGAATTTATTTATTTGTCAACGACGAGAGCATAAAGCTAAAATGTATTATTAAAAGGTTTTCTTCGAATCTGGATCTGTAGTGGGTGGACCGAAACAAATTCTAGAATCGACCTTACAAACTGTACATAAAGTGTTTTAAACATTTCGTTTGACATGTCCCAGTGATTAAAAGCTACAACTCAAATATTGTCAGAAAGATCGGCTGCAGTTTATTAATGTTAAAACTTAAAATTCGAGGTTTCGTGTAACCCATTACAGGCGAGAGGAAAATTTCAGTCTCCGATCTCAAATATTAGGCGTACACATTCTAAAGTTTTGTATAAGTCATTGGTTAAATATTTCTACTTCGGACACAAAATGACTTGTAAATGTTAACAATGCTAAATTATAGAAATTTGTTAATTCCCAGTGCATGACCAATGGGTGTGTATTTATAAAATATTATTAGATTTTTAATGTGTAATATTCTTTACAAATCCTTGTAAATTACTCTTAAAAATATGTTATTTATAATGTAAACGGGGAAAAAGCTGTGTTGTTTAGCACAAAAATGGGGGGAGGGGGGCAGTGCTTCAACGTGACGCCGAGTCATACAGTAGGAAGGAGTTGTAATTACAAACAAATGCTAAAACGAATGCTAAATGCAAATGTATAAACAATACATATGGTCTACACGGGCTAATAGTGTAAGATTACAATAATTTGAACCTGAGAACTAGACTAGATTTTCAAAACTCCGCAGTGTCGATACGTCAAGTTTTAGATTTTGACGACATAAAATACAAACATTTCCGATCCTGATCAATTTCATGCTGTGATTTGTTAGTGTTTAGATCAACCCATTTTGATCGGGCAGTTATTGGCTTGTTCAAGCGATAACCCACCTTAACAGGACCTTCACACCTCTACAGGACAGGGACGGACGGTATTAAATACATCGCATGATGTTTTTGTTACCTGCAAAATCTGTCCGCCAAAAATGAAAAACTTAAGTGAACAAAATGTTATGTCGCTAGCATCTAAAATCTCTAGTAATCCCGTCGCAGCTTCTGTCACGTTATATAGACCCGCTAAACCTCCACTAAAACACGCAAAGGACAGTTATTAACAAAGATCCATAGTTCGCTACCCGCCCCACAGTCACAGAAGGGATGTTCCATCTAGCCCCGTTTTGCTACCTGATATAGTTATAGTACCGGCCACTGAACTTCCCACAACTCGGGTTGACTATCCTATAGAGCCACGTCCGCACACATGGGCTGTCCGTGGGCCGCAGGTGTAATGTCACTTCGAGGAAGATTCCAAGTTCCTAGAGGTCACCTGAGATGCTGACTGCAGCTTTTAGATAAACTCCACGTCTATGTTATCCTAGGAGAGCATCCCATACACGCCGTCAAATAAATCAGTACGAACGCAAACCACACTCGTGATGTGATTACATAAACCTTGAATCCGATGCGTCACTATCTAAATTTTGGAAGGCTACGCACAAATGCTTTTGGATCTACTATAAATAAGACATCGCGTGCCGGAAAGTAAGGTAAGAAGAGCAAGTTAATTCGTATAACCGCCCGGTGGGCTGCTTGGAGGAATGAAACCGAGTAAGTAAAATCAAACTAAAAATCAATTTCCACTAAGTAAAAAATTATAGAAATATTTAAAATGCATTTAAAAAATCTGTAATTATTCTACGTTAAACGCAAAACTATGAAAATATTCAATTACTTAAGGCACATCGATTTTACAACAAAACTCGCACCACTAGTTTTTACCCGATCCTATACAGATGACTGAATCATTATAAAAGACAATTCAAAATGCATTACATAACCCACCGAGAATACTGTATGCAGCACCATCTATGAAATTCCATCCATAAGTAAAACATCGGACCGCAGAAAGTCGATTGAAAATTGAATAGGGGTTCAAAGTACTGCATCGCATCCTGAGAACGGTCCGCTTATTATTCATGGGCTGCGAAAATGAAGACGGTACGATTACCAACTCCCCATGATCTGCACTGTTCCTGCGTCCGACCTCTGCCTCGGAGTTCATTCGAAAAGGAAAATACAGTTCGTTTGTGACCTTACTTCTGATTTCTTATACAATATTATAAAATAATTATCAAAGAGTTGCCCTTATCCTGTGCCCATGACTTGTTTTTCTTTTCTGTTTCAATGGGAGTAGAGTATGCATGTGGGATTAGGGTTGCCACACTCAGCAATATAGCTGGTACTTATACATTTTAATCATATAAAACATAAGAATTTTACTTGTACACCACTTTTCTGGTTGATGAAGGCCCGCCTCCATGCCACATTAGGTATTATATTAGTATAGTATTTTAGTTTTCTCCATTACAGATAATTATATAAAGTTAACCACTTTATGTTGTTTTAAGTTAACATAGACCTCGTGTTAAGTTTATTTTTCGGGGCCAAAAAAAATTGTACATGGTTCGAAATTAAAAAAAATTCTCACTTGGAATGTCTTTAATGGTCCTACGATTTAAACAAATTATAAACTAATATTGAACAAAATTGCATCGTGCTTCCTTTATGGTTTATCGCAACTATTAAATATTATTTACAATTAAAAAAGGTTACATGCCTCATAACCGTCTTCAATTGAATATGTAAATCACAACGATTTACTCGAATTTCGACCCCACAGATGTAATTTACAAAATGTTCTGCACAAGAATATTCATCTCACAATTCGTAAATTTTAATAAAATGTAACACGTAACACATACACACACACACGCATATTTTAGTTATATCTTGAATTGGCTCTAACTAGTAAATATGTCTTACAATTCATACAATTAAAACGCCGGATAATATGGAGTCGCAAAACTGTGACGGGAAGTTGAATCACAAACGTTTTAGTCTTCTGATGAATTTCCATGTACTACCATAGAGAAATAAACCACGTAAATTATAGTTACCATAGTACCTGGTTTATTTTTCTATGGTACTACTTACGAAATTGATTATATAGAATTTATCGAATAAACTATCCTTGAAGAAACACGTTTCATTTACAGGACTAAAACTGTTCAGTAAGCGGCATATCCACCGCAAGAGAAACTTCCTGTTTTCCCTAATTTACCCGAAAAACTACTTTCAATTACCTAATAACTAATTAGGTGATGAGTGCGGATGAGGATGTCAAACTCCTAGAATATACTAGGACTTTGGCCGTCCTGATATACCTGGCTCTATTCATCCAGGGGAAGTGTAGGGGTGAATGAAACCAGGTTGATTTTAACAAATTAAAAAGATTTATTTTTATTTATAGACAAAATTACCGTATCCTGGCATATAGCTCTTTCTTTTATTATAGATACAAGGTAAAATTATATAATTCAAAATATTACATGAAAATAAGATTTCACGCGACGAAATGTAGCTCTAATTTGATATAATACAACCGACACTGATGAAACCCAAGTTTTCAAAGGGGGTATGAAAAGCTCTGCATCGAGTGGGTTCATTAATTTCTGCATTTCGTTTGCCCTTAAAACAGAGTTGAGGCAAGCTGAATGCGCCTTGTTGAGATAAAACAAATTACGGAATTGATAGATTTATATAAACGGATTTCCCATACAGTGTAACAGTTTTGTAGTACATACATCATCGACTCGTAGTATAATGAGAAAGGTTTTTTTACAAATTCACAGGATATTATTCGTCAGTCAACCTAATCGCTCGATGATGTATGTAATATAGCCTAGTAATATATGTATCACCGAGGAACTGAATCGATAAATAATGGTAAAAATCTTGCTCAGGTCGCGGTATGTCAGCCGGTACCGTGGAACGTGAGTGCGACAGACCTGTTCGTTGTATTATTCGTTAAATTTCGATATACGTGTTGTGTCTTTTAAGTGTGACAACCCTGATTCGACTAACATTTGTTGTATTGTGTCTGAGGATAGCATTATAATGCCGAAACGGTCGTAACACAATTACAATTTTTGGAGCTGTTGACGAAAGGTAAACCCTTATTTAAAAATTGGTAAGAAGATGTTATAGTTATATGTTTAGAACTGGCTTTCGTTTACAGTAAGTGTTTCTTACAAACGTGCACTCTTTAAATTAATTTCCAAACACTAGTAGTCAAAAAATAAAAATAATTTGGGAGTTAAAAACGACTGACTTACAACTAATTTATTGTGAATTGGAAAATAATTGGATACAATTTGGGCGAGAGATAGTGACGCTTTAATTATACTAGCTTTGCCCCACAGCTTCGCTTGTTCACCAGATTTAAGTTTTAAAGTCAAATCGAATCTCACAGCTGATCAAATTCTAATGTTTTTTAATATGTTTATTTAACGCTTGTATTTAATTTGTGGCAATAGGAGATAATTTTGATAATTTTGCTATCGAAAAACTAATATTTTCCTTCCAATTTCTCACCGAGACCGTTCATCCAAGTAGTATGTTGTTGACGGGAGTCAGACAGTCAGACGTAGGTACGGGTTTCTCAAAAGTTTCCTGGTACGATTTGAATTTAAACTTACATAATCTATTATGAAAACGTTTTTTTCCGGGTTCGGAAATCTTAGAAATTTGGTATACATGTTTTGATAAAAAGCTGTTACCCCCTAGATGTGCATTAGGGTTTTGAGCGACATCCACTTTCAGGGTTCCACCTAATAAAAACTAGGCGATCAATTTTATTCAACATTTGATAGTTGTCGATGCGTAACAATACACAGCATAACAGCAGGAACACATGTTTAAAATATAATGTAAATCAAAACAACCGCAGGAATCATAGCTAAATAAAAAATCAATAAATCAATAGGGCCTTGTTCAAACAAGATAATCCTACAAGGAAAACATTCGCTTCACTTGGAACAACTGAATCCACTCGTATGATGTAATTGAATGTTTCCCGGAATGCCGTGTGGTTGAAAACACTGAGGACCGTAGGTTTAATTACTGTAACGACTCGACAGACTGCACTCGCAGCTATTGAGGGGCGAGTGTCACACCCGTCACAACTACGAGCATTACGGATGGCTTTCAGACCTACGTATTTCTACTTTTGACCATTTTGACTGCACTCGCAGCAATTGAGGGGCGAGTGTCACACCCGTCACAACTACGAGCATTACGGATGGCTTTCAGACCTACGTATTTCTACTTTTGACCATTTTGACTGCACTCGCAGCTATTGAGGGGCGAGTGTCACACCCGTCACAACTACGAGCATTACGGATGGCTTCCAGTCCTACGTATTTCTACTTTTGACCATTTTGACTGCACTCGCAGCTATTGAGGGGCGAGTGTCACACCCGTCACAACTACGAGCATTACGGATGGCTTTCAGACCTACGTATTTCTACTTTTGACCATTTTGACTGCACTCGCAGCAATTGAGGGGCGAGTGTCACACCCGTCACAACTACGAGCATTACGGATGGCTTTCAGACCTACGTATTTCTACTTTTGACCATTTTGACTGCACTCGCAGCTATTGAGGGGCGAGTGTCACACCCGTCACAACTACGAGCATTACGGATGGCTTCCAGTCCTACGTATTTCTACTTTTGACCATTTTGACTGCACTCGCAGCTATTGAGGGGCGAGTGTCACACCCGTCACAACTACGAGCATTACGGATGGCTTTCAGACCTACGTATTTCTACTTTTGACCATTTTGACTGCACTCGCAGCTATTGAGGGGCGAGTGTCACACCCGTCACAACTACGAGCATTACGGATGGCTTCCAGACCTACGTATTTCTACTTTTGACCATTTTGACTGCACTCGCAGCTATTGAGGGGCGAGTGTCACACCCGTCACAACTACGAGCATTACGGATGGCTTTCAGACCTACGCATTTATACTTTTGACCATTTTGACTGCACTCACAGCTATTGAGGGGCGAGTGTCACACCCGTCACAACTACGAGCATTACGGATGGCTTTCAGACCTACGTATTTCTACTTTTGACCATTTTAACTGCACTCGCAGCTATTGAGGGGCGAGTGTCACACCCGTCACAACTACGAGCATTACGGATGGCTTTCAGACCTACGTATTTCTACTTTTGACCATTTTGAGTTTTCTTCCCCGTTCATCGCTTAGTTATTTAACATGATACAACTACAGGTTAAATTATAAATTGAAATGTTAAAGAAGTTTATGAACATCCTACATTAATATTCGTAACAATTTTCGTGATTTTATGTAAACCGTTCCTGGGTAAGGATTTTGTAAAAAAAAAACATGCAGAGAAACAGACACCAGATCGAGATAGAACACATGTTTAGTGCATTATTTGCTTGTTTGGCCTAACAAATAACACAGTAAATGTGAGACAGTCTATAAGCTGGACACACTGTATACATTATTTGACTTCCTAAAAACCAGTATACCTATATTTCAAGCAAATCCATCAGCTCGATGACCCTTTGCTTGAAAATTATTTATTCCGGTGAAAATTATCCCTAACTACCTGAGGGCACTTGCCAAGGCGAGGTTTAAGTCTTAGCGAGGTTTATATATAAACACAATAACATTATTCGTCAAAAGCAAACCAATGGAATGAGAACTAGCTGACTCGCCGATTCGCTGTTCGCCGATTATTTTTCCGTGGTAGTACACTAGGCCCAAGGAAATTAAGGCATAAACTGACAAGTACATACAGAAATTTCATGTTTGCAAAAATGTATTCAAAATTACGTTTACTACAATGGTTGAAGTAGGCTACAGTCGCCATAATGGATTTATCCCCAGTTATTTAAAGAAATATACGATATTCCCTTATTGATTAGCATTTAAAGTGTTGTTTCAATTAAACACTGTATCATGCGTGCAATACTATGAAATATTTTACACATTTTTTCAAATATACTAACGGCTGCTTTATCCCTTATTTCGGCACTCCACATGGGAGTCAAGCCTGTGTGTTGAATGTATACAACAAAATGATGAGATAGCAGTTACAGAACATAATAAACTGCACTCACACAGTCAAGACGGAATAAACCAAACAGTTTTATTTCGACCTGTCATCATAATCGGGTCCAATAAGAAATCATATTTTCCCTTTCCATGGTTCACACCTTTACTTGGTCAATTATTTCCCAGACCAAAATAGTTTATTACCCTGACCAATATAGTTAATTCCCCTGACTCTCAACTCGGGATGTGCAATTCATTTACAATAACACAAAAATACATATCAGACCACCTTACCCATAGCCGTCCAAACGCTCTCCTGTTCATTTTAATATTTACGATTTTTTGCGGTCCCATTCATTTTTTGCCTTGCTATTATTGTTTTACTCCCCCTTTGTTGCACCATCAAAACAAATTTAACAAAATCTAATAAATTTAACAGTTTTTAACACTATTGATTTGTGTGTACGATTATATTAACAACGTCCCCTCCGACTTGGAAAAATATCAACCGTTTTCCCTGACTTTCGGCATGTTTTCAACTTTTTCCCTGACTTCCCCTGACCCTTTTTTAAATTCTCTGACTTTCCCTGGCTTTCCAGAAAGTGTGAGCCATGCTTTATATCATGTTCTACTATTAAATAATTGTGTATCATAACTAAAACATCGTCGTAAGGTGTAGTATTCAACGTTATCGCACATTAACTCATTATTGAATGTTATTATCCCCATAGGATCAGACCTATGACGTTTACCTGACCTTCGCCAAATGTTACACCTTGCGTAAAACAACACGCAAGAGCCCCGGGTGGGGTTTATCAGGCTTTGTTTCCCAGGAACAGTTTGCCCTCACAACTACACGAAGCGATATCGCGGCCTACAAACACCGCCCGAAGCGATTCATCCGGCGTAATTTATTACTGCAAACGCGATATTCAAGGATCTGCGAGCGCTATGATACTCTGGCTGTGCAAAGTACACTATACCGATATCCCTATTCCAGGTGAAGAACAGTATCGGCAAGGGCTCTACACATCACGTGACACACTTTGGGGGAGGGGTAATACAGCGTTACAGTGCGCTATTTGGGGGAGAGGTAATACGGCGTTACAGTGCGTTATTTGAGGGAGGGGTAAACAGCGTTACAGTGCGTTATTTGGGGGAGGGGTAATACAGCGTTACAGTGCGTTATTTGGGGGAGGGGTAATACAGCGTTACAGTGCGTTATTTGGGGGAAGGGGAGTCTTTTAATCAGCATTACAAATCAAATTGGTTACATTGCACAGTACTTTTTTTAACAAAAGGTTTTATATTGTCCGTTAGATTTTGCTGATTCAAAATGGCTAAAAGATTCATTTCAACACGTTTTACAATGTGTTTATCCGTTCTTACTTAGTATTTCTGAATGTTTCTTCAGTAAAAATCTAGTACAGACGTAATAACAAATAACACCTTTCAAACCCAATCTTCACATTGATATTTAGTGTAAACTCTAATTTATTTTTAGCATGCTCGATTGGTTATGTTATTGATGTGCAAGTCATGTCCGCAAGTATTTTAACTACAAAAAAATTAGTCGCATAACTTAAATGTAGTAAACACATCTTTAATCCCTTTAGGTACAGTATATTTATTTTTAGTAAAAATGCTGTTAGAATATAATGTGACACTATGTTGCCACTGAGTGCACTGATTTTCCAGGACTCAAAGCTTATCGCGAAAAAAACTGTGTGAATGAGGGAGAGGTAAAATTACGAAAAATGAGTAACGTAATTCGCGTTTATGGCCCCAAAGGCTTTTATTGATCAACATGACTGTTCTCTCAGTGAAATCAGGAAGCTTTTTAAAAAAGTTGTTTACATGGTTTCTGCAACTCTCGAGTGGATTTTGAAAATTTTGAATTATATTACCAATAAAGACGATAGATTTGTCAGTTAACTTATAGAAAGGAGGGAGTATTTATACATAAAAAAACTAATCTACAGATTTTATAAAATAATGAAACATTCATCTCACCTCAGACTTACACGTACGACTCATTTTGGAATTGCACGCGCTACTCTTGACATAATGTACACAAAAATAAAACCTCTTACTGAAGAAGTAACAATGTTTTATATCAGTTTATGTTCGCGTGATGATTTTACATTTTAATGTATATCAGTTGTAGTATCTGAGATCGGAGATGTAAAACATGAGATTATATAAATTTATTCGATTGCATTTCAAACCACCAAAAACAAACATAAAATACGATTGCAAAATATCACTTCTAACGAGAACCAAAGCTACTAAATAACAACACCTTGGCTTGGACATAACCAATGAATACAAACCCTATAGTAAGATCTGTATTCATTGACATAACATTCCAAATTTAATAAATTACTAATTTAAACAATAAGAAGGTCAATAATTTATTATTTCACAGCAATGCAGCAGACGCACAGGCCTTTGTTGCCTATGTCTGCTGATTCCCATGACCATTTTTTATATATTTCTATTACGACAGCTTATTGTAAATTTTATATTGTTTTTTCCTACAGTAGTATAGATTTTAGTAATAATTGTATTATATAATTGAAATTGTAAAAGCTGTAACTTTGTTGGAATAAACATTTTGTTCACCAAAACAAAGCATGTTGTTTGCATGCTGGAGATTTTTAAAGTCAATTTTATGTTAGCGTATTTTTATGAAAGCGAAATAGACCCAAAAGATGCGTACGTAAAAACAAAATCGTCATTATTTTTCGTCGACTAATAGGTATAATATAAAAGATTATCTTTATTAATTTTAACAGTCAAAATTTGTCCACTTACAAGAACTGGTTGAAAATACATAATCCAAAAACAAGCGAAAAAGGGCAAATATAGTAAAGAAATGTTAAAATTCGTTTACCTTAAAAATGCTCAACTTGAGTTTCACGTAGGGGTGAAAAGAACCCATTCGCGTCTACCCATTGATGAACTGCTGGCACATGAAATCAAAATACACCCCAAGTAATTGATGACCGTGGCAGCCAGTTCTTAGCGAACCCCACACGAGAGATGACAGAAACATATTGGTTCCACCCCGCCCCCTGGATAATTGTCTCAGGCTCACTTCGCCCTTGGAAATTGCCTATACTCGCCTACGTCTATCGCTTAAACTCGGTTTATGGAAACACAGCAACATTCGATCTGCCCAACTGTGAATAGGTCCATCCATCCATTTATTACTATTATTATTATTGGTGTTGTTGTTGTTGTTGGGTAATACAACTTAATTGTCGTTTAGGAAATAATATAAAACCTATCTTATATAATACATTACATATATATATATATATATATATATATATATATATATAATACATACATAATAAATTGATCTATTAAGTACTTATAACAAAACTACGGAAGTTTTATAATATAAAGAACATTGACTGAATAACTTACATAATTCTGTATTACAATTTAAAAAAGATAAACTCACCATAGACATATCCCATAGTCAGAAATGTCACATACCTGGAACACAAATCAAATCCATATAATTAGTTTATTACACATTTACAAGGAGTATTTTGAAAAATGTCATTTATAATTTACGATCCAACCAGATTACTGTTCACGGCTGTATAATTATCTATAATATTATAAAGAAGAGGTGGTTTCTGTCTGTCTGTCTGATGTTCCGGGTGAACGCAAACTACTGAACCGAATGGGCTGAAACTCTACACAAAGGTAGATCTTGAACCCATGCAATTCATAGGCCTATTCACTTCCTTAAAATTCCCTCGGGATACGCCCCGTGAACGTCCTAAGTTTCAATGTTTACATTTCAGAATAAAGTAAACATTCAGAAACTGTAATGCGAACAGCTGTGGATACTTTTACATTTGATAGCTTAAAGAGCAGAAGCAAGAACAGTTGTTTCAAGCTAACTTGAAACAGAGTTATTAGTATTTGTACTTTTATCTATGGTATCATTTATCTATATAAATACCCCCGTCGCAGCAAACCTGCATACTCAGCGAATTTACAATGGAGATATAAATGCCTTAATACTACATAAAGCCACTTACCAAGTTTCATAAAAATATATTCACAAATAAGCAATACTGTATATACAATTTTAATTATTCTCCATAAGAATAACATTGGGGCTGAGTACGCAAGTTTGCTGCAACAAGGAACAAAACAAATGGGTTTTTGCTATTATCAATATAACTCAACTAGGAGAAGTCGTATACCAGTTTTTATTCATTTATGTTCATAATTAAGGGAGACCTAGCACTTAATTATTCTCCATAAGAATAACATGGGGGCTGAGTATGCAGGTTTGCTGCTACGGGAGCCTTTGGGAAAAACATTTTTGAGCAAATAACAATAGAACACAACCCAATGAAGCAGTATACCAAGTTTCGGCAGTATACGTTCATAAGTAAGCGAGATATAAAATGTTTCTTTTCCTCCATAAGAATAACATTAGACAACGTACTGTGTTTAGCACTTCCAATATATCGGTAACCAATTGACGTAGACGAATGATCAAAATACCAAATTGTGTGTTTTTTTTAAGTTGAATCCAATGGTAAAAACTAGTATTTGATTTTTTCCAAAATTATGTGTACAAAATTCAAAAAACCCATTTTTGGGGTACCCCCCAAAATACCCCTCGGATAGAGCGATCTGGCTGGTTTCCCAACTTAAAATCATAAATGTTGCTTTACACGTTTATACCAAATTTCATCAAAATCGGATCATTTTGACGAGAGTTATCGTGCTCACGGACATATAGCCTATATATATATATATACACACACAGTTTCGAACGAGTGGTGTTTTTGGGGTCTGAGGACCTCAACACGAAAAGTTATCATGGTCCCGGGCCTAGGTCTTACCATGCCGACTACGGTAATAGCTTCTTCCCTATAGGGGAAATTCGGTAAAATTAGAGTTTTGTCTGTACATTGCTTGGAATTATGAAATTTTCGCATATTTTTACGTTTCACACCATAGGGAAGCAGAAACGCGTCTTATCTCAATTTCTGTCTGTCTGTCTATCTGTCTGTCGGTGACGCTCAAAACGGCATTTCACGCAGCCTTCTCCGGGAAAACGGGTGCATTGATGAAACTTTGTTTTTTTGTTCTATACATGCGTGAGAAGGTTTTAGACCACATTCAACCGGCATTCGCCTTTTGGACAAATAATGGCGGCCACTCAAAAACGTGATTTCGTGCGATTTTTGACACGTTTTGTTCGCTTTTCACAGGGAAACGGGTGCACTGATTTCGATGAAACTTTTTTTCTATGTTCTATATGTGCGTTAGAAGGTTTTAGGTTAATTGGATTTTTGGAAGTCACCTTAGGACTCTGCGCTACGGGGTTTTAAAGATACTATGTTATTCTTATGGGAAAAGTATTTATTTATTATATTGAACCAAATGATGACTTAATAGTTATATCTATAACTTAAAATATTGTAAACAGCCGTTTATCATTATGGAAATAAAAGACCTACTTGAATGGCAACTCTCCTAATGTAAATTTAAAAAAACGACTTGAATGGCGACTCAAACTCTTTTTTCGATAGGGGAGAGTAGGGTGTATTGGGGAACTCTGCACGCTCTCCCCCCCCCGATTTTATATTTTTATTTTATGCCCCCCATTTTAGCGAATTTCCCCTATAGGGAAGAAGCTATTACCGTAGTCGGCATGGTAAGACCTAGGCCCGGGACCATGATAAATTTTCGTTTTGAGGTCCCCAGACCCCAAAAACACCATTCGTTTGAAACTGTAGAACATAAAGAAAACTTTGAAGATGCATATAAAGTGAAACCTTTTCGTCAGTTGAATAAGAAATTTAGTGTACCATCTCTGAGGTGCCTTGAACAAGCCCATCAAATCATCATTCGTTCAAAAGCACCTCATGGCCTTAATCTTCGTTGATCATTCTTGCACCACATCATTTTCATATATGATATTCAATGAAAGCACAGATTTCTACAAGCATTTATCCAACATCTGTTCATCAAAAATCAAGAAAGCTTTTTGCGAAAAATTTCAAGAATCAAGTGTTATTTTTAAATTTTTAGGTTACAGTATTATTATTTGTTTTTGTAATGTAGTTTCGTCTGAAGATGGCATAAGCCGAAATATTACGAATTTATAAGTAAGTTGGTCTTTTAATATATATATATATATATATATATGTGTGTGTGTGTGTGTGTGTGTGTGTGTGTGTGTGTGTGTGTGTGTGTGTGTGTGTGTGTGTGTGTCCGTGAGCACGATAACTCTCGTAAAAATAATCCGATTTTGACGAAATTTGGTATAAGCGTGTAAAGCAGCATTTATGACTTTAAGTTCGAAAACCAGACAGATCGACCTATCCGAAGGGGTATTTTGGGGGGGTTTTGTACCCCAAAAATGGGTTTTTTGAGTTTTATACATATAATTTTTGAAAAAGTCAAGTTTTAGTTTTTACCATTGGATTCAGCTTAAAAAAACACACAATTTGGTATTTTGATCATTTTTCTACGTCAATTTGTTACCGAGATATTGAAAGTGCTAAACACAGTACGTTGTCCAATGTTATTCTTATGGAGAATAAGAAAAATTGTATATCTCGCTTATTATCAACTTATCCTGATGAAACTTGGTATATTGCTTCATATCGTTGTGGTCTATTGATATTTGCACTAAAATACATTTTTTGCCAATAGTTCCCGTAGCAGCAAACCTGCGTACTCAGCCCCCATGTTATTCTTAAGGGGAATAAGTAAGTGTTATCTCCCTTAATTATGAACATAAATTAATAAAATTTGGCATGTTGGTTTACCTACTTGAGTTATATTGATATTTGTATAAACCCCTATTTTTTGTGATCCTTGCTTCAGCAAACCTGCATACTCAGCCGCCATGTTATTCTTATGGAGAATAATTAAAATGTCATAAATCGTTTATTTATGAATGTATATTGATGAAACTTGGTATTTGGTTTTATGTGGTATTAAGATACATATATATGCATTGGAAATTCGATGAGTACGCAGGTTTGCTGCTACGGGGGTATTATATTTTTGCCCCCTCCTCCCCCGATATTTTTTTCTATTCCTCTCTAAATATACATTTTATGTAGCCAACTACTGACTGTCTTAACTTCACAGTAAATTTGAAAATTATTGAGGGTTAAGGAGTTGTCTTTCGTCCTTTTAAAAGTTGGGAACAGAACATTTGAAAACAGGTGGTCTCATAAACATCCCTCCTTCACTCTGTTCAATCGATGAATAACAGGAACTTCTGATCGACAGTTTATTTCCCTGAGGTTCATAAACAGATTAATTTCGAAAGTGCCTTGTGCCATCCTCACGTCCACCAATGAAATATTGTAAAATTAATTCGGTTGTTATTCTTATCAAATTCATCTAATATTTAGAGATACAACCCGAACGAAGGACGGGTACACAGCTGGTTAAGTTATAATAGACTATAATGATTTTTTTTCAAACTACTCTGACGTTTTTACAGTTTCGAAATAATGTTTACCTTAAGTTATTGCTGTTTAAAAAACAAATGATTTACATTCAGAGAGGTTTAATTACAATTTGCTTCAAAACATGAAAAAATAAAACATCAATGAGAGTCGATGATATCTCCTGCTTCAATATAAGACCTTAGATTTGAAAGGATTTAAAGGGTTTACGTGGACGCTGTAAAAAGTAATCCTGCAAACCCTTATTGTATTGTGCGGCAGGGCAGAAGCTGTATGTTTTTTATTTTTTTTAAACTGGACAAATTTCCAGGTTAAAGTTAACATTTGTAAAAAATCTTATATAGAACAATTACATTACTATATATCTCGAGTAAAAACTAAAAAATTAACAAAACAACGCGACAAAATACCACCCAAATACGTTTACACCTAACACTTTTCAAAGCTACGATGTTTAAAATAAAAGTTCCTGTCACACACTACACAACAAACAAATGTAAACTTTTACTGCCACCGCGAGAAAAAATCTCAACACTGGGGAACTTGCTACCTTCTTTACTGACGAAGTTGAGTACATGCAACTGTTACAGAAGTCAATATGTGAAGGGGTAAGTGTAAAAAGTTCCGACTTTGGTGGACGAGTTCGTTGTCAAAACTCCACAAAATATCCTCGAACTTTAAAATAAAGAGAATATTATGTTATCTTAAAATGTATTTAATTACTGTACAACGTTAACTTTAAAACATCAAAATACTAACTGAAGATGTGGTCGATAAACAACACTGGCAATCATTATAATAAAAATAGACCTAGAATAAAGCTATATTGTTATCTGTCGGGTTTCGAGTTAGGTAATCACAAATATCTGACTCACGCTGTGTTTAATATTTGTATTAATAAAAATAAGCATTACGTAATTTAAGAACTAACAGCAAAGCTAAATGTATATTAACTTTTTTATATTAAACAGGTTTCTATGTTGATATGTTCATGTACTTAAATTTATTTTCGTACATTTGTTTTAACTCGATCAGAGTTACACCGAGTTACAAATCAACAATGAGTTAAGCCGCTATGTAATTTAAAACAATAATTAACTAAATTAATTTTAATAATTACTCAATTCCTTCCCAAATGAAAACAATCAAAATCCGCAAGTTAGAAGACAATGAACACCGTTTGGAAAGAAACGGCACAGTGGATTCATGAGAGATTACTTTTGGTCTATTCACATCCAGGTCCTTCTCTTCATGGTTGTGATCCCTCTGCATTCGTTTAAATTCCAAAGTATAGGTCCAGCCCCACTGAAATTGGAGTTAAAAAATGAAAATTACTGTTTAAAAAGTAATGATGCACGCTGAAATATACAACGGGTCTAGTGTAGCAAATGATGAGTGTAGCGAATAAAAACGTGCCAGGATACTAAATGGTAATTTAAATCTATTTTTATCCACGGATTTCCAATATAAAGAAAACCAATTTTAGTACCTTCGTAATGTTCTTTGTTTCTAGGGGCAATCAACAACCTTTTTTTAGAAGTGAAATTCCATTGTTCATTTAAAAAGCAAATTAAACGCTAAATATTCGGAAAAGAAAAGTAATTTTGTTTACATAACTCCAATCCCGATGCGAACAACTCCCCAGGGTTAAGACTATTGAGGAAAATCCATTTTATTTGACACCTTCGATTTGCTGGATAGCGCAAGTAGAGTCCTCGCATCACAATCATATTTTCCTGAGTAGAAACTTTTAAAATGTTGCGAAAGTTCTACACAGGGTCCAGCTGTAATTTATCATTGGGATGTGATTCAATGATATTTACTAACATTGTTTAGACAGTTCCCTAATCAAAATATATTACCTGGGGGCAGAGCTTTGCTCGAGGAAGGCCAGCATGTTTAGATTACTTGGAGTAATATCTCACCAAGTCCCCCTACTGACGATCAGATTCGCTTAGCTCATTTGCCTTTTTCCTGCATGTTTAAGGTCACTCCAGTTATTATTATAGCTCAATGTTAGTTTTATTAATTTTGGATATAGCACTCTATATGTAATCTTCATTCAATGGTTTTGGTCGCTGCTTTCAGGAAACCACATGTTAATACTAGAGTATTATGAGTAGCCTATTACTTTGTCAGAAATTAGTTATTTCCAACATTTGACGGAAGTCGTTTAACAGTTTTTGAGATAAGAGTTGCAAGCAAACGAACCTTACTCATATTATAGGATAAAACGCCATCGGTGTAAATGTGTAGACAACACACAACAAACCTGAGAATTAGTTTATAACGCCCAAGACCCTCTACTTTTGATGATCAAAGTCGGAAGCGAAAATGTGAGGGGAAGGAAATTCGCAGGTGACGTCGCCGATCTATCAAGGCAAGCGGGGAAGATATGTAACGACGTTAGAAGGGGAAACTCACTACCTCCGGACGATCCCCATCTGGAGCATCAGTCTATGTCACGCCACCTCTCACCGCGCCACTGCGCGCCGCCGCGAGAGGCTCGACGGCTCAACATTTACCCGGATATTACAACAGGCATAATGAAAGTATACATTCCTTCATTAAACCATTCGTATCGCGTATTTTAAACATGGCTCACACTTTTATTTGGTTAGTGATTCCTCTGACCAAAAAAGTTAATTTCCCCTGACTTTGCCAAACCAAAAGGTTTATTTTCCGTGAATCTCGACTCGGAATGCAATTTATTTACAACAGGTATTATTTTCTAATCATTTGTTTATCGGCCTCCACCTTCCCTGTAGCCGTCCAATTCTGTCCTCTGCTTATTTTTTATTTTACAGTTTACAGTTTGTTTATTGCCTTACCAGTTATGGTTCACTTCCTCTCCGTTGCACAATTAACACCGATTTAGCACAAATCTATAAACTTGATTTTTCACCTTATGCCCTGCGTTTACAATTAAATCAAAAACTTTCCCTGAATTGTATAAAATATCAAGTATATTCCCAGACTTTCTATATTTTTCCAACTTTTCCCCTGACCTTTTTCAAATTTCCTGACTTCCCAGAAAGTGTGAACCATGCTAAACTTCAGAACAATGTAAAAGTTAAAGCGTTAAAGAAGTTGAACGTCGTGACAAAATAGCGGGTTTGCTGCGATGAATCACATTTTACCATTTCCGACTAGAAATGTCGTTGCTATTTTATATTTTTTCCAGTACAGTTCTAAAAAATATGTTTAAAAACTAAGACTCTTTAGTTACAAATCGTTAATATCTACAATACGCGCCGTAGTAAAGACAAATTATTTTCTGAAAATATATGAGAATTTTAATCCATGTAATTTTAAGATTAATAAATGATAATCCATAGTATGAACGTAGTCCATTCTTATCGCGATATCGCGTATTTTAAATGGACTACAAAAAAGTTAATATATTTCAAGATCACGAGTCGGAACAAAACAATGCTTTCGCATCTGTCAATATTGCAGACTAAATTCAACCACCAACGTCTTTCAACATTTTCGAGGATACATTTTTTATTTTCAAGGGAAATTTACATTTTTTAAACAGCTTTTAGATGAAATATCGCAATCTAATAAATGTGTCTTAATTCTAGAGGCATTATACAGTTCTAGACCTTGAGCCATCAGTCCTAGCTGTGGGATATTAAGTAACAGTATTGACGTGGAATCATATTCAACGCAATAGCTCTACTTTAGATAGTAGGTAAATTATGTAAAGAAAGTTTTGGTAAAGATTAAGTGAAATTACTTCCGTAGCTTTAACCTTTGAACACAACTGAAAACGAAGAATCTGAAGTTACAAATCTGGAATGGTTACCTAAAAAGCAAGAACAGTTGTTTTACGCCTAATGCCATTCGGTGTTTCCACTTGAGTGAATTTCATCCCATTTTAGGGATATTTTAATGTTCCATGGGATTGTGGGATAATGTGGGATATTATAGACTAACTTCATTTTTGCATAGCATCACAACTATCTACAATTTTTGTTCGATACTAAAATTCTGAAAGTGTTATCCAACATAAACACGGTTAAATTTGTAACGTTTCCAGTTATACACTTATTGTGGTTGTCATTTCAACCTATACGAGTCTTTTTCACTCATCTTTTTTCAAAGCAGTTTTTTTCTTGTTAATATTTCCATATGTGATAGTAAACGACGTGCGCTGTTGAAAATATGTTAAGATGAACGATGTGCGCCTGATGTTGAATGTAAAATTTACCATCAACTCGAAGGAATTGAAAGATACTAATTAAAAAGTTTTAAAAAATGTTTACGATTCCGATATTTTAAATGCGCGCCGAGAGAATTTAAATATACTTAAGGTGATGTTCCCAAGGCAACGTCAATAACGCTAGTTACTTAATTTACAATGCAGGTGGTAGCTTTATTGGATCGAGTTAATAAAAGTTGTATTAATTGGCCTCGACAACTTGCACAAGACGCTACAAATCCCGACTCCAGACGTACTTGTAATAACTTTTCCAATTAGTCACCCGCGCGTTTCAATATCCGATCATTTAAACTTTACAAGTTGGCAATTAAAATAGCAACTCACGAATAAATTATCTTGTTATTTTTAATTTATCAGCTTACAAATTTATCTCTCAAAAATGAGGAATACAGCGTATGGCTGCCGTATGTATGGGCAGACTTGTATACAAGTGGGGCGAGTCCACTTTGCATCGATAAGCAGTTGTGTTTAATTTATTTAAATATATTTCAAGAGACAACCAAACAGAAAGTCAAATCGTTACGTACTCAATTATTCCGACCAACAAGCACATATGAAAAGCGAACAAGAAGCGCCAAGCTTCCTAAAAGTGATACTTGATTGGAATTTAAAAACGTAGTTTTGTACATTTTTCTGTATATAACTCCAATGGCTTTACTAGCATACAAAGTAAAATTAAAGTTAAAAACTAAGTAACCAATCGTTACAGCATAAAAATGCCAATGCCAGTTTGAAATATTCAGCTAATAATTAAGTATTTTGGTAGGAGCAAAATGAAATAATGAGCAGATCGTAAATTTACCGTTTCTCAGATATTTTGGATTAAATGTTTTCTCGACTAGTTTTAATTGTTTTGACTCGAGAAAACTTCATAATAAAGTTTAGTTAGGCGCTCCTTAAGTCGAACATTTGATCAACTTTTTGGAACTAGGCATATCGAGACAAAATACCACGCAGGAAAGCAAAAACATCCATAACAGTATGTTACATAAATTTTAGGTCGTTCATGCTTTTTTATCGAATACAATTTTTACAACAACTGACAATCATCCTCGCGTTCTACTTCTCTCGAACACTAAGCAGAAAATGTGGGTATAGTATGAAGGCATCAAAAGATAACGGCACAAGGCTATGTCGTGCTTTTCACCAGGCTGCCATAACGAGGAAATGATTTATGAGAGTTTTAGCAACCATAACCCTAAAATAGTGCGCTCTTGGTCCGTAAACCGTCGAAAATCATTGTGCATTAATGCGCGAGCAATGGCCGAACTGGTATTAGCGAGCTGCGAGAATACGTATGACTTTATGTGGAGAACCGTTCATAAAGTTTGTTCGTGAAAATGGATCTCGGGAGTTCCGAAGTTACAAATGATACTGAAAAATTGATGGGATCAACTCGGTGAGCATTTGGCACGCACTGGACTGGGCACGTCCACTGCAAACTCCGTGCTCTGTTATTGCTCTCTCGTTATACGGTTTACGCTTACAGCGACGTTTTTGGGAATGAATACTACAAAGCGGTGTTAGCGGTATTAGCTGTTGGAGGCCTTATACAAATTGTGTATCGCAATTATCGGCCATTCAACCCTCCCCCCACCCATACACCGCAGCGTAACGCCTAAGTTTATCCCAACCCCTTACTTGCGTCACGTAACGTAACGTAATAAGTAAGTTATATAGGCTCAACTTTTTTAAACTAGGTGTACGCTCATTCCTCGCGTATAAGGATAATTGAAACACATGATCAAACTTAAATCGAGTCTCATAAAAAATTCAATACTATCTGATTTGAGTAACATCATCAGAATACATTCCGTTATCATTTAACTGCCGCCAGAATCCGGATTTTATGTCTATACAGTATAGCTATAGTTTTAGTCACTTCTCTAAGAATCAATTATCGCGGTAGCTGAGGGGTATCGCACAGGCTCTTGGGGCGTAATGTCGCAGGTTCGGATCCCGCCGCCGACCTAATATTTTTTCCGTAGAAAAACATACATACATTTATCACTTGTTTTTATCAAAGTAAATGTTGTATAAATACGTAAATTAAAAATAAATTGAAGATTTCAGGCATGGTTTGTTGTTAGGATTGGCATGGGTGCGTTATCTTAGAACAAACAGAGCATTTTGGGCTAAGCAGTGACTTTGACAGTGTGGTTAATTTAACTTTTAAGAGAACAGCGAGTTTCCTATATGTTAACAATTTCTATAGGCCAAGTCAAAATATCCTTAAGGATTAACAATAAATCGTCAGGCCCAGTTATTTAGATGAAAAAATGAGATTTCAATATATTGTTTCAATAGCCTAGGCTATCATGAAATTAAATGCTAAAAACATGGGTTGGCCCAAGTCCGTACATGAAACTTCAAAAATTACAAGTAGCCTAAGTGTATAGGCCTACATTTTATAGCCATAGGTCCAAGTTTATGATGAAAACAGCTCACTATGATCCAAACCTAGGATATGTCAAATCATTTCAGATAACCTGTATAAAAGGCTTAGTTTGGTTAGAATAGTTTAAAGCTTTTGTTTTGGTTCGCTACAACATTCCTGGTAATGTTTAAAGTATTTTACAACAGTTGTATTTTACAAAATGATATTTCAATATATTGTTTGAATAGCCTAGGTTATCATGAAATTAAATTCTATAAACAAGGGTTGGTCCAAGACCGTACATAACTTCTAAAATGGCAAGTAGCCTAAGTGTATAGACCTACATTTTATAACCATAGGTCCAAGTTTATGATGAAAACAGCTCAGTATAATCCAAACCTAGGATTTGTCAAATCATTTCAGATAACCTGTATAAAAGGCTTAGTTTGGTTAGAATAGTTTAAAGCTTTTATTTTGGTTCACTACAACATTCCTGGTAATGTGTTTAAAGTATTTTACAACAGTTGTTGTATTACCAGTTTAATGTCGGCTTACTCTTACTGTAATCCAACCCTAGTCTATGTCAAATCATTCAAGATAACCTTCCGAAAAGGCTGTTTGGTTCGAATAATCTATAGCTTTTATTGTGGTTACCTACTACATTACTGGTAATGTATTTTAGGTAATGTAGACAATTTTTATTATTAATTTAGTGAGATTATTAGTAATTTAGTGACCTAGCAAATAATTGTCATACAAAAATAAATTTTAAGGTTGTTCGCTTACTGTGACTAACTTCAACGCTTTCTAGACAAATAGAGGCTTTGTACACTTTTTACACATGACAATCACAATATTACCAATTGTCTAAGAAAATGTAATAAAACAAACTATTTTATAAGTTAATATCTTAGTATCTACAGTCATCAAAAAGTTATTTTGAGTTTTTCGATCTGCCACACGCGTCGTCTGTCGTCTGCCACTGATACAATCGTCGCCTTCGACGACTGACGACATTTACACAGAGTAGGCGTACTAAGGGAATATTAACTGTATAAATATATTTTTTAAAACGTACACTTAATAATTTATAAAATAACAAATATGCTCACAACTTAAAAATATACTTCGATTTATCTCTCGTGTGTTTTTTGTTGGTAAAAAAACTGTTGTTACCCAGTATAACAAAGTATACTCTAGTAAACTAACTATTGTTACTCTGTTGTTGAAACATAGACGTCGGGTAAATTTTAACGATTCAAGTACCACTAAATTGGCTTCCAATGTTATTCTTATGGAGAAAAAAATAAATTTGGTTTTAATATAATTTGATTAAAACTGAACGAAATTATCTGAATAACGAACTTGACCGAGATTTTGACCTGTTAAGTTTTTCTGGAAAATTTTAAGTTTAACTGTGGAGGCATTCTCGAGTTATTGTGGTCACAGACACGCCAGTTGAGTTGATTCTCTTACCAGTCTAAGCAGTAAAGTTGTGTATAACGATACTTTCACTTCGTTCAGTTATCCAATAACTTAAAATTTGTCATTTTGCAAGGTTTTAATAAAGTTGTTCTTCAAAGGAAATTGTTTATGAATTTAAAAAATCTGTTATACCGATTAATGAAAACACCAACGTAAAAAAAATCAAAACAAATCATTAAAGGCACTACGATAAGATGTATACTTATACGATTTTTTTAATAGCGGAAACTCAACAAGTCACATTTTCGACAAGCAAACAATACAATACAAATTAAAGATCATCAACTCCTTTAAAATTCAATTACCATGATGTTTAAAATTCGTGTGTTACCGTAATGCTGGTCTATTTTTAAAGGAACTCGGCCTTAGTTTGAGAATACCAGACAACGTGTGGTCATGGAATTTATACCAATTCGAAGATTAAACATTCCGGTACTCCCCAAAACTTTCAAATTTATCATTTTCTCCTTAAATTATGTTTAATGATATAAAGTATGAAATCCTCGAATGTCCCAATGTTATTCACATGGGAGAATTATTGACCAGGAACTCGGCCTTAGTTTGAGAAAACCAGGTAACGTGTGGTCATGCAATTTCTAAAAAATTGAAGCTGAAACATTCCGGAACTCCTCAAAATTGTCAGATTTATCATTTTCGCCTTAAGATTGATAAATCATACAAAATGTAAATCCCTGTTTTGAAGGGATTTATAGTCTGTTCTGTTTACAACAAACAGCTGATTATAATCCAACCCTGTGATTTTCATTAGACAGCCGTTTAGCTCATTAGGCTTTTGATTTATTTTCATGTATTATATAGTAAACACTAGACGCTATCGTACCCGGTTTCACCCGGGAATACAACAGTTGTGTGTGCTTCACTCTGTGGTTAACCCGTGGAACTACTACGAAACATGTTCAGCTGTCTGAATTCTCATCAGCTCAAACTAAAGTGAATGCCCATAAGAATAAAACAGGATTGAAACTTTGACTCCCCGTGGGACGGAGCCCTATAGGAATTCCTTAAAATCCTTCCTTAGTGGTAAACTACGTTATGTAAAGAGTACACGTGCCAAATTTCACAGTTGTAGGGGTAGAGGTTTGGCCTGGGGGATATCGGTTTTTCGTACGGATAAATTGTTCATAAGAATAACTTGGATTTTGACTTTGATGCGTGGGGTGGAGCCCTATGGGAATTTCCCAAAATCCTTTCTTAGTGGTTACCTACGTTGTGGAAAGACTATACGTGTGGAATTTCGTGGTTGTAGGTGTGGAGGTTTGGTCTGGGGGATCATCGGTTTTTTGTATTTATAGATATAGATTAACGTAACTATTAAATGTAACTTTTAAATACCCCCGTCGCAGCAAACCTGCATACTCAGCGAATTGCCAAGTATAGATGTGTGTCTTGAAACCACATAAAACCAAATACCGTACCAAGTATCATCAATATACATAAATAGATAAGCGATTTATAACCTATTACTTATTACTCTATATTACTCTATATAAGTATAACATGGGGTCTGAGTATGCAGGCTTGCTGCTACTGGAACTATCTGCCAAATGATAGTTTTTTGTGTAAATATCAAAAGACCACAACGAGATGAAGCAATACATCAAGTTTTGTAAGGATACGTTCATAAATAAACGAATATACAAGGTTTCTTACTGTTCATAAAAATAAAATTGGAAAACGTACTGTGTTTAGCACTTTCAATATCTCTGTAACTAATTGACGTAGAGTAATGATCAAAACACGAAATTTTTAATTTTTTTAAAGCTGAATTCAAGGGTCAAAACTAAAATTTGATTTCTTAAACGATTATATTTATTAAAAAAAACTAAAAAAATTGGGGTACAAGTGCATTTATTTAATAAAATGTCATATTTTCAGTCAGGTAATTCATAGTTTTTAATTATTCCTACAGGTTACCGTCAGACTACTCAAACTTGATGTATTGTATCCGTCGAATTTCGAGAGACACCTACTAGTTACTTTAATTCCCAAGTGGTAAGAGAATCAACTCAAGTAGCGAGTCTGTCATCACAATAACTCGAAAACGCCACCATGGATAAACTTCAAATTCTGCAGATAAAATCTTTAATACAAAATCTCAGTCGCGTTCGTTATTGGACTAATTGTGTTCGGTATCATTAACATTATCTTCAAAAGAAATATATTTTTTCTCCCGTATTAACACTGGGAGCCATTTTAGTGGTACTTGAGTCGTTGATATTTAGCCAACGTCTACGTTTCAACTATAGAGTAACGTAAGTAACACGTTGATCAAATATTCGTGTTGACAGGGTGAAAAACTCATTATCATATCTGGAAACACAGAAAGTAAAGTTTAAATATTATTAGCTTTTAAAAGTAGTATGTATGTAGTATGTTTTTTTTACGCAAGTCAATCGTAGTAGGCTTTAAAATAGCTTAAACCTTTTAAACATCGTTTCATTAGCAATTTGGAATGTGGGTTTCAATGAATCATTAAACCTTTACCGACTGTCTTTCAACAACATGTAATAAATTATTTCAAAGCAAAATGTATACAAACAAACAAGACTGCTGTTACAAATACTAATAATATAAACAACAAAATAAACTATTTCAGCTAAAACTAACAAATTTAATTAATAACTAATTCAAAACAAACCAACTTACAATTTCCCCGTCGCAGAAAACCTGCGTACTCAGTGAATTTCCAATGCATATACACGGGTCTCACTCCTACCTAGAGCCACTTACCAAGGTTCACAAAAATACCTTCATTAATAAGTGATATAATAGCATTTTATTTATTCCCCATAATAATGACATTATGGCTGAGTATGAAGGTTTGCTGCTACGGGGATAATCAACAAAAACATTTTTGTATGCAAATATCAATATACTACAACTATTTGAAGCCACATACCAAGTTTGATCATTATACAATCATAAATAATCGAGATATCAAATTTTATTTATTCTCCATAAGGATAACATTGGACAACGTACTGTGTTTAGCACTTTGAATATCTATGCAACGGTTGGACGTAGAACAACAATTAAAACACCAAAATGATTGTTTTGTAGAGCTAAACTTATTGGTAGAAAGAAATGTCAAGTATTTATTAAAATTATATGAGGAAAATTTAAAAACCTTTTTCCCATAAGATTAAAATGGGATATTTTATGGACGCGTTTTTTGACTTTTCTTCAGAACAACTTAACCTAGCTTAATGATTCAAAATACTAAATTATTTGTTTTTTAAGCTCTATAAGGTGGCTATAACCAAAATCGAGTGTTTTTAAAATTTTAGGGTAAAAAGTTCAAAAAACTGATTATTGAAAAACTTTAAATCCCCTTCCCATAGTCCGATAGATCTGGTTTTCGAACTTAAACTCATAAATATTACTCTCCACATTTGTGCCAAATTTCATAAAAATCGGGTATTTCTTTCAAAAGTTATCGAGGTAACGGACACACGCACGCACGCACGCACGCGCACACGCGCGCGCACACACACACACACACACACACACACACACACACACACACATAAACACACACACACACACACATTTGAACGAATAGTGTTTTTGACATCTGGGGACCTCAAAACAAAAAGTTATCATGGTTACGGGCTTAAGTCTTACCATGCCACCTACGGTAATAGCTTCTTCCCTATAGGGGAAATTCGCTAAAATTAAGGATTTGGGTGGGATTACGCATTATTGGGGACGCATTATTTGATACAGTATTGCGTATAATACTGTCTACAGTAATGATTTTACACTCTAAAACAACCCAAAACATAGGTGTAAAGTAATACAGAACTTACTCAAAACTCGTTACGTATTTATTTTTAGTTTGACTGAAATTAAAATATGCCAGAAGTATTTTTAACTAACTGCAACCTTGATTTATATATCAATTTGATTATTTTTTAATTTTGAAAGATTTTTATCAGTATCAATTGATACGGGAGTGTGCCAGCTCTTAAGGTTAATAAAATTTGCGAGTTACGTAACGTTGATCCAACCCCCCTCCCCAACATAACGCTGCATAACGCTACACCATACCTCCTTCCCCCTTAAGTGCGTTACGTAATATGTGTATGGCTCCAAAGTATTTATACAAAAGAAATTCTTTTAGCGAATTTCCCTATAGGGAAGAAGTTATTACCATAGGTGTAGTGAGAACGCATGACATAAATGCATTGGAAATTCGCTGAGTAGGCAGGTTTGCTGGGACAGGGATTATGATATAATTACATGCCAAACCTTTATTTGTTTACAAAACCAGTATATATTAGTACAGCGGTTTCTGCTGGAGGTTATATGCGTAAGGCATTTGTGGAAAATTTGAGTTGATCTCTTATAGTTATAAACTTAATTCACGGTAATTCAAGATTGTTAGTGTATCAACTTCAAATTTATTTTTACTCCTTGTAAGGTTTTTTGTTCTTTTTTTAATTTAAACATATTTTAAGCGCTCTCTCCCTCTCCCTCTCCAAAACAAATGTATAAGTCGCAATAGCATACGAAAAATGCAATGACAGTGTTAGGGGGAGTTATATTCCGGTTTCGAGATCCATGTCCATTCTGTTCAGCTCATGGAAGATGTACCCAAAAGTGTGTAAGGGTTCGCGCCATGCCATTCACGCAATATCATTGGTGCAAACATTTTTAATTGGATATTTTATCAACAAACGGAGTATTAATATACTGACAATATAAGTAGATGTTCAACTCTGTTTTAAAATAACGTCAGTGTTTAATCATTGCTTTAGTATCACTTAGTTGTATGTTGTAAATAAAGTAACTTGTCGTCTTACTTGTTATTTGTCTTTAACATAAGACCTTATTTTTATCACACTATAAAGAAAGGACGCTAAAGGTAGCGCGAACCTCGATTTTTCATTTCGTCCGTGAGATAGAATGCCCTCTTAAGTTTTATGAGCTTAAGCTTGCAAATTCCGTACCAGCCCCTCCCTGTTGTTGCTCCTTCTCTGATACTCACTTCGATGTTGACTATTGGTGAAATGCCGATGGTATGTACCGCACTAATGTGTACAGTGGTCTCTGCTATTTCTCTCTCTGTAATATGTTGCAGTATCGAGTGGCATAGCATAGCATCATGCGCGGGACGGGTTTCGATCAGCCGATTCTCAATAGAATCAACCACCTCCACAAAAATGGTGCACCGCAAGTGTTTTACATAACATAAAATATTAGTGAAATCGATATTTTATAATTTAAATTATATCAATTATCCACTATTAAAATCTGTTATTATATAATGACGAAAGGGAATTGATCTGATGAATGATGCTGGAAGTTTGAACACGTAAAATAGTAATACCAGATATTATCCGAAGGGATGTGACACAGTACAATTTACTGTAGGGTGTTTGCGCACTGTACAATGTACACGTTTAGTTTGCATTCTTCCGAATTTAAAATTAAAGATTGCAAAAAGAATTTTACTACATAATTCAAGCAATGGATTCAAATACGGTAAAAATATCAACCGAAATATCAATCAACAGCACGCGGCCTAGAGTGAACTATCAAATATCAGTTTGTTAGTCGGAAAGTGCGAAATATACCGAGGAAAAGGCAACGGCCGTAGCGGCAATGAGGGGGTGGGGGAGAGGGCGTGGGTGGGTGCGTGGTGTATGAATGAATGGTGATAGTAGCAGGAGCATGGGGTGGCGAGGGGTGGCAGCAACCCTAGCCTGAGCGGGAACGGTGCGATCAATAAATAGCCACATGCCCTGCCACTGCCAACCAAGGTCACAACCCCGCCGAGGCCCACCGGGGAACAACACCCTGACAGAGGAAGTCATGATTCCCCTGGCGGAGTCCTGGGCATCAGCAACCCTTGACTGAGCGGGAACGGTGCGATCAATAAATAGCCACATGCCCTGCCACTGCCATCCAAGGTCACAACCCCGCCGAGGCCCACCGGGGAACACCACCCTGACAGAGGAAGGCACGAGACCTTGGCGGAGTCCTGGGCATCAGCAACCCTAGCCTGAGCGGGAACGGTGCGATCAATAAATAGCCACATGCCCTGCCACTACCATCCAAGGACACAACCCCGCTGAGGCCCACCGGGGAACACCACCCTGACAGAGGAAGGCACGAGACCTTGGCGGAGTCCTGGGCATCAGCAACCCTAGCCTGAGCGGGAACGGTGCGATCAATAAATAGCCACATGCCCTGCCACTGCCATCCAAGGTCACAACCCCGCTGAGGCCCACCGGGGAACACCACCCTGACAGAGGAAGGCACGAGACCTTGGCGGAGTCCTGGGCATCAGCAACCCTAGCCTGAGCGGGAACGGTGCGATCAATAAATAGCCACATGCCCTGCCACTGCCATCCAAGGTCACAACCCCGCTGAGGCCCACCGGGGAACACCACCCTGACAGAGGAAGGCACGAGTCCTTGGCGGAGTCCTGGGCGTCTGCACCGACGAGAGGACAACGGGATGCCAAACATGCAATATACTTTCCTGCCTACCTCCGTAGAGATATATGTTTTTAGCCTAACAATAAATAATTAAGGGCTTGGTCGTGATGTGAAAACAGATTAAGTTAAGACAAAGTTAACATTGGTAAGCAGGGTACTTTTCACGGCAATATAAAGTTAAACCCCTGTAGAGAAATAAACACAGAGAAACATATATGTAGGGAGTTTTTACAATTTAATAATAAAGTTTAAGTTTACGACCATTTATTGTTGGTTAAAAATTCTTTATTTACTTATCTAAAGTACTCACTTCATTATATTAAAAAGTGAGCAAAACGTGAATATTAGACGCCATGCCATTGATTCTAGACCGCCTTAACCAAGATTACGGGGCTCATGTGGCCGCGGTAAGTGTAATCCTTGAAACCTTGCATTACGCTACGCTTTTTGTATATTTTCGTATGCGACTAACGAACGTGTTAGTTGATATCAAATATACAGATGGGACAGTTGCACAGTAAACAAAATAAACGGCTATTTTTTTTATTTTTATTTCAGTTAAGATTTTAGCGGGGCGATACTGGGTAAGCTCCCATCTTTATTGGATCACCCGGCGAATTACCGTGATATAGCTGTAAATCCAACCCCGTACCGGCAATATTGAGGAAACTATTTCTCAGAATTACAATTTAATTTTAAAGTAGCCTTGGATTAACTCTTCATGATTTTTTTATTGATTTTAGTTATTTAGTAACACTGTATAATCTTTGTAACATTGCTTTCGGCTCTTTTACGTTTTCTTCACAAACATGGTTCGTGGAGTACAATGTTTTGTTTTCGTCAAAATTTGCGAATTTGAGTTATCTGTAGAAATATTAGTTTTATTCTTCTCACCATAGCCCAAAGCAGTGGTTTTTGAGGTGATGAATGTCTGTCTGACTGTATGGATGTTTACAGAACTAGAGACCACACACTGGCCCGATTACCAATGGTCTAGAAGAATTTGTATACAGGCAACCGTATTTTATATTCTCTATAGTTAGTAAATACTAAATAAAGGAATTTATTGGTTAAAACAGGGCTAAAAGGGAGAATGTATGTGTCAGTTTTATGATAGGGCCTACATTTTTTACATGTAGCTAAATTCATAAATTTGCCACTACCATTAACTATGCAAGTTCTCGCACAACTCTCTGTATTAACACTTCCAGTTTCAGTTCGTTTACCGGTGTACGTTATGCACGACATAAATGCCCATGACGGATTATAAATACCCCCGTCGCAGCAAACCTGCATACTCAGCGAATTTCCAATGAATTATAACATAACAAATTAAGCCACTTAACAGGGATTCATAAGAAATATATTCACAAACAAGCGATATTTAAAATATTAATTATTCTCCATAAGAATAACATTGGGGATGAGTACGCAGGTTTGCTGCAACAAGGAACACAAAATAGTGGGTTTTTATGCAAAATATCAATAGAACTCATCTTAGTGAAGTCACATACCAAGTTTCATCCATATACATTCATAAATAAGCGATATATAACGTTTTAATTATTTTCCATAAGAGTAACATGGGGACCGAATACCTAGGTTTGCTGCTATGGGAACCATAGGTGAAAAATTGTTTTTTTGTGCAAACAACAATAAACCACAACCAGATGAAGCTATATACCAAATTTCGTCAGTTTATGTTCATAAATAAGCGAGATATACAATTTTTCTTTTTCTCCATAAGAATAACATTAGACAACGTACTGTGTTTAGCACTTTCAATATCTCAGTAACCAATTGACGTAGAGCAATGATCAAGATACCAAATTTTTTGTTTTTTTTTATGCTGAATTCAATGGTGAAAATTAAAATTTGATTTTAATAAAAATTACATGTGGAAACCCCAAAAAACCCATTTTTGGGGTACAAAACCCCCCCAAAACCCCCCTTCGGATGGTGCGATTCGTCTGGTTTTCGAACTCGTTCAAATAAATGGTACTTTACACGTTTTTACCAAATTTCATTAAGATCGGACCTTTTTTACGAGAGTTATCGTGCTTACGGACACACACACACACATATATATATATATATATATATATATATAAATATATATATATATATACATATATAAAAATTTGAACGAATGGCGTTTTTGGCATCTGGGGAACTCAAAATGAAAAGTTATCATGGTCTCGGGCTTAAGTCTTACCATGAGACCTACGGTAATAGCTTCTTCCCTATAGGGGAAATTCGCTAAAATAGAGGTCCTACAGAAACTGTGTAAACGGTTGCCAATGTCTGGTTGATATGGTATCTTTTTTACGAAAATCTTCACAGTCACTTTTGCACGGACTCTGATTAGAAATTACAGTACTACATCTAAAAATTAATTTTATAAGTTAGAATATTGTTATATTTTCAAATTATACCAAAAATTAACTTGTAATGTGTTATTAATTTTGATGACTATGAAGTACACTGAGCAAACGAGACCACATTAGTTTTATCTTTAGAGTATTATACTGGATTTACTTATTAAATCGATTTTTTCTTTATAAGATTGACAGCAGCTTTATAAGTACATATACAGATTCTTTATTTTATAAATATTGTTGTTTTAATTAATTAATAACGACATATTAGTTACTAATATTGAATTCATATTAATGAATATTTCCGGGGTAACTAAACATTCAGGATTAAATTCATGTATAAGGCGTTTTAATTTGGTAATCTTCTAAGGCAATAAGATTTATTGTTTCAGGTAATAAGTTTAACAAAATGGAAGAGTGGAAATATTAAGTTATATTACAAATCCCTTCGCCCGGGAATACTAAAAATGAATCCGGGAGAAAACCCGGGAATAACCCCATTTTTCCTTCCATCATGCAAGGAATATTCTCTACCCACATAATGTCTTGGAATTAACATTTAAGTACGTATGCAATTCCCTTGCATTCGAGTTACTTTTGATAAGAGGGCGCGGGTGCTAAAATAATACAAATGTTTAGACAAATAATGAGAAAATCTTTGTATGTGTATTAATAAAACTGTGATTTTATTACGCCGCCGCCGATTCTATTTACAACTAAGCTTTACATGATGGGATTGAAAACCTCCCATCGTTTCAACAGCAGTGAAATCTACCATCTGAGGCATTTCAGAATATCGGCCGAGTTTACGACGGTAAAATAAAGTTTATCCGTAATTAAATTTTCTTAAAACACAAGATTAAAATATCGACTATAACATCAAATATTGAGCAAAACAAAACGAAAAGAGGTATAAAATAGAAGGAAAGGTGCATGGTCGGGTATTGCCGGGCTTATCCTGGCTGCTCCTTATCACTAATTTATAGCCCCAATTGTTTCCACCTGACCCCTCCCTTACGAGTCATTGCGTTTACGTCCACTACATATGTTTCGTGTCACTTGGTGCCTGCGCCACTCGCTACTTCCCTCTCTTCGGCCATTCTTTTACTCTCCGAGATCATTGCTACAGATCGGTCTCGATTGGAGTCACTAACGTTCCTGACATCAGAGCACCGAGTGAATTAAACATGAAATCGCATAAGAAAGGAATAGTTTTAAAGCTCTGTATAACTGATTTATCGAGTGTAGCACTTAGCTATGTATCGAGTTGTATGAATCATAATATAAGGCGGTCATGTATGAGAGGCCATTGTAATACTGTACAACGATTTTCTATTTATAGCATTAAGGTTATATCATGTTTGTTCCGTTCCGCTCATAATAGCACATACGTGAGGTAAGTAAAAATACAATTATAATAAAGAAGTTCTCACTCTCTGATTGTAACCGCGAAATCTTCAACAGTCTGAACACTAAATGTTCCACTTTAAAAGTAGTGCAACATTTAAATTTGAAATCAATATTTGTATGGAGTGAGTAGAAAAGTTAAAGTAATGCCGCAGCTCTTCGATAGGGCGTTCCGATACTGATACGGATTGGACCCAATATTTGGTATAGATTCAATATCAAATAAATAATAATAGACCAACAATAACTGTGTGAAAACGAAGCACGGTCCAGAAAGCGGGATGGCGAGATTGCAAACTAGCGGAATGAACAGACGTACTGCTGTAATTCTGTAAGAGGAACGCGGGAGAAAGCTTAGAGCCGATTCTCTCTATCATAAGTTACAAGAACTTCTGTTTAAGTAATTATTTGTGTTTATATTGCTAAAAAGTATATCAAACCAAAACGTATTTATGCTTTATCAACGTAAACAATTAACTATTTTTCTCATACCGATGCTCCAACTTTTCTTTCGATACCACGATAATATCGGTTAACCGAAATAGATACCGATATACCCTGAGTATCGAAAAGAATGTCTTGTTATCTACTCATATCGGAAGTATCGCGGAACGTCCGTAGGGCTCTACCTCACTAGCCTTGATAGTCTTATGGAAGTCGCTCCCTGATCTCTGGGTACTCCCCGCTGGCCATGATGGTATTATGGACATTAACTTTTATTGCACCACAAGGTTGATTCAGGATCACCAAAGGTAGACAAACCAACCAACGCGAATTCGCTCCTATTATAGGCTCATTATTATAACGAAACCAGCTTAAATAAAACAACTCTTTGAGTTCCCACAAGAAGGTGTGGGCTCATGTAGCTCATGGGCATTGGTTTCACATTGTAAAACATAATTTTGTGCTTTTACTATAAAACATATAAAATTTAACTATTAAAAAACCTTACCTATTTCAAAGAGCAAACTAATGCGCTAAAAAGTAAAAATATTTGCACCTGTAAATATTCTTAGCTAACATTTAATTTTCAATTATACAGCCAAAGTAAACAAGTTGGTTTTGTTTTGGAATTTGCACAATGTTGCAACATGTAGCATTTTAAATGTACCATAGATGACGCCGGATTCCGTAACAAACCAATTTATACATAGGTATATATTTATTAAATTACATTTCAAATGGCATATAAATTGTCACTGTTTAATTTCGATTTAATATTTCCTTTTAAATTGTGCTACAGTAACCGTTAATCCGTTTAGCCAATCGATATCCGATATTTAATTCGGCGAATGAGTTTTCAATGAACAGATTCACGGAATACAGTGATTTAACCATTGCGGAGAATAATTAAGCGTTTAATTCGCAACACTACTTCATCACTAAACTAAATTAAATCAATTCAGCCAAACATCACCGCGCGGTATTCTCTCTGAAAATCAATCACGTTGACCTATCGATATTATTTACAGCTTCAATCCGTAATATTACATTATAAATTGGTCTTCAAACTACACATCTCTATCGACAAATAAAGTACCGGCATCCGGTGCGGGGAAGGTGCGATGGGAGGTACCCCTCTCTGAGAGAACCCCCTCTCCGAGGGAGTTCCCCTTCGCGCCCCCAACTCTCATCACAGTCGGCGCGAGTTAAAATTAAAATTGAACTTTTTAAATTTCTCAAACTTTTAATTTGATTTGGAAGTTAGTTGTAAAACGAAGAAATATATGCCATTAAGGGAATGCTTTTGCAAAAGCTGAATCGAATAACGATTTTTTAGTTATCTGGGATAAGAGCACCTAAAGACACTGTTCTACACATGTATTATACATATATATTGTTACTAACTATAATAAGGAAATGAGTCATACACCATAATACATATAACGTCGTGTTTCTATTAGATACCAAGTTCCTAATGTTTATTTAATTGACAATCCGACAGTTTAAATTATTGGCCCAAAAGGTCGTCTCAAGTGGTACTGGACAATCTAAAAGTAAAATAAAAATAATATACAATTACTGACAGTAGGTCTATTTAGTAAACGGAGGTAAAAAGTTGTCGCATATCAAGTTTCCAGCTTTAAAAATTATAATAGGTAAATTTGTGAAAACGCAAGCAAACATAGTACAAATATGAACATTTTAAACGCACAGTTTATGCGTTTATGCACAGTTGAATATAGTCTTGACATGAGGAACAAATCTAGAAAGAGGGGCCTGAGTTAGCAAACCCAACCCACACCCAGCATGCCACTTACATATATTTAAAACGGTGTGCTTTGATATAAAAAGTTCTGTAAAGATAAGGAAAAAATACTTTATTTTTTATTGGGTGTCCATTTTTACTGTTACTCTAAGGAACAAATCCTTTAATTTTAAGGCACATACATTTCAACCAACGGCAACTTTGTCCGAGTAAAACCTTGCACACCTTTCCCCAGCTTTGTAGAAAAAGAGCGCCTCCTAATATAATTAGGCGTTTAGCAAGCCACGATTCGTATCCGGGCTTTAATTGAACCCTGCCCTCAGAAACATGAGGGGCTTGCAAAGTCAGGATTGAGTTGGTAAACATTCCCCCAACAAAGTTAGCGATATCAGTGTCACTTACCCCCCTCCCTCCCACTTACTGGAACGACGAAAAATACTCCAATTAGACGTTTGTTTGGGTACTCGATAGAAAATTTGAATTCCCCCACCTCAAGACAAACGGTCGGGTCTGTGGTTAGAAAGCTTCACTCATAAGCTGAAGGGAACGCTTAATATGTGATGAGATTGTTTCTAAGCTAACCCCAAGGTGTGACGCAGTGGCCCCCGACCTGCGAGCCATATGGCGTCGTTGAAGTTCCTCCGGTGGCAATATGGTTCCGCGTTGTGGACGCCGGGATCGAGAACGCTACGGTATTTTGAAAAGAGCTGCTATGAGGCCTGCTATGACAAACAAAAAAGGCTGAGGTGACTCATTAAGGTAAAATTACACTCATCCAAGATATAATCTCTCGCAATATTGAGTAGTCAATAACTAAACACACTTAACTGATATACTTTATAATTACTTATCGCGAAAAACTCAACACGCGTGACAAATGCTCTCTAATGTGAAGCGATTTTCTTTTATATTTAAGTTACAGCTTTATTCAAGCCTGAAAATGATACTCGGAAGCAGGAAATTAAACGGTAAAGCTAGATTTACAACAGAAAATATTTAAAAAATGTACATAAGTCACACTGCTTTTTTCATTAAACCTATAAAAGAGGTTTAAGGTCAAAAGTCAAATGTATAATCAAAGTTGATTGAAGAATATAAAACTTGTTAGAAAATCCCCTTTGTAACGAAAAGGGAAGCTTTATCTGTGGTAATAAAAAGACAATCCCCTAAAACTTAAAGCCAAGTTGTGTGGGTCGAGCTACCAGTACTGTGTATCTGAATTCAAATAAAATAAGTTTAGACAATGTGAACGGTATGTAAACTACACTTGTTTTAGATTAGTAAAATAAAAATAAATCCATTAAATTTAAAAACATACAGACTGAATATCCAACCACGAAATCAGCAGGTAGAATCCAAATATAAGGGTTTCGGAAATAAAAGGTGCGATAGGAATTTGAAATTTGCGTCGACAAATTCGCCGTTATATTCGTCTTATTGGGTGTTCCCATGTTGGCATGTCACATTTGAAATGACAGGTTATTTCAACTCCGAAATAAACGATGACACAATATCGAAAACAGTTTTATTTTACGAAACCTTTCGATATCCGGCGATAACGATATTGTCGCAAGAACTGCGATGTTACAAAGTTTATTCGCATTTATTAAAGTAAAATAATTATGAAACTGTACTTAACGGAAACGAGAGTTTTTATTGTTAAGCAGAAAGACTGGTGATGGAAGTTGGATGAGCTGTCACTCTTCCCTCCACTTTGAACGTCGGAAAGTTATTTATTCGTCTTGCAGAAATGTTACTTAACAAGCGTTTCTACTCGAGTAGATGTGAAATGAGGGTTTAACGCCACTTTCGGCGCTTTTTCCCCATGTTATTCTTATGGGGATCAGTTTTTGGACCGACACCCGATCCCGCCTATACTAATAAGCCACAAGTTTCCGCGCTGGCCTATATTAAATATATAGGCCTAAATATATATACCCTTGCCTATATTAAATATATTGTCCCTCCTCTTTTTAAAAATTAATTTTCAAATTCTAAAAAACCATCTTTAGTGTTTATGGTCCGATTTGTTTAAAACTTGGATGTGTTATTGTCGTAGGCAAGTGTTTTAATAAATTACACACACATTTCCCAAATTCACTATTACGGTCAAATTAAAAAATATTTTTGAAAAATACTGCCAATTGCCACCTTCTTTATTTACTGTCCGATTTATTTAAAATTTGGATATGTTATTGTCGTAGGCAAGTGTTTTAATAAATTTCACTTACATTTCCCAAATTCACTATTACAGTCAAATTAAAAATTATTTTTGAAAAATACTGCCAATTGCAAACTTCTTTATTAAATGTCCGATTTGTCTGCAATTTGGATATGATATTGTCCTAGGCAAGTGTTTTAATAAATTTCACTTACATATCCCAAATTCACTATTACGGTCAAATTAAAAAATATTTTTGAAAAATACTGCCAATTGCCAACTTCTTTATTTACTGTCTGATTTATTTAAAATTTGGATGTGCTATTGACCTAGGCAAGTGTTTTAATAAATTCCACTTACATTTCCCAAATTCACTATTACAGTCAAATAAAAAAATATTTTTGAAAAATACTGCCAATTGCCAACTTCTTTATTTACTGTCCGATTTGTTTAAAATTTAGATATGTTATTGTTGTAGGCTAGTGTATATGCACCATCCACATTTTACAAATATTGCGGTTAAATTTTAAAAAAATTTGGAAAAATACTGCCAATTGGCAACTTCTTTATTTATGGTCTGATTTGTTTAAAATTTATGTCATTATTCTAGGCTAGTGTATATGTACCATCCACATTTGACAAATTAACTATAATGGTCAAATTAAAAAAATATTTTGAAAAATACTGCCAATTGCCAACTTCTTTATTTACTGTCTGATTTGTTTAAAATTTAGATATGTTATTGTCCTAGGCAAGTGTTTTAATAAATTCCACCTACATTTCCCAAATTCACTATTACAGTCAAATAAAAAAATATTTTTGAAAAATACTGCCAATTGCCAACTTCTTTATTTACTGTCCGATTTGTTTAAAATTTAGATATGTTATTGTTGTAGGCTAGTGTATATGCACCATCCACATTTTACAAATATTGCGGTTAAATTTTAAAAAATTTGGAAAAATACTGCCAATTGGCAACTTCTTTATTTATGGTCTGATTTGTTTAAAATTTATGTCATTATTCTAGGCTAGTGTATATGTACCATCCACATTTGACAAATTAACTATAATGGTCAAATTTAAAAAATATTTTGAAAAATATACTAACAATTTCAAACTTCTTTATTTTCGGATATGTTATAGCTCTTATATAGGTAACAAGACCACACTACCACACGCCCCACTACCCCCTATAATACAGTATTTTGTCTTTTTGTTTGTTTATTTTGCTGTAATCCCAAAACTGACTTTGCTGTTTATTGTCCGATTTGCCTACACTTTGGATATTGTCCTAAGCATTTATTGTCTGATTTATTTTTGGATATGTTATAGCCCCTAACTATTATATCTAAAATTACAATATTATTTCCACCTATAATACAGTTGTTTGTTTTGCCGCAACCTAAAAACTAACATTGGTATTTGTGTTTTTACAAAACTTTGGATATGACTGCAATATATTACTGGCCATTGCATAAGTAAATACCCCATTTCCAAATTCACTATTACGGTTGGATTAAAAAAAAATAAATACAAGCTTATTATATACATCCAGCTGATAAGTAATATATATCCACAATTATGGTCAGAACAAATTTTGGATATGTTTTAAGCCAATGCAAAAAATAAATTTTTAAAACCCAAAACAACTAAACACAAAACACTAATCTTTCTTTGTGCTTGTTTGGAGTAGTCTTTATTTTATCCAACTTAATTTTGTAGTTAAAATCAAACTTCCCACATTCTAGCTCCCTTTCCAGCCAGTGGTTGGAGACATAAAGGTTACGAATATTTTCAAACTGTACAATATATTTTTTTCTGCCCCTATGTTGGACTTGTTTAATAGCGCACCATATTCCAAATCCTCCAGTCTACTACACCGCCTTTAATATCTTGCATCTCTATGTCTTCTTGTCCATTGTTACGGAAACTTAGGTTTTCTATTTTTGGAATTGCCATAAAATGTTGCGGTTCCGTTAGTGTTAAAGCAAGTGGCCCGTTGGTAGGTAGATAAATAATGTCCAAATCACCAGTATATGGCAACACGCTATAACCTTGCCTATTCTTATCTCTATAAATACAGTTTTACAGACACCTTTAACATAGTATACACCCCTCCATCCTTTTCTGCCAACACTCCCACAAACTTGTTGTTTACTACAAACGCATACACACAATGCTCTAGATCCTCGCAGGAAGTAATCTTTTAATTTATCCTCTCTTTCCCTTCTTTCTTTAGCCAACTGTGCTTTGTATTCCTCTGCAACAGTATTTTCCACATATTCCAATGTCTTCTAATTCCAGTTTCCTCTTTTTGGAACAACTCTCTAAGAAAGGCTTGGAAAGTGGCTCTATTTCTTTAATAGTGTATGGGTACAGTTTATTGGTCCGGCTTCTTAGGTATAGTGGAGAAAGGTGTATTTGATGTGCCCCCAGATTTGATGTAACACCTATGCTTTACACTTACGGCATCCTCCTCTATTACCTCCACATAGTTGGTAAACAGTTAAAGCCAAATGCAGATAGAGCATACTTTATTAACTTTTCCCTTTGATCTTTTGGCAGTTTTAGTTGTACTCCAGTTATCTTCTTCGTATTACTATTACCCCAATATGCGTATTGTAATAAATTGTTAAACACTAAACAACAACTGTTTTGTAATTGGCAACTTTCACCCACATCTTATGCAGAGGTACAGCATGGAGCATTTTGAAAGTACCGTTTGTTGTCTTCTATTAGACTTAAACAATCTCTTAAAGGTTCAAACCCTTTACCAAAACCTCTACAATAGATTGTTGCCTCTAACCTTGTTATTCCATTCTCTCTAGCTAGTTTAGACGAGAACGTTTCTTTTAGGTTTACAAAGTTTATTATATGGTTTCCTATACTTTTAACTACTCCAGGGCTTGTAATCTGGCATATAAATTTATTATATATTTTTACCCTGCTATTAAACCACATTAAACAATCTTTACTAACATTATCTACAATAACATTATATCCATTCGCCCCCCTGGTAGCAAAAGTTTTCTGTAAGATATTGGCACATTTCCTCTTTATTAAATATTCCAGCCAAATCTAGTGTTATATCGAAATCCATAAGATAGTACATTTCTTTTTCCAGATCTTGCAGTATCTTTGGAAGATCTTCCAACAAATCCTTAATTGTAACATTTGCAAGCTCTATTTTATAGGGAATTGCTATAGGATCATCATACTTTTGTTTAATTTGGTCAATATCTTTCTTTAGTATTTGTAACACACCCTCGCTTTGGGAGAATGGTAGTTTGGCCACAACACCATGTCGAGCTAAAGAGAACTTTTTAAATATTCCTCGTAAGTAGCCATTAAACGAGCCACATATTTCCTTCTTAACTTTAAATTTATTCCGAACGTCCCCATCACAATCTGTAACATTGGTTATCTTAACTAACATTATGTTATCACAAAACGCATCCGTTATAGATGTTAAGTTATTTAATTTTGGTTCGCCCTCACAATAGTTTATATTACCTATGTCTGTAAGAAGGTTATTATTACGTAGATTTTCTAATAAAAACCATATACCGAATCTTTCGTTAGTAGGTTTAATACAATTTCCCAATAAATGGCTAACAGAGTACATTTCTTTTATACAAAAAAGTAGCGGAAACATGTAAACAGGACAGATTACACTATAGGTATATAGAGGTTGTAAATATATTGTATATAAACATAGGCGAGCGGTAAGTGTAACATGTACGTGGACACCCATATGCAAATATGGAATACCCACAAATTCGACTAAATAAGTTTATAGTCTCAATATAATTAACACATTAACATTAGTACCCAAATTGTCGAAATTCTATAATTCTATTCTTAGTCCTTGTATTAGGTTTTGTACTATTAAACCCAACATCCTGTGCAGTAGAGTAATATATGTATTTAATACAGATACGCACATTCTACAAGACCTATGCATCTGTTGTATAAGCAGCAGAATAGACGTCTCATTGTGTTGTTGTAAAATAAAACATAAATGTAAATTGTGCTGGATACAACCGCCAGACATTAGACAGGAAATGTGTTGGAAGTGTATTGCCAAAGACAAACACCACATAGTGCAGCATGTAATCAATCCATTACCATTTAGCCAGTATTGGTACAACATCCGATATATTAGCGAAACCCACAATCAAACTTGGAAAACAAACAGCAAAAAATTAATATTATAGTAACAGAAATAGTAAGAGTATAAGGACATACTAATATTTAAAGTTTATAAAACAACACAAATGCAGAGACACAACAAATAACACACCCTAACGCACTAAAACACAGGCACAGATACTGGTTTACAACCATTTAACACAACTTTACACGTTCTGTCAACTGACACAAAAATAGTTTGTAAATTGTGTAAGAAATACATGTAATATAAACAAATTTAACACAATCATAACATTGTCCACAATGTTATGATTGTGTTAAATTTGTTTATATTACATGTATTTCTTACACAATTTATAAACTATTTTTGTGTCAGTTGACAGAACGTGTAAAGTTGTGTTAAATGGTTGTAAACCAGTATCTGTGCCTGTGTTTTAGTGCGTTAGGGTGTGTTATTTGTTGTGTCTCTGCATTTGTGTTGTTTTATAAACTTTAAATATTAGTATGTCCTTATACTCTTACTATTTCTGTTACTATAATATTAATTTTTTGCTGTTTGTTTTCCAAGTTTGATTGTGGGTTTCGCTAATATATCGGATGTTGTACCAATACTGGCTAAATGGTAATGGATTGATTACATGCTGCACTATGTGGTGTTTGTCTTTGGCAATACACTTCCAACACATTTCCTGTCTAATGTCTGGCGGTTGTATCCAGCACAATTTACATTTATGTTTTATTTTACAACAACACAATGAGACGTCTATTCTGCTGCTTATACAACAGATGCATAGGTCTTGTAGAATGTGCGTATCTGTATTAAATACATATATTACTCTACTGCACAGGATGTTGGGTTTAATAGTACAAAACCTAATACAAGGACTAAGAATAGAATTATAGAATTTCGACAATTTGGGTACTAATGTTAATGTGTTAATTATATTGAGACTATAAACTTATTTAGTCGAATTTGTGGGTATTCCATATTTGCATATGGGTGTCCACGTACATGTTACACTTACCGCTCGCCTATGTTTATATACAATATATTTACAACCTCTATATACCTATAGTGTAATCTGTCCTGTTTACATGTTTCCGCTACTTTTTTGTATAAAAGAAATGTACTCTGTTAGCCATTTATTGGGAAATTGTATTAAACCTACTAACGAAAGATTCGGTATATGGTTTTTATTAGAAAATCTACGTAATAATAACCTTCTTACAGACATAGGTAATATAAACTATTGTGAGGGCGAACCAAAATTAAATAACTTAACATCTATAACGGATGCGTTTTGTGATAACATAATGTTAGTTAAGATAACCAATGTTACAGATTGTGATGGGGACGTTCGGAATAAATTTAAAGTTAAGAAGGAAATATGTGGCTCGTTTAATGGCTACTTACGAGGAATATTTAAAAAGTTCTCTTTAGCTCGACATGGTGTTGTGGCCAAACTACCATTCTCCCAAAGCGAGGGTGTGTTACAAATACTAAAGAAAGATATTGACCAAATTAAACAAAAGTATGATGATCCTATAGCAATTCCCTATAAAATAGAGCTTGCAAATGTTACAATTAAGGATTTGTTGGAAGATCTTCCAAAGATACTGCAAGATCTGGAAAAAGAAATGTACTATCTTATGGATTTCGATATAACACTAGATTTGGCTGGAATATTTAATAAAGAGGAAATGTGCCAATATCTTACAGAAAACTTTTGCTACCAGGGGGGCGAATGGATATAATGTTATTGTAGATAATGTTAGTAAAGATTGTTTAATGTGGTTTAATAGCAGGGTAAAAATATATAATAAATTTATATGCCAGATTACAAGCCCTGGAGTAGTTAAAAGTATAGGAAACCATATAATAAACATTGTAAACCTAAAAGAAACGTTCTCGTCTAAACTAGCTAGAGAGAATGGAATAACAAGGTTAGAGGCAACAATCTATTGTAGAGGTTTTGGTAAAGGGTTTGAACCTTTAAGAGATTGTTTAAGTCTAATAGAAGACAACAAACGGTACTTTCAAAATGCTCCATGCTGTACCTCTGCATAAGATGTGGGTGAAAGTTGCCAATTACAAAACAGTTGTTGTTTAGTGTTTAACAATTTATTACAATACGCATATTGGGGTAATAGTAATACGAAGAAGATAACTGGAGTACAACTAAAACTGCCAAAAGATCAAAGGGAAAAGTTAATAAAGTATGCTCTATCTGCATTTGGCTTTAACTGTTTACCAACTATGTGGAGGTAATAGAGGAGGATGCCGTAAGTGTAAAGCATAGGTGTTACATCAAATCTGGGGGCACATCAAATACACCTTTCTCCACTATACCTAAGAAGCCGGACCAATAAACTGTACCCATACACTATTAAAGAAATAGAGCCACTTTCCAAGCCTTTCTTAGAGAGTTGTTCCAAAAAGAGGAAACTGGAATTAGAAGACATTGGAATATGTGGAAAATACTGTTGCAGAGGAATACAAAGCACAGTTGGCTAAAGAAAGAAGGGAAAGAGAGGATAAATTAAAAGATTACTTCCTGCGAGGATCTAGAGCATTGTGTGTATGCGTTTGTAGTAAACAACAAGTTTGTGGGAGTGTTGGCAGAAAAGGATGGAGGGGTGTATACTATGTTAAAGGTGTCTGTAAAACTGTATTTATAGAGATAAGAATAGGCAAGGTTATAGCGTGTTGCCATATACTGGTGATTTGGACATTATTTATCTACCTACCAACGGGCCACTTGCTTTAACACTAACGGAACCGCAACATTTTATGGCAATTCCAAAAATAGAAAACCTAAGTTTCCGTAACAATGGACAAGAAGACATAGAGATGCAAGATATTAAAGGCGGTGTAGTAGACTGGAGGATTTGGAATATGGTGCGCTATTAAACAAGTCCAACATAGGGGCAGAAAAAAATATATTGTACAGTTTGAAAATATTCGTAACCTTTATGTCTCCAACCACTGGCTGGAAAGGGAGCTAGAATGTGGGAAGTTTGATTTTAACTACAAAATTAAGTTGGATAAAATAAAGACTACTCCAAACAAGCACAAAGAAAGATTAGTGTTTTGTGTTTAGTTGTTTTGGGTTTTAAAAATTTATTTTTTGCATTGGCTTAAAACATATCCAAAATTTGTTCTGACCATAATTGTGGATATATATTACTTATCAGCTGGATGTATATAATAAGCTTGTATTTATTTTTTTTTAATCCAACCGTAATAGTGAATTTGGAAATGGGGTATTTACTTATGCAATGGCCAGTAATATATTGCAGTCATATCCAAAGTTTTGTAAAAACACAAATACCAATGTTAGTTTTTAGGTTGCGGCAAAACAAACAACTGTATTATAGGTGGAAATAATATTGTAATTTTAGATATAATAGTTAGGGGCTATAACATATCCAAAAATAAATCAGACAATAAATGCTTAGGACAATATCCAAAGTGTAGGCAAATCGGACAATAAACAGCAAAGTCAGTTTTGGGATTACAGCAAAATAAACAAACAAAAAGACAAAATACTGTATTATAGGGGGTAGTGGGGCGTGTGGTAGTGTGGTCTTGTTACCTATATAAGAGCTATAACATATCCGAAAATAAAGAAGTTTGAAATTGTTAGTATATTTTTCAAAATATTTTTTAAATTTGACCATTATAGTTAATTTGTCAAATGTGGATGGTACATATACACTAGCCTAGAATAATGACATAAATTTTAAACAAATCAGACCATAAATAAAGAAGTTGCCAATTGGCAGTATTTTTCCAAATTTTTTAAAATTTAACCGCAATATTTGTAAAATGTGGATGGTGCATATACACTAGCCTACAACAATAACATATCTAAATTTTAAACAAATCGGACAGTAAATAAAGAAGTTGGCAATTGGCAGTATTTTTCAAAAATATTTTTTTATTTGACTGTAATAGTGAATTTGGGAAATGTAGGTGGAATTTATTAAAACACTTGCCTAGGACAATAACATATCTAAATTTTAAACAAATCAGACAGTAAATAAAGAAGTTGGCAATTGGCAGTATTTTTCAAAATATTTTTTTAATTTGACCATTATAGTTAATTTGTCAAATGTGGATGGTACATATACACTAGCCTAGAATAATGACATAAATTTTAAACAAATCAGACCATAAATAAAGAAGTTGCCAATTGGCAGTATTTTTCCAAATTTTTTTAAAATTTAACCGCAATATTTGTAAAATGTGGATGGTGCATATACACTAGCCTACAACAATAACATATCTAAATTTTAAACAAATCGGACAGTAAATAAAGAAGTTGGCAATTGGCAGTATTTTTCAAAAATATTTTTTTATTTGACTGTAATAGTGAATTTGGGAAATGTAAGTGGAATTTATTAAAACACTTGCCTAGGTCAATAGCACATCCAAATTTTAAATAAATCAGACAGTAAATAAAGAAGTTGGCAATTGGCAGTATTTTTCAAAAATATTTTTTAATTTGACCGTAATAGTGAATTTGGGATATGTAAGTGAAATTTATTAAAACACTTGCCTAGGACAATATCATATCCAAATTGCAGACAAATCGGACATTTAATAAAGAAGTTTGCAATTGGCAGTATTTTTCAAAAATAATTTTTAATTTGACTGTAATAGTGAATTTGGGAAATGTAAGTGAAATTTATTAAAACACTTGCCTACGACAATAACATATCCAAATTTTAAATAAATCGGACAGTAAATAAAGAAGGTGGCAATTGGCAGTATTTTTCAAAAATATTTTTTAATTTGACCGTAATAGTGAATTTGGGAAATGTGTGTGTAATTTATTAAAACACTTGCCTACGACAATAACACATCCAAGTTTTAAACAAATCGGACCATAAACACTAAAGATGGTTTTTTAGAATTTGAAAATTAATTTTTAAAAAGAGGAGGGACAATATATTTAATATAGGCAAGGGTATATATATTTAGGCCTATATATTTAATATAGGCCAGCGCGGAAACTTGTGGCTTATTAGTATAGGCGGGATCGGGTGTCGGTCCAAAAACTGATCCCCATAAGAATAACATGGGGAAAAAGCGCCGAAAGTGGCGTTAAACCCTCATTTCACATCTACTACTCGTAAGACCAAGTGATTTTATTCGATTGTGACAGATATATATATATGTGTCTCCGCTAGTTAACGGAGATGTTGATCTACTTTTTTCGTGGAATATTTAAATTGCGCTTTTCGCGTCTACCATCTCTGTTATTTAATTTACCAGACGAAATTCGCTTTTAAATTTGTCAAACGGACGTAGAGCGGAGACTCCCATGTATGTCACATACTCATAATAGGACAAAATATAAGACACACACATTAGAGCACCACAACAGGTTAAAAGTGCGAGAGCAATTTGAAAGGGCTTGATCGAAAATGTGGAATCTGCTGTACATATATTTGAAACATCCCGAGTCCACTAAACAATACGAGGCAGCATACCTCAATGAACGTCACTACAATGAGCGGTCACTACTTATCAAAACGAAACACTTGCAAAAATACATTCAATTATCTCACTACTACATTGCTTGTGAAATAGCCAGTAAACACCAAGATAACTGAACTAAGATTAGATCTTAGTTGTAAGATTTTGACAACTAAGAGCAAAACTCATACTCTATACTTATATAAAACGAAGATGGTAGAAATGGCATAGGGATGTCGTCGTCGTTCCCTAAAAATACACATTCCTGGACCAGCTCAGTCAAAATTGTGCGTGAATGTAGCTAATAATCTGAATACATATAGGTCCAGCCCTGTTAAATTAGGGACAACACATAGGCCCTGCCCAATGGGATTTTGAACTTACTGCAGGATTGGTAATGATTGCTATGGCAACAAGTTGACAGTGTGAAGATTTTCATATGCTGGGTTTTCATAGCGACATCCCTGTGTAAAGAACGGGTCGCCAACTAATAAACAATATGGCAAAGAAATGATTTGTAATCGTATACAATAAACTATATCAATAGACTGATGGTAATAAGAAGGAAATAGCAGATTCCACAACTGCTTGATGACCGAGAGTCTATCATTTAACTCGATTATTGTCAAGTTAAAATAACACTAATTAGATAAAAATAATATGGTAACGTAAAATTTGACGTAAACCCCAAAATAATGTATAATTAATTGATTATCCGCTTTAGAGCGGTGAATATCTGAGGAGGCTCCAACAATGACAGGAAAGTAGGAGTAATAAATCGTTAAGAAAGCTGGAACCGAGGAGAACCGAGGGGCGAGGGAGCAACTTGGGCATTCGAATGCCGTTTGTGGTTTTGCGGCGGGAGAATAGAGAAACGTTATGCGGAGTTGTAGGTCTTGCAGCCGACTTGCTACTCTTATTCTGTGCAAGAGAAACGCAGAAACAGTTTGTTATTACAAGTTTTTAATTAAAATAGTTTTCAGTAATTAGATTTCACGATGGATTAATGTTGTCAAACCAGTAAGGAATTGCATTTCTAATGAAAGGTTGACAATGAAAAAGGTTCACTAACTTTCATTTGGGCTAAATAATAACTGAATAGCAACAGTGCAACATAAATTCCATATCGTTATTAAATATGACTGTAATAATTCAGTCCAATCCTTTACACTTGTAACACTAATTTGCCATAACAAATCTATCGATAGAGGCTACATAGTTTAACAGCAACTAATTTAATAAACACGTGGAAGGCTTAATTATTATTAATGGTTAAACAACCCCGATTACTTTCAGGAATTTAAAGTAATTGACTTGTGAAATGTCTCTGTCCAAGACCATTTTACACGGTGGAGGAGTTTTTGGACTGGAGGAGCAGCGGCTGTGACCAGCAATACCCCACTATAGTACAGGCCGGAGCTATCCCCTCCACTTGAGGCACCACGTCACAATAGTGGGCCACTACTCGCATATGCAGCACCGCGGAAGCTGTATAGTCTGCGTGTAATTCGCCATTACAGAAGTTTAAAACGTTCATAATGACCTTGAATGTTAATGTAGGCATTTCATCTGTAATAAAGTAGGTTTTTTATATATTAAGACAACAATGTCCCAGCTTGAGCGAAGGGAATTGCACGCGTCTTTGTTCAGCGTCTCGCTCACAGAACCACTCGCGTTTCTCGTTTATTTTAGTATGACAAATAATTTTACTCTGCACGAATTGACAATTAAAATGGTGTAACTTGTAATTTTACGACATGCTCGCAGCGGCATCGGCAGTGTACTTTTTGTAACATATTTTACTAAATAACTTTACACATTTTATCTGTGCAATGTTATTTCTTTTGTAATTTTGTGCATGTAATGTATTTTTATAATGATTGAGGTATTAGTTTAAAAAACAAATATAATGGATACAAGAGTACCACTCACCGTAAAATACCAAAAGTGCATGACATTTTGCACCAACGACCTAGTTTTCATTTATCAAATTGTTGGCATAACAAATTAATATCAAGCGATATATTTTCTCACATTCACATCAAAGGTCAGCAATTTATGAATTATTTTTTATGTTTGAGTAATATGAATTATTTTGTACTCGAAACTCGCAACCAAAAATTTAGAAATCACAAAGTATGTCTGTTCTAGTAGCCCAACCGCCTCCAAAAGCTGACATAAATAAGTGTACTACACCAAAGTACGCAATTTTGAAGATATTCTCTAGTCAGTATTTGAAGAGGACCCTCAGAGGGTTGGTTAACATAAGTAGTGAAATAAAGCAAGTAAATAAAATAAAGTAGTGAAACATATGGTATAGTAACAAAATTGCATTATTATAGCGCAGCCGAACTCCTGTCTCAGACTCAGATATGCATCGGACGATGACAAAAATAAGTGAATAATAAAAAATAAATTATTCAGTTTATCTGTTTATAAAATGTTATAATATTGGGTACACGAAATTGTGACACACTGCGTTAGAAAGGATAGACAGTTCAAATAACTGGATAAGTAACAATGTTGAGTGTGGAATTAAAACTCTCGTGTTTTTCTTTTGAAATAGTAAATTCAGTTAGTCGGACATCGGATGAATGCATTCCTAGAGCACTGCATAACAGTCATACCATTTTGCAGTGGCACTGCTAGATAAGCCGCAATCTGCTTGACGTGAATCTGATTTTCTGAGTAAACGCCTGCTCGGTTCACCCGCAAATAAGCTCACAGGGTTTACCATGTCACCTCTCAGCATAGTACATACATATGTAAGTACAACATGATCATGTATTTTTCAGCAGTTCGGAATTCAAATATACTGCAGAGATTTTTATTTTATTTTGTCCTACCTCAAGTAATTTTGGGATTGCGTTTATACCTTTTCCAATTCTCTTTCTGCGTACAACACTATTTTACGATTTGCATGCACAAATTGTTCGATTTTAATTAAACTTATAACGAATGTGCAAATTAATAAAATACTCAAACTTTTTTTCTAAATTTAAAACCCTTAGAAAAAATAATAAAGCAAAATACACACATAACGAAGGAAGAATTGTCTTATGTTGCATTTGTATAAACGGTTTTGATAAATGTGTTACCCTTAAAGTCCTATTACAACTAGAAACTTAATTTTCGTATTGCAAATCTGTATTTGCAAGACGAATTGGTTTTATCAATAGGGTATTGACCGCAGAGAGGCGTTATTTTCCCACGGCAACATATCGAATATCGAGGTAAACAACAACGACGGCGAGAAGTTATTAGAAAGGCAGTTATTGTCAATAAAGGACAATCAAACGGGCGACTAGAGCGCGCCTCAGTCCCATTCCATTTAGATTATTGGATTTTTTCAGATCAAATAGGGACGTGTTGACGCATTCTCAGAGGGGGCGTCAAAACAATGCTCTTTTGAACACATTTTTAACCCCAGGCAAAAGAATCCTCTTCGCTTTTACGCGATTAAGCGCTAATTTACATGTCGAGCCCTCGGTATTTACATTGCAGAACCGAACGGCGATCGGGAAAGCGGCATTTGTAACGGTAAAGAATTACTACGGTGTAGAGGACAAAAGAAAAGGTGGTATAGAACCTCGGTTATAAAGATCTTATCGTACGTATATTACACGAGGCTCTAATACACAAGTATTTTAGTTAAAACATATTGTTTTTACAATCAACGATCAGTCAAGCCTTCACGTACGAACCTCAGTTTAATTCCTTGATGTAACGATTCCTTTAAAACACCTTCAACTAGCCATTACATAATCACACAATCATTACATTAAATTATACCTCTACATTGCGAATAAATCGTGTTTAAACCCTCAATGTAAAATAACAAAATCAATTTATCTGTGTATAACATATTTGTTAGTGTAGAAGTTAAGTTTTAAATAGCGAATGTAACCTTTATATAACGAACTTTTTACGTCTTTACCTCTGTAACAAACATAAATTCCAAAACTTAAGTATCTTAACTTGAAACCTCAGCCAGTGTGTCAGTTTCCGTGGGAAATGTGAACACTAAATAACGTGGGAGGTACCGATGGCGGAAAAATAAAAACTGTCCGCGGTAAACGTAGATGTTATATACTATGTACAGTAAATTGCAGCGTTTTCACAAGGTTAAATTCAATTTAGTTTGTTGATACACAGTTTAATTAATAAGTTTGTGAAACTTATATAGCAAATCTTATCTAACCCAACCTAACTTAAAGAACTTCATTTTAACATATTCCTTGATATATCGAATTGTGTATTCAGTCCCTTCAGATATATTATATCAAGGTTTAACAGTAATATATATCAGGTATTGACTCGCCTTCCGGTTATCTTTACACAAGCGTCATTAAACTATTATTGCCGGGGCGAAACTGCTCCGACGAATGCCTTTCTTATCGCCGCGTCATCGCGTGCGCCGCAATCATAATCGCCTCACATTCCGCCGCGACTCGGCTATACTTTATTACCGATATATGGAATCCGACATCTTCCGAAACTCGCTAAGTACAGTTTGCGAACGGGTTAATCCGTAGCAAAAGGATAATTCACGAAACAACTTAACACTCATATTATTGAAAGGCAGCGGTTTTCATACATGACCGCGATATCTAACGAAATACTATATTATAGGGATGTAACTAAATTCTCTTCACTCTCGGTGTACTCAATGCAAGACCGTACAATATACATATAAGACTCTACAAGGCGACTGGTTTACATCATTCGCACCGATCATTAGGCTCAATGAGAGCATGCAACGTATAGCGAAATTTGGGAGTCAAAACGGACGATGAAATAAGTTATAAAATGTGTCAATTGTACAAGTCAAAATAACAGATTTCGTCAAAATGTCATGAACATTTTTAAAACCATCAATCCAACAATAAAAACGCTTAAGACAATATCATAACAATTTAATCCCAAACATAACAACTAAACTAGTTAGAGTGACTTAATCTCTAAAAAATGTAATTCGCTAAAAATCGAAAATGTTTCAATACCCGAGTCCTGCATATTTAAATGGAAATAAAATAAATTGAGAATATAGCGGAGAATAAAGTGTCCAATGATAAAGCGGGGTTATTTAAACAATTGCTAACAAATGCGTTTGACGAACGACAATTAAATCGATATGGCGCGGCGTTATTTTCCCGATGAATCGGGACAACAAAAACGTTGATGGGTAGATTGAGCGGCTCTACGGTGACAAGTATTACCATACACTGCGTCACTCTGCGTACAGTAATTAATAATCCATTAGAATCTCATGTGTAACCTGCATTTAGCCTAAATGATCGGTCGAATGATCTGCGACAACCGCGTGCAATCTGGGGTTTACGCCCTCGTCACAGTGCAGGGTATCAAATGTACAAGTTAAATTCCCGGTCTTCCTCCTTAAATTTCGCCTTACGCAATGGATTTTCCTCTAAATGTTACTGAATGAGAATTATTTATCAACTGGGCTCAGTGGTCCCAGGACCCCTAACAACTAGGCCAAACCTGATTACATATCTAATAGTTGGCAACTGATTATATTGATTATTATTTACACATTATAAAATTAAGTGAAACATTTAAATCTTTGAAGAAAAATACCACATCAAGTATTACTTTCGCTGTTCTCCTCTCACTTTTAATATCCACTGGAGACCTGCTATAGAACTCTATAAGCACATGTCATTACCCGTATTGGTTGTACTTTAATAGCCCACAAGAAAATGTATGTAGACGTTGGTCATAAATATTGCAAATTTGTGCAAAACGAGCTGCTAAAACCTTTTGTAGTAAGACACATAAAAGAGGATAATACTGAGTAACAGAAACCAGAGCTTGAAATTATAGGCGTCGGCTTTAAACTGTTAAAGTGTTTTGGTTTCAATTTATATCTTCAAAACACAGCCGACCACAGTGTTTGATTAGCATCGTTCGAGAATGGACAAGATTCGTGCGCCGAACATTTTGCTTCGGGCGCCAGCTTCTCTTCCGTTACAACCTAGCATTACTCAGCACCCAACTCCTGTAATGCTGCTCATACATGGAACCGTTCTGATCTATTCTTGTGAAACGTCCCAATAACATCCTGTTTATACAACTCATCAGAACCAATCAAAAAGTACCCCGCACACACGACATGTACACTAGAGAGTTTGACCAAATATTTGTTCAAGATTCAAGTTGAAAAACCTATTACCTATTGAAAGTGTTTCAATGTTCAAATCCTGTAAAATTAAATTATAACCGTTTTACTTATTGCCAAAATAATAAAAATAAAAATATGGGTTAATAATTACTTTAAAAAACACCTTGTGTTCCCTTGAATGTTCCTAGTTTACCGAAATTTTCTCACTTTCCCTTCCTAAAACAATCTGTATTTTCTCTGTCTATACTAGTTTCCGTGACTCTTAACTTGCATTATTTTTTTTAGACATTTGAAAACCCTACTATATATAGAAATATGTCTAAGAAACAATTCACCTTTATATAAACGTCTTGGATTTTCATATACATAAAGTTTTTGTACTTACAATTTAATTCTATTAATCACTTAAAAATCGAACTTACAGCCGAATATACTCTTTAAAGAAACAATGTGGTTCAATACCACTGATGTGAAAGCTGATAATAGATGAAACGTTATTTACATTTCATGGACCAAAACTTGACATTTGTTGAGAGGTCCCCACAGACATTTCCTTGGCAATAAAACCAAATTGCCCAAAAGAATGGAACCTTGTAGACTTAAAAGGTAATACCCGGATAAACCCCTGATATTTATGAACACCTTCCTATTTATATTTTGAGTTTGTTTAAGTTTTAGCCACGTTTTTAGAGTCCGAACCACTGTGGGGCAGGGAGATTCTTTAGCTTTTGATTACTTTAGACTTTATTCCGTGAATTGGGATATTAAGATTCTCGGGCGGTTATTAAGCGAATACTCCTTTAATTGGGCATTGACAAGTAAAGCTAAAATTTGGAAAAATATCAGTATTTTCATCTTATTTATTAATATTTTTCTTGTAAAGTTTCGAAAATTTTAACTTACAGGCTTTCCCCGTCGCCAAACGCTTGTGCAACTTCTGTCATATATGAATACTACATTTTGACGACTAGGTTTCATTGCACTTTCCATAGTGATTAATTTGTACCTGATGCCTTTTTAGATCCATTACAAACAAGCACTAACGATATGCAATGTTTAATGCACTCAGTGTGTTGAATCCAAAAAGCAAGTGGTCAAAAATATGTAACCATACATATTATTTAGGAGTTTAAATCGATTTAACAATTTCGGTGTGGCACCTTCTTAACTACATTGGTATTTCATCATAATTTCACAAAACGAAGACCACCGTATTTGTTATGTTTTACACATGTAGGAATCATAACCATCACATTTATATGCTACATGATTGGGTTTTGTCACGATAACGCCTTCAAATCAGGTTCGGCGGATTTCTCGGTGGATTACAGTTATTCGAATAACTCGAATCTCGAGTCTTTTAAAAATATATATTACACTGCCCCGAACAAGATTCTTTAGAGGATGTGCATTTATTCAAATCGTCTGCCTGATTCAAAGGAGACTGGTTAGCCAATTGATGTTTTACCTGAATATTCCTTGTCAAAAGACCGTTAATCCGTAAAGGGATATATTATAAGACTTTAACAGTTTCTTCCCAATCCTCCAAACATGGTCAGAAGGAAACAATCATCTTAGCATGGTATAAAATATTTAACAACCAGTTAAAATGCTGATAACATTTTGGTATGATTTTTGTACGGAAGCCGTTATTTGCATATACATTGTAATTTCTTCATAATTGAAGACGGTGTTTTTTTTTTCTTTTTAACGATGTCCTTTAAATTACAGTATATATAGAATATTGAAAGCCCGAACATTAATTAGACTAAGAACCCCTACACTTTACACTTGTACCCACATGTACATGATAAAACGTACAATTTATAAAATGTAATATAAAATCGGGTACCAAATATAGCGATTTAAATCTAACAGTTTTGAGTAAAGTCTGAATGAGATCGTTATAATCTAAAAATATAATATTTTTCGTGTGGAAGAAAGTTAAGGTGTTTGATTGAAGTCTTTAAATTTGTCACTTGCCCCTTGCAAAAATTGGTTTTATCCGCGTTGAAATCTCAAGCACTCCATCATTTCAAAATAAATCGAGATATTTAAACGACCGAATCTTTATTTTATCTGATTGGAATATTATTTATATTCCTGAGTGATTATTCCAATAGTCGGACAGTCCATTAAGCACCGAGTCTTTCGGAATATATCTATACTCCTTATTCCACTTAATGGTTCATTATTAATCTATATAAATTTACTAGTCCATTGAAACAATCGTACTTTTCAATCATAATCACCTTTTACTCATAGCTAATAGTACAGTGTATTAGTTTTTTTCCCCCAAAAACAAAAATAATCCTACATTGTACCGTCGTAGAATATCAAGCAAAATTTCTTATGAAATGTTTTTAATACACTGAGTAACATAATATAGTTTTAGTGTTATCATGAAAACGATTATTCTCAACCACGAAAAGACGACACAAATTCTGCAATACAAATTTGTTCAGACAACATTGACACAATATACTTTGTTAATTTTAAATATTAATAACGTGTATTTACACTTTCAGGTCATAAAGACAATTACATTTTGATGATTACCTCATTTGCTACTTTTAAAACTGTATGTTTTAAGACAATACGTTTATATGAATCTATAAATTATTTACCTTATCTCGAAACATGTTTGTGACCTTTTGCGGCCTTCGAGTACAAAGAAACTTTAGAGTAATCATAATTTACATGCTTTCATTTACTAAAGCGAGAAGTTCAACCCAACTAAAACGGTATAAAACCTTTGTCCACCGGAAAATGAGCTTTTATGGGCGGTGGGGCAGGGCTGAATGTCTCTGTTTGCGGGGGATTGCTCTGGTTTACCCACCGGCAGCATTTAATAAAGAAATAAGACAAATAATGCCGATGTTCACTTTTCCGGCAAATTCTCTCTCGATGTATGTTCAACCGGTTAATTTCAGTAATGAGTCGGCTGCAGATGTCGATTTATGAAATTAATAAGACGCATTTTATTGGAGTGCTTCGTTAGATAAAATCATTGTAACTTTTAGAATTTAATTCATATACTATACCACAGAAACCGCGTCTGGGCATCTCGCTAGCTTGATAACGGTTAGCGTCTTGGACTTCAGGTCGTGAGGTCACGGGTTCAAATCCCGGGGTTTCCACAAACATTTGAAAGGTTTAGATCAATTTCCCTTTAAAGCATATGAAAAAGATACATGGAACAAAAATGTTGCTTGCATCAAAATAAAAAAGAACGCAAGTTAAAATTACAATCGTATACTTATAGTATCAATGTTAAGTATTTTCCATTGTGCCCGAAAAAATGTGTTAGCGAAAAGTAAAAGTTTAGCTGTATAACTGTGAGCTTTAAAGATAACCGATATATTATAATATTGTACAAAAAATAAACTTAAAATTGTCAAGATTTAAAAGTTTTTTAACTGCATAAAAAGTGTTATTAAATTAAACAATCATTGAATACTCGTGGAGTACGCGGGTTTACGGCAAGGAGAACTGTTAAACAATTGTGTCAGTCCTGTATTGCAGGTAGGAGTAACTTCGATGACAATTGCTTCTGAATTGTAAGAAAATAAGAATGAAGATAAAATAAAAATAAGGCGGATTCGGCAGTTGCATCACAATACGTATAAACATAAAGGGTCGGAAATATTCTTAGGCCGGTTTATCGGGGATGGAAGACGCTTTGTGCGTTCAAAGCTATTCGCTACTTTCACTTCAGAAAACTTTTAATGATATGATTGTGAGACGACAAAAGGTTGTCGAGCACCTTCACTATTCTTCTCATTTTTTCTTTGATCTCGCTTATAACAAGTATACACTAATGTGTTACATAGCTATTGCTAGGATACTAATAAACTAACCGACAATTGTAACATTTCAAAAACGTTTCCATGCCAATGTTGACATTTAAAATATACGCTAAATAACTCCATCGCACAAAGCCTGCAAAACGGCGGAAAAGTAACCTGAATATTAATTTACTCAATTACATTTATAACAAAAAATCAAAGTTATGTTATCTAGTGTGCGTAGACTAGTTTTCATCTTACTGCACCGAAAAAAGCTATTTTCGACGTATACTTACAATTCCTAAAACAGCTGTTTGCAGGTCATATTTAAGTGTCCAGAAAACTGTTCGTGCACTTCTCACCAGATTTATGAAATACTAGCCAAAACATGTTTAAAACGTATTATTGGCGTTGTTGTGTCATTTCGCAGTATGTTGAAAAAGATAGTTCAAAACTCGTCCGTAAGGTGTTTTTTTCCGGTGCTTGGTAAAATGATTCCCCGTGGAGGTGGAGCCAAACACGTGATCTTTGATCATGCGCCGGAAAAGACCACTTTCTGTACTTGTAATGAAATATACTATTCCTGGCCTTTTCAAACGAATCGCTGAGGAGACTACTAAGGAACGTTTCACTTCCGTAAAAGTATCTATAAAGACTAGTTTTAGCCAGAAAAGTTCTCTTTCAAATATCGAAAGATTTTTGCTAGTTGAAACAGCTTTTTAGCAAATTTCCCCTATAGGGAAGAAGCTATTACCGTAGTCGGCATGGTAAGACCTAGGCCCGGGACCATGATAACTTTTCGTTTTGAGGTTCCCAGACCCCAAAAACACCATTTGTTCGAAACTGTATATGTATGTGTGTGTGGTGTGTGTGTGCGTGCGTGCGTGCGTGCGTGCGTGCGTGCGTGCGTGTGTGTGTGTGTGTGTGTGTGTGTGTGTGTGTGTGTGTGTGTGTGTGTGTGTGTGTGTGTGTGTGTGTGTGTGTGTGAGAGAGAGAGAGAGAGAGAGAGAGAGAGAGAGAGCACGATAACTCTCGTAAAAATGATCCGATTTTGATGAAATCTGGTATAAACGTGTATGACTAAGTTCGAAAACCAGCCAGATCGCACTACCCGAAGGGGTATTTTGGGGGGGTTTTGTACCCCAAAAATGGGTTTTTTGAATTTTCACACATAATTTTTGAAATATTCAAATTTTAGTTTTCACCATTGGATTCAGCTTAAAAAACACACAATTTGGTATTTTGATCATTCCTCTACGTCAATTGGCTACCGAGATATTGAAAGTGCTAAACACAGTACGTTGTCTAATGTTATTCTTATGGAGGAAAAGAAAATTTTTATATCTCGCTTATTTATGAACGTATATTGACGAAACTTGGTATATGGCTTCATCTGGTTGTGGTCTATTGATATTTGCTCGAAAAAAATATTTGTTTGCCAAAGGATCCCATAGCAGCAAACCTGCGTACTCATCCCCATGTTATTCTTATGGATAATAATTAAATGCTATGTCTCCCTTAATTATGAGCATAAATTAATAAAAACTGGTATATGACTTCACCTACTTCAGTTATATTGATATTAGCATAAAAAACCCATTTTTGTGTTCCTTGTTGCAGCAAACCTGCGTACTCAGCCCCAATGTTATTCTTATGGAGAATAATTAAAATTGTATATATCGCTTATTTGTGAATATATTTTTATGAAACTTGATAAGTGGCTTGATGTAGTATTAAGACATTTATATCTCCATTGGAAATTCGCTGAGTATGCAGGTTTGCTGCGACGGGGGTATTTTAGTTTTGTCTGACATTAAAAACATCGTTAAATGCATGTTTAGTTCCTTTAAAAAAATGACAGCGGCGAACATTCATAACAAAGCTGCGTGGCGAATTTACAATACAGATCCATTATGTACCTCACTACAAAATAAAGCCACTTACCAAGTTTCATAAAAATATAGCCAATTCATAAATACGTGAGATATTTTAGCACTTTATTTTATTTACTCTCCATAAGAATAACATTGGGACTGAGCATACAGGTTTTTCTGCAACAGGAATCACAAAAAAGGGTTTTATGAAAATATTAATAGATCACAATTTGAAAAAGTCATATACCCAGTTTCATCAATTCATAAGGTTTACTTATTCTCGTTAGGAGTGTAACATATAGAACAATATCCTATGTTTAGCACTATGAATATATCTGCAACTGACTGACGTAGACGTAGGACAACGATTAAAGAATTAAAATGATTATAGGCTTATTATAATATTACAATTAGGATATTGTCAATAGCTGAATTCATTTGTATAAACAAATATGAAGTTTTTGATCAAACTATCAGTAAAAATCAAAAACCTTTTACCCATAAGACTAACGTGACACAATTTGTTTTAATCCGTCCCCCCCCCCCAACTTAGGCTAGTGGTTCAAAATACAGCATTGATTTTTGAAGCACTATCCAATGGACAAAGCCAAAATTGTAAGGGGAAAAACCTGTTTTTAATAAATATCAAATATTAAACCACAAAATAGGAATCGATCTTTCTGGTTTTTAAACTGAGTCAAAAATGCTACTTTATACAACTTTGCTATTTTTCTTCATTATCGGACCTTTATTTTAAACGTTTATATCGTTAACGAACACATATACATGAATTAATGGTGTTTTAGCCATCTGACGGCCTAAAGACAAACAGTTATCGTGGTCTCGGGCTGAAGTCTTACCTTTACGGTAATATATTCTTCCAAGTAGGGGAATTCGCTAAAATACGTTAAGTTAACACTAAGAGCTACATTGTTCTTTCAAGCTTTGTCAAATCGGGACAATGCAGATGTATGGTGGCTTACATTTGTGGTAAAATCTGAAAACAAATTCTGAAATAAGAAAAAAATAGCTAAGGGCATTGAGACTATTAGGTTGCCTTGGGCCCGGGTCTAGGTCTAACCTTTTGATGGCAATGGTAGAATGTCATTGGGTATATCCGAACGGCTGTCACTCGAAATTAAATTAACCTAACGGATACAAACAAGACTACTAACGCCTATTAGACTTAAAACTTACCAGTAACTTAAAATAAAACTTGAATAGAGTCTAAATAATATATTTCAAACCATATTTTTAAATCATAGAGAGCAAAATAATCTAAAAAGAAAACACACTGTACAAACAATGCCCTGGTGAACTAATGAGAAAAACATACCAAACTTTCTATTTTCTTTTACAAATTTAAACTGATACCTAATTTTACACCCTTCCGATAGGTAGTCTATTTAGATATGTGTTAGTTTTACTTAGGGTTAAAATGGTCGATAAATGGCATGGTTCATCCCCTAACTTCCCATTAATCGAGGATACGCTACAACTTTTACGAAAGATTAATTTGAAAGAAGTTGCTAAACATACTCTCAAACGCATAATTATCTGTGACGTCAGAGAAGTGCAACAATGGCAAGGGTAGGATCACCCTGAGTTCTGACGGGCCAATATGCGACGACCAAAGTGTCTCTTTTCACAGATGAGTTCTGTCAAACTTATCAAAAACAAATGCGTTGTACCTCATGTCGTTCACGAACCCTAGACAGTGAAAATAAATCGGTTCAGTGATCCAATATACAAGGGTATTTTCAAAAAGATGAATAATAATAACTTTACCATTAACTTTATTACATTCCTTTTAATTGTAACCATGTGGTAGAGTGGCTCGAAAAATGAACATGAGTTACACAGTTTTATAATCTTTTCATTAAAACGATGACTGCATTACCATTATTAAATATTTACCATATGTCTTACATTACTTCTTTGAGCACGAGACTGTTTGACAATTTCCCGAACAGCTGTATTGGCAGAGACAGAGAAATACCTTGGCCATCTGGGTTGCCGGACAGTTACATCTTTGTGAGATAGTTCCAGTGCTGTTAGGTTCAACAACATTGAGGAAAATTAGAGAAAACTAAAACCCAGGAAAGCATTTGCTAAAACCAATTTCCCCATGTTAGGTAAAGATGTACTTTGGCCAAATTACAAAATGTCACGGACTGATTATTTACTAACTAACGATTCTTAACATACTTAGTTAAGGTTAAATATTTATCGAAACCCCCAATAAAAGGTAATTTATTTAGTTCGTAAGTACATACAGTATTAAAGTAACAAATATATAGATAAGTCAACGATTTTTTATGCTTTAAAGTTCTATAATACTTGTTCTAGAAACCGCGTAAGCGAAGCGGGATATAAACAAATCTGTGAAATCTTTACTTAAGGTTAACGTTGAAGAAAATACGTAAACACGCGTCATTTCCGCATGTGAGATTTTGCACACATTAATTCAACAACAACCGATAAAATCAATTGATATTAATACTGGTTTAGGTACAACTCATTTTCCGCCGTTTCAGTTTGTTTTATGTTTTTGTCAAGTCGCCTCCGCTTTCACTGTATCCGTTTTTTGCACTAATTTCACCTGTCCTGAACATCGCATCAAACTGAGTTTTCATTCACTCTCTATTGCAGACAAGGAGTTTAAACTCAACGTCAAGTTGCAGAATTGAGTTATTATAATAAATTACACATTTATTTATCATATACGTCTGTAAAGGGAGCCTTGTATCGAAAGAAAATCTAAGACTAAGGTATAGTAAACAATACTGTATACGGATTTTAGCGAAAATATCACAAGCAAAATATCGCCAAAATGCAATTAAAATTGAATAAGGCAAAAAAACTATCGTACAATAAAGTAAAACGAAGAAAATTTTTATTCATAAGGATTTTTAGAGTACTTAGGCATCTTAAATACAGGTAACTAAATTGACGAAATTGTGTGTTCATGTAATTTATCTAGAGTTATTCTAGAGCGATCCAATGCCTACATTAAAATGTGAATATAACTAAGGATAGCATTAAACTATAATGATCCAATGCCTACATTAAAAATGAAATATAACTAAGGATAGCATTAAACTATAATGATCCAATGCCTACATTAAAATGTAAATATAACTAAGGATAGCATTAAACTATAATGATCCAATGCCTACATTAAAAATGAAATATAACTAAGGATAGCATTAAACTATAATGATCCAATGCCTACATTAAAATGTAAATATAACTAAGGATAGCATTAAACTATAATGATCCAATGCCTACATTAAAAATGAAATATAACTAAGGATAGCATTAAACTATAATTCTATTTTTATTAAAATGTTGCAGTTAAAATTAATCATAATAGGTGGTAAAATATTAAGTTTCTCAGTATTTCCTGCATGATAAAAGCATCGATAAAGCTATAGAAGTTTTAAGTTGTGAAAAGACGCGTTTTCCTTAAAAGTTAAATCTTTATTTTGTGAAAGATCCTAAAAAGAAAAAGTATGGAAAGAGGAAAGGTCGTCCGACGAAGGTAAACAAAAATAAGTGGACGTTATCAACAACAAACTTGGACGCAAGCTTGTATAACATTCTCGTTGCCACCTCCGTTACTGCTTTTCAATTGTGAACGTTTGTTCTGCCAACTTGTATCTAAAAAACTGAACCGAGACAGCAAACTGCGCACCGATCTTAAAGGAAGTATTAGGCACAAAAGGTATTGCGTACTGTGCTACTGCATAAAGGGAAAACCGAACTATACTATTTGGTACAAGGATGAAATAGGCCTACGAGAAACGTACCGAACATTTTCTTTCTGATCACATGACCTGGGTTAGAAATGTAAACAATCTAATTATCATTGCAATGCCAAAAACAAAGTTGAAATAGTCGACGAGCTTTGATCAACAACGCCCGAACCAGATCAAAAACAGCAAACAAGGCCGTGTGATCTAAACAAATAGTACATATAAACACATTACGTAGGTATACATCACACAAGCACGGAAGAGACATTCATTCAGAAATAAAGTTTTAACGCACAAATAAATGATCAGAGAGACCAACCTATGTTGCGCGGGACTGGTGACCACCGAACAGTAATAAGGGCGGGAGGAAAAGGGGTGACCTTAATCCTGAGTCCGTGTTTTTTATTTATCAAAAATACAATTGTATTTTACAAAAGTAAAGAAATAATAATCGACTGCGTGAAAAGGAAATTGTTTTGTTAGATACGAGATAGCAGGCCGGATACAGATAGGCGTCGTTGGCGGGAGGAATGAGTCGAGATAGGTCACTGTGGAGCGATAACAACCCGAGACTTGACAACAATGAATTCAAACCTTATAGTATTATAAATACGGCGAGATTGTATTCATTGTTGACAATCAACCGACAAGCGATGTCCTCCGCCCGCGATTACATTTATCGTTGGTAAAAATATTTAAAAAATTATTAGTTCTTAATTTTAGCCATGTCGATCTCGAAGTTCTCATTTGGCATTGAAGGCAAAATTTAACTTCCCCTCAAAATCCCTACAACATATTTTAAATAAGTAACAGTAAAAACTGAATCATGGAGCATCACACAAACTATGTAGCTCCCGATTTTGAAAATAATACGGGGGTTTCTCCAACACTGCGTTTTACCGTTTCCGTACTCTCTGACCCTCCACCTTTCCACCATTTGGCTCCTCGCTATGAATGTGTTTTAGGATAATTAATAAAAATGGTTTCCGTGGCAATACTTTGAACTTAAAAACATATTTTCGTAAAAACAATGTTTATACAATCCACGGTTACATTTTCCATGAAAGAGAAGGGTTTCGTGTTATCCCCGTATAGTGCAAAACAAACGTCGGATTCGCTACGAACAGAATAGCGAATGAGCGAATTCAACCGAGGTGACGGGGCGAACTCATCCACCAGATTATAAATGCAAAAGAACGAAGCAACATTTCCTTCATTTCCTATTTTCAACTCCTATAACCACGATACCCAAAACAATCAATAGAAATCTCAACTGAGAGGACAATTATTTAAATACATTCTTCCCGAATCTAAGCCTTATGTAGATGCAAGGTCGCCGTGTTGTGTGTAGTGTAACTGACGGGTATTTGATGACACCGACCATTTAGCCATAACACAGGCAACGACCGCGCATTGTTACAGCGTGCAGTGTTGACGACACCCCAGTGCTGCGTTACTGCCGACATAGACAACCGCTCATGATGCGCGATACACAATGCAATCGATGACAACACTTTGTCACCGGGTATATTTAAAACCGAATCACGACTGGCCACAGCTCATGATGAGTATTTCAAACTTCCATATTTGTCACAGGGAGGGATTACAATATTTTGTTGTTTGACGATACATAATACAGTACGAGAGCCCTAGAGAGTCGTTTATGTGGGCTGATAGAGACCAGGGGCAGTTCTGATATTAAAATTGTTCGGATAATAAATCAATAAACTACCCTCTGAGAATAAAAAAACCGTCCATAAATTACCCGCCCGTATCTTGTCAGGTAATGGTTAATGGTTGATAAAATATGAAAACCCCAATATTTAAATAGGATTTGACCGGTGTCAGGTTGTGAGGAGCCTAACTCGTTAACAGAAGGTTAACATTAGGGAGTTTAAAGTCTGATCAAATGTTTCAATTGATTTAGGCCAAAACAAATCAGAAAAGTAACGTTCCAGATAATCGACGCCCTACCTCATACCTTTTACCTCATACAATCTAGTTTAAGGAGCACTACATAATGAAAATACAAAACGTGTGAGATCAAAATCTGCAGTCATTGCGACTGTATCTCACCCCTCATAATAATTTGTAATCCGTGATTAGATTCAAACAGAGCGGTAATTCATTTAGCACCTTTCCACCGTTATCATTATACGCTACATAGAAATATCGGTGCTTATGGCTCAAATACAGTTACCGTTCTACGAAACCTCGTTCTTATAAGGTAATTCAAGGTTCTTATAAGGTAGTCGTTATCTTAGTTAATATTCACGAATCCGGTAATTAATTCTGGCTAGATACAGAAACAACCCCCGCGGAAAGAGTACAGGAATGCGGGTTTTAGTCCCCGTTCCTCCTTTTCTACATGCTTGCAATTTAAACTTTATATTTTTTAGTTACAAGCACATTTTCCAATCTTCAAAGCTTGAATTTAGTTATTTTAAATGCACTTCACAATCCCGATAATTGAGATCGGGGTTTCAAATTTGTATTTAAAATAGTACCATTCTAGATTGAGAAACATTCTAGAACACTGAAAAGAGAAAATTGTTAACCAAATTCGGTGTCGCTATTTTTGTATTCCGTGCCCTCCCTCGATCAAGCCAGTTCTAACTTTCCTACAAATCTACTGTTGAATTTTTCATCTCCTACAACGACTATATTGAGGTCGACCAAAAAGGTATTCACAGTCGATGGAAAAAGAAGAATTGCAGTCAAACAATTTACGTTATTTGAAAGACACATAGTATGCACGCAATATACTTAAATTCATCATGTGTAAGTCTTGTTTACACCAAACATCGTTGAGTATGCATTGTATCAGGAGTTATTTCGCTAACTGAATTAAGTTATAAATAAAAAATACTATTCTAAATATTGGTTTGATATAGTTATAAAAACAAAAAAATTATACAACCTCAAGAATTCAAACTATTTTAACTTCAAACAGCTATTCGATTAGCGTAGCCTATGTAAGAACTACGGTTAAATAGTCTTACAACACTCAACAGTAAAAACGCAGTTAAGATGGAACGAGGTAATCGATTTCAATCCGTCACACCAATCATCGTCAGGCCCGATTAAAAAACTAATTTTGCATAAAACTGTTCACAAAACACTTTAACAAAACTACGTAACAACACAGCACAACCTTTTGGTTAAAATCTTCATTATGTATTATGCTCTGTTAATATATAAACGAAAAAGTTATGAAACGTGGTTTTTTAATATATAAACAGTAAGTGCTTAAGCCCTTTCTACGTTTGTTCGGTTTAATTACTTTGATAAACGCTACATCTAATTCAACAGAAGTGTTCATCTCGTTGTCTCGGAATGACATTTAAGGTAATTAGTAACGAACATCTTTCACCCTCAGGGACAGATGTAAAAGGCGTTACACCTCTGCCCGGGCGGATAAAGCGACTGCAATTTGGCGGACTTGTACTAAACATCTTGCACCATTTCGGACCAACAGTTAACATGTAGTTCTTGATGGATGTTCTACAACTTTACTTTTGGATACAAAATAAATTAGGGTAAGCGGAAGGGTAAAAAGCGAATCACACCATTACTGGCTGATACGAAACTAACTTGACTTTGACGGACTGATACGAAACGAACTGCACCTTGACTGACCGATACGAAACGTACTGCACCTTGACTGACTGATATGAAACGAATTGCACCTTGACTGACCGATACGAACCGAACTGCACCTTGACTGACTGATACGCGAATTGCACCTTGACTGACCGATACGAAACGAACTGCACCTTGACTGACTGATACGAAACGAACTGCACCTTGACTGACCGATACGAACCGAACTGCACCTTGACTGACTGATACGAAACGAACTGCACCTTGACTGACTGATACGCGAATTGCACCTTGACTGACCGATACGAAACGAACTGCACCTTGACTGACTGATACGAAACGAACTGCACCTTGACTGACCGATACGAACCGAACTGCACCTTGACTGACTGATACGAAACGAACTGCACCTTGACTAACCGATACGAAACTAATTATATATCTTGACTGACAAATACATAAAGAACCGCCCCTTCTCTGACAAAAAAATTATACGCTTACGATGACGAAGGATACAAAAAAGTTATACTTCGATGCACGGATACAAAACTAATTAAACGAATGCAAAACGACACACCTTGCTGGACGAATACAAACCTATAATTGCACCTTGATGATGACGGGCGGACATGCACAAAACTAATTACTACTTGATAGACGTTTGAATCATTTGCATTTGACGGACGGGTAGTAAACAAATCGATATATATTGGATGTTTAAAATTCATTGTTGTTGATGGTGAGTTTAGTTTATTTAAGAAAATTACATAACTATAAAAAATTATAGAAATTTTCCGCAATAATTTCTTAAATACGTTACAGAGTGGTTTTACAAAGTTTCTAAAACATATTGTTGTTAATTTCACTTGTTTAATCTGAAAATGTTGGCGAATATAAGTTATACAAATTATCATCACTTTCACTTATTTGGTACAGTTAACTTCTACATCAACCGCTAAAGACAGAGTAATTTTCGATTAATTATAAGTATTTATTTATTATATATATACACGATTTTGTTCACTCAACATAATACATTATTATGAAACGTAACTCCCTCACAAAACAAAAAGAATTTGATTCAGTTATATGTGCCAAAGCCTTGTCAATGTGGACCTCAGACAAGTAAGTGCCCCTTCGGTCCCTGACTTTTCCGTCACTCCCCTGGCCAAATTTCAAGTCCCTTTTTTGTCTCAGTTTCTTTGCCCAGAAATATAAACCTCCAATATAATATGATAAAATGTTTCGAAATGTTTCAAGTAGTGTATGGACCCTTATTTGAAACGAATACCCAAATACAGCACATACTGAGGTGTTCATTAGTGAATGTCCATAGGAAAGTGAACTATTAGCATGACCCGCACGGTGAAACTTAAGCCCGGGACCACCACAGAAGTTCCTAACGTGACCCCCTGAACACGTTTTGGGGGATCGTTCAAAATTTGTTTTATATATATATATATATATATATATAGACATATATATATATATATATATATATATACACACATGTGTGTGTGTGTGTGTGTGTGTGTGTGTGTGTGTGTGTGTGTGTGTGTGTGTGTGTTTGTGTGTGTGTGTGTGTTTGCACTCTAGCGGTCGCATTTTAAGTCCGATTTACTTCAAATTTGGTAGGGACGTTCCTTTCTGTAATCAGTTGGACAAGTTCGTTGGGCAAAACCATCGGAAAACTCTAAACCCTTTTTTTGGAAATTAATCTTTCAAATTTCGTGTTTTTGGGCCCAAAAAGGGTCAGAAAAGCCCCGGATGTAAAATTCATTCAAGTAAAAATATGGTAATTAGTGAGGCGAAAGTTTTAAGCCCTCTCTCATCATTCTAGCATAAATATTTACAGAGTTATTAAAGAAAATGTGTATCGACTAAACACAGTACGTTGTCTTATGGGGGTTTTACATTAGAAAAGCCTGGTACTGTATTCATTTGTAGGTGTACTTTTCTCATCCCCAGCAACCTCACGTCTACCTTCAAGCCTGATTGAACCCTCTCCTAACCTTATAATGCGCAAAATTGTATTCCCAGCATTGCAGGTAAATAAAACCAGGAGCATCAGAACAGCCAAAAAATCAATGTTTTCAGATTTCAATAAAAATTGGAATAAATGTTTGTTTTTACATTAATTCTGAGTTTTAAAATTTTGTCTGTGGAAATTCACTTCCCTCAAGTCAGCGTGCTGCGTGCGAACTCGTTTTCCATTGAACCCGTCCCTACTCGATTTATTGAAACATTCAAAATCAACACTCAATTAATTACATGATTTTATAAATAACTACTTTGACTCGTTCTCGTTGCGAGAAGGGTGGCTACACGTCCGGCTTTGGCAGAACAAGTCCTGCTTTGCATGTTTGTCCTCCCGTCCTCCTAGCTTTTAAGAATACGGGATGTATTGTCCTGCTTTTACTATAAAACTATTTTTGACATGAAATTAAGAGGGAACTCCAGTCACCTGCTTCTCTCATAAGATCGAAACTAACTTTCAAATCCCGTCCCTCCTCAATGAGTTCTACGAACATTGTGGATTTACGGCTCATTTTATATAGCAAAAAAATATCAAGCGATTTCAGTCATCAGAATTTGTATAGCATATATAATAATTTCCCAATAAAACTCCAAAACATTCAATATTTGCTATTTTGTATAGCTAAACTATTTCTGATATAAAAATTCTGCTCACTGTAATCGCAGGTATTTTTTTACTCTGTAAAATTATCCATGAATCAACAATTTTGGATAATTCATTGAGGAGGGACGGTGTTCGAAAGTTATCATTCTTATGGAGAAGCTGGTAGAAACGCGAAATGTTACGTGACTTTAATACCACTAACCTCCCTGGTTTTAAATTCATTGCTGGTGATGGTGGGTTTATGTTATTTAAACAATTATTGCGTACATTTTCCATCACTTGTTTTTAATGATCAGTGATGGAAAATGTTCGCAGTAATTTCTTAGGAGGGAGCACCAGTCGCGATACCTTTGGCGTTTCTACCTGCTCCCCCATGAGGCCAATGTGTTCAAGTTTCATCCAGTAGTTATTTGTAACGAATTTTAAAATTTGTTAGGAATGTTGTACTGGTCACCACCAACAAACGATAAAGACTAGAAAAGCAACAAAAACAAAATTAGTAAATTGCTGGTTGGATGTTCCTGTGTTTCGTGTGTTTGGTAGGGTTTCTGCACGCTTTTTTCTGTGCGTTTTATGGCGTTTGTACATCTAGCGATTTCAATGAAAACATTTTTGATTTAAGTTTTAACATTCTATAACAAAATTGTAATTTAGTATTTTGAGACGAAACTATCAATAAATAAAAATCAGTTTCGAAACTTTGCTCACTAAAATCGCTTCGTTTTTTCTTCTTTAAAACAAGCTATAAATCAACAATATCCGACCACTCGTTTAGGCTGGATGAAACTTGAAAGATAACATTGCTCTTATGGGATTAGAAATCTACTTGGATTTGCTGGTGCCCCCTCTTAATTTTGACTCGTCCTCGTTGCGAGAGGAGGCGCATGCGGCCGAGCGGTTGGCCGAGCGGTTGGCCGAGCGGCGCGCAGAGCGACAGTCAGTTCGGTCGGGCACATGGCCTGGCTGTTTAGTCTGAGGCGGGTGAAAGGTTCACAGGGATATTTCTCCGGTTCCTGTGTCTGAGTCTGTCACGCCCAAGGCCGCCGCTGCCGCTGCCGCACACCGCGCTTTCCCCGGCAGTAGTTGGCGTATCGCGGTTCTGCGCCAAATTACCTGCTTCCGTACCGTCTTGTATTTACAAATTTACAAAAGTTCTTATAAACGTAACTTAAAAACGACTCGATGTTCTTTTATTGGGCGACATTCAGCGGTTACAATTAAATGAATAACAAAGCAAAAAGGTGTAAACGTGTTGCCTTAGGAGTTATGAAAACTAATTTTTCAAAGTCTGAATGACCGAATTTCCTTAATAATTTGTATAGGTATTGTACCTGAAAACGTGCGAGCAAATTTGGAAACGAAATTTGGACTCGCCACTCTAAGTAATAGGATTCCCCAAGTTCATACAATGACTTCCGAGTAACTTCCTTGTTTGCATTTGTACAATTAACAGACGTGAACTTCAAGTCACAACAATGGCGAGAAATAACACGAATTAAATTATGAAATCAAACATTTCAACTGCACGAACTCGTTAAAACCAAATTGACTTATTATTAATGCAAACCCAACTCGCACACTACTGCACACGCTACAACTAAGACGTAACGTAAACATACACGTAATTCCCCGACTTTCTAGGTCTGGGGGATGAATTTTCTACACAAAAAATTGGTGATAAATGTTTAGTCAAGCAATATTAGGCCTACTCAATACTCAAGTTTGCTAAGACTATTACTTGATCGTTAGTATAAATAAAGGAAACACGGAATTTTGCATACCTCAATTCAACAATTATGTTTCAGGATTCTATGAGTGGTTCCAACAAAAAATATTGGTATTAATACTGGCAGAAGTAACTTACTTATAATAAACTGACCGTTAAAGGCGCAAAAGAAAAAAATAGGAAATAAATGTTGGTTTCAAATGCATATAATTAACCAAATCTACGCGTTTAAGGGTCGTCACTAAAATTGGATTTCTTCACGCGAGTAAAGGTATTTATGGTATCAATACATTCCGCAAATTTAACCTAGATGTGTTAAATGGGAATAAATTAGTTCTGGAGTATGTCTCTGTTTGGACCCCACTACGGTTGCCTATTTAACGACAACATTATTTAAATTAAGTATGTTAAAGAGACGTATGTATAAGGCACCGTCAACACAGGCGCTACACACACTACATACCCAGCCTACAGTTCTCTTCTTAATACAAAACCACCGACTGAAAGTGGCCTCCACTACAGCATTTTAAACAGTTGTATGTTTCTCAATCAATCGCTTCCTCACGCAAACCCTCACATTCGTTTAATGGCGCAAAGAAACATGCCAACTCGATACCTCTAAATCCTAGTTAATGTTATCTTTATGTGAGATCGGTAGGTTACTGCGGGTAATTTAACCTAATGATTGTTTGCCCGCGATTTACTAACTGCAGGATACAACTGACATTAAATCGTCTTTCACTCTAGGTTTATAGTTTCGCCTGGAAATAACTTACTTTAAATGACAAAATAATTTTAACTTCCTTGATTGGGAGAAAGTTTTAATCTATTTATACGAAAAATAATGTGTAAAAATATTATTAACAATTTCGCAAAGTAATGGTAGAAGTTGTGACGACATTATTCACTACGCCATTAAATGTACTAAATAATAATTTAAATAAGGACTTAAGCGTGTACTATACAAGAAAGACAGCAATCACATGCTAAAGAGATACAAATATGAATTATATTTACACTTTATTGCGTGCTGAATATAAAATGTCAATAGTTACATATTTCTACAGTTATCAATTTGTTTCTAGATAGATAGTTTCTACAATTTAAGGTGGGTCCCGCATCCCCCGGGCGGAGGCGTTTTGACAAAGCTAATGGCCATTGGTGTTTGGCGGGGATCGAACCCGAGACCTCACGGCCCAGCCACGCACTGTATTCACTACAAAAGGCCGCAACCATTTCCCCAGTAGTATCTTTCGTTACATTATATCTCTTGGCTTATGAGTCGAGGTAGCTTTGGAGCTCGGGAAAAATAGTCCAAAACGATACTTGAAAACGAAAAATCGCAAACATTTATGTTTAATAAGAAATTATTGCGGTCATTTCCCATCACTGATCAGAAAACAAAAAGTTTCACGGCTTTCCGGGACCTGGAAACTGCCCGTGTTCAGGTGGAAAGAATAGGTACCTCGAACTTAACAAAATCAGTGGTACAATCCAGGTAAAGCTGGAAGAAATCCCAGAAGAGCTGAAGAACAGAGGACTGTAACAGCAGTCAAAAATATATAGTTTTTCGCCTGAGCACCCGCCATACACACTTTTGAACTAGTGTTCTCTCTTTTTACGATCGATTTTTGTGTGTGACTTGTGTCTTTCCTTTAGTTTATTTTGTTACTGCTGTTACAGTTCTATATTTTAGCTGTTCTGTGATTTTTCCAGCTTTGCCTGGATTATACCACTAATTTTTATTTTGTTATGTTCTAGCTATTTCTTCTACCTAATCAGATTCCAGACCTCGAAACATAATGAAAATATGTGTTTACTAATCAGTGATAGAAAATGTCCGCAATAATTACATAAATAACATAAACTTATCACAAAAGATGAATTTTGAACCAAGCATTTAGCCCACAAATTACGCTAATAAGTCTCGCGACAATGGTAGCGCAATCCGAATCGACGCCGAACTCTCAAACCACGTCAACAGAAACGCAAGGGCGGTAGGAACTGTTGCATCTCACTCGTAAACAAAACGGCGAGGGATATTTGTCGATCAATAGGAACCCCAGACGGTGAGGATTTGATGGGTGACAGCTAGGGGCCCGCTCCGAGCAGGTGTGCCACGGAGGGGGAGCGCGCAGTTACTTGGGGGAAGGGATCCTATATTTCGATACTGTACCATTCACCCCGGAAACTATCGTGGAAATGAGCAAAGAACCTTAAATAACAAATATATTTAATCATAAATTAAAGACGATCTACAACTGTGTTTTTTAATCACACCGACTTCCACTGACGTAGGAATAATTTGTTTATGTGTTAATAGAATTATGTTCAAGGATATCATGTTTTAAACATTTATTTCAAATTCATGGTGTTTTTAGATATAATCGTTCGTGTCATCTATGTTCCACAATATTCACTGTCCTTCATAAACTCTGCCTCGGATTAAGTATTCTTCAGGTATCAGGACATAGAATGTTTTATAGTTTATAATTTGACATTATTTGTATAGAACTGTTTAAAATTATAACTAATGTTTCAGGGCATATTTTCAGTGACGTTAAAACCTCATTATGACTATTACTTCGTCGAAGAACAGATGAATCCAAAAATATACTCGAGACTCGCTTCGCTCGCTGGGGGCTCCGCCCCCAGGCCCCTGTGAGGGGTTTCGCCCTCAGGTAGCTGTTTGGCCTTAGGTTAGCGAAGCCAAACCTCATGCTCCTGGCTCAAGTAGAAGTGGTGTCATATCAAGTGGCACAGAACCGACATGTTACTACTACTAATAATAAGAAAACTGAAAAATCAGCACATATTTTAATTTGAGATGATACATAATTAAAAGAGTAGGTTTTGGGAATACTGTACGGAAATTTTAGGGTACTGGTACTAGGCACTTGCATAGCTCTAGTAGAAATAAGATAATTTAGCACATGTTTAGGTTTTTAGTTTTCTGATGGGTTTAAACTATGAAAACTGGTCATATGATTTCTGCTACATACCAAATCTAAAAATTTAATTCCGTAAGCGAATCGGTCCCCACGAAATATCTCGAACTAGGAAGAAGTTAAGTTAGGTTATGATGATTCATTTTAAAGCTTGAGGGCCAAGGACGGTGGTAAAATTATCAGAAATATCAAAAGTTACGTGGGCTACGCCCCACTGGACTTCAAAGATCCAATGATTTTCTTATGGAAATATCACAACAGTGTTTTAATTAATAAACAAAAATGAACTAATGATCAGCTGTGATTATCCACTTAAACAAAAACCATATGTTAGGGGCTATGGCGCTTGTAAGCCAGTAGTGTGGTGTAAACTTATTGCGTGCCAAATATTAGGCATATATCAAGTATATTAAAGTGAAGGGGGAAAGAACACAGAAAGAATCTCCGAACATAAACCTAAAATGGAATAATCTATTCTAAGATTTTAATTATTTTGAGGGGGTTGAAATCATCAAAACTGGTCATACGGCTGTTCATGAATTCTACTTGGTTTGGAGACTTATTGTATGTTAAATTTTAAGCCTCCATATATTAACTTGTAAGTGCTTGTAAGAAATAAAAACCCTACCCTGATTTACATCTATAAACTTTGTCTATAAACTTAAAGACGTCTTTTGAGCCTTATAAGGAATAAAACCACCATTAACAGTCTAAATTGATATGTTTTTTAGTAACTACAAGCCTTATGCAGTAAATAGAGCATAATTGATAAGAGCTTTTACCCTCGGTGGAGTGCAACTGGCAAAATATACTCCCCAACAACAAAAAATCTATAAAAGTTCAAAGGCTTTGTTATTTTTTGGTGTTTAAGTGAAAGAATCTGGGCGTATGACTCCTGCTAGTTAATTATTGTAATCTAGGAATACTGTGTGTCAGATACTCTATGTTATATATTAGAAACACAAACTATTGAAAACAACTAATCAATCTTGAAATAGCTAAAATTTGAAAAATCTAGCGCTATTTAAGGGTGAAGGGGTCAAGGAGTCTCAAATCCGTACCACTTGGTGCTCTTCGTTTATTAATAGGACCATCCGTTTAGTAATAGTAAAAAAATTGTATAAATAGTAAAATTTTAAAAATTTAGCATCATACTAAGTATTTATCTGTATAGTGATACACCCAGTTTTGATAATTAAAATAGCCAACAAGTAGAAATATTTTAACTTTGATAGATTTATTACATGTTTTTTATAGTATGTTTTGCACTTTGTGCTCAACCGACTTATTCATGCTATATTTATTTCAGAAGACTTGTAGCATTGCAAAGATGGGCTTATTTTTGTACAGGATCATAACTTACAAACATGAAACGATGTTTAACCAACTTTTTTGATGGATTGAAACAATTTAAATTGTTAATTTGACGAATATTTTGTAAAGGTCATAGGATTCAGAGATTGGATACTTAATTATAAGACTCTAGGTATAGTTTAAGAAAAGAGGCCCTTGTAGGGAAATATCGTGTGCCAATTATTAGTCCATCAGATAATATCTTAGTGTGTAAAATAAATTAACATAAAGAAGAAAATATTTAAATGTTACCCTTATATAACAACTTGTATTTTTAAATGGTTTAAACTACCTTCAAAAACCATTACAACCATAAAATATTATGTTTGTAGCGACTAAACAATTTTGATTAAGACCAATCATAATCCACATAGTGTTCTAATTACTAGGCTTGTAGGTTTTTTTTCAGTAAAAACGTTATTAAAGTAATCGTCTAGAATGCAGTGGCGTTCGCGAGAAGCTTTCATTACAAGAATAATTAAATCACAATTTTGAGTTTTGATGTGATGAACTAAGAAATAAATAGTATGGGACAAAATACAAGCCTTCATGTATCATATAATTTTAAAGAAATAATTACAACCGTACAACAAATATATATTTTTGAAATGCTTTTAATCCTTTAAGTGGGCCTAAAATAAAATAATACTAAACAAATAATAATAACATGTAATGTTTATTTTTTTCAGGCGTTTAAATTCTTAAACAGAAGGACTGCTGAATCACATAATACTGCAGACCCCTTCTCCGCATACCGCTTTTTCTCGTTTTTCCCTACGCTGTTGACTGTACCGTTTGATAACTTGTATTTTTAAATGGATTAGACTACAATCAATAAACGTTACGACTATAACAAATTGTGTTTCTAGCGAATAAAAGTCACCTGTAACATATTTAACCTAATTCATGAAGGGCTTTTCCCACAAACTATGTGAAACAAAAACAAACCAAAAGACCAACAAATCTAGTGTGCTAATTATTTGGTTTTATCGTTTATTTGAGAGTAAAATCTTCAAATTCATTAAAATAATATGTAAATATCATCCGTGATGATGAAACCTAGTTGTAGATCGTCTAGAGTGGTGTTCGTGAGAAGCTTTCATTAAGAGAACAATAACTCAACAACTTAATTTTGAATCTAGAAAAACCGTGTGTATATAAGAAATACATTTGTATGTCAGGGTACAAAAAACATGAAACCTTTTGAAAATAAATAAGTTAAATAAAAATCTAATCTAAATTCGTAATACCCCCGTCACAGCAAACCTGCATACTCAGCGAATTTCCAATGAATGTATAACATAAATCATTAAAAGACTTAACAGGATTCATAAGAAATGTATTCACAAACAAGCGATAGTTAAAATATTAATTATTCTCCGTAAGAATAACATTCGTGATGAGTACGCAGGTTTGCTGCAACAAGGCACACAAAATAATGGGTTTTTATGCAAATATCAATAGAACTCATCTTAGTGAAGCCACATACCAAGTTTCATCCATATACATTCATAAATAAGTGATATAACATTTTAAGTATTTTCCATACATGGGGACCAAGAACCTAGGTTTGCTGCTACAGGAACCATAGGCGAAAAATTGTTTTTTTGTGCAAACAACAATAAACCATAACCAGATCAAGCCTTATACCAAATTTTGTCAGTTTATGTTCATAAATAAGCGAGATATACAATTTTTATTTTTCTCCATAAGAATAACATTAGACAACGTACTGTGTTTAGCACTTTCAATATCTCGGTAACCAATTGACGTAGAGCAATGATCAAAATACCAAATTGTTTGTTTTTTTAAGTTGAAATCAATGGTATAAATTAAAATTTGATTTAAATAAAAATTACATGTGAAAACCCCAAAAAACCCATTTTTAGGGTACAAAACCCCCCTTTGGATAGTGCGATTCGTCTGGTTTTCGAACTCGTTCAAATAAATGGTACTTTACACATTTTAACCAAATTTCATTAAGATCGGACCTTTTTTATGAGAGTTATCGTGCTTACGGACATATATATATATATATATATATATATATATATATATATATATACATATATAAAAATTTGAACGAATGGTGTTTTTGGCATCTGGGGACCTCAAAATGAAAAGTTATTATGGTCTCGGGCTTAAGTCTTACCATGAGACCTACGGTAATAGCTTCTTCCCTATAGGGGAAATTCGCTAATAAAACCAGTACAACATACCAATTGAGCTACATACTGCATTACCGACATCAGATAACCTCAAAATCGAGAACTAAATTATTTATATGAATTTTTAAGGGATTTCTAATATAAAAGTGGAAATGTGAATTTTCCTAGGGGTTTCAAATATTAAGGTACGTGCATGCAAAATTACAAGTTCCTAGCTTATCTAGGAGTGGGTTAGAATTCATATACCTGAGTCAGTTACACATGCGGCTGTATATATATTAGACATGCCCCCAGAAACATTACAGTTATTTTACATCGTCTACAGAGTCTAAGTAGACTGTAACACATAGAACATATCTTCATTGTAGGTATCTCTGTGACTGTGCCCGTACCGCGGAGACGAATCAAGAGGCGAATCGAGGAGACAGCGTGATTAGTCAGTTTCATTCGAATCAACAGATAAAATTATATGGGCAGCATTAATAGGGTCTATCCTTCTAACTAGGGCGACAACGAAAACACACTACTAAAACTTAAAGGTAAAACGGAGAATTACATGGGGTTAAAAGAATAAATTCAGGAATAAAAAACTCTGGAAGGAACTTTAATTTAAATGTAAATCTTTTACTCTTTCCTCTTGACTTAAAAAGTACATTCTAGCACCTTTGAACTGCGAGGAGGCCGATATCTTATCGGTTTAATCAATTTTAAGAAAGGAGAAAAGTCAAAGTGAGAGAAAACAGCCACTCAGTTAGGAAATGAAAAAGGTAACGCCGAAAGAAACAGTTTTAGGGTTTGAATGTCCGATATTCTCATTTATTACCTTCCGTCACTTCTGTAGCGCAATTTACTCTGATAACATCATCGGCGTCGTCAACTTTAACAGTTTTTCTTCTTTGCGTATGTGTTTCATTGTTTCAAGATAATTGACTTTTATCTATTCCTTTAATCCCATTCGTTTACAGATTAAAATCTGTAAACAAAATAGATTTACGAAAATTCTATTATCAAAATATCTCCGACAGTTGATTGTAAATAAACAAATAGTTATCTTAGTGTTTTAACGTCAACAAAGGGGCCGAGTTAGAACATAATCTAGTTGTCAATTTCAATGAGAATGGGACCACTGATGTGAAATTTTAATATCCGGATTCAATGTCAGGGTCTTTTTTTCACACGCTACACCGTGGATAGCCTAAATTTGGGTGGACAAGGGGGGCAGCTATCCCCCCCCCACAATAATTTTGAGGATATATTATTGTAATATATGAAAAGTCACAATGATCACGATTACGACCATTTTTGCCTCTCCAATCGAAATGCTGAAAGTACGCTTATGTTATTTCCACTACTTAGTTATCCGGCAATATGTAATGAAAACACCCTTGAACTTTCACATGAAATCTGGATTTCCTACAAAAATAAGGATTAATAATGTAACCTAATTTTCGAAAACATTAGATAACCAACCACACCTATTGATACTGTGATGTATTAAAGCTTAATGTATGTTAAAATTAAAGTTCGATTCAACCTTCAATCGTATAAACAGACTGAAAATCAAAAGCCGTGCATTTTAATTAAATAATTTTTTGCCCGGATTAGTGCAAGTTGTGCATGCGAGCGGGAGCACATGCGTTGGTTCTGAACGCAACACCCTGCACGCGGCGAACGCTAAATCAAATATCAATCATATATAATTACGTGCTCGTGCTGAACATACACCGTCGATACATGAACACTATTTTCCTAGCCTTCCCCAGGAGATGCGAGTTGTCCACGCTTTACTGTCTAAATTTAATTCTGTATAATATTGTAATATGTTTCATTGTTTAGTAAACAGCGTGGGTCGAGTGGCTGGGGTTGCCATGCGTTAGATCCGTACGGGTTTCCAGAACTTTCACTGGTTTCCTTTATTTGTCCCAGTGCCCACAGTGCAGTGTCCCTTTCAGGATTCTCGAGCAATGTTCCGCTTGCATCAAAAATACCCAATTTTGTGAAATAAAATAAAAATAATAACTGAGTATTAAATTACAATATGAATTATTATGTGTGAAAAAAAGACGATATAGAACTTTTACTGGTTTTGTCTATATGCTATATAGCCCAATAAGAAAAATTCAAACTTTGAGGAGATTCTCTTCGAGAGAATTTAGAATTCGCTTCCCTCACACTTCACATGTGTTAGGATAAATAGAAAATACTTTTGTGTCTTGCTATTGATAAATTACAGTCCCCAGAAAGGGGAGTGTAGGTTGTATCCGGGACATAAACTTCTGGATACATCCTCCTCTAAATTGTATTGTTCCGGTCTCGCTAAATATAAATATGACAACTCACGTGGAGTATGATGACTCATCTAAATCAAGCCTAGCTAGCAATAAGTATGCACCTACATCTACTGGGCATGCATTTAACCTCACACAATTTGTATTTCGTTTGGGCATAGCAAAGGCGTTGATTTTGTATTATTTCAAAATGTATCAACATTTATGTTTTGTAGACTAAAGGTTGTGTATCTGTTTTGAGACCGACGGCCCTCAAAATGAATCAAGAATACTTATTTTACTGTCACAGGTTATAACAAAATAAGTTAAATAAAGTTTCGGACCATAATTTTTAAGACATTGCCGTAAATCTGACCAATTCAAATATCACCTTTGACGGCTGAGATTGGCAAAAATTTGACTTCATCCGAGAAAATGATATTAGTTGGATGATCCAATTAGAAATGCAGCTTATTGATTTTTCATTGCGTGTCTCATAATACTATCATATTATTTTTTCTTCTTAAAATATACTTCCATAAAAAATATTCTTCAATTAAAATAACAAGTAAACATAACTTATACAATTATTTATTAAAATTAAACAAATGAATTTTACTAACACTTTTATACACCTCTGCAAGCGACATAGGCGACATCTAAATTAGTATACATCCTGATTGTACATTTTTACTTTTAAATGTTTGACCTCCAGTGACCACATCTCCTAGCCCCACTCACATTTTTCTTGCACACTTTGCAAACTATATTAACCAACAATTATATGGAAACTAAAGCTGTTAAATAATACAAATTTGATTTTCATAGAGTTGTTGATGGGCATCATTTTGATCAATAACTTGTTCCAGATGAAACAAAATACAAAGTATTACTTGAAAAATTTGTATCAAAAAGAGCTTATCAGTACATTTTTTCATCAAATTTGCAGCCAAATAAAACTCTATTCTTTTGTAAAACCTAAATTATTTTGGCATTCAAATGGTGTTTTGGGGAAATAAATAAATTTTATAAGAGTCTCAAAAATGAGTCAAGGAGACATCTCTGTTTTCCTTGTACCTACATCAGTATTTTACAATTAGTATAACTATATTTAGGTTTCTCCTGGGATGGCTGCAACATCCCCTTCTTCAGTCCATGCTTATGACCAATATCCCTTAGATAACCTGTTAAAAAATCTGGAAATAATTATCCAAGTCCTAAAGTAAAATACTACAGCTATTGAAGTCTAAGTAGCTAATAAGAATTGATAATGTGCCTATGGAGTTCTCTGGGTACAATTTTATATCATACCTACCTCTTAATGTTTGGCTAGGATACTTGTGTATGTATTTTCCTAAAAAAGTAACTTTTTATTACTCAGTACAATAGAATGTATTAGCATATAAATGGGATATAATAGTGTGGTTTAAGTAATCAAAGCTTAGGGGTCTGCATTAACAATGAGATTGTCCTATCATTTATATTTATTTGGACATTTCCTATTGCTTCTAGTGTGTTACCATCCTCTTGATGAAGAAAAAGCTGAAGTTTTACGTTGATAATAATAACACGATCAGTACCGTCAAAAACACAAAATGTATTTTTTTAATGCAATAATTTCCTAACATTTACAAATCATAATAATTTGTTTACACAGCCTAATTAGGGTGCAGTTTTAGGGACTACTTTTAAAATTTATTAATATTTTAATGGATTGCTCTAATCAGATACGAGAACAGTTCTTCAAATATATTGCTGCTGGTAAGTTTTAAATAATGAATTTGATTCGTGTGCCTCAATCATATTCATACATTTTTAAACTATAGAAACTTTGATTTGCTAACAAAACAAATAACACCTTGTGCATGGGTGCATCATAAAATGGTTATCTGTGTTCTTAATGAGCAACAAAAGTATAAAATAAGATGCTTATCTCAGCACTGAGTTATGAGGAGACTGAATGAGAGAGATATTGCGTATCTGGCTTCCAATCAGTATTAATGGCACAATGGAATTCAACTGTATGACAACGGCACTTTCTATTTTACAATTTTGTAAGTGTAAAAGCTTTAAAGCCTTTAATGAGTTTCATAAAACGAATCAAGTTGCTGATGTCGCAGATAATGACAATACCAAAGCCTCAGTAAAAACATGAAAAGATGATAAAAATATTATTTGAAAAATATACTTCAAGCAAATCTTTTGTAGATTAGGAATTTAGTTAATACAAAATATTTATTACAGTTTGATAAAGAATATGTATACAAGGAATAAAAATGTGGTTCTTTAAATTGTGTCTGGTCTTTTGGAATCTGTGACGAAAAAGGAAATAAGTTTTAACAAATTGATTTAGTAACTGTGCTACTTCCAAAGGGAGACAGTGGACACTACCTAAGAACTATTTATTACAGTACAGCTCAAAACTTATGCCAACCCTAACTGCCTAGACAGTCATTTCCAAATCTTTGTTTTTCTTTGAACACCAAAGGGCTCTTGACTTTAGTCCACAATACTTGTCTTCACTCAATATGTTCTCGACCACATCACCGACCTTGAGCAAATTCTATTCACTGTTAACTTTTAGCCACATGAGTTTCCAATGCGAGTCGATAAATCAATGTGTTCCACTAACTCCTGGGCAATAGACGCAATCTGTTGATGCGGCTACCTTTTTCCTAATGCGATAGGAAAGATCTCAGTGATCACCAGGCTTGCGTCCTCGTACACAATATTGTTACGAGGAAGCTACTCTGGGCACAGGCTGTCGCTGAACTCATCTGAGCCTAGGATCCTAGCAATCCTACGACGACTTGAGTTTTCTTCTTATTTATTTAGGGCCACCGATGACGGCCATCAGCACAGTAAATAATAAAACTCCCCTGATAGTTTTGTCGACCCATTACTTACTTAGTATTGCTTACTACTGTATTTAATAAATGCTGCCAGTACTGGTTGTAGGATAAGGTAAACATAAAATGTTAGGAAACCCTTATACAGGATGTCCCGGAACTATCTACCAACTTTTTTAGGTTTTAGTTCTGGACCATAGACAAGTAAAAATATCATATTCAAAATTTCAAAAACTCAAAAGTTAGTTGTATAGCTGCCATTTTTTTCACAAAATTGTTTTTATTCAAGAACAGCATGTTGAAACAAAATTAAATTTGATATATAGCCTTATCACCTAAAGACCTAATAACAAAAAAAATTAACTTTGTAAAATGTTTATTTTCAAAATGGCGGCTGCTTAAAACATTTAAACGTAAATATCTCAAAAACTGCATATGAAAAAAAAACAGCTATAAAATGTTTTAGAGAATTTAATTACAAATCCAACGATACCAAAATTAAGGAAATCGGTTCATAAATAAGGGAGAAAACTCAATTTTTAAGGCTCACTAGCAGTGGTTTTACAAAATAACAGTTGATATTGACATGTTAAAATTTCTTAAAAATGAGTTTTCTCTTACTTATGAACCGATTTCCTTAATGTTGGTATCGTTGGATTTGAAATTAAATTTTCTATAAAAAACATAATGACTGAAATTGTTTTCCCATATGCAGTTTTTTTAGGTATTTACATTTTTTTAGGTATTTACATTTAAAATATTTAAGCAGCCACCATCTTGAAAATAAACAATCTAAAAAATTAATATTTTTCTGTAATTAAGTATTTAGGTGATAAGGCTATATACCAAATTTAATTTTGTTACAAGCCATTCTTGAATTAAAAATTATTTTGTGAAAAAACAAAATGGCGGCTATGCAAGTAACTTTTTAGAGTTTTTGAAATTTTCAATATGATATTTTGACTTGTCTATGGTCCAGGAATAATACCTGAAAAAGTTGGTAGAGAGTTCCGGGCCACCCATATAGTGTTTTGTCACTATAAAACCTTTTAACAATATAATATTTGTTGTATGCCTGTTACTTACAATATGATTTTTTGATTATTTTTTAGTATGATATTTCAGGGTTTATTTTGTGAATGTAGAACAAAATCGCCAACTTTATAGCCCTAACTGAAATTCTGCAGGATCAGAAGATCAATTTGGCTTAGTAATCCAAAACAGTATCTGAGAAAAACTTTGCCTATGCCAGTAATAATTACTAAACCTTGGGCTTTTGGGACTAAAACTCTGTACAAACTGATCCTGGTAGGCCTACTCAAAATTGACATTAAATATGATATAGTAACATCATTTATTAACAATAATTTTGTAACTAGATAAACTCTACATTATTAGGAACTAGTCTTTTTGAGGTAACATAACATTTTATTAATGATTCATTGATACTATAAGCTAAAAAAAATTTAAACTAAAATTAAGGAGAAACACTAAGTAACCTATCTTCTTATATTCTGTGGTGTTAAACTAAGCTCTAGATTTATAAATAACTGAAAGAAGACATAGACAAATAAATAAAACCACATCAGAAGAAACTTGTTGGTGGGCTCGACAATAAGGATGCCATGGGAGCAGAGGTCAATTGAGTCAAATGAATTAACAGATTGCACTGTTTTAAGTGGCTATTATACCAACTCTGATGGACAGTAATTCAAGATTTCTCTCCTTTAGCATACTTCATTTTAATACAAGAATATGTTCTAACCGTTGATTAAAATTGCCCACTTGATCAGTATTATAAGCTTTTTTTATTTCTCAAAAACTGGCAACAATGGTATTTATGTTATACTTAATTTGTTTAAATAAGTTAATATATTAATAATAACCTCTAATTACGAACCAGATTTAGTAAGGTATAGTGATATATATGACAGTTAACGACTACACAAATCTGTAAATGATCCATCAAGTTTATGTAATCTAGGTCATAAAAAAGTAGAATAATTTCTTGAGATCAATTATAAAAGCTTAAGTTTTGATCAACTTAGGCTAATAAAGTAGAATCGAGATTGAGTACGAGTCAACCGAGCCTCTCGGTTAACGGAGCTAGTTACCATAACGGAGCTACTGGCTACTGCGAGTCAGTGTGTGAATATGAAGTTGACTAATTCTAAAATTATTTATTTCACCATACACCTTCGCAGTGATTGTTCAGCTGTCTGAATTTGGGCTATAATGAAATCTGATAAGAGATTTTATTTTTTGACAAATCCCAGAAACAAGTTTTTAGGAAGGGCGGTTGAAACTAGTTGATTTGGCATGAAATTTCCTCAGAAGGATTCAAATATCAACTTCTGTTCTGAAAATGAAATGAAATTAAATTAAAAATTCTTTATTTTAACCCTTTTACTGCCGACGTGCGCATTTGCGCACATCGAGAATCATGCGAAAAACACCGATGTGCACATATGCGCACGTCATTAATTGCGCGAGAATCGCCGACGTGCGCAATAAAGCACGTCTAATATTTCTAACTTATTGGCCTTAAATGTTTACCAAATGCCACGAAACTTGAGATACTCGTTGTCAAGACTATGAGGAACATAGAAAAGTACAATTTATATTCTGTGACTTGTATAACCTATAACGTTATACTCATTGATTTCCCCTACCGTCTGTGCATAGTCGACAGTTGCTCTATGTAGTGAGTATTGTCTGCCGTCCGTCTTTCGATTGTTGTTTATGTTTACTGGTGTTGGTTTGTTGGTTATGTTTGTGGATTTATCCGTGGTTTAGCGAGTAAAGATCTAATGTTATTACGAAAATGGACAAGCGGAGTAGATCGCCAATAAGTGAAAATACCATCGTAAATAGGTGTTCACCCTACCTGTTTCGGTGAGCACAGGTGTAGAAAGGGTTTTTTGTTAAATTTTCTCCTTTGTAAATATTTTTGTCATTGTTAGTTTCATTATTTTAGTCTGTTTTTAGAGTTATTCTATATGCCTTATAACACTTTGCAATTTAGAAGCCACATGAACATGTTTTTATGAAAAAACTGATAGTGTCAGTTGTATATGCAACTTATGTTCAATTTTGAAAATATCAATAAATTTTGAAAAAAAAACATTAGAATTCCTGCATTTATCAAGATAATGGCATGAAAATTTGGGCGTGTGTTTACTAATGCCTGTTTTACAACATATATGTCTAAAATTGGTTGAGGTATAAGTTTTAGAGGTAATTTTTATAGTCCAAACTAAAAATATATATATATATTTTTGTATATATGTATATTTGTTATTTATTTTTTAACTAAAAAACTGTTACATACACAAAAATATATATTTTATTTGAAACAAACAACTCAATACGAATAAAACAAGACCTTCATTATAAACTTCTGATGAAAAGTAAACAAGTTACAAATTTTTTAATGTGAGCGTGAAATTTGCTCTAATTGAACCTGACAAATAGTGGTCTGGTATTTTTTGTAACGTCATAAAAAAAAATGGTCGGCAGTAAAAGGGTTAACAGGCAAAGTTAGTGTTCTGCTGCTAGTGTTAAGTTTGGTGAGTTTACTTCTTTTCATCTGGGCTTCCAATGCAAAACTTAATTATTGTAGTAATACCCAGCATATATTGAAACGGTAAATAACAACTAGGGTCATCACACCTGATTTTGTTTCCTTTTACCTATATTTTATAGGTACCGGTAGTGTTAATATGTAGGCTATAACTGAACTTAATAATTTTTATTTTATTTTTTGTGATTATGACTACAAAAATAATAACTCATAACCTAACAATTTTTTCTGTTGTTTCTCCTACATTTAGATTATAGTTACATTTTCTATTTGGTTAAAAATGGTAGCCTATATATGGAGTTAACAGACAAAAGTAAAATTCTTAAATCAAGGATTCCCGAAATTCAGACCAATATTACATTTCAGAAAATAATATTTAAGGACTTTAAAAATCAATAATTTTTTAGACAGGTAGAAACATTTTCACCATTTTAACCAAATAGGCTCATATTATAAGGTTTATTTTGAAGAGATACAACTCTTAGGTTTTAAATACAAATCTGATAGGTAGGCATATGTTTTCAGTCTGATACCTGATGCTTGGCGTTGTATGGACAATATGCTATCATAATAAGTTTCATAACCCGGAAATAAAAATTGGGAAAGTCAATTTTAGTACTGGCATGGGAGGTAAAATTTACCTATTGATTATTTGGGTCTTGCCCAGTATTAGAATTGTACAATAGGTCTATCTGCAACTGTTACTTAAATCTTATAACGGTAAATTACAAAACTTATTAAGCCTAACCTTACATTTATACCATAGAGTGTATTTATAAAATGATTAAAATGTATCAGTTGAACACAGTACAAGTGTAACATTTTCCATAAATACTTTATAATAAAATTCACTGCTCTACCAACTAGAACCACACATCCAAACTACAAATAGTAGCACACTTTACTTTTTACCCAGTTATAGTTACAGGCATTTTACTCTCGCCATGCAAAAAATTAGAGAATAAATAAATAACTTTAAAAAACTTACCGTTAAAATGCAGTTGTGACTGGGAGAAATGAAATCCAACCCTCGATTGCCCAGGCCGCTGAAGCAGGTCTTAATGTTCTGCATGAATTTTCTTCGGATTGCTTTCAATGAATACACACACAACGCACTATACGGACTCGGTTTACTCGATCCTTCACCTTCTGTCTGTTCACTTTCTGAGAAAACGGCAAAGAGAACATCGTCCTGTGCAGTAATTCCGAGATCTGCCGCTAGATCCGACCCCGGTTTCCCAACAAATCCCGCTTGTACTAGATTGTAAGCTTTACCTCCCTCACTTATACAATCTATTGGAATCTCCGTATAAGAGTAATAATTGCTGTCATCAAAACATACTCTTACTAATTTTGAGATAAAGGGAGATGGCGAGCTGTACTTCAACTGTGTGGTCAAAAAATAGCTGAAGCCTTCGGATGCAAAACCGTATATGTAATTGATGGGATATCTTTCCCGAGCTAACGAATTGACAAACATTCTAGTACCGGTGGTGACCGCCGTAGCCGCTATCATGAACATTTTGTCTTTGTCCAAACTGCGTGAGGATACAGCCGGTACCTCTGACCGATACGGAGAATTGCCAGTATACGTAACTCCGACATACATGACTTGGGTGACAGGTGGATTCGGGGGACCGGGTGCGATAAATGCCACAGTCGATGCAGTGGCATTGTTGGCGACCACCGCTTCCTTTACAGATAAAGCTACATCGGAGATATTGTGGAGATTCCTCACTGAGCACATCCCTTGAAATAAGCTGCCACATGATATCAGTCTACTGGTAGTGTAATCTACGACTAGGGCTTTATTTATATTGTCCGTCTTCTTCTTCACCACATTACTGGGACAGTCGATAACCGAGCACTCGGGCGAGTCGTCGTGAGGGCCGGTAACGTCACTCATCACCAGATCCAGCTCGGGAGAGAGCTGGTATAGTCTATTCACTGCTCCAACGTACACTCGGCCGGTATTTTTGTCCACCACCATGTGATTGAACTTCTCCGTTCCTGCATCGTCCGAAAAGGTCTTGACAATTGTTGTTGTCACTCCTCCTAGGCGTAGTGCCGCAAACACGAGCAGGTGCAAAACTACTTGCATACTGCTCGCTCCCTGTCACGTCATATGGGACCCCTGAAACATCCATGCAGAACATTGAAATCATAAAACCAATTGATTTTAAGAAGAGAAATGATTAAAACTTATTTGACAACAATAATTAAGTGTCAATCTCACAAAACGAAGACATTTAAGTGATACACAATTTATGTACAAACAAATCAACTAAGTTACTTTCTTAAAGTGAAAGTTGCATGAAGGTTAATCAAGAAAAATAAAAATCGTAAATGTCTCTGCACCGTCATCTGCTAATTCCCTTCGCAACAAAACGCATAATAACTGATGAACTGTATAATATAGGTACATAGATACAACAACTGAAGACAGAAACTCAGCAAAACCAATGGCCTACAAAATAAATCTCATTTGTTTTGAATGTTTGCTGTCTCTTTTTCTTGTCCCCAAACTACTGTACATAAAACACGGCCAAGTTGCAAACCCCGTCAAAAAGGCTCACTTTGATCTGAGCAGGAAAGAATATGTCCTCGTCCATTTCACACAATTCTAGTGTTAGTGTTGTTTTTTAGTGCTTGTTTCATCAATTTTAACTTTAAATAGTACTCATCAAGAAAATGTTCAGTGCCCTACGTTAACTCCTCAAAATATCACTAACACTATTTATTGCGAAATGGTACAGTTAAAAATTTGTTGAAACTAGTTTTGACATTGTTATAAAAATAACCTAAGTCTCCAAGGACCCTGTTAGTCTGATTTGTGAGATTCACGCTTAAGTTACATTATTTTCCAAATTTAAAAAAAACTTAGAACATGGGCAAATTATTTATTTATATGAATGTTGAACATTTGAATATCATCAAGATCACTAAGCCTAATTTGTTATCTTCAATGTAAAGTGTACACATTAATAGAGCATTCATAAGGAAATATTCTATGCTAGGCCTATATAATTTTTGTTATGCTTCTTCCAATATGATCCAATTGCATATCCCAGTTAAATTTAAAAAATAAACTTTTAAGCTAAACCTAAATAAGATGTAGGTACCTAGCCTATATTTCATAATTCAAATAGGCCCCAAGCTACTAAAAATGTCAGAATTAAAATGAATATGGTAGCCTACCTACTGGTTATGTAAGTAATTCTTAGGCAAAAGAAATTTTCTAAGAATTACGGTTTCTATTCATCAGCAGTTTTTTTTTGGGGGGGGGGGTTGGCCTAATTGGATAACACTTTAATGTCTTTATTTCACAATTCATAAACTGTGTTCGGTTATCAAGTAGGCCTACCAAATTACGACTAACAACATTTTTTAGATCAAGAAAAAATAACAATAGAGAGTTAGTTAATAAGTCATTTATTGATATGAGTAACTATTTAAGGATTTTAAAATAAGTTACATTTTGATTGCAATACTACAGCTTACGTGATGTAGATGCATAATTACCTATATTATTTATATTCATACTGTTATCACCATTATGGCTGATTTACTGATTACAACAATCAACAATATAGCATAAAGACTTGCTTGCATGCCTAAATTTCTAGTGAAAAGGAGACTATTATAAAATTAATCACATAAGGCCATATCAAAATAACTGTAGATCTGCAAAATATACACCAGTAATAATGTTTCTGTTCCAACAAGAAAAACAGCCTAGGGTCTATCTGAATTATGGATTTTAACTTATGTGAAACTTTATTTCTGTGCTATGTAGTACATAATGATATAGCCTACATGTTAAACTTAATGGGAGGGAAAAGAAGGGATATATTGTATCAGATTACTTCTTGGTATATTATAATAATACAGCCTACCTGGAGTAGGCTCTTTATAAATTTGACAGTTTATAGTAATGAAATGAAAACACTTTTAAAATGGGATATGCATTGTGTTTTTCTCTCTCCTGAACTGCCGACGCAAGTTCACTGGCAATTAGGTGATAGTGTTTGATAGTAGATCTTAGCGGTATTTTTGCACTAGCCCACATAGAATAGGCTAGCCTACCTGTTTTTTATTTCTAAAAGGTTTTGTTTAAAAAGAATAAAAACAAACTATAATAAATTAAAAAAGATAGGTCTCCTTATTGATACCAAATACAAACAATAAAAATGTAGGCCTGGAAATAATTTGTTTGAAACACCCAAAAGATGAAATGTCAGCGAAGAGCAAGTATTATTTGAGATAAGATACAGGTCCTTTCGCAGTAGCTGGCGCCTGGTTGCCCATGCACAGTAATGACTTTCCCCTGCAAGCATCTTAATACAGTCAGCTTACTAATCGACACTTATTTATCAAAACGTTTTGAGTAGCCTGTTTTGGTAATTATTTACATTCTTTTGTTATGTTTAATTATTTGTATGCAACCATTGGAGGGGAATAAGGGTGAGGGGTATTCACCATCTCTCTCACACTACCTCCCCTAAACGCCAAGTACCGGATCTGTATCCCAAATTAACACTGAGGCCATATCCCCTTGGATATGAAAGTAAGCACTACTACGTCTGGATTTCCTTCAGTCATATTTCAGCAACCCCAATTGTGTCATCTCTAGGGGAAAGATTTATTTTATATAAATTATTTCAAAATGTTTTTATTTTAATACTGTAGTTAGCCCTATATTCGGCAATAGAACTGTATAGGCTATAACCATTCTAACCCACTAAGTATCGGTATGTTTTTCCATTATTTATAATTTATTTTTATCTGTTGTACGTCCCTAGTCCCTGAGCTAGTGTACACCAACAATTTGTAAAGTAAACGTCAACTTATTTGCTTTTAACTTAATGAAATCAGGTTTTTGTTCCCAGATTACTTTTTCCTTTAGATTTCCTTCGATTAAAAAAATATGAAAACAGGCACCGGTATGATGGAAGTTATTCCACCCTACAATAGGGACCAGGCGATTAGTCAAAAATCAATAAATTATTTGTTTATCTCTATTAGCGAATTTCCCCTATAGGGAAGAAGCTATTACCGTAGGTCTCATGGTAAGACTTAAGCCCGAGACCATGATAACTTTTCATTTTGAGGTCCCCAAATGCCAAAAACACCTTTCGTTCAAATCTGCATATATGTATATATATATGTCCGTAAGCACGATAACTCTCGTAAAAAAGGTCCGATCTTAATGAAATTTGGTACAAATGTGTAAAGTACCATTTATTTGAACGAGTTCGAAAATCAGATTAATCGCACCATCCGAAGGGGTGTTTTGTAATTTTCACATGTAATTCACATGTAATTTTAATTTAAATCAAATTTTAATTTATACCACTGAATTCAACTTAAAAAAAACAAACAATGTGGTATTTTGATCATTGCTCTACATCAATTGGTTACTGAGATATTGCAAGTGCTAAACACAGTGCGTTGTCTAATGTTATTCTTATGGAGAAAAAGAAAAATTGTACATCTCGCTTATTTATGAACATAAACTGACAAAATTTGGTATATGGCTTCATCTGGTTGTGGTTTATTGTTGTTTGTACAAAAAAAACAACAATTTTTTGCCTATGGTCCCCGTTGCAGCAAACCTAGGTACTTGATCCCCATGTTATTCTTATAGAAAATAATTAAAATGTTATATATTGCTTATTTATGAATGTATATGGATGAAACTTGGTATGTGACTTCACTAAGATGAGTTCTATTGATATTTGCATAAAAACCCATTATTTTGTGTTCCTTATTGCAGCAAACCTGCATACTCATCCCCAATGTTATTCTTATGGAGAATAATTAATATTTTAAATATCGCTTGTTTGCGAATATATTTCTTATGAATCCTGTTAAGTGTTTTAATGTGTTATGTTATATATTCATTGGAAATTCGCTGAGTATGCAGGTTTGCTGTGACGGGGGTATTTTAACCTCTAAAAATCCATATGAGCGAGTCCCATACAGGAATATTCTTTGAGTGTTCATAATATCAGATAGTTAAAAAATCAAGGATTAAAATCATATCCTAGACCAGGCTAAAAATATCTTTAAAGAGGCCTCTACTGCCTAAGTTACATAGCTTATGAGTTAAAGGCAGGTTTACAACTTTCATTAGTAAGAGCAAAAAGTTACCTACTGGGCTTTGAAACCTTAGATCTCTCTTAATCCCTCGAGCAAGAGAGATGACAGTTAAGGGCGTGGTTTACAGGGCTATCAACCAAGTACCAGACAATAGCAGACGTGCTGCATTGCCAAACTGCACACCAGCTGGACGAATCATAACACTTAGTGTTAATTTTCTATGACAAAATTGCAACAGTGACACGTGGAGCCTTATTATTGGCTGGAGCCCAACTGTCTTCTTTCCTGTTCCCAATAATAATATAGGCCTATCTATAGCTGCTAAGCTTTATTCGATCAACGCATTCACTGCAATCAGTAAAACCCATTTAACATGTTCAGTGCGGCGCGCTGGATTTCCGGAGGTTGCCTAGCAAGGAAACAAATGCAATCATCCTGAATACATTTTATTAACACAGTGAATGCGTAATGACTTTTTTATTAATCCTGACACGACATTCTACGAAACCGATGGTACCGTTATGTGTTAGGGTCTAATAAAAATGTATGATGGAAAAGTGAATCCCAGGGGTCTATGACATCAAAGTGTGACGTAAAAGTTTTAGGTCTTAGGTTGCTGACCTATCAGCACCCAGTGTGGGAAAATAAGTCTAAACTTCACTGTATGGAAGCTATATAATTTAAACCTAATGGGCCTATGTTTAAATAAAATGTAGGTACCAGCGAGCACATAATAGAATAGAGAAGACAAGTGCTTATACCCCGTGCATTAAAAGTGTAGCAAGATCGGCCATGTTGGTCTGGCTTACAGCCTGAAATCTACAATCCGCGAGCTCAATTTGCGGTAAACTTTCGCGACAAATACACGGCCATTATCAACAGTAATAGTTGAAGTATATTGTTGAAATTTTGCATGCTTATAGTATAGAGTCCGAGGATAACGATGGTATTAATTTAAAATTATAGATAATTTTATTAATTGGTGTAGGCCTATAAATATTTAATTACACACTTGTAGATTTGTTTTCCAAAACCAGACTTGAAAAAGTTGTCCTGTGGGGAAGTTATTTATTGTTTGGTCCGAGACATTTTGTCAGCGGGAAAGTTGTAGATGAATAAAAAAATTTCATTTTTTATTTCAACTTTTATTTTCTAAAGTGGTCAGTTTTCTCAGAAATCCAGGTATAAGAACGCGGCAAAACTGTCTTTTGCCGCCGCCTGCTGCCGCGCCGCGCCCGACCATTTACATAGCAGTGCAGTGTGTTTGTTTTCCGGCTTAGTTGTTACTCGCTAATTGGTTTTAGCTAGGATTAGTAATGATATTGTATTCATTTAAGGAATAGTAAATGTAAAAAAAATCTAAGTAATAAATCGTTTCAGTTACGATACTTATTCATATGTTTATAATATCCTCGAAGTTTCACTATATAGATGATTATGATCGGTATTAAATAACATTCCAAATATTCGTAATCCATTAATCAATATTCATTGACCTACAGATATAAGTTCATGGATTTACATTTCACTAACAATATTTAGTTCATTTATTCATATAAACCCAATGTTTTTAGACAAGTTAGGTACTTCTAAAACAACTCTCGTAAAGTCAGCAGATTTTTACCACACTTTTAGAAGGTTGTACAAGTCCTTAATTTACGAATGAAAAGGATTTTTAAATGTAAACAATAGTACAAATGTATATTTTATTATTTATTTCAAATGTATTTTTATCCATAGATAAAAACATATTGTTTATTATATTTAAATAACAACTGGTCATTTCATTTTCTTTGTTTGTGGCCTACACAAAAATAATCATTATTATATCTAGAGGTGTACTAGAAATTAACAGAGAATTATAGGAATATTCAATACAATTTATGGCTGAACAAAGATATTTTTAACCACTTACGCGAATTTAAATAGATAAAACAATGCACTCTTGTGAAAAGTAATCCTAGTGGGTGGTTGATACCCGGTTTTTATTTTTTTTTAATAGGTGTCCGGTCATTAAAACCAAATCCAATGAAATTTACACTATCGTGCTAAGTCAACATCGACGTCTTAGGTCTACGACAAACAGCCGTGTCTACCCTCACTGGGACTATCTGATAAAGTGGCGGTGCGTGGTAGGGTAGACGCTCGGACTAGGGCGGCGCCGCCATCTTGGATTGTCACATCCGACTGCCAGGCTGGCCGCACTCTCCGCTCCGAGTAGCTTCTCTATTTGCATTATGTGCTCGCTGGTAGGTACACCTCTTACGGGTCAATACCACCAAATGGGATAACTTAGGTCTCCATGAGAAATTAAATTATATATTTTAAAAACCTTTATTGTTCTGATTAAACAACCTTTTTTCCTACCTTTCACTCCTTATCCTACATTCCAAATAATAGATAAATAAAGTGTAAAAAATTAAATGTGTCTTTATTTACCCATCGGTCACGCGTCTCCAACTGGCTTGGCGGTTATGCTGATCAAAACAAATTTGTCAAGCAGACGATTGCCAACAACTGTGGTGTATAACCGATGCCAACGTAACCTGTACTTCTACACGGTAACATCGGTCTGAAGAAAGTTGAGTGGGAAAATGGTTTTTTCCTATTGACAAGTAATATTCCGAACGTCCGTGGTTCAAGGACGCGTAAAACTAATGGAGTGTACAGAAAAAGGTGCAGCAGTAACAAGAGCGGGAATCATCTGATCTATTCTTCCAAGGTTTGATAGTTTGTTTGATGAGTGTAGTTTTTCAAAAATATTTTCTGAAATATCTACAAAACCAGGGAAGAATTATATCGTACCTCAATTCACAAACAGTACGGTCATACTTATAAATCATAACATGTTATTCTTTTATGAAAAAGCTAAATATATCATAACAAGTTAACAAGAACTAAACACAACCTCAACACGTGGTTAGCCTACAAAGCTTAACTAAACGACTATTAATGTTTCAAATATAAAGATCGGTCACGAACAGATCTCTCCCGTGACCGGTACTGTTAAGTGTGACCGATCTGTATATTCGAGACATTATTTTTAATAGTCATTCAGTTAAGCTTTGTAGGCTAACCACGTTTTGAGGTTGTGTTTAGTCCTTTAAACTTGTTATGATATATTTAGCTTTTTCATAAAAGAATAACATGTTATGATTTATAAGTGTGACTGTACTTTTAGTGAATTGAGATACGATATAATTCTTCTCTGGTTTTGTAGATATTTAAGGAAATCTATAACTTTAATAGTAAGTTGCATATTTATTGTCTTTTAGAGGTATTATGTTACCCTTTAGTTATATAAGTCACGTGAGTTTACCAAGCGGTCACTGTTGTTACCCACCAGTCACGTCTGTTACAGGCCGGTCACAGGGTAAAAATACTAACTAAACGACGATAATATATTTTTATTCATATATATCTACATAAAACTGATGAAAAAATGAATTCACATCTCAAAATAGTAAAATCATTATTTAAAAATGTTTCCCAATGGATAAATTTTAGGTATTAGGTACCAAATTATGATACACTTCCAACTTCAACACCATTTTCTAACATTTAAAGGTTAAAATGATAGAATCAGGAAATAAATACACGTTATTTTTTGTTATTGTTTATTTAATGAAACATTCTGTCAGTTATTTGCATAAAATGTCAAACTCGTTTTTTGTGGGAGGTTAAGTGAGTGTGTCACTGATCCCTGTGTTGGTACTGAAAATGTTTGTTTTTTCATATAAAAAATGAAAATTGTGCTCTGCTGCAGCATTGGAGTGTTCCCAATGATATATGAGACTAAACAATCAATAGTAGAAGACAATTTGACAATTTTAATTTTAAAAAGTTTCCTTGACCTAAATTATCCCATTTGGTGGTAATGACTCTTTCACCAACCGTCCTGACCTTTGCTCATTAAACATAGTGGCCCCAAAAGCTTAACCCTTTGAGTGCCGTGGCATCATGGCCATTGCTTATGCATAAATTGCCAGGCTAATTTCAATGGAAAATGTAGTAGTTTACATAAAATATCATATAAAATCCAATTTTAGAGGTATCCATATAATTTTTTATTTATTTTGTTTATAAATAAATTCTCTATGAAATAGTATAAAGTAACTTTAATCAGAAAATAAATAGGGACTTAAAAATTTTTTTTATATAAAACAAATTAAAAATTTGTTTTTTTTCAACTTTAACTTACCTATATAAATTATGCTAAAAAATTTCATTCGATATTTTTCAACCCAATAGGCAGACAGAGCAGAAAATGCTGATCAAAACTGATGTATAAATCATGAATATCAGTTAATGTTTGTAAAAAAAATAAATGAAAATATGTTACAATTCAAATACCCCCGTCGCAGCAAACCTGCGTACTCAGCGAATTTCCAATGCAAATATATGGGTATGACTACTACCTAGAGCCACTTACCAAGTTTCACAAAAATACATTCATTAATAAGTTATATATAGCATTTTATTTATTCTCCATAAGAATAACATTATAAATGAGTAAGCAGGTTTGCTGCAACAAGGAAGATAAGAAATGTGTTTTTTTGCAATTATCAATATAACTCAACCAGGTGAAGCTACATACCAAGTTTTATTAATTTAGGTTCATAACTAAGGGAGATATAAAACTTTACTTATTCTCTATATGAATAACATGGGGGCCGAGTATGCAGGTTTGCTGCTACCGGGAAAAATCAACAAAGAACTTTTTTTGTACTATTATCAATATACGACAACTAGTTGAAGCCACATACCAAGTTTCATCAATATACATACATAAATGATCTAAATATAACATTTTATTTATTCTCCATAAGGATAACATTGGACAACGTACTGTGTTTAGCACTTTGAATATCACTGCAACGGTTGGACGTAAAAAAACAATTAAAACGCCAAAATGATTGTTTTGTAGAGCTAAACTGATTGGTAGAAAGAGATGTGGAGTTTTTAGTGAAATTATCTGAGGAAAATCAAAAAACCGTATTTCCATAAGATTAACATGGGAAATTTTATGAACACATTTTTTGACTTTTCTCCACAACCACTAAACCTAGCTTAATGATTCAAAATACTACATTGTTTGTTTTTTTGAGCTCTACAAAATGGTTATAACCCTAGTGTTTTCAAAATTTTAGGGTAAAAAGTTCAAAAAACTGATTTTTGGACAAATTTAAACCCCCATAAAACCCCCTTCCCATAGACTGATCGATCTGGTTTTCGAACTTAAAGTCATAAATATTACTCTCCACATTTTTGTCAAATTTCATAAAAATCGGGCGCTTCTTTCAAAAGTTATCGCGGTAACGGACACACATATCCGTGTGTATAGATATATATAGATATATATATATAGATATATAGCCTATATATATACATATACTATATAAATTTGAACGAATAGTGTTTTTGTCATCTGGGGACCTCAAAACAAAAAGTTATCATGGTCTCGGGCTTAAGTCTTACCATGCCACCTACAGTAATAGCTTCTTCCCTATAGGGGAAATTCGCTAAAAAGGCCCTAGGCCTAGGCTATGTGGTTACTAAGCAACGTTGAAGTACAATTTTGTAATATAAACAAATATTATTTTTTTAGTTTGTTGTCAGTAAACATGTTTATTATTACTAGTATATAAGAATTAGCCCTACCAAAGTAAGTGAAATGCACAATAACCTAGAAAACAAAAGATGTATGTGTATCTTTTACTTTCACAAAAACTTAGTATCTACGACAATGACACTGTTTCAAAGATCATTGTAAACTAATTCCCGAAGGTTACTCAAGTTGTTTCTATCTATTCTGCTACTTATTTTTATTTCATACGTAAATAGAAGTAAAAAACACTAAAATATAACTTCAATAACAATAATATAAGTGATATTTATCGTTTGCCGATATAACATTAAACAACAACAAATACAGACGACATCTGCGACAGAGATGACTAAATTAGGGTCGCTAACAGACCAAAGGCAACAAAATTGCTATAGATCTGATAGCTGGAAGCTTCTGGATCAAAACAAAATACTTGGAAAGCCAGTACCTTGTTTTGATATGAAGTACTACGTAAAATACCGAGAGTCGCTGTCAGCGACGCTCGGCAATTTATGCGTAAACACATCGCGTCGCTGTGAGCGACGCTGTGGCACTCAAAAGGGTTAATGTTTATAAGCACACGGCACAGCACTGGTTCTCAAGGTCAATGAGCACATACAAAGACACAAATAGGAAAAACTTTCCCAAAATAATTCTGTACTATCACACATAGTTTTTGGTAATAGGCTACTAAATTTGTAATCCCATACAATTGAATTTTCTCATAGTCCTAATCATACGGGGTTCATACTGACAAAAGACCCAAACCGTACCATCTGATACAAGATCAAAGACCCAAACCGTACCATCTGATACAAGATAAATTAAAACATACTTAGCACGCTAATAAATATAGGTACGTTGACTTTCACATCAAGCCATCCTCACACTGTGATATACCGTAGTGCATTGTAAAGTGGATCAGTACTTACTCAGCAACATGAGCATTCGTACTAGTACTTGGGATCAGTACTGACCCACCTACAGTGAATGTGATGAGGTATGGCTACACTTGTTGGAATCGGTCCAGCCCTCCACAGTCAGGTCCACGCAAAGTTCGGAGGTGGGTGGCTATACTTGCACAAATGTTTAGAAGGATGTGACGTTTCTGCATTCTGCCAAAGCCATTTCTAGCTATGAAATAACTTCTCATCTGTAGGCCCTAGTCATTACGTAAGCCTACTAATATAAAAGTTATCATTATAAATCCTCTAGAAGCTACTTTCATTTCAATTAAAATTTATTTAAATGTTAATGTTATTTATGTTGCACAACTTCTTTATTAAATATACCTACTGAAAAAATTAAAAATTATATTTGAAAGTACTACCGGTAAGAAAAACATTTTGAGGCATAAGCTTATAAGTCGAGTGAGCTATCAACTGTGGGCCACTCTCGCGGCTGTCACTTGACATCGAGATCTGTCGAACGTTGCCAAAAATACTCGAAGCAGTGCCGAATTCGGAGATGGATGGCTACACTTGTCAGCTTCGGCCCAGACCGCTCCTGTCCCTTCCGTGAAAATATGGAAGAATGCTCTCGAGGATTCATCAAAATTATGCCGGAGAGGAGTAGACAAGTGTAGCTGATCTCATTTAAAAACATGCATACCATTGTTCTGCATTTTTCGGACCAGAGAGCACCGGAACAAATCGGACAAAAAAACTTTAGACAAATAAAATAAAATAATAGGCTAGGCCTAACTAAATTAAGTTGACCTATAAGCTACGTCTATCAACCACAAGCAATGACCCTTGAACTAGTCCTAAGATACATATTGTAGCTTATTCATGGTGTGTAATCTAACAATCGCCCCTGTTGGAAAACTCAATTTAATCAAATTGCAAGCCAACAAATATGTTAAACTCAATGTCAGGGGCAAAAGAAGTCAAACCTAACAAGTTAGTACAACTGACCATTTTTAACGAAATGCTGTGTCTTTTAAGTCATATTTAGAACAAATTTGTATTTAAATTTATAAACAAATAATATAGGTTATTAAAGAACCAACAAACAGAATTAAGGATAATCTGATGAAAGTATAATTTACTTATATAAAATAGTTATGTCTACTGCACGCTTCCACACCACTGCTTAACTTGATAAATTTAACCACCAAAATCGCTACTCCACACTTAAGAGTGAGTTCTACCAAAATAAACCGGTACCGGTATTCTGAACATTACGTGATTTAACTTAAAATTCTAAGATAGGCTAAAGAAACTAATGACTAAATTTTAGAAATTAAGTTAGTAACTTAATTTTTAAATGGGAGAAAACACTCGAAAGCCGACCACCCACCTACGTAGGCTACTTCATCCGATTACTTACAAACTCTTTTGAGAATCATACAGAAGAATAATTTTAATGAATCTAGTCTCGGTGTATTGCAAAAGTCGACCAAATCATTGCGGTCTATAGGGTTCTAGGGTTAAGAATGTTCAATACGAATTAGGCCTAGCCCACTTATTACGAAGCTGTATTAATAAATGTAACATGTACAATGAACATTGCATGTCCATTGGAAAATATAACAAATCAAATGAAAAGCCTTAACTCAAGCCTCCTTAGACCGATCTTTAAACAATCAATAAGATTGTTCGGCCAAGGGCTTACATACCTATGTTTCAAAAACAACTGAAACTATATTTAAGCATTTTCCAAACTGCCGAAAAACAAAAGTTAACAGAAAAAACTTACAGGCCCAGTATTCCAGGTTAGGCTAGGGCCTACATGCCCCTAGGCTAAAGCTAGTAGACTAAGTAGTATAGGTTATATAAATATTGACAACTAAAAAGTAATAATAATTGAGTTAATACCTGGTTCTAAAGTTTATCCAGTTGATTGTTTTAATCATCTGCTCATTTAACGAACTCCAAGCCGAAGCTTTGAGGCAAAAATACATCCATTGTCAAATCATATAGGCTAGCACTAACTACACTTGCAAAATGTCCACCATCTGTAAGCAACATGTGCTGTAAATAATATATCAGTGCTTATTTCGTGTGATTTTAACATTCCACTTTAAAGATCGGTAACAAAATATCGATTTCATATGCTGCGCGATCCAATATCACTTTAAATATCACGTTTCTCTTAACTTCGTTGAACTGAGTTGCAACAATATGACACACAAAATGCCCTCCACATACTGGTTATCCACTCCCACTCACGCCAAAGTATTCATTATTTCTGTATTAAAAAAAAACAGTTCTATTTAAACTCATCAAATATCAATTAAATAACCACCGTTTGCTTCCCAACCACAATATTTCAATATACGTCAGCCGAAGTGATCTGTCGCCATTGACACAAGCAGTCACGAACTTCCCTGCAGAGAAACCCACACAGTACTAGTAATCACTTGTTTACAATAACAACACAATATGAAAGAGGAATAAGTTCAGTCCAGCTTAAAAATTCCAGAGTTAATATGTCACAATTAATTTACATTCAGGAATACAATTCGGAGTACATTCATACATAAAAACAGACGACCAATTGTGCAAGCCCTTAATTACACCTTTCGTGTCCATATACACTACACTGAATGACTGAATGGCCCGGCACAACAGGACCAAGCAGCAGATTATGTTATCCCTTGCTTTTTGCCAACAATCTCCTAGCTCGCCTGTGATACGGTGAGCTCCTTGAGTTTGCGCACGCTTTTCAGCATTAAATAATGGTGCTGGAAATCATCAATATATCAACTTCATACGATTTCTCCTAATACTTTTTGTTATACAGTATAAAGTGAGTTAAAAATAATATTTTAACTGCGGTAATTTTATATAACTTTTAATATCGAATTATGTAGGTTTGGATATATATCTCTTAATAAATAACTAAACATCTTTTAAGCATGGCAATAGTGAATGATGTATAAGTTAGGCCTCCTTTTAAATATTTGTTTTATCAAACAAGTTTAGCTAAAAAAACATGTGTTCAAGTGATTGAGCATTAGGTAAAAACAACTTTGTCATTGTAGGATTATTTTAAGAAACTGTAAATAAATTGTAATAGCCTGCTGCACACAAAAAAATAAATTAATACATTTTAAAGATGGGATGGTAATGTTGGTATGACCACTGGTTATATATACTGGTGTGTGTGTGTGTGTGTGTGTGTGTGTGTGTGTGTGTGTGTGTGTGTGTGTGTGTAACAGTACTGAGGCTATTTTACGCGCTGTTTGCAATTATTTCAATTATATAAATACAAGTAGGCAGCAAAAATAAATGATAACAATGTGAAGGATAACATGAGTAATCGGTTATTGTGATATGAAAAATTACTTTTAAATTAAATGTTTGATTGTACTGTATTTTTCGTATTTAAAAGAAGAAAATAAAATTTATATCTTGAAACAGTTTGGTGTGTTATGGGGATTATTATAATTTGAACCAAGTCTGTTCTTTAAAACATTAGAAGTTTTCTAGTCGGCGGGAATGAAAAATAAAATAAGTACTCAAACGGATATAACATTGATACTACAAGACATATTATAAATTGTGACATACAAATTAATTCAAAACATTTCCCTCTACAAAAGTATGCACAATGGAAGTCCTCGGTTTACTATGACAAAATGATTTATAATATTAGGATATTGAGTTAATAAAACGACTTTTAACTTTAACGCATAATGGGAAATTTCGTACCGCGGTCAAACTTCCTCTGATCCGTGAACACTGATACTGATCGCTTAGCTGTTGCTGCTATTGGACATTGCTTGCCGTGGGTGGGGAAAGGTTCGCCATCGAAGGCATGCTTGAAGGATATACCAGCGCAACCTGTCGAGTTTTAGTGTAACTACTAGCACTCGTAGTATTTTCAAGTACGATGTCAGTGGTACCATTGCTAATGTTGTTTCTATGGTATAACGAATTTTGGGTTTAAATCTTGGTGATTTCGAGATTGAAACGTTTAATACTTATATTTCTAATTAAGTGTATTCTAAATGAAAAAAAAACTATAACATATATTTGTGTCAAATTAATTATATCAACACATTATTATGAAGAAGAATTTTGGCCTATAACGAACTTTGGTTTTAATATCTATCTAGATTTTAGTATTGGACTATTTTTTGAATTGGAACAATCTAAACATTATTTTAGGTGCTAGATTATCATATTTTAAACATTTTAAAAGATATGACAAATCATTTAACTTTGTATTTATGATTCTATCCAAAACTGGATTATGATGTCGAGCAATAACTAAAAGTAAAATATTTCGATATTTATATTTGTAGTATAATATATAATAAAACATTAGGCCTACTGCAGTCGTTGCAAACACATCTACTGTTGCAATATACTTTTACTGGTCGTAACTGAGTTTGTAAGAAAACAATATAGCTTATAATTAATATAAGGTTGGGGTGGATTAAAATCACCCAAAATACAATACAATTTAACAAATACGTTCTAATTACGTATTGTTTTTATATTTTATTTAGATAAGCCTTAGCCGGTTTCGTCCACTAATTTTATGAAGATCACTTGTTCTTGTGATGTAATGCTATTATGTTATGTTACATCAATGGGGAATATGTATTTGTAATAGATTTAGTCTTACTGATAGACTATTTGTCAATATTTCTTATTGTGTCCATCCCTGTTTATTAGTATAATTATTATTTCGGATAAATTGTTTACAACCGACCGACCGACCGTTATTCCGTCTAATTATAATCTTATATGAAAATCGTTGCTACTTTTAAATGTTTACCTAAATATAGCTTATATCCCAGCTACTGCAGTCGCGATTACAAGGGGAGGGGGTCATGACTTCCCCTCCCCCTGAAAATCCTCAGATTTTCACATATTTTCCCCTTCCCATATAGCACAGGATGTCAATTTGACGTAAAAAAGTGATCAAAGACGTCAAATTGATGTAAAATAAAATATTTGATGAAATATTGACGTCAAAATGATGTAAAATTTTTGATGTCAAAATGGTATAAAATGTTTGATGTCAAAATGATGTAAAATTTTTTATGTCAAAATGATGTAACATTTTTTACATATATATCTTTTGATATAAAAATATTATAATACCAAAACTGTATTATTTTTGTTTCAATCAGTTTTATTTAACAATAATTATTTTTTTAACCGCCCCCATCAAAAGTTTTACATCATTTGAAGTAAAATTTACATGCAATTTTTGATCAGCACAGTATTAACGCATGTTCACAAAAAATACAAAGTTAAATGTTTAGTTATTAATAATATGGCTTGAATGTAAATTTAATTAATTATAGTTAAATTTATTATCACACTCACTCACGAATAAGTACGGTTTTTTTCTAAATAATTTAAACATCCATTGACACAATCCAATTTGGCACAGAAAGTCAAATCAAGCATTTTGTATGTTCCGAAAAGCAGTTTACAATTTAACGGATAACTATTTATTTACAATTATGATTTAAAAACTTAGAGTTCTCAAAATAGGTATTACAAATTAACCTTACAATTACAATTAAATATATGTTTGCATTTGGTTAAGAGGTTATTCCTTCTCCTTGGCTGGCGCGGCGCACCGCGCATTGTTTTTCTGTCATATCGGTCTTAGAGGGGTTATCAAAATCATGTTTATATTAGACTTTAGTTTGGTAAAGTAGAAGAGACGAAAGTTAATAAGTTCATCTAGTCTTAGCATCACACTGCTTAGTACAGGAAGTGCAACAGGGTAAGTAAAATCAAAACATATTAGCATTATTTTGACAATGTTTTTCAGTTAGACCTAACCTATAATACTTGAAGTCACCTCGCTTCCTTCAACTAAAATAATTTCAATTAAGCTTATTGCTGGGTAGCAAATGATGAAAAATGTTGTAATCAAAACCCGACAAACTATGTTGGTATAATGCCTACACAGGTAAATTGATATACCAATAGATTATTGAAATTTGGTGTGTTCAGGCCTAGGACTAGTTCAATATTAGCTTCAACACAATTAAGCCTACATGGATGTAAAATTAGGTATTTGGCTAAGTCTCACTGTCTCATACAATCCAACATTTCAATGGTGTGGATAATTGTTTCGATATCGATTTGGCTTAGGATTACCATTGGATGTGAAAGTGTCATTAACCTAAATGTGTAATACAAATTAGGGAAAATTGAGAAATAAATGTGGCACACCTGCCAAATTATGACCCAGTTCTAGCATCTGCAGGCAGCCTTAACCCTATAACTGTTGCAGCGGACCGTAACTAGTTCAAACTAAGTTACGTTCCGGTGTGATGTGTCTGTTGTGGTAGCGTAGTCTTTTCTACGTCTAGCAAAAATTTAGTATAATCACTTAAGTTAAATTGATAACTTACCAGAATGAACTAGAGATTTTAGAGCTTTAATTTGATAGCCTACCATATTCATGGAACTTGTGATTGTTGATATGTATTTACATAAGTTAAACCAATTTTTAAATTTAGGACTAAGTTATTTTAGTCAGCAGATTTGCAAAACTAAATTAAACATCCTGTAGAGTTATTATAGTAAGACATAAGTCAATAACTATATACGACATTTTCTATTACCGGTACTAACTTAGGTAGGTAACTTAGGCCCTAATACAAATTGCAACAAAAAATGGCTGTAAATGGCTTTAATACAAGATTTTTTATATTGCAACTTTCAGTCAAAGAATTAACTTTTAACTCCAAAGGCAACTTCATTGGAATTAATTTGATATACAAAGTAAAAAACATATGGGTAGTTTGGCATGTTTATGTATATTTTTCATAATATAAAGTAAAACTCTTCAAAAGTAGAAAAGAAAAGCCGCCACCATGGGGAATAACATGCGCCAGTTCTAGGGTTAAAATAATAGTTACTTTAAACTGGTAACTTCCTGGTCCACCAAAGAACAAGTTATTTAGGGCCTACTTAACATATTCGACCTAAGATTTTTTTGAAATCCGCCATTAACAAGAATATGTTAGTTTATGTATGTTACCGTAGTTGAGTGGCAATTTCCTAGCTTCCTGACTGGGCTTTTCACACTGTGTGCTCCGTGGTTAATAAAATATCGTTACTGGTTTATTTTTTAGGCCCTGTAACCAATAAGACCGTTTTTTATAAAGTTAGCTTAAGTTATATAAATAAATTATAAAAATCGCATGACTTTTAGTGGAATGATATCTCAGTTGCAGTGATTGTCCTCGCCCTCATTTCAGAGACCTATCCATTTTTGTTTTCTAGAAAGTTGGACCAGCTTAAAACACGGGTTCTGGATTGTATTACCACTGGGGTATTTTCAGTTAAATAAATGCCATTGTTGATCAGTGGGATTCGACTCATGGACCAAAGTCACTTGCTCCAATAAATATACCAAGCTGTATCCCAACAGTACGCAAATCATGTCCTTGATGAAATTTAAAGTAAAATTAGCCTAATTAAGACTTGAGACCAATGTTAATATAAGAACATCAGGGTTTGTCACTGCTGGATTTGTTTAGTTATACTTTCAAATCACTATTTTGGACCGGCTTTTGTGTGTGGTTTGTAACTTATTTTTTATTTAACATTGTGAGTGAATAACATTTTAAGCTATACATGGAACATGCCGAGGCCGCAAGCAGAATTATAACTGAAGTTTGGGGCTAAATTTTAAATGGCAAAGCAATTTTGAACATAGGCTGGTTTAAAATCCTGCAACGAGCAATAATTCACTTGCTAGTGGTTTTTGGATTTTCTAGGTTGTTTTACCCAACAATACTGAAGGAACAATAAATCAAAAGTGAAAAACTGCTGTAATCGTTTTATTTTTGAAAATTGACTGCAAGTAGCCTATATAATTTGGTAAACCTTAAACTATATTAAATTTATTTGGTGGGATGGGTTAATATAAGATAATGGTCACAAATCTAAGCTCGCTTTATATACCGTAGTTAATCTGAATAATATTACCGGTATCTTATCAACTTATTGTGTGGCTGACTTTTAACCTTTAGATACCGGTAACAAGTAATTTTGAGACGATAGAAATGGAACAGTCAGGACCTCCCGCAGCGCCGTCCTCGCAAAGTAATAATGTGTGGCTGGGAACTGGCGCTGTCCCCCCACCTCCCAGCCGCGAGTACTACAACAGGGAGCCATGCCCTCGTTCCCACTCCATACATAAAATCAGCAGTTCTGTCAACTTCCAGCATCCAGCGTAAAATTATGGGACCCTCAGAAACAACTGTGTTATGTATGGAGATTATAGTAACCTAACCTAACCGCCGCAGCGCGCTGTTTAAGTTTTTAGCCAAAACGTTTCCTCCTCCACACGAAATTTTTTTATTTCATTCAGTCTTTTTTTGTGAAACGCAGAACAAATATGGCTTATAAACAGATAGACAGAAAAACAAATGTTAACACATATTTAAATATCTCCGCTGCATACAACATTTTACTGCTCAAAGAGATGTGAGATCAAACCTATTTTATTTATATAGATAGACATTCCTTACCTGGAACATCTGGTATTGCTAATAACCTGTCCATAATGTGTTAACAGCTGCAATTCAAATAAATGTATTCCCCATATTAATCTTATGAGCAAAAAACCAACTTTGAGGGCAGCCCGTACCCTTGAGAATAAAGATATTGAAAATTAAAAACCTAATTGCAAAACTACGAACTGAGTCGAATTCTTTGACACTTCAAACATTAAAATTGGTCAAGAAACAACGAAGAAGTTTTCCTAACCATAAAAGCGCCTTTTTTGGCGTATTAATATATAAGATTCAGTAAATTACAGGATTCGTGGTTTGAAATTTTTGTATTTTAGGAGTATACAACAATTCTAATGTTTATGTCAGTTGGCAGAATTGCTGTTTTTATGTATGGACTGGGGACAAGGGCATGGCTTCCTGGTGTAGTACTCGCGGCTGCGGGGTGGGGGCAGTGCCAGTTCCCCGCCAAACATTTTTACTGCGCTATGTCCTGACTGTTCCAATCCTGCGCTCCCATAATTTTAAATAATCCTCTACCGGTACATATTAGACAATAGCTTTTTTAAAAAGAATATAAAATTAGCCTACTTATAAACGAGTTTTTCCAGATCAAAAGCTAAGTCTGGGCTAAAGGCCTTAAATATGTTTGCGCCCAAAATACTAAAGTGGGCATTATTACCTATAAGTTATTCTTGTTTATTGTGTGTTGCAGATTGCAAGCAGCACAAGGAGGAAAACAAGAAGATTCAAATTAAGTTTAAAAAAGTGTAATTAAGTACTAATATAAAAATTGCTGAAAAAACATTTTTGTAGGCCTATTTATTTTCCTACTTATGCTTTAGGCCTAATTAAAAAAAAAACTATTACAAAACTAAGGAGCAAAAAATATGCAACCTATTGTAAAGTATTTATCTCATGAATGGCAAACATTTGTTTAAATATTATATGAAATTTAAATAGGTATGATTTATTGTTTTGGTAATTAGTTAAAATTGGAGTCACTAAATTATATAAATCAAAATGCTTTGCATACATTCACAGATATTGGCACCTTGATACACTGCCATTTTTAATACTGAAGTTTTTATAAAAATAAATTTAGTCTCTTTGAGGTCGGCTTCACATGTCTGATAATTTTAATTTTGATCTTAAACGCAAAACATATTGATATTTAAGACAGAACGAAATTCTCAAAACAACCTATTTTGAGAAACAAAACAATTCTGTGCATATCCTGGTAGAAAACAACATTTTATTTAAATAACTTACAGCACAATATTAAGAAATTTTTTACATCCTATTGATATACATTTGACATCATATTGACGTACATTTGACATCATATTGACGTACATTTTACATCAATTTTTTCTTTTCTATACTGCTTGTTTGATATCAATTTGATGGCAATATGATGTCATGTTTGATCTGTTTTTTACATCATTTTTACGTAAAATTGAGTGCCCTTTTTACTTCCAATTGACGTCAAATTGACGTCATTTTGACGACATTTGATGTCAATATGACATCAACAATATCAATGACATTGACATTTTTTACATCAATTTTACGTCAAATTGATGTACTTGTGCTATATGGGTTTGTTCATCGTAAAGGTAATTACATTTCATCAGTTGATTGTTTTTTGAACACTTATGACCGTTTTGAGTACTTCATGAGTGAAAAAGACTTAGCACCTATGATCACTGAATGACCATTGCGGAGCTAGCTCTCGCATTGTTGCGCAAGTCAGGTGTTAAACTAAAATCTCCAAATAACAAATTAAATATTCCAATAACTAAGGAGGTCTATTGGTTAGTAACATTGTATTTTTGTTGATCTGTTCATAGTTTGTTCCATTTCATTGCATGAATAGATACGTGAAGCAAGCAAACAAAAATAATTTACTTCAACTTTGATTACTTTAATTACACTGATTTGAATGACCAGAGTCGTTTAGAAGAATCCACTACTGCAGTTCAGAGTTCAAAGAACGAGATTATTTCATTTATTTCTCACAGATGTAATAACCTAACCAAATCACCGACTGACTTTAAGTCGTTAGGCAGTGTTGTCTCCAGTATAACCAATGGACCTCCTTGATAATACCCATACAACGTCATCATACTTTTAGGTTAAGCCTATGTAATCTCTTTTCAATAGTCAATGGCTTAAGGAGGGATTTTAGGCCCTTTGTTGAAGGATTTGATCTTTATTGAATGTAACATTGCTTTAATCATTAATCGCTAGGGCTGGTTGTCATTGCATATTGCATCCACTGAACTGGGTATCATATGAGTCGAGTTAGTTCTACAATATTGAAATTGTTTCTAAAGTCGTTTATTAACTTATTTGTAACTATAGGAAATAATAGTAATTATTACTTTTTAAATAATAGTAATTATTACTTGTTAACTGTAGGAAATAATAGTAATTACATAAATATATTACAAGTAATACAATTAATTCAGTAAATTCGTAACTTCTTATAATAAAGCCGTGAAATAAACTTCTACGGCCTAAAACTCACATAACTTTATGTAAGCTAATGTTTTTCACAACCATTTATTCCGGTCCCTGTTAAAGGATTTTCCAATTATCCTTGACTGCCAAACCCCCTAAGAAAACGCATACTCAATACCAATGAGGTTAATACATCTTAGAGTTCTCTTCTGGGTTGAAAAAATGGAGCCTCACTAGAAGATATGTTTGTGAAAACACACAGAAAAACAAGGGTCTCCTGCAAATATTTGACCGAAAATATGTTTCATGTAAAAGTTATTGTATTTGAAAAGTAAAATATTTTTCTCCTTGTGTTCCATATTCATTAACGATTCAAATTATTTAATCTTAAACACACTAATTTTAAAATATGGTGTCAGGAAAACCTTTTTATTGCTTTTGATGGAAAACGGTTATCTTATAAATTGCATGTCACGTTATTTTAAGGTCTGTGCATGGTAAGTTGCCACACCACAGATGTAATTTTGATCACCTTAATGATTCATTTGTCATTTAAGTGATTTATTGAATAATAATATATTATGTCTTATTAATCTAGTCATCTTATATAATGTAATGAATGAGCTTTAAAATGCGATTGTTTGATTGTTGTGTAATTATTTATAGTACTGTTAAGATTGATTTGTATTACATGTAAAAAAGGCTCTGCCGTTGATGAAATAAATAAATAAGTAAGTTATTTTGCCGTAGGAATGGAGATTGGCGCCACCATGTAGGCTTCACTTTTTTAGGAGATTATTATTTGTATGATAGCACTGTATGTATAATAAGCTCGTTGCTCGATACTATTATTTTCACTTACGACCTCATGACCCCCCCTAAAATGATAGTCTGTATCCGCCCCTGAGCTACTTGGTGAGCCTATGCATAGCCTATAATATCACAGAAGGCACAGAGAATGTATAACTACAATATTACAGTTAATTTCGTGAAAGTTTGTGTTGTGTTATACTATCACCACTGTACGCATCAAACTTGTATCAGCCATAAATATTGTATTATGTAAATTTTGGCGTTTGCCGTAAATAAATAAATTAAATCTATGTTTTTATCCATCCTCTGTGACAGTTAGAAGCCAGCTGTAAATAAAAATAAGCCATTAAGATGCAAACATGTTGCACTTCTCCCTCTAGTGCTACGCTTTTTGATATTTCAATCTTCAAACAAACCATCAACTTCCTATAGTACTCCGGCAGAGGTAAAGGTCGACCACATTGCTGGATCCGGGGCATGCCACGTTTTTAGACTTACCCTGGAAAAGGCTAAGAATGAGGAAATGTGACTGCCAAAAGCAGCGCTATCGAGGAAAAGGAAGTAGTTCCTTTCTCCTAGCACTTCGGACCTCAGGACACCGGATCCGCAGCACACGGGGCTCTCTCCCCGAAGTAATGTGACAAACAATTCCGGTACGAGAAACGCCTGGGGAGTGGGTTATTTAGTGGGCATGGCGTTGACGAGTCCCACACTTCGTCCATATACGGATTACCACCTCCTTGAAAAAAAGAAAAACCTTCCTTTGGATATCAGTGGTGCAAACATAGGAGGCAAAGTGGGTGATCGCCTTCCTCTCAAGGTGATAAAAATACATTTTTACAAATATTGTATTAGGTTGGTGTGGCTACAAAATTATTTGTACATAATTTGTCTTAAAACATCAGAAATACAATTAGTGATGTGAGATCAGGGCCGTACTCAGCTTTCACGGGCCCCTGGGCAGGCCTGCTGGTGTGGGCTCTTGTTGCCGTCCGGATCCAAGTTGGTGACCTTGGACAAACCTAAGGGAGCACAAACTATTTGAAATGACATTGAGGGTGTTACCACCCCATCAGAATGGATAAGAAAACTCTGCACATGGACGCAATAACTGACACTCGTATCATATACAGGGGGCACCCTTCCTGGGTCTTTTGAAATAGCATTGCATTTTGGATTTTAAGTTTTATACATGATATACAACTGTTATTTTCAAATACTACACCACTTGAAACTCTCGAGACGCCAGCTAGCTCGACTTGATATTTTACGCATGCTGATTTGTCATTGAGTTTGACGTTTCTATAACTTCAGCCGTTTCAAAATTATTGTAATTTAAATATTTCAAAGATCAATAAAAAACAGGCGGATTTTACAAATAAAGGTTTGAACCCAGAAAGGTTTACAATTTTGTAAAAAATACTTTATATAGATTGTAAACATCACTCAACCCACACCTAAGTTTAAAATTACAATCCTTAGGAATGACATTTTTCAAATGTTGTTTTAAGTGTGACGTTTCAATATTTGAACATTTCAATTACTCAGCTGTGTTGAGTGATCTTATTCCACCTTATTGGTACAAATTTTACAAGTAATTGTGAAACCTATAAACATAAAATTCCGTACCTGCCAAATGTTAGGTAAGTTAAATCATAAACAAAAAAAATGCAAACAAACAAAATGGAAATACATATTGTTTGGTTAGTTCTGACCCCAGCAAAACAACTCCCAGGAGTTTCCGCAGAGAGACGGCATAAGGAAACACTTTATGAAATTTATTTAGTAAAAAGAACAGTTTACAGTGAATAAGAGGCTAATCAATTATGAATACTAAAATCATTTTGTGACTATTTGCTAACTGGAAATAATTACATACATACGCTACTCAACACATATTGATATCTCCCTGTGTATCGGATAACGTTTAAATTGTTGGATGTTCCTTAATCATGGCAGAGACCGTGTCAAAGTGTTGATAAAAATGTAAATATTCATACTGTATTTTTAATAATGTAACTGGTTTGAGAAACTGGTGAACTTTTAGAAAAATGAGTTCCTTATTTTGACATCATGTACATTAATAACTTATTGCAGACAGTTAAATAATTTCCCTTACAATACAGTATGTATCATTATTACCTTACATGTAGGCCTGCCTACAGCAGGGCCGGATTTAATCATAGGCTACATAGGCGCGCACCTAGGGGCCCGGACCACATAGAACCACATGCAAAAGCCTGATACAAGCAAAAAAAAGGTCACCAAGTTGGATCAAGACGTTAACATGGGCCCTTACCACTGGTTGAGCCCCAGTGTCCCACAGCTCTTAAATCCAGCTCTGGCCTACAGTAATATGTGAGTTCTGATATGTGATAAAAATGATAGAGTACGTGATATACCAAGAAATTAACGTAAAGATTAATATAATTCAGAAATATTTATGAAACTATCTTTCCTGGACTAATTAAAGCTCAAATAACAGTCATGAAAGCCGCAAATTAATTGTAAAAGGGAAATTCAATCACAAATTTACCCTCTGGCAGAGGGAAAATTTGTGCCTACAGATGCGGGAGGAGGCTATACAATTCCCTGCAATGACGTGGCAGGCAGTCATGTTATCTGGCAAATTGGTCATATATCCGATGACTGAGATACTGACAATTGGGATTCTGACGGCTGAAATGCCACCAAACATGGGTGGGAGTCCGGGAGATTACATAGAATGATAAATGGCCTTGGGAATTCTACTCCGGCATCGGAGGTTGGTTATATACTGTGTATATACATTTTACTTAGGGGTGTGCGAGTACACGAAACTTCGAGCTTTCGGCCGAGTATTTTAATACTCGGACTCGACTCGAAGTTTTCAAAAATACTCGAATGTTCGAGCGAGTATTTCCCGCCGATTTCCGGACGATTGCTAACGATTGCGACTGGCCGAATCGCGTAGTAACGGCCCAAAAAAGGCGATCGCATCACATGAAATCGGCCGAAAATGACGACTAAAATAGCATGAACTGGTCACAAAAAACAACTAAACGTGTGTAATGACAACCGGACCGCGTAATTTTGGTTGTAAATTTCGGCGATGTACATAATATCGGCAAAAATGGAATCTGGGCCCCTTAATATCGGCTGTAAATAACGATTTCGTCATCTAATATTGATTAAAGGTGGGTCCGGACCCAAGTGATATTGGCCAAATGACAACCGGACCGTGTTTTATCGGCCGGAAACGAATGTCAATACATAATCCAGATTGATTGTACTAGCTAAAAATCCCATTAAACTATTTAAAACTACCAACTGATGGCAAATATTCGCTCTAAACTACTCAAAACTCGAAAATAATTGTGCACTATACTTGACTCGACTTTAAAAAAATCACTACCCGCACACCCCTTATTTTACTTGTATTTTGAAAATTACAAAAATAGTGGCAATCTATCTAGTTATAGTGGCAATCTATAACTATTCATAATTGCTTTTAGATAGTACCCGTACACAAATTACTATTTACTATTTTCTAAAATTCTCGAATTAAAAAACTTGACATTTATTTAATGCCAATTTGTTATTATATATTGTTGTCGATACAAATTTGTAATTTAAACATGGCTCAATTATTATAACCAATTTGTTAAAATTGTCGTCAAGTGGACATAAGTAAAATCTGACGTTTGAAAATTCCAGAAAAAATTAACACATTGTTATAAGTTAATAATCTTATTACAAATCATATGTTTAAAAAGTTTTAAAAGGTACAATTTTTGACATTTTAAATTTTTGGGAGAGTTGTTAACATAGTGATTATAAATATTTAATATTTTTGTCAAAAATGCAATGCCAATTTTACATTACTGTAACATCAAATGTTTTACACTTGAACATTTTGGGAAATTTTTAACACGGTGGATATAACCAACACAAATTAGGTAAATTTTAAAAGATTTTAAAGTAAAAGGTTTTATTATATTATAAAATTATAAGTTATGTGGTGAAATTCCTACGCACTCTGAATTTCAAGAGAAAAGATGCGTCCTTTTCCTTCACAACTTCAATGGTCAAGTGGTTCAAAAGGTGCTATTACAATCAGAGCCGGATTTAGGACAGGGATTTAGATGGTATCCTCCTGGGCAGGGCCGGATTTAGGAGCTGTGGGCCCCTAGGCTCATCCAGTGGTGTGGACCCTTGTTGCCAGGAGACTACAGATAGAAGGGCTGCGCCTTGCGGGCTCAATAAGTGATTCCAGCCGGCCGCCGCTGTGACGTCACTGCGGGAGCTCGGAAACGCGGCGCCCTATACCTTTCCCTGTGTGAGCGGTAGTATTACAGTGCTTTAGCCTTAAATAACCAACATGTTGTACATTTCTGTAATGTTTTAAACTAAATTATCTATAAGGGATTGATTACTGAGCAGAAATACATTCATGACAAAACTTATAATGATTTAAGGGAACTAAGTCTTTAGGTCAAACAACATCACAAAGAGTTTAAATTTTATTTTTATGCGGCTTAGAATTATAATTCAAGAATAAATTTGACTAACAATGATTTTCAAGTTATACATTACAAACTGTACTTCTATTATTACCACAATTAGCAATTTATAAATATAATATTGGTTTGAAAATTATCAAAACCATAAACAAAATTAACATTAAAACAACAGTTTACTCCATACAGATTTAGTTTTTACAAAACTTATCCTATACTCTAATACGATTCTAAACAGGTCTTATCTCCAGGAAAAATATAAATATGTAAAGAAACGAATTTGAAAAGTTCATAAAGTTAACATTGGGCTTATGGAGTTTCAAGTAAAAACAATAGAATCATAACAGCTGCTTTATTATCTACCAGTGAACTGTCAAGTATTAACATGTGTTTTCCTGGGAGCAGTAACTAAAACCCTTATGGAGAATAATAAATATGTTATATATCGCTTATTTATGAATGTATATGGATGAAACTTGGTATGTGACTTCACTTAGATGAGTTCTATTGATATTTGCATAAAAACCCATTATTTTGTGTTCCTTGTTGCAGCAAACCTGCGTACTCATCCCTAATGTTATTCTAATGGAGAATAATGAATATTTTAAATATGGCTTATTTATGAATATATTTCTTATGAATTCTGGTAAGAGGCATAATGTGTTATTAAGACATATATATTCATTGGAAATTCGCTGAGTACGCAGGTTTGCTGCGACGGGGGTATTTTACCCGCGAAATCACCGTAGCGTACTTAGGTGTGGGCAAACATCAAGATTAACGTTGTGTAGTTATCAGAAGATCTCAGAAACAACAGCGGTAGCTCGAGTGAGTCAGGCGGCGAGGTGCAGGCAGAGTGATGCGTAGGTCACGTACCCATGGCAACGGGAGTTTTACCACACATCCACTGTAGTGTCCATGTGATATTATTAGTCATCTCAACTTTTCACTGTGGATGAACGCTGTTCTGCCTTTTCTTTTCTGCCTTACTTCAGTTCACTTTAGTGTATGTTGGGTCTAACTGTCATTTTTAGAATTTGATTACTACTGTATTACAATTATTATTCGGAACAATAAAAATCGGGGGGGTATTCCTCCACTAAGTTCGCCCCCCTGACTCTAAAGCTGGATCCGCCACTGCGTCGCTCACTGATAGATTTGTTGGGAAAACGTGATAAATAAAATTTTCAGTTTTCTTTGAATGATTCAACTACAAGTTGCTACACAACAGCCAACCATATTAATAAAAAACGCTTTAAAACTACATTATCCAACTAATACAACATAACTAGCAACAAAATAACTTAATAATAGCTAATTGTTACACATAGATATCAACAAGTAACAACAACAAGCGAGCGAAAGCATGTGCGACAATGGCAATACCGCGCGGATGCTCCCGCCGCTCCGCTACGTCACTTTGAGGGAGGGATAAGCGGGGGATTGGTGGGAGCGGGATCGGGCGGCGGCCGCTAAGATCGAAGGCAAGGCGCAGCCCTTCTGTCGTTCTGTCTCTAGTCCTACTTGTTGCCGTCCAGGTCCAAGTTTGTGACCTTTTAGCGAATTTTCCCTATAGGGAAGATGCGATTACCGTATCGGCATGGGAAGACCTAGGCCCGGGACCATGATAACTTTTTGTTTTGAGGTCCCCAGATGCCAAAAACAGTATTCGTTCAAATTTATATATATGGAGGATAAGTAAAATTGTATATCTCACTTATTAATGAACGATTAATAAGTGAGATATACAATTTTATACTAATGAAACTTGGTATGTGGCTTTATATGGTTAGGTTTTAATACTGTTTCCACACAAAACTCATTTTTTGTGGCCCCCATGGCAGAAAACCTGCGTACTCAGCAGCTATAATGTTATTCTTATGGAGAATAATAAACATGTGATATCTTGCTTGTTTATGAACATAAATTGATAAAACTTGGTATGTTGCTTCATCTGGAGGTGATCCATTGGTATTTGCATAAAAACCAGATTTTGTGGTCCTTGAGGCAGCAAACCTGCATACTCAGTCCTAATATTTTTCTTATGTGGAATAAATAAAATGTCATGTCTTGCATATTTATGAATATGTTTTGATTAAAGTTGGTAAGTGGCTTCATGACTTAGTGAAGTACCATTTTAAATTCGCTATGCAGGTTTGCTGCAACGGGGGTATTTCTTTTTTTGCTTGTATGAGGCTCTTGAATGTGTTTGTGTGGTGCGGGCCGTAGGCGCGCACCTATGTATCCTTTGCTTTAATCTGGCCCTGACCCTAGGTTTAACCTGGGCCCCCTTACCAACTACCGTCCAGATCAACGACCTTTTTATGGTAAGTTAGTTGTTTTCGGCTTTGGTATATGATATTTGATAGGGTAAGGGGGGTGGCGTCGGTGGTAGGCTACACAGGGCAAAAGAGACAACCTGTTGTCTAAAAAAAGGTCACCGCGGCAACAAGGGCCCACACTACCAGGCCTGCCCAGGGGTCCGTGAAAGCTAAGTAGTGCCCTGCACCGACATAACCGGTATAGTCAGAATCTATAACATCTTTACACACATCAATCGAGTGCTTCAGTACTAGCCCGAATCTTAGAACGAGACTGCCATAACATTCGCCTGGAAATTAAAAATTAAAACTAGGATCGCTAAGGTAAGACAGTTATAATTAAATCTAAGCAATTTAGAGGCTAAGATGAATTGAAATGAAAAAGATGAATCTGTTATTACCGACCTTTTTACGCGTCTCGGTTCTACGTAATCATACATGCGCTTTTAAAATTAGAACTGCACCTTCGAGTGAATCTTCCCGGAGGTAAAGTGAAAATCAGTCAACATAAAGTACTTATAATCAGGGTCGACATCAACGTCAAAATAGTATTTTTTTCGTTGTATCATAGAACCGGTCAAATCACTGTGTTGGTCCACCGGTTTGACAACGCCCGTAAAATCAGTCTAAATCCAAAAACATTTGTCTTCTTTGGCAACCACAGCCTCAAATCATCCAATTCACTACCTCCATCATCTTAGTCTTGCAGGGTTACAGACATTCCCATACCTAGTTTCTATTTCGCCGACATTGCTGTTCCTGTAACCTAAGCTAAAGGTTTCTCCAGTTTCTAGTAAAATATAAAGGTATCTACTATCAGGCGCAATATCGAGTTAAAAAGCTTTAAGCCTTGTCCTCTAGCACTTTATTAGCTTCCCATTTATTAGTGAATTTCCTATTAGCATGACCCGCACGGTGAAACTTAAGCCCGGGACCACCATAGAAGTTCCTAACGTGACCCCCTGAACTCGTTTTGAGGGGTCGTTCAAAATTGTATATATATATATATATATAAATATATATATATAAATTTTGATGTGCTGAAGTTTTGAATCGGTTTAGTAATTTATTAGCTAGGAGAGTAAATTTTTGCAAATTAAATTGAAATGTATTACATTAATGTAATTTTACATTTTAATGCAAAATTTAAATGTGTTACATTAGATTACACACAGCTACTTATCAACATTTCAAATTCAAGCCATCTTTTAATAGCTGTCATTTTGGGCTCGGTTGTCCGTTTAAAGTCGGATTTGCGGCATTGTATTCTAATAATAAAGACCTTTAATTTGATGTGCATATCAACCTATGCTTCTATTTAAGATTTTCTTCCGACTCCTTGTGGGCCGTCCCCCTGAGGTGGTAGCGGCTCATTGAAATTGTAGTAAAATAGTGTTTTATGCCCAGTAACAGTGTACCAACTTGTATAGCTCTATCTGTAACGGTTAAAAAAATATTAAGCCGTCCCGGGACTTTTCACCAGCCCTGTAATATGTGTGTGTGTGTGTGTGTGTGTGTGTGTGTGTGTTTGCACTCTAGCGGTCGCATTTTTTGTCCGATTTACTTCAAATTTGGTAGGGACGTTCCTTTCTATAATTAGTTAGACAAGTTCGTTAGGCAAAACAATCGGTAAACTCTAACCCCAAATCTTTGGGATTTTAAATTTTGAATTTTGGGTTTTTGGGCCCAAAAAGGGTCAGAATAGCCCCTAATGTAAAATAAATGCATATTAGGTTATGGCAATTAAAGAGGCGGAAATATTAAGACCCCTCCCATTATCATAGCACCAATATTCACTGAGTTATTAAAAAAATAAAGTTTTAGTAAACACAGTACGTTGTCTTAAGGTAATTTTATATTGAAAATGCTTTTTTTCATATCTTGATATAGTTTTATCACTCCTAACCCTTACCGATTTTTGATCCTGATGCTACCTCCACCTAAGCTTATAATGCACAACATTGCCTACCCAATACTGGATTTAAAAAGAACCAGGGGTATCAGAACAGCCAACAATTTAATATTTTCCATTTTTCTAAAAATGGCACAAATCCGTCGTTTAAACTCGATGTTTGATTGTTTAAAGTTTTAAATGCGGAAATTCACTTCCCTCACGTCAGCGTGCTGCGTGCGAACTCGTCTTCTGCTCTCTTATTGTGTTTACTCAGGGCCGGATTTAAGCATAGGCTACATAGGTGCGTGCCTAGGGGCCCGTATCACACAATACTACATACAAAAGCCTCAAACAAGAAACAAAGGTCGCCACCGTTCTTGGAGTTTTGTCTCAGGTCCTAAAATATTCCTTCCCGGTGGGTGGAGTTAATTTGTTAACAATATCGTTTAAAATCCCAATCCTTATATTATTTTCTCTGTAAATGCGGCCAAACATATGACTATCTCTATCAAATGTCTTTTTCAATTGGTCAATTATATATTTTGAAGAAACCTTTGTCCGTTGTATTTTATTGTTTATTATTTATTGTATTTTATTTTATTTTTTTTATTTTATTGGTGCTGCATATCTTGTCACATTTGTTATAATTTGTTATATTTCCTTGTTGAGCATTCCACAACAGACTATAAATATAATACTTATATTTATAGTTAATGTTTCATGCTTTCACCAGTAATTTATACTAGTACTTTGTTTTGTATTTCCATATTTTTGCCGTCTTGCATGATCGAGGTTCGCAGAGCTTTCAGACCAGGTGTGCTTATTTACATAAGAGTAATGTTCGCAGCAAAGAAGTCTTACGCGGGCGTCCAGCTGATTCATAAATCAACAACATACCATAAAGTTTTGCCAGCGTTAAGGGTATGATAATGGTACAGCTATTTTTAAATTATCACTGGACATGCAGAAAGAAAAGTTAAACGCTTAATCGATTAATCTAATAATACAAATAAATCAAAACAATATAATAGTTTCATAAAATAACAGCATATCATAGAATGTAAGCAGTTAAACAATGTTAATTCTAATTACACTGATGAGGAAAATATGGTACTTGTACGATAAATATCGTGTTTCCAGCAACACTGCAGGTTGGATTGGTGATCACGTGACCTTACAGCTGTTTTTACGAGGTCTCTTCCGGTTAAGTAGAAAACCTTAAATAGATCGACTCAGCAAACCTTTACAAAGTATGTATGGACCTTTTTACATTACCCTCTTCCACTGTTTGACGCTTTTATTTGCTCCACCTAGGCTATTTAGTCTGTTGGCAAGCTCATCTCATTTTTTGTTTGACATTTCCTTCGTAAAGGAATGGTCGAGAGTGGTTTTAGCTAATTTGGGATTAGCCTCCATGAAACTTATTAACAAATCTCTTTGGTTATCGTTAAATTTATTCATAATAATTGCCTAGATTTAAAATTTACTTCAAAGAGCAAAGAATCTCTTAAACACTTGTCAAGGCAGCTGTTCTTTGAAACACCGCCGGAATCGGAAGTGTGCAGCCAGTTGCTTCAACATGATTGGCTGACATTTACGCCATGTTTTTGGTTTGCGACGTTGCCAATTATTTTCATTTACGACGAGTGACTCACCCGTCAACTCTCGACTCACTTCTCACCCGACGGATTTCAAAAATACCAAAACTAGCTTGTGAGTAAGTTGGCTGTTGACGAATGACTCACCACTCACCCGTTTCAAAAATAGGCCCCCTGGTCTGAAAGCTCTACGAACCTTGTTGCATGATTGCCGTTGTATACAAAATAAATTCAACCACACAGCTAATTGTAATATATTTTTGCTCGTTTAGTTTTCCCATCAACTCCACCAGTCAATCGTAAATAAATTGAGCTACACCTATTTTTTCATTGTTATTGCCAGCGCTCTTACTTACTTACTCATTTTATTATTTCCGATAAGTAAGCTATTTTTTATGAAGGGACATTTATGGGTAATCAACGTTGTAACCTTTACAACTTTTCCCCTATAACTTTTATTTGTCAGTAAAATTATTTACTGTTATATATAAAATATACACAACAAAACATACAGTTAACTTGCAAGGAAAATGTATAGTTTAAAGGACTTTTTGTTTTTGTTATTTAATATAAGGATTATTTTTCTGGAGATTGAGAGCCCTTACTATTCTGATAAGCCTGATTGGTAGCACTGTGAGAAAATGCTAAAAGTCAGCTTTAGTGATTAATTAATTAGATTTAAGGTTAATTTCGAGATAATGTCTCCCGTCAATATCTTTAAACTAATAAGTGATTACAAATCTTACCTCTTTATAGTGTAAATGTATTTATTATCAAATTTCCATGACAACTGGACTGTGAAGGAGCTCTGTAAAGTATCGAGTGAGAATGTACAACTTTTGTAGGTTAGAATATTTAACTTTGTGGAAAGTTTTAAGTGACACTTTCTCCCTAAGGTTGGTTACTTCAAAATTAGTTTACATTTAAATATTACGCTTAGTTCCTATTTATTTATGATAAGCTGACACACCTCTTATGTGTAGCAACAGTTTGGTCATATTTAGGTCAAATCAGCAGTTAGGCATAGGTATTCTTTTTGCAATGTAGAATATAGTCCTTTTAAATCCCACTTTGACCTTAAACAAACTGTTTTTTACATTCTCCTGCCAACTGTTAGTTCCATATATGTTGGCAATGTACTCTGGATTAAACGTTTTGTGGTTTTAGAAGCCATAAAAATCAATAGGGCGTACTACAAATTTGCAATACTACCTATTATAACTTTTTTTGTATTTTATGCTTTTTATTTCTAACGAACATCGACTGCAGCTAATTGTTTTGTAAAACTTGTAAAAATTGGCTTTTGCCGTTGAAAATAAATTTAATTTAACTTCAACATGTTCCTTCATGAAGGAGGGTATGTGCCGCTCACGTAATTTTTCTAACAGCTCTGTAAAACCATCAGTGACAAAATAATTTGAGTTTTCCCTTTTCAATCACATTGATGAAACCAATTTAAATTATGAATAGCTTAATGTAAGAACGAGGCAATAGACAAAACAAATTGTTTCTTTGCAAATATCAAAAGACCACAACCTGGCGAAACGACATACCAAGTTTCATCAATATAATAATTAAGCGAGATGTACGGTTTTACTTAATCTCCATAAGAATACCATTGGATATCATAGGGTCACTGTGTTTAGCATGTTTAGTTAAATATAGTAAATAGCAGGTATAGGTATTCAACTAAGCTAATTTTAAAATCAAAACAAATTTGAATCATTGTCCCTGTGGTTACAGGGCCTACCTAGATGTTAGATCAGTGGATTAGGAAACCTTGGCAAAGCCGTTAGGCATGTCTTACCCTAACTAATTGTGTGCAGGTCGCTAGCAAGAAAGAATCTAGCAGAAATGGAAAGGTGGACGGGGGGAGCAGACAACCTCTTAGAGGGCAAACTCCTGAGACAAATGCTTATCAGCCCTCAAACAGGTTATCTGCCCTTCCCTCTTAGCTAGACTAACTGACAAGATACACCCTATCCACGTTCATCAGCTGGGGACCCCACGGTCATATGGAAGAATTTCTGTCCCCTGCTGTCTACAATGCAGAGGGACCAAGGTAAAAGGGGAGCTTGTCATTGTGGATAGCCAAGCGACTGCCCACATACTATGACGTCTTCATTTGCTGGACGGTACCCAATGTCAACCTCCATGCTGCTTTAGACCAGTCTCTGGGAAGGGTCCGCATATTGGAATAAGAGTCATCTGGTGGACGGGTGTAGTTATGGTTCATTAGCCTACATTACCGGTCTTCAAAACTTGGCTAATCATGACTGAATCACCTCAATTGTATTTCAGTGTTCAGTATGATTTGTTAGTTGCACATTCCAACTCTTAATTCTTCTCTAATTCCCTCATTTCTCTATATTTACCCTACCTAATAATTAATTCCTATTCACCATAAAATATGCATTAGTCTTATGTCTCGGCATCTTAAAAAGTGTTATAGGCTAGTATATTCAGTATTGTCGGCAGTTTAAAATCATCTGTTTTACATTAATGCTATAACAAATTTAAATCATTAACCAGTGCTAGATCTTATTCTTTCGTTTTAAACCTTTACAGTTGGAGGTAGAAAATCAATGGATGTCAATCAATGGCTTCTGAACAGAAAGAAGAGAGAACAGGAGATGAAGAACATGGAGGCCAAAGTATGGCATCAGTACAGCAGACAGAGAATCAGAGCAAAAGAGAAGCAGGAAACAAATCTGCAGACATCAATCCAGTTCCTTGGGAACGGTTCTCAAACTGGATCCACTGTATTTGCATTGTTACATTTGATCTGGAACTTGGACAAGCCATTGAGGTAATTCAAAATTAGCCTACTCTAAATTAGTTTTAAAAAACAGTCTCAGGATTTAAACAGACTGTTATTGTAGGAAAAATGGAAACTAAATAGGCCCTAGCAGTTTTATGTTCGTGGGAACCAACTGTTTATGACATAAAAAATTACTTTGAGAAGAACCAGGAAGTAATATATGTACCGTATAGAAAGTAATGTATATATATATATATATATATATTTATATGAGGAAGTAATATTTCCTGACGATTCACTGTGTAGACCTTAAGACAAAGTAGCTGCCGAACTGTACAATATCGGCCATAACAACAAGGAGACCGTATTAAGTTTACCGTTAATTATGATCGAGCTGTAGTTTACCGTTAATTATGATCGAGCTGTAATACTGATCTTAATTGACAATTCAGTCACGTAACATTGGCTATAAATCACGATTAAAGTGTGTAATATCGGCCATTGTTCGCTGCTCTTTTGTATTCAAACAAAGCTATAATTTTGTTTTTATAAATTGAACTAGGCCTACTATTAAATAAATCAAACAAAATTTCAAATAAAATCAAACTATTGTCTTTATCTCAAACAAAACTCACGGCCGAATTGGATGAACGAAACTGAAAGCAGAATATAAAGCGCTCATCCACACGTACAATGTTGGGTTCAACCGAAAACAACAGTTGTATGGTACACAATCAAGCACCCAACCTAGCAGCAATATTAAGAAATACAACCAAGTTTGGTAAACACAGGGACGTTGAGTGCGTATTTCAAAGTTCTCGACTCACCGCGTGGACACAGATGGTGAGTCTTTCACCTGCAATATGTTATGGTAGGGCATTAATCTCATTTATTGATTGTAAAATCTCAAGTGTATTCCCCTGGTAGTTCTAAACTTTTATATCAAAAACCTAGAATTTTACATGAATTTCACCAGACACCATAACACGGTGGCAGCTTTGCTATCAAGCTATTGTCTTGTTCAACCTTTTATGTTTAAAACTTTTATGTAGGGCACAGTACAAATTGTTGTTATTTTCAGGTAATATATCCAGTCGATGCCCAGCTTCAGGAGGAGGATAAGACAAATATCTGCTACCTTGCTTTCCCCGACTCCAACTCCAGTTGCATGGGAGACACCAAGTTCCACATCCGCATTCGCCAGACCCCTGGTGGTACAGACCTCCTTCCTGTGCATATAATCTATAATCAAAAGTGCCCCGTCTACTTACAAGTTGATAATGGCTATTTTTATGGCTACGTTTACTTTCGTCAAGTCAAGGATATAACGCTGCCCAGAGGATATTTCCAGAAGGTTAGTCAGACTTCGTGTTAGCGAATTTCCCCTATAGGGAAGAAGCTATTACCGTAGGTGGTATGGTAAGACTTAAGCCCGAGACCATGATAACTTTTTGTTTTGAGGTCCCCAGATGCCTAAAACACGATTCGTTCAAATTTATATATATGTGTCCTGCGATAAATTACCGCGATAAATTTTGAAAGAAACGCCCCGATTTTGATGAAATTTGGCACAAATGTGTAGAGTAACATTTATGACTTTAAGTTTGAAAACCAGATCGATCGGACTATGAGAAGGGGGTTTTATTGGGGTTTTAAATTTTCCAAAAATTAGTTTTTTTAATTTTTCCCCCTACAATATTAAAAACACTCAATTTTGGTTATAGCCATTTTATAGAGCTTAAAAAACTAATAATTCGGTATTTTGAATTATTAACCTAGGTTAAGTGGTTGCAGAGAAAAGTCAAAAAACGCATCCATAAAATTTCCCATGTTAATCTTACGGGAAAAGGGGTTTGGGATTTTCCTTAGATAATTTTACTAAAAACTTCACATTTCTTTTTACCAATCAGTTAAGCTCTACAAAACAATAATTTTGGTGTTTTAATTGTTGATCTACGTCCAACCGTTGCAGAGATATTCAAAGTACTAAACACAGTACATTGTCCAATGTTATCCTTATGGAGAAAAAATCAAATTTTATATCTCGATTATTTATAAATGTATATTGATGAAACTTGGTATGTGGCTTCAACTAGTTGTGTTTTATTGATATTTGCACAAAAAAGGTTTCTTGTTGATTTCCCCGTAGCAGCAAACCTGCATACTCGGCCCAATGTTATTCATATGGAGAATAATTCATGTTTTATATCTTCCTTAGTTATGAACCTAAATTAATAAAACTTGGTATGTAGCTTCACCTGGTTGAGTTATATTGATAATTGCAAAAATTCAAATTTTTTATCTTCCTCGTTGCAGCAAACCTGCGGTCTCAGTCCTAATGTTATTATAATGGAGAATAAATCAAATGCTATATATCACTTATTTATTAATGTATTTTTGTGAAACTTGGTAAGTAGCTCTATGTAGTAGTGAGACACATAGCCTATGTATGCATTGGAAATTTGCTGAGTACGCAGGTTTGCTGTGACGGGGGTATTTTCTTATTTAGTTCCATACCCTTAAGTCAGGATTATGTTACTTTTTTTATTTCAGGCGGTGCAGAGTTAAATGCACCTTATCATCAGATAGTTTCTACCTTGAAGGAAAATTGGTGAACATGTGCCTCTTAAATTGATGTAGGCCTATTCGGTTTAATATATTGGCGAATTCTGCAAAAGTTAGAAGTTATGGAATTGATTGTGCAATATTATGAAATTCTAAGAAAACTGCTAACAAGGGGTATTAGTTTATTGTATCACTCTTTTTTGGCAGTACCAGTACAAGTATTTGTCTTGTACAAAACAGAAAAACTAGGCACGTTCAAACGTGAAAGTTTATTATTTAAATCAGTTAATAAATAAAATAAAATATGAAATCTTAGAAATAGGGAAAAATTAGGTTCTAACCAATAAAGCCACTTATTTTCTTACTAGCTCGAGCATTACATTCTACCGAGAAGATAACGCAAGGATCAGTAATGAACTATGTAGGAACTCAAAATCTTTGGCTTGCTCTAACACCAATGACCACAGTTGATCTCTTAAAAAAAATATTCAACACGTAACTGAACAAATAAGAATAAAACCCAGACTTTGATAACTAGGCCTGCAGGAATTAGTCCTGCCATTGTTTTACGGGTTCCATCCCAATTCGTACTATTAATTTGTCAAATCTAGTCCAGCATTTACTTGATATTTGGAAAATAATGTGCAAGACTACTAGTTAAAAGGAACTTCATGGGAAATTTTAACTCAGTTACCTCATATAAGGGGTTCATCCTAGATAATGAAAATGTAAGCAAATGTGTTTTTGTTTTAGGGTTTATAAAGTTTTGTTTTAGTTACAAATCTTCTGCTCCAGAGTTTCCAACGTTGTAATGTTTTTAGTGTTATGTATTAAACCGTGTATTCATATCTGTTTCAGAGTGTGATAATAATCTCTAGATTCCCATTCATCAACTTGTTCAGTGAGGTGGTAAGCCTGATCGCCCCTGAGTTCTTCGATAATGGGTGCGAGAGCGTAGAGGCGGCATGTCATGACATTGACCAATGGCCTGCGCCCACACCCGGGGACACGCTCAACCTTCCCATTCTGGGCACCGTCCTTCAGGTACCGACATTAACAACTTTCATGTTGTCGTTAGGGGTGTGCGAGTATTCGAAATTTCAAGTTTTCGGCCGAGTATGTCAATACTTTAACTCGACTTGAAGTTTTTAAAAATACTCAGAAGTTAAAGCAAGTATTCCCGCCGATTTCCGGACGATCGCTAATGATTGTGACCGACCAAATCGCTTAGTAAAGGCCGAAAAAGGCTATTGCATTGCTTCAAATTGGCCGAAAATGACGACTGGACCGCGTAATTTTGGCCGCAAATGAAGACAGAAAACATACTATCGGCCAAAAATTAAGACTGGATCACGTAATAAAGGCCAAAAATGACGACGCTATACATAATATCGGCAAAGTGGCGACAGGGCCACTTAATATCGGCCACAACTAACGAGTTTGTCATCTAATATTGATTATAAGCGATCTTTGGACCAGGAGATATTGGCCAAATGACAACTGAACCGTGTTTTATCGGACTGAAACGAATGTCAAACCGTGTTTTGTTTGTCAATTCGTAATCCAGTTTGATTGTTCTGGACAAACATTTGTATTGCTACTCATGTATTAGTTAGAAACCTTGTTTAGATTATCTGGAGTGGTAGGCATATCAAAATCCCATAACACTATTTGAAACTACCAACTGATGGCAAATACTTGCTCAAAAATACTCGAAACTCGAGAATAATTGGCACTACTCGACTTGACTCGACTCGATTTAAAAAATCACTACTCGCACACCCCTAGTTGTTGTTTAAGATATTACTGTGGACATTTTCCATCACTAATCAGTCTTCATGTCTGCGAACAGTACCTCGAATATGTACCTCGAATATTAGTGGCACAATATTAAGTTGATGATGCAAACGAGGATTGAAGTAATGTCCTTGGAGATATCAAATTCATGAAGGTCGTATCAGCTGAGGGAAGTTAGTTGTATCGGTAAAACCAGCGTAGCTATCATTGGATAGAGCACAAAATAGTGCATCTTTCAAACATATTTGATATTTCAAGGCTACTGGTCCCTTTATCAATATATGACACTTGACAAGAGAATGCCCCCCCAGTAGTCAAAAACTCAGGTTAAATGAACATTATGTATTCTATGTATGGTAGTTTTATGTTAGTTTATTATAACATAGATAAACATTAGTAAATTACTAAATTGGTAATGAACTTGCTATTTGTACCAAAAACTCGGTGAACACTGTTTTCTCTTGGTTTTTGTTTTATTAAAATAATATTTTTGAGTATAAAAGGTTAAATTCTTATACGATAATCTGAAGAAAATTTATGTTGAATAATACTTTTAGATAAGGCTGTTTAGGATGAACATATTTATAATTGTAAGGCGGTAATAAATCTAAGAGAAGAAAGTAAACAAAATATAAAAATTGTACAGGTGCAGGTGCCGTGTGACAGTGGGAGGGGAGGGAGTAACTCGAGTTTGGTCCCTCCAGGGGGGAATGTGATGTTGATATCCCCCTCCCCGATGCCGACTGTGTTGCCATCCGTGTATGAAGTGAACACGTTCGACGTCCTCTCCACGGTTCTCTATCACATGCATCTGCTGTGGGAGCTAGTCCTTACTGCCGAGCCCATCGTAGTCATGGCATCCTCCCCTGCCACCTCTGCCCAGATGGTTCAGGCTCTGGTCAGGTAAGAGTTGTCAGTAAGAGTTTAGCCATTAGAGGGGTTCCAGTAACGGAAGAGTTCACATTTCTGTCTGCCTCACATCCATGAGACAAATGTTAGCATTAAAGTTCTGTCAAAGGATAATCTGAAATTATTGATTCATGACTAATTAAATATACCTAGCGATTTCAATAAGCAGAATGTTTATATCACAAATAGCCTTGGAAAAATGTAAAATATTTATTTTGTTTTTTTAATTTGATCACTGAAATGGCTAGGTATTTTTGTTCTTTAAAATGAGTCATAAATCAATGATTGCAGACAATCCGTTTAGGAGGAACGAGATGTAAAGGTTAACATGCTCATTTGGGAGAGGCAGGTAGAAACACAAAATCTTTCATGAGCCCTCCTAACCACCAACCATACCACGCCAACTTGAGCAGGTGTCTTTGTTATTATTTGTGTAAATATAAAATTGCTTTGAATTAAAATCATCCCTGCAAACATACAGACTTACATTGTCTTATTGGGGTTAGAGGAAGGAATGGGTTTGTCGAGTTTAAACACCCCCCTCTTTAGGAACAAATTGTTTCTGCATACTGTTGTTGCCAACTAAAATTAGAAATTGATACTCTTAAAGAATGATAAACTCTTACGATATACTTTTAACGATGATTAAAGTCTGAAGTCTTGTCCAGCTTTATGAACTCTTGTAATTTGACCTAGGCCTACTTAAATATAAATGCATGTTCAGACCAAACTTCACAAACATCAGTTATTAATAATTCAGGGCCTGTTACAGACCTTGATTCAAAATGTCAGTGTATGACTCCACATTTACACATTCCAATGTCAAGGCGCACAACCCCTGTATACATGTAGGTATTGTGATGAAGCTTTTTTAAGCATAAAAACCAAAGAGGTAGAGGATTTTTGACAACTCTTGCTAAAATGGGCTTCCATGTAAATTAGAATGTAGGTACCTCAATTAGTCATATATTTCAACGAATGTTTGAAATTTAATGACCATAGATTATGTAGGCCTACTACTAATGATTCTTATTTTAATCTTATGATGTTACATGACTGACAAGACAGCTTATGAGTATCATATAATAATTATGATTATCAGATTGTAATATTTGTCTGTCAGTTGTAGGCTGGGTATTGAAAGACTTGTTTTAAACATTAGGGTGCCACTTAAACTATCTAATTTGACACTATGACTTCGGCGTTGTGGGCAGGGCCGGATTGAGGCATTGGCCACATCAGCCCAGGACCAGGGCAGCAGATTTTTGGAATCAATCACTGCCATATTTTTTAAATGTGGTGAATTACAGTCACATAAAAATCCAAGAATAATGAAGCACATTACTGTTTTTATAAAACCATTTGAACACATGAGTTGCAGCAAAAAAACCGGCTCCATTAAGTACATTCAAATCAGTCTAAATCATTCAGTGACATCGTCTGCATCAAACCTTTGCTGTTGATGCATTTTCTCAGTTTTAAAACACTCTCTAATACCTATCCACCTTTGAGGTTATGTATGTATATTTTTTGGGAGGTTGTTTAAAACATACTCAGTAACTAATCTAATGTAAAAATATTCAAACCATTCTTTGCAGATTACAACCAAAAATGCAGGTATTTACGATTTACTGTCTTGCAACAGCTCAGGTTTTTATCAATTTATGACCAAATAGGCAGAAAGCATGAAGCCGACTGCAGTAATTATTAGTAACCAAACTGTTTATTTTTTGGACCTAAACGGTTCGGTTACTAATAATTACTGCTGTGTAGGCTTAAGCTGTATAAGCAGCCTGAAAACCTGGGTCACTGGAGGTGCTGTGGGAAGGCAAACTCGGGATCCAACAGGTTAATAAAGTTTAAATTGTTGCCCGATGCCAGTTTTGATTATTAAATTTAAGGGATCTATTTTAAATTTAGAGAAACTATTTTAAATAACTTCTTATTTTAGCAAATTTCTCCTATAGGGAAGAAGCTATTACCGTAGGTGGCATGGTAAGACTTAAGCCCGAGACCATGACAACTATTCGTTTTGAGGTCCCCAGATGCCAAAAACACTATTCGTTCAAATTTATAAACAACTTTTTTATTAGCATATTACGTGTTGTTATTACTTACGGGATGTAATAAAAGACGTCTTACAACACTTAAGATATATTTACACTTATACTGATTCACATACAGACGGTAAACATATATAAAAGATGGTACTAGGCTATCGATTTCGACGAGTCACACCAGTCATCAGGCCAATGAGAGAACTCTTATTGGAGTTAGGATTGTTGAGTTCTCTCATTGGCCCGATGATGACTGGTGTGACTGGTCGAAATCGATAGCCTAGTACCATCTTTTATATATGTTTACCGTCTGTATGTGAATCAGTATAAGTGTAAATATGTCTTAAGTGTTGTAAGACGTCTTTTATTACATCCCGTTCAAATTTATCTATATTTAATCTATATATCTAGATATATATATATTAGGGATGGGCCAATTCCAAAATTCCTCGATTCCGATTCTAAAATTTGGGCTTCGATTCTCGATTCTGTGTTCGATACCGATTCCAAGGCAGATTTATGCACAGGACGAAAAAAATACAGCACCTAAAATTAACAATGAATTTGTTATGTGTAGCCCACCTGGCAATAGATATATAGCCCACCAAACAACACTTTTAGCCAACAAACAAATTTGATAAGAAAACATGAAACCATTATTTGTTTATATTTCCACTTAGGTCTTACAAGAGAATTAGTGTTAGATCTTCCGGTAAACAAATTATGAAAACGAAAACATACTATTCAAGAAGTCTTCAAAATAAAACTAAAAGTTAGGATTGTAAATCAAACTTCCGTACAGAAAAATAAGCATCTAAACCCTCTTCCTTTTAGACGACATAGCCTAGGCCAAATATATTTTGTTTTAAAGCCTAAAAAATCGGCGAAAGTAACAAACGAGAATCGCATCCACACTCAATAACAGTTGCCAACGTCCTATTGTTGTAGAAATAGTAACTTCACTTTATATAGCCTAAATTAATACAATATAATAATCACGATATATCAACTAAAACCTACAGAGTGCTGCTTATTGTCGACAATGGATCGAATAATAAAACAATTAATATAACGGATAAGGAATGTCAGGAATGTGGAACTTTATTATGATTGTTAATAAACGGATTTCGGTAGGTTCAAGTTCGAGGTGCTGCAAACAGACAGCGTTGGGGCATTACTAAACTGCCATTGATATGCCATTGACATGACCCTAGCGCTGCCTAGATGGTTTTATGTCCTGGTACCCACAGCTTGTTCCCGTTATTAACCCGTAATGTCCGATAAATATTAAACTGAAACGAGATTGACCATTCGATTCTCTTTGGTTCATTTCATCGTAGATGAATGTTTGTTATTAAATATTCACTTTGCCGTATTGCTGGAAACTATCGTATAGTACGTAACATTTTGAATCAAAATAAAATGGCTTTACTTGATAATTAAAACAAAAAATTGGTATTTATTCATCCATTGTACTGTTTTGTTAAGAGATGATTTTTAGATGCAGTTGTTAGACGGTCGTTACAACTGCATCAATAATCGGATACTTCAAAAGTAGCTTGTCAAACAAAAACCACTGAGTACAGACGACCAACTTATTGCAAATATGGCCGGCATCATGTATACCCGTGATGAACAAATTTATCTTTATAAACGACGACGACGAAAGTAAACTGGAATTTCTGCTGAATGCCTAAATGTCTTTGTATGAAACGAAAACGTTTCACTCACTAGCCTGTTTTTAAATGCTACTAAACTGTAACGAGATTAATGATCCGAATCAAACAATCGACCCTGCTGATAAAGTATTCATTTGGCCTTGGTATTGTTGTGAATAGGATTACGATTACAAACATTCACTTCATCGCTTCTTGTATTGTGTATGTAGATCTTCCAGTCAGAAAACGGAAGTTATAATTTGCTGTCTCACTCAAGAAGGGTTAAAAATGTAATAAGAACATTAAATAAAACAAAATAACATCACTTGAAAGTCAAATACCGCTAGCGTTATGATTTTTAACCGCTTAAAATCTGGAATCGGTATCGATCACATAGACCCGAAGAATCGAGTATCGTCGATATCTCGATACCCCTGGTATCGAAGGTATCGGCGATTCTGGAATCGGAACTGGCCCATCTCTAATATATATATATATATATATATATATATATATGTCCGTTACCTCGTTAACTTTTGAAATAAACGCCCGATTTTGATGAAATTTGGCACAAATGTGGAGAGTAGCATTTATGACTTTAAGTTTGAAAACCAGATCGATCGGACTATGGGAAGGGGGTTTTATGGGGGTTTTAAATTTTCCAAAAATCAGTATTTTGAATTTTTTCCCCTAAAATTCTAAAAACACTCAATTTCGGTTATAGCCATTTTATAGAGCTTAAAAAAACAAATAATTTAGTATTTTGAATCATCAACCTAGGTTAAGTGGTTGTGGAGAAAAGTCAAAAACGCATCCATAACATTTCCCATGTTAATCTTATGGGAAAAAGGTTTTTAGATTTTTCCCAGATCATTTTTCTTAAAACTTCACATTTCTTTTTACCAATAGGTTTAACTCTACAAAACAATCATTTCGGTGTTTTAATGGTTGATCTATGTCCAACCGTTGCAGAGATATTCAAAGTGCTAAACACATTACGTTGTCCAATATTGTCCTTATGGAGAATAAATAAAATTCGATATCTCAAATATTTATGAATGTATACTGATGAAACTTGGTATGAGGCCTCAACTAGTTGAGGTATATTGATATTTGTACAACAAAATTTTTTTTTGTTGATTTTCCCCTTAGCAGCAAACCTGCATACTCGGCCCTCATGTTATTCATATGGATGATAAGTAAAGTTTTATATCTCCCTTAGTTATGAATCTAAGTTAATAAAACTTGGTATATAGCTTCACCTGGTTGAGTTGTATTGATAATTGCAAAAAAAAAATATTTCTTATCTTTCTCGCTGCAGCAAACCTGCATACTCAGCCCTAATGTTATTCTTATGGAGAATAAATCAAATGCTATATATCACTTATTTATCAATGTATTTTTGTAAAACTTGGTAAGTGGCTCTATGTAGTAGTGAAACACATACACTATATATGCATTGGAAATTCGCTGTGTACGTAGGTTTGCTGCGACGGGGGTATATTTAACTTATAACTATTTTATTTTGAAGTGTTTTAAACAGTTTTTTATTTACATCCCAACATTATTTTAAACTGTCATGTTAGTATTTATTTGTTGTTAAAAGTTATAGAAGTATTAATTGTCCGCTATATTGTTGAATGGTTTATTGAAAGCCGAATTTAATAATAATAGTTCTGTTACAAAACAAATATCTCTTCTTTATTATCTATTTAAGATAAGGATTTTGCATACTATCAATATATACAGGTTTCCAATAAATTGCCCCTCTATATTAGAGATGAAAATTTAAATCTAGCCTAAAAATATTTAAGAAGGAACTCTATATATTAAGTTGATGGAATTATGTCCTTAGAGTATTGAAGAAATTAAGAATATTATTTGATATATAATATTATATTATAATATAATATTATTACACTAATTACTGTTTGCCTAACTATTTTAAAACTATCTAGGATTGTTTAACTGATGTATCATCTTGACATGTCATGTTTCACCTCTAAATTTCAGCCATTTTATGAATATTTGTTACAAAAATTAATTGAATTGTGTAGATGTGTGAATTAACTTTAATAATTTGTGAATCATTAATTACAGCATGATAACACCATTGATGTACTATGCGGATTACCGGCCGTATTTCACTATCCACGACAGTGAGTTTCGGGAGTACACCACCAGAACTCAGGCCCCACCGCCAATCATTCTGGGTGTTACAAATCCGTTCTTTGCCAAAACTCTGCAGCATTGGCCTCATATCATTAAAGTACCTGATTCTTCTAATGGAAGTAAGTATGTCATATTGGTGTTAAAGTTTGTGTAACCTTCTGGCCGAGGTCTGTTGTCAGAGTTTTCAGGTTGCCCTAATGTCTCTGACATGCCCTGTTGACTACTTATGTAGGCGGGACCAACGGCTTTAACCCATTGGCGTAGATTTACGAGCTGGTTACGTTCCTTACTTGTAATTTTTTAAACCTATGAATTGGAATAGAAAATTAGTGTTTCAAAATGGATTATGTGTTGTGTTGTGGCGTATTTTAATTAAAATATTGTTTTATTTCAGTTTAAAGAGTCACCTTGGCATACACACAGTAGACATAAGTAAAGAGTAGCAAAATCAGTGTTGACCATGTGCAACTCACAAAGAATTATCAGATCCCGTCAAATTCCAATTAAACCTGCCACTGTTTATTTTACTTGGGCCCTCTCACCAACATTGCCACAGAAAAGTTAACTCATTGAGAGTTGCACGACTGGTCAGTTTTGGTCGTGTGCGGGAATCGAACCCACAAACCTTGTATGAACACCTGGCCGAGATGTTTCCACGACTTAGCCAACTCGGCTACCACGACCAAGGGCCTAGCAGCGTTATATAGGTTTATAGTCAGTCCGTGCCCCTAGCGGAGAGAACCGTAGTTGCCTGCAGTCATTAGTTACAGATTTTGCTACTAAAGTGCAGCACCAATCAAATCCCGGTGTAGGCCATTGCGAATAGAATATACTATCTTAATGGGTTAATGTGCCCTCCGAAGCATGGTGGCAGTCTGGGTTTCAAAAGTCTTGGATACCACCGGGAATTGAACCCGGGTCTTTTGGGTGGTAGGCCAGAACTCGACCCACTTAGCTAAGGCTGCCACATCTTGGTATTAAAATAATCATATATGATGACAATAGTTAGTATAGATCTTAAGTGAACTCACATTCTGAAACAGCTGTGCACAGCAATTTTCCCTTTGGTTTGCTAGCAATTTTATTAATTATTGAACATTATCGTCATAATTACAACCTGAACAAATAGCATTTGGTGATAAAGATTTGTAAATTGTAATGACATATTTTTGCTATTTTGTAGAACAGTAAAATAACGTTTTTTCTAAAATTAGTGCCTCGAAAATTCGACAACTTAATAATTAAAATGCCCGAAACCACCTGATATCCTAATATTCAAATTACAGCTCAGTGTTTTATATCTGTACTAACTTTACTCACTATGGTTTTAACCCTCAACTCCTTCAAATTAGTGGATTTTTTCATTTTGAGAGTAAGGGTGTAGCTTGCTTTTTGCCACTTCAACCTTAACCCTGGATAGGGTATTTTACATGCAAGAAACGTTTTTTTTTTTAAATTTTAGTCATAAAGTTAAGTTTTTTCTGTCCACTCAAACATATATAGTCAACTCCCAATTATCCGGGAGCGGGTTAATCAGGTTGTGGTTTAACCGGAGTCACGAATTGTTTATTTTTATTATTTTATCTATCCCGTAAATAAAGAAATTGATAACAATCTATTTGGTTAAATTATCTCCAGAATTGTAAAATTCACTTTATTTATCAGATTGAATACTATACAAACAATTAGGTAAATACAACGTAATCTGAGAGTCTGTCATCTCGCTAATGAGCCGTAGGCGCATGCTAGGGAGCCTTGATACTGCTCAAGCCACCTGCATCCCTGCACCTGCGCTAGGCAGAGCGACAGGCTGACGGTCTATAAATAGAAACCAATCAAAATAATCACCCTTCCTGTGCTGTTTCCCTCACACGTTTTTACCCCCAGTGCAGAATTAATTAGCATACTGTTCGGTGTAGTTCTGTGACAAAAAAAATTCACAGGGTATTTCTAACGTTTTTAGAGAACTTAACCTATTAAATACCATTTGGCGTTTTGGAGAGTTTTTACTGCGATCAGCCATTGATAGTATTAACTATTATTATCTTGTTTTATTTTTTTTTAGATTTCATCTTATTTTTAAAATCTCCAAAAGTATTAAATTTACATAAATATGTCTTAAATTACATAACACAATATTGTAGTAGAAAAATGTGAATAAACCTTTATTATATTCGTAATATTCAATTTATTGAATCCCTTTTTTTTAACTGTTGTTTTGGGGTATTCGTGACCGTCCAACTGGTCACTACCCTGGATAATCGGGAGTTGACAGTAATCTTTTGATTTATATGTCTTAGAATAATTTGAATTCTGTAAACTTGTTTTCCTAGGTACCTTTCAAAAACATAAAATAAGGAAAGGCAACCACCTGAAAATGCTGGATACAAAGCCAGGTGTATATACACAGTATCAGCCGTTCCTCCAGAAGGACAAGACAATCCTGAAGAAGATCATGAAGGGTGTGCAGACTAAACGGCCCGGAGAGGTGCAGTCAGCTCTGTTACGACGCCATCTTCTGGAGCTGACCCAGAGTTTCATGATTCCCCTTGAGAGGTACATGGGCACCCTCATGCCTCTCCAGAAAAACATATCACCTTACAAGGTATTTAGTTTTGTTGTTGTTGTTAGATTTGTTTATGTATAATCATAGATATTTTGTTCTACCAATTATGTTTCACAATGAAATTTCATTGAGAAATATTAATGTAAGAGGAGTAATGTTGAAATTAGGTTTAAAAGATAATTTTCAGTATTTGAAATTTGTGTGAGAGTTTTTATACTTAGGCCTAATATGCTTGTTCTCATTATGTAGTATAGGGTTATTGTGTTTTCTAGAAACAACTTCTGGATATTACTTTCTAGTCTGGTTGTGGTTTCTGGCAAGTATTACTGAAATCGATTTGACAAATATTTTGCAAGTTAATAATTACCACTAGGTTACTGTTAACTTACTTTGAATGTCCCCGTGTTGTCTGCCTTTATGTTCTTACTATCAAACGAATTTGGATAAAATTAGTATTCAGGAAGTGGATGACACTCATGAAAACATGAAACACGTCGAAGGCAGTACAAATGTTCTTGACACTAAGATTCATGTGCTAAATTAGACCATAAAAAGATTTCATAAAACATATTGGAAAATACTGTTACATATTTTTCAAACAACCCTGTATACCACATAAACATGTTTTTATATATCTTGTGACCTCATACTATTTTTGTTGTAAGTAAGGATTGGATTTCCTTTAACCTAGTTTTAGCAAGATTCAATTTTTAATTTTGAACTTACTTATCTTTCAGATTATTCCATTTGATATATTTATAGGCAATGACAAGTTCTAAGTTTGTTCTCGGCTGAAACTACACAATCCAGTTCCCAATATCAGCAGATAGTATCCTAGAATTAAGCTGAAAAACTACTTCTTGGATGCTTTTTTCAGCTGACAATGTTTGATACGGTCATAAGTTTTTGCAAGTAATATACTAGTGACTAGAGTCTAGATGTTGTTCGGTAGAAGTTTGTAGACCTTTTAGTGTTTAAGTCAATATTTGATATGGTTAGTGCTTTTGGCAAATTAAACGAGTTAAAGTTGTGCTCATGATTTTAGTTGATATGAAATACTTTTATCACAATTCCCAACGAATATTTTAAACGGCAATTCACTGCTTCATTGGTGATTTGCAGTCCAATTTGGGGTTTTTGCCCAGTAATTTTTTGCTAGATTGTCTCTTAACTAGATATTATGTAGTGTGGATGCAATTTACGGTTAATATATATTTCAGTCAATAATATATGGTATGCTTTTACTGTTATTTATATTATGAATCTGGCTGCTGTTTGTAGCCTATCAGGTAAAAATACAATCAAAGCAGTAGAAAATGTGGTCAATAAAGTTCTGGCAAATTTTGAAAATAAACTGTTGTCATCTGCGTTACTGATTGATCTGTCAAACGCTTTTGACTGTATAAATCATGAGATTCTAAAGCAAAAGCTACTTTGCTATGGTGTAGGGGACAAGAGGAGCTCAGTCTATTGATATAATACTTAAGTGACAGGAAACAAATGGTTGTACAGGGATAAATCTATTTTTAGAAAAGTAGAGGTTGGAGTTCCACAGGGATCAGTCCTTGGGCCTCTACTTTTTATTATCTCGGTAAATGATTTTCCTTTCAATGTTCCTTGCCCTTCAATTTTATATGCGGATGATACAACGCTTGTTAATCATAATAAAGATTTAGATAAACTTATTATTGAAGAAAAACATGCCTTAGATATAGCAATAGAGTGGTTCCACTCTAACTCTTTGATCGTAAATGACCAAAAAACTGAAAGTATTGCATTTTCGCTGGATTATTCTATTTATAAGGAATATAAGCCTGTTACGTTGTTAGGTATCCATATGGATAGTAGGTTAAGCTGGGACTGTCATATAGAATGTTTGTGTTTTAAACTATCTAGAGTTATCTTTCTTCTTCGAAAACTAAGAACCTGTGTCACTCTTGATATGCTGATCACTGCATATTACACTTTCTTCCATTCCCATATGAGGTATGGGATAACTATGGGGTAACTCTTGTGGGGCACAAACTGTTTTTAAATGGCAAAAAATACTCTAAGGGCAATTAAAAATGTACCAGCTAGGGAATCCTGTGTGCCATTGTTTAAAGAGTATCAAATAATGACTCTCCCTAATCTGTATATTTACTGTTGCTTGATTGATACCAAGCAGTCTTTGAATAATCTTCCTACAAGACAAGAAACACATAATTATCCTACTAGGAAAAACTAACTTCTCGAAACAATACCAGTAAGGTTAGAAAAGACTAAATGTTGTCATGTTTTTATGAAAATCAAATTATTTAATAAATTGCCAAAAGAATTATGGTGTTTGCCCTTGAAGCTGTTTGGAATAAAAGTAAAAAAATGTTTAAAGGATTTTTTTTTATTCAATAGACAAATATTTGGCCTATGATATTGATATTAGTGTTTTAAGTAGTCTTTAGAAGATCCAAAAGTTGTCTGAATCTTGATTGTTTATTTATTATTCATTAAGTCCTTGTTGTTATAAATTTGTATTGCATTGTTGTTTAATTAATTTGTTGATTATACTGTTACCATCTCATTTAGCTTTACTGTTGTTAATTTTTAAGCATGACTTATGTAAATTTGACTTGTAACAAATAAGGCTTTACTTTGTTAATTGCACATTGTGTGTTTAAAGACAATAAATGATTCTTGATTCTATCTAATGAAAAACTAATCAATTGCCATTTTTGATTGATAACTGAAGTGCTGGTTGTTGTTTTGGCCTATATTACATGAACCTTCACTGCTTGAATTAGTGGTATGCTATCTAATTTGGTGTTAATGCGGATAATTTATGGTCCGATTGAATCTTTACTTAATATTTCATACTCCGGTCGTGATACCATTCCGGTCAATATTATGCGAATGAAATTAATTTAAGGATAGCAAGTGTCAGTTTTTGGCTGATAACAAGTGTGCCCGTTGCTTTTTTGGCCAAAATCACATTATCCAAGCATAGTTTTATGGAAAGGTTGTCTTGTTCTGACAGTGGATTGTTGTAGGCTGCACCTCAGCCATGGCCCTTCAACCCCGATGACTTTATCGCCTCTCTAGAGACATCAGGTCCTCAGCTCACCTCCGGCATCAAGGGGGACTGGGTTGGACTCTACCGCAGGTTCTTCCGATCCCCCAACTTCAGCGGTTGGTACAACGCTCGCTACAAGGGCATGAGCCAGAAGCTGCAAATCCTCCAACTAGAGGCTCTCTCTGATGCGGTAATTGCACTGAAATCTTTTGTTCAGTGTAGACGTAATAAATAACTATTTGTGACTTAAAGGTTTTTTTAGTTTTATACTAACCTCTAATATTAGCTTTGTAATGTGATTTATTTTCTCAAGTAGCAATCACTGTAACTATGCTAATTTGTAAATTTTGTTATTTTTGCTTAAAATTTAGATATAGTAATACGATGGCACATAGCGAAAATATTATGGTCCACGAGCTTGATTGAAACACTGTCGACTACACAAATAAAGCTACTAAACGAGAGCAGTTGCAAAGGAGACTAGTGTGAACGTGCTGCTAAATGTCAGCACGGCGCCTAGGTTCAGTCTGCTCACAGTTGCCAGTAGACACAGGTCTGAACCTACGATCTTGGAGCAACATTAATTTTACTGCAACTGAGAGTGCTGGAATAGTGATAAACCATATGACAATTCCTGCGGTTTAACCCTTCAAGACGGTTCGATGTAGATGTACGTCGTAGTGGTATTGTGTCCCGTGGCGGTTTGACGTAAATGTACGTCAAACACACAATAATTATTTTTATTATTACTTTTTGTAAATGTTTATATGCATTTATAGAACAGAATTTTATGATAATTTTGGTGAACAAATTATGAAAAGTGGTTTTTGTGGGATTTTTCCATAAACACTACAAATTTGGTTAATACACAAAATACTCCCGCTTTGAGGGGGTCGTGAATACTGAAAAACCGTAATGGGTTGAACGCATGATTATTGAAGGCGAAAAAATGTAAAGTTTTAAATTTTTTTTAATTCAAGATTACCGGGTTGGACATGCGAGAGTCTAATGTAGATATTTACTGAGGTCCTTGAAGAACCGTTCGGTTGGCCACCTAAGAGGTGTTGAGCATCGTCATGGTATGGTCGAGGACCAGCACTTCAATTCCCCTAGGCTCCGCAGATGACTTCCTGCCTGGTACGTTGCCATAGAGTTAACAAAAACCACCCATGGCTCCTTTCCTTGTGAAATCAATAGACCAAATCAATACTTTTCCAGCTCTACTACTAAAGAGGCCTTCAGAATTAAAGGACTTAACTCATGCACATCAGAAAATATAATCTAACAGCTCCAATGCCAACACTGCCCAGCCAAGTATGTAGGCCTCACCACCAATAGCCTCAGAACTAGAATGTGTGGTCACAGAGGATTTCTACTTTTAATTTCCAAATTCTAATTTCAATGATAATCAGATATTCAGCATGCCTCAGCTCACAACATTTCAGGCTTCAACAAATGTTCCTTATCTAAAGTAACCAAATCACTACCCAAAGAATGCAATCAGTTCTAACTGAGAGGGTGGGGCTTTTCATACCAATGCTTGACTAAATCCAGAGAACCCCCAACAAATTTGCATAGTATGATATGCAAGTAACTTTACAAAAACTATATTTTTATATTCAATCTAGCACGTAGGCTACACTGCATCCCAAAAGCCTCAGTAACTTTCTTTTTGCGATTGACAAAGTGTTCAGTGAGCATGAAATATCTCCTTTTTTAAATGTGATATTTGTGTGACAACTATTGGCAGTGGACTCTTTAAAGTGGACCTTCACACTTTAAGACACGCGGTTTCATCTAAAACTGAGAAAATATTATATTATATTATATTATATTTATATCACAAATAAAAATCACTGCCCTATGCACATGATAAATACTTTACATAAATGAAAGGCGAGTAAATTACAGTAATTACATAAAGATATATAAAACATATTTAGATTTTATGAACTAAAGTACTTCTGGACCTAAATAACAGACTATTAAAAAAACTGTCACATGTATTTCAACCAACTTAGAGGTTTTCTAAAGTTATGGTTCCACAGACTGCGGAATTTACGGCGGGCGGTGCAAAATTTTCTGCTGCGTAATTATAACGACACCGGTTCAATGGAGTTCACTGTTGACTGGTTCCACTGACGTGCGTTTACTTTACGCGTCTGGAATGTTCGGTTCCGCCCGGTGGAAATCATACTAGTCTGAGAGCAGTGCCAGTCTGGAGAGCCAGGGGAGAGAAGCCATCTATCATTGTGACTGGGCATTTTTGTTGTAATATTATGTATTGTGCATAAAAAAGAATTATTGATGAACGTTTTTCATCGACCGAAGAGGAGGAACTTGTTGAGATGATGTCAGGCCATGAAGTTTTGTGGAAGTTAAGTGACCCAGATTGTAAACAAAATACGCAATTTGGAATGAAATAAGGAAAAACTAAGGGAAAACAGATAATCTTGATTTACTATTAGTTGTTATAAGTTCCAGTGGCCTAGATTTGGGTAGGGATCAGGGGTATATCCTCCCCTTGTAACATGGAAAAATTAAAATTTCTATCCTCCTGAAATCAAGCTTATGCCTTTCGATTGAAAAGAAATGATTTTACCGTAAAAAATATGTGTGTATTATATCTAAAATATCTTTATTTAAAAAATAAAATTACTAAACTGTGATCATGAGGTAAACCTCAAAACACGTGTCAGTGAATAAAAATGAATTTTGAAGGGTATTCTGGTAATTTTATTTTAAAAATAATAATAATAGTAGTCATCTATTATGAGATTAACCAAAATTAAAATCGTTCTTTCGTCACCCAGAAGTAGTGCTTAAATTTAGTTTCATTGTCTATCAAATGTCTACGAACGAGTATGTTGTAAGCTTCTTCACTGTCCCAATTCTTAAAAATATCACTATGATCACTATGAGTCGGCACTAATAAAGACAAAAGATCGACAACATCATCATCAATGTCATCATAAAGCATCAAAGCCAAGAGGGCTTTGGTCTTCCTATCCATACTCGTTACTACTTTGGACACAAGTGAATTTCTGCACCGTTATTTACGCAGTCACAGGAACTACCTCTCTGGATTTTACACGGCAGAATCTCCGCAGCAGAAAATTTTGCACCGCCAGCCGTGAATCCCGCAGTCTGTGGAACTTTAGCGTAGTTATATTTGATGTAGTAGAGTCATTTAACATTGGTCAGTACAGTAAAACCCCGCTTATCAGAAATAATGGGGGTGGGACCGTTCCGGATAACCCAATTTTTCGGATAATCAACTGTTTTTATTTCAAAGATGATTTCGGAAAAATACGCAAACATCTTGGAGTTTGCAGTAGGTGTGAGGGTTCATGGTACACTGATCCTTTAATGCGATAGGAATGAGGAAATTGCAGTATGGGTCAACCCTCCACCCCCGCGCGGCCGGATCAGGTATGTGGCAAAACCCGTCAAAAGAACCCCTAAGTTCAGTCACCGCTGCGGTAGGCAGTCTCTCGGTCCAGGGCCAGCGAGAATAGCTACTAGCTACTCTCGCCGGTCCTGTCTCGGTCCGCCATGTGTCATACGCCTTACAACATACTCGTTCGTAGACAATGAAACTAAATTCAAGCGCTACTTCTGGGTGTCTTATCTTATCTATTATAGATTAAATTAATCTTGTAGTCTGTTCCGGTTAACCTGGGTTTCGGTATAGCAAGGTCCGATTATGCGGGGTTTTACTGTAGTAAAAAACAACAACACCATCACTTAAAAAATAACTTGTACGGAAGGATCTTGATACAGACATCTTGTTATCAAGACACTCTTCTAGTTTAGGTCTCTGCTATCGAGGTTATGATGACTCAAACTCACACACTCAAGGCCAGTGATTTCTATGGAAAACCGTTATAGGAAAAACATTTTAGATGAATCTTCACCAAAATTTTGTTTTATATTTCTATTGCTATTAAAAGTACGTAAATCATTATTACATTGAAATTTCATGTCAATAGGAACACAGCTACAAACTGTTGTCACAGTGGCCTATGGAAGATTAAATTTCACAGCAGTATCAGTTTCCTTTTTCGTTGAGGAATCTCCAACATTTGAACCCTTATGTTTGAACTCAACCGTCACTTACGGTGTAGTTTTATATTTTTATAATGTTATTTGTTTGGATTAGTGGTCCGAGCAATACTAGCAGGTACAAAGAAATTGAGCCCAAATTTATTTTTCTTATTGCAAAACTTATTGACAGTGATCGTTTACTAACCTGTCACAGTTACTATTCAAAGATAGATTAACTTATAAGTGAAAAGGGGAGATGGGTGTAAGGTTTTCATGTTTAGACATCAGTCCTAGTTATTTTTGACTTCAAAACATCCCTTCTGTTGATTCATCACCAACATGGTCATCTAAGGGAGGTTATGGTGAATTAAAATAGCAACATTAGACCCATTGTGATATGATTTTAAAACTTAAAAACTTCACAAGGATTTTTTTAGGAACTGCTAGCCTGTTTTTTAAGGATTCGTAAGGATTTGCTTGGCTTTCCATGCAAGTGTATTGCATTTCCAGCCACTATCATAAAATATGCTTTATTTGAATAAGGTTACCTTGTTTTAAAATAATTCTTGCTAGAACTTGGAAAAAATCGTTTAGGAATGCATTTGAAATTGCACATAGTGATGCAAGCAAGCTTACATTATTAATTTCTATTCTTTAAATAAAAAAAAACAACAAAATTCTAGAATTAGGAATCATTATGGAAGATATAATGCCAATTAACTTTGCTTTTTGTTAGTTTTCTCTTGTGTATGGTGGGGAGTAAATTACAGATTTTGTATGTGAGATAAAATGAATATTTAATAATTAAAAATAATGGACACCAGAGGTTGATTTCAATGACATAAATAGTGTAAGTGAGATGACGGCTTCTTTCACTTGAAATCATTGGTTAGTCTTTCAGTCTTTCCAAGTCACTCACCAAATCAATTAATCCATTTTGAGGAGTGATGCTGGAGAAGGGTTTTGTCCAAGTGGCAGCAGCAGCCTGAGGCACCACCACGTCCCAGATGATGTATCCGTGGCTGTCGTCTACGTACAGGAACTCGGCCGGCCCCAACAATCAAGGCCAGTTGCAATGTTTTGACGGCCCCTGCTACTCTGTCACCAGGCCAGGTGATGCAATTGACCCAAGCCGCGGCACCTGGTCAAATGATAACAGTCATCCAAGCCGCAGCACCGAGTCAGATGATGAAAGTAACTCAAGCCGCAGCCCCTAGTAAATGATGCCATTAACTCAAACCACAGCCCCTAGTAAATGATGCCATTAACTCAAACCACAGCCCCTAGTAAATGATGCCATTAACTCAAACCACAGCCCCTAGTAAATGATACCATTAACTCAAACCACAGCCCCTAGTAAATGATGCCATTAACTCAAACCACAGCCCCTAGTAAATGATGCCATTAACTCAAACCACAGCCCCTAGTAAATGATACCATTAACTCAAACCACAGCCCCTAGTAAATGATGCCATTAACTCAAACCACAGCCCCTAGTAAATGATGCCATTAACTCAAACCACAGCCCCTGGTTAAATTATGCAATTAATTTAATCCACAGCCCCTGGTCAAATAATGCAGGTTGCCCAAACTCAAGCTCCAAGTTAAGTGTTTTATGTTGCTGCCCCAAACACTAGTCGATTGGTCATTTTATTTGCCGAGGAAGTCATATCATCCTGCAGCCTCTGGGTGGATTGAGAAGTCTGATTACAGGTATTGTTCTGCATCTGGTTGCTGTTGATTATCGTCAGTTGTCCAGCCTGTACAACCTTCAGGCTGGAACAAACACAATTCGGCCACCTGCCACCATTGGCACCACCAGAGTATTGTTCTTTGGAATTACTTGCATCATGTTTTTTGCTTTATTGCTGTAGAAATCACTTGAGACCCTCCCTGCACTATCTGCCAATTTTCTTGACTCATGATGGCTGGTGTAATCTGCATGACCTGCCCCTGGGACATGGAGGTGTTGGGGGCACTAACTTGAATTAGTTGACTGGGAGTTTGGGTTTGGGCAACTTGCATTATTTGACTAGGCGCTGTAGATTGAGTTAATTGCATAATTTATTTGTCCAAGGCCTGCGGTTTGGGTTACTTGCATCATTTTTCCAGGGACTGTGGCTTGGGTCTTTTGCATCATCTGGCCTTGTAACAAGAGCATCAGGGGTCGTCACAACATATTGCATCTGACTTTGATTGTTGGGGCCGGGTGCCTGTATGTGGAAGACATCCTGCCGTTGCATCGCCTGGGACGTGGAGGTTGCCTCAGGCAGCTGCTGTTTTGCCTTCTTCACTCGGGGATGACCTGTGAAGCTTTATTCCAAGCAATTCCTTGAGATTATTGTATTCTTTGTAATCGGCTCTATCCAATTTGAGGGTTCCCATTCCCACACGTCTTGGAAAACCTGGAATTGTCCTGGGATTTGGTTTTCCATGCTGGAATAGTATTATCTGTCCTGAATTTTTTTCATGTAATTTTCGGATTTGACAGGATTTTTTTATATTTTTGTCTTGGATTATTTTTAGATTATATTTTTCTAAATTGTTGAATTGATTTTTACTCTTATCTCAAAGGAATAAGTATTTTATTTTATTGAATATAGGTTAGTTGAAGGGAGTGGTTTGGTGATCAACAAAATTAAAGAAGCTTGTTTGTCAAAATATTTATTGTTTTGTATCTCAGGCTAAAGCCTCAAAATTTGTTTGCCAATCATGACTAGTATAATTCAATTATGTTGCAGCGGCGGTATAGATTTTGTAATGTTCGAGTTATCTGATGCTGGCACTGGCGCTCACTTAAACATCACAAATTCTTTAGTAAGTGCTCCATTAAAGAATTGTGTTTTATACGAAGTACTTAAAGAGAGTGGAGGCAGTAGAACCTCTGGTCATCTTCCATTTTGGGTCCCATATTACTAATATTATTACATCACTAGTACTACTCTCAAATATTCACGTGAAGGGATGAGCGATTTCTCATTTGTGTTTTCGCTGTACACAACAGTTGTTTTTTTGTTGTTGAAAACTCGATGCCCTCAAACACTCACAAATCAAAGATTCACGTCGTCCTGACGCACATTGAATACTTGCACAGATTCAACAACTCTTTGGATGTGTTGAGGATCCTTAATGGTCACTTTCATTGTTGTATTATTCATATTAAATGTGCTATTTTAATTCCTTGTTATGGTAAATATGATTTTTTTGAAACCCCCATATCTATTATGTAGGAGTGGGCAAGTAGTGTTTTTTTAAATCGAGTCGAGTCGAGTATTGAACCAAACTACTCGAGTATCGAGTCGAGTCAAGCAGTTCTTTAAAAAGTAAAAAAACTAATTTTATTTTTTGTATTGAAAACAATTTTATTTACATATTAAACTTTAATTATAAACAACACATTTTATTTAATTATTAATGTTATTTTAACCTTTATTTTACCATGAATGAATAATGATATATATATATATATATATATATATATATATTTATATATATGCTATACTGTTTTCACCAACCATAACAAACAAAAGACAAGTATTACAAACATATATCCATACAAAGATTATGGGTTGGTTTATCAAAACCAAAACATTTTAACAAGAAAGTGATTTTTTGACCTCGACTCAAAACACTCCCTGTGCCCCTCTCTTACTTATCTTAACTCACATGTATCCATAAATAACCCACCTGTAAATGATTCCTTTCATATGAGCTAAAAATAGATGTTAAGCTTATTTTTCTTTATTTCAGTTACTTATTTTGTTAAACATTGGTTAGCGCCGTAAACGGGGGGGGGGGGGTTAACTATGCTATTTTCAACGATCTGGGGTAAACGGCGGGAGTAGTCAACTACTCGACTCGAATTTTCGAGCAGTCTCTAATACTCGCTCGGCCTTCGAGTATTAGAAAATACTCGGCAGGTACTCGAAAACTCGAGTACTCGCCCACCCCTACTATTATGTTATATTTATAAATCAAATATTAGAGTTTTTTATCTGAAGGATTAAAATATAAATATAATAATATTTAAAAAATCATTCTGACACCTTAAAAGTATGTATAGAAAAAACACAGTATGTGTGAATGCACAGTAAAAATGTTAGACCCCTAATACAGAAGAGTAAATAGAACCATGTGCGCCAAAATGGTAAATTATTATTAAATGCCTTACAAAATTTACAAAGTTGTCACTGTTTTGATTTAACAATTTGCTTCTTTTATATCAACCAAACAAAAATCAGCATGGCAAAATTGTTTAAGGGAAAAACAGAGAGAGAGTCACTGTCACAGTCATGATTGGCATTGTGTATAACAAACCAACTGTAGTTTACATGGCAGGCTGCAGAGTTGCAGACTGCGGCTTGTAAACTGTAGTACAGAGTCACTGTCACAGTCATGATTGGCATTGTGTATAACAAACCAACTGTAGTTTACATGGCAGGCTGCGGAGCTGCAGACTGCGGCTTGTAAACTGTAGTACAGAGTCACTGTCACAGTCATGATTGGCATTGTGTATAACAAACCAACTGTAGTTTACATGGCAGGCTGCAGAGTTGCAGACTGCGGCTTGTAAACTGTAGTACACTCTCGTTTAACTTAGCCCCAGTTATCTGAGCTTACAGGTCTTCTGACTTGGTTACTAATTTTAAATATTTATTTTTATTTTTATCCTTAATGTAATAGCTCAGTGTCCAACTCCACTCAATTTTAACTTAGAACTCTTCAGGAATTTAGAATTTGCCAAACGTGATAACTATATATAAACAACTGTTTGGTAAAATACTAGATTTAGTTCCATTTCATGGAAAAAACAAGTTTTCTCAGTGATGATTGAGTTGTGTGCCAACTGCCTGCATCCTCCCGAGAGAATCAAACTCAAAAGATGTTCTGCTGAATCAAACTCAAAAGATGTTCTGCTGTTCAACAGTGGAGACAAATTTATGCAAAGAACAATTTAAGCAGAACAAAATCAGCCAGAGCTTTTAATTGAGTAAACTTTTATTTAGACTTTTATAGTTAAGTATTATCCACGGACAGTTTTTTTCCATCATCATTTTAAGCTTCAGGAACTGTGATTCAGATGATGTATACACAGTAAGTAGAAATGCAACTTTGATGAATAACAAAAGATTATTATATCGCTTTTCTTTTAAATTATCTTTTATACACTTGTAAGACTCGATGTATGAAGATGTTTTGAATCCATTTTCCTATTTAAAATAATTTAATAACCTGCAATAAAGTAACCTCTAAATGGATTTTGCCTTTGTATCACGTGAGGTTTTCGTAATAAGAGGTAGCCTTGGTCCCAGTGGCTGCAAGAAGCTGAGGGTGTACTGGACAATGTGTTTGTTTTACATAGATGATGAACACGATCATAACCAAGACCAAGTCATTCTGTTTTTATATGTACAATATTTATAGTGTTTTAAGACTATATGAAATTTGCCGGTGTGTTTGGTGTATGTGTGACTTTGAGTATTCTGTTTGTTATTTTAGGATGTTCCAAGGCGTATGAGGTGGTGGCATTGTTTCGTTTGCTCTGTCAGGCGCTGAATTGAAGTTGTGTATGGTAGAAAACCTTCTTTGAGTCTCCTGTAGGACACATCAATAACTTTTTCAGTATGTAATTGTATTGTGTAATTGTACCTGGACAGTTAGTTTGATTTTAGAATATGTACCCTAGGAAATGTTATACGCTTTAATTTTAGAAAATCAAATCTAGTCATTTGATTATTTAGTGAATTTCCTACAGGGACTACACTCTTACTAGAGGAAGATTAAGAAGATCTAGGTCTGGAACCTTGATCACATTTTGGGATAATAGTTCTCAATGCCAAAAACGTTGTTTCTTAAATTTTGTATTCATATTTTCAGCCATTGTATATACACAGCCTATAATATAATATTATATATGTTCAGATTCTTTATTTCCAGTTATAAACAATAGAATTTATATCCAAAATAAAGATTGGAAAAATTCCTCATATAGGCATAGGCATAGGCCTGTGCGTGAAAGTTGAGTTTTCACAGTATAAAGTCCAGATATAAGGATGTAAAGCTGTTCACGACACTCACAATAAAACACACTCATATATCATTAAATATCATATAATACACAAACATTATAAATAAATAAATTTAAACTTTACAAAAAAGCCAAAACCACACTGAAAGATGAGACAAAAAATACACAGATTAGTCGGTTACGATAGTTAGGGAAAATGTAAGGATTTACATAAGTCCAACCCTCAGAGAAGGTATAGTGAGGGTTAGAGTGGCAGGGGGTTGGTGTGACGGTTGTAAGTGTATTACGGATTGTATACCTTCTTTACGATGGAGGATCGATCATTCGGTTGTAGTATCCCACTCATGAGGAGTCCCGTGGGACTCGGCACACAACAGTTACAACTCTCAACTGCTTTGCGCACCTCCAGTCCTGAGCCCGGGAGAAGTGCTCAAGAAATCTGAAAAATTCTCAAAACCTACAAATATACTATGGAAATAATAATGTGAAGATGAAGTTGTAATTAGAAATCCAGATTCTGAAAAAGAATATTTGAAGCCGGTGATAATCAAGTGTTCAGTTGGTCGAAGAATACAAGTGCACAGTGACTCTTGGCCACAACATGGTTAGGACCACACCAACCACGAAGCCGTGAGAAATGCCAGGCTGGTTCTGGAAGAGCATTATAATGTTTGGCTCCAGAAGGATTGTATCGGCCACCGCTACGGACTGGAGGAGGATGTGTTCATCGATTGGGTGGCTCAAGACATGAGCATGTTGCGGTTCAACTCTCTGGACTCAGTGACCGACCCTGGACTGGAGTACTAGCCGATGTACCCGAGATCAATAGGTCTTGTTCAGAAAGTCAAAGTATTCCGCTGTCTCCTCAGGGCATGGTCACCACTTATACATGCAAGGACAGTCGAAAATTCCTGCTGTCGTGCACCATGTCTCAGCTTTCTCGCTTGACTTCTTATGATGGTGTTTTGTTGTGGAAAGGTATATTACAGTAATATAATTTGTATTACAGTTACAACCTTTACGCAACAATAGAATGAGTTTATAGTCATTGAACTCAAATACAAAGTGTAATAGACAAAGTCAATCAATTAGGCCTAAAGCAAGTTTTGTAATCTAAGCAATAAGAATGAAATAATGAAGATAAACTTAAACCTTGTTACTAACAAATCTTTCCTTTAAACCTTATGTATTCATTTACAGAGTTGATGAATGGGAAGTGAGCTGCAACATGCTCACATCTTTGGTCACTGTATTGATGAACACATAGCCAATAGCGAAGTTGAAATTTTGGATTTAAAGAGCTAAAACTTATAGTCCAGCATCCATAGGGGATTGAGTATGCACTGAAAGTGTAACGCATGTTGACTTTTTATTGTTGTTGGGGGCATCTTGGAGATGATCAAAACCGATGTTGTCACCTTCCCAGCAGGTGCACAACTTGGAGGGTGGGGGGAGGGGGGGGAAGTAGCGTGGGGGCTTGTTCTACAAATGCGCTCAAATCTTGTGAACGAGACATGATAGAAACATGCTCTAAGCCTAGGTAGAATTAAATAAGGTGTGCTATTGTTCATCGTAGCGTGACTTCATCTGGAGGCGAAAGCGCGTCACCAATATATTCTGACTATCCGATGTGAAGGAGTGGGGGACATCGGGTAGTCAGAATACTTTGGTGACACGCTTTTTTAGGAACGAGTTTGAAACAATGAGAAACTTCAGCGGCGGCTATAGCCTATGCAAAAAATCAGGTCAGGATCAGAACGTCTACCCTCCCTCCATCCCCACTACACCGTTATCGTTGAGAGGGACGTAATCTATTTTGTATATATGTACTTTGCTAGCGAATTTCCTCTAGGAAAAAGAAGATTTGGATTTTGCTGCTGCTGTGTCACAACCTTCTTGCGTTTGGTCTTGACGCGCCAACATTGAAATTTACCTAAAAGTTTCTTTGTACTAACCAAACAGAAATTCTGACAAAAAAACCTTGAAAAAAATGTAAAATATTCATTTATGTTTCAATTGACTAATCTAAAAATGTCCCGTTTACAAAAATAAAAAGTGCCACAGAGGCTCGTATTCTACAATACACAAGTAAAACATGGTAATAGTTTACCATCACTTAAAATAAGCAGTTTTGGTATTTGGAATATAAAACTTATACCGTTATTAAGCCTGTTTCATGCAGGCCAGGAATTTATAACGGTTTTTTCAATTAAATCAGCGTAATTTGGAGTTGTGGTAGTGGGAGAGAAACTCTGCAAGTTTAGTCGCGGCCGCGGTGTTGTGGATGGAGGGAGGGTAGATGTTCCGATCCCGACCTGGGTTTTTGGATAGGCTCTAGCCGAGAGTAACATCAGCTGTCACTGTAAACCAGCTGATCAAATAAACACTGACGTCACCTGGAGGCTGCACAGAACATGCTCAAATTCGTCCTTCTGAATAGCACGCCTTACTTAAATCCACCTAGCTCTAAGCGACATTTGATTACACACATTATGTTCTTCAAAAAATGTCATGATCAAAAACCCCGTACTCGTAATATAAATTAAGTAATTTAACATTTTATTTTAAAATATGAACTTCAAACTCAAAATAACGTAAAACTACTCACAAAAACACTTTAGTTTCAGCTAAAAACTGTCTTTAATTAGTCTAGGAAGAGCTACAAGTAGGCCCAGGAAATATATATATTTTATAATATAATTTAACACAATACACATATAACAAAAACAAATTATCTCTGTTGTTTAAATCATAACAATGTGCCACATCATATACAGGGTAGAAAAAGTCTGGAAACGGTATAATATCTTTAAAATTATTTGAGTAACAATACTAAAACTTTGCAAAATGATTTAGGGTCTAAAATTATATTTCCCAAGGCACTTATTGACACTGAACTTCCAAGGGGGAACCGTCCACAAAGAGTCTGAAGAAAATCCTAAATGTAAGCATAGGTCAAGATTTACACCATTTTAAAGTCTAGCTGAGTTCTTAAACCGCACTTCAAAAGCTTTATTCGTTACAAAATAGCAGCTGTTTGAATATTATTTTTAACCATCTTGGGGTAATTTTACAGCTTTAAACAAAATATTTAATCAGCTGCCATTTCGATATGAATAAAGGTTTTGAAGTGCGGTTTGCGGCATTCAACTCCGCTGGACTAGGCCTTTATAATCATTTACATCTTGACCTATGCTTACATTTAAGATTTTCTTCTGACTCACTGTGGACCCCCTTAGAGGAGCAGTGTCAATAAGTGCCTTATAAATAGACTTGCAAAGGTTTAGTTATGTTACTCAAAAAATGTTAACGATGTTATATCGTTTCTAGACTTTTTTCCACCTTATATATTTAATTTAAAAAATTGGAAAACTTATCGAGTCCGGTAGACCGTTCTATAGGGTCGATTTGCATGATTCCTTTTTTAAATGAAAGTTAATAATGCCTAGATATGTCATCACCCATCCAAACTAACATATCTTCAATGGGTTTTGCCCCAGTGGCTCTTAAAGTTCCCATATTAATCTTATGGAGGAAGTGTCTTTCCGTCAGATGATTACTTAAAACATGTGTTTATTAACCAAGAGAGTTAATTTGGTTCGCCAAAGAATAGGGGTGGGCGAGTAGTGTTCTTTTTAATCGAGTCGAGTCGAGTATTGAACCAAACTACTCGATTATCAAGTCGAGTAGTTCTTTAAAAAGTAAAAAAACTCATTTTAATTTTTTATTGAAATCCATTTTTTTACATATTAAACATGAATTATAAACATAACATTTTATTGAATTATTAATGTTATTATTTATTTTATTTTAGCCTTAATTTTACCATGAATGAATAATGATTTAAATTATAAAAAATATATATATATATATATGTATATATTGTTTTCAACAACCATAACAAACAAAAGGCAAGTATTACAGATATATATCCATACAACAATTTTGGGTTAGTTTATCAAAACCAGAACATTTGAACAAGAAAGCGATTTTTTTACCCTGACCCAAACAACCCCTGTGCCCCTCTCTTAATTACCTTAACTCACAGGTATCTATAAATAACCCACCTGTCATTGTCTCCTTTCATGTGAGCTAAAAATAAATGTTAGACTTATTTTTCTTTATTTCAGTCACTTATTTTGTTAAATATTGGTTAGCAGCGTAAATGTGGGTAAATGGCGGGGAGCAGCTTTGCATTTTCAACTATTTGGGGTAAACGGCGGGAGTAATCAACTACTCGACTAGAACTTTCGAGCAGTCTCTAATACTCGCTCGGCCTTCGAGTATTAGAAAATACTCGACAGGTACTCGAAATCTCGAGTACTCGCCCACCCCTACCAAAGAATAATGCAGCACATAATGCAAATACTTTATACTTTATACAAATACTTATATAGTCAAGAATTTACATGTAATCCAGTTATTGTTGTACGATGATAGGTTGAGAAAATATGCTCATTGAGCTAAGAAGGCTTACTATGTGTATTCGAATAGGAACATTTTATGTTTTGAGGTTTTGCTATTAACTTTAGGGCTCTTTCAAAAACTTGAAACCGATTGACGTTTAAAGCTTTCTTAAAACACATGCATGATCATCTAATTCATTACGTTCCTTAATGAACCTTTCTACAAAATGTCATTTTATTTTACGTCTCTAATATTTTTCTGGATTCTCTCTGCAAACTTCATAAAATATTTTCAAATTATTTACAAATGCCATTATGACGGAAGTATAGATTTTCTTAGACATAGTGTGGCCAAGAATGAATACTCAGTCAGTCAGCACTGGGATAGAAATCTTAAGAACTAAATATTATTCTCAAACTAGGTATGAACATTATAGTGATAAAGCTACTTTCTTTTGAAACAACTATCATAGGATGGTCATCGGTTAACTCCCTATAACTGTTTTAAGCAGATAATATGGCCATAGAAATAACAGCTGTTAAAGTAAATAAAAACCCTGCTGCTGAACTGTAGTGGGAAAAATATTAGGTCTAACGATTTCAAGGATAATGAGAACATAACCTTTGTTTTGTAGTTAAAACTGGTCAGGGTTTTCAATGCACAAATTTTAAATCCGTTCACAAAATATTTATATATTTGAGATAATTACCGCTAGCATTATTTTAACATACATTATTTAACTTGATTGGCCTTTACTCAAGGTGCAACATTGACTGATGCTGTAGAGGGGCGCGGGTTCCCTAGTTATACCTGATACAAAACTAAATATCTATACATGTACGAAGGTATTATCGAATTTTATTACTTACTTTTGATGAAATAAGTGGAATTCCTTCTTGTGAGAATGAATTCTTCAGCCTTGACTTTTTTACTTGATTGTCTTTGAAAGTTTCATATAGCCTCATGTATGCACTTAATTGAAATGACCGAAAATCACTCGTGTATTGTGTTTTTAAATATAATAAATTTTTATGAGATATTTCATTTACATAGAATTAATCAACGTTTTGCAAATGTTATAAGACATTCTCTTCGATTTATATTTCATATTCTATGTGACACCGGTGTTTTTGGGTTTTTACAATTCAGATAATTTAATTTTTGACATTATATTATAAAATATATATTTCCTGGGCCTACTTGTAGCTCGTCTTAAACTAATTAAAGACAGTTTTTAGCTGAAACTAAAGTGTTTTTATTGGTAGTTTTACGTTATTTTAAAGTTCATATTTTAAAATAAAATGTTAAATTACTTAATTTATATTACGAGTACGGGGTTTATTGATTATGACATTTTTTGAAGAACTTAATGTGTATAATCAAATGCCGCTTAGAGCATGTTTCTATCATGTCTCGTTCACAAGATTTGAGCGCTTTTGTAGGACGCGTCCCTGCGCTACTTCCCCCCCTCCCCCCACCCTCCAAGTTGTGCACCTGCTGGGAAAGCGACAATATAGGTTTTGGTCATCTCCAAGGTGCCCCCAACAACAATCAAAAGTCAAAATGCGTTACACTTTCAGTGAAACTCAACCCCTTAGGCTACGTACATCCAGGGGCAATGTATTAAACATCTTTACCTATAATACTTTATACCTTCCCCTTCTTAAACCTTCTCTATTTGTTTTCTTATCTTGCTTTATGGTTTTGGATTGTTTGTTTGGGTTTACTGTGGCCTGTCGATCTCCCGGGTATATCGGCTGATACGACAGTCCAGGGTGTTGGCCTGTCACTGGATCCAGAGAGTTGAGCCACAACATGCTCATGTCTTGGGCCACCGGATCGATGAACACATCCTCCTACAGTTTGTAGTAGTTGCCAATGTAATTCTTCTGGAGCTAAACATAATGCTCTTTCAAAACCAGCCTGGCATTCCTCACGGCTTCGTGGTCGGTGCCTAAGATCTTGACTGTGTCATGGCTGATAGTCACTTGTATTCTCCTATACTCGTGTCGTTTGTTGAAATGCTGTGTAAAATTGAGAGTACTTGGGGTTTGAGACGGCCACTCTCGTCAGACGCCCTGCAGTCGAGGCTTGAATGTATTTTATTAATACTTTTTCAAAGAGTTTGAGTCCCGCTAACTTTGTTCCATCCCAGATCAGTGCTACGTTGCGACGGATCGTGCCTTTGGTCAGTAGTCGTGCATGATTAATTTTGTCTTCACTAGGTCCAGTTATTTGTACTACAAGTTCTTCAGCCCCAGGGTTCACCATGTAGCTGGGCTAGGGAGGATCCATGTGGGTGGGGGAGTAGCTGGGATTGGAAGTAGTGGGGAGGGTAAAGGTGGGCCGTATTCCAAACAACCGCACTCTTGATTATTACCAGGCTCATGTTTTATTTTCCAGAATCTGAATTTACATAAGTAAATCCTAACATTGATCCCTAACTAACATAACTGATAACTTTTTTGGGTCATCTTGCAAGGTGGTTTTAGATTTTCTTTGATGATTTAATTCAATTATATGTGTTTTTGTCTCTATCTGCATTGGTATTTGTTATGTAACACACCAGTTCAATCGGGGACAAAAGCACATATAATTTAAACAAATAAATCATAACTGTACAAGGAAATCCAAAACCACCACAACACTACAAATTGAGACTACAAGTTTACATGTTAGTCGGTTACGTTAGTTAGGGAAACAGAAGGATTTAAATAGGTCCAACACTTAAAGAAGGTGTAGGGAGGGTAGGGTGTCGGGGGTTGGCATAATGATTGTAAGCGTAATGGCTGTAAGCGTAGCAATGATTGTATACCTTTTCGCTAAAGAATTCTAATCATGAGAAGTCGCATAGGAAAGCTGAGACACGACACACAAAATCAGGAACTCTCAACTGTACTTTCCTGTGAGAGTGTTGTCCATGCCGTGAGGAAACAGTAGATTAGATTTGGACCGTCTTAAAGAGGCATGTTGATTTATTCGGTCTCCCGGGTGTATGAGTGGTATGCCAGTTCACAGTGTAGGCCTATCACTGAGTCCAGCGAGTTGAACCGCAACATGCTCAAGTCTTCGGATCGATGAACATATCCTCCTCCAGTCCGCAGCAGTGGCCAATACAATTTAACTGAGCCAAACCTTATAATCCTCTTCTAGAACCAGCTTGGCATACCTCACAGCTTCGTTGTTGGTGCCTGTGACCTTGACCGTGTCGTGGTCGAGAGTCACTGTGTACTTGTATTATCCAAGCCAAGGACTGAAGGGGTGGGAGGGAAAGAGGTTCATCAGGGTTCCCAGGGTCATCAGAATCCTGGGAGAAGTACCCAAGACGTCTCCAAAATTTTCACAACTTATCAAAATACCACAGAAAAACTATTACAAAGATAAAGTTATCATTAGAAATTCAGATTCTGGAAAAGTTTACATGAGTTCTATGAAAATCAAGAGTCCAGTTGTTTGGAATACGGCCCACTACCTTTATCCTCCCCACTTCTTCCGTCACAGCTACCCTCCCATCTACATAGATCCTCTCTTACAAATAATTGAGTCTAGTGAAGATAAAATCACGATATGCCGCAATGTGTCACCAATCTGTGAGGGAACAAAAGGGGGCTTCAACTTTTCTGACGAGAGTGGCTGTCTTACAAACCAAGGATCGAGACGTTCACTTTTTCACAGCTTTTCCATAAATAAGGCAAGCATCAGAGACCATAAGTATACAGGGACTCTCAGCCACGACCCGGTCAAGATGGAAACCAACTACGAGACCATGATGAATGCCAGGCTGGGTCTGAAATAGTATTATAATGTTTGGCTCCAGAAGAATTACATTGGTGACTGTAAGAGGATGTGTTCATCGATTGGGTGGCTCAAGACATGAGCATGTTGTAGCTCAACTGTCTGGTCTCAGTGACAGGCCCAGACCCTGGACCAGATATACCCAAGAGACCAGATGGATTGACACGCCTCATTCAGATGGTCCAGCTCTATTCCGCTTTATCCTCAGGCCATGAAACTTCTCTACACGCAGTTACAGTCGAGAGTTCCTACTGTCGTGTGCTGTATCTCAGTTTCCCTGTGCGACTCCCCATGATTGGTATTCTGTAGCGGAAAGGTGTCCCGCATCGTAGAGAAGGTATACAATCCGTATTACGCTTACTACTATTACGCCAACCCCCTCATCATCATCATCAGAAGGGGAGGACATGAGTCCCAAGGCACATCAGCTGCAGTGGGCTTATTGTGCACCCCCTAGAAAAAGAGTGAGAGTTGGTTTCAGGGCTCCTCCAGGTTTAAAAGCCTGATAAAACGCCGACCCCCTGCCGCCCTTCCCTCCCTTAACCTTTTCTGAGGGAATCTTTACATTTTTCTAATTAACGAAACTGACTAACCCGTATATTTTTGTCTCATCTTGCTGGTGGTTTTGAATTTTCTCTTCCAGTTTCTATTTAATTATTTATATTGTATGTATTTAAACAACTTTTTTATTAGCATATTACGTGTTGTTATTACTTACGGGATGTAATAAAAGACGTCTTAGAACACTTAAGATACATTTACACTTATACTGTATGTATTTTTGTCCCCAGTTGCATTTATGTATTATATAACAAAAACTAATGCATCTGGGTACAAAAACACAAATAAATCTATCAAAACTGTATAAGAAAATCCAAAACCACTTCAAGATGAGACCAAATACACGGGTTAGCTGGTATACGTTAGTTAGGAAAATATAAGGATTTACATAATTCCAACCCTCATAGAAAGTGTAGGGAGGGTTAGGGCAGCAGGGAGTTGGCGTAAGGATTGTAAGCGTAATACAGATTGTATACTTTCTTTACGATGGCAGGAAAGCTTTCCGCTCAGGAATTGCAATCATGAGGAGTCGCGTGAGAAGATAATTAAAATAGGTTTAAAATTAAAATGTTTCAATATCTTTGGGTATTATGAATGAACTACAGAAGGGTGATTGACATCATTAGTTGTATCATTGATTTTAATATTGCTGTTTCTAAATTCTTCTTCTACGTTTTAAAAGATTTTGAACATTATTTTCAAATTTTGCATTACATACATTTCATAACCCTGAACTAGGCCTGTCCATCCCCCCAAATAATGCAGCAGTAATGTTATGCAATACTCCCTCCATCCTTTAATTGCATTATGTCTTACATATAGTGTATTGCCATTAAGACAGCAGTATTTTTTTGTTTAACCTTCAAGGGAGTGCATTGACCTTCAGCAAGGAAAGAGCGCTTGCGGGAGGTTTCCTCATAATTTTGAATTTGGTCAGGTTCACAACAATCAATAATCAATCAAATTTATTATGCAGCTAACAATTTGTGAACATACTATGAATAATATTATGAAAAATTAGGCATTTAAAAAAAATTTAAATGTTTAAAACTAAAAAAATATCCAGAGTTTCCCTAGGTGAAATGTAATTTTGCTTCTCTCTCCCCTCCCGGCTCACACAACTAATAACACCTAACCAATACAAAAACTATTAATCTCATACCAAATGCACACCTCTAAATATTATTCCCTGTTCTAACAAACTGTATTCCAACACATATGTTGTACTGCCCCATAAAATTAAAAGGCTTGGCTAAAAATCATGCAATCATAGGTTGCAGTATTGCTAACTGGCTTGAATCTTTTATACTACTGCAAGAAGGCAACTATATTGCTTTCCTAGTTTGGAAAAGGTTAAAATAAAGCTCCACAACATATTTATTTTGTTGTCAATTCATTTAACTCGTAAGTCTAAAGCATAACAGTAGAAATATTTAACAAAATTTTGCTTTGGCGAATGAATAAAAGGCTACTGGTACCTAACGTTTTTATATTACAAAGTTGAATTTGTTCACTTAGCCATACAAGTAATAACTTAAATACACAGACCCCTGTCATACTCAGTGAATTTCCAATGTGTATTCATGTATCTCATTACCAGGTAAAGCCACTTACCAAGTTTCATAAAAATACATTTATAAATGAGCAATATATAACATTGAATTTATTCTCCTTAAGAATAACATAGGGCTGAGTATGCAGGTTTGCTGCAACAATGATTATGACAAAAATAGTTTTATTTCTTTTCTACGAATATCAATAGACCACAACCACATGGAACCACATACCAAGTTCACAAATAAGTGTGGTATAAAATCGTCCTTAATATTCTTAAGAATAATACTAAACAACGTACTATGTTTAGCACTTTTAATATCTCAGTAAAAATTCACCAATCAGTTTAATATCTCCAATGACATAGAACAATAATTAAAAGTATTAAATTGTTTGTTTTTTAAAGCTAAAAAAACAATGATGAACACTAAAATTAGATTATTTTAAATAATGTAAGTAAAATAAAAATAAAAAAATATTTTGGGGTAGAAAATCCCCCGAAATATTCCTTCGGATGCGGTGATCTGTCCAGTTTTCAAATTTAAAGTCATAAATGTTGCTTTACACGTTTGTACTGTACTTTAATGAAAATTTTTGCACCCATGGACACATATAAATTTATATACACAGTTTTGAATAAGTAGTATTTTTGGCACGTAGGGACTTCAAAATAAAAAGTTATGTCAGTCCCATGCTAGACATTGCTAGGCATGCTAGGTCATGCTAGGTATTGTTATTCCGTAGGTCTTACCTTTCTGACCTCGGTAATAGCTTCGTCCCTATAGAGAAAATTCGTTAAAATTAGAGAAAATAGCAATAACAGCGTCAGAATAATATGGATTATGTGAATATATATTTGTACATATTTATTAATGTTATCTGTTGTATTATTGTAACTGTTCTAAAAAGTTTATTGAAAATTATTGAAACTTGTCAAAATTTAATACAGCTGCCAGATGGCTAGAAAACTTTTTGAAAACACTTCCGTTAGGTCAGCCTAGCAAAAGTAATTATTACGTACCAAGGATTCTCAATCGTTACAAACTTAAGTCCAAAATAACATGACAAAACTATATCTATAACTAATTTTGTTATCCTTCGTCACATTCCAAACCCTTTTTAGAACAAATAATATTCTGTAAAGCGTGGGTACTACTCAACCTTAAAAAAAAGACTACAAACAAATCGGTGATGTAATTAGTCCATGGCGACGCCCGGTGGCTGTGTAGTGGCTAGGGATGGACGGATTGTTGAAGCAGGAGATGAGCCTAAGGGCGCACTCGCACAACTCGCCCACATCTTATAACGCGACTGGACTACCATGGCATTGTGTCAGCCCAGCACCAGTGCCCTTGACTTCTAAGATTGGTGATTACAGTACTGCCGATAATACTGACTGGTAAACCATTTATCTAAAAAATAATCTCAACAAATTTACCAACAGAATTTTGTTGTAAAATTAGTTTTTTTTTATTTATTTTTAGTTCTGCTTTTTGCGTTTTATTTTTCTTGTTTTTGTCACCCTGAAGAAGTGGCCACCCTCGGTAGTTGCCTAACTTATCTAATTGGTGCCCCGGTGCTGTAGGAAATAAAATAGAATGTTTCCTAACACGATATAAAAATAACAACTGAAAATACGATATGTAATAAAATTTACAAAACTCACTTTAGGATATTACACCAAAGGGTGCATGCAATAGTACAATAATACAATACCCCTGAATCCAGACTAAGCTTTTCAAAAAATATTTTCTCGATAAAACCAAGAATAAAACTTGAATTATTGGCTGTGTGGGTCCCTAGAATGGTGGGCAAGGATTACTTCACAGGACATTGCAAATTATTATATTCAGCAAGTTTTACTTTTCCTAAGTATATTTAATGTGAAGGTAAACTCCGGTAGCACCCCTTGAATGTTAAGAAGTTAGTTGCAGACATTATCAGTGATGGCAAATGTCTGCACCAACTTTCTAAAAAACGATAACACACCATCTTTGTCAATAAATATTAAATTAAAATTCAAAACATCGCTATGCAATTGTGTACATTTCAAGAATATACAAGAATGGTGACAAATTATGAACGTCATTAAGTTACTCTAATACAAGTGTTTCTTATTTCAGTATAAGTTTAGTTAAATCAAGATTGTATGCCATTTAAACTACAATGTAGTTCCTCTAAAAATTATAAAGCTTTGTTGATAAAAAATTGTTTTTTTTCTTGAACTCTGATAAACAAACTATAGATCTTAAATATTTTGGAAATTTGCTATAAAATGTTGACCTTTATATTTTGGCTTCTTGGAGTACAGTTCTAATCTGTGAAGATTCAGAGCAATTTTCCCCCAACTTCTGGTATTATAACTATGGTTATCCCCAACTAAGTCTAACAAATTTGACCTTGTCAAACATCGAGCTGTTTTTTTAAAATTTCTTAAACTGATAAAAAAATCCAAATTGTGTTTTGCCATGGATTTTACCCTTCAGCAGTCGGTTTTTTCTTACATGTTGCAATTGATTTTTATATTCGGGCATCTAAATACTTATATTTATAATCTGATCAAAAAATGTATTTTAAATTGCTGTCTCATACTATATTTTATATATAGTTTTATGTTCTTTGCTTATAAAGGAGTACAAATATCATTGTACATTTTGCTATTTTTTGCATATCATCTAGTACAAATTGGCTTATCATTTACTGGTACAAGGGCTGTTCAGAAAGTATCCTCTACTTGCTCATCGCTAGATTATTTTCTGTAGGTTATCAAATTGTATACTGCAATCTAAATTCCCACCAACTGCACAGTGAGTTCTATTATTTGATTTTTCACAACCAATCAATGATTTATGAAACATACACATATCCTGGAGCTTTAAATGGCGTACAAGTTATGAATACAACTATTGTTCAAAAACAGGTTTTTTGCTTGAAAGTATCCAAAATAAATTCATGTATGAGTCTATATGGGCCTTTCATCATGTTGTGTGAATCTGAGAAAGCATAACTTTCAATAGCCCAACTTTTCAGTCTAAATCCTGGGACAGTAAGCTCTGGGTGACTTTTAGATTCCAGATCCCGAAACGTTGTGAAACTTATTTCTCTCATCCAGTGAAGGCAAATGTCCACAGTAACACTTCTTAAATAAAGTAATATTAGATGAAGGAGTTATTTTGCATTTAACGTACTCGCTGCGTTTGACATGCTTAAACATGAAAATCTCATATGTTTCAATGTTGAGCAATGTTAAGAACCCGGGAAACCCGCAGCGAAAGTGTTAGTGGTTTTATTAATGGTCATCCAGTAATATGGCGTTTTGACCAATCCTGCGCTACCCTGGTCTGATATCTGCCAGATTAGTGAGAGTCTACTGAATGTGGAGCTTTTGCCGTCGTGGCAGTTGTGAACGCTGACATTCGGCCACGTCCAACATTTGGGTATGAGACAGATTGATGAGGGTTAGATGTAGGGTTATAAAAACTTGGTTGTTGACAGATGTCAAACGACAAGTATAAAGGAATAAACTTTGTAAAAAACCTTCAATTTTCTTATATATAATGGTTTTCCTACAGCATCCAAAGTGCTTCTTTACGATCTAAAAACAGCTGTTTTCTGTTTAGCGAGTGAAAATGTATTTTTTGCTCGTTGGACTTTACTTTTCCACTACCTGACAGTTTATAAACAGCTGATTGTTGCTTTGGACTAACTGACTCAGTGTTTATAACCTCAATATCGTGAATTCAGCAAAAATGGATGAAAGTGAATTTTTGTATGTTTGCTCATATGTCATGCTGGTTAAGACAGTATTCGGGTAAAATAATTAAAATATTGGTTTTACTTTTTGTAAAATGGCGGATGTTAAAAATATTCAAATTTAAATTATATTAAAACTACTTGTTTTATGAAAAAAAAAAAACGCAAAGAACAACTTTTTTGTGTTCTTCCAATAAAGGGTAATAAAAATAAATGGGATGAAATATACCGGAGCAGAACCATCGCAATTATACAACGTCAGATCAATATGTCTGCACAGTTAACAGATGTCATGATTTTCAAAGGCGCTGCTCCATTATATTTACCTGATTTTCTACAAGATTTGGTTTTACCTATGGATTTTTAATATACTAATATTGCTGTGACTGATGTTCATTTTTATAGACTTGCAATAGTATCAACCTTCTTAAAGGGGCCTACTAGATATATGGAAAGATCTTGCTAAGTGCCGCGTCATAAGAACACTGAGTCTTGAAGCAAACAGATTTATTCAGGCGTTCACGTGAAGCATGATTAAGGGTTTTCCAACTATCTTAAAAAACAAGTTTAAACAAATTAATATAGCAAGACTACTTTTTTATTGTGTCCAGTTTCAATTAAATACTAACTACAAAGAAAATACATTTGTTTTGTTGTTTTTATTGGAGTTTAATTTAAAAAAATCTAAACTTTTAAAATGTATTTATAATGGTCTTGCTTGTGTTTTTAAAATGCGCTTCCAACTTTCGCTAGATAATTTACTTTGCTTTATAAAGGAGTTCAACAGCTTTTCGAGGTAGCTTTCTTTACTACTTACAGTTTCTTATATATTCCCTCAAATTCAGCTTGGATAAAGGTTTTCTTACCTATTTTTATTTGAAATACTAATCGTGGAGGTTACGATGGGATGGGATGGGACGGGATGTGTACAGTTGACTTTATACTGCATTCAAATTATATTACTTCTGAAATTTGTAACAGTGAAAAATTACTTGCAGGATTTGAAGAAGTGGGTAGTCGACAAGAAAGAAGTTGAAGTTGTGGACATGATTCTCAAAATAAAGTGCAAACTCGAGAAGTGTGACACAGAGGATATGCCATTGGGGGAGGAGACGAAGCGTCAACTCAAGTGTCGGCTGCAGGACATAGTGTGCACCCTCCCCGAGGACTTGAGGACAGTGTTGTCATACAGCTGATACCACCTGAGGACAGTGTTGTCATACAGCTGATACCACCTGAGAACAGTGTTGTCATACAGCTGATACCACCTGAGGACAGTGTTGTCATACAGCTGATACCACCTGAGGACAGTGTTGTCACACAGCTGATACCACCTGAGGACAGTGTTGTCATACAGCTGATACCACCTGAGGACAGTGTTGTCATACAGCTGGTACCACCTGAGGACAGTGTTGTCTTACAGCTGATACCACCTGAGGACAGTGTTGTCATACAGCTGATACCACATGAGGACAGTGTTGTCTTACAGCTGATACCACCTGAGGACAGTGTTGTCATACAGCTGATACCACCTGAGGACAGTGTTGTCATACAGCTGATACCACCTGAGGACAGTGTTGTCAAACAGCTGATACCACCTGAGGACAGTGTTGTCTTACAGCTGATACCACCTTTCTCCACTAGTCAACCCATCATCCAACTGCCTTCCGAATGTTATGTCTGTTTATATTTTACTGGCTACAGTTACGTAGTTCTGGTGCTTCAACCAGAGATTACGTTGTGATGCTGAATTCTGTGGTAAACCTTTTGAACTGTCTCGAACAATGACAGTAACTATATGACCCGATGAAAGTAAATGTCCGAAATCTTATCATCGGATCTTAAACTGCATTAAGGCCTATGGGTAAAGGTTTTTAAAATGGTAATAGGTCTTTTTGTTCTTTTTAGTGTATTAGTTATCTTCCTACCCAATTTCAGCTGAATCAGTCCAAGTTTGTGTGTGATGGAGCTACAGACATTCAGTCAGATCTGTTATATTAATACCAAAGAATCAATCAGAGTTTGTATTTAAATGCAGTTCATACTTAAGTTAAAGGGAACCTTATTTAAGATGCTAGTACAAATATGTTCCACAACTGTATAAAGACAAGGGAATACACTCAGTATATTATATAACGGGAGTTACAAATTGGCTCAATATTTCTTTTACTAGCACACCAATACTGTACTTAAATATGGACTTTTTGAAGCAACTGTCATCTTCAGAGGGACTTTCTCCGAGGAGTCAGAAGACATTCACAAATTTAAGCATAGATCAAACCGTACATCAGATGAAGGTCTTGCTTGTAGAACACATTGCTACAGATGCAACCTCGATCAACCTACTGACTCAGAAGTGGTCAAAGCTTGAATCTGAATATCTTATAAACCCTGTTACTCCATCCTAATTGCGCTTTAATAGTCGGGTTGCAACAGATTGTTGATGTTTACTAAGTCCTTTAAAACTGTGAATAACATGGCTTATGCTTACCATTATATCTTCAACTCTTGTGACAAAACATCCATTCGAGGAAGTATTGAATGTCTTCTGTAATTGTAAAAGAAATATCAAGCTAGACTTAATTGACAGCCTAAGTTTGAATAGAAGAGTTTATTTTCTGATAATTTAGCAAACGGTTTGTATATTTAAAACTTGAAGATATTCTGGAAACTAACCCACTGTGCAAATCATTTCATCCAATGGCAACAGCAAGCTAAGACTGTGTTGAGGGTAATTTCACATGAATTTCTTTTCCCCTTTGTTGCTTACAAGTAATATTAAAAAAAATTGTGGTTCGTTTTGTAATATATTAAGCTTAAGGTTGGGAAACAAGTTTTAAGTAATAGTAATATTATTTTTGGTTTATTATTGTTCTCACAACAAAAAATTGTTTTCTAGTGGTGCTTCATACTTAAATTATCCTGTGTAAAGTTATTTATTTATATTATATTTCTTAACTCTAATGATAGATATAAATTACCATAAAACTTGCTTTACAAAAAATACTTAAATCATTAAAAATGTGTTTTAACCTCGAAATACTGTTTTCTTGAAATTTATATATACTGCATGGATGAAGTAGTTTAAAACTTAGAATTTGTAAAGAAACTAATATTTTTATTTTTTATTAAATAGTAAATTAAGTCAAAACAGGAATTTTCACTCTTATTACGTAAATAAAATTAGATTTAATTTCAAATGTAACTATTGTGATGTATCAACATCCATCGAATCAATCTTTCCATTCATCTACATTGACTAATAAATTAATTTACATGACAATTTCCCGGATAAAGAATCTCTTTATTTAACTAAAAATGTCCTCAAACGTTTCGAATGGTTATGGTTTTTATTTTAGAACATTAGAATTTGAAATGAGGCTGATGTTTATAATCTCAGAGTTAAACATTTATACTAAAATTCATTTTAGGGTTTGGTTAATTTAAATTTGATAAATCTGTGATATTTTGTATGATTTTTAACTTTACTAATTGTAAATTTTCATCCAGATATTTTACAAACCTTATGCAGAGTTATTCCATGAATTGTTTTAAAAGTTTAGTGTATAGTTCTGGTTTGTCTTGGTATTTAATAGTTATTAGAATCATGGTGGTCCAGAGGTGGTTCAGCTAGCATGATAGCATGACGGTTATTTTATTTACCTGCGTTGTGCCAAACTTGTGTTATCTGTTGTTATTCTGCGGTTTGACCGTTTTATTTGCAATACTCACAGTGTTATTTGTATTATAGGTAACTTAGCCTTTTATTGAATAAGCTGCCGTATGATGTAAAGCATCTGGTCAGGAGATATTGAGTTGTTTTAATTGTAAATGATATCATGACAGTTATTTTATTCTCTATTAAGAAAAATTGAAGCTTTTTATAAATATTTTGTAAGTTTTAAAGCCAGCTATATACTCTGAACTTATTTATTGAGGGTTTATTGATCAAGCTATCAAAGAATTTGAATAGTCAGTTCCTGTTTGGTAAACTAGGTTAAGAATTAAAAAAATACAGCAAGTGCAAATATAATAGTTTTTTGTACAATATAAAATCAAAAAGGAAGTAATAAATAGCCATTTTATGATTATATTATAGAATAAACTATATGGGTTGTAAGATGAGGTCTAATAGTAGTTAGTTGTATAATATGCATTTGCTTATTTTAGGGTTAGTTAGCAATTGTGATCTTATAAGTTAGTTTGATAATCAGTGCTTAATTTCTTCCAGAGCTCTCTTCACCTTCATCTGTTTCTTAATTTGGTGTTTTAATACATTTTTTTCTCAAGACAGTTTGGTTTTGCTTTAGTTAGAAATATATCTTTACTGAAATTACTCTTAACATTGGAAAATCGTCCCTGTAACTTGATAAAATTATTTCATTTATTTTCTGGACATGAAACCTCTTAACAAAATTTCAAGCATGGAAATTAAAGCTCTTGTCAGGTACAAATATGTTTTCTTACATGTGAATCGGTAATGAATACTGAAAGCTCTAAACAGGAAACTAAATATGTTAAATGTAAATCCTAAAGTTGAATAAAAGTCATAAAATATCTAAAGTATCATTAAATTTGATACATTTCCATTGATTTGCTTGAAGGAATTTAGTCCAAATCTTATTAATCAAGTAAGTTTCAATAAATTTGATTTTAAATGACAGAATTTTAAGTTAATGGTTATATATTGTTTTTGGATTTAAAATATTTGAAAAAAAAAACATTTGCCATTGGGAGTGTGATTGGGTGTTATTTAGTGTTCCTTTACCACTATAAACTAGGAAAATCTATTTCTCAAAACTGGCAAATTTATAAATAAGCTTTTTAATTGTATAATGTTAACAACTTTTCAGCCATTCTTAAATTTGACTTGGAAAAACACTGGTCTTAAATATACAGATTTTAAAGACAGATTTTAAAAATGGAGATTCATTTTGATGGAGGGTATTAGAGTTTATAAGAACTAATTTTATACATGTCTGATTACGTTGGAATGGAATATTTAAACAACTAAATTAGGTGTGAATTTGTGGATTCAGACTTGAAATTCAAGACATATTTTTTGTAACATAACTTACATTTTCAGATAAGCAAAATACTTTTTTGCCTGTTAAATGAATGTTGCTTAGGTTTGGTTTCAATATTATTGGTATCAATATTAAGTTAGAAAAGCCAGAATAACTACTCAAAGTGGAATTCAGAGTTCGGTTGGAGAAATTAAGAGCTAGCAGTTATTTTAAATGTCAGTTTTACTAAACACAAACCATTTTAATGTGGGAAAGATCTATTTTCATACCTTATAATTTATTTATATAAAACATGGGTTACAAAAAAGTCCGCTTGACTTTAAGTTTATTTAATATGTTTGTAGTAGTTAAGGGGGCCAGGTAGGTTCTATGCTTTGCAATTTTAAATTCACAATTTCTGTGCACACTTTCCTACAAAAGTATAGAACACTCAATCTATATGTACTCATTTACACACGGGGATTTATTTTTTATTTTTTTTAATTTATACATTTTTTAAATAGATTTTTCTTAAACATAATTTTCAAATAAAAAAATAAATACCTGTGTTAAAGTGTGCTTCAACATAGATAATATCTGGAAAAAATATCAGCCTGATACCTTTAATAGTTTTTATAAAACTGATTCCCTAGTTGAAAAAATCAAATTTTTGGGAAATCGCGATTATCGCGCCTAATGAAGAAATGAGGGGCGTATCTCAGTTGGTATGGCAGTCAAGCCAAAGTGCAATCAAACTAAAGGAGGTAGTTTCCTAACTGAGGACATCCCAATAATTGGGATGTACCAAATTATAATTCATTTGTAATTTGTTTTGGTTTTGGTGCTAGGCCTGTTACATCTACTGTCAGTTCATCCCACCTGCTTTATTGCATGAAGAGTGTTGTAGGATAATTCTTCACAGTGACTACGTAATATATTGTAATTGTGTGATGCTTTTAACAAGTGTATAGTAATTTTTTTCATTGGCTCCTTAAATAATCGCTTAACAATTTTATATTATTCCCCTTCTTAGTTACCCAATTAATGAATAATGCAACATTGATATGTATTAATATTACCATACATTAATAATATCACCTTAATCTCATTAATGAATAAAGTTATAAATAACATTCAAAACGTTTTAATTCTTATATATTGAATTTATTTCGCGTCATACAAATCAGGGGATGAACATCAGATTTAAAGCCTGCTACAGACTTAGATATTAGTTAGGCATTCTGCTTCTATTATTAAGTATTAAAGAATTTATGGCTTATATTTATTATGAACAGTTTATATTTTATTGGCAAGTTTTGCTATGTTTCACAAATGAATTATGTTCCCTTGGCATTTTATGGAGTCGCAATACCATACCAATCGTCCCATTAGGTTTTCAGGTGGTTTTGAACGAGACTGTACTAAGCCTAATTTCATCCCTTTCGCATGGGTGGAACACTGACCGCCGTACCAATGGAGTTGTCCCCATATTGAGGACAATAACTTGAGGGCTTAACATAGTCTCACAATTTGTTTCTCTTGTGTTACTACCCTCAAATGCTAAGTGTTGTATTTCTGTTGTTTTTTTAGGACAATAATAAATGGATTAATAATTGGAAATTTAAAACTTATAATTTTTTGTTTACTAGGTCCCTTTACTATAGTTGACAAATATCAAGCTAAACTTTTTATTTAATTATCAAATATCAGTGTTTTAAACTGCGTGATATTGATCAAAGTGGTACCTCCAACAAACATAGTTTTAATATTTTTAAATAATCACTGAGTTTATGGTTACTGTAAATAGTGTATTTTAGCATAATAAGTTACTTTATTTATGTTATTAAATATAGTGGATTTGTAGTTAAATATTGAAGGTGTCTTTACTATCACTCTAAGTAATATGTCTGCAGTATTAGTTTTTGACCAAACTATTTTGCTAAGCATTTAGGATAATGTAATTCAAAATGGATTATAAATTATTTGTATGTCGAAAAAAAATTTCAAACTTATTTTTTTATAAACATTTTTGAGTCACGAAACAAAACAATAATTTGTTGGAAAATTTGTTACGTTCTTCCATTGTATATAACTATTTTAATTCATAAATTTGTATGACTTATCTTAAGAAAAGTGCTCAGAGGAATCGGTTTTGTACATTTTTGTTGTAATATTAGTGTCTATACATGTTCAATATACTTGTAATTATTTTAAAGTTTTTTTTATTTAGACCTACTTTCTATCTATTTAGCCAATAACTTTATAACTCATACAAACCTTATGTTTTCAAGGTATCCATTATAATTATACAATATAATATTTGTTTTGATTACTGTGGAAATCTTAAAAACCTTAAGATATGAGGGAATTGGAGTAATTGCCAAGGATATATGTAACCACAGACTTTCTTAAGAGATTTTCACCCCAAAGCACTCCTTTCCCCCTCTACTCATCCCATTTGGCTTATTAACGACCTCAGACCCCTCTGACCTAGTCCACACCAAAGCAATCGAAGCCCCGTATCCATGAAGACAAATTTGCATAACGTATGATTCTTTGCAAGAGACATGTTATTACAATGTAAACACTGTGGGGGCAGGTTTTTGTCGCAGAAGGGGCAGTTTTGCCCTGTCCCAGGCTAATGGAAACAGCCTGAGACATGTCATGGTGCAACATTAGTCCAGTAATGGCCTAAATCCACCTGGCCAGAATGTACCGGGTGTTTGAAAAATAACTCCCTATTTTCGAGAACAATTGTAATGGTGAAACATACAAAATCTTACATTTATGAATACATAGTGTGAAAGAGAATATATTCAAGTTTTGGTTTTTCCTGGTAAACTTCGACGAGCGCACCATTAGTTGCTCTACACAGATCAATATGATTTTCTACTTCTCGCCAGGTATTCCCCAACATTGCAGGTGTGACTGATGCAACTGCTCCGAAGATAATTTTCCTGGCCACCTCGAAGCCCAGATTTAATACCACTGGACTTTTTCTTTTAGGGACATGTAAATAATGTGGTATATGCTGAAAATATCCGTGACATTGACCATTTACGACAAAGGATCATTGGATCACCTGCAATGTTGGCGAGAAGTGGAAAATCGCATTGATCTGTGTAGAGCAACTAATGGTGTGCATGTTGAAGTTTACTAGGACAAAACTAAAACTTGAAGATATTCTCTTTCACCCTATGTATTCATAAATGTAAGATTTTGTATGTTTCACCATTAAAATTTTTCTCGAAAATATGGAGTTCTTTTTCAAACATCCTGTATTTCCCTTACCAACAAGTGAAATATGAGCTGATTTATTTATTTAATAGAGGTATTTAATATACCAGTAAATTGCATTAGTAATATTTGATACATCTTGTAAACTTGATTAGTTAAAAGTATTTTATTATTAAATACAGAAACTATACTGATTATGAATGTAACGGTTTGTCTTAGCGACAGTTCACCCAATATTGCTATTATAAAATTGATCATATCAAATCTATTTAGTGAAAATCTTTTATTTAATTTGAACCATAGCATGCATGGTATATGTACACGTGAATTATATATATATACCCCACATATATATATATATATATATATATATATATATATATATTATTACTAAATTAATTATATTCACAAATAAAAACAAAAACTGTATGAGGAAGAATGGTCAAATCATTACTGTACTATGTAATCCACTAAGCCACCATAATAAGCGTCAAGACACATGTTGCAAAGAGGTATTAGAAACGAACTTCGTATCAACACCTGGCCAAGGTGTTTCCACGACTTAGCCTACACGGCTATCACGACCAGTGACATAGCAGCATTAGATAGGTTTATAGTCAGGCCGCGCCCCTAGCGGAGAGAACTTAGTTGCCCGCAGTCATTAATTACAGATTTTCCTGCTAGAGTGCAGCATCAATCAAATCCCATTGTAGGCTATTGTGAATAGAATAAAATAACTACCTTAATGGGTTAACACAGTTTTTTTTTTTTTTTCTGGCTGTGTTTCTGTATCTAAACTGTGGTGGAGTATTATGAAAGTGGGGTTTGATCGAAACGTTTAGTAAGGAAGGCAGCTCTGGCAGGTGTAGTCCTGGATACTGTGCTGATTAATACTGTGCTAATACTGTACTGTACAGCGACAGTTTCAATTCATTTGGCTTTATATAACTCATACATACTCTTAACTATACTTATTTATTACATTAACAAACAACAATAAGCATACTAGAACAATGGTGGTGCATCTTTTCCTGACGTAATCACATGTGCACATACTCAACATCTATTTTTATAGAGCCACTTTGTTGGGTCAGTGAATGGGTGTCAGGCCCTGTGCGCATCAATCTTGCTTCTCCAAAATACCCTTGTGTTGTATGCCCAGACCTGAACCTTTGGCCAAATTAAGCATTAGTTTGGCCATTCTAGGGAATTAGGAGACATTTGGTTACGAGGTTCCAATGTGCTCTCTTCTCCTTGCTCCTAGAGTTCCACATATTAATCCTTTATCATTTGGAGATAGATCATCTGAAGAGATTATTTTCCGCTTAGTAGTAGGGCCTAAGTACTACTGCTAGCTTTTTCCTCTTTAACCCACCAGAAGAGGAGATTTTGGTTATAGCATGGTGTGGCTTTGATGAGACACCATTTAGCACCAATGGCGCCTCTGTCTAGGCAGGTATAGTCACCAATGACTTTAGTGCTCTTTTCTCACACACATTTCTTGGCTGTGTTTATTGCCGTTGCTCATCTGATTCCTCAGATTGGTTCTTGATGTCTCTATGCATGCATAGCAAAAATTGGACAGATCTACATAAAACAACAGTGAAAGGTAGTAATTAAATTAAATTAAATATAGATAGCTTTATCCATTAAGTATACATATGGATGCCCATATTTGAAAAATGTTCACGAACCGATATATTCCAGATTAAGTTTAAAATTGTTCGTAATGCCCGTTTTTTGAAGAGTTAAAATTCTATTTAATTTTGTTTTGATGAACCGCCATATTTACTGATGCCAAAAGCTATTGACGATTCGATGAAGGCAAGATAGATCATTCTTAAAGTGTCTTTTGAAAATGTTTTACATTATTTGCATATATTTCTGAGGTTACTAACCATATGGTCAACATGTAGGTTCCATATGAGATTTTAGTTAAAAATCAGGGGCAGCCCGTCAATTTTTTAGCGACTGTGCAAAGTCCTAGTTTCCGCTCAGTCCCCCTCCCCAACATGATATCCTACCTTTTTTTACATTTGCTCTATTACTCCTTCCTTTAATCATAGGATAATCAAGGTTATCTAAGGGGGGTCTGTGACTTGACTTGCATTTGTTTATACATGGTATTTTTTCTAACTTGCACCTTTTTTAAACTAAAAGAGATATAAATATGCAGTTTGTGAGAATTGTCTATTCCCATTGGGAGAAAAATGTAATATAGAAAGTGAGTCCACCATTCAACCCCCTCTTCCCCCCCACCACAAACTTAAAAAAGTAAATCGCAAAGTGCCCCATATATATTTCTGAGAATGTTCCTAGAATATTATGTGCTGTCTGGGATGGTATGTCAAATTAGAGAGGATTGAAAAGTAACTTTTTTGTGAAACAAATATTAAAATCGGTTAATTTAATGTAAACATTTTCCCCCCAACGGGAATAGACAATTCCTACAAACTGCATATTTACACCTCTTTTAGTTTTTTTTATAATAAATATGCTAAAAAAACATCCTTCATGAAGGTTGACCATAAATGTTTTGGTCCACAGCGTAGCATCATAATACAGTGAGGAAGCTAGGGGTATCCCACCAAAGGAGAAAAAGTTGCCAACGATCGAGACCGTATATTGTAGTCCTCGACGATAATACTGACATTACGGGAGTTGCCGACGATCACTGGCACATTAGTAACGTCGCCGATGATTCAGACCGCATCGTTTAGTCCTCGTCAGTCGCGGCTACATCGGTAATGACTTTTGACTATCGAGTCATCGAGAGCGTTTTGCGTCGACTGATTAAGAGCGCCAGTCTCGCCGGCCCTGAAAGAGCACATCGCAACCTAAAATTCCCGGTTCGGCAAACAATTCCCGCATAATCCACGCGCTTTTCTCGGTACTCAAAATGTTCTCATAGTTCCAGGTTTTCCTAGTCGATGGCAGCCCTGATGATCTTCAAAACAATTTACACATATAATTTTCATTTTTTGGTGAAAAAAACGGGACATTTCCGAAAACCGACAGGACTTAAAATAACGGGACCATCCCGTTCGAAACGGGAATTATGACCAGCCTATTTATGAGTTGCTACGACTTGTAGTCCACATACCGCAATACACTACTGCGTATCAACAATTATTTATGAAAACAAATTTCAAAATTGAGCAGGAAGGGGGAATGCATACTGATAAAGCTATGGTTCCACAGACAGCGGAATTTACGGCGGGTGGTGCGAAATTTTCCGCTGCGTAATTATAACGACACTGGTTCTGGAGTTCCCTGTTGACTGGTTCCACTGACGTGCGTTTACGCATCCGGAATGTTCGGTTCCGCCCGGCGGACAAATCATACTGGTCTGAGAGCAGTGCCAGTCCGGAATCCGCCAGCGGAGAAGCCACTTATCATTGTGACTGGGCAGTTTTTGTTGTAATATTATGTATTGTGCATCGAAAATAATTGTTGATGAACGTTTTTTTCATCGACCGAAGAGGAGGAACATGTTGAGTTGGTGTCAGGCCATGACGTTTTCCGGATTATAAAAAATACGCAGTTTGGAATGCAATAGGAGAAAAACTTGGGAAACATATCTTAATTTATAATTAGTTGTTATAAGTTCCAGTGGCCTGGATTCGGTTGGGATCAGGGGGGTAGCCCCCCTTGTAACATGGAAAAATGTAAATGTCTATTCTTCTGAAATCAAGCTTACGCCTTTTTATTGAAAATAAATGCTTTTACCAAAAAATATATATGTGCAATATATCTAAAAAATCTGTATTTTTAAAATGTCAGTAAATAAAAATGAATTTTGAACGGTATTCTAGTAATTTTATTAAAAAAATAATAATAGTTGTAATTTTTTATGAGTTTAACCAAAAAGAAAAATCGGTCTTTCGACACCCAGAAGTAGCGCTTAAATTTAGTTTCATTGTCTACAAACGAGTGTGTTAAAGCTCTTTCACTGTTCCTAGTCTTAAAAATATCACTCCGATCACTGAGTTGGCACTAATAAAGACAAAAGATCGACAACATCATCATCGATGTCATCGAGTCATCATACAGCATCAAAGGCACGAGGGCTTTCCTCTTCCTATCCATATTCGTGAGTAGGCGTGTTTGGGGGGTTCTGCTCCAGGAGCCCCCCCCCACCAGACGACCATCTTGACCTCAATTGGAACGATGGGTTTCCTGGAAGGGTCTAGGCGCCATCCAGTCGGGCTAAACAATTCCGAGAATTCCTTTTGTTCTCTGTTGTTTTTGAAACTTTCCCATCGCACCGAGCCATTAGTTTGTAACCTCAATCACCTGTCATCCTTTATCCTTTTCGGATCCTTTCTTCACTAAAAGCATTTTGAGTGACGGGTCCAATTAGGAGAACAATATAACAACAGAACTTCCCAACCCTCAACTCTCATTATGTTCTTATTCACATTCTCCAACAGATGGTGAGTTTTTGTGTGGACACCTGCGCAGAATCCCCTGCGCTACGACCATTATTCACAGAGCTACATAGTCCAGTTTGTGTTGAGATCTCACGCGAGCGAACGTGTTAGTTTAGTACTGCTCTGTTCTCCGCGATTTGCGCTATTAGCTGTTTATTGTTATTTTCGATTTGTGTCTAATATTTTGGATTATTAAAACGTTTGTGTTGTGTTGTTTTGTTTGTGATAACGAGCATCAATATTCGAGATGAACGCTACACACGAGTGCATCATTTGCGGATTCGTTTACGTACGCAGAGGCGCTTTGGTGAGACACGTTGCAAATGTCCACGGTGAGAGACGTCCACCACAGCAAGGTGCGTGTTTTTTGTGGTAATATTGATTGACAAAGACTTAATTGATTGATTGACAAAGATTTAAATTTGATTTATTTTCAATTAAAAACATTAATAGTGATATTTTATGATTTAACTAAAATATTCATTCACATATGCATAAACAGAGAGTGAGAGAAGTTTTATTTTTATTTAAAATTAATGTATTTTTTTGCATAACAAAAATAAAAAGTAAATCAAAATCACATAACCATATTAATTTATTTTTAGCCATGATTAGTCTTTCGCACATGTATAAACTGGGAGCGAGAGAGAATTTGCTTTGCTTTTCACAGAGAAATTTAGTTGAACCCCCCCCCTAACTCCCCCCTCCTTCTCCTCCTCCTGCTTTAAAATAAAATAAAATATAAATAAATCTAAACTTTTTGTGCGTTTACAAATGGAGAAGCAGCATGTCGGCTTTGTCGCACCACATTCGCGGACCAGGACGTTTTAGAGCGTCACATAGAGGCGAGCCACCGCGTCACTCCACCCCGGGAGGTGCATGCACCATTGCAGACAACTGCCGATGACAACCCCAGCTCCGATGATGGTGAGAATGTACATTAAAAGAACTTTTTTCCTTGAAACTATTTAGTTTTATAATTATTTAACTAGGTACTGGAAGATGAAGAAGAAGAAGAAGAATGCTTACCTATATTTAACGAGCGGAATGTAGAGGAGGAGGAAGAATAAGAATAATATTACATTCGCTGTTTAAAAATTGCTATTTTTATTTAATAACTTCATTTTGAAATGTGATTGTCGAGAGAGATATTGTATCCTCATTAATCCCAATTTGTTTTTATTTTTATTTTCAGATGAAGGTCCGGGTCCTGACCGCCACACTTGTCATGAATGCGGTCGCCGTTTCCGTCGCGCAATAAACCTGCGTCGACATGTGGGATCAGCCCACAGCAGAGTCCGCAGGTTCCTATGCGACACATGCAACTGTGTTCAAGAGGGAAGACAACCTGCACCGTCACACCAAGCAATTTCACGGTGATGATCAAGAACGAAGATTCCCTTGTGCATACTGCGGTCTGGAGTTCAACCGACTGTTCAACAAGGACCAACATGAGCGGTTCAACTGTTCCATCATGAAGGACATGATCCAGAACCGAGCAGCTATGGAACAGGATTAACCCCAGCCAGGTCCCAGCACGGAGCCACAACCCGGAACGAGCACATACCACCAGCCCGAGGATGTCGAGATGACTGGAGCAGGACAGTCCAGCCCCGTATTCATACTTATTCAACGGGGTTTCCGCAGTCACCACCTAACCTACCGTCTGCAGCGGCCGATGGAGAATCTCGTCACAATCGGAGAAGTGATAGCGTTGTTGATTGTGAGCCTCACGGAGTTGCTTGAGAACACCTTGGCGAAACACCACAGCATTAAGGTCAACTTGAAGCTGGAGTGTGAATTCACAAATGTTCATAACAACACCTGCCTGCGTAACTTCAAGACGAAGATGACTCCGTTGTCAGAGACCTCGAACCTGAACCAGTACATCTCAACAGCTTTTGCGAAGCTTATCAGGAAGAAGGCCGAGTGTGAGCATATAGGATCTGGGTGGACATACCTGCGCGTTCGTTATTTGTAGGTTGGTATAAACGAGTACACTCCTCTAGGTGAAGATGGACGTGCGTGGATCCCACTGCCGGCGACTGTAGAGAACACCCACGCAGTCATCAACGTATTGAACACCGATGACCGTTATTTTATGTATGCCGTCCTGGGAAAGATTGTTCAAGAACACCCCGAAAGACCGGCATTGTACACCAATGACATCATCGCTTGATACGATTGGTCCGGCCTAAAATTTCCCGTTGCTCTGAAGAGTATGAACACGTTTGAGCGGAACAACATCAGCATCAACTTCTATGGTATTGATCACACGCGCGTGGGGAGGAAACCTATCGGCCAGCCCAAGTACCAGGACACCATCTTTCCCTTGAAAATCAGCAGGCAGGAGCGTGAAGACCATTGTGACCTTTTGTACGTGACAACTTACGGTGATAGTCACTACGCATACATCAAAGACCTTGGCCGACTGATCCGTCCCAAACCCACGGCACATAAGGGATATTCATCTGTAAGCGGTGCTTCGCGCACTTCGACAACCGACCGAACAAGCTCGGACTGACGAGTGCTCAGCGTCTGGAGGAGCACAGGCGATACTGCTCCGCTTTGGCTCCTATCCGCATGGATACACCGAAGAAGATGGAAACAAAATTCAGCCATCCGCAACGCGAGCGATTCACCATCCACGCGGACTTTGAGTATGCTCTACTGCCAACTGCGGAGATGGAAGAACAATTTGATGAGCCGCACGGTGGAGTATCTACCCATATTCACATCCCATTCACCTTCGCATATCAAATCATCGACTCGTATGGTCTGGAGGAGTTCGAGCCTCGAGTCTACTTCGGAGATGATGCGTCATCGACCTTCATGGAGATGCATAAAACTGACGTCGAGAGGTTTTCGGACTTCTTGTATGCAGCGAGAAATCTTCGCCCGGTCCTAACTCCAGCGGAGACGATGCAGTACAACTCGACAACGAATTGCTACCTCCGCGGAGCGAAATTTTCTTGCGAATATCCTAAGGTTCGTGATCACAACCACGCACCTCCATACGAGTTTTGAGGAGCGGCGCACCGATCATGTAACCTTCGCAACAGGGAGCAGCGAGTAGTCAACTGCTACTTCCACAACCACTCCAACTACGACGCCCACTTCATAGTGCGGGAGTTGGTGGTCGACCCTGGTGATGTTGAGGTGTTAGCTCACAAAAAAGAGCGGTACATCGCTTTCACGAAGCGATTCCTGTTCGACCGAGCAGGAACACCGGCTACGATGCCAGGGCGTGGAAAAAGGCATCCAGGATTCAGTGTCAGGTTCTTCGACACCTACAGGTTCCTGGCTTTGAGCCTTGCCAGCCTCGCAGCCGCACTTCCACCAGCTCAACTTTCGGAGACAAGGAAGAGATTCCCCGAAGACCACCTCTTTAATCTAGTCCGTAGGAAAGGCGTGTTCCCGTACAACTTTGTAACATCGTACACCGTGTTGGAAGATACTATGGAGCTGCCGTTGCAACAAGATTTTCGCAACGACATGGCCCTGGATGATATCAAGGACGTTGATTACGAGCACGCTTGGAACGTGTGGGAAGTCTTCGGTTGTAGGAACCTCAAGGACTACACCGACAAGTACCTGCGTTGTGACATTGCGCTGTTGACGGACATTTTTGAACGCTTCAGGGACACGTCGATGATCGAATATGGACTAGACCCTGCACATTATTACACCCTACCATCATATGTCATGCTGAGGACCTGTGGAGTGTAGCTACATACGATTCAGGACTTTGACATATACCTCTTCTTTAAGCAAGGCTTCAGAGAAGGTATTTCCCAGGCAATCACCCCATACGCCAAGGGCCAACCATTATGGATGCCGCCCTGAAGATCGACGTCCTGAAGAGCCCACGCACCACCTGCTATACTTGGACGCTAAAAACCTGTACGGTTGGGCCATTTCCCAGTGTCTTCCCGAGGGACACTTCCAATGGCTCAGCCGTGAGGAGATCGCTTCACTGGATATTGCCGCGTTGGACCTCGAAGGACTAAGGGCTATGTCTTGGAAGTGGACCTGCACTACCCCGCCCACCTGCACAACCTTCACAAGGATCTACCTTCCTGCTGCGAGACCAAACGTCCGCCAGGAGGGAAATTCATGAAGCTCGTGACTACTTTGGATGACAAGAAGAAATACATCCTTCATTGCAGAATACTGCAACAGGCGCTTGAAAACGGACTGGAGCTTGCGAACGTGCATCGTGTCGTCTCCGTCATTCTTGGTGGTTAGAACGTTATATCCTGATGAACACCGAGCTGCATAAGAAGGCCAAGACCGAGTTTGAGCAAGACTTTTTCAAGCTCATGAATAATGCGGTATTCGGTAAGACGATTGAGAATGTTCGCAAGCGAATGAATGTCAAACTAGTGTGTTTGCCGAAGATGTTCGGGAAGTATGTGGCTAAGTCAAACTTCCTGGACCGAACCTACTTCACAGATGACGTCGCCCTAGTCCACATGTCAAAAGTTAACATCGTCCTGAACAAACCGCTCTACGTGGGAATGTGTGTCCTCGATCTGAGCAAGTGGCTCATGTACGACTTCCTTCGTAAGATGATTAACCACTACGGTGATCGTCTGAAGGTAGACTACATGGACAATAACAGCTTCGTGTTCGACATTGAGACGGAATCCCAGAACCACCCCATCAACGCCAAAGTCATTGGCAAGTTCAAGGATGAAGCGAACGGACTTCCACTGCTCGAGTACCTCGGTCTTCGCTCGAAACCTTATTTCATGGATATTGTCATGGAGTCAGTTCGAGGAGAGGACTGAAGATTACGAGCTGCAGGTCATGACAGTGAAGCGCGCCAAGGGAGTCGCCAGAGGAGTGGTGAAAAACAAACTCACCTCTAACGGCTGTAGGGAGTGCCTATTCAATTGTGTGCTTAAGAGAACTATCAACACCAGATTTCAGTCTCGCAACCACCGCGTCTTCACCGTTCAAGTTGAGAAGCTATCCTTGAGCTATAACGATGACAAGCGCTATATCCTTCCGGACGGAGTCAACACACTACCGTGGGGCCATGTAGACATCCCACCTTAGCCTGAAGCCAACCCTCGAGACGATGAAACGGAGGAGGAGCATTGAGTGGTTATGCCAACACCAAAGAACCTGACTTGACTTTTTTATTGCTTATAATAGTCTTCAAATCTAGTCATTAGTTTGCATCTAAGTTTATCCTCTCCATACTTGCGAATGGAATTCACCTTTCCTTATATGGTCCATACATTAATTACATCAGGAAAATATTAATTAAACCAGGTTCAGATATTAAAGTTACTTTAGAATCATTATAAGATAGGACATGTTACCGCACTGATGCGGAAGTAGGTATGCTACCGCACTTTGGGGTAGACCTACTTTGGGTTGAGTTGAAAATTCAAATAGAGGTCCGAACTGGACCTCCCTTGGGGCGGGGTGGGGTTGAAAATTCAAAGGGAGACCCGAATCAGGACTCCCTTGGGGCGGGGCGGGAAAGGGGAGTCCGACTAGCACTTCCGACGTTGTTTTGCTGTATGTTTCTCTAACACGCATTTGTAGGACTTTATCTGGGTTAATGTAGCTAAAGGGGAGTGTATCGATACACCCCCTTCGATGATTATGTTCAAAGCATTAAACTCATATTTTTTATTATCATTTGCATTCACTGTCTGTTTTGTATCTTGATAATCTAGTCATTTTTAAACTTAGCTAAAGGGGAGTGTATCGATACACCTCCCTTCGATGATTATGTTCAAAGCATTAAACTCATCTTATTCAGCAAATTTACATTCACTGTCTGTTTTATATCTTGTTAATCTAGTCACTGTTGTTGTTATTATTCACTCATGAATATGAATAAATCTTGTCAACTGGTATATCCTTGTTCCATTTTTTTCATTCCCAAATTAGTTTTAAGTTGGACATAGGAAAAAAACAAAAAACAGACTAATACAAATCAACAATATTCAGTCTAGTTGTTTTTCATTGAATATGAGTCTGTAAACTAAATACTAAAAGTAAATACTAAAGGCGGATGAGGATGGAAAATAAAAAGAATATTTTTCTATTCTGAGTACACAACTAGTTTATTGAGAAAAAAGCAAATTTCAAAATTCAATTGGTATACATTTGTACAAAGAGTCTTCTGATCAGTGTATCGTTGTGAGCAGTAGAAGAGTCGTCAAAGAGCTGCACAAAGTCCATCATCTTCATGCCGCAGTGGGTGTGGTAGTACGGGTATACAAGGCAGTATTGTCTGCAGACCAGAGTGTTGTCACTTTGAATTCGATGCTCGTTGTACAGATAGCGAGGAGTGTTGCGTCTCAGGAATCCTTGGTAGAATTGTAGATGTGGAGGTTGATCTTAGCTGTCATAGAATTCAATTATTCCTCCTCCTTTGTTAAGGTAGAAAGCAACCCAGTGAGTGCCATCTTCATTGTATGGATCAGTATTCACAATCATAGCAGTAGATGGTGAGATATAATGTGGTAATTGATCCGCAGCTTAGACACCAACATTCTGTACAGGCAGTTTAAACATACACTTTTGTATCTCTATGGTATTCAATCTACTGGATCGATACCGTCAGTAGCAGAAGTAGTAGTAGTAATAAAATGAAAGCAGGAACTGGTATCACTCACATCAACACCATCATCGATATTTGTACTTAGATGTAACCAACCGCGTAATGTGATACAATTGGTGATACAAGAGCACATCGTGTGTGAGCTGTCTTGTGATGGTGACATCGCACTGCGTTTGTTGATAGTAGATTGTTGATTGATGATAGTGATCCGCAACCAATATCGCTGATATCAATGACATTGGTAGTATAGTGATCCGTAATGAAATTGCCTCGTACATATTCTTTTTTCTCAGCACCTTTGACAAAGACAATTGGTCGTTTGGCGATACATGCGCGTAACCTTTCCTCTAGCACACGATACCAGATATCACCTTGATCCCATTCCAATCCTTGACATTGTTTTGTGAGCCAATAGCTTTCACGTAGTTTCTTTTGTGTTAGGAAATCTCGACTGAATTGTGATTTGGTGATATGATGCATTAGCCCACTGACCAATTCCAAGACGCACACTTCCTTCAGAATGTAGTCATTATTGTTGTCCTTGGAACATTGAAAATCCAAAATAATCGGAGATGCTAAATTTTTACGCGGTTCTCTGCATGAACGATCCATCTTGTACGAGTGTTGGTTGCCGACTGATGCTGATGGTCTAACCGCCAAATTCCACATTCACATTGCGATGACGATCAATTTCGATGACGTTGTCAAACTCAGCAAATACCAGACAGTTGACAGTCTCTGTGAGCGCCGCGTCGAAGCCAATCTCCATACGTACACTACCGTTACGCACTAGGTTCCAATGAGTAGTGTCACTTGCTGACTGATCCGGTGTTAGATCGAATGCCATCAGACAATATCTATTATCGTAATCATCTCTATTTATCAGATTACCAGCATCGCTAAAGTGTATACCAGAGCCTGAAAACAGACTGTGATACGCCATTACGTATTTGCCCTTGTCAGTTTCATAGTGCGGTTGTAGCGGTTTGGACCGCACTTGTTCACCGTCCACGTAAAGCTGGTCAGAAGAAGCTGGTTTTGAAATTTTGAAATTTATATGGATTCTTTTTTAAATCGCCACTATACGCTGCGTTGCTGACTAAACCGACAATGATACGTTTCGACACTTGACCTAGAAACACATTGTCCAAAGTTTTGCTCCTTACTCCAAAAGGCAGTGTGAATTTTTTCAATTCTACTTTGGTGATTGGGTATTTAGCTGTGCCGGTCTGAAGCGTCTTGCTGTGCGCCAACAGTACAGTGGGGCTAACCTTACATCTTCGTATCAAGACATTTGCATCAAAAATGTGCACCTTGTATTCAACCTCATCCGCCATAATGGAGAAAGAATCTTTTGATCGGATTAATTTAAAACGCAGTTCCTCACCGTTCATCAGGAACTTGTTCTAATTACACATGCCCACATGTAGATGACCAACCATATCAATTTGACGACTTTTATTTGTCATTATTTGTCTCGCCTTTAGTCCGTCATTATTGTTCAGAGTATGGTCCATATGACCGGCATCGTCTGATTGCCATAGACCATATGTTAAATGTGATTTCCTAGCATCGAAACCGTAATTCATCAATGTTTCAATATGCCTCGATATGCATAAGTGTTGTTTTGTGGTGTAACTTGTTTATGATTCATACACATATCAACTTGACTGAATAAAGTATGTAACCAAGTGTTGACTGGACCATTTTTTTCGCTTCTTTGACATCTGCGATTGTCACTCCTGTCGTTTTGATAATAGATGCTGTAATTTCCGACATTGTATGCGACGGATCTGTGTATTCTTCATTATTGCCGAGCACTCAATGGGTGAATCATCAGTCAAAGTGGAGATTGGTTTGTACTGAACCCATTTACCAATCTCAATACTGGTCTGCGTAGGTGGTATGGAGATTAAGTCCAATTCCGTTTTGACGCATTCACAAGACCTTTTATGTAGAAACGACATAGCTAGCGTGTTAATTGAATATATAACGTACAGACGTTCTCCTCTTCACTGCTTTCTTCTTTCTAACTGTCCTCCTCCTCTTTTTGCTGCTGCTGCTCATCTTCTTGGATGACGTCCTTCCTCGAAGGAGTTTCGTCAAAGACTGCGGTGTGACATTACGGCCGCTGTGCATAGCGCGTTTCGCGTTAATCTTACGCGGTATTCTCGCGTTATTCTTTCGCATAGGAGTAGCGCGTTGGTGTTTCGCGTATTCTTTCGCACAGGAGTAGCGCGTCGGTGTTTCGCGTTATTCTTTCGCGTTTCGCGCGAGAGCTGCCGCTGCCACTTAGCACACGTTGAAGTTTTCCATCCGCCTTGCGTTTCAGCGAGCCGGTAAACTGGCTAAAATTATTTCTAGCAGCTTATTTAGCGTCCCTGGTGGCCATGTCACCCAAGAATCCAACACCAGATTTCAACGCCTCTTTGGCTACAGCTGCGGTTTGCTGCACTCTTTGCCTGACTTGAGTAGCGGTGTAATGGTGCGGAACATCCCGCATAGGAAACTGCCAATTCCATGACCGCGCTGGTAGGGTGCACCACGAAATACTTTATCGATACTGCCACCGGTCTGCAATTGTTGGCGGCGGTAGTACGCCAAGTATGGGATCATTTGTATCCATCATTGATGCGCTGTTTTGAAATGAAGCTTCACCTACGACGTCCCAAAGAGGAATGACGCTTTTTTACCTGTGTGTTCCCTTAGGTCAATATCGATCGTTTCAAATGTTCCTTTAATAATGAACATTATTAAAGGAACAAAAATCCTTCCAAAAAAAAACCTTCTTCTTCTTCTTCTTCTTCTTCTTCTTCTTCTTCTTCTTTTTATGGAACAAAAATCCTTCTTTGTTGTTTGTGTCATAATGAGGACTGGTGAAATGCACCATCTTATGCGTGCCATGTATGTAGTTCTATCTGTCAATATTGACAATCTTCAAAAGCGGCGCTGTAGTGTCGCCAATCATCTGCGGTTCAATCAGATCACAATACACGTACATGTGTGTCGTCAGTCCCATATACAGACTAGGCGGCCATAATCCTGTAAGGTTATTTGCCAACTCATTCTCGTACGGATCGGAACCCAACTGAAGAGACACTGCGTGCCTGAAATGTAATTTGCTTATACCATCTACCATTGTCGTGATCTTGACTCTGTCCTGCTTTTCATCATACTCAAAGTATACATACTGAGTCACAGCCTTTGTACTATTGATCATTATCAATAAATCAGTTATGTTCTTGTAATATCCGGGTTTCATCTTTAGCATAATTTGCTCAGTACTAACTGGAATAGGAATACTTTGCAGAACGAGTTTATACTCGAACCAAATACACGATTCATCACTCACAGTCATAAACTAAAATGTATAATGCGCTTCGACCAAAGCCATCTCCCACTCACCATCGCCTTCTAATCGGATTTGTCTCGGATGATTTGTAGTTTAATTGGACACTGTGTTTTTTTGGAAAATAATCCTTTGGAGCTGTTGCTGGGCAATGTTAAATAGAATTGACTGTTAGGCATTTGGTAATTGTTGTGCTCGTACCCAAGAACTAAACTCGTCTCTGTAACCTTCCCACTTGACGAAATAACGCTTACTGCAACCTCGGCCCTTAGTGTCTAGTATTTTATCAATCTTGAACAGATGATCTTTGTATATTGTTACTTTTTGTAATTCGTATTCATAAAACTGTCCAGTCACTTGTTCACCTTTTAGATCTTGCTAAGTGTACATTGGCAGTGGCATCAATGTGTTTACACGGCGCACCACAAACACTTCTTTACTCCAATTAGTTTCGTAATCTTTTGCGAATGTACCTTTCTGCTTAGATATGCGCACTGTGGTGCCAACTTTCAGTTTTGGCTTAACATGACGTGGTATCTTACCGAACATGTGGCGCCATACCTGAGACAATATTCGTTTATTGGTAGTAGCATTGATTATACATCCTACGGAATAGATAAACCTAGCTTACGGGCCGGGCGTGCCTCGGCATTGCTGCGCTGGCCCCGAGTTTGACTGAGATCCCGCCAGAGCGCAACCAGTCGGCTGTTCCCCTCTTTCACCCCTCGCTCTCCCTGCTCTCCGATCGCTCCCTCCAGGCCAGTCAGTGTCTCAGCGACTGCCGAGCGGGTAAGATGCGCGCGCTGTTTCTCGTGAAAACACGGCACCCGCCGACTTTCCCCCCTCCCTCCCCATAGCACTCCAGGCCGAATTGAGTCGCCGCGGCCTTTGAGAAACACTAGCAGAGATGTCCGTTGACATTCTGTCTTTGCATCTGTTGGTTTCGCTCATCACTTGATACGTTGTGTATGTCAACAATATACATGAGTAACACTCTAATAGTGTAATTAAATCAATTACGTGTCTAAAATTATTGGTAAACTATGCCTAAAAATGTTGCGTTCAGGATGTTGAAGTAATTATGACTCAATACAACCTGACACCATATTTTGACTAGCTTAACACCGCACAGTGTGTTAATAAAACTGTTACCAGAATAACTTAGTTTAAGATATTTTACGACAAATCTAATGGTTTTGAATTTTTTTAAACCGAGTAATAAACAACTGAGCTGTTGCAATTCTTGTTATTTATTAGGCCTAGATGTTCAATTGTGGAGAAACCAAAGACGAGCTTTGTCCGGTTAATGTCCGGTCCATGTAAATTGCATCAGCTCGGTTATTTATTACTTGATTGCAATTAGTTAAGTATCGTTAGACTTTTCTCAAATTGCCCTAAAAGAAGATATACTGGTTAATATTTTGTAAAATGACTTATTTTCGAGTCATTTGCGATATAACATTTAAAATGGCCGCCATTTTGAAATTATCACAGATAATTCCTTCATAACGTTCGTGTTGATAGATACTATTTCCGTAAACAGTTGACTTAAGTTTGGTTGAATTCGGTTATATGGTTTTTAAAATATGAACTTTAAAGTGAAAAACACTTACGGACTGACAAACGGAAAACTAAGTACGGGAGACCCATGTTCATATGGCTAAATGTGTTTATATTAACCCAAGGAACAACGCTATATACCTTTGTCCAGGAGAGTTACGGGACACTCTGTATAAGTTAAAAAACAACTTACACTTACTACCTGGTTTCTTATTTATAATTTGTTTAGTCTAAAGTTCATCGCCCGTGAAAATCTTCATCTGAAGTTTACTGATGGTGATTTTACTTGGACTCTGAAAACGAGGTTGAACAGGAAGAAGCTATGGTTACTTTCGTAAACGGAGTAGTTTTTTTTAAGCAGAGGACTGTTTCCGGTTATGACAAGATCCGAACTTATAAGAAACCTGTTAAGCACATCTCTGTCGCAGTTAAGTCTAGAGAACTTTCGAGCATAGATTTCCTGATATTGTCTTATATGCTTATTGTGAGCTTCAGTACGTAATTCTTTTTATTCTTGCATTAAATCGAATAGCTACCGTCTAGTAAAAATGGCATTCGCCGTTCCTGTAATTAAAAACGTTTCTGAGTCATTAAGTGTATGGTTTCTTGGTTTTAGCATGTTATTGCTTTAAGGAATTTAGAATACAGATTAGCAAATAGTAGCAGAAATTATTATCAGGATTTTCAAAAGAACACTTTGAACAGTCTGTCAAAAATTAAATTAGTGCCGGGAAACCTTGGGAAACCCAATTTTCGGAATTTTCGGAAACAACTTTCGGAAACCCCACTGTGCACCGATTGAAAAATTAGTAAAACCACGAAAATAAAACACGAATATTTAAATTTTGTCCAAAATTTTGGAAATTTGACGCTGATTATGGAAATAATCGTTTTTTCCGCGGAAAAGTCGTTAAAACCCCGGAAAATCGGAAATTAATTGTTTTCTGGAAATACTGTCAAGTGGGTATTCAAAATGTGCAGAATTTCACCCTGAACACGTACATGCGATTATTTTCCAAATCACACTTTTTATCCACGTATAAGTCTTCAAAACTTTAGAAAATCGGAAAATAACTTTGTAATTGTAATACTGTCATGTGGGTATTCAAAATGTGCGGAATTTCACCTTGAACACCATCGTGCAGTTATTTTCCCGATCACATTTATTTCTCCGCGGAAAAACGTCGGAAAATCGAAAAAAACGTTGTTCTTATAATACTCTCATGTGGGTATTCAAAATTGTGCGTAAATTCACCTTGAATACGTACGTGCAATTACTTTCCCGATTACACGTTTTTCCGCGGAATAGTCGTTAAAACCCCGGAAAATCGAAAAATATTATTTTTCTTATAATTCTGTCATGTGGGTATTCTGACTGTGCGGAATTTGACCCTGATTACGTATGCGCAATTATTTTGCCGATCGGACAAGTAATTGCCAACAAAGGTTTACAATTTATTCAACACAGAGCGGGCCCGGTACCGTGCTTTTTACAGCGGCCACAGCACTAGTTTTGGTGGTTTTCATCTCAGGCGCGGATCCAGGGGGGGAATGGGTGAAATTCCCCCCCCCCAAGGCAAAAGGTTGGAGTTGCGCGCGCACCCCCGCACCAGCGCTACGTCTGCCCGGCAGCGTCATCTCGTCTGATTGATGCCGTCGTCAGTTAGATCATATGCCTGTAAAACTACTACAGAGTGTCCATACACCGAAAATTCCAGGAAAATTGGATAATTATACGGGAATTTCGACGAAAATTCGTTAATTTAGTTTAAATCCCTTTTTCGGCTGTTCTCGTTCATGCGGCTTGGTTGTCGTTTCCAGCCAATAAAACAAGTTTTGGTTGTTATTTTCAGCCAATAAGAAACGTTGCCGATCGTCATTTCGGGCCGTTAAATGTAACTAAATTCCTGTTTCTGACCCATCCGACGCGAAAGAATAGGCGTTCTTTGGCTATATAACTGGGTCGAATCGCCGATTGTATTCGTAAATACGTTCCGGTTGTCATTCGGGCCTATACAACGGGATCCGGCTATATTTTTCGCTAGGAAAATATGGTACGATTGCGAATTTTTATGATAGATTGTGATTTTTGGCACATGTTGTGCCTCAGTCGTCATTTTCGGACAATAATAACGTTGCGGCCGTCGATTTCGGACTTTAAAATGTGAGGAACGGTTGGTTATTTCCGGCAAATATAACGAGGTGAAATTGCCTATTTTGTTTAAACAATTAATATTTATTTAATTAATTAACGCGGTCCAGTCCATTATTCCTAAAAAAAATCAGTCATTTTGTTTGTCTTTTTACCACCAAGTTGCGGCAAAATTTATGTTTTTACCGATAAAACACGGCCAAATATCTGATTTTGCCCGGTAAATGCGTTTCAGACTTCGCTTTTGGTATATAAAACTACGTTCACTTGTCGTTTTCGGTCTAAATGTTACGGCGACCATGAAATGCGGTCAAATTGCCATTAGTTACATTTACTCTATACATAACACTGTTCGTTTGAAAAAAATTATTACTTTGCAAAAATGGCCCTATTAAAATGTGACTTGCCTTTAAAAATCAGAAAATTGGAACAATATGCGTCCCAACGAGTGTCCAGTCGGGACGCGGGGCAAAGCAATACTAAAGTACAAAATACAAAAGCAATGCCGCTGGCGCAGCGTCACGTTGCGTCGTTCGTTGGGCGCAGCTTCTTGCATTGCCCCCGTTTTAGGGAATATATGTTTTATTTATTTGTTTAATTTTGTTTATTTGTTTGGTTTTGTTTTTTTTTTGCATTAAGATGAAATTGCCATGAATGTTGTTGCTCTTCGTTGTTGTAATAATACATAAATGTTAACATTACATGTAAATAAACTAATGAACATCAATCAGAAGTTGTGACAAAGTCCTCAATTTTGTATTAACACTCCAAAACAAATCATTCTTTTTAAATTTTATTAAATTTGTTTGAATCGTTAATTTTCTTGAAATTTTCAAGTGATTTCTTATAAATTATTGTTATTGCTAATGACAAAATTTCGAATTTAAATTAAAACTGTACATTATAGATCATACGAATTTCAGTTGATTTTAAAAATTTATATATCTGAGCCTGTATGCCCTAAACATTATTAATGTTTTAATGATGGCAAGTGGGCATTTTAGGTGTATGAGAAATTTTCATCTGGGTAATCAGATATTTTTCAAAACTAGTCATAATATACAGGGTGAGTCAGACCACCCGTCCAGCGTGTATAACGGGAGAACGGTTTGGTCTAAAGTCATCAAAAACAATTATTCCTCACTAAAACGCATATGGGCTATCTATTAAAAATATTTTCATCAAAATCTATGTACGGAATGTTCCAAAACTGTAGGTCACGGATTCAAATCTCAACATTTTCTTATGTGAAAATAGGGCCAACATACATTATACATTATTTAAAAGGCCTTTTTCATACATTATTTTAAAGGTCTCGTTAAAATAAACATTTGGCGAAAACATAATTCACTTATCTTTATCCGTTTCAAAATGGCGGATATTTTTGTGTAAAATATTGACATTTGCGGAATACTCTGTATTTTTTAAACCATTACTCGTACCTTTTTTCTGACTTAAACGGGCCGCCATTTTGAAACGGGTAATTTAAGTGAATTCTGTTTTCACCAAAATGTTTATTTTAACGAGACCTTTAAAATGAAGTATAATATTTCCTATGTTTACATAAGAAATGTTTGGGTTGCGAACCCTTGACCTTCAGTTTTGGAACATTCCGTACTTAGATTTTGATGAAAATATTTTTAATAGATAGCCCATATGCGTTTTAGTGGGGAATAATTTTGTTTGATGACTTTAGACCAAACCGTTCTCTCGTTATACATGCTGGTGGACGGGTCGTCTGACTCATCCTGTATATACTAACATAAATAATCGGACAGCTTTGACATATTTATTTTGTCATAGAAGTAGGGGAACATATGTTTGCAGAAAGTAAAATTTATAAAATTGGAGAAATACTTTTATTTTTTAATAACTTTTCTCTTAACCGTCGTGAGTTTATTTTTTATAAAATTGTTATTATTTAAGAATTTTAAAGTTTCTTATTAAAAAAAGAAGGCTTTGCGGGTAATATTTCAATCAAAATGAACCAAAGAACGCTCTTAACCTTTGAAAGGATTAATTTACTTGCTATTACTTCGGTTTACATTTGCGAAACCAATTTTTGCGCGTTATGTCACTTGAACAGTGAAGGGATTTGAGCCCATTTTAAGATCGGAAAAGTGTGGCCGTAGCTACTGCTACCTAGTTCGTCGTCGACTCGGCTGTCCTCTCAACGCCCAAGGCATTACTCGCCGGCCTCGCCGCGCCACGCAGCACAATCATATCTGACAGGAGGGGTAGAAGAGGGGACGGTAGTTGATGGATTCGCCGCTTGAGCGCTTCAGTACGGTAGCTGACGACGCTCCAACTAGGAGAGCTTCTACCGTTGGCCAACAGAATGCGCTCGAGGAGCTCGCCAAGGTCGGCTTCAAAAAACGACATTACTAAGTTTATCTATTCCGTAGGATGTATAATCAATGGTAGTAGTCACATCAACTGGGCGTATTCTGTTGCCTAGACTCCTGTGCGCGCTGTTGTAAGCATTAATCACTTTGTCCAGCACATCTACATAACGATATATGTTTTTGTAAGTCAAATATCGCCACATGCGTGTTTTCAAAGTACGATTCATGCATTTCACTACAGCCACTTTAACATCTGGGTTTTGTGTAGTGACATAGATGATTCCGTATTGTTTGAATAATTTTGGTCTTGACACCAGTGAATTCAGTACCTTTGTCAGTTTGCAAACATCGAGATGTCTTGGTCGCTTCCGCAAATATCTCCTCAAAAGCGTTGGCCACTTCAGCTCCATCTTTCCTCTTCAACGCCCTCACATATAGGCGTTTGCTAAACACGTCTATTACAGTCAATAAGTAGTTGAAACCATTATTGTGTTTACTAAGACCACGCATATCATTCAAGTCCGCTTGCCACAATTCAAATGGACCATACACGATGTAAGGATTGCGCGGGAAACGTTTACGTGCCGGTTTGTGCAAAGTGTAAGTGTCCTGTGTTTCTAACCATACAACCACTTTGCATTTTGAAACTGGTTTTGCAGCTCGCGCTAAAGGAGCTACACCGCCATACGACGATGGTTATTTTGGATTGTAATACAGTCGTCCATAATGAAAACCTATTCTGTGTACGGTTCCCACTTGTCTAAATTTGACCATGGCTTGTTTCTATTTAAAAAATCGAACTGCTCTGTCGCTCGTACTGGTGAAGATGTCGCACGTTTACCTCTAGCCAACCGTGGTCGATTTTTTATCGGTGTCCGCAGTATTGATTCAGTTGAAGTGTATTCTTCACCATCTGATCCTCCTGTGAATGATGATCGATATTCAGCATTTATTTCTTTTAGCGCTCTTATATTATTCATATAGTCCTTTGGCACGTTCATCGCTTTCAATGCATTGAGCACTTCGTACCAACCTGGTGGCGTGTAATCACGCATACGCACTTTAACTATGTAATTTAAGATATCCACTAGATTTGAATCTGGGATTTTTTCACCATTAATGTACATTGAATAGCCAACATCCCAACTAATTAAACTACCTTCACGTTTCATGAACCGTAAAAGACTGTAAGTTTTGGAAAACGTTTCCACAATCTCTTCCACTGGACCACCTTCCACAGCGGTGTGCATTCGACGACTATGTTCATTCCCTCCCGTCTCCACGATTGGTATGCTAATTGGTTGGCGTTTATTCGTGGCAATATGCAAGAATCGATGAAACGCTTGTTTGTATAATTTCCACTTTTCACTATCGTCCATATGTTTGTTATTCAATATTTATTGCATTTCCACGTCGAGACTGTTTGCACTAGATAGATTAGTCGGTATTTTATCTGTAGCATTTGTTTGGAATCGATCAATAAACTTTCTCAGTACAACGACCATTTTCTTTGCATGTTCCATTTTTCTAATGCTGCACTACTTTTCTAAAGTGTAACTTCACGCGCGACGTTCCAAAGTGGAATGGCAAATGATGTCCTGTGCTATCTCTTAAGTCAATTTCCACACCGTCAAAAGATCTATTTATAACAGGCACATAATGCGGATCGGTGAATGGTGTTGATTTATGCAACCCATATACATAACTAGACTAGATATATTGACAATTTTCAATAACGGTGCAACTGTATCGCCGACCATCTGCGGTTCGACTAAATCCCAATACACGTACATGTGTGACGGTAAGCCAAGACGAATGTTGGGCGATCGGATTCTTTTGTTAACTGCATCACCTTCCAGTGTCAATTCATTTGGATCAAACCCCAATTGAAGCACTAATGTTGGACTTAATGTAATTTTTTCAACATCAGTTCCCATCGATACTTCAATTAATTTGTTGTATGAGCTTTCTGCAATAAACTTTACGCCAAAAGTTTTCGCATGTTCATGCGAATTGATGTGGTCCAACAGTTCTTGAATGTTAGCATAAGCCCCAGTCTTCAATTTAATTCTGTATTTTTGTTTTGGAGTAGCTGTCACTATTGGTGTTACATCAAAATTGCTGTCTATAACCCGCGCCAGTGCTTTTATGTTCACTTTTGCTACCTCTTACGGTTGTATGCAAATGTCAATTGTTTCATCATTACCGACTCATAAAAATGTACAAGGATAATGCGCTTCCACAAGTGCCATTTCCCATTCACCAGCGTCCAGTTGAATAGCTCTCGGTAAATGTGTTATATAATTTGGAACTGTATTTGTTGGATAATATTGCATTGAACTATTTCTCGGTAATGTCAAATAGAACTGATTCTGGATGCCAGTAATTTTTAACTACTCAATGCTGCTTGCATTAATGCGCTCAAAAGTAATGGTATAAAGAGTCCACCTCCTTTTTGTATTAGATACTTTCGTTTCTTTGACCAGCCTTCGCCGCGTTTCACCAATCAACGTAGCGTCTCCTTGTGTTTGCTTAACTGACTTTTACTCCTCTTTGTAAGAGGAACGTTACCTCGCTACGCGTCGTAAGCACACTCACACACTGAGCGAATGCGGCTCTTGTCACACACCTTTAACAGTGCTTTACGATCCTTGGGTGTTGAGTGTATGAAAGCCGTAAGCAGAGCTGCGTCCTTCCGCAAGCACGACATGATTACTACTGATAGCGAAATTACTTTTTCTTTGGCAACTACACATAATTCGTAGAATCGTCTGGAAATATGCAACTTAGTATTAGCATATTCTCGTCTGTTGATTGTTTCAAGTCTATCAGTAGGTAGCCGTGTGAATTCCTCGTAGCGTCAGCGTACGCCTCCTCGATGAATTTCGGACTGTCTGGATATATTTGTCTGGCCAAGTACCTAATCTGCACTCTATCTCTAGGATTCTTAAAACACACAATGTAATATGCATTTAATGAGATGTCCCTCTGACCACGTACTTGATGAAACAAATTGTTGTGTTATGAAAAACACATTTATGTTGCGATGATGACAACCTTTTGTGGAAAGATCCACCACACGATTGTCAGCATCACGCATCATATCGTATATAATCACAAGTATCGGCTCATTACCAGAAAAATCCTCCAAGTTTGGTAGACCTTCTATGTGATTAATGTTGGTATTATTTGAGCCACCTCCACATCCTCCTCCACAACTACCATAATGCAAGTTTATACTGGTGTGTCACACATTTCTGTAATGTGTTTTATAAACTTTGGCACAAACTGTGACTTGCTGCAACCCAAAGGTCCCGCCACAATGGCTGAGAACGGATGTTTCCACATCAAGCTCATGATTACTACTGAGCAAAACACCTCACAATTACCATACTCAAACTCTTAAACTTACAACTAAAGGAGATTAAGTGTAATTATTAACACAGTGGTTATGTTCTGACAGAGGTATTTACATAATCTTCAAGTCTTGCTTTACATAAACTCCAAAGGTTTGAATCTGCTATTGGAAACCCTCGGACTGCGCAACACCAAGTGAAGGCGTTCTCCAAACCCGCTGTTGTAGCGCTCGATGTTGGTGTTGCTCAGGACCTCATTGAACCGCCTAGGCAGGTAGACTTGCAGAAAGAAGTCGTCCCCGACCTGCCCCTCCAGGATCACGATGATTGTCTCGCCAAAGGATGTGGTGACTTGCTCCATCACAGTGATGAGATAGGCACATTCCTCCCGGAGATCGGCTATTCTGGTGTATAGCGGAGAGTCTGACTTGCAGTTGTTGAGGGTAGCTCTCAGGTCCATGGCCGCAGTACTGCTCACGCTCACAAACTCTGGGGTGAAAGTGCTGCTGCTGCTCAACATATCTAGTAGTAGAAGTAGGTCTAGGCGAGGCGGTGGTCTGGAGAAGAATGATCGGGCTGGGCTCGATATATAATTATGATTAAAATTAATATAAAACTCCGCCTTATAACCCCGCGCCGCCATTTTCTAAGCAGGTGGGTCGTGCGGCTGTTGTGGTCAGGTGTTACATGCAGGTGTTCACACAAAAAACTGACGCGTCGAGACCTGTCTGGGAACGCAGCTGCTCTAATTGACTGATGGCGCCACTCCTTTCTTACGCACAGCTCGCTTCTTCGGCGTTGGCTGCGAAACTGTACTACGTTGTGTAACAGTTTGGGTTAATCCTGTAATGTTCGATACTCCTGTTGATTCATCAATCCACATATTTTCCACTTTATCAACTACTTGTTTAACACTTTCGTGCATTTCACTAAGATTACCCGCACATGTACACCATATCTGTACTATCGTATAATTCCATTTTTAGTAAAATTTGTCCTTTTTTCTCCGGGGTTTGAACAGCAAAAGTATTCCCATCCTCCATCCATGCCACTATGGGACAACCATCTGTTGGTTTTGGTACCCATCCTGGTTTTTTGGTTTCCACTTCGATGGAAGTTGGTCTCTTTCGTATCTTGCTGGCAGTGGGCGGTTTTACTGGTGAAGTCTGAGGTGTCGTTAATGAATGATCACTAGCATTATTGTTCATAACCTTAATCTCCTCAATAAACGATTTTATATAGTCGTCCACAGAAGCGTAAGCGTCTATGTTGACGTCCTTACCGTGTGACTTCTACCGTACTACTGACTGGTGTTGTGTCTGCTCACCCTTGAAGTAAACTGTGCGCACTCGCTGTAACACATCTTGTTGCAATAGGTTAGATGTTTCATTTTGTCTTCCAACATCAATTCCAACGGTCTGCGGAATCTCATTTCATCTATTGCGATTTGAGTCCACGTTAATTGTTGTACATCCTGGCTCGGCTCGAAAGTGTAATGTTTATTTAGCCCCGCATTAAATTTAACAGTCTGTTTTGTTTACTTCATAGTTATATTGTTTCACATGATATTTACTATATTTATTTTCTTCATAATTATGTTGTTTCTTATGGTATTTACTCTCAAAAACATCTCTCGCTCTATCTAACACTAACTTGATAGCGAGACTTCCTCGGATGTTAATGCGTTTATAACGTATTTTTTTCATTGATATTGTGATTACTTTTCTTGCGTCATCAGCACTGTTCATCTTCGGAGCGCGTATCGACTGTTACTGCCGGACTAGCGCTGAAGGTTCTGGAACGAGTCAAAGTGCAGGCTTATGCATTGTGTAAGATATGCTCAACCACATTAACGAAATTGTGCGAGGTTAGGATGTTGTTGTATCTGCAGTCAATGTGCATGCCGTAACTCTTCATTACTTCTTTAGCCTTATTTACAATATTTATATCGTTGGGGACATTTTATCTAAAGTAGCACATTTCAAATCCTTCTTCCTTTGCTTTATTTAAGGCTTGTTTGAAATTTATTTTCTGAGTTCGAATGCACTTGTATTCGCAAACTCCGTACTTCTCTAGAAGGGGTTTGTGAGGAACCTTCCCTGCAAGAAACAAAACCAGTCGTGGTTAACATTTAAGTTTCTTGGGGAGAGCGATCTCACATAAATACAAGTTTTCGGAGTCGCTCAGAACGGTTTTGGGTTTTACTCCAAGGTCCTAATAAACTATACGCTCTCCCATTAGAACATCCTTGAAGAAACGGCCTCTAAAATAACTGAACGATTGCAGGGTCATCGAACCATAAGTTCCCATTCAAGTCGGTCTCCGAATTTCGGCATAATCACAAGTCGATTAAGGTCTGAGCTCCCCGGTATCGACGAGGTGGGTTAGAATCTCTTGTGTCGATGAAGGTCTGAGCACCCTGGCAAAGGCGAGCCGGGTTAGAACCCCATAAGCGCGTCATAAAAATCGATAGGGCGGCCCACCATCGAGATCTATTGAATTTGGTCGACGGAGTCCTCAACAAAAGTCTTCATTAATCTCGGATTTAATTTTCTAAAATAATTTTATAAATGTAACATAACGCCGTATCGCGCCCAAGCGTCAAAAGAGAGCGCAGGGTTCATCAACGTCTGGGAATCGCATCCTCTTATAAATAATTACAGTAGAACTAATACCGCCAAACCGGCTAATCCCGGACAGTGGGTATTCCTGGACAGGGAGGTATTCCCGGACAGGGGGTATTTCTGGACAGCGCATACATACTTGTAACAAGGTGTCCGGGTTTAACCCGTTTTAAAGTACGAAAATAATTGACTAATTCGGCATTACCGCAAAGTCATGTACTAGTCCCATGACATAAAAACCAACTAAGGGCCGTATGTGCCACTCCCAGTTGCGCCAGGGCCCAAGGGGTTCACACAAGTCCCGGTCTAAACGTTGTCTGCAAATATCACAGCTAATTCATTATTTCTTCCACACCCTGCGCCAGGGTTTATTCCCAAATCCCGATAAATTAAAGAATTAAATTCAATAACAATGCACATAAAACACGAAAACCGAATAAAATAATGATTTAGTATCCTTGGAAAATATTGACTACAGATTCACTAGGCGTTTACGCTTCACCCAGGGCACTGAAGTCAGACTGGTGTTCATGTCCAACCTAACCTAACTACCCTGACGGTTCATCGCCTAAGTTCCAATCAGATACACCCTATGGCCGAGGGTTGAGCGCTAAGTTCATCGTATCGCCGTAATTTTATTATAAATTCGCCGTTACTATACAAAATTACGAAGTCAGTACGAGGCCACCATGTTCTAATGAATTACATAAAATGAATACAACACAACGTTTAGGCGTAACCGACCACTAAATAAAATCAACCGCAATACCCTCGAATAAACTAACAACCGCGCCAATATGCAATGGGCGATAATTCATTAGATACCAAAGCTACGTCATAAACATTCGTAATTATATTTTACTTACAGATAATTAATTCGGTTATATTCGCCTGACATTCTCAAGTCGGCTAGCGATCAAAGGGTAAACGTGAGCCCCACCCTAGGGTTCATAGAAAATCACCCATGGGTTTACACTATTTAAAATCCTAAACTCTTGTTCGTAAAATAAAAATAATAATCCTAATTCGTGTTACCGGTACCTCATACTAAAATCCTAACATACTAGGGTTTATCGCACCCAGGAATAAATACCAACTGAAATTTAATATTGCATCGACCGTCACTGATCCCCTGTCTCGGTGGGGTCTAAGATACTACACCCTCAGATAAAAGTCGCTCGGTGTAGTCAGGACTACTAATTCCGTATAGTTACAGCTGCTATCAGGGCCCACACGTCAACACATTAACCGTAACTGTGAGTGCACTAAAACTAAATGGGTTAAACGTATACACATGTACATGGTATGATTACAAAATTCATAGCGTTCCCTCCTATGAGCAGTGCTACCATGAGGCCAGTGTGAAATAACATGTTTTAACACCCAGCACTAGTGCAACTAACAAAAGCAGTAACGATCTTAAAATACAAGCACCAATTAGTACAAGGATAATATATACAGCTAATTGTTTATTAACAATTCTCAAGAAAACCATACTGCCTATACCCAGTGCAACATTTAGGCCAAACAGATTAGCCGCCACACGGGCCGCAGGCCTAGACTGGTTCGTTTCAAAGAAACCCGCACGCCAAGGCGCACTCGGGTTTATCACTTGGCCGCCTTAAAACAGTAGCCTAAATTCACAATTGTTATAATAAACAGCATTTAGCTACATGGCAGTGGTATATGGCAGAAGCCCAGTAATAATTTTAATAATTAACATCCAATCATGTCCATACATAAAGGTAGAATAAATACATCAGTTCATAAATAAAATAATATTCGGGCAAATAATCTTCACATTAGACCTGGAAATTGTTTCACTAAAAGGCCGGCTCGTAAACTTTTAACGATCACCCACACGCCTAGGCGCACTCGGGTTTATTATATAAATCAAATAAAATTTCACTCTGGACAGTAAAATAAATTCATAAACTCTCTGTACCAACAAATACTGGAATTTATAATTAATAAATAAATATTCAAGCCTTTGCTTTCCTAAACCATGGTCTTGAGCATTGAGCCTGTGCATGCTTGCAGCAAACCTGTTCACATCATGTTTAAAACCTGGGTTCGGTCACCCCCAAACGCTAAAATTTAATAAAAAAACTTTCAAAATAATTAATACAGTAGACTACTATCACTGTCATTGCTATTTACTCTGTTATGTGTAAAAATCAAATTGAAATATGGATTATCAACTTCGTCTGAACTTGTAAAAACCAGGCATAGCCTGTCACTTTTGCACACAATTTCGCTATCACATAGAACAATTATAAAATCTTAGCATCGTCACTTCACTCCTGTTCTAAAACATCATTTTATATCCCCTACGGTTTATAGTTTCATCTGAAAATTAAATCAACTTGACTTACAACGTTACACCATAGATTAAGAATACCACAAGTGGAGTATGTTTAATCTATGGTTACACGCCCTTGCTCCGCACACGAAAATTAACTGACAAACTGACACTCTGCACTGACTAGTTCCCTGTCCTCTCTCGGCGAAATCTGGTGAACCAATGAATGGATTAATGGATTCAACTTCTCCCTCTCCGAGGAGGAGTAATCCGCCAGGCGTGGTCTGGGTTGGAGGCTATCCCGGATCAGCTGTTCGAAATTTACAAAGTGGAGCCCCCTGTTTACTCAGTCAGCGAGGAGGAAGAAGAAAGCTACGTCACCCTGAAGTTTGTAAATATGTCTGCTAACGAGGGTTATGTTAATGCAACAAACGTAAACATGAGTTTATACGTCGCTTTACCCATGTTATAATGGTTATTATATCTGTGAGCGGCCGTTTTATAGTCTTCTATAACTTGTTTAAGTCGTTCGTCGCTGTTTTGAACGGATTCAGGCGCGAGGTTAATCACCCGGCAGACTCCACCTTTATGGTAAAAATAGGTTTTGACCAATTGAAAACCGCCGATCGACTTCGTATTTATAGTGGTGAGTTTATGACTCGTTGAATAGGTTTACTGAAATAATAAAATGTATTACGCCCAGTTTCCCACTTGAAATCCTTGGTCCTTAACCAATAGCCTATATTTGGAAGGTTTAGGATAGGCCTAGGCGGCAGTAAAATCTAGGACCAACCTAAACCTTTACCCCCCTCAAAAATAAGCTCATCACATGTTCCCTAATCATTACACAAAATATATGTTTCAGATTTGAATCTTCAGGTAGCACTGCCACTTTAGGAGTCTGTTCAGTCAACGTTTGATTTATAGATTGCTTTTCTTTTTCTAATTCCATATTCTCTGCTTTTAGCTGAGAGTGACTTGTTACAAGCTGCTGATTAACTTTTATAATTTGAAGGTTGGATTCCAAGGGTTGATTTAAAGTATGTAGTAACTGTTGGTTCTCAGTTCTGAGTTTAAACTCTCCGTGTTTTCTAATGGATGGTAAAACTTCTTCAAAAACCCAATCTTGAAACTTCTCTCAGAAGTTGTGGGCATTTTAGATTTCATAAGAAATGAATATAATCCAGTCTCGTTAAGAAAGATTGTATGTTTCTCATTATGAGTTAGGGGAGAGTTTCGCTCCCCCATACTTCCGGTATAGTTTTGCGATATTTTTCTCTAACATGTCCTCTGTTTGCTTCTTTAGGGTTAGTGTAACCCAAGATTTGAGCCACCTCCTTAGCTTTGAACCATGGATTATCACTGCTGTCAAACAGTACAGACAAAGACTGGTCATTAAACACATAGGAGGTTGAGTCATTTTATAGGTTATGTCAAAAAGCGCAAGGACCTCTGACAGTACAGCACACACGGAAGCACAACAACACTATTACACAACCACACACTGTGAAGTATAGAACAAGAATGAGACCGCGGGTGTTTGACAACTGGGGTTCGGGATTCGGTCACCCCTGTGTTAACGGCATATTATTTGATCCACTTCTGATTGTTACTGACAGACTGTCGCCAAAGGTCTTTTCTCGGAATCCTGCCATTGTTCCGATTCCTGGAATTTTACGCAGGTGTTCTATTGTTTTAATTCCTAGAATCTAACCCAGGTGTTCTTTTTCATATTTAGACAGGTCTCAACTTGTTGGTGTATTGTTTATTTTCTCTGAATTCTGTGCAGGTGTTCTATTGTTGTAATTCATAGAATCCAATGCAGGTGTTATTTTGTTATATTTCGACAGGTCTCAACTTGTCGGTGTATTGTTTCTTTAAAACCAACCATTCTCCCGAGATATTTTTTGTCATTGGGGGGGAGGGGGTTGATGATTCAAAGGTGGGTCCATACCGGACTTCCATTCTTTTGGCCCTAACTGGAAGTGTTAAGATGGTCCTGAGAAGAACCGATAGGCCCTAAAAAGAGCCGATTTGTATCCGAAGAAGAAGGAGGTGGAGGTCAAGGGAAAAATGTTAATTTTTTATTGCTGAAAAATTTTGTGATTTCGTCGGGGTGAAGTTCATCAGTTTGTCGGTTCCACCACATTTGACAAGCATCATGTACATCTGCTTTTACTCAATAGCCTCAAGGTGCTCCTGTTCTATGGGGTAGAAATTCATTTTGTACTCCATGTCCCGTTGTCAATATTCCCATTCCAAGTCGTCTAGCGGGCAATGGTTCCACATGCTGTTATTTCCTCGGATTTTTGAGTACAGTTCGTCTTCCAATTCTTGGATGGTTGAGCATATTTTTGGTTCATGTGGTACTTGAACTTTTTGTTAATGCACCATAGTCTCTTCTTATGAACATTTTTCAAGGCGCAATCATCGTCATCTTTTTTACTATAGTGATAGTCTTCTTCAAAGTAATTGTCATCAGCTTCATCGGCTAGTGGCCTCTTATTGTTGTCATTCATTAACGACCCTGCCTCGATGCATACCTCTTCCAACTCGGTTTCGGTGATGTCACAATCCCACTCAATGTTGGACATGATCTCTTCGTAGCTGTTGCTCTTTCGAAACTCCAGACTAAACTGAATTTTGAGTTGGGGATGGTAGTGAGGACGGAGTGGGGAGTGATTTGGTTTGGTGGGGGTGATTCAGCTATTAAGCGCAGGTGTCCGCACAAAAACTCACCCTCTGTCGGAGAATGTGAATAAAACATAATGAGGGTTGAGGGTTGGGAAGCTCTCCGCGGGGGGTCTCTCGCGGTTAGACGCAGCTGCATCGCGACCCTTCCAGGAAACCCATTGTTCCTATTAAGGTCAAGATGGTCGTCTGAATAAGGGGGAGGGGGTTTTCCTCCTGCTCCTCCTGGGCCCCTAGGCAAAAAGGTCAAGAGTTTGTGCGGGCCCCAAGGGGGGGGGGCTCCTCCTGGGGCAGAAACCCCCAAACACCCCTACTCTCGTCACTAGTTTGGACACAACTGAATTTCCGCACCGTTATTTACGCAGTCACAGGAACCACCTCTCCGGATTTTACGCGGCGGAATCCCTGCAGCAGAAAATTTCTCACTTCCTGCCATAAATTCCGCAGTCTTTGGAACCATAGCTTTTACAGTTCACTTTCTCTGAGCGTGGGAAAGCAGTGGTGTCGCCCTGGGGGGGGGTTAGGGGGGGAGGCCCCCCCAATCATCTTGAAAAGTGTAAGAGTTGGGAATTTGGAGTATTTCAGACCCTGAGTTGGGGAATTTGCAATTAAACCTTGTTTAATATTAAACCATCAATTTATAGCAAAATTGTTTTTAAATAAACAGACAAATCCAAGAGTTTTTCTAAACACTGTTAAAATTTCGAAATGAGTAATTTTATAGGTTTAGTTTAGCTAAAGGTATCCATAGTATACGGTAAAACGGGTCGTTTTGTTGGTATTTCGTCCTTAGCAGTGTAGTTGTCTAACCTGGTCTGATGCATGTTGTCATCTGTCGTCTTAAAGGTAACCGGTCGCGTTAAACCACAAAGTAGGGAAATGGTGTTTGATGAAATGGTGCAATAATGATTGATTTTTGTTTTTGGTATTTGTTTTGGGTTTGATTCATAAGATAATTATTATCCACATGGGTCAAACATAATAAATTATAATACTTCTATGTCTATTTTCAAGTAAATGCTCATTTGATTTTCTCCTCATTGTAGCTCATTTTAAGGTTATAATCAGAACAAACTTTTTAGGAAACATGCAGCCAACTATGAGAGGAATTATTTAGAAAACAATTCGGTTAAACAAAACCAATTTATATTTAATGTTTTATTTATAATTTTTCAAAATTATCCCTTTCTAAAGTTTTGTACATCAAAATATACTATTTAAAAATGTTCATAGTTATGATTTTTCCAAGGTGGCAAGTAAAAAAGGGAATAAAGTTGCATATTTGTATTGATTAAATTAAAATGATAAATAATTTTGAGGCATTATCATATTTCAAGATTTGTTGTCAAACCCAATTAATTTTGAAATAATTGCTATCATAGTTTGTCCCAAGCAACTCTTTTGGGAAAAATTAAATTTTACACCACAATAACACTAACAAATTACAAATTTTCTGTTTAAAAATTTAAGGTTAATCAGTATTAGAAAAATTGTTGATAAATAACAATTGTCAGATCATAACTAAGTGTGAGTAATCTGTTAGCCTATTTATTTTTATACTTCATGTGACAATCAAGAGGTCTTTTAGCCAAAAAATCACCTTGAAATACTTAGACAATCAATTTTAAATAGTTGGGAAATCGGCGTTAAATAGTTGGAAAATTTGAGGCCTCTCCCCCTCCAATACTTTTCTCGTGCGACGCCCTTGTGGGAAAGGTTTTTTCCGGGGGAATCAAAACTGACCAAGAATCTGACGTAAATACACAGATTTATTCGCAATAATACCATAAAAAACTTATAATTTCAAGTACCGTGGAGGCCGAGCCATATTCGGTGATAGTTATAATTTTAACAAATTATTATATATGTACTGTTTTGAAAACTTTGCACTGTGAACTTTTTTCGCACGGAAGAAAATTGTTCCAAACTGATGATAAATCAGAGCGAATTGTGCATTTTTGTTTAGGATAAAAATAATTTAAATAATGTGAAAAGACGGCGCGGTGCGGCATTGCGTTGGACCGTACCGTGCCACGCCAGTCACTTACGTACACAATCACCAGAAATCTATAATAGACAAAAACGTATCATTGGAAATCACGTTATCTTTACAAAAAATTGTAGAGAACCAAGTATAAAGTAATAATAATACTATAACGATTTGTCAGCTATTATTTAATAAGGAATTGGAATAGTATTGTTTTTACAATCCCGGGATTGACGGCCAAAGTGACCCCCAAAAGGTAAACCGGGACATAAGCGGGTCACTTAAAAAAAAAAAAAACCGGGAATCTGACCGGGATTCTGGAATTGAAACCCCTAACTGGAAGGCGGAGGCAGTCACCGCAGCGTGGAAGGTAGGGTTAGGATTACTATTTCTATTGTTCTAGCGTGGAAGGTAGGGTTAGGATCACTAATCCTAGTGTTATAGCGTGGAAGGTAGGGTTAGGATCACTAATCCTAGTGTTCTAGCGTGGAAGGTATGGTTAGGATCACTAATCCTAGTGTTCTAGCGTGGAAGGTATGGTTAGGATCACTAATCCTAGTGTTCTAGCGTGGAAGGTATGGTTAGGATCACTAATCCTAGTGTTCTAGCGTGGAAGGTAGGGTTAGGATCACTAATCCTAGTGTTCTAGCGTGGAAGGCATGGTTAGGATCACTAATCCTAGTGTTCTAGCGTGGAAGGTATGGTTAGGATCACTAATCCTAGTGTTCTAGCGTGGAAGGTATGGTTAGGATCACTAATCCTAGTGTTCTAGCGTGGAAGGTAGGGTTAGGATCACTAATCCTAGTGTTCTAGCGTGGAAGGTATGGTTAGGATCACTAATCCTAGTGTTCTAGTGTGGAAGGTAGGGTTAGGATCACTATTCCTAGTGTTTCTAGGGGACCGAAGCCCTGGTTCGGGCCACCGTTATGAAATAGGTATGAATATGCATGCGGCGCCCGCTTATTAGGGGGCTTTATGCGAGCCTCGCTGGAACGCGCGTAGAATTTAATTAGTAGAAATGTGTTCTGGGGTAAAGTAACAAGTTGGTTTTACTTTTGTGTTTGGTTTTCACTTTTACAAGATGAGGAAGTGACTCGTAACACATGAATCCTGATACCTGTATTTTATACATTTACAGTACATCCATGGTGAAGTTAAGACACGCCCTTTTAACTTCTAGGAATAATAATGTATATTTTAAACAACTTTGGCTACCGACTAGGGACGGCCTGCGAGGACTTACAAAATCTTAAATATGAGAGTCTCAAACTGTACATTAAATTAAAGGTCTTATAGCAGTTTATCTCAGTGCCCAAACCCATCATTAGCTGGAGAGGCGAATCGGGAATAACCGCTCGTCAAAAGTTTGGAATTCCACTCTAGAATTGAGTGCACTTTAAACGAAGGGTTTGCGGCAATGTTCATTTCTGATTAAGAGTTAAATATAGTTTGGTTTATAAGTCCAAGTTTATCAAGAATATATATTAAAACAACTGGACGTGCTTTAGGACTTTTTGAAAATATTATGGTGAGCGTGGAATATGTTATTCTTCTATAATCAATACTTATGAAGCTGTAAATAGTCATTTGGCATTGTAAATTACCGAAAACCATTCTTTAAAATTATCTCTGAAGTGACGAGATTCTAATGTTCAGCAAATTTCATACCAAGCATACGAGTATAACATTAATTTAAGTTCAGTTTGTATTTCATGTAAAATGGCTATTCAATCTCTCGTTCAAAATGGGATAATTTAAAAGAAGTCCCTAAAATTGTTTTAAATTACAGTGCTTAATCATGTAAAACACTTTTTTATGATAAGTTTTTTAGATATTTAACGTTGACAATTTTTAACAACCGTAATTTTAAATGGAATGTGTTACGGAAACCAAAATGTTTAAGGAAATTGTAAACTATATAGCAATATGTATACCAAGTTGTACTACTTTATCTCTTACAGTTGGTGAGATATTAAGAGTATAAACCACAGACACACAAACCGAAAGCAGAACAAGGTAGAAGACATGCTACATGTATTTTTGATTAGTTTTGATGTGCTGAATAGCATGGCAAAGTTTTATCAAACTTTCTCGAGGCAACCTGATATTCGAACTACATTTCAGGCAGTGGACGGTATACAAAAAAGCTAGATATAAAATGCCTGCATATGAAATTCTTTTTAACAATCAATTAAATTCACTCAGAAAAAATGAATGCTTTTAGGTTATAGTTTTGTTCCGTCTCAATTGCCTTCTGCGGATTCCAACCTCGTTATGGAATGTATTTTATTACCAATTGACTAATCGGTTGGCCTTTTTTCAGGGACTCATCAAGTTTTAGAGCAGGAGTAATACAACACTTACTGTTCGGAAAATACAAGACCCCGGTACAATATTAGAGTGTACGATGTACCTCGGTTGTGGTTTAATTATTCAATAAGTTTAAATTACCTTCAGTCGTCTACTTCTTTCAAGTCGTATATTTAGCGACTTAGGTTTCAGTGCATATTGCACTATCTAGGATTCAATACGAACATCTTATAGGACGATGTTTGATGTAAAACTTCTCATAGTTAAGAAATAAAATAGTTACACAAAAGACACAAGTGACGAAGTCGACGGACAAAAACAAAACTGATCGGTTAAACACCGACTGAGACGACAGGCACACACTATTACCACCTGTTTAATTGTTCTTTACCAACTGGGTGAATGAATCGGCTGAAGGTTCGGATATTTCAGGGCAGAGAATCCGTAACACGCTCAACTTGCATGATATATGGTATTTAAATTATACAAATTACGAAAAACTGAGTCTCACAAGTATAAAATATATTCATACTTACACCGATCATGTATACGAGACGGTAAACATACATGAACGATTGTACTTGACAATCGACCCTGCCCAGTCACACCGGTCATCATCATGTCCAATGACAACTCAGGCTTACCGTTAGCTTAATGACATTTTGGAAATGCAAATACAACATATAATCATACTTACACCGATCATACATACGAGACGGTAAACATACATGAACGATTGTACTTGACAATCGACCCTGCCCAGTCACACCGGTCATCATCATGTCCAATGACAACTCAGGCTTACCGTTAGCTTAATGACATTTTGGAAATGCAAATACAACATATATTCATACTTACACCGATCATGTATACGAGACGGTAAACATACATGAACGATTGTACTTGACAATCGACCCTGCCCAGTCACACCGGTCATCATCATGTCCAATGACAACTCAGGCTTACCGTTAGCTTAATGACATTTTGGAAATGCAAATACAACATATATTCATACTTACACCGATCATGTATACGAGACGGTAAACATACATGAACGATTGTACTTGACAATCGACCCTGCCCAGTCACACCGGTCATCATCATGTCCAATGACAACTCAGGCTTACCGTTAGCTTAATGACATTTTGGAAATGCAAATACAACATATATTCATACTTACACCGATCATGTATACGAGACGGTAAACATACATGAACGATTGTACTTGACAATCGACCCTGCCCAGTCACACCGGTCATCATCATGTCCAATGACAACTCAGGCTTACCGTTAGCTTAATGACATTTTGGAAATGCAAATACAACATATATTCATACTTACACCGATCATGTATACGAGACGGTAAACATACATGAACGATTGTACTTGACAATCGACCCTGCCCAGTCACACCGGTCATCATCATGTCCAATGACAACTCAGGCTTACCGTTAGCTTAATGACATTTTGGAAATGCAAATACAACATATAATCATACTTACACCGATCATACATACGAGACGGTAAACATACATGAACGATTGTACTTGACAATCGACCCTGCCCAGTCACACCGGTCATCATCATGTCCAATGACAACTCAGGCTTACCGTTAGCTTAATGACATTTTGGAAATGCAAATACAACATATATTCAGTTTGTGTTTATCTTCTAATCCTCGGGCTTTGGGTCAGCCAGAACAATGCTTCTGACACTCGAGTACACCAGGTGGAAAATGGAGCCGATGAAATGTTACCATATGCCACAAGAAGAGAAGTGGTGGTGGTTGTGACGGTGGTGGTGGATAATGGTGCTGTTATGTCGTGCGAATGTCTGATCCGCGCGAAGAGAGGGGAGGGGGCTGCTGGCTACAATCCCCCGCACGCCCCTCCAGTGCGGCCTTAGAAACGACCACTTTGTCTGTAGGCATTTACCGGTTCATAAAATCAGTAATTCGCCCTTTAAAATATACGTACGTAGTTTTTAGGGATCTCACTGTATTTTTAGGAAAACTCTCCCCAGCCTTGGCGGCATTGCTGTGTAGTGATGTGAGAGGCTAAAGTAACATATACTGCACCACTCATTGCGTTTATTTACCCTGCAATGATTTTGCCTTCTTTGATAGCTGTTGATTTTTATTGAAGTTCAGGACAAGGTAGTTCTATGAAGATGGTTTTATGGTAAATGTATATGAAATGGTATAACATATATGCGTTACACTCACACTCCATACTACACAATTTGTTTCTTAATCTGTACTATAGTTTGTTTATATTTTAAAAATATGTTTTCATTTCGTTTATAAAATAAAATGTGTGGAATAAATATTTATCATTATTTATAACTCACAATTAAGTCCACATGATCGTTTTAAAATAATTTAGAAACAACTAAATACACTACAAAATACACTACACTACACTACACTAGCGGGTATTTTTTCGATTTGATCAATTTGATTTTGACTTGATTCAAAGACTGCTCCGAGGCACCTACTTGTTCTGAAATGATGTGTTAATGTTGAGCAATTGGAATATTCGGTTGGGTGTAATGGTAGTTAGTGCAAATATCCGGATAAGCAAGACTTCTAATAATTAGTTCTTAGAGAGATTTACTATAAAACTTCGGACGTTTAAAAGGGCGAATCAGTGATTTTGTGACCGGTTAATGCCTATAGACATTGTGGTCCGTCATCATATTTCCAAGCATGGGTATACATAACCCTGCTTTTCGCTGGAGATGTTAAAATCCCATTCGACCGTATTCGTTTTTTATTTATTTTTGATTGTGAGACATATATTGTATAGCCTAGTAAAGTATGGCAAAGCAGAGGAAGGATTTTGTTTGTGCAACTAAATCTAGAGTACCAGCCAACTGATTTTCATAATAATTTATATTGGAAAATTTTATTGGAAACCCACAGAGAAGTAATATAAGCCTCTACCGGGGCAGATAGTCAAATAATTATGAAATTTATACATTCGCCATCGTTTATGGGGTAAAAACATAAAATATTCCCCATAGTAATGCATGATAAATTTGTAAGTGTTTTTCCGGCCATTCTTTGCCGTTATTAGCGAATTTCCCCAAGAGAGAAGAAGCTATTACCGTAGGTCTCATGGTAAGACTTAAGCCCGAGACTATTATAACTTTTCGTTTTGAGGTCCCCAGATGCCAAAAACACCATTCGTTCAAATTTGTTCAGATTCGTTTTTTTTTGTATATATGTATATATATTTGTATGTATATATATATGTATATATATATATATATATATATATATATACAAATATATATATATGTCCGTAAGCACGATAACTCTCGTAAAAAAGGTCCGTTATTAATGAAATTCTGTACAAACGTGTAAAGTACCATTTTTTTGAACGAGTTCGAAAACCAGACAAATCGCACCATCCGAAGGGGGGTTTTTGGGGGGTTTTGTACCCCAAAAATGGATTTTTTGAGGTTTTCACATGCAATTTTGATTTAAATCCAATTTTAATTTACACCATTGAATTCAGCTTAAAATAACAAACAATTTGGTATTTTGATCATTGCTGTACGTCAATTGGTTACAGAGATATTGAAAGTACTAAACACAGTACGTTGTCCAATGTTATTCTTATGGAGAAAAAGAAAAATTGTATATCTCGCTTATTTATGAACATAAACTGACAAAACTTGGTATGTGACTTCATTTATATGAGTTCTATTGTATTTTGCATAAAACCCCATTATTTTGTGCCTTATTGCAGCAAACCTGCGTACTCATCCCCAATGTTGTTCTTATGGAGAATAATTAATATTTTAAATACTGCTTATTTATGAATATATTTCTTATAAATCCTGGTAAGTGGCTTAATGTGTTACTAAGACATATATATTCAATGGAAATTCGCTGAGTACGCCTCAGGTTTGCTGCGACGGAGGTATTTTATAATGCATCATATCGATATGTAGGAAGATTCATAATCTTAAATAATATTCAATCTATTGTGGTTGATATTTCAACCAAATTTGTATCATAGATAAAAAATAAAAATCAGTCCGAATTTTCAATCTATCTATTGCAATATATGTAAGTGTAAAGTACAACTAAACTTCGTTGTATGACTAAATCTATGGAACTCCACCGGACGGATTTTAATATTTAACCATTCATTGGAAAATTTAAATTGTGAAGAATGTCAAAAAATTATAAAAGTCTGATATATTTTAATAACATATGGAAAAAAATTAAAATGCTAAATTATAAGAAATACATTCGAAATTAATTAAGCAATATATTTTTCCAGTCAGTCTTTGCCTTGGTTTGATCATTTATACAAACTAATTCTTCATAATGATTTGTAGAAAATTTCATAAGCTTCAAAAATAGTTCATCTATTGTGTTAGATTTTTCCAACGTTTTTTTATCATTGAAGAAAATTTAAAAAAAAAACTTCAAATTTGTGGTCTATCTTTATAAAGAGTGTACGGGGTATATTTGTAGCCTAAACCTGGAGATCTACCGGACGGATTTTAATCTTCATAACCTTTCATTGGAAACTTTTAATTGTTTAGATTATCAAATTAATTAAAGTCTGAAATTGTGCATAATTATTGGGTACAAAAGTACAATGTTCCTATTTCAAGAAATGCTGCGATAGTTATTAAAAATAAATATCTATTTATTTCCATCCAAATTTGCGGTTTAGTTTTATTATGATATTGTAGCAAGTCGCATGACAATAAATGCATAATAGCAAGTCGTAGGGCGTTTTTAAGCTTTAAGAAACCTATCACTACAGTCGTTTCAACAATTTGTATTCAGACAATATGAAAGTTTGTGATATTGTTTTCTAGAGACCGCTTACATTTTTTCACCTTTTGTTAAAATCGCAGATTTACAGGCACCAAAGACCGTCCGCCAACCCCGACAACGAGACATTTCCCACATATCCCTCTTCTACCGACGAGTGGCCAGGGTTCGGACAGATTGGAGAATATCACCAACGTCGTCCTAGTGGTAGCACTGCTAGCTGCTACGGTAACGGTAACGTAACGCTCCTTTTATCAGTTACGATAAGACACCGGAAGCACCGTGACAGAACTACACTATCTTCCGGAGTTAATGACCTCTTTGAAACCGAGATAACAAATATTGCCCTAAGGACTCGTGTTATAGCCAGGGGACATACTAATTTAAAGCTTGCCTAGCGTAAGACGCTAGTAGTGCGATTTGATTAGTAAATGAATCGTATTTATTTAAGTTGAATGTATTTTTGTTCAAAATATATTCTTGGTGTAATACACTTATTATCCTGTGCATCTGTATAGTCATATTGGTTAATTGATTTTTTACAAACATTTTTTACTAACCTGCGCACCAAAAAAGAGAAAGAAGATGATTATTATTAAATAAGATATACCACAGTTTTCCTTCCTGTTAGTTTCTGGAAAATTAAGACAGGTTTTAATTCCTGCATAGAGGTGTAGGGATGCACAGGATTATTTGTTTATGCTGGGCTTAAAATATTGCTCCTGCAGTTCTGTTTTATGTCCATACCGGTATATTTAACTTTCATAATTCCCAGATTAACTTGTAAAAATTAGCACAGCTAGGGACATTTGGACACCCTGAGCAAGTAAGGTGTATATGATTTCGTCAAACGTATGCGTCAAATTAGTAAAAGTAAAAAAATGATTTTATTTATAATTTTGTATTTAAGCACCAATTTTCACTTTCAGCGGGTCGGCGGGTTTTAACCAACCCACCGATTGACAGAAATAAGAAAAACAATATTAAGATGAATTATTATTTTAAACCATCTGAACATTTTTTTAAATAGTCTTTGAGTATTCGTAATAGAAGTTGAGATAAACTTTTAATTCAATCATTTAGACTTACTTTATATAATATGCATGCATTTTAGTAAGAAAAAGATTCATTTTAAACTTAATATTCTGTTTAATAATGGTTTTCAACAGAATATTCCAATACAGTGGGCCTAAAATACAGAACTAATGATGAAGAAGTGATATTATTTTGCGTTATTTGAAAAATCAGCAAATAATTAATAATCTTATTTTCATTTTATAAAATAAGACGAGTGTAATACAAGTAACGTAACAGAATTAATTTATCTATATATTTCAGAGAGTAATTATATGGTAGAGCCTCAAATAAGATAACCATAGTTTAACTCGCGGATCAAGTTTAATGATTGAGGCTGAAACTTAAAGATTTTGCAGCGCAAGCTCAATGATTTTTAACAATAACGATTTATTGAATCAATTTTAAATACAAAATAATAATTATCCATAGACGCAAGTAATATTTTCCAGATAAGAGTCTAAAGTCTAATAAAAACCAGTCTAAACGTGGCCTAAATAACCACGCAAAATAAATAGCAGATTGTCAAAGCCCTTCAGAAAAAGAGAGAAACAGCAGCGGCTGGTCGGCGACTGGCAACTGTTTGAATATGGAGTCCTTATTTGAAAGCCACGTTCGAACGAAGAAAGTTAACCGGTCCTAATAGTCCTAACAAACAATAATTATAACACGACTACTCCACTCCAGCTGCGGGGGGGGGGAGGGGTAACCTATTAAAGGACCTCCTCGCCCTTTCAAAACAATGAGTGGATATCAGTAATGGAACTGCTATCCTAAAACAGAACCACCAGTGATTATTTTGTTTACATTTGAGTGATAAAACATTCAAGTAAAAAATACCTAATTGCCAAATACAAATTGCATTGTAGAACCAATTTCTAAAACTGTATTCCTATAAATACTCAAATCAACTCGCATATAATCAAAACCAAATTCTAGATCAAAGATGCAAATATTCACTTTTATGGATTATATTTAACTAGAGAAGTATCCTATTATAGAGGGGTGTCTCACGTAACGAGCCTCAGACAGATTACAGATTTGATCTTGGTGTTCTAACAACCAAGGACCACCAGTGTGATTACCTAAATGATCAAATGAAACATTTGTCAAGTTTATAGTTTTAAAACCCTATCATATACGAGAGTCGAAAAAACAACTCAATCATCTTTAATATCAGTTTCAAAATGGCGGCAATTTGTGTGAGGAATATTGGCGTTTGCAGACTACCCTGAATTTTCTAGACCACCAGACATATATTTTTACATTTAAATTTCTTACTGGTAGTGCCCGTTTACCCTGAGATACTACATTACAATTTATTTTTTAGAAAAATAATTCAAAACAAATGTTTTTTTAATACCAAGTAGCATATCAGAGTAAATCTGAGTTTATTACGAGTAAGAAATTTAACTGGAAAAAATAATGTCAAGTGGTTAAAAAATATAGGGTATTCTGTAAATGTCAATATCATTAAAAAATGCCCACCATTCTCAAACGGTTAAAGGTAATTGAATTTAGTTGTTGCCAAAATGCTTATAGGGCTTAAGAATGATGCAAAATGTGAAATATGTTTACACAGTTTGTTAAACACCCTGTACAGTATTTAAAAAAACGTTTTAAAATATTTGTATGTTATTCCTTGGGGTCAGTTTAGTTGGGAATAAATGTGTTTCGTCCTTCTAGGTCAAGTTGTTTTTTCTATAAAATGTTTGAGCCACATCACGTGATACAACATGTGCATTCTTTTACTGATAAGGATGATAAGGGGGTTTCCATATAACCGCAGGATTTGAAGGTTCATGTCTATAATTTTCAAGGTAAGGATATTTCAAATAACAGCATTTATATTTATATTTATTTATATTTCTTGCATATTAATTGTTAACATTTTTAATGCCAAAGGATCTCAAAATTTGCGTTGGATACAACATTATTGCGTTGCTAATTCTAAATTAACGTTTAAATTAGTATCGATTTCGAATTACCTCAAGACATTGGTTAGCAACACTAGTATTATATATTTATTAACAGTATTCACTATTTCGTATACATATTTATAGGCTTTACAACACAGCAATTTCAATAATGGACTTCGTTTATGACAACTGATAACATTATTGAGAAAAACTTACAAAAGATAAGAACAATAAGTTATTACCATTATAGAAACGACTTATTTTCACAACACTGATAAAACTAAACACGCAATTAATAAATAATATCCATAAGAACAATAAATACAACGATAGTGCAATGAATTACAATAATAAGCGCAAACAATTATACCAAGATTAAATACCCCCGTCGCAGCAAACCTGCATACTCAGCGAATTTCCAATGAATATATAACATAACACATTGAAACACTTAACAGGATTCATAAGAAATATATTCACAAACAAGCGATATTTGAAATATTAATTATTCTCCATAAGAATAACATTGGGGATGAGAACGTAGGTTTGCTGCAACAAGGCACACAAAATAATGGGGTTTTATGCAAATATCAATAGAACTCATCTTAGTGAAGTCACATACCAAGTTTCATCCATATACATTCATAAATAAGCGATATATAACATTTTAAGTATTTTCCATAAGAATAACATGGGGACCAACTACCTAGGTTTGCTGCTACAGGAACCATAGGCGAAAAATTGTTTTTTGTGCAAACAACAATAAACCACAACCAGATCAAGCCATATACAAAATTTCGCCAGTTTATGTTCATAAATAAGCGAGATATACAATTTTCCTTTTTCTCCATAAGAATAACATTAGACAACGTACTGTGTTTAGCACTTTCAATATCTCGGTAACCAATTGACGTAGAGCAATGATCAAAATACCAAATTGTTTGTTTTTTTAAGTTGAATTCAATGGTATAAATTAAAATTTGATTTAAATTAAAATTACATGTGAAAACCCCAAAAAACACATTTTTGGGGTACAAAACCCCTCAAAAACACCCCTTCGGATGGTGAGATTCATCTGGTTTTCGAACTCGTTCAAATAAATGGTACTTTACACATTTGTACCAAATTTAATTAAGATCGGACCTTTTTTACGAGAGTTATCGTGCTTACGGACACACACACATATATATATATATATATATATATATATATATATATATATATATATACATATGTACAAATTTGAACGAATGGTGTTTTTGACATCTGGGGACCTCAAAACGAAAAGTTATCATAGTCTCGGGCTTAAGTCTTACCATGAGACCTACGGTAATAGCTTCTTCCCTATAGGGGAAATTCGCTAAAATCCCCTAAATTCACTAAATCGCTAAATTCACATTTATCACCTGTGAATACCGAAAGTGATATTTAAACGACTCTGAGCAATCCACCAAATTAGATAAATGTTTTTAATTAGAATATAAGATTCAAGATTTTTATTTGCTATAAACAAATACATTGCATGGTCATCGTCAACATACAATACATATGGCACTAACTAAAGTGTCCTACTGAAACATAAAACAGATTTAACTTCTTCACGAGAGAGAATTCTTATAACATATAACTATATACATTTTTACTTATAAATACTGTAATACCCCTTATCGGAAGAAACGTCGCCAGAGTGAGTAGTTATAGAATGCGTTAGAAGAGAGCATAAGATGAATTATTTTTGAAAAATACCAAAGTTTGAAATCGTGAGGATTTTCTTCTGGCGGAAAAGTGATTTACAGGATTCATTTCTTTATAGGTGGAATACAACAATACGTAGAGCTTTTTTCTGAAGCCGACAAATATACGTTGTTAGTGAACTCTCGAATTCCCAAATTGAGAGAGCGTATATCGCAGATGTGGGTAAAAACACCCGAAATAAGGTGTCAACATAACATCAGAGTTAGCATGTTGAGCCAACTTCCGTAGTGCAAACAGGCTAGAACTTTATAGGCTTTCCTATGATCTTAGTATGTGATTTTAAAACTTCAGGTTTGCATCAAGTTCAAGTTCAAGGAAGTCCACAGAATCTGCACAAGTGATTTCAGAACTCATCCACTCATCCACTAGAAGTTGAACAAGATCTGAGTTATTTTTTCTAATAGAAAAATTAAGAAGATGGGTCAGATAGTTCTGGAATTAAGTTAAAAAACCTGACGGAGTCCTGTTCAATTCCAATAACTCTTCCTTGAAGTATCGTAGACCACCCCTCATACTTTTATGAATAGGATCCAGGTATTCACAATTAGGTTTAATATGGTACACAAACAACTGATGCATATTCGATGATAAGGCGGTCAATTTTTGCTAATTAAGCCTTAAGTTAAACTGTTGCATATACTTTTCATCACACTGTACCGAAAATAGATATTTTCTTTATCACCTGTGAATACCGAAAGTGATATTTTCCCATCACTCCTAGATCTGCTGGAGGGTTTCCCCGCACTGAAATCAGCTGTTATTAATTTAATTAACAATATTAATAAACGGAAATACAATGCGTCAAATTGAAATCAGCTGTTCATGAGTGCATTCCAAATCAGCTGTTCTTATTAGTCTAGTTATCAGATAAACGTAAAAAGAATATAAACATTATTGTTGTGATTACAGTTTGATAAATATTACACAGCAAACCTAGTAAAAATGTTTAAAAAAGATTCATTTCATTAGTGTTAATATTTACAGTATGATTAAAATTATCGTTCATAACTCGTTCCTAAAGTGTTATTCCAGTACTTGATAGAATTTCTGAGCGTGGCTTCCGGAAAATACCACTTTCGGTACTTTGTTGTCGAAGGAACTCCAATTTTCTCTCGCCGATTTTATTGATGCGAAGTTGGATGTAGTTTCCAATGTCTGAATCTGAAACTCTTCAGAAGGATCATGCACCAGATAAGTGAACAACTATTGTTTTTTCGGTACTTTGGTATTATACGGATGCCACCCTTATACAGCGCGCTGCGGAAGTTATGTTAGGATGGGTTATCATAAAAATGATTGTAGGACCTTTCTTGTTTCATTACGAATCGAATGATACCTGATGAGTCATACTTCCGGCCGCCAAACCCCCTCCAAATAGGCCAAGGTCAGGTCGTTGACTGGAGCGCGCGCATCACCTGTCACCGCCTGTATCTGGGTCAGTGTCATGAGTGATTTATAGCCGTGCACTACGTTACATTTGTTTTTATAATGAGTGGCGTTCTTTTGGTATGGGATTACCTCGAAATGAAGAGGAAACCGTACGTATTTTTATGATAACCCATCCTAACATAACTGCCGCAGCGCGCTGTATGTTTGGCGGAGTACATGTGGCGATCGGGTGTGGCTGCTAGCGGCGGCGACGCATTCAACACGATCCTAGCGGACATCGCTGCCTTTTGGGAGGCACAACTCAAAGACCGCTCATCAGAATGATGTAAAATTTGTACAGTAAGTCAATAAAAGTACGTTTTTTCGATTTATGTAGTTATCCTTTGTATCCGGTAAAAATTTAACCTCCAAAAATAGTGGCATCCGTATAATACCAAAGTATCGTTTTTTCTCTTCGAATTATCAACATTTTTTCACTTCAAACAACAGCAGTTCAGTAATTTAATACCTAACAAAATATACATGTAGGACCTACGTATGTCCCATAGCAATGAAATACATTTTGACACACAACTTCTACATGTTATTCAACTTGGATAACATTTGAGCTCACAGCACACGTGCCTCCAGTGATGAGACGTGCTGGTAGTGGCTGGCGGTAGTCAGCGACGTGCCAGTGGCAGGGACAGCTCACAGCACACGTGCCTCCAATGATAAGATGTGCTCTACTAGTAGTCTATTTGTAGTGGCGGTAGTCAGCGACGTGCCAGTGGCAGGGACAGTTCACAACACACGTGCCTCCAATGATAAGACGTGCTCTACTAGTAGTCTATTGGTAGTGGCGGTATTCAGCGACGACGTGCCAGTAGCGGCGACAGTAGCACTGACAACTCACAGCACACGTGCCTCCAGTGATAAGACGTGCTCTACTAGTAGTCTATTTGTAGTGGCGGTAGTCAGCGACGTGCCAGTGGCAGGGACAGTTCACAACACACGTGCCTCCAATGATAAGACGTGCTCTACTAGTAGTCTATTGGTAGTGGCGGTATTCAGCGACGACGTGCCAGTAGCGGCGACAGTGGCACTGACAACTCACAGCACACGTGCCTCCAATGATAAGATGTGCTCTACTAGTAGTCTATTTGTAGTGGCGGTAGTCAGCGACGTGCCAGTGGCAGGGACAGTTCACAACACACGTGCCTCCAATGATAAGACGTGCTCTACTAGTAGTCTATTGGTAGTGGCGGTATTCAGCGACGACGTGCCAGTAGCGGCGACAGTGGCACTGACAACTCACAGCACACGTGCCTCCAGTGATAAGACGTGCTCTACTAGTAGTGCATTGGTAGTGGTGGTAGTTAGCGACGTTCCAGTGGCGGCGACAGTGGCAGGGACAGCTCACAGCACACGTGCCTCCAGTGGCCCGTGTCGATACATTTCTAATTAGTCCTATTCACGGATATTTGTCTTTGCTTAACAAACGTCCGGCTGACTACAACGCCAGGACATCGCCTCTGGCAGCGGTCGTCTTCCATATGTCCACCGCGCGTGCACTGCCTTTCATTCCACTTACTGTTCACACAAGGGCGTCAGGAGAGAATGACTCAATACACCAGTGACTCTGAGTTACACGATTTGGAGGGATTTTATTAAGATTCCCTTGGAATAACTTTACTATCTCATTTAAATCTGGGATGACAAGATAGAAGTGTAAAGAGATGTGCGATGTTTAATCGTGTATATCAGGGCTATATTTGACATAAATTGGATCTTTGACCGTTATATTGTACTTGGTTCTAATTAATAACGATAAGGTGGCTGAATTCATGGGTGGATAGCTTGGGTGTATTGGTTTGTGGGTGTGTGGCATTGAACTTGATAAAAAATGAATGTCAAATACAATGACTTTGCCTTCTACCGATACAAAAATATTATTTTAGTTACCGTATCATTATATATAATACGTGAAGGCGATTTCTACGAAACACTACTCCTCCGTTAATAATGGACGGATTTTTACAACGATGTGTCATAATTAAGTGTTTTTATGTAGACGCCCCCTTTCACCAATTCCTGTAATAAAAGTCCTCGGGCTTTGCCCCACAGGCCTTCAAAGTTATAGTGTATTCCTTATGATTTTTTTTACTTAAATAGACGAATAATTTGTATTAATTGCAACTAAAACAGCTGTTGATAGTAAAATACATAATAACAGAAGAGCTTACATAAATATAATGTAATATTACGTTGTGATCGCGAACGAAGCCGCGACAGGTTACTAGTAATTACTAATGACCGTTCACCAAGACTGCTTGCCCGCTGTCTTGTCAAGACTGTTTACAAAAATGAGTTCTCTGGCAAATTTGAAGTAAATTGGACAATGATTGTGGCAGTTTAACGCATTTCTATGAACCATTACTTCGAACGCAGTCACATTCTGGTTGTTAAATATAGTTGTTGGAGACCTCAACTCAAAATCGTTGTACTGTACCACGTTCAGAAGAGGGACCTTGTATGGTGGTCCCGGATTTAAATCTCACCGAGTCAATACTAGTTGCTAAACCCCTCGCGACATTCACTAATTTGCTTTATATTAGTTTACACACGTTTTTAGACTATGTATAACACATTTATGAATTTAGCGTTACGTTTTTTTTTGTTTAGCTCTCAATGTATACAACTACACATTCTCTATGGTACATTTTTAGATAAAAAAACTTAAGTTAAAATGGCAGTAATTATATGTTTACACAGATTAGACCATGAATGGAATGGCATAAGTGATTCAAACATTAATATATTTGTGAATAAATTAAAATAATATACACATTGTTAGTACAGTGAATGGAAAGTTGATCAATTATTTATTTGGCTCTGAAGATCAATAACGAATGATAATATTTGAAAGATGTTTAATATGTATATGGACATGTTTCAAACGGTAAGAATTGTATCAATGTCAATAAAATGAGATGGTAATCTTAAACGTCTATAGTAAATTAATTCCTGAGACCTTTTATATTTGAAAATATATTAACATAGTACACAATTTTTTTTAGACCTAGGCCTATATCTTTAGACTCTAATCCCTTCTTTATTTATAATTTAAAACTTAGTATTATTGTTCACGTTAGATTAGGGTGAGAGACAGGTATTTTCAAAATGTTAAAGTTGATAAAATTACGGTTGTTTAGGATAAAAACGGTTGTTTTTATCTTTAACTCCAAAAACCTTTCAATTAAATTGAAAAAGACTTAAATCTGTATTGAAAGCTCAAAATGTTTATCAGTTGGTAAAAACGTTTTAAAATATCCCATACTTTTTCAAATTTGAAACGCGAAACAGGTTTTTGGTTAATTTGGATCAGTGGGTGTGCGAGTTCATCGTTATCGGACGTCGAGGCGTTGTGAGGGGTGATAAGGCGGTATCCAGTTGACATGCCGAGTCATATGCGACCGTTACATAACTGTACATACACCCACTCTCACATGCGACAACACCTTAACCAGTCAAGTATGGTTTTAACTATGTAAGAAAATGTGCTGAAACAGAAAGAAAGAAATAATGTAAAACAATATGTTTAAGACATCGGATTTCGATAAATGTTACTTAATTGTTTTACTTTACAAATCTCTGTTCTCCTAAATTTCGTAGGCTACAATCATTATTTTTTATAATTTGGGAATATTTATTTTCATTAGGTAAATGCATTTCAGAAGACAGTTGCTGTCTTCTTCTCTCTAACGAATATATATATATATATATATATATATATATATATATATATATATATATATATATATGAATTTCCCTCACTAATTTGAACCAAATTGTAATAACTTTTCACGAAGTATACATAGTGGTGCGGAAGAAAGTGACCAAACTTTAGGAATCAGTTTTTAGAGTCAAAATAAAAAGAGGATCAACAATAACGATTTTCTCAAAAACGCCTCGTTACCTAGATATATTGTGTTTTAATATCTACGACACCACTTAAGATATATTTATGAAAATCGGTATAGTGACAGATTAAGTTATTAAGTTGTTAACTACATCAAACATTGGCTAAAAATAAATAGCTTAATCTATCACTGATTTTTGTCTTCAAAGTAATAAACACGAGTCAGTAACAAAGCAAAACATATGTTTACCGACAATGAAGCATTGTGAGTAGTCAGCTGATTATCACAGACTTCAATAATGTTACTAAACTAAAGTGAATTTATACAAATCCTGATCTTCTGTAGGCTATGTATTTTTGTTGATTAACCTATATCTATCTATATCTATAAAAGGCAAAGCCCTGGCTGACTGACTGACTGACTCACTCATCATTAATTCTTCACCTTCCCATGTATCTTATAAAGTTAATGTTGCAATTTATTTTTAGCGAATATTGTGTGTAATTAAGTCATAAATAAGTCATATAAGTGTGTAGAAGATTAAGAATTCCAACCCGCACGTGCGAGTGCACTTGGGAATTGTATAAAGTAATTGAAGACATTGTAATTGAAGACTTTGTGAATAACGATTTTTTTAATTTAATTTAATTTAATTGAATGTTGCTGTCTTCACCCGTCGGACCCACGCAAGGAATGAATTCAAGTTCTCAGCAATTTATTTTTTGAAATTTTTGAAAGCAATTTTGTTTGATTAAAAATTAAATTTACAAAAGAAATGTACCCTTGACATTTTTAAAAATCAACCAATTTTTGGCAATTTGAATTAAAATAATTTGAATTGGCCGGCATTTTGAAATTAAAGTTTTTCAGATTGATAATTTTTCTGTCATTAATTGTTAGTAACTTCCTTAAACGCCATACCGAGTTTCATTCAAATAACTTAATTGGTTTTGGAGATATAATTTGTTCAATAAAAAACAAAAATGGTGGATATCTATGTAACGAGGCCTTTTAACAAAAAACCGTTATTCTTGATTTTTATTTCATTTTGACTCATAAAACTGATTTTTAAAGTTTGACCACTTCCTTAGGGACATTCTGTATATTGGATGTTATAAAAATGATTGGGAAATAATAAGAGGTTTGGTAAATTGAGATTATAACCCCACAAATTATATAGACACTGAGTGAGAATCTCTCCCAGAAAGAGGAATATTCTGCTAAGCTTGTACATAGGCTACTTTGTATCACAGACGACTGTCAGAATGTCGAATGAGAAAGGCGACTTCGCCCAACAGCTGAAAACAGCAAAAAGCAAAGTACGCTCGCTCCTTTGGAAAATATGATGGCCTGAAATCAAGATTATCAGGAAAATGAACCCACGCCTAAAAAAACTATAATTCATGTTAGTAAATGTATAAAATGGAGAAATATGTGTAAGTTTTCTGATCTTAGGAATTCCAGAGGATAAATTATATGAGTTATATTTAATTTTTCTCGTGTACTGTGTACAACAGGTTAGAAGAACAATCTAAGTTCCCTTCGGCATTTATCATTTAACAGCGACAAACATTGTTATTACTTGGTGGCTTGATGGTGTAACATTAAAGCACAACGGGTACCCTCAGTTCCTGGGAGTGTGTCTTGAACGCATTCCAACTTCCAAGAGGTTCGTCAAAAGATATAAAGTATGATTAGTAAGTATGATTATTACTAAGGTAAGGCTGCATTACTAAACATTATCCAGGATCAACTTGGGCAATCAACTCTCTCGCTCAACACTGGACTCCTTCTACTTAACATTATGAAACCTGAAGTTAATGCTAAACTCGAAAGGGACATGACTCAAATTATGACACCCCGGTTCAGGTCTCAAAATCTCCTAGGCTGAAGATGACAAAACCATTTAAAAGGGAAATTCAGCCGGAATGAGTCTCAAAATCCTGGAGAGCTAGGCTGGAGGTCTCTTATTCTCGCTTTCGACTCAGTTGGTGGAGGTATATCTGCGTGATTCAGCTCATGGTTATGAAATGTAAGAATGTTATCATAACCCCTAATAGTTTATATTTCTTCAATCTTAATTTTATTCCAATTAAATAAGTTCCACACAACATATAGTTACAACAAAAGTATCGTATACTGTATTCCTATACCACGCGGGTCTAGGGCCCGGGGACACTCGTGAGTAAGCGTGCGGGCGTCGGAGAGTTTGAGATCCGATGACCACAGGTAGTAAGTAGAGATAACTATGGTTCCCCTGGAATTCGGGGTTTTTGAGACTCGGGAAGTTTGAGGTGACACGGGCACCCTGTGGCAACACCTTTACCCTGGTTCCCACAGCTGATTAATATCTGTCCTCTGGAAATAAGACCTAAAGGGACAGATTCTTGGATGTCCATTCCAAGCCCGCCAAAGACATGGCCGAGACAGTATAGCCTAGTGAGATTCAGAAAGCACCTTGGTCGTCAGCTCCTCAAGAATTAACCTCTTCTTTCTTAAGACCAATTAGACTGCATCTAAACACTTGAATAATAAACACGGAGAAGCTTATAACTTCAAAACGTTGCTGGTTTTGAATGAAGTGGAAGACTATTAGTGGGTGATGTTAGACCTAAATCACTTTTGTGTACTAAGGTTGGACTAACTAGTATGTTTAAACGGAAATATCGAGAAAAGGCTGATCGATAGTGTCAGAAAATGTCTCTTACAGTAAATGATTGCTACCTATGTCTTCACACAGTTAAATCAAAGAAGCACCCGATGGCTCGAGGGTATTTAAAACGGATATTCTCTGGGAAGGATATGATCAGGAGGAATCTGGGAGAAGTTTTATATCACTCAACCAAATAATTTGTCCTGTAATTATTTCCATTTTGAAATTGAGCTTACTGGCTGCTGAATGAAGAAGACCTACGAAACCTAAATGATTCTACTACTCAGATGGACATTACAGGTGTTGGTCTGCTGGCGGCTCTTCATTTCTCCGCTCTTGGGTGTCTGAGGGCCTCCAAATCTTAAAAGTGGAATCGAGATGAATCACCACGGGCCACTGAAGTTCCTATCAGATGACAGTGTTTGTCTAGTCTCGGAGTTCTGTGTTTGCTTGTCAAGGTGGTGTCGCTCGCAATCTAGCTACCTCCAGTTGCGTAACTTCTCCACTAGGCTGACTGCAAACAACTCACCATAAATAATACATTAGTCGACTGTAAATATTGTTATCTCCCGGTGACGTCTGTACATAGACGTTACAACATGTGCGGTACCTGCTATGCCACTGTGTACAGTCAAACCGAGTAAGTTACAAGTCCTTCTTCCTATTTGAGTAAATCCCATAAAATTCCCTCGGATATAGGTTCAATAATATTTGAATTAAGTCGAGCTTTGTGTATAAAAAATATATATTTTGGAAGACCAAATACATTTTGCCTCCCAATGCTGTAAAATGTGCCTCCCCGTAAAGGACAAAACATAAATCCTCTAACGCCTAGAAAACGAATAATAAATAATTGTAATTGTAAAAATAAGGCAAGAGTGTTATGAAATTTTAATTTTGACTTTTGGGAATTCCTACATTTTGAAAGTGTGAACTTAAACTTAAATCGCGTTTAAAACTGTGCTTAAAAACATTCCAAAACATGACTCGTTATAGGGTCGAGTTTTTTATTCCGCTATGGGGACATTCTATTCTATCTTATATAAAAAAGATATACGCATTTTAAAGTTATCGAGGTTAACAATGCAGTTATCAGTCGCACTTTAACATTTTGGAAATAATAGCAATGAAAAACAATTAATTGGTAGAGGGGTAGGGGAAATTTGCTGACGCACATATTAGTGGATCGAAATTTTAAGTCATCAAAGGCTAAACTTATTCAGAAATTCACCATCCAAACACTGATCGATAGTTAATAATCGGTGTAGTAAGTTTCAAGATTTTATTTTTTTATAGATAATAGTCAACTAAACTATACGCCAACAGTAATCTGCATATATATTTAACATCTATATTAAACCATACGACTTTTCCATTTTCAGCTCTTTTTATCTTGTAGATGCGAGTTTATAAAAACTGTCGTCATATATTTGGCATAACGTATTTAAAAAATGAACGCATGTTTACTGTTGAAGTAACACGTCGACAATTTAACCTGGTACGCTTTAGAATGCAATTGTGTATCTAATGTCTGAGTCGCTAGTAAAGGAAATACTAATGAATAGTAATAATAATTATTATTACAATTAAAAAATAACATATATAATGTATCTATAAAAGGCAAAGCCCTGGCTGAATGAATCACTGACTGACTGACTAATCACTAATTCTCCACCTTCCCATGTAGGTAGAGAGCTGAAATGTTGTACACTGATTCTTTAGGCATAAAATAGGAAAACTGAATGGTTTTCATCCTGATTTGACCTTAGGGCTCCGCCAGAGATCCCGACAAAGTTCCCATGTAGGGTATTTCTTATAATTATTGTGGACATTCAATTTTGTTTGAGCTAATGAAAATACAAACAGCTGATCTTGATTCGTAGTAGTTCCTCGGGCTAACCACAGAATGCAGCACACACAACTGTCATAGTTTTTATAAATAATTTGCGGGGCAAGGCCTGCGGAAACAGCTAGTAAAATATAATTCACGCAGATATTTATTATAATGAGTGTTTATCACAGAGATTATACATAATCAATAGGAGGGGAGGCACAACTGCAAGTGTGTCCCCTAATGTATTACGCTCGCCTTTGGAGTTGGTGAACGATGAACTAACGGCTGAGGTGACTGACGTGACGTCTAGAACAGACACACAACTGTACAAACAGCCCGCCATTGTCTCAGTGTTGCCACGTTTCTTCGATTGTGGTATGTGTACGGAGCACATGTTCCATGCATTCGACTCTTCTGAACCATCCCAACCGTTCACAGAGGGGCCCCAACTCGACGACCAGAGTAAAACTAATACTTAGCTCAGTTTTTTAGATATAAGTAGATAATTATAATCTCACGTTCGATGAATTGATGTCAACGTACAATGGACGTTAGACTTGTTGATATTAAGAGGGGGCTCCAGTCAAACTACAATTCGTTACCTGCTTTACCCATTAGGCCAGTCATAACTTTCAAAGCCCTTTCCACCTCAACAGATTATCCGAAATCGTTTATTTATCATCCGAAATAACATTATAATGAGCAAAAATGATCTAGTGACTTCAGTGAGAAGAATTTCGACATCACAAATAATTAGCCCATAGGGAAAATTATAAATATTGAATATTTTGAAATTAAAACATTTGTAAAATAAATTAGGATAAACACCTAAAATATTTGTTTCCAAATAAAGTTACACAAATCAAAACAATGTTTCGGTAAGCATATGACTAGTTAATGTCAAACAAAAATATGAAAACCACATTCAAAATAAAATAAAAATTCAGAGATGCCAATCTACTTGATAATATTCTTCACAAGAGATATCTTACATCTACATAGCAGCTTGGCGTGTCTGATGTTAAATATAACCGTTATAACTATTTTAAAAATCACAGTTTTTAAAATCGAATTTCAAATAACCACAATTATTACTAAAAATATTTCCAAGCATTCTTGATAAAGCCTTGACTTTTAGTGGTCTTCAGTAAAGTCCACTGTACTATATAATTGAAAATGAAGTGGAATACATATCGAATTATGACAGTTTTACTGCATTCGATATTGATTCAATCTGTTAATCAAAATATTTACACAAGACAAAAATACTTTACACACCATTGACTTTGCATAGTATGGATAAGATTACTAAACACAACATGTTTCTAATTTTTGGAACAAGGTATATCGAATTTATATTTACTTTAACTTTCTCATGGTAGAAAATCTCTCAGAAACATAAATGTAAACTAAACATGATTAAAAATATATTTTTATTTAATTTAAAAAAATTCTAAGTTAGAAAGTTATTAAATACCCCCGGCTTGGTCGCTGTGTTCTAAGCAAATGTCCAATCATATATATATGATATTTATTTATATATATATATATAAACCTTACTGCCACTCGAAGCCACTAACCAAGTTGTATTGCAGTATACCTGAGCAAAAGCCTGAGAAAATGTCAACGACTTCAAATCAGGAAAAGGAGAAGGGAACAGGGAAAAACGGTCCACATTTTTAATGAATCCCCACGAATATAAATCAAAAAGGCTTGAATCTGGAGAACGAGGTAGCCACTTTGTCGGACCATCAAGCCCAATCCAGCGGCCCGGGAAGGAAAACCTCTCTCACGTGAAGCCCAATGACGGGGTATCGTTTGACTGAAATATTATTGTTGGTATTATTGGTCCTTCTGATTGAGAAGCTACATATAAAAATAAGTCCAAGTAAACAAACCTTTTCAAATGTGTCCCAGAAAAGAAAATGGGCCAAATTATTCTACAGTGCATTAAATCTCACTAAACATTCAGAATTGAACTGTCTCTTCCGTGTTCAATGTTCAGTCACGCGAGCCTGGGGTTTTCACTCTCCCATATTCTACAAACTACTTCAATATACCTGACAGCTCAAATAAAAAGCGGCCTCATCAGGAAAAAAAACATGCTTTTGAGACATTTTTAATTCTGTTCCATGCGATCCATCAATTGTGTAGCAAAAGGAGTACGGAGCGGATCGACTTTAAAACTAAAGCCAAACAATTTACTTAAGTTTTTGAACAACCGAAATTTTCAAGCAGTGAATTTAAGTTATTTTTTTAATTTTGTGAATGAAATAACGTGGGACGTTTAACTCTTGGCTAGCTTTAAGAATCGACTTTCTAGGGATCCGTTTAAAGGCTTGACTCACGGCATCAACGTTTCTTCATTGTTGCTCGGGCGTCAATTCGTTCTTGTCACACTGCTGAAACTTAAAACACCAAATATTGATATTCTTTACAACAGTTGGAGGGCTTCCAATTGTTCGGACAAAATGTCTCCGAACTGCGATTGGGGGATGAGGTTCATGGAACAAAAAACAAATTTTCATTTATCAGTGAACCCAGTACGTTGTCAAATGTTATTCACATGGGGAATAAAAATTACAATTTATCTCTTATTCACTGATAAATTTCAATAAACTTGGTATGTAGGTCAAGCTGACATTGGCCAACAGAGAATATTCGAAATATGTTGCTCCTTAACCCTGGGGGGGATGAGGGAGCATTTCCCCTCTTTAAAAAAAACTGTGTGTAGCAAATGATTCTGTAGTGCCTCCAAAAAGGGATTGGGGTAGACATTTCTGAAAACAAGTTTTTAGAAAATTGTTTGTACATTCTGCCGTACATTATGTTCTATATTTAGTAAATAAAAAATATTGTTTTTAATGAAGTTGGGCTAAAAGGGAGAAAGTATGTGTCATCCGGGGGGGGGGGAGGGTTAGGTATTGTCAAATTAAAACACAAAACTTGATTAATTTCCTTTCAATATGAGAAATGTAAGTTTTGTGTGGTTCCAATGGTTTACGTATAGCGAAGCCACACAATCAGGGAAAGACTTTGTGGACACCATGTGTAATTAATTGTTCACAAGCTGAATCCAGTGATGATAAGGAATATCTGATTATAACGATGCTGTGTATAACACACCAAAATGTTGAGGTATTTCGCCAGAATAGTGCGTTCTGTCTTGTTTTCGAATTTAAACAAATTGATGCTGCTTTAAACGTCTGTACCGAATTTATGCACATGTTATCATGGTCCCGGGCCTGGTTATTACCGTGCTGAGTGCAGTAATAGTTTCTTTCCTACGGGGGATATTCGCTATAATATTTAGTCTCTAAACTTAATGTTAAAACACTATACTATTACTGTATCAGTATTCTAAACTGCAAATCCCGTTTTGAAAGTGCATTTTTTAATATTTTTAACTTTGGCCTCCAACAGTTTGATCAAAATAAGTTCGAAGAAAGGAGCATTTTCCAGAAGGAAACATTTCAATAGAGAATATATTTCACGGACTACCATGAATATATTTTTCAAGTGTCCTTTGGTAGGTTCTCCGTTCATGACAGTATTACCGTTCTCCGTTCTCCAGTTCTCCAGTTCTCCGTTCATACAGTATTACCGATCGTAGTACTTGGCCCTGGGCCGTTAAAATGTGTGATTTGAGGCTCGCACATCCCAAATACCGTGTCATTCGTAAAATTATTTATACATTTATACCTACGTCTTCGTATTTCCTTTAACAAGGCAATGACTTTCGAACATAAGTTCCAATTTTGATAAAACAACGTTCAGACGTGAACCGGAGCTTTACTTTAAAGAGTTCAAAGCTTAGAAAAGTTAAATCTTCATAATGGTATTCTTAAACTTATATTATAAATTGTGTTTTATGTAACATTTAAACAGGATAATAAAATACGTCTTAAAACACTACAAAGTATATTTACACTTATACTGTACTTACATACAAGACGGTAAAATATACACAAAAGATGGTACAAGGCGATCGATTTCAAGCAGTTATGTTATCCAAGGACTTTTTTGCAAATCATAAACATTTCAAATTTTAAAATTATTTCATCGAAGTTATTTTTGTTAATAACTTGCATTTTTAATTGATATAAGAACTTTGTTTTATCAGAAAAAAGTTCCATAGTTGATAAACATTAATTTAAAAAGTAGGCATACATACATACATACATTTAATCTTAATACATACTCGCATATTTAAGAAATTATTGCGGGCATTACTGATTATTAAAAACAAGTTTCATGACGTGTCGGGATCTGGAATCTGAACCCTTCTTCGCAATGAGAAAAATAAAAGATGAAAATAACCTTAAATTATGAATATTTTTCACCTTTGAACAGTGAAGCCAGCCTTTTAACGGGAATATTCACTGTGTGAATATGGTGACTGGAATAATTGTAAAATTCACCAATCACGTTAAAAGTAAAAATTACCTTTTCTTTTAGTGAAAATAACCTTAATAGCAGTTGGTAAAATCGCCTTGCAGCAAATAAGAAAATCAGTATTTATGGGAAATTTGAAAATTACTTTTTGAATGTAACATTAAATTAATTTTCATTTGTAAATTTCACCTTATGAAAATTTAGCTTTTACCTTACTTTTTCAATAATGTACAATTTTTTAATAGTGAATTTCACCACAGTTTGTCCTGCGATTCTTGCCATTTATAAATATATTTTTACCGTACTTCATTTATTATTTTCATTATTACACAACTAAAAAGACCAATATAAGCCCTTGAATACCAATGAGAACGTTACCTTTAGGCACATTGTTTACGTGTTTGTAACGCATGTAATCTTGAATAAATATTCTCTCTTTGGGCCTCATGATGACCGATGTGACCGCCTTGTACCAACTTTATGTATAATTACCGACTTATATGTAAGTACATTATAAGTGTAAATATATTTTGTAGTACTGTATTGTGAGACGTACATACTTGTAACATTTATCATGCTACTCAAGAAATTGTGTGTTTAATAACCCACAATTATTGTTACTTTGAAATTTGAGTTGTTATTTAATAAACCGACAATATCACAACGCAGGTACAAATTCAAATATTTTTCCAGCAGAAATATTTTCACTGTAACAATAGTTGTATACTTAAGTGATATTTGAGTAGTGGTATTTTACCTTAGTATGATGGTAGTGGTATTTTATTATATATAATTATGTAAGACAAATTGTTAAGTTAAAACTGTGGGGGTTAGGCAAATCGCGTGATGATGGGAAGGTCTTGATCCCAAGGACTCGGGGAAAAAAAGCAGTATTTACAAAAAGTTACCAGCGAACGAGAAATAACATAAAACCATCCCCTCATAATAGGCCAGTAAAATTAAAATCCAAATCAGAAAAAATTGCTACAAAAGGTTTTATTGTTTTAATGGCTTCATTTATGGCCCAATATGACTATCCTAAGGTTTTCCCCTCGTCGGACTTGTGCTTAAGTGGTGGGGGGGGGGGTAAAAAAGTACCCCAAACGGGGTATTTTTGCGGTTTTACGGTTGTATCCCGTTAAGGACTCACAATATCGAAAACACGATCCAGTTAAAAGTTGTAGGGCATTAAATCCCGTATCAAACGAAACCAAACTTATTTTTTTAATAATTACTAAACAAATTTAATAATTACTAAACTATACTATACTAAACCCCATAGGTAATGGAAATTCTTCGTCAACATCTAGTTTGTCATTGTAATCTGGTTGGTGGGAGTTAGTGCAGAAGTTCGCCTTGTAGTTGGCACAAATCAATGAGCACTTAATTCCAGTCTTCCAACGCACACAACCACCTGCACACCTCTTGTTACATTTGCAGAAAATTGTGGAGGAAAGAGACTGTGAAGCTGGTTCCTTGGAGATAGGTTTGGGGTCACTGTCATTCCCAGAGGAGCGGATCCATTTGGTGTCCTAACCACATTTGTACTTGTAGGTAAGATCTCAAGAAATGTTGGCAGGCGGCTTTGAATGATAGTCGTACGGATGCCAGGTTGAATGTAAAAATCGTATATTAGCTTCGGCAATAGCTTCAGATTGGGTGTCATGCTCGAAGATAAGTTTTATTTATTCGTGAAGACATTAATTATTGTCAATAGCTTGACCTACTTCTTCTTGCCCAGCTTGAAGAGTGCTGAGGTTGGGTAAAATCTACGTATGGCATGGAAAAATATGACTGGTCTTCTGATGTTGGCTGCTAGTTCAAAGTTGTTGGGACCAAATAGTTTTTATGGGGTCGTTCCTCTTCCAGCTTTCGAGAAATATAGCTGATAGTGTGTCTAGGTCATTGAACATGATGAAGAGGTCCGTATCCTCACCAAATACTACAACCTTCTCTTGTGATACCTCAAGGGCCGTTGCAACAAACAGCTGATCTGCGTCTTGACAGCTTTCTTTACTGAGCAGCCTTTACCTTCAAGTCTCTTAGTAAGAAAGGTAATGAGACGCACATGATTTCTGTCGTTGGAAAGGAATTGCTCCTGAGTCATGGACACCACCGTTAACTCAGTAAAATTACCTCAGGAGTAGTGTTACTTTTGATTCGGGAGGCTCTCAGCAGATTTGAAACTTGAATTCCTCAATTATTGATAGAATTGTGCCAGCTTTGAGCTTGTGTCCTTGAAAAGTGTAAGAGCTATTATAAATTGTTAAACGGCAACTCCCCTGGATTTTTTGTTTTGTATAGTTTAGTAATTATTAAATTTTTTTGTTTCATTTTTTATTTTTTCGGGTAGAATATTTTTACGAAATTTTGACTTTTGTCCCTTTTTCATAAATGCAACTATTTTAGAGGTATTTACGATTTACTTTGTGATAATTCTTAATAATAAAATGAGATAAAGGTTTAACAACAACGAGTTTGAAAAACTATTTATTTTGAACATATTTTTTGGGAATACAGTAGATATCTGTCTGTTATTTATTTCATTCAGACTCACTATTGTAAAATGTTTATCTAATCGCATGTTCTTTATGATGCTTAGGAAATTTCACAAGTTAAATTCTAAATATCTCTAAAACGGTTACGTTTATGAAAGACATACGAGAGTAAAAATGCTTTAAAATAATTGTGTTCTTCTCAACAGCATCATAATAACATGGTATTTACATTAATTATATTTCAGTTGGCCGACATATTGGATAAATGGTCTCATGGAACGCAGCATTTATTCATCCATCATGTGTGTACAGACCACCTTTTTGATAGTTAGTTTAGATTAAATTACCAAAACTCAGAACTTAAAACAAAGGTTTTCATAAATATGTAAATATTGTCTATCTTTTAAGATCGATATTATTTAATCGGGTGGTCCGAAAAAAATAAGTTTGGTTTCGTTTGATACGGGATTTAATGCCCTACAACCTTTAACTGGACCATGTTTTCGATATTTTGAGTCCTTTACGGGATATAACCGTAAAACCGCAAAAATACCCCTTTTTGGGGTACATTTTTACCCCCCACCACTTACTTAAGCACAAACCCGCCGAGGGGGAAAACCGAGGATAGTCATATTGGACCATAAATGAAGCCATTAAAACAATAAAACCTTTTGTAGAAATTTTTTCCGATTAGTTTATTTTATTTGTTTTATACAACTAACTGGTCTATAAGGAAAGTACAGGGATTTAAAAACGTATACTTTGTTTACATTAAAACATATGATTATACGTGTCTACTTTGTTTACGAAATTACGTGTGATCCTACGTATATTGTTTTATTTTCCTCGGTAGGTAAATATAAAAAGAATCAGATGAGGCGGAGTGTAGGAGGAAGGATAGGAGCTATGGCCCCTTCAAGCCACTAGTATCAACAACTAATACAATTCAGTGAAAATTACATAGTTATACTAGTTAAGCATAACATTTGACCACGTTCTTCCAATAATTGTAATATTCCCTGACCATATCAATAGCTTTCACCACTAGTTTTATTACATTACATTACATCATTACATTTCATTTATTCATGGTATAACAAATCAACATAATATACCAGTCACATTATTAATATTTTTTACTAATTAAAATACCCCCGTCGCAGCAAACCTGCATACTCAGCGAATTTCCAATGAATATATAACATAACACATTAAAACACTTAACAGGATTCATAAGAAATATATTCACAAACAAGCGATATTTAAAATATTAATTAATCTCCATAAAAATAAAATTGGGGAAGAGTACGCAGGTTTGCTGCAACAAGGCACACAAAATAATGGGTTTTTATGCAAATATCAATAGAACTCATATTAGTGAAGTCATATACCAAGTTTCATCCATATACATTCATAAATAAGCGATATATAACATTTTAAGTATTTTCCATAAGAATAACATGGGGACCAAGTACCTAGGTTTGCTGCTACAGGAACCATAGGCGAAAAATTGTTTTTTGTGCAAACAATAAACCACAACCAGATGAAGCCATATACCAAATTTTGTCAGTTAATGTTCATAAATAAGCGAGATATACAATTTTTCTTTTTCTCCATAAGAATAACATTAGACAACGTACTGTGTTTAGCCATTTCAATATCTCGGTAACCAATTGACGTAGAACAATGGTCAAAATACCAAATTGTTTGTTTTTTTAAGCTGAATTCAATGGTAAAAATTAAAATTTGGTTTAAATAAAAATTACATGTGAAAACCCCAAAAACACATTTTTGGGGTACAAAACCCCCAAAAACCCCCCTTCGGATGGTGTGATTCATCTGGTTTTCGAACTCGTTCAAATAAATGGTACTTCACACATTTGTACCAAATTTAATTAAGATCGGACCTTTTTTACGAGAGTTATCGTGCTTACGGACACACACACACACACACACACACACACACACACACACACACACACACACACACACACACACACACACACACACACACACACACATATATACATATATAAAAATTTGAACGAATGGTGTTTTTGGCATCTGGGGACCTCAAAATGAAAAGTTATCATGGTCTCGGGCTTAAGTCTTACCATGAGACCTACGGTAATAGCTTCTTCCCTATAGGGGAAATTCGCTAAAAAAATTACAATTTTTACTGTAGGCCCTTTTAAAACCCCCTTTTAATAGCCCCTTTTAAAACTTGTTTGTCATATTTGAAACTTTCTTGAATAAATAATATTTTAATTTTAAGGAAAGTACTAAAGTAAAATAAACTAGTATTTGATAACCATAAGAATCTAAAATCAACATAACAGCACAACGTGATATTTTCCCAGCAACAAAGAATGTTCAATTAAAAACAAAATTAATTTACATTCGCTGAAGCTATGACAATGGTTATAAACTTACCATTCATTGGTAGCAGCAGCCTATATGTGTCAAATTTGACACGAATTGTCAAATTTACGAATTGTGATTATTACCTTAAAGGTATTCTTACCAAACACTTTTATTTCTTTGAGATTTTCACTATTTGATTTGGGGAATAACGCTCAAAATATTGTGATAATCCACTTGTATTCAGTAATACTAACTTTAAAAATGTATTTTCGCTATAAACTCAATTCACATAACAAAAAAGTTATTTTTGCAGGACAAATTTGTTCTCAGTACTGCTGAAAAAACACAACAAAGGTAAGCCTAATATTTTGTGTAATTTTGTTATGTTATAGGTTTTTTCTCATCTGAAGACGGGATCAGATTCCAGATTTCGAAAAGCCGTGAAACTTGTTTTTACTAATCAGTGATTGAAAATGTCCGCAGTAATGAATATAGCGGACAATTTAAACAAATAACATGAACCCACCATCACCAACAATGATTTTTAAACTAAGGATACTGGTATAGCGTTGTAAAATTACTTTTATTCACAGTTTTCAATAATTTAGCACAAATAATGGTGGCAGATATTACTAATTCTACAGTATTACTATGGCAGTTAATTTAAATTTAAATTTAAGAAATTTTACTAAATTATTAACTCAAAACATTAACATTACTTTATGTATTTCACGTTTTTAATTCTTTTACCATCCACATTTAACTGTTGAACTTTTGATTTCGTGTTTGTTTTCATTCATTCTTCTTGTGAAACATACAGCAAAGCGAAGCAGACGGTTGTCAGGTTCGTTCAGACCACCAAAGTAAATTAATTCATTTAGGCTAGAGGCAAGACCTATCTATTTAATACTTTATAATCGACTTGCTTACCCCTATCAGGAAGATTATAACAAGTTTGTTTTTACAGAAGTTGCTGTTGGTATGGTGTAAATTCTTATGATTATTCAAATGTTTTACAGTTTTTTTAAGTTACATGCTACGAATATTACGTGACTTTATATCCAGTTTTGTGAAATGGAATCTTGTGAAACATTAATAAATAGTAGTTGTCTTAATTCCTTCCTCACTCCCAGATTTGTCATAATAAAGCTCTTATCACTCATTCGTGTTTAGATTTGTATTATAAAAAAATAAAATGTAAAAATTCACCACTTTGAATTCTTATAATTTAATGTATATATATTTCAAAAACAAAAGTCCATAGGTGTGAAACAAAGGGGCGATTTATACATTTATTGCCTTTACATGAGCAAGGGAATCAAGTATACTTCAGTTCTCTGCTATATTGTTCCACTATTACGACGTATTAACCTTTCTTCTATTGTTTTATTCCTTTTCAAGCCCACGTTTTTTTATTAAATGTTATGTTTAGCAGCACTATCTATTGTATTGTTATTAAAAGGTTACGTCTCCATTGCAGTAACACCCATTGTATTGTTTTACAGGTTATGTCTCCATAGCAGCATTATCTATTGTATTGTTATTAAAGGTTAAGTCTCCATAGCAGCACCATCTGTTTTATTGCTATAAAGGATATTTTATTTGAAAAAAGTCTGATCATGAACATGACAGATGCAGAAAGAACACAGATTTTGACTTATCTGATACATAAAACGTAAAAATAACTCACAAATTTCCAAGCAATGCAAAGGCAAACTATAGTCCAATTATGTAGATATCATTACATTACTTTTATTATGTTGTGAAATTTTTAGTACGAGACAAGTGAATTATATTTTTATTTTTTTTATAAATCATCAGTGATTTACTCCTAACGTATAATTTTCTTTAGGGTTAGTTCATCAAAGCAGAGTATTTACAAAATTGAGGTTAACTGATAGCCTTTTTTATACTGCCCGGTTTTATTGTTGGGATATATACGGTACATTGTAAAAATGTAAAAAGTGTATATATAAACCAATAAGCCTCCACAAATAACCTTAAAGATATGATTCTAAGACTAGCTATATCATGGGATTAGCTTAATGCGATGAACACTTTGTGATGGGGGAGAGGGCCCCAGCGCGTTTAAGGGGGGAGGGGAGTATAGTTTCGCTCAGAAAAAAACTTAAAATATACTCTGCATTTGAACGTATCCTTTAGCAAACAACTATAATTTTCACTTTTCAATTTGAAAGAACCTTCTGAATTCCCCAACTGAAAACGCTCTACGTAATTCATATTATTTTCATTTATAACTATTATTATATTATTAGTAATTAATTTTAGTAAGCTATCGAGGCCATTTTTAGAACATTGAGGTGCAATGATTGTGTTATATCAAAGAGCTTGATATTGCTTATTCCGCATTTGTTGCAATAGACGATTCGCTTGAATTGTGATCTGATATAACATAATGAATTCATAATGAATACATTAAAATTTGACACAGCTCTAGTTTCCAGATTAACTTTCACGTCCAATGACACAAAATAACCCCAAAGTGCTATTATAAAACGGCGTCTCCTATTATAACCCTAGCCGTGTGGTAGTTTGATGTCGCCCGCTCCAACACTAGCTTTAGTTCATCATGAGTTGTCCTGAGGAACTTCAGACAGAGTTGAGGTGGTCGATGACGAGTGTGTCATATGACTGAGCTATTGGCTGGATGGCATGGAATCCAACCTTAATTTCCTTGATTAGCGGCGCTTCATTTTTTACCACCCCAAGAGGATGATGGTGTCAGTAAAAACAAATACATAAACATTCCATAACGTGCATGTTTACACTCATAATCTATGCTGTGGATGGACTCATTATGACAGATAAAGGATCCTTAAAGAATTCTTGAAGTGAGTAGTAGGCTTTTCCCTTGAGGTAATCATTGAGAAGCCTGCTGAACTTCTTCCCCTCAAGGTTTGTCAGCAGAGCGGAGTTTGTTTAATGTGCAAGAGCTACAATAGAGTAAGAGCTCTGAGTCTTTGATGGGCTGACTTAGAACGTCCAGTAATTCTCATTGCCTGGTACTGTAAGAGAGGACGTCTGTGTTGGTTATTTCATGCAACGGGCAAGCCAGAATGAAGTGACCATTTATAGCCAGGATTCCAAACCTGGCAAATATTGGTTTGCAGTTGGCCAGACGGTCTCTAAAAGTACCATCATGGAGTAAAACTAGACGATTGCCATTGCAACACAAGCATGGCAGTAAGTCTGCGAAAAGCTAGATCCTAAGTATTTGTTACTAAGCAGAAAAGAAAATTGAGGAGTTCTTATCCAGGTTTATATAAGTAAATTAGTCCTTATTAGTCTTAATGATCCTAATTAATTAACTAACATTTATAAAAATATTAAAACCTAAAGTGTTTTCGTACGTAATACCGTAAAGCTCATTGAAATGTACAATAAAAAATTGTCATATGAAAATATTTGCTCGATCGCAAGGCAGCGTGATAAATGTGTCCCTCCCTGGTTATAGAGTGAACTCATCTCATCTCCTGGGTTTTTGCCTGATGACTCGTAAGACGTAAAGCGCACCTATCAGACGAGAGGTTTTCATTGAAATTTGTATTAATTGTTTGTACATCGATGTATGGCGAATTTATAACACTTAATAATATTATATCCGACACTACGGGTACTCTTTGTTGCTAAACCGGCTTATATTGTTGGTTTGAGGTTTGTTACATTTTATGGGAGAAAAAATTTTATTTTACAAGGAAAATGAGTTTCCAGTTGAATCGCTCAAACATCACAACGCTTGAGTATATCCAGCTTGAGTATAACAAGTAAAAGTCTTCGTCGCAGAACAGTTTTGATCGTATCATAACCCGATGACGAGAGAACTTAAGAGTTTTATACCTTACGATAAATGCACGAAGGTCACTGTAAATCCGTCAGATTATTTACTCTGCAGAGCCGAAGGACATATTTGTCGCCAGATAAATCCATTATATTTACAACTAGTTCGGCGCTAACCTCGCAGTAAGACATATCGAAGGCGGTTGTGCAAATCGAAGGTGTCAAAGGTACCGAAGATGTGCCGGTACGAGAGGGCTTTGATTGGCGGAGGCGCCGCGAAGGGGGCGGGGCCTGCCGGAGACAAAACAGGTGCTTCTACCTGATACTGCGCACTCTCCGACGTGACGGTCCCCGGTCCCGATGAGCGCCCTCGCACCTCGTACTGTTGTTACGTTAGTACCTGCTGCTCCGTCTCTGCTATTGCGCCGCAGGTGAGTTAGTGGAACATTCACAACTTATTTCTCCGTACAACGTTATACAGAAGGTATTCGCATTCCGATCCGTGAGCGCCTTTGGCCCCGCACCTCGATGCGCGGGTCTGTTTGTTCTTCTTATCAGAAGTCTTTACACGGCGGTGATAAACGCGCCCACCCGCCTGATAGTCGGCCCGACTCGCTTCTAGACTACGACGTCTGACTAATACCTTAAATAGCACGCATCAGTGTAAATACCGATTAAAAATATTGTAAACCCGTGTATGAAGCTTTTCGGAACAAATGGGAATCGATCGATTTTTCATTTACATTTATTTGTATCGTTTTCACCAGGACAGACCTGACTTATGCCACGTAAAATAATCTAAGTGAAACGATATAATTTATCCGCGAGTACAATTACTGGATTTTATTTTATCGGGCTTACCCCAATCCCTAGACTCAGAATCGTGTATTAGTTCTAGTTGTCCCACCTTTAACATAAGCCGCTTTATAGGTTTTCACGCCCTTACAAATAACTTGGTCTCCCTATGCAGTTTAAAAAGCAATTACAAATTTAACAGAGCAATTTAATGCGCTTTTATTCAACGTTAGTTTTGAGCAGCTTTGGAAATGTGTGCGTCGCTCTGACCTGTGGAATGGAAATGTTAAGCAGCCCATTCCAGTGTCAAAAGAAAACAAGAACAACTGTTACATGTGTAATATAAATATAAAATATCATAATCTATATTCTGGGACTCGGCTGTGCTCTTTCGAGTTGGGAGTTGATATAACATCAAGGTATGGCTGGTATATATTTATTTTTAAATTGAGGATAATATATTTTTATATAATGCCATGCATATTAATACAAATCAAATATATAAATTACAATGTTTCAATACTATACCAATCCATATTTGATTTTGTTTACTTGGGCTTACTATTAAACTAATCCTCAAACAAATTTTGATTTTTCTCTTTTCCCATTGGTGTTCCATAGAGTTGTGTTGTGGGTATTATAAATTTCCTTTAAAAATTTTAATTTTTACAAAACTGTACTTATCACTTTTGATATGCAAATTTTGAGTTATGCAATTTAATTTATATTTCCTGGCAAAAGATCAAATTCTAAATCCTGAAATTTTCCATGAAGAATTCGATATATAATATATATATATATAATTTTGTTGAGGTTTACAGTGTTTTATTACAAATATTCGACTTCTTTCACCTTTAAATGCATTTCCTTATTTAATCTAAATGCCTTATTTCGGTATACTTCAATACTTTTCTTGAGATTGTTTTGAAACTTTTCAGAGACAAAATGATTTAATATCCCATAAGTTTATTACTCGTTAATATAACAAAAAGAGGGTTCCTGGGCCCTCTTTATTAAAAGTTGTTGTAATGAAATCAGTATTTAACACAACCAAAAATATTAATCTCATACGCTTCAATAACAGAATGTTAATGTAAGACGAATTATTTTTACTTACAGTATAGAAGTCAGCATTAATTTTTTTAACTTGAAAAAGCTTTAATTTTTTTTAAATAAACACGAATATTTTATTGAATTGTTAAGACGATTAAGTGCGATTATCTAAACTCACAGGGCCGTAATATTAGTGAAAACGGCATCTTATTTTAATACACACTGAAATTTAATTTTACATATTAAATACAGTGTTACACAACATCGCTGAGCTCAGAAAATTACCATATTATTTAGTATCGCTTTGCTTTATAACTAAAACATGATCAGTAAAGAAAGCTCATAAACCGGGATATTTAACGAGTTCGTCTTCGAGGACGTAGAACAGTCGCTGCCAAGATCGAGTTCTTTATTTTTCACAGAAAAAAACATTGTACTGTAATTGCAATTATTTGTCAATCTTCACTTTACGTAAAGTTTTATTTGACTAGAATATTTATCGAGACAATAGGGCAACAACGCATGATCTATCAATTATTTGTTGATGTATTTTGGTGATACGAATGTTAACTAACCAAGAGACTATGAACAGCTGATTAAAATATAAATAATAAATAAACTTACCCGTACTATACGATGAATCATTTTACACAACTCACTTTTTGCGGTTAGATTAAGTTAACCCTAATTATGGCTATTTATTTGAGGGTTCAAAATTTGTGTATTGAACGAATTTACATCATAATAATTCTTCATCAAAATAGTTGGAGCTATCCAGACGTAACTGTCGCGATATGCTGAAATATTCGGCGCTCCCTACATTACACGAAACTGTCAAATTACTTTGCATTTATGAAACGATTATTTCATAATTTAAGGCCCTATTTTAATCAGTTTACCTTGCATACTACATTAGATAACGGAAATAGACGAGGTAAGTTGTTGAAATATAAATTATGTTAAACAATGTCTACATAAGGGAGTTACTTCACCAAATGTAGCAAGGCAATCCCCTTTAAGAGCGTTAACTTTCACACTATAAACGCCTATAAACGTCCCTCCTCAATATCTGCTTCATCATGCAACCGCAATCCCAGTCACACCGCAGCTACAGACGAGAAGCGTAATCCTAGCTTATCTAGTATTTTATAATCTGTAAGTTTTCAATGTACTTTTCTATTTGCCTCTATTATTTTCACACTTTTACATCGAAAGCACTTGTAGGGCCTCGAGATGTTTTACTGTACAACTGTAGTTGATTGGTTCATGACGTCTACTATAAGGTCGGTAAATCAGTCGTCTCTACAGTGTGTAATATAAGTTATTCTGCAAACTCTGCACGAAACATTTCACGTTTTTATCTGCTTCCATAAGTCTAACGTTAACTTTCAAAGCCCTCAATGGATTAGTCGAAATCATTTGAAAGAGCGAACTGTCGATTCCAAAACGAACCAAAACACACGCATTAAAAAAAAGAAAAAAGAAGAAAAAACTAAAAAAAAATATAGGAACGTTAGGGTTTGAATGACCTATCGATTTCAGTGACCAGAATTTTGAAAACCTATCAAACAAAAAGTGAGAACAAATAGTTAACATACACAAAATAACAAATATGAAACATTTTGTAATGTTATCGAACGATTTTTATTTCTGATATCAAAATTCTGCTCACCGAAATTGCTAGGAATGTTTTTCTTGTATAAAATGAGCCATAAGTAAACAGTTAACAGTCTTATAGGAAAAGCGGTTAGAAGGAGGTGACTGGAGCAGTGGAGCATACCTCTTCAGATGTAAATGTAAATAATATCGTAATATTAGTTATTAAAATAATTTTAATTGATTCTTATAATTTAAAATAACCCCACAAATGTGATTTTACGATTAATTGCATAGTATTAATAAAGAATGAAAATTAACCAAGTACAAGCTAGGCTGGCCATAACAAAATCAGCTTTTCTTTTCATATAGGGAATGTACGATTAACTTGGAGACAATTTACTTTTTGGGACTTGATCATCTTTTGCGTAGGGATTTCAATGGGAATATTCTTAGTACCTTGGCGTCCTGGAGACCCTCCACAGTAATTTACCGGTTTCTTTGGTTATTTTATTCGCGTAGTAGTAACATTAATTAGATCTCCTGGATGTTTTCTAATTATGTGTGCGCCTATGGGTTTAAACTGTTAGTTTGCCGAATATTTGGGGTAAGTGAGGATATACGGTTTGGGTTCAGAAACCGAATATGCCACTTCTCAACACTTTTTACTCTTGATTTAATCTAAGTAATTTGGGTTTGAGATTGGTTCAGTTTACCTTACTTAGCTGTATGACCTTAAACTTAGGTAGTTGTTTTATTTTGTATTTTGTTTGTATGACCTCTGGGGTGGACATCAATGGCTTTAATACTAAGCATTGATGCAAGATCCCCATCTTAAGTTAACTTGTTTGTGTTCTATATTTTACGAATTGTAAAACAGAACAATTTTCTATTGACATTGCACGTGTTGTTAAAACTACAGGATGTAATTCAATGTGGATAGACCACTTCAAGATATTTTATATTTACGCAGTAAACATACATTCAAGACGCTAACTAAAAATTAAGATGACACAAGGCGTTTAAGTTGGCATTAGGATTTCGACTGGCCACGCCGGTCATCAGGCCCAATAAGAGAATGACATTTTTTGTGCAAGTAAATAATTTGTTTCCAACTTATTTGTTTCCATATTCACTCCTTCCTTTCCGCATTGATCATTCTCTCATGATGTCTGTGCGGCCGATTTAAAATCGATATCTTTGTCCTTTCTTATATGTATATTTACCGTATTTTATGCGAGTACCGAATAAATACATCTTAGGTTTTCTACATATTTAATTACATCCTGCAATTACAAATAACTGCAATTTAATTTATATTTTCTGGCGAAAGATCAAATTCCAAATCCTGAAATTTTCCATGAAGAATTCGATGAATGGCAGAACAGATGTCGTGCTTCTAGTTAACCGCTATACAAAAGATTCAAGTTGAATAAATACTCGACGTGGCACAACACCAGTCTTCGTTATATCAGTTCCGTTCTTCAGACAGATGTCATTGGAATGCTGTTTGCGGGTATAATGGGAGTTTGGTTAACCCTAATTAATAATTGTGTCAAATTGGGCCACCCAAAGAAAATAGGGTAAAGTAATTAGTTGAAAATTACTGACAGACGTCGATACACTAGAATTAAAACATGCTTGGCTAATTAAAATCATTTTTTTTATATTATTATTAGACATACAAATATTTTTTAAAGCCCAAAATGTCTGCAACGAGAAGTTTAATTCGTTGTTTGATTCGAAACTTTGGTTTACGTTATTCCAATGTGTATACATTCTTGGAATTTTATTCTTAAGGTTGAACAGTCCTTACTCCTATTGGCATACTTCAAGCCCCACATTACTTTGCGTTACTTTAGCTGAACTTACGGTGATTTTGTTGCAAATTATTCCCTTTTTACTTGAATCTTACGATAGAATGGTGTTAAACCCCATGGAAGATCGGAAATTGGTTTTACTTAATAGTCTAATTGGAAATATGGTCTACTTAATAGTATAAAAATGGGCAACAAAGAATGGGAAATTGGATTATAACAAACAATTACGATTACGGTTCAAATAAATTATACATCTATCTGTTACGGCCAACCTTTAAATGATTATGGTTTTATGCTTAAAACTATGACCACCTTACGTGCTTTTTCGCTTTTTCAAATGAGCTACAAATCACACTTTCAGATGGAAGTTTTCAGGAGATTAGGTCGTGGTCTTACGGAAATAAAAGATAGGAACGTTATATGCTTTCTTAAATAATGTTAAGGATATATACCATTACTTTGATACATACAAAATCGAAAATAACGAAATTTCCTGGCCTTGAACAACAAATTACAGCATTTTAGCTCTAAGGAAAATTTTGAATTTAAAACTATACTTAAGAAAAGTATTGCCATATATATTGTTGTTTTCATTTCAATAAATAATTATTAATAGCTTTTGTTTAGGCCTAATGATAAAATAAATCAGAGAGCATATAAGAGACCTAGTATAGACCTAGAGTAATCAGAGACCTAGTATAAACCTTGTTTAGTAATGTAGTAGGCTACGTACAAATTATGGACTCCATTTTAATAATTTTGATTTCATAATTTGTTTTCTATTATTATTAGTTTTTTATTAAATTCTTGTTTAAATTACAAAAATCAGTGAAATAATTAATCAGTGGTGTTCGTTAAGTAATTTAACAGTCACCACTTTTATTTCAAATTTGCATTTAATTATTATATTTTTTCATTTGCACGTTCAAAACTATAAACTTGAAACCAATATTCAAGCATGACGGATGCTAAGTTGAAGGCAAATATTTGCGTTGGTGCTTAGTTTCTGAATTATTGAGTAAAATTACATAATATATAACGAAATAAACCATATATTTTAAGTCACGGTTTGCTTCTTTTGACATTCCTAAAGCACAGGGAAATAGAGTCGTTACGGGACAAGTAATAAGTTAACTATAACAGCTTTTAAATTTTGTATGTTTTGTTTAATAAATAAAAAATAAAATCGAAGGGATCTTCCTTTTATCACTAAAATGGTGTGATAATTATAGTAATAATACAAAGCAATATAACACCAATAAGCGACGACACAGAATTTTACTCTTTGCAAGCCTGAGAGTATTCTGTGCATAGATTACTGCGTATTGCTTCTCACGGTGCCGAGTGTGTACAAACGTTCAGTACGATAAACTACAGTCATTTCATTTTCCACGTTTACTGCTGTATTGTTTTCATTTAATGATTCATATCTTATCACAGGGCGCCGTGTTCTATCGTCTTGCGATCTGAGCAATATTACAGTCTCTAGACAGACTACCAAGCTTCGCAATGAAAGGTATTGTGTTCGCACTAGGAACTAGATATATATAGCTGAATCGAACAGGTTACTAAACCTGCTAGAGTTCGAAAACAAATCCTGATTTATTATCTTTATGTATAAAATTGGCACAGTTTAATTATGAATATTAACACTTTTTATTTTAAAAACCTCAAACTATTTATTTGAGTTATTACCGGTTTAAACTGTTCTCCTTTGAAATTCTTATTCTAGCGAGAATATGTTGGTAAAACTAAATAAAAAGAGTTGATAGGTTTGCCCTTATTCCGATAAACAATGTGCACAAATCGGGTTCTTTTCAGGATGTCGTATTTTTGGGATGAAGATTGATTTCGACATCTGCCGAGCCAGTTTCAATAGCTTGAATTCAAACAATTGAAATGTGTAAGTAATGATTATACTAATTTAAAATTCTTTAAAGGCACTTTGGTCTAGTCTAATCTGACACGTTAAAAGTGCATATTTATAAGTTTGCAGTTTTTTTTTTAGATTGACAACTTAAAATTGTCTGGAACCGGGCCGGTGGCAGGTTGTACATACTTAGCAGAAATAGGGTTAGTGCCGTTAAGAATTTTGCTGAACCCCTTACTTTCCATGCTGGTTGCCCCAGAATACAGAAAAACTGAGACATATTCGTTTTAGCCACTCAGTTGTCCCTGAATCTTCTCGGCGAAGCTTCCACTTTTCTGCAGGTGGAAGAGACGTGTATTTTTGGTGTTATGGTTCCGATTGTTAACCTCGCCTTCTAACATCTATATCAATATTTTTCGTATCGTATTTAACTCTTAAGTTATTTTTTAAGGTTGGTTTCAATTGAATTAAAACAGGATATTCATCTTTTTGTCTATTTTTATGGGAAACCTCAAATCCGGTGGTCTTTCCAGAATAATATTAACATAATATTTATTGGCCTCAATAAACAAAGTTTGAAGTCTAATTTTATTACTGACAAGCCTTTCTTTTAATAAAAAATCATGTTAGAAAAACTAACCTTCTCTTGAGATCAGGATTAAAATTCACGTTCTCCAATTCGTAATGTGAATACAAAGTTGGCTATGCGAAATATTATTCTTAATGTACAAACAAATATAATCAAAAAATATTTTAAGAGATAATAGGAGTATTAGACAACTGTTTAGGCCAATTTTAAAAGTTATTTTAGTTTACCGTTAAATTTGTTAAATTGGATGCTTCATTTTTGTAGTAAGACGCCTTTATATTGTTAATAAATTCGTGTATAGTTTAAAATTAAAGTAAGGAATTATGCAGACGGAAGTGTACTGAACAGTATAAACGCTTTTAATGTTGGCTCCATTTATTGATAACGCATTTTCCCACATTGTGCAGTCATATTTAACATGTGCACAATATTGTGTTCATTCGTTCATTCATATTTAAAGAAAATCCACTTACATTTCTATAGTCGTAAACAATAGTTATTTATGTATTAAGAGCGTAAGTTATGAGTTTTTCGCTTGAGGAAAACTGTTACTGAGCGAGAAACACCTACTTTACACTCGAATTCCATACACAATTCTTCCTATTCCTGCAATTTTGATACCATAAACATTACAAAATTACATTCATCCATTTTTATTGAACTCACGAGATTGATGATATAAACACCCTGTGAATTAGCTTGGTCTAAAGCAACAATCAGTCAGCTGTTTATTACCGTCAGCGAGCGAAAAAGTTGTTTTTTTTTTGCTCGTTAAACAGAAAACAGCTGTTTTACGATGTGTTTTTAGATCGTAAAGAAGCACTTTAGGTGCGGTTACAGGAAAAAATGTATTCTTGAGTTTAAAATAGGGCATAGGCAACTATTAGCAACTAAGCTAACAAAATTGTCATTAAATTCCGTTAACACCGAAAACCAGTACGTAAAATCCCTTAAATATAGGGTTCTTAAATTTCGTTTTTGAAGCCGGATAAAATAATAATTTTTCGGAAGACGGAACTATCTTAAGATAAGACTTCAACTATTCTGGTGTGTTTCTGACCAACACTGTTTCAAGCAATGAAAGGTCAAACATAAAAAGTTGCACCCTAATAAGATTATTCCTTCTTGTCATTTATAATAGCAACAGTTAATTTTGCTAGTAATTTAACACAATTTGTCAAGCTCCAAACATTTTTCCCGTTGCAAGGTAATATAAGATGGTAAACTTCAGTTGTTTGTGATGGAGTCATAATTAACCGTATCTTATCGGTAATTACCATTGCTATCAGGTAGATAAGACCGCGATGGCGGGCCGGTCGTGAAGGCGGTCGTATAACACCGCGCCGTACTGTCACGACAACAATCGCTACTGTTCTTTCCTTAAAACTTTCTCGCTTTAATTCTTCATAAAAATGTTGTTATAGTTCAACCATTGCTGCAGGAATATAAGTGGGAAATTACAATCAGAGCTACTTCTTGATGACTCTTTATGACACGACTTCCGAATGCCTCGAACCGTAGTAGGCCGTATAGTGTTTGTAAGTTTATGAACATAAATAAAATACCCAATAAAATTATTCATTTCCCGAAGAATGGATTTGTTGTTCATTTTGTTCAAGTGATTTATGCGCATTTTGTTCATGTTTTTAAGACGGACCGAGTAATTACAAAAACTCTCGATTCCAAGAGTAATTACAAAAACTCTCGATTCCAAGAGTACCTACATTTGGCGTTCCTACCTGCTTCTCTTATAAGGGCAAAGTTAACTTTCATAGCCCGTCCCTCAACGGATTATCCGATATCTTTGATTTATTGCTCATTTTAAAGGGCAGCCAAATACTTAGCGATTTCATTGAGAAACTTTCGACATCACAAATATTAATCGTTCAATAAAATTTCAAAATATTCTATATTTATGATTTTCTTTCACGGGTAAAATACTTGCGAAATTTAATTTCTGCTCACTGAAATCGCTAGGCATTTGTTGCTCAATGAAATCTCTAGGCATTTGTTGCTCACTGAAATCGCTAGGCATTTGTTGCTCAATGAAATCGCTAGGCATTTGTTGCTCACTGAAATCGCTAGGCATTTGTTGCTCAATGAAATCGCTAGGCATTTGTTGCTCACTGAAATCGCTAGGCATTTGTTGCTCACTGAAATCGCTAGGCATTTGTTGCTCAATGAAATCGCTAGGCATTTGTTGCTCAATGAAATCGCTAGGCATTTGTTGCTCAATGAAATCGCTGGCACTTGTTATCTTTAAAATGAACTATAAAGCAACAATTTTGAATAGTTCGTTGTGGAGGGTTGGGCTTTGAAAGTTCAACATTATTGATTTTATTGGAAAAGCAGATAGAAACACGAATTTTTGCGTGACTGGACAATAAGCCCCCTTTCAATAAAGTAGGACACTGCAAGTTCTGTTAAACGTTTTTAAGTAGGAAACTCTTGCAGAGCCACTTGGGAATTTGCATAAATGGATGAAACGAATTTCAGGAATGAAAAGACGCGCTGCAGTCAGCTTGTCAAATTAAAGATGCTGCTGGTCAGTTTTAATTTAAATGTAGAGGATATTGTTAGTAACCAAAGCCAATGTTGCTAATTACATCCCAATAGTTTGAATTTTGTTGAGTTCGTTATGTAGCTGAGGTGCAAGATCTTCATTACATCTCAGTAAAAACAGTGCAAACATTAAAGATAAATTTACAAAATACGTGTAAACAACACTGGTACATATGTTTAAATGTATTATCAAGTAGCGATTGCAAAAGCAGTTTTACAGTGAAATACGATTAAATAATTTAATATGTCAATGCGAGGAAAATTCCAAAACTGCAAATTCGCACACGTTGTAGATAGATCGTACAAAACTAGCAGCTATGCTACCGCGTATTAGGGGACAAATCTCTCCATAAACACAGATAATACTTGTTTATTGATTTCATGCTCAGAATGTGGTGATTATTAATCTTCTCTTGAAGTATTGATAATCATTCACAACGCGGACACACCTCTGAAGTGGAATCATTCCAACATATACAACATCTACTTTTGAATGTTCAGTTCAGTTGCAGTTGGTACACTTGTTATGGAGTTCGTACCAGGGACCAGCAGAAGGTTAGTGTGTACAGTAACTTTAATTTAATTTTTCACACGAATAAACTTTTCTACATTGGCAAATTCGCTTTTACGAAAGGAAAGTCCTTTGCTCACTTGTTTTATTTGACTTGAAGATAAGATAATTAGCCCATCCAGGTGACATACACCTTCTTTACTCTACGTTACTGAATTCGCTTGTTTCGTTTGTAAGGATGCGCCTTCCCAGTGGTAAATGTCTTATATAATAATCATGCAATATAATATAAATACAATGTCTTTATAATACTAAAACAGTGTTAAAAGCACGATAACACTTTAGATATAATTTAAAATGGTTACCCTTTTTAAGTATCTCATAATGTTTTGCAACGTCAACGTAAAAATGGTTCGCAATTATAAGTGAATACTACTGAAACGCTCAGGTGAGGATATAAACTATTTATAAGGTATTTAATAAAATAACAATTTGTGAATTTCATATATACTTATAATTAATCTAGACAAAGCTTTACAAGAACTTAAAGTTTAGGTATTGTGAAACAATAAGTTTCAACTAAACTTTGCTGAACATTTGAGTTAATATTGCTTAGTCTAAATTAAAATTAGAAGTGACATCCCATTCATGGCAGTTTCCCAATTTTTGTTATACAAGTAAATAGTATATGCTAGTACGTACTGTATATACATAGCACTATGATATTGTACTAGGATATTACATGTCATACAGTATAATAAGTGCAACTAGTTTTATTGTTTTTAATAACTTTATAAATTTGTTTGTTCATAAAAATGTATGCTTGCTGTATGAAGTTTTTCGCCCAAGAAATTCATTATGAGTTTTTTTTAAGAGGTTGGTAGCCTCGTTTTGCTTTACCTTGCCTATTTACATAGACTGCAGATCTGTGGGTGGAGTCTGTCAAGGCAAGCAAAGGGGGAGCCGTTACATTACAAGTTGTAGAGTACTGATATTTACTGATATTTACTTGCTGAGACTGGGATTTGAACTCACATCAGGGTTGCTACCTTGATTTTTGAGTCCGTCGCCTTCACCTCTACGCCAACGACTTACACAATTTTTGAATGTGAGTATATGCGTGGTATAAATATTATTCAATACAAACTTAAGCGATACACCGAGTATTGTATCTTATTATTTATTACCTATACCTTATTATACCCAGAAAATTATATTAAGACTTAAATTACTTTTATTTGGTAGTTAGTACCAACATTGTAACAACTATTGCTACAGCTACATTGCAAGTATACTTAAATCTTAGTTTAACTTGTTAGTGATGTCGCGGAATAAAATGTTGCCTGGTTTGTGTACGGTTTATGTATATATTATAGGTATATTTATTTGTACGGTAGTTGCACCGTGCCGATAGAGAATGTGATTACGAAAACAACTTGTTCTATTTTATTGTATTGCTATTTTGTATTTAATTAATACTTTAATATCTGTGTTGGCTATTACGAAAAATGTATTGTCTTACTTCATTTAATGTTTTGTTTTCCTATATTTTTAAATTTTTTTATGTTATTTATTTAGAAAATTTAGAAATACAATTATTTTAACGTAACTCCTTCAAATGTGTAAGAATGTTTATCGAAAGGTATATTTGCAATAAAATATGTAGTTTTGAACAAATAAACAGTATGCATCGCATAAATGATAAATGTATACCAAATTACATAACTATAATTGTTAAAATCAAAATGTCTAGTAATGTATTTATATTTAATCAGAAATTGTATTGTTATACAATAATTAAAGAAGGTATCAGCAAAGAAGAACCAAATAAATATACAAGATTCTTCTTGTATATATATTTTTTTTTTACTGCACACTGAAGAAGTACAACATCTGGTCACATAAACATAGCCAGGCATTAAAGTCACCCTCGCGCCGCTACAATATTCCAGTGAACTGTATGCAACCGTCGCAAATATTCCCTGTTTGCGATGTCCATAACTCCGCAACCTCAAACCGTGTGCATGAACGTGAAAAATTATAGTAAATCTAATACAATTTGTTATTCATGCAATTTAGTTATTGTTAAAACATTTAACTCCTGGATAGCTTTTATTTCTACATACTATAAATTTCACTGAACATACTTAATCTGTTTATCTATTACTCGTATTAATATTACTTCCTTTTAGTTACTTATATGCATCTAAGACATTTGTAAGCTTTTTATAACTGACACGCCTCCCTCTTGAGTCTTGAACCCCTCTTTATCCAATGTTTAAATTTCAATTCTCTAGAGCTAGAGCCTCGTCATAAGACATCATCTCTTAAGAATTACTGACGCATACCTGTCGTGTGTGAGTCGTATGAGTCTGATTTATAGGTAAAGTAGTACAGTACTTTTCTTCAATTTGTTGTTCATACAATATTTTGGTGTGTAGCAAAACTATGTAGAAGTTTATATTGTGTATATTAAAATAAGGCTATGTTTTAAAAACCTGGAGGTTTGAATGTGCTAGTTCAAGTATGCGGCTTCTTATATAAATTAGTTTATATCGATTAATTTAATTTAATAGTTTAATCACCCTACTCCTTCACTAATAGTTAATACATATTGTAGATGAAATAAGGCAAACAGTTTTTATTTTACAAACAATAAACAATTGACAGTTACCATAGTATAAATATTAGTTGAGGTCTTTCGACTTATAGACGTCAAAATTCACCACTTATGTCCCAACATGTACATGTATTTAATATTCATCTCCAGTATGGTTGCATCTTGTTTATAAAAATAATAATAAATAATGTTTGTCAAAATTTAAAATTTAAATATTATATATGCAAAGACTTAATGCACTTAGTTACACATAACTCTTGCCTATGTCTAGAATCCATAATCTCCCAGCTTGAGCCTCAATCACTAACCTCTTCTAGGAAAGAACAATGAGTACTACCGTTATCAGGTCTTTCCGCCTCTCTTATAATTCTCAAAGTTTCAAAGGAGTGTACTCGATAGAATTTAACACTGGGCAAGCGATTTTTAGTTTAAAAATACAAAAAATATAATTAGTTCTTTCAAAGAGTCTACATATAAAGCCAACCTGTCCCACGAACTTTAAAGATAACTATAAGTCTGACACCTATGAACAGACACTTCATCTCATAGACACTTGAATGAAAAGTCTCGGAGCGAAAATTGAAGGGAAAATATTAGTTATTTGAAGCAGCCTCTCCTAAGGCCGTAAATTAAATAAAACTGGAAAGTCAAAACGCATTTTAAAACAAAAGGAATAGATCAGCCGCATGATCCGATTTGTCTATAAACTGAAATCAGGTGAATCAGCTGTTGCGAAAAGCTAGTATAATTTAAAGAACATGTGAAGCAAATCAAAGCAAATCAAAAGAACCTCTCCTAGCTATACAAAGTAATCTAAACTACAAAATTGGCATAAATAAACTACTTGACTGAATCAAAATTTTAACAAATTCCAAAACTAAACCAAGCCATGAGTTTAAGAAGAGTACTTAATTTACAAGAATACTTCTGAATTTTAAGGATACTTTGACTTCTCTGACCAGGCAAAAGTTGTGTGTAACTAAGTGTATTGTGTAATATTTATGTTTTAATTGTTGACAAATATGTTAAACACCCAACTGAAGATGACTTTTAAATATGTTGAAATGTGCATCTTACTCTCTCAAATAATATTTATAAAGGCGTAAAAATTGGATAAACTTTATTCCATATCAATAATTTTACTTTCAATCAGCAAATGCCCTTAACTTGATTTAGTTACATTATATAGTAATTTGTTGTCATATTCGTTAAATATAATAGTTGTAAGCAATCTGGGTTTTTTTGGAAATTGGTTTGATGTAATCTGTTGTGCGGAGTGCCGGAATTGTGCACATCTTATGGTCTACAAGCCACCTGTCTACACGTTATACATGTCTACAAGCCGCCTGTTTGTATTACAAGCACCATCTCTTCAAGCCATCGGCAAAGGGCTCGTACTATCAAGAGAGCTATCCGTCGACAGTATAACTCTACTACACTGTCATGGAGTTGCTCTCTTTATGGCCGGCCTGATACTCTACTGTGCTCCAACTTCACTCAACTAAGCGTCTGCTCCTCTCTTCAACTTCAGCTACACCTCAGTATTTATACATCTGTTTCAGCTTATAAACAAATTGGTATTATCAAATTGGTTTAGTTTTCATCGCCGGGAACGTAAACGTACCGAGAAGCAGTGTGCCAATCACTTTTTTCCCAAATTACCCTCAATCCTAGTCCAAATTGCCCTCAAATACCCTCGAAATCCATTTTTGTTACGCCTCAAGTATCCACCAAATTGGCGTAGTTACGCCATCAACGGCAACAATGTGGATGGATGGAAATAAAATTCTAAACTTCTGTCTTTGAGTAAAGATTACGTAGTATAGAGTTCTTATGAGGGATAAAACTTCCCAAGGGATGAAACCTCCTCAAGTGGGAACAATTTATAGAGATTCGCTTAGTTGTTATCTGACGTTCACGTGAAACGTTTGCTCACTTCTGCAATGCCGTATGGTGATATAAAGATTTATAGCTTTGTAGCAATTGTCTTGTTATGTAAATTGTTAAGACTTGAATAGGTTAGATAGATAGATTGATATAAAGATTTATTGATCTTATTGAACATGGTTACATACAATGGATCTCGTCAATACACTTAAATCTAAATACAGTGGCCTATATAGGCTATACATTAGGAAGGTACATTTGCTTGCTGTCATGCAGAATGCTGTTGCTAGGTCAATAAATGCAGATGATATACAATTGTATAATAAATAATTTCAATTAAATCGATAAATAAATATTAAACATACACATCATTTCAGGTAAAAAGAAACCTACACAGAGAATACTACTTAACAAACTAACATGCTCATATCACAGTCAAAAAATTCATCAATACTATAAAAGGGTATATCTAAAAGCCATTTATACAGTACATTCTTAAAACGGTCACAGCTTTCATGCTGCGTTTTAGGAGGAATCTTATTAAACAATTTAATTCTTATAGATCCAAATTAATTTAACATTTTACTGAACCTAGAATAAGGCCTAGCTATAGCGTTACAGTTTCTAGTATTATGGTTATGGACATGCATATTTAAGTAAAACTAGCCAAATGCTTTTTAACATGCAACATGCAGTGAAGCACATACAAATTTACTACAGTTAAAATATTTTCTTGGACAAAGAGTGGCTTGCAGAGATCTCTAAAACCTGAGTTGGTGATAATCCTTATTGCCTTTTTTTTAACAAGGAGGACAGTTTTACATCACAACTTTTCCCCCAACGTAAAAATCCATATGACAGGGCGCTCTGGAAAAGGCCAAAATAGACTAGCTTTAAACACTCTCTTGATATATGCTTTTTCAATTGCTTCAGTAAATAAATTATTCGACTTAACTTTCTACATACAAAAATCAACATGAACATGCCATGATAATTTAGGATCTAAATGAATTCCAAGAAGCTTTACGTTATCTCTAGGATTAACCAAACTCTAGGATTTAAAGGGAAATTTGAGTTGATGATGTCAACTGATATATTTGAAGTGAAAAACGTCACATCATCGGCAAATAGGATTGATTTTGACTTTACATAAAGATCCAAGTCATTAATTAAAATAAAAAATAAAAACGAGCCCAGCACCGACCCCTGTGGTACCCCAAATTGAACCTCAGTTAAGTCAGAGAAAATATGATTTGAAAAGACTTTTTGTTGCTGATTACTGGGGTATGATCTGAACATAGAATTTTCTTTGCCAATTATTCCATAATATTCAATTTTTTCAATAGAATGTCACGATCGACGCAGTCAGAGGATTTGGATAAATCACAAAGCAATTCACCTGAAGGCAATCCCAATTCAAATTTGTTAATTACGTAGGTAATAAGCCCCCTGACTGCATCGATCGTAGACATTCCCAGCCTGAAACAAAACTTATTTTGAGTGAAAAGATTGTATTTGATAAAAAAGAGCTCATCTGAGTTTTAATGTTGGCTTCATAGAGTTTCTCAAAGGTGGGGACCAGAGAATTCGGTCTGTAGCTACTGACAGAATCATGACTACCTTTTGTAGATAGATACCACCTTTGACATCTTCAAGATAACTGGGAAACACCCTTCAAAGAGACTCATGTTGATGCTACATAGGAATGCAAATTGCACTTATCACCATCTTCAACAGGACATTTGAAACACCATGCAGATCACAGCTTCTTGAAGCCTTTAACTTGGAGACAACTTTGCAAACTTCACTTGGTTGTACATAATTCCATCTGAAGCGTTCAGTAGGTGTTCGGTAATCCCCTAGAATGCCAGATGTGACGCTGGGTTCAACGTTACTGCATACTTCATCGATGACTGTAGTCAAGTAAGCACTGAAGTCTGAAGCATCTGGGCCAGAATTCGAGGTGAGGAGCGACCCGACTAATTCTTTATGATGTGCCAAGCAGCCTTGGCCTTGTTGTCTGCTGCATCAATTTAATCATCAAAAGCTTTCCTCTTAGCCTGTTGTAATGGTTTCTTGTAAATAGCTTTTGCTTTTAGATAAGTTTGCTTGTCACTACCAACGTTAGTATTTTAAATTTTATGTACAAAGACATGACTAGGTTCTTCACCTTGGCCAAGTGAGGAGTATACCATTTAGTGATACGGTATGATTTATTCGAGCCACGTTGGGTTTTTGTCTTAGATGGTAATTATATCGTATATATATCCATCCAACATAAGAAGATTGAATGAAGTATATCAAACATAGCCTCAGAATTATGACCATAGGTCAATAATATCAGTCAGTCCCATTTATAAGGGATTTTATGACTTAAGTTATAAATTGTTAAGATTAAAGTTTCGTTTTGAGGTAAAACGCAAATGAGAAGCTTTTTATTCACTGACGTTTTATTTAGAAACATCCAGAACTGTCGTGCTTGATTACCTTAATAATTATGCACCGTTATTTTAGCTTACACTTTGAGAAGAGGAAAAACTACGTCCACGGGATGGTCTGCAAGCAATAATGTTATTTATTTCTTTAAAAATACCGAGGGTAAAACGGCATGGCACTTGCTGAAATGACCTGAGGAAGGGCCTCATATATCTAAAGACGATATAACTTGATTTTTTAATCAGGGTTTGAGTATAAACAATCGTTCTTGCACAACACGTTTGCTTCAGTTTACATAGTGGTTTTCTTAGTTCCTTCAGCAGCGATTTTCTCCACATAAGGTAACCAAATATGTCTTCCAAAGCAAGAGTATTTTAGACTTGCTTCACGCCCACGAATCATATAGACTCCACTCCTTTATTGTAATAAGAAATAACGAAATTTCCTTTTAATACTATCTTTTACCATCTTTTATACCATCTTGTCAGCAGCTATATTATTTTTATAAAGTATATACAAAATTCACAGACTATTTACATATTTATAAATTGTTTTTGCTCATTAGAAAATTATTTTAAATCATCAAAAATTATAACTGCTATTTCAATTCGCGGCTGGTGCTGGATTAGAAACCTTAAAAACGATTGATCTGTTGTAACATTTTGACTTGGTTGTTACTATTGTGCTTAGAAATAACTCACCTTTAATGCCTTTTCACACCAAGATCTGTCTCCGGTAGCGGAACGTAAAATAACGTAACACGTGGCCAATTCACACCGCAAGAGACGTCCAAGAGTTACTGATCTGAGTTTTTCCTGTTGGTAAACTTTTGTCTTGTGAACCTTAGTGTTTTCCTTTTCGAGAAATGTAACCATATTTTGTAAAACGGTGCTAAATGTAGGCTTAAAAATTGGTTAGAGGTGTTTTCAAAATAAATAATGTTGCTGGAGTATATTATGCTACAACTGCAGTCCCATTTATAAGGGAATTTTTGACTTCTAAGTTTATCAGTGTCACCAAAGACATATAAAACATAGATTTTGACCAAGTATAACACATTTTTGTTAACAAATTTACCCAAATGACTGACCAAATAAACTGACTGTCTTTTCCCCTTTTTGAATTTCAACCCAGGGCAAATCTTTTGAATCGGTGTCTCTACATCTCTCCAAAATACTATCCCACAACAACAGACTGATACGAACCTCATCAATAAACCGATCCATGACCAAATGACCAAACAAACAAACCATAATAGAAATACAGTGTCCGAGAAAGGAATTACTTTTATTTTAGAGAAAGCGGAATATCCAAGAGAGATAAATTAATAGGTTTATCAGACTTTAGTGGCTATGTCCGTGGAAAACCACTTGCCGTGGATCGCTTTATTGGTGAGTAGCGTGACTTCGTGTATGGAAGTTTTACAAAATCCCTTCTTATATGAAAGTTCGCAGTTATTTCCGAGCTCAATTTATACTTAATTTTTAGACATCAATCATTGCCATCTGTTAACGTTGTGTGCGAAACCAATTAAATGTTCTGTGCGAAAATCTGAAGCGACAGGATCAACTATGAACCCTCGTACCACTGGTCGCAGGAGAGATGAAAGGTCGGAAGATATATGGAGCGAAATGCTGAGGAAGATCGTCGTCATCGATTATAAATTTCAGGAACATAATTAATTCGTATAGTGATTAAGCCCATTTACACTATTATCCTTACTTTACACTCGTAATCCAGAGAGTGGGATGGTCATCCAATACCGACGAATATTTTCACTTTCCATTAGGTCTTTGCAACCAACAGGCTGTATTCCAGTTGCGATGGGATCTTTTGATCTACATCCTACACCTTGACGGATACGTGAATCAGTAAACCTGCCCTTATTGGGAAGCGGGAAATGTAAGGGAGAAGCACTAATGACGTTACATTCTCCAAAGGTACTGTATGGGTGGGAATGACTGAAACAGGCATCATAACGTCATATTTCTTTGAGGATAACAATGGAAACAATAGTATCTGATACTCTATGGTGAATTACAATGATTATGGGAGATATAAAACTTTACTTATTCCCCATAAGACATTAGGGATGATTATGTAGGTTTGCTGCTACGAGGACAATCAACAAAAAATCTTTTTTTGTGGAAATATCAATATACCAGTATTGGACAACGTACTGTGTTTAGCATTTTGAATATCTCTGCAACGGTTGGTGAAAAGTGCAAACAAATTATTTTTGGGAAATTTGGAACCCCCATAAAACCGCCTTCCAATGGTCCGATCATTCTGGGTTTCGAACTTAAAGTCATGAATGTTGCTTTACACGTTTGTGCCAAATTTCATCGAAATCGGATGGGTTTTTTCAAAAGTTATCGAATTGACGGACACACACACACACACACACACACACACACACACACACACACACACACACACACACACACATACTATTTTCATAAAGTAGATAACCACTAAGAAAGGATTTTAAGAAATTCCCATAGGGCTCCACCCCACGGGGAGTCAAATTTCCAATCCTGTGTTATTTTCATGGACAATCTTTAAATACGAAAAACCGATCATCCCCCTTTACACCTACAACCACGAAATTTGGCACGTGTACTCTTTCCATAACGTAGGTAACCACTAAGAAAGGATTATAAGAAATTCCCAGAGGGCTCCGCCTCACGGGGAGTTTAAGTTCCAATCCTGTGTTATTCTTATGGACATTCACTTTGGTTTGAGCTGATGAGAATTCAAACAGCTGATAATGTTTCTTAGTAGTTCCACGGATTTACTACATAATTCAGCACACACAACTGTTGTATTCCCGATTGAAACCGGGCATGTTTGCAGCTAGTCATTATATATACAGCCGATATTCCGTTATTTGAGTCAAGGAAGTTCATTTATGCCGATGATATTGTCTTAGCCACTCAGCGCAAAGTTTTAATTCAAGCGGAATAGACTCTCACAAACAACCTTTCCCCTTGCCGTCCATAAAAGAAGACTTCATGACCTGGAAGCTGAGACCAAACCCCACGAAGACAAAATTGTCTGCTTTCATCTGGAAAAAACTGGCAAACTAAAGGTTTGACAAAAACATTGATGGAGTTTAATTTCTTCACCTTCACATGAACACTGGCAGTACTTGGGAGCGACGGTAGACCGCTCTCTGGCATTTAAAAGCGACCTTCAAAAGACTGAAGTTAAGATTAGGACTAGGGCAAAAATAGTACAACGCCTAGCTGAAACAACTTGGGTAGTCAATGCAGAAGTTCTGCTAATAAACACTCATACAGTGACAAAATTAAGGGGGGAGAGCAGCTTTCAGGCTGAAGCTCCTCAAAATCCTCTGGATGATTAAAACATCGTTTAACACTTTATATGGTCCAAGGTAATAAGCCAAGACCACATAAATATGACACTTGCCCCTGATATATTCGACTGCTGAGTACAACTCAATACCACACATGTCGGAGAGGTCGAAGTCCAGCTAAAAAGAGTCATGAGAACAATAAGTGGTACTCTGAGCACTTCCCTATACCTACGTGTACTGCACCACATTGCCTCTCAATAGACCCGACATAAAAACACGCTTAAAAAGAGTATTCAAAAAATCTTGACGGCCCCTGCATTTGCCCATCTCAAAGAATCTCCCACCAGAGATAAATTAATTGCTGTTTGTAAACCGTCTCTTCTGTTACCACCATAAATAAACTAATTGCGCATAATATCATTTTATTGATGATTCTTTTGTTACCCCTCTCAATGACTGAAGGAAATCTTTTATCCCGAAGATCTGTAAGGTATATATTGGAATGGGGTTTTAGGACTCAATCACATCTTTCTCACCGATTTAACTACTGCGGTGGTCAGAATACAGTATATATTCCTAGGAAGAGTTGGGCCATACTGAACAGGTTTCGAACGATGTGTAGATGCAAATTTGGAAATAAAGGGGGGTAGGTCTTCGACCAATCCTGTGGTTGTTGGGCAGATTGTCAAACTACGTAAACTACGTAAGATGTCTTTGTAAAACCGACAGTTAAGAAGTTATTGCCTAGGAATTCATTTTTAACCGCTATTTTCCAAGATGGTGGTTTGAGCGCAACTGTTATTGTTGGAAATTTATAGGATACCAATGAGGAGGCATCCCATAACATGTGTACAAAATGTCCTGCCAGGAAGCCATTTTTTTACTCAAAATCCCCTTAAAAGACTGGGCTATAAGTAAATTATGGTTGAAGGATATATTTAATTCCCAATGAAGAGCTCGCGAGTAAAAATAACCGTGATTAATTAAAACTCACTATTACCATTTTTACTGATTGAGGTTTTTTCGTATGTAAATTTTAATTAAAACTCACTATTACCATTTTTACTGATTGAGGTTTTTTCGTATGTAAATTTTAATGCCGGATCAATATCTGTAGTGTTCCATGATTTTCAGAAATTACGGTCGGTATCGGTCGACTTATTTAGATAGAATATGCAAAAATCTAATAGTTGCATTAGAACTTATGCTATAATTTTATATTTAGTACCTGGAGGGCCGAGCTTTGCTCGGGGAAGGCCAGTCTGTTTGGTTTTTTTTTAGATGACTTGGAGTAATTTTTCACCAAGTCCCCCTACTGGCGAGCAGATTTATTGCTTAGCTCATTTGTCTCTTTTCTGCAAGTTTAAGGTCACTCCAGTTGTTATTATAACTCAATGTCCCTTTGATTCATTTTGGATATGACCACACTCTTTTTAATTATCATTCAATGATTTAAGTTTATTTTAGTCTCTCAGAAAACCGCATGTTAATACTTAACTACAATAGTACACTACTTTGACAGTTCTCAGGGTGATTCTCAGCCAAATTCTATGGCCACCAAAAGTAAATACTTATAAATAAAACAAATATATAAAAACAAAAATAATTACGCACCAAAATGTTATCTTTAATTAGTCTTATAGTTGTAAAATGGCTTGGATCTCTAAAAGACCTAATAAACAGGTGACATCAGGTTCTTAACGAGTCTCGAGTAAATCTCGTTCTGCCCGATAGATAAGATAAAGTAGTCCCATCTTCCGCGTTGACTACTTATACCTTTCATGTACTATTTGGTGTTTCTCAAAAAAAATTGTTGGCTCCCAACAGTATAGGATACTTCTCAGGATAACTTCAAGAGACCCTCAAGGCCCAAGCTCGAATCTTCGTCAACTTACGAGTGCAATGAAATTCCACTGTCAGCGAGTCAGCCCATCATCAATGTTACCAGTGCAGTGAGTAGTGAATGTCTGAGATGGTGTCTCTAAAGGGCCACAAACGCGAGTCTTACATTTGTTGGAAATCCACGTTGCCAATTTCACTCAAACGATGTTTTCGTTTTTATAACTTTACTAGTTATTGCTCCAACGGTCATTATCATGGTTCTCAATAAGCATTCATATATTGTTCGTATGAAAGCATGTATTATTACACGTTTAATTCATTTTTGTCTTGCAAGGGTTTATAGCTATTTTTTATTTCTCTCTCTCATGCCCATTGCAATATGCGTTTACACCGGAGTTACCAACAAATATTAAAAACTTTTTTGTTAGCAATAGAAGTTAATAACAAAAGTTATTAACAATTTTGTTAGTAAAATTTCGTTTTGAGACATTAGAATGTTACCAACATTTTTCCACGTATCGTTTTCCCGCCCAAGCCGGCCACGTCCCCGCCCAGGTCACATTGCTTGGAGGATGTCGAGAGTAGGAGAATGTGATTCTCGCTACAGCTGCCTGTGTTATTTTGGCTGGAAAAATATGACGTCCGTCGATCCTTTGTGTGAAAAGCTGCTATGTGACTAAGTTTTAAAATAAATTTACTAATGCCAAGCAGTGATTTCGGATATTTGATACTAGTGTTAGGAGAGAAGATCGCTAAAAAGTCACTAATTATAGAAAACAAATTCCTGTGTAGGAAAGAATTGCAGTGACATTGGGTCTTTTAGCGACCGGAGACTTGTACACAAGTACAAGTTTAAGTTACTTGTTTAAAATTTCTAAAATCAACAATTTCATTGTTTGTACCAGAAATGTGTGCTGCTGTGACTGACAGAATCTGCTGAAGACCCACTTTTTAACTTTTTACATTCCCTTTGGAATTGTCCAATAAGTTTTTTTTTTTTATTTTGTTTTGTACTTCGGCTTTCTTTATTTTCATCGCGAAATTTCAGTCCACACATTATTTTTAGCCGACCTTTAAATCCCGCACAAGTTTGGTCGCACAACACGTGATTTTCGCGTTACAGGTAGATCAGTTTGATCACTGGCTTTGTTTCACTTAACACCTCCTCCGTTATTGCCGAAGTTTGTAAAATATAAAAAAACAGTAGACCAAAAACAAAACACTGGAATACAGAGACACAGCCTCACCTGACAACCCGCCTAGCTCGTCTGAAGTGTGCCTGTGTGTCTGAGGTGTGAAGGACCTGTGGGGCGCAAGAGAGGGGGTGACAGTTGCTAACATACAAAACGCTCGGTAAAATTTGTTGCTAACAAATGTTATCAACATTTGAAAAGATCAAAGAATGTTACCGAAATTTACCGACACTCGGTGGATAGCAAAATTCGTGTTGATAACACGGTATTTTTGTTGATAATATGAAATGTTACCAACAAATTCAGAGGTGTTTTCAACAATGTTACTAACAAATGTTAGCAACACGTGTTGCTAACTCCGGTGTAAACGCGGCTTAATACATTTTATACATGTTATCACTTTATTTATTCACAATTTGTAATTGTTATTCTCGAAAGATTAAAATATATTACATTGTTATTAATTATTATATTAAGGTTATTTAGTTCCTTTTTGTTATTAATAAACAGGATGAATAAAATAGTCTTACAACTCTATAAAGTATATTTAAACTTATACTGTACTTACATACAAGACTGTAAAATATACAAAAAAGATGGTACAAGGCCTTGTAAGACGTATTTTATGTATCCTATTTAGTTGTAACAACACGTATCATGCTAATAAAGAAATGATTTTTTATTAATAGTAATTTATTTTACATTGTTCAGTAATTGGTCGATTTTTTTGAGCATCCAGTTATCCATTATAAAATATGTGTCACTAAACTATGTAAACTAACTGCAAAAATGGTGATTGTCATCGACAAATAAATAAATTGTTACTACTATTACAATTATGTAAATTTAAACTAATGCTGTTTCCATCTCCTCATCCGTCAAAGTGTAGGGAGGAAATACCAAACTGTCTTAAAATTTCGTAAAAATTCTAATAACACCATAAAACGTTGGTTCCGTTGAAGATCCCAGTGTATCGCCTAGGGTCTAGGCTGTTTGGGTACTCTGGCTCCGTTGAAGATCCCAGTGAATCACCTAAGGTCTAGGCTGTTTGGGTAGTCTAGGCTCCGTTGAAGATCCCAGTGTATCACATAGGGTCTAGGCTGTTTGGGTACTATTGCACTTGGCTCAGTTACATTGCGCTGGATAGGTATTATTGCTTCCAGAGGGAAAATTTAAGGATCGATATTTAGGAGCCCCGTTAAATATTTTTACTTTAAACAATTTTGAAAGCCAACCGATAACTCAAATATACATTTTCATGAAGAGAGTTTGTAATATTAACTTTTAACTGTTTAAAACAGGGGTGCCTAGAAGGGGGGAGTGGTAGCGCTCAGAGCGCCATCAAAACAAATTTTGGGGGGGATTTTTGAAACTAAAAATAAATGTGACAATTTGTTAATCATAATTGAAAATTTGTGTTTGCACGAGAGGATGGCAATAACAAATAATATTATTGGCAAAGTATTGTTATAGTAGAACACGTGCAAAATAACCTTTTTTTTGGGAGATGTTAGGTGTTCCTGTACAATAATTATCCTAGACATGTATATGCTTCTGATTATAGGACCGGATTAGATTGAAACATTAACCTAAAAAATCACTTGAAACTGTTTTCTCTTTGTGCTCGCAATCTAACCACTCTTTCTGAGCTCTAACTAAGTAGACTTTCATTTATTTAAAAACATTAATTTTGTTGTGAACGAAACGAATGATATAAATGTAGTCGCTTATGTTATGTTTTTACCTTATTAAAAAACTAGGCCTACTAAATTCAGGTCCTAAGCACTTTGTTTATTCATAACCATACATAAAATAATTAAAGGTTTCATTTCTAGCTAATATAAAAGATGGGGAGTAGTAGTCTATTATTCAACTAAATGATTTGTGTTTTATAGGATTTATATTTTTTGTATTTTGGCTCGCCTAAATGTGCTGATAACCTGCTCATTTCCAAATAATTTATCTTAATTACTTACAATATTCATGATAATTAAATGTTTATTTAGGCATGTGAGCGTGGTGAAAACACGTAGCAGATTCTGCAGCATAAACTAAATAATTTATAAAATTACTGGCCTACAACATATTAATAAAGTAAAATAAACTACGACAAAATAATTTTTCACCATACTACGCTGTATCACCTGTTTTCAGAACGTCATTTGAATACCGAAAGTAGAGTTTTTCCGCCCAAGGGCCGAAAGTAGGAATGGGCGTTATATAACGTATTAGTATGAATAACAGGAATATCAGAATATAACTGTTATCGTGATATTAGGTTACCGCTGGAACCCTGTTATTTGAATAACGTTTTAGCCCTAGCTGCCAGGTTGCCGCTGGTATTTGAATAACGTTTTCTGTAGATATGCGCTGGCACTGGAAGAGCCGAGATTCGCCGATAACAGTCTGAGTCGTTGCGATAACGCCGATAACTTCAACATCTCGTTTTTTTGACTGTTACGGCCTAGCGCTAGCGTATCCTGTTATTCAAAAACTAAATCGAATACCTGCATTATTGTTACTGATTGCGTTATATGGTTATTCAAGTATCGACGTGTTTATACTGTCTCTGTTATTGAACGACAGAGTAATAAGTATTTGTTAAATATTATTTAAATAAATGTAAAGTATCTATTAAATAAGAAATGTTAAAATATCATAAAGCTATAGGTATACCGCGTATATATATTTTTTTATACAATGGGTATTGTATTCTTAATATTTTTTAAGTATTGGAATAATTATTCTGTATCTTATTCACGTTTTAAGAATAAATGTATTTTCCACTTTTTAAAATCGATTGTTTAAATTTGTATACCACCCATTATATTTATTTGCTAACCATTAACAAGTCTTTGTTATGTTTAAATAAAAACATCAAGCACTTTACTGTCTGATACCTCATACAGCTCTTGAGAAAACTGTCGATCTAAAACTAGGCAATAATTATCTTCATAAATATTAGGGTGAAATGAAAACTGTACATTCTATAACGACTTCAACAGAATAACAGTCAACGCGATAACATGCAGAGAAATAACGGTTAGTTCGGCAACGGCAAGTAGTTTCGTTTCGGACCGTCCAGTGATAACGCCCTAGAGTTACGGTATTAGGTTATTGAAATAACAGGATACGATAACCTAATATCACTCGATAACGTATTAGGGATAACCTAATACCGAAATATAACGATAATTTCCATCTCTAGCCGAAAGTCATCTGATCTATTTAGCCAGTGTTGCCAACATGTTTTCAAGCGTACACGACGTTACCTGGTTAATACGTGCATACTATTTTCTGTTCTTTGGTTGAAACACTGATAAAAATAACAACAAAATTCAAAACCTTGTACTATCGATGTTTTGTTTATTTATTAACTGTTTTTAGTCCGAGATTGCATGAGGCCGCTCGTGTTTTATGACCGATCACATTTAACCCGTTAATAATTAAAATGACCAACATACCTTAGGATTTATGTTTCCAAATAATCACAGCTGTACTTTCAATTTGTATGTAAATAGTGACAAAAAGTAAAATAGAATGATAATAATTCATAACCTCATAGTTTCGTTTATAGGATGTTAATTTTCAAATAAATATTCCCATTTTTATTTAATAGTGTTTATTTCATAGTATAGTATAGTATGGTGAAAAATAGCGTTCGCACCTCTGCCGAAAGGGTTTTGCATAGCCCTCGAACGTTTTTATGACCTCGACTTCGTCTCGGTCATAAAACACGATCTCGGGCCAGTAAAACCCCACTTTCGGCACGTGGTGCAAAATATACTAATATATAAACATTTAACTGTGGACATTTTCCGTATTGACTGTTTTTAAAGTAGATTAATGTAAAACGGCTTAGTTAAAAAGCCAAGGATTTTCTTCATCAGTCTCAAGTGAGTTCGTTGTCACTGTAAGTGAAATCATTCGCCAATCTAGTAGCTCCGGCCTAACTATAATCCTTTCACATAAACTGTCTAATCCCACCAAGAAATATGTTCTTTTAGTGGTATTAACTTTATTTTGCCACCTCACTCACTTCCTCCCATATATTTTGTTATTATACGAGAATTTATTTATTATTATATTATTAGCGAATTTCCCCTATAGGGAAGAAGCTATTACCGTAGTCGGCATGGCAAGACCTAGGCCCGGGACCATGATAACTTTTCATTTTGAGGTCCCCAGACCCCAAAAACACCATTCGTTCGAAACTGTATATATATGTCCGTGAGCACGATAACTCTCTTAAAAATGATCTGATTTTGATGAAATTTCGTATAAACGTGTAAAGCAACATTTATGACTTAGTTCGAAAACCAGCCAGATCGCTCCATCCGAAGGGATATTTGGGGGGGTTTTGTACCCCAAAAATGGGTTTTTTTGAACTTTTTACATATAATTTTTTAAATAGTCAAATATTAGTTTTTCCCATTGGATTCAGCTTAAAAACACACAATTTGGTATTTTGATCATTCCTCTACGTTAATTGGTTACTGAGATATTGAATGTGCTAAACACAGTACGTTGTCTAATGTTATTCTTATGGAGGAAAAGACAAATTTTATATCTCGCTTATTTATGAACGTATACTGACGAAACTTGGTATACGGCTTCATCTGGTTGTGGTCTATTGATATTTGCTCAAAAAAACAATTTTTTGTCAAAGGCTCCCGTAGCAGCAAACCTGCGTACTCACCCCGATGTTATTCTTATGGAGAATAATTAAATGCTATGTCTCTCTTAATTATGAATATAAATGAATAAAAACTGGTATACGACTTCACCTAGTTAAGTTCTATTGATATTAGCGTAAAAACCGATCTATTGTGTTCCTTATTGCAGCAAACCTGCGTACTCAGCCGCCATGTTATTCTTATGGAGAATAATTAAAATTGCATATATCGCTTAGTTGTGAATATATTTTTATGAAACTTGGTAAGTGGCATTATGTGGTATATCTCCATTGGGAAATTCGCTGAGTATGCAGGTTTGCTGCTGCGACGGGGGTATTATGATTATTATTTTAATTTTATATTTAATATATATTTTATATTAGCGAATTTCCCCAATAGGGAAGAAGCTATTACCGTAGACGGCCTGGTAAGACCTAGGCCCGGGACCATGATAACTTTTCGTTTTGAGGTCCCCAGATGCCAAAAACACCATTCGTTCAAAACTGTATATATATTATTTTTACTGTAATCGGATTATTTTTACGAGCGTTATCGTGCTCACGAACATATATATATATATATATATATATATAGTTTTGTTTTGAACGAATGGTGTTTTTGGCATGTGGGGACCTCAAAACGAAAAGTTATCATGGTCCCGGGCCTAGGTCTTATCATGCCGACTACGGTAATAGCTTCTTCCCCATAGGGGAAATTCGCTAAAAGGGTTTTGCAGAAGCCAGGCATAAAACTTTATATATATGTCCGTGAGCACGATAACTCTCGTAATAATAATCCGATTTTGATGAAATTTGGTATAAACTTGTAAAGCAGCATTTATGACTTTAGTTCGAAAACCAGATTAAAACCAGATTAAACCAGATTCAAACTTAGTTAGTAGTAACACTGAACTATATCTTAAATTCTCACCAGTCGATGAAAAAGAAATTTTGACTATTATTCAGAAATTGATAAATAAAAAATCTAGTGGTTATGATGAGATCCCAATTAAGGTTATAAAATTTGAAGATAAGAGTATTAGTAAAATATTGGTTCATCTAATTAATTCATCTTTTGTGTCAGGCATTTTTCCCAAACAATTAAAAGTTGCAAAAGTAATACGCATTCACAAAAAAAATCCGAAAGATCCATCAAATTATAGACCAATATCAATTTTACCCACCATTTCTAAAATTTATGAAAAGGCAGTTTGTACAAGGTTAATGGCTTTTCTGGAGGTGAAAAATCTGCTAGATGATAATCAACACGGGTTTCGAGTAGGAAAATCAACTAAAACAGCAACAGTACAATTTATTGAATCTGTCATTGATTCAATAGATAATGGTAAGAAATGCATTGACATCTTTATGGACTTACATAAGGCTTTTGATAGTGTTTGCCATAGCTCATTGTTTAATATTCTTCATAAATATGGTATTAAAGGGAAATCTTTAGATTGGTTCAAATCATACTTAACCAATAGAGAGCAATTTGTCGAAATTTATCATTTAACAAATACAAATCAAACAAGAATCAATTCAAAAACAGAATTTATTAAGTGTGGCGTTCCTCAAGGGTCAATTCTGGGCCCAGTATTATTCATTTGTTATATAAATGGCATGAATAATGCAATAGAAAACTCCAATAGAGCGGTGCTGTATGCTGACGATTCGAATTTTAAAATATCAGGTGCAAGCTATCAAGAAATTCAAAATATAGCAGAAATGGAGCTGAAAAATATTTTAATGTTTTGTAGTTCTCTCAATCTGGAACTCAATTTTCATAAGACCAATTATATTAGCTTTAACGCAAAGAGAGATAAAAACAGATGTACATCGCAATTGACATTAACTAATCAAAATATAGCTGAAGTCAATAAAACAACATTTTTAGGTTTAAGAGGGCTCTAAACCTTCGCCAAACGGCTGAAAACACACCTTCGTATTACTCAGATTCTGAGGTTATTAAAGAACCTAGCGACCTCCAGTGAACGATAAAATGTTTCTCATGAAATTAACTAGGTTAACAAAGTTATTTTAAGGTTTTAAGTTATTGTTATACATATTTTATTCGGGGTTAAACTCAGTGAAAATTGACCATTTTCTACTACGTAAATGTCAAACAGTTAAGATCAAATTAGAAAGTTTTTCTGTTTTAAAACCCGTATTAGTTATTCAAGATCATTCCCCGCTAGCCAGGATTTCATAAAAACCAATATTTATCTCATAAATCGAGTAATTTGTGAGGGTTGTTTCTGAAAAGCGCTTCGCAAAACACCCCCGTACAGAGGACGCTCTGGCGAGCGGCGATGGAACTACCACCGCCAATGAGACATTCGTCAGTGTCGCCAACCTCTGTTTCTCTACCTATTGGGCTATCGGACGGACGTAATTCCCCAGAAAGGTCCTCTTTGTCCTTGCTTCAAACTACTCTAAAGACACAATATTTGCCCGTCGTCACATACCGTCCTTCTTGATGATATAGCTAAATCAAATTTCAAATGACATTATCTGGGCTTTTTACCGTTCAAGAATGTGATCATATAATTAAATGATTAAACCTAATATACTTTAATACACCAACAATTTGAATAAAATTAATCCTTCCTTAAACAATATTGTTTCTACAAAAATTAAGATTGTTTTAGTTATTAATGTTTACAGTTGATAGAAATAGTAACAATTATATTTAACGTTACCAAGTGCAATCCGTTTTATATTGGTTTTCGTTAACCGTATAGTAAGAAGTTTCTCATTAACAATCATAATTGTAACTCGGCGTAGGTACAACGTGGCTTTAACCAACTTCATCACAATCTGTTTCATGTCATTTTCAAAGTGTGTGTGGTTTTAAAATACTTGTATAACGCGGCGCGGCCGGCGGCCGCGCCGATTTCCAAGAGCACTGAGCCGAGAGGTGACGAGGCGCCCCTCGACCAAGCGTGGGAGTGCATCACCTCACTTCCTGGAAGATCATCCCCTACAGCATTTTCCTTGTCCGCAAACCTTCAGTTCATCAGTTGATCTTTTTGACAGTGAAAATACCCCCAGTGTGTAAAAAGGCAGAAATATTGCCATTTCGTCATGTGGAAACCTCAAGGAATGAGGATGGAAGCGTTTGGATCATGATTATTATAACAGATGATAATAATAAACCATAGTCTGTTATCATACTCAAGATGTTTTATTTCTATTTACTAGTGATAATAATGCGGAAGCGGATTGCAGACGATGATATGAATCATATTGTCATACTTTATCCCTTTTATCATATTATCTATGTTTTACTTTCTCCCCTCGCATGTATAGACATACCGGTAGTGTAATACGAAAAAAAAGTCCCTGGACCAAAAATACTAAATAATTTTGTCTGGTCAAAAGAATGTTTTTTCATTCTCGCAAAACCGTAGACCTTACAAGTAACGATCGAAAGGGGCGCCAAAATCGGATGGGGGCGCATCATATTTTCTCCCTTATTACATATAATAGCAATATTAAACTCGAATCATTACAACTTCAATTAAAAATGAAACCCCAGTTGAATACTCTCCAATCCCCAAACCATATTTTTCCTCATCTAGGAAGTACGTTAAAATAATCTAAGAGAGCCGGTTAAAACAATTAGTTGCATCATGTAACTTGGTATTTTAACATTGCAATTTTCTTTCAAAGTAATGCAAGTTTTATCCAGCACACTCTCAATACGGTACCAATCAGAATACCCTGAAGTTGTCACAAATCGATAAAGGTCAAAACAACTTCTCAATTTGGAATTGAGGGGAGCGGAGGATTTGTTATCTGATATGTAAATTTAATGTTTAAATATAATGAAGGTGCAACATGGTGAATACACAACTTTCTTCCCAATAATGCCTTTCAACAACTTAAAAATACTAATATACAAAAAATTAACAAAATCAGCCGGGTTAATATTACATATTTACAATTTATTTATTTTACAACTACGGATTACGCACTCCACCCGCACCCCGCGACCCGTCATGAGCGCCTAGCGTTTCCCCCCACCCCCCAAAAAAATGTGCCGCGCCGTGCTGGAGCACGGCTCGCACTGCCCTACAGCCGGTACTGATTATTACCATTTTATTTTAATTGATATAATTTTCCTTTTTATTACTGAAATGTCTTTAATTCAAAACGAAGTATTTTGTATCTTAGTGCCAATTTTTATCTTTAAAACCATAAACTATAACCAATTCAATGTTTATTAGTGATTGTTACATCGGGCTACTTTTCATGTTTTTATTAACAGTTAAAATGTTGCAGTCTAACCTAATCCCAGAAATTCTGTAGCATATTACAGTACACTGTATACAAAACCTATGTGCAATACAGTCGGGTTCTTACTTTACAACTTGTTTTTCTTCATCCCTTATAAAACGTGATTGATAACGATTTATCTGAGTAATGATTCCATAATATTACACAATTGCAACGTTTAAATGTTGTGTACTATTCCGAAATTAAGTTATATAATATCTTAAGTTTTTACAACTATTATTTATATAATCGAATTTCACAATTATTATTTGTTCTTGGATCTATTCTTAATCTTTAAATAATCTCACATGTTTTATCATAGAGGGTACATTTTATATCCTACGGACATTTTTATTGACAACTACGTAAGAACTTCATGAATTTTCTATGCATTCATACATTTTAATGTTTATACATTTGTTATTCATGCAAAATGGTCGTGACAAACATTTTGAGTTCGGGGTTAAATCCAAAGTGAGATTCTCAAAGAGAATTTTAAAAGAATATAGAAGCAGTGAGGTGACAGCCAAGACATCAGCCTGCCTCCTGCCACTGGCGGCATCGGGAGTTACCGATGTTCGTTCAACTTCCCCACGAATCCATGGATTCCCTTTCGGTTGGCAGTAATGCGAAAAACCGGTTTAGAGGGTGGCTCACCTAGCGCGGCCACTTGTGAAAATTGAAACTACGTGGAGCTTTGTGGGACACAGATCGTTGTACTCCACTGTGGCCACGGACCTTTAGAGCCACCTTAAGGCAGCCCTAAGGCAGCCTTTTTTGTTGCAGCCTTAAGGTGGCTCTAAAGGTCCGTGACCACAGTGGAGTACAACGATCTGTGTCCCACAAAGCTCCACGTAGTTTCAATTTTCACAAGTGGCCGCGCTAGGTGAGCCACCCTCTAAACCGGTTTTTCGCATTACTGCCAACCGAAAGGGAATCCATGGATTCGTGGGGAAGTTGAACGAACAACGGTAACTCCCGATGCCGCCAGTGGCAGGAGGCAGGCTGATGTCTTGGCTGTCACCTCACTGCTTCTATATTCTTTTAAAATTCTCTTTGAGAATCTCACTTTGGATTTAGCCCCGAACTCAAAATGTTTGTCTCGACCATTTTGCATGAATAACAAATGTATAAACATTAAAATGTATGAATGCATAGAAAATTCATGTAGTTCTCACGTAGTTGTCAATAAAAATGTCCGTAGGATATAAAATGTACCATCTATGATAAAACATGTGAGATTATTTAAAGATTAAGAATAGATCCAAGAACAAATAATAATTGTGAAATTAGATTATATAAATAATAGTTGTAAAAACTTAAGATATTATATAACTTAATTTCGGAATAGTAACGTTGCAATTGTGTAATATTATGGAATCATTACTCAGATAAATAGTTATCAATCACGTTGTATAAGGGATGAAGAAAAACAAGTTGTAAAGTAAGAACCCGACTGTATTGCACATAGGTATTGTATACAGTGTACTGTAATATGCTACAGAATTTCTGGGATTAGGTTAGACTGCAACATTTTAACTGTTAATAAAAAACATGAAAAGTAGCCCGATGTAACAATCACTAATAAACATTGAATTGGTTATAGTTTATGGTTTTAAAGATAAAAATTGGCACCAAGATACAAAATACTTCGTTTGGAATTAAAGACATTTCAGTAATAAAAAGGAAAATTATATCAATTAAAATAAAATGGTAATAATCAGTACCGGCTTTAGGGCAGTGCGAGCCGTGCTCCAGCACGGCGCGGCACATTTTTCGGGGGGTGGGGTACGCTAGGCGCTCATGACGGGTCGCGGGGTGCGGGTGGAGTGCGTAATCCGTAGTTGTAAAATAAATAAATTGTAAATATGTAATATTAACCCGGCTGATTTTATATTAGTATTTTTAAGTTGTTGAAAGGCATTACCGTATTGGGAAGAAAGTTGTGTATTCACCATGTTGCACCTTCATTATATTTAAGAGAGTATTGGAGAGTATTCAACTGGGGTTTCATCTTTAATTGAAGTTTAATGATTCGAGTTTAATATTGCTATTATATGTAATAAGGGAGAAAATATGATGCGCCCCCATCCGATTTTGGCCCCCCTTTCGATCGTTACTTGTAAGGTCTACGGTTTTGCGATAATGAAAAAACATTCTTTTGACCAGACAAAATTATTTAGTATTTTTTGTCCAGGGACTCCTTTTTCGTATTACACTATGTCTATACATGCGAGGGGAGAAAGTAAAACATAGATAATATGATAAAAGGGATAAAGTATGACAATAATCAATCAATCAATCAATCAGTCATTAATTCCTTTATTGCCTTAAAACTTGTACAAGCATTGGCATGAGTCATTTAAAAAATGACAGAATATGATTCATATCATCGTCTGCAATCCGCTTCCGCATTATTATCACTAGTAAACAGAAATGAAACATCTTGAGTATGATAACAGACTTATTATTATCATCTGTTATAATAATCATGATCCAAACGCTTCCATCCTCATTCCTTGAGGTTTCCACATGACGAAACGGCAATATTTCTGCCTTTTTACACACTGGGGGTATTTTCACTGTCACAAAGATCAACTGATGAACTGAAGGTTTGCGGACAAGGAAAATGCTGTAGGGGATGATCTTCCAGGAAGTGAGGTGATGCACTCCCACCCTTGGTCGAGGGGCGCCTCGTCACTTCTCGGCTCAGTGCTCTTGGAAATCGGCGCGGCCGCCGCGCCGCGTTATACAAGTATTTTAAAACCACACACACTTTGAAAATGACATGAAACAGATTGTGATGAAGTTGGCTAAAGCCACGTTGTACCTACGCCGAGTTACAATTATGATTGTTAATGAGAAACTTCTTTCTATACGGTTAACAAAAACCAATATAAAACGGGTTGCACTTGGTAACGTTAAATGTAATTGTTACTATTTGTATCAACTGTAAACATTAATAACTAGAACAATCTTAATTTTTGTAGAAAAAATATTGTTTAAGGAAGGATTAATTTTATTCAAATTGTTGGTGTATTAAAGTATATTAGGTTTAATCATTTAATTATATTGAATGATATTGATCACATTCTTGAACGGTAAAAAGCCCAGATAATGTCATTTGAAATTTGATTTAGCTACAACATCAAGAAGGACGGTATGGTACGACGGGCAAATATTGTGTCTTTAGAGTAGTTTGAAGCAAGGACACAGAGGACCTTTCTGGGGAATTACGTCCGTCCGATGTCCCAATAAGTAGAGAAACAGAGGTTGGCGACACTGACGAATGTCTCATTGGCGGTGGTAGTTCCATCGCCGCTCGCCAGAGCGTCCTCTGTACGGGGGTGTTTTGCGAAGCGCTTTTCAGAAACAACCCTCACAAATTACTCGATTTATGAGATAAATATTGGTTTTTATGAAATCCTGCCTAGCGGGAAATGATCTTGAATAACTAATAAGGGTTTTAAAACAGAAAAACTTTCTAATTTGAACTTAACTGTTTGACATTTACGTAGTAGAAAATGGTCAATTTTTACTGAGTTTAACCCCGAATAAAATATGTATAACAATAACTTAAAACCTTAAAATAACTTTGTTAACCTAGTTAATTTCATGAGAAACATTTTATCGTTCACTGGAGGTCGCTAGGTGCTTTAATAACCTCAGAATTTGAGTAATACGAAGGTGTGTTTTTCAGCCGTTTGGCGAAGGTTTAGAGCCCTCTTAACAATAGATTTTAATTTTAGTTGGGATCTTCATATAAACAAAATTATTAGTAAAATCAATTCAGAAATTTTTGTACTCAGAAGATTGTCCAAATTATCTGACTTGGCTACTTCAAGAATAATTTACTTCGGGCTAATTCATTCCCGCATAGCTTATAATATCTGTGTTATAACTTAAGAGAGGATATTAAAGATTCAAAAAAAGTGTATAAGAATAATGCTCAGTCTAGATTATAAAGCACATGTAAAAAATAAATTTTGTGAACTAGAAATGTTAACAGTCTTCAGTTTGTATATTTATGATTGTATATTATATTTAAAATAAAACATGTCTGATGAAATTTTATTAGGCTATAGCCATCAATATAATAACTAGGCATGGAAAAAATATTAAATTTGAAAAACATAACTTGGAATTTAAAAAAAAAAACTACATACATGGGTGCAAAGTTTTTTAACTACTTGCCCTTGGATATAAAAAATGAAAACAATCCCAAAAAATTCAAAGCAAAGTTAAAAAAATTAATGATTAATAACCCATGTAATTCTTTAAATGAATATTATGATAAGTTTGCATGAGACTGTGTTAAACTAGGTGGTTGTGTTATTTTTTATGTGATTATTATGTTTAGCTTGTAAGTAATTAACTTGACACCATTCATGTATCATGTATACTATTATGAATAAAGATATTTTGACTATTAACTATTGACTATTGACAGACAGATCGACCTATCCGAAGGGGTATTTTGGGGGGGTTTGTACCCCAAAAATGGGTTTTTTGAGTTTTTTACATATAATTTTTGAATGTGTCAAATTTTAGTTTTTTCCATTGGAATCAGCTTAAAAAGACGCACAATTTGGTATTTTGATCATTGTTCTACGTCAGATGGTTACAGAGATATTGAAAGTGCTAAACACAGTACGTTGTCCAATGTTATTCTTATGGAGAATAAGAAAAATTTTATATCTCGCTTATTTATCAACTTATCCTGATGAAACTTGGTATTTTGCTTCATATCATTGTAGTCTATTGATATTTGCACTAAAAAACATTTTTGGCCGATAGTTCCCGTAGCAGCAAACCTGCGTACTCAGCCCTCATGCTATTCTTATGGAGAATAAGTAACGTGTTATCTCCCTTGATTATGAACATAAATTAATAAAATTTGGTATGTGGCTTTACCTACATGAGTAATATTGATATTTGTATAAATCCCCATTTATTGTTCTCCTTGCTTCAGCAAACCTGCATACTCAGCTGCCATGTTATTCTTATGGAGAATAATTAAAATGTCATAAATCGTTTATTTATGAATTCACATTGATGAAACTTGGTATGTGGCTTTATGTGGTGTTAAAATACACATATATATGCATTGGAAATTCGCTGAGTACGCAGGTTTGCTGCTACGGGGGTATTTTTATTATTATAAGACATGTAACATATCTTATATAGCTATATCTATAAATAAATACGAAATTCCGATCAACGCCCAGGCCAAACCATTGCACCTAGAAGCACGAAATTTTGCATGTAGACTCCTCTTATAGCATAGGCACCCACCAAGAAGGGATTTTAAGAAATTCCCATAGGGTTATGCCCCACGGGGCTTCAAAGTTCCAACCCTGTGTTATTCTTATGGACATTCACTTTGGTTTGAGCTGTTGAAAATTCTATCAGCAGATTATGATTCGTAGTAGTTCCACGGGTCAACCATAGAATGCAGCACACACAACTGTCGTATTCCCAGGTGAAACCGGGAACGATGGCAGCTAGTTATAAATATATTGTTTTAAAAATCGTCTTGTAAAATAGAATAATGTCTTCTCACAAATGCACTCATTGATTGTCATTGAACTTCTCGACCTTGGTCTCTCTTTCCCAAATTTGAAAATTAGCTATTGCTTCTTGCTTCTTCTGAAATGAGCGTCCAAAGTTTTTTTTATTGGCACAAAAATTACCCACAGTTTTTCTGCAGCAAAGGTTTACAAGCCAACGTCAAGTTAGGCCCAAGTCCACAAGCAGCAGCCGACCTTTCAGTTTCGTCCAGTACTTAATTTCATGGTTACAACGGAACGTTTAAACATTTAATCCAAGATACGTATATATATTCTAAAAATGTATATATCTAAATCCAAACAAACTGTAAAATTAATGTATTGTGAATTAATTGAAAAATCAGTCTTGATTAATAAAAAAAATCTTACTGCAGCACTAGATTTGTTTACCAACAACAAACAATAATATCAATAAACACATTCTACTGTTGTTTAGGGTTATGTTTTCTGTAATGCTAATTTAATGACCCCGCACTCCCCTCAACAGTCTGAATGGTTTTTGTCAGCTGTTCCAGACGAAAGGTTTTTCTGCGTGAACTGTACTATAGGTAGAAGTAGGTAATCTACCTAATTATAACTAAGGTATATTTTGTTCATTGTCGCCATTATCTGTGTCTGTATAATTTGTTCGGTTTTGGTAGAACCTCGGTGTGGTCATCCCCCCCCCACCCCTCCGTCGACTTAATTGTAGGTATGTATATGGGTTCAGTTAATTTCCTGTCACAGCACAAGATCAACTAAGGTTAAAGTTTATTGCTTATAACGGGGGGGAGGGTAGCCACATTTGGGGGGGAATGGCACCACGAGTCTTGGGGGGTATGGGCACCCCTGGTTAAAATGTTAACTAAAACCTATTGAAAAATAAGCTTTTGACCAAGAGTAAGCGAATAATAAATTCGTCGTTTTCAGATTGGTGAAATACGCTAATCTGAAATTAAATCCTGATCAAAATCATGAATAATTTGTGAAGGATGCACCAACAACTGTAATTTGTCACTAGGCAATAAATTAACGATGCGTTCTAACAAAAGGTCAACGTTATATAGTAACAAGACCAGGGATTGGACCGTTCCCTATCAAAAGATGAAATGCCATTGGTAGATACAGAAAAATATATACAAATGTACAATGTTATAGGACTTCGTTTGTACAAAATTCAAAATGAAATAAGAGTGTCAATCCAATCCTTATTAGTGAATTTCCTTTGGAAAGTGAACTATTAGCATGACCCGCACGGTGAAACTTAAGCCCGGGACCACCATAGAAGTTCCTAACGTGACCCCCTGAACACGTTTTGGGGGGTCGTTCAAAATTGTATATATATATATATATATGTGTGTGTGTGTGTGTGTTTGCACTCTAGCGGTCGCATTTTTTGTCCGATTAACTTCAAATTTGGTAGGGACGTTCCTTTCTGAAATCAGTTGGACAAGTTCGTTGGGCAAAACAATCGTAAAACTCCAAACCCCTTTATTGGGGATTAATCTTCCAAATTTCGAGTTTTTGGGCCCAAAAAGGGTCTAAAAAGCCCCAAATATAAAATTAATGCATTTAAAAAGATGGGAATTAGTGAGACGAAAGTTTTAAGCCCTCTCTCGTCATTCTAGCCTAAATATTTACCGAGTCATTAAAGAAAATTTGTCTCGACTAAACACAGTACGTTGTCTTATGGGGGTTTTACACTAGAAAAGCCTGCTACTCCTTTGTTAGAGTACTTTTATCATCCCCAGCAACCTCACGCCTACTTTCAAGCCTGACTGGACCTTCTCCTAACATTATAATGCACAAAATTGTATTCCCAGCTTTGCAGGTAAATGAAACCAGGAGCATCAGAACAGCCAAAAAATCAGTGTTTTCAGATTTCAATAAAAATTGGGATATAAGAATGTTTTTACACTAATTTTATGTTTTAAAAGTTTTTATGTGGAAATTCACTTCCCTCACGTCAGCGTGCTGCGTGCAAACTCGTTTTAAAATAAATTTACTTTCTTAGTGAAACTAAAATGTCTGCGTATATTACTATAACAAAATAAATTCGGTTGTCATTATCAGCTAGAGGTAAAACGGAGAATGAGTGGAACAAATAAAAGCATTGTTCTACGGAAATTACAAAGTTAAATGTTATCAGTATGCCCTTCCATGTTATCAGTATCATTCATCATCCATCTACAGATGACTATATGACTAAATGGAAAGTTGAAACTACGATAAAGATATATTACTGTCTTGAAAACCCCGTCATCTGACTCACTGACACAGACACACGGGCATGTAACGGCCTTAACGGCAAACAATGATGCGTTTTTATATTTGTTTCAAAAAAATTGTCGTTTTTAAGATATTTAGCATTGAAAATGTAAATATTACCTATATTTTTCAACGGTAAAGGTTGAACTCTTATTTCAAATCAACCAAATTCAATGGCAAATTAGCTTTAAACGCGAAAAAACATGTCCAACGTTTCACTTCAAAATCTCAAATGGTTGCTAAAATCTGATGGTTCCCAAAAACCAATCACCCCCTTGTTAATGAAAATTTGTTGAGAGGAATCAGTTCCCAGGATCAGTTAGAGGATTTGTAGGTGGATTTAGGATTTGCGCTATGTAACGATATACAGTGGAACCTCGATAACCCGAACCTCAGGGGGAACAGCAAAAATTCGAGTTATCGAATATTTCGAAATATCGAGGTTCGACTTATCAAGGTGATTTTCTACAGATTTCGACTTAATGAGGGTCACGATAACACAAAAGATGGATAATGGAAGGGTATAATCCTTAAATAAGTTCGAGCTATGTATAAAAATAATCATACCGTATAATAATTATTATTAAAATTAAAATAGATTTGAACCATTTTAAATGTCTAAAATAAGCCCGGAAATATATTTTAAAGCTTCTTTGGTTAACATAGTAGAGGACGAAATACTTCCTTCAGTGAAAATATTGTAGATGAGGAAAGTAAACAAATAATGACTCACAGTTTGGTATTTTGGTCATGTTTCCCCTTTCGACCACTTCCTGTCTATTTTCTAGGCTTTTTTGCTAACTTCATATCACCTGCCCCAAACAAATCCCTCCCGCTTACAGAAGTCAGTTCTTACAAACTACGCGTCAATTTTATTTAGCTGAACATTAATGTACTGTAGGCTATTAAAATAATTTGCAAAATTAAAAGGGAACAAAACATGATAACAATTAAAGTTGCAGGCCATTGTTGGAATTAGGGTGAAGCAGTACGACACTTTTTTTGTTTTAAAATTGTCGACAGTGTTCACTGGTGTTCCAAACTGCTTCCCGATGTCACTGTTTTTATTTCCTGTGTCAATAGCCTTAAATAATCTTGAACTTCGTAAAAAACAACCTTAAAACTACGTTTCACGTACTACATCCAGAACCTCTGTACTCACACTAACTAACGACTAAGAACACAAATCTAAACAAATCAAAACCATTTTATTTAAAAAATATAACTCATTTAAAACAATATGAGATTGTTCTTTATTTATTAAATGAAATCCTCACATTGGTGAAACCCGTGCATGAGGATGAGTGTGTTTGATATGCGTGTTGCTCATCAACATAAATTTGTCGGTTGTTTTCCGACACCAGGATCACCCGGGAAAAAAGATTTAGAGGGGAGGGAGGGTTGAAATTTCCGGCTACAAAGTCACTGGAGGTTTGGTGAATCAACAACTTCGACTTATAGAGGTTCTCTAGTCAATACTTCGACTTACGGATTATGTACGGCAATTGTACATAATCGAGTTATAGAGGTTCTACAGCTAAAACTTCGACTTATAGAGGTGCGGCAACGGGCTAAGAATACTGCAAAATTCGAGTTATCGTGGTGTTTCCTGTTAACCCTTCGACTTATAGAGGTAAAATAACATCCCATTGGGTAGGCAAGTTCAAGGGGAATGACAAAAATTCGAGTTATAAAGGAATTTGACTTATTGAGGTTCGAGTTATTGAGGTTCCACTGTATAATTGTTATGCAATTATCTATTTACTAAATTACTACATCGATATTCTGCTGACAGAAGGTATTTCCTAAGTTCCTAAGAAAGTTTGGTATTCTTTCAATAGATGTATTAAATAACATTTTGACCTTTCGATGAGGTCGAACGTTGGACGAGAGTTTGAAATTAATTAATTTGCACTCTCAAAGGAAGTGCAAGTATCAATCTAGTATCATACGCGGATGCTGGCTCTTTTATATCAAACAACACCGATTGTGTGAGGAGACGTCTCACACATTTCATTGAAATCAACCATGTAAGAACGTCTTATTTTGCATACTTCCAATCAATCATTAGATACGGTTTGCTACTGTGGGGCAACTGCTCTAGAGTGCATGAAATGTTGTTACTGCAAAAGAAAGCTGTCTAAATAATAACAAACTCTGACCACTTAGATGATTGTAAGCCACTTTTTATTCAATCAAATATTTAAACCGTAATAAATCTCTATTTATTTGAACTGCTCACAAATATATTAAATAATCCACAGCTACTAAGACTTCCTGAACATGAATACAGTACTAGAAACAAAGATAAAGCCTTAATAGATTTTCACAGGTTGAGTAAATCGCAAAACAGTCATACCGTTATGTCCCTTAAAGTGTATAACAAATTAATTAATTTCAGCAGTAAATATAGCTCTAAGATGTTCAAAATTAAGTTTTATGCCTGGCTTCTGCAAAATCCTTTTAGCGAATTTCTCCTATGGAGAAGAAGCTATTACCGTAGTCGGCATGGTAAGACCTAGGACCGGGACCATGATAACTTTTCGTTTTGAGGTCCCCAGCTGCCAAAAACACCATATGTATATATATATACATACATACATGTCCGTGAGCACGATAACTCTCGTAAAAATAATCCGATTTTGACGAAATTCGGTATAAACGTGTAAAGCAGCATTTGTGACTAAGTTCGAAAACCAGATAGATCGACCTATCCGAATTTTGGGGGGTTTTGCACCCAAAAAATGGGTTTTTTGAGTTTTTTACATGTAATTTTTGAAAAAGTAAAACTTTAGTTTTTCCCATTGGAATTAGCTTAAAAAGACGCACAATTTGGTATTTTGATCATTGCTCTACGTCAGATGGTTACAGAGATATTGAAAGTGCTAAACACAGTACATTGTCCAATGTTATTCTTATGGAGAATAAGAAAAATTGTATATCTCGCTATTTATCAACTTATCCTGATGAAACTTGGTATACTGCTTCATATCGTTGTGTTCTATTGATATTTGCACTAAAAACATTTTTTGGCCGATAGTTCCCGTAGCAGCAAACCTGTGTACTCAGCTCCCATGTTATTCTTATGGAGAATAAGTAACGTGTTATCTCCCTTAATTATGAACATAAATTAATAAAATTTGGTGTGTGGCTTTACCTACTTGAGTTGTATTGATATTTGTATAAAACCCCATTTTTTGTGTTTCTTGCTTCAGCAAACCTGCATCCTCAGCCGCGATGTTATTCTTATGGAGAATAATTAAAATGTCATAAATCGTTTATTTATGAATGTATATTGATGAATGTATGTGGCTTTATGTGGTATTAGGATACATATATATGCATTGGAAAGTCACTGAGTACGCAGGTTTGCTGCTACGGGGGTATTTATAATTTAAATGAATTTGTTGAAAGCAATGTTGATTTTTAGACATAAGTTATATTTATTGTACTGTAGTAATTACTGACTATAGCTGTTGCTGTAATAATGCGACATTGCTGATACATGTTTTATTGTCAAATGGCAAATAAATATTTATTTATTTATTCAAACCAATAAAAACAAACCAAAATAATTTGAGTTTACTCAAATTGCATTCATGATTTAATACACTACATTACTGTCACATTATCCTGCAATGTTAATAGAGCAGCTCTTTCATAGAGTTATAAGTACCAAACCAACCGCACTTTTTAAGTGAACAAACTAATTTTAACACTTTACCTTCCATGTGTACCAGTTCCAGTACACATAAATACTTACACACATCCCGCGTGTACCACATAGGGTATACATGCTCTTTACCTTCCATGTGTACCAGTTCCAGTACACATAAATACTTACACACATCCCGCGTGAACAACATAGGATATACATGCTCTTTACGTTTTTTAAAACGCTTTGAGTATAGTTGAAGGATCCAAATTATATGTGGGACGTTTTTGTCTTTGGGTTCATATGGTTAATAAATATTCATTGATTAACATTATTTTCGTTAGTTATGTTTAAAAAAAGCTAAATCTATAAAGTTGCGCAACCTTATCTGGGTTACATCATTCTTACGTAATTTTACAGTCATTGTCAGTTGATTTATTGCACGTTGGTTTTGCTTTTTGTTTTGTCGAGGCTATGTTTCGTAAGTAGAATATTTTCAACTTACACATGGACTGAATATTAAAGTTATATCGTATGTAACAATTATATTCACAGCAGCCCATGTTTGCCAAACTGAGCGTGCAGCTTAAAAAGTAATAAAATATAAAAATGGAAAAAATAACTGAAACAGGTAAATAAAAGAGAGAAATATCACATGTTATCGCGTCATTTAAACAAATATCATGTGGGCTGACAGAGTCTGAGCTGTAGGTGTAACCAGTGAGGGCCTGGTAGTAAAAATGTTAAAGTAACAACAACAACCATATATATTCGAAATATTTTATGCTTAACCCATTTAGGCCCTAAAACAAAATAAAACAACACATTCCACTAAATAAGCCATACATTACTACATACGCATAACAATTTTTTTTAATCATGATGTTTTTTGTTTTGTTCCAGCTGTGCCCATTTATCTTATAGGCACTTCGAACTAAAGGCATAGCGTGATTTCTGATTTTCAAAAAATCCGGGTGGGGTGATACAGCCCGTCACGATTGAACTGTTGACCTTAGGAGCTGGCATTTATCTTATAAAAATACGAATTTATATATTAAAATAAACCATTTATATTAATGCACTTAAACAATATTATATAAATTACCGGTAATACAAATCTAACAGTTGGTATAACATTTATCCCGTAGGATAATGTGTCGGCGATGTTATTTTGAAATTATAAAGCTAGAGCGCTGAAGTATAATCTCGGATCATTAACGTTATACAAGTACAAGTTTATTTACCAGGGAAAAGTACAACCGCACGATTTGAACCCTGGAGCCTTGTAGAACCCTGGAGCCTTGTAGAACCCTGGAGCCTTGTAGAACCCTGGAGCCTTGTAGAACCCTGGAGCCTTGTAGAACCCTGGAGCCTTGTAGAACCCTGGAGCCTTGTAGAACCCTGGAGCCTTGTAGAACCCTGGAGCCTTGTAGAACCCTGGAGCCTTGTAGAACCCTGGAGCCTTGTAGAACCCTGGAGCCTTGTAGAACCCTGGAGCCTTGTAGAACCCTGGAGCCTTGTAGAACCCTGGAATGAACATCAACTTAAGCTTGCAAGAGCCCACTTAAAATAAGTACTCATCAAAGTCCAAATATTAAATGTAACTTAAAGTATTTTAACCAGTTTTTACGTAAATAGAGGAATGTTTGAAAAATATCTCCTATTTACTGTAATGCTAAAGCGGAAAACTTTATATTAACAAAACTGCCTAAATTAATACAAATTAGGATAAATAAAAATACCCCCGTCGCAGCAAACCTGCAGACTCAGCGAATTTCCAATGCATAATATTTGTCTGAATTCCACATAAAGCCGCAAACCAAGTTTCATAAAAATATATTCACATATAAGCGATTTTAATTATTCTCCATAAGAATAACATTGGTAATGAGTATGTAGGTTTGCTGAAACAAGGAACAGAAACAATTGGTTTTTATGCAAATATAAATAGAATTTAACTAGGCGAAGCCACATACTAAGTTTCATCGATATTCAATCATAAATAAGCGATATATGACATTCTAGTTATTCTCCATAAGAATAACATGGGGGCTGAGAAAGCAGGTTTGCTGCAACAAGGAACAGAAAAATGGGTTTTTATATAATTATCAATATAACTCAACCAAGTGAAGCTACATACCAAGTTTTATTAATTTATGTTCATAATTAAGGGAGTCAGTACATTTTACTTATTCTCCATAAGAATAACATGGGAGCTGAGTACGGAGGTTTGCTGCTACGGGAATAATCAACAAAAAATCAATTTTTTTTGCAAATATCAATATACCAGTACTACTTGAAGCCACATACCAAGTTTCATCAACATACAATAATAAATAATCGAGATATCAAATTTTATTTACTCTCCATAAGGATAACATTGGACAACGTACTGTGTTTAGAGCACTTTGAATATCTCTGCAACGGTTGGGCGTAGAAACACAATTTAAACACCAAAATGATTGTTTTGTGGAACTGAACAGATTGGTAAAAGCAAATGTGAAGTTTACATTAAAATAAAGTGAGGAAAAGCCAAAAACCTGTTTCCCATAAGATTAACATGGGAGATTTTATGGGCAGGTTTTTTTGGATTTTCTCCGCAACCACTTAACCTAGGTTAATAATTCAAGATACTAAATTATTTGTTTTTTTAAGCTCTATAACATGGTCAAAACCAAAATTAAGTTTTATAAAAATTTAAGGGTGAAAAATGCAAAAAACTGATTTTTGGAAAATTTAAAACCCCCATAAACCCCCCTTCCCATGGTCCGATTTTTCTGGTTTTCGAACTTAAAGTCATGAATGTCATTTTACACATTTGAGCCAAATTTCATCAAAATCGGACGTTTTTTACTTAAGTTATCGTGTTAACGGACACATATATAGATATATATATATATATATATATATAGATATATATAGATATAGATATATATATACATATATATAAATTTGAACGAATAGTGTTTTTGGCATCTGGGGGACCTCAAAACAAAAAGTTATCATGGTCTCGGGCTTAAGTCTTACCATGAGACCTACGGTAATAGCTTCTTCCCTATAGGGGAAATTCGCTAAAAACACCAAAACTATATATATATATACTTATCTTTATTTGTTATTCTATATATATACACTTTGTATATATATACAAAGTTGTAATTTTGAATCTGCTGTGCAATGAGCAGGCCCGTCCAAAGGGGGGGCAACGGGGTAAGCTGCCCCCATATTAAATAAAACTAATAGTAAATTTGTTTTTAAACCAGGTAATTGCTTTTCATCAAATAGCGAAGCCTCTAGGCATCAATTAGGGCCAGTAATTATTTCGAAAAAGAAATACTGTACAAATAAATTTACAATTTGGTCCAAACTTACAAGCATGGACCAAGCATTCGTGGTTGTCATGATTATTGTTTCTGACTCAGGAACCGCCACTATAAGTGCGCTTAAATCCCCGCTCTGCTGCTTTCTAACATTGCAAGAAACTTTCTAACATTTGTAAACCAAGTGTTTCCAACTCCTATACAACAGCTTAGTTAACATTAAATATGAAATAAACGGTATCAGGAAACTGACACATACTTTCTCCCTTTTAGCCCAACTTTAACGAATAAATTACTTTTTATTTACTAAATATAGAATACAAAGCACGGTCGAATGTACAGAAAATCTTGTATCAAGTTGTTTTAAAAAAACATCCACCCAAATCCCTGCTTTGGAGGCACTACAGAATCCATTGCTACACTCGTGGTTTTAAGAGGGGAAATGCCCCCTATTCCCCCCCAGGGTTATTAAGGGGCAACATATTTCGAATTTCCTCTGTTGGTCAATGCTAAATTGACAAACATATCAAGTTTGAATGAAATTGATCAGTAAATAAGAGAGAAATAGTAATTTTTGTATTCCCCATAAGAATAACATTGGACAACGTACTGTACTGCGTTTACCGCAAAATGAAAATTTAAATTTTCTCCGAAACCAGCAATCGTAGAATAGTAATTCAAAATACTAAATTATTTAGTTTTTGAGCTCTTTTTAATGGTGAATAGTAATATTTTTTTATATTTATGTCTTTTTATGAAAAATCCAAAAAACTGAATTTTTGATGCTTTAAGTCCTGTAATTTCTGAACCCGAATTTTTACAGGAATGCGGGTAGTGTAATTTTGTTGTAAAACTAAATTTCTACAAACGACTAAAGTTTAATCAAAATCGTTAGAGCCGTTTTTGAGAAATTTTGATTTTTCATGTTTTTTGGCGGTTTTTGGCTGATAATTACCCTTAAAAATCAAAAATGAAAAAAATCGCCTAGAGATATCGTGGATTAGTACCTACATACCAAATTTCATAAAAATCGGCCCATTGGTTAGGGCTCTAGCTCTGTACACATACACACAGATACACACACACACACACACACACACACACACACACACACACACACACACACACACACACACACACACACAGATAGACATCACGTAAAAACCACTTTTTTGGGTTCAGGGAGCACCAAAACGAATATTTTCACTAACAACTCAAATTCGAAAATGTTAACGAAAACAATACTTTCTCCATATGCTATGTATGAGGGAGAGAGTAAAAGGAAATCTTCTTGATTGCTCAAAAACAAGTTTTTGAAAAACTAGTTTTATCTATCTGTTCTGTGATCAAAAATGTGCTAACTATTTATGATATTTTGTAGTTTTTTTTTTGTATTTGAAGTTTAATGGTTTTTTTGTATTTTAACAGCTAAGCCAAGACAAAAATTGTTACGCTAAATTGTAGTCTAGTAATGTAACTGTCCATTTTTATCCTTTTTTTAACAAAATCTGTTTAAACATATTTTATTTTTTGACTTTCGTAATTAATTATCCTTCTTTACACAGCCATTTAAACGCTTATAACCGTTTTGGGAATCCAATCCGGGTTGGGTGACATTCTGCGTTTCCAGTTTGTAAAATATTTAGAAAATTACAGTTTGATTGACCAAATGAAATTTTGTTTAGAAAATTTCTTCGTTAGGAAAGAAGCTATTACCGTGGGTGCATCGTGGAAGGGGAAAAATAGAGTAGGCCCTATAGGGCACCGTTGTCAAGCATATCATTTTTGACTGTAACTAACGTATTTTTACCTGTAGAGTCCAGATATAAACCAATATTTTGTCGGAAACTCATATTTAACTGCTCTAAATACTATTTGTTCCAATTTTTACATGTGGTTATATGGGAAACCGAATTTATAGCTTTTTTGGTGACTGTTGACATATGTAATAGCCGTAAAAATCGTCCGATTTTGATTAAATTTGGCAAATATATGTAACGTAGCATTGATTTGATTGAGTTCGAAAACCAGACGGATCAAATTATTCAAAGGACGGTTTTAGGGGGGGGGGGTTTGTACTCCATATATATCTATATATGTGACCGTGAATGTAATAACTTTTGGAAAAAACTACCGCTTTTGATCAAATTTGGCACAAATGTGTAGAGAGCCATTCAAAACTTTTAGTTCGAAAACTAAAAATATCGTACAATGGGAGGGGTTTTTATGGGGGTTTAAAATTGTCCAAAAAACAAGTTTTTTGCATTTTTAACTCTTAAATTTCGAATTCACACAATTTTGGTTTCATCCATTTTATAGAGAAAAAAAACAGTAATATAGTATTTTGAATCATTAACCTAGGTTAAGTGGTTGCGGAGAAAATCCAAAAAAACGTAGGCCTATTCATAAAATTTCCCATGTTAAACTTATGGGAAAAATGTTTTTAGCTTTTCCTCAGTTAATTTTTCTCTTATGGGAAAAATGTTTTTAGCTTTTCCTCAGTTATGTTTTCTTAAAACATGACATTTGTTGCTACCAATAACTTCAGCTGTAAAAACAATTATTTTGGTGTTTAAAGTTAGATTCTACGTCCAACCGTTGCATAGGTATTCAAAGTGCTAAACACAGTACGTTGTCCAATGTTATCCTTATGGAGGATAAATAAAATGTTATATCGCGGTTATTTATGAATCTTGGTTTCTTGGTTCACCTAGTTGTGGTATATTGATATTTGCACAAACAAATAGTTTTTATTCAGTATCCTCGTAACAGCAAACCTGCGTACTCAGCCCTAGTGTTATTCTTACGGAGAACAAATCAAATGCTATATATCACTTATTTATTTATGCATTTTTATGAAACTTGGTAAGTGGCTTTATGTGATAGGGAGAAACATGCATTGGAAATTCGCTAAGTACACAGGTTTGCTGTGACGGAGATATTGTAAAACTGTTGACTTGCTCTGGACTCTCATCGGCTCCGAATACCTCTGACCGAATATTTATGACTGAATCAATTAAACTCAACTAATTCGTCTTCAATAAAGCCGCTTAATAGTATGTCTTATCATCTGTATATTTTATATTTTATGCCAATAAATATCTAAAGGGAGAAATTTATTATATTTTTCATGCTTATTATGTTTTTATATTGGTGTACATTTAATGGTATAGGCTGTGCCAAATCATATTCTAAAAAAATCATTTTTTATTATATTTCTTAATAACTATGTAGCTGGCCAAGAATAAGTTTATCTTTCTCGAACTTTACCAAGTTATTTGTTTTACATATCGATTTGTTACATTTGTTTATTTTCCTTATTATTAATAGTACTTGCCCCGCGCACGCAGGCCCACTTGTAGCCCATGGGGATATTTTAAATAAATACCTGTATTTTATATTACTATTGTCTGTAAATACAAATTTATTTGATTTGATTTGCATACTCACCTAGCCTATACAACACTGAGGAGCCACGTTTTGCGTTTTCCCATTGTTTGGTTACAAAAGCTAAATTTGTACCACTGTGCCAGGACTCAAACTTGAAAGTATTGTATTTACTAATAATTGTTTTAAAAGAGAAGTACAAAGTACATTTTAGATAAATAATATGTTTATTGCAGATGATAATATTGATTGCATTTCAAAAGTCATGCCAATGTTACAAACATTATATAAAAGAACAATGTCAAGTTATTTTTTTATCTGCAGTCTTCAGGGCTAATCATGAACTTCTCAACGGAGTTCAGAACTTAAGATACCAAAAGGCGTTTTAGTCGAGATTTAAACTGGTTTTGGTTTTCTTATTGTTTGATACCTTCAGGGAAATTATTAATGAACTTGACTCCAGACTGAGACGCTAGATGCTCAAACACCACAGCAAGTCACACCATAGCTTGGGTGCTACCCAAGTCGACAATCATCCCTGTCTCTAGTATCGTACTGGTGAATTTGACTGCCCTAAAATCTGTGAATATTTATATTTGCAGTACATAGTCACTTCAAAGATATGAAGGCAGGGTAATTCAAGCAAACCTGAAAGCACCTTTACATGATTCTCTTGGCCGGTAATTTGCAAATTATCCTTACTGCCTTTTTCTGCAATCTAAATACTGTCTTGTCTGTATTTAGCGTAGCTACCTCAAATTCCTATTACATAGGCAAATTAGGTGTACGGTATATTAGGCAAAAATAGGCCATTATCAGTACGTCTTTTGAACAGAATTTTTCAAGGTTACGTAATGCATAAATTCCTGACGTAACCTGGTACAAATGTGATCGATATGACCTCCCCAAGCCCTTTATCAGCCCTTTATCAAGGTACATCCCTAGGAGCTTCACAGAATCAGTTTCCTTTAAGAGGTAATCATCCACCATTTCAGCAGGCTGTCGTTCCAATTCCTGCTGCCGCAATTAAAAAAAAAATGACGTTTGATTTGGCATTGTTTGTTTAAAGTTCATTTCGGAAAACTTCTGAATGCACGAATTGAGATGAATGAAAGAATTTACCTTCAGCTCTTGCTTTGTTTGAGCTTTTACGCAGGTGGTGGTGTCAGCTGCGTATTGGATCACCTTTCCATTCTGGATCGACGACGTACAGAACAAATATAATCGATCCCAAAATTGATCCCTGCGGGAAACCTTGGACCATTTTCCTCTTTGAGAAAATATATTCTCGGCTTGTACACACTGGGATTTGTCTTTCAGGTAAGATTTGAGAAACTTACGTGGCAATCCATAAATGCCGTACGTCTCTAACTGGTGTAGCAATGCCTCATGAAGCAGACAGTCGAAGTAAGTAAGTTTGGAAAGGTTGAGATACAACGTTTTTAAATGATTGACTGTTATTAGTTTCAAACCATTATTAGCCGCCGCCCCGCGCCGTTGGCTCAAGTCTTTATACTAGAGACAACAGAAAGATGAATACAGAATCGACAGCCGTAGTAATATTCATGAAAATACCACTGCCATGTTAGATTACATTTATCCATTTCACCCCACTTGCCTCTCCAGCCATTAATAAATAATAGTTTCAATAACATGAATGTTATATTATTCTGTTCATCGCAAACTTATAAATATTTTCTTATATTCTGATATAGTCTAATCTAAAAAATAGTTAAGCTCTGAACTAATTTAAGCAACTCATTCCCACACTCGAGCAATTTGCTCATGTGGGAATTATTATTATATGTGTAATCTTTATGTAAGTTACGAATTTATGTGAACTAAACTTGATTTTGATTCGATTTGTTTAAGACATTGGCCAACAAAGATACAAACACAACAATAATATTGCTGTTATGTTGATGAAAACATAATTTGGTTCTCTTAATTCTAAGAATTTAAATGTAGGAATCTACTTGATTTAGATTCTCTATTATTTGTAACGATATAAGCTCAAACAGAACAAACAGATTTGTTTTGTAGGGTAAAGACCAAGATTGCTTTAACACGTTAATGAACATTTCTGAAAACCAAAATTAAAATTACTAGAGAAACGCAATTTGACATTCTTTAAATGATTCAACCGATTCGTGTGTTCCAAGTGTTGATTTTGGCCATATTATCAATGATTGTGAAATGGCAAGACAATTTTTATATTTATATGTTTGCCTTCATTCCTAGAACGATGTTATCCATTGTTTTATGACGTTTATTATTAATTTTAATGGCAACACGAGGTTTCCCAAACCTCTGCCAAACTTCCTGCTTTTATATATATCTTATTTTTTTTGTAACTAAAGTTTAGCCTAAATAACTTTGGAAATACGGGTTTAAATAAACCGTTATGCCTTTAACGAGAGGTGTATTCGGTCTAAGTTGCAACTGAGCTGTTTAAACAAGGGGGCCTTGACAGGTGGCAACGAGGTTCAATTATCATCACCTCGGTTCTTCACGCTTGCTCCTTGAACACCTCAAACACTACGTAACGTAACGCGGTTCGACAGTGCGACGCGTAACACGTAACCACCTGCTGTACTATTAGCTCACGAATTGTCAATTTTCCGATTGATACCATGGGACTGTTTCATCAGATAAACCAACAAATGAAAATCCTGACTTGTATGATATTATACCCGAGTATAAAATAAACAAAAGTTTCATCTGATGATGGGGTAGGGTAATCAAATTGGAATATGAAACACACCTATCAATACTACCAAAGGATAGCATAGAATCTAGTCACTAATATTAATTTATACGGATGGATATTGTAGGATAAAATATAAGTAGGAGTTTGACAATACTGGTTCGTTTCTTCCAAATTTGGCACATTTTAATAAGATAAAGCTGATAAAGCCACATCGTGTCCACGACTTGATGGTAAACAGTTTCGAACACTCGAACACTCGAACATTTTTTCTCAAGGTTTTTTTACATTTATTATAATAACTAGGCCTACTTCGTATAATTCAAAAGACAGACAGTTTCAGAGATACTATTTCTAAAACGTTATACAATTGTATGTGTGCATTTTTGGTGATGGATAATTAGTAATAAATATGTCATTAATTTTCTTGCCTCGATTCCTGAGGTATTTCTGATAGTTTGCTAACAATTGATAGGTTTTGGTTCGCGCAAGGTTTAACCAGACGCAAAGTGAAAATACATTATGATTGATAGGACAATAAAATATCAGCTGAAATGTAGACATAACCTGGTCGATCATTCTGTCTTGTCTGTTGGAGTGTTCGAGAGGCAACACTGGCACCGGCTCAGACGAAAGTTGGCGGCGTGTCGGGACATGGGCCGGTGACTGTGTTTCCATCACAATGTCACCTGATTGACTCGCATTCAGATGCAAACCATTCTCCTTTAACACTACTCAATTAGCAGTTGTGCATAAGCTAACGATTTTTCGCCGCATTCCCATCCGTAGAGTTCCGGTGACCCTCGACCAGTTGTGCTAGCGCGACGGCTAAATGAGGAAGTGCAACTGAGAATCAGGGATTATGAACCCCGAAAGTGTATATTGTTGTGCTATTTTATAATGTTATGTACGAGCAATATCCCGATGTCAAGAAGCTTTTCAGCTTCCTTCTGCTTCAGAGAGTCTCGGTAGGCTATACAGACTCAGATATTGCACAAAAAGAGTAATCGGAGGTAGTTTTTTTTGGTGGGAGAACGATGGGCGTTGCTGGGGACCAGAGTAGTAGTACGACAGGGATGCAATGGACAACCGGCCCCTCTCCTACCATCGCGTGGCGGCGACTTCATTGTAGTCTGCAGCCTCACTCTTCCCTACGCGTCACGGCGGTCACTGTAGTCTGCAGCACCACTCCGCCTTCCGCGTCGCAGCGAAATCACTGTAGTCTGCTGCCCCCAAAGACTTAAAACTACTGGACCGCTCGCGCCCGTGGTGAAGCGAACCAAATTTCGGTCCGGCCACGTTCGAGGTCGCGCCGCAAATGGTGGGCTACCGCGGCAGCGCTTAGCATGGGGGATATAGGGAAAAACACGACGCGCGCTCACTTGAATTGAATTTGCAGCCTGGGAACATTTTTTATGGTTGAATGGCCTTCTGATCCGTATCCTGAATAGTTTCTCGAATTTTTAATACCGAAACTAACTATATTTGACTAGGGTTAGTTGCACAAAAATAACAGAAAGTTGGGAGTTTTGTAAAATAATCTCCTCGATGGCTGATTCTTTCATATTTCCAGTCATATAAATTTATGTACGATCCACTAGGCTTTAGGTGTTGTTCAATAATGATGTTTTGAAGTTTTTGGTACTGGAATGATTTTTTATGAGCAGTAATATCGTTCTTTGGACTAGTGAAACTTTGAATTTTAGCATATAAACTTCGACGTTCGCCAAAAGTTGTAGATTGTATAAAAGTTAATTGGCCTATATCATAAAATTTTGTTGATGAATGAATACCAAGACAAATACTTTTTAATAGCAAATGTATTCTTAATAAACATTAATTACCAACATGGTTCGTTTACCCTTCCACGTAGAGTAGTAAGAACGATTACATAATGTTGCATTAATACAAAATTTTGCTATTGAATAACAAAAAATTATCTTCAGTGTATGATAACAATCGATTATGATTTATTTAAGAGACGATACAAATACAGTATAATAATAATGGGGTATAGTATAAATGTATCCGTAGCATTAGTCAGTTTTAAGAGTATTTTGGAAGGCATAGGATTAAATGAAATGATTTTTCTCAAAATTAATTTTTATTTACTGATTTACTGTTACATTACACATTACAGTTGCATTGTAGAATGTTGTAAGATTACTTAGCAAAAGACGACTAAAACAAAAGTCGTATAACTATGTATTTTATCAAAGAACTAGGCCATGTTGTAACACAGCATCACTGAGTTGAATTTAACAGCGTGGCACGGCGCGTGGCACGTCTTGGATAGAGCGCGGGGAAAAGTTTCAGCATCTTTCCAAACGAATTGTAAGCAAACCAACAACTTTACCGAAAAATGTTTTGAATAAAAGTTTTAGAGAAACTAATTATCTACAACTTTCCCGCTGGAAGTTTGTTTCTAACCTAAAAATAAAAAACGTTCTTGCTGAGTAACTTTTTCATGTCCCTCTTTAATAACACGTAAGATTTTTAATTATTAAAAATATTAAAACACGGTAAAATAAAACAATATTGATACTTTCGGATTCCTTAGTTCACGTACACAAAGAATATATAAACTTCATTACAATTCAAACATAGCAGTGAAGTCCAGGAGCGAGTAAACGACTGCGCGTTCAACGCCAGAAACAGCTCTGAGCACACAGTGGCCCACCATTTCTGTTCCGCACAGACCTACGCGGACCGTTTTTAGCTCACTTAGCGATCTCTCCAGTAGTTTTACCTCGATGGCTGCCCCACTCCTACCTTCGCGTCGCGGCGGCGTCAATGCAGTCTGCAACCCCACTTATCCCTCCACGTGACGGCGAAGTCACTGTAGTCAGCAGACTCAATCCTACCTCCACGACCCGGTGACGTCAATGTAGTCTGCAGCCCCACTCCTCCCTCCGCGTCAACGTCGCGGCGACATCACTGTAATCTGCAGCCCAACTCCACCCTCCATGTCGCAGCGACATCACTGTAATCTGCAGCCCCACTCCTCCCTCCGCGTCGCGGTGTCACTGTGATCTGCAGCCCCATCCATCCCTCAGCGTTGCGGCGACATCATTGTAGTCTGCAGCCTCAATCCTCCCTCCTCGACCCGGTGACGTCAATATAGTCTGCAGCCCCACTCCTCCCTCCGCGTCAACGTCGCGGCGACATCACTGTAATCTGCAGCCCCACTCCTCCCTCCGCGTCGCGGTGACGTCACTGCAGTATGCAGCCCCACTCCTCCCTCCGCGTCGTGGTGTCGTCACTATGGTCTGCAGCCCCACTCATTCCTCAGCGTTGCGGCGACATCATTGTAGTCTGCAGCCTCACTCTTCCCTCCACGACCTGGTGACGTCATTGTAGTCTGCAGCCCCACTCCTCCCTCCTCGTCAACGACGCGGCGACATCACTGTAATCTGCAGCCCCACTCCTCCCTCCGCGTCGCGGTGACGTCACTGCAGTCTGCAGCCCCACTCCTCCCTCCGCGTCGCGGTGTCGTCACTGTGGTCTGCAGCCCCACTCATCCCTCAGCGTTGCGGTGACATCATTGTAGTCTGCAGCCTCAATCCTCCCTCCACGACCCGGTTATGTCAATATAGTCAGCTGCCCCACTCGTCCCTCCCCGTCAACGACGCGGCGACATCACTGTAATCTGCAGCCCCACTCTTCCCTCCGCGTCGCGGTGACGTCACTGCAGTATGCAGCCCCACTCCTCCCTCCGCGTCGTGGTGTCGTCACTATGGTTGGCAGCCCCACTCATCCCTCAGCGTTGCGGCGACATCATTGTAGTCTGCAGCCTCACTCTTCCCTCCACGACCCGGTGACGTCATTGTAGTCTGCAGCCCCACTCCTCCCTCCGCGCCAACGACGCGGCGACATCACTGTAATCTGCAGCCCAACTCCGGCCTCCATGTCGCAGCGATATCACTGTAATCTGTAACCTTACTCCTCCCTCTGTGTCACGGCAATGTCACTACAGTCTGACGCACCACTCCTCCCTTCACGACCCGGTGACGTCAATGTAGTCTGCAGCCCCACTCCTCCTTCCGCGTCGCGGTGACGTCACTGCAGTCTGCAGCCCCACTCCTCCTTCCATGTCGTAGCGAAATCACTGTAGTCTGCAGCCCCACTCTTCCCTCCACGTCGCGGCGGCGTTACTGCAGTCTGCAACCTAACTTCTCCCTCCACGTGACGGCAACGACACTGTAGACTGTAGCCCCACTCCTCCCTTCACGTCGCGGTGTCATCACTGTAGTCTGCAGCCCACTCCACCCTCTGCGTTGTAGTTATGTCACTGTAGTCTGCAACTCTACTCCACCGTCTGTGTCACGGTGACATCACTGCAATCTGCAGCTCCACTCCTCCCTCCGCGGTGCGGAGATGTCATTGTGGTCTGCAACCCCACTTCTCCCTCCGCATCGCAGCGACATCGCTGTAGTCTGCAGCCCACTCCGCCCTCTGCGTTGTAGTGATGTCACTGTAGTCTGCCACCCTACTCCACCCTCTGTGTCACGGCAACATCACTGTAATCTGCAGCTCAACTCTTCCTTCCACAACCCTGTGACGTCATTGTAGTCTGCAGCCCCATTTCTCCCTTCGTATTGCGGCGACGTCATTGTAGTCTGCTGCCCCAATAATCCCTCCGCGTCGCAACGGCATCACTGTAGTCTGTTGCCCGACTCATCCCTCCGCGGCGTGGCAACGTCATTGTGGTGTGCAACCCCACTTCTCCCTCAGCGTCGCGGGGACATCATTGTAGTCTGCAGCCACACTCCTCCCTCCGCGTCGTGGTGACGTCACTGTAGTCTGCAGCCCTACTCTACTACTCCTTTTGTGTCACAGCGACGTCACTGCAGTCTGCTGTTCCACTCCTCCCTCCGCGACCCGACGACGGCATTGTAGTCTGCAGCCCCAGCACTTCTCCATCCGCGTTGCGGAAACGTCATTTTAGTCTGCTGCCCCACTCCTCCCTCCGCGTCATGGTGACGTCACTGCAGTCTGCAGAAAAACTTATCTCTCCACGTCACGGTGTCGTCACTGAGGTCTGCAGCCCCAAACATCAGTCCGCGTTGCGCCAAAATTACTGTAGTCTGCGGCCTCCCTCTTCCCTCCGCGTCGTTGCGGCATCACTGTAGTCTGCAGCACCACTCCGCCTTCCGCGACGCAGTGACATCACTGTAGTCTGCAGCCCTACTCCTCCCTCTGTGTCACGGTGACGAGACTGCAGTCTGACGCTCCACTCCTCCCTTCAAGACCCGGTGACGTCAATTTAGTCTGCAGCCCCAATCCTCCTTCCCCGTAGCCGTCACGGAAACGACACTGTAGCCTGAAGCCCCACTCTTCCCGCCGCGTCTTGGTGGCGTCACTGCAGTATGCAACCCCACTTCTCCCTCCACGTGACAGAAACTTAACTGTAGACTGTAACCTCACTCCTCCCTTCGCGTCCCGGCAACGTCATTTTAGTCTGCAGCCCCACTCCTCCCTCCAGTCGTGACGAGATCATTGTAGTGTGCTGCCCCACTCCTCCCTCCGCGTCGTGGCGGCATCACTGTAGTCTGCTGCCCCACTCCTCCTTCCGCGTTGCGGCGACGTCATTGGGGTCTGCAATCCCACTTCTCCCCCCGCGTCGTGGCAACATCACTGTAGTCTGCATCCCACTCACCCCTCCGCTTCGTGGTGATGTCACTGTAGTCTGCCACCCTACTCCTCCCTCTGTGTCACGGCGACATCACTGCACTCTGCACCTCCACTCCTCCCTCCGCAACCCGGTGACGTCATAGTAGTCTGCAGCCCCACTTCTCTCTCCGCATTGCGAACACGTCATTGTAGTCTGCTGCCCAAATCATCCCTCCGCGTCGCTACGGCATCACTGTAGTCTGCAGCCCTACTCTTCCCTCCACATCGCTTCGAAGTAATTGTAGTCTGCAGCCCTACACCTCCCTCTGTGTCACGGTGACGTCACTGCAGTCTGACGCTCCATTCCTCCCTTCACGACCCGGTGACTTCAATGTAGTCTGCAGCCCCAATCCTCCTTCCGCGTCGCCGTCAAGGAAACATCACTGTAGTCTGCAGCCCTACTCCTCCCTCCGCGTTGCGGTGACGTCACTGCAGTCTGCGGCCCGACTCCTCCTTCTGTGTCGAAGAGACATCACTGTAGTCTGAAGCCCCACACTTCCCGCCGTGTCGTGGCGGTATCCCTGTAGTCATCAAACCCCATTTCTCCCTCCACGTGACAGAAATGTCACTGTAGACTGTAGCCCCACTCCTCTCTTCGCGTCGCGGCGACGTCATTGGGGTCTGCAACCCCATTTCTCCCCTCGCGTGGCGAAAAAATCACTGTAATCTGCATCCCACGCCGCCCTCCGCATTGTGATGATGTCACTGTAGTCTGCCACCCTAATCCACCCTCTGTGTCACGGCGACATCACTGCAATCTGCAGCTCCACTCCTCCCCACTTACCGGCGACCCAGTGACGTCATTGTAGTCTGCAGCACCACTTCTCCCTCCGCATTGCGGTGACATCACTGTAGTCTGCTATCCCACTCCTCCCTCCGCGTCATGGTGACGTCACTGCAGTCTGCAGAAAAACTCATCCCTCCGCGTTGTGGGGGCGTCACTGTGGTCTGCAGCCCCACTCATCCCTCCACGTTGCGCCGACATTACTGTAGTCTGCGGCCTCCCTATTCCCTGCGCGTCGTTGCGGCATCAATGTAGTCTGCAGCACCACCCCGCCTTCCGCGTCGCAACGACATCACTGTAGTCTGCAACCCTACTCTTCCCTCCATGTCGCTTCGAAGTCATTGTAGTCTGCCACCCTACTCCACCCTCTGTGTCACGGTGACATCACTGCAATCTGCAGCTCCACTCCTCCCCACTTACGGTGACCCGGTGACGTCATTGTAGTCTGAAGCCCCACTTCTCCCTCCGCATTGCGGCGCCGTCATTGTAGTCTGCTGCCCCAATAATCCCTCCGCGTTTTGACGGAATCACTGTAGACTGCTGCCCCACTCCTTCCGCGTCGCGGCGACGTAATTGTGGGCTTCAACCCCAGGTCTCCCTCAGCGTCGTGGTTACGTCACTGTAGTCTGAAGCCCTGCTACTCTTTTTGTGTCCCGGCTACGTCACTGCAGTCTGCAGTTCCAATTCTCCCTCTGCGATGCGGCGACGTTATTGTAGTCTGCAGCACCCCTCCGCCTTCTGTGACGCAGCAACATCACTGCAGTCTGTAGCCCAACTCATCCCTCCGCGTCGTGGTGACGTCACTGTTGTCTTCAGCCCTACCATTCCCTCCACGTCACTTCGACGTCATTGTAGAATGCAGTCCTACTACTCCCTCTGTGTTACGGCGACGTCACTGCAGTCTGACGCTCCACTCCTCCCTCCACGACACGGTGACTTCACTGCAGTGCAGTATGCAGCCCCACTCCTCCTTCCGTGTCGCAGCAACATCACTGTAGTCTGCATCCCCACTCTTCCCATCGCGTCACGGCGCGTCACTGCAGTCTGCAACCCCACTTCTCCCTCCACGTGAGGACAAAGTCACTGTAGACTGCAGCCCCACTCCTCCCTCCGCGTTGCGGTGACGTCACTGTAGTCTGCAGCCCCACTCCTCCCTCCACGTCGCAAAGACGTCACTGTAGTCTGCAGCCCCACTCCTCCCTCTGCGTCGTAGTGACGTCACTGTAGTCTGCAGCCCCACTCCTCCCTCTTCGTCGTGGTGACATCACTGTAGTCTGCAGCCCCACTCATCCCTCCTTGTTGTGGTGACATCACTGTAGTCTACAGCCCTACTATTCCCTCCACGTCACTTCGACGTCATTGTAGGATGCAGTCCTACATCTCCCTCTGTGTCACGGAGACGTCACTGCAGTCTGACGCTCCACTCCTCCCTCCACAACACGGTGACGCAAATGTAGTCTGCAGCCACACTCCTCCCTCCGCGTCGCGGTGACGTCACTACAGTCTGCAGCCCCACTTCTCCTTCCGTGTCGCAGCAACATCATTGTAGTCTGCAGCTCCACTCTTCCTTCCGCGTCACGGCGGCGTCACTGCAGTCTGCAACCCTACTTCTCCCTCCACGTGAGGGCAACGTCGCTGTAGACTGCAGCCCCACTCCTCCCTTCGCATCGTGGCGACGTCATTGTAGTCTGCAGCCCCACTCCTCCCTCCGCGTCGCGGCGATGTCAATGTAGTCTGCAGCCCCACTCCTCACTCCGCGTCGTGGTGATGCAACTTTAGTCTGCAGCCCCTCTCCTCCCTCCGCGTCGCGGTGGCGTCACTGTAGTCTGCAGCTCCACTTCATCCTCCGCGAGCCGGTGACGTTTTTGTAGTCTGCAGAACCACTCCTCTCTCCGTGTCTCCGTCACGGTGACATCACTGTAGTCTGCAGCCCCATACCTCCTTCCGCGCCGCGGTGACGTCACTGCAGTGTGCAGCACCACTCCGCCTTCCACGTCGTGGTGACGTCACTGTAGTCTGCAGCGCCACTCCTCCCTCCGCGTCGCGGTGACGTCACTGTTGTCTACAGCCCCACTATTCCCTCCACCTCGCGGCGGCGTTACTGCAATCTGAAACCCTACTCCTCCCTCCGCGTCATGGCGATGTCACTGTAGTCTGCAGCCCCACTCCTCCCTCGGTGTTGCGGCGGCGTCACTGTAGTCTGCAGCCTCCTTGTTTTCTGAACTGGAATTTTTCCTTTTGGAAACCCGAAATTAAGATGCTGTAAACATGGTTTTATACAAACTAAATATATTTGGAAAACATTTTCTCCCGGAATCATTAAAATGTCAAAGGGTGTATCAGGGAACTAAATAAATAAATATGGAGGAAAATTATAATAATTACATAAAGGAGGAAGAATGTCTTATACGCAAGTATATACCGTAGAACCTCGATAGTTCGACGCTTTGTGAACTAAAGGGGTGTCGAACTACCGAAATGTCTAACTATAGGGAGTATATGGAACATTTTAACACAGGGAATATTAAAACACGATTTTAATTTAGAAAGTACAGTAACACAAATTTAATGAATACAGTAATTTAAAACTAAACAAAAATCAAATAAACGTAACTGAAATAAAATTATAACTCCGCAGCGTCTCGAGCGAACTGACTTGACTTACTTACAGTGACGGGCGGGGAAGGGGGTGGATAGGATGGGGTAGAGGTGGGAAGGATGAGTTATTTATAGAAAAGGCGGTGGCGTTCGCGAAAAAAATTAGCGGGCTTCGGACACTGACCGGCGAACCGTCAAGGATACGACGGTCGCCGCTACTGTAATGTCACGGCCCGTGTCGAAGTATACAGACTGACGAAGTATCGAGTTTCGAACTATCGAAGTTCTACTGTATTTGTACTTTGAAGGTACACCGAATTTTTGAGTAAGGGTAATTAAAAGATTTTCCCCAGTAGGGTAGAATGGAGTCTCCGACCCCAGGAGGAGTCAGGAGGAGCACCCCCCCCCCCCCGAGCCCCCCCCCCCGAGGTCTTGTCTGTGACACTTTGCGAATTATTTTTTGCGAACTTTTTTGCGAACTTTTTTGCAAACTTTTTTTGCGAATTTTTTTTTTTGCGAATTTTTTTTTTTGCGAATTTTTTTTTTGCGAATTTTTTTTTGCGAATTTTTTTTTGCGAATTTTTTTTGCGAATTTTTTTTTTTGCGATTTTTTTTTGCGAATTTTTTTTGTTGTTGCGAATCCTAACCTAACCTAACCTAACCTAACCTAACCTAACCTAACCTAACCTAACCCATCCTAACCTAACCTAACCTAACCTAACCTAACCTAACCTAACCTAACCCATCCTAACCTAACCTCGGATCAGATTTCTGATTGCAGATTCTTGTTCGTCTAGTCGAGCCGAGTCATTTGAGTACCCACATCGTACACTTTGGATGATGTTTACAAAAAAGGGGCCCGCACCACACTTTCGACCTTTTTTTTTTGCATTTTTGGAATCTCCTCGTCAAGCCGAGTATTCTCAGTACCCACATGACATACTTTGGATAATTAATACAAGAGTTGATCAGGGTAACGCTACAACCAACAGAGCTAGCCCATCAGCGCTTGCGATCAATTGAACTACCAGTGAATGCAAATTTTGAGGAGAATATAATTGCAATGCTTTGAACATATACTGCAAAGGGGGGTGTATCGATACACCCCCCTTCAAGTACTCTGCACCGAGGCAGACGTTCACACAAATAAGCGTCGCGTCCAGTCTACTGTCTGGGAATGCGGATGTTGTAATTTGATACCTCGACTGGAGGGTGCAGGTGTTCACACAAAAAACCGACAAGTCGAGACCTGTCTGGGAATGCGGATGTTGTAATTTGATACCTCGACTGGAGGGTGCAGGTGTTCACACAAAAAACCGACAAGTCGAGACCTGTCTGGGAATGCGGATGCTGTAATTTGATACCTCGACGGGAAGACGGCTGACCCTTCTAGGAACCCATAATTATAGTCCGCCCGTATCGAATTCCGAGCAATAAATCACCAGTTGTCAAACACCCACGGTATCATTCTTGTTTTTGGCTTCAACAATTCCTGACGTATGGGGGAGCGAAAATCTCCCCCTAACCCATTATGTGTTAGGGGGAGCGAAAATCTCCCCCTAGTAATTAAATCAACAGAACACCAGTTGTCACGGTCTCATTCTTGTTCTAGTCTTCAACAATTCCTGACGTATGGGGGAGCGAAAATCTCCCCCTAAGCCATTATGTGTTAGGGGGAGCGAAAATCTCCCCCTAGTAATTAAATCAACAGAGCTAGCCCATCAGCGCCTGCGGACAATTGAACTACCAGTGAATGCAAATGCGGATGTTGTAATTTGATACCTCGACTGGAGGGTGCAGGTGTTCACACAAAAAACCGACAAGTCGAGACCTGTCTGGGGTGCAGCTGCGCCCGACCTCAGGAGGGCCAGGAGGAGCAGAGGAGCAGGAGGGGCAGGAGGGGCAGGAGGAGCAGGAGGAGCAGGAGGGACAGGAGGAGCAGGAGGAGCAGGAGGGGCAGGAGGAGCAGGAGGAGCAGGAGGGGCAGGAGGAGCAGGAGGAGCAGGAGGGGCATGAGGAGCAGGAGGAGCAGGAGGGGCAGGAGGAGCAGGAGGAGCAGGAGGGACAGGAGGAGCAGGAGGAGCAGGAGGAGCAGGAGGGGCAGGAGGGTCAGGAGGAGCAGGAGGAGCAGGAGGGGCAGGAGGAGCAGGAGGAGCAGGAGGGGCAGGAGGAGCCCCCCCCCTCCAACCGGGCAAGGTTTCGTCTGTGACACTTTTGCCAGCCAAGACGCCTGCGGACAATTGAACTACCAGTGAATGCAAATGCGGATGTTGTAATTTGATACCTCGACTGGAGGGTGCAGGTGTTCACACAAAAAACCGACAAGTCGAGACCTGTCTGGGGTGCAGCTGCGCCCGACCTCAGGAGGGCCAGGAGGGACTGGAGGAGCCCCCCCCCCCAGACGCCTGCACCAACACTTGGAAGAAAATCCTCCTACATTAGAAGGATTTCCTTCTGTTCCCTAACATGAAAAGCTTTTGTGGCCTTGAAAAAGGCCGATTGTGATGGTGGGATCAGGTGGAGGTTAAGGTGTTGGAAAACGTTTATTTTTTACTGTTAAAAAACTTTGTTACTTCATCAGGGTGCAGTTCATCGGTCCGCCGATTCCACCACATTTCAACAAGCATCATGTACTTCTGCTCATGTTCAATGGCGTAGAAGTGCTCCTCTTCAATGGGGTAGAAATTCATCTTGTAGTCCATGTCACGCTGCCAATATTCCCACTCCAAGCCGTCCAGCGGGCAATGGTTCCACATGCTGTTGATTCCCCGTCGTCTGGAGTACAGAGCGTCGTCAAGATCTTGAGTAGTTGAATACATTTTTGGTTCATGAACGTACTTGAACTTTTTGTCAATGCGCCATAGCCTCTTCTTATGGAAATGCTTCAAGGTGCATTCATCGTCGTCTTTTCGGTTGTAGAATTCATCACCTTCGAAGTAATCATCTTCATCGTCAAACGGTCTCTTCTTATTATTGCTATTCATTGTCGTTTCCGCTGCAACACATACATCCTCCAACTCAACGTCTGTGATGTCACAATCCCACTCGATGTTGGCCATGATCTCTTCGTAGCTGTTGACGCTTCGAAACTCAAGACTAAACTAAACTTTACTGCTAGGGGCGGGCTGTGCGTCGTGGGATGATGGGCGCAGGTGTACAGACAAAAAACCGTCGCGTCACCCTACTGTCTGGGAATGCGGATGCCGTAATTTGATACCTCTACGGGAGGGCGCGGGTGTTCACACAAAAAACCGACGAGTCGAGACCTGTCTGGGAATGCGGATGCTGTAATTTGATACCCCGACAGGAGGGCGACCGACCCTTGCAGGAACCCATAATTATAGACCACCCGCGTCGAATTCCGAGCAATAGTACACCAGCTGTCAAACACCCACGGTCTCATTCTTGTTCTAGTCTTCAACAATTCCTGACGTATGGGGGAGCGAAAATCTCCCCCTAGTAATTAAATCAACAGAACACCAGTTGTCAAACACCCACGGTCTCATTCTTGTTCGGGAGTTTGAAGTGTGTGGCTGTGTAATAGTGTTGCTGTGTGACGTTCTGTCAGAGCGATCGCCCGACGTTTTGGCCTAACCTACAAAATGAACCACTTAACCGCCTATGGGTTTAATGATCGGCCTTTGTCTGTACTGTTTGACAGCAGCGATAATCCATGGTTCAAAGCTAAGGATGTAGCTACAATATTGGGATACGCCAACCCTAAAGAAGCAATCAGAGTACATGTTAGAGAAAAATATCGCAAAACAATTCCTGAAGTATGGGGGAGCGAAAATCTCCCCCTAACCTATAACGAGAAACATTCAATCTTTCTTAACGAGCCGGGATTATATTCGTTACTTATGAAATCTAAAATGCCCATCGCCGAGAAGTTTCAAGATTGGATCTTTGAAGAAGTTTTGCCATCCATTAGAAAAAATGGTCAGTACAGACTTATAAACGAGAACCAACGGCTGCTACAATCACTTACAAAGTCGCTAACAAATAACCGAAAGCTAGATCAAACAAATTCCGAGTTTAAAACTACAAATGATATATTGTGTATGGAAAACCAATCCATGAATCAAACGCTGATCGAACAGACATCTAAAGTGGCAGTGTTGCCTGAAGATGTAAATCTGAAGCATATATTTTGTGTGATGATTAGGGAAACCCTTCTAGAGCAGTACGGAGTTTGTGAATACAAGTGCATTCGAACACAGAAGAGGAATTTCAAACAAGCCTTGAAAAAAGCAAAGGAAGAAGGATTTACAATGTGCTACTGTAGAGAAAATGTCCCCAACGGCATAAACATAGTGAATAAGGCTAAAGAAGTGATGAAGAGTTACGGCATGCACATTGACTGCAGATACAACAACATCCTAACCTCACACAATTTCATTAATGTAGTTGAACATATCTTTGACAATGCATAGGTCTGCGCTTGTGGACTCGTTCCAGAACCTTCGACGCTAGTCAGGTAGCAACAGTCGATACGTGCTCCAAAGATGACCAGTGTGGATGACGCAAGAAAAGTAATCACCATATCAATGAACAAAATACGTTATAAACGTAACAACATCCGAGAAAGGCTCGCAATCAAGTTAGTGTTGGATAGAGCGAGAGATGTGTTTGAGAGAAAATATCATATGAAACAGCATACTTATGAAAAAAAAAACAAAAATATTGAATATCATGTGAAAGAATATAACTATGAAGAAAACAAAACAGACTGTTAAATTTAACGAGGAGCTAAATACACAGTACACTTACGAGCCCTGTGAGGATGTACAACAATTAACGTGGACTCAAATCGCAATAGATGAAATGAGATTCCGCAGACCGTTGGAACTGATGTTGGGTGAAAAAATCAAACATCTAACTTATTGCAACAAGATGTGTCACAGCGAGTGCATACAGTTTACTTCAAGGGTGAGCAGACGCACCATCAGTCCGTAGTACGGTAGAAGTCACACGGTAAGGACGTCAACATGGCCGCTTACGTTTCTGCGGACGACTATATCAAATCGTTTATTCAGGAGATTGAGGTTATGAACAATAATGCTAGTGATCAGACATTGGCATCACCTCAGACGTCATCTGTAAAACCGATCACTGCCTGCAAGAGACGAAGGAGGCCAACTCTCATCGAAGTGGAAACCAAGAAACCAGGATGGGTGCCAAAACCAACAGATGATTGTCCCATAGTGTCATGGATGGAGGATGGGAATACTTTTGCTGTTCAAAACCCGGAAACAAAGGACAAATTTTATTGAAAATGGAAATGTACGATGGTACAGATATGGTGTTCATGTGCAGTTTATTTTTGGACAAAGATGGTGAAATGCTCCAAAGTGTTAGACAAGTAGTTGATAAAGTGGAAAACATGTGGATCGATAAATCAACAGGAGTACCGAAAATTACAGGCTTAACTCAAACTGTTACACAACGCAGTGCAGTTTCGCAACCAACGTCGAAGAAGCGAGCTGTGAGGAAGAAACAACGAGTGTCGCCAGCAGTCAATTAAAGCATCAGCATTCCCAGACAGGAGGGCGACGCGTCGGTTTTTTGTGTGTGAACACCTGCGCCCGGCCAACTACTAGAGATGTCGAGCAGCAGCACTTTCAAGCTAGAGTTTCCGAGCGTGAACGGCACTGCAGCAACCGAGGACCTGAGAGCTACCCTCAACAACTGCAAGTCTGACTCTCCGCTCTACACCAGGATAGACGATCTCAGAGAGGAATGCGACTATCTCATCACTGCGATGGAGCGAGCCACAACACCCTTTGGCGAGACGATCATCGTGATCCTGGAGGGGCAGGTCGGGGACGACTTCTTTCTGCGAGTCTACCTGCCTAGGCGCTTCAACGAGGTCCTGAGCAACACCGACATCGAGCGCTACAACAGCGGGTTTGGAGAACGCCTTCGCTTGGTGAAGCGCAGCCCGAGGGGTTCCAATAGCAGATTCACACCTTTGGAGTTTATGTAAAGCAAGACTTGAAGATTATGTAAATACCTTTGTAAATTAGTTTTCGTAGTCAATACTTATAGTCACGTTCAGAACATAACCACTGTGTTATTTATTTCACTTAACCCCAAAAATGTCCTTTGGTAGTAAGTTTAAGAGCGTGAGTATGGTAACTGTGAGGTGTTTAGCTCATCAGCGTCATCATCAGAATCATCGATATTTGTACATAGATGTAACCCACCGCGTAATGCGATACAATTGATTGGAGCGCATCGTGTGTGAGCTGTCTTGTGATGGCGACATAGCACTGCGTTTGTAACAAAATAACGTGTACATTAACACGACGATCACTTTTCTTGCTCAAGTCACGATGGGCATTATGGCGTACAGGACGATTTAGTATGACAATAAACTTCTCGAATGTTAGTACGTTAAATCGTAGCTTGTTCATTGACGCATCGATCCCTATTCTTGTTTCAGTCTCAATATGCATTATGGCGTACGTGCCAGATGGTACTAACAACGCTTGAAATAAACTGCACACATGTGTTGCGATACATCCAAACACAACAAGTTAGATGCATCATTCAATCATTCAGCATCAATTGAAATGTTATGCGTGGCATCATTTCATCTGGTGTAATTTGAGGGAATAACTCGACTACGAACCTTTATCGTATGTTAGTTCGTTAACAACGTAAATTGTACATTAACACGATGATCACTTTTCTTGCTTAAGTCACGATGTGCATTATGGCGTACGGGACGATTGGTAATAACAGCGTTTAAAGTAAACTGTGCACATTCGTTGTGATACGTCTTGTCACAGCACGTTAGATTTCACATTCTCACATTCAACATCAATTACAATTGTAGACGTAATCTCATTTCATCTGTTGTGATTTAAGTCCACGTTAACCGTTGCACATCCCCACGAGGCTCGTAAGTGTAATGAGTATTTAGTATGACAATAAACTTCTCGAATGTTAGTACGTTAAATCGTAGCTTGTTCATTGACTCATCGATCCCTATTCTTGTTTCAGTCTCAATATGCATTATGGTGTACGTGCCAGATGGTACTAACAACGCTTGAAATAAACTGCACACATGTGTTGTGATACATCCAAACACAACAAGTTAGATGCATCATTCTAACATTCAGCATCAATTGAAATGTTATGCGTGATATCATTTCATCTGGTGTAATTTGAGGGAATAACTCGACTACGAACCTTTATCGTATGTTAGTTCGTTAACAACGTAACTTGTACATTGACGCATCGATCACTTTTCATGCTTAAGTCACAATGTGCATTATGATGTATGTGACGACTGGTAATAGCAATGCTTGAAGTAAACTGAGCACATGTGTTGCGATACGTCTTGTCACAGCAGGTTATATTGCTCATTTCCCCATTCAACATCAATTACAATTGTATGCGTAATCTCATTTCATCGGTTTTAATTCAAGTCCGCGTTAACTGTTGTACATCCTCACGCGGTTCGTAAGTGTAACGAGCATTTAGTTTTACATTAAACTTCTCGTATGTCAATCCCAAGTAATCGGTGTTTGAAGAAGTTTGCCTTTCCCTCAAGAATTGTCACTAGCATTATAACATACGCGTTTAATAACCAGATCGCACTTGTAATATTTTTGTATACCGATAAAAATTCCAAGTAATCGAGGTTTGAAGAAGTTCGCACATTGATAAAAAAAAAAAAAATCCAAGTAAACGATGTTTGAAGACGTTTGAGTTTTCGCCATCACACAAGTTCCAATCTTGAGTAATGTCAACCCAAGAAAATGAAAGCTAACAGCATCACGTAGTTGTGTTAAGTTACGATAGGTATAGTTAGGTTTATTAAGACTGTTTCCAGTTAGAAAGGGGAAACATGGAGAGACTTATCTCATCGTTAGGTTACGATATCCAGTGTAAAGTTAGGTCTCTGAATAGAAATAGGAAACGTAGACAGTTGTATCTCATCCTTAGGTTATGTTATGCTCTGTTAAGTTAGGTTTGTGCTTATAGATAGGAAATATTGTCAGTAGTATCTCGTCGTTAGGTTAAGTCATGCTCTGTTAAGTTAGGTTTGTTGTTGAATATACAAAAAAAAAATCTGTACCTTAATGTCGGCGTGCGCATTATGATTATACCATTTTTAAATTGCGCACGCCGACATTAAGGTACAGATTTTTTTTTTTTGTATATTCAACAACAAACCTAACTTAACAGAGCATGACTTAACCTAACGACGAGATACTACTGACAATATTTCCTATCTATAAGCACAAACCTAACTTAACAGAGCATAACATAACCTAAGGATGAGATACAACTGTCTACGTTTCCTATTTCTATTCAGAGACCTAACTTTACACTGGATATCGTAACCTAACGATGAGATAAGTCTCTCCATGTTTCCCCTTTCTAACTGGAAACAGTCTTAATAAACCTAACTATACCTATCGTAACTTAACACAACTACGTGATGCTGTTAGCTTTCATTTTCTTGGGTTGACATTACTCAAGATTGGAACTTGTGTGATGGCGAAAACTCAAACGTCTTCAAACATCGTTTACTTGGATTTTTTTTTTTTATCAATGTGCGAACTTCTTCAAACCTCGATTACTTGGAATTTTTATCGGTATACAAAAATATTACAAGTGCGATCTGGTTATTAAACGCGTATGTTATAATGCTAGTGACAATTCTTGAGGGAAAGGCAAACTTCTTCAAACACCGATTACTTGGGATTGACATACGAGAAGTTTAATGTAAAACTAAATGCTCGTTACACTTACGAACCGCGTGAGGATGTACAACAGTTAACGCGGACTTGAATTAAAACCGATGAAATGAGATTACGCATACAATTGTAATTGATGTTGAATGGGGAAATGAGCAATATAACCTGCTATGACAAGACGTATCGCAACACATGTGCTCAGTTTACTTCAAGCATTGCTATTACCAGTCGTCACATACATCATAATGCACATTGTGACTTAAGCATGAAAAGTGATCGATGCGTCAATGTACAAGTTACGTTGTTAACGAACTAACATACGATAAAGGTTCGTAGTCGAGTTATTCCCTCAAATTACACCAGATGAAATGATATCACGCATAACATTTCAATTGATGCTGAATGTTAGAATGATGCATCTAACTTGTTGTGTTTGGATGTATCACAACACATGTGTGCAGTTTATTTCAAGCGTTGTTAGTACCATCTGGCACGTACACCATAATGCATATTGAGACTGAAACAAGAATAGGGATCGATGAGTCAATGAACAAGCTACGATTTAACGTACTAACATTCGAGAAGTTTATTGTCATACTAAATACTCATTACACTTACGAGCCTCGTGGGGATGTGCAACGGTTAACGTGGACTTAAATCACAACAGATGAAATGAGATTACGTCTACAATTGTAATTGATGTTGAATGTGAGAATGTGAAATCTAACGTGCTGTGACAAGACGTATCACAACGAATGTGCACAGTTTACTTTAAACGCTGTTATTACCAATCGTCCCGTACGCCATAATGCACATCGTGATTTAAGCAAGAAAAGTGATCATCGTGTTAATGTACAATTTACGTTGTTAACGAACTAACATACGATAAAGGTTCGTAGTCGAGTTATTCCCTCAAATTACACCAGATGAAATGATGCCACGCATAACATTTCAATTGATGCTGAATGATTGAATGATGCATCTAACTTGTTGTGTTTGGATGTATCGCAACACATGTGTGCAGTTTATTTCAAGCGTTGTTAGTACCATCTGGCACGTACGCCATAATGCATATTGAGACTGAAACAAGAATAGGGATCGATGCGTCAATGAACAAGCTACGATTTAACGTACTAACATTCGAGAAGTTTATTGTCATACTAAATACTCATTACACTTATGAGCCGCGTGAGGATGTACAATGGTTAACGTGGACTTAAATCACAACAGATGAAATGAGATTACGTCTACAATTGTAATTGATGTTGAATGTGAGAATGTGAAATCTAACGTGCTGTGACAAGACGTATCACAACGAATGTGCACAGTTTACTTTAAACGCTGTTATTACCAATCGTCCTGTACGCCATAATGCCCATCGTGACTTAAGCAAGAAAAGTGATCGTCGTGTTAATGTACACGTTATTTTGTTACAAACGCAGTGCTATGTCGCCATCACAAGACAGCTCACACACGATGCGCTCCAATCAATTGTATCGCATTACGCGGTGGGTTACATCTATGTACAAATATCGATGATTCTGATGATGACGCTGATGAGCTAAACACCTCACAGTTACCATACTCACGCTCTTAAACTTACTACCAAAGGACATTTTTGGGGTTAAGTGAAATAAATAACACAGTGGTTATGTTCTGAACGTGACTATAAGTATTGACTACGAAAACTAATTTACAAAGGTATTTACATAATCTTCAAGTCTTGCTTTACATAAACTCCAAAGGTGTGAATCTGCTATTGGAACACCTCGGGCTGCGCATCACCAAGCGAAGGCGTTCTCCAAACCCGCTGTTGTAGCGCTCGATGTCGGTGTTGCTCAGGACCTCGTTGAAGCGCCTAGGCAGGTAGACTCGCAGAAAGAAGTCGTCCCCGACCTGCCCCTCCAGGATCACGATGATCGTCTCGCCAAAGGGTGTTGTGGCTCGCTCCATCGCAGTGATGAGATAGTCGCATTCCTCTCTGAGATCGTCTATCCTGGTGTAGAGCGGAGAGTCAGACTTGCAGTTGTTGAGGGTAGCTCTCAGGTCCTCGGTTGCTGCAGTGCCGTTCACGCTCGGAAACTCTAGCTTGAAAGTGCTGCTGCTCGACATCTCTAGTAGTTGGCCGGGCGCAGGTGTTCACACACAAAAAACCGACGCGTCGCCCTCCTGTCTGGGAATGCTGATGCTTTAATTGACTGCTGGCGACACTCGTTGTTTCTTCCTCACAGCTCGCTTCTTCGACGTTGGTTGCGAAACTGCACTGCGTTGTGTAACAGTTTGAGTTAAGCCTGTAATTTTCGGTACTCCTGTTGATTTATCGATCCACATGTTTTCCACTTTATCAACTACTTGTCTAACACTTTGGAGCATTTCACCATCTTTGTCCAAAAATAAACTGCACATGAACACCATATCTGTACCATCGTACATTTCCATTTTCAATAAAATTTGTCCTTTGTTTCCGGGTTTTGAACAGCAAAAGTATTCCCATCCTCCATCCATGACACTATGGGACAATCATCTGTTGGTTTTGGCACCCATCCTGGTTTCTTGGTTTCCACTTCGATGAGAGTTGGCCTCCTTCGTCTCTTGCAGGCAGTGATCGGTTTTACAGATGACGTCTGAGGTGATGCCAATGTCTGATCACTAGCATTATTGTTCATAACCTCAATCTCCTGAATAAACGATTTGATATAGTCGTCCGCAGAAACGTAAGCGGCCATGTTGACGTCCTTACCGTGTGACTTCTACCGTACTACGGACTGATGGTGCGTCTGCTCACCCTTGAAGTAAACTGTATGCACTCGCTGTGACACATCTTGTTGCAATAAGTTAGATGTTTGATTTTTTCACCCAACATCAGTTCCAACGGTCTGCGGAATCTCATTTCATCTATTGCGATTTGAGTCCACGTTAATTGTTGTACATCCTCACAGGGCTCGTAAGTGTACTGTGTATTTAGCTCCTCGTTAAATTTAACAGTCTGTTTTGTTTTCTTCATAGTTATATTCTTTCACATGATATTCAATATTTTTGTTTTTTTTTTCATAAGTATGCTGTTTCATATGATATTTTCTCTCAAACACATCTCTCGCTCTATCCAACACTAACTTGATTGCGAGCCTTTCTCGGATGTTGTTACGTTTATAACGTATTTTGTTCATTGATATGGTGATTACTTTTCTTGCGTCATCCACACTGGTCATCTTTGGAGTACGTATCGACTGTTGCTACCTGACTAGCGTCGAAGGTTCTGGAACGAGTCCACAAGCGCAGACCTATGCATTGTCAAAGATATGTTCAACTACATTAATGAAATTGTGTGAGGTTAGGATGTTGTTGTATCTGCAGTCAATGTGCATGCCGTAACTCTTCATCACTTCTTTAGCCTTATTCACTATGTTTATGCCGTTGGGGACATTTTCTCTACAGTAGCACATTGTAAATCCTTCTTCCTTTGCTTTTTTCAAGGCTTGTTTGAAATTCCTCTTCTGTGTTCGAATGCACTTGTATTCACAAACTCCGTACTGCTCTAGAAGGGTTTCCCTAATCATCACACAAAATATATGCTTCAGATTTACATCTTCAGGCAACACTGCCACTTTAGATGTCTGTTCGATCAGCGTTTGATTCATGGATTGGTTTTCCATACACAATATATCATTTGTAGTTTTAAACTCGGAATTTGTTTGATCTAGCTTTCGGTTATTTGTTAGCGACTTTGTAAGTGATTGTAGCAGCCGTTGGTTCTCGTTTATAAGTCTGTACTGACCATTTTTTCTAATGGATGGCAAAACTTCTTCAAAGATCCAATCTTGAAACTTCTCGGCGATGGGCATTTTAGATTTCATAAGTAACGAATATAATCCCGGCTCGTTAAGAAAGATTGAATGTTTCTCGTTATAGGTTAGGGGGAGATTTTCGCTCCCCCATACTTCAGGAATTGTTTTGCGATATTTTTCTCTAACATGTACTCTGATTGCTTCTTTAGGGTTGGCGTATCCCAATATTGTAGCTACATCCTTAGCTTTGAACCATGGATTATCGCTGCTGTCAAACAGTACAGACAAAGGCCGATCATTAAACACATAGGCGGTTAAGTGGTTCATTTTGTAGGTTAGGCCAAAACGTCGGGCGATCGCTCTGACAGAACGTCACACAGCAACACTATTACACAGCCACACACTTCAAACTCCCGAACAAGAATGAGACCGTGGGTGTTTGACAACTGGTGTTCTGTTGATTTAATTACTAGGGGGAGATTTTCGCTCCCCCATACGTCAGGAATTGTTGAAGACTAGAACAAGAATGAGACCGTGGGTGTTTGACAGCTGGTGTACTATTGCTCGGAATTCGACGCGGGTGGTCTATAATTATGGGTTCCTGCAAGGGTCGGTCGCCCTCCTGTCGGGGTATCAAATTACAGCATCCGCATTCCCAGACAGGTCTCGACTCGTCGGTTTTTTGTGTGAACACCCGCGCCCTCCCGTAGAGGTATCAAATTACGGCATCCGCATTCCCAGACAGTAGGGTGACGCGACGGTTTTTTGTCTGTACACCTGCGCCCATCATCCCACGACGCACAGCCCGCCCCTAGCAGTAAAGTTTAGTTTAGTCTTGAGTTTCGAAGCGTCAACAGCTACGAAGAGATCATGGCCAACATCGAGTGGGATTGTGACATCACAGACGTTGAGTTGGAGGATGTATGTGTTGCAGCGGAAACGACAATGAATAGCAATAATAAGAAGAGACCGTTTGACGATGAAGATGATTACTTCGAAGGTGATGAATTCTACAACCGAAAAGACGACGATGAATGCACCTTGAAGCATTTCCATAAGAAGAGGCTATGGCGCATTGACAAAAAGTTCAAGTACGTTCATGAACCAAAAATGTATTCAACTACTCAAGATCTTGACGACGCTCTGTACTCCAGACGACGGGGAATCAACAGCATGTGGAACCATTGCCCGCTGGACGGCTTGGAGTGGGAATATTGGCAGCGTGACATGGACTACAAGATGAATTTCTACCCCATTGAAGAGGAGCACTTCTACGCCATTGAACATGAGCAGAAGTACATGATGCTTGTTGAAATGTGGTGGAATCGGCGGACCGATGAACTGCACCCTGATGAAGTAACAAAGTTTTTTAACAGTAAAAAATAAACGTTTTCCAACACCTTAACCTCCACCTGATCCCACCATCACAATCGGCCTTTTTCAAGGCCACAAAAGCTTTTCATGTTAGGGAACAGAAGGAAATCCTTCTAATGTAGGAGGATTTTCTTCCAAGTGTTGGTGCAGGCGTCTGGGGGGGGGGCTCCTCCAGTCCCTCCTGGCCCTCCTGAGGTCGGGCGCAGCTGCACCCCAGACAGGTCTCGACTTGTCGGTTTTTTGTGTGAACACCTGCACCCTCCAGTCGAGGTATCAAATTACAACATCCGCATTTGCATTCACTGGTAGTTCAATTGTCCGCAGGCGTCTTGGCTGGCAAAAGTGTCACAGACGAAACCTTGCCCGGTTGGAGGGGGGGGGCTCCTCCTGCCCCTCCTGCTCCTCCTGCTCCTCCTGCCCCTCCTGCTCCTCCTGCTCCTCCTGACCCTCCTGCCCCTCCTGCTCCTCCTGCTCCTCCTGCTCCTCCTGCTCCTCCTGCCCCTCCTGCTCCTCCTGCTCCTCCTGCCCCTCCTGCTCCTCCTGCTCCTCATGCCCCTCCTGCTCCTCCTGCTCCTCCTGCCCCTCCTGCTCCTCCTGCTCCTCCTGCCCCTCCTGCTCCTCCTGCTCCTCCTGTCCCTCCTGCTCCTCCTGCTCCTCCTGCCCCTCCTGCCCCTCCTGCTCCTCTGCTCCTCCTGGCCCTCCTGAGGTCGGGCGCAGCTGCACCCCAGACAGGTCTCGACTTGTCGGTTTTTTGTGTGAACACCTGCACCCTCCAGTCGAGGTATCAAATTACAACATCCGCATTTGCATTCACTGGTAGTTCAATTGTCCGCAGGCGCTGATGGGCTAGCTCTGTTGATTTAATTACTAGGGGGAGATTTTCGCTCCCCCTAACACATAATGGCTTAGGGGGAGATTTTCGCTCCCCCATACGTCAGGAATTGTTGAAGACTAGAACAAGAATGAGACCGTGACAACTGGTGTTCTGTTGATTTAATTACTAGGGGGAGATTTTCGCTCCCCCTAACACATAATGGGTTAGGGGGAGATTTTCGCTCCCCCATACGTCAGGAATTGTTGAAGCCAAAAACAAGAATGATACCGTGGGTGTTTGACAACTGGTGATTTATTGCTCGGAATTCGATACGGGCGGACTATAATTATGGGTTCCTAGAAGGGTCAGCCGTCTTCCCGTCGAGGTATCAAATTACAGCATCCGCATTCCCAGACAGGTCTCGACTTGTCGGTTTTTTGTGTGAACACCTGCACCCTCCAGTCGAGGTATCAAATTACAACATCCGCATTCCCAGACAGTAGACTGGACGCGACGCTTATTTGTGTGAACGTCTGCCTCGGTGCAGAGTACTTGAAGGGGGGTGTATCGATACACCCCCCTTTGCAGTATATGTTCAAAGCATTGCAATTATATTCTCCTCAAAATTTGCATTCACTGGTAGTTCAATTGATCGCAAGCGCTGATGGGCTAGCTCTGTTGGTTGTAGCGTTACCCTGATCAACTCTTGTATTAATTATCCAAAGTATGTCATGTGGGTACTGAGAATACTCGGCTTGACGAGGAGATTCCAAAAATGCAAAAAAAAGGTCGAAAGTGTGGTGCGGGCCCCTTTTTTGTAAACATCATCCAAAGTGTACGATGTGGGTACTCAAATGACTCGGCTCGACTAGACGAACAAGAATCTGCAATCAGAAATCTGATCCGAGGTTAGGTTAGGATGGGTTAGGTTAGGTTAGGTTAGGTTAGGTTAGGTTAGGTTAGGTTAGGTTAGGATTCGCAACAACAACAAAAATTCGCAAAAAAAAAAAATCGCAAAAAAAAAAAATTCGCAAAAAAAAAATTCGGAAAAAAAAATTCGCAAAAAAAAAAAATTCGCAAAAAAAAATTCGCAAAAAAAAAATTCGCAAAAAAAATTCGCAAAAAAAAAAATTCGCAAAAAAAGTTTGCAAAAAAGTTCGCAAAAAAGTTCGCAAAAAAAAATTCGCAAAGTGTCACAGACGAGACCTCGGGGGGGGGGGCTCGGGGGGGGGGGGCTCGGGGGGGGGGGGGTGCTCCTCCTGACTCCTCCTGGGGTCGGAGACTCCATTCTACCCTACTTTCCCCCCACCTGCTGTGTAAAGTACAACTTTACTCCCTCATAACAAAGAGTAAATATTTGTAATATTTGTAACCCCCAGTAAAATTGCCAAATTTGACCATTTTTCATTTTAACCCCCCTAAACAAAATATTTAAATTCCCCCAAAAAAGGCTTCTTTTAAAATTACAGTTTTTGAGCTCTAGCGGTTAAACGGATTGTCCTATCAAAAAACAGACAACACCACGTGCCACGGATTTTGCAAGATCTACAACTTTGATCCTATGACTTTTTAGCGAATTTCCCCTATAGGAAAGAAGCTATTACCGTAGGTCTCATGGTAAGACTTAAGCCCGAGACCATGGTAACTTTTCATTTTGAGGTCCCCAGATGCCAAAAACACCATTCGTTCAAATTTTTATATATGTATATATATATATATATATATATATATATATATATATGTGTCCGTAAGCACGATAACTCTCGTAAAAAAGCTCCGATCTTAATGAAATTTGGTACAAACGTGTAAAGTACCATTTATTTGAACGAGTTCGAAAACCAGACGAATCACACCATCCGAAGGGGGGTTTTGTACCCCAAAAATGGGTTTTTCGGGGTTTCCACATGTAATTTTTATTAAAATCTAATTTTAATTTTCACCATTGAATTCAGCATAAAAAAACAAACAATTTGGTATCTTGATCATTGCTCTACGTCAATTGGTGACTGAGATATTGAAAGTGCTAAACACAGTACGTTGTCTAATGTTATTCTTATGGAGAAAAAGAAAAATTGTATATCTCGCTTATTTATGAACATAAACTGATGAAATTTGGTATATAGCTTCATCTGGTTGTGGTTTATTGTTGTTTGCACAAAAAAAATTTTCACCTATGGTTCCCGTAGCAGCAAACCTAGGTACTCGGTCCCCATGTTACCCTTATGGAAAATAATTAAATTGTTATATATCGCTTATTTATGAATGTATATGGATGAAACTTGGTATGTGACTTCACTTAGCTGAGTTCCTTTGATATTTTGCATAAAACCCCATTATTTTGTGTTCCTTGTTGCAGCAAACCTGTGTACTCATCCCCAATGTTATTCTTATGGAGAATAATTAATATTTTAAATATCGCTTGTTTGTGAATATATTTCTTATGAATCATGTTAAGTGGCTTAATGTGTTATGTTTTAATTCATTGGAGATTCGCTGAGTATGCAGGTTTGCTGCGACGGGGGTATTATCGTATCTCGTCTCCTTCACCCTTAGATAGCTCTAGATATTTTCAAATTTTGAGATGTTGTGGCGGTTTTTTATTTTCTATCACGTTAATATTCTTGATGAAGGCCTAATATTGGGCACACAGTTTGTCTACATCACACTTAGTAATTAGCAGCAGAAATATGACCAGGTTTGATTACTTAAACCTGTCGGAAAATCAAAAACTCTTAAAATCTATAGATTTGACTGTTTTCTAAGTATAAGTAGTAAGGAAATGCCGGTTCTGGAACAATTTTTATTAATTAGAATGCACGTATCACCATTTATACTTAAATTAGGATCGTGAGATATGGCATGCGCGTGCGGTGCACCTTTTATTCCCAAATCCTACTATTTTTAGTTTGAACTATCTTAAATAAATAAATAATTGTGAATAAAAAAATCAAAATGTAGTATTTTTTTTATTTGAGCTCTAGCGACCAAACGGGTTATCCTATCGAAAAACGAAGACCACCATGTGCCACGGATTTTAGACGAACTACAATTTTAGTCCTATGACATTTTGCCTTATCTCACCCCCTTCATCCTTAGGTAGCGCTAGATATTTTAAATTAAAATTTTTTCCAAGATTTGTTTGTGGTTTTTATGGTTTGTCGCTCTAAAATAGAACTTAGAGGCCTAATATTTATCACACAGTATTCCTACATTACAATTAGTACCAAGCAACACTCACTCGACCAGATTAAATATCTTAACCACCCAAAAAAATCAAAGTCTTTGAGCTTTTGTAGATTTTATCGTGTTTTTCGGGTATATTTTTTATGTTGGCTCTGTCGAGGGTAAAATCCCTTATGAATCATGTCATATTTGTTGCAGAAGTCTTGTAGTTATCCAAAGTCATAGTATTTCAGGTTGTTAACAGTGGTCGTATCCCTTATAAGGTTCAAAAGACGCCTTATAAAGGCTACATTATACATCAGTTAAGGGTATTAATTTTTTTCAAGCACTTAGTTATACATGGAGGCTTAAAATTTAACATACTACGTCTCCATGCCAAGAAGTATCCAGCAACAGGCATATGACCAGATTTTATAGGTCAATCCCTTAAAAATAATCAAAGCCTTGGAATAGTTGTAGAATTTAGGTCTTAAATAGAATTTGGAACAATTTACATTAAACTGTGGCCAAACAGCGACCTGGGGGCGAAGCCTCCAGCGAACGAAGTGAGTATATATATATATATATATATATATGTGTGTGTGTGTGTGTGTGTGTGTGTGTGTGTGTGTGTGTGTGTGTGTGTGTGTGTGTGTGTGTGTGTGTCCGTAAGCACGATAACTCTCGTAAAAAAGGTCTAATCTTAATGAAATTTGGTACAAATGTGTATAGCACCATTTATTTGAAAGAGTTCGAAAACCAGACGAATTGCTCAATCCAAAGGGGGGTTTTGGGGGGCTTTTGTACCCCAAAAATGTTTTTTTGGGGGTTTTCACATGTAATTATTGTGTAAATCAAATTGTAAATTATACCATTGAATTCAGCTTAAAAAACAAACAAGTTGGTATTTTAATCATTACGCTACGTCAATTGGTTACTAAGATATTGAAAGTGCTAAACACAGTACGTTGTCTAATGCTATTCTTAAGGAGAAAAATAACAATTTTATATCTCGCTTATTTATTAACACACACTGACGAAACTTGGTATATGGCTTCATATGGTTGTGGTTTGTTGTTGTTTGCACAAACAAAATTTTCGCGTTTGGTTCCCGTGGCAGCAAACCTAGGTACTCGGTCCCCATGTTATTCTTATGGAGAATAATTAAAATGTTATAAATCGCTTATTTATGAATGTATATGGGTGAACATTGGTTTGTGACTTCACTTTGATTTCTATTGATATTTACATAAAAACCCCATTATTTTGTGTTCCTTGTTGCAGCAAACCTGCGTACTCACCCCCAGTGTTATTCTTATGGAGAATAATTAATATTTTAAATATCGCTTGTTTGTGAACATATTTCTTAAGAATCCTGTGAAGTGTTTTAATGTGTTATGTTATATATTTATTGGAAATTCGCTGAGTATATTTATAGCTTGAGGGCCTTGGACGGTAGGAAAAATATCATAAATGTTAAAAATAACGTGGGCTACGCCCCACTGGACTTTAAAGATCCAATGATTTTCTTATGGAAATGTCACTACAGTGTTTTTATTAATAAGCAAAATAAACTAATGTTCAGCTGTGATTATCCACTTACACAAAAACCATATGTTAGGGGCTATAGCCCCCTAAGCCACTAGTTTCTTATTTATTATGAACTAAAAACAAAACACAACCACACCTAATTAAACAGTACATTACATTTAATTCTTAAAGTACTTTAAAAGATATATTTTATCAAAGTTTTCGAATATAAAGTACCAAAAAATTACAAAAAGTTAGCAAAACCTACCCCAATCCTAATAATTTCTAACAGGTAGTTAGTTATAAAAGTATATGCCAAATATATTCCAAATAAAACCCATACGGTGACATATTCACTCTCCCCCAATACTGACTCGTTCACTAACATTATATATAAGCTATCATTTTTTTTACAAGCAAGTTATTTTTATCTAATTTGTATATGTCCACTAAATGTATGAACTTCCATCAGACGTTCTAGAGGTCTTGTTCTGGGTAAAATCACTTGCTGATATTCAAACGTTTTTGAGTGTTGCACCTTAAACAATACACGGACTATTTAACCACATACGCAGTTTTTTTATCAACCAATAAATTTATGTGTTAAGCTAAATGATAAATTTTGGTTTAGATTTTTTAGCTACATTTAAGTTTTTATAGGTTTTAGGATTTCGCCTAGTACAAAAATGTCGAATCTAAAGGTATAAACATCATCTATGGCTGTACAAATACAGTTTGCAGACAAATAATAAGGCATTTATTGGATACAAGTATAGGATAAAATGGTTTATTTTTATGGCTTTAAATTTATACTACAATTGATAAGTAAATGTTTGCAGAACAGCGAAGCTGCAGGCTCCAGCGCCGTACGACCACAGCGCGGCAGCCGGCATGGCATACTCACTTGTGGCGCAGACTGTAACTCGGAATTGTGAAATCTCGGAGTTATGATATTCTAGACATTTAGTTGATTTTTAGAGGCCTCGGAGTTTCGAAACCTCGGAATTGTGATAAAGTGCAATATTATATTAAACTAAACAGACCTCGGAATTATGAAACCTTGGAGTTATGATAAATTTAATATTTAGCAGTTTTTTACAGACCTCGGAATTATGAAACCTCGGATGAGTTGTGATGTTTTTAATACTTAACTGATTTTATAAAAACCTCGGCGTTTTGAAACCTTGGACCTATGATAATTTTAATTCTTAGTTGACTTTTAGAGACCCCGGAATTATGAAACCTCGGAGTTATGATATTTTAAACATTTAGTTGATTTTTACAGACCTCGGAATTATGAAATCTCGGAGTTTTGAGAAGCTCCCGTTCAGAATCATGTAATCGAAAGCGCGCTCCACTTACACCATGGCTGTATAGAACCCAGTCTGTGACGTAGCGGCTAGGGGAAGGGGGAAGCACTCCAGCCTGTAGTAGATTCGGCCTTCGGCAGAGCCCATGGAGCCTATATGGACCCTCATGAATGGATTTTGATTATATTCAAACTCGTAATTTTTACTGTCCTGAAAAACCTCAAAGAACAAATTCTTAACAGGTTTCAAACGTTCAGGTTGATAAACCCAAACTGAACCAAATTTGAGGAATATCAGTGCTTGTATGCTTTAATTAGTGCTTTGACGCCATTGTGTCTCAGTCAATCAGCACCTTTAATTTGTATCACCCTGAGTAATATGAGTCACTTTGATCTTACAATTAAATATAAGTTCAATATTTAAACTTGAGTACCAGGCGAGTAACAGAATGACTTCAATGTGTGACAGTACCATGATCACACAATGTCTGCTCATACAAATCTGGCTGGAATCAGACTAGGGGGCTCTCTGGCTTGTAAGACCAGGATCTACAATCTAGGTAAACTTGTATTTATATTCTGATTATTCTGTGCTCTAACCACACCAGATCATTATCTCAACCAACTAACTATCATTCAGGCAATTTTACAGAAAATAACCTAAACAATTTAAATAAGTTACATTTGTACTTTAAAAACACTTATACTGAGTGTCCTCGAACTCTCTACAAAAACTTCTGGAACTTGTTTCTGGGGTCAACACACAAACAAAATATGTTATGTAAACATCAGGCCTATCCGGCTCCGTCTGTAGGCATTTGTGCGTCTGTATGTTTTTTAATCAATACAGCATGCCTTAGGAACCGCTTGAGGTACTAACTTGAAACTTGAATGTGCATTTTACTCATACAAATTTCAGTTATCCTGCTAAGGGTTTAGTGATCTTTAAAGTCTTATTCCAACATGTTTGGCTTAAGATTTAACACTTTTTAAATATGTAGATCAGTTAGTCAAACATTTTCTGTAAAAAAAATATAGCTTTAAAACTTGAAATGGCCACCATTTTGAAACGGTTAAAGCTATAAATGTCAAATTCAATACAAAATTTTCGTAAACTAGTATAATGCATGTGCCAAGTTTTAAGTTAGTAACTGAAGCAGTTCCTAAGGTATGCTGTATTGATTAAAAAACACATTTTTGGGTAGCAGAGCAAGATGGACCCTTTGTTTATATAACATTTTTTGTTTGGGTTGACTTCAAATCTTTGCTTAGGCGTATTAGCCAGTGATTTAATGATTCAGGAACAAGTTCCAGAAGTTTCTGAAGAGAGGTCAGGGACACCCTGTATAATACATTTCATCAAAATAATAATAAACATACTTCAAAATGATAATTTGAGCTATGTGGTTTGAGGAAAGTTGATTTTGGAGCTACGCTGTTTGCCCAAAGGAGTAAGCTGGATTGCAAAAAAGTAAATTTTGGTGTTGCGCTTTTTCCCTTAATAAGTTACACGCGATGCATGTAAACAATTTGACGCTGTTCAAATGTTGTACTCTCTACTTCTTCATCAATAAAGATGATTGACTATTGACTATTGACAAGGCAATAGAGGGTTGGGAGTTTCAGGGTTTGTGTACAAAATATCCCCCTATTAAAATTTGAGGTTTGAAATTTTCATGTTACAGTGTTTTATGAATTGTGAGATGTCTAGGTTTGAGTAGGACAGTAAAGCCTTGTTCTCACGACGCATGGCTTGCCGAGTCACAGACGGCCTTGATCTTTCAACATCAAGCTTTGAGGAGTTGTCTGTGTATTTGCGAGCCATAATGTTCCAAGGCGTGGTGCGGCGTGTTGGTTTGACGAGCCATGGACGGGCTTGGAGAAGGCCGAGTCAATGACCAATGCACTTCAACACAGCGCTCGGCTCGGCAACTGAGAGGCCCTGAGAACAGAGCACGAGCCGAGCCAAGGCTCACAGCTTGACAATCCACACAACTTTGATGTTTCATGAGTTTACCAACATCGAGCGGGAACAGCTCGAGGCTTGACGCGCCACCCCGAGCTAGCTTGCTAAGCCATGGACGGACTGTTCCCACGACGCATTACTCGGCGAGCGGCAGATCAAGGCCGTCTGCAAGCCACGCGTCGTGAGAACGAGACTTTACTGTCCTACACACCAGATGGACCATATGGATCTGGTGTAAAACCAGGTGGAATAAAAATCTGAAAATGGTATTAAAAGTTGCGAGATGATACTGGAATATTCTTTTTTTAATGTTTTAGAGTTATTATATGTTTATATGTTATGGAGTTTATTATGTTTGTTAATTTCAATTGATGAAACATTGTATTCATTCATTACGAATTTTAAGGAATTTTGTACAGGTATAACAATGCAACAAATAAAAACACATGGACAAATATATATATAAATATATCTTTTTATTTCAAAATTTACATGAATAATAAACAATCAATATGGACATTTACTGTACGACTTTTAAGTAGTAGTACATTATTATTATTTGGTTGTCTTTAAAAGAATACTTATATAAAATACATCTTTCAATATATATATATATATATATATATATATAACAATATATATATATATATATATATATATATATATATATATATATATATATATAACAAAATTATAACTATGGAATATAACAATAAAACAAAGCTCGTTTTTTACAAAATACAGAGTTTTAGTGACCAAACAAATCGTCCTCGGCTATCTAGGTTTCTCTCTATTTACAGGTTACTCTTTACACTTAACTAATATTCCCAATAGAAGCTTCAAGAACTAGTATAAAAATATATTCTCTGTGTTAGAAAGTTCAAAATACTCTTTTGTACATATAATTACAATGGAAATATTCTGTACAAGGCTCGACCGGACGGGTGATGTTAAAACCTCGCGCATTATTGACCTCGTCTACAACAGACGTATCTACAAATCCGAGTCCTAAACAAACTAAATAACAAGTTGGCAGGAATAAAGAACAATGTCCGAGAAATATTAACAACACAGTCCAACAACAATAACGATCTAGTCTTAACAAGTCCAACAACAATATCACCTTTCTATAACTCAAATCCCATCGAGTGATGTTTTCCGATGAGAAAAAGTAATACATTCACATCTAAGGTGTACGATTGTCTCATATCCGAGCGTAAATAATATTAAGAGACATAATAGATAAATCTTAACAAAGTATGTTAAAATCTAAATAATAACACAGAAGTAGTCCGAGTTCTTACAATATTAACAAGCACAATCTCCAGATCTAATAATAATAAAGTATAAAACAGTGCAAGTCATCACATCCCAAGCTAAAATATGGAATGACTGACTGTTATCAAATAATAACCACTGTTGAGAAATATTCGGATTCGATTATTAGATGCAAAATGATAATCGGCCTGCACTAAGAAATTAATCATTATAAAAACGTTACTCTGAAACAATAAAATAATTGGTTCGCTATAACACAGGTTTAATCTGATCAGAGAATTCAATAAGTTTAAGTCTTCTCTAAAAAACAAAACACACGCTATTGTGTGCTAAATTCTTTAACTTAAATACTTCTACTCTTTTCCAGCAGAAATTAACAATTAGGTTATTAAGTGAATCACACTAATATAGAATAGTTGGAATCCACACATATAACGCTTTACAATAGATTATCGTTAGAAGTAAATGTCGTGGTCATGCCCATCATATGATTCTTGCACAGAGAATTGTATGGAGCTGTTGAGTTGAAGAGATCCTCCGGCGTAACTTACTTCCTCAAGGGATCTAAGCTCTCCAGGGAAAAATCTTCGTTCCCAAACGAAAGCCCCCGACTGAATCCATCCTGAAATATAAAGGATTACTTGAATTACATATAAATATGACAAATGTTTTAAGAAAAGGACATCACAACCCATAAAACAGTTTTTTTAATGCAGTAGAACCTCGATAATCGATGTCAACAGAACTTCTCGAGGGGACCGAAATGTTATGATAAGCCCGGTTTGTGTTTTTCAATTGATGTACATGTTATTACGTTTGTCAAAATAAGTGTCAACCTAGACCTTCTGCATGTTATTACTCTCTGTAACACACGATCGTAGATCAGAATGTATTTGCCAAATGTTTGGCGATTTTAAGTACAGTCAACTCCTGATTATCCGGGGTAATGACCGGTTGGAGGGTCACAGATTACCCAAAACCACGGTTAAAACAAAGGGATTCAATAAATTGAATATAACAAATATAATGAAGGTTTGTTCACAATTATATACTACAATATTGTGTTTTAATATCACTTAAGATATATTTATGTACATTAAATACTTGACAAAATCCTTAAATTGTGATAAAATCTACAAACAATCATGGTATAAACAGTTAATGTTAATAATAGCAATGGCTGATAGCAGTAAATACTATCCAAAAAGCCAAATGATATGTAATAGGTTAACGATCTCTAAACACCGAACTCTCTAAACTACACCGAACAGTTTGATAATTAATTTCGCACTGGGGGAAAACCCCGTGAGGGTGAGGGTGAACAGCGGCAGGAAGGATGGTTGTTTTGAGATGTTTCTATTTTTAGACGTCCGCGTCCGTCCGTCCGTCTGTCCATGTACTGCCTAGCCAGGTGCAGTGTCTAGAGCAGTGTCAAGGTCATCGCTCCCCATCACGCGCCCACGGCTCATTAGTGAGATGACAGACTCTGAGATTATGTTGTGTTTACTAAATAGTTTGTATAGTATTTATTCTGATAAATAAAGTAAATGAAATACGATTCTGGAGATAATTTAGCAAAATAAATTGTTATTATTGCTCTACCTATTTATGTTTCGAAGGGGATAAATAAAAATAATAAAAATAAACCTTTCGTGACCCCGGTAAAACTGCAACCCGATTAACCCGTCCCGGATAATCGGGAGTTGACTGTAGTATCAAGTACTCATTTCAGGTTAGGGGGCCTTTATAGAATCGGCAATGTAGCACACAAAACGGTGTTATAGTTTCGTTGATATAAAAAAAATAGGGGTCTGCGGTACCAGAAATTTAAGATCGGTACGGTAAATATTTTTGTACCTCGATTCTCGGTACAAAATCGGTAGGGTACGCGGTAATAAAATAACCGTAATTTATCATAGAACAAATAAAGAAAAAATATTGTTAAAGAAAAACATACTAGGAGACATAAAAAAGTATTTAGGTAAGCTTTTGATTATAAGTTGTAATAGTTCACAAATATTTATATAGGCCTAATAACAATAATAATGTGTTTAATCATGTAAATAAAGAAATAAAGCCCAATATATATATATATATATATATATATATATATATATATATATATAACCCCAACAGTAATAATTCCCTTTTATGTTAATTTAGTTATGTAGGCTTATTTCATCTATAAGATTTTGTTGTTTGTATTTGTAATAATTTCACATAGATACCATTTATTCAATTTTCTCCGTATTCACTAGTTATGTTATGTAATTTCCTAGTTAATTTTAATTGTATAGCTATCTCAAATACATTTCATGTGTAATCAAAATTTATCTCATACAAGATAATACAAATAACAGTCACATAAAACACAAATCAGACAAATCTATTTCTTTATAAACTTTTATTCACAAGTAAGACGATAAAATAATAATAAAAGAAAGGAAGGTATGTGTGTGTGTTTTCAAATTAATTACAGGTTGTATGAATTATAAATTATAGCCTCCAACAAATGATAAATCCTATAAGCAAGTAACACAACAGAATAAGAATTTGTATTGCAATCAGATGACACATACTCAGCAGATATCAAAGTTGTAGCCTACTCGTTGTAACAGAAGTCGACGGCGATGGCGGTTCATCAAGAATCGATCACAATCACTCACTGTTTGTTTTAAATAGTCTAACTATAAAGGCTATCACAAAACATGTTATCAAGGCTTGTTCAAAACATTTTATTAACAAAGACGATGCGCGATCAGTGGAAGTGATGATTACGTCCAAACGTCATCGTAACACAAAGAGTAAAGGTACCTAGAAAGTGAATATCAGAGAGAAAGAAATACGCAGTTTCCAGAATTATGATATACACCATAAAATATGTAGCAATGTAGGCTAACCTTTTTTATTTGTTTCAACAGTAGTGTGTGTACAAATTTTTTTATTAATCAACGTTTTAACATATTTAACCTAAACACTCTTCTAAACCGTTTACGGCATATTTAATATTGAATTAAACAGTTTCTTTCGGTTGGTTTAATTTCTATCCACAAAACATTAGGAAGTGTCATAATGCCTATTAGGAAAATGTCATGACAAGCCCGATTTGTGTTTTTGAATTGATGTGCATGTTATTACGTTTGCATATCAAAATAAGTGTCAACCTTCTGCATGTTATTACTTTCTGTAACACACGGTTGTAGATCAGAATGTGTTTGCCAAATGTTTGGCGATTTTAAGTAGTATCAAGTACTCATTTGAGGTTAGGGGGCTTATACAATCGGCAATGTACAACACAAAACGGTGTTATAATTTTTTTGATATAAAAAACAAAAAGATATTTCTGTGTTTATCCCTCAGTTTGATTTAAAAATGATTAAATGTCATAGAAATTCGGTTGTAGGTTTTTGTTTACGTTTATACCGCCTCCATACACTGGCCAAGTCTAGGCGAGCAAAGACGAGCGTGACAGTGTAAATGCGTAGTAGTTTTTTATTAACCTCTGTTACTCTCGATGTTTAGGTACATTATTTCATTACTCGCCGAGTCATACGTAACTCGACGAAACAATTGGCCAGTCTGTGGAAGCGGCTTTATCAATGCTGTAAAGACATCTCGTCATCATTCGTGATCCGATTGTGAACCTATAAACTTGCGAATGCCGGTCAAAGTTGAAAGCTGTCGTGAGCAAAGGCGTGTCAATAGAATTTCAACAGACGAAAAAGATGTTATGAATAAAACTGAAGGAAAAATGTGGTTGATAAACAGTGAATACTGATTTTTTGTAGTTCTAGGCTGTACCGTACCGACTTAGTACCTGCGCCGTTAGTGGTACCGAACCGAACTCGGTAATTCGTTTTGTACCAAACCAGTACCGATTTTTCGTTGCACGGCAGACCCCTAAAAAAAACAGAGATTTATGTTATACCGCCTCTATACACTGGCCAAATCTAGGCGAGCAAAGACGAGCGTGACAGTGGAAATGCGTAATAGTTTGTTATTGACCTCTGTTATTCTTGATGTTTATACCGGTATGTACATTATAAAATTACTCGCCGAGTACGCAGTTCGACAAAACATTCGGCCAGAGTGTAGAGGCGGCTTTATCAATGCTGTAAAGGCATCTCGTCATCATTCGTGATGGTGAACCTATAAACTCGCGAATGCCGGTCGAAGTTGAAAGTTGCTGTCGTGAGCAAAGGAATGTCATGTCGTGTAAATGGAATGTCAATAGACGAAAAATATGTTATGAATTAAACTGAAAAAAATGTGGTTGATAAACCGTGAATACTGATTTTTGTAGTTGTAGGCTGTAACGTAGCCTACAACTACAAAAACGCAGCGTAGCGACTTAGTACCGGCACCGTTAGTCGTACCGAACCGAATGCGATCATTCATTTTGTACCATACCCACACCGATTTTTCGGTGCACCGCGGATCCCTACCGACATACTGGGCACAAGTTTGACCTTTTTATCATCAAACTGTTTTGACAGCCTGCATAGACTGAAGTGTCACAGTTACGGTACAAAGATAATTAATTGATAAGGGCCACAGGGAGATGGAAGCAGGGTTTTCACATTTACACATAAGCCCCAGACATTGTTTACTGACTTCAAGACAGTTCTGTTGAGTGGGAACCATGTAAAATAGTTCACCTCATGCTATTGAGGTTCTTAAGTAAATCAACGTGCTAAAAAGAGTTGCAGATGGGATCTGAATTGGGCAAAATCTGTGCCATCAAATATTTTTAATGAATAACAGTTATGCTGTAGAGGTATTTTTAACACTGTCATAAACACAAGGTGATTAGAAAAATGCACTAGCTATCAAGGAACTTGGGCAGTTTAGGGTTGTGGTAGTGAGGTTCTACTGTAATACAAGTTTTATTCCTCTGACTGCAGGATCTACTAATTTACCTTTTTAAGTAACTGTAATCAATAAATTGTCCTCTGAAGGTTATTTTCTATCTCTGCAAGGAAAAAGAAGCTTGTGGGAAAAGAAATGATTTTTATCTCATAACTTTTTGGTTGGAGAAAATAAACGTACATAGGCTAATCAATGTAACTTTAATAGTTTATAATGTTCAAAATTTACCTTAATAATCAGAGAAGTAGTTACAGAACTTATGAAGAAGTTAAAAATTGTAAACTATAGGCCATTCAGCAGTTTAAATAACAGCCAATATAAAGGCTTACTGATGGGGTGTTGTTTGTTCACAAGGTATTGAGTTTCAGTTTGTAAAATTGATTGTAGATGCATCCAACGGTTTGCAAAGCCATGCAGGGTAGATGGTGAGTGTCTATTTGGGAATATCGGGAGTGTCTTGCAGTGTGAGTTTACGTCACTACTCATGCTTTTGAATGATATGGTTGTATGGTAAACTTAGGATCTATTAGTAGATGAAGTTGGGGTGTTTTTGAAAATGTATAATTTGTTGAATTTAGTGTCTGATGGCCACAGTCGAGGATTTGTAAGTGTTTTATTTGAAGACTTAATTTTTAAAGATTAGTTGGTTTATGATACTTAGATAAGAATTAAATATTTTCTCAATTTCTTCAAACTTAATCCTACTATTATTATAAATGTGAAAGTTTGGATGTTTGTTTGAATGTATGGATATTCGGAGTTCCATCACGCATAAACTACTGGACCGATTAAGCTAAAATTTTGCATGAACATAGTTTACATATCACATTAACATATAGACCTGATAATGTCTATATCCAAGCTTAGGGCTCCACCCCCCACATTAACATATAGACCTGATAATGTCTATATCCAAGCTTAGGGCTCCACCCCCCGGGTCCTGTCAGTTCCAATGCAAATCTTATGGAAATATATCATTTATAAAATAACCAGCTGTAGTTGTCTGTCAGTTAGGGCAAAGGAAATAAGATGGTAACACTAAATAAAGATTTGATTGTGCTGGTCAGGTTAGTGTTTTTAATGTACCTATTTTAATTTGTTGAGAGCGAAGCCGCTGAAAGCAGCTAGTATATCATACTTATAAAACCCCACAACACAATCATACCCTACAAAACATCATCATTTTGTTTGGCTTTTTCCCTTCCCTTAGCCTAAAGTGCCCCATGTCTCTTTTCAACCTCATCCTCTCTTTGTTCTAAAATATCAAGATTAATCCTTTCACCACTTATAATGCTTCCATGCAGAACCTACAATACACTGATTAAACTGATCCGTGGCCATAACAGTTTGCATTTCCCTCAACAGCAGTGATCAGTCTCAAATAGTTTGGCTATGACTCGGTCGCATTTCTATAACATCAGTTTGTTTTGTTGGGGTTGGCTAACCTGATAAAGAAAGATTGCAGAATTTGAGCACTCTTTTTTCGTTGTTGTTGTTGTTATAAGTGATGGTAATCATGGACGGTCATTGTTTTACGTTAACTATTTACACGATTACAAAATAAAATGAAATTGAAAATTAGTGTATGAGAGAGTAAAAAGTACTGAAAATACTTTTGAAAGTGATAAAGAGATGGGATGTGATATTTTTCAACAATGTGAAAACTCTGATAATAGTTAATCTGAGGCCAAAAAACTGCAGACAAATTTAGTTCTTGAGATGTACTAGTCTTTATAATTGCAGTAGGTGAATGGTCAACAGTAAACAATTGCAGTGCAATGGTGTCCTCCCACTCACCGAGTGACTGGCAATGGTCACACCATGTGGCCTTTAGTAGTCCTAGAACTTATTTTACACTGCTCAACAACAATAATGGGAGCAGAACTGTTTCATATAATGTATTTGTCTAATGATCAATGACTGATATTAACAAACTGCTGTTCAACAGTTTGGTAAATGTTTTGCTACCTTTTTTCAATGGGGAAATCTGATTCCTAAACTAAACAAATGTTTCCACTTAAATTCTATAGAATGGCTCAACAAACACTGGATTTCTGCTCCTACCTTCATTTCTAATATTTTTCTGTCAAGTAATCCAATGGCATTTTCGAGCTCAACTTGAGAAGGCTCTGCTCCGGATGCATTGAAGTCACCCATGCCGAACGGGTCAGTGTTGTTGTTGGGCGTGAAAGGCGAAGAGCCAAACATATCAGCAGGCTGAGAACCTTGCTTGGGAACACTTCGCCTGGCGTTGACAGGCTTGGGGGGCGGTGCCACTGAAAGCACAAACAAGGCCAAACAATGTCAACAAGAAATAGTCAAATATTTATATATTATGCAATCAATAAGTTTCTACTGTAAAGCTCTATAGTCCGGAGTAATTGAGATGGGATTTTTTCAGATTAGCTAAACATTTTTTTAGGAGCCATAGCTCGCAGACATTATTTGTCATAAGGAGGTTTGCACAATTGTAGATTGCACCAGTTAAGGTCTTGTTTTAAAGTGTAGAAAATAAACCAGCACCGTTAACATTTACTTTTTTCAAATTTCAATTTATTTTTGAGGTAAACAGAAATGAAAAGTAGTATAAAAGATGTTTTTTTACTTGGTTTATATGTTTGAGGGATTAAATCCATCTTATATAAAAATAAATTCTTTCTCTTCCTTGAACCAACTTGTAACAGAAAAATGATTTGAGCACGCAACAAAAAGAAAGTCTTTATACAGGTGTTTTTCACAAATATTATTTGTAAAATTCCCATAAATTTCCCACATTTTCCGCTGTTAATTATCACTTTTTTCACTAGTAAACACTGTTACCTTCTAATAGTTCCACTGTTTTAGAGCCGTGACTTCCTTTCACGATTTTCACAGTCTAAAAATTATTCACGGTCGAAATGGTTATAAAAATAACTTTTAATGACCACATGGCAACTATAAAAAAGAATACAGGGTCACAGATGTGACACAACGGTGAATTATTTCAAGTTTTCCTTGTTGCAGCACTATCAAAAGGTAAAAAAGACTGTAAAATTATTTGCATGGATTGAAATAATATAATGTAAAAATAATAATAACCACACAGGCTCTTTAAATAACAAAGTAATTACCACAGTCTTTTTAAATAACAACAATCACTATAAAGAAATAAAACAAAACTAAGCACTCTCACTCTACTACACCTTAAATAAAATTATAATACCAGGCAATTTCACAGAGCACCTTCCTCTGCAATCTAAGCTAGAGAAAACCTATATAAAAATCAAACAAAATACCACGCAAGCAACCACAGAGCCAACTGACACCCCAAAGTTGCATTTGTGTTTGCATTTGCATGCAGCAATGACACTTTCTGCATGTGATTTAAAATTGCTACAAATCCATATGTGTCTTTCATTCAGTTCCATATTATAAAAATACAACGGAAGCTCTTGTGCAAGTCAGAGGCAAAATCTATAGTCCAAGTTGCTTTAGCTATTATTGACATTTTCTTATTGCCCAACACAGGTTGCATGGCTATATCTAGTGGTAAAATTGTGTGCACCTTTATAGAAGATTGGGAAAAATATCAATTAAGCTAATCTTTAGAATAATGTTTTCTTGTAAACTTACACAGAGGGGGAGGGGAGGAGGGTGGCAGCAAATTTCCATTGTTGTTGTTGACAATGAAGCTTGGAGTGCCGTTGTTGGTGTTGTTTTCACAAGCTCTTGGATTGAAATCTTCTTCCAGTTCATCCATGAGGAGGCCTTCCAGCTTAGTTCCCACGGTTGGCACTGTGTCTAAATCCCTAAAATGTATACATTCAACTTAAACAAAACTAATTACTTGTACAAGTTACTTGTCTAAGTTTTTCATTAGAACATGCAAACACCGCTGGCATCAATGTATAATGATCAACTTTAACTCTAAAGAATAAAATAAATTCACATGCTGCTCAAATAAATTCAAAAGATAAACACTGAAAGTAAAAAAAATCCTGTGGCGAAGTGAAAAATCCTAAAAAGGCTATGTTTAAAAAATACAGTTTCAGAGGATAAAATCAACAAAAAAAACTGTGAAGAAGATCTTTTAGTTATGAGGATTAGATGAAAACTCTAGTTAATTAAACACCGCTAAACCAAAACCCGGGTTAACCGAAACCATCATTCAACCCAGATAATCATACTGATAATCACAAAATAGGGAGATAATGCTATCTGCAATAGTTGTACAGAAGATTTCCAGAAAATATACATATATATTTTTAAATTAATCTACAGATTCAATTTAAAGAAATCAATTCTGTTTCATACACATTTGTAGGAAAACGGCAAATGGAAGATAGTGAATGATGAACATACCCAATAAGGTCATTCTCGGGGAACAGCTTGGCCTCGAAGGACCGTGGGGGTACTGGAGGGGCCGCTGAGCTGGATCCGTTGTTGAGACTTGTGGTGCTCAGGTTCAGCAACAACATTGACCCTGCAACATTCCCAATAATATCATCATTTTCAATCAAGCTACCCATATCAGTTCAAAAAACAGGATGTCCACAGAAATTGTTTTTCAAAATTGCCGTATATTTCCCGCATTTTCCCACCGGTAAATATTGCACCCCGCTATCAGCTACAGTTGTTACAAAAACAATATTTTACTTTTAGCATCATTATATTGGCCGAAAATGGCGAGGTAACTACGTTTGAAGACAAAGACAAAGACAAAGACTTTATTCAACAAAACAAGACAGAGAGCTTGTACAGTTTTCGTCACAGTGATAAATAGAATTTCATCAATAAACATGTAAACGACTTAGACAGAACATAATGAAATTGAGTTAACCTATGACCTAACAACAAGATAACAATAATAAGTTGACTAAATCCAACATCAATAAACTATAGTAAAAGTATCAGATTAGTAGCTGATTTTAAAATTTGAAAGAATACAATTTGAATATAACCTTAATAACAATGATCCATGATTACAATTATTCAAAATTTACATCAATATTGGGAGAAGTAAAGTATTCCTCTAAACTGTAAAAAGGATTGTCAGATAGCCACATCAATAAACAAGATTTCAATTTTGTCCGACGATGGTGATATTATTTTGTTTATAAGCAGAAAAAGACGATCGGAATGAGAATATATAACCGGAAATTAGATGTTTGTGAGTACTCGAAGATTTAAATATTTCGGCCGAGTATTTAAATCCTTGACTTGGCTCAAAGTTTAAAAAAATTCTCGAACGTTCGAACAAACATTTACCGCCGATCTCCAAAATATCACGAACGATTACGAACTGCCATATTGCGTAGCAACGGGCGAAAAAGATGTCGGAACCATATAAAATTGGCCAAAAATGACTACAGGAAATATAAATCAGTCATGAACAATAACCGAACGTAATAACAAACAAAATAACGACCAGAACGCGTAATTTCGGCCGTCGCATCGACCGAAGATGCGACACATGATGTTATCAGATGGAAATTACAGCCATATCGCGTAATATCGGCTTTAAATGACAATGGAAAGCATGACGGCAAAAAATGACAATTGGCCTAGGTAATAGCGGCTGTACATGGCGACCGGCCCGAACCACATGAAATCGGCCGTAATTGACGTTTAACATGCGATATTCGGATAGAGATGAAAATACCTCATTTTATTGGCTAAATATGACGACGGAAAACATAAAATTGGCTAAAAATTACGACTGGACCACGTAATATTGATTATTAACGATGACCGGTATAAGTGACATTGCTCAAATTGCAACCGGACCGTGTTTTATTGGCGGAAAATGACGGCCAAACCATGGTTTGTTTGTCAATACAGAATCTACTTTGACTATACTAGCTAAAAATGTATATTGCTACTCATATATTTGTTAGAAACCTTGATTTGAGTATATCAAATTATACCCGGAGTGGTATTCAAATTTCAATAAACTACTTGAAACTACTAACAACAAAATAATGTTAATACTAGCTCGAAAATACCGATACTCGAGAATAATTGCCACTACTCGACTCGATCCAAAAAAATCACTTCTCGCATACCCCTACCAAAAATCGCCGAAAGACAATAGAATACAAGTTAAAAATAAATTAACTTAAGAGTCTTCATCACCCTCGTGAAAAAAGCTAAAAACATGCTTTCGTAGTACCCTGTTTCTGACACCATTTTTCAACCGATTTTCTCATAAACACTCTTAAACTTATAACGAAGAGTGTGTCCATTTTTATATAACCTCATAATATTGAAAAAAATATAATTTAGTATCGAAAAAATCTATCAAAATTAGCCAAAATTACTTGATTTTCATAATTATTTAAAAATACTTCCATGAATAATTTGAAATTTTCAGGTTATAGAAAGAAGCAGTAAGATTCAAAATTTACGCAGAAATTTATCCCATAAACAATTGTTTGAAGGTTGCGACGGAAACAGGGTACTACGAGAGCGTGTTTTAGGCAAAAATGGGGCCAGCGAACAAACCCGTCTATGGCGCTACTAGCCTTTCCACAAACATTGTCGTTTTCACTCACACAAGCACACAAAGATATATTTAAACATCCTACACCCGTTCGAAATCTCTGAAATTCATTGTCCATGTTCCAAAGTTGGATATGAGGATTACAAATCTGCGTCAGTGCTATGGTTGCGATTCATCTTACGTAAGGAATCAATTATTTTATTAATTTTTCAATAATATCTTTATTTTATTCATTTTAATTATTTACAAACCAGTAGTTAATTAAAAACTTTGTTTTATTTCAAATATCTCACCTATAAAATAATGTGCAAAGAGATTTTGCTTTAGTTCCAAACCAAACATGTAGGCTAGAAGGCTACCATAGAAAAAATGTCTATAACAGGCTAGTTCTTATGTTTTAAAGAATATTAAGTCTGACAGGTTTAGGTAAACGTTCCGTCTGGATCTTCCTGCTCAGTAAGTCGCTCTGCTACGTTTCATAGACAGTGATTGTCGTGATATAAGTACTTCCTAATACCTCACCGACAAATCGTATCGAGGGCTGCTTTTCCACAATGCCACGGGGCGCGCTACAGTAGTTTCCCGCTCCCGCCTTTTTCCTTCTGTGCCGTGGATTACGTGCAGTCTGAAGTGTACTCAGTTCGCAGATCTTCAGTTTTATTTTATTTCCTGTAGTTGTTGTCGATGTGAAGCATGGCAAGGAGACGGTCAAAAAAGGGTGGGTTGTTTTTAAACGCCAAGCGTAAAAAAATAATTATAAATGTTGGTATTGTCAAATGGCGCCAACAACAACGTACGAGGTGAGTGCATTTTAGTTTTGTACTCAATACATTTATAAATTCAGCAGAACGAGTAATTTTAGAAAGTGTAATCAGACGGGTTCACCCCAAACTGTTGAGATCATCCCTTAAATACTTAAATACTGTCTGATTACAATACTTTTCATCCTGACGTTTAGGTTAGGGGCCATGCATAATTTACGTCACGCTATAAACAGCCCGTTTCGACCCCCTAACCCTCCTTTGAGACGTTTGACATCTTTTTGGGGAACACCTAGTCCAAGAATCTCAAATATTTTTGTAATGGTCCCAAAGAAGGTAACAGGTGAGTTAGTAAATGAAAATGCATAAATTAGTTTACAATCGGCCTACATGGTTGGTGTTGATTTTTACAATAATACGCTTTTTACACTGTAAACAGAAACATATGGTTTAACTGACCACACATTAAAATAAGGGTTTCATCAACTATATAGAGTTATATGTAGAAAGATTGTAACAACAATAACGAGGTTGTAATAATTTAGTAAATAAAAAAGTAATGCGACATTTAATTTATAACAAATTGAATATGGTAAAAGATACATATAAATTGAATGTAATAAAGTTCTTCTGTGCCGTGGATAACGTGCAGTCTGAAGTGTACTCAGTTCGCAGATCTTCAGTTTTATTTTATTTCCTGTAGTTGTTGTTGATGTGAAGCATGGCAAGGAGACGGTCAAAAAAGGGTGGGTTGTTTTTAAACGCCAAGCGTAAAAAAATAATTATAAATGTTGGTATTGTCAAATGGCGCCAACAACAACGTACGAGGTGAGTGCATAAAATCACAACAACCAGCAGATCCAAACCTACTAATAATAACGAAGGTTATTATTTGTTATGTATATTTGTACATAACAAATAGCATAACTTTGCTAACGTTTAAAATGTTACAAAAAGAATCATGCTTAGCGCTAGCGGCGGGGCTCGTGACGGCGCCGGCGCTCGGAGCAGCGTATGGAGGTACCATACACTACCGAACCCCGAGCCAGACCCCGGAACAAGATAGCGGACCAATCTTTCTTTGATCTTTCGTCAAAAAACCACCTCGAGAGCGTTCGTTGCTCGGTCTGATGTCCGGTCCGATGTCTTGTTCGGGAAAAAGTCCAGTAGTGTGTGGCCGTCTTTAAGGTTCAATTTAATTAGTGTTTTGAAACAACACATGAAATGTCAGCACAATGTCTTTTTGGAACTTTATATTGATTATAGAAAAGAACCATCAAAATCGGTTAAGTATTAACTTTAGGAAGTGAGTGAACAAAAATCAGGAATTTTTTTAAATATGTAGATATATATATGTATAGGTTTTAGCATACTTTGGGTGAAATAAATAAGTAAATGAGTTAAATGAGGTTTACGGCGCGAGGAATTTTTTATTTTAAAATGGTTTTCGGAATCGTATCACTGGATAAATTCTTTATCTTTTGGTACTTTTGGTATCTTTTGGAGAGGCTTAGTTTTGAGTTTTGAGATAAAAACATTGATTCTATATTATTTAATTTATATTTTCGGTAGAAAGGTTTATTAAGAACTACAGGGTTTCTACTGTCAGGGGAGGTCAGGGGAAGTCAGGGAAAGTCAGGGAAGAAATTTGGTCAGGGAAGAAATTTGGTCAGGGAAGCTCAGGGAAAGTCAGGGAACTCAGTAATAAAGCTTATTTTAATAAGTATCGACCCCACGTGCTAAAGATATGAAAATAAATTTGTAGCTTATAGGCAATACTGATTACTATTCCACCTTAATGATACTTCTCAAAATTAATTTTGTAATCTTTGTTAAGTTTCAAAATAGGTTATGAGGGTCATTATCACAACACAAATTCCTTTGAGGAATCATACAAAATTTACATGATAATTCGGTGCTTCTTATTTTACATCTGATCCCCGATGATATCAAAACTGAGGATATGTTTTGCTCCAGGTTGTATTAAATCTGTCGTAGCAGTATTTTTCAGGTGGAGTCCCAATGGTTGGCTGATGATCTAAGGATTCCTAAGGAGTTTATTCTTAACATCTTGTAATCCTCAATTATTGAGTTTTTATTGAGATCAATTTATTTAATTTTGTTTTATTAACATTGATGACGCACATGATATAGAAAATAATGTTTTACGTATTAAATATATAATAACTGTGCACACACGCTTGTTTATAAAGCGAGATTGCGAAGACGTATAATGAAAGTTGGTCAGGGGAGTTTTTCAGAAGGGTCAGGGAAAGTCAGGGAAATAGAAATTTGAAATTCTGTAGAAACCCTGAACTAAGGATCCTTCGTATTCATGTTCCTTGATACGTTCCTCTGCCAAACACATTTGTATAGGATTGGTTATATTGATGATATAGAGGATTAGTTTTGAGTTTTTATATAAAACATATATTTATTCGTCATTTTAATCAAATTTGTAGCTAAAACAATTCATTTACGGCTAAGAAACTTTCATATTTGGAGGGGGAATAAATGTTTAAGTAACAGATAGTTTAAAAGGAAGTAGGTTTTGTTTTATAAAAGGCAACGTTATGTTTTCTTACTGAAGTATTTTATTTCATTATTGATTCAAAAAAGTTTTTGCTTCACGAGTAAAATACAATCACTAATCGGATAATGTTTATCTTATCATATAATGTTTTATTCTTCCTTACAAGTAAGTCCCTTATTAATTACTGCCTGATTTAATTTACAAATCAAATTATAAGATTCCTCATGAGCCTAATTACATCTCGATAACTGAGTTTTCTATCAAAATCTATATTAAAAAACTGTAATCTCAATACAAGATGGAGTAAAATGTACATAATTAATATTTTACAGGTGAAATCTAAGTAAAATGAGGATCATTTAATTATGCTGGATGTGGTAGAACAGTGTGGAGCCGTGGTCCTCGACGACGGCGCGCGTTTAACTGAACATACCGGTTATTTAGATCGGATTATTTAACAAACTATAAGTTATATCGAAAATTGTTTTGAATGAAAATTTAAGATCATCTAATTAGCTACAAATTTCTCGTTGGAAGTTTGTTTCTACCTCAAAAATAAAAAAGTTTCTCGCTTGCTGACTTTTTCATGTCATGCTGTTACAGCTTTCTAGTATTTTTATTATTAAAAATTACACATAATTTTAAACTAAAATATATTTTACTGTTGGATGCGGAAATTTATGCAGAAAAGGAATATATAAGTTTCATTGTAGTTTTATTATTATTAAGATGTACAGGAAACTGTAAACGACAACGCGCTCACCGCTCGGGATTACTCAGTTTTGCCGTGTCCTACACTTTTGGTCTGGCCTGACAATGCGCGGACCGTCTTCTGTCCATTTGGCGAGCTCTCCATGGTTTATATCTCACTGGGGTAGCGTAGCAGTCGGGGAAGGTCGACCGCGACGGCCGGCGCGGTGGTAGATGGTCTGATGTTTTTAGAAAAGAACCCCCTCTTCGCCCCTCGTCCTAGCCTGGCGCACCTGACGAGGGCCTTTGGAATCAAACCAGACTGTACTGTCGAACTTTTCTCAAAAGTGATGAAGACTCTTAAGGGTCCAAACGGCGCAATTGGTAGCAGAGCCTGGTTTTAATCCACCAACCTCTGAGTTATGGGTCCAGCACAAATAAAACAAACATGGTTTGCCTGTCGTTTTCTGCCAAAAACTTGGTCCGGTCATCGCTTGTTATCAATATTATGTGATTAATAAATTGTTATTTACGGTCGGTATTATGTGATCTGGACGTATTGTGTTTTTTGTTGTCATTTACGGCCGATGTTATGTGGTTCAGTTGTAATTTTAGGCTGATGTTATCTTTCCTGTCGTAATTTTCGGCCAATACTACGGGGTCAAATCGTTATTTCTGGCTGATATTATATTTCCTTTGTCATTTAAAGCTGATAATACGCAGTTTGGGTGATTTTACGCGATTTAGCAGTTCGCAACCGTTAGCGGTCCTCCAAAAATCAGCGGGCAATACTCGCTGGAACTTTATAGACTAAAATAGGTACACACCTCGTTGTCAACAGTTCAAATTGCAGCGATTAAACCCACTACATGTTTAGCCGTGAATACGGCATTTTCAAGTGGTCTATAAAGAACATATTTTCCAAATAGGACACGTCAAAATTTAAAAGTGATACAGTCACAAACACAATTACAAACACATTTTCGAACAAATAACGGTAGGCCTACCACACGCATGTTTTTCCATCACGCCACGGCACCGGTAAGAAACAGACTCAGACTTAGGAACTTTATAGTACTATTCTAGTCAAGTATTGAAGTATTGAATAACTGAATTTTCGAGTACTCGCACATCCCTAGTTATCGTCACAAATGGTATATTTTATCGTCACATATTTTTTAAGCCGAAGGTTAAGACCAAAATAAATTGTATCGGCCCTAAAATACACCCGAGATGCATGTTATTGGACGAAAAAGCAAAATAATCTCATTTTGCCATCTAAAACTTCAATCGGGCCGCATGTTAAGCAGCAAATTAGTAGCCAAAAACGACGACCATAATGTTTGTTACAGACCGAAAATTGCGTACGAACCGTATTTTTATGCCGGCCATTTTTTTAGTTGATATCTAACTGTCCTGTAGAAAAAGACAAATTGACCGAAAACCCCAACTGCGATTTGCAAGGCAGAAACATCGACCGCACTAACGTTTCGGGCCGCATTTTACCGGCCGAAAAAGACTGCCAAACTGCGTTTTACAGTAGAAGTTTACTGACCAAAAGGTGTTTTATGAAACAAAGTAGGCATTTTATTCTCCAAAAACAACCATTCTCGCATTTAAAAGTCCGAAAACGACGACTGCAACATGTTTTATCGGCCGAAAATGACATCGGAGCTGCAAATGCCAAAAATACCGGTACAATCTAACCGTGATTAATCGGAAAATATTAGCATTGGACCATATTTTCCCAGAAAAAAATAAAGCCGGATCGCGTTTTATAGGCCTGAATGACAACCGAAACGTATTTTTACGGAAAAACGGTAATTTGACCCCATTTTATCGCCAATCAACGGCGATTTTTCTGCGTAGGATCAGTCGAAAATGGCAATATACTTTCATTATTTCATGGTCAGAAAACGACGATCGCAAATTGTCTTATTGGCTGAAAATGACAACCAAAACGTGTTTTACTGGCTGGAAACAACAACCCATCACCCGAATTAACGAGAACAGCCGAAAAAGGCTTTTAAACTAAATTCCTGGACTTTCGCCGAAATTTCCATATATTTCCCGTATTTTCCCAAAATTCCCGGACCGTGGACACCCTGAAAAATTATTATTTTTCACATTGCTATCAATATCAATAGCCCCAAACACAAAAATATTACTTCATATTTTATGGGTCAATGACAGCGACCAAACAAACTTGTCCTTAAGACTAGAACTTTAATACATCTTGTAGTGTTATACTAAAAAAGCTACTTTTTCCCTGAGCTACTGCAAAGACCATATGGAGAGTCGCCAAACCTCCAGAGAAGGGGTGCATAGGACAACGATTTGCTGTGACTCGGAAGTTCCTTGCCTGGAATAGCAGGATTGTCTGAGGACCTGCCCAGACTTGGCTTTCTAAAAGTTGCATTTACCTACATCAATGCGACATCTGACGAAGAGGATGTTGAGTGACAGGTGGGGTCAGGCGTAGATTAAGGCGAAACTTGGAACTGACCGAAAAATATGTTCCGCCGCTGATGATGGCACACATTCCTGTACTAAAAAACTAGTGCAAATTACATAATTTTGACCAGGGTCGGGCTTGTATTTTTACCCTAAATTACACCCCAAGGGGTCTATTTATATCTACGTGAGTGAAATATTGTAGTCTCTAGAATAATGTGCCCAAATTATACCTATTTTATGAATTTTGAAGTGTTTATTTCTACTCGCTGGAAAGATGTAAGTTTCTGTAACAGATCAACTGAGAGCAGGCTTAACACATGACAGTTTCATTGTCATTTCCACTCAATATATCTTCACTAAAAACCATATTTATTTGTTACTGTTTGACCAAATGCTTTGAAAAAACTTTTGATTTCAAACTTGATGACATTTTACATTTTGTTTGTGAAGTATTTTTTGCCAAGCCTGCACTACCTATAATTTCATACAAATTCTGAATTAGCCATTTCTATACACTTCGGTACCCTAATATATGAAAAACTAAATTTTAATCATAAAACAAATATACATCAAATTGGTTACTTGGCCCAATTTAAACACAAATAAAATCAGCCAAGGCACATATTATTATTGATCACTCATATTTGTACTAATAAAATTGATCAATCATTTTACTTACTAGTTAGCAATAATAAGTGAACTTTTATGCTAATCAACAAAATTGTAAATTAAATATAAGCTTAAAAAAGCAATAATACCAAAAACAAAACAAAGTGCAGACTGCAACAGTTTTTGCAGCTGTTCCTCCATTTCCAACATAGAAATATACTCTCTTCAAACATCTTCAAACATTGGAAGAAAGCTTGGAATATGCTGTTTACGGCAATGCAAATTTCAATCTGATTCAACTACAGTTGTAGCGGTTGTTTCAAGATCGTAAATTATTCTTTTTGGCAAGAGATCAACAAAATCAACTTACAATCTCATTATGGTTTTAGTATCTCATTACGGTTAAACATAATTGTCTTAATGATGCCTCTTAATCTACATCAGATTTCAGGAGGGTTATGTTCCTCAATTCTGCAGGCAGGGAAGAGGTTGTCATGCGGGCAGTTGTGATAGACCTCAGTTGGGCCTACTGTAGATTCTGTTGGGTCTACTTAGTTGGGCATCAACATTACGAACTTGGACTTGTCAATAAATAACACAAATACAGTTGCAATGCGGGACATGAAGAAACATGTACAATCGTCCTGAACAATAATAGGTAACATAATGCGAGACTGAAGAAAAAATGCCCTGCTTTATCAGGGTTACATCCCTGAGCTTGATTTTCCCATATGCTGGCCAAAGATCTAACCACGACAGTTGTTTAATAGTTTGTATAATATCTTAAGGTATATGTTACAAAATCTTTTCCTCAATAAGAACTTTGTCCAAATTTGTTTTCTCCTCGTAACCAAAATGTTGTAATCCGGCCAACAGAATATACAGGATGTTATAAGTTCATATCCCCGGGGGTTTATGTGTACATGTCCCTTTTGCGATTCTTTAAAGAAAGTTCCCAGATAGCAAGAAAGTGTGCTGCAAATATGCGTTTGGTTCATTTTTCGTTCGCTGTTGAATACTTCCAGTATTATTTGCAGCAAGTTTGCCAGATATATGCTTGCAAGGAACTTCGTCGTAGTTACCAAAGGCGCCGCGTTGTTGCCCGAGCGCGCTGCTAATCTATGCGCGTAAACCTTACAATACGTTTTATGCAAACTTTCTGTTGAGAAGTTTGTGGCCCTAAGTTACTAAAACCGCCACTTCACTAGCGCTAACGTCGCGCGTCGTCGTCGGCCGTCGCCATCTTATTTCTTCTCGCTATTCAGTGAGTACCGTTACCGTTTCGCCGGGTAAAGAATTATTGAAGGTTAAAGTTAAGTTGAGTATCATTGTTTTTATAGTGGCTTCTTTTGTGACTTTCATGTTAAAGGTAAGTGCAATCCCAGCTCTGTTAATTTATTACCGCTTTTTGGTATAGGATACTCAAATTTTGTTTTTAACTTACCACTGGGAAACTAATACTGGCTGTCCAAATACTACGGACTGTAATAAGTTATCCGAGTTTTGTGTTATCATAGTTTTGTGTTTACCGAGTGTGATTGCTAATAAAATATTTATAACTTTTAAAATTTTCATACACTGTATTGCTAAGTAATTAATGAATTGGAGGTGTTGTCATGGCCATAGCAGTTAATTAACAAGGACGATTTGAAGAATTAAACATTTGTTTACTGAATATATTTAGATATTTACAAACTTTGCCAGGCTTTATTTGTTGTTAAACTATTTGAAAACCTATATTTAATTAATGATATAAATTCCTAATGATTGTGTAATCATTAGTTAGAGTGTACCGTACTAACTTTACTCTCATAAGTTAGCCCTATATGCCTAATTTAGTTTTTTTAAGGCAAGGAGTTATAATTTGTGTTTAAGCTAGTACCTCCAGAAAAATTCTGTCCAAAATTCTTAAAAGTGTCTGATTAGTAAGTTTTTTTATCATGTAACTTACGGTATGTTTGCATTTTGCATACTTCTCAAAGGTCGAACGAATATTGCTTCACTAGAATGTAAGTTAACGATTAAGTTACTTCGTCGTAATGAAGCTAGTACTTTTTTTCAAAGGCGGAACAAACGGACAGCATCATGTATTAAAGTGTGAAAGTTAAAACTACCGGTAATTAATACATGGGTTGAAATAGGTACCAATTCAAGTTTTTCTCATAAATAGTGTTGATCCTTAAAAAATTCAGCCCGAGAAAGTACGATTAACTAGGCCTAACTCATTTAACAACATTTACGATATTGTTCTTGATTAGGCCTTAATATTTCCGGGGAATATTTTTTTCTTATATAACAACTCGCAAACTTGCAAGTTATTTTCGCTTTATTATTTACATTTTTACCTTTTTATTTGGGTAGAATTGATAACCGTTTTAATAATTCAGTAGTTAGTTATATTTAAAAATTCACCGTTAATGGTGTATTATGTTACTAACATTTGTAATATGGGTGCAGTACAGTAAGCGTCCACCAGAAAAATCAAATAGCCTATAAAATATCAAACCACTATGATACGTCAATATTACAGATGAGAATATCTACACCTTTAAAAGAGAACATCACACATGAATTCTCCTACTTTCCATTTACTTAGAGAGTTGAAATTTTGTACACTAATTATTTTGGCAGAAAGTAAATGGCGACCATTTTGGTAAGTAAATGGTTTTGGAGAATGGGATGGGATTCATCCTGATCTGATCTTAAGTTAGTGCTCCGTTAGAGACCCCGACAAAGTTACCATGTCCTTCTTCCTTATGTATTTAGTTTTGTTTGAGCTGATGAAAATAGAAAAAGCAGCTGATCTTGATTTATACTAGTTCCACGGGCTAGCCAGAGAATGCAGCACACACCTGTCATCAGGTTTTATAAAGCATTTGCGAAGCGAAGCCTGCGGGTAACCGCTGGTCAAAAACAAAATGAAAAATCCGAAACAAGGCAAAAACAGTGCTCTGCGGGGTTAGGTTTGGTTAGTTTATGTTAATTTAAGCTAACCTTGCACTATTGACTTAGATTAAGTTAATTTATTGTAATGTAAAACACTTTGTGATCGAGTATTAAAAATTATAACAATCGAATGGGAATATGGTTATCGGTGTATCAATCATGGTAAACGAATATTTTATAATCGATTGTTTTGGACGCTTATCGTACTGTACCCTTTAAAATAAATGTATCAGAGTATTAGAGTATTGTTAGATTTATCATAGTTTTAAAATGTATTTAACTTCCTGTTACAAGTTTATCATATTTGGTCTATTGACAGTAAAATTAAATCAACATAATTTATCCGTTTTAATGATTGAATATAATAATTTAACAGAACTAAGTTTTAAATAACAACATTTTTTAAGTTGTTTATGAAATATATATAATCTTATCTTTGATAGCATGTAGGGCCTACTGAATTATAATTCTTTATTCATTGCAATATTAGGGACCTATTGGTCATGAAATTTTACAACTGATGATGAAATTAAGGCTCCGATCTACCCTACAGGAAAATCTGAATCGCTGCATGAAAATACATGGTTAAGATAGGGAAGATAAGCGTTGCGGAGGTCTGTAGGATCCCTGTTCGTGGCTATGATAATTAAGTTATCAATATATTATAAACGGGATTTGACTGAGTAAAATGAGTAAATTTTACAGAATTTGCATGTCTGTCGTCAAAGTTTTAAAAAGCCACACAATACCGAACATAAACACACGACTACGGAAAACATTTAAAGTGCACTATAAAGCGTACCGGTCGGTAGGTGAACGCCGACTGAAGTGGACATGGCAGAGCGGAAGATGAAACGGCAGTTGGATTTTGGACTGCCTTATCATAGTTCCTGAACTTAAGTCCTGGTTAACTTAAAGCTGAAGACAGGTATATTAACCTGTATTTTTTAATTTAAGCTCGAGTCAGAAAAATGTGTACGTTTCTACCTGCTTCCCCCATAAGGCCAATATTAACTTTAAAAGCCCGTCATTTTGACGAGCAAAAAATACCTAGGACTAGTGATTTCAGCAAGCAACATTTTGATATAATATAGTCATTCAACAAAATTAAAAAAATTTTCAATATTTACAATGTTTTGTGGATGAACTATATGTGACATGAAATGGGTATGAAAATATTACATCTTTAGGTATTTTGTTGCTCTTTAAAATAAATAACACATAATTGATTTAGGATAATCTAATGAGGAGGGATGGACTTTTCCAAATACTTGAAGCGCTGGAGATAATTTGTATGCACCCGCACCCTCCCATTGTTGTATAATTTCGATGGAAAACAGATAACCTTTTTCTCTATTTAGCGGTCTATGCAAATGATTTAATGTCTTCCTTCTGTTTAAGCACTAGAATAGCATAAAATCTGTTTTCCAGTAGTATACTTTTTTATGGAGGTATTTCCCTCCCCCCACTTTACTGGGGTATATTTAATGTACCCCAAACCTTCCTCGAGGGCTAGACCCCACCTACCATCAGTAAAATAAAATCCTGGCTTCGTGACTGTTCAGAATATTGTTAACTGACTTACTTTTAATGTTTAAGCTCCAGTCACAAAACCTTTCATGTTTCTACCTGCTTCCCCCATAAGGCAAATATTACTAACTTTAAAAGCCCGTCCTTCTAAAATAAATAATCCGATATCGTTGATTTAAGGCTCATTTTGAAGACCAAAAAATACCTAGTAATTTCAATGAGCAAAATGTCTATATCACAAATAATCATTCAACAAAATTCTAAAATGTTAAATATTTACGATGTTTTATGGATAAACTAGGCCTATATGTAATTTTGTTGCGGTTTAAATGAACAATTCATCATTGATTTTGGATAATTGGATTAGGAGGGATAGGCTTTGAAAGTTAACATCGGTCTAATGGGAGAATAAGCAGGTAGAAGCAGAGGACTGGAGTCCCCTCTCAAGATTTTTTTAATAGAATGTAAATTTGTTTGAATAAGTTTTTTTTATTTGTTTCAGTGAACAAGGTGTAAGGAAACAGCAGTCACATGGTGCGGACTTCATTAGGAAATAAAATGTTGTATAGCTTTCCTTTAGTTACCTATATCATATTTTAAATAAATAATCATTTTCAAAATACCAAATTATGTTTATTTTACCATTTCCTTTTTTGATAAAGTTCCCTTACTTCAAATTTTTCTATTTTTCATTTGCCGGAAAAGGCAATTTAATTATTAAGATTAAATCATGTAAAGTTAAATAGGTGTGCGAATGCTTTAAAATGCATTTTATTGACTTAGGCCTATTCTAGTTATAGAAAACACCACATCAATATTTTCAAATATTGTTGTAAATATAACAATCATACATGGTTTCAAACAAATTGTGGGGTGTTTAAAAATTTATAGTAGGCAAAATTATAGGGTTTTTATGTCACAGATAACTTTTGTTCTAAATCTATGATTCACAATAAATTTGTTTAATATGATAGTATATGATAAACTATACTAACTGAATCTCAAAAATTTAATTTTGTTTGTATGTTGAATAACCATCAAAATTTAAACAGTCAGTTCCAATAGGCTAGGACAATTGTATGAGGCTGTTGCTATAATTATTTGTCATACAAAAATCAGTGTAAATGAATTTAACCTCAATCTTGCAGTATTATTATTGGTTGGCAGCATCATTAATAATTTTGTAGTTACAAAGGAAACTTGCAAACCATAATATAAACATGTAAGTTCAATGAAAAGATCCACTGCAAAAAAATTGCTAGAAGTGTGAACAGTGTAGACTTGCATATTTGCAGAAAATATTTTGCAAACAAACATGTTAGCAATGAATATTAGCTGCACATATTCCACTGCAAATGTGCCACAAACCTTTTTTGCAAATCTGCAGCAAACTATCATGAACACATTCTGCAAACAGTTTTTGCATAGTTGCTACAAATATTCAGTGAAAATTTTCTGCAAACATTCTGTGAAAACGTTTCACAAACATTTTTTGCATATTTGCTACAAATATTCAATGCAAGTTTTCCGCAAACATTCAGTGAAAACTTTCTGCAAATATGACAAGTGTAGACTTCCATACTTGCGGAAAGTTCTTCGCAAACAAACATGTTTGCAATGCATATTTTCTGCAAACATTTTGGTTTGCGGTTGAAAATGTTTTGCAAGTGTTCTGCAAATTTTCCTTGCTATCTGGGTTGCTATTACTACAGGTCGTCTTCTGGAAAGACTTAATCTTGGGATCATGATGGTTACACTTTCCGTTTCAAAGTCCCTAGATCCCAAAATCACCAAATTTTCAAATCTGTAAGACTCTTAAACAAGGAGTTGAGTGTATTACCGTTGGTCTGTGAGGAGGTGCCGTTGGAGGTGGTTCCATTGGGGTTGTGGTTGGATTCCATGGTTGGCAGAGCATTGTTGTTGTTGGTGGTGGTGCGCACTTCTGTGATGTCGGATATACTGTTGTGTCTGCAGTATTCATTCACATCCTACAACATAAAGAAACGTTTATAACCAGCGATAAGCAATATTAATTATTTAATAAAAATAAAATCAATTTAGCTTTATTTAATAAAATAATAACAAATGTAAGTTATTCTGTAATACATTAATGCTGATCAATTTGAATCGAAGAAAGTACATAAACTATGGAAAATAAAGGCTGTAATTACACTATGCCAAGTAACTTGCATGATAATTGTAACGGTTGGTGGTATACCATCTGGTACTTTCCTTGTACCTGTCAAGGATCATTTACACATTTGTTCTACTGTATGTCAGTAGCCGAATATTACAAAAAAGCTGCCAGTATCGTATGATTTAAAGTCAGAGAGGCAAAGAGATCTTACTTTGTTGTTCACTCCAAATGTGATATTTTAAAAATTGTCACTATTTTTTTAGTTAAAAACAGCAATGTAGTTTTTTTTTTTTTTTTATCACAACTCCTGCAACCTAAGGTGTCTAACTATATGCTACTATTTTCCTGACATTGCTTGTTCACACACTGTGTGGAATAGAGTCGGTGTGGTGGGGGAATGCCAGTATTAAATAATGGTAAAAATAGTAAATAGTAGTTGGCTATCTATTTGGAACGCAGGGTCAGTTACTGTCACTGTAACTTAGGTGTTCAGTTTACACAGTTCAAAGCATAAATACGCTAGCAACTGGCACTGGCTCCTGACACATCTACTTGGCAACAAATAAACCAGGATAATGTCAGTAACACAATAAACATTACAATACAATCATGATACAGTTGTTCGGGTGAATATTCCATTTTGTAAAACATAATTATATTGTTATGATCCGCAAACAGCATTTTCCCCCACCTACTGTGTAACGTCGAATTTTACTCCTTGTGATGAAAGAGTAAAATGCTACTTTGTCTCCCGCCGGGAGACAAAGTAAACCCATAAGAATAACATTGACAATCTGGCAACACAGTTCAGTGGAGAACTGGCAATGATGTAGCTATAACATGCGGAACACAATCAGCTGGTATTTCACTGCAATAATTAACGCTGCAGTTATAACGGAATCGGATCAGCTGATTGATATTTCGCTTCGCTCCAGCTGCAATTAACGTTCCAAGTTCAGAGGTTAGTTATTACACGTTACGCAACCAAAATGGACAAAATGGTAAATGTGAATACTTATGGATACTTGTGGATTTTGGGGTGTGGGAAAAATGTTATGTGTATTACGGGAGTAAAGTACATGTCTCCCTCGCCTTCGGCATGGGGTGCCAACAATAACCCTCAGGGAGACAAAGTTGCACTTTACTCCCTTAATACACAAATAACTATTAAAAGCTAATCAAAGAACATAAACAAAGTAACTAAACCTAGTTCAACAAATTAAGCAGTCTGTCGCCAGAGGTGCTCTATGTAGTACGTAATACCAATGTTCTATTATGCAAATTCGATCAAAAGAAAACCTTGACAAATGATTGACTAAAACACATTTATTCTGCTCTTAACAGAAAATACCAAACTGTGAATTTTTGACACTTTCTGAGAAATTTTGACACCTTATAAAAATTTTCTTAAAGCTAATTGTTAAAGAGAAATGATTTATGGTACTCTTTTATTTAGTTTTGTCCAATATTTTTGGTAGTAGAAATATTTTTTAAGTAAATTATTTTCGGAAAAAATGTTAAAAACTCAATTTTTAATAAGATAAAAAAGCTAGTAGCATAAATTGGTTAGGGGGCTAAAGCACTACAAATCACACAAATTTATAATGAAAAATATCAGAACAGAATTTTGGAATACTATGTTTCTGGCCTTTTAACAGTTTTTAAAGAATAATGACCATAAAAGTAAAACAATAAGGCCAGGAATATCAAATGAACCTACATACCAAAAGGCATAATAATCAGATGGATTAGGCAGTGTGCAGTATACTAAAGTCGGGCGTCAGGCAGCAGACATCACCGTGAAACCACTTTTTTGCGTTCAGGGAGCATCAAAACAAGCATTTCAACTAATAACTGAAAGTCAAAATTGTTTACAAAAACAACACTCTTTCCATACTTAAAGGGAGAAAGTAAAAATATCAGTAAATTATAAGACACATTTTAAAGACTGAATATGTTAACCAAAAATACCTGTATCTGTCCACTAGCAAATTCTTTGAGTCTCTGTCGAAGAACTGTGTTTTCAGCTTCCAGTCTCTTCACGTTCTGCTGCATAATAATAAGCCTTCTTTGAACTTCCAAGTCTCGTCCTGACGTTTCCAAGAAACGCCTGTGCCAAGGCAAATGGTTAGTAAAACAACTTAAAACTTGTTTATATAGTAATTAAAGAAAATAATAGAACAATCACAGTTCAACTCTGAAATACCAACTTCTATTTTTCAAAAGGCCTTGTGCAATACTAGAGCCCTCTCCTAAAAAACCCTTGGGCATATTTATAAATCGCAATGATGAGTCATTTGAGTCCAGCCTAGTATGTCCAAATTTTGTTATACCAAAGAAGAATCTAATGATGAGTAACACTGCAAAAATGTTTCCTGTATAACATTCATCAGTGAACAAATTGAGTTTAGCATAAAAATAATACAGGGTAAATATAATGATAAGAACTATTATACTAAAAAACAATGTTCTCTCTAACGTGGCGTCTGTAACAGCTGTAAACCTATATTGTCATATAAAATAATTCACACTACATGGAAGTATGGAAAATGAAAATTAGAAACAAATATTTATAAGTAACATACAGAGTGAATGTTTTATCCATTACCCCGCCCCATCCCCTCCTCCAGGATTACAGGAGAGCGAGGTTCGATAACTATCGACTGGAACCAGAATACTACTTATTCAGGATACTTGCTGACCCACCACCACCAACTTAAGTTACCTCATTGCAAATTTTGCCCTGCTCCTACATCCCACCTACAATTCTTTTGAGGTATTCTTTACGAAGTGACTACGTACACGTCCAATGTAAGGACAAATTCACTTCGCTACCACTTAGGTTAGGTTAGGTTAGTTTACGTTATGTTTCGTTACGTTAGGTTAGGTTAGGATAGGTTAGGTTAGGTTATGTTAGGAGGTTTTATGGCTCTCAATTTGTTTTAAAAATCACAGGATAAGTAACGTACGGTGCATAATTTGGAACGGACGTGAACAGTAGCGGCTCACGTCGGACGTGTACGTAGCCTCTGCCTATTCTTTATGTTTTTGAGACCTTTAATTTGATGTGACACACAATTTATTTAGCTATAAAGTTTTATTTATAGTTGTCTCTCAATATCTCTATTTGAAACATTTTTTTTTTTAGTTTTACTTAAGAGGGGGGGCGCAGTGACCTACTTCTACCTTTTTCTCCTATAAGAAGAGTGTTAACTTAAGAATCCCGTCCCTACTCAATGGATTATCCGAAATTCTTGATTGATAGCTCACTTTATCAAGCAAAAGTATACCTAGTGATTTCAGTGGGCAGAATATTTATATCACAAATAGTTAACCCATGTAAAAAATCTCAAATATTGAATATTTTGGCATTTGATTGAACGGTTATATTTGTGATATCAAAAATTCTGCTCACTGAAATCGTTAGATATTTCTTCGCTCTATAACATGAATCATAGATCAACATTATCAGATATTGCGTTGAGGAAGGACGGGATTTGAAAATTAAAATTAGCCTTAACCCTCTGCACTCGAAAGGCCACTCCAGTGTTCAGTGCCTACTCCATAACAGCTCACATTTATTCCCGCCTACATCGTCCTCTCAGGTCATATACTCAGAGTGGCCACATCATTTTCTTTGTCAGCCCGGCATCCATTTCGGCCCTCTGCTCATACCAGCTTGTATTTATTTTTATGATCTTAGCCTCAAATGTGATATCGGAGGGTATATTGGATGTTTATAAAAACTCTTTGTATATTTTTTAGTTTAATTTATTTTTAATTTATGTTTATTGCCAAACAAAACATGTATAACTATTTTTCAGTTACTACAATTAATACAAATATGCAATGATGGAGTCACACTCTGTTCTGAAACGCTTTCAAAATCAGTTAAACTGTTTTCGAGCACACCTTGGATTTCATCAGAACATACATTTCCATCCAGTTTAAATTAATATCACTAATAATCACAGTTAACATTTATTAAAACAAAGGATCACCATGTGAAAAAAGATACAGATTTGATAGGCTTTGACAGAAGCAAAAACAAAACATAATCACAGTTCAAAATTGCATGCTGGGGCATTACATAAGATATTTTGTTCACCACCAAATTGCAGCAACATACAGACAAGGTAAAACAGATTTCAATTCATATGTTACTGTGAGTGGCCATACGAGCGGTTGTGCGATTTAATTCTGGCCACTGAGAGTGGCCATACGAGCTGTGAGGAATACTGCAGCAGAAACAAACTCCAGTTGATAAGGAAATGGCGGCGGCCACTGACAGTGGCCATACTACCCCAGAGGAAAATTTTAAAAGACCCTACCTGAGCGCAAAGCGTTAAGGGAGAAGGAGATAGAAACGGAAAATGTTTCGAGACTGGAGTCCCTCTTTAAAAGGTGATTTAGTTGTTTATGTCAGCGGGATACTAAGGCCTAAGTATGAGAAAATCATTTTCCCAATTCTAAGTTGACTTTTGGAAAGTGGAGTCTTTCACTATGGCGAGTCTTACGCTCAGGAACATTGTCACAGAGAGAGAATTTCCTGTAAATGTAATCGAACTTCAGGAGTGTCATATGTAATGCAACACATGAACAACCTGTATACAGCTTCCATGGGAAGCATCTTGACTGTTTCGAACACATGGTCTGATCTTTCCAGGGGAAAACAAAGTGAATGGCTAAGATTTTAACCCTTTCAATAAATTTGCCTAGAAAGTAGGAAAATTGGATTAAGATTTTATTCTAACTAATTGCAGGCATTCTTAAATGGAGGGGGTGAATCAATGAGTACTATCGAAATGAATATTATGAAATTGTATAATATGGATTTGTGAAGTTTAACTCTAATAACTCATTTCCGGTAAAAAAAGTAGGAACCATACTCAATATTTTGTGATGAAATTAAATTCCTCAATGCTGCAACTAATTTCAGTACTATCCAGTCAATTCATTAGTTCTGTTTTGCAAAGTTACGACTAAATCCTAACTAATACACTGAACTATACAAGAAATCACCATTGCACCTCTTAATCGTGTTAGCACTTAGCTGGGGCTTTGTTATCCTTTACTTAATGACTTTAGAGGTCATTCAGCCAACCACTGTCAATAGTATCACCTGACAACAGTTTCAATATCTCACTCAGAAAAAATAAATATCACAATGTAAATCTTGATTACACCTTAAATATTAGCATTCAAAAAATTTTATCACTTAGTAAGAAGTACATTTTGTGAACAACAAAGAAAGCACCAACAGGAGAAAAAGTCTTAATTTATCTGTTAAGTTACACCACCCCCACCTTTACAAATTGTGTTAGATTTTGTGCAATGATAAGGGGCCATACACAAGGGGAAACACCTTTTTTCCTCATTTCAGATCTCCCCCTCCCCCATGTAACGCACCATAACGCTTGATAATATCCCCCACCCCCCCTGTGTTACGTAACTCAATCGTAATAGGCTTTAAAACAGCTTAACAATTTTAAACATCGTTTCATTAGCAATTTGGAGTATGGATTTCAATGAATCATTAAACTTTAAATTACTTTCTTTTAACAACATTTGTTAATAACTTATTTTAAAGCAAAATGTATACAAACAAACAATACTAATAATATAAACAACAAAATAATCTATCTCAGCTAAAATGTAACACATTTAATATATAACTAATACAAATACAAAACAACTTTAAAAACTAAAGATGTGGGCGGCATTGCTGCATCAAGTCATGATTTTATACTCTAAAACAATACAAAACATAGGTGTAAAGCAATACAGAACTCACTCAAAACTCGTTATGTATTTATTTTTAGTTTAACTGTAATTAACATAGTATGACTGAAGTATTTTTATATAACAAACTGTAACTTTGATTTAGATATAAATTTGATTATTTTTTAATTTTTTAATATTTATAATAGTATCAATAGACACGGGAGTGCGCCAGCTCTTAGGGTTAATATGTGTGAGTTACGTAACGTTGATCCAAATGCCCCCCTCCGCAACATAACGCAGCATAACACTATGCCATACCCCCTCCCCCTCTTTAGTGTGTTACGTAATATGTGTATGGCCCCTAAGTATCATTGATCACATTAGTATCAAATAAAAAATATAATAAACATAGAGTATATTTTGGGAACAGTTTATCACTTACTTGTAAGCCAGGTCAAAAGCTTGTCCGATCGTGAGTGTGATCTCTTCAGCCAAGTTCTTACTGACAAATACGAAGCAAGAGTGTTGTTCATTGTCCCCCGACTCCTTAGCTATGAAGCTGAAAAACTTTTTTTCACCTTTGTCGTCGGCACAGTATGAAATACGGTGCAGTGGGTACTGGTGGAGGATGCGTTTTGTTTTGGGCTCCTGTATTGCCACTCCATCTATACTAATAGTTAGTTCGACTTTGGGAATTTTTGAACCTTCTGATTTTCGAAGCTGTTGGTTGAATTTTAGTTTTCTAATTCCTTCTTTTACTACCTCAATTCCTTTTGGCTGATCGACTTCGGTATTCCCTAAAAACTGTAAAAGACAACAATTTTGTTTAAGTATTTAAACACGTAGACAACAACATCGCTGAAATTTAAGTAACTTAAAATAGCTTGAAAAAACAAGTTGGTACAATACCATTAACACAGTTAACACAGTTTTATTACCAAGATGAAGAGAGTTGGAAAAGTAGGTAGAAATACAAAATATTTGTTCTGAATAGAGCCTCCTCTTAAGCAAACGTTCCTAATAACTATGTTGTTCTGTAGCTTTCTAATGGATGGTAAATAAGCAATTCAATATGACCCAGACCATTTGTTCTCAGACTTTTCGTCACTGAAAACCACTTGACATTTTTAGAAATCTGGGTGTATTACCTACCACCTCAACTCATGATAAATATATTAGGGTTAGTATAAACTGAAATAGTAAATAGAAATTAAAATACAAAAACAAATGTTTATTTAAGATAAACAAATATGTATATAAAACAACCCTTTTGTTCAAGGGAGTATACAGCTTAAAATTGGATTCCAAAAGTTAGGCCTGTCAGTTAAAAAAAAAAAAAAAACAGCAGCGTTTTTTTAAGAACCTTTACTGAGTTGTCACTTGTCATATAATTAAAGCTTCTATCACAATTGTCCCTGTACTTTCACTGAAAGACAATTTTTATATAGTTAATATTTTTAGTAATTTTCAGGGAACTTTATACTAACAATGGCACAATCTTCCACTGGAGTTATTTTGTTGTTTTAAAAAATCATGCAAGGGTAGGGAATACAGAAAAGTCATTGTTGGAGCATATGAAAAAAAGCAAGTCCATCAAAGATATCAACCAAAAGAACACATTTGCAAAACAGAAACCATGGCTTAGATGTTCTTTACGTAAACTAATAATTTTACCATAGAATAAATAACACATTATTATTGTATATAATATGTATCCATTATTTATTCTATGATTGTATGAATGTTGTTAATAATTTAAACATATTCTGTTGTCTTAACTAGAACATATTACAGCAGCAATCTAATTGTGGTGGCCTAACAAAACGCACCCAGTAAATATGTGTATAATAAAAGATATTCTGTCATTAGAATAAGTGGCATAGAACATACTTCTTAGGTACTGTACAACTTAAGGTTTCCATTCCTACATGATTCATGGATTATCATTTTTTTAAGACCTCTATAAACCACAGTCTATAAAAAATTGCCTTTAAAAACCAAACAGTAATATTTTGAAATTCTCTATAGGCTAGCTAAAACTTTTCTCTTTCCCTTGAAACTCCACTTATCGAGGTACTAATAATAAGTTTATTTATTTAGTATTCCAAAGTGTAGAGGTTCAATTACTACCAAACGATTTAAAATGTGCAAAGACTGAATTGACCACTATTTGGGGAAAGTATTGGATTGTATAAATTAAAATCATGTTTAATAAATAAGCATTGCTATTAAAATAAAAATAGCCACACATGATAACTATGGGAGTTACCTTGACTAGATATGCAATGTGCCCCTTCTGCAACACTTCTGGTTGATGGATCCAATTTCGGTTTTCTAAAAACAAAAATGGCATTTCTTAATTTTCGTTTAGAATAGAGCATAAGAAGTCTGGAATAATTTGTCATCCCAACTTAAAAGATGTCACTGTAACTCAAAACATGGTTACAGATTTCCTCATGGTTTAACCATATGGGCAGGTTTCAAAAAGTAAAATTATGTGTTGGTTTCAAGATTCAAGAGTTTTACTGTCTTTAAGCAAGCATACATACAATTGACAACGGCTAGTTATTTAACAGTTGTATTCCAGAGATCAAAACTAAAATTAAAATTAGAAAACACCAAGTTGCAATTAAAATATTGAGAAACAAACATATTTTAAAACATCCACAACAAAAAATATAACTAAATTCTTAACAACTAAAATCTTAAACAATGAATATCACAGGCTAAGTACTCATCTACAATATAAAATGTTTTATCTTCAAGCCATTGCTCTAGAATTAGTTGAAACTTTTTAAAGCTTACATTCCATGCTTCTGAAGGTAATTTATTGAATAATTTTATTTTCATAAACACAAGGCTGCTTCTAGATTCTTCTAATCTTATAGATTTGTTAAAGAGTACTTCTATATCTCAATTGGGAGTGAAAAAAATGTGTTAGGCCTATACAAATTTTCAGTTCTTTTGATAAGAAATTATAAAATACTTATATAAATTATTGAATATTAAGTATGGAACCACAGTCACAATTACACGTATTTTTGACAATGTCTGCAATTGCCAAGTTTAGTAGAGATTCAAAAATTCAACCTTAAAATTTATCTTTTTATATTTGGCAGGCAAACACATTTTTTTAATTAGACTAATAGCCTAGTAAGATTTTTTGCAATGAATACAAATCAACAAATTTTAGAAAGGTTAACCTTCCAAAGGAAATATTTGAACACAATCTATCGCGGAGTTTCCCTCTGGATACCAAATTAATTTTCTGTAAACATCTTTTTACTATTTTTAAAGTTTAAATAAGGTAAAAAACCTTATAAACCACCTTTTAAGGTCCTTTAACCTTATTTTGTTTAAATATTTCCTATGGAAGATTAACTTTTCCAAAATTTTTTGATTTGTATTCATTGCTGAAAATCGAATGAGTCTAATTAAAAAAAAAAAAAAAACTGCCTGGTTGCCTGCCAAATTAAAGGAAAAGAAGAATTACAGTTCGGGCCACAGTGCTTTTGGAGCCTGGGAAAGGCTCCAAAGGCTCACAACTCAAAATTTCTCGTGGATAAAAGCAGACAATAATGAAAATAACCAAAACCAATGTTTTAAAATTAAATTAATTCATTTTGATTTCTGTTGACAAAAGTATACTATAACACTAATGGCACTAAGCCAAATAGAGGCGAAAAGTCATTCCAGAGCATACGCTAACCAGACGCCAAGCACTGTGACCCGAACTGTATCAAGGTTGAATTTGTCAATCCAATGACAGACATTGCCTTTATGTATATAATTGTACAAGTGGTCCCATACTTGAAATATTCAATAATTTATACAAGTATTTATTAAAATGGTATTGTATGCAAAATGAGCTGTTTGTATATTATACATTTTAATTTAATTTTACAATTATTTCTTATATCGTGATCGGACGCATGCGGAGATTTGTTCTCTGACTTAATCAATCAATCTGTCTCTGGGAGTTCATGGAGCTTTACCTCTGGGCAAGTTGTGTATTCGGTTGCAAATCAGAAAAATGCATTTTTAATTGCAATGAGTTACTTATTTCTTAGGAAGGCAGTTAAATTTGGAATATAGTTGGTGATTAACAGAACATCTCTTTTTTTTATTGACCAAGAGGAAATCTTTGTTAGCGACCACTGGAAAGTTACAACTGTTTTCCAAAATTAACTTTAAACAACAAAAGTAGTAAGGTAGGTTCCCTTATTAGATGGAACAAGGGGAACCTTCAGAAAGAGTACATTTACCCACAAATATGTGATTAAAAACAATGAAAAAGGAAACACAATTTAAGACATAAGTTATAAATAATAAAGGTCTAATTATTAAAAGCATGATGAGACATATCTTGAGGTGGTTGCACTTTATCTCTCAAGCAAAAGATGGGACATTAGTTGGCGTTTTAATTACCCCCATTGAACTCTGGTACTGAAGATGACTTGTCACATTGATAACAAACTCTGACCTTGAGAGTCTCCCCCCCCCCCCTAGCCATTGTAATAATGTTCTGTTGTGGCTTTCATATGAATGAGATGTAATAATTAGAATTAGAATTGGATATCAATTAATTGTTACCTATAGTATCCTATAAGTAAAGTTGCAGGTAATTCATTATATTTTATGTGTTGTTTGAAGGAATCTGGCAAGTTTACGACCCTTATACTGGAGTTTGGAGCCCTCAAAAGCCAAACTGATGTCTTAAAAATATCAAGTTAATCATTTCAGCAACTTTATTTTTCAAACTGATTTATATACATGCCACTAATCCTGTCGTACTTTGAATATATTTTATAAAACAGTACGCTTAAATCAATAACTAAATGGAAATTTGGTAGTTTGTAAACTAACTGAATTTAATTTTGATTAGAAAAAATAGTATAGGTAGAAGGGGAAATCTTGCTTAAAATCCAAGTATTTGTTTACAAAATTTGTATTTCTATTCATCATGATAATCCTGACAATCCTGGAATTAAATCTTTGAGTCCTAATACTGGATGAGTATGAAAAACAGGTGGGATTCTTCTGAGGATTGAATTTGAATTCCATACAAAATAGTTACTATGCAGGTAGATCATTGTTGATTTGAATAACAATATGCAAAATGGCACTAGCAAACACATATTTGTTTCAAAGATGCTTCAAATAAATTAATTACCTTTGAAACAAAAATGATAAACAGCCATGGAAGAATTTTAGTTAGCTATCCATGACTTAAGATAGTTTTTCAATAGTTTTTTTGAGTCTATTTTTACTTTTACTCTGATCTTTCTTCAAGTGTTTATACTTTGTTTAAGGGAAAGTCCCTAGCTTGTCTAGTTATCTATTCAAAACATCAGTTGGTCATCAAAACAAATAAGTGTAATACAAACCAAAGCCACAAATAAATGATTAGATATCAGGAACTTGTAACTCTTGGTTTGAGACTGATTTAGAATATTTAATCAAACAGTTGTATGTTTTACCACCACTCCATGTCAAATATATCGCAAATTCAAAAATCACTCGCATTGTAAGATATGCCGGAAGGAAGCTTAACATGGTGTACCACACAACACTTAAACTTTAGGTAAGGCAGGTCCTTCTTTCTTTCACATACAACATGTTACATTTTGTTATGTTCTTCAACCTCAAGAGATCAATCTTCAAATCAAGTAGAGGAAAGGGGAGACATGTCTGGATCTAAAGTAGAGCATCTCCCAATCACAGACCTTGACGCCCAATTGGTTAAAGTGGCCAATCTCAGGTTCATCATCACACCTACAGTATTATAATTGATTCTTTGTATTGTGGAGCACAAAAGCCTACACTCATCAATTACGCATGTCTACAATGACTTTACAAGGCTTTGTATGAAACATGAACAACAGGTTTTGAGACTGCCAATTAAAAAACCAAATCATACTTTGTATAAAGCTAACCAGGGAGTCTAACAATTACATAAGAATTAATCTGTTGATTTTCTCTGACCTTTCCGATGCCTGAGGACATTTTTACGCATATGAAACAATTGGCAAAATTTAGAGTAATTAAAATATTTGTGTCTTAAAATTGTTTTGCTCATGACCATGACAAAGACACATCCAACTTTTAGACCCTTTATTAAGAACCAAACTTGTATGATACGAGTGGGTTTTATGCAAACATCCAGTTCAAAGCCCAGTGACAAAATAAAATTTACTCAAATATCCGGCTGACTTTATTCTTGGTTATTTTTTTAAAAACGCTCTGACTTGGCCAAACTTTGAAATTATTTTAATTTTCCTAATTCTCTAGTTGCAAGACGTTCTGGTTTACGTAGTTCTTACTGAACTTTAAAGAACAAGACTGACAAAGCCTGACCCCCGGATTAGACCCCGACCCAATTTAAAGATCGAGTTATTATTATGAAAACAACTTCATCTTATTACTAAAACATAGTCTCAAAAATATGGCAGTCTTTCATCGGTCGCAGAATACGATTCCAGAGTTTGAGCATCTTAGAGTCTAATGCTGATCTTGACACAAAAACAAGCATTTACTGTAGTTGAAACACCTGGCAAGTAAAAGTAAAATAAAAAGTAAAGAGCGTATTAATTTACACATACGAGATTTGTCTAAGTGTTTGTTATTTTGTCCCCACTTGAGTAAGTTGGAGTTCCTCATGGCAGAGACTTCTTGAACCCCTGAAAAAGAGAAAAATAAATTAGTACACAAAGCAGAGTGCACTAAAAGAATATTTATTTTCTTACAAATGTGACAGAGAGAGTAATTTATGTCTGTGATTGAATGATGGTTGTATCAACTGGCACAAACAGCACAAAAAGTGAAAGAAATGAAGTTGCTGAATAGCAATTTGGCGACCACAAGTAACCACACATGAGCCTGCAATCCGGATTGCAAGTTACGCAACTGATGCTGGCTGTTTATCCGAGATCTTCATTGTAAACTGCAGCAGCATTCCTTTCAGTAATTTCTGCCTTGCTGGTAAAATTGTTGCGCAGATCACCTCCATTGTTTTATTCCCACATAATTTATCATTGAGAAATCCTACTCAAGACTGGGATATTTATGATTAAAAAGTTTTTATAGATGTACACACTAACTTACATAATATGTTAGTAAGGATGTTTTTAAATGTTTTGAGTGTTTTGTAGTTTTAAAAAGTTCTATTTCACAGCTCCAATGTTCTGAGAAACAGTCCAGTGTCAGAGAAATTTTAATTATTTTACCAACTTTCTTTATCTTTTATTTTAAAGTATTTTTGCTAACTTCAATTATTTTTTCCCCATTAAGATAACACATTGATTGTATACAAATGTTTTCATTTTTTCTTTATTTAGTTTTAAGGAATTCTGATGAGTTTTAATAGGCTTTTGTACTGAATGGCAATATTCATCTAATTGGATTTGAATGATCAGTATGTGATACAAATACTGTATATATTTTGAAAGTGGAGGATAGAAAACCTAACAAATATTTAACTACGGTTCTGATTAAAAAGAACCAGCGTTACACCCATTCAGCAATTGCTTATTAAAAGTTGTAAAAGTTCGCTGGTGAACACTTTTCAAATAGAGACCAGAGACTCTAATAGAGTTTAGCCTGTGACTCATCAGTACACCTTGATATAGGCCAGCAGGTTGCATGCCCCAAGGTGTGAAACTGCAAACAACACAAATTTATCTCACATTGCTAACTTTCTTATGAGAAATATTCTTGGGGTAATAAGTGGTCTGCTGGCTAACCTTCAGGTCTCAATTAATACTAACAAAATGCTTGGCTAAACATACACTGCCTGGCTCTTGGAAACTTGTCCAGCTGAGTCCTTATCATTCATCTGAGTACAATCACTAGTTCAAAAATTTCCCTCTTAGCTAATAACTGAACCCTAGTACAGGAACAATCACTAGGGAAGCTTTAGCTTCACAAACTTAATAGGTACTCAAGAACTTGAAATTACTAAGTTCAATCAATTTAAGTACTTTCACATTACACATTTTTTGTTCAAATAAGTCAAGAACATTATTGAGGAGCTAAGCTCTGTATATGAGGAGCTAAGCTCTGCCATGTTTTAGTGCTATATATAACTTCTTGTTTATGATTTACAAATCTTCAAAGTATAACTTGATGAATGTCTTGAATCCCATGATTTGCTTGAGTTTTTTCATTGGCTGAAGAAGTTTCTAACAACTTGACAACCAACCTCTAACTCCACGTTGTGTCGAGTTACTGGGAGAAATGTAGATTTGTTTACTGTCTAATAAAATGTAACTGTTTTTTAAATGAAAATATATTTTTTATCTTTGCTTTCAACTCAATTCTTTATTGTTCATTTCTTTATTATTCAGTCTATTTAATTTATTTATTTGTTCTAATGTGAAAAAATTATTGGAACGGTTTTAAAACAAACCTAATTCTGTAGCTGTCAAACATTTATGTTTTACTTTAGCATCCCTTCTCTAAAATATATTAACCATCCTCCTGGCAGCCGCTATTTTTTCAGTTTTTTATGTTATACCAGAGCCATTTTGGCGATATTTACTACTATTTTTTAAAAATTGGTATAAATTTCAATTTTTAAGTAAACACAACAATATGCTTATTTGTTTGTAAATCACAAAGAACATAATATAAGAATGAACAGTCCAAAATTATTTTTTCAAAATACTATTAGACATGAAATTGGAACATGTTTTTCAAAAACCTAATTTATTTAAGCTATCAAAGTGAGATTTTTTTATAACACCTAATGCTCTCAAATGAGCTATGTAATATGATTCAGTAGTTATTTACCAACTAGAAAATATAGTAGGTGTCTTGCAACCGTTTGAACAAACTTAACCATGTTGATCAGCAGGTCAAAACAAACGAATTATGCAGTACAACATATATGTCCTATCTCGTCCCGTTTTCTGTCTGTCGGTCTGTATGTATTTATTACAAAAATCTTAGTACCTTTGAGACGGTTTAAAATATTGGTATGAGTGTTACTGTAGGCAGTTGAAAAATCCCATAACAATTTTATTTTTATAAAACTTTCCGTTTCAAGATGGCGGCAGTTTAAATTTGTCAAAGTTAAATATATAATAAAATACAAATGTTATTAAAACATGTTAAGATACAAAATATTTAGAAAATTTTTAAAACAAATCAAATGGTGTCTCATATGTAAAGATTGACTGATGAATAATGGAGAAAACTCAAATTTACTTGTCAAAAGGTGGCCTTTTTTGCTGTTAAATACGGTTATCTTCCTACTTTTGAACACTAAATTTGAACGTTTTCTCCATTATTCATCAATCAATCTTTACATCTGAGACACCGTTTGATTTGTTTTAAAATTGTTTAAATATTTTGTATCTTAACATTATTTAATAAATTTTGTAATTTATTAAATATTTAACTTTGAACACTTTATACTGCCACCATCTTGAAACGGAAAGTTGTATGAAAACAAAATTTGCATGGAATTTGTCAACTGCCTACAGTCACACTTGTACCAATTTTCATGATTTTATTTATCTTATACCGTTTCTTATATTAAGGTTTTTGTAAAAAATACATATATACCAACGGACAGAAAACAGGACGAGATAGGACACATGTTATAGTACATTATTTGTTTGTTTTGACCTGCTGAATAGTACGGTTAACTTTGTTCAAATGGTGACAAGACATCCTGTATATAGCTATGTATAAAAAAATTCAAATAAAATTGTTATCACGTTTATATACATTATTGCCGTAGTCAACTTCGCACCAAATTTTTCTTCAAACGTAACTTTAAATTACATTGATCTATTGCTGCTATAAGATTCATTAATGTAATAAAATTAAAGATTAGAATATTATATTTTGATTGGTTTAACATTATCCGATTTTAAGCGCTTTTTCAATGCTATTTGCACAGTTGGAAAAACGTGACTGACAAGGGCCCCAAAAGGACCCTGGCCAATTTAACAAAACACTTAAAAAGGGGTCTATAAGGGCCCCTGGCCAGGTGGAGGGTTATCTGTTTCTATCATTATTTGTTTTGAGCGACTCGACCTTCTACTGCAATTTAAAAATATTATTTTTGTTATTTAAACTTTCAAAATAAGTAGTTCTTTATAAAGAAGATTCTTAGCTAAATAATAAACAATAGTACAATTTTCTTATTTTTGTACCAGTCTTGCTGACTTTTTATACCATACTCAGTATGTATTTTACACTACTCAGTACACAGTGACAGTCTGAAATATACTACACAAAAAACGTCTTCTCTTTTCTAGCAAATTTCCCCTATAGGGAAGAAGCTATTACCATAGGTGGTATGGTAAGACCTAGGCCCGGGACCATGATAACTTTTCATTTTGAGGCCCTCAGATGCCAAAAACACCATTCATTCAAATATATATATATATATAAATATGTGTGTTCGTAGGCACGATAAATTTCGTAAAAATGGTCCGATCTTGATGAAATTTGGTATAAACATGTAAGGCAGCATCTATTTTCATGAGTTTGAGAAACAGACAAAAGTCGCTCTACTTTAAGGGAGGTTTTGTACCCAAAAAATGGGTTTTTTGAACTTTTTACGTATAATTCTTTTTAAACCCAAATTTTGGTTTACACCATTAAATTTAGCTTAAAAAAACAAACAATTTGGTATTTTGATCATCGCTTTACGTCAAATGGTTACCGAGATATTCAGAGTGCTAAACACAGTATGTCCAATGTTATCTTATGGAGAATAAGTAAAATTTTATATCTCGCTTATTAATGAAACGTATGACTTTATTTGGTATGTGGCTTTATATGGTTGGGTTTTAATGCTATTTGCATACAAAACTCATTTGTTGTGATCTCCATGGCAACAAACCTGCGTACTCAGCAGCTATAATGTTATTCTTATGGAGAATAATGAACATGTGATATCTTGCTTGTTTATGAACATAAATTGATCAAACTTGGTATGTTGCTTCATGTGGAGGTGATACATTGGTATTTGCATAAAAACTGTATTTTTTTGGTCCTTGATGCTGCAAACCTGCATACTCAGTCCTAATGTTTTTCTTATGGAGAATAAATCAAATGTCACATCTCGCTTATTTATTAATATGCTCTGATTAAAGTTGGTAAGTGGCTTCATGACTTAGTGAAGTATCATTTGAAATTTACTGAGTATGCAGGTTTGCTGTAACGGGAGTACTTTAATTTTTCAATAGTATTATGAAATCCCTTTCCCTGTCTCCTGTCTATCCAGAATCCAAACTCCTACTTTTAATTTTTTTTTAAATGGCGGGGGAATTTTACTTTTTCATGATTCTCCCAGCCATATGACTTTTTCTTGGCAAAACTATCTCAGTGAAATGCAGTTGCAATGGTTTTCCCAGACTGCTTTTAGGACGTTTGCGTGCACAGCAAAATGCCTCCCCGGGTCCTTGGTTACAAGCTTATAAGCGAGGTATAGCTCCTAGAGGATATGTTCCAGTCCGTAACACCGGTGCAGTTGAGTATGTCAGTGAGGTGAAGTGTCAAGGCCGGCGGAGCGAGTGGCGGAGTAGCTATAGCGCGGTGTCGGTAAAGAGACGGATCAGCAAGTGGCGCGCCAGCGGAGGTATACAGATATAGATAGAGAGGTACGGGCGGTGCGCGGTGCACGGTGCGCGTCGACCTTGGTCTCCGTACCAGGAGGAGACATCACCTACTGCATCTTCCACGTTCACTTGGCCTGATACGCCCGCGCCTACCGCATAATAACATTACATTAGTCTCAAAACTCGACACAACTTGGACCTAATGGTTGTAGAGTTTTTGGAATATCGCGTTTCCCTGTGAGCATGTTTAAACAATGACAAAATACAAGCCGAAACATATATATTATATTAATTAATAATACTTAAATTGTCCGTTTGCAAACATTTAATAGTTTTACCTCACTTGAACTTATTATTCGAGCTAAAATTAATTACACATACTATAATCCGGTGTGTATAGTTATCCAGTATTGCGCTTATGAGACTAATGTACTATTTGACATGTTATGATTGAAAAAATAACCGTATTCTTCGGGGAATGGCCAATAAATGCATTATGATCGACCATGTACCAGGGCCGCCACGAGGGGGGGTGGTGGCAACCGTTAATTGCCCTAGTGGACCCCCGGCCAAAAGAAAAAAAATCCAAGAGAGTAAAATAGGGGTCTCTGGGGCCCCCAAAGAATTTTTGCACCAGGCCCCCAATCGCCACGTGTCAGCCCTGCCATGTACCATTTTCTGTTTTAATTTTTAAAGTTTATAGCTTTTATCTTTAAAATGTTTGCGGTCATACGTGATGTAATAAGTTACCTTAAAATAACAATTATATAGGCTACGACACATTTTTTGTTTTGACCCATAAACACTAATTTATTAAAGTATACGTTATTTTGTGGATGTAATAAATGTTATATTGTGTGTGTTGTGTTGTGTATATGTTGGTGTTATAGTATATGTTTTGTGTTATAAAACTGCTACAAGGGTTATTTTTTGCTAATCTCCCTTATTAATTTTTCTTTTCAGTTTTGCCTTCCTCGTATCAACAAGAGTAAACTACAATTATTAACAAATATGCGAACGATTGTATACTCATTTCAAGTAACAGATTTATATCATTGATTATTATCAGGTTTGGTTTCAATAAATTATACCTAGCTGTACTCCCAACCTCCAGAACATTTGTAGAATATCAACAAATTATTTTATGTTTTTTTTATATGACTGAATTAGTTTTAGAATTAGGTTTTAAGAACGCGCAGACACTGGATTCAATGTGGGGCTGATTTCCTAAATAATAATTTATAGGTATGCTTTTATACATTAGGTATTCTTGGAAATAAAATATTCTTGGTTTATTCTGTTTACTTGCTGTGGTACACAGTTACTCCACTATGCCAGCAGAAAAAAATAAATAATTCATTGCAGGGATGAGTGAGACATGTTATCAAAATACGATGCATAAATAAGGTGCCATGATTCATTACCCGGAAAACTAAATTTGCTAGTCGATGAAATTTCCGGGTTGTACCGAAAGGTTTTACTTTTGACCAGTTGAAAACATAATAATTAGGAATAATTTTAGAGTGGACTCCAGTCACGAAACATTTAATTTGGCGTTTCTACCTGCTTCCTAAATAAGACCACTGTTATGGGTGTACTATTCGTGACATTTTGCTGACTAAAAACGCTAGGTATTTTTTGGCATTTAACATTAACCAGAAATCGACGATATCGGATAATCAGCACAGGAGGGACGGGCTTTGAAAATTAACATTGACCTCATGGGAGAGGCAGGTAGAAACGCAATATGTGACGTGACTCTTAAGAATGAATTACTTCGTGGGACTTTGTACTACAGGCCCTGTGCGTTGTGTTACCGTACTATAAGATGACCCCGCATATTTCACCGACAACCTTTGGCAAGACTTGAAACTTCACCCCCACCTCCGGCTTCCAGCTTTTCCATTAGTGTATGGAGGTGATGTACAAATATGAACATAGAGGTATCTCTTGTGTAATGTTTACTGCAGTTCTTGAACGCCAAGAACGCGGGACACTCGTTTACATTTTTAAACGTGTTTTTAAAATACACAGTAAAAAATTAAAGGGCGTTACTGTGACTAAACCCTGACATGTAGCTAGCATTCCAACAGATTTATTGTGATTCCTGTATGTATACCAAATTTATAGAATATTCCGAAATCAACTTGTCCTTTTCCTTACCGATCTTCATACCTCCATAATGTTTCATCGATAAGACAGGACAATTTTACTACATCGGAAGGTTATTTAAATTTAATATATTTATATCTATACAGCTTCATGATTCAGCTCATAGCTCTGATTAAATTTCAGAATGTTATCATAACTGCAGATAAGTTATTTCTCTTTAATCTTCATTCGAAGACAATTAAGTCCATGCAACACACACATAGTTGTAATACAAAAATATTATTATTATTATTCATACTATCCGCTCGAGAAACTACCAATGTTAATTAAAGGCGATGGTCACAGTACCGGCCGGCTGACAGGTAAATGAGTCGGTGAGGATATCGAAATAAGATATTTCATTATGGTTTGGATTCAAGAAGCGAACTGCAGATGATAATAATAATTCATATTATCATACCAATATATTTCGCTTTCTCCCCTCGCATGTATAGACATAGAGTAATACGAAGAAAGAATCGATTTCGTCCAAATGTTAGAATTTGAGTTATTGGTGGAAATATTCGTTTTCGAGCTCCCTGAACCCAGAACGTGTTTTTTAACTGATGTACTCATTTGTCTGTGTCCTGTACGTCTGTATAGACCTAAAGACCTATAATCCGCAATAGCTGTAGTAATTAAAAAATATTTTAATTTATTATTCTGAAGGGTAACCATCCCGCCCAAATAGCTCGAAAGTTGATGTCGTTTCCTGATTTTAACTTCCATGATAGTTACAACAGGCTGTACAACTGGCTTACAAATGTTCCTGAAAGTATATATTATTTTGCAGAAAACATTTTCTTTATTGAAATACATTAAAATTTAAAGTATTTAAGGTTCGGGTCGCGGGTCGCGGTCCGGGGACACTCGTGAGTGCGAGTGCGGGCGTCGGGGATTTTGAGACTCGTTGACCAGCTAGTAACCCGTTTAGTTAGGGTAACTCTGAAATTTTTTTTAGACTTGGGGATTTTGAGACGATACGGTTTTACGAAGTTTTTTTAGATAGCCAAGACGCACTTTGGGCGCGGTTGTAGGAATAAGTTGTTTTCATATAATCGGGCTAAATTGATGCTAATCAGACATGTAAAAAGTTCCAATTTATAAAAACATAATAAATAAAACCATCCATGGTATTTCCAGGTATTCCTTGTTGTTTGTGAACTTCCAGGTTTTACATTACGCGTTTACACCCTGAACAGTTTCAACCGATCATAATTTCAAGATAAAACCAAACCGAAAATTAAATAATGCAAAGCCAATGTTACTCAACATTTCTGAGCGAAACCAATGTGATATCATCATCCGGTAGGGAAGAAACCAAGTGCCCAAAGATACAGTAGTTAGATCCCGTAAAACTTATCATGGTGCCATCAGATTTGTTCATGGTTTACAAAAGAGACGTACAGTATATCAAATATCTGATCGCCTTTCATTTAGGCCGAACATCTGTATTTTTATAAAGACGGGATTACCTGCAACAACTTCCTCCGGCAAATCCGCTCTAGCAAATTATGCGTGTGGACCGGTACAAGGGGGGGGGCTATTACCCTGGGCCCGGCTGTAACATGGTACGTGTTGTCACAGCTACGGATGTAACAAAATGCGTCCTCACTGCACTCACAAGAGTGGGGGCAAAGCTACCATCGATTGTAATCGGTCACAACGATCATTATTAGGACCAATGAGGAATATTCTCTACAAACTAACATACAACACACCACAGCTATACAATATAGATTTTAGTTTTAATCACAAGGAAAAATATCGTGGATAATGCCTAACGACAAAGATATCCCACGTATATTACCAAAATAAATCTTAGTCCAGTACTATCTTCGTTGTCAAAAAGGAAACTAAAATATTAGACTCCCTTAATCAAAGTACTGTACTGCAGGTCCGCTCGATCAACGTTATTTTCCACTTCTCCCATAAGACCAATATAGCTTGCAAATTCCGTCCCTCCTCAACGGATTATCCTAAATCGTTGATTTATGGTTAATTTTAAAGAGCAAAAAAAAAATGGCTAGCTATTTTAGAGAGCAGAATTTCGATAAAACAAATAGTTCACCCATAAAAAATTGTAAATATCGAATATTTTGAAATTTCGAATGATTATTATTTGTGATTTTGAAGCTCACTGAAATCGCTAGGTATTTTTTGTTCTGTAAAATGAGCCATACATTAACGGCATCGGATAATACGTTGCGGAGGGACGAGATTTGAAAGTTAAGATTGGTCTTATGGAGGAATGACCATAACGAGTTACGGCTTTTTCGGTTCGGGCTTGAGCTCCAGTTGTTCTTTACAATTGCAACGTATTCCAACCACATATATTTGTTGTCTCCGGATTTCCCTGCAAGGTAAAAATTCAAGATAGCCGCCAACACAAACATGTAAACATCAATCAAGACATACAATAATATTCTTGACGACCGACAACGTTCTTGAGTATGTCAATAAAGTTCATTGTCTATGTCTATTACTTAGTTTAAGCGACGTGACGCGCTGTTTGGTTGTTAAAAACGAGAATCAACATGGTGTGGTTCTCAGAAGCATTACAAATCTGCGCGTGGATTTTACTCTTATAAAATCTGTCGGACCGGTTCCTCCTGTGGAAATTCGCGATTGCTGCGCATCGTGTTATGAAAGGCGCAGAAGCCGGTGGCGCGGCGGCCCGATGGTAAATACCAATCCCGCTCATCCGCTTAAAAAATATCTTTAAAACCTGCGAAAGTACGTTTATACACCTCAAAACTTTTCTAGACTTCCCTTATTTCCTTCAAGTTTGTTTATTTATTTATTTCCATGCTTGATTACAGGTACTAACCCAATTAAAATACAACGGAATAACCAAACAATAAATATAGAAACCACAGTAGGGGGAATTCCCCCTACTAACCACAAAGGTAAAAAATATTACTTTAAATAACGACACCAGACGCTGACCACATGAGTGAAAAAATAGTGAAAGATGAACTAAAAAAAATATACTAAATAAACGCTTTAAATGCCAAAAGTGAACTAATTTACAAACACATGAGTGAGAAAAAATTAAAGTTAAACTGAAAAAAACATACTACCCACAAAATGCAATGAAATGCAAAAAGCGAACTAATTTCCAAATGAAATCCGTTGACTTAAAAGTAATAAAATCACGGATACACTAAAAATGAACTGAATATATAAAGTGAACAGATGCCTACATATCGAGCGAATGATTAAAAAAATTATGAAATTACTATTTGTGATGACAATAGTGTCTCTTCTGATTCTAAATAATGCTGTTTTCGATTCGAAGGCCCTTCGCCGTTGACGCGCGCCAATTAGGCAGATGTTCTCCTAAAAGGTCATTTTCCATTGAGCTGCATGCACTAAATAATAAATGTATCCGCCGGCCGTCTGTGATTTTCGTGAATCAAAGGCGAGATGTTAGGAATGCTAAATTAATTAGAGTTTTTCGTGCAATTAGAGAGGGAATTAAATAGTAAACTGTCGTGTAATTAGAGAGGGAATTAAATAGTAAACTGTTTCACTAATTTAGAAGTAAAGGAAAATACATTTAAACGACTTGCATAAATGAGTGCAGAAAAATTTAAAACACCCTACATTTGAATAAAACAACAGGATGTTTTGTAAGTAAGTCAAACGGGTTTCTATGATGATTGGCCATATTAACTTATGAAGAAAAACGTATTTGTATTTAAATTTAAATAATGCAACAGTCAGGCTTTAGGGGTTGCCTAATTGTCTTGATAAGATTAAAACATAGTTTAACCCCGACAAACACCCCAACAATGCTAATAATATCGAGTAGCTATGAAAGTTGATGAAATCGTAATCTTATTATTAAGTTGTCCTTTTAAATAAATGCCTGAATTTGAAGAACACTTCGTAAGAGCAATCTAACTGAAAGAGGGAATTTCGTCTTAGTTTCTCTTTTCCCTTATACACAACTTTCGGAGGGTATACTTTAATAAGAGATATTTTAAATTGCATGGTTACGTTTCCTTGTGCCTTCCGTAAACGGCATGGCATTAATGGCATAGAATAAATAAATTTACGCCAGCCCAAAACTTGTCACCTTCCTAGACCTAATCGGTCTATGATAGCCCGTCAATGACCCGATAAACTCACAATTACTCTGATAACCCTTTCCTCTGACTCGAGTCAAAATGATATTGAATCACCTTGAATCGACTGCCGCGGGAAAATTCCCAAACATCTTCATTATGCTTTAATAATAAGTATCAAATTGTCCGAATGTCATTATTATTCAACAGTTATCGGTTGGCTACCTAATAGATTGCTATCGAATAATAATCTAATAAAATAATACTATTGGGAAGATTAAGAGCTAAATCCATGAATTGGTAAGGGACCGAAACCTGACGCATTTCCAACGAAATTTGCACGCTGTTCGAGACCGAATGTATGACATAGGAAACGTATATAGAGAAAGAATTTGCATACACATTTTTTGTGGATAACTATTCGAACGGTATGACAGATTAAGCATTTACAAATATATCTTGCCATGTAAACAAACGTAATCTTATTTTGGAAAATGGTATAAATAAATCGAACTAATAAAACTATCTGTTAAATTTACCTACAATTTCAAGAGACAAAAAATGTAAAAAGCTCATACCATTTAAATAAGTTCAAATATAAATTATTTAAAGAGTAAACGAGTTTGCACGCAGCACGCTGACGTGAGGGAAGTAAATTTCCACATACCACATACAAAACTTTTAAAACTCAAAACCAGTGTAAAAACATACATCTATTCCAATTTTATTGAAATCTGAAAACATTGAGTTTTTGGCTGTTCTGATGCTCCTGGTTTCATTTACCTGCAATGCCGGGAATACAATTTTGCGCATTATAAGGTTAGGAGAAGGTCCAGTCAGGCTTGAAAGTAGGCGTGAGGTTGCTGGGAATGATAAAAGTACGCAAATTGAACGAGTTCGCACGCAGCACGCTGACGTGAGAAAAGTGAATTTCCACATAACAACTTTTAAAACTCAAAATCAGTGTAAAAACATACATTTGTCCAATTTTTATCGAAATTTGAAAACATTGATTTTTTGGTAGTTCTGATACTCCTGGTTTCATTTACTTGCAAAGCTGGGAATACAATTTTGCACATTATAAAGTTAGGAGAAGGTCCAGACAGGCTTAAAAGAAGGTGTGAGGTTGCTGGGGATGATAAAAGTACTCGAACAAAGGAATAACAGGCTTTTCTAGTGTAAAACCCCCATAAGAAAACGTACTGTGTTTAGTCGATACACATTTTCTTTAGTAACTCGGTAAATATTTATGCTAGAATGGCAAGAGAGGGCTTAAAACTTTTGCCTCTCTAATTCCCATTTTTTACATGCATTGATTTTACACCTGGGGCTTTTCTGACCCTTTTTGGGCCCACAAACTCGAAATTTGAAAGATTAATCCCCAAAAAAAGGGGTTTGGAGTTGTTCGATTGTTTTGCCGAACGAAATTGTCCAACCGATTACGGAAAGGCACGTCCCTACAAAATTTGAAGTAAATCGGACAAAACATGCGACTGCTAGAGTGTAAAAACACACACACACACACACACACACACACACACACACACACACACACACACACACACACACACACACACACACACACACACACACACACACACACACACACACACACACACACACACACACACACACACACACACACACACACACACACACACACACACACACACACACACACACACACACACACACACACACACACACACACACACACACACACACACACACACACACACACACACACACACATATAACATTTTGAACGACCCCCCAAAACGTGTTCAGGGGGTCACGTTAGGAACTTCTATGGTGGTCCCGGGCTTAAGTTTTACCGTGCAGGTCATGCTAATAGTTCACTTTCCAAAGGAAATTCACTAATAACAGGCTTTTCTAATGTAAAGCCCCTATAAGACAACGTACTGTGTTTAGTCGATACACATTTTCTTTAATAACTCGGTAAACTGTTTCACTAATTTAGAAGTAAAGGAAAATACATTTAAACGACTTGCATAAATGAGTGCAGAAAAATTTAAAACACCCTACATTTGAATAAAACAACAGGATGTTTTGTAAGTAAGTCAAACGGGTTTCTATGATGATTGGCCATATTAACTTATGAAGAAAAACGTATTTGTATTTAAATTTAAATAATGCAACAGTCAGGCTTTAGGGGTTGCCTAATTGTCTTGATAAGATTAAAACATAGTTTAACCCCGACAAACACCCCAACAATGCTAATAATATCGAGTAGCTATGAAAGTTGATGAAATCGTAATCTTATTATTAAGTTGTCCTTTTAAATAAATGCCTGAATTTGAAGAACACTTCGTAAGAGCAATCTAACTGAAAGAGGGAATTTCGTCTTAGTTTCTCTTTTCCCTTATACACAACTTTCGGAGGGTATACTTTAATAAGAGATATTTCTAATGTAAAGCCCCTATAAGACAACGTACTGTGTTTAGTCGATACACATTTTCTTTAATAACTCGGTAAACGTTTATGCTAGAGTGACGGCTTAAAGCTTTCGGCTCACTAATTCCCATATTTATGCATGCATAAATGTTACATCCGGGGCTTTTCTGACCCTTTTTGGGCCCAAAAACTCAAAATTTTAAATATTAATCCCCAGATAAGGGGTTTAGAATTTTCCGATTGTTTTGCCCAACGAACTTTTCTAACTGATCATAGAAAGGAACGTCCCTACCAAATTTGAAGAAAATCGGACAAAAAATGTGACCGCTAGAGTGCATACATGTATATATCATTTTGAACGAACCCCCAAAACGTGTTCAGGGGGCCACGTTAGTAACTTCTATGGTGACCCCGGGCTTAAGTTTCACCATGCGGGTAATGCTAATAGTTCACTTTTAATAGGAATTCACTAATAATATCCCTAACTGAATATTTATCAAAATATATCCATCAATATTTTGTTTTTATTATTACAATTGCAATATCTATTACATAAAACGGTTGAGGTATAACTTTCATGAATTTTACCTGCTACACAACTGATGCAAAAATGTGTTGCTGGTGTATAGGCTACTAACAAATTAACATGTATAGTAGGATTCTCTTTGTTCGCCCCCAAACAAGTTCTTACTGAGATGCCGGTTTCAGTATTAGACGTATTTCTTAGAAAATATATATGAGAAAATTCCATTAAGAAAATCAAACCACAAGGCCGATAAAAAAGCAGAAAAAAGTAGCTCAAGCATACACAACCATTTGGACCATCACAGAGGTGGTGCAGTATGATGAAGCGATGCATTAGAGCTTTTGATACATCGTAAACTCAAATGCCACTCAAATTTTGACATCTTATAAAATAAGGCTAATAATTTGATTAAAGACAATTTTCTCTATTTCAGAAATTTTGCAATAGGCCCTACCGTTTTCTGTATTAATGGAAAATTAAGATTTGGATCAAATCACGAAAAAATTTGTTTCCCTACCACAAAATGATACATTTCTAATAATTTCCCCCCTAACGGTTTATCAGAAATTATAAACTGACGACTAATTTGTAAGACAAAAATACAACATTTGTCACAAATAATAATTGTTAATTACATTCAAAAATATTCAAAATTTGGGATTTCTATTGGGGAACTGGAACGTTAACATGTTATGCTAGGAGAAGCAGGTAGAACCGCGAAATCTCTTGAGACTCGAGTCCGCGGAAGTTGCCTGACGTAATCAGAGTTTTGTTCCAAAGGACCTGAAGTTAAGTTTGTTCCATAAGTTTGTTAACTTTGTGCCTCCGTTACTCCTCACATGATCGTCATATACAATTAATTTGTGTATACAATTAGGGGCTTCGTCGTCATCTATTGAAATACAATTTACCATTTAGGTTTCCTTTACAAATTAATGAGAAACTAAACAGTAATATAATTAAAAATAAACAATTAATATGAAACCACAATGCCCAAATTAAGGAAATCACAAATGTAATTCCCTTGAGAACCATTACACCTTTAATTTGATACCAAACAAATGTTTTGTGACGATCGGGCGGGGAGTAACGGAGGCACAAAGTCAAGATGGCGTCTGGCAATTTCCGATGACGAAGACTCTTGATATTACTCCTCCTAAAAAAACGAACAAAAAAACATCAAATTTATAAGCAGATATAATCTGAAATATCTACGTAGCGCATATCTAGCTGTAAAGGGCCTCGAGTGAGGGGCCGAAGTGTAGGACAAAACAGTGTTGGCCGGTGGTGAAGTAGGACTCCCTTTGTCGCGACAAGTGACAGCAGTTAGGCCCATTGTCAAGTTTCCGGTGGCTCGGGGGCCTCATCGTGCCGTCGCCGCCCCGGGCACAGCGTCAAAGTAAACAGAAAGGGCACGCGTTTAAAGAGGGGGCTCCAGTAACCAGCTTCTACTTTTTTCTCCCATTAGGCAAATGTTATCTTTTAAAGCCCGACCCTCCTCAAGGGATTATTCTAAATTTCATGTATGATTCATTATAAAACCAAGAAATACTTTGGATAACACAAATAATGATCGTTCAATAAAATTCAAATATATTCTATATTTAATATTTGTATGGGTTAACTAAACACAGCACGTGGATTTATTTCAATCTTAAGAGTATTGGGGGATCATTTAAGGGGGCGCCAGTCACCTGCTTCTCCCAAAAGACCAATGTTAACTTTAAAATCGTTCCTCCTCAACGGATTATCCAAAATCCTTGATTTGTGGCTCATTTCATAAAGCAAAAGAAATACCTAGCGAAATTATTATTTATTTTTTATTAATTATTTTACTGAGCGAAATTTTGATATCAAGATTAGTTATCCCATACAAAAATAGCAAATGCTGCATAATTTGGAATTTTACTGCGCGATTATTATTCGTGGTATCGAAATTCTGCTCACTGAAATCGCTCGGTATTTGTTGACTCTTTAAAATAAGCCATAAATCACCATTTCGGATAATCCCTTGAGGAGGGTCTTATGGGGAAGCAGGTAAAAACGCGAATTGTTGCTTGACTGGAGCCCTCTCTTAAGATACGTTTAGACTAGGTAATATCCTTGTACATCTTGATATGCAATTTATAAAAAAATTACGAATAACCGCGCAATTAAAATAGTTCTGGACAAATTAAATACATATGAAATATGTACAACGTTACAACTGTTATAAGACACAGAAAGTAAGATTATAATAGTAGTATGATTACTCCTCAATATGAATATAGAAAATATTTAATCATTTTTAAATGTTAAAACTTATTATTTCGCTTGATGCAAAACTATCAGAGGAAATTCGTCCTTCACTTTTCACCGGCATTGACCCTACTACACAGGCCTATAATTCAACTAAAATGTTCATGCGTCTTCTCATTTTTACCCCATTACCACCACTACCCGATGGACTGAATAAATGTCCATTATTATATAACGATATGATTATATCGCTGATATGTCCGTGTGCCGCAGAGGGGTGTGCGCTAAGTTTGGCATTTAAAAAGTAATTATATCTCATCTAATTATTTTTATATGATTTTATTATGCCCAAATAAAACTACTACTTAAGATTTCCAAAATGTTTACCCCGCGGCAGCATCTATGCAAAGTCAAAAATAAAACGTCAACTTCCCTGTAGTACATTTTTGATACTGTATACGTGTATACTTACTGTATTGACAACACCTCATTGGGACTTTCTGTGTGTGACTAAAATTATGAAACTTCCCCATGGCATGATACAAATGTTATATATATAAATTTGGTAGGGATGACATATTAACAGTTATATTTATTGTTTTTATCTTGCCACGTTCATTATACGCAACTTTACTAATACGTATGCATGCGCTGTTAAAACAACTGTGCAAGTTTATCGTTTATTCATCGAAGTAGCCCACCGTGGTTTAACTGTTTGTGCAAATTTATCGTTTATTCATCGAAATAGCCCACCGTGGTTATTGGTTATTTTTTTATATTTTAAGCACCTATGAAGTGTCTGGTTTATATACATCAGGGATCCACTTCATTTAATTGTTGAGTTGCATGTTTTGTTTTGCTATAATGAATGTATTCGGGTGTAACCGTATTGTGCCGCGAAAAATTAACGTTTGGTACATGATAACACTGTAATTAAACTCTTGTCGCGCTTATTGGTCCATCGTGGGCAGGAAAACTCTCACCTCGTTTGTCAAGCACTAAGAGAAATATCCGTAGACAGAACACCGAGTTAAGTCAGTTCTTTAATTAAATAAACACACAAACGGACAGCAAACACAAAACGCCAGTCTCTTACTCCCAGAATTCCCCCGAACTCGTAATACCGCGCTAGATGCTGATACAAGTCGCCAAATAGCGCGAACCAGCAACCACTGAACGGCCAAAGTGCTGAATACAAGTTCGTCATGAATGCAACATTACAATTGTAAATGAGTCACCGTTAGCCTGACTCACCGAATTATTCGCCTCTCTAGTATCTTAAAAATACTAATGTAACGGGTGCGTTGAGGTTAAAATTTGAATGACGGGGATTTCAGAAATCTATTCTGTAGAGACAAGCAGGATAAACTAAAACTATGCCTCACAACACTATACAATATATTTACACTTATACTGTACTTACATACAAGAAGGTAAATATACAAAAAGATGGTACAGGGCGATCGATTTCAACCAGTCACAACGGTTATCATCAGGCCCAATCAGCGAAACTCGCTGATCGCCTTGTACCATATTTTTGTACATTTACCGTCTTGTATGTAAGCACAGAATAAGTGTAAATATATTGTGTAGAGTTGTGAGACGTAGTTTTATTTTATCCTGTTAATTGTAACAACACGCATTATGCTACTCAAGAAACTATATGTAGAGACAAGAGCGAGAGGAAATGTTTCTGCTAAAACACAATAAGTAAAAGGTTATATGATAAAATATAGAAGTATTACAGGGAATACCAACAGTACGCTTTGAGTATCGATAATGAATTAGAATTTTAATTTTTCTCACAGTACATTTAAACATGTCGACTGTCATCACGTTTATTTCATAAGGGCACATTATCAGTTGTGCAAAGTAATGTAAACAAATCAATTATAATTTCCTTAAATAACAATCTGGTTTGCAAATATATACGTATACATAGGTATTTTAATTAAAGATTAGTGTATAATGTTTGCGACCAATATACAACATCAAAGTTCGTATATGTGTGTTTAATGCACATCTATAATATCTGTATTAAATAAACTTGTTTACTCTTCTTTTTTTACGTAGGGGAGACGCTTGATGCGCGAACCTAAAGGAACGGTGTGAGACTCCCTCCAATAATCTCGTGGAGGTTTACCCACTAAACCCCTACGGACCCACAAACTAGTTTACTCTTTACTCGAGATAAACCTTAGTTTTTAATATTTAAACAATATTCTGTTTAAAATGTTTAATGTCTCTGTGAGATTTGAATAACTAATTTAACAACGCGAATGCAGTTACAGTATTATGAAAATAGTTTTATAATTTTCTAGAAGGATTTAGTTTTTTTTTTTTTAATTACTCCATACAAATTTTAAACTAATCACAATGTATTAGTTAACCATCGGCATAAATGTAGCGCAATAATGTTGTTTGGTTAGCGACATATTGCAACGAAAAACCCCGTTGATTAATTGATTTTACTCGTGTATTCGTTTGAACAGATACACAACCAACATGTACATCCATCGCTCCTATACAGTGAGTGAAATTAGTTAAAAACAAAAATATTCGCTATTACTAATGTGCTGTGTTACTGCTACTTTAAACGATTCATTCCCAAACAACTATCAGAGTTTCATGAAACTTTGGATTCATGAATCAGCGATAAAGCATTTTCGTCGATTTCCATTTCACAAGTAAACAATGTTTGATGCAAGCAAATAGTTTACTCAACTACATAATACAGTGTTTATTACTACCCTAATAACACTAATGACGGTATACGCAAAATACCGTGAATCGGGAAGGATTTGCGAACACCTGTGATCTTTAACCGCTCAACGAATCTGTTCGTTACGGGCATGGTTTTTTTTTTAGATATACGCCAGAGGCTTAGTTAGAGAGTGACTTAAACGATTTTAGGGAAAGCGTCTAACCCCATACTGATTTAGACATCCCGGGAATCGAACCCGTGACCTCTTGAACCCAAGTCGCTAACCGTTAGTCTCGCGAGACGCGGGGTTGGGTCCAAATGATCGCTTTTTATCGAGTTGTGAGCAGAAACATCCTTTCTATGTTCCAATTAGTATACCGTCCGTTAAGAAGAGACAACTCCGAAACTATCATTACTTGTTCGGGAACGAATGTAAACATCGCGATACTTTGAAAAAGTGAAACTCCGTTTTATATTTTATGTAGACTATTTTAAAAACTAAATTATTGTTTTAGGTTAACAATTTAGCTTTCAAATTGTATTCCTAACTTCAGTATAATAAATCATTTAGATTAGGATTAGATTACCTGGCAATAGCAATTACTTGTTTTGTTTAAGAAGTCAGTTTCAAAATGTATATAGGTCTCGGTCAAGTCTTGAATCGCATTCTCTAACACGGACGATTCTGTACACGTACATTGTCACACACAAATAAATAGAAAATTGATTCGAATAATAACATTAATAAAGTCCCGGATCCATCCACGCGAGTCAACATCCAGAACACTTGTATCAATTATTTACCTCGCATTTTATGAATTAAATTTATTGTCCCGCGATTTCTGTGGCCAAACTTTCTCAAATGAGTGAAGCGTTTAACCAAGCAGTACCTGGGGAACCGAGCTTTGATCGAAGAGGGCCAACCCAACCAGTTTGTTGAATAAGCCTGGAGTAATAGTTCACCACGGCACTCCCCCATGACGAGCAGATTAGCCTCGTTCATTTACCTCTGTCTGCATGTTATGGTCACTCCAGTTGTTATCATAGCCCTATGTACTTTCAAGTAGCATTTTGGCTATATCAACACATTTGATTCTTTTCGACCTGACTACTCTACATGTGATCTTCATTCAGTGGTTCTAATCACTGTTCTCATGAAATCGCATGTTCACACTTTACCAGTGAGCAAGGAGTAAGGAGGTCTATTGGTAATACTGGAGGCAACACCGCCGCGCCGTGTGATTTGTAAGGTTGGTACACTAGTGAGGAAGATTCATCGTTCTTTCAGCTGCAGAAGTTCTTTCTGATGGTGGATTCTTTCGAATTTCTTAGGTGACCGATTCGTTAAAATCACTCGACCAGAAATAATCGAGATATGAATCAATTTGTTATCTCTATGTATAGAGACTATCTAATTCTTACTGTACATTATGATGAAATATTAACGAATAAACAAATATAAGTTAATTGTTAGAACAAAATGTAATCTTTATTCGTCTGATTCTCTTTTTTAACTTGTTCGATGTGAGCAACTAGTTAATTTTCCTCACCATATAATGGTGTCGGCAGGAAGATGTCTACAGGAAATATAGAAGTAATATATTTTCATTAGTTAGTACTAACTCTAACTCGAAACCCCAGGTTACAGGTTAAAAATGATAGATTTTATATTTTTATGTTAACATATAACATGAATACTGTTGAATAGAACCTCAGTAGTACCTCAAAAGACTTCGAGTAATGAGACATATTTTGTATAGATTACCATAAAGTAGAAAGGAAATATAATATACTAAATAACCCCGATTCGTGACAGGTATTTTTTTTTAAATACGGTTCGCAATTTTATTTTGTTAATGATTTTCCTGACTTTCCCCGACCTAAAAAGTTGATTTTCCCTAACCAAAAAGGTTAATTTTCCCTGACTCTCGACTCGGAATGCGCACTTTATTTACAATAAGTAATTTGTAATTATTTTTTCCGGCCTCCACCTTTCCCATAGCCGTCCAAAGCTATCTTTTTTTATTTGATTATTTTAATGTCTACAACCGTTTGTTGTTGTCCAATACATATTTTGCCTTATCTATTCTACTTCCTTTTTGTTGTACCATAAACATTGTTTTAACAAAAAACTAAGTTTTGATTTTTGGACAGTATTGCTTTGCGTTTAACATCAATTACATTGAAAATTGCCCAGACTTTCAAAAAATATCAGTCATTTTCCCTGTCTTTCCCTGTCCCTCCCTGACTTTACAGAAACTGTGAACCGTGTTAAATATTGGTGCAAAACAGTACGTCATAGGTCCTGAATAATGACAAATTTCACTCGCTATTCCACTCTAGCCGGGCCAGCGACACTGGATGTCGAGTAGGGTCCAATGCCAGTGGGTCCGCCAGTCCTGCCCGCGACGGCACACGCGGCGGTGCAGGGGAAGGTCCCAGCCTCCAGCCACGATGGCAGCAGACTATGGTTATTCATCGTCCAAGGCTGGCCCCGTCATGCGATGGTACGGCCTCGCCACTGCCTCACTGCCACTCGCCAACAAAACCGCACATTCATTTCCCACTATTCCACCCATTGCCGAGAAAAAATAAATAAATCACTCATCAATTACTCTTTGTCTAGGCTGTTTCACTGTTTTGGGGTTCTGTTTCCTGTGAGAAAAGATAAACTGATATTATCGGGATGAAATTATATGTGGGCACAGGGACTGATCAATTTTCAGTAAAAATGAGTGTGACTTTAAAAAAATCAGTTTATTTTTCAGGGGGGAGCACAAAAACACACGAGGATTGACTAACGTACGATTTTTGGTATACGTCTGCAGTAAACCCTGAGAGTAGGGGTAAATGACGATCGTTTGAGGTTTTGCGGTCGTCCGTAGAATAAAATACACTGAGAGCGAGTGTGAAAGCGAACGTTCGCTGTTCGCGGTACGTCTACAGCTGAGAGTATGTGGAAATGACGAACGTTCAATTTTGCACGTTACGTCTTATTAATAAGTACACAACGATATGAACACACCATGGGTGTTCCTGATGTGTGAATTCGATACTTAGCTCTTAGCGGTACGTCTATATTACACCCCGGCATGTGACTAATGCGAATAACGAACATTCGCTGTTTGCTCTATGACTACAGTTCACTTGGTAAATTCTGAATGAGAATATTCTCTGTGTCACGGCGCGTTTACAATTTACTAATACAAGTTTGAATTATGAACGTTCGCTGTTCGCGGTTCTGTGAGTAAGCGTGACAAACGAACACTCGCTATTCGCAGTCCGTTTACAGCATATCCAGGAAAATGTGAATGACGATTGTTCGCCGTGTCGCGGTGCGTCTACAGCGAGTGCGAATGAAAGTTACAGCGTGTCAACATTATGCATTACGTTCGATGTGAAGGACGTAGCCGTGTTCGGAATATGAACATGACGGAAGCCAAGCTACCATTGTGACACAGGTTTGACACAATACCATTATCCATTGTCAACTGCGACGCGAGGATACACAATATACACAAACACAATCTCTTGACATACACAAGAATACAACATCGGTAAATTGTATTTTATTCATCTCGCCTGACAGTTAAGAGTGAGTGTTCAGATTTTAATTTTTTTATCATTTTAACTTGCATCTCAAACGAGCAATATTGTAAAAACTTTTGTTGGCTTTGCAAGTATTATCGTGTCTAATCAGCGAAGCGAGGGTTAGCCCCTTAATAGTATTAGTGTAACCATACTCCCCTTCCAACCCCCACCTAAACTTTTGTTATTTTAGATTATACATGTCTCTTATGAATGGAAAAGATCAGAACGTTTGTTTGAACTTGCCAACTATTTACATACGTCATCGTAACGCCTTTATAATATTGTTACATATTCCAGAATTGTTTAGCTAACAATATGGCTTACTATTAAATTTACAGACATTTTACAATCTAAATCAGCGATATTATTAATGGCATTATCATTTGGATGTCTCATCCACTGTAATAGATACATTGTTTGGATCGTGCGTTTACTTAAAATTGGTGAAAACTAATTCCACAACAAGCTAGAAAGTTTAGAACGCCGACGGAGGTTTCAAACAATGTATTAACGCAGATTGAACATTTTAATCGTGGGCTATTCACCCTCCATCGGTAAACAATAACACCATATCTACTCTTGGTTTGTTACACATACTGAGTATAAACATAGACAAATTAGTAATCTAAGATATCTGTTAATGAATCAGCATGAGTTTCACCTTAGATAAGGGTACAACTATTACACCAGTTTCACGTATATAAGGGCACCCATATTCGTAACGCATTATTCCGCAATGTTAAAATTCTCTTCTGTTACGACTATACATAATGAGGAGCTCTTTAATGTTCAGTTATTAGATGAGATATTTCAACAAAGAAGCAAAATGAGTTTGAGAGACTTTTCGTTTTAAAAACACAAATAACTGACATACAAGAAAAACGGAGCTAAATAGGCCCTGAGTTTATGTAATAATTTGTGTTTGTTTTGTCCCCAGTAACAAGTTCCTGAAGATTCGGTAGAGAGTTCGGAACACACTGTATAATGTAACGGCCTGTGTTAATGGGTTATTTATCCCCATTAAGTTCGTTGCGCAGTATGTGTATAAGGCCTCTTGATTAAACATAACTAAAATTGCTCGAGTGACTTAATACAATTCCATAACATCATTGACTGTCAATGATAACATATAGCAAACTGTAACTTTACGGATGTAGGCCGAACTGTTTTAAGATTCGTTGACAAAAAAACTGTGTCCAGCACATGCATTGAAATAGGCTGTCAACAGTAAATGTTGGTCAAATATTATTTGGCAAGAGCTTCAGCTATTTCAAATCTGGTTTAAAAATACCGCACCGGCCGTTAGTGGCATTAAGAAATCTAAAGCTGCTTAAGTCGTCATGAAAGATTTGGTAAATGAAAGCTGTTGCATTGATGACAACTTTTATGACAGCCTGTCATTAGCTTTGAAGACAGAATTTAGATTTAAATATTTATAAACGAGATTTGAATAATTTGTAGTGTAACAAGGAAAATACAGTATATGAAATACGTGTTCATATACGTAACATAACGTGTTGCAAACATGTTCATACATACATAATGATATATAATCCAGTTTGTACATTTCTTTATGCATGAGTAAATTCGTAGGATAATATTCGATTTTATAATTATTGTTAGATGTTTGTTAATTATTATTAACAATTTTAACTATGGCCCATTTCCACCACAATTTTAATCCGCAATTCCTACTTCTGTTAGTAATAAGAAAACTAAACAATAAGGGGAGAGCCAAACTATTAGTTTATTTGTTATTTTTGGAGGTAAGAATACTACTTAATTAGTACAGTACAATAAAAACGCATGACTATTTAAACGCAGTCGAACAATTTGCCGTTCTATGAAATACCCAAGCGCAGATAAATTTGTTCGAATATTAAAAACAACCAAAATGTTATTTTCTAATTGCGCGAAACACCAACGCCCTCAAATACAAACCAACAACTGATATTCCATTGCACACAGCAACTGCCTTTCAAACACACATGAATTTGAATAGCCTAGGGTTTGACGTAGAACAATCACGGCTTTCGTGCTGTCGCTCAGTATGCAAACATGTCAGGGACACTCCGACAGATACTGGACGGAAATAAGAGAAAGCTTGGAAATTTCTTTACCGTAGTAGAATTTGGCGTCACCTACCACCATGCTAAATGGAATGAATTGGTCCAGTAGTTTTTGAGATCGAGCGTGATAAGGGGAAGGGGGGAGGAGGGGCGAGACGAAAGGACCGCCACTGCTTCGTCTCCACAAGAGAAGTTCCGCATGCGTTTAAACGAGTCAAAACATTTTTACATTGAAGTTATGGTGTTTAAGAGGGGGCTCCAGTCACGAAACATTTCGCGTTTCTACCTGCTTCTCCCATAAGGCCAATGTTAACTATCAGAGCCCGTCCCTCTTCAACGTTTTATTCGAAATCGTTGATTTATGGCTAATTTTAAATTTCGATGTCGCAAATAATAATGGTTCAATAACATTAAAAATATTAAATTTTTAAAAATTTGAATGGGTATCAAAATGTTGCTCACTGGAAAATCTAAGATATTTTCTTGCTCCTTTTAATTAGCCATAAATCAACAATTTAGGATAATCCGTGAGGAGAGGCGGAATTTGAAAGTTAACACTGGCCTTATAGGGGAAACAGATAGAGAAGCAGGTGACTGGCAGCCCCTTAAATGATCCCCTGATATTCTTACGATTAAAATTAATCTTAAGTCTCCTTTCTATGAGATATCAGGAATTCACGTCGATGAATACGAGTGCGAGTTACTAGCTGACTAAATAAAATTAACCTCTTGAAATTAACTTTTAGGACCTTTGAAATCTGATGGGACTGAGCTTTAAAAATTGAAAATGAGTTTAGTTTACTCTTTGCAAGGCTTCGATGAAATAGTATTTTTAAAATAACATATGTTTTAATTGTTAGGGATAGTGCATTTCACATTTCTCAGATTTAGACATGTTGAAATCAACAACTTTATTTTTATTATTATTTATTTACATTTTGTTTAAATTTAAAATATAACTTAAATAACTGTAAAATCAATTACTTAATGGGACAAAAACAGACCACAGCAAATCAATTTTATAAATAAAATTAAACATTTGCATTGTAATTTATATACATTTTTATCCATCCATGGTACATCTACTAACTTTAGATTTGTTAATACAATTGAATTAAAAATACAATAATCGGGATTATTTAAATGTGGTACGTGATTTCCTCTTATCTGACAAAGACTCAAAATAACGTAAAGCCATTTCATCCCCATTAATTTTGCATAATATGTGTATGACTTTTGATTAAACATAAATAAACATGCGTAAGTCACTTTACAAAATGCACTGCATTATTTTATATACATATTGTTTTTATTTTATATACATATTGTTTTTATTTTATCTCTATGTGGCGTTTATGAGAAACCCTGTATCTTTTAATATTGTAACGAAGTTTAAGGGAATTATATATATCGTACAGAAATTATTCTAAGGTTATAGCAATTTATGTTATTATATTACGTAAACATAATACTTATTACTTTATCAATTGATTTTAGATTTGCTCGTAGTTATGGATGCGTTCTAATAAGAACTAGATTATGATTATTGATGAAAATCAGTAAAATCGTAAAAATATAGATTAAGTAAGTAGGCCATAAATATACCGCGGTACATAGAGCTTCATATATTATCCAACACCTCAATTAATACAATATATAACTTTAAATAAAAACACAATAAATAAAAATTAAAATAATTAAATAAAATTCGCTATAGTACTTAGTTGAATATTAATACAAATATTTCACTGGATCGATCAAGAAACAGTGATAAGATGAAATGTGCCGCCGGGCTGGAAATTTAAGTTGGGGATTGAACATTCCTTTCTCTTCGTTCAAATTGGAATTCGAAGGCCGAAATTGCAGAGAACAGCTGGTTTAAAACTTAGATTGGAAATAAAACGAGATTATTTGACCACGTGTCTTGCATAAGAGGTCCCCAGAACCCAGAACATTGGGTATTATTTTACGACCAGGAAAAATGTACAAAGGCCCTACTACTTTTATAGGTGAACTATAAATTAATGGAAATTAACTCCAGTTTAAAGTTTAGGGGATGGTAAATAGTGAGAATTCCACTAATCTAAATTAATCACTAAATTTAACAATCAATCAAACTATTTTTTCCATTATTTTAACCACTATTAAATTTAATTGGCCCTGACGTGATTTAGGTTTTATAGGGTTGAATTTGACCATCACACATTTGTATCCACTAATTTAAGGGCGCCTCTATGTCTCAATGCAAAATACATATGTTCTTGGTTAGTCCAAAAACATCGTGGCTTTAAAATGTCAATGATTGTAAAGCAACATAAACTTTGCAAACAAACATAAATTACCAAATAAACAATGGCCTTCAAAATGAGACTGGCTTGTAGGAATATGTTACCAGGGGTCTTGCCACGTCCCTACTTTAAAACTCTCCGATTTTTATTTTTACTTGTAACTTACGCAGTTTTATTGTTTCATTTTTAACATTATAATTAAATGAATGACGATTAAAATATTATTTTTACTTTACTCCCCCCTAAATCAACCATTCTGGCAGTTCAAAATTTCACGTTTATTTGTTCACAACTAGGTTTTGTTTTGCTTTCAAAATTATCAAACAAATCTTTTTCCGAGTTGTTGAGGACGTTTGACTGTAATGAATTCATACATTATTTCTTTGCTGTCACTTTTGGAACTATAAACATTTGTTGATATCTTGAAAGTAACAGGAGAGGACTTAATGAGCCTGATACATAAATTAACTACGTATGTCAGTCTGTGTGTTGCAAAACTATATACTAACTTCTGTGTCGACTAAAATGAAGGAATCTGCTTTAAACATGATGGTCTATTTGACTTTGACATCTTTAAGGCCGCCCACTCCTCAGATAGCTTCCGTAACAGGTAGTTTTCTTTAGTCGATAAAAATACATCGCATTCTATACTGTATAGTTGAAATAGACCGACATGAATCGACAAAAATGTATTCCATCTTCCCATCTTCGTACCCCAGCTAGACTCCAACATTTCACTCTCTCCCACCATTATGTGGAGGTAAATAGCGCAATTGTTAGCGCGTTGAGCTTTCAATAATTTCAATTTGCTTCTTGCAATTCGCTCAACAGCACGTATCTTCCTTCAATTCGTCTCGCAGTATGACTAACAAGTAAGTTCTCAACAGCAGGCGTGCGGTTTTTTTTAACAAAGTAGCCCTTCTATTATAAAATCTTCAAATTAATGCGTTTGAAGCCCCACTTCAGCGTAATTTATCATTTACCTGACCAAGGGGCAGTTATCCCTTAGCAACATAACCTCAACAATTTAACCTTAACCAGGGAAGAAATGCCCAAGAAATATAACACTTAAAATGATCCTCTGGACGCAACCTCTTGGGCACATCCCCCGGGTCTGTGCGCCAAACCTCAAGCCAGAGATTCGCGCCGTTTTACAAGGCAGCGGTAATTAAGCAAATCACTCTTCTAACACGACCTAGGTATTTCCGCTCGTACAGTACTTACGGATTCGTGTGTTTATTTTGCTTGGCTAAAATTACAATCACATAAATCCCACAACATAACAACCAATACACAAACTTGCCGCCTCGAGTGGTAAAACCAACAAAAACCTCCATACCGGTGAGTAAGGCACTGACGGTGGCAGAGCCGGTGAAATCTACCTCGGTCGAGGTACAGAATGTTATTAGGTATCCGACAACGCAATCGTCCGGAACAAGCTTTCGTTTACTCTCACTAGCGCCGTCGCGCCGCGCAGCGACTACGCTCTACGCTGTCGCTGTAGGCCCGCTGCGGCTGCGCAGTCTTGAGTCTGGTCCGTGGGAACTGTACTTACAGAATACTGTGCAACCTGCACTGCGGCAGCACATTCAACCCACCTACCCTGACATGAGGCTTCAACCCACCTACTTGATATGATGCCTTTGGTCCGTAGAAATTGTACGTAGACTGCATGACCAATCGCCCCACTGCGGTATGTTCGATACCTGTACATATGCACCTGTACGCACATATACGTATGTACTTAAGATGTTTGACATAACCGTTTTAGATGTAATTAAACTAATAAAGACCAACGCCAAACTTCCAAACTACGCTGCAACGTCACATTCGTTTTTGTACTTTTTCCCTCCTACGCTACGCCATGCGTTACACGCTAGCAAAATCCTATTCTCTAATATGAGTAAGGTTTGCTTGGTTTACCCCCAGGCACTCAAGTATTAAACTTGTAAGAGGACAACGGTCCGCACCGCACCGCACCGCTCAAAGTGAAAGAGCGTCCTGAGAATTGATCCCATGACCTCTTGCACCGACGTCCACGGCGCCAACGCTGACACGGTTGTGCGACTGGCCACTGGGTCCACCGACAGCTCGGTATAAGGGTTGGGCCCGAATTACACTGTAAAATAGTTTACAAAATATATTTTTTTAAAGATAGGTTTCATCTATTATAAAAGATTAGATGAACATTATAGATGAACATGATTAGATGAATATTTTATAAAATATTTTACAGTGTAATACGGGCCTTATTGTTGAGGTGAAGACCTGGGGATAACGGCTTATGATATCAGACGTCTCGGTACACCATGTCAGAGATAACCTTACAGGCAGCGCGATCGGTGGCAAATCTATAATGCTCAGCAGTGATAACCTACAGAAATAACTTTAGGAAAAAACTGAATATTTGTTCTACAAATTTTGTAGTGAAGTAAAACTTATCTACCATACAGTCATGAGAAATAGTAGTAAATTAATTTAATGCCTCGTTATAAAGCGAAATAAATAACCCAATGAATCTAAACATTAATTTGCAACATTCCAATGTGTTTTCGAGTTTAACTCAAATAAAACACATAAAGAAACATTTACAATGCTGTTATATATAACATATTTGCCTCGCTAAGTTATACTCTCAGTAAAAAAATTAAGAAGTCCGTTTAAAATGTGATACCTCATCCGTAAAGTATGTTCCTGTAAACGTCAGAACGCATTAGAGTGCTTTAATTCTTCCAGCATTCGATACAATTTAAAACTAGATTCAGAAATAAAACAGCGACAGTGGAAAAACGCCCCGAGGTAAAGACTCCCTTCATATAATCAAATTTGAAAAGCTGCGCTGTTCCAGCCCGAACACAGCGACTGTCCTTAGCCCTTGGCGAGTCAGGTGTCCACAAGCACGACTACCTCGAGTCACGAACATTACATAATATCAACTTTTTTTTTAATAATTAATTAAGGCTCAGTGTCCGTGGTTATTTTAAATTAAATAATCATCACAATCTTCCGACAGTCTGTTCACAACAGAGCTGTTAACGAAGGCGCCAATGCTGTGCATGAAACAATTACCGAGCGTAAGTCATTGTAATAAATGCTTTGACAAGTTAGAATCAGGTTCGAGCAGCTACCTGAACCGCAGTAGGCTTATTTCTTTAAGTTTTATCATAAAAACAGGGAATGTACCCAATAGTTTCAAACAATACGTAATTACTCATGTAACTCACTCTTATCCTTCTTACTTTCTCCGAGGCTCTGTTTTGCTTTATTCTACTTTCGTTATCAAGCTGCAATAAAAATAGAACAAGACATTCAGTTCACATTACGGCACTCAGTTCTATTCTGCAGAACCATACAAATGTAATGTAACAACACAACCGCTCACCTATGTAACGTTACGTAACGTAACGCTTAAGTATGCCCTTTACGTTACGTACCTCCAGCTATTTACCCGTAATAAGGCCTAACGAATACTGCAGCAGTTATTAATAAGATTGTGAGGGATTGTAAAGAGCGTATAACAATTTAATTTTTCCAACGAAATATTTTATTTTATTAAAAAAAAAATTAAATTTGTGTACACTGAGTTTCACAGATTTATAAGTGTTACAATCAACAACTAATTTATGGAGATAGGCCTAAGTTAAAATCGCCATTATATAAGCTATATCAATCGTTTACGCTGGAAAATATGTTAAAACGAAATAAGTTTTACAGACGAAAAAATCAGATTGGAAAATAATTCTTGACCAAATTTTGTTGTAGTTTTGTGAATTCATCCCTCACAAAAATTCAAATTGATTTTTTTATGAGAAAAGGTTGTCAAATGCAATCATAGATTCTCCTATATTTAATTAATTGGTTCTCAACAATAAAAAAGTAACAAATAAAACCTTTTTTGATCTGTTGGCGATAAATTGGCTAAATCTGAGTTAGGTACAATTAAAGCACAATTGTAACATTAACACTAGTCTTACGGACTGCCTGGTTTTAGCTAAATTCCCCTATAGGGAATAAGCTATTACCGTAGTCGGCATGGTAAGACCTAGGCCCGGGACCATGATAACTTTTCGTTTTGAGGTCCCCAGATGCCAAAAACACCATTCGTTCAAAACTGTTTATATATATGTCCGTGGGTGCGATAACTCTAGTAAAAATTATGCGAATTTGATAAAATTTTGTACAACGATGTAAAGCAACATTTATGACTTCCAAGTTCGAAAACCAGCCAGATCGCTCTATCCAAAGGGGTATTTTGGGGGGTTTTCTACCCCAAAAATGTTTTTTTTTTTTTTAGTTTTTTACATATAATATTTTAGTAAATCTAATTTTAGTTTTCACCATTAAATTCAGCTTAAAAAACGAACAATTTGGTGTTTTGATCATTGTTCTATGTTAATTGGTTTCAGAGATATTGAAAGTCCTAAACACAGTATTTTGTCCAATGTTATCCTTATGGAGAATAAGACAAATTGTATATATTGCTTATTTATCAACTTATCCTTACTAAACTTGGTATATTGCTTCATACCGTTGTGGTCTATTGATATTTACACGAAAAACAAAATTTTTGCCGATAGTTCCCGTAGCAGCAAACCTGCGTATTCAGCCCCCATGTTATTCTTATGGAGAATAAATAAAATGTTATCTCCCTTAATTATGAACATAAATTAATCAAATTTGGTATGTGGCTTCACCTAGTTGAGTTATAAAAATATTTGCATAAAAACCCATTTTTTGTACTTGCTTCAGCAAACCTGTATCCTCAGCCGCCATGTTATTCTTATGGAGAATAATTAAAATGTCATAAATCATTTATTTATGAATGTATATTGATGAAACTTGGTATGTGGCTTTATGTGGTAGTAAGATAAATATATCTGTACTGGAAATTCGCCGAGTATTTCACTCGTGCAACGCACCGTAACACTAACAAACACACCATGACCCCCCCCCCCCAATTCCCCAAATGCGTTAGGCCTACCACCTAATATGTTTATGCCCTTTGGGTATTGCAAAAAACATCTACGGGGAAGCCGTAGTATAATTGACAACTTTATTTTCTCAGCCCAGCCGTCTAATACTAAGAAAACACATCCTAGGCGCATGCAAATGTATGCAAATTATAAAAACACTGAGGGCAGTAATAAAAAAGAAGGGTGATAAAATAGTAAATCGTTATAGTTGGTACTAGTGGCTTGAAAGGACCATAGCCCCTAACTTTGCTCCAATACTCTGCCTCAACCGATTTTATTTATTTTACATGCTGAGGAAAATAAAAGAATATAAGTAGGAGTAGGAACACATGTCAGTTCGTAACCAAAGTAGACACTTAATGTTTTAATGTAAACAAAGCAGACGTTTTTAAATCCCCATGCTTTTCTTATGGGGGTATTTGCACTATTTCCCGTTTGCTGGTAACTTTTTGGAGTCCCTGGGATCAAGACCTTTAACCTGGGTCCTCTCTTATCATCCTGCGATTTGCCAAACCCCCACAATTTCCAGTTAGAATTTTCGCGTACACAATTATACATAAGAATATTTGTCAGCAAAAATAAGGGGAGAGCCTGAAATCAAATATAAGAGACAACATGTAAGCTTTGTATGGTGGGTTTAAACATACCCCTACACACTAAACACCCTCCCTCTGTCCCTTCTGGAGTGAGACCTTTGGCTGAGCTATGCGCCCCAAACGCTCTTTGCCGACAATCTTAGTGCAGTTGTTATTAACAAAATAACTCATTCCTCTATAACAAAAATAATGCCTATAACTTCATAAAATATCTATTAAGTTTTTCATATATGACCGACAGCCATTCCACAAAAACATGGACACAAGTGAAAAAACTAAAATTTTTGTCATGTTTAAATTAGTTTAACAATAAAGAAAAATAGTGTTATAGTATCTCAAGCATACATAGTTTATTTTTCAGAAATACGTGTAGTTTTCAGAGAACCATAAGTAAAATAATTTAGAGATAGACTTTATTACAAGTTTACAAAGCCAATCAAACTGCAAAATTAAAACCCCTTTTAGAACATATAATTGAAATTGTAACAGGGTTAAGTTATAAGTGAATTTAAGTTGAAGAGTTTTTTTGACGTGTTTATCAATAAAAAATGTATTAATTTAACTATGTGATGTTTGTACACAAAAGTAATCTTTTGTTTCGTCCGTCACACGCCATCTTCTAGGGTTTTTTTTATTTTTAAATACTGAGTTGTAAAACGGAATATAAAAGGACATTATCATCATTAAAATTGCAAACCTTAATAGTGTTTTACGGGATAATTATTGCATAATTCACAGACAAAATTTAATAAAATTTTGTGTCGATTCTTTAGTGTCCAAATTACGTCCCATCCGTCACAAATTTGCTGTAACTCATTTGTATTTCAAAGCAATTTTTAAGTGACTTAAAAAAGTTCAAGCATTGGCGAATACACTGTAGAAGGTTTCAGTGCATGATACATTTTTCAAGTTTAATTTAAGACAATTTAGCCGTCCGCTCGTCCTGTTCGTCACAATGGAATGCCTGTCGAGGCAGATTAAACGTAATCGTTGGAACTTATTGCTTGGGGTTTCAAATTTCTAACAATAGGCTAATAAAACTCCAGTTAAAACATGGGGAAATAAAATTAGTTTAAAATCACTCAATCCTGCTTACATTAGTGAATATCAAGCAATTCAGTTTCTGTCGGCATGCGATATAAACGCATTTAAATCCATTGTTGTCTCAACAGCGAGCATTTTCTAAATCACTCGCACAATTTTAGCACCTTACCTTGAGGCCCTATCGAATATGAACGCTTGAGAGTAACTCACATTATACTCGATTACATTTGAATGTTAAATTGTAAGGTTTTCCAGCTTCACTCGTTGACCTAATTTCAGTTTTATAGTAAAGTTAATTCACACAGCTGATCGAATTCCAATAGCATACTTAAAAATGTATTTTACTAGACACTTTAGCCTAATGTATGGCCTTATAGGAGGTTGTACAAAAAAAACTAATATTTTTCCTCCGATGTTGTCATCGAACCCTATCATTCAAGTGTATGTTTCGCGGGTGTCACTCTTATGGTTTTCCAAAGTTCCTGGGGCGGTTTGGCTTTATATATAGACATGATAAACTATTATGTACATTAAACTAACACATTTTACTTGGATGCACGGCGCACTAAACAATCAAAAATTATTAGTAATAGATGCATTGATATTTGAGACTGTTTACCGTTATCTGCACATCTCTTGCCCCTACCGGCACTCGTTGCTGACTTCGGGGTAGTGCCATCAATTCGCGAATTTCATACTCATTAGCGAAATATTGATGTTGTAATCAAATCACGAAGAGTCGTTAATCGGTTAACGTAAAGAGGGCATGGTCTTCTGGAGATCTATAATACCGCCGTGATCGAGCCTAAATTTAAACTAAAACTAACACATACTGTTTAAATTTCTATTGGATAATGTTTGTTCCTTAAAGATCAGCGGTTAACTTCCCTTTAAAATAATGGTTTTAAAATGTAACAACTAACCTACGATTCATAGGAGGGCACATTAACACCAGTTGTAAATCGTTACAAAGTTGTTGTAAAATGCGAAACTGTACTACTAACAAATATATATTTTAAAATGTTTAGTACGAATATAGAAATTCTATACATTTAAAACTTTTACTAAAAACAAACGTTTAGGCCAAAGACGTCGACGAACCCGAATTTAATTTTTAAGGTCTTTGAATAACGGTTTTCAGGATAGGGTACCGATATTTAAGTAGACCCATTTTTAACTAGATACTATTGAACATTCTAGGGATGGCTTTCAGCGTTTCTGCACTTGACCATAATTTGGGAAAACGTGTTCATCGTTTGGTCGAATTACCTCAAGATAATGGCAAAAAGTTTAAAGAGCCAATAAACGATTGTCGGTTACAATCTTCAAATTTTTGTCAGGTGTGTAGACATTCGTAGGAACACACGCCACAGTAACATGTTAAGAACGAACATTCGTTGAGGGCTAAGAAAAGGCACTGCCTCGGCAGAAGGCGCGAGCCGTGCGTGAAAGGACCTGACGACTTTCAGTTCACACGGAAACCACATATTAGCTCTTCTATTCACAAGGCTATTGTTTTGGCCGATAGAAAGCACTCGGAATAGACGGTTTCTCTTGGAATCGCCGAGAAATCTATTGTTTAATGGAGTAATGTCACAGAAAGCGACCCAGGACCCGTCTCGGGGCTGGAGCGACCGTGAACGGACAAGAAGGCAACCTACACTCCGTTGACCCGAAACCGGCGGAGAATCTAGTGACCGATAAACTGAGAAACGCCAATCTCACCCGACGACTCTAAATTAACGAGTCTAACAGATAATGAACAGGGAACGTACCTTTAAAGGAGAATGAATACGCAATAGGAGTAACCGTAGAGTCGAGTCGCAATACAGGCCAGAACTATCAGCTGGTATGGGGAGGGGAATCAGCTGGCCACGGGAGGAGGGGAAGTGAGGTAGGGAGGGTAAGAGGTAGGGGGAACGGTACAGGTGACCATGGGAGCGATGGAGGGGGAAGAGGAGAGAGGGCTTGCAAACGCGAAAAGCGAACACCGCGGACGGCGCGACCCGTCGCTCAACTACTCGGACCGGGCAGAAGGGCAAGACGGGTGTCTCCGTGTCCCGGTGGCAGGGTGCGACCGCGACCCCGCCAAACTGTTCAAATATGTATCACCAGCAACTCGGGAAAAGCTGTCACTGAAGCAGAACAGATCTGAGGTTACTAAGAGCGACCGCCGACCGATAGCTTTGATCGGACGAGTAGTCAGTGCATTTATCATGAGAATACACAATAAAATGAGACAATAATACTCATTTGAAAACTAATCAAAACATTTTGCGAGAACATTCCCTAAACTTTTTCTGGGACTGACCGCCCGAAATGATCAACTCCTATTATGAATCTGTTTTTTTAACAGAACTAAAACTCGAATATTCTTTGGATCAGATTTACGTGAAAGGCTAATTCCAGGAAGTGTTTTTCACAACCATGATGAAAGTCTTTATAATTAGACGGGATTATCTAGAGAGATGAGTCATATTGTGTTAGACACAATGAGAAATGTTAAGGAAATTCCACCAAATTACGCAAGAAACCTCCTTTATGTAGTTTTAATAAAGGCTTTTAAAAATCTCAGGAAGACATTCACGTAAACAGGAAAGCAAGTATTACAACAGTCTTTCAATAATTATCAAATAAGTCTACTAACGTTCACACTCAAGTACAATGGTTTTTTTAGAATATGTTAAGCTCAAAATTGGTTTATGCTTCTTGGACTATTGCAAGAAGACTGTTTCGACATAGATATCTCCTTCCAACGAGTTGAGCTGTTTCTTTAATGACCAAGTGTAAAATAAATACAGGTTTTATGAAAGAAAAACCATCGCTATTTTGTGCAAAGGGTTAAAAAGTGATTAGGCGAGTGGAAAAACTGTTCATACAAACTATGAATGTTAATTTGATGTTATGAATAATTGTATATAGATTTAAGAGTATATTTAACAGTTACCCATCCCTACTAACAAACAGATTGATTTACATCTTCGAGTGTACTATAGAGTAAATCTTTGTATATTACGAAGAAAATATGTGTTTATTTATTGTAGATCTAGGATTTGCAACTTGTGTTGCCCCGGAATTAAGTTTGGTTCCTGTGGTCTATCTAAAATACTCAATACTTTATACCCCTATTTTAGGAGTAAAATTTACACGAGTATTTGTCCGTTAGTATAAGCACTTTTTACATATTTAGAGTCGTCAATTTCAAGGACTTCGAGCGATGTTGCGGTACATGAAGTCTTTACTATTTACCAATTTAAGGTGTTTTTTATTTGTCAAATGTTGCCTTGCTTACATACAAAATATATTGCACTCTGACAATTTAATATTTGTAATATTTGTATTACAATTTATTCTATTTACTTAAACCATTTGTACTATAACACAAAATAACACCCATCTGCATTGTTTTTAGAGCTTTAACGTCTACTACTCGGCCTATATATTGCTTACTATTCTATTTGGGAGTTAAAATACTACCCTTACAAAATTAAATACATATAGGGTTCACTTTTCTAATTTTAAGATAATTATTATTCAAAATCAATAAATGAAAAATCATCCCCCATGTAACAGTTTGTTGAAGTTATAAAACTCTCGTGAGTCCCATCATGTCTTATTCCTACCTCTGCAAATTATATAAGCAAGCAAACTGGAATCGGTTTATTAATCAGCAATGAAAACCATGAGCTGGAGAATTTCATGCAGCTATCTCGTAAAATGAGACAACGTATGACGATAATACTATCTAAATAATTATGCAGCTGGCCGGTATTGGATCAACGATAAGTTAAAGGTCGAATTTCGCCGATAACAGACCTCCTCCCATTCCCACTATCATGATGTAAAGCAGAACATATGAGTGGTTTTAAACTGAATTTGCACGAATCGGAATTCTGGGAAACTTTTGGTAACAAAAGACCACGGATAAATTTTAAAAGTTAAAGGAAAACTTTCGAATAAAGGTAAACTTACATAAAATAAAACACATAAAACTTATAATTTACAATTCAATAAAACATACACCTATTTTACATACAATATTTTAACTAATACAATATGTATGTTAGTACTAAAAATACTCATTTTTTATTCTGAATAAAATAGTGTATTTTTTATTTTTCCAAGATAACAAATCATGTAGTTTTAAACGTCAAAAATTCAAATATATAAAAAATACCTCATACAAATGGAAATAAGAGGATTGCCTACTTTGTATAGTCCGCAAATTAGTCAAATATCAATAAAAAGTGATTGCTCTTGGGATTATCTATCTCGCTATTAGACTCAAAACATAACAATTTTAGTCACTGTAATAGTAAATTTAATAAAATAACCATTAATCCTCTTTAGAATTAAAAATACAATATGTTTATAATGTATTTTACTAAAATGACTACTTTTACAAACTAATGTTTACAACTGTTCAAAAATGAAGGGTTTTAGGAGTCCGGTGATGAGAAAGAACATCTCGAAATCGATCTTTCCTTTTGGAAACTTGACTACCTGGGGAACAATAAAAGGTAAATAATTATTTTACTACATTAAAGATAATTTCAGTTAGTCGGAAATTTACAATACAAAAACTATTTTACAAAGAAGCGAGTTAATATAAAACACAAACAATTATTACTCAAATGCTAATTTCTGAAAATTGTACGAAACGGTTTAATCTAGCGGTGGGAAATACATTTAGTGTAAATTATAATTGTCTTCATAATAATGCTAGTTTGATGAAAATATGGCAGCAAAAACAGGAAAGCCAGTGGGTAATTACTGATAACCTTCATTGCACAGGGCCAATTACGATAGATGGGAAAAGTAGGCAGGAAGACAGGACATGCCCCTCATCTAGCCGAAATACTCCTGCCAATCCGATTGTATAAAGCTTTCTCTAATGACTATGAAACCTTTCTGGTCTTCGTTTTCACTTTCTGATTACATTCAGGCTCATCGCTGAAAATGATTCTTTATTTCCAACACACTATCGTTCTGATTAGGGAAACAATATCATGAATTTTCTTGTCTAAAGTATTTCAGTTCTGGAATGCTACACGGTGATACTCTCCGCCTGAGTTTGAGTACACCGCCAGACTTGAGTACCTCCCCACCCTTGACACTTGGGTGTGCTCTTGAAAGCTAGTAGGGAGATGCCTTGATGGTCAGCTAATAAACAAAGGTGTGGGGGGGAAGTTACTCCCACCTCAATCTTTCCATATTTATGTCATTGGACGGTCATTTAATTTTTATCAAGATTTATCTCAACTGATAGTTGAACATAATTACATTTCATTGATAGTTTGATAGCTTGGTTGGCTGTGGATGTGTTTGTAGCTTGGATTTCTGTTTTTTAAACTGAGTAGTGGAGGGGATCATTTTCCACTCAACCCTTTGTTTCCAAGCTGGATTAAGCCATCTCCCTACATTATTACTGCATAAAATCTTGTTATTGCTATAATTGAAATGGGTTCTATTATCTACCTGCTTTATTTCAGAACTAACAAAATCAATACAAACTAGTGGCTTACAGGGGCTATAGCCCCTAACATATAGTTTTTGTATAAGTGGATGCAGCTGATCATTAGTTCATTTTGCTTATTAATAAAAACACGGTATATTTCCATAAGAAAATCACTGGATCTTTGAAGTCCAGTGGGGCGTTGCCCACATAATTTTTGACATTTCTGATATTTTCCCACCATCCTTGGCCCTCAAGCTTTAAAATGAATGGTCATAACCTAACTTAACTTCTTCCTAGCTTGAGATATTTCATGGGGATCGATTCGCTTACGGAATCAAATATATAGATTGTTTTTAAAGGGCACAAACATAACAGAGTCATAATTAAATTCATTACACAATCTTATCAAAAACACTCATTTTTCACTATGCTCGATATTGTAACAACTTGTTATGTATTAAACTCCTAAATTGTTGTTTTACACTCTTTTGACGTTTTAAACAAGTGTAACACCACGCTTATAACCGGCAGGATTTTCAAGACACTCTTCACTGCAACAAGATCCACTCATGCACCACTTCCTGTGTAAATTGACAAATTGACAGGCTGAAAGTGGACTGAACCAGAGTAGGTCAGTGGAGTCTGCTCAATTCTTGTAGAGGCAATAACTAATCTTCATATCGATAACCGTCATTTACTCATAGCTCTCTTAAACAATTTTGAATACCTCAATTCGAGACAATTAGGATTAGAATATTTGTCATTGCAATAAGGAATAAATAAGGAACAAAACTTAATATTAAATTATGTGTAAAGAACTCTAAATACCCCCGTCGCAGCAAACCTGCGGACTCAGCGAATTTCCAATGCATAATATTTGTCTGAATTCCACATAAAGCCGCAAACCAAGTTTCATAAAAATATATTCACATATAAGCAATTTTAATTATTCTCCATAAGAATAACATTGTTAATGAGTATGTAGGTTTGCTGAAACAATGAACAGAAACAATTGGTTTTTATGCAAATATAAATAGAATTTAGCTAGGCGAAGCCACATACTAAATTTCATCGATATTCAATCATAAATAAGCGATATATGACATTCTAGTTATTCTCCATAAGAATAACATGGGGGCTGAGAAAGCAGGTTTGCTGCAACAAGGAACAGAAAAATGGGTTTTTATATAATTATCAATATAACTCAACCAAGTGAAGCTACATACCAAGTTTTCTTAATTTATGATCATAATTAAGGGAGTCAGTACATTATACTTATTCTCCATAAGAATAACATGTGGGCAGAGTACGGAGGTTTGCTGCTACGGGAATAATCAACAAAAAATCAATTTTTTGTGCAAATATCAATATACCAGTACTACTTGAAGCCACATACCAAGTTTAATCAACATACATTAATAAATAATCGAGATATCAAATTTTATTTATTCTCCAAAAGGATAACATTGGACAACGTACTGTGTTTAGCACTTCGAATATCTCTGCAACGGTTGAGCGTAGAATCACAATTTAAACACCAAAATGATTGTTTTGTGGAACTAAACAGATTGGTAAAAGCAAATGTGAAGTTTACATTAAAATAAACTGAGGAAAAGCCAAAAACCTTTTTCCCATAAGATTAATATGGGAGATTTTATGAGCAGGTTTTTTTGGATTTTCTCCGCAACCATTTAACCTAGGTTAATAATTCAAAGTACTAAATTATTTGTTTTTTTAATCTCTATAACATGGTCAAAACCAAAATTAAGTTTTTTAAAAATTTTAGGGTGAAAAATGCAAAAAACTGATTTTTGGAAAATTTAAAACCCCCATAAACCCCCCTTCCCATGGTAAGATTTTTCTGGTTTTCGAACTTAAAGTCATGAATGTCATTTTACACATTTGAGCCAAATTTCATCAAAATCGGAAGTTTTTTACTCAAGTTATCGTGTTAACGGACACATATATATATATATATATATATACATATATATATAAATTTGAACGAATAGTGTTTTTGGCATCTGGGGACCTCAAAACAAAAAGTTATCATGGTCTCGGGCTTAAGTCTTACCATGAGACCAACGGTAATAGCTTCTTCCCTTTAGGGGAAATTCGCTAATAGGAATAATAATTTGTAACATACCGGTTTTAATTAAAAATTGTGTGCACAAGCAAATTTTTCTGAAATTTACCAATTTGTAATATTAAATCTAAGTAACTGAAGTAGATATCGAACTGCACAAGTCATTTGGTGCAGGGCTGATGTCAAAATCTGATATCAAACACGCCTCGTGGCCCGCGGGAACACTTGATTACAATAACATAAAAGAGACTCTTGAGGGTTGTTTAAGATTAGTGTTCTTTTTATAAAACTAACTATAGTTGTCTAAATCTAAGTATCTAAGTTGGTAAACTGCAGGGTGATCATTCCTGCACCCGGCAATCTCTCTAGTTTCCTTGCAGGGAGATGGCTCAGATTAAAGGTTGGCCCAAGAGACCCTGGGAATATAGTAGTTTTTTTATACCAATTGTACCCATAAGAAAAGCTTCGGGGCTGTAAACGTAAGCTTTGATTATATTTCTACATGCGATTTAAGCTTCTGCTTTGTTTGAATATTAACATGTACAAGGTGAATGGGCAACCTCAAATTTACCGCACATCCACTGATACTCCCACTGGGTTGTGTAATCATTTACTAGTGAGACAAATGTAGTCAGGTGCATATCATGAACCCCCAAACACCTAATATTATGGGATCATAACAGAATTAAGAAAATGGAAACATTTCCTCCGATACATCAAAACCTGATCTAGTTGTAATAAATAAGGAGGGTCTGCAGAAGCACCAAGGAGCTAGTAAGCATAATTAACTAATTATTCATTAGTAACAGCATACCGTAGGGGAAATAACAAAAATGAGGTGTTGTTCATATCACTGATGAAATGTTAAACAAGTTTTGGGGCCATCGGCCACACACTTATTGCATAACGCACTTTGAGGGGGGAGGGGGAGGGTCTAGGTCAGCGTTACGCAACGCTAAAATAAAAAATGTTATGCTAGAAATATTTTAAAATGAAAAAAACATAATATAAAAATAACTGTAGATAAAGGTTATAATTTACGTAAAACAATACTTCCAGAATTATTTCATATTATGTGTAAAAATTAAAAAAATTTCCATATAAAGTGAGTTTTTAGTAACTTCTATAAAATCTTAACACTGTTTTTCGTGCTGTTTTGCTGTTTTAGAGCGAAATATCAAGAAATGTTATGCGAAGTGCTTGTTATTAGTTCTACTATTTTAGAGTATTTATTATTTAACGGTTTGTTATAAAATCAATATTCTTTGTTATACTAAAGGATGTGTTATTTTTTATTGATGGATTTGTGTTCAAAAGTAAAAGAACTTCATGAAATGCCAGTTGTTTAGGTTTTTTTCAAAATTACACACAACATTATGTTTTAAATTTATTTACATGTATAGGCACACTTAAGTTTACTATTGATTGTGTTATATAATATTTGGGAGAGTGTGAGGGTTGAAATGATGGAAACTGTGTTACATAATATTTGTATAGCCCCTTCAAGACATTTTGGGATCTATAATCTGATCTTAAACAACAATTTTGGTGGAAACAATCCAAGTTGAACTGGATTGAATCACAACTGGGCTAAAACAGACAACTGTAAAAGAAAGGTAAGTATTGAAAGGTAAGACAAAAAAACAAGCATAAAAGAAAAACAACTACTCCTAAAATGTGTGACTTCTGCTATATAATATTTTGGTGTTGTTAATGTAAAACAATTGGCAAAACAAGAATTAATTAAAAACTCCTCATCCTAATTCACCATAAGAACACCAATTAATTATTGCTAGCTTTAGACAAAAGCATAAGGACGATTTGGAGGAAGTACAACTTTGAATCTACAAAACACCAAGATCAAACATTTTAGTTTTTTTGTGCTTCCCTTCAAATTCTATGAGAGAATAAAAGGATCATTCTTCTGAATGAAACTCATAATCACTCTAGACCTAGATTCAGAGGCTAACATTTTGCTTCCCCCCATTTTAAAGCTGATTCGAGACTCCAGTAATGAAAGATCATGTTTATACCCTCTTCTCCCTGAAGACCGATTTTAACTTTAAAATAATGTAGCTTCTCATACTTACACAACTCATTTTACAAACCAAAATATACATTGTTAGTATGCCTGTGTTGATAGTAAGTAAACTTAATATTACAAACAATAATTATCAATTAAATTAAAAAATATATTAAACAAATTCTATATGAAACTAAATATGTGGGGTTTTTACACGGATTTTTCAAAACACCAAACTTTGATTTTCATGATTGGAATCACCATCAAAACAAACAATTTTGCAAATTTAATTATTTCTCTAGACATCAGTGGGTCCCAACCTTTTTTGGTCGGGGATGCAGGATCGAGCATAGGCCTAACAATACGTTTGTGACCCATATCCAGCCCCGTCAAGAACCCAACACAGTAAGCAGCCTAAAAACCTAACCAACCATCAGAAATTAGTCCAAGATTTTAAAGCAAAGGATTTTTAATTTTTCGCCTCAACAACATTTTCTTTTAATGTTGTGCCCTTTTAAACATGAAATATTGTGGTCTGCAAAATACAGATTCTGTTGTGGGGGAGTATTTAAAAGTATTAAATGCTACTTTGTTGACGTTGTAAGTATTTTGAACTCCAGCAAGGAATAAACTTAAGGTAATTTGAAAAATTGGTATTTTAAACATCATTCTTTGGTTTCCTCATCTAGCTTTTATAACAATTGTGTTTTAAGAAATCATTGTCAATAAAAAGAAAAATCCAATTTAGTTTTGTAATTTTCAAAATCGATCACAGATATCATTACAAAGGGATCACCATCATACACTCACCATCACCAACAATGAATTTTAAACAAAGAACAGCTAAATATCTTTAACAATCACCTATTATAGGAATACTTCATATAAGGCACATAAAACTCCTGAAATTTGGTCTAGTGACAAACAGGTTCCAATTTTTCAAAATTAAAATATAATCTTATGTTCCTTTATAGTAACGTATAAAAAAGCATGATTTGTTCCACCAAACTTACTCGGACCTATCTTCACAGCCTTTTAAACAGTTGTTTATAGGGCAACATCTAACTACTTTCATGTATCTTTATGAAAATGTCCTCTAAATAGCTATTTAGGAGCTGGTAAAGGTAAGGGGAAAGTTTCAAGGGTATTCTTGAAACCACTAACCCATGTATGTTTAAACTGATTAAGTTCCACCATCTCATTCTGCCTCCATAAGATCCAACCTGACCAACACACACCCTAAATACAGTTTCATTACAACCGCACAGACATAGGCCCTGGTTAAAAAACATTGTTGGCATAGTTTTTTTTTTTACTGTCACTATAATGGTGCATAACCCAACTGCAAAAATCACATAGGCCTATCAAAGAATCTTGATAGAAAAAAACCATTTGTATGAATTAAAAATATATATATATATTAAAAGCCATGGCATGCCTGAATATTCTGACTAGAGAGGTTAACTGGTTTAGTCTCCCAATAATAGTTTTTAAATTAATGTTATGGCAGGTCGCCATCTAGTTGTCACCACGTCATGTTGTCACCTCAGAATTTTGGTTACAGGCGTCAAGTTGTCACCTTCCTAGCTCTGATACCGACAGATCAGACGTACTTTTCATGTCCACGTCAAGTTGTCACCACATCAAATTATCACCTCGTATGGTTGCCACCTTCTTGAAATGGGTACTGAATGAGTGTTTACCAAGGCTACTTAATTGATGTGTTCGGTGGTCACTAAAGTAAATCTCATGTACTTAAATAATTGGAGGTTTAGCTCACTAAGATTGTGTTTGTAGTATCAGGCTGATTTCGATAGTTATCGATTTTATAAAGTCTATTTATTTGCTTTAACGATAGGCATACATCAAAATGGCCCAACCTCAGGCCATTCCATTCCTCCCACCTGAGTTTACGTTTCACGAACTCCGCAAACTGCCGTCATGATAACTATTATTGGAGATAATGTCACCATTTTCACCACTAGAGGTGACTTTCAACAAAGAATCATTTGTATCGCCGGTCTGTAATATATTTAAGACTCCACCAAACAATTATCTATGTGTAAGATTTAAAAATTGTATCAACATAGGCCTAGATAATATAATACCTTAATGGTTTTTATTCCCACGTTAAAAATTGCTTTTGTAGGGGTTTAAATCTTAAATTGTTGCCAAGGGAGTTAAATACAGTACCATCACTCGTTTATTGCAAAAAAAACTCAAACCAGTAATTGGTGAAATAAAAAAATACCCCCGTTGCAGCAAACCTGCATACTCAGCGAATTTGAAATGGTACCTCACTACGTAATGAAGCCACTTACCAACTTTCATCAAAGCATATTGATAAATAAGCGAGATATGACATTTTATTTATTCTCCATAAGAAAAACATTAGGACTGTGCATGCAGGTTTGCTGCGTCAAGGACCACAAAGATCAGGTTTTTAAACAAATACCAATGGATCACCACCAGATGAAGAAACATACTAAGTTTAACCAATTTATGTTCATAAGCAAGCAAGATATTACATTTTTCTTATTGTCCATAAAAATAACATTGCAGCTACTGAGTACCCAGGTTTGCTGCTGTGGGGACAATAAAAAAATGGGTTTTGTATGCAAATATCAGCAAACCCCAACCATATGAAGCTGCATACCAAGTTTTATTAATACGCGAGATATACAATTTTACTTATCCTCCATAAGATTAACATTGGACAACGTACTGTGTTTAGCACTTTAAATATCTCGGTAACCAACTGACGTAGAGCGATGACCAAAATACCAAATACATAGTTTGTTTTTTAAAGATGAATTCAATAATGCAAAATAAAGTTTTTATTTTTAAAATAATCGTGTGTAAGAAGTTCAAAAACCCATTTTTGGGGTACAAAACCACCCTTATAATAATGTGATCTGTCTGGTTTTCGAACTCATGATAATAGATGCTGCCTCACATGTTTATACCAAATTTCACCAAGATCGGACCTTTTTCCCGAAAGTTATGGTGCCTACGGACACATATATATGAATTTGAACGAATGGTGTTTTTGCCATCTGGGGCCCTCAAAACAAAGTTATCATGGTCCCGGGCTTAGGTATTACCATGCCGACTACGGTAATAGCTTCTTCCCTATAGAGGAAATTCACTAAAAGGCTTCACCTTTATTCAACTAAACAAACTAACTGTTATTTTGGATAGTATATTTAAAAGTGATATTGATAAAATGGGCCCCAAACAATTTGACAATCGAAACACATGTAGGTTTTTAAATAGAATATATGTAGTCCAGAAAACATAACAGTCCATCCCAAAAATATTACAGTAATATATTGCATCTTAAATGAATTTGTTTTAAATTAACCAAAACAAATACTGTAAATGCAAAACACTCTGTGTGAAATTTTTTGTTGGTTTTCGCGATTTACATTGGCGCACGGTTTCACAGACTCCATCATGCTCGTTGGTTTGATGAATAATTTAACAATAAATCAAAATCATGTTTCTTAATTAGTTTCTAAGCAAAAATAGGAATTTTAGAAATCATAGCAGAGAAACAGTGGGTGTTTATTTATAAGCTTTAGAACTTATTAAACAATTATTAAATTTGGCGATACAAACATAATAGGGAGAATACAGAAACATTACCAAAATATCCCTTTTTGTCATCATAATATTTGAGCAATACATTCTTTAAAACACTCTTTCTTCCTTGAAGCAGGTATAATTTAAAATGTATAATTAAACTTGTTATACATTTACAGTTTAACAAATCTGGAATTAACAACCTGTAGATAATTTGTTGGTTAGTTCGCGGTAGGGGTATGCTAATAGTAATTTCTGGCTCGAGTCGAGCCGAGCTTTTTTGATGGGAATTTTCTCTAGGGTTCTCTATATACCGATAGAGTTGTGCGATATACCGATAGTGATTTTCTGACTCGAGCCAAGCCAGGCCAAATTTTTCAAAGTTCTCGAGCTTTAAGCATTTTTGATTACGCCTATATGTATTCTTCATTTATACGATGTTTAAAAGAGCAAACATTTTATCCATTATGGTAATTTAAAATAATTTATATCTTTCAATATTTGTCATCTTTCATTTACTTCTTCAGTATTCAATAAGGCCTACGTTCAATAAATAAAGGCCTACAGTGAAAAAATAACAAAATAGGTACTAAAAATGAAAATTTATTGAGACCACTTATTGTTAGTAATGAACAATTTTTCTTTCAATTTAAAGTAGGTACATAGGAAGAAAATAACGTAAAGGAAGAGAACTACAAATCTTTAACTAGACAGATGGGCCCACAGGTTAACTAATGCATTTATTACCGTAATTATTAACAGAATAATAATAAACAGACTATATGTCAATATGTACTCTCCATGTATCCAAACACTTAGGCCCTAGCCTAGGGAATTGCCAAAACCCAGTAAGCCTATCTCTCATTCAACTATTTGTAAATATTCAATTTTAAGTTATCCTTTTTAAAATATAAGTTAGTTAAACCAGTATTTATATATTGCACTAACAGAAATAATTGTCCAATAATCGTAGCCCTAGCTTATGTTGTAACTAACCTATTACCTAATAGACCTAACCTATTAGCCTATATCTGCTTCTGAAACAGAAGGGTTCAGACGCAGAAGGTGGAAGAAGGTCGTCAATGCACTACTTCAATCACTGCTTTAGCAATCTGATAGCTTACAATTACACAATGATATGCATTCTACTGACGTTTATTCACAAATTCAAACAATCCCGCGGAGTTGACATAACAATATGATTTCAATCGCACAGCTGTAGAGTAACAAAACACTGCGCCATTATGATCGCGTCTTGCTCTTGATTAGACGTACATAGAATATAATCAACCTTTTAAATAATATGAACACCGGCGGCGTTATTGACGTAACCATTCAGAATTGTTATAAAATCCTTAGATTTCGTGAACCTCGCAATTAGTGATTTTGAAGTGTAAATTATTACAACAGCGATGTGACACTAGCAAACTGTTAACTTTAACAACTACAGTATGATTACAGTTGTATTTCTATTCGCTTTATCTCAAAGTACTTCAGGTAATGCCGTAAACTGCCCATGTTTTAACAATCCAATTTTTGGAGAGTACTATTTCGACTGCACACTAAAACGCCGGCATGATTATGTGGCGTTCATCACCTATACAAATTTCCCTAGCTAATGGTCACGCTAAATCATTGTTACATTATGACCTTCCTCACTCAACGTCTTAGGACAGTTCGCAATCAACAGTTTTACCAAACGTAATTTCAGACTCCAGGGAGTATAATTACTGTGTAATGTACGAAGGTGTAAGTTGAAAAAATCTGTACCGCTGCAACCGTTAGAAAAAATGTTTTCATGGATTTTATTTTTTTGCCGGGATACTTTTTCTGGGGCAGTACGATTGTTAATTAATTATTATTAACCGTGAAATATTGCACAACTCAACTGGGCATCGGCAACACTGATTTATTTCCACTTAATGTGATTGAGCGTAGAAAAAGTAGATCCATTGCGATGCTTGATCAAGTCGGCAGTTTAAAAATATTACAGTAGGTACTTTAATATTTGTTTTTTTTTAAACAAATGACCAAAAGCATTAGCATTATTGAAGTACATTTGTCATGGAGCTCTACCGACGCAAACTACGAGAATTCTAGCATTGATTCTGGAAAGTTTTTGCTTTAAATTTACTTTTGTAGATGACTCTTTTCACTAGTCGGCGTTTTAAATATTCGGCTTTAACTTCAACCTTTTTTGAAATTCTCGAGCCGAGCCAAATACGGCAATATTTGGCTCGAAAAAGCTTTAAGTTCGAATACTCGCACACCCCTAGTTCGCAGATACTACTTCATTTATAAAGGTGCGTCCACACTGGGCAAACGTTCGCGACGAACATGTTCGCCGAACATAATATTGTTCGCTGAACCGGAAAAAAATGTTCGCCAAACATTTATTTGGATGTTCGTCGAACAAATTATGATGTTCGCTGAGAATTCAGTCTTTTACTGTCAGGGAAGATGGATGTGGGTGTACGTCGGCATTTGCTTGCTTGTATTGTTTTTTCTGCAGCGTATCTTTTCGTTATCAGCTATCAATGACGACGTCGGTGGTGGCAGAGAGTTATTAAGAAGACGTTCCGAATATTGTGGTCAGACTTCAGAGCGGACTTGACAGCAGATGATTGCCTGTTCTCCAACTTTACTCGGATTACTCGGCATTACCAGTATGTTTAAAATTCATTGTTGGTGATGGCAAGTTTATATTATTTAAGGAATTATTCGGACATTTTCCATCACTTATAAGGGCCTATAGACGGAATCTATAATACGGAAAATATCACAACGAAGTATATCAAATATAGTTCCGGAAGTACAGCATTATCTACTTGTATAAAGACAAATCTTCACTAGAAACACAAAATATCGGCAAGAAACGGGCTGCAAGGGCTGTGACACAAAGGGCAGCTTTCACCGAACAAAAGTTCGTTCACAGAGCGAAAATTTCGTCTAAACAAAAATGGCTCCATAAGAATGTTCGTCAAGGCGTCCACACCAGCGAGCACGTAATATAATAGAGAATACAAGTGCTTATACTCCGTGCATTAAAAGTGAGGCAAGATCCGCCATGTTGGTCTGGCTTACAGCCTGAAATCTACGATCCGCAAGCTCAATGCGCGGTAAAACTTCGCGACCGATACACGGCCATTATCAACAGTATTAGTTGAAGAATATTGTTGAAATTTTGCATGCTTATAGTATAGAGTCTGAGGATAACGATGGTAATAATTTAAAGTTAATAAATGTTATTAATTGGTATATAAATAATTTAATACACACTTGTAGCTCTGTTTTTCAAAACCAGACATGAAAAAGTTGTTTTGTGGGAAAGTTTTTTATTTTTTGGTCAGAAACATTTTGTCAGCGGGAAAGTTGTAGATAAATAAACAAATTTAATTTTTATTTCAACTTTTTCTTTCTTAATTGTTTGGTTTCCTCAGAAATCGAGGTATAAGAAAGCGGCAAAACTGTATTTCGCGCAGCTCGCTGCCGCGGCGCGCCCGACCATAGGCAGTGCAGTGTGTTTGTTTTCCGGCTACGTAGTTGTTTTTGTTTTTATTTGTTATTTTATTTTAGCAAGGGTTAGTAATATCGTATTCATTTAAGAACTAGTAAATGAAAAATAATTTCAGTAATAACTAGTTTATTTGCTTATATATGTTTGTAATATCCTCAAAGTTTCACTCGCTATAGCTGATTAAGGGTATTAAATAACTTAGTCCAAATAGTTTTAAGTCATATTAATCGATGTTCATTTTCCCAAAGAAATTACAGTATTATTCAGTTGCTGTCTCACCTTATATTAATGCAGACCTTCATTAATAATATATTACTGTAATGATGGATTATTATACAGAAAAGTACTTATGAGCTATTATTTCGATCATTAAACAACAATTATTATCACCCTACTCATTATCAGACAAATTTAAAACGTTGGGGAATAAATACATACCATACCTACAGATTGACCAAGTACATGGTTTTAAATTTTACTCAGAATATTGTTTTCACCTTAGATTATTATAGGTATGTACTTCTAAAACCTATCTTTCACAAAGTCGGCACACTTTTAGAAGGTTGTAGAAGCCCTTAATTTACGAATGAAAAAGTAACGATTTTAAAATGTAAACGGTAGAACAAATGTGTATTTTATTATATTATTTATTCCAAGTGTCTTTTAGTCCATAAATAATAATTCTGTTTATTATATTTAAGAAAACAACTGGTACTTTAATTTTCGTTTTTTGTAACCAACACTCAACACAAAAACAATCATTAATAGATGTAGAGTGACTAGATTTCATAGAGAAATTATAGGAATATTCAATACAATCTATGACTAGGCAAGCATATTTTTTAACCACTTAATATAAGTATTAAATTAAATTAAAATAATGTGCTCTTGAGAAATGTATACCAGCGGGTGATTGTTACCCCGTATTAAATAGGTGTCCGGTTATTGCAATAAATTTACCACCTCGTGTAATTCGACATCTTAGGTCTACAACAAAAGCCGAATCTACCCTCACTGCGACTAACTGAAATAGTGCGTAGCGGTGCGTGGTGGACGGTGGACGCTCGGACTAGGGCGGCGCCGCCATCTTGGACTGTCTCATCCGTCCTCCAGGCTGGCCGCACTCTCTGCTCTGAATAGCTTCTCTATTCTCTTATGTGCTCGCTAGTCCACACCTACAAAACATCGAACGTTCGCCGGCAAACAACAAAATGTTCGCTGACATTGTTCTTCCAGTGTGGACGCACCTTAAAGGGACTTTTTATGCTACCCAATCGACATGCACCATTACAATTTGTAATCAAACTAATGATGTTATTAAACCTACTCATCCAGTATCTGCTTGAAGGAGGCGACAACTTGACGGGGAGACAACTTGACGCGGCCGTGCAAGGTTGAGAAGGCAGTCTGTTGTGTACGCTACCAACAGAGCGTCACCTTTTACGCCTGCTTTGTCACCTTTAAAATTCTGAGGTGACAAATTGACGATTGCACTAACAGATCGTCATCTTTCACGCCCACGTCAAGTTGTCACCAGGACAGGTTGCCACCTCCCTCAAAAAGGAACAACTAGATGTGTTGCCGTTATGGCCAATGGGAGTATGGAGAAACATGTGGACATAAAAAGGAAAAATAAAACTGTCTAACTCTTTCCTCGCATTGAAACTTATCTCAGGGAGGTTTCCACGGCACACTTACTATTACTTATTCATAAATTCCCATTACCAACTCTGTTTATGTGCAAAATTGCTTAACAAGTTTTGATATCTGTAAAATTGTTAGATGATTGGGGCAAAATCATATAAAATCTCTGGATTACTATGGACAATCCAAGTAACATCCCTAAAACGACAGACAATCAGAGGAATGACAGCATAGCCCGATAAGTTTAATAAACCTTTTAAAGATTTCCTGCCTAACTATGGCCTGAAATTGATCGCATATGAAGTTACAAATAAATCTTCTCCTATTCTCATTAACTCATTATTGTGAGCATGGGACAGGTCAGTGGAAAATTCTGTTTATTGGGTAGACCAAACAGTGTACACTTACATTTTTAGATCACGATTTATTCCACCTCACACTGTTAAGGTGACATTCTTCAAGTTTGATTTTGAATTTGTTTAAATGTTAATTTATTTATTTCTGGGGGAAGTTGTTGCAGGATGTCTTCCCCCAATATAATCAGGTTGATGTTCATATAAGTTTAGCAGGTGGAGGGGGGAGGGTCCAAGGTAAAGTCACTACCCAGAAATTTAGAGTTTAAAATAGTCAATAGTCAAATGGTAGTAACTGAGTAGAACAAAATATCTAATGCAAAATTCTCATTACCATATATTGTGTTACTTTATACACGGGTGTCTAAAGATAACAAAGACAAAACTTTTGATGTTTGGCAAACAATAGCCTATTTAAAATAATCAGCAAGGTTAGATCACATTCCTAAGAAAATGTAAATTTCTCCTAATATTTAGCTTTTTCTCTGGTAATACACTAATTATTTATCCCTGAGGACAGTATAAAAAAAATCTACAACTTCCGCAATAATTTAATCAGTGATTGAACAACGTTCATCAGAGGCAGACGACATAAAATCACATACCATCTCCACTGACCTAACCTAACATTTAAGTTGAAGGATAAAAGATGTTTTGTACAAGCGATTCAAGAAAATCTAACATGAAATTGAAGGACATTAAATCAATAAACCAATATCATCTCCGATCAATCAAACTGGTGTGAGGAAAAGAACTGCCTAAATACCTAACCTACATCAGAGGGCAATGATTCAAGACAAACAAGTTTGCTGGCCTAAATATTAAGCACTGTACAAAATTTGAATATTATTAGCGCAGTTTTTTTGTAAGTTAGTTACTGCGTTGATGCTACTTGTGTCAGTCTACAGATCTCCAGACGGAGATTTTACCAACTGTACTTGTGCTATGGCTACCTCATTAAATTTGGCTCAAACAAACTGGTTATTTTTGGAAACTTTTGTGTCCACCGTGAATGCCCTTTAAGAGAAGAAACCAGCTTCGTCAACCTTCTTTGAAGTTACGGATTGTATTTAGGCCTAACTTCAAGGCTTCCAACACGTGGTTTCCGAGCATATAGTTGCTTGGATGCTACAGCTACTAACAGCAATTTATGTGACCATGAGGTAAAGCTTGTTAAACCACTCAGGCTGACCATTATGGAGCTGTGGTCTTGAAATTGAAAACTGATCAAGTAAGCACTACACCCTCTTGGCTTGACAATTATTGTATTTTATTGAGTAAAGTGTTGTAAATAAGGATGATTTGTCTAAATGGGGAAAATCTAGCATTGAAAACATCCCACGTGGTGTCCAGCAGGGCTCTGTGCTTAGATCGTTATTGTTTACAAAATTATGATTAACGACTTAAGGCTAAATGGACTTGAAATACTTTTTGCAGATGATACCAACTTGGTCACGAGAAAAAGAAAGACATTGCTAAACTGCAGAAGGAAGCCGACAACCTACTAGAACAGGCCAAAGGTTGGTTTATCTCCAGTCGAGTAAATGTCAATGAAAATAAAACACAGTGCATAGTGTGTACTGGTACGCTCAAATCAGAAGTGGAGGAGAAGAAACTGTCAATCTGCTCGGGTTATGGGGGTCCATCCTAAGTTGGAACCGTCATATAGAAAAAGTATGTGTCAAAATATCCAGATTGCTTTACCTATTAAGGAAACTTATATTGGTAGCCTGTCTGTTAAGAAACTTATATTGGTAATCAGCAGTCTTATCTGATAACTGTGTATCACGTTCTATTCCACAGTCATATACTGTATGACTTGTGGCCTGGTGCTGCGAGGACACTCCCTTGCGGCTCGCGATGCACTACATCTTCAAAAAAAGAGCATGATAATTACTCTCAGAAATCCGGAAAGCACGAATCTGGACCGATAATCATGTGTTTTTATTTTAGTGGTGTACAAATAAAAACAAACAAAAAACGGAACTTCACGGTTTAGTGCCTTCAGTTTTCACGCCATTATCCCACATTACACAAATCATTTATTCGGCATCGTCAGGCACCCAACCCGTGCTGTTATTGGTGTTTGTTATTATATAAGTATCCCGTGAGCTGCTCCGTTCAGTTCTTCTCCTGTCGATGACTCATCACTGAAGATGTAAATCAGTAGGTTGGTTATAGTTTTTATTACAGTATACTTTAACTGTGATTCACAGTGTTAAATGAAATCATTACAAATGTACATACATTTCAATATTTTCTGTTGAAACTATAGTTTAATCACGTTTTCATGTAATAAATGTGTTCCTATGATAATCTGACCTTAATTGTGTCCCGACCATGCTTTCGGTCACGTTGATGACAGATTAACGAGGTTCTACTGCATTATGGAGTTTATATAACTTTCTTCTGGAAGCTCACTCTTGTATTAGGTGAACGTAGACGCATATTGTCACTATTGCTCACTATAAAGACTAAATTGATGATTCATGCCCACCTCCGGGAAATCCGGATTTTTCTAAATCCAGACCAGCCGTCCGCCACAATAGTCCGGATTTCTGAGAGTCTACTGTATAATAGAATATTTCAGGCACAATGAGTACCGTACTCATTGTGCTTGAAATATTGTATATTATACAGTAGACTCTTAGAAATCCGGACTATTGTGGCAGGCGGCCGGTCTAGATTTAGAAAAATCTGGATTTCCCGGAGGTGGGCATGAATCGTCCATTATCAGTGAGCTTGGTTTGTATTCATGATTTTTACTCAGTATGTCCTTAAAGTCCTGTTTCTCCTCAAAGAAAACTTCAATAATTATGAATGGAGGGAAAAGCAGCACAACTACAGAACCCATTGAGCACAAGACCTGATCATGTCACACTGTCATCTCAATCATACTCTAAAAAGCCCACGCTCTACAATAAAATGTTTAACACCCTACCAGAAAGAGTGTGGGAAATGTACATTTCTTCCTTCAAAACTGTGTTTTTATGTTTATATTATTTATTAACAGATTAAGTTGACCATTTACAGATTGAAGTACAGATGGCCCGATAATACAGACAGTTAGAACTATATGAAACCTTACTTAAGCAAATAAGCCTCTCAGCAGAAGTAGGCCTAATAATAAACTGTGTTACGGGACTGCCTAGTGAATAGGCCATAGTATGCAATGGATGAGCTCAGTGAGAAGCCACTCAAAGTCACAAATTGACAAGTGGGAGCTGTCATAGGGATATGTTTAGGAGTCTTGTCTATGATTTCTTTGTACTAGTGTTTCAAATACATGTTTTTTCTGCACAAAATTGTCAATGCATGTTTCAAGATGCAATCTCTCCAGCAGTGTCGGCCAAAGATGAAGAAATCAAGTATTAAAGAAAGAAATAATTTAAATAAGTTGATGGTGTTACTATAATTATATGATTAGGCCTATATATGTAGTAACCTAACTACCTAAACATACTGGCATGACATTGAACAACGTTATTGGTTTGAAAGGTACTTCCCCCTTTTTACCCATGTCAGAGGGAGGGAATAAATCCTAACATCCCCCCTCAGTATGCCCCTTAACACCAAATTATGGTGAGCAGTAACATCCACTTAAAGCTTGTAGACCATAAATAGAGGGTTTTCATGGAATTAACAAATTATCTAGTTGGGCTTACCAGTAACATTTTCAAAACATTTCCAGGATACTGTGAGTTTGTTGTTAGTTAATTTTTGACTTGTTTTTAGCATGGTAGGATACACCTAAAAACTGCATTTTTTCACTACTAGCCTGACAAGAATGATCATACAAAATAAATATGTGGAAGGTTTGAAGAGTGAGAGAATTGGCCAACACTATACAATATACTTTCAATGTTGTGCTCCTTTGACATATAACTCATAACCTATATTTATAATATTCTAGCAAACGTTTCCATTACACTAAATTTACGAACAATCAGTTTCAAAACATAATAAGAGCTGCATGAAATGAGTTCTTACCTGAAACAATATCTTCTCAAAAACCACTGACAGTTAAATAAATTGTTTCTGTAACTGTTTACTCAAATAAAAACAATCCCTCAAGACTTACTTCGCAGTGTTACCAACATGAAACTCTCTCATTACCCTACAACTAGCTCAAAATTACCCCACATGCCCCCAAATGCCTCTCAATTACCCCAAATACTTTTCTAAATTACCCCAAATAGTTTTCGAATTTTCCCCAAAATTACCCCACTGGACCTTTTCTTATAAACTAATTGGTTCTGGCTTAAAGATAAATGGTTATTGTGCTAAAGTTTTATTTCTAAATTAAGTAAATTTGTATTTGTATAGAATACTACAGTTGAGCAAAAAACTGCAAGTTAAAAAATTGTACATCGTTATTACACCACTTCAACGAAACACAGACATCTTATTTTTAATTTAATACTACACTGAAGCAAATAAATTACGCATTCAAAAATTCTACTTACTACGCCTCCTAATCAAAACATTCTCAAGGGCAAGGGTGTGAGACTCTCGAGCAGTGTTGTTCGACCATTATTTGAAAATTACCCTCAACCTCAGGCAAAATTACCCTTTTTCGCCGTAAATTACTCTCGATAAAATGTTTGTCCGTTAAGTGCTTTATCGGTATTTGTAAAATATAATTTAAATCACAGAGTAAAATTAAATACCCCCATCGCAGCAAACCTGCATACTCAGCGAATTTCCAATGGAGATATAAATGTCTTAATACTATATAAAGCCACTTACCAAGTTTCATAAATATATATTCACAAATACACGATATATACAATTTTAATTATTCTCCTTAAGAATAACATTGGGGCTGAGTACGCAGGTTTGCTGCTACGGTAGCCTTTGGCAAAAAATTTTTTTTGAGCAAATTTCAATAGACCACAACCAGATATACCAAGTTTCGTCAGTATACGTTCATAAATAAGCGAGATATAAAATTGTTCTTTTCCTCCATAAGAATAACATTACAACGTAATGTTATTCTTATGTTTAATATTAATATTTTTTGTAGACAACCTACAGTACTGTGTTTAGCACTTTCAATAGCTCGCGGTAACCAATTGACGTAGAGAAATGATCAAAATACCAACTTTTGTGTTTTGTAAAACTAAATCTAATGGTAAATACTAAAATTTTACTTTTTCAAAAAGTATAAATCATTTTTAAAAAAACATTTTTGGGGTGCAACCCCCCCAAATACCACTTCGGAAGGAGCGATCTGGCTGGTTTTCGAAATTAAAGTCATAAATGTAGCTTTACAAGTTCATACCAAATTTAATCGAAATCGGATCATTTTTACGAGAGTTATCGTGCTCACGGACACATAAAATATATATATATATATATATATATATATATTACAGTTTCGAACGATTGGTGTTTTTGGGGTCTGGGGACCTCAAAACGAAAAGTTATCATGGTCCTGGGCCTAGATCTTACCATGCCGACTACGGTAATAGCTTCTTCCCTATAGGGGAAATTCGCTAAAATGATATAAGCACATTTAAATTACTTAAAACTTTGACATATCACAAATAAAAATGTTAAGACATGGATATTATGTAACTTACAATATAGTCCTAACCATGCAATTGTTGTGTTGCGCTTTTTAACGCTAATGGTATTTTTTACGTTTTTTAAGGAAACGGTACAAACACTGATCTTGTTACTATCTAAAGTCAACCTTTTGTAGCTTAAAAATGGATAGTGACAACTGGGGTCCAGTATCGAACCTTCACATGGAACATTTTCACATTTTGGTAGGATTATCGGGCGAATTTCAGGTTATTAGGCGAGCACGGTACCACTACGTTACCCACTATATTTTTAATGCTGTTAAGAAAATAAAACATAGAACAATTTGTTTGTAGGGCCAATGTGTGTAAGCATCTGTTGCTATATTTATTAAATGGTAAATAATAAAATAATATGCTTAAGTCCAACAATAAGAGTGGCAAATAATTTATATAACGAGCAATTATAATGTCCCAAACCTTTGAACCTTTGAATGAAATTACCCTTTTTTACCCTCAAAAGTAAATTACTCTCGAAAAGGGTAATCACCCGCAAATTGCCAACGCTGCTATCGAGACTGATGTGTCAAACCATGAAACCAATCCGTGATAAGTAAACTAGAGAAAACTGAGAAAACACACTGCACCGAAGCTGAGGGGAAGTACCGGATCTCCTGTAATTCCCTGGTTTGGTTCAGTGGTTTGGTTCTATTTGGGTTTAGCTCATTCCACAGAGTAACAATAATTAATTAGTGGAGTGCTCCTCCGTTTCCCCCATGGTGGAATTCCACCATGCGTTTCCCCTTTTTCACATTTAAAATGTATAAGTTTGGTACACAGAACACGCATAATTATATTAAATACCGTTAGTCTAAGGTTGCCAGCTTAACTCGAATTACCCTGAAATTACCCCAAAAACTTGATTACCCACGATTACTCCAAAGGATCAAAAATTACCCTAAATGGGATAATTACCCCACAATTGGCAACACTGCTTACTTGATACACAGTCTGATACACGTCCGACACTTCGACATTCAACAACACAAAAGTGACTTGCAATGTTGCCAGCCTTTAAATAGACACTAACCTACGAATGTCAAAGTTATACCATTGGCTATGTATGTATAGTTCATTTATTTATTTTATTTCAAACGGCAATTCCTCACTTTAGATCATATTAATACTATTATTGATCAAAGTGACCATTGACATGAAAATGTTACAACGTGCGGATGCATATAAATACTGCGAAACATGCTTATACAGTACTGCAAGAGTACATACTTATACACAAATGTATATTTGATATACTTAAAAACATAGTAAAAATAACAAATATAAAAAACATAACAACACAAACCAAAACTGGAACAACCATCTGACTTGACCTCTCTCCTGAAGACTAGGTCTGACATTCATGATCACTTTAGAGCCAAATTAGATATATCTAGATGTAGGTTAACAAGGAAACAAAAATGCCATCACGCCTTGGCCTTGAAGCTGTATAATAAATTGCCATCCTTCATCCTCCCTTGTTAAGGCTCCGGTCTACCCCTTCCGCGCTGCGCTAGAAAAGAGTTTGAAGGATTACCCAGCTGTTACATAACCCTTGAATTAAAGTTAAAGTATAATATTTAAGAGGAAAATACTATCTAAAGATGTGATTTTTTACTTTATTTAACTGAGTTGCATTTACAAGGCCTTTTAAATGTACACAAACCAGCTTTTTTCAAACTACGACACCTTAGAAAAAACATTATTTTTAAATTCTAAAAAAGAGCATGCGAGTAGAATTAACTTTCCTCTATCAAATCCCGTTTATAGTATATTGATAACATAATTATCATGGCCGTAAACAGTAATCCTTCAGACCTCCGCACCGCTCCTTTTCCCTACCGACCCTATCTTAACAAATGTATGTTCACGCGGCGGCACAGATTTTTCTCTAGGGTAGACCGGAGCCTTAATTTAACGTCAACTTCGATGTTTTCAATAAAATTGTATCAGTGGCTTCAGAAAACCCCATGTATTCTGTAGATTAATTTGTTGAGTCGGATTTGTTTAATTTGATCACCCTATTTTATGTTATAAGTTAAATACATTGTATTATTGTTCAAATTTAAATTCCCGTTAAACTGTTCATTTTAAAATTGTTATATTGTTATTATATATTTCTAGCTGTTTTAGAAACACTGACATTGTTATTTTTTCTGTCTAATTTTATTACTATGTTATTTTTCCTTAAATGAATTGGGATGATTTTTAGCAATGGTAATTTTATGGCCTATATATTAATTTATTGTGGTAGATTCCAGCTTTTTTGAACATAAACACAATTAACGAGACCTATATTGTTATAACGTATTTGCTTAATCATTACTCCAAAATCAAGGTCAGAGGTCATCAGAAGTACATAAAGGTTCTAATATTGTCACCCCTCTTGAGAAAGTTCTCTTGTACGACATACACTGATGTAAAGTGTGCGTTATTCTACCGAATTAAATTACCAGTCTTGTTAAGGTTCACGTCCATAAGGTTCACGAACCCTACACGAACCTACACCAACGCTCAATGCCATCTAACTTGTCTTGCAACCCCAGCTGATCTTGTACACAATAAACTTCTCTGAAAATATTGATATCGTCAAGGCAGAGGCTACGTACACGTCCGACGTGAGCCACTACTGTTCACATCCGTTCCAAATTATGCACCGTACGTTACTTTTCCTGTGATTTTTAAAACAAATTGAGAGCCAGAAAACCTCCTAACTTAACCTAACCTAACGTAACATAACGTAACGTAACCTAACCCTACCTAACCTAAGCGGTAGCGAAGTGAATTTGCCCTTACATTGGACGTGTACGCAGTCACTTCGTATCGTCAACAAACAGCAGAAAATTACAACCAATATGCCCTTTGGGGTGACATGGTGCGGGGTAGAATGTCTTGGGGTAGATTGTCAATCGGTAGAAAACTTGGCCGACTCGGTCGATATACGGCGAACTATCGCGTCGCGGGGGAATTCACTGCTGCTACTGCTGCTTCCCGTCCCTCAAGCCTCTTAAATTAACCTCAGACGCAGGGAAAATTGTGATCTGAATTTGCCTCTCAAAATCCTTTGTGTTGCGCTATTCTTCAGTTAGTACGCTGATGATAATAGTCTCTAGAGGATTTTCTAGTTGTATTATTGTTGACGTGTTCAAGAGCTTACAGTTATTTACACCCTAAAAAAAGGATCTCATAAATACATTGTGGTGATATTAGTAATCATAAATCTATGCTGGGGGAATCATGCGGACGTTCTCCAGAAATATATAATTGAGAACATATTGTTATTCAAATTGGGAATGTAAATAAAACAATTGTTTATACCCATCTAAAATTTCACAGTAACTTTATTACAAGTTTTATTTATTGATATACAATCAGAAATTTTATAAAAGCAAGATTCTATAGTTAAAAAACCGATTTTCATGCCTGATTTGTTGATTAAAATAAATTGAGGTGTAGCTAGATCGTGTGAAATTATACACCCTATAGCAGGCTTAAATTTGGAACATTCATAACCAATTATATGGGGAAGATCTCCACGGAGGCCAAATATTTCTCGGCAGTCCATTTTTAGGCCCACTAGGAGAGTTCACCAAGCTCTTATGGGCTATGCTCCTGAATGGACTAAACGTTCAAGTTCAGATAGGACAGTGACCGCTGGCGACCACTCCCTGATGCTTTAAAATATTGTACTTTTGTTTGCTTGTGGTGATACAGGTACAAATAAACAGCACAGGTAACATGAAGCTGGACTTAATAATTATAAGGAACACTCATATTATATGAAATATTAATGAAGCACCAAAACCGACCTGCTTGGAGCTGGTAGGCCTATAGGCCCTAGCCTAGTCCATAAATTATTTCTCTAGCCTGTTTTTCTGTCACTCCGCGAGAGCTTCCTTATTCCTTTATCAAATTTCATGATTTACCCCTCATTTTAAAGCTTATCGTGCCGGCTAATGACAAAAAATAGACCCACGGGCTAAAAATGCACTGCTTCTCTGAAATTTTAATAAAATATAAATAAAGGGAATAGTTTGTTTTTGACAGGAGCGAAAATTTAAACAAAAGAATATCTGATCAGCTGACAAGATTTGGTGCGCAGTGCGGAATTCCATACACGGGTCAGTAGGGTACAATGGGGGTTTCTGGATTTCGAAAAAGCTCCTCAAAACTGCTCCAGAACTATATACCACGTTGGCCCTCGCGGCGGCTCTCTGACTGATCTATACTATAGGTGTACGCTCATTCTTCCCTTAAGAGGATGAACAAATATTTAATTTTTAAAGATATTTGAAAAATTTTACCTACGTATTTAACTTTGATTACTTCCTTTTTTAGCCAAACAATTTTATAATAGGTCAACACATATCCATATGCAACATATCTAAATAATTACTAGTCGACCCGAGTAGGGTACAATGGGGGTTTCTGGCTCAGGAGGGACAGGAGGGCCACCCCCCCCGAGACCCCCCCCCCTCGCGAATTTTTTTTTGCGAATTTTTTTTTTTGCGAATTTTTTTTTTTGCGAATATTAACCTAACCTAACCTAACCTAACCTAACCTAACCTAACCTATCCTAACCTAACCTAACCTAACCTAACCTAACCTAACCTAACCTATCCTAACCTAACCTAACCTAACCTAACCTCGGATCAGATTTCTGATTGCAGATTCTTGTTCGTCTAGTCGAGCCAAGAAATTTGAGTACCCACAACGTACATTTGGACGATGTAGGGGGGGGCTATCTCGGTTACCATAAGTCGGATTTGAATTCTGATTGCAGATTCTAGTTCGTCTAGTCGAGCCGAAAAATTTGCATACCCACAAAGTACATTTGGACGATGTAGGGGGGGCTATCTCGGTTACCATAAGTCGGATTTGAATTCTGATTGCAGATTCTTGTTCGTCTAGTCAATCCGAGTAATTTGCATACCCACAATGTACATTTGGACGATGTAGGGGGGGGCGGGCTATATCGGTTACCATAAGTCGGATTTGAATTCTGATTGCAGATTCTTGTTCGTCTAGTCGAGCCGAGTCATTTGAGTACCCACATCGTACACTTTGGATGATGTTTACAAAAAAGGGGCCCGCACCACACTTTTGACCTTTTTTTTTTGCATTTTTGGAATCTCCTCGTCAAGCCGAGTATTCTCAGTACCCACATGACATACTTTGGATAATTAATACAAGAGTTGAACAGGGTAACGCTACAACCAACAGAGCTAGCCCATCAGCGCTTGCGGTCAATTGAACTACCAGTGAATGCAAATTTTAAGGAGAATATAATTGCAATGCTTTGAACATATACTGCAAAGGGGGGTGTATCGATACACCCCCCTTCAAGTACTCTGCACCGAGGCAGCTGTTCGCACAACCGACTGACGCGTCCAGTCTACTGTCTGGGAATGCGGATGTTGTAATTTGATACCTCGACTGGAGGGTGCAGGTGTTCACACAAAAAACCGACAAGTCGAGACCTGTCTGGGAATGCGGATGTTGTAATTTGATACCTCGACTGGAGGGTGCAGGTGTTCACACAAAAAAACGACAAGTCGAGACCTGTCTGGGAATGCGGATGCTGTAATTTGATACCCCAACGGGAGGGCGACGCGACCCTTCCAGGAACCCATTATAGTCCGCCCGTATCGAATTCCGAGCAATAAATCACCAGTTGTCAAACACCCACGGTATCATTCTTGTTTTTGGCTTCAACAATTCCTGACGTATGGGGGAGCGAAAATCTCCCCCTAACCCATTATGTGTTAGGGGGAGCGAAAATCTCCCCCTAGTAATTAAATCAACAGAACACCAGTTGTCACGGTCTCATTCTTGTTCTAGTCTTCAACAATTCTTGACGTATGGGGGAGCGAAAATCTCCCCCCTAAGCCATTATGTGTTAGGGGGAGCAAAAATCTCCCCCTAAGCGGTGCGCGGGTCGCGACACGCCACAGTCTCTTGATAGACTTCTTCGAAGACGGACGTCTACATTAATTCGATAACAATGTCGTTTATTCATCAGAAATCGTGTGAATGTGTGAAGACTGAACTGGACTTGTTTTCGTTACCGCCTACGCAGACCAGCATCGAGAGCGGTAAATGGGTTCAATACAAACCGATCTCATCGCTGACGGACGATTCGCCAATAGAGTTTGTAATGCCCGGTCACGGTGACGAGTACACGGACCTGACACAAACGTTATTACACGTGAAAGCCGCTATTGTGAAACAGGACGACACTAAAGCGGACGGTGGGCAACCTGCTAAAGAGGTGGGCCCGGTGAACAATTGGCTCCACTCGATATTCAGTCAAGTGGATCTCTATCTCAATCATAAACTGGTGTCACCACAAAACAACACGTACGCTTACCGTGCCTACTTGGAAAACCTATTGAACTACGGATGTAGTGCGAAGAATTCGCACCTGACTAGCGAGCTGTTTTTTGAAGATTCGGCCGGACTAATGGACGATTGTGACGAATTGAACGAGGGATTGAAAAAGCGTCGCGATCACACGAAAGAAAGCGATGTTTGCGATATGGTCGGTCGATTGCACATCGATCTGTGCAATCAGAACAAATTCATGTTGAACGGTGTCGAGATGCGATTGCAACTTAACAGATCCAGAAACTCGTTTTGTATAATGTCCAAAACGCTAACTACCTACAAGGTGACAATTAAAGAGATTAGTCTTTTCGTACGTCGATGTAAGATCAATCCGAGCGTATTGTTGGCGCACAGCAAAACTCTCGAGACCGGCACGGCCAAGTATCCGATCACGCGTGTAGAAGTGAAATCCTTCACACTACCCTCCGGTATAATGAGTAAAGCTTTAGACAGCGCATTTCTCGGTCAGTTACCGAAACGTGTGATAATTGGACTGGTCAGTAATCTTGCGTTCAACGGAGATTTCAAGAAGAATCCCTACAACTTTCAACACTACGATATGAATTATCTCGCATTGTACGTGGACGGTGAACAAGTACCGGCCAAACCGTTACAGCCCGTTTACACATTGAACAGTGAGACGTATATACTCTCTTATTACACATTGGTCACTGGCACCGGAATCCAGTTCTCCGACGCAGGTAATGAGATCAAGAGAGGTGACTATCCGTACGGTAATTGTCTTATGGCGTTCGACTTGACACCGGACATGTCCGCGGCTGAGTCGAGTCACTGGAATCTCCTGCGCAACGGTAATCTACGTATCGAAATCGGATTCTCCAAAGCGTTGTCCGAGACCGTCAACTGTATAGTGTACGCCGAACTGGACAACGTCATCGAGATCGATCGTCACCGTAACGTAACAGTTGACTTCAGCGGGTGAATAAAAGCGAACGCCAAACAGAAATATTGTCTGACAGCGAGTGCGTACAGTTTACTTCAAGGGTGAGCAGACGCAACACCAGTCAGTAGTACGGTTGAAGTCGCACGGTAAGGACGTTAACATGGACGCTTACGCTTCTGCGGACGACTATATCAAATCGTTTATTCAGGAGATTGAGGTTATGAACAATAATGCTAGTGATCAGACGTTGGCATCACCTCAGTCGTCATTTGTAAAACCGACCACTGCCTGCAAGAGACGAAGGAGACCAACTCCCATCGAAGTGGAAACCAAGAAACCAGGATGGGTACCAAAACCAACAGATGATTGTCCCATAGTGTCATGGATGGACGATGGGAATACGTTTGCTGTTCAAAACCCGGGAAACAAAGGGCAAATTTTATTGAAAATGGAAATGTACGATGGTACAGATATGGTGTTCATGTGCGGTTTATTTTTGGACAAAGATGGTGAAATGCACCAAAGTGTTAAACAAGTAGTTGATAAAGTGGAAAACATGTGGATCTATAAATCAACAGGAGTACCGAAAATTACAGGCTTAACTCAAACTGTTACACAACGCAGTGCAGTTTCGCAGCCAACGCCGAAGAAGCGAGCTGTGAGGAAGAAACAACGAGTGGCGCCGGCATTCAACTAGAGCATCCGCATTCCCAGACAGGTCTCGACGCGTCGGTTTTTTGTGTGAACACCTGCGCCCGACCCTTCGGACCACCCACGTAGAAGAAAATGGCGGCGAGGGTTTATAAGGCGGGGCCCCGCCCGATTGAGCATCATTCGCCACCAGACCACCACCTCACATAGACCTACTCCAACTACTACTACTAGAGATGTCGAGCAGCAGCACTTTCAAGCTAGAGTTTCCGGGCGTGAACGGCACTGCAGCAACCGCGGACCTGAGAGCTACCCTCAACAACTGCAAGTCTGACTCTCCGCTCTACACCAGGATAGCCGATCTCCGAGAGGAATGCGGCTATCTCATCACTGCGATGGAGCGAGCCACCACACCCTTTGGCGAGACAATCATCGTGATCCTGGAGGGGCAGGTCGGGGATGACTTCTTTCTGCGAGTCTACCTGCCTAGGCGCTTCAACGAGGTCCTGAGCAACACCGACATCGAGCGCTACAACAGCGGGTTTGGAGAACGCCTTCGCTTGGTGAAGCGCAGCCCGAGGGGTTCCAATAGCAGATTCACACCGTTGGAGTTTATGTAAAGCAAGACTTGAAGATTTTGTTAATACCTTTGTAAATTAGTTTTCGTAGTCAATACTTATAGTCACGTTCAGAACATAACCACTGTGTTATTTATTTCACTTAACCCCAAAAATGTCCTTTGGTAGTAAGTTTAAGAGTGTGAGTATGGTAACTGTGAGGTGTTTAGTAGCTCAGTAGTAATCATGGGCTTGATGTGGAAACATCCGTTCTCAGCCATTGTGGCGGGGCCTTCGGGTTGTGGCAAGTCACAGTTTGTGTCAAAGTTTATAAAACACATTACAGAAATGTGTGACACGCCATTTACCAGTATAAACTGGCATTATGGTAGTGGTGGTGGTGATGGTGGCGGCGACTCGAAAAATGTCACCATTAACCACGTAGAAGGTCTACCAAACTTGGAGGATTTTTCTGGTAACGAGCCGATACTTGTGATTATAGACGATATGATGCGTGAGGCCGACAACCGTGTGGTGGATCTTTTCACAAAAGGTTGCCATCATCGCAACATTAGTGTGTTTTTCATTACACAAAATTTGTTTCATCAAGGACGCGGGCAGAGGGACATCTCACTGAATGCGCATTACATTGTGTGTTTTAAGAATCCTAGAGATAGAGTTCAGATTAGGTACTTGGCCAGACAAATATATCCAGACAGCCCGAAATTCATCGAGGAGGCGTACGCTGACGCTACTAGGAATCCACACGGCTACCTACTGATAGACTTGAAACAATCAACAGACGAAAATATGCGAATACGAAGTTGCATATTTCCAGACGATTCTACCAACTATGTGTACTTGCCAAAGAAAAGGTAATTTCGCCATCAGTAGTAATCATGTCGTGCTTGCGGAAGGACGCAGCTCTGCTTACGGCTTTCATACACGCAACACCCAAGGAGCGGAAGGCACTGTTAAAGGTGTGTGACAAGAGCCGCATTCGCTCAGTGTGTGAGTGCGCATACAACGTGTTGCGAGGTAACGTTCCTCTGGCGAAGAAGAGTAAAAGTCAGCTAAGCAAACACAAGGCGACGCTACGTCGATTGGTGAAACGCGGCGAAGGCTGGTCACAGAAACGAAAGTATCTCATACAAAAAGGCGGTGGAATCTTTATACCATTACTTTTGAGCGCAGTACTACAAGCAGCACTGAGTAGATAAAAATGGCTGGCATCAACAATCAGTTCTATTTGACACTGCCCAGCAACAGTTCGATGCAGTATTATCCGAAAAATACAGTTGCAAATTATATAACACATTTGCCGAGAGCTATTCAACTGGACGCTGGCGACTGGGAAATTGCACTTGTGGAAGCGCACTATCCAATGACATTTCTATCTGTCGGTAATGACGAAACAATTGACATTTGCATACAACCGCAAGAGGAAGCAAAAGTGAACATAGAAGCGTTGGCGCGGGTTATGGACAGCACTGCCGATGTAACACCGGTAGTGTCTGCTACTCCAAAACAAAACCACAGAATTAAATTGAAGACTGGTGATTACGCAAATATTCAAGAATTGTGTGATCATATCAATTCACAAGAACTAGCGATTACTTTTGGTGTAAAGTTCACCGTTGAAAACTCATACAACAAATTCATTGAAGTATCGATGGGGACTGATGTTGGAAAAATTACATTAAGTCCAACGTTAGCGCTTCAATTGGGGTTCGATCCGAATGAATTGACGCTGGAAGGTGATGCAGTTAACAAAAGCATCCGTTCGCCCAACATTCGTCTTGGCTTACCGTCACACATGTACGTGTATTGTGATTTAGTCGAGCCGCAGATGGTCGGCGATACAGTCGCACCGTTATTGAAAATTGTCAATATATCCACGTCTACTTATGTATACGGATTGCATAAATCAACATCATTCATCGATCCGCACTATGTGCCTGTTATGAATAGATCTTTTGACAGTGTGGAAATTGACTTAAGAGATAACATTGGTAATCATTTGCCATTCCACTTTGGAACGTCGTGCGTGAAGTTACACTTTAGAAAAGTAGCTAGCCATTAGCACAGAAATGGAACATGCGAAGAAGATGGTAGTTGTGCCGCAAGAGTTGATTGATCGACTGCAATCAAATGCTACGGATAACAGACCGACTAATCTATCCAGTGAAAACAGCCTCGACGCGGAGATGCAACAAATATTGAATAACAAGCGTATGGACGATAGTGAAAAGTGGAAATTGTACAAACAGGCGTTACATCGCTTCTTGCATATTGCAGAGAATAGACGCCAACCGATTAGCATACCAATCGTGGAGACGGGTCGGATTGAACATAGTCGACGAGCGCACCCCGCTGCGGAAGGTGGTCCAGTGGAAGAGATTATGGAAACGTTTTCCAAAACTTACAGATCTGATGCCCGCAATCTTTTACGTTTCATGAAACGTGACGGCAGCTTAATCAGTTGGGACAGTGGCTATTCAGTGTACATCAACGGTGTAAAAATCCCAGACTCAAATCTAGTGGATAACTTAAATTGCATAGTAAAGGTGCGTATGCGTGATTACATACCGCCAGGATGGCGGGAAGTGCTCAACGCATTGAAAGCGATGAACGTGCCAAAGGACTATATGAATAATCTAAGAGCACTAAAGGAAATAAATGCCGAATATCGATCATCATTCACAGGAGGAGAAGGATCAGACGATGACGTGGAAGACACATCAACTGAATCAATACTGAGAACACCGCTAGTAAATCGGCTTCGATCGGCAAGAGGAAAACGTGTAACATCTACACCGACAGGGCAGTTTGATCTTCTAACTAGAAACAAGCCGTCGTCAAATTTGGACAAGTGGGAAACGTACACAGGATAGGTTTTCATTATGGAGCGTTTGTATTACAATCCCATCGAACCTTCGTCGTATGGCGGTGTAGCTCCTTTAGCGCGAGCTGCAAAACCAGTTTCAAAACGCAAAGTGATTGAATGGTTACAAACACAGGACACTTACACATTGCACAAACCGGCACGCAAGCGTTTCCCGCGCAATCCTTACATAGTGTGAACGATATGCGTGGTCTTAGTAAACACAACGACGCCGTCGTTGTGTTTACTAAGACCACGCATATCGTTCAAGTCCGCTTGCCACAATTCAAATGGACCATACACTATCGTCCATACGCTTGTTATTCAATATTTGTTGCATCTCCGCGTCGAGGCTGTTTTCACTGGATAGATTAGTCGGTCTGTTATCCGTAGCATTTGATTGCAGTCGATCAATCAACTCTTGCGGCACAACTACCATCTTCTTCGCATGTTCCATTTCTGTGCTAATGGCTAGCTACTTTTCTAAAGTGTAACTTCACGCACGACGTTCCAAAGTGGAATGGCAAATGATTACCAATGTTATCTCTTAAGTCAATTTCCACACTGTCAAAAGATCTATTCATAACAGGCACATAGTGCGGATCGATGAATGATGTTGATTTATGCAATCCGTATACATAAGTAGACGTGGATATCTTGACAATTTTCAATAACGGTGCGACTGTATCGCCGACCATCTGCGGCTCGACTAAATCACAATACACGTACATGTGTGACGGTAAGCCAAGACGAATGTTGGGCGAACGGATGCTTTTGTTAACTGCATCACCTTCCAGCGTCAATTCATTCGGATCGAACCCCAATTGAAGCGCTAACGTTGGACTTAATGTAATTTTTCCAACATCAGTCCCCATCGATACTTCAATGAATTTGTTGTATGAGTTTTCAACGGTGAACTTTACACCAAAAGTAATCGCTAGTTCTTGTGAATTGATATGATCACACAATTCTTGAATATTTGCGTAATCACCAGTCTTCAATTTAATTCTGTGGTTTTGTTTTGGAGTAGCAGACACTACCGGTGTTACATCGGCAGTGCTGTCCATAACCCGCGCCAACGCTTCTATGTTCACTTTTGCTTCCTCTTGCGGTTGTATGCAAATGTCAATTGTTTCGTCATTACCGACAGATAGAAATGTCATTGGATAGTGCGCTTCCACAAGTGCAATTTCCCAGTCGCCAGCGTCCAGTTGAATAGCTCTCGGCAAATGTGTTATATAATTTGCAACTGTATTTTTCGGATAATACTGCATCGAACTGTTGCTGGGCAGTGTCAAATAGAACTGATTGTTGATGCCAGCCATTTTTATCTACTCAGTGCTGCTTGTAGTACTGCGCTCAAAAGTAATGGTATAAAGATTCCACCGCCTTTTTGTATGAGATACTTTCGTTTCTTTGACCAGCCTTCGCCGCGTTTCACCAATCGACGTAGCGTCGCCTTGTGTTTGCTTAGCTGACTTTTACTCTTCTTCGCCAGAGGAACGTTACCTCGCAACACGTTGTATGCGCACTCACACACTGAGCGAATGCGGCTCTTGTCACACACCTTTAACAGTGCCTTCCGCTCCTTGGGTGTTGCGTGTATGAAAGCCGTAAGCAGAGCTGCGTCCTTCCGCAAGCACGACATGATTACTACTGATGGCGAAATTACCTTTTCTTTGGCAAGTACACATAGTTGGTAGAATCGTCTGGAAATATGCAACTTCGTATTCGCATATTTTCGTCTGTTGATTGTTTCAAGTCTATCAGTAGGTAGCCGTGTGGATTCCTAGTAGCGTCAGCGTACGCCTCCTCGATGAATTTCGGGCTGTCTGGATATATTTGTCTGGCCAAGTACCTAATCTGAACTCTATCTCTAGGATTCTTAAAACACACAATGTAATGCGCATTCAGTGAGATGTCCCTCTGCCCGCGTCCTTGATGAAACAAATTTTGTGTAATGAAAAACACACTAATGTTGCGATGATGGCAACCTTTTGTGAAAAGATCCACCACACGGTTGTCGGCCTCACGCATCATATCGTCTATAATCACAAGTATCGGCTCGTTACCAGAAAAATCCTCCAAGTTTGGTAGACCTTCTACGTGGTTAATGGTGACATTTTTCGAGTCGCCGCCACCATCACCACCACCACTACCATAATGCCAGTTTATACTGGTAAATGGCGTGTCACACATTTCTGTAATGTGTTTTATAAACTTTGACACAAACTGTGACTTGCCACAACCCGAAGGCCCCGCCACAATGGCTGAGAACGGATGTTTCCACATCAAGCCCATGATTACTACTGAGCTACTAAACACCTCACAGTTACCATACTCACACTCTTAAACTTACTACCAAAGGACATTTTTGGGGTTAAGTGAAATAAATAACACAGTGGTTATGTTCTGAACGTGACTATAAGTATTGACTACGAAAACTAATTTACAAAGGTATTAACAAAATCTTCAAGTCTTGCTTTACATAAACTCCAACGGTGTGAATCTGCTATTGGAACCCCTCGGGCTGCGCTTCACCAAGCGAAGGCGTTCTCCAAACCCGCTGTTGTAGCGCTCGATGTCGGTGTTGCTCAGGACCTCGTTGAAGCGCCTAGGCAGGTAGACTCGCAGAAAGAAGTCATCCCCGACCTGCCCCTCCAGGATCACGATGATTGTCTCGCCAAAGGGTGTGGTGGCTCGCTCCATCGCAGTGATGAGATAGCCGCATTCCTCTCGGAGATCGGCTATCCTGGTGTAGAGCGGAGAGTCAGACTTGCAGTTGTTGAGGGTAGCTCTCAGGTCCGCGGTTGCTGCAGTGCCGTTCACGCCCGGAAACTCTAGCTTGAAAGTGCTGCTGCTCGACATCTCTAGTAGTAGTAGTTGGAGTAGGTCTATGTGAGGTGGTGGTCTGGTGGCGAATGATGCTCAATCGGGCGGGGCCCCGCCTTATAAACCCTCGCCGCCATTTTCTTCTACGTGGGTGGTCCGAAGGGTCGGGCGCAGGTGTTCACACAAAAAACCGACGCGTCGAGACCTGTCTGGGAATGCGGATGCTCTAGTTGAATGCCGGCGCCACTCGTTGTTTCTTCCTCACAGCTCGCTTCTTCGGCGTTGGCTGCGAAACTGCACTGCGTTGTGTAACAGTTTGAGTTAAGCCTGTAATTTTCGGTACTCCTGTTGATTTATAGATCCACATGTTTTCCACTTTATCAACTACTTGTTTAACACTTTGGTGCATTTCACCATCTTTGTCCAAAAATAAACCGCACATGAACACCATATCTGTACCATCGTACATTTCCATTTTCAATAAAATTTGCCCTTTGTTTCCCGGGTTTTGAACAGCAAACGTATTCCCATCGTCCATCCATGACACTATGGGACAATCATCTGTTGGTTTTGGTACCCATCCTGGTTTCTTGGTTTCCACTTCGATGGGAGTTGGTCTCCTTCGTCTCTTGCAGGCAGTGGTCGGTTTTACAAATGACGACTGAGGTGATGCCAACGTCTGATCACTAGCATTATTGTTCATAACCTCAATCTCCTGAATAAACGATTTGATATAGTCGTCCGCAGAAGCGTAAGCGTCCATGTTAACGTCCTTACCGTGCGACTTCAACCGTACTACTGACTGGTGTTGCGTCTGCTCACCCTTGAAGTAAACTGTACGCACTCGCTGTCAGACAATATTTCTGTTTGGCGTTCGCTTTTATTCACCCGCTGAAGTCAACTGTTACGTTACGGTGACGATCGATCTCGATGACGTTGTCCAGTTCGGCGTACACTATACAGTTGACGGTCTCGGACAACGCTTTGGAGAATCCGATTTCGATACGTAGATTACCGTTGCGCAGGAGATTCCAGTGACTCGACTCAGCCGCGGACATGTCCGGTGTCAAGTCGAACGCCATAAGACAATTACCGTACGGATAGTCACCTCTCTTGATCTCATTACCTGCGTCGGAGAACTGGATTCCGGTGCCAGTGACCAATGTGTAATAAGAGAGTATATACGTCTCACTGTTCAATGTGTAAACGGGCTGTAACGGTTTGGCCGGTACTTGTTCACCGTCCACGTACAATGCGAGATAATTCATATCGTAGTGTTGAAAGTTGTAGGGATTCTTCTTGAAATCTCCGTTGAACGCAAGATTACTGACCAGTCCAATTATCACACGTTTCGGTAACTGACCGAGAAATGCGCTGTCTAAAGCTTTACTCATTATACCGGAGGGTAGTGTGAAGGATTTCCCTTCTACACGCGTGATCGGATACTTGGCCGTGCCGGTCTCGAGAGTTTTGCTGTGCGCCAACAATACGCTCGGATTGATCTTACATCGACGTACGAAAAGACTAATCTCTTTAATTGTCACCTTGTAGGTAGTTAGCGTTTTGGACATTATACAAAACGAGTTTCTGGATCTGTTAAGTTGCAATCGCATCTCGACACCGTTCAACATGAATTTGTTCTGATTGCACAGATCGATGTGCAATCGACCGACCATATCGCAAACATCGCTTTCTTTCGTGTGATCGCGACGCTTTTTCAATCCCTCGTTCAATTCGTCACAATCGTCCGAATCTTCAAACAACAAGAAGAAGCTCCGGCCGAATCTTCAAAAAACAGCTCGCTAGTCAGGTGCGAATTCTTCGCACTACATCCGTAGTTCAATAGGTTTTCCAAGTAGGCACGGTAAGCGTACGTGTTGTTTTGTGGTGACACCAGTTTATGATTGAGATAGAGATCCACTTGACTGAATATCGAGTGGAGCCAATTGTTCACCGGGCCCACCTCTTTAGCAGGTTGCCCACCGTCCGCTTTAGTGTCGTCCTGTTTCACAATAGCGGCTTTCACGTGTAATAACGTTTGTGTCAGGTCCGTGTACTCGTCACCGTGACCGGGTATTACAAACTCTATTGGCGAATCGTCCGTCAGCGATGAGATCGGTTTGTATTGAACCCATTTACCGCTCTCGATGCTGGTCTGCGTAGGCGGTAACGAAAACAAGTCCAGTTCAGTCTTCACACATTCACACGATTTCTGATGAATAAACGACATTGTTATCGAATTAATGTAGACGTCCGTCTTCGAAGAAGTCTATCAAGAGACTGTGGCGTGTCGCGACCCGCGCACCGCTTAGGGGGAGATTTTTGCTCCCCCTAACACATAATGGCTTAGGGGGGAGATTTTCGCTCCCCCATACGTCAGGAATTGTTGAAGACTAGAACAAGAATGAGACCGTGACAACTGGTGTTCTGTTGATTTAATTACTAGGGGGAGATTTTCGCTCCCCCTAACACATAATGGGTTAGGGGGAGATTTTCGCTCCCCCATACGTCAGGAATTGTTGAAGCCTAGAACAAGAATGAGACCGTGACAACTGGTGTTCTGTTGATTTAATTACTAGGGGGAGATTTTCGCTCCCCCTAACACATAATGGGTTAGGGGGAGATTTTCGCTCCCCCATACGTCAGGAATTGTTGAAGCCAAAAACAAGAATGATACCGTGGGTGTTTGACAACTGGTGATTTATTGCTCGGAATTCGATACGGGCGGACTATAATGGGTTCCTGGAAGGGTCGCGTCGCCCTCCCGTCGGGGTATCAAATTACAGCATCCGCATTCCCAGACAGGTCTCGACTTGTCGGTTTTTTGTGTGAACACCTGCACCCTCCAGTCGAGGTATCAAATTACAACATCCGCATTCCCAGACAGTAGACTGGACGCGTCAGTCGGTTGTGCGAACAGCTGCCTCGGTGCAGAGTACTTGAAGGGGGGTGTATCGATACACCCCCTTTGCAGTATATGTTCAAAGCATTGCAATTATATTCTCCTTAAAATTTGCATTCACTGGTAGTTCAATTGACCGCAAGCGCTGATGGGCTAGCTCTGTTGGTTGTAGCGTTACCCTGTTCAACTCTTGTATTAATTATCCAAAGTATGTCATGTGGGTACTGAGAATACTCGGCTTGACGAGGAGATTCCAAAAATGCAAAAAAAAGGTCAAAAGTGTGGTGTGGGCCCCTTTTTTGTAAACATCATCCAAAGTGTACGATGTGGGTACTCAAATGACTCGGCTCGACTAGACGAACAAGAATCTGCAATCAGAATTCAAATCCGACTTATGGTAACCGATATAGCCCGCCCCCCCCCTACATCGTCCAAATGTACATTGTGGGTATGCAAATTACTCGGATTGACTAGACGAACAAGAATCTGCAATCAGAATTCAAATCCGACTTATGGTAACCGAGATAGCCCCCCCCTACATCGTCCAAATGTACTTTGTGGGTACTCAAATTTCTCGGCTCGACTAGACGAACAAGAATCTGCAATCAGAAATCTGATCCGAGGTTAGGTTAGGTTAGGTTAGGTTAGGATAGGTTAGGTTAGGTTAGGTTAGGTTAGGTTAGGATAGGTTAGGTTAGGTTAGGTTAGGTTAGGTTAGGTTAGGTTAGGTTAGGTTAGGTTAGGTTAGGTTAGGTTAGGTTAGGTTAGGTTAGGTTAGGTTAGGTTAGGTTAGGTTAGGTTAATATTCGCAAAAAAAAAAAATTCGCAAAAAAAAATTCGCAAAAAAAAATTCGCGAGGGGGGTGCCTTGGGGGGGGGTGGCCCTCCTGTCCCTCCTGAGCCAGAAACCCCCATTGTACCCTACTCGGGTCGACTAGTAATTATTTAGATATGTTGCATATGGATATGTGTTGACCTATTATAAAATTGTTTGGCTAAAAAAGGAAGTAATCAAAGTTAAATACGTAGGTAACATTTTTCAAATATCTTTAAAAATTAAATATTTGTTCATCCTCTTAAGGGAAGAATGAGCGTACACCTATAGTATAGATCAGTCAGAGAGCCGCCGCGAGGGCCAACGTGGTATATAGTTCTGGAGCAGTTTTGAGGAGCTTTTTCGAAATCTTTGGATTTTATATTTGGTTGTCTATATTAGGTCTCTACTAAAATAATACAACCTGAATTTTAAGAAAAAAATCAGGTTCAGAAATTACAGGGCTTAAGAGCTCCCAAAATTAAGTTTTTATCTTTCTTAATCCCACAGACTTTAAATAGTTTCAACGGTTAAAACTCATCTCCATAAAAAGCTCAAAAAGCTGAGAAAATATGTATACACAGCTAAATTAGTATTTCATTAGTAGGCTATTCAGCTAATGGTTGTGGAGGAAATTTAAATTTTCATTCAGCAGTAAACTAAGTACATTGTCCGTTGTTATTCTTATAAGAAAAAACATATCTCTCTTGTATCTATATTATTAATACTGATTATTTTTACTAAAACTTATTAATACAAAACTCATTTTAGGCTTACAAAGAAGGAGTAGATGAAGTCAAAAGGCAAGTATGTACAAGAAATATATACGAGAGTTTCTCTCACTAACTTATACATTCTGTAATCACATTGATTCTAAAGATGATGTCCTTTTATGACATAATATACAAAAAATTAACTCACTGAAACTAAAATAATACAATTCAATATGTAATTGGTTTATACTAATCTTTTTTTAATTCATCAAAAGAGTTGAAAGTTTGATCAGTCAACCAAATCATGCAACTTTTGTTTGAACTTTTCTATTGGACAGTTTAATACACTTGGTGAAAATCTATTAGCCTTTGGATCCAATTACATCATAGATTCTTAATATGATGTCAATCTTTGAAAAGGTACATTCATGAGTTTCCCGTTGCTAGTATCATGCGAGTGTATATCTTATCTTAAGAGGAAGATTTTGTAGATTGTTCATATGGTATGCAGTACACTGTGTATGAGTAGAGATTTACAAGAGTCATGACTTTTAAGTTGTAACAAATAATGGCTTATAGTGGTTCAGTCTGTGTACATCAATGATAATTCTAAAACTTGTTTGCAACAATTGAATATTGTTTACATTAAATTTTAAATTTGTAAGCAAGTAGATGATTACTATCAGTGGCGGATTTAAGCAATTGCCGCCTAAGGGCTATTAGGAAATTTGCCGCCCTCCCCCCACTATAATCTTGTCCTTTTCGCCGCCCAGGTTTACCCACATGTTAAATATATCTTGTTTAGTTATTTTGTGATAGTATCTAAAGAAGTTACGAATTAACTGAATGAACAAGTTTAAGAAATTTCTGTTATATCCTAGTTGAAAAACCAGTAAAATAATGTATAATTGACTTGATTCACATTAACACAGTTTAATATTCAATATAGCCTACTCAATGACAATCAGCCCTAGAGACAAAGGTTCGTGTTAAAAGCAGTGAAGCAGTGCTAGTGCTACTTTTAATAACAAGAAAATCCTTCAAAAAAGACCTAAAAATCCCTTCTTATACTTCATCAAAACATTAATTTTTACACCAACGCATTGACTACTGAAAATTATAATTAATAACCTGTAAATAAGATATAATGACTGTAGCCTTAAAATTCGTAATTCGGACCATATTAGCCTTAAAATTCTGAGTATTTTAATCCTGAATTAGCGCTTTTCAATACAGTTTTTCAGGCATTTTGTAATTTATACTTTTATACAAAGAATTTTCTATGTTTTAGACGATCAAAACAATTGATGTAGGCCTAATCTTCATAAACTCTACACATTTTCAAACACTTCTTCCAGTTTCACCTCCATGATGTTGTAGATCCAATGCATTATAATATAATAACTACAGGGAGTCACTACTCTCTGTCAAATAACCTTCAAAAAGCGTGCCGTCATATTTGGTATTTTGTCCTGTTGTGGTGTCAACTTGTTGGTGGGTCGGTGTCATTCGATGTACAAGGCGGCTTGTTTCCAACACTATTTCCAAAGCCATATTACAACGGTGTTTTCATTTAACTCAAAACATAACTTTGCTTCGAGATAATCAATAAAATTACATCTAAAATATGTCTCAAGATTATAAAGTTAAGATTAATATCATGATTCGCCTAAAATGCGATATGATATTAATTTAAAGACTTCGAATATCACAGTTTTTCATTTAATGAATTGGAGATTTTTACACCGTCCCACCCAAAATATATATATAGTGGTCTCGCCTGGAGTAAAAAACTGCAGCCTACATGCTGACCACCATTTTGACCCTCTGTCAACTATGCTTCCATGGCAACAACCAATAAAATCCTCTCTTCACAAATTATGTGTTAGTCTTTATTTGTCTTTGGTCAGATGTTTCGTTAAAAAATATACTCCAGAATGAAGGATTGTGTATGGTAGCCTTTGATGGTAAATATACCTTGGCTGAAATAACTTTCTTTGTTACCTTGAGTTTGAAAATGAATTGACAATGTCTTTGTAGTCAAAATTTTGTTATTGTCATCTCAAATTCGATTGTTGCAACAATTCTCAGCCGTGTGCCTTGGCCATTATTGATATTGTGTAAAAAATAATTTTAATGCTATGCGAATGTACGGGTAAACTTGGAAGTCCGTGAGTTGGACTATTCATAGTGGCGCAGTGCCTGATGTAGTTCGTGGCTTGCCGCCCTTTCTCTATAGCGTAATCGTCTTGTCGCTAGTACGGATGAATGACAAATGCATTATGACTGCTTTGAGGAACTACAGTGTGAGGAGCTGCAAGCGTTATACATTAGTCTCTGGTTACTACCTTTACCTTTAAAAGGGCGGCACACCGTCATTGTCATCCGTTTTCGTCAAAATGTTCCCTGTTTCAACATTTCTTTTGTAAACAACTTATTTTCTGTAAATTTGCCGCCTCTAAAAACTTGCCGCCCTGGGCTACAGCCCCATAGCCCCCCCTAAATCCGCCACTGATTACTATCTCCTTCATCTCTTACCCCTATGGGGATTGATAGCGTCAAGATATCAAAACGTATTGTCACACTGACAAAACTTTTATTTACAACTACTGGTATATAAGTTGTAGACAATCAAGATCACTCTTGATAGTCTACCAGAAATATATTTAATATGGGGTTCTCAAGAAAGTTTACTATCTAAATGAATTCCCAAAATATAAATAAAATCATTTGAATCACTAAGTAAAAAGATGTCTCTTAATTAAGCTGAATATAACATGGATTGAGTTTTGTTTTAATTTAATACAAATCTGATGGCTCTGAATTACTTTGATGCTTTGTAAACTAGTATCCTCTGTCATAGTTTAAACAAGTCAATATCAGAGCTGTTGTTTACATAAGTTGTATAATCAGCATATAAGGTTGTATATATGTGTATATTCACATAATATGGCAATCAATCATGAGAACAAAAAGTAAAGGCCCAATAAGTATCAAACCTTGTGACAAACCACACATGACATCAGCACATCAAATCTGATATGACCTATATACATACAATTTGCTTACAATGTTCTAAAAGAGATCTAAGAATAGTTAAACAATTGTTTTGGAAACCCCAAAAACTTAATTTAAACAAAAGTAACTCATGATCCACACAATCAAAGGCTTTACTCAGACTCAAGTCACAAAAAGTTACCTGAGCAAACTATATTATCTTCAAATACTGTACCTGAAGAACTTTTTAAACAAGATAATCAGTGACATTATAGTAGTGGATCTATTTTTTTAAACACAAAACTGCTCATTACAGGGATAGAACTTTGTTGGTCTTAGAAGTTATACATTTTGGTTATATAAAATAAATTCCAATGCTTTATAAAAAAACAGGGGTTAAAACAATAGGATGATAGCTGCATGGATGGATATTTTGTATATCCTTTCTTATATACAGGCACTAATCTCGATAAATTAGGTACGCTAGGAAAGATACCCTGAACCAAACAATTATTCATAGCAAAATTAATAGGACAAGCTATATAGTTAATAACATTTTTAGATCAATTATAAGAAATGCCATACATATCAACACTGATAGAATACTTTAACTTATTTACAATTTGTACAACCTCCTGCATTTGTTTTTGGAGAAAGAAAAACTACCTAACTAGGTCTAGGGCCTCAATTGCAATTTTGTTACATATCTACAACAGTATCCACAGGCTTTATAATGTTGTACTAAACATTCTGAACTGCCTGTGTATAGTAAGTGTTTAACTCATGTAGTGAAATAAAATTGTTGCTGCTTCTGTTTCACTATTTTTTTACTAATTTAGGCAACTTGTAATTTTCCAAGCCCTTTTGCATTTGTTTGTAGAAGACTCAATACTTCTGATACTGTAAGATTGTTCAGCTTTATTAAGAGCTAATTTATATTCTCTCTTATCTTTTATATAAACAGCATTGGATTGTTTAGAATTATTAAGCTTCTTATTAAAATCCAAGAACAATACATAATTTATTTTTTGTTTAGTTTGGCTAGCTGGGGAGTATACCCCACTCCTTACCATTCTTCAGGGGTACCCATCCCCCCAAAGCCTCATATATGGCGCTATTCCCCCCCAAATGTGGCTACCCCCGCCCCCACATATAAGCAATAAACTTTAATCTTAGTAGCTCTTGTGTTATGTGACAGTGAATGAAATTAACCTACATACCTACAATAAAGGGAGCACCACACCGAGATTCTACCAAAACCAAAAGAATTATACATACACAGATAATGATATGGCAACAATGAAAAAACCTTAATTATAATTAGGTAGATTATCTACTGTACTACAGCACGTGCAAGAAAACCTTTCCTTTGAGAGATGTCAGGTGTTCCTGTACTAATCCATTTGAAAACATTCGGGTTTCCCGTTGATAAAGAATATAAATGTACAAGGTTCGTAGAGCTTTCAGACAAGGTGTGCTGATTTACATAAGAGCAATGTTCGCAGCAAAGAGGTCTTACGAGGTCGTCCAGCTGATTCATAAATCCACAACATACCATAAAGTGTTGCCAACCTTACAGAGTATAATATTGGTACAGTTACAGTTAGTTTTAAATAGCCACTGGACAGTGGACTTTCGGTACATGACTTTTACGTATTTACTTGAATAATGCTAATTAGGTAATTGTTATTACAATCGTAGAACAAATTGAATTAAAAGCTGTTGGTATTTAGAACTGTTTACAAGAATAAGTGTCCAAGAATTAAAAAATAACTAAGTTAACTAGTCAATCTTGTCTTAGTGTAATAATTTGAAGCCTTCATTGTAAATGGAATTCATCTTAAACTTGGTACCTAATATTAAACAATACAATTTATTTTTCATGGACATCGGGTAGTAATAAAAAATAATACTATTGTTATTATTAGGCCTTCCTTATTGTTTTAATAAATTGAGCTTATTCATTTTTCAAACTAGATTTAACAACTTAAGGTATTAGCTTTTGTTTAGTTTAATTTTATATCACTTTATGAGTAAATAATGATAGGCCTAAGATTAATGTTATCACTAGAATGTGAATAGTATGTAGGCTATATAGAGATGTTTAGTGAAGTTCGAAAATTGGCTAACATAATATCCTATAAAACTTATTCATTTACCAATTATATATTTTAATATAGAGTATATTTAAAATATTACTACTATCTTATATTGCTATTTGTTCTTAGCCTACCAACATACAAATGGATTGTATGTTAATAAATTAATATAGACTACTCTTAACCACGGACACCGGGTATCGGGTTCTCGTGCTCCTGTATACCAACACAAGACCAAGACACTATACTGGACTAATCCAAATGATTAAAACGATTTGTTTTTTCTATTAGCCTATAGGAAGGTAGTACAGGGGGGGCATGTGCAAAGCATTCGGAGCGACATTTCATATAGCAACCACTGTACTGAAAATATAGAATTTGATCAGTCTTACCACTTGGAGTGTTAACATTTGAGGGCTCGTCATATTCTGATACTTCAGGGTTGTTTTTCTTCTCATCGTCAGAAACTTCTGCTGCTTGATGGCCTAAAAATAGGGTCGGCACTGCTGTGCGTCTCAGTTTCGTTTTAGTTGGACATTAGGTTCTTTTCCTGTTAAATACTCATGAAAAGAGTTTTTTGTGAAATGAACGGAACAAACTCTTAAATTGTTTACATTACATTCACGATTAGGCAAACAATTATCTATCCATTGTTTTCTAATTGCTTAATCTTTAGGAAAAACGTGGTATTGAATATATGCTTCAATTGGTCGTTTTAGCGAATTTCCCCTATAGGGAATTAGCGAATTTCCCCTATAGGGAAGAAGCTATTACCGTAGTCGGCATGGTAAGACCTAGGCCCGGGACCATGATAACTTTTCGTTTTGAGGTCCCCAGACCCCAAAAACACCATTTGTTTGAAACTGTATATATATATATATATATATATATGTGTGTCCGTGAGCACGATAACTCTTGTAAAAATTATCCGATTTTGATGAAATTTGGTATAAACGTGTAAAGCAACATTTATGACTTTAAGTTCGAAAACCAGCCAGATCGCTTTATCCGAAGGGGTATTTTTGGGGGGTTTTGTACCCCAAAAATGGGTTTTTTGATTTTTTTACATATAATTTTGGAAATAGTCAAATTTTAGTTTTTCCCATTGGATTCAGCTTAAAAAAACACACAATTTTATATTTTGATCATTTCTCTACGCCAATTGGTTACCGAGATATTGAAAGTGCTAAACACAGTACGTTGTCTAATGTTATTCTTATGGAGGAAAATAAAAATTTTATATCTCGCTTATTTATGAAAATATACTGACGAAACTTGGTATATGGCTTCATCTGGTTGTGGACCATTGATATTTGCTCAAAAAACAATTTTTTGCCAAAAGCTCCCGTAGCAGCAAACCTGCTTACTCAGCCCCATGTTATTCTTATGGAGAATAAGTAACGTGTTATCTCCCTTAATTATGAAAATAAATTAATGAAATTTGGTATGTGACTTCACCTAGTTGATTTATATTGATATTAGCATAAAACCCCATTTTTTGTATTCCTTGCTTCAGCAAACCTGCATACTCAGCCGCCATGTTATTCTTATGGAGAATAATTAAAATGTCATAAATCGTTTATTTATGAATGTATATTGATGAAACTTGGGATGTAGCTTTATGTGGTATTAAGATAAATATATATGCATTGGAAATTCGCTGAGTACGCAGGTTTGCTGCTACGGGGGTATTTTGTCTTTGTTATGTAATTTTTGCAACTTAAAACAACATATTTCATCCCTGGCATGTCAGTGAAGATAAAATAAAAAATATAGGCCTGGATATTTATTTAATTCCGAATTATTAGTCATGCAAAAAGGAAAATTTAAACAATCGAACACATAATTAAAAAAAGTAACAGCAGTAAAGTAGACTTTGAAAAACGTTCGGAATTTCATAAAGTCAAATAATTTAAACACTCAAAAGTAAATAACTTAAATATTAACATTAACTTAAAATATCAATGTAAACCTGGGAAGAAATAAAACACGTTTCTTTTCACTGTTAGGTTTTGTTTTTATATGCAATTTAAGTTAATAATCAGAATAAATCAAAACGATATATTAGTTTCATTAAATAACAGCTGATAAAAATATGCAAGCAGTTAAACAATGTCATTTTAACAACGGTGAGAAAAATATGGTACTCGTACGATAAATATCGTGTTTCCAGCAACACTGCAGATTGGATTGGTGATCACGTGACCTTCCAGCTGTTTTTACGAGGTCTCTTCCGGTAAAGCAGAAAACCCTAAATAGATCGACTCAGCACACTTTGTCTGAAAGCTCTACGAACCCAAGGTTGGTAGAGCTTTCAGACAAGGTGTGCTGATTTACATAAGAGCAATGTTCGCAGCAAAGAGGTCTTACGAGGTCGTCCAGCTGATTCATAAATCCACAACATACCATAAAGTGTAGCCAACCTTACAGAGTATAATATTGGTACAGTTACAGTTAGTTTTAAATAGCCACTGGACAGTGGACTTTCGGTACATGACTTTTACGTATTTACTTGAATAATGTTAATTAGGTAATTGTTATTACAATCGTAGAACAAATTGAATTAAAAGCCGTTGGTATTTAGAACTGTTTACAAGAATAAGTGTCCAAGAATTAAAAAATAACTAAGTTAACTAGTCAATCTTGTCTAGGTTTAATAATTTGAAGCCTTTATTGTAAATGGAATTCATCTTAAACTTGATACCTAATATTAAACAATACAATTTATTGTTCATGGACATCGGGTAGTAATAAAAAATAATATTATTGTTATTATTAGGCCTTCCTTATTGTTTTAATAAATTGAGCTTATTCATTTTTCAAACTAGATTAAAACACGTTTCTTTTCACTGTTAGGTTTTGTTTTTTATATGCAGTGTAAGTTAATAATCAGAATAAATAAAAGCGATATATTATTAGTTTCATTAAATAACAGCTGATAAAAATATTCAAGCAGTTAAACAATGTAATTTTAACAACGGTGAGAAAAATATGGTACTCGTACGATAAATATCGTGTTTCCAGCAACACTGCAGATTGGATTGGTGATCACGTGACCTTCCACCTGTTTTTACGAGGTCTCTTCCGGTAAAGCAGAAATCCTTAAGGCAGAGGCTACGTACACGTCCGACGTGAGCCGTTACCGTTCACGCCCGTTCCAAATTATGCATCGTACGTTACTTATCCTGTGATTTATTAAACAAATTGAGAGCCAGAAAACCTCCTAACCTAATCTAACGTAACCTAACCTATCCTAACCTAACCTAACGTAACGTAACGTAAACTAACCTAACCTAACCTAAGCGGTATGGAAGTGAATTTGCCCTTACATTGGACGTGTACGTAGTCACTTCGAATCCTTAAATAGATCGACTCAGCACACCTTGTCTGCAAGCTCTACCAACCTTGCTACGAACCTTGATAAATGTACACAACATAAAAATACATTTATGGTTGTGATTATAGGACCGGATTGAATTAAAAAATTAACCTAGAAAATTGCTTGAAACTGTTTGGCAGAGGCTACGTACACGTCCGACGTGAGCCGCTACTGTTCACGTCCGTTCCAAACGATGCACCGTACGTTACTTTTCCTGTGATTTTTAAAACAGATTGAGAGCCACATAACGAAAACCTCCTAACGTAAACTTAACCTAACATAAGCGGTAGCGGCTTACATCGGACGTGTACGTAGTCACTTCGAAACTGTTTTCTTTTTATGCTCGCAACATAACCACACTTTCAGAGCTCTAAGTAGGCTATTATTTAAAAAAACAATAATTTCGTAGTGAACAAAACGGATTGATATTAATGTGGTCGCTTACATTATGTTTTATTAACCTTATTAAAACACTAGGCCTACTTTTAAATTCCCATTTACCTAACGTAATGAACGAATGCAGGTCCTCTAGTCACTTTGTTTATTCATAACCATAAGGAATGAAATGGGGATTAGTAGGTTTTATTCAACTAAATGTTTTGTGTTTTTATAGGACTTTTTATTTTGGCCCTCTTCCTAATTACTTACCAAATATGTAAAAATGCTTAAGTAGGCTGATAACCTGCATATTTCCAAATACATTATCCTTAACCGCTTCCAGTATACAAGGTTAATTAAGTAAAGGTGTAATTAAATACGAAAATTCGTGAACGTGACGAAATTGCGTAGCAAACTGTGTAGAATAAACTAAATAAGTTATAAAATAATAGGCCTACAGCAAATAAAAATTTAGACAAATAAACTACGCCAAAATGAGTACCAATAAACATTTAACTGTGGTCATTTTCCGTCTTGACTGATTTAAAAATAGATTCATAATAAACGGCTTAGAAAAGCCTAAGATTTTATTCATCAGTCTCTGGGAAATTCGATATCACTGTCATTGAAATCATTCGCCAATCTAGTAACTCCGGCCTAACTATACTGTAATCCTTTCACTTCAGTTGTCCACTTCCACCGAGAAATATGTTCTTTTTGGTGGTATTAATTTTATTTTGCCACCTCACACACTTCCTCCCATTTTCTTCTTATTATAAAGTCTATATATTATAAATATATTGTTTTAAAAATCGTTTTGTAAAGTATAATAATGTCTTCTTACAAATTCACTCAATGATCAAATTCCTCGAATTCTGGTATTTCTTGGCCTTGTCTCACTTTTCCATGGTTACAAATTAGCACTATCCTTCGTATAAAAGAATGAGCGTGCAACGTTTTTTTAATTCCTCACAATTTTTTTTGCAGCAAAAGTTCACAAGCTAAAAGTAAGTCAAGTCCAAGTCCACAAGCAGCAGCCATCATTTCAGTCTCGTTCAGTAATTCATCTGTTTACTATTCTTTCAACATGTTTAATTATTATCTTAATGTTCGTTCTACTTTTAACGTACTATCGTTTTAAAATAATAAAATAAACCTTCTCTTGCCAAACTAATTAGAGATTTTTTTCCATACGGTACTCATAGAACAGAGTATAAAAACGGGACCCGGGACCCGGCGAGAGACCAAGGTTCGTAGAGCTTTCAGGTATGATTATTTCCATAAGAGTAATGTTCACAGCAAAGATGTCTTACGAGGGCGTCCAGCTCAGGACCAGGTAACACATCTACAGATTCGTAGAAATCTGTTTAGAAAAAGTATTCATTTAGCATTTGCGCCAAGCGCGTGGTGAGCGGCCGTCAGCGCAGTGACGTCACCGCGCTGTCCGGCTAGGCGGGAGCGGGGCGGGAGGGTGGCACGGCGGCAACGCGCCGCGAACAGAGAAATGGTATAGCCCTTGTTACCTGGCCCTGGTCCAGCTAATGCATAAATCAACAACATAGTACAAGTATTGCCAACCTTACAAGGGATAATAATGGTACAGCTATTTTTAAATTGTCTCTGGACAATCAGAAAGAAAGTTTAAACCCATAATCCATTAATCTAATAAATCAAATAAATCAAAAGAATAATTAGTTTCATAAAATAACAGCTAATCAAATTATGTAATTAGATAAACAATGTTTATTTTAATTACAATGATGAGGACAATGTGGTAGCCTACTCGTATGATAAATATCGTGTTTCCAGCCACACTGCAGATTGGATGTGTGATCACATGACCTTACAGCTGTTTTTACGAGGTCTCTTCCAGTTTAATAGAAAACCTTAAATAAATCGACTCAGCAATCCTGTACAAACTATCTACGGACCTCCTTAGTATAGTACAGAAACACTTGACATCTTTCAAAAGAAAGGTTATGTTGCGCATTTTCTACTATTATAATACTTTGCCAATAATATTATGTATTATTGTCATCCTCTCGTACAAAGACGAATTTTTTATTGTGTCATAGCTTCAAAAATCCCCCCCAAAATATTAAATCCCCCCCAAATTTGTGTTGATGGGGCTCTGAGCGCCATCTCCCCCCCTTCAGTGCACCTTTGCCATTCTTGACTATTTTATTAGATTGAAAACCAGCTTTACATTTTAATTAAGGAAAGGTCATTGCAAAAATGTTTTCAAATGCAGAATAAAATCTCAAAGACAAAAATGATTAGCAGATTGATGTTTAAGTTTGAAAACAATTAAGTAAAACCACCTATAACTATTAAGCTGAGATCCAAAGATAAACAGCTTGTTATTATACACTAGCCCAGTCAAAACTATTTTAGCCCTTTGGGATACACAGGTGTGTAAGTTAAAATTTTCAGTAGCAAGACCTACACAAGAAAAATTAATAACGTTGCAAGACTGAGTTGATCTAAAAGTATTTGACTTCACTAACGTCGTCTTCCTACTGGCTTCCATCGACTTCGTCTGGCTTCGTCGGCTTCCATCGACTCTACTGCACGGCCTAACACAACATAATGGATCTCTAAAAGTATTTGTTAATATTGTCAAGGCAGGCCGAGCCTCTTCAAGCCTTAGTGTTACTGTAATTAAAATTTAACCGCCTACGTAGATTTTGCAATCCATGTAAACTAGGTTTATCCACATCCAACTTAAAATGTGCATTTAAGTCACTACCTATTATTATTTTATATTTCTTTCACCTGTGACCACTTAAAAATTCAAACAATCTTGCTGATTAAAAAAAAGTTGAGCAGGGTCCCCCTTATGATACCTGTAAAAAGATATTATTATAAACTTTATTGTACATATTTTAATTAACATGCACTATTTTTTAAAAACTGTTTATAAATATTTTAGGCTATATTTATATTTAGTATACAAATATTGACGCTTGCCCATGCCCTGTTTTTTGTTTGATGACAATAAAGAATCTTGAATCTTTGATCATCAATACATATTCCTGTTACTTCAAAATTTAGTTCACCACATGAAAAACGAATATATAATTTGCTGCTATGACATAAACCAGTGAATTGTGTACATAAACTGCAATAACACCACCATGAATATGCTCATCTCTAAACAAGGTTTTAATTTTTATTAAAAAGCCATGCAATTACATAAAACTAATTTCATAATTTTTAAACCAATGTGCATTTATACAAATGTCAAACAGGTAATCAACAGCAAAATTATTCGCTAATATTTCTTTGATATTCAGTCATTGAAAACAAATGGGAAATTATTCAAACAGAGCCTGTCTTCTACAACTTTAAATTGATTATCAATCGCATCTCCTAACTAAAAGTAAATAAATATTTCCCTTTACCGAGGTAGGGAAAATGTAGGGGAAATATTTGCATATAGGAAAATTTTACATTTAACAGGGTGCCATACATGAACTGTCGGGGATTTTGTTTTCCCTAGTGAAGGTTGGTACATTGTTGATTTGGCAGCCATGTTTCTACCAAGTGACAGTTTACTCCAAGATATTCTACCCCGCGTCATGTCACCGTTCTCTGGCATCATTTATGTATATATGCCGAATAAGAGAATCCAGTCCATTTACATGTTGGCAATATTGCAAGCAGGGAGGCAGAGATGAGCTGATTAGCTGATGAGCAAGTCAGTACTCAGTACTCAGTAGACGACCGTCTACGCGCAGTCCATGCCGAAGCTGTTGCGCATGCGCACCAGCGTTGGATAGGTGTCACTGTTACATCTAGTATTTACCTGTTCCTTTGTGCGTTCCACAGTTGAATAAAGTAACAGTGAGTAATGTAGCAGTTCTCGATTCTTGGTTTGTTGCTAAGTGCGATGCTTTTTTTAAATTTTTTAGTTGTTATTGCTATGAGGTGCTGGCGCTCGTGTCCAGTTATTTACTGATATGGTGAAGTGTCCGAAGTGCCAGAAGATATTTTCTAGCGTGTCGACATTGTTTGTTCTATAATACTTTATGGTATCTATTCATTTTGAAACTGTGAAGTCCTACTCAAATTAAATATGAAGACAATTCCAACAAATAAGTGTTGCAGGCATATTTAAGTTTTTTACTCATAGTAGACATTTTCTATTGACAATTATTAAATAGGCTGTTGTAAATATCTATTATGGTTTGCTGTTGCAAGAGAATCCTGCACAATACACCTGGTAATACACTAAATAAAACCTGGAGCCTATTTTATAAACATATTTATAAAATAGTTTTTATTGTATAACATTCGATGCCAATGATCAAATATAAAAAATAACCAAGGGCTAGACGACTAGTGGCTCAGTGGCTGTCAAGTTCACAGGTACGTAAAATCGGTTACTTTCAACTATAGCAGTAACTGTTACTCGGCATTGGCGGCATCCACGGAAGGAACGGTTACTTTAAAATATAGCAGTAACTGTTCCACGGCATGGACTGCGCGTAGACGGAGGAATCGCTACGCGCTCAACAGTGCATCCGAAATATGTCTATGGTGGGGGAAATGGAGGGGGTCTTTCCTCCCCTAGTCTTGAGACGTCATGTCTTACCAGCTGACGACTCTTTAACACGGGAATTACAAATATAAAAGATAGTACTGTACAATTATTTATAAATAAATGCATAATTCAATGTTCCAGTAAATACTGATGAGAATGTCTAAATTTTCTCTAACTTTTGTTTCTTTACTAGTCCAATAAACCAATGGAACAAAACTAAAAAATGAAGCTCAACCACACCGTTCCTAAGCTTAAGGAATTAAGATGTATATAAATACTATTATTATTACTCTATAATTAAAAATTCGAGTGTGTGGAATTACTATTTTAAATTTCAACTGGCGAATATTACAAAACATCTATCATATGTCACACTGTACTTTTTTCTTATTTCCCGTTGACTCTTAACTTTAGGAGCGGCCATAGGCCCAAACCTTTTTAAGCTGGTTAGATGATTGTTTTATTGGGCTAACATTAGGCTAATTTGGTCTCAAAGAATTCTTCCAAACTATAAGAACCAAAACTGAAACTTCTTACTCTTCACATTACATTAATTAGTGCTTGTTAGCTATTATTACTTTAAACAACTACTTATTAACTAACTATTCTTACATTTCGTTAACAGTAAAATGTAAACGGTTTACTTTAACTTTATTGTTAACAATAGGAATATTTATGTATTTCGTGAGGAAAACTGGAAGACTAGCGACTAGCGGCGCATTCTAGATTCTATTGACAGAAGTTTGGACAATGACGTCATTCACCACCCCCACCACAGAAATATTTCGGATGCATCGTTGAACGCGTAGCGATTCCTCGTAGACGGTCGTCTCAGTAAAGGCAATGTAGCAGACGACAGACGACGAACACGCGAAGATATGAACGTTTTGTGATGACTATTGGGGTTAGGCCTGTGTTGTGTTAGCAACAAATTTATTTGTTTTATTCCAAATTGTTGTGTCAAAGAAGAAAATAATCGAGCTGTGCTATTCTAGTAGCTGTCTTGTATGCTATAATTTATTCAGTCATTTTATCCTGTACGTAAGGTTAGGTTCATATAGATGGGCCAATTTTATTTTACATTCGTTAACATATCTCTAAATTCCTGTTATTTAGATAGCTTTTGGCTGTTTTACACAGATCATGATAATAAATGTAAAGCTGTTGAAATCCACACTGGACAAAATAATTCACAGTATAGGGAGCCAAGTTCAAATGTTGAAATAATTGATAGTAGAACAGGAGTAATTAAAGATTATGGAAAAGACATGTGTTTCCTGTATAATGACGGAAAAAGCTATGTTGTCAGCCAGTCTAGCTTCCATTTGACTCCACCTAAAAGATTGACCTTGTGCATGGATGGATATGCCGTGTCATTGTTACTCTTCTGCTTACACAACTCCCCAAAATATGTTGAGCAAGTTACCAAACACATGTCTCATAATTGGTCAAATTTGTGCGAACAACACAATGCTAATTTTCAAGTATCAAAGCTCCTAATAAAACTCACACAGCCTCAAAGACACGTAATGGACTTACTATGGTAAATATATACAATTTAACAGCTGATACGGCACGTTTTCACTGGAGTCGCGGACAAATTTTGCAGAAAAAAGTCGCATACGAAATCCTATTCTGTCAACAAATTTTGTTGACGACAATAATCTGCCAGTTTGGATTTGTAACTACCTACTACTTTTTACTAAATTAATCTATACTAATAAAGTAGTTCTGCGTTTGTGAATTGGACCATACAATTTTAGATACTTTTCTGTTTTTCCCTCCCCCTCAGGGATCTGCCCCTATTAAATTAAAAGCTGCCATGTTATTCTTATGGAGAAAAGTTCTTTTAGTGGCTCGAAAACAGTTCTTCAAATCTGCTCCCAGACCTTACCAGGTTATCGAGGGACTAAAATACTTCGGATACTCTTTTTCCTGGCCAAGGGCTCCGCCTCACTGGCTTCTTCCATCATTTCATGTTGTCCAATTTTGACGTAAGATGGGTCTTTGGATTAGTTTTATAAAGCTGGATGTCTTGAATGATGCCCCAACGTTTTATACATCCCCCCACCAACCTTAGGGTTCCGCCTCCCTGGCAAAGTTGCCATGTGATTCTTTCTTGTATTCACGTGATTTTAGCCAATTGTAATTGATCTATAATATTTGGATACTTTTTTAATAACTCCGACCTAAGAGCTCCCCTTGGCTAAAACGTTGCCATGTTATCCTTATGGAAAAAAGAGGACCTACGCCAGATGATTTCAAAAAAAGGCTCCTCAAATCTGCACCCGGACCATACCAGATTGTTAAGGGTTTAATAATGTTTGCCCCATTGTTTAGGGGATAAAATAGCACAATTTTATGTGTCTTGTACACCTTTTGAAAAATGTATGGTTTTTGAGGTATTTGGCGTTGAAAACATAAAACGACCGCCATTTTGAAGTGGTACAAAGTAGGAACTTGGTACGTACTCAATACTGAGGAAGGTCTTATTAGTAGTCTTATTAGTAGGAATACATGTACCAAGTTTGAAGTTAATACGTTTTGAGGTTCGTTAGATATGATTAACTATGTAAAAAATACCTACAGAAAGACATACGGGAAAGGATGTATTTTAGACTTTTATACATAGGCCTAACTATTTTCTTTATTTTTTTCATAAGTAATCATATCCCAGTGAGCACATAATAGAATAGAGAAGACAAGTGCTTATACCCTCTGCGTTAAAAGTGTGGCAAGATCCGCCATGTTGGTCTGTCATTCAGCCTGAAATCTACAATCCGCGAGCTCAACTCGCGGTAAACTTTCGCGACCATTCCTCGGCCATTATCAACAGTAATTATTGAAGAATACTGTTGAAAATTTGCATGCTTATAGTAGAGTCTGAGGAAAACGATGGTAATAATTTAAAATTAATAATTTTATTAATTGGTGTATAAATATTTTATTACATACTTGTAGATCTGTCTGTATTATGTATAAATAACAACTGGTCATTTTATTTTCGTTGTTTGTTGCCGACACAAAAAGAATTATTATTATATCTAGAGCGGCTAGAATTTATAGAGATTTATAGGAATATTCAATACAATTTATGGCTAAACAAAGATATGTTTTTACCACTTACGCGTATTTAAATCAATTAAAACAATGTGCTCTTGTGAAAAGTAATCCCAGCCGGTTGTTTATACCCAGTTTTTTTTGTTAATAGGTGTCCGGTCATTGTCATATCCATTACAATTTACAATATCGTGTTCAGTCGACATCGACATCTTAGGTCTACAACAAACAGCCGTGTCTACCCTCCCTGTGACTATCTGATAAAGTGTGTGTCGGTGCGTGGTAGATGCTCGGACACTTGGGCGGCGCCGCCATCTTGGACCGTCACATCCGACCGCCAGGCTGGCCACACTCAGCTTTCCAAGTAGCTTCTCTATTGTGTTATGTGCTCGCTGTCATATCCCGAACTCTTGGAAATGTTTTATTTCAACCCCATGTATGTACAGGGTTCAACAAAACGTGTGCACTGGCTATATATTTTTTTATTCTTTAAAAATAAACAAAAAATAAAGAATAGCATTTTTTTAAATATTGCTCCTTTAACATCAATCTGCCATTGAATTACACCTGACAAAACTTGGTATTTTGATCATCGCTCTACGTCAAGTGATTAGGTACTGAGACATTGAAAGTGCTAAAAACACAGTGTCACGTTGTCCAATATTAATCTTATCGAGGATAAGTAAAATTTTATATCTCAATTATTAATGAACATATATTAATAAAACTTGGTATGTGGCTTCATGTAGTGGTGGTCCCGATTTTTGTGGTCCTTGATACAGCAAACCTACATACTCAGTCCCAATGTTTTTCTTATGGGGAATAAATAAAATGCCATATCTCGCTTATTTATGAATATGCTTTGATGACAGTTGGTAAGAGACTTCACGACGTAGTGAGGTGTCATTTAAAATTCGCTGAGTGTGCAGGTCTCCTGCAACGGGGGTATTTTCTTTTAGTTTCCCGAAAACTCACAGTTTGATATTTCTTTGATCGTCTCTTCTGCCAATAATCAGTTTTTAACAGTAATGTTTAATGAATATACAGTATGTTTAAATACTAACACCTAAGTAAATTAATGATCTATTAAATTGTATAGAGTATATACTATATGCTACAAACAAGCAAGTTGCCATCACATGAAGACATTATGACAAAAATGGTAAATTTGATCAATCATATGATTTATAACTGAGCAGCTGACGTGTACTTTCCCTGAATTTACTTGTATAAAATAGTTAATATTATTAGTGACACAAAATATATTATGAAACGTAAATTACAAGTTCTAATACTTTGTAACTTGTAATTTGTACTTTTAAGCTAATATTATTATTTGGGCAGTTAAATTCACTTGTAAAATTGACTAATACTATTAAGAACTTTAGGTTTTGTTATGAAACAAAAATTATAAGAGCTAGTAATTTGTACTTTTTAACTAATAATATCAGTTTTTTTGTGTTACGGGCCCCAGGTGTCAGTTTTTGTATTATTCTCATAAGGTACCGGTATACACATTCAAGTTTGTGTATAAATGTACAAGTTTATATCTTTGCCTTTGAATTTTGTTGATGTTTTATAAATCTGAAAATACTAAGTATAAAAACTCTGTTAAAACTATTATGTTTGTCTGTTTAACAAGCTCTTGAAACAAATTTATTTATTTTTAACGGTGAAACGGCTTTGCTGAATTTGATTACATTTTCAACATTATCTTTGGGATCAGTGAGATATATTTAGACAACTGTACTTATGGAAATTGGTTTGATTAACCATTGATAACTTTAAGTGTACAACTGATTTGTGGCTGCAAAATTCACGTCAGAAAAATTAGTCGTACATTAATTACCTAAATTGATATTATCGGCTATATGTAAAGACCAGAGTAAATTGTGTAAAGAAAATTAAATTAAATCTTTTTCTATACGTGGGGCTAGGCCAGAAATATTAGTAATGTATATTATGTTTGTTTATTACAGCCCCATAAATTGGGAAAAATAAGGTTATATAGAATCCAAAGTTAATTAGGTGAATCTTATCTATCATATGTATATAAATATATATCGCTGTTATATATTTATCTGCAATGGTTTCACTTTCAAATCCGTCAGGGGCTTCAAAGGTAGGCCTACTAAAATCGGCCCTGATTTTTTTTAGCTGGCAACGTCTCCAAGTTGATATGTTTTTATTCAGAGGAAAAGTAGATACTTTATTACTTGAAATTTGTTCTTCGTCCATCTGTAACACATTATCGTATGTACAAGTTAAAGACTGGGCAGTACTTGCTTTTAGTGGTATTGGTCGGGGTAGACAACTTTCCCACTCTTGGTGGAAAACACAACTCCTGTCGCAAAGAATTTTCATACAACGAAAATACAACAATATAATATGCATACAACGAAATGTTGTCAATAAATTCTTCCGATCTTAAAAATATTTGCAACTTTCGTCGTCAGCAAAAGTCGACAACACTCTTTTTAATGAAGAAACCCCAAATGTTGTCGACAAATTACTAAAATGTGTTGACGACTTTTGTCCACGACTCCAGTGTAAACGCGCCTTTATAGTAGGATAATAAAACAAATTTGTGAGCCCTGTTCTGATATGTTCTCTCCCATGTCCCCTACTCAGCTGCTCTTTGAAATTCATTGCAGTATAATCTAATGAAGGCTAATTTTTCGCCTCTAAGCTCAGTTACCTGGGCTTTCCCTCTAACTTTTCAGGTTAAGAAATCTGAAATCAGTTTTAAGTCAGAAAATACTAAGAATATAGGTTAAGCCGCTTTTACACCGGAGTTAGCAACACGTGTTGCTAATATTTGTTAATAACATTTTAGAAAACACCTTTGAATTTTTAAGTAACATTTCATGTTATCAACAAAAATACCATGTTAGCAACACAAATTTTGTTATCCACCGAGTGTCGGTAAAATCTGGTAACATTCTTTGATCTTTTCAAATGTTACTGAACTTATTGGATGTTGGCAACTTTCACCCATTCTCTTGCGCTGAGGCTGTGTATCTCTATTCCAGTGTTTTGTTTTGGTTTACTGTTTTAGCGAATTTCCCGTATAGGGAATAAGCTATTACCGTAGTTGGCATGGTAAGACCTAGGCCCGGGACCATGATAACTTTTCGTTTTGAAGTCCCCAGAAGCCAAAAATACCAATCTTTCAAATTGTTCAAATCATAACAGCACATATTTCTGACAAGTTACAAATAAAGAAATTGTTGATTTTCAAAATCTTAAACAATAAATTAAACTTTTGTACAAGTCTCCGGTCGCTAAAATACCCAAAGTCACTGCAAGTTTTTCCAACACAAGAATTGATTTTCTATAATTAGTGTCTTGTTTAGCGAACTTGTCTCCTAACCTTAGTATCAAATATCCTAAATCATTGCTTGACATTCATGAATTGTTTTTAAAACTACCGTCACATCGCAGCTTTCCACACAAAGGATCGACGGACTTCACATTTTTCTAGGCCTCATAGCATATCACTGCCACTATACTTATCTCCTCTGTTTCGCCAAAATAACACAGACAGCTGCAGCGAGAACCACATCTTTCTACATTCGACATTTTCCAAGCAATGTGACCTAGGCGAGGTCGACTTGGGCGGGAAAAATATACGTGGAAAAATGTTGGTAACATTTATAAGTCTCAAAACAAAATGTTACTAACATTTTTGTTAATAACTTTTGTTATTAACTTCTGTTGTTAACAAAAAAGTTAGTAACATTTGTTGGTAACTCCGGTGTAAACGCGGCTTTACAGTAAAGTCCGGACTAATACGGCCTTATCCAAATCCAGCTAGAAATCTAGATAAACCAGCACAAGTTCTTAATGATAAGAACTGTCCCGTACTTCACTAGTAACGATCGACCAATGAGTGCCTACATTCAAAAACATGCAATATGATCAACGCAAATGTACAGCTGGATAGTTGTGTATTTTTAAGGAAAATGGTGTGAATAATTGTGGCTGGGATTCAATTTGAATGGATATTGTTTAATAAAGGCAAAATCTATTGAGATATTTCGGTTTATTGCTCACTAGGCTTACAAAAATAGCAATGGTAACATATTAATTACCTATTTTAATATAAATATAACTTATGGCAATTTGTTTATTTGATAATTGACAAACTAAAACTCATTACACTATAGGCCTGCAATACTGGGTGTTATTTACATTACAGTAAGGCAATTGGTAACAAATTCTTTTAATATAAAAGGATCGTAAAATAATTGTTAAGACCATTTAAAACGCTAGCGCTTCACGCAGGTTAAGATTAAAATAGAACTAACTTACGGCACAGATGCAATTCATATGATGCTATACAGGGTCATTACAGTTCTGAGGTGCACACCTTTGATTTTTTGCAGGTACTATATCAGTAGCCTACAAAACAAGTATTTGGACTCCTTTTTAGCTCTTTTAAACCTTGCTTTACTCAGCCAGCAAATTGGGATAGTCTTGGATCTGGGTGATTTGAGTCTGGGTCTGGATAAACCGGGCGTTACCGTTTACGCCAACAGCTTATAGAAAAACTACATTTGTAGATAATATATAAAGGTTATATGTTTAGTTTTATTGCATGTAGATTATGCAATTCACAGTTTGCAAACTAAGCATTATCATTTTGTGTTCATAGTGTCATTTTAACGAGCACTATTTAAGTTCCTAAGTTATAGTGAAAGACTATAACTTATGTATGTAGTTTTTGATGTATGTGTCCAAAACATAACATTATAATCAAAGTAAAAATTTCTATCACAAAGTATGTGATATGATATGATAAACTCACACGATTGTAACTTATGTGAGTTTTTTTATGGCCGCTTTAAATAATTTCATCTGCAAGGATAGCATGTTGGCAAGGTGGCAATTTGGACCACAAATACATTTCATCAATACAGTAACTAAAAAATAGGAAGGCAGGGGCTAAATACAAAACCAGATTTTGAGCCTTAACAAAACATCTTGGGCGTACCAGTACGTGACTTTCAGAATAAATAAGCCAACCTCTTCCACCCTCCACCTTACCCTGCTCACATACATGTTTTCCGACACTTTCTTACCCTGAAAAAGTAATTTGCAGGTTAGTCTGAAACATAAGGTGATAAATGTTAAAATAATCCACAACAACTGAAGAGCTTTTCACAGGTTGAGGGTGTTTTGAGAATATGTCCGCATACAATTTTTGTCCCCCAAGAGGGAAAAAACTATTCGATCATCAAGGCTACAATGATCCTGTGTTATAAAGGGTTTTATCCAACAAAAAATATAATTAGAAATAAATTCAAACTATTCTTATGAAAAAAATGTAATCAGTTCAAAATTGACTGGCACCTGAGAAGGCTTAAAAATTCACCATATGTCTTTATAATCATAGTTTTGCATTCACTACTAACCAATATTACTGCTTATCTTTAAGGAATATAACTGTTAAAATAGGCCTAATGTAATTTTTGTATTTTTCTTCAATTAGGGCCAGGATGGCATGCAAGACAATCCATGAACTAAGGCAATTACAGTATGCCATGTCATGGCTTTCCACATTAGGAGGTGCTTTCTCTGCTCTCGGAGAGCAACAAGAGAGATGCGTAAGTACTGCAGCCTACTAGAACATAAATAGGTCATTAAAGTTTTGAGCGAAATTTGGCACAAAGACACAAATAGGGATGGTGCTTTGATAGAAAAACATTTCTCTTGGCACACTCAACTGAATTATGGCTTAGTTTTAGGAATTATTTATATCGACTTACAATGTTCATATTTATCGATCGATACCAAGCTTCATATAGCGCACACACACATTTCTCCCATTAACTTTGCTCTTCAACCGAGTTTAAGCGATATTTATTTGTCCTTAAGCATCACAATACGCACTGGACATCATCAAAACGAATTAATAGGCATGAAAACACCAAAAAAGTTCATGCCTCAGATCAAGAATTTCACAAAACAAACTAAAACAGCAGAAAACTTTACTAAATTCCAAAAAGGCCCTTACTCCAGCTGCAGGACTTTCTATAAACTCCCGTTGGAGTAAATGGGTTAAGCCATTTATTCTATCAATTCCCTGCAATTTTTGTAATGGCTGGTTTTGAGCCATGATAGGAATCCTGTTAAACAACTTAATGCTAATTATGTCGTAATTATTCTTTACCTTACTTAATCTCAAATGAGGAATATCGAATAGGTTATTTGATATAGTATAATTATCACTGCTCAACTTCAAATTGACATTACAGCAATATGTAAAATGCAAACAGAAACAAGCTGAAAACAGTCACACTTCTATCCAAAACAAATACAGTCTTACAATGTGTATCCAAAGCGTGTTCACGAGCTTTGTTACTAGAATTCTTTTGTAAGAGAAGAACTAAAGTCTAATGAGATGATCCCCAAAGCCTCATTTCACCCATAATGGTACTTTGAAAAAATATATAAAGAACAGTAAAAAATTAAATTGGCACACAGATTGTTACGGAATTGAACAAATACAACATTCAATATAACCTACTACAAATGTAGTCTATCTGTACTTTCTATGTCAATAATCTAAGTGTAGATAATAACTGATGGATTCAACATCATGTGTCCTATGTTTTAAAATAAAGATCACATTCTGTGTTTTTCTCTTGGAACGAGGCAGCATCCTCAGCAAGTGATTTGGAATCCTCATGGCATTCTCCAGATCAGGAAGATCCTCTCAAAACTGCACAAGTGTAGTGTCATCAATATATCTAACACAAAACTAGCATTGATCCTTCTTTGAATATCATTAACCACGATAAGAGGGCCAATAAGAACAGTCGCGTGTGGAACATCATATGCAATATGTCCAACCTGAGCATTCATAATATTCACAGGGTAACCTCAATAATGCTGCACCTCCCAATCAATGACAATTTTGTTAAGTTGTTGTCGTTCTTTCTCTAAGGCTTCAACACCATTCAGTGTTTCAAAATAATCAGCAAAGCAGTCGGTATTATTATTATTATTATTGTTATTTTTTGAAGCGGTAAAATTAAAGGGAGAACAAAGCTGGTTTTTTTCTACCAATCTCTGTGACTTCTGTGAAAAAATAAGTCTAAAGTCCAAACAATTCACTTGATCTCCCTGGAGAAACAGCTTTTCAGAATGTGTGGCTTGGTAAGCTTAAACGAGCCAACAGGGATGAGAGCACCAAAGTGGATGAGAGCACGATAATAAGGTTTTTTAGTCTTCGGCATTTGATGGTTAACTGGTCAATTGTTGGCTAAGACGAAGGGTGGTTGCTTTTCAATGATTCAGTTGTTTCAGATATGGTTACTTCCCAAAGCAGCAAGGAGCCTGACTGAATTATAAAACTGCCTCATTATAGTGATATTTTCACATGAGAAGGGTTTTTTGAAGTTTGCTCAGATCTTCCTCTGTGTATTGATCTGTGTTAGTAAAATCACTCTTGCGCTTGTACCTCGTGTATCTGGGGAAAAACTCCATGAAAATCTAGAGATGTTCAGAACGGATGATGGTAATTTAAATCAGTTTGGTCAAGAAATATATGTTGTCTAGCTCTTAATCAGTGAACAGCACAGAGACTGCCTTTGTTCGTTCTTCTCAGACAGTTTAGTTAAAGCTTCTTTCTGGGCACAGAATTCTAATGCTATTGAAGACATTGTTGATGTTCTGACTGGGTGAATTCCAGAGGTGTATTCAGTACCTATTGAGGACATCTGTGACAAATTTTGCCTGTAAGAGAGAGTAGTCGTCACCACTGGGCAGTTAATCTTGGATAGTGATTTCAGTTTGAGGGATGTTAAGTAAGGAGTTCCATCAGCTCTTTTATAGCCAGTGATCATCTGATATTTGACGTGCTAGATGGTTCTCAGTAGGGGCCTCCTGGCTGGGACATCAACGAGTAAACAAATATGGGTGTAAACAAATTCACCAGTGTCATCTCATAGGAACACCAGAATATCTTTTTAGTTTCTAGTTTATTAATCATTTTGACACCAAATTTTGAAATTGAAAACATGAATCAGTAATGTAATTTTAGTGAATTTCCCCTATAGGGAAGAAGCTATTACCGTAGTCGGCATGGTAAGACTTAGGCCCGGGACCATGATAACTTTTTGTTTTGAGGCCCCCAGATGCCAAAAACACCATTAGTTCAAATTCATATATATGTGTGTCCGTAGGCACGATAACTTTCGTAAAAATGGTCCGATCTTGATGAAATTTGATACAAACGTAAGACCAGATCTATTTTCATGAGTTCGAGAACCAGACAGGTCGCTCTAGTTTAAAGGGGGTTTTGAACTTTTTACATGTAATTCTTTTTAAACCCAAACTTTTGTTTAGACCATTAAATTTAGCTTAAAAAACGAACAATTTGGTGTTTTGAACATCGCTCTACTTCAATTGGTTACCGAGTTATTTAAAGTGCTAAACAAAGTACGTTGTTCAATGTTAATCTTATGGAGAATAAAAAAATTTATATCACTTATTAATAAACAAATATTAATGAAACTTGGTATGTGGCTTCATATGGCTATGGTCTATTCTTATTTGCACAAAAAAGCAATTTTTACCAATACTTCCCGTGGCAGCAAACCTGCGTACTCAGCCCCCATGTTATTCTTGTGGAGAATAAGTCAAATCTTTACTACTCCCTTAATTATGAACATAAATTAATAAAATTTGGTAAGTAGTTTCACCTCTTGTTGAGTTATACTGATACTCGCATAAAAACCCATTTGTTGTGCTCCTTGTTGCAGCAAACCTGCATACTCATCCCCCATGTTATTGTTATGGAGAATAATTGAAATATGGTGTTCATCGCTTATTTGTGAATGTACAGTGATGAAACTTGGTATGTTGCTTCACCTAGTTCAGTATATTTGAATGAAAACCAATATTTTGTGTTCCTTTTGCAGCAAACCTGCTTACTCAGCCCCCATGTTATTCTTATGAAGAATGATTCAAATGTTATATATCGCTTATTCATGAATGAATATTGATAGAACTTGGAATGTGGCTTCACCTCGTTGAATTCTATTGATATTTGCATCAAAATCAATTGTTTGTGTTCCTTGTGTCAGCAAACCTACATTCTCTCCCCAATGTTCTTATATTTATAGAATAATTAAAATATCGCTTATTTGTGAATGTATTTTTATTAGAGATGTGCGAGTACAGGTTTTTTAAGTCGAGTCGAGTAAATGGCAAAAGATTCTAATCTCGAGTTTTGAGTCGAGTATACAAATAAAAAAAAACACATAGGTCGAGTTGGATTGGATCAAAACAGTGTATAGAATTCCATTTATAAATATTGTTATTAAAGTATACTTTTCTAGTCCCTATGACCTGAAAATAACAATGGTAAATAAAACAAATGGATTTCTACTTTATTGGAAGGTAAGTAAATTTATCTGAAAATAAATCATACCAAAGTTATTGCATAACATTTAGCCTTGAAGATAAAATACTTTACACTTTTTGGTATTAAGGTTGTTATAGCCTATATGGTATGGCCTAATAGTTTCATTAAAAAATAATCTCAATTTTAGCAAATTTCCCCTTTAGGGAAGAAGCTATTACCGTAGTCGGCATGGTAAGACCTAGGCCCGGGACCATGATAACTTTTCGTTTTTATGTACCCAGACCCCAAAAACACTATTCGTTCAAAACTGTATACATATATAAATATATGTGTCCGTGGGTGCGATAACTCTTGTAAAAATGGTCCGATTTTGATTAAATGTGGTACAAACGTGTAAAGCAGCACTTATGACTTTAAGTTTGAAAACCAGACAGATCGCCCCATCCAAAGTGGTATTTTGGGGGGGGGGTTTGTACCCCAAAAATGGTTTTTTGAAGTTTTTACATATAATATTTAAAAAAGTCTAATTTTAGTTTTCACCATTAGGTCCAACTTAAAAAAACACACAATTTGGGGTTTTGATCATTTCTCCACGTCAAATGGTTACAGAGATATTGAAAGTGCTAAACACAGTACGTTGTCCAATGTTATTCTTATGGAGAATAAGAAAAATTTTATATCTTGCTTATTTATAAACGGATACTAATGAAACTTGGTATACGGCTTCATCTGGTTGTGGTCTATTGTTATGTTCAGAAAAAAGCTATTTTTACTGATTATTCCCATAGCAGCAAACCTGCGTACTCAGCCCCCATGTTATTCTTATAGAGGATAAGTAAAATGTAATGACTCCCTTAGTTATGAACATTAATAAAACTTTGTATGTGGCTTCAACTTGTTGAGTTATATTGATATTTTCACAAAAAAACATTTTTTTGTGTTCCTTGTTGCAGCAAACCTGCGTACTCATACCCCATGTTATTCTTATGGAGAAAAATCAAAATGGTATATATCGCTTATTATGAATGTATATTGATGAAACTTGGTATGTGGTTTCACCTAGGTGATTTATATTGATATTTGCATGAAAACCAATATTTTGTGTTCCTTGTTGCAGCAAACCTACGTACTCAATGTTATTCTCTTGGAGAATAAATAAAATTGTATATATCGCTTATTTGTGAATATATGTTTATGAAACTTGCTATGCCGCTTTATGTAGTATTAAGACCTATATTATGCGTTGGAAATTTGCTGAGTACGAAGGTTTGCTGCGACGGGGGTATTTTATTTTATTTCTTCCTTTTTATTCATCCTATGTTTTGTATATTATGTTTAGGCCTAAGCTACATCTTTCTACGAATTTAGAAAATAAAATGACATTCAGGCCTATAAGTTAAAATAAACTTTATTTTAATATTTAAAAGGCCTATTACATGGTAAAACATTAGCCTACTTTCTTACCACACAAAATGTATTTACTAACAATCAAATCAAATTGTCTTTATTGCCATCAAACAGTGTAAATAGCATTGGCATGAGTCAGTGTTACAAACATGTACTACAATTAAAAATGCAATATCCTTATAACAAGACATAGTACAAATAAAACAAAATATATTTTACTGGTTAAGGAAATTATAGATACTATAATATGTTTTATCAGTAAGAAACTCCTTTAGACGTTTTCCAAATTGTTTCAGGGGGAGGTCAACTTTAAGGCTTGCAGGCAAAGAATTAAAAAGCTTAATACAGTTAAAAGAGATGTTACGTTGAAAAAAGGTTGTCCTGTGCCACGGAATGTTTAACCGTGGGCGTAGTGCATATTTGGAAGAAAAACTATTGAAGAAAATCGTAGAAGAATGTTTTTTGTAAAACATTACGGTTTCAAATATATATAAACAAGGGAAAGTAAGAATCTTACTCTGCCAAAAAATATTTTTACAGGATTCATTTCTTTTGAGTCATCTGAAGGGCTTTTTTCTGTAGGCGAAAAATCAATTTTGTCCTTGAATACTCAAAACCCCAAATAGGAACAACATATCTAAAATGTGGGTAAAAACAACCATCATAAAGCGTAAGCAAAACATCAGTGTTGGTAAATTGAGCAAGCTTTCGGATAGCAAACAGACACGAACTAAGTTTTCCAGTTACCTTATTAATATGATCATCAAATTTTAAGTGACCATCAAGCTTGAGTCCAGGAAAGTTTACAGAATCTGCGGAAATTACTTCTGATTCATCCACAAGAAGCTGAATAACATCTCAGTATTGTCATTTCTGATAGAAAAGTTAAGAAGATGGGTTTTCTCCGTGTTCACAACAAGACCATTTGCTTTGAACCATTGAAAAAGATAATTTGTTTCAATAAAACTATTTATCTCCAAGTCAACTGCATTTGGTTCCCGAAAAAGTGATGTATCATCTGCAAATAGGCAGATATCAGCCCTACTTATACAATCTTGAATGTTATTAATGAAAACCAGGAACAAAATTGGACCCAAAACAGACTCTTGCGGGACACCCATTTAGACACACATCTCATTAGAAGTCATTTTGCGGATACAATTCATGTTGTCAATGTAGTTCATTTCAACTTTTTGTTTGTAACCTGAGAGATACGATGAAAACCAATCGTGTGCACATAACATACCTTAGCAATTATTTTAACACTAATAGTCCTAATAAGAACAATCAGTTAGTAACAACATGGAGATATGTTTGAAAGTGCCTGGCAAATCAATTGATGAAATTGAAGCCATGTCTTTAGAGTTTTAAAATATTACAAATTATTTAAAAGATCATTAATGAAACTTAACAAGGCTTAAACAAATCACTTGTCTTTAAAAACAGCTCAATGCCAAAGGACAGTTGAGCCCAAAATTAATGGATTGACTCAATTTCAATTAATATGGAACAAAAACAAGGAAAACTTCTTGTGTTTACCTGTTAGATTTAATTACAGATATGTTTTTGATATTTTACTTAAAAAAATTACAAGTTTAACCTAAAAGTGGGCTCTACAGACAGTGTTCATACAACTCAATCTGAAGGTCCTGGTAAAGCCTCCATTTTGGTGTAAAGAGTAACACAAATTTATAAGCCAAAACTTACTTATTTATTGATAAAACACTAAAATCCACATCGCAACTCTTAAAACCTCAAATGCGTTCACACTCAATTTGAATTTACAGATGACGCGTGGCCGCGGACGATCCTTGGTAGTGCGGGAAACGGCAGGAGTAAACTCACTCGAAACTTTCGAGTTTCAGTGCTGAACTCGGCTTGAACTCGAAATTTCGAGTACTCGCACAACTCTAATTTTTATGAAACTTGGTAGGCGGCTTTATGACAAAAATGTGCATCGGAAATTCGCTGAGTACGCAGGTTTGCTGCAACCGGGGTATTTATTACTTGGGGAACATTAATAATTTAATTTACAATTTTTATTCCGGCTGAACATGTTTGCCGTTGATGAATAAAGATGTTTCTAATTCTGATCCTGCAGCAAGTTTTTCGCTACGCGAAGAGCACTATATCAAAACGAAATAAAGACATAATAAGTGGATACTTTCTAAATGGTGTAATACATTTTCTATTTAAAATACATAACTTAATTTGGAACTCACATGATTTCCAGCAATGCATGAGAATCATGTTTGTCGATGTTGTAGTGAATGCTTTGGTTAGGTTATTGTCCACTCATGTAACCAAAATGAGTTTAAAAGATAAATAAATGCTAAATAGACGTTTCTTTCAAAATAGTTTTAAGTTTTAATATAACATACTTCGATGGTGCTTACAATGCGGTTATTGTTTGTTTACATAACAAGTTTGTAAATACATTATATTAAAAATAAATAAATTATAAACAAATTATTGTAAATATATATTCGTTGAGAATAATCCAGTAATGTTAATTTTAGTGTTTGGCCAGGCCTAGAACCACATCTCTAAAATTATAAGTTTCAGCTGGAAAACCTTTATAAATTTGTCAACGTTGTTTTTACAACTAAAATAAAAGTAACCAAGCCTCAATTATTGGAGTGAATATCTTTCAAATTTCTACCTCAACCTCCACCGTCTGTCTACTATTGTTTACTGTGCTTATCTGATATTCTTAATTTGATTGAGTATTGCGGGGCCAAAAGGTAAGAAAGAAGCCAAATATTCTAAGAATGCAAGGAGAGTAAGTAAGCTAATGGACAATCCCAGCCAAACTATTAGTTCCTTTTGTTTTATCTTTCATGCTTTGTATTATGTTTACCAAAAGAAGCCCGTTAAAACTTGACTTTTTATAGGATTTTTTCATACATTTTAATGGCTCAAAGGAAATTTAACTAGAATATATTATTGAAGCATTCTGGTCATTGTTGTAGTTTGAGCTTAAATACAAGTAGTTATCCTACTTTCCCTTTAATTTAAGTAAACCATTTAGCTTCTGATAACAATTTGAATCTGGTAAAAAAATTCATTACGTTGGTTTAACAATAGCATCTTACCAATAGGTAAGTTATGTTATATGAAATAAGACACTGGATGATAAGAATCAGTGATATAGAACATAATTCCCACTGGTATGTTGGGGGTCAGTGCTTCAATATCTCATCAATTTTGTTGTTCTGGACCCCTATAAATTGAAGTCTGTCACCTTAATAAATTCAACCCCACTATTTCAATGTTCCCATTAGTTTGAAATTGTGTACAAAGGTTCTACTGTTTATATTTTAAAGGAAGAGATAAACCGAAAAAACTATCAGTAGAAATAATTTGTTATGATATTTATGAGATCTCAGTCTTCTGGACCTTAATATATCATTTTGTATAAATTCAAGTAACTCGAGTTTAAGTTTTAAGATTAAAAACTGAATTAAATTTATTATGAAGAAATAATGTAGGAGGAAAATTAAAAATAAACCATCTGTTTGACATTAACTTCTGTTTAGGCCAAAGCTGCAGGGGCGATATCCATTGAACAGCTCCGCATTGCATTGAAGCTTGGAGATAAAATCGTCATCACACAGTGTAAACTCTATTTTAGTCTAAGTCTCATTCAGCGTGGTTATTGTAAACTTGCAAAAAAACTCATTCTAGAACAATACTGTAATATGAAAAATAGTATAGTGATTGATAGAAAGACTTTAAATATGTGTAAAGGTATCTGGGCAAGACTGAAGTATGAACTTCAGAAACAGAGTAAATTAAAGAGAAGTATGGCAAAACAGGGTTCTTGCAAACCTATCAGAAGTCAAGGAAAAGTCAGAGTAAGTGAAGTTGCGTGAAAAAGTAGGAAACCTTTGCCGCTAGACCTTGTCATCGTCACATTAAGGGTTGCAAGTGGGAAACAAAAAATTAGTTTGATAATTTATGGTACGAAGATGAGCTGATAATTGTAGAAAATCCACTGCAGTATGTGCAGTATGTTAATTAATATATTCTTGTTTAGTTATTATTCTGCAGTTAGTATCTAGCTCCTGCAGGCAATTTTGTTACTCTATGTATTAGGGTCTCTTAATGCTCTGAAGTACTTTAGAGTAGCGAAATGGCTGATTAGCAGCAAGAAATAGAGGAAAGTCAGAGGAAAATTATCAAACTGTTTTGTAAGAACCCTATACATACAAGGCCCTGATCACTCTTTTGCTTTAAATAGGTTTTCAAGAGAATTACTAAATTAAAGAAATATAAGGTTTTTTCACATTTAAGTATATATTGGGCAGAGGCTACGTACACATTTGACGTGAGCCGCTACTGTTCACGTCCGTTCTAAATTCTGCACCGTACGTTACTTTTCCTGTGATTTTTAAAACAAATTGAGAGCCAGAAAACCTCCTAACCTAACGTAATGTGACTTAAACTAACCTAACCTAACCTAAGTGGTAGCGAAGTGAATTTGCCCTTACATTGGACGTGTACGTAGTCACTTCGTATAAATTAAAACAGGTGTGTGAAATGTAGATGCTAATAAACTCCTTGAACAAAATTTTAAATATTAAAACAAGTTGGGTGAAATTTATTTCTAAAGATATCAAATAAAAATAATACCGTTCATTCTATTTATACTAATATTAAGTTTCAACAAAATGTTAATAATTGCCACCATATTGGAAAAAAGGAAGGAAATTCAAACTAATTTCAGGAAAACCCAATTTTCTTTTAAATGATTTTGGGACATTTTAATTCCTAATTACTTTGTATCCAACCCAACGGTTAATAAAATAAAGGCAACTTAACAAATTGCCTAAACCTATTGCTTGTTTTTTTTTGAGACGATTTTTTTATTACATCCTGTAAAATAAAGGCTGCCATAGTTTGCCTGATTCATTTCTGAAGGTAAAACAATTAACTTACAGTGCCTTTATCTCCTTACCCGCTAAGTTCAGGAAAAAAACAAAAATAAAAATGTCTCAAAATTAGTCTAATATATAAAAACATCATAAGAAGAAAGGGTTTACATTTAACATTTTTAATTTGGCCGCCATAAGGGCAAATGGCTGCCAAGTTTTGAAATCCACAATCCATATTTTTAATGTACACTAAACAGTAGGTGAGATCCCCATTTTAATTTGTCTGTTTCTTTTATAACTCCTTTAAAAAAGTAATTAAAAATTTGTTCGATCAAGACAGAGAGAGACTTCATCTATTTCTCTTTGGGTCACCAATGTGACTGATATAAATGAATTGCCTTGTACCGTTTTTACATCTTGTTACTGATACTGATCATCTTGTTCATTGGACACAGAATATCATGAACTGTGGCCTATCTCACTGTCTGGGTGGGGTGGCATCCACAATGATCAATAAACAGTGTGGACAAGTTACTACTAGTCCTGCTACAAACCTGAAGCTCCCTTCATCTAGCCATGTCCGGTGCCCTACTTGACTGTTAGTAGAATAGCAACTGATGTTTCCTTTTTTAAAGTATCGTGCCACCCCTATAACTAGTTATTAATAGCGAAAATACTGGTCACCTCTGATATACAGAGAATTATATTTCTCTGAAAATTATCAGTCACTTGTGAAATTTGCAAACCAGTATAAATCTGGAACAGAAAGAAAAATATTTTATAAACAAGTAAATTTTTATTTTTTGCTGTTTATTTTGGCATTTTCTTACCGAAAGGATGTGACACTACTATGAGCTCCTTCTGGCATTTAAAAAGACAACACATTAACCATTACCTCTCTTGTTTTGATATATCCTTTTTATTATTAATCAATTATGACTTACGAGAGACATTTTAAATTATGTTTTCTGGAAAAGGTCACAACGATGAAATATTTTTAAAGAAAGACTCAAACTATTTTAATATATACTCAATAGGTTTATCTTAGCGACAATTAACAGTAGGCTGTTATTGTAACCAGTGTTATTATGTCTGGCTAGCACATCGCCGTGCATGGGCTGAAAGATCCGCCTAGCTAGTTGCTAGCCTCCAACAATTGAATTGTAATGGTTGCCACAGCTCCAGATATTCTGAGTCTATTGTATGTAAGTACAGTCTAAGCTTCTCGTGGGATGCAAACAGGCTCGGGCTACAAGCATCTAGGGGACTGCGAGTTTTACTGATGCACCTTATGCTCAAAGACACTGATGTGCACCCTACAATAAAGTATAAACTTAATCTCAACAATGTGATTTTTTGTCAACTGATCAATAATTAGTTTGTGGTGTGAGTTCATCATAGCTAGGAGCATTCCACAACACAAACATGTTAACACACCCAGAATAGATCAATATAACAGTACAAGAGAAGTTATCTGTATTGCAATTTATCAAAACACAGTTGTCTGGCAAGTGATGGTTGATAAAACACTTACCTTAATATATCTAAGACTCCCTCATATCAGGGATGGCCCAAAAGTTGTTTAACGGCCGTGCAAAGCCCCAATTTATCGCCCTCCACACATGCTACCCATTCTGCTACATTCAAGGTGTTCAAAAACATGAACCGATATTTTACTAGCATATTTGTTATATCATTTACTGTAAAAATCCTACTGCTTCCACATTATGGTAAAAATAATTTATAATAATCATATTTTTAAAAACGTTCAAATACCAGTTCAGTGCTACAGCGAAGGTCTCACCCCCTTATAGTTGTGCGACCCTCCCCCTCCCCCTCCCTGGTGCAACACAAGCCTCGGGCCACGACTGCCTCTTTGTATGTTCCTTCGAGAAGTTCTGGAATATATCATGTTAAGCTTGAGACTAAAAGTGAGAAACTCACGCAACGCTCATTAAAAATACTCAATTCTAGAAATAATTATGGCAATAACAGGTGAATAATGTCAGAACCTTATCACAAAGTATTTGAGAGGTTATATAAGGTATTTTGTTACACATATTTATTGGCTTTAGGAATTAAAGTTTCAAGCCGAGTCTGTTGCATACATTATGACATTTTTGAGATTATTTTAAATAAATCATGCTGATTATTTTTTTAGAGTATAATTCTATTGAATGAACAGTTATTTTTGTATGTTAATCTAAGAATCTAGTCACCTGTTGTTATAGATTTGGTGATATTTCTTTGAAATTATTTGTAAATACATGATCAATATTTTGTAATGGCCATTTTGGATTTATTCTATCCTCCAACTCATCAGTCAGAGTAATATAGTATGAACAACTTCTTCGCAGCTGTGTCCAGCTTTTACATGCCAACTGTATTAAAGGGGAGGTGCTTACTATTAAGCCTTGTACCAAAATTGTTTTCAAAAGCTAATGTTAGTAAAATGTTTGTTCTAGATCAAATCAAATCTCAGTAGTTTATAGAAACCAAAATATGTGTGTGATATTGGCAGCAGAGGCATTATTTGTATTTATTTGATATTTGTATTTTCATATTGATGTCTAGAGCCCTGGGTTCCCGGGGATTGCCGACCCGGCCACATCAGCCCTATAGTTAGCATTTTAGTAATGTTCCAGTTTGAACCACATTTTACCAATTTGTAGAAGCATTGCTCAATTTGTGAGCTTGTTGGGGTTCATGCAATATCATTAATAAAATATCAGTGTTTGCAGCCCTACCTATTTAATAAATGCTAAAAGGTATTAAATTATACAAGGTGAAGCAGACCACCCGTCCAGCGGATATAACGGGAGAACAGCTTAGTCCAATGTTATCAAACAGAATTCTTCACTACTAAATTGCATATAGGCAATCTACTAGAAATATACTTATCAAAGTCTATGTGGGTGATCCAAAACACCAAAGGGAAGGTCACGGGTTCGAATCCCTAAAATTGTCTTGTATAAACGTAAGGCAAAACATATATTTTAATAACTCGTCAAAAGAAACATTTTGGCAAAAACAGAATTAACTTATCTTTATCCGTTTCAAATTAGCGGTAATTTTTGTAAATATTGGCATTTATGGAATACCAAAAATGGTTGGATCCTTATACTTGGATGGATACTTTATGGAATGCCAATAAGCCACCAGATGTACTTTTTTCCGATTCAAATTTCTTACTCGTAATAAACTCAGATTTACACTGGTATTGCCCCATGACAGTATTAAATATATATTATATAATATAAAATATATAATATTAAATATATATATATATATATATATATATATATATATATATATATATATATAGTACATAAAGTCGTTTGGCATCCATACCGCAAGAAATATATATATATATACTAGCAAGCTAGTATATATACGGGTTTCACCCGGGAATACGACAGTTGTGTGTGCTGCATTCTGTGGTTGACCCGTGGAATTACTACGAATCATAATCAGCTGATAGAATTTTCATCAGCTCAAACCAAAGTGAATGTCCATAGAATTTTCATCAGCTCAAAACAAAGTGAATGTCCATAAGAATAACACATGGTAAAGAGTTATTAGAAACAGAATTAGTAATAAATAAGAACCTCTAAGATATTAAAAACTATTTTGATAGTAGAAACCTATTGCTTAGTTTAGACAAAAACAATTTTTTACAATTCCATACTAAACAAAAAAGAAATAAACAATTAGCTAAAATAGGAGTTTGTAGCAATGAAATAAAAATAAAGTCAATGAAACTAAATATTTAGGCCTATTAGTTGATGAAAATTTATCATGGAACAGTCATGTTCAAGAGTTAAAAAGCAAAATTAGTTCTGGAGTAGATGTTTTAAGAACCATGGCAAAATTTTGTTCAACTAAAACCCTTAAAGCTATTGACTTTGCACATATACACTCCTATATCATTTGGTGTTGTCCTATATGGTGCAACTAGTGAAGCAAATCTTAATAGTATATTAAGACTTCAGAAAAAAACAATTACAATTATTTCAAATCTGAAAAGTCAAGAGTCAGTACAAAATTATTTTTCTGAGTTAGGCAGTATGACTGTTTACGGTATTTTATGTGCTGGAAACTATCATGGCTGTTAAAAAAACTGAAAATTGATTGCCTAAATTAAGAGATGTCCACACATACAATAAAAGAAAAGAAACAAATTTGCTATTCAATCACACTCAATGAGCTTTTTTCAGAAAAAAACCTAGTAGTGCTGGAATTAAATTTATTTCCAGAGTTACTGAGAATAGTAAATTTAAATTCATTTAAAGTTAAGTTTAAGCAATATTTAATACAAAAGGCAGCATACTCATTTGAGGAGGTTTTGAATCAGTACATTATATAGTTGCATATATTATTTTTCATCATACATTCATCTTCTGTAATTTTTCCCTTTTTCTTTTCCTAGAATTGTATTTTGCTCAGTGTTTGTTTTGTGACTATAACTCATAAGAATTATTTCTTATAAACAACAAATAACACCATTCTTTATTTGTACTAGTTTAAGTCTTCTTTGTGATACTTTTACAAATTATGAATAAAGTGATTTTGAATTTGAATAACACAGGGTTTGAACCAGCGACCAAAGAATAATATAGACTGGCAATCCTTATCCACTATACATTACTGTAGTTGAAGCCGATCCCCCACCACTCAAAGGCTTAAACGGCTCAGCCACTGGCTGCTACTGGCACAAATTTTAATTCGCCGCGTATCATGACAACCATCTAAACGTACAGTTAGAGCTAAGATAAAATTTCGGTTTTTTGTGAAATTGAATAAAAAAGTATGTGAACAGCAATGGGATAAGTTGGGGTAAAAAATCAAACATTTTAATGACTTTAAAAATTAAAAACTAAGGAGATCAAGTTTTCATTTTGAATTTAGACGTGAAAAAGTTTATCTGTGAGGATTTTTTTTATGTTTTGGTCAGGCAAGTTTTGTCAGCAAGAAAGTTTTCGGAAAAGACATGATAAACAAATTGTTATTCTTCATATTTTTTCTCAAAATGCTCAGTTTAGCCTGCAGGCAGCCTCAAAGTTAGGAATAATCTCAATGAAACTTCATACTCATATATTTCTTATGAGAAATGTTATTAATGTGAGAAAGGCAATAAGTTATTGAACAAATGTTATTCACTGAGGGTAATGAGGTAAATAATAAGAATTAAGTTAAATCTGTTGGTACAGGGATAATCTTGAATTAAAGACAGCGCCAGCAGCGGCAACACTCGGTAGTGGACGATTCACGTGGATTCATCCCCACCACTCAGAGGTTGCCCGGCTTCAAACCTAGCAAGCAGTTGCCAGTCTAATTTATTCTTTGGTCTCTGGTTGGAACTTTGAAGCCCCGTGGGGCATAGCCCTATGGGAATTTCTTAAAATCCTTTCTTAGTGGGTGCCTATGCTATAAGAGGAGTCTACATGCAAAATGTCGTGCTTCTAGGTGCAATGGTTTGGCCTGGGCGTTGATCGGAATTTTGTATTTATAGAATACTTATAAGCCCAAAATTTTAAAATTCTTGTAAATACAAACAACTTTCTAACTTACACAGCCTCTTTGGTTTTTTTGCAATCAGGATATAGGATTTACAAGAGCTTTACAATAGTATGCTTTTAGGCTTATTCTTGACTTTTTTATTTTGGCCTTTTAAGCATTTGCAAAAAACTATATTATTGAAATATGTATATAAAAAAAATATACTAACAGATAGAAATCCTGTAATACATTATTATTTTATCCGGATGAGTGAAAATTACACAGGGGTCATCAGAATATATAACAAATTTTGAATTTAGTCTTCAAGGCAGATCATTGATATAAACTAAATAAAATATAGGTTCCCCTCTGGGGTACTCCTTCCGCAACCAGGTTCAGATTTTATATTTATTGTCATTAGGATTACAAACTGTTTCACACCACCGACTAAGTTTATAGCCATGCCAGATACTCCACTCAACTGGGAACTACAGCCTCTGGAACCATGGCAGCGGCGCTGTCGTGGGTTCGAATCCCAACCCTGGCATGTAAGTTCAACTCGTACTGTAACGGCTCACTCCTTGCTTTGCTGGATACGTTCCACACACAGATGTATAGTCTATATGGATGGGCAAAAAGAGGGGAAAAAATAATAATCTTCTAAGCTTAAGATCTAAAATTGGTAATGTTTATTGAGACCTAGGTTATTTTAATAGTATGTTAGGCACTTATAGCACAGTAGTGGCGTATTTGGCTCACGATTTCTCCAGAGATAATGATGTTAACCTGGCTTTAAAAATGTTACCACTTTGGGATAGGACAGAGGCAAGAGTAATCTCCGCAAAATACTCAAATGTATGCCTCTGCATGATAATTAGTGTTAGAGGGAAATTGCACAATATGTTTTGGCCAAAACTGAAAACTAATCATGCCAACTCTAGAGACTCAAAATTATATTTTTGTCAATCAAATAGCATACCACAGTTAATTCATATACTGCAGACTGATCTGTTTATGTCGTAAATTGAAAAAAATATATTTTGCGTTGTGGAATCCCTTTTTGAGTAACAGCATATGAACATCTAACAGTCAATGTATAATTTATAGAAAAATATCCTGTGAAGCCCTTGATGTGTTAAAAACTCTCTTAATAAGAAAACAAAATACCCCAGTGGATCAGTACAGGATAAGTGTAAATATACTTTTTAGTGTTGTCAGACATAGTTTATTTATCCTATTTAAACTTTAAAGTGAGGTATTTAGAAAAAAATATGTCACCATTTTGCAAAACAATTTTAAACCAGTTGTAATTGGTAGTAATATTTTTTAACTGTGTAGTGAAGATTCTGTGATGTAAATTCACTTAAAGGGTGAATCATTGTAAAAGTATGCTGCGGCTCATGATGGGATCCATTTCAAGACCTCAAGGTACAAACTTAAACAATGTAGCGGCAATTTCACTCCAAACCGAATCTGAATCCACTTTTCTACATTTGGACTGGAACAGAGCGAGTTACTGACCCTTATGATAGAGCGAGCAACTGGACGTTATGAAGTTTTACGTTTTGACACTTGTCAAATCCTTAATTCTTAGGTTTTTTGTACTACATTGACGTGATGAAACGTTATTAAAAACATTATAACCTAAATAATAAGAACCTTGGCGTTATTAAATCACTAACATTAAACAATACTGGAACTGACGTTATGTATCTGGTGGTTAGGAAACGTCTGGCTCATGCAACCTTGTCCCAAAATCTAGTTATGTATAGGGATAGGGTGAAACTCAACGATTATGTTACATGGGGGGGAAAGATATCAAGTTTGTGGGGGGCCCAAAAAAGTCAGTTATGCCACTAGGCATAAGGATAGGCACTAGCCTTCAGTTTACTGACTGAAGTGTATTTCCTGACCATTCAGTTGGAGCAAAACAAAAAAAATCAGGAAAACATTAAAGATTAAACGCAACAATTTGTATTGGTTATAAATTAGTAAAATTAACACAACAACTTAGTAAAAATAATTAAAAAACATCCCAAAAAACAATGAACATGAACAACTAAAAATTAACATGAATTAAATCTGCTTTGTTCCATGATTAAAAGTGTGTTGACATTTGTTTAGAAGTCGGAATCGTACCAAACTGGGCACACTCTCTCCTTCTGAAAAAACACATACAAATTTTATGATAAGAAAAATTTTAAAAAAACAAAAAACAGCTGAATTTTAAAGTAAAAATTAAAAAAAATTTTGGGTTTTAAATATTTTAATTCAATCTTTATCTTTCTCTCAAAATTTCTCCGTGAATTAAACAAAATCACAGTACATAATACTCCTGTTTCTGCCAAAATGTTAGAATCTGCTATCCTTATGTTGATCGACACAACATAAAATATATACGAGTCCCGGATTAATAGAAAACTCTGAGGTGTTACATAAACTCTAATTACAATTTTCTTCTTAAGCTTTCAGCTTTCAAAATACATTATTATTAATATCATAAAGATTGAGCAAGCTAAATTTATTGTAATTAATTAGTTATTTCTTTCATTTTGTATTCCAAACATGTCATTCCCACAAAGGGGAACATCATCAGAAGAGTTGGTTGAATAGATAATTAAAATCTGTGCTGATTTTTAATTTAAACGGCCGGGCCTAATCACACAAATAGGTCCCAGATGAACCAATGACAACATAACTCCAGCGTAGGAATACCTTATCAGATAAAAAAGCACGACGAAGACGAAGCCGCTGGTCAGTTGGTGTGACGTCCGGCAAAAGACAAGGTCTTGCTGCTCGCGAGGGTAATGTTAAATTAGTTTTCTTGGCATCGGTCGGAAGATCAAATACAATGTTGTATAGGCGTGATATTTAAAACGTCAATTGCCTACGTAATGGTTTGAAACTTTTTCGTATCAGGTAAGTGAAGTAGTTTAATTTAAATAACGCTTTTAGTTCACATGCGCCGACCGACAGGAAAGCCAGGATTCTTTGATTTTATTTTGTGCCGTAGTTAGCAAAACTCATTCGGCATAGCAGCGGCCCACCAACAAACCATTCTCTTTTTAGATATATGTTTAACGTCGATTAGGTACAGGGTCGACCCAAAATAGATTAACTGTAAGCATTGTAATTTTGTACTTGTAACTTTTTCATGTCTTAGCCAGTGCCACAAACCACATGTTTTAGTTGTAAGTTGTTGTTTATTATTTAGAGTTAGAAGCATGTGCTAATATTTATTGTCTATTGCAAACGATTAATTTGTGCAGTTCAAAATGCATATTGAATGTTATAATTAATTTAAAGTAGGTCTGATGTGTCCAACCATTTGAATTTTCTAACTATTTATAACGACCACATTGTTTCTTGCTCTTTGTTGTTAATAATTTAATATATTTACAATCAACAAATAATTTGTATACAGCAATTCAATATTTATGAAAACTGAAATATGATCACTACATGTAACGGCTAAGCCGATTATTTATTCACTAGTCAATCAGCTGTCAGAATATCACAACTATTAGCTGACTATTTATTTACACTTGAAATGCACCGTTTATATATATTTAAAAGTTTCAATGCACTTGCACACTTGCACTGGGTCTGTGGGGAGTAGACATAATCCTACACTAACTTTTAAGTGAGTAAATTCTTATAGGTTATAAGGAAAACGCCTATTTAGAGTCACAACGATCAATTTTTAAATAAAACTACATATACAGACTTGGTGTAGGCACCAGTCTTACCCTTGTAACAGGCCGCTGCAGGAAGGTGTGGCAATTGCCCCCTCGAATCGCTCCCAATTTGCAAATCACATAACTGGCCAGTTGTAGGTATGAACATTTTTTCAGTCGTTGACAACCTCAAATAAATCCTTAAATTGAATACCCTATATGTCACTTCCTAGTTAGTTGTGGTATCGTGCTCCCCGTTGTTTGACCCACAATTATTGGCAAGTACTCTGTTGTAAAGTGTGTGAGACATAATCAAAGCCGTATGTTAAGTCATTGCAAAGATTATAGGCCAGCCTAATTGTAATTCATTCATCCAGCCTGTGCTTGAACCAACTGTATTATTGATATTGAATGTTGCTCATGTTGTGAATTCTATTTGAGTCATTATAACAGCATACAGTCAATCAACTGTCTTGTCATTTCCCTGAGTTTTGGATAAATAATTGCCATAAGCTCCTTTTAAATTTGTTTCTCTTTTAGAAAGAATATAACATTCTCTGTATAGTAGTAAATCTCAGATAATCTATATTACAAACTTGCAGTAATAACAGTACATTATTTATTTAATCAACTTTTAAGCAATATCTGATATCACGCCTTAAGCGGTTTAACTTTTCATATAAAATTCACGATAGAAACCCCAAAATCGAGTTATACGGTAATTGTTGTTATGCAATTATTGAAATGGATTAGGAAGATATAGACACTAGGATTCCTTACAACGTTCGCTAAACATACAATGGGGTTGTTGCTATCTTAAAATGATATTTACTCTTATTCTAAAGAACTACGAAAAGAATTTGAGAACACTTTGTCTGCTCCCAGTGCACCTATAACATCATAAATATTCCACTCAAATGAGATCAGGATGAATGTTATTGGGATCAGCGATTCGGCTCACTGACCAATCTGAAACCACTGACCAACATTCCCAAGGCCAATCGGACTACAGTAGAGAGTCTATTATCCATTTATTATAACTAATTGGGGCCAGGGGTAGTTCGGATGATAATACAATTTTTGGAAAGTAATACACAGTTCCTAATGAACATTTTAAACCCCTCAGTTACACTAAAACATTTTATAATGTCCATTGAAGCAATGTTAAATAAGTGTAGCAATTGAATTGGCTAAACAATTAAAACTCAATCAATAATGAAAAATATTACAGGCAGGTTGCCTTAATCCGAACGCAGGGTAGTTCAAACTCCCACTACTACAAGCTGCCCGCAGCTAGTGGTACAATATATACATATTTGTATGTAATTACCTCTTTGAAGAAAAATACTGAATTATATATTTTGTCCCTGTACTTATTTAAATTTACCAAACCTGACCAAATCACAGGCTCACTTTTTGATGCAAATCGTTACGCAGTGTAGTCTCCAGTATAACCAATAGACCTCTTTGAAAATAACCATACAACTTCATAAATAAATCATACTTTTAGGTTATGGAATCTTTTTTCAGTAGTCAATGCGTTAGTGTAACATTTAACATTTATTATTCTATGAGGCATGGCCTAAGGAGGGATTTTAGGCCTTTTTGTTGAAGGGGTTTTTCTTTATTACATCTAACACTGCTTTAAACATTAGGGCTGGTTGTCATTGCATATTGCATCTACTGAACTGTGTTCAAACGAGTCAAGTTAGTTCTACAATATTTTAATTGTTCATTCAGTTTTTAAATATAGGAAACAATAGTATAATTACATAAATATATTAATTCAGTAAATTCGTAACTTCTTTCAATACAGCCTCAATACGGCCTAAAACTCATAGCTTTATGTAATGTTTTTAACAGCTATTTATTCTGGTCCCTGTAGTAGGATTTTCTAATTTTACTTGACTTCCAAAACCCCCCTAAGAAAAAGAATACTCAATACTAACAAGCACATTTTAGATTTTTATTCTGGGGTGAAATAGTGAAGCCTCACTAGAGAATATATATATATATATATATATATATATATATATATATATATATATAACACACAGAAAACAATGGTCTCCAGCAAATATATTATGGAAAATATGTTTGACATAAAAGATGTATTTTGGAAGAAAATATTAATTTTGCTCTCCTTGCGTTACATATTCATTAACGATTTAAATAATGTAATCTTTAATTCAATCAATGAAATGCAATGGATGAATAAAGAGGATTTTCATTTCATGTAATTTAATTCATTTCACACTAATTTTAAAATATGTTGTTCAAGAAAACCTTTTTATTATTTTATGGAAAATGGTTGTATATAAATTGCAGATTACGTTATTTTATAGTCGGTGGTGGGTCGCTGTCTAGTCGCCACCCCGACAGATCGCCACCTTGGCATTTTGGTCATAGGCGACAGATCGCCACCTCGTAAAATTTAAAATGTCCTACTTATAGAGATATCATTGCCGTCTAGTCGCCACCCCGACAGATCGCCACCTTTTTTCTCGGAGGTGACGATCTGTCAGGTACGCTCCCGACAGATCGCCACCTTGCACGGCCGCGACAAGTCGCCACCCCGACAGATCGCCACCTTCCCTTCTCGGAGGTGGCGATCTGTCGGGTACGCTACCCACAGATCGCCACCTCGTACGGCCGTGTCAAGTCACCACCCCGAAAGATCACCACCTCCTTCATAGAAATAGCGAGTAGACGGGAACAATACACGTCTATCCACCACTGTTATCAGTTGAAAATGTTATGATTTATAAACATTTATTTGAATCCCTAGGCTGCCAAATAAATATTATTACATAATTGATTTTTGGGGGCTTCTTGAAAAAACCTTGAACGAACATAAATTCGCTCACAGAACAACTCCACAACTGAATTTTTACCCTTAGCGTCTTGAGACCTTGTAATTTCCTTGTCAACAAAGGTTTCTTCCCTATTTCCCCGCCTTATAACAACTGAACTCTAATGAGTGTACATATTGTCTGTAAAGACGAACGACAAAATTATCCTCAAGCATACTATTATTAAAAAATTAACTAATCGTGGTATAAGAACAACAAAATAAACTACCAACGAGTTTCGTGGCAGTTGTTGCACGCTTAAACAGTTTTAACACCAAAAAAATATAACATAACGTGCGCAGAGATAAAGTACAGTTTGATATACAAATAAAGTAATATTAAACAAATAATTGAGTCTCTGTTGTGTAGTCTGGGATTTTAAATATTTACATTGAATCATATTTCGCGGCACGTGCATAAGTTGGGCATAAGCCGTTCAGTACTTTCCTCTTACACTTCCTCCTAAATATCAAGTGTACGAAAGGTGCGAAAGGATTTTTCAATTATGGTTAAAATTCTAGCTTTAGTGAACTCTCAAAAGAGTATTTTTAGTTACCTTAGAATATGGATTAAGTGATATCTTTGATGTTGTTTGGGAAAGGAATATTGTTCAACTAAAGCCTAACACAAAAGTACAACATTTATAAACTATATTTTTCATTGTTTAATAAGTTGTTCTGAATGTTGTACATACAAATGAAATGTCCGAATACTTTTCACTCGATCGATACTATATTACTTATTTAAAAAAAGTAAAAGTACAATTAAACTGTACTTAACATTTATAAAATGAAAAATAAAAACGTGAAGAAATGCTTCAAACTCATGAAGAAAATCATGAAATCAGTACTTTATAAAAGTGTTACTGTATTTATAATACGACACAGGTATTCCAAACAAAATAATCAAATGCAGGTTAGTAATCATATTCTTCATCCAAATGAAGAGTGTTTGTTAAACAAATAATTCTTTCAGTCGATCTACTATTTTAGAAAATTGTGCATACTCAAATATTGTAGCAAACAAAGAGTAATTGTATAAATATGTCTATGTTATAATTACATTTAAATATTCAAATCACATGGCTTGTAAGCTGAAAAACAAAATAAACAAAATTAATTAGGTAATTAAGAAAATTAAGAACAGCACTTAATTTGGTAGATAACCAATTACATATTTCCGGGCTCCTAGCATGGAATATGAATCTTATGTAAGCGTGCAAGACTAGAATTATATTCCGCCAAAATTTGTTTTGCTCAACTAATTATTATATATATTTTTACAGCTTTAAAAAGAAAATATGACTAAGCATTTATATGGGTCAGGTAGTTGAATATAAAACTTGAATTTCAAACTCTTGGGAATATCATAATTACGCCATGTTTGGACTCTATATTCATGGAATAATGTGGAAAATGTGAATAATACAATACGAATAAAATAAAGTCAGTTGTTTTGAAGTTGCAGTTTTGCTGACGAGGCCTAGTATGTGACTCATCGAGGAACAGTTAGCAGCAGGTAGGCCGGAAATGTGTGAGGGTGAGTGCGCGTGGGGTGGTAGTGTCGCTGCGTGGGGTGGTAGTGTCGCTAATCCTCTGGGGCGATGGATGGCTGGACTGGTTTTTAGCCCACAACAGGCAAGTCTTCAAACCTAAATTATTTGCAACAAAAACAGCGTTTAAACGAACAAAGTCGCCTACAAGCTGGCAACATCAGTTGACTGACTCTCGTTCTTTATGTCCATCAACTATTATAGTCAATGCTGTGGTGTAAACGAACCTTAATTTTTAAATAATTGTAATAATTTAACCGACCTTTGTTGGTGTAACCGGTATAATGAGGACGGTAATTAATCTTTTTTTGATTTTTTGTGAAAGTGAAAAATACCAAACAGTACAATAAAACTCACATTTACAACAGAATGGCCTACAAGCTGGCAACAGCAGTTGACTGACCGTCGCTCTTTATGTCCATCAATTATTATAGTTAATGCTGTGGTGTAAATGAACCTTAATTTGTAATTAAAATAATTTAACCAAACTTTTGTTGGTGTAACCGGTATAACGAGGACGAGGACTAGAGTTATTAGTGTTAAAACACGGTAATTAATTTTTATTTTATTTTTAAGTGAAAAAAATATTGTGTTGTAAATTAGAATAAAGAAGTCAGGTCAGATTTATTCTCTCCAACTTTCACTCTTATAAAATGACCCACAACAACAATAACAATAACATTAGTTTCTCAATTATAGAGACGTCTTAAAACTATTGATAAAAATATTGATTGTTTTTTGTTTTTTTGTGTGTGATATATATAGTTTACCAATAGCCCATAATATTACAACAAAAGAATAAAATGTTTATTCCATGACAATTTTGAACAAAATATTTGCCATGCACGTGTAGAGACTCCACAAGTTATTTTATATGCTGAACAATTAATAATCAGTGGGTAGCCTATATCAATAATCTTAAACGTCCGTGTGCTGATTCAACGTTATGAAGATTTGCATAAATTTCTAGAACGTATGACAGTGAGATAACTTTTGGATATATAATATAAATTTAAGTTTAAAAGGAAATCAAGATTACGGGTTTCGTATTACATTAAAAGTAGTATTGGGCTCTTGTAGGTATTGTAAATGAGTGGCAGGAGTGGTAATAACTGTAAACATTGATATTCCGTTTTGAATGTGAGGACTATGAAAACAGTAATTTAATTTAAAATTGTTAATATGTGGGTTTGTTTGAAAATCAAGTTTTAATTATTCTTGATAGTTTCAAACTAGCTCCAAAAATGCCTAAACAGTTTTTAGACGCCATATGAGTTGTGAATTAATCACGCGATTTTACGTGAGGTCGGGCTCTAACGGCTTGATTTTAGAAGATAAATATTTTGTTTTATAATAAATTAATTTGTATGTGCCCTTTTTTAATAGTATGGCGAATGTTAAGAGTTGTTCATGTATCATGTTGTAATTTTAGCAGATAATAGGTATTTGATAAATTACACAAACTTTATGCAGTAAAATTAGTGTAACTCTTATTTATTTTATTTTATTTATTATCCAACGGCAGAGCCAATTTACATAAAAAAAACGGCTGTACGGCTGTTGTTTCTTGTTAGGTGGGACAGCTGTCAGATCGCACTATTACAATGAATACACATGTGTTAATCTATTATACTTTAAAATCTTATTCAAATTCCCCTTTCCCCACATTTTAATATAAAATGGTTGTATCACAACGGTTTTACATGTAACAGAATAATGTCTGTAATCATTTTCCCTGAGTGTGGGGGAAGTTAACTCTTCCGTGAAACACGGCCACCTTTAAGCTGCACTGTCATTAAAGAATGCGGTTCGGGAATTATGAGCAACCCCTGAAAAGGGCCCAAGCGCTCTACAGCAGCTACAGTGGGCCAGGGTATTCCCACCCGCTGGAACGTCACGACAACGTAACTAACCCACATATTCATATCCTCTGGTATGAGAGTTGTCGTCTTATTCATATATACTAACATGATGATCGAAATTCCCGCATCTCAGAAAGTAAGGAAATTTGTAGATTACGTCGAGGAGAACTTTGTGTCAGAAAAAAAACCTTTTCCTTTCAAAATGTGGGCCTGATTCAGCAGTGGACCAGTGTTTAACAATCCTTGTGAAAGTGTATTTTTGAAACTTAAATCCCAGTTTTATAGTACTCATTCCTAAAAGTACTGTACATAAAACCAGTTAATAGAGCATCTATTTTTTGTTTACTACAATCGTTAATAGAAAAGCCACGGGAAATAGAAAACTTATATGTTTTAAGAAAGGACAAGAGCTAGCATTTTTAAGGGCACGGAGGAATACTTGGGTGATTGAGAAAGAAAAGTACTTATAAAGAGTGCAAGTAGGAGGTACTTATAAAAGAAACTGGTTTCATTCTGGTTTAAACTTGTGATACCAGTTATTTGTGGTATATTTTTCCGGTAGTCTAGACAAACTTATTGTATAGCAAAATACATTGTCAAGTTATAAATTGATATTTCAAATAAATAATTAAAATATACAATTTTATTTAGATACTGATATAATCTAATTGTAAACTGTCATCATCAAGTTATAATTTACTGTAGTTTATAAAGAAATGAAAACATAAATCGTCAAAGTCTTCCATCTTTCACTAGTTTTTCATTAATATTCAGTTTAGTTGTTTAGTCATATAATAATATTTGTTATATGTATATTGTATTTATTATATTGTATGTATCAGTAATGTGTCCTACTGCCCATATTTAGATGCTTGTCATATAATAATATTTTCGTACAAATAATATTTGCTATTCAAAAATATTTACTAAAATAATTGTAGAATTCATTAATAATTTCCAGGGCTTTACTAATCTTACAAACAATGGTGGTCACAACTAAATCAATAACAACAAATAATTAAACTCACGGCAATCACAAGTACACGTTGTACTCGTCATCGAAATCTGGAGCTCTAGTACAAGGTGGCAATCATGTTCTAGTATGAAGCCCAGCTTATCATCAGGTTTCAGAGCTCCTGCTCCCATTTTCACATCAGTGCCGTCAAAGTTCAGTTGCCCTTGGACGTCTTCAGCACTCTGGGCAGAGTCGCAGTTCTCCGCTCTAGTTAACCGAGTCTGGAGCTCTGGTACCAGGTGGCAACCACGTTCCAATATCTAAATAGATATACAGCAGCATCTGGGTCAACAACACATAGTTTCACGTCACCACTAATTTTGTTATTTCCTATATCCTGCCTTCGCAAAATTTATAGTGGGACCTTAAGTGGAAAATATACCATCAGTTACTCACGGTGCCCAGCTCATTTTCGAGTCCTTTTAGGAGCTCTAAAGAGGCCTTCAAATCAACTTATCACTTCACTATCTTTAACAGAGAGCATTTGACTTTAAACAAATCAGGGATCAAAATTCCACATACTGGTCCGACATGAGTATGGCTGCCTTGTATACGGGCAGGCAATTTTAAACTCATTACTGATAACAATCCATCTATACACCTCGGACCCATCACCGTTAAACGTCGACCACAAATCAAGAACCAGGACCCAAGTTAGTCGTCCAACATGAGTATACTGCTGCCCGTTATACAGGTAGGCAATATTGAACTCATCAGTAAAAATTCACATTTATACACCTCGAATACATCACCGTTAAACATCGACCACAAGTCAAGGACCATCAGGACCCAGTTACTCGTCCTACATGAGTATACTGCTGCCATGTATATGGGGAGGCAATATTGAACTCATCAGTGACTACGTCACATACACCTTTTGATTATTTGAGGAGGCCCATTCCACATCATAATTTCAATGGGGCACTCCCCCAAAACAAAACTCAAACGGACTGTTACAACAGGCCCAAAAGACCATCAGCTGGTTCACTCGTACCTCCTATTATTAAACATTTCAACATCAACCTCCGTATTGCCGGCTGTACAGGTGAATTGCGTTGTACAGGCAGGGCTTTCTACAGAACAGTTTGCCGTAGCACAAAACAAAACATTTGCTCCCAACTCCCATTCGCTTTTTCAAACAAAACAGGGAACATTACGTCTTGACAATTTTTTTCCTATATTTCATTTATATATTTTTTAACTGTTTATCATTTTTTTCCACTTGTAGCTAAGTACATTAGGACACTATAAATATGTTATTTGAACCCCTTAACTTCCCATAAATTTTCATTCTCTTCACAGTCTGGTCAAGAATATTATGAATGATAATTCAAGCACATTCCTGGAGCACAGCACACAATTTAAAATCCTATTTAAAAACAAATAACCATAATGTGATTTATAATTACTAGTTCATAAGTATACTTAGGTGATAACACTTGTCCATATCGCCTGAGTCAATCACAGTAATGGTAAAGAATACACTCCCTCAGCAACTCCACAGCGAGGAAGACCATCCGGTGACCCAATCCACAGGGACAGCACAAAAATAGTCTAAAATTACAACTTTACTGTACAACAAACAGAAGAGGTTGTTCAGTGAACACATGCTATCCCAAGTTAGCTCACACACCATTACCAACAATTTATTTCATGCAAAGAACTACTTATTACTACCATCGAACTTAAGTTTCAAATTTAAGGCAAAAACTAACTGGACTCTTTTCATTAATTTCAGATTAAATGTAAATTAACTCAATCATAAATCCCCTTATTCACTCCTAATCTCTGGTTCATTATCTAACTTAGCACACTGCAAGTGGGAGCTCTAGCTTCACAATGCTCAGTCCCAGACGAGGAGGTAAAAGCATTAGACATTTTAAATAATACACAAGGAAATGATTTTTGTTAATGTTTAGAGTATTGATGGTAAAATAGATGCAGTTTTGCTATTACAGTCATACAATTAAAGGAACAGACCACCTCAATCCTCATGATTGGTGGTGCAGGAAACCGCACACTCAACGCTTCCTCCTAGCATTGCGATGACATGTTATCTCAAACTGTACTATATCTCTCTGTTTTAATTTAACAAATTATATAATGTACATGACTTAAAATTTACTTAGAATGTATATCAAATCTGTCAGTCATATGCAAAAAGTGGACACTATTTTACAGAACCTTTATTTTCTAAAGTAGTTTTTGGAACTAGAGAATAGTTATTTGTGTATCACTATTCATTAGTTTAAAACTAAATGTAAATGAACTAAATCATACATCCCCTCATTCACACCTAATCTCTGGTTCATTATCTAATTTAGCACACCGCAAATGAGAGCCACGTTCAATTTTTAACTAAACCCTTAGTTCATGTAATAAATGAATCTTTTATTTCAGGAATATTTCCACAAAAACTTAAAACTTCCAAAGTCATTCCAATCTTCGAAAAAGGGGATCCAAAAGAAACAATAAATTACCGTCCAATTTCAATCCAACCGACCCTATCAAAAATGTTTGAGAAATGTATGTATAATAGATTAATAGAATTTTTGGAAAAAAGAATGTCTTGGAAGAAGAACGGCACAGATTTAGACAAGGCAGATCTGTGATAACAGCTGCTACAAATTGTATTGAAAGTGTGATTAAAGAAATTGATAAAAGAAAAAAGTCATGGATCTGACCAAAGCGTTTGATAGGGTTTGTCATATCAAAGAGCTGCAGAGCTGTGGAATCCACGGATTACCTTTGCAGTGGTTAGAATCTTATATTAGAGGAAGAAAGCGGTATGTAGAACTAACATGTGTTGAGAAAGGCACAATTTAAAATTACAAATCAAGCTTAAAAGAACTTAACTATTCCGTGCCACAAGGATCGGTACTTGGAGCCCTTCTGTTTATATGTTATTTTCGAGGGCTTAGTAAAAAACTGTCTCAGAAAACAAATAATAGTCAGCTTTTCTTGTATGCTGATGACTCAACTCTAACACTCTCAGAACAAAATTTGTTGACACTTAATAATTTTTCTGAACAACTTTTAAAAGTTACAGTGGATTTTCTTAAAAATAAAAATTTATTATTAAATGCCAGTAAAACAAATTATATAATTTTTGATCTAAAGAACTCTTATGCAAAAGAAATAGATGAAAACAATTTTACACTAACAGTAGAAGACAGTATTATTGAAAGGAAAAATAGCTCAACTTTCTTAGGCTTAATAATTGATGATCAACTAACATGGAATGACCATGTTGATCATGTTTGTGAAAAGGTGAGCTCTGGTGTTTATGCAATAAGAAAAATGTCTTTTTATTGTGAACTTAGAATAAGAATAAGAATCCTTTATTGTCGTTAAACACATTTGTGTAATAGACAAAGTCAAATAAGTCGGACACGACTTGCAATAAATAATTTTAGGATAATTTTAGGATACAATAAATACTTCTACTACTAGGCTATATATACTATCATGTCATATACTGTCATACTATACAGAGGTTCTTAGCGGCACACTTATTTAAAATCTTTAAAATCATTTTCACTTAATTCAAAAAATTCATTTACTGAATATAATGGGTGCTTAAGCAGCCCATTAGTCAAAGCCAATTTAAAATGAGCCATGGATTCAATATTTCTAATTTGAACAGGAAGCTTATTGTAAAGTTTCAGGCCAATTATCTTTGAACTTTTTGTAACTTTAGTCAATCTACAAAAAGGAACTTCAACATTATTTTTATATCTTGTGTTGTGTTCATGAATATTAAACCTCTTTACTAAATTAACAGATTCTTTCTTAACATCTAATAGGACATATAGAACATACAAACTATATACAGTTAAAATACTTTCACGTATAAATATGGGCCTACAATGATCTCTGTAGTCAGCACCAGCTACAATTCTCACAGCCTTTTAGCGAATTTCCCCTATAGGGAAGAAGCTATTACCGTAGGTCTCATGGTAAGCCCGAGACCATGATAACTTTTCATTTTGCCCCAGATGCCAAAAAACACCATTTGTTCAAATTTTTATATATGTATATATATATATATATATATTTATCTATATATATATATGTGTACGTAAGCACGATAACTCTCGTAAAAAAGGTCCGATCTTAATGAAATTTAGTACAAACGTGTAAAGTACCATTTATTTGAACGAGTTCGAAAACCAGACGAATCGCACCATCCGAAGGGGGGTTTTGGGGGGGTTTGTACCCCAAAAATGGGTTTTTTGGGGTTTCCACATGTAAATTTTTTTTAAATCAAATTTTAATTTTCACCATTGAATTCAGCATAAAAAAACAAACAATTTGGTATCTTGATCATTGCTCTACGTCAATTGGTTACTGAGATATTGAAAGTGCTAAACACAGTACGTTGTCTAATGTTATTCTTATGGAGAAAAAGAAAAATTGTATATCTCGCTTATTTATGAACATAAGCTGACGAAATTTGGTATATGGCATCATCTGGTTGTGGTTTATTGTTGTTTGCACAAAAAAAACCATTTTTCGCCTATGGTTCCCGTAGCAGCAAACCTAGGTACTCGGTCCCCATGTTACTCTTATGGAAAATAATTAAAATGTTATATATCGCTTATTTATGAATGTATATGGATGAAACTTGGTATGTGACTTCACTTAGCTGAGTTCTATTGATATTTGCATAAAAACCCATTATTTTATGTTCCTTGTTGCAGCAAACCTGCGTACTCATCCCCAATGTTATTCTTATAGAGAATAATAAATATTTTAAATATCGCTTGTTTTTTAATATATTTCTTATGAATCTTGTTAAGTGGCTTAATGTGTTATGTTATAATTGATTGGAAATTCGCTGAGTATGCAGGTTTGCTGCGACGGGGGTATTTTTGTATTAACAAGACATCCTGTGCCCCAGCAGAATTTCCCCACAGGCAGATACCGTACAATAATATCCCTTGAAAAAAACTATTGTAGGCAAGCTTAAGATAAGACTTGGGCACATTCCTGTTTAAGGACCTTACTAAATAAACAACTCTTGAGAGCTTATTACAAATTAAATCAGTATGATAATGCCATGTTAACTTTCTGTCCAAAGCTATACCTAACAATTTAACGCTACTCAACTGATCACAGATGTTGGATTCACTAGCCTTAATATTCTTATTACTAAAGACTATTGTTTGAGTTTTCTCATTGTTAAGTACAAAGCCATTGGCGCTAAACCATTCAGATACACAATTAAGGGCATTATTACAAGCTATATTTACAGTATTTCCATCTGGTTTAGAATTAAACAAGGTTGTGTCATCAGCAAAACACACAGTCTTACATGGTACACTAACATCAATATCATTGACCATGATTAGGAACAGTAATGGCCCAAGCACCGATCCTTGTGGTACCCCACACGAGACTTGGCATTTGTCAGAGAGCTGGTTATTAACTGAGACTATCTGTTCCCTATTTTCAAGGTAGGAACTCAAGAGTGATAAAGCTGTACCATTCATTCCATAAAACTCAAGTTTGGTCAATAGTGTCTCATGACAGACAAATCAAACGCTTTACTAAGGTCACATAAGGTAACCCCTGTATCAGTTTTCATTTCAAAATTGTCAAGAATGGCATTTACAAGATAAGAAACAGCCCGAATTGTGGATTTCCCAGCTCGGAAACCATACTGAGAAGCAGAAAACAAAGAATTGGATTCAAAAAACTGTACAGTTGATTGTGTATAATTCGCTCCAGTACTTTAGCGAATATTGGTACCAAAGATATTGGCCTATAGTTAGCAGGAAGGTCCCTACATCCTTTCTTAAAGATTGGAACTACTTTAGCACTCTGCTCCTTCTCTATTATGCACACGTGCATTCTCATATCCAATTTGGCCTAATGTTATACGATAATGATATTTGGCCTAATGATGAGGAACATCACAAACTAACTTGACAAAATTTTAGGAATGCAGAAAAAGGCAATCAGGGCTATGTTAAAAATGAGGCCTGTTGAAACATGCAGAAACAAATTTATAGATTTGAAAATCTTAACTGTATTTAGCTTTTTATATTTTTCAAACAATCATCTTTGTAAACTGTAATGAAAGAAACAAATTAAAAATAGAAGACGTACACCCCTACAATACAAGGAATAGAAATAACTTTATTGTTGAGTCTCATAGGACATGTCTTTTCTCCAGACAGCCCACATATGCAGGAATACAATTTTATAACAACTTACCTGAAGCAATAAACTTTTTAGGAAAACATTAAATAATTTTCTGCTTGACAATCCCATTTACTCCTTGGAAGAATTTTTTCTAATCGATAAATAACACATGCCCTTCTCAAACATGTTTTCAGGATTTTTAAATTATTATTGTTTTCAGGATTTTTAAATTATTATATTGTTATTAGATTAAGATTGATATTGAAACTCATTCTACAAGCCAAACTTAGACTTAAGTTAAAATGTACCTAGACAAAACTATGTACTATATGTTGATGCCATTCATGTAGGCACACTATGTATGTACTTTTGAATAAAGTGATTTGAATCTGAATCCGAACTAGAAATTAACACGCTTTCAAATTAACCCCAATTGGACCCATTGCCATTCAAATTGAGTGACAGCCTGCATGTTATCAATGACTACCTACACCTTCATTAAAGAAAATAAGACAAATTTTTACTACAGACGCCTTATAATTAATTGGAACTTCATAGCTAAAAGTTTTCAATTTATTTGTTTAAAACACAAATTAACAAAAACACTCAAGTACCCATACAGTGCCCCTCCTATATATCCTCACTGTAAAAAGCTCTGCTCACTATATAGTTACCCTAACTGCATTTTTACAGTACTTATATTGAAATATATAAGACACGAGACATAAGACACTTTATTGGTCGTTAGGCATTACAAGCATTGACAAGTCATAAATGATCCATGTGTAAACAATTCCATTTCTTAACCCCTCAAACCAGGCATTTTGACTCATTATCACAACTAAAGTACAAAGAAATGCGTTAATGTTTACAAAGTATACTGATCTGCAACAGTATTTAAAGCTATCTGCAGATCCTGAACCCTGAACACTGAACATTAAGCTGTATCATTATTTCTAGTTTCGATCCAATGTTTTATTAGTTCCTATTTAAATTATTCATAAATTTTTCCTCTACCTACTCCTTTCATATATATTAACTGAATTCACACACACACAAACATATACTAACTCTCTTCACTTTGCTGATCAACTTAACATTTAAACAAAATTCAAAGTCCGGTACCGCAAACAAACAGTTTTACTGCTTTACTGACTGTTATGCTCAGTTTGCCCAAAACAGGAACTAGAACTTAACAACGAGCACAGCATAGCTCAGTTTCCAAAAATCAATGCAGCAACCAAACTGCGGTTTAATTTTCCCCTCGTACGCTATTTTGTCTCGCATAATTTAAAGGAAGAGCAAAACAACTTTTTTTCTCGACTTTCGATTTTCAATCCCCTCTCCAAATGCTTATCCTCTTTGAACTATGATTTTAAAATACAAACATTACACCGCAAAGAAAACATTACAAGTTTCTCCCCAATCATAGCATTTAGCATACATCAAATTTATATTAACGAAAACCCCTGCACAAGTCACAGAATCTATGTTGTCGACCTGCTACAGCAATTTCAACTATCTTTCAATTAATCACAGTCCTGTGTCTTCCTGTCACAGAATCCCCATTTTCGCACTACTACTTTCAATTTAAAATCGTCTTCCACCATTACTTAGGATGTTGTCGGTTCCATCACTCAAAATTCAAATTATCTAAGTAACTGGTATAGAACCCTCATTTACCACACTACTAATGTCAATTTTCTAAATTACCAAAAATCCAAAAATATTTGTATTATTTACCTTTAAACCATTATATTATAGTGAAACTATGCGAGCCTTCATCGATTTGAACTCATAACTACGGCATACAGGTAATATCCATTCAGTGGATTGCAAACAAATTCTAAGTTGAAGTTCAATAAACTATCTATATAAATATTTGTCAAAGTTATTACTGTTTTTAAGTTATCTACTTTGTTAATATATTTTAATTTCCTCTTAAAGCCACGCACCTACAGCCCATCGACCTTATAAAATCGCATATGTTCAGCATATATTAATTTAATACAATTTATTCTAAGTGTTAATAGTTAGTTTTCCTACTAAGCAATTAAACTATTGTTAGATCAGATGTAAAAATATTTCGATCAGTTTCTATTTATGAAAATAGTGGTTTTATATTACCTTTCCGTCACCAGATCTGTTGTAATAGTTTTTTCAGTAGCTGTAAGCTGTCCAGTAGACGTTGTCGAAAGTTAAAAGAGAACAAATACACACACCACGAAGAACACACAAACATTGTTAACACTTAAAACACAAAAAAAAAATTTAATCAACGGACGGTCGGCGGCCACAATGTTCGTTTGTACACGCGTTAACCGGTACCGGCGCGGGAGGACACTGGCGATGATCGTCGCCAGTGTCCTCCCCGTAAATTTTATTTTATTTTTTCGTGTTTTAAATGTTAACAATGTGCGTGTGTATTTGTTCTCTTTTAAATTTCGACGTCTACTGGACAGCTTCATAGTCACAGCTTGAATCTCGGACGACTTCCACGTGATCATGATACAACTTAGTATCGAAACCTGGTCGTGAAAAAATGATTACAACAGAACTGGTGACGGAAAGGTAATATAAAACCACTACTTTCATAAGGCTTACCAGTTCAAGGGCCACAAATGTGAATAAAGTTTCTATTTCATTTCTAACTAAAACAAATTGTCTGCAATGAACAAAAACAATGGAATGACGTTTAAGAACTAATCAGTGAACGATTCTTTACCACCAAATCAGCTTCATGGACGAAGGCAGGGTTCCCTATAACAAGGGAACATTTTGACGAAGGTCTATATTGAGTCACTGAACCACACCATGATTCGACTCAAAGAACCGTTCTTCAAGGCAACGACGACGTTCTCTCATATTTAATTTTTCAAGTTACTTTGTGCTAAAATGAGACATTCTCGATTACAGAAAATACTTCAAAACAACTCTACATTTGTTTTTTCCAAGATTTATCACTGCTAAAGCAAAACAGATATTCTGATAAATTGATAATTTTGATTTAGAGTGTCTTCTCAAACAATGACATCAAGTGACATTCTCAACACCGCCATCTTAATCACGCAATCACAATAAATACGAATGAATGCAAAGTGACGCTAGAGGGGGAAATGACACTATCTATTTCTCCTGCAATGAGGCTAATGGCGACTTGAAGATTTACTCAAATTAATTACTTTAAAATTCTCTAATAAATCTAAAAATATATATTTCTTGACGGGAATTGTACTAAAATGAGTTTTATTTATTGCTTTATATGATTATGCAGTTACATACTGCAAAAAATGACATATATATTTTAAAAAACATAAGATTGCTCCATTTTAATAGTAAATAAATTATTACTTACCAAAATTCATCCTTGTGTTTTCATCGCAAACACACCCCGCACCGACACCAGTTGTGATGCCGTCGATCTTCATAATTATTTTCCGGTTGGAAACTTTTCAAATAATTACTAAATACACGTGGCTTCAATCAAAATAACTTTATTAACAATTTGAACTAATTCGTAACTCACTCGAGAAATACAAATAACAAATTTATATAACACTGTTGCTTATCAATTTAAGAGATTACCAATTTATAAAATTATGTCTACATCTTAAAAGAGGAGGAGAGGGGACGCGGACCGGGTCTACATTGTAGGGTGCAAGGCCTGCGCGGATGCGGTCGCGGCACCGCGAAATGTACACTACTTGTCTCTTCAGCCAACTGCTCAAGGCACACGCGCTCAGCGCGGATGCTCTGCTGATGCCGTTGAAAAATCTGCTCTCGGCCAATCAGAGAGCACGGCCTGTGCGAGGCTACTGCTGACGATCAGCAGTTTAACAACACTGCAAGGTTACAACTGCACGATTCCAGCTTAATAACTTTCACAAAAAGTTACATGACAATGGTTTGAGTTCAGTATCCTGGGCATTACCTTTAATTAAAACAATTGGCATTAATCCTGATTACTGTGGATCATTTATGTAGGTATACAAATATTATTCCCAGAGTGGATTTTCCTTTTATCGAGTTCTTGAAATTGAATTAGCAAATAAATTTGCCATGTTGGCCTGTTCACGGGATTTAATAATTAGATGTGCTTTTGGGAGTGGCTTGTCACATTAAATTATCTCCTAATGACTGGAAAGGGATTGTCCGGATTAATGTTCTTTGCCATGTTGCCTTCTCAAATCAAATTAAAATATAATTTATTCATTTTCACACACTTCCTACTTGAGCAATGTCATAAGCCTTAACTAAATTACTTACAACACTTGAAACATAAAATAATAAATTAGCTGAAATAAATCCCCAATCTTGTAACAACCTCCACCATATAAAAAGTTAAATAACATTTTTTAAATACTTTTAGTGTGCTTATAGAGTTAGGCAGGCAATTATACAGAGTGTCACAAAAATGAGTAGCGCGCTATTCAGAACCGGATTCTACATACAAAAACAAGTCGAAAATGTACAGTAACATTTTTGCGATTTCGGATTAGTTTAGGCGTAATCCGCCATTTTGTATTTTTTTTAAATAATTAATAATTCAAAAACCCTTTGAGATATTCTTTTGAAACTTGGTATAAACTTTAAGTTTCTGGTTTTTAAAATTTTCCAAAAACAATTTTTATTTAACTTATCAAATTTAAAATGGCGGCCATTTTAATATTTCAAAGTTAAATTCCACGAAAAATAGCAACTAAAACAAAATTTTACAAGACATAAAACTTAAAGCACTTTGTAATCCAAATCCAATGATATTTTTACTGTAAAAATCTGTTAATAAATAACAAGTTATGGTAATTTTTTAAAATAAATTTCAAAATGGCGGCCATATACAAATTTCAAAGTCAAATTCCTTGAAAACTAGCAACTAAAACAAAATTTTAAAAGAAATAAAATGTAAAGGACTTGTAATTATATGGTCAAATGCACTAGGGAATTTGACTTTGAAAATATTATATAGTCGCCATTTTGAAATTTATTATAAAAAATTGCCATAACTTTTTATTTATTAACCGATTTTTATAGTAAAAATGTCATTGGATTTGGATTACAAAGTGCTTTAAATTGTATGTCTTGTAAAATTTTGTTTTAGTTGCTAGTTTTCATGGAATTTGACTTTGAAATATTTAAATGGCCGCCATTTTGAAATTTGAAAAGTTTAATAAAAATTATTTTTGGAAAATGTTAAAAACCAGAAACTTAAAGTTTATGCCAAGTTTCAAAAAAAATCTTGAAGGGTTTTTGAATTATTAATTATTTTCAAAAAATACAAAATGGCGGATTATGCCTAAACTAAGCCGAAATCGAACAAATTTTACTCTACATTTTCAACTTGTTTTTGTATGTAGAATATAGTTCTGCATAGCGCGCTATGCATTTTTGTGACACCCTGTATAATTTAATATAAAAATAATATGGAGTGATTTTGAAAATAGATACCTATTTGTATCTACCAATGTGTAGGTACATAAAATTACCCCTCTGCATTTTGTTGTAACTGTAATATTCAGAGTAAATACATTAAATGTGATATATTTTGTTTTATAAATATAATTTAACTGTAAATGTATATACTGGGCAAAGTAAGAATTTTATTGTTTAAAAAATATGTTTCCATAAATCTCTGGTTTTGAGTGAATACATATAATAGCAATGGTTTGCTTTTGCAGTTTAAATATACTTTTTTCTTCCGCATCCGAATTCTCTCAATACATTATGCCAGAAAATAGGACATATTATACCATATATAAGAGTAGATAATAAAACCATGATCGCAAAATCTATATATTTAATTCCATAAGCGAATTGGTCCCCACGAAATATCTCGAGCTAGGAAGAAGTTAAGTTAGGTTATGACAATTTATTTTAAAGCTTGAGGGCTAAGGACGGTGGGAAAAATATCAGAAATGTCAAAAATTATGTGGGCCCCATTGGACTTTCAAAGATCCAATGATTTTCTTACGGAAATATCACTACAGTGTTTTTATTAATTAGTCAAATTAACTAATGACTAGCTGTGATTATCCACTTATACACAAACCATATGTTAGGGGATATAGCCCCTGTAAGTCACTAGTGTGATTTATTTATTCATAAATTTTGAGATGTGTTTTCACCAAGTTAATTTATTATCAGCCATTTTGCCTATGAATTTCAGAGTTAACAAAAATGAAGATTAATACTAAATTTGGTTAGTAAATTAGAATTATGTTTTTTTTAATTTTTTTGTTGAGTTTGATAAAAGTGCTATCTTTATTTAACATTAAACTGTTAGTCGCAAACAATTTTTTTAACAGATAGAAATCCTGTTATACATTATTATTCTCTGATTGTGCCTGACAATGACCGGTGTAACTGGTTGAAATTGATTGCCTTGTACCATATTTTGTGTATATTTTTCCGGCTTGTATATAAATACAGGGATCCCCTCAATCTGGTAACGTTTTAAATTAGTAATGTTACCATCTTTAAAATTTGAGGATTTTTCAAACTGGTTCCGGCTATGCCTACCACCCCCTTACATCAGCAGCTGTGATGCTATTGGTTGATCGTTTTTGAGATAAATAAATACATTGTAGGGCGGGACTACCATATGCGGCAGGAAACAGGTGTGCCAACAAAATACATTTAAACAAAATATTTCCCATTAATGGGTAATCCGGATAATGTAACTATTTTAAATGTTAGTGTGGGGTTAACCTAACCTAACCTAACTTAACTAAATAAAATATAACTCCATAAGATTAACATTAGAACTTTGAGAGCCCGTAGGGCAAAGCCCCGTGGTCGAGAGTTTATGGAAACCACAAACGACACATCTAGAGGAGAAGAGCTTTTGATTGATACCAAACATGTTTATAAAATAATAGTTTTAGGAGTCAAAAATGTCCGAACAAATGTCAATTCAATTAAAAGAACTTCTTTTAATAATATAGAAGATAGATTATTATAAAACTATACGAAATTAGAACAAACTTATTCCTGCCCGTTATTGAAGTTGTTTAATGTGTACGGGTAATTTCGGATCGGTCAAGGGAATTTTTTGGGCTTGTTTGTGGTAGACAGTTATAGCGGTAGCAACGGAAGTACAGCGTACAACCCTGAGATGCCACGCCTATTTCTCAGAAGGGAGAGGAAGGGGCAGTACTTCTGGGGCGAGGGTGGTCTTTGTTACCAATTTGTATCATTTGAGTTACCTATATATGAAATGGGATTTGTTTGAAACGTTACCAAATTGAAGGCCTCCCGTGAGTACAGTATTAGTGTACATATACTTTGTAGTGTTGTGAGACGTAGTTTATTTATCCTGTTTATTATTATTTTATCAGTATAAGTGAAAATTACACAGGGGTCATTAGAGTAGCCTACATATCAAATTTTGAATTTATAGTATTCAAAGCAGATCATTGATATAAACTAAATAAAATAAAGGTTCCCCTCTGGGGTACTCCTTCCGCAACCAGGTTCAGATTTGATCTTTATTGTCATTAGGATTACAAACTGACTCATACCACCGACTAACTTTATAGACGTGCCAGATACTCCATACAACTTGTCATCATTGGCGACTACAGCCGCTGGCTCATTAATCATAATTAATAATAATATTCTAAGCTTACCTTATGATCCAAAATTGGTAATGTTTATTGAGACCTAGGTTATTTTAATAGTATCTTAGGCACTTATAGCACACTAGTGGCGTATTTGTCTCACGATTTCTCCAGCGATAATAATATTAACCTGGCTTTAAAAATGTTATCACTAAAGGTACCAAAACCCATCCATCTTTATTATATAATATAAGTGCTGGCTATTTTTAAATCTTGGTGGAATTCTAGCTGGTTCTTGCCAGTTTATACTCCGTTTTTTACGCATGGTACCTGATCGCTAGGTAGACCTTTACACTCACGCACACTCATGTCCAACTGGACCTGACATCTAGACCCACGTGCTATGTGGTGCAGTTGATGCAGTTATAAACTTTTAAATGTTTGAATTAAATCTTTATTTAAAATATATTGTTATTTTTGGAATCTTTGTCGAATTCTGTGAAAAATAAGATCTTGCTAGAAGTATTTACATTACCAATTATAGGGCATTGAGGAGTTCTTCTTCCTAATCAAAATTATTTTAAATGATTTAAAATGCTATATTGTATGGACGTATATTATCAGTATCATGTCGTGTTTGGGGTCACTTTCTTTGAAATTACACGCAAGATTTTGATATACTGTTATAATAACTAAAATGAAGTGTTTTATGATAGTAGCAATTACACACTGAGTGCACCAGTGTATTAATGATATACCTGCCAGTAGGGGCTGCTGTTTTTGTGTGCGTTTGTGTAAGGGTGATCCCTTAGGTTCCATGCGAAAACAAATGGAGTATAAATAGTTACCATTACTGGTAGCTTTGTTGCTGCCTTGCGATGAACAACTTCAGTTCCCCTTTTCGGGATTTTGGGCTTGACAACAGGATGAGCAGTGATGTCTGTCGGCCAGGATGGCATAAGGGTAGGCACTAACCTTCAGTTTACTGACTGGAATGTATTTTCTATTCAGTTGGAGCAAAACAAACAAAAGTAAGCAAAACATTAAAGATTAAACACAAGAATTTTTATTGGTTAGAAATTAGTAACATGAACACAAGAATTTAGGAACAGTAATTAAATACAGTTTAAAAAACAATGAACATAAACAACTACAATTTAACATGAAACAAACATTTAAATAGGACAAATCTGCTTTGTTTCCAATTATTAAGTGAATTTTGGCATTTTTTAGAAGTCGGAATAGTACCAAACCGGATACACTCTCCCTCTGAAATAAACACATGAAAATGACATAATGAGAATAAAAAGAAAAAACCGCTGAATTTCCAAGGTTGAAAATTAAAACAAAACATTAAACAAACTTGTTTGGGTTTTAACAATTTTAATTAAATTAATTATATCTGTGACTTTCTTACAAACTTTCTCCATGAATTAATAATATAACAAAATCACATTACATAATACTCCTGTTTCTGCCAACAAGTTAGAATTTCCTATCCTTGTATTAATTAACACAACATTAAATATATATGAATAAGGAAAGTGTCTCCCGGATAAATTTAAAACACTGAAGTGTTAAAGAAACTGCAACTCAAATTATCTTCTTGATTATTAATATGATATAGATTGAACAAACAAAACTTGTTGTAATTAATTTGTTATTTATTTAATTTTCTATTCCAAACATTTCATTCTCACAAAGGGATGTAATGGATTAGGAAGATATAGACACTTGGGGCTAAACACAGAACAGGGTTCTTGCTCTCTTAGAATTATATTTGCTCTTTTTATAAAGAATTATGAAGAGAATACGTGAACATTTTGTCTGCTCCCAGTGCACCTATCAACACAAATATTCCACTCAAATGAGATCAGGATGAATGTCATTGGGATCAGCAATTCAGCTCACTGACCAATCTGAAACCACTGACCAACATTCCCAAGGCCAATCGAACTACAGTAGAGAGTCTATTATCCATTTATTATAACTAATTGGGGCCAGGGGTATTTCGGATGATAATACAATTTTTGGAAAGTAATACACAGTTCCTCATGAACATTTTAAACCCCTCAGTAACACTAAAACATTTTATAATGTCCATTGAATCAATGTTAAATTAGTGTAGCAATTGAATTGGCTAAACAATTAAAACCCAATGAATGATGAAGAATATTACAGGCAGGTTGCCTTAATTTGAACCCAGGGTAGTTAACATGTTCAGCCCAATGTGTACCACCGGTGGTACACGTCGGAATTTTTGAAATGATTAAAAATATGATACAGCAAACAGTAATCTGAACAAAAAGACGGAGCATTATTTTTCATGAACGTAATTCTGATAAAAAAATTACACGTGCGTCAACGGTGTGTCTATATAAACCTAAACCACGAATACATAGTTTAAATAACTCAGCAAAGCTCCGAATGCACTTTAAAAAGGCATCAAATCAAATGGAAACAGTGCACCACGGGTGGTACACGTCGGAGTTTTAGAAAGTTTACCGTGCGCCACCAGTAGCTCAAGTCGGGATTTTTGGTAAGTTCAAAAACTGACTATCATTTTCCATCGGGCTGAACGTGTTAAAACCCCCACTACTACTACAAGCTGCCAGCAGCTAGAGGTACAATACATACATATTTGTAGACTTTTCCATCAGGGGTTGTGTTAAAACTACCTCTTTAGCAAAATAATAAATTGTATAATTTTTACCCTGCTCATATTCAGATTTACACTTATGCTAGTGTAGCTTTTAAATTGAATTAAATGATTTTTAATGCATATCTAGTGTGTTTTGTGTTACTTTGATAATCCAAACATTTGGATAGTTTGAAAATCTTGCTAATAGAGCTAACAAATATTCCGATTAACGCAGCCAGCCTGTATTTAGTTAACTTACTGTTTTACATGTCTGTTTTAATTACAGTGTTGTTATTTATTTCCAGACAATGATATTTAATGCAGTTTTGTAATATTTCTTCAACAAAGAATTTTAAAATCTGCAGGAGCTTGAATATAAATAAACTTGCATTTTAATATGAGGCATGTTTTTAAAGTAAATACTGTTTTAAATTCGCCATTGCAGTACTGCGGTTGGCATCCCCGGATCCTGCGCTGTGTACCTGCTTTTATTGGCAAGTCCGGGACACCACTACAGCAAAAAAACAACTGTGATAACATTCAAAACGGCACTGCCGATTGATAATCCCGCCGACTGTGAAATACGAGCTGTGATTTTGTGATTTAATTTTTAAGTGTTAAAGGTGTGAAAACGTCTGAAATTCATCGGTAGATTATCAAAGTGTATCGCAATAACGTAATGAGCGATCGAATGGTACGCACATGGGTTAGGACATTTAAATGTGGCGCACAAATGTTCATGAGGAATGAGGTTTCATACACTTCGCCATTCACTTCCCAATACTGGTGATGAATTTCAGCCACTTTGTATCTTTAACATTTAGAAGTCAAATCACAGCACGTACTTCACAGTCGGCGGGACTATCAATCGGCGGCGCCAATTTGAATGTTCATAAACTAATGTAATCATGGTCTATTTTTGCCTTAGTAGTGTTCTAGGCTTGCCAATAGATGCAGGTACACAGCGGAGGATGCAGGGATGCCAACCGCAGTGCTGGAACATTAGAATTTTAAAAACGGTAATTACTTTATAAACACGCCTCATGGCTATATCCATTTCTAACTCAGCTATCATCACTACGTTAGGTTCTCCTGTCTAATGCAAATATAAGCTTGGGCTAATCTGAATTTGTTTTATAAAATGTTGCCATTATTTGTCTTGTATTTTTCGACTTAGTGTATTTTTATTTCAAGCATGGGTGATTTTTAAATGTTTTGCTATATTGTTGTTACATCTTGTAACATTTCCATCACCACATATACTGGGTCCATCACCATCACCACTACTATACAGGGTGTCTCATGTAAGGTGTCTCAAATAGATTGCATACAAACTACTTTATTTAAAGGGATATAACAAAATTATTTCACACTAAATAATCAACCCTAAGGAATAACGTTAAAATATGTTTAACTATTTTTAAATACCTATTGTTCCAAAAATTGAGGGTTACACTTAGTGTAATTCTCTGAATTTTCGAAGGTAAGCATATACATTATAGAACCAATATGAAAAGGAATCTTGTTTGAATATTCAAAGGGCTATCATATTTTGTGGTATAGCCCAGTTTGATAGTCATCCTAAGGCCTGATTTAGGTCTTAAGAAGCTATAAATATCCTAAAGGTTTACAAAGTAGTTGACTGTTTGATATTGCAGACCTGTGGTACAGAAAGGGTTAACTTAACACTACTTTACACATTTTGTTACCTACATTACCTTACATCACATAGGCGCGCATAGTCTTCCAGTATGCACGTTGTGCTCTGCAGCGAACTCGCCTATATTTCTTGTATCTCATCCATAGTACTCGTTTTTCACACAGAGGACTGAGTCTCTTACTTTTAACACTGAGTTCTAGTTCCAATTTTGGAAGTTCTTCTTTAATTTTTTTAATTCTTGATAATATGCGTGGCGTTAAGAACCTCTTCCAAAAAAAATCATCATTGAAAAAGTTTCGGAATTTCACACATGTACTAGATAAAGCTGACAATTGTTCAGGACTGAGGAAACCAGCTATGTCAATGAGAAGTTCAGATGGTAACTTTTCTATGAACGATAAATCAGATGAATCCATCCTAAAATAAAATCGTTATAATGCAACTTTGTAATATGTAAATGAGTAATGCAGTAAACAATTTATGATTAGATAATAGCATATGAATACCTTCAACAATTGTGAGACTTTAATCAATAGAACAAACAATACCACAATGCTCCGTTAATACTGATTCAAAATTGTGTTCGTAATCAAAAAGATCTACATCCCGGAGGGGGCCCTGGGCCACAAAGGGGGGCCTCGCAGAGAAACATTAAAAAAATGCCTACAAAATAATTAATTGATTTTCATGTGTACTCACAAAAATACAGTTTTAAATTGGAAAAGGTTTACGTTTAGACGATGTATCAAATCCAAAATCCTACCCTTATCTAAGCTAATGAAGCTTGTTATCATTCAAAAAATCTTTGTTTTAGCGAATTTCCCCTATAGGGAAGAAGCTGATACCGTAGGTGGCATGGTAAGACTTAAGCCCGAGACCATGATAACTTTTTGTTTTGAGGACCCCAGATGCCAAAAACACTATTTGTTCAAATTTTTATATATATACTGATTTATACATACACGATTTTGATTAAATTTGGCAGAAATGTGTAGAGTAACATTTATGACTTTAAGTTCGAAAACCAGAACGATCAGACTATGGGAAAGGGATTTTATGGGCGTTTAAAATTTTCTAAAAATCAGTGTTTTGAATTTGTTACCCTAACATTTTTAAAACACTCAATTTTGGTTATAGCTATTTTATAGAGCTTAAAAACTAATAATTTAGTATTTTTAATCATTAACCTAGGTTAAATGGTTGTGGAGAAACGTGAAAACAAGCGTCCAAAAAATGTCCCATGTTAATCTTATAGGAAAAAGGTTTTTAGATTCTCCTAAAATAATTTTTCTATAAACTACACATTTCTTTTTACCAATTAGTTTAGCTCCACAAAAGAATCATTTTGGTGTTTAATTGTTGTTCTAAGTTCAACCGTTGCAGAGATATTTAAAAGTGCTAAACACAGTACGTTGTCCAATGTTATCCTTATGGAGAATAAATAAAATTTGATATCTCGATTATTTATGAATGTATATTGATGAATCTTGGTATGTGGCTTTAACTAGTTGTGGTTTATTGATATTTGCACAAAAAAGAACGTTTTTTTATATTTTCCCCCTAGCAGCAAACCTGCATACCAAGCCCCATGTTATTCATATGGAGAATAAGTAAAGTTTTATATCTCCCTTAGTTATGAACCCAAATTAATAAAACTTGGTATGTAGATTCACCTGGTTGAATTATATTGATAATTGCAAAAAAAAACATAATTCTTATCTTCCTTGTTGCAGCAAACCTGTGTACACAGACCTAATATTATTCTTATGGAGAATAAATAAAATGCTATATATCACTTATTTAAGAATGTATTTTTGTGAAATTTGATAAGTGCTCATCTATGTAGTATTGAGACATATATATGCATTGGAAATTTGCTGAGTACGCAGGATTGCTGCAACGGGGGTATTTTTATGTGTTGTGTCCCTCATTTATTATTACATAGTTTTTTTTCTTTTAATATACTTTTGCTTATATTGAGTTTATTATAATGTAGCTTCAGTGAAATGAATTATTATCTTTTCTCCCCTATACATTAAATTACAAATTTCCCCTGTCAGAGAGATTACTAATAAACTAAGAGTGAACTAACTCATAAACAGAGTGCTATGTGAAGAAGAGTTCTTAAAAGCTATTTTAAGAAACCCCGCTCTACGTCTGTATTCTACGGCTACGCAGAATACCCTCCACGCCCTGGGAGAAGATTCACCCCTCAAATACTGCCCCGCTCCTTGTAATCTTCTCATCCACCTACGCTTCAGCCGACCAAGCCGTCACTATCGTAACAATGCTCTCCAATGTCAAGTAACACATGTATTTTCTCTGATTATTAGTATTTCTCTGACCTGTTTCCTGAAATTTGACCTATTTTCAAGTAAAATTAATTTGGGAATAATTCTGTAGTTTCTCGTTCTCTTTTCAAATACTCTCCTCTGAACCCCGCCTCCAAAACTTTGTATCACCTTTCTGTAAAACATGGAATAAAGATTTCCGATTTCTGAAGCTCTCACCGTATTACACATTTTTCTACATGTACTGACGCTAACACTGTTCTCTATGAAGATGTTAATAAAGGAGTTTGTCTATATTCCAGGGTAAACCAAGCAATCCCAAAATACAGTATAATATACAATATACAGTACCTACAATCACCTGCAAGAAAACAGTTTTGTATTGCCTTTCCAAATGTTGAAAACTGAAAAAGAATATTTTTGGTGTTCAATGCTTCTGTAGAAATAACATTTCCTAAATTTGAAACTTGTGAAAACCGATCTCAGAAATAGAACTAAACAATAGTGTTAAATGCTATAAACATCTTTGAGTATCGAAAATAATGTTCCGAGTAGGCTTAACTTATAAAGCTTAGATGATGCAAACTTAGTGGACACTTAAAAACGGCCCTGGCATGCATGAAAGTGTTTTTGAAATAAAAAATGTGCAAAAATAGTACAAATAAATACCATGACTAATTTTGTATTTTTATTGGCATTAGGCTGAAAGAAAAGAATATGGAAGGTTGTCTTACAAAGATTTTGTTGTAATAATCAACTGATGTGGTCAGAACACGTGTTAATCTTATGGATTTAAAAATGAAGGATATAAATTAATGTTGCAATATTGTACAAAATGGTCAGGTTAGTTAATATGAAACACGGGCCGTAAAAAAACACTTTTATTTGATATATAATTTAAAGAAATTATTTACAAATGGTCTGCTTTTCCTGATACAAAATGTTGGTTGGTAGTTAACAGTACACTTCAAATACAATAAATGAAATAACAAAATCCATATAAATCATTATACATTCACATAAAGATGTCAATCAGTGAGTGTTTTGCTAAATTACTACAGAACTTATAACACAGTTTTAATTATTTCTTTAATGAAGTAGCCAGATGGAGTTTGGAAGAGGTGGAAATGACTGGTGATGGAGTGGGGCCAGCTGAGAGAAATGATTTAAGGAAGGATGGGAAGTAGAAGTGGAATTCAAGAGTATGGTGGCAGAAGAACCACCATGGAAAAAGAGGAGAGAGGAAGTAGAGGGGGGAAAACGAGTCGAGTTGAGAACAATACGAAGATGACGATCAATACGGAGACTCCACGTGTTACGTGTCCAGTGGAAACTGAGGAGAATGATTCAGCAGATAAGAAGATGGAAGAGACTGCGTCTCACGGCCTCCTCTTGAATCCACAAGCTCTTCTGGAAACCGCAAGACAAACTTGTGAATGTCCCTTATACATCAGATATGGGACAAGCCCATGGGAAGAACATACAAAAGGTGGGATAATCAAAGGAGTATATCACGTTTTATACTAACACAAATTAAATAAGATATTTTAACAAGAACTCTATTGACTAGGCCTTATTATGTACCAGTGTAAGATATTTTCCTACAAATATTAGACGTTACCTTATAAGTGGCTCTTACCGTGTACATTAAAATATTTTATGGCAAATAAATAATTCTGATTAACAAAATACATACGTCAGAGCACAAGTTGGTATTATATTAAAGAATGACAATATAAACTCAACTGGTTGTTTCTAATAGGAGAACAAATAATAACAGCGGTAAATCCCTTCCTTGCTCAGTTCGGCAATAGAACGGCACAGAAAAGAAAGTACATTTTATTGTTCCTGATGTTGGTTGTAAGTCTTCTTTACACCAGACCCAAAAACTAGGAAGTTCTATTTACCTACAGAATATGGCAGTTAATTTGTAGCCCAGTCAATAAAGGTCCAAAAACAGTGAATCACAAACTCTTTTCGGTAAAGTTGAATTTTCTCACAGTGATAGACTCTACTATTAGAGAGGGTTCCCAAAAAGACCCATGGAGTTTTCTCTCACCTCACCTTAAAGTACAAAATTCAGACTTTTACTTAAATGCTTATATATTTTCAACTAATCATAGGATTTAAACTAATAAATTCTATAAAATATTTCTAAAGATTTTATTGATAAATAAAATCAATCAATATCATCAATAAACCAAATTTATGCAGTATATGAAAATGCATCAAAGTGTTCATTCATTGTTCTCTTACAAATCAGTTTGTGTTTATACTACTTGCGAAGTCTAGATATTTGCTTGAATATTTGTTAATTTAGAACAAATTATTTTATATAATAAACCAGTTTGCATGCAGCACGCAGATGTGAGAGAAGCGAGTTTCCATATTAAAAACTTCAAAAATTTAAATAAGTTACTGAAACATAAACTCATTCCAAGATGTATAAAAAATAGGTTTGTGCAAGCCAGCTGATGTGACGTAGATGGGCTCACCCGCTAGCAATGTCAACGACCCAACTGATATAGTCTGCTGCAAATAAACAGCTTGAGGACTTAAAATTTCTCCCTTAAATCTGGAAAAATCAAACCTAAATGAGGTAAAATTTTCTAAATTAATTTAAATCAAACTATCTACCATCCGTGTTAAGTTTGCCAGCTATTTATACGATCACACACATAAACACCTTGCCTATCACAGACATGCCTTGATAACTTCTTTTAAGCGACTTTACAAACAAATACGCTGGGGCTCCAGTGTATCTTAATTACGGTATAATTTGCGTGGCTACGTAAATATGTTCATATTGTTTAGACAGAGAAGATGAGCTTTGCATAAAAGTTCATAGGGTTACTGTTCATGCTCCCAACCATTTATCAACACAGTCCAAACAAGTTTGAAGTAAGGAAGTTAGCCCATTTTTTACAATTTTAAAAGTTTTTGGTCTTACGTTCTCAAATCAAATCAAATAAAAATGTGTTTATTTCAAAAATAAATAAATACAATGTATACAAAATCATGCTGTCATTTGGAACGTATGCTATAGTAAATACATGCATATGTACAATACCTTAAAATTAAAAATCAATCCTGCAATTACTGTCCATTTATAGGGACAGTATTTCAAAAACAAGTTCACATCACTATGGCACTAAGACACATATATAACTAAATTAACTATTTTTATACAGGCAAAAAGGTAAATTCGTAAAGAAAAAAAAAAGAATGCGTTGCAGTATTCAGTACACAGTACATGCATAGAGCAATAAAACGGAAATGTCGCTGTGAAATTTAATTAGCTACTATGATAAATTATATTAATTTGATATTATGCAAAACTAAGACAGATTAAATCAAATTGTTGATACTAAACTTATGAATACTATTTTTAAACTTTGCTGGGCACTTAATTTTGAAGATAGCAAATGAGTCAGAAATATCAACTGCATCGGCCACTTGATTAAACAGGTTAACCGATGCTCTGAGATGAGAAGTAGCATATTACGCAGTTGGCGCGAACTGCGGGTAGAACGGACGGCTGGCCTGACCTCCGATCCCGGCACATACCACTGCACCTCAGCCAGCGTCCCTGCATCGTCCACCTGTCCGACCATTACCCTCTCAAGAAACACAAATGTGCCAGTTTCCGCCTGACTTCTGAGTCAAGTCCAAATGTGATTAACATTTCACTGTACCTGATATGCCAAATAGGATAATTAGGAGGGCCAAAGGTTTTAAAATACATCAATCTTAAACATTTTTTCTGAAATTGCTCAACTAACTTGGACATGAGAGATGAGGAAGGCGACCAGATAACACTGCGAAATTCAAGTCTAAATCTAACTAAAGATAAAAACAACAATTTAAGAGTTTGTGATTCCTTGAAGAGTTTGCCAATACGAGAAATGAAACCTAGTGTGCAATAGGCTTTTTTAATCATAGATAAAATGTGTTCAGAAAAACTCAGATCCCTTGTCAATGTTAAACCTAAATCTATGAACTGCTCTACTCTGCCAAGATCTTCCTCTGGTTGATTTGATATTGAGATAAAACAGGATTATTTATAAGGGTAAAAAGACAAAGGGAAAAATTTATCATTAAATTTTAAGTTTAAGCTTGTTTGATACACACCAACCAGAAACTATGTTTAAGTTATTTTGAAGATTAACACAATCTTGAGGACTTCTAATGGAAGAATATAACTTTAGATCATCCGCATACATAAGAAGTTTGCAAGATAAATAAGAAGCTAGATCATTTATGAATATATTGAATAACAGGGGCCCTAAATTGCTAACCGTAGGAACCCCTGAAACGGCTTGAAACAAATTGGATTTATACCCTACGCGTGAAACATACTGCATCCAACCATCTAAATAATAGGAGAAAACTGTTACCAGATTGCCAGAAAAGCCATAGTAATTTAATTTACCAAGCAGTATAGAATGAGCAACAGTATCAAACGCTTTTGATAAATCTGTGAATATTACATCAACCTGTCCTTTCTTATCTAGAGTTCCAGAAGTGAAATTAACAAAATTTGCTACGGTAGTTACTATAGATCAGGAGGGGAAAAAACATGCTGAAAAGGTGTGATATATGTGAAAAAATATATGACTGTGAAGAATTATTTCAAATATCTCAGCAGGAGTTGACAATATGGCAAAACTGGTCTAAAATTTGTAATTTCAAATTTATCCCTCTCTTATGGAGAAGTAAAATTCGGGTAGTCTTCCAGCAAGTTGGAAATGGTTCTTAGACAAACTTAAATTAAAAATGTGACAAAGAGGTTTTATGAGAAATTCTGAACAGGCCTTGAATATGTAAGGAGGAATCAAATCTGGTCTAAACGACCTCTTAGATGGTAACGTCTTAATTTCAGGAATAACCTTGTCTTTACAGATATATCGAATACCCAGAAACTGGACACCCTGCATAACTGGAGAACTAATTGCTAAGGAAACATTGAGAGGGGCACTAGAGTTGTAAACGGAACTAAAATAATTTTCAAATGCCGAAGCGACAGAAGGCCCATCACTGAAAGTTTCATTGCTCATCTTAAACATCTGAGACTCAGAAAGCCCACTCACTTTTTTCTGTCGTACAAAACTCCAAAATTGTTTAGGATCAACTTTAACAGACGACTCCACATCTGAAACGTATTTGTTATAAGCATCCTTAATTAAAACTTTCACCGCTTGTCTGAGTTCCTTAAACTTTTCCAAAAACTTATTTTTACCAGACTTTAAAAATCTTTTTTGAAAATAAACTTTTTGCTTGAGAAGGCGAATTGTATCTCCAGTGTACCAAATAGGATAGTTAGTTCTATGCGGGGATTGTTTAGGTGCATTATTTTACACACTCGTAACAAGTTTTATAAAAGTTGTCTACCGCAGTGTCTACATCAGTAGCTGTAATAACATCATGCCACGAGACATTGGAAAAAGACATTTAAAGCCCTATGAAATCGCTTCAAAGTTAAAACTAACTTCATTCGTAGGTTTTAAATTCCACTTCGTTTTAACAACAAACAGCCGAACAAATAAGACCAGCGCCGTCAAGAAATGTTTGTGAGGCCTTACCTTTTCCAATTTCTACCTCTCTTGCCCCCTACCCTTCCCTTTTACTACCCCCCCCCCACCCGCGCACTTGTACTTGTGCACTGCTGTATTATACATTACTTTGGAAAAAATACTCAACCCTTAGGATTTTTCAATTTTATTATTGAGTAAATAATATCACTAAAACCGTTTATGTTACAGAACATGTTTATGTAGTAAACTATGTAATCATCCAGAGCCGGCGACATGGGGGCAATAGGGGCCATTGCCCAGGCGCCCGGGCCGGAAAGGGGCCCGCAACCAAAACAAAAGAGATATGTAATAATTAAAAATTGTAATAAAATAAACGAGAGAAAATGCGTTCAAAAATAATATTCCCAAAATTATGAAAAAAAACAGGGATGGCCGGGACCCAAAGTTTCAGGAAATTTTCGGAATAAAATTCTCCCACTTTTTGGGCGGGATATAATTTACTTTTGGATTATTTCAGGTCAAGAATATTACGGCCGATTGTGGTGCGATCATCAATCACGTGCGATATTAATGTGGTTCAGTTGTCTATCATGATCCGGTCGTCTTTCATGGGGAATTACTGCCATCGTCATTAACATCCGATATAGTAAGGTGCAATCGTAATTTACGGCCTAGATTAAGGCGGCACTATTGTCATTTTCGGCCGACATCAAGTGTTGCGATCGTCAATTACAGCCGATTTTAAGCGATTTATCTGTCGATATGAAGAAACCGAAATGTATAGATCGGTTCTTGGTTTCTTGTTTTTATCTAAAACTCGATGAAATCAAGAACCGGAACTGACACATCCCTAAAAGAATAAACAATTTAGGTTTTTAATTTTTGTAGTAACACACATTATTTTACTATATTTTTGTGAATGAATGAATGACATGTGAAGTGGATGCTACATTGATACAAATTAATTTAACATTAATTTAATAAAATACATTCGTATGTCAATGTAAAAGCTGATGAGAATTAAATTTGAATTTCTGTTAACGTTCTCTAGTAGCATTTGTTGTCCATGTGTAAAGTTAATTAGACTTTAAATTGTGTAATATTTAGGTTTTGTATGACCAGTACAATTAATTCAAATTAACATTTTTTTTTTAATAGTGTTCTTACAAATTATTTTCAGAAAAACTATATCAGATGGGCATTTTTTAACTAAAGGATATATTAATAAAATTTGTGTAGTTAGCAATTTGAGCTAAAAAAACTTAAACAAATTCCTCAAGCGAAAAGGCCTTCGTAGACGCGAGGCCCTGTGCGGTCGCACCTGTAGCACCGCCCTAAGGATGGCACTGGATAAGATAGGGTGATGTGGGTTGATCGGTACTAGAGTGTCCTCCTCGCCTACCACTAGCCAGGAATGTTACTGATAACGAGATCTAAGGTTATATGATTTGCATTTATGAAACATTAAATAAATTAAACTTATTAAAAGTTCAATAAAATTGTAATTCACCATAAACACTACCACCATTAAATAAATTGAAATTACTCTTAGAAATAAGTGGTAAATTGGAGTCGCCCACAACACAAATGAACATATTGACCAAGTTTAACTCAATATTATTTTCAAAAAGATTGAAAATCAATTGTAACAATCAAGTGCACTTTTTGGTGGAAAATATACATTACATAAATAGAAAATGAAACCCTTGGCATTATACAATTTAACCAAAATGAACTCCAAATCATCACATAGGCGGGGGAGCAATTGTTCAGCACGCCATAGTATCATCTTTGACAGCAATCAAGACACCCGAATCTCTACATTTGTGTTTACCCAACACAGTAAACCCATCAGGAAATAACTCCGACAAATTAACTGTGCTATCAAGCCACGTCTCAGTCAAACAGAAAATATCATAATCAGAAGCTAGAATATTGTTGTAAAAACATTCATTTTAGATTTTAATCCTCTGACATTCTGGTAATACAGAAAGTTATTGTCATTCATAATTGACTGACTATTAGTACCATCTAAATTAGCCATTAAAATAACGATTCTGTATTAAATGCCAACTTACAAACACACTGACCTGATTACAAATCAAATAAAAAGCATAACATTTCCAGGTTTAAGAACATAATTCAATAAGCTTAACTATTACAAAGCAGTTAAAACATGCAGCAATAATTCCTGCAAACTAGTGCGATAACTAGTGTAGTAACTAGTAAACTAGTGCGATTTTTTTTAAATATCTTATTATGTAAATCTCCGGAAGTTAAATTGAAAATAATTGTCATTAAGTTCTAAGGACTCAAAATATCAATGTTTAGCACAATTCATTTTGTAAAGGAAACCTATTTATGTTATTCCTATTTGAGAATTTCTCAAATTGTTGTAACAGCCTAATACTGCAAAGCACAGCAACTAATTCAACAGTTATATAGAATCAATACATATTTGATTGTTTGCAAATGCAAAATGTCAACATAACTTAACCCCTTCCGCTCGTATGTTGGGGCAGCCCTGCCCACTGTATTTAGCTACAGTGTCGCATGTCGGACCTGACCCGCACATACTTTTTTTTTATTTTGTTTTTGGTCCCCTAATTGACCGTATCAAATTTAAAACACTAAATGCTGCTTTTTCAACAATCAAAAGAAAAACATAAATAATTAAGTGACCAGCTGTGGTTTTAAATGCAGCTGGAATAAGCCAGTCTAAAAAATAAGAGTGGAAAGGATTAAGTTTAGTGTTATTGCCTGTCGTCTACAGTGCTAGTGGGAGAGCCCATCTACGTCAGCTGAGCATGCACACACCTCTCTTTTTTATACACTTTGCCTTTATCCCAATTTATATGGAAATTTAAAAAAATGTGTACTAAAATGTTAGGCCTTAAAAGACTAAAAATAAAATTTTGTTAAGTGATGCTTCACTATATGTAAAGAGTGTTAACAAATTATACATGCATTTTAATTTATGACCCTGATGAAACAACCAAAATTAATCACCAACGAATACCGATGACCATAAGCAAACATGATAAACCACCTTTCTGAAGAGAATTTGAAAATATTATTTGTATTCTTATGTCATCTACAAAGAATTAGTTTATTTAAAAAGATTACACTAATGAACAGGGGTGTTCAATAAATATACACCATGGCAAGTACTTTTCATGATGATTAGTGTATTTAGTTGGTTACTCAATGTAGATGGTTTACGATATTAGTATGATATATTTGCCAACTTAACTATTCTTACATCTTGAATGATTTTAGAACAAACTGTAATATTGCTTAAAATTGTAAATACATACTCATTCTACTACAAATTTAACGACTTTCTTTTTAGTGTGCTGTAATTTGTTAGACATTTTGTAGTGAAATTTAATTAGATAACAAAGTAGAAATTACGGGAGCGCAGAATTGGAACAGTCCGGACTTCCCACAGTGCCGTCCTCGCGCATTAAAAATGTTTCGAGGGGAACTGGCGCTGTCCCCCCACCCCACAGCCGCGAGTATTAAACCTTTAAGCCACACCCTCGTTTTCACTCCATAATAAAAACAGCAGTTCTGCCAACTGATATAAACATCAGAATTGTCGTATACTCCTAAAATACGACAATTTCAAACTACGAATCCTGTCATTTCCATAATCTTATATATTAATACGCTAAGGCGATTTTTGTCAGGAGAACTCCTCCGTTATTTTTCTTAACCGATTTTAACGATTGAGGTACCTAAGGTATTCCAATTGTATTTTAAAATATAATAAATAACAAACAATAAACTGTGTTCAACAAAAATCACAATAATTTAAATTAAGCTAGTATCCTCATCTATAATACTTGAAGCAGTTTACTGTCAACGCAACTCCTCCCTTATTTCTTGACCAATTTTAATGTTTGAAGTGTCAAAAAATTTTTCTCAGTTCGTATATTTTCTATAAGGTTTATAATTTTCTATATTTTTACTCTCAAGGGCACGGGCTGCCCTCAAAGTTTGTTTGTTGCACATAAGATTAACTTGGGGAATAATTGTATTTGAAGTGCAGCTGTTAACACGTTATGGACAGGTTATTAGCAGTATACCAGAAGTTCCAGGTAAGGAATGTCTTTATCTATATAAATAAAATAGGTTTTGTTTCTACATCGCTTTGAGCAGTGACATTTTGTATGCAATGGCATTGCAACGGAGATATTTAAATATGTGTTAACATTTGTTTATCTGCTTTCTGTTTATAAGCCAGATTTGTTCCGCATTTCACAAAAAAAAGACTGGTACTGAATGAAATGAAACATTTTCGTGTGGAGGAGGAATCGTTTAGGCTTATGCTCTGGGAGCGGCTCTATTACACATCATATCGATGACCCATCGACCCTCTTGTAAAAAATAAATAAATGCAAGCGGGTATATGGCCAATCGAACCGTTTAAGTGAATAAAATTTATATTTAATATGTGGGTTGATGGACCATCGACCAAAAGTGAGTTCTTTATAAAATATAAAAATTCTGTCCGATGTACCATCGACCCTCTAAATTATTATTTATAAAAACGGGTCTATAGCACATTAATATGATGTGCTGTAGAGCCTATATTTCTAAATTTTAACCTCTATAAGTCGAAGAGTTAACAGGAAACACCTCCATAACTCGAATTGTTGCAGTATTCTTAGCCTGTTGCCGCACCTCTATAAGTCGAAGTCTTAGCTGTAGAACCTCTATAACTCAAATATGTACAATTGCCGTACCTCTATAAGTCGAAGTATTGACTAGAGAACCTCTATAAGTCGAAGTTGTTGATTCACCAAACCCCCAGTAACTTTGCAGCCGGAAATTTCTAGCCTCCCTCCCCAATAAATCTCTTTCCTGGGTGCTCCTGGTGTCGGTAAAACAACTGACAAATTTATGTTGATGAGCAACACACATATCAAACACACTCATCCTCACACACGGGTTTCACCAATGTGAGGATTTCATTTCATAAATAAGAAACAGTCAATATAGTTGTAAATGATATATTTTTTTAAAATAAAATGGTTTTCATTTGATTAGATTTGTGTTCTCAGTCGTTAGTTAGTGTGAGTTCAAAGGTTCTAGATGTAGTACGTGAAACATAGTTTTTAGGTTGTTTCTTACAAAGTGTTTGCAGTTAGGTAAAACGTGTTGGCAAAACTCTACCTCATGAGGAGAAGTTCAAGACTATTTGAGGCTATTGACACAGAAAATAAAAACAGTGACATCGGGAAGCAGTTTGGAACACCAGTGAATGCTGGCGATAATTTTAAAACAAAAAAAGTGTCGTACTGCTTCACCCTAATTCCAACAATGCTCTGCAATTTTAATTGTTATCATGTTTTGTTCCCTTTTAGTTTTGCAAATTATTTTAATAGCCTACAGTACATTAATTTTCAGCTAAATGAAATTGATGCGTAGTTGGTCAGAACTGACTTCCATAGGCGGAAGGGATTTGTTTGGGGCAGGTGATAAGAAGTGAGCAAAAAAATCTAGAAAATAGACAGGAAGTGGTCAAACGGGAAAAACATCACCAAAATACCAAACTGTGAGTCATTATTTGTTTACTTTCCTCCTCTATAATATTTTCACTGAATGAAGTATTTCGTTCTCTACTACGTTAACCAAAGAAGCTTTGCAATATTTCCGGGCTTATTTTAACATTTAAAATTGTTCAAATCTATTTTAATTTTAATAATAATTATTATATGGTATGATTATTTTTTATACATAGATCGAACTTATGTAAGAATTATACCCTTCCATGATCCATCTATTGTGTTACCGTGACCCTCAGTAATTCAAAGTCTGTGGAAAATCACCTTGATAAGTCGAACCTCGATATTTCGAAATATTCGATACCCTCGAATTTTTGCCTTTCCTCCTGAGGTTCGAGTTATCGAGGTTCCACTGTATATTGTTCTAATGACCACTTAGACTGCTAATAAGCTTTTTCAAAAGATCAGACGAAACACAAATGCTTTACTGAATAACACAGGATGCTAAACCATATAAAATAACAATACTTTAGTGAAATATTGGATACGGAACACAAGTCCTTGCAACATATGGTATTTGATCAAGCTAAGTTTGTCTAGCTAGTCTTTGTAATTTTTATAAATATTTTGTGTGTTTTTGTTAGATCACTATGCAAAATATACTGACTTATTAAACAGATATTCGGAAGAAGATGGGTGGTAAAAATAATAATAATGAGGGTATAGCGGATTCGCTCACCGGAACAGGACCCGTCATAACCAGTGCACCGATACTGCGCACCTAGCCTTAATCCCCAAAAGGGCTCCCCAATCTCCTCACCAAAGTTGCGCACCTGACGACGGGAACCTGAGATGGGAATTTCAAAGGGGACTTTCTTTCCTTATGTTTGGAAAATACCTTACCGTTCTGTTTCTGTTTTAGAGGCTAACTAAAACTGAAACTATTGATAGGACAAAAGCCCTCTTTCCTCCTCAAATTTGGCCTGCACGCACGCCATACTTGTGCCGACCCACCAACGCATGTGAGAGCTTTAACTTGCGGTTCAACAACGAGTGCTCATCACCGCATCTGAAAATTTATGTATTTTTTAAGAACTTAAAATCCATGCAGACAGACGCATATGTGTGGCTAAATTCGAAGGAGGTCCTCAAAAGTCGAAAGAAAACCTTTGAGAGAAGAGGCTTTCTTGTAAGGAAAATTGAGCAACTAAATAACAAAGCAATCAAAGTATTAACATTCAATAAATGTGAAGGATAAAATTTGTGTTTTGTTTAGCTTTAATACATACTTGTTGACAATTAGTTGTTATTTATTTTCACCTTTGTTTAACCACCCATAAGATTTATCGGAAAAGTAGGTGCGCAATATCGACGAGTCCAGGGGGCGGTCTCCCAATCAAGTGCGAACTTTGGCGACTACCTGAATTTCAGTGCGAAACTTCGGTGCGCCCATCATAACAAATACTATTCAGGCGCAATCAGCTTACCTACAATTTTAATATAAATGTATATTTAAAATTTATATTGTAAAAAATTAAGTTTTGTTACCGTATGTGAATTGTATGTAGTTAAATGCATAACTGAGATTTGTACAAAAATGACAGGTTAATAAATGTTCCTATGGTTTGATTTTATTTTGAATATTATTTCATAAAATATTTGAATAAAAGTGAAAATTATATATCCATACAATGTTTTATGTTATTTTATTGACAGGATCATTAACTAAACGAATTTAAATAACTAAACGGTCATAACCTATTTTTGGTTTACATGGCAATGTTAAAATTTGTATCAAAACTACAATTATATTTATATACATGTAGTCCAAATATTATGGCTATAGATTAACAACATTTATAAATTATGCAAGTGACATTGCATCTATACCTATAAAAGGCAAAACCCTCACCCCGCCAGAGACCCCGACAAAGTTCCCATGTTTTCCCGATGGACATTCATTTTTTTTTTGAGCTGATGAGAATACAAACAGCTAATCTTTATTCTTAGAAGTTCTATGGGCTAACCACAGAATGCTTAGCAAGTTGGCAACTGTCATAGTTTTTTATAAATAATTTGCAGGGCAAAGCCTGCAGGCAACAGCTAGTCACTATATAGATCGGTGTAATAAAGTTATAACAAATGTGTAAATGAATAATGGAAAACTTAGGTTTTTAATTAATAACACTATTGCTTTGTGCAAAACCGGTTTTTCGGACCTCTGGTAGTTTTATACGCCAAAAACATCGGAAAAACATCCCTGGGAAACAAAAACTAATTAAATAAATAAACCCTCAAGCCAAGTGCAGCAGGAAGTACAAAACTAAATGTGATAATTTTTAGATTTTCCGTACACAACGCGACAGTTTCCGAGGGTCCCATAATTTTACGTTGGATGCTGGAAGTTGGCAGAACTGCTATTGTTAGGTATGGAGCGGGAACAAGGGCGTGGCTTCCTGGTCTAGTACTCGCGGCTGCAGGGTGGGGGGACAGCGCCAGTTCCCCGCGAAACATTTTTACTGCGCGAGGACGGTGCTGCGGGAGGTCCAGACTGTTCCAATTCTATCTTCTCAAAATTACAAATCAGTTATCATTGAGGTAAGTAGATCCAATAGTAAATTTAAAGCGGCACTTTTTAAGATAGGAATCCTTACAAATACATTTTTCAATATTACTCGCTATTATTTGCTCCGTTCATCATCATTTATATTATTAATTAAAACAGATATTTTGAAAATCAATGTAAGCAAGCAGGAAGTAAAAACATAAACCCAAATTTACTCTTGTGTTTGTAAGAAAATTAAAAAATGCTAATTTTATGACAAATATTGGGCAAAATTAAATTTTTTTATTTTATTGAGGTATCGTTTTAACCCTTGAGGTGTTTTCCATAATTTAATGAATACTATACCGGTAGCTTATAATTAATAAACTAAAAGATATAGCACCCATCAATTTAAATACCATACACAAAGAGCTATGGGTAAATCTCTTTTGCTCTCCTACTGATTTACAATCTGAAGTTCTGTATTTGCAACTTGAACATATACAGTCTTTAACTATATTTTAACTTGTTAATCATTCTAGCCACTCCTCGATATTCTAGTTTTATAAAATAAACGGATGATACGCACAGTCAACTACGTTTCGGTAATGTAAACTCGTTTAAGTGATGTTATTTGACGATTGTCCAAAGCAAATCTTGTATTGCCTGTCACTTGATGTAAAGCTTAGTAATTGTAGTAGTTTTAGAAGAAACGTTTTGTCATTTTTTAATGTATAAAAAAGATATCACAATAACTTGGACAGGATACAATATTTTCTCATTTTTTAATCAAATTCTACCTATTTATGAAGAAACTATCCTAACTACTGCAAGTAATGTATGCGTAAAAAATTAATCTTGAAATCCCGCAGAGGAAAAACTCATTTGAAAATAAAAAATCTTAACATTGGATAAATCAAAACAAAATAATCATCACAACACAGTTGTTAAAAAATAGCCAGTAAGATCTTTAAGAAGTAACACTCACATGGTAAAGTTTTAATATGTGATCTTTCACCAAGAATAGCTTGGCTCCCAGTTTCTTGTATTAATCGTAAATAGGGTTCTCATCAAGGTTTAAGGTAATCTAACAAGGAATAACAATACAGTGAAAGAATTCATCCAAAAATATTATTAATTGAAAAGTTATAGGGTAAGTCCATATGAAATCAACACACCTTACAACCGAACCCTTTTGGAACTTCATGAAACTTTGTACACTTATCTTAGATCATAAGTTTAGCATTTTTCCAAAATTTCAATTTTTTGTAGTTTATATATTTTGAGATATTTAAAAGTTTGACAAAAATCAGTAATTTGATTATTATTAATTTCTTTAAATTATATTTTCTCAGCTCCTAATTATGATAGACATGAAATTTGTTTAAAATTAAAGTGGATTATATACGCTTTAATATGATATGCAACACCAGTATTTTTGTAAAAAGTTAAACTTTTCCAAAAATTAAACTTTTAAAAAAATGAAATGTTTGAAAAAGCTACCTTTTAAACATTTTGAAAAAATATATATTATTCGTCAATATGTTTTTGTAATAAATACATATTTCTAACCCAGTATTCAAAATAGTTTAGCAATTACAATTAAATTAGTAAAAGATGCACTTTATATTTCCTACGATTTCTGCCAAGCCTACTAAAAAGTTATTGAATAACAAACAATATTTTAAGTAAATGTACAAAGAGTATTAACGATTAAAACTATTCTCCTTTCTAGTTCAAAAAGCTTGTTTTTTTAATTTGCTTGTATCTAGTTTGGTAAGTATACTACTAACATCAAATTACTTTTTTATGTAAGCTTAAAACCTTAAAAAACACTTATTATCATATTATATGATGAAAAAATGAGTGAATTTCCCCTAGGGAGTTTTGAGTTCCCAGATGACAAAAACACTATTTGTTCAAATTTATATATATATATAAATCTATATATATATATATATATATATATATATATATATATATATATGTGTGTGTGTGTGTGTGTGTGTGTGTGTGTGTGTGTGTGTGTGTGTGTGTGTGTGTGTGTGTGTGTCCATGAATGCGATAACTTGAGTAAAAAACGTCCGATTTCGATGAAATTTGGCTCAAATGTGTAAAGTGACATTTATGACTTTAAGTTCGTAAACCAGAAAAATCGGACTGTGGAAAGGGGGTTTATGAGAGTTTTAAATTTTCCAAAAATCGGTTTTTTGCATTTCCACCCTAAAATTTTTTAAAACACTTAATTTAGGTTTGGACCATGTTATACAGCTTAAAAAACAAATAATATAGTATTTTTAATTATTAACCTAGGTTAAGGGGTTGCGGAGAAAATCAAAAAAACCTACTCATAAAATCTCTCATGTTAATCTTATGGGAAAAGGTGTTTGGCTTTTCCTCAGTTAATTTTAATGTAAACTTCACATTTCCTTTTACCAATCAACTCAGCTCCACAAAACAATAATTTTGGTGTTTAAATTGTGATTCTACGTCAGACCCTTGCAGAGATATTCAAAGTGCTAAACACAGTACGTTGCCCAATGTTATCCTTATGGAGAATAAATAAAATGTGATATCTCCATTATTTAAGAAAGTATATTGATGAAACTTGGTATGTGGCTTAGCGTAATATTAATATATCGATAAATGCACAACAAATTGGTTTTTGTTGATTATCCCCGAAGCAGCAAACCTGCATACTCAGACCTAATGTTATTATTATGGAGAATAAATAAAATGCTATAGATCACTTATTTATTGATGTATTTTTTTAAAACTTGTTAAGTGGTATTATGTGGTAGTGAGAAACATATGTATGCATTTGAAATTCGCTGAGTACGCAGGTTTGCTGCAACGGGGGTATTTTCATTACCAGCAACAAACGAAAATACCCATTAAATAAAAGGCTACAATCAATTCCTACTGATAACAAATACCTGTTCTGCTTTGTTAAACCATTTTAATGAGTGGTGGAATGTTTCATGTTTCTTCAAAATAAAGACGATCAGCGAATTATTAAAAGGTTTAAACAGTTATGAAAGTTTTCAAACATTAAAAAAGTAGGTATTGTCTTGACTTATATATGTAAAAAATCATTATTATAGTAAAATAAAATAAGTTTAGTTTAGAGTTAAATGAATTGAATTACATATCGACACCACATTCAGATTAACCACCTTTTACCTATGTATAATTTACAATTATAGATAATTTTACATATTTTACAATTTTACATATTTTGTGTGAGCAAAATATACACAATTTGTTCATATGGCTGAATATTAATCATATTTCATATTGTTCTATATCAACTGCTAGCATTAAGATTTCAACATTTGACATTTTAGTTTGTTGCTGGTATTTAAATTAACTTACTTATTGCCTTACTTTTTCTTAAATAATGTGATAGTGCATTTGTACATTTTGTAGGCAAACTTGAACAATAAAGTAATTTAATATTTATAAACAAGTAGGCAAAAGCAAATTTAAAACAATTAAAGCTATAGCCTATGGAACAGTTAAAAGTTCGTCAAATTGAAATTATAATACTTATACGTACATATATACACCTCAGTTACGGAGTCACTTTAAATTAGGCTCTGGCTGATACAATCACAGGCAAATTAAAAGTACCTCTCTTACTAATTTAATTTGTATTACAAAACTATTTTGAACGCTGAGTTGGAATTCTGTATTTATTATAACAAAATATGGAAGAACAATATATTTTTTTCAAAATTTTTAAAAGGTAGCTTTTTCAAAAATTTAATTTTGAAAAAAAAATTAAATTTGGGAAAAGTTTAATTTTTACAAAAGCACTGATGTTGTATATTAAATTAAAGCTTATTTAATACACTCTAATTTGGCATAAATTTCATGTCTCTATCTGAATTAGAAGCTGAGAAAGTCCCATTTAAAGATATTTAAGTTAATCAAATTTGGCGTTTGTTGTCAAACTTCTAAATTTTATATCTTAAAATATATAAGATGAAAAAATTGAGATTTTGGAAGTAGACTCAACTTATGACTTAAACTATGTATGCAAAGTTTCATGGAATTCTGAAAAGGTCAGGTTGAAAAAAAATATTTGGTGTGTTGATTTCAAATGGATTGACCCTATACTTTATATCATAAAGTCAACATTTTCTATCTTTGAGGGGGTTAGGGGTGGAGACCCCATTGGATTTAGAGGACTAGGAAAAATACTCCCCAAATATTGACCCCACTTGAGGAAAAATTCAGCTTTTACCAAAATTGTTATTACCTGGGCTATTAGTTCCCTGGCAAGTAACCCCAATCAATAATCTATAAGATACTAATACAAATAGTAATATTTGTTATTTTACTTATGTTGTCAATCCTTATTTATTCAAAATGAACGCGTTTTGGCACTAGGTCACCATCAGCATCCATACATCGTACACTAGTTTACTACATTCTGCATTTAATAGGTCTCGTAGCAAGCGACTTTATCTTGTTGAGATGGCTTGTATCAGTTCCCAGACACGTGTGCACGGGATTTTATAACAGTATTTGCTTTGTTTAATCGTGTGATAAATGTGCAAAATAAATATAAATATTCTTTTTCTAACAACATTACGTTGCTTTCTCCTAATGAGACCTATGCAACGCAAAACGTAGTAACCTAATGTACGATGTATGGTTGCTGATAATGGCCTAGTGCCGAAACACATTATTATGAATGAGTTTGGACTGACAACGTGATTAAAATAATAACAAAATGGTCATTATCAATCCTAGCTAAAAATCTCACATCGTCACAAATACTAATACAAACAACCATGATCTTTCAAATCTCTTAGGCAAAAGTAAGTTAAGTATAATTAGTGTTTTAGAAAGATGCTTAAATAATAAGAACTAAAATTTGGTTAGTAAAATTGCAATAAATTCACCTAACCTAACATATCAGCCGCAGCACGCTGAAAGTTGAAATCCTATCGAATGATGGAATAAGACAGTGAGTTTGAAATGTGGGAGGTTGGTAGAACCCTGTTGAATTTTACTAGGCAGGTGATGATTGTAGCAGAAGGGAGTCATTTACTTCAGTTCTGCCATAAGGCAAATACATGTCATGCTGTGTAATGTCCAAATGGAATACCCCATAGTCAAGTCATACTCTTTGGTATTTGTCTAAAATACAAGCAATAGGCCTAAATTATTCAAGAATTACAGTGTTGGACATTTGCCATTACGGAATGAGAAAAAAAGTTTACGAAATTTAGAGATCTGGAATCTAATCCCTTCTTCAGGTGAGAAAAATACCTAGAATATGACTAAATTACACAAAAAGTTAGTGGCACAATACAGGCAAATCTGGAAAAAACACAAAAGTTGAAACAGAGAGCTGTAAAAGCAGTAAAAATAAAATCAAACCAAACACAAAAGCCAGGCACTAGAACGGAGTGCACGCCAGCACAAGACTGTACAGCGTGGCCAATCGAGCGAAACTCCAATCTTGTGCCGTGTGTTCCATTCTAGTGCCTGGCTTTTGAGTTTGGTTTGATTTTATAGTTTTTACTGCTTTTACAGGTCACTTTTTTAACTTGTTTATGTTTTTTTCCAGCTTTGCCTGGATTGTGCCACTATTTTTTGTGTAATATCCTTGGTATTTTTTTCATCTGAAGACGGGTTCAGATACCAGATCTCGAAGCGTTGTGAAACTTGTTTTTCTCATTCAGGAATGACAAATAAATGTCCGCAATAATTTCATAACTAACATAAACTCACCATCACTATCAATAAATTTTAATCAAAGAGAAAAATATATCAATTACAGGAGTAAAATCACATAGGCTACCATACGATGGTGTTGTTTAGTCGGTCAATACAGAATAGTAATTTAAATAAATAATAGAAGTGTTAACAGTCCTATATAATTGTATAATTAGCTCAAATAAACTTGATTTTACAGGTCCAGGCTATAAATTTTCAAAGCAAAACAAAAGTAATTACTTATTATAGGCCTATGCTAGCAGGTCATGTCAGCAGTAACAAATTATTGACTTTCGTTAATGTTATTTCATCTTGTGATAACATTGCGTGTTGTATTGCATAGTGTCAATAACTTAGTATTTTCGTAATAAAAATAATGAATCGATAAATTACCTGTAATCTTTCAAATTGTTCACTTATTCCCTGTCTTAAAAAATTGCTAAACATGCTACGTTTGAAGAGAATTTCCTAACAGTGATATACCGGAAATACTAGTTACTTTATTGTAACGTCAAGTATCTGGCATAGAGTATTAATATAAGTATTCAACACGGTACATCCGTGGAATATATATGAAAGTTTATTTAACTCGTACAATCAGTATCTAAATGGCAACTGTCATAAAGAGCGATCTTAAAAAATAGGTACTTCATACTAAGCTAACGTACTCTGAAATGGCAATTACAAATTACTAATATAATGGCATCACATCATGACATACCGGTGCAAGTTGCAATGCGAGAAGTGGAGCAGCGAGAGAATATTTTGGAACATCCTCAAGTGATAATCTGTAAAACATAATAAACAATGTAACTAGACTACATATAATCCCTTAAATTGTAATATCCACTGTTCTACACTGTTCTTAAACTATTTATTTATTTATTCACTATTGCACTCTGCACGATTTAATCGACTCATAGTCCTAGTTTTAAATTGCTCGGCTTACCTTGTATAGTATAATTTTTATAAAATGGGTAACCGTTGGAATGTCAGTAAATAAATAATGTATCCATAAAACAAGCTGATGTTTATTAAGCAGATACCGGGCAGGGGAAGAGGTACCATACACTTTGTACAGGTTTGCTGAGTCGATTTAGTTAAGGAATTCTAGTTAACCGGAAGAGACCTCGTAAAAACAGCTGTAAGGACACGTCATCACCAATCCAATCTGCAGTGTTACAGGAAACACGATATTTACCGTACGCCTACCATATTTTCTACATCATTGTAAGTAAAATTAACACTGTTTAACTGCTTACATTCTATGATCAGCTGTTATTTTATGATACTAATATATTGTTTTGATTTATTTGTATTATTAGATTAATGGATTAAGGGTTTAAATTTTCTTTCTGCATGTCTAGTGACAATTTAAAAATAGCTGTACCATTATTATACCCTTAAGGTTGGCAACACTTTATAGTATGTTGTTGATTTATGCATCAGCTGGACACCCTGGTAAGACATCTTGGTGAGCACAATTTCACCCGAAGTAGAGTATATCCATGTCGTCACCCTTCCAGCTGATTCGAACTATCGATATTCGATTGTGATTCGTTTGGTATACTAAAATACAGCTATCGAAACGTGGAACTCTTCCCGAAACGAAAGTGACTCTTCAATTTGGTCTATAGTTTTGTCCCTTTAATAATCATTGAGCTTGTAACATCAACATCGTATCCATCTCACACTCATAATAATCATGGAATTAAGGAATAATTCCTTTAAACTCATCTTAAAATGTAAGGCCTAGTTTCTTCGGCGCCCAATGAATATGTGATAATAATAATACGGTAATCTTATTTAATCGTTGACATAGGATTCTACATAAGTAGGCCTATGGAATTAAAGTAATAGCGAATTTTTAGTTGTTACAGTTACTCCAACAATTCCAATACACTTATCCTATATATAATTTGTCTTTTGGCTTATTATAAATTAAATAAGTTAATGATGATTATCATTTTTAACAGATGAATGTTTCTAGCCTTCTCTAATAATTACAAATTTGTTGGCAGGGTAGGCCTAAAACCCTAAACTTGCAACAAAGTAACTCTCAAACACTATGTTAAGGCTGGTAACAGTAAAATTAAAGATTTTTTAATTTTGTTAAAAACTAAAACACAAGCCTACTTATTAAAAAAAATATTTAAATAAATTTGGCAATTATTTAGGCCTATGCTATAATAATAAGGGCCTATCACATATAGTTCGTAAAACTTTTAAAAGGTAAGACAGGCTATTTATAAAGTACAAAAAATACGGCTATAATTAAGGCTTAACAGTTGTGGATATTGTGCTATTTTAATGTCCTCCCGGCTTCAAAAAGAAACTAATCAAATCAAATCAAATCAAAAAAATCTTTATTCATAAAATACATGTTATGTACATTGAATAGTGTCATCAATACTTAAGACTAAAAATAAATAATGAAAAACAAAATCAATTGTAAATACATGAGGGGGTGGAAAAGTACTCCTCCAGAGAATATAAAGCTTTGTCAATCAAATAGCTTTTTACTTTGTTTTTAAATTTCTTAAGGTTTTCCTCATTTTTTATATTGCTGGGTAGATGTTTCAAAAACCTTAATCCCACATAGGATGATTTTTTTTCATAATACTTTAATTTACGTTGTGAAGTGATAATAAATTTTTTATTCCTAGTATTATATGGATGACAGATAACTTCTGTGCTTTTTATATTATTTTTTGCAATGATAATAGTCTTAAAAATATATTGCCCATATACTGTTAAAATCTTTAATTCTTTAAATTTATCTTTTGTTGTTTCATTGTAATCTAGCTTCATTATGATTCTAATTGCTCTCTTTTGCTGTTTAAGAATACCATCCATATTTGCCTTTGTTGTTGAACCATAAAGGCTTATACCATAAGATAAATGAGAGTGGATATTCGCAAAATATATAATTTTCAATGTTTTTTGGTTACAAAAAAATGACATTCTATAAAGTGAATAAATTCCTGAACTTAATGTTGATAGTAATTTATCTACATGTTTATTCCAGTTTAAATTTTGGTCTATTGTTAGGCCTAGAAACTGTGTGCTACTTTTATTTTCTATTTCTTGTGAGTTGTACATAATAATTGGTTCAGTTATCTGCTTGTTTTGATGGGTTTTAAATATTATAAAATTAGTTTTTTGAGCATTCAGCTTTAATTTTTGCTGCTGCAAGAAACTTCCAATGTTTTCTAGTTCAATAAAACTTAGGATTTCAACTTGTTGAACAGTATTAGCTGATACTTTAAGATTTGTATCGTCTGCATAAAAACAAAGATTATTTTGTGGTAAACACGCAAGTGAGTTTCCTGCATCATTAATGTAGCAGAGAAACAAAAGAGGACCTAAAATCGATCCCTGTGAGACACCACATTTCACATTTTCAGTTTCTGAGAAAAACTTTAAAACTCTGTTGTCATGTGTTTTGTGCGAAATTTCTACAAATTGACATCGATTGTGGAGGTATGACTGAAACCATTTTATTGATCTCTTGGATATGCCTAACATTAGCAATTTATTTATCAGTTGAGAGTCGTTGACACTATCAAATGCCTTTGATAGGTCCATGAAAATTCCAGTTGTGTATTCTCCTTTGTCTACTGATTCAATTATAGATTCTATGAATGATACTGCTGCAGTAATTGCAGATTTCCCAGGTCTAAAACCATGCTGATAATCATTTAATAATTTTGACTCTTCTAAGTACCTTAATAACTGATTGCTAACAATTACCTAGATTATGTTATAGGGCATCTCGCTAGCCTAACGTTAAGGTTAACGTTTTAGACTTAAGTTTAATGGGTTAGTTACAGCATTTACAGCATAGCCGCCTTTAAAGAGCGGCTATGGCTACACAGGATATTTCGAGGGGTCTGGACTGCTTTCCCTTACTTTAGGGTATCTCTGGTTTTAAAATACTGTTGGTGTTGAAATTACAAAAAAAAACTTTGAATAACTGGAGTTATTTCCCCACAATTTGCATGAATCTGTTTACTTCGGGGATGTTAATGAGTACAGTACATAATTAAGCGTTTACCGTAACAATCGAATATTTTGAAGTCGTTGTTATATCGTGTTCCCTCAACTGAGCACGTCATTTAATGTTTTCACATTTACAACCAAAGAATTATCCCCTTCCGACTCCATCTCAATGAAGTTCTTCAAGCAAGCGCATCAAAGATTCAAAGAACAAAGAATTTAACGCCGAATACTGACTCGCCGACTCGGGGCTCATACGATTTAAACTTAAACTCGGAAAGCTGCAAAGAATGAAGTATCGATAGTCGATATCAAGAAAAACGATATTGTTAGTCATGACGTCATGGATGTACTCTGCTCCGGGCTCCGGGTGAAATTGTGCTCACCAGACATCTTTGCTGCGAACATTACCTATGGAAATAATCATACCTGGTCTGATTGGTCAGAAGTCTGAAAGCTCTACGAACGTTGGTGGGAAGAGAATATATATTTTACGGGTAAACTGGTTACCTACACGTATACTGTTATGCATTTCCGTGAATAATGTATACGTATTTTTATTTTGATTATTAAAACAAAATGTACCCAAGCCAAAACATTAACAACAGATTCATATTCACTTCCTTCATATGAGTGTAAGTACGTCCACGACTAATAAATAAATGAACTCTATTATTTAACAATACACTTCCAGCTAGCGAATCACCCCGTAAAATCTGTTGTCGTTTTCACAAAACATAAATAAGTAAACACCTAGTGAATAGAGAAAAAAACTGCAAGTTAGAAAGATCGAATAAGTATTCTAATCTTGTCTTACGTATGGTGAGGCACAGCTGGCATCCAAGAAATTTCGACGATAGTGTGAGAAATATTATTGTGATCCTACGTGTACCTTGACGGAATTTGTGGGAAGGGGCACATTTTGGTACATTATAAAAAAGTGTCTTGGGTTACTTTTTCAAAGTTGGATCTCCATTTGCGGGGGGGGGGGGGGTTAATGAATGCTATATATTTAATACAACAGTTCGCTTTAAATTGAACAGTACAACTTACTAAATGCACATATATATATTATGATACATTTAAATATATAAAAGACGTGAAACGTGTTTAACTCCATTATATGTTGATGTGAGGGTAAAGTTTCATTTACACGATGGCAGCACTGCCATAATGGCGAGGAAATCAAAGAGGAAAACAAGAGAAAGAAAGAAGAATTAACTACTCAACTACTCGACTCACTCGACTCTACAGCCCTGTTTAGTTTAGTTTACATTGTCTCACACTTTAAAACATGTCTGAGGCAGTTTCAGTGCGATGTAAATCATACACCAATGATGGGGACGACAAATAATTCGATCTGGGATGTTGTACTATTAAATACTTTTTTAATTGGGAAGAAAAAGTATAAGGTTTATTTCCATAGACAAACATTAATTTGGGAGAGTGAAACACCACCTCACTGTAAGTGTTAATGACATTTGTTTTTTTAAGTATAACTTAAGGGTTAAAATAATGTAGGCCTTTGGCTAATTGTTGTTCTTCATTGTAAGGTGTAATAGGCTACCCCAATAGTTACATACTGGTATTGGTTAATGATTGCATGAATATGAACAAACCTTCATAATTCAAGGGAGTATTCGTTAACACATTCGCTGCAGGCCACGCAGAATCGGTGTGGTTCATATTCTGGGTACCAGGTCTTACACCAATTAGAGTGCGGTATTTGTTCCTTTTATCGCTTCGATGCAGCCAGTATGCGGCAGCACTGCGGGAAGGACGGGTATTTTCAAGCCAGCGTGTAGAGATGTGAGTTTTACTGTGGTTTAGTTCGTATAACATTTTGTGCTATTTCCTGGCAGCTGTGGAACTTCTCCGCACTAATTTTTGCCTCAAATTATACCCTCTATGTGGCAAGTCTACTTGACTACTGTTGTCTAGATTGTGCTGCTACCTTTTGGTGTCTTGTAGAACTACATTTAAGTTAGTTATGTTGTGACACAGTACATAGTAACTGCCATTCAATAGCCAGGAATTTAAAACATAACAGCGCCTACTGATATGATTATCACACGCGAGGGGAGGAAACCTGGCCCTTGTAGTGCTGCAGTCAATGTGTTAACCCAGTCAGCACTAAGCATTTTCATTCCCATCCCTGACGCATGTTGGTGTTCAGGAAAATATCAATAAAACAATGTTTACTGTAATTACAGACACGCTACATACTGGACTCACGGAAGTGGTTTTGGAACTGACTGGAGGATAAGTTGTGTGATTGATGGATGGACTGGAGGGGTAGTAGTGTGATCATATAGTCCAATCAGGTTCATTTATTGCAATTTGATTAAATGTGACATCACACACCAGATGAGCGGTGGTGATGAATAGATTAATTTTCTCCTAGCACTATTTTATGAATTAATGATTCGACACATTACAGATTGATCTAGGGCAACAATTTCTAATTGGAAAATTGCTAAGAAAGCGGTCAGGCCTAAGAAGTTACACAACTACAATAAGTTTTAACTTTGTTTTTATTAATATAACTTGGTAAATGGTTATTAAATATAACCTCTGTAATTTAAATGTTGTTAAGTCATACAGATCTACTTGATTTTAATAGGTTTTTCTTAGGTGAATTTATTAAGCAGTTTATCTGCTGGCATTTGGATATATAAAATATACTTTGTCACAACGCCAGTGCCCAACATATTGACCTGCAGTGCAAAGGAGTTGTAAATCCGTTTTTATATTATATATTTTGTACATGTTCACACTTTCTGGAAAGTCAGGGAATTTGAAAAAGTTCAGGGAAAGTTAGGGAAAAAGTTGGAAAACGCCGAAATTTCAGGGGAAATTCCTAATATTCTATACAACTCGGGGACAGTTTTTATTTAATCGTAAACGCAAAGTACTACAGTAAACACTTATTAGATTTATTGTTAAATCAATTTGTATGGTTCAAAGAAGAGGAAGTGAACTGGTAAAGCAATAAATGTATTTGTACCGGTATACAAACTACATCAAACTGTACACATTAAATAACAAAATGAAACAAAAAAACAGAGCGTGGACAGATGGGAAATATATAGAGGCAAAAAATTTAATTAACTTACCTATTGTAAAAAAAGAGTGTGTTCCAAGTCAAGAAAATTTAACATATTGGGTAGAGAAAGACAGAAAAATTCACTTTTTTGGTCAAGGAAAGTCAGGGAAATCATTAACTAAATAAAAGTATGAACCTTTTTTACATCAAATTAAACTTTCTAGACGATTTAACATTTGAAAATGTTGGATTATAGTAAATTTAGAGATTATCCATATCGTTATCAAACCTTTACACTTAAAAGGAGGTATGTCTATTAAAACATGAGTTTATAGACTATTGTTCTAACACTTATAGGTACCGTACTGAAACTTTCAACTGAGAGACCGGATCACATTTTATGTGTTTGTTTGTTCTCAATCTTAATTTGAGTTAAAATTATTATCTTCACAGTACCTTTCTAAAGCCCTCTTATAAATACCATATTCAAGTTTAATTTTCATATCTAGCTTTAGGCCGGTTTGTACATGTGAGAGTTTTTTACTGAGAGAGTTTGTGATGGAATGTGATAGATGATTAAGTGAGGGAATCTAGTATTAACAGAGGCAAAGGTTCGTTGTCCGTCAGTTTGTTATTGCGTAATGAACACACAAACACACGCACACACCCACAAACTGATGTACAATGAACCTTTGCCTCTGCTAATACTAGATTCCCTCATCACAAACTCTTTGAGAGTAAAAAACTCTAACTGGTATACCGGCCTTTATATTCAGAAAATATCACAAAATAAGTAAAGCAGAGTTCTTGTCTGTGTGTGGATCGCCGTACGGCTAAACTACAAGGAGTTAACCCTAGCAGTTGCCAATGATGTAAGTGGGAAATGGCCAAGCAGATTTGGCCAATTTGCAGACCTTTTTTTTGAAAATTCGTATAAATTCAACTGTAGAAGTAAACCTAGCCAACCTTATATTCATTTTGATCGGAAAGAACAGGAGAATCTATAAATACTAAAATAAAAAAGATGTAGAGTAAAATATTTTTTCTGTAAAGTGAAAAGAATAAAAAAATTTGAAATTCTTTTGGAAATAGCCTCGGTGAAATTGTTTCTGCAGATTTGTTATAGAAAATTCATTAGGGCCTATATACATTTTGTAGACAATCTAATACATACATCTAATCCTACATATAACATGTTGGGGAAAGAATTTCTTTTTGTAAGTTTTAGGGGCGTAATATAATAATAAACGGAAAACCGAAAAACGTGTAAACTGTACAGTGTTAGTTTTTGTTGTGAATAAGTAATAATATATGAACACAATAATAATGTTGTATACATATTTGTAAAGCTGATGAAGTAAGGAATCTAAAAAAAGTCATAAAGTTGATGGTAAAAAATTATTATCACTTATAAATAAAAGAATTTTTTGCAATGTTTGCGTATTTGGGATAAACAATTTCACAGTATTTAGTATATAACTTTTTCACAAAAGTTTTTCCCCCAAAACAATAGAAACATGTTGTAGTACGTTCAATTCCGTACGTAAAAATATATAACACCTAGGGTAAATTATTATTTTTATATGTGTTATGCAAAAATATATAAAGTAGTTACATACTTGGTAATTTTTTGAAAGTTATTATTTTTTTCATTGAGAGCTATTTATAAACACTAAAGATTACTGTTACATACACACAAACACTTCCCTAACACTAAAACTCCGAAATAATAAAGGACATAGTAATAATTCACGGAAAAGAGATAGCGCGCACGGACTTAGTTCTTCACGCAATGGCTAACACAGAGTGACACAGATAAGTGAAGGATCAGGTAACGCAATACTGCCGTCTTCATGAGTAAATGCAGATGTTACTCTGCAGCAGCGCTGCCAACGGCAAAACTAAATTCCTCCACATTTCTTCCTCTACAAAATGACATATTATTTGACTAGTTCCGATTCGGACAGTTGGCTATCGTTATAGATATAAAAAAACACCTGTTTTCAAAAAAAATCATCTGTCCAATGAATATTTCGTTAAAAAAATCAATACCAAAATGAAGTACAACTGTTTAGCAGTGCATTGATACCAACCACAACTTCCCGCAGCAAAAATTACCCCAGCTTGGTAATTTCAAAAATACGTGTTTTTCCATTGTCTGAGCGTCGGCTGCAGGAATCGCGTCGCGTCAAAAATTCATTTGATTTCTAATTGTCGTGACATTGTTATACATGCTACACGGTTCATTTATGTAATAAAATGAAAGTTCAGAATATGATCTTTCGAATGATATATAGATTGTTCACTTTAGAGTTGATTATTTATGGTTTTTTAATGTTACACATTTTTTGGTCCCATCGGATTCGAACGGTGGCCACTCTAAGGCGACAAAGCAAACAGTGCGAATCTGAAGGTTGACCACAGCTAGGATTAAGGCATGAAATTTTTCAGGGTAGGTTCCTTTAGGTTACAGCTGTTGTACCTGAGACTCAGTTTCCTCGAAATCCTCCAGGACTAATCCAAAATTCCAGTGTTAATCAAATGAGACCATATGGTTACAGTTTCCTGCTATTTATTTAATGTTATTTAAATAAACAGCTGACATTAGTAATTTACTTGTTTAACTACATTTTATACCTGGGTGAAACCGGTATAATCAGCTAGTTTATAATAAAGTGAAAAAATAATGAGGGCCTGGCAGACTGGTTCTTTCTCTTGATGTTAAGAATATCGTACTTACATATTATTTGGAGACCCATTTTTTACAGTATGCCGCAGAAATTAGGTCAGGTTAGTTTGCTATAAATACGTCAATCATACTTACTTGAGTTGCTTGAGTTCCGTTTGTCCTGCTTTATTTTATTTTTTTGTATTTCAACGCCAATAGCATTTTTTATTAATAGAGCACTCAAACGCTTTTAAGGAAAGAGGTCCAAACCCCTCAAATTTTTGTGGGCACCCTGGGTTTTAACCCGTGACCCCTTGAACCAAAGTCCAAGACACTGACTGTTAGGCTAGCGAGATGCCCCATGAATAGCAATTTCAGTCACCAAATTCTACCTCACTCAGCAAAGTCGTGTGGTCATTGCCAGGTAGCAATGAGCCTGGATCCTGTCTCGCTTGATTCATGCATTTGTTGATATAAGTATAGGTTTTCACTGTGCTTTGTATCTTCACTATGAGTGACTGTGTTTATTTGTGATAGCCTATCCTAGCCTACATGTATCTATAAAAAAAGATAGAGATTACTTATTTATGGATAGCCTTTGGTTCATTGATTTAACAATTTAATCAAAAGTTTAAAATACCTGTTCCATTAAATGATCTGTGTAGTTGGGAGACTACAGTTCCGTGTTATTTATCAACACAACTTAAGGTAGTCAAGTAGTTACATGTCCATTTTCATGAATGTTGTCTTGTTGAAAAATATTTGTACACTTAAAACACTCACATCACACATAAAAATTTAGTTAAAAATAAATTTTGCCAAATCACTAAAAACACAACGGACACGTGCGGCACCGATAGTTACCAGGTCATGACTAGATGTGTCGATAAATATCACGAAACAGCTGTAGTCTCCCAACTACATTGGATCATTTGATGGAACAGGTATTTTAAACCTTTTATATAGAGAACTATCGCGAACCACGCCGAGCGCAGGTAGGCCACCATCATGGTTCGTGTGCTTTAGTCCGCTTCCCTCCCTGTCTCAGTGATAGCCGACTCTCGTTCCTGAGCGGTCACACATCTTGTTCCTACAACCATTAAAAATGGTGGCGCCACTTAAAAACCCTACCAAGTGTGAGATTCACAGTGTTGTTCAGTTACGGAATGCACCAAATGCCTATAGAAATTTTTTTTATATAAACCCCTAAGGAAGTTTATCATGATATATGATCAAGTTTGCTCTAGGTCGTAATATGGGTTGGATGAGTTTTGATTCATTTGGTAACGATCTGTTAATATTTGTATAACTTATATACACCTGTAGCAGCTTACCTACATACTTAGTCCTGTTTAATCACGGTCACTATATATGTTGGTGCAATGAAGTGTAGGGTTACCATATTCTCTGGGTTAAAAAAGAGGACACCCGTACCCGTTGACAGGCGGATTAACACATGTGACATAAACCAAATAAAACTCTCCTCCATATAAATAACATGGGAATTTGGAAGTCCCGTGGGGCAGAGCCCTGGGGCCTAAATCAAAATTCTGGCTCTACAGTGACTTAGAACTTGAAATTATCTTTTAAATAAAAAAAGAATCATCAAAATCGGTTAAGCATTAACTTCAGGAAGTAAGTGAATAAAATGCAGGATTTTTTTAAAATATGTAGATAAGTTGTTAAAACCTAATTCCCTATATTTCATTTGTTGCTCATAAAAACCCGGACAAATGGTGGGTTTACCAAAAATCTGCCTGGACGTTTTCGAATGATCCAAAAAGAGGACATGTCCGGGGAAAAGAGGACGAATGGTAAACCTAGAAGTGTGTATTTTTAATTTATTTCTAACATTACCCCTACTATTATTCGTTAATAATATTATCATTTACCGTGCCTCCCTATATGTGTTATTCCTAAAGATAAGTTTATTGAAAACCAAAATTATATATTTAATATCATTTAACATGTGTGCTTTCGCCATATCAAGCAATGCCAATAATGTAATGTATGTGCAATGATCTGAACCATGGTAATAATAAGTTTTCTATATTTTTCAATATAAAGAAATCTTAAATTGTTCTTAACAGATAAATGATTATGTGTGGCTACTTGTCTATAACAGTTATAACTAATTTTGAAAGAATTATAACCAAACTTAAATTTATTTCTACAAACGTTCAATTCATCATTGATAATTACATCAATTAATTAACTTGGACTAATTAAAGATGAATCAACAAAATAAAGACCAGTAGTATGGGAGTACTACTCCGGTTTCAGCAATTATTACGAGAGGGTATACAATGCTCTTTCATAGTGTATTGGGGGCTAGTTCAGCCATGAAGTTCATAGCTAGTGACTGACTGAAAATTAGGAAGGAATAAAGTGTCCTGTCAGTGTGTTCATTTGAAAACTGTCTATATATAATTGGGGGTCATGAATGTTAAATGAATCTATTCTGACTATATTCAAATTGTACTACGTACTTTTAATGAATAATGATTTGATTGACTGAGTGATCCCATCAAAAGCCCCTTGTGACCTCAGTAAATGAATAGTGTGAGATGTGAGGGCTGAACCTCCGCCAAGATTTGTATTACAAAGTAGATATAATTCACAAAATCTTTGGGATCTAAAATTGTTATATTTGTTTCAAATTCAACATTAGTCTTTAATATTTTTGATTTTCAAAGTTTGGAAATGTTTGAGTAGGCTGTATGTCATATTTTTATTTACCATATTTTATTTTAGGCACTAACAATTAGGATTAGGTACAGGCAGGCTGCATTAATCTGAATATAATTTTGCTCAAGATATTCATGTAAACAAAACAGTCAGATTAACAAGGGTATGTAAAAAAATACCAAAGATACGTTAAATGTCGTTATTAATTCAATTTAAAATATATACTATACCTATTATAACAGCCCAGGGTAAACAAATTTGTGGTTCACTATTTTAATAAACGTCATAATACGTGTAAAACTACAAATATTATACCACTAGCTGTGGCCGACTGAAGGCAATTTAGAGCAGTACAGGGTTTAAACAAAGCTCCCTTAGGAATAAATCGTTTTTTATTCTGTTTTATTATTTGTTTGTTTTTAAAATTGCTCAAATGAAACTTCTCTACCTTTGCAAGTTATTTTTACAGATTCATGAGCTCCCCCGAAATAATCTTCGTTTAGGCCTAGTTAATGTTTGCTTGGAAAAATATTGTTTATAGATTAAGCTGTATTACTAGAATTACATTTTCTTTCATAAGCAGAAACAACATATAATAGAAAAATGTCTTTTAATTTTTTGTCTGTTTACTTGGTAAAAAAAGTATCATTTCCTTACCGTTCTTGTCTAACAATTTGTCCCACTTTAAGTCGGGACACCCGGTCTAACAGGTATATGTTGTTCACCTTGAACACCTTATCACACGCCTATTAGCCTCTCGTCTTGTCATTACCATTACAATGCTGTTCATCTTATATACGGATGAACTATTCAAATGGCTAACTTGAACATTCATTCCTTTTCAATCCTCCTTATGTTAAGGAATGGATTGTCTCCTTTTAAATACCCTTAACATATCTGTCTGTAAGTCCTTGTTTTTACCCTCTGCCTGCGTTTTTTACTATTCCAATAATGTCTTTATATTGTATTATATACCAAACAATTTTGCCTGTTTAAAGGTAGGCCCGAATAATAATGAAATAAAAATGTCGTTTCCTTGTTATTAAGGCCAATGGTTTTCTGTTAAGGTCATTAACTATCTAAATTATTCCCCCAACAAGGATTTTTGGCCAAGGGTTAAAGTCATTGTATCTTTGGCTCAGTCCAGACTGAAGTAAGTTTCACACTACAGTTTATTGTAAAATCTGTGTTATATTTTGCTACTCCAGATTTAAATCTGATAATATTGGTGTGCCTGGTCACTCCAGACGTCCTGTCTAATGGTGAACACCTCTAATACCTGGATCTCAAGTCCATGCCACCAGTTCCCAGCCTATGTGAGTCTGCAAGAACGAACCCGTCAGTGATGGTTATTAGCCACAGCATTGGAAAGCGTTAATTAGCTGCAGGTGGAGTTTTCAAGGTCACCAGTTGCTTCTCTAATTAGTGAAATGGGATCAACTGTTTCTTGGCAACTTAATAATGTGAAACTGCCAATATCTGGGTTGGCTTTATTGGTGGGTTTGCTCTCTTTGTTACCTGGCCTGGTTTTTACTTTTATGAATATTGTTGGAATGGACGTGACGTAGAGATAGCCTAACACACTTTTTATTATATTTGATAAAACATATACGCCATTTGAAGTATATGTATACTTTAAATCTTGTTAAAATTCAGGGGTTAATGTAAAGATTGCAGATGTGTTATGGACAGCAATATTTCCTTTTTAATTGTTCGTAACCCTGATGTTATACTAATTTTAGCGAATTTTCCCTATAGGGAAGAAGCTATTACCGTAGGTCTCATGGTAAGACTTAAGCCCGAGATCATGATAACTTTTTGTTTTGAGGTCCCCAGATGCCAAAAACACTATTCGTTCAAATTTATATATATGTATATATATATATCTATATATATATATATATATATATATATATGTGTCCGTTAACACGATAACTTGAGTAAAAAACGTCCGATTTTGATGAAATTTGGCTCAAATGTGTAAAATGACATTCATGACTTTAAGTTCGAAAACCATAAAAATCGGACCATGGGAAGGGGGGTTTATGGGGGTTTTAAATTTTCCAAAAACCAGTTTTTTGTATTTTTCACCCAAAAAAATTTAAAAGACTTAATTTTGGTTTCAACCATGTTATAGAGCTTAAAAAAACAAATAATATAGTATTTTGAATTATTAACCTAGGTTAAGTGGTTGCGGAGAAAATCCAAAAAACCTACTCATAAAATCTCCCATGTTAATGTTATGGGAAAAATGTTTTTTGCTTTTCCTCAGTTCATTTTAATGTAAACTTCACATTTGCTTTTACCAATCTGTTCATTTCCACAAAACAATCATTTTGGTGTTTAAATTGTGATTCTACGCCCAACCGTTGCAGAGATATTCAAAGTGCTAAACACAGTACGTTGTCCAATGTTATCCTTATGGAGAATAAATAAAATTTGATATCTCGATTATTTATGAATGTGTGTTGATGAAATTTGGTACGTGGCTTCACGTAGTACTGGTATATTGATATTTGCACAAACAATTTATTTTTTATTGATTATTCCCGTAGCAGCAAACCTGCGTACTCAGCCCCCATGTTATTCTTATGGAGAATAAGTAAACTGTAATGACTCCCTTAATTATGAACATAAATGAATAAAACTTGGTATGTAGCTTCACTTGGTTGAGTTATATTGATAATTATATAAAAACCCTTTTTTTTCTTGTTGCAGCAAACCTGCTTTCTCAGCCCCCATGTTATTCTTATGGAGAATAACTAGAATGTTATAAAGCGCTTATTTATGATTGAATATTGATGGAACTTGGTTTGTGGCTTCTCCTAGTTAAATTCTATTCATATTTGCATAAAAACAAATTGTTTGTGTTCCTTGTTTCAGCAAACCTACGTACTCATTACCATTGTTATTCTTATGGAGAATAATTAACATCGCTTATGTGTGAATATATTTTTATTAAACTTGGTATGCGGCTTTATGTGGTATTAAGACATATTTTATGCATTGGAAATTCGCTGAGTATGCAGGTTTGCTGCGACGGGGGTATTTTTTGTATATACACTGGAGTCATGTAAGGTATGTTGAAATTTACAAAAAAAAATATTCCTTGTAAATAATAATAGTATTGAAAAATAACTAAAAAATGTTCCATAGTAATAGAAATTTTGACTCTCCAAAAGTATATATTTCAACATTTCTTTAATTTTTACAATGGTTTTCAAAATAAATACCCCCGTCGAGCTAACCTGCGTACTCAGCGAATTTCCAATGCATGTATATGTTTCTCACTACCACATAAAGCCACTCACCAAACTTCATATAAATAAGTGATTATAGCATTTTATGTTTTCTCCATAAGAATAACATCAGGGCTGAGTATGCAGGTTTGCTGCTACGGGGACAGTCAACAAAAAAAAAATATTGTTTGTGCAAATATTAATATACCAGTACTAGGTGACGCCATATGCCAAGTTTCGTCAGTATACATTCATAAATAATCTAGACATAAAATTTTAGTTGTTCTCCAATAAGGATAACATTAGACAACATACTGTGTTTAGCACCTTGAATATCTCTGCAACTGTTGGACGTAGAATCACAATTTAAACACCAAAATGATTCTATTTGTAGAGCTGAACTGTTTGGTAAAACTGTGAGGTTTTCAGTAAAATTAACTGAGGAAAAACTAAAAACCTTTTTCCCATAAGATTAACATGGGACATTTTATTAACCCTTTTTTTTAGATTTTCTCAGCAACCACTTGACCTAGGTTAATGATTAAAACCACTATATGATTTATTTATCTAAGCTCCATAAAATAGTCAAAACCAAAATTGAGTGTTTTAAAAATGTTAGGGTAAAATATCCAAAAGACCGATTTTTGGATAGTTGAAAACCCCCATAAAACCCCCTTCCTTTGGTCAGATTTTTCTGGATTTCGAACTTAGTCATGAATATTGCTTTACACCTTTGTCTCAAATTTAATAGAAATCGGATGGTTTTTTTAAGTTATCGTGTTAACGGACACATATATAAATCCCGAAAATCTTGTTCATGTACAGCCTATTATATCCTTAAAGTTGTTTAAATATAGGTTTTGCAATATTTTACATAAATTGCAGTTGTTTAAGCGGCTTACGCGTCTCACCAAAAGCGTTGCTTCACTAGACTCTTTCACTTGTGTAGCTTGTCAAGAACACAGTGATTTTGTAATATAAACTATTTTCCGTGTTCTCATCCATAAACAGTTTGTTTAAAATGCCGAGTACTTATATTCATGATTTCCCTCCAAGGCGAGCGTATTTGCTTTGCTTATTGCGTTTTGCTCGTTTCGTTTCATTTTGGGCATGTTCGTTTTATATTCAGTCTTCAGTTTGAATAGTTCTCACGATAAATTCATTCGATAACACGAACAAGCAACCGTTAATGAAATTGTTCGATATCTTAACAAACGATAACCTCATTTCGGCAGAGGCGAAAAAGTGCTCACCGTATAGAAACCCCAAAAGTCACATCTGGAGAGTAAGAGCTTTCGATTGATACCAAATATGAAGTATAAAATAATCATTTTAGGGGTCGAAAATGATTTCTATTCAAGAAATTCTTTTAATAATATAGATTATAACAAAATATAAAACAAACTAATTAGTTCTAAGATAATCTAAGTAAGATTTTTGTACGTTGTCAATTAAAAGGAAGAATCACGTTCCTCACGGCAAAATAAAACACTGCCTCGCAAGATCCCTCTTAGTGGCCTCGCCCCGTGCGCCCTTAGGGAAAAACGGTCCTGGGTGTTAAAACAAATTTAAGAGTCTTTAAACAAATTTGTAGCACCAAATACAACGAGTTCGCACGCAGCACACTGACGCGAGGGAAGTGAATTTCCACACAACAAACTTTAAAAACTTTAAATCAGTGTAAAAACAGTTATTCCAAATTTTTATTGAAATTTGAAAACATTGATTTTTTTGCTGTTCTGTTGCTCCTGGTTTAATTTACCTGCAATGTAAATTTTGCGCATTATAAGGTTTAGAGAAGGTCCAGTGAATAACAGGCTTTTCTAATGTAAAACCCCCATATAACAACCTACTGTGTTTGGTCGATACACATTTCTTTTAATAACTCGGTTAATGTTTATTGTAGAAAGACAAGAGATGGCAAACTTTCGCCTCACTAGTTCCCATCTTTGTACATGCATTAATGTTACATCCGGGGCTTTTCTTAGGGCCCAAAAACTCTAAATTTGAAAGAATAATCCCTAAAAAAGGGGTTTAGATTTTATCCGATTGCTTTGCCGGTTCTGCCCAATGAACTTGTCCAACTGATTATAGAAAGGAACGTCCCTACCAAATTTGAAGTAAATAGGACAAAAAATGCACCGCTAGAGTGCAAACGCACAATATATATATATATATATATATTATATATATATATATATATATATACAATTTTGAACGACCCCCCGAAACGTGTTGAGGGGTTCACGTTAAGAACTTCTATGGTGGTCCCGGGATTAAGTTTCACCATGCGGGTCATGCTAATAGTTTACTTTCTATAAGAAATTCACCAATAAAGGAATAGTGATAGGCCTAATTATGGTCATAAGAGAATAAGAAACATGTGATATCTTGCTTGTTTATTAACATTAACATAAATTAGTAAAATTTGGAATGTTGCTTTATGTGATGGTGATCTATTTGCATTTGTATAGAAACCAGATTTTTGTTGCCCTTGATGCAGCAAATCTGCATACTCGGTCCTAATATTTTTCTTATGGAGAATAAATAAAATGTCATATTTCACTTATTTATGAATATGCTTTGATAAAAGTTGGTAAGTTTCTTCATGACTTTGTGAAGTACCATTTGAAATTCGCTGAGTATGCAGGTTTGCTGCAACTGGGGTATTTTATTGTTAATCGTCATTGCGATATACAGAATTGAAAATGTTGAATTTGTCTAATGCGGTTAATTTGTTATCCTTCTGAAGTAATAATAATATTCCAGAAATGTATAAAATGTCAGATCAGTTTGAAACCAGATTTTTTCACATCCTCCATTTCCTGTGCATACGACGGGAAAGCGAGTGTCACTGCCACACATTTATCAGAACAGTGTACCGATATCGATGCCGTGGCCATGGCGGAAGGGTGGAAGCGACTGTGCTTGCACCCTGCGGGAATTTGGGAATCCCGCGCTGCCCGATTTGGCAATAAGGCACCACTAACAAAGAATTGAACGACGCGGCAGTACTTCGTGACACTTCTGTACCTGATTTATTTTTCTATGGTGAGACATAGCAATTTATTTATTCTCTACAAGAATAACATTAGGGCTGAGAATGCAGGTTTGCTGAAACAAGAAATATAAGAAATGTGTTTTTATGCAATTATCAATATAACTCAACTACGTACCAAGTTTTAATCATTTATGTTCATAATCAAGGGATATATAAAACTTGATTTGTTGTCCATAAGAATAACATTAGGGCTGAGTATGCGGGTTTGCTGCTATGGGGACAATCAACAAAAAATCATTTTTTGTATAAATATCAATGTACCAGTACTAGTTGAAGCCACATACCAAGTTTCATCAATATACATTCAAAAATAATCGAGATATCAAATTTTAATTATTCTCCATAAGGATAACATTGGACAACGAACTGTGTTTAGCACTTTGAATATCTCTGCAACGAATGGACGTAGAATCACAATTTAAACATCAAAATGATTGTTTTGTAGAGCTGAACCGATTGGTATTAGCAAATGTCAAGTTTACAGTAAAATTAACTGTGGATATATTAAAAACCTTTTTCCCATAAGATCAACATGGGAGATTTTATGAACAAGTTTTTTGGATTTTCTCCGCAACCACTTAATCTTGGTTAATAATTCAAAATACCATATTATTTGATTTTTTAAGCTCTATAAAATGGTCAAAACCAAAATTCAGTGTTTTAAAAATTTGAGGGTAAAAAATTTAAAAAAATTATTTTTGGAAAATTTAAAACCCCTTCCCATGATCCGATTTTTCTGGTTTTCGAACTTAAAGTCGTGAATGTAGCTTTACATGTTCGTGCCAAATTTCATCGAAATCGGATGTTTTTTTTTCAAAAGTTATCGAGTTAACGTTCACACACACATACACACACACACACACAGATATATATATATATATATATATATATATATATGTATGTGTGAATTTGAACGAAGATTGTTTTTGGCATCTGGGGACCTCAAAGCAAAAATTCATCATTGTCTCGGGCTTAAGTCTTACCATGAAACCTACGGTAATAGATTCTTCCCTATAGGGGAAATTTGCTAAAAGATTTGGTAGACATGTTTGGCTTCAGAAGAGGACTCTTTTCCTCTAGATTTGACTTAATGTGCCAAATTAATATCAACCCTTGTTTGGGCTTCAGAGATATAAATGTAAAATGTTATTTTTCTATTCTAAAATTGTAAACATGTATTCAAAATATTAGCCTACATTTGTTAACCCTTCCTTGCATTTATATTTTAAAATTTTCATATTTTTATAGTGATTAATCTTGAATCCAGAGTTAAAATCAATTTATAAAAAGGGATGTGGGGGCAGCTGTAGATCTGACTATGTACATGTACAGATAACCATGGCAGTAATAAAAATCAATTCTTTAGTTCAACTTTTAAATAAAGCAACACTTACTTTGAATCAACTAGAATTATTGTGGTTCTTGCTTGTTCATGAATAACAAAAAACTTGATAAAAAATACATGTTAAGTAGCTTTATGTGGTAGTAAGGTACATGTTATAATGTGTTTATCGGTAATTCGTTTAGTAAGCTACACAGGTTTGCTGCGACGGGGCTATTTTGTATTTTTGTATTTTTTTGTATTTTGGCTATTCTGTATTTTGCATATAACCAAATGTAAAACTAATATTTTAACTTTCTCAAGTAATTATTTGTATTGAATACTCTTCTTTTGTTGCGTTCCACAACTCAGCTAGCTGTCAAATCTAGTGTTCCTTCTTGCTACCTCTTCCTCTGTTTTCCGTTCTTCCTGCCTGTTTTCCTTTTGTCTCTCATTTTATAGTTTGCTGTTTATAAGGAAACTATTTTTGAGAAACCATTTCACTTTTAAAACTTTTCACAGTTTGCTTTATTTATTCTCAATATCAGGTCCAATTTTGTGTTGATTTATGAATTTCACAAATTGTATCAAACCAGTAATATTACTAATAAGGTACTTTCTGGATTTATTAAGGGAATTTAGTCTGTCCTTTACTTATACCTTTTTAGATGGAATTGCCCCACTTTCTCTTATTGACTACAAAACCTCCTGCTGTTGTGCTGTTGTTTGGATGTGTTTATAACAATTCCAAATCATTTCAGCTCGTACCAGCCTACCGATAAACGACATTATCGCAGTCAAGTACGTCCACAGCGCAGACCAGAGCTGTTGTCCGACTCAGCCCCAGAGCGGAGTGTCAGAAGATGTGGAGGCTGTGCACCTGGACTTCACCGTCCACTATGTTGTCCAAGAGAAGCAGAACGAATGGAACTACAAAAGGGTCGACTTCAAGAGTTCTGATCACAGACAAGTCACCAGTTGGGTCGTGACACTGGATACCATGCTCAAAGGTAACATCACACTTGATTACTAATTTACGAATGTTCGGATATGTCGCTTGAAATATTCATTACGGTGAGGGTTGAGACCGGTAATTATCATATTACTGCAATGATCAATCCATATGTTTACTGTGGCGACATACTGATGCAGCGCTTTTAAGTGAGCAGCACTGCTCGGTAAGGAAGTATATTTAGAGCCTGAATCATAAAAAAGCCTCGGTTACCTGCATAAAGTAAAAAAAAAACAGATTTCCTATTTTTCTCCTCCAACATACTAAGTTACCCCCAATGACATATTTTAATGTTTTTGACTTTGAGTTTTAGTTTATCTAGGCAAAAGTAAGATTTCTGATGTAAATCAATATAAATGTTAATAGTTCTGATGCTGAAACAATACCAAAGTGTGGGAACTAACTTCACACTGCAACCAATTCCTTGGAATATCCTACAACAGTTTGTTGGATAAGTTTTAGAGCTGAAAACGCTTGATTCTCGAGTGGGAACATATTTGCTGTCAAGTCACTTATAAATCCAAGTTAGGTAAAGAAGTTAAAACTCAACCTAAGAGGGTAAACTTGGCAAAATTAGATTTGGTAAAATTATTTCTATTTATATTCCCTCGTTGAGCCTGATGATGGTTGGTGTGACCGATCATAATCGATTGCCTTGTACCATTTGAAAACTGTCATGTATAAGAATGCAGTGTAAATGTAAATATATTACTTGAAGTGTTGCATGTTTTTTAATTACAGCCTACATTTAGTTTTTGCCATTTTCTATTTTGTTTAGTATATGTACTTTGTTTTCTTTTTTATAGTCTTGTGTTGTTGGTTTCTCCTTAGTATAATTTTTACTGACTCATTTAGTTTAGTCAAGCATCAAGACTTGTATAACAAGTTAGCTTTTGACAATTTCTATTGTCAAATTGTTTATGGAATACTTTTTTTTCAGAACTGAAACAGAGACCGAAGCACCTGCTGATGTTTGTTAATCCGTTTGGAGGGAGGAAAAGAGGGCTGAGAATCTACAAGGAGTTAGTAAAGCCCCTGTTTGACATCGCAGGTGTTACAGTAGACCTAACGATAACACAGCGAGCCAACCACGCTCGCGACGTCTTACTGGAGGATGATCTTTCACCGTACGATGGAGTGGTTTGTGTGGGAGGTGACGGGACGTTCTCGGAGCTCATGAATGGCCTCATAACTCGGACTGCCAAGGACAACGGCATTAACCCGGATGACCCTTCTTGTGACCTGATTAAGCCCAAGCTGCGACTGGGGGTCATTCCCGGTGGCAGCACGGACACTGTGGCCTATTGCATCCACGGCACTACGGATATTCAGACTGCTGTCATTCACATTATCATCGGTAATAAATGTCAACTATTATTATAGAAATATTATCCAGTAGGCTTCCACAGTCCGAAGATACACTCTTGTAGTTCATTTATGGGTTACCTAGTCTGTGTAGATGAACGGTTGTGTTCGATTTTCGTAGTCATGTGTAGATGTCGACAAATTTGGTGACCGATGTTTCGGATGTATTACAATATCCGATCTTCAGTGTGACGTAAATTTGTAGCGTAAACTTACTAAAATTCATTCATTGACTGGCACGCTCGTCCGACTCTTCCACTTATATAGGTGCTGCGGCCGTAGGTTGCACACATACCTTACCTGGTTAGCAACCATTGTATAATCCTCAGGAATGCCGGTAGTACTGGCACCTTCTCTATGGTTTCCAATGCAGTTGTTCTTGGAATTGCTGTGAGGAGGCGGAAGGGCAGTATCTCCATTCGGTGTATTAATCGAGAATGTTTGCAGGTTTTCTGTGTCCGGTATTGGATTTATTTTTAAGCACATCGGTAATGTATTTAAAAATGGGAACCGATTTTGATTTAATCCGTAATCCGTATCTAAATTCAAATTATTTGGGTATTTTTTTATTTGTATTGCTTCACATATTTTCTGTTGATACTGATTACTACTAATTAATTAATTACAACTAATTCTTGTCACCCTGAAGATTGTAATACATCTGAAATGTCGGCCACCAACTTCGTCAACAACTACACGGACTAACCCGAAAATGAACTACAACAGTGTACTATTATATAAATTAAGAGTGGCCACTTAACCGGGAATTACGAGGACTGGGGAAAAACCGTGAATGAGCCCGGAAGAACATTGTGGAACCAGGGGGAACATAATAATTTGTTAGGTCTTTAAATTTTATTGGAAAACTTACTTTGATGAACAATATAGGATCATCACCCAGATTATTTCTAAACAATTTTCTAATCAAAATTCACTGGAACCCTAGCTCTCGACAGGTAACATTTATTTGATGTGTGACATTCTCCAAGTCATTATAAGGAAACGATGATAATTTTATCCAGGTTGATGCCAAGTTTTCTTACAATCTATTCTGCATTGTATTAGTATTTTTACTACTGAACTATCACTAGCCTAAAAGCCTGCCTGTGACTTTGATGGGAGTAATGAAGATATAGAGCATAGTTTATTCTCCTGTCATAATTTTTGCTGCAGTGTTGGTTTTTGAGTTCTAGAGGTAAAATCAACAAGGACTTACAATTTCAGTTGTCTATGTCCTGTTTATTTTATTACCCCTCAAACGGCTACGCATATACAGTAGAACCTCGATAGTTCGACACTCGATAGTTCGACAGTCTGTATACTTCGACGCTGGCCGTGACGACATGACATGACAGTAGCGGCAATAGTGTCCTAGATGGGTTCTCTAGTCAGTGATGGGAGCCCGCTTATTGTTTTCGCGAACAAGGCATTACCGCCTTTTCTATAAATAACTTCCTTCCTACCCCCTATCCCATGCTATCCACCCCCCTTCCCCGCCCTTTCCAGTAAGTAGGTCGTCAGTTCGCTCGAGACGCTGCAGGAGTTAAACACGTTTTTGATACTTTCGTGATACGCTATTGTTTTTCTGATCATAATACTCCCTGTGTTAAAGTGTTCCATATACTCCCTATAGTTTGACATTTCGATAGTTCGACACCCCTTTAGTCCACAAAGTGTCAAACTATCGAGGTTCTACTGTACTTGGAATTCCATAGAAATTGGTGTTGTCTTGTATTATTGCTTTCTATACAAAAATAAAATATAAGGAAGCGGGATTTTCAAAAGGTATTCATAACATATTGTGGTTTGGAACTAATAGAAGTCAAACATTTATAAAACTGGTAATAAAAAATCAGTTAAATGTGAGAGCTTGGTCTAAACACTCACTTTCATGCCATTTTGTAGAAGAAGAAAGCTAGCTTCTCATTGGCCCAGGTATACTGCCTTCTTCTTCTCTCTTCCTTTGGTGGGAAATTCAAATAGTGTTTCCTCAGGAGGGAATTTTGAATTTACAGTAGAAATCCAATTATCCGAACCCCAATTATCCGAATCGATTTTGAGTGAAATAATAGAAATACGCGGGAGCGCGTGTAGCGATAATGCGCCGTTCCGTTACTATGGCTTCGTGAGCGCTAAAATAAAAGCCCGCGCTGTTACCTTCCAGCGCGATATTTTCGCAGGGAACAATGAGTCATACCCCCTTCCCGCCCTGCTCATCATCAGTCGCTACTGTTCTTTCACCGTTCTTTAATATATGGTGATGTTTTTTGCTTAATTCCCGAGGTATACCTGATTATCCGAATTTCTGCATATCCGAATCGGCCCGATCCCCAATTAATTCGGATAATCGGAGTTCTACTGTATATTGTTGTTTTAAGGTAGTTTACAGGAAGAATGTGTGAGGTTACTAGTAAAATTAACTTTGAAGTGTGGATATGGATATGCAAATGAAATCATATTTATTTGGGCCTTAACATATTGTAAACGTTCTTAGTTTTATGATTGTGTCATAATCATAGAGCTCCCGTTTACCCAGTTATTATTTTTAAATAGCTGATTTTTGTGTCCACAATCTTTTAATTCTTTGTACAGCATTATTATTTCATAACATGTTTAAAAGTCAAAACCTAGTTTTTTTTTAGTTTTTTTAATGTTATCACACATATTCATTACTAGATGTTACCCGCAGCCCTCGTCCCACAAATGATTTATAAATACCCCCGTCGCAGCAAACCTGTGTACTCAGTGAATTTCCGATGCACTTTTTTGTCTTAATACTACATAAAGCCGCATACCAAGTTTCATAAAAATATATTAACAAATAAGCGATATTTTAATTATTCTATATATATAAGAATAACATTGGGGATGAGTATGTAGGTTTGCTTACACAAGGAACACAAACAATTGATTTTTATGCAAATATCAATAGAATTCAACTAGGTGAAGCCACATACCAAGTTTTATCAATATTCATTAATGAATAAGCGATATATAACATTTGAATCATTCTCCGTAAGAATAACATGGGGATGAGTACGCAGGTTTGCTGCAACAAGGAGCATAACAAATAGGTTTGTATGCGAGTATCAGTATAACTCAACAAGAGGTGAAACTACATGGTACCAAATTTTATTAATTTATGTCATAATTAAGGGAGACATAAGATTTGACTTATTCTCCATAAGAATAACATGGGGGCTAAGTACGCAGGTTTGCTGCTACAGGAAGTATTGGTAAAAATTGTTTTTTGTGCAAATAAGAATAGACCACAACCAGATGAAGCCACATACCAAGTTTTATTAATATTTGTTCATTAATAAGCGAGATATAAAATTTTACTTATTCTCCATATGATTAAAATTGGACAACACACTTTGTTTAGCACTTTTAATATCTTGGTAACCAATTGACATAGAGCAATGATCAAAAGACCAAATTATTTGTTTTTAAGCTAAATTTAATGGTCTAAACAAAAGTTGGGATTTAAAAAGAATTACATGTAAAAAGTTCATAAAACACATTTTTGGGGTACAAAACCCCCTTTAAAATAGAGCGACCTGTCTGGTTCTCGAACTCATGAAAATAGATCCTGCCTTACACGTTTGTACCAAATTTCATCAAGATTGGACCATTTTAGCGAATTTCCCCTATATGGAAGAAGCTATTAACGTAGGTGGCATGATAAGAGTTAAGCCCATGACCATGTTAAATTTTTATTTTGAGGTCCCCAGATGTCAAAAACACTATTCGTTCAAATTTATATATATGTATGTATATTAGCGAATTTCCCCAATAGGGAAGAAGCTATTATCGTGGGTGGCATGGTAAGAGTTAAGCCCGAGACCATTTTAACTTATTTTTTAACTTTATTTTGAGGTCCCCAGATGTCAAAAACACTACTCGTTCAAATTTATATATATATATATATATATATATATATATATGTGTGTCCGTTAACACGATAACTTGAGTAAAAATCGTCTGATTTTGATGAAATTTGGCTCAAATATGTAAAGTGACATTCATGACTTTAAGTTCGAAAACCAGAAAAATCGGACCATGGGAAAGGGGGTTAATGAGGGTTTTAAATTTTCCAAAAATCAGTTTTTTGCATTTTTCACCCTAAAATTTTTAAAACACTTAATTTTGGTTTCAACTATTTTATAGAGCTTAAAAAACAAATAATATAGTATTTTGAATCATTAACCTAGGTTAAATGGTTGGGGAGAAAATCCAAAAAACGTGCTCATAAAATCTCCGATGTTAATCTTATGGGAAAAAGGTTTTTTGCTTTTCCTCAGTTAATTTTAATGTAAACCTAATATTTGCTTTTACCAATCAGTTCAGCTCTACAAAAGAATCATTTTGGTGTTTAAATTGTGATTCTACATCCAACCGTTGCAGAGATATTCAGAGTGCTAAACACAGTACGTTGTCCAACGTTATCCTTATGGAGAATAATCAAAATTTCATATCTCGATTATTTATAAATGTATGTTGATGAAACTTGGCATGTGGCTTCATCTAGCACTGGTATGTTGATATTTGCACACAAAAAAAATTGTTTGCCGATTTTCCCCCCAGCAGCAAACCTGCATAACCCCTATGTTATTCTTATGGAGAATAAGTAAAATGTAATGTCTCCCTTAATTATGAACTTAAATTAATAAAACTTGATATGCATCTTCGACTTGTTAAGTTATATTGATAATTGCAAAAACATATATTTTTTGTTCCTTTTTGCAGCAAACCTGCGTACTCAACTTTCAATGTTACTCTTATGGAGAATAGATAATATGCTATATATCACTTATTTATTCGTGTATTTTTATGAAACTTAGTGAGTGGCTGTATGTGGTAGTGAGAAACATAGGCCTATACATGCATTGGAAATTCACTGAGTACGCAGGTTTGCTGCTACGGGGGTATTTACGAAAGTTATCGTGCCTACGGACATATATATATATATATATATATATATATATATATATATATATATATACTGTATATATGAACATATATATATATATATATATACTGTATATATGAACATATATATATATATATATATATATATATATATGAATTTAACGAATAGTTATCATGGTCTCGGGCTTAAGTCTTACAATGAGACCTACGGTAATAACTTCTTCCCTATAGGAGAAATTCGCTAAAACTATGATAGTTGTGTGTGCTGCATTCTGTGGTTAGCCTGTGGAACTACTACGAATAAAGATCAGCTATTTGTATTTTCATCAGCTCAACAAAAATTAATGTCCATAAGGAATACATGGGAACTTTGAACCCCCTGGGGCAAAGCCCTAAAGGATTTTCGACACTTTAATATGACTACATGTTAATCAGGACTATCAAGTACCTCTCTGCCAAATTTCAACTCAATCAGTCCAGTCAGGTTCCCCACCCAACCGTGAAAACCGTGAAACCTTGAATAAGCCGTGAATTTTGTATACCGTGAAAAAACCTGGAATAAGCCATGAATTTTGATATAAAACCTTAAAAACATATCAAACTTGAAAAACAATAAAAAATATCTTATATCAGAAAATATCACAGTTGTTTTCAGATAGGGAAATTTACAACAGAATTATTTAGTAAGTTGTTAATACGGTGAATACCGCGTCGTCTGCCTACTTGCAGATTGCAGCTGTGCGGATCATTTAGGCCTGGTTCTGGTTTCCGTTTCCACGGTTCAAAGTAACTCGGGCGACAGTTCTTATGTTGCTGGTGTTTTTATCACTGTCAACTGACTGCTGATTGGCACTTGTGTAAGACAGTTTATACATCTTCTTTACTGTATGTCAGTTGCCTATTGTTTTGTATTAGTCGGTGTAAACAAGCTACAGTAGACAGCTATTGTAACTGTACAACTGTCACATCACTGCGTCAGTAACTCGCGCATTCCGTGTTCACAGTCCATAGTCAGCCAATTCGAGGGTAATTACCCTTGTTGGTGATAATTAGGAACTTCGAAGGTAAAAAAGGGTAATTTTACTAAAGCCTTTAAAAATATAAAAATTTATATTATACTATGTTTTATACTTATTATTATAATCAATGTTGTTTATTTATGATTAAATTATTAAATTTCTCTATTTTATTGACCATTCCGATTTTCGTTACTCTGACGAATACTCACGAACCCCATAACAGAAATGAAGCTTGAGTAAGGAGTACATGTAGAGTGATCGTCTCATGTTAAAAATATGGAAGAGCCACGAGTTTCAGTAATGTCTGAAAGTTTGAACTTCAACCAGACAATGAATAACGAAAATAGATAATGGGGATTATTGTCACCTGTCTCCGCCCACCTAATCCGAGCAGTTGATAGACTGAAAGATAGATAGCGTTAGCTGTTTTATAATTGGTATTTATGGCTATAAACGAAATTTCATCAGCTGTTAGTCATTTATATACTGTGGTTTGTTAAGCAGCAAAATACATTCTGAGATAAATCCGTTATATCTCCCATGAAAAAATTTGAGACAAAAAACTGCAGGCGTGTGTAACTTCTATTTTCATTCTTTATTGTAAACTTAAAACATTAATTATACATCAGTGACATCTATTGGCGGCTCCCTCAAACCTATCAAATTCCAAGCACATTTCCTTTTTTTTATTAGCACCCTTTACTCAAATACAGGAGTTTAGATTTCGAGGGTATTTGAGGGTAATTTTGACGAGGATCGAGGGTAATTCGGGAAAAAGTAATTGGCAGCACTGAGCTAAGTAGAAACCGCCAGCATCAGCAACCGATAACCGATAGACTGATGACTCACGACGACTATAAAACAAAGATACTCTAATAGAGTTCTTTAGTTCTTATGTTTTTAAAGGTTCACTTTTATGGTATTTACTGTGACATCGTAATTGGAATGCGGGAAAGTTTTAACTAGTATTTGATCGCTGTGCCGCGTCTGCTTTGTTGTTTTACGACCGATATATGTTATGTTTTTTAATATTTCGACTGTGAAATTGACAATTTTTAGACCTTTAAAACCGTGAAAAACCCGTGAATTTGATTATTAAGTTTGAGTGGGAACCCTGCCAGTTCTTAGAGTGTGATTGAGCCACAAATATCTGAACAAACTTACAAACTTTCACATTTATATTATTAGTAGGACTCAGTAAAAGAAATGTATGGTATAGCTGTCTTATTATCGCTGCTGCTAAATCCCACGCTGGCTTGACTGATGGCCATTATAACAGACTGGGGTTTTAGCTTTTTTTTTTTTCAAGACCGGGAATTTTAAAACGTTTCAGTGGCTACTCTAAAAGTGTATTGATGAATATATTTAATTCCATTTAATGGATGGTGTAGCAAGTTTGATTGCTTTGAATTTTTCAGTTTAACTCTGCAGTTTTTAGATACAATTTAAGAAAATTAAATTAATTGATAACACTATTGTAAAGTTCATTGAATGGCTGCAAAAGTAAAGCGGCAGATGATTTAGACCATTGTAATGATCAGACACCTAGATCAGGTTCCAAAGTGGTGTGGTAGGACAAAAATGTTTAGTAAAGCTTAGAGGAAATATAATAGCGTTCATTAGGTTTACTGACTGTTTTTCTCTAATTTATCTCTCAAATTGTTTTATTTATCAGAGGTAATGGAAGAATCTTACCCAGTATTCTGTTGTATCTCATAGCTGTATTTATTAGTTATCACATTGTGCTTTATACACTTTACTAATTTAGTACAATTTTAAAATATCGTGATTGATACAAGAGAGTTTCCCGACTAGGCCAGTAATGGTTAATGGAATCACTTTGCCAATGTGCTGGGTGCCATTGACATTTCAACTGCCATTGTAATTTACATTGATCATTTACTATTTTGCCATAATCCTCAAGATGGGTGTAATCATTCTCAGTAGACAACCTACCTCACCGAAGGGTTGCCGGCAGACAGCCTACAAAAAATGTTAGTCATGCCCGTCAAATGATGCACATGAAAATCAAGATTTTGGTTATCATCATAATATCAACAGATAGCGAATCTCACACATCAGTCAATTTACTTGAAGCTATTTTTACAAGTACTGCAACACAAATGTGTTAAATTTTGAGTTACAAGAGAATCATTTGAGAAAGCGATTCCAAAGGCATTTGCAGCTAACGGTCCCTCTAAATTACCAGTTAGGCTGCTTCCAAAATCCTGGAGTGAATTTTTATTCTACAAGTTTATCAGTTTACAAGACTCTTAGGTTTACTAGGTAATTGCCCACAGACATGTTTTTTAGTGGCAGTCTTTCATCGAGACTCATGATTTGATGATGGTTCCAGGGGAGAGTGCCGGTTTGGATGTAAGCAGTGTCCATAATCAGAACTCCCTTCTGTGCTATTACTGCAGTGTAATCTCGTACGGATACCTAGGAGACATCATCAGGGACAGTGACAATTTCCGATGGATGGGTCCCAAACGTTACGATTTCTCAGGTATGCCGAGTAAGACGAGACATAATACTTAATGAGTTAGTTTTAACACCTTATTCGTCTCTTTTCAGAAAAATAAAAAGTATAATGTCAGTAAGTAAAAAATATAAAATACCTATTCATTTTCAATATAGGTCTACTGAGTTTTTTTTTGTTTTGGTATATCTTAAAAGTTTGTTTAAACAAAACAGTATAGAGTAAATTATACTATCTGTTGAGGCCAATAGTAGTTTGGGTACTTCATTTGTCTGGATAACCGAACACAAATATTAAATAACATTTAAATCCCACAATAAGGCTAACATGTAAAATTGTAAATGAAAGAAGTTTCAAATGATAAACCTTCTTGAAATAAAATGCAAATTACTACAAAAATTCCGATATTGAATGAAAATTGAAATTTTACATTATTGTTCATGTCAGTTTTAATTATAAACATTTTTAACTTTCTCCAAAAACCACCTTACCCATTTAAATCAAGTACTTATTTCATTTTTGTATACAGGAAATGGAAAGTTGAATCTAAAGCCGATCAAGACAGCAACAAATTTTGTGATAAAACATCATGGCTACCTTGACATTTGGTCTCTGTTTGACTTTTATTTTAGTAAAAATATTATGTTTAAATAGGCAATCAGTGGTTCATAATCATGAGCTGAAATCCAAATCTTACTGGGCGAGTTTTAAATGTACCCCCTAAGTTTTTTTGACATTTTTTTAAATATTGATCCCAGACCACTGCTGATAATTGTTGGGTAGAAAGTGCTTTGTCTGAGTTCAAATTGTATACCCACCACCCCTTGAAATCAGATATTTTTGTTCAAATGTTAAGAAGGTGTTGTGACGCATCATTTAAGACTTTTTTATGTTAAACACAGTGTCGCAATTCACTTTAAAATATCTCATTTTGTTCTCAAGATATTGTCTCTTTTTGGATAGTAGATTGCAAAAAATACCAATATAATGAGAACAATAATAAGCATTCAAAAATTACCTGTGACATAGGGTTCAGTGTGAGAAAATAGTTTAACAAGGCTCAACTTAAAATTTAAAAAAAATTATCTCATTCCATCGGAATCTAAAATGGAATGTGATGGCGCACGGACATTTTCACTTAGTCAAAATTAAATACATACCACTCAACAATGATCCTATTCTTGAACGACACATTTTTTAGGTGAGGTGATTTTTTAAAATATTTTCTTATTGGGAACCATAAATAAGGTATCCTTTGATACTTGCCATTACTTTACAAAAACACAGAAAACAGTTCACATACACCCGAAGGATAAATCACAAAAAAGACACAAAAGTGCGTCCCATAGTTAGACTCCCAACGTTTCGCCGCACTACAAAACAACGTACGGCAAGGGATTGCGAGTTGTTTTTCCCGCACTCAGGCAGAACGCCGAACCATGACTGGCCAGCCATTATTTGAGTAATGTAGAAGAATCTGGTTGGGATACTTAAAACACACTTTAAAATTACTTCTCAAAAAGTACTAATATCTGAAGAATGATTAAATTTATTGAAAAACGGATCTGCAGCTTTGTGATCAGCATGAAAAACTAGTTTCAAGAGATGGGTCTCAAAGAAAACATCTTTGAACTCTCGACTACGATAGTTGTTTCGTGGTATAAAAGCAAAAAAAGTACTCACCTCAATTCAAAGTCAAGCAGATATAAGTTAAACAAAAAGTTGTGGTTACAATGTTAAGTTGGAGTTCTACAAATAGATTTACGTGTAACAAATAATAAAAAAATTAGGCTGTAGTTCACAACAAATTATAGTAACCTTACCTAACTCCGCAGAGTGCTGTTTGGTGGCTGTTCGTTGTGCAACACAATTACAAATAAATGGATTTGTAAAAACAAAATAAAGTAAAATCAAACAGAAATTTTAGGCCTAAAAAAGTAAATATCAAAAGTAGGATTTGAACCTGAGACCGCATGATCGTGAATCTGACAAAATTTCCAATGGGTGGCTACCGTAGCATGTAGAACTTCCTGAAGGTTAAATTCATCAATCAGTGACCAACGATAATAAATTAATTCGATAGAACAAACAATCGGTTGATGACATTTTCCGATATCGAAACAAACGACATTAGCGATATTGAACCTTCCGTGTAGGCGATAATGTGCTCACCATGTTTGTAACAGCTGATTTATATAAACCTCACGGTGAGCACATTATCGCCTACACAGGAGGTTTATACAAATCACCTGTTGCAAACATGTGGTATTAGTCAAAGGGAGTGTGCTTTTATAAAACATTCAAAACTTTGTATACATTTAATTGGACCAAAACACTCAAAATTACTCCTTTTCGGATGAATAGCGGCTAAACAGATGATCGGATCTTAAATCTGAAGAAAAATGATTAGTTTGGAATTAAATTTTCTAAAACTTTTGTTTTTAACATTTTTTTCCATTTCTTGCCGTTTCCGTACAAAACACGCTCAAAGTGGAAAAATTGAAAAAGTGGACTTTTCCCACCCCAAAAGTGCCTCCAAAACTTGAAAATGTTAATTTTTGGCAATTTGTCTCAGAGTTTCTCGTCAAGAGCTTTAATTCAAGTATGGGGTCGAGTAGGATCCAATTATGGGAAGTGTCTCATAATTGATGTCAGTGAGTCAGTCAGTCAGTGAACCTGTCTAGCTTTATATAAGTAGATAGATGGGGAAAAATTATGTAACAATGAATACTTTAAAAAAATATCTGCTACTAAAATCTGATCACAGATAATCTTTATAATTTATTAAACCTTTTCATTTTGACTGTTTATTAACTCTCTTTATTATATTTCGCTCAGTTGCTAACCAGAGCAGAGTAAAAAGCCTTACAAATATTGTTTTTATTGTTGTGATTTTTCTTAGTTTAATTGTGTGTTCTTATTTAGGCTGAGTTTGTGTGAATCATAACTACTGTAGTTATTAATAACTTGTTAGAAGTTAGGTGGTCCAGATGACTTGTCAGTCCTATTATCACATCTTTAGTAGAAATTGTGCATCATTGTAATGGCAGATCTGAGGATAATTGGAGATTTTTTTATACTGGTTAGTTGATTGAAATTTTAGGATAATTTAAATTCAGATGATGCATGCTCAATACACCCGCTAAATCCCTGTGCGGAGAACGGGACATCTGCTAGTTTAAATTATTGTGATTTTTGATGAATACAGATTATTGTTTGTTTTTTATTACATTTTAAAAGACAATTGCAATATCTTAGGTACCTCAATCATTAAAATCGGTTCAGAAATAACGGAGGAGTATTGAGCATATCTCAATATGCTCAATATACCTGCTAAATACCTATGTGGAGAACGGGAAGACAATTGGAATATCTTAGGTACCTCAATCGTTAAAATCGGTTAAGAAATAACGGAGGAGTTCTCTAACAAAAATCAACTTAACGTATTAATAAATAAAATTCTGGAAATTACGGGATTCGTGGTTTGAATTTTGGAATTCTGTTGTTTATGTCAATTGGCAGAACTGCTGTTGTTATGTATGGAGTGGGAACGAGGGCCTGGCTCCCTGGTGTAGTACTCGGGGCTGCGGGGTGGGGGGACAGCGCCAGTTCCCCGCCAAACATTTTTACTGTGCGAGGACGGCGCTGCGGGAGGTCCTAACTGTTCCAATTCTGCGCTTCCAATTGGTTCAAGATATATTTACATTCTATTGTCTTGCATATTGGAGGGTAAAATATCCATGGTATACCTACTACTTACTTAGTTACTTATACTACTACAATCCTGGGCCCTCTACTGTTTTTGTGCTACATCAATGACGCAGGCAATTCTTTAACAAGCTTACCTCAAAATAATCTCTGTTTTTATGCTGACGATACGAATCTTAGGGTGTCGGCCGGTACACTCCAAGAAGTCGAGATCTTTAGTTTTGTTGAGCTTGAAAATATTGGAGGTTTCTTGGAGCGGAATAAATTAAAACTTAATGCCAAGAAAACCAACTGCATAGTATTCAAAACACATCAAAACAAACAGATAATTGATCCAATTATAATTTACAATAAACAACAAATTGAAAATAAAAATAGCACAAAGTTTCTAGGTCTAATCATAGATCAAAATTTAAGCTGGAATGCACATGTAGATAAAGTATTGGCAAAGTTAAGTTCGGGAATCTATTCACTATCTAAATTGTCATTCTTTTGTAATCAAAAAACATTAAAAAATATATATTTTGCAAATATTCATTCTCATTTAGCGTATGGCTTATGCCTTTATGGTTCAACCACAAAATCAAATATGGATAGCATACTATAATTACAAAAAAGGGCCGTAAGAATAATAATGAAATTAAAATATTATGAAACAGCAAAAGACAAATTTAAAGAATTAGGGATTTTAACAGTTTATGGACAATATATCTTAGATACATCCATCATTGCAAAAAATTATTCAGAAAACTCTGACCTTAAAAGCCACCCATATAATACCAGACATAAAAAATTTATTACTTCAATGCAACATAAATTAACATTTTATCTTATTTTATTTTATTTTATCTTAAAAAAACGACTTACACAGGACTAAAATGTTTGAAGCATTTACCAAATGACATTGAAAATAAGGAAAACATCGCTAAATTTAAAAATAAATTAAAAAATTACCTGTTAGAAAAAGCTAGGGGTGTGCGAGTACTCGAAACTTTGAGTTTTCGGCCGAGTATTTTAATACTCGAACTCGGCTCGAAGTTTTGAAAACTACTCGAAAGTTCGAGCGAGTATTTCCCGCCGATTTCCGGACGATCGCTAACGATTGCGACCGGCCAAAACGCGTAGTAACGGCCGCAAAAGACAATTACATCACGTAAAATCGGCCGAAAATGACGACCGCGAACGATTGTGACCATCCAAAAGGCGTAGTAAGGGCCGCAAAAGGCGAACGCATCGCATAAAATCGGCTGAAAATGACGATCGGACCGCGTAATTTCGGCCGTAACTAACGATTTCGTCATTTAATATTGATTATAAGCAATGTCTGGACCAGGTGAAATTGGCCAAAAGACAACCGGGCCCTGTTTCATCGGCCGGAAACGAATGTTAAACCGTGTTTTGTTTATCAATATGTAATCCAGTTTGATTGTACTGGCCAAAACTTTGTATTGCTACTCATGTATTAGTTAGAAACCATGTTTAGATTATCAAATCTAGGGTGGTATCCAAATCCCATTACACTATTTTAAACTACCAACTGATGGCAAATACTCGCTCGAAAATACTCAAAACTCGGAAATAATTGGCACTACTCGACTTGATTAAAAAAATCACTACTCGCACACCCCTAGAAAAAGCCATTTATTCCCTCGAGGAATTCTTTTCCACCACCCCCTAGACTTTGTTATAGTTTGCTTTCTCAAAACATATTCTGTTTTCTCCTTGTTTAATATTTCGATGCGTGTAAAAGCAAGTACTTTCCCTTTTCTTAAGGATAATAGTTTAGTTTGTAGTATTAGTGACGCCATTCAATGTGCATGAATATGTACTTAATGAATAAAGATTATTTTGATTTGATTTGATACTTAAAGTAATATATTTCATATTTCATACACACCCATTTTCCTCAGGATTAAATGTATTACATCCTTTATTAATTATGATTAAACAGCAATAACAAATTAATATGTATATAATTTTAATGTAATGAATGATATATTGAAAAACGGATCTGCAGCTTTGTGATCAGCATGAAAAACTAGTTTCAAGAGATGGGTCTCAAAGAAAACATCTTTGAACTCCCGACTACGATAGTTGTTTCGTGGTATAAAAGCAATAAATAAAGTACTCACCTCAATTCCAAGAAGTGATTATTGAGAAGTGAGTTATGTTTTTTTGGCTCATGTGTTGACTTCACATAATAAAAAAATAAAAGTGGGTAAATAATCATACATTTCAAGTTCTTTTAATATTTATAACTCAGCCATAAAAGTGACTTTATACCAGTCAGGCAGGTATTCTTGGAATGTCTAAATTAAAGGGGTGCACACACCTGAGCGGTACGGCGGAGCGGTAGCAGTGCGATATTCGCGCGGTGATTTAGTACCATGGAAGTAAATGCGAGCGTTCACACTGGAGCGGTGCGAGCGGTAGCGGTATACCGCCCGCGCCACCGCACCGCCGAGATGCAGCATGTTTCATTTCACCGCCCAGCGGTGACAGCGGTGCAGTTTTGAGCCTGGCTTCAAAACATTCCCCCATACATTATAATATTTTTATTTGCTATTTTATAACCTTCAAATATGTAAGGCTTACTATTTTAAGTCTTTTTACAGCATTTGTATACAATTCCAACAAACGGTGTAAAAATCAGTATTTTTAAAATATATTTATAGATAATTCATATAAGTTACAATATTTTTAGGGTTTATGTACAATTGTACGTAATGAATTGAGATTCCTGCAACATTTATACAATGAATTGTCCCTAACAACTTTTTTTATAAATATCCTGAACCTTTACTTTCGTTTTCCATTTTGAAAATAGTTAAATCGTTTATTTTGTAATCTTTTTCTAACAAAATTATCTTCCAAATTGTTTTTTTTGTATTCTCACATTCTTCCGGTCTTTCTAAACAAAATGAATAAATTTACTTCATAATTGGACTTTACCAAAATGTTCCAAAAGTAGTCTGCAAAATCGCCGAATTCACCCTGTCATTGAGCAATTCACCATTGACCACTAAACCACTGAGAGTTTAATCAATAATTAGCTTAAGTGGTTCGTCAAATCATGACATTTTCATTCTGAAAATAGTTTATAGTCTGTTCTCAGTTCAGGCATCAATATACGGTGGTATTCACCATGCTCTAACTGTGGTTTGTTGATGTCGTGCACCTTGTCCATAGTTTTGCGATCGTATTCTTCAGCTACCAGCATACCATAGCAACATTTATATGAATCGTCGTCTGAAGAATACATATTTCGACGATATAACTAACAACACACCGCACTTGTTGACTGCACAGTGCATACTCATAAATGAGGAATTACTGCAGACTGCTGTTACCACTACGGTGCAGAACCGCTCTAGTGTGAACCCCTCAGCGATATCGCCGAAGCGATTATGGGGGAAGGGAGGAGTTAAAAATCGCACCGCCACCGCCACCGCCCACACCGCTACAGTGTGTGCAGGCCTTTTATCTGAACATTCTATAGAGAGGAAAAATGTGGATTGGATGTACATTTGTGTGTATATTACTTGATAAAGTGTTAATATTTATAATAATTAACTTAATAATCCTAATAATAAATGATTATTACAAATTAAAATTATAATGAAATGTATTTAGGTCTGAAGAAATTTCTGGCAAATCAGGGTTACGAAGTGGAGATAAAGTTAGCTGTTAATGAGAGTAAAACTCAAGAAGATTCTAAATGTTTAAAAGACTGCAAACGCTGCGCATCTCAGAAAGACTTGACTGTTGATGATTCCACTCCTCCAGGTGAGTTTGAAGAGGGTTCCATTGTTTGCACCTTTAATATTAACCCCACCAAAAATGTCACCTTTTAGAAACTCACTGGGAAGGGTTAGTGTTGGAAGACACTGTGTGGTTTGCTTTGCTCTAGGGAAGGGTTTACTGGGAGTGACTGTGTGTGGGTAAATCAACAGAATATCCGTTCCCCGGGATCACATCTAGTAAGTCATCAGTCACACAATGGTCATAGAGTACAACATTTACAAACTCCATACCTTGGCTCATAGACAGAATAATCCGCTACTGATCGTAGGCAGGGTTACTTGCAACCCTTGGGATATGGTAATTTGGCTAATGCTGGCTTCCAATTGGTTGTTTGAATTTTTATCAAAAATTTCATGGACTGTCTGAAAAAATTACCATCCAATTTGGAAATAATCTTACCAGTTTTAATGTTACCAATCATGATCTGGGAGCTGCCGATTTGTGTTCCCATAAACCATGAGTTTATGTGCATGCGCTAGTAGCATGAATTTAATTTTATGGTTAAGCAACATAATTGGCACTAATCAATTAATTACTAACATAATTGGCACTAATCAATTAATTACTTGCCTTTGTTCAGTGTTCTTTTATAGTGACGTTACTGCTTCCAATTACAACTAACTAGTGATTTGCTCTTGATTGTCTATTTTGCTCCCTAACAAGGAAAAACTTCATAACATTTTTAATCTTAATCTTGAGCAGTGTTTTGTAGACCTTTTGATTAGTTTGTAAATAATTTCTTTATTAGCATGATACGTGTTATTACAACTAAACAGGATAAATAAAATACGTCTTACAACACTATAATATAGTGTTGTAAGACTATTTTATTTATCTTGATTAGTTTGTGTCATGGAGTCAGTTTCCAGTGGTCATGTCGCTCAACTATTGTATGCTGTCCTAAAGCAAGTGGGGGGGCTGAGATAGGAACAAGCAGAAAAGACCAATTCAAAATCATTTTAGTGGAATCAAAACAACCATTGACAGATTTTCTTGAGATTTACTGAATTTTTGTTAAACTTGTAGGGTGGGGCCAGTTGCCGGAACCACACAAATTGTAGGGATAAATTATAGGCTGATGTGATTGGCACTTTCTACTGTCAAGTTTGAAGAGTATGCCCATTGTCCATTGTTTGTTTGTATGAGCATTTCCATTCTTTCAAGCTTACAATATTATTTTAACATTTAATGTTTGAAAACAGTATTGCTCAGGGGGCTTTAAAATCCTATTTTTATTCACTTAAATTGCAACTTATAAACGTAAATCATCATGCCCTTTATGCTATATTACTTGGAAAGGGTTCATTGTGTCCTTTATGTTATATTACTTGGAAAGGATTCATTGTGTCCTTTATGCTATATTACTTGGAAAGGGTTAATTGTGTCCTTTATGATATAGTACTTGGAAAGGGTTCATTGTGTCCTTTATGCTATATTACTTGGAAAGGGTTCATTGTGTCCTTTATGGTATAGTACTTGGAAAGGGTTCATTGTGTCCTTTATGCTACATTACTTGGAAAAGGTTCATTGTGTCCTTTATGGTATAGTACTTGGAAAGGGTTCATTGTGTCCTTTATGATATTGTACTTGGAATGGGTGTATTCATCACACTCATGCTTATTGTTTTTTTTTTTTTACGTTGTCTTAAAGATAGGCAATTTTTTATTAAATTCTTAATAAGAGCTAAGAGATAAAGAAAGGGTTAGTTTTTATGTAACCCTACACAAAACTATGCATTTTTTACCTAGGAGGCAACCAAAGTTAGTTTGAAGTCAGTCTTTTGTTTAGCTTTCTCAATTTCTAAATGGTCATTGATCGTTAACAACTCATTTTAATCTGCCTTTTTTATAAGAAACTTGAAGACAAATAGGCCTATTTAACAATGTGTTTGAACTTTAGAAAAATTATTCTAGTATGAATCAAACAGCTTTAATTCCACTTCATGCTGACCAAGCCAGTTTATGTGGCTTAAAATAAAGCCATAAAATAAAGTAACAGGCTAAAATCAAAACTGGGCCAGGAAGTTGCACAGTTGCCTATAATATCACCACTCATCTGGATATTCTGAGATTTCTTGCCCAGATAGAGTGATATTAGCCTTTAACTAAATTGCAGTCATTTCAATGTGCAAGTACGGTATTTAATTTGTTTTCTTCCTAGCTAACTAGGATTATTTATAAACATTGAACTTATCTTGAATAATTTTGTTAGTAATGACTATTTTTTCTTTTATTGCCCTGATATCAAGCTAAGAGTCTTTGGTCAGTATTAACATGTGGGGGAAATAATTAATGTGGGGGAACTGATGCTAAAATACTCTGTTCTATTCCTCTTTTCATAACTTTCACATAGTCCATAGGGGGAAGGCTAGCTCCCTTGGGAATAAATTAAAATTTGTGCTTAAAAATATATAACTTTATACTAGCCTATATAGAGCCTAAAAGGTAGGAACTTTTATCTCCATTAGTTTTTAAGTTAGTTCTCTTAACTATAATCAGTGATTATACAAAGTTTATCAGAGACAAACTATGCAACGCCGTCACCAAACGCTAACCCCACAATACCACTTTGGACTTAAAATTTGCAAAGGAGCAAATAAGTTTAGTTGTAATATAAGCTTAAATAATTCAATAAAAATCTAAAATGGAAATTGAACATATTAATGACTGAGACATCAATATCACCTAAGTGATTGGTGAAACAGATGCAGGGATAAGAGTTGTCTAAATCTGATTAACTAAGTCCAAAGGTCGTACAAGAGAAACAGATGACATCCAGTTTTGTCAACTCACAAATGCTTAATATTGTACAAAATCGAACATTTTCAGCTATACACAGAGTTATTGCATCTTTTATTTCCAAAATAATCCAAATTTTAAAATAAGTCATTGGCATTTTAAATATCTCACCTTACATTTTCAGTTTTTTTTGTGGGAAGGGAGATTTGTAAATGTATATATCCTGATATCTCCCCCACCCCGGACTCTCCTACTACAGGGAACTATTAGACATAAACTTCATAAAATTGCAATGCATTAGTTCAATTTACAACTGAAAAATAGTTTCAGACTAGCTACATTAATACACTTTGTACTGTAGTAACACTTATCCAGGAGTAATTTTTAAGTTCTCTCCTCTCACCCTCAGAACATTGATTTTTCTCTGGCAAAATTTTACCTTTCAAATGGGGGTGTGAATGGTATTCTCTAATAAGCTACCAATAATTACAAATAAATAATTGCTGAAGAAAAATTTCAACTTTGCAATTTGGAATTCAAGTAAATCTACGATGTAATTGACAAAGTTATATTGTATTGAAATATCGGTATACGAGGGTCATCCAAAAAAGTAAAGAACATTTACTTACGGCACCTAGCACAGCTCCCCATTACTGTGATTGTGTGTGTGGCAGTCCACTCACCTCCCCACCAAAGTATGAGCTGAGTCTCTTTGCTGTGTATTTGCACGTCTTATTTCTACACCGATTCAAAATGACAGTGGCAATGGAAAAATCCTGACAAATTTGAGATCTGCAGTTTTATTGGTTTCTGAATGCGCAAAATGTCCAACCTATTGAAATTTGTAGGCAAAATCAAAGAAAGTTTATGGTGAAAGTGAATATAACAAGATTTTAAAATATATGCAATGTGCCAAGATTTTAGCGGCTGTTTTCCTCAAATTTTCCCTTATGTCTTTCTTTCAAATCATCTTTAACGAGCAATGACCTGCACTCCGATCCTCGTCGTGCACAATGGATCTTTCATTAAAACCGGTTGCACCATTTTTTCCCCTGAAGACTTGATTTGAAGTCTCGTTTGCACTTTAATCATAAACTTTCCTTGGTGGTGTTTGTCTAAAAAATTTCAATATTCTGAACATTTTTGAAATTCAGAAACAAGTCATTCTCTGATTGGGCCTGATGATGACTGGTGTAACTGGTTGAAATCGATCGCCTTGTACCATCTTTTGTGTATATTTACCGTCTTGTATGTAAGTACAGTATAAGTGTATAGTGTTGTAAGATGTATTTTATTTATCCTGTTTAAGCAAAATAACACCGCGTGTCTCATATTGGTGTGATTATCTACTGAGGTATTACGAATGTTGTGCAGAGTGGAAGACAATCAGAGGAAAGTTTCTGATGGTGAATGGAGCGAACCTGTCGTGTGCCTGTCCCCGCAGCCCCAACGGCATCTCCCCCCACACCCACATGGGCGATGGGTGTCTGGACGTGGTCCTAGTGAGACACACGTCCATGCTGAATAACCTGCGACTGCTGCTCACCCTCTCCAGCAGAATTAAATCCATTGTAAGTCCCTGGCTGGATATATGGCTTGTTGCGGAGGGAGATGTTTTAACAGCCGTAGTTCTCCTTGCCTCAGAGACCTACATCATCTTGTTTACTGGATAGGTGGACTTGCAGCTTAAGCTACGTACACACACTACGAATGTGCGTTTTTGCTTGCACTAGGCACATACGTCATTCATAACTTAAGTCGCATGCGTTGCAGCATGCAACAGTTCAAAAAAAAACTGCCCATTTTGTGCCGCATGCTGGTAGCACATATATATATATAATGGATTGAATTTTCGTGCGCTTTCCCAGTAAATATGATTGAAAACTACCAATTTGACAAAAATATTTGGAAAGTTATGAGGCATGCGCTTGACGTATGCAGTTGGAAAGCAAAACTGGAATTAAAAGCGTGTAAGTGTGTTTGAGTTACTTACGTGGCTTTAAGTTGGGTTCCGAACCACCGTTCTGTGCTATTATCACTTAGCTAAAAACCATTGGTGATTGGCGGGGACCTTGCAAACCAAAGTCACTCAGTCTATCCACTACACCTGTCTGCTACCGATCAGGTCTGAGTGCGGGAAATAAAGCGATATAACTTGGCACCTGAGTTTAAAAATGTTCTTTCTAAGCAACTATCGATTTCCCATAATAACAAACCACCAAAATTTGATAAAAGTCTTAAATGAAAACATGGGTACAATTGTTAGTAGCACATTACAGCTATTTTCTGTTACATTAAAAATACATTAGTCAGGTTTTATATTGATATTCTGCATTTTACTGCTTCATGTATTTCGGTTCCAAAACCTGTTATGCGTTTCTGTATCCATTGCATCATTTCGCATAATTGTTAACACCTTGCATAATTAGTTGTATATTTCCTTAGAGCGATACTGCATGTAGTTTGCACATTTTTATAATGCATAGCATAATGCACTGTTTTACTATGGACATGTTGACTTGATGACTTAGCCATGAATGGCTTCTGTTTGAAGTATATATTTTTTTAAATTCCATATCCCTTGATCAGGTGTTTACGTGTTTAAGTGATTGGCAAGTCGAACACCTTAAAGAATTTAAATACATAAATTGAATATCTCTAAATAAATCAGTTATTATAAGTTTTATGGTGGTTCCAATTATTTTCCTATTGTCGTAAAACCAAAATGCATTTTTTGGGAGTAAAACCCCTAGTCTGACAATAATTGTAATTCAAATCATTACATGGATACATGGTACATGGATAAAAAATAATAAGTCTGATGTATTCCATTTTTTTTTTTTTTCAAACAAAAATATAATATTTAAGATTAAATATGATTATTCCACTGAAATTAAAAGTGGTAACTGTTTTCATAAAATGTTTATTTTGAAATTGTTTACTTCCTGATCTGCTGCCCGGTTAATCCGCCCCCGGATAATCGAGGTTCTAGTGTATGTACAACCTGGCAAACCACCTACAGTCGGAATAGATTCGTTTTGAGAGTGTGTCAGAATGTATAATGATTAAGGAATATTAAACTGACAATAAGCTTCAAAAATGTATGTATTTTAAATGGTCCAAATTGCATAATCAAAAACTGAAATTGGTGCAGGGCGTTCACTGCCTTTGTACTTTCAGATTACTATTAACAGCAGATAATATTTTTGATTTACATCTAAATTATTTTTAAGTTTACCACATAATAGTACCTTACCAAGCCTATTCTAACTTAAGTGATTTAGAACTATGTTTAGATATAAAAATAATCCAAAATTACTTGTCAGTTATTACTAATAGAGACTCATTCATTTAATTTAATGTGGAGGTTTTTCATAAAAATTTTGCTTGAAATCCATGAGCTTAAATGTGGGGGTCCCAATGATAGTGTCTTCTTGCAACGATTTTTTTTACTTTTATTTAGTTTTTAAATACAAATACAATATTCCGATTATTAATGATTGATCACAATACTCCAGATAAAAAGATTTTTCAAATCAATTATACATTGCAACAAACGAATAAATCTTTTTAAATCAGGACAATCACAGTGATAACCGATGTTTCTACGTGGCTCATCCTGTAATGCAAGTTTAAGCCGTTCTTTACCAGCTACCTCTATTGGCTGTTGCTAGGTCGAGTGGGAAGCGAATATGAAGACGACCAATCCTGCGAATTACATACAGTTTGTTATTAATATGAACATTTCAGAGTAATTGGGTTTGCTCGTCCATCTTCGCAAATCGGGTTCACATCACTTCTCGTGTAATGAATACAAAATATGGATTTTCTTCAATTGAAAATGATTTACACAAACAAAGTAAAACAGCCAGCCTAATCAACATAACATCCAATTGTTGTAACTTTGCATGCTCCAACGGTGAATCAAGAATCGGGAGCTTATTTTAAGGCAAGACTAGTACTAGAAAAAGGTTTTTTCATACAAATTGTCCTGCATTTGCTAAGTGTCCGCAATATCTTAGCTTTTCTTAGGGCTTGTCAAATACCAGTAGTTAGTCATTCGCACCTTAGCATAAGCTAGTCAGACTTTTAACTAGCTTTTATTCAAACCACACCTGACTGGCATTTTTATTAAAGATTTTATATAATGATTAAATAGTTAAACATTTACAATAATCACACACTAACGGTGTTGACTAATGGTTGATTTTTTAACCTGAAAATTGAGTCATGTGAGATTTCTTTTGATAATTTGAGTTCCCCTGTTGTGTTCCAGTATGACTTGCCTTTCGTGGAGGTCCATCGAACGACTCAGTTCACCGTGCAGGCAGTACCGAGTTCCAGCAACCAGAGTCACACTTCTGTGTGGAACTGTGACGGTGAATTGCTAGTGGACACCTCCATCTGCATCAAGTAGGTCAAAGTTGAGATCCCTACAAGAAATATACTACAGTTATTGCTAGGAAATTTAACATTTGTTTGCTGTAGATTTGCTTTGAGACATTTTTTAAAAACTGATTTCCTTGTAACATAATTATTTAAACAAATTTGTGTTAGCAAAGGTTCATTTAATGTTCTATTGATCCAACAATTTTTCAAGGAAGTAACTGACCTTGATATCACGAGATAAGTGAACATTAACTCGATAGCACAAGAGTCCCTTGATAACAAGACTGTTTCTCAATCCCTTGATAGTCTTACTATTGGGGTTCTACTGTGCACGTTCAACATCTCAACTGATTATTAGAATCAGTGACATAAAGGGATTTTGTCACTCCTGATAGAGCTTCTTCCAAAAAGTAGGAAAAAGTCAAACTACCCTTGACTAGTGCTAGAAAAAGTTGTTGTCACACTGTCGACCTCAGAAGTACTCTTAACGTGGCAATACTATGTAAATTATCTTTATCACATGCTCAGTCCTTTACCTCGTTGGGCTGTGCCGTCTGGCTATTGTTTCGGTTTCTTCAAAACTGATATACCTTTAAGTTATACTGGCTATCGCTACTATTGTCGCTGATTTTCTAAGTAACTGAAATAAAAATGGTCTTGTCTGTTTCAGAGCGCATTGCCAGCTTTTGCAAGTGTTTTTTCATGGTGTCGAACCTTGTTTGGAAGAAGAAAATCTAGGATGCTTTTGTTTCTTATAATTTCAATCCCAAAAATTATCGGATCTCTTCAGAGTCCACTATTTCTTGTTAAATATTGTTAGTTACGCTGAGGCAGTAGCTTTTGATAATGATGCATTAGTTTTGTAATGAACTTTGTGCAATGATATGGTTAGTATTGTATATATATATATATATATATAAATATATTTTTATATCGCTATAATATAAGACATACCACTAAAGCTATTCTAGCTGTTATCTTAATTGTGGTTTGGTTATCTTTGGCTGTGTATTTAATTTCTCATTCACTACTAGTGGAAGGGTTTTATAATCGTAAGTTTAAGAATTTGTTATGTTTTATCAGATTTTATGGTTTGAAACCTTTGTAAGTATTGTGAAAAATTCTCTGAATTTTATATTCAACAGTGGTCGCTGAATATTAAAAAACTTAACATTTAAGAACCCTGTATGGTAAAATATTTATTGAATAATGAATAAATACTTAAGGAAATAAAACAATTATGTTCAAAAATTAGATGTTAGCTTTTTTTATATATTACAATTATATATTAGTATATGTTACATTGAAACAGTAAGTATAACAATTACAAAAGCAAGGCCAATGCTTTTAACATAATTAATCTTAACTTTGTGACTTGCATCACAAAGGGTGTCACTGGGCATACTGGCATCACAATTATCCGGGGGAAGGGGGGAGGGGGCATGGATAACTGAAAACCACGGCTAACCCATGTGATAAAAATTAATACAGAATGTTAAAGAAAAAACCACTGATGTTGTATATTTACATGTTACAGTAAAAGCTCGCTAATTCGGCACTTTCAATAATACGGCATCGGTCAAAGGGGTATAAAAAAAAAATGTTTGTACACTGTATAAGCCTTTAGGTCACGATCAGTAGAGTTCGGGCGCGATCGGTAGAGTACGCAGACAATCGGCAGGAGTAACTGTACTGTATTAAAAATATATATTAAAATATAATACTGTAAATCTATTTTCTGGTTGAAATTTTGTTTTGTTATTACAAATTTTCATTACTACCGAAATCAGAGAAAGCACAATAAAACACGGAATAATGACCTGCTAACCAATGATTTCCTTTTGACTGTCCATTTTTAGCGATATTTCCGCTATTCTTGCAATAACGGCTATATTTAGACGGCGCTCAGTAATCCGGAATTTTCAGTAATCCGGCACTGCCAACCAATGATTTCCTTTTGACTGTCCATTTTTAGCGATATTTCCACTATTCTTGCAATAACGGCTATATTTAGACGGCGCTCAGTAATCCAGAATTTTCAGTAATCCGGCACTGCCAAAGTCCCGAACGTGCCGGATTAGCGAGCGTCTTCTGTATATCAGTATTGCACATATAGAATAAAATGATATTAGCTTCATATAAACAACTACATATTTATTCCTCAGTCAGAATAATATTTATGAGCTTTAAAAATTATTATTTGTATTCAAATTGAACTAACTATTAGTTCACGCTACAACTACAATAACTAGGCAAGAATTGCACTGCTATAAAATGCTATGTGATATTTTAGCTTTGCAAAATGGACAAAAGGAATCGGAACAAAAAATGGTTAGACAAAAAGGTGCATAAACCCAATGCCTTATGTACAGATAGCGATGATTCAACAACTAATGCCAATTTGTTTTGTTGTCTTTCTGGAGTATTGTAATTTTCTCTTTCTTCCTGTCTTTCTCTCTTCTCACACAGAATGTGCAATGTCCAGTTTGCAGAGCAGGTTGCCATGGTCACTGATAGTCCAATCATAGGCTGCTTGTCAATGTGTTGCCACAACACCGGACCAATCACAGTACTGCATTGTGTATGTGCGGGGACAGCCGCGTAAAAACTCGGTGGTAGCATGTTGTGTGCGTAACCAAGGGGCCATCGATCAATATTTCTTTGTTGTGTCTTCACTTGACTTGTACTCATGGACTTTACATTATCTTAAACAATACCTTATAGGTTTGAAAACGAGTTGTACATTGCTGAAATTCAATTAAATTACATTTTAAAATTAAAAATGATTATTCCACTGAAATTAAAAGTGGTAACTGTTTTCATAAAATGTTTATTTTGAAATTGTTTACTTCCTGATCTGCTGCCCGGTTAATCCGCCCCTGGAAAATCGAGGTTCTACTGTATGTACAGCCTGGCAAACCACCTACAGAGTCGGAATGGATTCGTTTTGAGAGTGAGTCAGAATGTATAATGATTAAGGAATATTAAACTGACAATAAGCTTTGTTTCAAAAATGTTTGTATTTTAAATGGTCCAAATTGCATAATCAAAAACCGAAATTGGTGCAGGGGGTTCACTGCCTTTGTACTTTAACCCTAGGAGTGCTGTTCCGCCGGTTTCCGGCGGGATTTTGTGTCGCCTACTGTGCTGACCGCCGGTTTCCGGCGGAATGTGACCGAAAATTTTGCAACGTAAATAAACCTCTATTAATCAACTCAAAAGTGAATAATATATATATCATGCGAAAGATAATATTCTGAACTTTCATTTTATTACATAAACAAACCCTGTAGCAGGTATATAACAATGTCACCGCGATTAGAAATCAAATGAATTTTAGGCGCGACACGATACTTGCAGCCGACACTTGGGAAATGTCAAAACATGACTTTTTTGAAATTACCCACCTCGGGTAATTTTCGTCGCACGATGTTGCGGGTAGTACCAATGCACAGCCAAGGAGTTATATTTCATTTTGGTATGGAGTTTTAGATCGATATATTGATTTGACAGATAATATGATTTTATAAACACAGATGATTTTTGTTCTTCTGTAAAATGCTGAACCGCCGTAAACCGGCGGAATGCAAAATCGAATATATATCCAGTGTAATGTTATATTTTCATGACATATAATATCTTATTTGAAAGAAGAAAGAATGGCGAATAATTTGGTGTTGCGCGATGGCAGCACTGAATGTAGCCGCACTCGATAGAGTAAACGTTCCATTGTGTTATATTTGTTCTGTCAACAGCTTGTATCAGCCATTTTGAGTTTCGTTTTATGTGCGTTGTGATATTTCTATCCGTGAGTTATTACTAAATAATTTAGTATTTCAGAGTTTTAGTGTTAGTGAAGTGTTTGTGTGTATATAACAGAAATCTTTATGCATTATATTATGCATAAATATTACTGAAGTTTGACAAATAGTGTTTATAAAGTGTTGTGTTTACTCCTACATAGGCCTAGTGAAATTTGCCAAATCCGCGACTGTTTAGTGCTACATAACACATATAAAAACAATAATTTACCCTAAGTGTTATACATTTTTATGTAGGTAATTGAATGTACTACAGCATGGTTATATTGGTTTGGGGGTAAAATATTTGGTAAAAAATTTATATACTAAAAACTGTGAAATTTTTTTTTTCCAAATACGCAAAAATTCCAAAACATTATTTTATTTACATGTATTTATAAGTGACAATAATTTTTTACCATAAACCTATGACTTTTTTGGATTCCTTACTTCATTAGCTATACAAATATATATATATATCATTATTAGTATACATATATATTACATTACTTATTTACATCACAAACTAACACTCTACAGTTTACGCATTTTTCGGGTTTCCGTTTATTATTACATTATGCCCCAAAAAACTTATAAAAAAATTCTTTCCCCAACATGTTATATATTTCTATGTAGGGAATTAGATTGTCTACAAAATGTATATAATGAATTTTCCATAAAAAATCTGTGGAACAAATTTTACCCTGGCTGCTTTTGAAATTTCAAAAAAAAATATCAAAATTTTCTTATTCTTTTCACTTTACCGGAAAAAAAAATGTCTAGATCTTTATTATTTTAATATCTCTAGAATCTCCTGTTCTTTCTGAACAAAATGAATATAAAATTAACTTGTTTACTCTAACGGTTGAATTTATATGGATTTTTAAAAAAAGGTCTGCAAAATCGCCAAATTTAGCTCGCCACACTACGCGTTAACATGGCGCCACTCCTAGGGTTAAGATTACTATTAACAGCAGATAATATTTTTGATTTACATGTAAATTATTTTTAAGTTTACCACATAATAGTACCTTACCAAGCCTATACTAACTTAAGTGATTTAGAACTATGTTTAGATATAAAAATAATTCAAAATTACTTGTAATTTATTACTAATAGAGACTCATTCATTTAAATTAATGTGGAGGTTTTTCATAAAAAGTTTGCTTAGAATCCATGAGCTTAAATGTGGGGGTCCCAATGATAGTGTCTTCTTGCAACGATTTTTTTAATTTTTATTTAGTTATTAAATACAAATTCATCTTAGATTTACAGCATATTTTTTGTATACAAACTATGTTGATTCATTGACAAATGCTAAATATCTTTTAATAAGTGTTATTGTATTACCATTTAAAACAATTGGCTTAAAATAATTGTATAGAATATGACGCTTGATAATGTTCCTATAAACTTGCAACTAAGCTAAATGAAAGAATATTAAATGATGCACAAATTAAAGGAAATGAGGTATTGGTGCTAGTTCTTGACACAAAGAAAAGAACTGGAGTTCATAAAGAAAAGTTAGCAGTGGTCTGAATATTTATTTCAATTCAGTTAAATTCTTTATTGCGCATAGATACAGTACATATCACATGAATATATATCACAGTCGTCATGTTTATATAAATAAAATAAAATTAATAACAATTCACAAATAACATAAACAAAATCAAATTTGTAGCCAGGCAAAAATCCCTTTAAAGAATATAAATTCTTATCTATCATAAACGCCTTCAATTGTTTATTGAATTTGCCATTACTCAATTCTTTAATTAAAACAATCCTATTATTCACTATTGATATTCTGCAGACCTCTTGCATCTTGTATGTGATTTCACAAGTTGTGTAGTCATAAAACAAAATCATTTAATTTGTATGCATTCAAGTAGTTCTTTAAGATATTTTCCCATAGAAATAACTTTATCCTCTGAAATGCCTTAAGACCAGGAAAAAGCTAGCCTTAGCAATTGTGAAAGATGAATAATATTTTGAAAGAACCCTGGTTGCATGTTTATGGATTATCGATTTTCATCTTGAATATAGTAGCCCAGACACTCGTCCAGTTTTCATCTTTAGCTTAGTTCATTCGTATAATGAAAAAATGTCATACATTCCAGATATTAAACTGTAATATCTCTAAAGGAGACTGTTCTCTTTTGTTTAAAAAATTCAACAACATAATGATGTGCCAAACCCTTTGAGAATGATTTTAATTTATACTTAAAATAAAATTTATGCCAGTTATTTTTTGTTATAATTTAGTGGCTTTATAATGTTCACGAACATTCATAATTTTTTGTCTTACTCAAATTTGATGTATCTAATGTATCGTAAAATTTATAATTAAAAAATTCAATAAAATACAAAGCTCAGCAGTATTTAAATATTGTAACTAAGCTTGACAATTGTTAAGTAGGTAACCAAAGTCAAATTGTTTATTCTTGAAGTTTTATATAAATTTGGCCCTATATGTTTGAAACTTGTCATAGGCTATAAATACCTTATTCTCTAGTTTTAATATAAAAAATTATTTTATACCAAGTGGCACTAGTGGGCAAAAATATACTATTATAACCTTCAAATATAAGAAGTATAATTAAATGGGAACCATACAAAAAGCAAAAATATTAGGGGTGTGCGAGTACTCGAAACTTTGAGTTTTCGGCCAAGTATTTTTATACTCGGAACTCGACTCGAAGTTTTGAAAAATACTCGAAAGTTTGAGCGAGTATTTCCCGCCAATTTCTGGACGATCGCTAACGATTGCGACCGGCCAAAACGCGTAGTAACAGCCGCAAAAAGCGATCGCATTACGTGAAATCGGCCGAAAATGACGATCGGACCGCGTAATTTCGGGCGTAAATGACAACGGAAAACATAATGTCGGTAAAAGTGGCGACCGGGCCACTTAATATCGGCCGTAACCAACGATTTCGTCATCTAATATTGATTATAGGAGATGTATGGACCAGGTGATATTGGCCAAATGACAACCGGACCGTGTTTTATCGGCTGGAAACGAATGTCAAACCTCGATAAACCTTTGTATTGCTACTCATGTTAGTTAGAAACCATGTTTAGATTATAAAATCTAGCGTGGTATTCAAATCCATTTCTCCATTTTAAACTACCAACTGATGGCAAATACTCGCTCGAAAATACTCGAAACTCGAAAATAATTGGCACTACTCGACTCGATTAAAAAAAATCACCACTCGCTCACCCCTAAAAAATATTTATTTCAGCTGAGAAAAATGAATAATAATTATGTATAACTAAATAAATGTTTCAAAAATACTTACTGATGGGTAAATTCAAGTAAATTTTTTGAAGTCGTTATCAAAATACTCTTGTAAAGGAATTTTCAGTTAAACTCATCTTTGAGTAACTTACTACTGTAGGCTCTCAGAAATCCGGATCGGCCTAGTCTGGTCGATGCCTAGTACATGATCTTGATTTTTTTTCCAATTTTGATTGCAAATAAAAACAAAAATTTCACGTTTTAGCACCTTCACTTTTCACGTGATTAGCCTGTAGTTTGCATCATCTGGCGCTCCGTCAGTCAAATTAATATGACTTATGAGGCAGTGGAGGTTGTCACGCAGAGGGAGGAGGGGCAAGAGAGTCTCAGTACACTTCGCCCGCTTTGTTAGTGCTGACGTCACTTTGCCTTGATTGTGTATTGTATGACTCATGCCCTCCTCCAGGAAATATGGATTTTTCTAAATCCAGACAGGCTGCCAGCAACACTAGTCCAGATTTCTGAGAGAGTACTGCAGTGGCGTAACTGCCGGGCCCGCTGCGCCGGCCGAGATAAAAGCTCTGGCGGGCCCTCATAATGGGATGAAATTGTTATATTTCATTTGCAAAACGTTTCAAAATAGCAATAATGTTGTCAGTAAAACTTGAATAATTAATATATTTTTAGCATAGTAATAGATCTCTCATTTGTTGTGCTTAGTATTTAATAAATGGTATTTTTTCCTTGATTCTAATTACTTTAAAGTGGGCTCTTTTAACAAATATTTCACCATTTTGCATAACAATTTTGAAGCCTAGTGTAAAGTTTTTGAACTGTGTTATTGAGGGTGAATTATCATTAGGATAGTGATAAATGAAGCGAGGGCTCTTGATAGGATCCGTTTCAAAAACTAAACCGTAAACCCTATAGCGGCCATTTCACTCCAAACTGAACCTGACTCCACTCAAAATACCTTTTCCACATTTGGACAGGAACAGAATGAAAAATGAATTACTGACCTGGACGTTATGAGGCTTCATGTTTTGACTTGACACGTTTCGACTTGAGTCTTAGGTAATTTATACTACATTGACGGTAGGAAACTATTCAAAACATGATAGCCTAAATCACTACCTCTAATCATGATAACCTCTGGGCATTATTAAATCACTAAAATTATAATACTGAAACTGACGTTATGTATTTGGAGGTTAGGAAACGCCTGGCTCCTGCAACCTTATCCCAGAATCTAGTATAATGGATAGGGATAAGTAGAAACTGTTCGATTATGATGAATGGGGAGGGCTGAATATAAGTTAGCGAGGCGGCCAAAAAAGTCAGTCACGCTACTGATACTTTGTAAGATCTGTGAAGTCGATATAATTAAGGTTTTCTAGTTAACCCATTGGATACTGAGTTTTTTAACCCTCCAGTACACGCGCGGCTAATAGTAACACCAGTACACACGCGCGGCTAATAGTAACACCAGTACACGCGCGCGGACTGACAGTCCGCATCTTACTTCTTCGTGAATAACATAAAATTAATCAGTTTGGTATTAACTTAAAACTTAAAAAACACCAAGTACTAAACAATGACATTTATTTGAACTTTTTTTTATATGTATACTAATTTTATAAAAAAAAGAACATAAATTTGTTAGAAGTTAAGTCAATGAATACAGAATTTTTTGAGTTTATATAAAGAGATGGTGTAGAAACACTCTTTTACATACCTAATAAAGTTCATATAGCATCAAAATTTCAAATAATCCAAATATAGGTCAATAGATATAGATAAATTTCAAAATAATTACAAATGTTTCAAATTGAAAATGTCCTGTTGAAAACCAATCAGTCAATCGATGGCCTGTTCTTCATCCTCTTGAAACATGACCTTTTGGTCACATGTGGCACACAGATATGAATTCACATGCTGAAGACACACAAAGAACCTTCATCCCCTACACTGAAATCGGGTAGGCCTGTTCTTTTTCCTGACACAGAGATGACATCGCCCTCGTGCTTCTTTGTTGCCTGGAGCAGGTGCTGGAGCTACTCTCATGGGCAACCCGACAATTTCCCTCAGTCTTAACTTGATTGTGACCGGAATGTTCTCCTTTTGAGCCCTCAAACGCAAGTAATCCATCAGAAGTAGTCAGCAATGTGTGTTGACAAAGTGACGCCTGCGGAGTAATAGTCCGCTCTTCACAGAACACGAACGAACGCCTGCGGAGTGAGACTCCGCGCTTCGCAGGGCAAAAAAGAACGCCTGCGGAGTGTGAGTCCGCGCCTAACTTTACACCCTCAGGGCCAACTGACGCTAAGATGGTCAAAACACCGCCATTGTCCTTGGAAAGGTAGTGGGGGAAGGTAGATGGCGCGTCATGTCATTCGCTCGCGGATTCACTTATTTCGGCGCGCTTTTTAAAATGTGCGGACTCTGAGTCCGCGGCGCGTGTACTGGAGGGTTAATGACTGCATGGCCCCAGAATCAATTAAATTTCAATGTTTTGCAGTGTTTTAGTAAATAAACTGTAAAAAATTTACTTTTGCTGCTAATTGGGCAAACATAGTGTTTTTCTTGAAGCTGTGTACATTTTCTTTTCAGTATGTTAATAGAAAACAAAAAATAAAAAATCATATTTAAAATATTTTGTTATAAAAATCAAAATAAATTTGTTTAATTTTTTTGAAAAAAGAATATATTAAAAATAAACAAATAAAATAAAAGTCTAATCAGTTGTCTAGTAAAGTGCAAACACTATTTCCTTATATAAAACCTTTAGTTTTTTACTTTATCTAAAAAAACAAATTTTGTATGATTTTATTGCAAAACCCCTTTTTTCTTGAACAATTTTTATTTTTACCCATTTGCCAAAAATGGACAACAATGTAATATTTTACCTAAAAAAGACATTCATGGATATAAGCTTAAAGTTAAAACAATTAACAACAAAAATATTAAAAATTTAAAAAAAATTAAAAATTTTGAAAAAACATGGTATTTCATCATCATGGAACCACTCCGTGATAAAGATTTTGGGCCAAAACGGCCATTACGGAACCGTTCCGTGAAAAGTATTCAATGGGTTAACCGGAAGAGACCTCGTAAAAACAGCTGTAAGGTCGGTCAAGTGATCACCAATCCAATCTGCAGTGTTGCCGGAAACACAATATTATTGGACACGTACCATATTTTCTTGAACATTGTATAGCGCGTTGCACGAGTGATAAACCAGGCCTTCCATAAGACTAGTGTTAATTTTAATATTGGGCTTTTGGACGGCCTGGTATGTTACTCGTGCAACGCACTGTAATTAATTAAAATAAAAATTGTTTAACTGCTTACATTCTTTGATCAGCTGTTATTTTATGAAACTAGTTAATGTTTTGATTTATTTGTATTATTAGATTAATTGACTAAGGGTTTAAATTTACTTCCTGCATGTCCAGTGGCAATTTAAAAATAGCCGACCATTATTATAACCTGTAAGGTTGGCAACACTTATAGTATGTTGTTGATTTATGCATCAGCTGATCGACATTGCAAGACATCTTTGCTGTGAACATTAGTCTGATGGAAATGATCATACCTCCATACCTGGGCTGAAAGCTCTAGGGCTTGATGAAGCTTACAGTTTTGCCACTCGTCGATTTATTCTTAGGTATTTTATCCTACATTGACGTGATGGAACTTTTTTGAAACATTATAGGCCTATCCTAAAAAAACCTCGGTGTTACGAAATCACTAAAATTAAACAATTCTGGAACCGACGTTATGGATCAGGAGGTTAGGAAACGTCCTTAATTCATGTAACCTCATCCTAAAATATAGTAGGCCTAATGGAAAGGGTAAAAGGGATAGGGTGAAACTGTACGATTATGTTACATGGGGGCCCTGAAAATAGGTTTGCAGGGGGCCACTGGTCTACTGTACTGAGTGTGAGATAGTCGGGCAGTCGAGCCTATAAGCCTTCAAAACGACTGCAATTAGAACAGATTCAATGTGGCAGTTTGAGAGATCCACAGTTAAGTCATCTCTATACAAAGCGCATAGTTGAACTTGTCATCATATTAGACTATTCCCAGATTTTTGCAAAATCTTTTACTAAATGACTGATTATTTTATTTCTTTATTATTGAAAATGCTTTACAAATTTGTTTCATATATTTCAGAGATTCTGAGTTGCTCTTATCTGAGATAAATTGCAAAGCCTTAGTAGTTCAATTTGATTAAAAGTTTAAAACATTCCATTTGTACCAGCAAGGTTTATTTCTAAAGAGTGGTGTGGTATGGTTAGATCGAGTGTCCACAAATTATCACTTTAACATTTAACATTAAAATGTTAAATAAAAATATCTTAAATAAACAGAAGGTTGATGTGTTTTATTGTATTTAAATGGTTTATTTACAAAGTTTTCATTGCATAGATTTAATGGTTAACCGAACTCAACATGTGTAGAATTTGTCGCTCTCAAAATACATCACCGATACTCAAGCTCTCTCTTAATGTGTTCTTCAACTTTTTTATTATTTATAATAGTTGTATAAGAATAAGATTGTTATTAAATAAATTAAGTATATAAATAGCATCGGTAAAGAAAGTAAATAACAAGCTTCAGAAGTTGTGTTTGACGTTTAAAATTGTAAAGGTAATTTGTGGGCGCCTGGTACTTCTGAACTTAATATCAATAAAAACGTTAATGAGTAAAAATCGATGGTTAAATTGTAAGTAATTCTGTATAGCCTGAGTAGTCAGTGGCTTGTCCATGCAAATCATACCGATACGGTATCATCCAGATATTAGATTGCTGCATAGGCCTAGTGGCCCATGTAAATGGGTAGTTGAGGATTTTTTAACTATGAAACAAAAGATTGTAAGTCGTCATGACTAGCAATATTTTACGGCCTTGTGTAGTTATTAGAGTGTGTGGCTTAGAACCATGAACTTCCTTTTTCAATTTAACCACCCATCAAAACTTCAGGCCCTGAAATGTACATTCTGTACTGCATAATCCAAGACACAAAAATTCCCAAGTCCAAAAACACAATCAACATACTGTTTGTATCAGCTTCCACAAAAATATTTTATAAATAAATTGATTACTCCATGAAATAATGCTACTTAGCTCCAAGATTCTCAGAAGCGTCTTAACCATATCAAATAAATGCTGCCGCACTACCCCCCACCCTCTTTATTTGTGTTTGACGCTTGGTTCTGTGTGGACAAATTTTTGTGCACTCCGTGAACCTTCTAGTTGTTGTACCTCGATGGACTACTCAAGCATTTATTTACGGTTTGGAATTAGTTATGAAAAAGTGTCCATAATCAAGTTGTGTACAATTAACAGCAGTTACGCCTCACCTGAGTGGTGTGAGTTGTCACTACGGTGAATTTTCCACTCAAACTATAGCAGTAACCCTATCGTGGGTTTCATTCCCAGTCCAGGCTAATAAATTTTAATATATATAGTATATGTATGTAAAATTAATTTTATCAGTACTGTACCTGTAAAACTCATACTGTAACGGCTCCCTTTCGATATGGATTGGCAAAGTAAGGCAAAAAGAGGCTGAGTACTTTATCCGGCATGTTTGGTGCGTGATTTTTATCAGTAAAATTATCAAAATTAATATAGTTAAGGTACTGGAGTAGATTCCAGTAACGCGGTTTATCAATACCATTAATTGAAAAAGTAAAATGTATTATCAAGCTATTCTTTGTTTAAATTTTATTGTTGGTGACATAATTGTAATTTCCAATGTTAAAATATCTTAGTTTTCACAGTATGAAATGTAACAGAGATAGGTTTTTTCCATAGAATATTGACTGTTAAAACTTTGTTTAAATATAGGATATTTGATAATACGAGGGTAATCCAGAAAGTGAAGAACGTTTGCACACTACGCCGATTACAGCTTCTCCACCGGCACGACTGCGTGTGCGGCAGTCCACTCCCTTCCCCACCAAAGTGTGAGCCGAGTCTCGTTTTGCTGAGTCCAGGCACTTCTTATTTGTATAGTGATTCAAAATGGTGGCGACAATCGAAAATCCCACCAAATGTGTGATCAGCAGTTTTATTCGGTTTTAGAATGAAAAAATGTTCAAACAAATTAAATTAAGTGGAAAAACACCAAGAAGGTTCATGGTGAAAGTGAAATGAACAGTATATTGAAATTTCTGGAAAGAATTCACATGAAGTGTCAACACTGTAGCGCCAATTTCCTCAGTTCGTTCTTTCAAATCATCTGTAGTGGGTGATGGCTTGCCACTCCGATCCACGTCGTGCACATTGGAACTTCCTTCATTGAACAAGAATACATACACGTACACAATTTTCATCCTGAAGACTCATTTGTTTGCATATTCATCAAGAACTTTGTCGGTGTTTTTCTACAAATTTCAATTGTCCAAAGATTTTTTGCACTCAAAAACCGAATAAAATTGCGGATCTTACATTTGGCGGGATTTTCAATTGTCGCCGCCATTTTGAATCGCTGTAGAAATGAAACGTGTAACTGCTCCGCAACAAGATTCAGCTTAAACTTTGGCGGGAAGGTGAGTTGACTGCCACACACGCAGTCGCGGTGGTGGGGGAGCTGTGCTCGGCGTAGTGTGTAAATTTTCTTTACTTTCTGGATGACCATCGTAATATTTATTTTGATTGTTTTGCTTAACTCATCACTGCACACTACCCTACCAGTATTTAATATAATAATATTGCCCTTCATTTAGATGGATATTAAATTTATGTTAATAGACTGTTTACACACTGTGTTACTAAACATGTTTTTTTAACTCGCTTTCCTTGTGTCAAAAATACAAATGAATTATTTCAATTAAATACTATAAATTTTTAAGATTAGTAAAATTCTGTCTTGCTACAATGGTTTTTATCATGCTATAAGATGATGTAGTATTTATTTCTTAATACAGTAAAATAAGCTTAAAATAAAACTATTTTAAGTAATTATGTTATTTTATTACTCTTGCGACCAATAAATATTAAGTTTTAAAATAGATTTTCATTCACCTTCTCCTAATGAACTTCTGACTTGATGTATTTCACTATACCGTGACAAGGTTTTTGGAGTTTAAACAGAACATAACCCTTTTACTGCCAGGACTTTGAATGAAGTGGTTGCACTTCTGTTGTTTCATTGTTTCTATTATCACAGACCACTTTTATTTGTGACTATAGCCCTGCTACAACTAGCTCTAATGATTGGTTTTTACTAGAACTATTTACAAATACTTTCAGCCCCTAATACTTAGGCTGGACAGCTGGATTGTAAACGCATATGCTAAAAGAGCCCTCCCCCCTCCTAGCGACTGCACAAGTCCCATTCCTCTCAGCACATTCGGTAATAAAAATCCCGTTGCAACATGTCACAAATCAGTACATCCACACTTTGGAAGACAATCAGATGAAATGCGGTTCATAGCTGATTGAAATGAATGACGAGAAAAAGTAGGCATAGTACTGGATAAGAATCTCTCCTGGACTTTCCAGATTGTCATACAAGCAAAAAACTGGACTGTCCTTCTAGCACAGGGGGATTGAGGGGGCATCAACCCCCCCTCAAAAATACAAAGTTAAAATCCAACAAGTTTAAAAATTTTACATAGAATAAGCGAGATATAAAATTTTTCTTTTCCTCCATAAGTAAGAATAACATTAGACATATTTTTTGCGAAAAATTGCAAGTATCATGTGTTATTTTTAAATTTTTAGATTACAGTATTATTATTTGTTTTTGTAATGTAGTTTCGTCTTAAGATGGCATAAGCCGAAATATTACGAATTTATAAGTAAGTTGGTATTTTTATTTTAATATAAATACATATACAGTTTCGAACAAATGGTGTTTTTGGGGTCTGGGGACCTCAAAACGAAAAGTTATCATGGTCCCGGGCTTAGGTCATACCATGCCGACTACGGTAAAAGCTTCTTCCCTATAGAGGAAATTCGCTAAAAGATTCCCAAAATAGGGATACAAGTCCCTCAAATGGAAAAAAGATGCCAAAGACAGGTTTGCAAGTCGGACTGGGGATTATTGATCAACACTGGCTGTAGACACACTATTTTAGTTGATTTAGTGGTACCAGACACTGTTTTAGCGAATTTCCCCTATAGGGAAGAAGCTATTACCATAGGTGGCATGGTAAGACCTAGGCCTGGGATCGTGATAACTTTTCGTTTTGAGGCTCCCAGATGCCAAAAACACCATTAGTTCAAATTCATATATATATGAGTGTCCATGAGCACAATTACTCTCGTAAAAATAGTTTGATTTTGACGAAATTTGGTAGAAATGTGTAAAGCAGCATTTATGGCTTTAAGTTCGAAAACCAGACTGATCGACCTATCCGAAGGGGTATTTTGGGGAGGTTTTGTACCCCAAAAGTGGGTTTTTTGAGTTTTTTACATATCATTTTTGAAAGAGTCAAATTTTAGTTTTTTCCACTGGAATCAGCTTTAAAAGATGCACAATTCGGTGTTTTGATCATTGCTCTACGTCAAATGGTTACAGAGATATTGAAGGTGCTGAACACAGTACGTTGTCCAATGTTATTCTAACGAAGAATAAGACAAATTGTATATCTCGCTTATTTATCAACTTATCCTGATGAATCTTGGTATATTGCTTCATATCGTTGTGGTCTATTGATATTTGCACTAAAAAAATTGTTTGGCCTTTAGTTCCCGTAGCAGCAAACCTGCATACTCAGATCCATGTTATTCTTATGGAGAATAAGTAACATGTTATCTCCCTTATTTATGAACATAAATTAATAAAATTTGGTATGCGGCTTTACCTTCTTGAGTTATATTGATATTTGTATAAAACTCCATTTTATGTGTTCCTTGCTTCAGCAACCCTGCATACTCAGCCGCGATGTTATTCTTATGGAGAATAATTAAAATGTCATAAATCGTTTATTTATGAATGTATATTGATGAAACTTGATATGTGGCTTTATGTGGTATTAAGATACCTATATATACATTGGAAATTCGCTGCGTACGCAGGTTTGCTGCTACGGGGGTATTTATATATGCTAGAGTGTCCTTAGGGTCATGTTTTATGAGTCTAGTAGTTATATAGTCTATGGTCAAAACAGTGCAACGAGGTTAATACATCTAGAAGTCTCGTCAGAGGTAATTTTTTTTATTGGAAGGTGGGAATGCTTTTTCGCTCAACCTCGCTCCCACGGGGGTAGTGTGGGACTCCAAGAGAAGACTGCCCACTATACCCACCTCCCCCTCCAAAAGTTTAGATGATGGCCACCATTTTCCTCTGGTAACCAATCAAATCCTCTCTTCAAAGTCAAAAGTTTGTCAGCTGACTGTCATATAACTCGTGAAGTGAGAATTTGATTGATTAATATCTTAATATCATTACCATGTTGGTTGCCGTGGAAGCAGAGTTAACAGAGGGGCAAGGGGCAAATGGCGATCGACGGTAGGCTGCGCTTTTTTACACGGAACGAGACCTCTAGATACATTTATCTTCGTCGAAGCAGTATGTGCACCACTGAAAAATATTCAAGTGATGTATAGAAAATACAATTTCCTGAAACTTAAATTATTGAAAGTTTAATGATTAATTAATAATTAATTACAGGTTATTAGAATTTGAAAATAGGCCTAGCATACTTTATATTGCATCACGGTAAAATCTGGGTGGTGCATTGTGGGTATTTTATGGCAAATTTGGGTATTTTTACTGCTTTCAGTGGGTAATTTGGAAGAATCAGATTAGCAACGCTGCAGGCAGTCTGATTCCTGTCAGTGAGTGGAGCGGTTGCGGTTACCAGCAAGCAAGGTTCGTAGAGCTTTCAGACCAGGTGTGCTGAGTCGATCTATTTAAGGTTTTCTACTTTACCAGAAGAGACCTCGTAAAAACAACTGGAAGGTCACGTGATCATCAATCCAATCTGCAGTGTTGCTGGAAACACGATATTTATCGTATGAGTACCATACTTTCCTCATCAGTGTAATTAGAATTAACATTGTTTAACTGCTTACATTGTATGGCAAGCTGTTATTTTATGAAAATAATATATTGTTTTGATTTATTTGTATTATTAGATTAATCTATTAAGGGTTTAAATGTTCTTCCTGCATCTACAGTGACAATTTAAAAATAGCTGTACCATTATTATACCCTTAAGGTTGGCAACACTTTATATGGTTTGTTGTTGATTTATAAATCAGCTGGACGCCCTCGTAAGACATCTTTGCTGCGAAGATTACTCTTATGTAAGTAAGCACAACTGGTCTGAAAGCTCTACGAACCTTGACCAGCAAGGAGGTTTATTGTATAACTGGAGGTAACACTGTTTCACTATTTTTGTCGACAAAGCGAGCCGGTGATTTTGTTAGGTTGGTAACACTGGTGAGGCAAATTTCTCGTTCTTTGAACTATTTTAATTGGTTGTTTTATTCCTATAAGTGAATCCAGGGCCGGATTTAAGAGTATGCCACCTGTAGGCTAAATCCATTTGCCCCCTCCCCCTTTAGGAGACTCACTACTGTTAATAGACTCATATGTTATTATACATTCGTTTTATACCAAAAATGATAGATTCAGTTATTCAAATTAAATTGTGTTAAAGAGTAAAACTAAAACCACTCAAAAAATAGTTAATTACTTGTTTATTTGTTGGCATTAAATAGATAGATGTTAAACAGGCTACCATAATATAAACATGAATAATTTAAGCCAGTAATCACAAAACAATCATAACTACACAGGAGCAGCAGGACATGGATGGCGACAAGGGCCCGCACAACTGGTTGAGCCTAGGGGCCTGCAGCTCCTAAATCCGGCCCTGTATGTAAACGGTATATTATTTGGTTAAATTGCCATGTTGGCAGTTCTGTTGCTATTTACGGCCGTTATCAACTGGCCAGTTCATCGTTAATGGCTAAACTAATACCATAATTTGTCGTTACGCCCGTTATATTACGCGGTTTTACAATTTTTAACAAATAATTGGTGGTAAAATATAATCTTTAAAACTTCAAGTCAAGTTTAACTATTTGAAAAAAGAACCGAAAACTCCTCAACAAAATCAAAATTTACTAGTACTTGCCCATCGATAGTGACGATAGTGCCACAAACCGCCGCGCAGCATGTAAGTTATTGTCTCTCTCAGCGCTGCGTCTTCACAAACCGTTGTATTGCTCGGGGCTTAGTCCAGACAAATGGCCTGTCTACAGCCGTGGCCTTAATTGTCTCAACAGCCGCAAAAAGTGCCTCATCTAAACCAGGCGTGTCCATTCCATGGCCGGATTTAGGAGCTAAAGGGCCATATGCGAAACCCAGCAACCTTTTTTTTTTTATTGTTCGAGGCTTTTGTATACGGTGCGGGGCCCTAGACACGCACCCATGTAGCCTCTGCTTAAATCCGGCTGTGGTCCATTCTTTTGTATTCTGTACTCGCTGATCTAACGCGAAAATTAAACTATTCCGATTGCACTGTTTTGAAAATTTAGATGTTTTACAACATTTTCTTTTAAACAAATCTTATGTTAATATAAGTTACAAAAGTTTCTGAACCATACTAACCATCAGTGAAATGGAAGCTAAACAAAACGCAAATCATCAGAGTAGCTTTAAGGCTGCGTGGTACAAATAAAGAAGACCTTTTGGATTCCCAAATTGAACTTCCTTCCGCTACTACTCAAAGAGTAGAAGAAGGAGAAAACAGTTGAAACTAAAAAGTCGCTTGTTCGTAATTATTGTCTATCGGAAAAGTGTAAAGTTTGTTTATACTGTTCTGTTAAAATAATCTAAAACAATGGATATTGGTAAGCAGAATATTCTAGCCTTTTTTATATGAAATAGGCCTAGCCCATTTGATAATAATTACATTATAAATACTACAATCAATTATCTTCATTGCATTCCGTAATTTCTGAGACATTAAAGGAGCAGAATTTGTATGACTTATGTCTACAGAATATTAATGTATTGCTAACTGTCTTCATTATGTTTGTTTATATGATGGATATTTCTATTATCAAATAGATTTGATAATTTATTGAGGCTACTGTTTCTATCCTAGGCCTAAAACTTAGGCCTATTCTTCAGCCCATTGATTACAACTTAATTACCGGTAAGCAATTGTGTCCCATGCTGCTGCTGTATAAAAAAAATGTCCATGGAGACACTAGTTTATATTTTTCTGAAAGATTAAACGTTGGAACTTAGGTAGCCTAGGCCTATTTCTTGGAATGTTCATGTAATTGGTCTTGTTAAAGTTAAGCCGATCACAATAACTTTTCCTAATTAATTTCCAGTCATATAGTGAAGAATTTTGGAATAAGGTTGAGTTCAGAAAGAATTATTAGGACTATAAACTCAATCTAGCCTTGTAGGCTATTGCACTGTTTTAGACAGTTTATGAATACTAGGCCTCGGTCAGTTTTAATAAGAACCCATGAAAGCATTGAATAGTCTAATTTAGGTAAACTCGGAATAGAAAGAAACTGTCTTACTTTTAAGCAAATTTCCTCTTCAGTTAAGAAGCTATTCCCGTAAGTGGCATGGTGAAACCTAAGCCCCAAGCAATGACTGCTTCAAGTTATGAGGTCCCCAGGCACCAAAACCTGTTCAAATTTATATTGTTATATTCAGTGTGTTTTCAAACTTTCTGTCGAAACTTCAGCCAAGTGTTTCTGAGGTCAAAACAAAAACAAACGTTATGTTAACATAGGGCCTATCCCGCTCCGTTATTAATTTGTTGTGTGTGTTTTTTAACCAATAACTTAGGCCTACATCATATCTTAGAAACCACTTAAGGTATACTGACTTGAAACTTGGCACGTCTGTTTTAACTTACTTGTTGAGGGCTAATTTTGTTTTGAATTTAACGTTTCCATCTTTTACCGTTTCAAAATGGCTGCCATTTAAATTTTTCATAGCTTGGTAAAATCGTGAAACAGCGATTTTTTTAAAGTACTATACTGTATATAGCCTATCTAGGCATTTGTAAAATGTGAAATTTTAAGCCAAAAAGATTAAGTAAAGAGTTTAAGATTAGTGAACCCAACCATAGCAAAATAATTGTAATTTTCGAAATAAAGACGTAATTTATTTTAATTTCCATAGAATTTGCACTATTTTACTCAAATAAATTGTAAGTTAAAATTCCTTAGCTATGGGTTGAATGGTCTATAAAATCTTTATAGAATCTTTTTTGCTTAAAATATCACTATTTTATGCGTAGGAACATTTTTCAAAAATTACCATTTCCAAGATGTTAAGCTTTGAAAATATAAAAAGTCCGCCATTCTGAAGGTAACAGTTATGAACGTTAATTTCAATACCAGATTAGCTTCAATAAGCATAACACACGTGCCAAGTTTCAATTCAACACCTCAAATGGTTTCAAAGGTATCATGTACTGGTTGAAAAACAAAAAATGGATAACGGAGCGAGATAGGCCCTATGTATTATATCACATATTTTGTTTGTTTTTACCCCAGGAATAAGTTCTTGAAGTTTCGATAGAGAGTGCGGAAACACGCCGTAAATTATCTACCTGCCCATTAACACAACTTTTTTACATGTTCGATTAAATGTTTGATTAAATTAGGGACAAAAGCGTTACCGGTAAGTTATAACTTTTAGGTCTAAAATCAGAAAAGTCTAAGTATTGGGAAAGGGTTTAAATCTCCCAAAAATCAGTTTTTTGTAATTACCCTAAAGTTTTATGAACACAATTTTGGATTTGGCCTTTTATAAATAAATAGCTTAAATAATTCAATAATGTGGTATTTGAAATTATTAGCCTTATGGTTGAGGGGGTGCGGGTAAAATAAAAAGTTGGTTCCAAAATTAACCATGTTAATCTAATGGGGAATAACTGTAGCTATGTTTAGCTTTTACACAGTTAACCTTCTATTAAGCTACTCACTTTTGTTTTTATTAAAAATGTAGCTAGGCTACAACAAATCTATCATTAAGGTATTAAAATGTTTGTTCTACGTTAATCAATCCTTGCTAAGCGATATTCTAACTGTAAAAAATAGTATTTAGTTCAATGTTATTCTTATGGATAATTAATATAAATTTATATTTCACTTATTTATGAATATCGGACCCATGTATGAGCCACCAAGAGTTGTGAAATTGGCATTCATATTGCCCAGGGGGACTGACCAACTCACAACCTCTAGCGGTATGTTCTATATGTTCATTTTTTGAGCCATTCTTATTAATCACCTGACCAGATCATAATATGAGCCGATCGGAAATGAATTTCATAAATTAGCCCTTTGGCGTCAGCGCAAATCTAACGCTATACTGGAGTAGCGGCGCAACTTAACGAGACGATAGAAATGGAACAGTCAGGACCTCCTGCAGCGCCTTCCTCGCGCAGTAAAAATATTTGGCGGGGAACTGGCGCTGTCCCCCCACCCTGCAGTCGCGAGTACTACACCAGAGAGCCACGCCCTCATTCCCACTCCATACATGACATCAGCAGTTCTGCCAACTTCCAGGATCCAGCGTAAAATTATGGGACCCTCAGAAACAATTGTGTTGTGTATGGCAATAATAGTAACCTAACCTAACCTAATTAAGGGTCACTCTTGACTGTTGGATTTCATATGCACATCCGCTTGTACAGTACAAAATTACTGTACTCTAAAATACAAACTGTACAATTTTTTTTTTTGGACATTTTAGACAACACAACAGGTTTGGCTCCGGCCCCGGGGCAGTTGTCCCCCCTGCCCCCCCCCTGAATCTCTCAGATCTCCGAAATCAGCGGATGGTGTTTTGAAAACTACCAATTTTAAGTGTCTGTAGTGTTCAAAGCTTTCTTCTTAAAACCTAACTGTATTTTAGCCTTCAAGGGTATTTTCTTTGTCAAACTGTATGGATTTTCCCTATATATTTATATTTAACAAAATTCAATTTCTAAATTTTTCAGGAACTTGCTATCTGGGTTCATGTAAGAAGACAATAAAAGGATATTTGGAGTCTGCGGGTCTGATCGAGAAACCACCTTCATTTATCAGTCAAGTTAAACACAGTATCAAAAACGCCCTCGTGCAGATTGGATTATTAAATCCAGAGCCCGCTAAGTGGATATCTGATGACCATATCGAATCTCAACTTCTCGTTTTGGCAGTTGTTGTGATAATATTCACAGTGTCGGTAAGTATGATTAAGATAAACTACAGTTTAGGAACATTATTTTCACAGTTTTTACTCTTTAAAAGAATTGAAAATTAACTTATTTTATTTAAATTGATAAAATAACACCCCTTTGCCACTTTTTTAGCGAGTTTCCCCTATAGGGAAGAAGCTATTACTGTAGTCGGCATGGTAAGACCTAGGCCCAGGGTCATGATAACTTTTCGTTTTGGGGTCCCCAGATGCCAAAACCACCATTCGTTCAAAACTGTATATATATATATATAGGGCAGAGGTCGGGTTAAGCAGTTGATTGCTCTGATAACTGGACATGGCCATTTCAGGAAACATCTCCACACTCTCGGACTCAGAAATGAAAGTCAGGTGTGTAGGCTCTGCAATCAGTCTGAAGAGACTGCCAAGCATATCATACTGGACTGCGAGAGACTCGGGGCAAGGAGAAGGGCTCTGTTTGGTTGTAATCACGATACCTCTCGAAAAATTGTCCGATTGTGATGAAATTTGGTACACACATGTAAAGCAACATTTATGACTTGAAGTTCGAAAACCAATCAGATCGATCCATCCAAAGGGTTGTTTTGGGGGGGGGGGTTTTGTACTCTAAAAATTGGTTTTTTGAATTTTTATATAAAATCTTTGAAAAAGACAAATTTTATTTTTCACCATTGGATTCAACTTTTCAGCAATTTGTGTTTTGATCATTGCTCTACGTCAATTGGTTATGGAGATATTAAAATTGCTAAACACAGTACGTTGTCCAATGTTATTCTTATGGAGAATAAGAATAATTTTATATCTCGCTTATTTATGAACGTATACCAACCAAACTTGGTATATTGCTTCATCTGGTTGTGGTCTATTGCCATTAGCACAAAAAAAATTACCGATAGTTCCTGTAGCAGGAAACCTGCGTACTCAGTCCCCATGTTATTGTTATGGAGAAAAAGTAAAATATTTTGTCTCCCTTAATTATGACCATAAGTCAATAAAACTTGGTATGTGGCTTCACCTAGTTGTGTTATACTCATATTTGTATGAAAATCCATTTTTTGTGTTCCTTGTTTCAGCAAACCTGCATACTCAGCCGCCATGTTATTCTTATAGAGAATAATTAAAATGTCGAGAAAGTTTATTTATGATTTTATATTGATGAAACTTGGTATGTGGCTTTATGTGGTATTAAGGTACATAAATATGCATTGGGAATTCGCTTAGTACACAGGTTTGCTTTTTTCTCTGTGTACCTTCCCTTTTACATTTAAATGAGTTATAATGTATGACATTTTTATCAAACTGTAATTCATCCAGACTTTACCAATCGCATCAAAAGGTTTTTAAACTTTAACACTGGAAGCAATGATAAATGATTTATTTCCCCTCTTTATGATACAAATTATATACAATACTTCCGTCGCAGCAAATCTGCATACTCAGCGAATTTCCAATGAATAATTTAAGTCTTAATACCACATAAAGCCGCATACCAAGTTGCATAAAAATATATTCATAAATAAGCGATTTATACAATTTGAATTACTCTCCATAAGAATAAAATTGGGGATGAGTACTTAGGTTTGCTGAAACAAGGATCATAAACAATTGGTATTCATGCAAATATAAATGTAATTCAACTGGGTGAAGCCACATACCAAGTTTGATTAATATTCATTCATAAATAAGCGATTTATACAATTTGAATTACTCTCCATAAGAATAAAATTGGGGATGAGTACTTAGGTTTGCTGAAACAAGGATCATAAACAATTGGTATTCATGCAAATATAAATGTAATTCAACTGGGTGAAGCGACATACCAAGTTTGATCAATATTCATTCATAAATAAGTGATTTATACAATTTTAATTATTCTCCATAAGAATAACATGGGGGGAGAGGTTTACTGCAAAAAGGCACACAAAAAATGGGTTTTTATGTGAACATCAGTATAACTCAACTAGGTGAAGCCACATACCAAGTTTTATTAATTTACCAGTAATTAAAATAGACAAAATAATAAAATATAGGTCCAGTCACTTTTTTCACAAACATAACATCGCTTTGTACCGCTTTACAACAAAAACAAACTTAACTGGTAGAGATGACCAATTCTTACATAAATTTTACCAACTTAATATTTAGTCACTTTCTACCCAAACATTATACCAAGCCTTAATCCTTAGAAGTCTACGCCCGTTTTTTCACACAACCATTTGTTTACTTTAATACAAAATGTACTTAGACCACAGCATGATTTAATTTCAAAAGGTAGTGAATTATAAAACTTTGGACCTTGGTATAAGAATTAATTTTTGAAAAACATCTTATTAACTTGAGGAGTTTTTATAAACTTTGTTTTGAAGGTACTATGAACAGTGTGTGTAAGAACATGAACACTTGTGTGCACGGAACATTCGGCCTCCTCTGATTGGTGAAGGCAGTCATTATGTGTTTGGGAATGAGTTTTGTTGATTGGGCTTGATACCTACTCTGAATAGCCAACTCTGGGCTTGATGATAACTCGCATGAGCCCAATATATATTTAATGTCTTGTATCCTAGGTACACTTAATTTCAAAGACATTTTGCAGTGTTATAAGATGTGATTTACAACATCCTGCTTATCCAATCCTATGTGTCAAGTGACAACATGTATCTTTATACGGAATTCAAAATCTTTATCTTACATATTATTGTCCTGGAAATGCTGAGTTTTGATAGCTTTAAAATTATTACATAATAGCTATAAATATCTCAGTATACAGCTTTTTAATAGGTTACCCCCAACTGCAGCAACGATTCCAACTAATAAATTCAAAGTTGTCCTTGATTCATGGCTGAAATCCAAATCCTTTTATTCAGTTGATGATTTCTTGTCCTTAGAGGTTATTGATATAAATTTTTAAAACTAAAATCAAAGAATTATTGTGTTTTATTTTATTTTATACATTTTTGTGTAATTTAACTTTTTTTCCCATTTACTTTACAAATTAGAATTAAGACTAAATATTTGACTGAAAAAGGACGGCATGAAGAAAATATGCAAAATGTTAGTAATAAGGAAAAATGTATTGTTGACAACGTCGATTGCTCACTGGCTTAAAGACAATAAAGAGATTTTGATTTTGATTACAGCAGTCATATCTGGATTTAATTTTTTTTTATTCTCTGATATATTGAATCTTAAGTTCTGATTGTATGGATCACTTAAGTTTAATACCAGTTACTCTAAATACTCAAGTTGGGTGTAAACGTGTGATAATAAAATAACTAAATACAAAACTGTGATATACTGTTGCAACTCTTATGAAATACAGCCACTTTGGAAGAAATACTGATGATTAGTCAATTAACCACGACCAAGCCAGGGCGCAAATAATTGTAATGATGAGAAGTATTTTTAATGCTTAAAATTTCCTAATCCATCTCCAATTCTCTGAAATGAATCAGATAAAAAATAAAAACTTGTATGAAATGGTATTTTACAGACGGAATAATAAACTACATGTTTTTCAAAGTAAGCTAAATGAGTGGACCTTACAAAAACCGATTGGAGGGGGCGCCAAAATCTGAGGGGGCGCATCATACTTTCTCCCTTATTACATGTAATAGCAATATTAAACTCGAATCATTATAACTTCAATTAGATTAAATCCCGATTCAATACTCTCCAATTCCTAAACCACTTCTTTCCTCATCTAGGAAGTAGTTTAAAATAATGGAAGAAATGGGAGAGGGTGGATTCAAACAATTAGTTGCATCGTGTAACTTGATATTTTAACATTGCAATTAGCTTGCATCGTATTGCGAGTTTTATTCACACTCTCAATACCAATCAGAATACCCTGAAATTGTCACAAAACGATATAGGTCAAAACAACTTCTCGATTTGGAATAGAGGGGAGCGAAAGTTGTGTTACCCGGTATGAATATTTATTGTTTAAGTACAATGGAAGGTGCAACATGGTGAATGCACAACTTTCTTCCCAATAATGCCTTTCAACCACTTATAATACTAATATATAAACAAAATTTACAATACCCCGTCGCAGCAAACCTGCGTACTCGGCGAATTTCCAATGCATATATATGGGTATCACTACTACCTAGAGCCACTTACCAAGTTTCATAAAAATACATTAATTAATAAGTGATATATAGCATTTTATTCATTATCCATAAGAATAACATTATAATTGAGTACGCAGGTTTGCTGCAACAAGGAAGATAAGAAATGTGTTTTTTTGCAATTATCAATATAACTCAACCAGGTGAAGGTACACACCAAGTTTTATTAATTTAGGTTCACAACTAAGGGAGATATAAAACTTTACTTATTCTCCATATGAATAACATGGGGGCCGAGTATGCAGGTTTGCTGTTACCAGGAAAAAAAAATGTTTGTGCTAATATCAATATATCACAACTAGATGAAGCCACATACCAAGTTTCATCTATATACATACTTAAATAATCAAAATATAACATTTGATTTATTCTCCATAAGGATAACATTGGACAACGTACTGTGTTTAGCACTTTGAATATCACTGCAACGATTGGACGTAAAACAACAATTAAAACGCCAAAATGATTTTTGTAGAGCTAAACTGATTGGTAGAAAGAAATGTGGAGTTTTTAGTGAAATTATCTGAGGAAAATCTAAAAACCGTATTCCCATAAGATTAACATGGGAAATTTTATGGACACATTTTTTGACTTTTCTCCAACACCACTAAACCTAGCTTAATGATTCAAAATACTAAATTGTTTGTTTTTTAAGCTCTATAAAATGGCTATAACCAAAATCTAGTGTTTTTACAACATATATATAAATTTGAACGAATATTGTTTTTGGCATCTAGGGACCTGAAAACAAAAAGTTATCATGGTCTCGGGCTTAAGTCTTACCATGCCACCTACGGTAATAGCTTCTTCCCTATAGGGGAAATTCGCTAACAGTCGGGTTTATATATATTTACAAATACTTTATTTTATTAACGCTACCAATGACTACATATACAATAAGACGCTTACGCGCCGTGTTAAAAATTCAACGCCAAGCGGTAACTCTGCGACCCGCCGCTAGTAGCGCTGCATGTATCAAATCAGCGCTTGGACTGACATTCATGTGCAGTTCTCAGTCTTGCTGCTAGGAGGGGTTGATGCGCCCCTCTCGCACTCCTCTCCATCACTGTAGCCGTGGCCCATGGAGAGCTCGCCAAATGGACAGAAAACGGTTAGTCGCTAGGACACGGCAAAACTGAGTAATCCCGAGTGGTGAACGCGTTGTCGTTTACACGCTCCTATACATCCTAATAATAATAAAACTACAATGAAACTTATATATTCCTTTTCTGCATGAGTTTCTGCATCTAACAGTATAAATATATTTAAGTTTAAAATTATGTGTAATTTTTAATAATGAACATATTAGAGAGTTGTAACAAGATGATATGAAAAAGTCAGTTATCGAGAACTTTTATTATTTTTGAGTTAGGAAAAAATTTCCAGCGGGAAAGTTGTAGCTAATTAGATGATCTTAAATTTTCATCCAAAAAAACTTTTGATATAACTTATAGTTTGTTCAATAATCCGGTGTAAATAACAGCTATGTTCAGTTCTACGCGCGGCGCCGTCGCGGACCACGGCTCCACGCTGTTCTACCACATCCTTATATCACCTAGAAAATATTAATTATGTACAGTTTACTCATATTGTATTGAGATTATTGTTTTTAAACATAGCTTTCAATTTTGATAAAAAAATTCAGCTATCGGATCATGAGTATTCTTATAATTTTATATTTAAGGTAAATTAGGCAGTAAATAATAAAAAACTTATTTGTTAGAAAGAATAAAACATTACATGATAATATAAACATATCTGATAAGTGATTATATTTTACTCGTGAAGCAACAAATTTTTTTCATCAGTAACGAAATAAATACTTTAGTAAGAAAACATAACGTTGCCTTTTTATATAAACAAAACCTACTGTCTTTTAAAATCTCTGTTACTTAAACATTTTCCCCTCTAAATACGAAGGCTTCTTAGCCGTAAATGAATTTTTGTAGCTAAATATGTAATTAAAATAATGAATAAATATATGTTTTTGTATCAAAACCCAAAACTGATCCTCTGTCTGATCAGCAATATAACTAATCCTATACAAATATGTTTGGCGTTAAAAGTAGAGAAACTTATCAAGGAACTTGAAAACGAAGGATACTTAGTTGTTAATAAACATTTGTACCAAAAATATAAATTAAATTAAATGGAAAAAATGTTTTTATGTCAAAACTCAAAACTAAGCCTCTCCAAGAGCCTTACAATCGTTGTTTTATAATTTAATTTCATGTCGAAAATTGAGGCATGTATCGATTTTGAACGGCAGTTTTATTAACACGTGTAGACCTAACTTATGAACTCGGAGTCTTCATCAAAATTATTCCGAATAAGATGTACAATTGACTTTAGCTATAGAACAGGCTTTCCACGACCTGTAATGGTTAAGGTACCGTATTTGAAATGGCCACTTTACTCACACTATAATCATTTAATTGGATATTATAGAAAAAAACTCCGATAAATGAAAGGACCACCAACAAGTACTTGCATTTTAAAGCAGACGGGCAATAACTGTTTTCTTCTACAATCTTGTCACCAGTTATAGGTTTAAAGTACGTAGTAAAATTGATAAATTACAAATCCAAAAGAGTTACTGTATCATGATTTAAGCAACGCAATCTCTTAGTTCTTTCGAAACAACATCAAAAATACTAAGAACGATCTTATAGATCGCTAAAACCATGGTAATATTCCAACTAGACTCTCTTAATTGAAATTATATTTAATTCTATTAACTCAATTAAGTACATTTTTATTATTTTACATATTATATAAGATATTGAAAGTGCTAAACACAGCACGTTGTCCAATGTTATTCTTATGAAGAAAAAGAAACAATTTATATGTCGCTTATTTATGAACGTATACTGACGAAATATAACTCAACTAAGTTAAGTCACAAACCAAGTTTCATCCATATACATTCATAAATAAGCGATATATAAGATTTTAATTATTCTCTATAATAATATCATGGGGCTGAGTACCCAGGTTTGCTGCTACGAGATTCATATGCAAGAAAATGTTTTTTTATGCAAATAACTATGGAACTGAACTATGTGAAGCGACATACCATGTGGTTTTAATTTATTTTCATACTTAAGGGATATATGATATTTCACTTGGTCTCCATAATAATAACATGGGGTCTGAGTATGCAGGTTTGCTGCTACGGGAATCATAGGTAAAAATTTTGGTTTTTGTGTTAATTACAATAGAACACAATCAGCTGAAGCCATATACCAAGTTTCGTCAATGTATGTTCATAAATAAGCAAGATATAAAATTTTTATTTTTCTCCATAAGAATAATAACATTAGACAACGTACTGTGTTTAGCAGTGTTTCAGTACCTCGGTAGCCAATTGACGTAGAGCAATAAATAAAACACTAAACGGTTTGTTTCTTAAGATGTGAATTTAATAATGTAAATTTTAATTTGGTTTCAATAAAAATAAAACCGTTTTTGGGATATATACATAAACATATAAACAAAATTTGAACGAGTGGTGGAGCGAATTTGGTTTTGGCATCTAGGGGCCTCAAAACGAAAAGTTATCATGGTCTAGGGCTTAAGTCTTACCATGCCACCGAATAGGGGAAATTCGCTAAATATTATAGCCTACATAGTTTATTTGTGAATATATTTTTATGATTTCAAATGATATACTGTATGTATAATTGAAGGGGTCCGCCGCAAAACGCTCCAAGCTACAGAAGTACAGTTTTGAGAAATCGCTCAAAAACTACCGAGATCGAAAATTTGTGTAAACTAGAATATTTTTTCTCTGTATTTCTTTATTTCCTATACATGTATAATTTCATAATATACTACTAAATCATACGTTGACAAATTAATATTCATTTAAATCAGTTTTATAATGTTTTTCAATGGTTAAAACGTTTTAAGCGACACCCGGTTAAAACATTTTTTTACCGACTCTACCAAGGCTTTAAACTAAAACTATCATACTTTTAATATTTTTTAAACTGTAAAAAATACTTTAGAGTAAAATATAGTAAAACTATTCTAAAACTATAGTACTATAGTAAATTTAGATACCATTGATGCTTGTATAATGTTATACAAGCGTTATAATGGTATATAAACGTTCTCTAAGTGTTATTCATTTTCTGGCGCTTAGAACGTTTTTCGTCTGATAGCCCGTCGAGTCGTACAATTCCCGCCAGGTTTGACATACGAATTAGTGCTACCAACATGAAAAACTTCAACACCAAATATACGTGGTTGTAGAGAATGTCGGTTAGAACCTTTTTCACCAGAAATCTCTATTTTTTGAAATTTTGTCGCTTAGAATGTTTTTCAGCGGGCCCATTCAATTAGTCTTTATTCAAATTTAATCTAAGTATCTTTTCATTACTCTACACACAAAAGTACACTTTCTAAACGTAAAATGAGCCAAGAAAATAGGTTATTCCCGCTACTGCACGGCAAAATTACATAACGTTAACTTTCTGTGCATTTGTGGTGCATGGAAAGTAACCGTTATGGGATTTTGCGGTGCAGACCGATCAGCTGTTGCATTAGGCCGATCAGCTGTTGCATTATTTGCTGTTTCTTTCGACATAAGCACGGAAACTCAGCGTTATGAGTTCGGTTTTTTTTCTTGATACAAAGTTGAATAAACAAAAATATTCATGTTGTTTACAAGTTTTTCGATATCGTAATGAAAAATAATGTTCAATACTCGTCTCAAAAGTGCCATTGCGGGGCTCGATAGATTTTTCCACGCTCGGCTTCGCCTCGCGCGTAAATGCAATCTCTCCCCGCAATAAGTCACTTTCGAGACTAGTAATGAAAACTACTATTGTTATAACTAAAATAATTATGTTTTACTAGTATTGGCGGCCGCTATCGCGACCACAGGAAATAATCAGCTGTTTGAGGAACAAAGCTTGAATACTCCCGGCTCCGCTAATATATGGTAAAATGGCTTAAAACCAGCTCAAAGCTACCGTAACTCAAATAAGGTTGCTTTTCAAGAAAAACCTCGTGCGGCTCCCCCGACCTCGATTACCCCTAAAAAATATCTTTTCGTACCTTGGGAGCCATTACAGCTCGAGAAACAGCCGCGGACGGACGGACGCACGGAGCCACAGGCAAATACGAACTTTAGTATTGATACATTTAGTTTAAACTATAGCGACCTGTTACACTTCTAATACGAACCACAAATACTGATCTCACCTCGTTTTATCACTCACTGGAATCCTAAAAAAGTGAGGACCAGGAGTTTTGCACCCTAAGTAATGGCACTTCAACCCGGCCATCCTTATATTCTCTATAAGGATATCCACATTCTTAATAGCTTAGGCACAACAATTAAACATCTGAACTCTAATTTATCGGAGGTTAGCTGCCTGTTCGACATTCACGCATACTGTCGCTAGCCCAGTCTAGTGCGAGTTGCGCCGCGGTGGTTGATCAGCTGGTAGGGCGAAGAAGAGAGAGAGGGGGTACTCGAACAGTCTGCACCAAGAGATCAGTAGTACAGTCAATGCCCGCCGCCACTAGCGCCAACTGGCGGCGGGTCGCTGAACCAGTCTTTCCGACTTCTCAACAGGCGCTGAGTTATTTCCATAAGGCTTGTCTGTCTTATTGTATATGTAGTCATTGACGCTACGGACTGCGCCCCCACTCAGCACCCCATGACCCGTCTTGAGCACTGAGTGCCGCCCCCCCCAAGCACTGCCCCCCCCCCCCGCGTGCCCCGTGCTAGAGCACGGCTCGCACTGCCCTAGAGCCGGTACTGCGTATTCGACTCTTCACGTGTGCAGAGACATCACCCTGGATTGACAGGATTGTAAAACTTTGTTTTTCCAATTCCTTATGAAATTTACCATTAGTATTACACAAATCATTATAATATAATTAATACTTTATACTTGGTTTAATAAGTTTTTTACTAAAGATAACATGATCTCTAATATATTTCTGGTGATTGTGGGTGTATATGTAAGTGACTGGTGGGGCACGGTACACAATGGCAACGCAATGGCATGCCATGCCTCTTTACCACAATATATTACGCCAATTTCGCTGCATTCCTACGGTTATATTACAGATAGGAAATCTTTTTTCCCCTAAACAGTTTTAATGATTACTTTAAAATGTTTTGCTTTGACATTGCCAATCGTCTTATTAAATATTAGTTGTTATTTTCCAGTGCTCACTGAGTCAACAACAGTGCAGTTTGATGTAGTTCTCTGTTGGTTTTTCACTTAGTTTAGAAGAAATGTTCAGTGTTATTTTTTAAATTGGCAACTCGAAACAAGTTTTTAGCGAATTTCCCCTATAGAGAAGAAGCTATTACCGTAGTCGGCATGGTAAGACCTAGGCCAGGGACCATGATAACTTTTCGTTTTGAGTTCCCCAGACGCCAAAAACACCATTCGTTCAAAACTATATATATATATATATATATATATGTGTGTGTGTGTGTGTGTGTCCGTGATCACGCTAACTCTCGTAAAAATAGTCTAATTTTGATGAAATTTGGTACAAACGTGTAAAGCAACATTTATGACTTTAAGTTCGAAAACCAAACAGATCGACCCATCCTAAAGGGTTTTTTGGGGGGATTTTGTACCCTAAAAATGGATTTTTTTGAGGTTTTTACATCTTTGAAAAAGTCCAAATTTAATTTTCATAATTGGATTCAGCTTAAAAAAACACACAATTTGGTGTTTTGATCATTGCTTACGTCAATTGGCTCCACAGATATTGAAAGTGCTAAACACAGTACATTGTCCAATGTTATTCTTATGGAGGATAAGAACAATTTTATATTTCACTTATTTATGACCGTGTTCCGACCAAACTTGGTATATGGCTTCATCTGGTTGTGATATATTGTTATTTGCACAAAAAAAGTTTACTGAAATAGTTCCTGTAGCAGCAAACCTGCGTACTCAGCCCCCATATTATTCTTATGGAGAATAAGTAAAATATATTATGTATCCCTTTTTTATTAACATAAATTAATAAAAATTGGTATGTGGCTTCACCTAGTTGAGTTATATTCATATTTGCATAAAAACACATATTTTGTGTCCCTTATTGCAGCAAACCTGCGTACTCAGCTCCCATTTTATTCTTATGGAGAATAATTAAAATGTTATATATCGCTTATTTGTAAACTTATTAAAATTAACTTTATGTGGTATTAGGACACATATATGCATTGGAAATTCGCTGAGTATGCAGATTTGCTATGACAGGGGTATTTACTTTTGTAATGGGGGGGTAAAATTGTTTTTATCTTACACAAAAAATACTCTGATTTGTCATCAATTTGGCACAATTTTCTTACATCAAATGATGTAAAAAATTGCACATTGCAAAGTTTTCAAAACAGTGCAGTGTTTTTTAAAAGATATGTTGTGAGTGACCATCAAAGATTAGTTTACTATGTGAAACTGAATTTCTGTGAAACTATCACCAAAACCCGCCCTTTTGAGGATACCAGTCCGACTGCCTAATCTTAATAGCGAAGTTAACAGGTGATGATGCAGATGATTTAAATTGTATGTAGCCTTGATGAGCGATTTTTCAATAGTGTGTATGACAAGAATTTTATGTTTTGGAATTTAATTTGTTGTATTTTTTTAGATTATTGCAAAATTAATTATCTTAAGAAGATGTAAAGTGATCATCTCAAAGAGGTCTTCCAGACCGAGAAGTGTCATGCAAAAACGAGTAGTCTATGGGTACAGCCAAGTGGTAAGATATTATTGAAATTAACTTTAAATATCATAGATTTACAGTAGTATAAACTTGTTGTGGTCATCTCTAAATTCAAAGGATGACTAAAATACATAAATAAATTTCATGAAATCATTCATTTCACTCCCGCACCCATCGCAAGTGGTTCTCCTACCCTCCCTAACATCACTCCTGCAAACAACACACAGATGTTCTAAATCAGTGGCGTAGATAGACCTTTGTCAAGAGGGGGGGATATCTCATTAGGGAATACAAAACAAAAGACTGTGTTCGTAACTAGAGCTGATGCCAGTATACACAATTGAAGACATCATTATGACGTGTCCCTTACATTCATAATTATTGATAGGCTTACATATCCAAAAGATGAACCATTGATACAAAGTAATCAGTATTTGTAACCAGGACGAAAAAAATACTTATATCAGTTGTAATCAGTCCTGGAAAGTAATCATTAAGATAGGGTTGTGAAGTCACCGAAGTTCCCCGGAGTTTTAAGGTAAAAATATAACGCTGAGAAATTTCCATAAAAAATTAAAAATCTTCCCTTTTTTAAATTTGTTCAAAAAATACGTTGAATAACGAAAATTTTGTGTTGAAATCCTATCTGCGAACGAAAAGACCTTTATATACCTTTGCAACTTCAGCGTCATGCAACAATTGCCAAATAAGCTAAATCCTTGTTTCCCTGTTCACTCTTACCTCTTATTTGTTACTCATTGAATTTATTTCGTCAGGAAATATCGTTGACTTTTACATATATTTGCCGTCATAGAACGCTGGAAATCACAATGAAGATTTATGGCCCTGCAGTGTATTAAATTACAAATCTGATTTGGCAACCGAAAGTTAGGCACATCACTGACCGTCTAGTCGTCAAGGTCAGGTGCGCTAATTGAGAAAACTGGCCGCTAGGGGGTGAGGGTAGACTTTGGTGACTCACGTCTGTTAACCTTATTAAAAATATATAATTAAAATTGATTTGTGGGACTAGTAATTTATAAAGAATCGCACGTGGCTAAACGCACCTGGGATACACAAGGGAGCCTGGGAGCGGAGCTTACACTAGCAAAAGTATCAAATGGACAATGGAAACTATTAACACAATGTATCGAATAGAAGGGTAAAAACTTTGTGGAAAAGTTGCATGCCTAGAAATCAAAGTACTTACCAATCGGCAGTATCAGCATTCAAAAATGGCATAATTCTGCTGACAGATTATCAGCCAATCAAAGAGTAGAGGCGTGGCTAATCGTCACCCTGATTGGTTAATAGAATATGAGATGGTCATAATCTGGGGGAAAACATAAAGAGAGAGAGGGAGGAATGAAGAGGATCGAAGGAAGTCATTCTTGGGGATGTTTGGAAAGGAGTGGGGACAACTAGGGGACAAGTATCAAGCCACCCTTAAGAGTTCCACAACGACTGACACCGAGATTCACACTTCAAACGAGCACACAGATTCCCCAACTCTAGAGGATGTCACCATCCTAGCCCAGTTTCCGAGAGAGTCCAGGATGGGGACGCAGACGGAAGGCCACCGACGCAGATCTCCCAAGACATTGGAGCGCAGTCACCCCTGCGGGACGAGGAACCCCGAACTTCGGTTGAGCGAGGGCCCCGGCACTACCCCGGACCAGAACACCGCAGACCACCCGTGGGAAGAGGCGAGGACCACCCCGTCAGCAAGCCCGGCAGACAGCGGCCCCTGGAGGACCCCAAAGAGCGACACTGCAGCCAGGGCCGAGATTGTCTTGGGGCAGGACCATCATATCATCAGAAGGGGGTATATGAACTCTGTTCATATACATTGTGAATGTAAATCAATTAAATGAAGGCTATTTTGATTTGATATTCTAAATGACTTTCCAAATGAAAAACCTGATGGATTCATAAAAGCTTTTATTATAGTGTGATTCTTGATTTTGACTTTTGCAGAAAACTATCATGTTAAAAATTGCAATCTCTCCATTGTGAAGCGTCACATAAAAAAAAAGCCATGTAAAATCTGATTGATTTATTAATAACACAAAAATAAAATATTACTAGTGGGCCTGTTGCTCGGGATCGAATGAAGTTGTTCCATCTCTTGTCTGATTAAAAGAGTTTGTCTGGCCATTCAGTAGTTGAGAGCTCATAACATATGATGATACTGTAACACTTGTGTTTTGTTACATTTATATATGTTTTAGAATGCAATTGAATTAAAATTGATCTCAATATTACCCTTATGAAGATCTTCGTATCATGAAATTTGAGGGCGGTCGGTCAGAAAATCTCATTTTTGGTTGATGGGGTACACCCAAAGCAATTCGGGTTGGAGTCTAGTAATTGTAGAAAATTCTTTAACATAAGTACCATTTCTTTCTCGATGTCCATTGAAGAAACAAATTAAATTGTTTACTATTAAAAAAAAACAACTACACTTCAAAGACCATAGATACAACATATGCAATACAACTAGCTTCACTGCCAGGTTTGTTTTCTGTCATGTGTCACGTTTTTCTGTCTATATGAAGATAACATCATCGAACGCTATCAAACAAGACAGAACAGAACAGAACAAAGTCTTATTCTGTTCTGTTCGATTATGTGTGCGGCCGGCCTAATATATTACACAAGTTCAAAGGTAAAAGGTACTGAAGTTGTTCTCTCCTCTCTCTTTATATGTCAAGGTATTTCACATTAACATATTTAATGTAAAAATCTGTTAGAATAAAATTCCATTCTCCTTTTTTTATCACCATCCTTTAAAAAGTGTGCTAAATAATTTTCTAACATTATTTTTTTATATTTTAGGAAGAATTTTTGCGTGACCTATCAGATAGGAATTGCCTGCCTGGAGACCTAAACAACCAAGGTAAATTCTATAAACTATCTTACTTTATGTTTTTAGTCACAACTATATTATTCCAAACACGTTTAAACTTTATTAAAAACCTGATTTTTCTAGTATAAAGGAAACTCCTCATGGGCTTCTAAGGGGTTTAGGGAGTCTGTTCACATGTCCCTGGGTTCAATATCAGTTCTAATCCATACAAATTTATCTGAGAACTCAAAAAGATACTTGTAACATCAGTACCATTATCTTCCAGTGATACAATTTTAAAACTGCAGACTTTCTTGCTGTGACTAAGAAATCACCTAGGATACCTCAGCACTGATCTCAAAAGTTTAGACATGATCCCAACTGGGAACTACAATTTGTTTCATGAATCCATGAACTGACTTATCTTTTTGTGGAAAGGCTAACTCAAACCAGGGGGAAGGACCATTGTATTAATTATTTAGTTGTTCTTACAAAATAAACTAACAATACAAAATTCTTGTTTTACTCATTTTATATATGGTAGTTTTAATCAGAAAGCACTCATTTTTACACCCCAAATACAATTACCAGAACATCAATTTATAATACAGACTATATATTTATTCTGTTTTATTTTTAAAATTTTCTCACAAAAATATGCATTCAATTTATTCTGAGTGATTAAATTAATTTTATTTCATCAGTTAATACTAAAAGTTAAAGGAAAGTTTGTGAATAAATTTCAACGGTTTTTTTTGTGGCAGTCCACTCATCTCCCCACCAAAGTATGAGCCAAATCAGTTCTAATCCATGTGGTACGGTTTTCTACCGTACTACAAAATGCTAAAACCTAAACTAACTGTCGTACAAAGACAAATAATGGCTCATTTTTTATCTAACTAATCAAATCAAATCAAATCAACTTTATTCATGAATTGTACACGGTACAAGAATTGTGTCAACACTTTTACTATGCTAAAATGAAGCTAAATTACATTATAATAACCATAACATTTTATATTACATGTTTAGAGAAAAAAATATATAAATCAATAAAATAAAATAAAATAAACAAATTTATTTTTATTTTATTTTATTGATTTTATTTTATTTTATATATATTTTTTAGGATGAAACGAAAATGCTTCTTTATTGAGGCGAACTTAGGACCACATGGTCCTTTCTTATAGTTAACATCTAATAACTAAAATAATTTCTTAAACATGTATTAAAAGAAAACAAAAACTGATAAAATGCAGAGACTAAATTAATTAAAAAAGGAAAATTACACACTTAATGTACATTCTTAAACAAAAATGAAATTAATTAAATCAATGAAATACATACACACTTTCATTCACACCCTGCTACACCCAGGCCTAGCGCACACCGTCCCGCCACGCCACGGCACAGGGATTTGATTATTCCAAATTTATTTTTTAAAGTCATTTCTCCACAGAGTAATAACACAGCCCCATAGCCACAGCCAGTAACAATTCCCCAGAATGAGAGGATAAAATTACCAAAAAAATTACACTCAAAAGCCTGAAGTACCCTTTCGCTCATGTGCTGCTCTTCTCATAATGCCATCGGTAACTTCATTGATGTATGACATTAGATTTAAGTTAGAACTAGGCCGCTAGGAAGTTGCCACTATTGGTTATAAATAATACAAAACTAATTACACCTGTTGTATTGCCTCATTTTTTGTAACAGTCAGAACTTCTAACTTCAAACATTCAAAATGATTAAAAACTAATGTAGATTGAGTCTGATTTGTAACTGTACAGTACTTTTTCATCATATAGTTATACTGTAGGTGAATAGTTATATAGTCATATAGTTATACAGTAGGCGAGCACATACTAGATGCGTGGTAGACGCTCGGACTAGGGCAGCGCTGCCATCTTGGACCGTCTCATCCGTGCGCCAGGCTGGCCACATTCTCCGCTCAGAGTATCTTCTCTATTCTATTATGTGCTCGTTGGTGAATGCACTGTAAAATTCTTAAAAAACTACTATAGTTTTAAACTCTAATATTATATATAAAATATTCATTTAATGACCCCCGAGCTTTTGTAGTAAATCGCTTCTCAGAGGCCTATTATATCTCTGTATTTCAAGGTTTGAAACGCCCAAACACCATACCCTAGTTAGCTCCTGGCTACAACCTTCCTGTAGCACAGATCTAATTCAACCTCAACAGAAGGGCAGATTTTCACCCTGTGGTTGTGGATTCTCAGTTCCCACGATCTTACATATTCTAATCGAAGCTCTTGATTGTGAGTTTTGTCTAGCAGGGCACTTTTAATTCTAGTTGAGTTTTTTTATCCTGAATTTTCAAGATAATTTTACCTCAGTTTTTCTCAGGATCTCAAGATTAATCCAACAGGTCAGATTTACACATCTACAACTGTTATTTAAACCTAGCGAGACCATTCGCGAGACCTTTTAACCTAGATAGATTTACAGTCAGGGTGATTGAAAAGTAAGCACCACCCAGTTAAAAAAAATTAGGGGCGGAGGGAAAGGGCTAACAAATCCAAATAGAGAATATACCTAACTTTAAAGGTCTACATAACTGGAATAACAAATGTTATAATGTGACTATAGCAAAATTCTTAGTTTGTATCAAAATGACAGTACAAAATTGTGTAGTATTAAATTAAACATGTACAATAAAAGCGCTGATTAACCGTCACTCTCTGTTATCCGTAATCGTGAAAAATGTGCATTGAGCAAATTTTGTAAGCGTTGATGTTTGTGCAGGCAGCGCCATATGTAAGAGTCTGTCTGAGCTACTGTCCTATGATGGGGAGAGACTGTACTCTCCACTCCGTATCGGCACGGCCAGTGAGCTTGAGTTCACGTGCCACTTAATCCACTTGCACACGGTTTTATTTTAATTCCTCCCACAAACAATTTTAAATTTTGTTACTGTACTTATCTTATCCGTTACAGTCCCGGTCCTGACAGTAATGGTTAATCAAAGTTCTTCAGTACTTCTTTTTAGTATTTTACCTATTACTACACAAATTGAAGTATTTCTTTTTATTTATTATTAAGAGGTTGGCAGCCTCTTTTTGCCTTACTTCGCTCGTCCACATAGACAATATATCAGTGTGTAGGAAAGCAAGGGGTGAGCGGTTGCAGTGCATGTTGCATAGTACTGATGAAATTTATTTTGTCAGGACTGTGATTCAAACTCAAGAATGCATGGTGTATGGTTTCAAAGTTTGATGCCTTGACCATTACGTCAAGGGCTCATAATATTTTGGATTGAGAGAATGGTTGCTAATTAACAGTTAATACTTTTGAGAGGATAATCGAAGGGGAAGGAAATTGTTCATTATTAGTATTATTTTACCAATTTGAGATATTATTTTTGTAAAGCAACCTATATAGACAACATACAAAAACCAAGGACTAAATTTTCTCAATTTGGAACTGAGGGTGGGAGGTTGCTTAAAATTTGAAATACCATGTTTAGTTCTATAATAACTCATTTAACACATAACGAATTAAATTATCTTCACTAAAATCAAACTGTAACTTATTAATAATGAAAGTAATTACTAGATAGTAAGCTGACTGACTAAAAATGTAATACTCACCATAAGGGTGTGCTTGTTACTCCTGCACTCATTAATAGTTATTTGATGTGATATTATTTATAACTAATTTATGGAAATAATGTTTAACTGATGTTGAAAGTATGTAAAATTACTTCTGATGCAAGTTAAACATTTTTCATTGCAAAAGTCATAAAACATTTCTAAAACAAAGATTTTTAAAAGGGTGCAAAAAGTGATATTTTAGATCCATAAAATAAATCTACCATGTCATAAAAATACAAAATAGTTCCACCGTTTTAATTTTTATTGACAGTTTATCCAGATTAAAATTATGTATAATACTTGTACATAAGTAAAAATATATAAGGATCACAAGTGGTTTTATATAAGTGAGTCACTGAAAAGTGCTTTAAACGTACATCTTTATTACCGTTGGCTCCATCTGGGTAACCACGGTATTAAAAAGCTGGGTAACTACGGTATTAAAAAATATAATACCTCCTTCATAAAAAAAGTAGGACATTAACACTCAGGGCCATTATGAACATTATAAACTATGGTAGTGGCGAATTACACGCATAGTATACAGCGAGCTTATGCGAGCAGTCGCCTGGTATTGTGACATGGCGTCTCAAGTGGAGGGGGTAGCTCTGGGCTGTAGTCTAGTGGGGTCTTGGTTTGGCACTTTAATAACAAATACTTTATCTATGTCTAATGTTTTTTTTTAGGAATTCGAGGGTTCCTTCGCCTCTTTGAAAAATACGTCAAGAAGATGAACAGTCAACGAAGAAGAGCTAACTAGAAATTACACTTTTCAAATTCTTTGTTGAAATAATGTTAATTAATGTATTTTTTGTTAATTAAATTTAAACATTTTAGTGTTGAAATAATGTTAATTAATGTATTGTTTGTTTTTGTTAACTAAATTTTAAAATTCTAGTGTTGAAGTAATGTTAATTAATGTATTGTTGTTTTTGTTAGTTAAATTTTAAAATTCTAGTGTTGAAACAATGTTAATGTAATGTTTTCTTGTATTAATTATAAAATATTATTTTTTAACTAACAAATACTTTTATTTGATAATCAGAATATCATGTTACTGTAATCCATATCAGCATTATTTAACCATGGGGAAGAAAAAATATTGAAGGATAGGTAGGCCCTATATCTCAGTCATAAAGTGGCTTTTTAATATTTTTGAACAACTTTCCTTATTTCTTACTCAGTTATCAGGATTCCTTGTTTTAATTTTGATGTATAATTAAGAGTGGGCTCCAATAACATGTTTCGACCTGCCTCTTCCATAAGACCAATGTTAACTTTTAAATCCTGGCCTCCTCAACAGGTTATCCAAAATCATATTGATATTTAACTAATTTTAATCAACAAAAAAATACCTAACAATTGACTATCAAACGATTACTATTTGTTATATAAAAATTATGCTCATTGAGATCGCTAGTTTTTTTCTTTAGTATTTAAGCCATTTCAATAAATTATTTTAGATTTACCATTTAGTATTTACTTACATGTTAACATCAGTCTTATCGGAGGAGCTGGTAGAAACACAAATTCTGAGCCTCCTCTTGATTGTAGGATTATGAATCACCAATGTTGAAATTATTTGTATTAATTTCATAAAAAATGGAAAATACAAATAATAAACAGTAACAATGAATAATAAACAAATAACAATGAAGATACTACAAATAATATTTAAGTACCGTATGCTACTCAAACACAAATATTTTTCATTGATGCACTTATAACAGTTCTCAATGTTCAAGGAAATTCTTGTTTCCCCAACCTAGCCATACTGTTTTACCTTGTTATTGGTTTTCCTTGTTGCCATAATTCATAGTTATGTTTCCTGACATGCTGGTAAGACCCCTTAGATTTTGGTAAATTGTCCTTTTTTTAAACTGCCATAGCCACCATTAACGCTCGAATCAGGCTCATATTGTCATCGTTAGTGAAGGGAACAGTTCCTCTCATGTTCTTGCAGAATGGAATGTCATAAAGTTCTATCTGATCACTTATTCCTCTGAAAGGCACACGTAGAAACACCTCACGTAGATCTCCAGCAATGAGAAACTCTAGATGAAGTTGTCCAGGAGTTGCATTATCGAGAAATGACAGAGATCGTTCTTGCGGAAAAACGTTGCACGTATATCAGATAGACTCCCCAAAGAAGTACAATAAGGATAAAATAAACTTCTGGTTCGCTCTTGTCGTCGCACCATCACAGCGTGAACACCTGTTCCACTAAACATGGGAAGTTCCTTCTTATGACAATCGCTGACCAACACAAAGCAAGTTAAGCACTGAAAGAAAAAAAAAAAACAGGTTGCAGTACCAATTAATTTTTTGATCTGCAATGCACATGAAACTAAATATTAAAACGACAATCCACAAATGAATATTGTCGGTGCTATTAAACAGTAATGACTCATAAAAAACCTCTACAACAATAGGTACAAAAATCTAGGATAAATGTGATATGTTGCACATGGTGCAGATGCCAGACACCAGGCAATAATCCTATTAGGAAAAAAATTGTCGAGCAGTTGCGCTCAATCCAATGAACTTTAATCAACTATGTAAAATAATTTTTGCCACTGTAGATCGATGGTCATTGAGTGCCCCCTAAAATCATCAGTCTTTGGCGCAAAAGCAATCCCTATACTCAATATGCTACCAACATTGTTTCTGGAATGGGTATTCTCTTCGGAATCAATGGTAACACCATAGAAGTGTATCCAAACAGATCCGTCCATTTGACCCCCATCTCAGTTAATAACTTAATTTCTCAGTTTAAATAACTTAATTAAATTAATAAACATCCCTTACTTTGAATTTTTCTATTTTTCATTTGCCGGAAAAGGCAATTTAATTATTAAGATTAAATCATGGAAAGTTAAGTAGGTGTGCAAATGCTTTAAAATGTATTTTATTGACTTATTCTAGTTATAGAAAACACCACATCAATATTTTCAAATATTTTTGTAAATATAACAATCATATATGCTTACAAACAAATTGTGAAGTGTTTAAAAATGTATAGTAGGCAAAAGTTCAGGGTAACTTTTGTTCTAAATCTATGATTCACAATAAATTTGTTTAATATGATAGTATGATAAACTATACTAACTGAATCTCAAATATATAATTTTGTTTGTATGTTGAATAACCATCAAAATTGAAACAGTCAGTTCCAATAGGCTAGGACAATTGAATGAGGCTGTTGCTATAATTATTTATCATACAAAAATCAGTGTAAATGAATTTTAACTCAATCTTGCAGCATTATTGTTGGTTGGCAGCATCATTAATAATTTTGTAGTTACAAAGGTAACTTGCAAACTATCATATAAACATGTAAGTTCAATGAAAACATCCACTGCAAAATTGCTAGAGGTGTGAACAGTGTAGACTTGCATATTTGTATAAAAGATTTTGCAAACAAAAATGTTAACAATGAATATTAGCTGCACATATTCCACTGCAAATGTGCCACAAACCTATTTTGCAAATCTGCAGCAAACTATCATGAACACATTCTGCAAACAGTTTTTGCATAGTTGCTGCAAATATTCAGTGAAACTTTTCTGCAAACATTCAGTGAAAATGTTTCACAAACATTCCTTGCATATTTGCTACAAAGATTCAATGCAAATTTTCCGCAAACATTCAGTGAAAACTTTCTGCAAATATGACAAGTGTAGACTTCCATACTTGCGGAAAGTTCTTCGCAAACAAACATGTTTGCAATGCATATTTTCTGCAAACATTTTGGTTTGCGGTTGACAATGTTTTGCAAATGTTCTGCAAATTTTCCTTGCTATCTGGGATTTAGTAATAAAAAGCAGGCTGAAGATGTGCCACCACCTACATATTCTGATGGTAGTGGTGGCTCTCACTGGAGCTTACTCATTTAAAAAAATTTTAATAAAACCTTTTATTATTATGACTCATTAAAAGACCACATTCTACCACATGCACAAATGATTGCAAAGATTCAATAAGATTTATTGCAGTTATTACGCAATACAATTGTTGCAATAGGCACAGTCATGTACAGAATATAAAGACATTCAATATCAAACAAAATCCTTGCTCATATTTACTCTTAATAGATTCATAACTGGCTGGCTCTTATACCACTTTGACATTGCCAACAACCAATTATTTATCGGTTAACCCTCCAACTGCTCATTTCTCCGTACTGTTGAGGTTTTTTTTCACTGTCTTGCATGAGTTTTATTGAAAATCTATAGCAAATATGATTCTACCTATATCATCCATATATTAATTTTGATCAGCAAGAAAATGAGGATCTAATAAAACTATAATCTGTTAATTAATACATAAGATACACTTACACAACAGAGGCAAACTCAAAAAACATATATTTCAAAAACAACATTTTTCCTTATGTGCCATAGAGGTTAAAAAATAAACATGTAGTTTACAGTTTCAAGATAGCCAAAATGAGCTAAATAATTTCACAGATTGCAAATATATATATGCTTCAGGGTTAAAATAAATATTTACATGAACAAAATCATATAAACCACGACCGCGGTTCTATAAATGGCGCCAACAATGGAAAGATGCAAAATTTCGTAATCGCTTACAAAACACACCAAAAGGCTACTTTCTATACATCTGGCAAAATATTAATTACAAATTCCATGTAGAATCATATGGCACTGAATATGAAATTATTTGAGTATTGACGTATTGCACCACGACGGATAGGGTCGCAATCCCGACTTTAGCAGTATACGCTTAGCGGAATTGGCTTGTGATCGCGACCTTTGGCAGTTGGAGGGTTAAGAGTATTTTTGTAACTAATGGTCAGTTTATTTTAATGGAGGCCAGAAAAGAATATATATTTTTGGTCACCGAGCTCTGTTCCTAGGCAGGCCCTAAAGTAGGCCTAGGTAAAATGTAAGTATAATGGCATTTTCCAAAAGGGAGATTATACGGGGGTCGAGAAAGTAAAGAACATTTGCGCCCTGCGAGCACAGTCCACTCACCTCTCCGCCTTTAGGGCCGTACTTGGGGGGGGGGGGGGGCAGGAGGGGACAACTGCCCCGGGGCCCAAGCCGAGGTATTATTTTAAAAAATTAAGTTCAAAACACCAAACTTCAAAAATAATTCCATACATTCATCTTTCTACTAAAATAATTTCTACAAAATCCAACTGGTCATAAAAAAGCGGAAACCTCATTTTCATTTTACGTGATTCGTCTACAACAAATTACAGGAATAGTAACAGTTTCCAAGAACTCCTAAACTTATTGGCACAGGAATAAGAATATCTTTATTGTTATAAGTTACATTCTTTTACAGATAGCAAGGCCAGCACAGCACATATAACATTGTCAAATTTCTAATACTAAACTGATCTAACAATAACTAAATTATTACAACATTTTCCAAATAATTATAATGAACTCTAGCAAATAAAATTCATTCACCCCCCCAAAAATTCATCCACTGAGTAGTATATGTTTTGTAGAAGCAATTTTTTAAATTCAGTTCTAAATCTATTTTCATTTACTTTACTCTTTAAGTTGCCTGGTAATTTGTTAAACAACTTCCTCCCCATGTACTGAGGAGTTTTTTGAAATAGTTTCAAACGGTGTCTTGGGTACTGGAAATCACTGCAAAATCTAGTATTATAATTATGTTAATGTTGTGTTTCTTTTAAGTTCTGCAGATTATTTTTAACAAAAATTAGACACCTGTAAATATATAATGAGGGTACTGTCATAATGCTGAATTCTTTAAAAAAAGGTTTACAAGATTTCCTTTTTGATGAGAATGTCATGATTCTGAAGTATTTTTTTTTTGCATTTTAAAAACTAACTTTGAGTGACTTGAGATTCCCCAAAATTCAATCCCGTCACTTATGATTGGAAAGAAAAGGCCATAATACAACATCGGCTTTGTTTGAGTCTCAACAACTTCTCATAAAATAATCATTTGAAAACAGATTGAATTTAGTTTTTTAATTAATTTACTAGTATTGGCCTTCCAGTTTAATTGATAATCAACCTCCACTCCTAAAAAGTTAACTGAGTTATTTACTGAGAAAGAGTTGCCTAGAAAAGAAATATTTTGTTCAAAGGTTTCTTTGCTTTGAGCAGTTTGAAATTTAACAATTTGCGTCTTGGAATTGTTAAGCAACAAACCATTTGCTGAAAACCAATTTTGAAGCTCTGCTGTAGCATGTTGAAAAATAATTTTAATATCCTGATTTGAGTTTGCCTTCAAAATTGCTGAAGTGTCATCCGCATAAAGAACCAATTTTGGAGATACACTAAGAGGCAAATCATTTATATATAGCAAAAAATCAGAGGTCCCAATATTGAACCCTGAGGCACACCATACTTTAATTCATGCCTTGTTGTAATTTGGTTACTAAGGAAAACCTGGTTACGTATTGTAAGGAAAATGAGACAAGGAGACAGCTGATCGGGGAGCTTAAGAATTTCGCGGGCTCGAGGTGAAAGACTGGATGCTTCTTTAAAGCCCCAATCTTTCATTTTAGCAGGGGTGAATGTTGTGAGGGGTTTTCGAAATTCTTATTAGTACGTGGATATCCTTTTAGTCCACGTGTCGGATGTGACGCACGGGAAACCAACACCAAAACTCACTTAAGCGAAATCATTGTCTAACCTCAGATAAATACCGGATGTCCTGATGTCCCCAGAACCGTAAGATGACCATGGGCAATCCCTACATGGTCATGCGCCCAAAGGTCGCAACTTGATTGGTCGGGATATTTGGAGGTGGCCTGGTATATAATAGCCCGCAACCGCAGGTTGCGCAGATTATTCTACCGATCCATCTATCTGAGCTCAGACCAGAAGATCGCCAGTCAGTCAGCTAGCCGCCGCCGGTCATCCGAGGCCACTCCCGTTTTCGTGTTGGGTGTCACCTTGCTACTACTGCTCTGTAAGTGGACTTGTACTGCTTTGGTCTAGGGCCGATCTCTCCTTGTCTCTCCGTTCCCAATAATATCTAAGTAAATATGTCAATCTATATAACCTTTGTAACTAACAGTTAAAAAGGGCTTTATTTATAGTATGATTTGCACCCCAAGGACCACTGGTCCGACGGCTGGGTTTAATGTACCATCCTGACTTGTACTGAATTGTATCTCTCAGATGATGCAAATAAAAGTCCACCTTTTGGAACGTCCACACCACTAGAGTCATCATTTAAACCCAGCCACCCTTAGAGCGCCGCAGGGGTTGGGATTATAACCCCCCCCTGGCCGCATTTACAAATAGCTATTTGTTTGAATCTCCTTTGTCGACTCTTTCGATTCCAGAGCGAGTAGTTCTTTGCCGCACCAAATTAGCAAAGAACGGCTCGTAATTTTGTTCATGTGTTGTCTCCAGTATCACCAATAGAACTTCTTGGTTATGATCTGTGACAGCGTTGTGCCACCACTGAGCTCTATGTTATATCTGGAGTCACCACCCCGTGGTGAAAAAGCGTGCCGCTGTGTTTATGGTCGTTATGTTGGCCAGATGTGTTTTTGACATTTTGGTGGTATAGTTATTTTATTTCCTATTGGCTGAAATTTTGACATCGTCCACCCAATGCATTCTGATTGGTATAGTTAACGTCAAAGTGACAACACAATAGAGGAAAATGGCTGTGTTGATGGAACGTTTTTGGAAAATATTTAGTCAGAGCAGAGTAATGATTCCATATATAACGTAGAGCTCATTGAGTGACACCATTGACTATAGATACTGAAGGTCATATTTATAGTCAATGGTGACACTAACTGGGCTTACAGTGTTGTCAGACCGAATCACTGTGCTTGCGCCTTGTCAAACCGAATTACACTTCATGAAAAATGTGCCCCAACATTATGTGGAGTAAATTCGTATTATGCTCTGAAAAGAATAAACATATTTCAATTTCCGTAAATGAATACGATACATATCAAAGATACGTCTAAAGATGTTTCTGTTATTAAAATAATCGAAATGTATATTTTCAATTTTGGGTAAATTGCGAAAGTGCCGCCCCTTTAATTTTACCGCTTTAGGCTGCAGCCTTTTCAGCATATTTAGAAATCTGGCCCTGAGTGAATCTACTCATGAAAATCACTGGAATAAAAGTTATAAAATTTGGGACGATTTAATGTTTTAATTTAATTTATGCATATATTCTTGTCGTGAAATATAATAAATTATGAGCAAATGAACAAATACAAGTATGTTAATGTTCAAATTATGAGTAGGTATTTGTTTGAGTCACTTTGCCAAATCGTTCGATTTCAGCGAGAAGTTCTTTGCCTCACCAAAATTTGGCAAAGAACGGCTCGCAGTTTTGTTCATCAGTGTTGTCTTTAGTATATATATCCTTTTGGTTACCAGAATATGTACTTCCTGGTGCAACGGTAATATCTGGCAGGTGGAAATTGCACAATCAGTTGTGTAAACACGGTTATAACCACCAAACAAGTCACCCCATCAGAGAGTCATGGAGGTTGGCTGAACAACGCAAAAAAGTTCAGTGCGGCAGTGTGGCACACACCGCTCGATGCTTGACTCACATTTTTATTAAATTTTGTAGCGAGATATACTCGCCTACTGGCCGCCAGAATAAAGTTAAGGAGTTTTTATTAGTTTTAGACTAAATAAAAAGATTTAACAGATTGTTGATACATAACCGAAATGATTGCAAAAGTACCCGCCAATTTGAAATGGTGAAAGTTGGAAACTTCAAACTCAATACCAAAATAGCCATCTGATATTTTACCATTGCGTTTTTTTTTCTTCAGAGTAAACCAGTACTTATAATCATAGGTCCTAAAATGTTTTGTCTACCTTGTTTGGTTGGAGTTAGGTTAGATTTATACAGGGCTGGATTTAAGCATAGGCTACATAGGCGCGCCTTGGGGCCCGAACCACACAGCAAAGCAAAACAAGGTCACCAACCTGGACATGGATGGCGACAAGGGCCCGCACAACTGGTTGAGCCTAGGGGCCTACAGCTCCTAAATCCGGCCATGTATGTAAACGGTATATTATTTGGTTAAATTGCCATGTTGGCAGTTCTGTTGCTATTTACGGCCGTTATTAAGTGGCCAGTTCATGGTTAATGGCCAAACTAATACCATCACTTGTCGTTACGCCCGTTATATTACGCGGTTTTGCAATTTTTAACAAATAATTGGTAGTAAAATATAATCTTTAAAACTTCAAGTCAAGTTTAACTATTTGAAAAAAGAACCGAAAACTCCTCAACAAAATTAAAATTTACTAGTGCTTGCCCATCGATAGTGACACAAACCGCCGCGCAGCATGTAAGTTATTGCCTCTCTCAGCGCTGCGTCTTCACAAACCATTGTGTTACTCGGGGCTTAGTCCAGACAAATGGCCTGTCTACGACCGTGGTCTTAATTGTCTCAACAGCCGCAAAAAGTGCTTCATCTAAACCAGGCGTGTCCATTCCATGGCCGGATTTAGGAGCTGAAGGGCCATATGCGAAACCCAGTAACCTTTTTTTTATTGTTCGAGGCTTTTGTATACGGTGCGGGGCCCTAGACACGCACCCATGTAGCCTCTGCTTAAATCCGGCCGTGGTCCATTCTTTGGTATTCTGTTCTCGCTGATCTGACGCGAAAATTAGACTATTCCGATTGCACTGTTTTGAAAATTTAGGTGTTTTACAAAATTTTCTTTTAAACAAATCTTATGGTAATATAAGTTACAAAAGTTTCTGAACCATACCATAGACTAACCATCAGTGAAGTGGAAGCGAAACAAAACGCAAATCATCAGAGTAGCTTTAGGGCTGCGTGGTACAAATAAAGAAGACCTTTTGGATTCCCAAATTGAACTTCCTTCCGCTACTACTCAAAGAGTAGGAAGAAGAAGAAAACGATTGAAACTAAAAAGTCGTTTGTTCTTAATTATTGTCTATCGGAAAAGTGTAAAGTTTCTTTATACTTGTTAAATACAATTTGTTGTTAAAATAATCTAAAACAATGGATATTGGTAAGCAGAATATTCTAGCCTTTTTTTTATGAAATAGGCCTAGCCCATTTGATAATAATTACATTATACATACTACACTCAACTATCTTCATTGCATTCCGTAATTTCTGAGACATTAAAGGAGCAGAATTTGTATGACTTATGTCTACAGAATATTAATGTATTGCTAACTGTCTTCATTATGTTTGTTTATATGATGGATATTTCTATTATCAAATAGATTTGATAATTTATTGAGGCTACTGTTTCTATCCTAGGCCTAAAACTTAGGCCTATTCTTCAGCCCATTGATTACAACTTAATTACCGGTAAGCAATTGTGTCCCATGCTGCTGCTGTATAAAAAAAATGTCCATGGAGACACTAGTTTATATTTTTCTGAAAGATTAAACGTTGGAACTTAGGTAGCCTAGGCCTATTTCATGGAATGTTCATGTAATTGGTCTTGTTAAAGTTAAGCCGATCACAATAACTTTTCCTAATTAATTTCCAGTCATATAGTGAAGAATTTTGGAATAAGGTTGAGTTCAGAAAGAATTATTAGGACTATAAACTCAATCTAGCCTTGTAGGCTATTGCACTGTTTTGGACAGTTTATGAATACTAGGCCTCGGTCTGTTTTAATAAGAACCCATGAAAGCATTGAATAGCCTAATTTAGGTAAACTCGGAATCGTCTTACTTTTAAGCAAATTTCCTCTTCAGTTAAGAAGCTATTCCCGTAAGTGGCATGGTGAAACCTAAGCCCCAAGCAATGATTGCTTCGGGTTATGAGGTCCCCAGGCACCAAAACCCGTTAAAATTTATATTGTAATTTATTCAGTGTGTTTTCAAACTTTCTGTCGAAACTTCAGCCAAGTGTTTCTGAGGTCAAAACAAAAACAAACGTTATGTTAACATAGGGCCTATCTCGCTCCGTTATTCATTTGTTTTGTGTGTTTTTTAACCAATAACTTAGGCCTACATCATATCTTAGAAACCACTTAAGGTATACTGACTTGAAACTTGGCACGTCTGTTTTAACTTAATTGTTGAGGGCTAATTTTGTTTTGAATTTAACGTTTCCATCTTTTACCGTATCAAAATGGCTGCCATTTAAATTTTTCATAGCTTGGTAAAATCTTGAAACAGCAATTTTTTAAAGTACTATATATAGCCTATCTAGGCATTTGTAAAATGTGAAATTTTAAGCCAAAAAGATTACGTAAAGAGTTTAAGATTAGTGAACCCAACCATAGCAAAATAATTGTAATTTTCGAAATAAAGACGTAATTTATTTTAATTTCCATAGAATTTGCACTATTTTACTCAAATAAATTGTACCGGTAAGTTAAAATTTCTTAGCTATGGGTTGAATGGTCTATAATATCGTTATAGAATCTTTTTTGCTTAAAATATCACTATTTTATGTATAGGAAAATTTTTCAAAAATTGCCATTTCCAAGATGTTAAGCTTTGAAAATATAAAAAGTCCGCCATTCTGAAGGTAAAAGTTATAAACGTTAATTTCAATACCAGATTAGCTTCAATAAGCATATAACACACGTGCCAAGTTTGAAGTCAACACCTCAAATGGTTTCAAAGGTATCATGTACTGGTTGAAAAACACAAAAAAATTGATAACGGAGCGAGATAGGCCCTATGTATTATTTCACAAATTTTGTTTGTTTTGACCTCAGGAATATGTTCTTGAAGTTTCGATAGAGAGTTCGGAAACAAGCTGTATATTATCTATCTGCCCATTAACACAACAACTTTTTTGCATGTTCGATTAAATGTTTGATTAAATTTGGGACAAAAGTGTTACTTAAGTAAGTTATAACTTTTAGGTTTAAAATCAGAAAAGTCTGACTATTAGGAAAGGGTTTAAATCTCCCAAAAATCAGTTTTTTGTAATTACCCTAAAATTTATTTTGGATTTGGCCATTTATAAATAAATAGCTTAAATAATTCAATAGTGTGGTATTTGAAATTATTAGCCTAATGGTTGAGGGGGTGCGGGTAAAATAAAAAGTTGGTTCCAAAATTTACCATGTTAATCTAATGGGGAATAACTGTAGCTATGTTTAGCTTTTACACAGTTAACCTTCTATTAAGCTACTCACTTTTGTTTTTATTAAAAATGTAGCTAGGCTACAACAAATCTATCATTAAGGTATTAAAATGTTTGTTCTACGTTAATCAATCCTTGCTAAGCGATATTCTAACTGTAAAAAATAGTATTTAGTTCAATGTTATTCTTATGGATAATTAATATAAATTTATATTTCACTTATTTATGAATATCGGACCCATGTATGAGCCACCAAGAGTTGTGAAATTGGCATTCATATTGCCCAGGGGGACTGACCAACTCACAACCTCTAGCGGTATGTTCTATATGTTCATTTTTTGAGCCATTCTTATTAATCACCTGACCAGATCATAATATGAGCCGATCGGAAATGAATGTCATAAATTAGCCCTTTGGCGTCAGCGCAAATCTAACGCTATACTGGCCTGGAGTAGCGGCGTAACTTAACGAGACGATAGAAATGGAACAGTCAGGACCTCCCGCAGCGCCTTCCTCGCGCAGTAAAAATATTTGGCGGGGAACTGGCGCTGTCCCCCCACCCTGCAGCCACGAGTACTACACCAGAGAGCCACGCCCTCATTCCCACTCCATACATGACATCAGCAGTTCTGCCAACTTCCAGTATCCAGCGTAAAATTATGGGACCCTCAGAAACAATTGTGTTGTGTATGGCAATAATAGTAACCTAACCTAACCTAATTAAGGGTCACTCTTGACTGTTGGATTTCATATGCACATCCGCTTGGCATGAGACAAGGACTCAAGAATGTCAGAGGTCCGTCCACCTGAAAGGGGCAAACACACACGAGTGATGGTGTCAGCCTAGCCCAAGTTACTATACGGTGCTGAAATCTAGGCTAGCATTCTATCAGCCAAAAAGTACAGGCAGCATCTCTTGTTGTTAATCTAGAATCTTATTGGAATTCTTATCGCTCGCAACTACCGGACATATCTAACGTCACAGTTCTTGTTGTGTCATAGACCCATGTCAATACCATAAAGCCTTAACAGCATGGTGGGACCATGCAGACAAGGGCATAAGCGTAATTTGAGTATTTTGATTGGGTGGGAGGGGGGGTAGAAATGATCGGGATTATGAGTATTGTGTCTTTTCATACATTATTTACAATAATATTTTCTCCAAATTGTTGGGGGGGGCAACTTCTCTAGTTCCAAATCTCATAACATAAGATCGGCAAGATTATGGGGACATTCCAGTCTTCTTGAGTCAGTTTCTGATGGATGATGGCTACTTCAGAAGTGGAGGGCATGCTGGGTGGAGGTATATGCTGGTTATAACAATTATAAACTTCACTCCGTAAACCATCATGGTAGCTATGCCCAAATCCGAGGAGAAGTGGGGAGCAGTCTCAATGTAGGCTGAGGCAGTGTTGAACACTAAAAACCGCTAAGAGTGCCTTGACTCATAGTTAAAGAGCCAGTAGTGGACTGTCAAGCCTTGTCCGCACCAACGCAAAACAAAACTTTAATAAACAGCACTGCCTGAGATCGTATTGGTCTTTAGAGGTTTTAGTGTGTAGCTCTTACCACTGTTCTTTAAGTATGGAGTCACACATTGTTCCTTTTGGTTTGTGCATAAATCATTTCCCCTACATAAACAAATTGGTAATCAAAATAGTTGATGTTAATTAACATTTAAAATTTATTATTTTAAGAATGAAATGTTTATTTTATATTGTGCTATTTTGCAGTATGATGAAATTTATTGTTGCTATAACTAGTACTAAGTTTTTCATTGCTTCATTGATAATACATGATATTGTTCTGGAAAGTCTCACTCTCAGTAGTATAGTCACGAAACATAATCATATACTTCTATTCCACTTAAACGGATGGTTATAACTTTGAACCTTCACTGATTTATGTTGAACTGCTGGTTGATGTGTCAACCTAACTACTGGACTTGGATTAAAGTCTTAAAGATTTATATTGAATTTATAAATTCTTGGTGTGTGTATACAGTAGAAGCTCTCTTAACCGACTCCTATGGGACCGGGCCATGGTCGGATAACGAAAAAGGTCAGTTAAACCGAATAATACCGGACACAGTCACAAAAAGTGTAAAAAACTATCAAAGTTGTGAAGTATGGTAAACATATTGAGAGCAACTGACTGAATTTGACTTTCTATGGAAAAACGTAGTAAATGACCTGTTGTAATCTGAAAGTTATTTGCGGAACAATATCGCGACATCGGCTGCCGCGGCGGAAGTTTGTCTAGTCTTGAAAGACGGTAGATTAATCCGACGGGCGGTTGATCCGAGGTTGGTTAAGAGAGCTTCCACTGTACAGTAATAGTTTTGCACTATATAAACATTTTACAACAGTTTCAAAACAAATTATTCAATCACTTATCAGTTGCAGATGATTCTAGTAAAAATTAGAAACACATGACATTGCCTGGTAAATTTCCCAGGCAGATATGTATTCTACCATATTTGTCACATACATGGTCTTTTTTTAAACTTGCATCTGTGCTCATAAAAAAAACTTGGAGATATAAATGTAGTACAGTAAGCGGGAAAAATATATTCCCATTGGAGGAAAATTGTTTATTTTAAAGTGAGTCCACATTCAACCCCACACCCCAAACATAACAAATTAAAAAAGCGAAGTACCCCATGAGACATATAAAATTAAAGAGGATTAAGAAATAATATTTTAGTGAAAACAGAATTAAAATTGGATGATTTGCTTTTGAGATATTGTATAGTACGGTATGTCATTTATTACTTTAAACTTCCGCTATGTGATATACCGTTTCCTTCAAACACACGTGTCACTGGGTAGGCAAAACAGAATGAAGATTTAAGTTTCCATTTGTGTTAATTAACAATGAATACTAAGAGTCAAGGGTTCCCGAAATAAAAAAAATTAGGAAAAAATCAACTAATCTGAATTATTATAAACATAACGTGCGGGATGAAAATAGCTATACATCGTCAATAGTGAACGGGTAGCAGCACAGAACCTATAAACAGATCTGTATTATTGGTTCCGTAGGATAGCGGTTTACTTGGTTTTCACCGGTGCTGGTGATCTCGGGCCTCTGCTGGCGGCAAGTGGTTGTAGCTAAAGGCGATCTGCACATGCGCGGATATCTCAACTACAGGCAATCGCAGAGGCGCTCGCCTCCACCAGCAGTAATGTACAGTTGAGCGGCAACCATTGTTTGTTTACGTTTGCCGTTTGGTTTGATTATCTCTGATGTACCAAAGTAGAATAATTGTATTATAAATGAATACAAACCTTATAACAAGCGCAACTGTTAAAGATTCAGCCCAGTTTTATTTGAATTTGGCGAGCTTAGCGCGGCAGGTGTTATGGAAGTGAGAGTGCTACTGTTGTTAGTGCGGTAGGTGCGAGTGAGACAGAGAATGACATGACAGACAGTGCGGCCAGCCAGAGTGAGAAGGAAATACTAAAAGTGGTGTCAAGGGTTGATGAGTCAGTGAAGGGTAGACCTTTCCAGCAGTGCTGCCTAGCGGCTGCCACGCTAAGCTTGTTTTGGCGGCAACCAACCGGGCTGACTATTCTCCATAAGCTTTGTGCTTCTTATAAGGTTTGTATTCATTGGTATTATTGCCAAGCTTATTTTTATGCACTACTGAGTTGCAGTCAATAAAGACAAGCTTATAATCCAAACTTTTTCAGAAAAAAAAGTGTGAATAGGGCTGTTGGTAAAAGTCCTGAAATTACCCTCTGAATTTGGCCACCAAAACTAATGTAAAAGATTGATTGACACTGCTTTACTAATAACGTATTATTGGTCTTGCCCCCCCCCAAAAAAAAAATATCTATATTCCCCACTGCTAAGAGTACTTAACAATTACAAATTATCAAATTATTGATTAAGTTATAACACTTACCGGCTTATTATTACATTTCACAGATGATTTTAAAAATATTCATAATTTTTTCTTTCCATGCAATAATACAAGCCTGTTCTCAAACTGACTTACTTAAATGTTTCTTTTGGAATAGCGCTACATTCCATTACCAGGGCCGTACTTAGCTTTCACGGGCCTCTGGGCAGGCCTGGTCGTCCGGATCCAAGTTGGTGACCTTTTTTTTTGGACATTTTAGACAACAACAGGTTTGACTCCGGCCCCGGGGCAGTTGTCCCCCCTGCCCCCCCCTGAATCTCTCAGATCTCCAAAATCAGCGGATGGTATTTTGAAAACTACCAATTTTAAGTGTCTGTAGTGTTCAAAGCTTTCTTCTTAAAACCTAACTGTATTTTAGCCTTCAAGGGTATTTTCTTTGTATTGATTGGCCCTATATATTTTTATTTAACAAAATTGAATTTATAATTTTTTCAGGAACTTGCTATCTGGGTTCATGTAAGAAGACAATAAAAGGATATTTGGAGTCTGCGGGTCTGATCGAGAAACCACCTTCATTTACCAGTCAAATTAAACACAGTATCAAAAACGCCCTCGTGCAGATTGGTTTGGTAACTCCTGAGCCCGATAAGTGGATATCAGATGACCGGGTAAAATCTCAACTTCTCGTTTTGGCGGTTGTTATGATAATATTCATAGTATCGGTAAGTAGTATTAAGATAAACTGCAGTTTAGGAACAGTATTTTCACAGTTTTTACTCTTAAAAGAATTGAAAATTAACTTTATTTAAATTGATAAAATAACACCCATTTGCCCCTTTTTTAGCGAATTTCCCCTATAGGGAAGAAGCTATTACCGTAGTCGGCATGGTAAGACCTAGGCCCGGGACCATGATAACTTTTCGTTTTGGGGTCCCCAGATGCCAAAACCACCATTCGTTCAAAACTGTAAATATATATATATGTCTGTGATCACGATACCTCTCGTAAAATTTGTCCGATTGTGATGAAATTTGGTACACATGTGGAAAGCAACATTTATGACTTGAAGTTCGAAAACCAATCAGATCGATCAATCGATAGATTTAAAATTATTACATAATAGCTATAAATATCTCAGTATACAGCTTTTTAATAGGTTACCCCCAACTGCAGCAACGATTCCAACTAATAAATTCATGAAATCCAAATCCTTTTATTCAGTTGATGATTTCTTGTCCTTAGAGGTTATTGATATAAATTTTTAAAACTAAAATCAAAGAAAAACTGTTATTGTGTTTTATTTTATTTTATACATTTTTGTGTAATTTAACTTTTTTCCCCATTTACTTTACAAATTAGAATTAAGACTAAATATTTGACTGAAAAAGGACGGCATGAAGAAAATATGCAAAATGTTAGTAATAAGGAAAAATGTATTGTTGACAACGTCGATTGCTCACTGGCTTAAAGACAATAAAAAGATTTTGATTTTGATTACAGCAGTCATATCTGGATTTAATTTTTTTTTATTCTCTGATATATTGAATCTTAAGTTCTGATTGTATGGATCACTTAAGTTTAATACCAGTGACTCTAAATACTCAAGTTGGGTATAAACGTGTGATAATAAAATAACTAAATACAAAACTGTGATATACTGTTGCAACTCTTATGAAATACAGCCACTTTGGAAGAAATACTGATGATTAGTCAATTAACCACGACCAAGCCAGGGCGCAAATAATTGTAATGATGAGAAGTATTTCCTAATCCATCTCCAATTCTCTGAAATGAATCAGATAAAAAATAAAAACTTGTATGAAATGGTACTTTACAGACGGAATAATAAACTACATGTTTTTCAAAGTAAGCTAAATGAGTGGACCTTACAAAAACCGATTGGAGGGGGCGCCAAAATCTGAGGGGGCGCATCATACTTTCTCCCTTATTACATTAATAGCAATATTAAACTCGAATCATTATAACTTCAATTAGATTAAATCCCGATTCAATACTCTCCAATTCCTAAACCACTTCTTTCCTCATCTAGGAAGTAGTTTAAAATAATGGAAGAAATGGGAGAGGGTGGATTCAAACAATTAGTTGCATCGTGTAACTTGATATTTTAACATTGCAATTAGCTTGCATCGTATTGCGAGTTTTATTCACACTCTCAATACCAATCAGAATACCCTGAAATTGTCACAAAACTATATAGGTCAAAACAACTTCTCGATTTGGAATAGAGGGGAGCAAAAGTTGTGTTACCCGGTATGAATATTTATTGTTTAAGTACAATGGAAGGTGCAACATGGTGAATGCACAACTTTCAACCCAATAATGCCTTTCAACCACTTATAATACTAATATATAAACAAAATTTACAATACCCCGTCGCAGCAAACCTGCGTACTCGGCGAATTTCCAATGCATATATATGGGTATCACTACTACCTAGAGCCACTTACCAAGTTTCATAAAAATACATTAATTAATAAGTGATATATAGCATTTTATTCATTATCCATAAGAATAACATTATAATTGAGTACACAGGTTTGCTGCAACAAGGAAGATAAGAAATGTGTTTTTTTGCAATTATCAATATAACTCAACCAGGTGAAGCTACATACCAAGTTTTATTAATTTAGGTTCACAACTAAGGGAGATATAAAACTTTACTTATTCTCCATATGAATAACATGGGGGCCGAGTATGCAGGTTTGCTGTTACCAGGAAAAAAAATGTTTGTGCTAATATCAATATATCACAACTAGATGAAGCCACATACCAAGTTTCATCTATATACATACTTAAATAATCAAAATATAACATTTGATTTATTCTCCATAAGGATAACATTGGACAACGTACTGTGTTTAGCACTTTGAATATCACTGCAACGATTGGACGTAAAACAACAATTAAAACGCCAAAATGATTTTTGTAGAGCTAAACTGATTGGTAGAAAGAAATGTGGAGTTTTTAGTGAAATTATCTGAGGAAAATCTAAAAACCGTATTCCCATAAGATTAACATGGGAAATTTTATGGACACATTTTTTGACTTTTCTCCAACACCACTAAACCTAGCTTAATGATTCAAAATACTAAATTGTTTGTTTTTTAAGCTCTATAAAATGGCTATAACCAAAATCTAGTGTTTTTACAACATATATATAAATTTGAACGAATATTGTTTTTGGCATCTAGGGACCTGAAAACAAAAAGTTATCATGGTCTCGGGCTTAAGTCTTACCATGCCACCTACGGTAATAGCTTCTTCCCTATAGGGGAAATTCGCTAACAGTCAGGTTTATATATATATTTATAAATACTTTATTTTATTAACGCTACCAATGACTACATATACAATAAGACGCTTACGCGCCGTGTTAAAAATTCAACGCCAAGCGGTAACTCTGCGACCCGCCGCTAGTAGCGCTGAATGTATGAAATCAGCGCTTGGACTGACATTCATGTCCAGTTCTCAGTCTCGCCGCTAGGAGGGGGTTGATGTGCCACTCTCGCACTCCTCTCCATCACTGTAGCCGTGGCCCATGGAGAGCTCGCCAAATGGACAGAAAACGGTCCGGCTAGTCGCTAGGACACGGCAAAACTGAGTAATCCCGAGTGGTGAACGCGTTGTCGTTTACACGCTCCTATACATCCTAATAATAATAAAACTACAATGAAACTTATATATTCCTTTTCTGCATGAGTTTCTGCATCTAACAGTATAAATATATTTAAGTTTAAAATTATGTGTAATTTTTAATAATGAACATATTAGAGAGTTGTAACAAGATGATATGAAAAAGTCAGTTATCGAGAACTTTTATTATTTTTGAGTTAGGAAAAAATTTCCAGCGGGAAAGTTGTAGCTAATTAGATGATCTTAAATTTTCATCCAAAAAAATTTTCGATATAACTTATAGTTTGTTCAATAATCCGGTGTAAATAACCGCTATGTTCAGTTCTACGCGCGGCGCCGTCGCGGACCACGGCTCCACGCTGTTCTACCACATCCTTATATCACCTAGAAAATATTAATTATGTACAGTTTACTCATATTGTATTGAGATTATTGTTTTTAAACATAGCTTTCGATTTTGATAAAAAAATTCAGCTATCGGATCATGAGTATTCTTATAATTTTATATTTAAGGTAAATTAGGCAGTAAATAATAAAAAACTTATTTGTTAGAAAGAATAAAACGTTACATGATAATATAAACATATCTGATAAGTGATTATATTTTACTCGTGAAGCAACAACTTTTTTTCATCAGTAACGAAATAAATACTTTAGTAAGAAAACATAACGTTGCCTTTTTATATAAACAAAACCTACTTTCTTTTAAAATCTCTGTTACTTAAACATTTTCCCCTCCAAATACGAAGGCTTCTTAGCCGTAAATGAATTTTTGTAGCTAAATATGTAATTAAAATAATGAATAAATATATGTTTTTGTATCAAAACCCAAAACTGATCCTCTGTCTGATCAGCAATATAACTAATCCTATACAAATATGTTTGGCGTTAAAAGTAGAGAAACTTATCAAGGAACTTGAAAACGAAGGATACTTAGTTGTTAATAAACATTTGTACCAAAAATATAAATTAAATTAAATGGAAAAAATGTTTTTATGTCAAAACTCAAAACTAAGCCTCTCCAAGAGCCTTACAATCGTTTTTTTATAATTTAATTTCATGTCGAAAATTGAGGCATGTATCGATTTTGAACGGCAGTTTTATTAACACAGGTGTAGACCTAACTTATGAACTCGGAGTCTTCATCAAAATTATTCCGAATAAGATGTACAATTGACTTTAGCTATAGAACAGGCTTTCCACGACCTTTAATGGTTAAGGTACCGTATTTGAAATGGCCACTTTACTCACACTATAATCATTTAATTGGATATTATAGAAAAAAACTCCGATAAATGAAAGGACCACCAACAAGTACTTGCATTTTAAAGCAGACGGGCAATAACTGTTTTTTTCTACAATCTTGTCACCAGTTATAGGTTAAAAGTACGTAGTAAAATTGATAAATTACAAATCCAAAAGAGTTACTGTATCATGATTTAAGCAACGCAATCTCTTAGTTCTTTCGAAACAACATCAAAAATACTAAGAATGATCTTATAGATCGCTAAAACAATGGTAATATTCCAACTAGACTCTCATAATTGAAAGTATATTTAATTCTATTAACTCAATTAAGTACATTTTTAATATTTTACATATTATATAAGATATTGAAAGTGCTAAACACAGCACGTTGTCCAATGTTATTCTTATGAAGAAAAAGAAACAATTTATATGTCGCTTATTTATGAACGTATACTGACGAAATATAACTCAACTAAGTTAAGTCACAAACCAAGTTTCATCCATATACATTCATAAATAAGCGATATATAAGATTTGAATTATTCTCTATAATAATATCATGGGGCTGAGTACCCAGGTTTGCTGCTACGAGATTCATATGCAAGAAAATTTTTTTTATGCAAATAACTATGGAACTGAACTATGTGAAGCGACATACCATGTCGTTTTAATTTATTTTCATACTTAAGGGATATATGATATTTAACTTGTTCTCCATAATAATAACATGGGGTCTGAGTATGCAGGTTTGCTGCTACGGGAATCATAGGTAAAAATTTTGGTTTTTGTGTTAATTACAATAGAACACAATCAGCTGAAGCCATATACCAAGTTTCGTCAGTGTATGTTCATAAATAAGCAAGATATAACATTTTTATTTTTCTCCATAAGAATAATAACATTAGACAACGTACTGTGTTTAGTAGTGTTTCAGTACCTCGGTAGCCAATTGACGTAGAGCAATAAATAAAACACCAAACGGTTTGTTTCTTAAGATGTGAATTTAATAATGTAAATTTTAATTTGATTTCAATAAAAATAAAACCGTTTTTGGGATAAATACATAAACATATAAACAAAATTTGAACGAGTGGTGGAGCGAATTTGGTTTTGGCATCTAGGGGCCTCAAAACGAAAAGTTATCATGGTCTAGGGCTTAAGTCTTACCATGCCACCGAATAGGGGAAATTCGCTAAATATTATAGCCTACATAGTTTATTTGTGAATATATTTTTATGATTTCAAATGATATACTGTATGTATAATTGAAGGGGTCCGCCGCAAAACGCTCCAAGCTACAGAAGTACAGTTTTGAGAAATCGCTCAAAAACTACCGAGATCGAAAATTTGTGTAAACTAGAATATTTTTTCTCTGTATTTCTTTATTTCCTATACATGTATAATTTCATAATATACTACTAAATCATACGTTGACAAATTAATATTCATTTAAATCAGTTTTATAATGTTTTTCAATGGTTAAAACGTTTTAAGCGACACCCGGTTAAAACATTTTTTTACCGACTCTACCAAGGCTTTAAACTAAAACTATCATACTTTTAATATTTTTTAAACTGTAAAAAATACTTTAGAGTAAAATATAGTAAAACTATTCTAAAACTATAGTACTATAGTAAATTTAGATACCATTGATGCTTGTATAATGTTATACAAGCGTTATAATGGTATATAAACGTTCTCTAAGTGTTATTCATTTTCTGGCGCTTAGAACGTTTTTCGTCCGATAGCCCGTCGAGTCGTACAATTCCCGCCAGGTTTGACATACGAATTAGTGCTACCAACATGAAAAACTTCAACACCAAATATACGTGGTTGTAGAGAATGTCGGTTAGAACCTTTTTCACCAGAAATCTCTATTTTTTGAAATTTTGTCGCTTAGAATGTTTTTCAGCGGACCCATTCAATTAGTCTTTATTCAAATTTAATGTAAGTATCTTTTCATTACTCTACACACGAAAGTACACTTTCTAAACGTAAAATGAGCCAAGAAAATAGGTTATTCCCGCTACTGCACGGCAAAATTACATAACGTTAACTTTCTGTGCATTTGTGGTGCACGGAAAGTAACCGTTATGGGATTTTGCGGTGCAGACCGATCAGCTGTTGCATTAGGCCGATCAGCTGTTGCATTATTTGCTGTTTCTTTCGACATAAGCACGGAAACTCAGCGTTATGAGTTCGGTTTTTTTTCTTGATACAAAGTTGAATAAACAAAAAATATTCATTCATGTTGTTTACAAGTTTTTCGATATCGTAATGAAAAATAATGTTCAATACTCGTCTCAAAAGTGCCATTGCGGGGCTCGATAGATTTTTCCACGCTCGGCTTCGCCTCGCGCGTAAATGCAATCTCTCCCCGCAATAAGTCACTTTCGAGACTAGTAATGAAAACTACTATTGTTATAACTAAAATAATTATGTTTTACTAGTATTGGCGGCCGCTATCGCGACCACAGGAAATAATCAGCTGTTTGAGGAACAAAGCTTGAATACTCCCGGCTCCGCTAATATATGGTAAAATGGCTTAAAACCAGCTCAAAGCTACCGTAACTCAAATAAGGTTGCTTTTCAAGAAAAACCTCGTGCAATTTCCCCGACCTCGATTACCCCTAAAAAATATCTTTTCGTACCTTGGGAGCCATTACAGCTCGAGAAACAGCCGCGGACGGACGGACGCACGGAGCCACAGGCAAATACGAACTTTAGTATTGATACATTTAGTTTAAACTATAGCGACCTGTTACACTTCTAATACGAACCACAAATACTGATCTCACCTCGTTTTATCACTCACTGGAATCCTAAAAAAGTGAGGACCAGGAGTTTTGCACCCTAAGTAATGGCACTTCAACCCGGCCATCCTTATATTCTCTATAAGGATATCCACATTCTTAATAGCTTAGGCACAACAATTAAACATCTGAACTCTAATTTATCGGAGGTTAGCTGCCTGTTCGACATTCACGCATACTGTCGCTAGCCCGGTCTAGTGCGAGTTGCGCCGCGGTGGTTGATCAGCTGGTAGGGCGAAGAAGAGAGAGAGGGGGTACTCGTACAGTCTGCACCAAGAGATCAGTAGTACAGTCAACGCCCGCTGCCACTAGCGCCAACTGGCGGCGGGTCGCTGAACCAGTCTTTCCGACTTCTCAACAGGCGCTGAGTTATTTCCATAAGGCTTGTCTGTCTTATTGTATATGTAGTCATTGACGCTACGGACTGCGCCCCCACTCAGCACCCCATGACCCGTCTTGAGCACTGAGTGCCGCCCCTCCCAAGCACTGCCCCCCCCCCCCCCCCGCGTGCCCCGTGCTAGAGCACGGCTCGCACTGCCCTAGAGCCGGTACTGCGTATTCGACTCTTCACGTGTGCAGAGACATCACCCTGGATTGACAGGATTGTAAAACTTTGTTTTTCCAATTCCTTATGAAATTTACCATTAGTATTACACAAATCATTATAATATAATTAATACTTTATACTTGGTTTAATAAGTTTTTTACTAAAGATAACATGATCTCTAATATATTTCTGGTGATTGTGGGTGTATATGTAAGTGACTGGTGGGGCACGGTACACAATGGCAACGCAATGGCATGCCATGCCTCTTTACCACAATATATTTCGCCAATTTCGCTGCATTCCTACGGTTATATTACAGATAGGAAATCTTTTTTCCCCTAAACAGTTTTAATGATTACTTTAAAATGTTTTGCTTTGACATTACCAATCGTCTTATTAAATATTAGTTGTTATTTTCCAGTGCTCACTGAGTCAACAACAGTGCAGTTTGATGTAGTTCCCTGTTGGTTTTTCACTTAGTTAGAAGAAATGTTCAGTGTTATTTTTTAAATTGGCAACTCGAAACAAGTTTTTAGCGAATTTCCCCTATAGAGAAGAAGCTATTACCGTAGTCGGCATGGTAAGACCTAGGCCAGGGACCATGATAACTTTTCGTTTTGAGTTCCCCAGACGCCAAAAACACCATTCGTTCAAAACTATATATATACATATATATATATATGTGTGTGTGTGTGTCCGTGATCACGCTAACTCTCGTAAAAATAGTCTAATTTTTATGAAATTTGGTACAAACGTGTAAAGCAACATTTATGACTTTAAGTTCGAAAACCAAACAGATCGACCCATCCTAAAGGGTTTTTTGGGGGGATTTTGTACCCTAAAAATGGATTTTTTTGAGGTTTTTACATCTTTGAAAAAGTCCAAATTTAATTTTCATAATTGGATTCAGCTTAAAAAAACACACAATTTGGTGTTTTGATCATTGCTTACGTCAATTGGCTCCACAGATATTGAAAGTGCTAAACACAGTACATTGTCCAATGTTATTCTTATGGAGGATAAGAACAATTTTATATTTCACTTATTTATGACCGTGTTCCGACCAAACTTGGTATATGGCTTCATCTGGTTGTGATATATTGTTATTTGCACAAAAAAAGTTTACTGAAATAGTTCCTGTAGCAGCAAACCTGCGTACTCAGCCCCCATATTATTCTTATGGAGAATAAGTAAAATATATTATGTATCCCTTTTTTATTAACATAAATTAATAAAAATTGGTATGTGGCTTCACCTAGTTGAGTTATATTCATATTTGCATAAAAACACATATTTTGTGTCCCTTATTGCAGCAAACCTGCGTACTCAGCTCCCATTTTATTCTTATGGAAAATAATTAAAATGTTATATATAGCTTATTTGTAAACTTATTAAAATTAACTTTATGCGGCATTAGGACACATATATGCATTGGAAATTCGCTGAGTATGCAGGTTTGCTATGACAGGGGTATTTACTTTTGTAATGGGGGGGGGGGGTAAAATTCTTTTTATCTTACACAAAAAATACTCTGATTTGTCATCAATTTGGCACAATTTTCTTACATCAAATGATGTAAAAAATTGCACATTGCAAAGTTTTCAAAACAGTGCAGTGTTTTTTAAAAGATATGTTGTGAGTGACCATCAAAGATTAGTTTACTATGTGAAACTGAATTTCTGTGAAACTATCACCAAAACCCGCCCTCTTGAAGATACATGTCCGACTGCCTAATCTTAATAGCGAAGTTAACAGTGATGATGCAGATGATTTAAATTGTATGTAGCCTTGATGAGCGATTTTTCAATAGTGTGTATGACAAGAATTTTATGTTTTGGAATTTAATTTGTTGTATTTTTTTAGATTATTGCAAAATTAATTATCTTAAGAAGAAGTAAAGTGATCATCTCAAAGAGGTCTTCCAGACCGAGAAGTGTCATGCAAAAACGAGTAGTCTATGGGTACAGCCAAGTGGTAAGACATTATTGAAATTAACTTTAAATATCATAGATTTACAGTAGTATAAACTTGTTGTGGTCATCTCTAAATTCAAGGGATGACTAAAATACATAAATAAATTTCATGAAATCATTCATTTCACTCCCGCACCCATCGCAAGTGGTTCTCCTACCCTCCCTAACATCACTCCTGCAAACAACACACAGATGTTCTAAATCAGTGGCGTAGATAGACCTTTGTCAAGAGGGGGGGATATCTCATTAGGGAATACAAAACAAAAGACTGTGTTCGTAACTAGAGCTGATGCCAGTATACACAATTGAAGAGACATCATTATGACGTGTCCCTTACATTCATAATTATTGATAGGCTTACATATCCAAGAGATGAACCATTGTGTAGCCGGTGGGGTGTTGAATAGTGGGAGTTGGTGCGACCATAGGTAGCGGGGGGATAGGAAAAGTGTGACAGTTGGGGGGGCCTACTATATGTAGTCGGGGTTAGGAATGTTATGCTACTGGGGGTTGTGCTACCGTATGTAACCGGGGGACTATTGGGATATGTATGCTACTTGGGGTGGCTAATTGTGCTGCTAATTGGAATTGACATAACAATATGGGGGGAAAGAGGGGCGTACTAATCTGGGGTAATAATTGGGTAATACAACTGTGTGGTAACTACAACTGGGATCTTGGCGTGCTGACTCTGCTACTGGTAATTTAGGACTAGCCAACTAATTAGGCAGGCCAAGGTCTGGCCAAGCCATGTGGTGCTAATAAGTACTGAAAAACTAAAAGGGGGTTGGAAAACGTGACTGGGTGTCCAGAGACCTATGGATCTTTACCAGACCAGAATGCTATACCAGCCAGCTCTGATGATGGGTTAAACTATTAATAACTAATAAATATCCTTCCAGACCTAATAGTGAAATTGTTACAAGTGTCTAAACCTGATAAAGTGATAACTGTATTGGATAATATATGAATAACTAAGTTCCTGAATCTAAGCAAAGATAGTTAATTAATTAATTGTCTTCTGAGTGGAGGAAAAAACCTGAATCTAACTTGTTAATCAAAATGCGGTCGAGACACGAGGTCCCGACCGGTTTTGCAATTCCTACATATTCCTGTTGTTTGGGGCTTCCTTAAGGGATTGCCCCTTCTAATTGTAGTCTAGCCTGCCATTCCTGATACTAAAGACTTATAAATTAAGGTACTTAAGCTTTGACGGAAATTGTTGCTCACAAGGAGCGGGGAGGCTGCTGACACTTCAAAGCTGCTTCGACGAAAGGGGGCGAGAGACGCCGCCGAGAATCGCCGTTAAAGGTTCAAAAGATCAGCTGGCTCGACACCGCTGATGGCGTTTGGAACGGTTATGCCGCCCGCCTACACTATATAAAATAGCGTGACGCTTAGCGTCACAACCACCCCCCCTAAGGCAAAAGTGAAAACGAAAAAAGTTTGTTGGAAGGTAGGTGAAGGTGTGGGTTTGATGTTGGAGTTTGTGAAATTCAATCGGTTTTGCTCCCTCTGTCATGCTCGTGGTCCCGAGATATCATGTTCCCGTTTTGGATTCAGAGGAAGCCGCGAGCAGACGAGGAAAGCCAAAAAGCCAGCACCAGTCCGACTTCGTCTTGGAACCTCGGTCGCCGCGTTTCTTTTTTTGGGGAAATTGTAATTGTTTATTTTGACCAACCACGGCAGGGATCGGGATCCACCCCCCCCTGCAGAAGGAGGATGGGTTGTAGGGGAACGACAGTTGAATTTGGCCTAACGTACCTGACTTTAATTGAGAACAAAATTGAAAACTGAGTGAAAAAGATTGATTTAATTTGGTGTAAAAGGGACGGACATCTGCACGCACAAAAATTTTGTATTTTTTGTTTGGTTTTTTAAGCTATTTAGTTGTTGAATGGATTAAAGTCTTTTTTCACTATGAGCACTTCATCGGAGAACTTGAGGTGGAGGTGAGAGGTGAACTGAATCAAAATGTTGAGGTTGCTGTGATGACCGAGAGGAGGACTTGATGTGGTTGAGCTGATGAAGCAAGTGGGCTCTGGTCCGGTGTAGGCAGTAGCGTTGGTGGCTCGCAACACGTCCGGATCACCGCGCTGTGGTTGAAGGTGGAGCGCTGTTGGTGAGGATAGTGTTGCGGTTCAGCTGGGCATCAGAGTGTTTTGTTGCCGTTCTCTCGGTATCGTCAACTTGATTGATAAGGTCCTGTAGCTGCCTTTGGGGGATCACTTTTCACTGTAATTCACTGGGAGCTGTCCTGAGTCACTGAGTTGATTCGGGCTGTAGTATTTTGCTTTAAAATGTTTGGCTTAGATTTGGTTGGTTGGGTTTAAATTATTTATTTTTTTTTTATTTATTTTTTTTTTTGTTTTGATTGTGCAGGTGTCTTACTATGTAAAAAATACTTGGGGAGAAAGATATTGTTGAAAAGAAAGAGTTAAGATCATTGGAGTTGTAAAAGGGAACTGTCGTGTTGGAGTTGTTTGACGGTGGCTTGCAAGGCGGCGGTCCGATCACTGACGGGTTGGTCGGTTCCTAAAGGGAAACCGAGGGATTGACCCATGAGTGGCGCCGGGTAACCAAGGTTAGACTGGTGGGGCTCGCGGAAGCCGTAAGAAAACTGTGAAGTAAGGAGGTTGGAAGGATGTCTTGATTTAATCTTGAAATGAAAATTTTTTTTTGCTGAGAATTCGCATGCGATACTTTTTGGGCAGGCGATTGCGTGCGCAGGGAGAATGGCGCATTTGGTAGCTGTGTTGAGCGGTAAATTTCAGGAAAGGGTGCTTGGGTCTAAAGAGAGTGCACTTTCCTTTCCTGACAACTTGTCGGGTTCAACCATTATTGGTAGGTGGTCTAGTTCGGTGCCTACTTAATATATGTAAATATTATAAAATTCTGAAACTTAATAAATTGTATCACCTTGTTAACATAATCTGAAGATTTAAATATAACTAGCATTTCTTTAAAATAACCTGAGTTTTCCCTAAACCTAACTACTACTACCTTAGTGACTAATTAAGCTACGAAGGCTGAAAATGAAACAAGGGTATGATAGGAAAGAATTGAGAAGAGTTTGTCTCTCGACACTCGATTGAGCTAAGTCGACACAGAAGGTGCCACCACTGGGCCCTTTCCTGCGGAGGTAAAAGAAATAATAATAAAAAAAAGGTAACCAACCGCAGAAAAGTCATTTTCAAATCACAAAAAAATTCTTTACAAAACCCAGTGTGGGTGTCGGAGACGAAAAGGGAGGGGAAACAGAGTTTGCCGACAACGCACGGGGGAGAACGTGTAGGGCAGCCCATCAGCGAAGGATACCCTGAGACTCACAGTCCCCCGGGCGTTGGCGGGGACAGCGGCAGAGAGAGAAAACTTAACCTAATATCACTTCGGTATAGCGGTTCTGGTCTGGTAAGAGGTAATTATTTAAAAACTGTGCGTGTTGAAAAATTCTTTAGAGTAGTGAGTATTGTAAAGATGCACCTGAGGTAACGCGCCCAACACAGAAAATGAGGAGCTGTCCTAAAAAAAATTTTTACAAAATTTCTTTAAATGCAAAATTTCATTGTGCTAGAGGAAAGAAAAGCAAAAAATTTGACCTAGGCCAAGCATTCGGATGAGATTTACCAAGAAATGACTTCTCAGGAGCATAAACAGTCGTTGCGTAAGACAAGGATGCGAAAAAAAACTACGTCGGTAACTGTGAAAGGGAATTTTCTATTACAGGAATTAACTTTCTAAATGCGTCGTTGTTGAAATGGATGCAATCACGACGCATAGAGTTCCCATAATATGCATGAAAAAACTATCTGATTTAATTCGTCGGGGAGTTCTATCACTCTTACTGAATCAGAACGTAGAGTAAGAAAAATCTATTAACTTTGAGCAAACGGGCAAGTGCTGGGGTTGAGTTACTTATCCTCGGATCAAGCGGCAAAGTCATGAAAACGATTGCCATTCCAGGAAAAGTTCGACGTAATATTCTCAAAAATGACAGAAAGGAATTCTTAAATACTACTACATCTACATTGGCTAAAAAAATCGTTGGTACCTAAGAAAAACAGTAAGGGAATGCGTGACTGTATTGCAGAAAAATTTAATTTCACAAAAACCTTGAGGTCATTAATCGTCGCTCCAGAATGCTCCTAACCAAAATTGGCCGTAAAGACCCGGTTGTGAAAAATTGAAAAATCTCCTGGCGTAAGAGTCACCAAGGACCTGGACATCTATTAATTTGCTTGGCTGGGTCATATTTAAATTAAACTGAAAGGGGAAGTGCAGAAAAAAAAAGGCCGACCGACACCAGAAGTGTCTATTGGAGAAATAAAATTGAGGTCGGTCCCCCTAATCCTATACCTAACAAAAAATTTGAATAACAGACAGGGTCACACTTAATCAACACTAAAATCAAAATTGAATCTAAATGTGGGTCACTCTTAACTCAAAAGAATCTGTACACTAAACAAAAACCCCACTAATTCGAGTATTAATGCATTTAAGCGTAGAACAAGAAAACCCTAGGTATTACTGGAGTAAAAAAATCAAGACTAAGTTTCAAAAATAAAAAAAACTGAAGTAAATTTAAACTCACTGTTTAACTAGCAAAAGTAATGTAGATGCATCGAGCGTCGAACAAAACCGTTAACTTTAGGTTAGCTAACCGAAGAAGTTGCGAATGCATGATCGCCAACCGTGTGACGTCAGCTGTGACGTGTCGTTATGGGATATCTATTGGCAGAATCAAGGCTCGAGCAACAATGCAATAATAAAACCCCAATGGATAAAAAACGTTATAACTGGCTTGCTTTATTAAAATGCAAAGTATTACTAGCAAAAATAAAGGCTAGAACTACTTTATAACTGTAAATAAACCCAGAAACCCGGGTGGTATTTCAGATAAACTGACTAACTATAAGTGGCTGAAAGCGATGACTGAGGCTTTTATCCCTACAAAAGAACTACATTTGTACTCACACATAACCTCATTCTGTATTTTTTTAATGAAAAACAATAGGCTAAGGTCATCTAAAACCTCCAAATGAACCAAAATACAGGTTGCTGTACCTGACCAGGTATTGGCTAATTCCTGTTATTGGCTAAAACAAGCCCTGAATTCTAGCGTTATTTTAATAGTGGTAGTGAAGGTTACTTGGATTTAACTATGTAAAATTAGGCAAAAAGAAATGTAAAATCCCTATGTATTATAGTATTAGCCAAAAATACAAAATCTATTTCACTGCTGGCCAATTAATAGCTTGCTGTAAGACCTATGGTTGGTATTTGGCTGGGCGGAAAAAACTGACTTTAAAACCTGTTAAAAACGATAAATGGGTCTGACTTTCCTACAAAAACCTACTTTATTACTCACATATGACCCTATCAAGTATTTCTACATCCTAAAGTAGTAGCCTAAAACCACTTAACACCTCAATACAGGTTAAAAACTGACTGCAGTACAATGACCGCTAGGGCCTATAAATGGGTTTCCCTATTATAGCTTTCCTGCCTGAATATTGTTTTGCCAATAGGTTTTGAAGTTAATGTGTCTAGGGATGGCCAATATATTATACTAAACACCTATTTAAACATAAAACACAAAATTTACAGCACAAAATAAATTAACATTGAGACAATGCACAGCACAGAAAGTGGTACAGCACAGACACTGCAATAGTGTTGGTAATAATCACTGGTGAGATGGAAATATACTTTATTTAGGGTATTATAATAAACAATCACTGAATTTAACACTTACAAGGTGTGGTTTAACATTAAAATAACAATGGTCATTACTGGCAAAAAAAATACACCTTGTATTGCCAAATGCATTAGCTTTACTAAGAAACTGGGGAGCCTTTAATCCACTATACCTGGGACTCTCCACAGTAAATTTTTAAGACCATATATGCCACTTGCTTGAGGCTTACACTTTAATTAATAAAAACACTGAAACATCATACACTGTAACATTGCAGGCTGGAAACTAGATGGATGCCACTTATACCTATGCTGCAACAAACATAAACAAAAACAATCTGTACCTACAAAATTGGCCATCCTAGAATTTAATTTGGAAAAATAATTTGCTTAAAGCTAAAAGTCATAGCAAGCCCCTAGTGTCGGCGGTGCAAATTTTAAATTGTCCTCTACTCAGAAGACAAAAACCTAGCAAAAGCAATTTTTTACACCCTACAGAGCTGACTGAAACACAAAATGGTCTGGGGTGTCAGCTACCATATGTAGCCGGTGGGGTGTTGAATAGTGGGAGTTGGTGCGACCATAGGTAGCGGGGGGATAGGAAAAGTGTGACAGTTGGGGGGGCCTACTATATGTAGTCGGGGTTAGGAATGTTATGCTACTGGGGGTTGTGCTACCGTATGTAACCGGGGGACTATTGGGATATGTATGCTACTTGGGGTGGCTAATTGTGCTGCTAATTGGAATTGACATAACAATATGGGGGGAAAGAGGGGCGTACTAATCTGGGGTAATAATTGGGTAATACAACTGTGTGGTAACTACAACTGGGATCTTGGCGTGCTGACTCTGCTACTGGTAATTTAGGACTAGCCAACTAATTAGGCAGGCCAAGGTCTGGCCAAGCCATGTGGTGCTAATAAGTACTGAAAAACTAAAAGGGGGTTGGAAAACGTGATTGGGTGTCCAGAGACCTATGGATCTTTACCAGACCAGAATGCTATACCAGCCAGCTCTGATGATGGGTTAAACTATTAATAACTAATAAATATCCTTCCAGACCTAATAGTGAAATTGTTACAAGTGTCTAAACCTGATAAAGTGATAACTGTATTGGATAATATATGAATAACTAAGTTCCTGAATCTAAGCAAAGATAGTTAATTAATTAATTGTCTTCTGAGTGGAGGAAAAAATCTGAATCTAACTTGTTAATCAAAATGCGGTCGAGACACGAGGTCCCGACCGGTTTTGCAATTCCTACATATTCCTGTTGTTTGGGGCTTCCTTAAGGGATTGCCCCTTCTAATTGTAGTCTAGCCTGCCATTCCTGATACTAAAGACTTATAAATTAAGGTACTTAAGCTTTGACGGAAATTGTTGCTCGCAAGGAGCGGGGAGGCTGCCGACACTTCAAAGCTGCTTCGACGAAAGGGGGCGAGAGACGCCGCCGAGAATCGCCGTTAAAGGTTCAAAAGATCAGCTGGCTCGACACCGCTGATGGCGTTTGGAACGGTTATGCCGCCCGCCTACACTATATAAAATAGCGTGACGCTTAGCGTCACAATTGATACAAATAAATCAGCATTTGTAACCAGGACGAAAAAATAATTGTATCAGTTGTAATCAATACTGGAAAGTAATCGTTAAGATAGGGTTGCGAAGTCACCGAAGTTCCCCGGAGTTTTAAGGTAAAAATATAACTCCGAGGAATTTCTATAAAAAATTAAAAATCTTCCCTTTTTTAAATTTTTTCAAAAAATACGTTGAATAACGAAAATTTTGTGTTGAAATCCTATCTGCGAACGAAAAGACCTTTATATATCTTTCAGGGTCCCCACCCAACCGTGAAAACCGTGAAACCTTGAATAAGCCGTGAATTTCGTATACCGTGAAAAAACCTGGAATAAGCCGTGAATTTCGATATCAAACCTTAAAAATATATCAAACTTGAAAAACAATTAAAAAAATATTATCAGAAAATATCACATGTGTTTTCAGATAGGGAAATGTACAACAGGATTATTACCGTTGTTAGTACGTTGTAAATATGGTGAATACCGCGTCGTCTGCCTACTTGCAGATTGCAGCTGTGCGGATGATTTAAGATAGTGATGTGCGATACGGCCGTGTATCGCGATACGGCGATACGATACGTATCGGAGTCAGATATCGTATCGGCCGTATCGTATCGGTGCTGTGTATCGCGATACGTGTATCGTATCGCTTAACATATTGTGCATAAACGATACGACGTATATTGTATTATACACTGCAGTTAAAAATACGGCCATCGAGGTATTTCCATTGGTTTTAATTGTAGTACCACAGAAAGAAGGCTTTTGAAGAATTCTTGTCGAATATAAATATAACCTCATTGTTTTACAGCCAAGAAAATAATATCGAATTATCGTCTCTATGTGCCGATACAAAATCGAGTATCGTTTTAGGCGATACGATACGTATCGTTTAAAAAGTATCGGGACAAAATATCGTAGTATCGTCCCTAGCGTATCGCGATATTCCGATGCGATACGATACGTATCGCACATCACTAATTTAAGATTGGTTCTGGTTTCCACGGTGCAAAGGAACTCGGGCGACAGTTGTTAAGTTGCTGGTGTTTTTTCACTGTCAACTGACTGCTGACTGACACTTGTGTAAGACCGTTTAAGTGTCTTCTTTACTGTATGTCATTTGCCTATTGTTTTGTACCTATTAGTCGGTGACAGTAGACAACTACTGTATCTAGACTGTTAACTATACAATAGTGATGGGCGATTCGCGAACGAAACGTTCAAATCGAACGAATTATCGAGTGAATCAGATGAATCATGATTCAACTTTTAAAATAACCAATTCGTGGCGCGAATCAACTCTGGTAAATATGCCTCGGTTATGTTGCTCGGTTTCGTTACGACCTTCTACGCGCAGGATATGCCGAAGCTGTTGCGCATGTGCACCAGCGTTGGATCGGTGTCACTGTTACAACTATTATTCACCCGTTCCTTTCTGTGTTCCAGGGTTAAATAAGTAACAGTGTGTAATGTAGCAGTTTCAATGCTCGGTTGGTTTCTAGGTGCTTTTTTATTAGTTGATATTGAGATATTTTATGGCAGTTTACCTTAATAATAAAAGAATAGATTATTTGGTGTGGTATAACTAAATTGAAGCGATGTTTTTTATTGACACTTATATTTTATTTATCTATTAGGTTAGATTTTCACTTTTTCAAATGTGGATGTTTTAGTGATAGATGACCAGATTTGCCTTATAGCCTAATACTACCAGTTTTATGCACTGCCTATTATTTATTTTGTGAAGACTATTTATCACAGGTAAGTTGTTATTTGCATCAGCTTATAGTACCTATATAATTTTGTCAATTACAAATACATGTAAAACGTCAATGACAAATAAATGATTTTGTATTTTATTGTGAGAGAAATTACTAATTTATATCATAGAAAAGGTTATCACAATAAAAATCTGCATCTGGTAAACATTTGTCCTTTATTTTTGATTAATAAATATGAGGGTGTTGAGTAAAAATACTACTGGAATTGCAAATGTAGGATGTGAAGCAGACGATAAAACGGTTACTTTAAACTAAAGCAGTAACTGTTACAGTAACAGTTACCTGGCATTGGCGACATTCCTCGAAGGAACAGTTACTCTAAAATATAGCAGTAACTGTTTCAGGGCACTTCCTGCGCATAGACGGTCGTTCGTTACGTTCACTTCGTTCGCGAATCGGTGTAGACCATCGTGGTTCGCGATTCAATTGCGTTTCCGCTGAGAAATGGTTGGGGGGGAAGTTGAAGCGGAAAGAAGGGGAGGGAGACGGACGAGGAGAGATCACTAAACGCTGTCTCATTGGTTTGCGTATGCGCGGCAAACGTTTTGTGAAATCCCACAATTCCATGCAATCTATTTTGTTTTGAGCTCTCTTTCTTTACAATATCATATCTGCTGGTGCTGATTAATTGGACTATCGGTTCGCGAACCGTTTGTTGTTATGTCATTCAGCTAACTTTGAATATCAGCTGATCCGTCTAAACGCTTGCTTATTAGTTCTTTAAGGAGTTTGCGGCTGCGCAATAATAATTTGTGATGTTCGATAGTCAAATTTCATTGCATCACTTGGACTATCGGTTCGCATATCGCATATTGGAGTCGTAACATAACAGGACGGCAAATAATCTATAACAACCGATTCGTTTACATTATACGGCGAGGGCAGATAATGAATCAAAACGAACAAAATGAATCGGTTCAAATTTCGATTCTTTTGAATCGAGTGATTCAAATGAATGGGTTCGCTAAAAATAATCGCACTGCCCATCACTACTATACAACTGTCGCGTCAGTAACTCGCCCATTCCGTTTACACGGTGCGTAGTCAGCGTTGCCACTTCGAGAGAAATTACCCTTGCCGGTGATAATTTTGACCTTCGAGGGTAAAAAGGGGTCATTTTACTAAAGCCTTTAAAAATATACAAATTTATATTATCCTCTGTTATATACTTATTATACATTCATTGATGTTTATTTATGATTAAATTAGGCCTACTACATTTCTCTGCTTTATCGACCCTTTCGATTTTTTGACTGTGACGAATACTCACGAACTCCATGACAGAAATCAAGCTTAGGAAAGATTACATGTACAGTGATTGTCTCATGTTAAAAACGTGAAAGAGCCACGAGTGCCAGGACGACAAGAATTCCGCTAAGTTGCAGTAATGTCTGCAAGTTTTAACGTCAACCAGACAATAAATAACAAAAATAGAAAATGGGGATTATTGTCACCTGTCTCCGCCTACCTAATGCTAGCAGTTGATAGACTGAAACATAGACAGCGTTAGCTGTTTTATAATTGGCGTTTATGGCTGTAAACAAAATTGCATCAGCTGTTAATCATTTATATACTGTGATTTTTTAAGCAGTAAAATAAATTCTGAGAAAAATCCGTTATATCTCGCATGAAAAAATTGAGACAAAAACTGGCTGGCGTATGCAACTTCTGTTTTCATTCTTTATTCTAAACTTTAAAATTAATTATACATCAGTGACATCTATAGGCGGCTCCTCAAACCTATCAAATTTCAAGCACATTTCCTTTATTTCATTAGCACTCTTTACTCAAATACAGGAGCTTAGATTTTGAGGGTAATTTTGACGAGGATCGAGGGTAATTAGGGATAAAGTGATTGGCAACACTGAGCGAAGTAGAAATCACCAAACCAGCAACCGATAACCGATAGACTAATGATATGACTTACGACGACAATAAAACAATAAGAAACTCTTAAATAGTTCTTATTTTTTAAAAGGTTCACTTGGGATGTATGGTATGGTTTTATGGTTCTGTGACATCGTAATTGGAATGTTGGAAAGTTTGAACTAGTATTTGACCGCTGCGCTGCGTCTGCGTTGTTGTTTTGCAACCGGTATAGGTTATGTTTTTTAATATTTCAACCGTGAAATTGACAATTTTTAGACCTTGAAAACCGTGAAAAACCCGTGAATTTGATCATTAAGTTTGAGTGGGAACCCTGCCTTTGCAACTTCAACGTCATGCAACAATTGCCAAATAAGCTAAATCCTTGTTTCCCTGTTCACTCTTACCTCTGTTATTTGTTACTCATTGACTTTATTTTGTCGGGAAATATCGTTGACTTTTACATATATTTGCCGTCATAGAACGCTGGAAATCACGATGAAGATTTATGGCCCTGTAGTTTATTAAATTACAAATCTGATTTGGCAACCGAAAGTTAGGCAAATCACTGACCGTCTAGTCGTCAAGGTCAGGTGCGCTAGTTGAGAACTGGCCGCTAGGGGGTGAGGGTAGACTTTGGTGACTCACGTCTGTAAACCTTATTAAAAATATATAATTAAAATTGATTTGTGGGACTAGTAATTTATAAAGAACCGCACGTGGCTAAACGCACGTGGGATACACAAGGGAGCCTGGGAGCGGAGCTTACACTAGCAAAAGTATCAAATGGACAATGGAAACTATTAACACAATGTATCGAATAGAAGGGTAAACACTTTGTGGAAAAGTTGCATGCCTAGAAATCAAAGTACTTACCAATCGGCAGTATCAGCATTCAAAAATGGCGTAATCCTGCTGACAGATGATCAGCCAATCAAAGAGTAGAGGCGTGGCTAATCGTCACCCTGATTGGTTAATAGAATATGGGATGGTCATAATCTGGGGGAAAACATGAAGAGAGAGAGGGAGGAATGAAGAGGATCGAAGGAAGTCATTCTTGGGGATGTTTGGAAAGGAGTGGGGACAACTAAGGGACGAGTATCAAGCCACCCTTAGAGTTCCACAACGACTGTCACCGAGATTCACACTTCAAACGAGCACACAGATTCCCCAACTCTAGAGGGTGTCACCATCCCAGCCCAGTTTCCGAGAGAGTCCAGGACGGGGACGCAGATGGAAGGCCACCGACGCTGATCTCCCGAGACATTGGAGCGGAGTCACCCCTGCGGGACGAGCGACCCCGAACTTTGGTTGAGCGAGGGCCCCGGCACTACCCCGGACCAGAACACCGCAGACCACCCAAGGGAAGAGGCGAGGACCACCCCGTCAGCAAGCCCGGCAGACAGCGGCCCCTGGAGGACCCCAGAGAGCGACACCGCAGCCAGGGCCGAGATTGTCTTGGGGCAGGACCATCATCATCAGAAGGGGCGGACATAGGTCCCAAGGCACATCAGCCACAATGGGTTTATTGCGCACCCCCGAAAAAGAAATGAGAAGGTTTCAGTACTCCTCCAGGTTCAAGAGCCTGATGAACTGCATCATCCTATCAACGAGCTCCTCAGGAGGCAGGTATCCACCCCTGACCATAGATCCCAGAGTTGAAGCCCTTACCTCCCTAAGCTAATCACAATCAAAGAGCAGATGGTCTGCAGTCTCCTCGTACTGCCCACATATCCTGCATGCAGGGTCACCATTGAAGATGCCCATCCGAGAGAGGTGTATGTATATGAACTCTGTTCATATACATTGTGAATGTAAAAACAATTAAATGAAGGCTATTTTGATTTGATATTCTAAATGACTTTCCAAATGAAAAACCTGATGGATTCATAAAAGCTTTTATTATAGTGCGATTCTTGATTTTTACTTTTGCAGAAAACTATCATGTTAAAAATTGCAATCTCTCCATTTTGAAGCACATAAAAAAACAAAAACAAAAGCCATATAAAATCTGATTGATTTATTAATAACACAAAAATAAAGTATTACTAGTGGGCCTGTTGCTCGGGATCGAATGAAGTTGTTCCATCTCTTGTCTGATTAAAAGAGTTTGTCTGGCCATTCAGTAGTTGAGAGCTCATAACATATGATGATACTGTAACACTTGGGTTTTGTTACATTTATATATGTTTTAGAATGCAATTGAATTAAAATTTATCTCAATATTACTAGGGGTGTGCGAGTAGTGATTTTTTTAATCGAATCGAGTCGAGTAGTGCCAATTATTTTCGAGTTTCGAGTATTTTTCGAGCGAGTATTTGCCATCAGTTGGAAGTTTAAAATAGTGTAATGGGATTTGGATACCACCCTAGATTTGATAATCTAAACATGGTTTCTAACTAATACATGAGTAGCAATACAAAGTTTTGGCCAGTACAATCAAACTGGATTACGTATTGACAAACAAAACACAGATTGACATTCATTTCCGGCTGATGAAACAGGGCCCGGTTGTCATTTGGCCAATTTCACCTGGTTCAGACATCGCTTATAATTAATATTAAATGCCGAACTCATTAGTCACGGCCAAAATTACTCGGTCCGATCGTCATTTTCGGCCGATTTTACATGATGCGATCGCCTTTTGCGGCCGTTACTACGCGTTTTGGCCGGTCGCAATCGTTCGCGGTCGTCATTTTCGGCCGATTTTACATGATACGAGTGCCTTTTGCGGCCGTTACTACGCATTTTGGCCGGTCGCAATCGTTCGCGGTCGTCATTTTCGGCCGATTTTACGTGATGCGATTGCCTTTTGCGGCCGTTGCTACGCGTTTTGGCCGGTCGCAATCGTTAGCGATCGTCCTGAAATCGGCGGGAAATACACGCTCGAACTTTCGAGTAGTTCTCAAAACTTCAAGCCGAGTTCGAGTATTAAAATACTCGGCCGAAAACTCAAAGTTTCGAGTACTCGCACACCCCTAAATATTACCCTTATGAAGATCTTCGTATCATGAAATTTGAGGGTGGTCGGTCAGAAAATCTCATTTTTGGTTGATGGGGTACACCCAAAGCAATTCGGGTTGGAGTCTAGTAATTATAGAAAATTCCACAACATAAGTACCATTTCTTTCTCGATGTCCATTGAAGAAACAAATTAAATGGTTTACTATTAAAAAAAAAAAACAACTACACTTCAAAGATCATATAGATACAACATATGGAATACAACTAGCTTCACTGCCAGGTTTGTTTTCTGTCACGTGTCACGCTTTTCTGTCTATATGAAGATAACATCATCGAACGCTATCAAACAAGACAGAACAGAACAAAGTCTTATTCTGTTCTGTTCGATTATGTGTGCGGCCGGCCTAATATATTACACAAGTTCAAAGGTAAAAGATACTGAAGTTGTTCTCTCCTCTCTCTTTATATGTCAAGGTATTTCACATTAACATATTTAATGTAAAAATCTGTCAGAATAAAATTCCATTCTCCTTTTTTTATCACCATCCTTTAAAGAGTGTGCTAAATAATTTTCTAACATTATTTTTTTATATTTTAGGAAGAATTTTTGCGTGACCTATCAGATAGGAATTGCCTGCCTGGAGATCTAGACAACAAAGGTAAATTCTATAAACTATCTTACTTTATGTTTTTAGTCACAACTATATTATTCCAAACACGTTTAAACACTTTTAAACTTTATTAAAAACCTGATTTTTCTAGTATAAAGGATTAAAATCCTGATTTTTCTAGTATAAAGGAAAATCCTCATGGGCTTCTAAGGGGTTTAGGGAGTCTGTTCACATGTCCCTGGGTTCAATATCAGTTCTAATCCATACAAATTTATCTGAGAACTCAAAAAGATACTTGTAACATCAGTACCATTATCTTCCAGTGATACAATTTTAAAATTGCAGACTTTCTTGCTGTGACTAAGAAATCACCTAGGATACCTCAGCACTGATCTCAGAAGTTTAGACATGATCCCAACTGGGAACTATAATTTGTTTCATGAATCCATGAACTGACTTATCATTTTGAGGAAAGGCTAACTCAAACCAGGGGGAAGGACCATTGTATTAATTATTTAGTTGTTCTTACAAAATAAACTAACAATACAAAATTCTTGTTTTACTCATTTTATATATGGTAGTTTTAATCAGAAAGCACTAATTGTTACACCCCAAATACAATTACCAGAACATCAATTTAGAATACAGACTATATATTTATTCTGTTTTATTTTTACAATTTTCTCACAAAAATATGAATTCAATTTATTCTGAGTGATTAAATTAATTTTATTTCATCAGTTAATACTAAAAGTTAAAGGTAAGTTTGTGAATAAATTTCAACGGGTTTTTTGTGGCAGTCCACTCATCTCCCCACCAAAGTATGAGCCAAATCAGTTCTAATCCATGTGGTACGGTTTTCTACCGTACTACAAAATGCTTAACCTAAACTAACTGTCGTACAAAGACAAATAATGGCTCATTTTTTATCTAACTAATCAAATCAAATCAACTTTATTCATGAATTGTACACGGTACAAGAATTGTGTCAACACTTTTACTATGCTAAAATGAAGCTAAATTACATTATAATAACCATAACATTTTATATTACATGTTTAGAGGGAAAAAATATATAAATCAATAAAATAAAATAAACAAATTTATTTTTATTTTATTTTATATTTTATTTTATTTTAGAATTTATGTATATTTTTTAGGATGAAACGAAAATGCTTCTTTATTGAGGCGAACTTAGGACCACATGGTCCTTTCTTATAGTTAACATCTAATAACTAAAATAATTTCTTAAACATGTATTAAAAGAAAACAAAAATGAAATTAATTAAATCAATGAAATACATGCACACTTTCATTCACACCCTGCTACACCCAGGCCTAGCGCACACCGTCCCGCGACGCCACGGCACAGGGATTTGATTATTCCAAATTTATTTTTTAAAGTCATTTCTCCACAGAGTAATAACACAGCCCCATAGCCACAGCCAGTAACAATTCCCCAGAATGAGAGGATAAAATTACCAAAAAAATTACACTCAAAAGCCTGAAGTACCCTTTCGCTCATGTGCTGCTCTTCTCATAATGCCATCGGTAACTTCATTGATGTATGACATTAGATTTAAGTTAGAACTAGGCCGCTAGGAAGTTGCCACTATTGGTTATAAATAATACAAAACTAATTACACCTGTTGTATTGCCTCATTTTTTGTAACAGTCAGAACTTCTAACTTCAAACATTCAAAATGATTAAAAACTAATGTAGATTGAGTCTGATTTGTAATTGTACAGTACTTTTTCATCATATAGTTATACAGTAGGTGAATAGTTATATAGTCATATAGTTATACAGTAGGCGAGCACATACTAGATGCGTGGTAGACGCTCGGACTAGGGCAGCGCCGCCATCTTGGACCGTCTCATCCGTGCGCCAGGCTGGCCACATTCTCCGCTCAGAGTATCTTCTCTATTCTATTATGTGCTCGTTGGTGAATGTACTGTAAAATTCTTAAAAAACTACTATAGTTTTAAACTCTAATATTATTTATAAAATATTCAATTAATGACCCCCGAGCTTTTGTAGTAAATCGCTAATTATATCTCTGTATTTCAAGGTTTGAAACGCCCAAACACCATACCCTAGTTAGCTCCTGGCTACAACCTTCCTGTAGCACAGATCTAATTCAACCTCAACAGAAGGGCAGATTTGCACCCTGTGGTTGTGGATTCGCAGTTCCCACGATCTTAAATATTCTAATCGAAGCTCTTGATTGTGAGTTTTGTCTAGCAGGGCACTTTTAATTCTAGTTGAGTTTTTTTATCCTGAATTTTCAAGATAATTTTACCTCAGTTTTTCTCAGGATCTCAAGATTAATCCAACAGGTCAGATTTACACATCTACAACTGTTATTTAAACCTAGCGAGACCATTCGCGAGACCTTTTAACCTAGATAGATTTACAGTCAGGGTGATTGAAAAGTAAGCACCACCCAGTTAAAAAAAATTAGGGGCGGAGGGAAAGGGCTAACAAATCCAAATAGAGAATATACCTAACTTTAAAGGTCTACATAACTGGAATAACAAATGTTATAATGTGACTATAGCAAAATTCTTAGTTTGTATCAAAATGACAGTACAAAATTGTGTAGTATTAAATTAAACATGTACAATAAAAGCGCTGATTAACCGTCACTCTCTGTTATCTGTAATCGTGAAAAATGTGCATTGAGTAACTTTTGTAAGCGTTGATGTTTGCGCAGGCAGTGCCATATGGAAGAGTCTGTCCGAGCTACTGTCCTATGATGGCGAGAGACTGTACTCTCCACTCCGTATCAGCACGGCCAGTGAGCTTGAGTTCACGTGCCACTTAATCCACTTGCACACGGTTTTATTTTAATTCCTCCCACAAACAATTTTAAATTTTGTTACTGTACTTATCTTATCCGTTACAGTCCCGGTCCTGACAGTAATGGTTAATCAAAGTTCTTCAGTACTTCTTTTTAGTATTTTACATATTACAACACAAATTGAGGTATTTCTTTTTATTTATTATTAAGAGGTTGGCAGCCTCTTTTTGCCTTACTTCGCCCGTCCACATAGACAATATATCAGTGTGTAGGAAAGCAAGGGGTGAGCGGTTGCAGTGCATATTGCATAGTACTGATGAAATTTATTTTGTCAGGACTGTGATTCAAACTCAAGAATGCATGGTGTATGGTTTCAAAGTTTGTTGCCTTGACCATTACGTCAAGGGCTCATAATATTTTGGACTGAGAGAATGGTTGCTAATTAACAGTTAATACTTTTAGAGGGTAATCGAAGGGGAAGTAAATTGTTCATTATTAGTATTATTTTACTAATTTGAGATATTATTTTTGTACTGCAACCTATATAGACAACATACAAAAACCAAGGACTAAATTTTCTCAATTTGGAACTGAGTGTGGGAGGTTGCTTAAAATTTGAAATACCATGTTTAGGTCTGGAATAACTCATTTAACACATAACGAATTAAATTATCTTCACTAAAATCAAACTGTAACTTATTAATAATGAAAGTAATTACTAGATAGTAAGCTGACTGACTAAAAATGTAATACTCACCATAAGGGTGTGCTTGTTACTCCTGCACTCATTAATAGTTATTTGATGGGATATTATTTATAACTAATTTATGGAAATAATGTTTAACTGATGTTGAAAGTATGTAAAATTACTTCTGATGCAAGTTAAACATTTTTCATTGCAAAATTCATAAAACTTTTCTAAAACAAAGATTTTTAAAAGGGTGCTAAAAGTGATATTTTATATCCATAAAATAAATCTACTATGTCATAAAAATACAAAATAGTTCCACCGTTTTAATTTTTATTGACAGTTTATCCAGATTAAAATTATGTATAATACTTGTACATAAGTAAAAATATATAAGGATCACAAGTGGTTTTATATAAGTGAGTCACTGAAAAGTGCTTTAAATGTGCATCTTTATTACCGTTGGCTCCATCTGGGTAACCACGGTATTACATGGCGTCTGAAGTGGAGGGGGTAGCTCTGGGCTGTAGTCTAGTGGGGTCTTGGTTTGGCACTTTAATAACAAATACTTTATCTATGTCTAATGTTTTTTTTTAGTAATTCGAGGATTCCTTCGCCTCTTCGAAAAATATATCAAGAAGATGAACAGTCAGCGAAGAAGAGCTAACTAGAAATTACACTTTTCAAATTCTTTGTTGAAATAATGTTAATTAATGTATTTTTTGTTAATTAAATTTAAACATTTTAGTGTTGAAATAATGTTAATTAATGTATTGTTTGTTTTTGTTAACTAAATTTTAAAATTCTAGTGTTGAAGTAATGTTAATTAATGTATTGTTGTTTTTGTTAGTTAAATTTTAAAATTCTAGTGTTGAAACAATGTTAATGTAATGTTTTCTTGTATTAATTATAAAATGTTATTTTTTAACTAACAAATACTTTTATTTGATAATCAGAATATCATGTTACTGTAATCCATATCAGCATTATTTAACCATGGGGAAGAAAAAATATTGAAGGGGTAGGCCCCTTCAAGGACAAAGGGAATGGTTTATTGATATAGGGGTAGGCCCTATATCTCAGTCATAAAGTGGCTTTTTAATATTTTTGAACAACTTTCCTTATTTCTTACTCAGTTATCAGGATTCCTTGTTTTAATTTTGATGTATAATTAAGAGTGGGCTCCAATAACATGTTTCGACCTGCCTCTTCCATAAGACCAATGTTAACTTTTAAATCCTGGCCTCCTCAACAGGTTATCCAAAATCATATTGATATTTCACTAATTTTAATCAACAACAAAATACCTAGCAATTGATTTTATCAAACGATTATTATTTTTGATATAAAAATTATGCTCATTGAAATCGCTAGTTTTTTTCTTTACTAAGCCATTTCAATAAATTATTTTAGATTCACCATTTAGTATTTACTTACATGTTAACATCAGTCTTATCGGAGGAGCTGGTAGAAACACAAATTCTGAGCCTCCTCTTGATTGTAGGATTATGAATCACTAATGTTGAAATTATTTGTATTAATTTCATAAAAAATGGAAAATACAAATAATAAACAGTAACAATGAATAATAAACAAATAACAATGAAGATCCTACAAATAATATTTAAGTACTGTATGCTACTCAAAAACAAATATTTTTCATTGATGCACTTATAACAGTTCTCAATGTTCTAGGAAATTCTTGTTTCCCCAACCTAGCCATACTGTTTTACCTTGTTATTGGTTTTCTTTGTTGCCATAATTCATAGTTATGTTTCCTGACATGCTGGTAAGACCCCTTAGATTTTGGTAAATTGTCCTTTTTTAAACTGCCATAGCCACCATTAACGCTCGAATCAGGCTCATGTTGTCATCGTTAGTGAAGGGACCAGTTCCTCTCATGTTCTTGCAGAATGGAATGTCATAAAGTCCTATCTGATCACTTATTCCTCCGAAAGGCACACGTAGAAACACCTCACGTAGATCTCCAGCAATGAGAAAATCTAGATGAAGTTGTCCAGGAGTTGCATTATCGAGAAAGGACAGAGATCGTTCTTGCGGAAAAACGTTGCACGTATATCAGCTAGACTCCCCAAAGAAGTGCAATAAGGATAAAATAAACTTCTGGTTCGCTCGTGTTGCCGCACCATCACACCATCAACACCTGTTCCACTAAACATGGGAAGTTCCTTCTGATGCTCTCTTTTTACGACAGTCGCTGGCCAACACGAAGCAAGTTAAGCACTGAAAGCAAAAAACAAACAGGTTGCAGTACCAATTAATTTTTTGATCTGCAATGCACATGAAACTAAATATTAAAACGACAATCCACAAATGAATATTGTTAGTGCTATTAAACTGTAATGATTCATAAAAAACCTCTACAACAATAGGTACAAAAATCTAGGATAAATGTGATATGGTGCAGATGCCAGACTCCAGACAATAATCCTATTAGGAAAAAAATTGTCGAGCAGTTGCGCTCAATCCAGTGAACTTTAATCAACTATGTAAAATAATTTTTGCCACTGTAGATCGATGGTCATTGAGTGCCCCCTAAAATCGTCAGTCTTTGGCGCAAAAGCAATCCCTATACTCAATATTCTACCAACATTGTTTCTGGAATGGGTATTCTCTTCGGAATCAATGGTAACACCATAGAAGTGTATCCAAACAGATCCGTCCACTTGACTCCCCATCTCAGTTAATAACTTAATTTCTCAGTTTTCATAACTTATAAGTTAATAAAGTTCCCTTACTTTGAATTTTTCTATTTTTCATTTGCCGGAAAAGGCAATTTAATTATTAAGATTAAATCATGTAAAGTTAAGTAGGTGTGCAAATGCTTTAAAATGTATTTTATTGACTTATTCTAGTTATAGAAAACACCACATCAATATTTTCAGATATTTTTGTAAATATAACAATCATATATGCTTACATACAAATTGTGGAGTGTTCAAAAATATATAGTAGGCAAAACTTCAGGGTTTTTGGGTCACAAGTAACTTTTGTTCTAAATCTATGATTCACAATAAATTTGTTTAATATGATAGTATGATAAACTATACTAACTGAATCTCAAATACATAATTTTGTTTGTATGTTGAATAACCATCAAAATTGAAACAGTCAGTTCCAATAGGCTAGGACAATTGAATGAGGCTGTTGCTATAATTATTTATCATACAAAAATCAGTGTAAATGAATTTTAACTCAATCTTGCAGCATTATTGTTGGTTGGCAGCATCATTAATAATTTTGTAGTTACAAAGGTAACTTGCAAACTATCATATAAACATGTAAGTTCAATGAAAACATCCACTGCAAAATTGCTAGAGGTGTGAACAGTGTAGACTTGCATATTTGTATAAAAGATTTTGCAAACAAAAATGTTAACAATGAATATTAGCTGCACATATTCCACTGCAAATGTGCCACAAACCTATTTTGCAAATCTGCAGCAAACTATCATGAACACATTCTGCAAACAGTTTTTGCATAGTTGCTGCAAATATTCAGTGAAACTTTTCTGCAAACATTCAGTGAAAATGTTTCACAAACATTCCTTGCATATTTGCTACAAAGATTCAATGCAAATTTTCCGCAAACATTCAGTGAAAACTTTCTGCAAATATGACAAGTGTAGACTTCCATACTTGCGGAAAGTTCTTCGCAAACAAACATGTTTGCAATGCATATTTTCTGCAAACATTTTGGTTTGCGGTTGACAATGTTTTGCAAATGTTCTGCAAATTTTCCTTGCTATCTGGGATTTAGTAATAAAAAGCAGGCTGAAGATGTGCCACCACCTACATATTCTGATGGTAGTGGTGGCTCCCACTGGAGCTTACTCATTTGAAAAAATTTTAATAAAACCTTTTATTATTATGACTCATTAAAAGACCACATTCTACCACATGCACAAATGATTGCAAAGATTCAATAAGATTTATTGCAGTTATTACGCAATACAATTGTTGCAATAGGCACAGTCATGTACAGAATATAAAGACATTCAATATCAAACAAAATCCTTGCTCATATTTACTCTTAATAGATTCATAACTGGCTGGCTCTTATACCACTTTGACATTGCCAACAACCAATTATTTATCGGTTAACCCTCCAACTGCTCATTTCTCCGTACTGTTGAGGTTTTTTTTCACTGTCTTGCATGAGTTTTATTGAAAATCTATAGCAAATATGATTCTATACCTAGGCTATATCATCCATATATTAATTTTGATCAGCAAGAAAATGAGGGTCTAATAAAACTATAATCTGTTAATTAATACATAAGATACGCTTACACAACAGAGGCAAACTCAAAAAACATATATTTAAAAAACAACATTTTTCCTTATGTGCCAGAGAGGTTAAAAAATAAACATTTTGTTTACAGTTTCAAGATAGCAAAAATGAGCTAAATAATTTCACAGATTGCAAATATATATATGCTTTTTCAGGGTTAAAATAAATATTTACATGAACAAAATCACATAAACCACGACCACGGTTCTATAAATGGCGCCAACAATGGAAAGATGCAAAATTTCGTAATCGCTTACAAAACACACCAAAAGGCTACTTTCTATACATCTGGCAAAATATTAATTACAAATTCCATGTAGAATCATATGGCACTGAATATGAAATTATTTGACTTTTGATGTATTGCAACACGACGAATAGGGTCGCAATCCCGACTTTAGCAGTATACGCTTAGCGGAATTGGCTTGTGATCGCGACCTTTGGCAGTTGGAGGGTTAAGAGTATTTTTGTAACTAATGGTCAGTTTATTTTAATGGAGGCCAGAAAAGAATATATTTTTGGTCACCGAGCTCTGTTCCTAGGCAGGCCCTAAAGTAGGCCTAGGTAAAATGTAAGTATAATGGCATTTTCCAAAAGGGAGATTATACGAGGGTCGAGAAAGTAAAGAACATTTGCGCCCTGCGAGCACAGTCCACTCACCTCTCCGCCTTTAGGGCCGTACTCGGGGGGGCAGGAGGGGACAACTGCCCTGGGGCCCAAGCCGAGGTATTATTTTAAAAAATTAAGGTCAAAACACCAAACTTCAAAAATAATTCCATACATTCATCTTTCTACTAAAATAATTTCTACAAAATCCAACTGGTTATAAAAAAGCAGAAACCTCATTTTCATTTTATGTGATTCGTCTACAACAAATTAAAGGAATAGTAACAGTTTCCAAGAACTCCTAAACTTATTGGCATAGGAATAAGAATATCTTTATTGTTAAAAGTTACATTCTTTTACAGATAGAAAGGCCAGCACAGAACATATAACATTGTCAAATTTCTAATACTAAACTGATCTAACAATAACTAAATTATTACAACATTTTCCAAATTATAATGAACTCTAGCAAATAAAATTCATTCACCCCCCCAAAAATTCATCCACTGAGTAGTATATGTTTTGTAGAAGCAATTTTTTTAATTCAGTTCTAAATCTATTTTCATTTACTTTACTCTTTAAGTTGCCTGGTAATTTGTTAAACAACTTCCCCATGTACTGAGGAGTTTTTTGAAATAGTTTCAAACGGTGTCTTGGGTACTGGAAATCACTGCAAAATCTAGTATTATAATTATGTTAATGTTGTGTTTCTTTTAAGTTCTGCAGATTATTTTTAACAAAAATTAGACACTTGTAAATATATAATGAGGGTATTGTCATAATGCTGAATTCTTTAAAAAAAGGTTTACAAGATTTCCTTTTTGATGAGAATGTCATGATTTTGAATATTTTTTTTTTGCATTTTAAAAACTAATTTTGAGTGACTTGAGATTCCCCAAAATTCAATCCCGTAACTTATGATTGGAAAGAAAAGGCCATAATACATCAGCTTTGTTTGAGTCTCAACAACTTCTCATAAAATAATCATTTGAAAACAGATTGAATTTAGTTTTTTAATTAATTTACTAATATTGGCCTTCCAGTTTAATTGATAATCAACCTCCACTCCTAAAAAGTTAACTGAGTTATTTACTGAGAAAGAGTTGCCTAGAAAAGAAATATTTTGTTCAAAGGTTTCTTTGCTTTGAGCAGTTTGAAATTTAACAATTTGCGTCTTGGAATTGTTAAGCAACAAACCATTTGCTGAAAACCAATTTTGAAGCTCTGCTGTAGCATGTTGAAAAATAAATATCCTGATTTGAGTTTGCCTTCAAAATTGCTGAAGTGTCATCCGCATAAAGAACCAATTTTGGAGATACACTAAGAAGCAAATCATTTATATATAGCAAAAAATCAGAGGTCCCAATATTGAACCCTGAGGCACACCATACTTTAATTCATGCCAATTTGAAATACATTTAATATTATTTTTCAAAACAATGGTTCATTGATAGCGGTTTGATAGATGAGATTTCACCCAAGACACCTAATATTTAAGTTTCTCACAAAGGATATCATGCTGAACACAATCGAACGCCTTGGTCAGATCACAGAAAACACCCAACGTACTCTGTGATCCATCCAAGGCAGATGCAACCTGGTCTAAAAACTTAGCTATGGCAGAAGTTGTATTATTTGCTGATCGGAAACCAAATTGATCTTTCACATACAAATTATTACATTCCAAAAAATTTGTAATTTGGTTAGATGCAATTTTTTTAAAACTTTTGAAAAACATGGCAATAATGATATGGGACAGTAGTTATCCAAAACATCCCTCACTCCTTTTTTATACAGAGGCTTGACTTCAGCATATTTTAATTCTGAAGGGAATTTATTACATTCAAAAGATTTATTTATTATACAACTGAGTGGCCTACATATTGAATCACTTGTCATTTTCATTATATTCTGAGGAATTTCATCCCAACCTGCACACTTTTTATTTTTAAAAGAATTTATTGTTTGTGCCACTTCCTTAGGTGGGATAAACGAGAAAGTGAACTCTTGGTGGCAATGATCACGCCTTGGTAAAAATTGAATTGCTTGAAATTTTGAAGGAACTATATTAAGTATTTTTGGAATATTAGAAAACCTTTGATTAAATAAATCTGAAATTTTGTTTCCGTCTGCAATCTGTTTATCTTCTACTAAAAAGTCAGGGAAAGACAGGTGCACGTCCATTATATATCGTTTGTTCGCGCAGTGAGATTTTCCTGATTAGTTTTCTCGTTCTTATTAGTGAATAACGGGAATAACGCGCTCTATGAGTATTAATGTAAATATTTTACTCTTTGCAACATATATTTAATATGATTTTGACATAATTAATAATGTATAGGCCTACTTTTTTTACTAAATGCAAAGGAGGGGCCTTCCTAAATCTTAATGAAATAAATGAGGGATGAGATTTTGGCCTAAACTATTTAATTTGGCCCTTTATTTGTTATCGTTCTACGAGTAAGTATTTCTAATTAATATTCAAAACAATAGTGTAAAAATATAAATGTTATTCAATCATATAATAACTACTCAAGAAATTCAAATCAAATTTGCCATAGATCGGGGGATATTTTTATTTTTGTATAATAATTTGATATATAATTTTTAAAGGAAGAGAAAAAATTTTAAGGGTCAAATTCACCAAATCAGATAATTTCAGTCTCACATGAAATTTTCATAAAACAAAATAAACAGTCACTCACAATTTGTGTTGTTTTATTTGAAATGACTTTTATCCCTCCTTACAAACTAAGTTTTAACACCTAGAAACTAATAATATCATACAAAATTATGTTATATGTAGGGATGAGTCGATACATTGTTCAAAACAAATTTTGAGTACTACTTTCCACAGAAATCTGTGCATATTAAGACACATACAACTTCTAAATTTGTCAATAAAAAATGGGTTACTAATGGAATTTGTATCTCTAGTATGCGTAAACGAGAACTCCATCAGTTATCTAAAACCTCAAAAGACAAAATAGTTTTACAATATATAAAAATATACAACAAAGTTTTTAAAAAGGTCTGTGGTGCAGCTAAAAGAATGGCAAACAGTAAATTTATTGAAAACGCTGAAAATAAAAGCCAGGCAGCTTGGTATTTAGTTAAGTCTGAATTATGGATGCAAAGGCCTGTAAATAGTTTTTCTGTAGTTTTGAGAAGTTAAAATTCAGTGGTAATGAAATTACTGAAGGGAGCAAAATTGATTTTAATTTTAATAAACAATTTGTGAATGCAGCCTGTGAATTAAACATCTTACCTGATAATCAGACCACAAAAATATTTCTAAACAATGCTGGAGAGCCAGACAATGAATTTGAATTTAATCCAGTTACAAGACATAAGGTGACTGAAATAATACTTAACCTAAAAAATAAAAAATCAGTTGGATGGGATTAAATCCCAATACAGATGCTAAAAATAACTGCAGATTGTATTTTACTTCCTTTAAGCTGGATAATGAATCAGTGTTTTTGTGAGGGAGTTTTCCCAAGCCAATTAAAATATGCAAATGTAATACCCCTTCACAAGAAATGTAGCAAAGATGATCCCGAGAACTATAGGCCCGTTTCAATTTTACCAGCTTTATCAAAAGTTTTTGAAAAATATGCTAATGACCAGCTGAGTAATTTTGTAAATAGGGAAGGAATCATTTGTAAAAATCAATATGGATTTCGAAAGGGGCATAGTACTGTGGATGCAGCTGCAGAGATGATAAAACATGTGACTGAGGCTTTGGATGGGTCACGGTGTACTGCAAGTATTTTCTGTGACCTGTCCAAGGCGTTTGATTGTGTTGACCACCAAATCTTATTAGAGAAACTGCATTTTTATGGAATTACTAAAACAACTCTTAACTGGTTTAGATCATACTTAACGATCAAAAATACATATCGGATTGGAGTGACGTTAATCATGGGGTACCGCAGGGTTCAATTGTGAGCCCACTGTTATTCATTATTTATATTAATGACTTGCCAACAAATATTATTCATGCCAAAATAATACTATTCGCAGACGACACTTCATTGGTTTTAAAATGTGCAAATAATATTGATCTAAACTTGGCAATGAAAACAAATTTAACAGAGCTAAAAAGTTGGTTTGACGTTAATGGATTAAACTGTTCAAAAACTGATATTTTAAAATTTCAAACACTTCAAAATAAAAACATGTACAACAGTGACACATTTGTTGATGGTAGTGTCATAAATGCAAATAATTTAGTAAAGTTTTTAGGTATAAATATTGATAATAATTTAACTTGGAGGCCACTGATAGAAAAGCTAAGTAAAAAATTAGGTTCAATTTGTTTCCAGATGTATATTTTAATAGAAACTGTGGATTTAAAAGTAAGGCTTATGGTACATCATGCTTGTTTTGGTTCTTTATTGCAGTATGGTGTAGAATTATGGGGGAATTCTTCTGAGGTCCAGACTATTTTTAGAATACAAAAAAGATACATTAGAACGATGATGTTTTTAAAACGCAACCAATCTTGTAAATCTTTGTTTAGGGAATTAAATATTTTAACTCTTCCTTCATTGTATATTTTTAAATGTTTAATTTTTGTACATAAACAAATTGATACTTTTTATGATATGCAAGTAGTTCATTGCTATAACACACGGTCTAAGGATCAACTCCAATGTCCCATACATAGACTAAAGTTATATGAAAATACTCCCCACTATATGGGTTTAAGGTTTTACAACAAATTGCCAAATCATTTTAAGGAATTAAATTTAGTAAAATTTAAGTGTGCCTTAAAAGAAATTTTAGTTCATAAGGTTTATTATAAAGTACATGATTTTTTGAATGACAAAATACATTGGAGTTGGTCTAAACAACAAGTTTATTTGATATCTTGTTCATGTATAGAATTAGTTTATTTTATAAGAGATATTGACGAGCAACCTGTTTACTTTGCAAATAATGTATTGTTTGTAAACTGTGTGAATGTTATGTTGCAATAAATATCTTGAATCTTGATACCAAAATTTATCGATTCTCAATACCGATACTAGAAAAATCGATTCTCGATACTGATACCATCGATACCTACGATTTTTCAGTACCTGTAGTTGTTAAAACTATCGTTAAAAACAGTTACCAGTACAAATTTATGTTAGGTACAGTTAAAACTATTTTGTAGTATTTTGTAGTTAATTATCAAACAAATTTTTGAATGCAATTTTGTACATAATTTAATGTTAATTTCACTAATATGCTATAGCAGTATAGAAAACAAAAACTATTTATTAAAAATTCATAATGGGAAAAACTTGGTTGTAAGATAATGACTCAAAGAAATAATGTTGGTCAGCTGACTGATTCATTGCTTTCAACAGGACCCAACCCCTCCCCTCAAATCCCTCTTCCTTTCTTATCTCCAAGGTAAGATTTTTTTCCGCCGACCCAACACTCCCCGGGCCTTTTGTAGCATGGGTAAACGCCGGGATTTCTTCCCGTGCACTTCGTAGCACGGGTAAACGGCGGGGGTATCGATGGTATCGGTATAGACATTGAACGAATGAATCTCGATACCGATACCAATGTCCAAGAATCGGTGGTATCGAGAATCGACTCATCGCAAGTTACGTGTTTATTTACCTTTCCGGTCACTGTCTTCAACAGCAGTGTCGGCTGTTTAGATTAAAACAAAACACACTATTATACGTAATAATTCACCAGAAACAAATTAAATGATTCACCTGTTACTAGTTAAAACTACAGTAAACAGCTGAGTATTAAAAGTAGACGTTGAGAAAGGTTTTTTCACTAAAAGCCATAGTCTTCAAAGACCACAAGGGGTGAGAGAAGAACTGAGGCTGATTTTCACGTATCTTTGAAAAAAATCCCGCAAACATGGCTATCTAGTTGTGGGAAAGTCTTGTTCAGTTGTTATGATTAACGTTATTGTGAAGAAAATTACAAATTATTAAATTTTACAGCTAAACCAGACAAGAGAATCATAGTATTTTTATTCATTTCCATTCCGGTCACTCTGATAAATGGCAATTATGCACATAAAGTACTTGTTCACAAGAAAAATCATATCGTACTCCTAACCTCCAAATGCAAATTTAATGTTGTACCAACGAGGTGAGTTATGTTACAAAACATTGCTGAAATTATGTCCAGTCACGCTCCGTCTGGTCTCGTGACCAGGAGGGTCCGTGACCGGAACGGACAAAACGTGACCGTAATGAAAATAAAACAACCGAAAACTAATTTTAAACCTATAATACTTATAATTTAAGGAAATAGATGATACTTTATAATTTTTCTTTACATAAAATTAATTCAGACTGAATACAAATGGAGTAAACTACATGAATTTTAAAGGTGTTTAAAGTTGATTCCTCGGATTGTCTGTCATCGGTATATGGCGACCTTAACAAATAATCAATTCTCTTGTATTTTTGGAATATTCTTAACTAAAACTAAAAATGTATTTGTGTTTTGTTGTTTGCACAACAATTTTACCCATTATTTAGAATTTGTACCTACGACATGGTAATAATAATACATAATTATTCACTTTCCAGGTAATGTATGATGAGTGCAGGCATGACAAAATTATAAGTGTATACAATAAAAAGGAAAAGGTATACCTGTATAACTTAACAGATTTATGTTTTTTAAACCAACATTGCAGCCATTTTATTTTTTTTACTGGGCAACTTCAGTTATGGCTCTTACGAAAAAGTTATCTGACAAAGAAAAGTATGATAAACAAATAATATAAAATAATATTTCATAAGCAAGTGTGGCATTTCATAACTATACAGTTTATTGTTCACCTATAGTTTTAGTTTGATTTTGTTATATGTTTTTTCTTTGTTATGTTGAAGTCGTTTTTATAACTCTGTTTAACTCTCTGAGAAATGCCCATCACTTTAGTTTTAGTTTTTAATGTAGAAAATTAAATCACGTGAACCTGTATAATTTATTTTTTAGAAAACGTAAATACTTTATCATCATAATATGCTGTGTGACAAAATGATTTTGTGAACGTAATTTCTTTGTTGTTGTTGAAATTATACGAACAGATTATTATAATCATTTAATTTGTGTCTGACAAATTATTAATCATGTTTTTGAATGTTTTATTTTAAGATAAATAGATGACAGTCTTATGCATCAGTGGAAAGGTAATTGAACATGGCTAACCTTACATTTAAATTTGTTCAATGATCTGATATAAGTAATACTATGTTTGTAATGTATAGTTTGATTATCGAAAGAAAGTAACTGGTGGAGCGGCCGCGTGGGGACCGAACATTCTACGGTGGAACCTCGATTACTCTAAGTTTTGTCATTCTGCTTAAATTTTCCTATCTATAGTCTATTTAAAGTAGCTTTAGGATTGACTGTAGCGCCCAAGTAATAGCCACTGGAAGCTTTTGTGGGGCAATGTTGCCAAATCGGGGCAATGTTGCCAAATCTACAAGCATCAGGTGACCACGCTACAGAAGGTGAAAACATACTTTGGTAATCACTTTCCTCAGTTTGCAAAAAAAAGGGAAATACACATTAAATACCTCAGATATTTTAACAAAACATCGAAGGATAAAAATCAAAACAAGCAACGTTTACATTTTAACTGGAATTTGCACACATTCCGTAATTTCCATGAGTGAGTTAAAAAATGCAGACACCTCAAATATGGTGATCAGTAAACAGTCTGGCACTGCAGGACACATATGTTTGGTTGCTATGGTTATGTTCGGTCGAACCTGTCCCATCATTGGCCGGGCGAGATGCTACTCCTTTATAGTTTTCACCAGCCCCAACAGGTGTCACTAGAGTCAATCCTAAACCTACTTCAAGTAGGCTATAATGCTACGTTATTTTACCTCTATAAGTCGAAGGATCAGCAGGGGACACCTTGATAACTCGAAATTGTGCATTATTCTTAGCCCATCGCCGCACCTCTATAACTTGAATCTGTAAAGTCGCTGTACCTCTATAAGTCGAAGTTTTGACTAGTAAACCTCTATAAGTCGAAGTTGTTCATTATTGGTTCGGATTCCACAAAACCTCCAGTGACTTTGCAACCGGAAATTCCAAACCTCGGGAAGTTTGAAACTTTTCCGAAACGAAAGGGCTCCCCACTACATCTACTCTTGTCCTGTGTTGTTAGTTAGTGCAAGTTTTGAAGTTATGGATGATAGCCTACAGTACATTGATCTTCCGCTAAATTGAAATTGATGTGTTGTTGGTCAGAACTTCGCTTCGAAGGTGGGGTGGGGGGTTTGTTTGGGGCGCACGATAAGAAGTGAGCAAAAAAGTCTAGAAAATAGTCAGGAAGTGGCAAAACATAACCAAATTACCGAACTGTGAATCACTGTTTGTTTACTTCCCTCCTCTGCGCAGCATGTTCACTGAAAGGCGTTTTTCTTCCTCTACTACGTTAACCAAAGAAGCTTTTCAAAATATTTCCAGGCTTATTTTAGACATTTAAAACTGTTCAAATCCTTTTTAATTTTAATAATGATTATTACTGTCAGAATTATTATCCATGACACAAAGGACGAAATGAGGAAAGGATTCGACGCTTCCATGATCCATCCATCTATTGCGTTACCGTGACCCTCAAAAAGTCAGACTGTGGAAATTCACCTTGATAGTCGAACCTCGATATTTTGAAATATTCGATGACTCAAATTTTTCCCATTCCCCCTGAGGATCGAGTTATTGAGGTTCCACTGTATTTCATAACCTCGTGGAAACGTAAAACACGTGGTTAGTTTCACTGAAAAAAGGTGGGATACACAGCTAACTCACCTGAAGAAACTGGTTCAGATGAGCACAGCAACAAAGAAAGTATTTTACACACATATTACATAAAAATATTGCAAACCAAAACACGTGGTTAGAAATTTCCAATAAACGTATTTAAATCGTCAGTTGTTAAAGTCTGATTGTTAAGGGAGTGTGGCTGGAACTCGGCTCTACCTGCGAGGGACCTGACACACGCACGCACACTCACCACTGTCCTAATTTCCTGAAAGCCCCGATCCCCTTCACGACCTAGAAATACAACACCTGTTGTATGATACCTCAAAATCGCAATTCATTTCAAGTTAGATATACAGTAAAAAGCTTTGTGTCACTAAATTTGTTGTTTAATTCCATGGAAAATGAGTTCAAACACGAAATGATTATGACTAGAAATAGTTTACTGAATGGGGATAGCAAAAAGTCAGATTGGTCAGAAACGGTTTATTAATACGATAAATCAAATCATCAAACCAAATCAATAATACAATAAAGTGATATGGTATGTTTCATTTACAATATGTACAGTTTATGTATTTACAAAATGTGCGACTAAAAATATAAACCGTACACATCCAAAGAGAGTAACTATGGCAGACAATTAATAAATACAGTTAATATAAATATCTACGATTAATCTATATAGAGAATAAGAATGCAAATACTATTAACAACTGAGTAATCTGTACACTACGATACGTGGTTGTCATGTAATATATATACGGATTGCTTACTTATAATAATTAAATATTTTAAACTTGAATTCAATCACAAAACACAAGGAAATCACAGTGCTGAAAACCATGCGAACACAACGGTCTGACAACTGCGGCATTCGAGTCTTGGATAACACGAGAGAAGTATTGTCATCTGACCACTAAAATAAGGGTGAACCTGCATGCGTCATTCTTGTGAGTCATCGTTGTATTTAAGACAAGCTTCGGAAATGAGTCATACATGTGTCACAACAGAATTTCAAACTTGTTTTCGCCCTCTAAAGAGTCTGCAGGACCGGAAGCTACCGGGCACCATCTCGGTATTTTGTCCCATTTGAGCAATAAACTTCGGAAAACGTTACTCCTCTCCCGATCGTCCAAAACAAATTGGTTTTGGTCTAAAATTGAAGGTATGATAGTTCTTTAGGGAGTTACAATCACGATTTTAAATAATACGTTTTATCTTTCTAACCATATTCTTCTTACTGGACGGGGTATACAAGGGTTTCTCACAACTATTATGCAACACTTTACCTTATGATTAAGCAGGTGAAAACTAGAAAATAATACAATGTAACATTTAACATAATTTGATGTTTTAAATAGTGGTAATGAAATAGTTAACCACTAAGGTACGCATCTGTATTAAATTTTACAGCTGATGTCACAAACACATGTTAAAGGTATCTTTTGTTAATTTTCACCTACTAAACATATGGTACAGATCGTCAAAATGGTTCAGAGACACACTATATAAATTTCTTCGGTATTATGATAGTAAATATGAAAATATTCGTAACTTCTAGCATGAAAATGTTCGTAACTTCTAGATTTTTTAAGCAAAATATATATTGTTTGGTATCATTTTACTTACCATTTTGAGCCGAAGTCAAAAGCATTAATAGGTTTTATAACAAATGTAAAATTTAAAAAATTGATAGTCAAATTTGTGTGCCACTGATGACTCAGGCGGCAGGTCAGTGGTCCGTCCTAATCCGCTGTGTTTGTGTGTGTGAGGCCTGCATGTGTGTGAGTAGGGCCGACCCTTCTGCCAGCTGCACTCCCTTAACAATCAGAGTATAAACACGTTTTTAGTGCATGTTTCAAATGTTTGTTATCTTATTCCGATGAGGTTATATTGATAGTTATATTTTTAAAAACACGAATTGCAACATTTTTTATTGTAGGGCCTAATTTGAGTTTAAAAAAATATAACTATCAATATAACCTTATCGGAATAAGATAACAAATATTTTAAACATGCTCTAACTAAACATGTTTTTAACTGAAGATTTAAATAACGTTTATTGGAAATTGCTAACCACAAGTTATACGTTTCCACGAAGTTATGAAATAGAATGTTCGGTCGCCGCGTGGCCGCTCCGCCTTCTTTCAATAATCGGACTATAGGGACAGGGTATTTAAAGTGAAACAACACAATATATAAGATATAATGTTATTTATTTTCCGACAACTTCATATGAGACATATTCTAATATCTGACTTTGAACCTTGAGAACTTTTAAATCGTCATGTGAAGTGGTACTTTTAAGCTATAATAACCCTATAAATGTAGTAATATAAAGTAATTTTTCACATAATTTTTTGTAGAATCAAGCGATTTTCATTAAAATTCTTGGTTTTAGCGAATTTCCCCTATAGGGAAGAAGCTATTGCCATAGGTCTCATGGTAAGACTTAAGCCCGAGACCATGATCACTTTTTTTTTTGAGGTCCCCAGATGCCAAAAACACTATTTTGTTCAAATTTATATATATGTATATAGATTCAGTCCGGTAACAGACAAAATCTATTATTTGTCAAATTTAAGAAAATTAAAAGTAATATGTTTTATATGCAATTCCCTGCATATAGTTGCTATTTGGCCATTTAGATCTAAATTATTACCTTTTTACAACTTTTCTACGACTTTTCATTGAAATTATGTTCATATACTCTACAAATAATAAGCTTTAATACAAATATTGTAAATTAAAGGCAAATTTAATAAAATAAATTACTTTTATATCGTTATATGATGTTATAAAACTTCCCTCTATCATAGTTTATCCTCAGTTCATCTTAATGTATTTTTGTTTTAAGTTGTTTTTTTTTATGTCCCGTAGACCCAGAGGCATGGGACCCGTCATAATTAACTATCTCTGAGGTTGTCGAAGACCGACGTTGTCCAATCAGGTGCTATAAGGTGAGGTATTAGTGCTTTGGAATGTCTCAATGAAAATGAAAAAGAAAAGGAAAAAAGGACCCGTTCAGGAAGAAGTCAGAAAAAATATAGAAATCAGGAAAATTGTGGCAGATCATAATAGCTCTTCTCAATAAGATGTTGCTTTAAATTCGTCTTGAACTTCTTAATGTCACTGATTTCTTTAATAGCTGAGGGAAGTTTTGAAAAATATTTCAAGCCAGCATAACTTGGTTTCGATTCATAAAGCTTTAAATTGTGCTGTACTGACAGATTTACATTATGGTTTCTAGTAAAATATGAATGTTGATGAGCCTGTATCTGATTGATTTCCTTAGCATATGGAATTGTTTCGTAAATATAAAGAGATGGAACGGTGAGGATCTGCAACTCTTTGAACTTCTCCCTACATAAATCGCTAGGCCGAAGCCTAGAGATACATCTAATTGCTTTTTTCTGTATTACGAAAATTCGTCTAAGATTCAATTTACTAGACAAGCCCCAAAGCACTATCGAATACCTTAAATGACTTTCAATCAAACTAAAATAGACTAATCTACTTAAAGCTAAATTATTGAAGGCGGTCAGATTTCTAAGAACAAAAACATTCGAGGTTAAAATAGATGCTAATTTATCAACATGCTCTGACCACCCACGACCATCGTCCAACCTCACTCCCAAATAGTCCACTGAAGAAGATTCCTCAAGCATCTCTTCATCCAAAAGCACAGAAGGTGCCAGGAAGCCAGCCCTATCTAGACATTTTTTCTTTTGAGCCGTAGTTATGAATATGTATTGGGTTTTTTTAGAGTTAATATGCAGGTTAATTTCAGAAAAGTATTGAGAAATAGTGTTGAGCTGGCCAAAAGTATCTCTTTCAAGTTCCGTTATGTCTCGGTTTTTCATGAATAAGGACGTATCGTTGGCAAAAATTGTTAAAGAATGTTGCGGAATAAAGCTTGAAAAAGAAATGTCATTTATATAAATTAAAAAAAGAACTGGGCCTAAAATAGATCCTTGAGGGGCTCCAACTGTGATCGGGGCAATTTGAGAAAAGAATTGTTTCTTGATTCCAGATTTAGAAGTATTCACTGTAGTTTGTTGTTTTCTATTGTTGAGGTAAGAGATTAGCCAGCTCAAAGCACTTTGTTTAATGCCTAAATGTTCAAGCTTATTGATCAAAATTTTGTGATCAATGCAATCGAACGCCTTGAAAAGGTCGATAAAGCAGCCAACTGCAGAATCACCCCCCTCCAAGGCATCGATGCATTTATTGACAAAGTCTATAAGGGCCAGTTTGGTTGATTTATTTTTTTGATAGCCAAATTGTTGTGAAAAAAGTAAGTTATTGTCAACCAAGTACTGCATTAAATTTTGACACACTGCCTTCTCCAAAACTTTAGAAATTATTGGTAGGAGTGAGATTGGACGATAGTTCTGGGGAAGTAGCTTACTATCTTTCTTATGAAGGGGCTTAGCAATAGCCAGCTTCCCACCCTCTGGAAAAATTCCCTGAAAAAGAGGTGTTGACCAGATGCAACAAGGGTTCCTCTAATTCATGAGCGTAAGACTTAATTAATTTACTTGAAATACTGTTGTAGCCAGCAGAGTTTTTACTTTTTATTGAGCGTAAGATTTGTCTGAGTTCATCAATAGATAAAAGCTTAAAATCTTTTAACTCAGAAGTGGAGTTAAGCTCCCTTCTGACAGGCGTTGAAGAATCAATACTAGGGCCAAGAAAATGATTATTTAGAACATTACAAACATCTTCGGGATCTTGATTTAATCTGCCATCTATTTCCAAAAAAAGGTTGGGATTGTATGTAAGTTTATTGTTATGTCTAAAGTTATTGATAAAATTCCAAGAAGTCTTACTGGGATTGTCGGAAGCCTTAATTTCATAAAAAATAAAAACAGACTTTGCCCTAACTATTTTCTCCCTATATTTCTTCTTAAGTTCATTATACTCTCTCTGCTGTCACACCTGGTCAAAACCCACTCAAGATAAGAATTCCTGACAAGACTTAGCATTTGTTTTATTTCATCATTCACCCAACTCAACTTGTTGTTCTTTTTTTTTGGTGCGTTTTATGGGACAAGCAATATCCATATAGTAGGAAACTGTGCTAACGAAGCCTTCATACATACTGTCAACAGTTTCTGCCTTAAAAACATCTTCCCAACTCTCCCATTTCAAACGGGTTCTTAATTCTAATATATTATGTTGTGAATAATCTCTAAATTGTATAAAACTATCAGCACTTGGAACAAAATTTATAGGCATCTCAAGGGTTATCGCGTGGTGATCAGAAATGAATGGTTGAACAACATTACAAAAGACGGATGGAATATTAGTTAAAAAATTATCCAAGCAACTATTTGAATGCTCCGAGATTCGGGTGGGAGAATCTATTTTGATTTTGAGTCCATAGCAATCAAATAAATCATTAAAAGTTTGAAATTCAACAGGATGTTTCTCTTTATCAATATTGAAATCGCCAGTCAACAAAACCAACTTTCTGCCTTTAATTGTGACATTTAAATAGTTATCAAGATGCTCAAAAAACAAGGTAAAATTGGAGTCATTTGGAGAGCATGAATTTTTGTAGTAAGCTTTTTGTTTTCTTCAAATAACATGCTATTAAGGTCCCTGACCTCTTTAATTTAACTTTTTAACTCTACTACACCCAAGACTAGGCCAGCTTGGTCTCTAGTCCTGCACTTTTTCTCAAATTCAATGCACTTAGGACACACCCAGTCCAGCATGACACACCCAGCATGATAAGCAAATGTCCCATTGGATAGAACAACTATTTTCCTCATCAATGGCAAGGTCACACTGACCACAAGAGACTAACTCCTCATGCACTTCAGGCATATTGAACTTGTAATACTAATTTGGTTGAGGATTGGGGACGGGGCAAAAATAGATTTTAGAAGGTTGAAAATCCAATTCCAACACTCACTGTACCAGTGAGATGGTGAAAGTAAAAGAGAATTGACATTTCAAAAACAGGTTTTAATTTAGTAAAAAGATCTTTAAATAAATTATACAATAACCAAGACAAATAAATAACCAATACAAAAATTAATATCCATAGAATTGCCTCCTCACAAGTTAATTTTTATAAATTTACAAAACGATTTAATACTTAATCATTAGAAACATAATATTTGATGAGCCCTACTTTTATTTCAATGAACTCGAACAATGTAAGAGACAAAGACAATTATTTAAATAAAAGTTAATCAAACAATCAAAGGTACAATTTCCTGGACAATCCTTATCAAAACAAAAATTAAATAAGACAAATAATTTAAGTAAAGATGCCGCCTTATCACTGAAAATATGAAGCAGGCGTGTCCCAGCTGTAGCCTAGAGCCCCAATCGGTCACCTCTGGATAACTGGGCCCCCAGCTCACAGATCGACAGATGTGTCAATCGCTGAGCTCATCAGATCAGTGGTTTGCCGGTAGAAAGCAGAGTGTTATAAAATACTTTCAACTCTATGTGCCAATTACAACACTGGTATGTGAATTTTGAAATCCCAATACCAGGTCTCTTTCTTTCTGTAAAAACCAAATTTAGAAAAATAATTTTGAAAAATGGTGACAACCGTCACATCACCCCCACCTAGTTTGACTTGGTCCTCCTGATAAGATTTTTAAACTTGGGGACAATGAATGTTTTCTATCGTATTAGCAATATTATTTACCCCATCCTTTACGGTAATCCGAGACTCTATGGCCGTCGGGGGTTGGCGGACGCTCCCCCAGCGGCCAAATTAGTTTTTTGGACAACGAGGCGCTCTGCAGTCGACAGTGAAGTGTCCTAAATTATGACAGTTCCTACAGGGCTGACTGGGTAGATTTGAAAAATGTACCTGCTTGCTCATGCGCGGCTCATATTGCCTGTTTCTCCATGGGGACCACGGCTGCGGTCATCGTATGAGTTGTGCGCCCTATAAGAACTTTGTGCGTGGTACGGACTTTGTGGACGATCATTTCAGAAATCAGAGTGTGTCCTAGCGGGTGACTGATAGTATTTTTGCGAATTAGATGGTCTGTTAACCTCATGGTTTGGCGACCTAGCTGGCGACTTATTATGTGTTTGTGAACTAGATAGTCTATTGTCCCCATGACGTGGTGACCAACGAGAATAATGCTGATTAGGCGGAGAAAAATCCCTTCGTGATCGTCTCTCTTGGTACAGTTTACCAGCATCCGGGGTTGAATCATGCCTATAACCGTCTGGCGACCTGTCATGAGAATTCTCCTTACGGTGCTTTATTTCCCTATTCAATCGTGAAGATACATGAATCTCAGACCGTTTCTGTAAGAGAGTTAATTTTTGCCTCGAGATCGGAAGGATTTGAGTTGTTAGGTCGCTCTGCCACCCCAAATCTGTGTCTTAACAAATAATTTCCCTGCTCATATTTCAAAATGTTTGACTTTAATGATTCAATGGTCTTATTATCCAAAATGGAGATTTGCTGCATCATTGCGGGGTTTAATCCTTTCAGGATGTTCCCACATATTTGTGACTCTTCCATAGCGGAGTCTACTAACCGATAAAGTTTTTCCACGTCAGCAGTATATTCCGATACAGTTTCGGTAGGTTACTGAACTCGAGAGTTTAATTCTTTTCAACAATATCCTGCAAGATCTATATTTTTAAAAACTATAAAATTTTTTTAAACTATCCAGGAATTGCACTATTTGGTGACTTTAACCCTTAAACAGGCTTCAAATTATCTTCAACACTTCTTTTGATAGAGAGTAGAAGAGTTAAAAATACCAATATTCAAATACAACAAATTACGATTATGTCAATATAATAGCATAATTGGTTAGTTTGTAAAACTTTATTTTTAGCGAATTTCCCCTATAGGGAGGAAGCTATTACCGTAGGTCTCATGGTAAGACTTAAGCCCGAGACTATGATAACTTTTCATTTTGAGGTCCCCAGATGCCAAAAACACCATTCGTACAAATTTGTATATATGTATATATATATATGTGTGTCCGTCTCAGCACGATAACTCTCATAAGAAAGGTCTGATCTTAATGAAATTTGGCATAAATGTGTTAAGTACCATTTATTTGAACGAGTTTGAAAACCAGATAAATCGCACCATCCGAAGGGGGGTTTTGTACCCCCAAAATGGGTTTTTTGGGGTTTCAACATGTAATTTGTATTTAAATAAAATTTTAATTTTGTTACCATTGAATTCAGGATAAAAAAACAAACGATTTGGTATTTTGATCATTGCTCTACGTCAATTGGTTACTGAGATATTGAAAGTGCAAAACACAGTACGTTGTCTAATGTTATTCTTATGGAGAAAAAGAAAAATTGTATTTTGTAAAATTGTTGTTTGTTCTCGCTTATTTATGAACATAAACTGACAAAAATTGGTATATGGCTTTATCTGGTTGTGGTTTATTGTTGTTTGTACAAACAAACAATTTTTCGCCGATGGTTCCCGTAACAGCAAACCTAGGTACTTGGTCCCCATGTTATTCTTATGGAAAATAATTAAAATGTTATATATCGCTTATTTATGAATATATATGGATGAAACTTGGTATGTGACTTCACTAAGATGAGTTCTATCGATATTTGCATAAAAACCCATTATTTTGTGTTCCTTATTGCTGTAAACCTGCGTACTCATCCCCAATTTTATTCTTATAGAGAATAATTAGTATTTTAACTATCGCTTGTTTATGAATATATTTCTTATGAATCCTGTGAAGTGTTTTAATGTGTTATGTTATATATTCATTGGAAATTCGCTGAGTATGCAGGTTTATTGCGACGGGTGTATTTTATTTTAATATCTAATTTTATCATCAACAAATTGTTTTTTCTCTGATTACAGGTGTCATAACCTGATGCACTGTTCAGAGCCTTCATTGACTTGGGTTAAATTATTTTCTAAGAACAAATGTAATAGACTAGAGAAATACACTTAAACCTGGAATTAATTTTTCTTGTACCAATCTTTACAAACGTGAAATATTGCCTTGGACATTACAGAAATAATACTTCATTTGGTCAAAAGAATACATTTAATTATTAAACTAAACAAGAATACATTTACTCACTAAGATTAGAGAGGGGTGGAAAGCTCATCAAAAGAATATAATGCCCTGTTTATAAGATATTTTTTAAACATTTTTTTAAACTTTAAGCCATTTTCCTTTGATATACTTTTTGGAATATGGTTTAGATAAATATTTCCTACATATGTTCGTTTTTTTTTTAATTTCAATTTGTGCCTCTGGGAAAACTGATTTTTTCCTCTGGTGTTGCAGGAATATTGAGTTAATATCTATACTAAGTTTTTCATTTCTTGCAGCAAGAATAGTTTCAAAAATATATTGACCGTAGACCGTAAGAATTTTTAATGACAGTTTGTTACAGATTTTTGGACCTGAATGCTGTGGGGATATATTAATTTTTCCTAATCTATGGCTAACATATTATCCCTTACCCAACATGAAATTTCTAATATATAATGATCATAAAAAGTTAAAATTGAAACTTAACTGACTGAAACTTGATTGTTTTATTTATAGCTTTACTAATTTACAGGTAGCTTATTAAGGTAATTTATTAATTTTTAAAATCTTCCCTTTTAATAAAAATGTAAAGAGTAAAAGAAAAAAACAAAATTACATCCATAGTTACCTTAAAAGCACTAGAGGGTATCGCTTCTAATCAGGTGGTCGATGGTGTAAAGCATTTATTCATGCTATTTGCATCCTGGATTGATTGTATGACTTAAAAAATAAGGTTACATCCCCAGTCATGGATTGACGATGACAATGTATGTAACCTTATTTTTTAACCCTTTGAGCCCCGGGCATTATTCCACAACTTAACTGAAAATGCCCGTCAGTTTTGCATGGTGATACTGTAAATGCCCAGAGGTAAATCGCTAGTTTTGTAAGCTTTTCGTAAAACCCCTATAACTCCCTTATATATAGAGATAAATTTATATTTTTTTGTTTGTTTTGTAGGTAATTTATTGTAAAAAATTAAAATATAAGTTTTATATCATAAATAGAAATTTTGAATTTATATACATATATACACATATATACATCTAAAGTTATATATATCTTTTTTATATTTTACATGCCAAAATGTATGGTAATGCAACTTTTCTTGGGTGAATGGAGGTTAGTATTATAATCTACATATGATACTGTAAGCTCAGTGCAAATTTCAAACAAATACATGCATAAATAAATTTTATATAAAAATTGTTATACGTACCTGCAAAATTTCAAAATTTGAATCACGACGCTCAGTAAGGTATAATATTATTTTTATAGGTGATATAATTAATTTTATGAATTCTTTACATGCATTAAGTCTAATTTGAAAATAAATATATATCCAAGCATAATAATAATATAATAATAACAGTGAAGGATGATAAGAAAATGTTTTATTGAACTTACATGCCAGTAAAACTCCATACGCCATACACATATCCTTAAATGTATTTCAAGTTTACTGAAAGTTTTTCATGTTGTCATTTATTTATTAACATTTATTAAAAATTAGAAGGCATGAAATGTCTATGTAGTCTACAAAATAAAAATTACTCGTTACATGCCATATATAAATACTGTATTTTTCATGCATTTCACAAAACAACATATGTGAAGAATAAAAAGTACTCATAGCATGCAGTAGGCTACATGCACAAAACGTCTATTTACTCACAAACCTCACTACACATTCAGGATGACAATATACAGGATAAAAAGTACTCATTTACATACAATACATTACATACACCAAATGTCTATATACACTTATGTTTAACCAAACATTCAGGATGCACCCCAGCCTTGCAACCCAAGCACCAAGTTCTTGACCGCCTCCTTTTCCCAGAACCATCAGGATTATTTTTCCCACTACATACAGCACAACTTTTTTCCTTGTTATCTGGGATTTTTTCTAAACCATAACTTTTGCAAGGTGCATCCCCAGCCCCTCTCATTACTGTTACATTTTTAAAAGAAAACCACACATCAGCTAAGTCTTCAATTATCGCAGTCATGAACTGTAATCGACTCAATTTATTTACAGTAGTATTTAGTTTATACAAAACATATGAGTTGAGTATCATGCGACCAAATACATTGAAGATGACTTTTTTCCAAGGTTTCATGTTCCTCCTCTCATCTAGATATGTGTAAAGCATTTGATCTGTTCCGTCGATACCACCCATCCCTTTATTATATTGATTAACAATGTGTGGTTTTCTTTTAATAATTATTTTCCCATTTCGTCTAATTGTATATTGAACTGGTTTTGCTACAGAGTCTGTGGATAGTAAAATCATTGATTATACATCCTAATAGATAAACTTAGTAATGTCGTTTTTTGAAGCCGACCTTGGCGAGCTCCTCGAGCGCATTCTGTTGGCTAACGGTAGAAGCTCTCCTAGTTGGAGCGTCGTCAGCTACCGTACTGAAGCGCTCAAGCGGCGAATCCATCAACTACCGTCCCCTATTCTACCCCTCCTGTCAGATATGATTGTGCTGCGTGGCGCGGCGAGGCCGGCGAGTAATGCCCATCGAGGTAACTGGAGAGATCGCTAAGTGAGCTAAAAACGGTCCGCGTCGGACTGTGCGGAACAGAAATGGTGGGCCGCTGTGTGCTCAGAGCTGATTCTGGCGATGAACGCGCTGTCGTTTACACGCTCCTGGACTTCACTGCCATGTTTGAATTGTAATGAAATTTATATATCCTTTGTGTACGTGAACTACGGAATTCGAAAGTATAAATATTGTTTTTTTTACCGTGTTTTAATATGTTTAATAATTAAAAACTCTTACGTATTATTAAAGAGAGACATGAAAAAGTTACTCAGCGGGGAAATTTTTTATTTTTAGGTTAGAAACAAACTTCCAGCGGGAAAGTTGTAGATAATTACTTTCTCTAAAACTTTTATTCCAAACATTTTTCGGTAAAGTTGTTGGTTTGGCTACAATTCGTTTGGAAAGATGCTGAAACTTTTCGCCGCGCTCTATCCAAGACGTGCCACGAGCCGTGCCGCGCTGTTAAATTAAACTCAGTGATGCTGTGTTACAACATGACCTAGTTTTTTGGTAAAATACATAGTTATACGACTTTTGTACTGTACTTGTATTGTCTGTTAAATAAATCATAATCAACTGTTATCATACACTGAAGATAATTTTTTGTTATTCAATAGCGAAATGTTGTATTAATGCAACATTATGTAATCGTTCTTACTACTCTACGTGGACGGGTGAACGAACCATCTTGGTAATTAATGTTTATTAAGAATACATTTGCTATTAAATAGTATTTGTCTTGTATGGTATTCATTCATCAACAAAATTTTATGATATAGGCCAATTAACTTTCATGCAATCTACAACTTTTGGCGAACGTCGAAGTTTATATGCTACAATTCAAAGTTTCACTAGTCCAAAGAACGATATTACTGCTCATAAAAGAATTCATTCCAGTACCAAAAACTTCAAAACATCATTATTGAACATCACCTAAAGCCTAGTGGATCGTACATAAATTTATATGACTGGAAATATGAAAAAATCAGCCATCGAGGAGATTATTTTACAAAACTCCCAACTTTCTGTTCTTTTTACGCAACTAACCCTGGTCGAATATAGTTACTTTTGATATTAAAAATTCGAGAAACTATTCAGGAATACGGATCAGAAGGCCATTCAACCATAAAAAATGTTCCCTGGCCGCAAATTCAATTCAAGTGAGCGCGCGCGCGGTCCAGTAGTTTTAAGTCTTTGGTAATGCCTTGGGCGTTGAGAGGACAGCCGAGTAGCTACGAGTAGCCGAGTAGCTACGGCCACACTTTTACGATCTTAAAATGGGCTCAAATCCCTTCACTGTTCAAGTGACATAACGCGCAAAAATTGTGGTTTCGCAAATGTAAACCGAAGTAATAGCAAGTAACTTAATCCTTTCAAAGGTTAAGAGCGTTCTTTGGTTCATTTTGATTGAAATATTACCCGCAAAGCCTTCTTTTTTTAATAAGAAACTTTAAAATTCTTAAATAATAACAATTTTATAAAAAATAAACTCAGTACGGTTAAGAGAAAATTTATTAAAAAATAAAAGTATTTCTCCAATTTTATCAATTTTACTTTCTGCAAACATATGTTCCCCTACTTATATGACAAAATAAATGTGTCAAAGCTGTCCGATTATTTATGTTAGTATATACAGGATGAGTCAGACCACCCGTCCACCAGCATGTATAACGAGAGAACGGTTTGGTCTAAAGTCATCAAACAAAATTATTCCCCACTAAAACGCATATGGGCTATCTATTAAAAATATTTTCATCAAAATCTAAGTACGGAATGTTCCAAAACTGAAGGTCAAGGGTTCGCAACCCTAACATTTCTTATGTAAACATAGGAAATATTATACTTCATTTTAAAGGTCTCGTTAAAATAAACATTTTGGTGAAAACAGAATTCACTTATCTTTACCCGTTTCAAAATGGCGGCTCGTTTAAGTCAGAAAAAAGGTACGAGTAATGGTTTAAAAAATACAGAGTATTCCGCAAATGTCAATATTTTACAAAAAAATATCCGCCATTTTGAAACGGATAAAGATAAGTGAATTCTGTTTTCGCCAAATGTTTATTTTAACGAGACCTTTAAAATAATGTATAAAAAAGGCCTTTTAAATAATGTATAATGTATGTTGGCCCTATTTTCACATAAGAAAATGTTGAGATTTGAATCCGTGACCTTCATTTTTGGAACATTCCGTACATAGATTTTGATGAAAATATTTTTAATAGATAGCCCATATGCGTTTTAGTGAGGAATAATTGTTTTTGATGACTTTAGACCAAACCGTTCTCCCGTTATACATGCTGGACGGGTGGTCTGACTCACCCTGTATATTATGACTAGTTTTGAAAAATATCTGATTTCCCCAGATGAAAATTTCTCATACACCTAAAATGCCCACTTGCCATCATTAAAACATTAATAATGTTTAGGGCATACAGGCTCAGAAATATAAATTTTTAAAATCAACTGAAATTCGTATGATCTATAATGTACAGTTTTAATTTAAATTCGAAATTTTGTCATTAGCAATAACAATAATTTATAAGAAATAACCTGAAAATTTCAAGAAAATTAACGATTCAAACAAATTTAATAAAATTTAAAAAGAATGATTTATTTTGGAGTGTTAATACAAAATTGAGGACTTTGTCACAACTTCTGATTAATGTTCAATAGTTTATTTACATGTAATGTTAATATTTATGTATTATTACAACAACGAAGAGCAACACCATTCATGGTAATTTCATCTTTATGCAAAAAAAAACCAAACAAATAAACAAAATTAAACAAATAAATAAAACATATATTCCCTAAAACGGGAGCAATGCAAGAAGCTGCGCCCAACGAACGACGCGACGCGACAACTGACAACTGAGGCACAATATATGCCAAAAATCACAATCTATCATAAAAATTGGCAATCGTACCATATTTTCCTAGCGAAAAATATAGCCGGATCCCGTTGTATAGGCCCGAATGACAACCGGAACGTATTTACGAATACAATCGGCGATTCGACCCAGTTATATAGCCAAAGAACGCCTATTCTTTCGGATGGATCAGAAACAGGAATTTAGTTGCATTTAATGGCCCGAAATGACGATCGGCAACGTTTCTTATTGGCTGAAAATAACAACCAAAACTTGTTTTATTGGCTGGAAACGACAACCAAGCCGCATGAACGAGAACAGCCGAAAAAGGGATTTAAACTAAATTAAGGAATTTTCATCGAAATTCCCGTATAATTATCCAATTTTCCTGGAATTTTCGGTCTATGGACACTCTGTAGTAGTATTACAGGCATATGATCTGACTGACGACGGCATCAATCAGACGAGATGACGCTGCCGGGCAGACGTAGCGCTGGTGCGGGGGTGCGCGCGCAACTCCAACCTTTTGCCTTGGGGGGGAAATTTCACCCATTCCCCCCCGTGGATCCGCGCCTGAGATGAAAAACACCGAAACTAGTGCTGTGGCCGCTGTAAAAAGCACGGTACCGGGCCCGCTCTGTGTTGAATAAATTGTAAACCTTTGTTGGCAATTACTTGTCCGATCGGCAAAATAATTGCGCATACGTAATCAGGGTCAAATTCCGCACAGTATGAATACCCACATGACAGAATTATAAGAAAAATAATATTTTTCGATTTTCCGGGGTTTTAACGACTATTCCGCGGAAAAACGTGTAATCGGGAAAGTAATTGCACGTACGTATTCAAGGTGAATTTACGCACAATTTTGAATACCCACATGAGAGTATTATAAGAACAATGTTTTTTCGATTTTCCGACGTTTTTCCGCGGAGAAATAAATGTGATCGGGAAAATAACTGCACGATCGTGTTCAAGGTGAAATTCCGCACATTTTGAATACCCACTTGACAGTATTTCTAGAAAACAATTAATTTCCGATTTTCCGGGGTTTTAACGACTTTTCCGCGGAAAAAACTATCATTTCCATAATCAGCGTCAAATTTCCAAAATTTTGGACAACATTTAAATATTCGTGTTTTATTTTCGTGGTTTTACTAATTTTTCAATCGGTGCACAGTGGGGTTTCCGAAAGTTGTTTCCGAAAATTCCGAAAATTGGGTTTCCCAAGGTTTCCCGGCACTAAGTTAATTTTTGACAGACTGTTCAAAGTGTTCTTTTGAAAATCCTGATAATAATTTCTGCTACTATTTGCTACTCTGTATTTTAAGTTCCTTAAAGCAATAACATGCTAAAACCAAGAAACCATACACTTAATGACTCAGAAACTTTTTTAATTACAGGAACGGCAAATACCATTTTTACTAGACGGTAGCTATTCGATTTAATGCAAGAATAAAAAGAATTACGTACTGAAGCTCACAATAAGCATATAAGACAATATCAGGAAATCTATGCTCGAAAGTTCTCTAGACTTAACTGCGACAGAGATGTGCTTAACAGGTTTCTTATAATTTCGGATCTTGTCATAACCGGAAACAGTCCTCTGCTAAAAAAAAACTACTCCGTTTACGAAAGTAACCATAGCTTCTTCCTGTTCAACCTCGTTTTCAGAGTCCTAGTAAAATCACCATCAGTAAACTTCAGATGAAGATTTTCACGGGCGATGAAATTTAGACTAAAAAAATTATAAATAAGAAACCAGGTAGTAAGTATAAGTTGTTTTTTAACTTATACAGAGTGTCCCGTAACTCTCCTGGACAAAGGTATATAGCGTTGTTCCTTGGGTTAATATAAACACATTTAACCATATGAACATGGGTCTCCCGTACTTAGTTTTCCGTTTGTCAGTCCGTAAGTGTTTTTCACTTTAAAGTTCATATTTTTAAAACCATATAACCGAATTCAACCAAACTTAAGTCAACTGTTTACGGAGATAGGATCTATCAACACGAACGTTATGAAGGAATTATCTGTGATAATTTCAAAATGGCGGCCATTTTAAATGTTATATCGCAAATGACTCGAAAATAAGTCATTTTACAAAATATTAACCATTATATCTTCTTTTAGGGCAATTTGAGAAAAGTCTAACGATACTTAACTTATTGCAATCGAGTAATAAATAACCGAGCTGATGCAATTTACATGGACCGGACATTAACCGGACAAAGCTCATCTTTGGTTTCTCCACAATTGAACATCTAGGCCTAATAAATAACAAGAATTGCAACAGCTCAGTTGTTTATTACTCGGTAAAAAAATTCAAAACCATTAGATTTGTCGTAAAATATCTTAAACTAAGTTATTCTGGTAACAGTTTTATTAACACACTGTGCGGTGTTAAGCTTGTCAAAATATGCTGTCAGGTTGTATTGAGTCATAATTACTTCAACATCCTGAACGCAACATTTTTAGGCATAGTTTACCAATAATTTTAGACACGTAATTGATTTAATTACACTATTAGAGTGTTACTCATGTATATTGTTGACATACACAACGTATCAAGTGATGAGCGAAACCAACAGATGCAAAGACAGAATGTCAACGGACATCTCTGCTAGTGTTTCTCAAAGGCCGCGGCGACTCAATTCGGCCTGGAGTGCTGTGGGGAGGGAGGGGGGAAAGTCGGCGGGTGCCGTGTTTTCACGAGAAACAGCGCGTGCATCTTACCCGCTCGGCAGTCGCTGAGACACTGACTGGCCTGGAGGGAGCGATTGGAGAGCAGGGAGAGCGAGGGGTGAAAGAGGGGAAGAGCCGACTGGTTGCGCTCTGGCGGGATCTCACTGAAACTCGGGGCCAGCGCAGCAATGCCGAGGCACGCCCGGCCCGTATGCTAGGTTTATCTATTCCGTAGGATGTATAATCAATGGTAAAATAAACTGCCTTTGATTGGTAGATTTTTCTCTCCATGCCATGTGCAAAAGTGGACCTTTACGCAGATATACTTTTTTGCCAACAGGGTATTTTCCGAGAAGGGGCTTAGGAATACCTTTCCGGTCAATTCTAACTGTACCTGTTAGCCAAGTTTGATTTGAGTACAGGTATCTAGCCAACTTTTTTGATGTAAAAAAGTTATCTAAGAAGAGATGGAATCCCTTGTTCAAATAATTGGCCATCTGCAAAAGTTTGACAACAACTGTATAGCCTAGACCGTTAGCTGTAATTTCACCAGCCTGGCTGGTATCTTTTCCTCCCTTGTAGCAAAGAAATGTGGAACAGTAATGGGTTGCAGCATCACATAGAACCCATAACTTAATGCCCCATCGGTGGTGTTTTTTTTTTGGCAGGTACTGTGTTAACTGAATGCGTTTTTTTGTACCAACAAGGGATTCATCAACTGACAATTTATTATGTGGTGTGTAATGGAACTTGAAAAGTCTATTACAATGGTCAATTATAGGCTGAAATCTGCCACAAGGGTCATAGTTAGGTTCTCCCCGTTTAGCTAGTTTCTTATTGTCAACCAAATGAAAAAACTTTAAAATCATCTCAAACCGATTTCGGGTTAACATTTTTGGAAACCACGATGTGGACATCGAGGAGTTTGTATTCCAATAAGTCCTGATACTGGGTTTTCTTACAATTCCCATGTTCATCACCACTGCAATAAAAGCCTTCATTTCCTGAAGGGTGACAGGAGTCCACTCTTTCCAGTGACTGTTGGGAGACATATTATTTCCTAGAGTAGCCAAGAACTCGCATACATACCTATTGGTTTCAGTAACAAGAGTTGAAAGGAGATTTGCAGTGAAAAAGAGATAGAAATAGGCAAGAGGCTTTGAATTGGCAGGAGGGCAGTGTTTTGGGCCTGGACACTCATTATACTGAAAATTATGGTCAAAATATTGATCGGTGTTCTCATCAACCTCCTCCCAGTCACTACTATCAGGCTCAATTGGAATGTTTCTCCGAACATGACCATTGCGACCCCGCCTACCCCTTCCACGTGATATTTGTAAGGCACAAGTATTTCTAGCAGTGGAATGGTCATCAGCAACAGAAACAGGGACATTGTTTAGGATAACATTGTCAGGGAGCGGGTTGTCAGGTTGCGGGTTGTCAGGTTGCGGGTCGTCAGGTTGTGGATCAACAATGCCTGGATCATCAACTGTTTGATCCTCATCAGTATGGTAGCCATGAAACAATGCTGGTTTGTGAGTCTTCTCACAACCATGTAATACACTTGTAACTTTAGGCCTATGTCCACTGTAATGTGGAGCTATGGTAGGCCTACTAGTACTAGGCATGTTGGGGATGTCATCATATATATTATAAGCTGGGTCAAAAAACACAGTATTGTTTGGCAAAGTGTAGGGTGGATTTTTTTGCTTACGTTTAGGCCTAGGCCTAACTGTGTTTTCATCATCAGAACTAGAATCATCATCAAAAAGGCTAGGCCTACTCCTATTGGTTTCATTCATTTTTGAAAGTAGTTGATCAAGTTTAGATACAGAGCTAGTCTCATTACTGGGGTCATAGGTAGGGTCATTATCGGTGTCATCATTAGATTGAGAAGATAGGGAACTTATGCCTATGTCGTCATGAAAGTCATCATCATCATCACAGCTTTCATCGAAATTAACGTTAAGATTACCTTCGTTACGAATGGCATCCAACAACGTTTGTTCACTCACTGGGGATACAGACCTAGGTCTTTTATTTGAGTCACTCATTTTCACTCAAACACTATAAACCAAGCAACAATACAAACACTTGAAACTTCTCCGACATCAAAATAGCAGACAAAAATTTAAAACTTTGTTTGTAAACAAACGAACCCTCTCATCAGATGGGACGCCGACGCGGTATCAGCTGAGGCAGACTGCAGCGCCAAAACCACGGCCTTCTAGATTCTTGTTTCTTTCACTCAATGTAGACTATATGAATCTATGTTTGTCATATATTCTAAAGGAAATTTTATCAGCTTTAACCTAATACCAAATATATTAAAATCCATTAATAAATAGATGCATGACCTATAAAAGTGCGAACTGACGATATATCGGCAGGCGGGCGTTTTTGGCCGACACGACCATGACGATATATCGTCACTCGGGCATATTCAGCTTACTAGCGACTGGCGATATATCGGCAGCCAGGGCTGAAAGGGTTAAGGTGTATGTAAAGCAGTCAAATCAATATCAGAACACTAAATATTGTTGTGTTGTTTTTACTTCCTCATCAATACAATAAATACAGTAGAACTTCGATAGTTCGACACTCGGTAGTTCGACAAGGGCTGTGACGAGATGACATGACAGTAGCGGCGACGATAGTGTCCTTGATGGGTTCGCTGGTCAGTCTTGGGAGCCCACTTGTTGTTTTCGGGAACGTGTGCTACCGCCCTTTCTATAAATAACTTATCCTTCCTACCCCGGCCCCGTCCTATCCACCCTTCCCCGCCTTTCCCAGTAAGTAGGTCAAGTCAGTTCGTTCGAGACACTGCGGGAGTTAAACATGTTTTTGATTCTTTTGTGATACACTATTGTTTTTCTGCTCATAATGCTCATCCCTGTGTTAAACTGTTCATATACTCCCTATAGTTCGACATTTCGATAGTTCGATACCCCTCTAGTCCACAAAGTGTCAAACTATCGAGGTTCTACTGTAATTCCAAACTAAATAAAACCAACAAGATAATGAGCTTATTACTCATGTAGTAGCTAGCCTTGAGCTTTTATCTCGAAGGCTCAGTTTAGATTTGTTTTTGAGTTCTTGCACACCTCTAAATATAGTACGAAATGGATTTCTATTGCAGTTTTTTGTTGTCCACATACCGGTACTGACTTTACGAGATTACTATCATAGATTTGTACAGTACAATCAACACAATAACAAATTTGCCTAATTTCCTGACATGAGGATAGATTTCAAAGAGCCTTATTAATATTATGGAAATTTGCTTGATTAATCAGTTCCGTAGATAACTTTAGACACTGGAAGGTTTACTGTTCTTTGGTTTGATTTAAATTTGACTTTAATCATTTTGATGCAGTAGTAGGATGGTTTTTCACAAATAAGTGAACTGTTTCTGTCATGTAGGCCACAAACAATGAGAAAGACGTGGTACTAAATTAATGTTTATAATCAACTAGACCTACATATTTTTTTCAAAGCAATACATGAACAAAAATTGGATGTGATGAAAAATTACAATACTATTTATTACTGTAACTTAATTGTTCATAGGTTTGAACTCTCACCTTCTCTACTTCACGATGCCAATCTTGTACCAGCCTCGAGTATGTCTGCGTCAGGTATTTCTCCCGCGCTTCTCTCTCCTTATTTTTACTACGTAACTGCTCTAACAGCCTCTTCTTGAATAAAAAATGCCTGAAAAAGAAAATACTTAATCACTCGACAAAGATTTACTTTTTATTTATGGCATACACGTGGTGTGTGTATTTGTTCTCTTTTAACTTTTGACGTCTACTGGACAGCTTCAAAGACTGGACCAAAATGTATTTTCAAAGATTTATTTGTAAGGGTGTGTGAGTAATGAGTTTATTAGTCAGTTTTAACTTTTTATAATCGGCATTTTTTGTCTACCCTCTGTAAGAGAAACTGTAATCATTTGAACTAAGGTAAAATGAAAACCAGTAAGAGATCCCTCTTTCGACCAATTGCCATCAGACGTTCCCTGAGTACACAGGTTTGCTGCACAAGGGTATTTTAAGTTAAAGGATTAACTTAAAACTAACTTATTACTTAGAGACATGTCTTTTAACACATTGCGTGTGGCCGGGTCAACATACACTTGCAGCGGGAAACACACAATGGCAGCTGGGTCAACGCAGACCCGCGGAGCGCTCTACTATTGCTTGTATTATTGTGAGCCAGCCACTAGATATTTTCCATTGAAAGTTTGTAGCAATACGCGTCGATAATGTTGTCTTCTCCCGGTGACCTTGGTTTCTATTTTTGAATGGTTTGGGGCAGACCACGGATGTTGGAATGGCGGGTGGAGTCGGGCCTGCTGTTACTCTTTAACAAACCACCCCTGAATCATAATCATGTGACCGAATGCCAGTCTCATTGCGTAAATGGCATGTTTGAGTATCAGGAGCACTTTTTGGCGGATTTTTACTAATTTCTCATGTGTGCGGGCGTCTTTTTTGAAAACCAACCGAGACAGTACAAGTCTGTGCGACCTTCGTTGATTGATAGGAGTGAAAACAAGTGTTTAGTCGACTGACAGTTTGCAAACCAAGCTAGCCTCCCCAGTTCGGTACGACTACTCGACCGACACGGGTGACACGGCGCAACGGCGCTGCGCCCGGCACCCGGCACTGCAAGTCACCACGGAGCGAAACACCTGGTAGCGCCCGGTGACCCGTGGATTTCGGACTGCCATTTCCTTGGAAAAACACCTGGGAATTCATGTTTCTCCTCGAATCTTGGCTTTTAGAACCAAAATTTAAGTTTTTAAGCATTATAATTTTTCAGGTATAGGATAAGTTTATTAATTTTTACTTAACACTGAATGTGTTAAAGAATTTATTTAAAACTAAAATTTGTATAAACCATTATTTGTTATTAAACAGAGCATTGATTACAAAACAAAGAAAGCAGAGTTGTCATATACATTTTTATAGTTAGTTATCAAAGACAATTTTGTAATGTATACTTCTCTTTTTTATGTCTTAACAGTTGTTAACTAATCAACTGAAACAGTTCAGGATGGTCAGGATTTCTAATAAGGGGTCATATTGAGCGAGAGTACATAATCCAAAGTTCTACTCTATATTGCTATCATTATTTTACATCCGTTATTAAAACTCTACACTTAAATGATTATTGCTATTTTCTTTCTTCTTCTCCCATAAATTGATCTATTCCTTCTTAAATCATACTGTTAATTTTGTTTGGATTGTTTGCCACAATACACTTGGCAAACAAAAAAAAAATGTATTGTTTTAACACCATTAGCGTTCAGTACTAGATTTTTTAATAAACTTCTAAAAAGAAACTGTTACGAAACATCACTTACTGCCTCCTATTTTCATGATAAACAGCTGTATCTGAAGGCTCTTTGTACATAGGCTGAAAAACATGTAGCAAAAATTATTCACTGTTAATGATGGCCTCATTTCATTAATAATCATCCAATCAAATTCCCATGTATTGACTTTGGCAATTCTAACCTATTGCAGATCTAAAAAGTGGTTTCATCACTGACTATGTCTTTACGGCCCAGTCAAAAGGTAAACCTTTTTTTAGTGTAGGAACAGGTTATCTTTTAGTTTTCTAACCATTAACACAATTAAAAGATTACCTTTATTTAAATCACAAATACCGCTGCCGCTTTCGATAGCAGTACGATATCATGACTTCTTTGTAAAAAAAGTGGTTGACAGCCTCTTTTTGCCTTACTTTTCCCGTCCACATAGACTAAAATTCTGTGTGTGGAACGTTTCCAGTAAACCAAGGAGTGAGCCGTTACAGTACAAGGAACAATACCGATATAATTTACTGGTCAGGAATGGGATTCGAACCCACGACAAGGCCGCTACCATGGTTTAAAAGTCCATCACCTTGACCTTGAATACTATGCCAACGACTCACCTACATTATCTCTAGGGGTGTGCGAGTACTCAAAACTTCAAGTGCGGACTCGACTCAAAGTTTTGAAAAATACTCTAAAGTTCGAGCGAGCATTTCCCACCAATTTCCGGACGATCGCTAACGATTGTGAGCAGCCAAATTGTGTAGTCACGGCACAAAAAGGCGATCGCATCACGTAAAATCGGCCGAACATGACGACCAGAAACATGAAATGGTCATAAAAAAAACCAAACGTATTTAAATGACGATCGGACTGCGTCATTTCAGTTGTAAATGACGACGGAACACATTATATTAGCCAAAAATGACAACTGGATCATGTAATAAAGGCAGAAAATGACTACGGTAAACAGAATACCAGCAAAAGTGGCGACTGGGCCACTTAGTATCGACCTTAAATAACGATTTTGTCATCTAATATTGATTATAAGTGATGTCTGGACCAAGTGATATTAGCCAAATGACAACCGGACTGTGTTTTATCGGCCGGAAACAAATGTCAAACCGTGGTTTGTTTGTCAATACATAATCCAGTTTGATTGCACTGGCCAAAATGTTGTATTGCTATTCATATACTTGACAATACACAAACCATGTTTAGATTATCAAAACTGGAGTGGTATCCAAATCCCATTACACTATTTGAAACTACCAACTGACGGAAAATACTCGCTCAAAAACTCGAAAATAATTGGCACTACTCGTCTCGATTCAAAAATCACTACTCGCACACCCCTAAATAATCTCTATTGTGCATCAAGTAACAGGTCCATTTCGCTGGCCTGGCCATATTTGGAATTTAAAATTTTAATCATACCACGAGTTAATACTAGGTTAGTACTAGTTAGTACTCGAATATGAAGGTTAGTACCCTAAGCATAAGAGAGTTATTAACAAAAATGTACGGCCGGGCCAGGGAAATGCTAGCTCGGCCATGTGCGGAAATGAAAATTTCAACTATACCACGAGTTAATACTAGGTTAGTACTAGTTAGTACTCGATTATTAAGGTTAGTACTGTAACCGTTACTGTGCTATTAAGCAAAACGTATGGCGGGGGCCGGAAGTGCCAGCCCGGCCATGTGTAAAAATGAACATTTCACCTATACCACGAGTTAATACTAGGTTAGTACTATTAGTACTCGAATATGAAGGTTATTACCCTAAGCATAACAGAGTTATTAACAAAAACGTACGGCCGAACCAGAGAAATGCTAGCCCGGCCATGTGCGAAAATTAAAATTTCAACTATACCACGAGTTAATACTAGTTAGTACTCGAATATGAAGGTTAACACTCTAACCGTTACCGAGCTATTAAGCAAAATGTATGGTGGGGGCTGGAAGTGCCAACCTGTCCATGTGCGAAAATGAAAATCTTAACCATATTTACTACCCGGAAATGAACTGTCTAATTTTTCCATTTTTCCAGATTGTATAAATATATTTACGTACATAGTTTTTAAATTTAGGCCACAAAAGCAGTAAGGGGCCATACACATATTACGTAACACACTTATGGAGGGGGGAGGGGGTACGCCGTAGCGTTATGTTGTGTTTTTTGTGGGAGGGGGGATGGGTCAACGTTACGTAACTCACACATATTAACCCTAAGAGCTAGCGCACTCCCGTATACATAGATCCTGTTATAAATCTTTCAAAATTAAATAACTGAATAATAAAATTTATATCTAAATAAAGGTTACAGTTTGTTATATAAAAAAAACTTCCGTCATACTATTTTAATAACAGTTAAACTAACAAAAATAAATACATAACGTGTTTTGAGTATGTTTTGTAGAGCTTTACACCTATGTTTTGTGTTGTTTTAGAGTGTAAAATCATGACTGCATACAGTATTGAGCAATGACATCTTTAGTTTTAAGTTGTTTTGTTGTTGTTGTTGAATTTATTAGTCATAAATTAAATTTTTTAAGTTTTAGCTGTGATAGTTTATTTTTTGATTATAATTATTAGTACCAGTCTTGTTTGTTTGTGTACATTTTGCTTTGAAATAAGTTTAAAAAAATTTCTAAAAGAAAGTGATTTAAGGTTTAATGATTCATTGAAATCCATATTCCAAATTGCCAATAAAACTACTTTGAAAAGGATTAAGCTGTTTTAAAGCCTACTACGATTGAGTTACGTAACACGTTGGTGGTTGGGGGGTATGTCAAGCGTTATAGTGCGTTGGAGGAGGGGGGTTTTGAAACGGCGAAAAAATGTGTTACATAATGTGTATATGGCCCGTATGGCCCCTAACATATAATACTCTATTCTATGTAGTTTTATTTTGTATAATGACTATAAACATTTGATAATATATGAATTAAATACAATTATAATTCAATGAGTTAGCAGTGTTACAAGATTAAAGTAGGAAACTAATTTCAATTATTTTAATACCACAATTTTTTTTATAGATGATGTTCAGACATTTATATCATTTATGTTAAATAAATTGCAGCGAAAAGACACTTGAAATTTTCATTTTCACACATGGCCGGGCTGGCACTTCTGGCCCCCACCATACGTTTTGCTTAATAACTCGGTAACAGAGAACTGACCTTCATATTCGAGTACTAACTAGTACTAACCTAGTATTAACTCGTGGTATAGTTGAAATTTTCATTTTCGCACATGGCCGGGCTAGCATTTCTCTGGTCCGGCCGTACGTTTTTGTTAATAACTCTGTTATGCTTAGGGTAATAACCTTCATATTCGAGTACTAACTAGTACTAACTTAGTATTAACTCGTGGTATAGTTGAAATTTTCATTTTCGCACATGGCCGGGCTAGCATTTCTCTGGTTCGGCCGTACGTTTTTGTTAATAACTCTGTTATGCTTAGGGTAATAACCTTCATATTCGAGTACTAACTAGTACTAACCTAGTATTAACTCGTGGTATAATTAAAATTTTTAATTTCAAATATGGCCAGGCCAGCGAAATGGACCTTCAAGTACCTTAATAGCTCTTACTTGAATTGCAAAATTAAAACATCTTTACAAACCACTGGTTGACTGTTAAAGCAACAAGGTAATAGTCAATAGTCAATAGTCAATCATCTTTATTCATGAAGAAGTACAGAGTACAACATTTGAACAGCGTCGAAAATGGTACAATTAATAAACAAACAATCAAACAAACAAGGTAAAGGATGTAGGTTATACGTTATGTTTCTACAAGAATATCAGAACTTCTCCACATTCACTCTTTCTGTTAATTTATACATTTTTAAGACAAAACCAAAATATTATTTTTTTGCAGTTAAAGTAAGTCTACAAAATGTCCTAAGTAATGCCAAAAAGGAAAAAATATATATAGGTATACATACGCTGCAGTATATAAAAGGTTTTTTTTTAACTATTAGGATGTTCTTTTAAGAGCCGTTAAATGTGTTAAAACAAGATCTATGAATTTTCTTAAAGAAAACTCTTTTAGTTTATGTATTTGTTGAAATAATAACCTTTCCCAAGTGGCGAATGCGGGGAAAAGCCTTACTCAGTACATTACATATTTTTTGGTTGCGGGGTCAAAAAATAGATTTTGAAATATATATTTGTTACACTTCTATCTGATGATTAAAGTAAATTATTTTCACTCTCATGATAAAAATAATTTGTTACAAGTTTTATGACCAAAATTAGTATTAGTATATATAGTCAATCATTCACTCTGAATGTAATTTTTTTTAATAACAAAACACAGTCTAATGCACAGAAAATCATTGTGTAAAACATCATTAGCTTGTACTTCATACAACAGCATAAAAATAACTAACTGAACGTAAACAAACTGTCTGCGGACGAGACGATAACAAAGCATTGTATCGGCTGGCCAGTCTATGACAGCAGTTGCGAGAATAGTGTTGCCAACTCACCGAATGGAAATGTGCCACTAAAATAAACTAAAAAGTAGACTAATGAATAAAATCATCTGAGAATAACTCAGAAACAACTTTACAATACACAAATTACATTTATATGTTTGGCGTATATATTCGTCATACGCTTGCAAGTTTTAAATTAAGTTGCGTATATAGGGCCTATATGTCCAACACTTGAAAATGAATACTAACGTTAGCGTATATTAGCGTTAACTTGAGAAGGGTTAAAAAATAATTATAATAAATACATACCAATTCCACTTTTGGACCTAACTTTTCCATCTCAAGATGAGCTTTTTGGGCTTTCCTCTGGAACAAGAAAAGTTTTAGTAGGCCTATCTCTTAACATAACGGATGTAAGGTTTTAAGAAAAGCACAAACCTTAAGACATTTAAATTATAAGAAAACAGGTGAGTTAGCTGTGCCTTATCTTTCTTTACCCCTAACTGAAATTAATCTAATGACAATTTGTACAATATTTCTCTGCTCAAAATACTGAGGAAGTAAAAAAAGAAGTACTGAATGTGTAAAGTGGCCATAATTAATTATCATTATTAATAAGTTTTAAAACTAATACACTTTGCACATTGGTAAGTTCTTGACCTAAAAACATAGGTCAAGACATGACCCAAGTTTTTGGGTGAGCACATTGGCACATTATTTAGGCTAAGGGGTCTCAGTTTTTTTTTCTGAAATGATATTTATAATATGCTCTTCATCAAAAGTTGGGAGGGTAAGTGCCCCCCTCCACTATGGCATGCCTATGACCAGAAACAAAAAGTGTATTTTATAAATAAAATCTATGAACCTTCAATGTAGATTATGAAGAGATAATCTAGACCAACAACACCACATTTCCATTTACCCTGTTTTCCGCATAGATTTTCTGAGCTAAAGACTGGTGCTTGGGCTGCTGGGCTAAACGATCTTCTTCATCATCTTTCTTTTCGTCTGGCTGACAAGCTGCCTCCGCTAACTCTTGCTGCAATCATTTATTTCCACTGTCAGTCACACTTAAATACTTGTTTGACGAGTTAAAAAAAACCCCTTTATATTGGTTTAAACATTTTAATGAAAGAAAGATCGGAACACTTAATTGTGTACTTTGAAAAAGCTGTACAGATAACAGAAGTTTTGCTTTTTAATGTGTGTTATGTGTTATACCAATTCATCAATCATTTTACCAGGAGAAATAGCCAAACAAATTAATTTTCCTTCATTATTTCTTTTGTAAATTTTAATCAAATAAATACAGTAAACTTGTTTCTGAAATGGTATCACACCAAAATAACATAAACAAGCATGATATAATTTTTGTGAAAACAGATTTTTTATTTTGCAAAAAGTTCTCTGAACCGAGAACTGATTTTTAATAAAAAACAAACCAAATAAAATTAAAACTGACACATCCCCACTCACAAGAATATAAACTAAAGTTCAACTTTGTTATGAAATGAAAATCCTAACTTTTGACTTCAAAGAGAGAATATAATTACAGTAACTTCAAATTTAACTAATAACAGGGATAAACCAACATACAAATTGCAAAGAAAATAATAAATGATAGTAAAATGATAAAATTAATGGTTCACCAGTATAGATTCAGATATATGACCGCTAGGAAAATAAAATGGTCATGCATAATGGGGGGGATGCCAAAATAGATGATTAAATAACTGTTTAGATGCAGGGCCGTACTCAGCTTTCATGGGCCCGTGGGTCCTTGTTGCCGTCTGGATCCAAGTTGGTGACCTTTTTCTTTGACAACAGTGTCCTAAATAAGACAAAGACACCTGCTATCCCCCCTTGTCCCCCCCTGAGTACGGCCCTGTTTAAATCTTAGTATATTCAAAAAATAAGTTTAATGTAAGAAGAAAGTATGAAACAATATGGTAGTTTTCGCTTTAGTAGTAAGTAATACTGAGAGTATAATTTTTACACAGTTAAGTATTTACAAATGGAAATTCAATTAAAATCGACATCCAAAACACTAACTGCCATCTGTCTTTTACCATGGCGATCAGCAGATTTTTTGGAAACCGAGTGCCAGGTATAAAGTACAACACCCCTTTGACCTCCTTTTATTCATTGTTAGGCGGAGGTTTAGTGGAAAATTAAATGTAATAATGGTTTGAATTTGGAGTATAAATAGAAAAATACTTTTTTTGCTTCCCACTGCTCTTATCTTTGGATAAAAACAGTCGGAAACAATAAATTCTGAGATGATATTTTCAGGTATTTTAGCTTTTTAAAATAGTGCTTGGTAGCATATTTCTAATTATTATACTGTTTTAAAAACAAAGATACACACTTTTACCGAGAAATCAGAGTGATTTGCAGCCTCCCGGCCTGTGTGTAATCTAGATTTTTTAGCAGATAATACAAAATAAGTAACAATATATTTTGTAAACTAAATATGTTCATGCAGACACAATATTTATTGCATTAAATAATATTATCACATATTTGTGTTAAGGAGGAGTAAACTATTAGAACAGAATTTTTTTCGGTTCCGGTACCCACGCTGAACGGACTCTGCGCACGCCTATATGGTCATGTATCGGTCATCTTCAATAAATAACAAAGAGATAAATTGTAACAGTTTAAATTTTGTTAAAATAATTAAAACTGCTAACAATTTAACAAGTACAGTAGAGTGTCATAAACTTGTTGCTCAATAATAACTTGACACTCCAGAAAATCAGTACATTTGAAGTATTTTTTTACTCATACATATTAGATACTTTTAGCTAGAACAAGTCCAGTAAAATGATTACTGTGCTGAACTTGGAACCACGATTTGAGTACGGTAGGTACCATATTACTACAAGTTTCTCAGTTTTGTTTACGTAATAATTTTATTGACCTAGAATATAATTTTATGAGTGAAATTAAAACTTATGTATTTTCCCATTGACTATAAAAATGGTTCTGAAAACTCGACGTTAAAAAAACTGAACAACCTTTTAGTTTACAGAGGAGTTTGTGAGACTTTATCTATTAAATTTATGGTAGAAGTCTATTAGCAGGACAAAGTTCTAATAGTAGTAGCCTACATTTCCAAGTTAAGCCTGACTCACGATTAATACATTTTTGTAGCCTGTCTACAAAAATTCCCTTTAGACAAAATCAGATATTGATACAATCAAAAAAGGAACCTCTTTCTTCTTCAGTTTCAGGATGGTAATCTCAGTTTTGCTGATTTCCCAGTTGACTTTGCTGATCTGCTGAACGAGATTGTCTTTGGTGGAGCGAAAGCTGGCATCTTCGACGACACTGTCCGTGGGCCCAGTGGGGGAGATGGCTTCTACCATCTGCGGGTTGTATGCAGGTGCGGAGTTCAGTTGCTCCTTCACACCACACATGATATCAGGACAGAAACAAGTTTTAGGAATTTTATTTTGGGTGAGCCCTGTTCCCTATATGTAATAATATGCAATAATTAGTTTTTAAAAACTTTCTCGTCAAATTTCTAAATCAAATTGTTTCGTTTAGTTTTATAGTAGTTTCTAAAACAGCAACCAACACTCAGAGCTGCCTGGTTCACAAGTTCGGCAAGGTCATAATGCCATTGTTCCCCAAATTATAGTTATTCTGAGATCATCGCATCATAATCATGCATTTTTACACCACTTTAGGAGAACAAAATGTTCCTTCTCTGCACCTGAAATGATTGTTATGATACATAATAATAATTATAAGACAAGAAGCGGGAAGAGCACATCACTCACAACACACAGACAGCCAACCAGCGGTCAAACTGACAGTGCGACTGCCGCTGGCCAGGGCAGCCAACCTACTCGTGATCCACTGATATCTCACAAAATTTCCCTATGTAGAATCTTGGCAAAATAAGTGTACTTTAATGAAACACAAGCGTAATGTAAATAGTGTCGTTGGGCCCAGGCCCATCCGCTAGAACCGCCCCTGACCTGTGAATGAATATGTTTGCGGTACACTCCATTCCTTTTGTTGAGTTTATGGGTAAATGCCCTACAGCAGGGGTTCCCATACTTTGTCTCTGCGTACCACTAGATTTTTTCTGAAATCTGGGTGTACCACTACCTCAGTTTAAGATATTTACGTAAGTGTAAGGGGTTCGAATATATATAAAACAATTTACAATACGGATGTTTATTTTAAGGCAATTAGACACAGCACAAGCCATTTGTTAGAGAATAATAAATTAAAAATAGAGTACAATTAATTAGCACCTTTTTCTAAAATGTCAAAATAATTTAGAATCCAATCAAAATGTTGACAGTAAAATAAGTGTAACAAATCTTTAGTTGGTCAGTTTTCCTATTTAGCTATTGGTGAAAAATTTGGCTGTTTTTCAGTTGGAAGCATGTTGCATGTTGCTGCACACGTACCACCTAAAAGGTAGGAGTGTGCGAGTACTCGAAACTTCGAGTTTTCAGCCGAGTATTTTAATACTCGAACTCGACACGAAGTTTTGAAAACTACTCGAAAGTTCGAGCGAGTATTTCCCGCCGATTTCCGGACAATCGCTAACGATTGCGACCGGTCAAAACGCGTAGTAACGGCCACAAAAGGCAATCACATCACGTAAAATCGGCCAATAATGACGACCGCGAACGATTGCGACCGGCCAAAACGCGTAGTAACAGCCGCAAAAGGCAATCGTATCACGTAAAATCGGCCGAAAATGATGATCGGACCGTGTAATGTTGTCCATGAGTAACGATTTCGTAATTGATTATAAGCGATGTCTGGACCAGGTGAAATTGGCCAAATGACAACCGGGCCCTGTTTCATCGGCCGGAAACGAATGTTAAACCGTGTTTTGTTTGTCAATACGTAATCCAGTTTGATTGTACTGGCCAAAACTTTCTATTGCTACTCATGTATTAGTTAGAAACCATGTTTGGATTATAAAATCTAGGGTGGTATCCAAATCCCATTACACTATTTTAAACTACCAACTGATGGCAAATACTCGCTCGAAAATACTCAAAACTCTAAAATAATTGGCACTGCTCGACTCGACTCGATTAAAAAAATCACTATTCGCACACCCCTACTAAAAGGTATTTGCGTACCATCGTCAGGGAACCCCTGCCCTGACGCATTATGTATTAATTATTATTATGTATTTAATTATTATTATGTATCATAACAAACATTTCAGGTGCAGAGAAGGAACATTTTGTTCTCCTAAAGTGGTGTAAAAATACATGATTATGATGCGATGATTTCAGAGGGTAACCATAATTTGGGGAACAATGGCATTATGACCTTGCTGATCTTGTGAACCAGACAGCTCTGAGTGTTGGTTGCTGTTTTAGAAACTACCATAAAACTAAACGAAACAATTTGATTTAGAAATTTGCCCTACAGGGATCGCTCGAGTGACATGCATGTGCTTTCACCTTCAATCTGTATTCACCCACCCGCCTGGACTTGCATCTCGCCCGTGCTGCGTCACTTGCTTTTTTAAATTAGTGTTTTGGCCAAAATCAAATGTTTTTGTACGTTGTTTTTATGTATTGTGTACGTGGTTTTAACACGTTGGCTGCGAGTCCCGTGACCCTAGCGCTAGGAGTGGCTGACCCGCCTAGGAGTCACGATGCACCTGCTACTATAATGCTTCTGTGTAAACTCAGCTCTTGGCGGGAACGGACCTTAAGCTGTCTGCTCCTCACATAGATATCACTTGTTAGTTCGGTAGCGTCAGTTTCCCGCGCCGTGCGGTTTTTAAGTTTTACCGTGTGATTTATGTACTGGTGTGTTTTTACGGACTGTGTTACGTGCCATGTAAAAACATTCAGATTCAACCATGATGGATGACGATGAAGCAGAAAGTATTGAAGAACAGTTCTCTGACGGTGACAGTTCAACAGACGACAGTTTCGAGAGTGAGGACGACGCGGAACCCAACATGTATAATGTACAAGTATACTGTATAAGTAATTTTTCCCATAGTTCAAAGTTATAAACATCTTTTGTGGTTTATTATTGAGTATACTTATGATTTCATAGTGTTTACGCTAGTGTATTATGTCAAAAGGGTCAGCGACCTACTTCCAGGAGCGGCTGACTCGCATGCTGGTCACAAATATGACGTCATCGCAACACCGGAAATAGCGTGTCTGGACACTTTTTTAGCTGTTTTTGGTGTTTTGGCAAGACTTTTAGGAAAGTTTTGGGGGAAAAAATATCCACATTTTTGACGACCAATATAATGATTTTTCAGCAGAAAACGTGTTAATTCATGATGTCCTCAGATGAGTGAAACGTTCTTGTGGCCTGAAGATGAAGCTTAATAGCTTTGAAAAAGCTTTTTGCTTCTACAACAATTATACTTCTCAGTGGATGAATTCTTGGAGGGTTGAGTGAATTTTACTTGCTAGAGTTTATAATTATTTGGAAAATGTTGTAATAATTTACTTATTGTTGGATCAGTTTAGTATTAGAAGTTTGACAATGTTATATGTTCTGTGCTGGCCTTGCTAGCTGTAAAAGAATGTAATTTATAACAATAAAGATATTCTTATTCTTATTCTTGAAATCACGTGGTAGCCAGCAAAGATTACTATTTTGGATCACTTGACGGAACAAAATGGAACATGAGCTTTCTTTGTAGTGTCAATATACTTTGATTCTGAGCCACAAATACAAAAATGAAAATGATTGTAATTTTGTTATTTAAGGTTTCATTTGCAACCACAATAATACAAAAGTAACAACAAATAATACAACCAACATATTTATCTTGAAAAATAACTAAAACATACTACGACTTGCATTATTTGCGCCTGCAAAACCTTCCTATTAAACTGAAGGGCTATTTAATCACTTATCATCATAATTGTTGCGGATTAGGAAGCCCCAGCATATAGCTGCAAGTCACATCTTCCACAAGCGGGAATTTTGCGCAGGTTACCGGAAAGATAGGATATACAGCAGGAAAGAAAAGAGTGGGATGGGACGGCAGCCAAATCAACCCTTCAAAGGGCCGTGCCCCTGTGACAGCTGGGATGAGGCTCTCAAACAAGGGACCCGCATTCTGCCCTCCAACTGGTCAACTCAACTGACAGGGTATCCATGTAAAACAGCCAGGGACCATCCATTCTCAGGTTGGCAGGTTGGGGACCAAACCTGGAGATTCTGTCCCTAGCCGCTGCAAATGGAGGGACCAAAGGTGAAAGGGAAGTTTGTCATAATGGACAGCCAAAAGGCTTACCATATGTAATAACAACTTCAGAAGGGCTATTTAATCACTTATGAGGCGATGAATTAAAAAAAATAGTGTGTTGCATTAGTGAATAACCAGGTCGTCCATAGTGTTAATTTTAACATTGGGCTTAACATTAAAAACAGCTTGGAGGCAAAGATGCAGAACAGGTAATGTATTGTCAATTTTCCATTTGTTCGTGTAGTGTTGTGTTAGTGTATTGTATTTGATTTTTGTATATGTATTTGTTATTTTTGTGTTAGTGTAGTTAAAATGTAAAAGAAAAGGATTAGGAAAATCCAAAAAAATATAAGTTAGTTACGTGTAACAACTTGATATTTAGATGTCAGTAGGGTTCACTTGATAACGGGAGGAGTTTCCTTACCTCCCGAAACGTAGTGTAGTTTTAAACACTAGAAGCGATAGGTAAAGTCCAAATAAATCAAAAAATAAATTCAAATCCATTGCTATTATGAGTTTCAAAAATACAGTCGATTACTATAATCAGGAACAGTGTTATTTTATGATAAGTAGTTTTTTGTTAATATTATTTCCTCTCCAATTAAAATTCATATTTTCCGTATAATTTTGGAGACTCCTGAATACTTTTATTATCAAATTTCCGCATTTAGTGTATGTTTTTGCCGTTAACATCATTTTACGTTTCAATCAACCTTTGTCTGCTCTGGGTGTCAGGCCTGAGAGGGCCAGTTAGGAGGGGTTGTTCTACTGTACCAAGGTTAAATTCCTTTATCTCTTGTATCAGTTGCTGTCTCACTATAGTTAACAAAATATTATTGACTATCTGTCAAATCCAAGAAAAGGATATTGGTCTTATAATTAGGTTTAGTTAACTTATTGATTAAAATATTATATGACTAATAGACTCTCAATTTCACAACCCAAAATAACTGGGAAGGGCCGTTACAACGATTTACTGATGACGTTCCAGGAATTTTTTACAGAAAATGAGTTATGTTCCTATGACAGTTTCCTACAGATGACAGTATGCAGTAAACCTAGGTTTATCTAGACTAGTTTCATCAGGTTCCCATGTAAATACGATGAGCTGGCCAATGTAATACAGTTTCTACAGCATTTAGAAGCAGCCAAAAAACTTCTTTACTAAGGTAACCCCTTCTCCGTAGTATCCCAGTACAACCATGAGGTGCTGCATGGTATCAGTAGCAAGAAACGCCTGTGTCGACTATATACGACCATCAAGCTGTACCTTCCTGAGCATAGTGGAGTGGTAAAATGTAAATGTTCAGATTGATAGTTGCCAAAAATTTACTGTTTTAGAGTAGCGCCTATTTATCCAGATTTGCAGTATCCAGATCAGGATAGCACCACATTACAGTGTATCCTATTCGTACTCAACCCTACAGTATACTTACAGGTGTACGGACGTTGTAGGGGTTGTCTCTATAGGGCACAGCAGTCCCGTACGGCGACTGCTGCTGGACATACCGCATGGAGTTGTGGGTGGGCGGGTAGTTGGCGTAGGTGGCGGGAGAGGGGGGAGCGGCCGGCGGACGCTGGGGCTTGTAGGGCGACCCTTCCCCGGGCTGAGGGTGGTTGGCAGCCCGGCTGGAACAGAAAACTCTCGTTAGAACCGATATACAACAGGTCCACATGTATGATATACAACAGGTCCGATATACAACATGTACGATATACAACAGGTCCGATATACAACATGTACGATATACAACAGGTCCCAAAATTAACTTTGAGTTTGACCATAGAGTTTTTATACAGCGTACCCTTGGCTCTAAGCTACTACAGTACACCTCGGATTTTCCGTACTCAAATCATCCGGATTCCAGATTAACCGGACTAGGTTGTATGAAATAAAAAAACTTACAGTAAAAACACAATTTTTCTCCCAAGCTAGCACCTTCTAAGTCTCAGACGCTAACCGCATTATATTAATTTGACTATGTTTTGATTTTAATGTACGCGTGAAGTATCATAGACACTGCAATATAAAGTGAGCCACCATACGCTGGTAGCGCATGCGCAAGCGACCGGCATTTCACGCCTTTTTTTACTGTTGACTGTTCATTACTAACCACAACTTGTGAGGCTATGTTGCGTTTATAGGTGTTGGTATATTGTGTGTTACAACAGTTAAACAAACATAACTTTAAATATATCGAAGTTAAACGCCTGCAAAATTTGCACGTCTATTCTGATTTACATTCCTTCAACACAATTTACTGCATCATCAAAATAATACATTTCAATATTAAACTAAACAAGAATACATTTACTCACTAAGATTAGAGAGGGGTGGAAAGCTCATCAAAAGAATATAATGCCCTGTTTATAAGATATTTTTTTAACATTTTTTTAAACTTTAAGCCATTTTCCTTTGATATACTTTTTGGGATATGTTTTAGATAAATATTTCCTATATATGTTGGTTTTTTTCAAAAAATTTGTCTCTGGGAAAACTGATTTTTTCCTCTGGTGTTGTAGGAATGAGTCCTCATTGAGTTAATATCTATACTGAGTTTTTCATTTCTTGCAGCAAGAATAGTTTCAAAAATATATTGACCGAAGACCGTAAGAATTTTTAAAGTTTTAAAATGGTCCTTTGCTGAATCATCATATTTCAGTTTTAGCATGATTCTAATAGCTTTTTTTGTTGTTTTAGAATACTCTCTAAATTGATTTTTTTTTGTGGACCCATAGAGGGCAATGCAAAAAGAGATGTGTGAATGAACGTTCGCAAAATATAAATTTTTCAAGGTTTTTACATCACAGTAATAACTCATTTGCGACAAGGCATAAACTCCGGAGTTAATTTTACCTAAGATCCTATGTATATGTTCATCCCAATTTAGATGTTGGTCAATTGTTAAGCCCAAAAAGTTTATGCTATCCTTCTTTTCAATTAGGTTTGACTCATAGCTTATCAATAAGTCTTCATTTTTTCGATTTTGTGGGGTTTTAAAATTTACAAAATTAGTTTTCTTTGTATTTAGAAGTAGATTGTGGTTTTTAAGAAAATTCCCAATGTTTCCCAATTCACTAAAAACAACCCTTTCTGTTTCCTGTGAGGTTGCTGATGATGCTACCAGATTAGCATCATCAGCATATAAACAGAGACTGCTCTTCAAATTTTGTGTTATAAGGCTTTATCAATCTCCCCAAGGTAACATATGAAAAGAAGAGGCCCTAAGATAGACCCTTGAGGCACACCAAATTTTAAACTAGGCCTACTTAATTTTGAAGGAATTTTAATAATTTTGTTATTTTTTAATAAATGGGTTAGTTCTACATATTGAGTTCTATCGGAAAGATATGACTGAAATCGGAAAGATATGACTGAAACCAGTTGAGACTATTCTTTGCAACTCCAATCCCCTTTAATTTTTCTATTAACTTAGAGTGTTTAACACTGTCAAAAGCTTTTGAGATGTCCATGAACAGACCAATTGTATTGTTTCCTTCATCCACTGATTCTATAATAGTTTCGATTAATGATATAGCAGCACTCCCGACTGACCTTCCAGACCTGAAACCATGCTGGTCTTTGTCTAGTAAATTATTTTGTTCTAAAAATTCTGTAAACTGTAAATGCACTGCTTTTTCATAAATTTTTGAAAAGGTCGATAATTTATTATATCATTTTTGTCATCTCTCTTATGAATAGGAATTATTTTTGCTTGTTTTAATTTACTCGGAAATATACCAGAAACAAAAGAGGAATTTACAAGATGACACAAAATTGCACTAATATCTGCTTTTATAGCCTTAATCACTGTAATTGGGACTTCATCAAAACCAGTTGAATGTTTATTTTTAAATGAGTCTATAACTTTTTCCACCTCTCTTTTATCTATTGGTCTCAAATAAAATTTTTTTGTTTTAAAAACTGTTGATTATTTTCATTACTTTCCAAATCAATAGGTACATCATCACTTAAATCTAAATCTTTAACTATGTTTACAAAATGCTGATTAAATGTATTAGCTACCAATTCAGGATCTGTGATTATTTTTGTCCCGTGTCTTAATGAAATTGTCCTATGATGTTCCAATTTATTATTCCCCACCTCTGAATTTATTAACCCCCACACAGTTTTTTGAACATTATTTGATTTTTGAATTTTATCCTGAATGTAGTCAGATTTAACTTGATTCATATTATGCTTATAATCCCTTTTAGCTTTCTTTAGCTTATTCTTCAAAAAGTTGCATTTGTTTTCCCTGTACTCTTTAGTTAGTCGAATAACATTTATTCTTTCTGTTTTTAATTCATCTGTAATCCAATTTTTTAATTTCTCATTTTTTGTTATAAGAGTTTTAGGGAAAGCAATATCAAAATAATAACAGAACAAATAATGAAAATTATCATATTTTTTCCTACTGGGGAAAAATAAACATCATTCCATGTTTCTTTCATTAATAGCTGTGAAAAGTATTTTAGATTTTCTGGGGTGAACTTGCCTACCTCTTGTTTTATTGGCTGATATTCTTTTTTCAAAGCGTCTAATCTTATTTCTAACAATTGGCCATCATGATCGGATAAGCTTGTTATTAGCCCTTCTACTTTACTAAAATCTGAATCAATACTCTTTATTAAAAAATTATCTATGGCAGTGTTTGTAATTTCAGTTACTCTTGTGGGGAAGTCTACCAAATATTTCATATTTTGACCCCTTAATACTTCTTTAAATGCCTTATGTTTACTATCATTTTTCAATACATCAATATTAAAGTCTCCCCCTACTATTATTCTATCACAATTTTTGCCCAAGTATTCTAAAAGGTGGCTAAGCCTGTCCAAAAAAAACAGTATAATTTGAGTTAGGTGACCTATATACCCCAATGATTACAATTTTATTTTTGTTAGAGCCACTACAAACACTATATTCAAACTGCAATTCCTCTAATAATCCTTCATTTAAAGAATTTGGCACAGCCACCCGCTTCACATTCAAACCCTGTTCCGCCAATATCATTACCCCCCCTTTTCCTTTATTTTTTCTTGAAAAATGTGCTCTCACTACATAATTTTTTATATTAATCCTTTCTATTTCCTCATCTTTCACATCATGTTCTGTCAGTATAATAATACTAGGTTTTATTTCTTGCAATGTAATTTCCAAAGCATTTATTCTAGATGGAAGATGTTGAATATTCTGATGGAAAATTGTTATGAAATCTTTTGTTTTAACTATTTTATTGGCAGAGTCCCGGGAGTCACAAAGTTTAAAGACAAAGCAGGCGACTGTGACATGATATTCCTACAGATAGCTGCACAAACATTTTCTCTATTCTCACTGCTCTGCTTTAGTGCCCCACTGTATGTGATGATGATGCATATCTTGACGCTATTTATTGTACAGCTTGTGCATAATGTAAATAAAGATTTGTGACTATGACTATGACATCAATATCGCTAGTGTCCCTATTGTCAGTGGCAGATGTAGGGGGGGGGCTATAGGGGCTGTAGCCCAGGGCGGCAAGTTTTTAGGGGCGGCAATTTTACAGAAAATTAATAGTTTGTTTACAAAAGAAATGTTGAAACGGGGATCATGTTGACGAAAACGTATGACAATTACGGTGTGCCGCCCTTTTAAAGGTAAAGGTAGTAATCAGGGACTAATGTATTACGCTACAGTCCCTCACACTGCAGTTCCTCAAAAAAGTCATAATGCATTTGTCATTCATCCGTACTAGCGACAAGACGATTACGCTACAGAGAAAGGGCGGCAAGCCACGAACTATATCAGGCACTGCTTCACTGTGACTACGTTCAACTCACGGACTTCTAAGTTTACCCGTACATTCGCATAGCATTAAAATTATTTTTTACACAATATCAATAATGACTAAGGCACACGGCTGAGAAATGTTGCGTAAATAGAATTTGAGATTACAATAACAAAATTTATACTACAATGATATTGTCGATTCATTTTCAAACTCAATGCAACAAAGAATAAAGTTATTTCAGCCGTCTTATACTTACCATCAAAGGCATTACTTACACATAATCGTTCATTCTGAAGGTATTTTTTTTTAACAAAACATCTGACCAAAGACAAATAAAGACTAACATAATTTGTGAAGAGAGGATTTGATTGGTTGTTGCCACGGGAGCATAGTTGACAGAGGGTCAAAATGGTGTTCAGCATGTAGGCTGCAGTTTTTTACTCCAGGCGAGACCTCTATATAGATTTTTTGGGTGGGACGGTGTCAAAATCTCCCATTTCATTAAATGAAAAACTGTGATATTTGAAGTCTTCAAATTAATATATTGTCGCATTTTAGGCGGATCATGATGTTAAACTTAAGTTTATAATCTTAAGACATATTTTATATGTAATTTTATTGTTTATCTCGAAGCAAAGTTATGATTTGAGTTAAATGAAAATACCCTTTTAATATGGCTTTGGAAATAGTGTTGAAAACAAGCCGCCTTGTACATCGAATGACACCGTCCCACCAACAAGTTGACACCACAACAGGACAAAATACCAAATATGAGGCATGCTTTTTGAAGGTAACTTGACAGAGAGTAGTGACTCCTATAGGTATTATATTTTAATTAATTTGATCTACAACATCATGGAGGTAAAACTAGAAGAAGTGCTTGGTAAAATGTGTAGAGTTTTATTAAGATTAGGCCTACATCAATTAATTTTATATTTTGATCGTCTAAAACATATAAACAATTCTTTGTATGAAAGTATAAATTACAAAATGGCTGAAAAACTGTATTGAAAAGTGCTAATTCAGGGTTAAAATAGTCAGAATTTTTAGGCGAATGGTCCGAATTACGAATTTTAGGCTACAGTTTCATCATATCTTATTTATATTTATTATAATTTTCAATAGTCAATGCGTTGGTGTAAAAATTAATTGATGTTTCGATGAATCCCTTCTTATAGATTTTCGGCCTTTGTTGAAGGATTTTCTCGTTATTAAAGTAGCACTGCTTCACTGCTGTTAACAAAATTTGTCTCTACGGCTGATTGTCTTTGAGTAGGCTATATAGAATACTAAACTGTGGTTCATGTGAATCAAGTAAATTATACATTATTTTAAGGTTTTTTTCAACTAGGAAATAACAGCAATTTCTTAAACTTATTCATTCAGTTAATTCGTAACTTCTTTAGATACTGTCATCATAAGATAACCAAACAAGATATATAACATGTGGGTAAACTTGGGCGGCGAAAAGGACAAATAGTGACAGTGGTTATAGTGAAATAGTTATAGTTAGGGGGGAGGGCGGCAAATTTTCTAATAGCCCTTAGGCGGCAACTGCTTAAATCCGCCACTGCCTATTGTTATTTATGCAATGTTATAGAAGCTTCAGATTAACCGGATTTGTTGCTATCTGGATCAATATTTTACCACATTAGTCCGGATAATCCGCGGTGTACTGAATTCCAGGAGAACAATACTTTGCATTGAGCAAAATAAGGACACTGGAATCGAGGTACACGCATCACAGCTACATGAAGACAAAAATAATGGAGCGAATGCAGAAGGATTGTTTCATAAAACCAGCATGATGATCCGTTGAAGTTTTATCTTTTTTTATTACTTCCCCAACTGTTCTATTACAAGTACCGGGCTCTAGGGCAGTGCGAGCCGTGCTCCAGCACGGGGCATGGCGCTTTTGGGGGGGCGGCGATCAGCCCTCATGACGGGTCGCGGAGTGCTGGGTGGGGCCGTAGTGCTTAGCGGTAATAAAATTAAGTATTTCTAAATATATATAAACCCGATTGATTTTGTAAATGTTTTGTATAAGTGAGGCGGAAAGCAAAAAGGGACCTCTTGTCGGCAATTTCCGATTTTGAGTTATTGATATTTTCAAATTAAGCTTTTAATTACAAACAGTTTTGTAAAAAAGTTATGTCTCTAAGATTTTTTTTGTTTAAGTTACAAACGTTTGAGTTTTGTAAAATAAAAATGGGCTTTGTGAGAAAAACGCATTTTAAAACTTTGAAACACTACAAAATCTTTATTTTTTACATTTAAGGAATGAATTTGGTATTAAAACAAAGCCTGAAATCTATTCTTTAAAACGATATAAGAAAGTCATCATAAGTCTTTTATTATTTTTTCAAACTGATCGCTTGCGAAGCTTTGAACCGGAGCCTTATCAGCATCATCCATGAGTGATGTTGATAAGGTATCTGCAACACTAAACTTTCCGTTCAGGTTTGAAAGCAGGTCCTTGTTGAGGGCAAAGAATATCCTTAAACTCTTTGCAATACTCTTGGATGTTTTTGAAGAGATATTCTTTTAATTTCTTATTGTGTAATACAACGACTGAGGATAGAGTGTCTGTGATATCTGACTAAGCGACAACTTAAAGTTTTAGATGTGCGGTTCTGTAAATAATTACAGGAACCTAGGTAAAAACCGTAAAACCTGCGTGATTATTGGACAGTATTAGCGGATGGTAAAGTGGGAGTAGATTCTCAGGGAAGAAAGGAGAAACAACTGCTGTGATTGGCTGACTGCCTTGCCTGGTGTAATGTATGGCTGCAAACCTTTCTACTTATAAAATTAGATTTACAAACTTACCACGAATGCTGTAATAGTAATTATTAGTGATTATTAATAGTTATTAACAGTATATTATTAAGAAAAATGAATAATATTACTGTAATAGTAATATCAATAACATTGATCGGCTTATAAACCTACCTGATGTCGGAGCAAGCATTATTATAACCACATAATGTTCTTCTGTTATGAGAAACCCCTCGTAGTTCCCACAGTTACCATTGAGTTCAGGGAAGACTGGTTTTAAGTAATGCGAACTGGACTTGTGTGATTGAGAAATGGGACCTCATGTCGGCCATGTTATTGCTCCATAAGCGACAAGAGGTACCTTTTCCCAGGCAGACACGGTCTCCGTTATCGATTATTATGAGTATTTTATCTGTTCAAAACTGTTTTGTAATCTATTGTGTCTTGTAAACGACATTATAAAGAGTATTAATATAGAAAAAACCGAAAATCAATATTTTATACCCGGATGACTTATTACGACTGTACTGAAAAATTTACTTTGCCGATAAGAGGTCCCTTTTTGCTAAACGCCTCACAAATTAGTACTATAAGCTGTTGAAAGGTATTGTTGGGAAGAAAGTTGTGTATTCACCATGTTGCAACTTCCACTATACTTAAACATTAAATGTATATATCGGGTAACACAACTTTCGCTCCCCTCTATTCCAAATCGAGAAGTTGTTTTAACCTCTATCGTTTTGTGACAACTTCAGGGCATTCTGATTGGTATTGAGAATGTGAATAAAACTCGCAATACGATGCAAGCCCATTGCAATGTTAAAATATCAAGTTACGCGATGCAACTAATTGTTTTAATCCACCCTCTTTGATTAATTAAAACTACTCCCTAGATGAGGAAAGATTTGGTTTAGGAATTGGAAAGTATTGAATCTGAATTTCACCTTTAACTTAAGATACAATGATTCAAGTTTATTTCTTGGAAGAAATATGATGCCCCCTCAGATTTGGAGGCCCCTTTGATTGTTTTTTTTAAGGTCCACTCCTTTAGCTTACTTTGAAAAAAATGTAGTTTATCGTTACGACTGTAAAGTACCATTTCAATCAAGTTCTTATTTTTTAACTGAATCATTTCGGAGCATTGGAGATGGATTGGGAAATGTCAAGTTAAGTGGGACATGTTAAGCATTAAAATAATTCTCGTCATTACAAATTATTTGCGGTCTGGTTGTGTTTAATCAACTAAGTCATCAGTAGGTATTTCTTCCAAAGTGGCCTATTTTATTTGAGGTGCGACAGTATATCGTAGTTTTATATTAACAAAAAAAAACATGTTAACACCCAACTTGAGTCTTTAGAGTCACCAATCAAAACTTAAGATTCAATATATCAGAATATACAAAAATTAAATATAGACTGCTGTAATAATTTCAAAGTTTTCAAAACTCAGCATTTCTAGGACGATAATATGCTGTATAAAATCAAGATTTTGAATTATACAAGTCTCTGAGCTGAATGTGTTCCATAGCTTCTCATTTCAGGTGATCAGTCTCGCACGGAACCAGAAACAACGCAAACGCAACAACAAGCGAGGGAGCGACGCGCGCATGTGTCAGTCATCTCAGAGCTATGGAGGGGGGGAGGTTTTGGTTGATGGGGAGGGGGCGGCAAGTTTGGTCTCTGCACGGGCGCTGAAAAACTGACGGGCCGCCCCTGTCTATTACAATTTAAGTCTTATCTGTAAAGAAGAACATCACTATACAGGTGAAAACGCTGGAGAAATTGGTATTGAGGCACAGCTTGGGACACAGCCTTGCGGACATCGCCTATTCATTTCAACCAGCATGCCTAAATTCAAGGTAGGTCATGTGACTCCGCCCTGCAACACCTTGTGGGCAGGATAGAGAAGGCCATAGGCTGCAAGGAGGTCACAGTGGGTGATTTTCTTGATATCCAGGGGGCCTTTGACAACACTGCAACGAAGGCAGTTCTGCGTGCCGTCAAAGCGCGGGGCCTGGGCGATGTGATCTGTAGGGGGGGCGAGGCTCTCCTTCGAGGTAGGAGGGCTATGCTTTTGCTTCACGGTGAGACGGTCGAGGTAAGGACGACCAGAGGCTGTCCTCAGGGGGGTGTCTTGACTCCTCTCTTGTGGAACTTCGTTGTTGATGATCTCATCCGGAGTCTCAATGACAGCGGCGTTTTTGCCCAAGAGTACGCTGATGACATCGCTATCCTGGTGATAGGTAAGTTCAATAACACGGTCAGACCTCATGAATTCTGCATTGAGGGCGGTGGGCCGTTGGTGTGGGGAGGTTGGCCTCTCCGTCAACCCTTCAAAGGTTGTTATGGTTCCCTTCACAAGGAGAAGGAACATTGCGGGGATCGGGCCGTTTCGGCTGCAGGGGTCCACCATTGTTCCTCAGGACAAGGTGAAGTATCTAGGGGTCATTTTGGACAGAACCCTTCAATGGGGGCCGCAGTTGCAGAGGGTCATTGATCGAGGCAAGTGGTCCCTATTTGCCTGCAGACGGATGTTAGGATTTACCTGGGGGCTTAAGCCCAAACTAATGCATTGGCTTTATGTTGCAGTAGTAAGACCGGCGATGACGTTCGGATCAATCGTTTGGTGGACGAAACTGGAAGCTGGTGTGGCGATGCGGAGGCTGGCGGGCGTTCAAAGGCTCGTAGGCCTACTTGTCACTGGAGCTCTCAGCAGCAGTCCGGGTGCCACTTTGGAGTGTCTCCTTGATCTTTTGTCCATAGATATTCATATCAACATGGTGTCTAGAATGGGTGCATACCGCCTCAAGTGTGAGAACCTCTGGGTGTTGCCGGGCGAACCACTTGGCCACACAAAGATCATTCAGGTGGTTCAGAGTGAGGTCTTGGATATGCCCTCTGATCACCTTCCCACAACTTTCTCCTTCAGCAGGTCGTTCCGGGTGTGCATTCCCAGCAGGGATGACTGGAGCAAAGGTGTTTGTCTGCTCCCTCCTGGAGACCGAGAATGGTTCACGGATGGTTCCAAGTCTAGGAGCGGGTCAGGCGCTGGCATCCACGGGGTGCAGGATGGTGTCAGTCTCGGGGTGCCAATGGGTTATTTTCCAAAGACCACTGTAATCTGTGATAATCTGTGATTTGTGTAATCTGTAATCTGTGTGTGTGTAATCTGTGTGGTAATCTGTGTTCCATGGATCATGGAGTGTGCGGGAGAGATTCTCAGGAGGGGACAAGAGGGCCTCTCTATCAGCATATTTTCTGACACCCAGGCTGCTCTGAGGGCACTGGACTCTAAGTTCAGGTCAAGGGTTGTCTGGGATTGCTGTAAAAGTGTCTTGCGCTGGAAGACACATGGTCACTCTTTGTTGGGTGCCTGGCCACTCGGCGATAGTGTGTAATGAGGTGGTGGACAGATGGCTAACTCGGCTGCCTCTTTGGCTCCCATGGGCCCCCCCCTTTTTGTGGGATATCTCGTTCTTGTGTAGCAGGTGATCCCAAGCCCAACCGCCGGGACTGTCACAGGAGATGGGCAGAGCTCCCTCTCCACAGGATAAGCAAGCTCAACCTCCAGATACCACCCCAGCAGGTCACCAGGAAGCTCCTGGGTCTCAGCAGGCTGGACATCAAGCGAATCACAAGTGTGATTACTGCCCATGGTCACCTAAGGAAACACCTCTCTCGGAAAGGCGTCTTCAATGGTGACCCTGCATGCAGGAAATGTGGGTAGTACGAGGAGACTGCAGATCATCTGCTCTTTGATTGCGATGAGCTTAGGAAGGTAAGGGCTTCAACTCTGGGAACTATGGTTAGGGGTCCTGAGGAGCTCATCGATAGGATGATGCAGTTCATCAGGCTCTTGAACCTGGAGGAGTTCTGAAACCTTTCTCATTTCTTTTCGGGGGTGCGCAATAAGCCCAATGTGACTGATGTGCCATAGGACCCATGTCCGCCCCTTCTGATAATGATGATGATACAGGTGAGTCTCGGTGAATAAAATAACGTGGATGGATAGTTCGCTGCCGCTTGTGTTTAAGTTTATTATTTATTTAAAACGTTTCAGTCACTCGGCCAACATGTGGGTAGCTGCTTAAGAATTTTAACAATAGTACTTGGAATAATTAATAGCTTCTTTACAACATGTGATTTAAATAATTATAAAGATTCTTTAGAAGCAATGAAGTCTTTATAGACGGACAGGACGGACAGAGGTGTCAATGTGTTAAGGGAATGCGTGTTTGACACTTCATTGTTCTGTCTAGGTCAGACCTTGGCCGGCATAGGAGCTTGTTAATGCTATAATTTGAAAGAATTTTATGGAGGACACCTTAAAAAAGTCTCAACCGCAAGTTTCAAGTTTAAAGAGGGTTACGGTAATGAACACTATCAAGCTTTAACCCATAAGAACTTTGCAGTCAAACCATCAAACGATTGGATGTTGACTTTTTAAAGCTCATTAAAACAAACCAAGAATTCATTGTTCAAATATTTGGTTAAATAATTTAGTCATAGTTATAATTTAGTCATAGTTAACAAATTATTGTAATTATAACATGTTGGAACTCCATTCAACAAGGATTACAAGAATACTATTGTTTAAAGAAATTAAATTAAAAAAATATATAAGATAGGTCTAAAACAAAGATGAATCAGGAATAATCTATGTACTATTAACGATTAAACATATTTTCCACCTTAATACTGGAAAACATTCAAATTTCAAAAATAATTAATTATTTTTTAACATATTTACACAGTTACTATGGCAATCTCAAATATATCCTATAAAAGAATGAAACTGGAAAATAAAAAAACTGTCTAAAATTTACCAGCTATCATTGACGAGTAGACCTTCAAGTTTGCATAGCGGTTATCGCGATAAGGCCACAATAAGAAGCAACGCGGCGATTGTAGAGGTGGCGCGGCGTGGAGGGCGTGACGAGCAGCCATGGTCGCGACTGCCACATCTCTCTGCAATTTGCAATCTTGCTGCGTTTATATGGATTGTAATCGGTTACGAAGTCATTATCAGTTTTAAATTTTGTAGAAAATTTGAAAATACACGTTCTTTGGGAGTATTTTATGGTTCCATTCATTGATTTGTCTTTTAAAAACCCCAACTTAAGAGTGGGCTCCAGTCACAAAACACTTGGCGTTTCTACCTGCTTCCCCCATAAGGCCAATGTTAACTTGTTTAATGATTTAACAAGTTGTCTCTCCTAATTATGAGTAATAATTTGTAAAATTACACGAGGAATTAGCCACCTTATGAATAGTAAAATTCATATTGTAAAACGCAGTTGACATTATCTCCCAACTTTACAATTTTTGAATTGTATTAATGACTCTATATATCTTAGGTGTGTGAGTGGATTCTACGCCCTGAGGAGACAATTGAATAGTTTCAAGATTAAACATTCTTTATTTGCCCTTAAAGTAACATAAATTACAATAGGTTTCATCAAAGAATAACTACAATATTAATTACAATTCAAAATTGTATTAACTCTTCAAACTAAAATGAGAATGAATAGGCTCAAACATTTAGTCTGTATTACAAATATGACTAAATACAGTGGTTGCCAGTTGCCTGTCAGTAGTTTTAATACAACACCATTCTTAGAGACTATATCATTCTAAAAATTCATTTCATTTACATTTGAATTTTTTTTAAATACCCCCATCGCAGCAAACCTGCGTACTCAGTGAATTTCCAATGCACATAAAAATATGTCTTAATTACACTTTAAATCACTTATCAAGATTCATAAAAAATATATTCGCAAATAAGCGATATATAAAATAACAATTATTCTCTAAAAGAATAATGTTAGGGAGTTTGCAGTTTTGCTGCAACAAGGAACGCAAAATAATGGGTTTTTATGCAAATATCAATAGAACTCACCTAAGTGAAGTCACATACCAAGTTTCATCCATATACTTCATAAATAAGCGATATATAAGATTTTAATTGTTCTCCGTAAGAATAACATAGGGAGGGGCTTAGTACCCAGGTTTGCTACCACGAGATTCATCGGCAAAAAAATGGTTTTTATGCAAATATCAATGGAACTCAACTAAGTGAAGCCATATACCAAGTTGTATTAATTTATGTTTAAGGGAGATAAGATATTTTACTTTTTCTATATAAGAATAACATGGGGACTGAGTATGCAGGTTTAATGCTACGGGAATCATCAGTAAGAATTTGTGCTTTTGTGGTAATTACAACAGACCACAATCAGGTGAAGCCATATACCAAGTTTCGTCAGTGTATGTTCATAAATAAGCAAGATATAAAATTTTTCTTTTTCTCCATAAGAATAACATTAAACAACGTGCACTGTGTTTAGCACTTAAATATCTCAGTGACCAATTGACGTAGAGCAATGAGAAAACACAGAATTGTTTGTTTTTTGGGGTGAATTCAATGGTATAAATTAAAATTTGATTTCAATAAAAAATACATGTGAAAACCCCAAAAACCCGATTTTGGGGTACTAAACCCCCCCAAGATACCCCTTGGGATGGTCTGATCCGTCTGGATTTCAAACTCGTTCTAATAGATGCTACTTTACACGTCTGTACTAAATTTCATCGAGATCGGACTTTTTTTAACGAGAGTTATCGTGCTTACGGACACATAAATCTAACAGTCGATTGTGGCATCATCGGAATGAAACACATGGTGTTCGGCCGAAGAGCTAGTGTATTACGAAATTTAAATTATTTTCTGCATACACACTAAAAAAAACTCATAAACACAGCCTTTTGGTTTGTGGCACTCGGTGCCACAAAATGTGTGTTTCTTAAAGATGCCATAACATGTATGTTTGGTCTTATTGTGTGAACTCCCGACTCAGCGCTGTTGCCAGATCGTACGCTCTACCTTTATTAATGCGAGTTTCTTCGTATCCTATTAGTGATAATGTCTGGTATTGTCGTTTTAGGCCCATTAAACGACAATAACAACAACAATAACGACAATATTTCGATATTGTTTTATATTGTCGATATTAGGGCAATATATATTTTTCACAAAACCACACTACTTCTCCAAACCTGGAAAAGATGACTATGACACTGCTTTTAGACATCTCACCAACGATTTTAAAGACCCAAGTAGCATTTGTAACGGCCAAATAAATTTTAAAATAATTTTAACATTTTTTATGGTTTCAAAATGATTATAAAATGATTTTTTACAAACAAATTTCCTATCTGATCTATTTTATCATATTTTAAAATTTATTTTACCATAATTTTGAAATAACTTATAAATCAGTTTTAAATTAATTTTAAATGATTTCAAAATATTTTTAAAAATTACAAAATTAATATTTACTGAAAAAATACTGTTTATATTTATTTTCACAATCTGACTAAAAATCACTGAACAAAATTATGAAATATATTTTAGGTTTCAAAAATATTATAACCAAACTGGGCATTGAACCCGCAACCTGTTAATCACTATACCTTAACCCTCTTGGCCACTTCGCCCCTTGTCGGACTGGCAACATAAAATAACCAATTGACTACACCCTGTGGGGACTTGGTGAAACTAGCATTGCTTGTTTACTTTTGCTGTTGCTGGTAAACACTGTAATTTGTATACATCTTGTAAGGTTGTAGAAACAAAACTTATAATATTCTTTTGATATGTATAAAATTGTTGAGCTATATGGTACCCAAAACCGGTTTTACACAATCCTTTGCATGCCACAAATATAAAAAGGCCCATGAAAGTATTTATTTAGTTTTCAGACTTTCACAGGAAGGGAAATGAAATGTACTTTTATATACGTTTTTTTAGGCTGAAAACGAATTACTACATCAACTTATTTTAGGTAAAGATAAAAATTTGTTAAACTAATACAGAACTTCTTTGCTAAGCAATCCATGTTTCTCATTAACTTTTAATCACTGAAAAAACCATATTAATAATTTTAAACATTTCATATCCTTACAAGTTATCATTTAAACAAATTTTTATATCATTTTTAAAGTTTTAGTTAGGATTTTCAATCGAGTTAGTAAAAAGTTATTTAATATAATTTTAAAGCAATATATAAACAATTTAAATCAATATTTTAAAGTTATTTTGAAACTAATTTAGAGATATGTTAAAATTGTTTCAAAATTATTTTGAAACTAATGTTAAAGTTATTTTCATTCTTGATTTCTTCGTAATTTTTGATCGACCAAACAATGATTTTAAATGATTTAATATAATGTTAAAAAAGCATCAAATTTTATAACTGAAAATCATTTAAAATTATATTAATACAATTTTAAAATATTAATTCTACTATTTTGAATGAGTTTTGTAACATTTATTTAAATAATATTAAAACTGATACAGAGATGACTTTAATATTTTTAATAGTTTTCCAAATTATTTTTAATTAATTATAAACCCATATCATAATTATATTAAAATAATTTTAACTCGTTTTAAACAAAAACTAATTCCAAAACTATTTGAAATTATTTTGAAAATATTACAAATTATTTCTGTGCTACTTGGGGAGAAGGGCTTCAAACACTTAATATGCTCTGCAATGGGATGTATAAGGGATAAAATTGACCTCAAACATTTTATTACTAACCTTGAAAAATTCCAAAGGGAAACTGGGGCTTTAGTCAATGTAATAACGTAAGCAAGTACTGGGACAAGGTACGTGTGGGAATGTCTTATGGAGAATTTACAACTGCACTGAACAAAACACATAATTACCTGCAAAAACTCTACACAACATATATAACAAGAAGAAATGAACGTATCACTGGTATCATGTTAATGAGAAACCTACTCGTAACACTTCATGTCTGGATAACATATTTACTGACATACCTTCTCATTCATTTAAATCTGATGTTGTGTATCCCGATGTAGCGGATCATGATGGGCTCCAGTTTGTAATTGATTTCACCGTTGGGTCTAATGAAACTATTTCCGACCTTACTGAAACTCGTATGATTAGAAATATATCTGATCCTTGTATTGAACTATTGAAAGGTAGGCTACAGTGTGTTGACTGGCTTGCTATCTTGAATAGAGAAGACTTAACTGCAGAAAGCAAATTTGATATGTTTTTCAAGCAGTTAATTGAAACTTATGATCTATGCTGTCCATTAAAGCTTATAACAAAGAATAAATCAAAAACAAGAAATGTCAATGTTTCCTGGTATACACCATTACTACATAAATTGAAGGAAACTGTAATGTCTTACCGTGCTGTCTATCTTCCTACAAAATCTGAACAGGCTCTAAAAGTGTATAAACACTATAGGAATTTTTATAAGACCAAAGTCAACGAAGCTAAACTTGAAGCTAACCAAGACTTCATAGAGAACTCGAGTAACAAATGCCAAGCTGCATGGGCCACAATAAAAAGAGTATCTTCACTGAAGCAGAAGGAAGCAACCTCGGGGATATCAGCACAGGCTGCCTGCGACTATTTTGTGGACTCCGTCAACCTTGCCAAAAGCAGCATTCAACAGCCTGCTGTATCAGTGGATCAACTCCTCCAGCGAGCACCAAGGTCTAGAGTCGAATTTGTATGGGAGGTGTGTCATGTGAAGAAATCCTTAGTATAGTGACTAGTATGAAGCCCTCAAAAAGTAAAGATGTATATGGTTTATCCAGCTTTGTGATCAAGAAGATAATTGATGTGATCTTGTTACCTCTTGTCTTCTGCATCAACATGTGTTTGTCTGAGGGAATTTTTCCTAATTCTCAGAAGGTTTCTCGGGTAATTCCATTCTTCAAAAAAGGAGACAGGTCAAAAGTTGAAAACTATCGGCCTATTTCGCTAGTCCCAACAATTGGCAAAATTCTTGAGCTGGCCATCAAGTCACAGGTATGTAAATACTTTGAATCTTTTGAAATTTTTTCTAAATCTCAGTTTGGTTTTCGGAGTGGTAGGTCCACCACGGATGCCATGGGGTCCCGTGGGGTCACTGCATGTGATCTGAGCAAGGCATTTGATTGTATCGATCACAATATTCTGTTGTTAAAGCTTGAGTACTTTGGCATCCGTGGTGCACCTCATAAATTCTTTGCGTCATACCTGTCTGATCGGGTTCAGTTTGTTGATGTTGGAGGCGAGAGGTCCGAAAGCATTTTGGTCAAATCTGGAGTTCCCCAGGGCTCTGTCCTGGGGCCCCTACTTTTTCTAATAGGTGTTAATGACCTTCCTTGTAATGTGGCAAATTCAGTTACAGTTATGTTTGCTGATGATACCTCTTTTTTGAGTTCCCATTGGGACGTCAATGAATTAAAGTTGATTTCTCATCAGGTTCTCAATGAAGCTAGTTTGTGGTTTAGTGCCAATGGTCTGGTTTTGAATCAGGACAAAACCCAGAGTTTAATTTGCATGCCAAGGAACAGACATATAGGTAATGAGTCAGAGAACAATTTGCATGATATCAAAATTTTAGGTTTGTTTATTGATAGGAATTTGACTTGGTATCCGCATGTTGAATTTGTATGTAACAGACTTGCTCGAGTAATTTATTTATTAAGTAACCTTGTTAAGTTAGTTCCTGAAACATATGTTCTGCCTGCATATTATGCTTTCTTTCACTCAATCTTAAGTTATGGCTTGATCCTCTGGGGAAACAGTTGTCACATTAAAAATGTACTCTTGCTGCAAAAAAAAGGCATTCAGGATTGTTACCAAATCTTCTTTCTTTGAGCACTGTAAACCACTTTTTGCTAGAACTAAGGTTCTGACGGTTGTCAATCTGTATATCTATGTATGTTTATTGCATGTAAAGAAAAACTCTGCTGACTTCCCCCTTAGAATGGATGTTCATGCATATAATACAAGAAAACAGTCTTTCATTGATGTGCCATACAGTAGATTAAGTGTTTGTGCCAATAGTTACCCTATTTTATGTCTTAAATTATTTAACAAGCTGCATGTTGACACAAAGCTGCTACCTTTTCGTTCTTTTAAAAATAAGATCTATGGTTGGCTAACTCAGAATCCATTTTATGATATAAGAGAGTTTTTTGAGTCTGATACTGTATAAGGAAAAATAAGTATTAGAGCGTGGCCAATTTTAGAAACCTTGCCAAATCAGTTGTTTTCATTGTTCAGTACTTATGCTTAAGGATTTTGCATGTACCATTTTATTGTTATTGTTAATGTACCTGTATTTTTTAATTTTTTTTATTACGTATGTTTGACCTAAGTTTGAATTTCACAATTTTGTTTCCAATCGCAGAGTGCTTGTCTACTCTTTTTTGAAATTGTAATGCCGACTGTTGACTGTAATTGCTCATTTGGACTTATGGTTTGTTATGCATGTATTTAGGTTATTATACTATTACCTTGGCCTACTGATTGTTTTATTGCTTTTTGTTATTTCTTGTTTTATATTATAACTAAATTCTGAACATTTGCATGTATATTGCCTGACCATGTCTTTTGCATGATTGTAGTGCTGTCTGACAATAAACGTTGATTATTGATTATTGATTATCCAACTCTTCACTATTATGGCGAGGCTGGCCGAGTCCTGAGATAAGCTGCTTGACGAGAACAATCTCCTCCACTCCGACACCTACCCCTACGCCCCGTGTCATCCTTAGAGAATCAACATACAGTGAAGTGCTGAGAGGGCAATCTAGTGAAAATAAGTTTGGCGTACCAGTGCTTTCTGATAACATCAGGAATAATAAGCATTTTTGTTATCAAGATCACCACAATTCACCTCCTCCAATCAATCCTCTGTATCTGAACCAAACAAACCCTCACCAATAAACCACCTCTCTCCAAATCCAAACCTAAAACATAATTGTAAAAAGTATAGCACAGTTAAATTATTCCACCAAAATATTGAGTATCTGAAATCAAAAATTGAGTCTTTGCAAATCATTTTAGATGAGGTAAAACCACAAATTGTAATTCTAAAAGAACATGAAATGAAAGAGGAAGAAATTGAAGGCTTAAATTTTGGAAATGATTTTATTGGCTCATATTTTACTCATAGGTTATCATGTAACGGTGGAGTTATGCTTTTATGCAATGATGAAGTGAAACAAAAAATAGTTTTGATTCCCAATTCTTTAAAAAATAAATTATTAGAAGAAAAACAATTTGAGTTTTGTATCTGCAAATATTCGATTGGTAACTTTAAAATAGTTGTGGCTGTTTATAGATCACCAAAATCAAATGTGAAAATTTTGTTAGATAAATTAACTATACTTTTAGAATTTCTTAATAAGTTTGAATGTATTATTGTGTAAGGCGATATTAATATAGATGTATTAGCAAAGTCTAAGGAACATACAATGCTTAAAAATATGCTAAAAAGTGTTAACATGGAGTATTTAGTAAAATTTCCCACTAGAATTTCTAGGACTTCAAAAACAGCAATTGGCAACTTTTTAGTCACAAGATCTCATAGCAACTTGATGAAAGTAAATGGCTTGATAACTTTATTGTCTGACCATTATGGTCAGTGCTTAGAAATAACTCTGCCAAACTCCATTCCTACAAAGATAAACTTTATAATAAGAGAACAAAGAAATTTTAGTCAAGAGAATATCAGCTTGTTTACAAATTTATTACTGAATGAGTCATGGGTTGAAGTATTTCTTGCACCTGCTGAAAGAAAGTAGGCCTACAACATATTTTTTGAAAATTGTATATACCACTTTAATATGGCCTTTCCAAAAAACACTTTAATGTACTACTGTCCCTTAACATTTTAAAAAGAATAACCAAACAACCTTTTCTACTTGCAACACAGTGGAAGACTGGCTCTAAATCTAAAGGCGTGAAAAGTAGCGCGCTAAACCTCCTCACTCTGCGATACTCCCTCTACCTCTACCTCCACCTCCACACCTACCTCTACCTCCTCACTATGCGGTTACCCTTAAGCTGGAGGATAACGCCCCCAAGCCCTCCTCGGATGTCCCGTTTTTTCAAGTTTATGATTTGGTCACCCGGTCACCCTACATACCTACTTGCGCTCTGATCACAGGAAAGACAATAGGACTGTAGGCCAACTATCCTGCATTGTATTTCATTGGACAGATGTTCCTAAAAGGTCAAACCACGCAGACAGTGTAGCGGGGCGCAGTTACTGACCACGCTCTGTTGTTGCGAATTGTGGTGACTTTTATGTCTGTGTTGTATTGTATTTTTTAAAACCTTACAAGCCCGTCAATGCAGATTCCCTGAGCCGTGCTGGTGTCTGGTGCCAGAATGCCGAACTACTGACGTCGTGGCCGGCGCGCAGCGACGGTAATTCCGAGAGCCGTTGCGCGACAGCGCGAGACACTCGGTCTTCACAGTTCACAGTTGAGCGAACGCTGCATGGCTGCAGCGTCACACAGAACTCCCATGACCAGGATATGATAGGTTAAATAAATGTTTTAACTTTTCATCTGCTCAATAAAACCAAGGTGTCTTTTACTAGGTCTATTATATGTTGTTGTGAAGAGGAGAACCCTAATAATGTTTTTGTTTGAAGCCCCAAGAGAATAAATACAATAGTCATAAAAACTAAAACAGTACTCATAGTATATCTTGAAAACAATAAATGTTTCTTTATAAGCTCTCTGTGTGGAGAATACGGTTTCACCTTGAGAAATACTGAAATACCTGGTTTATTACCGGTATAACGCGGTTTATTTATATTCTAAGCTATTGATAGTTATCCAAAAGCCATAATGAGTGATGAGGAAGTTGGATGCAATGGCAGCGATGTGAATATATTGTATAGGATAACATAAATAGTCATACAATATCATGTTAATATTAGCCTATTTTAATTTTACTTATTTCATTACGAGATTTTTCTCTGGGGTTCGTCCAACGGTATTATAACTTATAACCCCCACTACCTTCCCCTGAAACACGAAGCTGGAGTAGAAAGGGCTGCTATTTCCCCTCCTTTTTTCCTGTACCGCTCTCCTCCAAACAGACTCCCCTCTACTACGCTATATCGACTCGCCCAAGCTGTTTGGCCTATTCTGGTGGCTAGCAAGCAAGTCGAAGTGGAGAAGACTAAATTTGTGAAATATAAAATCTTTCTCGAGAACGATTATTGGTTCGAGTGGAGTGCAATTTAAATTCTACCAAATTTTAATTAAGTTAAAATAGCTTTCTACGTAAAATCGGTGATCGTTGTATGGACTCGTTTGTGGCCAAGCTTAAAACAAGTGGACATTTATTTAGTCAACGTGATTTTATAAGAGAAAATATATAGGCCTATCATAATAATTTTAATTAATTTGTGGTGAAAATACAAGTGCAGAAGTGTGTTTCTACGAGTGGTGTAGTGATTGTGCAACGGCATAGGAGTGACAGTTATTCATGTAAATAAAATGCTAAAAATAAATCCTACTGTACAACTAAAATAAAAATACTAGTTTAGGCGGACAAGGAAGCCTCTATACTTCGCGTGAAAGAAAACCCCTTTATTACCAAACAAATAAATATTTGAAAAACCAGTGCCGAAAAAATAATGAAAAATTGCTTCCGAAATATTTAATAACAATGTCCATCCATTGTAATAAACTTCGGATTTAAATTTAATTTGGTTTAGTCTACAAATCTGTTATAATATATCTATGAGGTTATAAAAAAATTGTAAACTATCAAGAACGTTTTTTAGGTTGCATGAACGATAACCTGAATTTTACCAACCAGCCTAATTTTCTAAATAAACAAACATTGCCGTTGTAAAATTACTCATGGAATCTTATATTAGGTTCACATCCAATGTATAATTTCGGTTTAAATTGACTTTTTTCAGTCAACAAATCGTTTTAGGCCTGCTGTTTAACTATGAAGTACACGGCTTGTATTTAAATCTCTATCGGTACTCGCTCATTTCTATAAGCCAGTTTCTATTCTGTTCATTGAACTTAACATGTAGTTTCATAATCAATTCGCTACTAAGCCGATAACCCACTGTTAACAAGACATTTGTTTATCTTATCTTATGAGCGGATTTAAATAATCTTGGTATCATATCGCCTATTTGTAGCTTTTAAATTTAAAAGTATTTAATTGATTAAAATAATAATGGTATCCCTAAGCTTTTTTTAATCGTGAAAATTACAATAGGCTTGCCTTTAAATTTTGCTCAAAATTGCGAGAAAGTGAGAAGATGGCTGAAGAAGGCTGATTTATAATTATATTGTTTTCCTTTTTCAGATGTGGCTCCTCTTTCAAATAAACCGGTTTTTTACCACCGTGGAGGTTCTTATATTTGTAGTATAATGAAATCCAAGAACCAAGATGCACCGGCATGATTATTTGCCCAGGAACTAAATATGATAACGTTAAAGTAACACAGTGCCATTGTGGCATAAGGATACGTTTTAATTTATGTTCAGAATATGATGTTCGCTAAATATCAGTGAAATACTATTTGTAACTGGTAGAATGAGTGAGGAGAGACGGGCCGTGCCCGCGGGTGCAGCGATGGTAGGCTAGTGCAACTCAGGCCTGATCTATGGAGACGGTACAACAGTCCGTCGTTCATTTAGAACACTCCGGAATGCCGTCTCAAGCCCAAATGGCTTATGCACAACGAACTACAGCTTTGCACAGGTAAGTTTCTTATTTTATGAAATTTGCACCTTAAACTCCCGCTCGTGAGCATGTCTACCCATCCTCGATCCGTTGTTAACTTTTTACTTGAACAGCTTTTCCAGCAACAAAATGTAAAATAAAGAACTGCATACTATATACAAGTAACATCCATTGGCATTAGAGAACTTGTATATTTTACGACTGTTTTTTTTCGTACTGTAGCGTCCAAGATCGGTTATCTACCAACGAAGTGGAGATCATTTTAACACATGATTTGGTTTTGTAGGATAACGAGCAACACATTACACAACACCACTTGCAAGTGACATGGAAATCACGTTAAGGGGGTTGAATTTCAGTCAACTTGGGTTAACATCAAGTTGGATTAACTAAACTTCACAACTTAATAAAATGATACCATATATTATGTTAAACATGGAATGGTATCATTAATTTTTGTTGATAACATAATATATATTTGAGTAGGATATTTATAAACTTTGCCAGTATCCTAATTCAATCATAAATCTAGCTTTACAATATTCAATGGGCGCAGAGATGTAATTGCCGCCTGACAAATATTTAATAAGTCTGAATAATTTGTGAGTTAATTAAGTAACTAAACGTTTTTCTTTGTTCAAGTATGTTTTGAGAGTAGGATTTTGTTTAGGGGCATAACAATTAAATAACTTATTGTAAAATTAAATCTTAATTTAACATTAAGTTATTTAACATCAAGGATGTAACTGAGATCACGTTATACCCCGAAATTACTTCGTAGCACCTGCCGAGATAATAATGCAAGAACTAGAAAATATCGTGTTGACTAGATTCAATTAAAACGAATATTATAACTCCGGTGCTGTATTTTGATAATACAGTACGTCGTCTGACGAAACTAATGATACTGGGAAGAAACTTACCTTATAATAACAATCGGCTGTTGTAAAATCTGTGTAATCTCGTTCTAAAATACTTTAAGTATGCCTAAAGAAGTACTACCTACTGCAATTGTGTAAAGAATATGTTGATACCTCGACGAACAACAATTTCCCATAGGCCTATTCTCAGCAAATAATGAATCAATCAAATTCAGATACTTCCTGCTGTTGAGAACATTACGATGGCTATTCCTATCTGTATAAAAGCCGTAACAGAAACAAACGAGATATTAAATAAAATAAAACAATGTGTTCTGTTATCACGGTTGTCCTCGTATTTTGTAAACACATTTTATCATGGGACATTAAAAATTGCATGAATAATAAATCAGGAGTCGTCGAAAATGATTAAAAAGGTTAATATTCGTTTGATCCTAAATATTTATGTTATAAGAAAAATAACAACCGATCGTATTGTTTGATATTAAACTGATGCTATTCAGTAGATTCAAATATCTTGAGGTGTTACAACGCCCATCTTAACTCAATAAATAGGCTTGATTACTAGGCAAAATATATTTTACAGCATTATCTATATACATTTCAAAAACGTTATAGGCTACTGTTCTTTGTTTTTTTTAACCACAACTGCGCGTCACCATAGAGTGCGTTCTGCATAAATATTACTTGCTTTACGAGGGCTCGAAAAAGCCGCTGACTACTAGTAGTCGTACAGTGGGTCTTAAACTATATAAATATACCTAGTTTAGATTGGGGAAAACTTTAGCGACTCATTTACATCAGTTTTTCTTTAATAGTACATATTAGTGTGTTACGTAAATGCGTGTCAAGCCAAAAGGTTAATAAGTTGTTAAACACAAATAGGTATACATTTATTTTTGTACATATTACAAATATTAGGTAACTGCATGATTTCGTAGTTTAAAAACTATGGTACATTATTGATCGTATATCATTTAAATAATTGCTTTTTCTCTAAACAAATCTACATACATTTTACAATAACGTTGGAAAAATTACCGTGTTTAAATTGGTCAAATGTATTATTATAGTATGTAAATAAACAACAATACGCTGTTTGCAGTTAAAGGTAAAATTAAACTATTATTTTATTATTTATAATGCACTCATTAGACAATTAGTATGCATTCGTTGTTTATAAACAATAAACATGATACGTGATAAGTGAGTCACGTTTGAGATTATCAAAAGAGATTACAAAACGTTGACTATAGATTGTAATAACAATACACAACTTACCATGTGTCCTGTTCACAGAATAAGAAAGATGATCATTCTGCAGTGAGCCTTGTTCGTTTATTGACCACCTTTTTTTATTCCATCTTAAAAGGACTTCAAGACGGAAAGAGTGACACTTTCCACATCGCGAGATTTTGATACAATATTATTGCGAAAAATACCAGAAGGGCATTAATAAGGAATGTATTGATGGGATCAGTGTAAATGAGTTTGTTGCAGGTGATTTTGAAAGATAAAATAGGTAAGCCGACAGTTTTGGGCAAGTTCTTACTATTGTAACAAGATACTACTAAATAGTCTGTTTTGTTAGAATTACTGGACATTCACACCATGAAACAGAAAAAAACAACAATATGATGAATAATAATGGTATGCTGTGGACGTTCTATTCCATATACAGATGAGGTCGTTCAGGCTAACAAAACACTGATGGACAAGATAAATTGTCATTGTTGGCTCATTCAAACACCAGTTGGAAATGTTTTTATCACTGGGTACTGCAACATCCTGACCTTGGATTAGCCTATTAATGAACAAAACGAGGCTAGTTGATGTCTCTTGATTAGTCCCAAAAGGCTCACAAATCCGTCTTATCTGACGAACAAGTAAACAAAAAAACATTAAAGAAAATTATACAATCAAGCTTACGGAGATCAGAATGCACCTTAAAGAATTTACCAAAAAGGCAGGATTTAAGTCTAGTATTAGGCCTATCCAAACTGACACCCGTATGGCCTCAAAAAAGGTAAACAAGGTATGAAGAAAATCTCCAATAATTGGGAAGAAAAGTGAAGAGAGATAATTATTAAAAAACATCGCTTGGTAGTATTCAATGCCAATGTACGTTGGACTGTATGACCGAACGGCCGAGCAATCACGAATATTTTAGTCGAGTTCCGACAAGGAGTTTGAAATAAGCACTGTATAATTTAGTCAGACATCTAGTTATCTGGATCAGTGGATTGAAACGATATAAGCCTGGCCATTTGATCTAGGAAAACATTCTTTAAAGGGATGAGTGGATATTTTTTTAACGTACTACTATTGATGCCAGTTATTCGAATACTGCACTATTTAAACGATGCCGCTAGTATCATGCTGATGAAAGTAAAACTAATCCTGGTAAAATAATTTAGAAGAAATTGTTGAGTAAACAAACGTAGGATGTTGAAAACGGAAGATTACTCAAATCCCTAAATTAGGACAAAATTACATGATTCCTATATGGAAAGTAACATATCTTTACGAAATTACTTTACTACGAAGTTACATTAAATAATGAGTAAACCTTAAAATATTCAGTTCACACATATGAAATTTAATGAAAGTGAACAAAATTATGTAAATTGAGTGCACAAATAATATAGGTCCTAGTTAACGAAGAAAGAAGGCAAAAACCTGAATTGTGAATCAAGGAGTTTTACTTGTAGTATTAAAAATTAACACCAAATGAGAGAATTACGATTTGTATCATAAAACGGTTTATTCATCGTAAAGTATTATTTTTAACAATAGGAGTGACAGAGAGAGAAAGATACATGAAATAAGCACACAGTGAACATTGTGCCTTGACGAGTGGTTATTTTTATGTGGGTAAAGGACTGATTAGCAATAGCAACCGACTCATCTTGAAGAGAAGAGCCAGTAGTAACAAAACAGCTGAAGCCCAAGTTATGTGTTTCCCAAGCAAGATATCGTGGAAGGCATGACCTCGTCGGTCATCAAGCCAGCATGCTCACTCTCTTCACTTACCATATATCATGCACTTGTCTATGTAACTTGATCTTCAAAGAATACTTGTTTTATAAGATTGTCACAAACTCTGGCGCAGGGGCTCATAAATAAGTTATATGGCTAGCAAATGGCCACATAATTGATTTAATATACGCCCTATTCCTATTCAAATACATTAGCATTGCATTTTCTGTAAAAACAACATAAGTCCACAGCGGTTTGACTAACGGTAAGAAGTGAAATGTTTAGTCGATAGCATACTGAGGCTAACAAAAGCAAGAAATCCTCAAATTATAAAAACTAAAAGAACCAAACCACCGTTACCGTTAGACAAAACCGGATATGATTACGGTAAATTAAGACAACTTGAAGACCAATCATGAGATAAAACTTCTTCTGAATACAAGCCGAGCTTTGTCTGGAACATATACAACCCAGCCACCAGATCCGCCACCATAAAGTATCTATACTTTACAGATGTAAATATCTGTCGAGATTCACGAAAGGCGTGATTGTTCAGATTAGTTGACTTTATGAATACTTACAACTATCAATATCTTTATGGTAGCCAATAAATTTATAGTTACCAATTATGTCAAGATCCAAAACTGTAAAATATTCCATGACGTATTTTTGATTGCGTAATCTTTAACTACAGTCGCTGACACAACATATTATACTATTAGACTCGTCTCTATTTTAACTATCGGTTATATCCCTGTAGCCACATATACACGTATAGTATTCTCGTGTGGCCAACAAATAAAAACACAAATAAAATACAAACAAATACAATCAAAGACACTGTATGAATAATCGGATGACCTTTAAAATCGAATGGATAACAATCTTCCCAAATGAGTGAAACGCCTGTCACCAAAAAGACGAATCTTAACTGTATAATAATTTGGGTCTATTAGACAACCCCGAATCAGTTATTACCTATTTCTTGGCGCATCAAACCTGAGCCCGTATGATAAAGGAAAATACTACGTAATAAAACAGCCATGTCATTTTGGAAATATGTTATCAAATCTTTCTTGAAAATGGGCTTGTGAAAGTAAGGAATAACGGAATTTTATTAAAACTATAGAGGATTTGAAGTTGATTTATGAATCGAAAATAAATATAACTGTGCGTCAATGTCCGAAAAACGGCAAGGATACAGTACTGATTTTAAATATCATACCACGCATGCTTGCTTGATCCTTAATGTTCAGAATTCAAAACAGGAACTCTACCATGATTCCTTTTCAGTTTCGCTACTAAAAGGATCTTCATGATATTAATTATAATAACACTTTTTTTTAGAAATCCATATATGATTCAGTTATTTATGATTTTGTATGAACTAGTGTAGGTAGGGGTGAATATGAGTTTTAAATTGTAAAATTTGGAGTCAAGCTTCTCCTGCAACAAGGGGCAAAATATCTAACACAGGAATATTTTTAAATAACAAGCTATTGTAACGTGTGGACTTCTTTCTTGGCCACAAATGATCACCAAAGAATGATGTGCCGGTAATAGTCTAGAGAGAGCCAAAGCAAAGAATGTAGTGAAGTTTGAAGGACGTAATCATCACACCTAAAGCGTAAATATGACGTACGTCCCTTCTACGTTTAGGTAGGTAGAATAACTTCAGAATGCTAATACCAATGCATTTAAAATATAAATACCTACGTATTAAATTCTTATCAGAAGCCTATAGAAAGGAGTTTTTAAACTAAACGAGAACAAATATTCCAGAGAGAAAGACTTAAAGCTATTTAGAAAAAAACTGGATTTCGTGCATTGTATATTTACTTGAAGTAACAATTGCTTTAAGTTCATGAATCGAAGCGGGAGTTTTCGTCTTTCGCAACTTTTCCATACATTCTGACGGGTTTTATATAACTTTCGAGGCAAAATCCCGTGCCCCAGCTTTCAGTGCAAAACTGTCTAATCTCGTAAGTAAAACATCAGTCATTTTAGACTCAGAAAATACTTGGGAATGGAACAGGAGGTTCGAACACGCAGCCAGATGGCAGGCAGGTAGGGGCGAGCGACTTGCCTTTCCCGTTACTTGCCCACACACCACCTGTCCCGTACCACATTTTGAACAATCTATTTTTGTTTGTTTTTTATCGCATCCGGTCGCTATTGTTGGCCACACGAGAATACTTTACGTGTATACGTGTATATAGGGATATAACCGTTAGTTAAAATAGTGACGAGTTTAATAGTATAATATGTTGTGTCAGTGACTGTAGTTAAAGATTACGCAATCAAAAATACGTTTTAAGACGCTAGAAAGGCGAAAGGCGTTAGAGCATGTATTATAACAGGAACTTGCTATAAAACAACAATCTTGGCTTTATCTTAAAAAAGCATAGTTCGATATCCCACTTAATTCTTTATCTTATAAAAGCATGGTTCGGTATCCCACTTAATTCTGTGAAACGATTTAGAATTTGAAAATAATTAGCGATAGAATCTTACTACTCGATTTTCTGTCCTTACGCCGCTCTTGTATTTACCGGAAACGGAAAAGCCCTTCACTGAACATCAAGAGTAGTCTTAGTCTAATTAATTACATACCATTACCTACGTGTGATTCAGTATCACAGGTCTGTTTTAATAATCTTTTCCAACAGTTCTGTGACATTACGTGGGGTGGAGGGGGGCTTCATTTACATACATATGCACTATGTTGTAAACAGTAAGTAATCTATGTTTATTAGGCTTTCCGAAAACATATACAGTAGCTCTGTTTGAAAAGGTGTTCACAAGGTTGTAAATATGCGTTTTGCATTGCCGTTCTAAAGGTGTAAAAACTCGTGATGATTTAAATTTAATTGGATGCACCTCTTGCTTATAACTTTTCTTTTAATTCTGAAGATGCTTGCTCCTGCGAGGGTCGTAAGAATATTACTTAATATGTAAATTGTTGATGGTCAGAGTGCATTCAACTTAGGAGCAATTATTTCCAAATTTTGAGGCGATGTATATAAACGAGTGTTCAGCGGCGGGCGAATGGAGGTCAATGGCTTATTGATTTCCAAATCTTCCCCACGCCGGCTGCTGCTGGCTGCATGCGACTTCATCCGCAGTTTCAGGATCCTTCTATAACTTTAAAGGTTCAATGTTTGAATCGCATTCGCATTCCTGTCTCATGCGACTCGATCCCAGATTTCAGGATCTTTCTAAATCTTGGGGTTTAGGCTATATCACGTGTCATGGAAATCCTTGAATTTCATCAGTCGTGGAATCCACTGTAGACCTAATATTTCGTATTATTTATTTGTTGCCATGGAATAAAAGCCTTCATACAAATCGAATTAGTGGTGTTTCAACCCAAAACATTACGTAACGTAATTAATTGCTTGGTATTCTGTGTAAATTTAATTCAGTTCACAGGTTAACAGTGAGATAACGGGTGTGACAAATAAATATAATCGGAAAAGTTAATTTGTTAAAATTGTCCAAGGTGTTTTGAGTTAAGCTCCTAGAAAACCCTCTAGATTTAGCTACTGTTACGATAGCTGTAATGTACAGCGGATATTGACACTACAATAGTTACAAATTGAGCAATGAACCACTACAACAGTTATACACCCTGGACTGTGTGTATTTCTCAATTTTCGGGAGTGTAGCTTAAAATGAAGATATCACAAAGTATACATTTTCAATAATTTTTAAGAACACTGTTAAGACCTAAACCTTAAACACGTTTTAAGTGACCCTTTCCGAAGTTGTTACTACTAGTAAAGACTTGCGTTTAATTCCCCAGTCTTAGAGTCTGGGAGTTAAAGATTAGTTTGCTTAACAACTACTGTTTCAAAGGCCACTGGCATCACTATAATGCTTGGACAAAATTCAATTTACCAAGCTCAAAAAATACAATTTAAATACTACAATCCCGATATATTAGGTTTGAATGTTGAAACGTTAGGCACATATTTCCGACTTAAAGATATTTATTTCATGCTGACCCTCACCTCATCTTCTAATCCATAGGCCCTTTTCTTACTGCGACTGTTGCAATGTAGTGAGCGAGTGTTCTGCACGCCTGTAAAAGACAACATTTTAAACATTTGATTTCCGGTGTTATTAAACAAAGTACACTCGCAAACACAAACATACTCACTTTCCCAATTCTTTATTTCTATAAAATAACGTGTGACATTATCAAACCAGAATGGGCAATGACTTCAATCGGTTTATTGAAGGGGTTTTATTGTTGGTTTCCCATTAACTGAAGTAAAGACGTTAGTATATTTATCAATAAATTTTAAATGCACGCTAAAAATTATCCATCTTAGAAATCACATTCCCGGTCACCGAATATTTTCATCCCGAACCCTATCTATACGACAACTGTACTGGCAACCAGCTGAACGCTACGTTATACTCTGTACATTACAAATATCTGGTTTACTTTATCTGTGAGTTGTTTATCCAAAGTTTGGTTTTTGGTGGAGAGAGACCCCTAATACCAGAGATAGTTTCTTCGCCTCAGAGACCTATTTACAATTTTTTCTAGATACTTACAACATAACGTGGGTTCCGAACCACCAGGCCGCGGCCGTGACTCTAGCACACAGCAGATACTTAAGAGTAAGGTTTTTTAATAAACTGTAGTACGCTAGTTTTACTATTTACTCAAATCAAATAATTTTTTTATTTGCGTACAATAGTAATATAAATTGCAGGTGTATTACAAATAGTCACGCAGGGGCTACTAGTGGGCGGGCCTGCGTTCATTACTAATAAAGAAAACAAACCTAATGTAACAAACCAATATATGTAACACAAATTTTACTTGATAAATTTCGAGAAAGAGAAACTTACTCTTGGACTGTTACACCATAATTAGGAAATAAAAAATGTTGTTTTTAATTTTTAGCGAATTTCCCCTATAGGGAAGAAGCTATTACCGTAGGTCTCATGGTAAGACTTAAGCCCGAGACCATGATAACTTTTCATTTTGAGGTCCCCAGATGCCAAAAACACCATTCGTTCAAATTTTTATATATGTATCTATATATTTATTTATATATATATATATATATTTTTATATATTTATATATATATATATATATATATATATATGTGTCCGTAAGCACGATAACTCTCGTAAAAAAGGTCTGATCTTAATGAAATTTGGTACAAATGTGTAAAGTACCATTTATTTGAACGAGTTCGAAAACCAGATGAATCGCACCATCCGAAGGGGGTTTTTTGGGGGGGTTTTGTACCCCAAAAATGTGTTTTTTGGGGTTTTCACATGTAATTTTAATTTAAATCAAATTTTAATTTATACCATTGGATTCAGCTTAAAAAAACAAACAATTTGGTATTTTCATCATTACTCTACGTCAATTGGTTACCGAGATATTGAAAGTGCGTGGAGATATTGACACAGTACGTTGTCTAATGTTATTCTTATGGAGAAAATGAACAATTGTATATCTCGCTTATTTATGAACATAAACTGGCGAAATTTAGTATATGGTTTGATCTGGTTGTGGTTTATTGTTGTTTGCACAAAAAAACAATTTTTCGCCTATGGTTCCTGTAGCAGCAAACCTAGGTACTTGGTCCCCATTTTATTCTTATGGAAAATACGTAAAATGTTATATATCGCTTATTTATGAAAGTATATGGATGAAACTTGGTATGTGACTTCACTACGATGAAGATAAGATGGGTTTGCATAAAAACCCATTATTTTGTGTGCCTTGTTGCAGCAAACCTGCATACTCATCCCCAATGTTATTCTTATGGAGAATAATTAATATTTTAAATATCGCTTGTTTGTGAATACATTTCTTATGAATCCTGTTAAGTGTTTTAATGTGTTATGTTATGTTATGTTATGTGTTATTTATTAGAAATTCACTGAGTATGCAGGTTTACTGCGACGGGGGTATTTTTTTCAGAATATTATTTGGCAAAACCTACCATAAAATTGTCGGTAATATAAAACAAAATAAGGACGAAAATAAAAATAAGTTTCGCCTTTCTCAAAAATCAAGAGTAGTAAAGTACCTACTGATATCTATATAAACATCCCGTATATACCCTAGTTACTTGCAGTTCTAAGATATTTGTATCAAATATCAACGTATGTCTAACGAAATGTCAACTAATTGTTTATGCAAATCGAAACAAAATACTGACTAAAGCGTCGGTTTAGCGAATTGGGCCATTACATCAATATCAGTGTTTGCTGTTGTTTGAAAAATAAGTTGCTTCGAACTGAGGGCAATGGTTAACTCAGTTTTAAATAAAACTGTCAACTTCAATGGTTAAACGAGTTCGCACGCAGCACGCTGACGTGACGGAAGTGAATTTCTACATAAAAACTTTTAAAACTCAAAATCAGTGTAAAATCATACATCAGTGTAAAGTCAAACAGTGATTTTTTGGATGTTCTGATGCTCCTTGTTTCATTTACCTGCAAAGCTGGGAATATAATTTTGCGCATTATAATATTAGGAGAAGGTCCATTCAGGCTTGAAAGTAGGCGTGAGGTTGCTGGGGATGATAAAAGTACTCTAATAAAGGAATAACAGACTTTTCTAGTGCTAAACCCCCATAAGACAACGTTCTGTGTTTAGTCAATACACATTTTCTTTAATAACTCGGTAAATATGTATGCTAGAATAACGAGAGAGGGCTTAAAACTTTCGCTTCACTAATTCCCATCTTTTTACTTGCATTAATTTTACATATGGGGCTCTAATGACCCTTTTTGGGCCCAAAAATTCGAAATTTGAAAGATTAATCCCCCAAAAAGGAGTTTTTTCCGATTGTTTTGCCCAACAAACTTGTCCAACTGATTACAGCAAGGAACGTCCTTACCAAATTTAAAGTAAATCGGACAAAAAATGCGGCTAGAGTGCAAACATATATATGTATATATATATATAATTTTGAGCGACCCCCCAAAACGTGTTCAGGGGGTCACGTTAGGAACCTCTGTGGTGGTCCCGGGCTTAAGTTTCACCGTGCGGGTCATGCTAATAATTCACTTTCCAAAGGAAATTCACTAATAAACAGTGATGTAACACGTAGTGGTTGACTGTTGTTTGGAAACCAAGCTATCGACCAGAGGTCATATTGGGCGACTCGTTCAAACTTTTATCAGTATTAATGGAACTATTTTCAATATTCAACTATTATCCAATAAATGTTTAACAATTTGTATATACATACATCATAAATAGTATAGTCAGCTCTAAACCAAGTTTAAAAATAATTTAGTTTTTTGTAAAATCGTGAAATCCTTAAACACAGATAAAGTGATATGATAAAGTGAATTGTGTAAAAAACGAATTCGCACGCAGCAGCACGCTGACGTGAGGGAAGTGAATTTCCACATACAAAACTTTTAAAACTCAAAACCAGTGTAAAAACATACATTTATTGCAATTTTATTGAAATGTGAAAACACTGATTTTGGCTGTTCTGATGCTCCTGGTTTCATTTACCTGCAATGCTAGGAATACAATTTTGCGCATTCTAAGGTTAGGAGAAGGTCCAGTCAGGCTTGAAAGTAGGCGCGAGTTTGTTGGGGATGATCCAACAAATGAATAACATGCTTTTCTAAAGTAAAAACCCCATAAGACAACGTACTGTGTTTAGCCGATATACATTTTCTTTAATAACTCGGTAAATATTTATGCTAGAATGACGAGAGAGGGCTTAAAACTTTCGCTTCATAAATTCCCATCTTAATATAAGCATTAATTTTACGTCCGGGGCTTTTCTGACCCTTTTGGGGTCAAAAACTCGAAATTTGAAAGAATAATCGCCAAAAAAGGAGGTTGGAGTTTTCCGATTGTTTTGCCCAACGAACTTGTCCAACTGATTAGAGAAAGGAACATCCCTACCAAATTTGAAGTAAATCAAACAAAAAATGCGACCGCTAGAGTGCATACACACACACACACACACACACACACACACACACACACACACACACACACACACAATTTTGAACGACCCCCCAAAACGTGTTCAGGGGGTCACGTTAGGAACTTCTATGGTGGTCCCTGGCTTAAGTTTCAACGTGCGGGTCATGCTAATAGTTCTCTTTTCCATAGGAAATTCACTAATAAGGAAGGTGACATGTAAGGAGGGGCATACTATCTCTTGATTATGTAAAAAAATATACGAACAACGTCGATTTGACATAACCTTTTTCAACACCGGTTGAAATTTATTTACCCGTTTCATCCAAGCGATTCTTCCTTAGAAGCTTACAATGCATACTCGCTTACAATGTTGCTAAAATACATTATGCTATTTTGCAATAATATACAAATTATTATGCGATAAAGTACAACTCGCAATACACTTCGGAGGTTGTAAAAGGAAGAGAACAAGAGCATTATTGAATACGTTAATTATATTTATGATTTAAATAGCTAAACCACACTCCTCCAAAGCTATACAAGTCTCGTTTGGTTTCCTGCACGGTATGTCTACGTTACTCCCTACCCTAGTAGCAATAAACATAAAGCAGAGCTTTGGGGGAACATGCTGTTACAAATAAATAGGTTTGTGCGTTCGTAGGGAGTTAAATTTACCCCGTCAGTAAAGGGTTTGTTGTAAATAATTCACATACAATGTTCGTAGACGGTAGAACACATTCGGACATGTATTTTTACCAAAATTCCAGTTTTCCTCCTTGTACCCCCCGCCTCCACCCACACAGTCAGAAAACACACGCTTTTATTAAATGAAGGTTTCGCCTGTTATTTGTAAAGGTTCCGCCATAATAGAGTTCTACGAATACAGCTAAACTTGGTATTGTTTTGTTCCTTGATAAATCGTCTATGACGGGCGACGACGGTTGAGTACACGTTTGTGATAACCCACTCACTTTCTAAAAATGTAAGCAAAGATTAAATTCCACACATTTCGACGAGGGAATTTTTGTTTTATGATTTACATTTTCTATACGTCCAAAAATTAAATACCCCGTTGCAGCAAACCTGCATACTCAGCGAATTTCAAATGGTACTTCACTAAGTCATGAAGCCACTTGCCAACTTTCATCAAAGCATTTTCATAAAAAAGCACGATATGACATTTTATTTATTCTCCATAAGAAAAACATCTGGACGGAGTATGCAGGTTTGCTGCATCAAGGACCACAACAATAGGTTTTATTTAAATACCAATGAATCTCCCCTAGACGAAGCAACATTCCAAGTTTTACCAATTTATATTCATAAACACATTTTCTTATTCTTCATAACATTATAGCTTATGAATACGGGTTAAACAGCGTTAAACAAATACGGGAATAACAGGTGTTGCAAAGCTGTTTTCGCTGCTCGAACTTACTTCATATTGATTGTTTGGCACACATCCTGGTTTCCCGAAGCCGACAGTTTCACAAGAATAACAGGTTTTGCAAAGCTGTTTTCGCTGTTCGAACTTACTTCATATTGATTGTTTGGCACACATCCTGGTTTCCCGAAGCCGACAGTTTCACAAGAATAACAGGTTTTGCAAAGCTGTTTTCGCTGCTCGAACTTACTTCATATTGATTGTTTGGCACACATCCTGGTTTCCCGAAGCCGACAGTTTCACAAGAATAACAGGTTTTGCAAAGCTGTTTTCGCTGTTCGAACTTACTTCATATTGATTGTTTGGCACACATCCTGGTTTCCCGAAGCCGACAGTTTCACAAGAATAACAGGTTTTGCAAAGCTGTTTTCGCTGCTCGAACTTACTTCATATTGATTGTTTGGCTCACATCCTGGTTTCCCGAAGCCGACAGTTTCACAAGAATAACAGGTTTTGCAAAGCTGTTTTCGCTGCTCGAACTTACTTCATATTGATTGTTTGGCACACATCCTGGTTTCCCGAAGCCGACAGTTTCACAATTTAATTGAAATCTATTTAGACTTAATCGCTTCTGGTGTCTACAACTAGACTACGTTTAGGGAAGTAAAACTTCCTTTATGACACTGCGTACATTTAAAATCAACAACTTAAGCATAACAAACCCAACCCCCACCTTTTACTTTACATTATATTATTTTTACTCATACAATTTATGAAATAAAAAAATCCAATGATTTTGTGAGTTTCAAAATACAGTTAATTTACCGCATAGAACCGGGAACCAGACAATAAAATTACTGGAAGTAGAAAGTTAAGATCTCCCTAAACAGTTACAGGGCAAGACATTCTCTTTATTTGGTGATGTATGAAAATGTTTAAAAACATGTAATGTCAGATAAATCTGTAGGCTAGTTAGGCATAAGTTGATAATTCAGGGCCCCGCGCTAGATTTTCCCAGGTCCATTACATTTATGGAAACTAAACATTATGTTTTCTGGATGAGAAATCGTACAACAGATGTTACTTGTCCATAGATTAAAATCAACGAGAAATTCTAAGCCCGACGATGTCGTTTGAGAATTATTTCGGATATTCCAAGTAAACTTTCTGCATTGTTACCGCACCGCTAATTAGGAAGAAAACTGAAGACTTATCATTTATTATATCTGATACAAACTACTCTCTCGCGGGGAACCTACATACAGAGCAGATTTATTTTATAAAACCAAATCTAACTTTCTGGTTCAATAAATCAAGTTTATCCAATGAGCAAAAAACCAAATTATAAACCTCACAAATAAGTACTGTACAATTTTAACTAAAATGAAACTTGCGTAATCGTTGTATTCAGGGTGGTAGTGGATGAAATGTAAAATATTCTCAGTATATACACAAATTAAACTAAACTACTGTGAAATATGTGCCAAATTCGAAATTACCAAGTTTTCTTTAGGCTCTATTATTACCAATGAATTGCGGTGTATCTCTTGTTCATGCAGAGAATTTGTATGTATTTGAACTAGTTTCAGTAACTAAAAATATACATTGAAGCGGGTACTTCATTTTTTTTAAATACATGGCTGATACGATTAACGCAAAAACTAAATATAAACGACTTACAACAGTTTTATTATTTTTTTAATTCTCCTAAGCATTTTTTCCATTTATGTCTGTCTATGTGCAAAAGGATCTATACGGATTCATATGATGAAATCGAACCAATACGCGGTTCACGAGATGAGAACTTAATTGAAAAGGTTTTGAAACCTTTTCAAAACGATGCATTTTGAAAAGGATTATCCTAATCCATTTGCCAATGTGAATTGTTTAATTTGTAATATTTAAATTATTACATTCCTGTAAAGACCTATTGATGGACCCCGATGCGAATCCTTTGATGTTTTACGTTAGCATAGCTCTATTGTTAACTTACAATAAAACCATCGACGTGATGCAACTATTGTCATTGTGGATTAGCCTTTGGATCACTTTCTATTAGCGAAAAATGGTTGAAATTGCCTGAACACTGTCAACTGATCCACGTTTGATTTGCAATGGTTTTGAACCGCAGTGGGAATCATCAAGCTGAAAGTGATTGAAGATTGCTTGACGTTCGGCTCGACAATGAACCCCAAAGCGTTGCGGAACCACTGGAAGCATCGCAAGCCAAACTTGGATCATTTGACAGTAATACAGGTAATTTCAAACTTTTACTCCCGCTGCAGCGCGATGTACAAAATCAGTAAAACTACTGTACAGATATCTCTTACAATTACCTTGATCATCGCGCACTATGGCGGTTAGGTCGGTAAGTTCACTAATGTAAATATAAAATACCCCCGTTGCAGCAAACCTGCATACTCAGCGAATTTCAAATGTTACTTCACTAAGTCATGAAGCCACATATCAACTTTCATCAAAGCATATTCATAAATAAGCGAGATTCTCCATAAGAAAAACATCAGGACGGAGTATGCAGGTTTGCTGCATCAAGGACCACAAAATTCGGGTTTTATTTAAATACCAATGGATCCCCACTAGGTGAATCAACATTCCATGTTTTACCAATTTATATTCATAAACAACCAAGATATAACATGTTTAATTTTCTCCATAAGAATAACATTATAGCTGATGAATATGCAGGTTTGCTGCCATGGGTACCACAAAAAATGGGTTTTGTATAAAAATATCAGTAACCCTCAACCATATAAAGCCACATACCAATTTTCATTAATATATGTTCATTAGCAAGATATAAAATTTTAGTTATTCTCCATAAGATTAAGATCGAACAACGTTCTGTATTTAGCACATTCAATATCTCGGTAACCAACTGACGTAGAGCGATGATCAAAATACCAAATTGTTTGTATTTTCAAGCTGAAATTAATGGTGTAAACCAAACTTTGGGCTTACAAATAATTATATGTAAAAAGTTCAAAAAAACCATTTTTTGGGTACAAAACTCCCCTTAAAATAGAGCGACCTGTCTGGTTCTCGAACTCATGAAACTAGATGCTGCCTTACACGTTTATGCCAAATTTCATCAAGATCGGACCATTTTTACGAAAGTTATCGTGCCTACGGAATTTGAAAGAATGGTGTCTTTGGCATCTGGGGGCCTCAATACGAAAAGTTATCATGGTCCCGGGCCTAGGTCTGACCATGCCACCTACGGTAATGGCTTCTTCCCTATAGGGGAAATTCGCTAACAAAACTTATTTATGGATAGGTAATTGAATACACAAGTAATGGAGCGTGATAGAGATCTTGTAGGAAAAAATATATAGTTAACCGGTCAAGCGACACGGTACGCAATTTTGGGCGCTCATCGACAATTCAGGGGGTATTACCTGCTGCTGTCTGAACAATCGGGTTAGAATCAAATAAGCCTAAATACTTTTTAATACTTAAAATCGTTGATACATTTTAACTGAAATGTTTCATACTATTGATGTTGTAATGATATAGGTACGTGTGATATTGACTGTCTTAAAGTATTAATATATTGTACTAGCTCGAGACCCGTTCTCGCATCATGATCTCGCAGTCATTAACCATGGTGAACATTAGAATGAATTGGTATCCATATGTGTGACATTGGACCTTCGATATACCTCGGAACAAAGCCGTATTACGACCAAAAAAGACAGTCCGTCTGGCCGTTTCATCCGATCGATTTACTTTGTTTACGTAATTAATTAAATTTTACTTGATTTAAACTATAGGTATTGTAATGAAGGGTACCTACCCCCCTTCGTTACAGTATTAAACCAAAATATGTCGTTAGAAGTTTTAACTAGCAATTTTAGGCATTGTCGCCCTTTATTTCATAATTTTCCACGTGAATGCTTGGATAATATGCTATTTGATCAGACGAATACATTGCATTACATATGTATAAGGTAACCACAGAATGCAGAATAAGAAAAAGCTGTTTCATTCCCGAGTCTTGCTATTCATATTCAAAAAGACTTTCTGCGCAGGGAATTTTGCTAGTTATCGTTGTCGAATCGTTCAGACAGTAGACATTTTTTTAAAATTTATAATAATCGCAATGTATTTCAATTACTATATAGACTGGATTTTAGTAGTAGTAGACTGGATTTTTTCAATTACTGGATTTTAGCACTGTATATTATTATATGAGATCGTAATAAAAATAGTTTCATCTCGAATTTGAGAAATAAAAATCCGTTTTGCAAACAAGAATATATTTAAATAAGGGTAATAATAAATATGTAGTCAAACATTGTAGGAGGAAAAACGGGAACTTATTGTAAAAATGCAAGTCTCAAGGCGTTCCTACCATCTGCTAAAAATTAGGCTTTATAGGGAATATTTTCATTATTGGGCGATTTTTTTCCCTCGTTGACTGGGCAATATGCTAAAAACATGACTTTTACACTGCAAAACTGGCATCTAACCCCTCTGACGTCTTCACGTTCGGAACACGGGATCCAGACCTAGGGTTAACCAGATGGTGAACGTTTAATGCCGGAAATTTGGGGTTAAAGCGAACTCGACGCTACAAATGATAATATATATTATTGATTACTAAAGTATTGGTTAAAGTGAAATTGTTAGCTCATTATAATGCGTTAATTTAATTAACAGGAATTCCCTTAAAAACTACAACGATTTCGGAACATTTTACGGAATACATACCTTAAGAAATTAGAGTAGTAAAAGCATAAACAAGAATTGTATGATAACTGTTTGCAAAAAGGAATATAAGTTACCTTAAGCAAAAGGCTGATTTATAATTTACAAGTTAGACCGGACGTACGGGTAAAAAGCCGGACTTGTCCGTCTGGATCCAACGTGTGGTAACCCTAAGGGCCCTACCCACTTATGGGGCCTACAGGTTACAGGCGTATTAGATTTTTAAAATTTTCCAGAGATTTCTTTGGTGTCTGGAAGCCAAATGAGAATTTTCGCCGCTTCCATAATATATCGCGAAGGGAGGCGAACAGGTGAACAGACAGGCGTGGTCCCACACGTGACTGGCGACATGCTCAATGTTGCATCACATAGGTCATATGCATATTACGTAACGCGCTTTTTCGAAATTTCAACCCCCTTGTCGTCCGTCATATAGCAAAACGTAACGCGAATGACAAGTTACACACCATGTGCTTTACGTTACGCAGCTTTATCATGTACAACGGTAAGCTCTAAAGTTGGAAGAAGGCCGAGGTCAGTTTTGTGGATTTTGTGAGGATTCGGTCAACAAATATTTTTTTATTTATGAAAGAAATTGTTGTCTAGCGAATAAACATTGTTACTGATTTAGCCATTTAACAACATTTGTCGGTGCTTCTTGAACTTTATTCAGGGGTTTAAGTATTGTTATAATTACTACCAATCAAAATACTTATAATGTAAGGGAAATCAATATAACAATGTAACGCGGGGGGGAGGGGGGAGTAAGGAGCCAGAGCCTTGGCGCAATTTGTTACAGTTTCATATAGGACAGCTTTAGTACAATGAAATGGGTTTATATTCGCCGGCAAGTGTAGATCGGGATTGTTTTAACCTCACAAATTTCCTTTTATGCTTCAGCGTTTTGTTGCGTTATAGGCCTACTGTATTCGGAGGGGCGAGGGGTGGGGGAATCGCGAAAAAAATGTTACGTAATATGTTTGTCTCCAAATCACATTCTACAATTTTCACGGGTTTATTATTATTGCGAAAAATCATCTTGACGCATAAGAGACAAGAAATGTGTAAAACTCCTGAGAACAATTTCGATGAACTGTCAAATAATGTCTACACAAATACAATAAAAACTTCACTTTAGTTGTCTTGAGAACTTATGTCATAAGCAATAACAGAATTCGGATAAACAAACTTCATAACTTGTATCGCGTTAATTTAATATGAATTAACAAATGACAGTGTATGATCTTTATTAAATAGCGTTCCTTCACTTTCAAATGCAATACTTCTGTAATTCCCTCATATGAGGTAATAATCTGGTGGACTACGGACAGGTTCGTGATTCTCTGAATAGGTCGTTAAAAATTAAAAATTAAATTGTTGGACCTGGACCAGTTTTGGAAGTGAAGATAAAACTGATAAATTCATATTTTTTAAACCTTTGGTCAATAATTCTACAGTCTCTCCGAAACTAGACAATCCTAGCTTTTGATCTTAAAATGATAATGCATAAAAATAATTGCATCGTACATGGAACTAGAAATAGACAAATATGGATTCTATAATATATTTTTGGAATACACTTTTAAAAGGCAAATTAATGTTCAGTATACGGTCCCTCAGTTTAGATTAGCAGATTTTTTAAATTTAGTGCCAACTCCGGATTCACAACATTTACGATTGTTATTTACGTACTTATCAAATGAAGGCAAACAAAATGGAATGATCATGTGAAAAACATTTCATCAATGCACATCCACAACTTTCAGCACTTATTTATAATGTGATGAAACTTGTTCTATTAACAAAATAATTCTCTCGTCGTGAGCACATAAAAGTACTAATCTTAGGGAACGCTATTAAAGAAGGTTTAGACCCATGGGAGTAGATTGTCGGTGAGCCGATATGCAACGGCTAGCTAATTAAATAAATCATATGAAATATACAAGATACTGTACGAGGAGTCGCGTAGAGGTCGTTGTTGTGTTGGTCTGCGGCTTGCGATGCGACGCTGCCGGATGGTGCAGGCGAGGCCAGGCGTGCACCATGTGGCAACGCCGCGCGCCGCGGCCGGCCGAGCGCCATCAACAACAATTATTGTTATTTCCATTTTCCCGTATGCCATTCGAAGCGCATTATTTACTAAGGTAAAAACCCATCCGTATAGTTTTGTTATTGTGTCTGCTCAAGTCCCGATGGCAGTAATTAATTCTAGTCCCGTTGTTTATTTTGGGGCGAATGATTATAGAATGTTTTAAATTTAAATACTGGCATGACCACACACATACGGTATGCCGACGATTTAAGAATCACTTACCGATGTTGGAATCTGCGGCAATGGCAGAGTCCAGCAGAATACATTAATTGAGTAATACATTAATTGAATACATTAACCTATTTGTTATTATTACCTCCCGTAAAGACAGAAAATAAATCCACATGACATCGATTTGTAATCTCAAAAACGAGTAACAAATCATAAATCACCTGCTAACTTACCCTCTAATTTCTTAAAATAAACTGTTTGTTTGGGAGGATGGAGGAAACCTCCGATTTTGCTTAAATAAATATCAGAATAAGGTGAGAATATGTGAGGACTATAAAATAAAGTGAATGATGGTTTTGATTGATCGTTTAATGCATGTACCTGTTCTTAAAATAAACTGTTTGTTTGGGAGGATGGAGGAAACCTCCGATTTTGCTTAAATAAATATCAGAATAAGGTGAGAATATGTGAGGACTATAAAATAAAGTGAATGATGGTTTTGATTGATCGTTTAATGCATGTACCTGTACCTTGTCAAGTCGGGTGACGTAGGTACACGGGAAAGCTCTCTCACCCACGAGCGATTCTCAGCAGTTTAATTATCCGTTAGTAGCGGCCAATTAAGGTTTTTGCGTATTACACTTTCGCCAGTAGCCGTAGGCGAACCACGTAGGCAACATTGTTTTAATATTCACGCACAGAACGAACGAAAAGCACAATTTAATGTAGGCCTGCACGAATTACGTTCTAGTAGACCTTTAGGTTCTTGTCCTATTAAGAATTGATGTGTACAATAAAAAAGTACATTACGAACTCGTTTTTGCTAGCGTTAAAAGTTGACTGATGCGTTAAAATTGCACGTAGGCCTACGCTGTGAGTTTCTTTTCAACGTTTCTGCAGGGAAACATGGTATGCGTTGTACGTGTAATTATGTTTTATATAATTAAATTTACATTACTAATTTCGCAGCAGATGAAATGAGTTGCTGCCGGGTGCCGCTCGGGTCGATATATACGTTTTCAGCCCCCCCACCCAACTAACGCCCGCATTTCTTTGTTCTGTAATGTGTATTTCAGCTCTCTAGGGACAAGGTTATATCGAAAGCCATAATTTTACTCGCCCAGAAATACACAATCCGCCCATCATCGACAGACCAATTTACCCAATAATGGCCTTTTATTTAATAGTATCTTTTCAAAATCATCATATCTGTACTGTGTATTTCTAAGCACGTTGTACAGGTGTGCAATTTCGCCATTCGGTGTATCAATAACAGTATTGTGAGGTGCATACTGAGTTCTTTAAACCTCATCTGGCTGCGGTATCGTATACGAGCAACAGATGGCTAATTAGTGGTGAAAGGTATCGCGAAGAAGGCAAACATAATCACGAATATTTGTAGTCAATCTCTCCACGTGCATGTGAAAAAATACCGCGTTAATTGGTAAACGTTTTTTCTGTACATACTCGGATTACAAGTAGGAACATAATTAATACAAATATCTCTTTGAAAATCAAGCCCAAGCAAAAACAAAAGCACGTTTATTCATTATGTATATGTAGTTTTCACAAAAAGTCAGTTGGCAAACTAACCTTGGTTTTTTCGATAACGTTTTACCTCATCGTATGCATTCGTGTTTTCGATCACCCGTGCTTGCAGTAAGTTGACCTCATGACGGTGGCCCGTATATTAAAATGTAAAACAAATTATGAACAATCTACATGTTTCACTCAAAAACCTCTTCTCTATCTCTAATATTTAAGGAGTTATGAGAAAAACAGTTAAATTCGGCTGCCATTTTCCAAGACGGCCGGCGGCTGCAACGCACAGCTTCAATTTTGGGAGTCTTTTAGTACGTAAGAATAAATTATTTACGTACCGTCAGTCAGCAACAATTGGAAAAAACACGTTTTAGTACATGTTTCAATGCAACTGCATCATCATCAGCTTGAGTAAAATGAAGTTGATTGACCAGATGGTTCTTTTTAGATGTTTTTTTTCAGATGGGTACTTGTAGTACGTTATACAGGAAGAGATAGCCAACATTTATACCAAATATCTACATTGTACTGCCCTACTGCAGTGAAGTTTGGTTAGTTTCCACCGTCAGTTGCGAGTTGAGTTTTGACTTTACTGGCTTATATACATTTCATAAATAATTAGTCGAACGAGAGAAAACACAACTTTAACTTGATCATTCGTCGTTTCGCCGTGTGCCTGACACTCGTCTGTTGGTTCGTCCCGCTATTACGGATAAACCGGACAACACCGGATGGATGACAGACTAAAAGATTTCTGATCACCCCTCTATTTTCTTGTAGGTGTACAGATGTTTAGTTTGTTTTCCGCTTATTTCAATTTAGCGGCCGACATCATGAGGTCAAGTTTTATAGATAACACGGTTTTTGGATCAATGAAATCTTGAAGATATTTCAAGCAACACAGATGCAAAGAGGCGATTAAATATACTGCAATTCGATCGCTCGCTAAAATACCGGTCGCAAATTCATTGCAGGTGAAAACGCAAAATCACAGCCGCAGTTGGGACATTTCTACGGTAACTGTTTTGCAGCAACCGATGCAAACGACGTTTTGTTTCGTTCAATAGGCAAATTAGAGTAATGCGTTTTAAATGTAAAGTTGGCAGTCATACAGTCAGTTGCTGCCTCACCGGTCGATGCTTTCGGTCCTCGTAAAGATTTCACTCGTATTCCATCTATGCCAGCCAGATAAATTATAACATTTTCTCCGCCGTTTGGCCATTCAGAAACCTTACCAATGTAAGTTTAAAAAGATCACACGTTTTCCTTTATTGCAATGGGAACAATGTTTGCTTGATTGCACAAATATCTTGAAAATTGGCTTAACAATCTTCTTAAATGTTTAGAAATAAATTATTTTTGTGGTTATTAATGGGAACTGAATGTCGTCAAAAAAATCTAATTAAAAAAATAAATTTGGAAATTGGACATTTTAACACCCTGGGCTTATAAGGTTTTATTTGTGGTAGATGTTCAGAACAGCTAGTGGTAAAGAAAATAAATCCTAGATAGGTTAAATTTGACAGTAGTCTACGCTTTAAGTTCTTTTGGTTGCTACAAAATTTGTTATGCTGCGAGCTAAAATAACAATCACCCATCAAGTACTGTAGTAGGCTTACTAAATGTCCAGGATGTGCCCTTAACGGGGTTTGGGATGGGTACAAGGCCGGGAAGATTAGTGAACTGTAAGCTGTAACAGTGGTCGCGTGAGTTCACATTTAATCAGAGAATGCTACTACTTCATATTTCCTAATGCTATTCTTCGCTCTATCTCTATCCCAAATAACTTTAGAGCAAGGAGAGGTTGAGTGAATTAGCCCGGTATTACACTGGCATACCATTAAAATGAGAGCAAAGTTATTTTGTGTGGAGTGTTACAAAAATCAAGAGTTATAGGGTTAAAGAGGTACTGTCATGTCTAAAGAAAACTTAAAAGAGTTATGACAATTTCTGAAATCACAGGGTAACAAATTTTACGGAAGTTTTTGTTCTTGTGTTTAACTTTTTTAATCAGTTTGGAGGATTGAAAACATAATGAAGGCAATAATTAACATTTTACTGTAGGTAATATTTGTTATTATTCTCAAAACATTCTGGAATATATAAAGCTTCCCTTCAAAACATCCCTTCCCCTTAACCCCCTCTTCCTCAATTATATTTTGTCCGGGACTGGGGTCCCAAAATTATGGTATCCCTACGTATAAGTGATAATTATTGATTATTGATCAAACTGGACCAAACGGCAATATTACATAAATTACTTATTAAATTTAATGGCTTATATATATTATTGTTTACACCTGGAGAGGCGCTAGGGCCTATAATAAACCATCGAAAAGTCATTATTACCCTTAATGGGTATCGCACATAAACTTTTAAATTACTTTTGTTAAATATTTCTGAAATGTATCAGAAATAATCCTTATATTTTCAAATACAACTAAAGTAATACCGTTGAAAGTACTGATGACAAGTGTCGAGCCATATTTAGACACAATTGTTAAATCTTGAATCTTTAATCTAGACAGATACTTCAGAAACAATATTACCTATTACGAATACAATTTACAAGCAATACCTGTCTAGAAATGGTTACAAATACTATCCGAATTGTCAATGTTCCTAGAGTGCTCATGCACGAGTTCATATTTAGGTAATAATATTATTATCATTGGTAATTACAGATTGGCAATAAATACTAACCGAGAACTATCGAGTCGAGTCATAATAACAGGGTGGCTCATTAGGCGAATAAGGAACAAATTTTGCAAATTTTGACAGTACCTAGTATTTACATGTTTGAAGTAATTAGTTATGTTAAAGAACACAATCTTGTTAAAGCTCATCAGCATTCTTATAGTACCAGAAATAGAAACATCAATCCTTCTGTGTCTCATAACTTAAAGCTTTTTGAGAAAAAGCCGGATTACATTGGTCTTAAACTGTTTAATCAACTTCCTTCTCACATAGCCCAGATTAGTAACTTGAAAAAATTTAAATACGAGCTCAAAAAGTACCTTTTAGATCAATGTCTTTACCAACTCCCATCATACGTGACCTGACTTTCTAACCTGTCAAGATGTTTTTTACAACCCCCTCCCTCCATTTGCATCTATGCCTATCATGAATATGACAGCATCATGAAGATGTACCTGATGAAACCTGTAGAAGCTGACTGGTCCTATGCCAAATATGGTCAATCGCGACGACGTGGGATATGTATGTATGTACGAGGATTTTTTTTATATGAGCATTAGCCTAGATGTGTGAGGTATTACATTCAAAATTATAAATAGGTAGGTACATTGAAAATTTCAATATGATAGGTGGATATCATCTTGCACACAGGTATCTGTTTCTATATAATATTTCCTGAAAACTTGATTTTGAGTATTTAAATACCTAACCCTGAGTATTTGTTTCTACTAGTGGCGGATACAGACTATCGTTTTAGGGGGGGGGGGGGGTTATGAGTGAATAACAACAAATTAACTGCTAAAATACAATAGCCTTTACGGTGAAAAATGGTTAAAATTTGTCAAGGACTGATATTTTGGAGGGGTCATGACCCCCATGACCTCCCACCGGTATCCGCACCTGGTTTCTACTGTAAATTTTCTTTTACATATATCTTTATACATCTTTAACAAATTCTTAGATTAGAAGGATTACCTTAGTTTTTATTTTAGTCTGATATATCTGCAGGCTTCCCAATACATTTAGTTCCTAAAGCCATCTTAAACCAGATAGCAAACGAACCATGAAAGTTTGACTTATTTCCATGTGGTATTTTAATAATTTAGTAGGCCAGGTTCAGTAATTATTCCACTAATGATGGTAAATCATTCCATGTAGTAATTCTAAATAGTTGCATCAAAATTTAAAGAAAAGAAACATTCTTGCTGCAGTGATATGATGTAAACAAGATAAGTTTGGAACAACAATGATTTAGGTATGTTGCACTACACAAATTTTAAAATCAAAATGACAGAACACAAATCTCAAATGGCTCTCCAGATTTTGGTCACAAAATACTATGATATGACCTACATCAAGATCAAATTACCAATTTCAATCTTGCATATCTACAGGCAGGTAACATTATATCGCCCTGTGATAGACATTTTTATAAAGTGTTCAGTTTCAGCAGTTGGAAGTCGTTCATCCTGTTTTTATTTTTATTTTTTTGCTAGGCCAACATTTTATTGAAACCTTTTTCAATTTTATGTTTGCACAGTTCTAAATAGAACATGCTATGTGAATATTAAATATTATTTTAATGTAAAAGGGCCAAAAAAAATTGTATTAACGTTAACAACATTATTTTAAAAGCATTATTTGCTGTCAGTCATCTATCTGTATGAAGTTGTTTATTCAATTTTCAAAAGGGTTTTTCCAATGATATCATTGATAATTTTATCGAGCGTGTAGGGTACATAAACAAAATTCATGTTGTTTTTCCTATTCATCTTCTTATCTAATGTTTGAAACCGTTGTTCCATTGTTAACCTACTAATATTTTGTGATCAGTGTTGATGTGAACGTTTAAGTTCAAGGGTTACTTTGACGTTTATTTTTTTAAGTACTATGACAAGACATTGTTTTGAAGAGTTCGGTTTAAATTTTATGACTCGGAAAATCACTGTCATGATGTTGATGCATATGAGATGCTTTAAAAGAAAAGCAAAATCCTTCAAAATAACCTCTCTGAAAAATCTGCCAAAAGAGGCGAGATTTTACTCAAGAGAAGTAAGTACTCAATCCCACACCTTGTTTCTTACTCACCAAATTACAGACTTTGAAATATTCGGAAAATCTTGATGCCAAAAGCGATTGGTAATAGACAAAGGCATATAAACTGATAATAGAATACTGTATTTAAACATCAAAGTAGTAGGGTTCCTGTTCAATTCTCAGAAGCTTTCCTCCCAAGCGTTAATTTTAATTTTATTCCATCATAACATATTTTGCACCAATAAAAAGAGTGGTGAATAACAAGTTAAGTGGCAGCACAGCTTTTCTCAAAGTGTCGCCAATATATACAAGTATTTTGTATGTATTACAAATCTTGATATTTCCTCTCTTCGGATCATTCAACCATGGAATAATTGATGTTTATAAAGCTCTCATACAATCAAATATAATGGTACGTTGCCATAACACCAAATCCCACACAGCCCTGAAACGTGAGTTTACTCCGAAAAGCAAATGGGTTTGTTTTATAAGGCTGAGTTTTATCAAGATTTAATTTCGAACTCGTGACACAGCTCCAAATAATGAAATAGTCCTATAGCTCAGAAAGTTTTAAAATTTGTTGTACTCGACCGAAATCAACCGTTGTTAGACTTGACTGACATGAAACGTTATAGACTCGATCATAATTAAACGTTTTTAGACCGAAATTGAATATCGTTCAGATTCGACTGAAGTCCTATGTTTTTAGACATGATAAATTTGAGGGAGGAGTCAGCTTAGTGTTGAAGTACCCTAACATAACCTAAACTAAAATCATGGGTGGTTTGGTTCAACCGAAAACATGGTTTGGTTTACATGGCTGAAAATGGAATGAGTTTGACTAAACCGAAATATATTGACAAAACCGTAATACTTTCCTATTTATGCCACATCCCAAAAGTCAAAATACGTATTAGGATCTTGACACATACTCTGTTTTTGAATTGGATCAGTAGTATAATTTGGTGCTGTTGGATTCGGTGCTAAGGGAGCCTTCAAAATTGACTATATAGGCTAGGTTCTCAAACCTGTTCGGTTATGCCCTGTCGCTGCGCCCTTCAACTAGGTTTAATTAATAGTCGCTGCACCTCTCACCTAGTTTTAAAATATACCTAGTCTACTAAAATACCAATATTCCAATATTTAATCATGTTTATTGTTCTAATTATGTCTATTATAACGCCTTATATTCAACCCTAACATCATGATTACACAGCACTTCAAAATTGTTGAGTTACAAAAGAGGAGAATTTTGGAGATTTAATATTGGCAAACTGTAAATCGTATTGTTTTCACAACAAATTCATTAGTCACTTTGGAAATAATGTGTTGTTGTGACTAGAAAATATGCCTGGAGAGAAATCAAAGTTTCACCCAAAAGTGCCGGGTATAGTGCTAAGGTATGTCTTAAAACTGCCAAACTGTTTCTGACGATTGTTGTTTTAAAAATTGATTTTTGATATAATCTATCTCCCGGTTTTTGAATAAATCTAATCAAGTTTAACTAGGTTTAAAATATCCGAGAACCTATTCAGCACTTTCGCTGCTGCAAACATGTTTAAACATGAAATGTGCATAAGTTTCTTTGTTGAGAAAAAACCCCGATCGGGGTCCGCAGCAGGCAACATGTTAACAGGTCATTGGCACTTTAAGAATGATTTTCATTTCAAAAACATTCTGTTTCGCCGACATTAAGAGGGTTGAAAGATATTTAATATTGTTAGCTACTTTCAAATAGAAACATAGACTTTTAAGCCATGACCACTAACCACACCACCCTCATGGGTCGCACCCCAAATTTTATGAACCATATAAGATGTTTGTGTAGGGAACAGGATTAACATATTGAGTGTGATGAGAACACTCATGAGAAACCCACTGTGGCTGAAAAATTCCATTCCCACTGCGCACCAGGGTGTTTAGGTCATATAACCGTGGAAATCTTTACCTAAAAAACATAGTTCACACTTTCTGGAAAGTCAGAGTGTCAGGGAATTTGAAAAAAGGTCAGGGAAAAAGTTTGAAAAATGCCAAAAGTCAGGGAAAGTGCTATTATTTAATAAAAGTCAGACAAGATTTTTTTATTTTAATTGTAAACACGAAGCACTACGTGCGAAAATACAAAATTATTAGAAGAAAAGTGCGCATTCCGAGTCGCGAGTCAGGTAAAATTAATTTGTATGGTTAGAGAAAGTCAGAGAAAATCTGCTTTTTTGGTCAGAGAAAGTCAGGAAAATCAACAACCAAATAATAGTGTGAACCATGAATAAATAATTAATACAGAAACCAACAATAAAAGTATAGTAACCAACCAAAATTAGAAGCGTGGCATCTGAAGTAGAAAAATGTAAAGTAAAATGAGTCGGCACACACTCTTTCCATCACCATGCACCACGCCAATAGAAGCCAAGCATTTTACATCAATACAAATGGCTACAAAATGTCAATAGGAAATGCAATGTGACTTGAGCCACAGAAAAACAAGCAAAATTAGAGGGCTTCATGGGTTATATTGACCCGGCCGCACCGACTCATCTTCCAATTTACACTTAACATGCTCACTACCACTTGCTACGCTCTGTGGGTAACTTTTTTCTTTTACAATAGGCTTTGGGAGTGGACCAAGCGAGGCATCTAAGCGGCGTTCGGTAATGAATATGTTAACCTGAATATTGAAACACAATCTTTCGTTCTTGCATGCCCTACCTCATTTTCCCCATAATTTTTCAACTAGGCAATCATTAAACTTTTAGCAATAACTAACAGTTTTATGTATGTTTTTATTTTGCTTTTTGTTAAGGCTCAGAATCTCTAGATTATAAAACAACAATGAAAGGTTTAATTTTCTTTTGTTCCAAAAGTGTGATCAAACTGGTATCCTTTCTGTTACCACATTGATTCAAAGCTCATTGCTTCATCATCAACACTACAACGTTGTCACTCATACGTATGGTAATCCAGAGGGCCTTTAATAGTTGTTTCAGTTTTAAAGTAATTTAAAAGTTCTACAAAAAGTAACAAAGTAGGCCTACCGACAGTATAAGAAAAAAAAGTTCTGGTCGTCTATTAAAAATAAAGTTGTAGGCCTATTTCTCTTAAAGTTATGGGACACATGGAGGTTAGGCCTGTCTCCATGTTGACTGATATGTTACTGATGCTAACGGAGTTTTTATCCAGGACATGTTATCAGGGCCGTATTTCCCTAAGGGTGCACGGGGCGAGCACCCGGGTCTGAGGGGGGCTCCCAGCCCACGAAAGTGGGACCCCACGGGCCACTAAAGGGGACCTCGTGAGGCAGTGTTTTAATTTTGTTCTGAAAAAAGTTTTGTTTTTCTCTACAGACAATAATACAAATAATTTTAAATTGTAAAGGGCTTACGTTCAAAGTAAGTCTCAAACCCAAAGTCATTCACTAATGAATATAATTTTGAATACCGTGTGCGGATTTGATAAATTTGCCCTAATCCAGTAGCAGGAATAGGCCAGGTAATATTTGAAATGTGACTAATGACGCTATTGTAGAGCATCTTATTTTGCTGAGTATAAGTTGTAGATATTGTACATATTTGCAATAGATTATCTTATTCTTGAGGAAAATATTTTGAGCCTCTCCCCTTACCCCATAAGTTGTTTAATATCCGCCATGCTTTGCCGTCCTTGGAAGCTGCAGATTCCATTCAAGCCAATGTACGTCAATTCTGTAGTTCTTGTTGCACAGTACTCAATATGATATGGTATAAAATATTAGGAACAAACAGCCAAACTAAAATTAATTAAACGAGATCGCACGCAGCACGCTGACGTGAGGGAAGTGAATTTCCATATACAAAACTTTTAAAACTCAAACCCAGTGTAAAAACATACATTTATGCCAATTTTATTGAAATCTGAAAACATTGATTTTTTGGCTGTTCTGATACTCCTGGTTTAATTTACCTGCAATGTAAGGAATACAATTTTGCGCATTATAAGGTTAGGAGAAGATGCATACAGGCTTAAAAGTAGGCACGAGGTTGCTGGGGATGAAACAAATGCACCAAATAATGAATAACATGCTTTTCTAATGTAAAAACCCTATAAGACAACATACTGTGTTTACTGTGTATACATTTTCTTTAATAACTCGGTAAATATTTATGCTAGAATGACGAGAGAGGGCTTAAAACTTTTGCTTCACTAATTCCCATCTTAATACATGCATTAATTGTACATCCGGGGCTTGTCTGACCCTTTTTGGGCCCAAAAACTCAAAATTTGAAAGAATAATCCCTAAAAAAGGGGTTTAGAGTTTTCCGATTGTTTTGCCCAACGAATTTGTCCAACTCATTATAGAAAGGAACGTCCCTACCAAATTTGAAGTAAATCAGACAAAAAATGTGACCTCTAGAGTGCATACACACACACATATAATATATATATATATAGTTTTGAACGACACCCCAAAACGTGTTCAGGGGGTCATGTTAGGAACTTCTATAGTGGTCCTGGGCTTAAGTTTCACCGTACGGGTCATGCTAATAGTTCACTTTTCCATAGGAAATTCACTAATAATAGTAGGCATATCAAAATGACGGATTTTTGGTATTGGTTACGAAAATCAGTTATCGTGTTGAACACTGAGTAGTCTTTAATTGTTTGAGGTTATCCTAAATATGATAATACAATTAATAACAAAGATGACAATAATGATGATAGGATAGCTTGTAGCCTCTTTGTTGTTATTTTGTTTATCCGTATTATATTTCTGGATTTTATAATAGTTTGAAGGTAAAGTTGTTTGTTTTGAACCAATTTATACTCAATACGAACAGCACTGCCCCGGTCTCGGTGAGGGTTACGGGATGAATGCTTTTAGCGAATTTCCCCTATAGGGAAGAAGCTATTTATTTTTGTAGCCATCACTGAATTCTCCGATTATCCCCCACACCCTGATTAAAATAACGTAGGAAGAGACAAGAACCAACAATGATGAAGTAACATTTCATTGTGTCATCATCACGTAAACTTTAAATAAAAATAATGTACAAACGTCTACAATATTTAATTGACTTTTTATTACATTTCCAAATAGGTATTTAAATCTCATTAAGATCAATTTTGTGTGTGATATCATCAAATGTATCTGTAAAAATAGTTTAAACGTAAAAAGTTACCTATGAATTAGCATTAAAGCAGGGTGATTAAAAGCTTTATTAGCATCCCTGAGGATAGAAATGATACTTTGCGTTGCCTTGACTTTGGACATATAATTAATGATTTGTCAGCCAAGAAATATAGAAAGGAGTTTTTATTGTCTAAACTGCATGACATATTATTTAACAAAGTCTATCTAGCAGTATGTTGATAAAAAACGTTCAGATTTCCTAATCAATGTGTATTGAATTTAAACATATTTCTTTCATATATGCTATGTTTTGTTTGTTTTTAATTATGTTAGTACAATAAAGCAATTACACGAGATTAATGTTTTCTATAAATTAGAATTTTTTTTTAACTAGTCATAATGTTTGTTATTGTATATTAACTAAAAATATTATTAGGTTATTGTATATAGGCTTAAGTGAGCTAAAACTGTACTAAATCTTGCATCAAGAAAAATTAAATACTGTCCTTCATTCTTATTTAGTGGATTTTAACATTTTGATAATAAATTGAAATTTGTTATTTATTTGTATATCTGGTGTATTCATTAAACACTAGAGTATCAAAAATAATAGAGTTATATTACGGAATCGAAAAAATAACTTTCCTGAGTACATATACCTACACACATGCTTCAATTTATGTTAGGAGGGCCCCATTTTCCTATACGCCCGGGGTCCCAGAGGTCCCTAATACGGCCCTGCATGTTACGTCAAGTGCAGCAGCTAGGCCTCCCTGTAGGTTTAACAGGCCCCATGATACTGATAAATGTCCAGGCCTCCCTTCTAAAAAAACATGGTAAGGCCTTGCCCAGAAAATAATTAGGAATTGGGGATGAGGGTTCAATATCAAGAGGTTTAAAATTTAATAGTGCAATAAACATGGAATGCAAGTATACACCTTTGACAATAAACCTCTGGTGAGCGGTATCAGAAAAATCATACAAGTTCAATAAAGACAATGAATACAGAGTCTTATAAGAAGAACATGTCTTATGGGCCAGAGTCTGTTAGCATTTGAAACTTGCTGTGCTAGTTTTGCGCTCGGCCACGAGGCAGCGCGCGCTGTCTACCCAGCCACTCCTACCCCCGACTGCCACTACAGTCAACCCTGCCCTACTACAAGAGAGCGAAGGGACCTAGGCCACTGCAACACCTCGTGTTTTCGGTACCGGTCTGCAGTGCTAGAGACGCTTCACAGCGGTGAGGCGCCAAACTATGGATTTCCAGCGCGCCAACTTCAAATAAGCGACAGAATTTTTAACACGGGACCTGTTCTTCTTATAAGACTCTGTATTCATTGGTAAAGAGTATAATCTATTTACAAACTATCTGATGAGGCAGTAATTAGGAAGGCATCTAAATAAATTTACCACTATCTTCCACTAAAATGTAACTTCCCCTTATGTTATTTGTAATACCTACAGCCCACCTACAGGTTAATTTTCTCATAAACGTTGCTGTATACATGATTACAGAATATATTATTTTCTGCAACTGACCTGGATGATATGTCTACTTATTACTACCTCCATATCTTGGGCTCCATTTCATTTGAAAAAAAAAAATAGCCTCAGTATCCTCTTTACCGCTAACCTCAGGAAATAGATAGCCTTAACAATTTAATTTAACCTTTTACATCACGGAAAAAGTGACAAACAGAATATATCCTAGGTGTTCAAGAATAACATACTTTGCGACTCTTTTAGGCCTGTCGTGTTTTTGTAGGACTTAGGCCTACCTGATAGCCTACCTATACGACATAGGTTCTATAAGGTTCAGTTGGTTCTGTAGTTAAAGGACACTAAACACCCATAACCTATACTCACTAGTTATACTAAAAATGTCAAATTTTATTTATTACACTAAAATCCCATTATTTGACCTTCAAAACGTCAAATCAACTGTTATCAAAGACGCATCCCTCAGTGAACATGAGACCATAGGATTGCTGATAACATGGAACCAATAGAAATGAAAGACATGCGTCGACACCGATAATATACGAGATATAAATACCGAAATACAACTTCATTACAGATGTAATCTAACTTAAACTTACCTAGAATTTTCCGAAACACGCAAATTAAGATAAACAACCAAACCTTAATTTCCGAAGATAAGATGCTTTGGGGTTCTCTTATACGCAGTGTTGCCAATCCAATTCATGGAAATTACCACCAGCTCCTGCAAAAATTACCATCTTTTACCACCCTTCTTCAAAAGTACTAGAAAAGAGCGCGGTAATTTTCAAATCGGGTTATAAATAGATGTTATACTGTTATTATTGATACATAATTATTAAATTATTGATGTTAATGAAGTTAGTATAAAATTTACAACAGTTAATGATAATATATGAATATCCACGGAAGTTATTTCCATCCTCGGAAGTTCCATGTTTAAATAAATATTTAACAAGAATTTAATTTCAATAAAAGTTATTATATAGGATTGAAATCCTTTATTTTCAGTAACTCTAACATAAAACAATATACCTGAGGTTTGCTTCACTAATCCAAATATATTCTTTTACTTTCTGCTTTAGTTTACAGAATGACGACATGCATATTTTGCAGATACTTTTTTTCAAATTGATTATACTTTATACCTTGTTACTTACTACCTCCTCCTTTGCTTGAAACCAGAATAGCTGCGTCACTTTTCTCAAATACTTGGAAAAAAACGAATATTTACAACAACTATATTAAGAAAATAGACTTATTTATAGAAGAAAACAGTAAAAATACTGTTATTTGAATCAAGTTAATAGATTACCACCAAATTACCACCAAGCAGTGATTACCACCAAAAATACCACCAGGGCCTGGAATTACCACCAAATGGGGTAATTACCACCCAATTGGCAACGCTGCTGATACGTATCGTATCGTATCGGAATATTGCGATACACTAGGGACGATACGATATTTTTAAAACGATACGTATCGTATCGCCTAAAACGATACTTGATTTTGTATCGGCACATAGAGACGATATTTCGCTATTATTTTCTCGGCTGTAAAACAATTATGTTTTATCTATTTTCAACAAGAATTCTTCAAAGTGTTCTTTCCGTGGTACTACAATTAAAACAAGTGGAAATACCTCGATGGCCGTATTTTTAACTGCAGTGTATAAAACGATATGTGTCGTATCGTTTATGCACAATATGTTAAGCGATACGATACGTGTATCGCGATACGATATCTGACTCCGATACGTATCGTATCGCCGTATCGCGATTCACGGCCGTATCGCACATCACTAGGGTTCTCCTGGTTTCAGTGTTACCACCAGGTAGATAAAATGTTACCCTAAACATGTGATCAAATTTCCCTAAATTACCCTAAACGTTTTGTAAATTACCCTAAAATTACCCTAAGAATTGATTTTCTTCTCTAAAAGCTCAAAATACACTCGAGATTGGTTTTAAAACATAATTAAGTCATAAAAATAAGGTAACATAACATTTAATATTCGTCTTTGGCCCTACATCACACATAAAACGAAATATGTATTAAAAAATTCAAATAAATATTCTGTTGTAATATCTTTATTCAGCGCCATATTTAATGTGCTGGTGTCGCTGATAATAAAACCTTGCTGATACATATTATTATCAGTTGTTGGGAGTACTTTATTGTTTTATAAACTTATTATTATGTTTCACTTTTACAAATTTGTTAATGTTATTTTGTCTAAATAATAATGCCCAGAGAATATGTTTGTCATCTTATTACTAATTGATTAGATCAATAGGTTTCATTGCAATACACCACATCACACAAATTTACACATGTTTTACCTTGTGATATTTTTATGTGCGCTCACTTGGCTCACTAATGGGGATTTCACAGACATAAAACTCAATTTAGTTCTTTCATACAAATATGTGTCAAAATAGAGCAAATCTTCAATAAACATATTTTCTACAACCTTCAATAAACATATTTTCTACAACAGCGCTGTAAATCCAACAACCTATATTTAACTAAACTAACCCGATATATTTTTACTGTTTAGGGTTTTCTATATTGTTAAATGGTGCCCAATTTTGGATACATAACATAATGTGCCTCAATTTTATCTGTTTAAAATTAAACTTTGTGTTCTTTGTGATTACATGCATCATTAGTCTAATACTTAATAGGTTATAGGATATACATATGCTAGTTATATCTCTTTTATAGTACTTTTAATTTACCCAGCACTTAATGTAAACGTTCCTGGAAAACTCATTTTACAAAGCCAAAACATCTAAATTTAAATTATAAAGGGCTCTAGATTTTACCCTAAAAACTCTATTACCCTAAAAAAGGGTAATTACCCTAAAAGTGGCAATACTGCCTGGTTTACGTTTTGTTATTCCGTTGGCTGTGGGCTCCATGGACTACAGATTATTTGGAGACTGGTCATGGGAAAGGAAAAATGTGACAAGATTTTGAGCCGCTGCTTATAATAGAGTTGGAACTTGACATAACCACCAGTTTATGTCGCTGTGGTAGCGGATTTTATTTTGATGTTATTGACAGTGTGATCAATATAGTGTAATACAACTCTATGATGCAGTGTACAACTAGCATCCTAAAGTTAAAACTAATATAGACAGAGGTACCACCTAGTGTTTTTTGCCCCCCTCTGCACCCGAAACCCCATACAGCCTACATTTGTAATACGTGATAACCAGTTTTATAATGTTTAGTCAGTCCAATCCCACGGCCAGTGGAATGAGAACTACAAATAGGTTAATAATTTCCGTAAGCAGCTTTAAACTAATAATCTTCCTTTAGAGCTAAAGTTTTCGCTGATTTGATTTTGTATGTTTGTAGTTAATAAGTAGAATTGGTAGTGTAGTTATATCATTAGTATATAATAATAATAATAATAATATCTTTATTTGTCTTTGAACACAAGTTACATTGTGTAATGGACATCGTCTTATAATAGCAATTATTGTTATAAACAATAATAAAAACACAGTGATCATAATAAAAATAAAAACATAATTATCCAAGAAAACAACAGTTCTTAACCAAAATTACCCCTAAAATCTAGAAAAGCCTTTACGTCATAAAAAACATTGTTAATGAGGAAAGTATTAAGTTTGCGTTTAAAAGAATTGAAAGGCATTCTACGAAAATTTATAGGTAGTTTATTAAACATTGATATTTGCAAATATTTATGGGAACTTGAACATTTTTGTAAACGAGGTCTGCTAATATTTAGATTTTGGCAGTTGCTGGTTTCATATCCATGGACCTCGTTCCTCAATGAAAATTGTTCATTATTCTCTTTTACATACAGAATATTTTGATAAATAAAAATATTTTGCACGGACATGATTTGAAACTTTTTGAAAAAAGGTTTGCAGCTATCTTGTTGAGGAATACCTGTCATAATACGCAAGGCCTTTTTCTGCCACAAAAGTACCTGCCCAGCTCTGGAACTATATGCAAAGTCACATTATAAACAAATAAATTTTACAAACTTAGTCGTACAATTTAATCTCAAAACATATTTTCCCCGTACCGTAATTTATCTTTGACCTGAAATCGATGAGATTATTCGATCATAAGATATACCACAATATTTTTCTTGTCTATGGATCTATCTGCATTAGCATCCATTTGTTTGAGTTTGTAAAACCGGTAATGTTTGAAGAAATGAACTAGTTAGCTTGTGAAACATAATATATGTCTTTTGCCTGTGCCTGAACCGTCACATAAAACCTAATTTGTGAAACAATGTAAAATAAAACGTACAAAGTGCATCTTGGATACAAGAGCTTGTGAAACATAATATATGTCTTTTGCCTGTGCCTGAACCGTCACATAAAACCTAATTTGTGAAACAATGTAAAATAAAACGTACAAAGTGCATCTTGGATACAAGAGCTTGTGAAACATAATATATGTCTTTTGCCTGTGCCTGAACCGTCACATAAAACCTAATTTGTGAAACAATGTAAAATAAAACGTACAAAGTGCATCTTGGATACAAGAGCTTGTGAAACATAATATATGTCTTTTGCCTGTGCCTGAACCGTCACATAAAACCTAATTTGTGAAACAATGTAAAATAAAACGTACAAAGTGCATCTTGGATACAAGAGCTTGTGAAACATAATATATGTCTTTTGCCTGTGCCTGAACCGTCACATAAAACCTAATTTGTGAAACAATGTAAAATAAAACGTACAAAGTGCATCTTAGATATAAGTGCTGAGCAACTTGTTCGGGCCAAATAGTTTATTCCTTGTATGTACAATTAAGTAAACAAGTCACTGGAATCCTGCCATAGCGTGTACAGAGCACATCCTATGGATACATTTATCGTGCCGATGTACTTTTGTAATTTAAAATCAAATTAGCTGATTTAGGAGGAATTTTAGTTTCGAGGTTGAAGAACGTGGGCTCGTAGTTTGGATCAAAGTAGTAGAATAGTTGGTGAGAACATGGCAAGTTGTGGTCGCGTCGGAGGAAACAAACAAACCTCCAGGTCAAATACTCGCGCTCGTCAGCGGGTAAAAATAGGCGGCAGTTGCTATAGTACTGTCCACGTTTATTTGGCCCTAGCTCGCCATGAGATTCGCTGAACAGATGCGAGTTCTAGCCGCGTTGGAGCCAAACAATTCAAGTCAAACATTCGCGGTAACAAATGTACAGCTACGGATATTCTATTGTACTGTTTCAGGTTTACTACTGTGCCCTGTTACTCTTTCAAATTAGCCATGAATAGAGCTCGTTGAGGAGGGGCGGGATTTGAAAGTTTACATTGGTCTTATGAAAGAAGCAGGTAGAAACAACATTGGCGTTCGTCGCGGGTGAAAAGTTGTATTGCCAGAGAAAATTGTACTGTCCATGTTTAGTTGGCATTAGCTTTAACCAAACCTTGTACATTATAAATCTATAAAGTGCTCTGGGGATTTTGAACAAGGAGGTGGAGTTATATTTTAACAAAGGTTAAGGTTAGCGTTAGCAGCTAACTGTAAGCTAATAACGTAAACTAAAAAAGTATACTTATGGCACGGCGTCTTACTGTTGCGATTTTACACTGGATATGGTGCTTTTATTTCAAAACTGACCATTGCATAAGATCTTACAAAATAAAATAGGTGCAAATAATTTACTAGTAAAACCTAAAACATATAAATACCCCTTTGTTTCCTTGTAGTCTTCAAATGGTGAATACAAACAAGTCAAGTTGAAGTTGCGTTCGCCATAGTAAAATGGTACTGTATTAGAGTTAGGGGCATCTCAGTTGGCGGAAGATGAAAATAAACAATTACTATTCATTTCATACACTTTTCCAGTATTAGTCAATTTAAATCATATGTATTGTTACCATATGGATAAACAAACAGATCAATGTTAATGTTATTGATAGTTATTTATTCCTTGGCTTGGTTATAATTATCTAAGTTATAGCATTCAAGAATAAGTTATTCTTTTCTTTTTCAATTTAATTTTTGTTACTTACTTTTGTTTCCTTTCATTTAGATTGTACTTATTGTTTTACTTGCCTGTAATTTGTATTGCTGGTATTTTATTTTTAATTTACTACAGTATTTTTGTTTTCTTTTATCCATTAGTTGTTTTTCATAGTTAAAAAGTAGGCTACTTATTTTGAGTTGTTTTCCTTTACTGTTTTTCTTTTAAAACAGCATTTGATGTTTCAGTTTTATTTTTAAGCCACAAACCTGTGGTGCGTAATGTCTAAACTTGGTCGTACAGGTAGTGTTTTGAATAGTCAAAGTAGGGAGATCGTTTATAACGTTTTCAAGTACTTATATGATAATGGAAATGGTACTTGGTACTACGTCGTACGAGGCAATTAGTAAAGTAGTAGAAACTACTATAAAGACTATTATACTACACAGACAATGAGGGAAGTAACAAGAGAGCATTGTAAAAAGGTTTGTAAACACGTCGAGGGGCAGGAAAATAAATACATAGAAGAGGAACATATCTTCGACAATTATATTGATAGTTTCATTATCACTGACTCCATGACGGACTCTGACAACTCGGAAGACTCCAAATACGATGATGATTGCTGTGAAAATATACAAGGCCTGCATCATAAATACAAATATACTTTTAATTTGTAAGCAATTAAACAATGTGTTGTTATAAAATGCAACTTTTATACTGTAATAAAATTCTGTACGATTTATCGATCTTTTTGAGGTTTGGTTCTTAATTTGAGTTCATTTCATGGGTTGCTGGCTGACTGGTTAGTCCCTTTACAACTTTTTGGAATAACAATTTTTTATAAGCCGAGTTCACTTCCAAAATTTTTAAGTGGTGTCTAAATCAAGGAAGTTAGAAAGGTGTCCTAATTTGATGGTGATAGAACCAACTGAGTTCATGTAATTTGTTCTCGAGAAACACAAATCGTCTCGCATATTGCCTAAAACGACTCAAGTTATGTCACTCTAATTAATATTTCAACTCTATAATAGCTTACCCTAAAACTATAAATAGGGTCAATTATACTTTGGACAAAAAGTGATGTTGAATTTTTAAATGGTATCTAGAATAGAATTTTATTTGTATTCTTTGGAAATTTGTTTACAGTCTATATATAATAATAATATTTATTCAGTGGCAATGTTTACAAATGTACTGGGATTTACAACACAATATTTAATTTATGGGTAGATCTTTTAACCAGGTAAGGTAGGCCTGAGTCCTATCATTACCTTCCTGGCTTTATATAGATAGATAGTTAAATGTATCTATGAAGTCATTTAAATAATTGTTGGTTTATTTATATAGATTTTACTGTTAGATCAGTAAAAGGAACTAAATAAAACCATAAAAAATATCATTTATTGTTTAATTTGTAAATATAAACAGATGGGTATAGTAAGAACTTTAAACATGTGTTATGTTTTCAGAACTGAATTATGACCCAAAGTACGTAAAAGGGTAGTAGTTTGTTTATTTATATGTTGCGTCAACTGTAATGCCTTCAACAACACAAGGGAGTTGCTTTTATATCGGCCATGATTTTTGGCACCTAAAACGTAGGTGGAATCTGCACACGCATTCATAACATCTATTTATAAATTTTAAAAATATAAAATTGTTGTTGGGGCTCTAAGGGTTAGTAAAAATAAGTTGTAGTAGTGCTCTTTTATTTTATTTCGAGTTTTTTTTTCATATTTCGGAGATGCAAAAAGCAAAAAACTGGACAGTTTGGGCTGATAAGAGTTGTCGTGCTTATTCGTTTGCATTTACCTTCATTATTTTCTATAAACAACTAATAAACTCTAACAGTAGTAGCCTATTTAGCAGGCGTGACTTTTATGCGTGTTGTTATTATTACTAATGATGTGCGTGTGTTGTCATTTGTTAACTTTTGTGTAAGATGTCTGGCATTTTTGTGGCGAGTCGTTGGCATAGGAAAGTCTGCAACGCCATATTACTAATTTGCTAAATTCGCCAGTCATTGGTATCACGCAATCACGCATCACAGGGTTTGTGTTGGGAGATGAGTCTGTAAAAGCCGTTTAGTGATTGAATAGTTTTTCAAATAGTTATAACTGGAACTGTTACTTTATTTCAACTGTATCTTTATTTGTGTTATTTCAAATGTCATGTAGACACGTGAAAGCGGGGTTAAATAATCAGCCAAGATGACCAATTCGGCTTAACGAAAGCGAGAAATTCGTTATGATAAATACAAAATGAGCAGTTCACGCCGTCTGTATTCATAAGACGCTTTCATCTTGGACCTTTAGTTACCTTTATTTCGTGAAAATACTAAAATTATAATAAACTGGAAAATGCTGTTTGCTTCCTATAGTCTAGTTAACTATTACTGTATAAACGACAACCCATTCCACGTAAGAAGGCTTCTGCTATCAAATAAATGAATTGTGTCCCTCAGAAACGTAACATTCTTTCCTCGGTGAACCCCATGACAATTCCAGAGAGTGGAACTGTAAAATGTATATAACTGGTTATTGTTGTTCAACATTATTCGAATCGTTATTCACGTTTTTATGAGAGCGTGTAGATGTAGCGCAGAGAGCTATACTAGAAATTCAAATTGTAGGAAATGATCACTTTCGAGAGATTTTACGCACATAAGTGATAGGTAAACGAGTAGCTGTATCTTTACAAAATATTGTGACACTTTTGTTATTTTTCTTGGATTTTGGAGTTTAAAATCATAACAAAATAATCGCAAAAATTGATTTAAAACAACCAATGAGTTCTTCAACTAACTCTCACGTGGTTAAGTAAGTGTATGATGTGGTTTTCCTCGGAGCAAAGCTCGGCCCCCAGGTACTAATATATATTTAAATTGATCTTGTTGAGGAAAACTCATTACCTCTATTTGAAAAATTCAGTACCTCAAAGGGCTTGGAGTATGACTCGTAATTAATTCAGGTTACACTAAACTACCAAGGAGAAATATTAAACTGTAACCTCGATCTGTGACTGTGAGAGGTACCGTTATGTTTAGTGTGGGACCTCAGTCCTACGACATAGGTACTCAACAACGACGTGTTTTACTCAGCGTTTTACTCGTCATTCCAACATGGCCGAACCAACGGTGACGTGAGTTGCAACTAGGAACACCGCCCCAGTCTTCCAACAAAAAATTAAATCATCAAAACATTTATCTCTGTTATAAGAACAACTTTTTGTTATTACTTCGTATGACCGAGTAAGTTTGTAAAGTGAAAGACTAAACAATCGGAGTTTGTAATATATTATGTCGTGTGTTTGTAAAATGGATAATTTCAATAAAAAACAATTTATTTTACTCCCGAATAGTTCACGCACGAGTAGTTTGACGAAGAGAACATCGACTCTCATTTATATTGATTAAATTTTGGAAAGGTATTAGGTATGTATACAAGTAGGTAGTTTTCATGTTTTCTTAAAGTGCACTTTTTTATACATGGTTTTAATAATGTTTACCGCAGTTTTCTTTCTAATATTAATCAAATGAGTACTACATTGTAAATAATAATTAACAAATTAGTTTACAGATTATAACCGTTTGTGGATTTCACATATTTTAAACATTTCTTGACAACGTCTGAAGTCTGAAGGCTTACTCTGTCTAAAAGCCTAAAAGACACGCTAAAAAACGGTTCGGCCCTCAGAAAAACGCCTCGGGGTAGGCCTAATCATATCCCTCGGTCTTCGGTCGCCGTCCCATCCGAAGGGCGAAGGACCGTTCGCCGCAGCCGGTTAGTGCGAACGCAGCTAGGTGGGAGTACGGGGGGATCCAAGGACACAGAGTTCGATTAGTTTTTTGTAAGCGCGCTGTTGCCGGCGCGTGCACAACGTGGCAACGCCGCGCCGTTCTAGCGCTCCACTCCTCCACTCCTTTTGCGACGTTGCCAAGTTGGACGCGATCCAGCCTTTAATGAATTACTGTCTGCAATCGCCTAACTCCTCTCTTCTATTTTGTTGTATATCGTGTATTTTTAAATATATCGACGCGTAATTAAACCTCTCGTGTCTCGTGTGATAACCGACAGCTATCTTCGTTGTTGAAACGTCATGTATATTGTGAGTTGTTTTCATTAGATATTTCGAGTTACTTGAACGGCGGGGGAATTTTTTCAGTTTTGCGGATGTCTACGTTAGTGTAAACAGTTTTTTAAACATGTGTTGTAAATACATGAGTTAACATTATGTGTTGCTTGGTATCAAATGCACCAGTGCAAAATATTACCGAATTCGACAAGACGACAATAATCCGTGTTCCATTTTCAAAATCCAGTTTTTTGCTAACCGCATCTAAAGGTAACTGTTCTATTGGGCAGCAAATTTTGCATCATGCAGTCGTTTCGTTTGTTGGTAGAATTACGGAAACGACTTAACGGGGACAGTAATATTGTAATTTAAAAACAGGGACAACCGAATTTACTTTTCTCCACAAGTACAGGATGTTTACTTTTGAATCATACATTCATTGTGTGCTTTTTAAAATTGCGAGACAAATCCTTGGTCGAAGCCTTGAACCCTTGATACATTTTTAGCAGGCGCCGGATACAGCGCGGAGGTCATGGGGGTCATGACCCCCCCCAAAACTTCAGACCTTCATGTATTTTACCAAATTTTCACCGTAAAGTTTATTGTATTTTGACAACTTATATTTTACCCCTTTATGACCCCCCCCCCAAAACCAGAAAAATAAATAAATGGTTGCTTGACCATTTTATAATTAAATTAATTGTAGTTGGTGGAATCCTACATCAGTATGGAGTACAAAAGAATTTTTTATTTTTTAGATATCCATCCTAACTCCGATGGCAGCCATTTTTGTTTTTGGTGACACGCAGATATTTGCATTTGTAAGGGTTTGCGGGAAATAACAGTACTCAAACACGGTGACCCCTAAAGCGATGAAACAAAAACTATTTTGTTTAGAAAGAAGTATACTAAGTATTATGTTCAGTCCATATTTTATAAATTTGTTGATCTTCATAGTCCTAGATCCACCCAAACATTTGAGATTAAAATTAACAAATATAAATTTTCAAAGACATTTTACCTCAAGATGGAATGTAATCCCAGGATTTATTTTGCGTTTGTGTTTAGCTACCTAAACTTGCTAAATTTAACCAAATTACAAACTCTGATATTTCCTATAAAAGTTACAATATTTCAGAATCGGAAAATTTTCAAAAAAGTCAATTTTTGAAGTTTAATATCTCCATTGGAACAAAATTTAAAAATCTGAAAATTGTACACATTAACCCTCTATTGTAGGTCATGACACTGTATAAATCTCTTCTTTGAGATTTGTCTACAAGTCATGTTATAGGTCCTCAAAATCGGGGAAAAACACAATTTAATGAGAAGGCTGAGCATAAACGTTACCAAGCATACCAATTATTATCACTAGAATTACTGTTACTGATTACTATTATAACTTGACATTTGTGATTTCATTTCAGTCCATCTTACCTTTCATTATCATTGCTTCCTTTAAATAATAGTATATATGAATAAGTAGAAATGGAAGCGGTTGTTATACAGTTACACATTTTATGTACAGAACCCACACAATTATTTATTCACTAGATTCCACACAATACACTCCAATACAACACAACAAAATATAATGCTACTAATATTATAAACTACCTGGCCCGACAGACGTTGTCCTGTCCTGATGTCATTGAATTTGTTTTACGTCAAAATGCTCTTTCGTTATTTTAAGATGAGCTTGTTCGTGTCGCTCACTCGCCTCCAGCTGTAGTTGTTTGTCAGTGATGGTAAAGGAAGTCATATATGGTCAAACTATTCAAAGATTTGTAATGCTGGTCAGGTTAATATTTTTAATGTGTTTGAATTTGTAGCGAGCGAAGCCGCGGGTACATATATATATATATACATATATACATATATATATATAGTTGATCAATTTATTATACAGTTCCTGGTCTACATGTAAGTGTTACTATATGAACATTTAGCTCAATTTTAATTTTTTAATTTCAATTGCGATTCTTCTTCTATTTTAACTAATTAAGAAGCTTAGATATTTCTTAATTTACTTTTAAAGTGATATTATGTGATATTCCTTTGTATATTGTTAGTTCTGTGGGGCTTACTTTTCTTAAAATATTTTTCATAGGCAACCAGCTTGATATTTCTTATTAGATGTAGTTGGTCCAGCAGGATGGTAAAATGCGACGTACACATATTTTTTTGGCCACTAATATCAATCACTTCTGCAAGCCACCACTGATCGCCATATACACAAGCAATGTAGAGTATTTTACAAGCAAGTACGTAAAGCTGAATTTGAAAGTAGAGGGATGCAGTTCAAATACTGTAGACTGCAATGTAACATGAGCACTTAATTTACTAGTTATGTTCGATCAGTTTATCAGTTGAGATTCACTGTTTAAAAGTGATATTGTCTGGCAAATTCAAGCACATTAAAAATACTAACCTGACCAGCATTATCAAATCGGTGTATAGTTTTACCATATGACTTCCTTTGCCTTCACTGACAACAACTATACAGCTGGAGGCGAGTGAACGAAACGAACAAGCTTATCTTAAACAACGCACAAGCATTTTGACGTAAAACAAATTCAGTGACATCAGGACAGGACAACGTCTGTCGGGCCAGGTAGTTTATAATATTAGTAGCATTATATTTTGTTGTGTTGTATTGGAGTGTATTGTGTGGAATCTAATAATAATTGTGTGGGTTCTGTACATAAAATGTGGAACTGTATAACAACCGCTCCCATTTCTACCTATTCATATATACTATTATTTAAAGCAAGAAACGATAATAAAAGGTAAGATGGACTGAAATAACAAATGTCAAGTTATAACAGTAATCAGTAACAGTAATTCTAGTGATAATAATTGGTATGCTTGGTAACGTTTATGCTCAGCCTTCTCAGTAAATTTGTGTTTTCCCCCGATTTTGAGGACCTATAACATGACTTGTAGACAAATCTCAAAGAAGAGATTTATACAGTGTCATGACTTACAATAGAGGGTTAATGTGTACAATTTTCAGTTTTTAAAATTGTGTTCCAACTGAGATATTGCGCTTCAAAAATTGACTTTTTTGAAAATTTTCAGATTTTTAAATATTGTAACTTTTATAGGAAGTAAATACAGTATCAGAGTTGGTATTTTTGGTTAAATACATTAAGTTTGGATAGCTACACACATTAACAAAATTAATCCTGAGATTACAGTCCATCTTGAGGTAATATGACTTTGAAAATTGATATTTGTTCATTTTAATCTCAAATGTTTGGGTGGATCCAGGACTAATATCAACAAATTTATAAAATATGGATTGAACATAATATTTAGTATTCATCTTCCTAAACAAAATATTTTTTTTCATCACTTTAGGGGTCACCGTGTTTGAGTGCTGTTATTTCCCGCAAACCCTTACAAATGCAAAAATCTGCTTGTCACCTAAAACAAAAATGGCTGCCATCCAAGTTAGGATGGAAATAAAAAAAAAATAAAAACATTCTTTTGTACTCCATAATGATGTAGGATTCCACAAACTAAAATTCATTTAATTATAAAATGGTCAAGCAACTCCTCCTGGATCACTTGAAATGGACAGACCCGTACGGGAAATACCAGCCCCCCTCTCCAGAGAAAGTCAGATTAGTCATGCGTGAATCTCGACACCCAACTAAATTAACTTTTTACTGAATTTTCATTGGCATATTTATAACACAACATTCATATTACTGAAATATATATTGAGGCTTTCTATCTTTTTAAGGAAGCGCGGGCATTTTCTATGTTTGGTGAAAATAAACAAATACTGTACGTTTTTACCAGTGACATAACTAATGAAGCATGTCTGCACTGATATCTTACACTAAATAAACGTACCATCATCAGCGATTGATTTCTAACCAATGAATCGCCTGAAATGATCTTAGTTGTGTCGGTCGAGTTATGTAAACATCAGTAATTACTCCTAATCAGTTATGGAAAATGTCCGCAATCATTTCTTAAATAACATAAACTCACCATCAACAACAATGAATAATACAAATTATTACTCCTGCTTAGCAGATTATGGCAATCTAACATTGAATAATATGGTTACTTACTTTTATACTCTATACATATTTTCCAACATTACCTGTGGAAGAAACCCTTAGAAAATCAAAGTGCCCTAGATATAGGGTTAAGAATAATATCAGTAAATCTGTGATGCAACCGTGTTATTGACCTTGTGGCAGAGTTATATCGCGAAGTTGCGTCCAGAAGTTCGAAAATAACCGACGGTTTGTTGTTAGGTTTAAAAAATCTCATTTTATAGAAACTGCAAATACAAATCTAGCGGTATTATAAATTGCATTTTTTGAATTTGTGTAAAATATTTCTAAAATGCAAAACAGGGGTTTCCGTTATTTAATTTACGTTAAACGCAAATATAAAATTCACACAACACAACGACGGAATACAGTTTAATACCGGTACATTAATTCCTAACAAACACATATTGGGAACAGATTGATGTATTTTATTAAAGGTAGTGGTAGTGCGCACTAACACCTCTAAAAACAATATATATTATTAAATACAAATGTATTTGTAAATACAAACTATATAATAATAATACATCGACTACACTTATAACTGTAAGCGGCTTTAAAGGGTCACCACCACCTACAAAAGTAATGGCAAAGCCGAGACTCTTATTTGCTGTCTGCTCACACAGCTTCACACAACTGATTGTTGTATAAACTTGACTGTGAGTATATTATCTGTGAGCAATTTTTTTTATTTCTATTTCATTCATTGATTTAAAAAAAAACAACTTTTGATTCAGGCCTTTTATACTAAGTAAATATAAGGATTTAAAAATAAATATGATAAAACATTATCCTATTAAAGCAACTTTAATATGCTTCGATGGTATGTTACTATACTAATTAGTAAAACTCAACACTCTTGTCAACACATAACAATGCCATTTTACATGATCAAATACAACAAGCTGTCAATGGTGGTAGAAGAGTAGATGGCTGCGATAACAGCTGAGGAAGAGTGACCAGTGATATTTTGATATCATTGGCCGCCCTCCCTCAGATGGCATCGCATTTCTTGAAGTGCTGGCGTTGATTATCGTGGGGTTCCGCAATATCCATATGTTAATACATCTACTCCATACATCTAGATATAATACATCTACTCCAGATAGCACAACTGGTCCTAAGGTAGGGGTGTAGCCTATAGTTTGGTTAGGCTCTACGTAATATAAACATAAGTTAGAGTTAGACATGAGTAAACTGAAATTGATACTATTACATTTGTCTACAGCTTGGTTTAATTAGATTTGACTCAAGTCCCTACTAAAGAAATAAATGACAATATGAGGGACAAGTGAAATGAAAATACTGTCATTCGCTTGTAAAAACATAAAAGTGCCATTTAACATGAACAAATACAATCATCTGTCAATGGGAGGTCTTCTGTTAAGCCCCGTTTTCATTCTAACAGTTTCTGCTCAAAACATTGTTCTGAGCTAAACTCAAAAAAAAGGACCAAGTAATATGTTTATTGGAAAAAAACGTTCGCAAACGGTCTTGAACATTGTTGGCCAACAAAATGTGTTTTGAGCCGATGCAGCTGACAACAAAGTTTTGGGGAGAGCTCAAAACATAATGGAAACGGTGTCCCAACATCCAACACTGTCACGAGCAGAGTTCGAGCATGCGCAGTGAGCGTTAGCAGCCGACGCCACGCCAGCCCGCACTGTCGCGCCCTTGGTCGCCGCGTTGTTTCTGTCGACAACACGTTGTTTTGATTGGGACTTGGGTAATTACTATGCCGTTCTATTAGTTTATACAATAGGTTATGGGACTGTTGTTCTTTAGCCTGTTTGACAGTAGTTAAACAATTATTTTTTAAGTAATTAAATCGTTCTACATACGCATTTCAATAAAGTTAAGCACAGAAAATTGTTATATATTCTAGTGATTTACTGTAAATTTGCTATATTTTTTTAACTTCTTGTTAGTTTGAAATGAACAGTTGTTTCTATAAATAATAAATACGAATTTGGTATAACTAATCAAGCGTGTGCATTAAACCAAATTTGCCTTATCAGTTCATCTCCATCAGATTTATAAACTAAATAACTGGTTTAAAATTTCGAACTCTAATCTATTTTTAATCGTTTTTGTTTTGCCTTATTTAAGTGTGTAAGAAATTATTAGTAGACCTATTCCAGCAAATAGAATAATAGTTTGGTTTCTTAAAACACAGGCCTACCGACACACTAAATTCTAAAGAACTCTCCATGTAAATGATTTATTACAGTGAAAGATAAATACTTAACTGGGCTATATTAACACATGTTGGTGATTAATTTTAAATTAGGGATTATACGACTTCTATTGGATTTGACGTGAAAAATTACGAGGATACAGCTGTTTTTATTGGATAACAAGTGTATGGAAACATAATTTTTTTGTAAAACAGTTTTAACAAACGCTGTAACAGTTTTTGCGTTAGACTGTATTAACATACATGTGTAGCAACACGAGTGTGGCTACGGCTACAAAAGAACGTATGTATTAATGCACGAACGCTTCGCGCGTGCAGAGAAGATAGCTTTTCGCGGGAAATGTTGGCACGAGTTGGGAGAATGGAAACGGCCTCCATCAATGTTTTGAGCTGAGTTGGGAGAATGGAAACGGCCTCCAACACTGTTTTGAGCTAGGCTCAAAACAGCTTTGAGCTTAGCTCAAAACATTGTTCAAGTAAATGTTTAATCGAAACGAGGCTTTAGTCTGCTGTAGAAATAAACGACAACTAACCATATACTGCCAAAACTATATGACACACATAGTTTTACAAAATCATTTTTCCATTGCCTTAGTCAATCTCTATTGCGTTTTCTACAATGCCTAATGTATGTTCAGTATAAGTACCAATGCAATTTATAATGTCGTGATACAATACATGTGTTTAATGTACATTAAAAAATAACACGTAAAATTCATCAAAAGTGATTTAAATTAAGACTTATTGCTAGTGCATTTTTAAAGGAATTTAGGTCTAATGCAGAGGCTCTTATGCTACAGCGGTTAGGATTATTTATTATATTTGTATACAGCCAGACTATTGCTAAACGGAGCAATATGTAAAAAAGCTTCATTTCATGCAGCAATAGTGCAGAACCTAAAAATGTGTAACCACGGACTTGTCACAACATAACAATAACCATTATACATGAACAAATACAACAAGCTGTCAATGGTCGGGTCTTCTGTTAATCTGCTGCAGTTGTAAAGCGCTTCTAGGACAGTAGATGGCTGCGATAACAGCTGTGGGAGGGCGGACAATGATATATTCTTATATATAATTGGTCATTCTCCCACAGATGGCATCGCATTTCTTGAAGTGCTGGCGTTGATTATCGTGGGGTTCCGCAATATCCATATGTTTTAATGCTAGCTAGGTATAATACATCTACTCCAGATAGCACAACTGGTCCTAAGGTAGGGGTGTAGCCTATTGTTCGGTTAGGCTCTACGTAAAATAAACATAAGTTAGAGTTAGATATGAGTAAACTAAAATTGATACTATTACATTTGTCTACAGCGTGGTTTAATTTGATTTGACTCAAGTCCCTACTAAATAAATAAATTACAATTTTATGTACAAGTTAAATTAAAATATTGTCACACACTTGTAAGAACATAACAGTGCCATTTAAGAAATCGAACAAATACCGTCAATGGGGGCTCTTCTTTTAACTGCTGTAGTAATAAATACACTTAATATAGTCAAAACTATATGACACACATAGTTTAACAAAATCAGTTTTCGATTGCTTTTGTCAATCTCTTATGCGTTTTCTACGATTCCTAATGTATGTCCAGTATAAGTATCAATGTAATTTACAATATTGTACTGCATTAAATGTGTTTTGTTTATATTAAAATACAACCACACGAAAAATCCTACGACAAATATTTTAAATTTCAACTTAATGCAAATGCATTTTTAACGGAATTTAGCTCTAATGCAGAGGCTCTGGTGCTACAGCGGTTAGGATTTTTTTTATATTTATATACAGCCAGACTATTGATAATCGAAGCAATATGTACAAATGCTACATTTCATACAACTATTGTGCAGAATTTAAAAATGTGTAACCACGCACTTTTCACAACATACCAGTAACCATTATACATGAACAAATACAGCAAGCTGTCAATGGTGGGCTCTTCTGTCAATCTGCTGCAGTTGTAAAGCGCTTCTAGAAGAGTAGATGGCTGCGATAACAGCTGAGGAAGTGACAGTGATATTTTGATATCATTGGCCGCCCTCCCTCAGGTGGCATCGCATTTCTTGAAGTGCTGGCGTTGATTATCGTGGGGTTCCGCAATATCCATATGTTAATACATCTACTCCATACATCTAGATATAATACATCTACTCCAGATAGCACAACTGGTCCTAAGGTAGGGGTGTAGCCTATAGTTAGGCTCTACGTAATATAAACATAAGTTAGAGTTAGACATGAGTAAACTAAAATTGATACTATTACATTTGTCTACAGCTTGGTTTAATTAGATTTGACTCAAGTCCCTACTAAAGAAATAAATGACAATATGAGGGACAAGTGAAATGAAAATACTGTCATTCGCTTGTAAAAACATAAAAGTGCCATTTAACATGAAAAAATACAATCATCTGTCAATGGGAGGTCTTCTGTTAAGCCCCGTTTCCATTCTAACAGTTTCTGTTCAAAACATAGTTTTGAGCTAAACTAAAAAAAAGACCAAGTAAAATGTTTGTTGGAAAAAACGCTCGCAAACGGTTTTGAACATTGTTGGCCAACAAAATGTGTTTTGAGCTGATGCAGCTGACAACAAAGTTTTGGGGAGAGTTCAAAACATAATGGAAACGGTGTCCCAACATCCAACACTGTCACGAGCAGAGTTCGCGTATGCGCAGTGAGCGTTAGCAGCCGACACCACGCCACCCCGCACTGTCACGCCCTTGGTCGCCGCGTTCTTTCTGGACAGAAAGAACGTCGAGACAACACGTGGTTTTGATTGGGACTTGGGTAATTACTATGCCGTTCTATTAGTTTATACAATAGGTTATGGGACTGTTGTCCTTTAGCCTGTTTGACAGTAGTTAAACAATTTTTTTTTAAGTAATTAAATCGTTCTACATACGCATTTCAATAAAGTTAAGCACAGTAAACTGTTATATATTCTAGTGATTTACTGTAAATTTGCTATATTTTTTTTAACTTCTTGTTAGTTTGAAATGAACAGTTGTTTCTATAAATAATAAATACGAATTTGGTATAACTTATCAAGCGTGTGCATTAAACCAAATTTGCCTTATCAGTTCATCTCCATCAGATTTATAAACTAAATAACTGGTTAAAATCGTTTTTATTTTGCCTTATTTAAGTGTGTAAGAAATTATTAGTAGGCCTAATAATATTTATAATGTCGTGATACAATACTTGTGTTTAATGTACATTAAAAAATAACACGTAAAATTCATCGAAAGTGATTTAAATTAAGACTTATTGTTTGTGCATTTTTAAAGGAATTTAGCTCTAATGCAGAGGCTCTTATGCTACAGCGGTTAGGATTATTTTTTAATATTTGTATACAGCCAGACTATTGCTTAACGGAGCAATATGTAAAAAAGCTTCATTTCATGCAGCAATAGTGCAGAACCTAAAAATGTGTAACCACGCACTTGTCACAACATAACAATAACCATTATACATGAACAAATACAACAAGCTGTCAATGGTCGGGTCTTCTGTTAATCTGCTGCAGTTGTAAAGTGCTTCTAGGACAGTAGATGGCTGCGATAACAGCTGAGGGAGGGCGGACAATGACATATTCTTATATATAATTGGTCATTCTCCCCAAGATGGCATCGCATTTCTGGAAGTGCTGGCGTTGATTATCGTGGGGTTCCGCAGTATTCATATGTTAATGCTAGCTAGGTATAATACATATACTCCATTTAGCACAACTAGTCCTAAGGTAGGGGTGTAGCCTATTGTTCGGTTAGGCTCTACGTAATATAAACATAAGTTAGAGTTAGACATGAGTAAACTAAAATCGATATTATTACATTTGTCTACAGCTTGGTTTAATTTGATTTGACTCAAGTCCCTACTAAATAAATAAATTACAATTTTATGTACAAGTTAAATTAAAATATTGTCACACTCTTGTAAGAACATAACAGTGCCATTTAAGAAATCGAACAAATACAATAATCCGTCAATGGGGGGTCTTCTGTTAATCTGCTGTAGTAATATACTACACTTAATATAGCCAAAACTATATGACACACATAGTTTAACAAAATCATTTTTCGATTGCTTTTGTACGATTGCTCTTATGCGTTTTCTACGATGCCTAATGTATGTCCAGTATAAGTATCAATGCAATTTACAATATTGTACTGCATTAAATGTGTTTTGTTTATATTAAAATACAACCACACGTAAAATCCTACGACAAATATTTTAAATTTCAACTTAATGCAAATGCATTTTTAACGGAATTTAGCTCTAATGCAGAGGTTCTGGTGCTACAGCGGTTAGGATTTTTTTAATATTTATATACAGCCAGACTATTGATAATCGAAGCAATATGTACAAATGCTACATTTCATACAACTATTGTGCAGAATTTAAAAATGTGTAACCACGCACTTTTCACAACATACCAGTAACCATTATACATGAACAAATAACACAAGCTGTCAGTGGTGGGCTCTTCTGTTAATCTGCTGCAGTTGTAAAGCGCTTCTAGAAGAGTAGATGGCTGCGATAACAGCTGAGGAAGAGTGACCAGTGATATTTTTGATATTATTGGCCGCCCTCCCTCAGGTGGCATCGCATTTCTTGAAGTGCTGGCGTTGATTATCGTGGGGTTCCGCAATATCCATATGTTAATACATCTACTCCATACATCTAGATATAATACATCTACTCCAGATAGCACAACTGGTCCTAAGGTAGGGGTGTAGCCTATAGTTAGGCTCTACGTAATATAAACATAAGTTAGAGTTAGACATGAGTAAACTAAAATTAATACTATTACATTTGTCTACAGCTTGGTTTAATTAGATTTGACTCAAGTCCCTACTAAAGAAATAAATGACAATATGAGGGACAAGTGAAATGAAAATACTGTCATTCGCTTGTAAAAACATAAAAGTGCCATTTAACATGAAAAAATACAATCATCTGTCAATGGGAGGTCTTCTGTTAAGCCCCGTTTCCATTCTAACAGTTTCTGTTCAAAACATAGTTTTGAGCTAAACTAAAAAAAAGACCAAGTAAAATGTTTGTTGGAAAAAACGCTCGCAAACGGTTTTGAACATTGTTGGCCAACAAAATGTGTTTTGAGCCGATGCAGCTGACAACAAAGTTTTGGGGAGAGTTCAAAACATAATGGAAACGGTGTCCCAACATCCAACACTGTCACGAGCAGAGTTCGCGTATGCGCAGTGAGCGTTAGCAGCCGACACCACGCCACCCCGCACTGTCACGCCCTTGGTCGCCGCGTTCTTTCTGGACAGAAAGAACGTCGAGACAACACGTGGTTTTGATTGGGACTTGGGTAATTACTATGCCGTTCTATTAGTTTATACAATAGGTTATGGGACTGTTGTCCTTTAGCCTGTTTGACAGTAGTTAAACAATTTTTTTTTAAGTAATTAAATCGTTCTACATACGCATTTCAATAAAGTTAAGCACAGTAAACTGTTATATATTCTAGTGATTTACTGTAAATTTGCTATATTTTTTTTAACTTCTTGTTAGTTTGAAATGAACAGTTGTTTCTATAAATAATAAATACGAATTTGGTATAACTTATCAAGCGTGTGCATTAAACCAAATTTGCCTTATCAGTTCATCTCCATCAGATTTATAAACTAAATAACTGGTTAAAATCGTTTTTATTTTGCCTTATTTAAGTGTGTAAGAAATTATTAGTAGGTCTAATAATATTTATAATGTCGTGATACAATACTTGTGTTTAATGTACATTAAAAATTAACACGTAAAATTCATCGAAAGTGATTTAAATTAAGACTTATTGTTTGTGCATTTTTAAAGGAATTTAGCTCTAATGCAGAGGCTCTTATGCTACAGCGGTTAGGATTATTTTTTAATATTTGTATACAGCCAGACTATTGCTTAACGGAGCAATATGTAAAAAAGCTTCATTTCATGCAGCAATAGTGCAGAACCTAAAAATGTGTAACCACGCACTTGTCACAACATAACAATAACCATTATACATGAACAAATACAACAAGCTGTCAATGGTCGGGTCTTCTGTTAATCTGCTGCAGTTGTAAAGCGCTTCTAGGACAGTAGATGGCTGCGATAACAGCTGAGGGAGGGCGGACAATGACATATTCTTATATATAATTGGTCATTCTCCCCAAGATGGCATCGCATTTCTGCAAGTGCTGGCGTTGATTATCGTGGGGTTCCGCAGTATTCATATGTTAATGCTAGCTAGGTATAATACATATACTCCAGTTAGCACAACTAGTCCTAAGGTAGGGGTGTAGCCTATTGTTCGGTTAGGCTCTACGTAATATAAACATAAGTTAGAGTTAGACATGAGTAAACTAAAATCGATATTATTACATTTGTCTACAGCTTGGTTTAATTTGATTTGACTCAAGTCCCTACTAAATAAATAAATTACAATTTTATGTACAAGTTAAATTAAAATATTGTCACACTCTTGTAAGAACATAACAGTGCCATTTAAGAAATCGAACAAATACAATAATCCGTCAATGGGGGGTCTTCTGTTAATCTGCTGTAGTAATATACTACACTTAATATAGCCAAAACTATATGACACACATAGTTTAACAAAATCATTTTTCGATTGCTTTTGTACGATTGCTCTTATGCGTTTTCTACGATGCCTAATGTATGTCCAGTATAAGTATCAAAGCAATTTACAATATTGTACTGCATTAAATGTGTTTTGTTTATATTAAAATACAACCACACGTAAAATCCTACGACAAATATTTTAAATTTCAACTTAATGCAAATGCATTTTTAACGGAATTTAGCTCTAATGCAGAGGTTCTGGTGCTACAGCGGTTAGGATTTTTTTAATATTTATATACAGCCAGACTTTTGATAATCGAAGCAATATGTACAAATGCTACATTTCATACAACTATTGTGCAGAATTTAAAAATGTGTAACCACGCACTTTTCACAACATACCAGTAACCATTATACATGAACAAATACAACAAGCTGTCAGTGGTGGGCTCTTCTGTTAATCTGCTGCAGTTGTAAAGCGCTTCTAGAAGAGTAGATGGCTGCGATAACAGCTGAGGAAGAGTGACCAGTGATATTTTTGATATTATTGGCCGCCCTCCCTCAGATGGCATCGCATTTCTTGAAGTGCTGGCGTTGATTATCGTGGGGTTCCGCAATATCCATATGTTAATACATCTACTCCATACATCTAGATATAATACATCTACTCCAGATAGCACAACTGGTCCTAAGGTAGGGGTGTAGCCTATAGTTTGGTTAGGCTCTACGTAATATAAACATAAGTTAGAGTTAGACATGAGTAAACTAAAATTGATACTATTACATTTGTCTACAGCTTGGTTTAATTAGATTTGACTCAAGTCCCTACTAAAGAAATAAATGACAATATGAGGGACAAGTGAAATGAAAATACTGTCACTCGCTTGTAAAAACATAAAAGTGCCATTTAACATGAACAAATACAATCATCCCTCCATGGGAGGTCTTCTGTTAAGCCCCGTTTCCATTCTAACAGTTTCTGCTCAAAACATTGTTTTGAGCTAACTCAAAAAAAGACCAAGTAAAATGTTTATTGGAAAAAAAGCTTGCAAACGGGTTTGAACATTGTTGGCCAACAAAATGTGTTTTGAGCCGATGCAGCTGACAACAAAGTTTTGGGGAGAGCTCAAAACATAATGGAAACGGTATCCCAACATCCAACACTGTCACGAGCAGAGTTTGAGCATGCGCAGTGAGCGTTAGCAGCCGACGTCACGACACCCCGCACTGTCGCGCCCTTGGTCGCCGCGTTCTTTCTGTTGACAACACGTTGTTTTGATTGGGACTTGGGTAATTACTATGCCGTTCTATTAGTTCATACAGTAGGTTGTGGGACTGTTGTCCTTTAGCCTGTTTGACAGTAGTTAAACAATTATTTTTTAAGTAATTAAATCTTTCTACATACGCATTTCAATAAAGTTAAGCACAGTAAACTGTTATATATTCTAGTGATTTACTGTAAATTAGCTATATTTTTTAACTTCTTGTTAGTTTGAAATGAACAGTTGTTTCTATAAATAATAAATACGAATTTGGTATAACTTATCAAGCGTGTGCATTAAACCAAATTTGCCTTATCAGTTCATCTCCATCAGATTTATAAACTAAATAACTGGTTAAAATCGTTTTTATTTTGCCTTATTTAAGTGTGTAAGAAATTATTAGTAGGTCTAATAATATTTATAATGTCGTGATACAATACTTGTGTTTAATGTACATTAAAAAATAACACGTAAAATTCATCGAAAGTGATTTAAATTAAGACTTATTGTTTGTGCATTTTTATAGGAATTTAGCTCTAATGCAGAGGCTCTTATGCTACAGCGGTTAGGATTATTTTTTAATATTTGTATACAGCCAGACTATTGCTTAACGGAGCAATATGTAAAAAGCTTCATTTCATGCAGCAATAGTGCAGAACCTAAAAATGTGTAACCACGCACTTGTCACAACATAACAATAACCATTATACATGAACAAATACAACAAGCTGTCAATGGTCGGGTCTTCTGTTAATCTGCTGCAGTTGTAAAGCGCTTCTAGGACAGTAGATGGCTGCGATAACAGCTGAGGGAGGGCGGACAATGACATATTCTTATATATAATTGGTCATTCTCCCCAAGATGGCATCGCATTTCTGCAAGTGCTGGCGTTGATTATCGTGGGGAGTAGTGGTGAATTACCGGGGAGGCATACTATTCGGCGCTTTTTTCCCATGTTATTCTTATGGGGATCAGTTTTTGCACCGACGCCCGATCCTACCCTACACAAATTTTCTTTTTGGCCCTTGCCTTATTTTCCCCCATTTAAAATTTGCATTAATTTTAATACATCCTTTGCAGAAATCCACGAGTTCAAAAATAACTCCACACTAAATAAACAACACATGTAAACAACTTAGAAGTTATTGTGTAGTAGATGTGAAATGGCGGTTTAACATCACTTCCGGCGCTTTTTCCCCATGTTATTCTTATGGGGATCAGTTTTTGCGCCGACGCCAGCTCCCGCCTATAGAGCTCCCGCCCGCTGGCCAATACTAATGTCCAACCCTTGCCTATATTAAATATATTGTCCCCATCCCCATCCCTCCTCTATATTTTTTAAAATTAATTTTCAAATTCTAAAAAACTATCTTTGGTGTTTACTGTCCGATTTGTCTGCAATTTGGATATGTTATTGTCCTAGGCAAGTGTTTTAATAAATTTCACTTACATTTCCCAAATTCACTATTACGGTCAAAAATATTTTTTGAAAAATACTGCCAATTGCCAACTTCTTTATTTACTGTCCGATTTGTCTTCAATTTGGATATGTTATTTTCCTAGGCAAGTGTTTTAATAAATTCCACGTACATATCCCAAATTCACTATTACGGTCAAATTAAAAAATATTTTTGAAAAATACTGCCAACTGCCACCTTCTTTATTAACTGTCTGATTTGTCTGCAATTTGGATATGTTATTGTCCTAGGAAAGTGTTTTAATAAATTTCACTTACATTTCCCAAATTCACTATAACGGTCAAATTAAAAAATATTTTTTGAAAAATACTGCCAATTGCCACCTTCTTTATTAACTGTCTGATTTGTCTTCAATTTGGATATGTTATTGTCCTAGGCAAGTTGTTTAATAAATTCCACTTACATATCCCAAATTCACTATTACGGTCAAATTAAAAATTATTTTTGAAAAATACTGCCAATTGCCAACTTCTTTATTAAATGTCCGATTTGTCTGCAATTTGGATGTGTTATTGTCCTAGGCAAGTGTTTTAATAAATTTCACTTACATATCCCAAATTCACTATTACGGTCAAATTAAAAAATATTTTTGAAAAATACTGCCAATTGCCAACTTCTTTATTTACTGTCTGATTTATTTAAAATTTGGATATGCTATTGACCTAGGCAAGTGTTTTAATAAATTTCACTTACATATCCCAAATTCACTATTACGGTCAAATTAAAAAATATTTTTGAAAAATACTGCCAATTGCCAACTTCTTTATTTACTGTCTGATTTATTTAAAATTTGGATATGCTATTGACCTAGGCAAGTGTTTTAATAAATTCCACTTACATATCCCAAATTCACTATTACGGTCAAATTAAAAAATATTTTTGAAAAATACTGCCAATTGCCAACTTCTTTATTTACTGTCCCATTTGTTTAAAACTTGGATATGTTATTGTCGTAGGCAATTGTTTTAATAAATTACACTTACATTTCCCAAATTCACTATTACAGCCAAATTAAAAATTATTTTTGAAAAATACTGCCAATTGCCAACTTCTTTATTTACTGTCCGATTTGTTTAAAATTTGGATATGTTATTGTTGTAGGCTAGTGTATATGCACCATCCACATTTTACAAATATTGCGGTTAAATGTTAAAAAATTTTGGAAAAATACCGCCAATCGGCAACTTCTTTATGGTCTGATTTGTTTAAAATTTATGTCATTATTCTAGGCTAGTGTATATGTACCATCCACATTTGACAAATTAACTATAATGGTCAAATTTAAAAAATATACTAACAATTTCAAACTTCTTTATTTATGGATATGTTATAGCTCTTATATAGGTAACAAGACCACACTACCACACGCTCCACTACCCCCATACAATACAGTATTTTGCTGTAATCCCAAAACTGACTGTTTATTGTCCGATTTGCCTACACTTTGGATATTGTCCTAAGCATTTATTGTCTGATTTATTTTTTGGATATGTTATAGCCCCCAACTATTATATCTAAAATTACAATATTATTTCCACCTATAATACTGTTGTTTGTTTTGCTGCAACCTAAAAACTAACATTGGTATTTGTGTTTTTACAAAACTATATTTTGTAAATTACTACCAACAACTCCTTTATTTACATTTCGACTTGTTATATCACCCTATATCTAAATTTACCATATATGTTTTTCCCTTTTAGCGCTGTTTTGTCGTAACCAAACTTTGAATATGACTGCAATATATTACTGGCCATTGCATAAGCAAATACCCCATTTCCAAATTCAATATTACGGTTCGATTAAAAAAATAAATGCAAGCTTATTATATTTGCCACAAGCTTATTATATACATCCAGCTGTTATATTTGCCACATTTCCAATATTGTTGTGACCCTCTCAACTACCTCTCATTGTAATATAATAAGTAATCCACAAAATATTTATGGAACTGCCTAAACTTTGGATATGTTTTAAGCCAATGCAAAAATAAATTTTTAAAACCCAAAACAACTAATCTTTCTTTGTGCTTGTTTGGAGTAGTCTTTATTTTATCCAACTTAATTTTAATTTTGTAGTTAAAATCAAACTTCCCACATTCTAGCTCCCTTTCCAGCCAGTGACATAAAGGTTACGAATATTTTCAAACAATATATCTTTTTCTTCCCCTATGTTGGACTTGTTTAATAGCGCACCATATTCCAAATCCTCCAGTCTACTACATTCTTTAAATTTAACATTGCCTTTAATATCTCTATGTCTTCTTGTCCATTGTTACGGAAACTTAGGTTTTCTATTTTTGGAATCGCCACAAAATGTTGCGGTTCCGTTAGTGTTAAAGCTTGCAAGTGGCTCGTTGGTAGGTAGATAAATAATGTCCATAAGACTGTAATAAATATCACTGCATTAACACGGAGGTGACGATTTCAGAAATGAAATATGAAACATATTGATCAGTCCAGCGACGATTCATTTTCCAAATAATCCGCAGATTAAAATCCACTCACTCAAACTATGTCTATCTGTAAATTAATGCATTTCAACGTAAATATTTGGGGTTATAAAATTGATAGCCACCTCTTTATGAAGACATTGCAGATATTTATTAATGAGATGACCGAGCTGCTTTCATTACAGTTTAAAATGAGCCTTTGCGGTACCGATAAAACAATGTGTTGGCTTATTCATGATGAGTTGTTGGCTTATTCATGATTGTTGGATTTTTATAAATCTATTTTGTGAGGGAAGACCTGTTCGAAGGAAAGCCATTAAAATTGAACTTAAAATCAAATGCAGACTTTGACAGGATAGAAGTTGAATTTTTGAGCGGTAAGGCTATGCTAAATAGCGGATTCTCTAAAGAAATGGTTATAAAAAAGTAGCTAAATTCTCCACGATGAATTAGAATATAACATTTATTTTGACGATACTTTTAGCGCTCTTTATTCTTAAACGTTAACTTCACTCTACCTCGGTCACTTTTGAGGTAAGACCTTACGTTGCTCTGATCTGTTCTATTGCACGATACTTGATATAAAATGTCTAACTTAACCTCTTATATATTTAATGATCAATCTGTTACTGTACTGTTTGACAGTGAAAATAATCCTTGGTTCAAAGGAAAGGATGTTGTTAAAATCCTGGGCTATCAAGATTCAAAACAGGCATTGCGGATAAATGTTGATGAAGAAGACAAGTGTAAGGCTATAAATATACTCTCTAAAGGGGGGTGTATCGATACACCCCCCTTTAACTTCCAATATCAGTCTAACTTCATCAATGAATCTGGTTTGTATTCTCTTATTTTGCGCTCATTGAAACCAGAAGCTAAAGCATTCAAAAGATGGGTTACAAGTGAAGTCTTGCCTTCCATTAGAAAGTATGGAGTGTATAAAATCAAACATGAAAATAATCAGTTAAAAAATCAAAACTCTCAACTCTTGGCTGAAATTACAAGGTCTCTGGAAGACAACCAAAAGCTCACTCAAATTAACTCAGAATTTAAAACTAAAAACGACATATTGTGTAAAGAGAACCGGTCACTGAATGAGTTGTTGAGTTAAAGTTTTCTGTAAGATATTGGCACATTTCCTCTTTATTAAATATTCCAGCCAAATCTAGTGTTATATCGAAATCCATAAAATCTTGCAGTATCTTTGGAAGGTCTTCCAACAAATCCTTAATTTTAACATTTGCAAGCTCTATTTTATAGGGAATTGCTATAGGATCATCATACTTTTGTTTAATTTGGTCAATATCTTTCTTTATTATTTGTAACACACCCTCGCTTTGGGAGAATGGTAGTTTGGCCACAACACCATGTCGAGCTAAAGAGAACTTTTTAAATATTCCTCATAAGTAGCTATTAAACGAGCAATCCGTAACATTGGTTATCTTAACTAACATTATGTTATCACAAAACGCATCCGTTATAGATGTTATTTAATTTTGGTTCACCCTCGCAATAGTTTATATTACCTATGTCTGTAAGAAGGTTATTATTACGTAGATTTTCTAATAAAAACCATATACCAAATCTTTCGTTAGTAGGTTTAATACAATTCCCCAATAAATGGCTAACAGAGTACATTTCTTTTATACAAAAGTAGCGGAAACATGTAAACAGGACAGATTACACCATAGGCATATAGAGGTTGTAAATATATATTGTATATAAACATAGGTGAGCGGTAAGTGTAACATGTAAGTGGACACCCACATGCAAATATGGAATATCCACAAATTCGACTAAATAAGTTTATAGTCTCAATATAATTAACATATTAACATTAGTACCCAAATTGTCGAAATTCTATAATTCTATTCTTAGTCCTTGTATTAGGTTTTGTACTATTAAACCCTACATCCTGTGCAGCAGAGTAATATATGCATTTAATACAGATACGCACATTCTACAAGACCTGTACATCTGTTGTATAAGCAGCAGAATAGACGTCTCATTGTGTTGTTGTAAAGTAAAACATAAATGTGCTGGATACAACCGGCCAGATATTAGACAGGAAATGTGTTGGAAGTGTATTGCCAAAGACAAACACCACATAGTGCAGCATGTAATCAATCCATTACTATTTAGACAAAGGTCAGTATTGGTACAACATCCGATATATTAGCGAAACCCACAATCAAACTTGGAAAACAAACAGTAAAAAATTAATATTATAGTAACAGAAATAGTAAGAGTATAAGGACATACTAATATTTAAAGTTTATAAAACAACACAAATGCAGAGACACAATAAATAACACACTCTAACGCATTAAAACACAGGCACAGATACTGGTTTACAGCCATTTTACACAACTTTACACATTCTGTCAACTGACACAAAAATAGTTTGTAAATTGTATAATAAATACATGTAATATAAACAAATTTAACACAATCATAACATTGTGGACAATGTTATGATTGTGTTAAATTTGTTTATATTACATGTATTTATTACACAATTTACAAACTATTTTTGTGTCAGTTGACAGAATGTGTAAAGTTGTGTAAAATGGCTGTAAACCAGTATCTGTGCCTGTGTTTTAATGCGTTAGAGTGTGTTATTTATTGTGTCTCTGCATTTGTGTTGTTTTATAAACTTTAAATATTAGTATGTCCTTATACTCTTACTATTTCTGTTACTATAATATTAATTTTTTACTGTTTGTTTTCCAAGTTTGATTGTGGGTTTCGCTAATATATCGGATGTTGTACCAATACTGACCTTTGTCTAAATAGTAATGGATTGATTACATGCTGCACTATGTGGTGTTTGTCTTTGGCAATACACTTCCAACACATTTCCTGTCTAATATCTGGCCGGTTGTATCCAGCACATTTATGTTTTACTTTACAACAACACAATGAGACGTCTATTCTGCTGCTTATACAACAGATGTACAGGTCTTGTAGAATGTGCGTATCTGTATTAAATGCATATATTACTCTGCTGCACAGGATGTAGGGTTTAATAGTACAAAACCTAATACAAGGACTAAGAATAGAATTATAGAATTTCGACAATTTGGGTACTAATGTTAATATGTTAATTATATTGAGACTATAAACTTATTTAGTCGAATTTGTGGATATTCCATATTTGCATGTGGGTGTCCACTTACATGTTACACTTACCGCTCACCTATGTTTATATACAATATATATTTACAACCTCTATATGCCTATGGTGTAATCTGTCCTGTTTACATGTTTCCGCTACTTTTGTATAAAAGAAATGTACTCTGTTAGCCATTTATTGGGGAATTGTATTAAACCTACTAACGAAAGATTTGGTATATGGTTTTTATTAGAAAATCTACGTAATAATAACCTTCTTACAGACATAGGTAATATAAACTATTGCGAGGGTGAACCAAAATTAAATAACATCTATAACGGATGCGTTTTGTGATAACATAATGTTAGTTAAGATAACCAATGTTACGGATTGCTCGTTTAATAGCTACTTATGAGGAATATTTAAAAAGTTCTCTTTAGCTCGACATGGTGTTGTGGCCAAACTACCATTCTCCCAAAGCGAGGGTGTGTTACAAATAATAAAGAAAGATATTGACCAAATTAAACAAAAGTATGATGATCCTATAGCAATTCCCTATAAAATAGAGCTTGCAAATGTTAAAATTAAGGATTTGTTGGAAGACCTTCCAAAGATACTGCAAGATTTTATGGATTTCGATATAACACTAGATTTGGCTGGAATATTTAATAAAGAGGAAATGTGCCAATATCTTACAGAAAACTTTAACTCAACAACTCATTCAGTGACCGGTTCTCTTTACACAATATGTCGTTTTTAGTTTTAAATTCTGAGTTAATTTGAGTGAGCTTTTGGTTGTCTTCCAGAGACCTTGTAATTTCAGCCAAGAGTTGAGAGTTTTGATTTTTTAACTGATTATTTTCATGTTTGATTTTATACACTCCATACTTTCTAATGGAAGGCAAGACTTCACTTGTAACCCATCTTTTGAATGCTTTAGCTTCTGGTTTCAATGAGCGCAAAATAAGAGAATACAAACCAGATTCATTGATGAAGTTAGACTGATATTGGAAGTTAAAGGGGGGGTGTATCGATACACCCCCCTTTAGAGAGTATATTTATAGCCTTACACTTGTCTTCTTCATCAACATTTATCCGCAATGCCTGTTTTGAATCTTGATAGCCTAGGATTTTAACAACATCCTTTCCTTTGAACCAAGGATTATTTTCACTGTCAAACAGTACAGTAACAGATTGATCATTAAATATATAAGAGGTTAAGTTAGACATTTTATATCAAGTATCGTGCAATAGAACAGATCAGAGCAACGTAAGGTCTTACCTCAAAAGTGACCGAGGTAGAGTGAAGTTAACGTTTAAGAATAAAGAGCGCTAAAAGTATCGTCAAAATAAATGTTATATTCTAATTCATCGTGGAGAATTTAGCTACTTTTTTATAACCATTTCTTTAGAGAATCCGCTATTTAGCATAGCCTTACCGCTCAAAAATTCAACTTCTATCCTGTCAAAGTCTGCATTTGATTTTAAGTTCAATTTTAATGGCTTTCCTTCGAACAGGTCTTCCCTCACAAAATAGATTTATAAAAATCCAACAATCATGAATAAGCCAACAACTCATCATGAATAAGCCAACACATTGTTTTATCGGTACCGCAAAGGCTCATTTTAAACTGTAATGAAAGCAGCTCGGTCATCTCATTAATAAATATCTGCAATGTCTTCATAAAGAGGTGGCTATCAATTTTATAACCCCAAATATTTACGTTGAAATGCATTAATTTACAGATAGACATAGTTTGAGTGAGTGGATTTTAATCTGCGGATTATTTGGAAAATGAATCGTCGCTGGACTGATCAATATGTTTCATATTTCATTTCTGAAATCGTCACCTCCGTGTTAATGCAGTGATATTTATTACAGTCTTATGGACATTATTTATCTACCTACCAACGAGCCACTTGCAAGCTTTAACACTAACGGAACCGCAACATTTTGTGGCGATTCCAAAAATAGAAAACCTAAGTTTCCGTAACAATGGACAAGAAGACATAGAGATATTAAAGGCAATGTTAAATTTAAAGAATGTAGTAGACTGGAGGATTTGGAATATGGTGCGCTATTAAACAAGTCCAACATAGGGGAAGAAAAAGATATATTGTTTGAAAATATTCGTAACCTTTATGTCACTGGCTGGAAAGGGAGCTAGAATGTGGGAAGTTTGATTTTAACTACAAAATTAAAATTAAGTTGGATAAAATAAAGACTACTCCAAACAAGCACAAAGAAAGATTAGTTGTTTTGGGTTTTAAAAATTTATTTTTGCATTGGCTTAAAACATATCCAAAGTTTAGGCAGTTCCATAAATATTTTGTGGATTACTTATTATATTACAATGAGAGGTAGTTGAGAGGGTCACAACAATATTGGAAATGTGGCAAATATAACAGCTGGATGTATATAATAAGCTTGTGGCAAATATAATAAGCTTGCATTTATTTTTTTAATCGAACCGTAATATTGAATTTGGAAATGGGGTATTTGCTTATGCAATGGCCAGTAATATATTGCAGTCATATTCAAAGTTTGGTTACGACAAAACAGCGCTAAAAGGGAAAAACATATATGGTAAATTTAGATATAGGGTGATATAACAAGTCGAAATGTAAATAAAGGAGTTGTTGGTAGTAATTTACAAAATATAGTTTTGTAAAAACACAAATACCAATGTTAGTTTTTAGGTTGCAGCAAAACAAACAACAGTATTATAGGTGGAAATAATATTGTAATTTTAGATATAATAGTTGGGGGCTATAACATATCCAAAAAATAAATCAGACAATAAATGCTTAGGACAATATCCAAAGTGTAGGCAAATCGGACAATAAACAGTCAGTTTTGGGATTACAGCAAAATACTGTATTGTATGGGGGTAGTGGAGCGTGTGGTAGTGTGGTCTTGTTACCTATATAAGAGCTATAACATATCCATAAATAAAGAAGTTTGAAATTGTTAGTATATTTTTTAAATTTGACCATTATAGTTAATTTGTCAAATGTGGATGGTACATATACACTAGCCTAGAATAATGACATAAATTTTAAACAAATCAGACCATAAAGAAGTTGCCGATTGGCGGTATTTTTCCAAAATTTTTTAACATTTAACCGCAATATTTGTAAAATGTGGATGGTGCATATACACTAGCCTACAACAATAACATATCCAAATTTTAAACAAATCGGACAGTAAATAAAGAAGTTGGCAATTGGCAGTATTTTTCAAAAATAATTTTTAATTTGGCTGTAATAGTGAATTTGGGAAATGTAAGTGTAATTTATTAAAACAATTGCCTACGACAATAACATATCCAAGTTTTAAACAAATGGGACAGTAAATAAAGAAGTTGGCAATTGGCAGTATTTTTCAAAAATATTTTTTAATTTGACCGTAATAGTGAATTTGGGATATGTAAGTGGAATTTATTAAAACACTTGCCTAGGTCAATAGCATATCCAAATTTTAAATAAATCAGACAGTAAATAAAGAAGTTGGCAATTGGCAGTATTTTTCAAAAATATTTTTTAATTTGACCGTAATAGTGAATTTGGGATATGTAAGTGAAATTTATTAAAACACTTGCCTAGGTCAATAGCATATCCAAATTTTAAATAAATCAGACAGTAAATAAAGAAGTTGGCAATTGGCAGTATTTTTCAAAAATATTTTTTAATTTGACCGTAATAGTGAATTTGGGATATGTAAGTGAAATTTATTAAAACACTTGCCTAGGACAATAACACATCCAAATTGCAGACAAATCGGACATTTAATAAAGAAGTTGGCAATTGGCAGTATTTTTCAAAAATAATTTTTAATTTGACCGTAATAGTGAATTTGGGATATGTAAGTGGAATTTATTAAACAACTTGCCTAGGACAATAACATATCCAAATTGAAGACAAATCAGACAGTTAATAAAGAAGGTGGCAATTGGCAGTATTTTTCAAAAAATATTTTTTAATTTGACCGTTATAGTGAATTTGGGAAATGTAAGTGAAATTTATTAAAACACTTTCCTAGGACAATAACATATCCAAATTGCAGACAAATCAGACAGTTAATAAAGAAGGTGGCAGTTGGCAGTATTTTTCAAAAATATTTTTTAATTTGACCGTAATAGTGAATTTGGGATATGTACGTGGAATTTATTAAAACACTTGCCTAGGAAAATAACATATCCAAATTGAAGACAAATCGGACAGTAAATAAAGAAGTTGGCAATTGGCAGTATTTTTCAAAAAATATTTTTGACCGTAATAGTGAATTTGGGAAATGTAAGTGAAATTTATTAAAACACTTGCCTAGGACAGTAACATATCCAAATTGCAGACAAATCGGACAGTAAACACCAAAGATAGTTTTTTAGCCTGAATTTGAAAATTAATTTTAAAAAATATAGAGGAGGGATGGGGATGGGGACAATATATTTAATATAGGCAAGGGTTGGACATTAGTATTGGCCAGCGGGCGGGAGCTCTATAGGCGGGAGCTGGCGTCGGCGCAAAAACTGATCCCCATAAGAATAACATGGGGAAAAAGCGCCGGAAGTGATGTTAAACCGCCATTTCACATCTACTACACAATAACTTCTAAGTTGTTTACATGTGTTGTTTATTTAGTGTGGAGTTATTTTTGAACTCGTGGATTTCTGCAAAGGATGTATTAAAATTAATGCAAATTTTAAATGGGGGAAAATAAGGCAAGGGCCAAAAAGAAAATTTGTGTAGGGTAGGATCGGGCGTCGGTGCAAAAACTGATCCCCATAAGAATAACATGGGAAAAAAGCGCCGAATAGTATGCCTCCCCGGTAATTCACCACTACTGTGGGGTTCCGCAGTATTCATATGTTAATGCTAGCTAGGTATAATACATATACTCCAGTTAGCACAACTAGTCCTAAGGTAGGGGTGTAGCCTATTGTTCGGTTAGGCTCTACGTAATATAAACATAAGTTAGAGTTAGACATGAGTAAACTAAAATCGATATTATTACATTTGTCTACAGCTTGGTTTAATTTGATTTGACTCAAGTCCCTACTAAATAAATAAATTACAATTTTATGTACAAGTTAAATTAAAATATTGTCACACTCTTGTAAGAACATAACAGTGCCATTTAAGAAATCGAACAAATACAATAATCCGTCAATGGGGGGTCTTCTGTTAATCTGCTGTAGTAATATACTACACTTAATATAGCCAAAACTATATGACACACATAGTTTAACAAAATCATTTTTCGATTGCTTTTGTACGATTGCTCTTATGCGTTTTCTACGATGCCTAATGTATGTCCAGTATAAGTATCAATGCAATTTACAATATTGTACTGCATTAAATGTGTTTTGTTTATATTAAAATACAACCACACGTAAAATCCTACGACAAATATTTTAAATTTCAACTTAATGCAAATGCATTTTTAACGGAATTTAGCTCTAATGCAGAGGTTCTGGTGCTACAGCGGTTAGGATTTTTTTAATATTTATATACAGCCAGACTATTGATAATCGAAGCAATATGTACAAATGCTACATTTCATACAACTATTGTGCAGAATTTAAAAATGTGTAACCACGCACTTTTCACATCATACCAGTAACCATTATACATGAACAAATAACACAAGCTGTCAGTGGTGGGCTCTTCTGTTAATCTGCTGCAGTTGTAAAGCGCTTCTAGAAGAGTAGATGGCTGCGATAACAGCTGAGGAAGAGTGACCAGTGATATTTTTGATATTATTGGCCGCCCTCCCTCAGGTGGCATCGCATTTCTTGAAGTGCTGGCGTTGATTATCGTGGGGTTCCGCAATATCCATATGTTAATACATCTACTCCATACATCTAGATATAATACATCTACTCCAGATAGCACAACTGGTCCTAAGGTAGGGGTGTAGCCTATAGTTTGGTTAGGCTCTACGTAATATAAACATAAGTTAGAGTTAGACATGAGTAAACTAAAATTGATACTATTACATTTGTCTACAGCTTGGTTTAATTAGATTTGACTCAAGTCCCTACTAAAGAAATAAATGACAATATGAGGGACAAGTGAAATGAAAATACTGTCACTCGCTTGTAAAAACATAAAAGTGCCATTTAACATGAACAAATACAATCATCCCTCCATGGGAGGTCTTCTGTTAAGCCCCGTTTCCATTCTAACAGTTTCTGCTCAAAACATTGTTTTGAGCTAACTCAAAAAAAGACCAAGTAAAATGTTTATTGGAAAAAAAGCTTGCAAACGGGTTTGAACATTGTTGGCCAACAAAATGTGTTTTGAGCCGATGCAGCTGACAACAAAGTTTTGGGGAGAGCTCAAAACATAATGGAAACGGTATCCCAACATCCAACACTGTCACGAGCAGAGTTTGAGCATGCGCAGTGAGCGTTAGCAGCCGACGTCACGACACCCCGCACTGTCGCGCCCTTGGTCGCCGCGTTCTTTCTGTTGACAACACGTTGTTTTGATTGGGACTTGGGTAATTACTATGCCGTTCTATTAGTTCACACAGTAGGTTGTGGGACTGTTGTCCTTTAGCCTGTTTGACAGTAGTTAAACAATTATTTTTTAAGTAATTAAATCTTTCTACATACGCATTTCAATAAAGTTAAGCACAGTAAACTGTTATATATTCTAGTGATTTACTGTAAATTAGCTATATTTTTTAACTTCTTGTTAGTTTGAAATGAACAGTTGTTTCTATAAATAATAAATACGAATTTGGTATAACTTATCAAGCGTGTGCATTAAACCAAATTTGCCTTATCAGTTCATCTCCATCAGATTTATAAACTAAATAACTGGTTAAAATCTTTTTCATTTTGCCTTATTTAAGTGTGTAAGAAATTATTAGTAGGCCTATTCCAGCAAATAGAATAATAGTTTGGTTTCTTAAAACACAGGCCTACCGACACACTAAATTCTAAAGAACTCTCCATGTAATTGATTTATTACAGTGAAAGATAAATACTTAACTGGGCTATAGTCAACACATGTTGGTGATTAATTTCTAAATTAGGGCTTATACGACTTCTACATGAAAAATTACGAGGATACAGCTGTTTTTATTGGATAACAAGTGTATGGAAGCATAATTTTTTTGTAAAACAGTTTTAACAAACGCTGTAACAGTTTTTGCGTTAGATTGTATTAACATACATGTGTAGCAACACGAGTGTGGCTACACACGAACGCTTCGCGCGTGCAGAGAAGATAGCTTTTCCCGGGAAATGTTGGCACGAGTTGGGAGAATGTAAGCGGCCTCCATCAATGTTTTGAGCTGAGTTGGGAGAATGGAAACGGCCTCCAACACTGTTTTGAGCTAGGCTGAAAACAGCTTTGGGCTTAGCTTAAAACATATTTCAAGTAAATGTTTAATAGAAACGAGGCTTTAATCTGCTGTAGAAATAAACGACAACTAACCATGTAATGCCAAAACTATATGACACACATAGTTTTACAAAATCATTTTTCCATTGCCTTAGTCAATCTCTTTTGCGTTTTCTACAATGCCTAATGTATGGTCAGTATCAGTACCAATGTAATTTATAATGTCGTGATACAATTAATGTGTTTAATGTACATTAAAAAATAACACGTAAAATACATCAAAAGTACTTTAAATTACAACTTATTGCTAATGCATTTTTAAAGGAATTTAGCTCTAATGCAGAGGCTCTTGTGCTACAGCGGTTATGATTATATTTTTATATTTGTATACAGCCAGACTATTGCTAAACGGAGCAATATTTAAATAAGCTTTATTTCATGCAGCAATAGTGCAGAACCTAAAAATGTGTAACTACGCACTTGTCACAACATAACAATAACCATTATACATGAACAAATACAACAAGCTGTCAATGGTCGGGTCTTCTGTTAATCTGCTGCAGTTGTAAAGCGCTTCTAGGACAGTAGATGGCTGCGATAACAGCTGAGGGAGGGCGGACAATGACATATTCTTATATATAATTGGTCATTCTCCCCAAGATGGCATCGCATTTCTGGAAGTGCTGGCGTTGATTATCGTGGGGTTCCGCAATATTCATATGTTAATGCTAGCTAGGTATAATACATATACTCCAGTTAGCACAACTAGTCCTAAGGTAGGGGTGTAGCCTATTGTTCGGTTAGGCTCTACGTAATATAAACATAAGTTAGAGTTAGACATGAGTAAACTAAAATCGATATTATTACATTTGTCTACAGCTTGGTTTAATTTGATTTGACTCAAGTCCCTACTAAATAAATAAATTACAATTTTATGTACAAGTGAAATTAAAATATTGTCACACTCTTGTAAGAACATAACAGTGCCATTTAAGAAATCGAACAAATACAATAATCTGTCAATGGGGGTCTTCTGTTAATCTGCTGTAGTAATAAACTACACTTAATATAGCCAAAACTATATGACACACATAGTTTTACAAAATCAGTTTTCGATCGCTTTTGCCAATCTCGTATGCGTTTTCTGCGATGCCTAATGCATGTCCAGTATAAGTATCAAAGTAATTTACAATATTGTACAGCATTAAATGTGTTTTATTTATATTAAAATACAACCACACGTAAAATCCTACGACAAATAAATATTTTAAATTTCAACTTAATGCAAATGCATTTTTTAACGGAATTTAGCTCTAATGCAGAGGTTCTGGTGCTACAGCGGTTAGGATTTTTTTATATTTATATACATTCAGACTATTGATAATCGAAGCAATATGTACAAATGCTACATTTCATACAACTATTGTGCAGAATTTAAAAATGTGTAACCACGCACTTTTCACAACATACCAGTAACCATTATACATGAACAAATACAACAAGCTGTCAATGGTAGGCTCTTCTGTTAATCTGCTGCAGTTGTAAAGCGCTTCTTGAAGAGTAGATGGCTGCGATAACAGCTGAGGAAGAGTGACCAGTGATATTTTTGATATCATTGGCCGCCCTCCCTCAGATGGCATCGCATTTCTTGAAGTGCTGGCGTTGATTATCGTGGGGTTCCGCTATGTCCATATGTTAATACATCTACTCCATACATCTAGATATAATACATCTACTCCAGATAGCACAACTGGTCCTAAGGTAGGGGTTTATCCTATAGTTTGGTTAGGCTCTACGTAATATAAACATAAGTTAGAGTTAGACATGAGTAAACTAAAATTGATACTATTACATTTGTCTACAGCTTGGTTTAATTAGATTTGACTCAAGTCCCTACTAAAGAAATAAATGACAATATGAGGGACAAGTGACATGAAAATACTGTCACTCGCTTGTAAAAACATAAAAGTGCCATTTAACATGAACAAATACAATCATCCGTCCATGGGAGGTCTTCTGTTAAGCCCCGTTTCCATTCTAACAGTTTCTGCTCAAAACATAGTTTTGAGCTAAACTCAAAAAAAGACCAGTAAAATGTTTATTGGAAAAAGCGCTCGCAAACAGTTTTGAACATTGTTGGCCAACAAAATGTGTTTTGAGCCGATGCAGCTGACAACAAAGTTTTGGGGAGAGCTCAAAACATAATGGAAACTGTGTCCCAACATCCAACACTGTCACGAGCAGAGTTCGCGCATGCGCAGTGAGCGTTAGCAGCCGACGCCACGACACCCCGCACTGTCGCGCCCTTGGTCGCCGCGTTCTTTCTGTCGACAACACGTGGTTTTGATTGGGACTTGGGTAATTACTATGCCGTTCTATTAGTTTATACAGTAGGTTGTGGGACTGTTGTCCTTTAGCCTGTTTGACAGTAGTTAAACAATTATTTTTTAAGTAATTAAATCGTTCTACATACGCATTTCAATAAAGTTAAACACAGTAAACTGTTATATAATCTAGTGATTTACTGTAAATTAGCTGTATTTTTTTAACTTCTTGTTATTTTGAAATGAACAGTTGTTTCTATAAATAATAAATACGAATTTGGTATACCTTATCAAGCGTGTGCATTAAACCAAAATTGCCCTATCAGTTCATCTCCATCAGATTTATAAACTAAATAACTGGTTTAAAATTTCGACCTCTAATCTAATTTTTAATCTTTTTATATTGCCTTATTTACGTGTGTAAGAAATTATTAGTAGGCCTATTCCAGCAAATAGAATAATAGTTTGGTTTCTTAAAACACAGGCCTACCGACACACTAAATTCTAAAGAACTCTCCATGTAATTGATTTATTACAGTGAAAGATAAATACTTAACTGGGCTATAGTCAACACATGTTGGGGATTAATTTTAAATTAGGGCTTATACGACTTCTATTGGATTTGTCATGAAAATTTACAATGATACAGCTTTTATTATTGCATAACAAATGTCTGGAAACATAATTTTTTTGTAAAACAGTTTTAACAAACGCTGTAACAGTTTTTGCGTTAGACTGTATTAACATACATGTGTAGCAACACGAGTGTGGCTACGGCTACACACGAACGTATGTATTAATGCACGAACGCTTCGCGCATGCAGAGAAGATAGCTTTTCGCGGGAAATGTTGGCACGAGTTGGGACAATGGAAACGGCATACATCAATATTTTGAGCTGTGTTGGGAGAATGGAAACGGCCTCCAATACTGTTTTGAGCTAGGCTCCTAACAGCTTTAAGCTTAGCTCAAAATATTGTTCAAGTAAATGTTTAATGGAAACGGGGCTATAATCTGCTGTAGTAATAAACGACAATTAACTTTATACTGCCAAAACTATATGACACACATTGTTTTACAAAATCATTTTTCCATTGCCGTAGTCAATCTCCTTTGCGTTTTCTACAATGCCTAATATATGTTCAGTATAAGTACCAATGTAATTTATAATGTCGTGATACAATAAATGTGTTTAATGTACGTTAAAAAATAACATCACTAAAATCCTTCAAAAGTACTTTAAATTACAACTTATTGCTAGTGCATTTTTAAAGGAATTTAGCTCTAATGCTCTAATGCTCTAATTTAGCTTTTGTGCTACAGCGGTTAGGATTATTTTTTTTATATTTGTATACAGTCAGACTATTGCTAAACGGATCAATATGTAAATAAGCTTCATTTCATGCAGCAATAGTGCAGAACCTAAAAATGTGTAACCACGCACTTGTCACAACATAACAATAACCATTATACATGAACAAATACAACAAGCTGTCAATGGTGGGCTCTTCTGTTAATCTGCTGCAGTTGTAAAGGGCTTCTTGAAGTGTAGATGGCTGCGATAACAGCTGAGGAAGAGTGACTAATTATATATTCTTATATATAATTGGCTATTCTCCCTCAGATGGCATCACATTTCTTGAAGTGCTGGCGTTGATTATCGTGGGGTTCCGCAATATCCATATGTTAATACATCTACTCCATACATCTAGATATAATACATCTACTCCAGTTAGCACAACTAGTCCTAAGGTAGGGGTGTAGCCTATTGTTCGGTTAGGCTCTACGTAATATAAATGTGTGTCCGTTAACACGATAACTTGAGTAAAAAACGTCCGATTTTGATTATATTTGGCTCAAATGTGTAAAATGACATTCATGACTTCAGTTTGAAAACTAGAAAAATCGGACCATAGGAAGAGGGTTTATGGGGGTTTTAAATTTTCCAAAAATCAGTTTTTGCAGTTTTCACCCTAAAATTTTTAAAAAACTTAATTTTGGTTTAGACCATGTTATAGAGCTTAAAAAACAAATAATATAGTATTTTGAATTATTAACCTAGGTTGCGGAGAAAATCCAAAAAACCTACTCATAAAATCTCCCATGTTAATCTTAAGGGAAAAAGGTTTTTTGCTATTCCTCAGTTTATTTTAATGTAAACTTCACATTTGCTTTTACCAATCTGTTCAGTTCCACAAAACAATCATTTTGGTGTTTAAATTGTGATTCTATGTCCACGCCTAACCGTTGCAGAGATATTCAAAGTGCTAAACACAGTACGTTGTCCAATGTTATCCTTATGGAGAATAAATAAAATTTGATATCTCGATTATTTATGGATGTATGTTGATGAAACTTGGTATGTGGCTTCACGTAGTACTGGTATATTGATATTTGCACAAAAAATTGATTTTTTGTTCATTATTCCCGTAGCAGCAAACCTGCGTACTCAACCCCCATGTTATTCTTATGAAGAATAAGTCAAATGTAATGACTCCCTTAATTATGAAAATAAATTAATAAAACTTGGTATGTAGCTTCACTTGGTTGAGTTATATTGATAATTATATAAAAACCCATTTTTTTAATTCCTTGTTGCAGCAAACCTGCTATCTCAGCCCCCATGTTATTCTTATGGAGGATAACTAGAATGTTATATAGCGCTTATTTATGATTGGATATTGATGAAACTTGGTATGTGGCTTCGCCCGGTTAAATTCTATTTATATTTGCAAAAAAAACAAATGTTTGTGTTCCTTGTTTCAGCAAACCTACATACTCATTACCAATGTTATTCTTATGGAGAATAATTAAAATCGCTTATATGTGAATATATTTTTATGAAATTTGGTATGCGGCTTTTTGTGGTATTAAGACATATATTATGTATTGGAAATTCGCTGAGTACGCAGGTTTGCTGCAACGGGGGTATTTATAATGTAATAGCATACGATAAGAATAAACTAACAATAAGGTATTTGTTACTTCAATGAATTATTATTCGATACAAATAGATAATGAAGTAAAATGAGAAACTCCTTACAAAAACGATATTATCTCGGTAGCATTATTAACTGTAAGAGTTTTTTTTGAAAGCTCATTACCAAAAAGAGTAATGGCATAGCCGATCCTCTGTTTTCTTTCTGCTCACACAGCTTCACACAACTGTGTGGATGTTACTATTTGATTTTAGAATAGCAAGTTTCAGTAATTTGATTTTAAATCAATTTTACATTTTTCATAGTCAGGATGAATAAATTTCGTCTCACAAAAATACAAAATATATTTAAACTTATATTGTACTTACATACAAGCCGATAAATGCAAAACATATGGCTCAAGGCGATTGATTTCATCATCATCACTTTAGAGAATCAAAAAAGATAAGAAAAGATAATTATCATTAGAGTATAAGTATAATATATTATAATATAATATTTTGTAGTGTTGTGAGACGAAGCTTATTTATCTAATGTATGTCCATTATAAGTGCCAATTTAATTTATAATGACGTGATACAATAAACACTTTTATATGTACTCTTAAATACAACAACACGTAAAATCCTTCGAAAAATACTTTAAATTATAACTTAGTGCTAATGCATTTTTAAATGAATCTAGCTCTAATGTAGAGAATCCGGTTCTACAGCGGTTAGGATTATTTTTTATATTTGTATACAGCCAGACTATTGATAAACGGAGCAATATGTAAAAAAGCTACATTCCATACAACCAAGGTGCAGAATTTGAATACGTATAGCCAATACATCTTAAACATGATACACTGTTTATTTGAATTTTACGTACATGTTTTATGTATTCTTTATAATCGCATCAACACGTAAAATTCTTTAAAAAATGGTATACTCTATTAAATGTATAATATTCAACTAATAGTGAGAAAGGATTTGTATAGGGTAAAAATAATTTAACTCATTATTTACTCGGCTACACAAAGTTGAAATATGATAACTTCGTATATAGTTGTGTGTACGAAGAGTAATTGGCGTCTACTGGTTTCGAATCTCGAAGTAAAAATAAAGATGGATATTTCAATTCAAAAATTGCAAAATAAAACAATTAGTTACAAATATACCTAAACCGAATGGAAAAATGTATTTTGTCTTTGACTAAAAAATATCTTATTTTTAAATGACACACCATAGTGGACAATAATATAATGTAAAGGTATATTAATAACTGTAAGTGGCTTTAAAAGCGCACAACTTATAAAAGTAATGGCAAAGCCTAGCCGCTGTTTACTGTCTGCTCACACAGCTTCACACAACTGTATGTTGTATGAATTTGACTGTGAGCATATTACCTTAGTATATAAACTCTAAATAACAATATTTTCTTTGTCAATCATTGATAAGATGATAAAACATTACGACTTATCAAAGCAACTTTATTATTTATTGATAGATCTCCAAAATTAGTAAAACTCACACTCTTTTCAAAACGTAAAAATACCATTTTACATGATCAAATACAGTAAGCTGTCAAGAGGGTCTTATGTTCAACTACTACTGTTGTAAAGCGCTTCTGGCTTCTAGGAGAGTAGATGATTGCGGTATTAGTAGGAAAAGAAGGACAAAGAATATCTTGTAATATACAATATTCATTGTCATTCCTCTTAAACTGGCACCGCCACTCCTGAAGTGCTGACGTTGTCTATTGTGGAGTGTCGCAATACATAAATGATGAAGCTATTCATTATTTTCTCAACAATATTATACAAATCTTTCATTTCGGAATCGCGTATATCATATATTATTAATGATAAAAAAATATCATAACTCACACCCGCACAACAAAGTATCGATATCCATATGCATATAAACAAACAAAATCTGCTGTAACTAAGCGCCTTATGTATAGGTAAATATTGCATATGTGCAATAATCCGAGGTGAGCAGATGGCTGCATTAACAGCAAGAAGAAAGAGAAAACGGATATATTGTAATACAGTATTCATTTTCTCTTTCTTTTAGTTGGTACCGCTTGTTTTGAAGTCCTGGTGTAGCCTATCGTACAATTCCGCTGTATATACATATGGTACAGTTAGCTAGGAATAAATTACACGTTATATATAAACAAAGAAAATGTACAAAATGGACTGAAATCGATTGCTTAGGTCAATCTATCATGTATTCTTAGGATGACTTATAATAATATAGTCATGGTCGTATTAATTACTGCCTTCATTAATAATCCCGGTGATCCATCGACTTTAACACATAAACAGAGGATTATTCAAGAATGACTATCGATATAAGATGATACTAAAATTGAAGCTTTAATATTAAATGGTAATATAATTCGGTTTTCTACTTCTAACAATTAATACTCAAATTATGAAATTGAGTTTGATTATCTTATGTAAGAATCAAATTCCTTTATTTAAATCTGATTATTCATAACTTTCATTGCTGCCAATTGTTTTTGTTGTGCGAGTGCAAATATATCTAGTGGAGTTTGTGCAATTCAAATGTTTATAAATACATAAATAATCTAACAAGACGTGAAATGGTTGTAATAATAGTTTAATATTATGTTTATGCAGTGTGAGTACAAATACAAACATTACTGTTACAATACATGAGTTTAATCTGTTTATTATAGTATTACAAGGAATAAATACCCTTATAAAAATATTTTAAATTACAACTTATATGCTACCAAGAGATGGTTGTCTATTGGAGAGTAGATTATTGCGATAATAGTGGAAGGAATAAGAAACAAATCTTAAAATATGTGATATTTTGTATCTCCTCCTTCAAACTGCCTCCGCTATTCCTGAAGTCCTGTGGTTTCAATATATACATGTGTTAAAGCTATAGCATGACATAATATACCAAAGGTGACACAGCCTGTTTTAAACTATTGGTGTAGGCCTAGCCTATAGATCGGTTCAGTTAAGGTAATGGCATGATAAAACGCATTACAATAATGATAATGCAACGGTAGATTAACTGTAACTGACTTTAAAGGGGTTTGTCTCATCACTGAAAAAACATTATCTTATTTATGGTCGACACACCATATTGAACAATGTAATACTTAGGAAACGTATATTAATAACTGTAAGCGGCTTTAAAGGCGCACAACTTAAAAGAGTAATGGCAAAGTCGAGCCGCTGTTTGCTGTCTGCTCACACAGCTTCACACAACTGTATGTTGTATGAATTTGACTGTGAGCATATTACCTTAGTATATAAACTCTAAATACAAATATTTTCTATGTCAATCATTGATAAGACGATAAAACATTACGACTAATTAAAGTATCTTTAATATGTCTTGATAGTATCTCAAAAATTAGTAAAACTCACACTCTTCTCAAAACGTAAAAATACCATTTTACATGATCAAATACAATAAGCTCTCAAGGGGGTCTTATGTTCAACTACTTCTGTTGTAAAGCGCTTTTGGCTTCTAGGAGAGTAGATGATTGCGGTATTAGTAGAAGAAGGACAAAGAATATCTTGTAATATACAATATTCATTGTCATTCCTCTTAAACTGGCACCGCCATTCCCTTAAGTGCGACGTTGTCTATTGTGGAGTGTCGCAATACATAAATGTTGAAGCTAGATAGGAAAATATTATACATGTCTATAGCGCTCCAAAGAGATAAATTAGAGATATAATTTTCTCCTATTTCATATAAGACTTCTACATTAATTAAAGGGGTTATGCAGCCGCTTTAAAGTGAACTCCTGATGCAAACCCTTTGCTTATCGCCGTGCGGGAGGGGTAACAGCTGAGAGAATGGGACCAAAAACATATACAACACTAATTTTAACATCTCCTTTCGGAAGACATTATCAGCTGTTAAACAGTCTCCTTCAAAAGATCTAATAAACCCCTTCTAGATTATTCTGCTTAGTTTATATATGCATAATGATATGGATTTAAAATTACGTTAGCTATTATTATCTTGTTTTGTATAATAGGGGGGCATAAAATGTGAAGGGAAATGTATAAGGACTTAAGTTAAACATACTAACAAAAAAAATTGATTTACGGTAAGCGGCTTTGAGGGGTTACAATTTTGCCTGTAGCATTTTATTATTTTCTCAACAATATTATACAAATCTTTCATTTAGGAATCGCATAGATCATATATTATTAAGGATAAAAAAATATCCTAACTCACACCCGCACAACAAAGTATCGATACCCATATGAATATAAACAAACATTATCGGCTGTAATTAAGCTGTAAATATCTGCGTAGTATTTTTTATAGGTAAATATTGCATATGTGAAGTGGTCCGAGGTTAGTAGATGGCTGCGTTAACAGCAAGAAGAAAGAGAAAACGGATATATTGTAATACAGTATTCATTGTCTCTTTCTTTTAGTTGGTACCGCTTGTTTTGAAGTCCTGGTGTAGCCTATCGTACAATTCCTCTGTATATACATATGGTACAGTTAGCTAGGAATAAATTACACGTTATATATAAACAAAGAAAATGTACAAAATGGACCGAAATCGATTGCTTAAGTCAATATATAATGTATTCTTAGGATGACTTATAATAATATAGTCATGGTCGTATTAATTACTGCCTTGATTTATAATCCCGGTGATCCATCAATTTTAACACATAAATGGTGGATTATTGAAAAATTCAGATCCCAGCATCAGACACTGCGATATGGGGTACCCCAGGGGTCGATCTTGGGGCCCCTTCTGTTCCTCCGTTACATCAGGGGTGTGCCGGAGACGATTCCTGGCAGTGATGGGTCCATGTGTCTGTATGCTGATGATTCTAATGTTTTATTTTCAGGAAAATCAAATACATATTGAAGAGTCTTCATCTAAAAGTCTTTGTCTACTAAAAAATGTATGGATAAAAAAATCTGCTTATTAATGTAAACAAATCAAATTTCATATAATTTTCAACTAAACAATCAAAAGCAAAATTTGAACCTAATATTTTAATGAAGACAGATAGAATAGATCAAGTGAGCCGAACAAAGTTTCTTGGTCTAATTATTGATGAAAAACTTTCTTGGAATTATCACATCAATCATGTGGTCAAAAGATTATCTTCTGGTATTTATGCACTGCGACAGATGTCTAAGATTTGCAATTTGGAAACTCTAAAGACAATCTATTATTCATTAATCCACTGCCACATATCTTTTGGTATTGCTATTTATGGAGCAACAACAACAAAAAAACTTAGATAAAATACTTATCCAACAAAAAAGAGCTATCCGTGTAATGATAAAGCTAAAAAGAATGGATTCAGTTAAAAACTTATTTTGCCAACTCGGGATATTAACAGTTTACAATTTGTATATTTATGAAACAATTATTTATGCAAAACTGCTTCAGTTGTCATCCACTTCTGGCGAATATAACACACGTTTCAGAATTAACCTACCTAGACATAATTTACAATTTTATACAAAAAAAACCTCTTATGCAGGACTTAAATTCCTTCTGCATCTACCAGTACCCTTAAGGCTAGAAAGCAATTTAAATAGATTTAAACGGCTACTAAAAGATTTATTAATAAATAACCCCTCCTATTCAATTCAAGAATTCATAAATACCAAACGCTGATCTTTTGAATTCCATCCTGCTGTAACCTTTTCATAATCATCCCAACAAGTGACAGTTACAAATATGTCTGAGAATTGACCTTTGTACTGGATGTTTTTTTTTATTAATTTAATAATTTGCAATATGTTTAAGTTACAATTTAAATGTTATTATTTTCTTAGTTGGACATTTTTCAGACTTAAGATTTGCAAATTGAAAATTTACTATTTTGGACATTGTAAGAACTTGTTGACATTGATTGATTTAATTTAATTTATAAGTTTATTTTATAATCATAATTTGTGACCCTATTCAAAACATGTAATGTGTTACTTATTGAATAAAGAAGATTTGATTGATTGATTGATTGATTGATTCAAGAATGACTATCGATATAAGATGATACTAAAATTGAAGCTTTAATATTAAATGGTAATATAATTCGGTTTTCTACTTCTAACAATTAATACTCAAATTATGAAATTGAGTTTGATTATCTTATGTAAGAATCAAATTCCTTTATTTAAATCTGATTATTCATAACTTTCATTGCTGCCAATTGTTTTTGTTGTGCGAGTGCAAATATATCTAGTGGAGTTTGTGCAATTCAAATGTTTATAAATACATAAATAATCTAACAAGACGTGAAATGGTTGTAATAATAGTTTAATATTATGTTTATGCAGTGTGAGTACAAATACAAACATTACTGTTACAATACATGAGTTTAATCTGTTTATTATAGTATTACAAGGAATAAATACCCTTATAAAAATATTTTAAATTACAACTTATATACTACCAAGAGATGGTTGTCTATTGGAGGGTAGATTATTGCGATAATAGTGGAAGGAATAAGAAACAAATCTTAAAATATGTGATATTTTGTATCTCCTCCTTCAAACTGCCTCCGCTATTCCTGAAGTCCTGTGTTTTCAATATAAACATGTGTTAAAGCTATAGCATGACATAATATACCAAAGGTGACACAGCCTGTTTTAAACTATTGGTGTAGGCCTAGCCTATAGATCGGTTCAGTTAAGGTAATGACATGATAAAACGCATTACAATAACGATAATACAACGGTACATTATTAACTGTATCTGACTTTAAGGGGTTTTCCTTATCACTGAAAAAATATTATCTTATTTATGGTCGACACACCACATTGAACTATGTAATACTTAGGAAACGTATATTAATAACTGTAAGCGGCTTTAAAGGCGCACAACTTAAAAGAGTAATGGCAAAGTCGAGCCGCTGTTTACTGTCTGCTCACACAGCTTCACACAACTGTATGTTGTATGAATTTGACTGTGAGCATATTACCTTAGTACATAAACTCTAAATACAAATATTTCCTATGTCAATCATTGATAAGACGATAAAACATTACGACTAATTAAAGTATCTTTAATATGTCTTGATAGTATCTCAAAAATGAAGTGCTGACGTTGCCTATTGTGGAGTGTTGCAATACATAAATATGTTGAAGCTAGCTAGGAATATATTATACATGACTAAAGCGCTCGTACACGAGTGGGTGTCTGATGTTAACATATGAGAGAAAAGAATAAAGCAATTGAAATGTATTATTTTAATCATCTCTATTTCGGTAACAATATCATAGATTACATCTATAACAATGCCTCAACTATAATATAATTGGTTATGAAAGATGATTTTCTGTTCAACTACTGCGGTTGCACAGCGCTTCTGACTTCTCGGGGAGTAGATAATTGCGATAACAGTAGAAGAAGAACGACTAAGATTATCTTGTAATATATAATAATCTTGGTCATTCTTCCCAAACCGTAGCCGCTATTCCCGAAGTGCTAGTTGGCTGGAGTGATTCGGTCCGTGCGTCTACCTGATCTTCCCATAAGTCCAAGCTTATTATCTTAGTAGCATATGATCACTAAGAGAAGGTAGTCTATTGGAGAGTAGATTATTGCGATGGTAGTAGTGGAAGGAAAATAGTAGTGAAAGGAATAAGACAAAAAATATCTTAAAATATGTGATATTTTTTATCTGTCTCCTTCAAACTGGCACCGCTATTCCGAAGTGCTCTGGTTTCTTAATATATACATGTATTAAAGCTATAGCTAGACATAATATACCCCAGGTGACACAGCCTGTTTCAAACTATTGGTGTAGGCCTAGCCTATAGATCGGTTCAGTTAGTGTAATCAAATGATAAAACGCATTACGATAACGATAATACAAAGGTACATTATTAACTGTAACCGACTTTAATTGGGTTTGTCTTTCACTGAAAAAAAACATTATCTTATTTATGAACGACACACCACAGTGAACAATGTAATACTTAAGAAACGTATATTAATAACTGTAAGCAGCTTTAAAGGCGCACAACTTATAAAAGTAATGGCAAAGTCGAGCCGCTGTTTGCTGTCTGCTCACACAGCTTCACACAACTGTATGTTGTATGAATTTGACTGTGAGCAATGGTTATAGGAAGGAATAAACTGTACTTTATATTGTTTGCTGTGCGTATTCTTAAATGTAACTAAAACCCCCTTCCAATTAATAAATTCCAATATTCCAATATGTATTTTTGGGGGGTCTTAGAGTCTAATCATTGTAAAAAATACACCTTTCTGTAAACCTACTGTAGGTGGAAAGCACATAAATAGGATTTTCTGTGATAACAGCAGAAAGAGGAGGCAAGACATATATTATCATATCAAATATTCTTCGACCTCCCCTTACAATAGATGCCACCACTTTTCTTGGAAGTTCTGGCGCGTCCTTTCTTGGGTTTTTTGCAAATGCAGAGTGTATTTGTGAGTTTGATTAGTTTAAACGAGCGTTTTTGGTCTAGAAACAGCATAAAGCGTGTTTGACCTTTACACTATACGAATAAAATTTCTCAGTCATTTACCATCTCATAGTTAAAATATTCCTATAATTCTTTATGACGTAAAATTTTGGATTCTTATAATTCCCTCCCAAATATAACGAGTTTAAATATATTTAGCTTTAGACAAACGGCCGCCATTTTAAATGGTACTAAGTAGAATATTGATACTCTGTACCGAAAAAGTTATTGTTAGTCGTCATACATGTACCAAGTTTGAAGTTGGTACCTTACCTGTGTATAAAAAACACATATAGACCGACAAACCTCAAACCGAGCAAATAAGGACCCATGTTAATAGGAAATTTTTTCTTTATTTTTGTAAGAGGCATCAGCCCCCGGAGTTTCTTAAAGTATTTCAGATACACCCTGTATAAATGTTAAAAGCTAGGAATAAATTTTACAGAGCTCCTACACGGGTGGATAGCTGCAGAAGACAAGGAAGAATAGAATAAATAAAATGTAATGCACTATTTTGAACATCTCTATGCCGATAGCAGTAATAACATATATTACATTTTTAACTAAAACAAACATAATCGGTTGTCAAGGGCTCTTCTGTTAATCTGCTGCAGTTGTAAAGCGCTTCTAGGAGAGGAGATGGCATCGATAACAATGACAGAAGAAGGACAAGGAATATCTTGTAATATATAATATTCATTGCCTTTCTCCTGTCACCGCCAAAGTGCTGGTAATAGGCGTTGCCTATTGTGGGGTTCAGCAACATGTAATTGCTAAAGCTAGCTAAAAATTAATTATATATGAGTAAAGCGATCCTATACAGAAGTGGATCTCTGCAGTTAACATATAGTAGAATAGGATGAATAAAATATAATGCATTATTTTGAATAATCTGTATTACAATATAAATATAAAAATAATATTAATAAATAGTGTACATTTATAATTGTAGGCAGATTTGAAGGGTCGCCACCAATAAAAGTGATGGCAACGTCGAGCATCCCATGGCCCCTATATTGTTATCTGGCTCTGGAGCCTCTGCTGACTGCTCACACAGCACACAGCTGTTTGTTATATGAGGTTGACTGTGAGCATATTATCTTAGTATATCAACTCTCCTTAGCAATTCATTAATTTAAAAAACTCATAAACCAGTCCGTAAATAAGAAGTAAATCTACCTCTTCATAAAGATTTATGGATAGAGGTGACAAAACATTACGGCCAATTAATTAAATGCTACAGTTTTCTCTCAAATTTACCATACATCACACATGCAGGATACGATAAAGGATACCCATGAACATAAAAACAATTGTTTGCTTATTCGTTGACTTTGTAAACACTTAATTCCGTCCGTGTATAGAGCCTATACTAAGCGCTTCTAGGAGAGAAGAGTTGGCTGTGAAACTAGCTGAAAGAGAAGGGGTTATGAATATCTTATAATCTATATATTCTAAACCCCTCTCTTTCAGATGACACCGCATTTCCTGAAGTGCTGTTGTTGCCTATCCTGTGGTCGTGTGGTTTGTTATAGGAATGTTAAAGCTAGCTAGGACTAATTTAGACCTTACAAAAGCGCTTCCAGACGAGTAGGCTGCGATATCAGCTAAAAGAAAGAGAAAATGACTGTCTTATAATACAGTATTCATTATCACTTTATTAGTGAATTTCCTTTGGAAAGTGAACTATTAGCATGACCCGCACGGTGAAACTTAAGCCCGGGACCACCATAGAAGTTCCTAACATGACCCCCTGAACACGTTTTGGGGGTCGTTCAAAATTTTATATGTATATATATATATAGACATATATATATATAGACATATATATATATATATGTGTGTTTGCACTCTAGAGGTCGCATTTTTTGTCCGAATTACTTCAAATTTGGTAGGGACGTTCCTTTCTGTAATCAGTTGGACAAGTTCGTTGGGCAAAACAATCGGAAAACTCTAAACCCCTTTTTTGGCGATTAATCTTTCAAATTTCGAGTTTTTGGGCCCAAAAAGGGTCATTAAAGCCCCAGATGTAAAATCAATGCATGTAAAAAGATGTGAATTAGAGAGGCGAAAGTTTTAAGCCCTCTCTCGTCATTCTAGCATAACTATTTACCGAGTTATTGAAGAAAATGTGTATCGACTAAACACAGTACGTTGTCTTATGGGGGTTTTACACTAAAAAAAGCTTGTTATTCCTTTGTTAGAGTACTTTTATCATCCCCAGCAACCTCATGCCTACTTTCAAGCCTGTTTGGACCTTCTACTAACCTTTTAATGCGCAAAATTGTATTCCCAGCTTTGCAAGTAAATGAAACCAGGAGTATCAGAACAGCCAAAAAATCAAAGTTTTCAGATTTCAATAAAAATTAGATAAATGTATGTTTTTACACTGATTTTGAGTTTTAAAAGTTTTTATGTGGAAATTCACTTCCCTCACGTCAGCGTGCTGCGTGCGAAATCGTTTTTGTTGGTACAGCTTTTTCTGAAGTGCTGGTGTAACCTATAGCGCAGTTAATCTATTCATATGATTATTCCTATATAATATAACACTTATCTACCTATTCGTAATATATATTTATATAATATATATATATTAGTTATATATATATACAGTAATGTTTTATTGTAAATTGATGTTACCTGTAATAAAGCATGAAGAGAAAGAAAGATCGAAGACCATTACATCTTTGCTATGAATAGTATACTTTTTAATTTCCAGTAGATCATTCCTACAGGTTTCGGAATTCTTTTTCCATTATCAGGGTTTACAAAATGTAATTTTTCTATTGCAGAAACATATTTTGTCAAAAGTTAAAATTGAAATTAATTATTAAAACACAACACATACGCACATTTAAACATAAAATACTCGTTCTACTTGTTATAATATACATTTTAACTCAACTCCCTTTTAAAATTTAAATATTAAACAAGAAGAGAAACTCATTATAATCACCGATATACTGGTCCACTTAAACGCACAAAAAATGCTTCCCTCTATATCAAACTAGTATTACTACAGCGCGAATAAAAATTCACTTAGGAGAGAAACACCTTGCTTAAGATATTTGTTTCCAAATATGTCACGTGGATTTCTTTAAAGATATTAATATGAAAATTGTATAGATATAATGTCAGTTACGGAGATTGGATAGTTAAATACAACTTAATCGATTTTACTATGTAAATGTGTTTTCACTTTACTTCTAACACAAATATATAAGTACAATTATGATACTAAATAGGATTAAATCATATATTTTCGTACAAAATAATAAAAATTGGATCAAAATCGATTTCTCTGCTCCATCTGATATTGGCTATGCATTTTCACTGTTTTAAGCATGATATAAGTGTAAATAATCATATTATGTTTATTACAATACACATATTATTATTGTTCACAATTGTAACTAAACAGGTAACTTGCAAATGTAAACGGTTTATGAGACTAAATTTATAAATTACAACTAATAGTGATTAATTTTACTAGGTAAACATAATATTTAATCTATTGTGTACGCGTCTATATAAATAATTCGATTTAATGTGGTAATATCGTATACTGCCACAATGTGAGTCCGACCACCTGTCCAGCATGTGTAGCGGGAGAATCTTCCCTACTAAAACGCATATAGGCAATCTATTACACATATTTCCATCAAATTCTATGTACAGGTATAGGGTGCCAAACAACTTATGGTCACGGGCTCGAATCTTAAAATTGTCTTATAATAATAAATGTATAATTGTCTAATAGGACAAATAATTTTAAAAGGCTGGTCAAAATAAACATTTTGGTGAAACATAATTCACTTATCTTTATCCGGTTCAAAGTGGCGGCCATTTTGAAACGGATGAAGGTAAGATTCGAACCCACCTTCAGTTTTTGAGCACCCCTGTGGAATAGAATTTGATGACAGTATTTTTAATACCGCTAGATTTCCCACGTGCGTTTTAGTTGGAAACATTTTTGTTTGATGACCTAAGACCAAACCGGTCTCCCGTTATACATGCTAGACGGATAGTCCGACTCAACATGTACACTAAGTGAATCCATCTACGCTGATTGCTAAATAGATTTTTCAAATGTAACACTGAGTTTTTAAAATTGTTGTGAATGTTTTGTTTGGTCCTACTCGTTGAATAGAAGCTCGGTTTCTGCACAAGGGACAAGGGAACATGGACTTTGCACGTCTAATAGTTTCTAGTCTTTAGTACAATCCAGTTCCACATAAGGGGCACCGTGCCGTCTCAGGATCACAGCTTTTGCACTTTTTAATGGATTTTAGTCCTTAAGTAGAGAAATCAGAACTGAGATATATTCCAAGTTGTACACAAGTTTACAAAGAATTTACTTTATAACCACTTTACTTATACAGTAAGTCTTACACAACTTATGTTAACAAATAAACGCGTTTCAAAGAAAACTAAGAGTTAAAACACGTGTTGAGGCCACCTACTCCAACATATAGCAAATGGTTCGCTGTTGCAATAGACAAGCTTAAACTTTACAAGATCGAAATAAAAGTGAGAACATTTGTCTGTGTGAATTAGATAATACCACAGCAAAAATATGTTGTGTAAACAAAACTATCCGTATGAATGAAATACAATGCATAATAAACCTGATACATTTCTGAATGGATTTTACAGTTCAATTTACAAAACAAGAGACTAGGACACTAGGGTGTGAACCAATAAACAAAATTGAGTAACTGAACTCAGACCTTATTGTATTAATTTATGTATCTTAATTAAAATTATTTTTGTACTTTATCAAAACTTAAACCATTTTCTAGTTCTCTCGAAGATTTAGGTAAACTACAGTTAGAAAGACAGTCTTCACACAAAATTTTAATTAACTGCATGGAGAAAAAAACTTAAAGGCCTTAAAAAGCGGGTTTATATATATATATCACAAAATATGCATCCTAAAAATAAATAAGTGCCTTGTAGGACGCACACCAAGAGCCGTAAAAACTGAAATTAATCCCCCCCTTCGAAAACGTAGACTAAACTCCAAATTTCTTAATATATACAGTATATACTAGACAGATGAACATACCTGATACTGATATGTACCTATATAATTTTGATAAGGCCTAATACAAAGTTTTTGGCTTAGCAACCAAATATATTAGGATCTTTTTTCCTTTTTGTACCTAATATTAATCCTTATTGTTTCATATCTTCCACTTGCTCAACATACATACATTTATTACAATATACACTACACTATAACTATCGTATAAGCAATTTACACATTAAAGCGAGAAGTTCTGTAATTAGTCCTCTATAGCAGGATTCAATGGCAATTTTTTTACTAATTTGTTTTCGAATTAAAGGGACATTTTTTATCCACATTTTAAGTTTTTCTAAATCTGTCTGAACTTATAGTATTGGTCGTTTGTAATTTCGTTTTCAAATTTTTCAAATGCCAAGACTTTACCTCAAGATTAAGATTTCAATAATAGTAAGCTTTACAACAAATACAGTAGTTTGTTAATGTTTCTTTCGATGTTTGATGATCTGTAAGGAGTAAGAATAAAATCATAAATAGATACACGGCTGTTAAATCATATATAGGTTAAATAAGTTCTGAAAATATCATTTAAAGAAAAGTTTGCCTTGCTGCCATTTGATTCAGTGGCCCGTTTGAGGCCGGGTTCGCGGCATTGTGTTATACTAGTTACGGCGTTTACATTTATGAACAGTTTTACCGAAGCTTTTATTCATCATTTTATTCTTACTCCTTGCAGGAAGTAAACAATGTAAAGAAATTGACCCTTTTTCTGAATCTCATAGTTAGTATTGATGCCAGGCAAGTTTTTGCCATACAAAGTTACATTAACAGGTAATTGACGACCGATGGGCCTACTCTAGTAGATTTTTGCGCTGGAGAGCTGAATAGTACAATTGGTGTAACAGTTGGATAATAATAGAACCATTAAATATCCACAAACAGAGTTTATTAGCGAGCCTTGGATATAAAGTAATTGGTACTAAAGAACTACCATTTAATATATGAAGAATCAAAAACCACAAACTCTATCATTTTGCTCCCCCCCCGCGCCCCCCAAACGAAATATAGTACTCAAATTAAGCTTATGCTAGCTAGGGGCGTGGCTCATGCACGTGCTTATGTTTTTATTTCTTAAGTATAGGCACCCAGTTCTACATAGTGAACCAAGTGTGTGCACTACTCGTCATATACCCTTAGGGGTTTGGCCCTTAAGTTCGAGTACAGGCTCTGGTTCTACTCACGGGTCGTGGCATTTGAGGGGTTATCGATTCACTAAATAATGTAGTCCAAGATTTAACTCACAGTTACTGTAAATCAATTATTGACTGGAGAAAGAATCTTTTGGAAAAAGGTCGCGGAGAGTATATTTCGTGAATGCGGCAAGTATTAAGCGGATTAGTTAATTTGTATAATTTGTAACGTCAATGTCGCTGGCCTGACCATGTTGGAATTAACAAGTAAACAAATTTGCCATTATTCAGAACCAGCACTAAAAATATCAGTACCTCTCACATAATAAATTATTTAATTTTGTTTACAGGTAGGCCTTATGTCAAACGGTATAATTTATGTTTATTTACTTAACATCCTTTGAGGTTCTAAATTGTAAAATATAGGTGCTTAGGAGATCTAAATAAGCTCTATCTAATGGTATATTATTGTACAGTAATCTTACAAATTGACCAAACCTACATTTGGCTAACACGGGTTTTCTTGAATAATTAAATGTTAATAACTTCTCTGTGTGACAGGTACTAACTTTTAAAGGTTGGTACTAAACAGTGCGAATTAGGTGTTAAATAGTGATATATGTTTCATTTAAAAATTCAGACATGGCCGCGGACCAGTGATATACACATATTGTTTTAAGAATTTTAAGTTCATTGATTATTTGCACACTTTGCTTGCGCTCTTTCCGTGTATGAATCAGCAACGTGTTTCAACGTGCAAAAGGTATTCTAAAATGCTCCAGAGTCTTTTTACAATATATCTCTCAAGAAGATACCTTATAGTTTGTTTTAAAGGGCCTCGCAATCGCATGATTGGATGGCGCTAGTTTAACGTTATCAGAAAGAACAAAGAGAGGGTTATCTGAGACCTAAGGTCCTAAGGTTACAGTCGAGTCGCTTATAATATTGATATAATCCAGTACTCAGTGAAGTAACGTCAATTTTGTGTCGTCCGATGTAGGGCGTGCCCCGATAGCAGTGGTATCGATCAATGCGGTACGGATTTGGAGAAATGAGCAATTCATCATTGTATATTGTTTATCCCAGACGACTCTTTGCGGTTTTACAAATTTCTTCCTTTGAGAAAAAAACCTGCCCTGTCTGTGTTGGCCTTTAAGAATATAACCACTTATTGCTTTCCCAATTAACCGATAGCGGTCTAGTAAATAAGTGTTACCTCAGAACAAAATTAAGACCATATCCGTATAAATCCGAGTACCATAAATAGCTTATACAACTACAAAATGAAAAATCTCTTTAAAATGGGTAAATTATAAATGCTGTAAATGCGTAACACCATTTATTCTTCAAGAATATTTGTCGTTGTATATAATAAGCAGAATTTATCCCAGATACAATCCCCAAAGTGGCCCTTAAATCCCGTGGTCGGGATATAAAAATCCCATGGAAACACCGAATAGCAGAGGCAGCTCGCAGCTGTGTGGTGCGGGGCGGGAGCGAACTGCGGCGTTGCCAGATCTCTCACAGAGATGCGACGTTGCCAAGTCTGCACTGCTCTAATGGGATTTCACACGGAGTGATCACTTCACCTGATTCCGTAGTACATCCGCAGATTAAATGTTACTTTTCACTGCTGCTATAACGTCATGTGAATTCCGAAAACGTTTCATCTAGTACAGTAGTGCAGTTAGTGAGAATATTTGAAGGCTTTGATTTTGTTTATAGTTTTAATAACATCTAATTATTTCACCACCAATACAGAATTTCAAAACGAAGCTTCGGCCAGTAACAATCAGCGATATTACCTTTCCCACTTATTTTTCACAACAAATTAGGCACTGTGCAAAATTACAATGTTTAATTTATTTTTTTGACTTCGTTGAACTGAGTAAATATAAATGCATTATATTAAAGAATCAATATTTACATATTCTGCAAGAGCTGGTATTTTCTACGTAGGTTGTGAGATGAACATATGGTTTATCGTAATTTGATTGTGTATCAACACGATAACACGGATAACATGTAGACTAGTTAAGGACTAGCTACTAAGTTTTCAGCAAATACACAATAGTTATTAAGCGACAAAGACACTTTACACTCAAATTACATACACAACTTTTCATACAAATGCAATTTTGGATACCACAAACATACAAAAATTAGCTTTCATCCATTTTGGCTGAATTCACTGAGATTGAGTTTATAAACACTGAGTAAGTTAGCTTGGTCAAAATCAACAATCAATCAGCTGTTTATATTACTTCAGCGAGCGGAATGGTATGGCGCAACGACCGAAAAAGGCTGGTTCGCTTGCTAAACAGAAACCATTGTTGTACGATGTGATTTTAGATCGGAAAAGAACATTTAGACGTGGTTGTAGGAAAAAGTTATTTAACTATTAAGAGCATAAAGTAGGACTTATCGCTTGAGAGAACACTTTTACCTTGGGACGCGTAGCGGAGCGCGGTAATTTTCCGAAAGCGATAAATTCACTTAACACTCGAATTGCATACACAATTTGTCCTACAACTGCAATTTTGTCCACACTATATACAAAAATTCACTTTCATTTTGAATGAATTCACGAGATTGAGGTTATAAACACCGAGTCAGTTTGCTTGGTCCCAGTAACTATCAATCAGCTGTTTCTATTACTTCTGCGAGCGAAAAAGTTAGGCGCTGACATGGAAAAGTAAGGCGCAGCGAGCAAACAATGCTTTTTCGCTTGCTTAACAGAAACCAGCTGTTTTTAAGATTTGTTTTTTTCGTTAAAAATTGGTTTAGGCGTGATTGTAGGAAAATCGCGCCTCTACTAAGGCCTCTAATACAGTGCAACTTTGTTTCTGAAAATTGGTTGCCGCCAGGTATATTACATGAAACCCATTAAACAATGCAACTTTTTTTCAATGCTCGAAACAGTTTTAACCATTGAAACTGTCAGTAACCCTATTTCATGTTTCTTCATCTCGCGGGACATTGGGTTGTATAGAGTTCATTATCCCACTGCAAGTCAGTTTTAAGAAAATTAACCCATGCGCATGCGCATAAGCATCCGGCTAGCCCGCTGCGCGCATACTGCGTCCCTGTAGCTTTGTTAATAATTTGAGTGTTTTTTGTGTGTATATCTACGCCAGTGGCATTTTTTAACGTTTTGATAGGGAACGGTTCAAACACTGGTCATGTTACTATCTAAGGTCGATATTAATATCTTGTAAATATTAATGTTGCAATAAATTACTACTTAGTGGATGAACAGTGGCAGGCATGTTAATAAGTACAGCTCTGTGGTCTACGTACCAAAACATGTTTGTCCCATTTGATTGATAGGTACCTAATGTATTCTATTTTTGTTTGAATTAGCTATCTATTGAACAATAAAAATAAATTGCGTGTAACGGATGGTTATTCACACTTCATAACATCACCTGCCTTAACTCAACATGCTTATTTTGTTTGTCAAATACAATGTTAATAATTACTTGAAACATACATGGTGAAGTTTGTTGTATATTTTTCCTTCACTTAGCTTCTAAACATTCTAATGTTAATTTAATATTCTTAATTTTGTACATAATAATATTATGTTAAGAGTTACTTAGTTGCAAAGAAACGTGTGTACTGCTGGTCGTGGATACAGTACATATTGCTCACCTAGTACCGTTTGCTACAACAATTTCGACATTTCTTTTTGTTATAAACTTTTCTTCTAGTAAATTGCAGTTCAAACCCCAATATTTTTAGTTTTACTAGGCCTTTTGATTTGACAAGTGAGTAAAGAATTACATGGTGACGAGGACCTGATGGTGTGGAAATGGAAAGGCCTAGCCTAAAATAAAATTTAGAATAATTATTGGTGTTTTGAAAAATTAACGTGATGTAATAAATATGACTTACAACACTTAGTATATTTACACATGCACGACGCTAGGGCCTTAAATGTATATACTTGATGGTATTTATATATATTTGTCATCGTGTATGTAGAACGCGCCGCGCTGTTCGATTGTACGTCTTTGAAACTTTGTTTCACGCCTTGAAACAGCTATTCAATTCAATTTCAATTTCCTGCAATCGAATTTCATGAAATAAAGTTACAGTGTATGATAGAGGCCTGGAAATAGCCACCTTTAAGGTGAGGTGTAGTAGAATTGGCAACGCCGCGCCGGCGCCGCGAGGAAAGTTACCGTGCGCCTCACTACCCGTATACTAAGCATGGGAAAAACAAGTCGCCTGAGTCCCAAACCTTTATTTTTCACTCTAAAAATAAAAAGTGCCGCTTAAGTGATGTTTAAAATGCTGCATGCGTGTGATGTATCTTGGTGCAGGCCCAATTATCGGGTTTTAATTCAAACAGAGGTTACAGTTATGCATGTTTGTGGCCAGTGTTGGGTTCATTCTTAGTATAAAAACACACTTCTTACGTTACACACTTAGCATAGTAAAACACATCCAGCACAGTTGACCCAAGAAAGTACTAATCACTTTAATACATTTTTAAAATTACCTCTTTTCACTAAACCTGCCCACTTATTGAAGTCAAGTTATTTAAAACATTTATAGTTTTTAAAGTATAGTACTGTACACTTCCAGTTGTACGTAATTTGGATTTTTATTCGTAGGAGACCATAGGAGGAGGAGGGGCAAAGTGTTAGTAACTACTATTGTATTACTTTTTATCCTTAGTAAATATCAAATCAAATCGAAAATTCCTTTATTCCATAAATTGAACATGGTATATAGAACAGTCATTAATATAGGACTTAATGTACACAAATCAATGTCCATACACCAGAGTATTATTATATTAGAATCAAAAATATTCTTATTGTTACAACAACTTAGATAATAAACTTAAATTTATGAAAAACCTTTAAATTACAATAGTTACAAATGTAAAATTATTTATTTTTCCAAAGTTTAAGTGTTTTATATTTACCAAAATTCTTCTAAAGAATACAAGGGGTGTGGGATCAATAGATCAAGACCACTTGAAGCCATTAACTAAGTATTAATAAAATATGTATGTAAACATAATCATTATTCAAAACAACAATATATGACAGTTTATTTTAAGACAAAGTCAATGTTTTTTATCTGGCAAAACTATTAGTGCCGATACAGCTCATAAGCCAGTTGTCGGTACAAAATGTAACTGTCTCTGTATTTTTCCCGTAATAAATAATATTGGGCATTATATTATGTATTATTGATCAATTTTTCTTAACTTAAATAATTTAACAACTGTCGCTAAATCAAAATATTGATTTTAAAATTTACAAGCCGTGTATTGGTTCTTATACGGTATGCATTTTATAAACGATCCTTGATGCCCACTGTATTTGTCCCCTCTACCAATACATACGATTACAGCTGAGATGATTAGAGAGATCGTTTTATGGTTTTATTCCACTGGCGACTACGGGCTTGGTGCAGACGATTCCTCTGCTCTGCGAGATGGCAGCGTTGCCAGTTCGAACGCCGCAACATTCGTTAAAAAGGCGGCTATGCCTAGATCCGAAAATATAGGGAAACCCTCTTCGTTTTTTCAGGAAGCAAAGAATTCATTAAATCAATGAATTGTCTTTCATTTTATTAGATGAAGTATGCAATTATCCTTGAGCTTAGGCAACCAACGTTATTATTAGAGCACAGTAAAACATTCTCATAATGCCACTGTCAAAATGTGGTCGGTTCAATTAGAAAGCCAATAATTAAAAGAAATAAATGAATCACTAAGGCTCGCTCTCTTTATTATCCAAGTGTTGGAATTATTCTTTGTTGTCTCTCGTCTAGTCAGCAGACGAGTGACGTGCGTCAGCGACTACCAGGAACGTGCGTCGTGCGACGTCCGGCACCGAAGTGCGACACCATGGTCGATGAGTCAGCCCGCCGCCGCCCCCTCCACCGCGGATCCAACATGGCGGCTACATTCACAGCTGTTAGTAAACAGATCACGCGCATGCGCGGCCCGTCGTCCCCCGTCCCTCCATGCGCCACTCGCCAGATGCGACGGAACGCTTTTATAGCGGGAACGCGGGAAACGAATCCGATTCATTGCTCGCAATTGTATTTCCGTGTACAGTATAACATTTTCCTCGTTAAAAAATTGCGAGGAAAAGTTGTTATTTTAAACTCTTGCAGTTGTAATCGAAAAGCATCACTTGTTTTAGCCCTCAAATTGTGACTTGACTACAAATACTATTAATTTAGAGTAATATACAAGCAGCCATTTAGAGTAAAATACTGCAGGCGGCCATTGTATTGTGAAAACAACCATACTCGTAAATGTATTTGAGTATTTATTTATAAAAGTTGCGATTTCATCTATGGTTTGTCACCCTCGATTCATGATGTAATACATTGAGTTTGCAAATAGCAGGCAGGCACCTGGACAAAGGTTCTGTGGATGAGGGGACTCAAGGACCCCAAATTCACTATTTTGGTAATTTTTTCTTTTGGCCGGGGCCCCTGGAATTCGGGGGTACCCAATTTGAATTAAGTAGTTACGCATACATCTGTTGTATTACAAGCTTTAAGGTTTCCATGAGTGTTGTAATTCAGATTATCTGTTCGCATATGACGTGTGCTTAATGTCAGGGTCTTGTGACGAAGCTACTGATAATATGAGCGTTACTTCTGATAAAAAGCTGCCGGACAAACATTTTCAGATTGTAGTATTCTCCCTTACCACTAGTCTCTAAAAGTCTTCACCGGAAGATGCCGCGGACGCCATCGCAGGGATTTGTTCCTTAAAAGGCGAATGTGAACTTTATGCCGTTACTGTACCTGATCGTCACATACAATTAATTTTGGTGTTAAATAGAAGGGATCGTCGTCTAGTGAAATACAATTTATAATTTGTTTACAAATTAATGATAATCTGTACAGTTAAACAATTTATTATGAAATCACAATGCCCAAATTATGGAAATCAAAAATGTAGTTCTCTTAAGAACCAACACACATTTATTTTGACACCTAAACGAATGTTTAGTGACAATCGGTAGGGGGAGTAACGGTAACGGAGACACAAAGTTAACATTGGCCTTTTGGAACAAAATCCCAAGATGGTGTCTGGCAACTTCCGGTGATGTAGACTCTTGAGAGTTTTGTATTTCCGTTATTTACAGACCTCTGGTAGGGGTTTATGAGTAAATACAACTATAAAGATTTTGTCTTGTAACTCTTCACAATGCTAGACGCATAAATCGATAGGTTGATTTTGTATTAGTTTCGCATACCTAACGTTTTTACGTAAACGATTACGGACTCATTTTTGTATGCCAGTTATTTTCGATGCTCAACATTATTATCGCCATTTTTGCTTGCTTCGTGCGATTAGAAATTTCACAACAAAGTAAAAACAATTTTTACCACGTTCAGTTATTGTTCACTGAACACGACTGGTTCTGAGGTATATGATAATGTTATACAAGTAATTTAGTGAACTGTACTATTCTAGAGCTCGAACACGTTTCTTTGGATTCTAGTTATTCTAGTTCGCTCGTAAAAGGGTCCAGCCAACACATCAGAACGCATTTTGTAAATACTGGAAAATGTTGTTACGTTTTGTTGTTGTTGTTGTTGTTGTACAGATGGGTGGAATATGATGGTTTAAGTCTAGACATATTCGCATTCACATTTCTATGTTTAGATAACTAAATGTACAAATTGATATGAAAACACGGATTGATTTCTATATGTCCTTTATTTTACATTTTATTAAAACTTTTAGGTTTCATTCTTTAGCGACGAAGATACTGCTGTATCAACTGTATTATGGCGCGATAAGGATTAAAATCCGTTAATCGTCCCCATTATTTTGCCAACACACAGGGGCGGCCCGTCAGTTTTTCAGCACCCGTGCTAAGACCAGGCTTCCCCCCCGTGTCCTTAGGGCGGTGCACCAGATACAGCCACACAGGGCACCGCGTCTACGAAGGCCTCGCGCTTGAGAGATTTTGATTTTGACGGGGAAGCTAGAGGCGTCGTAGGCTATTGGCGATTAAAAATTAAACAACCAATGACAATCACAATTACTAGTACTAGTAGTATTTTTGTCTAGTAGTCTAGTAAGGCGGTTCACACGAGCGAGAGGATCGCCACGATCTCACGAGCGATCTTGTTACTAATCTACAGCTTATACAGTTGCATTTGCATTAGTATTCGTAACTGGTGAATCAAGGGCAAAGTTTGATTGGAACAAATTAATTTGTTATCAAATTTTTAATGTATTTATTATAATGTAATATTTTACGTTTTCCGCCGTAAATGATCAGATATTTCAGACTTTCATAGTTATTTCACAATCTACATAATTAATTTGGTTTCCAGTGAGGGGTTCAGTATACAAATTCATCTGGCGGAGTTCTATATTTATTGATATAAAACGAATACCCCTATCACTAATTACCTCTTTCAAAACAGATATAACCGCAAAATTCGAGGTTTTGAAAAAAGTGAGACATTTTCATGTGTGTGTCTATTACCTAAAACCCCCATTGCCAACCACCCTTAAAACCCATATATTATACCAAAGTAACCTTGTACCCCGTTAACGTATTTTTTATTCAATTTTGTTGTCCAAAAAGACATGGCATCTTAAAGTCTTTGAAGTTTATTAAATCAAAGATATTACAGTGGTTGTAGCAATTTCTGGTAGGAAAATACATACCAATCCATATACTGGTAAGAAAAAGTGTAAAGACATGTGAACTCCGAATTTCTCTACTATAGTACTGCTTCATCTCGCTGCGAGATGGTGGTGACGTAGCAGCCCTGGCGAGCTCCGGTGACTCGCGGTGATGTCGCTGCGAACTCCCTTGAATCACACCATTTGTTCCTGGTTGCTATATCGCGCTCGCGTAAGATCGCAGCGATGTCGCCGGTGAAAATCGCCCTTGTGAGCCGAGCCTAAGGGTTGAGTATTTTGTTCCTAACTTAATGTATAATACAGTAGTGCAGAGGCAACACTTTATGACCGGTAGGCGATGTACGGTAGAATTTCGGGGGGGGGGCGAGGGCTAAGAACGGCGCTGGCGGCCCCCGACCACTCCTCATCATCCAAAATCTTCCCCACATAGCTCTGAGATAAGAATGACACGTGCGCCGTGCGCTCCTCGCTCCCTCGCTTGTTGCGTTTGCGTTGTTTCTGGTTCCGTGAGATACTGACAAGCTATGGAACACATTCAGCTCAGAGACTTGGGTAATTCATAATTTTGATTTCATATATTATATTCCTAGGTTTGTTCCCGAATCCGATATCCCGCGCCATAGGCGTAATTTGGGGGTGCAAGTTGCCCCCCAAACATTTTTGAGAACATATGATTGTATTAAATGAAAAGTCACAATATCACGATCACGACCATGTTTGCCCCTCCAATCAAAATACAGAAATTACGCTTATGTTCCGCGCCACTAAAATTTTTTGACATTAACAAAAAAACACGCCACTCAAAACCTCAAATAATTAAAAAAATCTAAATATTTAAAAACAACAAATGCACACACTTGTAGTCGACGTACCCGATACACTGCGTATAAAAAACAATGATGTGTTTCTTTAAGAAAAACAATAATGAAAACTGAGTAGGAAGGGGAACTACATACTGATAAAAGTACACCGCTTTTCAGGGGGTGGGAAATATTTCGTCCGGGAAATATTTAATTTTGTTGACTCGCTGATAATATTGAATCTTGCCAGCTATAAGTGTTTGGATCACTTTAGTTTAATACCAGTGACTCTAAAAACTTAAGTTGGATGTAAACACGTTTTTTCGTTAATACAAAATTCTGATATCCTATACTGCCTAACTCATTTTTGATAAACTATATTTTTCAAAATAAACTAAAGGAGTGAACCTTTAACAGTAACAATCGAAGGGGCGCCAAAATCTGAGGAGGGCATATCATGTTAACCCCCTTGTTATATATAATAGCAATATTAAACTCAAATCGTTGCAACTTAAATTAAATATGAAATCCCGTTTCAATATTCTCGAATCCTCAAACCAAATCTTTTCTCATCTAGGAAGTAGTTTAAAATAATCGACGAGGGCGGATTAAAACAATTAGTTAAAACGTGTAAATTTATATTTTAACATTGCAATTTTCTTACATCGTATTGCGAACATTGCAATTTTCTTACATCGTATTGCGAACATTGCAATTTTCTTACATCGTATTGCGCGTTTTATTTACACTCCCTATACCAATCAGAATGCCCAGAAGTTGTAAAAAAACGATAGGGGTCAAAACAACTTCTCGATTTGGAATAGAGGGGAGCGGAAGTTGTGTTATCTGATATGTAAATGTACTCGTATAATGAAGGTCATGGTGAATACACAACTTTCTTCCCAATAACGCCTTTCTACAACTTATAATATTAGTATTAGTACTGTATTCAACAAATTTACAAATACTTTATTTTGCGCTACGGACTACGCCCCCACCCCGCGACACGTCATGAGCGCCGAGCGCCCCCCCCCCCCCAAAAGCGCCGCGCCCCGTGCTGGAGCACGGCTCGCACTGCCCTAGAGCCGGTACTGCAACACAGCTAGTTTAATGGTTCCTCGAAACGCTCATACATACACAGTGTTTTATTGGTTGTGGTGACAAAGTCACTTATCAGATACGTAGGATGGACAGTCGCCATCTGCAGTAATCCGTGCTCGGCACAGTGAGGCCCGGGCACAGTGCACGGTGTTGAGTTCTTGGATTGGTTGTGATGACAAAGTCGATTATGAGACACGTGGGATGGAGCAGGCTTGCGAGGCCACGTGCAACGGTTGCCATTCGCAGTAATGCATGCTTGGCACTGTGGGGACCGGGCACAGTATACTGTTATCAAGGTGTTTAGTTACTTGGATTGTTACATTGTGAAAAACGTCCAGAGACCACAATTCAATTAAATTCAGTGCATGAGAAAATAGATACAAAGTAAGACTGGAATTGCATAATAAATATTCTCTAAGACATGCCACACATATTCTCTTGCATATTGGGTACACAGGTTTTTCACACGCACTCTGAAAATTGACTCGGGTCATTTGGATGTTGACGGATAATTTTTCGAATGAAGATGTGGACGTGTCCAGTTAATCGGGACTATGTCTTTTATCAAATAATCAGTTTGAAACTGACGCAGGTTTGGTGGATTTCAATTGAACAAAAACTTGAAAACGCTTATACGGCGAGGGGCTGGAGAAAATGTAATTGTAATTAGAGCCGCTGACCCCGATGCCACGTATACACAGCACACCCGGCACATCCGGTGTGGTCAAGGGCCCGGCGAACTACGAGTAGTCCTATGTGCAAGAAAAAAGTGGAGTTCGTGAAAACATCGTATGCAAACCATTTAAATCCGAAATATGATATCCGAAGGTTCCACACAGTAGTGGTGAGCCGGATGGAAATCAGTGGAAACCCCATTTTAACGAATCCATACGACTACTTTGAATACCACGCATGTCAACGCAAATGCGTAATTTCGGGGGAGGGGGTGGCCAGAGGGTGAAGATAATACATACTAAAAGTCACGATAACGATCTCGGATCATCCCCCAACCCCAATAAAATAGTCAAGATACGCTTTTGATAGGGGGCTTGTTTATGACAGTGTTTTTTATTCAAATTTCACACAGCCATTGAAATATTATGACGTATTAAACTGCATTGAGACAAGCGAGTTCCTTTTCTTATATTGAGCAGACTGTGGACTACAAGTTTTTAAAAATGAAGGCTACATCTAAAAAAAATCAACGTTGTCTAGAGGTTATTCGCGTTAACTGAATATAGCGTGGAATCCCCTCCAGCCCACAGAGATATTGCATTACGTTTCGTTAGACTGCGGGGATAAAACGGTACAGCGGTACAGCATGCTAGTTTTATTTTTGTGACCTCTTGCACTCCTTACGCGATGACTTGTTCATAAATCCTATAGTTCCTCCGCAATAAAGCTACAGTATTTTAGGTATTCTTTCTTCATGGAAATACTTACTATTTTTTTAAATCCACCAAGTTGTATTCTGGTTTAAACTGAAATAATATACCTGTGGTTCCGGGTTATCATTTAGAATAGCCGTATATTACGACGTTTTATAAACTCAGTTGTCCGATCGATTTTGTCAAATTCAGATAAATGTACCTGCTTATATATGTTATCAGGTGAGTAGTAAAATATAAGTTTCCGCAGCCCGCTGGAGCGGGAGGAGTAAGGGTCGCCGGCACCGCGGACGAAGTGGAAGGTTTTCGCACCACCGATGTAGACCTGATAATGACTCTTTCTTATACAACCTGTCCCCCGGACGAAGTGAACTGTTTTCGAGGGACCCCAACCGCCGACGAAGTGGACGTCACACGTCAGCCCCTAATCCTTGCCTTTCTTTTGCCAAATACTTTAGTAAAAGGTACTCCATTACAGTTCGCTTCTGATGACACTCACACTTTCTCAATCTATAGTTTTATATAAATACCCAACCACACATTAATCACGATCTAAATATAGATTTGAGGTAGCGGAATCAAACCATAACGCAGGTTAAATACAATAATAATCCTACTCATAATGTTGTTGGGATTCGCACAGTAAGACAAAGTGGTTTGATTACGGGATCATCACAAATGTTTCCTTTAATATAGTGTTGCAATTAGTTTTAGTAATGTTACCGTTCGGTTCCAGTTGCTCGACTGTAATCAAAGTTATCCGATACCGGTCTACATCCGGGATCGCGTCTCATAGAGACAAAATCAATCGACGCTTCAATGTCACTCAAGAAATTCAGTTATATTTAAACATATGATTCATTCTCCTGTCTGCATTTTTTGTTTATTACTATGAAAATTATGTTTTTCAATTGCTTTCGAATGTCTTTTACCCTCATTATGTCAAAAAAAACACTCAATTAAATAAAACATATTTTCAAAAATAAATAAAACTATAAATAACTGTATCAATAAAAACTGAAAAACAAAGAAAGTAAAAAACACGTGCATATTGACAAAATGTAAAAAATTATAAAATGTAAACAATTGTCAGGTTAAAAATCGTCAGTACCATATATGATCACATATTATGACACAATTAAAGATTGACCTTGAAGCGTCGATTGATTTTGTCATTACCAATGAATACAATTGTCATTGCTATAGTTTTCTCATCTGCCTGGTATTTGTAGTTAACTCTCAAATAACTGTTTTTGCAAAATAAATATTAATGACTTAAGACGCCGTAAATTAAATTAAGTATTTTTTATCTTTGTTCTTTAACTTGTAAATTAACATATTTGATTGTATCGTTGGCTTAACATTTGATCGGTAAGTGTATGTTGTTCCATAAGCTATACATTATTAAATTATTATTTTACAAGTTCAGGTATGTTCAAAGTAAAATACCATTTAGGAATCGCTATTCTTAGTTGATTTGCGAGGATAGATAATGGCAAATAATTCTGTACTGTATATATTGCCTGTTGAACTATTACAAGAGGGAATGGAATAAGATACTTGTAAGATTATACTTTATAAGACTAACTATTACCGTACTCTAAATTACAAAGTAAAATTTCCAAAATAAATCAAAAATTAATTTAATTTGCAATTTATCTTTAAAAAGTCGTTAACATGATAGCAGGCTTTTTGACACTTAGTCCAGTAACTTTGTTATCTAAAAGGGGGGTTACGGTGTAGCTTGCATCAAATGGGGTGGTTGTGATTTTTTGATGAGTTGTGTACGACGAAGGCCTTATGATAAATCCAAGTTTTCGAACCCGGCTGACCTCCGAACAACGTCAAAACTTAACTCCATGTATAACCAGCTTCAATTTTTTCAACAAGTTGAATAATTGTAAATGTTTCAACATTTGGTGATTCTGACAGTAAAACAAAAGTGTTCGAAAATATAAAAAGTATACCAGTGGAGAGTTTTCAGGTTCTATTGTATGTAATTTCGTGATGTTCCGTTTGTATTTATGCGAAGTGGTAAACGTAACGAATATCAGTCACTGAGATTGTATCTGCGATGTTTTCTCAAGTTATCAGTTTCATTTTTAACAGGCAAATACGTTGTATGCGATTCATAATGAACATGCCATTATTCAAGCATTTTGACGTTCATTTAGAAGTCGAATATCATGCGGTTTAAACCTTATCCGACTTGTATGATTTCTGAAACTGAAAAAATCTGCAAGGCTGGCCATCCACTTCCCCGAAAAAATTAGGGCATTTTTGTTGGATCTCAAGAGCAAAAGGGTTAAGGGTAATGTATCAGCCAGGTTGAACTTTAAATATGTGATATGCTGTGGTATTTCCAAGGGCAATGCCAGGGGAAAAATCGAGGGGTCAGCTCAGATTGAGGGGTGGGCGAATAAAAGGGCCGCATACCACAAGGCCCATTCGAAATTCCAAAATTTCGCTGGGGCTGGGGTTGCTTTCCCGACCCCACGTCGGCGCCGCGGCACCGGCTACGGTATTATAATTAAGACTTATCTTGCCGCGCGGGCCGAGGGTTTGCATGATTTCACTTCACATCGGCTACATAAACCCTTTACTCAAAGAGAAGTCTCATATTAAAAAGGAGGAAATTATATACTCTTGCAGCATTTATTTTGTATTTTTAATTGAGTTGTGTTTACGAGCTCTTTACATTTTACAATCAATGCCTGTTTCTGATTGCAACGACCCGAGACTGAAATTAATTTAGAATACAAAATAACAAAAGTGGTTTGCGTTAACTTCATTTCCTCTATGGAAAGCCGAAAGTGTGTTTGATAACATTATTATCCCACCCGTGCACTGAAATCCCAGACCTCAGCAACGCTCTCTATCCGTTATGTTTTTCTCACGCGGCGACGCAGATTACTTAGGCTGGACCAGAGCCTAAACGAATTAAATAGTTTTCACCCTGCGTGGTGGAAAGCGAAATATATTACGAAGGGGTTGCGTTGAATCCACTCCAAAGACGACTTCAAGTATTTCCCGGTCAAACACGTTACTAAACCACTTGCAGTGTGAGCTGTCCATTTACCGACTTTAAGCTAATCCTGGCTTTCCACGATACCGATTGTTTGGGCCGTCAGGGAAACCATTAAAAGGTTTACTTCGTCTTGTGACTTGACGATTTACATAAAACCTACGAACGTCTTTTGTTCATTGGACATGACATTCTCGAACATTATTTACAAAAAACACAAATGTACGCGTGTTGACTTTGTTGACTTAAGTGAGTTATATCGTGCTATAAGGTTTCCATTGGTGATTAACTAATTTCGGCCGAGCAAACCGGTGAGTAAGCTGTGGTATTTTCAGATAAGCCGTTTTATTAAAGGTACGTGCCTCCTCGGCATTGTTTAGGCAACTGAGCAACCTCGAGTACAAGTCTGATTGGCCCCCGCCTCGATTTTGTGTTGGATCGGCGATATATCGGCAACGCTGCGGCTTCAGTTCTAGTGGCGCTGCTCCTCGCGGTCGAATGGCATTTATCGTTTTACCAACACTCTTACGACTTGTAAGTTCTTTACTGTATTGGTTTTGCCATTCTTATAATGATAATGCTCTTGATTTATTAGCTCGTGTAGATGTTAGTATGCAAGGGGGGTTTTCTCTTCAAATTAATTGCTGTCGTACAGTTTTAGGAGGGGGCTCCAGTCACGCAACGATTCGCGTTTCTACCTGTTTCTCCCCTAAGGCCAATATTAACATTCAAAGCCCGTCCCTCCTCAACGGATTATCCTAAATCGTTAATTTTAAAGAGCAAAAAACTACCTGAATGTCGATATCACAAATAGTAAACTCATTAAAAAACGTAAATGTTGAATATTTTGGAGTTTAATTCAACTATTATTTGTGATATTGAAAGTTTACTCACGGAAATCGCTAGGCGCTCTTTAAAATGAGCCATAAATCTATGATATCGGATACCCTGTTGAGGAAGGACCTCGGGAAGGACGGGCTTCGAAAGTAAACATTGACCTTGTGGGGGAAGCAGGTAGAAACGCCAAATGTTTCGTGACTGGAGCCCACTCTCAACACAAGATATTTAGGAGGGTTAAATAACGGAGATGCGTTCAGACGAATGGGGTTACCAGTTGCCCGGATTCGGGCGGCTTTTTACACGTTAGTCCGACTGATAATTTTCAATAAATATAAACTAATTCTTTGTCGACACTTCTATAGTAATTAACGATACTTAGGCGTTGAAACCGACGCGGCGTCCGGCCCCCTGCACAAATGAAGATTGCTCGTCGAAGCAAAGTCAATCATTTATAGAGGTTGTGGAATGACCTTTCCTTTAAGACACGGTCTTATCTGAATGAAATGCCAATCTCAAACTGTTATATCAAACTTTTATTTGATGAACCACATCCATCTTTTGAAAAATATCCAGCCTGATTGTTCACTTACTTTTAAAAATAATACCTTGACCATTTTTCATACGTAACATGAACGGTATTAGAATTACGTTCCCGAGAACACCTCCCTGTGATATACTTCATTTAACGGTATTTTATCCTTATGTTTATTATAAAAGTATTTTATTCTAACTTTGATCCGAGCTACCAAACTTATTTTACAGAAACTGGGGGTTTTACGAGCCTGGGTTATATTATGTGAAATTAACAAAGTAATGGTACACGCCCTGTACTTACTTGCAAAGCAGGAAGAAAGACACGAAACAGTAGTAAATGGACTTACCCTGTAAAAAGAGAGAAGTTTTTGTTAGGGGTAGTTACAACAGTAGAAACTACTAATACAACTACAAAAACTAAGAAACACTTATTTGCTGAGTTCCCGCCATGCCTGTGTGGTCATTGTGAGGATGAGAGTTTTCCAGCCACAAGCGAAATAAAATATTCAACATCAATTTCATACTTTTCGCTCTTCATGAATCACACCACTAAAGTGACGATATTGTCTCCAGACAATAACGGAACACCTGGAGAGATTATTACGTTGCGGGGAGTCAATGATGGATATGGTTTATTCCAGAAGTAAATATTCCCTTCTGTGAATTCAGGCAATGACTTAGAAAAACACATTTTTGGTAGTCTACATTGTACCATAGAATAAATAATATTATTTAAATTAAATTTATTTTGATTTATTCATTCATTATTAAATATGTATTATTTATTATATGATTGTACATATTTACATGGGTACGTAAAACTGGCGTTCAAGCGGACGAAAACTGCTCGCGCCCGCGTCGTCTGAACGAGTACACAGTATTTTAATCCCACGGGCAAAACGCGTCGTACGGACCCGCTTAAAGTTTTCCGGTTGACGCGACCGCGACGCGACGGACGTGGAAGCGTTTCGTCTGTAGGGAAACTAAGATGCGGGCCCGGACCCGCGTCGTCCGCAATGGGCTCCTACAGTCGGCCAGCTTTTAAGTTACTCATGTACCACTATTACCTGGCGTGCCAGGAACAAAGATTGAATAACTTAATTGTACTCGTTTAAAATCGTGGCAGTTTTCCCCAATCGTATCAATAATACTGTTTTAAGCTGCTAAGTCGCAATAATGTAAGTATGCGTGTTTCTCTGGAGGTAAACCAATTAACACAGCCTGTGCAATCATGTCAGAGTGATAACATGTTATGAAGCACATACCGCAATTAAAAGTAGATTTAAACTTTATGTACATACTTATTGTCATTCCTGTACTATATGTTATTCTTGTTTTCAGGTATGCTCATAGCACGGGATGCTCCCGATTTACTCCTCATTCCCATATGCACCATGGTATACAAGGTAATGTACCGTTAGTTTCGTTAGCTGTCCAGAACGCGTTTGAACTGTTGTTAAATGTTCATCGAATTACGCTCTTTGAAAATCGCGATGGTTGAATTTATGGTGGTAAGTTAAATAAGTCTTATTTCCTTGGAATATAAAGGCTTGGTTATTTGATTAATTGAGCTAAAATGTATAAAGGCGGTCCCACACTACTCGCGAACACGCCCGAACATTCGGCCGAACTCCGAACGTTCGGAGTATTCGCGAGAAGTGTGGGAGCTGCGCGAACTTTGAATACGGGACCGAATGTTCAGTGAACGTTCAGTGAACATTCGGACGAATGTTCAGCCGAACATTCCGACGAATATTCGGGAGGCTCCCAGACTGTTCGTGAACATGCATTATTGCATCACTGCATCATTGATAGTCAACGATCTTGTTCTACTGAGGCAGTACTATAAAACATGCGTATTTATTTGTATATGCGTACCGTATTTATTTGTTGTGCTTTCAAGTAATTATTGAATACCACTTAAGTGGCCAGTGGTAATGAATAATCATAATAATTAAATGTCAATCTCTAGTTGTACTGACAAACTATGCGTATGTCAGTTATAATTATAGCTTTAAATAAGTTATTTTACTGTTCGTTACTTTGTCTAAATTGAAGTTTTGTTTTAAGGCACAGAGGGTTGACATTTATTAGTATACTGTCGACGGATTCTGCAGGATTCAGGGCTTGAGTCACTTCTTCAACTCAGCTGCACTATTTTTTCAGTGTGTTGAGGCAATGTGTTCTTTCAAATCATTCAGTTCATACAATCACTTGCGTTTTCGCGGCAGCAGATTGACGCCACCCTCAATAATGGACATTTTAATTAATTATTTATAGAATATACAAATAAATCCTTTAATACGGATTTATTAACCCTTAATTATTGTCCCTAGAAATCCTTTACTTAAATAGTAGTTGAATTTCTTCCACACTCCAAAATCAGTACCGGTCACAGTGGTGAAGGGGGTACAACTACTCAAGGTAACAAAACATTTGTTTGTGGTCACAGCACCTAAACAAATCTGTTTTTTTTTTTTAATTGATATAAGTGTGTCATCTATGTTGAGTAAACGGCAGTGGAATCAAATTAATTTACCTCAATTATTTAACAAGAGATAAGAAGCTTCCAAGAATTACATCAATCGCATCGGCGGCGTGGAACAGGTGCACAACCAGTCTGTCATTCCCACGTTGAAATTTACCCCGAAAAGAATAGTTTTTTGAGTTATCTCTTTACTAATATTATTGTTCAGTATATTCCTTATTGTAAGAACTTGTAAAAGCTTGACTGTTAATAAACTTAATATATAAATGTTTATGTCGGAATAATAAAATAATGTCCAATATTTGATAACCTTTTTTATAATGAATTAAGGTTTAATGAATCAGGTGAGTACTTATACAAACACATGTTTACAGTAGGATTTTAATCAGCTGTACAAAATACTGGTATCAGCTAGTACTTTAATTATGTATTTATATTTGATTTTTCCTTTGTAAAAAATAGGCTTCTTATATTTTCGTTGGTTTCTTCTACACGACTAAATTCTACACCTTTTATAATTTATTACATCAGGAGAAGACATAATTACTCGATGTTAATTAATTGCCGAAAAATGAAAACATTGTTATTAATATGATTATCATGAATTAATTATAAACAAGTCAAATACAAAGCGTTTCCTTGCGCACACTGAAGGCAGAGTGGTCAACAATGGACGATCGCCGCGTCAACGCCCAAACTAGCAGTTATTACAGCTGATTTCCAACAATTGTTTATAATCAGCTGATAAACAAAATCAAACAGGCGTGTATCTGCTATTGAAGAAAAAATACGACTGTAGATGCAACAACAGTGACATTATCCGTAGAGTAGTCCATTTTTTCACGACAATGCTCGTTGGACACGACGGACAATGCGAAAACAGCTGATTGGAATTTATTTATGTTCGAGGGAATGTTCGCCCGAACATTCCCCCGAATGTTCGGTGGGTGTTCGCGAGAAGTGTGGGAGCTTTATCAGGGCGAACGTTCAGTGAACGTTCGGTAGAATGTTCGGCCGAATGTTCAAGCGTGTTCGCGAGTAGTGTGGGACCGCCTTAACAGGTGGATCGATTGATAATCCTTTTTTGGAAGACAGTCAATTTATTAATAGTAAATTAATATGTAGGGCCTACGTCGGAATCAACTGATAATCTACTCATTCCTTGGAGTATGCAGGCTTTCTATTTTATAATAAATAAGGTTACTCATGGCCGGTCACGGGCTGCAGAGAGAGGTCCTAGGGGCAACTGCCCTGAGGCCCGGTCCAGAGGTTCAGCTTTCGTTTTCTTGCCGAAATTACAACACCAAACTTGGTTTCTTTCCGAAATAATAAAATGCTTCATACCAGTTTTGTATAAAGAGGAAGATGCGTTGGTTTTATTGCCCAAGGTTTTTGCTAGAGCTTCCAAGAACCCTCGAACTTATCGTCGCAGGTGTACATCCGGCCATTTTGTCATTTGCCGAATGAGATTTTGCCTGAGGGCAGTTTTGATGTTTTCGCTTCTCTTATTACATGTATATCCTGAAAATTTAAACTGTTTAATATATTCCGTACGTCCCTATGAATATTAATTTTAAGTAATTGGCTGTTATTTAACTTAACAACGAGACTTCCTTATTTCACATTAACGTTTTTATTTAATTCCAAGGAAGGCACCATGGTTGAATACGTATGGATGCGCTCATGAAAGTATTAGCTTTTTCAAAATTTCTTACTGTCCCAAATATTTAATTTATCTGATTTGTCAGCCTACGAATACAGGGTGTTTGAAAAGTTCGTCACCAAACTTCGTAATATGGTTATTTGGGTAAAATTAAGCAAAATGGCTCCTATGAACATAGGTCCTATCTCACTTAGTTTCGTATTTTTGTCTGTTTGTTATTTTTACTTAATACGTTATATCTTAGGACCCTCTAAAGATATCAACTTCAAACTTGGTACATGTATTACATCTAATAACACCCATCTTGGTATGGAATATCAAGTTTCTACTTTGTACTATTTCAAAATGGCGGCCATTTTAGTTTTTCTAATAGTTAGGAAAAACTGTAAGAATTATTAAACTTGCGTCATTTTATCTTAAAAACATTGCTATGAAGATATTAACTGTAGCATTGTAAATAAGTAAAACATTGTAATTTTTTTAAGTTAAAACATGATTTATTAGCCCTGAAATAACAAAAAAGCATGTTTTAACTTATGAAAATCACAACTACTCAGTTATTTATAATTCTGTAGATAATGTCTTCATATAATCATTGTTAGGACAAAATTACGCACATTTTATGATTCTTACAGTTGTTTACTAAATCTTCGGTTTGTGATATATTTAGCTTTGAAAAACTAAAATAGCCGCCGTTTTGAAATGGTACAAATCTTCAAATATTCCATTCTACGTCTTATTAGATGTAATACATGTACCAAGTTTGAAGTTGATATCTTTGTCCTAAGATATAACGTATTAAGTAAAACTCACAAACAGACAGAAAGACGGAAAACAAAACGAGATAGGACCTATGTTCACAGGGACTTGTTTGATTATTTTGACCCAGATAACCATATTATGAAGTCTGGTGACGAATTTTACAGACACCCGGTATAAATTCTATGTGTAAAAGTTGGCACAGTTAGGCACATTTTAAAACATTTGTTGAAAAGGATCAAACGGTTCGATTAAATAGCTGATCCATTATTATTTTGAATTAACTTTAAAGCTTGTTTTTAGAGGCGAAGAGTTATCTAGTAAACCTGTACTTTAAACTTGTAATTTAAACGAATATTGTAATGCAATACAAGTTGTTTATAAGGTAATGTCAATGAAATAATATATTTAGCCAATAATTTACAATGCAAAATCTACATTAATTTTTTATTTTGTTAAGCTAAATAAAAGCGGTAGAGTCTCGACAAAATTCAGTAGAACCCTTCCTTGAGATAACCTGGCCATGATCGTAAGACCATAATAGTCAGACATAAATCTCGTATGCACTGTTATCAATGCCTCTGGTACTAAAACCGTTAAAACAATAACAAGTTAAACACTCTTAAGGAATGTGCATTCAAAATTAAAATTGTATTTATAGCCTATATAAATTACGCAACGAATCTTGAAACATTTAAAAATATACTTTTTTTAATGGTAAGCTAAAATAAATTGCAACTTATCGATATACATTCGATGAGATAAAGTTGTTTAGGAGAACGTTTCATTTATCTTAAAACTAATTGTAGATAACTAAATTAAATTAAATTCTGATGATTAATCTATTTGCACTCAATAATAATATTCTTACATGATAATCGAAAGTATTATTTCTTGTATACTTTTCATCATTACTTTGAAATTGTTAACGAGTAACAGTCTATTACAGAAATTTATGCGTGACTTGAGTTTTGTAAATACAGTCGATTCTGAAAACAGACGTGTACGCGGGAAGATTCTCGCCTGAAAATCAGTTCGAGGTCGTATTAAAAGAAACGTGAGGCAGTTATGGTGAGGGGGTATGGAGTAGTGTTACGCTGCGTGCGTTATTTAGGGAAATGGAGAGTTTGGATACACGTCATGTAAAAGTGGTATTTTTTGTCAAAGAAAGGTTGGACCGTGGAAAGGGCGTATGTCACCTATTTAACACTTCTCAAAAATCAGTTTTTTTTGTATTTTTCATCCAAACATTTAAAAATTACTCTTTTGGATTTGACCATTTTATAGAGCTAAACATGTACCTACACTAAATAAAGTAATTTAGTATTCGTTCGATAGTTCTACGTTAAGTGGTTGCGGAGGGGGTTCAAATATTGTCCTACGTTAATTGTTTGAGAAGTATATATTTAGCTATTTTCAATAGATTTGAGTAAAACTCTAATACTGTACTTTTCATTACCAAAGGAATCAACTCATGAAAAGAATTATTGATTTGTATATACAATTTCAATTTGTCGTCTTCGTCAGTCCGTTGCGGGGATATTCAAAGTGCTACACACAGTACTGTACGTTGTCCAGTGTTATTATGGAGAATCAATACAATTTTATACCTTGCTTATTTATGGATTTATTTTAACGAAATTCGGTATATAGCTTGATTTTGTTGGGGCTCATTGATTTTTTTTAAACCCCACTTTTTGGAGTCCTTGTAGCAGCAAACCTGCACAGTCAGCCTAATGCGATTCTTAAAGAGAATAAAAGTATTGGTATGTCTTGATGAAACTTGGTAAGTTGTCTCGTGTGAGGGATACATTTTATATTAGAAATTCGCTGAGTACGCAGGTTTTCTGCGACAGGGGTATTATTAATATTGCACCCATCCTTCCTTACCCTCCATCCTTCCATCCATCCATCCTTGTATTAACCCTCTCAAAAAGTCCAGAGAGGCACATAATATACTCCCTCGATGGTATATCTCCCTATGAAGAGACAGGCAATTAGAGAGAGTAAGGACACAACTCTGGCATTACATCACGGTTTGTTCGATTTAAAAACAAACTATCCACGCGTCTCTAGACTTTGTTGAAAGGTATTCGTTGATTTCTAACACAGCTTAATCCACTCGCATAGGTTTATTATTAGGCTTGCCATACGTCCCGGTATTTTGCTCTTGTCCCGTTGTCCCGGCCGGTTTCGCTTATGTCCCGGCAGGGAATAAAACTGCGTAAATTTGATTAATTTTTCAAGAATAAGGACATTTTGAAAAAGTTCATTCCAGTCAAAAGTATGAATGGTTTGGGAACAGAAATTGAATTTTTAGAATAGTAAGCATATCGCATATCGTACAAATAATAAAACTGAGTTTGTTGTAATTTTTTTAGAATTTTATTTCATTACTTCTCCTTGTTCCAAGTAGATATATCTTTAAAAATTGTCAAACCAAAAAATAGTTCTGGCTAGATTTTACGACTCAAAGGCCATTCCTTTTAATAGTTTTTAAAAACGAGTAAAACGCCATTAAATATACACAGGATCTACTTGCATAAAATAAATAAAGAAAATAACTTAAAATATCTAAAGATTTGTACAAACCCTTTTTAAAAGCCTATAATTCAAAATGTAGACCGCCTGACCCTTCGTTATTGGAAGGGGGGGAATCCATACCCCCAAAACCAAACCCCCCTGTAAGATCGTTGTTCCGGTTTGACCCTTGGAAGTTATGGCAAGCCTAATTATAGGCTTCACACCTATTATAGTCATCGTGGTTCACACTTTTATTTGGTTGGTTTCCCTGACCAAAAAAGTTAATTTTCCCTCACTTTATCTAACCAAAAACGTTAAATTTCTCTCACTCGCGACTCGGAATACGTACTTTGTTTTAAAATAGGTATTAATTTAAAAACATAATTCTTATCGGCTTCTACCTTCCCCATATCCGTACACGCTCTCCTGTTTAGCTGTTTATTTTTTATTTTAGTGTGTTAAAGTTTTTTTGTTGTTGCAGCTGGTATTGGCGTACCAGATATGGTTCACTTCCCTCTTCCTTGTTCCATTCAACCGATTTACAACAATCTAATAAGTTTTTTATCTTTGCACAGTAGCTTTGCGTTTACGATTAAATAAAAATGTGTCCTTGACTTTGCAAAATGTGTAAATCATGATACATAGTTGAGTATAAAACTAGGTTAATCAAACAATTAATAAATACCCCGTCGCAGCAAACCTGCGTACTCAGCGAATTTCTAATGTCTTAATACCACATAAAGCCGCATACTAAGTTTCATAAAAATATATTCCCAAATAAGCGATGAATACAATTTTAATTATTCTCCATAAGAATAACATTGGGGATGAGTACGCAGGTTTGCTGCAACAAGGAACACAAAATGATGGGTTTTTATGCAAATATCAATATAACTCATCTTAGCAAAGTTACATACCAAGTTTAATTCATATACATTTATAAATAAGCGATATAAAACATTTTAATTATTCTCCTTAAGAATAACATGGGGACCGAGTACCTAGGTTTGCTGCTATGGGAACCATAAGTGAAAATTTTGTTTTCTGTGCAAACAACAACAAACCACAACCAGATGAAGCCATATACCTAGTTTCTTCGTTTTATATTCATAAATAAGCGAGATATAAAATTTATTTTTCTCCATAAGAGTAGCATTAGACAACGTACTGTGTTTAGCACTTGCAATATCTCAGTAACCAATTGATGTAGAGCAAAATCCCAAATTGTTTGTTTTTTTTAGCTGAATTCAATGGCATAACTAAATATTGCTTTAAATAAAAATTGCATGTGAAAACCCCAAAAAACCCATTTTTGGGGTACAAAACCCCCCAAAACCCCCTTCGGATGGTGCGATTCGTCTGGTTTTCGAACTCGTTCAAATAAATGCTACTTTACATGTCTGTGCCAAATTTCATCAAGATCGGACCTTTTTTACGAGAGTTATGGTGCTTTTGGACACATAAATAAATATATAAATATATACATACAAAATTTGAACGATTGGTGTTTTTGACATCTGGGGGGCCTCAAAATAAAAAGTTATCATGGTCTCGGGCTTAAGTGTTACCATGCCATATGCGGTAATAGCTTCTTCCCTATAGGCGAAATTCGCTAAAATAAGCAACGCCTCCACAACAGCCCTACTGAGTCCCAATGTGGCTCTTCAAAAATCCTGATCTCCGTACTTCATGTCAAAGTAATCGTTCTGAGAATATTTGTAACGCGACTTTTAGAAAAAGGAAACCAATATAATATCTTTTCTCAGACTAGAGTTTTCGTATTTGCACAGTGAAGAGTGAAGTTCATCTCGCACCAATATCAATAATACACAAACCTAGCTGCACTCAACCTGTTCAATTGTATGTCGACTCCTTAAGTTTGAAAGGGATTTAATCAATTTAGCGAACGCGTCGAAGAACGCATCTACTTGTTATGCGAGTTCTGCTCCCGACCTACCTCTGTCATGTTGCCCATTCACCGCCTCCCCACTCACCAATGAACAGTCTTAAGCCCTCACTCACAAGTCACAACGCATGAGATTATTTCTGCCGCATGTAGCGACTACTTTTCATTGTTTATACATGGTTATTTCCGATCGTATTTATTAAAACTATGTCTTTGTATTCAAAGAAATTTGGAAATCACAACGTGCAGTAAATATAACATCAAAAATTGAGAAATTACATCATTATGAATGTTTTCAATTGTTGTTATCCAATTATAAACTTAAATTATTATATTAATCCGTGATGCTTAACAATGTATAACGACTATTTCTGGTTTCAATAAGTCTTTGTCCTAAGGTTGAAACCCGTTCGGGACTCCGTTGTTTAAAACTCGTCGTTGGCGATGGTATTAGATAAATTAATATCACTGATTAGAAAAAAGTTCCACGACGTTTCGGAATCTGGAATCTGATCCCGTCTTCAGGCGGAAGAGATTTTCTTTAATCGATATATTGGTTTACCTTAAACCGATGAGCTCTGTGTGGATGGTCAATAAATATCACCACGGCTTTTTAAACTCATCACGACACTGCTTCTGACATTGCAGTTTTTGAAAACGGCATGCAAATGAATTGTTATTCAAGAAACTATTGCTACTGAATACAGATACTTCAGTATACATAGTCAATAGTATATACTGAAGCATCGCTGATTAGTAACAACGTTACACGAATCTTTAAACAAAGAGGGAAACAAACTGATAGAACACATTAAATATTTAGAAAACATAACAGAGCACGGATGATTTTTTTAACAAAAAGAACTATAAATTAACAAAACAAGTTGTTATTGAAACGAGATTTTAGTAATCTGTGGGTAGTAAAATCCTCGTGGTTTTATCTAATTGACAAATAAAAACGGAAATAGGCGACGTTACTTTCTTTGTTATCTGAACAAAATTGGGCAATTAAAATGTTTATGAATTACCAAGAAATTACTGAACTTTACTACACGTTAAAATATATATTTATACACATACATATTGTACATCATGCAATGGAGTTCCCACGCAACCTAGACATCCATCCACCCGCTGGCCAGTATTGGCAACTTTACATGTAGAACAAACGGTGCCAGGTACATCAGAACAGCCGAAGCACCTGCGGAGTATACGCCATACAGTAAATTTAATATTTATAAGTGTGACTTTTTTAATAGGTCGGTGATCGCAAGAATTGGATTACGCTTTAAATTTGAAGTATTATTTTTCCAATCTGTTTCACACTAAGAAGAAAGCGTCGTAGAAGAAGAAACTCTCTTTGGTGTGAAATGGGTGTCTAATGAGGCGACGGGACGGTGAGAGCGGGGGAGGGCGGCACGGACGCACGTTGCATCCGATCTGACAATGGGTGTCTAGATCATTACCGCGGGACCCCTCGAAAGGGAATAATTTTAGATCATTTCCATGGTTAAGAGGGGGCTCCAGTCACCTGCTTCTCCCGTAGGACCAATGTTAACATTACAATTCCGCCCTCCTCAACGGGTCACACGAAATGTTTGATTTGTATGGCTCATTTATAAAGCAAAAATACCTAACTATTTCAGTGAAATCACAAATCACCTTTGAAAAATCGTAAATGATGAAAAATCTGGAATTTTATTGAATGATAATTATTTGCGATGTCGACATTTTTCTTCTTGAAATTGTTAGGTATTTTTTGTTCTTTAACATGAAGAAATCAACAATTTAAGATAATCCGTTGAGGAGGGACGGGCTTTGAAAGTTAACATTGGTCGTATGGGAGAATTAGGTATTGTATTATAGTAGGTGACGCTAACTCAGATAGTAGATTTTTCTTGTTAGACCATATTTATTTAAACTCACGAAGCTCCTCTTTGGGACATCCTTATTCTTCCATAGACCGATTATTCCTATAACAAATATAGGACGATCCTATATTTTAATGTACATTGTATACAACTGGCACACTGATACCTTTAACTGACAGACACAAGAATCAAGACATTGATCTTAATGTGATTTAAGAAATTATTACGGACATTTTCCATCACTGATTATTAAAAACAAATTGTTTTTAAGAACATGATTTTACTAATCAGTGATCGAAAATGCCCGTGATAATTTCTTAAAACATTAATTCACTATCAACGACAATGAATTTTAAACAATCATACTTTAATGTTACATTAGCTATGTAAGCAAGGTGGGTTGTCTTTTAATTTTGTATTTGATTTCGCAGATATCTCGAAAGTCCCATATAGGCCCCTAAATTGAATGTTCTTAAAACTGGCATGCGCAGTTAAAACTGCCGAAATTGTAGGGTTCATGAGGGATGTACTAAGATTGCTCTACGACTCCGTAAGTTATTTCATTATTATCAACACTGAACATAAAAGACAAATAAGATGATAAAATTATAACAAATATTTTTAATATAGTTCAAACAAATCATTGGTTCAATTAAGTTCAAATGATTGCATAGGTGATTGTTTACCTTATTTATTTATTCAATGATTGTACGTATACCTTAAACACCTAAGGTATAAAGCCAACAACAATAGCTACTAATTGCGAAAATGTATAACGTCATGTCATGCTGTCAGATCCTGTTAGATACAATTTTGTCCAGACTCTTCCCAAGAACTGTATCCAGCAGGAAGGATGTTTGTGGTGTCAAGTTCTCGGAACATTGCTCATGCAAAATGCCAGATGCTCCGAGTATTTGTCTGACGGACAGGTAGATTTGTCCCCCAACTCTCCCCACCCCACGAGGGGCTGGAGGGGCGGAGGGCTAAAATGCACATTGCACATTTGTACTACTACCTTCAATGGGTTCGCGTCGTGTGCGTAGTGCGTACTCCGTAGCTCATACGGCTTAGGCTGAGTTTCGTTTAGTGTTTGTGTTTAGTGCAATAGTGAATACGGTGACGATGTAGACCGTGGCGGTATATTTACTACGTCTTGCCCATGTGGAATGCGTGTTGTGCTAGTGTCATCTCGTAGACATTAGTGTACAACTACCATTCACCATTCAGACTACGTACCAATATTATGGGTATGTATTATTTCTTTAGCTTTTTTTACAGCAGACTTAGTCCTAGCATTAAAATAGTACTGAAAGAAAAGAGAAACGTTTTGTATTGCAAGGCAAATTAAATCCAGCATTTTGTGGAACATCAAAAGCCTTCTATTTCAAATTACAACTTTGGTTAAAAGTCGATGTAAAATGATTTCTGTGCAATATTTTAGGGTTTAATTTAAATTGCGAGTAGGCTCCTGTAGTATAGTAACTAACGACAGTTTTGGAACACAACCTAAAATTTAACGATAGGTAGTCAGTGTTAAAAAAATATATTTTCTATTATCACACTAGACACAGGAGATGATTTACATTTTATAGAATTCAAATTCATTAGAAGAAAATTTCTTTACTCGTCGATTTGAATTTTGTTATAGGTACTATATAGCGTTTAAATTGCATAATTTTTAATTATTGAGTCGGAAACCTATCCAAAATATACAAGAATTATCTTAAATAAATATGATCGGCACATAGTCAATTTGTAGACGTGTGCAGGTTATTGAATAAGCTTAAATAGAATGTGTGAATGATTGCTAAATAGTAATAGCCTACTAATAAAGTTGTTATAAATAAAATTTGGGAATTAAGGTTAATGGTTTTCATAGTTCATAGACATAGGTCTATCCCGATTATTTCAGCATTAAATTTTATTTTAACACACATCACCATCAGTTTGACATTGACATTGCAATCCATGGTTCTGAAGTCTTGTTATTGAATTAAAACGTGCTTGTCAACACGCGAATGCCACCTAGCGGCGAACTGCGGTACCGACGCGATACCAACGCTCTCGTGGCAGACGGCTCAACTACACTGTAGACAGTCGCTCTAGTCTCCGCTAGAGGTGGTGGTTAGATTTGCCACTTTGACGTAACATTGTTATTATTTATTCTGCGCTTATAACTCACAGTTCAGAGAAGATAATTATTGATGTCATTATTATGCACGACAATTGTTATCATTATTATTAAAGTGATCATTATTTATGTAATGTTTTGCAATAAAACTACCATGACTAATTAATTACAAGTAAATAAATAAACTTTCATTTATCATTGTCACAGCATAAGGTTGACAGAATCTTGAAGTAAATGTAAATTTTCTGTAAGTTATTCTTTCTCACAATTTAAATTTTTAATTGCTTTGTAAAATAAGACACCGGGTACATTTGTTATCATTATTATTAAAGTGATCATTATTTATGTAATGTTTTGCAATACAAATACCGTGACTAATTAATTACAAGTAAATAAATAAACTTTCATTTATCATTGTCACAGCATAGGGTTGACAGAATCTTGAAGTAAATGTAAATTTTCTGTAAGTTATTCTTTCTCACAATTTAAATTTTTAATTGCTTTGTAAAATAAGACACCGGGTACGTATTTAAATTTCCAAATGATTGTGGAGGAGGGTCGCCCATGGGAGGGTTGGCGGTTTCCAAGGCCCTTGGATTAAGATACAATCTCTTGAGTACCTACTCGCGTTGTTATGTTTGTACATTTTGATGAATAGCCTATAAGAACATAAAATATTCTTAGCCTATCTCAGATTAGTGAAATACGATTTTAACCCTCCGCCTGGCAGCCTAATTTGTTGCAGTGTTTTCTATAGTGGCAGGCCATTTTGGCGATTTTGCATGACCTAAACAAAATTTGTATAAATTCCAATTTTGAAGTAAAACATATCAATGTGCTTATTCGTTTTTCTTCACAAAAGACAGGAGACCCTGAAAATGGTAAAATAAGTGAATTTGAGAAAGGTGTCAATAAAAAATGATAAAATTGAATAAAATTGGAATTCTTTTTATAAATCTCGACATTAAAACTACTACTGTGAGCTAACCAAATTTTTTAGGTAAAAATGATAAATGTAGCCTACCAAACATTGCTTATCTTATTCCCTACATCGAAGTATATATATCACATACATAAATTTGTCATAGAAAAACAAATTTATATATGAATTACATTGGGAAAATTGCAAAACGGCTATTTGTACGTGACCAGTTTTGTATGTTTTGACATACAAAACTGGTCACGTACAAATAGCCGTTTTGCAATTTTATAAAAGCAAAACCGCCGTTAACCGTTAGCCATTTTCCTTTTTCGTTTTGTTAGCCGTTTTTTCTTTTGAGAAAGCCTCTAACAAAATATAAATATAATAAAAACTTATTTTATTTGACGGTCATAAGGTTATAAAGACTATAATATAAGAATGAATAGTCTAAAAGTTGGTTTTCAAAACATTACTATATATGAAACTGCAAAATTATTTTGTTGAAAACAAAATTTTTGTTTGTTCAAAGTGAAATCATATTTGTATAACACCTAATGCTTTCAAATGAGCTATGTAATATGATTCAGTAGTTATTTCCCTAAAAGAAAATATATAGTTATGAATAAAAAGGTATAAAAATAAAATTGTTATAGAGTTTTTGAGACAAGTTGTATTTGTAGGACAGCAGTTACAGGCCTAGGCATATGATTCACACTGTAAAATTTATCACTTTTAGTAATTTTCCGCATAAATACTACTATTCAGACACACATTACACTTCACTACACATATTTCAGAAACACCGTGGATTTACAGCGAAAACATGGCTTATAAATTCACTTACAATGAATAAACAAACCCATCGAACATCAAAACAATAAAAAACATCTTGCGTCATGCAAGTTTTTTTCCGATTCCCGATTGGTGAGACAGGCTGCCAATCTTTTAGAAAACATTCAGTGTTTTTTCCTCTTCAAATTGATACAAGAACATATATGTAATGTGAATTTAAACTACGTATAATACGTGTTTTGCAAATCGCCTCGGAGAGATGATGTTGCCAGTTGTCAAAGACGTAAAATATGATGATTTTATACTTTTGCCACAAGTCTGTCTGAATATAGCTCGGCATTATATTGAATACCACCAGAGTGGGAATTCCTCCCAGTTTCCCAATGGTACCACTTTTTTCTGGCTAGAAACAGAATTGACCCAATCGTAAATATTAAAGTGGTGGAATTGGTAGAAAATAGTTCTTCTGTGGCAAACTTATCTTAGAGCAGGTAGTTAGTTGTCTATTTAAATAAAATTATAGTGTTGTCTGTACATTGCTTGCAGTCTTCAAATGTTTTGTTATTTTGTTGTTTTAAGCTTCAGGGAAGCTACAGGTGAAATCTAGCTAAAATTAGGTAATAATGTCCGCCACAATCTAATGAAGGACTATTCCTGTTATAAAATTCCATTTTGGTCTGCCACAATTTTGTTGAGGTTTATATTATATATTTCTATTGTAGGCATAAACACGTGAATCTGATATGGGTAACAGCTAGTAGTACAATAAATAAAGATGTACAATAAAGAAACATGTATAAGAGTAATAAGCAAACATTGTAATACGCAAATGTAATATGCTGAATGTAATAAAAGCTAAATAATAAGTGCTAAATGTAATATGTAATACGCAAATACTCGCAAACATGTAATAAGTTTACAATGATGAAAGAGTACAATAAAGAAAAACTGCTTTGAGACAGCAGATACCATTATTGGAACACTTCGCTATCTTCAAGTGGTACAAAACCATAACTACAAAAAAGTTGAATTAGCCTATATGATTAGGCTGCAACAGGAAAAGACATAAGTTTAATGAGTGTACAACGACACTTTCCTAGTGTGAAGCACACCTGTTGAGTTATTGCAATTTGAAGCTTATGAGGGGCCCCTAACAGATACAATCTTGGCTTTTGGTTGAAGGGGTTGCTGGTTCGATACCTGGGATGTCCACATAAGTTTAGAGGCTTGGACTAGTTTTTCATAACAAGTTTTGTGTTCTTTTAATCCTAGTAAGCCTTGGTTTCCTAGACCACGCCGGACATGATATGTTAACAGATTTGGTCCGTGCAAATCAAGTTATTTTCGATTTATACAAACAAAATACCACCGTCGCAGCAAACCTGCATACTCAGCGAATTTCCAATGCATTATATATGACTTAATACCACATAAAGCCGCATACCAAGTTTCATAAAAATATATTCACAAATAATCTATATATACAATTTTAATTATTCTCCATAAGAATAACATTGGGGATGAGTACATAGGTTTGCTGAAACAAGGAACATAAACAATTGGTTTCTATGCAAATATCAATATAACTCAACTAGGTGAAGCTACATACCTAGTTTCATCAATATTCATTCATAAATAAGCGATATATTCCATTTTGATTAATCTCCATAAGAATAACAGGGGGATGAGTACGCAGGTTTGCTACAATAAGGAACGAAAAAATGGGTATTTAGGCAAATAACAATATAACTCAACTAGGTGAAGTCATATAAGAGGTTTTATTAATTTATGTTCATAATTAAGTGAGACATAGCATTTTAATTTTTCTCCATAAGAATAACATGGGGCTGAGTACGCAGGTTTGCTGCTACGGGAACCTTTTTGAGCAAATAACAATAGACCACAACCAGATAAAGCCGTATACCAATTTTCGTCATTATACGTTCATAAATAAGCGAGATATAACATTTTTCTTTTCCTCCATAAGAATAACATTAGACAACGTACTGTGTTTAGCAATTTCAATATCTCGGTAACTAATTGACTTAGAGGAATGATCAAAATACCAAATTGTGTGTTTTTCTAAGCTGAATCCAATGGTAAAAACTAAAATTTGACTTTTTCAAAAATTATATGTAAAAAGCTCAAAAATCCCATTTTTGGGGTACAAAAACCCTCTCAAAATACCCCTTAAGGTAGAGCGCAAATTATTAAAATTAAAAAAATAAAATACACTGTTAAAACATACTACACTTTTGTCTTTTTCTGATGCTCCTAGTTCTATTTACAGTTCAATCTTGATAGTCCGACATTTGCTAAACCGACACGTTTGGTAATCCGACAAGGCCCGTGCCAGTCATATCTCCCCGTGAGTGTGAGAGAGAGCGCAAACTATGGGTACGACGCGTGACGTGGCGACAGCGTCTACTTACTATAGCCTATACCGTGACATCAGATGAAGCTGTACTACTGTAGTCTCTACAACACTTCGTTAGGCTGAGGTGGTTTTTACAGTGGTAGATTTAGGGTTTTAGTGAACTCGAACTTTGCAGTTAACTTACATACAGAGACTTATGTTACTATAGGTATACTGTATTCACACAGTAATATTTTTTTAATTTTAGCGAATTTCCCCTATAGGGAAGAAGCTATTACCGTAGGTCTCATGGTAAGACTTAAGCCCGAGACCATGATAACTTTTCATTTTAAGGTCCCCAGATGCCAAAAACACTATTCGTTCAAATTTATATATATGTATATATATATCTATATATTTATATATCTATATATGTGTCCGTTAACACGATAACTTGAGTAAAAAACGTCCGATTTTGATGAAATTTGGCTCAAATGTGTAAAATGACATTCATGACTTTAAGTTCGAAAACCAGAAAAATCGGACCATGGGAAGGGGAGTTTATGGGGGTTTTAAATTTTACAAAAATCAGTTTTTTGCATTTTTCACCCTACAATTTAAAAAAAAACTCAATTTTGGTTTTGACCATGTTATAGAGCTTAAAAAAACAAATAATTCAGTATTTTGAATTATTAACCTAGGTTAAGTGGTTGTGGAGAAAATCCAAAAAAACCTGCTCATAAAATCTCCCATGTTAATCTTATGGGAAAAAGGTTTTTGGCTTTTCCTCAGTTTATTTGTATGTAAACTTCACATTTGCTTTTACCAATCTATTCAGTTCCACAAAACAATCATTTTGGTGTTTAAATTGTGATTCTACGCCCAACCGTTGCAGAGATATTCAAAGTGCTAAACACAGTCCGTTGTCCAATGTTATCCTTATGGAGAATAAATAAAATTTGATATCTCGATTATTTATGAAACTTGGTATGTGGCTTCACATAGTGCTGGTAAATTGATATTTGCACAAAAATTGATTTTTTGTTGATTATTCCCGTAGCAGCAAACCTGCTTACTCAGCCCCCATGTTATTCTTATGGAGAATAAGTAAAATGTAATGACTCCCTTAATTATGAACATAAATTAATAAAACTTGGTATGTAGCTTCACTTGGTTGAGTTATATTGGTAATTATATAAAAACCCATTTTTCTGTTCCTTGTTGCAGCAAACCTGCTTTCTCAGCCCCCATGTTATTCTTATGGAGAATAACTAGAATGTTATATAGCGCTTATTTATGATTGAATATTGATGAAACTTAGTATGTGGCTTCGCCTAGTTAAATTCTATTTATATTTGTATAAAAACCAATTGTTTCTGTTCCTTGTTTCAGCAAACCTACGTACTCATTACCAATGTTATTCTTATGGAGAATAATTAAAATCGCTTGTATGTGAATATATTTTTATGAAACTTTGTTTGCGGCTTTATGTGGTATTAAGACATATATTATGCATTGGAAATTCGCTGAGTACGCAGGTTTGCTGCGACGGGGGTATTTAACCTTGTGTTTATAAAGTAAAATAAACCTTTGTCTGTTGAAATTAATTTTTTTATCAAGTCATTACCGTACAATATTTTGATTTTAGTTGGATTTAGCATTGTTTCAATGGTACTCTTGGTAATTCATAATATTTGATGATCCGACAAGGGCCTGGACCCAAATCTGTCGGATTATCAACAGTAGACTGTATCTGCAATGTTGGGATAACAATGTTGCACATTACACCCTATAAGGTTTAGGAGGAGTTATAGTCATGATTGGAAGTAGGTATTATTGGTGTCTGGGGATGATAGAAGTACGTCAAGATATGAAAAACAGTCCTTTCCCTTGTAAAATCCCCATAAGACAATGTAATGGCTCACTTATAGCTCAATATTCCAAAGGAAATTCACAAAAAATTACATCAATTTGGTGTATAGGCCTTGTTTACTGATTACCGCTGCACTTTGTCGCATTGACCCACGAAATAATTACTCTTTTTAGGAAACCACAACCACGCCAGCGGACATCACACCGTGTCAGTGGATATTGCGTCGGACAGGTCGCGCTGGTGTGGTCTAGGAGACCGTGCTCATGCTTTTGTGCCGCACGTTGTACTAGGTCCCACATTGTGTCATGTCAAGCACAATTCTCAGGGAAAGCACTATGTACAATAAATACCAATGTCGCTAACAGCTCCTCAACTTGTTTTATCCAAATCCTGTTTTTTTTTTTTAACAAGCTGGCCGATCTAAAACACTTTCTGAAGTTTGGAAATGCTGTAGCCTAAACATGGTTCACACTTTTATTTATAGTTACTGTACCAATTTCCCTCACCAAAAAAGTTAATTTTTCTGTCTCTCTACTCAGAATGTGCACTTTATTTACGAGAGGTAAAATTTTTGTAATCAGCCTCCACCCCTCCTATAGCCGTCCAATGCCCTGCTGTTATTTTAGTTTTTACTGTTTGTTGTTTTACTGTCCAATAAATGTTTTACCTTACCAGTTACAGTTAAGTTCCTCTTCGTCGCACCAAAAAACTGATTTAATAAAAATCAACTAAGTTTGGATTTTTACTCAGTATTTGCTTTGCGTTTACGACTAAATTAAAAAAATTCCCTGATCTTAGTAAAATCTCAAGCATTTTTCCTGACTTTCCCCAAACCTTTTTCAAATTTCCTGACTTTCCCAGACTCCGTGACTTTTCAAAAAGTGTGAACCATGCTAAAATGCTGTTTTGTACTCATGTAATTCCTTCAAAATCTCAAAAAAGTCACTACTGTACACAGTGGCGGATTTAAGCAATTGCCGCCTAAGGGCTATTAGGAAATTTGCCGCCCTCCCCCCCCCCCCCCCCGCTATATAATCTTTGTCCTTTTCGCCGCCCAGGTTTACCCACATGTTATATATATGTTGTTTGGTTATTTTGTGATAGTATCTAAAGAAGTTACGAATTAACTGAATGAATAAGTTTAAGAAATTTCTTTTATTTCCTAGTTGAAAAATCCAGTAAAATAATGTATAATTGACATGATTCACATTAACACAGTTTAATATTCAATATAACCTACTCCAATGACAATCAGCACTAGAGACAAATGTTGGTGTTAAAAGCAGTAAAGCAGTGCTAGTGCTACTTTTAATAACAAGAAAATCCTTCAACAAAGCCTAAAAATCCCTTTTTATACTTAATAAAAACATTAATTTTTACAACAACGCATTGACTACTGAAAATTATAATAAATAACCTATAAATAAGATATGATGACATTGTAGCGTTCGGACCACTAGCCTCAAAATTCGGACTATTTTAATCCTGAATTAGCGCTTTTCAATACATTTTTTCAGTCATTTTTTAATTTATACTTTTATACAAAGAATTGTTTATATGTTTTAGACGATCAAAATATAAAATTAATTGATGTAGGCCTAATCTTCATAAAACTCTACACATTTTCAAACAATTCTTCTAGTTTCACCTCCATGATGTTGTAGATCCAATGAATTAAAATATAATACTACAGGAGTCACTACTCTCTGACAAATAACCTTCATAAAGCGTGCCGTCATATTTGGTATTTTGTCCTGTTGAGGTGTCAACTTGTTGGTGGGACGGTGTCATTCGACGTACAAGGCGGCTTGTTTTCAACACTATTTCCAAAGCTATAATAAAAGGGTGTTTTAATTTAACTCAAATCATAACTTTGCTTTGAGAATAACAATAAAATTACGTATAAAATATGTCTTAAGATTATAAAGTTAAGTTTACCATCATGATTTGCCTAAAATGCGGCACGATATTAATTTAAAGACTTCAATTATCACGGTTTTTCAATTAATGAAATGGGAGATTTTTACACCGTCCCACCCAAATAATATATATATAGGTCTCGCCTGGAGTAAAACACTGCAGCCTACATGCTGACCACCATTTTGACCCTCTGTCAACTATGCTCCCATGGCAACAACCAATCAAATCCTTTCCTTACAAATTATGTTATTCTTTATTTGTCTTTGGTCAGATGTTTTGTTTAAAAAAATATCCTCCAGAATGAACGATTATGTGTGGTAGCCTTTGATGGTAAGTATAAGACGGCCAGTGTTGCCACTTTTAGAGTAATTACTCTTTTTAGGGTAATTTTACTGGTCTTAGGGTAATTTTAGGGTAATGGAGTTTTTAGGGTAATTTTAGGGTAAAATCTAGAGACCCTTATAATTTAAATTTAGATGTTTTGGCAATGTTTTTTTCAGGAATTAAAACATTTACATAAAGTGCTGGGTAAATTAGTACTATAAAAGATATATAACTTGCATGTACATCGTATATCCTATTGAGTATTAGACTAGAGATGCTTGTAATCACAAAGGACACAAAGTTTAATTTTCGAACAGATAAAATTGAGGCACATTATGTTATGTGTCCAACATATAGAATACCCTAAACAGTAAAAATATATCTGGTTAATTTGGTTAAATATAGGTTGTTAGATTTACAGCGCTGTTGTAGAAATTATTTTGACTGAAGATTGTCTCTATTTTGACACATATTTGTATGAAGGAGCTAAATTGTATTTTATGCCTGTGAAATCCCCATAGTGAGCCCATGGGTGAGCCACGTGAGCGCACATACAAATATTACAACAAGGCATAACATGTGTAAATTTGTGTGATGTAGTGTTGTATTGCAATGAAACCTATTGATCTAATCAAATAGTAATAAGATGACAAACCTTATTATAAAAAAATAACATTAACACATTTGTACAACTGAAATAAGTTTATAAAACAACAAAGTACTAAGTACTCCCAGTCCCGACAACTGTTAATGACATTTATCAGCAAGTTTCTATTATCAGGGATACCAGCACATTAAGTATAGATAGCACTGAATAAAAATATTACAACAGATTATTTATCTGAATTTTTTAATACATATTTCGTTTTATGTGTAATATAGTACCAAAGACGAGTAATAAATGCTATGCTACCTTACTTTGTATGCCTTAATCATGTTTTAAAACCAATCTCGAGTGTATTTTAAGCGTTTATAGAAAAAAATCAACTCTTAGGGTAATTTAGGGTAATTTCACCACACATTTAGGGTAAAATTTCATCTACCTGGTGGCAACACTGAAGACGGCTGAAATAACTTTCTTTGTCACATTGAGTTTGAAAATGAAACGACAATATCATTGTAGTCTAAATTTTGTTATTGTCATCTCAAATTCGATTGTTGTAATATTTATCATCCGTGTGCCTTGGTCATTATTGATATTGTGTAACAAATAATTGTAATGCTATGCGAATGTATAGGTAAACTTGGAAGTCCGTGAGTTGGACCATAGATTAAGAATACCACAAGGAGTATGTTTAATCTATGGTTGGACGTAGTCATAGTGATGGGACAAACGACTGATTTTAACCATCCGATGAATCATCCGATGGTTTTTCCATTCATCCAATCCTTTCAGATGGATGATTCATCGGATGGTTTCCCATTGGTAGTGGGGGTACTGCCGATTGCCGAGCTTCCCGCGCTGAGGTTCGGAGGATTCACCTGTTCAGTGGACGGATAGATAAAACATCCAAACGCGGGGTTCAGATGTTTCGCCTGATTCATCCATTCATTTGATGGTTTCTCATTGGCAGTAGGGCAGCTGCTTGCGCTGCTGTGTGGAGGATTCATCTGTTTAATGTATGGATAGGTGAATCATCCGTACACGGGTGTTTTAGATGTTTCGCGTGAATGAATAGGCCTAGTTCATTGTTTGATTGTTGGCTTCAGCTTATTTATGTAATATACTCAGATTAAACTGCTTTAATTCCTCCAACATTAAATTTATTTTGTCAAAATATCCGCTTCATATGTTTAACGGATTAATAGATGAATCGCCCATTTTCGGGTTTTAGATATTTCACCTGAATGAATAATTGTATGATAATATGGTTGTTTCAGCCTATAAATCTACTTCACACCGATCTGATGAATTATGAGTTTTAATTCCTCCAACTTTTAATTGAACATTTTCTTGTCAACAATAATTATTAATTGACATCAAATCGCCCAATATTTATTGTAACTGATATTTAATTAAAATGTTGTAAAATAAACACCATTTTTTGAACAACATTTCATTTACGATCTTAATCCTGCGATTTTGATATGTGCATGGATTTTTTCAACAACAAAACCACCGCATAGATTATTATAATAAAGTGTTTATATAACAAATAAACATTTGATTAGTAATCAGATTAAGTAATCCTATACATAACATCTAAAGTTTAACCTACTACTGCCGTGCTGTCAGGAATAAAATTAAAAGCTACCCAACACACGCAGATGGCAGATAGATGAATAAATATTATCAGATGTTTCAAACGCAAGGGAATGAATTGTCCAAACGGATGGTTTTCTGAATGGATGAAACTACGGGAACAGATGGTTCATCCGTAAACGAATGGATGAATCATCCAGATGAAAACTAGAGTTTCCATCGGATGAATGAATTGCCGCTCAACAACCGGATGAATCGTTTGTTTTCATCCGATGGTTCCCATCACTACGTAGTCATAGTGGCGCAGTGCCTGATGTAGTTCGTGGCTTGCCGCCCTTTCTCTGTAGCGTAATCGTGTTGTCGCTAGTACGGATGAATGACAAATGAATTATGACTGTTTTGAGGAACTGCATTGTGAGGGTTGCATTACATTACATTACATACATTAGTCCCAGTAGTATTAGTCTAAGTACCTTTACCTTTAAAAGGGCGGCACACCGTCATTGTAATCAGTTTTCGTCAAAATGTTCCCCGTTTCAAGATTTCTTTTCTAAACAACTTATTAATTTTCTGTAAATTTGCCGCCCCTAAAAACTTGCCGCCCTGGGCTACAGCCCCTATAGCCCCCCCCTAAATCCGCCACTGACTGTACAGTCATGTTTCCTGAATCGTAGGCCTATCATTAACTTTGCAGGCAAGTCAAAGTTTTGATTTGTTTTCACCATATTAACTGAATGTTAATTTTAACAACTATTCTTAATTATTTTATTTGTTACTTGGTAAAGTGATTTATTTTGAATTTTGATTACATTATGAGATATTTCGTAAACATTCGGCAGGCTATAAAACTGAGTCATGTGTTCTTGAGTCATGTGTTCTTTCTTATCATTTAGATAATAAAACTGCAGCTTAATCATTTTATTTTATAAGCAATTACAGGGAATAAATTAAAATACTATTAGAAACTAGCATCTTAACCTAGAAACAACAACATAATCATCTAAGGTACCTACTTGCTTTGGAAAGTTCAGTTTTTTCTGGCAATGTCTTCTTGAAGGAGCCTGAAAGCGAAATAACATGAAAAATAACCAAACAGAAGATAGAGCAAGTGTATATTAGTTAAATATTTTTACCAAAACCCCAGTCTCACAGCCTGTCTGAAATTTAAAAAAAATTGTACTGGCAACACTGGTGATATAAAACTGCTCTTTCCGTTAGTACCTTCCATTGAACTAATCTCATTTTTAGAACTGCAGTACATGGTTAATATCGATTGTTGTAGTTTTATTTGTGTGTAAAATAAATTTACTTCCAGAACAGTCTGTGAGGCCCCGGGTTTCGGGTGGTGTAGGTGCTACGTAGTGTAGCATTGATATCAAATGGATTGGTCTGTCTGTTATACCGGGGTCTCGCTTAATGTCCTCTCAAGGTGAAATACATACAAAATATTTAAAGCGGTTAAAGAAATTCATTTCCAGGAGTAAACTGTTAACTAAATTGCTAAATTAAAAGCAGTCACATAGCAAACATATGCCATATCAACAAATAGTGTTGCCTAACTATAAAAGGGTCCTTAAGGACTAGGATTTCCATTGGCGTTACAAAAATAGGGTCTCAGTAACAACGTAAGTCACCTTTTTGCGGCAAAAATATTTAAAATTGTGTTAATCTGCATCATATCAAATTGTTTCATCATTTTGATGATCAAAGATCATTACCAGTAATCATTTGCAGATTAAATAATAAACATTCTCATTAATTTTATGTAATTTTTACAACGTTCAATGAATTTTGATTATTTTTAATTAAGTTAGTTGTATTTTAATTCTGAGTGAGTATGAAAATCAATAAAAGTAAAATTGTATCAGAGAAGTGAAAATAAAAGTTTCCAATGCTCATTAATTTTGACTCGATATTTAACCTTACCCTTACTCAATTTATATTTGAAAAACTACCGATAAACTGCATAATATATTTTTCTCATCATTAACATTAATCAAAAGGTTGCGCTGTAATCATCTACTGTTCAGTACAACGGCAAATAAATGTCAGTACTTTTCTAAACGACTTAACGATTTTTCTTTATCTAGCAGGAAATAAAATCATTTACCTACTTGCTTTGGATGATGCTGTGTTTGTTTGGCCTGAAGTCTTCTTGAAGGAGTCTGAAAGTGAAATCAAATAGGTTTATTTAAAATATAACCAAAAATAAATTCTGACCGTATCAATTGGAATTTATTAAACTAGTTTATTTATTTTCAATATTGTTCACATAGGCCTATTAGCTAACGTTTATTTAAAAATGTTGGTATTTTTTATTAACTCATTTTGTAAAGTACCGTATGAGATGTGTTTTTAAAGTAAGTACTGTCTTTAAATCCTACCGTTGCAGCACTGCGGTTGGTATTCCTGCATCCTGTGCTGTGTACCTGCATCTTTTAGCCAGCCGCAGACAACACTACGGCAAAAACCGACCATATTTACATTTGTTTGTGAGTATTCAAAATGGCGATGGCGATTGAGAATCCCGCCATTTGTGATGTGCCTGTTGTGATTCATTTTTAAATGTTAACGGTGTGAAAGCGGCTGCAATTCATCTTCAGATTAGCATGGCGAAGTGTGTGGCATCTCTAGCTTCAATAAGTGTTTCATTGCCTTTGATAAATTGGCCTTAAAAAATCTTACATTACACCTCGTACCGCTCAAGAAAAGTTAACGCCATCCTCAAAGCTTTGTTTTGTACACCTCAGTCGTTTTTGCAGAGCGAGCTCAACTTAGTCGTTCAGTCTCAATTGCATAAAGTCACTTCTTGACACTAGCAAATTAATAAGATGATGAAATCGTAAGCCTTGTCTGTTCTCTCTCATGTTTTGATCAACTTTATGCACAACATATCTTCATTAATGACACCCACTTCTTTCTTAGTCATGAATGTCTTATTCCTTGTGTGGCCATCTTTAAATGTTCTAACCCATTTTCTTACCATTCTATTGCTCTTTTTGTTTTTACCATACACTTCGCTAATCTGCCGATGAATTTCAGCCGATTTCACACGGGTCTTAATCCAGCGGCGCTATTTTAAATGCTCCCAAACAAATGTAAACCTGGTCGATTTTTGCCGCAGTGGCGTCCCAGGCTTCCCAATATATGCAGGTACACAGCGCAGGATCCAGGAATGCCAACTGCAGCGCTTCAACGGCAGGAATTAAAAACGGTACTTACTTTAAAATCCTGCCTCATAATAATAGTATCTGTGTTGTTTTACCGTTTTATGATATATTTTGCAAGATATATTTGATAGCCTACTAAGCTGCATCATATGTTTTCTGATCTTAAATATAATTAAACTGTGGCTTCAGCATTTAATTTATTTCAGGGAATAAATTACACTTTTATATTTTTAAATGTCAACCTACTATACTAGTCTATCTACTGTACTAGCAATAAAAAATCATATACCTACTGGCTTTGCAGGGTGCAGTGTTTTCTGGGCAAGTTTTCTTAAAAGAGCCTAAAAGTAAAAATATAATATTAAAAATTTGACTTATCATAAATTCCTGATGGTATCACTTTAAAATAATTATTTTTGTTATTAGTTGTTTATCTGACGATTAAGGTTAATATAGAACTTCACAGTTTTGTGTGGTGTGCTTGCCACAAAAATATAAGCAATAGTTAGTAGCTGCATCATCACATTAGGGTTCATCTCCACTATTATTGAATTGTATTGCATTTATAATGTCTTGCTTCAATTATAACATAACAAACCAAAATGTAAGCTGATTATGAATATATTTGTACTTTTAATATTATAAACAATAATCTTCATCTGATAGTAATAACATGGAAACAAATTACTGTTGAAGCACTCCTTGTATTAACTTAGTCACCTGCTTTGTGAACAATATTATAAAAAAGTGTTAATCTGCATCATAAAAATTGTTTCATCATTTTGAATATTAAAGTCAAGGCCAGGTAATCATTTGCAGATGTAATAAGAAAAATACATGGCATGTCGCTTTGCTAGCAACTGGAATGCCTCACTTGCGCCATATGCATTGTCCCACCTGTCAACATTGGTAGGGTCACAGACAACTCGGTTGTTCACTTGTTACAACTACAGTTAGGCTTCAGTATTTCCATGTGCCAACTGCAAAGTAAACGAGGATAAAATACAAAAGCCTACTATTTAAAGCAGCCTAGGGGCCATACACTTATTACGTTACGCATTTATTCGTCATTTCAGATCACCCCCTCCCTCATTAATGCACCTCAATGCTTGACCATACCCCCCCCACCAATGTGTTACGTGACTCAATCGTAAGCTTTAAATTTAAACATGGTTTTATTAGCAATTTGGAACATGGATTTCAATGAATCATTAAACTTTAAATGACTTTCTTTTAACAAAACTTGTTAAGAACTTATTTCCAAGCAAAATGTATACAAACAAACAAGACTAATAATATCAACAACAAAACAATCTCAGTTAAAATGTAACAAATTTAATTTATAACTACATAATACAAATACAAAATAACTTAAAAAACTAAAATTGTGGGTGGCATTGCGCAATACTGTATCAAGTCATGATTTTACACTCTAGAACAACAAAAAAAAGATGGAAAGAGCAATAAAGAACTTACTCAAAACTGTTATGTATTTATTTTTAGTTTAACTGTTATTAAAACATAATGAAGAAAGTATTTATTATACAACTAACTGTAACCTTGATTTAGATATCAATTTGATTATTTTTTAATTTTAAAAGATTTATAACAGTATCGATAGATACGGGAGTGCGCCAGCTTAGGGTTAATATGTGTGAGTTACTTAACGTTGATCCAAACCCCCCCCTCTCCCACATAACACAGCATAACTCTACGCCATACCCCCTCCCCATTCCTTAAATGCGTTATGTAATATATACATGGCCCCCTAGTAATTTGTATTTATCGTGTAGTAAATAATAAAGAAAAATCATATACCTTCTTGCTTTGGATGATGCAGTCGTTTTCAGCCAAGTCTTTTTGAACGAGCCTAAAAATAAAATAAAATATACCAGTAATGAATACATCCAAAAAGAAGATTGAAGTACCAGTTGTCCTAACTATCACCTAAGACGCCTTTGAACAAAAATGTTATTAACAGTTATATTAATCTGCATCATAAATTATGGTTTTATCATTTTGCTGATCAAAGATCATTACCAGTAATCATTTGCAGATTACATTAAAAATGTTACCGATTTTATGTAATTTTTGCAACTGTTCAAAGAGTTTTTGCAACATAAGCTAGGCACCCTTTACTCTTTAGTTGCAACATGAAAATTAAAGTTTGAGCTTAATAAATATTTTTGTAGTTTTAATTTTATAGGAAAAAGAGATCAAAGTGCTAGTTGTATAAACTTAACGTCTGCATACAAAATTAAGAAGCTTTAAGGTATCTGCAGTATCAAAAGTGTTTCTTCTTTTGGATTATCAAAGGCCATCCTTGCAGTAATCATTTGCAGATGTAATAAAAAAATTGGCCTTCATCTAGGCCTAATTATTTTGAAAAGAAATTCTGATATTAGTTATATTATTTAAAAAGGTTTAATTTCTGAAGTAAAATAGTAATTAGTAGTTAATTTAATTAAAGGTTTTTAACAAATTAATGTTCTAGTCCAGGCATATTTTTTAAATTTTAAATTTGTAAAGTAGCCTTCATTTTGTCGGGTTTTGTCACATACCTACAAAGATATTTTATAATATGTTTTTGAAAGGCCATAAGATTCATAATTAAATAAATACAATTAATTTATGGGGATAATTAAGTTTAGAACTTGATCATCCTGTCTGTTATATTTGAAATTGTATGTTAGTAACTTAATTTTTTATCTAGTATAAAATAACAAATCTTGATATGTACTTACTTGCTTTTGGAATCTGAAGTGTTTTTCTGGCTAAGTCTGCGTGAAAGAGGCTGAAAGTGGAATTAAAAGTTAAAAATGGAACAAAAAATTAAAGTCCAAAAGTACGGTAAATTTTTTTTATTAAAAATAGACTCAATTAGCCAAATTTGGTTTAGTTCAAATAGAAATTAATAATTTAGTTGACCGTGTAATTTTATTGGTCGGCTAAGCTCTTAACTTTTTACTATATAATAAGATATCATTCAAAGTTACAATTATATTTTTGTTGGTCAAAAAATACATGGAATAAATAAGCTAAGCAGTACAAATACTTGCTAATTAATTTACATTCACATTTATGTTACATTTTATAAATCTTTGCACAAGTACCAAAAAATACTTCTATACTTTGTTCGGAAAAGGTTTTCCGAACATTTACCATGGAAATTCATTTATATTACAAAAAGCTTAGGTAATACAGAATGTAGTGATTTCCCATATATCATTTGAAGTTTATTAATTTGCAGGATATAAATTGCAGTTATATTTAAACTAACTCGTTTGGTAATTTTCAAATTGGAGGCAAGTTTTGTTTAACAAGGTTGCAATTTATGAACTATTTTTAGATTAACATGTTTAAAAATGGCTTCACTTCATTGCTACTAAAAATTGTATTGCGTTAATAAGTAATTATTTGCAGTTATTTGCAGTATGGGGCCCTTATTCCTTTAGTTACTGTCATAAACGCCATCAAAGGCAAATTTGATCTGATTATAAATATATTTGTATTTCCAATATTATAAACAACAGTGTTTATTTCATATTCATAATATTTGAATGTATAATAAAAGACAAATGAAGATTAACACTTTCGCTGCCTTTGATACGTTTAATCATGAAAACCTCATATGTTTCAATGTTGAGCAATGATCCCATTCCGGGACACCCGCAGCGACTGTTATAAGTTCTAGTTGTATCAACTTAAAAGTCATGCTTTTTCACTAAATAAAAACAAATTGGGTTAATCCGCATCATAAAAAAAGATTTCATCATTTTGATGATCAAAGATCATTACCGGTAATCATTTGCAGATAAAATAGACTATTTAGTCATTGAGTTTATCTAAATTTGCTAGCCACTAAATGGGTTTTTGCACTATGGATACTCTTTGCTCTTCAGTTGTAAAATGGATAAGTATCAAAGTTCAAGCTTGATAATAAATATTTGAGTACTTTTAATTTTATAAACAATAATCTTTATCTTGTTATACTAGTATGGGTAAAATTGAAGAATGAAGAATTAATTGATAAAACTTCTAGGTATCTGAGCCTTTGCATACACAATTATTCAAGTAGTGTTGATCTTCATCATAAAAATTGTTTTATCATGTTAATTATCAAAATTACAGTGAACCGTATTCATTTGGAGATTTAATAGAAATGCGTATTATTATCATCATGTAAATATTTACAACTGATCTATGATTTTTTTATAATAGGCCTATTATATAGTTAAGATTAAGGTATTGTTGTAAGGTATCAACCACCAATTCAAAAAAAATATGCTACTTAAATTTCAATTCTACATTGAAGAAATATGTTTAAAATAAATTGTTCAATTAATAATTAAAAGATCATGATAACTTTGAACAATCACAAATTTTGAGCTCATCATAAATATTTTTTACTTTTAATATTGTAAACAATTGTCTATTTATAAGTACTAACGCTAAAACAAATTCAGACTAAAGTACTAGATTTAACATAAAAATAATTTAAGCCTGGAATAAAAAAAATTAAAGTGTCAATTTGCATCATACAAATTTGTTTGCAGTTGAAGATGCAATAAACATACTTAAGATTTATTATGCAATTGGTTAAAACTGTTCTATGATTTTTAAAATGTTGTTTAGTTAAGGTATCAACTTCTGTATCATTAACTTTAAATTAAAACTGTATCCAACATTGTAGAACAATGTTTTAAAAGAAACATTTCTAATTATAAGACTGAATTAACATTGTTTAGTTTTATCACTGAGCAGATCACAAATGTTATGATCATTATAAATAACGTTGTACTTTTAATATTGTAATCCACTGTGTATCTTCTTCTTGTAGTACTAACAATGAAGCAAATTCAGAATGAAGTGTTCTAATTTTTAACTTAGAATTATTTGAGCCCTCCATACTAAATAAAAGAAGTGATAGTCTGCATCATAAAAATGTTTTTATCATGCATGGTAATATCAAAGTCAGAATTCGTAATCATATGCAGATGTAATAAACATACTAAATAATATTATGAATTTGTCAAAACTTGTTCTTTGATTTTATAATGTTATTTAGTTAAGGAATCAAATTCTGAATCAATAAACATTACATTAAAACTGCATCCAACATTGTAGAACAATGTTTTATAAGAAACATACTGTACTTTTAATATTATAAACAATTGTATTTACCTTGTAGCACAAACATTAAAAAAATAAGACTAAAGTAACAATTATTCTTAACTGAAAATAACTTGAACCTTCCATGAAAAATAATAAAATAAGTTGTAATCTGCATCATCAAAATTGTTTCATCATATTCCTATCAAAATGAAGGTTAAGAGTAATCAATTGCAGATGTAATAAAAATACTTGTGTAATTCTTTACAACATTTTTTTATGATTTTTAAAATTTTGTTTATTTAAGGTATCTAAATTAGATTACACAATTAATTAAAAGATGACAATAACATTTGAACGATCACAAAGTATGAGCTCTTTATAAATATTGGTTTACTTTTAATACTGTAAACAATTGTCTAACTAGTAGTACTAACACTGAAGGAAATTCACAATGAAGTACTAATTTTTAAGTAAGATTTATCGGAGCCATCCATGACAGCATCATAACAATTGTTTCATCATGGTAATATCAAAGTCAGAAAACGTAATCATATGCAGACGTAATAAACATATTTAATGTTATTATGTAATTGATTAAAACTGTTCTATGATTTTTTAATGATGTTTAGTTCATGTTGATTACGAATCAATGAACAAAACATAAAAACTGTATACTATATATATAGTAGTACAATGTTTTAAAAGAAACATTTCTAATTAAAAGATTGAATCGACATTGTTTAGTTGTAACACTGAACAAATCACAAATGTTAAGATCATTATAAATAAAATTGTACGGTACTTTTAATATTATAAACAATTGTCTTTATCTTGTAGCACAAACATTGAAAAAAAATTAAGACTAAAGTAATAATTATTCTTAACTGAAAATAACTTGAACCATCCATGAAAAATAATAAAATAAGTTGTATTCTGCATCATCAAAATTGTTTCATCATGTTCCCATCAAAATGAAGGTTATGAGTAATCATTTGCAGATGTAATAAAAATACTTGTGTAATATTCTTTACAACTTTTCTATGATTTTTAAAATTTTGTTTATTCAAGGTATCTAAATTAGATTACATATTGTAATTGTATTAAAAGATGATAATAACATTTGAACAATCACAAAGTATGAGCTAATTATAAATTTTGGTTTACCTTTAATACTGTAAACAACTGTTTCAACATGGTTATATCAAAGTCAGAAAACGTAATCATACGCAGATATAATAAACTGTTCTATTATTTTTTTAATGTTGTTTAGTTATTGTTGATTACGAATCAATAAACATAACATTAAAACTGTATCTTACAGTGTAGAACAATGTTTTAAAAGACAGATTTCTAATTAAAAGATTGAAATAGTATTATTAAGTTATAACACCGAACAAATCACAAATCGTAAGCTCATTATAAATATATTTGTACTTTTAATATTGTTAACAACTGCCTTTATCTTGAAGTACTAACATTGAACCGAATTAAGACTGGAGTACTAACGATTCTTAACTGAAAATCACTTGAGTCTATCTTGACCGACATTGAATTAAGTTTTAATCTACATCATACTTTTTTTGTCATCACGTTCCCATCAAAATGATGATGATGAGTACGGCTAATCATTTGCAGAAGTAATAAAAAATATTTATGCAATTCTTTATAACTGTTCTTTGATTTTTTTAAATTTTGTTTAATTAAGGTATCTACATTAGAATAAACATTACCAGTACTTGAATATAAATTCTAAATTGAAGATTTTTGTTTTAAAATAAATTTTTCAATTTAAAACATTGCAATATTAAATGTTTGACCCTTACTGAAATGTACGTAAGCTGAAAAAATCTGTAATTTTTAGTTTTTATCATCATAAAGTATGATCATAAAGTTGTTATTACTGTTTTCTGTTTAAATAAACGGTACTAAATGTATTTAGGGGTGGGTTTAAAACATACTTAATATTTACTTAGTGGCATTTAACTACAAATCATCTACCTGCTTGTTTTGCCTGGTGAGGTAATTTCTGGCCAGGTATACTTTGAAGGAGCCTGAAAGTAAATTAAAAATATTAGAAATAAGCTATAACGAAAAATAAATTCAGTTATTAGTTTAAGGGGATTTCCGCTATAAGGAAGAAGCTTTTACCATGGGAAGCATGGTAAGACTTAAGCCCGAGTTCATGATAACCTTTTGTTTTGGGGCCCTCAGATGCCAAAAGAATAGCAAATTTTTCAGTTATACCATTTAAAAAATCACAAACTTTAAGCTCACTATAAATATTTGTGTCCTTTTAATGTTGCAAACAATACTATTTATCACCTAGTACTAACATTGACAAAAATTATGACTGGAGTTAACATTAAGTCCCCTCGTGAGGCTTTGCATACACAATATTAGAAGTTGTTTAACTTGCATCATAACAATTGTTTCATCATGATAATATCAAAGTCAGAAAACGTAATCATATGCAGATGTAATAAACATACTTATTACTATTATGAATTGATAATAACCTGTCTTATAATTTTTTAAATTTTGTTTAGTTAAGTTATCAAATTCTGAATCATTAAACATTACATTATAACTGAATCCAACATTGTAGAACAGTGTGTAAAAATAAACATTTATAATTAAAAGATTGAATCAACTAAAGATTGTTTAGTTATAACACTGAACAAATCACAAATATTAAGGTCATTATAAATAATATTGTAGTGTGCTTTTAATATTGTAAACAACTGTCTTTATCTTGTAGCACTAACGTTGAAAAAATTAAGACTAAAGTAATAATTATTCTTAACTGAAAATAACTTGAACCTTCCATGAAAAATAATAAAATAAGTTGTAATCTGCATCATAAAAATGGTTTCATCATGTTCCCATCAAAATGAAGGTTGAGAGTAATCATTTGCAGATGTAATAAAAATACTTATGTAATTCTTTAAAACTTTTCTATGATTTTTAAAATTTGTTTATTTAAGGTATCTAAATTAGAATACACATTGTAATTGTATTAAAAGATGACAATAACATTTGAACAATCACAAAGTATGAGCTCATTATAAATATTGGTTTACCTTTAATACTGTAAACAATTGTAAAACTTGGAAGTACTAAAACTGAAGCAAATTCAGAATGAAATACTAATTTTTAACTCAGACTTATTTGAGCCTTCCATGACTGCATCGTAACAAGTGTTTCAACATGGTTATATCAAAGTCAGAAAACGTAATCATATGCAGACGTAATAAACATTATTAATATTATTATGTAATTGATTAAAACTGTTCTATGATTTTTTTAATGTTTTTTAGTTAATGTTGATTACGAATCAATAAACAATACATTAAAACTGTATATTACATAGTAGTACAATGTGTTTAATGAAACATTTCGAATTAAAAGATTGAATCGACATTGTTTAGTTGTAACTCTGTACAAATCACAAATGTTAAGATCATTATAAATAATATTGTACTGCACTTTCTGCATCATAAAAATTGTTTCATCATGTTCCCATCAAAATGAAGGTTAAGAGTAATCATTTGCAGATGTAATAAAAAATACTTTTGTAATTCTTTACAGCCTTTCTATGATTTTTAAAATTTTGTTTATTTAAGGTATCTAAATTAGATTACATATTGTAATTGTATTAAAAGATGACAATAAAATTTGAACAATCACAAAGTATGAGCTCATTATAAATATTGGTTTACCTTTAATACTGTAAACAATTGTCTAACTTGTAGTACTAACATTGAAGCAAATTGAGAATGAAGTACTAATTTTAAAGACTTATTTGAGCCTTCCACGACTGCATCGTAACAAGTGTTTCAACATGGTTATATCAAAGTCAGAAAACGTAATCATATGCAGAAGTAATAAACATACTTAATATTATTATGTAATTGATTAAAACTGTTCTATTATCTTTTAATGTTTTTTAGTTAATGTTGATTACGAATCAATAAACAATACATTAAAACTGTATAATACATAGTAGTACAATGTGTTTAATGAAACATTTCGAATTAAAAGATTGAATCGACATTGTTTAGTTGTAACTCTGAACAAATCACAAATGTTAAGATCATTATAAATAATATTATACTGACTTTTAATATTGTAAACAACTGTCTTTATCTTGTAGCACTTACATTGGAAAATTTAAGACTAAAGTAATAATTATTCTTAACTGTAAATAACTTGAACCTTCCATGAAAAATAATAAATAATTTGTAATCTGCATCATAAAAATTGTTTCATTATGTTCCCATCAAAATGAAGGTTAAGAGTAATTATTTGCAGATGGAAGAAAAATACTTGTGTAATTCTTTACAACTTTTCTATGATTTTTAAAATTTTGTTTATTCAAGGTATCTAAATTAGATTACATATTGTAATTGTATCAAAAGATGACAATAACATTTGAACAACCACAAAGTATGAGCTCATTATAAATATTGGTTTACCTTTAATACTGTAAACAATTGTCTAACTTGAAGTACTAAAACTGAAGCAAATTCAGAATGAAATACTAATTTTTAACTCAGACTTATTTGAGCCTCCCACTACTACATCGTAACAACTGTTTCAACATGGTTATATCAAAGTCAGAAAACGTAATCATATGCAGATGTAATAAACATACTTAATATTATTATGTAATTGATTAAAACTGTTCTATGATTTTTTAAATGTTCAGTTAATGTTGATTACGAATCAATAAACACAACATTAAAACTGTATATTACATTGTAGAACAAGGTTTTAGAAGAAAAAATTCGAATTAAAAGATTAAATTGACATTGTTTAGTTGTAACACTGAACAAATCACAAGTGTTAAGATGATTAATAATAATATTGTACTATACTTTAAATATTGTAAACAACTGTCCATATTTTGTAGCATTCACATTGAACAAAATTAAGACTAAAGTAATTATTATTCTTAACTGAAAATAACTTGAATCTTCCATGACAAATAATAAAATAAGTTGTAATCTGCATCATAAAAATTGTTTCAGCATGTTCCTATCAAAATGAGGTTAAGAGTAATCATTTGCAAATGTAATAAAAATACTTATGTAATTATTTACAACTTTTCTATGATTTTTAAAATTTGGTTAATTTAAGGTATCAAAATTAGAATACACATTAATTAAAAGATGACAATAAAATTTGAACAGTCACAAATTTTGAGCTCATTATAAATATTGGTTTACCTTTATAGGCCTACTGTATACAACTGTCTAACTTGTAGTACTAACACTGACACAAATTCAGAATGAAGTACTAATTTTTAACTAAGACTTATTGGAGCCTTCAATGACTGCATCATAACAATTGTTTCATCATGGTAATATCAAAGTCAGAACACGTAATCATGTACACATGTAATAAACATACTTAATATTATTATGCAATTGATTAAAACGGTTCTATTATTTTTTAATGTTGTTTAGTTATTGTTGATTACGAATCAATAAACATAACATTAAAACTGTATCTTACATTGTAGAACAATGTTTTAAAAGACACATTTCTAATTAAAAAATTGAAATGGTATTATTAAATTATAACACCGAACAAATCACAAATCGTAAGCTCATTATAAATATATTTGTACTTTTAATATTGTTAACAACTGCCTTTATCTTGAAGTACTAACATTGAACCAATTTAAGACTGGAGTACTAACGATTCTTAACTGAAAATCAATTGAGTCTATCTTGACAGATATTGAATTAAGTTTTAATCTGCATCATACTTTTTTTGTCATCACGTTCCCATCAAAATGATGATGAAGAGTACGGCTAATCATTTGCAGAAGTAATAAAAATACTTATGCAATTCTTTATAACTGTTCTTTGATTTTTTAAATTTTGTTTAATTAAGGTATCTACTTTAAGATTTTTGTTTTAAAATAAATTTTTCAATTTAAAACATTGCAATATTTAATGTTTGACCCTTATTGAAATGTACGTAAGCTGAAAAAATCTGTAATTTTTAGTTTTATCATCATAAAGTATGATCATAAAGTTGTTATTACTGTTTTCTGTTTAAATAAACGGTACTAATTTAGGGGTGGGTTTAAAACATACTTAATATTTACTTAGTGGCATTTAACTACAAATCATTTACCTGCTTGTTTTGCCTGGTGAGGTAATGTCTGGCCAGGTATACTTTGAAGGAGCCTGAAAGTAAATTAAAAATATTAGAAATAAGCTATAACGAAAAATAAATTCAGTTATTAGTTTAAGGGGATTTCCGCTATAAGGAAGTAGCTTTTACCATGGGAAGCATGGTAAGTCTTAAGCCCGAGTTCATGATAACCTTTTGTTTTGGGGCCCTCAGATGCCAAAAGAATAGCAAATTTTTCAGATATACCATTTAAAAAATCACAAAATTTAAGCTCACTATAAATATTTGTGTTCTTTTAATAATGCAAACAATACTATTTATCACCTAGTACTAGCATAGTCAAAAATTATGACTGGAGTTAACATTAAGTCCCCTCCTGAGGCTTTGCATACACAATATTAGAAGTTGTTTAACTTGCATCATAACAATTGTTTCATCATGGTAATACCAAAGTCAGAAAACGTAATCATATGCAGATGTAATAAACATACTTATTACTATTATGAATTGATAATAACTTGTCTTATGATTTTTTTTAAAGTTGTTTAGTTAAGTTATCAAATTCTGAATCATTAAACATTACATTATAACTGAATCCAACATTGTAGAACAGTGTGTAAAAATAAACATTTATAATTAAAAGATTGAATCAAGTAAAGATTGTTTAGTTATAACACTGAACAAAACACAAATATTAAGGTCATTATAAATAATATTGTAGTGTGCTTTTAATATTGTAAACAACTGTCTTTATCTTGTAGCACTAACGTTGAAAAAATTAAGACTAAAGTAATAATTATTCTTAACTGAAAATAACTTGAACCTTCCATGAAAAATAATAAAATAAGTTGTAATCTGTATCATAAAAATGGTTTCATCATGTTCCTATCAAAATGAAGGTTGAGAGTAATCAATTGCAGATGTAATAAAAATACTTATGTAATTCTTTACAACTTTTCTATGGTTTTTAAAATTTGATTTATTTAAGGTATCTACATTAGAATACACATTGTAATTGTATTAAAAGATGACAATAACATTTGAACAATCACAAAGTATGAGCTCATTATAAATATTGGTCTACCTTTAATACTGTAAACAATTGTCTAACTTGGAAGTACTAAAACTGAAGCAAATTCAGAATGAAATACTAATTTTTAACTCAGACTTATTTGAGCCTTCCATGACTGCATCGTAACAAGTGTTTCAACATGGTTATATCAAAGTCAGAAAACGTAATCATATGCAGACGTAATAAACATACTTAATATTATTATGTAATTGATTAAAACTGTTCTATGTTTTTTTAAATGTTTTTTAGTTAATGTTGATTACGAATCAATAAACAATACATTAAAACTGTATATTACATAGTAGTACAATGTTTTAAATGAAACATTTCGAATTAAAAGATTGAATCGACATTGTCTAGTTGTAACACTGAACAAATCACAAATGTTAAGATCATTATAAATAATATTATACTGTACTTTTAATATTGTAAACAACTGTCTTTATCTTGTAGCACTTACATTGGAAAATTTAAGACTAAAGTAATAATTATTCTTAACTGTAAATAACTTGAACCTTCCATGAAAAATAATAAATAATTTGTAATCTGCATCATAAAAATTGTTTCATCATGTTCCCATCAAAATGAAGGTTAAGAGTAATCATTTGCAGATGTAAGAAAAATACTTGTGTAATTCTTTACAACTTTTCTATGATTTTTAAAATTTTGTTTATTCAAGGTATCTAAATTAGATTACATATTGTAATTGTATTAAAAGATGACAATAACATTTGAACAATCACAAAGTATGAGCTCATTATAAATATTGGTTTACCTTTAATACTATAAACAATTGTCTAACTTGAAGTACTAAAACTGAAGCAAATTCAGAATGAAATACTAATTTTTAACTCAGACTTATTTGAGCCTCCCATGACTACATCGTAACAACTGTTTCAACATGGTTATATCAAAGTCAGAAAACGTCATCATATGCAGACGTAATAAACATACTTAATATTATTATGTAATTGATTAAAACTGTTCTATGATTTTTTAAATGTTTTTTAGTTAATGTTGATTACGAATCAATAAACAATACATTAAAACTGTATATTACATAGTAGTACAATGTTTTAAATGAAACATTTCGAATTAAAAGATTGAATCGACATTGTCTAGTTGTAACACTGAACAAATCACAAATGTTAAGATCATTATAAATAATATTGTACTGTACTTATAATATTATAAACAATTATCATTATCTTGTAGCACAAACATTGAAAAAAATTAAGATCAAATTAATAATTATTCTTAACTGAAAATAACTTGAACCTTTCATGAAAAATGATAAATAAGTTGTAATCTGCATCATAAAAATTGTTTCATCATGTTCCCATCAAAATGAAGGTTAAGAGTAATCATTTGTAGACGTAATAAAAAAACTTTTGTAATTCTTTACAGCCTTTCTATGATTTTTAAAATTTTGTTTATTTAAGGTATCTAAATTAGATTACATAACGTAATTGTATTAAAAGATGACAATAACATTTGAACAATCACAAAGTATGAGCTCATTATAAATATTGGTTTACCTTTAATACTGTAAACAATTGTCTAACTTGTAGTACTAACATTGAAGCAAATTGAGAATGAAGTACTAATTTTAAAGACTTATTTGAGCCTTCCATGACTGCATCGTAACAAGTGTTTCAACATGGTTATATCAAAGTCAGAAAACGTAATCATATGCAGACGTAATAAACATTCTTAATATTATTATGTAATTGATTAAAACTGTTCTATGATTTTTTAATGTTTTTTAGTTAATGTTGATTACGAATCAATAAACAATACATTAAAACTGTATATTACATAGTAGTACAATGTGTTTAATGAAACATTTCGAATTAAAAGATTGAATCGACATTGTTTAGTTGTAACTCTGAACAAATCACAAATGTTAAGATCATTATAAATAATATTATACTGTACTTTTAATATTGTAAACAACTGTCTTTATCTTGTAGCACTTACATTGGAAAATTTAAGACTAAAGTAATAATTATTCTTAACTGTAAATAACTTGAACCTTCCATGAAAAATAATAAATAATTTGTAATCTGCATCATAAAAAATGTTTCATCATGTTCCCATCAAAATGAAGGTTAAGAGTAATCATTTGCAGATGTAAGAAAAATACTTCTGTAATTCTTTACAACTTTTCTATGATTTTTAAAATTTTGTTTATTCAAGGTATCTAAATTAGATTACATATTGTAATTGTATTAAAAGATGACAATAACATTTGAACAATCACAAAGTATGAGCTCATTATAAATATTGGTTTACCTTTAATACTGTAAACAATTGTCTAACTTGAAGTACTAAAACTGAAGCAAATTCAGAATGAAATACTAATTTTTAACTCAGACTTATTTGAGCCTCCCATGACTACATCGTAACAACTGTTTCAACATGGTTATATCAAAGTCAAAAAACGTAATCATATGCAGACGTAATAAACATACTTAATATTATTATGTAATTGATTAAAACTGTTCTATGATTTTTTAAATGTTTTTTAGTTAATGTTGATTACGAATCAATAAACAATACATTAAAACTGTATATTACATAGTAGTACAATGTTTTAAATGAAACATTTCGAATTAAAAGATTGAATCTACATTGTCTAGTTGTAACACTGAACAAATCACAAATGTTAAGTTCATTATAAATAATATTGTACTGTACTTATAATAGTATAAACAATTATCATTATCTTGTAGCACAAACATTGAAAAAAATTAAGATCAAATTAATAATTATTCTTAACTGAAAATAACTTGAACCTTTCATGAAAAATGATAAATAAGTTGTAATCTGCATCATAAAAATTGTTTCATCATGTTCCCATCAAAATGAAGGTTAAGAGTAATCATTTGCAGACGTAATAAAAAATGCTTTTGTAATTCTTTACAGCCTTTCTATGATTTTTAAAATTTTGTTTATTTAAGGTATCTAAATTAGATTACATAACGTAATTGTATTAAAAGATGACAATAACATATGAACAATCACAAAGTATGAGCTCATTATAAATATTGGTTTACCTTTAATACTGTAAACAATTGTCTAACTGGTAGTACTAACATTGAAGCAAATTGAGAATGAAGTACTAATTTTAAAGACTTATTTGAGCCTTCCATGACTGCATCGTAACAAGTTTTTCAACATGGTTATATCAAAGTCAGAAAACGTAATCATATGCAGACGTAATAAACATTCTTAATATTATTATGCAATTGATTAAAACTGTTCTATGATTTTTATTGTTTTTTAGTTAATGTTGATTACGAATCAATAAACAATACATTAAAACTGTATATTACATAGTAGTACAATGTGTTTAATGAAACATTTCGAATTAAAAGATTGAATCGACATTGTTTAGTTGTAACTCTGAACAAATCACAAATGTTAAGATCATTATAAATAATATTATACTGTACTTTTAATATTGTAAACAACTGTCTTTATCTTGTAGCACTTACATTGGAAAATTTAAGACTAAAGTAATAATTATTCTTAACTGTAAATAACTTGAACCTTCCATGAAAAATAATAAATAATTTGTAATCTGCATCATAAAAATTGTTTCATCATGTTCCCATCAAAATGAAGGTTAAGAGTAATCATTTGCAGATGGAAGAAAAATACTTGTGTAATTCTTTACAACTTTTCTATGATTTTTAAAATTTTGTTTATTCAAGGTATCTAAATTAGATTACATATTGTAATTGTATTAAAAGATGACAATAACATTTGAACAATCACAAAGTATGAGCTTATTATAAATATTGGTCTACCTTTAATACTGTAAACAATTGTCTAACTTGGAAGTACTAAAACTGAAGCAAATTCAGAATGAAATACTAATTTTTATCTCAGACTTATTTGAGCCTTCCATGACTGCATCGTAACAACTGTTCCAACATGGTTATATCAAAGTCAGAAAACGTAATCATATGCAGACGTAATAAACATACTTATTATTATTATGTAATTGATTAAAACTGTTCTATGATTTTTTAATGTTTTTTAGTTAATGTTGATTACGAATCAATAAAAAATACATTAAAACTGTATATTACATAGTAGTACAATGTTTTTAATGAAACATTTCGAATTAAAAGATTGAATCGACATTGTTTAGTTGTAACTCTGAACAAATCACAAATGTTAAGATCATTATAAATAATATTATACTGTACTTTTAATATTGTAAACAACTGTATTTATTTTGTAGCACTTACATTGGAAAATTTAAGACTAAAGTAATAATTATTCTTAACTGTAAATAACTTGAACCTTCAATGAAAAATAATAAATAATTTGTAATCTGCATCATAAAAATTGTTTCATCATGTTCCGATCAAAATGAAGGTTAAGAGTAATCATTTGCAGATGTAAGAAAAATACTTGTGTAATTCTTTATAACTTTTCTGTGATTTTTAAAATTTTGTTTATTCAAGGTATCTAAATTAGATTACATATTGTAATTGTATTAAAAGATGACAATAACATTTGAACATTCACAAAGTATGAGCTCATTATAAATATTGGTTTACCTTTAATACTGTAAACAATTGTCTAACTTGTAGTACTAACATTGAAGCAAATTGAGAATGAAGTACTAATTTTAAAGACTTATTTGAGCCTTCCATGACTGCATCGTAACAAGGGTTTCAACATGGTTATATCAAAGTCAGAAAACGTAATCATATGCAGACGTAATAAACATACTTAATATTATGTAATTGATTAAAACTGTTCTATGATTTTTTAAATGTTTTTTAGTTAATGTTGATTACGAATAAATAAACAATACATTAAAACTGTATATTACATAGTAGTACAATGTTTTAAATGAAACATTTCGAATTAAAAGATTGAATCAACATTGTTTAGTTGTAACACTGAACAAAACACAAATATTAAGGTCATTATAAATAATATTGTAGTGTGCTTTTAATATTGTAAACAACTGTCTTTATCTTGTAGCACTAACGTTGAAAAAATTAAGACTAAAGTAATAATTATTCTTAACTGAAAATAACTTGAACCTTCCATGAAAAATAATAAAATAAGTTGTAATCTGTATCATAAAAATGGTTTCATCATGTTCCTATCAAAATGAAGGTTGAGAGTAATCAATTGCAGATGTAATAAAAATACTTATGTAATTCTTTACAACTTTTCTATGGTTTTTAAAATTTGATTTATTTAAGGTATCTACATTAGAATACACATTGTAATTGTATTAAAAGATGACAATAACATTTGAACAATCACAAAGTATGAGCTCATTATAAATATTGGTCTACCTTTAATACTGTAAACAATTGTCTAACTTGGAAGTACTAAAACTGAAGCAAATTCAGAATGAAATACTAATTTTTAACTCAGACTTATTTGAGCCTTCCATGACTGCATCGTAACAAGTGTTTCAACATGGTTATATCAAAGTCAGAAAACGTAATCATATGCAGACGTAATAAACATACTTAATATTATTATGTAATTGATTAAAACTGTTCTATGTTTTTTTAAATGTTTTTTAGTTAATGTTGATTACGAATCAATAAACAATACATTAAAACTGTATATTACATAGTAGTACAATGTTTTAAATGAAACATTTCGAATTAAAAGATTGAATCGACATTGTCTAGTTGTAACACTGAACAAATCACAAATGTTAAGATCATTATAAATAATATTATACTGTACTTTTAATATTGTAAACAACTGTCTTTATCTTGTAGCACTTACATTGGAAAATTTAAGACTAAAGTAATAATTATTCTTAACTGTAAATAACTTGAACCTTCCATGAAAAATAATAAATAATTTGTAATCTGCATCATAAAAATTGTTTCATCATGTTCCCATCAAAATGAAGGTTAAGAGTAATCATTTGCAGATGTAAGAAAAATACTTGTGTAATTCTTTACAACTTTTCTATGATTTTTAAAATTTTGTTTATTCAAGGTATCTAAATTAGATTACATATTGTAATTGTATTAAAAGATGACAATAACATTTGAACAATCACAAAGTATGAGCTCATTATAAATATTGGTTTACCTTTAATACTATAAACAATTGTCTAACTTGAAGTACTAAAACTGAAGCAAATTCAGAATGAAATACTAATTTTTAACTCAGACTTATTTGAGCCTCCCATGACTACATCGTAACAACTGTTTCAACATGGTTATATCAAAGTCAGAAAACGTCATCATATGCAGACGTAATAAACATACTTAATATTATTATGTAATTGATTAAAACTGTTCTATGATTTTTTAAATGTTTTTTAGTTAATGTTGATTACGAATCAATAAACAATACATTAAAACTGTATATTACATAGTAGTACAATGTTTTAAATGAAACATTTCGAATTAAAAGATTGAATCGACATTGTCTAGTTGTAACACTGAACAAATCACAAATGTTAAGATCATTATAAATAATATTGTACTGTACTTATAATATTATAAACAATTATCATTATCTTGTAGCACAAACATTGAAAAAAATTAAGATCAAATTAATAATTATTCTTAACTGAAAATAACTTGAACCTTTCATGAAAAATGATAAATAAGTTGTAATCTGCATCATAAAAATTGTTTCATCATGTTCCCATCAAAATGAAGGTTAAGAGTAATCATTTGTAGACGTAATAAAAAAACTTTTGTAATTCTTTACAGCCTTTCTATGATTTTTAAAATTTTGTTTATTTAAGGTATCTAAATTAGATTACATAACGTAATTGTATTAAAAGATGACAATAACATTTGAACAATCACAAAGTATGAGCTCATTATAAATATTGGTTTACCTTTAATACTGTAAACAATTGTCTAACTTGTAGTACTAACATTGAAGCAAATTGAGAATGAAGTACTAATTTTAAAGACTTATTTGAGCCTTCCATGACTGCATCGTAACAAGTGTTTCAACATGGTTATATCAAAGTCAGAAAACGTAATCATATGCAGACGTAATAAACATTCTTAATATTATTATGTAATTGATTAAAACTGTTCTATGATTTTTTAATGTTTTTTAGTTAATGTTGATTACGAATCAATAAACAATACATTAAAACTGTATATTACATAGTAGTACAATGTGTTTAATGAAACATTTCGAATTAAAAGATTGAATCGACATTGTTTAGTTGTAACTCTGAACAAATCACAAATGTTAAGATCATTATAAATAATATTATACTGTACTTTTAATATTGTAAACAACTGTCTTTATCTTGTAGCACTTACATTGGAAAATTTAAGACTAAAGTAATAATTATTCTTAACTGTAAATAACTTGAACCTTCCATGAAAAATAATAAATAATTTGTAATCTGCATCATAAAAAATGTTTCATCATGTTCCCATCAAAATGAAGGTTAAGAGTAATCATTTGCAGATGTAAGAAAAATACTTCTGTAATTCTTTACAACTTTTCTATGATTTTTAAAATTTTGTTTATTCAAGGTATCTAAATTAGATTACATATTGTAATTGTATTAAAAGATGACAATAACATTTGAACAATCACAAAGTATGAGCTCATTATAAATATTGGTTTACCTTTAATACTGTAAACAATTGTCTAACTTGAAGTACTAAAACTGAAGCAAATTCAGAATGAAATACTAATTTTTAACTCAGACTTATTTGAGCCTCCCATGACTACATCGTAACAACTGTTTCAACATGGTTATATCAAAGTCAAAAAACGTAATCATATGCAGACGTAATAAACATACTTAATATTATTATGTAATTGATTAAAACTGTTCTATGATTTTTTAAATGTTTTTTAGTTAATGTTGATTACGAATCAATAAACAATACATTAAAACTGTATATTACATAGTAGTACAATGTTTTAAATGAAACATTTCGAATTAAAAGATTGAATCTACATTGTCTAGTTGTAACACTGAACAAATCACAAATGTTAAGTTCATTATAAATAATATTGTACTGTACTTATAATAGTATAAACAATTATCATTATCTTGTAGCACAAACATTGAAAAAAATTAAGATCAAATTAATAATTATTCTTAACTGAAAATAACTTGAACCTTTCATGAAAAATGATAAATAAGTTGTAATCTGCATCATAAAAATTGTTTCATCATGTTCCCATCAAAATGAAGGTTAAGAGTAATCATTTGCAGACGTAATAAAAAATGCTTTTGTAATTCTTTACAGCCTTTCTATGATTTTTAAAATTTTGTTTATTTAAGGTATCTAAATTAGATTACATAACGTAATTGTATTAAAAGATGACAATAACATATGAACAATCACAAAGTATGAGCTCATTATAAATATTGGTTTACCTTTAATACTGTAAACAATTGTCTAACTGGTAGTACTAACATTGAAGCAAATTGAGAATGAAGTACTAATTTTAAAGACTTATTTGAGCCTTCCATGACTGCATCGTAACAAGTTTTTCAACATGGTTATATCAAAGTCAGAAAACGTAATCATATGCAGACGTAATAAACATTCTTAATATTATTATGCAATTGATTAAAACTGTTCTATGATTTTTATTGTTTTTTAGTTAATGTTGATTACGAATCAATAAACAATACATTAAAACTGTATATTACATAGTAGTACAATGTGTTTAATGAAACATTTCGAATTAAAAGATTGAATCGACATTGTTTAGTTGTAACTCTGAACAAATCACAAATGTTAAGATCATTATAAATAATATTATACTGTACTTTTAATATTGTAAACAACTGTCTTTATCTTGTAGCACTTACATTGGAAAATTTAAGACTAAAGTAATAATTATTCTTAACTGTAAATAACTTGAACCTTCCATGAAAAATAATAAATAATTTGTAATCTGCATCATAAAAATTGTTTCATCATGTTCCCATCAAAATGAAGGTTAAGAGTAATCATTTGCAGATGGAAGAAAAATACTTGTGTAATTCTTTACAACTTTTCTATGATTTTTAAAATTTTGTTTATTCAAGGTATCTAAATTAGATTACATATTGTAATTGTATTAAAAGATGACAATAACATTTGAACAATCACAAAGTATGAGCTTATTATAAATATTGGTCTACCTTTAATACTGTAAACAATTGTCTAACTTGGAAGTACTAAAACTGAAGCAAATTCAGAATGAAATACTAATTTTTATCTCAGACTTATTTGAGCCTTCCATGACTGCATCGTAACAACTGTTCCAACATGGTTATATCAAAGTCAGAAAACGTAATCATATGCAGACGTAATAAACATACTTATTATTATTATGTAATTGATTAAAACTGTTCTATGATTTTTTAATGTTTTTTAGTTAATGTTGATTACGAATCAATAAAAAATACATTAAAACTGTATATTACATAGTAGTACAATGTTTTTAATGAAACATTTCGAATTAAAAGATTGAATCGACATTGTTTAGTTGTAACTCTGAACAAATCACAAATGTTAAGATCATTATAAATAATATTATACTGTACTTTTAATATTGTAAACAACTGTATTTATTTTGTAGCACTTACATTGGAAAATTTAAGACTAAAGTAATAATTATTCTTAACTGTAAATAACTTGAACCTTCAATGAAAAATAATAAATAATTTGTAATCTGCATCATAAAAATTGTTTCATCATGTTCCGATCAAAATGAAGGTTAAGAGTAATCATTTGCAGATGTAAGAAAAATACTTGTGTAATTCTTTATAACTTTTCTGTGATTTTTAAAATTTTGTTTATTCAAGGTATCTAAATTAGATTACATATTGTAATTGTATTAAAAGATGACAATAACATTTGAACATTCACAAAGTATGAGCTCATTATAAATATTGGTTTACCTTTAATACTGTAAACAATTGTCTAACTTGTAGTACTAACATTGAAGCAAATTGAGAATGAAGTACTAATTTTAAAGACTTATTTGAGCCTTCCATGACTGCATCGTAACAAGGGTTTCAACATGGTTATATCAAAGTCAGAAAACGTAATCATATGCAGACGTAATAAACATACTTAATATTATGTAATTGATTAAAACTGTTCTATGATTTTTTAAATGTTTTTTAGTTAATGTTGATTACGAATAAATAAACAATACATTAAAACTGTATATTACATAGTAGTACAATGTTTTAAATGAAACATTTCGAATTAAAAGATTGAATCAACATTGTTTAGTTGTAACACTGAACAAATCACAAATGTTAAGATCATTATAAATAATATTGTACTGTACTTATAATATTATAAACAATTATCATTATCTTGTAGCACAAACATTGAAAAAATTAAGATCAAATTAATAATTATTCTTAACTGAAAATAACTTGAACCTTTCATGAAAAATGATAAATAAGTTGTAATCTGCATCATAAAAATTGTTTCATCATGTTCCCATCAAAATGAAGGTTAAGAGTAATCATTTGCAGATGTAATAAAAAATACTTTTGTAATTCTTTACAGCCTTTCTATGATTTTTAAAATTTTGTTTATTTAAGGTATCTAAATTAGATTACATATTGTAATTGTTTTAAAATGACAATAAAATTTGAACAATCACAAAGTATGAGCTCATTATAAATATTGGTTTACCTTTAATACTGTAAACAATTGTCTAACTTGTAGTACTAACATTGAAGCAAATTCAGAATGAAATACTAATTTTTAACTCAGACTTATTTGAGCCTTCCATGACTGCATCGTAACAACTGTTCCAACATGGTTATATCAAAGTCAGAAAACGTAATCATATGCAGATGTAATAAACATACTTAATATTATTATGTAATTGATTAAAACTGTTCTTTGATTTTTTTAAATGTTGTTCAGTTAATGTTGATTACGAATCAATAAACAATACATTAAAACTGTATATTACATAGTAGTACAATGTTTTTAATGAAACATTTCGAATTAAAAGATTGAATCGACATTGTCTAGTTGTAACACTGAACAAATCACAAATGTTAAGATCATTATAAATAATATTGTACTGTACTTATAATATTATAAACAATTATCATTATCTTGTAGCACAAACATTGAAAAAAATTAAGATCAAATTAATAATTATTCTTAACTGAAAATAACTTGAACCTTTCATGAAAAATGATAAATAAGTTGTAATCTGCATCATAAAAATTGTTTCATCATGTTCCCATCAAAATGAAGGTTAAGAGTAATCATTTGTAGACGTAATAAAAAAACTTTTGTAATTCTTTACAGCCTTTCTATGATTTTTAAAATTTTGTTTATTTAAGGTATCTAAATTAGATTACATAACGTAATTGTATTAAAAGATGACAATAACATTTGAACAATCACAAAGTATGAGCTCATTATAAATATTGGTTTACCTTTAATACTGTAAACAATTGTCTAACTTGTAGTACTAACATTGAAGCAAATTGAGAATGAAGTACTAATTTTAAAGACTTATTTGAGCCTTCCATGACTGCATCGTAACAAGTGTTTCAACATGGTTATATCAAAGTCAGAAAACGTAATCATATGCAGACGTAATAAACATTCTTAATATTATTATGTAATTGATTAAAACTGTTCTATGATTTTTTAATGTTTTTTAGTTAATGTTGATTACGAATCAATAAACAATACATTAAAACTGTATATTACATAGTAGTACAATGTGTTTAATGAAACATTTCGAATTAAAAGATTGAATCGACATTGTTTAGTTGTAACTCTGAACAAATCACAAATGTTAAGATCATTATAAATAATATTATACTGTACTTTTAATATTGTAAACAACTGTCTTTATCTTGTAGCACTTACATTGGAAAATTTAAGACTAAAGTAATAATTATTCTTAACTGTAAATAACTTGAACCTTCCATGAAAAATAATAAATAATTTGTAATCTGCATCATAAAAAATGTTTCATCATGTTCCCATCAAAATGAAGGTTAAGAGTAATCATTTGCAGATGTAAGAAAAATACTTCTGTAATTCTTTACAACTTTTCTATGATTTTTAAAATTTTGTTTATTCAAGGTATCTAAATTAGATTACATATTGTAATTGTATTAAAAGATGACAATAACATTTGAACAATCACAAAGTATGAGCTCATTATAAATATTGGTTTACCTTTAATACTGTAAACAATTGTCTAACTTGAAGTACTAAAACTGAAGCAAATTCAGAATGAAATACTAATTTTTAACTCAGACTTATTTGAGCCTCCCATGACTACATCGTAACAACTGTTTCAACATGGTTATATCAAAGTCAAAAAACGTAATCATATGCAGACGTAATAAACATACTTAATATTATTATGTAATTGATTAAAACTGTTCTATGATTTTTTAAATGTTTTTTAGTTAATGTTGATTACGAATCAATAAACAATACATTAAAACTGTATATTACATAGTAGTACAATGTTTTAAATGAAACATTTCGAATTAAAAGATTGAATCTACATTGTCTAGTTGTAACACTGAACAAATCACAAATGTTAAGTTCATTATAAATAATATTGTACTGTACTTATAATAGTATAAACAATTATCATTATCTTGTAGCACAAACATTGAAAAAAATTAAGATCAAATTAATAATTATTCTTAACTGAAAATAACTTGAACCTTTCATGAAAAATGATAAATAAGTTGTAATCTGCATCATAAAAATTGTTTCATCATGTTCCCATCAAAATGAAGGTTAAGAGTAATCATTTGCAGACGTAATAAAAAATGCTTTTGTAATTCTTTACAGCCTTTCTATGATTTTTAAAATTTTGTTTATTTAAGGTATCTAAATTAGATTACATAACGTAATTGTATTAAAAGATGACAATAACATATGAACAATCACAAAGTATGAGCTCATTATAAATATTGGTTTACCTTTAATACTGTAAACAATTGTCTAACTGGTAGTACTAACATTGAAGCAAATTGAGAATGAAGTACTAATTTTAAAGACTTATTTGAGCCTTCCATGACTGCATCGTAACAAGTTTTTCAACATGGTTATATCAAAGTCAGAAAACGTAATCATATGCAGACGTAATAAACATTCTTAATATTATTATGCAATTGATTAAAACTGTTCTATGATTTTTATTGTTTTTTAGTTAATGTTGATTACGAATCAATAAACAATACATTAAAACTGTATATTACATAGTAGTACAATGTGTTTAATGAAACATTTCGAATTAAAAGATTGAATCGACATTGTTTAGTTGTAACTCTGAACAAATCACAAATGTTAAGATCATTATAAATAATATTATACTGTACTTTTAATATTGTAAACAACTGTCTTTATCTTGTAGCACTTACATTGGAAAATTTAAGACTAAAGTAATAATTATTCTTAACTGTAAATAACTTGAACCTTCCATGAAAAATAATAAATAATTTGTAATCTGCATCATAAAAATTGTTTCATCATGTTCCCATCAAAATGAAGGTTAAGAGTAATCATTTGCAGATGGAAGAAAAATACTTGTGTAATTCTTTACAACTTTTCTATGATTTTTAAAATTTTGTTTATTCAAGGTATCTAAATTAGATTACATATTGTAATTGTATTAAAAGATGACAATAACATTTGAACAATCACAAAGTATGAGCTTATTATAAATATTGGTCTACCTTTAATACTGTAAACAATTGTCTAACTTGGAAGTACTAAAACTGAAGCAAATTCAGAATGAAATACTAATTTTTATCTCAGACTTATTTGAGCCTTCCATGACTGCATCGTAACAACTGTTCCAACATGGTTATATCAAAGTCAGAAAACGTAATCATATGCAGACGTAATAAACATACTTATTATTATTATGTAATTGATTAAAACTGTTCTATGATTTTTTAATGTTTTTTAGTTAATGTTGATTACGAATCAATAAAAAATACATTAAAACTGTATATTACATAGTAGTACAATGTTTTTAATGAAACATTTCGAATTAAAAGATTGAATCGACATTGTTTAGTTGTAACTCTGAACAAATCACAAATGTTAAGATCATTATAAATAATATTATACTGTACTTTTAATATTGTAAACAACTGTATTTATTTTGTAGCACTTACATTGGAAAATTTAAGACTAAAGTAATAATTATTCTTAACTGTAAATAACTTGAACCTTCAATGAAAAATAATAAATAATTTGTAATCTGCATCATAAAAATTGTTTCATCATGTTCCGATCAAAATGAAGGTTAAGAGTAATCATTTGCAGATGTAAGAAAAATACTTGTGTAATTCTTTATAACTTTTCTGTGATTTTTAAAATTTTGTTTATTCAAGGTATCTAAATTAGATTACATATTGTAATTGTATTAAAAGATGACAATAACATTTGAACATTCACAAAGTATGAGCTCATTATAAATATTGGTTTACCTTTAATACTGTAAACAATTGTCTAACTTGTAGTACTAACATTGAAGCAAATTGAGAATGAAGTACTAATTTTAAAGACTTATTTGAGCCTTCCATGACTGCATCGTAACAAGGGTTTCAACATGGTTATATCAAAGTCAGAAAACGTAATCATATGCAGACGTAATAAACATACTTAATATTATGTAATTGATTAAAACTGTTCTATGATTTTTTAAATGTTTTTTAGTTAATGTTGATTACGAATAAATAAACAATACATTAAAACTGTATATTACATAGTAGTACAATGTTTTAAATGAAACATTTCGAATTAAAAGATTGAATCAACATTGTTTAGTTGTAACACTGAACAAATCACAAATGTTAAGATCATTATAAATAATATTGTACTGTACTTATAATATTATAAACAATTATCATTATCTTGTAGCACAAACATTGAAAAAAATTAAGATCAAATTAATAATTATTCTTAACTGAAAATAACTTGAACCTTTCATGAAAAATGATAAATAAGTTGTAATCTGCATCATAAAAATTGTTTCATCATGTTCCCATCAAAATGAAGGTTAAGAGTAATCATTTGTAGACGTAATAAAAAAACTTTTGTAATTCTTTACAGCCTTTCTATGATTTTTAAAATTTTGTTTATTTAAGGTATCTAAATTAGATTACATAACGTAATTGTATTAAAAGATGACAATAACATTTGAACAATCACAAAGTATGAGCTCATTATAAATATTGGTTTACCTTTAATACTGTAAACAATTGTCTAACTTGTAGTACTAACATTGAAGCAAATTGAGAATGAAGTACTAATTTTAAAGACTTATTTGAGCCTTCCATGACTGCATCGTAACAAGTGTTTCAACATGGTTATATCAAAGTCAGAAAACGTAATCATATGCAGACGTAATAAACATTCTTAATATTATTATGTAATTGATTAAAACTGTTCTATGATTTTTTAATGTTTTTTAGTTAATGTTGATTACGAATCAATAAACAATACATTAAAACTGTATATTACATAGTAGTACAATGTGTTTAATGAAACATTTCGAATTAAAAGATTGAATCGACATTGTTTAGTTGTAACTCTGAACAAATCACAAATGTTAAGATCATTATAAATAATATTATACTGTACTTTTAATATTGTAAACAACTGTCTTTATCTTGTAGCACTTACATTGGAAAATTTAAGACTAAAGTAATAATTATTCTTAACTGTAAATAACTTGAACCTTCCATGAAAAATAATAAATAATTTGTAATCTGCATCATAAAAAATGTTTCATCATGTTCCCATCAAAATGAAGGTTAAGAGTAATCATTTGCAGATGTAAGAAAAATACTTCTGTAATTCTTTACAACTTTTCTATGATTTTTAAAATTTTGTTTATTCAAGGTATCTAAATTAGATTACATATTGTAATTGTATTAAAAGATGACAATAACATTTGAACAATCACAAAGTATGAGCTCATTATAAATATTGGTTTACCTTTAATACTGTAAACAATTGTCTAACTTGAAGTACTAAAACTGAAGCAAATTCAGAATGAAATACTAATTTTTAACTCAGACTTATTTGAGCCTCCCATGACTACATCGTAACAACTGTTTCAACATGGTTATATCAAAGTCAAAAAACGTAATCATATGCAGACGTAATAAACATACTTAATATTATTATGTAATTGATTAAAACTGTTCTATGATTTTTTAAATGTTTTTTAGTTAATGTTGATTACGAATCAATAAACAATACATTAAAACTGTATATTACATAGTAGTACAATGTTTTAAATGAAACATTTCGAATTAAAAGATTGAATCTACATTGTCTAGTTGTAACACTGAACAAATCACAAATGTTAAGTTCATTATAAATAATATTGTACTGTACTTATAATAGTATAAACAATTATCATTATCTTGTAGCACAAACATTGAAAAAAATTAAGATCAAATTAATAATTATTCTTAACTGAAAATAACTTGAACCTTTCATGAAAAATGATAAATAAGTTGTAATCTGCATCATAAAAATTGTTTCATCATGTTCCCATCAAAATGAAGGTTAAGAGTAATCATTTGCAGACGTAATAAAAAATGCTTTTGTAATTCTTTACAGCCTTTCTATGATTTTTAAAATTTTGTTTATTTAAGGTATCTAAATTAGATTACATAACGTAATTGTATTAAAAGATGACAATAACATATGAACAATCACAAAGTATGAGCTCATTATAAATATTGGTTTACCTTTAATACTGTAAACAATTGTCTAACTGGTAGTACTAACATTGAAGCAAATTGAGAATGAAGTACTAATTTTAAAGACTTATTTGAGCCTTCCATGACTGCATCGTAACAAGTTTTTCAACATGGTTATATCAAAGTCAGAAAACGTAATCATATGCAGACGTAATAAACATTCTTAATATTATTATGCAATTGATTAAAACTGTTCTATGATTTTTATTGTTTTTTAGTTAATGTTGATTACGAATCAATAAACAATACATTAAAACTGTATATTACATAGTAGTACAATGTGTTTAATGAAACATTTCGAATTAAAAGATTGAATCGACATTGTTTAGTTGTAACTCTGAACAAATCACAAATGTTAAGATCATTATAAATAATATTATACTGTACTTTTAATATTGTAAACAACTGTCTTTATCTTGTAGCACTTACATTGGAAAATTTAAGACTAAAGTAATAATTATTCTTAACTGTAAATAACTTGAACCTTCCATGAAAAATAATAAATAATTTGTAATCTGCATCATAAAAATTGTTTCATCATGTTCCCATCAAAATGAAGGTTAAGAGTAATCATTTGCAGATGGAAGAAAAATACTTGTGTAATTCTTTACAACTTTTCTATGATTTTTAAAATTTTGTTTATTCAAGGTATCTAAATTAGATTACATATTGTAATTGTATTAAAAGATGACAATAACATTTGAACAATCACAAAGTATGAGCTTATTATAAATATTGGTCTACCTTTAATACTGTAAACAATTGTCTAACTTGGAAGTACTAAAACTGAAGCAAATTCAGAATGAAATACTAATTTTTATCTCAGACTTATTTGAGCCTTCCATGACTGCATCGTAACAACTGTTCCAACATGGTTATATCAAAGTCAGAAAACGTAATCATATGCAGACGTAATAAACATACTTATTATTATTATGTAATTGATTAAAACTGTTCTATGATTTTTTAATGTTTTTTAGTTAATGTTGATTACGAATCAATAAAAAATACATTAAAACTGTATATTACATAGTAGTACAATGTTTTTAATGAAACATTTCGAATTAAAAGATTGAATCGACATTGTTTAGTTGTAACTCTGAACAAATCACAAATGTTAAGATCATTATAAATAATATTATACTGTACTTTTAATATTGTAAACAACTGTATTTATTTTGTAGCACTTACATTGGAAAATTTAAGACTAAAGTAATAATTATTCTTAACTGTAAATAACTTGAACCTTCAATGAAAAATAATAAATAATTTGTAATCTGCATCATAAAAATTGTTTCATCATGTTCCGATCAAAATGAAGGTTAAGAGTAATCATTTGCAGATGTAAGAAAAATACTTGTGTAATTCTTTATAACTTTTCTGTGATTTTTAAAATTTTGTTTATTCAAGGTATCTAAATTAGATTACATATTGTAATTGTATTAAAAGATGACAATAACATTTGAACATTCACAAAGTATGAGCTCATTATAAATATTGGTTTACCTTTAATACTGTAAACAATTGTCTAACTTGTAGTACTAACATTGAAGCAAATTGAGAATGAAGTACTAATTTTAAAGACTTATTTGAGCCTTCCATGACTGCATCGTAACAAGGGTTTCAACATGGTTATATCAAAGTCAGAAAACGTAATCATATGCAGACGTAATAAACATACTTAATATTATGTAATTGATTAAAACTGTTCTATGATTTTTTAAATGTTTTTTAGTTAATGTTGATTACGAATAAATAAACAATACATTAAAACTGTATATTACATAGTAGTACAATGTTTTAAATGAAACATTTCGAATTAAAAGATTGAATCAACATTGTTTAGTTGTAACACTGAACAAATCACAAATGTTAAGATCATTATAAATAATATTGTACTGTACTTATAATATTATAAACAATTATCATTATCTTGTAGCACAAACATTGAAAAAATTAAGATCAAATTAATAATTATTCTTAACTGAAAATAACTTGAACCTTTCATGAAAAATGATAAATAAGTTGTAATCTGCATCATAAAAATTGTTTCATCATGTTCCCATCAAAATGAAGGTTAAGAGTAATCATTTGCAGATGTAATAAAAAATACTTTTGTAATTCTTTACAGCCTTTCTATGATTTTTAAAATTTTGTTTATTTAAGGTATCTAAATTAGATTACATATTGTAATTGTTTTAAAATGACAATAAAATTTGAACAATCACAAAGTATGAGCTCATTATAAATATTGGTTTACCTTTAATACTGTAAACAATTGTCTAACTTGTAGTACTAACATTGAAGCAAATTCAGAATGAAATACTAATTTTTAACTCAGACTTATTTGAGCCTTCCATGACTGCATCGTAACAACTGTTCCAACATGGTTATATCAAAGTCAGAAAACGTAATCATATGCAGATGTAATAAACATACTTAATATTATTATGTAATTGATTAAAACTGTTCTTTGATTTTTTTAAATGTTGTTCAGTTAATGTTGATTACGAATCAATAAACAATACATTAAAACTGTATATTACATAGTAGTACAATGTTTTTAATGAAACATTTCGAATTAAAAGATTGAATCGACATTGTCTAGTTGTAACACTGAACAAATCACAAATGTTAAGATCATTATAAATAATATTGTACTGTACTTATAATATTATAAACAATTATCATTATCTTGTAGCACAAACATTGAAAAAAATTAAGATCAAATTAATAATTATTCTTAACTGAAAATAACTTGAACCTTTCATGAAAAATGATAAATAAGTTGTAATCTGCATCATAAAAATTGTTTCATCATGTTCCCATCAAAATGAAGGTTAAGAGTAATCATTTGTAGACGTAATAAAAAAACTTTTGTAATTCTTTACAGCCTTTCTATGATTTTTAAAATTTTGTTTATTTAAGGTATCTAAATTAGATTACATAACGTAATTGTATTAAAAGATGACAATAACATTTGAACAATCACAAAGTATGAGCTCATTATAAATATTGGTTTACCTTTAATACTGTAAACAATTGTCTAACTTGTAGTACTAACATTGAAGCAAATTGAGAATGAAGTACTAATTTTAAAGACTTATTTGAGCCTTCCATGACTGCATCGTAACAAGTGTTTCAACATGGTTATATCAAAGTCAGAAAACGTAATCATATGCAGACGTAATAAACATTCTTAATATTATTATGTAATTGATTAAAACTGTTCTATGATTTTTTAATGTTTTTTAGTTAATGTTGATTACGAATCAATAAACAATACATTAAAACTGTATATTACATAGTAGTACAATGTTTTTAATGAAACATTTCGAATTAAAAGATTGAATCGACATTGTTTAGTTGTAACTCTGAACAAATCACAAATGTTAAGATCATTATAAATAATATTATACTGTACTTTTAATATTGTAAACAACTGTCTTTATCTTGTAGCACTTACATTGGAAAATTTAAGACTAAAGTAATAATTATTCTTAACTGTAAAAAACTTGAACCTTCCATGAAAAATAATAAATAATTTGTAATCTGCATCATAAAAATTGTTTCATCATGTTCCCATCAAAATGAAGGTTAAGAGTAATCATTTGCAGATGGAAGAAAAATACTTGAGTAATTCTTTACAACTTTTCTATGATTTTTAAAATTTTGTTTATTCAAGGTATCTAAATTAGATTACATATTGTAATTGTATTAAAAGATGACAATAACATTTGAACAATCACAAAGTATGAGCTTATTATAAATATTGGTCTACCTTTAATACTGTAAACAATTGTCTAACTTGTAGTACTAACATTGAAGAAAATTGAGAATGAAGTACTAATTTTAAAGACTTATTTGAGCCTTCCATGACTGCATCGTAACAAGTGTTTCAACATGGTTATATCAAAGTCAGAAAACGTAATCATATGCAGACGTAATAAACATACTTAATATTATTATGTAATTGATTACAACTGTTCTATGATTTTTTAATGTTTTTTAGTTAATGTTGATTACGAATCAATAAAAAATACATTAAAACTGTATATTACATAGTAGTACAATGTTTTTAATGAAACATTTCGAATTAAAAGATTGAATCGACATTGTTTAGTTGTAACTCTGAACAAATCACAAATGTTAAGATCATTATAAATAATATTATACTGTACTTTTAATATTGTAAACAACTGTCTTTATCTTGTAGCACTTACATTGGAAAATTTAAGACTAAAGTAATAATTATTCTTAACTGTAAATAACTTGAACCTTCAATGAAAAATAATAAATAATTTGTAATCTGCATCATAAAAATTTTTTCATCATGTTCCGATCAAAATGAAGGTTAAGAGTAATCATTTGCAGATGTAAGAAAAATACTTGTGTAATTCTTTATAACTTTTCTGTGATTTTTAAAATTTTGTTTATTCAAGGTATCTAAATTAGATTACATATTGTAATTGTATTAAAAGATGACAATAACATTTGAACAATCACAAAGTATGAGCTCATTATAAATATTGGTTTACCTTTAATACTGTAAACAATTGTCTAACTTGTAGTACTAACATTGAAGCAAATTGAGAATGAAGTACTAATTTTAAAGACTTATTTGAGCCTTCCATGACTGCATCGTAACAAGTGTTTCAACATGGTTATATCAAAGTCAGAAAACGTAATCATATGCAGACGTAATAAACATACTTAATATTATTATGTAATTGATTAAAACTGTTCTATGATTTTTTAAATGTTTTTTAGTTAATGTTGATTACGAATCAATAAACAATACATTAAAACTGTATATTACATAGTAGTACAATGTTTTAAATGAAACATTTCGAATTAAAAGATTGAATCGACATTGTTTAGTTGTAACACTGAACAAATCACAAATGTTAAGATCATTATAAATAATATTGTACTGTACTTATAATATTATAAACAATTATCATTATCTTGTAGCACAAACATTGAAAAAAATTAAGATCAAATTAATAATTATTCTTAACTGAAAATAACTTGAACCTTTCATAAAAAATGATAAATAAGTTGTAATCTGCATCATAAAAATTGTTTCATCATGTTCCCATCAAAATGAAGGTTAAGAGTAATCATTTGCAGATGTAATAAAAAATACTTTTGTAATTCTTTACAGCCTTTCTATGATTTTTAAAATTTTGTTTATTTAAGGTATCTAAATTAGATTACATATTGTAATTGTATTAAAAGATGACAATAAAATTTGAACAATCACAAAGTATGAGCTCATTATAAATATTGGTTTACCTTTAATACTGTAAACAATTGTCTAACTTGTAGTACTAACATTGATGCAAATTCAGAATGAAATACTAATTTTTAACTCAGACTTATTTGAGCCTCCCATGACTACATCGTAACAACTGTTTCAACATGGTTATATCAAAGTCAGAAAACGTCATCATATGCAGACGTAATAAACATACTTAATATTATTATGTAATTGATTAAAACTGTTCTATGATTTTTTAAATGTTTTTTAGTTAATGTTGATTACGAATCAATAAACAATACATTAAAACTGTATATTACATAGTAGTACAATGTTTTAAATGAAACATTTCGAATTAAAAGATTGAATCGACATTGTCTAGTTGTAACACTGAACAAATCACAAATGTTAAGATCATTATAAATAATATTGTACTGTACTTATAATATTATAAACAATTATCATTATCTTGTAGCACAAACATTGAAAAAAATTAAGATCAAATTAATAATTATTCTTAACTGAAAATAACTTGAACCTTTCATGAAAAATGATAAATAAGTTGTAATCTGCATCATAAAAATTGTTTCATCATGTTCCCATCAAAATGAAGGTTAAGAGTAATCATTTGTAGACGTAATAAAAAAACTTTTGTAATTCTTTACAGCCTTTCTATGATTTTTAAAATTTTGTTTATTTAAGGTATCTAAATTAGATTACATAACGTAATTGTATTAAAAGATGACAATAACATTTGAACAATCACAAAGTATGAGCTCATTATAAATATTGGTTTACCTTTAATACTGTAAACAATTGTCTAACTTGTAGTACTAACATTGAAGCAAATTGAGAATGAAGTACTAATTTTAAAGACTTATTTGAGCCTTCCATGACTGCATCGTAACAAGTGTTTCAACATGGTTATATCAAAGTCAGAAAACGTAATCATATGCAGACGTAATAAACATTCTTAATATTATTATGTAATTGATTAAAACTGTTCTATGATTTTTTAATGTTTTTTAGTTAATGTTGATTACGAATCAATAAACAATACATTAAAACTGTATATTACATAGTAGTACAATGTGTTTAATGAAACATTTCGAATTAAAAGATTGAATCGACATTGTTTAGTTGTAACTCTGAACAAATCACAAATGTTAAGATCATTATAAATAATATTATACTGTACTTTTAATATTGTAAACAACTGTCTTTATCTTGTAGCACTTACATTGGAAAATTTAAGACTAAAGTAATAATTATTCTTAACTGTAAATAACTTGAACCTTCCATGAAAAATAATAAATAATTTGTAATCTGCATCATAAAAAATGTTTCATCATGTTCCCATCAAAATGAAGGTTAAGAGTAATCATTTGCAGATGTAAGAAAAATACTTCTGTAATTCTTTACAACTTTTCTATGATTTTTAAAATTTTGTTTATTCAAGGTATCTAAATTAGATTACATATTGTAATTGTATTAAAAGATGACAATAACATTTGAACAATCACAAAGTATGAGCTCATTATAAATATTGGTTTACCTTTAATACTGTAAACAATTGTCTAACTTGAAGTACTAAAACTGAAGCAAATTCAGAATGAAATACTAATTTTTAACTCAGACTTATTTGAGCCTCCCATGACTACATCGTAACAACTGTTTCAACATGGTTATATCAAAGTCAAAAAACGTAATCATATGCAGACGTAATAAACATACTTAATATTATTATGTAATTGATTAAAACTGTTCTATGATTTTTTAAATGTTTTTTAGTTAATGTTGATTACGAATCAATAAACAATACATTAAAACTGTATATTACATAGTAGTACAATGTTTTAAATGAAACATTTCGAATTAAAAGATTGAATCTACATTGTCTAGTTGTAACACTGAACAAATCACAAATGTTAAGTTCATTATAAATAATATTGTACTGTACTTATAATAGTATAAACAATTATCATTATCTTGTAGCACAAACATTGAAAAAAATTAAGATCAAATTAATAATTATTCTTAACTGAAAATAACTTGAACCTTTCATGAAAAATGATAAATAAGTTGTAATCTGCATCATAAAAATTGTTTCATCATGTTCCCATCAAAATGAAGGTTAAGAGTAATCATTTGCAGACGTAATAAAAAATGCTTTTGTAATTCTTTACAGCCTTTCTATGATTTTTAAAATTTTGTTTATTTAAGGTATCTAAATTAGATTACATAACGTAATTGTATTAAAAGATGACAATAACATATGAACAATCACAAAGTATGAGCTCATTATAAATATTGGTTTACCTTTAATACTGTAAACAATTGTCTAACTGGTAGTACTAACATTGAAGCAAATTGAGAATGAAGTACTAATTTTAAAGACTTATTTGAGCCTTCCATGACTGCATCGTAACAAGTTTTTCAACATGGTTATATCAAAGTCAGAAAACGTAATCATATGCAGACGTAATAAACATTCTTAATATTATTATGCAATTGATTAAAACTGTTCTATGATTTTTATTGTTTTTTAGTTAATGTTGATTACGAATCAATAAACAATACATTAAAACTGTATATTACATAGTAGTACAATGTGTTTAATGAAACATTTCGAATTAAAAGATTGAATCGACATTGTTTAGTTGTAACTCTGAACAAATCACAAATGTTAAGATCATTATAAATAATATTATACTGTACTTTTAATATTGTAAACAACTGTCTTTATCTTGTAGCACTTACATTGGAAAATTTAAGACTAAAGTAATAATTATTCTTAACTGTAAATAACTTGAACCTTCCATGAAAAATAATAAATAATTTGTAATCTGCATCATAAAAATTGTTTCATCATGTTCCCATCAAAATGAAGGTTAAGAGTAATCATTTGCAGATGGAAGAAAAATACTTGTGTAATTCTTTACAACTTTTCTATGATTTTTAAAATTTTGTTTATTCAAGGTATCTAAATTAGATTACATATTGTAATTGTATTAAAAGATGACAATAACATTTGAACAATCACAAAGTATGAGCTTATTATAAATATTGGTCTACCTTTAATACTGTAAACAATTGTCTAACTTGGAAGTACTAAAACTGAAGCAAATTCAGAATGAAATACTAATTTTTATCTCAGACTTATTTGAGCCTTCCATGACTGCATCGTAACAACTGTTCCAACATGGTTATATCAAAGTCAGAAAACGTAATCATATGCAGACGTAATAAACATACTTATTATTATTATGTAATTGATTAAAACTGTTCTATGATTTTTTAATGTTTTTTAGTTAATGTTGATTACGAATCAATAAAAAATACATTAAAACTGTATATTACATAGTAGTACAATGTTTTTAATGAAACATTTCGAATTAAAAGATTGAATCGACATTGTTTAGTTGTAACTCTGAACAAATCACAAATGTTAAGATCATTATAAATAATATTATACTGTACTTTTAATATTGTAAACAACTGTATTTATTTTGTAGCACTTACATTGGAAAATTTAAGACTAAAGTAATAATTATTCTTAACTGTAAATAACTTGAACCTTCAATGAAAAATAATAAATAATTTGTAATCTGCATCATAAAAATTGTTTCATCATGTTCCGATCAAAATGAAGGTTAAGAGTAATCATTTGCAGATGTAAGAAAAATACTTGTGTAATTCTTTATAACTTTTCTGTGATTTTTAAAATTTTGTTTATTCAAGGTATCTAAATTAGATTACATATTGTAATTGTATTAAAAGATGACAATAACATTTGAACATTCACAAAGTATGAGCTCATTATAAATATTGGTTTACCTTTAATACTGTAAACAATTGTCTAACTTGTAGTACTAACATTGAAGCAAATTGAGAATGAAGTACTAATTTTAAAGACTTATTTGAGCCTTCCATGACTGCATCGTAACAAGGGTTTCAACATGGTTATATCAAAGTCAGAAAACGTAATCATATGCAGACGTAATAAACATACTTAATATTATGTAATTGATTAAAACTGTTCTATGATTTTTTAAATGTTTTTTAGTTAATGTTGATTACGAATAAATAAACAATACATTAAAACTGTATATTACATAGTAGTACAATGTTTTAAATGAAACATTTCGAATTAAAAGATTGAATCAACATTGTTTAGTTGTAACACTGAACAAATCACAAATGTTAAGATCATTATAAATAATATTGTACTGTACTTATAATATTATAAACAATTATCATTATCTTGTAGCACAAACATTGAAAAAATTAAGATCAAATTAATAATTATTCTTAACTGAAAATAACTTGAACCTTTCATGAAAAATGATAAATAAGTTGTAATCTGCATCATAAAAATTGTTTCATCATGTTCCCATCAAAATGAAGGTTAAGAGTAATCATTTGCAGATGTAATAAAAAATACTTTTGTAATTCTTTACAGCCTTTCTATGATTTTTAAAATTTTGTTTATTTAAGGTATCTAAATTAGATTACATATTGTAATTGTTTTAAAATGACAATAAAATTTGAACAATCACAAAGTATGAGCTCATTATAAATATTGGTTTACCTTTAATACTGTAAACAATTGTCTAACTTGTAGTACTAACATTGAAGCAAATTCAGAATGAAATACTAATTTTTAACTCAGACTTATTTGAGCCTTCCATGACTGCATCGTAACAACTGTTCCAACATGGTTATATCAAAGTCAGAAAACGTAATCATATGCAGATGTAATAAACATACTTAATATTATTATGTAATTGATTAAAACTGTTCTTTGATTTTTTTAAATGTTGTTCAGTTAATGTTGATTACGAATCAATAAACAATACATTAAAACTGTATATTACATAGTAGTACAATGTTTTTAATGAAACATTTCGAATTAAAAGATTGAATCGACATTGTTTAGTTGTAACTCTGAACAAATCACAAATGTTAAGATCATTATAAATAATATTATACTGTACTTTTAATATTGTAAACAACTGTCTTTATCTTGTAGCACTTACATTGGAAAATTTAAGACTAAAGTAATAATTATTCTTAACTGTAAAAAACTTGAACCTTCCATGAAAAATAATAAATAATTTGTAATCTGCATCATAAAAATTGTTTCATCATGTTCCCATCAAAATGAAGGTTAAGAGTAATCATTTGCAGATGGAAGAAAAATACTTGAGTAATTCTTTACAACTTTTCTATGATTTTTAAAATTTTGTTTATTCAAGGTATCTAAATTAGATTACATATTGTAATTGTATTAAAAGATGACAATAACATTTGAACAATCACAAAGTATGAGCTCATTATAAATATTGGTTTACCTTTAATACTGTAAACAATTGTCTAACTTGTAGTACTAACATTGAAGAAAATTGAGAATGAAGTACTAATTTTAAAGACTTATTTGAGCCTTCCATGACTGCATCGTAACAAGTGTTTCAACATGGTTATATCAAAGTCAGAAAACGTAATCATATGCAGACGTAATAAACATACTTAATATTATTATGTAATTGATTAAAACTGTTCTATGATTTTTTAAATGTTTTTTAGTTAATGTTGATTACGAATCAATAAACAATACATTAAAACTGTATATTACATAGTAGTACAATGTTTTTAATGAAACATTTCGAATTAAAAGATTGAATCGACATTGTTTAGTTGTAACTCTGAACAAATCACAAAAATTTTAAGATCATTATAAATAATATTATACTGTACTTTTAATATTGTAAACAACTGTCTTTATCTTGTAGCACTTACATTGGAAAATTTAAGACTAAAGTAATAATTATTCTTAACTGTAAATAACTTGAACCTTCCATGAAAAATAATAAATAATTTGTAATCTGCATCATAAAAATTGTTTCATCATGTTCCGATCAAAATGAAGGTTAAGAGTAATCATTTGCAGATGTAAGAAAAATACTTGTGTAATTCTTTATAACTTTTCTGTGATTTTTAAAATTTTGTTTATTCAAGGTATCTAAATTAGATTACATATTGTAATTGTATTAAAAGATGACAATAACATTTGAACAATCACAAAGTATGAGCTCATTATAAATATTGGTTTACCTTTAATACTGTAAACAATTGTCTAACTTGTAGTACTAACATTGAAGCAAATTGAGAATGAAGTACTAATTTCAAAGACTTATTTGAGCCTTCCATGACTGCATCGTAACAAGTGTTTCAACATGGTTATATCAAAGTCAGAAAACGTAATCATATGCAGACGTAATAAACATACTTAATATTATTATGTAATTGATTAAAACTGTTCTATGATTTTTTAAATGTTTTTTAGTTAATGTTGATTACGAATCAATAAACAATACATTAAAACTGTATATTACATAGTAGTACAATGTTTTAAATGAAACATTTCGAATTAAAAGATTGAATCGACATTGTTTAGTTGTAACACTGAACAAATCACAAATGTTAAGATCATTATAAATAATATTGTACTGTACTTATAATATTATAAACAATTATCATTATCTTGTAGCACAAACATTGAAAAAAATTAAGATCAAATTAATAATTATTCTTAACTGAAAATAACTTGAACCTTTCATAAAAAATGATAAATAAGTTGTAATCTGCATCATAAAAATTGTTTCATCATGTTCCCATCAAAATGAAGGTTAAGAGTAATCATTTGCAGATGTAATAAAAAATACTTTTGTAATTCTTTACAGCCTTTCTATGATTTTTAAAATTTTGTTTATTTAAGGTATCTAAATTAGATTACATATTGTAATTGTATTAAAAGATGACAATAAAATTTGAACAATCACAAAGTATGAGCTCATTATAAATATTGGTTTACCTTTAATACTGTAAACAATTGTCTAACTTGTAGTACTAACATTGATGCAAATTCAGAATGAAATACTAATTTTTAACTCAGACTTATTTGAGCCTTCCATGACTGCATCGTAACAACTGTTCCAACATGGTTATATCAAAGTCAGAAAACGTAATCATATGCAGATGTAATAAACATACTTAATATTATTATGTAATTGATTAAAACTGTTCTTTGATTTTTTTAAATGTTGTTCAGTTAATGTTGATTACGAATCAATAAACAATACATTAAAACTGTATATTACATAGTAGTACAATGTTTTTAATGAAATATTTCGAATTAAAAGATTGAATCGACATTGTTTAGTTGTAACTCTGAACAAATCACAAAAATTTTAAGATCATTATAAATAATATTATACTGTACTTTTAATATTGTAAACAACTGTCTTTATCTTGTAGCACTTACATTGGAAAATTTAAGACTAAAGTAATAATTATTCTTAACTGTAAATAACTTGAACCTTCCATGAAAAATAATAAATAATTTGTAATCTGCATCATACAAATTTTTTCATCATGTTCCGATCAAAATGAAGGTTAAGAGTAATCATTTGCAGATGTAAGAAAAATACTTGTGTAATTCTTTATAACTTTTCTGTGATTTTTAAAATTTTGTTTATTCAAGGTATCTAAATTAGATTACATATTGTAATTGTATTAAAAGATGACAATAACATTTGAACAATCACAAAGTATGAGCTCATTATAAATATTGGTTTACCTTTAATACTGTAAACAATTGTCTAACTTGTAGTACTAACATTGAAGCAAATTGAGAATGAAGTACTAATTTTAAAGACTTATTTGAGCCTTCCATGACTGCATCGTAACAAGTGTTTCAACATGGTTATATCAAAGTCAGAAAACGTAATCATATGCAGACGTAATAAACATACTTAATATTATTATGTAATTGATTAAAACTGTTCTATGATTTTTTAAATTTTTTTTAGTTAATGTTGATTACGAATCAATAAACAATACATTAAAACTGTATATTACATAGTAGTACAATGTTTTAAATGAAACATTTCGAATTAAAAGATTGAATCGACATTGTTTAGTTGTAACACTGAACAAATCACAAATGTTAAGATCATTATAAATAATATTGTACTGTACTTATAATATTATAAACAATTATCATTATCTTGTAGCACAAACATTGAAAAAAATTAAGATCAAATTAATAATTATTCTTAACTGAAAATAACTTGAACCTTTCATAAAAAATGATAAATAAGTTGTAATCTGCATCATAAAAATTGTTTCATCATGTTCCCATCAAAATGAAGGTTAAGAGTAATCATTTGCAGATGTAATAAAAAATACTTTTGTAATTCTTTACAGCCTTTCTATGATTTTTAAAATTTTGTTTATTTAAGGTATCTAAATTAGATTACATATTGTAATTGTATTAAAAGATGACAATAAAATTTGAACAATCACAAAGTATGAGCTCATTATAAATATTGGTTTACCTTTAATACTGTAAACAATTGTCTAACTTGTAGTACTAACATTGATGCAAATTCAGAATGAAATACTAATTTTTAACTCAGACTTATTTGAGCCTTCCATGACTGCATCGTAACAACTGTTCCAACATGGTTATATCAAAGTCAGAAAACGTAATCATATGCAGATGTAATAAACATACTTAATATTATTATGTAATTGATTAAAACTGTTCTTTGATTTTTTTAAATGTTGTTCAGTTAATGTTGATTACGAATCAATAAACAATACATTAAAACTGTATATTACATAGTAGTACAATGTTTTTAATGAAACATTTCGAATTAAAAGATTGAATCGACATTGTTTAGTTGTAACTCTGAACAAATCACAAATGTTAAGATCATTATAAATAATATTATACTGTACTTTTAATATTGTAAACAACTGTCTTTATCTTGTAGCACTTACATTGGAAAATTTAAGACTAAAGTAATAATTATTCTTAACTGTAAATAACTTGAACCTTCCATGAAAAATAATAAATAATTTGTAATCTGCATCATAAAAATTTTTTCATCATGTTCCCATCAAAATGAAGGTTAAGAGTAATCATTTGCAGACGTAATAAAAAATACTTTTGTAATTCTTTACAGCCTTTCTATGATTTTTAAAATTTTGTTTATTTAAGGTATCTAAATTAGATTACATAACGTAATTGTATTAAAAGATGACAATAACATTTGAACAATCACAAAGTATGAGCTCATTATAAATATTGGTTTACGTTTAATACTGTAAACAATTGTCTAACTTGTAGTACTAACATTGAAGCAAATTGAGAATGAAGTACTAATTTTAAAGACTTATTTGAGCCTTCCATGACTGCATCGTAACAAGTGTTTCAACATGGTTATATCAAAGTCAGAAAACGTAATCATATGCAGACGTAATAAACATTCTTAATATTATTATGTAATTGATTAAAACTGTTCTATGATTTTTTAATGTTTTTTAGTTAATGTTGATTACGAATCAATAAACAATACATTAAAACTGTATATTACATAGTAGTACAATGTGTTTAATGAAACATTTCGAATTAAAAGATTGAATCGACATTGTTTAGTTGTAACTCTGAACAAATCACAAAAATTTTAAGATCATTATAAATAATATTATACTGTACTTTTAATATTGTAAACAACTGTCTTTATCTTGTAGCACTTACATTGGAAAATTTAAGACTAAAGTAATAATTATTCTTAACTGTAAATAACTTGAACCTTCCATGAAAAATAATAAATAATTTGTAATCTGCATCATAAAAATTGTTTCATCATGTTCCCATCAAAATGAAGGTTAAGAGTAATCATTTGCAGATGGAAGAAAAATACTTGTGTAATTCTTTACAACTTTTCTATGATTTTTAAAATTTTGTTTATTCAAGGTATCTAAATTAGATTACATATTGTAATTGTATTAAAAGATGACAATAACATTTGAACAATCACAAAGTATGAGCTCATTATAAATATTGGTTTACCTTTAATACTGTAAACAATTGTCTAACTTGTAGTACTAACATTGAAGCAAATTGAGAATGAAGTACTAATTTTAAAGACTTATTTGAGCCTTCCATGACTGCATCGTAACAAGTGTTTCAACATGGTTATATCAAAGTCAGAAAACGTAATCATATGCAGACGTAATAAACATTCTTAATATTATTATGTAATTGATTAAAACTGTTCTATGATTTTTTAATGTTTTTTAGTTAATGTTGATTACGAATCAATAAACAATACATTAAAACTGTATATTACATAGTAGTACAATGTGTTTAATGAAACATTTCGAATTAAAAGATTGAATCGACATTGTTTAGTTGTAACTCTGAACAAATCACAAAAATTTTAAGATCATTATAAATAATATTATACTGTACTTTTAATATTGTAAACAACTGTCTTTATCTTGTAGCACTTACATTGGAAAATTTAAGACTAAAGTAATAATTATTCTTAACTGTAAATAACTTGAACCTTCCATGAAAAATAATAAATAATTTGTAATCTGCATCATAAAAATTTTTTCATCATGTTCCCATCAAAATGAAGGTTAAGAGTAATCATTTGCAGACGTAATAAAAAATACTTTTGTAATTCTTTACAGCTTTTCTATGATTTTTAAAATTTTGTTTATTTAAGGTATCTAAATTAGATTACATAACGTAATTGTATTAAAAGATGACAATAACATTTGAACAATCACAAAGTATGAGCTCATTATAAATATTGGTTTACCTTTAATACTGTAAACAATTGTCTAACTTGTAGTACTAACATTGAAGCAAATTGAGAATGAAGTACTAATTTTAAAGACTTATTTGAGCCTTCCATGACTGCATCGTAACAAGTGTTTCAACATGGTTATATCAAAGTCAGAAAACGTAATCATATGCAGACGTAATAAACATTCTTAATATTATTATGTAATTGATTAAAACTGTTCTATGATTTTTTAATGTTTTTTAGTTAATGTTGATTACGAATCAATAAACAATACATTAAAACTGTATATTACATAGTAGTACAATGTGTTTAATGAAACATTTCGAATTAAAAGATTGAATCGACATTGTTTAGTTGTAACTCTGAACAAATCACAAATGTTAAGATCATTATAAATAATATTATACTGTACTTTTAATATTGTAAACAACTGTCTTTATCTTGTAGCACTTACATTGGAAAATTTAAGACTAAAGTAATAATTATTCTTAACTGTAAATAACTTGAACCTTCAATGAAAAATAATAAATAATTTGTAATCTGCATCATAAAAATTGTTTCATCATGTTCCGATCAAAATGAAGGTTAAGAGTAATCATTTGCAGATGTAAGAAAAATACTTGTGTAATTCTTTATAACTTTTCTGTGATTTTTAAAATTTTGTTTATTCAAGGTATCTAAATTAGATTACATATTGTAATTGTATTAAAAGATGACAATAACATTTGAACAATCACAAAGTATGAGCTCATTATAAATATTGGTTTACCTTTAATACTGTAAACAATTGTCTAACTTGTAGTACTAACATTGAAGCAAATTGAGAATGAAGTACTAATTTTAAAGACTTATTTGAGCCTTCCATGACTGCATCGTAACAAGTGTTTCAACATGGTTATATCAAAGTCAGAAAACGTAATCATATGCAGACGTAATAAACATACTTAATATTATTATGTAATTGATTAAAACTGTTCTATGATTTTTTAAATGTTTTTTAGTTAATGTTGATTACGAATCAATAAACAATACATTAAAACTGTATATTACATAGTAGTACAATGTTTTAAATGAAACATTTCGAATTAAAAGATTGAATCAACATTGTTTAGTTGTAACACTGAACAAATCACAAATGTTAAGATCATTATAAATAATATTGTACTGTACTTATAATATTATAAACAATTATCATTATCTTGTAGCACAAACATTGAAAAAATTAAGATCAAATTAATAATTATTCTTAACTGAAAATAACTTGAACCTTTCATGAAAAATGATAAATAAGTTGTAATCATCATCATAAAAATTGTTTCATCATGTTCCCATCAAAATGAAGGTTAAGAGTAATCATTTGCAGATGTAATAAAAAATACTTTTGTAATTCTTTACAGCCTTTCTATGATTTTTAAAATTTTGTTTATTTAAGGTATCTAAATTAGATTACATATTGTAATTGTTTTAAAAGATGACAATAAAATTTGAACAATCACAAAGTATGAGCTCATTATAAATATTGGTTTACCTTTAATACTGTAAACAATTGTCTAACTTGTAGTACTAACATTGAAGCAAATTCAGAATGAAATTCTAATTTTTAACTCAGACTTATTTGAGCCTTCCATGACTGCATCGTAACAACTGTTCCAACATGGTTATATCAAAGTCAGAAAACGTAATCATATGCAGATGTAATAAACATACTTAATATTATTATGTAATTGATTAAAACTGTTCTTTGATTTTTTTAAATGTTGTTCAGTTAATGTTGATTACGAATCAATAAACAATACATTAAAACTGTATATTACATAGTAGTACAATGTTTTTAATGAAACATTTCGAATTAAAAGATTGAATCGACATTGTTTAGTTGTAACTCTGAACAAATCACAAATGTTAAGATCATTATAAATAATATTATACTGTACTTTTAATATTGTAAACAACTGTCTTTATCTTGTAGCACTTACATTGGAAAATTTAAGACTAAAGTAATAATTATTCTTAACTGTAAAAAACTTGAACCTTCCATGAAAAATAATAAATAATTTGTAATCTGCATCATAAAAATTGTTTCATCATGTTCCAATCAAAATGAAGGTTAAGAGTAATCATTTGCAGATGGAAGAAAAATACTTGAGTAATTCTTTACAACTTTTCTATGATTTTTAAAATTTTGTTTATTCAAGGTATCTAAATTAGATTACATATTGTAATTGTATTAAAAGATGACAATAACATTTGAACAATCACAAAGTATGAGCTTATTATAAATATTGGTCTACCTTTAATACTGTAAACAATTGTCTAACTTGGAAGTACTAAAACTGAAGCAAATTCAGAATGAAATACTAATTTTTATCTCAGACTTATTTGAGCCTTCCATGACTGCATCGTAACAAGTGTTTCAACATGATTATATCAAAGTCAGAAAACGTAATCATATGCAGACGTAATAAACATTCTTAATATTATTATGTAATTGATTAAAACTGTTCTATGATTTTTTAATGTTTTTTAGTTAATGTTGATTACGAATCAATAAACAATACATTAAAACTGTATATTACATAGTAGTACAATGTGTTTAATGAAACATTTCGAATTAAAAGATTGAATCGACATTGTTTAGTTGTAACTCTGAACAAATCACAAAAATTTTAAGATCATTATAAATAATATTATACTGTACTTTTAATATTGTAAACAACTGTCTTTATCTTGTAGCACTTACATTGGAAAATTTAAGACTAAAGTAATAATTATTCTTAACTGTAAATAACTTGAACCTTCCATGAAAAATAATAAATAATTTGTAATCTGCATCATAAAAATTTTTTCATCATGTTCCCATCAAAATGAAGGTTAAGAGTAATCATTTGCAGACGTAATAAAAAATACTTTTGTAATTCTTTATAACTTTTCTGTGATTTTTAAAATTTTGTTTATTCAAGGTATCTAAATTAGATTACATATTGTAATTGTATTAAAAGATGACAATAACATTTGAACAATCACAAAGTATGAGCTCATTATAAATATTGGTTTACCTTTAATACTGTAAACAATTGTCTAACTTGTAGTACTAACATTGAAGCAAATTGAGAATGAAGTACTAATTTTAAAGACTTATTTGAGCCTTCCATGACTGCATCGTAACAAGTGTTTCAACATGGTTATATCAAAGTCAGAAAACGTAATCATATGCAGACGTAATAAACATACTTAATATTATTATGTAATTGATTAAAACTGTTCTATGATTTTTTAAATGTTTTTTAGTTAATGTTGATTACGAATCAATAAACAATACATTAAAACTGTATATTACATAGTAGTACAATGTTTTAAATGAAACATTTCGAATTAAAAGATTGAATCAACATTGTTTAGTTGTAACACTGAACAAATCACAAATGTTAAGATCATTATAAATAATATTGTACTGTACTTATAATATTATAAACAATTATCATTATCTTGTAGCACAAACATTGAAAAAATTAAGATCAAATTAATAATTATTCTTAACTGAAAATAACTTGAACCTTTCATGAAAAATGATAAATAAGTTGTAATCTGCATCATAAAAATTGTTTCATCATGTTCCCATCAAAATGAAGGTTAAGAGTAATCATTTGCAGATGTAATAAAAAATACTTTTGTAATTCTTTACAGCCTTTCTATGATTTTTAAAATTTTGTTTATTTAAGGTATCTAAATTAGATTACATATTGTAATTGTTTTAAAAGATGACAATAAAATTTGAACAATCACAAAGTATGAGCTTATTATAAATATTGGTCTACCTTTAATACTGTAAACAATTGTCTAACTTGGAAGTACTAAAACTGAAGCAAATTCAGAATGAAATACTAATTTTTATCTCAGACTTATTTGAGCCTTCCATGACTGCATCGTAACAAGTGTTTCAACATGGTTATATCAAAGTCAGAAAACGTAATCATATGCAGACGTAATAAACATACTTAATATTATTATGTAATTGATTACAACTGTTCTATGATTTTTTAATGTTTTTTAGTTAATGTTGATTACGAATCAATAAAAAATACATTAAAACTGTATATTACATAGTAGTACAATGTTTTTAATGAAACATTTCGAATTAAAAGATTGAATCGACATTGTTTAGTTGTAACTCTGAACAAATCACAAATGTTAAGATCATTATAAATAATATTATACTGTACTTTTAATATTGTAAACAACTGTCTTTATCTTGTAGCACTTACATTGGAAAATTTAAGACTAAAGTAATAATTATTCTTAACTGTAAATAACTTGAACCTTCAATGAAAAATAATAAATAATTTGTAATCTGCATCATAAAAATTTTTTCATCATGTTCCGATCAAAATGAAGGTTAAGAGTAATCATTTGCAGATGTAAGAAAAATACTTGTGTAATTCTTTATAACTTTTCTGTGATTTTTAAAATTTTGTTTATTCAAGGTATCTAAATTAGATTACATATTGTAATTGTATTAAAAGATGACAATAACATTTGAACAATCACAAAGTATGAGCTCATTATAAATATTGGTTTACCTTTAATACTGTAAACAATTGTCTAACTTGTAGTACTAACATTGAAGAAAATTGAGAATGAAGTACTAATTTTAAAGACTTATTTGAGCCTTCCATGACTGCATCGTAACAAGTGTTTCAACATGGTTATATCAAAGTCAGAAAACGTAATCATATGCAGACGTAATAAACATACTTAATATTATTATGTAATTGATTAAAACTGTTCTATGATTTTTTAAATGTTTTTTAGTTAATGTTGATTACGAATCAATAAACAATACATTAAAACTGTATATTTCATAGTAGTACAATGTTTTTAATGAAACATTTCGAATTAAAAGATTGAATCGACATTGTTTAGTTGTAACTCTGAACAAATCACAAAAATTTTAAGATCATTATAAATAATATTATACTGTACTTTTAATATTGTAAACAACTGTCTTTATCTTGTAGCACTTACATTGGAAAATTTAAGACTAAAGTAATAATTATTCTTAACTGTAAATAACTTGAACCTTCCATGAAAAATAATAAATAATTTGTAATCTGCATCATAAAAATTGTTTCATCATGTTCCCATCAAAATGAAGGTTAAGAGTAATCATTTGCAGATGGAAGAAAAATACTTGTGTAATTCTTTACAACTTTTCTATGATTTTTAAAATTTTGTTTATTCAAGGTATCTAAATTAGATTACATATTGTAATTGTATTAAAAGATGACAATAACATTTGAACAATCACAAAGTATGAGCTTATTATAAATATTGGTCTACCTTTAATACTGTAAACAATTGTCTAACTTGGAAGTACTAAAACTGAAGCAAATTCAGAATGAAATACTAATTTTTATCTCAGACTTATTTGAGCCTTCCATGACTGCATCGTAACAAGTGTTTCAACATGGTTATATCAAAGTCAGAAAACGTAATCATATGCAGACGTAATAAACATACTTAATATTATTATGTAATTGATTACAACTGTTCTATGATTTTTTAATGTTTTTTAGTTAATGTTGATTACGAATCAATAAAAAATACATTAAAACTGTATATTACATAGTAGTACAATGTTTTTAATGAAACATTTCGAATTAAAAGATTGAATCGACATTGTTTAGTTGTAACTCTGAACAAATCACAAATGTTAAGATCATTATAAATAATATTATACTGTACTTTAAATATTGTAAACAACTGTCTTTATCTTGTAGCACTTACATTGGAAAATTTAAGACTAAAGTAATAATTATTCTTAACTGTAAATAACTTGAACCTTCAATGAAAAATAATAAATAATTTGTAATCTGCATCATAAAAATTGTTTCATCATGTTCCGATCAAAATGAAGGTTAAGAGTAATCATTTGCAGATGTAAGAAAAATACTTGTGTAATTCTTTATAACTTTTCTGTGATTTTTAAAATTTTGTTTATTCAAGGTATCTAAATTAGATTACATATTGTAATTGTATTAAAAGATGACAATAACATTTGAACAATCACAAAGTATGAGCTCATTATAAATATTGGTTTACCTTTAATACTGTAAACAATTGTCTAACTTGTAGTACTAACATTGAAGCAAATTGAGAATGAAGTACTAATTTTAAAGACTTATTTGAGCCTTCCATGACTGCATCGTAACAAGTGTTTCAACATGGTTATATCAAAGTCAGAAAACGTAATCATATGCAGACGTAATAAACATACTTAATATTATTATGTAATTGATTAAAACTGTTCTATGATTTTTTAAATGTTTTTTAGTTAATGTTGATTACGAATCAATAAACAATACATTAAAACTGTATATTACATAGTAGTACAATGTTTTAAATGAAACATTTCGAATTAAAAGATTGAATCGACATTGTTTAGTTGTAACACTGAACAAATCACAAATGTTAAGATCATTATAAATAATATTGTACTGTACTTATAATATTATAAACAATTATCATTATCTTGTAGCACAAACATTGAAAAAAATTAAGATCAAATTAATAATTATTCTTAACTGAAAATAACTTGAACCTTTCATAAAAAATGATAAATAAGTTGTAATCTGCATCATAAAAATTGTTTCATCATGTTCCCATCAAAATGAAGGTTAAGAGTAATCATTTGCAGATGTAATAAAAAATACTTTTGTAATTCTTTACAGCCTTTCTATGATTTTTAAAATTTTGTTTATTTAAGGTATCTAAATTAGATTACATATTGTAATTGTATTAAAAGATGACAATAAAATTTGAACAATCACAAAGTATGAGCTCATTATAAATATTGGTTTACCTTTAATACTGTAAACAATTGTCTAACTTGTAGTACTAACATTGAAGCAAATTCAGAATGAAATACTAATTTTTAACTCAGACTTATTTGAGCCTTCCATGACTGCATCGTAACAACTGTTCCAACATGGTTATATCAAAGTCAGAAAACGTAATCATATGCAGATGTAATAAACATACTTAATATTATTATGTAATTGATTAAAACTGTTCTTTGATTTTTTTAAATGTTGTTCAGTTAATGTTGATTACGAATCAATAAACAATACATTAAAACTGTATATTACATAGTAGTACAATGTTTTTAATGAAACATTTCGAATTAAAAGATTGAATCGACATTGTTTAGTTGTAACTCTGAACAAATCACAAATGTTAAGATCATTATAAATAATATTATACTGTACTTTTAATATTGTAAACAACTGTCTTTATCTTGTAGCACTTACATTGGAAAATTTAAGACTAAAGTAATAATTATTCTTAACTGTAAATAACTTGAACCTTCCATGAAAAATAATAAATAATTTGTAATCTGCATCATAAAAATTTTTTCATCATGTTCCCATCAAAATGAAGGTTAAGAGTAATCATTTGCAGACGTAATAAAAAATACTTTTGTAATTCTTTACAGCCTTTCTATGATTTTTAAAATTTTGTTTATTTAAGGTATCTAAATTAGATTACATAACGTAATTGTATTAAAAGATGACAATAACATTTGAACAATCACAAAGTATGAGCTCATTATAAATATTGGTTTACCTTTAATACTGTAAACAATTGTCTAACTTGTAGTACTAACATTGAAGCAAATTGAGAATGAAGTACTAATTTTAAAGACTTATTTGAGCCTTCCATGACTGCATCGTAACAAGTGTTTCAACATGGTTATATCAAAGTCAGAAAACGTAATCATATGCAGACGTAATAAACATTCTTAATATTATTATGTAATTGATTAAAACTGTTCTATGATTTTTTAATGTTTTTTAGTTAATGTTGATTACGAATCAATAAACAATACATTAAAACTGTATATTACATAGTAGTACAATGTGTTTAATGAAACATTTCGAATTAAAAGATTGAATCGACATTGTTTAGTTGTAACTCTGAACAAATCACAAATGTTAAGATCATTATAAATAATATTATACTGTACTTTTAATATTGTAAACAACTGTCTTTATCTTGTAGCACTTACATTGGAAAATTTAAGACTAAAGTAATAATTATTCTTAACTGTAAATAACTTGAACCTTCAATGAAAAATAATAAATAATTTGTAATCTGCATCATAAAAATTGTTTCATCATGTTCCGATCAAAATGAAGGTTAAGAGTAATCATTTGCAGATGTAAGAAAAATACTTGTGTAATTCTTTATAACTTTTCTGTGATTTTTAAAATTTTGTTTATTCAAGGTATCTAAATTAGATTACATATTGTAATTGTATTAAAAGATGACAATAACATTTGAACAATCACAAAGTATGAGCTCATTATAAATATTGGTTTACCTTTAATACTGTAAACAATTGTCTAACTTGTAGTACTAACATTGAAGCAAATTGAGAATGAAGTACTAATTTTAAAGACTTATTTGAGCCTTCCATGACTGCATCGTAACAAGTGTTTCAACATGGTTATATCAAAGTCAGAAAACGTAATCATATGCAGACGTAATAAACATACTTAATATTATTATGTAATTGATTAAAACTGTTCTATGATTTTTTAAATGTTTTTTAGTTAATGTTGATTACGAATCAATAAACAATACATTAAAACTGTATATTACATAGTAGTACAATGTTTTAAATGAAACATTTCGAATTAAAAGATTGAATCAACATTGTTTAGTTGTAACACTGAACAAATCACAAATGTTAAGATCATTATAAATAATATTGTACTGTACTTATAATATTATAAACAATTATCATTATCTTGTAGCACAAACATTGAAAAAATTAAGATCAAATTAATAATTATTCTTAACTGAAAATAACTTGAACCTTTCATGAAAAATGATAAATAAGTTGTAATCTGCATCATAAAAATTGTTTCATCATGTTCCCATCAAAATGAAGGTTAAGAGTAATCATTTGCAGATGTAATAAAAAATACTTTTGTAATTCTTTACAGCCTTTCTATGATTTTTAAAATTTTGTTTATTTAAGGTATCTAAATTAGATTACATATTGTAATTGTTTTAAAAGATGACAATAAAATTTGAACAATCACAAAGTATGAGCTCATTATAAATATTGGTTTACCTTTAATACTGTAAACAATTGTCTAACTTGTAGTACTAACATTGAAGCAAATTCAGAATGAAATTCTAATTTTTAACTCAGACTTATTTGAGCCTTCCATGACTGCATCGTAACAACTGTTCCAACATGGTTATATCAAAGTCAGAAAACGTAATCATATGCAGATGTAATAAACATACTTAATATTATTATGTAATTGATTAAAACTGTTCTTTGATTTTTTTAAATGTTGTTCAGTTAATGTTGATTACGAATCAATAAACAATACATTAAAACTGTATATTACATAGTAGTACAATGTTTTTAATGAAACATTTCGAATTAAAAGATTGAATCGACATTGTTTAGTTGTAACTCTGAACAAATCACAAATGTTAAGATCATTATAAATAATATTATACTGTACTTTTAATATTGTAAACAACTGTCTTTATCTTGTAGCACTTACATTGGAAAATTTAAGACTAAAGTAATAATTATTCTTAACTGTAAAAAACTTGAACCTTCCATGAAAAATAATAAATAATTTGTAATCTGCATCATAAAAATTGTTTCATCATGTTCCAATCAAAATGAAGGTTAAGAGTAATCATTTGCAGATGGAAGAAAAATACTTGAGTAATTCTTTACAACTTTTCTATGATTTTTAAAATTTTGTTTATTCAAGGTATCTAAATTAGATTACATATTGTAATTGTATTAAAAGATGACAATAACATTTGAACAATCACAAAGTATGAGCTTATTATAAATATTGGTCTACCTTTAATACTGTAAACAATTGTCTAACTTGGAAGTACTAAAACTGAAGCAAATTCAGAATGAAATACTAATTTTTATCTCAGACTTATTTGAGCCTTCCATGACTGCATCGTAACAAGTGTTTCAACATGGTTATATCAAAGTCAGAAAACGTAATCATATGCAGACGTAATAAACATACTTAATATTATTATGTAATTGATTACAACTGTTCTATGATTTTTTAATGTTTTTTAGTTAATGTTGATTACGAATCAATAAAAAATACATTAAAACTGTATATTACATAGTAGTACAATGTTTTTAATGAAACATTTCGAATTAAAAGATTGAATCGACATTGTTTAGTTGTAACTCTGAACAAATCACAAATGTTAAGATCATTATAAATAATATTATACTGTACTTTTAATATTGTAAACAACTGTCTTTATCTTGTAGCACTTACATTGGAAAATTTAAGACTAAAGTAATAATTATTCTTAACTGTAAATAACTTGAACCTTCAATGAAAAATAATAAATAATTTGTAATCTGCATCATAAAAATTTTTTCATCATGTTCCGATCAAAATGAAGGTTAAGAGTAATCATTTGCAGATGTAAGAAAAATACTTGTGTAATTCTTTATAACTTTTCTGTGATTTTTAAAATTTTGTTTATTCAAGGTATCTAAATTAGATTACATATTGTAATTGTATTAAAAGATGACAATAACATTTGAACAATCACAAAGTATGAGCTCATTATAAATATTGGTTTACCTTTAATACTGTAAACAATTGTCTAACTTGTAGTACTAACATTGAAGAAAATTGAGAATGAAGTACTAATTTTAAAGACTTATTTGAGCCTTCCATGACTGCATCGTAACAAGTGTTTCAACATGGTTATATCAAAGTCAGAAAACGTAATCATATGCAGACGTAATAAACATACTTAATAATATTATGTAATTGATTAAAACTGTTCTATGATTTTTTAAATGTTTTTTAGTTAATGTTGATTACGAATCAATAAACAATACATTAAAACTGTATATTACATAGTAGTACAATGTTTTTAATGAAACATTTCGAATTAAAAGATTGAATCGACATTGTTTAGTTGTAACTCTGAACAAATCACAAAAATTTTAAGATCATTATAAATAATATTATACTGTACTTTTAATATTGTAAACAACTGTCTTTATCTTGTAGCACTTACATTGGAAAATTTAAGACTAAAGTAATAATTATTCTTAACTGTAAATAACTTGAACCTTCCATGAAAAATAATAAATAATTTGTAATCTGCATCATAAAAATTTTTTCATCATGTTCCCATCAAAATGAAGGTTAAGAGTAATCATTTGCAGACGTAATAAAAAATACTTTTGTAATTCTTTACAGCCTTTCTATGATTTTTAAAATTTTGTTTATTTAAGGTATCTAAATTAGATTACATAACGTAATTGTATTAAAAGATGACAATAACATTTGAACAATCACAAAGTATGAGCTCATTATAAATATTGGTTTACCTTTAATACTGTAAACAATTGTCTAACTTGTAGTACTAACATTGAAGCAAATTGAGAATGAAGTACTAATTTTAAAGACTTATTTGAGCCTTCCATGACTGCATCGTAACAAGTGTTTCAACATGGTTATATCAAAGTCAGAAAACGTAATCATATGCAGACGTAATAAACATTCTTAATATTATTATGTAATTGATTAAAACTGTTCTATGATTTTTTAATGTTTTTTAGTTAATGTTGATTACGAATCAATAAACAATACATTAAAACTGTATATTACATAGTAGTACAATGTGTTTAATGAAACATTTCGAATTAAAAGATTGAATCGACATTGTTTAGTTGTAACTCTGAACAAATCACAAATGTTAAGATCATTATAAATAATATTATACTGTACTTTTAATATTGTAAACAACTGTCTTTATCTTGTAGCACTTACATTGGAAAATTTAAGACTAAAGTAATAATTATTCTTAACTGTAAATAACTTGAACCTTCAATGAAAAATAATAAATAATTTGTAATCTGCATCATAAAAATTGTTTCATCATGTTCCGATCAAAATGAAGGTTAAGAGTAATCATTTGCAGATGTAAGAAAAATACTTGTGTAATTCTTTATAACTTTTCTGTGATTTTTAAAATTTTGTTTATTCAAGGTATCTAAATTAGATTACATATTGTAATTGTATTAAAAGATGACAATAACATTTGAACAATCACAAAGTATGAGCTCATTATAAATATTGGTTTACCTTTAATACTGTAAACAATTGTCTAACTTGTAGTACTAACATTGAAGCAAATTGAGAATGAAGTACTAATTTTAAAGACTTATTTGAGCCTTCCATGACTGCATCGTAACAAGTGTTTCAACATGGTTATATCAAAGTCAGAAAACGTAATCATATGCAGACGTAATAAACATACTTAATATTATTATGTAATTGATTAAAACTGTTCTATGATTTTTTAAATGTTTTTTAGTTAATGTTGATTACGAATCAATAAACAATACATTAAAACTGTATATTACATAGTAGTACAATGTTTTAAATGAAACATTTCGAATTAAAAGATTGAATCAACATTGTTTAGTTGTAACACTGAACAAATCACAAATGTTAAGATCATTATAAATAATATTGTACTGTACTTATAATATTATAAACAATTATCATTATCTTGTAGCACAAACATTGAAAAAATTAAGATCAAATTAATAATTATTCTTAACTGAAAATAACTTGAACCTTTCATGAAAAATGATAAATAAGTTGTAATCTGCATCATAAAAATTGTTTCATCATGTTCCCATCAAAATGAAGGTTAAGAGTAATCATTTGCAGATGTAATAAAAAATACTTTTGTAATTCTTTACAGCCTTTCTATGATTTTTAAAATTTTGTTTATTTAAGGTATCTAAATTAGATTACATATTGTAATTGTTTTAAAAGATGACAATAAAATTTGAACAATCACAAAGTATGAGCTCATTATAAATATTGGTTTACCTTTAATACTGTAAACAATTGTCTAACTTGTAGTACTAACATTGAAGCAAATTCAGAATGAAATTCTAATTTTTAACTCAGACTTATTTGAGCCTTCCATGACTGCATCGTAACAACTGTTCCAACATGGTTATATCAAAGTCAGAAAACGTAATCATATGCAGATGTAATAAACATACTTAATATTATTATGTAATTGATTAAAACTGTTCTTTGATTTTTTTAAATGTTGTTCAGTTAATGTTGATTACGAATCAATAAACAATACATTAAAACTGTATATTACATAGTAGTACAATGTTTTTAATGAAACATTTCGAATTAAAAGATTGAATCGACATTGTTTAGTTGTAACTCTGAACAAATCACAAATGTTAAGATCATTATAAATAATATTATACTGTACTTTTAATATTGTAAACAACTGTCTTTATCTTGTAGCACTTACATTGGAAAATTTAAGACTAAAGTAATAATTATTCTTAACTGTAAAAAACTTGAACCTTCCATGAAAAATAATAAATAATTTGTAATCTGCATCATAAAAATTGTTTCATCATGTTCCAATCAAAATGAAGGTTAAGAGTAATCATTTGCAGATGGAAGAAAAATACTTGAGTAATTCTTTACAACTTTTCTATGATTTTTAAAATTTTGTTTATTCAAGGTATCTAAATTAGATTACATATTGTAATTGTATTAAAAGATGACAATAACATTTGAACAATCACAAAGTATGAGCTTATTATAAATATTGGTCTACCTTTAATACTGTAAACAATTGTCTAACTTGGAAGTACTAAAACTGAAGCAAATTCAGAATGAAATACTAATTTTTATCTCAGACTTATTTGAGCCTTCCATGACTGCATCGTAACAAGTGTTTCAACATGGTTATATCAAAGTCAGAAAACGTAATCATATGCAGACGTAATAAACATACTTAATATTATTATGTAATTGATTACAACTGTTCTATGATTTTTTAATGTTTTTTAGTTAATGTTGATTACGAATCAATAAAAAATACATTAAAACTGTATATTACATAGTAGTACAATGTTTTTAATGAAACATTTCGAATTAAAAGATTGAATCGACATTGTTTAGTTGTAACTCTGAACAAATCACAAATGTTAAGATCATTATAAATAATATTATACTGTACTTTTAATATTGTAAACAACTGTCTTTATCTTGTAGCACTTACATTGGAAAATTTAAGACTAAAGTAATAATTATTCTTAACTGTAAATAACTTGAACCTTCAATGAAAAATAATAAATAATTTGTAATCTGCATCATAAAAATTTTTTCATCATGTTCCGATCAAAATGAAGGTTAAGAGTAATCATTTGCAGATGTAAGAAAAATACTTGTGTAATTCTTTATAACTTTTCTGTGATTTTTAAAATTTTGTTTATTCAAGGTATCTAAATTAGATTACATATTGTAATTGTATTAAAAGATGACAATAACATTTGAACAATCACAAAGTATGAGCTCATTATAAATATTGGTTTACCTTTAATACTGTAAACAATTGTCTAACTTGTAGTACTAACATTGAAGAAAATTGAGAATGAAGTACTAATTTTAAAGACTTATTTGAGCCTTCCATGACTGCATCGTAACAAGTGTTTCAACATGGTTATATCAAAGTCAGAAAACGTAATCATATGCAGACGTAATAAACATACTTAATAATATTATGTAATTGATTAAAACTGTTCTATGATTTTTTAAATGTTTTTTAGTTAATGTTGATTACGAATCAATAAACAATACATTAAAACTGTATATTACATAGTAGTACAATGTTTTTAATGAAACATTTCGAATTAAAAGATTGAATCGACATTGTTTAGTTGTAACTCTGAACAAATCACAAAAATTTTAAGATCATTATAAATAATATTATACTGTACTTTTAATATTGTAAACAACTGTCTTTATCTTGTAGCACTTACATTGGAAAATTTAAGACTAAAGTAATAATTATTCTTAACTGTAAATAACTTGAACCTTCCATGAAAAATAATAAATAATTTGTAATCTGCATCATAAAAATTTTTTCATCATGTTCCCATCAAAATGAAGGTTAAGAGTAATCATTTGCAGACGTAATAAAAAATACTTTTGTAATTCTTTACAGCCTTTCTATGATTTTTAAAATTTTGTTTATTTAAGGTATCTAAATTAGATTACATAACGTAATTGTATTAAAAGATGACAATAACATTTGAACAATCACAAAGTATGAGCTCATTATAAATATTGGTTTACCTTTAATACTGTAAACAATTGTCTAACTTGTAGTACTAACATTGAAGCAAATTGAGAATGAAGTACTAATTTTAAAGACTTATTTGAGCCTTCCATGACTGCATCGTAACAAGTGTTTCAACATGGTTATATCAAAGTCAGAAAACGTAATCATATGCAGACGTAATAAACATTCTTAATATTATTATGTAATTGATTAAAACTGTTCTATGATTTTTTAATGTTTTTTAGTTAATGTTGATTACGAATCAATAAACAATACATTAAAACTGTATATTACATAGTAGTACAATGTGTTTAATGAAACATTTCGAATTAAAAGATTGAATCGACATTGTTTAGTTGTAACTCTGAACAAATCACAAATGTTAAGATCATTATAAATAATATTATACTGTACTTTAAATATTGTAAACAACTGTCTTTATCTTGTAGCACTTACATTGGAAAATTTAAGACTAAAGTAATAATTATTCTTAACTGTAAATAACTTGAACCTTCAATGAAAAATAATAAATAATTTGTAATCTGCATCATAAAAATTGTTTCATCATGTTCCGATCAAAATGAAGGTTAAGAGTAATCATTTGCAGATGTAAGAAAAATACTTGTGTAATTCTTTATAACTTTTCTGTGATTTTTAAAATTTTGTTTATTCAAGGTATCTAAATTAGATTACATATTGTAATTGTATTAAAAGATGACAATAACATTTGAACAATCACAAAGTATGAGCTCATTATAAATATTGGTTTACCTTTAATACTGTAAACAATTGTCTAACTTGTAGTACTAACATTGAAGCAAATTGAGAATGAAGTACTAATTTTAAAGACTTATTTGAGCCTTCCATGACTGCATCGTAACAAGTGTTTCAACATGGTTATATCAAAGTCAGAAAACGTAATCATATGCAGACGTAATAAACATACTTAATATTATTATGTAATTGATTAAAACTGTTCTATGATTTTTTAAATGTTTTTTAGTTAATGTTGATTACGAATCAATAAACAATACATTAAAACTGTATATTACATAGTAGTACAATGTTTTAAATGAAACATTTCGAATTAAAAGATTGAATCGACATTGTTTAGTTGTAACACTGAACAAATCACAAATGTTAAGATCATTATAAATAATATTGTACTGTACTTATAATATTATAAACAATTATCATTATCTTGTAGCACAAACATTGAAAAAAATTAAGATCAAATTAATAATTATTCTTAACTGAAAATAACTTGAACCTTTCATAAAAAATGATAAATAAGTTGTAATCTGCATCATAAAAATTGTTTCATCATGTTCCCATCAAAATGAAGGTTAAGAGTAATCATTTGCAGATGTAATAAAAAATACTTTTGTAATTCTTTACAGCCTTTCTATGATTTTTAAAATTTTGTTTATTTAAGGTATCTAAATTAGATTACATATTGTAATTGTATTAAAAGATGACAATAAAATTTGAACAATCACAAAGTATGAGCTCATTATAAATATTGGTTTACCTTTAATACTGTAAACAATTGTCTAACTTGTAGTACTAACATTGAAGCAAATTCAGAATGAAATACTAATTTTTAACTCAGACTTATTTGAGCCTTCCATGACTGCATCGTAACAACTGTTCCAACATGGTTATATCAAAGTCAGAAAACGTAATCATATGCAGATGTAATAAACATACTTAATATTATTATGTAATTGATTAAAACTGTTCTTTGATTTTTTTAAATGTTGTTCAGTTAATGTTGATTACGAATCAATAAACAATACATTAAAACTGTATATTACATAGTAGTACAATGTTTTTAATGAAACATTTCGAATTAAAAGATTGAATCGACATTGTTTAGTTGTAACTCTGAACAAATCACAAATGTTAAGATCATTATAAATAGTTTTATACTGTACTTTTAATATTGTAAACAACTGTCTTTATCTTGTAGCACTTACATTGGAAAATTTAAGACTAAAGTAATAATTATTCTTAACTGTAAATAACTTGAACCTTCCATGAAAAATAATAAATAATTTGTAATCTGCATCATAAAAATTTTTTCATCATGTTCCCATCAAAATGAAGGTTAAGAGTAATCATTTGCAGACGTAATAAAAAATACTTTTGTAATTCTTTACAGCTTTTCTATGATTTTTAAAATTTTGTTTATTTAAGGTATCTAAATTAGATTACATAACGTAATTGTATTAAAAGATGACAATAACATTTGAACAATCACAAAGTATGAGCTCATTATAAATATTGGTTTACCTTTAATACTGTAAACAATTGTCTAACTTGTAGTACTAACATTGAAGCAAATTGAGAATGAAGTACTAATTTTAAAGACTTATTTGAGCCTTCCATGACTGCATCGTAACAAGTGTTTCAACATGGTTATATCAAAGTCAGAAAACGTAATCATATGCAGACGTAATAAACATTCTTAATATTATTATGTAATTGATTAAAACTGTTCTATGATTTTTTAATGTTTTTTAGTTAATGTTGATTACGAATCAATAAACAATACATTAAAACTGTATATTACATAGTAGTACAATGTGTTTAATGAAACATTTCGAATTAAAAGATTGAATCGACATTGTTTAGTTGTAACTCTGAACAAATCACAAAAATTTTAAGATCATTATAAATAATATTATACTGTACTTTTAATATTGTAAACAACTGTCTTTATCTTGTAGCACTTACATTGGAAAATTTAAGACTAAAGTAATAATTATTCTTAACTGTAAATAACTTGAACCTTCCATGAAAAATAATAAATAATTTGTAATCTGCATCATAAAAATTGTTTCATCATGTTCCCATCAAAATGAAGGTTAAGAGTAATCATTTGCAGATGGAAGAAAAATACTTGTGTAATTCTTTACAACTTTTCTATGATTTTTAAAATTTTGTTTATTTAAGGTATCTAAATTAGATTACATAACGTAATTGTATTAAAAGATGACAATAACATTTGAACAATCACAAAGTATGAGCTCATTATAAATATTGGTTTACCTTTAATACTGTAAACAATTGTCTAACTTGTAGTACTAACATTGAAGCAAATTGAGAATGAAGTACTAATTTTAAAGACTTATTTGAGCCTTCCATGACTGCATCGTAACAAGTGTTTCAACATGGTTATATCAAAGTCAGAAAACGTAATCATATGCAGACGTAATAAACATTCTTAATATTATTATGTAATTGATTAAAACTGTTCTATGATTTTTTAATGTTTTTTAGTTAATGTTGATTACGAATCAATAAACAATACATTAAAACTGTATATTACATAGTAGTACAATGTGTTTAATGAAACATTTCGAATTAAAAGATTGAATCGACATTGTTTAGTTGTAACTCTGAACAAATCACAAAAATTTTAAGATCATTATAAATAATATTATACTGTACTTTTAATATTGTAAACAACTGTCTTTATCTTGTAGCACTTACATTGGAAAATTTAAGACTAAAGTAATAATTATTCTTAACTGTAAATAACTTGAACCTTCCATGAAAAATAATAAATAATTTGTAATCTGCATCATAAAAATTGTTTCATCATGTTCCCATCAAAATGAAGGTTAAGAGTAATCATTTGCAGATGGAAGAAAAATACTTGTGTAATTCTTTACAACTTTTCTATGATTTTTAAAATTTTGTTTATTCAAGGTATCTAAATTAGATTACATATTGTAATTGTATTAAAAGATGACAATAACATTTGAACAATCACAAAGTATGAGCTTATTATAAATATTGGTCTACCTTTAATACTGTAAACAATTGTCTAACTTGGAAGTACTAAAACTGAAGCAAATTCAGAATGAAATACTAATTTTTATCTCAGACTTATTTGAGCCTTCCATGACTGCATCGTAACAAGTGTTTCAACATGGTTATATCAAAGTCAGAAAACGTAATCATATGCAGACGTAATAAACATACTTAATATTATTATGTAATTGATTAAAACTGTTCTATGATTTTTTAAATGTTTTTTAGTTAATGTTGATTACGAATCAATAAACAATACATTAAAACTGTATATTACATAGTAGTACAATGTTTTAAATGAAACATTTCGAATTAAAAGATTGAATCGACATTGTTTAGTTGTAACACTGAACAAATCACAAATGTTAAGATCATTATAAATAATATTGTACTGTACTTATAATATTATAAACAATTATCATTATCTTGTAGCACAAACATTGAAAAAAATTAAGATCAAATTAATAATTATTCTTAACTGAAAATAACTTGAACCTTTCATAAAAAATGATAAATAAGTTGTAATCTGCATCATAAAAATTGTTTCATCATGTTCCCATCAAAATGAAGGTTAAGAGTAATCATTTGCAGATGTAATAAAAAATAATTTTGTAATTCTTTACAGCCTTTCTATGATTTTTAAAATTTTGTTTATTTAAGGTATCTAAATTAGATTACATATTGTAATTGTATTAAAAGATGACAATAAAATTTGAACAATCACAAAGTATGAGCTCATTATAAATATTGGTTTACCTTTAATACTGTAAACAATTGTCTAACTTGTAGTACTAACATTGAAGCAAATTCAGAATGAAATACTAATTTTTAACTCAGACTTATTTGAGCCTTCCATGACTGCATCGTAACAACTGTTCCAACATGGTTATATCAAAGTCAGAAAACGTAATCATATGCAGATGTAATAAACATACTTAATATTATTATGTAATTGATTAAAACTGTTCTTTGATTTTTTTAAATGTTGTTCAGTTAATGTTGATTACGAATCAATAAACAATACATTAAAACTGTATATTACATAGTAGTACAATGTTTTTAATGAAACATTTCGAATTAAAAGATTGAATCGACATTGTTTAGTTGTAACTCTGAACAAATCACAAATGTTAAGATCATTATAAATAATTTTATACTGTACTTTTAATATTGTAAACAACTGTCTTTATCTTGTAGCACTTACATTGGAAAATTTAAGACTAAAGTAATAATTATTCTTAACTGTAAATAACTTGAACCTTCCATGAAAAATAATAAATAATTTGTAATCTGCATCATAAAAATTTTTTCATCATGTTCCCATCAAAATGAAGGTTAAGAGTAATCATTTGCAGACGTAATAAAAAATACTTTTGTAATTCTTTACAGCTTTTCTATGATTTTTAAAATTTTGTTTATTTAAGGTATCTAAATTAGATTACATAACGTAATTGTATTAAAAGATGACAATAACATTTGAACAATCACAAAGTATGAGCTCATTATAAATATTGGTTTACCTTTAATACTGTAAACAATTGTCTAACTTGTAGTACTAACATTGAAGCAAATTGAGAATGAAGTACTAATTTTAAAGACTTATTTGAGCCTTCCATGACTGCATCGTAACAAGTGTTTCAACATGGTTATATCAAAGTCAGAAAACGTAATCATATGCAGACGTAATAAACATTCTTAATATTATTATGTAATTGATTAAAACTGTTCTATGATTTTTTAATGTTTTTTAGTTAATGTTGATTACGAATCAATAAACAATACATTAAAACTGTATATTACATAGTAGTACAATGTGTTTAATGAAACATTTCGAATTAAAAGATTGAATCGACATTGTTTAGTTGTAACTCTGAACAAATCACAAATGTTAAGATCATTATAAATAATATTATACTGTACTTTTAATATTGTAAACAACTGTCTTTATCTTGTAGCACTTACATTGGAAAATTTAAGACTAAAGTAATAATTATTCTTAACTGTAAATAACTTGAACCTTCCATGAAAAATAATAAATAATTTGTAATCTGCATCATAAAAATTGTTTCATCATGTTCCCATCAAAATGAAGGTTAAGAGTAATCATTTGCAGATGGAAGAAAAATACTTGTGTAATTCTTTACAACTTTTCTATGATTTTTAAAATTTTGTTTATTCAAGGTATCTAAATTAGATTACATATTGTAATTGTATTAAAAGATGACAATAACATTTGAACAATCACAAAGTATGAGCTTATTATAAATATTGGTCTACCTTTAATACTGTAAACAATTGTCTAACTTGGAAGTACTAAAACTGAAGCAAATTCAGAATGAAATACTAATTTTTATCTCAGACTTATTTGAGCCTTCCATGACTGCATCGTAACAAGTGTTTCAACATGGTTATATCAAAGTCAGAAAACGTAATCATATGCAGACGTAATAAACATACTTAATATTATTATGTAATTGATTAAAACTGTTCTATGATCTTTTAAATGTTTTTTAGTTAATGTTGATTACGAATCAATAAACAATACATTAAAACTGTATATTACATAGTAGTACAATGTTTTAAATGAAACATTTCGAATTAAAAGATTGAATCGACATTGTTTAGTTGTAACACTGAACAAATCACAAATGTTAAGATCATTATAAATAATATTGTACTGTACTTATAATATTATAAACAATTATCATTATCTTGTAGCACAAACATTGAAAAAAATTAAGATCAAATTAATAATTATTCTTAACTGAAAATAACTTGAACCTTTCATAAAAAATGATAAATAAGTTGTAATCTGCATCATAAAAATTGTTTCATCATGTTCCCATCAAAATGAAGGTTAAGAGTAATCATTTGCAGATGTAATAAAAAATAATTTTGTAATTCTTTACAGCCTTTCTATGATTTTTAAAATTTTGTTTATTTAAGGTATCTAAATTAGATTACATATTGTAATTGTATTAAAAGATGACAATAAAATTTGAACAATCACAAAGTATGAGCTCATTATAAATATTGGTTTACCTTTAATACTGTAAACAATTGTCTAACTTGTAGTACTAACATTGAAGCAAATTCAGAATGAAATACTAATTTTTAACTCAGACTTATTTGAGCCTTCCATGACTGCATCGTAACAACTGTTCCAACATGGTTATATCAAAGTCAGAAAACGTAATCATATGCAGATGTAATAAACATACTTAATATTATTATGTAATTGATTAAAACTGTTCTTTGATTTTTTTAAATGTTGTTCAGTTAATGTTGATTACGAATCAATAAACAATACATTAAAACTGTATATTACATAGTAGTACAATGTTTTTAATGAAACATTTCGAATTAAAAGATTGAATCGACATTGTTTAGTTGTAACTCTGAACAAATCACAAATGTTAAGATCATTATAAATAATATTATACTGTACTTTTAATATTGTAAACAACTGTCTTTATCTTGTAGCACTTACATTGGAAAATTTAAGACTAAAGTAATAATTATTCTTAACTGTAAATAACTTGAACCTTCCATGAAAAATAATAAATAATTTGTAATCTGCATCATAAAAATTTTTTCATCATGTTCCCATCAAAATGAAGGTTAAGAGTAATCATTTGCAGACGTAATAAAAAATACTTTTGTAATTCTTTACAGCCTTTCTATGATTTTTAAAATTTTGTTTATTTAAGGTATCTAAATTAGATTACATAACGTAATTGTATTAAAAGATGACAATAACATTTGAACAATCACAAAGTATGAGCTCATTATAAATATTGGTTTACCTTTAATACTGTAAACAATTGTCTAACTTGTAGTACTAACATTGAAGCAAATTGAGAATGAAGTACTAATTTTAAAGACTTATTTGAGCCTTCCATGACTGCATCGTAACAAGTGTTTCAACATGGTTATATCAAAGTCAGAAAACGTAATCATATGCAGACGTAATAAACATTCTTAATATTATTATGTAATTGATTAAAACTGTTCTATGATTTTTTAATGTTTTTTAGTTAATGTTGATTACGAATCAATAAACAATACATTAAAACTGTATATTACATAGTAGTACAATGTGTTTAATGAAACATTTCGAATTAAAAGATTGAATCGACATTGTTTAGTTGTAACTCTGAACAAATCACAAAAATTTTAAGATCATTATAAATAATATTATACTGTACTTTTAATATTGTAAACAACTGTCTTTATCTTGTAGCACTTACATTGGAAAATTTAAGACTAAAGTAATAATTATTCTTAACTGTAAATAACTTGAACCTTCCATGAAAAATAATAAATAATTTGTAATCTGCATCATAAAAATTGTTTCGTCATGTTCCCATCAAAATGAAGGTTAAGAGTAATCATTTGCAGATGGAAGAAAAATACTTGTGTAATTCTTTACAACTTTTCTATGATTTTTGAAATTTTGTTTATTCAAGGTATCTAAATTAGATTACATATTGTAATTGTATTAAAAGATGACAATAACATTTGAACAATCACAAAGTATGAGCTTATTATAAATATTGGTCTACCTTTAATACTGTAAACAATTGTCTAACTTGGAAGTACTAAAACTGAAGCAAATTCAGAATGAAATACTAATTTTTATCTCAGACTTATTTGAGCCTTCCATGACTGCATCGTAACAAGTGTTTCAACATGGTTATATCAAAGTCAGAAAACGTAATCATATGCAGACGTAATAAACATACTTAATATTATTATGTAATTGATTACAACTGTTCTATGATTTTTTAATGTTTTTTAGTTAATGTTGATTACGAATCAATAAAAAATACATTAAAACTGTATATTACATAGTAGTACAATGTTTTTAATGAAACATTTCGAATTAAAAGATTGAATCGACATTGTTTAGTTGTAACTCTGAACAAATCACAAATGTTAAGATCATTATAAATAATATTATACTGTACTTTTAATATTGTAAACAACTGTCTTTATCTTGTAGCACTTACATTGGAAAATTTAAGACTAAAGTAATAATTATTCTTAACTGTAAATAACTTGAACCTTCAATGAAAAATAATAAATAATTTGTAATCTGCATCATAAAAATTGTTTCATCATGTTCCGATCAAAATGAAGGTTAAGAGTAATCATTTGCAGATGTAAGAAAAATACTTGTGTAATTCTTTATAACTTTTCTGTGATTTTTAAAATTTTGTTTATTCAAGGTATCTAAATTAGATTACATATTCTAATTGTATTAAAAGATGACAATAACATTTGAACAATCACAAAGTATGAGCTCATTATAAATATTGGTTTACCTTTAATACTGTAAACAATTGTCTAACTTGTAGTACTAACGTTGAAGCAAATTGAGAATGAAGTACTAATTTTAAAGACTTATTTGAGCCTTCCATGACTGCATCGTAACAAGTGTTTCAACATGGTTATATCAAAGTCAGAAAACGTAATCATATGCAGACGTAATAAACATACTTAATATTATTATGTAATTGATTAAAACTGTTCTATGATTTTTTAAATGTTTTTTAGTTAATGTTGATTACGAATCAATAAACAATACATTAAAACTGTATATTACATAGTAGTACAATGTTTTAAATGAAACATTTCGAATTAAAAGATTGAATCGACATTGTTTAGTTGTAACACTGAACAAATCACAAATGTTAAGATCATTATAAATAATATTGTACTGTACTTATAATATTATAAACAATTATCATTATCTTGTAGCATAAACATTGAAAAAATTAAGATCAAATTAATAATTATTCTTAACTGAAAATAACTTGAACCTTTCATGAAAAATGATAAATAAGTTGTAATCTGCATCATAAAAATTGTTTCATCATGTTCCCATCAAAATGAAGGTTAAGAGTAATCATTTGCAGATGTAATAAAAAATACTTTTGTAATTCTTTACAGCCTTTCTATGATTTTTAAAATTTTGTTTATTTAAGGTATCTAAATTAGATTACATATTGTAATTGTATTAAAAGATGACAATAAAATTTGAACAATCACAAAGTATGAGCTCATTATAAATATTGGTTTACCTTTAATACTGTAAACAATTGTCTAACTTGTAGTACTAACATTGAAGCAAATTGAGAATGAAGTACTAATTTTAAAGACTTATTTGAGCCTTCCATGACTGCATCGTAACAAGTGTTTCAACATGGTTATATCAAAGTCAGAAAACGTAATCATATGCAGACGTAATAAACATACTTAATATTATTATGTAATTGATTAAAACTGTTCTATGATTTTTAAATGTTTTTTAGTTAATGTTGATTACGAATCAATAAACAATACATTAAAACTGTATATTACATAGTAGTACAATGTTTTTAATGAAACATTTCGAATTAAAAGATTGAATCGACATTCTTTAGTTGTAACTCTGAACAAATCACAAATGTTAAGATCATTATAAATAATATTATACTGTACTTTTAATATTGTAAACAACTGTCTTTATCTTGTAGCACTTACATTGGAAAATTTAAGACTAAAGTAATAATTATTCTTAACTGTAAATAACTTGAACCTTCAATGAAAAATAATAAATAATTTGTAATCTGCATCATAAAAATTGTTTCATCATGTTCCGATCAAAATGAAGGTTAAGAGTAATCATTTGCAGATGTAAGAAAAATACTTGTGTAATTCTTTATAACTTTTCTGTGATTTTTAAAATTTTGTTTATTCAAGGTATCTAAATTAGATTACATATTGTAATTGTATTAAAAGATGACAATAACATTTGAACAATCACAAAGTATGAGCTCATTATAAATATTGGTTTACCTTTAATACTGTAAACAATTGTCTAACTTGTAGTACTAACATTGAAGCAAATTGAGAATGAGGTACTAATTTTAAAGACTTATTTGAGCCTTCCATGACTGCATCGTAACAACTGTTCCAACATGGTTATATCAAAGTCAGAAAACGTAATCATATGCAGATGTAATAAACATACTTAATATTATTATGTAATTGATTATAACTGTTCTTTGATTTTTTTAAATGTTGTTCATTTAATGTTGATTACGAATCAATAAACAATACATTAAAACTGTATATTACATAGTAGTACAATGTTTTTAATGAAACATTTCGAATTAAAAGATTGAATCGACATTGTTTAGTTGTAACTCTGAACAAATCACAAATGTTAAGATCATTATAAATAATATTATACTGTACTTTTAATATTGTAAACAACTGTCTTTATCTTGTAGAACTTACATTGGAAAATTTAAGACTAAAGTAATAATTATTCTTAACTGTAAATAACTTGAACCTTCCATGAAAAATAATAAATAATTTGTAATCTGCATCATAAAAATTTTTTCATCATGTTCCCATCAAAATGAAGGTTTAGAGTAATCATTTGCAGATGTAAGAAAAATACTTGTGTAATTCTTTACAACTTTTCTATGATTTTTAAAATTTTGTTTATTCAAGGTATCTAAATTAGATTACATATTGTAATTGTATTAAAAGATGACAATAACATTTGAACAATCACAAAGTATGAGCTCATGATAAATATTGGTTTACCTTTAATACTGTAAACAATTGTCTAACTTGAAGTACTAAAACTGAAGCAAATTCAGAATGAAATACTAATTTTTAACTCAGACTTATTTGAGCCTCCCATGACTACATCGTAACAACTGTTTCAACATGGTTATATCAAAGTCAAAAAACGTAATCATATGCAGACGTAATAAACATACTTAATATTATTTTGTAATTGATTAAAACTGTTCTATGATTTTTTATTGTTTTGAGTTAATGTTGATTACGAATCAATAAACAATACATTAAAACTGTATTACATAGTAGTACAATGTGTTTAATGAAACATTTCGAATTAAAAGATTGAATCGACATTGTTTAGTTGTAACTCTGAACAAATCACAAATGTTAAGATTATTATAAATAATATTATACTGTACTTTTAATATTGTAAACAACTGTCTTTATCTTGTAGCACTTACATTGGAAAATTTAAGACTAAAGTAATAATTATTCTTAACTGTAAATAACTTGAACCTTCCATAAAAAATAATAAATAATTTGTAATCTGCATCATAAAACTGTTTTCATCATGTTCCCATCAAAATGAAGGTTAAGAGTAATCATTTGCAGATGTAAGAAAAATACTTGTGTAATTCTTTACAACTTTTCTATGACTTTTAAAATTTTGTTTATTCAAGGTATCTAAATTAGATTACATATTGTAATTGTATTAAAAGATGACAATAACATTTGAACAATCACAAAGTTTGAGCTCATTATAAATATTGGTTTACCTTTAATACTGTAAACAATTGTCTAACTTGAAGTACTAAAACTGAAGCAAATTCAGAATGAAATACTAATTTTTAACTCAGACTTATTTGAGCCTCCCATGACTACATCGTAACAACTGTTTCAACATGGTTATATCAAAGTCAAAAAACGTAATCATATGCAGACGTAATAAACATACTTAATATTATTATGTAATTGATTAAAACTGTTCTATGATTTTTTAATGTTTTTTAGTTAATGTTGATTACGAATCAATAAACAATACATTAAAACTGTATATTACATAGTAGTACAATGTGTTTAATGAAACATTTCGAATTAAAAGATTGAATCGACATTGTTTAGTTGTAACTCTGAACAAATCACAAAAATTTTAAGATCATTATAAATAATATTATACTGTACTTTTAATATTGTAAACAACTGTCTTTATCTTGTAGCACTTACATTGGAAAATTTAAGACTAAAGTAATAATTATTCTTAACTGTAAATAACTTGAACCTTCCATGAAAAATAATAAATAATTTGTAATCTGCATCATAAAAATTGTTTCATCATGTTCCCATCAAAATGAAGGTTAAGAGTAATCATTTGCAGATGGAAGACAAATACTTGTGTAATTCTTTACAACTTTTCTATGATTTTTAAAATTTTGTTTTTTCAAGGTATCTAAATTAGATTACATATTGTAATTGTATTAAAAGATGACAATAACATTTGAACAATCACAAAGTATGAGCTTATTATAAATATTGGTCTACCTTTAATACTGTAAACAATTGTCTAACTTGGAAGTACTAAAACTGAAGCAAATTCAGAATGAAATACTAATTTTTATCTCAGACTTATTTGAGCCTTCCATGACTGCATCGTAACAAGTGTTTCAACATGGTTATATCAAAGTCAGAAAACGTAATCATATGCAGACGTAATAAACATACTTAATATTATTATGTAATTGATTAAAACTGTTCTATGATTTTTTAATGTTTTTTAGTTAATGTTGATTACGAATCAATAAAAAATACATTAAAACTGTATATTACATAGTAGTACAATGTTTTTAATGAAACATTTCAAATTAAAAGATTGAATCGACATTGTTTAGTTGTAACTCTGAACAAATCACAAATGTTAAGATCATTATAAATAATATTATACTGTACTTTTAATATTGTAAACAACTGTCTTTATCTTGTAGCACTTACATTGGAAAATTTAAGACTAAAGTAATAATTATTCTTAACTTTAAATAACTTGAACCTTCAATGAAAAATAATAAATAATTTGTAATCTGCATCATAAAAATTGTTTCATCATGTTCCGATCAAAATGAAGGTTAAGAGTAATCATTTGCAGATGTAAGAAAAATACTTGTGTAATTCTTTATAACTTTTCTGTGATTTTTAAAATTTTGTTTATTCAAGGTATCTAAATTAGATTACATATTGTAATTGTATTAAAAGATGACAATAACATTTGAACAATCACAAAGTATGAGCTCATTATAAATATTGGTTTACCTTTAATACTGTAAACAATTGTCTAACTTGTAGTACTAACATTGAAGCAAATTGAGAATGAAGTACTAATTTTAAAGACTTATTTGAGCCTTCCATGACTGCATCGTAACAAGTGTTTCAACATGGTTATATCAAAGTCAGAAAACGTAATCATATGCAGACGTAATAAACATACTTAATATTATTATGTAATTGATTAAAACTGTTCTATGATTTTTTAAATGTTTTTTAGTTAATGTTGATTACGAATCAATAAACAATACATTAAAACTGTATATTACATAGTAGTACAATGTTTTAAATGAAACATTTCGAATTAAAAGATTGAATCGACATTGTTTAGTTGTAACACTGAACAAATCACAAATGTTAAGATCATTATAAATAATATTGTACTGTACTTATAATATTATAAACAATTATCATTATCTTGTAGCACAAACATTGAAAAAAATTAAGATCAAATTAATAATTATTCTTAACTGAAAATAACTTGAACCTTTCATGAAAAATGATAAATAAGTTGTAATCTGCATCATAAAAATTGTTTCATCATGTTCCCATCAAAATGAAGGTTAAGAGTAATCATTTGCAGATGTAATAAAAAATACTTTTGTAATTCTTTACAGCCTTTCTATGATTTTTAAAATTTTGTTTATTTAAGGTATCTAAATTAGATTACATATTGTAATTGTATTAAAAGATGACAATAACATTTGAACAATCACAAAGTATGAGCTCATTATAAATATTGGTTTACCTTTAATACTGTAAACAATTGTCTAACTTGTAGTACTAACATTGAAGCAAATTGAGAATGAAGTACTAATTTTAAAGACTTATTTGAGCCTTCCATGACTGCATCGTAACAAGTGTTTCAACATGGTTATATCAAAGTCAGAAAACGTAATCATATGCAGACGTAATAAACATACTTAATATTATTATGTAATTGATTAAAACTGTTCTATGATTTTTTAAATGTTTTTTAGTTAATGTTGATTACGAATCAATAAACAATACATTAAAACTGTATATTACATAGTAGTACAATGTGTTTAATGAAACATTTCGAATTAAAACATTGAATCGACATTGTTTAGTTGTAACTCTGAACAAATCACAAAAATTTTAAGATCATTATAAATAATATTATACTGTACTTTTAATATTGTAAACAACTGTCTTTATCTTGTAGCACTTACATTGGAAAATTTAAGACTAAAGTAATAATTATTCTTAACTGTAAATAACTTGAACCTTCCATGAAAAATAATAAATAATTTGTAATCTGCATCATAAAAATTGTTTCATCATGTTCCCATCAAAATGAAGGTTAAGAGTAATCATTTGCAGATGGAAGAAAAATACTTGTGTAATTCTTTACAACTTTTCTATGATTTTTAAAATTTTGTTTATTCAAGGTATCTAAATTAGATTACATATTGTAATTGTATTAAAAGATGACAATAACATTTGAACAATCACAAAGTATGAGCTTATTATAAATATTGGTCTACCTTTAATACTGTAAACAATTGTCTAACTTGGAAGTACTAAAACTGTAGCAAATTCAGAATGAAATACTAATTTTTATCTCAGACTTATTTGAGCCTTCCATGACTGCATCGTAACAAGTGTTTCAACATGGTTATATCAAAGTCAGAAAACGTAATCATATGCAGACGTAATAAACATACTTAATATTATTATGTAATTGATTACAACTGTTCTATGATTTTTTAATGTTTTTTAGTTAATGTTGATTACGAATCAATAAAAAATACATTAAAACTGTATATTACATAGTAGTACAATGTTTTTAATGAAACATTTCGAATTAAAAGATTGAATCGACATTCTTTAGTTGTAGCTCTGAACAAATCACAAATGTTAAGATCATTATAAATAATATTATACTGTACTTTTAATATTGTAAACACCTGTCTTTATCTTGTAGCACTTACATTGGAAAATTTAAGACTAAAGTAATAATTATTCTTAACTGTAAATAACTTGAACCTTCAATGAAAAATAATAAATAATTTGTAATCTGCATCATAAAAATTGTTTCATCATGTTCTAATCAAAATGAAGGTTAAGAGTAATCATTTGCAGATGTAAGAAAAATACTTGTGTAATTATTTATAACTTTTCTGTGATTTTTAAAATTTTGTTTATTCAAGGTATCTAAATTAGATTACATATTGTAATTGTATTAAAAGATGACAATAACATTTGAACAATCACAAAGTATGAGCTCATTATAAATATTGGTTTACCTTTAATACTGTAAACAATTGTCTAACTTGTAGTACTAACATTGAAGCAAATTGAGAATGAAGTACTAATTTTAAAGACTTATTTGAGCCTTCCATGACTGCATCGTAACAAGTGTTTCAACATGGTTATATCAAAGTCAGAAAACGTAATCATATGCAGACGTAATAAACATACTTAATATTATTATGTAATTGATTAAAACTGTTCTATGATTTTTTAAATGTTTTTTAGTTAATGTTGATTACGAATCAATAAACAATACATTAAAACTGTATATTACATAGTAGTACAATGTTTTAAATGAAACATTTCGAATTAAAAGATTGAATCGACATTGTTTAGTTGTAACACTGAACAAATCACAAATGTTAAGATCATTATAAATAATATTGTACTGTACTTATAATATTATAAACAATTATCATTATCTTGTAGCACAAACATTGAAAAAAATTAAGATCAAATTAATAATTATTCTTAACTGAAAATAACTTGAACCTTTCATGAAAAATGATAAATAAGTTGTAATCTGCATCATAAAAATTGTTTCATCATGTTCCCATCAAAATGAAGGTTAAGAGTAATCATTTGCAGATGTAATAAAAAATACTTTTGTAATTCTTTACAGCCTTTCTATGATTTTTAAAATTTTGTTTATTTAAGGTATCTAAATTAGATTACATATTGTAATTGTATTAAAAGATGACAATAAAATTTGAACAATCACAAAGTATGAGCTCATTATAAATATTGGTTTACCTTTAATACTGTAAACAATTGTCTAACTTGTAGTACTAACATTGAAGCAAATTCAGAATGAAATACTAATTTTTAACTCAGACTTATTTGAGCCTTCCATGACTGCATCGTAACAACTGTTCCAACATGGTTATATCAAAGTCAGAAAACGTAATCATATGCAGATGTAATAAACATACTTAATATTATTATGTAATTGATTAAAACTGTTCTTTGATTTTTTTAAATGTTGTTCAGTTAATGTTGATTACGAATCAATAAACAATACATTAAAACTGTATATTACATAGTAGTACAATGTTTTTAATGAAACATTTCGAATTAAAAGATTGAATCGACATTGTTTAGTTGTAACTCTGAACAAATCACAAATGTTAAGATCATTATAAATAATATTATACTGTACTTTTAATATTGTAAACAACTGTCTTTATCTTGTAGAACTTACATTGGAAAATTTAAGACTAAAGTAATAATTATTCTTAACTGTAAATAACTTGAACCTTCCATGAAAAATAATAAATAATTTGTAATCTGCATCATAAAAATTGTTTCATCATGTTCCCATCAAAATGAAGGTTAAGAGTAATCATTTGCAGATGTAAGAAAAATACTTGTGTAATTATTTACAACTTTTCTATGATTTTTAAAATTTTGTTTATTCAAGGTATCTAAATTAGATTACATATTGTAATTGTATTAAAAGATGACAATAACATTTGAACAATCACAAAGTATGAGCTCATTATAAATATTGGTTTACCTTTAATACTGTAAACAATTGTCTAACTTGAAGTACTAAAACTGAAGCAAATTCAGAACGAAATACTAATTTTTAACTCAGACTTATTTGAGCCTCCCATGACTAACTCGTAACAACTGTTTCAACATGGTTATATCAAAGTCAAAAAACGTAATCATATGCAGACGTAATAAACATACTTAATATTATTTTGTAATTGATTAAAACTGTTCTATGATTTTTTAATGTTTTTTAGTTAATGTTGATTACGAATCAATAAACAATACATTAAAACTGTATATTACATAGTAGTACAATGTGTTTAATGAAACATTTCGAATTAAAAGATTGAATCGACATTGTTTAGTTGTAACTCTGAACAAATCACAAATGTTAAGATCATTATAAATAATATTATACTGTACTTTTAATATTGTAAACAACTGTCTTTATCTTGTAGCACTTACATTGGAAAATTTAAGACTAAAGTAATAATTATTCTTAACTGTAAATAACTTGAACCTTCCATGAAAAATAATAAATAATTTGTAATCTGCATCATAAAAATTGTTTCATCATGTTCCCATCAAAATGAAGGTTAAGAGTAATCATTTGCAGATGTAAGAAAAATACTTGTGTAATTATTTACAACTTTTCTATGATTTTTAAAATTTTGTTTATTCAAGGTATCTAAATTAGATTACATATTGTAATTGTATTAAAAGATGACAATAACATTTGAACAATCACAAAGTATGAGCTCATTATAAATACTGGTCTACCTTTAATACTGTAAACAATTGTCTAACTTGGAAGTACTAAAACTGAAGCAAATTCAGAATGAAATACTAATTTTTATCTAAGACTTATTTGAGCCTTCCATGACTGCATCGTAACAAGTGTTTCAACATGGTTATATCAAAGTCAGAAAACGTAATCATATGCAGACGTAATAAACATACTTAATATTATTATGTAATTGATTAAAACTGTTCTATGATTTTTTAATGTTTTTTAGTTAATGTTGATTACGAATCAATAAAAAATACATTAAAACTGTATATTACATAGTAGTACAATGTTTTAAATGAAACATTTCGAATTAAAAGATTGAATCGACATTGTTTAGTTGTAACACTGAACAAATCACAAATGTTAAGATCATTATAAATAATATTGTACTGTTCTTATAATATTATAAACAATTATCATTATCTTGTAGCACAAACATTGAAAAAAATTAAGATCAAATTAATAATTATTCTTAACTGAAAATAACTTGAACCTTCAATGAAAAATAATAAATAATTTGTAATTTGCATCATAAAAATTGTTTCATCATGTTCCGATCAAAATGAAGGTTAAGAGTAATCATTTGCAGATGTAAGAAAAATACTTGTGTAATTATTTATAACTTTTCTGTGATTTTTAAAATTTTGTTTATTCAAGGTATCTAAATTAGATTACATATTGTAATTGTATTAAAAGATGACAATAACATTTGAACAATCACAAAGTATGAGCTCATTATAAATATTGGTTTACCTTTAATACTGTAAACAATTGTCTAACTTGTAGTACTAACATTGAAGCAAATTGAGAATGAAGTACTAATTTTAAAGACTTATTTGAGCCTTCCATGACTGCATCGTAACAAGTGTTTCAACATCAAAGTCAGAAAACGTAATCATATGCAGACGTAATAAACATACTTAATATTATTATGTAATTGATTAAAACTGTTCTATGATTTTTTAAATGTTTTTTAGTTAATGTTGATTACGAATCAATAAACAATACATTAAAACTGTATATTACATAGTAGTACAATGTTTTAAATGAAACATTTCGAATTAAAAGATTGAATCGACATTGTTTAGTTGTAACACTGAACAAATCACAAATGTTAAGATCATTATAAATAATATTGTACTGTACTTATAATATTATAAACAATTATCATTATCTTGTAGCACAAACATTGAAAAAAATTAAGATCAAATTAATAATTATTCTTAACTGAAAATAACTTGAACCTTTCATGAAAAATGATAAATAAGTTGTAATCTGCATCATAAAAATTGTTTCATCATGTTCCCATCAAAATGAAGGTTAAGAGTAATGATTTGCAGATGTAATAAAAAATACTTTTGTAATTCTTTACAGCCTTTCTATGATTTTTAAAATTTTGTTTATTTAAGGTATCTAAATTAGATTACATATTGTAATTGTATTAAAAGATGACAATAAAATTTGAACAATCACAAAGTATGAGCTCATTATAAATATTGGTTTACCTTTAATACTGTAAACAATTGTCTAACTTGTAGTACTAACATTGAAGCAAATTCAGAATGAAATACTAATTTTTAACTCAGACTTATTTGAGCCTTCCATGGCTGCATCGTAACAACTGTTCCAACATGGTTATATCAAAGTCAGAAAACGTAATCATATGCAGATGTAATAAACATACTTAATATTATTATGTAATTGATTAAAACTGTTCTTTGATTTTTTTAAATGTTGTTCAGTTAATGTTGATTACGAATCAATAAACAATACATTAAAACTGTATATTACATAGTAGTACAATGTTTTTAATGAAACATTTCGAATTAAAAGATTGAATCGACATTGTTTAGTTGTAACTCTGAACAAATCACAAATGTTAAGATCATTATAAATAATATTATACTGTACTTTTAATATTGTAAACAACTGTCTTTATCTTGTAGAACTTACATTGGAAAATTTAAGACTAAAGTAATAATTATTCTTAACTGTAAATAACTTGAACCTTCCATGAAAAATAATAAATAATTTGTAATCTGCATCATAAAAATTGTTTCATCATGTTCCGATCAAAATGAAGGTTAAGAGTAATCATTTGCAGATGTAAGAAAAATACTTGTGTAATTATTTATAACTTTTCTGTGATTTTTAAAATTTTGTTTATTCAAGGTATCTAAATTAGATTACATATTGTAATTGTATTAAAAGATGACAATAACATTTGAACAATCACAAAGTATGAGCTCATTATAAATATTGGTTTACCTTTAATACTGTAAAATATTGTCTAACTTGTAGTACTAACATTGAAGCAAATTGAGAATGAAGTACTAATTTTAAAGACTTATTTGAGCCTTCCATTACTGCATCGTAACAAGTGTTTCAACATCAAAGTCAGAAAACGTAATCATATGCAGACGTAATAAACATACTTAATATTATTATGTAATTGATTAAAACTGTTCTATGATTTTTTAAATGTTTTTTAGTTAATGTTGATTACGAATCAATAAACAATACATTAAAACTGTATATTACATAGTAGTACAATGTTTTAAATGAAACATTTCGAATTAAAAGATTGAATCGACATTGTTTAGTTGTAACACTGAACAAATCACAAATGTTAAGATCATTATAAATAATATTGTACTGTACTTATAATATTATAAACAATTATCATTATCTTGTAGCACAAACATTGAAAAAAATTAAGATCAAATTAATAATTATTCTTAACTGAAAATAACTTGAACCTTTCATGAAAAATGATAAATAAGTTGTAATCTGCATCATAAAAATTGTTTCATCATGTTCCCATCAAAATGAAGGTTAAGAGTAATCATTTGCAGATGTAATAAAAAATACTTTTGTAATTCTTTACAGCCTTTCTATGATTTTTAAAATTTTGTTTATTTAAGGTATCTAAATTAGATTACATATTGTAATTGTATTAAAAGATGACAATAACATTTGAACAATCACAAAGTATGAGCTCATTATAAATATTGGTTTACCTTTAATACTGTAAACAATTGTCTAACTTGTAGTACTAACATTGAAGCAAATTCAGAATGAAATACTAATTTTTAACTCAGACTTATTTGAGCCTTCCATGACTGCATCGTAACAACTGTTCCAACATGGTTATATCAAAGTCAGAAAACGTAATCATATGCAGATGTAATAAACATACTTAATATTATTATGTAATTGATTAAAACTGTTCTTTGATTTTTTTAAATGTTGTTCAGTTAATGTTGATTACGAATCAATAAACAATACATTAAAACTGTATATTACATAGTAGTACAATGTTTTTAATGAAACATTTCGAATTAAAAGATTGAATCGACATTGTTTAGTTGTAACTCTGAACAAATCACAAATGTTAAGATCATTATAAATAATATTATACTGTACTTTTAATATTGTAAACAACTGTCTTTATCTTGTAGAACTTACATTGGAAAATTTAAGACTAAAGTAATAATTATTCTTAACTGTAAATAACTTGAACCTTCCATGAAAAATAATAAATAATTTGTAATCTGCATCATACAAATTTTTTCATCATGTTCCCATCAAAATGAAGGTTAAGAGTAATCATTTGCAGATGTAAGAAAAATACTTGTGTAATTCTTTACAACTTTTCTATGATTTTTAAAATTTTGTTTATTCAAGGTATCTAAATTAGATTACATATTGTAATTGTATTAAAAGATGACAATAACATTTGAACAATCACAAAGTATGAGCTCATTATAAATATTGGTTTACCTTTAATACTGTAAACAATTGTCTAACTTGAAGTACTAAAACTGAAGCAAATTCAGAATGAAATACTAATTTTTAACTCAGACTTATTTGAGCCTCCCATGACTAACTCGTAACAACTGTTTCAACATGGTTATATCAAAGTCAAAAAACGTAATCATATGCAGACGTAATAAACATACTTAATATTATTTTGTAATTGATTAAAACTGTTCTATGATTTTTTAATGTTTTTGAGTTAATGTTGATTACGAATCAATAAACAATACATTAAAACTGTATATTACATAGTAGTACAATGTGTTTAATGAAACATTTCGAATTAAAAGATTGAATCGACATTGTTTAGTTGTAACTCTGAACAAATCACAAATGTTAAGATCATTATAAATAATATTATACTGTACTTTTAATATTGTAAACAACTGTCTTTATCTTGTAGCACTTACATTGGAAAATTTAAGACTAAAGTAATAATTATTCTTAACTGTAAATAACTTGAACCTTCCATGAAAAATAATAAATAATTTGTAATCTGCATCATAAAAATTGTTTCATCATGTTCCCATCAAAATGAAGGTTAAGAGTAATCATTTGCAGATGTAAGAAAAATACTTGTGTAATTATTTACAACTTTTCTATGATTTTTAAAATTTTGTTTATTCAAGGTATCTAAATTAGATTACATATTGTAATTGTATTAAAAGATGACAATAACATTTGAACAATCACAAAGTATGAGCTCATTATAAATACTGGTCTACCTTTAATACTGTAAACAATTGTCTAACTTGGAAGTACTAAAACTGAAGCAAATTCAGAATGAAATACTAATTTTTATCTAAGACTTATTTGAGCCTTCCATGACTGCATCGTAACAAGTGTTTCAACATGGTTATATCAAAGTCAGAAAACGTAATCATATGCAGACGTAATAAACATACTTAATATTATTATGTAATTGATTAAAACTGTTCTATGATTTTTTAATGTTTTTTAGTTAATGTTGATTACGAATCAATAAAAAATACATTAAAACTGTATATTACATAGTAGTACAATGTTTTAAATGAAACATTTCGAATTAAAAGATTGAATCGACATTGTTTAGTTGTAACACTGAACAAATCACAAATGTTAAGATCATTATAAATAATATTGTACTGTTCTTATAATATTATAAACAATTATCATTATCTTGTAGCACAAACATTGAAAAAAATTAAGATCAAATTAATAATTATTCTTAACTGAAAATAACTTGAACCTTCAATGAAAAATAATAAATAATTTGTAATTTGCATCATAAAAATTGTTTCATCATGTTCCGATCAAAATGAAGGTTAAGAGTAATCATTTGCAGATGTAAGAAAAATACTTGTGTAATTATTTATAACTTTTCTGTGATTTTTAAAATTTTGTTTATTCAAGGTATCTAAATTAGATTACATATTGTAATTGTATTAAAAGATGACAATAACATTTGAACAATCACAAAGTATGAGCTCATTATAAATATTGGTTTACCTTTAATACTGTAAACAATTGTCTAACTTGTAGTACTAACATTGAAGCAAATTGAGAATGAAGTACTAATTTTAAAGACTTATTTGAGCCTTCCATGACTGCATCGTAACAAGTGTTTCAACATCAAAGTCAGAAAACGTAATCATATGCAGACGTAATAAACATACTTAATATTATTATGTAATTGATTAAAACTGTTCTATGATTTTTTAAATGTTTTTTAGTTAATGTTGATTACGAATCAATAAACAATACATTAAAACTGTATATTACATAGTAGTACAATGTTTTAAATGAAACATTTCGAATTAAAAGATTGAATCGACATTGTTTAGTTGTAACACTGAACAAATCACAAATGTTAAGATCATTATAAATAATATTGTACTGTACTTATAATATTATAAACAATTATCATTATCTTGTAGCACAAACATTGAAAAAAATTAAGATCAAATTAATAATTATTCTTAACTGAAAATAACTTGAACCTTTCATGAAAAATGATAAATAAGTTGTAATCTGCATCATAAAAATTGTTTCATCATGTTCCCATCAAAATGAAGGTTAAGAGTAATCATTTGCAGATGTAATAAAAAATACTTTTGTAATTCTTTACAGCCTTTCTATGATTTTTAAAATTTTGTTTATTTAAGGTATCTAAATTAGATTACATATTGTAATTGTATTAAAAGATGACAATAAAATTTGAACAATCACAAAGTATGAGCTCATTATAAATATTGGTTTACCTTTAATACTGTAAACAATTGTCTAACTTGTAGTACTAACATTGAAGCAAATTCAGAATGAAATACTAATTTTTAACTCAGACTTATTTGAGCCTTCCATGACTGCATCGTAACAACTGTTCCAACATGGTTATATCAAAGTCAGAAAACGTAATCATATGCAGATGTAATAAACATACTTAATATTATTATGTAATTGATTAAAACTGTTCTTTGATTTTTTTAAATGTTGTTCAGTTAATGTTGATTACGAATCAATAAACAATACATTAAAACTGTATATTACATAGTAGTACAATGTTTTTAATGAAACATTTCGAATTAAAAGATTGAATCGACATTGTTTAGTTGTAACTCTGAACAAATCACAAATGTTAAGATCATTATAAATAATATTATACTGTACTTTTAATATTGTAAACAACTGTCTTTATCTTGTAGAACTTACATTGGAAAATTTAAGACTAAAGTAATAATTATTCTTAACTGTAAATAACTTGAACCTTCCATGAAAAATAATAAATAATTTGTAATCTGCATCATAAAAATTTTTTCATCATGTTCCCATCAAAATGAAGGTTAAGAGTAATCATTTGCAGATGTAAGAAAAATACTTGTGTAATTCTTTACAACTTTTCTATGATTTTTAAAATTTTGTTTATTCAAGGTATCTAAATTAGATTACATATTGTAATTGTATTAAAAGATGACAATAACATTTGAACAATCACAAAGTATGAGCTCATTATAAATATTGGTTTACCTTTAATACTGTAAACAATTGTCTAACTTGAAGTACTAAAACTGAAGCAAATTCAGAATGAAATACTAATTTTTAACTCAGACTTATTTGAGCCTCCCATGACTAACTCGTAACAACTGTTTCAACATGGTTATATCAAAGTCAAAAAACGTAATCATATGCAGACGTAATAAACATACTTAATATTATTTTGTAATTGATTAAAACTGTTCTATGATTTTTTAATGTTTTTGAGTTAATGTTGATTACGAATCAATAAACAATACATTAAAACTGTATATTACATAGTAGTACAATGTGTTTAATGAAACATTTCGAATTAAAAGATTGAATCGACATTGTTTAGTTGTAACTCTGAACAAATCACAAATGTTAAGATCATTATAAATAATATTATACTGTACTTTTAATATTGTAAACAACTGTCTTTATCTTGTAGCACTTACATTGGAAAATTTAAGACTAAAGTAATAATTATTCTTAACTGTAAATAACTTGAACCTTCCATGAAAAATAATAAATAATTTGTAATCTGCATCATAAAAATTGTTTCATCATGTTCCCATCAAAATGAAGGTTAAGAGTAATCATTTGCAGATGTAAGAAAAATACTTGTGTAATTATTTACAACTTTTCTATGATTTTTAAAATTTTGTTTATTCAAGGTATCTAAATTAGATTACATATTGTAATTGTATTAAAAGATGACAATAACATTTGAACAATCACAAAGTATGAGCTCATTATAAATACTGGTCTACCTTTAATACTGTAAACAATTGTCTAACTTGGAAGTACTAAAACTGAAGCAAATTCAGAATGAAATACTAATTTTTATCTAAGACTTATTTGAGCCTTCCATGACTGCATCGTAACAAGTGTTTCAACATGGTTATATCAAAGTCAGAAAACGTAATCATATGCAGACGTAATAAACATACTTAATATTATTATGTAATTGATTAAAACTGTTCTATGATTTTTTAATGTTTTTTAGTTAATGTTGATTACGAATCAATAAACAATACATTAAAACTGTATATTACATAGTAGTACAATGTTTTAAATGAAACATTTCGAATTAAAAGATTGAATCGACATTGTTTAGTTGTAACACTGAACAAATCACAAATGTTAAGATCATTATAAATAATATTGTACTGTTCTTATAATATTATAAACAATTATCATTATCTTGTAGCACAAACATTGAAAAAAATTAAGATCAAATTAATAATTATTCTTAACTGAAAATAATTTGAACCTTTCATGAAAAATGATAAATAAGTTGTAATCTGCATCATAAAAATTGTTTCATCATGTTCCCATCAAAATGAAGGTTAAGAGTAATCATTTGCAGATGTAATAAAAAATACTTTTGTAATTCTTTACAGCCTTTCTATGATTTTTAAAATTTTGTTTATTTAAGGTATCTAAATTAGATTACATATTGTAATTGTATTAAAAGATGACAATAAAATTTGAACAATCTCAAAGTATGAGCTCATTATAAATATTGGTTTACCTTTAATACTGTAAACAATTGTCTAACTTTTAGTACTAACATTGAAGCAAATTCAGAATTAAATACTAATTTTTAACTCAGACTTATTTGAGCCTTCCATGACTGCATCGTAACAACTGTTCCAACATGGTTATATCAAAGTCAGAAAACGTAATCATATGCAGATGTAATAAACATACTTAATATTATTATGTAATTGATTAAAACTGTTCTTTGATTTTTTTAAATGTTGTTCAGTTAATGTTGATTACGAATCAATAAACAATACATTAAAACTGTATATTACATAGTAGTACAATGTTTTTAATGAAACATTTCGAATTAAAAGATTGAATCGACATTGTTTAGTTGTAACTCTGAACAAATCACAAATGTTAAGATCATTATAAATAATATTATACTGTACTTTTAATATTGTAAACAACTGTCTTTATCTTGTAGAACTTACATTGGAAAATTTAAGACTAAAGTAATAATTATTCTTAACTGTAAATAACTTGAACCTTCCATGAAAAATAATAAATAATTTGTAATCTGCATCATAAAAATTGTTTCATCATGTTCCCATCAAAATGAAGGTTAAGAGTAATCATTTGCAGATGTAAGAAAAATACTTGTGTAATTATTTACAACTTTTCTATGATTTTTAAAATTTTGTTTATTCAAGGTATCTAAATTAGATTACATATTGTAATTGTATTAAAAGATGACAATAACATTTGAACAATCACAAAGTATGAGCTCATTATAAATACTGGTCTACCTTTAATACTGTAAACAATTGTCTAACTTGGAAGTACTAAAACTGAAGCAAATTCAGAATGAAATACTAATTTTTATCTAAGACTTATTTGAGCCTTCCATGACTGCATCGTAACAAGTGTTTCAACATGGTTATATCAAAGTCAGAAAACGTAATCATATGCAGACGTAATAAACATACTTAATATTATTATGTAATTGATTAAAACTGTTCTATGATTTTTTAATGTTTTTTAGTTAATGTTGATTACGAATCAATAAAAAATACATTAAAACTGTATATTACATAGTAGTACAATGTTTTAAATGAAACATTTCGAATTAAAAGATTGAATCGACATTGTTTAGTTGTAACACTGAACAAATCACAAATGTTAAGATCATTATAAATAATATTGTACTGTTCTTATAATATTATAAACAATTATCATTATCTTGTAGCACAAACATTGAAAAAAATTAAGATCAAATTAATAATTATTCTTAACTGAAAATAACTTGAACCTTCAATGAAAAATAATAAATAATTTGTAATTTGCATCATAAAAATTGTTTCATCATGTTCCGATCAAAATGAAGGTTAAGAGTAATCATTTGCAGATGTAAGAAAAATACTTGTGTAATTATTTATAACTTTTCTGTGATTTTTAAAATTTTGTTTATTCAAGGTATCTAAATTAGATTACATATTGTAATTGTATTAAAAGATGACAATAACATTTGAACAATCACAAAGTATGAGCTCATTATAAATATTGGTTTACCTTTAATACTGTAAACAATTGTCTAACTTGTAGTACTAACATTGAAGCAAATTGAGAATGAAGTACTAATTTTAAAGACTTATTTGAGCCTTCCATGACTGCATCGTAACAAGTGTTTCAACATCAAAGTCAGAAAACGTAATCATATGCAGACGTAATAAACATACTTAATATTATTATGTAATTGATTAAAACTGTTCTATGATTTTTTAAATGTTTTTTAGTTAATGTTGATTACGAATCAATAAACAATACATTAAAACTGTATATTACATAGTAGTACAATGTTTTAAATGAAACATTTCGAATTAAAAGATTGAATCGACATTGTTTAGTTGTAACACTGAACAAATCACAAATGTTAAGATCATTATAAATAATATTGTACTGTACTTATAATATTATAAACAATTATCATTATCTTGTAGCACAAACATTGAAAAAAATTAAGATCAAATTAATAATTATTCTTAACTGAAAATAACTTGAACCTTTCATGAAAAATGATAAATAAGTTGTAATCTGCATCATAAAAATTGTTTCATCATGTTCCCATCAAAATGAAGGTTAAGAGTAATCATTTGCAGATGTAATAAAAAATACTTTTGTAATTCTTTACAGCCTTTCTATGATTTTTAAAATTTTGTTTATTTAAGGTATCTAAATTAGATTACATATTGTAATTGTATTAAAAGATGACAATAAAATTTGAACAATCACAAAGTATGAGCTCATTATAAATATTGGTTTACCTTTAATACTGTAAACAATTGTCTAACTTGTAGTACTAACATTGAAGCAAATTCAGAATGAAATACTAATTTTTAACTCAGACTTATTTGAGCCTTCCATGACTGCATCGTAACAACTGTTCCAACATGGTTATATCAAAGTCAGAAAACGTAATCATATGCAGATGTAATAAACATACTTAATATCATTATGTAATTGATTAAAACTGTTCTTTGATTTTTTTAAATGTTGTTCAGTTAATGTTGATTACGAATCAATAAACAATACATTAAAACTGTATATTACATAGTAGTACAATGTTTTTAATGAAACATTTCGAATTAAAAGATTGAATCGACATTGTTTAGTTGTAACTCTGAACAAATCACAAATGTTAAGATCATTATAAATAATATTATACTGTACTTTTAATATTGTAAACAACTGTCTTTATCTTGTAGAACTTACATTGGAAAATTTAAGACTAAAGTAATAATTATTCTTAACTGTAAATAACTTGAACCTTCCATGAAAAATAATAAATAATTTGTAATCTGCATCATAAAAATTGTTTCATCATGTTCCGATCAAAATGAAGGTTAAGAGTAATCATTTGCAGATGTAAGAAAAATACTTGTGTAATTATTTATAACTTTTCTGTGATTTTTAAAATTTTGTTTATTCAAGGTATCTAAATTAGATTACATATTGTAATTGTATTAAAAGATGACAATAACATTTGAACAATCACAAAGTATGAGCTCATTATAAATATTGGTTTACCTTTAATACTGTAAACAATTGTCTAACTTGTAGTACTAACATTGAAGCAAATTGAGAATGAAGTACTAATTTTAAAGACTTATTTGAGCCTTCCATGACTGCATCGTAACAAGTGTTTCAACATCAAAGTCAGAAAACGTAATCATATGCAGACGTAATAAACATACTTAATATTATTATGTAATTGATTAAAACTGTTCTATGATTTTTTAAATGTTTTTTAGTTAATGTTGATTACGAATCAATAAACAATACATTAAAACTGTATTTTACATAGTAGTACAATGTTTTAAATGAAACATTTCGAATTAAAAGATTGAATCGACATTGTTTAGTTGTAACACTGAACAAATCACAAATGTTAAGATCATTATAAATAATATTGTACTGTACTTATAATATTATAAACAATTATCATTATCTTGTAGCACAAACATTGAAAAAAATTAAGATCAAATTAATAATTATTCTTAACTGAAAATAACTTGAACCTTTCATGAAAAATGATAAATAAGTTGTAATCTGCATCATAAAAATTGTTTCATCATGTTCCCATCAAAATGAAGGTTAAGAGTAATCATTTGCAGATGTAATAAAAAATACTTTTGTAATTCTTTACAGCCTTTCTATGATTTTTAAAATTTTGTTTATTTAAGGTATCTAAATTAGATTACATATTGTAATTGTATTAAAAGATGACAATAAAATTTGAACAATCACAAAGTATGAGCTCATTATAAATATTGGTTTACCTTTAATACTGTAAACAATTGTCTAACTTGTAGTACTAACATTGAAGCAAATTCAGAATGAAATACTAATTTTTAACTCAGACTTATTTGAGCCTTCCATGACTGCATCGTAACAACTGTTCCAACATGGTTATATCAAAGTCAGAAAACGTAATCATATGCAGATGTAATAAACATACTTAATATTATTATGTAATTGATTAAAACTGTTCTTTGATTTTTTTAAATGTTGTTCAGTTAATGTTGATTACGAATCAATAAACAATACATTAAAACTGTATATTACATAGTAGTACAATGTTTTTAATGAAACATTTCGAATTAAAAGATTGAATCGACATTGTTTAGTTGTAACTCTGAACAAATCACAAATGTTAAGATCATTATAAATAATATTATACTGTACTTTTAATATTGTAAACAACTGTCTTTATCTTGTAGAACTTACATTGGAAAATTTAAGACTAAAGTAATAATTATTCTTAACTGTAAATAACTTGAACCTTCCATGAAAAATAATAAATAATTTGTAATCTGCATCATAAAAATTTTTTCATCATGTTCCCATCAAAATGAAGGTTAAGAGTAATCATTTGCAGATGTAAGAAAAATACTTGTGTAATTCTTTACAACTTTTCTATGATTTTTAAAATTTTGTTTATTCAAGGTATCTAAATTAGATTACATATTGTAATTGTATTAAAAGATGACAATAACATTTGAACAATCACAAAGTATGAGCTCATTATAAATATTGGTTTACCTTTAATACTGTAAACAATTGTCTAACTTGAAGTACTAAAACTGAAGCAAATTCAGAATGAAATACTAATTTTTAACTCAGACTTATTTGAGCCTCCCATGACTAACTCGTAACAACTGTTTCAACATGGTTATATCAAAGTCAAAAAACGTAATCATATGCAGACGTAATAAACATACTTAATATTATTTTGTAATTGATTAAAACTGTTCTATGATTTTTTAATGTTTTTGAGTTAATGTTGATTACGAATCAATAAACAATACATTAAAACTGTATATTACATAGTAGTACAATGTGTTTAATGAAACATTTCGAATTAAAAGATTGAATCGACATTGTTTAGTTGTAACTCTGAACAAATCACAAATGTTAAGATCATTATAAATAATATTATACTGTACTTTTAATATTGTAAACAACTGTCTTTATCTTGTAGCACTTACATTGGAAAATTTAAGACTAAAGTAATAATTATTCTTAACTGTAAATAACTTGAACCTTCCATGAAAAATAATAAATAATTTGTAATCTGCATCATAAAAATTGTTTCATCATGTTCCCATCAAAATGAAGGTTAAGAGTAATCATTTGCAGATGTAAGAAAAATACTTGTGTAATTATTTACAACTTTTCTATGATTTTTAAAATTTTGTTTATTCAAGGTATCTAAATTAGATTACATATTGTAATTGTATTAAAAGATGACAATAACATTTGAACAATCACAAAGTATGAGCTCATTATAAATACTGGTCTACCTTTAATACTGTAAACAATTGTCTAACTTGGAAGTACTAAAACTGAAGCAAATTCAGAATGAAATACTAATTTTTATCTAAGACTTATTTGAGCCTTCCATGACTGCATCGTAACAAGTGTTTCAACATGGTTATATCAAAGTCAGAAAACGTAATCATATGCAGACGTAATAAACATACTTAATATTATTATGTAATTGATTAAAACTGTTCTATGATTTTTTAATGTTTTTTAGTTAATGTTGATTACGAATCAATAAACAATACATTAAAACTGTATATTACATAGTAGTACAATGTTTTAAATGAAACATTTCGAATTAAAAGATTGAATCGACATTGTTTAGTTGTAACACTGAACAAATCACAAATGTTAAGATCATTATAAATAATATTGTACTGTTCTTATAATATTATAAACAATTATCATTATCTTGTAGCACAAACATTGAAAAAAATTAAGATCAAATTAATAATTATTCTTAACTGAAAATAATTTGAACCTTTCATGAAAAATGATAAATAAGTTGTAATCTGCATCATAAAAATTGTTTCATCATGTTCCCATCAAAATGAAGGTTAAGAGTAATCATTTGCAGATGTAATAAAAAATACTTTTGTAATTCTTTACAGCCTTTCTATGATTTTTAAAATTTTGTTTATTTAAGGTATCTAAATTAGATTACATATTGTAATTGTATTAAAAGATGACAATAAAATTTGAACAATCTCAAAGTATGAGCTCATTATAAATATTGGTTTACCTTTAATACTGTAAACAATTGTCTAACTTTTAGTACTAACATTGAAGCAAATTCAGAATTAAATACTAATTTTTAACTCAGACTTATTTGAGCCTTCCATGACTGCATCGTAACAACTGTTCCAACATGGTTATATCAAAGTCAGAAAACGTAATCATATGCAGATGTAATAAACATACTTAATATTATTATGTAATTGATTAAAACTGTTCTTTGATTTTTTTAAATGTTGTTCAGTTAATGTTGATTACGAATCAATAAACAATACATTAAAACTGTATATTACATAGTAGTACAATGTTTTTAATGAAACATTTCGAATTAAAAGATTGAATCGACATTGTTTAGTTGTAACTCTGAACAAATCACAAATGTTAAGATCATTATAAATAATATTATACTGTACTTTTAATATTGTAAACAACTGTCTTTATCTTGTAGAACTTACATTGGAAAATTTAAGACTAAAGTAATAATTATTCTTAACTGTAAATAACTTGAACCTTCCATGAAAAATAATAAATAATTTGTAATCTGCATCATAAAAATTTTTTCATCATGTTCCCATCAAAATGAAGGTTAAGAGTAATCATTTGCAGATGTAAGAAAAATACTTGTGTAATTCTTTACAACTTTTCTATGATTTTTAAAATTTTGTTTATTCAAGGTATCTAAATTAGATTACATATTGTAATTGTATTAAAAGATGACAATAACATTTGAACAATCACAAAGTATGAGCTCATTATAAATATTGGTTTACCTTTAATACTGTAAACAATTGTCTAACTTGAAGTACTAAAACTGAAGCAAATTCAGAATGAAATACTAATTTTTAACTCAGACTTATTTGAGCCTCCCATGACTACATCGTAACAACTGTTTCAACATGGTTATATCAAAGTCAAAAAACGTAATCATATGCAGACGTAATAAACATACTTAATATTATTATGTAATTGATTAAAACTGTTCTATGATTTTTTAATGTTTTTTAGTTAATGTTGATTACGAATCAATAAACAATACATTAAAACTGTATATTACATAGTAGTACAATGTGTTTAATGAAACATTTCGAATTAAAAGATTGAATCGACATTGTTTAGTTGTAACTCTGAACAAATCACAAATGTTAAGATCATTATAAATAATATTATACTGTACTTTTAATATTGTAAACAACTGTCTTTATCTTGTAGCACTTACATTGGAAAATTTAAGACTAAAGTAATAATTATTCTTAACTGTAAATAACTTGAACCTTCCATGAAAAATAATAAATAATTTGTAATCTGCATCATAAAAATTGTTTCATCATGTTCCCATCAAAATGAAGGTTAAGAGTAATCATTTGCAGATGGAAGAAAAATACTTGTGTAATTCTTTACAACTTTTCTATGATTTTTAAAATTTTGTTTATTCAAGGTATCTAAATTAGATTACATATTGTAATTGTATTAAAAGATGACAATAACATTTGAACAATCACAAAGTATGAGCTCATTATAAATATTGGTCTACCTTTAATACTGTAAACAATTGTCTAACTTGGAAGTACTAAAACTGAAGCAAATTCAGAATGAAATACTAATTTTTATCTCAGACTTATTTGAGCCTTCCATGACTGCATCGTAACAAGTGTTTCAACATGGTTATATCAAAGTCAGAAAACGTAATCATATGCAGACGTAATAAACATACTTAATATTATTATGTAATTGATTAAAACTGTTCTATGATTTTTTAATGTTTTTTAGTTAATGTTGATTACGAATCAATAAAAAATACATTAAAACTGTATATTACATAGTAGTACAATGTTTTTAATGAAACATTTCGAATTAAAAGATTGAATCGACATAGTTTAGTTGTAACTCTGAACAAATCACAAATGTTAAGATCATTATAAATAATATTATACTGTACTTTTAATATTGTAAACAACTGTCTTTATCTTGTAGCACTTACATTGGAAAATTTAAGACTAAAGTAATAATTATTCTTAACTGTAAATAACTTGAACCTTCAATGAAAAATAATAAATAATTTGTAATCTGCATCATAAAAATTGTTTCATCATGTTCCCATTTAATGAAGGTTAAGAGTAATCATTTGCAGATGTAAGAAAAATACTTGTGTAATTCTTTATAACTTTTCTGTGATTTTTAAAATTTTGTTTATTCAAGGTATCTAAATTAGATTACATATTGTAATTGTATTAAAAGATGACAATAACATTTGAACAATCACAAAGTATGAGCTCATTATAAATATTGGTTTACCTTTAATACTGTAAACAATTGTCTAACTTGTAGTACTAACATTGAAGCAAATTGAGAATGAAGTACTAATTTTAAAGACTTATTTGAGCCTTCCATGACTGCATCGTAACAAGTGTTTCAACATGGTTATATCAAAGTCAGAAAACGTAATCATATGCAGACGTAATAAACATACTTAATATTATTATGTAATTGATTAAAACTGTTCTATGATTTTTTAAATGTTTTTTAGTTAATTTTGATTACGAATCAATAAACAATACATTAAAACTGTATATTACATAGTAGTACAATGTTTTAAATGAAACATTTCGAATTAAAAGATTGAATCGACATTGTTTAGTTGTAACACTGAACAAATCACAAATGTTAAGATCATTATAAATAATATTGTACTGTTCTTATAATATTATAAACAATTATTATTATCTTGTAGCACAAACATTGAAAAAAATTAAGATCAAATTAATAATTATTCTTAACTGAAAATAATTTGAACCTTTCATGAAAAATGATAAATAAGTTGTAATCTGCATCATAAAAATTGTTTCATCATGTTCCCATCAAAATGAAGGTTAAGAGTAATCATTTGCAGATGTAATAAAAAATACTTTTGTAATTCTTTACAGCCTTTCTATGATTTTTAAAATTTTGTTTATTTAAGGTATCTAAATTAGATTACATATTGTAATTGTATTAAAAGATGACAATAAAATTTGAACAATCACAAAGTATGAGCTCATTATAAATATTGGTTTACCTTTAATACTGTAAACAATTGTCTAACTTGTAGTACTAACATTGAAGCAAATTCAGAATGAAATACTAATTTTTAACTCAGACTTATTTGAGCCTTCCATGACTGCATCGTAACAACTGTTCCAACATGGTTATATCAAAGTCAGAAAACGTAATCATATGCAATGTAATAAACATACTTAATATTATTATGTAATTGATAAAAACTGTTCTATGATTTTTTTAAATGTTGTTCAGTTAATGTTGATTACGAATCAATAAACAATACATTAAAACTGTATATTACATAGTAGTACAATGTTTTTAATGAAACATTTCGAATTAAAAGATTGAATCGACATTGTTTAGTTGTAACTCTGAACAAATCACAAATGTTAAGATCATTATAAATAATATTATACTGTACTTTTAATATTGTAAACAACTGTCTTTATCTTGTAGCACTTACATTGGAAAATTTAAGACTAAAGTAATAATTATTCTTAACTGTAAATAACTTGAACCTTCCATGAAAAATAATAAATAATTTGTAATCTGCATCATAAAACTTTTTTCATCATGTTCCCATCAAAATGAAGGTTAAGAGTAATCATTTGCAGATGTAAGAAAAATACTTGCGTAATTCTTTACAACTTTTCTATGATTTTTAAAATTTTGTTTATTCAAGGTATCTAAATTAGATTACATATTGTAATTGTATTAAAAGATGACAATAACATTTGAACAATCACAAAGTATGAGCTCATTATAAATATTGGTTTACCTTTAATACTGTAAACAATTGTCTAACTTGAAGTACTAAAACTGAAGCAAATTCAGAATGAAATACTAATTTTTATTTCAGACTTATTTGAGCCTCCCATGACTACATCGTAACAACTGTTTCAACATGGTTATATCAAACTCAAAAAACGTAATCATATGCAGACGTAATAAACATACTTAATATTATTATGTAATTGATTAAAACTGGTCTATGATTTTTTAAATGTTTTTTAGTTAATGTTGATTACGAATCAATAAACAATACATTAAAACTGTATATTACATAGTAGTACAATGTTTTAAATGAAACATTTCGAATTAAAAGATTGAATCGACATTGTCTAGTTGTAACACTGAACAAATCACAAATGTTAAGATCATTATAAATAATATTGTACTGTACTTATAATATTATAAACAATTATCATTATCTTGTAGCACAAACATTGAAAAAAATTAAGATCAAATTAATAATTATTCTTAACTGAAAATAACTTGAACCTTTCATGAAAAATGATAAATAAGTTGTAATCTGCATCATAAAAATTGTTTCATTATGTTCCCATCAAAATGAAGGTTAAGAGTAATCATTTGCAGACGTAATAAAAAATACTTTTGTAATTCTTTACAGCCTTTCTCTGATTTTTAAAATTTTGTTTATTTAAGGTATCTAAATTACATTACATAACGTAATTGTATTAAAAGATGACAATAACATTTGAACAATCACAAAGTATGAGCTCATTATAAATATTGGTTTACCTTTAATACTGTAAACAATTGTCTAACTTGTAGTACTAACATTGAAGCAAATTGAGAATGAAGTACTAATTTTAAAGACTTATTTGAGCCTTCCATGACTGCATCGTAACAAGTGTTTCAACATGGTTATATCAAAGTCAGAAAACGTAATCATATTCAGACGTAATAAACATTCTTAATATTATTATGTAATTGATTAAAACTGTTCTATGATTTTTTAATGTTTTTTAGTTAATGTTGATTACGAATCAATAAACAATACATTAAAACTGTATATTACATAGTAGTACAATGTGTTTAATGAAACATTTCGAATTAAAAGATTGAATCGACATTGTTTAGTTGCAACTCTGAACAAATCACAAATGTTAAGATCATTATAAATAATATTGTACTGTACTTATAATATTATAAACAATTATCATTATCTTGTAGCACAAACATTGAAAAAATTAAGATCAAATTAATAATTATTCTTAACTGAAAATAACTTGAACCTTTCAGGAAAAATGATAAATAAGTTGTAATCTACATCATAAAAATTGTTTCATCATGTTCCCATCAAAATGAAGGTTAAGAGTAATCATTTGCAGATGTAAGAAAAATACTTGTGTAATTCTTTACAACTTTTCTATGATTTTTAAAATTGTGTTTATTCAAGGTATCTAAATTAGATTACATATTGTAATTGTATTAAAAGATGACAATAACATTTGAACAATCACAAAGTATGAGCTCATTATAAATATTGGTTTACCTTTAATACTGTAAACAATTGTCTAACTTGTAGTACTAACATTGAAGCAAATTGAGAATGAAGTACTAATTTTAAAGACTTATTTGAGCCTTCCATAACTGCATCGTAACAAGTGTTTCAACATGGTTATATCAAAGTCAGAAAACGTAATCATATGCAGACGTAATAAACATACTTAATATTATTATGTAATTGATTAAAACTGTTCTATGATTTTTTAAATGTTGTTCAGTTAATGTTGATTACGAATCAATAAACACAACATTAAAACTGTATATTACATTGTAGAACAAGGTTTTAGAAGAAAAATTTCTAATTAAAAGATTGAATTGACATTGTTTAGTTGTAACACTGAACAAATCACAAATGTTAAGATCATTATAAATAATATTGTACTGTACTTATAATATTATAAACAATTATCAATATCTTGTAGCACAAACATTGAAAAAAATTAAGATCAAATTAATAATTGTTCTTAACTGAAAATAACTTGAACCTTTCATGGAAAATGATAAATAAGTTATAATCTGCATCATAAAAATTGTTTCATCATGTTCCCATCAAAATGAAGGTTAAGAGTAATCATTTGCAGACGTTATAAATAATACTTTTGTAATTCTTTACAGCCTTTCTATGATTTTTAAAATTTTGTTTATTTAAGGTATCTAAATTAGATTACATATTGTAATTGTATTAATAGATGACAATAACATTTGAACAATCACAAAGTATGAGCTCATTATAAATATTGGTTTACCTTTAATACTGTAAACAATTGTCTAACTTGAAGTACTAAAACTGAAGCAAATTCAGAATGAAATACTAATTTTTAACTCAGACTTATTTGAGCCTCCCATGACTACATCGTAACAACTGTTTCAACATGGTTATATCAAAGTCAGAAAACGTAATCATATGCAGATGTAATAAACATACTTAATATTATTATGTAATTGATTAAAACTGTTCTATGATTTTTTAAATGTTGTTCAGTTAATGTTGATTACGAATCAATAAACACAACATTAAAACTGTATATTACATTGTAGAACAAGGTTTTAGAAGAAAAATTTCTAATTAAAAGATTGAATTGACATTGTTTAGTTGTAACACTGAACAAATCACAAATGTTAAGATGATTAATAATAATATTGTACTATACTTTAAATATTGTAAACAACTGTCCATATTTTGTAGCATTCACATTGAAAAAAATTAAGACTAAAGTAATTATTATTCTTAACTAAAAATAACTTGAATCTTCCATGACAAATAATAAAATAAGTTGTAATCTGCATCATAAAAATTGTTTCAGCATGTTCCTATCAAAATGAGGTTAAGAGTAATCATTTGCAGATGTAATAAAAATACTTATGTAATTCTTTACAACTTTTCTATGATTTTTAAAATTTGGTTAATTTAAGGTATCAAAATTAGAATACACATTAATTAAAAGATGACAATAAAATTTGAACAGTCACAAATTTTGAGCTCATTATAAATATTGGTTTACCTTTAATAGGCCTACTGTAAACAACTGTCTAACTTGTAGTACTAACACTGACACAAATTCAGAATGAAGTACTAATTTTTAACTAAGACTTATTGGAGCCTTCAATGACTGCATCATAACAATTGTTTCATCATGGTAATATCAAAGTTAGAACACGTAATCATGTACACATGTAATAAACATACTTAATATTATTATGCAATTGATTAAAACTGTTCTATTATTTTTTAATGTTGTTTAGTTATTGTTGATTACGAATCAATAAACATAACATTAAAACTGTATCTTACATTGTAGAACAATGTTTTAAAAGACACATTTCTAATTAAAAGATTGAAATAGTATTATTAAGTTATAACACCGAACAAATCACAAATCGTAAGCTCATTATAAATATATTTGTACTTTTAATATTGTTAACAACTGCCTTTATCTTGAAGTACTAACATTGAACCAAATTAAGACTGGAGTACTAACGATTCTTAACTGAAAAGCACTTGAGTCTATCTTGACAGATATTGAATTAAGTTTTAATCTGCATTATACTTTTTTTGTCATCACGTTCCCATCAAAATGATGATGAAGAGTACGGCTAATCATTTGCAGAAGTAATAAAAAATACTTATGCAATTATTTATAACTGTTCTTTGATTTTTTAAATTTTGTTTAATTAAGGTATCTACATTAGAATAAACATTACCAGTACTTGAATATAAATTCTAAATTGAAGATTTTTGTTTTAAAATAAATTTTTCAATTTAAAACATTGCAATATTTAATGTTTGACCCTTATTGAAATGTACGTAAGCTGAAAAAATCTGTAATTTTTAGTTTTATCATCATAAAGTATGATCATAAAGTTGTTATTACTGTTTTCTGTTTAAATAAACGGTACTAAATGTATTTAGGGGTGGGTTTAAAACATACTTAATATTTACTTAGTGGCATTTAACTACAAATCATTTACCTGCTTGTTTTGCCTGGTGAGGTAATGTCTGGCCAGGTATACTTTGAAGGAGCCTGAAAGTAAATTAAAAATATTAGAAATAAGCTATAACGAAAAATAAATTCAGTTATTAGTTTAAGGGGATTTCCGCTATAAGGAAGTAGCTTTTACCATGGGAAGCATGGTAAGTCTTAAGCCCGAGTTCATGATAACCTTTTGTTTCGGGGCCCTCAGATGCCAAAAGAATAGCAAATTTTTCAGATATACCATTTAAAAAATCACAAACTTTAAGCTCACTATAAATATTTGTGTTCTTTTAATGTTGCAAACAATACTATTTATCACCTAGTACTAGCATTGTCAAAAATTATGACTGGAGTTAACATTAAGTCCCCTCCTGAGGCTTTGCATACACGATATTAGAAGTTGTTTAACTTGCATCATAACAATTGTTTCATCATGGTAATATCAAAGTCAGAAAACGTAATCATATGCAGATGTAATAAACATACTTATTACTATTATGAATTGATAATAACCTGTCTTATGATTTTTTTAAAGTTGTTTAGTTAAGTTATCAAATTCTGAATCATTAAATATTACATTATAACTGAAACCAACATTGTAGAACAGTGTGTAAAAATAAACATTTATAATTAAAAGATTGAATCAAGTAAAGATTGTTTAGTTATAACACTGAACAAATCACAAATATTAAGGTCATTATAAATAATATTGTAGTGTGCTTTTAATATTGTAAACAACTGTCTTTATCTTGTAGCACTAACGTTGAAAAAATTAAGACTAAAGTAATAATTATTCTTAACTGTCTTATAACTTGAACCTTCCATGAAAAATAATAAAATAAGTTGTAATCTGCATCATAAAAATGGTTTCATCATGTTCCTATCAAAATGAAGGTTGTGAGTAATCAATTGCAGATGTAATAAAAATACTTATGTAATTCTTTACAACTTTTCTATGGTTTTTTAAATTTGATTTATTTAAGGTATCTAAATTAGAATACACATTGTAATTGTATTAAAATATGACAATAACATTTGAACAATCACAAAGTATGAGCTCATTATAAATATTGGTCTACCTTTAATACTGTAAACAATTGTCTAACTTGGAAGTACTAAAACTGAAGCAAATTCAGAATGAAATACTAATTTTTAACTCAGACTTATTTGAGCCTTCCATGACTGCATCGTAACAAGTGTTTCAACATGGTTATATCAAAGTCAGAAAACGTAATCATATGCAGACGTAATAAACATACTTAATATTATTATGTAATTGATTAAAACTGTTCTATGATTTTTTAAATGTTTTTTAGTTAATGTTGATTACGAATCAATAAACAATACATTAAAACTGTATATTACATAGTAAAACAATGTTTTAAATGAAACATTTCGAATTAAAAGATTGAATCGACATTGTTTAGTTGTAACTCTGAACAAATCACAAATGCTAAGATCATTATAAATAATATTATACTGTACTTTTAATATTGTAAACAACTGTCTTTATCTTGTAGCACTTACATTGGAAAATTTAAGACTAAAGTAATAATTATTCTTAACTGTAAATAACTTGAACCTTCAATGAAAAATAATAAATAATTTGTAATCTGCATCATAAAAATTGTTTCATCATGTTCCCATCAAAATGAAGGTTAAGAGTAATCATTTGCAGATGTAAGAAAAATACTTGTGTAATTCTTTACAACTTTTCTATGATTTTTAAAATTTTGTTTATTCAAGGTATCTAAATTAGATTATATATTGTAATTGTATTAAAAGATGACAATAACATTTGAACAATCACAAAGTATGAGCTCATTATAAATATTGGTTTACCTTTAATACTGTAAACAATTGTCTAACTTGTAGTACTAACATTGAAGCAAATTGAGAATGAAGTACTAATTTTAAAGACTTATTTGAGCCTTCCATGACTGCATCGTAACAAGTGTTTCAACATGGTTATATCAAAGTCAGAAAACGTAATCATATGCAGACGTAATAAACATACTTAATATTATTATGTAATTGATTAAAACTGTTCTATGATTTTTTAAATGTTTTTTAGTTAATGTTGATTACGAATCAATAAACAATACATTAAAACTGTATATTACATAGTAATACAATGTTTTAAATGAAACATTTCGAATTAAAATATTGAATCGACATTGTTTAGTTGTAACACTGAACAAATCACAAATGTTAAGATCATTATAAATAATATTGTACTGTACTTATAATATTATAAACAATTATCATTATCTTGTAGCACAAACATTGAAAAAAATTAAGATCAAATTAATAATTATTCTTAACTGAAAATAATTTGAACCTTTCTTGAAAAATGATAAATAAGTTGTAATCTGCATCATAAAAATGGTTTAATCATGTTCCTATCAAAATGAAGGTTGAGAGTAATCAATTGCAGATGTAATAAAAATACTTATGTAATTCTTTACAACTTTTCTATGGTTTTTAAAATTTGATTTATTTAAGGTATCTAAATTAGAATACACATTATAATTGTATTAAAAGATGACAATAACATTTGAACAATCACAAAGTATGAGCTCATTATAAATATTGGTCTACCTTTAATACTGTAAACAATTGTCTAACTTGGAAGTACTAAAACTGAAGCAAATTCAGAATGAAATACTAATTTTTAACTCAGACTTATTTGAGCCTTCCATGACTGCATCGTAACAAGTGTTTCAACATGGTTATATCAAAGTCAGAAAACGTAATCATATGCAGACGTAATAAACATACTTAATATTATTATGTAATTGATTAAAACTGTTCTTTGATTTTTTAAATGTTTTTTAGTTAATGTTGATTACGAATCAATAAACAATACATTAAAACTGTATATTACATAGTAAAACAATGTTTTAAATGAAACATTTCGAATTAAAAGATTAAATCGACATTGTCTAGTTGTAACACTGAACAAATCACAAATGTTAAGATCATTATAAATAATATTGTACTGTACTTATAATATTATAAACAATTATCATTATCTTGTAGCACAAACATTGAAAAAAATTAAGATCAAATTAATAATTATTCTTAACTGAAAATAACTTGAACCTTTCATGAAAAATAATAAATAAGTTGTAATCTGCATCATAAAAATTGTTTCATCATGTTCCCATCAAAATGAAGGTTAAGAGTAATCATTTGCAGACGTTATAAAAAATACTTTTGTAATTATTTATCGCCTTTCTATGATTTTTAAAATTTTGTTTATTTAAGATATCTAAATGAGATTACATATTGTAATTGTATTAAAAGATGACAATAACATTTGAACAATCACAAAGTATGAGCTCATTATAAATATTGGTTTACCTTTAATACTGTAAACAATTGTCTAACTTGTAGTACTAACATTGAAGCAAATTGAGAATGAAGTACTAATTTTAAAGACTTATTTGAGCCTTCCATGACTGCATCGTAACAAGTGTTTCAACATGGTTATATCAAAGTCAGAAAACGTAATCATATGCAGACGTAATAAACATACTTAATATTATTATGTAATTGATTAAAAATGTTCTATGATTTTTTAATGTTTTTTAGTTAATGTTGATAACGAATCAATAAACAATATATTAAAACTGTATATTACATAGTAGTACAATGTTTTAAATGAAACATTTCGAATTAAAAGATTGAATCGACATTGTTTAGTTGTAACTCTGAACAAATCACAAATGCTAAGATCATTATAAATAATATTATACTGTACTTTTAATATTGTAAACAACTGTCTTTATCTTGTAGCACTTACATTGGAAAATTTAAGACTAAAGTAATAATTATTCTTAACTGTAAATAACTTGAACCTTCAATGAAAAATAATAAATAATTTGTAATCTGCATCATAAAAATTGTTTCATCATGTTCCCATCAAAATGAAGGTTAAGAGTAATCATTTGCAGATGTAAGAAAAATACTTGTGTAATTCTTTACAACTTTTCTATGATTTTTAAAATTTTGTTTATTCAAGGTATCTAAATTAGATTACATATTGTAATTGTATTAAAAGATGACAATAACATTTGAACAATCACAAAGTATGAGCTCATTATAAATATTGGTTTACCTTTAATACTGTAAACAATTGTCTAACTTGTAGTACTAACATTGAAGCAAATTGAGAATGAAGTACTAATTTTAAAGACTTATTTGAGCCTTCCATGACTGCATCGTAACAAGTGTTTCAACATGGTTATATCAAAGTCAGAAAACGTAATCATATGCAGACGTAATAAAATTACTTAATATTATTATGTAATTGATTGAAACTGTTCTATGATTTTTTAAATGTTTTTTAGTTAATGTTGATTACGAATCAATAAACAATACATTAAAACTGTATATTACATAGTAGTACAATGTTTTAAATGAAACATTTCGAATTAAAAGATTGAATCGACATTGTTTAGTTGTAACACTGAACAAATCACAAATGTTAAGATCATTATAAATAATATTGTACTGTACTTATAATATTATAAACAATTATCATTATCTTGTAGCACAAACATTGAAAAAAATTAAGATCAAATTAATAATTATTCTTAACTGAAAATAACTTGAACCTTTCTTGAAAAATGATAAATAAGTTGTAATCTGCATCATAAAAATTGTTTCATCATGTTCCCATCAAAATGAAGGTTAAGAGTAATCATTTGCAGATGTAATAAAAAATACTTTTGTAATTCTTTACAGCCTTTCTATGATTTTTAAAATTTTGTTTATTAAAGGTATCTAAATTAGATTACACATTGTAATTGTATTAAAAGATGACAATAACATTTGAACAATCACAAAGTATAAGCTCATTATAAATATTGGTTTACCTTTAATACTGTAAACAATTGTCTAACTTGTAGTACTAACATTGAAGCAAATTGAGAATGAAGTACTAATTTTAAAGACTTATTTGAGCCTTCCATGACTGCATCGTAACAAGTGTTTCAACATGGTTATATCAAAGTCAGAAAACGTAATCATATGCAGACGTAATAAACATACTTAATATTATTATGTAATTGATTAAAACTGTTCTATGATTTTTTAATGTTTTTTAGTTAATGTTGATTACGAATCAATAAACAATACATTAAAACTGTATATTACATAGTAGTACACTGTTTTTAATGAAACATTTCGAATTAAAAGATTGAATCGACATTGTTTAGTTGTAACTCTGAACAAATCACAAATGTTAAGATCATTATAAATAATATTATACTGTACTTTTAATATTGTAAACAACTGTCTTTATCTTGTAGCACTTACATTGGAAAATTTAAGACTAAAGTAATAATTATTCTTAATTGTAAATAACTTGAACCTTCCATGAAAAATAATAAATAATTTGTAATCTGCATCATAAAACTTTTTTCATCATGTTCCCATCAAAATGAAGGTTAAGAGTAATCATTTGCAGATGTAATAAAAATACTTATGTAATTCTTTACAACTTTTCTATGGTTTTTTAAATTTGATTTATTTAAGGTATCTAAATTAGAATACACATTGTAATTGTATTAAAAGATGACAATAACATTTGAACAATCACAAAGTATGAGCTCATTATAAATATTGGTTTACCTTTAATACTGTAAACAATTGTCTAACTTGAAGTACTAAAACTGAAGCAAATTCAGAATGAAATACTAATTTTTAACTCAGACTTATTTGAGCCTCCCATGACTACATCGTAACAACTGTTTCAACATGGTTATATCAAAGTCAGAAAACGTAATCATATGCAGATGTAATAAACATAATTAATATTATTATGTAATTGATTAAAACTGTTCTAAGATTTTTTAAATGTTGTTCAGTCAATGTTGATTACGAATCAATAAACACAACATTAAAACTGTATATTACATTGTAGAACAAGGTTTTAGAAGAAAAATTTCTAATTAAAAGATTGAATTGACATAGTTTAGTTGTAACACTGAACAAATCACAAATGTTAAGATGATTAATAATAATATTGTACTATACTTTAAATATTGTAAACATCTGTCCATATTTTGTAGCATTCACATTGAACAAAATTAATGCTAAAGTAATTATTATTCTTAACTGAAAATAACTTGAATCTTCCATGACAAATAATAAAATAAGTTGTAATCTGCATCATAAAAATTGTTTCAGCATGTTCCTATCAAAATGAGGTTAAGAGTAATCATTTGCAGATGTAATAAAAATACTTATGTAATTCTTTACAACTTTTCTATGATTTTTAAAATTTGGTTAATTTAAGGTATCAAAATTAGAATACACATTAATTAAAAGATGACAATAAAATTTGAACAGTCACAAATTTTGAGCTCATTATAAATATTGGTTTACCTTTAATAGGCCTACTGTAAACAACTGTCTAACTTGTAGTACTAACACTGACACAAATTCAGAATGAAGTACTAATTTTTAACTAAGACTTATTGGAGCCTTCAATGACTGCATCATAACAATTGTTTCATCATGGTAATATCAAAGTCAGAACACGTAATCATGTACACATGTAATAAACATACTTAATATTATTATGCAATTGATTAAAACTGTTCTATTATTTTTTAATGTTGTTTAGTTATTGTTGATTACGAATCAATAAACATAACATTAAAACTGTATCTTACATTGTAGAACAATGTTTTAAAAGACACATTTCTAATTAAAAGATTGAAATAGTATTATTAAGTTATAACACCGAACAAATCACAAATCGTAAGCTCATTATAAATATATTTGTACTTTTAGTATTGTTAACAACTGCCTTTATCTTGAAGTACTAACATTGAACCAAATTAAGACTGGAGTACTAACGATTCTTAACTGAAAATCACTTGAGTCTATCTTGACAGATATTGAATTAAGTTTTAATCTGCATCATACTTTTTTTGTCATCACGTTCCCATCAAAATGATGATGAAGAGTACGGCTAATCATTTGCAGAAGTAATAAAAAATACTTATGCAATTCTTTATAACTGTTCTTTGATTTTTTAAATTTTGTTTAATTAAGGTATCTACATTAGATTAAACATTACCAGTACTTGAATATAAATTCTAAATTGAAGATTTTTGTTTTAAAATAAATTTTTCAATTTAAAACATTGCAATATTTAATGTTTGACCCTTATTGAAATGTACGTAAGCTGAAAAAATCTGTGATTTTTAGTTTTATCATCATAAAGTATGATCATAAAGTTGTTATTACTGTTTTCTGTTTAAATAAACGGTACTAAATGTATTTAGGGGTGGGTTTAAAACATACTTAATATTTACTTAGTGGCATTTAACTACAAATCATTTACCTGCTTGTTTTGCCTGGTGAGGTAATGTCTGGCCAGGTATACTTTGAAGGAGCCTGAAAGTAAATTAAAAATATTAGAAATAAGCTATAACGAAAAATAAATTCAGTTATTAGTTTAAGGGGATTTCCGCTATAAGGAAGTAGCTTTTACCATGGGAAGCATGGTAAGTCTTAAGCCCGAGTTCATGATAACCTTTTGTTTCGGGGCCCTCAGATGCCAAAAGAATAGCAAATTTTTCAGATATATCATTTAAAAAATCACAAACTTTAAGCTCACTATAAATATTTGTGTTCTTTTAATGTTGCAAACAATACTATTTATCACCTAGTACTAGCATTGTCAAAAATTATGACTGGAGTTAACATTAAGTCCCCTCCTGAGGCTTTGCATACACGATATTAGAAGTTGTTTAACTTGCATCATAACAATTGTTTCATCATGGTAATATCAAAGTCAGAAAACGTGATCATATGCAGATGTAATAAACATACTTATTACTATTATGAATTGATAATAACCTGTCTTATGATTTTTTTAAAGTTGTTTAGTTAAGTTATCAAATTCTGAATCATTAAATATTACATTATAACTGAATCCAACATTGTAGAACAGTGTGTAAAAATAAACATTTATAATTAAAAGATTGAATCAAGTAAAGATTGTTTAGTTATAACACTGAACAAATCACAAATATTAAGGTCATTATAAATAATATTGTAGTGTGCTTTTAATATTGTAAACAACTGTCTTTATCTTGTAGCACTAACGTTGAAAAAATTAAGACTAAAGTAATAATTATTCTTAACTGAAAATAACTTGAACCTTCCATGAAAAATAATAAAATAAGTTGTAATCTGCATCATAAAAATGGTTTCATCATGTTCCTATCAAAATGAAGGTTGTGAGTAATCAGTTGCAGATGTAATAAAAATACTTATGTAATTCTTTACAACTTTTCTATGGTTTTTTAAATTTGATTTATTTAAGGTATCTAAATTAGAATACACATTGTAATTGTATTAAAATATGACAATAACATTTGAACAATCACAAAGTATGAGCTCATTATAAATATTGGTCTACCTTTAATACTGTAAACAATTGTCTAACTTGGAAGTACTAAAACTGAAGCAAATTCAGAATGAAATACTAATTTTTAACTCAGACTTATTTGAGCCTTCTATGACTGCATCGTAACAAGTGTTTCAACATGGTTATATCAAAGTCAGAAAACGTAATCATATGCAGACGTAATAAACATACTTAATATTATTATGTAATTGATTAAAACTGTTCTATGATTTTTTAAATGTTTTTTAGTTAATGTTGATTACGAATCAATAAACAATACATTAAAACTGTATATTACATAGTAAAACAATGTTTTAAATGAAACATTTCGAATTAAAAGATTGAATCGACATTGTTTAGTTGTAACTCTGAACAAATCACAAATGCTAAGATCATTATAAATAATATTATACTGTACTTTTAATATTGTAAACAACTGTCTTTATCTTGTAGCACTTACATTGGAAAATTTAAGACTAAAGTAATAATTATTCTTAACTGTAAATAACTTGAACCTTCAATGAAAAATAATAAATAATTTGTAATCTGCATCATAAAAATTGTTTCATCATGTTCCCATCAAAATGAAGGTTAAGAGTAATCATTTGCAGATGTAAGAAAAATAGTTGTGTAATTCTTTACAACTTTTCTATGATTTTTAAAATTTTGTTTATTCAAGGTATCTAAATTAGATTATATATTGTAATTGTATTAAAAGATGACAATAACATTTGAACAATCACAAAGTATGAGCTCATTATAAATATTGGTTTACCTTTAATACTGTAAACAATTGTCTAACTTGTAGTACTAACATTGAAGCAAATTGAGAATGAAGTACTAATTTTAAAGACTTATTTGAGCCTTCCATGACTGCATCGTAACAAGTGTTTCAACATGGTTATATCAAAGTCAGAAAACGTAATCATATGCAGACGTAATAAACATACTTAATATTATTATGTAATTGATTAAAACTGTTCTATGATTTTTTAAATGTTTTTTTGTTAATGTTGATTACGAATCAATAAACAATACATTAAAACTGTATATTACATAGTAATACAATGTTTTAAATGAAACATTTCGAATTAAAATATTGAATCGACATTGTTTAGTTGTAACACTGAACAAATCACAAATGTTAAGATCATTATAAATAATATTGTACTGTACTTATAATATTATAAACAATTATCATTATCTTGTAGCACAAACATTGAAAAAAATTAAGATCAAATTAATAATTATTCTTAACTGAAAATAATTTGAACCTTTCTTGAAAAATGATAAATAAGTTGTAATCTGCATCATAAAAATGGTTTAATCATGTTCCTATCAAAATGAAGGTTGAGAGTAATCAATTGCAGATGTAATAAAAATACTTATGTAATTCTTTACAACTTTTCTATGGTTTTTAAAATTTGATTTATTTAAGGTATCTAAATTAGAATACACATTATAATTGTATTAAAAGATGACAATAACATTTGAACAATCACAAAGTATGAGCTCATTATAAATATTGGTCTACCTTTAATACTGTAAACAATTGTCTAACTTGGAAGTACTAAAACTGAAGCAAATTCAGAATGAAATACTAATTTTTAACTCAGACTTATTTGAGCCTTCCATGACTGCATCGTAACAAGTGTTTCAACATGGTTATATCAAAGTCAGAAAACGTAATCATATGCAGACGTAATAAACATACTTAATATTATTATGTAATTGATTAAAACTGTTCTTTGATTTTTTAAATGTTTTTTAGTTAATGTTGATTACGAATCAATAAACAATACATTAAAACTGTATATTACATAGTAAAACAATGTTTTAAATGAAACATTTCGAATTAAAAGATTAAATCGACATTGTCTAGTTGTAACACTGAACAAATCACAAATGTTAAGATCATTATAAATAATATTGTACTGTACTTATAATATTATAAACAATTATCATTATCTTGTAGCACAAACATTGAAAAAAATTAAGATCAAATTAATAATTATTCTTAACTGAAAATAACTTGAACCTTTCATGAAAAATAATAAATAAGTTGTAATCTGCATCATAAAAATTGTTTCATCATGTTCCCATCAAAATGAAGGTTAAGAGTAATCATTTGCAGACGTTATAAAAAATACTTTTGTAATTATTTATCGCCTTTCTATGATTTTTAAAATTTTGTTTATTTAAGATATCTAAATGAGATTACATATTGTAATTGTATTAAAAGATGACAATAACATTTGAACAATCACAAAGTATGAGCTCATTATAAATATTGGTTTACCTTTAATACTGTAAACAATTGTCTAACTTGTAGTACTAACATTGAAGCAAATTGAGAATGAAGTACTAATTTTAAAGACTTATTTGAGCCTTCCATGACTGCATCGTAACAAGTGTTTCAACATGGTTATATCAAAGTCAGAAAACGTAATCATATGCAGACGTAATAAACATACTTAATATTATTATGTAATTGATTAAAAATGTTCTATGATTTTTTAATGTTTTTTAGTTAATGTTGATAACGAATCAATAAACAATATATTAAAACTGTATATTACATAGTAGTACAATGTTTTAAATGAAACATTTCGAATTAAAAGATTGAATCGACATTGTTTAGTTGTAACTCTGAACAAATCACAAATGCTAAGATCATTATAAATAATATTATACTGTACTTTTAATATTGTAAACAACTGTCTTTATCTTGTAGCACTTACATTGGAAAATTTAAGACTAAAGTAATAATTATTCTTAACTGTAAATAACTTGAACCTTCAATGAAAAATAATAAATAATTTGTAATCTGCATCATAAAAATTGTTTCATCATGTTCCCATCAAAATGAAGGTTAAGAGTAATCATTTGCAGATGTAAGAAAAATACTTGTGTAATTCTTTACAACTTTTCTATGATTTTTAAAATTTTGTTTATTCAAGGTATCTAAATTAGATTACATATTGTAATTGTATTAAAAGATGACAATAACATTTGAACAATCACAAAGTATGAGCTCATTATAAATATTGGTTTACCTTTAATACTGTAAACAATTGTCTAACTTGTAGTACTAACATTGAAGCAAATTGAGAATGAAGTACTAATTTTAAAGACTTATTTGAGCCTTCCATGACTGCATCGTAACAAGTGTTTCAACATGGTTATATCAAAGTCAGAAAACGTAATCATATGCAGACGTAATAAAATTACTTAATATTATTATGTAATTGATTGAAACTGTTCTATGATTTTTTAAATGTTTTTTAGTTAATGTTGATTACGAATCAATAAACAATACATTAAAACTGTATATTACATAGTAGTACAATGTTTTAAATGAAACATTTCGAATTAAAAGATTGAATCGACATTGTTTAGTTGTAACACTGAACAAATCACAAATGTTAAGATCATTATAAATAATATTGTACTGTACTTATAATATTATAAACAATTATCATTATCTTGTAGCACAAACATTGAAAAAAATTAAGATCAAATTAATAATTATTCTTAACTGAAAATAACTTGAACCTTTCTTGAAAAATGATAAATAAGTTGTAATCTGCATCATAAAAATTGTTTCATCATGTTCCCATCAAAATGAAGGTTAAGAGTAATCATTTGCAGATGTAATAAAAAATACTTTTGTAATTCTTTACAGCCTTTCTATGATTTTTAAAATTTTGTTTATTAAAGGTATCTAAATTAGATTACACATTGTAATTGTATTAAAAGATGACAATAACATTTGAACAATCACAAAGTATAAGCTCATTATAAATATTGGTTTACCTTTAATACTGTAAACAATTGTCTAACTTGTAGTACTAACATTGAAGCAAATTGAGAATGAAGTACTAATTTTAAAGACTTATTTGAGCCTTCCATGACTGCATCGTAACAAGTGTTTCAACATGGTTATATCAAAGTCAGAAAACGTAATCATATGCAGACGTAATAAACATACTTAATATTATTATGTAATTGATTAAAACTGTTCTATGATTTTTTAATGTTTTTTAGTTAATGTTGATTACGAATCAATAAACAATACATTAAAACTGTATATTACATAGTAGTACACTGTTTTTAATGAAACATTTCGAATTAAAAGATTGAATCGACATTGTTTAGTTGTAACTCTGAACAAATCACAAATGTTAAGATCATTATAAATAATATTATACTGTACTTTTAATATTGTAAACAACTGTCTTTATCTTGTAGCACTTACATTGGAAAATTTAAGACTAAAGTAATAATTATTCTTAATTGTAAATAACTTGAACCTTCCATGAAAAATAATAAATAATTTGTAATCTGCATCATAAAACTTTTTTCATCATGTTCCCATCAAAATGAAGGTTAAGAGTAATCATTTGCAGATGTAATAAAAATACTTATGTAATTCTTTACAACTTTTCTATGGTTTTTTAAATTTGATTTATTTAAGGTATCTAAATTAGAATACACATTGTAATTGTATTAAAAGATGACAATAACATTTGAACAATCACAAAGTATGAGCTCATTATAAATATTGGTTTACCTTTAATACTGTAAACAATTGTCTAACTTGAAGTACTAAAACTGAAGCAAATTCAGAATGAAATACTAATTTTTAACTCAGACTTATTTGAGCCTCCCATGACTACATCGTAACAACTGTTTCAACATGGTTATATCAAAGTCAGAAAACGTAATCATATGCAGATGTAATAAACATAATTAATATTATTATGTAATTGATTAAAACTGTTCTAAGATTTTTTAAATGTTGTTCAGTCAATGTTGATTACGAATCAATAAACACAACATTAAAACTGTATATTACATTGTAGAACAAGGTTTTAGAAGAAAAATTTCTAATTAAAAGATTGAATTGACATAGTTTAGTTGTAACACTGAACAAATCACAAATGTTAAGATGATTAATAATAATATTGTACTATACTTTAAATATTGTAAACATCTGTCCATATTTTGTAGCATTCACATTGAACAAAATTAATGCTAAAGTAATTATTATTCTTAACTGAAAATAACTTGAATCTTCCATGACAAATAATAAAATAAGTTGTAATCTGCATCATAAAAATTGTTTCAGCATGTTCCTATCAAAATGAGGTTAAGAGTAATCATTTGCAGATGTAATAAAAATACTTATGTAATTCTTTACAACTTTTCTATGATTTTTAAAATTTGGTTAATTTAAGGTATCAAAATTAGAATACACATTAATTAAAAGATGACAATAAAATTTGAACAGTCACAAATTTTGAGCTCATTATAAATATTGGTTTACCTTTAATAGGCCTACTGTAAACAACTGTCTAACTTGTAGTACTAACACTGACACAAATTCAGAATGAAGTACTAATTTTTAACTAAGACTTATTGGAGCCTTCAATGACTGCATCATAACAATTGTTTCATCATGGTAATATCAAAGTCAGAACACGTAATCATGTACACATGTAATAAACATACTTAATATTATTATGCAATTGATTAAAACTGTTCTATTATTTTTTAATGTTGTTTAGTTATTGTTGATTACGAATCAATAAACATAACATTAAAACTGTATCTTACATTGTAGAACAATGTTTTAAAAGACACATTTCTAATTAAAAGATTGAAATAGTATTATTAAGTTATAACACCGAACAAATCACAAATCGTAAGCTCATTATAAATATATTTGTACTTTTAGTATTGTTAACAACTGCCTTTATCTTGAAGTACTAACATTGAACCAAATTAAGACTGGAGTACTAACGATTCTTAACTGAAAATCACTTGAGTCTATCTTGACAGATATTGAATTAAGTTTTAATCTGCATCATACTTTTTTTGTCATCACGTTCCCATCAAAATGATGATGAAGAGTACGGCTAATCATTTGCAGAAGTAATAAAAAATACTTATGCAATTCTTTATAACTGTTCTTTGATTTTTTAAATTTTGTTTAATTAAGGTATCTACATTAGATTAAACATTACCAGTACTTGAATATAAATTCTAAATTGAAGATTTTTGTTTTAAAATAAATTTTTCAATTTAAAACATTGCAATATTTAATGTTTGACCCTTATTGAAATGTACGTAAGCTGAAAAAATCTGTGATTTTTAGTTTTATCATCATAAAGTATGATCATAAAGTTGTTATTACTGTTTTCTGTTTAAATAAACGGTACTAAATGTATTTAGGGGTGGGTTTAAAACATACTTAATATTTACTTAGTGGCATTTAACTACAAATCATTTACCTGCTTGTTTTGCCTGGTGAGGTAATGTCTGGCCAGGTATACTTTGAAGGAGCCTGAAAGTAAATTAAAAATATTAGAAATAAGCTATAACGAAAAATAAATTCAGTTATTAGTTTAAGGGGATTTCCGCTATAAGGAAGTAGCTTTTACCATGGGAAGCATGGTAAGTCTTAAGCCCGAGTTCATGATAACCTTTTGTTTCGGGGCCCTCAGATGCCAAAAGAATAGCAAATTTTTCAGATATATCATTTAAAAAATCACAAACTTTAAGCTCACTATAAATATTTGTGTTCTTTTAATGTTGCAAACAATACTATTTATCACCTAGTACTAGCATTGTCAAAAATTATGACTGGAGTTAACATTAAGTCCCCTCCTGAGGCTTTGCATACACGATATTAGAAGTTGTTTAACTTGCATCATAACAATTGTTTCATCATGGTAATATCAAAGTCAGAAAACGTAATCATATGCAGATGTAATAAACATACTTATTACTATTATGAATTGATAATAACCTGTCTTATGATTTTTTTAAAGTTGTTTAGTTAAGTTATCAAATTCTGAATCATTAAATATTACATTATAACTGAATCCAACATTGTAGAACAGTGTGTAAAAATAAACATTTATAATTAAAAGATTGAATCAAGTAAAGATTGTTTAGTTATAACACTGAACAAATCACAAATATTAAGGTCATTATAAATAATATTGTAGTGTGCTTTTAATATTGTAAACAACTGTCTTTATCTTGTAGCACTAACGTTGAAAAAATTAAGACTAAAGTAATAATTATTCTTAACTGAAAATAACTTGAACCTTCCATGAAAAATAATAAAATAAGTTGTAATCTGCATCATAAAAATGGTTTCATCATGTTCCTATCAAAATGAAGGTTGTGAGTAATCAGTTGCAGATGTAATAAAAATACTTATGTAATTCTTTACAACTTTTCTATGGTTTTTTAAATTTGATTTATTTAAGGTATCTAAATTAGAATACACATTGTAATTGTATTAAAATATGACAATAACATTTGAACAATCACAAAGTATGAGCTCATTATAAATATTGGTCTACCTTTAATACTGTAAACAATTGTCTAACTTGGAAGTACTAAAACTGAAGCAAATTCAGAATGAAATACTAATTTTTAACTCAGACTTATTTGAGCCTTCCATGACTGCATCGTAACAAGTGTTTCAACATGGTTATATCAAAGTCAGAAAACGTAATCATATGCAGACGTAATAAACATACTTAATATTATTATGTAATTGATTAAAACTGTTCTATGATTTTTTAAATGTTTTTTAGTTAATGTTGATTACGAATCAATAAACAATACATTAAAACTGTATATTACATAGTAAAACAATGTTTTAAATGAAACATTTTGAATTAAAAGATTGAATCGACATTGTTTAGTTGTAACTCTGAACAAATCACAAATGCTAAGATCATTATAAATAATATTATACTGTACTTTTAATATTGTAAACAACTGTCTTTATCTTGTAGCACTTACATTGGAAAATTTAAGACTAAAGTAATAATTATTCTTAACTGTAAATAACTTGAACCTTCAATGAAAAATAATAAATAATTTGTAATCTGCATCATAAAAATTGTTTCATCATGTTCCCATCAAAATGAAGGTTAAGAGTAATCATTTGCAGATGTAAGAAAAATAGTTGTGTAATTCTTTACAACTTTTCTATGATTTTTAAAATTTTGTTTATTCAAGGTATCTAAATTAGATTATATATTGTAATTGTATTAAAAGATGACAATAACATTTGAACAATCACAAAGTATGAGCTCATTATAAATATTGGTTTACCTTTAATACTGTAAACAATTGTCTAACTTGTAGTACTAACATTGAAGCAAATTGAGAATGAAGTACTAATTTTAAAGACTTATTTGAGCCTTCCATGACTGCATCGTAACAAGTGTTTCAACATGGTTATATCAAAGTCAGAAAACGTAATCATATGCAGACGTAATAAACATACTTAATATTATTATGTAATTGATTAAAACTGTTCTATGATTTTTTAAATGTTTTTTTGTTAATGTTGATTACGAATCAATAAACAATACATTAAAACTGTATATTACATAGTAATACAATGTTTTAAATGAAACATTTCGAATTAAAATATTGAATCGACATTGTTTAGTTGTAACACTGAACAAATCACAAATGTTAAGATCATTATAAATAATATTGTACTGTACTTATAATATTATAAACAATTATCATTATCTTGTAGCACAAACATTGAAAAAAATTAAGATCAAATTAATAATTATTCTTAACTGAAAATAATTTGAACCTTTCTTGAAAAATGATAAATAAGTTGTAATCTGCATCATAAAAATGGTTTAATCATGTTCCTATCAAAATGAAGGTTGAGAGTAATCAATTGCAGATGTAATAAAAATACTTATGTAATTCTTTACAACTTTTCTATGGTTTTTAAAATTTGATTTATTTAAGGCATCTAAATTAGAATACACATTATAATTGTATTAAAAGATGACAATAACATTTGAACAATCACAAAGTATGAGCTCATTATAAATATTGGTCTACCTTTAATACTGTAAACAATTGTCTAACTTGGAAGTACTAAAACTGAAGCAAATTCAGAATGAAACACTAATTTTTAACTCAGACTTATTTGAGCCTTCCATGACTGCATCGTAAGTGTTTCAACATGGTTATATCAAAGTCAGAAAACGTAATCATATGCAGACGTAATAAACATACTTAATATTATTATGTAATTGATTAAAACTGTTCTATGATTTTTTAAATGTTTTTTAGTTAATGTTGATTACGAATCAATAAACAATACATTAAAACTGTATATTACATAGTAAAACAATGTTTTAAATGAAACATTTCGAATTAAAAGATTGAATCGACATTGTCTAGTTGTAACACTGAACAAATCACAAATGTTAAGATCATTATAAATAATATTGTACTATACTTATAATATTATAAACAATTATCATTATCTTGTAGCACAAACATTGAAAAAAATTAAGATCAAATTAATAATTATTCTTAACTGAAAATAACTTGAACCTTTCATGAAAAATAATAAATAAGTTGTAATCTGCATCATAAAAATTGTTTCATCATGTTCCCATCAAAATGAAGGTTAAGAGTAATCATTTGCAGACGTTATAAAAAATACTTTTGTAATTATTTATCGCCTTTCTATGATTTTTAAAATTTTGTTTATTTAAGATATCTAAATTAGATTACATATTGTAATTGTATTAAAAGATGACAATAACATTTGAACAATCACAAAGTATGAGCTCATTATAAATATTGGTTTACCTTTAATACTGTAAACAATTGTCTAACTTGTAGTACTAACATTGAAGCAAATTGAGAATGAAGTACTAATTTTAAAGACTTATTTGAGCCTTCCATGACTGCATCGTAACAAGTGTTTCAACATGGTTATATCAAAGTCAGAAAACGTAATCATATGCAGACGTAATAAACATACTTAATATTATTATGTAATTGATTAAAACTGTTCTATGATTTTTTAATGTTTTTTAGTTAATGTTGATAACGAATCAATAAACAATATATTAAAACTGTATATTACATAGTAGTACAATGTTTTAAATGAAACATTTCGAATTAAAAGATTGAATCGACATTGTTTAGTTGTAACTCTGAACAAATCACAAATGCTAAGATCATTATAAATAATATTATACTGTACTTTTAATATTGTAAACAACTGTCTTTATCTTGTAGCACTTACATTGGAAAATTTAAGACTAAAGTAATAATTATTCGTAACTGTAAATAACTTGAACCTTCAATGAAAAATAATAAATAATTTGTAATCTGCATCATAAAAATTGTTTCATCATGTTCTCATCAAAATGAAGGTTAAGAGTAATCATTTGCAGATGTAAGAAAAATACTTGTGTAATTCTTTACAACTTTTCTATGATTTTTAAAATTTTGTTTATTCAAGGTATCTAAATTAGATTACATATTGTAATTGTATTAAAAGATGACAATAACATTTGAACAATCACAAATTTTGAGCTCATAATAAATATTGATTTACCTTTGATACTGTAATCAATTGTCTAACTTGTAGTACTAACACTGAGTCAAATCCAGAATGAAATACTAATTTTCAACTCAGACTTATTTGAGCCTTCCATGACTGCATCGTAACAACTGTTTCAACATGATTATATCAAAGTCAGAAAACGTAATCATATGCAGACGTAATAAAGATACTTAATATTAATATGTAATTGATTTAAACTTTTCTATGATTTTTTTAATGTTTTTTAGTTAATGTTGATTACGAATCGATAAACAATACATTAAAACTGTATATTACATAGTAGTACAATGTTTTAAATGAAACATTTCGAATTAAAAGATTGAATCGACATTGTTTAGTTGTAACACTGAACAAATCACAAATGTTAAGATCATTATAAATAATATTATACTGTACTTAAAATATTGTAAACAACTGTCTTTATCTTGTAGCACTTACATTGAAAAATTTAAGACTAAAGTAATAATTATTCTTAACTGAAAACAACTTGAACCTTCCATGAAAAATAATAAATAAGTTGCAATCTGCATCATAAAAATTGTTTCATCATGTTCCCATCAAAATGAAGGTTAAGAGTAATCATTTGCAGATGTAATAAAAATACACGTGTAATTCTTTACAACTTTTTTATGATTTTTAAAATTTTGTTTATTTAAGGTATCTAAATTAGATTACATTTTGTAATTGTTTTAAAAGATGACAATAACATTTGAACAATCACAAAGTATGAGCTCATTATAAATATTGGTTTACCTTTAACACGGTAAACAATTGTCTAACTTGTAGTACTAACATTGAAGCAAATTGAGAATGAAGTACTAATTTTAAAGACTTATTTGAGCCTTCCATGACTGCATCGTATCAACTGTTTCAACATGGTTATATTAAAGTCAGAAAACGTAATCATACGCAGATGTAATAAACATACTTAATATTATTATGTAATTGATTAAAACTGTTCTATGATTTTTAAATGTTGTTCAGTTAATGTTGATTACGAATCAATAAACATAACATTAAAACTGTATATTACATAGTAGAACAATGTTTTAGAAGAAAAATTTCTAATTATAAGATTGAATTGACATTGATTAGTTGTAACACTAAACAAATCACAAATGTTAAGATGATTAAAAATAATATTGTACTATACTTTTAATATTGTAAACAACTGTCCATATCTTGTAGCATTAACATTGAACAAAATTAAGACAAAAGTAATTATTATTCTTAACTGAAAATAACTTGAATCTTCCATGACAAATAATAAAATAAGTTGTAATCTGCATCATAAAAATTGTTTCAGCATGTTCCTATCAAAATGAAGGTTAAGAGTAATCATTTGCAGATTTAATAAAAATACTTCTGTAATTCTTTACATCTTTTCTATCATTTTAAAATTTGGTTTATTTAAGGTATCTAAATTAGAATACACATTAATTAAAAGATGACAATAAAATTTTAACAGTCACAAATTTTGAGCTCATTATAAATATTGGTTTACCTTTAATAGGCCTACTGTAAACAATTGTCTAACTTGTACTACTAACACTGACACAAATTCAGAATGAAGTCCTAATTTTTAACTAAGACTTATTGGAACCTTCTATGACTGCATCATAACAATTGTTTCATCATGGTAATATCAAAGTCAGAACACGTAATCATGTACACATCTAATAAACATACTTAATATTATTATGCAATTGATTAAAACTGTTCTGTTATTTTTTTTAATGTTGTTTAGTTATTGTTGATTACGAATCAATAAACATAACATTAAAACTGTATCTTACATTGTAGAACAATGTTTTAAAAGACACATTTCTAATTAAAAAATTGAAATAGTATTATTAAGTTATAACACCGAACAAATCACAAATCGTAAGCTCATTATAAATATATTTGTACTTTTAATATTGTTAACAACTGCCTTTATCTTGAAGTACTAACATTGAACCAAATTAAGACTGGAGTACTAACGATTCTTAACTGAAAATCACTTGAGTCTATCTTGACAGACATTGAATTAAGTTTTAATCTGCATCATACTTTTTTTGTCATCATGTTCCCATCAAAATGATGAAGAGTGCGGCTAATCATTTGCTGAAGTAATAAAAAATATTTATGCAATTCTTTATAACTGTTCTTTGATTTTTTAATTTTGTTTAATTAAGGTATCTACATTAGAATACATTACCAGTACTTGAAATTAAATTCTAAATTGAAGATTTTTGTTTTAAAATAAATTTTTCAAATTAAAACAATGCAGTATTTAATGTTTGACCCTTACTGAAATGTACGTAAGCTGAAAAAATCTGTAATTTTTAGTTTTTATCATAATAAAGTATGATCATAAAGTTGTTATTACTGTTTTCTGTTTAAATAAACGGTACTAAATGTATTTAGGGGTGGGTTTAAAACATACTTAGTGGCATTTAACTACAAATCATCTACCTGCTTGTTTTGCCTGGTGAGGTAATTTCTGGCCAGGTATACTTTGAAGGAGCCTGAAAGTAAATTAAAAATATTAGAAATAAGCTATAACAAAAAATAAATTCAGTTATTAGTTTAAGGGGATTTCTGCTATAAGGAAGAAGCTTTTACCATGGGAAGCATGGTAAGACTTAAGCCCGGGTTCATGATAACCTTTTGTTTTGGGACTCTCAGGTGCCAAAAGAATAGCAGATTTGTCAGCTATACCATTTAAAAAATCACAAACTTTAAGCTCACTATAAATATTTGTGTCCTTTTAATATTGCAAACAATACTATTTATCACCTAGTACTAGCATTGACAAAAATTATGACTGGAGTTAACATTAAGTCCCCTCCTGAGGCTTTGCTTACACAATATTAGAAGTTGTTTAACTTGCATCATAAAAATTGTTTCATCATGGTTATATCAAAGTCAGAAAACGTAATCATATGCAGATGTAATAAACATACTTATTAGGCCTACTATTATGAATTGATAATAACCTGTCTTATGATTTTTTAAATGTTGTTTAGTTAAGTTATCAAATTCTGAATCATTAAACATTACATTATAACTAAATCCAACATTGTAGAACAGTGTGTAAAAATAAACATTTATAATTAAAAGATTTAATTAACATTGTTTAGTTATAACACTGAACAAATCACAAATATTAAGGTGACACAAATAAATAATATTGTAGTGTGCTTTTAATATTGTAAACAACTGTCTTTCTCTTGTAGCACTAACGTTGAAAAAATTAAGACTAAAGTAATAATTATTCTTAACTGAAAATAACTTAAATCTTCCATGAAAAATAATAAAATAAGTTGTAATCTGCATCATAAAAATAGTTTCATCATGTTCCTATCAAAATGAAAGTTGAGAGTAATCAATTGCAGATGTAATAAAAATACTTATGTTATTCTTTACAACTTTTCTATGATTTTTAAAATTGGTTTTATTTAAGGTATGTAAAATAGAATACACATTAATTAAAAGATGACAATAAAATTTGAACAATCACAAATTTTGAGCTCATTATAAATATTGGTTTACCTTTAATACTGTAAACAATTGTCTAACTTGAAGTACTAAAACTGAAGCAAATTCAGAATAAAATACTAATTTTTAACTAAGACTTATTGGAGCGGAGCCTTCCATGACTGCATCATAACAATTGTTTCATCATGGTAATATCAAAGTCAGAATACGTAATCATATACACATGTAATAAACATGCTTAATATAATTATATAATTGATTAAAACTGTTCTATGATTTTTTTAATGTTGTTTAGTTAATGTTGATTACGAATCAATAAACATATCATTAAAACTGTATATTACATAGTAGAACCATGTTTTAAAAGTAACATTTCTAATTAAAAGATTGAATCGATATTGTTTAGTCTTAACACTGAACAAATCACAAATGTTAAGATCATTATAAATAATATTGTACTGTACTCTTAATATTGTAAAGAACTTTCTTTATCTTGTAGCACTAACATTGAAAAAATTAAGACTAAAGAAATAATTATTCTCAACTGAAAATAACTTGAACCTTCCATGAAAAATAATAAAATAAGTTGTAATCTGCATCATCAAAATTGTTGCATCATGTTTCTATCAAAATGAAGGTTAAGAGTAATCATTTGCAGATGTAGTAAAAATACTTATGTAATTCTTTACAACTTTTCTATGATTTTTAAAATTTTGTTTATTATTAGATATCTAAATTAGATTACACATTGTAATTGTATTAAAAGATGACAATAACATTTGAACAATCACAAAGTATGAGCTAATTATAAATATTGGTTTACCTTTAATACTGTAAACAATTGTCTAACCTGAAGTACTAAAACTGTAGCAAATTCAGAATGAAATACTAATTTTTAACTCAGACTTATTTGAGCCTTCCATGACTGCATCGTAACAACTGTTTCAACATGGTTATATCAAAGTCGGAAAACGTAATCATATGCAGACGTAGTAAACATACTTAATATTATAATGTAGTCGATTAAAACTGTTCTTTGATTTTTTAAATGTTGTTCAGTTAATGTTGATTACGAATCAATAAACATAACATTAAAACTGTATATTACATAGTAGAACAATGTTTTAGAAGAAATAATACTAATTAAAAGATTGAATTGACATTGTTTAGTTGCATTACTGAACGAATCAAATATTTAAGATCATTATAAATAATATTGTACTGTACTTATAATATTATAAACAATTATCATTATCTTGTAGCACAAACATTCAAAAAAAATTAAGACTAAATTAATAATTATTCTTAACTGAAAATAACTTGAACCTTCTATGAAAATTAATTAAATAAGTTGTATTCTGCATCATCAAAATTGTTTCATCATGTTCCTATCAAAATGAAGTTTAAGAGTTATCATTTGCAGATGTAATAAAAATACTTCTGTAATTCTTTACAACTTTTCTATGACTTTTAAAATTTTGATTATTTAAGGTATCTAAGTTAGAATACACATTAATTAAAAGATGACAATAAAATTTGAACAATCACAAATTTTGAGCTCATTATAAATCTTGGTTTACCTTTAATACTGTAAACAATTGTCTAACTTGAAGAACTAACACTGACGCAAATTCGGAATGAATTACTAGTTTTTAACTAAGACTTATTGGAGCCTTCAATGACTGCATCATAACAACTGTTTCAACATGGTTATATCAAAGTCAGAAAACGTATTCATTAACATACTTAATATTATTATGTAATTGATTAAAACGGTTTGATGATTTTTTTAATGTTGTTCAGTTAATGTTGATTACGAATCAATAAACCTAACATTAAAACTGTATATTACATAGTAGAACAATGTTTTAAAAGAAATATTTCTATTTAAAAGATTGAATTAACATTTTTTAGTTGTAACACTGAAGAAATCACAATTGTTAAGATGATTATAAATAATATTGTACTGTACTTTTAATATTCTAAACAACTGTCCATATCTTGTAGCATTAACATTGAACAAAATTAAGACTAAAGTAATTATTATTCTTAACTGAAAATAAATTGAATCTTCCATGACAAATAATAAAATAAGTTGTAATCTGCATCATAAAAATTGTTTCATCATGTTCCTATCAAAATGAAGGTTAAGAGTAATTTTTTGCAGATGTAATAAAAATATTTCTGTAATTCTTTACAACTTTTCTATGATTTTTAAAATTTGGTTTATTTAAGGTATCTAAATTAGAATACACATTAATTAAAAGATGACAATAAAATTTGAACAGTCGCAAATTTTGAGCTCATTATAAATATTGGTTTACCTTTAATAGGCCTACTGTAAACAATTGTCTAACTTGTAGTACTAACACTGACGCAAATTCAGAATGAAGTACTAATTTTTAACTAAGACTTATTGGAGCCTTCAATGACTGCATCATAACAATTGCTTCATCATGGTAATATCAAAGTCAGAACACATAATCAAGTACACATCTAATAAACATACTTAATATTAATATGCAATTGATTATAACTGTTCTATTATTTGTTTAATGTTGTTTAGTTATTGTTGATTACGAATCAATAAACATAACATTAAAACTGTATCATGCATTGTAGAACAATGTTTTGAAAGACACATTTCTAATTAAAAGATTGAAATAGTATTATTAAGTTATAACACCGAACAAATCACAAATCGTAAGCTCATTATAAATATATTTGTACTTTTAATATTGTTAACAACTGCCTTTATCTTGAAGTACTAACATTGAACCAAATTAAGACTAGAGTACTAACGATTCTTAACTGAAAATCACTTGAGTCTATCTTGACAGACATTGAATTAAGTTTTAATCTGCATCATACTTTTTTTGTCACCACGTTCCCATCAAAATGATGATGAAGAGTACAGCTAATCATTTGCAGAAGTAATAAAAAATATTAATGCAATTCTTTATAACTGTTCATTGATTTTTTAAATTTTGTTTAATTAAGGTATCTACATTAGAATAAACATTACCAGTTCTTGAATATAAATTCTAAATTGAAGATTTTTTTTTTTAAATAAAATTTTCATATTAAAACATTACAATAATTAATGTTTGACCCTTACTGAAATGGACGTAAGCTGAAAAAATCGGTAATTTTTAGTTTTTATCATCATAAAGTATGATCATAAAGTTGTTATTACTGTTTTCTGTTTAAATAAACGGTACTAAATGTATTTAGGGGTGGGTTTAAAACATACTTAATATTTACTTAATGGCATTTAACTAAAAATCATCTACCTCCTTGTTTTGTCTGGTGAGGTAATTTCTGGCCAGGTATACTTTGAAGGAGCCTGAAAGTAAATTAAAAATATTAGAAATAAGCTATAACGAAAAATAAATTCAGTTATTAGTTTAAGGGGATTTCCGCTATAAGGAAGAAGCTTTTACCATGAGAAGCATGGTAAGCCTTAAGCGCGAGTTCATGATAACCTTTTGTTTTTGGGCCCTCATATGCCAAAAGAATAGCAGCACAATTTTTCAGCTATACCATTTAAAAAAATCACAAACTTTAAGCTCACTATAAATATTTGTGTCCTTTTAATATTGCAAACAATACTATCTATCACCTAGTACTAGCATTGACAAAAATTATGACTGGAGTTAACATTAAGTCCCCTCCTGAGGCTTTGCTTACACAATATTAGAAGTTGTTTAACTTGCATCATAAAAATTGTTTCATCATGGTTATATCAAAGTCAGAAAACGTAATCATATGCAGATGTAATAAACATACTTATTACTATTATGAATTGATAATAACCTGTCTTATGATTTTTTTAAAGTTGTTTAGTTAAGTTATCAAATTCTGAATCATTAAACATTACATTATAACTGAATCCAACATTGTAGAACAGTGTGTAAAAATAAACATTTATAATTAAAAGATTGAATCAACTAAAGATTGTTTAGTTATAACACTGAACAAATCACAAATATTAAGGTCAGTATAAATAATATTGTAGTGTGCTTTTAATATTGTAAACAACCGTCTTTATCTTTTAGCACTAACATTGAAAAAATTAAGACTAAAGTAATAATTATTCTTAACTGAAAATAACTTGAACCTTCCATGAAAAATAATAAAATAAGATGTAATCTGCATCATAAAAATGGTTTCATCATGTTCCTATTAAAATGAAGGTTGAGAGTAATCATTTGCAGATGTAATAAAAATACTTGTGTAATTCTTTACAACTTTTCTATGATTTTTTAAATTTGGTTTATTTAAGGTATCTAAATTAGAATACACATTAATTAAAAGATGACAATAAAATTTGAACATTCACAAATTTTGAGCTCATTATAAATATTGGTTTACCTTTAATACTGTAAAAAATTGTCTAACTTGTAGTACTAACACTGCGCAAATTCAGAATGAAGTACTAATTTTTAACTAAGTCTTATTGGAGCCTTCCATGACTGCATCATAACAATTGTTTCATCATGGTAATATCAAAGTCAGAATACGTAATCATATACACATGTAATAAACATACTTAATATTATTATATAATTGATTAAAACTGTTCTATAATTTTTTTAATGTTGTTCAGTTAATGTTGATTACGAATCAATAAACATAACATTAAAACTGTAAATTACATAGTAGAACAATGTTTTAAAAGAAACATATCTAATTAAAAGATTGAATCAACATTTTTAGTTGCAACGCTGAACAAATCACAAATGTTAAGAACATTATAAATAATATTGTACTGTACTTTCAATATTATAAACAATTGTCTTTATCTTGTAGCACAAACATTAAGAAAAATTAAGACTAAAGTAATAATTATTCTTAACTGAAGACTAAAGTAATAATTATTCTTAACTGAAAATAACTTGAACCTTCCATTAAAAATAATAAAATAAGTTGTAATCTGCATCATAAAAATTGTTTCATCATGTTCCTATCCAAATAAAGGTTAAGAGTAATCAATTGCAGATGTAATAAAAATACTTATGTAATTCTTTACAACTTTTCTATGATTTTTAAAATTTGGTTTATTTAAGGTATCTAAATTAGAATACACATTAATTAAAAGATGACAATAACTTTGAACAATCACAAATTTTGAGCTCATTATGAATATTTGTTTACCTTTAATACTGTAAACATTTGTCTATCTTGTCGTACTAACAATGAAGCAAATTCTGAATGAAGTACTAATTTTTAAATTAGACTTATTTGAACCTACCATGACTGGAGCCTTCCATGACTGCATCATAACAATTGTTTCATCATGGTAATATCAAAGTCAGAATACCTAATCATATACACTTGTAATAAGCATACATAATATTATTATGTTATTGATTAAAACTGTTCTATGATTTGTTAATGTTGTTTACGAATCAATAAACATAAAATTAAAACTGTATCTTACATTGTAGAACAATGTTTTAAAAGACACATTTCTAATTAAAAGATTGAAATAGTATTGTTAAGTTACAACATCGAACAAATCACAAATGTTAAGCTCATTATAAATATATAATCGTACTTTTGATACTGTAAACAACTGCTTTTATCTCGAAGTACTAACATTGAAACAAATTAAGGCTGGAGTAATAACGATTCTTAACTGAAAATCACTTGAGTCTATCTTGACAGATATTGATATTAGTTTTAATCTGCATCATACAATTTTTGCCATCATGTTCCCATCAAAATGATGATGAAGATTACAGCTAATCATTTGCAGAAGTAATAAAAAATATTCATGCAATTCTTTATAACTGTTCTTTGATTTTATAAATTTTGTTTAATTAAGGTATCTACATCAGAGTAAACATTACCAGTACTTGAATATAAATTCTAAATTGAAGATTTTTGTTTTAAAATAAATGTTTCAATTTAAAACATTGCAATATTTAATGTTTGACCCTTACTGAAATGTACGTAAGCTGAAAAAATCTGTAATTTTTAGTTTTTATCATCATAAAGTATGATCATAAAGTTGTTATTACTGTTTTCTGTTTAAATAAACGGTACTAAATGTATTTAGGGGTGGGTTTAAAACATACTTAATATTTACTTAGTGGCATTTAACTAAAAATCATCTACCTGCTTGTGTTGCCTGGTGAGGTAATTTCTGGCCAGGTATACTTTGAAGGAGCCTGAAAGTAAATTAAAAATATTAGAAATAAGCTATAATGAAAAATAAATTCAGATATTAGTTTAAGGGAATTTCTTTTATAGGGAAGAAGCTTTTAACATGGGAAGCATGGTAAGACTTAAGCCCGAGTTCATGATAAACTTTTGTTTTGGGACCCTCGATGCCAAAAAGATAGCAGCACAATTTTCCAGCTATACCATTTTAAAAAAATCACAAACTTTAAGCTCACTATAAATATTTGTGTGCTTTTAATATTGTAAACAATAGTATTTATCTCCTAGTACTAGCATTGAAAAAAATTATGGTACTGGAGTTAACATGAAGTACAAAATAGTAGAAGTTGTTTAACCTGCATCATAACAATTGTTTCATCATGGTAATATCAAAGTCAGAAAACGTAATCATATGCAGATGTAATAAACATACTTATTACTATTATGAATTGATAAAAACCTGTACTATGATTTTTTAAATGTTGTTTAGTTAAGTTATCAAATTCTGAATCATTAAACATTATTTAAAACTGAACTAACCGGTATTTTTTGCACTTTGAATATCTCTGCAATGGTCGGACGTAGATCCACAATTTATACACTAAAATGATTGTTTTTTGGTACTGAACTGATTGCTAAAAGCAAATGTGAAGTTTAAATAAAATGAACTGAGAAAAAGCAAAAACCATTTTCCCATAAGATTAACATGGAGATTTTATGAGCAGGTTTTTTGGATTTTATCCGCAACCACTTAACCTAGGTTAATAATTCAAAATACTGTATTATTTGCTTTTTTAAGCTCTACAACATGGTCAAAACCAACATCAAGTGTTTTAAAATTGTTATGGTGAAAAATGCAAAAAACTGATTTTTTGAAAATTTAAAACAACCATAAACCCCCCTTTCCCATGGTCCGATTTTTCTGGTTTTCAAACTTAAAGTCATGAATGTCACATTACACATTTGAGCCAAATTTCATTGAAATCGGATTTTTTTTACTCAAGTTATCGCATTCACGGACACACATATATATATATATATATATATACCCCCGTTGCAGCAAACCTGCATACTCAGTGAATTTCCAATGCATGCATGTGTTTCTCACTACCACATAAAGCCACCTACCAAGTTTCATAAAAATACATAAATAAACAAGTGATCAATAGCATTTTATTTATTCTTCATAAGAATAACATTAGGGCTGAGTACGCAGGTTTACTGCAAAAAGAAAGAGAAGAAATATGTTTTTGAGCAATTATCAATATAACTCAACCAGGTGAAGCTACATACTAAGTTGTAGTAATTTATGTTCATAATTAAGGGAGATATAAAACTTGACTTAATCTCCATAAGAATAACATTAGGGCTGATTATGCAAGTTTGCTGCTACAGGGATTTAATCAATAAAATATATATTTTTGTTTGCAAATATATATACCAGTACTAGGTGAAGCCACATGCCAAGTTTTATCAATATACATTCATCAAATTTATGTTATAAATATTTTGAAAATGTTTGTTATATTATTTGAGATACGACAGTACTATTACTTATACACTGAAAAATCCAAAAGGTTAGTCTTAACTGAGAAAAGGTTGGTATTTACTGAGTTGTTGGGTCAATATAGCACCGACCAAGTTGGTTGGTTACCAGGAACCCTGTGAAATGGGTCAGTGATTTTAGGTTCGTAATGACCGACTAAGTAGGTTAAATCATTGACCAAGTACTGAAGTCATAAATGACTGCGTTGATTTTTAGTTGATTTAACTGATCAAGTTGGTTGTTTTAACCTAGCAGCTGGGTTACTTTGACTAATCTTCTGGGTTACTTTAATTGAGCCAACGGGTTACTCTAAATAAGTTAATGGGTTACTCGAACCGAGCAGCAGGGTCACTTTAACCCAGCAAGTAGGTAATTTTAACTGAGCAGCTGGGTTGAAAGTTAGAACACCTCACGCCTCATGATTTTAACTTTTACCATGTTTGACTTCGATGATCATGGAGATATATGGAATCTTCTGACCAGCTGGGACCTTGGCTCATATATTTCATAATTTTAATTTATGTTGATAAAGACTTTCTTAATTGTGGTGTCTCAGGTTAGGAATTTAACATTTCAATCTGGTTTTATCAATCCAACTCTATTGAACATTTAGCTAAAAAACAGTTTTTAAAATAAATATTAATGAGGTTTTTAAGAATGCCCCTAAAGTGGGATATTGTATTGCCCTATCTTAGCCCTAAAAGGGAATTCGCCTACCTACCTAACCTAAGATAAAACATTTTTAACAACTTCATTGATATTTATTTTAATAACTGCATTTCAGTTAATTTTCAAACAGAGCTGAATTAATAAATCTAAAGTGAAACCATATTCAGTAGACCGACATTAAACGTTGAATTCTAATCTGAAACAACAGAATTAAGAAGGCCACAATCTACATATCTTCAAATGAAGAAATATATGAGCCCAGATCACAGTTAGTCAGAAGGTTCCTCACATCTTCATAATCATTGAAGAAGAACATAGTAAAAGTTAAAACCACGAGACATGAGGTGTTTTAACTTTTAACCTATGACCTGCGTGTATTCTACGACGCACTCGCCGCTCACTTTTGCTCTGATCTGATCTCTCTGCAGAGAAACAGTTGTTGCCAACATCATAAAGGTAGATACAACTAATTTAACCATGCTGCTAACCTAGCTAAGATGGTTATGAACGACCCATCACACTACCACAGGTTAGTTTCCACCGATGTGTTTGTTAAATTCCCACTGAGTACTGGGTCAAATATTAAAAATACATGGGTTATTGGCAACTACTACTCAGTAAAAATTAAACCAGAGGACACTAGGCTGGTGTTTATCATGTTGTAAGGTTATGTTTAACCTGAATTAGTAGGTCAAATAAACAATTAGTTAGCAGTAACAAACCACTCGGTTACAAATAACCGTATATACTTTGACTAACTTAAGTTAGTTACTAATGACCATACGACACTGGTCGCTAGCAACCAACAATTGGTTACTGCTAACCCAATCGATTTTAACCCAGACTCGGTTAAACTCTGAGTTTTTCCGTGTACACAACAACCCCATTCCTTTCACACGAACAGACGTATCTTGAGTTACGACAAAAACCTTTCCCAGACACATTTTACTCAAATAAATCACATGAAAAGACGTATCTTGAGTTGTGTCTGTTCGTGTGTAATTAATTTTCATATAATTGAGATACGTCAAACTCAACAATGTAAGTATCTCTAAAACTAAAGCAGATAGAGATACGACGGTTGGTGGGATCTGTAGAGGCAGCCAAGAGCAACCTGTAGCTGGTGTAACTCCAAATTTCATTCTTTTTGGGATACTTCACTTCGTGAGGAAGGCGACGATTTGGTTACTGAGATATTTAAAGTCCTAAACACTGTATGCTGTCAAATGTTATTCTTTATGGAGAATAATGAAATACCCCTGTAGCAGCAAACCTGCGTAGTGCGTACTCAGCGAATTTCCAATGCATATATATATATATATATCGTAATACCACATAAAGCCACATACCAAGTTTCATCAATATGCAGTCATAAAGAAACGATTTATGACATTTGACTGATTCTCCCTAAGAATAACATGGCAGCTGAGTATGCAGGTTTGCTGAAACAAGGAACACAAAAATGGGTTTTTAAAAAATTTTGTTAAAGGTGAAGCCACAGACCAAGTTTTATTAATTTATGTTCATAAGGGAGATGACATTTTACTTATTCTCCTAAGAATAACATGGGGCTGAGTACTCAGGTTTGCTGCTACGAGAACTATCAGCACAAAAAATTGTTTTTCGTGCAAATATCAATAGACCACAAGGGTATGAAGCAATAAACCAAGTTTCACCAGGATAAGTTGATAAAAAAGCAAGATATACAATTTTTCTTATTCTCCATAAGAATAACATTGGACAACATACTGTGTTCCCTAGCACTTTCAATATCTCGGTAACCAATTGACGAAGAGCAATGATCAAAACACCAAATTGTTTGTATTTTTAAGCTGAATTCAAGGGTGAAAACAAAATTTGGATTTACTAAAGTATTAAATATAAAAACTCAAAAAACCTATTTTTGGGGTACAAAACCCCCCCAAAATACCCCTTTGGATGGGGCGATCTGGCTGGTTTTTTGTACTTAAGTCATAAATGTTGCTTTACATGTTTGTTCCAAATTTCATCAAAATCGAACCATTTTTACGAGAGTTATCGCACCCACGGACATATATATATTTGTTCTCATAATGATAGTAAAATTAATATATATATATATATATATACATATATATATATAGTTATGAACGAATAGTGTTTTTGGGGTCTGGGGACTTCAAAACGAAAAGTTATCATGGTCCCAGGCCTAGGTCTTACCATGCCAACTACGGTAATAGCTTCTTCCCCATAGAGGAAATTCGCTAAAATTATGTTATCTCAACTTGTTATAAACATATAATGAAAAACTTGGTTTGGTATTTGGCCTCATTGGGTCAAGACATACTATTATTTGCGTAAAACACCCACGTAGACCTAACATCAAACCTGCATACACAGTCATATGTAATCATTTATGGGATAGAGTACCGTATGGGATATCAAATGTTATTCTTATGGGAGAAATCAATTTACATCTCGCTGATTTACCAGTACATTTGATTGAAACTTCGTTTCTGGCTTTATGTGGTAAAAGTGTATAACCTACTATTTTCATTAAAATCCAATTTTTTTTGTCTGGGATGCAGCAAACCTGTGTACATAGCACCGGGCACGGTAGCTCAGAGGTAGAGCACTGGCCTTGCAAGTTGGCCATGGTCAAGCGTAGGTTTGATCCCGGCTCACTGCCATAATACTTTTTCATGAGAGGTCACCCGGTATGCGGCATTGTTCCGAAAATGCATAGCTCCGAAAGGCAGTACTCCAAATTAAATACATAGTTCCGAAGGCATCAGTCTGAAATGCAATTCTGAAAAGCATTCCTCCGAAAATGCACTACAGTTAAACCTCCATCAACCGTCGCTCTCTGTTATCCATTGTCCGTCTATGAAAATGTTACGATTTATTAGTGCCTGGATTTGCGCTGTATGGCAGTGTCTGAGCGTCTGTATGAGCTATTATGTTCGGCAGTGACTTAATTGTGATATAATTATTAATGATTATAATTATATCTTGTTTATATAATTATAAATTATAAAAGTGATATAATTATAATGGCATTTCTATTATCTGTCTATTCAGTTATCCGTCTCAGTTCCAGTCATGGAGACTGGTTAAAAGAGGTTCCACTGTACTCCGAAAGCAGAGTTCCAAAATGCACTGTTTTGTAAATATTTTTGGACTATTAGTCTTTCGGGGCAGTGCATTTTGGAGTTGTGCATTTGTGGTAAATTTTCATTTGGAGGGGTCAAAGGGATCAGAGGAGGATTTGAAAAGGCGGCATGGGCCTATGAAAAGTGACTAATTTTCCCCACCCAAGTATGTATGCCGTGTTGCTGCGTTGAGACACAAGCTCTTCGTCATATCCGCAGTGAGGCCTAAATTGGCTTATTGATGTAGGTACCAATAAGTCATAGATTCTTAAATTATCCTTTAAAATTACTGTGCTATACAACTTCTTATTGAACAAGTGAATAATCTTATATATTAGTAGGCTAATGTTTTTTAAAGAGAACTCCTCCGTTAATTCTGAACCGATTGTGACAATTGAGGTATTAAAATACAGGGTTTTCATAAAAAAAATGATGTGTGTTTTTGAGATTAAGTACCAAATAAACCAAGAATCAATATAACTTATTTACTTACGTCAATCAAATTTTTTTTTCCTATTCTGGCGTACACATATGTTGGAATTCATGCCGTCTTCAGCGCCTTCGTCAGTGTCGTGTAGGTTAACCCATCAGAAAATCTCTATTCTCAGCTGTGAAGCTTCGTCGACTCCAATTAAAATATTTAAAATTCACAATTAAGATACATTTATACGAACAATAAACACACAAATGGGCGTACATCGCAACGATTGTTACCACGTGGATTGTTTTTATTTCCGGTTTCCCCGGGCACGGTTGCAGGCAGACTCAACCAGTCAGTTGTCTGCCTGCAACCGTGCCCGGGGAAACCGGAAATTAACAATCGCTGTTAAGTCTGTTGTGTGTTTATTTTTCGTATAAATGTATCTTAAATGTGAATTTTAATTCAATTCGACGAAGTTTCACGGCCGAGAATACAGACTTTGTGATGGGTTAACCTACACGACATTGACCAAGGCGCTGAAGATGGCAGCAATGCCGAAATACGTGTACGCCAGATTAGGAAAAAAAGGATTGATTGACGTAAGTAAATAAGTTATATTGACGATTGACAATCCGTGCTACAACAAAATTCACCAAACCAAAGAAGGTATTATACAAAAATGTTTATTTTGTTGAAATCCCCATAAAAACAGTTTAATATAGATGACTAGGAAATTTCAATATGTCTGCAATATTTGTAGCTCTGCAGACATCTAAACGATGGCATAATTGAACCCACTCACAGCACTACATGCCCCTTTGTTACTGAAGGTACGTTTCCATTCTGACAAGTCCAAGGCTCATGTTACAAAGCACGTTGAGACGCAAGGTTTTACGGGGATTTTTCAACCCCATTTCCATTAGGACAAACATAACCCGTCACTTGTAACCGGATGTGCAACCTGAGTGCCGGGACCGTTTCCAATAATTTGCTGCAACATGTGTCCTGACTTTTTGGAGGCTTAGTGATGTGCATAGTTCATATTTACATTCAGTTTTTAGGCTGACATTGGGTATGGCAAATGAAGTTGTCATTACATATGGTAATGATAAGTCTTTTGGCTGTCCATTAAGACAAACTTCCCTTTCACCTTTGGTCCCTCCATTTGCAGCGGCTTGGGGCAGAATCTCTGGGTTTGGTCCCCAACCTGCCAACCTGAGAATGGATGGTCCCTGGCTGTTGTACAAGGATACCGTGTCTGTTGAGTTGACCAGTTGGAAGGCAGAATGCGAGTCCCCTGTTTGAGAGCCTCATCCCAGCTGTCACAGGAGCATGGGAGTTAGCCCTCTAAAGGGTCGATTTGGCTGCCGTCCCATCCCACCGTTTCCTTTCCTCCTATATCCTATCTTTACGGTAACCTGCGCAATGTTCCCGCTTGTGGAAGACGTGCCTAGCAGCTATGCTGGGGTTTCCTAATCTGCAAATATGATGATGAAGATGATTCATATTCAAGATTTGACCAAATTTCCTCTAACATAGTTTAGATGTGAATGTGGGCTAATTAATTTAAAAACTAAATATATGAATATATGAAACCATGAAGGTTTTAGTTTTAAGCAGATAATTTAGGGTATACTTGTTAGGCCTAATTTATTTGAAGGTTATTACTAAACTTATCATTATTGTACATACGTAGTTAGCTGTAGCATGTACATTTACCTTGCATGCAAACAAATAACAGAGTTTGTGAGTATTAACAAGTGTACAAAACTTAAGCCAGTACACGTTGTTAAGGAAACCAGTACATTCATGGTCAGTTGACAGTTTTATTTTATTTAATACTGTAATAAAACACTTTGTTTCAAAAACTAACTAAACAAGTTTACTATTGTACGATTAGGTGTATCTAGGCCTAATATTAATTAAAGTGAAATTTATTACGGTCCCGTTTTAAATAATGATTTAACCTCTGTTTAAACAATGAAATACAGTTAATATTTCAATTGCTGGCAATAGAATTTCCATCAGGTCAGGTGGTTTAAGGCTATTCTTGAAAAATGTTGTACCTGGGACAGGCTGTTTCCATTAACCTGGGGCTCACGGTAACATGCCCTGGGCAAAACTGTAGGTTTGAGTCATCTCGCGACGAAACCTGCCCCCTGAAGTGTTTTTATTCTAACAACTCGTGGTAACATGTTACCGTCTCTTGCGATACGAGTCTTGCGAAGACTCATGTTGCGACGCGTTATTGTCCGAATGGAAACGGGGCTTGAGGATACTGTATCATACATGTTATTTCTCTTAAATTAACCATATTACACATTTTGTTGTGAGTAAACTCTGTCTTTCACAAATCCCCACAAAGAAAAGCAGTGCCGTCCTTAGAGCGGCGCGCCAGATTCGGTTGCACAGGGCCTCGCGTAAGGGATATTTCCAAAACATAAATGTATTCCCCCCCAATCATTATAGTATTGTGAAGGACAATATCTACGGAGTGTTTTGTTTAGAATTTACTAAAGGCGGTCCCACACTTCTCACGAACACGCCCGAACATTCGGCCGAACTCCCATTGTTTGGAGAATTCGCGAGAGTGTGGGTGCTGCACGAATTTTCGAATACATATGGGAACATACTTGAATAAATGCCAGTGAACATTCGGTAGAATGTTCGGCAGAATATTCAGGCCTGTTTGCGAGAAGTGTGGGACCGCCTTAAGCTACACACTTGAGTATTACTAACAAGATGCAACAAAATTGTAGCTTAAATTGAAATTGAATTGATGAAATTCTGTGTAAAAATGAATTTTAATTCACTACAAATGTTTTGTTTTTATTTTGGCATTAATTAACTTTGGAATAATATACAAGGTTAAGTACTGGTACTGTTAATGTAGAAACTAGTGAGTGATAGTATAATATTTCTTACGTATAGGCCAAGCCCAAAAGTACAAACATCATACTGATAAAAGGCTCAAGGGTAATTGCTGATGGATTTGAATCTTTTGCAATATTTTGGGAATAAGTCTTATGACACTGTAGAGTCACTATTGAGGGTTATTTAATTTTTTTCGTGTCCTATATTTTTTGGGCGGCCATTTTGTTTAGGCAAAAACAGCTAATTTTGCATTTTGAAGAGGTTTACGGGATTTTAAATATTTTCCATAGTTACAGAGATATTAAAATGAAATAAAAACCAGAATCACACTACATTTTATGTCCTCATATTGTTTAAGCTTACATTTAAGGAAATAGCTTTAAAAAACAGAGATATTAAAATGAAATAAAAACCAGAATCACACTACATTTTATGTCCTCATAATGTTTAAGCTTACATTTAAGGAAATAGCTTTAAAAAATTGTTGAAAACGAAAGTTAAAACAAAATGCCATCTTTAAAGCATCGTAATACTTAAACAAAACTAAGACTCACTTTAGAACTTTTGTGTGCCTGTAGGCTTTATACTAGAATACATGTAGAAAAGTTTTAAATCTGATAGATGTATCCTCTTTTTTTACTATCCTCCAAAAATGGTGATTTTTTTCCAAATCGGCTGGATTTGAACTGCCATATTTCAAAAGGGACACATCATAAAAATTTCAAATTTTCACAAAACTAACTTTACATGTATACTAGAATACATGTAGAAAAGTTTTAAATCTGATAGATGTATCCTCTTTTTTTACTATCCTCCAAAAATGGTGATTTTTTTCCAAATCGGCTGGATTTGAACTGCCATATTTCAAAAGGGACACATCATAAAAATTTAATTTTCACAAAACTAACTTTACATGTATAGCAACAAAGTATTAAAATTTGATCACTGAGACTTTGTTTGTATAGGAGCATTATTTACCTAAAAAGCATACAAAATCAAATTTTGTATTTATCGCTTGATTTTAAACATATAAAAACACAAAAAGCCATAGTTGTTGAATATTTTCTACTTTTATCTTAAATTCATTATGAGAGGTTACTCGCATTTACTTAACTAGTTTATGAGCTGCTCCCCCACAAAATTTTGCGGATATAATCCTTATAACAGCTGTTTATTGAATTAAGATAAAATACACGTGACATACACCAAATAAAACTCTACTACATATGAATAACATGGGAACTTGGAAGTCCCGTTGGGCAGAGCCCTAGGGCCTAAATCGAAATTCTGGCTTCACATTGAATTAGAACTTGGATTATCTTTTAAATAAAATAAGAATCATCAAAATCGGTTAATTTTGGTCACTTCAGGAAGTGAGTGAACAATAAGCAGGAATTTTTTTAAATATGTAGACTAAAAGAGGAGCAATAGATATTTTAAAAATTGAAATCTTTCAGACATAGACTGCAATTTATATGTAAGTAGGGATATTTATTTATTTAAAACAATTTTTAATTATAAATCCTTGATGCAAAAGCTATGTTTCAGTTCTGTAGCCAAAACATATCAGGAATACAATACATCTATGTCGCAAAGGAAGAAATACAGGAAAATGATTTAAAACTTCAAAAACTATTTTAAACTTGTTAAAAGATTCCACAAACAAAATCGTTCTTTCAATTTGTGTCAAAAACCCTTCAGAAATTAAGTGTTGCAAATTTTTTAATTTACCAGAAAGTGACGAGTACCCTACTTCTTGTATCCCAAAGTATGATGCATTTTCTTTCCATATCAAAGATACAGTATCTTGTATTTATGATGGTAAATGGTGGATCGGCCAAATAGAAAATACAAGTGAAGAAAACAATGATGTAGGCTGTACAGGTATTGTTCTATCATCCCCATGGGCCAAGAAGTTCCTTTAAAATATCGAAAGATTGTGAGTGCCAATAAGTAAAATATTGAGAAAGTTAACACCTATGAAATTCACTACTGCTAAGGGACCAATGAATTTCAGAATTAGCAACAAATTGTATTCTGAATAACTCCGATTTTTATTTCTGTTTCGTCTTAAATAATTTGAGCCAAAGGGAAAAATAATAATAGATATTTATTCCCTTAAGTCTAATTTTAGTATATTCACTTAAAGGCAGAACATTCTCATTCATTCGCATACAAGATATTTACCGTCCTTTGCTGACAATGACATTTTGAAGTAAGTGCTGTACCTATACAAGCAAAGTCTCAATGATCAAATTTTAACACTTTGTTGCTATACACATATAAAGCAAGTTTTGTGAAAATTTGAAATTTATATGACGTGTCCCTTTTAAGTTATGGCAGTTCAAATCCAGCCGATTTTGAAAAAATTACTATTTTTAGAGGATAGTAAAAAAAAGACACATCTCTCAGACTTAAAACTTTTTCTACATACACTCTAGTATGAAGCCTACAACAGGCACACAAAAGCTCTAAAGTGAGTCTTAGTTTTGTTTAAGTATTACGATGCTTTAAAGTTGGCGTTTTGTTTAGTTTTAACTTTCGTTTTCAACAATTTTTTAAAGCTATTTTCTTAAATGTAAGCTTAAACATTATGAGGTCATAAAATGTAATGTATTTTATATATATTATCCTAGTTTTTATTACATTTTGATATCTCTGCAATAAAGGAAAATATTTTAAGTTCCGTAAACCTCTTCAAAATGCAAAAATGGCTGTTTTGCCTAAGCAAAATGGCCGCCTGAAAAAATATAGGACATGAAAAAATAAATAACCCCCAATAGTGACTCTATAGGTGTCATGAGACTTATTCTAAAAATATTACCAAAAAATAAAATCTATCAGCAACATTTTAATTTGAAATTAGGTGATTTCATTTGGATTGACCCTACTGCTTCGAGATTATTCTATTTCCACATGTGATCTTAAAATGAGTAAAAAGGAGTAGTATCTTTTAGTAAGAAAGTATAGAGAGAAAACTGTGGAAAGGGCGCCTAAGTCATGGCGAACTGCAAAAAGCTGTTTTCCCGAAATCAAAATTTTTCACATATTTAAATGATAATTTTAAAATTAAATGATTGTCCATAAAACTAAATATCAAAAATCATTATGTATGGTAGATGTGCGAGGGTGGGGGTTGGAAAATGGTGGTGAAGGGGAGAGGATAGGTAGTCATTATTGAACATATCTTGCACCAGGCCTTCCATTGGCTAAGGACGGTGCTGAAGAAAAGTCCCATGGAGTCAAGTCTGCGCTTCAGGGAGGCCATGATATGGGAGCATCTCTAACTATTCACTTTGAAACATGATTTGAAAAAATAAACAATAGCAAACTTAACGTAGGTAAATGGTGTTACAAAGAAATTGTAACAATCAAACAGCTATTTTTACAGTTACTGGAAACAAAACTATTTGAACTTTAGAATCCAGTGCTACCAATCCGGATTTTAGAATTTACTTTGTTATGTTTTTATAAGCAGTTAAAATGGCACCATTCATGAAAACCCTGTATTTATCCTGATAAGTAGTTGTGCATAAAGATATTTATTTTTTAGATTTTCATTCTAAGTTAAAGTACATGGGCCACCCTAAAAGTTAGTTTTTTCCAATAAAATTGATATGGGGAGTAAAGTTAACATAACTGAAGCTGTTACATTATTCACAGGTTATTAGCAGTAATGTTACAAGTAAGGAATCTATTTATCTATTAAATAAGTTCTGATTCTTAGAGCCTTGACATGTTTTAGAGCCATTTGCCAGTCTACAGCTCCCCTCTGCCGATCGGGAGAACCTTTCGGAACAGTGCCTTAGAACCCAAAACCTTTCAGAGCACTTAAGTCAAGTGTGCGCGCCATTTTTCCGAAAATGCATGTCTCTGAAAAAAATACCAGTTTTGAATTAGTCCGAAATGGGGAACTCGAAAAATGCACTACTCCAAAAGCAGTATTTCAAAATTCACTGTTCCGAAAATATTTTCAGAGCAATGCCTTTTGGATCAATGCACGACTCGCGCAGCATTCACCACTGGCTTTGCCTACCTAACGGTACCTCGCTGTCTTTAGATCACTACACAAGCCTATTTGCCTATGGCGATGGGCAGTTGAATTTTTTTTAAAAAAAGGAAAAATATATTTATATAGAGAATACTAGGCTACATAATAAATTTGACATTTCGCCTTTGCCTAGGTATATATGTGATTATAATTTGATGAAACTTCGTAAATGGCTTTATGTCGTAGTGAGATTCATATGTAAATGCATTGTAAGTTTTCTGAATACGCAGGCTTGTGGCGACAGGGGCATTTAATTTTTTACATATAGGACTAATTTAGCCAAACATTAATAATTTGTTTTCACCACTGGAATCATCGTAAAAGGGCAAAGAATTTTGTAATTTGAATCTTTGCTTTACATTAATGAGAAAGATGAATTAGGTTAGATGATTTGCCCGTTAGGAAATTAATGTTGAATACATAAAAATGCGAGTTAATCCATTTACCCTTTATGAAGAGAATGCCGAGTGGTCCACCCATCGCCAACTGTTGTAAAAAGAAAGTCTAACAGGGTTGTAAGTTTACCTGCCTTAAAGATGAGAGACTGAGCAAAAAGAATTTGTTTGATATTAAGGTACATGGAAATAAGCGAAGAGGCCTTCACAAAAATTAGCCTCTCTAATCCACTGGCCTAAAGAGGAACTCAAATGAGAGAGCAAATTTACTCACCGTAAAAAGAAAAATAAATGAATTTGACAATTTTTAGGGAAAGGAAGAAAACGGAAGCTAGGCACATGGTTGGATTGTCAATAGTTTGGGACTTCTAGTTCATAAAATGTGCAGCATACATACTTAAAACCTCTCTTCTCTTTGGGGGCCTATCTTGGGACTAGTTGTTACATTACATCAGGCTAGGCCTCAATTTGGCCAATGCAGTACCGGCTCGAGGGCAGTGCTAGCCATGCTCCAGCACTGGGCGCAGCGCAACCAAAGTGGCACTGTTTGTGGTCGCGGGGCATAGTCTGTAGGGCTAAAATGAGGTAGCCTATTTGTTAATAGATTTAATCACATTTAATTTTGTTAATTGTTTGTATATTATATAGCCTATTTAAAGTAGCTTTAGGATTGACTGTAGCCACCAAGTGACAGCTATCGGAAGCTTTTGTGGTGCAATGTTGCCAAATCTACAAGCAACATGAGACAGTGTTACATAAGGTGAAAACATATTAAGGGAATAACTTCCCTCAGTTTGCCCTCCCTGCATTTTGGGAAATGAACTTGAAATACCTCAGATATTTCAACAAAACATTGAAAGATCAAAATCAAAACAAGCAACTCTTAACATTTTTACTGGCATTCGCACACGATAGATGCGACTACACGATACGGTCTTTATCATCAGCAACTTTTTCCCCCTGGTAGGGCACCCCCTCCTCACTATATTACGATGCTCCGCTTTGGACCAAAACATTTATGGCCACTGTGCACATAAGCAAACAAATGCATGTCAATTCACAGACCTTCCCCCCCTCCCTTGACCCTGATTATCCTATGATTAAAGGAAAGGAGTATAGAGTAAATGCAAAATTATCATGTTTGGGAGTGGGTGGGTGAGAGGGAAGGGGCAGCAAACTGGAACTTTGCACATTCGCTAGAAAACTGATGGGCTGCCTAGTGATTTGGGCCGGATGAATACCCACCGGGTAGGTAAATCAAAAATGGGTATTCACCTGGGTACTTACCCCAAGCTCCGGGTAAATACCCAAAACGTGGGTATTTATGATTGTTATAACATTTAGGGATTTTCACTATGTTCATTGACATTCCCTTGCTGTAAAGATTATAAAATGGTCATAAAAACCGTTTTGAAGACTAGCCTATAAGTTAACATGGTTACCACACTCATTTAACTTCTGAACAAGATCAGTCAGTCTTAACTCAGTCAGTCGGAGTCTAATCGCCGGCCGGCTTGTGCGTGTCTTAATTTGTGCGAAATATGTGTTTAATGTCGTGTTGTGTGTTATGTTGAACTATTTTAATGTTTAACAAGAAACAATTTTAAATTTTGACGAAAATCTGTGTGAATTACGGACGTTTTTGGTATGACCAGAAGATGGAATTCTAGATTCCGAAACATGTCGTCATAGTATGTGGCTGCATATATTTTTGAACTGTTTGGACGGAAAATGTATGTAAACCTGGTTTTAAATTCTAAACAACAGTTCAGGAGGCATTTTCAAAATGAATAAATAATATATTTTTATCAATTTATTTCACAGGAAAAGATGCTAAAGTAAGGTTTAATATGGGGTATGCAGTTGAGTTTTTTATTCATATCATATCAGTAATAGGTACATTTTTGATTTCTACAGTCTTTTACATGTTTACGTAGTTGCCCGTTTTAACCGACCTTTAGGTTATCAATTTGGTTTCAGAAAAGGAAAATCGACAGAAGATGCTTTAATTAACGTAACAGAAAATATCTACAACAGTTTTAATAACAATATGAAGGCTACAGGTTTATTTATTGATTTTAAAAAAGCGTTTGATCTTGTTGATCACGATATTTTGATTTCTAAATTAAACACAGCAGGCGTAAGAGGATTGGCACTTGATTGGTTTAGCAGCTTTTTAAAAAATAGAATACAGCAAACAAAAATTTTGAATCAGTTGAGCTCTGCCTTGCCTGTCAGGGCAGGAGTCCCACAGGGATCAGTGGTATCTGCAACTCTGTTCCTCATTTTTATCAATGACCTCCTTGAATGTCCTTTCCACGGCCAAATCAGTGCTTTTGCTGATGATGTAGCACTATTCTATACAAACAAAGATACAAATGTGTTGTATGAGCAAATTAAAGATGATTTGAGTTTACTAAATTCCTGGTGTGTAGCTAATAAAATGCAAGTGAATGTAGATAAGACGAAGTACATTAATTTTGGTTTAGCAAATAGTTTCAATTTTCAGTTTAATGTGGCCTACCATAGCTCAAACTGTAATTTAAATATGTGTAATTGTGAAACTATAGAAAAGGTCAGCAGTTTTCGATATCTTGGGGTAGTATTAGACGAAAATCTAAATTGGAGTAAACATGTTTTTGCTTTGCATTCTAAAATTCGATCTTCTATAAGAACATTTTACTTTTTAAAAAATATCTGTAACGCCTTTTTATTAAGAATACTTTATTTCGCTTTGATTAATTCAAGATTGGAATATGCTATCAGTTGTTGGGGAGGAACATATAAATGCTACACTGAAAAAGTAAGAATCACACAAAATCATTTTTTAAGGTTAATTACTAACAGTCGTAAGACAGATAGTTCTTTTCCTTTATTTGTTGAATTAAAAATACTTCCTGTCCAACATTTGTATGCGTATAAAGTGCTCAGACTTTTTTATTTTAGAAGTGGAAATACCGGTACACAAAATCTTTTATACAATACAAGAAGTAGTAATCAAGCCGTATTTAGATTACCCAAAGTAAACAAAACATTATTTAGACACTCTTATCAGTACAACGGACCTAAATACTTCAACCAGCTCCCACAAGAAGTTAAAAACTGCTTGAGTCTTAAATCTTTTTCTGTGCAATTAAAAAAATGGCTTTTCAAAATTTCGAATGTTGATTTCATGAATAATGTATTAATTTAACCTATATTTGCTTATTGCACTACTTAAAACTTATATTGAAACTATTTTTTGATGTCATTTATATACTAAGTGTGTTAAAGTTTACTATTATTTGGAGAGATAAATATTAAGTTGATGTCATGTCAGACGCCACGGAGAGCGGCAAGATGTGTTTGTGCATAGAAGGACTGGACTCAGTTGTTAATGTAAAGTTTATTTTGTTTGTTTTTTTTCAACGTTGTCACAATAACTGGTTGATGTGACAACGTAATTCCAAGAAAATTAATGTGTTTGAGTGTTGTAAGTTTGGGTGGAATAAATCATTATTTCATTATTTCATTATTTCATTATTCGACCTAGGCCCAGTCCCGCGAGGGTCGGTTAAGAGAGGGTCTACTGTAGAAGTCTTTAAATTTTGAATAAACCAGCAGTTGTTTTATAAAGTCACATCCTGCTCATTAATTTGATAATTTGATCGGCAGTGCGCTTGCGATAGCCGATACGATTGTGACGTGGCTGTGTGATTAATCCCATCCATAGTTCACACTATCTGGAAAGTAAGGGAAAGTCAGGGAATTTTATATTGTCATAGAAAAAGTTAATGCCGAAAGTCAGGGTAAGTGCTTGATATTTCGTACACGTGAGGGAAGGTTTTAAATTTAATTGTAAACGCAGAGCAATTTTGTGCAAAAATCAAAACCTATCACGGTAGATTTTTGTTAAATCGGTTTTTATGGTGCAACGAAGAGGAAGTGAAAAAGGTAAGATAATAAATGTAGGCCTATTAGAAAACACAAATAAAAAAATGTATTAGGCCCTATAACAACAACATTAAAAGGCCTGTAAACATTAAAATAGTAGCCTATAATAAACAGGAGAATGTTTCCTATGGGGAAGTTGGATTCTGATTAAAAACAAATGTTGTTATAAATTTTACCGATTGGAATTAAAAGTGCACATTCCGAGTCGTGAGTTAAGACGTGCAAGTCAGAAGTCATTTTGATAGCGAAAAAAAAAAAAAAAAAACACCAGATACAACTGTTGCGCGAGCTACGTCGCACCGCGGAAAGCAGGCCTTAATAGCCTAGACTCTTTATTTCCCTACCTATTAATGTTTATTCCAAATTATTAATTTAATCAACGGTTTTATAATTTTGATGTTTGGTTCAATAGATGTCTTTTTAGGCTTGACAAAATCCCCGAGTTTTATTCTGTTCCCTTAATTCTAGCCAAGCGAAGTTTGAAAATGGTAAGCCTTCAGGCAATTGTTGTTTATCTGAGTTATTTTACTATAATTTACAATTGAATGATTGAAAATACAAATGAAATACAACTTTACGTGAATCTTTTAGTTGACCCTGGGCAACTTTACGAATCTTTTAGTTGACCCTGGGCAACCATGTATGCTATAGGCCTACCATGTTGAGGTTTAGTATAAGGTACTGTTGCCAAACATAGCGGTTTATGAACAAATTATTGTTAAAACTTGGTATTCTGATAAAGACAAAAGTAGGCTACTTAAATCAAAATACTTTTTGCAAAAAGAAATTAAATTAGGCCCTACATGATAGCACAACTATTTATCTACATACCCAAAAACTAAGTATCAAATCTTTTAATATAATGATGTAAAAGCCATTTAACAAATTTGTCCTTTTTCACAGACCGAGGCCTACCTCAACAAACAGACCACTCATCAATTTATCGTTGTTTACCATACTTAATGTATTTTCAAATCCACTGAGATTTCCGAGCAATGTATTTTCAGTATACAAAATTTTCCTATTGCTCTTTTTACTCATTTCCAAATAAAAAATGTTTTGTTGCTCTCTTGTTTGTGATAGTGACATTTGTATAGGAGGCCTGGGATTGAAGCCTCAAGCCATCAAGAAAGGTTGACTGTTTAAATAATGCAGACTTCTGATTGCCGCAGGCCTTGTAAAAATAATTTATACACACAATTTCTAATTCTCCTAACACAAGAGGCTGTGGCATTTAGGCTGTTTAAGGTTACTATAGGACATTACTTTGTATGTAACTTGTAGAAAATTTTGTTTTATACAAACTAACACCTTACACATTTTACTGTATACCTTATGGCAAATTAGTTAGTTGAGCTGAAATGAGATTAAGTCCAGTTTTTATCTATTTTTCAATTTTATTTACTGATTTAATACCTATGACCCTTCATTCCTATAAGTCGTATTTCCCAATACCATATATGAACTTTTAAGGAACTTTATAGTCTTTAACCCTTTGAGTGCCACGCAACGATATATCGTTGTGCACGGAACATCCGAAAAATACTTCACAACGATATATCGTCGTCGGTGGTTTTACCGAAAAATACATTGCAACGATATATCGTTGTTATGGAAAATTTTTCTTGCGTCATTACTTTTTATTATTTCTTTCAGGTGATTTCCAGGATAGTTTCTAGCTCTATAAATCTAGTAGTTATTTGGTGAAAATCTTATATTTGAACAATGTTTATTTATCTGAAAAAAATATGAAAAATTTCCCGCATCTATAATATGTACCTATTCAAATTTTTTATTTTTTAGATATTATATATGTGCATAATATTATAGCTAAACTTTAAACTTACAAAACAAAAAAAGTTTCATAATAATATCTTACCAAATAAAAAAGTTATTGATTTTATGTACAAAACCCTTGCAAAATGTTGATTTTGTGTATCGTTGTTATAGAAAATTTTTCTTACGTCATTACTTTTTATTATTTCTTCCAGGACATTTCCAGGATATGTTCAGGTAAACATATACTCCATAAATATACGAGGCCTAGTTAGTTTACTTTATGAAATAATATTGTAATAAAACTTAAACCCTTGAATAAAGTTAGGCTACTGTTTTGTGTACTAATTTACCGTTTTATATTTTTTACATTTATGGAAATAACTCATCCGCCTACAGCCCAAATTTGATGAAACTTTCAGGAAATATTTTGGGAAACATGTCCTCTATAAATCTAGTAGTTATTTGGTGAAAATCATATATTTGAACAATGTTTATTTACCTGAAACAAATAAAAAAAATTAAAAGAAATTTCCCACAGGCATATATGTATTAAAATTTGTTATTTTTTATTTTTTAAATATTATATATGTGCATAATATTATAGCTAAACTTTAAACTTACAACAAAAAAAGTTTCATCCTAATATCTTACCAAATAAAAAAGTTATTAGTTTTTTTGCAAACCCTTGCAAAATGTTGATTTTGTGCCTGGCACTTTTTGGATATACTCTGTTAAAAACTCTGGCACTCTAGGGATATGACGACCGAAAAACTCTGGCACTCAAAGGGTTAAATATGATGAGAAGATGTTTTAGCCTACAACACACTGTAAGCGAGTTATTAAGGAAATAGTAAAACAAGAACAGTTTTTAGAAGATTTCAAGATGGCGGAAAACGCACAAGGGCTACGAGGTTGAAATCTTAGATTTTTCATCATGGGTAGATACATATAACATACCTGAAAATGAAAATTACTCCACCTTTTGCATGGCAAGGAAACATTTCTACTGGACTATTCTGTATTTGTCCAATTATAAAATTGCAATTTTAAAATTTGTATAGAATGTCTCGTATTTATCCAGTTCCTTCATAATTTAGCAATGGTGTGGTGTGAGCTTGACAGGTCTTTTTACAAAAATGTCCATCTTATTATTTATTTATTGGTGAAATGATTAATAAATGTAATCAATAAAATATCAAGTGTTATATATTTTACTAACAAGGTAGTAAGGGTAGATATAAATTACATTGGTGTTTTTACGTACCGGTAAGTAAAATACCTGGGAATTTATGAATTTTGGGTATTTATCCGGGTAAATACCCAGGGTAATTAGGCCTACCCCGAGTTTTAAATACCCGGGTATTTTACATCACTAGGGCTGCCCCTGGGCCTATGTCACCTGGACTCACACCTTGTCAAGCCATCAGGAAGTACAGGCTCCTAATCTCAACCCTGATCTACTCTCGGATCTGGGCTTTAGTTGACAGGACGGGAAAGGCTATGCTAATGTATTTTAAATGGAGTTTCTGTACTACTAGCCGCACTGCTAACATCCGTCACTCTCCGGGTTCACTGTATAGAGCGCTATCAGTGGCGAGAAAATGGGACCAGTAAAATCAGTGACCGTTTTTGCTTTCTCTTGAGATTTTAATGTGTAGATGTTGACGTTGAATTTTCTAAATGGTATCAAACTAAAGGTAATAAAACTGCCTTTCCTCCTGTGACATTAAGAAGTGTATATACATTTGTTATATACTAGTATAGGCATTTATAATTGAAACACAATTGAGAAAAACATTAAAAAAAGTAGTAAGTGAGGATTTTTTAAATTTTTCGTTCAGGCCATTTTTTAAGCGAGAAAGTTGTACAAAAATAGATAAACTTAATTTTTGTAATTTGAAGTTTCCACCTAGACAGATTAGTCTAAACGGTAGGATCCACAGAAGTCATGAGTTATCATTTTATTTAGTGTCAACGCAGTGTTTCTGCTTTTTTTAGGTGCATAAATTAAAACTTAACTCGTATTTTATTTATTTATAACTTTATTAAATAAAGAGCATTAGAACGATACGAAATTAAATCGTATCGTTTACATCGGTAAAATCTCTAAGGTTAAAATAATATTAACGAGTGTGCTATGAGAATATTTTAGCGCAAATATGTCATTAAATAAACAGTTGTATCTTTTTATACTAATGCCCCAATATACATAATGTGGTCCCACAGTGAAAAAAAGGAAGACAATAATTGTTCTCTTGTTAGGTGAATGATAAAAGTATACGATTACAATTACAAAATTGTTGCAATATATCGGCTTGCCCCCTTACTCAGCTACAATTAAGTTCCCCGCACAGGACAACATACCCTAATTTGATTTAGCAAAATAAAAGAAAACAGTTCATTAATTAAATAATTAAAACAAAAAATCCAATAACAACTTTTTGGAACTTGTTAATCAGGGGTGTTATAGTAAAAATAAATGGTAGTTTACCTTCAATACCCTACAAATTAAGACAAAGTATGACAAATTAGGGCATTTATTGAAAGAGTAGGACGAGTAGAAACCCTTCAATTGCAGACAAAGAGTCATGCAGAGCCTGCAGACATGCAGTTGCATTGCGGCGACAGCCACAATCCGCATGTCGTCAGGACGGGTAGTAGGGTAGGTCTGCCAACTAAAGTCTGGATCGAGAGTAGGTCAGCCTTTTTGATGTGGAAAATGCCCTGGAAAATTGAAACCCACAGGCCCAGTTGTCCTCACCCTCCATCATTCTTATGCAATCCGTTTGTTCTGACAACATCCCAACTGATAGGATGGCATCCAGTTGCAGCCTTTCCTAATGTGAGAAGCAGAGTACTGAATGCAAGTAAATGCCGTCTGGTGAACCAGACTCGTCCATCCTGTGTGGGTAAGACTGTGACGAGCCTTAACCTTGTGTTGTAAAAATCAAATTTGTTTTGCCGCCTTTCCACCCATGGTTTGATTTGCTGAATGAACCTGTCAGTCCAGCAACCCCTTGGTCAAGGCTTTCCTTCTGGTAGGGTCAGGATTGCCATATCTTCCAATTAGGTTAGACAGTCCCGACTTAACACTAATCTTTTCTCATGTCCAACACGGTATTCGTTGGGACGCGTATTGTCCCGGCTTTCATCCATGAAAGTAAAATCTTAGACTACCTACACTAGGACATTAATTTATGCAACGGAATAACTTTGCGTAAAATACTGCCAGCTGGTATATCAATTAAACTTACATAGGTGGGTTATTAACCAGACATGGTAGCTCCGAGGTACGACGCTGCCCTTGAAAGTCAGCCATGGCCAAACGTAGATGCGATCCCGGCCGACTACTATGATACATACTATGATGTATGAGCGGTCACCACTGGCTTGCCTATGTGACTATTTACTGTTGTACCTCGCTGTCTTTAGTTCGCCACACAGGCCTAAGTTATTGGCCTATGGAGAGAGGCAGTTGAGTTTTTATTTATTTATTTCTAATATGTTTGTTGGTCTATTTGAACTCAGACTTTAAATACCAATTACTTAAAAGTTAATTATTATTGCTTATTAAGCTTAACTGGTTTAGTTAATTTCATGATAGGCCTAATAGCTAAGTTAAAGCTTGTGAGAGCAGCAGGCCGCTGTGCAAATATTGATTGGTCGTTACGCTGTTGTATAGCCTACCACAGGCTGTCTATCTAAGCATCAAGACATGACTTGTTGAATAGGCCCTAGCTAAAAGCAATCCTCGTAGGAAAAAAACAATTGTTAACTCATGAATCGAATGATAACAAAAATTAGCTCCTTAAAAGGTTCAGTGTCGTTTCGATTTTTAATCTCAGATACGAGGCAACAGTAAAGGTGCGGGAGAACTGTTTTTTAGCATTCTTACAAAGTTAACTTAATCTCGCCTTGTCCCTGTCCTTGGTGGATCGTTTTCCTCTCCGCTGATAAAGAACTTGGCAGGGGAAGCCCCAGCGACCACCAGGACGGCCAGTTGAGACACTTTACGCAGACGCTACCCTAAGAGCTGTTTGAAGCTGCACTTGAGTGAGCCACATCCTATACACTTCTTGATTAAGAGCCTCATTTCTTGAGGGCTCCAGTAACTTATGTTAAAATTTCACGTTTCTACCGGCTTCCTCCATAAGGCCAATACTTAACTTACTTTCAAAGACCGTCCCTCCTCAAAGCAAAGTACTGTAGTTGATTCATGGCTCATAACCAAAATTTAAACAAATACCTTCTGATTTCAGGGAGCAGAATTTTGATGTTACAAATAATAGACTAATATTTCAATAAAATGTCCAAATATAAAATATTTGTGATTTTTGTTATGGGTTTACTATTTGTGGTATCAAATTCCTGTTCACTAAAATTGTTAGGTATGTTTTTGCTCTATGAATCAAAATTGAACAATTTTAAATAAGCCGTTGGGAAGGGATGGGATTTGCAACTAAGCATTAGTCATATGGGAGAGCTAGGTAGACTCAACAGGCTGGAGCCCCCTCTTAACTGACACTTTGGACTATCAAGTCCAAACCTCAGTACCATAGAAGAGGATTAACAGGAAGGACTGGACTGCAGACATAAACTGCCTTCTTCTGCTGGTCCTAGAACACTCGACATGGCCCACAAGCTGATACTGAAAGAAGAAACGCTGTAAAAGCTTTGCCTGACGAATGGCACATCTGGTTCATCCATAAATGCAATTAAGTACATAAAATAACACCTAGGCTGCCATAAAATGGAAAATGAGTGAGTATCGGCCTAATGGATAAACTCAAACTGTGCTCACTTCAATGGCGGCGACGAATGAGATTGGAAAATTATGCCTGCTGAAATTAAATGCATATGCGATAATACCCAAGCCAATTACCTGGCTATAGTCAAAAATAAAAGTAGATACACGCAAAATTGAATGAACATAACTACCGGTATTCAGCCCAGAAAAATGTAAATTAAAACTCAAACTATCACAATTTAAAAGAACTGCCCCAGAAGTGAGTTCTGAAGTGAACTCCCGCCATTGAACCATCATGAGAAGAGATGCTAACATAATACATAGGCCAGCACATTTTTATTTGCTATGCAGAAGGGAGGAAAAGGATGAATTAAAGCTAAATTTCAGGATAAAATTGGCACATACCTTAACTTATTCATAAAATCACACACTAGGGTCTAAAACTTGTTCTATAAAATCGAGACTCGAGCTAAGGGCACTTTCTTCTTGCTTCATCCTTGGAAAACGGTGATGAAAAGATGGAAAGACGGTTATTATACCGGAACAACCACACGGGGTCCACAATAACGACTTGTGTTTCCGGAATTTTTCCGTTAACAGTTCTTTTTTTGTTTCTTTCGATTTAAAGTTACAAAGAGTTATCCCGTTCGGAAATTCTTACAAAGGATATAACAAATGAGTAATTGATCAATTAATTTGTAACCTACATTTGAAAATCAACTTTTATGAACGTAAATTTGAAAAGCTTAGAATTTTGTTCAGTTGTTTTTTTAACTGGCAGTTTTGCGATTTGCCATTCTCCCAGCAAATATATTAATATATAAATAAATAAATATATATATAAATATATATATTATATAAATATAAATAAATTTATATATTATAATTTATATATTATATAATATATAAATTTATTTTCGGTTTTGAAATAATGTGCAGGCTACATTATCTATGTAGCTTATGAATATTTTGGGATTGCCTGGTTAACATGGCTTCAGTGATATTGTGATTACATGTTTCAATACACAGAAGGTTTAAAAAAAATACTTTTTACTGGCCCTCCCCTTCTAGCTTATTAGCCAATCCCTCTTGATGATTCTGCTGAATTATTAATGGCAACCAAACAATTTTCTTTGCTTCCAGGTCCCAGATTGTAGCTGAGACGTTTGTCATGCGATTATTCTTTCGAGTGCAGTACATTTAATCAGCTAAATATTCAAATTAAAACTATTAATACAGTGTATGTCGTATGACTTGTTCCCCCATCACAGAGATGAATGAATTATTTTGTCTCTGTACCCCCATTCCGATAATAGCTACAGAGTCTTCTCCAGTTATCTGGCAAAAAAACCCAACTTCGAATTATTTACACTGGCACTTTGTGTCATTTTGTGAAAACATGTGATGAAAAATGTCTCATATGTATTTTGCTTGAGGGTGCGAAATATTTAGGAAGCAGCAGGACACATTCCGTATAGGCTCGCAATAGCTATGAATTTTGTTACATTCCGTAACGGTAATGAAATAGAACCGTTCTGGGAGAAGTTGTATATCAAACGCGTACTGAAACAAGAGTTTATAATTATGATATGAATGCTAACAACCTAAACCATTGATTGTGCCTCATCGCTGAGTATTAGGCCTACGCTAACATAGAATAACAACATTTGCTAGTAAACTACTTCTGGGAATTAGCATGTTAGTGAGACCGATAAACCTATAATACAGTTAAAGGTTGGATTATCGATAACCCGATTATAAGCTAATCCAAATCTAAGCTAGTAGGTAGTCGTTAAAAATTTTAGGATTATCAGCATTTTTTATGCTCTTCGTAAATAATGCTGCAATATTTGTAATAGTATTGATCAGGGCCAGTGAGAGTGAGAACAGCAAGAATACTAGCTGCTCTCGCCGGTCCTGGTATTAATTACACCTGTAGATAAAAATAACTCGGTGACCTTTATGTGGGTATCGGGACATCGTAGAACTGTGATTCAAATTTTGGATTAGTCGTCTACTTTAAACGGAAAAATGAGCCATCATTTAGTGCTGCAGGCCTAATGGATACTTGTATTAAAAATTCTAATAGGGCACAGAATTTCTTGGAATATCCGGGTTATGATGACATTGCCTGGTGGCCGCTCCCAACAAAGCCGCTGTTTTGTCAACAAAGGCGGGCATACCTGCTACGGGCTACCTGGGAAACTGTGCCTTTATCCGTGAAAAATATAAGTGATTCGTTTTTTCGAATCGGTACTAGCAAAAGTGTTGCTAAGAAATTAAATAATAATTAATGAATTGGATACGGTTTGCTAACAGCCAGTAGAAAACATTTGGAGCCAGGTAATCAGAACAGCCCGACCTTTAATATAAAACTCCTCAAGTTTTGGGAGTAGCAATGCAGATTTACCGCATGTTTGTGGGAGTGGGAATTCCGAATATTTAGTCTTCACAGAAGGCCGGAACCCCGTTGGCAGTGTTTACATGAATGAACAATGAAAAGATTGGAAGGGGAGGGAAGGATGGACCTTGCCCTCCCCCCTCTCCCCCTCACCACCACCCACCGACCCACTGGCACACGCACGCACACAATCATTCAATCAAAGCATCTCACCATTCTATCGTTCCCTGACCTGTAATTTCCATACTCGCCCCTCCCCCTTCGACAAGTGAGATATCTCTTTGATTTTTATAAGATGTATACCGCGTTTTTTATCACTTTGTCAATAATTTCTGCAATGCCGTGCAATTATTTCGGACTACAACAGGAAAATAACACTTGGTTTTATTTTAGACCCTCGTAAATAACTTTATATTTTTTATCGTCGTAGTATTGCAGCGCTGTCATAATTGTTAACAAGCATAAACGCTAAGTTTATTGTTAAATTAACGTCTTCAGTTTGGTTTTTTGTTTTTTTTGATTACCTAAATAATTATCAAAATATCTGGAAACTAAATTTAAATTTGTTTTCAAGACCGGTTTTTTAAGTAGACCGAATTACCTTCGTAACTAAAGGGGTCACTAATGAAGGCAATTTGTCTTTATCTGCGTCGCAACTGCCTCAAACAAGGTGAGGAAGCAAACGTGTAGACCGGAAAGGACCGTTCCAGGAGTAGAGGAAATTCCTCAGCAGACGTCTGAGCTACCGCAGGCCCCGGCAGACTGCCCTGTTGCCCTCATCATTCTGAGAAATACACGACGCTAGCTTTGCCGTTATTTTCCTTTTGTCAGCAGCGATACGGCGTTTCTCCGTTTCGCCGACCAATGAACAAAGGACCTGGTTATTAACGTTACTTGCACGTGCCGCTGTGTTTTAAGGGGTTTCTCGAGAAAACAAAATACAGAGTAAAGAGATATAGTGAGATAACCAGATTCCCAGATTTTATATGGTTTACTCTCCATAACGGACTTGAAGGCTTTATTGGATGATGTAGCGTTTGTTTGCATTTTTGAAAGCTTATATTATGAAGCTATTAATATAACCTCTATGTAATAAATTAATCATACCTCTTTGTTTGGTCGTGCCTACTTATATTTTGCTGGAAATGCGATAGTCGAACAAGAAACTTTATTACCATTGACCATTGATCACAATGTGAAATATGCAACGTCAACAATAATGCAATACAATGCAGGCAAAGGTCTAAAACTAGCTTGAAAATGTACAGTTAATTTAATCATCGAAAGTTAAAATTAAACTTTATAAGGACATTTAAAGATGTATTAATTGTATGACACGGATTCTCTAAAAGCCAATTATTTACAGAGTTATTAATAATGTTACAGTACCATATTAAAGAGCTGACTTTCTGTCACCATCTTTGTTAATAAGTCTAAACAAATTTTGGGATGCAGTCCAAACATATTTGCATTTGTATTTTTGAAACTCATAATAGCGATGGATTTGAATTTATTTTTTGATTTATTTGGACTTTACCTATCGCTTCTAGTGTTTAAAACTACACTACGTTTCGGGAGGTAAGGAAACTCCTCCCGTTATCAAGTGAACCAAAAAAGTGAAAAAAATGTAGGTTAGTTAGATGTAAGAGTTTGATATTTAGATGTAAGTATGGTTCACTTGATAACGGGAGGAGTTTCCTTACCTTCCGAAATGTAGTGTAGTTTTAAACACTGGAAGCGATAGGTAAAGTCCAAATAAATCAAAAAATAAATATTTGCATTTGTTACTCTTTTACGTTAATTTTCCTATTTTGCTATCTTACGAAGTATATTACGGTGAAATTTACTCTAGTGATTTACCCTAAACAGGGCAATGGTTTATGATAAATAAAGGTTATAGTCGAATTATTTCCATGTCTAGGCCTATTATTTCTTCCATCGATCCTAGGCTTCTTGAGGACCAGGTTAGATCCAAGTTGAGATTGTCGGATGAGTCATCTATTTATTAATTTCCTCTCGAAGCCGGTAGTGGAAATAAAAAAGAAAATAAAGTGTTATAGTCCATTAACAAAATTAATTGGACCATATATAACTGATGTCAGTGGTATGCCAATATCCGTTGGGTTCAGGGGCGGCCCGTCAGTTTTCCAGCGCCCGTGCAAAGACCAAACTTGCCGCCCCCCGCCCTCCTCCCCATCAACCAAACCCTCCCTCCCCATAGCTCTGACATAAGACCGACACGTTTAATATATTATCGTCCTGGAAATTGTAGCCCGTTTCCGATTTTCCAAGCAGCGAGATAGAAACCATGGAGAGCTCGCGCCCATAGTCGGAATAGACCAAAATTCGGTCCTGCCGGCTCAAGGTCACATCCCAAAGTGTAGACTCGTCGCAGCGCTCAGTACAGCGTCTTATGGGTTATTGGCGACGCGTGCTCAGTTAAATAAGGTTTACGGCGCGAGGAATTTTTTAATTTTAAAATAGTTTTCGGAATTGTATCACTGAATAAATTCTTAATCTTTTGGTACTAAATTCAAATGTATTTAACCTCTAATTATTATGACATAAAATAACGTGTAGTTTTCAATATTAGTGTAAAAATCTCGATCCACACGAACTTAACTTTGATTTTTATAGACAACAAAATATGACTCTATAGCTTCCATATTTCCTTCACTCGATACATTCCTCAATTTTTGACATGCAACCAAACTATATAACAACTATTGTAAGGCTTTTGGAGAGGCTTAGTTTTGAGTTTTGACATACAAGCATTCATTCTATATTATTTAATTTATATTTTCGGTAGAAAGGTTTATTATTAACAACTAAGTATCCTTCGTATTCAAGTTCCTTGGTATGTTCCTCTACTTTTAACGCCAAACATATTTGAATAGGATTGGTTATATTGCTTATATAGAGGATTAGTTTTGAGTTTGTATACAAAACATATATTTATTCGTTATTTTAATTCAATTTTTAGTTACAGCAATTCATTTACGGCTAAGAAGCTTTCGTATTTGGCGGTGGAATAAATGTTTAAGTAACAGATGGTTTAAAAGGAAGTAGGTTTTGTTTTAAAAAGGAAACGTTATGTTTTCTTACTGAAGTATTTGATTTAATTCTAGATTAAAACAAGTTTTTGCTTCTCGAGTAAAATATAATCACTTATCAGATAATGTTTATCTTATCAAAGCCATCAAAGTTACTGTATACTGTGTTCCCGAAAACTCCCTACGAAAACTTGGGGAACTCGTCCCTTGAGTCAATTTTGCATGATATCATTAAGCTTTAAAAATGTTAAACTGAAGCACCTTTTTTCCGTAAAACTATGTTTTTTTCTTGATGCATATTTTAAAAATGTACCGTTTTATTATATTAGGCTTTACAACATTTAAATTGCCGCTATATTGACATGGTAAAAGTTAAAAACGTCAAAACATTCAAAATATGGGTTTTATGCAAATATGAATAGAACTAAACTAGGTGAAGCCACATACCAAGTTGTATTAATTTATTGTCATAATTAAAGGAGACATAATATTTTACTTATTCTCTATAAGAATAAAATGGGAACTAAGTATGCAGGTTTGCTGCCACGGAAACCACCGGTAAAATTTTTTTGTTGTAGTGCAAATAGACCACAGCCAGATAAAGCCATATACCAAGTTTCGTCGGTATATGTTCAAAATAAACGAGACCCCGTAAATTGGTCTTATTCTCGATAAGAATGACATTGGACAATGCATATGTACTGTTTTTAGAACTATCAATAATATATCTGTAACCAAGTGACCAAGAGAAATTATCACCAAATTGTATTTTTTAACTGAATCCAATGGTGAAAAGACTCAACTTCTTCAAAGATTATATGTAAAAAAATAAAAATTATAAATTTCAATACAAACAACCCCCCCCCCCACTCAAAAAATACCCCTTCGAATATATATATATATATATGTTTTGAATAAATGGTGTTTTTGGCATCTGGGGATATCGAAACAAAAATTTGTCATGGTCCCGAGCATAGGTCTTACCATGCCGACTACGGTAATAGCTTCTTCCCTATAGGGGAAATTCTCTAATAAGGAGTGTGTACATGAATTCCCTGAAATATAATCTAATTTAAAAATTCTTAGCTACTAAAGTCGGACGAAGGCGGAGCTAAACTTACACATTTCAAATAGCGGACACTTGGGCCTAAATAACAGTTGGGGCATGGGTATCAGGAAAGGTCTGGAAACCCAAATAAATGCTTTTCGTATTGTAATACTTTTTTAAAAATTCAAAAGATAAAAATGGTTTAGTATATTAAGGACAACGCTAGAAAAACGTAAGACAATGTCATTGGAAACAGCACAACTTTTAATTCCAATGTTTCTTACCTGGTGTCTCCGGTGGCATTGTCATGGGGTGTGCAGAACATTAAAAAAATAAATAACTTTGAAAAAAGTAAAATTAAATCAATAAACGAACATGAAGTGTGAAAAATAGACCATTAACGATTGCCTCCGTTCTGACCCTTTAATGAGCAATCCGGCTATTGGATGTACTTTATCGCGTGGAGAATTTAAGTGTATTTAATAAGCAATCGCCCATTGTCCGGTGGAATGCGTTTCGCAAAATGGACTTTTGGCCGGCTAGATTAGCCAAACCCCACTGTGCGGCGGCGGCGCGCGTAGAACTAAACATACGTTATTTACATCGGATTATTTAACGAACGAAAAGTTCTATCGACAATTGTATTTAATAAATATTTCAGATCATCTAATTAGCTACAAATTTCTCGCTAGAAGTTTGTTTCTACCTCAAAAATAAAAAAAGTTCTCGCTTGCTGACTTTTTCATGTCATGCTGTTACAGCTTTCTAGTATTTTCTTTATTAAAAATTACATATAATTTTAAACTAAAATATAGTTTTACTGTTGGATGCGGAAATTTATGCAGAAAATGAATATATATGTTTCATTGTAGTTTTATCATTATTAAGATGTACAGGAGCGTGTAAACGACAATGCGCTCACCGCTCGGGATTACTCAGTTTTGCCGTGTCCTACACTTTTGGTCTAGCCTGACAAAGTGCGGACCGTTTTCTGTCCGTTTCCCGAGCTCTCCATGGTTTCTACCTCGCTGATTCCACGCCACTAAACTTTTTTCACACCAAAAAAAAACACAACTCAAAACCTCAAATAATTTTAAAAAATCTAAATATTTAAAAACAAAAAATGCGCGCTCTTGTAGTCAAAGTATCACAATACACTGCGTATCAAAATCAATTATGTGTTTTTTTTTTAAGAAAAATAATATTGAAAACAAGCCCCAAAACTGAGAAGGAAGGGGGCAGTACGTACTGATAACAGTACACCTTTTCCAAGCGTGAGAAAGATTTCGTCCGTCGGAAGCAATACTATAATCAAAACTCAAAACTGACCAAGATTCTGAGGGCTCCGATAATCTGTGAGGCTGAAGTTTGCGATGAAAACAGCAATGTTTGTTGTTAGAGTTATTTTTATTTTTGACAAAACTAATGTTTTCTGAATACCTATTATTTATTATACATAAATGTTGAAAACTGTGTTATAAACTGTTATAATTTTTTCTAACGTATAACACGTTTTTCAGTTATACAGACTCATCTTGGGATTATTTAATCTGTAAGGTTATTTTTTTATTCTCTGATATATTGAATCCAATCTTCTAAAAGTGTTTGGATCACTAAAGTTTAATGACTCTAAAAACTCAAGTTGGGTGTAAAAATGTTTTTTTAACCATACTACGCTGTAATCACCTGTTTTTGGAACGTCATTTGAATACCGAAATTAGAGTTTTTCGGTCCAAGGGCCAAACATTTCGGCCCTAGGGCCGAAAGTCATCAGATCTATTTTAGCCAGTGTTGCCAACTTGTTTTCAAGCGTACACGACGTTACATGGTTGTTTGCTGTTTGTTTTTGGGAGGATTAGGAGGCCCCGGCAAGGCCGGCTAGGCACGTCTCCCTTGGAATATTGTACAGCCACCGGAAAGAGGGAAAAGAGGGATGGGAAAGGTGGTAGGATGGGTTCAGTCTGCCTCGCACCAGAAAGGGAGAGAGCCTTACCTAGATTCCGGGCTCTGTGGGTGACAACACCCTCGGACGATTCGCCCCCTAAGTCCAACAGACAGGGACCGCCATCGCACAGAGCCTCCAACCTCTCAGGGGTCGGGTGGCCCCAGGACGGTTCGTCCCCCAGCCCGGCAGACCGAAGATCGTCGGGTAAGGACCCTTCCTCCCAGGCATCCGTCCCAGGTTGCAAGGAAGATCCACTACTCCCTCCAGGGACTTGGACTAGACTGGGTATCCAGGCTCAACAGGGAGTCAAGCCCCCAGAAGAGACAAGGAGGAACCAAGGAAGGGAAGTTGTCACACTGGATAACCAAAAGACTTACCAATACTGTGACAGCTTCATTTTGCTGTACCCAATCTCGACCTCTGTACTAGTATAGACCAGTCAGAGAGCCGTCGAGGGCCGCTGTTATCTGGTTAATACGTGCATACTATTTTGTGTTCTTTGGTTGAAACACCGGATAAAATAGCAACAAAATTCAAAACATTGTATACTATTGATGTTTTGTTTAATGGTTAACTCACGAAAATGTCAATGTGCACTTAACCTCTGAAAGAAGAGTAATTGAATCTGCAAGAGGATTTATGTTTTCAAATAATAACAGCTGTACTTTCAATTTTTATGTAAATAGTGCAAAAAAGTAAAACAGAATGAGACTAATTCATAACCTCATATTTTCGTTTATAGGATGTTGATTTTTAAATAAATATTCACATTTTTATTTTATAGTGTTATTTCATAGAGTAGTATGGTGAAAAATAGCGTTCGCACCTCTACCGAAAGGGTTTTGCATAGCCATAAAACCCCACTTTCGGCCCTTGGTGCGAAATATACTTTTTTTTCTTTAATACAAAACTGTGATATACTGTCGCAACTTATTTAAAGTACTGCCACTTTGGAAATGAATACAAAAGATTAGTCGATTAAACACGACCAGAGCGCAAATAATCTGTAATGACGAGAAGTATTTTTTATACTTAAAATTTCCCTTTTAACATTTCCCTCTCCATCTCCAACCCTCCAAAATGACTCAGTTAACAAGTAAGAACTTGATTTAAATGGTACTAAACAGACGGAACGATAAACTATATATTTTTCAAAGTAAGCTAAAGGAGCGGCGGACCTTACAAGTAACGACCGAAGGGGCACAAAATCTGAGGGGGTGCATCATCTGAGGGGGGCGCATATTTTCCCGCTCCTATTACATATAATAACAATATTAAACTCGAATCATTGAAACTTCAATTATAATCGACGAGGGCGGATAAAAACAATTAGTTATAACCCGTATAACTTGCAATTTTTGCATCGTTTTGCGAGTTTTATTCACACTCTCAATACCAATCAGAATGCTCTGAAGTTGTCACGAAACGATAGAGGTCAAAACAACTTCTCGATTTGGAATAGAGGGGAGTGGAAGTTGTGTTATCTAAAATGTAAATTTAATGTTTAAGTATAATGAAGGTGCAACATGGTAGATACACAACTTTCTTCTCGATAATGCTTATCAACAACTTATAATACTAATATATAAACAACAATTTACAAAACCCGTCGGGTTTATATATACTTTGAAATAGTTTATTTTAGCGCTACGGACTACGCTCCCCACCCCTCACCTCGCGACTCGTCATGAGCGCCGATCCCCCAAAAGCGCTGAGCCCCGTGCTGGAGCACAGCTTGCACTGCCTTAGAGCCGGTCCTGGTTGGGTTGGTAGGACAACTTAAAAACTAAGTAGATACAAATCACTTCTTGCACCACAACACAACCAAATAAAACACCCCCTTGATAAAAGGGATTTTATATCGTCGTTAACATGGGTTTACGAATAACTAAAAAACGTTTAACGAATAATTTAAGGTTTCCAATAGGCCTAAGCCCATTTTCCCGTAACATGCAATTTGATACAGTTTTTTCTGATTGATACATTTTGTTTGAGCGTTTAGTCATAAAAAAATATCATATTAAAAATTGTAGCTAATGTTTAATATATGAAAACATTCATTATAGTGTTGGGACATTAATCATTAAGTGTTTTTAAACTTTCATCATTAGTGTTTTTTATATTACAATATTTAATACTCTTGATTTGACTAATGATATGTAGGCCTACCTAGTGTATTGATATTGATTTCATCCAAAACATGTGGTTTTAATATACCTTCTAAAACTATAATTTTAAGACAGGGTAGGGGTCATACTAATATAACGTCACGCTATTTTCGGCCTTTTATAACCCTCCCCCTCCCACCTTTCGCGCTAGTCATGCCTCCCCTACTACCCCCTTGTCGTGCGTCATGCTCTAAAATAAATTATGTAAACATATTTAACTTGATTTTAGCCATTCCTCCCCCCACGGCTACAAGTCTTCTTAAATTAAAAATGGTACAAGGATTAGGGAAACAAGTAAAATAAGTCATATACAATTATATGTATTTTTGTATATATTGCTACAACAATAATTATTGTTGGTAGACAATTTAATACAAACAAAACTTAAATATACTGTATACAAATGTACGATATAATATATATTTTCGTAAGCTTGCCTGTCTTTGATTAAGCTTGGGTTTACGCTAAGTTCGACAGTCTTTGGTGTCACACTCCTTCATTGATTATACATCCTACGGATGGATTATATAATCAATTACTCCTTGCATAACATTAACATTTAGTCAATGACTTCCTCAAAATTTGTCAATTCCAATTTTGTTAATTTTTCTAAGCTTTACTTAATATATCTGATTACTGTACTTACTTTGGTTATAGCATTGATTATAGTAGTCTATAATTACATTCAATTTTAGGCTCTAGGTATTGCACATAAACTCATCAATACAGTATTCCCGTTTACAATATATTTACAATATATAATACAATATTCCCGTTTATTGTATAGACTATACTTAATTTAAATTGAAAGTGTGACGCAATAATACGCGTCACGCTAGGCAATAATCCCCACCCATCACCCCTATCACGCTACGCAATACCCCCCCCCCCCCTGGAGCGTGACGAATATGCACGACCCCATATTCGGTAGTAGACCTTCCTCTATGCTTTTCTAGGGCTGATAATATAAACTCTTTGGATCCCACCCTATAAACTTTAACAACTAAATAGTAACTTGTATGATTTTTATAATCAGCTGATTACATAAATATTTATGACTTAGTTTACCATATGGTTTATACTCTATTCTCTACATAGCAAAAAAATCACTAATCATGGCAATAATTGGTTTTGGGCTTCCTAATTAATAAACCATATTATATAACTATACTTTATTCTATGTATGGAGTCATAAGTATGATTCAAAAATTGTATAGTAGGAGATGAAATTATCTGCATTTTACTATTGATTAGGAGGTGGTTATTTCCTCGTGTAATTTTACATATTCTCTAGACGTAATTAGGAGATGCGATTGGTTAAAACGTTAAACAGATATGATATACAACAAATTTCCCTAATATTGTAACAGTATTAACCTGTTAATCACAACTATTTTTCCCCACTTAAGAGGGAGCTCCAGTCATCTGCTTCTACCTTATTTTCCTGTAATGCGAATGTTAACTTTTAAAGCCACTCCTTCCTCAATAGATTATCCAAAATCGTTGATTAATGGCTCATTTTAAAGAACACAATATTTTTCAGTAAGAAAAATGTCGATATCACAATTAGTTAATCCATAAACAGTCGTAAATATTGAATAGTTTGTAATTTGATATTGGATAACCCATTGATGAGGGACGGCTTACGGCTTTGAAAGGTAACATTGGCCTAATGGGGGAAGCAGATAGAAAAGCCAAATATTTCGTCACTGGAGTCCACGGGATTTTTAAAAGACAAATAAATGAATGGGACCATAAAATATTCTGAAAGAATGTGTCTTTTTAATTTTCTACGAAATTTCAATCTGAAAAATCACTTCGTAACCAATTGCAATCTTTTTGAACGCAACAAGATTGCAGATCGCCGATTGCAGGGAGTCGCGGCCGTGGCCACAGCTGCTTGTCACGCCACCTCTACAACCGCCGCCGCCCGGCGTAGCTTCTTATCGTGGCCTTATCGCGTTAACCGCTATGCAAACTTGAAGGGCCACTCGGCAATGATAGCTAGTAAATTGTAGACAATTTGTTATTTTCCAGTTTCACCCTTTCAGAGGTTATTTTTTTTAGATTCCCATGGTGTCTTTGTAAACAGGTTATAAATAATTACATATTTTAAAATTTGAAATTTTTCCAATATTAAGGTGAAAAACATGTATTAATTGAGATTGCCCTTCAGTCATATTTGTTTCATCTTAGGCCCTATATAGGCTATATTTTTTAATATTAATTTCTTTAAAAACATTTATTCCTTCCATCCCTGATTTAATGTATAATATTACATATAATAATTATTGTTTAGTGAAGTTCCAAAATATTACAACCGACGTTTTTAATTATGACTTAATTATTTAATAAAATATCTTCACAAAGAATTCTTGGTTTTTTAATGATCTTTAAAACGTCAGCATCCAACTGTTAGTGGTTTTGACTGCAAAGTTGTTTTTATGGGTTAAAGCACTACTAATGGTTACAGCTCGATAGTTTTCATCACTGTAACCCTCTTTAAACTTTAAATGCAAATGGTTGAGACTTTTTTTTAAAGTATCCCCCATCAAATTCTTTTTCTGAAACAATATTAACCTTTTTTAGTACTGATGCCAAATTGTAGCAAGAGCGGGCTACAGTCCTCTGCATCTACCTGCTTCTCCGATAAGACCAATGTTAATTTTCAAAGTCCATCCCTCCTCAACGGATTATCGAAAATTGACGATTTATGGTTGATTTTAAAGTTAACGAAATTACCTAGCGATTTCAGTGACCAGAATTTTTATATCACAAGTAGTTCACACAAAAATTGTTTAGTAGGCTATTAAATATTTTTGAATGATTATTATTTTTGATACCAAAGTTTTGGTCCCTGAAATCGCTAGGAATGTTTTGCTGTTTAAAGTGAACCATGAATCAATGATATCGGTCAATTCCTCGAGGAGAGATGGGCTTTTAAGAGACTGGAGCCCACCAACAGCTCCTAAGCTGACCAAGGTCTGCCCTAGACTTGAGCAATGATGCGCGAAGAGTCAAAAATGCATCTCCCTTAACACAGTGACACCCTCTGTCTGTATATAAAGACTTTATTGCTTCTGTAGAATCTTTATAATTATTTAAATCACATGTTGTAAAGAAGCTATTAATTATTCCAAGTACTATTATTGAGAAATTCTTAAGCAGCTACCCACATGTTGGCCGAGTGACTGAAACGTTGCAGATAAATAATAAACTTAAACACAAGCGGCAGCGAACTATCCATCCACGTTATTTTATTCACTGCCACTAACCAGAACTTGACCAATGCCATATTCTACTTTATAGATAAGACTTAAATAGTAATGGAACAGGTGAAGAAGCAATAAAAAAGCGTCAAAACTTCAAGAGATCATCATGTTGGTTTTACGAAAAATTCGTTTCTGCATTCACTACCATTATTTGTGTCTTCATGCAGCTATGATTCGGGGACCCCCATTCCAGCCTGCTTCTTTTGCTCAATGCTGTTCTCCATTAATACAGTAGGCTTTATTCTGTCTACCTTGGATTATCCGGAGTAATGTAGCGGTATTGAAGTACACAATATGAGTGAAGATCAGTGAGCTATTATATAATTAGCCTTCCACAAGTAAACAAGAAAATGTCATTAAATAATCTACAGTAATGAACTTGGAATGCCTGACAACCATATTGCATGTAAAATCTCTGCATACAAATTCCCGCACGAGCTTTGTAAGCTCTTGGAATGTGAAATAAAAATGTAATTGTTACAAAATAAAGAGTTTGTCTATTGTCTGTTGTAATATTTATCCGGGTAGTAAAACATTTGGATAATCTGAAGTTATATAACACAGTCGTTACACACATGCCGGTCGCTTGCACATGGGCTACCATGCGACTGTACAGTAGCTCACTATATATTGCAGTTTCTATGATACTTTACGCGTACACTAATGTATCGCGGTTGCGTCTGAGACTTCGAAGGCTCTAGAGCGGGAGGAAAATGGTGTTTTTACTGCAATTTTTGTTATTTTGTACAACCTCGTCGGGTTAATCTAGAGTACGAATGATTTGGGTACGGATAATCCGAGATGTACTGTAGTAGCTTGGAGCCAAAGGTACACTGTATAAAAACTCCATAGTTAAATTTAAAGTTAATTTTGGGATCTTTTGTATATCGTACATGTTGTATATCGGACCTGTTGTATATCGGTTCTAACGAGAGTTTTCTGTTCCAGCCGGGCTGCCAACCACCCTCAGCCCGGGGAAGGGTCGCCCTACAAGCCTCAGCGTCCGCCGGCCGCTCCCCCCTCTCCCGCCACCTACGCCAACTACCCGCCCACCCACAACTCCATGCGGTATGTCCAGCAGCAGTCGCCGTACGGGACTGCTGTGCCCTATAGAGACAACCCCTACAACGTCCGTACACCTGTGAGTATACTGTAGGGTTGAGTACGAATAGGATACACTGTAATGTGGTGCTATCCTGATCTGGATACTACAAATCTGGATAAATAGGCGCTACTCTAAAACAGTAAATTTTTGGCAATTATCAATCTGAACATTTACATTTTACCACACCACTATGCTCAGGAAGGTACAGCTTGATGGTCGTATATAGTCGACACAGGCGTTTCTTGCTACTGACACCATGCAGCACCTCATGGTTGTACTGGGATTACTACGGAGAAGGGGTTACATTAATACAGAACTTTGTTGGCTGCTTCTAAATGCTGTAGAAACTGTATTACATCGGCCAGCTCGTATGGTTTACACGGGATCCTGGTGAAATGAGACCAGATAAATCAAGGTTTACTGTTACTGCATGTTTTCATTTCTAGGAAACTGTCTTAGGTACCTAAGAAAGGGCGGTTAAACTGAAGGGTTGGTTAAGAGGGGGTCTACTGTGGATTTTCCCTTGGTGAACCATACAAGTCCAAGTTTACTCATTAGGAGGGATTAACAGCTGACCGAAGCAGATAGGATGTAATCCCCCCTTAGCAGTATCTTGGTACAGTTTGAATGTTTTACAAGCTTTCTCATTGAGTGGCCCGGGCAAGTTGTTGCCTTTCCTTTTAACATTTAAGATTTGTAGAATGGTTACTAAATAAGATGTGATAATACGTAATGCCATATATGTACTCTGAGTTGAAAAAGTGCATTATGTAGCCAAAACAAATGCTACACCTCTGACAGCAACAATACTAATAACACCTATTTTCCACCAAGTTAAGTATAAGAGGGAGGGGTATATGAGTAACCTACGCCACAGCAAGCATCACTGTTGGCCTCAAGGTGATGGTGATTTTGGATTTCGGTACATGGAGGTCACGGGTTTTATTTCCGTGATGCCCACATTCCTTTTTGCGTAGACATCTTAGTTATAGTGATATGCAGTTTTTATCACCGGAATCTGCCGGAAGTCCCCTTCTAGTTTTGTCTCGTTAGAACAATATTAAATTTACGTTTGTGTTAGACCCCACTTAAATGTGACAAAAAATCATTTACGTTTCATATTAAAGCATTAAATACAGTAAAATTATTTTAGATTTGTTCTGTTCAAGCATTGTTTTTTTAATTAAGTAAAAAAATCTTTTGTGATTATCAATCAGGTAAAGGTGGCAGAAGGTTAACATATTTCTTATGGAACAGAACTCTTAAGATGACGTCCGGCAACTCCCGATGAATTAATGTACTCCTCTTCTTAGTAATTGAGAGTACATAGTTGGGATGACTAAATAGTTTTGCCTATGAATAACTTAATAAATGAATGGTTGTAATTGTTGCAGACTGTAGTGAACGAGAGGCAACAGCCCGTGGAGTTTGTGAGGAGTGACAACATGGCGCCTCAGGTTCGGCCCCGGATTTCCCTGCTGACCAACCTCCCCACCACACCAGAGTACCTGCCTGCTATGTCTAGGAATAGGATCCAACCGTGAGTCACTTAGCCTTAGTCACCTTTAATTGGTCACAACATCTGCAAGCATTGTTTGTATTAGGCCATGGTGCCCGAGGCCTGGGGATTTAAAAATGATTATGAAGATAAACGATGATTGACGCATGGCACATATTTCTTCTGTATGCTCAAGAGTCAGACTAATAACGGTGCCAGAGTATTTTTGGTTATTTTGTTTCATTTTAATTAACTATCTTTTTAATTATATAATTTATCTTGCCCTAAGAGGATAACCCCAACTTCTAAATCATGTACTGTAGAACCTCGATCAACTGCCACTCTTTTAACCATCACTCTCTATTATACGTCATAGTCTGACATCGTAAAAAAACTATGTTTTGACTTTTGAAACATGGGTGTTATTGAAATTGTCTTTACGAGCCAATGGGGTGTGACTGCAGTACTCGCCAATGAGGCAGTAGCAAGGTTAGTGACCTTGAGTTTTCACTGTTGTCTATTATTTTAATAGCTCAGTAGTGAGGAGTAACCTGTGTGTGCTGATCAGTGTTCTTGAAGTATCATTACTGTATAACAATTATCATTGAAATTAAGCTGTGGCAAAACTTTGCAATCGATGATGTTTTACGGGATTTTAATTTTTGTTGTTTCTCAAGATTAAGCACAGATTGAGTCACACCATAAGATCATATTTTTATTACGAGTGTACATATAAATAAAAGAAGTTATTACGTTTTTTATATTGTTTATTATGTTCTAAGAAATTTAATTTTGGAGGGAAATTTTCATTTTAATAATGTGTTTTTCAGCGGGGAGCCATATCGGGAGAGGGAAAGAATCATCGACTTGGTTACGCCATCACCTAGGTAGGTCTTTTACTAGTGTTATTTTATATTTACTGACCTCAAAGAAAATCATAAAATTAAATATTGAGGTTGTGACAATGTTTTACTTTCAAACTGAAACATTACAAATAATCTGATGTTGAATATGAATTTTAAAATATTTTTACCACTTATATAAATACAAATTCAAGGCTCAATGCGGTTTCGCATATAATGTGAGCGAGCACACCAGTATATGTTTGGAACCAAATTTATTCAATGATTTGAAATAAGGTATGAATTAAAACAAGAATATGGAATATGCCTTTCTTATATAGAATCATGTATATATAACATTTTCTCAAATTTGTCTATGATTAACATTTTGATCCTCCCATCGTAGGAGTGTATCACACAGCATTAAGCTGACACGAGGATGTTTTGCAGTTTGGAGCACTACCCTAGGGAGCAAGCAATGGAGAGGAGTGTGGTGGAAAGTGTCCACGGCATCAGTCGATCCCCGTTAGTCAGGTAGGCGTTGTTCTCGGTGGTCTGTGGTCTCTGTTAGGTCGCCCGCTTCTCTCTCTCACACTATCTGTTGTTTCAGTGGTCCGCCCTCGTATCAGTTGAGGGTCAGGGATATAGAGTCTATGACTGTGGACAGGCTTGTCAGGTGAGATTCGTTGTAGTCGCTGTTGGATGTTGCCCAGCATGAGACCATTTCTGTGTCACCAGTCGGGAGACATTGAAACCGTCACTTGTCTATGTGTCGTTCCTCTTCAGCCTCACATTCCCATCGCTAGTTGTATCCGGGGATATATGAAATGTGACCGTGACTCGCGGTTATGTTGCAGTTCGGACCGGCTTCCGCAGTATCTCGCGAGGGAGAGAGACGTAGATTCGGTTCTGGACTGTGTGATTACTTCTTCCTCAAGGTACGCACTCGTTAAACCTAGCATGGGGCCGTGTTGAAAAAACCTGAATCTAGTCGTTGCTTGCCTCATTGGTTATTGGTTACGCCATCACCTAGGTAGTTCTTTTACTATAGTCCGTCCAGTTAGGGAAGGCGGGTAAGAGATTAAGGCCCCGCTCGGGCTCCCAACAATAGCATGGGACCGGCCGTCGGCGGCCGACCGCCCGCGCTAATCAGGCGTGAATCGCACACCACTCTAAAAAATTATCACATAAAAGTAAGCGTAATTTGTAGTTTTTTATTGCAGTTTTGATTTCTACGTGTGATTTTATGAAAAACTAGTCCAAACACGACGCAGTTATGTCAATTAGTAATTACTGGTTGTAAAAAATTGCATTTTGCTTTATTTAAATTTGTAACTTTATTGGTTTCAAATCAAACTAAATTAAATAAATAAAGTTTATTATCACACAGTAACACAGTATTGTTATACAGGATGTTAATAATCAAAAGTTATTTTTATATTTACAGAATATTTACAAACAGGATAAAATATTTTTACAAACTCAACTCTCTTATTCTCTGTTTCTTGTTTAATTTACAAACTAAGGCAAACACGACGGAGTTATGTCGACAGCTCTTAGCCACATATAGAAACGAAGTTCATTAGCCTTTGCGCGTAACCCAAACGCTACGTGAGTGAATCATGTAAGGGATATTCCAGCGTGACTCATGCGTTACTCACTTGGACTGGACCAGCCAAAAGACAGTTGCTTCTGAGAGCTAGTCGGTGCAGTAAGTGGTTACACCTTTTTAGTGCTGTCTTAGTGTGTTTAGTGCGACATGAGTTCTAAAAAACGTGAAGTTTTACATACGCAAGCAAGAACAATGATTGCTTCCGTACTTCTTTATTTTGAAAAAGAGAAAAACAACGGAGGTCCACTGCTTGAGGTCAGGAAAGTGATGCAGAGAGCAGCCGACGCGTGTGGAATATCTTTAAGGACTGTAGAGCGTGTAATGGCAGAAGTCAAGAAATCGCTCGAAACTCAAGACTTGTGTAACGTTCGGGATATGGACATAGTGGATCAAAGTGGTGATGGGGGCTGTGAAGACGGAGACGTTAGCACACCACTTGATAACCCGAGGGAAGATATTGTTATCCGCACGCCAAAACGACATTCCAAGAGGAAGCGGCCTACAAGAGATATTGACGACTTTGACAAAGGAGCTATACGAAGACATATAACGGCCTATTATGCTCGAAAGGAAGTACCAACCCTCAACCAATTTTTTACAACCAGTAATTACTAATTGACATAACTGCGTCGTGTTTGGACTAGTTTTTCATAAAATCACACGTAGAAATCAAAACTGCAATAAAAAAATACAAATTACGCTTACTTTTATGAGATAATTTTTTAGAGTGGTGTGTGATTCACGCCTGATTAGCGCGGGCGGTCGGCCCCAAGCTATTGTTGGGAGCCCGAGCGGGGCCTTAATCTCTTACCCGCCTTCCCTAACTGGACGGACTATAGTGTTATTTTATATTTACTGACCTCAAAGAAAATCATAAAATTAAATATTGAGGTTGTGACAATGTTTTACTTTCAAACTGAAACATTACAAATAACCTGATGTTGAATATGAATTTTAAAATCTTTTTACCACTTTTATAAATACAAATTCAAGGCTCAATGCGGTTTCGCATATAATGTGAGCGAGCACACCAGTATATGTTTGGAACCAAATTTATTCAATGATTTGAAATAAGGTATGAATTAAAACAAGAATATGGAATATGCCTTTCTCATATAGAATCATGTATATATAACATTTTCTCAAATTTGTCCACGATTAACATTTTGATCCTCCCATCGTAGGAGTGTATCACACAGCATTAAGCTGACACGAGGATGTTTTGCAGTTTGGAGCACTACCCTAGGGAGCAAGCAATGGAGAGGAGTGTGGTGGAAAGTGTCCACGGCATCAGTCGATCCCCGTTAGTCAGGTAGGCGTTGTTCTCGGTGGTCTGTGGTCTCTGTTAGGTCGCCCGCTTCTCTCTCTCACACTATCTGTTGTTTCAGTGGTCCGCCCTCGTATCAGTTGAGGGTCAGGGATATAGAGTCTATGACTGTGGACAGGCTTGTCAGGTGAGATTCATTGTAGTCGCTGTTGGATGTTGCCCAGCATGAGGCCATTTCTGTGTCACCAGTCGGGAGACATTGAAACCGTCACTTGTCTATGTGTCGTTCCTCTTCAGCCTCACATTCCCATCGCTAGTTGTATCCGGGGATATATGAAATGTGACCGTGACTCGCGGTTATGTTGCAGTTCGGACCGGCTTCCGCAGTATCTCGCGAGGGAGAGAGACGTAGATTCGGTTCTGGACTGTGTGATTACTTCTTCCTCAAGGTACGCACTCGTTAAACCTAGCATGGGGCCGTGTTGAAAAAACCTGAATCTAGTCGTTGCTTGCCTCATTTCGCTTTTGATGTTCTCCGGCTTGGAATTTGTTTAAGGATCCGTCACTGTGTTGCCCAGTTTTCCCCGAAGGTGGTGGATAAGGTAGGATCTGTGTACTGCTCTTGGCTGAGCATGGCAGCACCGATCCATTTTCCTGTAACCTCGTCTCATTGTCTTTACACACGATCTTCAACATCCCTCTGAAACCTTAACTGCATAATTTAAGTATGTGTTTGTTACTATTGTTTCATGTTTATTTGTTACATCATATTGTTTTTCTATTTACAAATTTAAATAGGTAACCTTTGTGTACGTAGTCTGAGTTAGTGTGTTTGTTTATTTTTAATATTTTCCCCCACTAGTTTTTAAAAAGTTAAAGAAACCCACACAAGCCAGCTTGGCTAGCTTTGTTGCTTGGTAATTAGATATAAATTGCTAAATTGTGCCTTCTAATTTGTTCTCACCTAAATAAAAACGTATTAAAACCCTTCATCTTTGTTTTTAAATGTCCTTTATAATTATCACAAAAATAAAATCAGTCAGTTATTAAATCTAGAAGCCTACAAATGTCTTTGAGTTACGATAGAATTAGTGTTGGGAGCCAAGTATGTTACAATAATGACTCGATCAAGATAATATTCAGTGGAGGCTGAGTAGGGTCGGGTCTTGACTTGTCGATATGTTACAGCAGAAAGCAGGCGAGAAAGGAAGCCAGACGAAGGAAACACAATGACATCTATTACTACCATGACTTCTATTACAACCTAATGACGAGGTACGCGCGAGCGCCAAGCGCTACGTGTCTGTTGGATGTTGACCACTGTCACTGTTGATGTTCTGCCGTGTGCATGACTCTCGACGTCGCATCTGGCACTTCAAATAGAACCGTCTATCTCATTCGACATTTCATTGCTTACAATTTTCTGGAGGGGTCGTTGGTTGTTAAAATGGACTACAAATAATTAAGGAAGGTTTTCAAAAGAAATGTTGTTCACATAAATGTTTTTGTGTAACTCGCTTCAAAAAGAAACTCGCCTACAAATACTGTCGTTAGTGGTATCAAAGCTTTTTGTGTTAGTGTAGGTTTTATGTATTTAATTTGTTCTTGATGTTTTTATTTTAAGCTGGAAAGTTAATGAGTGACTGAGAAAGTGGTATAGTTAGATTACATTGAAGGGATTCAAATTCAAAAACGTACATCATTACAGATGTAATCAGTTTTAAAGATTGCGATTGTTTTATACACATCAGTGTTATTCCTTTTCAATTACCTTAGAGGCAGTAAATGATTTTTAAAAACTAAATCCCACTTTAGTTTTTTTAAACTACTGATCAAGCTAATTTATATTGTTGTGTACCAATAAAGAATTTTTTATTCAGTAGAATGTTGAAAACAGATTTTTATCTGTATTTGTTCACAATTTCAAACAAGTTATCAGAATAATTTAAGGGGGAGGTCCTTCAAATATAAAAGTGGTTAACAGTGTCTTATCAAAGAATTAAATGAGCTGAGATTTGTGGCTCAATCTCTGTCTTGATTTATACCACTTGGTAATTTTGTTTCTTGGTATAAATCAAACTAAATAGTAACCTGTAATGTGCATTTTTAGTAAATGTTTAAATCCGTCTCAATGTTTTGTTGGCTTTTAAAGATGTGTTTTTAAGCGCTACAAAATGTTTAGTCTGCCCAAATTCCTAATTCAGCGTTTACCACCAAAATTTGTTTAATTTTTCTTAATATTTTTCTTTACTCCAGTTAAATGGCATAAGCTTCCCTGGCCTCTTTATTGTCACAATTTTTTGGACTCGTAGAAATGCATATAGTAAAACAAATTCTTCATGAACTTCTCTCAAATATGTAAATTCTTCACCTCCAAATTTGTCAAGTGTTAATAAGTAAGCCTTAAGACTAGGGGTGTGCTAGTAGTGATTTTTTGAATCGAGTCGAGTCGAGTAATGCCAATTATTTTCGAGTTTTGAGTATTTTCGAGCGAGTATTTGCTATCAGTTGGTAGTTTAAAATAGTGTACTGGGATTTGGATACCATTCTAGATTTGATAATCTAATCATGGTTTCTAACCAATATATGAGTAGCAATACAAAGTTTTGGCCAGTAAAATCAAACTGGATTAGGTATTGACAAATAAAACACGGTTTGACATTTGTTTCCGGCCGATAAAACACCGTCCGGTTATCATTTGGCCAATATCACCTGGTCCAGACATAGTTTATAATCAATATTATATGACGAAATCGTTAATTAAGGCCGATATTAACCCTTTACTGCCGACCATTTTTTTTATGACGTTGCTAAAAATGCCAGACCACTATTAAGATTAACAACACTGGTTTTTTTTGAGAAGCTTTCTCTCGATAGCCTAAAAATAACATACTTTCCTTTCGTAAGTATATTTTTTGGCCAACAGCAAACTTGTTTTTCAAGAGTGAAGGTATTCCTTTACGGTTTTTTCGAACTGTGCCTGTTATGGATGTGAGGTTTTCATACAAGTGTTGAGCCAAAGGGATGCTGGTAAAAAAATTAGCAACGAAAAGATGGTATCCCTTCCTCAAATATTGTCCTAACTCTAAAAGCTTACAAACTACATTGTAAGCAAGCCCAGTTGATTTTTTTTTGTTTTTATTGCCCCTGTAGCAAAAAAAAGCCAGACAATATTTTGACACCGAGTCGCAAAGCATCCACATCTTGATGCCCCATCGATGGTGGTGCTTGTTGGGCAGATATTGTAGTATTTGGGAATGACTCTTGGTCCCTACCAGGCTTTCATCAACTGAAATTTCACGATGAGGGGTGTAATAAGTCCGGGAAATTCTATTTGCATGATCTATCAATGGGCTGAATTTTGCGCAGGGGTCGTAACCAGGTTCACCTGGTTTAGCCAATGACCTGTTATCAACAATATGAAAAAACTGAAGCAAGCACTCAAAACGATTTCGGCTGAACATTTTTCCGAACCAGGGAGTAAGAAGGGATCCTGTTGTGGACCAATAACTCTGGATGGTAGGCTTTCTCATGAGACCCATGTTCAAAATAGTTGCTATAAAAGCCTTCATTTCTGGTAAGGTTACATTCTTCCAATCTCTGGCTCGAGAACTTGGCGATAAGTTATTGGAATGAGTTGAAAGGTACTCTCTGGCATACTGATTTGTTCTAAGTACAAAAGAATTCAGAAGGTTGATTGTGAAAAATAGATTGAAATATGAAATGGGAGGTGAATCATGCGGAGGGCAATGTTTTGGTCCAGGCAATTCATCAAAGTTAAAACTGTGGGGGAAATCCGGATCATTATTTTCATCTACAACATCCCATCCAAGATCATTCTCATTGGCAACATTTTCATTTGGATCATTAGGCCTAGGCCTATGATTTTCATCTGGTACATAATTCGCTACAACATCTTCTATAACTAAATCTGCTGTTGTAGGCCTAGGAGGTGATCTTGGCAATATGAAGTTGGGCTCATTGTTATCATCTACAACATCCCATCCATCATAGTGATTGGCATTTCCATTTGGAACAGCTTCATTTGGATCGTCATAATTTTCATTTTGTACATGAAAATAATTTGCTACTGCATTATCCCTACCTTCATCTACTTCTGTAAGCCTAGGAGGTGATGTTGGGGTTTGAAAGTTATTGATTACATCGGCAATAACGTCATCAACTGTACTTGGGGTACGCCTATCCCTAACCCTACGTCTTTTTTTAGGTGTTTCACCATCATCAGATTCGTCAGCAGAAGGCTCTGATTCCACATAATAATCGGGATCTTCGTCTGTGTCGTCCTCAAACTGTGGTCCTAAACCTGATTTAGAACTAGTGTCTGATTCAGAACTTTCACCGTCTGATTCTGTTTCAGACTCTGAAAGGTTCTCAAGAAAACTGTCACTAACATCACCGTCGTCCACAAAATTGATTCCATCGCCCAAAAGATTTTTTACAATGGTGTTTTCACTCACAGGCGATCGACTTCGCTTGTCCATTTTCGTAATAACATAAAAACTGTAAGAACTAATCCACGGATAAATCCACAAACATAACCAACACCGGTAAACATAAACAACAACAATCGAAAGACGGACGGCAGACAACACTCACTACACAGAGTAACTGTTGACTATGCACAGACGATAGGTGAAATCAATGAGTATAACTTTATAGGTTATACAACTCACAGAGTATAAAGTGTACTTTTTTATGTTCCTCATAGTCTTGACAACGAGAATCTCAAGTTTAGTGGCATTTGGTAAACATATAAGGCCAATAAGTTATAAATAGTAGACGTGCTTTATTGCGCACGTCGGCGTTTTTCGCACGATTCTCGACGTGCGCAAATGCGCACGTCGGTAGTAAAAGGGTTAAGTGGCCCGGTCGCCACTTTTGCCGATATTATGTATACCGTCGTCATTTTCGGCCTTTAGTACATGATCCAGTCGTAATTTTCTGCCTATGTTTTCTGTCATTATTTACGGCCGAAATTAAGCGGTCCGATCGTCATTTTCGGCCGATTTTACGAGATGCGATCGCCTTTTGAGGCCTTTACTACACGTTTTGTTTTGGCCGATTTTACGTGATGCGATGGCCTTTTGCGGCCGTAACTACGTGTTTTGGCCAGTCGCAATCATTAGCGATAGTCTGGAAATCGGCCAGAAATACTCGCTCGAACTTTCGAGTATTTTTCAAAACTTCGAGTTGAGTTCGAGTATTAAAATACTTGGCCGAAAACTCGAAGTTTCGAGTACTCGCACACCCCTACTTAAGACACAAAACCTGACCCATAGGAGTAAGGTAAAAATAAATTTATTATTACAAAATAACTTTTGCTATTCATATCAAATTTAATAAAACTGCATGAAACATGATTGATTATAAATAGGTGTAAACTGCCAAAAATTGAATGAACGTTTTTGTACAACACATTTGTCTTTCAAAATATGTCAAATCTTCTGTAAACAACTTCTAAAGAGTTAGTGTTTGTTTGTGTTATTACTGAAAAAATTGGCCCATTGAACATTCTCAAACAAATAACAGGCAATGCTAAAAATAGCGATCACAGACACACTATACTACACCTCGAATGAACGTTTTTGTACAACACATTTGTCTTTCAAAATATGTCAAATCTTCTGTAAACAACTTCTAAAGAGTTAGTGTTTGTTTGTGTTATTACTGAAAAAATTGGCCCATTGAACATTCTCAAAGAAATAACAGGCAATGCTAAAAATAGCGATCACAGACACACTATACTACACCTCACTATACTACACTCCTTCACTCAATTGTGTTATTTACTCAACACCCACCCACCAGTCTTGATAACACCAGTCTTTAATAATCCTACGATATCGCCTTTAAAATAATTCATAACCACACAAAGTTTTTAAAGAGTAATTTTTGCACTAAACCGATTTAGAACATCCTTACTCATCTTGCGCTATTTTAAAAATGTCTTTCCGGAATATCTTTACTCTTGAGGTGACAGGGAAGAGTTTTAAACCTAAATTATTCTAACGTATTACAGTTTTTATATAAGTATGGCAAAATCTCGGCTGTTGATAAAATTAAACATAAATGATGTACAAAATAAAGACGGAATGTTTACTATTTTTAAATAAACCAAGTAAGTTTTTTTTCATTAGTTACTTCATCTGAATTTTTTATTCTCAACTATTGAACAGATTTAAAGGATTGCTTTCTGCAGAAAGCATAATTCCATCTCAGTTTTTCATCCCATTTTTGTTGTTGTTGTTATAAACATTTGCCTTTTCTGTTATATGTCGTTTTGCTTTTTAATCTTCTGCAGGATTCTTCATCGAAAGAAGCGGCGTCTCAAAGAACTGGGAAAAAAATTAGAACTTACTGGATTTATGGTTTTTGTGTTTCTGGTGGCTGTATTGTTGGATGTTTCTCAAGGTTTTTCAGAGCGTGTAAGGAGTCATTTCTGTAACACCCAATCAATGTTTTAGGGAAGGGCCGTATCGAGATCGAGAGCGAGAGAGGGAACGGGAGCGGGAGAGAGATCGGGATTGTGTCGTTGTTCCTCCGACCCAACCCAACACTCTGCAAGACCTAGGCCCTTCAGTGAAGAAGATCCGTCTGGGGGAACCCAAACCTGAGCTACAACAACAGCTCAGGATAGAGACCAGACAGGTAATTGATTATGCCTAACCGGCTCATTTGGAGTAAATACAGTAAATAGTAGTACAGTGCCTTGCACCAGTGTAAAACCAGGCTGTCAGTAAGCCCAGTGTTAAAAGTAATTGTAGTATTTTGGATGGCCTGGTTTTTCACTGCAACACACTGTATTTTCTTAAACCATTTCCTTATAAGTGATTTAATAGCTCTTCAGTATCATAGGAAGGTTTTTCAAGCGCAAACCTTAATACAAGTCACATTATGTTTTAGTTAATTTTCCAGATAAACCATGTTGGTTGTGAATGAAATCTTAAATAACCAAATACAGTAACAATCATTTTGGTTTAACATTTAAATATAGTGTGTATAATTTAAAGTATTATTGAGATAAAGTATAAGCAGTTCATTAAATACCCATCTTCGTGTGTATTTTAATACAGTGGCAATGCCCTCCGTGAACTTTTGGAATTAGAACATTCAGTTGAGTCTTATAAAGAATGAAAGAGATTTGTGCTTTACCCCTCAGTACTTAAAAACACAATTTTTAAAACTAGAGTTTTTTTTCTTAGATGTAAAATGTTATAAGTATTTTTGTAGCATAACTTAATGTTTTAAAAATTGCGGGGAAAGCACATCTATGCCACTTAAGCGATCCCTGTAAGGGTATTTACCCACAAACTCAATGAAAGGAATGGAGTGTACCGCAAACTGTTCTAAATTACAATACAGTTTTTCATCAGCATAGTGTCAGTGTTTGTAACAACGGGATGTAATAAAAATGTCTTGCAAAACTACAAAATATATTCTAGTGGGTTCTAGTGAAGGCCCACCCACACTATTTACATTACGCTTGTGTTTCATTAAAGTACACTTAATTTTCCACAATTTTACAAAGGAAGTAGAGAGATGTCAATGGCTGCACTGTCAGTTTTGATTAATGTGATCTTCCTGCCTCATGTTTTGGTCAGCAAAAGGAAAGAAGACCCCTGGAATCTTGCATTTACAAAAATTGCAGGCGCTACCATATGTTCACTAAGCCAGGGCTTTGTGCAGCATTTATTGTTACGATTTGGTAAGTGCCTATGACACCATAATACCATAACAATGCTTAACCTGTATTACATTTTGACGCATAAGAATCATAGAACTATAAACATAAAACGCCTACGAGGGGTCTTCTTTCCTCTCACCGACAGTATGAATCATAACAAACATTTCAAGTCAGAAAAGGATTACTTTGTTCTCCTAATGTGGTGTAAAAATTCATTATTATGATACAGCGATCCATACTTTAGGGACCGACGGAATCGGGACCTTGCCGATCTTGAATAGCAGACATTTCTAAATGCTATTAGCTTTTAAAAGAAACAACTAAAATATTAAACAAATCAATTTACTTTAAGAATTTGAAGAAAAGTTTATACAAAATATTTATTGCATATTATCACCTATAGGGAACAAGGCCCACCCAAAATAAAATATCTAAAACCGACCCTAACATAGGTACATACATAAATATATCCTTTTTTTTTCATATCACACTGAAGAAAAAGTTGTTTTATGCGATTTTGATCGCTGAAACTTGTTTCTGTCTTCCTAAAGCCTATAACCAACTAATCATGTGATGTGTGCAGGAGCAACTAAACCCCGCACCCGCATATAACCCGCAAGTAGAAGCCATCTCCCCCACTGGACCCTCGGACAATGTCGTCGAAGATGCCAACTTCCGCTCCACCAAAGACGATCTCCTTCAGCAGATCAGCAAAGTCGACCGAGAAATCAGCAAAGCTGAGACTACCATCCTGAAACTGAAGAAGAAAGAGGTTACTTATTTTACTGAAGTAGTCTTATTTTACGGGAATTTGTCTAGATGTATTAACTGTGAGTTAGGCTTAACTTGGAAAATACAGGCTTCTAACTACAGTAGAACTCCAATTATCCAAATTAATTGGGGATCGGGCCAATTCGGATATGCAGAAATTCGGATAATCAGGTATACCTCGGGAATTAAGCAAAAAATATCACCATACATAAAAAATCAGAATTTTATCGACAAAGTTATTATAAATGTAGTGAACAGAAAGTGAGCAAACTGTATCAAGAATATACGACATAAAAATTAAATTACACGAGTTAAATTGAATACAGTATATACAGTTGCTCTTTTCAATAGGCCTACATACTGTACGTATTTCACTGTTCAATGTTGGTTATTTCACTTGAACATCTCGAGCAAAGTGAGTTTATCACTTAGCGAAAGGACAACACGTTTACGTTTTGTACTCATTTCGAACGATAATCTCGGTGAAAGAACAGTAGCGACTGATGATGAGCAGGGCGGGAAGGGGGTATGACGGATTGTTCCCTGCGAAAATATCGTCCGGAAGGTAACAGCGCAGGCTTTTATTTTAGCGCTCACGGCGCATTATCGCTACACGCGCTCCCGCTGTTATTTTCTTGATTTTTATATTTCTATTATTTCACTCAAAATCGATTCGGATAATTGGATATTCGGATAATTGGGGTTCGGATAATTGGATTTCTACTGTATTAGAACTTAGTCTTGTAGAAATTCAGTAGTCTCTCAAACTCGTCACAATGTAATCTAAAAGGTTGTTTAGTTTTTTTTTTTTATGTAAAGTTTCCAGAACCTTTTTAGACAATGAAAAAATATATAGTTTTAATTTAATTGTTTAAACTAAATCAAAAATAAAATTGTTACATAACCAAAACTGAGAAACTTGCAGTAATATAACTACTTAAATCATTACTAAACTAAGTTCAGTAATCATTCTACAGTACACCTCAGATTGTCCGGACCCAAATCATCCAGATCATGGGTAAACCGGATGAGGTTGTTCGAAATGAAAAAAATTGTAAATTACATTAAAATCACAATTTTCTCCCCCACCATTTCCTTCCAGGTCTCAGACGCAACCACAATACATTAATGTACGTGTGATGTATCAACTTGCAATATAGAGTGAGCCACCGAACAGTCGCGCCATTAGCACATGCGCAAGTGAGCGGGATTTTGCGCCTTTTGTTACTGCTGACTGTTCATTACTAACATTAATGTACAGTCCAAATTTGTAATAAAATATATTCAAAGTTAAACACCTGCAAAATTTACATATCTATTCTATTTTTCAGTCTTTCCACACAATTTGCAGCATCAGTATTGCAGGCGCTCTGTCCCAATAGTTATTTATGCAATGTTATAGTACCTTCACATTATCCCAATTTTTCGCTATCCTGATCAATATTCTGCCACAATAGTAGTCCAGATAATCCGAGGTGTACTGTACTTAATTTGTTCGATCTAAAAATAACTAATACTTAGGGTATGTATGAAAAAAAACTTTAAATGTGTGCACTGACTTTTCTGGTTATTGAGCATCACGTTTTTAAGGCTCTACTGTACATGTTAAATTCTTAACTTTTTTATTTATTGTAACTAAATTTAAACTGTTTTAATTTATACCTTTGCTAGTGTTTGAAGATGACTGATACATGACCATTTTATTTACATAACGCCTCATATATTTCTGAATTGATTTTTGTGAATCATTAAATTTATCGATTTTCTTTGCAATTCTTATGTTGTTTTATTCGTATTAATAGTTATTAATTATGTTTTAAGTTACTGTAATTATATTCTATCTTTGAAGTCAAAAGTTAAACTTTTAATTTTGTAACAAAGTTTAACCAATATTTGTATTCTTTTGAGTGGGGATGTGTCGGTTCAAATTGTCGTTGGTTAGGGTTATAATAAAAATCAGTTCTTGATTCTGAGAACTTTTGCAAAATAAAAAAGCTGTTTTCGTGATGTCTGTTTTCATAACAAATATATGTTTATGTTCTTTTGGAGAGATACCAGTTCAGAAACAAGTTTGCTGTTTCCATTTAAGTAAAATTTGCAAAAGAAGTAATGATGGAAAATTAATTGTACTTGGCTATTTCTTTTGGTAAAATGAATGATGAATTTGAACAGCACATACATTAAAAAGTAAAACTTCTGTTATCTGTACAGCTTTTTCAAAGTACACAATTAAGTGTTCCGATCTTTCTTTCATTAAAATGTTTAAACCAATATAAAGGGGTTTTTTTTTAACTCGTCAAACAAGTATTTAAGTGTGACTGACAGTGGAAATAAATGATTGCAGCAAGAGTTAGCGGAGGCAGCTTGTCAGCCAGACGAAAAGAAAGATGATGAAGAAGATCGTTTAGCCCAGCAGCCCAAGCACCAGTCTTTAGCTCAGAAAATCTATGCGGAAAACAGGGTAAATGGAAATGTAGTGTTGTTGGTCTAGATTACCTCTTCATAATCTACATTGAAGAATTGTTCATAGATATTATTTATAAAAAACACTTTCTGTTTTTGGTCAAAGGCATGCCATATGGAAGGGGGGAGGGGCACTTGCCCTCCCAACTTTTGATAAAGAACATAATTTCAGAAAAAACCAGACCCTTAAATAATGTGCCAATGTGCTCACCCAAAAACTTGTCATGGTACTCCTATGTTTTTAGGTCGAGAACTTACCAATGTCTTCGAGAAGAGAAATAATATTGTGTAGCCCGCTAAAAGAAGATAGCTTTCAGGAATGGAAAAAATAACTCAGCCGTTGTTTTTTAGTTCTAAATAAGTAATAAATAAGCGCAAAGTGTTTTTAGTTTAAAAGCTTATTAATAATGATAATTATGGCCACGATACACATTCTGAATGTAGTTCTTTTACTTACTCAGTTAAATTTTTTAAGCAGGCAAATATTGTACAAATTGTCATTAGGTTAATTTCAATGAGGGGTAAAGATAAGGCATAGCTAACTAACCTGTTTTTCCTTCATTGCAACGACTACGGCTTGTGTTTTTTCCTAAAACCTAAAACATCCATTATGTTGAGACAAAGCCTACTTATACTTTTCTCTTTTGTTTCAGAGGAAAGCCCAAAAAGCTCATCTTGAGATGGAAAAGTTAGGTCCAAAAGTGGAATTGGTATGTATTTATTATCATTATATTATTTTTTTATATTTCAACAAATTCATTAATTAAGAGTTTTAGTTAAGGATATTCATAGTCCTTGTTTTAACATATTTAATGGTTCTTAAAAGAATGACTCCTAATTGTTATGAAGAGGAACAACTTTTCTTTCATGTACATTTTACTACAGGGTAGTATACTATAACTTACTTTAACTGCAAAATGATAATATTGGGGTTTTGTCTTAAAAATGCGTAACTGTTCGCCAAGAGTGAATGTGGTGATTTGAGATATTCTTGTAAAAACATAACGTATGACCTATCCCTTTAACTTGATGCTTTAAAGGGTCAACCAGTGGTTTGTTTAGATGTTTCAATTTTGCCATTCAAGTACGAGCTGTTCAGTTACTCGATTTGCAATAGGATTATGTAGGTGAGTCGTTGACGTGTATTCAAGGTCAAGGTGATGAACTCTGAAACTATGCAGCGGCCCTGTCATGGGTTCGAATCCCATTCCTGACCAGTAAATTATATCATCAGTCCTGTTCCTTGTTCTGTAACAGCTCGCCCCTTGCTTTGCTGTTCCACACAACCAAGTCTAATCTATGTGGACAGGCAAAGTAAGGCGCTGTCCTGTGTGAGCGGCGAGTGATCCGACCGAACGGCAGTTGTGTCCTGCGTGAGCGATTTAGAGATTGAGCTACAACTGCTTTGGGCGCCGCGACGGAGTGACTGGAGTGATCAAAACAAAAATGCTGTTCTCATCGCATCGCTCCATTATCGTTTCAGTCCCTTGCTCCGCCATGTAGGATACTCCTGCATGAAAACCCAATTTGTCATTTTCGTATTGTTTGCGTCGCCCATGCAGGACAGCGCCTAAGGCAAAAGAGGCTACCTCTGTTTTAAGAAATTATATCATACCTCTTATTAGAATATGTATGTGGTAAAATAAAAGGTAATCTTTCAATTGTGTTAACGAGTGTATTGTGAATGTTAGGGATCTAAAAAATAACCTGTTTCTAAACTAAAGCAAGGATTTATCTTGTGACTGGGGATAAGGACACAGTCAATGATGAAACCATTTATCAGGGATCTGCGATAGGTTAGAATTGCCATAAGACAATATATGAGAATTTGATTGGATGATTATTAATGAAATGATGTCATCAGGATCAGTGAATAATATTTGCTACGCGTTTTTCAGCCTCTGTACAACCAGCCTTCAGATACAGCTGTATATCATGAAAATAGGAGGAAGTAAGTGTTTTATAATAGTTTTTTAATCTAACAGTTAATTAAAAACCTAGTACTGACCCTTGATAGTTAAAACAATAAATTTTGCTACGGTAGTGTATTTTGGAAAACAATAAAAACAATTTACAGTATGATTTAAAAAGCAATAGATCAATTTATGGAAGAAGGAGGAAGAAAGTAGCCATTATCATTAAAGTGTAGTGTTTTGACAGTTTGACTGCGCGTGGGACGTGGGGCGTGTTCCCGCCACGCAGCAACTGTTCCGATAGGCGCGGTCACATTTTCAATTCCCTGTTAAGGAATGAGATAATCACTGTATGGTGCTGTACTGTGTTACAACACAACTGGATGTAGTTCTACAAAGCGTCAACAGGTCACAGCACAATCCAGATAGCAGTAGTCAACCAGGGTCGCTATCTAGAGGGACTAAGTAGGACGAAAATGAATGCAAGGAAGTCCCGTGACGGCCTCGCATCCTGAGCGTCACGAAAAAATTATCATCTTCCTCCGGCCCAGCCTGAGCTCAAACTGAGTCATTGTTTCTAATTGGACTTGGTGGGAAGCCGGTGTTCCACGCGCAGTCAAAGATGTAAAATACTAGCAGTATAGAGTAAAACTTTTGATAATGTACTCTCGCTCAATATGACCCCTTATTGGAAATCCTGGCCATCTTGAACTATTTCAGTTGATTAGTTAACAACTGTTAAGATATAATGAAGAAAAGTACTGTATACATAAAAAAAATGGGAATTTCTGATGGCAATTGGTCGAAAGAGGGATTTGGTTTTCATTTTACCTTGGTTGAGATGTTTACAGTTTTTCTACAGGGGGTAGACACAAAAATACTAATAAGAACAAGTTAAAACTGATTAAATAAACCCGTCACGCACACACCCTAAACCTTTGAAAATACATTTTTAGTCTTATAAACAAAAAGTAAGTCTTTAATGAGTGATTATAAGTATTGTTTTTTTCAGGCATTTTTTATTCAAGAAGAGGCTGTTAGAGCACTTACGTAGTAAAAATAAGGAGAGAGAAGCGCGGGAGAAATACCTGACGCAGACGTACTCAAGGCTGGTACAAGAATGGCATCGGAAGGTGGAGAAGGTGAGAGTTCAACCCTGTGAACAATAATTTACGTAATAAATTGTTTAGTATTTTGAGTAATTTTTCATCATACCCAATTTTTGTTCATGCATTGCTATGAAAAAAAAAATATAAGGTAGGTCTAGTTGATAATTTAGCGATAATTAAGTACCAGATTTTTTTCATATATACCCTAAATAAAAGATACAGTTAATTTAATTTGTGAAAAACTATATCCTTAATTTAATTTGTGAAAAACTATATCCTAACTACTACTGCATCAAAATTATTAAATTCAAATTTAAATCAAATCACAGAATAGTAAACGTTCTAGTGTCTGAAGTCCTCTGGGGAACTAATTAACTAAGCAAATTTCTTACTGTGTTGATTGTAGGTTTACCTACTGCACAAATCTATGATAGTAACCTCGTTAAGTCAATATATGGAAAAAAAAATTCATATTTGTTTATTTCCACTTGTTAATTGCACATATGAAAATAAATGTAAACGTTGGTGAAATTGCACTTTTGCTATAAACTTTATTTGGTGTTTGTCCACAAATTTCAAAAGGCTGAACATTTTTACGCATTCGGAAACCGAATATAACAATGAGGATTTCACATTTGGCGGGATTTTAGATTGATGCCGCCCTTTTGAATCGCTGTAAAATCAAATCAAAATAACTTTATTCATGAAGCTCACATGTTGTTCAGAATGGTGTCATTTACAAATAATACTTAATATTAAAATTAAGCATGGTTTAAATTTGAGGGGTTTGGACCGCTTTCCCTAAAAAGCGTTTGAGTACTTTATTTGGCTTTCAAAATTGTAATTGGCGTTGAAATAAAAAACAATTAGAAACAACACGCATGATTGCAAATGTTCTTTACTCTCTGGATGACCCTTATATAATCTCCTATGGAAAGTTACATTAGACATATTTTACCAAGGCCTACTTTGGGATGGAGCTCAGTTGTCAAAAATATATTCTCTCCTAGCCAAGAAAGTTTTATCACCTTGGTTTCATATTTACCTTAACCATGTCCTCAATTAAAATAAACTTCCTATTATTTATATAAATACTTTCAACCAATAAATTAATGGTTGTTGGCAATGTCAAAGTGGTACGAAGAGCCATCCAGTGAGGCAACTGTTAAGAGTAAATATTTAAATTAAAGTGGCACCATAGTATTATAATAAACTAATACCCCCGTTGCAGCAAACCTGTGTACTCAGCGAATTTCCAATGCATAATATATGTCTCAATACCACATAAAGCCGCATACCATGTTTCATACAAATATTTCATATATAAGCGATTTTAATTATTCTCCATAAGAATAACATTGGTAATGAGTACGTAGGTTTGCTCAAACAAGGAACACAAACAATTGTTTTTTATCCAAATATAATTAGAACTAGGCGAAGCCACATACCAAGTTTCATCAATATTCAATCAAATAAGCGCTATATAACATTCTAGATATTCTCCATAAGAATAACATGGGGGCTGAGAAAGCAGGTTTGCTGCAACAAGGAAGATAAAAATGTGTTTTTTTGCAATTATCAATATAACTCAACCAAGTGAAGCTACATACCAAGTGTTCTTAATGTATATTCATAATTAAGGGAGTCATTACATTTTACTTACTCTCCATAAGAATAACATGGGGGCTGAGTACGCAGGTTTGCTGCTACGAGAATAATCAACAAAAAATCAATTTTCTGTACAAACCAATATACCAGTACTACGTGTAGCCACATACCAAGTTTCATCAACATACATTCATAAATAATCGAGATATTAAATTTTATTTATTCTCCATAAGGATAACATTGGACAACGTACTGTGTTTAGCACTTTGAATATCTCTGCAACGGTTGGGCGTGGAATCACAATTTAAACACCAAAATGATTGTTTTGTGGAACTGAACAGATTGGTAAAAGCAAATGTGAAGTTTACATTAAAATAAACTGAGGAAAAGCCAAAAACCTTTTTCCCATAAGATTAACATGGGAGATTTTATGAGTAGGTTTTTTGGATTTTCTCTGCAACCACTAAACCTAGGTTAACAATTCAAAATACTATATTATTTGTTTTTTAAGCTCTATAATATGGTTAAAACCAAAATTAAGTTTTTTAAAAATTTTAGGGTGAAAAATGCAAAAAAACTGATTTTTGGAAAATTTAACCCTTTGAGTGCCGCGGCATCATGGCCATTTCTTATGCATAAATTGCCGGGCTAATTTCAATGGAAAATGTAGTAGTTTACTTAAAATATCATATAAAATACAATTTTAGAGGTATCCATGTAATTTTTTATTTATTTTGTTTATGAATAAATTCTCTATGAAATAGTATAAAATAACTATAATCAGAAAATAAATTGGGGCTTAAAAAATATGTTTTTATATAAAACAAATTAAAAATTTGTTTTTTTTCAACTTTGACTTACATAAATTATGCTAAAAATTTAATTTGATATTTTTCAACCCAATAGGCAGAAAGAGCAGAAAATGCTGATCAAAACTGATGTATAAATCATCAATATCAATTAATGTTTGCAAAAAAATAAATGAAAATATGTTACAATTCAAAAAAGGCCCTAGGCCTAGGCTATGTGGTTACTAAGCAACATTGAAGTACAATTTTGTAATATAAACAAATATTATTTTTTAGTTTGTTGTCACTAAACATGTTTATTATTACTAGTATATAAGCATTAGGCCTACCAAAGTAAATGAAATGCACAATAAACTAGAAAACAAAAGATGTATGTGTATCTTTTACTTTCACAAAAACTTCGAATGTACGACAATGACACTGTTTCCAAAATCATTGTAAACTAATTCCCGAAGGTTACTCAACTAGTTTCTATCTATTCTGCTACTTATTTTTATTTCATACGTAAATAGGAAGTAAAAAACACTAAAGTATAACTTCAATAACAATAATATAAGTGATATTTACGTCAACAACAAACCTATAACATTACACAACAACAAATACAGACGATATCTGCGACAGAGATGACTAAATTAGGGTCTGCTAACAGACCAAAGGCAACGAAATTGCTGTAGATCTGATAGCTGGAAGCTTCTGGATCAAAACAAAATACTTTGAAAGCCAGTACCTTGTTTTGATATGAAGTACTACGTAAAATACCGAGAGTCGCTGTCAGCGACGCTCGGCAATTTATGCGTAAACACATCGTGTCGCTATGAGCGACGCTGTGGCACTCAAAGGGTTAAAAACCCCATAAACCCCCCTTTCCCAAGGTCCGATTTTTCTGGTTTTCGAACTTAGTCATGAATGTCATTTTACACATTTGAGCCAAATTTCATCAAAATCGGACGTTTTTTCCTCAAGTTATCGTGTTAACGGACACACACACACACACACACATATATATATGTATATATATATAATTCATATATATCAATTTGAACGAATAGTGTTTTTGGCATCTGGGGACCTCAAAACAAAAAGTTATCACGGTCTCGGGCTTAAGTCCTACCATGAGACCTACGGTAATAGCTTCTTCCCTATAGGGGAAATTCGCTGAAATAAAGTGAGCAATTGTATAGGCTAATTTGAACTATAATTTTAGTAATTATACATAAATACAGCTAGTTTTGTCAGCTAATTATTAGTTAAGACACTAAGAATGTTATTGTTAAAATTGATCTTTACTGTGTTAACATGTAATAGATTCCTAGGTCATAACTATATTGTTATATTTTATACATTTGTATGACGGAGTCATGTGTTTGCTGCAGAATATTTCTTGCTATGAAATGTAAATGTTATATGCCAATAAAATAAGTATCAAAGTTTAAAAAGAATGCGAGTAACACTTTCATAACGTTAATTCTAGTGATGTGTCAAAACCAAAACTTGAATCTCAAAACCACCAAAACTTTGGAAAAGTTTCGGTTTCGAGATTCGATCGGTGAGTTTCGAGAATCAAAACTCGAAACTGCTGAGATTTTTTGTGTCTTTATTGTTGTTTTTTTAACAGAAATCATGCCCGTGTTTCGATCAATAATGCAAAGGTCAAAAGCCTACTGTCATCGGTCGTCTACCTTCACCTTTTTTGGATTATTGATTTTTTATTTCTGAAAGAACAAACTCTAACCAAAATATATAATTAGTTTTAATTAATTTTTCTGGATTTATTTTTCATAACTATACCCAGGCAAGTAAATAGGGTTTCGCGATTTGAGTTTCGAGATTCGATTTTGTAAGTTTCGGTTTCGAGATTCGAAATTTCTTGTTTTGACCATCACTAGTTAATTCTATAGTACTGGGAAACGACCGAAAAACAGGATAATACTTAGGTGAGCCTCACGTTGATACAGGATAAATCAGTATTCATAATTAAAACTTGGCCTATTCAAAAATCTAAACCTCACCGCAATTGTACATCATTAAATTAAGATTAGCGGTACTTTTCCTGTTGTGATCAGCAGTTATTTTCTTATCTGTGATTTTGTAACTGTTATTAGAAAATAAGTTATATAACGGTTAGGCAATTTTGCCACTGCAGTAGACTCCCTCTAGTCCGGCCTCGGTTGGTTCGGCCGTCGGATGGACCAGTCAGCCTCATATAAATGAAATAACAACCTGCGGGAAGGTTTCCCAGGGCAGAAATCGACCAAAATCAATTTGTTTGTTTATTTTCAAGCCAAAATATAAACAAAATATCTCAGTTCAGCTGGCAGTTGAATTTTGTTTATTATTTAAATTGCTTAGACCATTAAAAGTAGATTTTTTATGAACTGGTATGTTAATTTAAATCGGTATTTTACATTTATAATTAACGCCGGCTAGTTCGGCGATTTTGTAATCCAGATGAGAATCCTGTCCCGAGGTGGCCGAACTAGAGGGAGTATACTGTAATTACTAAGGGGCTAAACAGTTATTAACAATAAACTAAAACCACTCCTACTCAAATCACTGGGTAACCAAATACTGTGAGTAGGCCATAACTAATCATTTATTCGTACATATTTTTAAGCAGTTAACTTATTACTTAATGGTAGGCATATATTTCCTAGCGTGAGCATACCAACAGATCTTCAACCATAGACTAATTACACATTGCCGCAGTTACTCTATGGTTCTACTGGCTAACGGAATAACTAATCTTTAAACGGTTTAGTAGTACCTGCATATTTCTCCTTCAGTCAAAGGCACTTTTGAGGTTAGGTAGTAGCCTATGGTTAAATTGCTTGGAAATGCCTCTTTCTAATTAATTTCATTTATCTTATTTCTAATTACATAATCACTGATAGTTATTAAATTATTCGTCCTCAGTGCTAAACTGGTAAAGGTTAGTCAGCTGCTTTCTCACAATGAATATCTAACAGTTAGTTAACAATTTAAATAACGGGTTAATTTAGAGTAACAGGAACAGTTATAATGGGTATCCCAAAATAACGATTGAGCTCATCACTACTTTCCTCAATGACCTGTAAGTACAATCTGGAGTTGCTACTCTTAGTTTAAAAATATTATCTCACCAGTGGCACCATAAGCCTGCATTGTTCTGTCCCAGTACCAGCTCAGGTTGACAACACAACAGAACAAAATACTAACTTCGGCGGCCATGTTGATAGGACCCTTTTTGTTGGTTGTGACTCCTGTATGTATTATACCTCACTGAAATTTCTGTTGCAATTTTTGTTCTCAGAGATTACCTTTATTAAAAAAAAATCCTACTCTATGCCATAAACCATAAGCACACAGATTGTTGATTGTTTTATTTAGTATTTGACAGTGGACAGTGCTTTGCTCTTTAACTCAACTATTTCTATTTTACTTACATTCTAAATTGAATTAATAACTTACAATTTTTAAACATTATATAGGGTTGGATATTTTGTTGTAAAGCTTCAGCTAGGTAGTTTGTTTTAATTATACTTGTCTGGCTACTCATTCAACTTGATTTTATGAAGCAAGAATTTGTTTGGAACATATTTTGAATAGTTACACATGAATTGGTTTAAATAAAAGTCAAATTACACTCATTTTTATATTCAACACACTTATAAAATAAAATTCACTTTGGCTAGGTCTAAATAGGCTAGTTCCCATAGGCCCAGTATAGGCCATAAACCCCCATAGGCCTAAACTATTGTTCCTGGTGTCGTGAACTCGTTGACCACAGCAATTTAAGTATTTAATATTACTCCATCTTACACACACTAAAGAATTTCACTATCGTTTATAGTAGTGCTATATTTTACCTAGGTACTTCAGGAAAATTTTGAGGTTGGAGTAAACTTAGGTCTATGATTTTTTAGATAGGATACTTTTTTAACCTGAATTATACATCCATGAATTCACAACTTAAATATTCCCCATCTAAGCATTTAAATTGGTTTGAACCCAAACTTAAACATATGGACTGCGGGGCACTCACTGGTGATTAATTTCGTTCTTTGCCTCCACGCTGAGCGCTCACTGGTGAGTACCGGCTCTGCACCAATTCTCTTCAGTCCTCGAGCGGCAGCATTGCAGGCGTTTTGGCGGTTAAAATCCTTTTTTTAAGTGTAACGTTGTGTTGCTAAACTTATGTAAGTAAAGTAGTCGCGAGAGTCAACAAATGGCGAACAGTAAAAAGGGTTTCATGGACCAGGGGTTTTTGGTTTACGTTTCATAAAAAGGGTTTCACCATAGGTTTTATTTAGTTTCTCACTTGAGCTACATTAGAGACTCCTGCAACATTATACGATTTGTCTAGTGTTATTTTAATCTATCGCGGATAATTTATGGGGCATTTCCGCTTCGCCAGAAGTGAACTGAGTAAGCTCCAATTGATTGCTAGGACACTATCCCATCGAATGCACTTTTACCGCACAGCATGCAGTGTCCAGTTTTGCCAAAGTTTTGTTCAAATGTACTTTTCTGCATTTCTACACACAATTATTGCCGGCCAATGTGTTCAGATTCTCTTTTACTTACAGTGGACTCCCTCTAGTTCGGCCACCTCGGGACCGGACCACCGGCCAGACTATCCGGATGTACTATCAAAATTTTAAATATCCCTATAAAATGCATTACCTATGCTTAAAAATCAACAAAAGACGTTGTTTAAACTTTTTACAACATTATGTACTTACCAAAGAGAAGATTTGGACGTCTTGGTTGAATTTTCATTTTGTGCCACTCATAGATACGTTTTTGCAATACATATTAAAAAGTAAATACCCATACCGTACTAAGGATAAAACAGAAAAACATAGTGCGACCGACACAGTGAGTGCGACCGACCAATTACAAGCTCGCCCGTAAACTAAACTGACATAAATAGTTTACTGTACTTCTACGGCCGGAAACTAAACATTCAAGATAAAACCTGTCGAATGTCGTACACCCCGCACCGCGGCGACGTGACGGATATGACTCACCTGCAGGACCGGCCGGACCATCTGGCGGCCGATCCAACCGAAGCCGAACTAGAGGGCGTCTACTGTATTTATATCTCTTAGTGATCTCATAGTCGTATGTTACGAAAAGATATCTTAGTTGCATTGTGAATGCTGACTAACACTAGTGTGGCAATTCCAATATAACCTAGTTCTTTATGAGATTTAATAAGGTAAAACTCCTAAAAAACAATAGATCTATTAAATTCATAAGGAATATAACCCAATACACATAGTCAAGTAGGCCTAATCATAGTAACGGCACAAATGCCTAGATTTATTGTCTCGCATGAATGTTCAACATAATCCGCAATGGGTAGAAAAATAGGCATCTTCACAAATAGACATTCACTTTTAAACACATAGGCCCTATTAGAGGGCTGTTCAGAAAGTAACCTCCATTAACTCATATAAGGTGCAGTAAAAAATTAAGGTTACTTAACAAATAGCCCTTATATGTAACACACATATGTGCATTTAAACACAACATTTTCTTGATGGCTTGAATTGATGGCTTGAATTCAAATTAGTAAACTATTTGAAATTGACATAACATTTTCTTACAGAGTCTGTTTCTGTGATTTGATTGCATTTTATTTTGCTGTAGGAGCCATTATTCTACTTAAAGTTTTGCCTGTTTATCTTCTAAATGTTAAAATTAACCAGGCCACATTGTATAATTTCAGGGTTATTTATTGGGAATTTAAGTTGTCTGAAACAAGCCTTAATTGGATTAATTTGCTCTATAATAACTTATTGTCAGAGGTCAATGTTTCTATTACATACCGACCTAAAATTACAATAACCATCAGTAGAATGAGGACAAGATCACAGGCAATAAGAGAGGAAAAAGAGAAGAAAAAAGAAGTAAGTTCTGTAATTTTCACTCTTAACCCTAGAAATGCTAGGCCAAGTCCCGATTGTTATTGTGCAACAAAAAAACTCAAATCATTCGGGTTCTTCTCCCATTTGATTCGCAATAGTTTATAATTAAATGAAGTAGTCGGGTGGTTTCTTTATTTTCTTCCAACTGTTTTTACTTATGAAAATTAGTCGTTGACTGTTATATTACGATCATTTTAAATTGTGGATGATAAGGTTTTTTGCTATAATTTTAGTCCCAAAAATGTAGGCCCTATATATTTTTGTAATCTGTACTACATTTAGCACTTTTTTAGGCTATCTTGATATTATAAACTATGCTTTTTACTCATGGTTGTGGCACTTAAGTTGTAATTTTAGTAATTAAATTGTTCAAGTTTGACACCGTTTCGGAAGCGTGCATTAGTGGTAATTATACTTTGATCCAATTATCTTCATTTTACTGACTATAATGAGTATAAAGTTTATATAGGTAGATTCTTTATATTTGTTTTTATAAATTTAAGTAGGTAATGGGGAAAAAAACAATGGCATAGAATTTTGAGCAAAAATAGCAGTTCTATGGTTAAAATTCTTTCTTTTCTACAAAGTAACTGACTACCGGTGACATCAGTGACTACCGGCCTAGGGTAGTTATGAATACCTACTGAAGTAAATTTCATAACTATAGTACTTTTTTAGCACTTGCAAGATTTTAATCTCCACCCAAAACTTTCTTTTTGATTTTTATGTTGAAAATGTGAAGTTTATTGTCAGTGTAAAAAAGTTGTTTAAATGCCTTTTATAGACACTAGACTAGAGTTTATAGTAGAAAGTTGAGTCCAGTTTCTCTTATCAATAATAGCCTAGTAAATACAATGGCATTAGTAAGTTAGTATTAGTAATGGCATTAATATCAGCAGCTGTGTCTGATAGCATACAAATATAAGAGCTACTATGGTTCATCTTTATCCAGAAATCAGTATTTTATTGTCTCCAAGCAATTTACACAGCAATTAATTGACATGGGCAAAAAAATCAAAATAAGAGAATATTGTCCATGCATTATACTGATTCACTGACTGGAGTGATTTCAAATCATCGAAAGCCATAATTAAAACTAGTTACCAATTCAGTTGCAGACGAAAAAAACAACAAAAAACTAGTGATATCTAATATTTAAAATTCAAGGTGGTAGCGAAGTGCGGAGAGTAGTGCTAAACCAAGAAATAAACAGCAAACTACATGCAAATTAGTTACATACCATTAACTCGTATGTATTTGTACCCGTGTGTATATGATGATCTTATTGATCTGCTACCTATCGCTTCTTTTGAAACTATCTCTAGGAGAGTTTTAACAAAGTACAACGAAATACAATGTCTCGTAAATTCTTGTTGGAAAACATCAATGTGAATGGGTAAAACCACATGTTGGGTGAATGATTGTAGTTTAATTATTTTTCAAAAACGTATTTCTCTTTAACATGCTTTCAATGGTTACTGAGGGAAAAAACTACAAATACATACAACTGCTTTACTTTAGGCTCGGTTTTTAAAAGTTCTCCTGCCAATTTGTCAGTTACTGCATCAGAATAGTGTTATGATAGGCAACAGCTGCAGCCATGTTGACTCACAAGCAATAGTTAACCTGAGTAAAAAAGATAAATCAGGTTGAGACTGTTCAAGATTAATTCAAAGAAAAATTGCTGTGAGGTTATATTGATAACTAGTTCAACATTAGTTTGGGATTCGTGACGGATTCAAAACCATATTTTATGTATATTTATTGTCTTGTATTCAAAGAGAACACAGTTTTTGTAAATTTATTTGAAAGTGTTATAAGACTTTTACAAATTTATAATTTAATCCTGTAATTATAATAACACAAACCATGATGGTCAAACAGTTGTTTAATTTTAACATTTGACTTGCATTATGGTACTAGGAGAATCACAGCCATAATATATGAGATTTAATTAGTATAAAGACATCATAATCATTCCTAATGATTCCTGATTATGAGCCATACAAATGTTCAAGTGCTTTAAGAATGTTAAATTTTATTCCATACCAACATTCTTTTTAACTTTGAATAAATTATGTAAAAACAACAACCTTTAGACTTTAGAGAAACCTGTCACATTACCCCCGTCAACCTTGTGTACGTCGTTGTTAATTTGTTATTTTAATTTTTCATTCCAGATTTCCTCGTGATAACCCTCCTGATAACTTTCTTGTTTCCGTATAGAACTAAGTAACCTTGTTAAGAACTTTTTAATTTACCGTAAAACTATAGTAAAAATACGGTACATGTAATAGAATCCGAAATTCTCAGACATTATGTTGTTGTATCATGATATATGAAATAAAATTTGCTTGTATTCCGCAGATTGAAAGTTCTGCAAAAAGGAAAGCGAAGGATGCTAAAAACCGTGAGTTCTTCGAGAAGGTATTTCCTGAGCTGAGGAAGCAGCGGGAGGACCGAGAGAGGTTCAACCGGGTGGGAGCCAGGATCAAGAGTGAAGCAGACTTGGAGGAGATCATGGATGGGCTTCAGGAACAGGAGGTAAGACCTAGACGAAATAGTGAATGGGCTTCAGGAACAAGGTGGAATATCAAAATGTGTTTGGTTTATAAAGGTTGGAAGCCTCTTCAAGCTCAAAAGTGGGGGTTTTATTAAATTCACTCGGCCACATTTGGCATATAACTCATATGATACCCACATGGTGAAATAAGACCAAATGCATTTTTGAATTGTTGTAAGCTTGCATTTTACTAACACGTTCGCTGCGGGGCACGCCCGTGACGTGTTTCCGCCACGCTGCAACTGTTCCGATAGGCGCGGTCACATTTTGAATTCCTGGCTAACTAATGACAAAAAAACTTGTGCGGTGCTGTACTGCGTTACAACACTACTGGACGTAGTTCTACAAAATGCCAACAGGTAGTAGAACAATCCAGATAGCAGTAGACAACCAGGGTTACCGTGTACAGAAAATAAGTCGGATGAAAACGACTGCTGGGAAGTCCCGTGACGGCCGGGAAATTTACGGTTGGGGGAAATTTACTACCAACCTACACCAAAATAAAGCTCGCATTCTAAGCTACATGCTGGCAACAAATTGTTTACCCCGCGCGCCACGCTGGAGCACACTGAACCGGTAAAGTTTGTGTTGACACAGCGCATGCCCGTGGTCCGCGCGGCGGCGAAGACTCGGACCACGGGTTAACCGTGGTCCGCAGCGAACGTGTTAACAACTAGCTGGCCCGACAGACGTCCTGTCCTAATGTCATTTAACTTTTTTTTGTCAAATGCTCATTCATTTTCAAGATGAGCTCGTTCGCTTCGCTCAATCGCCTCCAGGATAAGCTCGTTCGCTACGCTCACTCGCCTCTTTTTATATAGAGCTAACTTGGGCATCGAATAAAAGAGTTTGAGTTGCCATTCAAGTAGATTAGTTATTTCCATAATGAACATATGTTTATGCCTTTCAAGTATGTTTAGATATACTCCTCCTTACAACAGATGTTTGGTGTAACTAACTAACATACTAACCCAACTTTGTTTTATGTATTTAGATAAAAATACTATAATTTATGTGAGAAAGATACAACAATTTTTAGAGCTGAATTTTTATTTTTAGAGCTGAAATTTGTCTTAAGTTTATAAGGTGATAGTTGGTTTACCTTTTGTTCTGTCAATTCTCTTAATTTCAGACATTAAATAACATAACATTGTAAAACATTTTATGGTTTTATAAACATAGTTAAAGAAGGAGTCATGGTTTTTAAAACATTATACCGGAGACTACATAAATTTTAATTAGTTATTTACTTAATTTAATAGTGATTGGCATGAGAATCTAAAATTCTCTTTTGTCGTCCTAGCTAACAAGGGTAGTGTTATGAGTTGCTGCAGAAATTCCATGACGTAAGGCAATCTGAATTGTAACAGAACAACAGAATTAAACCTCCAAGAGATGGACTTATCTTTTATATAAAACGTTTATTTTTATGCACATAGCCACACCATATATTGCCTGAAATCATATAGCATAATTCTGAGTGGCTTAAAAATCTTTGATAATGAATTAACTATTTTGTTCCTACTAATTATTTAACTAAGAAAGTAATCCAAACACTTATTTAACCAAATATAAACATTTTTAGATGGAGGACAAGAAGATGAGGTCATATGCTGTGATTCCCCCCCTACTTTTGGATGCAAGGCAACGGCGGTATTGCTACGTCAACAACAACGGGAAAATAGAAGACTTCGCTGCTGAATACAAGGAGCGACAAGTGTTAAACGTGTGGACAAAAGCGGAAATAGAAATTTTTAAAGAAAAGTTCCTTCAACATCCAAAAAACTTTGGTGTGATAGCCTCTTACCTCGATCGTAAAAGTGCGTGTGACTGTGTACAGTACTATTACCATAGTAAAAAGGAGGAGAACTACAAACGACTTCTGAGTAAGTGCCAATCTTCTTCAAGTGAAAATGATAGTTTATTACAGTCAGAATCGATGTTTCTAGATGATTTGGCCTTATCACAAATGCCTTTGAACCAAATTGTTGACAGTGGAAATGATCCTTTATTACAGCTAGAATTATTGTATGCCCAGTATGGGTTTGAATTCCCACACACCCCAAACCGAAATATTAACAGGGAAAATGATCTTTTATTACAACTAGAATTATTGTATGCCCAGTATGCGTTTGAATTCCCACATACCCCAAACCGAAATATTAACAGGGAAAATGATCTTTTATTACAACTAGAATTATTGTATGCCCAGTATGGGTTTGAATTCCCATACATTCCAAATCAAAGAGTCAGCAATGAAAATTATCCTTAATATTGCGATTAGAATTTACGCTTGGTTTGATTTCAGTTTCTCATATGTTACTATCTAAAATGGATAGTAAATTAATCCTCTACTTCAGTTATAATTAATATAGCCCAATATGGGTTTTAACTCCCACACATGCCTAACCAAAGTGTATATCCCTTTGAACACTTTCTTTCATTTAGGGAATGAGTTTTAGTTTTTTTATTGTTACAATTAAGACTCACTGAACACGACTCAGGTTGTGCTATCATAGTTTCTACATTACTATTCTTAGGTTTAAGGAATTATTTCAAAATTGCCTATGGAAAATATAGTAACAAATTCCATTTCCAAGATTGTATTTTGAAAAATAAGTTTGCAAACAGTCAAAATAGTACTTATTTTATTACAAGAACAACGGCAAATATGGAGTAGTAGTATGGTAATGAATATTTGTAACTTTGCAGGGTTTTCTAAATTTGGTCTAAAGGCTATACACCTATTCAAACAGGCTTATTTGCAGCTCTTGTCTATACTCTTGCAAAGATTTACTTGTTTCTATAAACTGTGGGTTGTTCTATTTTTACCTGCTAGATATTTGTTCATTTAAACCAAATTATAATGTAAGATTCCTGATACTTATTTTGAGGTACAAGAGTATGTTTAAGATTTTTCCAGGGAAATTTCAGAACCGTGGGTGGTCCTAGTTTTACCTGCTAGAAATATATTTTTACATTTAAGCAAATTTTTAATGTTAGGCTATTAATAATTATTTTTAGGTATTAGTGTATTTTCAACATTTGTTTCCAGAGAAATGATACATTGAGAAGGTGAATGACTTTGGGTTTGATATCAATTCCATTGTGACTGTTACTTACCATGTAACAATCGACACATTTATAACAATCTTCAACTTTTTACTCTTTCTTAGCCTCTTTTTATTTAGAATTAAAACAGTTACCTTAAGGTATGTGATAACTAGCAGTAAAATATGATACGCTATAATCACAAATTTGTATCCATTGTTTTAGCCCCTGAGCTGTACGAGTAATTGTAAGACTAAATTACCTACTTCTGTATTCTCTCAAACAGCTCAAAATGTGTAAATCGTGTTCAGGACATGTTTCGGCGTTAACACACTGTCCTCAGCTGCTCATTTATAATGAAGTTGTCAACCATTTGGCTTCGTCAGGAACATTAAAAAACACATTCACAAGTATACAACACGAACAGTTAACAAACGAGGCAAAATTTAAAAAATAATTTGGACAGGCCTGCCTCAACAAAACGTCGACGTGGCGTGATCGTGACGTTTTGTGGCCTGTCCAAATTATTTATTAAATTTTGCCTCGTTTGTTAACTGTTCGTGTCATATACTTATGAATGTGTTTTATGTTTTTTCATGTTCCTGACGAAGCCAAATGGTTGACAACTTCATTATAAATGAACAGCTGAAGATGGCATATTAACGCCGAAACATGTCCTGAACATGATTAACACATTTTGAGCTGTTTGATGGAATACGTAAGTAATTTAGTCTTACAACTATAATCACAAATTAAAACACCTCCAATCCAAGACTTGACAGTAGGCATAGACTTATATTCAAAATTAACAGATTTTATGGAACTTATAAAAACCATGACCCAAATTGAGTTGAGTTGACGTCTGAATGAGCTCCTGCAGCGGCCCTGGGTCTGGCCCCCTCTGCCGGCCCTGATAATGAAATATGGTAATTACAAATTAAATATCTAGAGGAGGTAACTTTCATAAAGCCACTAAACTCAACAAAAAATTCAAAGTTTAATTTTTTTAATTTGGTATTATGTTCCTGGTTTTAGTGCAGAGATTTATTGTCATCATACAAAGTTACTGTTATACAATTTGTGTAAGCTAGATTTTTTGCAAAGAGATTTGTTGAATCAAATTTAACAACTTAGATTAGTTTTTACAGTTTTGATTTAGTTCACCATATTTAACCTGGAATCGGGATCAAACCCAGAAGCAAAAAGTGTTTTTATTAAATCTTGGAAGTGTTGGAATCTGCCCATCATTCCTGTTTATTAAGTGCTAAATTGGTCAGTTTACTGAATAATTTTCTTTAAAGATAACTTCAGGTGAAATAATTTGTTTTTGGTTAAAATACAGTATAATACAAGTTTATCATCAAACTGTCCTTACAAAATTTGTAGACTTATGAGTTTAGTCTGTTTTTTTATGTCATTTGGCTTATTTACCATGTGTAATAAAAGTATTAACTATTTTTTTTTTATCGCTGGAGTTTTTTTGTTTTATTTGGTACTAGTTTTTGAAGATTAAGTTATCACACGTTCGCTGCGGTGGAATAACACTGTGGCTTATGTTGCCTTGCTAAACATTGTCACTATCAGCCATGCATGCAAGCGATATTCTTGTGTTATAGCATGTAGCCTATAATGCAGTACATTTTTACTCTGGTACAGTTTCTGGGTCAGGCGTTTGGTTTATATTTCATTGCGTAGCATGTGTGATTGTTTCTGTTTTTCAGCAGCTGGGTGGAAAGCATGAACCACCCCCTCCCCACCACAGCGAATATGTTCATACTTCGAGTGCTATTTTTCAAATTATAAATTAATACCTAGGCTAGGTGGAAGCCTCCTTAGCACTCTTAATGTTTATAGCCTTATAGCCAGTAACTGAAAGACTTAAATAACACGACTTTAGCAAACAGCTTGCAACTAATATGCTAGTAGGCCTATTGCATTTATAAGGCGCTTGACTTAGATTGATGCAGTATGTAGCAGGGAGTTTCATATTGTAATTTACAGCCAATACTCACGGTTCGTTCATCATTTATGGCCGATATTACATGGTGCAATCATACGACCAAAGCCGTATGTTACACAGTGTGATTGTCATTCACAACCAAGGTTACGTGATTCGGCCGTCAGATATGATAGAACTGAAACCAATAAATATCGATCGGTTTTATGGTTTTGATTTTTTCTCAAAAACCGAGAACCGGAACTGACAAATCCCTTAAACAATACTTTTTATGTCTCTTTCAATCAAGTTAGTTTTTAATTCTATCAGGCCCGCTATATGAAGTTTCTTTAGTTTTATTTTTACGAAACGGTTAGCATTGAATATAACTATCAGGCCCACTATATGAAGTTTCTTTAATTTTATTTTCACTAAACGGGTTAGCATTGAATATAAATGTACTTTTAAAACTATTTGCGTGATTTAATTATAAGTTTACTATAGTCGATCATATTGATAGTTTTTCAATGACTAATAATTAATTATTAAATGTTTCTCTAAAATTTGATAGGATTTAAAAAATCCAGCCCTATCCTGTCCCAACCTCAAAATCTAATCCCGTTCATCCCTACTTTTAACCCTCCAGGCGTTATGTGTCGCTATAGCGACACAAAACACATCCGCTGGGGTGTTTACTGTCGCTGCGTCGACAGTCAAATAGCGTTTACGGAATAGGCTCTGGGGCGCATTGAATCTTAATGAACCGGATCGAAATTGGTATCGCCGTTTACTGCAGATTCTAAGCTTTCTCCCGATGTCTGTCTGCAGACGCTTTTTACATTTGTGCCAATCGTACTTTAGTAGACAGCTGAAGTGTGAAGTTTTGAAGTGCGTCGCTAACCTCACTTCGGGAATGGTGTTGTGTTCACATGTTTTTCGTTGTTTTTATTTGAAAAAAATGGACAGTAGTGACATACGTGGGGCTTTAGAAGAAAAGTTTAGTGATGATGAAGTGTTGGTTGATGATCCTGGAGAAACAGGCGGCAGTGATTTGAGGTAAATTATCCTTCCAACTGTAACGTCGCCAATGCCATTTTGCTCATTTGCTACTATAGCGTGCAACAACAGTTTATCATCTGAAACTTTTTTTATTTGCTGCTTTACCTGATTATTTGTTTATATATTTAGTATACTTGTAAAATTTAGAACAAATTGGCTATTTTGAAAATTGTATATTCTAGAACAATTTATAATTTGATAGAGCAAACTTTAAAAATTTTTTATTTTTTGTTTGTTTCATCGTCACATAATTTTCCTTTTATAACTTTTGTATGATGTTATATATATATATATATATATATAATATTATATTTTATATAATAGCTACATATAATATTGAAGCCCATGATTTTCTGAATAAGAACAACTATACAATAATGCAGTTTGGAGTGTTTTTGAGTTTTTTACATTTATTTGAATAAAATGCTGCAAAATCGCCAAAAATACCCCCGTAGCAACAAACCTGAGTCCTCAGTGAATTTTCAATGAATATATATGTCTTAAATAGACATTAAGCCACTTGCCAGGATTTATAAGAAATATATTCACAAATAAGCGATATTTAAAATTTTAATTATTCTCCATAAGAATAATATTGGGGATGAGTACGCAGGTTTGCTGCAACAAGGATCACAAAATAATGGGGTTTTATGCAAATACCAATAGAACTCATCTAGGTGAAGTCACATATAAAGTTTCATCCATATCCATTTATAAATAAGCGATGTACAACATTTAAATTATTTTCCATAAGAATAACATGGGGACCGAATACCCAGGTTTGCTGCTATGGGAACCATAGGTAAAAACATGTTTTTTTGTGCAAACAACAATAAAACACAACCAGATGAAGCCATATACCAAGTTTCATCAGTTTACGTTAATAAATAAGCAAGATATAAAATTTGTCTTTTTCTCCATAAGAATAACATTAGACAATGTAATGTGTTTAGCACTTTCAATATCTCAGTAACCAATTGACATAGAGCAATGATCAAAATACCAAATTGTTTGTTATTTTAAGCTGAATTCAATGATGGAAATTACAATTTAATTTAAATAAAAATTACTTGTGAAAACCCCAAAAACCCATTTTTTAGGTACAAAACTCCCCAAAAATCCTCCTTTGGATGGTGCGATTCATCTGGTTTTTGAACTCGTTCAAATAAATGGTACTTTACACATTTTTACCAAATTTCATTAAGACCGGACCTTTTTTACGAGAGTTATCGTGCTTACGGACACATAAATATATATATATATATATATATACAAATTTGAACAAATGGTGTTTTTGGCATCTGGGGACCTCAAAACAAAAAGTTATCATTGTCTCGGGCTTAAGTCTTACCATGAGACCCTACGGTAATAGCTTCTTCCCTATAGGGGATACTCGCTAATAGGCAAACATTAAGACCATTATTAAAGACACTTGGAGGGTTAGGTTTAAAAAACCAAGATTTGTTTAAAAATACTAACTCATAGAATTCTTTGTTGCCATGATGATAACCTTGGACTCAAACTGTCCTTAGAACTTCTTTGTCAAGACAGAGCTCTTTATCAGAGCTCTTTTTCGGCTCTGCATAAAGCTCTCTTAGTGCACTGGTGGTGACAACATTAGCTGTTTTCACTTTATGTTAACTAAATATACCGGTACCTTGATTTAACTACATTATTTCCATATCTTGCACAACAGCTATTAACATCATATAACTCCGTTAAGTAGGACATTGCCCTTAACATGTATCTTATATCAATGATGGCGGGGTTGAGTGACTAGTGATTCCTAGTTAAACAACCAGCCCGATTTCCATGGATTTTTTTACTAAGAAATGAACTCAAATTCTGATTGTTGACTTCCGTAACATAAAATTGTTTAAAATAACCGTAACTTCAGTGTCATTTAAAACATTGGATACAAACAATCGTACTCCTTTGTTTAAAATAACTTAAGTAACTTCCGTAACTCAGTGTCATTTAAAACACTGGATACAGAAAATCAACCAATAGCGCTCGCTCCTGTGTAACTTATTCAATCCAAGATATAAAGCGTTTTTTTGATTTCAGCTTAAGAATTTTCCTGCTTTTATTTTCTCCACTCTGAAATATAAATTTACATATTTGTAAAATTTAAAAAGTAAATTTTGACAAAAATCCTTTATTTGACAAAAATGATAAAAAGTAACTAAAAAAACAGTGCTCCCTGTAGTTGGTGTCCTTCTCTGCTACAGAAAGTTAGTGGACGAGTTTTGAACTCAAAATTGAGCATGTAGATAGTCCTAGTTCTCCAAGTCTGGGTGTTTTCAATATAGGGCCATTGGAACTCTGGAGGTACTATGTGTGAATCAGACACTGCATGCCTCTCCATTAAGCGTTGGATTTAAAACAAAGTAAAACTTAACCAAATAGAAATAAAATTAGTGGACTTCAAGTTACAACGTAAATATATAAATGTGTACTGTTGAGAGTATGGTGTTTCACATGTACACTGAAAAACAGCAATACAATCCGCACCTACCCTCTGGCCCCCAAGTATAATCCTACTGAGAGCAAGTCATGTTTTTCCTGTCCCACTCATGCTAAATGGGTGTGCTTTTTCTGTCAGCAACAGACAGTTGCAAAAGAGCATGGTTGGCGCCACCAGCTGTACTGTTGTAGTATTGGCTTGGCAATTCCAGTTGTGATATCTCCATAGAGAACACATAGAGTACATAAACTGTGTTATTGCCAGTCACAAGAAACCAGGGTCGACGCAATATGCAAAGCTCTCATCATTGACCGGGCATACCTAATAATTACCTGTATAATTTTAAATATTTGACCTGCAGCCTTTACTAAATTTAGAAGCACTTCTGATATTTAACATTTCTCTCTTCTGCACCTTTTGTCTTGACAAACTCTGTGGTTACACCTTTGTCTTCACATACTCTGTCTATGGCTAATTTTAGAATAATGACTCATTATACTGGGTTGCCACCGACTGGGAAAACCTGTAAAACTATATGTGAATCACGGCGACCAGTTAACCCTAGCAGTGGCCAACCATCGGATTCCGATGGTTTGCTGTTTCGCCTTATAGTGGCCACCGTCGGAATCCGATGGTTTAGGACCGAAAATGTTGTATCGTTAAAAAACCACTAATAATCACCACTAAAGTGAAGAATATATATGTATATATATAATTTGAAAGATCATATCCTGAACTTCCATTTTATTACATAAATGAACCGTATAGCAGCTGTATAACATTGTCACGACGATTATAAATCAAATTAATTTTTGGCGCTACGCGATTTCTGCAGCCGACGCTCAAACGTCAAAAAACAACTTTTTTGAAATTACCCAGCTCGGGTAACTTTTGTCGCGGGAAGTTGCGGTTGGTACCAATGCACTGCTAAACAGCTGTGCTTCATTTTGGTATTGATTTTTAGAATGAAATATTGATTAGACAGATCATAAGATTTTATGAAAACAGGGTTTTTTTTGTTTATTTGTGGAATGGCCAACCATCGGAACCAGATGTTTTGGAAAATTGGATTTATATGCAGTGTAAGTTATAGTTACTAGTCAGATAATATGTCATTTTGAAGAGGAAGAAATGTAGAATAATTTAGTTTTGCCATTCTCAGCACTGCTTGCAGAATAACGCCAGCCTTCACAAACATATTTTGTCATATTTTTCCAGTCGTTTCCGTTTGCGCTAGGAAATATATCTCGGTTCGTGTTTGCAATTTTTTATCCGTGAATTATTACTACATCCTTCATTATTTTGGAGTTTTAGCGTGAGGGAAGTGTTTGTGTGTATATAACCGTAATCTTTATGCATAAATATTACTGAAGTGTAGAATAGTATTTATAAAAAGTGTTCTGTTTTGTTTACATAACAATATTGACATTGTTACATAACACATATAAAAAATAATTTACCCTAAGTGTTATACATTTTTATGTAGGTAATTGAATATACTACAACATGTTTATATTGGTTTTGGGGAAAAGAATTTGAAGAAAAAGTTATATATAAATACTGTGCAATTTATTTTTTCCAAATACGCAAAAATATCAAAACATTCTTTTATTTACAAATATTTATAAGCGATAATAATTTTTGACTATCAACTTAATGACTTTTTTAGATTCCTTATTTTATTAGCTTTACAAATATGTATATACCAATATTAGTATATGTATACAGGGTGTTTCGGGATAGGTGTAACTAACTTCGCCAAATGATTCCTTACATCAAGATAAGAAAAATATGTCCTATCAACATGGGTCCAGAAACCGTTCGTTTCGGTCTTAAAGCCAGAATTCGGGTTTTTACGATTTTCAGTGTACTTTATTTTTGTTTTGGACTAAATACCCTGATCCTATAGTTTAGGATCATTCATTATCCTTACATGAAAAGATAGGTAATTAGCAGTAGAACAGAGCCCTATAGTTATACCTTCCACAAAAGTAATAGGTGCACGTTGGTCTCACTTTCAATGTAAATTGTTTTCCAAAAAAAGTCAATTTTAAAGTTAATTTTAATTTTTGAAACGTTATCAACCGACGATTATGATGAACAATTACGCTGCAACTTCACCAAAAGTTTCCTTTTTTATGTAGAACAAAACTCCATCATTGGTTTATAAGAAATAATTCAATTTAAACTTGGAAAAAACACGATAACTTGTAACGGTACAGAATTTTCTTTTAAAATCCCACAAGAGCTGAGCTTTTGCTTAGGGGTTTTGCACCATTGTTCTGATGCGCAGAATGAGACTGGTGATATCATTTTTTTAACTTATTAGTGTGTGTTTCAAGTGAGGTAAATTATGATTACAAAATAAGTTATAAAATAATGTTTATTTTTCTTAATTCTGAAAATAAATATCATAAATTGATAGTAAAAGTTAGTCAAAAACATGTAACGGGAAATATTGCAACTTATGTACTGTACAGAATGAGACTGTTAATAAGTATTGTTTTATATTTTATTAATTTCATTAGTTTGAAATCTTTTATCTATGGTAATATCTTATAAATAATAAATTTGTTCTTGGAAAATAAGCCCATGAACACCATTGAAGTGTATGAGAACTGAGTCTGTTTGTCTGGGTTTTGTATGTAAATTATTGTAGAGTTACGAAAAATGTTATTTTTTATAAACATCTATTTTACGAAAATAGATTCCATTTGTTTAAATTCACACTATTTGGCACCGTAAAAAATAGTACATTATTTGAAATCTTTACCGTTAGAAATTGTTGACTAACATTTACAAAACCATCAATTTTTGATATTTATTTTCAGAATTAAGAAAAAGAAACATTTTGTTAAAACCTACTTTTTAATATAATTAAAATTCACTTAATTTGAAATACACACTAATAAGTAAAAAAAAAAAAAATACATATCAACAGTCACATTCTGCGCTTCGGAACAATGGTGCAAACCCTTAAGCAAAAGATCAGCGCTTATGCGATTTTAAAAGAAAATTCTGTACCGTTGCAAGTTTTTTCCAAGTTTTTCCAAGTTTAAATTTAATTATTTCTTATAAACCAATGATGAGTTTTGTTCTACATAAAAGAAGGAAACTTTAAGTGAAGTTGCAGCTTGATTGGTCATCATAAATGTCAGTTGACGTTTCAAAAATCAAAATTAACTTTTTTTAAAAACAAAATTAAATTGAAAGTGAGACCAACATGCACCTATTACTTTTGTGGAAGGTATAACCTTAGGGCTCTGTTCTAATGGTAATTACCTATCCTTTCATGTCAGAATAATGAAAGTAATGCTATAGAATCAGTGTCTTTGGTCCAAAACAAAAATAAAGTACATTAAAAATCGTAAAAACCCAAATTTCTTTCTTTAAGTCCGAAACGAACGGTTTCCGGACTCATGTTGACAGGACATATTTTTCTTTTCTTGATGTAAGGAATCATTTGGTGAAGTTAGTTACACTTATCCCAAAACAGCCTGTATATTATATAACATTTTTACAACACAAACAAATACTGTACAGTTTATACTTTTTTCGGTCTTCTGTTTATTATAATATTATGCCCCTAACACTTATAAAAAAAATTCTTCCCCCAACTTGTTATATATTTCTATATAGGGAACTGAATTTATTACAAAATGTATATAATGAATTTTTTATAAAAAATGTTGTAGAAACCGACCGAGGCTGCTTTTGAAATTTCAAAAACCATTTTCTAATTTTATTTTACTATTTTCACTTTACTGATAAAATTACTATTTTTGTACTATTTATAGATTCTCCTGTTCTTTCCGATGAAAATGAATATGAGGTTGGCTATGTTTACTTCTACGGTTGAATGTATACGAATTTTCAAAAAAAGGTCTGCAAATTCGCCAAATCTGCTTGGCCATTTCCCACTGCTAGGGTTAAAATGTAGGAATTTTCAGCCGGACCGAGAACTTTAGGTAGTACGTCGACAAAGATGTTAGCAATGTATTCTTGATTGCTGCCAATGTTAGCGAAGCATTATATCAGTGGCCAGTGGTAGTAGATATCGGTTACTATGCGACACAGTCTCTATCATCAGAAGAATTACGAGATGTTAGAGCGATCATCAGAGCAATTTTTTACAAAATGCATTCGCAATCATCGGCAGCATTAGTTACGTTGGAACAATTGTTATTGCAACTTTTTTAAATGCTGTCACGATCGTTGGTGACTTAATTGAAAAGCACCTTTTTGTGATTGTAAAAATTACTAAGTGGTGATTTTTCATACCTTAAGTTACATAGCTGCTATGACCAAAAATTATGAGGTCTGATTTTGATAAATAAGCGTTTATATGTACTTCAGACACAATTATTACATATCTACAATTTTTATTTGATTAAAAAAGTTTAGCAAATATTACTACGCTTGATAATCACAGTTACATCAGAAAAATTCTCATTAATTTCTATAGAAAAACCGCTGTCAGTGCTCCATTCTTAGGTGAACCAAAGGAACTTTTCAGTATAATACATTTTAGTTTAATCATCTGATTAAGTAAAATCCTCAAATACAGTAAAAGTAATACGTAAACATTACTATTGACTTATTATTGCTAAGCGATATAACTACGGTACATATTCTTTACACGTTGGGTGCGGCAATCATGTTAGTTACCATTTGATTCCATGTCAATTAAATGATCACTGGTGACTGGCCCGCACTGAAAATGTTAAATTAAAAAAAAAGCATAATTGGTTGGATAGTAGGGTGGTCAAGAGTTCCCCAGATAGATCCCGGAGTATAATTGGTTGGTTAGTAGGGTGGTCAAGAGTTCCCCAGATAGATCCCCGGAGCATAATTGGTTGGATAGTAGGGTGGTCAAGAGTTCCCCAGATAGATCCCCGGAGCATAATTGGTTGGATAGTAGGGTGGTCAAGAGTTCCCCAGATAGATCCCCGCAGAAATCTTTAAAATGTTTGGATCATCAAAACTGGATTCAGCTACCATCTGGCATTCAATAATTAATACTTTCCAAGAAAATATTGATTTACCTTAGATTAGAAAAAAGACCGGGGTTTGAGTCATCCCCCTATAAAGAAAATTGAAGAATGCTATCTTCTTAGATAGACACAAAAACAAAATAAAACTGAGTTGTATATACTATTTTCATTAAAATATAGTGTACTACAAAACTTAAATGGATTCTTACAAAATACAGTAATTATAAACCCTCCTTCAATGCCATCAAGCCATTTGTTTTATAAAAGGTGCATGTCATAGATCAAAAAAGATACACAATTTTAAATCAAATTGGTCTGTAATTATAAACCCTCCTTCAACGCCAAGCCATTTGTTTTATAAAAGGTGCATGTCATAGATCAAAAAAAGATACACAATTTTAAATCAAATTGGTCACCTATAGGTTTAAAATACTGTAGGCCTAATATTGTCACAAACAGAGAGAAATCAAGTTTATTAGTAACAACTTTACAAGCAAATTTGGTGAATAAATTAGTTATAATAATGGCATTATCAGCACTTATTTAAATTTTAAGTTGTTATTGGTGTATTTTGTCGTATGCCGTACCCAAAAAATGCTACACTAGTTTTCCTGGAATTTTGAGGTTTATTGACATGGAAATTCTGGAATTATGCATACATTTTGAAATATAACTTTGGTGGCAACCCCAATTTAGTTTAATGCCCCTTTGGCCTAAAAGAATTGAGAAATAGTTCCTAAGGAGGCCTTACTTAATTGCAGTCATTGGGGGGAGGCCTTACTTAATTACAGCCACTGGGGTTACATTCACACCCACTCCTCACATACAACATATTATTTGAGCTGAAGGCACATTTTAACCGAGATGTTTATATTTTGTCACATAATTAAATGTACAAAACCTCATAAAAGAGAACTACTTTCAGACATAACAACAAGACCTAGGGGCTGCACCTAACTGATTAATATTTACGTAACATCTGCTTACACATTTATACATCATATTTTGGCCTTCAGCAGTTGCTCAATTTCACCCTGTGACATTTGCCATCACACTCTTCATTTTACTCTCTGTTGTCTCGTAGTTAATAGTACGCTATTACCACATTTTAGCTGAATACCCCTTTGGCCTTAGCACGTTCACTGCGTCACAAGGTCCCAAGGTCTCATACCATAACCTATATTTGGTGCGCTTGCATAATATGATATTCTTCCCTCAGGTACGGAGTCGATAACTCTATGTAAATTGACATAGAGAATATAGAGAAATAAGAGATATATTGTCCATAAAGCTTGATTGTTGGATTGATTGGTACCATGACAACAAACAAGATCTATGGATCTCGTAACGCACTGAAGTAATAAATGATTACTTTTATACAACACGAGATCCCCGGACTTCGCAACGAAGATTAGTTGCTCAGAGCGCCGCTTGGAACTCTTGAGTACGTTCCATTCACAACATTGCGTCAAAAGTTGTTTGTTGTTATTGCAATAACCTAAATTGATTTGTGGTGTTTTTTTCTCGTAAATGTGCAGTATGAGATCTCGGTGCCTCGTACTATTGTCATATTCAAATCCTGAGCAGTCTGTAGGTTGGCAACAGTGTGCTAGTTCACAAAATACACCACAAAGTGCTCTGTTCCGATTCGTTTAAATGTTATGATGCTCAAAAGATCGTCTGCGCAACGAGATCTCAAGGTCTCGTTTCGGACAGCCGTAATCACACCAAACGAGAACCATAGGTCTTGTGACGCACCACCGTAATCACATACAAATATGATGTAACACAGTGAACGTGTTAAAGATTAGGGAAGTAGTTGTTATAGAGATGTTAATTATCAACAATTAGGTTGCATTCATAATCATTGCTCACATACAATATTATTAAGGCTGATGATATATTTTAACTGAAGGGTGCATGTGTCTTGCTCATTTATATGAAATTGGCATAAAAGTTACCTCTTTACAGACAGGTCAAAAATGGGCTTTACCTAGTATTCCCAGTATGCCAAGATTAGTATAATATCAGCAGCATGTGCCATGTAGTACTTAAATAATTTTTTTGCAAGAGAGCTTTCAAACATTTCACCGATATCTGACATTACTTCTTTAGCACCTATTTCTCTCTTCTTTACCTTTACATCATCTGTGGTTGATATTACACTATTGCCAAATTTTAGGTGAATGCACCTTTGACCTTAGTTTTGCGGCTACATTCATATCCATTGCTCACTTATCAAATTATTTAGGCTGATGGCATGTTGTAGCTGAGGGGGTTTTTGCAAAGGCAGAGGCTACGTACACGTCCGACGTGAGCCGCTACTGTTCACGTCCGTTCCAAATTATACACCGTATGTTACTTTTCCTGTGATTTTTAAAACAGATTGAGAGCCAGAAAACCTCCTAACCTAACCTAACCTAACCGGTAGCGATGTGAATTTGCCCTTACATTGGACGTGTACGTAGTCACTTCATTTTGCAAACTCAACATAAGGTCTTTGAGGTTGTAGAGTTTGTGGAATGTTGAATTTTCTTGAGCACGTTTGGCCGATGGAAGTACAAACCACGACATGAGTTTTATCTTATTTATTAAATCAAATTTTAAATCAAGTGTTATTGCACAAGTGCAAATGACAAAACTTCAGTAATTTGGTACTTAGAGCATAGATCCTTGATTTTTGTTGGACTGAAAATGGTTTTGCATTAGAAAGTGCTAGGGTGGGTGTTGCAGTTCCCAGTTTTTGGATTTGGGGGACTGGCTACTGGCCTTGCCCATGTGTATCGCAGATAAAATATTAGTTCTAAACTAAATTGCTTACTATACATAGAAGGCATATTCACTTTCCTCTTGATCTTATGAGCAAAATCGCTACCTTAACTCTAAGGTGTCAAGGTGAGCGAATGAGCATATTTGCTATGCTCTATGGCATAAAAATTGAGGGAATTTGTTTTTTTTATTCACATTAATTTAATTCTTAAAGATATTTGCTCTGATGATTCACCTTTTAACACTTTGTTCAGATGCTTCAAACCTCAAACTAACAGATTGAACCAATGCTACCATTGCTAACAATAAGATCTGTGTGAAATAATAGATACAATTTAAATCCATAGTCTCATTTCCAACATGCTTAGCTTGAGTCTTTTGAGTCTTAAGTCAATGTGTGCAATATGATACTGAGGAAAAATTATGTAGTCGGCTCATCAACAAACAAAATTGATATGCAACATTTTGGGGTCCCATAGCACTCAATTTCATAACGCCGCATTATACAAATGATCAGTTTAACCGAAAATGAAATATGTGTCTGATACCTCTTCTGAATAGGCCACAAATTTTGACTTTCAGAGTTGGGGCTTAAAACAGGAGAGTTTTTCGGTTGAGTCAAACCATTAAACATTGGTTAAGTTGAACAGTTAAACAATTTGGTCGGGGCAAACAACCAATATGTCGGAACAGTTCAAAAGTTTAGCTGTAGTATAAAGTCAATATGGACAATAGTTGTACTCGACCAAACAAGGCGAGGTGAGAGAAAGGGATTAGTGATCCACCTGATTTAGGTTAGGCTACACACTTTGTCACTAAGCTGACTCTCCCACGATTCAGTCAAATCTAACGACGTAGGATTTTGGTCGATGTGAAAACCTTTAATTTTAGTAAAATCAAACAATATTTCGGTTGAGTTTATCAAATTTTTAAACTTTTCTGAGCTATGGGGCAATTGCATTATCCGGTAGTATGATACAGTTTGGAGTTTCGAGATGTTGTTCATATTCGGTCTTATGAAATAAATCTTGTTTTTCTGAGTTGGTTTACAACCTCACACTTAGGAGCTGTGGGATTTGGTGGTTTGGCATTGCACCGTTCAACACTAACCTGTACTGCAAAAAGTTTGTTGAGAAATAGGAAATGGGTTTAAATTGACGGTTACCCTATACCGCAATCCTTACTGCACACATACACACAATCTAACATAATTCCGGGATAAGTCATTCTTCACAAATAATTTTCTTATTCCGTCTCAGTCTGAATGTGGAACCAATACAGTAAACATTATACGGATCATAGAATAAAAACAGAATAGAAGTGACTCATTATAGGGATCATAACCTGTGGCAGCCTACCTAATCATGATAGTGAGGTAGATAGTGTTAGCGTGCTGATTCTGCTTTATTATTAATTCATGTGGCTTTAGGAGAAATTAAACGGGATAGTTTGATTTTTGCATTGTGATGTATAAACAGGGTTGCTACGGTCAGGGGAAGTCAGGGAAAATCAGGGAATGGAAATTCGGTGAGGGAAAGTCAGGGAACTCAGAGATAAAGCTTATTTTGTTACGTCTCAACCCCACGAACTAAAGATATGAAAATAAATTTGCAGCTTATAGACAATACTGATTACTATTCTACCTTAACACTACTTCTCAAAATTAATTCTGCAATCTTTGTTAAGTCTCAAAATAGGTTATAAGGTCATTATCACAACAAGAATAACTTCCTGTGAGGAATCATATAAAATTTACATGACAATTCGGTGCTTTTACTATTCCATCTGATCCCCGATGATGAAAAAACTGAGGAAATGCTTTGCTTCAGGTTGTATACAATAATCTGTTGTAGCAGTATTTTTCAGGTGGGGTCCCAATGGTTGGCTGATGATTTTAGGATTCCTTAGGAGTTATTCTTAACATCTTGTGATCCTTAATTATTGAGTTTTTATTGAGATCAATTTATTTAATTTTGTTTTATTAACATTTATGACATACATGATATAGAAAATAATGTTTTTAATATTAAATACATAACAACTGTGCACACACGCTTGTTTATAAAGCGAGAATGCGAAGACGTATAACAAAAGTTGGTCAGGGGAGTTTTACAGAAGGGTCTGGGAAAAGTCAGGGAAATAGAAAATTGAAATTCTGTAGGAACCCTGATAAAACATGGTGGTCAAGCTTATAAAGCATGATAAGCACTTTAAACAAATCTGTTTAACATTTGCATAACTTTTTAGTGAGCAAACAAACTAATTTGTCTCTAAAAAAATTGAAATGTGATTGTTGCTTGAATTTTTTAAATGTAAATTTGAGCAATTTGAAACATTTATTGTTTAAATTGCTACCCTTCAAAATCATTAAAATCCGCTAAATTATAAAAATGAATATTTTATTTTTCTAGTGATGTATCTATTGGATAGTTTTATTCATTATAAAGGAAATCTCCCTTAAAATATTAAAACAACCGGATATATATGTTATACGGTAAAAACTACAACCAGAATTTTAGGAAATAACTTTTAGATCCCTTTTGTAATTTATTGGAACAACTTAACCCTCCCAGCGTCAATTGCCTGATTTCAGGCAACTTTTTTTGACGCTCAAGTGACGACATTCAGTTTAGCGCGGATGTTTAGCTTACGATCAGTCGTTTCGAACCATCGAGCATACCAGAGTGATCCAAAGTGATTGGGGATTTCTGGGCTTCATAGCAACTATTAATGTTCGCCTTTTTGCAAACTAATACTTTTACTTTTTCTTTTGTACTCAGCTGTTTGTTTGTTTACACTACGAATGATGTCGTGTTTAGTTACAATGTTATGGATTGTTTTTAACCTTAAATTATGAGTGATTTATGATCCAGTGACATTATCGAGATCTATTGAACTCGTCTTTAAGTGATATTGATGAATATAATGTGGATAGTGAATATTGACTTAGGGCCAAACCCTGTAGGAGGAGGACGAAGAGGAGATTTCTCAAGTGGTAATGACATTTTTTTAGGTACATATTTCAATTTTCTTTTACAAAACCCATAACATTGTATATTTTCTTTTTCCTTATTAAATTCTGAATAAAATGTATATCTTGGATTTTTGATTTTTGATGTCTACATGTATTCTACGGGTCTCGTAACATAATATTTTTTATTTTTTTATTTTCTGGATTTGAACCCAAGAGCGGACTGTTATACCATACATTTAGGCCTCAAATTTTAAATTAAAAACTATCCCATTTTCTGTACTTTAAGAAAATATATACTTTTATACAATGAGGTCAACATTTAAATTTTGTATAGCATTTTTTAAGAAAAATCTGCAAAAGTGCCAAAAATGTCGTGACAATACAGGTTTATTGATGCGACATCTAGAGGGTTAATCAAATTTCAAAATCTATACTTCTTCTTTACAACTGTTTTCATTTCATAAAAGTTACAGAATTAACTAGATTGATGAATGTCCCCAAACACAGTTATGGCAGCTTTAACAGCAGGGCCAGGCAGGGGCTAAGTTACTTCTCTAACTTTTACATTAAAAGCAGGTAGGTTTATGTTGATACTTGTATAATTGTACCTGGATTGGCTCTTTAATTGTATTTCTACACATTGTCTTGTTATCTAAAACAATTTTAAGCAAAACCGAGAAGGAACAATGAGTATACTCAAACTTCGTCATTTACAAAGCATTCTGAAAACTCTATCGTCTTAAATTAAGCCACGATTACAATCTTCTTAAAACAACAAGCACTGAAATACTTATTTATTGAGACGAATATTAGCACCACATGATCCTTTCTTATAGTTAATCTCTTTGAATAGACATATTTGTAGACATTGCAAGAGTTGTAGGGCACAGGAGTCTCATATAGTGGCAATTGTAGGAACTATTGCGTTATAAAGAGGCAGGTGTTGGCATAGGTTATGGGAGGGGGGAGGGAACTGACTCCTTTAATAAACCTACATAACCGTTGATGTTGCAAGGAGGTGAATTGCCAGCAAAATTGGTTTAAAACTTATTAATGTTGTATGCACTGAGGCTTGGCCACCCTTTCCTGGGCTGAAGGTCTGAAGGTGGATGGAAAATTAGCTAAAACAAAAACGAGTACGGAGTTGCTTTAGTTCTTCAAATAATTATTAATAAAATACCTTACCTTTTTTAATTTTTTCATACCACTTTAGGGTTGGGATATTAGGGATTAGGGTAAATAATGTCATCTGGAAAAGTGTGTGTAGAAATAGATAACTGTGCAGTTGGCCTCGAGCTCCCTTTATCTTAAAACTCTAACTGCTAACATTCTTTTTATAGAAAATCAAGTTTTGTATGCACTATATATACTACTATTGTCCCAGTGATAAAGACGTCTTATTTGACTTGAACCAAGGCCTTGACCAACCAGTATTTATTCAAATTAGATTGGAGGTCATAAGAAGTAACTACAATCAAATTTAGGATTGAATTCAGAATTAAATTAAAAAGTTGATTTAAATTCAATATTGAATTGTTAGTTTCAAAATAATTTCCTACAACAAAATTTTACTAATACAGTACAGGTGGGTAATTGATAATCCCAGTAGTGTTTGTTTGAGATGTTTGAATTATCAAAACGTTCGGATTAACAATGTAATACTATGACAGTTTTGATATTTAAATTTAAAACAATTCAAAAATACACATGTAAATGAATTAACAGGATAATAAATACAGTAAACCTCGGATTACCCGGACTAATGTGTCAGAATATCGATCCGGATAGCGAAAAATCCGGATAATCTGAAGCTATTATAATATAGCATGAATAACGATCGGGACACTGCGCCTGCAATATTGATGCTGCAAATTATGTGGAAAGACTGTAAAACTGAATATACGTGAGAATTTCGCAGTCATTTAACGTGTACATTAATGTATTGCGGTTGCATCTAAGACTTGGAAGGCACATGGGAGAAAATCCTGTGTTGGTAATTTAAAGTTTTTTTATTTGGACAACCTCGTCCGGTTAATCCGGGATCCGGATGATTCGGGTCTAGATAATCCTAGGTGTACTGTATGTGGTGCAGTATTTTATTAAAGAGAAGCAAATTTAATAAAAGTCATATCGTGATGCGCTACAAATATGATGTTTTTAACTGACAGCCGGTGGCTCGATTGATAAGGGTGATTTATCACAACAATTTACTCATCACTTAAACAAAGCTACTTAACTGATAATCTTGCAGAGAAGTCACAACAGCAGAACTCCTATCTTGTAACAACAAAGCTACATCAATTAAATGATAGTTTAGCAGAGAAGTACACAACTGAGTATTACTAAATTTGACTCCTTTTAATAAACCTACATAACCGTTGATGTTGCAGGGAGGTGAAAATTGCCAGCAAAATTGGTTTAAAACTTATTAATGTTAGTTGCAGGGGAGTAGCGCCAGATTAATTTCTAACTTAGAACAAAGCTACATAACACTAATGTTGCAGGGAAGTCACGATAGCGAACATTGGTTTACCGCTAGATTGATTTCTATCTCGGAACAAAACTACATAACACTAATGTTGCAGGGAAGTCACGATAGCGAACATTGGTTTACCGCTAGATTGATTTCTATCTCGGAACAAAACTACATAACACTAATGTTGCAGGGAAGTCACGGCAGCGGACAAGGTCAAGCCGCAACCCCCACGGGAAGGTGAACAACGCGAGTGGAGCGGGAGCCAGCACGAGCGGAGCGGCTAGTGATCCGATGGACTCTATCCTGAGCAGTGCGACCGGCGTGACCACTCGTCTGCAGCGAGAACAGTTGCAGAAACAAGAACATCCGCCTGCCCCTCTGCCCCCTCCCGCCCCCAGTGAGACTCCGTCCATACCCCCTGACCCCATCTGTGATACTGTAGAGACTAAGGACAATAATCCGTCACCGCCACTGTTGACCGTAGCTGTCACTCCGCCCCCTTGTGAACCCCTGAACCTCCCACCTCAGCCAGCGCCTCCTCTCACGACTGCTGCCAGGTCAGTGTCCAGTGTTGCTCACTTATCAAACTGTTCATTTCCACAGTAAAATTACAATGTTCACAAATCCCATACTACATAATTGGGAGAAGAAATACCGCACATGGGTAAACGACCGCTGCATGAGAGAGCCTATCAGTAATAGGATTTGGGCATTTTTAGTAAACAAATTATTTAAGAAGTGAAATTATTTTAGTATCACTTAAGCAATTAATCAACACCTCAAACAGGTCAGAAGACCTTTGTGTGAGACAGAGTTCATTAAATTGCAATAATAACATACAGTGGAAGCTCTCTTAACCGACCTGGGATCAATCACCCATCAGATTAACCGACCGTCTTCCAAGAATAGACAAACTACCTTGGCAGCCGATGTCTTGATATTGTTGCGCAAATAACTTTCAGGTTACATCAGGTTTATTACATTTGTGCGTAGAAAGTCCAATTCAGTCTGTTGCTCTCAATATGTTTACCATACTTCGCAAGTTTGATTGTTTTTTATACTTATTGTGACTGTTTCCGGTTTTATTCGGTTTAACCGACCGCTTTTGTTAACCAACCATAGCCCAGTCCCGTAGGGGTCGGTTAAGAGAGCTTCTACTGTAGCGTAAAACCCTAGATTAGCATAGATTTACCGTAAAAAGTTTTAGTAAGAATTTAAAAAAGGAAAATCAAATATGAAAACAAAAAATTACTTTATAATAGATTCGTCTAGAGACAAATAAATTTAGAGAATGATGCAAAGTGGAAATAAATGAAGGAATTGAATTAGATTAATAATAGTTAATTCGAGATAGAAGAAAAATAATGTTTCGATTTTCAATATTTAAAGAAAATAACTAAGTCTTCCATGACTCTTAATTTTTAATCTTGCATTCAACTAAAACACATTGAACAACACTAATTTCTCACAACATAAATTATGTGTATGCATTTGTTGAGTTTAAAAGAAAGGTTAATACTTGAGACAATCATAACTGACATCAAATGAATAGTAGAAAAATTAACAGAACTTAAAACTACAACAAATGTTAGGAAGCTGTTTGTAACTGACCACTTCTTCAGCACATATTTGTTAACAAACCTGTATTGGTTTAAAACATTTTTGAGCTAAGCTGCTGTCTTTGTTGTTCTTAAAAATATCAAACAAATAATACAGTAGACCCCCTCTCTAACTGCCCTTATCGGCGATATGTAGTGTTGGCTTTACGCTCCAGATTTAATATCATATCGGTTTAAACGCTTCTTTCCAAAAATCTCCTTTCCTTACCCATGTTCGGCTATTTATTTGAAAATGGGTAAAGCATTTCTTGATTAATGCCGGATATTGTCAATCTTGTTTTCAGAGAGAAAATAACTTCATTTTTAGTGCTATGTATGTACTCTCTATACTTATTATTAGTTGGTCTAAAGTACTACAACCAGTCAAAAGTTAAAGATTTTAATGACAGGTTTGCTGCGACGGGGGTATTTACCTATCCTTACTATGCATTTGTCCACTGGAAGCACGTTGTTTTATAATTTATACTCTGTTCAGGCATTCAAAGCACTAAAAAAAAAACAACACAGATTGAACCACTCTGTCTACATGCTCAGGGCTAAAAGGGTTAAGCCATTTGGAAAAGACATTAGTTTGAATTTTAACAACACATTATGAAACATAATTTTTGGCATTTTATTTAAGTTAGCTTACTTTTATTTTGTAACCAAACAATATAAGCTTACTTTTATTTTGTAATCAAACAATATTAAAGTATTTTTTTTAGAAATGTATTCATAGACCTATTATTTAAAATTAACTATTCTGGATGAAGCGTGTCAAATTTAAGCATCTACATCAAGTAGTTCGCTAACCTGACCAAAAGGACAGGACAGGGGACTGATGGTGGTGGCAGGTAGCAGGCCTTTTTGTTGTCAAAAAGATACTTTCAGAAATATAAATCATTTAGAACAAAATAAATCTGAAGAACACCACTAAATGGTGATGGGAATATCAAATATAAACATTTAAAGATGATAGAGAGTAACACAGAACATAGATTTCAAAATCTTTGTTGTAAAATCGACAGAAGATAGACTAATAAAGTTAAGATGGAATAAGGGCAGTTAATTCATTTATCCTTTTAAACTGATTGAATTCTAATCAATTGCTCAAATATTGAAATTACTCGGTGGGTTGGTCCCTGTTAGCCACATCTTGTGTCTTTTTCGTATCTCTACAGTTTCCAAATGTCTTTCACTGTTTTTCTATCGTGATCTGTCATTGCGTATAAGTCTTGCACAAATCATGATTTACTAGGCAAAAATTAAAAAACAAAATTGCCACTGAGTTTTGTTTTGTAGTCCTGTCTCAATACTCTTTTTAGGGGAGGGGTAACATAAACTGAGGAGGTTTTATACCACAAAACATATTAAGAACTCAAAGTTGTATCCAATACGCTTAAATTTGTCTGTGTTAATCATGTTTATAATATTAGTGTTCGGAACATAAAACATTGACAAATAATATTGAGACTACTAATAATTAACTAAACTAAACTAAAATTAAACTAACCAATATAAACCTTGGCTCATTGGTATAACTATCTAACTATTTATTTTGGATTTAAGGACTTTAAAGGTGTTATACACACACATTACCTTGTTTGAAACCAAAATAACCGATAATAATTTGTTAATAATTTCAGACCAGAATTTATTCCTAGTATAACTTGAACTTGGCCTTTCAAAATGTAGAATCTTGTTTTGAACATATAGATACTGTTTTGAGTTAACAAAATTGTTATTCTTTATTTGCATAAAACATCCATGTCATGAATTATTAAAATGCCAAACAGGTGCATTGAGGCATATACTTATGTTAAAAATTAACAAGTTTATTTTCTTTGTTTACAATTCTATTAGGGCCATCAACTTGCTTCTTTTCAAATAAAGTCAAATTATAATTTTGACTTAAGGCAATTGTTAAAAAGAAGTATTGATAACACAATAAATAGTCCAATCACCTTTTTCACCAAGTTCATAAATAATTAGGTACATTAAGCAGTATTAAAGTTGAATTAAATTTTATCTGAAAGTGGTGTAGCTTTTAAAAATATTAACAAATTGAGGGGGTGACGAATAATTAAGTGAAATCGTCAAAATATATACACTTTGTCACGAGAAATTTAATGTCGGGATGAATAATTGGATGAATGAATTTGATTTCTTTTGAAATCGATTGGTCGCTCAGAATTGACTCAAAAAGTAAGTGGTGGTAGACAGACCTCGGAGCTCTTAATGGAATTGATATGCTAATAAATGTTTATTTAAGATTTTATTTGCAAAGTCCTAATGTTAATCTCAAACTGAATATTGTAACTAAATTTCCCAGTGCTTTGTCTCTCAGTGACTTCTACATATTTACTGACATTTATTTCTATTACATTTTAGTTTTAAATTGCTGTTTGATAAGGTTATTTATTGATCTATTATAGTTTTCTTATTTCTCTTACTAAGTGTTGAAAGATAATTTAATTTACTGTCACTCAAAATAAAGTTAATATTATTCGTGAATAAAATAATAACATTAATAATAAACGATAATTAACATAGTAAAAATGACAACAATAAAAAACATTAACAATTATTATTTATTATTTTTCTGGCCTCTCCAATCTAGTACTCACTAAATTGGAGTTGTCAGTTGTTCTGTCTAGGAAACCGAAAAATATTTGGTAATCAAATTTAAAATGTAAACTCTTGGTGAGTGATCTTGACTTGTTATGGATTGAGTTATTGTCAATCCAAGAGGAAATATGTTGTGTAGTTTATCCTCCCGGGTTAAAAACGTATGTATATTGTTGCAGTGAAATGAAACTGGACAGCAAGAAGAAGGAGAGGAGGAAAGAGGAGAAGAAAAAGAAAGAAGAAGAGCTCGGAGAGACTACAGATGAGGAATTACCCGATCCTCAGGGTGAGTATCTTCAATGTTAACTGCAATATTGGAGTGCATGCTTTTTGTTGTCACTAACAACTCGAGTATGTTGTCTTGCACTAACTGATATCCCAATGGGGTCATTTAAAATAGACCAAAGCTGAGTTTAAACCATCTACCGGAACTGCAGTCTCGAAAACATCCGGCATAGAAGCTGCCAACTTGCAACCTAAAACATGCAAGTGTTAGGTTAGAGTTTTACAGGAAATTTACCTCTCTTAGGAATTAACAGGAAGTAAAAGTCAAGATTTGTTTATGACTACAATACAACAGATATTAGAACAGCTCTGCCTGTTATGTTGTTGTTGATGGTGGATCTTTTAGAGATGATACATTTATAGTTTTTAGTCTGGGCATAAAGAAATAAGCTAATTTTAAAATCATGTACTGACGTGAGATATATTTTTGTTTAGTAACTGTCTCATTATTTCATTTAACTGTTTCTTTACATTCCACCTCATATCTGGTCCTCTGATCTCTAAAACCAAAATATTTGGGATTTTGTTTGCTCTGGATTTTTACTCTGGAAAACCAGAGCTTGTACTCTGGAAGTTTTTTATTTTTTTGTTTATTCACCATTGTAGTGTACAAGATTGCTTTCGCTTTCATATGGCTGGCATTCACAAATTAAAACAACGTAGATTCATTCGTCATTCAAAAACGAGTTGTGTCATTTTTTTGTTAAAAGCAATAACTCATTAATTTTTAATACAGGGTGCTCAAAAAAGGTGGGGACATAATTTACGTAGTGATTCCTTGGGTCAAAATAAGCAAAAAAGTTTACATAAACATATGTTCTATCTCCTTTCGTTTAGCGTCTGTCTGTCTGTATATGTTTTTTACAAAAAAAGTCATAACTCCTTAACGGTTTGAGCTACAGCGGTGAGATTTTGTACAAATGTTCATCTTATTGGCCGCTTTCTTTGTGCAAAATGTGAATAAAAACCCTTTAACTGTTTCAAAATGGCGGCTATTTTAAATATTTGACACCAAATTTCACGAAAACCGTTAATTTTACCAAAAAATTGCAAGAAACATAAAATTTACTAAATTTTATGGAGATTTCAACGATACCTTACTAAGCTTAGTTTGGACAAAGAATAACGGAGAAATTAATTTTACTAAAGATATTTTTATAGTTTTAACGTTGTTTAAATGGAGAAAACTGTAGGTATAGCAAGAAAGAAATTAATTCCTCAGTTATTCTTTGTCCAAACTAAGATTAATAAGATATCGTTGAAATCTCCATACAATTTAGTAAATTTTTTAGTATCTTGCAATTTTTTGGTAACATTAACGGTTTTCGTGAAATTTGGCGTCAAATATTTAAAATAGCCGCCATTTTGAAACGGTTAAAGAGTTTTTATTCACATTTTGCACAAAGAAAGCGGCCAATAAGATGAACATTTGTACAAAATCTCACCGCTGTAGCTCAAACTGTTAAGGAGTTATGACTTCTTTTGTAAAAAACACATACAGACAGGAAACACGCTAAACGAAAGGAGATAGGACATATGTTTATAAAAACTTTTTTGCTTATTTTGACCCAAGGAATCAATACGTAAATTATGTCCCCACCTTTTTTGAACACCCTGTATAAGCCATAAGTAATAAAATTCTCAACAAATTGGTTGTCAGTTTTTCTTTTCATTCGTTGATGGCCCAACTAATAGTGGAGTAAGAAAGAAAATCTTTAATAAAAGCATAGGTCAAACTGTACATTACATTAAAGGTCTTAACTAGTAGAACACAATGCCGCAGATCCGACGTCAAACGTCTTCAACTGAATCAAATGTGGCAGGCGGTCAAACTTTTTTTTTAGTCCTGTTTGCAAAATTTTAAAATGTGATTATATCTATTATAATGGCCTTTTTGTAGTATGGTTTGTGGTATTGTTTAATGCTATAAAGATCTTTATATTAAATTATATGACTTAGGATTACTTTGTCATACAATACCTCCATTTGTTCATTAGAGGAAGTGTTGTTTGTCTTAAGGTAGGCATAGATTATTGTATATAGTTTAAAAGGCTCAATATAGCACACACAATGCCACAATCTCGGCCTCAAAAGGATGATTATAACAGAAGTAATCACATTTGAAAGTTTTGCAAACAGCATTTAACAAAAAGTTTGACCGGATGCCATTTTTGACCCAGTGGTCCATTTAAGGTCTGGATTGCGACAGTGTGGTCTAATATTTAAGACCTTTAATTTAATAGTTTTACACATGCTTTTACTTACTATCTTACTATGGGCAGTCAAAAAATAAAATGAAAAATTGACAATCTCTGTTTTTGTGAAGCTGGCTATGGCTTGTATTGAAAACAGGCGAGTTTTTGCAACAGTCAAAAAATGAAAAGAAATTATAAGTGGACCTACACTAAGAATTTAACATACTGTGTTAAGTTTATCCCAAATTTTATCTGTCTAATAATTTATGTGATTTGTCATTGAAGTTACATCTTTATATACCAATGGGAAGAAGCGATGGGGGGGGGGGGGCTTTAAGCACTATTACTACCCAGACAGATAATATGACATGTTTTACAAGTAAATTTATTTACTATATTTGATATAACTTTAGGAAGAATATTTCTTTTGCTAAACACTTCTTCTTTGAATACATTTTTTCAGGCTGTTTCAAGTGAGATAAGGAGTCCTCATGAATAATGATTTTCTTAAGTTGAAGTACGAATATTGAGAAGAAAATGTCACATTCTTTGGAAAATAATTACACATATAACTTAATGTTAACCCTCCGAGTGGCAGCCAAATTTCTGTCAGTGTTTTCTGTTGTAATTTTGCAGACTATTTTGGTCATTTTGGTGATTTTACAGACTATTTTTCTTTTTTTAATTGTATAAAATAAAATTTTGAAGTAAATATATCAATATGCATATTCGATTTGTTTAGAAAAGACAGGAAAATGTGACTAAGTAAAATCCAAGGGGATGGTTTTTGGAAAAAAATGGAAAAATTAGAAAACAAATTTTGGGATAGAAAGTTCAAAAGAAAAAACTTATCACACATAACATGATTTTTGTATTGAAAATTTAAAATATACAAATTATAGACAATTTATTTCTCTACAAAAAAATATTATAACATAAACCAAAACAATTTGTTTTTATGATTTATCAGCAAAAATACCGAAAAAGGATTTTTACATGTACTCTTTGACATGGCCAAAGCTAACCCCTAGTAATAAATAAATATAATAAAACTATGTTTTATTGTAGTCAATAAAATCCTACATAATAATTTAGTACAAGTTTGAATAAAAAAAATGTGTATTACTTTTTTGATGACTAAAAAACAAACAAAATTGAAAACAAGTTTTTTTGGATTCAAAGTTATAAAAAAAATTGTAAAAAGATCCAGTGACCTCACATAAGCTATATTTCAGTTTTACATATGTTTTATTCAAAAAAATATGACATACATATCTATATATATATATCTACATATGTATGTATGTATGGAAGCAGATATGTAAACATGAATTCACACATGGGTTACACTTTTTTATGACAGCAAAAAGGATGTATTTCCATTATTTACACGTATTCTAACAAAATGATACCATGAAATAAAAACAAAAATATAAATAAACATAAATTACTAAACATTTATTCTAAAACAAAGGATAAACTCACGTTGGATCATCAAACACACAACGACACAACAGCTAAATGCGCAGAACGATGTAAACAACAGTATTTCTGTCTTCTTGTGGTGAGAGTATTCGGTGTCAGAGTGACCAACTGGGCAAAAATGAATTCTACATTTCGTTGACTTCAAGAATATATATAAAACAACATTTATTTGTATCTGTCACATATATTTATACGTGTTTTGGTAATCGACTTTTTATGTCGATCTGCCACTTCGTGCTCACGTAAAAATTGACTAATTTCTAAAATTCCTAATCAGCTGTTGGAAGGTAATATAACGTTATACGTTATATTGAATGAAATCTGGGTTTCCTCCTTGTTGCAGTGCTACCACTCGTTCTCACCAGACACAAAATTTACCTTTGTTGTGATGTTTTGAAATTACTCATTTTTCACGATTGCACAACCAAATATGACCGTCGGGAGTAGGTGCGTGTTTTACTCTCAGAAGTAACTCTTGATTAGATCGATATACTAATGCTGTAAGACTCATTCTAGTAGTAAAATGAAACTACAGAAACTCATCTTTCAATTGGTATAAGAATTATCCAATATCACCGGCGTTTAGAATGCGTAAAATGCAAAAGAAAAAATGTTTACGTCAATCAACATTTTATCTCACTTGCCATTTACAACAACACTTTGCAGTCGACATTTTATGTCGGGCTGCCACTGTGAGGGTTAAACATTTTCACTTATAATAATTTGAATTTAAAAAAAGTTGGTTTAGTTTAATATGCAAATGTAATTTTCAACCAAGGCTTTCTTGCATGTAATTTTTAATTAGGTCAGTGATTTTTGCATGTATGTGTTTAATTTTAATAATTTGCTTAGTATGGAATTGCACAGATTTGTTAAATAAATGTACATCAGATAATAAAAAATTAATATTGTTGTATTTTTTATTTTTGAAATACAAATCTGGCATAAGTTATTAAAGTGAAATAAAGCATATATTGTTAGGGTGAGTTTTAAATGAGTCCCCCCTAATTTGTTCTACAATTCTTAAGATATTGACTCCGGACCGCCCCCGATCATTATCGACCAACTTATACTTAATTTTGACTTAGTTAATATTTTTGGCCGCCATCTTGGATCCGCCATATTGGATTCAACATTCAACTATTAATTTTTAAATGTAAAGGTGGGGTTGTGACCCATCATCTAGAACTATATTTTTACGGTGAACACAATGCCGCAATCCGTTTTTGGAAATCATTTTTCGTTCTCAAGATATTGGCGAATTTAAAAAACTAATTTTGGAGACAGTTATAAAAGTCCCAACCTTAAAACATTCCCATATTCATATTACATCAAATAACGACCAAGAACTACCACCAGTCATTGTTGAGTGGCATTTGATTCATTTTGACAAAATTAAAATTTTCAGCCGCCATATTGGATCCGCCATTTTGAAATAAGATAATTTTTTAAATGTCAAGATAGAGTTGTGACCCATCATTTCCAACTGTTTTTCCACGCTGAAATCAATGCTGCAATCTGTTTTCAAATATCACCCTTCGTTTTTGTGATATTGAAAGATTTCTGTTTAACATTTCAAAAAGTGGCAATATCATGAAAATGAAAGGTGATATTTGAAAACAGATTGCGGCATTGATTTCAGCACTAAAATACAGTTGGAAATGATTGGTCACAACCCTACCTTTACATTAAAAAAATTTTCTTATTCCAAAATAGTGGATCCAAGATGGCGGCTGAAAATTTAATTTTGTAAAAATGAGGAAAATGCCACTCAACAGTGATTGGTAATAAATAGTTCATGGTCATTATTTGCTTTAATGATGAGAATATGGGCATGTTTTAAGGTTAGGATCTTTAAAACTCTCTCCAAAATTCATTCTTTTTATTCTCCAATATCTTGAGAACGAAAAACGATTTTCAAAAACAGATTGCGGCATTGTGTTCACTGTGAAAAAGTACATGTACTAACTATATGATTTTTACACAAGGAGGAAAGTCACTAGATAGTGTTTACCAGCTTCTTTTATTGATGTAGTATTTTACCACGGGGTTTCCTGATTTTTCTTTAGCCTACAACAAATTTTCTTAGTTTCATTTATAGATTTTTGTATACCAGCGCTCAGACACCTTAAAAAATAAACAGACTGTTGATTTGTGAATAAACAAATAGGAAAGAAAAAAGGAAATAGCTATATGTTAACCACTAGTGAACTGTCTCAAGAGCTAGGCTCACAGATCAGCTTGGGCCGTTTATGTCTCCCACCTGTTGCAGTGTGAAGGTACAGGCTCATAAACTGCATCACATCTGTTATTGATGCACCCTTTAACCCTTTGAGTGCCAGAGTTTTTTTGATGGGCATGGTGGATATACGTAAAAGTCCGGAGTTTTTGCAAAGGGTATATCCCCCAAACTGCCAGGAATATTTGTAATTTGGAGTACAGTGTGTAAGAAAAATATTAAATTCCTACCCTAGAAACACTTTGTAACAATATATTGTCACTCGATTACATGAGTTATCGGATGAAGTAATCGATATTCCAATAATGAAACCGAATCAAACGATATACTGTATCCTTTAAAAGTAACAGAATGGAAAGTTGACGCACAACAATGTATCGTTGCAACGTTCTTTTCGATTGAATCGCACCATACCTTTCAGAACGAAGACGAGCAATGATATATTGTCGCATGGCACTCAAAGGGTTGACACATTAAATCCTACAAAAAAAACTTTGGAAGTCACCTAGCTGAAAAATTGTATTGTTGTTCCACACCGGAGTGTAAAATCCTCAACAAGGAGATGAGCACTGAAAAGTGCTACATAACTAATAAAATGAAGAAACAACAATTAAACAATTAATGTACGATAAATAAATCAAACTAGGGATATGGTATAAAAATTAAGAAATGCCTTACAAGAAGAGTTGCTGGCGTGCTTTTCAAATCACTGTGCAATGCCCCCAAACTGCACAAAAATAAAACCAAAGTCGCCAAGTGACATTATTCCATTATTGACACAAGTGGCTCCAAAATCTCAACTGAAAACACTGAATAGCCCTCACCACAGAAATAAACATTTGGAGCCCTCCACAGGTCTTAATCGGCTGACTTTTCAATTATAGCAGCCGTTTTGAGTGCTAGGGGCGGCGTAAGAAAATATTAAATGGTAGTCTCCCAGGTAATACCAAACTAGCTGTGAGGTGTGTTTGATACCCAGAACATAGTTCATGCCGCTAACCTTACTCTTCTGAATGCCAGGCAAGGGCACCTCTAATTTGAATTAATGTGATTTTTATTTTGTGGGAAGAGAGAACCATAAAAGGAGGGAGAGCAAATAAAATTGATTATTAAATGTTCAGACAAAAATAACGAGATTTGTTAACTTTTTTACACAGAGCAGAGTGACTTAATAAAAAAAATAGTCTTAACTTAATAATGAACATTACTATCACTGTACAGCACTTTTATTGCGCTACATGTAGTTCCTTTATTTGCTGTTAGAATGTGTTCAAATTCTCCATTCCTTGTTTTTAGCGTCTGCTCATGGTAATAACTGAAATCTGATTATTAAAATATTACAATATTTTAGCTTAAAATCTGTTGCACAATATATAGGCTAATCTGTATTTTAAAATTAAATGTAAGCGTGAACTATAAACGGACATTGATTGTTCCAAACAACGAAGACATTTAAATAAGGAAAGAAGCATTTTAACACAATTTAGCAAAAAAAACCTCAAATGAGCGTTAGGGCATTTGAAAATAATAAAACAGTTCTTACTGTCCTATTTTACGTTCAAAGAAAATTGTCAGTTTGATGAAAATTGTGATCAAGATGTGTTTTTTTTGGTTGGGAAAAAGTTTCATTAAATATATTAATGTGTTTTTTATGTTAAAATCTGAAAGAAATCTGGCCGTTCAGCAAATGGGGCTGTACACATATCAAGAAACAATTTTTCCATAAATCCAACCCCCCCCCCACACCCCATACAACACACTTGAGCATATCCCTCCCCATCGCTTGCGTTGTGTAATAAAACAACTTTAAACAATTAGAAACATAATTTTATAGATAATTTTGTTAGGATTATTAATACTAACTATTTTGTTAATATTACAAAACAATATTTTGATGAGAAACTGTTTTATTTAAAAAAACAAAAAAAAACAAATCTGTTAGTATACCATTTATAACAAATCACAAAAAGTGTTCTTTGCAACAAATCCTAAAAAATAAATACACTAATAATAGTTATAACGGTAGTGTGCAGTTCCCAATAACATGTCTTGATTGTACGCTCTAAAACAACATAAAACAAATTTGTAAGATAGAGAAGATACTTAAAACACATGTTATATGAGAATGTTTTAGATTTTACAGGTAGTATAAAATAATTATAAAAGCATCATTGCACGTTAATTGTAAGCTTACTTTAAAAATCAATTTGTTTAAGACTTCTAGCATAATATTTAAAACTTCAGTTCTATGTAACACTGACCCAGACCCTCCCCTTTCCACCATAACAGCCTTATGCTACGCCATATCCGCTCCTCTCTCTAAGTTTGTTGTGTAATATGTATATGCATATGTATTTGTTGGCCTCTAACAGATGGACGAACAATAATGTTTCTAATATTAATGTTAATCTCTGAAACTGACAACATGCTAAATAAAGTACTTTCCCCTAATCTTATGCCTCTCAAGTTACACAAATTAATATTATATTGAATAAAAAATGAATCAATTTAAAAGGTAAGATTAGGCTCAAGTAATTACATTTTGAAACTATGCTTATTCCTCATTTTCTTTATGTAGCCAACTAAACTTTCCATGAATTATAGGAAAAAAAAGATAAGGTACAGTTTGGGCCACGGTGCTTGGCATCTGGGAAAGGCGAGAAACTACTCAAATTGCTCTTAAATAAAAGCAGACAATAACGAAACTAACCAAATAGCAGCTAAATTATTCAGTAAATGAGTATTTTGTCATAGACTGGTCACTAATAATTTTCATTGCTTTCAAGACATGTTATTATGAAAGGACTATTATTTGTTTATTCATCAACCGTTTTATGATCTGTTAATGTTGTGAGTTGGAACTAATTTTATTAGATATAGAAATTTGTGAAAAGTCCAACTGTTTACTATGCCAGTATAAGGGTACCGGTAGTTGTAGTTGTTATAGTAACGTGTAAAGATCACATTGTCTGATGGGTACGGGTGTATAAGTCCATCGAGGTAAATTGGCTAAATAACAAATAAACAGATTGAAAGGGCAGGAAGTTGTGTTTGTGATTAGTATGAAAGAGTTAAGTTGCTGACTGGATGTGAACAATCAATCTAAATATGTGTTTGTAGAACAATACCACTCGTTACTCGTTTGGCCAAACACACAACCGCCAAACATGATCACCAAAAACACTGCATCATCTGTTTTTACCTGCCACTAATTCTTAATGGTTTCATCGAGGTACTTTTTTAATATTGCAATTGGTTTAATTAACGTTCTTGTTTGATTTATGAAAAAAATAAGGATAACAAATGTTTTAATACTGTACAGGAACGGTGAGAAGTTTTGTTGAACACATTTAGTTAACAACAAAATATTTCATACCTTAACAGTTTTATAAGGCACCTTTCTTTCAATAGTACATATTATATTTATGTATTTATATTCATTTGCAAGTAGGACCAACGGGTTACTTATTAGCTGGTATAAGTTATACCAATTTACCAATTTATAAGCTCTTAATTACAGAAAACAATTTTCCCGTGATAAAGCTACCAACAACAATTTTGTTGAGGAATAAATTCTGTCTTGGTTCGCGAAGAGTTACATACCAGTACGTAACAGAAACTGATTGCCGAAATTAAAAGTCTAAAATGCTCTTTTAATTCATTTCCAATATCTTTTCATTTGTTTTTATTTACCTTGATTTTACTTTCTAAAACTCAATGTAGTTAATATTAGCCTTGATAAGATGGCATGTCAATTGCAATATGTTAAGCAACAATTAAAATAACTTAAACTAGATTTTTACTGCTACAAAAAATCTTCTCATCGCCTATATACTTAGTGGTGTAGTTCTGTTTTATAGCATTATCTTAAGGGTCTTTTTAGACTAAGAGATGAGGGTTGTCTTGAAATTGCAAGAGGCCATTGGAGATTTCACTAAGCAAACTAGCCAATACTGTATCCCTCTCTCTCTCACCTTCACAGACTATTCTCTCAACCCCATCAACTCTCCTGATTCTGAATCTGATGGGTTTTTTAATAAGCGGGAAAATAATCAATACTAAAGAGTCTCTCTTATATTTCTTTACAATTTGTTATAGATGTTTAGTTATTCAAGTTTTTGCCGTACTAACTCAATTTTGTATGAGATTTTAACTTAACAACTCTTTAATTAGCATATTGCGTGTTGTTATTACTTACGGGATATAATAAAAGACGTCTTACATCACTTAAGAGTATATGTACACTTATACTGATTCACATACAGACGGTAAACATATATAAAAGATGGTACAAGGCTATCAAAATCGATAGCCTTTTACCATCTTTTATATATTTTAACCGTCTGTATGTGAATCAGTATAAGTGTAAATATATTCTTAAGTGTTGTAAGACGTCTTTTAGTAAATCCCGTATGATTTCAATTTAACATAACGCAAGTCTTAGATATTTCTAAATTTGTTATTCAAATTAATGTGGTTATAATAACTGAAAGAACTTTTCCTATAAAAATGGACCATTTGTACAAAATGTCAACCCATTAAAAAACTGCTGTAGAGGAGATCCTAATCTCGGATAATAGATACAACACAGAAAACAATTATTCAATTATTTCAGCCGTTACCAAAGCGATGTAAACCCCCAAAGGAGTTTATTTGGTCGTAATCCCATTAGAAAGCTCAAACAAATTGGATCTAGAATCCAACTGCTTCATGAATAATTAATTTTTAATCTTTTTACTAAAGTGCTCTTTACTTGTAAAGCATTTGTCCTTCTGAAAATGTTAGATATTTATTAAAAATTACTTTAAAAATCAAAACAGCCTATACAAAAACAAATTTCTGTAAGCCTTTACATTGTGAACTACTTAGTTCTGGTGTTATTATGATTACAGACAATTTATTTTAACTAGGGCCTAATTGAAAAATGTGAAATATTTTGTTGTGTAGCCCATTGAACCATTTAGGCCTAATTGTATCATTAAAATAAAAACAACAAAGTTCCCTCTTCTAAGGTCTCACCCCCAGTATCAGTGATCTATACTCTGATCTACATTCTCCATGCAGTACAGTTCTAACGGAAGATGGCTGTTACTTCTTGAGCTGAGTACATTGTTGGTGTTGTTATGCGGGTTGTATCAACTGTCCCCGCGGCCTGTGTGAAGGGGCTCAAGTAAATGCTTTCCGGAAGACTAGTACAATTTGAATTGCCATTTGAAATACATTGATTATGGGCGCTACATTGCACGGTGAAAATGTAACAATATAGGCCTGTAGTAGAGGATGTGCTCTCCATTCCCTTGGATGCAACACAAATACAGATATAAAAAGTAGATCTACATCCTTTCTTTTACATCTCGAGAGTCAATCCATACACCTTGGATTAGCAGACATCCAGGATTCAATCTTGTGCCTGGGATTTTTGAGTTAGGCATATTAAGGCCCAGAAATTTCACTTAGTTCTAACTAGCAATTGTCTATGCAATTACACTTGTGGCCAGTTGAAGAATGTCCCATAGCAGTTGTATCACAACTTGTGGCCAGTTGAAGAATGTCCCATAGCAGTTGCAGAATGTCCCATAGCAGTTGCATCACAACTTGTGGCCAGTTGAAGAATGTCCAGTAGCAGTTGCATCACAACTTGTGGCCAGTTGAAGAATGTCCCATAGCAGTTGCATCACAACTTGTGGCCAGTTGAAAAATGTCCCGTAGCAGTTGCATCACAACACGCTAATTCTCTCGCTGCTACTCCTTTAACCTCTAAAACCTCAATGGAGGTAAGGAAAAAGTTTAAACAGAATATTTAATCCTCTTTCAGCTTGAGAAGTTATCTAGTGTGATGTCTTAACGTCAAATATGACAGGCCTACATAAAATATTATAATATGATTTGTATGAAATTTTAAGAAAATCAAGATTCATAAGGCATTGCTAGAAAAAATACCGGTATCAGAAAATAAATTCTCATCAAAATTTGGAACCCGATGACAAATTTTCTGACATGACGGGACAGAGCTTTTTATAAATGTTGGTCATTTGTACTTGAAATAGAGACAATCTTAACTATTACATTACAAGACAAAAGTAGTATTAAATCAATTTTGATCATATCAAGTTAACCACCATTTTTACTTATAAAAACAATAATTCCCCTTACCTATAAAAAGTCTGGAATATGTGTTCAGAAATTATTGTTCTGTAACCCTAATATCACACTTTCCCTTCATGCAACCTGTCTAAGCTGATAATAACTTTAGAAGTAGCATATTTTATGTTTTAAATGTTATAAATTTAATTCTAAATCAAGTCGTCTCCCATTGCAAATAAATTTGATTGTACAGGGTGTTTATAAAAGAAGTATACAACTTTAATAATAAAATACAACTATGTTTTGTTTACAAGGAATACACAACTTACATTTTCTGAAAGCACATATTCTCAAGTTTTTTCCATACCTACATTAAAAGTGATCAATATGTGCACCTTGTTTCACATGACGTATATCAATCCTAAAATCAAGTTCTGGCCAAACTCTTTGAAGTTTGGGCTGATCAACACTCTCTACTGCAGCTATTATTCTTTCTCATAGCCGCAAGAGGTTTTGTAGGAGTTGGGTACAAAAACTTTGTCTTTAAGATAATCTCATAAGTAAAATCACAAGAAGTAAAATCAGGGCTTTGCGGAGGCATTCGTAACACTTACTTCATCACAAAAAAAATCTCTATAAGATTAGGGGTAATTTTCTTCTTAAACACTAAACATTGCCACTTAACAGATAGCCCAGTTGACGACAATCATCTGTATGAAACAAAACTTGAGGTATTTTCTTACTCATAGATACCAACTACACCGAAATAAATTATGTAATTATTAGTTTGTTGATGTATAACGTTTTTTTACTTCTTTTATAAACACCCTGTACTTATAGTCACACTACTCTGAATTCTCAGTGTACTGTTAACTCTGGTAAATAATCTGAAGATTTTTCATATAAGGTGTACTATTTTGTATTGCAGTATTTGGGCAGTCGATAAATCTAATTTGGTTTAGCCTATATTTTTACTAGCAACAATGGGCAAATAGTGTACTAGAGTTTGTAATGGAAAGTGAAGCATAAAATACACAGTAAAACGGGAGCAAATTATAACTAAACACAAGTTAATGAGAGGTGAATCAGCAGTGTTTGTTGAATGTAATTGTCAGTGTGGTTTAAGCTACCCTTGACTACCTAGGCTACTTCCAAACTGTTCTTAAATTATTGCTGACCACCTGATAGCAGTGTCAAATACATATTGGAAACTTATATATGTATATATATATATATATATATATATATATATAGTGAATATGTGTCCATGAGCACAATAACTTCATAAAAATAGTCCGATTTTGACGAAATTTGGTATAAACGTGTAAAGCAACATTTATGACTTAGTTTGAAAACCAAATAAACGTGTAAAGCAGCATTTATGACTTAAAATTTGAAAACCAGACAGATCGACCTATCCGAAGTGGTATTTTGGGGGATTTTATACCCTAAAAATGGGTTTTTTAAGTTTTTTACATATCATTTTTGAAAAGTCAAATTTTAGTTTTTTCCAGTTGAATCAGCTGAAAAAGACGCACAATTTGGTGTTTTGATCATTGCTCTACATCAAATGGTTACAGAGATATTGAAAGTGCTAAACACAGTACGTTGTCCAATGTTATTCTTATGGAGGATAAGACAAATTGTACATCTCGCTTATTTATCAACTTAGCCTGACAAAACTTGGTATATTGCTTCATATCGTTGTGGTCTATTGATAGGTGCAGTAAAAAAACATTTTTTGGTCGATAGTTCCCGTAGCAGCAAACCTGCGTACTCAGCTCCCATGTTATTCTTGTAGAGAATAAAAGGTGTTATCTCCCTTAATTATGAACTTAAATTAATAAAATTTGGTATGTGGCTTTACCTTCTTGAGTTATATTGATATTTGTATAAAACCCCATTTTTTGTGTTCCTTGCTTCAGCAACCCTGCATACTCAGCCGCCATGTTATTCTTTATGGAAAATGATTAAAATGTCATAAATAGTTTATTTATGAATGTATATCGATGAAACTTAGTATGTGGCTTTATGTGGTGATATTAAGATACATATATATGCATTGGAAATTCGCCGAGTACGCAGGTCTGCTGCTACAGGGGTATATTCTAATTTTTATTGTAATCACAAAATCATAATTCATGACCCAGAAGTCTGGGCAATCAGTTTTTCACATATAATTCAAATCCACAAAAAAGCATTAACCAACTAATGATTAAATTATAAGATAAGAAGCTGAAGCTATGATTTTAATCCATGTTAATTGAGGCTTGTATAGTTCATTGATTTAATATTGATAAATCTTGCTTATGGACAGGTTTTTAAGTATCAAAGTAATTTGAGCATTATATAAAAAAATCACAACTGCTTGAATCCTGCCTGGGAAAGATATTCTTAAATTTTAGCATTCAAGCTTGAATTATTGTTTGAGATAATAGTTACCGGTAATCAATTTTAAATTACAACGATGAATTAACATTTGATTGTTAAAACTAATATACCTAGACCTGATATGGAAGGCATTTGTGTAAACGGTATCATGCTGTTATTACGAAAAAGTAATAGAAGCATTCCATTTCTACTTCCAAGTTGTTTGACGGATATAATTTATTTTGAATTCTGCCAATTATAATCCATTGGAATGAAACCTGAAAATTGGCCAGTTTTAGAGCAGATGTAGGCCTATTAGATTACAACATTTTAATTTTAACTCGTTCTCTGAAACGTAATAGGAAATCTGAATAACTTTTTTGTGAAATCTAACAACAATCAGACTGAATTCACAACTTTTAGTCCTACTTAAATTTTATTAAAGGTTCACGGTATACCATAAAAGGTTTAGTAAGTGGTTTAAGATTTCAATTTTGAAAGCCTTGGAAGCAACCTTGGTCAGGACCAAAGGATAGTAAGCTCAAATGAACAATAAACTCCTGCAAGCAAACTATCATAAATCCATAGTCAGGCTGTCATATGTTAGTAGCGAGTGGTTTACTGCTTGAGGGAACTAAAACATGGTAAGTATTTAAAACCGGAAGGATGATGAAACAATTCTAGCTGCCCGTGTTCAATGAAAAGTGTGTTCAAGAACTTGGTTTATACTTTTAATTTGCGCTAATCAGTTCAAACTTTTTTTCTGAATGGCTAGAAAAAAAGCAATCATTTGCATAAGTAAAGAATTAACTATAGATTAGTTGTTAAAAGACTGTGTGGTCATGTTATGGGTATAGTAGTGACATTATTTTTCAGCTACATTTAACAGTCTAGGGTTGTGATAAATCTTCTACTGCATTGTCAAAGTTTGCACCACTACCTATTCCCTAAAGAGGTTATTTGTTTGCCAGAACTGAAGATATTATCTTGTACTATTTGATTTTCTATGGTTAAAATAAATATTTCAGGGTATTTTATATTCTGAAGACAGGAAGGGCCTTCCCAAAACAATGTAGACCTAACCCAAAAACTGTAAAATGTTTTTCTTAGTTGCCAACCTGGCGTTTATCACTCTTACCCTCATGAATTTGTGTCATTCTTATTAGCTTAACAGAAAATAATCAACAACTATCTACGATAATAGGTTTAAAAAGTATAATAAGAGAAATTGGAGAACTTGTAACAATAGATATTATGCTTTGGTTACCGGTTCTCACAGGCCATGCTCTCTCTCCTGTCCTTTTGAATAGTTTATCCCAAGAAAATCTTTGACTATTCTTTAATTTATTAGGAAATAACACCATGAATCCACTTTAAATATCATAGTGGCCTCGGCCTAACCCTTATCTAGTATTACTACACTACCATAGTGGCCTCGGCCTAACCCTTATCTAGTATCACTACCACTACCACCGAAACCAAACCGCGTGCGACCGCCTCCGGACCCGGGAGTCCGGACCTCTGTTGTTCCATTGTTCCACTGACCTGACAGTACACCGACACAACGCATTGGACACGGACCGGCGGAATGGACCAGGACCGGTGACCATTGCTGCCAATCATAAGGACAAACTAATCCCATAAACAGGCCTGAAACTCCCTCTATCTGTCCCTTTGCAATACTATTGAAATTACGCTCCATCGATAAATACAGTAAACACCAATTACACATTGTCACACATTGTCCGTTTTTATATTTTGACTACACAACTTAAAGTGTCTTATTTGAATTACAAAGTCGTGGTGAAAATTCAAAGATCCGTCAAAAGAAAATTTGTTTATTATATTGTATGTAAATATAATTTTTAATGAACTACCATTTTTGTCAGTCTTGTATTTTATTATGTATTATGATGAAATATTAGTAGTGATTATGCAATTTCAATAAATACAGAACGTATCTGAAATCCACTGACAAGCATCGGGAGGTGATTATTCCTCTTATCAGCAAAGAAATATAAATTACCGTAAACTTAGGGCCAACATAATTTAGTTTACTGTGTAATTTGTTGTACAATATGTCTTTTGTTTTGTTTTTCATAAATACACTTCATGAACCACATGAGATTTAGATTTGAAACTTGGATGTCTTATTTACGTTTAAAGCTAATTTGGCATTGAATTTGACGTATCTAGCTTTTACCGTTTCAAAATAATTGTCAAACTAAATGTCGTAGATAAATACAACATTTTGTTAACACGTTTTATAGATACCAAATTAAAATTCATTTATGCCGTAAAATATGGTATGAAAATTTTAGACCACGCAAAACACGCCAAGCTATTACAATTGCTTTTAAATAAAGGCGTGCAAAATGTGTATGAAAATTACGAAAATTAACATGTTTAAATTTTTTCAGAAAATCAGCTATGGTTTGCGTAATCTAAAAATGTTGTATCATAGTTTACGGCATACAAGTTCCCATTTTTTTACTAAAGAGATTTTTGTAGCTTGCTGTTCTTAAGATTTCAAAGTTAAAAAACCCCGCATTTTGAAACGGTAAAAGATATAAACGGCAAATTCACTTTAAATATGAATAATATAGTCGACCTACCAAGTTTCAAGTCAAACTTAAAGTCTTAAACTATTATACAGGGTGTTTTTTAAACCCTCTGAGCTTGGGGAAAACCATTTTGAATGTTACTCACAATAACTTCGCAGTAACCCTAAATTATGTAATTATTATTACCCTAATTATGTATCAGCTGATAGATATTGAAGTAAAGGAAACAGGGCTGCCAACATATGAACTTGTTTTGTCCCTAAACAGTGACTTTCAGTCCTTTAACATTGGGTTGCGTTTAAAAAAAACACCTGTATATATATTTAAACCCCCGTATAGTCCAAACAGACGGAAAACTAAGCGCTATAGCACCCATGGAAACCGGAACATTTATTTTACTTTTATGAGAGGAATCTGCTCTCGGAGCTTGTTATCCGATTTCAGATACATGCGGTAAGTTGTATGGTTAAATTAAATATATTAAATAAATAAATATATTTTTTAACATGTGATTACGACAATAGGCCTAAGAATATGACTTTTAAAATGCACTACTGTAGCTAAACAAACCCGAACTGCCAACCCCCTTTTTGAATTTACCCCAAAAAATCGCGTTTCATCCCTCGGAGGTATAAAATTTCCCAAATCGGGATACAAAATAGAAACACCGGACCGGAGTGGACGCGAATCGACGAAACTTGTCAAAGGGACTGGACGGAAATCAGTTTGGTTTGCCTGTCTATATTTAGCTTCAAACTTGAAGACAAAACAGCTGCCAGTAGTGTCTGTCTGTCTGTCGTGGGGTGGGAACAGCGAGCGATAAGGGCAGGTGGGGGAGATGGTGACCCGATACAAAAACTAGCTAGTGACCTTCAAAACTGTGTGTCCGAACCTCTGATGTTTTGATGTTGACGAAAGGCGTTCTAGTACCAATTTCTCGCCAAAAATGGATTTCAAACAAAGAATAACGATCATAGTAGGCCTAATCAGGTTGCAGTAACACTCATTCGTGTAATAAAATATTCCTTTAATGCAACCTTCCCAGAATATTTTTTATTCATGAGCATTTTATTAAAACCTGCCACAGTGACAAGATATTTTTCCGGGAATTTTAAATGTTGTAGATCATAAATAAATGTAACATAACTAAAAATGTAAAAAATAAGAAGAATCGTCATGATGTTAAAAATATCTTCTTTTAGCGAATTTCCCCTATAGGGAAGAAGCTATTACCGTATGTTTCATGGTAAGACTTAAGCCCGAGACCATAATAACTTTTTGTTTTGAGGTCTCCAGATGCCAAAAACACTTAGTTCAAATTTGTGTGTGTGTGTGTGTGTGTGTGTGTGTGTGTGTGTGTGTGTGTCCGTGAATGCGATAACTTGAGTATAAAACGTCCGATTTCGATGAAATTTGGCTCAAATGTGTAAAGTGACATTCATGACTTAAGAGGGCGTTGGAGAGCGGCCATGTTGGATTTTACCTCCATAAGAGCAATGTTAAACTTTAAACCATATATCTCGCTTATTTATCAACATACGCAATTATGAAAGATGTCTCAAATTAAAGGTATTTTTAAGACGCAGCGGGTTTGCTCGCTATTTTCTAAATAAAATAATACATTTCCAAAAACATAGTAATCTAAAGACTATATTTTTATATATATATATTGTAGTTTTTTCTAGTCATTAAAAAAATAAAACTCCCAGCAAACACAAATCAAAACTTTATTAAGATTCAAATAAAATGTATTCAAAATCAATAGGTCAAACAGTAACAAAATAATATGCTTTTCAGTAAAGACATGTTTTGTGCGTTTTAACATTGAAATAGCCCGTAGCGCTAGGGTCAGCGACGATATTTCTTCTGACTCCAACGTCCTCTTAAGTCCGAAGACCAGAAAAATCGGACCATGGGAAGGAGGGTTTATGGGGATTTTAAATTTTCCAAAAATCAGTTTTTTGCATTTTTCACCCTAAAATTGTTTAAAAAACTTAATTTTGGTTTTGCCCATGTTATAGAGCTTAAAAAACAAATAATATAGTATTTTGAATTATTAACCTAGGTTAAGTGGTTGCGGAGAAAATTCAAAAAACCTACTCATAAAATCTCCCATTTTAATCTTGTGGGAAAAAGGTTTTTAGCTTTCCTCAGTTCATTTTAATGTAAACTTCACATTTCTTTTTACTAATAAGTTTAGCTCCACAAAACAGTCATTTTGGTGTTTAAATTGTGATTCTACACCCAACCGTTGCAGAGATATTCAAAGTGCTAAACACAGTACGTTGTCCAATGTTATCCTTATGGAGAATAAATAAAATTGTATTTCTCGATTATTTATGAATGTGTATTGATGAAACTTGGTATGTGGCTTCTCGTAGTACTGGTATATTGGTATTTGCACAACAAAAATATTTTTTGTTGATTATCCCCATAATTCTCTTATGGAGAATAAGTAAAACTTAATGACTCCCTTAATTATGAACATAAATTAATAAAACTGGGCATGTGGCTTCACCTTGTTGAGTTATATTGATATTTGAATAAAAACCATTTGTTCTGTTCCTTGTTGCAGCAAACCTGCTTACTCAGCCCCTATGTTATTCTTATGGAGAGTAATTAGAATGTTATACAGTGGAACCTCGATAACTCGAACCTCAGGGGGGACGGCAAAAATTCGAGCTATCGAATATTTCGAAATATCGAGGTTCGACTTATCAAGGTGATTTTCCAAAGACTTCGACTTATTGAGGGTTACGGTAACGCAGTATATGGATCATGGAAGGGTATAATTCTTACATAAGTTCGAACTATGTATACAAAATAATCATACCGTATAATTATTATTAAAATTAAAATAGATTTGAACAATTTTAAATGTCTAAAATAAGCCCGGAAATATATTGAAAAGCTTCTTTGGTTAACGTAGTAGAGGACGAAATACTTCCTTCAGTGAAAATATTGTAGGGGAGGAAAGTAAACAAATAATGACTCACAGTTTGGTATTTTGGTGATGATTTCCCGTTCGACCACTCCTTGTCTTTTTCTAGACTTTTTGCTCACTTCTTATCACCTGCTCCAAACGAATCCCTCCCGCTACGGAAGTCAGTTCTGACCAACTACGCATTAATTTCATTTAGCTGAACATTAATGTACTGTAGGCTATTAAAATAATTTGCAAAACTAAAAGGGAACAAAACATGATAACAATTAAAATTGCAAAGCATTGTTGGAATTAGTATGACGCAGTACGACACTTTTTTTGTTTTAAAATTGTCGAAGGTGATCACTGGTGTTCCAAACTGCTTCCCGATGTCACTGTTACTGTTTTTTATTTCCTGTGTCAGTAACCTCAAATAGTCGTGAACTTCTCCTCATGGGGTAGAGTTTTGCCAACACGTTTTATCAAACTGAAAACACTTTGTAAAAAACAACCTAAAAACTACGTGATGTAAAAAATAACCTAAAAACTACGTTTCACGTACTTTCACGTACGTTTCACGTACTACGTTTTTAGTACATCCAGAACCTCTGAACTCACACTAACTAACGACTTGGAACACAAATCTAATCAAATCAAAACCATTTTAATTAAAATATATATATATAATTTACAAAAATATGTGACTATTCCTTATTTATGAAATGAAATCCTCACACAGGTGAAACCCGTGCGTGAGGATGAGTTGTGTTTGATATGCACGTTGCTCATCAACATAAATTTGTCAGTTGTTTTACCGACACCAGGAGGACCTGGGAAAGAGATTTAGGGAAGAGGAAGGGTTGAAATTTCCGGCTGCAAAGTCACTGGAGGTTTGGTGAATCAACAACTTCGACTTATAGAGGCTCTCTAGTCAATACTTCGACTTATAGAGGTACGGCAACTGTACACATTCGAGTTATAGAGGTTCTACAGCTAAAACTTCGACTCAAAGAGGTGCGGCAACAGGCTAAGAATACAATACTGCGAAAATTCGAGTTATCGAGGTGTTTCCTGTTAACTATTCGACTTACAGAGGTAAAATAACATAGAATTAGGTACGAAAGTTCAAGGGGAATGACAAAAATTCGAGTTATCAAGGAATTCGAGTTATCGAGGTTCCACTGTATAGCGCGTATTTATGATTGAATATTGATGAAACTTGGTATGTGGCTCCGCCTAGTTAAATTCTATTTATATTTGCATAAAAAACAATTTTTTTGTTCCTTTTTTCAGAAAACCTACGAACTCATCACCAATGTTATTCTTATGGAGAATATTTAAAATTGTATATATCGCTTATATGTGAATATATTTTTATGAAACTTGGTATGCGGCTTTATGTGGTGTTAACACATATATTATTCATTGGAAATTCGCTGAGTACGCAGGTTTGCTGCGACGGGGGTATTTTGACATATAGTCAACGGCATTTTTGTCACATTAATGATTTTACTGGAAAGCATTTTACTCCAAATGTTATACCCAGTATTCAAATTACTGTCATTAAACATTCTTGCAGTAGTACATATAGTTTGACGTCTATGTTTTACGTTAACGATTGTAAAATTTTTACCGTAATTTTAAAGTTTGTATGATGAATTATGTTTTTTTAAAGTTGTAGACCAATTTATATTTCAAGCGCTTTTCGAGAGTTGTTCATTTACATATTATTTATTAATTTAGATTCAAAACCGACGTAAACAAGAAACTTCATGGCCAGGGCAGAACAATTACTAGGGGTGTGCGAGTAGTGATTTTTTTAATCGAGTCGAGTAGTGCCAATTATTTTCGAGTTTCGAGTATTTTCGAGTGAGTATTTGCCATCAGTTGATAGTTTAAAATAGTGTAATGGGATTTGGATACCTTCCTAGATTTGATAATCTAAACATGGTTTCTAACTCATACATGAGTAGCAATACAAAGTTTTGGCCAGTACATTCAAACTGGAACTGGAAACGTATTGACAAACAAAACACGATTTGACATTCGTTTCTGGCCGATGAAACAGGGCCCGGTTGTCATTTGGCCAATTTCACCTGGTCCAGACATCGTTTATAATCAATATTAAATGACGAAATCGTTAGTCACGGCCGAAATTGCGCGATCTGATCGTCATTTGCGGTCGATTTTACGTGATGCGATCGCCTTTTGCGGCCGGTACTACGCCTTTTGGCCGGTTGAAATCGTTTGCGGGTCATTTTCGGCCGATTTTACGTTATACGATTGCCTTTTTTGGCCGTTACTACGTGTTTTGTCCAGTCGAAATCTATCGCGGTCGTCATTTTCGACCGATTTTACATGTTGCGATCGCCTTTTGCGGCCGTTACTAGGAGTTTTGGCCGGTCGCGGTCGTCATTTTCGGCCGATTTTACGTGATGCGATTGCCTTTTGCGGCCGTTACTACGCGTTTTGGCCGGTCGCAATCGTTAGCGATCGTCCGGAAATCGGCGGGAAATACTCGCTCGAACTTTCGAGTAGTTTTCAAAACTTCGAGTCGAGTTCGAGTATTAAAATACTCGGCCGAAAACTCGAAGTTTCAAGTACTCGCACACCCCTAACAATTACTAAATTACAATTTTGTAGTCCAACGAATTCAAGACCCGCGGGTTCGATTCTCGGGATGCCCACACTGGTTAATGGTTTGGGCCGTTCCCCCAAGCTTGTGCGAGTCAATTAAACCCTTCTGAAGTGAAACTATGAGTTTGCTTTAGATGTTATTATGTTAAACGCAATGTCAAAAATCGTATTATTTACATTTTTTCGTAGTGATAACGAATTATTAAATGCGTTCTTAATCAAAACTTTTACAATATTTGAATTGCATATTACGTCTCCAAATTTATTTTATTTTGTGTTTTCATTTGTCAAGTTCGGAGGAAACAAAATATTTACATTTTTAGGCGACTTTAACTGAACTATTTTCCATTAACAAATAGGATAAATGAGTTACCATTTTCAAAAAAAATATTATAGATTGACAGAGGTCAGTGACATTTTTCACGCTCTGTAGAACTGGAACGTACCAACGTTATTCTACCGAGGAAGTGGTTTACGTATTATTATTATTATTTAATATGTACGTAGTGTTGTGTTGACTAACTGGTCTTGTGAAATGGAGTGATGTAAAGTTCTACCAAGTGTTTTATTCCAGTTATTCCCTGTTTTAAAGAATCACGGCAAATTGATTTTGAAATTTCGGTGTTTAATATACAGTACTGTTTTATTTTCAAAAAGGCGACCTTTCAGATGTAGCGCTCGAGAAACACTTGCCTTCCCACCAGACGGAACGTTAAAAAAAATCGTGTTTCAAATTTGTCTCTGAAGTCTCTTACAGTTAAATTATTCGAAATATTTGTTTTACGCAAGATATATATTAAAAGAAAAGACGCGTTAAAATTTAAGATTTATGAAAATATTTTTGTAATGCTTTGGAATAATGAAATTTAAATGCTCTATATGTTATTGTTATAATTAATAATCGATTATTATGACAACTAATACATTTAGAACACTCTCCTTGTTAAGGGAATTCGGTAATGAAAAGATCGATATTTTTATTAAGAGAGAAAAGTGACCATTTATTTTTGTCTTAGGAGAAAATAGTAAAAAATACTGAATATTAGTTAACTTTTAAACATAGATACCTAATATGTTACATTTTATCGAATTTCCCCTATAGGGAAGAAGCTATTATCGCTGCTATTACCGTAGGTCTCATGGTAAGACATGGCCCGAGACCATGATAACTTTTTGTTTTGAGGTCCCCAGATGCCAAAAACACCATTCGTTCAAATTTTTATATATATGTATATATGTGTGTGTGTGTGTGTGTGTGTGTAAGTGTGTGTCCGTAAGCACGATAACTCTCGTAAAATAGGTCCGATCTTGATGAAATTTGGTACATATTTGTAAAGTAGCACTTATTTGAACGAGTTTGAAATCCAGACGCATTGGACCATCCAAAGGTATATTTTTGGGGGGGGGGGGTTTCTACCCCAAAAACTGTTTTTTTGGGTTTTTCACATGTAATTTTTGTTTAAATAAAATGTTTAATTCGCACCATTGGATTCACCTCAAAACAACAAACAATTTGGTGTTTTGATCATTGCTCTACGTCAATTGGTTACCGAGATATTGAAAGTGCTAAACACAGTACGTTGTCTAATGTTATTCTTATGGAGAAAAAGAAAAATGCTATATATCGCTTATTGAGGAACATACACTGACAAAACTTGGTATATGGCTTCATCTGGTTGTGATTTATTGTTGTTTCCACGGAAAACCAATTTTTTGCCGAAGAATACTGTAGCAGCAAACCTGGGTACTCAGCCCCCATGTTATTCTTATGGAGAGTAATTAAAACCTTATCAATCACTTATTTATGAGTGTATTATTTATGAATGTATATGTATGAAACTTGGTATGTGACTTCACTTAGTTGAGTTCTATTGATATTTGCACAAAAACCCCTTATTTTGCATTCCTTGTTGCAGCAAACCTGCGTACTCATTCCCAATGTTATTCTTATGGGGAGTAATTAATATTTTAAATATCGCTTATTTGTGAATATATTTCTTATGAATCCTGGTAAGTGGCTTAATGTGTTATAAGGACTATATTCATTGGAAATTCGCTGAGTACGCAGGTTTGCTGCGACGGGAGTATTTTACTATTTACCTCTTTTAAATAAAAACAATTAAATATATATTACGGTGGGTATAGTGATTTTATAGCAAATTAGCGGAGTTTTTTTTAATCAATTGATTTTCCAAAAAGGTATTAAATGTATTTGAATGACCTCCATTTCACATTTAGGTAGGATAAATATACTATTTATCATGCTACATTTAATAATGTCATTATTTTACACAGTGAGTCAAAATTTGTATGAGATATTTTACTTTTTAGGATTGAATTTATTTAGAGACCTAATTCCACCGTAAATATTTAGACAAAATTATATGGAATATCTGATAAAACAATCAAGTGGTTCTCGTAAACAATCTTGAAAAACATCAAAGTCTGAGCTTACGGAAAACGGCGTTTGAATGAGAGCGTGATGCACTATGTAACCAGGAAACAAAACGAAATTATCTAGTAAATAAAGCTATAGCCTATGTGTTATATACTGAATGCCTATTTGTTGTATAGTTGTATTCTACATCAAGTTAGTGATTATGTATAGCATGCAAGTAAAAAAAAAAATGTATTACGATATTACGCTAAATTTCAGATGAGATGAAATTCAAATATCGCGTAATCATTGAAAAAACGCGTTAAAAATATTGGTACGAGACCGATATTTTATTTTTCATGTTTTTTTTAAATATGACCTAATTGACAAAATAAGCACAACAAAATTGAAAGTTGAATAATATTTACGAATTTTTAGCAGTGAATCCCTTCAAACACAATGCTGGTCGGGCAAACATACGTTGGTCCGGTAACGTGAATATGTATTGTGGGTCCTGACGCGAACTTAGACCTCGCTCAAAGTGGAAGTTAGTAGATAAAATAATAGAAAAAAGAATAATAATTAGAGACGTTGTAGCTTCCGTGTAAAGTTTAAAGTCAAAAGATAAAGAAAGGATACAAAATAAGAACAAAATATAAAACAAAATTCGCACGTTTGGATCTGTGCTCATTCTCGCGCACGTCATTTTCTATATGTGAGGATTAATTTCGCTTTGTTAAAAATATTTTGGTTCGCTGCAGTTTTGTTTGTAAATTGTATTTAATTATATTATAAGCTTAAATATTGTTGTAATCTGCATGTAATTTAAATGCGAAATAATGCAATTTTGATTTGATTAAATACTGTAATAAATGGAGGAATGCAATTATTTGACACTAGACTGACAGTAGTTTTTCCTCGTAGTAGTTTATGGAAACCCTAAAAATACTTATTGTTAAAACAAGTATTGTTAAACAAGTATAATGGGGTCTTGCGAGATAATACGCACGGTGGTACCTAAACCGTGAGTGGTATCGGGTTTATAAATCAATTTATAGCCAAGTTCAATTATATTGCTTGTGAAATGTGTAAGTTGATATGCCGGATATATTATCAGTTTAATACGTGTTTAGCAATTCTAGGCTATATCACTAATTTCTAACAAATGTTTGTCTATTTGAGTTTTCCCAAAAATGTTTGACAGCAAAGTAACATAACCTTTTCAAATTGTGAGAGTAATCATGTTATTATTTTTCCCATTATGGAAATTTGTCGATTACCTGAATAAAATATGACCCATTTTAAAGATTCCGAGTAAAATTCTTGAAAAATTCGTACACAGAATAGCTGAAGAAATTAAAATCACTGAAAATAATAAGATTGGAAATATAAATATCACTCATAATACACATGTTTAATTTCTTAATATTACTTTGTGGAATAATTAGAATGTTGCAGTTTTCAACTATGAATAACGCCACTAGTTTGTGAACATTTTAACGATTTATACTTTTATCCTTTTGGTTTTTCAGTCAGTTTTATTTCAATAATTTCTTTGTGCAGTTCTTTGATTTTTTTCACAGCACTCAGAATTTTTGTGAAAATATATTTTGAAACTGAGGCAAATAGCGAAAGTTTGTTTTAAAACTTCATACATTTTGGTAATACTATATTTGAAATTTGATAAAAATTAGGTTTGCAAAAGTAACGTGACATTTACCATTTGTTGAAAGCGTTCATAAGAAAAATCCATAACACTTTTTTCCAAATTCTCATAACGATTACAATGTATTATTGACTTGTCATAACTAAACTATGAAAAATTAAATCGTTGTAAGAGCGGATATTAAAATGGGGTAACTTAGTTACACCTCATATGTAAGAGTTAACGGGATCTCTTGGTGATGCACTTGATTCTAAGTTTGTTCTTTATCACCATCGCTTTCCCATACTTTTAATAGGAGCATATCTTTGGAAGCCAAGTGATGTAAAAGTAGTAATGTTTCTCTTAATATTTAAACATTATCTGTGAAATAATTTAAATTTAATTCTTTAAATTAAATAAAATAAAAAGAGTATTTTTAAAGTATTTCATTTTTTGCAAAGTATTGAATAAATAAGCCGAGAGGTATAATACATGATGTCCTTCTCAGCTAACTTATTAATTCAATAACGCACTTTAAATTATGCTTACTTTTCAAAGTTGTCATTAAAAGTATGTAAACTTACCGAAACGTAGAGCAGGAAAATGAAAGCGTTAGTTTTAAAACGTTTTATTTTTGTAACACTTCTAAATATTACAACATAGAGAAATTCGTAATATTCTGTCGAGATTAAGAATAAAAAACATGTATATACTTTAAGAAATCAGTTCTAACAGTTATGCACTCTAGACTGAGACAGGCTGGATTGTGGAAGTAGTGTCGGTAGTGTAGGGGAGGTCCTTGGAGGGATGGAAGTCTCTCATACGGTAAGCTCCGAGGCCTCCGAGTCGCTGTTGTCGACGACCGGGGTAGGGGTAGGAGCGGCCGGCGGGGCGGTGTCCGAGGCGTCGTGGGGTCAGACGGTCGAGATGGAGGTGTCCGCCGTGTCCGAGGGGCCCGCCACCGAGGACGCGCGGCTCGTCGTCGTGGCAGTCTCCTCCTGCGGGTGGCACATCTTGCGGTGCTTGTGGACGAAGTAGTAGCTGGGGAACTTGGAGCCGCAGGTCTTGCAGGGGTAGTACTGCACGTTCATGTCCAGGAGGCGCACCTCTCGCTTGGCGGGCTTGGGCTTGCTGCTCTTGACTGGCACCGGGTTCAGATGCCTGCGAGCGTGTTTCTGGTAGCAGTAGTGGCTCTTGAACGTGTGGTCGCAGAACCGGCAGGTGTACACTCTGCCGTCCTTGTCGTTGTCGGCCGAGCCCTCGGGCCCGGGGTAGTTGTGGTTGAGGACCCTGTGGAACCTGACGGGGCCGTCGCAGCACGCGACGTCGACGATCACTTTGCCGTTGCTCTTGGAGGTCGACTTGCCGGGGGAAACCGTGACTGTGACTCTGTCGGAGGCGTCGGAGCCTTGGGAGAGACACGGGGAGAGGCTCGACGGCGGCGGAGACGGAGGGGGCGGTCGCTCGCCGGAGGTGGACGGCACGGCCGGGGGAGACTCCCGCGTGGTAGGGGGCGCAGTCTCGGTGGCGGCGGCGTCCGAGGCCACGGGGAACACGGGTCTGAACGGAGCCTCGGGCAGGAAGGTAGGGGGCGCCCAGTAGAGCCCCGAGGGCGCCGCCGGCAGAAGCGAAGGAAACGGCTTCCTGCTGGGCACGGGCTTGACGAGTGTCGGGGGATGAGCTTGTTGGCTCTGGACGAGGTACGCGCGGCAGAGGTCCGAGGCCCGCGGCATGTGCAGGAGATGGGTGGCGAGCAGAACGGCGTAGATGTTGTCCGGGGTGAGGTCCAGGTAGCCGGTGTACATGAATGTGAGGAGCGGGGCGAAGACCTCGGGCGCGACGTTGGGCACCGTCACCTGGTGGGTGTCGGGGGTCAGCTGAGACTTGAGGTAGCCGCTGTGGGAGGCGAGGAGAGTGCGGTGGCCGGCGAACTGGTGCACGGACCTGCCGGAGCCCACGACGATCAACACGTCCGGCGTGTCTCGTAGGAACCACAGGGAGTACATGACGTGGTGTGTGATGTGCCGGGACCGCGAGTGTACTGCCGTCGCCGCCGCCGCGCCGCCCCCGCTTGCCGCCCCCGCCCCCGGCCCCGCCCCCTGCTCTCTCATTGGCCCCTTCAGCTACAGGCTTGTTACCCGCTAATTTGTTCGAACGTCTTATTGCGGTCCTCTGTTATGACTATTGTAACCTCTGTTGTCGAGATTGTTTATCGATTTATTTCACATTTTTAAATCCTGTTTGAACGAATTTTACATCTAAAATGTAACTTCCCGATATTATAGTAAAGATGTTTTTTTATAAAATTGAAGAAAATCGGCCCTGGTCTTAATTAACATGATCCGTTAAAATCCCAGAAAGCGTAAACATAATTCAATTGTAAATTTAAAAAAGTAAAACATATTATTGCAACACAAGATTTGATCGCTTTTTAATATAACAACATTTATCGAATACCGAAGTTAATCTAATCATAAACTATTATAATAAATTGCATTACTTTATTATGACATCAAATATGCAACTTAATTATAATTGAATTAACTTATAAATGTTAACTTAATTATAATAATTTTGCAACTTAGCTTCGCCATGTAAGAAAAATATCATAATCAGGCGATGCACAGACGATCAGCGTTTTATTTGCATTTATTTATGTACTGATGTAGCTACAAAGTTCCGATGTTTTGCACGTTGTAGGTACACATTGTTCATATATTGCCACTAGGGGAATACACACTGTTTTTATGTTTACCACTCTCATTGTAGCATTTCGAGAAACTTTGACAATTCCTAACCGTTTACTAGGCAGAAGTAAATTTTCGTAAACTTCTTGGGTCTCATAGTGATGTTTTATAATGAAAACGTGCCGCGTTCCCAATCATAGTAGGTAGATAGCACTTACGTTTTAGTAACTATAAGTGGAAGTATTAATCATTTTGTCTTGTAATGATGTATATTAATTTATAAGAGTTAAAAAGCAATTAAGTTATGGCTGTTTTATATCTGTTGAGAGAAGAATAAAATATATTTAATTTTGATAGTTTTAATCTTAAATGTCTCAGTAGATGGTTTATAAAATCCCTTAAAAACTGGTAAATGTAATGCGTAACTCAGATTAAAATCAAAACTTCTCATCAGTCCTATCGCTCGGAGGAAGAGGACGATCCTCAAATTCTCGCCATAAAGAATAATCGGTCGGAATAGGAACGATGGGGGTGCGAGGGGGAGGCGCTGGGAGATGGGGCCGCGAGCGCCGCATTGAGCGAGGAAAAGCAAAGCAACGACTAGTGACCCTTGGGAAATAATTGACTGAGAAACAGACTGATTAGCGAGAACAATAGTCCCCCCGACCACATATCACAATGCCTTTAGTCGACGATTCACTTTTTGATTTCGCCGACTCCCCTGCGACAAGCCACCGTTTCACAACGAGACGAGCTATGTGAGTTACTGGTGGCGTTACTCGTCACAGATTACGCCCAATCGAGCCCGCCCCTCCCCATGTCACGGTAGAGATTTCGCTAAACTTCCCATGACTTGATAAAAGCAGTGTTATTTACTCACTTGCCAAAATGCCTTAAATAAAATACAATATAATTTACATTCGCATGGTTAATTTACATCACATTTCACAACACCGACTTCACGTTCACGCAGCCTGATCGCTCCACAAGGAGTCATGAGCCATCTTCCTCGACTCTATGAAAACCCGCCAACCCCTATGAGGATGAAATAAGTGATTTAAAGTTTGCTTGTCAGCCTTCAACCTTATTTTTTGTCACGAACACCTGATCACACCTTTCCAAAAGCTGCATCTACCAATGTCATCAGAGCATAATCTCTGAAGAACCTCGTGTTCTCGAACGATTCACAGCACGTACTTTGGGGTAAGGATCGGAAGAGTTGGCTCGACAACGAGTCTGTAGTCTTCAGACTCTCCCCAAGATTCAACTTGAGCTGCCTCAAGTGAGAAATCCGACGAAGAAAAATGCCAACTCCAAAGGAGGTTTCTTATTGGACTACCAACCATTTATCTGGAAGGACATCCTGAAATACAGTTGGGATTGAAGTTATTTTTGTACTTTTTGTAACAGATTCTTTAAATCTCATGTTCGGACGATATGTTTCACAATATATAGCACTGGAAGTGGGTGGAGGGGAGGGAATCGACCACGTAATTAATCCCACTACACTGCTCAGTTGAACTGCACCCTCTAGTGGCTTAGCTCTCCCGTAGCTCTCAGCTGTTTCCTAGCAATTGGTGGCTGGACTCACGAACTAACCTTTGCAGACTAGCCAATATGTGATTTCCCAGTTCTGACAGCCACTGATGAAACTGTATATTTAAAACTAGTACAACAACCTCCTCAGAACCGGTAGTCCCTTATGTAATATTTTAACACCATTCTACGACCTCGAAGGCACGTATATTGTTGATTGGTCAAATAAAAATCATTGCATTGTACTAGAAAAGAAAAGATATGCACCATAAACATGATTAGTTCAGTGGATTGAATGTAAATATATTCTCGACATGTGGTTCTGTTAATTTATACCTACCTACTAACATCATCGTTTGCTGGGATAACAGGGATAACACGGTTTTTGAAGTTTCCATGTGTCAATAAAAACAACGTGTTTCTTATCGATACAATCTATGATCAATTCGATCTACCGACGTCATTTGTTTATGTTATGGCCATTGCCGTTTCTTTTCTAGTATCCGTGCTCGAAGGTAAACGCATAACTTCTTGCTCTCAAGTCCATGACGAGAATAGTAATTTAAGATATTTTAAACACTGTCGCGCCTTTAAAATTTAAGGATTGGTCGATTTAAAAAAACGCTATCAAAAATAACATGAGTATGTTCCAAACGTTTCTATTATAAAATAATAGACAGTATAAAGAAAAATAAAAAGTGTATTGAGTTATGTATTGTATTGTAGTATGTCGTCACCCTAGTGAATTTTGAATAGACGTATGTATATATACCGGAGCAGTCGTCATTTCGCGTATGATAATAAATCGCTATTTACCAAGAGTGTATGATGTATAACAAGTAGATTTGTAATAAAAATATCAAAAAAATAACTAATCAATACTTAAAATTAAGAGTTATAATTATTGAAACACCCCTTTCCGAAAATAATTCTCAGTGACACGCAGGTTTAAAACTCTTCACAAAAGTCATTTACCTAGGTTATTTACTGGGCAATAGAAGAAAATTCGATACCAGGAATAAAGATAATCAAAAACACAGTACAGTATTAATACAGATGTATCGGTGTGAATGCCGCGAAGTTGTAATAAGTGTTCTGTTGAGGTAAGTCGGTCAGTCAATTCAGTTTTAATAATAATAGCCTATAGCCCCTGTGAAACCTAATCAGATCTATTCTATCTTAAACTTTAATTTTATGTACTTATGGGAAAATGCAAAATTACGTTATGCGCAAGTCTGACCAGGCGAGACCTAATCAACTTTGCTTAACTTTAGTCAAACTAGATCGAGTAGTTTTATAAATGTTTATCAAATCTGATCATACTACGAGTAGACTGATCAGTATCTTAGTCGATCAGATTATAAGCGAGTTAAACATTTTCATGGTTGTAGCATTACTATATATCCCATCTATATGGCCCAGCTGTTCCACTTTTAGTGTGTGTTAGCCAGAATTTGATTAGGTCACCGACAGATTGTGCTGCTGTCAACTATTTAGTTTAGTTATTTAGGCCTACGTTAACTTTTAAAAGATCTCCACCGCGGAAAGCAAGTGATAATCGACTTATGTTTGCTTCCTGACACACCAACTGTTGTATTATCTCCTCCTTGAGAGGATAAGTAATAGTTGACATCAGCATACTCTGTTGGTGATTAGTGTTAACTACGTCATCTTTGAATCCAGCACACACAAAACTAGGGACAGATTTTACAATGACAATGAGAAGTCTACTTCAAGATTTATAGTCAATGGTTGTAGGCTTAACAAATGAAACTCTTAATAGTTTTTTAACGAACAGAGGACTTCCTTTTTGTTAAAAATTACACCTCAAAATAATTTCCTCTATATACATGGCTGAACTATGTTCTAAAGTTACTAGACTTCCTTCGCCTCTAAAGCGTATGCGCCATTTTGCAGTAAAACACGTATAATCTAATAGTAGAGATTCTCCAACTGATCAACTCTCCTATTTCAACTTCAACCTATTAACACGCGTAATTATAGAGCATAATTCACGTATTTTGATTGCCTACTCATTTCACCCAAAATATCTTTCACCCTTATCACGGCAAATCTTGAAGACTATCCAATGCACTTTTTGTACGCATTTCAAGGTGAACACTTTTAAAATTACTCGTTATACGGGGGAAGAATAAATATACTTCAATGATTTAAAACGCTAATTTTGAAATACAGTAATGGGAAAAGATAAATATGAGTGTTTTTTTCATGGCCAAACTGTCATACAGCTTAGCGCCATGTTAGTTATGATTTATTTCTTTATATTATATCAAAGTTCCGAATAGCTGTTAGAGCTTCGTCCCATTAGCCTATTTTAAAGTTTCTATGTTCATCTAAACCATCTAATGATGGTGTTAGGTAATTTAAATTTTCAAAAGAAAAAGAAAATTATCCACGTGTTTCATTAAAACATTATGTAAATTATACATTTCATTCTACCACCTCAGTGTTAAATAATTTTTGCAAAAATATTTGACATTTACACTTCTTACCGGTGCTATCTATAAATTAGCGTATAAAAGTCATAAGAAATTTGTTATTGTAGAATTACATTGACAAAAAAAAAACTAAGTCTAACTTAGTTTGAAAAAATGTACAATTTACATTTATACAAGAATGTTTAGGTGTGTTAGAAAATATCGAAACGCTCAGATACATAAATCCAAGTTTATTATTTATAGAGGTACACAAAGTGACTAAACTTAATATTAAGTTCAAACTATTTAAAATAGGAATGTTGTGGGTATGCATTTGTGGTTTTAAGTTTGAAACAAATTTATTTCACGGATCAGAAGATTATCTCTTATTAAAAGCGTCAACTTATAATTCATATTTGCCTATAGTGTAAAGTTTTATCTGACAGAGGCTTTAACGTGAAAGCCCACATTATAAGTATTAACTCAATAGGAATCCCATACATTGCAAGCGGTACAAGCACGCGGCAGGTTGTAGGTGGACCGATATTATTGCAGATGTAATGGACGCCAAATTGGGTTACGTTGACATGCCCATGGGCTTTTCGCATCTCTGTTTAATTCGGTTACCGCCAACCCACTTAAGGCTCCAATTCCCATAATCAAAATTAATTGTTTCCAACGTCCCAGTGACATCAATCATACGGCCGCTGCGGGAATAGCCTCACCTGGGGTCCTGGGGTCGGTTCTTTGCAGTTTTGGGGTCGCTACTAACGATTGCATTAGACATGCTATACGGCCGCTGCGGGAATAGCCTCACCTGGGGTCCTGGGGTCGGTTCTTTGCAGTTTTGGGGTCGCTACTAACGATTGCATTAGACATGCTATACGGCCGCTGCGGGAATAGCCTCACCTGGGGTCCTGGGGTCGGTTCTTTGCAGTTTTGGGGTCGCTACTAACGATTGCATTAGACATGCTATACGGCCGCTGCGGGAATAGCCTCACCTGGGGTCCTGGGGTCGGTTCTTTGCAGTTTTGGGGTCGCTACTAACGATTGCATTAGACATGCTATACGGCCGCTGCGGGAATAGCCTCACCTGGGGTCCTGGGGTCGGTTCTTTGCAGTTTTGGGGTCGCTACTAACGATTGCATTAGACATGCTGTGTGTACGAGAAATGTCGCCATGACGCCCCTTTTTGCTGATCAAGGATGGGTTGATGTTAAATTTTCCATTGAATCAGCGTCAGTAATAATTCGGATAAACTAAAAAAAGTATGCTGCAAGTCAAATGTATGAGTTGTCCTAGTGATCAGTTATTTAAGAAGGCAATACATCCGTTTTACCATACCGACTTAAATTTATAAATTACAGTCCAAAAATTTAAATTTCGGTTTTAAATCCGTAACCATTCCTGTATTTATTCATGATGTAAGGAAAAGTTAGGTCGATATTTCAACCAATTGTTAAAATATAAAACACATTTTTATGGTGGTCAGTTTTGAGTATGGTATTTTTATTTAATATTCATAGATCAATATGGATTATACTATTATGTATGATCATAGATCATGTACGCGATCGTTCCAGCCAAAAGGTGTTTGGCGCGCAATTTGTTGGCTAGAAGGATCGCGTCGTTATCTCAACTCCTATATAGATATTAATATAAAACCAAGTATTCATTATTACTGAGATTATTAAAATTATACTATTTTGCATCGGCTTTCAAGGAATTTGCCAAGCGGTTTACTAAGAATGGACCTGTAAAGATCAACAGCCGCGGGCTTTATGAGTAGTTCTTCTTTGAGTTCGTCTAAAATACATTAATACTTGAATCTAGCTCATCATGCACTTAGTAATACATTCGTGGTAAAACCAAAGAACAAAATAATTATAGTTGTATAAATACACCGTTGTCCGTTGCCAAAGAAAGAGATACAAGCATTATACGGCGTGACGCGTAGCTCGGTAACAGTTTTTTCTCAAGCGAGACACTTAAGACTCGAATTACAAACACAATATTTCCTACAACTGCAATGTTTGATGCAACACAACATGCAAAAATCCACTTTCATCCATTTCGGCTGAATTCACGAGATCGAGGTTATAAACACTGAGTCGGTTAGTTTTGTCCGAAGCAACAATCAATCAGCTGTTCATTACTTCAGCGAGCGGAAAAGTAAGGTGCAGCGAGCGCGTTTTCGCTCGCCAAACACGAAACGGTTGTTTTATGGTGTGTTTTTAGAAAGTAAAGAAGCACTTTAGGCGCGGTTGTAGAAAATAAGTATTTATCTACTTAAATTAACAGTTCTACTCATAACAACATATATAACAGCAGTTGAGTTTACTTTGGCAATCTATTCAGAGGATCAGGTGAAGAGCTTTAACCCACAGTTTTATTTAACAGCAAGATTTATTTCGATATTTTAACATTTTCGTATTGAGATCATCTTTGGGAGCCTCGTTTTCCACGATCGGCTACAGTATGAATAGTTATAGAATAGGTATTGCGGAACTATGAAAGTTATGTGATGTTTTACTCATCAGCTCTTGTACTACTATCGCCCCTGCGCATTGCCCCTTCCGTTACTGAGGGCGGTCTCGGCGCCATCCAAACGCGGAACCGAGGATGACCCGACATCTCGTCACGATGAATATTCGAGGCGATGAAAGGAGAGCGAGTAGAGGTTTAATAATAAAAGAATTCCGTGGGGTTTTTTCCGCCCTCCCCCTCCCCTCCTTCTGCGAGACCTCCCTAATTAAATGAACCGACAAGAAAAGCAAACTGCATTTTAAATGTTTGATTCATTCGTTTATGGCGAATGATACCCGCCTTTGTAGAGGTGCTTATTTCAGTTTCAACTTGGACTCGGCTTTTTTGCTCTCTGTTTTGTTTTATTTGCCAGGTTCCCGGCCTGTAACGAGCGGTTCCCTCAGGACGCCCCCGTCCGCCCCCCGCCCCCCACACCGCAGCCGTTCGTAATTCTAACTTTAAATGTAGGTCCTCACGTCAAACTCCGGTTTAAATTTGAATACTATTGGGGTAGCTCTTTAAAAAATAAGCTCTTTCTTCGTTTACAAATCTCGAGTTATCGAATAATGAAAATACAGTATCTTCAGCGCACCTGCGTTATCTAGTAAAGAATCTACAACTAAATCAAAACATAATCAAACATAATCAAAAAGTTGTCAAGTAAAGACAATAATAAACAATACGATATAAACAGTAAACAACAATAAAGACAAAAAATATGCAGTCTGATTGTGTCAGTTTATATAATTTAAAGACGTTATTATTGAAATAAAATTCTACACGAACAAACGTTATCTATGATAGGGAAGTCGTCCACAACTAGGGCCTTCACCAAACGTTATCTATGATAGGGAAGTCGTCCACAACTAGGGCCTTCACCAAACGTTATCTATGATAGGGAAGTCGTCCACAACTAGGGCCTTCACCAAACGTTATCTATGATAGGGAAGTCGTCCACAACTAGGGCCTTCACCAAACGTTATCTATGATAGGGAAGTCGTCCACAACTAGGGCCTTCACCAATTTCCATCTCTTTCGTTGAAGTAGTTAACATTTTCCTTAAGTTTGAGGTAATTTACTAAATTCGAGGATTTGATAACTATAAATTCTGTTTTAGTGAATTTTCCATATAGGGAAGAAGCTATTACCGTAGTCGGCATGGTAAGACCTAGGCCCGGGACCATGATAACTTTTCGTTTTGAGGTCCCCAGATGCCAAAAACACCATTCGTTCAATACTGTGTTAATGTGTCCTTAGGCACGTTAACTTTCGTAAAAATGGTCCGATTTTGATGAAATTTGGTACAAACGTGTAAAGCAACATTTATGACTTTGAGTTTGAAAACCAGACAGATCACTTTATCCAAAGGGGTATTTTAGGGGTGTTTTGTACCCTAAAAATGGGGTTTTTGAGTTTTTTACATATAATATTTTAAGAAATATAATCTTACTTTCCACCATTGGATTCGACTAAAAAAACGAACAATTTGGTCTTTTGATCATTTCTCTACGTTCAAAGTGCTAAACACAGTACGTTGTCCAATGATATTCTTATGAAACATTTTATATCTTGCTCATTTATGAGCGTATCGAACGAAACTGGTATTTCGTTGTGATAATTGTAAAGAAAATATTTTGCCTATGGTTCCCGTAGCAGCAAACCTGATTCCTCAGCGCCCATGTTATTCTTATGGAGAATAAGAAAAATGTTACGCCTCACTTAATTATGAACATGAATTAATGTAACTTGGTATGTAGCTTCACCTAGTTGAGTTACATTGGTATTTTTATACACAGCCATAAATTATGTTCCTTGATTCAGCAAACCTACGTACTCAGCCCCCATGTTATTATTATAGAGAATAATTAAAATTGTATAAATTGCTTATTTATTAATGGATACGGCTGAAACTTGGTATGTGGATTCACCTGGTTGTGGTCTGTAGATATTTCCATTAAAAACTAATATTTTCTGTTCCTTGTTGCAGCAAACCTGAGTACTCAGTCCCCATGTTATTCTTATGGAGAAAAATTACAATTTTATAAACGGCTCATTTGGGAATATGTATCTATGAAACTTGGTAAAAGTGGCTGTACATGGTATGTAAATACATGCATTGGAAATCCGCTGAGTATGCAGGTTTGCTGCCACGGGGGTATTATTTTTTCCTGAAAGCGTTTTTGTTTGTTGTAAAACGTCATTTGTTAACCAAACTAAACAATTAACTAAACACGTCCTAACTAACAATCAATTAAACATTCTTTGTTTAAAATTAATTGTTGGTGATGGTGAGTTTATGTTGTTTAAGAAATGATTGCGGACCCTTGCCATCACTAAAAGATAAAAGCAAGTTTCACGACGTCTCAGGATCTGGAATCTGATCCCGTCTTCAGGTGAGAAGAATATGTAGAACATAACAAATTAGTGGCATCATTAAGGCATATCTGGGGAAAAACTCTTATTTTACTCCTAATCTGCGCCTTAAATTTATTTTAACATTCACGCAGCTGAGTCCAGATTTGTGTTTATATATCGCCCCTTACCCGCTATTTATTTAACTCCAAAATAAATCCCAAAACGGCAGAACATGAGTTGCGGATTTGTTACTCCGTCGACCAATCCCCGAGCAGCGTGCAGCCGCCGCGGTACAGTGGTAGTGAGCGGATAATCCGGCGGATGGCTGATTGTTGACACCTGTTGTGTTCGGAGAATCATGTGATTGGGTGAAATGGAAAATACTTCACCGGAATTAATCACTGCCAGTCGTGTCGCGTTTGTTTTTATGATACTTCCCTGTTACGCCCCATGTATACAGGTGCCAAACCCGTTACGAAAACGCGCTTAAGGGCGAGGGGGTATGGCGAAGCGTTACGCGTTACGTTTTCTGAGGTGGGGGTGGGATGTCTGAATAAAAGATACGTTGAAAACGTGAAATATTATTCGAAACACTTTAAAATATAATCCGATATCTAAATTAAGATAACAGCTAGTTAATGTTGTTTAATAAGTTATTTCGGACATTTGCCATCACTGAATGAGAAAAGACAAGTTTCACGACGTTTCGGTATTTGGAATCTGATCCCGTCTTCAGGTGAAAGAAATCCCTTGAACATAACTAAATTAGTGACACAATGCAAAGCTGGAAAACACAAAAAAAACGAAAACAGAACCGTAAAAGCAGTCGAAGTTAAGAAAAAAAGTTACAAGAGTTAATGTTTTTAACATAATTCCGTAATTATTGCACATTCCCTTTAAAATAAAAATTGTTTAGCTTGGATATGTTCTTTACTTGTTCGTATCTCGAACTTATGCTGATTCTACTGTTATTTTATGGTTTATGTCAAACCTATTTGACCATCATACCACATAACGGAAGGGGTGGGAGTCATGCTCTAACGTTATATGGAGAAGGAGTTAAAATTACGAGAAAATGCGTTACATAATATGTGTATAACACCTGATTGTAGTTTTGTTAATTACTTACCATACGAGTAACGTGTGAGGCTTTTTGTTTTCTGTGGTGCAAAAATTAAATACAGCTTTTCTTTCACTTGGACAATAAATACTACAGTAAATAAATAACTTCTTAATAGCATGACAAGTGTTGTTATAATTACAGGATGTAAATAAAAAACGTCTTACAACACTTACAAATATACTCAGACTACACCGGGCTACACGTATGCTCTACCGTAATCTTACAATAGGTACTCAAAACGGTAAATATACATAAAAGATGGTAAAGGCCAACGAGTTCAACCAGCACCACCGATCATCATTCTTATGCATGAATTATAGTATAAGTGTAAATATATTTTTAAGTATCGTAAATTTGTTGTATTTTAAATCCAGTCAAAAGTACAATATATTCCCCAAAAGTAATTATATAAAGATAATTCCATAATTCCATAAGATAATTATATAAAAATAAGTATACCTGAAGTAATTCCGAGTGCTCTCAACTCGATCTTAATGTAAAACAAAGCTGTACATGCTATTGTTTCAGCTAAGTATACAGCTTACACGCTAAGTATACAGCTGTAATACTGCGGCATACGTAGCTGCCTGCGACTTGTATCTAAAAACAGCCTATGTAATTGCAGTATTGATATCTTGTTCCTTCGTGGTTTCGTCCACAAGTGCTCGCGTTGTTTAGCGATTTTAATGCAAATATAAAAATTGGAAGTGTATTAGGCGCGCCGCAGAAGAGACAAGAATACTCTATGTGTATTCTGATTTTTGAAGGCGCTGGCTTATAACGAGTTGATAAACAAAAATTAAAAAAAACTATTTTCCTATATATTTGAAATTGTAAAAAGGAATGCACTAGAGGACTACCAGACAGATCGCTTTATCCAAAGGGGTATTTTAGGGGGGGTTTTGTACCCTAAAAATGGGTTTTTTGAGTTTTACACTCCAGGCTACCACTCACATTTATATCATAAACAAATAATGCGGTATATCGTTAAGTTAACCAACGCCTGGATATGGCCTGCACCGCTCCCCTTGGCATTCTACACACCCTGAATAGCAACAAAACACGGAACGGACAGATGAGTAGAGCAGTGTTTTATTCTGGCCTGCACCGCTCCCCGTGGCATTCTACCCACTGACCAGCAACAAAACACAGAACCGACAGTAGGAGTAGAGAAGCGTTTTATTCTGGACTGTTCCGCTCCCCGTGGCATTCAATCCACTGACCAGCAACAAAACACAGAACCGACAGTAGGAGTAGAGAAGCGTTTTATTCTGGACTGTTCCGCTCCCCGTGGCATTCTACCCACTGACCAGCAACAAAACACAGAACCGACAGTAGGAGTAGAGAAGCGTTTTATTCTGGACTGTTACGCTCCCCGTGGCATTCTACCCACTGACCAGCAACAAAACACAGAACCGACAGTAGGAGTAGAGAAGCGTTTTATTCTGGACTGTTCCGCTCTCCGTGGCATTCAATCCACTGACCAGCAACAAAACACAGAACCGACAGTAGGAGTAGAGAAGCGTTTTATTCTGGACTGTTCCGCTCCCCGTGGCATTCTACCCACTGACCAGCAACAAAACACAGAACCGACAGTAGGAGTAAAGAAGCGTTTTATTCTGGACTGTACCGCTCCCCGTGGCATTCTACCCACTGACCAGCAACAAAACACAGAACCGACAGTAGGAGTAGAGAAGCGTTTTACTCTGGACTGTACCGCTCCCCGTGGCATTCATACACGGCCTGACTGTGCATTAGTGTCCCAGCAAACAATAGGATTTGCTCATATCGTATTCTGTATTATGCCAGTTGAGCCGAGCCCTATCATCCCGCTCACATTGTGTACAGTTATAAAAACACAAGACCCTTAGTAATACACTTTTCCGATATCAATTATAATTTGATGAAAGTAGCTAATTGATTATTAATCGGACAAAACCTGATGGAAAACGCACACATCGGTTGTCAACAGAAGTATCTGTAGTTTTGGCTAAATCGCATTCTAACGTTCAAGAGAGTAGGCTGAAATATTTGTTTTAAAAATAGTTAATTTTAAACTAAAAATTAAATTTGCTGCAGCAATGACACCTTTTAAATATGTTAGGAACTTACAATTAATTGTTGAAGTAGGCTTTTGACACCTATAGGCTACTGCTACCAATAAATGGTAAGTTTATAATACACAAATTAAAACCGTATTAATTTTTCCTTGCAGGTAAAACTACTAGTGTTGAGCTGTAAAGCTTTATACTTTATTACATTGGCCAGTTAGTAAGTAAATCGGGTCTGAAACCCAAAACTTTTCTTTAAAACATTGACAATTATTTAATTTTGAAACAAAACTGTGATCATATATCAGTTGTGAGCGATCTGAAAAATTTAAAGTGATATTTTTTCTCTGCAACTGCTGAAAATGACTTAGTCGCTGAATCTCAATTATTTTCTAATCATTACACTATACTGATAAAGTACGTTTTAATTGTAGGCTTATACTTATAGAAACGAATACACACTGGTAATTTTCCCATTTGCTAATAATCAATTGTATCTTCGCAGCAGAACCTTGCATACTAACCTGCGTTCTTGAAACACACAGTGGGAGGTTTGCGGTCGGTGATGCAGATGTCTTCACCGTATTTCTTAATTAGGTGGGCTTTGACAGTCCGCCATGTAGCAAGTTCTGTACCTTTCCATTCTTTAATTTACTTGTCAGCTGTGAATTGGCATTCTTCATCATTGCTTTCCAGGTACTCATAAATTGGTGTCATGTCAATCTCAGTGACATCAGACGGTCGTCCTCGTTTTATGGCTCCCTTGGGACCAGTGTTGAGACCACGAGTCCTAAGTATTGTCATACACTGCATGTAGTACATTCCCCCAACAGCCTTCAAGTCAATAATGGTCTCCATGCGATGCACTATAACTCGACTGAACTCACCATTCCATTTTCTGGCCAACTCAAAAATCCCATATTTTGATTCTGGCATTTTAATATAGCAGAGAGGATTGAGTTTATCCACAGGACGTCTTCTCTGTATGACGTCATAGTCTTCTGGGATTTCTTCTGCACACAGAAAACATTGGTTTCTAAAATTAAATGTATGTGATGCTGAACGAGATGAACGTGCTGCTCTTCCTGTTGCAGCCTTCTGACAGCCGTGGCAATCATCCGCTCATTAATATAGCTCTCTCTGCACTTCACGTGAACTTGGAGGGAATACACTCTTTTGAATGACAAAACCTTACCATCCTTCCTCTGTGAACTTGCTGCAGCTAAAGTTTCCAACCCCTCTTCTTTCACCGCAACAGTTGGAGTCACATCTCCTAACACTTCCTCACATATAACACAATACCAAATTGGCATTGTGAAAGGTTATCTTTGAATCCACATAGTTGGAGGTTTGTGCCCCGGTAAACGGACAGAGTCGCGCAGACCATAAAACTGTCATCCCCTTGGCTTAGGAATTTGCCGAGGGCGCGGAATTGGCAGCGCCTCATCCCAAGCGCTGCGAAGTCCGCCATTGGCAAGGGGGGAGGGTTGACAAGGGACTGTAATATAACTCAACCCACTAAATGAATATGTTTGTCGTCAAAATAATTACTCTCACATTATGTTGACTAATGTACTCATAATTAGTGTACTCGTAATTGCTATTAGTTGAAATATGAAGCATTAAAATAAATTCAGTAGTTTCTTAGATCTCGCCCTTGTAAAACCCTTGCTTGTGTCTTGAATATTAAAATAAAATTTTGATTAATACAAATTGAAAACCACTCGGTATAAATCATAACTAACATATTGATGCACTTTACAATTCATTACTAACACGTTGGTATGCTATATGAGATCAGGGGTTTCTCGCGATAACTTGGCAGTGGTTCTCCTATTGGTTTCATTAGTAATGCATGCGCTTTAAAATTAATACATTAGACAATACAGCGACGTCATCATCCTCGGCTACCGAGAGTTATTTCGTTCGTAAGGAATTTTAAGAACGGGATGAGTATCCCCACCCCAGCCACAAAAATGTTTTACCTGTTTGCGACCGTCCTTAATATTTGGTCATTTCGAGTGTAGTGTAGTGGTGCCGTGTGAAGTGATGGCGGAAGCGGAAATTATCAAGGGGCTATTAAGGGCGTCGGACCAATACGCGCGTCGTAACCTAAATTGGCATATTTATACTAAGAATAGAAATATCTATCACAATTACATTATAAAAATCATTATACAATTGTTTCATTTATATTTATTATAGTTTCATTTATATTTATTATACTCATGCCAATAACAATAAGGGGTGACCAAATGAATTTCATAGAAATTTGAACAATAAGCAGGATTTAACAAATTAAAATATTCACTGAATGATCATAATTTCTTAGTCAAGCACTTATTTCCCGATTTGTGTTGTATCACAGGTTTATTTATAACTCTGAAAATTTATTTTGCTGGTTTGCTTAAAATATGATCATATTTTACCGATCCAGTGGCAGGTAGTACGTCGGGGATTACAGCCTGCTCAGGTCAGTTTAGGGAGGAAATGGACGTGCATCTTATCGGCGCGTCCATGCCTCCCTCGACAAAAATTATTTATGACCCTCCCTAGCTGCAGGTAACACGCGCGTCCATGTCCTAGATTCTTGTGCCCCAGCGTCAAATATTTCTCTACGTAAAAAGCGACACTCACTAATCTAAAATCTTGAACGGTTTTGTATCACATCCTATGTTCATAAACAAAAAACCCGTCGCAGCAAACCTGCGTACTCAGCGAATTTCCAATGCATAATATATGTCTTAGTATCACATAAAGCCGCATAACAAGTTTCATAAAAATATATCCACAAATAAGCGATATATACAATTTGAATTATTCTCCATAATAATAACATTGGGGATGAGCACGTAGGTTTGCTGAAACAAGGAACACATACAATTGGTTTTTATGCTAATATAAATAGAATTTAATTAAGTGAAGCCACATACCAAGTTTCAACAACATTCATTCATAAATAAGCGATTTATACTATTTGAATTATCCTCCATAAGAATAACATTGGGGATGAGCACGCAGGTTTGCTGCAACAAGGAGCACAAACAAATGGGGTTTTATGCAAATATCAATACAACTCAACATGGTAAAGCCACATGCCAAGTTTTATTAATTTATGTTCATAACTAAGAGTCATTAAATTTTTTAAATTCTACCATAGAAAAATAAACCAGGTATTTAAAATATACCTGGTTTATTTGTTTATCATTCTATATAAGAATAACGTGTGCTGAGTACGCAGGTTTGCTGCTACGGGGATCATCAGTAAAAATTGTTTTTTGTGCAACTAACAATAGACCACAACCAGATGAAGCCGTATATACCAAGTTTCGTTAGTATACGTTCATAAATAAGCGAGATATAACATGTTTCTTTTTCTCCTTAAGAATAACATTGGACAACATACTGTGTTTAGCACTTTCAATATCTCTGCAACCATTTGATGTAGAGAAATGATTAAAACACCAAATTGTGTGTTTTTTAAAGCTGAATCCAATGGTGAAAGCTAAAATTTGACTTTTTAAAATATTACATGTAAAAAGTTCAAAAAACCAATATTTGGGTTACAAACCCCCCCCCCCCAAATACCACTTCGGAGATGGGTCGATCTGTCTGGTTTTCGAACTTCAAGTCATAAATTTTGCTTTACACGTTTGTACCAAATTTTATCAAAATCGGACCTTTTTTCGAGAGTCATCGCACCCACGGACACGCACACACACACATATATATAACCATAAATGCTGCATATTGCCTGCGGACAACTTTGGTGATGAAGGCTACCACCAACCAGCATATGATCACTTTTGTGATGATCGGTAGTGCGTGTAGTTTATTACACGGCACTATTCAACCGTGAGTGAACTATTTGCCTATGTTGTTCATGACAAACATCATGGGATCTTTTATATGTGTGTGTGTGTGTGTATGTGTGCGCGCGCGTCACACACACACAATGTTCGAACGAATGGTGTTTTTGGGGTTTGGGGACCTCGAAACGAAAAGTTATCATGGTCCCGGGCCTAGGTCTTACCATGCCGACCGACTACGGTAGTAGCTTCTTCCCTATAGGGGAAATGCGCTAAATAAAAAGAGAATATGTTGTAATCAGCTGTACAAAGGTTAAAACTGTGTACAATAATGTTTTATTATTTATCTTACGGATTGACCAACTTTATAGTTCTCTAAACAAAACAAAAAATAATAGATGCCTAACTAAGGCATGTAATGTTCAACACAATATTTTTTTCGTCATACTGCTTCAAAAACATCTCTGTTTTTGACAGATGCGTTGAGATTCAAAAGTTCTTCTTTTTAGTCTTTGGATAATAACATATGTTTTGATGATCATTATCGTACTAGGACTAAAAAGATCATTGTAGATGATACTTTTGATTCGAGGTCGTCATAAATCGATTAAAATTCATTCGATTATAAATAATCGAAACATTCATTGTTGTATTGTTATTTGAAGAACAACCGATTGATTCGAACCACAATGATTGGTTTGAATGATCGACTCAACAACCGATAGATATGAATGAACCGAAGTTATGCATGTGCAACAGCTGATTGTTTCAAGAGACAAGCTGAAAGAAACATTTGAGGTTATGAAGACACAGTACGTAAATTTTACTTTTGTTTTTGTTTAAACCTTAAGTTTTTTGGCAGTATGACGAAAAATATAGTTCGTCACTCGGATCAAAAGTGTCTTTTTAATACTCGCTCATTTCCCAGCCTCGGCTTCGCCTCGGCAGTTAAACTGGAGCTCGTATTAAAAAGATCCACTTTTGATCCTAGTGACGAAATATACTATTCTTTCGTTTTTGATTAATTTAGAGTGTTTTTGTAGAAAGTAATTATTTGAGAGTGATTTTCTGAAGCTAGGTTTAAGTTAAAATAGGCATTGAAATAAGTGAAAGAAGGGAAGTTGAGTGTTAGGGCGGTGGCAAACAAATATTTTTTGCCGAAATATACTATTAGTGACCATGTCAGCCTACATATTTCCAGTTTGAAAATTACGTTTACCTTCGAAAAACGCGTACTTTCAATAATAAATGGGAAAATCTGGCAAAAAACGTTTTTTTTACAAAAATTCGAAATTTTGATCTTTTTGGAGCGCACTCTAGCGGGCTAACTGTACGTTTGATAATGAATGATATGTATGCATTTTGTAGGAAATTTAATTTTCTTTAATTTTAATATAAGTAACATTTAGTAGGACGCATAGTTTCCGAGTTATAAGCAAGAAACTGGAAGAAGTGCGAAGATTTTCTTATTTTTTACGAGTACCTCAAAACGCACGAGGAATTTTTGTTGGATCTTCAGATTCGGATTCAGCGCTCCAAAAAACATAGAATTATAAAAAAATCGTCGCAGTTATTTTTTGTAACGTGCAACGTTTGACTGGGACTATACTAACAAAACGCAAAACATGCTGTCCCCTTTTAATTTGATTCTTCTAAAACATCTCACTCCAGTATTAAACAGGTTATGATTGTCTCAGCCCATCATTCGGTGCTATTACAAAACTAGTATTGCTAGTATTTTTAATACTAGACCAATCGACCAAATCAAAATATGTGCCACACAAAATCCAAAGCGGAGTTTTCTACTTGGAATTCAGCGTTATATTTTCATTTAAGATAAAACCGGTAATAATGAAACGCTCTTGGAACTACTGGACGACCGCGATTTGATGGCTCGGTTAACCGTGCAATGTCAATATAATGGGATTATTTGATTGCGGGCGCGCTTTCTGACTATTAAATGAATCGCGCGCTTACTTTGATGCGGCGCCGGTCGGAAATGCACTCGTAAATCGATCTAAACGCGGTTGTAGTAAGCAATGTTTAAAACAAATGGGTTTATAGTTGGCTAGTTTAGCGACGTCGAATTATGTACATCATATTTTTCCGGCGGTTCCGTTACAATACCACCCCGCGTCTGTATCGCCTTTATTAGTGAATTTCCTTTGGAAAGTGAACTATTAGCATGACCCGCACGGTGAAACTTAAGCCCGGGACCACCATAGAAGTTCCTAACGTGACCCCCTGAACACGTTTTGGGGGGTCGTTCAAAATTTTATATATATAGCCATATATATATATATATGTGTGTGTGTGTCATAAGCCCCAGATGTAAAATCAATGCATGTAAAAAGATGGGAATTAGTGAGGCAAAAGTTTTAAGCCCTCTCTCGTCATTCTATCATACATATTTACCGAGTTATTAAAGAAAATGTGTATCGACTAAACACAGTACGTTGTCTTATGGGGATTTTACACTAGAAAAGCCTGTTATTCCTTTGTTGGAGTAATTTTATCATCCCCAGCAACCTCACGCCTACTTTAAAGCCTGACTGGACCTTCGCCTAACCTTATAATGCGCTAAATTGTATTCCCAGCATTGCAGGTAAATAGAACCAGGAGCATCAGAACAGCCAAAAATCAATATTTTCAGATTTGAATAAAAATTGGAATAATTGTATATTTTTAACTGATTTTGAGTGTTTATATTTTTTTATGTGGAAATTCACTTCCCTCACGTCAGCGTGCTGCGTGCGAACTCGTTATTATTATTATGATTTATTCCAACGCCAGCGGCATTTTTGTTATGTGTACACAAAACGCGTTTAAGGGAAAAGGATCCAAACCCCTAAAATTTGTGTGGACACCCCGGGATTTGAACCCAAAGTCCAAGACGCTAACCGTTAGGCTAGCGAGATGCCCCCAACGGTTTATTGTATTTTTGCGTGAGTGGTGTTTCAAAATAATCACAAAAATGTACTATCCGTCAATTTAAAGGCACGGGAATGTTGTAGTTTCTATTTGTTAGGAGCCTGCTACCCTGTCTACCACAGAACAGGAACATAATCCTGGTGTCTTATGCTTCATTTTGATTTTAGTGTCAGTTGAAATATATTCTTATCCCGAGCGATTATTGTGGAATAAGATATTTTGAAAACAAATCGTGTTATAAAAAAACTGAATTATTTGTTTAAGTTTGACTATTAAAAAATATACATATATTACAACTCATTTTCAAAATATCTTCCAAAATAATCAATCGAGATAAGAATATCGTCCAATTGACACTAAAATCAAAATGTTATCTCAAGTGATAAGCGAAAAATTGGGGGTATGAACTTAACATTATTATTCTTATGGGCGATAAAACCAATATGGCCGACAGGGGAGCAAGCTCTTGAGGTATAAACTAAAATATAAACACTATAATACTTATATTAAAATAGTTGTTAAACCCACTGTAAAACAACTCAGCAGGTTTAGCTAAAAACGTTTCGATCCTTTACTAGAAACTATCTTTGGAATTTTTAAAATTTAAATCTTCAAAGGGCTGAGTCACTTTGTACTTTAATTTTCTATATCATTCAAGCTCTTCGTGACGATCGCTAGAACGTCAACAGTTGGCCCACCTGTCGGTCTGGGCGGATCCGTGGGTTCCTGCTGCGGATGGGGCAAGGGGGCATGATGGAAGGGGTAGGGGGAGGATCATCCACAACTTGCCGTGATATTGCTTACCTTCGCTCGCCAGTTATTTAATTAATCTCTAGTTAATTACTAATTAGCGCTCAGTAAACAGTTTATGGAGAAGTTAATGTGTATTTGGTTAGTCAGCGGGATTCTCAGTTACCCACTGCGCTCTAGATTCTGAATCTCTCGCTCTTGTCTTGAATTTCCCTTCGATTATCTGACGTTTCTCTCTTCATTTTTCATCTCTTAACGAGCAACCTTGCCGGAAAAACGGAATGTTGTAATACATTTAATAACCAATTTAAACACTAAGTCATGCTTAGACAACTATCACTCGTGAAATATGCCTTTATATAGGTCCAAATTGTCACGAATAACTTTAATCCTCTTTAAATAATGATTTATGTAAGTGTATTTTCGTCTCGGGTATAGAAATAGTTTAGTGTTATATTATTAGTCCATATGAACAGAGCTCCTCTTTTAATCTTTCTCTGTAGAACAGTTTAACAACTAAAATTAAACTAAGCTTAAATCCTTTTACACTGACTTTAAAATGAGATTGTGGTTTACTTTGTTCAGTTACACTCTTTCTGAGTGAACTATTTGCCCATGTTGTTCATGAAAACTCGTCCAACTAAAGCGTTGTTGATTCTCAATGTTACGGCCATGTAACTTCATAATATAATTATTACTTTTAATACACTTATTTGTAACTGAAATGAGAATATCTTTTATTTTTCATTTTCGATTCTGTTAATTTAAGTAACCAACTTACTCAACACATCTGCGACTGAATTTCACACGTTCACTACCGTGTGTTAGCTATATTACACTTCCGATGCCGTGTATCGACCATATTACACATCCGCTACCGTGTATCAGTCATATTACACATCCGCTACCGTGTGTCAGTTATATTACACGTTCGCTACTGTGTTAGCCATATAACACGTCCGATGCCGTGTGACAACTATTTCACACGTTCGCTACCGTGTGTCAGCTATATTACACTTCCGATGCCGTGTATCGACCATATTACACATCCGCTACCGTGTATCAGTCATATTACACATCCGCTACCGTGTGTCAGTTGTATTACACGTTCGCTACTGTGTTAGCCATATAACACGTCCGATGCCGTGTGACAACTATTTCACACGTTCGCTACCGTGTGTCAGTCATACAGAGACTCAATGTTATCCCTACGTCATGGATTCATTGAACTTGTTCTCGCTGACCCGAGTCGAAGTATAGTATAGTGAACTCATCTTAACCACAAGCTAAATTTAAAAAAAAACGTGTTTAAAAAAGTTTAAATTTTGGAGAACGTGGGGATGGATGATCCTACTCAGAGTCCAACATACGATCATCTGACGAACAACTCTGCAGATCGATCAAAATGAATGAAAATGGTGCGATTCCAAAAAACAACACAGAAGAAATGGTAACACTAGCAATGCCAGGCAAACAAAAAAATTCCTACATGGGCAGGAGCCTGTGCGTAGCTATGAATGGTTATGGTAAAAAGGTCCTCTGTTTCCAAAACTTCCTGTTTGTGTGGCATGGACCACTGATAACCAGAGACTTTTACCTCGTTGCTGATGTTAGGTTTACAAAAATAATAAAAGTGCCTGAATTATTTTTATATCTGTTGCTAAAATAATTTGAATTAATTTTTAAACGAAATCCATGTAAGTTGCATAGTTCTTGCTTCGTGAAACACCGCAGGTTAGGATTTTCAAGGTGACTCCTTCACGAACCTCGGGAGCTCGGGAAAGCCTGTAGCAGCGTACACTGACGTCACGGTAAAGTTCTTTAGGTTTTTAAATTAATCTTTGAAAAAACTTTTGGCCGTTTGTAATTTGTATTTTTTAAACAATGTAACACTTTTCTCTCACACATTTGCACAATCTATGGCTTTGAAACGCGAGTAGCCCATCACATCGCGATAAAATTTCCGAATGTCCTGTTCAAATTAAATATCCACCGTACAGGAGTGAAGTAGCGGTGAGGTTAGTCATCAATATAATACACCGCGTTAAGAGGGTTTAAGGACCACTAATTTTAATTGCAGCCCTACCCCCCCCCCTCAGGCGATGCAGGAGACCCCCTCCCAGAATGTGCCCTCTCTTTTTTGTTTTCATCCAATTAGCTCGGTAAGCAGTGCAAACACTGTTGTGTACATATGAAAAACAAGGAAGGAAATAATCCATCTTGCGGAGGAATACGCGCCGCCAATCCTCGTTATTCGTTTCTTTGTGCTTATTTTCTGTGTGGATTTAACATAATTCACCCACCTTATTATTTTAAACGCGAGTATTTGTTTTGCCTTCTCAAAAGTCCCGGTTTATCAACCACGGCGACGGCTTTCTTGGTTTTAATACAATCGTGTTAATGTTTTAAAGGGGGAATTTTTTCGCGGATTGAGTTATTTTATTCATAGTTAATGATTGGTTTTAAATTGATTCATAATCTCCCATGCATTTATGAGTTATACTTTTCCGCTGCTATATAAACGCGTTGTTTTACAACCTTTGGCTGTTAAGGTATTTAATTGGATGAACTTACGTAAGCATCACTGCAGATCGGAATTTCAAAAGTCTCATAACAATAAACTTGAGTTTTCAGTTGCCTAATAATAAGAACAAAAATACTTACTGTTGATCATTTTTGATCTGACCACCCGCCCTAAAAATAAATAAATTAATACCTACTAAAACAGTAACTATTCTGAATGAATATTCAATAGTCAATTAAGAATAAGCCGCACTATAGAAAATGATTAATCAGATGATGACTTAAGCCTATTTTTATAAAATACTTAATATTCTAAGATTTGAACTTCAAAGTCTTGTATGTAACAGGCCCAACAGGTACCTGGTTCAACAGTTTGTATGTAATCGCAAGCCATATATATTACAAAATATACGGACGTATGAGAGTAGATTATACGGAAATTATTGAACAAAATGACGAATGCCGACGGAACCATTGCTAGCAGACAGCTTGGATCCAGTGTCGATCAAGACAGTTTTCACTTAATTAGGGTTACCCCTCTCCCGTCCTCGCCCTCCCCCTCGCCACAATTGGGGGGATCAAAAAGTGGGTAGATCGGCTCAAACAAACATCATGGGATTGCATTTGTTTTGCCACTGTATGTAATTTGAGGTTTCATACCTAATAATCGCATCTTATTTTTCGAATTCAAAACTTTCACGAACAAGGTGGAAAGCGGACTCAGTTTCTATTCTACGAATAAAATTTACTAATTTTTTTGCATAGTTTATTAAACGCAGACTCACTGATGAAAATTACGAATATCCTCAGTGGTGAAAAGTAAATTGCATTAATTTTTAAAGTAGACGTACCACGCGGTTCTAGTGGTCTGTAGACTGACGCTAATGTTTTGTATGGTGCAGTGTCGTCGTCATTCACATCCAATAACAATTGAAGAAACTGTATACGTTGGGCGAGACTGCAGTGAAGTCAGGCTCAGGAGGGTGGGCCCATTGACCAGTTGAATTGTGGTACCCTTCCTAGGCCAGCTGCCAGCTGCCAGCTGGTACGAGTAACAACCCGTGTCAGGGATATCTGATTATTATTTTCCTGTGCCTCACCGAGTTTTAACTAAAAACCATTAGGTACTTTCTAAAAGTTATCTAACAATCATAGGAGGTGCAGTAAAGATAACCGTCGATTACGGTCGAAACAGCAAAAAGTCCGGACACGGTTAGCCAAGGCTACGGTCACTCGCAGTCCGGTGTAATTAGGGGAGTAAATCCGAGGAAGTCGCATATGTAATTAAGGTAAAAGGGACAAAAAGCTGTTCGATCCGGCAAAGAGAATTATAACAGAGAACGGTATCAAATAATTTTGACAAGAGTGTCGTCCATGGTTTTTGTGTTGTAATTCCCGGCTAATGCGATGGGTTATTAATAATGCAGGCGGTAATTGTCCTAATTGCATGTATGGAGTGCGGTACGATGATTAACCCGTTACTGTTGTTTTTAATGGAATTGACGTGAACGCTATAAACGGATTATAGGATACCGAACGGTTGCACTTTGTGAGCTAAGCGCCAATCACTTTAAAACTGATACCCGGTGCGCGCACACGCACACAGGCGCACGCACGCCAACGCACGCGCGCGCACACGCGCACGCACGCATCGTGCATGCATGTTACAAATCCCACTCGTTTATCAGTCGAGTGTGATTGTTAAGAGCTTAAATCCCATAAATCCTTTTTGCTTTATATTTTTATCGTAGTGTAACAAAGTTAAACGTATCGTTAGGGCAGTTTTGCGTCATTATGTTTTAGTGTATTGGGAATAAGGATATAATAGTTTGCGTGGTGCGTGGTCAAAATGGCATTTTAGCTACATTGTATATCACTTGTACTAATACACAAATACAACCCAAAATGTTTAATTTTGCTTGTAGTTAGCCTATAATATATTGACGTAAGATTCTTGAGTGGAATACCCAATTTATTCTATGCGGTTCAAGAAATGTCTGGTTATATTAATCACATATACTTATTTAGCGTTGCTTATTTTTTCAATCAGATATGTTGAGATGAGTGAGTTTAAATGCGTGTAGAGTTTTCAAAAGGTAAGTTCGCTATTTTGAGAATCTTTAAATTCGTTTTGATGAATCGTCGTAGCTTTTTAACACTTATATTGTCCATTTTACTGAGAGGTTGATAAAATGCCCCCTAAAAAAAGATGTTTTTACATTTCTTGTGTTTTTTAATTTGCTCAAAGTAAAAAACAATATACTTTGCATAGAAACGTTACAAAAATTGGGTAAACAATTAACTGGTTATCTTACATTGTCAACAATGCAATGAACCACGTTTAAAACAAAACATTCAACAATAACCCCCAAACACTTGGCCGGATACTACACCCCTTCCACCCCAAAACCTCCGGCGTAAGAATGAATCTCGACCAGCTGATCTCGACTACTGTGCGTGTGTGTTGACCTTGACTCAGCTGTGTTGCTTTGTATTGTCGTTGTGTCATGTTCGCCCCTCCCCCTCCCCTCAGGGCTTCGGTTGTCAGCTTCTCAAAGACTTGATAATATCGAAGATTACTGCAGTTTGACTTCACCCTGTGTCTGGCAGGCTGCAGATCCTGCCAGTGAAGTCCATGTAGTCCTGATTCGTCCATGGTGCAGTCTCGAGCTAAGCCGAGTTGAGGAGTTTTGTCGTCCTGTACATCTTACTGTGTTTACAGGTGTATTTTAGTGTTTGCGCTACCAAAATGGTAAAGTATTAAGATGGAACTCTAATCACAAAATATTTTGCGTTTCTATCTCCATTTCCCGTTGGAACAACGTTCGTCTTTGTCCCATCCGTTACACCCCAACGAATGTTCTGAAATCGTCGATTAAGTCTTTGAGTCTATTTTAAGAACAAAAAATACCTAGCTATATCAGTGAACATAAGTTAGAATTGCAAATAATTATAACTCAATTCAATTAATAAAAATTACAATATTTTGGATACTTTATGAGTTGACGGTTTATTCAGGGTGATGAGGCCGACCACCCGTCCAGCATGTATAATGGGAAACGGTTTGGTCTAAGGTTATCAATCAAAATTCTTCCCACTAAACGCATATAGGATACATATTAAAAAAATGTTTTCATCAAAAACTATGTACAGAATGTTCCTAAATTTTAGACCAAACCGTTCTCCCGTTATACATGCTGGACGGGGTGGTCTGACTCGGCTCTGTATATACTGCCGATCTAGAATCCCTAGTTTTTTGCCCTTTGACGAGAGACGGGATTTAAAACTTTAAAACTGGTCTGGATCAATTGGAGTTTACATTTAAACTTAGGCCAGATACCTTAATGGCGCTTTCGTGGGATCAAAAATTTGCCCAGTTCATTGAAAGGTCGCATCTTAAGATTGGGCTGAAATTCCCATTGCAAGGAAAGTCAGGAAATTGGAGGTTCAGTGAAACCGTAATATGGAACAACTAATTTATCATTTTCGAAGGGAATGCACAAATTAAAAGGTTGGTCAAGAAGGGAAGAAAAGCAGGCAACTAACTTGGATCGTGGAAAAATTTTGATGTGCAAAAACCAAGACTGAAAATTAAATATCATTACCATTTTATTGTTAGTAACTTTTGTTAGCAACTTGTGTTTCAATCTTTAAAGTTAGAAATATTTGTTACCAACACTAACACGTTGTGAACGCAACTTGAGAAGCTAAGCTCAGATCACATCTCTTTACGTATTCTATTTTACCATCGTATCATCTTTTTAAACGCAACAACTACGTAATCTTTATTCGTTGGTATTGTAGCTAAAAGCCATAGATGTGTTGGCCTAGCCTTTATGAAGATCGTTAAGACATCTTACTTTAACACACGGTTGTTATGATTGTTGGTTAAAATATTCCACGTCAAAATATTGTATACAAATAACTCGAGCAAGCACACCAATCTCCAGAATACTGTACTGTGCATAAGATTAATCGATTTTAGTTCATGTTTTATACACAGATGACAGCACTTACTGATTCTCTTTCTCTTAGTTTATGTTATATCCATTGGGTAGCAGCACTTACTGGTCACTTGTGTTACTGCTACCTGTTGGAATTACCTTGTACTTCGTACTTTGACTTGAGTTTTAAATTTGTATTTTATTTGGAGGTTAGAATTTAGACAAGACCGTGATATGATAATATAGATTGAAGATTTCATTGTTATAAATTAAATCACAAGGTTCTTCTTGCTTCAATCATTGTAAACTGTAATTTCGAACTCTACAAATGAACGAGTTAATTATTTTTTACTAGTGAAATATTAGAGGTTAAGTTACGTTAGGCAGCATTGTACATTTTTGGGCTCACTTGATTTAATTGTTTATCAAATTCCATCATTAGAACAACTCCAGGGCTCAGAATTGTGGAAAAAAATAAGTTGTGATGTCAAAGAGGGTAATTAAATCAACAAAAAACATTACAAACGAATTTATCCTTGGAATTAATAACGGTAAGTTTATCAAACCGACAAGAATAAGGCATGCTGAAGAGTACATTTTAATTTTAGGGTTAATTAGGGTTAAATATCTGTTTAGCGCTCTGATGTTAAGCATGTTTAATGTTTCTGGTGCATCAAAACAATGTTTACGCTAAAATTTGCCTTTTGGCCAATCTGAGAACAATGTTAGAAATGTGTTGATATTCATATTGATACAGACCCCTGGGCGAACCCAGCTACTGTATCATGGGAAAGAGAGGCGCTTTGCTGGTTGAAACCTAGAAGCTTCAAACACCTTGAGGATAGAAAGGGGGGGGGTTACACCTGAAATGTTTGAAAATTGTTACCATTTATTACGTAATTGCATTCCATTACCTGATGCTAGCTCCGCACCGTCCACACACTCCTGGAATGGAGGAACTTTTGGGGTTCTCACCTGGGTTGCTAGATTGATCCCTCCACCGTTTCCCTTTCTTATCCTAATTATACTTAGCGTTGTGAGAAACCAGAGGGCCTCCCGATTTGTTTTTAACCAATGTTCCTCCTTCCATTTGGCTCGTGGTCAGCACGGAACTCCATCATCGACGGAGGCGGTATATGAAACAGACAAAAAATCATTAGATGTTTTTATTTGACGTTGCATTGGCTGGACACCTAGCGTGGTGCAATGGTGCCATCCCATCCCCGGGTGAGTGCGCCACTACTCGGACTCTGCGGAGTGGGGACAAAAATGTTAGAAATGTGTTAAACAAAAATCGCAACAGTTTCCTTTGCGAGAATTGTTGTGTTGTGAGTCATAGTTTATTTTATCCTGTTTGGATACTATAAATAGATCAGTTACCAAGGAAATTGTCTGTTGGACCATGGCTATAAGTGGGAATGGTGATTGTTACAGATGGTGAGAAGGGTCCGCTGCTGTGTGTAGTGTGCAAGACTGAGTCGGAGACCACGAGAGCTCTGCCTCGCTCCCATGCCTCACAGTACGGACTGCGCGAGGAGGACATTGCTCCGGGAGCTCGAGTCTGCAACACGTGTCGCTGCAAGTCCGTGCGCTCCCGCTACACTCACTGTCCACTCCCCACCTGCCCTAACGCAAAGGGACACCGGGTCAAGAGACTGCGGCCTCTGCCGATGAAATGGCCCGAACTACCTCGTCACATCAGGGACCCTATAGCTGCCGAGTTTCGTAAGTAGAAATCTTGTCATTATGAGCCATTGACATGTTCCTGGCTAAAGAATTAGTCAGTCTTAGTTAGTAACAAGGCTACACAAGGCATCTCAACCATTCTACACTCAACATTCATTTATATTCGCCTTAAAATACGCCCAGGTTGCGTTGGCGTCTTAGAGAGATATTAAGATGCCTTAACAACAAATATATATGTTTATAGCCTCTCAATTTTGCTTATTCAACTAGTTGCAGAAGCCAGAAGTATAGGTATGGCTGGTTAAAGCTCATATTTCAATCTGTCAAGCCTTGCAAAGGGCTACAAAGAATTTCAGTGTCTTTTGTGGGCTAAGTAAGCATTAAATTCAGATAAGTGTAACAGATTCCCACACCTTCCCGCAACATTTTCAATCTTCATCCTTACTTAAAGACTATTGTGTTGAGTGAGAGACGCTTGGACAGCGATCTATAGCCAGCCTTTTTTCAATAGTGATCCATCGGCTGTTTTTAAGTGTTAGAAATTGTTAGTCGTTTTCCTGTGTTAGGGTTTTTACACTCTTTTCCCGACCCCTAATTTGAACCTTTCTAATGTAGATCGTTTACTGATCATGACCCCTCACGGTGGATCTAAGGTAGGACTCTTGAGTACTATTCTCTCTTCACGAGTGTATGACCCCATGTACTACGCTAGTGAGTCCTAACACTCAAAGACTTCCAGCATATTAATCACAGTCTGCTGATGTAAATCCTTGTCTTCGTTTGATATATTTTGCTCAGTTTCCTTCATTTTACATTTTAGCAACTCGCTGACCAATCAAGATGGTATACCATAAAATTTAACTGTAGGCCTTAATAATTTTGTTACCAGACAATTGTCCTGGAAGTGTTGTTAATTTTAAACCATTATTTTGCTGTCCATCTGTGGTCACAACCTTTTTTATGATCACGCTTTTACAATGATAAATTTGACATTTACAAAATATACTTGTCATTAATGGACTACCTATATAGAGACTCCCTGAAAAAAATTAATTTTATAGCTTTAATGCCACAATAACTTAATAGCTTTTATTCAGCCAGATAAAGAATAGTTCCTGTAATTCTGAATAGTTTAAACAAACTTGGGACAAAATACAGTGACTGAATGAGCTTGAAAACCAGATCAACAACTTCGGAATTTTGACCTCCATAAAGAAATTTGACTAACTGTGGAACAGTAAAAGTGTAAGACAAGTTTCTTTAATTAGATGCTACAGACACTTGATCCGTACAAATACAAGTCTAGAAGCCCCCTATCTGGGTTTTCTGTTTGTGAAGAAACTTACTGTATTGCATTTTTTTCTAGTTGTTTTATCATTTGATATGTATTTCATATTTGTACATAAATAGGCCTATAATAATTGTTGCCTCATTGAAAATAAATGAGTGATATTTGTGTTCAATGGATGTTCCAGAAATTCCTCCAAACGTAACCAAGTGTTGCTCCGCTTGTTTCAACCGCATTCTGCGCAAGTTGACTCCGGTCGATGAAAGCGGGGCCGGGGGTGGAGGGTCTAGCGGGGGCAGCCCCAGCCCCCATCTGCGGTGGACAGAGGAGGAGATTGAAGCGCTCAAGCGGGGGCTGCGAGAGCACGGCAACCGCTGGTCAGAGGTAGCTCAGCTAGTGGGACCCACCAAGTCTCAGCATCAGTGCAAAAACTTCTTTTTCAACTACAAAAAGAAGTTTGGACTCGATCAAATTCTACAAGAGTATAACAAAGTAAATATATTATTTGAAAGTTGTCGTTGATGCTTTTCGAACTCAACGTCAAAGATGCATTGGTTTTTCAAACATGTTTGCTAGGAAGTAATTCTCATTATATCAATATTTAAGAAGTATTTTTACAAGATGACTACAAGTATTACAAGTATTTTTCGGTAATGTATGACTGTTTTGACCTGATATCCCAGTACCCTTCTTCCAATAAAGAGATTAAGTAATTAACTGTTTTTGGGGGTAATACGTTGAGGGATTTTGCTGACGGTAAATCAGTTGAAAAAAACCAACCTTGTCCTTGCATTATTCCTAGTGACAAGTTTTCTTTCCCAAATTAGTGTTCCTTTCCGCTTTTCACACAAGTTAGGTATTGCTAGTTAGTGGCGTTGGCGTGGTACGTTATGTTCACTGACTGTCCTTCCACAGACACACCTGGGGGAGGAGCGGAAGCCTTCGTTGACAGACGAGGAAGAGTCTGGGTCCAGCACCTCCAGCTGTGATGAGATGTCGGGGATGGCTCTGCTAGCAGACAGTGACACTGCCAGTGCCGGCTCCCCCTCCCAGCATCACGGTGAGAATCCTCCGACAATCAGTCATAGCTAAGACCTTCACTATCCCAAGCAACTGTTGCACGGTGGTAGTTGCACAAACTGTTGCCCTGGAGTAACAGGCTCCCTGCAACTGTCGCTCACTTATTGTTCCCAATCCGGCCCAGTCTGCAACAGTTGCAAGCCAAGTATAAGAGTTCCTGCTGTTGATACTGTTATGTTTAATTTATAAATTCAAGAAGTGCATGCAATCTCAGTACTCATTTCCTCCTTTAAACTTCCTAGAATTTTGCTGAAAATCCTCTGTACTTTACAGAAATTTGAGAATTTTGCTTAGAAGAATCAATATGAGAACCGGCGAACAATTTGAGAACCTTACATAAAAAATAGTCTCCCTGATTTAGTTTTAGTCCTTAAAATGCACTCCCATTGAGTCAGTGACATCAGATAGTACCTTCCTTTCATACTTTTGTAATCCCAATTCCTCACTAAAGTCATTATATTCTCATTATGTTTCCTTTAAACATTTGTCCTCAATTGCTGTTACCTAAAATTGCTCTCGATTTTGCCTTTGACGAACTCTGAACTGAAGTCGTTTGTGTTCAGAAGGTGGGCTGAAGGAGGACGGGAGGAAGGAGGAGGAGGTGAAGGATGAAGGCAATACAGCCAATCCTGAGCCCCCCACTCTGACTGCCCACAAGGAGGACTATGACAGCTCGGCCACGGTGAGTACTACTAGACTCTAGTCTACATATGTCTAGTCAGAGAACATACTGTGGCATGTGGGGTGTTTATTTTGATATGTATTGGTAGTTAGTCCTTTGTCTGTCTGTCCGTCTCCTTATCTTTTCCCGTGCATGTCACTATCCCGTTCCTCTTTTTGATCTTTCTTTATCTTGTTTGAAATTGTGTGACCGTCCTTTGCAGTGTCGTCCATCCAGATCCTTCTTTCCTTACTTGTTCCTTAAGTGATACTTTCCATTCCAGTTTATGATCCAGCCATGAACATGATATTGTTCTATATACTTACAAATAAATACTTTAAAATATCATAAATAAAAAAAAATGTTACAAACATCGATAGTGTATGTGTCTAATAATAACTTTGGTGAGGACAACGTTTATATTTGATCAGTCTTTCACAATACGAGTCTATGTATAAGATTTATTGTTTGGTCTTAAATCTTATAAGCTTACAAGCAAGTTAGCATTTTATTATTTTTTCATACGCTCTCATAAAGCCTCTTCATAGTTAGTTGAGTTTAGCATTCTTGTTCACCTTTGACATTAGTTCCTTCCAATGTGGCTTGTTAATACAAATTTACCTCCACCCCATAACAACTCCTCGATGTTTGTTTTTTTCATCATTCTGCAATGCCATGGGTATCAAAAAGACACATTCCCACAATCTACTTCAAAGAACACTTTTGAGTAAAAATTATATCGTGAAATAAGCTTAATCATTACAGATGACACCAAAGGATTACACTTTACATTACAAAGTGTTCTAATTTTTGCGTTGAATTTATCTTTCAATATCTTTCCTAACAGTGTGTGTGAGGCTAGTCAGGATAATTTTTAAAACAGAAAACTAGTACAAAATGGATTCTTTTGTCATACTGCATGGAACACATCTGTTTTTTATACATGAATATTGTTTGAAAAAATTACTATTTTTCATCTTAGTACTAGAAAGTCAGGTGGTGTACAATTCAAATTTTTTCTATACGCTAACCTCAAAATTACCCAGTAATTTGAACCCTGTAACACAGCTGACTTTTTCATAAACAAATATAAATGGTTTTGTTGCCGATTTTAATATTTTTTATTTAAAAACAAGACCTTTGCAGAATGATAAAAAAGTTGTTCATCTCTCGTTTTAAAAAGTGTCCTTCAGTGCTTTGTTGCATTAATTCTTAAATCATGATTGCTCACCGAAACCACTCACTTGTGCTCCTAGTGACGAAAGCTGCTATTGAACATCTGGTTTTATTTAGTTTAAGAAAAAAACTAAATATGGTTCTGAGTTTATTAAAAAAATATTTTATGCTAAATACTTAGTTATGAACCTTTCCATTCCGTCTTACAGTTCACCTTATGGCGACTGTAAAAATAATAATTCACAAAATAAATTTACTTATTTTATTTTGGAAAAATATTATAAAACTTTATTTTTTAAATTATAGAACTCACAGACTCTCAGATATTTGAAGTCAAAAGCACTTATCTCCTTATGCCTGAGGTGCTTACAATTTTCTATAACAACTCAATTTAAATCTATAACTGAAATAATCTATATTTGTTACGTTAAAATTGAACCATGCATTACTTAATCGCCCATAATTTATTATTATTGTTCCGGGTTCAGTGAGGTAGAATAAACAGTGACCTGCGTACCTAATCATGCTTTAATTTTCAAAAGACAAAAGGCACCAGTTTTAAATCCATTAGTCGTTAATAGCTTCTAAAGCATAAACATATACACACTGAATTCGAAATATCATCTCAGGCATCCCCAAGAAAATAGATTTCGGAAGTGCCACTGTTCGCCAGTTATATTGTTGAATATAAATTTGATCGCGGGCTTTTCCTGTTTGATTTTACTAACATGATTTAATTTAAAATAACCTTGTAACCTGAAGGAGTGTTTCATTTGTACATTTATTAAATTATGAAGCGTAATTTTAAGTGTGGTTGACTTAACTGTTGCCTGATTAGTTCCAGTCTGGCCAGAGAAAGTGAAGTAAAATAATTTGGATAGCAAATGTGCGGGCACAGTTTTTAATATTGAAAAAATACCCTTAACTTTCAGAAACCATATTTTCTCCAGTGGGTATTTAAAATAAGATTTGTTGACATATAAGATTTTTCTATAATTTTAAAATAAATATTTACAATTTTAAATTTGGTGAAAAACTAGATAAACTTATAATTAGTTCAAAAGACAGGCATAAGAGAGACTGCCATAAAACTTGTAGCTGGAACCTAAATTGTGTGAAACATCTCTGATTTTATACATATCTTTAAGGTAAAAATAAAGACAGTGAAAAAGATGAGGACGACAAAAATGGTTGCGTGTTAATCAATATTGATATTATGTTAAGCGATTGATTACCTAAACCCAAAACACCGTCCCAATTTGTTCTATTTTAGTACATAAATCATTTAGAATTTTTTATATTTAATGTAAATACCATGGGTTATTCTCAACACATGTTGTGTAGAAAGCTTGTCTATTTCACTAGAGGCACTTTAATAAAATGTTATATTCATACATAAATCTGCTTCTATATATATTTTAGAATGATAAAGACATTTACTTAAACAAAAGTACTGCAGAATGCATTTGCGATCATGCCAAATATGATGCACCGATACATCCTCAGTGTTCTTAACTCATATTCTACAATTCATTCAAGTTTGAAGTTACTTTTTTCATTAGAACCATCAACCATAACTAGTCAAACTGCAAAGGCCCTTTTCGTGAGCAAATGTATTGCATAGACAATTGTCCATTCATTGAACCTTGAATCAATATCAAATCATTCATTGAGGGTAATTGTTAATTTGATAAAGTTTTGTAATGTCTGGGAATGACAGCTTGAACAAATATAAAACTACTTTAACTTATTTAAGTATATTAACTAAAGTCAATAAATCCCTTTACCATAAATTGGATTACTATTTTCATCAAACATTTCCATTTCAACTCATAATAGGGAAAATCTGTTTCCGTGTTTCCTTACATAACACAAATTTATTCATAAAACAATATCCTACAATTAGTTTAGTTATAATACTTTCTATAAGCTAAATAAAAGACATATCATAAAAGACAGTAAAGATAAAAACATTTTTTGGGTGAAATTAACTAAGCACTTGACTCCAAAAATTGGTGTTTACCAATTTTAAAAGTAAGTTATGTTATTCAGCAACTATACAGTTACTTTAAAATTTAAAATAATTTGTATACAATTTATCAATAAAGAGCCATTTACCTTGTCAAATATATGTGCCGAAATATATTACAGTTTTCAATGAGTGGGTTATCGCTGTGCACATGTTGCCTGAAAAGGTTCTAGGGATTTTCTAGAATAAATTTAGATTTTACAGACCACCACAAAGAAAATCTGAAATTAATTCTTCGATAGGTTCCAAATTTGAAACAATGAGATTGGTATAGGGGATAGTTGTAGGTGAGTGTGAGTGGTAGGGTGTGTTAGTAAGTCTTGAGTGTTGTTGGGTGTGGGACCAGGAGACGGCAGACGAGGGCCAAGGGGCGGGGGAGATGGAGGGGAGTCGGAGCCAGGCCCCGCCCACCACGGCGTCCTCCCCTCTCACGGTCAAAGACATCATGTTGGGGGTCATCGAGATGCAGCTGATGAAGAACCAGGCGGCGGCAGGTGGCTCAGGATCTGCGCCCACCATCTCGTCCATCCTCAAGACGGACCACGCCTTCGTCAAGTCAGGCTCTCTCGCCACTCTCTCCGTCGTGGGGCCTCCCGAGCTGCCCAAGGAGAGCCTGGTTGTTGTTCAGGTACCTCACTCCACACACTGCATGCGGGCTGCTAAAGCTTGGTTGTGCTCCTCACTTCTCCCTCTTTCTTTCCTCTTGGACAAATTCAAAATGGTTTTCACCTCTAGCTACACTGCTGTAACTGACTTTTTTTTAACGATCGAGTTTAATTCGCGTTAGTGGGAAAGCGCTTTTGAAAGGCAATTCTTCTACCAGTAAAAGACAGGTACGAAGTGAAAGGTGTCCTTTATTACTTGTCACATCCGTATTGATTCACAGATTGATGCTATAAGATCATTCAAGACTTAAGATTCTTAATTAATGTAGTATTATTTGGAGACATAAATAAGATACATTTTTTTTAACAAATTTTGTTAGTAATCTTTGAATTTATCCTGTTACCAATCCATGCAGAGAATAGTCAACTGTTTGAATTACATTATTCTTTACCACTAACTATTCACAGTTTACCAATCAATCATAGCATTTAATTTCCGTAACTGAACTTCTATAGTTATTTTTTTTCAAGTTTTATTTTCAAATAAAGCTTCTGAATGCCACAAATGTGATTAATAACATTGCCGTAGCATAACATAAACCTCTAAAGGGATGTTATTATTTCCAGTTAACCCTTTGAGTGCCAGAGTTTTTCGGTCGTCATATCCCTAGAGTGCCAGAGTTTTTAACACAGTATATCCCAAAAGTGCCAGGCACAAAATCAACATTTTGCAAGGGTTTGCAAAAAAATTAATAACTTTTTTATTTGGTAAGATATTATTATGAAACTTTTTTTGTTTTGTAAGTTTAAAGTTTAGCTATAATATTATGCACATAAATAATATTTAAAAAATAAGAAATAAAAAATTTGAATAAATATATGTATGTGGGAAATTTCTTTTAATTTTTTTTATTTGTTTCAGGTAAATAAACATTGTTAAAATATAAGATTTTCACCAAATAACTACTAGATTTATAGAGGACATGTTTCCCAAAATATTTCCTGAAAGTTTCATTAAATTTGGGCTTTAGGCGGACAAGTTATTTCCATAAATGTAAAAAAATATAAAAACGGCAAATTAGTACACAAGACAGTAGCCTAACTTTATTCAAGGGTTTAAGTTTTATTACAATTTTATTTCATAAAGCAGACTAACTAGGCCTCGTATATTTATGGAGTATATGTTTACCTGAACATATCCTGGAAATGTCCTGGAAGAAATAATAAAAAGTAATGGCGTAAGAAAAATTTTCTATAACAACGATTCACAAAATCAACATTTTGCAAGGGTTTTGTACATAAAATCAATAACTTTTTTATTTGGTAAGATATAATTATGAAACCTTTTTTGTTTTGTCAGTTTAAAGTTTAGCTATAATATTATGCACATATATAATATCTAAAAAATACAAAATAAAAAATTTGAATAGGTACATAATATTATACATGCGGGAAATTTTTTATATTTTTTCAGATAAATAAACATTGTTCAAATATAAGATTTTCACCAAATAACTACTAGATTTATAGAGCTAGAAACTATCCTGGAAATCACCTGTAAGAAATAATAAAAAGTAATGACGTAAGAAAAATTTTCCATAACAACGATATATCGTTGCAATGTATTTTTCGGTAAGACCACCGACGACGATATATCGTTGTGAAGTATTTTTCGGATGTTCCGTGCACAACGATATATCGTTGCGTGGCACTCAAAGGGTTAAATGATGTATTTCCTTGTATATACTTCACTCACCACATTTTCTGTTAACATTTATATCACCAGACTCTAATTTAACAGCGTCCTTCTTTCATTTCTTGCGATTGCACTTCTTAACACTATTCAATAATGTTTGGACTAAAATTGGACTTCATGAATGATTCATTTGCTTTTGTTCATTTGGGGTCATTAACATAGTTAATAGCAACCTAACTAAAAATACCTCGCTTATATTAATGTTTTAAATATGTTTCATAAGAATAACAAACATAATTTAGCCTTTCACGTTAACTCGAGGCTCTTGGCACAGGCCACCACCGCTTAACCTCAGTGGCTGCACGTGCACGCCCTAAATGGTTTGCCTTTTTCTATTACTCAACATTTTTCAAGGAAACTAAGTACAACTGGCTTAACTTAAGTGTTCAGTAGGCTATTTATTTTAACATAAAAAACAAAGGAAGAATAAAATGAATATTTTGGTTTGTACTGAGGACCTTTCTCATGGAAGAAGAAAAAGTAAAAAAAAGAAACTTTCAGTTTAAACCAAAATATTTGACTTATTTTGTTACTGTTATATGTTTGAATGGACGAAATACTAAATCTTTAAGTATGCCAGTTTTATTGTTTTTTAAATTTTTACTTAAAATTTGTAATATTTTTTTACTAAACAAATAACATTGTTACGAAATTCCAAGATGTATTTTCACTTTTAGTTTCACAATATTTTATATTTTTCCTAAAATGTTTTAGGAAAAAACCTGGTGGTTTATTTAATATCACAGTTATATTAAAAATTATCCAAAATATGTGAATACAAATTTTCAATAAACTTATGTGATAAACTTTGAAAATATCTGAAGAAAATTAAAAGCTTCAAATTTTAAAACATGATACTTTAAGCAATTTTCTACTACTGTGATTAATAATAAAATAAAGGTGGTAGGTTTGAACGACCTTTTGGACACTGGATCGGTGGTACATTGATATGCTTTAATCTTGTTGATATGTTGGTTGTAATCAAATTATAACTTTGCATGAAATCAGGGGACTAAAGTAAAAGTCAAAGTGGCATTAACATTTTGTTTATTAAGTGCTTACGTTGCAAATTCATTAAAAATATTTAAAATTCCTGAATTTGTTAATCTCATGTACAAAAAATCAGCAGTTTCAATTCTCAAATATCTCAAATTGGCCTAGTACAGCACATACCGTAGACGCTCGCTAATCCGGCACGTTCGGTACTTTGGCAGTGGTGGATCAGCGAAAATGCCGGATTACTGAGTACTGCCTTCAAATAGCCGTTATTGCGAGAATAACGGAAATACCGTTAAAAATAGACAGTCAAAAGGAAAGTGGGCCATTATTCCCTGTTTTATTGTTCTTTCTCTGATTTCGGTAGTTGATGGAAAATGTGAGAAACAAAATGACATTTAAACCAGAAAATAGATTGATAGAGATGTGCGAGTACTCGAAATTTTGAGTTCGAGCCGAGTTCGGCACTAAAACTCAAGGTTTTACTGAAACTCAAAAGTTTCGAGCGAGTTTACTCCTGCCGTTTACCCGCGCTACCAAGGGTCGTCCGCGGCCGCGCGTCGTCTGTAAATTAAAATTGAGTATGAACACATTTGAGGTGTTAAGAGTTGACTTGGATTTTAGTGTTTTATTAATAAACTAGTGGCTTGAAGGGGCCATAGCCCCTAACCTTGCTCCAAGTAGAAACACGTAAGTTCCTAAACTAAGTACAGTAAACTAGTACACTTAATCACATGTTTTAATGTAAACAAAGCAGACGTTTTTAAATCCCCATGCTTTCCTTATGGGGGATATTTTACGTTATGTCTCGCTTTCTGGTAACCTTTTAGAAATACTACATTTTCCCGAGTCCCTGGGATCAAGACCTTTAATTTGAGCTGTCTCCCATCATTCTGCGATTTCCCAAATGCCCACAATTTTGATAAAAAATTTTGCTTACAGAATTATATATAAAGATAAGTAAGTTGTTGCCTATAAATTACACCAAAATAGAGGATTTACCAGGACCTTCAGATTGAGTTTTATGATCGCTGTCTGTATAGTCCACTTTTAGGTTAACCTAACCTTGTATTTTTTTAAGTAAAATATCAAAAACATATCTGTAATAACATCTAATAGGTAAGCATAAGAAGTTTGTGCTTGTTTTTTGTTCCATAATAATTGAAATTGAGTCAATCCATTCATTTTAATCTCAACTGCCCTTTGGCATTGAGCTGTTTTTAAAGACAAGTGATTTATTTTGGCCTGGTTTCAGTTTCATTAATGATTTTTTAAATAATTTGTAATATTTTAAAACTCTAAGACATGCGGCTTCAATTTCATCAATTGATTTGCCAGTCACTTTCAAACATATATTCATGTTGCTACTAACTGGTTGTTATTATTAGGACTATTAGTGTTAAAATTAATGCTAAGATATGTTAGTAAATACATTTTGTGTGGTAAGTAAGTAGGCTAATGTTTTACCATATAATAGGCCTTTTAAATATTAAAATAAAGTTCATTCTAACTTATAGGCCTGGATGGAGTTTTATTTTCTCCATTTGTAGAAAGATGTTAGGCCTAAACATAATATACAAAACATGGGATGAATAAAAAGGAGGAAATAAAATAAAAAACTGAGATTATTTTTTAATGAAACTGTTAATTAATACCATATACATAGGCTATAACAACCTTAATACCAAAAGATTAAAAGTATTTTATCTTCATGGAAAAATGTTATGCAGTTACTTTAGTATGATTAATTTTCAGATAAATGTGCTTACCTTTTTCCAATGAAGCAGGAATCCATTTATTTTACTTACTATTGTTATTTTCAGGTCATAGTGACTAGAAAAGTATACTTTAATAACAACATTTATAAATGGAACCCTATACACTGTTTTGAGCCAATTCAACTTGACCTATGTGTTTTTTTTATTTGTATACTCGACTCAAACTCGGGATTCAAATCTTTTGCCATTTACTCGACTCAAACTCGACTCGACTTAAAAAATCTGTACTCGCACATCTCTATAGATTGACATTATATACACAGGACAGTTATACTTCTGCCGATTGCACCTGAACTCTGCCGATCGTGCTCGAACGCTCCCGAAAACCTTAATCACTGCCCAACAATTTTTTTAGAACCCTTAGACCGATGCCGGATTAGCGGGCTTTTACTGTACTATGTGGCAACTAGTCAAACTTATAAATGCCTCCTAACACATTTTTTGAATTTGTACTAATTACTTGAAAGACAGAATAATATGGCACTACTCACTATAATAACTAAAAAATGTGTTTTAGGCAAACAATTAAGTTCTCCTTTTTTAAACATAGCATTTTTTATATTGAGTTCCAATATATCAGATATATTTTTTTTATTAAATTTTGCAAAAATGAGGGTATTCGGCCTTTGCTGCTGCAGTAAGCTATGATTTTACAAGTCTTGAAACTAGTACAATTAGCTCGGGTTACTGCTCAGGTCTCTGGGCAAGTTTTGTGCGAAACCCTATCGTCTACCCAGCTTCTTACTCATCGTGATGTGTTGGCTTTTTATTACACCCATTTTCTTTGCCTTTATCCTCATCATCATTATATATTACTTGTTTTATACTGGTATCACGATTTGTCTTTGCATGTGTGTATTATGCCTTGGTACGTTTGCTTTTAACCCTAACAGTATGTTCTTTATTTACATGGCGATTATATATTGTGCTTATTTGTTAAATAGTTTAAAATGATTTGTAAATTTGTATCCTCTAAGTCTTAAGTTTACTGCGGTTGCATGTTATGTGCAATTGATCGAAGGTTGTATACTTAAATGGAAAAACAACTGGGTACATGTTTCAAAAGATAATATGTTTTATTAAATGTTTTTTAATGTCACATGCTTACTGAGGAAATATTTCAATATGAAGCAGGAGTGTTAACACGATATGTATGTTAGCTTTGCAGCGCAGTCTTGAAGTGAGAGATTTGTTCTTTCGTAACAATTTAGAGCACAGTTGTCAGGAGGGTGAGATATTTCTCACTCACAAAATGTTTATTTTATTGTAATTATTATTTTCAAATGTAGGATTTTAATGTACGCTAATCCTTTTAATTATCCAGAGTTTATTGAGCCAGTGGTAAGCAAATACCAGGTCCATCAGAACAGCTAAATTCCTAATATAGTGCACCTTGATCCTTGTGATTTTAGAACTTATTTTTCATGTTTCAGAAACAACCCCAATGCCATAATTTCCACCTATCACAGAATAAATTAACCCAATTTTGTATAAGTAAAACTGTAAATATTGTTCCTTGCTGACACATTAAAACAACATTCCTCATTAATATTGTTCCTCGCTTAAAACATTTAGAACAATATTTTTATTTTTTTTGGCTGAAAAAGGCGATTATACCGTGTTTTATAGGCCAAAAACTATGATCTGACTTTATAAGCCAAAAACTGTTGGCACATGTTCCAAAAATGGTGACGAAGCCGTCCGTATATTGTCTACCGGAAGAGACAATCTAACTTTGTTTTTTCTTCTGAAAATGGCATTGGGAATGCAGTTTATTGGCCAAAAAATAGAACAGGACTGGATTTGTTACACAAAGTTTGGCAGTAGCATATACTTTGAAAGTCTAAGAAAAGAAATTTAATAACTTAATTTAATAATGAAAAAAATTATAAAAACCCACCAATAATTAAAATATTTAGGAAAGTGATCAAATTAATCAAGGAAGTATCTTATTAAACCGACCGGGGATATTCTACGTGTTTTATGGATGAAAAATGCAATTTAAGACATTCTATATGCCTAAATCAATGATTTCACCGTATTTTAACGAACGAAGGATTGATTCGGAACAAGTTTTATTGGCGGTTTTAAAAGCCAGGCCTCATTTGATCATTTATCAGAACATTTGTTATTGGCCAAGATGACTGAAAAGTGTTTTATTCTAAGCCGAAAATAGCAATAGGATCACGTTTTATTGTTTGACAGTAGCAGTCAGATAATTTACATATTGTTTTATGCAAATTGCAAACTGTCTGAAAAGTTCATCCATCATTCCTGGAATTACCAGTTTGTGGCACTGTGTTTGAATATGTCGTCATTGTCATGATCCGATTCAGTAAACTTAATTATTTAATCATTCATTTTGCATGTTGTGGTGAAGCCATAAAAAAAAAAAAGCATCATAAAAGCAGTTGGTGCTTGAGTTTGAATATATGTATATTCAACGTGGGCCTTGTAAAAACCTCTCCCAATCCTTCTTTAAGATACAGTAGAAGCTCTCTTAACCAACCCCTAGGGGACCAGGCCATGGTCGAATAACGACAAAGGTCGGTTAAACCGAATAATACTGGAAATATGTCACAATAAGTGTTAAAAACAATCAACTTGTGAAGTATGATAAACATATTGATAGTAACTGACTGAATTTGACTTTCTACGGAAAAATGTAATCGACCTGTTGTAACCTGAAAGTTATTTGCGGAAGAATATCTCGACATCGGGTGCCGCAGCGGAAGTTTGTATATTCGTTTGTATATTCGACGGTCGGTTAATCCGATGGGCGGTTGATCCAAGGTCGGTTAAGAGAGCTTCCACTGTAACTGGAAAAGAAATTTGGAAGAGTTAATAGCATGACTACAATTCAGATACTTAATTAATAGATGCTTCTACATATTTTATCTCAAAATTGACGCAAGACAGCGGTGGCGGTTAATGTGGCGAAGCCCTCAGATTACATGTGTTATCATACTGCACAAGTCTTTTTATATCATTTATAATTATTTCACAATTTTTCAAATATAATAAATCAAATTGGTTTCAGTATTACAAATAAGATTTATCCACTCAAGTAATATTCTTGGATTCATTTTTAGATCAAAATAAATCTTTGTAAATTGTAGAAATTTGTCCAGTTTATATTTGGGAAATGTATACATTTGCTAAATTTAAAACATTACTGAATAAATAAAATAAGAAAAATGATTTATTGTCTAGTACACATAGATACAATTACTGGACACAAACAAAAAACTAAATTACTAGACCAACAAGTTATTCCACAAAATAACTTAAAATCATTTCCTAAATTGATATTTTTTTAAATTTATATTTATTTACTTTTATATAGTTTTAAATATTTTCCCATGAAATAGCTTTAAATAATCTGGTAAAGTATAATAGTACACTACCCCTTCTAACCTCTGATGCCCTAAAACCTCTTTATACAAGTCTAAAATTTCCACAACTAAAGTTGAAGCATATTTAGTATTTTAGGTAAACGCTTAAAATTAGTTTGTTTTTTAAATAATTAATACTGATTTCCTAAATTCTTTTAACTTTATCTCCAGAGTATATCTAGCACCTAGAATTATCCTGATCGCTCAGGGATTTTAATAAAAATTGTTTGGTCAAATGACCAACACTTAACAGTTGTTTTATAAATTGCCAACAACATTGGTCTATTCCAAGGTGCAGCCACCACTGAACAGAGACAGAGAAACAGAAGGAACCTTAGATTTGAGTATCAAGAAACCACGGACGGAGTACCGAGAGTCAAAGCCATCGCCGCTGGCTCCCCCTCACTCCGTCACCGTTTACCGGACGGCTTCCACCCACACAGAGTCCAACTACTATCACCAGGTACTGTCTACCATCTCGGCTACAGCTGTTTTAAAATCTTACTCAAATAAAAATGCCAGTATTTATTTTCCAAATTATGAGTTTGAAAGGGAGAATTATTTAATAAGATTGGAAAAAAGTTTTGAAAATCACTTGGCCGTTGGGGCCATAGCAAAGATTGATATTTGAAGAAAATCTATTAAGAGAATTTCTCAGAGGTAAGTTTGTTTCAGCCAGTGGTCTTCTATTGTTATAGGTCAAAGGTCCAACCTTAGTCATTTTGAAGATTCTTTATCAATATTTCATCAAGTCATAATCAGGTACATTTTGTTCTCATTATTTTTTATATCCACCATTTTTGTCTAGAAGCATATTCCCCCATATTTAACCAAGATATACGTTTTAAACAGTACAGAAAAATATCACATCCATGTGTAAGCTCTTTTGTGCCAATGATATTACTTTTTCCTTAACCTTTTTCATTGGTTTGTCTGCTTTCTGTTAAACAAACGTTTATCTTAATCTATAATGTTATTTAACCAGTAGACTGCATTCATTATAACCTGGATGGATGTCATAATCTGTTATCACTACTATTTAAATAAACAAGAGAAATGAGCACTGAATATAAAATATTAAGTAAATTATGTTTCAACTTTAGTTAGTACATGGGGAATAGTTAAGGCCATATCCAAAGTGGTTTAACAAATGCAGTGGAACCTCGATAACTCAAACCTCAGGGGGAACGGGAAAAATTTGAGTTATCGAATATTACGAAAAATCAAAGTTCGACTTATTAAGGTGATTTTCCATAGACTTCGACTAATTAAGGGTCACAGTAACGCAACAGATGGATCATGGAAGCGTAAAATCCTTACATCATTTTGTGTGTTGTATCATAAATAATCATACCTTATAATAATTATTCTTAAAATTAAAAAGGATTTGAACGATTTTAAATGTCTAAAATAAGCCCGGAAATATTTTGTAAAACTTCTTTGGTTAACGTAAAAGAGGATGAAATACTTCATTCATTAAAACTGTTGTAGAGTAGGAAAGTAAACAAATAATAACTCACAGTTTGGTATTTGGTGGTGTTTTTTGCCCATCCGACCACTTCCTGTCTATTTTATAGACTTTTTTGCTCATTTTTTATCACCTGCCTCAAACAAATCCCTCCACCTTACGGAAGTCAGTTGTGACCAACTACGCATCAATTACAATTAAGCTGAACATCAATTATTATAGGCTATTAAAATAATTTGCAAAACTAAAAGGGAACCAAATATGATAACAATTAAAATTGCAGACATTGTTGGAATTAGGGTGAAGCAGTACGACACTTATTTTTGTTTTAAACATTTCCAACAGAGTGTTCACTGGTGTTCCAAACTGCTTCCCGATGTTACTTTTTTGATTTCCTGTGTGAACAGCCTTAAATAATCTTAAATTTCTCCTCATAGGGTAGAGTTTTGCCAACACCTTTTGGCAGTCTGCAAACATTTAGTAAAAACAAAAACCTGAAAACTAAGTTTCACGCATTACATCCAAACCCGTATACTCGCACTAACTAATGACACCGGACACAAATCTAATCAAATCAAAACAATTTTATTTAAGAAAATACATACTTACAACAATATGAGACTGTTCCTTATTTATGAAATGAAATCCTCACATAGGTGAAATCCGTGCGTGAGGTTGAGTGTGTTTGATATGCGTGTTGCTCATCAAAATAAATTTTTTGGTTGTTTTACCGACACAGGAGCACCCGGGAAAGAGTAGATGTAGCGGGGAGGTAGGGTTGGAATTTCCGGCTGCTAAGTCATTGGAGGTTTGGTGAATGAACAACTTCAACTTATAGAAGTTCTCAAGTCAATACTTCGACTTCAGAGTTACGGCGATTGTACAGATTTGAGTTATAGAGGTGCGGCGACAGGCTAAGAATACTGCCAAAATTTGAGTTATCGAGGTGTTTCCCCCACCTAAACACCCCCACCTATAACTATTCGACTTATAGAGGTAAAATAACTTAGCATTTGGTAGGCAAGATCAAGGGGAATGACAAAAATTTGAGTTATCAAGGAATTTGAGTTATTGAGGTTCGAGTTATCGAGGTTCCACTGTACCTAACACTGTTACATATGTAGTATTAATGTGTAACTATGGTTGAAAAGAATAATTGTTTAGGAAGCACATTAAAATGTAAAAAAACATTGACATCCATATGAAAATAAAATGTGATATAAATTGCCCCTGTTGTGAATCACTTAAGCATCTAGAGGCACTATGAAGTTTTGATAGTCTTTGGTCTAGGTCTTTCCTTGCCACTATAGTGATTCCCTCATGATGTAACATCGCGATAATTCGCTCCTTTGCCCTGCAGGTGGCGTCGCCCCAGTTGCAGTCCAAGTTGTCACCCAAGCTGTCGCCAGGACTGCTGGGTGTGGGAGGGTCGATACTGCATGGGACACCGGTGTCTTCGCCCTCCATCTACAACACAGGGTCAGGCCCACAGCAGGCGCCGGCTCGCTATGACTCCTCGCCCCTCCTGCGGCAAATGACTCCTCCCCACGCCACCAAGGAAGCCTCCACTGGCTCCATAACACAAGGTATAACGAGTTCTAACTTAAAAAAGCCACTATCATTTGCAGGCAGATCTTTGTATTTGAATGCAAATTTATGTTTAAACAAGTCCTTGCCCTTACATTTTGGTCTAAATAAAGTTTCAATCAAATCATTACGGTCATTTCATCTTCTTAGTCTCGCTGATGTTTTGATTTCAGGTGAAACATAACTAACTGGCTTTAGCTCTTTATGTATAGGCTTTCATCATATAGGTGCCATCAAATGAAGGATACAGGGACAAATTATTTACTTTTCCCTGGTTCACTCGCATATTTCATATGGATTTGTATATATGGGAATACATAAAAAAATCCTTGATCAAATCTTGTTAAGACAAAAAAAATCCATTCGTATCTTGCTTTGTATAGGACCGAAAGCATTGACTATACACTTGTAGTAGACGGTAAATGCAACGCTGAAATCGGTTAATCAAGAAACAGCACAATCTATTGAGTGTGGTCGGCAACAGGGGCTATCGAATGTGCTTCCTCCTAGTAGACATTATGCGAATTACTTGGAATCCCATAGGCAGACGAACAGACAGAACTCGCTTGATTGACGCTGGTGAAAGACGGTTATGACGTCGACACCAATTTTATTACAAGTTTGTAACAGTTATTACAATATTATTTTTATTCCTCACAACCTTTGTTATTACAGCCTTACAGCCTTTGTTAAATCGTATATTAAAACTTCTGAGTTGCGAGGAAAGCCAGACAGTTGTTTTATTAGCAAAATGAAATTTTGGCTGAGCGCACCAATTGGCATGAGCCAGAGTTACGTCCGCCGTTGCGTACGACGGTGGTGATTACTATCCAGTGCTGTCAAAACTACGTGGAGAATCCCGTCTTTTGTTATCAGATGGGCCGGGCCCATAAGGTTTTCAGTCTAGTACAGGCGTATAGTCAATGTCGAAAGTATCAGTTAAACACATTTTCAAAGAACTAGGGATTTTAACAGTATATAGTTTGCTAATTTTACAATCAATTATATATATGTATTGACACACCAACCACACAAAATTAGAATCCATATTCATCAATATTTTACAAGAAATAAATTTACAATAGAGGAGCACAAATTAGAACTTTTTAAAAATAAAACGTCTTATAAGGGCCTTCACTTCCTCAGATTCATTCCAAACCAAATTAAAAATGAAGTAACCATTGAGAAATTTAAGTTAAAACTGAAAATATACCTTTTGCATTTATCTCCATATTCATTAGAATATGTATTTGATTCTGACTGTAATACTGAATTATTTGATCCCACAGTGTAAAATTATAATCTTATGATTACCTAGAATTAAAAAATGATTTGATTTGATAGTTTTGAAAAAAGTGTCTGTTATAAAATAATTGGTAGCCTAAAACTAGCAAACAACACGTTAAGCTCCTAGTGTTTAAATCTTACAATCCACACTAGCAACAACACGTTAAGCTCCTTGGTTTTAAATCTTACAATCCACACTAGCAACAACACGTTAAGCTCCTAGGGTTTAAATCTTACAATCCACACTAGCAACAACACGTTAAGCTCCTAGGGTTTAAATCTTACAATCCACACTAGCAACAACACGTTAAGCTCCTAGGGTTTAAATCTTACAATCCACACTAGCAACAACACGTTGAGCTCCTAGGGTTTAGATCTTACAATCCACACACAATATTTTGCTTAAACTCCCATTTTTTGATCACATTTTTTTGAAAGAGTTCTTTTAAAGTATATTATATTTTTTAAATATTTATTTATTATGGATAAACTGTTGGAGAGTAACAAGTGCATGATCTTTATGGTAGGCACACCGGTTCATCAGCGAGGGATCTACCCCGGGTCGGCGAGCAGTGACTACTACAGCAGCACTGGCAGCAGTGGCAATAAGCGGCCCACGCCCACGGCCCAGGGGTTCTACCCCCCGCGCCCCCCAGCATACGCTGTGGAACAGAGGCAGATCATCATGAACGACTACATAACCTCACAACAGATGCACGGCAGCGCTGCCCGGCGAACTAACGACAAAACCACACTTTACTACCCGCCTCGGCAAGGGGTAATCCAGAGACACAACACCAAGCCTCCGTCCCCCCACCACTACCCTGCGGGACACAAACCCCCGTCCCCCCACCACTACCCCCCGGGCCACGAGGCATTCTCCTCATTGGTGGATGTGGCAGTGCGACAGCCCAGCCTCCCGGTACCTCACCCAGAGCACAAGGACGACAAAAGACTGCTTCACGAGGGCCTGGGAGAGAGGTTCAACAGAGAAAACACTCAGGACAGGTAAATACTGTAGTTAAATAATAACTATTAAAACAATATTTAAATCAAAACAATTAGTTTGATCATGACAATAAGGTTTAGTTCACAATTTTGCCTCCAGAAACATTGAAAACGTAAGGGATGTTTTGGCTCGTACTGCTAACATTTCCTTTGGTAAGTTATTTTGTGTCTACGTGAGTATTCTGTGTATATCTGAGTATTCTGGAACAAAATTAGTTATCACATGTCAGGATGAGTTATGAATTTCTCGCCCTCCCAACTTTTTCAACTTTATATGAATAAATGGGATTTTAAAATTACAACTCGGATGGATAACACCCGAATATTCAGAAAAAAACTACCCCGATTCTCGTATGGGATTTGATTTACTTAAGGATTATTTCGGAAAAGAGTTATTTTCCAAAATAGTGATGACGGCGTGGTATGGTCGTGTTTCGGATCTTCACTTATGCCTGATATCGCCCAATGCATTTCGGCCATCGGATACGATTAAATCAAAACCGTGTGTTATCGTTCGGTTCTTGTTTGGATTTCTCTCCAAAATCTGATAAAACTGAGAACGGCACTGACACATCCCTAAAAGAAATACATTTTAAGTATTCAGTTTTGAATTTCTTTACTATTTTATTTCCATGAAAAGTTTTTATTTAATAAATTTATAAATGCACTATAATAGTTTTTACATAAGTGATTTTTCCCCAAGTAATCCAATTATATTTAATTGTAGGCTACTATGGTTTAGTAGGTTGATGGTTCTCCAGTGGCTAATAAATAATTATTAAATACTTGTGTATATTTTGGATGCACATTTTTAAACATCAAGTTAAACATCCCTAAATTTGGGAGTACTTCCTGTTCCGACTTCAAATTTCAATCCTGCCCATCCCTAATTACAAGTGATAAGAACAGTTTTAAAATAAGATAATCTCTAAGTAAAAGACAAAACTGTATCTAATTAAACACAAGGATATTAGTGAAACTTAACTTTAAACACATGAATTTATCAAAAGTATGCATTTCACTTGGTTTCTTGTTCCAGGTTTGCCAATCGAGATCAAGAGAGGTTTTCTCGAGAGAACCATCAGATTCATCACCGGCAGATCCCTGACAACCATCATCAACAACAGCAGCAGTCCCACCAACAGCCCCATCAGCCCCCTAGAGACCATCAGATCCATCAACCCCTCCACCACCATGTAAGTGGACAACTCATCAGTCAAATCTACTTACACTACCACTGAATTTTCTCGATGACAACCTTTTTTGAGGTATTGTGAAAGACAATGGTGGCCTGGACGGCTTTCCTCCAGCATTATTCAGAGGGAAGCTAATATAGTCACAGTCCTTGCAAACTCACTATTGGCTCAACCAGTTTGTTTTTATTCAAGACAAGGTCAAGAAAATTCAGTTAGACCTATATCAGTCTAATTTTTATATGCCCTTTGCAAATTTGATTTACTTCAGTCTCATGAAACGTCCAGTAAGCACAATAATTCCTCTTAGAGCCTATTGGATGAGAATGATGTTTTATTCAGTTGTTCCCCATTGGACCCCATGGCAACCCATCCTCAATTCTAATTCTGAAATATATTTGATAACAATTTTGGAAAACCCTTTGCTTTAAATGTCACTAGGGTGGGGTTGGAAATTCGCTGAGTATTCAGACTTGCTACAGTGTTATCAACCTAAATCTTCTAATTGATTACCTTTTCTACTTTATCCTTAATTTTAATCCTGTATTTAAGAGGTTTGAATGAATTATCTTGCACAAAGAAATTATCTTGCAGAGAGAGATGGAAAGAGAAAGGAGTCACATACAACAACAGCATGGAGCGACACACATGCGAGAACATCAACTCCAGCAGCAACTGAGGGAACAGCAGTTGCATCATCAGCATCAGCAGATGCAGCAGCAGCATCAGAGAGACTTGCTGCATCAGAAACAGCAGCAGCAGCAGCAGCAGCAACAACAGCAGCAGCAGCAGCAGCAGCATCAGAACCATCTGCAGAGCTTGGAGCATCATAGACTGAGTCGCATGTCTGGGGCCGGCTACCCACCACCCCCTCAAGGTCAGGATCAGCCCAGGATGATGCAGTTGCCCCCGCCTCCCCCACCACGCCAACATCAGGATCCAAGGTAAAGGACACAAAAACGTTGATTTTGAAATTAAATTCCGTAATATTGTAATTTTGTTCTAATTTAAGTATTTAAATTACTATCATGATAATCTAGCTAAATGATAATTTATATTTGCCGTTTCCTATATTCAATAGTTGACTTTTATGACCAAAATCTGTTTTTAAAAAGATTTACAATAAATCCCCTCTTTTCACCAAATACTTATAATTTAATTTACAGACAAAATAGCTACGGGAAAAGACTTTCTGATACAAATGGCACAATAACAATGTATTATCTAGGCTATAGAAACAAATTTTCTTCTACATTCTTCCGGCACAGGTTAGAATTACGAACTCTGCATGGAAGTATCTTATTTGCATGAATTAACCCTTAATTGCCTAGGAACTATTATAAAAAGCTTTTTGTACTACTACAAAAAAACATAGTTAATTTATATACGCCATCATATAAACTCTGTCTGCGATGTGTGTCTGACATTTTATGTTATCTGCTGGACAAAAATGGAACTAACTTGTACATCACGTAGGCTTTAAATACCATCCGGTTTAACGCGGCTGCTGAGCTGTGTGGTCTAAGACTTTATCATTCCAGCCTCCGTGCAAGTCGTGGAAAGATCACCTGCTTGTCTTAGAGTTGAAGGGGAAGGCCCACTTTATAAACAGTATACCCATGAATATCAGTAAACTACCCATGATATAAATAGTAATTGGGGCGTAGGATACATCAGATACCAAATACCCTAATGAATTTTGAGGTTATCCTATGTATAGACCTTCTTTCTCAAAGGTAAAATAATAATAAAAAACATCCATCTTTATTATAAATATAAATAGTATTAATTCATAGCAATATTATTTGAAATAAAACTAATCAACAACATTATGCAATTCTTCAAAGTTACAACGTACTTACTGTGTATTCATTGCAAGAGTGACAACAGTTCATGATGTGTATAAAAAATAAAACTGTTAATTAAGTTTACTTAACTGTATAAACTTTATATTCAAGTAAACTTATTAAAATGTCCTTAATTTGTCCTGTCTTAAGTTGTTTCTTTAGCTGTTAAGACTCAATTGCCTGGAATAGGAAAAGATAACGAATGCTTATTTCTTATGGCTGGGCGATCGGCAGATGACATAAGCAATACCATGAAGTAAACTTAACACTTGCTTAGTTTGTCTCCACAAAGTAAAATTAAATTAAGTTTTTCATGTGTGAAGTTTTAAACTTGAGCAAGAAAAATACTAGGCATTATTTTATTCAATTAGTTACACAATTCTGAAACTTATATATTCGTTTGGATACAAAAAGACAAACTCTTCAACTATTTATACATTAAGCTGAAAATAAATATCCTAGACAGGGCTTGGATAACCTTGACTTGGCTGCAGACAGTGGATGGCATCGATGAAAACAGATGGGATGGGTGAACTCTTTTCCAGTCGCACATATATCTTGAGTTTTATGTTTTACCTACTGTTGTGTGGTGTGTGGCTTGAACACAATATTTTTAAAGTTTTAAATGATCAGGCGTTCAACAAATTAAACAATAGTAAACCACTCATCAGACTCATGTTGTTGTGCTATTACAGTGGAGGGCGAGAAGGCAACGGAACACCGACAGTGAGCGGCAGTGGTTCGGGCAGTACGGCGTCGCGTAGCAGCACTGCGCGGGGCTCCGACTCCTCCACTCTCACTGCCGCAAGTCTCATAGATGCCATCATCACACACCAGATCAACCAGACCAGCAGTGAGGCGGGGGTCCCCAGTGGAGCCACCGGCACCAACGCCCCCGCCCCGCCCCGCCCCGGCGACCGACTCTTCCAGGTTTGTCTCTTTTATTTTGTTTATCGACCCCAGAGACATTTCTCTAAGGGGGTAGTGAGAACATGGGGAAATCAGCCTAAACCAGCAATCAAGGAATACCACAGACTGACAGTAGTGTTTGGTTGAGTCATCCACTACTGCGTGACACTGTGTTGTCGCGTAATGTTAGTATCTTATTTATTTATGTACAAATCTTGACAACAGTTAGTAAATAGTTTTATTCGATTGTTACATAATGATTTTGCTTGATTGGATGTATTAGCAATCAAAATTAATAAATTAGTAACAATTTGTTATATATTTTGTTTGCCATTTCTTAGATAACACTTGAAAATTATTGAGGGAAATAAAGTACTGTGTTTAAGTAATTGTCCGGTCCCCCACTTTTTTACCCTAACCAAAATAATGCAATTTATTTACTAAGGCAATATGGAAATGTTCTTTGTGTCTTTTCCAACAAGTTTTGCTGGTGAAAATTGCCTGACCAAATAATAAAAAAATATCACAGATCAACTTTTTCATGTCTAACATCGAAAAAGAAACTTGTTTTGGTTTTCCATTTTTTTAAAGATGTTACTGTATTCCAAGTTTGGAACCATTGTAATGGTCATGCTGGTAAATCAATGAAACCAATTTTTATCCTAACTCTTAACTGTATGTTCAGAAGGTGTTCATGAAATGTGGTGAATTAAAATTTGTGCCAGTCCCAGTCGTAGGCATTAGTGCTGCCATTGGGACCAATGAGTGGTGAGTAGTGGAGTATTGGCGTCAGCGCTTATGATGTGTTGTGCCAGTCTGTGGTCTCCTTGGTCACTGGTCAAAACCAATACTGTAGTGGACATCCCGGGAACAGAACCCGTGACTTAAAGAAAACTTGACACCATCCCAGTGGTGGCAGAGAGCAAAAAAGTAGGCTAATGGTTATGCTCAGAATGATCAGTCCAATTATGAGTCCCAATAGTTTAGACTTTTAGTAGTAGAACATTTAAAAAATAGCATGCCTTTCAAGTCTTGAGGTGATGCATTCCTATCTGTACTCTGGATTAAATACTTCTTAGTTATGTTGTGAGGAGAAATGTTTTTGTTTTTGTATAATTAACAAACACATTTATTTGTGTAATATATACTTTTGAAATTAATTAATCAATTTTAATCTTTTTGTGTCAAAGTATCTTATTTGAGGACAGAATTTATTAGCCAAATAAGATGATTTAGGTAAAGTAATTTGTTATTGTTTTAAAACCTCACATTACCTGCCCATTTTGTATTAAATGTTGATCAATATTAAATCCCTGTATGACAGTGCACTATTTTTAATAACCCTGTCAGAATCTTGAGTTCTGGACTAAGGAAGTTGTATAATGTCGCTGTTACTTTTTCCTATCCCATTGTTGAGCATAATATTGGATACTTTAAATGTTGAATAATTTCAATATTTCAAATTCATATTCTTTCCAAAAGTCTCACTTGTCCATTTTAACCACCAGTTATTGCATTTTCATTTGCGATTCTTTAATCTTTAATCATTTAATTATTTGTGGGAACAGTCTCACAATCACATATTTAAGACATCCTAATTTCTACCTAGAGCTGGTCTTATTTTAATGGTTTCATAAATATAAACTTGGATAAAATAGAAAAGTTTTGCTCGCCTTAATTTCATAAACCTCTTGCATATATTCATGCACACTTATTTGTATTTATTTGTCACAAATATCAAAAATTGTATTAAAATGTAAATAGTAATTGATTTACTGATTATTTTGAATTGATTTGAATACAGAATATAAACAGTGATATATATCTCTTTAAGTTTGTCTGAATGAGTAATACACATAAATATATTCATTGATAGAGGTAGTGTGATTATATTCTAATACTCAAAAGATTCCTAGTTTAAAGGACTTCTCGTAACTAGAAATCTTAATAACCAGTTTTTGTTTTCAGGGATTCCACAGAGATGGTCCTGAAGCTAATGGGAAGTTGTCTCCTTTAAAGTCTGGGGGACTTTCAATGACTGGAAGTCCAGATCCAAAGCAAGGTTCAATAACACTCGGAGAACATATAGAATCGATAATAAACAAAGATTATCCTCCGACATCGCGTCACGCTCAGTTCCAAGGGTACGAACCTCAAGCATGGAAGTTGCGAAGAGCTCTCCAACAGAAGGAACTAGATCAGAGCCAAGGTTTACGCGAGAAGAACGATGAACGAAACATCGTAAGAATGGCCGGTCCCCCTTCACCATCGTCCCGTGCGAGGTTCTACGAACCCCCAGCGGTACCGATTTCACCTCTCGACTATGTCAAGAATCGCATCGTCGAAGTCATGCGGACATCCGAGGAAGAAGGAGGTTCAAAGAGCGGCGGAGGGGAAAGTCCCGGAGGGGGTGAAATGGTGATTGACGAAGGAGAAGATCAACAGACCGCTCGCACAGCCACGTCTCAGGCACCTGCTCCCTTCATAGCCACGTCTGCTGCGTACACCTACCCCTTCTCAGCCCTGAGTCTCAACGCCGCCGCCCCCTCTGTGCCGGTGTCTGTTGCCAACATGACTGCCAAGCAGCCCACGGACTCTGTTCCCGAACCTGCCCCCTTGCTCTCCGCGCAGTACGAACCCCTGTCGGACGAGGATTAGTGGTCGATTTGCCTGCTGGACTTCTCAGCGTTCCTCGGAGGCTGGCACGCATGGATGGAATATCTTCCGTCTTCCTCTGAAAATAGTCTAACCGAATCCACCTCGAGAGACTGAGTCTATTCCGTGCATGCGATACTCGATTTTATTCTTCCAGTCTTTATCGAGCCGTTTGGTTTGACTTTTGTAACTGTTTTTTTTTATTTTTGTTGACTAAACACTCGGAACAAAAGTGTTTTATGTTTTAACGAGCCTCAAAGGTGTCGTATGGAAGTTATGACGGTGAATATAACGATGTTTGGCTATTATTTTCAACTTTTCATTCTTCAGTCGCACGTCGAGACGCAGTCTTCGAACTGTTCTGTAAGTGTCAGTACTAATATGAAAATTTGTTGCGTGTGTTTCACATAAAATAATTGTAATTCGACTTTGCTCAAAAATAATGTAGGCCTATCGATTATGGATATATTTCGATTAATCTAAGATTTAGCCTAAGAAATAATGTAATTATATGTGAACAACTCGGAGCTATTTGTTCATGATGTTTCTTGTGATCGGCTAAGCTAGTTATTGTTAATATTGTGTTGCGAGCATGGTTTAAATGAAACAGTAGGTATTGTTAGCCGTACGATATCGTTCAATTCTGAGTTCGACGTTTTGTGTTATCTGCATGGCTAGTTTTTCTGTTTTAACCATAATAATTGTCAGTTCAAATCTTGTATGTTTTTTAAATTTTCGAGGGATCAAAGTTTTGTTCATTCCACTTTTATTAAGAACTTAAACATTGTGACTGATTTTAAATGTTGCATTTTAGTGTATGTATTTTCTACTACGAATGGGCTGATTGAACAGCGGTTATTTTTTTCAACTAATTTTTTTACTAGACAGCTGTTCGTATCTCTTTGTTTTATTTATTTTGTACTAAGCCAAACAAAAAGTTGTAGTGTACATTATGCATATAATTTGTTATAAGTGAGTCGGAGTACTGTAGTGGTGCGGGATCGAACTGTCTCCTCGTAGGATCTCTGTATAAACGTCTGTCGTTTGTGTTTACCTGCTGGCATCGTGGTCGATTAGTTTACTATGAATTTCACTTTGATGTTTTGTGGACTGTGCATCGGACGTTTTCACAATTATTTATCACGATGTAAATAACTGTAGATGAAAACCATTTAGTATAACCGTTGTAAATATGAATTTTAGTTTTTTAAGTATAAGAAAAGCTGGTTATTCCTTCCTTCGTACGAATTTAATCCAATAGTACATTTTTAGCGGATTAAGATAATTGTATATATTTTCTGTGAAAATACTTATTTTTTTCTTTTTGGTCATATAAACAGTTTTTAAAGTGTTCAATTTCTATAAAGCTGTTTCATGGTTTTGGAAAATTAATAAATTTAATTTTGTCTATGTTTTTGCGCGTTGTTAATCTTGATCCACTGAACATGGCCAAAGAACGCTTGTTGCTTTTGGAACCTCGTGTTCTGACTGTGATGCCTGTAGTCTTGTACATAACACGTAGTCCACAAATCTTTCGAAATGTTTCTAACTGCTTGTGGACTCTGCCACCCCACATATATTTTTATACAGAAAGCTATAATTCTATTGATTTCATCTTGTAAACGAGCATACAAACTTGAATTTTTTATCTTGATATATGTTAAGCTGTTTAAATACAAAATAAAATAGGTTTTTATATTTATATTTTCATTTATTTTCCTTTTTAGCAAAAATGTAAATGTGGCAATTCAGCAGTTGTATTTTTTAAGTTTACAAATCAAATATTGTACAAGGGGAGCTAGGTTTTATTTGTTAAATAGATAATAAAAGCTATAATTTTCAAATACCATCGCTTGTTTTTATGTTTTGTTCATGGAAATACTTGGTTGATTAAGAATAAGTTATTTTTTTTAATAATAAAAAACATCATTATGGTTTTTATTTATTTTTAAACAATAAATTCAACATGATTTTTTAAACAATAAATTCAACATGATTTTTTAAACAATAAATTCAACATGATTTTTTAAACAATAAATTCAACATGATTTTTATGCATTATTAGAAACACAATTTGGAGCCAATACTGTTTACATTTATTAATTAGTTTGAGTTTTAAATAAGGCTCCCCACTCAACTTTTAAAAGAATTTAAACAAATTATTAAGAGTACTTTAATGTAGATGAATTGTTAAAATTTTTTATTTTCAAACAGTACCCAGCGTTAAATAATTTTAACAATCTTGATGATCGAAAGTAATATACCATTTTATATTTTTCCAATAGTACAGTACTTTATATTACATCTCTGATCAAACCATATTACTAGAAAATCAAGGAATGGTTATTACTCAGTAAATGGTGATGGCAAAATTATTTAACGGTTTATTTTCTTTATTTAAATTTATATTATATGCGGCAGCCTAGGCATTTTAATGCACTATTTTGTGGAAAGCAAAAAATAAAACAGCTTTAAAATCTATGCTGTGGCTCTTTATTTTGAAGCTGCACTTTAAATCCAAAACTATCAGTGTTAGGTTAGTGCTTTCTGTTGGATACCAGACGGTAACATTTGTGGTTTAACGCATGTTTATATGTTTTGATCTGTCATTTCAAGTATGTGATCAAGACTGTGTCAAAATCATGGCTTTTTACTATAACCATTTATTCAAAATTATTGAGGCCTAAGCAAAGGAACAAGTGAATTCTGGAGTAGAGTCTACAGTCATGTAGACTCTCAGTGTCAGTCATGAGTCTCAGTCATAGACTCATGTAGTCTATAGTCATGTAGTCATAAATGCCAGACTATTGGACCTGCAGACAACATGGTCTGCTGAGGTTGAATTTTCTCGTGAATTTGTTTACAATCCTAAAACCTGTCTGGTCTGAAAGTGTAGTGGTAATATAAAGCTTTATTAGGTGGGACATAAAAAAGAACACTATCTCAACTACTCATTAATCCAAATATTTGTTGGCTCGAGGAGTTCGGATTCGGATTATCAAAAATGTTCGGACGACTGAGGAAGTTTCAAATCAAGACCACAAACTCAGTAAAAACTTTTAAATTATATCAAAATTACAATTTAAAGTGACAAATGCAATATAAAAAGCACAAACTCCCGTAATGCACACCCGAAGTTCCTATTGCGCAACTGAAAGGGCACTGACCTGGATCCATTGTCAAAACATGAAAATCTATAAATAAACCAACTGAATGTTGTTCGGATTACAGAGACGTTTGAACTACTGTGTGTTCAGTCTATCAAGAAGGTACGCCTGTAGTTAACTATCGCCTAGGGGTGTGCGAGTAATGCATTTTTGGATTTGTCTCGAGTTTTGCTAATTATTTTGAGTTTTGAGTATTTGTTATCAGCTTTAATAATTGTTAGTAGGTGTTGGTTCAAGTAGAGTAATGATATTTGGAAACCACTCCAGATAAACTTTCATTGTCCAATCATGGTTTCTAACAAATATCAGTTAGGAACAATACATAACTTTGGTCAGTTCAATCAAACTGATTTATGTTTTCAACCCAAAAAAGTTGGTTATGGTGCTAATTTTGGTCAGGTAGTCCCTTATGGTTGATTTTAGGTCGTTAAATCGTTATTTAACACGATTGGGTTGAAATTTACGACCAATACTACGCTGTTCATGATTTTTGGCTGATATTTTGTTTCTAATCGTCATTTACAGCCAATAATACCCTTCCAGTCGTCATTTACGGCCGATAACATGCAATTTTTTTTCGTTTATGACTAATTTTTCTCATTGTCATTTTTGGCTGTTTTTAGATGCTGTAGTCTCTTGTAGCCGATACTATACGATTTGGCTGCTTGAAAACATTAATGATCCACCGCAGATTGGCTGGAAAAACTCATTCAACTTTACATTACTTTTGTAAGCTTCGAGTTGAGTATTGAAAACTCTGCAGAAATATTTGAATTTACGAGGACTCGCACACCCCTAACCACACACCATCACTAGACTTATTTTTATCACAGTGTGTGAAGAAACGAAGAATCCTTTTAAAAATGTGTTGGATATTTTCAATCATAAAACATGATTAATGGATTCCTTAAAATCATATGCAAGTTGATACCAGCACTTTCATATTCAAGTTGAATTGGTACAAAGCACTCTGTTTAGTTGTGAATATGACATTTGCTTACAACTAGGTATGAGTCGATTCTCGATACCACCGATTCTTGGACATTGGTATCGGTATCGAGATTCATTCGTTTAATGTCGATACCGATACCATCGATACCTCCGCCGTTTACCCGCGCTTCAAAAGGCACGGGGAGTGTTTGGGTCGCCGGAAAAAAATCTTACCTTGGAGATAAGGAAGGAAGAGGGATGGGAGGGGAGGGGTGGGGTCCGGTTGAAAGCAATATATCAGTCGGCTGACCAACATTATTTCTTTGAGTCATTATCTTACAACCAAGTTTTTCCCCATTATGAATTTATAATAAATAGTTGTTGTTTTTCTATATTACTATAGGACACTAGTGAAATTAACATTAAATTATGTAAAAAATTGCATTAACAAATTGTATTAATAATTAATTACAAAATACTACTAAATAATGTTAAATGGTTACAAAAATTTGTATCTGTTTTTAACAATAGGTTTAACAACTATATGTATTGAAAAATCGTAGGTATCGATGGTATCGGTATCGAGAATAGATTTTTCTGGTATCGGTATCGAGAATCGATAAATTTTGGTATCGACTCATCCCTACTTACAACTATAAATTAAAAATCAAGTAAATGGTAACTTGACACGGTTAAAGCAAATAAAATGAATATTATTACTGCTATTTATTGTTTCATACATGTAATTGAACAGGTGACCACCTGTATTTTTTTCCATCCGAAAATATGGAAAATATGTGTCATTATTGAATAACATTTAATGGCATGAGAAATCTGGATTAACAAAATTTGAAGGTGTTGTAAAAACGTATCATAAAGCATATCAAAATATTGTGTAGAATTCATATAAAAATTAATATATTAATCTTTTCTATCTAATCCTTATAAAATTCTATATTACCTGTTTTTCAATTATTTTTGAAATTTTAAGCTCATGACAGGAAGAAAGCTGCATTAGACACGCTGTGTATGGGGGAAGGGGGGGGGGGTGCAATTGTGAATAAATGTGATACTATGTGAGTGCTCCCTAAATTAACTGAAGCAATTTTTTTAACAATTTGCTGTATAAACTTAATACAAACCACTACTATTCTATCAAAACACAAATAATTTTAAGTTTTGAGAAATCAATGTATAGTACTGAATTTTATTAGGTAATTTGTTGAGTTTACCTTTACAATTACCGAAAATTATTAATCTATAAATTTACATTTTTATATTACCTACTAGACATTGTGTTTAGTTTACTTACGTTTGCCCTCAATCATTCAAATTATAAGAGGGTTTCTTAGTAACCCGCAACTCTCATTGAACCTGTCCGGTAAAACCTTGAAAAATCAAATCTCAAGGAAAGTTCAAATTATCAAGGATTCCAAAATTCTGAGATTCAATTTATCGAGCTCATATTTTATACACTTTGAATTACAAATTTTTACAAATAATGCATCATGAAAGTGTAGAACCCTTAGGGTTTAAGATTATACTTTTACGTTCTATGTCACTAATTCTAATCATCTAGCATTTCATATCTAGTCTCATATGAAGGGTAATGGAAAAAACAATTTAAGTTACATTTTGCTTTTTTCACATTTGTTTATATTCTAAGTTAATTATCTGACTTCATAATGGAGATTATGAGTAGTAACACATTTCACTGAAAAGTAAAACTTGTTTTAACTACACCAAATCTAAAAAAGTCAATTAAACTTCTAAATCCACTACAGAGAAACAATTCAGGGGGTCTTGATCAGCATTCCCAGTAATGACGGAGATCATTCAGGGGTGGACCATTGATGAAGTACTGTACAGTCTACTTTATTCTCCTTGTTCGCCTCCAGTACTCATTCTGTTTATTTTGTTATACCTAGCTCTTCACAATTTCAAAGTATCTTTCAAGAGATAGTGGTAATTTATGCCTATAAGAAATTGTATAAAGTTAATACAAGAGTTTATTTTGTGTCAGCAAATAAGTTGTGTGTTCTTTGTGTTATTGTTTTCATACATACATACATACATACATATCCTGCGTAGTCCTGAGTGACTGCTTGACATACAGCATAGGACCGGTCAAAGTACAAAAATGGTTCTCTTCCTCGAATGGAGGTTGTCGTCGGAGATACTTCACTTTCTCGGTCATCTATCTTGGCTTAACTACACTCTGTCAAACATTTCTTCATAGTTTGAACACAGCATTTAGATTCCTTTTTACCTACGCTAAACAGATACAACTGTTACACAAGTCCATTCAATTACTGGTTTTGGGTATTGTAATCTTGTGGCTGGTTGATATAGGATATTGAAAGCAATACAATATTACACACACTAAATAAACAAATTAATGGACAAAGGAAACACTACATGTAATATTTACAGGTTGTCTGCACAAGTACTAAACTCATTACTTTTCAGTCTGGAATGAGAGAATGGAGGGGAGAAACGGACCCTGACAGGGGTGGACTGACGGTGTGAAAAGGGCGGTGGAATAGGTGCTATGAGGGCGAGGGCGCCCAGTATACTGAAAACAGTGGAATCTGGAAGAAATGTTGGTCGTTGTGGGTGGGAGGGGGGGGGGTGATGCGCTGCAATTGAAGGGGACAGTATGGTACGAGCTACTGTAACTTTGTTCATGGTGAAGGTTCCTAACACTTCACTGGTTTGTTTGAACTTTAAGTTTAATCTTGTTTATAACATATTGTTAGATCAAACACTAAATTAATTTATATCTCACTGACACTAGAAGGATACTGTAAGAAAACATGGTCCTTAGAACACGGAACACCTAAAATGAAAAGGAGATCGATGCCTGTGCATTGATATACTACCAAATAACTTGCTACTGACCGTCTGAACGCACTTGCAAAGAACGCCTGATTTTCTACATCATCCATTGTTTTTAATAGAATCATCTACGGCACTCCAACAAAAAACTAAAGAAAATTGTCTGCATTTATATCAAACTTACAAAAAACATACACTGACTGCCAAGACTCACTGCCTGACTTTTAAACATAGTGTAGTCTTCTTAATTCATTACTTTTTTCACATAATTTGTAGATTATCCAATGTATCAATTTTCAAACTAGCAAACTAATAATTCCCCTTGGTTGACGATATCTTAATTTTCCTTTAGGTTAGGACAATAAATTATAAGTGATTCGTACTTGTTTTTAAGTTTAGATTATCTTGGCCTCTACTTCCTTTAAAAAAATACATATTTAAAATAATAATCATAATCTTGTAAAAGGATATGGGCGGAATTCAAAAAAATTCCTCCAAGCTCCCTTACCTTTAACCTCCCTTCAACCGGCCTCCAATCTTCCTCCAAACAGCCTTTAACCTCCCTTAAACGCTCCTTACCGAGTAAATTGATGGAGGTTGAAGTAAGGTTGGAGGCCGGATCAAGGGAGGCTTGGAGGAGCGTTGGTGAATTCCGCCCCGCCCTGTATCACTTAATAACCAACGAGGTTAAATACCTATATCTATCTATAGAGGTCTCTTCTGGGGTAAAAAGTGAAGCCTACATGGTCGACCGCCATTTTCCTCAGGAAATAGGGAGGGGTAGTGATATCCAAAAAATCAATTAGATCAATTTATAAATTACGCCCATGGGAGCACTGCATAGATTAATTTAGGTTGTTTGGTTATGTTACCCTTCCTAGTTTCCTTGTTTAAATATTTTTGAGTCTGTTCTTTATGTTAAATCCAAAACCTTATTAGGCCCTAATTCAGCAACCGATACCGACTTTCGAGTTTAGCAACCTATAACGACTTCGTCTGTACGAGGTGTTCCGCTGTACCATACTTTTGTTCAGTAGATGATGTTATTTGGAAATCCTTTTACTTTCTCTGATTCTGTGGGTAATGTGTAGTGCCTCCAAAAAAGAGATTTGGGTAGATATTTCTGAAAAAAGGTTCTTTAGAAGATTGTTTATACATTCTGCCGTACTTTATATTCTATATTAATTAAAAATAAATTAATTTATGGATTACAATTGGACTAAAAGGTAGAAAGTATGGGTCAGTTTTCTGATACCGTTTATTTATATATACCTTAAAAACAAATACATTACAAACTTCTACTTTTATTACTCTTTTTCAATATATCCTCAAATTTGGACAAATAACAAATGTTTCCCTACTGTATATCACATGCAATATTTTGTAGAATATACTATCCCACGTAATCTGAATAGTATAAGATAATAAATAGTAGTAAATTAGTTGTAAAATACCGAAGTTGATTTTCATTGCAGAGGATTAAATAATATCTTGTTATATAATCAACAAATGTGCGATGTCTGGATGAAAATTTCTCAAAAACTAGAAGTGCCGCAATTACAATTAAACCTAAATAGTTTTTAGGTGGTAGAGATGCAGGAATATATTTTAAGTTCAAATTCCAAGGATCAGGGTCCAGGGCTGGACTGACCCGCTGGGACACCGGGAAAGTTCCCGGTGCGCCCTCTTCGTAATGGCGCCCTGCGCCCTCCTCGGAGGGGAAAATAAACAAATATTGGCACACAAAATCTAAAACCAGTTTCTTTTAACTATCATTACGATTGAAATAAATGTTAAATTGAAATAATAAATCATGTTTCTTATTGAAATTAAATTGTGTCGTACAAGGGATTTCGAGGTTGGTAAACCACAGCGGGCGTTCACCTGTCAAGTGCCCCGCTCTCTTCCGTAAGCTGACTATCGTCTGCAGATTAAAGTTGTTTGGGCTAGGCAGTGGCTACGTACACGTCCGACGTGAGCCGCTACTGTTCACGTCCGTTCCAAATTATGCACCGTACGTTACTTTTCCTGTGATTTTTAAAACAAATTGAGAGCCAGAAAACCTCCTAACCTAACCTAACCTATCCTAACCTAACGTAACCTAACCTATCCTAACCTAACGTAACCTAACCTAAGCGGTAGCGAAGTGAATTTGCCCTTAGATTGGACGTGTACGCAGTCACTTCGTTAAAAATATCTAGAGATCTCGTATTGTGTAAAAAAGTGCAACCTATATGGTCAACCGCCATTTCCTTCTCTGTCAATTCTGTTCCATGGCACCCAACGTGGAAACTCAAATCCTCTCTTCACAAGTTATATGACAGACAGCTGATAAACATTTAACTTGTGAATTGAGGATTTGGTTGGTTACTTGGTACTTAATCTTCATGTCCGTTCTAGCGTTAGACACTAGACAGGTGCTCCAGTGTACTCCAGCAGTAGCAGTGTACTCCAGGTGTTGTGCTCCAGTGTATTGAACTAAAATGAACCCAACCTGCCCTGCTCCAGTCGCAGGGCAGGTTGGGTTAATTGAACCATTACAGGTAGTAGGGTTGCAAAATTCACCATGGCCAATATAACAACCTTAGGTATATCATAAAAAGCGTGTTGAAGAAGAAAACTCTTTAGAGAAATTATGAATTTACCAAAATCAAGGACTGATGAAATATTTGGTGAAAGAGCTTTAAACCCGGCGTATTCTGTGGTTTTCTCGTGAACAAAGTAAGCCTGATTCAAAGTATGGTATTCATGAAAAATTATTTTCCCTTCTTGGATTACAACTATGTTTTTTTACTATTAATAGGTACTCGGTCCGAGTTCAGTTAACATAGGGTGGGTCTGTGTATAAACCATTTTGAAAAATTTCCGCCATTTTGAATTATAACAACTTTGGTCGTTGCCTCCCTATCTTATTTCCATTGCCTAACCTTAAACTACATTCCCACCAAAGGACGTACTCTTATCACAATTTACAGTTTTCTTATGGTTTTTTTTTATTTTAGCACCTCCACTAATTTTAATGTTTTCTGGTTTTGGTGTTAAACGGTTTTTGGTTGAAAAATACAAACTTCGTCGCCGGCCTGTGCCCATAAGAATTTTAGTATACAAAGTTGACAACAATTCTGTTCTAGTATGGAATGAGGTAGTTATTGTTTTACTTCAATCTCCAAAATTTGGTCGGGAAGGTAGAAGTACTATACAAAAACCATCTTAGCGTATCGTAGATGACAAAGGACAAGTTTTTTGTTAACCCGAAAAGACTATTTTACATTTAGAAAATTAGTTCAATACACTGTATTCGTGTTTTATTGCAGTTTAGATTCATATACAAATCATATTTATTTTGCGATTTCTGGGTCGAAGAGGTGGAAAATACTGGCGAAAGGTCGGGTTTTCGCAGTGCTTTTAAATGAGATTAACAGCTGCAAGTGTTAATATTTTTATAGCTGGCTAATCCAACAGCTTTTTCAAAGTCATTTTTAATTACCGTATATTTCTTTTGGAAAAATAACCATTATTACGTTTGGAAGGTATAGACCTCCTCCGTATTACAGGTTTACGAAGAAGTAGCGCTACAGAACCGATGCTATATTCGATTCTGAACTTAATCATTTTGAGTTACCTAAAGTGTTGAATTGTATCTCTGTTTTTATTGTGTTATAGCAAGACAATACAAAATTACCTGAACAAAATATGTGCAGGGATAGGAATAGTCTCACAAGCAGAAGCGATGCAGTGCACACTGGGAGATAACGGTCAAGGTGAAACAGATAACGCCGGCGGCGACGTTTGCAAATCTTCAAAATTTGCGATATTTTAACTTAAAAATAAAAAGTGTTTTTCTGTCCTTATAATATCTATTACAGAATTATCGCTAAATAACCGTAGCATTTTGGCGTGATCAATTTAAGCTACTCTTGCAAAGATAATGTGCCTGAGGTATAGCATTGGATACTGACTATTGATGCAAAGTCGGTTTGTTTTTTATAAATAAACTAACTTGCTTGTCGCGGTCTTGCCCGCATAAACTAAAACATAGAATTATTAACACGCGATGTTTACTCTATATCCTTATGATTAAAAACCATTCTCACTGATCCACATCTCATGGGTTGAACCCAGCTGTTTGTTTACACCGTACGATATTTCATGATTAGTTCAAAAAAACCTTGAACTGCTGGAGTCGGCTACTACACTTTTTGAGAATTAATCTCAAATTGTACAAAATTGAACCCTAAACTGATATTCTGGCTTCGACATTCTCTTCTACTCAAAATAACCTTTCTTTCATTCAAAAAACATGGAAATCCGTCCAGTGGCTAACTCAGAATCTTTGGATTAAATAACACCAGTATTTTTTAATATATAGGATAACTTTTATTCAATCTACTCTTTACAGTTTACAAGTTCATAGATATAATTTAAATGGTCTCTCTCAAGAATTCATATATTACCGGTATCAAATTATATTCACAAAGTACTAATAGTGAGAAGATTCGTGGTTTTAAATTGTCGTATGTTAGGAGTATACGACAATTCTGTTGTTTACGTCTGTTGGCATCAATGACGGGGAGGGAGCAACCTTGGTCAGAGGGCGTGGTCTGCTGGTACAGTACTAGTGGCGGCAGGAGGGGAACACACGATGAATTTCCCCGCGAAACACTTAGAACAAAGTGGGGTCTGCGCAACGACAGTTCCCGACGCGAACAATTCTGCGCTCCCTCTGAGACGTAGACACGTAGAAAACTGTGTAGAGCGGCCTGTGACTCGGGTCGTCGGGTCCAACAAAGGCTGCTGCTCAGCTACGATTGGCTGTCAGCTGTCAGTGTCTATAATATTGCTAGGTAGAAACTTCAATATTTAAGTTTAATTTTAATCATACTACTTTGCAAGAATTTGTTCGTAAGTAGAAAATAAACCGTGTTAGCAATATACTGTACAATTGACTCGAAATGTAGAGAAATCACTTGTCTGGGTTAAAATGTAATAACTAGAGTTTAGGTTTAACCTCAAAATTATGAAATAAAGAAAATAGTTGTAAAATGTTAACATGTTGACATTGAAGTTAATGAGGTTTAGTTAAAACCAAAAAACTCATAGTAATAATACATGAATAAGCCAATTTACTCCAGATACGGGGCTGTCTTGAATGTTAATGCCGCCATGTGTGTCCCCTTTTCATACACGTTACACATTTCTTCTTAATTTAATTTTGTCGCACCTTTCCAAATAAAAACACTATTATTATTATTATTAAAAATTAATCGTTATTTAAAAATAGATTTGATATTTTCTGTTCCATTCTTATAAAAATGGCTTCAGATAAATTTTAATACACATACAAAATTATTTTAATCTAACTAGATTTGTAGAAACAGTTGTCTTAATTTGTTGGTTATTTAATTATGTTTTACAGCAAATAATAATGCAAAGTATAGCTAATTATACAACAATATACTTAAATATGTTAAATTTACTCAATACAGGTTTTTAGCATGAAATGCAAAGTATTCGTCGCTTATGTGTAAAAAATGTAAATTTGCAAAGAAGCTACTATGTATGGTGAAACGACGAGCGCGCATTCAATGCCGGGCTGGAGAGGAGATTTGTACAAGCATAGTATAGTAGGAGAGGGGCTTCCGCTGCGCCGTGATCAGTGGGGCGGGAAGGCGTTGTGGCGGGAACGAAACAGTTTAAACATGCCAGAACCACCATATAGATTAAACATACTCCTTTTCGTTTCTATGTGCTGAAACTAAACGAGAAGCTGTGCAATGGAGATAAAAGATTACCACACAGAATAACAGGGCCAGATTTAGGAGCTGTGGGCCCCAAGGTTTTTAATTTGTGCTTGTTTGAGGCTTTTGTATGTGGTATTTGAATGGAACGGGCCCCTAGACGCGCGCCTTTGTAGCCTATGCTTAAATCCAACCCTGCAGCACAGATGGATCTCACAGCACCACATAAACAAAAGCTTCACTTCTATAGAGTTAGATTGAAGCCGGATGGGAAAGGATTTTCTTTCCTGCATTTTGACCGTTATAATTTAAAAAAAACTCCCTGGGTCGCTCAAATAGCTAATTTTCTGGGCAGTTTTAATAAAAAATCGTCCCAGTAGACATTTTGACAGTATGAATAGTGCTCAGTTTCATATGATTTTGTTTAAGATTTCAATATATGCAAATATCTATATATTCAAATTTAACTTTTAAGCTCTCCTTTTTAAAGTGGAATGATCAACTGAGGAACACCTGTATACAAAACGTTAATGCCAATAAGTTAAATCATAGACTAACTACAGTATTAATACTGTAGTTAGTCTATGTCCATACATACTTTGTACAGGTTTGCTGAGTCGATCAAGGTTTCCTAATCAACCGGAAGAGACCTCGTAAAAACAGCTGGAAGGTAACGTGATCACCAATCTGCAGCGTTGCTGGAAACACGATATTTATCGTACGATCTTACGAGTACCATATATTCCTCATCAGTGTAATTAGAATTAACATTGTTTAACTGCTTACATCGTATGATAAGCTGTTATTTTATGAAACTATATAATATATTGTTTTGATTTATTTGTATTATTAGATTAATCGATTAAGGGTTTAAATGTTCTTTCTGCATGTACAGTGACAATTTAAAAATAGCTGTACCATTATTATACCCTTAAGGTTGGCAACTCTTTATGGTATGTTGTTGATTTATGAATCAGCTGGACGCCCTCGTAAGACATCTTACTGCGTGTTGCAGTGTTGCTGGAAACACGATATTTATCGTACGAGTGCCATCTTTTCCTCATCATTGTAATTACAATAAACACTATTTAAGTAATTACATAATTTTATTAGATGCTATTTTATGAAACTAACTATAGTTTTGATTGATTTGTATTATTAGATTAATGGATTATGTGTTTAAACCTTCATTCTGTATGTCCAGTGACGATTTAAAAATTCTGTAGCATTGTTATCCCCTGTAAGGTCGGCAACACTTATACTATATTGTTGATTTATGCATCAGCTGGTCGCCCTCGTAAGACATCTTTCCTGCGAACATTACTCTTATGCAAATGATCATACCTGGGCTGAAAGCTCTACGAATCTTGGTAAAAGCCCGCACTACGGGTTGTGCCTAGGGGCCTAAAGCTCCTAAATCCAGCCCTGATCACTTGATTGGTCTCTTAGCCAATTATGACATTTGGTCGCTCACTTGTCAGATGGAAATTTACCCCTTCTTTTTTAAATTGATTGCACACTCCAATTGTTTATGTAGCCCAATGAAAGATGCTTTGATATATATACTATTAACAATGAATATAAAATAAATATCAGATGTGCATGCATCCAGGGCCGAATTTAGGAATATAGGCCCCAAGCACATTAAGTAGTGCGGGCCCAGTTGTGGTGTTTGAGGCTTTTGTATGGAGTTTTCGTGCGGTGCTGTCCCCTAAGTGCGCGCAGATGTAGCCTATGCTTTAAACCTGTCCCTGCATGTATCAAAGTTACCAACCACCCCCAACTACCTTTCATCAATGAAACAATTCAGAACTCCAGTGTTTACAAAACATTCGCTCCCCTGGGTACTTTAACTGATACTTACATCATCCTTACTTATCACTTCACTTGGTTTAACTGGAGAGTTGAGTGTGGAAATGGTATCGGCAACATCGCAACGGTGTGGCGAGTCCTTCTGTCATAACGTGTAGGTTCGTAGGTGCACTTTCCAGGGCTTGGCCGGATTTAGGAGCTGAGGCCCCTAGGCTCAACCAGTGGCGCAGGCCCTTGTTTCCGTCCAGGTCCAGGCTGGTGACCTTTTTTATTTTTTGGCTTGTATGAGGCTTTTAAATGTTGTTCTTTGAGGTGCGGTCCCCTAGGCGGGCGCCTATGAAGCCTACGCTTAAATCCGGCCCGGCACTTCCTGAGGAGACTTTCAAAATTACAAATTACAAATCTCTCCTAGTAAGAAAAAATGTTTAATATTTATTATTATAACATAGTTGACCGGTTGACCAAGGTTATAATATGTGATAATACTAACTATTTAAAATTAACTCTAATCGGACAACTTTAATCCTGGTTTTTATCTTAGTTTTAATAAAAATACATTTAGTTTTACAATTTTCCCATGATTATTGATTGTCAGATTAAAAATATATTTGGATATTAATTGATCGTTATTAAAAAAACCTCCTTTTAAGATGCACAGATTAAATAAATATTTGTCTTTACATCTTCACTAGTACCTAATTGAAATTTTTTTCCCAAATGAAAGTGAAAGTGTTGAAGTGAAAATAAAAAAGTGTTAATCCAAAATCAGAGGAAAAACCATAACTTACTGTTTTTACGGACCCATGCAACTTTTAATGCAGGTCCCACTTTTATAAAGCGAGAAAAAAAAAAAAAAAGAAATATGGAGCTTTCCACTCTTGTGTACAAGCAAATAAATATATTACTCGCTGCCGTTTGCACAACGAACAGCAGACGACAGACACGTATAATTGTTTTATTGTTCCTCCCCTCCAGTGCCAACCATCAACATCAACCAATCCGCAGCCGCAGCCGCAGGCCGCATCATCAGCAACCAACTACAACTAGAACTAACCAAACTTCTGTTTTGTGGACTTGAACTCTACCGGTTAAACAGTGACAGTGGGATTTCACACCGGATTGTAATGCATATAAATAAATGCCATTAGTTGTTGTGAATATAAGTTACAGCTGTCTCGCGTCAATGTATAATTAATACTTATAATTTCAGTTAGTTGTACTTGAAAAGGCAAATTTTGCAATAGGGATAGATATGGTTAGAGTACTTTCAGTGAAGGTTTATTCTGTTCTAATAATGTTATTTGTGTTGCACAGTTTCAGTGAAGCAAATAAATATATCAAGCAGGATAAGGAGTTGGAAAAACAATTATCCAGTCTGAAGCTCCCTCCTTGTCAGGCTTGTAAAATGGTGGCAGATTCATTTTTGAAGGTACAGTTGACTGTTTCTGAGTAAACCAATTTTAGTATTAGGATATTATAATAAACAAACAACTTCTTGATTAGCATAGTACGTGTTATTATTATAACAGGAAGTTATAAAATATGTCTTACAAAAATTAAATAAAACACTTGTACCTTATTTACATAGGCCTAATGGATTGTTAACACGTTTGCTGTGGGGCACGCCCGGGGGCGTGTTCCCACCACGCAGAAACTTTCCCGATAGGCTCAGTCACATTTTGAATTCCCGGCTAACGAATGACAAAAACATGGTACGATGCTGTTCTGCGTTGTAACACAACTGGACGTAGTTCTACAAAACAGTAACAGGTCGCAGCACAATCCAGATAGTAGTCAACCGGGGTTGCCATCTAGAGGAACTAAGTGGGACGAAATCAAATGCTTGGAAGTTCGTTGTGATGGCCTGGATATTGGGGGAAATTTACTACCAACCTAACACCAAAATAAAGCTAGCATTCGGAGCTACATGTGCACAAAATATTGTGCTCCTCCACCCGAGCCTGAGCTCACACTGAGTCATTGTTGCTAGGCGGGAAGCCGGCGAAAAAATCAGGTGATTTTTTTATCATATGAAATAATTTGATTGCTAATGTTTAATAAACTGAAAAGCTGTTAACACTCAAAACGAAACATCGTTCAAATTGACCGATGTAATTTTGTGCTGTAATAGTGGCTAAACTGCTTGGCCTTGAGGGCTGCCGCTTCCACTACCTTCCTCACCCACCCTCCTCTTACCTCCAAGGCCATTTTCACTCAGTTTGCCCGACGGCTTTGTCCCGAGCAGACGCTCTGTGTAAAAACATTCCGTCAGATTTACCGTGTGTCTCGCCTACCGTCTGGCATTCATGGGTCAAATATACCGTGGGTTTCGCTAACCGGTTATAGTGAAATGTGTTGTGATTTGCTGTTTTTGTAAGAAACTAAAACATCTCGTGAGACAAAATGAGTTTTGTCAACTCAACTTGTTGAGTCGCAAGTAAATTATCGTAACGTAAATATAGGCCTACTGGTATATAAAAAAAAACAGTTGTGACGTCATAACTCACACGATGCTGCTCCTACGATAGGTATTGCATCAGCCTAACAAATCATTCGATGTATCAAAAAACTAATTACTGTAGTCCAGTTGTAAGTATTGTTACGCTTATGAAAGCCTACCCGAAATTGATAGCCTTGTATATATCTATTGTCTAGTTTGTATAGGTTACCCATGGTCAGTATTTTACAGACGGTTTGTAAGTTTGGGTCCGTGTCCATATTGTATAAAGCTTAAAGAAGAAAAATGTCTGTACACGGTATTAGGAAGTTTGTGAAATTTTACAGAATCACTAACTTAAACATTTTTAATAGGGTCTAAAATGTTTTTTTTCACTGTTGACATGGGGGGCAACACTGTCATCGAATGACAGAATCAGTAGTAGCTATAGCCGTTTGGCATTAGTTTATGTAGGCCTATGGAGCTTTCACCTCATAATATTAAAAGTTGATTAACCCTTTGAGAGCCAAACTAGTGAATGGAGTGGTTGAATCTGTATTGTTTTGTTGATTTTAAACACATTTAGAACGTCTAAACACTTACAATTGTAAAATACCCCCGTCGCAGCAAACCTGCGTACTCAGCGAATTTCCTATGCATGAATATATTTCTTACTACCACATAAAGCCACTTACTAAGTTTCATAAAAATACTTAAATAAATAACTGATATATAGCATTTTATTTATTCTCCATAAGAATAACATTAGGACTGAGAACGCAGGTTTGTTGCAACAAGGACGATAAAAATATGTTTTTTTTGCAATTATCAATATAATTCAACCAGGTGAAGCTACATACCAAGTTTTAATGATTTATGTTCATAATTAAGGGAGATATAAAGCTTTACGTATTCTCCATAAGAATAACATTAGGGATGAGTATGCAGGTTTGCTGCTAAGAAGATAATCAACAAAAAATCAATTTTTTGTGCAAATATCAATATACCAGTACTAGGTGAAGCCACATACCAAGTTTCATTAATATACATTCATAAAAAATCGAGATATCAAATTTTATTTATTCTCCATAAGGATAACATTGGACAACGTACTGTGTTTAGCACTTTGAATATCTCGGCAACGGTTGGACGTAGAATCATAATTTAAACACTAAAATGATTGTTTTGTAGAGCTAAACTGATTGGTAAAAGCAAATGTGAAGTTTACATAGAAATGAACTGAGGAAAAGCCAAAAACCTTTTTCCCATAAGATTAACATGGGAGATTTTATGAGCAGGTTTTTTTGGATTTTCTCCGCAACCACTTAACCTAGGTTAATAATTCAAAATACCATATTATTTGTTTTTTTAAGCTCTATAACATGGTCAAAACCAAAATTAAGTGTTTTAAAAATTTTAGGGTGAAAAATGCAAAAAACTGATTTTTGGACAATTTAAAACCCCCATAAACCCCCCTTCCCGTGGTCCGATATTTCTGGTTTTCGAACTTAAAGTCATGAATGTCACTTTACACATTTGAGCCAAATTTCATCGAAATCGGACGTTTTTTACTCAAGTTATCGCATTCACGGACACATATATAGATATATATATATAGATATATATATACATATATATAAATTTGAACGAATAGTGTTTTTGGCATCTGGGGACCTCAAAACAAAAATTTATCATGGTCTCGGGCTTAAGTCTTACCATGAGACCTACGGTAATAGCTTCTTCCCTATAGGGGAAATTCGCTAAAACATGCTTCCGGTTGATACCCCACACTAAGGATGAATAACAAGTAGTAAAACACCTGTTCACAAAGGTATTACACAAAGGTAATACACAAAGAATTCACCCATCCCGTCAATTTGGACCTATGCTGTCCACTGTTTGCTTAAGGTCCGGCCTCCCCTCATAAAAACCGTCACCGACTGAGATGGGATTCGTACCCTCAACCCAAGAACTACTCCCTGGCCAGGGGGACAACGCCTTAGACTGCTCAGCCACCCTTACGGACCAGCAGTTATATCAGGCCGTGAGGTATTATACCGTACAGATAGTACAAGTTAGTTCTATATGTATCTACCAGGTTACACCACACGTCTGACCCAGACTGCGGACAGAGCTCGCAATGGTACTTTTGCCAGTACTGTAATTAACGATGTGTTTAGGTGACAGATTCAAAAGCTGATACATTTGGCCCTTGGCGCTCAAAGGGTTGAATTAAAGTTCGTCTAGAAGTAATTTTTCGACTAAATAAAGGAAAACAGATATTTTAAAATAATGTAGGGGAATTTAGGTACTTTGGTATTATACGGATGCCACTATTTTTGGAGGTTAATTTTTACCGGATACAAAGGATAACTACATAATTCGAAAAAACGTACTTTTATTGACTTACTGTAAAAATTGTACATCATTCTGATGAGCGGTCTTTGTGTTGTGCCTCCCAAAAGGCAGCGATGTCCGCTAGGATCGTGTTGAATGTGTCGCCGCCGCTAGCAGCCACACCCGATCGCCACATGTATTCCGCCAAATATACAGTGCGCTGCGGCAGTTATGTTAGGATGGGTTATCATAAAAATACGTACGGTTTCCTCTTCATTTCGAGGTAAATCCCACACCAAAAGAACGTCACTCATTATGTAAACAAATGTAACGTAGTGCACGGCAATAAATCACTCATGACACTGACCCAGATACAGGCGGTGACAGGTGATGCGCGCGCTCCGGTCAACGACCTGACCTTGGCTTATTTGGAGGGGGGTTTGGCGGCCGGAAGTATGACTCATCAGGTATCATTCGATTTGTAACGAAACAAGGAAAGTCCTACAATCATTTTTATGATAACCCATCCTAACATAACTACCGCAGCGCGCTGTATAAGGGTGGCATCCGTATAATACCAAAGTACCGGAATTTATCATTAATAAAATAAGGTCATGTCTATTTTAATTATTTATTCCAACAGATAATATCCATTACAAAATTCCATACAGCTGCATGCAACATAGTTGTGCAAAATAGCAGTGCAAAAACAAGCAGAACATGCAAGAAGCCACATGAGCAAAAGTCTAGTATTATACTAAAGAAAGTGAATGCACTAATGTTAAGTGGGATAAACATATTACATCTTTGTGCAAAAGAATAGCTAAAGCAATCTTTATGATTAGAAGACTTCAGTTAATTGTTAATATTGATGTCTTAACTGCTGTGTATTTCGCACATATACAAAGCCACCTGTCATATGGTATAGTGTCATGGGGCTATGATAATAATATAAGAAAACTATTGCTGCTACAGAAGAGAGCCTTAAGAATCATGTTCAGGGTTAATTGTAGGACCCACTGCAAACCACTTTTTAAGAAACTCAAAGTAATGACTGTTCCCTCTTTGTTTATATTGGACTGTTTAATGTACATTATAACTGATGTAGAGCAGTTTCAAACTAATAGCTCTGTTCATAACAACTTTACTAAGCAAAACAATTATTTAAGAACTGACCAATGTAACTATCGAAGGACAATTAATTCAACTTTTGAGCTTGGTAAAAGAATGTATAATAAATTACCGAACCATGTAAAGCAGCTAGATTTAATTAGATTTAAGTCTTATCTGAAGCGACTCCTCTTAGAATTAAGTGTATATAGCGTTGAAGAATTTGTTAATTATTTAAATGTTTAAGTGTATTATAGCTAGTTGTATTGTAGAAATGTAATGACGATGCACCAGTTTGATGTTACCTGCTGTAACCCATATAATTTTATGTGCAAATAAATACTTTGACTTTGACTTAGAAGTATGTAACTCATGCAAGGCTTTTAAGTAGCTGACACCTTTTGTCACTGCCAACTGACTGCTGACTCGCACTTGTAGTAATAATAAGCTGAAAGCTCTTCTGAGTTGCATTGTAATACTGCAAACAATGGCTTTAAGTTAGTTTATTATTTATTAGTCTATATTATGTTTATGTTAAAAGAAAAAAAAACATGTAAACTAGTAGGCCTAATAAAGAGTGGCCAGAGAATTTATTTTTTATTTGACAATTTTATATTCAGGCTATATATATGTCGGACATATCCAATTTCAAACAGTAGTCGAGTTTTCTAGGATGTCAAGTTAATGAAGTGTAAAATTTGTTAAATAGTTTTGGATAACTATCAGTGAGTAGATAGTTATAAATTATTTTAATTTTTCAGGGTATGGAGCGTACAGCAAGGAGTCATTTTGGAGGTGGAGACACAGCTTGGGAAGAAGAAAAATTAGGTTCATATGCTACCAGTGAGGTGCGACTTGTTGAGATTCAGGAGCACTTGTGTGACGAGGGCAGGGCTAAAGATCAGGTAAACTATTTTATACCCAAATGTCCGTAGTCAGTCATATTCTTTATATCCTTCATTTTGCAACCAGTTGACCTTCACCATTAAAACATAATCCTTTCCATACACTTAACATTTTATTAAAAAACATAAGCAGGAAAACCCGTATAGGTCTACTACTAGGTCTACTTTCCTTAGTAGCCTATGAATAAAAAAATATATATATATATATATATTTTTATTCATTTTTATTCAGTTCTAGTAATTTTTTCTCCTAAGTAGGCCTGGCTCTTTTCATGTAGGCCTACATATTATAGTTTGGAAAAATCTTCAGCTAGGTAATTTTGGAATTTTGGAAGTTTATCCAGCTTTGCTCAGTCAGCATTATTCATCAGCTGAGGTAAGGTATCCTACAATTTCTAAATAAATGAGATTTAACTCTTAACACGTTGAGTGCTGATCGGAACAATTTTTCCGCGCATCAGCTTTACCAGGAAGCGGGCCGCAACAAATGTTCCGCTTCGACCCACCTCTCTGTGTTGCTTCATTGAGAGCCAGCCATTTGTCATAGCACTCCCATTCCTTGTCAGCCAGAGGTATGTAGAGGAAGCCTATGTTTCGCCATTTGGCTCGCCTCAGTTCCTAGCTCTACCCCCCCCCCCCCTGCGTACTGCGCGCGCAGCTTCCTGGGCGGGGCACAGGCCTGCAGCCCCGCAGTAGGTTTAACCCTTTTAATGACAGCACTCAACGTGTTAAGCTTGGATAAATATTTGTATGAAATTTAAATAACCAATCCCACAAAAGGCTACGTTATTTTGAGCAGAAACAAAGAAATGAATTAGCTTTGTTTTACCTTGGAGGGCCCAATTTAAACCCCCTTCCTCTTTTTCAATAACAAACTTAGCAAATGAGCCAATTTATCTAAACTCTGGGCTCCTAAATGTGTTACCGTAATCTAAAGAAATCATATAGGCCTATGCACGTACAGTTTGTAAAAATGACATTTTATACCCATTCTGACCAGATATGATTATTCCCAACTTTAAAGTGTTCAGAGATGAATTCATTTGAGGGATGAATTTAAATTAGTAAAAGCTCATGATTTGGGTTCAGAAAACTTAATTTTAAAAGTCTACAGTCCAGATGTGGCCAACAGAAATGCTGTGTAGTTGAAATATTTCATTGCAAAACAACATTTTCAAACAGCTTGAAATTCTTGCATTGCCTATTTTATTATTTTAAACAAATTCAGTGAGGATTAACCAATAAACTGTTTGCTGTAGAAAAGGTTGTAACTGTTAAATAGTAATAATAATAAATCTTTATTCACCAAAATATATATTACAATATGCATATACATAATGAGAACAGTAAATAAACACATAAATTATAAAAACTCAATAACAACTAATCCATACAAATTCGTAAGAGAAAAATCACATTATTTTTAAATTGATGAACAAACAATTCCGGTGAATAAAAGGGTTGCCCCTAGGCCAAAGCCCGAATGGGGTCCCCTCACTTAATACACATAATAAGGAATCCTGTTGTGGGGCAATAGTAGTGCTGCTCAAAAAGTCTTTGTGTGGCAGAAAAAAGCAATAAGAGTAATTAAGGGTATGTCTGCCGGAGTTTCTAGCTATCCTTTTTTTAAAGAACTACAAATTAAGACTCTTCCAAATATGTATATTTTGTCTTGTTTGGTTAAATGCAAAGAAAATTTAGAAAGTTATCAACTTCGACAGAATGTTCATAGGTATAATACTAGAAATAAAGGCAAACTTGATTTATTAAATGTTAGACTAGAAAAAACAAAGAAAAGTCATTTATGTATGGAAATCAAACTTTTTAATAAATTACCTGATGTAGCGTGGTCAGTAAGACTAGTTAAGTTTAAGAATTCTATTAGTAGTTGGTTGAGAGACAAAGCTTTTTATTCAGTTGACGAATACTTGAACTGTGATATTGGTGAATTAAGATTTTAGGCCATAATTATTTATTTTACTGTGATGTTTTAGACTGAGTCTTTGTTGTTGTTGTTATTTCTCTTGTTATATATTGTTAACTTTATATTAGTACTATTAAGAAATTTGGACGATGTCAATTGCATTTTTATATGTTTAAAGACAAATAAAGAATCTTGAATCTTGAAGGAAAGGGAAAATAAGCGCCAAGCTGATGTTCAGTATTAAGTCATTAAACATTTACATAAGTAATACAAAAATAATAAAAAGTAGGATTGCTGCTGAGGATTATACTTAGACCTACAGTCAACTCACGATTATCCGAGAGCGGGTTAATCGGGTTGCGGTTTAACCGGGGCCATGAAAGTTTTATTTTTATTATTTTTATTTATCCCCTTCTAAACATAAATAGAGCAATAATAACAATTTATTTTGCTAAACTATCTCCAGAATCGCATTTAATTTACTTTGTCAGAATAAATACTGTACAAACAATTTAGTAACCACGAGAGGCTGTCATTTCGCTAATGAGCCGTGGGCGCGTGATGGGAAGCGATGACCTTGACACTGCCAGGACGGTCGGGCGGACGTCTAAAAATAGAAACATCTCAAAACAATCACCCTTCCCGCTGTTATTTACCCTCATTGGGGTTTTCCCCCAGTGCGGAATTAATTAGGGGTAGTTTAGAGAGTTCGGTGTTTAGAGATGTTTAACCTATTAAATATCATTCGGCGTTTTGGATAGAATTTACTGCTATCAACCATTGCTAGTATTAACTATTATTATCTTGATTGTTTGTAGATGTTATTACAATTTAAAGATTTTTAAAGGTATTTAATGTACACAAATCTTAAATAACATTAAAACACAATATTGTAGTATACAATTGTTGATAAACCTTTATTATATTCGTAATATTCAATTTATTGAATCCCTTTGTTTTAACCGTGGTTTTGGGTTATCCGTGACCCTCCAACCGGTCATTACTCCGGATAATCGGGAGTTGACTGTATTGCATAACATAACAATTTTGATAGTGGATAAAACAAACACAAAAATAACTAAGCTAAAAGGTGTTCAGTACACAAAATAAGTTTCAAGTGGTAATTGGTATTTAGGACGTCTATAATTAATAACTGGTGATATATAAACATGTGATGTGTTCTAGTGTTTGACTTTAGCAGAAGATTGGGATGAACATCTGGAAAAGTGGTGGTGGACAGAGCAGAAGAAAACGCCTGACTTGGTCCAGTACTTGTGCATCGACACGATGAAACTCTGTTGCCCTATCGGGCACTTTGGTCCCATCTGTAACCCTTGCCCAGGATACCCTGACAGGATATGCAACAACAACGGAAAGTGTAAGGTACTGATTTTGGCATTCATTCATAAATTATGTTATGTTTAAATTCCCCTGTGGTAGTGCTGCTTTAGGCCTCTCTCGGAATCAGTCTAGCAGCGTTATTGACTTTTACATGGGGGCCGTTTTAAGCTCTTCTTAATCCTATCCCTTTGCAACTGGCTGAATCTTATAACATACATAATTTACACCCACTCGGACTTCTATGGTTCGCTCAATTTTTAATATATACAATAGACCTTGGTTTATCCGGACTATGTGGCAGTGTACTGATCCGGATCGCTAAAAATCCACATAAGCTGAAAATTTGCTAAAAACAATATATTATTCATAAATATCAGTCTATGAGTACCCAAATGTAATAAAACACAATAATCTTAACAGGAACAGTACAGATGGACGCTACAGTTTTACATTCTGTGTTCTTGCATTCTGGGTAGAATCGTCTCGTAAACATAGAGGCAGCACAACAAATGTGTATATTTAAAAAGTCATATGAATAAATGCAACTGCGGGTGTAAATACTAACTAAAACCCGGTAGACCTACTGAACAAAATAAAATAAAAACTTCATAACATATTAAAAATATATTTTTATATGTACTCAAACCTGACGATACTGCAACATACAGTGGTGTCAATGGTAGTATATACATTTTAAAGTTTGAAAGGAATATAAACCTTTCTTTAAAGCTCCTGCAATACTAGAATTTACTAGAACTGCTGACCATTTTTGCTATGTTTTTTTTTTCAAATTTTGTGTCTGGACACAATACAGACACAAAATATCATCGGTAAACGACAACCGGTCTGTGTAATATCGGCCATAGATGTCAAGCACACACAAAATATCGGCTGTAAACAATGAACGGATTGCATAATATTGGCCAAAGCTAACGAGCAGACACAAAGAGACACTAACTATTGACCGTAAACAATGTTGATTCTTTGCATGAACTTTTTTAATTTGAAAGTTATTTGCTATAAAACATAAAAAAGTTCATGCAAAGAATCATCATTGTTTACGGTTAATAGTTATTTGCTTTTACAATAGCCTAAAAATAATATTAAGTGTAGTTATATCAGTTCAAATTTAATAACTGAGAATACTTAAAATGCAAATAATTTTTTTTAACTTGTGGGGGCATGATCGAACCCTCCTCCCTCTGCATCCACCTTTGTTCAGGAGTGCTATAGGGACAGAGATCTTCGTTTCTCCTTAGCAAGATCTACCTTACATAAATTATAACCTACAAACCTCTTAGAGTTATGTTCCTTTTCCATTTTATTTCTTTATTTTTGTTACTGGTATATAATTTGTATTCTTAGTAGCTGTGGTCCAACTTATATATCTTTATGGCTGATGTTATTACTGTTCTGTTGTCGTTTTTACTATCTTTCCATTCTATATTGACTGATATCCAGTTTGTATTTGGGGTTGGCAATGCTATATCAATATTAAAAAAAGATATATATCAGTAGTGATATTTTGATGTAGATATTATCGTGAAATTGATATTTTGGTCCGATATATCGACAAATGTATTTTTTTTTTTTTAGTTTTTATAGTTGCAGAGCAGACATTTGGAATGCAATGATCATCAATCAATCAATCAATCAATTATTTATTTGTCATATAAATTACAATAGGTTGGAGCGCAGCTCCAGCAATATATGACATGTCACTCAATAAATATATAAACTCAAAACTCAACTTATTAACAAAATAACCAAATAATTCTTGAAAATCTTTACATCATAGCTGCTTCACACATAGTAGCAATTATAATTTAATCATAATTGATTAGTTACAGTGGACTTATTAACTATTAAATAGACTGTGGTTAAAATCTTCAATTTTATACAGACATGCTACTCCAAGAATATTAGTGAGGGAAGAGACAAAACTTGAAAAATTACGTTCCGTTTTAAAATTGTCTGGTATTATACTAAATGATTTTATTTCCATATAATATGGGCCTTTTTCTAGCACTGTAAGACGATGAATAGGGATTTGATAGTTTAATTTGAATCTTGTTTTGTAGGCATGATTTGGCAGAGAGTCATTAAAAACATGCATATTATGTTTTACAAACTTTAACATTTCTAGAATATAAAGAGCAGGGACTGTTAAAATTTTTATTTCTTGAAAATATTGTTGCAGGATTATCGAACTTTAAATTAAAATGTAACGGATTACTCTTTTTTGTAAGAGAAAAATTGAATTAATTTTTGAGGTGCCTTCCCAGAATATTACACTATACCTAATCAAAGAAACAAAGTAACCATGGTATACCATTAAGGCTTTTTTCTGTCTGTTACCTCTGATATTGTTTTGATTGCAAATTTTGACTTACTTAATTTATCTTGAAGCATGTCTATATGGGATTGCCAATTCATTTTGTCGTCTAGATTTATTCCAAGAAATTTGCATGTATTCAAGATTGTACGAGTTTCTCCCAAGGGTAAAGAAACGCTGATAATCTCTTTGTTTTTGGTATGGAAATTTAATATTTTTTTAGCAGTTAAACTTTAATCCATTTGTATAAAACCACTTGTACTTGTCTTTTATTAATTTTTCGGCTGAAGACTATTAATTGACGATTAATTTGTTTTAAAAAATTTATTATTTATATCTTTATTCAACCGACTTCTGTTAACGGTTACACATTAAGAATAAGAATCCTTTATTGCCATTAGACACAATTGTGTAATAGACATTGTCAACATACAATAAGTACGACATATGCTTGTGAGTTGGATACAGTAGGCTACTTACTTGGTAAGATACGGTAGCCTATGAAACACAAAAGTCATACTAATAAATAAATAATAACAAGGCAATGGCTACAATAAGTAAACACACAATCTGCCTCATGTAGGCTACTCTATAGTCACTATTTAAAATCTTTAAAATCAGTAGCACTTAAGTCAAAAAATTCGTTCACGGAATACAGCGGGTGCTTAAGTAGCCCATTGGTCAAAGCTGATTTAAAACTTGTATGGGATTCAATATTTCTTAACTCTCTCTGAAACCCGCTGAAGCAATAACTCTCACAGCCTACTTTTGTATTCACAAGACATCTTTTACCCCGGCTAAGTTACCGCACAAACAGATACCGTACAATAAAATAGCTTGGAAAAACTATTATAAGCTGGTTTGAGGAATGACTTGGGCACATTTCTATTTAGTGATCTTAGTAAATAAACAACCCTAGACAATTTATGACATATATAATCTGTATGATACTGCCATGTTAACTTCTTATCTAAAAATATACCTATCAATATAAGCCCATGTGTTGCTCAATTAAGTTTGCGCAAAGAACGATACATGCCAATAAGGTACTATTTTTAACCTCAAGCCCCTGCTGGGTTTTCCGGATTTGTAGCTATCTACATCAGGACACTGCCACATTAGTTATTATTTTCTCTCTCAGCTTCATCTGGTTGACTTACTCTACTGTATTTTTAAATATATAATTTGTTATGTGAAGCCACGCCCAGAGGGGGGGAGGGGGTGGGGCAATTGCCGAGGGGCCCGGACTCTTTTGGGGCCCAGGAAGGGTGGTTGATTTAAAAAAATTACTATATAGGATTACTTTTGTTATAAGCGAGGCCCATACTCTTAATTGCCCAGGGGCCCGAAATTTCTCTGGGCGGGCCCGTGTGAAGCCTTTAGATTCATTATTATTTATTAAATTGAAGTATACACCTCATAAATCCTTGTTTGTTTCCAAGAGAAATTCTGGATTTCAAGCTCAAAAGACCTTCTTCAGCCTTAACAGAGATTTTACTAAGTTTTTAACATGTCACACCAAGCTAGAACTTGTCGCTTCCTTATGAAGGTAATATTTCAATAATGAAGTAAGATCAGAATTTTAAAATACACAAACACCTAATACACATAGACCGTTTTTACAAAATTTGTGTAAGATGTGTGCAAGAAGGTGTAAAATAGTTCTGAAGAAAAGTGTTAGGCCTATATTTATTTGTGTATTTTAAATGTCACAGTCTTTTTTAATTATTAGAAAACAAATTTCAGATGGAAGCAACAGTTTGTATCTTGGTAAGTCTGTGCAAGGGCCCATGGAGCTTTTGTTTGAGCTTGAAATATGGATTTCCTATGGTTAAGAAACGAGAATTGTAAAAGGTAAATATCTAATTTTAATAATAAATAAATACTTTGGCCAGTAATAAACGTTAATTGTTTTCTCCGTCGTTACCAGGATTACTGTACTTCTCGGGCTATCTATATAAGCTAACTAATATACTTTGTAGTGCATCTGTACACCTTTTAGCCTACTTAACTTCTAAAATTTTCCAAAGTTGTGCCTTAGCTGAAATACTCCAAGTAAAAAGCCAAAAGTTTGTTTCAAGAGCCAAAAGTTATATCAGAGTCTCAAACTGTATCATATTAACTTACCAGTTTATTCCAATCTTGTTATTAATAAGAAAACATTTTGCAGGGAAACGGTACGCGGAAAGGTAACGGCCAATGTAGTTGCAACAAGGGCTACACAAACGACTTCTGTGACTCTTGCGACGTAGGATACTATGTGGCATATAAGGACGAGGACAAACTGTTGTGTTCAAAGTGTCATGCTGCGTGTCAAGGTGCTTGTACGCAAGCAAGTGTCAAAGGTAAATTTTTTTAAAATATTTGTATACAATATCTGTAACTCATCATTTTAGCATTCCAAGAAAGTAAACAATCCGAAAACATTGAGTGGTGGCTGGCTAAGGTGTAAGCTCTGTAAGAATAGGTCAGATTTAGGCCTATCCTAATGTAATGTGATAAGCAATCCCAGGCTAGAATTCTGTAGTGTAGAGTAGTGGAAGTTTTTAGTGGGTACGGTACACGTTTTAATTTAGCAGGAGTCTTTTAATTTAGTAAGAGCCCCACACTACAGATTGGCCACCTTCGTGTGCAGCCTACATGAATTTTCCTACAACTGCGCCGAAAGTACTTCTTTACTACCTACAAACACATTTTCAATCAGCTGTTTACTGTTTTGAGTCTTACCTTTCTGCTCGCTGAAGTATTAATAAACAGCTAATTGATTGTAGCTCTGGACCAAGCTATCTGACTCGGTGTTAAAACCTCAATCTTGTGAATTCAGCCAAAATAGATGAATGTGAGATTTTGTATCATTGTGGTATCCAAAATTGCATTTGTAGGAAGTATTGTGTATATCAATTTAGAGTAAAGTCTTTGCAGCTTTTAGAAAATTACATCACAACGTGAAGCATAGCTACAGTTTTCTCTCAAGCAACAAGACCTACTGTGCGCTCCTACATAAATAACATTTTCATCCTCTCCTTGACAAAATAGCGAAGAGTAAATAAATATAAAGAAGTCAAGGCTTAGTGTTTAAGTAGTTCTACATGCCCAGGTATGAACAGTGTTCTTATTGTGGTTATGTTAATATAAAACAGTAGAGGTGTGTGAATAGTGAATTTTTAGTTCGGATCGGTTTCGGTTCAGATAGCGTGAGTTCGTGTCGGATACGGATCGGATAGTAAAGGTTTCGTATCAGATTATTTTCGGATTCGGATAGTTACTTTGCCAGTACCGCACTTTACATCGATTTATAAGAATTACCATATTTTCAAGTTGGAACTTTACATTTTTATTTCCCTTGCATGATATTAATATACAATATTTCAGCTAGGTAATTTTATTCAATAGGTACACAACAAGTGGTTATTAGTTTTACTACTGTATCTTTCTGAGTACCTAATGGCTGAAGACTACAATGACCTCACCAGAAAACAGCATGTCTAATTGGAGGAGGAATATACCAACCTGTGTACATACACAAGAAATAGTGTACATACATACTATCTTCTCTGCAGTGAAAAATACAAGAAATATGTTTACTGGATGAGCATGAACCCTTGTAATTTGGCAACATTACATTTGTTATTAAATCAGTAAATAAAACCCACTGTCTATGATGTTTTATTTGAATAACCATTGTTCATTCGCTAATTTAAATAGTCTTATATAACAAATGAACTGGTAGGCTAATAGAAATAATTGAACTGGTTGTAAACAAATAGCATTATATTATTTATTTTGGAGATTGGATGATAAAAGAATCAAATGTTTATGAATACACCAAAAAGATAATAATAATGTTTTTGGCAATATCACAACTTCCAAACTGTGATTGTAAAACTTAGTACCTAATAAAGGTCAAATAACAAACTACTTGACTTTAGTGGTAACAAAAAGTAATAATTTTGGTAAATTTATATAATTTAATAAAAGTAGGCCTAGTTTAGGCTACTCAACTTCAATTATTTAACCCTAGCAGTGGCCAACCAGCGTAATACGCTGGTTTCACGTGTCGCCTGAAATGGCCAACAGCGTAATACGCTGGTACGGGTCGAAATTTTTGTAACGGTAAAAAAATCATTAATAGTCAACTCAGAAGTGAACAATATTTATACCATTCGAAAGATCACATTCTGAACTTTCATTTTATTACATAAATGAACCGTTTACAAGTTCTATAACAATGTCACGACGATTATAATTACTATGAAATTTTGCCACTACGCCATTCCTGCAGTCGACGCTCGGAAAATGTAAAAACACGACTTCTTTGGAATTACCCTGCTCGGGTAATTTTTGTCTTAGGATGTTGCGGGTGGTACCACTGCATAGCCAAAGAGTTTAGTTTCACTGTAGTATTGATTTTTAGAACAAAATATTGATTGCACAACAGTTACGATTTTATGAAAACACCTGTTTTCTGAATTCGTAACAAATGGCCAACCGGCGTAATACGCTGGTATGGGAAATGCGAATTACATCCAGTGCAAGTTATAAATACTAGTCATATAATATTTCATTTTGAAGAGGAAGAAATTTAGCGTTTGAGATTGGCAGCCTTGCGCATGGTTATTATTTCCGCCTGCTGCTGGAAGACGAGGGAAATACGTCACATCTCACATCAAATGCGCATTAGTCGGCCATTCCGTGTTTTGTCGTCGCTGTTGGTAAGGTTACGCTCTCGTGTTATCCGCGAATTACTGCTAAATCCTTTATTATTTCGGAGTGTTAGTGTTAGTGAAGTGTATGTGTGTATATAACAGTAATCTTTATGCATTTTATTATGCATAAATATTACTGAAGTGTGTGAAATAGTGTTTCTAAAAAGTTGTTTTTCTTTAGTACAATGTCTCGTATGTTCGAGTGTGATATAAGCCAACAGGATAACATAATAATGGGAAGGGGGTGAGTAATTATATTTATTTTTATTACTTTTACAATTGTAAGGTAGGATGTATTTATTGAGTAGATGATTGAGTAGGCCTAATATAAAAAATATTAATTTTGTAATTTTTCCTACATGGTGACCGCAATTTTCAAATTTTGCGGTTTTCCGTATATACTTACATAATACTTACAAATAAAATTCTTTCCCCAACATATTATACATTTCTATGTAGGGAATTGAATGTCCTACTAAATGTATATATAGTATTTGGAGGAATAAATTTCTAAAAAAAGTTATATACTAAATATCGTAGAATTTTTTTTTCCGAATACCCTAAAATTTTCAAAATTCATCTAATCATAAGTGATAACAATTTTTTACCATCAACTTTATGACTTTTTTACATTCCCTACTTTATTAGCTTTACAAAAATATACATATTATTATTAGCATATACATATTTACATATCCTTTTTACAGTACTAACTAACACTGTACAATTTTCACATTTTGCGGTTTTCCGTATATACTTACATAATACCTACAAATAAAATATTTTTCCCAACATATTATACATTTCTATGTAGGGAATTGAATTGTCTACAAAATGTATATAATGAATTTTCCATAAAAAATCTGACAAAAAAGTTTTACCGAGGCTGCTTTTGAAATTTCAAAAATAAATTTCAATTTTTTTTTATTTTCTTTACTTCGCTGAAAAAATTATCTCTTAGATCTTTTTTATTTGACTATTACATGATGCTCCTGTTCTTTCTGAACAAAATGAATATGTGGTTGGCTATGTTTAGTTCTCATTTCAATTTTATACGAATTTTCAAAAAAAGGTCTGCAAAATCGCCAAAATTGGTTGGCCATTCTACAGTTTTTGGCTGGCCACTGCTAGGGTTAATGTCACCATGACTATCATCCTTGTCATTGTGATATAACACCTTAGCCTATCTGGATGTAGTACAAAACCAAACATATACATATGGTCAGACAAGAGAAAAAAACAAGGAAACATTTTAATATGATGACAGTCTAGTTATTAAAAGACCAGAATCACCGATGTTAAAAAGTAGCTGACATCACAACATACTATTAGGCCTAGCACGACTTATTGGGCAATGACAAAATGATTCAGTAGGCCTTCTCTGTATAAGTTAACCAAAAACATCCATGACCAAAGAATTTCCTTTGTTTAATAAATTTACTAACTAGTTTGAATGTTTTTAGTTTACTAAAAAATATAAACTTTGTCACCAGAATGTAAACATACAACATAACCTTAAAGCTTGCATTTCAGACATTCAGCGACTTCACTATTGGCTTCGTTCTTTATAACGAATTTCCATATAATACTATTCTTTTTTGGTTCCATTTTAAAGAAATTAATTTATCAAAATCAAATAATAACCGAACGATGAAACTTGTATAAATAAATTATAGATAACTAAGCTATGCTTTCGCGAATCTGTCGTCGCTACATCGCGTCGTCGTAATCAGTGTTGCCAGGTAGAAAAATAATTTTTCCCCACTAAGAGCTACAAAATTGTCCCACTCTGTCCCCGATTTCCCCACTCATTCTGTGTTCTTCTCTATTCATGTGCTCACACATATGTGATGCTATATTAAGTATGTACAATAGTACAACAATGAATTATAGAACTGTATGGGAAATTAAAAAAGTAAGATTACTAACCTACAAATAATTTTCTCTATCATATTGCAACTTTTTACAGTTTTTTCAACACTATTATGTTGACTTTTAATATTTCAAATATTTACTTTACACTTCTATTGTTTACAGGTTCAATTATAAGGGATTTAATTATAAGAACTATTGTGACTGCTGGACTAATGGACCGTGCAATCTTTTGTTTGAGGCAACTTAAAAATGAAGTGGTGGGGTTCTGTAAAGTACATGAAACCAAATAAAAAAGAACAGTGAAACCGGAATGGTGGTTGGATGAAATGTAGGGTTGTGAGGTAGAGGTGATAAAGTTCTGTAAAATACAATACATAGTCTTGTACCACACAGTGCTTTACAGTGTTTTACTCTCAGACAGAACCAAAAATTATGGTTGAAAAGGCTTACACAAATGAAGTTATGCAATAATTAATGCCCTGATGGGAAAGAAAAGTGTAAAAACAATACATTTTTATGAATATATTACAAATATTATGTTTCATTATAGAATTTTAAAAAATCCCCACTTATTTCCCCACTTGAACGATTTCCCCACGTTTTTCCTGTAAAACTGAAAAACATGTGAATATTTTCCACTGTGGAGAAAAATCCCCACACCTGGCAGCACTGGTTGTAATACACACACGACACACAACGAGTTTAAAAAGTGAAGGCTTTTCTTGAAGTATGAGAGCTCTAGATAGATTAAGCTCGTTGATCATACCGGGAAACTTCCCTGTAGAGAAAGCTATGTAACTCGTTTTGCGCATGTCAGCAATATTTTAGTGTTGTAAAGGTATTGAATGGAACAAATATCAGTAGCAGCAATTTTAAATTTCATACACTAACATATTTGATTGCGTATTGCGAATTGAGAATTACAACTTACTCTATGGGAGCTTGCTAATGGAATCGTGAGATGTTGATACAATCGGATATCGACTATCAACTTTAAATTATCGACTTATTCGCCAGTAATCCACTACTGTTGTCTCGTTGTCTGCGTCTATCCCGTGAATATTGAATCAACATCCAGTAGCAATGATCTATACATTTTCGATTATTTACATCAAAAACGTTTGCTATTGCGCATTTCTCTGTATAGACCGTATTTATTCTTTGTTGCTGTAGTGATGTACGATCCAGCCGTGTATCGCGATACGATTTATCGCGAATCTACACAAATGTCGTATCAACGCATTAATCCGTACCGAATCCGAGCAACAAGTGACCGGCATTGCGTCATGTTATCTTGAACGACGTCGTCAGAGTCAAAGCGTTTAGTAATGGTCCAAACGTATTTATTTTTGTGTTTCTGGTTTATTATCCCCATAGGCTATATACAGTCTATCCGAATAAGTCTGATTTATACTGGACCTTATCGAATATCGAAAAAACCTTCGGATCGGATTTGGATATCCGATCAGATCCGAAACCGAACCGGCTTTTCGGATATCCGCACACCTCTATAAAACAGACATGTTTGCCATTCAAACCTGCTGAATTGGCTTATCATGTCAATATAGAGCGTGTAATATAAATTTAAATAGTTTTACATTATCTTCACTCAACATTTAAATTGTAACTTTGATGACAATCATGTTACTAGTAAAAGTAGTTAAATTTGCTGGAAATGTAATAAAACATGGTTTACAACATGATAAAATATTGGGGCTTACAATGTATTCATTCATAAATGTTGATTATAAAATAACAAGTATAGATTTAAGTATAAACAGAGTGTGTAGCGACCAAGAGGATTGGGAACTAGGAAAAGTTAAAGACTGATAAAATGCCTTAGAAATCTGGAAATAAATAAATAAAAACTGATATTGTAGCAAGATTTAGCCTAAGTATTGAGTATTTTAGTTTTATTCTAAATTTTAGAAAGAAAAACCTCCCAAAACGATGAAAGCCTGATTCTTGAAATACTTAAGAAATCTAAGAGGCAAATAGATGTACTGGCAACAGTCAATTAATGAACGACCCTAGCAATTAAAAAAATACATTTTTCAACTAAATTTCCCCTATAATTTTGATTTATGTTTAATCATTACGATTACAAAATAGCATCAAGAATTAATACATTTATACATGAATACAAATTTAATTTGTAAACTACAAATTAAATAGAGATGTAAGAATCAAAATACATACGAAGATTGCAGATATATACTTTAACAAAGAATGCCTGAAGAATAAAGTGTCACCACAATACGCAAAATTCAAGATGAGTTGTGACACCATTGCCGCTCAAAAAACTAAAGATAAAGCTGATGTCATATATATTGAAAACATGATTAAACAGTTACGTTATGAAAAAGAACTCAACTTGCAGTCCTATAATATACACCTTGCGTTTGAAGATAAGTACGGCCCTGCTGCATGAAACCTTTTGTATAACATCGTTTCAGATGAAGTCGAAGAAGTAATGGAACGAAAATACGCACGGATAAATAACAAATTAGATGCACTAAAATTAAAATACAGCCATGTTGAAGAAATAAAAGGAACAGACACGCCACATCAGTTTCAGAAGAGCGTTGTAAATTTAACAGATATTCAATTTTGTAAAGAAGAAAAGGATATATTAGAATACGGTTTAAAACACAATTTTGCCATCAACAAAAAAGAAAACGATCTTTTAGCCACGGATATAGAAGTTAACATCAGAAGGCTTAAAAATATGGATCAAATCGCCATACGGCAGGAAGTCACAAAAGATATCCTGACTGTCAGAAAACAGTTGGCCCAGGACAGAAAAGAAGATTTGAGGAAATGTGTAATAATAAAGAAGAAGGCAGAAGATAATAATGCCATATCAGTTAAAGCCGACAAAAGCAATGCCATAGTAATAATTGAAAAAGATGTGTATATAAAAAAATTGAAGAATTCATTAAAATAAACAACTTCAAGGAATTGCCAAAAGATCCCACGGAGAAATATCAAAAGGAGCTCACCGACGCTGTGAAAAAATGTACCAAGGTTATTACTGAAGATTGTAGATTGAAAATGAACATTTTAAACACTAAAGCACCTGTAATGAGGGGAATCCCAAAAATCCATAAGAAGAACGTACCAATTAGACCTCTAGTAAACTTCAAATGTGCTCCAACATACAATGTATCAAGAATGATAGCAAGTCGACTTAGTAATGATCTAGAGCTTGAATATAAATACAATGTAACAAATAGTTATGATCTTGTCGATAAAGTTATGGAGATTAATGTTAGTGAAAATAGTAAGCTAGTTTCATTTTATATTTCAAATTTATATACAAATATTCCTGTGAATGAAACGATTGAACTAATCAAGGCTAAACTCATACGTAATAAGTTGGATAGTGAGTATGTAAATCAGCTTGCTTGTAAAATTGCTCAGAATCGTATTGAAACAAAACTATTTTAGGTTTAACAATAGATTTTATACACAAACTGATGGTTTAGCCGGGTAGCCCCCTTTCATCAATATTATCAGAAGTATTTTTGCAACATAACGAGGAGATCATTTTGGAAAAGATGAAGAAAGAACATGTAATAATAATGTATATCAGATATGTGGACGATATACTTGTTATTTTCAAGGAAACCGAAGAAAAGGAAGCGGAACGAATGATGCGATTATTTACGGTCATCATAAAAACTTAAACCTTACTAGAGAGTACGAAGAGAACAGCAAGATAAATTTCCTATATTTCACGATATCAAGAAGAAATGAAGAGCTAGAGTTTGACATATACAGGAAGCCTACGCAGACGGATACTACAATCAACAACAAGTCTATTCATCCCACCAGCCATAAGACCGCTGCATTCAGATCGATGTTATATAGAGCCTTCAAGATTCCTCTAAATGAAGATAACAGAAGAAGAGACATAACAACTATAAAGGCGATTGCTCGAGCCAACGGATTCAAACCGACAATACTAGACGAAATTGGAGCAAAAATCCAAAGGAAAATAAAGAACCAAGAAAAACTGCGTGGAAACATCAAGTAATTTTGCAACATTCAGCTTCACAGGAACTAAGATACAAAAGGTTGCAGATAAATTTAAGAAATATGGAGTTAATATAGCCTACATAATGCAAAACACCATGAAAAAAATACTAAATCCCAAGATAGGAGATTGTAACAAATTCGACATGCCCGGCGTTTACAAAATTAATTGTAACAACTGTGATCACTTTTATATTGGTCAAACTGTTAATTTTGTTAAAAGATTTAAGAACCATGTATCAGCTTGGAAGAACAGGAAACCGGAAAGATCAAAGGTAGCGAAACATCTTTTAGAAAATGACCACACCATAGGGAAAATAGAAGAAAACCTCAGCATCCTCAAGAATTGTAAAAAAGGAAACAAAATGAATGCATGGGAAGAATTGTTTATATTTAAAGAAAAGTGTAAAGATAGAGATAAATTGATAAATGAACAAGTTAACTTCGACTCTGGTGGCAAATTTAGGAACCTGTATCCGAAACTTCCGGTAACCAATAGGATATAAGCAGGGACCCCATTTTGATTCTGCCAGTTCTCTCATTGGCCTGATGATGACCGGTGTGACTGGTCGAAATCGATAGCCTTGTACTATCTTTTATATATGTTTACCGTCTGTATGTTGTGAATCTGTATAAGTGTAAATATATTCTTAAGTGTTGTAAGACGTCTTTTATTACATCACCTTTGTAAACTACAGCATTTTCTGGTTGGGTCCTTGAGGAAATTCCTCAAGTGGGTAAATAGGTCAGTCCAGAAAAGCCATTTTTTCAGAGCTGATTTTAGTGAGTTCCCTCTCTTGTGAGTTCTTGTGGTAGTGAGTTGTAGAGTTTCTTACTGATGGAGGATGGTTAGTTTTGTACAACTTCAGGTGGTGTGCTGGGATGATGTATTGTTCACCATTTCTGTTTTTAAGTTGGTGAATGTCCCAATTTCGTTGCAGATATTTTCCATCCACATACATCACTACTTCTTGAATGTCAGTGCAATTGCTGTCATAATTTTAACATATCAACTGGTTTTAAAATAGAATTGAAAATCATGTTCAAAATCTGAGTGTTAAGTGTAGATGTTCTGTGCAGGATGTCTGGTGTGCGCTGAGGGTTGGCTGATGGACTCAGAGCGGGGTTGTGTTGACATCAACGAGTGTTTGGAAGACGACCTCCCTTGCAACAAGAACCAATTTTGTGTCAACAACGAGGGTTCTTACTCTTGCTTGGGTTAGTTTAATTTATTTAATTGATTTTGTGTAAATCTATTACACGATTAAAAAACTCCTTCATTATATGCACGAACAAAAACTGTAATTCTAAGAAGGTCATCTTGCCATTGATAAGACGATAACCACAATGATAATACGTAATAAGAGCGTGATTAAGCATGGTGTTTTAAGAGCATTTAAAAGAACATTGATAAAATTAATAGAATGACCATTCATCCTCTTTTCCCATGGCACACAAATTGCTAAATTTGCAGGTTTTCTTAAATACATTGAATTTTCTAAAATTGAGGTTTAATTCAGCTTATTTAAGATACAAGTACATCAACATTCATCATATCACTTCATGTTGTTATTTGCTTGTTTCACTTTTTAAAGTAAGTTAAATTTTAAGTAGAGATGTGCGAGTACAGGTTTTTTAAGTCGAGTCGAGTTTGTGTCGAGTAAGTGGCAAAAGATTCGAATCTCGAGTTCGAGTTGAGTATACAAATAAAAAAAAACACATAGGTCGAGTTGAATTGGATCAAAACAGTGTATAGGGTTCCATTTATAAATGTTGTTATTAAAATATACTTTTCTAGTCACTATGACCTGAAGATAACAATAGTAAGTAAAATAAATGGATTCTGCTTCATTGGAAAAAGGTAGGCTAAGTACATTTTTCTGAAAATAAATCATACCAAAGTAATTGCATAACATTTTGCCATGAAGATAAAATACTTTTAATCTGTTGGTATTAAGGTTGTTATAGCCTATATGGTATTAATTAACAGTTTCGTTAAAAATTAATCTCAGTTTTTATTTTATATCCTCCTTTTTATTTATCCTATGTTTTGTATATTATGTTTAGGCCTAAGCTACATCTTTCTACGAATGGAAAAAATAAAATTACATTTAGGCCTATAAGATAAAATAAATTTTATTTCAATATTTAAAAGGCCTATTACATGGTAAAACATTAGCCTACTTACTTACCACAGAAAATGTATTTACTAACATATCTTAGCATTAATTTTAACACTATATTCCTAATAAGAACAATCTCAGTAACAACATGAAGATATGTTTGAAAGTGCCTGGCAAATCAATTGATGAAATTGAAGCCATGTCTTAAATATTGAGTTTTAAAATATTAGAAATTATTTTAAAAAATCATTAATGAAACTTAAAGGCAGAGGCTACGTACACGTCCGACGTGAGCCGTTACAGTTCACGTCCGTTCCAAATTATGCACCGTACGTTACTTATCCTGTGATTTTTAAAACAAATTGAGAGCCAGAAAACCTCCTAACCTAACCTAACGTAACCTAACCTAATCTATCCTAACCTAACCTAACGTAATGTAACGTAAACTAACCTAATCTAACCAGTAGCGAAGTGAATTTGCCCTTACATTGGACGTGTACGTAGTCACTTCGAAACTTAAACAAGGCCAAAACAAATCACTTGTCTTTAAAAACAGCTCAATGCCAAAGGACAGTTGAGCCTAAAATTAATGGATTGACTCAATTTCAATTATTATGGACCAAAATAAGCACAAACTTCTCATGCTTACCTATTAGATTTCATTACAGATATGTTTTTGAAATTTTAGTTTAAAAAATTACAAGATTAGGTTAACCTAAGAGTGGACTATACAGACAGTATTCATACAACTCAATCTGAAGGTCCTGGTAAATCCTCCATTTTGGTGTAAAGAATAACACAAATTTATAAGACACAATTTACTTATTTATTAATAAAACACTAAAATCTACATCACAACTCTTAAAACCTCAAATGCGTTCACACTCAATTTGAATTTACAGACGACGCGCGGCCGCGGTCGACCCTTGGTAGCGCGGGTAAATGGCGGGAGTAAACTCGCTCGAAACTCTCGAGTTTCAGTGCCGACCTCGGCTCGAACTCGAAATTTCGAGTACTCGCACATCTATAATTTTAAGTACAGGTGTTATTCTAAGCTTATTAATTTTCTGGGCATATATAGGGAGAAAGGGTCCAGGTAGGCTAGGCCAGGCTTAATCCTTTGTTGTGAAAAAACTATTGTTGCGAATCCGAGCACTAAGCCTCCCAACATGCCTGCTGTCATTACCACTGCTTCCCTTGCTCGAAGAAATAACTCGTCTCAATAGAAATGCTATAATTTGAACAGTGTCCCTAAATCACAAATAATTAAGTAATTACGATTTCCTATATTCATTTCACTATCAAAATCAATCACTATGAACCCATACAAATCAATAACCCAGGCAGTTTCACTGGAATATGACCCGTCGTGTTAGTAAACAAATAGCGAAAACAAGAGAGACAGCTGTATAAAAGGAATCTTTGTTTATATTAAAAATAGGCCCAACAACCCAAAAAATGAAATTCTTGAGTCTATTTTTATCTTACCAACTCATACAAAAATACCCAAGTCTGTATATCTGTTACATATTGTCAGTAATGCAGTTTGTCTAAATTTGTGCTGCTTCCTAATTAGAATAATTGTAATCATTGTCCCTACTTGTCACTATGCAGGTTGGTAGCCCACGCCGTGCCAGTTAGCGCTTGTTGAATTAGGCATATAGTTAACTGAAGATAATTGAATTTTTCCCTACTGCTATTTTTCAATGCCGAATATTATCAGTAAAAATACCTTCAATAACACATTTCCCTCAAAACCATCTAGAGCATTTTCATCCATCTCTTCCAATAAATTATATTTTTTTCTACACTCACAAAATTCAAGTGGTAAAGTTGCCACTGTGAAACAAATGAAAATGAAACTTAAGTCTTTTTGTTATACAACAAAGTCCGGCTGCCATGATGTCATTTAATATAATTAATTTTCGTTCATTATAAAACTAGAGCCATATCAAGTGGTAAGTTCAAAAATTGCCTTTTAGTGCAAAATAATATACAAGAAGTAACTAGAAGTAATTTAATAATGAAACACACATTCAGTCCCTTGTGTTTAAATCTAAGATATGTATTTCATTTTTATTTGAATGATGTTTTTCCTTTGGTAATTTTATAACTCAATATGAATAATGCCAATTATGTATCAAGTTGTAGAGTTTATTTTGCAAGGAAGGCTTATCTGTTGTTAGTGAAAACTATTGACCATTGACATTATCAATAGTCAGATATGGACATTTGCTGGGCCACATGCCTACAGGAACCGCTCAGGTTACATGTCAGTGATAATATTATAATACTGGCTTTTTACTAAGATAATATTTTGTTTGTATATCCATCAAGGCAGACCATCACTACTGGATATGATGGCTGTATTTCTAAGTTGTAATGTTTTTGTATTTGATACGCGATGAAATAAATAAATGTTTATTATTATTCTTATACATAGGCAGACAACACATTTATATTTAATGATTTGTTGCTTTGCAGATTGTGACCCGTCATGTAACGGGTGTTCCGGGGACGGACCGGACATGTGTGATCAGTGCGCTTCCGGCTACATACTCAGGGACAACCTCTGTATCGGTGAGTCACCTAGTAGTGTTCAGATTATAACTCAGTATCAACAATAGAATGGTTTGGTTTGAGCTATAGGCAAGTACAACTACCCTTACACACTGTCTTTGCCCTCTTCACATAGCTGTGTGGTTGTGTCTCTGTTGCTCGCTCATTAACTCTCATAGATTTGTATAAAATAGTTCTGATTTCAGACTGAATATTTTATGATGAAGGCCCTGCTCTGTCAAGTCGATGAACAGAGTGTTTTTGAAAGTTAGTGGAAATGTTTTGTGTGACCTGTGAACATAATTTAAGATTGTTCTGTTCTATATTTTTACCAGTAATTAATAGTACTTTAATTACAATATTGTTACCATTATTTATTTGAAAAGCTTATGGAGTAAATAAATGGTTTGACGTAGGCCTAAATAACTTTTAAATCAAATGTCACTAGATGGGTTTCTCCTATTTATAAGATACATGCCACATGCCGTATTTTATAATTTTGCAGTTGTATAAATGATAAGTATCTATAACCAAACAACAAATACATGCTGACCGTTAAGTGTTCCCAGCTGAACTGTGTTTTTGAGTTAACTTTTGCACTTATCGTTTATTTACTGTACAAAATATTTTTGTTAGGCTACAAAAATTATTTTTAAAAATTTTTCTGCATGTAGATTTTTTAACTCATGCGATATGCATGATTTTAGTTTCCTTGAAAATCGCTCTTGATCAATTTTTGTGACTGACTAATGCTCTGATTTGACATTGGGTGGGATTTTCTGCTGCACCACTCACCCCACCATGCCCTGGTTGGCCTACTATCTGGTTTATCCCAGCTTGGAGCTTGATATTGTTCTCTCGCTGTGGGCATCTCGCTAGCCTAACAGTTGGAGTTAAGTTCTGTATTCTCTGTAAAATAAGTAGAGATGTGCGAGTACTCAAAATTTCGAGTTCAAGCCGAGTTTGGCACTGAAACTCAAAAGTTTCGAGGGAGTTTAGTGTACTCCCGCTGTTTACCCGCGCCGCGCGTCGTCTGTAAATTCAAATTGAGTGTGAACGCATTTGAGGTGTTTTAAGAGTTGTGATGTGGATTTTAGTGTTTTATTAATAAATAAGTAAGTTGTGGCTTGTACATTTGTGTTATTCTTTACATCAAAATGTAGGATTTACCAGGACCTTCAGATTGAGATGTATGAACACTGTCTGTATAATCCACTTTTAGGTTAACCTAACCTTTTAATTTTTTAAAGTAAAATAATAAAACATATCTGTAATGAAATCTAATAGGTAAGCATAAGAAGTTTGTGCTTGTTTTTTGTTGTCCCATAATAATTGAAATTGAGTCAATCCATTAATTTTTGGCTCAACTGTCCTTTGAAATTGAGCTGTTTTTAAAGACAAGTGATTTGTTTTGGCCTTGATTAAGTTTCATTAATGATTTTTTAATAATTCGTAATATTTTAAAACTCTGTTTAAGACATGGCTTCAATTTCATCAATTGATTTGCCAGGCACTTTCAAACATATCTTCATGTTGTTACTAACTGATTGTTCTTATTAGGACTGTTAGTGTTAAAATTAATGCTAAGATATGTTAGTAAATACATTTTGTGTGGTAAGAAACTAGGCTAATGTTTTTACCATGTAATAGGCCATATTAAAATTAAAATAAAGCCTAAATATAATTTTATTTTCTCCATTCGGAGAAAGATGTAGTCTAGGCCTTAACATAATATACAAAACATAGGAAAAATAAAAAGGAGGAAATAAAATTAAAAACTGAGATTATTTTGTAACGAAACTGTTAATTAATATCATATAGGCTTAACAACCTTAATACCAAAAGATTTAAAGTATTTGATCTTCATGGCAAATGTTACGCAATAACTTTGGTATGATTTATTTTCAGATAAATGTACTTACCTTTTTCCAATGAAGCAGAAATCCATTTATTTTACTTACTATTATTATTTTCAGGTCATATTGACTAGAAAAGTGTATTTTATTAACAAAATTTATAAATGGAGCCCTATACACTGTTTTGATCCAATCCAACTCGACCTATGTGTTTTTATATTTTTTTATTTGTATACTAGACTCAAACTCGAGATTCAAATCTTTTGCCATTTACTCGACTCGAACTCGACTCAACTTAAAAAAACCTGTACCCGCACATCTCTAAAAATAAGTTAATATAAGTTCCATATATGGATTGACTCTGAATGTTCAATACTGTATTGTTCAGAGAATAAAGTTTCTTGATTCTTGATTATTAATGTCTTGGACTTCGGTTCAAGGGGTCACAGGTTCAATTCCCGGGATATCCACACAAGTTAAAGGGTTTAAAGTGTTAAGGGGCTATTAGCAAACTGCCTCTGGCCTTGAAATACAAAAACAGAAAAAAGCTAATAAATGGAAAATAAATAAAATATATAAATGGTTATGATATGAATACACATACAAATATTCTACTCTTGTAATGTATTATTTTACGTAAATGAACCAAAAAATCACAGGCTCACTTGAGTTTAGTTACACCAGATTCCAATGCCCTGAATTTGTTCAATTTTGTCGCCTGTCTTTGTGACTAGCTCCCTTTTTACCTCAGTTCTTCTTAGTTTTCCCGAGGAATGGCCCCGGCCCTCTGGTTGTCTCTTGATATCAAATCTGTTGTCATGAGAAGGAAGGGATCCTTGCTTGATACAAGCTGGCAGCAAGCTTTGACCTATACAGGTTTTGGGAGGCTCGATGCCTCCAAAGAGAAGTTGGATAGCCACGTCCTACCTTCTCCATTGCTGATAGTTCTCTTTCTTCTGGTAACCGATAAATAATACACAAAAACAGGGCCTAGTGACTGTATCAGTTCAACACAACCCAACAAAGTCTTGGGACTTCTGTAGTAACAACTTAAATAGGTTGCTAGTCTTTTGTGTGGATACATAAAACAATCCTCAGCTCAGAAAAAAGCCTCAAGCGAATCTGTTGAATTATACTTGGTCATTGTATATATTTGCCATAACACAAATTTTATTATTTTTGTTTTGCTGATATGCATCTCTTGGTATGATTTTGTGATTGCAGCAGAGGAAGTGAAGACCGAACTGTGATATGGAGGAATATTAGGGAACTCAACAATATCCAAAATTACCTAACTGTTTGTGATCAAGACTGACAAGTGATACCTGTGATTTAAAACTGTAATTGTGATGATCTATCGATTATTTCGCACAATGTTATAAGTGTTAGGGGAATTTCAAGTGGAGACCCCTTTTATGAGGCATTTTTACTTTTGAATGTTATAGATCGTTTAGTGTTTTGGTAAGTGCAAAATTTCATTTAGTTTATATTTTACATATGCTATGTATATAAAATGTAAATTTTATTTTTTTAAGAAAAACTAATGATTCAGTTCTGTTAGAAGTTCAAGAAGCTAATTCCTAGTATTTTTTATGCTTTAATAAATATGATTTAAATGTTATAATATTGTTTTTATTCAGCAATATCAATTATTATACTATGATGTATAATTATCAGTCTATTTCGATACCATTTCAAATAATGCCCTAAAAACTTTAAATGACAAATTTTTTAAAGATGTTTTGAAAATTCAACAAAAATAATTACACAACATTAAACAATTTGAGTTAAATGACTTTTTGACATGTTGCTGGACAAATCCAAAAGCTTAGTTTATGTTATGGAGATTCTTTATTAATTTTGGGACATGAAACTTACAAATCTGAAACACTTAAACCTTAACCCTGGATCCGGAGCTTCATCTTTCTTCATCAAACACAAAAAGCTTCATCCGACTGAAATAAATAATATGGCTGTCCAGTGGGATAGGTTGAAGATTGCTTTATCTTACTACAACTAACAGTTGCAAGCGTACTTTAGTGTGGGACTGGGGCTTGTGTCTGGCATTAATACCAATTTCCCCCGCTAGGTAGCAGGACTATGTGTTGGTGCTGGGTGCGTGCAGCATGAGTGGTGGTGTCTTATCTCTTAGTTGCCTTCCCCCTGTCTCTCTGCTTCCTCCTTCAAATCAAACCTTGTTTCTTGCTTATAATTCATATATGTATGTAAATTTACAAGTGAGGACCTGGTTTGTGTTTGTATGAGTTTTTTGTATTAATAGATTCCTATTATTTCCAACTCTTTGGACAATATAGTTTTTGCCAAATATGGACAAGAAAGTTAAGTCTTGAGCTTGAGCGAATGCTAGCAGATATTTAAATAAAACACTGTACACACACCTTACACTTTTCACGCAAAATAACATTAATAGAATCAGCAACCACTGTTACTTTTCTTTCCACCCATTCTGTTCAAATTTTTCAAAAATGTATAACATGAGCTACAATGTTATTCAAGTGGTATATTGTCTAACTTCATCTCCATGTGTAAACATTTTCATATTCGTCTAAAGGCATTTTAGTTAAATTTATGTTTTTATGGTCATAAAAGTCTCTAAAATGGCAGAATTAGTATACCCGCAAACACACATGGCTCTCTTCATGATTCCTAATTAGCTAACGATAGCATATGGATCAGAAACATTAAGTTATCTAGGACGCAGCCACACTTCCCAATCACCGCAAAAACTAATACCACGCCATCTAGGTCACAACCACTAGATAGTTAGCATGATACAAACACCAAGCCATCTAGGTCACAACCACTAGCCAGCTAGCATGATACAAACACCAAACCATCTATGCTGCAACCTTACTAGTCAACCTTCTTATTTATGGAACACTATCAATGAAGGCCACAGCCACACTAGTCAACCGCCATGATACAAACACCAAACCATCTAGGCGGTAGCCAAACTAGTCAACAGTCATGATAATGAACACCAAGCCATCTAGGCTGCAGGCAAACTAATCAATAGCCATGATAATGATCGCAAAGTCATCTAGGCGGTAGCCAAACTAGTCAAATTCTAACGAACACTAAGCCATCTAGGTGGCAGTCAAGCTAGTCAACAGTCGTGATAACGAACACCAAGCCATCTAGGTGACAGCCACACTAGTCAACAGTTATACTAGTGTTTAAACGAAAAATTCACAAAGACCGATATAAAATATCTGAAACGTTAAATGATAGAAACGTCATGATAACAAACACCAAGCCATCTTGGCGGCAGCCACACTAGTCAACAGTTACACTAGTGTTTAAACGATAAATTCACAACGACCGAAAAAAAACAAAACATCTGAAACGTTAAATGATAGAGTGGGCCACATTTGTTGACCAGCGACAACGTTCCTAACACTACAGATTTCAGGTTACAAGTCCCCCCCGTGCTGTCTTATTGAAGCAGCAATATTTGCCGACAAATCACAGCATGTCAACCTCATCTTCAATTCATCTATCTTTTAAAAAACAACTGATGTATGCTAAATCGGTTGCATGGGATATATTACTGGAATTTGGGTAAAAGGTTATTGTTCACCTCCCTTTTTTTAAATACTTCTCGAAACTAATTCATGTGAAGTGTGTAGAGTGTATTGTGGTTTGATGTAGCAAGTAAATGTTTGAAATCATAGAAAACACCATTCAGTTTTGTACTTTTGATTAAACATTAGAGGTGATATGATACATTATTTAAGAAATTATTGCGGGTATTTACCAAAACTAATTGGGGAAAACAATTTCATAACATTTTGGGATCTGGAATCAGTCTCACTTGAAGTTGCAGGTCTGTGATGTTTGAGTGCCTGGATTTTGTCGTTGGTTTGGTATTTTTCTTGTGACTGCTTTTCTACTACCAAATACACTTCTTTGGAACCAACGACAAATATGTTTGTAACGAATCAAATGTTTATAAGTATTTAGACGACTTTGACAAATTTGGTAATCCTAAAAGCAAAAACTTAAACCTGAAGAAGGCTATCCAAGAATCACAATCATTGGACTATCCCACAGAAAATAATGTGCCTTTAACAACTACAACCACCTCCAGAACAGGAACCCCATTAAACTTAAACTCAGCTAAGTCTTTGAAAACAGCAAATACCACTCCCTCACAAGCAATGGATTCAAGGAGTGATGCCACTACAACTCCTATTGTAACAAAAATGCAAAAGCCCTTATCAATTAATGGTTCAGGCCTAAAATATTCCCCTCTTGCTTCTCCAAGTAATCTGGCAGTAAATAGTGTAAAAGTAGGTACTGACAGTGTCCCCAAAGACAAAATGAAGCTACAAAATAATAATTGTGTCCCGAAAAACACTGCTGAAACACAAACTAATGATTCTGTAAGAGAAGCATTAACTGCACTAGATCAAGAAGAATGGATTACTGATGAAGCATGAGGCTACCAGAATTTATTTTGATCTCATTACTAACAATGTTCTGCCAAATAAAACCCTTCTTATGAATCCATCTCTAGTACAAGCCATAAAGCTTTCTGAAAGTCTCGAGGATTTAATTGAGCCTCTTAAAGCCCATGAGAAACAGCATATTTTCTTACCTGTTAAGGATGCAAACTGAACACAAATTAGTGAGTCTGAGGGCTCTCATTGGAGTATGTCAAGAGAGAAGAAAGATTTTACCATATCGACTCGTACTCTCAATATAATTCTAAATCAGCAAAAACAATAGCATCAAGACTTGTCAAGTTATTAAAGAGTGATGAAAGCAGTCCTCATCCCATAATAGAGGAAACACCTTCACAAAAACAAACAAATACAAAAGACTGTGGTGTATACCTGCTTTTAAATATTGAAGCTCTGCTGAGCAAAATTTTACAGGACGATGGCCTTTGTATCATGGACGGCAAACTAATAACACCACTTCCGATAATTCTTAGGGAGCACTTTCTATCAATATTTAATAAAGGATGCCTAAACCTAAACTCTGAAGAAATAAAATCTTTCCTCTTTAATCCAAAAACTGGGATATATACAGAAGAAGAAGGTTGTAAATACTCTTATTTCCTCAAACCAAGAGCTATCATGGAGTTTGGTTAAACAAAAGGCATCTAGACTGAATTTGCATACAAATCCTGATGTGACAAGAGCATCAAGTAAGGAATTTGTTATACCCCTAGAAAACAGTTTTAGTCCACTAACAAGTCAGACATCTGTTGAAGAAGATGTCAATGCCCCAAGCATAATCTATGTCAATAGGACTTAAAAACAACAAATGTAACTACACACAAAAAAACATGGTTGGAATACTAAAATTAAAACTAATAACAGATTACCTGTGAACCTCATCATCCACTCCGACAGCCAAGGTAGAAACTTAGCACAACAAATTAATATATTGAGTCAAGACAAAATTAACTGCACAGGAATGGTAAAGCCCAATGCAAAGTTAATTTCAATTCTTGACAGTGCAAACAGTAATGATAGCACACCAATTTTCACTATGGGAGGAACAAATGACTCTCTGCAAAAGTGTACAAAGAATGTTTATAAGTCACTTGAAAATAAACTCAGATGCCTTTCTGATAAAAAAAAAACATGTATTTCTGGCATCTGGCAACTGTTCCTAGAAGATTTGATGAGAAATGGGAAAGTAAAGTCCATGAGGAACTCAATACGCTGAATAACTACATCAGAGAGCTTGTCTATCGCATACCCAATGTAAAAATCATTGATTTGGAATCTCTGAATAAGTACCATTATACAAAACATGGACTTCATCTGAATCTTAAAGGGAAACGGCATCTTGCAAAAATAGTCACTGAGAGTTTTTACAAAGTTATGGCTACAGAAAAACAGGCATTCCAGGTAGGCGCAACTGCATCCATGACTGCTTTCCCACCATTACCAACCAGGAAAAATGAGTTTTATATACAAGAAAACGTGCTTCCCATAAACATAATCCAGACAAACATGAAAAACATGATAAACCAATTCCGGAATGACGAGTCGGTTGGCTTTGCCCATACTATATCTGCGGATCTAGAAAATCAAAGAAGTCTAAGTGCTGGTGTGGCAGTTACTTTTAGAAATGCTTTTGGCAATCCTTCTACCTTCAGTAGTCACCTTGCATTTCGGAAGATTAACAACGGAGCAAATATTTTCAGCTTAGTCACAAAACCGAAATTTAACCTAAAACCTACCAAACTTGACTATGATAATGCTGTCCTGCAGCTGACAGAAGAATTCAAAAAAAGAAAACTAAAAAAGCTTATCTGCTCTGCAATGGGATGTGTAAAAGACCAAATATGGTCAGATAATTTCATCACAAACTTGGTTAAATTTCAAAGGAAGACCAGAGCAACTGTCAATATTATTTGTTACTACCAACACTCAGATCAGCCCCTACACAATGGTGTCCCCTACGGCTACTTCGTGAAACGCCTGCAGCAGATTATTGATAACTACCACCTTCAGGAATCTTCACCCGTCGGCGAGGTTCACCTTGATACTCCACTCGAGATATCGAGCTTCCCTGCATCTCAATCAGAAAATGTTGCGGCAACTACATTGTCCAAGACTAATTATATTGAAAATGACAATACTAATAATAATGTTTCACTTATAAATGTATCAAGTACTGAACACCCCTCCTCTGATCGTGCCACCCAAACACACCAAAAACACACTTTGGTTGAGTTTCCTGTGCTGCCGACAAGCCACCGACAAGTGATCCAACTAAAGTTCTCAGTGAAAAGCAGAGTATGTGTGATTTAAGTCAATTTAGTGCAAATCCATCCAGTGAAAAAATACAAACTTGTGCCAATAAGCCTTTTTCTAGTGTTACAAATGCTAGGGAAGAGCACCTAAATATAAACGAAGAAGAATGTTCAATTACTTTAAAATCTTGTACAGGTCATAATTCTTTTTATAAACGAAAAAACCTAAACCCTCCAGCACAAATTGAAAACAAATATGAAACATTAAAAATCCATCCCCAAAATATACAACATTTGCCCTCTCGAATTGAATCCTTATAAATAACGTTTTAAGAAATAGATACAGATGTAATAATTTTATGTGAGCATAAAATGAAACAATCTGAATTGGACCATCTCAAAATCCCCGGATTTTCTGTTAATAATTATTTTTGTTGTAGTAATAATAATGGTGGAGGAGTTGTTATTTTATCTAAACCTAATTCAAAGCATAACATAAAAACCATAAGGTTAAATGAATTAAATTTCTTAATTTCAGAAAAGGAATTTGAATGTTGTTTAGTTGATTGCAAAATTAATTCCTTTCAATTTGTGCTGATGGGTATCTATCGCTCTCCAGGTACAAATGTAAATATTTTTTTATCAAAATTGAATGCAACATTTAAAGTACTCTGTGATAAGTATACAACAAATATTATTGTTGCTGGAGACATTAATATTAATATTCTTGAGGAATCTAGGGAGCATAAATTGTTGATTGATGTTCTTGACACGTTTAATTTTAGATATTTAGTTAATTTCCAACCAGAATTACTGATAATTCTGAAAGCGGAATTGATAATTTCTTGACCAATGTTTCTCAGGAGAAAATAGCGTCTGTCATAGGTTTAAATACACAGATATCAGACCATGCTTCCCAATTATTATAAATTAATATTAAGTGTGAAAAAACACCAATAAGTAAAATTCAGTCAAGGCTGTATCAAATTTTTCCAAGTAGGTGCAACTGCATCCATGACTGCTTTCCCACTATTACCAACCAGGAAAAATGAGTTTTATATACAAGAAAACGTGCTTCCCATAAACATAATCCAGACAAACATGAAAAACATGATAAACCAATTCCGGAATGACGAGTCAATTGGCTTTGCCCATACTATATCTGCGGATCTAGAAAATGAAAGAAGTCTAAGTGCTGGTGTGGCAGTTACTTTTAGAAATGCTTTTGGCAATCCTCTACCTTCAGAGATGTGATTCAAATTTTGTCTTATTCGTCTACTATAGAAGGAAAAATGAGCCATCATTTTTGCTGTAGGCCTAATGGATCAATTTATTAAAAATTCTAGTAGGACATGGAATTTATTGGAAGAGAAGGGGGATGTCGGCCGCGCCAGGTGGCCGCTCCCTACAAAAGGGCTGTTTTGTCAACAAAAGATTATGACGGGATGCTCTACCTGGGGAACTGTGCCTTTACGTCTGACATCAACTGTACCATAAAGTAAGTAGTTTTTAGTGGTCACACAAAAGTAACAACACAGGAAACGTTTAATATTTTTACATTATATCTTGGTTGCAGGCAGAGAGGAAGACAGTATAATGCCAAAGAAAGAGCACAGCAAGATTGTATATTATGTCTCGGTTGCATGCAGAGAGGAAGACAGTATAATGCCAAAACAGGAGAACAGCAAGAACTTTTTAAGCTTGTTAGCTCCCCGATTAATTTCCCCCTAATCAAAAGACGAGAGAAGCTAAGCTGGAGATGAAAATACTGAATAAGGAGGGCTTCAAAGCCAAAATGCATACCAAGCCAATCTGGTTACAGCCGTATCCAACTAATGCACTTCCAGTTCAATTAGCCCCATTGTATCCCTTTAATGCTGAGATCAGTCAAGGGCGGTTCCAGGACTGATTTTCGGAGGGGGCCATTTTGCTTGGTGTTCAAGTTACTTTCGGCCTTAAAGAGTCTGCAAGGGTGGTTTATGAGCTCATTGAAAAAATGCAATAATTACTGCTGCAATTGATGCTCAAACTTTATTGAGAGCAGAACCCAAAGTAACAAGAAGCCCATCGGCCTACCCCGGAAATTACTTTATATATTTTATGAAGCAAATATAAAATATCATAATATACTATTTAAAAAATATAGCATATCATTATTTATATGAATCAAATATAACATTTTCATGAGGCCTAAGCAGTACAGCAATAAATCAAAACTAAGAAGTTGTAATATTATAATGTTCTTAATTGTAAACTGGATACTTGAAAGAAAACATATTGTTTAAGAAACAAGGGTTATTAATATAGCTTACAATAAAATAACTGTTAAACTGTGAGAACTGCCAAATTGTGTATATAAGTCTTTATAAAACAAAGTCAAGTCGTCTGGCACCCTTTTTCGCAAATCTATCAATGATAGTTTCTGTGTTCACTTCAAGGTCTCTGTGAACGTGAAGCAAGCAAAGACCCGTGAGCCGTGTTTCTCACATTCTTGCCCTTAGCCAAGGCTTACATTTTTTTAATAATATTTATTCCGTGACAGTGTTTTACTGTGTATTGTAATTTACAACAAAATAGTTCATTTATGGGGACATTTTTGAACCAGGTAAGTTAGGCCTGAGTCCTATCCTTCCCTTCCTGGCGGGGAGGCCTTCGGCCCTTTTTTGGGAACCATTCCGGCATTTGGACAAGTGAGATGAGAAACCGTAAAACTCTTCTCAGAATGGCCGGCCTGGGATAAAACCCGAGACCTCCCGAATGTGAGGTGCAATAATTGCTACTCTTAATTATGTTGTGAAGTTACACACCAACCATTTCGCGCCTACTGTGAGTTTTGAGTCTGGCCGTGGCCGACTGGCGGGAGGCGACCCTTTCGTCGCAGGAACAAGGACTAGGCCTGGCCTATGCGCATACGCCAGAAATGAACGGCTCTTGTTCCTTTGATTCTGTTCTACAAGTAAAATTAACTTCTTGTTCAGTTCAAGTTCTAACGTTCTAACTACTCACTCGCTAATCGCTTGCTTAGACGGCAAAAAAGAATGGTACAGTACAAAACAAGTAGTAAATACAAATTGTAATTTGAAGTTTGAAGAGATGCATAAATATGGAAAGTAACAAGTTTATTTGCCCTATCTGTGAAAAGAGGGCAAGCTGTAGAAGCAATTTAAACAGGCACATGAAAAATGTCGTGGGAGGAAGAGGGTTAAGTTGTATTGAGTCGATGTACGAGCATTCCGAAACCTTGTTTTGTAGTCATGTGAAACCTGGTATGATAATTACTGTGTGGTTTATGCCTTATAATTATATTTCACAATGGCCAGTGCATGTTGCAATGCTTGACAACTAATAAATATTTCTTGCTTATCAACAGATCAGGGTTTAAGCTGCGGTCGCATCTGTCGCAAAATGCGACATGCACCACTAAAATGCGATAATATTTGGGCAGGCTGTCGCTTGTTTGCTACAAAGAAAAGTATAGAAATTGTTTAATTTTATGGCAAAAAAATCTGGTTTTAACAATACAAATACTTTTTTAACACGAGACGAGAGCTCTATTTTTAATTAAATCTCGTTGATTACACTGTGTCCATACGTCACTACGTACTATTTTCGTTTTCCCCATGGGGATCCGTTCCGTCTCTGTCACGTCGTCGCTGTTAAGGCGTCTCGCCGGATGAAGTATAACTGTATCGAGCCTTGCAATGCTATGGAGACAGGGTCTGATTTAAGCAGAGGCTACATAAGCGCACACCTAGGAGCCCGCACCACACAAAATCACATGCAAAAGCCTCAACCAACCAAGCAAAAAAGGTCACTGACCGACCAACCCGGGTAGTAAGGGCACGCACCACTGGTTGCACCAGTCGCCTATCCTAAATCCAGCCCTGTAAGGAGAGCCGAAAACAGTGCCGTCATAAAGCCAGTTGAGTGGCAAAAGGGTCTACATCCGCGAGTCCCAGATGTCAGACAACCAAACAGCGGTTAACTCAAATTATCATTTAACTCCTCAAAAATAAACGGTATCAGGAAACTGACACATACGTTCTCCCTTTTAGCCCAACTTCAATGAATAAATTACTTTTTTTTACTAAATATTTAGAATATAAAGTAGAACGAATTTACAGAAAACTTTCTAAAAAAGTTGTTTTTAGAAATATCCACCCAATCCCTTCTTGGGAGGCCCTACAGACTCCGTTGATATACACAGTGGTTTTAAGAGGGGGAATGCCCCCTCACCCCCCCAGGGTTAAGTGGTAAAATATTGCGAATATCCTCTGTTGGTCAATGCTAAATTGACCTGCATATCAAGTTTAAATGAAATTGATCAGTAAATAAGAGATAAATGGTAAATTTTTTATTTCCCATAAGATTAACGTTGGACAACGTACTAACATTTAAATTTTCTCTGCAACCAGCAATCGTAGGATAATAATTCAAAATACTAAATTATTTAGTTTTTTGCGCTCGTTTTAGTGGTCATAAGTAATATTTTCAACATTTATTTATGTTTCTTTTTATGAAAAATCCCCAAAACTGAATTTTGGATGTTTTAAGTTCTGTAATTTCTGAACCCGAATTTTTACAGAAATGTGGGTGTTGTCATATTGTTGGAAACCTAAAGTTCTACACACCACTACAGTTTAATCAAAATCGTTCGAGCCGTTTTTAAGAAATTTAGATTTTTCATGTTTTTAGCGGTTTTTGGGGGATAATTACCCTTCAAAATAAAAATTAAAAAAATGAAAAAAACGTGTGGAGATATAGTTGACTAGGATCTACATACAAAATTTCATCAAAATCGGATAACTGGTGTCGTATCTAGCACTGTACACATCCATCCATACAGACAGACAGACACACAGACATCATGTAAAAATCTTCTTTTAGCGAATTTCCCCTATAGGGAAGAAGCTATTACCGTAGGTCTCATGGTAAGACTTAAGCCCAAGACCATGATAACTTTTTGTTTTGAGGTCCCCAGATGCCAAAAACACTATTCGTTGAAATTTATATATATGTATATATATATATATATATATATATATATATATATATATATATATATATATGTGTCCGTTAACACGATAACTTGAGTAAAAAACGTCCGATTTTGATGAAATTTGGCTCAAATGTGTAAAATAACATTCATGACTATAAGTTCGAAAACCAGAAAAATCGGACCATGGAAAGGGGGGTTTATGGGGGTTTTAAATTTTCCACAAATCAGTTTTTTTAATTTTTCACCCTACAATTTAAAAAAAACTTAATTTTGGTTTTGACCATGTTATAGAGCTTAAAAAACAAATAATTTAGTATTTTGAATTATTAACCTAGGTTAAGTGGTTGAGGAGAAAATCCAAAAAAACCTGCTCATAAAATCTCCCATGTTAATCTTATGGGAAAAAGGTTTTTGGCTTTTCCTCAGTTTATTTTAATGTAAACTTCACATTTGCTTTTACCAATCTGTTCAGTTTCACAAAACAATCATTTGGTGTTTAAATCGTGATTCTACGCCTAACCGTTGCAGAGATATTTAAAGTTCTAAACACAGTATGTTGTCCAATGTTATCCTTATGGAGAATAAATAAAATTTGATATCTCGATTATTTATTAATGTATGTTGATTAAACTTGGTATGTGGCTTCACGTAGTACTGGTACATAGATATTTGCACAAAAATTGATTTTTTGTTGATTATTCCCATAGCAGCAAACCTGCGTACTCAGCCCCCATGTTATTCTTATGGAGAATAAGTAAAATGTAATGTCTCCCTTAATTATGAACATAAATTAATAAAACTTGGTATGTAGCTTCACTTGGTTAAGTTATATTGATAATTATATAAAAACCCATTTTTCTGTCCCTTGTTGCAGCAAACCTGCTTTCTCAGCCCCCATGTTATTCTTATGGAGAATAACTATAATATTATATAGCGCTTATTTATGATTGAATATTGATGAAACTTAGTATGTGGCTTCGCCTAGTTAGTTAAATTCTATTTATATTTGCATGAAAACCAATTGTTTCTGTTCCTTGTTTCAGCAAACCTACATACTCATTACCAATGTTATTCTTATGGAGAATAATTAAAATCGCTTATATGTGAATATATTTTTATGAAACTCGGTTTGCGGCTTTATGTGGTATTAAGACATATATTATACATTAGAAATTCGCTGAGTACGCAGGTTTGCTGCGACGGGGGTATTTTTTATTCAGGGAGCACCAAAACGATTATTTCCAATAACAACTCAAATTCAAAAATTTTGACGAAAACAATACTTTCTCCATATACTATGTATAGGGGGAGAAAGTAACAATTGAAATAATTAATTATTACTCTTTTACATGGTATTTTACAGCTTGAAACGGCGAATCAAACAGCGTGAATTACAGCTTTAATAAGTAATGTCAATAATTTAATTGTTTTTATAATTTAATCATTGGAGGATTATTGGTGGATTTTCAGGTTGACTGGGGTTAAATGGGGATTTTTTTTATAAATCAGCCTTGGTGGATAATTGGCGGAATTTCCTGACCGGATGGGTGTAAAATGGGGGATTTTTGGTCCGGCATTGGAGTAATTTGCTATGATTAGAGTCGTAACACTGGTAAGAATTAAGACTGAATTATTTATTAACATATATTTTAATATACGGTGTGTTAAAAAAGTCCCGGAACGGTTTAATATTTTATTAACCAACACAGATACGGTAATACAACTTTGTATCTAGACATTTATCATAAAAACCTACCTTTTTAAGCAATTATCAATTTCGCGCTCCTACAGGGGATCGGCCCACAAGGAGTAAGAAGAAAATCTTTAATGTAAGCATAGGTTGAGATGCACATCAAATTAAAGGCCTTAATTAGTAGAATACAACAACGCAAACCGGACCTCTAAAGGTTCGTCCTAAACGAAATGGCAGCGATTCAAAAATTAATAAAAATAAAAAATTAAACTATATGATTTTAACTATATGATACAGTTTTTACAACAATAGGTTATTTTCGAAATTTACACTTTTTTACACGTGTATGCTGTGTAGTAAAAGTTGAATGATTAAGTGACGATTTTTATTGAGGTTTTAACTTACTTTTTATAATTATTAATATCCTTCTCAGAATGTCTCTCACTGAGACTGAAAGATTATCGTTGCTGATGATGAGGGGATATGGCCTTTAAGATATTTCAAGAAATTGTTGTTCTTAAGATAATTTCAAGAAGTTGTTTACTTATTTAATGACCGATTTCCGGATAGACCACCATTACCAAAATCTACCGTATGCAGAACAGTTTGACATTTTGAAGAAACCGGCAGTATTAAAGACCTTGGCAGAAGTGGAAGACCCAAGACTGAAACAAACGACGAAAATTGATTAGATGTACTACAATCTTTTTTGAAGACCCCAGAAAATCGACAAGAGCAATTGAACACGATTGTGCATTATATTGCCTACTTTGGAAATGATTTGTCCTAATTTCCACTTTTCTTTGGATGTATAGTTCCTTGCTTGTACCTTTTGCCCCACACAGAACTGTCTTCCCACTCTTCTCTGATCCGCCGACGTATTTTGTTCTGTACATTCCGCTTTATCTGCCATGACATTTATCCTAAATCCAAAAAATCCATGTTGTCAGTAGATTAAAATAAATTTAATTCCCTCTATCCATTATTAACTGTCTTGGTTTCTATATATGTTGTTGGTTAACAAAAAACCCCAGTCATTTTTAGAAACTAGTGATTCCAGATTGTTTTTGTTTTAAAAAATATCAATTTATTTCTAACAAGGTATAAGATTACTTGAGTCTGCCAGAGTGATCCACTGTGCATCCTTTACGCAGATTACACGTTTCCAATTTTTAAATCCTCACCTTCAAATCCCAGAACAAGAACCATTAAACCATCACTTACAGAAGACCGTCAAATTTTCTTAAAACCCCTTACACATTCTAAAGTAACAATAAATTTGTAAATTGTACGACCTTCTGCGAGGGATAGTTTAATTGTTTTTGTTCTGGGATTTGAAGATCAGAATTTAAATCCTGGAAACACGTAACCCACCAAAGTGGAACACTATGACACTGAGGTAAAATGATTGTATCATCATCATTAATAATTCGGAGACAACAGATCAATTTTTGAGTCAGAGAATAACTAGGTTAGCAGGCTGTCAATATTTTAAAAATGGTTCAAAAACAATACTCTAGTGGCAAATACAATGTCTGACCATTTCTGCTCATCAACCCCTTCTTTTCTAGATATTAATTTTTAAGGTCAATTATCAACATTGTTCCCATAAATTGTCAGTTTGGTTGATTTGTGGTATTTGTGCAGATTCAAAGGGGCAGGACGTTTACTCCAACATGACCCGGTATCTGACCTACCTCGGGCTGACTGTCGCCACTTGCATCATCTTCCAGAACAACCCCGTCCTGGCTAGTGGGGTGGGGCTGTGTGTAGCTCTCTACGTCACTGTGTCCGAATACCTCATCGGATCTCTCTCCGTCTCATCTTCAGACATGATCTCCTCCTTCTTCAAAAGCTAATATGAATCGTTTTTCCTGTAAACCAAATTTTGTACAACACAACCACCGTATTAGCTTTGGTCAATTGTTACAACACAAAGACTGATATCAGTATGCGCTTGGAAGATTAGTCAAGAATAATCTGACAAAATGAGGTATTGTGAATAGAACTGATCAAAATTTATTAAATGGTGAGGAATAACTGAAATTGAGAAAATATTTGGTGCTGAAAAATATACAGTGTCAAAATTTGGGTCACAGAAGACCTTAATTAAACTGGTAATTTAGATATAGACAATGTAAAAGAGAATAAATATCAACAAATAATAAAATAAACTTTGGGTTTTGAACGTAAATTCTTTTAAAACATTTATTGAAACTGCTGAGTTAATTTTGAAGGAATTTATAATTTTGTTTACAAAAGTTTATAATGAATTTTGGAATTGTGCCTCTAACACCAATTTGTGATGGCTGTTAAATTTGTCCCAAAACTCACATTATCCATAAACCAATAGATTAGTTTATTTTTATCATGTAACCCCAGATAACCTAGCTGGTTTGGAATGATACGAGTTAAATATATTGCCAAAGCAAACTAAATCTGTTAGCAGCAAAATATCACTAGTTTTCAAACTAAAATTACAGTAAAACTATAAATAATTAAGAAAAAGGACGTTTATCCTACAAAACTATTTATTTCATTTTATTTATTTCAGTGTCACAATACATTTGATATACAGGCAAGGTCCTGCTCAAACAGGTGACTAGTCAGTTCATGTTATCTCTTAAAAATAGACAAAGGATTTTCTTCTTTTTTGAAAATAAGAGTAATTAAAATATAATTCAAGTTTTAAAACTAAATCTTAGTAATATCATCCTTCAAAAACTCTTCCACAGAATTGCAGGCCCTTTTTATTAAAAATTCCTTCAGTAATTTAAAAAACCTTTTTGGTTGCATCATCGTACAATAATTTGGAATGTTATTAAAAAATGTCATTTCCATATAAAAAGTACTTTTTTCTAACAACTTAGTTCTGTGCAGAGGATATTGAAGAATTTTATTTTTGTTCCTCGTGTTATAATTATGTTCAAAATTATTTTGAAAATATTTGTCTGTATTCATAAAAACTTGCTGTAAGAGAATGTATATGTATAGGGAAGGAACAGTTAAAATTTTCAGATTTTTAAATATCGGTTTGCAAGATTTTCTAGGTGGAGTCATAGTCATTATCCTCAAAATATTCTTTTGTACCTTAAGGAATTTTTTTACCGAGGATGCTCCTCCCCAAATTGTGATTCCATAACTAACCAGAGAATGAATATAACCGTAATATAGTGTTAATTTAGTTTCCACGCTTATTATATTTGTCAAACAACTCATGTTGAAACAAACAGAGTTTAGAATTTTCGACAAAAAATTAATATGCTCAGACCATGTTATATGTTCATCAACGAATATACCTAGTACTTTTGCATGGTTTAGACGGTTAATTTTCTTATTTTTAAAATCCAATTCTAAAGGTTCAATTTGTGAATGTTTGGAGCGGAAATGAATTATATTTGTTTTAGACTCATTTAGGGCCATTCCATTTGCCCTAAACCACCTGTCTAGTTCTAGCAGAGCTTCAGTCACTTTTATTTTGAGCGTTTTCATAGTTTCTGCTAAAATTATTGCAGTGGTATCATCAGCATAAAGTATTGTTTGAGTTTGTATGTTCAATGGCAGGTCATTGGTCTACAAAATGAAGAGTGTTGGTCCTATGATTGACCCTTGTGGCACCCCTGACTTTATTAATTCAAAATTGGAATTGTATTTAACACCATCTTTAATAATTTGAGCCTTTTGTTGTCCTTTGAATAGGTAAGATTTAAACCATTCCAATTCAGACTCAACTATTCCTTATCTTTTGAGCTTTTGTACCATGATGTCGTGATCCATGCAGTCAAAGGCATTGGACAGATCACAGCTAATTGACACTGCACTTTTAGATTTGTCCAAAGCCCAATGAAGCTCTTTTAAGATGGATGTTACAGCTGAGTTAGTCGAATACCCCTTACGAAAACCATGTTGACTATCATACAGTAAATTGTTTATATCCAAATAGGATTTTAATTGATTGTTTACGACAATTTCAAAAATGTTTGAGAAACTAGGTAAAACTGATACAGGATGGTAATTTTCTATTTTATCTTTCTCACCTTTTTTGAATATTGGCTTTATGATTGAATATTTCAGTTTGTTTGGAAACTTTCCAGTTTGAAGTGATTGATTGATGATACTACATAATGGAGGAGCAATAAAATCAAGACAGTCTTTCACAATGAATGTTGGTATTTCATCCCAGCCAGCCGACCGTTTATTTTTCAATGATCTAATAATTTTTTTTGTTTCATTCAGGCTGATACAATTTAACTGAAAGTGTGTTCTTGGAGAAGGAATTGATCTATTGATTAGCTCAGCCACCATCCCTGGGGATGATTTAACATTTAATTCCTCTGTAATATTTATGAAAAAGTCATTGAAAAACCAAGCAATTTGTTTTGGACATTTAACTAAAATTTTATTGTGCATGATCTCAACATCACCATTGTACTTTTTCTCCATACCCAATTCATTTTTTATGACCTGCCAAGCTGCCTTACTTTTGCACTCTGCTTTTCCAATAAAATCATCATTAGCTCTTCGTTTTGCTTCTTTTATTACTTTTTTGAATATTTTGTTATATACTTTGTAATAATTTTTTACTTCAATACTGTTGAGTGCTGAGCTAACTTATGCAGAAATCTCTTTTTCTCACTAGAGATTTTTATCCTTTGGGTCACCCAATTTAATTTGTTTTCATGGTTTTAATAAATGGCGTGTATGTTTTTCACGTACATTTCTATATGGAAATGAATCATAAAAACATAGTAAAAATTGCTTAAGAAAATTATCATAGTTCTGGTCAACAGAAAACATTTTTTTTTTTAAATCCAGCTTATATTTGAAATAGAATTCATAAAATCTTTATGAGCATTACTGTTAAATGTTCTTTTCATCTGGCTCTTCTGAGGAAAAGAGTGAGACTTTGTTTTTCAACGCTAATAAAAAGAGCACTATGATCTGAGAGACCAAGATCTTTCACCATTTCCTCTGTTGTTAAAGTTAATTTATTAGTAAGTATGTTATCGATACATGAACCACTAGCTCTTCCAGTTACCTCCTTGAAATTTATAACAAATCCATGCCTATCAAGTATACCAATAAAATATTTTACATATTTGTTGTTTGCTAATAATACATTAACATTACAATCACTATCTATATAAATTTTTCCCTTGTACTTCTCTAGTTTTGATAAAAATAGATCTAATTTGTTAAAAAATGTTTTCAGGGTACAAAAATATGGAACCCTATTTAACGATACAATGAGTGTAGGTTTTGGAAGGTTAGTTATCTCAACTATTGAACATTCAAAAACAAAATCCTCATGTAAAAACTTCAAATCATCTCTGATTTTAAAATTGAGATGAGATCAATTGTATTATCAATTGTTATTATACAGTCGTAACTTAAAGGGGGGAGGGGAAATGGTTACTATGTTAACTGACACTGAGGAGTGTATAACAACCATCAGTAGCACCAGGGTAGATTGTTACACTGGTTAAATTTGGCTACTAACCACTAGTCAAGGTGATAAGGGACTTACAGAAATTAAATGTTTGCCCTTAATACTGAAAAGTGAAATTCTGGAAAGTGAATGAAGTGAGTTTGGAAAAAGGAGTTCTCAATTGTTTACTAGATGTCTGAGATTCATTTGCTAATTCAGAGGCTTAAATATAGTTCTCGGTTGACTCATTCTGAAATATTGATTGCTGTAAAAACTTTACAGGTTTATATTTTTAAGTAGTTAAAGACAATTGACAAAAATTCTCTAAATATCCTGCACAAGTGTTGCCAGTAGTAACCAGAACTAGATAGATTTTACTTTTTTATCACTTTAGTTCTGTTTCTAGTTTTGTATGCAATTAGATGTGAGCTATAATTTTTATTATTTGTTGGCGGTTGTGCTGTTGAAAGGCAGGACAAATTGTATGTGACTCATCCATTACTATAGTTACTAGCCTAAATAAAAAAAATAAAAAAGACTGAATTTGCAGTAATTGGCCCTCTTTAACAAAACATATTTTGCTGGTCATTTAAAAGTTAGTACCATAACTGTTTCTAAGCAAAGTAAATAATAACGGCATAATAGGGAAAAATAACTTATTTTGTCTGTTTGCATGGGTTTATGTAGTTCTTTGGATTTATCAGACCATAACAACAGTGTTTAAAAACTTGTATATAATTAATTTAATTGTTTTCAGATTTTAAATAAAATAATTAACTCTCATATTAGTGAGGAGATCCTCAAACTAGTCCTAAAATTGTTGCTATAAAATTGTCATCAAGTTTTTGTATTTCATCACACTTAAATATCAGAGGCCATTAGAGTAGGTGTATAAGGGTTTTTGAAATTTCCTTAACAATCTATTTTACTTACATTAAAGTATTTATTAAAAATAAATTTTTGATTCAAGTGATATCAACAATACGTCCTGAGTTTGATGTGAATCATATATTGATGCACAAAGTTATCAATGCCAGTTTTTACTTAATGAGAGATACTTCAGAGTTTTTAAAAGTACAACTTTAATTTCTGTATGTTTTGAGTAAAACCCCCAGTAATAATTATGACTCACACATTCTGAAATATTTAGATCCAATCTTGTTTGTGTGCCAGAATATCTGTGTCTTACCTTTCATACTTTGACCAAAACAATAATTAATTGTAAATCGTAATTTTATGTTAGAACGATTGTTTGCTTAATTTGAAAAGAAATTTAGCAAAATGTTATCAATCCCAATTGAGCTTGATGATAAGTATTTAGTAAGTTGTAATTACTTTTGGTTGTATTTAGAGTTCTATTTGTGTTGCTGTTCTTAATTATAAGATGTTTATTTTAATGTTAAATGTTAGTGAACATTATAGCTACCTATAGTACCATCAGTGTCGATGGATGTACTTATGTACATTACACTTTTCTGTTTAAACAGAGTTAGTATTTAAGAACTATTTATTTTTGGTTAGTTCTTATTTAATTGTTTGAGTTGTTACATAAGATTTAATTACAGCATTAAATGTTTACAAACTTGATTTATTACATAAAAATGAGACCTGTTCATTGATTTGTTTGTTCAGTTTGTTTTTAACAAATTAAACAACTTTTAATGAAAATCTAAATGATTTAAATTCCTGCATTTTCATATATTATTTATATGTTGCCCTACTCTTTCTCACAAACTTACACACTTGTCCATTCTCAAGGCCTAGTCTCATGAGCAATATATGCACTGTATTCTTTGATAAATACCAGTTAGGTACCAAAATATTTCAAAATCATCATTTAGCGAGTGAAATACAGTTTTTAAAAACTAAAATTGACAAGGACAGTGTATTTACTTGAGGAAATTTTGGCATATTGTAAATTAGTTTTGGGAAGGACAAATTTCCAGTGAAAGCTTTCTGCGAAAATAGTGACATTCCCTCGCCTGATCAGTTAAGAATTATCACCAACAACTATAATTATTTTTCCTCCATTTGGTCCCAGTTGGAAAGCACAGTGTGGACTGGCGGACTGGTCAAGGTCGATGCCAGTGAGCCCACTGTGAGCCTAACGGTGTTTTCTTTGAGACCTGTCATTTAGCGGAACTTTTTGAAGTAATAAAGCAGTATTTAAGGGAAATTGTCCAGCTGGGCGGGGTCATATCCCTTCTAAGCTGTTGTATATAATCAATTTAAGTAGGGATGAGTTGATTGATACCAAAATTGATCGATTCTCAATACCGATACCAATACCAGAAAAATTGATTCTCGATACCGATACCATCGATACCTATGATTTTTCAGTACCTATAGTTGTTAAAAACAGTTACAAATTTGTGTTACCGTTTAAAATGATTTAGTTAGGCATTCTGTAGTTATTATCAAACAAATTTTGTAATGCAATTTTTTATATAATTTAATAATAACTTTATTAGTATGTAAAACACGTATTAGTGTATGTTTTATTAGTATAAATTCATAATGGGGGAAAACATGGTTGTAAGATAATGACTCAAAGAAATAATGTTGGTCAGCCAACTGATTTATTGCTTTCTACTGGACCCCACCCTCCCTCTCCCGTCCCTCTTCCTTCCTTATCTCCAAGGTACAATTTTTTGCCACCGACCCAGACACTCCCCATGCCGTTTGTAGCACGGGTCTGCGGCGGGAGTAACTCTCCCCGTGCCCTTTGTAGCGCGGGTAAATGATAGGAGGAACTCTCCCTCGTGGCCTTTGTAGCGCAGGTAAAGGCAGGAGTAACTATGCCAGTTTTAACAACTTCCGGTATCGATGGTATCGGTATCGACATTGAACGAATGAATCTTGATACCGATACCAATGTCCAAGAATCGGGTGTCGAGAATCGACTCATCCTTAAATTTAAGCATATTCGCAGGCAAATGCTCTACTTAATTTAAAACCACTAAAATAATTCATAACTACAAAGCTGGACAATAAAATGCCATTTCCAACTTAAGACCAATTTCTTTGCTTGGCACAGTTTCCAAATTCAAGGATTCCAAAATTTACAATTAGCTTATTATCTCGAGAATGACAGCATTATTTCTAATTCACAGTTTGGGTTCAGGGCAAAAAAGCACAAACCACACATTGTTTGATATTAAGAAATTTATTTATAACCGAGCATGTCCAAAATAGTAACATTTCTTGATTTATTTGAGTACTAGTAAAATTTATTGATTTGGCCAGTGGTTTTGAGTAACATTTCTTGATTTGGCCAGTGCTTCCGACTCCATCGATAGGCTAATAACCGCTTTCTGGTGTAGAAAAGTGTTATCTTGATTGGTTCCATAGTTATTTATTTATATTATCAGTTTCAATTGTGTCAATCAATGGAACTGAAAGTGATCAAAAGACCATTGGCTATGGCGTGGAACAGGGAAGCTACTTATGTCCAGTAATTTTCAAATTGATATCAACAAACACTTAAAAAGTGCAGATTAGGAGCAAATTGTTCCTTTTTGCTGATGATACGACCGTAGTGTCCACCAACTGCAACATGGGACGGACAGGCTTCAGCAGACTTGGTCAAAATTTAAAACTGGTTGAATCACAACACGTTGATATGTATCTAAAAAAATTCCTGGCTATATTTAAAAAAATGAGAGTGGCCCTAGTTCCAGACTTCTACATCTGCACTCCTTTGGTGCTGCTGTCACATGCCTCTGGCAATGGCGTTATCGAACATGTCAAGAAATATAAATACTATGGTGCAGTCATGGACCAAAAACTTTGCTGGGTTCCACTTATTTGGCACGTTAAGTAGAGGCTTAGGAAGTTCATATATGCCTTCACTCAGCTGCATAGGCATAATTCAGGGGGGGCAGTTGCCCCCCCAATAATTTAGTGGAAGTTAAAAAAATGTTAAAGTGCATGAAAAATACGACTACAATTAAGTTTCCTGTAATAAATAAGATATAATTTTTAGCTATTTTTAGAAATAGCAGTTTTAGTTTTATAATTTTGTAACGGGAACATTATTTATTGTAACTCAGTTATTGTGGTAGTTAAATAGTCAGTGATAATTTGATTCAAATCGACGGAAATCATGAACTGTAGTCTGACTTTTTCCCGTGGCGATTGACAGATTTCTTGGTAACGGTTCGCCGAGTAGCCGGTTGTGCCGACAACACAACAATAACCTTCCAGGCTCCTGTTCATTGTTAGATGGAGATATTAATACAAATTTAACTGATATTTTTACTTCTCGACTTACCAGATAAAAATAAATACTTCTTGTACTTTCATTTCGATTCCCATAATTCCCGTCCTCGAAATCAAATCAGTTGTTTCTTTACGTTTGAAGAGAACACTTCTAGTTACCGTTTACATATTTGAACCAAAGGTACCTCAATAAACATTAATACTTAGTATAACTAAACTTCTTTAGATTTGAACATTAATATTTCAAAGGCAATTAGATAAACTTAAAACCTTTTGCAGTTCTTTTAATACCGGTATGTCGATGATTATAGGTATTTTTCTGGAATTGCTTGTCGTATTCAAATAATAAGCCTACAAAAGAATTATTTTGAAAAACAAAATTCTCAATGAACTAAAGATTAGTTTGCCATTCAAAACAATAATAAAATAAATACTACTTTTATAGCTGAGTTTACTATTTCATAGGTAAACTTATTTATTTTAACATTACAAACAATCGCCTACAGTACAATTTGGAATTCACGTGCTCATGAAGAGATATTTGTATCCATTCGTTTCTTTAATTTCGCTTCTGCATAGGAGGGGGTAAGCTATATACAAATTTACTTGAAATACGTGTTAGGCAATACATATTGTATAGTTTTTTGTTTTAAAACTAACTGTACTTTTCGATCAATATTTATTTTATCTTTGCTTTATAGTTTTTAGTGTTAACACTACACCAGAGGATTTTTCAACACTGATTTAGGAAAAGTCCCAGAAATATCGATATGAATAATAATTCCATCGCTCTCACCGAATTTAAGAAATCCAATTCTATTGATAGTCTACTTGGACAAAATTGCAACCAATTAATTCTTACTGACATTAAATGTTCTTATTTTTAATATTTCTTAATAAAAGCTCTCAAAAATATATACTTTACAAATTTATTATTAATTTTTAAACAAGATAAATAAAATACGTCTTACAACACTATAAAGTATATTTACACTTATACTGTACTTACGTACAATACGGTAAAATATACACAAAAGATATGGTACAAGACGATCGATTTCAACCAGTTACACCGATCATCATCAGACCCAATCAGAGAATGACAGAAACAAGATGGCGAACAGCTTATATACTATTGGTTACCGGAAGTTCCGGAAACAAGTTGCGATAAGTACCACCAGAGTCAAAGTTGACCTGTTCATTGATCAATTTATCCCTATCCTTACATTTTTCCTTAAAAATAAAAAAAATCTTCCCAAGCATTCATTACATTTCCTTTCTTACAAATATGGAGAATATTCAAATTGTCTTCAATTGTTCCCAATGAGTGGCCATTTTCCAGGAGGTGTTTTGCGACATTCGATCTTTCCGGTTTTCGGTTCTTCCATGCTGAAACATGATTCTTGTATCTTTTAACAAAATTAACAGTTTGACCAACATACAAATTATCACAATCATTACAACTGATTTGATATACACCGGGCTTATCAAACTTATCACAATCTTCTATGTTCGGATGCGGATATTAATTTTTATATATACTTTTTTTATAACATTAACTTTTACCAAGAATTTGGAGTGGCGACCGGCCTGCACGAGATATTGTTTCTTTGAAGACAGTTTGAAACAAACAAAAAAAGATTGGTTTGTGACTAACATACAAGTATACTGTAAATACACTATGTATTTTTATTGAGAAATATTAGAATGTAATTATTACAGTAGCCAGTAACTTGTTCGTAAACAAAACGCACGTTTTTAAGATACATCTAAGAACACTAACAACAGCCTGTTATCCAATATATTAATACGCCAGGGGGTTTTTCTTCACAGTCATATCTCGATAATGGCTGGACGGATTTTAACGTTTGAGGTGCCAAATCAAAGATATTTTTACATGGATTTTCCAAAACGTCTCAGAATGTTAAGAAAGGGCATCACTTAAACACAGTAAAGGACTGAATTTTCGGAACAGTGGCGCTATCCGACGGCGGAAGTCTGAACTACGTGTTGATTGAAAGTACGTTGTTATCATCCATTTTAATATCAGATGTTTTGTTATGTTTGTTTACAACTGAGGAAACCTTTCGTTGGGGACAAACATACAAACTAACTCGGATTCGAGCTACAGGATAATTAGTTATTTTTACTGAAACAAAGTGTATTAATCAAGAATTTTACTCATGAAATGAAAAGTTGTTAGCTTGATCAACTGACGTACACTAGTACTAGAAAGGGACTAAAAGAGCGGAAGAGCGGCCGGTATATATGATCCTATGATATCGTATGTGTGTTTGTGTGCGTTCGAAACCTTATTTTTTTCCAGCCACAGCGCCGAATTTTCTACGGGTGATATAAGGGGGGGGGGAATAACATTTTGTACAATAGGTGGATGGGCCATTGACAACCTGCCCCCCAATCAAGATGCTGAAATTACGCCTATGCTCAGCTGAACCAGTTGTTGATGGTGGATCATTGCAGGAAGATGTATTATGCCCTATGCCTACGTGCAGTTGCCAGTCGGTGTTGTAGTATGGCGTACTGGCATGGGATTTCGTCTCATAAGCTGTGCTAGATTCGCTGTCTGTAACACACAAGTCCTTAATTAAAGTAATACTCAAAAATCCATATTGCTATCCAACAGATCAATTATTCACCTGTCTTTCCTGTTTCAAACATCAGAATATTACCTACCAAATCATTATTAATCTTTATCGAATTTGACAAACCAATTTTTTTTCTGAATTACATCACAACTACCAAACATTAAACTGAATTTTCATTATCACTTTCTAAAATCAATTCTTAGCCCAATTACTCAAAAGTGCCTATTACTTAAATTTTCGTTATCACTTTCTAAAATCAATTCTTAGCCCAATTACTCAAAGTGCCTATTACTTAGCACATATTTTATATCATAATCTCATTCGAGACAACTTTGGTGCTGAGGGGAGCAGGGTTGCTGTATACAAGCGAAGGGAGATGAGTGGCTCATATGCATCGGGCGGGTGGCTACAGAGGGACTGATTCAATCACCCTACACATGAACAGACCTTCTCACAAGCACTCAAAATGCCTTCGTCCTGTCGCTGGATGTTGATTAATTTATTAGTAGATTAAGTTTCTTACATAAAGAAATAGCCTAGTCGTAACTGCATTGGTGAGTCATCGGCGTAAGTGCCAGGGTCATGGCAGCAGCCCTGTCGTGGGTTCGAATCCCAGTCCTGGCTAGTATATTTTTTAGTACTGTTATGCTAGCTTGTACTGTAGTGGCTCATCCCTTGCTCTGCTTGTTACGTTCCACGCACAGGCCCGAGGCCCATATGGACATGCTAAGTAAAGGGAAAAAGAGGTCGCCAACCTCTTTAAAATACAATTTTGCTATTGCAGGTCATGTACTACAAAGATGTTATTTCTGTTTTATTCCGAAACCAGTTTTACGTTTTTAGTAAATAATTTTTTTCTTAATATTGTAAAAAATAATGTGATTTGTGTCTGGTGGAAATATGAAGGGGAAATTAAACAATTACACAATACTTTAAGAAGAATGCTGATATGAACTCTTTCCCCGAACACAGATCTCAGGGAAATAATTCCATTTCTGTGTATGGTTTAATGAATTTTATTTGACATAAATTAATACAAATCTTGCAATCTATGTTCATATCGGAAATCTGTTTTGGGAAGAGTGGACTGTTCTGAACAGGTTTAATGCCAATGTGGATTTAATAAGGTTTTTGCACATAATATTTGTGATCACATAATTTTTGGTTTAGACTGTTTGAAAGGCCTAAAAAACTCAAAAAGTTCATATCTTAAAAAAAGTTGATATCTTAAAAAGTTTATGCGGAAAAAATGTGTCGAAACATTTGGAACCTGGTGAAATGAAGTACCGTACAAGAACAGTTCTACCATAACTTTTCATCCCAATCTTTCAAAAAACAAAAATTTTCTTAAGAAATAATTGGCTGGACAGGGAATTTAATATTAGTTTTAGCCTTAAATTTTTAACTGATAAATATAAAATTGTTTCATATTTTTATATTTTTCTATAACGATTTATTTGTTATAGCAAAACAGCAAATATTGAACAAATATTAGTAAATCGATTGCTAATTCACAATCCAAAATTCACAAATCCAATTGTCATTAATCACAACTGAGAATATTCTGCTACTTTACTCCAGTGTGGAGGTGGGGGGAAGGAAAACCCCACCTGGAAAGTATGTAGCAATTTAGAATCAAGTCGTTGTGAAATCATCATTCTTAATCCATTTTGTCCAGCCCAAGAATGGCTGAGTTGTATTTTTTGTGGTTTATATAGTTAATATTAAAATTGTTGTATTTTGCAGCCCCTATTTTTTATATTTTTTTTATAAAGAGGTTATAAATGCTAGCTTTAAATGTTTAGTTGTTCCATCTGTAAGCCTGGGACATTGCCCTCCTTAATAACAGCCCAAGATTCAACCTAAATAATTTGTTCATTTCATACATACTTAGTTGGTCAAAAGTAGACAGTCTAAGGATAGTTTTGTTTGTAAAGCTTTGAATCAGCAGGACTTTTCAGGCAGGGCCTCTTATCTTACCTAGAATCAAAAGCAGTTAGTCTTTTCTTGCCTGACTTGTTTCATGCACAGTTTATGAAATGTCTGCTTTAATGTAGATTAAGTACTTTTTAAAATTATTATACAAATATACAATACATAATATTGGTCCTACATATTTCTACTGAATTTATGAACACTGTTGCAAATCGTGCTATATTTTTAATATGAGTAACAACGTAAGTACAGTTCTTCATATTTCTACATCTTCATAGCTTCTGGTCCATTATTAGATTGTATTTGCCTTTAGTAATATTTTAGCTCTAGCCAGCCAATAGTATGACTTTTGTATCTGTAAAAAGTAACTACAAATGTAATACCTTGGCACTGTTTAAAGGTTCAATAGTTTAGTTAAAAATATGTATAATAGATTGATTTCCATTCTAACATAAATTTTGCTAATGTCAGCTAAAATTATAGAGTTAAAACTTCCCATTCCTCTTATTTTCAGCCTATATATTATCAAATACATATATTCTGTCATATTTATATTTTATAGATTGGAATACTGGGATATTTTCATATGGTTTTAAATTCAAATGGGTATGTCAACATTTAGGTATTTGTTTTATTCAGTAAAGCCAAAGGTTATTTAAGTTATGTGCATTTTGGAATATATGGGCTACTTATTCCATTGTGCAATTTTGGGCTCCAAATCATTTTGCATTTAACATATGACTGTTTGTATAACGTCCACGATAATTTAACGTAATGGCTGTGGATGTGGTACGACATTTTGTATATTTACCATCCTGTATGTAAATAAGGTATAAGTGTAAACATATTTTGTAGTATTGTGAGACATAGTTTACTTTATCCGTTTTAATTACAACAACACGTATTATGCTACTCAAGAAATTATTTAAAAGTTATGTACAAATAGTGGTTTGTACATAACACTTTAAATAACAATACATATTTACCTGCTTTGTCAGTAATCAAAACTATATCGGAAATCCAACAATTTGGATTACCGATAAAGCAGGTATTTAAACCACTGTAGGCCTATTCCCTGGTAATTCGGAGGGTAAAGATAAAAAAATTATACAAAATTACAGTAGTGTGCCCCGTACTGAGTATTTTTTTAAAAATTTTAATATATACGTTATTTTAAATTATAAAAATATGTATATGTTTTGGAGTTATTCAAAAAGTAAATGTAAAAGAAGTTATGTATCTATTTTATAGTACAGTTGTAATCTTTTATGCAAGCCCATTTGAAGATCCAAGGAGAAGCCAAACAAAAGGTTTACAACTACCCATCTTATTTGTTATACGTACTTAATGTTCAGCCCTCTAAACGTAATGTATGTCCTTTAGACAATTTGATTTGAGTTCTTACAAACTTTAAAATTGATAGCCTGACAGAGATCAAATTATTTTAGAAAATTTTAATTTAAACTGAACCAAATTTTTGGGTTGTTTAGGGTTTCTTACTCCTAGCTTAGTCAGAGCAATCCAAACCTAAATTTGTTAGAGTAGCGAATATAAATATTATTAAAGACATATGTTTAATTATTTTAAATTTATCCTAGCAGAGTTAGCAGAAGGTAAACTTACCACTTGCTTTCTTATACGACTAAAAGATAAATAATCAATGAGGTAGAATTGACAAATAAAACATTTTATCTTTTCCATCCAATTTTCCTACTGAAAATCACAACAGGATTTTGATTGGACAGGAACATGCAAATCAGCAGGCTCACATTACTGAATCCAACATCACTTATAAAAAATCACCACACAGTGTGTGTTTTAGCGAATTTCCCCTATAGGGAAGAAGCTATTACCGTAGTTGGCTTGGTAAGACCTAGGCTCGGGACCATGATAACTTTTCGTTTTGAGGTCCCCAGACCCCAAAAACACCATTTGTTTGAAACTGTATATATATATAAATATATATATATATATATATATATATATATATATATATATGTGTCCGTGGGTACGATAACTCTAGTAAAAATGGTCCGATTTTGATAAAATTTGGTACAAACGTGTAAAGCATTATTTATGACTTTAAATTCGAAAACCAGACAGATCGACCCATCTGAAGTGGTATTTTGGGGGGGTTTTGTACCCCAAAAATGGGTTTTTTGAAGTTTTTACATGTTATATTTTAAAAAGTCAAATTTTCCACCATTAGATTCAGCTTAAAAAAACACACAATTTGGTGTTTTGATAATTTTTCTACGACAATTGGTTAAAGAGATATTGAAAGTGCTAAACACAGTACGTTGTCCAATGCTATTCTTATGGAGAATAAGGAAAAAATTATAGCTCGCTTATTTATGAACGTAAACTAACAAAACTTGGTATACAGCTTCATCTGGTTGTGGTCTATTGTTATTTGCACAAAAACACAATTTTTAGTGATAATTACCATAGCAGCAAACCTGCGTCCTCAGCCCCCATGTTATTCTTATGGAGAATAAGTAAAAGGTCATGTATCCCTTAATTATGAACATAAATTAATAAAACTTGGTATGTTGGTTCACCTAGTTGAGTTATATTGATATTTGCATAAAAACCCATTTTTTGTGTTCCTTGTTGCAGCAAACCTACGTACTCATCCCCCATGTTATTCTTATAGAGAATAATTAAAATGGTATATATAGCTTATTTATGAATTTATATTGATGCAACTTGGTATGTGGCTTCTCCTAGTTGAGTAATATTGATATTTACATGAAACCCCATATTTGTTGTTCCTTGTTGCAGCAAACCTGCGAACTCATCCCCAATTTTATTCTTATGGAGAATAATTCAAATTTGACTTATCAATTATTTATCAATATATTTTAATGAAACTTGGTATGCGGCTTTATGTGGTATTAAGACATATATTTTGCATTGGAAATTCGCTGAGTACGCAGGTTTGCTGCAATGGGGGTATTTTAAGTTTATTGTCCTAGAGCTAACCTTACTAAATTGTTATAAACATGGCAAAAGCTTGTTATAAATATATGTAGTAAGGAGGTTTTCTGCAAGGGTATATTTTGAGTAGTTTTGGTGTAGAGCTGATGAGTCTTCGATATTGAAAATCCTGCATTTGATCAGTGAATTAAACAGGTGCTGAAACTGTCCAACCAAAAGAAATAGTAATTATGTATTCAGGGTTGGAGCCCAATATGGATATTTACCTTGCTGTTCTACGGTGTGAGTTCACTGAGTCCCTCTGCAAAACAAGGTTTTAATGACAAGTTCATGAGTACCCGGCAGCAACTTACCAACACCATCTACCAGAACTCAAGAGGTTAGTACAACTGAATAAGTATTTGTAGCCCGCGAGAGCTCGCATTGTGGTCTAAAAGACCGGTTTGGTACTTTTTTGATAAAAAATATATATTTTGTGGGTGTCGGCATTGTTAGCTGTTACTGTACCTCACATGGATGATTCCGAGAACACCGTGATATACATTCCGTAGTTTTTTAATTATAATAAAGTTTTAAAAGTTATTTGGTTTAAATCAGAAACAGGTTTTACACAATTTAAACTACATATTTTATATGTTTTTATAATAACTAACCTTATATTACACTAACTTTTACATATTTTTTTATTCATTGCATACTCTTTTACAAATATATGCAAAATTCTATACTTTTATGTCATTGTTTAGGGTTTGATCAGTTTACATTTATTAACATGCATAAATAAACAAACAGATTTTTTCAAAGGTATTTCAGCTGAGAACACCTTAAATTTCGTTGTTGTTATTGTTGTTCATCTGGATTAGGAAACCCGAGCTAAGCTGCTAGGAACGTCTTCCACAAGCGGGAATCTTGCGCAGGTTACCGGTAGGATAGAAAATAGCAGGAAAGGAAAGGGTGGGATGGCACAGGCAGCCAAACTGACCTTCCGTGCTTGTGTGATCAGGCTCAAACAGGCGGGACATTAGTATTTAAAAATCACCTTAAAATAAAAATACTTAGGGAGATAGAAAAGATAAATTTTGTGTTGGGCCCACATGAAACAAACACAACAAATATTCATTTAACAAATGTGAAAATAATTATGTAATGCAAATTCTACACATGATTTTGTTAAGAGTAGGGACTGAAGTAAATTTTAGTTTCAGTTGTGTTTAGTTTTATGATGAGTTCAGGGTTGTTTAAGTAAATGGTCAAAATGAGCATTTGCCTCTGGGCACAAGAACTTTGGAGGCAACATATCTGGAGGGCATGAAATATAAATTGAATAACATCACAAAATATTATAAAAAACAAATTACAAATTTTATCTATAAACTATAAAACATAATTATCCTACATTAAATAATTATAAATATTGTAGTCTCTGCAGTCACTACATAGAATATCATGAAAATGGAAGTAGCCAGTTATAGGTTTGTGTTTACTGGTTGTAAAAAACAGTTCCGACTCCCCTCTAATTTAGTTATTAATTAAAATAAACAAATATCCTTTAGGTAAGCAAGAGCATTTCAGGTGGTAACCAAGAACATTTATGGTTATATGCAGGTTTTTTATATAAACAAATCAATCTTTTAATTTTAATCAAGTTAATAACAGCACTTTATGTCAAAGTGTAGAATATTTGTTCTACTCTGTGGGGAAATTTATTTTTTCCTGGCAACACTGCTCCAGCTTAATTTTAAAATACTTATTTATGCGAGTGCGTGGGTTTTTATAGTTAGTTTATGTAAAAAACAAGAACAGGAATAGACTAGCTGTAGAGAACGATTTGAGATTAAAGATGAGCTTAATTGACCCTAACATATAAACTTTTTTTAAACATTAAATAATTTCTTGAGTAGCATAATACTTGTTGTTACAATTAACAGGATAGAATAACTACATCTCACAACACTAAAAAATATATTTACACTCATACTGTACTTACATACAAGACGGTACAAATACAAAAAAGATGGAAAAGTGCCATCTTTTATGGATATTTGCCGACTTGTATGTAAGTACAGTATGAGTGTAAATATATTTTTTAGTGTTGTGAGACATAGTTAATTTTGTCCTGTAAAACATTAACAACATCAGATTTTTCACTAACGCTCTTTTTGAGACATCAATGTTTATTTATTTGATTGTACATACTTTGATTTGTTTAGTTATTTTTTAAGTGACTACATTAACATTGCCATAAAAAAAGATAATATTTACTTTGTATGATTAACTATTGATAATTTTTATATTTTAAATCAATTAACATTAAAAATTTAAAAAATTGTGAAATAAGAATTTTGAGTATCCCCTAAAAATGGGGGATTTTGGGGGCAACTCAGCATTTTTAAATGTAAACTCCCTTTGAGTTTCCCCTCTTTTTAAAGACCTTTACAAAATTAGACAAATGGTGAAAATTATAGATCACTATTTCCATCCTAACCAAAAAGACAGCCAGTCAAAATTTAAATTATCGGTTTTGCCACTTTACACTGAAAAAAGAGTTAGTTTGTATTAGATTTGAGTGATTTTTTTGATAGAAAACTAGTAGTAGTTCCCAATAATAAATTGCTTAAAATAGATGATGGTAAAGATTCAAATTAGTTTTAAAATTAATTTCATTTCTTGAATAATTCCAAGGAAAGCAAAAAAGGCCTTACGAGCTAGAAAATGTAATCAAAGTTATTTAAAAAAATGTAAAAATAATATAGTTTTTTTATTTCTAGCAATTGAAAACACACCAAACATGAAATTTGAACTTTTACGGTGTTCAAGAATTGGCATGCATTTTGACTGGCCATAGTTTTTGTTAGGGAAGAGATAGCGGTCTCTAGTTTTCACCATTCCTCAATTTTTTGAGTTCTTTAAAATGAGCAGTCACTTAAAAGGGGTTTACATTAAACAGTTTTGAGTTTTTCCCAAAATTCCCCATTTTAGGGGACACTAAAACAAAGTCAACAATGTGAAAATATACTGCACCTTAAGTTACTATTACCATCCAAAGGATATTTGTTTATTTTCACTCAAAAGAAATTATAGGGGGGCCCGAACTTTTTTTACATCCGATAGATATATCAAGAAGCAGCTGTGAGCCAGTCAGAGTAGTGTTACCATTAGAAGAAATTTTAAGGCATATTGTTTACTGTAAATCGGGCATTAAATTAAATACCCTAAATTTATACAAAATATGGATTATTCTAGAAACGTCTAAACTAAAATTACTAAGGTAACTTCCCAAAAAGTGTCAAAGCTGGGATGGACTGATAGATTATACTGTGCTTTTACTGTGCACTGTTTCTCTTGGCAGCTTTTTCATGTGAACCTGTCTATTTTTGTGATGTAAACATTTATTTTTCAGTGCAATATTTTTTTTATTCATACTATTTATGGTTTTGGTCTGTGAGCAAAAAAAGGCCTATGTTGAAAATCTCTCCCCAAACAAAACTGAAAAGTCAATAATTAAAGACATGGCAATTGTTTTGATCATGAGTTGTTGAGGAGGGTTCACTCTAAAGTTGATGGAAAAATCAACTCTGATCAAACTCCCCTTTTAATACCTTTTTGGACTAAAAAATATCCAAATTACATAAATAGTGTGACAAAGACTTTGGTATTTATATTTCAGTATCAGACATTGGGTTATATTTTAAAATAAAGTGAAAATTGTCATAAAACCTATTTTTTTGAGGACGGAGAGCAAACACTCTGGGCCTAGGAGCACCTAAACCTTAAATCCAGCCCTTTAGTGAAGAGCTGATCCACCCCCTACCTAAGGGTGAAGGGGGTGAGATACAGCAAAATATCACAGGACTAAAGTTGTAGTTCGTCTAAAATCCGTGGCACGTGGTGGTCTTCGTTTTTCGATAGGACAACCCGTTCGGCTGCTAGAGCTCAAATAAAAAAAGACTACATTTTTATTTTTTGATTCACAATTATCTATTTTTTTGAGATAGTTCAAACTAAAAATAGTAGGATTTGGAAATAAAATGTGCAACGCACACGTATGCCATATCTCACGATCCTAGTTAAAGTATAAATGGTGATAAGAGCATTCTAATTAATAACAATTGTTCCAGAACCGGCATTTCCTTACTACTTATACTTATAAAACGGTAAAATCTATAGATTTTAAGAGTTTTTGATTTTCCGACAGGTTTAAGTAAAAAAAACTGGTCATATTTCTGCTGTTATTTACTGAGTGTGATGTAGACATACTGCGTGCCCAATATTAGGCCTCCATCAAGTATATTAACGTGATAGGAAATAAAAAACCGCCACAAAATCTCAAAATTTGAACAAATCTAGAGCTATCTAAGGGTGAAGGAGACGAGTTCCGACAAAATGTCATAGGACCAAAGTTGTAGATCTTGCAAAATCTGTAGCACGTGGTAGTAGGGGGCAACCTACTCGTGGTGGTGTCCGTTTTTTGATAGGACAATCCGTTTAACCGCTAGGGCTCAAAAACTGGAATTTTAAAATATGCCTTTTTTGGGGGAATTTAAATATTTTTTTTAGGGGGATTAAAATGAAAAATTGTCAAATTTGGCAACTTTCCTGGGGGTTACAAGATGAAAGCTACCTGCGTGCCAAATTTCAGGTTTCTAGCTCGTCTAGAAGTGGCCTAGAATTCGTATACCTCAGTGAGTCAGTCAGTTACACAAGCGGCTGTATATATATTAGATATGCTTCGCTCGCTGGGGGCTCCGCCCCCAGACCCCTATGGGGGTCTTCGCCCCCAGGTCCCTGTCGTAGTACCTATGGCACATGGTTTAATTACGCTAATAATCCGAGGTCCTATGTATACTCAAAATATAAAGTAGACTTATTGAGTGAACAAATTTAGGGCTAGCAGTACAATATTAGAGTATATAACAATTTTAAAATCGCTCCACCTCCGCCCCCAGGTCCCTCGAAAACCGCCTCTAAATCTCAAAATTTGAAAAAATCTAGAGCTATCTAAGGGTGAAGGAGACGAGATACGGCAAAAAGTCAAAGGACCAAAGTTGTAGATCTTGCAAAATCCGTGGCACGTGGTGGTGTCCGTTTTTTGATGGGACCATCAGTTCAGCCGCTAGAGCTCAAAAACTGTAATTTTAAAATAAGCCTTTTTGGGGGGTTTTAAATATTTTTTTAAGGGGGGTTGAAATAAAAAAATGTCAGTTTTGGCGATTTTCCTGAGGGTTACAAGCTATATGCTACCTGCATGCAAAATTTCAGGTTTCTAGCTAATATAGAAGTGTTCTAGAATTCGTATACCTCAGTCAGTCAGTCAGTGAGTTACACATGCGGCTGTATATACGGTATATTAGATTTATTCTAGTTTCAATATTATAATCATACCTTACATGGTGTGAACGAATGGACTTGCTTTGCTGTGAAGTATCACAAAGACACAATAAATAATCTGCAGGCCTTTATTTAAAAGATGGAAAATCCTGACTGTAATCAACATCTACACATTTCATTCCATCACCATAATGACAGAGTGGCAGAGTGGCTTTTAAGACAGAGTGGCATTGTGAACTTTATGCGTACTTCACAAGGCAAAGAGCAGACTTAAACATACCAACTCATCATACAAAGCTTTATGAAGAGAAACCATCTTATGCATGTGGTATATTCTGCAATTTCCTTCACAAACAATTTAATAAGCTTATCTCTTCAAACTTGTATGCTTTTTACATTAGGTAGAGTCAATTAAAAAAACACAAACAAAAAAAATAAAAGAGAGCCCTTGATAGAATAAAATAAAATGATTGGGACCCAATACAATCAGGCCTAAATCTGAAGTAGTGGTTTATGGTTGGAAACCCATTTGAGTCTAGTTTCTTCAATTAAAATGGGCTGTTGAACTATTGCTAAGAGTTGTGTGAGCACTGAAGTTCTTCTTACTTTTTATTATGGATTATTCCATTCTGTAATTATAATTATTATGTATGGTGTTAGCTTGAATTGAATTGAAAATATCTTTATCCATAAAGTATACAATGGTATACATCGAATGGCGTCATTAAACTAACTATCACTAACACCAGTTTACAATGTCAATAATCTTAAAATAGACATCTAGCTACAATTCAGCAAAATCATATAAAGGATTATCTATCAAATACATTTTTAACCTCTTTTTAAACTCCTCAAGATTACCTATGTCCTTCAATTTCACAGGTAACCTAGATAAAAATTGTGCACCAGCACATGATGTTTTTTTGTTAAAGAATGCGAGCTTGTGGGGATTAATGGCAATTTTATTTCTATTTCTTGTGAAATATGAGTGACTTGCGCCTAGCCTGGGAACCAAATAATTGTTTTTGCACAGTTGTTTTAAGTGGAGAGTTGTATGAAAAACATAAAGACTATAGACAGTCATTATGCCCAAACTAGAAAAATACTGACGAACAGAAACACCAAAATTCAAATTCAACATGGTACGTATTGCCCGTTTTTGAAGAAGGAGAATTCTACCCAAGTTCTGTTTTGATGTACCGCCATAAATAGCAATACCAAATGTGATTGACGATTCTATAAGTGCAAAGTAAAGAGTTTTTAAAGTGTTTATTGAACAAAATTTAGACATTCTATACAAAGCATATATACCTGAGGTGACTTTATTTACTACACGATCAACGTGGAGATTAAATGACAAATTTTCATCTACAATCAGACCTAAAAATGTTGTAGAACTAACTTTTTTCAAAGCTTGATCATTAATTTTTATTACAGGATCCACAGAGGGTTTACTTTTTCCAGCTTTGAACATAATATAGTTAGTTTTACTTGTATTTAATAATAATTTATGATTATTTAAAAAATTGTTTATACCTGTTAGACTTTGAATAGCACTAGTTTCCAAGTTATTTAGTATACTATCACTTATTTTTAAACTGGCATCATCGGCATACAGACACAACTTCTTTGATGGACTATTCAGAAATGAAAGTGCAATACCTCTTAAATAACAAAGAAATTGTGGGGGGGGGGCTTTATTAAATAATAAAGCTTGTGGGGAAATGCGCTCCAAAGTCATAAAATATTTTTATGGCAGAAAAAAGTAATGAGAATAATTAATGGCTTGGCCCCCAGAGAATCATGTAGACCTAGTTTTAATAACCATCAAATTTTAACTTTACCTTCAATGTATATTTTTACTAATTTATTTATGTTAGAAATAATGTCTCTGATTTTGAACAACAGTCCAGTAACCATAGTTATAACACAAAAACCAGAGAAAATCTCATCACACCTCATGTAGGATTAGCCAAAACTTTAAAAAGCCACTATACTACCAACAGTTAAAGCTCTTCAATAAGTTACCAATGTGTGTTAGATCATTAATTAAAAATAGTTTTAAGAATGTTGTGTCAAGTGGTTAAAGCAAAGAATCTTTTATTGCATTGAAGACTTTATGAACTTTGATTTTTCAGATGGACCTAATTTATGACTTGTTCTGACTTGAACTTTCAGTGTTGTTGATTGCTGTACAATGTAAAAATTTGACTTGTGCCTATTGCATTGTATACGTGTTTAATGGTATAAATAAAATCTTATTGAATTTTATTGTAGTCAGCAGCCGTTTCTTTACTAAGCGGAAACCATCAGTTTTAGCTTATATTTAAACTGGAGAATTTGCAGTTTTGCTCCTGAAAAAGACTACAGAAGACACCTCTCTCTCACATACACTCTAAACTTCAACACGGAAGAATAATCGATTTTCACATTATTTATTTTCTTATTCACCAAAGAAGTATCATAAATAGTGGTTTAGTAATTTGTTTATTGTATGAAAACTGGAGCTGGATTTTTAATCAACCATATAATTATTATATTTGTTACAGACCAAAATAATTTTAAAATAAATACCTCTATGTTATGGTCACGACCATTAGAGATGCCGCGAAATCCCAACATCATTCCGACTATTATAAGAACAAATAACCATACAATAATGTTACATAACATGGACCTCTCGATTTTTAAAGATGAAGATCTTCACTGCAGGGCCAGCCTATCCAACTATTCTGATTATGATGTACAGTTTGTGAAGGTATGTTCTCTTTCCAGCCTAACTAATAAATTAACTCCTAAGTTAATAAGGTTTGTTTTTAAAGAAGGCCTTCTCAAAACTCTCAAAAGAAATTCTTGCTAGGGTCTTTACAGACTTTGAGCCAATCCTTGTGACATTTTGTAATTAATTGTCATTGTTCATTTAATTTAAACAGCATTTAAGAGGGCATTTGTAATTCATTTGAAAATTATTGATATTATTCTAAAATTACTAATTCATACCAGATGTAAATAAAGTCCGAAACCCCTATTTTTTTATTTGTTAAAATAAACAAATATACTTTAGGTAGTGATAATAATTAAGGTGTAGTGTTTTTGAAATATCTGAGTGCCCTCAAAAATGGGGGATTTTGGGGGCAGCTAAACATTTTTAAATGCAAGTCCCCTTTGAGTGACCCCTCATTTTAAAGAGCTTTTAAACAAATAGAAAAATGTTGAAAAATAGATATTGCTATCTCTTCTTTAACGGAAATGGTGGCCTGTCAGAATTCATAAAAGTAAACCAGGAACCATATGAGCCACAGAGAAAGAACGAGGGCATTTCAAATATTTAAATTTTATGGTTTGACATTTTTCAATTGCTAGAAATAAAAATACTGGTTTAAAATATTTTGTGTAAAATTTGGACATGAATTATTATATAAACTGATGGTTCGCAGTTAACTTTTGATATGAACCTTGATTGGCCATCATTTTTGTTAGGGAAGATATAACAAACTCTAGTTTTCACCATTCATCTATTTTTTTAAAGCTCTTTTAAATGAGGGGTCACTCAAAGGGGGCTTACATTTAAAAATTGTGAATTGCCCCCAAAATACCCTATTTTTGGGAACATTCACAAATTTCAACCATGTCAAAAGATACTACAACCATACAACCATATACAACCATGTCCTTGAGTTATTTCACAACCCAAAGGATATTTAAAAAATAAATAAATAAAATAAATACGGGGGTTCGGACAGTTTTTACACTCGGTATATAGCACTGCTTAAGTTAAGTTTCTGGCTGCGAAGCAATGCAAGAACCTTCTCACATGTTCAAAAGACAACCATTTTTAACTTATCAAAATGGCTCTAAGGGATGTAACAATTTGAATTTACATTTGTTGAAAATTATTATAGAGTAATAGTATATATTATAAATTAGTTCATAATTAATACAAAAATATTGTATACATTTAAAACCCATTGTTCAGTAGTTTAGAATATTACGTACTTTGTTGCATATTGTAAACTGACGGTATGAATTTTTCTAATAAATTGTGGTAAGGAGTTTCTGATTTCTGTATATTGTTTACAAGTCATTTGAACATTTTATGATTTATTTAAGAGTAATTAAATTAGTTTTTCAGTTTACGTAGCGAAATAAAGAAAACTAAATATATTGAATACAATTTTCCATATATTTTCTTTGTATTAAAATCAACAGAAACATGTCAAAACTATTAGGTTTCAAGCTAAGGTCAGTTCATCTCATATGACTGTTCAAAGAATAAAAACTTGAATAACATTTAATGTTATTCCATATTCAATGTATATTTAAAACTTTGAACTGTTTTAATGCTTACAAATTTTTAAATTTTGACGAAAATCTGTAATGAATTACGGACGTTTTTGTGTGACCGGAAGATGGAATTTTGAATTCCGGAACATGTCATCATAATAGGTGACAGGATCAATTTTGAATTGTTTGGATGGAAAAGATATGTAAACCTGGTTTTAATGACATTTAAAATGTGTTGGGTCTCAATTTGAGCTCAGCTTAGTTTAATAATGAATTGTTTAATTACAATCTTTGATTTCTGTCTTTAATAGTTACCCCTTTAGCAATATATTAACTACGGTCCTATTGTTTGCAGGGCATTGAATGGCAAGACAGAATATATCTTCTTGTCTGCTTCCAGAACAGTGTTTGCAGCTTGTATTCTGCAACTTCTTATTGTGATATAACTTATCATCAACCGATTTCTGATAACGGAGATCCCACAGATGCTCTGTTTTTTGTTCAACAAGGGAAACTATATCTCACCATTCTTTTTCATGAACGTTCTTTTTCCGTTCGATTCAATAGAACAAATTCTCGATTAAGGTTAGTAATAAGAATAAAAGTATTACTGTTTTCTGGTGTTTCCCATTTAGCCTGGTTTAGTATGTAATAATCAAGACTGCAGTCTGCAGAGTGGTGATAGACTAATTACTTTTATAGAGTGGCTTTCCCCTGTAGGTCCCCGTCCCCACTCTCCTTAACATAAACCTCTTCCTCCTGACATTTTTCCTGATTTATTTCTTGATAATATTATGCTATAATATTTCATTAATATGATATCTTAGATAATAAGTATAAATTACACAAAGTAGTATAGAAACATTTTAATCTCACAAATTGTGTCACCGTTTAAAATTAGATCTAGTTTCACTTTTTGTCAGGCTCTCTTGAAAAAGAAGTATAATCAATGGTATAATCCAATATTCTAAACAGATATTCCAAAATGTTGTATATATTTAATTGCATAGTTTTACATGTTCAGTGTGGCACGCCGGATTTTTGGCGGTTGCCTAGCAAGGAAACAAATGCAGTTATCATGAATATACACGATTGCAGCGAATGCATTAAAAAAAGAGAAATGTTGCTTTAAAGCAAACTTTTTTATAAACTTTTTAAAAATGTTTTATAAACATATAATAAACTTTAAAAATGGTCTTTAAATACCAAACTTTATAATTATTTAGTTTATAAATTAGTAAAAGTATTATTTTGTAAGTAAGAAATATTTAGTACGGAAGAATAGATATGGATCTTGTAACCTTGCAAGTCATCAATCATGAGGAACACAAAAGGTGGGACTAGACAAAGGCTAACATTCTCACCATTATTATGAAACAAAATACAGTATTGAGAAGTCTCTGGAAGCCCAAAGAGTAACTATTCATTCTGTAATTTTACAGTAAGGGCCAAAGGACATTACGATAATTAGAAACCAAAACTGACTTTGATTAATGAAACCAAAATCAATTCTAAGGATTATTTCCAACTCTCTGGGGTTTAACTTACTGCTTGTATGATTAATATTTGTATTTTTGGTGGTCTTTGTACAAGTCTCTCAGTGATCATCAACTAGAGTCTTGGCCAGACTGAGTTATGAATAAAATGAGATATCCATTTAAAATCTTAAAACTAATTTGACAGTTGTAAGTTAAATATGTTATTGACACAGACATTCTAGAGTTTCTAATTTTTTAAATGGTAATTTCAAAAACATAAATTTTAGAATGTTTGGATAGTAAAAATTGTCTACCTATTATTTAAAAAATTGTTCTTTTCTTTCAAGCACTTTAAGAAAAACTAAAATAAAATATTGTAGGCATTGCAGTTGGTTCTAAAGAAATGTGTTAGCACTGTATGTAACATGAACATTAATTAATAATGTGTGAATTTTTGTAATTTTAAACGTCTTTATATTGTAGCCTCTAACATTTTTCTATACTAAATGTTAAAATATTTTAAGCGCTTTAATAAAAAATAATTTTAAATTGAACCTAAAGACCAAAAAAGACAGCCGAAAAATATATTGTTGTTAAAATTGTACAAATCATGCATGTTTGATGTGATGGGAGTGTTTAATTAGTCACAAAAGCCTGTAGTAAAAATTGTTATTTCTTTCAACTGAATTACTGAATTACTGCATTACTGAATTTGAAGTATACAATTATTTCATTTCATAATCATTCCATACCTACTTTAGTAAACAACTTGATGAATTTCAGATTTATAGCATTAAAATTAGCAACAAGTTTAAAAATTGTTACATTTTTTGATATTTTCCATTGTAATAACAATTTTACTTTAAAACATTGTAATTAATTTTAAGTTAAAAATACCCCCGTAGCAGCAAACCTGAGTACTCAGAAAATTCCCAAAGCATATATATGTATCTTAATACCACATAAAGCCACATACCAAGTTTCATAAATATACATTCATAAATAAACGATTTATGAAATTATAATTATTCTCCATAAGAATAACATGGCGGCTGAGTATGCAGGTTTGCTGAAGCAAGGAACACAAAAAATGGGGTTTTATACAAATATCAATATAACTCAAGTGGGTAAAGCCAGATACCAAATTTTATTAATTTATGTTCATAATTAAGGAACATAAGTAATTAAGTACACTGTACTTATTCTCTATAAGAATAACATGGGGCTGAGTACGCAGGTTTGCTGCTACGGGAACTATAGGCCAAAAAATGTTTTTTAGTGCAAATATCAATAGACTACAACGATATGAAGCAATATACCAAATGTCATCAGGATAAGTTGATAAATAAGCAAGATATACAATTTTTCTTATCCTCCATAAGAATAACATTGGACAACGTACTGTGTTTCGCACTTTCAATATCTCTGTAACCATTTGACGTAGAGCAATGGTCAAAACACCAAATTGTGCGTCTTTTTAAGCTGATTCAAATGGAAAAAAACAAAAACTAGGTCGATCTGTCTGGTTTTCGAACATAAAGTCATAAATGCTGCTTTACACGTTTATACCTAATTTCGTCAAAATCGGTTTATTTTTATGAGAGTTATCGTGCTCACGGACACACACACATATATATATATATATAAAATTATATATATATATATATACACACAGTTTTGAACGAATGGTGTTTTTGGCATCTGGGGACCTCAAAACGATAAGTAATCATGGTCCCGGGCCTAGGTCTTATCATGCCGACTACGGTAATAGCTTTTTCCCTATAGGGGAAATTTGCTAAAAGAAAAAATGAACCAAAATAACAATTCTGTTTTTGTACATCTGGTTTTGTTATTTTTACTAAGTGATGATCATTGATGTCCAAACATGGGCATTAGCATTTGTAGCCCCTGAAAGATATTTTTTGTTGGTTATTTGTTAGCTGTCTATGCTAGCGGCTTTAGTTACAAACGTTGTTAGAGGACAACGATCCAAACCTCTCAGTCATTTGTTATGTAGGAAAAATCTTATAGAAAACAAAAAGTACTTACCAGTTCTGGAGCTGATCTGTTTTGAGTTATTCAAAATCAATTTTGTTACCATTAAAGAATTGATATAATACCAGTCAACAGTTTTAAAGTCCAGTAATTTCCTATATTTGTTTCAAAACGTTTGCTCACTCACCAGGCCGGGACATAATAAAAATATCATCATTGCAGTTTAAAAACAAAATTCTAAAGAATTGCAATACCTTCCAGGCAGGAGTTTATAAACCAACATTTTAATATTCATGTAACAGTTTTGAAGACCTTCTACAATGAATAAACCTATTTTGTGGCTTGACAAAAGGGATGGAAGTCGCTATTTTCTATACATATATTTTTATATCCAAATGTTTTATTGTACTGAAAGCAGGAAAAGTAATTTAAGATGGCTTTCTGAGAAAAAAATTGTGCATTTGATTAAAGCATCTACCAGTGGCACAATCTGTACATGGATCCGGAGATAATTCCACATATTCACTCCATGGCCACTTGCATCACCTTGTTTGGCTACGAAGAAGACATCGTCCTTGTATTGGGGTGTCCTGATGATGAATCACTTAAGGTGGGTTTCTTCTTTCTCTTCACAGTAGCATAGGGCACAGCCTGCTGTAACCGAATAACACTGTGAATCTCACATTTGGCGGGATTTTTGATTGACGCCGCCATTTTGAATCACTGTAGAAACAAGACGCTTGACCACTCAGCAATGAGATTCGGCTCACGCTTTGGCCTTGGTGCTTTGTCTCAGTGGTGGGGGATTATGCTCCAGCAAAAATTCTTAACTTTCTGAACGATCCTTGTATTGATGCATTTGTATTTGTGATGTATGTTTATAGTTTAAAATTGGTTAATTTGACAATGTCTAATACTGTACATCACTTCGGTATGCCTGCAGACCAATACAAATCTTGAACCTTGAATGATGAATATTTATCGGGATTTCTAAAAATAGCTAAGTGTACTGCTGTTGTGGATAATTAAAAAGCTTTGACATTAAAAATCCAGTTTTGCTTTTTTTATAGACATTTGTTTATTGGATATTATATTCTAAATTTCGTTAAAAATATTTATTTCCACAATGCTGGATGAGATGATGGTATCAAGTTGGTTTTCTAAGTTTTGGCATTTATTTTTAAGCTTTTTTAATATGATGCATATTTTAAAGTCAGCATTAATGTCAGCCTTCTTTTAAATGATATAACTGCTGCACCATCAATGGGGGTTAGGTTCAATGGGGGAGGAGGGTCGTCCTACCCTCCTGCTGCACCATCAATGGGGGTTAGGTTCAATGGGGGAGGAGGGTCGTCCTACCCTCCAATATAAGGGTACATTACTCACCAGGGAATATTTTTTTTATTTGATCATAGGTACAGTTTTTTTAAAAATATATATATAAACCCAAGTAGCCTTTTTGAATTTGTTCTCCATTTTTATAGTAATTTATTTACTTTTAAACCAGACTAATTGTGTTTTTTTCAGTTTTCATCTCAAGTTTGGAGTCGTAAACCTAATGGTAAAATGACCCAAGTTCAACACCTACCAACGGACAGACCCATTTCTATTAATCATTTTATGGAGAGAGGAGAGAATTTCATCATAATCTTAGAAAAAGATCATGAGACATCAATTTACTGGTGGGAAGGTAAAATACTTCAGCAATTAACAAATATTACACTCAATAAAGAATTATGAATGTATGTCAGCTTGTTAAGATGTGTTATTGTCTACAACTTATTCTAATACAGATAGTGTGAGCTGAAACAAAAATATTGTTTCCATATAAAAAATCAATTTTACAATTCAGCTCTAAAATCAAAGTAACAAATTTCACAGGAAAGTTAGGAAGTCTCCTTAAGTGTGCCATGAATTCTCCTACTACCTAACAAATTTTTTGTAGACGGAAGTCAAAGTGTTCTTTGTTTTTACATGTTTCCTCGTGAAAAACACCATAGAGTCTTTTAGAATGCTACAGCCATAAAAGCATCTATGCAGTTACCCCGTAACTTGGACATAGGTGCCCAACCAAACCAGCCTAAATAATCACTTTAGCACATTCTCAAAAGTGCCACCAAACTTAGGGGGTTGTGTGTATTTGATGGTGCCTGGACCTTGCCCCTTGGATGCAAGCTACCCACAACAAACAGTTCTTGAAATCGATAGTGGAATTTTATTTTCAATATTATGCCTCAGCCAATGTGGCTGGATGAAAGAAACTTTGACGCGAGTTTGTCTAGGACCGCACAATGTCTGCAATAAGGATGTTTCTGGCTCTGCCTGTTGCAGAGATTTGGATGCAGAGGGTTACCCCTCCCCACCCACTCACCATAATGCTGTTGGCCCCGCTCTTATCAGTGATTTGTTTACGTTTCTAGACAGAAATATAAGTTGTTTTGAAACATTTGAAGACAGTCAGCCTTTATTTTCGCATAGGTTTGTAGTGCGTGTTGCATCGCGGCAGACAACCTATACTATTGTGCCGATGGGAAGTTCACTCTTTCATTAGCACATAAGCATAAAACATATGTCATAATTGTTCACTATAAAGGCAAAATTTTGTCCTGCCCACCTCCGAGAAATCCGGATTTTTCAAAATCCAAACCGGCCGTTCGTCACAATAGTCCGGATTTCTGAGAGTCTACTGTATGTGATTCGTGAAACAAAAAAGGTATTTAAAACAATTATTACTCCAAAATATGTATTCTTAATACATGAGACATCAATACTAGATTAAAATGTTTCACCATGACTATTTCAGGGAGCGAGTTTGTCAGATGGCTCTCTGTCGATGGATTGCAGAACTACTTCCAAGTAACAGTGAACAGCAACCTCAAGTACACAACTTTCTTGACATTCACTTACAGTGTGAGTTGATTTATACAGATATGTGATTGTTTATCCAACATGTCATGTTTTATAGCTTGTATTGTTTATTTTGATGGTTGACCAAATGTTTTATTCTGACTTGACCATGAACCCATCGACTTACCAAAACCAAAGTGTAAAACATGTACCGTTTTTCTATTTTTTAAATGTAATACACCAATAAAACATACATTGTTAGAGGAACCCTATTAGACGTTCATGAGAATCATAAAGTAATTTTAACTTTCATGTAGTCACATTTTTTACTATCTGTGCATGTTTTAGACAATAGACAATAGACAATAGACAATAGACAAATCTTTATTGTACATAACGCCTGAGAAACATTACATAAGTAATTTTTAAGCAGGTACATGGTCAAGTTTGTTTAATATTAACTAAGCCTAACACATTCAAGTTCCCTACCTCAAGCTTTCCTACCTTATATAAAATGTATACATAAACCATGTATAAATCATACGCTAAATTTTATCTATAAAAAACTCATCAACTCTATAATAAGCTTTATGGCTCAATGTCTCTTTCAGTTTAGATGTAAAATTTGTTATTGCTAAGCTTTTGTATGATTCAGGTATATGATTATAAATTTTTAATCCCATATAAAGTGGTCCAGTTTCAAATTTTTTATGACTATGATTTGGATATCGAAAAATGTTATTATTATTTTAGTATGATAGCTGTGATTTATTTTGTATTTTTCAAAAACAGATAATTTTGTATGAACAAATTTTGCTAGCTCAAGAATGTAAAGAGAAGGTAATGTTAGAATACAATGTTTTTTAAAATAAGGCTTACAACTAGTTCTTGGTTTTAAATGGAAAATTGTCCTAAGAATGAACTTTTGACACACGAACACTCTCCCGGCTTCTACAGAGTTACCCCATAAGGTAACTCCATAAGCCAACAGCGAGTGGACATATGCATAATAGACAGTTAAACAGACTTCTATAGATGTGACTTTAGTTAATATACTAATTGCATACCTTGTTGAACTTAATTTCTTACTTAAAAAATGTATGTGGTCAGACCAACTTAATTTTGAATCAAAATTTAAACCAAAAAATTTAACTACTTTAGTATTACTAATTGTAGGATCCATTAGATTATTTCTTAGCTTGAATTGCAAAATATTGGTCTTGTCCTCGTTTAATTTTAAACCGTGGTTCTCAAACCATTCATTAATTTTTGTAATGGTGTCATCAAGAGTAAATTTGATTTCACTAAAAGTTTTTCTTTTCAAAAGAGCAGTTGTATCATCTGCATATAGAGTGAAACTACAAATGTTTTTAGAAAAAAAAATTGGCAAGCTGTTGATATATACTATAAACAGTAATGGGCCCAATATGGAGCCTTGAGGCACACCATATCTTACAGTGGCCCATTTAGAATAATATTTGGTCGAATTTCTTGTTATTATTGTTCGTTGTTTACGATTGGATAAGTATGATTGCAGTAATTCTATAGCAGCCCCTTCAACGCCCATATTTTTCAATTTTATCAATAACAATTCATGGTCTACGCAGTCAAAAGCCCTGGACAAGTCACAGAAAACCCCCGCAGTTAACTGCGACCGATCCAGAGCCTCAAGAACATCACCGACAAATGTAAAAAGAGCTGTATGGGTGCTTAAATTTTTCCTAAAACCAAACTGTTCTTGGCATAATTTTGAGTTGCATTCCAAGTAATTAGAAATTCTAAGATAAATTACCTTCTCAAAAATTTTTGCTACATTACTTAATAAAGAGATTGGTCTGTAATTCTGACTAGAACCAAGCGAGGCTTTTTTTTTAATAGGTTTGATTTCAGAGAATTTGAACAAATCAGGAAAGACACCCTCCTGAAATGATTGATTGATGAGTTTAGCTAATACACCAGAAACAATATCAGCAGACCACTTCAATAATTTAGTGGGAACCTCATCCCAGCCACAAGCATTACTGTTACTTAAACTTAAAATTACATTCTTTACCTCAATTTCATTGGTAAAACAGAAATATTGTAAATTAGCCGTATTGTCCGACACTGTGGAACATTCATTAAAATACTTGTTATTATTGAAAGAGACATTTGGAACATTTAATATTTCCTTTATATTTGTAAATTGTACATTAAGATACTCCGCAATTTCTTTGGGGTCATTTATTACCCTCCCTCCGACCTCAATTTCAGTGTTAGTTTTACTTTTTGCCTTCAGACCCAATTCCTTCTTAACTACTTCCCACATTGCCTTACTAACAGATTGCCTTAACAGATTTCTTAATATAATCACCATTACACGATCTCTTAGCCTGAACAACAACATTTAAAAAAATTCTCTTATATTTTTTAACATAGGTCAAAAATGATTCCTGTCTACAAGTCTTCGCAAGTTGATGTAATCTTCTCTTATTTACTGAAGATACCCTAATACCTTGTGTTATCCAATTCTGTTGTTTCTGTTGTTTTGACCTGTTTATAAAATAAAATAAAAATGTGTCTGTTAAAATAAGTCACTTGTTTATTTTTTGCAAGTGCTGGAGATTGAAAAATAAAAAACTCCTTATTATACAAGTTTTGTTATGGGATAAATTAAAAGTAATGCTTAAAAGAATCAAATAGAATCAAATAAAAATATCTTTGTTCTCTCACAATTTTACTTTGAATTGTGTAAATTTTCTTTGATCTAAGTTATTTTTATGCTGATTTTTTCAATGTGGAAACCACTTCCTTAAGAATACCTGCCAACTGTGCAATGTTTTTCACTTAATTTTGCTTTGACAAAAAAAATTAAACCCTATTACACCAATTATTAGAACCATCTGTTTTAATCAAAAGGTAACCCTTTAAGATTACTTAGGTATTTATAGAATGTTATCTAATCCTGATTAGTTACAAGTAGAAAGGTCAATTTATTAGCCAACAACTCCATTTTTCTTCAGTTTCTTTGGTATCTGATTTCGTGTGCTAGCAGGTAGTATATACTTATACTACCTGCTTACTTATACTTATACTTATACTTATCTAAGATTGATTCTTGCTGTGTACTGGAAGGTAGTATTTTGAGATCATGTACATCTTCAACATTTTGCCCCAATTGTTCTCAGTGTGAAAAATAACCTCTCTGACTTAATGATTTATTATTACCATTATTTTTAAACTTTTAACACATTCGCTACCGACTCCATATTTGCACTTTCAATGTATACCGACGTCATGTATTTGCGACGCTCCGGTTTTCGCTATAGACCGACGTCACATATGTGTGACGCGTAGAGCGCTAACCACAGCCCGACGTCACGTATTTGTGACTCGAGCCTATTGTTACTAAGTACGCTTTGGCTGCCTGCCAGTATATTTGATTGTCTTTTTCACTGTATATCGGGCTATAGAAATGTCTGTCACATATGAGGTCGCTTGGTCCGAGCGTACCATTTTTTTTCTACCGGTATCATGTATTTCAGTAGGAGTAATTGTAAATCGTATTAATTTGTTGTTTAGCCTATATATTATCGATACAATGTTATATTGTTTATTAACTCTTTTAGGCATATTTTCGAAGTAATAGGCATTACTATATGCCCATTACTATATTTTGCAGTTTGCACAAGGAGTAATCTTAAGTCTTGTTCACTTGTTTTTTTGTTTTTTTTTGTATCTTACTGATGTAAATATTCATTCATGATTTTACTTTTTATCACATTTTCGATTAGCTTTTTAGCTTTTTCCCAGTATCATATTTTATGAATTGGCAAAAATAGTAATCTAAAATCGTGTTTACTTGTTGTTTAGCCTATATTTTATCGACACAATTTTATATGTGTATTGACCCTTTTTAGCGTAATTTTCAAAGCAACAGGCCTATGCCCATTACCATATTTTGCAGATTGATACAAGGAGTAATGACAAATATTGTTCACTTGTCGTTTTAATCTTTTTGTCATAATTGTTCATGTTTATAAACACTTTTTTACTTATATTTAAAACAATATAGTTTTTCCTCTTTGGATAAACATAAGTTTTTTTAACTGAACAGTGTTTCTTTATTTTTCTTACCAATACAATTTGATCAAATATATTGTATCTTTGAGTCTCACATGTGTGACAGTTGGTCAGCAGTACAATTCATATATATTGTATCTTTGAGTCTCACATGTGTGACAGTCGGTCAGCAGTACAATTCATATATATTGTATCTTTGAGTCTCACATGTGTGACAGTCGGTCAGCAGTACAATTCATATATATTGTATCTTTGAGTCTCACATGTGTGACAGTCGGTCAGCAGTACAATTCATATATATTGTATCTTTGAGTCTCACATGTGTGACAGTCGGTCAGCAGTACAATTCATATATATTGTATCTTTGAGTCTCACATGTGTGACAGTCGGTCAGCAGTACAATTCATATATATTGTATCTTTGAGTCTCACATGTGTGACAGTCGGTCAGCAGTACAATTCATATATATTGTATCTTTGAGTCTCACATGTGTGACAGTTGGTCAGCAGTACAATTCATATATATTGTATCTTTGAGTCTCACATGTGTGACAGTTGGTCAGCAGTACAATTCATATATATTGTATCTTTGAGTCTCACATGTGTGACAGTTGGTCAGCAGTACAATTCATATATATTGTATCTTTGAGTCTCACATGTGTGACAGTTGGTCAGCAGTACAATTCATATATATTGTATCTTTGAGTCTCACATGTGTGACAGTTGGTCAGCAGTACAATTCATATATATTGTATCTTTGAGTCTCACATGTGTGACAGTCGGTCAGCAGTACAATTCATATATATTGTATCTTTGAGTCTCACATGTGTGACAGTTGGTCAGCAGTACAATTCATATATATTGTATCTTTGAGTCTCACATGTGTGACAGTTGGTCAGCAGTACAATTCATATATATTGTATCTTTGAGTCTCACATGTGTGACAGTTGGTCAGCAGTACAATTCATATATATTGTATCTTTGAGTCTCACATGTGTGACAGTTGGTCAGCAGTACAATTCATATATATTGTATCTTTGAGTCTCACATGTGTGACAGTTGGTCAGCAGTACAATTCATATATATTGTATCTTTGAGTCTCACATGTGTGACAGTCGGTCAGCAGTACAATTCATATATATTGTATCTTTGAGTCTCACATGTGTGACAGTCGGTCAGCAGTACAATTCATATATATTGTATCTTTGAGTCTCACATGTGTGACAGTCGGTCAGCAGTACAATTCATATATATTGTATCTTTGAGTCTCACATGTGTGACAGTTGGTCAGCAGTACAATTCATATATATTGTATCTTTGAGTCTCACATGTGTGACAGTTGGTCAGCAGTACAATTCATATATATTGTATCTTTGAGTCTCACATGTGTGACAGTCGGTCAGCAGTACAATTCATATATATTGTATCTTTGAGTCTCACATGTGTGACAGTTGGTCAGCAGTACAATTCATATATATTGTATCTTTGAGTCTCACATGTGTGACAGTTGGTCAGCAGTACAATTCATATATATTGTATCTTTGAGTCTCACATGTGTGACAGTTGGTCAGCAGTACAATTCATATATATTGTATCTTTGAGTCTCACATGTGTGACAGTTGGTCAGCAGTACAATTCATATATATTGTATCTTTGAGTCTCACATGTGTGACAGTTGGTCAGCAGTACAATTCATATATATTGTATCTTTGAGTCTCACATGTGTGACAGTCGGTCAGCAGTACAATTCATATATATTGTATCTTTGAGTCTCACATGTGTGACAGTTGGTCAGCAGTACAATTCATATATATTGTATCTTTGAGTCTCACATGTGTGACAGTCGGTCAGCAGTACAATTCATATATATTGTATCTTTGAGTCTCACATGTGTGACAGTCGGTCAGCAGTACAATTCATATATATTGTATCTTTGAGTCTCACATGTGTGACAGTCGGTCAGCAGTACAATTCATATATATTGTATCTTTGAGTCTCACATGTGTGACAGTTGGTCAGCAGTACAATTCATATATATTGTATCTTTGAGTCTCACATGTGTGACAGTCGGTCAGCAGTACAATTCATATATATTGTATCTTTGAGTCTCACATGTGTGACAGTCGGTCAGCAGTACAATTCATATATATTGTATCTTTGAGTCTCACATGTGTGACAGTCGGTCAGCAGTACAATTCATATATATTGTATCTTTGAGTCTCACATGTGTGACAGTCGGTCAGCAGTACAATTCATATATATTGTATCTTTGAGTCTCACATGTGTGACAGTCGGTCAGCAGTACAATTCATATATATTGTATCTTTGAGTCTCACATGTGTGACAGTTGGTCAGCAGTACAATTCATATATATTGTATCTTTGAGTCTCACATGTGTGACAGTCGGTCAGCAGTACAATTCATATATATTGTATCTTTGAGTCTCACATGTGTGACAGTTGGTCAGCAGTACAATTCATATATATTGTATCTTTGAGTCTCACATGTGTGACAGTTGGTCAGCAGTACAATTCATATATATTGTATCTTTGAGTCTCACATGTGTGACAGTCGGTCAGCAGTACAATTCATATATATTGTATCTTTGAGTCTCACATGTGTGACAGTCGGTCAGCAGTACAATTCATATATATTGTATCTTTGAGTCTCACATGTGTGACAGTTGGTCAGCAGTACAATTCATATATATTGTATCTTTGAGTCTCACATGTGTGACAGTTGGTCAGCAGTACAATTCATATATATTGTATCTTTGAGTCTCACATGTGTGACAGTTGGTCAGCAGTACAATTCATATATATTGTATCTTTGAGTCTCACATGTGTGACAGTCGGTCAGCAGTACAATTCATATATATTGTATCTTTGAGTCTCACATGTGTGACAGTCGGTCAGCAGTACAATTCATATATATTGTATCTTTGAGTCTCACATGTGTGACAGTTGGTCAGCAGTACAATTCATATATATTGTATCTTTGAGTCTCACATGTGTGACAGTCGGTCAGCAGTACAATTCATATATATTGTATCTTTGAGTCTCACATGTGTGACAGTCGGTCAGCAGTACAATTCATATATATTGTATCTTTGAGTCTCACATGTGTGACAGTTGGTCAGCAGTACAATTCATATATATTGTATCTTTGAGTCTCACATGTGTGACAGTCGGTCAGCAGTACAATTCATATATATTGTATCTTTGAGTCTCACATGTGTGACAGTTGGTCAGCAGTACAATTCATATATATTGTATCTTTGAGTCTCACATGTGTGACAGTTGGTCAGCAGTACAATTCATATATATTGTATCTTTGAGTCTCACATGTGTGACAGTTGGTCAGCAGTACAATTCATATATATTGTATCTTTGAGTCTCACATGTGTGACAGTTGGTCAGCAGTACAATTCATATATATTGTATCTTTGAGTCTCACATGTGTGACAGTCGGTCAGCAGTACAATTCATATATATTGTATCTTTGAGTCTCACATGTGTGACAGTTGGTCAGCAGTACAATTCATATATATTGTATCTTTGAGTCTCACATGTGTGACAGTTGGTCAGCAGTACAATTCATATATATTGTATCTTTGAGTCTCACATGTGTGACAGTCGGTCAGCAGTACAATTCATATATATTGTATCTTTGAGTCTCACATGTGTGACAGTTGGTCAGCAGTACAATTCATATATATTGTATCTTTGAGTCTCACATGTGTGACAGTTGGTCAGCAGTACAATTCATATATATTGTATCTTTGAGTCTCACATGTGTGACAGTTGGTCAGCAGTACAATTCATATATATTGTATCTTTGAGTCTCACATGTGTGACAGTTGGTCAGCAGTACAATTCATATATATTGTATCTTTGAGTCTCACATGTGTGACAGTTGGTCAGCAGTACAATTCATATATATTGTATCTTTGAGTCTCACATGTGTGACAGTTGGTCAGCAGTACAATTCATATATATTGTATCTTTGAGTCTCACATGTGTGACAGTTGGTCAGCAGTACAATTCATATATATTGTATCTTTGAGTCTCACATGTGTGACAGTTGGTCAGCAGTACAATTCATATATATTGTATCTTTGAGTCTCACATGTGTGACAGTCGGTCAGCAGTACAATTCATATATATTGTATCTTTGAGTCTCACATGTGTGACAGTTGGTCAGCAGTACAATTCATATATATTGTATCTTTGAGTCTCACATGTGTGACAGTTGGTCAGCAGTACAATTCATATATATTGTATCTTTGAGTCTCACATGTGTGACAGTTGGTCAGCAGTACAATTCATATATATTGTATCTTTGAGTCTCACATGTGTGACAGTTGGTCAGCAGTACAATTCATATATATTGTATCTTTGAGTCTCACATGTGTGACAGTTGGTCAGCAGTACAATTCATATATATTGTATCTTTGAGTCTCACATGTGTGACAGTCGGTCAGCAGTACAATTCATATATATTGTATCTTTGAGTCTCACATGTGTGACAGTTGGTCAGCAGTACAATTCATATATATTGTATCTTTGAGTCTCACATGTGTGACAGTTGGTCAGCAGTACAATTCATATATATTGTATCTTTGAGTCTCACATGTGTGACAGTTGGTCAGCAGTACAATTCATATATATTGTATCTTTGAGTCTCACATGTGTGACAGTCGGTCAGCAGTACAATTCATATATATTGTATCTTTGAGTCTCACATGTGTGACAGTCGGTCAGCAGTACAATTCATATATATTGTATCTTTGAGTCTCACATGTGTGACAGTCGGTCAGCAGTACAATTCATATATATTGTATCTTTGAGTCTCACATGTGTGACAGTCGGTCAGCAGTACAATTCATATATATTGTATCTTTGAGTCTCACATGTGTGACAGTTGGTCAGCAGTACAATTCATATATATTGTATCTTTGAGTCTCACATGTGTGACAGTCGGTCAGCAGTACAATTCATATATATTGTATCTTTGAGTCTCACATGTGTGACAGTCGGTCAGCAGTACAATTCATATATATTGTATCTTTGAGTCTCACATGTGTGACAGTTGGTCAGCAGTACAATTCATATATATTGTATCTTTGAGTCTCACATGTGTGACAGTTGGTCAGCAGTACAATTCATATATATTGTATCTTTGAGTCTCACATGTGTGACAGTCGGTCAGCAGTACAATTCATATATATTGTATCTTTGAGTTTCACATGTGTGACAGTCGGTCAGCAGTACAATTCATATATATTGTATCTTTGAGTCTCACATGTGTGACAGTCGGTCAGCAGTACAATTCATATATATTGTATCTTTGAGTCTCACATGTGTGACAGTCGGTCAGCAGTACAATTCATATATATTGTATCTTTGAGTCTCACATGTGTGACAGTCGGTCAGCAGTACAATTCATATATATTGTATCTTTGAGTCTCACATGTGTGACAGTTGGTCAGCAGTACAATTCATATATATTGTATCTTTGAGTCTCACATGTGTGACAGTCGGTCAGCAGTACAATTCATATATATTGTATCTTTGAGTCTCACATGTGTGACAGTTGGTCAGCAGTACAATTCATATATATTGTATCTTTGAGTCTCACATGTGTGACAGTTGGTCAGCAGTACAATTCATATATATTGTATCTTTGAGTCTCACATGTGTGACAGTCGGTCAGCAGTACAATTCATATATATTGTATCTTTGAGTCTCACATGTGTGACAGTCGGTCAGCAGTACAATTCATATATATTGTATCTTTGAGTCTCACATGTGTGACAGTCGGTCAGCAGTACAATTCATATATATTGTATCTTTGAGTCTCACATGTGTGACAGTTGGTCAGCAGTACAATTCATATATATTGTATCTTTGAGTCTCACATGTGTGACAGTCGGTCAGCAGTACAATTCATATATATTGTATCTTTGAGTCTCACATGTGTGACAGTTGGTCAGCAGTACAATTCATATATATTGTATCTTTGAGTCTCACATGTGTGACAGTCGGTCAGCAGTACAATTCATATATATTGTATCTTTGAGTCTCACATGTGTGACAGTCGGTCAGCAGTACAATTCATATATATTGTATCTTTGAGTCTCACATGTGTGACAGTCGGTCAGCAGTACAATTCATATATATTGTATCTTTGAGTCTCACATGTGTGACAGTTGGTCAGCAGTACAATTCATATATATTGTATCTTTGAGTCTCACATGTGTGACAGTCGGTCAGCAGTACAATTCATATATATTGTATCTTTGAGTCTCACATGTGTGACAGTCGGTCAGCAGTACAATTCATATATATTGTATCTTTGAGTCTCACATGTGTGACAGTCGGTCAGCAGTACAATTCATATATATTGTATCTTTGAGTCTCACATGTGTGACAGTTGGTCAGCAGTACAATTCATATATATTGTATCTTTGAGTCTCACATGTGTGACAGTTGGTCAGCAGTACAATTCATATATATTGTATCTTTGAGTCTCACATGTGTGACAGTCGGTCAGCAGTACAATTCATATATATTGTATCTTTGAGTCTCACATGTGTGACAGTCGGTCAGCAGTACAATTCATATATATTGTATCTTTGAGTCTCACATGTGTGACAGTTGGTCAGCAGTACAATTCATATATATTGTATCTTTGAGTCTCACATGTGTGACAGTTGGTCAGCAGTACAATTCATATATATTGTATCTTTGAGTCTCACATGTGTGACAGTCGGTCAGCAGTACAATTCATATATATTGTATCTTTGAGTCTCACATGTGTGACAGTCGGTCAGCAGTACAATTCATATATATTGTATCTTTGAGTCTCACATGTGTGACAGTCGGTCAGCAGTACAATTCATATATATTGTATCTTTGAGTCTCACATGTGTGACAGTCGGTCAGCAGTACAATTCATATATATTGTATCTTTGAGTCTCACATGTGTGACAGTTGGTCAGCAGTACAATTCATATATATTGTATCTTTGAGTCTCACATGTGTGACAGTCGGTCAGCAGTACAATTCATATATATTGTATCTTTGAGTCTCACATGTGTGACAGTCGGTCAGCAGTACAATTCATATATATTGTATCTTTGAGTCTCACATGTGTGACAGTTGGTCAGCAGTACAATTCATATATATTGTATCTTTGAGTCTCACATGTGTGACAGTTGGTCAGCAGTACAATTCATATATATTGTATCTTTGAGTCTCACATGTGTGACAGTCGGTCAGCAGTACAATTCATATATATTGTATCTTTGAGTTTCACATGTGTGACAGTCGGTCAGCAGTACAATTCATATATATTGTATCTTTGAGTCTCACATGTGTGACAGTCGGTCAGCAGTACAATTCATATATATTGTATCTTTGAGTCTCACATGTGTGACAGTCGGTCAGCAGTACAATTCATATATATTGTATCTTTGAGTCTCACATGTGTGACAGTCGGTCAGCAGTACAATTCATATATTGTATCTTTGAGTCTCACATGTGTGACAGTTGGTCAGCAGTACAATTCATATATATTGTATCTTTGAGTCTCACATGTGTGACAGTCGGTCAGCAGTACAATTCATATATATTGTATCTTTGAGTCTCACATGTGTGACAGTTGGTCAGCAGTACAATTCATATATATTGTATCTTTGAGTCTCACATGTGTGACAGTTGGTCAGCAGTACAATTCATATATATTGTATCTTTGAGTCTCACATGTGTGACAGTCGGTCAGCAGTACAATTCATATATATTGTATCTTTGAGTCTCACATTTGTGACAGTCGGTCAGCAGTACAATTCATATATATTGTATCTTTGAGTCTCACATGTGTGACAGTCGGTCAGCAGTACAATTCATATATATTGTATCTTTGAGTCTCACATGTGTGACAGTTGGTCAGCAGTACAATTCATATATATTGTATCTTTGAGTCTCACATGTGTGACAGTCGGTCAGCAGTACAATTCATATATATTGTATCTTTGAGTCTCACATGTGTGACAGTTGGTCAGCAGTACAATTCATATATATTGTATCTTTGAGTCTCACATGTGTGACAGTCGGTCAGCAGTACAATTCATATATATTGTATCTTTGAGTCTCACATGTGTGACAGTCGGTCAGCAGTACAATTCATATATATTGTATCTTTGAGTCTCACATGTGTGACAGTCGGTCAGCAGTACAATTCATATATATTGTATCTTTGAGTCTCACATGTGTGACAGTTGGTCAGCAGTACAATTCATATATATTGTATCTTTGAGTCTCACATGTGTGACAGTCGGTCAGCAGTACAATTCATATATATTGTATCTTTGAGTCTCACATGTGTGACAGTCGGTCAGCAGTACAATTCATATATATTGTATCTTTGAGTCTCACATGTGTGACAGTTGGTCAGCAGTACAATTCATATATATTGTATCTTTGAGTCTCACATGTGTGACAGTTGGTCAGCAGTACAATTCATATATATTGTATCTTTGAGTCTCACATGTGTGACAGTTGGTCAGCAGTACAATTCATATATATTGTATCTTTGAGTCTCACATGTGTGACAGTCGGTCAGCAGTACAATTCATATATATTGTATCTTTGAGTCTCACATGTGTGACAGTCGGTCAGCAGTACAATTCATATATATTGTATCTTTGAGTCTCACATGTGTGACAGTTGGTCAGCAGTACAATTCATATATATTGTATCTTTGAGTCTCACATGTGTGACAGTCGGTCAGCAGTACAATTCATATATATTGTATCTTTGAGTCTCACATGTGTGACAGTCGGTCAGCAGTACAATTCATATATATTTTCATCAGTAGAACAATGCTATATATGTGATGCAAAATAAAAATCTATAAAAATGTACAATTGTTCTTTATAAATGAGTCAGATGTTGTTTATTGGTATTTTTAACCATAATAATAGTTGAAACTTACATCAAACATTTGGTCTGGAGGTATGTTTTTTATTTTTGCATTGGTCTATTCTGGAAGTATATAATTTACAGCTGGTACCTACGAACACCCATGCGTCACACATACGTGACACTCGGTAGTGAACGTGTTAAACATCTCTCTCTAGCTTTTCCTAGTATCTAAACCAGGTACATCTTATGGATCCTCTTTTTTTTGCTGCATCAAAGGTTAAGTACGATGCCCCCTTCCAAGTTTGGTAGTTACCAGATTATTTTTATATTCAATTCAAATAATTAATTTTATGCTGTTATTGGCTATTGTTGTTTGTGTCACTCATGTTTATTTTTTTTTACAAATAACAATGTCTAGAAACGTTGTATGACCCTTCCTTTCTACCTAAAATAAAGATGGCACATCTTCACATCTTCAACTATAAATTATTGATTTGGCCAGTTTTTTTAACGATTATCATTAATTCATTATGAGTTGTATTTACTGCAGTGACAGTATTGTATTAATGCAATCTTATTTCCACTTAACAGCAGAAAAGTACTCAATTGGGATGTATTACAATATTTTATCAGATGTTTGGCAATTATATATTTAATATTCAAATCTTGTTTCAGAATGTTCTTAGAATATACCTAATGACCTCTGTCAAACTGGATAAAGTTTATGAAACAGAATTCTCAGGTGGTGACATGAACGAAAAGATGTCAGTTTTAAGGGTAGCAGTGTTTGAAGAAAATGATATCACCTATATGCTGGTATTAACAAAATCTGAAAGTCTAATCTACATTTCCTTACATAAAATCAATATACAGGTTTTGGACACAATTGCCACTGGTGAGTTTATGAGAATACTTATTTGGTTGGAGGGTAGGTTGGATCTCATGTACATGATTAGTATTAACACAATAACTTTATTTTTTGCTAGTGAGAGTATGTTCATTGGTGATAGGGCTATAACTCTTGTACATAAATGTACGTTGGGTCAGTCGGCATCCAGTCGTGGCAGCGTGGCGACAGCTTGATTTTTTCTGTCGTTCATTAAAGTGTATACGGCTAAAAATCTCTTGCCAAGTGCAATTACGTTCTGTAATGAAGTTTTTTATTTTTATCTCAATGCCTATGAAATTTTTGTTAAGAGGACAAACAAATGTGTTTAGGGAAAGTGGTCAAAACCCCTCAATTAAGCGAGGGGGTTTTTGACAATCAAACAATATTTCTGAGGCAGTAGTTCACCCAGAACTCAGATATGTAGGGGCAATAAATTATGAGACAGCAATTGTTGTACAAAATGGGGTTGTTTGATCAAAAGAGACCAAGCAACATCCTCAGTGAGGAAAGAAGAGGCAAAAACTGCTATAGTAGAGTCCAAACATTGTGTTTTGTGTTGTGATTTGTAAAAATAATTGTTAAGATCCATAAAAACTAACCCCTATCCTCTCTGTCAGTACAAACAAAACAGTCTTGGAATTTGGGCTTTTATTTGAAGATACAGTAGAAGCTCTCTTAACTGACCCCTACGGGACCCGGGCCATGGTCTGATAAAGAAAAAGGTTGGTTAAACAGAATAATACTGGAAACAGCCAAAATAAGCGTTAGAAACAATCAAACTTGTGAAGTATGGTAAACATATTGAGAGCAACTGACTGAATTTTACCTTTTACGGGAAAATGTAATCGACCTGTTGCAACCTGAAAGTTATTTGCAGAACAATATCGCGACATCAGATGCCGCGGCGGAAGTTTGTCTATTCTTGGAAGACGGTCGGTTAATCCGACGGGCCGGTTGATCCAAGGTCGGTTAAAAGAGCTTCCACTGTAGAATTGTCTCAAACCTTATCACTGATATTTGTTTACAGATTTATCAACAGATGACATGCTTCTTTTATTCTTTATCTTAAACATTTGTTCGGTCCTTTTTGAACAAATTAACCCATTTTCTAGCAAATATTACCAACCAAATAGATATACGTTATAAACTTTTACAGATATAAAATTTACCTTAGCATGTTTCTTTGTTGCGACAAACAGGGCCGGATTTAGATGTTTGCCCCTTTGCAAAATTAACACTGCCGCCCCCCCCCCCACACTCGTTTCACGTTTCACACTAGATAATGTCAAAACACACACTAGCAGTCACAGTAGTTAATACTAACGGTAGTCGACAATAACAACTTCAAGCGGCTAACAGATGAGCGAGCAACCCAATGTTTTCACAGCCACAGCTAGTAGGCATAGGCAACTAACTTACGGACAGCAAGAGCGAGTATATTAATTTATGTCTCAGCCCTGTCAGGCACCGCGCTTACGAATAGCCGGAGATAAACTAATGATTCCGAAGGCTGCGCTGCCATTCAGAACCAACGTTCTCGGAGATGGTCGAAGAGAACGAGCCAGACTTCGGGGCAACTCTTGTATTTCTCTTCGAAGTGCAGAGCCCGTCAGGGCCGAGACATAAACAGCAGACTGTTAGCGCCATCCTTAGCCAACGCGAGGCCTGGTGCAAGAAATATTCGCGAGGCCTTTCTTTTTCAATGACTACCACTCCTCTCCCTCTGCCACTCCTTCTTCCAACTCCCCTCCCCCGCACTTCTACCTTACATGTTTATGTGATAAACTACGTAATTAAATAGTAAGTGATAAGTAAGCGAATAGTAAGTGGTAAGTGATTTTAAAAAGACTTTATATAAATGACAAACCTAGAAAATTATTACTTATAACTAAATATATATAATTTCAATCATAACCCTCAATATTAAGGTAAAAAATCAAACATAACCCTTATATACTTCCTGTACACAACCAAGTCTGTGTCAGACAGCAGTACAGCATTAAAGCACAACTCTCACACTAATCCACGTACTTTTGAACTTCATGTTATCATTAGCCTACGTACTGCATTAGTTGTTTGTGCATTGTATTTATTTTTTGTACACATTTTTAATCATCAATAATCTACAAGTCTGCTCCCTGCCATAACCATGACGCCTCTAGCTTCCATGTAAAAAAATCCCTTGAGTGCGAGGCCTTCGTAGGCCCGAGGCCCAGTGCGGCCGTACTTGTCGCACCGCCCTGAGGACGGCGCTGTAGACTGTGGACTGAGGCTTGCGCACGCGCTGCAATCATCGCGACGACAGTGAATGGCAAAGCGGCAGAGCAGAGATACAATTGTTAAGCTCAACTTGTACCTTGTTTGCACTGTTATAAGCGGACAGTGGAGATTAGTACAGAAACACTGCCCTTTTTTGCACTTTCCGAACAAAGCCGACGCCTATTTATTTTCTCTCATAGCAATATCGAAATATCACCACTGGTTGTATCACAAAGAATTATTTTTTTAATTTGCTGCCCCCAACATTTTTCGCCCTGTGTAGCTGTACATATTGCACATGCCTAAATCCGCCCCTGGCGTCAGATTTCATCAACATAGCGATAAGTTCACAGCATTTGTGGGCACTAGTGTTTTGTCATAGTTAACATTGTATCATGGTAAACGACACAGTTATATAAATATAAACGTGAACCAATATATAGCGGAAAAGATTATGCGGTGGCTATATTTTATACATATTGTTTAACTGATTTCAGCTTGTAATTAAATAATCTACATACTAAAATCTAGTGATAAGAGAAAAATTCCACTACCCAACTTGATGCCAACTGTCCTAACTTGCATATGCATAAAAGAATTATGGCACTACCCCCCAAAAATAAATTATTGAGGTATAGGTTACCTTCGAACCGCTCTTGTTAATAGTTCCTGTTACCGGTGTTTACGTGTTAACATTTATTCTCTTGTATATATTTTGAGTTTAGGTTGTGCAATATCCCTTATTTTAAAATTAAAGGAATTTAACTCTATCAGAATTAGAAGTATTAATTAGAAGTGAACAGTGAGTTTACAAATTTATGAGTTTAATTCTATTTATCGTCTCAGAGGTGCCCAGCGAAGTCCACAGGAGCAAGACGGCTCAGGAAGCCCTTGACTCTGTCTACAGAGCGGTCGAATCTCTCAAGAACAAAATGGAACACCTTCATGCTCTTTCATCTTCAGTTTTACTCACAAACGAGAATGCCACCATCAGACACGGAGTTGTTACAGGTTTGATTGAGTGACCAAAAGTAAATAAAATACCTACTCAAGTTTTTACTAGGGGTTTCAATCGCGGGATTTCAGGATTGCTTTAGGTAAATGCTGGCATTACATAAATTTAGTTTTAATAAATAACTACTAATATTTAAAGTGACGATCAAAGCAAAATATTTTGAAGTAGACGATAAAACTGTTTGGGGGAGTGAAAATAACGATTTTCTGTCTTTAGATAAAGAAAATTTATTGAAAACATTTATTACCGTGGGAAAGCAGTGCATAGCAAAGCAAAAATCATGTGCGAGAATATTTTTGGCGAAATATTTTCTGACAAGACGGTGCGACACGGTATTGCGGTTGACTGTACAGTGCGTTGTAAGAGTGAACAACCAGGTTGTACTTAAGCTCAATGTAATTATTAGCACTAGTTCTATACACCGCCTGGTTTTTCACTCGTGCAGCACACTGTACCTTGCCACGCCAGTCACTCACAGATGTACACAATCACCAGAAATCTGTAATAGCCAAAAAGTAATAACTGTAAATTACGTTATATTTACGAAAACGTAGTACACCAAATAAAAAGTAATAATTATATGATGGCAGTTTGTAATATACTGTATAATAACAAAAAGTTCATAAGGAATTGGAAAATTGTAGTTTTTACAATCCCGTCAATCCTGGAATTTTTGGGTACTAAAACTGAACGGGACTCCGGGATTGAAACCCCTATCTTGACTCTTTTACTTAGATCTTTTACATAATTATGTTATCAAATTGATCTAATCCAGAAAATGTATTACGTTCCCTTGATCTTTGCTAAGCACAGCTTAAAGAAAATGATGATTGATTTTGTATTTTTCAGGGGAAATTGAGATGGACGGTGGAGAGGTCCGAGGGTTATTTCACACTCAGAGGAACATAACTCAATTTGTAAATGCTACTCACGCATATATTTCTACTATTACTCAAGAGATAAGCTTAACCTGGCAAAAACTGCAGACTACCCCATTATACAAACATAGATCATTATTATTCCACGGAAATGTAACTGTAAAAGAAGCGAAAATTAATTCATTAACTGCAGAGATTGTAAATAAGGACATATTTGAACCACATTCATTTTTGTCTGTAACAAAATCAAATCAAAGACCAAAAAGTATCAAGGCCAAAAAATTGATAGTCGACTGGCTGGTAATCAAACAGATTGGCGAGAAGAAGGCTGAAGGTATGTACAACCTGGAACATTTCTTGACTTTATAATTCAGGCAAAATCTAACACAAGTTCATGAAATACTAAAGTTTTTGAAACTTAATTCTCTTTGTCAGGCTATTTGCAAATATAGTTAGCTTGAACCTTTTTTAAGTAATTGTACTATTACTTCCAATTACAAGGGTTGTCCAAAAAATTACTATTTGCGCACAGCTCCCCTACCACCGTGACTGAGTGTGTGGCAGTCCACTCACCTCTCTTCCAGTATGAGCCGGGTCTCCTTGCTGGGCAGTCAAGGGTTTTAGCGAATTTCACCTATAGGGTTGAAGCTATTACCGTAGTCGGCATGGTAAGTCCTAGGCCCGGGACCATGATAACTTTTCGTTTTAAGGTATCCAGATGCCAAAAACACCATTTGTTCAATACTGTATATATATATATATATATGTGTCCGTAGGCACGATAACTTTCGTAAAAATGGTCTGTTTTTGATGATATTTGGTACAAACGTGTACAGCAACATTTATGTCTTTAAAAGGTCGAAAACCAGACAGATCGCTTTATCCAAAGGGGTATTTTACGGGAGTTTTGTACTCTACAATTTTTTTTAGTTTTCTACATATAATATTTTAAGAAATCTAATTTTATTTTTCACCATTGGATTTGGCTTAAAACAATGAACAATTTGGTGTTTTGATAATTTATCTACCTCAATTGGTTATAAAGATATTCAAAGTGCTAAACACAATACGTTGTCCAATGTTATTCTGATAGAGAATAAGAAAAATGTTATATATCGCTTATTTATTAACGTATCTGGACAAAACTTGGTATATGGCTTCATCTCATTGTGGTCTATTGATAATTGTCCAATAAAAAAATATTTTGACAATGGTTTTCCTAGCGGCAAACCTGCGTACTCAGCCCTCATTTTATTCTTATGGAGAATATGAAAAATCGTATGCCTCACTTAATTATGAACATAAATTAATATAACTTGGTATGTAGCTTCGCCTATAGTTGAGATATTTGTATAAAGAGCCATAATTTGTGTTCCTTGTTGCAGCAAACCTGCGTACTATGACCTCCATGTTATTCTTATGGAGAATAATTCAAATTGTATAAATTGCTTATTTATTAATGGATACGGATGAAACTTATGTGCAGCAAACCTGAGTACTCAATTTCCATGTTATTCTTAAAGAGAATAATTACAATTTTGTATACGGTTCATTTGTGAATATGTGTCCATGAAACTTGGTAAGTGGCTTTATGTGGTATATATATATATATATATATGCATTGGAAATTCGCTGAGTATGCAGGTTTGCTGTGATGGGGTATTTTGTCCCAGGACAACCTTAAAACTGGTCTATACCAGTTTTGAGGCTGATATTGGGTACAGCAAATAAATTTGCCATTACATATGGTAAGTCTTTTGACTGTCCATTATGACAAGCTTCCCTTTCACCTTTGGTCCCTCCATTTGCAGCGGCTGGGGACGGATACTCCGGGTTTGGTCCCCAAGCTGAGAATGTTGTACATGGATACCCTGTCAGTTGATTTGGCCAGTTGGAGGGCAGATTCAGATTCAGATTCAATATTCTTTATTCATTATGATACAGCAATGCATACATTGAATAGTGTCAAGGTGCTTATGTACTATGAAGTTAAAGTATAAAAAAACAAACAAATAGAAACACGTTTTTATAATAACAAATAAAATACACTTTATTAAATATATCGTACACAATTTATATAGTAAATAACAATAATCTGTGATTTTTATGACATTAGGATCCTTTTTCAAACTCATCAAAGTCATATATACCTAAGTCTGTCAAATATTCCTTCAACCTCTTTCTAAATTTTGTATAATTAATTTAATTTTTAATAGAATCTGGAATTTTTTCTAAAAATCTTTTACCGGCATATGTGGTTTTCTCTTTAAATATTTCTCAACGATGTTGGGGGAGGGGTTCAATTTTGTTTCTAGTATTATAGGGGTGCACTGGGACCAATACAGTGTCATGATTTAGACCTTTGACATACATTATGGTATCGAAAATGTAAAGCCCATAAACTGTTATAATTTTCAGCTGTTTAAAGTATTCTCTAGCAGATTCTCTATAATGTAACTTCAAAATGGTCCGAATTGCTTTTTTTTAATTTGTAATATCTCATTTAGATTTTCCTTTTTTGTTGAACCATATACAACATATACAAATAGCCCATAGACAATAAAACTATGAATGAGAGCAAAGTATATGGTATGCAAAACATCGCTATTACATAATTTTGTCATCTTTCTGATTGCAAATAAACCATAGTTGGCTTTGCTTAAAATATACTTTACATGATCATCCCAAGATAAATTACTGTCAACCACAATGCCCAAAAATTTTGTTTGTTCAATTAATTGTACCTGTTTATTTTTTACCATAACTAAGGGTCCATCCTGTTTGAGCCTGATGACAGCTGTCACAGGAGCACGGGAGTTGGCCCTCTGAAAGGTCAATTTGGCTGCCTGTCCCATCCCACCCTTTCCTTTCCTGCTATATCCTATCCTTCCGGTAACCTGCACAAAATTCCCACTAGTGGAAGACGCTAAATTTCCTGCTGGTGGAAGACGTGCCTAGCAGCTGGGGTTTCCTAATCTAGCAATAACAACAACAGTTATTTATTTGAGGTATTGTACCAGTAAAGTTAAGCCTTAAGTTTTTTTTATGTACTATTAGTGCTACTTTCTGTATTTGAGTAGGTTATTGAAGTGCTTCTGCTATTTAATTATTGAGTATTCTATACAGCATTGTGTCTGGGGAGATACTGAGAGGCGTATACTTTCAGCAAATAACGTTTTTTTAAGGATAGTCACAGATAGTCATAGTCATATATTTTTTTATTTGTATTTTCTGAATTGTGTATGTGTTACCGTGTTTTAAAAGTAAGTACCGTTTTCAAATCCCGCCTATGCTATGGTTGGTATTCCTTCACCCTGTGCTGTGTACCTGCATCTATTGGCAAGCCTGGGACGCCACTACGGCAAAAATCTACCATGTTTATATTTGTTTGTGAGCATTCAAAATGGCGCTGACCATTGAGAATCCCAGCATTTGAGAGGTACGCGCTGTGATTCACTTCTATGTGTCAGGGGTGTGAACGCTGCTGAAATTCATCGGCAGATTAGCAAAGTGTATGGCAAAGTGTTCGACAACTTTAGCGTCAAGAAGTGTTTCGTCACCTGAGACAAATTGGTTAACAAAATTATCATCTTCTAAATCTCAAGAAAAGTCAACACATTCCACAAATGTTTGCTTTTGTGCACTTCAATCAACATTTTTGAAACGTGAGCACAACTTTCAATGATTAGTCGTTTGGTCACATTTTCATAAAGAATACTTCTCGATAGTACAGGAAACTCATAAGATAATGACAAAATTGTAAACAGTCTGTTCTCTCACACCAACTTTATGCACAAAATCTCCAGTAATGCCCAAATCTCACCCACTTCGTTCTTTGTCAAAAACATTCCTGTGGCCATCTTTAAATGTCCTAACCCCTAATGCAGGACATTCCACTGCTATTTGTTTTTTTTGCCATACATTTTGCTAATCTGCCGATGAATTTTAGTCTCTTTTACACTGTTAACACTTATATAGAAATTGAATCGCATCTCGAACTTCACTGTTGGCGGGGTCCTCAATCGGCTGCGCCATTTTGAATGCTCACAAACAAAAGGAAACAAGGTCAATATTTGCCGTAGTGGTGTCCCTGGTTTGCCAATAGATGCAGGTACACCACACATGATGCAGGAATGCCAACAGCAGCGCTGCAACGGCGGGATTTAAAAACGGTACTTACTTTAAAAACACGCCTTGCAAAGGCTCAAATAATGTTTACAACTAAAGTTGCAGAACCAAATGTAATACAATCAAGACAATTGAATTCTTCATAACATTATTATTGCAGAGAACTGAAGCCGCTGCAATACTGTATATTGTTGCTAAGCACTTTCAGAAAAATAAAAACAAATTATATCAGGGAAGAGCACTCTCACAGTTAATGTAAGGGTGCTTCATACAGATAAAGGCTAAAGATAAATCTAGATAGATAAATCAGATTAATCTAGGGATCACTATTACTTGACTTGAGGAAAATGTCTAGTGAAGTAATTTTTTTAACTTTGTAACTGAATTGAATTTTGGAACAGATTTTCATCTTGCTGATTCAAGAGTGAATGTGCCTATCAGCGTGGCAGGCCTTGAAAGCAGAAACTTGAGGATAAGCGAGGACATGTCGATAAATAACATAACAGCGAAAGACTTGACAAACAAGAAGGTCACTGTGGACACAGGAGAGGATGCCTTTAACAAGATTTCACAGGTGTGTTTTTAATTTTGACAGACATTTTTGCTTGGGCCTTTATGTAGATCTAGTTGTTTGGCATTAAAGAAGAGTTCCAAGAAGACCAGTTATCTGAATTTCCGATTACCCAACTAAATAAAATATAGATAAACAAACCTATAACCTATTAAACTATTAAACTATTATCAATTAATTTTTTGTTTATTATTTGCTTTAAACATTATTTGCAGTAAAGTTTACTTAATTCCTGTAAATTACATGAAGCATTATCAATAAATTATCTGTTTTGTTTTTTTTTAGCGAATTTCCCCTATAGGGGCAGGAAGCTATTACCATAGTCGGCATGGTAAGACCTAGGCCCGGGACCATGTTAACTTTTCGTTTGAGGCCCCCATATGCCAAAAATACTATTCGTTCAAATAAATATATATGAATATATATATATATATATATATATATATATATGTGTGTCCGTAGGCACGTTAACTTTCATAAAAAAATCCGATCTTGATAAAATCTGGTATAAACGTGAAAGGCAGCATCTATTTTCATGAATTTGAAAACCAGACAGATAAGGGGGGTTGTACTCCAAAAATGGGTTTTTTGAACTTTTTACATATAATAATTTTTAAAGTAAAACTTTATTTTGAACTATTGAATTTAGCTTTAAAACAAACAATTTGGTATTTTGATCATCACTCTACATCAATTGGTTATGGTACTGAGATATTGAAAGTGCTAAACACAGTACGTTGTCCAATGTTAATCTATGGAGAAAAAGTAAAATTTTATATCTTGCTTATTAATGAATATATATTAGTGAAACTTGTTATGTGCCTTCATATGGTTGGGGTTTACTGATATTTGCATACAAACCCCATTTTTTTGTCCCCATGGCAGCAAATCTGCGTACTCAGCAGCTATAATGTTATTCTTATGGAGAATAAGAAACATGTGATATCTTGCTTGCTTATGAACATAAATTGGTAAAACTAGGTATGTTGCTTCATCTAGCGGTGATCCATTGGTATTTGCATGAAAACAGATTTTTGTGGTTCTTGATGCAGCAAACCTGCATACCGGGTACTCAGTCCTGATGTTTTTTTATGGAGGATAAATAAAATGTCACATCTCGCTTATTTATGAATATGCTTTGATGAAAGTTGATAAGTTGCTTCATGGCGTAATGAGTTACCATTTGCAATCCACTGAGTATGCAGGTTTGCTGCAACGGGGGTATTCTTTAAAATGTAAGACATAGGTATCTTTCCTTGATTCCAGAACTACATCCATAACCACATGAATTTCCATTTATCTGAATCCTCAATTACTTTGGAAAGTTAAGAGTTATTTTTTATCTAAAAGTTGAGTGGTAGTATATTGTGATATAATTTTTTGAGCTATTTACTAAATTAAAATTATAGTTTATGATTAGCCTTGTTTTAAGTTATGATAAACAACTTCTCTTCCATGTGAATTGTTTATGACTTATTAGTACCTTATTTTGAAACTTAGTATTTAGGTTGTCACAATAATTATAATATTGCGCCAATTCTAAGAAGTCCAAGAACACCTTCCCCAATAACACAATGACTTCCATGCCTTGGAATAAAAAAACAACAACAAAGAAACAAACTGTAAGCATATTGACAATCTTGGGTGCAAAGTTGAAGCATTTGAAGATATGACCACTACTGCCTAGCCAGCATGCCCATGACTCACTGACTTCCTACTCTTTCACTTAAAAGGTAAAATTTTGCGAGTCCATCTGGGTATCCCGTGGTCCAACCCTTCCATCAAAGCAATATCCAAGCTTTTGAGTGGTGTGCTGAACTGTCTGGCTTCTTTAGTATAACTATTTTTTCTGCTATTTTCATACTACTCTTGCTATTGGGTCCTCTGACCCAAAAGCCTACCTAGTCCTATTGTACTTTACTAGTATTTATTTAATATTTACTTTCAACAAAACCCAAGCCAAGGTTCTCCTCTAACTCTCCCTCTCAGATCCCTACCCAGTAAATATACTTAGAAACACAAATACAACAAAATTCCCAGAGACCCCCCAGGATCTCTGCTGGGGATTCCCTCACCCAAGTAGCATTTGTAATGGCCAAATCAATTTTAAAATAATTTTAACATTTTTTTATGATTTCAGAATTATTATAAAATGATTTTTTTACAAACAAATGTCCTATCTGATCTATTTTATCATATTTTCAAATAATTTTAAAATTTATTTTACAATAATTTTGAAATAATTTATAAATCAATTTTAAATTAATTTTAAATGATTTCAAAATATTTTTAAAAATTAAAAATTAATATTTACTGAAAAAATACTGTTTATATTTATTTTCACAATCTGACTAATGTAATACGCATGGAAATCATTGAACAAAATTATGAAATATATTTTACGTTTCAAAAATATTATGACCAAACCGGGTATTGACCGCGCAACCTGTTAATCACTATACACACGCCTTAACCCTCTTGACCACTTCGGTCCTTGATAATCCAAGGTCGGGCTGGCAACATAAAATAACCAATTAACTACACCCTACGGGGCCTTGGTGAAACTATGACATTCCTTGTTTGCTTTTGCTGTTGCTGGTAAACAATGGAATTTGTATACATCTTGTAAGGTTGTAAAAACAAAACTTATAATATTCTTTTTATATATATAAAATTGTTAAGCAATATGGTACCCAAAACCGACTTTACACAAATCCTTTGCATGCCACAAATATAAAAAGGCCCACAAAAGTATTTATTTAGTTTACATAGACTTTCACAGGAAGGGAAATGAACTTATGGTCCGTTTATATAGGTTTTTTTAGGCTGAAAACGAATTACTACATCAACTCATTTTAGGTAAAGATAACCAATTTTTAAACTAATACAGAACTTCTTTGCTAAGCAATCCATATTTCTCATTAACTTTTAATCACTGAAAAAAACAATATTAATAATTGTAAACATTTTATGTTCTTAAAAGTTATTTATTTAATACAATTTTAAAATCATTTTTAAAGGTTTAGTTAGGATTTTCGATTGAGTTAGTCAAAAGTTATTGAATATAATTTTAAAGCAATATATAAACAATTTAAATCAATATTTTAAAGTTATTTTGAAGCTAATTTAAAGATATGTTAAAATTGTTTCAAAATTATTTAAAATTATTTTGAAACTAATGTTAATCTTATTTTCATACTTGATTTCTTCATAATTTTTGATAGACCAAATAATGATTTTAAATGACTTAATATAATGTTAAAAAAGCATCAAATTTTATAGTTGAAAAAAATAATTAAAAATTATATTAATACAATTTTAAAATTATTTTAAAATATTGTTTCTTCCATTTTGAACGAGTTTTGTAACATTTATTTTAAATAATATTAAAACTGGTATAGCAATTAATTTAATATATGTTTTCAAAATTATTTTTAATCAATTGTAAACCCATATCATAATTATATTAAAACAATTTTAACTCGTTTAAACAAAAACTCATTTCAAAACCATTTGAAATTATTTTTAAAATATTACAAATTATTGTTATGCTACTTGGGCATCTGTCCAGAGTTGTGTCGGTAATATGGTCTTCCAAGCATATTTTCACTTTCCACTTTGTTAAGCCCAGTAAAAAACTTGTTTATATGACAATATTATTTAATAATTAACAAATTACACTAAAAAGAGCTAAAAACAGGATGAAAATGTCTTACATTTTGAAAACTAAAACTTCCACTTCATTTTATTTTTAGGTCAGATATTGAATACTTTTAACCAAGTACTGAATACATTGATGACAATGTATTGATACTTTTGAAGGTTTTTTTAGGCCTCCGTTGTTGGTATTTTAATCTTTCTAATGATAGTCGCTAATGATCGTCATTATTAGATCCAGTTAATTAACTTTGTTGATGCAAGCCAAATTAATATTACCGTACACTATATTACTGTCAATTATTTTTCAGTTAGGAAATAGCAGTAATTTCTTAAACTTCTTCAAAGTTATGGTAAAAATATCTCCAATTATTGTTCTATCCATGTTCATATAAATGACAAATTAAAAACTCATTCGGGGGAAGTTAATATTTATACCTTGGGTTTTTATTATATCTCAAATTATTTTTTATATAAGTGAATATCAGCAATTTTGTAGTCAAAAATCCTTCTGGCTTAAAATTTTTGGCCCAAAATGTCAGTAACGTTATGTTTTCAGATAGGAGCTGAGAAAGTCCCTAGAAGACCAGAAGTTCTTAAACTTAAAGACAACACTGTCATTCAAAACCTTAATGTTGATTCCATTGATGGTGTTTCTGTTACTAGTACTTTAATTTCAGTCTTTGTCAGAGGATTAAACCAAGTAATTTCTGGTAAGTTTTCTGTTCATCATGTACTTAGTTTTTATCATAAAGTGTACTTGGAGACGAACAAATTTATTTTATGTGAATTTAATTTAGCCTTTTTAAGTTTTTATCTGTGAATGCAGTGCTGATCTTATGTAAAAATAAATCAGATTGATCATAAAAAGAGCTTCACACAAGGTAGTAAGATAATGTATTGTAATAATATAAGAATGATTCATAATACACCAAATATATACTTTAATCTAAAATATATACAGCCGCATGTGTAACTCACTCACTCACTCACTCACTCACTCACTGAGGTATACGAATTCTAGACCACATCTAGACGAGCTAGAAACCTGAAATTTTGCATGCAGGTAGCTTATAGCTTGTAACCCCCAGAAAAATTGCCAAAACTGACAATTTTTTATTTTAACCCCCCTAAAAAAATATTTAAAACCCCCCAAAAAAGACTTATTTTAAAATTACAGTTTTTGAGCTCTAGTGGCCGAACGGATTGACCTATCGAAAAACGGACACGTCCACGTGCCATGCATTTTGCAAGATCTACAACTTTGTTCCTATGACTTTTTGTTGTATCTTGCTCCCTTCACCCTTAGGTAGCGCTAGATTTTTCAAATTTTAGGCAATTTCGACGGTTATTTTCGTGGTTTTTAATTTCCTATCACTTTAATTTTGTATATAAAGGCTTGGTATTTTGCACTCAATATGTTGACACATTACCCTTCACGAAACACTCGATAAACTAACATGTTTTAATAATTAAACATCCCAAAAATATCAAAACCCCTAATTATTCCATAATTGTCAAACTGCATTATCGACTTACTCAGGTTAATTCTAGATAAGCTAGAAACATGGAATTAGGCCTACATGTAGCTTGTCCATTGAAACCCCCAGAAAAATCGCAAAAAGGTATAATTTTTTATTTTAACCTCCTAAAAAAAATTATAAATGGAGGAAATTTTGAACATCTCCAAAATGGTGCATTTTTTGTTGCTGTAGCGGCCGAACGGATGGTCCTATCGAGAAACGGAGACCACCACGACACACGGATTTTAGACGATCTACAACTTTGGTCCTATGACATTTTGTCGTATCTTGTCTCCTTCACCCTTAGGTAGCGCTATATTTTTCAAATTTCGGCATTTTTTCGAAATATTTTGGCCGTTTTTTATTGCCTATCACGTTAATATACTTGATGGAGGCCTAATATTGGGCACGCAGTATGTCTACATTACACTTAGTAAATAGCAGCAGAAATATTACCAGTTTTTATTCATTAAACCTGCCGAAAAATGAAAAACTCTAAATATCTTTAGATATGGCAGTTTTCTTAGTATAAGTAGTGGTGTATTGGGGGTTCTGGCCAATTTATATTATTGGACATACACGTGACACCAATAATACTTGAGCTAGAGACGTGATATTTGGCATGCATGTGCCTTGCACCTTTTCTTCCCAAATCCTACTATTTTTAGTTTGAACTATCTCGACAAAATAAATAATTGTGAATACAAAAATCAAAATGTAGTATTTTTTATTTGAGCTCTAGCGGCCGAACAGGTTGTCCTATTGAAAAATGAAGACCACCACGTGCCACGGATTTTAGACGAACTACAACTTTCGTCCTATGACATTTTGCCGTATCTCACCCCCTTCACCCTTAGATAGCGCTAGATTTTTTAAATTTAAACTTTTTTCATAGATTTGTTCGTGGTTTTTAATGGTTTGTCGCTCTAATATAGAACTTAGAGGCCTAATACTTATCAAACAGTATTCCTACATTACAATTAGTACCAAGCAATACTCCCACACCCAGATAAAGTAACTTAAACACCCAACAAAATCAAAGTTTTATGAGCTCTTGTATACTTTTCGTGTTTTTCGGGTGTATTTTTTATGTTGGCTCTGTTAAGGGTAAAATCCCTTATAAATCATGCCATATTTGTTGCAGAAGGCTTCTAGTTACCCAAAGTCATAGCATTTCAGGTTGTTAACGGTGGTCGTATTCCTTATCTGGTTCAAACGACGCCTTATAAAGGCTACATTATACATCAGTTAAGGGTATTAATTTGTTTTAAGCACTTAGGTAATACATGGAGGCTTACCATTTAACATACTAGGTCTCGATGACAAGTAGTATTCAGAAACAGAATTTACATTAAACTGTGGCCAAACAGCGACCTGGGGGCGAAGCCCCCCACAGGGGTCTGGGGGCGGAGCCCCCAGCGAGCGAAGCGAGTTCAAAAATATACTATTACAATAGCGTACAAGTTATTTGAAACCGAGCAAAGTTTTTCCATTTTGGAACTTATTAAAAGTTATTTATCATAAGCACAATAACAAAATAATAAAAATAAATAAATATATTGCACTTTGTTTTTCTTGCAAAACTGTATTCCCACTTCAGTAGGTTTTGTGTTTATATTCAGCTCATAACATACATTGTCGTTTGTTATAAGTGAATTAAAGTTGATCTAAATGTAATTATTATGGGCAAAAATCAGACTTTGAGGACAGCCTGTTCCTTTTTTTATACTTCAATTGCCAAAATTGGTTCAGAAATAACAGAGTTGTAATTTCTGACATTGCCTTAGAAAATATATAGATACTAAATTTAGGTAACTTCTATAGCCTTTAATATTAAAAGAAGTCGAACAGTGCCCTTTAGTCATTTTTCCTAAATACTTTTATTAACTAAAATTATTGTGTGTGGTATTAATAAATTGACTAATGAAATACAGTAGAACCGCGCTAATACGACCTCGGATGGTCAGGATGGTCGGATGATCGGATGGACTCCTGGCTTAGTCTGTTTCGTTATCGGTGTTTGTTATTGTTTACGTATCCAGTACGCTTCTCTGTTCAGGTCTTCTCCTGTCAATGGCTCATCATTTTGGCGATGTAAATCAGTGGAACAGTTACAGTTTTTATCACAGTGTACTATATTTATGGTTTGCAGCAATATTAAGTCTGTAAAATTGTAAATACATTTTGATATTTTCAGTTTAAACTACAGTTTTACCACATTTACATGTAATAAACGTGTTCCTCTGATAATCCTGCCTTTTTGTGTTCCGACCACGCTCTCAATCCCGTAGGTGACAGGTGGGGATCTACTGTAACATCAGGTTTAGTAAACAAATATTCAAAAGCTGTTCATTTTTTTAATGCAGCAACTTGAGGTCAAAAGGCATGCACATATAAAAATGTATATGGGTCTTAAGGAAGTGGCCAGAAATAAGGGGGGGTGGGGGTCAGGCTCAGATTCAGGGGTGAGGACACGGGAAGGATTAGCTGTTTACCATAAGAGCACCTTACCATTATTTTAAGTTGGGGAGGCTAGTGCATTTTACATCTCCCGCCCTTCTCAATTGACTATAGTCCCGATGAGTTCTTGTTTTTGCTATGCCTCCTATAGAATTGAATAAAGTTAATAAAGTTACTGTTTGTTAACTTGGTTTAAGTTAATAAAGATTTTTGTTCGTATGCTGATGCATTTTTTCTACTTACTGCTGTATTTTTTACCTCAAATGGCAATCTCTTGCCCCTATTCCTTTTTCCTTCAGATTATTATTGTATATCTTAGATATCATATATTATTAGATAACTTGGCATCTTCCCTTTTTTATAACTCCTAAAGTTCAATTATACAATTTTCTTGAGATCCATCTTTCATGTTCAGCTTATTCATAAAGAAAACTGTTCAGTTGTTTTAATTCCTTATGAGGTGTAATCGTTCCTTAACAAAGGTTTTTAACCAATACAAACTAAAAAACTTCTTTCTAAACAAAAAATTGAAAACATATTACATTATTTTTATGTAACAAGTTAGTAATTTCCGTTGCAAATCCTTCAGATATCAATAACGAAACTTTGTCTTTTAGGAGATGTACATTTCCAAGCGGGTGTCAGAACTAATCTCATGGCAGCTAGAAGATTTAATTACCCTTCTCAGACGAACTTTCTGCCGGGTCAGATGAATATCCATCCTGCTCAGATGAATATCCCTCCACCTCAGATGAATATTCGTCCGCCTCAGATGAGTATCTACATGCCATTGCAGCCACAGATGCCTCTGTACCGACCGTACCCTCCACCACCACAGCAACATCCACACTACTGGGCTGGTATAATGTTCAATCCATATATACTCGGTTAGTACCTTTTTCGATTTATACTCTGTAAATGCAGTAGACCCTCTCTTGGATGATCTTTGTTTAACTGCCTCAGATTTAAAAACTGTTCAGTTTAACAACCATTGTAAGACCTACTCACGTCAGGTTGATACTAGACATGAAACAGAGGAAATTATAAATCAAAAGGAGTAAAAGGACAACAAAAGACAGTCACTCTGAAGAGAGAAAACTGCTTCTTCTAGCATCATCTTGTATTAAAACGGTAAGACTCACTTTGAGACAAACAAATTGGGGCGTAGCATTACTCTACGTTATGTGGACTCAGAGTTACATAACTCACATGTTTTAAAAAGTGTTAGTAATGCAATCAACTTTAGTTGTATGATCTGACTTAGTACAGTATTTTCTTTTACTATTTATATGGTATTTCGTAAAATGTTTTACTACAAGTTTTTATTTTTATTTTTAACAGTTATTACTATTATCTGTAACATTTTGGCTGGGATAGTGTATTTTCTTGTCTGAATCTCAAAAACTTAACATAAGAAAAAAGTATAGTGTAAATGTAACTTTGATTTTGTGGTTTACCTTAAACCTTATCATCATCATTTTACTGTTTTAGAGCTTTGTTCTCTTAGGGTTTGTCATGAAATCAGTTTTTAGCGAATTTCCCCTATAGGGAAGAAGCTATTACCGTAGTCGGCATGGTACGACCTAGGCCCGGGACCATGATAACTTTTCGTTTCGAGGTCCCCAGATGCCAAAAACACCATTCGTTCAAAACTGAATATATATGTGTCCATGGGTGCGATAACTCTCATAAAAATGATCCGATTTTGATGAAATTTGATACAAACATTTAAAGCAACATTTATGACTTTAAGGTCGAAAATCAGCCAGATAGCTTTATCCAAAGGGGTATTTTGGGGGGGGGGGTTTACCCCAAAAATGGGATTTTTGAGCTTTTTAGCGAATTTCCCCTATAGGGAAGAAGCTATTACCGTAGTCGGCATGGTAAGACCTAGGCCCGGGACCATGATAACTTTTCGTTTTGAGGTCCCCAGACCCCAAAAACACTATTCGTTCGAAACTGTATATATATATATATATATATGTGTCCGTGGGTGCGATAACTCTCGTATAAAAAGGTCCGATTTTGATGAAATTTGGTACAAACGTGTAAAGCAGCATTTATGACTTTAAGTTCGAAAACCAGACGGATCGCCCTATACGAAGGGGTATTTTGGGGGGGTTTTGTACCCCAAAAATGGGTTTTTTGAGTTTTTTACATACAATTTTTGAAAAAGTAAAGTTTTATTTTTTCCCATTGGAATCAGCTTAAAAAGACGCACAATTTGATGTTTTAATCATTGCTCTACGTCCATTGGTTACTGAGATATTGAAAGTGCTAAACACAGTACGTTGTCCAATGTTATTCTTATGGAGGATAAGAAAAATTGTATATCTCGCTTATTTATCAACTTATCCTGACGAAACTTGGTATATTGCTTCATTTCATTGTGGTCTATTGATATTTGCACAAAAATCCATTTTTTACCTGATAGTTCCCGTAGCAGCAAACCTGCATACTCAGCCCCATGTTATTCTTATGGAGAATAATTAACGTGTTATCTCCTTTAATTATGAACATAAATTAATAGAACTTGGTATGTGGCTTTACCTAGTTGAGTTTAATGATATTTGTATAAAAGCCCATTTTTGTGTTCCTTATTTCAGCAAACCTGCATACTCAGCCGCCATGTTATTCTTATGGAGAATAATTAAAATGTCATAAATCGTTTATTTATGAATGTATATTGATGAAACTTGGTATGTGGCTTTATGTGGTATTAAGATCAATTAATATGCATTGGAAATTCGCTGAGTATGCAGGTTTGCTGCTACGGGGGTATTACATATAATATTGTAGTAATTCCAATTTTATTTTTCACCATCAAATTCAGCTTAAAAAAATACCCCGTAGCAGCAACTCAGCGAATTTCCAATGCATATTAATTCATCTTAATACCACATAAACCCACATACCAAGTTTCATAAATATAAATTCATAAATAAACGATTTATGACTTTTTAATTATTCTCTATAAGAATAACATGGCGGCTGAGTATGCAGGTTTGCTGAAATAAGGAACACTAAAAATGGGATTTTATACAAATACCAATATAACTCAACTAGGTAAAGCCTCATACCAAGTTCTATTAATTTATGTTTATAATTAAAGGAGATAACACGTTACTTATTCTCTATAAGAATAACATGGGGTTGAGTATGCAGGTTTGCTGCTACAGGAACTATCGGCCAAAAAATTGGTTTTTGTGCAAATATCAATAGACCACAATGAAATGAAGCAAAAAACCAAGTTTCGTAAGGATAAGTTGATAAATAAGCAAGATATACAATTTTTCTTATCCTCCATATGAATAACATTGGACAACGTACTGTGTTTAGCACTTTCAATATTTCAGTAACCAATTAATGTAGAGAAATGATTAAAACACCAAATTGTGGATCTTTTTAAGCTGATTCTAATGAAAAAAGATAAAATTGTACTTTTTCAAAAATTATATGTAAAAAACTCAAAAAAACACATTTTTGGTTACAAAACACCCCCAAAATACCCCTTTGGATAGGTCGATCTGTCTGGTTTTCGAACTTACAGTCATAAATGCTGCTTTACACGTTTGTACCAAATTTGATCAAAATTGGACCTTTTTTATGATAGTTATCGCACCCACGGACACACACATATATATATATATATATATATATATATATATATATATATATATATATATATAAAATATATATATCTATATATATATATACATATATATACAGTTTCGAACAAATGGTGTTTTTGGAGTCTGGGGACCTCAAAGCGAAAAGTTATCATGGTCTCGGGCCTATGTCTTACCATGCCGACTACGGTAATAGCTTTTTCCCTACAGGGGAAATTTGCTAAAAAAAAACAATTTAGTGTTTTGATCATTACTCTAAGTCAATTGGTTACAGAGATATTGAAAGTGCTAAACACAGTAAGTTGTCCAATGTTAATCCTTATGAAGAATAAGAAAAATTGTATATCTTGCTTATTTACCAACTTATCCTGACAAAACTTGGTAAATTGCTTCATACCGTTGTGGTCTATTCATATTTGCACAAAAAAAATTTTTTGCTGATAAGTCCTGTAGCAGCAAACCTGCATACTCAGCCCCCATGTTATTCTTATGGAGAATAAGTAAAATGTTCTCCCTTAAATATGAACATAAATTAATAAAATTTGGTATGTGGCTTCATCTATTTGAGTTATAACAAAATTTGCATAAAAACCCATTTTTTGTGTACCTTGTTTCAGCAAACCTGCATCCTCAGACGCCATGTTATTTTTATGGAGAATAATTCAAATGTCATAAATCATTTATTTATGAATGTATGTTGATGAAACTTGGTATGTGGATTTAAGTGGTATTAAGATACATATATATGCATTGGAAATTTGCTGAGTACTCAGGCTTGCTGTTACGGGGGTATTTGTTACTACTAATTAAAATTGAATTTTGTATTTTGTTTGTTATGGATAACAGATTAGTTTCAGAAATTAAAAACAGTATATCATTGAAATCTTTGGAATAATAACCTTTTACATGATTTAAGCTTTTTAAAATTTGCTATGATTATGTTATGTATCATATGAGGAGGGTAGGGTGTGTTTAGGTGTTACAGTGTTATATGGGGGGAGAGGGGTTCAAAATGATAAAAATGTGTTATGGCTCCTTAAAATGAAAAATTAATTGAAATAATATTTGTTTTAAATATACTTTAGCATTTACGGGTGAAAAACCCTATTATTTAGCCTATTGCACATAGTTTTTCTGTTAATTTTTACTTGACAATATTAGTACAGTATTTAGTTAAAATTCAAGTTTGTTTTTTATATTGTTACATTTTAATTACCCTCAAATAATCATAATATTACATATAATTAATAAATTTGCTGTTACCATAAAACTTTAACTTCTACTTTAGATGTATTACAACTGTGGTAAGAGATTCTTTCGAAGTGTGTTGGGCCCATGTAACACTCCGGGATCTCTGATTATGTGTGGGTTGCAAACAATAAGAATGGTTGAGCCAGTAATGATCAGTTTATTGAGCAAAGACAAACATTATTAATTGAGTCAATGAAACAGGGACTTGGATATTCTACTCTGAATTTCATAAAAGATAATTGTTTCCCCTGCTGTTCATTATTTTAATTGATCTCTTTTTGGCCTTTATTTATTCTTTTTGTATTTTACTTAATATATTACAAACACAAGTAACAATGAAATATATTTATGTATATGGCAGCTAGAAATGTACTGAACAGTTCCTGATCAAGTGATACAAAATCAAGCGGCTTCCCACATCATGTTCAAGAAGGGTTAGAAATTATTTAATACAGTAAAAATCCTCCTAACCTCCAACCCTCCATAACCTCCTAACTTGTGCCACAATAAAACAAATTAATTCTCAGTACTGTCTGCTGCTACTGCCATAAACCTGTGCTGTAAATTTATATAAATTTTACTTTTACTTTTTTTGAGACCAACTAAACAATGAAAGAAAATTATTTCGTTGGGTTTATAACCCCTAGAATTTTGACACCGTCAATCCAAATCTCTGATTCTAACAATTACTTTAATTGAAATGTTAAACAGAAGGTTTACAAAATTAATGGCTCACAAATTGTCTTGGTAATTAATTAAATAACAATGATAAATACTATGAAACTTAACAGGTCATGTGCATTGGTTTTCACAATTTTAATAAATTAAATCAATTTGAAATCGTCTGTGACACATACAGTTTACAACAATATTGAAAATATGACCAACGAAGATATAATAGGCTTATAACTAACAAGAATTACTCACAGTAACATTGTAGACAGGTTGCACAAAATACACAATCACTATTTGCTTAGTTACATAAACATCACAGCTGTTACCTAGATTTAATTTAAAACCCCTTTTAATTATGAGTCGATTATTACCCTGAATGCGGTAATTTTAAAACTGTGAATTTAGAGAAACACGTGGTCGACCTTCAGAAATGCGGAACGAAATTTAGAGTGTTAAATTTGGAATTTTTTTAAATAATCAAAACGCTAATTGAGTTGTTTCTCGGTATCATTCACAAAATAGAGAACGTTGGCTGATCAGCCCGTAAACAAATCAATGAATTTTGGAATTAAACAAATTTTGCAATTTTAAAACAACTTTGCCGAATTAGTCCGAATACGTGATTAGACGAATGAGGAATGGGGCTCTGAACTCGTTGCCGCGGCTTAAATATGTCGTGGCCACATGCAGCGCGTTTCCTGCCTTCCTTCTAGAGCTTTCTGGCGTTTTCCAGTTGCTTTTCCTGTTTCACGCGTTTGGCGGTAATTTTAAATCGCGTTTAAAGACTCTCTCATAACAATATATAGTTATCCTATAGTCATGTTTAGAAGAGAAGAGACTCAAAATTCTTTACTAGTAATGATTTAATATTTCTGTAATGTTTAGGTGGCTCTTATTAGGTGAAATCACATGATCTATTGTTTTGATCAGGTCATAATCCAACATTAATTTAGGTCCCGTTCGGAAGATATACTATGCCTTGGTGGGTGTCATAAGAGAGATGGTAAGAGGGTTTCTACTGTTTCTACTGAGCTTTTCTGCATGTTATGTTTTGTACTCTCCATGTAAAGTAGGGTTGTACTTGTTATGTTATAACATCATAATCTAAACTTTATATTTTGCTAATTTCATTATTGTACCTGCACATTTATACACTATTTATGTAATTATTCGTTAACCCCCAAAAGTAATCTTTGAACTTGTAGTTCTGGCAAAGTACCCCAGCAGTGTAACCCCAAGGTCAAATGCTTCAATATCAAGGAGGCAAGTTTAATTTTGGTGTAGTGTTGTACAGAGTATTAGGTTTCTTATGAGTATCAAGTTAAAATATGTTATAACAGTATATTTTTTTAACTTTATTCATTCAAAAAGATATACATAATCCTGCAACAGACATCTGTCTTCAGAACAACTCTATTTGTTTAATTATACATTTATTTTTTTATACACCAACTAAACGCTGTTGTTTTGTATTCAATTCAATTCTAAAAGAGTACTGTACAAACTAATATTGATCATTTACTTTCAGGTGGGAGGAGAATGAAACATGACGTCTTTGGAGATACTGAAAGAACAATTAGAAAAGCTAAAGTGAAGATAATTGGAAATTTAAAGGTAACACTTTTCTTAAGTTGTACAAGTAGAGGAAAAATAATAAAAAGGACTAAGGTAATACACATATTACATAACACATTTTTTTTCATTTAAAACCCTTCCCCTCCCCCTTATAACACACTGTAACACTTGAGCGTACCCTCCCACCTCTTCTCATTTGTTATGTAACTTAATAATAGTAAAAATATAAATGTTGTAAAAATCATTATTTTTGCAAAGACGTAAATGAAATACTGTTTTAATGAGATATTGTTTATATTTCCTAAAACACATCTCTTATAAAAAAATAATTATGACAAACAACAAACAAGCATGTTCTTTAAATTAACAAATAAATCAATTTTATAGAAAACACTTAAAGAACCAAGGCTGTACTCAGCTTTCACGGGCCCCTGGGCAGGCCTGGTGATGTGGGTCCTTGTTGCCGTCCGAATCCAAGTTGGTGACTTTTTTTATAGACAACAGTGCCTTAAATAAGACACCGGCCCTCCGAGCCCAGGCCCTGGGGCAGTTGTCCCCCCTGCCCCCCCTGTAAACCAGTAAAACTATAATAATGCTTGAGATATACCATAAAATAAAAGTGACTGCCATATATTTTTACTGCCATGTTTTATTTAGTAACATATTTGAGATTCAAACGATAAAATAAACTCCTAGCTAAAACGTAATTAATCTACTAAAGTAATAACTAGGTTGAATTTAAAACAAATTTTTATATAATCAAATCAAAGATGACTACATCTCATAAATTCCCAGCCCATCAACAGAAATAAATATGAAGACCCAATGATAATAAAAGCTGAGTTCTCTACTGATAGCCAAGGATGAGGAATACCAGAAATAATTGAAATTTTAAGTAGTGGCAAAGTGAAACTAAGTGGGACAGTCAGTCCAGGTACAACTATTCTGACAGTATTAAATAACACTGCCAAATCTCACACCATTTCACTTGTGATTATAGCAGGAACCAACGATACTTTAAAGAGAACCACTGAAGTATTCTATAATAAATTGGAAGGTAAACTGAATACCATTAGTAAACACAGGGCTGTGTGCATTACAAAAATTCCTCAGAAATATGATGTGCAAAAACATAACCCCATACATGAGGAAGTATCTATGGTAAATAATTATTTAAGAAAACTTGCAATAAGGTTAAATAATGTTTATCTAATTGATTTGGACATATTAAAAAAATACTACTTTACGTCTCATGGGTTGCATCTTAACTACCATGGGGAAAAAAGGCTATCTTACATTATCATTGAAAGTTTAAGGCATATAAAAAAAACCAACCAAGTATTAGGCACAAGTATCCCTTCCTCGTCAATCTTAAGGCACCCTGTGTGGGACCTGATGTCCATTGCTTCAGAGCAATAAACTCAGATAAAAGCTTAGTACAAATGGATAAAAAGAGTTATGTCATACGCTAAGCCCAAGATAATATAAGCAACAATAAGCACTCAGGATTTTCTGCACGGGAAAATACAAATTATTGAGGCAAGTGTTGAAGATTTAACTATCTATTTTAGAGACAACAAACAAATTGCTTTTACACACAGCATCTCAGCGGACCTTCAAGCGGAAAAAATATGAGTGCTGGCGTGGCGACAGTCTTCAGGGATTATTTTGTAAAGCCCAACAGTCTCCACACTAACTATTTAACAAACCAAAAACTACCCAATCGTGCCACAGTATATGGTTTAGTTACTAAAGCTAATTATTACAATAAACCAAAGCTACTAGCTTATAACTTTGCTTTTCAACATTTTACACAAGATTTAAAAAAAGAAGCCTCAAACATTTTATATGTTTTCCCATGGGCTGTTGCAGAGATAACATCTCACCAAGTGTTTTTGCTGCAAACATAGTTGACTTCAAACAAAACACTGGAGCTAATGTTTATATAATCACACCCAATGAACATTATAACTAACAGCTAAGAAAGAGTCTCTCTTATTAAGAGCTTTGTTGAAACCTTACACCATGCTATCTCTTGGGAGTGTCAGCAGAAGACATCAGCTAGTCCTGCCCAACAGTCATCTAGCTTCCAGTCCATGAGTCCGACATCAGCTAGCCCTGCCCAACAGTCATCTAGCATCCAGTCCATGAGTCCGACATCAGCTAGCCCTGCCCAACAGTCATCTAGCTTCCAGTCCATGAGTCTGACATCAGCTAGCCCTGCCCAACAGTCATCTAGCTTCCAGTCCATGAGTCCGACATCAACTAGCCCTGCCCAACAGTCATCTAGCTTCCAGTCCATGAGTCCGACATCAGCTAGCCCTGCCCAACAGTCATCTAGCTTCCAGTCCATGAGTCCGACATCAGCTAGTCCTGCCCAACACAGTCATCTAGCTTCCAGTCCATGAGTCCGACATCAGCTAGCCCTGCCCAACAGTCATCTAGCTTCCAGTCCATGAGTCCGACATCAGCTAGTCCTGCCCAACAGTCATCTAGCTTCCAGTCCACGAGTCCGACATCAGCTAGTCCTGCCCAACAGTCATCTAGCTTCCAGTCCATGAGTCCGACATCAGCTAGCCCTGCCCAACAGTCATCTAGCTTCCAGTCCATGAGTCCGAAATCAGCTAGTCCTGCCCAACAGTCATCTAGCTTCCAGTCCATGAGTCCGACATCAGCTAGCCCTGCCCAACAGTCATCTAGCTTCCAGTCCATGAGTCCGACATCAGCTAGTCCTGCCCAACAGTCATCTAGCTTCCAGTCCATGAGTCCGACATCAGCTAGTCCTGCCCAACAGTCATATAGCTTCCAGTCTATGAGTCCGACATCATCTAGTCCTGCCCAACAGTCATCTAGCTTCCAGTCCATGAGTCCGACATCATCTAGTCCTGCCCAACAGTCATCTAGCTTCCAGTCCATGAGTCCGACATCAGCTAGCCCTGCCCAACAGTCATCTAGCTTCCAGTCCATGAGTCCGAAATCAGCTAGTCCTGCCCAACAGTCATCTAGCTTCCAGTCCATGAGTCCGACATCAGCTAGTCCTGCCCAACAGTCATCTAGCTTCCAGTCCATGAGTCCGACATCAGCTAGTCCTGCCCAACAGTCATATAGCTTCCAGTCTATGAGTCCGACATCATCTAGTCCTGCCCAACAGTCATCTAGCTTCCAGTCCATGAGTCCGACATCATCTAGTCCTGCCCAACAGTCATCTAGCTTCCAGTCCATGAGTCCGACATCAGCTAGCCCTGCCCAACAGTCATCTAGCTTCCAGTCCATGAGTCCGAAATCAGCTAGTCCTGCCCAACAGTCATCTAGCTTCCAGTCCATGAGTCCGACATCAGCTAGCCCTGCCCAACAGTCATCTAGCTTCCAGTCCATGAGTCCGACATCAGCTAGTCCTGCCCAACAGTCATCTAGCTTCCAGTCCATGAGTCCGACATCAGCTAGTCCTGCCCAACAGTCATATAGCTTCCAGTCTATGAGTCCGACATCATCTAGTCCTGCCCAACAGTCATCTAGCTTCCAGTCCATGAGTCCGACATCATCTAGTCCTGCCCAACAGTCATCTAGCTTCCAGTCCATGAGTCCGACATCAGCTAGCCCTGCACAACAGTCATCTAGCTTCCAGTCCATGAGTCCGACATCAGCTAGTCCTGCCCAACAGTCATCTAGCTTCCAGTCCATGAGTCCGACATCAGCTAGCCCTGCCCAACAGTCATCTAGCTTCCAGTCCATGAGTCCGACATCAGCTAGCCCTGCCCAACAGTCATCTAGCTTCCAGTCCATGAGTCCGACATCAGCTAGTCCTGCCCAACAGTCATCTAGCTTCCAGTCCATGAGTCCGACATCAGCTAGTCCTGCCCAACAGTCATCTAGCTTCCAGTCCATGAGTCCGACATCAGCTAGCCCTGCCCAACAGTCATCTAGCTTCCAGTCCATGAGTCCGACATCAGCTAGCCCTGCCCAACAGTCATCTAGCTTCCAGTCCATGAGTCCGACATCATCTAGTCCTGCCCAACAGTCATCTAGCTTCCAGTCCATGAGTCCGACATCAGCTAGCCCTGCACAACAGTCATCTAGCTTCCAGTCCATGAGTCCGAAATCAGCTAGTCCTGCCCAACAGTCATCTAGCTTCCAGTCTATGAGTCCGACATCAGCTAGCCCTGCCCAACAGTCATCTAGCTTCCAGTCCATGAGTCCGACATCAGCTAGCCCTGCCCAACAGTCATCTAGCTTCCAGTCCATGAGTCCGACATCGTCTAGTCCTGCCCAACAGTCATCTAGCTTCCAGTCCATGAGTCCGACATCAGCTAGTCCTGCCCAACAGTCATCTAGCTTCCAGTCCATGAGTCCGACATCAGCTAGCCCTTCCCAACAGTCATCTAGCTTCCAGTCCATGAGTCCGACATCAGCTAGCCCTGCCCAACAGTCATCTAGCTTCCAGTCCATGAGTCCGACATCAGCTAGCCCTGCCCAACAGTCATCTAGCTTCCAGTCCATGAGTCCGACATCAGCTAGTCCTGCCCAACAGTCATCTAGCTTCCAGTCCATGAGTCCGACATCAGCTAGTCCTGCCCAACAGTCATCTAGCTTCCAGTCCATGAGTCCGACATCAGCTAGCCCTGCCCAACAGTCATCTAGCTTCCAGTCCATGAGTCCGACATCAGCTAGCCCTACCCAACAGTCATCTAGCTTCCAGTCCATGAGTCCGACATCAGCGGGTCCTCCCCAAGAGTCACCTTGCATCTCGTCCATGAGTGAGTTTCCACCCCTTTACTCAACGGGGTCAACCCCAAACCACAACTGGAGAAGAAAATCTGCAAGCTTGGAGAGAAAAGTTGATGATAGTGCAGTGTGTAGTCGAAGTTTGAATCATGTAGTGTCTAATTTTTTAATGGAAGCCCCAATACAAGTGTTACAAATGTAGTCTTAGAAAAAGGTCCAGTGTATTCTGAAAGCAGTGTCCACGCTACCACAGAACACTCAACTCAACACTCTACACATAACACCACTACATATTGTACCACTGAACATGCCACAGCACACAACAACACATCACAACAACCTTGTAATGTATTTCATGTAGTACATGACATTAGTTTTATATTTTATTAAAAGTTATAACTATGATACAACTCTATGCATATGTGTTATATATAGGAGGTTGAGTGAGTAAATATTTCTTCTGATGATGGACCTGCCATGATGACTACTTGTTTATTTCTGCCTCCTCCAAAAGAGAAAAGTCTTAAGTGTGTTATGTTTTTACAGATTTTAAAGTATTGAAATACAAAACAATCCTAACTCCCGTTTCCAATTTAAACGCAATGGTATAAGCGAAACCAATTTAAAAGCAAAACCGTAGCATAAGTAACCCTAGAACTATATCAAATGCATTTAATGAATATTTTGTCAATGTAGCTGAGGATATTAATAAGTTTAACTGCAAATATACAAATGATAGTATTGATAATAAAAATGAACAAGGTATTAAACAAGGTTTGAATTTTGAATTTGTTGATGCAAGGGAGGTGGAATAGATAATAGCTCAGTAAAAAAACAAAAACTCTTCAGGATATGATGACATTCTTATAACATTTATACAATATGTCAAAGAATATATAAGTCAAATTTTAAGCCACTTAATAAGATCATCTTTTGTTTCAGGAATTTTCCCCAATCAGTTGAAAAAATCCAAAATTATACCAATTCATAACAAAAGACCTAGAAACTGTGTCAAACTACCGCCCCATTTCCCTCCTTCCAGTAATACCAAAAATGTATGAGAAAATTGTTAGCAATCAGTTATTAAGGTACTTAAAAGAGTAAAAATTATTAAATGATTATCAGCACGGTTTTAGGCCCGGGAAATCTACAATTACTACAGCAGTATCATTCATAGAATCTATAATTGAATCAGTAGACAAAGGAGGATACACAGCTGGAATTTGCATGGACCTATCAAAGGCATTTGACAGTGTCAACCACTCTCAACTGATAAATAAATCGCTGATGTTAGGCATAACCAAAAGAGATAAATAAAATGGTTTCAGTCATACCTCCACAATCGATGTCAATTTGTAGAAATTACGCACATAACGCATGACCACAGAGTTTTAAAGTTTTTCTCAGAAACTGAAAATGATAAATGTGGTGTCCCTCAGGGATCGATTTTAGGTCCTCTTTTGTTTCTGTGCTACATTAATGTTGCAGGAAACTCACTCGCGTGCTTACCACAAAATAATCTTTGTTTTTATGCAGACGATACAAATCTTAAAGTATTAGCTGATACTTTTTTCAACAAGTTGAAATCCTGAGTTTTATTGAACTAAAAAAAATTGGATGTTTCTTGCAGCAGCATTAATTAAAGCTGAATGCTCAAAAAACTAATTTCTTAACATTTAAAACCCATCAAAACAAGCAGATAACTGAACCAATTATTATGAACAACTCACAAGAAATAGAAAATAAAAGTAGCACACAGTTTCTAGGCCTAAGAATAGACCAAAATTTAAACTGGAATAAACATGTAGATAAATTACTATCAACATTAAGTCTGGGACTTTATTCACTTTACAGAATTTAATTTGTTTGTAACCAAAAAAACATTGAAAAATATATATTTTGCCAATATTCACTCACATTTATCTTACGGTATAAGCCTTTATGGTTCAACAACAAAGGCAAATATGGATGGTATACTTAAACAGCAAAAGAGAGCAATTAGAATCATAATGAACCTAGATTACAATGAAACAACAAAAGATAAATTTAAAGAATTTTAACAGTATATGGGCAATATATTATTTTTGAGACTATTATCATTGTAAAAAATAATATAAAAAGCACAGAATTTATCTGACATCCATATAATAATAGGAATAAAAAATGTATTATCACATCACAACATCAATTAAATTATTTTGAAAAAACCATCCTAAGTGGGATTAAGGTTCTTGAAACATCTACCCAGCAATATAAAAAATTAGGAAAACCTTAAGAAATTTAAAAACAAAGTAAAAAGTTATTTGATTAACAAAGCTTTGTATTCTCTGGAGGAGTACTTTTCCACCCCCTCATGGATTTACTATTGATTTTGTTTCCCATTATTTATTTTAGTCTAAAGTTCTACTGTTAAGTTTTGATGACACCATTCAATGTACATAACATGTATTTTATTAATAAATATTTAATCGATTTTATTTTTTTTAGTAACAAATTGAACAATAAACTACATAAATTAATAATAAATAGGAAAACGGACTAATATCAGATCATTAAACCAAATTCAATACACAAATAGCCTTGACATCTGAGATAATCTGGTATTTAAAAAAAATATTTACTTACGTAAACAGCCTTTTGGTGTCAACTGTAGCTTTTGTTTCCACACTGAACATGTTTCAGACGAATTACCGCCCATCTTCAGCAGCGCTCGAGGAACTTAAAAAAGCCTTTTTTCCAGAGGTAACACATTTCCAAATAAACAAATAAGTATGGAAAAATGGGCTTTTTTAAGTTCTTCGACCGCTGCTAAAGATGGACGGTAATTTGTCTGAAACATGTTCAGCGCGAAAACAAAAGGGGTTTACATGTTCAGGGGTTTTATTGTAAATCTTCCGTTACATGAAATATGATAAAAATGAAAAAAATATTGTTAGTAGAAACTGAATATTGTAAAATCCATTTTAAGGATTACTAACATCATGACAACTATTTCAAATAACTAATCTCATTAAAAGACGTATTTGGTAGTGTTGTTACAGTATTTAAAAATCAAGTGTGATGTTACAGTAAATTAATCCAACTATCCTAACATTTTGCAACACAGAGTCTGTTTGGTAGGTTTACTTTTGTAGGGTTTAGATCACCTTCTGCAATGCTAACTACATTAGCCATTATTTCTGATTATTTTTAGTCATCCTTGTTTTTACAAGTAAGATAAATTTAAGAATTCACAGCATTGAAATTTTCTAAAGCTAAATAAAAATCAGGAAGATGTTTTACAATGCTTTAGAAAATTTATAACAATAACTAAGGACGTTTTAAAACCTAGATTTTGAATGTGTTATATACTAATATTTTATTGCCTCTACATATCCGTCTAAATGGAAAAATACTGTTTAAGGTTGCACGGTTGCTGTTTCGAAACAGTTCGTTGGTGGTTAACAGTCACTCTGTACCTACCTCAGATTTGGGAAAGACATTTTGGACCAGAACTACCCCCCAGGTGAGATTAGCTCAGTAAAAAAAATATCACCTACTATAAAAGTACCTTGAGAAAATCTTGTTAAGATAAAAAATCCATTTGAATAATGGTTGCTATAAAATTGACGGTATTGATACCTTCACAGTTAAACACATTTTCAAAGAACTGCTGGGAGTACCGATATGGTTTTCTCATTTTACAATCAATTATATATGTAATGACACAATAACTGTACAAAATTAGAAAACATAAACTTGAATATTGTAAAAGAAATACATTTTTGTTTCTAAAAAACCTCAACTGCCCATCACCATAGGTCAGTAGGATTGTGTGGCTATCTAAAGACAGTGAGGTACCGTTAACGGAAATAGTCATATGGGTAGCCACTAGCCAGTCAACAGAGAAGCACAATTTAGAACTTTTTAAAAATAAAACGTCTTAAGGGCCTTCACTTCCTCAGATTCATTCTAAGCCAACCTAAAAATGAAGTAACTATTGAGAAATTTAAGTTAAAACTGAACAAAATATCTTTTAAATTTATCTCCATATATATTCCTTAGAAGAGTGTTATGATTCTGACTGATTCTGAATTCTGACTGTACTCTTAGATTATCTGATTCCACATTGTAAAATTGTAAGCTTAAAATCACCTAGAATATGATTACATCAATGATTGACAATATGCAATGTAAACATGTTGTATTACATATAAGATTAAAGATATTTTGATTTGATTTATACTTGATCTATAACACTTAAAAGTAAAACCAAATTGGGTAGATCTTTGAGGTGAGGAGAACTATCTCTATAGGAGAGATCTCCCTCAACTACTTACTAGTAGGTTGGTTGGAATTGTCTACCATTTAACTTATCTGAATACATTTTCTTGCTATTACAAAATTAGCACGTAAGTTATATATAAGTTAAAAAATGTCCTCCATGTATTCCGACAGTCATCAGCATTTAAGTTAACATGCATGGTATAATTAACTTTTAATTATAGTAACTACACCGTGTTACTATAATTTAACATACGGTAAAAGCAATTCTTGAAGGCTTATAATGGATCAGCAACCAGACCCTTTTTGGAGGAGGTTTCACATCCTCCCGACATTATTTTATCAGTGCTCACCCACAGTCAATATTTGGATCCATGAACAACATGCATGGTGCTGACCATGCTACAATGTTGGAATGCGTTCATTGACTCTGTATTCCATTCTGGGTGAATATACCTAAAAAACTGTTAGTGTTGAAAATTTGTAGTATGCTTGGTTGTGTGCATTAGTCCCCAAGGATATGCAATAGAGAGTTGATTATCCAAACTCACTGGAACCTGGGGTGGTTGGGGTAATCAAATTGTTTGGATCATCAAATAGGGAAGTTGATATCCATTTTAAAACCCTAGTACCCACAAAACCTAGAAAAAACTGTCATAAAAGCAGGCAATGGTTAACATTTTGAAAGATAAATCAAAGTATTCTGAACATGATTTAACGTATTCATATTCTCTTAGAGCACTGCTTTGATCTTCAATTTCTAGTTTATAGTCAGTTAGCACGAGGAGATGGTTTTGCGTTGTGTCTTTGATGTTTGTATTCCAATATATAATTACAACAGAAATGGCCTTTATGAGATGTTTATAAACTAGTCAGTCAAATTTGAAGTATAATTTATTTTTTGAATCTATTTTACCAACCAATTTTAAATTTTAGTAGATTTTTGATACTATTATTAATTACAATCGACCCAGGTAATCAGACCAAGGTTAATGACCCTCAAATTGATTCAGAAAGCCAGATGGGTTGGAGACTGTCTGGGAGGGAAGTTCATTGTCTAATAGGCCAGAAAGGTCATCTAAGAGAGCCTCAGATGAACTTCATCCAAGGAGAGAGCGAATCGACCTGGGGTTGCCTAGCTCTGAGCTGAATGGCTAGATAGGTTGAAGAGTGGTTTCCTCTTTCTTTGAGGGAACTTTCTGTTCCTTTCCATCTTTCCCTTCCCTGTGAAGATCCCTTCCATCCAATGGCTGTAAAATATTGTAAAGGGAGATGCGCCTAACTAGGTAATGATGGGGCCTCCTAATCTCTCAGATCTATCATATAACATCAAAATGTGATTAAATTGATTTTTAACTTCTGGTTAAAATGTTGGTCTTATTACTATTAATTTAATATTTTAAATTTGACAAAACAAAAAATGATCAAAATACAAAAATTAAAATAAATTTTTTTCTGCTGAAGTCCTGCTGAAAGCGGGCGAGAGTTTAACAAATGTAATATTTAGAATTTATCCATTCGTGTAAAACTTCTCACAAAGCAAAATTAACACAAACTGATTTGGGAAACATCTTGACAAATTACATTTAGATTGTTTGACCATCCCACTATTAAATGTCATAAGTTATGAGTTTAATAAATTTAATTTATTTCTAAAAATCACTTAAAAATTTAATTGGTTATTACAATTTTAGACTTTTTTGTTTTTGTGTAATTCAATATCGAGAACATGCATGAAATTTCAAATTCACATGCCAAAAAAGATTTGTTTACTATAATTTTTATCCTACCTTGAATTATAGACTCAATTAGATTAGATTTAATGTAATGTTACATACTTATTTAAAAATTGTATAGAACAAAGGGGGCATCATGTATCTATGATTTTGTTTCTAGAAAATAAATGGATCAGTCCACTTCAGTGAAGGTATAAGTATTGGAGGGAGTTTGACAAGTCCAATTGTGAATGGTAAAAACCTAAGCTATTATGCCTCAAGAACATCCAATTTCAATTCCCTAATAATTGAGAATATTCATGTTGATGGAAATATGACCACAGGAGAGAATGGTTCATTTTGGATGCCAGAAAATCTGCTACAGGTAAGGAACAAATTTAAATGTGTACAACCTACAGTAGATCCCCTTTTAACCAATGGCTCTATATACGCTTATCGGTTTTACCGCCCCTTCTCGACTAAAAGTAGAGCTCACTTTAAACAACCCAGATTTGACATCAGATCAGTTTAACTACCGATTTCAAGGTACAGTATTGTCTATTTATGTTCCAATGTTCGGCGGTTTACCTTAAACTAAATGTGCCATGTGTCCGTACATGATAAGTCTTTCGTTACTGCCAATTTCGTTACTATTTTTAGCACTTTATGTTGTCTAATATTATAGGTGACAGAGTACTCTAATCAGTAACAATGTTCTTTCATGATAAATGTTTTTGGTTAGATAATATTATTTCCTCCCAAATTAAAATGAATTAGTTCACATAAGCGAAAAGTAATAGAACAAAAATCAATGTAAGACTGTCTTGATAATAGTAAATCAGCTAACATTTTTAGTGAAGAAATTGGTGTCAGAATAGATTAGTTTCCTTTTATATATTTAAGAGAGGTTTTAATATAAGTATGGTTTAATGTGAAATACTGTATGTTGGTTCTATAAATTACAGTCATTTGACAATATAGAAAATAAATTGAATTTGTAATTGGTAAGTGCGTTATTCATCTCATTTAAATACTTTCAATAATTCCAAAGTACTTTTTATTCCGAATGGTTAATCATGCACGAGTAGTTATTTAGGATAACAAAGCCTGTTTCTCATTGCTATGTTGTGTACTGAATGATATTTTAATATTTTATGTTTTAACAACAAAATACAATAAGAAGCATTAATAGCAGGTTTCTTATTAAAGCTCAACTCTAATGTTAGAACATTTTAAAGCTGTAAATGTTTCGAAATATTAGTTTGTCTCTGTCTTAGTTTGAATTTGATCATCTTTTAATAATATTTTTTCAGGATTCAGTTTTTAAAGTTTTAAATGTAAAACATCTTAACACTGAAAAAATCAATGGAAACAATACTGATAATATCTTACAAACCAGTGATCTTCATAGAAAAGGTTAGTTACTGTTTTTCAATAATCAAAATAACTTGTGTATTAATTAGCATTAGTTAGTTATTCATTGCTATAGTTTGATTAAAATGTGATATTTTGAAATAAGTCTTACTAATCTTCCTTTAAGCAAATTTCCCCTATATGGAAGAAACTATTATTACAATTGTAACCATAGGTCTCTTGGTAAGACTTAAGCTCGAGACTATGATAACTTTTTGTTTTGAGGTCCCCAGATGCCAAAAACAAATATATACCTATCTATATATGTGTCCGTTAACACGATAACTTTTGAAAAAAAATATCCGATTCAATTTGGCACAAACTTGTAAAGCAATATTTATGACTTTAAGTTCGAAATCCAGAAAAGTTGGACCATGGGAAGGGGGTTTTATGGGGGTTTCCAATTTTCCAAAAATCAGTTTTTTCATTTTTCACCTTAACATTTTTAAAACACTCAATTTTGGTTTGACCATTTTATAGAGTAAAAAAAAGATCTTATGGGAAATAGGTTTTTAGCTTTTCCTCAGTTAATTTTACTGTAAACTTCACATTTGCTTTTACCAATCAGTTCAGCTCTACAAAACAATCATTTTGGTGTTTAACACGTTCAGCCCATTTCAAAGTTATTGAAATGATTAAAAATACGATACAGCAAACAGTAATCTACATAAAAAGACAAAACTAAATTAACTGGTAATTTTAACAGTATCTTCAAAATCTCTATTGATATTGTCTCGCATACACCGAAACTTTGTTATGGGAGTGAATTTACATAATTTTGTTAGTGTACCACGTTTTGGTGCTGCACGTCGCCGGTGGGTATTCTAGAATCTCCGCCGGTTGACAGTGGCAGATGAAAGCGGATGACAATGACGGTATGCCACCCTTTTAAAGGTAAAGGTAGTAATCAGAGACTATGTATTACGCTTGCAGTCCCTCACACTGCAGTTCCTCAAAACAGTCATAATGCATTTGTCATTCATCCGTACTAGCGACAAGACGATTATGCTACAGAGAAAGGGCGGCAAGCCACGAACTACAGTTAATTCAACTTCTCCCCTCCGCTCATCAGGCACTGCGCGAGTATGACTATGTGTCCAACTTACGGACTTCCAAGTTTACCCGTACATTTGCATAGTATTAAAATTATTTTTTACACAATATCAATAATGCACATGGCACATGGCTGAGAAATGTTGCAACAATCAATTTGAGATGACAATAACAAAATTAAGACTACAAAGATATTGTCGATTCATTTTCAAACTCAAGGTATTAAAGAAAATTATTTCAGCCAACGTATATTTACCATCAAAGGATACCACACATAATCGTTCATTCTGGAGCATACTTTTTTTAACAAAATATCTGACCAAAGACAAATAGACTAACATAATTTGTGAAGAGAGGATTTGATTGGTTGTTGCCATGGGAGCATAGTTGACAGAGGGTCAAAATGTTGGTCAGCATGTAGGCTGCAGATTTTTAATCCAGGCGAGACCACTATATATATATTTTGGTTGGGACGGTGTCAAAATCTCCCATTTCATTAAATGAAAAATGTGATATTCGAAGTCTTTAAATTAATATCTTGTCGCATTTTAGGCGAATCATGATGTTAAACTTAACTTTATAATCTTGAGACATATTTTAGATGTAATTTTAATGTTTATTTCGAAGCAAAGTTATGTTTTGAGTTAAATGAAAACACCGTTGTAATATGGCTTTGGAAATAGTGTTGAAAACAAGCCGCCTTGTACGTCAAATGACACCATCCCACCAACAACTTGACACCACAACAGCACAAAATACCAAATATGACGCCACGCTTTTTGAAGGTTATTTGTCAGAGAGTAGTGACTCCTGTAGGTATTATATTTTAATGCATTGGATCTACAACACCATGGAGGTGAAACTAGAAGAAGTGTTTGAAAATGTGTAGAGTTTCATGAAGATTAAAGGCCTACATCAATTAATTTTACATTTTGATCGTCTAAAACATATAAAACATTCTTTGCATAAAAGTATAAATTAAAAAATGACTGAAAAACTGTATTGAAAAGCAATAATTCAGGATTAAAATAGTCAGAATTTTGAGGCTAATGGTCCGAATTACGAATTTTAAGGCTACAGTGTCATCATATCTTATTTATTATTATATTCAGTAGTAATGCGTTGGTGTGAAAATTAATATTTGATCAAGCATAAGGAGGGATTTTTAGGCCTTTGCTGAAGGATTTTCTTGTTATTAATACAGTAGCACTGCTTCACTCCTTTTAACACCAACATTGGCAACATTTGTCTCTAGGGTTGATTGTCATTGAGTATATATTGAATATTGAACTGTGTTTATGTGAATCAAGTCAATTATACATTATTTTACTGTTTTTTTCAACTAGGAAATAACAGAAATTTCTTAAACTTATTCACTCAGTAAATTCGTAACTTCTTTAGATACTGTCACAAAATAACCAAACAAGATATATAACATGTGGGTAAACCTGGGAAGCAAAAAGGACAACAATTAAAAAACAACAACAATTAAAAAGGAGGAACAATTATAGAGGGGGGGGCAGCATATTTCCTAATACCCTTTAGGCGGCAATTGCTTAAATCCGCCTCTGCCCATCGATGTGCGCCATATGGGGTACACACACTGTTTGCCGATGGCACGGTGCACAGCCAAGCGGCGAACTACATTCAGTTAGTTATTGAAATCGCTGTATGAGAGCAGCACTTCCCGGGTCTTCTAATGAACCTTCCCGCCATTCTGGTGTTTAGAAGCACTGAATACTAATACTACATTCAATAGATATGAATACTGAATACTATAGATTTATATTCAATGTTAGAAGTGTCAGTTACTTTGCCTTTTGGTGGTTTGGTGGTCTATGTTCAAAGGACAAAATGTTTAAATTTACCTTTGTAATTATTGGGTGTGTACTTTTATATTATATTCTTAGTGTTCTCCTTTTCTTCTATTAAAACAAGAAAAAAACAATAAAAATGAATGGTTTTTACATTTATTACATTTTTCTTTAGAACAATTTTCCTTTTAAATAAAATGTTTACATTTTAAAAATTAAAATTATTTATTATTTATTTACCTTAAAAACCATTAGGTAAGTTTCAAGGAAAAGAAGTAAGTATACAAAATGTTCTCAAACGAAGCATTATTTTTCAAGAACATAATTCTGAAAAAGAAATTACACCTGCGCCACCGGTGGCCACGGTGTTTCTATATAAACCTAAACCACGAATACATAGTTTAAATAACCCAGTAAAGCTCCAAATGCACTTTAAAAAGGCATCAAATCAAATGAAAATAGTGCGCCACGGGTGTTACACGTCGGAGTTTTAGAAATTTTGCCGTGCGCCACCGATATGGCGCACGTCGCAATTTTTGGGAATTTAAAAAACTGACTATCATTTTCCATCGGGCTGAACGTGTTAAATTATGATAATACGTCCAACCGTTGCAGAGATATTCAAAATGCTAAACACATTTCGTTGTCCAATGTTATCCTTATAGAGAATAATTCAAATTTGATATCTTTATTATTTATAAATGTTTATTGACAAAACTTGGCATGTGGCTTCAACTAGTACTGGTATATTGATATTTGCACAAAATATATTTTTTTATATTTTCCCTGAAGGAGCAAACCTGCACACTCAGCCCTGATGTTATTTTTATGGAGAATAAGTAAAGATGTATCCCTTAATTTTGAACATAAATTAATAAAACTTGGTATGTAGCTTCAGCTGGTTAAGTTATCTTTATATTAATAGGCAAGCACAAAACTTGTCCTCCTTTTTTCTCAGCTTATGTGCATCGTAGAAGAAATTCGCGCATACCGTTAGAAAGATAGTGTCCTGCAGATGAGCAGAAACCCATTATAATTTACATCGGCCCTCAGGACTATGCCTCACAGGCTTTCAAAGTTTTAATGTTAATGTTATGAAAGAACAGTAATTGATTAAATAATTCTATATTTGACAGCGGTTGATAAGCAAAAGCTAGCAAAACAGGGAGAACAAATGTTTCAGGCATAATGTAAATACAAATACTACTAGCTACTGGAATGGTAACACCCTTCTATTATAATTTTTCCTACACGTTAATAAAAATTAATCCTGTTTGTGAGGGGGAAGGATGAGGGCTGGGGAGAGGTGGAGAGGTTTCAGGCATAATAAAAAGGCTACTGTTTCCTGGAATGGTAACGCCCTTCTGCTATTCTTTTAAACTCCACATTAAAAAATCACCTGGGGGTGAGGGCTGGGGAGGGGGAGGGAGAGAGAGAGAGGGAGGAGAGAAGGAGAGAGAGAGATGAGCGCAACAAAACCCACTAAATATTAAAGTTTTTCCCAAATATTCGTCAATAAAATATTTGGTCGAATTTCGACCATTGGGCGGTTTCTAGTATTGATAATTGCATAAAAAACACATTTCTTATCTCTCTTATTGCAGCAAACCTTGTGTACTCAGCCTTCAATGTTATTCTTATGGAGAATAAATAAAATGCTATAAATCACTTATGTATTCATATATTTTTATGAAACTTTGTGTGGTAGTGAGAAACATATACCTGCATTGGAAATTCGCTTAGTACGCAGGTTTGCTGCAACGGGGGTATTTAATGTTTTATCTACACTTGCATTGTGCTAAAGAATTCCAAATGTAGGGTTGATTATTATTAGAACTGAAGTCCAAGATACAAACTGTTACACCATTAGAGAGTTGCTGCAATACAATACCTTATATCGTTTTGACTGTTTTTACTTCTAGGAATAAAGATAATCACTGGAGATCTTAAGGTTGATGGAGATTTGGAAGCAGATCTGATAAACAGTAAAACTGTCAGGGAGAAGTTGAAATCTGCTGTTATGACTGATGGAAGTTTTGAGTTAAATGAGGTGGAATTTAAAACTATTTCAGGTATGTTTTTTAGGCTAATAAACTTATAAAAATGTTTAATATTAAAATGAATCGAAATTGAGAGCCTCTAGGCACAGAAGTTGTGAATGTGTTTTACATAAATCTTATTTAGGGGTTTTTAAATTAACTCAAAATAAAGCAGGCTTACATAACTTTCCGTCGTCATTCCTTTCTTCACTAGCAGATGACTAGTTTCGGGACTACTGTCCCATTATTAAATCTGGCGTCGATCAATTAAAAAGTAAACACATATTTACATAGTCACAATTTAAACACTAACACAACACAAATGAACGGTACGATCAAAACAAACATTTATTCGGTTTGGCCGGCCAAAGGACAAGTCCAGGCAGTAGGGAACGAACACGCGGAAGGCTACGATGCGACTAACCAATCAACACTGTTTGAATTAACAGCAACATTTCTTTTGGCTTGATTTTTTTAACTGAATTAACGTTAGAATGTTATATTCACTTATAGGTTTTATTCTACTGGATGGGTACTGTCAAATTACATTATGATAGAATGTATGTTTTAGGGAAAAGTTAGAAATAGATTATTTTATTTTAACATATTTTAAAGACAATAATGTGGTTTCCTTGGCCGGCTATGCTAACCATATTAAATGTTTGTTTGTTTTGTATTCGTGTCCCTGTCCATGTCTGTATGTGACATGTGTAACTTTTTAACAACGACTACGTGTTTTACAACTAGATTTCGACGTGTAGATTTGAAAATGGGACAGCATTCCCAAAACTAGTCATCTACTAGTGATTTAGGATTTACGACGGATGAGGTACGTTAACCTATTACTTCAAGTAGATTTTCAATCCAGGAGGCAATATGAATAAAAATAATGTGGTTTACAAATTATTCTTCAAACTATACATCATTCATCATCTTACAAATTACTTGTGAGCATTAATGTAGGAACCTTGAATAGTGTGGAATAATCCTCAATTTACTATAAAAAAGTACAATTTGTTAGATATGTATTCTTTGTACTTTGTATAATTTTGAAGTGTAAAAATTATGAGTGTCACTTAGTTTGTATCATATCCTCTTATTACAGTTTCAATTGACATATTATTAAAACCCTGAATAATTTATTATAATTATATCATAATAGTTATTGGGGGAGGGAGGCTCTAGCTTGAAGCATTTTGCCCCAGCTCTAAGACAGGGTCTCATGGAACGGAAGTGTATGGAGATGAGCAGACTTCCCCTTGGACCAAGATTACATATTTAATTTACTAATAGGTACATTTATTTTTCATTTGTGTTTAACCCTTAAATTTACAATTTTCAAAATTTATTTCTATGTTCCGCTAAATAATTTCCTCGGATTTAAAACGATACCTTAACTGTTTTCATATGTCAACTAGTAACCTTGTTATCTTGTTAACCTTTGTTCATGTGTGCTCTGTTTGATGGGGCTTCTCTGAGTTAGAGCACCCCCTTACCAACAGAAAACAAATATAAAAAACATCTTCATAAATCATGTAAGTAGGATGTTTATGCTATTATTCCTTTATTTAAAATTCATCAAGATATTTATGCACTTTTTTTAAACAGCTCAGTAATTTATGGAAGTGAGAAAGTTTTATAGTTTTCTTGTTTTAAAATATGAACTTAGAACAAAATATTGTAGTGTTTGTACTGTGTTTTTGGTAACTGATTCATTTTTTAGATTTTTATCTAACTAACCTATAAATATACAGTATTTCATAAATGAACTTTATAATGTGTCACCCCATATTTTTCTCGATTAACACAAAACATATTTTCCCTCTCAATTTTTCTTTTTTAAACTTTGGAAAAGGGGAGGCTACAATTTAATTTTGTTTGCTTGTTTTATAAAAAAAATAGATCATTTACCACCAGTAATCCAACATAACTAGTAAGTGCTCCATTACACCAGTAATCCACATAACTAGTAAGTGCACCATTACACCAGTAATCCACATAACTAGTAAGTGCTCCATTACACCAGTAATCCACATAACTAGTAAGTGCTCCATTACACCAGTAATCCACATAACTAGTAAGTGCTCCATTACACCAGTAATCCACATAACTAGTAAGTGCACCATTACACCAGTAATCCACATAACTAGTAAGTGCTCCATTACACCAGTAATCCACATAACTAGTAAGTGCTCCATTACACCAGTAATCCACATAACTAGTAAGTGTTCCATTACACCAGTAATCCACATAACTAGTAAGTGCTCCATTAAGTAATTGTTAATAAAGAAAGCATAATAAAAGCTTTTACTCGTGTTAATTAATTGGGATATTTTTTGATTTAATATATTTTTAGGAGACAACATAAACGTGATGAATTTAAACAACCATTTGGTTGAATCTTTAATGAGGCTTTCATCAAGAGAAAATCCAAGGGTTTTTATCCATGGAGATATTAATCTCTCTCAGCTTTCTAAAGTTATTTCAATCAACAACTACCCTGCCAACTTCTCTAAGGTATGTGTCATGTTACTAATCTATGGCTACAAAGTAGTGTTTGATATATGTGTTAATAATAAAAAACTTAATATACACCTTGTTTCAGATTAAGATTAAGAATATTCTTTATTCAGCTTAAACCCTTCTTTATTCAGGAGTATTGGATGAATGCATTGAATAGTGTCAAATTTTACTAAAACTAAACATCTTAATCTAATCCTAGTTTTACATTTAAAAGTAAAAAAATGAATAAAAATATACAAAACTTGTTCCTACTGTCTGAAAAGTATTCCTTGGGCCAAAGAAATGGTAGTACATTCAAGAGTTAATTAAAGAATATAAAGATTTGCTCAGTAAATGTTGTTTAAGTTTGTTTTTAAAACTCTTAACATCAAATTCAGCTTTAATGTTTTGTGGTATTCTACCGTAGGACTTAATTCCCGAATACTGAGGTTTTTTACAAAATAGTGCTTAGTGAAGAGGAGGGATGGCTAATTCTTTAAGGCTTCTGGTTTCATAATTGTGGTTATCACCACTTAATTTTAGCTGTGTTAACCTTTATCTCATAGAACTTTTCACAACAAAAAAAAAAACTCATAAGAATTTTGTTTCCAATATTAAGCTGTTTAAGATCGGCCCTTTATGGGGAGTGGGAAGGAGGAGAGTACAAGGAGTTTTTAACCCCTCCCCTCCCATTTTCCTTCTCTTTATAAAGTGATTTGTTTTTATTGCTTTGGGCTTGTCCTTTAGTGACATTTGCTAATTGCCAACATATTTACACTACAATTTATTCACACATTTATTATATTACGTGTTGTTATTACTTACAGGATTTAATGAAATACGTCTTACAACACTTAAAAATATATTTAAACTTATACTGTATTCACATAACAGACGGTAAACATACAGGGTGTCGAAAAAGTCCCGGGTCGGTTAAATATTTTCCGAAATATTTAAAATAGTGCTACAAAACTTTGCACAAAGTTACTGGACATAAAAATCTATTTTAACACATATTCAGTGATCCACTACTTCCTCAGGGGGACGGCCCGCTAGGAGTCAGAAGAAAATCGTAAATGTAAGCATAGGTTGATATGCATATCAAATAAAAGGTCTTTATTAGTAGAGTACAAAGCCGCAAACCCGAGCTCAAACGGAGAAACGAGTCAAAAATGACAGCCGTTCAAAGATGGCTTGAGTTTGCAACTTAGGTTAATGTAAAAAATAAACTGACGAGCTTTTTGATTTTAACATTACTAACCCAAAACTGTTTACAATTAATACTGTTGTAGAATAATAAGTTTCATTATTTCTGAGAGGGATCGAAAATAAAACAAACAAGGAAAATGAATGAGCCATGATAATCCTAAAAGAGAAAGTTATTTGTGACTGATAGTGGGTATTCCCTCAGGCATTAAACATTCTTGCTTTAGGTAGATGTTATTAGTGGCATTCTACTCGTTGGTAAAGACAGACCATAACCGTTTTTTACTTAATTTGTTTGAGTTTTATCTTGTCTTTGTTATGGCACTTAGTGTACGCGAGAGAGTTACCATATTAATGATGCGTGGTTGGGGGGATTTAACACGGTCTCACAGTGAAGTTCAACACCTATTCAATGATTCATTTCCTAACCGAAACCCAATATCAAAATCAACAGTTACGAGAACAATAGACCGTTTTGTAACTCATGGAACTGTCTCTGATCTTCCTAGAAGTGGTCGTCCACCAAGTGCAACCAATCAGGATTCGAGTGTGGAAGTTCTTCAGTCATTCATTGAGAATCCTCATGAAACGCTCAGATCGGCTGCAGGCAATCATGATATGTCCAAAAGCTCTGTGCAGAACATTTTGCATAAAAGTGGTTTCAAGCCATACAAATTTACATTGCATCAAGAACTAAACGAAGATGATTTTGACAGGCGTCTTGAGTTTTGTGAAATTATGATGGCCAAGTTAGATATAAAGCAAATCCTTCTAAATGACATTGTATTTTCAGACGTGGCTACATTCATGTTAAATGGCAATGTAAACAAACACAACTGCCGTAACTGGATTGATAGTAATCCACACTGGATGATAGAAGGTCACACGCAACACCCACAAAAATTGAATGTCTGGGCCGGCATAGTACGTGGGCGAATTGTGGGGCCGTTTTTTATCGACGGGAATTCAGACGGAGTTTCCTATCTTGACATGCTCCAAAACCGCATAATACCAGCACTTAAAAATATTGCTGGTGAAAACTTGGCTCAAATCTGGTTTCAACAAGACAGAGCACCCCCGCACTACAGGACTATTGTAAGGGATTACTTAAATGTTATGTTCCCCAAAGATGGATCGGGAGGAGAGGTGCCATTGAATGGCCCACTCGTTCCCCCGACTTAACTCCTTTGGATTTCTTTTTCTGGGGTTATCTTAAAGATAGGGTGTATAAAAGAAAACCACGGGATTTGGAAGAATTGAGGAACAGGATCTTGGAAGAAAGTGGTTGTTTGGAACGTGAGAAAACAGGACTACAACATGCTGTGGAGGCCTTTTATCACCGATTAGCTCACTGTCAAACAGCAGAAGGCGGACACTTCGAGTATCTGTTGTGAAAAGGCTCTCTGTAAGTAGTAATCTTCTAATGCCTAATCATTGTCTAATCATTGCATTTTCACCCCTAGATTATGCCATTGTAATGGGATGCAGCAATCATCAATTGCTCTAGTTTTGCGTGTGAATAAATAAATTAAACTATCATGAACTTGATTACATTTACCTAAGTTGCAAACTCAAGCCATCTTTGAAGGGCTGTCATTTTTTACTCGGTTATCCGTTTGAGTTTGGGTTTGCGGCTCTGTACTCTACTAATAAAGACCTTTTATTTGATATGCATATCAACCTATGCTTACATTTACGATTTTCTTCTGACTCCTAGTGGGCCATCCCCCTGAGGAAGTAGCGGATCACTGAATATGTGTTAAAATAGATTTTTATGTCCAGTAACTTTGTGCAAAGTTTTGTAGCTCTATTTTAAATATTTCGAAAAATATTCAACCGACCCGGGACTTTTTGGACACTCTGTATATAACAGATGGTAAGTTACATGGCTATCGATTTCGACCAGTCACACTGGTCATCATCAGGCCTGATGATGACCGGAGTGACTGGTCGAAATCGACTGCCAAATACCATCTGTTATACAGGGTGTATCTGAAATACACCGACAAACTTTAGGATATTGTTCCTGAGATCAAAACAATCAAAAAATGCCATATAAGTATATAGCCTATCTAGCTTCGTTTTCCCTCTGTCAGTCTGTATGTGATTTTTCCCGCCCTCACGCGCCTGAGGTGAAAGGCAGTGCCATGACCTGATATGCTTAAACAATCATAGCTTGCTTATTTTTCATCCGATTTTAAAAATCTAGGTGTCGTTACATTTGTAATAAACAATGAAACAATGAAACAACAACCACAATGAAACGCACAATGAAACGTTATCACCATAATTTTTGTTAACACCTATTTCGTAGTTATTGTTTAATGAATAATTAAAATGGCTGCCATCTTGAAACGGTTAAGGTTAGAAATCCAAAACTTCATAGGGCAATAGACCTTATGCTCATCAATATTTTTTGTAAGTTTTAAAAACAAATCTTAAGCCGTTTGAAAATTATGAATTTTTTGTAAAAATCACATACAAACTGACAGACGGACGACGAAGCTAAATAAGCTATATACTTATATGACATTTTTTGTTTGTTTTTACCTCAGGAACAAGATCTCAAAGTTTGTCGGTGTATTTCAGATGCACCCTGTATATGTTTACCGTCTGTTATGAATACAGTATAAGTGTAAATATATTTATTGATATTGATACAGACCCCTGGGCAAACCCAGCTACTGTATCATGGGAAAGGGAGGTGCTTTGCTGGTTGAAACCTAGAAGCTTCAAAAACCTTGGGGATAGGAAGGGGGGTTACACCTGAAATGTTTGAAAATTGTTATCATTCATTACCTTATTGCATTACATTACCTGATGCTAGCTCCGCACCGTCCACACACTCCTGGAATGGAGGAACTTTTGGGGTTCTCACCTGGGTTACAAGATTGATCCATCCACCGTTTCCCTTTCTTAACCTAATTATACTTAGCGTTGTAAGGAACCAGGGGGTCTCCCGATTTGTTTTTAACCAATGTTCCTCCTTCCATTTGGCTCGTGGTCAGCACGGAACTCCATCATCGACGGAGGTGGTACATGAAACAGACAAAAAATCATTAGACGTTTTTATTTGACGCCGCATTGGCTAGACACCTAGCGCGGTGCAATGGTGCCATCCCATCCCCGGGTGAGTGCGCCACTACTCAGACCCTGCGGAGTGGGGACAAATGTAAATATATTTATTATACATTAATAAAATACGGGAGGTAAATTAGTACACCTTGAGGTAAATTTAATGATATATAAACATATTACATTTATATTTATGCCTTATTTCCTAGGTTGTAAATAAGAAAAAAGGGGCTACGATTTACGGGAAGAAGAAATTTCAAGCTCAAGTTGTAATCTCTGAAGAGTTAAAAATAACAAATATCAACAATGTCAATCTTCGAAATTGGTTGAGAAACTTACTCAGAGTGTCAGGAGAACAAGAAGTGACAGGTTTCTACACAATAAGAAATGCTGAAATGAGTAAGTTCATATAATTAAATTTAAGTTAAAATAAGGAATAACTTAAAACCAGTATTACCTTTTTGAGGAAATAGAATTTTGATGCCTTTGGACAATAAACTACAGTCAAATCTTGAGAACCCAACTCTACTAAACTGAAATCCAGGGCAACTGAAACCATAACCTAAACTGGATAATCAATTAAACAACTAGGCTTGCCCCACCCTGAGAAATCAAAATCCTGAAAGCAAACGTTGCACACTGCTTTTGCTCCTTCAAGTTTATCGGAAACCGTTTCTTGAATGTAATCAGATATGGCAGTTGCACACTTAGGAGTGGCTACGCCAGGGTGCCTCACAACTTTACGTGGCTCTTGGAGCATTGCTGGACACCTGAACTCAGAAACTGGGGAGCGAAAAGTTTGAAATAAGAAATAATCATATTTTTATTCCAAAATAGTACATGCGCTGGTAGACCGAAATGCTCCCAATGCAATGACGCAAAGCTCAGATTTGGTGGGTACGTGTCCAACATATGCTCCAAGTGCTGCATGGCATTGCAAGACACCCTGGTGTAGACGCTCGCTTAGATATGATAGTATAGGCTGCTGGTTTCTAAAACAAGTTTCCAAAAAAGCTTACGTGCAACAATGCAACAAATTACTTCCACCATGTTTTCTCTAACAGACGCCCGGAGTAAACTAACAAATTGCTTCAAGCAAAAATATCTCACATAATAATTGCTTCAGTTCGTTTGCTCCCTCAGTGTGCGGCCAGCCTAAGCTCGACCAACCAGAATAGCTTAACTGGTACAACATAAGGCCTTCTCGAGTCTGTCACTGATCTACGTGACTGATAATGACTTCATAATGTCAATGTCCTAGCTGTTGGACGGCTCACACTTCGGCCACCTCCTCACAGGGCCGTACTCAGTTTTCACGGGCCCCTGGGCAGGTGTGGTGTTGTGGTGTGTGGGCCCTGTTGCCGTCCAGATCCAAGTTGGGGACTTTTTTTTAGACAACAGGTTTTCCCCTGGACCCTGGGGCAGTTGTCCTCCCCCCCCCCCCGGGTGCGGCCCTGATTCGTTATTTCTCATCACAACCTTTCCCCGTTTTGTAAAATAAATAAATTTATAAACAAATATTGAAATATTGTATTTAAATCAGTACACCATGAACCATACCTTTGCAAGTTTGTGTGTCAAATAATGTCCAGTTATCGTGCTATTTGAATAAGACCCAGTTCATGTATTATAAAGGGTTGGTTATATACTAGGTTACTGTGCGCTTCATGCAATGTCAGGAAGGAAATTTCCCGACAAAATCTCATAAGAGCATTATGTATTTTCACTCTTTACTGTTGACCAAAGCTGAAAATGATCATAAATTTTAAGTAAAAATGAAATTATGCCTAGATGTAATAATCAGAAGTTAAAGTTTTCCTATGAAACTCCCAATTTTGTTTAAGAATATGAACCTGAAATCTAAAGAACCTTCAACTAATGAATGTATAATACTTGATTGAATTCTCTCTTCTGCCAGCGATGATAAAAATTACCTAAATCTTACAATAACTTAACTTGTCTAAAATGTCATAAAAAACTTGTTTTTAAAATGAAAAACCCAATCTATAATTGCATTATAGTAAAGTCGGTATAGGGTTTGGTATTTGCAAAAAATCGGAACTTAATGAAACTTTCAGGTATTGTTGATGGATACCTAGTGTACCTACACCTAAGTTTTCCAAAAGAAATTCCTTGTGGAAAATGTATAGCAGCCAAAAAACCACCAAATGTTAGCACTTTTTTTAAGTTTTTCGGTTATATATTTTAAACTAAGCAATTTTTGTGTACCATACGCATTTACAAAGTTGTAGAGCATTAAATTCCCTTTAAATTTCACTGTTTAAACTTATGTTTTCATCCCATAGGTACCGAGATACAGGTCTTTGAAAAAGGGGTAACTTTCTGAAGTTAGCAAAAAAAGGGCCAAAATGTATGGTTTTGGGCATGTTTCTTCTAATCCACTATATTTAACATGGATTCATGGCCTCTATACTCATATTTCGATTAATATTGTAACCCCCCTCCCCAAAACTCCTTCCACCCTCCCACTCACGGAGACCATGACCATCCCCAATTGTAACTATGTTGAGAAGAGCATGATACGTCTTACGTCAGCTGTCAGTTTGACCCCCTCCCCTCCACCGTGCTCATTGGTTAAAGAACATAACGGCTCATGAATGCTTTATTTTCTGTATGTGTAGTAGCTTTCCCTGAAAAAATTACTTTTAAATCTTTAAACATACAATTTTAAATCTTCTTACTGGGTTAGGGGAGGTTTGGCTGATATTCAAAAAGTTTAAATTATTAAGGTGTATTACAGTATGATTTTTATAAATTAAAAAAAATATGGTTTTAACCATACTTTAATTTTACTGCTCTGATTTGATAGGAAGTCTGAAGGAAAATATTGTATCCAACGATTGTTTATTGTAAGGGTTATGTTAGTAAAATAATTAAAAGAGTACATTTAATTTAGTATAGATTAATGTCAAAAAGAAACTATTCTAACATATTAGTTTTAGAGGAAAAATTGAAAATTAAATGAAATTGTGAATTTTCCTGCATTTGTCTAGTTATAAAATTACATATTTTTAAATTTTTTATAGAATGTCTCCTATTTAACCAGTTCCTTCATAGTTTGGTGGTGGTCTTTTTGACAAAAATTGGAATGTTATTATTTATTTATAGGTAAAATAATTAATAAATGTAATCAATAAAATATCCTCAAGTGTTATACATTGATAATAACAAGGATAGTAAGGGTATATATTCATTTCATTGAAGAGTTTACCCTTGTTAAGCTTTTAAAACAATTTTTTTATTAAAGTTTAAAAAATGAACTAAAACCATTGGTGATTTCATTAAATTAAATGGTGTTTTTACTTAAAATATACCCGGGTATTTTGGGTATTAACATTGGGTATATAAGTTTATTTGGGTATATAAGTTTTAAATACCTGGGTATTTTACAGCACTTGGGGGGGGTCAAACTGACAGCTGACATAAGAAGTATCATAGAAAAATAAACCAGGTACGAAGTAGGGAATAAGCGTACAGGAGTATCATGGAAATGCAGGCGCTGCCGTGTCGTTAAGTCTGAGTTTAGCGGTGCCGTGTTGCCAAGTCGGGCAGCGCAGGATTCCCAAATTCCCGCAGGTTGCAAGCCCGGTCGCTTCCGCCACGGCCACGGCATCGGCACACTGATCTGATAAACTTAAACGTGTGGCAGTGGTGCTCGCTTTCCCGTTTTGTGCACAGGAAGTGGAGGATGTTCAAAAATCTTGTTTCGAACTGATCTGATATTTACTACATTTCATAAATGTTATTATTACTTCAGAAGGATAAATCATGAACTGCATTAGACAAATTCAACCCTTTCAATTCCGTAAATTGCAATGATGATTAACAATAAACAACAATAAACAATAAACAGTAAATATATGAAACTTTCATTAAAATAATGGGTAGCGTAATCAAATGCATTATTAAATAAAGATTATAAAATGAAAAGATGGTTAGTTATGCTTTAAAACCAAGGTCATTAAACATTAACAAATCCACCCTATATTAAAAAAAACAACTTGTATTTCATGTATTACACTAAGCAGCCTTTATAAACAGGTTAATTTACCTAACGTTATCCTGTTTATATTAAAATAACCAATTTCGCAAGGTTTCAGCATAAATAGAAATACCCCCGTAGTAGCAAACCTGCATACTCAGCGAATTTCCAATGCGTATTAATTTATCTTAATACCACATAAAGCCACATACCAAGTTTCACCAATATACATTCATAAATAAACGATTTATGACATTTTAATTATTCTCCACAAGAATAACAAGGCGGCTGAGTATGCAGGTTTGCTGAAATAAGGAACACTAAAAATGGGCTTTTATACAAATATCAATATAACTCAACTAGGTAAAGCCACATACCAAGTTCTATTAATTTATGTTCATAATTAAAGGAGATAACACGTTAATTATTCTCTATAAGAATAACATGGGGCTGAGTATGCAGGTTTGCTGCTACAGGAACTATCGGGGAAAAAATGGGTTTTTGTGCAAATATTAATAGACCACAATGAAATGAAGAAATATACCAAGTTTCGTCAGGATAAGTTGATAAATAAGCGAGATATACAATTTTTCTTATCCTCCATAAAAATAACATTGGACAACGTACTGTGTTTAGCACTTTCAATATCTCAGTGACCAATTGACGTAGAGCAATGATTAAAACATCAAATTGTGCGTCTTTTTAAGCTGATTCCAATGGGAAAAAATAAAATTTTACTTTTTCAAAAATTGTATGTAAAAAAACTCAAAAAACCCATTTTTGGGGTACAAAACCACCCCAAAATACCCCTTCGGATAGGTCGATCCGCCTGGTTTTCGAACTTAAAGTCATAAATGCTGCTTTACACGTTTGTACCAAATTTCATCAAAATCGGACCTTTTTTACGAGAGTTATCGCACCCACGGACACATATATATATTTATATATATACACAGGGTGTCACAAAAAAGTGTGATGGGCTATACAGGACCTAATTCTACATGCAAAAATAAGTCAAAAATGAAGAATAACATTTTTTGGATTTCGGCTTAGTTTAGCCGTAATACGCCATTTTGTTTTTTTGGGAAAATATTTATTATTTCAAAAACCCAATGAGATATTTTTACGAAACTTGGCAAAAGTGTTTACACTAAAGTAAGTAACATTTGTAAAAAAAAAATTTTTTTTACCTTTCCAAATTTCAAAATGGCGGCCATTTGAATTTTTTTATGCCAAATTTCATGAAAACCGGTACCTAAATCAAAATTTTTCAAGACACGAAATTTTTTGTATTTATTATAACAAATCCAACAAAACAAAAATGAATAAAATCGGTTCATAAATAAAGAAGCTGTGATTATTATTAATATTAAAATTTATTAAATGTAATGTAATAATTTATGTAATGTAATTAAGTAATTTCAATCTAAATTACTAAAATAAACACAGCTTCTTTATTTATGAACCGATTTTATTCATTTTTGTTTTGTTGGATTTGTTATAATAAATACAAAAGATTTTGTCATGACAAATTTTGATTTAGGTACCGGTTTTCATGAAATTTGGCATAACAAAATTCAAATGGCCGCCATTTTGAAATTTGGAAAGATAAAAAAATATTTTTTTTACAAATGTTACTTACTTTAGTGTAAACACTTTTGCCAAGTTTCGTAAAAATATCTCATTGGGTTTTTGAAATAATAAATATTTTCCCAAAAAAACAAAATGGCGGATTACGGCTAAACTAAGCTGAAATCCAAAAAATGTTATTCTTCAATTTTGACTTATTTTTGCATGTAGAATTAGGTCCTGTATAGCCCATCACACTTTTTTGTGACACCCTGTATGTATATATATATATATATATATATATATATATATATATATATATATACAGGGTGTTTTTTTTAACTGTGCCACCATTGGGATCTTGTAAACTGTACATCATACAGTAAACTTTAAATGGGGAACATTCCCTTGTTTTTAAAGAGGTTTAAAAATAAGTAGATAAAACTTTTGTAAATGGCCGCCATTTTCCAATATGGCGGTCAACTTCATTTTTTCTTATGGCATACCCTGTATTTTATGGTGTTTACGGATATTAAATAAAAATGTAAGACTTTTTTATTCTTGAGTAATTTCTGATATACTTAACCGTTTATGAGATTCAGAGAGATAAAGATAAATCATTTTTGTTGTTTTTGTTATCTGTGCTACCATTGGGATCTTGTAAACTGTACATCTTACAGTAAACTTTAAATGGGGAACATTCCCTTGTTTTTAAAGAGGTTTAAAAATAAATAGATAAAACTTTTGTAAATGGGCGCCATTTTCCAATATGGCGGTCAACTTCATTTTTTCTTATGGCATACCCTGTATTTTATGGTGTTTACGGATATTAAATGAAAATGTAAGACTTTTTTATTCTTGAGTAATTTCTGATATACTTAACCGTTTATGAGATTCAGAGAGATAAAGGTAAATCATTTTTGTTGTTTTTGTTATCTGTGCTACCATTGGGATCTTGTAAACTGTACATCATACAGTAAACTTTAAATGGGGAACATTCCCTTGTTTTTAAAGAGGTTTAAAAATAAGTAGATAAAACTTTTGTAAATGGCCGCCATTTTCCAATATGGCGGTCAACTTTAATTTTTCTTATGGCTGTATTTTATGTCCCTGTATTTTATGGTGATTTCGGTTAGCAAATGAGAATCTAAGACTTTTTTATTCTTGAGTAATTTTTGATATACTCAACCGTTTATGAGAAACAGAGAGACAAAGGTTTAATATAATTCAGGCAGGCCTAGGTGTATTAGTTTCAAGTGAGCTAGTGGCTTATTCATATTTTACTTGCTGCTTATAATAAGAAAATAATTAAAGTTATCTACAGGACACACATAAAAGATTTCTTTTAATTATAACAATTTCATTTTTGATACAAGAAACATATTTACAACAGGTGTTCAAAGTGGCCACCATCTGTATAAATACAAGCAGTAGCCCTTTTTAAAACATCATTCACAGCCTTATTGATTGTGTTGTGGTGAACTCCATGAAAGATTTCTCTGACTCTCGTTGTCATATCTGCAACAGTGTTGTATCGGGATTTGTACAAATTGTCTTTTAAATAACCCCAAACAAAGAAATCCATTGGTGTCAGGTCTGGGGACCTCGCTGGCCATGGTAATGGGCCATTTGTACCAAGCCACTTTCCGGGAAAGTGAATGTTCAAGAACTGCACTACCACTTCACTGTTATGCGCTGGGGCACCGTCTTGTTGGTATATCAACTGGGTTCTTACATTTAAAGGTACATCCTCAATTGAGTTCAACAAAATGTTCTCTAAAAACTGTAAATACATATGTCTTGTCAAATTCCCCTCATAAAAGTGTAGTGCTATTACTGCATTATTCAACAAAGCACACCAACAGTTTATCGAGAATCGAACTTGGTCATGTCCTTCTCTCACTACTAACGGATTTACTTTAGCCCAGTAATGGTTGTTCTTCCTATTCCACATTCCCCTATTTGAAAAGTTAGTTTCATCAGTCCATATAATGTTCGATAAAAACCCTGGTGTATTTACAGCCTCCTGAGCTAACCATCCACAAAACTCTAGCCTCCTATTTTCATCACCCGGCATCAAAGCTTGAACTTTCGCATACTTATAAGCGTGGTACTTGTTTGTTTTTAGTACTTTAAAAATTGAGGAGGTTGAAGTTTGCAAAATGGATGCAACTTCTCTAATAGAAGCATTAGGAAAAGCCTCAAAGTATGCCAAAACATCAATTTGAAATTCATCAGTAACAACTGTGCTTACTCTCTGACGTGGCTTTGCAAAAGAACCATTGGCTGCCAAGTTTACAATAAGTTGTTTGAAATACCTACGATTCGGTACTCGCCTATCAGGATACCTCTCTTGATATGCGATATTTGCTGCACTACAGTTTCTGTTACACAGAAAATACACTTCGACCATGTCAAGTTTTTCATTGTTTGTAAATTCCATAGTAAGAGAACTGTCATAACAAGCGTAATTATAAAAAAAACCAAAATAAAAACAATAAAACTGTACAAGTTAAAAACCACAAGAAATTATTAATAAATTGCACGGTGAAAGACAACTATTCTGAGACTGCAAGTTTACAGGTTAGTGATTATTGTTTATTATTCCAACAATGCTATAATGCTAATAAACAGCTGGCAATGGAAATGGACGAAAGATTAATAACAGCTGTTATGAGAGCCTAAGCCTGCCTGAATTAAATTTTTATCTCTCTGTATCTCATAAACGGTTGAGTATATCAAAAATTACTCAAGAATAAAAAAGTCTTACATTTTCATTTAATATCCGTAAACACCATAAAATACAGGGTATTCCATAAGAAAAAATGAAGTTGACCGCCATATTGGAAAATGGTGGCCATTTACAAAAGTTTTATCTATTTATTTTTAAACCTCTTTAAAAACAAGGGAATGTTCCCCATTTAAAGTTTACTGTAAGATGTACAGTTTACAAGATCCCAATGGTAGCACAGATAACAAAAACAACAAAAATGATTTACCTTTATCTCTCTGAATCTCATAAACGGTTAAGTATATCAGAAATTACTCAAGAATAAAAAAGTCTTACATTTTCATTTAATATCCGTAAACACCATAAAATACAGGGTACGCCATAAGAAAAAATGAAGTTGACCGCCATATTGGAAAATGGCGGCCATTTACAAAAGTTTTATCTACTTATTTTTAAACCTCTTTAAAAACAAGGGAATGTTCCCCATTTAAAGTTTACTGTATGATGTACAGTTTACAAGATCCCAATGGTGGCACAGTTAAAAAAAACACCTGTATATATATATATATATACAGTTTCAAACGAATGGTGTTTTTGGGGTCTGGGGACCTCAAAACGAAAAGTTATCATGGTCCCGGGCCTAGGTCTTATCATGCCGACTACGGTAATAGCTTCTTCCCTATAGGGGAAATTCGCTAAAACATATTTTTATATTACAGTTAATTACAACGGACCCATTAACATTGGCAGTTAAGGCTACGGCCACGTTAGGCGACCTGGACGCCACGACTTGGTCACCGTAACTATTTTATTCGCAACCAAGTCGCAGGGAGGTGCCACACTACGGTGACAACTACAGTGTCGCAGTCATCACAATGGCTCCCATGAATGAGGAGGATTTGATGCTAATGATTGCAGTGAGAGATTTTTTGGAAAAGAAGAGAAATCATAGATTCGGAGTTCATCCGATGAATGCGGTTTGTTTAAAACATGGACAGTTTCACACTATAATGACATTTATTAGAGATAATAATTTTTTTTTATTTTCGTCTAATCGTTGCGTTGTTTGACGAACTACTGTCGTACATTAACGACGATATAGTTAATAAATGGTATCAGGAAACTGACACATACTTTCTCCCTTCTAGCCCAACTTTAATGAATAAATTACTTTTTATTTACTAAATATAGAATACAAAGCATGGTCGAATGTACAGACAATCTCTTGTAAACAAGTTGTTTTCAAAAACATCCACCCAAATCCCTGCTTCGGAGGCGCTACAGAATCCATTGCTACACTCGTGGTTTTAAGAGGGGAAATGCCCCCTATCCCCCCCCCAGAGTTATTAAGGGGCAACATATTTCGAATTTCCTCTGTTGGTCAATGCTAACTTGACAAGCATATCAAGTTTGAACGAAATTGATCAGTAAATAAGAGAGAAATAGTAATTTTTTTATTCCCCATAAGAATAACATTGGACAACGTACTGCGTTTACTGCAAAATGAAAATTTCAATTTTCTCCGAAACCAGCAATCGTAGAATAGTAATTCAAAATACTAAATTATTTAGTTTTTTGAGCTCTTTTTAATGGTGAATAGTAATATTTTTTATGTTTATGTCTTTTTATGAAAAATCTAAAAAACTGAATTTTTTATGTTTTAAGTCCTGTAATTTCTGAACCTGAATTTTTACAGGAATGCGGGTTATGTCATTTTGTTGGAAAACTGAAGTTCTACAAACGACTAAAGTTTAATCAAAATCGTTAGAGGTTTTTTTGAGAAATTTTGATTTTTCATGTTTTTTGGCGGTTTTTGGGGGTTAATTACCCTTAAAAATCAAAAATTCAAAAAAATGAAAAAATCCCTGGAGATATCGTGGATTACTACCTATATACCAAATTTCATAAAAATCGGCGCATTGGTTAAGGCTCTAGCTCTGTACACATCCACACAGACACACACACACACACACACACACACACACACACACACACACACACACACACACACACACACACACACACACACACACACACACACAGACAGACATCACGTAAAAACCACTTTTTTGGGTTCAGGGAGCACCAAAACGAATATTTCCACTAACAACTCAAATTCAAAAATTTTGGTGAAAACAATACTTTCTCCATATACTATGTATAGAGGGAGAAAGTAAAAAGGGCACTAAGTTTCACCTTCCAATCTCACCTGAAGAAGGTATAGCCGTTACTTTAATTTAAGACTGTAATGCGTTATATTAATGTATCTATGATAGTCTTATAATAATTCTTAGGCCTAGTTGAACAACAAGTCCACGTTATCAGTTACTTTGGTTAAATTAACTGCTATTGGTGTAGAGCTTAATCCATTCATTTTCAGTTGACTTTTTAAATTCATTAAATATTTTGTACAACATAAATTTAATATAAAAATAAACAACAAAAGTAATAAAAAGCTCATTATTGGTTTGTATATCAAAATTTTTTAATATAAATGCTATTAATATATTACAAATATATTTCATTAATAGCTGTAATATAGGTTATAACCAGTTGCTTATCGTCCTACCGATTTAGTTTGCATGAACACAGACAAATTACTACTATACCAATACTACCACTACCAATAAATGGGAAGTTTATAATATACTATTCACCATTAATATATTGTGTCAATAATACAGTATCTGACCCAATTAGCATTCAAGAACAGAAGGGGGGATTTTCACGTAGCGCGACCTGTCGCCAAATGTGGCCGGCTCCAGATAACATGGGGAGCGTATTTGTCGCCGCGACCAGAAAACGCTACCAGACGCGTTTGATTTGCCGCCACAGGTCGCAGGTCGCCTCCATTTGATTCAACGCTTTCAAATTTTTTTTCTGTCGCGGCGACCAGGTCGTGGTGTCCAGGTCGCCTAGCGTGGCCGTAGGTAGCCTAAGGACAGCATCTACTTAGCAGTACTATTTCTTTTCTATCCTACAAGAATCTCTATTTCCACCGGGAAATTGTATGAACCTGTTTTGAACCTAATTGTATAAACCATTCAAATATTGAACATAATTTAAACATTTTAATAACACACTAGCTAAATATATTGCAGAACTTACCGTGCTTAATCTGTCTGTGTTATACCGCTCGGTATTTTCTGACTATAACCAGCCTATAACTATTCCTTCATTGTATTTGGTGCTACAAATTTGTTTAAACATTCTGGACCGAAAAAACAAAACACACTGTTATCGAAACCACTACAAAACATTTCTCAAAATGTTTAGTTTACGTAACGTGCTGTTCTTAAAATTGTTAGATATCCACTTAAACTGTTTATGGATGAGATGTTCCTAAAATCATTAGATAGCACTGTTTATGGATGTGGAAACACATTGTCAAGGAAAGAACCGGCGAACAACCAAACACGCTATATTAAATTAAAACCACCACTAAACATTCTGCAACACTTTTAGTTTACCTAACGTGCTGTTCTTAAACTCGTTAGATATCCACTTACACTGGTTAAGGATGAGGACACGGAACATAGTTTCTATCATGAAATTACTGTGTTCTAGACAAGCTACACAAATCAAAGAGTCTAGTGAAACAACACTTTTGGTGAGCCGCGCAAGTCGCTTAACCAACTGAAATTTATCTCCAGTTTTGAAAAACCTAAATTTAAACAACTTAAAGGCTGTACATGAACTAGATTTTTGGAAGGTGAAAATAGACCACTAGTGGGTCAATATAAAATTGGGAAATGCCCGATTTAATAACAACAACTCTTTTTAGCGAATTTCCCCCATAGGGAAGAAGCTATTACCGTAGGTCTCATGGCAAGACTTGAGCCCAAGACCATGATAAATTTTGGTTTTGAGGTCCCCAGATCCCAAAAAAAACTATTCGTTCAATTTATTATATATCAATTAAATTTGACACAACGGTATAAAGCAATATTCATGACTTTTAGATTGAAATCCAAAAAATCGGACTATGGGAGTTTCCAACTATCCAAAAATCGTTTTTTTTTTATTTTTCACCCTAAAATTGTTTAAACACTCAATTTTGGTTTTGACCATTTTTGTACTGGCCTAGAGCTTGAAAAACAAATAATATGGTATTTTGAATCATTAACCTAGGTTAAGTGGGTGCAGAGAGAATCCAAAAACGTGTTTAACAACTTTCCTATATTAATCTTATAGAAAAAGGTTTTTAGATTTTACTCAGTTAATTTTACCGTAAACTTCACATTTGCTTTTCCCATTTTTTTCAGCTCTAAAAAAGAATCATTTTGCTGTTACTAAATTGTGATTCTACATTCAACCGTTGCAGAGATATTCAAAGTGCTAAACACAGGATGTTGTCCGATGTTATCCTTATGGAGAATAAATAAAATTTAATATCTCAATTATTTATGAATGTATACTGATGAAACTTGGCATGTGGCTTCACCTAACGCCGCTGTATTAATATTTGCACAAAACATTTTTTTTTTCGATTGTTCCCGTGGCAGCAAACCTGCATACTCAGCCCAAATGTTATTCTTATAGGAAAAAAGTAAAGTTTTTTATCTCCCTTAATTTTGAACATAAATTAATAAAACTTGGTGTGTATCTTCACCTGGTTAAGTTATATTGATAATTGTATTTAATCTACATATTTAAAAAAAATCCTGCTCTTTGTTCACCCACTTCCTGAAGTTAATACTTGTCCGATTTTGATGATTATTTTTTTATTTAAAAGATAATTTCAAGTTTTAAGTTATTGTTGAGCCATAATTTCGATTTAGGCAGGGCTCTGCCCCACGGGACTTCCAAGTTCCCATGTTATTCATGTGGAGGAGAGTTTTATTTGGTTTATGTCACATGTGTTTTTCTTGATCCAATAAACAGCTGTTATAAGGATTATATCCACAAAATATTGCGGGGGAGCAGCTCGTAAATAATAATAATAATAATAATAATAATAATAATAATAATAATAATAATAATAATTATAATAAATAATAATACCCCCGTTGCAGCAAACCTGCGTACTCAGCGAATTTCCAATGCATGCATATATTTTTCTCACTACCACATAAAGCAACTTACCAATTTTCATAAATATACATAAATAAATAAGTGATCTATAGCATTTTATATATTCTCCATAAGAATAAGATTAGGGCTGAGAATGCAGGTTTGCTGCTACTGGGATAATCAACAAAAACTCAATTGTTTGTGCAAATATACCAGTACCATGTGAAGCCACTTACAAATTTTGATCAATATACATTCATAAATAATCAAGATATAACATTTTATTTATTCTCCATAAGGATAACATTGGACAACGTACTGTGTTTAGCACTTTGAATATCTCTGCAACGGTTGGACATAGAATCACAATCTAAACAACAAAATAATTGTTTTTTAGAGCTGAATTGATTGGTAAAAGCAAATGTGAAGTTTACATTAAAATTAACTGAGGAAAAGCCAAAAACCTTTTTCCTATAAATTAACATGGGAGATTTTATGAGCAGGTTTTTTGGATTTTCTCCGCAACCACTTAACTTAGGTTAATAATTTAAAATACTATATTATTTGTTTTTTTAATCTCTATAAAAATGCTCTAAACCAAAATTGAGTTTTTTAAAAATTTTAGGGTGAAAAGTGCAAAAAACTGATTTTTTGAAAATGTATAACCCCCATAAACCGCCCTTTTCCCATGGTCCGATTTTTCTGGTTTTTGAACTTAAAGTCATGAATGTCACTTTACACATTTGAGCCAAATTTCATCGAAATCGGACGTTTTGTACTCAAGTTATCGTCTTAACGGACACACACATATATATATATATATATACATATATATATAAATTTGAACGAATAGTGTTTTTGGCATCTGGGGACCTCAAAAGAAAAAGTTATCATGGTCTCGGGCTTAAGTCTTATCATGAGACCTACGGTAATAGGCTTCTTCCCTATAAGGGAAATTCGCTAAAAAAGATATTATATCACTTATTTATTCACGTATTTTTATAATACCCCCGTCATGGCAAACCTGCATACTGAGCGAATTTCAAATGTCTTAATACCACATATAGCCATATACCAAGTTTCATAAAAATATATTCATAAATAAGCGATAAATACAATTTTAATTATTCTTCATAGGAATAACTTTGGGGATGAGTAAGCAGGTATGCTGCAACAAGGAACACAAAATATGGGCTTTTCATATAAATACCATTATACCTCAACTAGGTGAAGCCACATACCAAGTTTCATCAGTGTACATTCATAAATAAGCGATATATAACATTTTAATTAACCTCCATAAGAATAACATGGGGACCGCGAGTACCTAGGTTTGCTGCTACCTGAGCCATAGGCGAAAATTGTTTTCTTCTAAAAAAAACAAAAAACAACCAGATGAAGCCATATACCAAGTTTTGTCAGTTTATGTTCATAAATAAGCGAGATATACAATTTGTCTTTTTCTCCATAACAATAACATTAGACAACGTACTGTGTTTAGCACTTTTAATATCTCATGAACCAATTGACGTAGAGAAATGATCAGCATACCAAATTGTTTGTTTTTTTATGCTGAATCCAATGGTAAAAATTAAAATTTGATTTAAATAAAAATTACATGGGGAACCCCAAAAAACCCATTTTTGGGGTACAAAGCCCTCCAAAAACCCCCCTTAGTTTGATTCGTCTGGTTTTCAAACTCGTTCAAATAAATGGTGCTTTACACATTTGTACCAAATTTCATTAAGATCGTACCTTTTTTACGAGAGTTATCGTGCTTACGGACACATATATATATATATGTACATATATATATATATGTACATATATACATATATAAAAATTTGAACGAATGGTGTTTTTGGCATCTGGGGACCTCAAAATGAAAAGTTATCATGGTCTTGGGCTAAAGTCTTACCATGAGACCTACGGTAATAGCTTCTTCCCTATAAGGGAAATTCACTAAAATGTGGTGAGTGGCTTTGTGTGGTAGTGAGAAACATGTACATGCATTGGAAATTCACTGATTACGCAGGTTTGCTGCGACGGGGGTATTTACTATTAAGTTTTAATTCTAAATCTAAAGAAATATTGCAAGAAAATTAAGTTAAAACTTTAGATCAAACAACTTTTTTCCTTAGTTTTTTTAGTTAGTTATCGAAAGCAGTTAGAAAATTTTTTTTGATATCGGTGTAAAATGTAAAGCAATCAACTCTAACTCCAACCCACCATTAGCTAATGGTCCCACCATCGACCATCGGTAGACCAATGATGAGTGATACATGGGAATACATATAACGGTTTGTTTATGTATCACCGAAAGTAGGATTTTGCCAACAATAGCTTTTGATGGCCCAACGTCTGCTGAGTTCGATAAAAACAATTGTTTAAAACAACCAATCAATTGTGTTAAAACAAACATTTTATTATACTATTATATTCAAACAGTGCTATTGTTGGAACTATCATTATTAAATAGTATTCTTAAACAATATAGTTTAACTAGAGTGAAGTGTTAAATTAAATATTCTACTATCTTTTTATTAACTATTTAATTGGTTGTCCTAAACAATTGCACCTTTAACTAGACATAATAGGCTATTTAAAACTATCCATTTTTCTCTGTGTACCTGACCGAGCGAGGGTACGATTTGGTAATTTCGGATCTTGCGAGTTGACCCTTCCTAATCCTCACTAATGAGGGTGGCGGTTTAGGTATTTAAAATATACCCAAAAACGGGTGGCGGTTTGGCTACAGTCAGGGAAACAGACCTGGTGGCATCGTTTGCAGACAGACACGCCTGATAGGTGAGTGTTCTTAGGATTCACACTGATAGCCTGTCCCCACCCCCCCCAACCAACCTCTTCTCCCATTGTCAACCCCTAAGTCATTGCCACCAACCTAGTGGTTTTGTTTTCATCTTTGATATCACAGGTTTTTTTATACAATTTTTTTGTTTTTCGCATCAACCCAATATCATGCAAAACGGTATTGTAAAGCTCAAACACTGGTCTATGCTGTAGATGCGGGCTCTCGTACTATGATAGGTCGACACAATACATAATGAAAACAAATTTCATACTATTTTAATGAATATAGTTTTAATTTTAACATAAAAGATTGATTCGTTGATTCCTATTTGGAATCAGCCCTCTTGGAGATTTTCTGTACAATTTTACCGTTTTTGTCCAAACTGCCGTATCAACTACAAAATCATAAAACAATTAATAATAAATACTGCTTTTTGTTTCAAATGTGCGCTTATCACGTTGCACTTCTTACCGAGACATTCTTACTGCGACATAATACGAAACGTAAAGTTTATTTTTAATATTTATTTTATCAATACCTTGGTTGCTCCTTTCGCTTACACAATAAATTACTTGTTTTTTCAAATTCTTAAAAATTAAAAATAAATGGATTTTTAAATGAAGCTTCCTTTACTATTAAAGGGAATTTCTAAGCAGGAGCCAACTTTAATTTAAAGCACAATTACATTTTAAAATGTATATAATACGTTGAAAAGTTAGCAGCCGATGCCCTAATAATTTACTATAAATACTCAGAACAAATTATCTATATTTACGTAGGAACAAGTTACTGTTAAGTGTTGAATTCAGTTATAAAATGCATTGCAATTTGATCGTGAAACATAGGTAACTTTTAAAATTATGATTTTACTTATTTTCTGTAACCCTTTTTTTATAAATCAGGGTATGTTTATAAAACATACATACAGAGCCTAAGCTTTTAACCTTATTATTGACGCGAAACCCATATACTAAAACAACTAAAACTATAATCGAACTAAAAAATGTTTAAAGAAAACTTCAGTCAACATTAAACGTGTATCCCAGAAGATTTTAAATGTATTTTTAAAATTGGTAAATCGATAAATTAACACTGAGACAACATTTGTAGCATCATTGAATAGAAACCAAACCAGATAAGTAGACAATGCGAAGAGCGTGCAAACTCTGCACTCAATACGACAAGCGCCAAGCAGGGCGAGGGAATTTTTCCCCACCGGCTGGAGCGCACGCACAGATAGGCAACGTCGCTTGGCCGGTTTTGCCCGCAGCGCCTCGTATGATCTGGCCGGTTGAGTTAACAATTTCGTGTTGGCAAATTTTAGCATTACGTGACACTTCTATACCTGGTTTATTTTTCTATGAGAGTATCATGCTCTTCTCAACAAAGTTAAAACTGGGGGATGGTCATGGTCTCCCTGAGTGGGAGGGTGGAAGGGGTTTTAGGGAGGGGGGTTACAATATTAATCGGAAATATGAGTATAGAGGCCATGAATCCATGTTAAATATAGTGGATTAGAAGAAACATACCCAAAACCCCTTTTTTGGCCCTTTTTTGCTAACTTCAGAAAGTTTCCCTTTTTCAAAGACCTGTATATCGGTACCTTTGGGATCAAAACATAAGTTTGACAAGTGACATTTATAGGGAATTTAATGCTCTACAACTTTGTAAATGCATATGGTACACAAAAGTTGCTTAGATTAAAAGATATAACAGAAAAACTTAAAAAAGTGGTAACATTTGTTGGTTTTTTGGCTGCTATACATTTTCCACAAGGAATTTCTTTTGGAAAACCATGGCATAACTTCTATTGTTCATGGATGTGATTTTAATTTAAAAAATTGTCGTTACTCTGAATTCTTTTCATCACTGCGACTGACTGACTTCATCCACCATTGGAGGAACCAAGACGAGGTGCGGCCAACAACACATCCAAGCTAATATTTTCACTACATAACACTGTTCATTCCCATCATAACAACAACAAGCATTTCAGTCATAAAACGTCACTTTTTTGCATTCAATTCAAGCAATATTTGCAAACAACCACAAACCTCTCTGTGCTCTATAATCAGGTAATCAGGTGACTTATTAAGATGCATTTGATAGTTCTTCCCAAACCTCTTCAAAACAAGTTTAGTTTATTTCCCAACTGCTTGTATGTGCACGTTTCCACACATTGCACACACTTAGGTTGGCCACACGGATAAGAAGCTTAGCGTGATAGGTTTTCAAGAACTAACTCAACGATTTAAAAAAAGAAATTAAAGTTTAAAAATAAATACAGTTTAGTTAATATAGTAAGTAAGCATAAAAATGTAAAGTATTGATTAATTACAAATCTATTTTATCGGAAAAAAATCACCGAAACCCAAAATTCGCAGGGAAACCCAAAATATACTTCTGATTCTGTGCCAAACATATATGTAACTCAATACACCCTTTGCTTTAACCATTCCGGTACCAGCAGCGTTGGGCAACCGGGGCCAAATAGTCTTAAACTTTACTTTTGGGGATCATTTACATCCTACTTTGAGATCTTTTGTATTTAAATCATTGAATATATATATATATATATATATATATAAATATATCTTTTAAATTAATATATGTTAATGCTTTTGTTTTTATTTTGTTGTAATAGTTAAAATATGTTATTAATGTTATTTAAAATTGGTATTAGTATTGTTGGTACTGAATCTATTTATAGTTATATTATTTGTGATCTCATGAATATGATCAGGAAGAAAGAAGACTAATTATATGGAGACTGATTGGTAGACAAAAATTGTTTGGTTTTCTGAAAAAATAAAGACTTTGTGCTAATACTTAAGAATATAAACCTCAGTTTCATATAACAACAGAGTTTAAATTGACCATTTATGAACAGTCAGTATACCCTAGGTGCATTTAAGTAAGGTGTGCTAATCAGAAGTACGAATTTGAGCATGTTCTGCGCAGCCACTGGGTGAAGTCACAGTGTTTATTTGATCAGCTGGTTTACAATAAGGCATGTGAAGTTTACTATTGGTTGCATACTAGTTTCTAAAAAAGAGTGTCACCGAAGTATTCTGACTTCCCCATGTCCCCCACTCCTTCACATCGGATAGTCAGAATACCTTGGTGACACGCTTTTGGGCAACTCACCACCAGATGATCTCACGCTACGATGCGCAATAGCACACATTAACTTAAATGCACCTACAGTATACATATGAATAATAGTTTTTACTTAAAAACAAATTGATACTAGATAGGTATATGTTAAGATACAAATGTGGGCTGGATGTTTGTATTTGTTCTGTTGCACTTAAAGTCCCAAAACAAGAAACCTAGCAAGTTTTATTATTGAACATAAGGAAGAATGTGCTAAACTTATTGCATCTTCAACAAATGTTACTTAAGGAACTCATCACTGTGTTTTACTTGTGACATTTGAAACAAAACTACGCACATTCATATATTTTGCAGAATCGGAATTTAATGTAAGTTTAATCAATGGAATCAATTCATCAAGTTTTGTGTATACCAATCAACCCCAAGTGAAGCTCCTAAATAGCATAAGATTCAAGACCATTGCAGTGGACGGAAATGTAACTTCTGCTAGCCTGCATAGAGGTTGCCAACTGCCAAAGGTTGGTTTATTTATGATTTATTTTTTGTATACTTATACTTTTTAACAATCTAAATTAAACATTCTTGGTAAATGTTTTTGTTCCAATTTCATCTGTAATAGGTGATAGCTTTTAACATTAAGTTTATTCTAGTAAGTTTTCTTCATTGGTTCTATTTAAAAACAAGTCCTAGAAAAATATAAACATAACAGTATGAAAGAAACATAAATAACCGATTTATAAATAAATCAAATGTATGAGACCAATTTATATAAAAAGGCAGTAATGAAAATAAACTTTAACATTGACTTTTAAAGATAAAATAACTACGTAACATGGATGATAGTGTAGGGTAAGGAAAAATATACTGATTATGAAGTTAATACTCTGTGAACATGAATTGATACAAAAAAAAAAATACTGGGCGATTTTTGCAACAAACTATAGTGATAAGACTTATGTTTACCTCTCCAAATAAAGATTCATAAATAATACTTTCACTCTTCAGAGTTTGGACATGCAGGTTTTAGTGTTATTTAAATTTGAAACCGGCCTTTCAAAAAATATACAAATTAAACATGTATGTATTTTGAATCATTTCCACAGCTGATGTTTGAAGAAATTACAACCAAATAAAAATATCTACTTTGAAAATAATAACAAAAAAGTTTGTGTTTTATTTTATTTATAGGTAGAAGATGAAATAGTGTTTGAGCACAGTAGCAAGTGGTCAACAGTTGAAATTGTTGGAGACTCTGATTGGCCCAATGCAGGGGGTGGTCGACTTCAACACTTGTTTGAGTCTGCTGTAACAACCCATGGTGACCAAACCATCACCGGCAACGTCACCATTCAACACCTGTCCGTTCCACATATACGAGTCCAGTCATTAAATGATAAAAACATCACATTCATTTTTGAAGACTCCCTCTCAAGACGAAAGGAAAATCAGGTAACTGAATGAACATTGTTTTTAAATAATAAGGAATCTCAAGACCAGGCCTGAATGAGTATGCCTTCATCAGAGTAATACTGAGGCCATACTGAGTAATGTACAAGTGAAAAACAGAATTAATTCGGCCCTGAATGTTATTTTTTGAGAATCAGAATCAGAACTTTACAAATATATTGGTCTAGAGTTGCTTAATCTGATGTTAGACATTCAATTGACATTGATGAAAATACTATTGAATTTTTCCTCACTTTTACAGAACTCCTGAAAATAAATTATTAATAACCTGGGAGGGTCCTTTGCCTCTCCAGAATCAGAAATCATTTATTTCGTGAATAACAGTCTTTAGGACTGTCTAGTGGGAAGTCTTTGAAAACCCATTTTGAGTTTTGGTTAATGTGGTGATCCCATACTATATAGGTATTTTCACTTCGTTTTGAGCAAGAGAATCGTTGTTCCTTGAACTTTTGGTGACTTCTAGGTTTCAGGTGATGTATCAAGAAATGTTTTTTGTTGCGCTAAACACAGTTTTTTAAAACTAAGGTGACCAGATCTGTAGAAGCCTAAAGTGGGACATAGTGTAATTAACTGGAAATACCATGGTGTACCACGGAATACCCCCCCAAAAAAAAATGGGGGGTCCGGTGGCCCTCCCTGGAAGTTTTACAAAATTAGATACCGGGAACAAAACTTTGAGTTTTGTGCAGTTTCCCAAGTAGCATAAAAATTGTTTAAAACGGTCCTAAAATTGTTTTAAAACAATTTCAATATATTTTGATATAAGTTTTATATTAAAACAACTTTAATACAAACTCAAAACAACTTTAAAATTGTTTTGATATCAGTTGTAATGTCTGATATTAAAATAAATTTTAATATTAGTTTATAACAGTTTTAATGTGGTTTTGAAACAATTTTAATATCAGTTAAAAGGCTTATATTAAACTTGTTTTAATACAACTTTATAATAATTTTAAAGTTTTTTTGATACAATTTCAAAAACAGTTAAAAGACTTATATTAAACTTGTTTTAATACAACTTTATAATAATTTTAAAGTTGTTTTGAAACAATTTCAAAAACAGCCAAAAGACTTTTATTAAACTTTTTTTAATACAACTTTATAATAATTTTAAAGTTGTTTTGAAACAATTTCAATAACAGTTAAAAGACTTATTAAACTTGTTTCAATACGAGTTTATAACAATTGTAAAGTTGATTTGAAACAATTTCTGTAATAGTTAGAAGACTCATATTAAACTTTCTTCTAATAAGAGTTTTTAACAATTGTAAAGTTGAATTGAAAAAAATTTCTTTAATAGTTAAAATAGTTGCATTATTAAACTTGTTTTAAAACGTGTTTATATCAATTATAAAAAGTTGTTTTGAAACAATTTCAACAAACAGTTAAACGACTTATATTACCCTTATTTTAATACGAGTTAATTGCGATTTTAAACTTGATTATATATACATTACGATAAAAGTTAAAAAACTTATATTAAACAAGTTTGAATAGGAGTGTGTTACAATTGAAAGCACTTTCAGTTAAACAGCGCTCGTCGCGCTCCCCACAGATCACGTGACAGCGGACGTTTATGAAACGTATTGTTCAACTGTCAACTAACTCGTCGCCATTTGCCTTTATTTTCTAGATTTGTTGTTTTGTTTATGTTCTTTCGGCCGATATGAAAGTACTCAAGAAATCTGTTTTGGAAGTGTTCATAACGATGGATAAAGGTAAATACAGTAAACAGTTTTATAATAGTTATAATTAGTTTTAATACTTATTTTTATTGTCAATATTCAACTGGACCCTGCATTAGTTCACTTTTCTTTGGCTTAAACCATGGCTAGGTTATGGTTAGTTAACTTTACAACTATTTTAAAGCTTTCCAACTTGTTCTTATTTCCTAATTTCACACGGCAGTCACAAACTTAATTGAATAAAGTTATTTGAAGCTAAATATGCCCATATTCATAATTAAGAATCAAATAACTTGGCCTATTTACTACAAGTCAGAGATATTTGTAAAATTGTATATAGGCCTAAGTTACTTTAAAACTCAAAGAACATGCAGGTAGCAATTAATTTTGGTTAATCCATAATCAGTCCATGCTTTGAAGTGCAATTATTCAGGTTTCTTTCACTACCTTAACAGTTAAGTTACTAACTTACAACTAGGACTGCCTACCGGTACGTAGTTAAAATAGGTTACTAGTTACGTATCATTTTTGAGTAGTTACAACAGTTATGAATGAATACATCGAAGGGTTAATTATGGTAGGGTTTTTAATTGGTATTAATTAAGCGGTTACATTATTTTCAACACTTTTTTTATTCTGTATTAAAACTACATTAGAATGAGTTTCAAGCCACTATTTTTTTCTATAGCCCTACCTATTTCTTATGTATCGATGTTTTTTCCTAAGAGTAAAAGGTAAGAGTACAGCAAATGATAAAATATTATTGATTTGTGTGGGCTACCACTTGTTGTACAGGGCGCTTAGGTGGTTAGGTTAAAAGTGTTAAGTATGTTACACGACTAACATAACCTTATTTTAACAGCACAGCTTGCTGTTGCATATATTTCTGTTAAAACTATAGGCCTAACAGCTTTTAACTGCTGAAAATTCATTATTGATAAAGGCTAACTAATGTAGCAATTGCCATTTTTAAACATTGTTTCAATAGTAACGTCGCATTCGGATAAAATATTTATAGTACTGGTACCAAAAAATATGGGTTGAAAATAATCAAACCACTTATGAATCCATACCCGTTATTCAAATACTAATAATATCTAAGTTTAATACATAAATAGAGTGTTATAATACAGTAACTTACTTTATATTTATACACCTAAAACACAACTATTTCATGAAATAACTTTTAAAACTTCAAACTATTTTTTAAAGATAAGCTTTTTTGTTGAGGAATTCTTAAGTTACACATAGTACGGTACTAACAATATGTATATATATGTATGTGTACCTAATAACTATGTATAATGTAGGCTTAGGCACATTTGAATCTACCAACAGAAACCTCAACATTTTAAACATCCGGATAAATGTACAGTTAATTACCACTTGTTTATCTATTTCAGATGAAACTTATATCGGAACACTTTCACTCGTCACAACAAGTAAGCCTGACAGACCCAGGAGCTTACCGTTGGATAATGACTGCCCAGCATCGATCAATTTGAAAGGTACCGTATTTTAAGAAGGGGTTTAAATTTTAAGTCATGGCAGTGGGGGAGTCAGGATTATAAAAGTATCCTATATGTTTATTTTGAGTAGGCCTAATAGTCTTACCACTGTGCAATGATGATAATTTTATTTTTTTTAATATTAAAATTTTACTGAATGTTCTTCACACAAATAGGAATATCTCATAAAAAAATTATGACTGAGACCTAACCATATTTTGAGAAATAAAGCAATGAATTTCAGTAATAACGCTGCATTTGTACACGACAGTTCACTGACAAGTTAGCACACAACGGCTTGATTATATCATGAGTAAAATATATTTGAGTCTCAGTCATAATTTTTTTATGAGGTATTCCTATTTGTGTAAAGAACATTCAGTAACATTTTCACTTTATTTCATTCAGTCCCTTTTCAGATACCGGTACCGGTATTGTAAGAAAACTTACATTTTTTGTTTTCGTCCATTTTTGAAAAGCTACAGTAAATAAACGGTATCAGGAAACTGACACATACTTTCTCCCTTTAAGCCAAACTTTAATGACAAAAACATTTGTTATTTACTAAATATAGAATATGAAGTATAGATAAATGTACAGAAAATTTTATAAAATAGTTATTTTCAGAAATATCCACCCAAATCCCTTTTTGGGAGGCACTATATAGAGTCCGTTGCTACACACAGTGGTTTTGAGAGGGGAAATGCCCCCTTGCCCCCCCAGGGTTAAATAGCAACACATTTCGAACATCATCTGTTGTTCAATGCTAACTTGACCTGCATATCAAATTTTAATGAAATAGATCGGTAAATAAGAGAGAAATAGTTATTTTTGTATTCCCCATAAGAATAACATTGGACAACGTACTGCGTTTACCGCTAAATGAAAATTTCAATTTTCTCCTCAACTAGCAATCGTAGAATAGTAATTTAAAATACCAATTTATTTAGTTTTTTGAGCTATTTTTAATGGTGAATAGTAATCTTTTCTAACATTTATGATTTTTTATGAAAAATCCAAAAAACTGAATTTTGGATGTTTTAAGTCCTGTAATTTCTGAACCCGAATTTTTCCAGAAATTCGGGTGGTGTCATTTTGTTTGAAAACTAAAGTTCTACAAACGACTAAAGTTTAATGAAAATCGTTAGAGCCGTTTTTGAGAAATTTGGATTTTTCATGTTTTTTGGCGGTTTTTGGGGGATAATTACCCTTAAAAATCAAAAATTCAAAAAAATGAAAAAAAAAAAACGCCTGGAGATATCGTGGATTAGTACCAACATACCAAATTTCATAAAAATCGGCCCATAGGTTAGGGCTCTACCTCTGTACACATCCACACAGACACACACACACACACACACACACACACACACACACACACACACACACACACACACAGACATCACGTAAAAAACACTTTTTTGGGTTCAGGGAGCACCAAAACAAATATTTCCACTAACAACTCAAATTCGAAAATTTTTACGTAAACAATACTTTCTCCATATACTATGTATAGGGGGAGAAAGTAAAAGGAGTGCATCTCAGGACTAAAATTTATACTGCACATAGTCCTAAAAGTATTCAACACAGAAATAAAAAATTATCAGTGAGTCCCTTTTCCTTCATAAAATTTTATGGTTTTAAAAAGTAACGGTTGACGACTTTTTTCAAATCTTTTACAGAGAGAGTTTGACTAACTCTCTAGTATTAAAGAATAATTAAAGTAATGTGTACTTGAAGTCCATTGTGCTGAACAGAGTGGTTTTTGAATTATTCTGATATCTTTTAAAATGGCTTGGCAATTAAACTTTCCGCAAACCATGTTTTTTATGAAAATTTGCTCAACCACCATTTTAAAAATGGCTGCCAAACAAAATTATGGTATAGGCCTATACATTTTTTTATAGGTACTGTGTTTTGTGTTTATCTACCTATAAAGAACTCTTGATAGAAAAATCAGGAAAATAAAAAATGTTGAGCGACAAATTTTATTTATATTGGGCGATTTGAAATGGCCTGCATTACAGTGAAAAATATGTAAATCAATCAACTCCTTTTAAACAATTCGGGTACAGTATATATAAAAGTCACCTGGAGACAATCAGAAATTAAGCTAATAAGGTGTTTTCCGGCTTCTCTGGGGTATGAAACATCAAAATAACAAAAAATACCAAAACATATCTAATTAAAATAGGCCTACAGACAATTCTCTTGTTTTGTTTACATTTTTTGAGATTCATGTGGATTAAATGTTATGATTAGGTCAGTATTATCATAGATTAAACATATTCCTTAGTATTTATGAAGTTCATTTCCTGGTTGGTCCGTGTAGATGTCGACGAAGTTTTTGGCCGACGTTTCGGATATATTACAATATACATCGTCAGGGCGACGTGAATTATTAGCGAAAACCTACTAAACGCTCACTCATTGACTGGTGCGCTCGTCCGACTATCCTGCTTATATAGTCCCGCTTACGTGCCACGGCCGTAGGTTGTAAACAGACCTAACGTATTTTTCGTTTATAGTTGTCTTCAATCGCTGCTAGTACTTTAATATTCTCAGAGTTTATTAGGCCTAGATGTTTAATCTCATACGAATGTTTAGCTATGGCTGACATCTCGGTATCTCCATTCTTGGTGTTCCTTATGTGTTCTTTTAGTCTAGTATAAATTACTCTGCGGCTTTCTGTAATGTAACTCATTCCACAGCTGCACTCTATATGATAAACCCCTGGTGTCTGCAAATGAATTTTATCCTTGACAGGCCGAAGAAACTGTTTTGTTTTCTTGTAAGGTTTGAATATTGTTGTGATTTATTTTTTTTAAGTACTGTGCCAATTCTATCAGTTTTACCTCTTAAATATGCTAAAACAGCGTTTTTAATATTTTTGTTGTTTTCTATTCCTATCATTTCTAGTATCAATTTGAGTTTTAAATTAATTCTTGTTTCTTAAAGGCATGTAAAATAGTCGGTAGTCGACGACCGAGATCAGGTCTGTTTACAATCTACGGCCGCGGCACGTATATAAGCGGAAGAGTCGGACGAGTGTGCCAGTCAATTAGTGAGTGTTTAGTACACTTTCGCTACTAATTCACGTCGCCAGTGATATTGTAATTATATCCGAAACATCGGCCACCAACTTCTTCGACATCTACCGGACTAACCCGGAAATTAACTTCATGACTGTATCTTCGGACCGTGGAAGCCTACACGATAAAAAATACTCCTTAGTAGCTTATCCAATGGTTGCTAAAGACTATTACTATAAAGAGCTACTATATTTTGTACTTAAGCACCATATTTCAGCCGCCATCATTTTTAATGGAATTTTAAGTGTTCCTATTGTCTTGTCTTGTCTGAGTTTGGGTATGTTATAGAGAAATTTCTCATTCACAAACTCTTCCATATGCTTCTGTTGTGGTTGTGCCCAGGTTGAAGGTATATTTACCGAGAATAAGGAGAAACATCCAAAAAGCCTTGTCGCTGGTAATTTCTACAGCTTGTAAAGCCTATAAGTTTTTAACTGTTAATCCTATGACAAAATAGGAAATTTAATTATCTCCAATTATTTATCTAGGACAATTGGCTAAAACTAATAAATAAGGAAATGTGAACAAAAATCATGGAATTTTCAAATTTCACCATATAATTTCCCCATAAGAGGCTTCCCCACCACCCGCTCACCATCCTCGCTCGTGGACTTTAAGTATGATGTGCAGAAGGGGGTAATAAACAATCCTACTAATTTTCAAAACTCTGGGATAATACATAATACGTACAGCTCAGGAGCTAAAACAGTGGATGATTATGATATTATTCCATTACTGGATATACAATGCTCCCTAAAGGGATTTACTCCCCCCTTCCCCCCCAATAATGGATATTATTCATAAAACGTTTAGGATCTAACAGCCATCACCATTTTTATTATCCGGGTGAATGTGTTTCAACTTAACATTTTTTTATAATCTGATATAGTAGCTTTTCGATGAAAGAAAGCCAAAAATGGACGTCGCAAACGATAATTGATGTTGCGGCAAGCAGTAAGAGATTCAAAGTCCATATGCCGCTGTATTTTCTGTGACTAGTTTTTCCAAATATATTAATACGTAGAATGTACAGGCTTAAAGTTAGAAATTAAAGTACAAACATTGTTATTCTTTGGTTATGGGTTTTCATTAGTTCATGGGTCATTGATGTAAGCATTGAATTACAGATAGTTACGATGCTTGGTTGAGATGTGCGGACAAAAACCATTGTTAAAAACTGTGATTGTCGTTATATTTTAGATTTATTTACTATACCACACATTTTTGTTGCAGAACAATCCATGCTGAACACATCAGTGGCGAGGAAGAAACCTAATTAGTGGAAGATAATTTTGAAAGAGGATTAAGACTGATATTATAGATTTAATAATTGTTACAATTTATATTTTTCAATAAAACGTTTAAAATTTTAATTGGATATATTTTTTATCCAGAATTCTTAATGTATAAATATTTTACAAACAAGTTTTAATGAATTAAAATATATAAGAAAAACAGTTTAAATTTAAATTTTGTAAACTAATTTTAAACTATTTTTAAAAGTCAGCTTGTTAATTTTGCACAGATAATTTAAGAATAAATCATCATTTTGAAATAATTTAAAATTGTTTTAATATTGAAAACAATACCAGGTTTGACTTATATTAAAACAGTTTCACAACAATTTTGAAATATTTTAAAACAACTTCTTTAACATTTTAAAGTTGTTTAAAACTTGTTTTAATATTGGGAAAAATACCAAGTTTGACTTCTATTAAAACAATTTCACAACAATTTTGAAACATTTTAAAACAATTTCTTTAACATTTTAAAATTGTTTTAAAACTTGTTTTAATATTGGGAAAAATACCAAGTTTGACTTCTATTAAAACAATTTCACAACAATTTTGAAACATTTTAAAACAATTTCTTTAACATTTTAAAATTGTTTTAAAACTTGTTTTAATATTGGGAAAAATACCAAGTTTGACTTATATTAAAACAATTTCACAACAATTTTGAAACATTTTAAAATTGTTTTAAAACTTGTTTTAATATTGGGAAAAATACCAAGTTTGACTTATATTAAAACAATTTCACAACAATTTTGAAATATTTTAAAATAATTTCTTTAACATTTTAAAGTTGTTTGAAACTTGTTTTAATAATGGAAAAAATACCAAGTTTGACTAATATTAAAACAATTTTTAAACAATTTTAAAATATTTTGAAATTGTTTTTAAACAAGTTTTATGCTACTTGGGTTTTGTCTAAATATTACTTAGTATTGTAACAACAGGTTTTTTAATCATATTTATACAATCATTATACAATACAGAACCATAACTATGGTATGCAAAACCTAACTAAGTAATATGAAGTTAATAAACCGACCAAAATTACTGATAATTGTCAGAGGAGTGAATAGTTTTCATTAACTTGAATCTTAATTAAAACTGAACTCAGATAAATTCACATTACTTTTTAGCAACAACATGCATTTCTTTGTTTCTAGTTTTAAGTAGTATGACTTATGGTCCATAAATTGTTCATGGCATTGAAAACTCTCTCCACTGTTGCTTAGGTACTAGACAGAGAGTGCACTAGCTCAGTAAAAAGCTTAGAAAAAAAGTTAGGACCCGGTACTTTTGTTTTGCTTGAAAGTTTTTGAACACAACAGTTTTGAATACGCAACACAATGCTGGTCGATGTGAGTCTTGTATTACATATTAAAAAAAAAATATTGGTTTTTATGAATGAATGAGTATTTTCATGTCAAACTGCTAAAGCGGGATACCTCGCTAAAGCGGGATTGTCCCGCAGAAATCGGGACGTCTGGTCACCTTATTTAAAACCACCCTAAATCTCATTTCAACTTTTCAGAAGGAATTAAACGTAAATTTGATGAGTGAGCAGGAGCAAAACAATGATCGTTTTATAAATATTTCTTAACATTCTTAATTCCTCACTGATTTGATTTTGTTAAAACTCTTTAATCCAATTCCTCACTGATTTGATTTTGTTAAAACTCTTTAATCCATTTTACTGTTAGTGCAAGGATCACAAGTTCAAATCTTATGAAACTAGATACTTGTGTGCAACTCATGGAGGGTTTAGTCTGTGATTAAGTTGAAGAGGATGACTGAACCAAAAGGAAACCAAATTATATGGTTTGTGAAGCAAATTATATGGGTGAATGAAATAATAATGTGACTTTTTTAAATTTGACTGTGGTACATCAGAAATAGGAATTCCTTTACTGAGACTGTTTTTAAGTTACTTTATTTGACTCAATTTTGCTTTTCAGATCATCTCAGGGAAGAAAACCTTCCTAAAATCGTTCAAATGTACAAATATTGAAGTTAAAGGAAATGCGCAGATAAAGTCTATCAATAACATAAACATCAATGACGTCGAAGAGAGACTTGTACGCCGTTCTGGAGATGGCAAGGATATAGTTTCTGGACACAAAACATTTTTGAATGGATTCAAAGCATTTAGTTTAGAATGCCCAGGTATAAAATAGTCTATACGTGTTTGTTTGGTATATAAGCGATTTGTTAAGCAGCCATGCTTTCCCTTAGTCCTGTCTTTGAATTCAGGACCAATAACATACATTTTTTCCTCCTCATTTTGCTAGCCATCATAGAGATGCGATTCAGTAACGACACAAAAATCAACTTTGAATACATTAGTAGCCATCTGTAGGGCCAGTAAAATAGACCATGTGGGGAAATTTCAGCTAATTTATAACATCAGTAGTAAAACTATTTAGATTGAATTTAACTGAAATTATCATTCAAAACAACTTACTATTTAAACTCAAATATTTTTCCTCCTATTATTCCCAGAACACTGAGTACATTGCACTACAAATATTCCCCCTATCACCACAATACATACGGTCCAAAATCTTCAATGAGCTCCCAAATAGATTATTATATTTGGAAAATTTGTTGAAATGTAGAGTTTTGTTAACTCAAAGACTGGCTAAAGGCAAAATCATTCTACTGATTCACAGATTTTTTAAGTTGCTGTTAGGATTTAAGGTTGAATAATTTAAATTTCAGGTATACATTTTTTTATTATGTAAAAATATTATAATAGATATTAAAGATGATATTATATTAATGTCTGTCTTTTTTAATTTGTTGTACAATTTATGCTTGTACATAATAAATAAATCAAACAAAAAAACAAGCAGACTCCATAAGAATGACTGGATATGGTTTGTATAACTACTAGATTATAAAATTTGAATAAATAAATAGTAAAATCTTTACTATCACATAACGTTGTTATTATAACTTAGCAAATTATAGGATACTATTGAACATACAACAGTAATATTTTAATTAAAATTATTGTCAATACTTATTATTCTAACAAAGTTCCTAAAACCAGGCTGTGTAGACTAAGTCTCTGAGGAGGGGATGTGAACTCATTATAACTATAGCAACGGTGAGTGTTCAGATAGAGTTAATTGAGGGCCATTTGTTTTTAATTCCTTAACTGTGCTAACTTTTTAAAAGAGCCGTTTAAAAAATAAGTTCTGTGGGATGGGAGCTATATTAAGAATATTTCGGTCAAGTATTTGGTAGTGGTAATGATCATGATAGTGAAGGTTATAGATTTTATCTTATGAAAGAATAAAACAATGGAATGAACAACTCAATGATGTCTGACTGCATTGTGTTTTACTTGCAAAGTCCACTGGGCATGCAACAATGCAAGTTTATAATGATGACAGTAGCAGATGCCTGCATAAATGTCTTATTGACTGTCCTTATATACTCTCACTGCAGTACCTCCTGTCAGAAGTAGGCTTTATTAACTCAGTGTAATTATGCAAATGTTTTTATAAAAATTATGTCCTTCCATAATTTTTGTTTGAGATTGTTGAAGGTTCAGTTCCTTAAGAATACACCATAGATATATCACCTAACCGGAATATAGTCTTGTCAATAGACAACAGTCTTGTGAGGAATATTTACACCATAGACTGTGACCAACCGGTATATAGTCTTGTCAATAGTCAACAGTCTTGTGAGGAATATTCACACCATCAGTGGCGGATTTAAGCAATTGCCGCCTAAGGGCTATTAGGAAATTTGCCGCCCTCCCCCCCCCCGCTATATAATCTTTGTCCTTTTCGCCGCCCAGGTTTACCCACATGTTATATATATCTTGTTTGGTTATTTTGTGATAGTATCTAAAGAAGTTACAAATTATCTGAATGAATAAGTTTAAGAAATTTCTTTTATTTCCTAGTTGAAAAATCCAGTAAAATAATGTATAATTGACATGATTCACATTAACACAGTTTAATATTCAATATAACCTACTCCAATGACAATCAGCCCTAGGGACAAATGTTGGTGTTAAAAGCAGTAAAGCAGTGCTAGTGCTACTTTTAATAACAACAAATCCTTCAACAAAGGCCTAAAAATCCCTTCTTATACTTAATAAAAACATTAATTTTTACACCAACGCATTTCAAACTTTGAGCACTAGTGACAATTATAATAAATAACCTATAAATAAGATATGATGACACTGTAGCGTTCGGACCATTAGCCTCAAAATTCGGACTACAGTATTTTAATCCTGAATTAGCGCTTTTCAATACAGTTTTTCAGTCATTTTTAATTTATACTTTTATACAAAGAATTGTTTATATGTTTTAGACGATAAAAATATAAAATTAATTGATGTAGGCCTAATCTACATAAAACTCTACACATTTTCAAACACTCCTTCTAGTTTCACCTCCATGATGTTGTAGATCCAATGAATTAAAATATAATACTACAGGAGTCACTACTCTCTGACAAATAACCTTCATAAAGCGTGCCGTCATATTTGGTATTTTGTCCTGTTGAGGTGTCAACTTGTTGGTGGGGCGGTGTCATTCGACGTACAAGGCGGCTTGTTTTCAACACTATTTCCAAAGCTATAATAAAAGGGTGTTTTAATTTAACTTAAATCATAGCTTTGCTTTGAGATAAACAATAAAATTACGTATAAAATATGTCTTAAGATTATAAAGTTAAGTTTACCATCATGATTTGCCTAAAATGCGGCACGATATTAATTTAAAGACTTCAATTATCACGGGTCTCAATTAATTAAATGGGAGATTTTAACACCGTCCCACCCAAAAAATATATATAGAGGTCTCGCCTGGAGTAAAAGACTGCAGCTTACATGCTGACCACCATTTTGACCCTCTGTCAACTATGCTCCCATGGCAACAACCAATCAAATCCTTTCCTTACAAATTATGTTATTCTTTATTTGTCTTTGGTCAGATGTTTTGTTTAAAAAAATATCCTCCAGAATGAACGATTATGTGTGGTAGCCTTTGATGGTAAGTATAAGACGGCCAGTGTTGCCACTTTTAGAGTAATTACTCTTTTTAGGGTAATTTTACTGGTCTTAGGGTAATTTTAGGGTAATGGAGTTTTTAGGTTAATTTTAGGGTAAAATCTAGAGACCCTTATAATTTAAATTTAGATGTTTTGGCAATGTAAAATGTTTTTTCAGGAATTAAAACATTTACATAAAGTGCTGGGTAAATTAAAAGTACTATAAAAGATATATAACTTGCATGTACATCGTATATCCTATTGAGTATTAGACTAGAGATGCTTGTACTCACAAAGGACACAAAGTTTAATTTTCGAACAGATAAAATTGAGGCACATTATGTTATGTGTCCAAAATTGGGCATAGGGATAATAATATAGAAAACCCTAAACAGTAAAAATATATCGGGTTGATTACGTTAAATATACTAGGTTGTTAGATTTACAGCGCTGTTGTAGGAATTATTTTGAGTGAAGATTGTCTCTATTTTGACACATATTTGTATGAAGGAGCTAAATTGTATTTTATGCCTGTGAAATCCCCATAGTGAGCCCATGGGTGAGCCACGTGAGCGCACATACAAACATTACAACAAGGCATAACATGTGTAAATTTGTGTGATGTAGTGTTGTATTGCAATGAAACCTATTGATCTAATCAAATAGTAATAAGATGACAAACCTTATTATACAAAAATAACATTAACACATTTGTACAACTGAAATAAGTTTATAAAACAACAAAGTACTAAGTACTCCCAGTCCCGACAACTGTTAATGACATTTTATCAGCAAGTTTCTATTATCAGTGATACCAGCACATTAAGTATAGAAAGCACTGAATAAAAATACTACAACAGATTATTTATTTGAATTTTTTAATACATATTTCGTTTTATGTGTAATATAGTACCAAAGACGAGTAATAAATGCTATGCTACCTTACTTTGTATGCCTTAATCATGTTTTAAAACCAATCTCGAGTGTATTTTAAGCGTTTATAGAAGAAAATCAACTCTTAGGGTAATTTACAAAAGGTTTAGGGTAATTTAGGGTAATTTCACCACACGTTTAGGGTAAAATTTCATCTACCTGGTGGCAACACTGAAGACGGCTGAAATAACTTTCTTTGTCACATTGAGTTTGAAAATGAAACGACAATATCATTGTAGTCTAAATTTTGTTATTGTCATCTCAAATTCGATTGTTGCAATATTTCTCATCCGTGTGCCTTGGTCATTATTGATATTGTGTTACAAATAATTGTAATGATATGCGAATGTATAGGTAAACTTGGAAGTCCGTGAGTTGGACCATAGATTAAGAATACCACAAGGAGTATGTTTAATCTATGATTGGACGTAGTCATAGTGGCGCAGTGCCTGATGCAGTTCGTGGCTTGCCGCCCTTTCTCTGTAGCGTAATCGTGTTATTCGTGTTGTCGCTAGTGCGGATGAATGACAAATGAATTATGACTGCTTTGAGGAACTGCAGTGTGAGGGTTACATTACATACATTAGTCTCAGTAGTATTAGTCTAAGTACCTTTACCTTTAAAAGGGCGGCACACCGTCATTGTAATCAGTTTTCGTCAAAATGTTCCCCGTTTCAACATTTCTTTTCTAAACAACTTATTAATTTTCTGTAAATTTGCCGCCCCTAAAAACTTGCCGCCCTGGGCTACAGCCCCTATAGCCCCCCCCTAAATCCGCCACTGCACACCATAGACTGTGACCAACCGGTATATAGTCTTGTCAATAGTCAACAGTCTTGTGAGGAATATTTACACCTTAGACTGTGACTAACCGGTATATAGTCTTGTCAGTCAACAGTCTTGTGAGGAATATTCACACCATAGACTGTGACCAACTGGTATATAGTCTTGTCAATAGTCAACAGTCTTGTGAGGAATATTTACACCATAGACTGTGACTAACCGGTATATAGTCTTGTCAGTCAACAGTCTTGTGAGGAATATTCACACCATAGACTGTGACCAACCGGTATATAGTCTTGTCAATAGTCAACAGTCTTGTGAGGAATATTTACACCATAGACTGTGACTAACCGGTATATAGTCTTGTCAGTCAACAGTCTTGTGAGGAATATTCACACCATAGACTGTGACCAACTGGTATATAGTCTTGTCAATAGTCAACAGTCTTGTGAGGAATATTTACACCATAGACTGTGACTAACCGGTATATAGTCTTGTCAGTCAACAGTCTTGTGAGGAATATTCACACCATAGACTGTGACAAACTGGTATATAGTCTTGTCAATAGTCAACAGTCTTGTGAGGAATATTTACACCATAGACTGTGACTAACCGGTATATAGTCTTGTCAGTCAACAGTCTTGTGAGGAATATTCACACCATAGACTGTGACAAACTGGTATATAGTCTTGTCAATAGTCAACAGTCTTGTGAGGAATATTTACACCATAGACTGTGACTAACCGGTATATAGTCTTGTCAGTCAACAGTCTTGTGAGGAATATTCACACGATAGACTGTGACTAACCGGTATATAGTCTTGTCAGTCAACAGTCTTGTGAGGAATATTTACACCATAGACTGTGACAAACTGGTATATAGTCTTGTCAGTCAACAGTCTTGTGAGGAATATTCACACCATAGACTGTGACCAACTGGTATATAGTCTTGTCAATAGTCAACAGTCTTGTGAGGAATATTTACACTATAGACTGTGACTAACCGGTATATAGTCTTGTCAGTCAACAGTCTTGTGAGGAATATTCACACCATAGACTGTGACTAACCGGTATATAGTCTTGTCAGTCAACAGTCTTGTGAGGAATATTTCTATTTGTTTATATCAAGTGTATCAAAACTGTATTTTTTATTGTGGAAATAAAATATTTCAAATCTATCTTGAATATTTTGTTTCAATATTTAGAAGGCATAAATGGAGTCAAAGCTGAAAACATCGTCTCAAGAACATTTAGTGGGGAGGCTCCGCCATTCACTGTCCAGTCCCTCAAAGTCTACGACTCCCTCTTTGTGGACACTATTGATGATCTGAACTTGAAAGATTTTCTCAAAGACTGCATTTATCTGAACCACACTGATAAGCAACGGATCTTGGGCCAACTGCACATAAAAGGAAATGTCTCTTTGCAAGGTAAATTTGCATTCGATTATGTCTATAATGAAATTGATAATATGGTAGTTTAGGTATGATAAGGAGAGCAGGCTTACCTTAAAACAGATGAAGTCTACTGCATGGACAAAAAATAAGAAATAAATATACAATACCTTTAAATCAACCGGTGTCATCAGTGTAAGATGAGATGTATTGGATTTCAGAAATTTACATTATTTTAACAAAACGAGGTTTTGTGTATTTTAGTAAACCAACAGTGCAGTGACTAAAATTTATAATGAAGGGTTTAAGAGTCTGATGATGTGATGGATAGTTTCACAATCGATAACTCCTTATATAAATTTAACTAACTGATATAATTATTATAGTTTAATAATTATTTTAGTATTTATACTCTTCTCAGTTAGTTGGGAAGTTACACAATAATGGTCATGGGCTAGATTTATGATGTGTCTTGCAGCAAGGAATGGATTTTCTGGAATATAACAGGTTGTATAGAGGAATTATTCTTACAACTTAATGGTAAACAAACAGTAGAAAGATTGCCAAAAATAAATTTCATTGTGTTTTTGGGTACTAAAATGGTGGTAGTAAATTTTTGTGGACTTCAGGGAATAAAATGTGTGAATTATTATCTTTAGAAGTAGATTTTATAATTCAAAACCTGTCATGAAGTTGAAGTTGATTTTGAGTTATAATTTTTATGTAATTTCTGCTAATTTAAGCTGAATTATCATGTTTAAGTTTTGATTGAAAGCAAAAATTCTAGGCTCATTTTTGATACCAAATTAACACTTACAGAAAAGGTCAGGAAGGTGAAACATTTTGATATCTTTTTATTTTGGTCTCATGTGGGTTCTATTTACTATAGTTTACAAAAACCCAATCAGGTGATTGTTTCAGTTCTTTTTAATGAACTGAATCCACCCGTTGGAAATTGTGGAACTGTGAGAAAAAGAAAATTGTGTTTGCATGACCTATTTGTGAAACTAAAAATGTTACAACCTTTCTGTTACGTTAAATCATAGTTATTATTGTTAGACTAATTATAAATTTAATTTTGATATTATATCTAATGACAAATAATTCATGCTTAAACAATTTTTTTTCAGGAAATGTTACAGCACCCAGTATTAATCAAATCTCAACAAATGACGTCGTATTTGTGAGCAATAAGAAGAAACAAGTCAAAATAAATGGTTGCAAAAGGTTCTCATCAGATATAAAAATTAAAAGTGACCCAGATATTCATGTATTGAATGATAGAAATTTAACAAAAAAATACAGAGATAATGTGAAGATTGATCAAAACGTCACAATCAATGGTTCTGTGGTAAGGCTTTAATGATTGGCATTTGACCTAAAAATTATCATTACTGTACTTAACATACTGTAGCATTCGTCCAGTTGTTTATAGGTCAGTCCATTATTTCAATTTTCTAACCCATCTCACCCCAGGCATGATTGACCTTCTGTTTAATGCCCCTAAACACATAAAATTACATCCATCTACTTAGTATGATGATATAAATATCGCGTCCTAGTTGTTAGCATCCTAAAATTAGATTTGTTGGGTGTAGACAAATAAGTGTAACAAGTAAATAAAAAATAATGTTCAATATAAATATTTTTAAAGGGATTAGTTATTTAAACCAATATCTAGTGGTTTGCTGATTGGCTGTCTCAAGACAATGGCAAAAGTTTGAAGATGATTCTTATCACAGTTTCTTTCTTATCCTCTTCAAGATTTAGCTTTACAGCTTCTACCTAAATAACAATCTTTTTCTGGCTTTTCATTTATTGGACGTGTTTAATTTTTATCGCTTTAAAAGCAATAATATTTTTATTTGTTTTAAAACATGGCGCAATAGTTTTGAACTTACTTGTTACTTTTTGTTTCCATCCGTAGGCTCGAAAGCCTAGACAGGTCTACCAGGTTACACCACTTGTGGGACTCAGACCATATTCAGTGCTTCAAACAGTACCATTGCTTATTCTGTAACTAACCATGTTTTTGGTAGCAGACTCAAATGCCAGGATATTGGCACTTGGGGCTCACAGGGTTAATTTGAATTAGTGTATTTTTTAATATACATAATTACTAGTGAGTTATGTATGTTTCCATTTAAGGCTGTGATTACCTAGACACATAGTAGATACACTCTGGCGGGCATAGTTGTGCTATGGCTTTTGTTGAGGCCGAAACACAGTAGACGTTCAGTGGTTTCCAAGTTGCAAAAAATGCACATAGTTTTGATGGTACATTTTACTGAGTTACAAACATGAGTTCGGGTAAGAGATAGCTAGGGGCTACTTTAATGAATGATGATCATGATAGTGATAGAGATATTTTGGCTGCTCAAGCTCTGAACAGTCATGACGAATGTAGTTAAATAAACAAGAAAAGAAACAGACCAATTACTTTTTGTATCCTGGATGGTTGGACCTCAGTTTTTCATAGCTTGACACCATTTCAACAAGGTCTTTGTAGTCGTTGTTCGAAAATGTTACTCGAGTCTTCAGCACAGAATTGTTGTTAACTCTCCATGGACCAGGATGATTTTGTCTCAGATTAATTGCTCTAAAAGCAGTTGGTCAAAGATGTGCATAAGCGTAATTTGAGAATTTCGATTGGGGAGGCAAAGTAATTTTGATTATCGTAACTTTTTATATATTAAAAATATGCTCTCCAAATTGGGGGGCAATTGCACCCCCTTGCCACGCCCTAATGGTGCCTAAGTAAGATGCGTACGCATTTGTTACACAGTCTAGAAAACCATGTGGAATTCTTTATAAGAAAAGTATGCTGTGATTTAAACACGTCTGCTCAGGGCATCTACTAGGCATCTAGGAATGGTAGCTTAAGCCTCAATATTCAGCGTTTATCTGTTTTGTTTCCAGGTGATTGAGTCGGAAGTTGAAGTGGATACCATCTTCGCTCACGAGTACTTCGTCGGCCCGAAGCAACTCATTTACTTGAACAAAACCTTCACCCCATGATTTTAACTGAGGCAGCAGTGTTTGTAGGACTTACGTTGAAATATGTTTATGTGTACATATGTAACTGTTATATACCTAGCCATTAACATTTTAAATTTTATTATTGTTAAAATATTTGTGTAACATATTTGTCAATTTGTCATTACAAATATTTTGCCATAAAAAATAATTCAGTAATCAAAATATTTCATAAATTTCATCAGAATCTTCGTAGGGTGATAATGTAAACATAAATACCCACATTCTCTTTTATAAAATTACAAGGTTGTGCATAATTAAAATAGTCATTACAAAATTAGCTTTCTGTTATATAATAAAACATCTACCAAATTATTATTCCTGTACTTACTTTTAAACTCCTGCAAATTAAAATATTTGGCAGAACATGTTATTGGCTCTCCGTTTTGTTTTTACTGCGCTAGAAGCCCTTTAACTTACCCTCTCAGGACTAATTCTCAGGGCTAATAATAGAAAGGTTAATAAAACGGAGAATGGTCATAACAGGAGCGGTTAAAGGAATTTTATTTTGGGTTGGCCCAGTTCCATATAATAATATGCAATAAATATTTTGTATAAACTTTCTTTTCAAATTTCTAAAGCAAATTGTTTCGTCAAATCTTTTGGTAGTTTTTAAAACCGCTACTGTAAAATTATTCGCAAAAGGTAAATAAACTTCGAGCTGACTGGTCCACCAGTTATATACTCGCTTAGCCTGAGAGAGAGACTCTAGGATTGAATATTGAGCAAACACAGACAAAAGATATACACTGTTTAATTACACACTTTAAAATCTGAATACATGCTTATAATATAATGGATGCACAGAAAAAGCTAAATAAAGTTCATATAGATCACATACAATAGACAAAATATATCGTCCCTCCAGCACGTAATTAACTAATAAAGTGGACCCTCATAAAAAAAATCTTCAAGTCTAAAATCTAAATCTAATTTATTACGTTCCCACAAAATCTACTCTATTAAATGACACACAAAACACACACAAAAAGACAACCCTTCTACTATGGAATATCCTATAACAAGGACTTGGGTCCACACTCTTTCCCAAAATAGAGTTCTTACACAAATGTTAATTATTTAAACATCCCGAAATCAAAATTAAACACAACACTTATTTATTGAAAATTCCTTAATTATATTTACATTGGGCCCTAAACCTATTATTCTTGGATTACTTCACGTTTTTAACGCTTATTTTCATTTACTGTCTATTAAGACTCTTTACTTAACGTTTTTCTTCATTTCAGGCAAACCTTAATTGATTACCACAATAAATTTGATTATGTTTTATTACTCTAAAGGAGCTTGTACCGTTATTTCAGCTTTTATTAAATTTGATTAAATTTTCGGGAAATGGAGCCTAACTTTCTGTGCACAAGTCTGACGATGTTCCACATACCGTAAGTCCCAAAGTGGTCCTGCCCCAAGAGGTTCTCTGCCCTGGCTGCGGTGTTGCTCTCTGGGGTTGTCCAGGGGCCGCTGTCTGCCGGGCTCGCTGTTGGGGGTGGCCCTCTCCTCTTCGCACGGGTCCGCGGTGTCCTGGTCCGGGGTAGTGCCGGGGCCCTCGCTCGACCGAAGTTCGGGGTCGCTCGTCCCGCCGGGGTGGCTCCGCTTGAACGTCTCGGGAGGTCTGTGTCGGTGGTCTTCCGTCAACTTCCCGTCCTGGACTCTCTCGGCTGGGATGGTGGCTAGTGATGAGGATTCTGTGCTCGTCTGAAGTATGAAACTCGGTGACAGTCGTTGTGGAACTCTAAGGGCGGCTTGATACTCGTCCCCCAGATGTCCCTGCTCCTTTGCTAACTCTCCCAAGAATGACTTTCTTCCCTCGTCTTCCTTCCTCCCTCCTTTTTAGTTCTCTCTCTCTGTCCATGTTTTTCCCCCAGATTATGTCCATCCCATAATCTAATAACCAATCGGGGTGACGATTAGCCACGCCTCTACTATTTGATTGGCTGATCAACTGTCAGCGGAAATACGCCATTTTTGAATGCTGATACTGCCAGTTGGTAAGTTCTTTGATTTCTAGGCATGCAACTTTCCCACAAAGTGTTTATCCTTCTATTCGATACGTTTTGTTATTGTTTCCCATTGTATATTTGAAACTTTTGCTAGTGCAAGCTCCGTTCTCAGGCTCCCTTGTGTTTCCCACGTGCGGTTCTGTATAAATTTCTAGTCCCGCAAATCAATTTTTAACTATATAAATATTTTTTTATATAAGGTTTACACTACTAAATCTCAAAACTGTTTGCTATACGCGACCGTTAAGGTCCCGATTCCGTCATTTCCTAAAGTATGGTTATTCTTTGATCACCGTATCATAATGATGAACTTTTATATAAATTTAGGAGATCCTTTTCCACACTTGAATGATTCTTTATAGACCATTACAATCATAACAATTGAGGCGGGAGAGCACATCACTCGCAACACACAGAAAGCCAACCAGCTGTCAAACTGACAGTGCTGCCAGTGCAGCCACACACTCGTGATCTACTGGTATCTGATCAAATTTTCCTTTGTAAAATCTTGGTAAAAGAAGTGTATTTTAAGAAACACAAGAGTAGTAATGTAAAAAGTGTGGATGGGCCTGGGCCCACCCAGCCGACCCGCTAAAACCGCCCCTGGATTAAAATAGCATTAAATATACTAAAGTGGTAATTCTTTATAAAAGTACTCTGGAATCACAAAAAGTATATACAAAAGAGAAGACTAACACATTTACCAATTATAAATCTCCTTTCTATATTGTTACATGTGATTGAAGGGTTTATACAAATAAAATGTTTTACTTTTAACCACAAAAACAAAAACTAACATATTCTGACACTATGTTCAACAACTTCAACTGATTTACTATTGCCAGGATGTAAACACACCACATACACAACAAAATTACACATATACACTTAACATATTTTGATTTTTTTGAATTATGTTTTTGCTTATAAATCTGAACTATTTAAGTACTAAGAAAGTAATATTATCTAACAAAAACCACCTATATTAAAAGAACTGTGTTAGTGTTAATATACTACAGGGGCGAATGTAAGAGGGGAGCCCAGAGAGCTCGGGCCCCTCCCAAAATTAAAAAAAATAGGAAAAATACAACTAATCTGAATTATTATAAACATAATGCGCGAGAGAAAATAGCGATACAATGTCAATAGTGACCGGGTAGCGGCACGGAACCTATGAACAGATCTGTGTTATAGGTTCGGAGGGGTAGCGGTTTATTTTTTCCACCAATGCCGGTGGTCTCGAGCCTTTGCTGGCAACAAGGGTTTGTATAGCTAGATGCGATCTGCGCATGCATGGATATCTTAAATTGCAGCTAAAGGCGCTCACCTCCACCGGTAGTAATGTAGAGTTTAGAGACAACCATTGTTTGTTTATGTTTGGTTAAATTATCTCTGATATATCAAAGTTCAATCAATGTATTATTGTCAATCATTATTGTTATGAGTAAGTGAGTTGCAGTCATAATGAAAAGAGAAGCTTACATTCCAAACTTTTTCACAAAAAAGAAAAAAAAAACAGTGTGAAATTTTAAGTGTGGGAATTTAAGACTGTTGGTGAAAGTCCTGAAGATACCCTCTGATTTTATCCACCAAAAATAATGTAAACAATTGAGTGTCACTACTTTACTAATAGCTTATTATTTGTCTTGCCCCCCCCCCAAAAAAAAATCTATATTCACCACTGGTATACTCTAATATTGACTCATAATAATGTGTTTGATAACTCACACACAACGCCCCAAAAATGGAAAGTTTCTTACTCTGTAAAGTTTCTTACACAGGAAAGTTTCTTAAGTGACCTATGAAATATCACTTAAAAGTAAATCATAATCGAACCATAAAGGAGATATGTTCCATAGCACTTCCAGTGTATAGTTTAACGTTACGTAACTCACACATATTAATCGTAATATAACGGTTATAATTTCTTAATATTCAATATTGATTGGTTATATTGATTGATAATTGGTTTATGATGCAAGTTTCTACCTGCGTTCTTTTGTTTTTTTAAGCGGGCTGGTAGATTTAATGATCCAGTTTTATTAATGGATGTCTTAATCTGGGCGGACCAAATTATTTTAAAATTAATTGCTAACTATTGGGATGGAAATGAGACAATATTTGAAAAGTGGAAGTTTAACCAAACTGATATCATGTCTGTTAAAGAAATCTCTAATTTTTACTGGGAAAGTGGCGGTTAAACCGATGCAGGCGGTTAAAGAGCTGTTGAATAATAGTGGGCTCCAGTCATGTAACATTTCGCGTTTCTACCTGCTTCCCCCATCAGGGCAATGTTAACTTTCAAAGCCCGTCGCTCTTCAATCGTCGATTATCAGATACACTTGATTAATGGCACATTTTAATGAGCAATAAATTCCTAGCGATTTCAATAAGCACAATTTTGATATCACAAATAATAATTGTTCAATATTTATGATTTTTTTATAGGTGAACTGTTTATGATATTATAATTCTGCTCACTGAAATCACTAGGTATTATTTTTGCTCTTCAAAATAAACCATAATTAACGATTTTGGACAATCTGTTCGGAAGGGACAGGCTTTGAAAGTTAACCGTGGCCTTATGGGAAAATTAGATAGAAACACAAATTTTTGCGTGACTGGAGCCCGCTTTAAAGAAGAGGTCTGCTGTAAAATCTTACTATGGAGCATAAAATCATGGACCTTTCTCATTTGTACCTAGGAAACCTAGACTTCAGGTTGGAAAGCTTTTCAATAATCTTAACCTCCAAGCATGGTTTATGAGAAAACCCAACATTTAAAGCGATTCTGTTATAATATACATTTTCAGAATATTTATTGTTTAAGTAGCTGCAGAACCTGGTTTCGCCCAGGGATGACAACAGTTGTGTCTAAGCATTCTGTGATACACATTTTGGACCATCTGAAATAATAAACATCTGTTTAAGGGATGATGTGATCCAATAAAAGTAAATGTTCATAGATTCTTAATCGTAAAATTAACATTGAGGCTTTAAAAGCCGATGAGGGGGAAGCTCTAAAGGATTTCAAATTGGGAATAGGTATATCCATGTATTAGGGGTGTATTAGCTATTTTATTAGCTAATTACCTATCGAATTTAGCATAGTCAGTCCAGTAGTTTGCAGGTGATTGAGCAAAAATAGTTATTTGTGTATTAAGAGAGTAAAGTGCAACTTTGTCTCTGTGACGGAAATTGTTGGCGCCCAACACTGCAGGCGAGGGCGACAAGTTTCCTGAGGGAGACAATGTACTTTACTCCCATAATACACACAACATTTTTCCCACACCCCAAAATCTGCAAGTATCCATAAGTATTCTCATTCACAATCGCTGTCCGTTTTGGTTGCGTAATGCGTAATAACTAACCTCGGAACTCGGAACGTTAATTCCGAGCGAAATATCAATCAGCGGATCTGATTTCGTTATAGCTACAGCGTTGCCAGTTTTCTACTGAACTGTGTTGCCAGATTGTCAATGTTATTCTAATGGGTTTACTTTGTCTCCCACGGGAGTCAAAGTACTTTTGTCTCCCTCGGGAGACAAAGTAGCACTTTACTCGGTCAGTGCAAGGAGTAAAATTTGACTTCACATAGTAGGTGGGGAAAACAAATATTCATTTAAGTTTATCATGTTAGTAAGAGACTTAGGATGTTCCTCTGGTCCATAACAGAGTGCAGCAATAATAATTGTTTCACCATAGGAAGTATAGGCAATATTAACAGGAAGTTGTCTGATGTAACCCGAATGCTCTAGTCTAGTTGTATATAAAAATATTAGACTACCACTTCACAAACATGTATAGCATATTAGTAATATTAAAACAAATGTTGTATAACCATTGTTGTGTAAACAATACACTTTTGTAATAATACAATTATTAAAACAAAAAAGTCATTACTAAAAGCCTCTTTAACATTTTCACTGTGTCTGACATGTTTGTACATGATAATTAATATGTTTCCTTCTAAATCAGAGAGTTACATAAGGTAAAGTTCCACTATATAAATATGATTCTTTTGAAAGAATGCCAATATATATTTCCTGAAGCAAAAAATCCCTTACAAATTATACTGTACATCCTGAAATACATCATTAAACATTCTGTAAACTTCCTATTATTTGCTTAGTTTTATTATTTGTAAATTGAATGCAGTGGTGAAATGAATTTAATAATAATAATCGGTTAAGGGTAAATATGTAAACACATTCCATTTGTTTGTTTAAGTTCATTCTAAAGGAGTGTAAATAAAATGAAGACATTAGTAATATAATTATATATAATTATTTATATTTTCAAACACAATTTGTTATAGATATATGAAATTGTTAAATATCTTAACAATAACTTAACAACATTTCCAAACACAAGTTTGTAATAAAAACTAAGTTTAAAAGTTCACCGCTGAAACTACTGCTGATTGTATGTAGTCAGACTTTATCATGCAAGTAAACCTATGCGATTCCAAAATTTTGAATTTTCTAATTTTGTGTGAATGGTGTTTATCTTTTAAAATTATTTTATATTTTGAGCAGACATGGAGTTTGGTTATTCTGTTACCTAAAACGATTTTAATATTTGTTCTTATTTTACCTGACCAAATCTGAAATAAACAGGACTCAAAAAATTACCAGAGCTCTGCTTCAGCTGCTGTTACACTGACTTTATCACCTACAGGACGTTTCAAGGAGAAAATTCTTCGGGCAGTTCAAGAGAATGTTTTTATGTTTCCCATTTTCTGAAAATTCCAACAAACATAATTCATCTTCTTGGGCAGAAATCCCCCTCTACTTATGGTAAATAATTTTAAATAATTATCCATTTAACCATTCTGTTACAGTTAAATCAGAACCTAACTTCACTTACGCTTTTAATAGTGTTAAGGGGCCATCCACATAATACGTAACACCCTTAAGGGGGGGAGGGGGTATGGCGTAGCGTTATGTGGGGGAGGGGGGTTTGGATCAACGTTACGTAACTCACACATATTAACTGTAATATAAGAGCTGGCGCACTCCTGTATCTGTTGTTACTGTTATAAATCTTTAAACATTAAAAAATATTCAAATTGATATCTTAATCAAGGGTACAGTTAGTTATATAAAAAATAGTTCCGCAAAACTATTTTAATATCAGTAAAACAAAAAATAAATACATAACGTGTCTTGAGTAAGTTCTGTGTGCTTTACTTCACACCTGTGTTTTGTGTTGTTTTAGAGAGTGGTTTTGTATTAGTATTAGTCATAAATTAAATTTGTAACGTTTTAGCTGATATAGTTTATTTTGTTGTTTAATTATGAGTAACGGTCTTGTTTGTTTGTATACATTTTGCTTTGGAATAAGTTATTAAAATATGTTGTTAAAAGAAAGTTATTTAAAGTGTAATGATTGAAATACATATCCAAAATTGCTAATAAAACGATGTTTAAAAGGTTTAAGCTGTTTTAAAGCCTACTACGATTGAGTTACGTAACACATTGGGGGGTGAGGGGGGTTTGGTCAAGCGTTATGGTGCGTTGCAAGGTGGAGGGGGGGGGTCTGAAATGACGAAAAAATGTGTTACATAATATGTGTATGGCCCCTAAGCGACAGCCATTTGAATCCGTACTAAAAGCTCTAAAAAGGTATGTGAAAATTAAGATGGAGACCCATTACACAGTGAAACGTCACTGCCTAAATCCAAGGACCATTATATTAGAAAGTTTAAAGTGTTCTCTGGGACACTCGGTATAATAAGTATTTTCTTTCTATCCACTTTTTTTCTCCACTTTGTAAATTGTATGAAATATGGCTGCATGAAAAATAATAGAGGGTCACTACCCTTTCTCAATTTTAAACAAACGGTCCAGACTCTACTTGATAAATATTTTCATTCAATTCGATTTTTGAATTTTGAACATTCAATTTTAAATCCAGGGATTGTTTAAACTTTACTTAGACTCTCCTTTGAGATTATCAGCGCAGTTATTGTTACTGATATAATGAAAGGAACTTAAGATAAAACGTGTTGTGATTTGTAAGTATTAATTTACTGACTGATGGAGGCGAGCTTAGTAACTGTCAAATGTCAGGGCTGAGGAATGTAATATTTTAAATTACTTTAATCGAACTGATTTAAAATGTGGTAAGCTAAATAAGTTGTTCTTAGTAACGGCAAATCTCTATCTCAAAATAATTAAATTCAGGGGAACAAAAAACGACAAAGTAATAGTTCAAATCAACCTGGTCGGATCGACTTATATGACGTCAAAGATGGTTGGGCCGCTGGCCGCTGCAGCGCTGGCGTCGACGGCGGTGGGTGGAGAGTGGGGAGTGTGAACGGGCGATTCTCTCGCAACCGGAGTCGCTCAGTGCGTTCCTGTCTTCCGCACGTTCAACGGTACTAGAGGACTCGACTGTCTGACGGGCGACTAGTCGCTCAGTTGTAGTAGTGAGGTAGTGCTTAGTGACAATGGCCGGGTCAGTGGTTTCCCTAGTGTTTCTTCTCTTCCTGTACCTCGGCTCGCCCGTGGACGCCCGCAGCTACGTCAACGACAGGACTCTAGAGCAGAGGATGCGGGAGGACGTCGACTTGTCTCAGGTAAAGGAAACGTGCGAGTCGCGTCAGTAGTTTCGCGGGGATTTTCCACTGTCTCGGGAGGATATGAAGGCTGTCAGCAGCCGGTCAAGTGTGATAAAATGTCTCGGTTTAAGGTCGACTTTTATGATTAACTTTTAAAGGGCAGCCGGTTCGCGGGAGTGAGGTCTTTGCCCTAACAATTGGTTCACCGGCGCACCGACTGAGCGGCAATCTCAAATGTCACTAACGGAGTACAAAAATTGTTAAATAATTCAAGCTTCAGCGATTGTACGATGTTTGCTTTAACATTAATTGGAGCTACTGTCTCTATTGTTAAAAAAGTAAGCCATTTAAACAGATTTTAAGTATGCGAATTTGATAAGTTTTAAGTTTAATTAACAGCTAGAGAACTAGCAATAATTATATTTCCTTAGTTGTTCTAATGGTGATCTAAGGTAGACATTTTAGGTGGATCTAAACAAAACGTAAGCAGAATTGCGTAATCATTTGCAATTGAACACTTTAGCGCTAATACATGATGACGGCGAAAGACTTGTTTAAACTTGAGGTAAACCTTCAGTCTTGTGGGATTTCCTCAAAATGATTATAAAGCTATGCTGTCAAACGCGTTTTAAATCAAAATTACAATACATTTATATTTTTCTACAAACAAAGTTCAAAATAGTTTAAAACAAAAGCAACTTTTTATGAGTACTTTTTTCGGAGTCTCTTGGTTCTTAGTTCATGTTATTATATTATAAAACATTTCACATTAGTTTTTTACAACAAGGCTTTTATTTTCTAAATAAAACTTGTAGCTTCCTGCCTCTTCAACAATTGCTACATATATATACAGTACTTAAAAAAAAACGCCAAAACTAATACTTTTTACTTTTAATATATAGTTTATATACCACGTTAAACCTGTAAAACTTGAAAGAGTATGGGTTTTGAGTGGTGTTTTTTATACGTACATACTGTATTTATATTTCAGATATGTATTTCATATTTATCTTTTTTGCAAACAATTAAAGATTGTTTTATGATTGAGACTTCTAAACAATCTTTTGTCTAAACCCCTACACATTTCTCGTCCTCAAATACTCAAGATCAGATACAAGAGACCTTCACATGAATCTAAATCAAGTTAGCTTATAGAAATGGACCGCTATGAGCTATTTTGTTATTTTGTTTGTGGTCTTTCGTTAGTATAAAGTATTGTATACTTTACCGCACCACAGGCATAAAAGATGAATCTTAGGGATGATATTTTATAGCAACACAGCATAACATATTCAGGGATTTTACACACATAATATAGCCTACTGTACTGCATTGAAAACTCAAGAAATCTCTTCAAATTCGTCTCGATTTTGGTTTGTGTGTCACCTAATGATGTGGGCCAGGTAAATACCCAGCGGGTAGGTAAATAAAAAAATGGGTATTTACCCGGGTACTCACTCCAAGACTCGGGTAAATACCCAAAACGTGGGTATTTATGATTGTTATAACATTTAGAGGATTTTGACTAGGTTCATTGAAATCCCCATGCTGTAAAGATTATAGAATGATCATAAAAACTGGTTTGAAGAGTATTACATGGTGACCACACACACTTAACGTCTGAACAAGATCGAGATAAATAACCTGGACTGGGTATTTACTAATTTGATTGTCTTTTGGAGTGTTAAATAAATGTAAAATTTCGGAAGAAAAGAATTGAAATTGAATTACATTGTGATTTTGTTCTGAATTTGCCCAATTATAAAATTGCATATTTTAAAATTGTATAGAATGTCTCGTATTTAACAGTTCCTTCATAGTTTGGCTGTGGTGTGGTTTGTAAGCTTGGCAAGTCTTTTTACAAAAATGGCCATGTTATTATTTATTTATTGGTGAAATAATTAATAAATGTAATCAATGAAATATTCTGAAATGTTATACATTGATAATAACAAGGGTAGTAAGGGTAGATATAAATTACATTGGCGTTTTTTTTATAATATCATAAATACCCAAAATACCCGGGTATTTATGAATTTTGGGTATCTACCCGAGTAAATACCCGGGTATTTTACATCACTAGTGTCACCTGGTCGTTTTGCTCAGTTGTCCATTTATTTATTTGATTACTTTAACGGAAATCTATGTTGTTGGAATGTGTGACTAAACGAACGTATGAGAAATATAGATTGGCGATGGTCGTACTATATTGTGGTGTGGATCAAATTCTTACCAGATGAAAATTGGAAATTTCGAGATCAATACGCTATACTATATTGGAATAACAACAATATCGTAATAGTGAATAATATACGATACAAACGCAATAGCGTTTAATCGCAACAATGATTTGAAAAACAACACTACTCTAGATAAAGATAACTGTATATTACCGTGCTGAAGTAGCCTAATATAATGTAAACATTATAGTGTATTGAAAATGGTAACAATGAGAGAGAGAAAGAGAGAGAGAGAGAGAGAGAGAGAGAGAGAGAGAGAGAGAGAGAGAGAGAGAGAGAGAGAGAGAGAGAGAGAGAGAGAGAGAGAGAGAGAGAGAGAGAGAGAGGGAGGGAGGGAGAGAGAGAGAGAGAGAGAGAGAGAGAGAGAGAGAGAGAGAGAGAGAGAGAGAGAATTTAAAGATAGCTTATAATGGCAAGACCATTGTACAACAATAATGACAACGATAATCCAACCAATGATACTAATGGAATACAACGATAAACCATAAAAATACAACATCAGTATGGAGAGGAAAGCGGTAACAAAATTGAATTGCAATACCACCGTCGTCGGTTTAAGAGATTGAGGTAAAGTATTATAGTTATTCTTTTAGTTTTCCTGCAAATATAACCACTTAAGATTTAAATCCAATGATTCTCAACTAGTTTTAATCTTTGTCAATCCGTACTTTTTAGGATTACAACCGATAAAGTAGAAAATGGATAAAGGTTTTTATGATGTATGAGTACATACAAGGATATAAATATTTGAGTTATACTTGGTTTGGTAAGGTGTTACAATATCAAATACAAATAGGTAAATCATGAGACTAGAAAATACTTTTTCATTTTTATGAGTTGAATATAAATTAAACACATAAATTTCATATTTTACTTTGCCAGTTGCTAAGGGGAACACATTTCTCTCTCGGTTGGCATATTTTAAGTTTATTATCAATTCAAATCCAACAACAGTGTAATATTTAAGATTGAAGTTTGTTCTGGAGTGTCTGTTGGAGCCCAACAGTGAAATAGTGCAATGAGATCTGATCATTTGTCGCGATGCGCTCAGTCCATAAACAACTTTCCGATTGCTTTATAAAAAAAATAAAAAAATAAAAAAAAGAATTTTGTACGGTTTAAGTAATTTATATTAATATTACTTACTGAACCAAATATCGCAAAACTAATTAAGATAAATAATAGTTCAGGGTAATTTTACCCCGTTATCTTGCTGGTGTTTCTGAATTCAAATTTCTGTTTATTTTTATTTTTTAAATTCTTAGATAAGCCTAGATAACTTATCTGTATTCTGTACAGTCACAACTGATTTAGTTCAAATTAATTGGCTAATTGTGTGCGATTTTAATTGTTTTGAATTTCCATATTAATTCTGGAAAAATGTAGAAAGTTACTTGCAGTTTGCCTACTGATAACAATATTTCATGATAATCGGTGAACTTATTTCTTTAAATTTAATGGGAATAAATGCATGACTAGATCGAATGATTAATGAACTCTCATAGTTTGAACATTTGTTTGCTAAATATTGTTTATTAAGAGTTAAAAATAGTTTTAGATGCGTTATTTGTTTCATAAACCCCACACAGTTTTGAAAACTTCTCAAATATAATCGGTCATACCCTAGTTTTGTGTGTGTGTGTGTGTGTGTGTGTGTAATCGGTAATCAATACCGTAGTGTAATGTGTGAGAACACGATCTTCAATCACATAAAACGTCCACTTCTAGATACGGTACATAATATAATTCGATTAGTTAACATAAATTTTGTGTCAGCAACTTGTTATGTTTTTGTAAAATATAGAGGTATTTTTCCTGAAGATGGTAAATTGGTTACTGTACTTCATTGTTAGCATATACAGTATTTGTTTAATATACACTTTAATAAGTCTACTTGCTACTGATTACAGTCTGATACTGTTAAATAAAATGCACATTTTGCAATATTATGCAATATTTTCTAAATACATATTATGTACATGCCATTTTTAGAATAAGCTTAAAAGTCTAAAATCAAAGTTACTTTTTCAAGAGACATTTTCCGCGCGATGAAGTGGAAAGGATTTCCACTGAGATAGAATATTCCATATACGTTAGGAGCGCCGCACCGCTGCCCCCTTCTCGTATCTTTATACATTTGATTCCCGCCAAAGTTATTACGAACGTTTTGCGTGACTTTCCACAAATCCGCAATAGAATAAACGAAAGTATAAATGACTACGAGCCTTACGAGCCGTATCAATCTGAAATACTCGCTGCGTAGCCTACATCTTTCCAGAAAATTGGTTTTACATTTTCCGGAAAAATATTCGAAAATATTATCTTGGAATCGGTTATATGTTAATAGCCAAGAGTTGTTTTTTCCTAAAATTTATAACTCTATTTCTGGGGCAGTAATGCATAGAGATTCAACTCAGTCAATTGGTTATAAGCCGCATCCATGTAGTAGTTTACACGTAATTGACATTTATTTATACGACCGGGCCAAATCACCATGGGGGTTTCCACAAAATATCCTGGCTGTATATTCCTGAGCGGATCTAAGTCGATATCTCTTTTGAAATTAATTATGTATATTCTCGTACTAAAATGTAAAACAGTCTAAATTTACGTAGTCCTACCTAAAGATTTTCCAGAAGTCGGGTTTCTACTCCGGGCCAAATCTACATAGACGTTTCCTTAAAATGTGGAATTTGGTCACATTATCTGCATTACAGAAGTTTAGCCCATAAATTGTTGGTCATTCCACTGTCCAAATTTCAAAAAAGTTCTCTAGAAATTTCTCTCAGGCATCCCTACATATTAGTCTTACAATATTTACTTTCTTACAACATTTACTTAGTTTCTAGGTCAAACTTACCATTATTGTCAGCATCTTATATGAAACTGTAATAATCAAGAGTTATTTATGTCCGATCGTTTTTTTTTCAATGCCAACGGCATCTTAGTTAATAGAGTACACAAACGCTTTTAGGGAAAGCGGTCCAAACCCCTCAAATTTTTGTGTACACCTCGGGACTTGAACCCGTGACCCCTTAAACCGAAGTCCAAGACGCTAACCGTTTCAGTTTTTAAATTAAATGATAATTTCCCTATCACACACCTTGAATGTTACTTGACTCGTGTGCTCATTGTTCAAGGTGTAAGTATATCTTCAACATTTGTATCAGCCTATATATTTAGTTTACGTGGTTAAAACCAGTAAAAAGTGTAAGTGTTGGAAATGGTTTAAACTAATTATATGTTTGTAGGAATTTAAATATCCAAACGATTAGTGATTCCTAATAAAAATACTAAATACATAAAATTATTATACACAAAAATCTATGGTTGCCCCGGATTAGAGTTTGGTATAATGATAACAAACAAACTCTATTGGGGGTTCATATACGGTTCAATTAGTTTAAATTGTGATGCCATTCCAGAAGTTAACTTGAAACATCTGTCCTTGCTTCTTACTGTGTTTCGATTATCTCTTGGTTTTGATAATGATGATGTGGGTATTGTGGTTTGGTTTCCGGTTTTTTGGTATAAGTTTGGTATACCCTCGATTTCAGATCGTTATTGATTATTCTCCTTAATATTAAGGGTGTTTCCAGGAGAGTTTGTAAATTTCCGCACAAACTAAAGTAAAAACAACGGCTTCTCATTAAGCTTCCTTTAAATATTAATTTTAAAGCTTAAACCCTCCCCGGAGAGAAGTTTTTGCGCCGTTGGCCTAAGTTCACCTCGTCCCTTCAGATCAATTTAGTGATGGAGACAATTAAATGTTTCCCCTCTTCGTCTTCGTGAACATGAATTTAATGAGTTAAACCATTTAATGTAGCCTATACTCAGTTGTTAACCAGAGTGATGAATATAATCTGATATGTTTGATGTTTTTTATTTCTATATATACACAATCCATGTCTGTTATTTTTCGTGGTAAAAAATTAGTACTTACTGTTGGCTTAGTGCTGCAATATCCATGACTTATTTGTTTTAAAATTTTGTGAATTACGCAGTAAATTTTGAAATGAGAAATGCACGTAAGTTTCTTTATAACAGGGAAATTTTAAAATTATTTAGAACAAGAGCGCGACTAGCCCGTGGTCGCCTCTACCCATCTTGGGGCGGCACGGCGCGGCGCGGCGCCACTAACATTGATTTTGACGTGTAACTGAAGAGAACCGGACGTATTTACGCGTTTGTTTGCTTACCCTATGGGCAAAGGTCTTTGTTGAAACTAACAAATGTATTTCCGTGGGAGTTCCTAATAATTACCAGTAGTACTACTTAAAAATAAAATATTACCTTTTCTATACAAAATGTGATATTAATACTTTTAAGTAAAATCAATGAATTGTTCTTAGTAACACTAAGTAAGTTAACACTAACACTGAATATTTTTAAACATGTAAAAAGTTTAAATCTAAATTTTTTCACAAAAAACCTTAGGTTGGTGAACAGAAAATTTTAGGGTTTTGAGACCGAATACAGATAGTTTTAAGTAAGTTAATTACTCAATACACAACTGGTAGGCATAACCCCTTACTTAAAACAAAAAACGTCAAAACACATTTCAAAACACGCGCTAAAGAAAATATCCCCCTTGCAGCGAACCTGCGTACTCAGCGAATTTCCCTTGCATATTTATATGTCTCAATACCACATAAAACCCCGTAACAAGTTTCATAAAAATACATTCATAATTAAGTGATTTTATTTACTCTCCATAAAACTAACATTATGGCTGAGTCCGCAGGTTTTCTGCAACAAGAAAAATAAGGGATGCGTTTTTATGCAATTATCAACACAACTCAACCAGGCGGACCTATATACCAAGTTGTATTAATTTAGGTTCATAATTAAAGAGGATGTCAAACTTTACTTATTCTTTGTAAGAATGACATTAGGACTGAGTATGCAGGTTTTGCTGCTACGGGGACCATCAACAAAAAATTGAATTTTTGTGCAAATGCCAATATACTACCATCAGGTGAAGTCGTATATCAAGTTTAATTAATATATATAAAAGTATCGATTTGATTTGTTCTACATAAGAATAATATTGGAAAACGTACGATGTGTACATCACTTTGAATATCTCTTCAACGGTTGGGCATAGAACAATAATTTAAACAATACAATTACTGTTTTTTAGTGAATTTCCTATTAGCATGAGCCGCACGGTGAAACTTAAGCCCGGGACCACGATAGAAGTTCCTAACGTGACCCCCTGAACACGTTTTGGGGGGTAGGGGTAGTCCAAAATGATATATATATATATATATATATATATATATATATAAAAGATATAAAATATTGGAATTAGTGAGCGAAAGTTTTAAGCCCTCTCTTGACATTCTAGCATAAGTATTTACCGAGTTATTAAAGAAAATGTGTATCGACTAAACACAGTACGTTGTTTTATGGGGCTTTTACATTAGAAAAGCCTGTTATTCATTTGTTGGTGTACTTTTAACATCCCCAGCAACCTCACGCCTACTTTCAAGCCTGACTGGACCTTTTCCTAACCTTATAATGCACACAATTGTATTACCAGCATTTCAGGTAAATGAAACCAGGAACATCAGAACAGCCAAAAATAAATATTTTCTGATTTAAATAAAAATTGGAATAAATGAATGTTTTGACACTGATTTTGAGTTTTAAACGTTTTTTATGTGGGAATTCACTTCCCTAACGTCAGCGTGCTGCGTGTGAACTCGTTTTAGAGCTGAACTTATTGTGGTAGAAACAAATGTGAAGTTTTCAGTAAAATTAACTGAGAAAAAGCTAAAATCCTATTTCCCATAATATTAAAATGGGAAACTTTATTAATATTTTTGTTATATTTTCTCCGCAACCACTTAACCTAGGTTAATGATTCAAACTAGGCTACTAAGATAATTTGTGTGGTTTTAAAATGTTTGAGTACAAAATGCAAAAAAACTGAGTTTTAAAATTGTAAACCCCCATAAAAGCCCCTTCCCATGGTCCGATCTTTCTGGTTTTCGAAAAGTAATTAATGAATGTCACTTTACACATTCGTGCGAAATTTCATCGAAATCGGATTTTACGGACACACACACACACATATACTGTATACATATACATATATAAATTTAAACGATGCTGTTTTTGACATCTGGGGATTCCAAAACAAAAAGTTATCAAAGCTTAAGTTTTATCTACGGCAATCACTTCTTCCCTATAGAGGAAATTCGCCGAACTAGCTAATGGTACGAAGAAACGAATAATGATAAAGAAACTTCGAGACGAGGAAAGTATTAGTGGTATATAGGGTTTCCTTTGGAACATTACTCTAACAGTCGACCACTTTTAAACTGATACAAGCCAATCCAGTTTCTCGAATTCGAGCCAATTTTTCCCTACCGATATTATTCAGTTCATATACGGTTCAATTAGTTTAAATTGTGAAGCCATTCCAGAAGTTAGCTTGAAACATTTGTCCTTGCTTCTTACTGTGTTTTGATAGTACTAACAGATGCTGTTTGTTCGATTAAATTGATTTATATTCTTCCATAGGAGTAACACTGGAACTTTAAAAACCCAGGGGCGGAGACCTGAAGGGATGTTTTTCAAACCCATAAGAAGGCACATATATACGTTAAGGGCTTTCAATTAACACATAAACTATGATTTAAGGCCTAATGGTTTCACGGGTTGCCTGCTTGTAAAAATAAATCTTATTCTTTTAATAAATAGATGTAAACCATGAAGATCGAAAACGAATTACTGAAATGTCTGGCCCATTTTAGATCCTAGGAGGAATTTTTTCACGTTCTCGCCTAGCTTTGTCAATAAACTCGTACAACCCTTTGTATTGAATCTACGAGGGTTTTGTGCAGTTTAGTTATTGGGTGCCACCTATGTTTACTGAGGGCTGTTGGCGCCACAGACATTGATCTGCCGCAGTGCGCCCGCCACCGCCACCGCCGCCGCGCCGTTCCTATCCTTTCGTCCTAAAAAGGAAATTCCTACTTATAACCTTCTGTTTTCCTTATAATATAAAAAAAAAACATGGAAAGAAGATTTCACAGCCAGTTGGAAAAGTAGTTCATACTCTCCCCACCTGTTTACATATTTTGCTGTGTTCTGAATCGAGTTCAAGAGACGTTTAAAAAACGTAAATAATGTTTTTCTTTTAAGAAAATGGTAATTTATTTATAAACAATGTAAAGGGTATTGAAGCGCTTTTATTACATTTCAAACGCATACGAATGTATACAATGCATCGGCATATACCATTGGGTGAATTCAGTTTATATATTAGACATTTAATGTTAATTCGTTAAAAAATATGCCTTTATCATAATAAATATTTATTCGCGTTTGGCGGGATGATATTGCAACATGTGAAATATTGTATAGGAGAAAGAAGTAGCATATACATACAGTGTCACTAAAAGTTGTATCCGTCTTTTAATGTGATTTCATTGGTATTTTGCTGAGCAAGCACGAGTTCTGTGTTTGTGGTTTCCAATTTCATTCTCTGACAAATTCCAAATGTTGTCTGAAACGGACTATTTGACTACGGTTAGTTGTATCTGACTGCTTTATTAGATGTTATGGATAACCCTCATTCAGGGTAATTCACATAGAAGCAAAGTGTTATCGCTAGTAAAACGTAAATAGTGGGAAGAATTAATGCTATTGTTGAAATTTGTTAGAATTAGGCAGATGTCTTGGTAGGCCCGCAAGTACATAAAACTCACAAATGTTTTATTACCAAATGTATATGTCTATCTAACGTTCAACTAAAATTACAGAATATTAGATTTTTCTCAATCTGTCACTTTCTTCTTTCTCGTTTCTTAGCTGTGCAGTACGTTTTCTTGGCCCCCATGTGGGTTTTCTGGCCTGTGACCACCAGCTAACCCATACCTTTGAAATTTCTTCAAAAATCTATACAGTTTTTATTAACTTAATTTACTACCACATTCCACAATCTTTAATCATCGCCCATATGCCTCTGCGCTAGCTAATAATTTGTGGAAACCATTTAGGGGCTTGTTTAATTTTCTACGTAGACAATTTCATGTGCTACGATTTTAGTGCGTCTACACTTCCGCAACGGAACCCCTTATCACCTTATCTTCACCATCATGGAGTCGTACAACCGTGCCAACTGCGGTGGTTTTTGCGCTGTGATTAAAATGGTTCATGGCTCTCGGAAGCAGTTAGGTGACAAAGCGAGCGGGTGGATTAGTGAGTCAGTCGGTGAGCGAGCGCAGTGAGTACGCCAGCAGCAAAATCAAGGTCCCAGTGACTCACTGCTACTGCTGAACACGCAACTGGCCGCTGTTTACCGCTAGCTTCCTGTGGTTTGTCCGGCAACTCACTACCGGCACAACATCATTTTGTCACATTATACTAATTAGTCGGAGAATCACTCAGTCAACAGGAACGGGTTCCTACATCCCTCCCTAATCACGCCGCATGTTCAATAGCCACAAAGTGAAGAATGTCCTAAATTACAGATTAGGCAGCCCGCTCGCTCCCGACGGTATTACGAACAATCAAAGTATGTTCGGTTAAAAACTTTAAAGTGCTGAGAAAACAATTGAAATATTCCAGTCAGTAATAAATTACATAGAGAAAGGAAGTGCATTATATGTTTATTTAATAAAACTGATTACTATCTTTGAAATTAAATCGAGGATGGAATATAATGTTTTTACTAATTGTCTTAGTCTACCTAACCTGTCTCATTAAGGAAAGAAAATCAAAGAAAAAAGTTGAGTCTGGAGTGATTGAATTATTGTTGCAATAACATAGATGTGATTTTTATATTTTAGCTTAGTAATCCAAATTATATCCTAAAAAATAGATTTCTAATCCGAATATCCATCATCATTCAAGCAAGATCCACGAACGACCAAAGTTAATTTATGAATCCATCCAGGGAATTTCGTTGTTGGTTAAGTTACACATAATTCACTGATGTGACACTTAAAACAAATTACAAAAATCCAAAACAAATATTTAGAACAAAAACCACGGTTTAAACTTCAGACGTGGGTTAACCTCATTTTCACAAGAGCACATCATAAACAGGTCAAGTAAAAGTCAAGGACACTCAGATGTATAAAGGTTGATCATGTAATCCGGACAAACCTTCAAATGACACGTCTGGGCTGGATGTACCCCCAGAAAACACCTTGTGTCCCATACGCAGCTTGAGTAAGATTAAACCCCATTAATCTACGGAAGAAATAACTTTCTGCATTTTCAAACGTTAAAAAGAAAAATGAGTGGAAATAATCAGTCAATAAGCGTTATAGCGTTCACATCAATGATACAATGCTGGAGGAGGTGGGGACCAACAGTTGTCTGGGGGTCAAGGTCAAGGGGGGTCTGGAGGTCAAGGGGCATGGACTGCTTTGGGATTGTCACATAGATGAACTTGTCTGTATGCTTTCGTCTGGGTTATATGTTCTCAGTGGCATGGCAAAGTATGGGAATCTTGATATTTCTACGATTGTTTATTATTGTTCGTTTGAGAGTCATGACAGATAATCAGTAATCCTGGGGGGGGACCAGCAAGCAAAACCTGAACAGAATTTTAAATTAAAGAAGAGAGCTGTCAGAGCAATTGCGAAAATCCCTTGACGAACTTCTAGTTAACCTTTTTCCAAGGAATTTGACATATTAACAGTCAGACTGAAATTACCAGTTATATTGAAATAGTCCTTTATGTCAAAAGCTGTAACATCATTGTTCCCTACAAATACAAACGTTAAACCAGTACAATGTAAAGGGTAACCAGTACATATTTTACTATAAATAGATTAAATAATATCACGGCTCTACATAGACTCAACTGTTTGAAACCAAACCATAATATATAAGACGTACATTTTGCCATCCACAATACACAAAGTAAATTGCGTACACCATCAAATGTAGGCTTACAGAAGTTTTTGTCAGCCGTTGCTATACAACCTTCCCTCATACCCCCTTCTCTTCCACTCTTCCTTGAGAGGACAGAAGAAGGATTATATTTTGACATATCACATACCTGAGCGATGAAGATGCCGTAAGTAGATAAACCCTCAAACGATAAGGCACAACTGCCAGATCAAATGTGAAATGTTAATAGGTCCTTTAGAAAGTCAGAACAAGGAAGGAAACCTGCCGTAGGGTATGACCACTCCTCGGTATTATCTCCTTCCACTCTCCACTCAAATATAAACACGTCTTATCCGCTATTAATATTAAGTACCACTGTCCCAAAATGAAGATAATCTATCAATCATAAATATACACACTGTTTGGGAAAAGTAGCAGATTAAGTAAAAAACATTGTTATTGGGCAATAAAATGTCTAAAATGGATATCATATTAAATTATGCATTATATCTATTGTAAGTTAACCTTGCACGATATTCTTTTTGAAGAACTACTTTGAAAAATCATATTATGAAGAAAGTTTCTGCTACCCTCAAATAAGCACGGGAGTCCCTAGCGTTGTCAATTATTTTTCCATTGCCCGTAAGCAAAGAATAAAACATTTCAAAAAGTTCAAAATTAATTCATCAGTTTAGTACGTGAATTTATCTGACCTAGGCCTGTGGCTTTTTCAGTCAGCATACAAGTTTAGTTTGATCACAAAGAGATTTTATTTCGCAAGGTTTTATTATTATATTTTGAAATTATGTAACATAAATATGTTCCATTTATATATATTTCAATGTCAGTTTAGGTTTCAGGCTTCCTCGCTTGTTAGGCATTTCTAGACTTAAAATTTCATCAGGAAAATAAATTGAGGAACAATCATCTACCATGTGACATCGTCAGTCTGCTCTCATTCACGCACTTTTTCATCGCTTATCCCCCTAAATATTTCCAGTAGTTACTTCTTCTAACTAGAAATAACTGAACATTGCACGTTCTTCGCCTGAAAGACCCATCAACCTTTCTACCTTTTTTGTAAGGTCACAAAACAAAAAAGCGCATGTGCTCATACCTGGCATCTATAGCGTTGCGTAAGTTGGCCTATATGCCTCATAATAATTACATGTTTTAGATTCAGAAAATCTATTTTTATTATTTAAACCACTACGTGTGTTGGACGTTTGGTACCACTTAGTAAATATTTATTCTTAGGTTCTTAAGGATGCATTATTTTCAAGACCATTATCAATAATATCACTAGCTTTTTAATTACATGACAGTATATTTTACTTTACTATTATTCTCAAACCAATGTTAAAAGCTTTGCATAAAATCGAGAGCATGATTTCAACAGCCCAGCGTTACGCAATTGAAATCTTAGGAGCATTAAAGTTTAAAGCACACGCGGTCGCTGAGAACCCTAGTTATAACTGTTCTGATTGCCCATTACTGGATAGGACTGACTCCTGCTTTGTTGATTGTTAAATCATAACAATGACACATCTTCTTGATTTACAGCTGGATCGGCGATTAAAACAATCATTAACTCGATATTGTCGACAGTTAGGCATTAAATATTTAATGCAGATGACATTCGAGCCTCGAGTGAGTCGTTTAAATGGAGTAGAGCTTTCTGCTTCCCATTTGGAACGTGTACTGGTGGTTTAAGGCCTTAAGTGCACTTCAAGGTTAACACTTGCTTGGGTTCATTACAAATAAAAAATAAATATCGCTTCATTACTTCCCCACATGGGAAAGTGCCTATGCGTAGGGATCGAAAGAGTCTGCAGAATTTAACAATTAATTATCATTAAATACAACACGTGTACATCTGAAATTTACATGTTACACTTCGTTAATAAAGTAATAAACATAAAAACAAATTTACCATATTTTAAACAAAAGGGTTAAATTAAATATATTTAATTGAGTAAAATGACATATGATTGATGAGTTGACACTAAATACAAACAATTGTTTGGAATGGCTCCGAATTAGTTTTAACTCATAAAAACCCATTTGGTGAGTGTAGGTCTCAGTTCCCTTTGGTAATATGCGATTTATCAACCTGGAGACAGGTTTACAGATATTATATTATACGGTAATCAACTAGTGTCAATCAAATTGTTATCTTTAATTTACAGACTAATGAATCCCCTCAACCATTACAACGTTTCTCGTAATGACGCCTTTGTTTTATAGGTAGTTTGATACCAAACTAGGTATGCAATGATTATGACACAGTAAACTAAAGCATTAGTGTTCTGTTCTTTAGGAAATTGTGTAAAACACAATTTCATGACGTTTCGGGATCTGTAATCTTTTCTAATTCCGTCTTCAGGTGAAAAGAATACCAAGAACATATCAAAATTAATGTTCTGTTTTAATAAGCTATATCAAGCGGCGAAGAAAATACCATTCCTCGCGATTATGTAATGTCAGAGGGACCTTGATTGGGGAGCTACTTTTTTGTCAAATTCCCATGTAATTTGTATTTAAATTTTAAAAAAGGTTTAGCAGCAATAATGCATTGGTCAGCAGCAATAAACTATCACATTTGGCATACGGCATACGTCTTAGCCGTGACATTATAAATTAGATTGAATTAGGGGGAGGTTTGCATTAAAATAAAATTCCCATAAGAGATACTAAGCCAACTAAAAAACAGAAATTGTAAACACCGCAGCTTATGTTTCCTCGCGTTAATTTTTCCAATTTAATTTGTGATTATGGAGAGAAAGATTCTGTAGGTAAACACTTACGCAATGTCCGGCTATGCAAATGACAAACATCATTCTACCGAATACAATAAGGCCTTGGAACCAGAGTTGTGCGTTATTTATCAGCTTTTACCTTATGGAAATAAGTGATATATTAGTACATTTTAGTGGTTATCTTATTCCTAAGACTCTTAGGCTTAGAAAATTCGCATAATTTGTGTTGCGTTGCCAACAATAAGGCAATTATTTGTGTCTTATTTAAACTCTTTGCGATGGTCGAGTAAAAAGTGAAGGAAACCAGCGGAGTGCAAGAACATATCATGTAAGTCTGTAATAGAGTATGTCGTTGGTAATATCTTGCAGTTCTTGGTTGAATAAAGTGATGAGCCTTGCATATATCCCTGGGAATAAACACGTTTCGTCCCATTGCTTTCGCGAAGGGTTTCTTGCTTGCAGATAAAAAGCACATATTTCTTTACAGTTTTTATTTCGGGGAAAAGCCTTATGTTGGAACATCTACTTCCTCTATAATATCGGAAAAATATATTGACAGTTGGGCTGTAGCCAACATGGCTGTAATATCATGGCTGTACGCTGCCACTGTTGCCATTTTTCCATAGAAAAATATCACTCGAATGTTATTCCGATCAGCTGGTGTGGAGTTTTGGCAATGCAGCACGTCTATTGGTTGTTCTCGGTTGACAGCCCGGTAAACAACGCCCTCAACTGGCAATTTATTTGGCCGCTATTATAAATATCCAGCTTCATGTAAGCTCTCGGCACGGTTTGGAGTACTTCATGAGTCTAAAGTACGTGATGGAGAATTTACATTAACCAGGGACACCTAACTGGTTAGCTGAAGAAGCTCAAGATTCAAGTTTTATTGAGCCATTACGTTTACGCAGTAGGCCAAGTCATTATAAAAAAAAACTATTCATTCACTATTCACTAGTCTTTATATAAACTATTAATTCACTATTCACTAATCATTATATAAATAACCTAAAATTGTCAAGTTCTCCTCTTGACTAACAAAACAAGTTCTTAAATAAAGTTCATAATAATCTGCGGTCACCATGCACCACGAAGACTATGCAAGCCATGCAGCACACTGTGCACAAGAACGCCAAAAGAAAAAAAAGAAAATGAAAGAAAATCTGTTTAAGTCAAAAAGCTATACGCTTCCGTTTATGATACATGTTGTCAGTAGTTAGGCTAGAATATTTAGTCCAATAACTCATTAAAATTCCAACTCCAGTATTCTTTCGTACACATCAATATAATGTGTTTTTATCATTTATTTGTTATTTTGAAATTCGGTTGGAAACTGAGATTTTTGTTTTCCTATAAAGTAAATTTGATAGTTTAATGTTATTTTAGTTTTAGTTTTATAGTTGCTTATCAGTTGATTATTTGTGGGGCTGTTTCAAGATTATTTGAGCTCAAAATAATAATTTAATTACTGTAAAGTACCATTTGTGTGCTACTAAATATTTGTAATTTGTGTTTACATGCTACACTGTAATTGGATGTACATATGTATTGTAGCATTTCAAATAAATAAATGAAATGAAATAGAGTGGGTTGGCCACCAGCTAAGGATTCATTGTCCTTGACAAGCCATGTATATAATTTTTTCCTGCCAGACAGAGATATGGCGTTGAAGAATTTAATTTTAATTGGTCCCTTGCAGCAGGAAAGCAATTGAGTGACTTGTCTAACTTAACCTATATCTGTGTGCATTGAGATTGGTTCTTGTTACATATCCATGAACATTTCTATTCAGAAGAAGATTTGCCTCGTGATTCTTAATCTAGAATACACATTAAAAACTACACTAACATTACATTATAGAATTACATTATACACTGACATTATTCCATGCTGAATTAGCAATGGCTTGCAATGCTCAAGCTGAGTGTTTCCGCACAGGACCCCTTAATAGTTTTCTTTGCGGGAGCAAAATTCTCAGTATGGTTGGCGAGTGCCCCCAGAGCCTAGTGCCCGTACTGGTCACAGGCGTGGATAGACCTTTGTCAAGGGGGGGATATCTCATTTAGGGAATACAACAAAAATTGAGTTCGTGACTAGCGCATACAGGTACACAAAATTAGATACATTATTAACTTCCCCTTACACTTACTCAAGTGCTGCTTAACGCTGATAAGCTCCCACACTCACGTGCTGTAGTTGATGTTGATGGGGCTGTGGCCATGCTATAGGGGGCGGTGGCAGTAGTACACACATCATTGTCACTGACCACTTCACTAAAGCACTGATTTTTGCCCACTATCTGTAGCGTACACTTAAAGTTTCACCACTTTCATTTTTCCTTTTAGTAGCGATAAACCTTGTTAGTTTTCATTGTTTTGAAATATTAATAACAAAACAGGCATGCGTCGCAACGCCTAGCAAGCCTTTAGGTGTCGGAGCAGATCAATTACTCTGCTGAGTATACTACATAATGACTCAATATGAGTGGTCCAATTTTGCTGCGGGTAAGCCTAGCAGCCTAACCGGTACACCCTCTTCGTATTCCTAGTTAGGCTGAAAGTGATATCTTGAGTTTTGGCCTCGATCAGGGACAACGTATTCTGACTGAACCAGACCGACGGCTCTCTCGTACCGCGGCTGGCGTCAGCTGGCTGGCATCTGACCAGTGACTATCGCCCGGACGCGCAGGCGTTGCACACGCGCACGCGCAGTCGCCACAAGGTATGCATTATCACGACTACTAGCCACCAGCCAGGTGTCTGCCAAGGTTACACACTAGGCCCTTCCCGCCTCTTTCAGTCTTCGCTCCAGTCATTTCCGCGCCCTTTCTACCGACAATATATTTACCCGCTTGCTTTCTTCGGGGGCAATGTCTTCTGAATGGAAGATTTTGAAAGGAGAATGACTCAGAGGCACTTTTCGTTCTTTCTCCACAGTGGATAGAGAATTTCTTTGCTATTTATTTTTAAGATCTGTGTTCATCCTAATTCTAACGATTCCTCTAACAGATCCTTAAACAACTAGTACGATGATTCAACAATACCAATAAACCAAAGCAAGGGATCCAACCAACCTGAAAAATTATGCATTTGACATTCAAAAGTTACTAAAATGTGAACAAGGCCATGCACTGTTTAACGAGTCACATGTGATGGGTGTAGTTTATTTGTTAGGAAGACGATCAACTATTATATTTTAGAAGTCTGAATTTAATTGTTGCATACTAGCATTGTTGCATACTTCCACTGTAGACTATTTATAAAGTTTATACGTGCATTTATTTATTAAATTGTATTTATTCAGTACACCCATTTACATCATAGAAGGGAATCTCATTTAGACAAGGGAAAAGTTTAAAAAAGTAATGTTTTATTGTGTGGAACAGGAAAAAACATCAACCATTTTTTCTGAGAATCATTTTTATGAATGCCATCAACACAATTGCAAATGCTTTCCTCAAATGCAGAGATTCCCATTTTTTACATGCTTTGGACTTTTTAAAATTAAATATTATTATCTGAAAATGTTCAGCCACATTTATAACAAAACCTGAGGATTATTCTTGTGAAAGCTAGGGAAAGTAAACATTTGTGCTGTATGATCACAAATGTTTTTTTCTATAATTTTACATTCAGGAAAAGTGAGGATACTACTGTATTAACAACAATACGCTACACACATGATTTACTGGTTTATTTTACTCTATTAGATATATTTTCATAAACATTGTTAAAACTATAACATTTTAACATTTGTTTGAATTCAAATTATACTTTTCATTCTAAATAAATGTACTATCAAAATCGCCTACCAAAAGTATTATTACAAACAATATTATATCTTCTAACATACCAACCGTATATTCTTATAAATTGATGATTTGTAATTGCAGTCAAATTGTTGGTCGGTGTAGTCAACAAAAAATTAGCAATGATAATTCCTTTAATTACAAAACATAATAATAATAATTTTACTATCAACAATTATCTTTTATTATTATCTTTTGCTAACAATTATTATTTGTAATTTTAATACAATACTGAAAATTAATTCAATTTATTCTGATAAATGTCCAGGAAAAGTTGGTAACCTTCCATCAAGACCAAATAGACCTTCCATCTACTGCAAATTAGAATTAGTTATGTTTAAAACTAACGAATTAACTGTATAGTAAAGCACAGAATGCACGTACTTATTGGTATGAATACGCTCTTTTACTTTGAATTATATAGTTTATTAGCTGACGGATTGTAAGCTTTTTGTTATCAAATACAGTATTATTATAAGCTTTAAGGTTGTGTGCTGGTGGAAGCAATCTGTTTGAATAGCTTACTGTAAAATACATATTGAAAAGGGAATAAATAAATGTATGAGTCCGTTTCTCACAATTGATCAGACTATTAAGTCGAGCCGTTAAAACCACAATATTGGTATTGGAGAGCGTTTATAATCTCTGATTTTCGTGTGCAGCATGACTGGTTACTTTTTAAATATACCTCCGTCGATTCATCATAATAATAGATACAAATCAAAAATGAAAATCCACATTTTTAAGAATTTTAGTTGTGGGAGTTCTCCAAAAGAAACAGTTCCCCTTCGCCCAAGAGACTTATAATTTTTGGTTTTCTAGACTTATATTAAGAAATTAGCTTTCACTAAATGAGAATAAAATAAAATAAGTTTCACGATGTTTCGGGATCTGGAATCTAATCCCGCGTTCAGGTGAGAAGAATACATACATTCTAGATTGTGTGCCAAAGGTGGGTTCCAAACCACTGGGCCGCAGCATGGTGACGTAGTACTATTATGAACAGCTATTTGTTTCACGATGTTTCGGGATATGGAATCTAATCCCGCGTTCAGGTGAGAAGAATACATACATTCTAGATTGTGTGCCAAAGGTGGGTTCCAAACCACTGGGCCGCAGCATGATGACGTAGTACTATTATGAACAGCTATTTGTTTCACGATGTTTCGGGATCTGGAATCTAATCCCGCGTTCAGGTGAGAAGAATACATACATTCTAGATTGTGTGCCAAAGGTGGGTTCCAAACCACTGGGCCGCAGCATGATGACGTAGTACTATTATGAACAGCTATTTGTTTCACGATGTTTCGGGATCAGGAATCTAATCCCGCGTTCAGGTGAGAAGAATACATACATTCTAGACTGTGTGCCAAAGGTGGGTTCCAAACCACTGGGCCGCAGCATGGTGACGTAGTACTATTATGAACAGCTATTTGTTTCACGATGTTTTGGGATATGGAATCTAATCCCGCGTTCAGGTGAGAAGAATACATACATTATAGATTGTGTGCCAAAGGTGGGTTCCAAACCACTGGGCCGCAGCATGGTGACGTAGTACTATTATGAACAGCTATTTCTTTCACGATGTTTCGGGATCTGGAATCTAATCCCGCGTTCAGGTGAGAAGAATACATACATTCTAGATTGTGTGCCAAAGGTGGGTTCCAAACCACTGGGCCGCAGCATGATGACGTAGTACTATTATGAACAGCTATTTGTTTCACGATGTTTCGGGATCTGGAATCTAATCCCGCGTTCAGGTGAGAAGAATACATACATTATAGATTGTGTGCCAAAGGTGGGTTCCAAACCACTGGGCCGCAGCATGGTGACGTAGTACTATTATGAACAGCTATTTGTTTCACGATGTTTCGGGATATGGAATCTAATCCCGCGTTCAGGTGAGAAGAATACATACATTCTAGATTGTGTGCCAAAGGTGGGTTCCAAACCACTGGGCCGCAGCATGATGACGTAGTACTATTATGAACAGCTATTTGTTTCACGATGTTTCGGGATCTGGAATCTAATCCCGCGTTCAGGTGAGAAGAATACATACATTCTAGATTGTGTGCCAAAGGTGGGTTCCAAACCACTGGGCCGCAGCATGATGACGTAGTACTATTATGAACAGCTATTTGTTTCACGATGTTTCGGGATCTGGAATCTAATCCCGCGTTCAGGTGAGAAGAATACATACATTATAGATTGTGTGCCAAAGGTGGGTTCCAAACCACTGGGCCGCAGCATGGTGACGTAGTACTATTATGAACAGCTATTTGTTTCACGATGTTTCGGGATATGGAATCTAATCCCGCGTTCAGGTGAGAAGAATACATACATTATAGATTGTGTGCCAAAGGTGGGTTCCAAACCACTGGGCCGCAGCATGGTGACGTAGTACTATTATGAACAGCTATTTGTTTCACGATGTTTCGGGATATGGAATCTAATCCCGCGTTCAGGTGAGAAGAATACATACATTCTAGACTGTGTGCCAAAGGTGGGTTCCAAACCACTGGGCCGCAGCATGGTGACGTAGTACTATTATGAACAGCTATTTGTTTCACGATGTTTCGGGATATGGAATCTAATCCCGCGTTCAGGTGAGAAGAATACATACATTATAGATTGTGTGCCAAAGGTGGGTTCCAAACCACTGGGCCGCAGCATGGTGACGTAGTACTATTATGAACAGCTATTTGTTTCACGATGTTTCGGGATATGGAATCTAATCCCGCGTTCAGGTGAGAAGAATACATACATTCTAGATTGTGTGCCAAAGGTGGGTTCCAAACCACTGGGCCGCAGCATGATGACGTAGTACTATTATGAACAGCTATTTGTTTCACGATGTTTCGGGATCTGGAATCTAATCCCGCGTTCAGGTGAGAAGAATACATACATTCTAGATTGTGTGCCAAAGGTGGGTTCCAAACCACCGGGCCGCAGCATGATGACGTAGTACTATTATGAACAGCTATTTGTTTCACGATGTTTCGGGATCTGGAATCTAATCCCGCGTTCAGGTGAGAAGAATACATACATTCTAGACTGTGTGCCAAAGGTGGGTTCCAAACCACTGGGCCGCAGCATGGTGACGTAGTACTATTATGAACAGCTATTTGTTTCACGATGTTTCGGGATCTGGAATCTAATCCCGCGTTCAGGTGAGAAGAATACATACATTCTAGATCGTGTGCCAAAGGTGGGTTCCAAACCACTGGGCCGCAGCATGATGACGTAGTACTATTATGAACAGCTATTTATTAGCGTTTGGATTGTACCTGAGGCCTTAAGGTCCAATGACGTGCTCTAACCACTATACCAGACCGCCAGACCGTGACCCAGAACCATACCTTGAGTACCTAAACTCTAGTCTCTAAATCAGAGAAAATCAAATCAGCGAAATCGATGAAGAAAGGGAACAAACCAGCCCTTATTGATGATGTTTAAAGCGAAGTTCCCATAAAACGGTAGACACGCCTTGGCGGGATCAATTCCATAAAACTAAGTACCTTGACGTGGGAAACATCTTTTGTTTACTCCCCACAAAGACGAGAATTACTTCTCCGTTTTTACCCAGCGGCGAATATGTGTTTTGCATTTCGTGACGCCTACGGGCTTTGTATTCTTATAAAGAGAAGCTTTGTGGAGACGGTTCTTGCACAACCAATTCTGAATGGAGAGAAGCATTTTTAGCAGTCTTTACCTCGTTCGTCTCCTTTTCATGTTTTCCGGCAATAACTCGGGTTAGCCCACTACTTTTGTATGCCTTTCGAAGTAATCGTACTAATACTTCACTAATATAAATGTTTGTCGTTAAGTTAGTTAACATAGAGTTCTCACATTATAGTTCTTTATAACTTTAGAAATGTATGTACACATAAAACTAAAAGAATATGGAATCCATAGTATTTCTTTCTGTCTTTTTTTCTTTATTTTGATAAAACTAGTCTTCTCTCTAAAAAATATCCTATAAAATAGATTGTAGCAGTTGTTAAACATTTTGTCTATTCCTAGATAATGTTTAGCAATGTGGCCATTTTACCATAAGACATATAATTTTACGTGTTAAGTTCCTGTATTTTATGCTTTTATGCATGTGGAATAATCTGTAATAGATAGAAAACTGAATTTTGGTAAGTATCTTTAACAATACTACTCGACAGTTCTAACTTTTATTTTTTATTTTTCGATTACTCAGGGATCTCAGGTTCAAATCTATACAGAGAAAAATCAGAACCAGATTAATCAGAAGCATACTAAAACGAGTTCGCACGCAGCACGCTGACGTGAGGGAACTGAATTTCCACATAAAAAAATATAAAAACTCAAAATCAGTTTAAAACATACAATTATTCCAATTTTTATTCAAATCTGAAAATATTGATATTTTGGCTGTTTTGATGCTCCTGGTTCTATTTACCTGCAATGATGGGAATACAATTTTGTGCATTATAAGGTTAGGATAAGGTCCAGTCAGGCTTTAAAGTAGGCGTGAGGTTGTTGGGGATGATAAAAGTACACCAACAAATGAATAACAGGCTTTTCTGAAGTAAAATCCCCATAAGACAACGTACTGTGTTTGGTCAATACACATTTTCTTTAATAACTCGGTAAATATATATGCTAGAATGACGAGAGAGGGCTTAAAAGTTTCGCTACACGAATTCCCACCGTTTTTCATTCTTTAATTTTACATCCGGGGCTTTTCTGACCCTTTTTGGGCCCAAAACCCAAATTTCTAAATTTAAAATCCCCAAAAAAGGGGGTTAGAGTTTTCCGATTGTTTTGCCCAACGAACTTGTCCAACTGATTACAAAAAGGAATGTCCCTACCAAATTTGAAGTAAATCGGACAAAAAATGCGACCGCTAGAGTGCATACACACACACACACACACACACACACATATATATATATATATACATATATATACATATGTATATATATATATATATACAATTTTGAACGACCCCCCAAAACGTGTTCAGGGGGTCACGTTAGGAACTTCTATGGTGGCCCCGGGCTTAAGTTTCACCGTGCGGGTCATGCTAATAGTTCACTTTCCAAAGGAAATTCACTAAAAATGCATTGTTGGAGTATAGTACTCCCTTTATTTTCATTATTTAAATCGGTAAATTTTGTATCTGAAAAGTTCTCACCAGAGACCTCTAAAATAACAGAAGGAAATATTTTGTAGTAAATTGCATTTTTGATACTAAATGTCATTAAAATTAAGCCGGAATATTGTTCTCTGTGTAAGATATGAAATTAAGATCTCATGTGACATGTGATTTGAAAATAAACAAATAGAATATAAAAGGTTGAATTGTTGTACTGGCTGTACCTTGTACTTGTATTTTAATATATCTGTAAGGAAATGGCATAAATACACGTTTTTAATTTAACTTATTTTTTTATTAAGTGGCGTAAATTATGTAATGTTAGGTTTTCTCTCCATTGCAGATTATTTTGAGTCAGTAATTTAACAAGTAAAATCTTGTTTCTCATTATGAAAAGGCCGACATGAATATTGTTTAATAAGTGGTTTAACAACATCGCAAGCGGTAAATGGTTAGAGGCTTTTAGTTGTTCAAAGAGTTAAGATCGAGCAGAGCTTGCGAGCAGTGGATATATTGTGGTTTAACAAGTTTGCGTCATATTCGCCTCAGGTAACGGTTTACACTCAGACAACCTCGAACTGCATTGAGGGATTTTTATCCCATTTCTGGGATATTTTAACGTCCCGTGGGATGAAACGGGATTGTGGGATATTTTTGACGTCCTTCACTTTTACACACCATCAGCTATGTACAAGTTTTGTTTTTACTGAAATGCTTAATATATTTTCCAATGACTAAATCATTATTAAATTTGTAATATTTCCTAAGTACGTATGGTATTTTTGTTGGTTGGCAGTCATCAAATTAAACTTTGATAAAAATGTTGCGTATTAGGAAGCAGCAGGTTTCATATTGTGTTGAGATGGGTTATACGAGGTTTAAACTAACTAAAAGAAGTACTGAAAACCTTTGGTACCTAAAATCTCAAGTAGTAACAGTATATCACGATCGTGGCTAAAGTACTGGATTTAAGTAGCCTATAGACACACACGTTTTACAGGTGGTATTGCTAATTTTAAACGTTTAATTGTAAATCGAGACGCATTGCATTGCCAGACGCTATTGCGACAGGCATATAGTAATCTTGTCAGATTGTCAGGCTGCCCTCAAGGCTCTTGACTCCAACGAAATCAAGTCAAAATTGGTGTGGGAATGTTACAACACTCTCTGCACACTCGCGACACGCAACCCGGTGCATCTTGGTTGGGTACCTGGCCATGTAGGCATAGGTGGCAATGAGTGTGCAGACAAGCTTGCTAAAAGAGGTTCCGGTATGCCATTCTTTGGTCCAGAGCCAAGCTGTGGCATAAGCAAAACAACTGCTTTTCACACAATAAACAAATGGTCCAGGGACTTACATCGCCAGCAATGGCAAGGTCATACTGGTCAAGCACTTGGCAAAAGGCTGCTAGCAGATACTAGCTCTTACTTCACTAACTGGTTGGTGAGGTTGGGCAGAGGTCGGGTTAAGCAGTTGATTGCTCTGATAACTGGACATGGCCATTTCAGGAAACATCTCCACACTCTCGGACTCAGAAATGAAAGTCAGGTGTGTAGGCTCTGCAATCAGTCTGAAGAGACTGCCAAGCACATCATACTGGACTGCGAGAGACTCGGGGCAAGGAGAAGGGCTCTGTTTGGTTGTAAGCAACCAGGTGATGAAAGGGACGCTAGTATTGGTAAAAAACTCCTGGATCTCGTAAAGGGTACGGGCATTGGTTTGCCATACTAACGTACTAGGGACACACAATAAGCTTCGGTTGACGTGTGAGGATCTTTGAATCTTTGGATCTCTGAATCCGTCCCTTTGACAACACATAAACATAAACATAAACTTTGATAAAAATGTTGCGTATTAGGAAGCAGCAGGTTTCATATTGTGTTGAGATGGGTTATACGAGGTTTAAACTAACTAAAAGAAGTACTGAAAACCTTTGGTACCTAAAATCTCAAGTAGTAACAGTATATCACGATCGTGGCTAAAGTACTGGATTTAAGTAGCCTATAGACACACACGTTTTACAGGTGGTATTGCTAATTTTAAACGTTTAATTGTAAATCGAGAGTTTTGAATTTAAACTGTAATTGATACGAAAACTAATCCGTTCAAATTATAAACCTCAGTTCGTGAAAGCATAGTTATTTTCTTCTTCGACATTTATCCTAACCGATCCTACCTATCCACAGAGTTATGAACATTTCCCGTACGTGTCTTACATTTTTATCGGCCACCCACTACTCCACTACCAAACCCCTCTAACTACATTGCCGGGGCAACAATGAACCATGTGATCTGAATAGACCAATCAGGGCCTGGTTCACACCGTTTCCGCTCGCGATACTGTCGCTTCCGGGACGCCTCTGAGGTTCAGTAATATGGAAGCAATAAAGAGTTATGGATTCGTATCTGGTTCGTTGTGTGAGTTTGCACGAAATAATTGTTCTTATCATTAAAACTAGTACACACTAATTGCTTGAAGCTTTAACACTAATTGGTTGTCTTTGGTGCTGAACACAGTTTGGATTGTTACAGCTGCAAACCATTTTTGTTAATGTCAACAAAGTCCTAACAATAAACATTCTACTGTAAAATAATTCGCACAGGTTTCTTATCTTAAAATTGTGTTTTCTTCTACAACACTGTAAAAGTTTTATAAAGTATAAATGTAAAATAACCTCAGTTGCAGATAACTTGTATACTTATACACTTAATTGTGTAGTTTATATTTTGAAACTAAAAAAAGGTTAATTTACCTTATATTCCGTCCAAGTGATCTAGATATGGTAATCCTTACTACCTTATATTCCGTCCAAGTGATCTAGATATGGTAATCCTTACTACCTTATATTCCGTCCAAGTGATCTAGATATGGTAATCCTTACAACCTTATATTCCGTCCAAGTGATCCAGATATGGTAATCCTTACTACCTTATATTCCGTCCAAGTGATCTAGATATGGTAATCCTTACTACCTTATATTCCGTCCAAGTGATCTAGATATGGTAATCCTTACTACCTTATATTCCGTCCAAGTGATCTAGATATGGTAATCCTTACTACCTTATATTCCGTCCAAGTGATCCAGATATGGTAATCCTTACTACCTTATATTCCGTCCAAGTGATCTAGATATGGCAATCCTTACTACCTTATATTCCGTCCAAGTGATCTAGATATGGTAATCCTTACTACCTTATATTCCGTCCAAGTGATCTAGATATGGTAATCCTTACTACCTTATATTCCGTCCAAGTGATCCAGATATGGTAATCCTTACTACCTTATATTCCGTCCAAGTGATCTAGATATGGCAATCCTTACTACCTTATATTCCGTCCAAGTGATCTAGATATGGTAATCCTTACTACCTTATATTCCGTCCAAGTGATCTAGATATGGTAATCCTTACTACCTTATATTCCGTCCAAGTGATCCAGATATGGTAATCCTTACTACCTTATATTCCGTCCAAGTGATCTAGATATGGTAATCCTTACTACCTTATATTCCGTCCAAGTGATCCAGATATGGTAATCCTTACTACCACGTCATTTCAAAGCTTCATATTCAGACCACCAGAACGTGATCATCATCTGAGGTCGTAATGATTTAACACCTTTTACACGAAACGCAATATACAAAAACACGAGCGAAACAATTTAATTTAGTTAGTAAAAAACATTAATTTAAAAAAATACAAGTGACGCCGCACAGGCGAGATGCGAGTCCCGACTCGCCAGCTTATATATTTTATAACAGATCATGTAACTAATTTTTACATTTAACACATATTATGATAATCTTCTTTCTTCGAAAATTAGCCATACAATAACTCACACGGATTCCACGAAAGGAGTTTGTATGACGGTCTCAATAGGAAATTCCCTAAAGAGCCTAGTGCGCACATTTCAGCTTATTCAACTTATAAAGTCATCACTCTTCAACAGATGGCGTCAGAATCGCTACAGCTTTGCGGAAATTAAACAAACGTTTCATGTTTATTTTCGTTTTGCCGCCTTTTCCATTCAGTTTTGATTAGATTCGCTGTATGCGGCATCGGAGGAGACGGGAGTCAAAGAAATTCATTATTCGTTAAACCTCTGTTTTTACGTTAGCTCTTTGAGTTCGTAGCCGCGGGGTGCTAAAATCGTCGCATTTAGGCAGTTTGATAACAGGTTGAAGTTATGTTATTTTAAACTAATGACATTGATCAATGCGTACATTGTTTTAGTCGAGTTTCATTATCATTAATTAATTTTATTATTAATCAATGACTAACTTATATCGATAGTAGTTTTGTTTACGTATACTATGAAACAATTTTTGAATACATTTTCGTTAATCATCAATTAATTATTACGTTCAGATGTATCACCCAAATATTATAGTTTTCGTTATTAGGTTTGTTTCTTACGCGAGGCGTCTCACACAGGTTACAGATGGACGGTTTGACTTAAGAGGACGAAACGAAATTATTCCTCTTTAAATAAATCCCAAGCAGTAACATAATATTTAAACCTTTTTTATACACCTCTTACTTGTAGGAATCTCGAACTTTTGAAAATAAACATATATAATGTTATAAATAAATGTAAAGCCATAAAATAGAAACACATTTTAATGGAACAGAAACGAGTTATATTTGTCCGTTTCAAAATGGTGGCCTTTTGGTGAGATAACATTTGCGTCCCGTATTTTTCCCTCCTCTACGCAATTGGCTAAGAAAGTTCAGGTTTAAATGAATAGTTTCACATTCCTTCCTCGTTATAGATATTCATTTACTGAAATATGCCTAGTGAGGGTATGTTTTGTAAAAATAAAGTTTTAAATCAAAACAATTATCTACCTGGTTTCAATCAAAGAATGAACAGGCTATATATCTGAAGGCCGCTGTCGTTAAAGCGTGGCTCGTCCACTTTGTTCTCAGATTATTAAGATATTGAGAAGAAAATTGCGAGAAAATTTAGCAATTTTCTCCTTAGATAAAGCAATTTTCCTAATACCAGCGCGAAATTTGTCCACGTCATACGAGCAACGCACTCCCTTAAAAATATAACAAATATACATACATATTTATTTGCTATATTAAATTGTTTTAATCATTTTTAAGTTTTTAATTTTTAAATGTTTATTTCTAAATTTAGTTTAATTTAAATAAAGAAACAAGTCGCCCATTTCTCTACGCTTTACACTTTTGGTCTGCCATTTCTCCATCTAATATAAAATTAATCTTTGCGTATGACAATCCTGTTATGCGTTTAGTAATTACCCCATCCAAATTAAAATTCGGTTTTGAGGTAAAAATCAACATAAGCTTTGAATCTTTAATATTAGCAATGTTGCTTCCAAAGGACACATAATACGGGTTTATTAATGTTATAGTCAGTGTGTGGGATGTATTTGCAAAATATTAGTTCATATCCTATATATATTTATAATACTTTTAACCGACATTTTCTTTTTTTTTCCAGGTAGTGTCGTTGCCCCGGGTAAATGCCCTTGATACAAGCGTAGGTAAGAGACGGCTTGGCATGTTTTTAGCGAATTTCCCCTATAGGGAAGAAGCTATTACCGTAGGTCTCATGGTAAGACTTAAGCCCGAGACCATGATAACTTTTCGTTTTGAGGTCCCCAGATGCCAAAAACACCATTCGTTCAAATTTTTATATATGTATATATATGTGTGTCCGTAAGCACGATAACTCTCGTAAAAAAAGTCCGATCTTAATAAAATTGGGTACAAATATGTAAAGTACCATTTATTTGAACGAGTTCGAAAACCAGACAAATCGCACCATCCGAAGGGGGGTTTTGGGGGGCTTTTGTACCCCAAAAATGTTTTTTTTTGGGGTTTTCACATGTAATTTTTATTTAAATCAAATTTTAATTTATACCATTGAATTAAGCTTAAAAAAACAAACAATTTGGTATTTTGATCATTGCTCTACGTCAATTGGTTACTGAGATATTACAAATGCTAAACACAGTACGTTGTCTAATGTTATTCTTATGGAGAAAAAGACAAATTTTATATCTCGGTTATTTATGAACATAAACTGACGAAACTTGGTATATCGCTTCATCTGGTTGTGGTTTGTTGATGTTTGAACAAAAAACTAATTTTTCGCCTATGGTTCCCGAAGCAGCAAACCTAGGTACTCGGTCCCCATGTTATTCTTATGGAGAATAATAAAAATGTTATATATCGCTTATTTATGAATGTATATGGATGAAACTTGGTATGTGACTTGACTTAGATGAGTTCTATTGATATTTGTATAAAAATCCATCATTTTTTGTTCCTTTTTGCAGCAAACCTGCGTACTCATCCCTAATGTTATTCTTATGGAGAATAATAAATATTGTAAATATCGCTTATTTATGAATATATTTCTTATGAATTCTGGTAAGAGGCTTAATGTAATATTAAGACATATATATTCATTGGAAATTCGCTGAGTACGCAGGTTTGCTGCGACGGGGGTATTGTTATTATTTACATCGACCCGAGCACAAGAGATATTTTCTCTCTTGAAATATTATATCAAAGGTTACCGTGTCGTCTCTACCAACTTATAAGCCACATATTAAAAAACAAAGGGAGAAGCTGTGTTCCACTTAAAATAAATATAACATGCAGAATTATACGTAGCATGATATGCAGTGTATGATCTTGTATGATCTGCATGATCTTTGCAGTGTATGATGTTGTACGTAGAAGTTATAAAATATATAAAAAAACAAATCGTTCTTATATCCAGTAGGGTTTCCAAATTATTTTTATATGGAGCGTACTTAAAGCACATTGCACTTACTTTAAAAATTTAGTCCTCAGCTTTAGATTAGGAAGGAATAACATCTGCAATTGCATATAAAAATAAAATATGTTGTTTCGCAATCATATTGTAAAAACATCATTCTACATAAGGGGCCATACACATTACGTAACACACTGCATGTGGGTGGGAGTCAAAATCGCCGTTCTGTAATTCAACAATTGTAATTATTATGCTGGAAATTATTTTAAAAGAAAATATATCTACATCAAACAAAATATGTAATGTAATAAACGAAGCAAAATATATATTTCCATAGTTCTTTCATAGTACATATAATATAAACTTTCATATAAAGCGTTTATTCTCTTACAGCACTGTTTTGTGTTGTATTAAAACGAATAGTCATGATGCTAGTACGTAAAGCTTATTTTATATTTTACAATTTTGTTATGGGTTTGTTATAAAATTGATATTTCTTTGGGTCATTAAATAAATCGTTCGTGATTGTTCAAGAACATGTGTTTATTGTCTTGTTATGAACAGTATAGCATGTTTTTAGAACAAATATTTTTCATTAAGTCTAGATCTATTATCTTATTGAAAAATAAGTCTATCTTAATTAAAAATATTGTTTCTAACAAATCGGCTATGTACTATTGTATAGATGTATATGATTGCAGAATTACGCATATTTTGTATTTGTTAAAAATATTTATGGATATTAAAGTTTACTTTGTATTATGTAATGCAATGGAGATGAGAGTGGGGACTCGAGCCATTATTACGGCACATTGTATGGTTGGTAGAGGGAGGGGGGTTGAAAATTATGGAAAAGATGTTGTTTCGTATTTGTAGGGCCCCTAAGTGATATAAAATAAATTTAACTAACATTTTACAATTACTAGTTCCCAATTAAGGAAACTCTAACCTTTTTTCAATGTCAGTGCAGAAACATTAGTCCAATTTTTGTAGAATGAATTCCAAGACGATTAATTTACAAAAAGTCACATACAGGCACTCGCAAACTCAGTCCCACGCCATTTCAATATACGCACACGTAACACGCAAGTTATCCGAATCACAAGTAAACCGTGTATTTAATGTTTTGATTTTAGGAAATATATAAAACGGGCATTTTAACATCACTTATCAGGGAAAAACAAGTCTCACAACGTTTCGGGATCTGAAATCTGATCCCGTTCTCAGGTGCAAATAGTACCAAGAAAATAATGCAAATTATATCTATGACATTGGACAGTGGCCTGCAGCAGCTTCCTGCTTGACTGGTAATTATAACTTATATTGCAACATTGCAACTCGACATGGCATTATCGTTTAGTCAACTAATTGAGTGGTCTCTTTCAGTATTAGTTGGAAGGCTATTTCGAAGTATCGAGTTTTAACCGAATAGCTTACACAAATAGGTAAAATATTCAATCGAGTGATTGAAATCATACCGTATTCCTGTAACTGCAAGAGATAAAGCTAAAATTACAGATTTATTTCCTTGATGTAAAATCGGTCAAACTATCCATAACGTCTCGTTAGTCAATTCGAAACTTCGTTTCCTCAAAATAGGGAAAATGTAAGAGTAAAATATTTGTCGAACCGTATTCATATCCAGCAATTTTCTTAAAATAAATAAAAATAAAATAAATAAATAAAAATAACATGCTGTGTTGATACTATAGAAAAAATACTCCCGCCGCAGCAAACCTGCGTAATCAATGAATTCCTATTATAACATTTCTTGCGATGTGCACGGTGAAGTTTCTGTCAATATAGGAAAAATTTGGCTTGTACAAAAGTTACCATATTATGATTCTGAGAAATAATTTTAGATCTCTTCTTATAATTACGCCCTAATTATATTATAATTTTACGAAATTAATTACAAACCGAAACTTTAGTTTTAGTTTTAACCCCATGTTCTTAAGAGACATGTAAACCAGGTATTTATGATGTTACTTTTAACATTTTATTTAGTATTTTGCATATTTTATACAGTTACAATGTCAGCATTTTACGGAAATTTGGACAGATTATTTTTAATGGTTTGCACGATAGTAGGTAATTGCAATAGAGTGGGGAAACAGTAACTGTTATAAATAAATTAAGAGGAACAAATTAAAACAGTTACGGATGTTCTGAGACACCTGCTGCGATGTAATTCTCCCTTTTAGACTTAAACACATAAGACATGCCTTTAAGCGTGGTTAAACAGATTAAAAGGTTACGTATAGATACTTAAATTTCAGTGGTTTAATTATATATCTACTTATTTTCGTATCAGTGTATTAGACTTAACGCTTCTTGTTAAGTTAAATTACATTTTAGACTATTTATTTATACAAAATAAATCATATTTGAAAAATCTAATAGCACTGGTAACAATACAAACAACGTAATAAGTGGCCATTTTGAAAAATAGGGAAAATATAGAATGTATTAACGAACAAAAGGATCTGTTTACATGTTTGACGGGGGTGGGGTGGTATGCGTTTACTCTAAATATAATTGATTAGCGGTAAATTTTAAGTTTAAGTTGATTGTGCTGATTACTGCAACTAAATAAGTACAGAATGATTTGTTAAGAGATTTATTACACAAAATATTAGTTTTTTACTTAATTTAATAAAAGGCAATCCTGTTTAACAGTGAACTACTAAGCCAATATTGTAATGTTAAATATCGATAGAAGTAATGGCTTGTCTATTTTAAACGCGAAAACAAAAGGAATCCAATAGAAGGAAGGGTTGGGATAGCAGCGAAACAATATCCGCTCTTCTCGTCTCAGAATTCCCCAGTTCTGTAGCCCGGCTTCATTTATTGGAAATTTACTCCGGGAGTCAGTTTGGAATTCGCTATTCTTAAATTCATATTTGTATACCGGTCGTCGTTATTAAAACACTTACGAATAATTATATAATATGATAAATCTCTGTCGCGGTACCATCATTGTCTTTCTTTACAAACTTCAAACAATTCTGGAAATACTTGTAATTATTTTACCATTATTAATATTAATACCATTTATTTTCTAAATATAGCCAGACAAAATTCAGTAAGAATAAGAATAGACCTAACCTACAGACAATTTACTAAGTTTTAAGAACAAAATTATATATACTGTATAAGCTAAGCTAGTACAAAGAGGGAGGTTATTATAGTGAATGGCCTACAGAATGGCTGAAATAAATACCCTCCCTGAGCGTTTTTTACATTTAATATATTTGTAATCTGTTTGCGAAATCTTCTCAGACATGAAGGGCACCACATTAACGGAAGCCAGTTTTATATTTCCGATACTCAGGGGGAAATGGACTAATGGTCATGTGATAACTCATTTTAAAGGGATTTGTATAAGACGTTTAAGCGTAATTTTAATATCTAGATTTGGTGGGTGGGGGGCAGAAATGATCGTGGTCATAATTTTCGCGATTTTCCATACAAGAAAAATTACAAAGAAAATAAAATTCGTACCACCTAAATCAAAATGGCAGCCCTAACCCTATTATATCAAATTAAACTTGTGACCTTTTTATCATTTTCATGCAACATTATATTAAGATTGTATAGAAAATCAAAGATTGAGATTGGTTGACATTTTGTGGCTAGGTTACTAAAACGTTTTAAATTCTATGTATAGGTTTCTAATATACCACTTTAAACGCAAATAAATTTTAAAGAAGATTGCGGCAATTTGGGTTCTAATATCTACAAAATTATAGCTTAGGTTTTGAGGACAAAAGTGTCATTTAATACAATACGTTTAGGGCCGCCATTTTGAGTTGGGTTGTCCGATTTTAATATTTGTTATGTAACTTTGATCTATCTGTAATAATAATCATAATATTAATTGACCAACAATATTTAAAAAAAAAACTAGTAAACCGGTCGCGGCTTCGTTCGCGATCATCATTTACAAATATTGTGTTACCGTTCCAAAGCCAACATGACCTGCTGATTAACTGTGTTTACTCTATCCAGCTGATTGCTTAAAACTTATAGTTATTTCCCAATGTTAAGCTTATGGGAAAAAACTCAACTTTAAAGGGCCCCAGGGCCTCACTCACAAATTATTTCACAATAAAAAAAGTTTCCTGCACAACTTCACGTTAGGCTCTTTCCAATGACACCAAAAACATGAAAATCGGTTCAGTAGTTTAAGAGGAGTGATTGTCACAAAAAACCTGCTCGCCTATTAAATAAGTATAGATAATAATATTAATATTAAAATAATAACATAATTTTAATTTGTTAATAATTATAATTTATTATTAATTTAACTTTAATTTTGTTATTTTTTAACATTAATTTAGTAATACTATTTGATGGACTAAAGTTAATGGCGGTATAATTTAAAAGTTCCTGTAGTTTATTTACACAATCAACAACAGTTCTTCATCCGTTTATCCCTTCACTCATGAGGTGCCACATTCACACGTGAGACACCTCTGCTATTAAATAACATTGACTTACTGAATATTGTATAGTATTAAGTGAGTTACATTTAACTTTTGACAGTAATTACTAAGCTTTATTCAAGGTGAGATATCAAGGTTTTGATATGTCTATCAGGTATTCCGTTGATGTTCTTCAACATTTCCCCCAACATTATTTTTTTCATATCAATGTAAAGGTTTTGTATTTGTACAACATCTCATGTACTTTAATGTATTTTTTCCGTACCTATAAAGTAAAAATAATTGCTGTAATATCATCCATGATTTATATTTTCACGGGACGCTAACAACTATAGTTCCGGAATGGGGGTTTCTGTGATTTGTTTCATGCTATGTACTTGAATTTCATTACATTTTAAAACTCGAGTGCGTTTTGTAGTTTTAATAACTCGTATAATTTTGCTAACCTTTATTTCATAGGGTGCTATGTAAACAAATCACTAAATCAGTTTAAATAACCCGGTTGCCTAAACCAATTCTATGTTAAATTTCCCGTAAAAGTTTTGGTTAGTACGTACGAAGAAAGGATTTTGAGATACGGTAGAGTAGGAAATATCACGTTCTATACCAAATTAGTTATTGTCTAGAACTAATGCGTAGAACAATATGAAAACTGCCCAGGAGAAAGAGCTTAAGAAAAATAACCTAGAGTGGCCCAGGATCACGAAACCAGGAGAGCACGGAAGGTGGATAAAACATCGCATAAATGCACGCTCGTGAGCTGGCCCTAAAGTACATGCTAACTAATGTACAAAGTTCATAAGACGTAAACTATTATCCTCCTGGAGAGTAAACCTGACCCTCTTATGATGCGAGGTTATCCACATGTGTTTATTGCGCCCTTCGCGGTCACCCTGTCAGTAAATCTGTGGGGTTTGCGTCCTTTCGACGAAGCTACTTTGTATGTCCGTGTTACCTAACTATCCGCATGCTTTTAAGCAACCTGATATACCAACCAGTTTCACAACTGTGTGGGCCTGTGTAGGCTGTGTAATTTAATTCACTGTAGATGTGATGTGTAGTTCGTATATTTGTTTGAAATCAAAAGCAGTTTATGAACCTATATTTATTGTTCAGCATGTTTCACGTCGATTCAGTAAGGCAAGAAAGAGAAGAAAGAGTTAGAGGTAACTACCCATGTTGCGCAAAATGGTAGTAAGAGGCCCCAGTGTAAGCTCGGAGGAAAAATGTTATCAATAATGTGTACAATAATTGTACCGCCAGTCCCATTGGAATAATTCCGGGTTGTCTAGCTTATATGCGCAACGTATACAAAATTGAATTTTAAGAAATAACAAAGGATCCTATTATTGTTAATTTAACTCTAGATTTTAATTCTGCGTAGAAAAACAGGACCTACATGTCTAATTGAAATGCACAAAATACTTAGTCAGTGAGTACGCTCCATTAAATCTTCATTAACTGGAAATTAGTATACAATAAATAAATGATGGAATTATTAGGTTGGGTGCACGGTTACCTCTCCGTTTGCCGTGGAAACATTATACTAAATGGCAATTATTTCTTTATTCTAATGGAAGGGCTTTTTCAAACAGAGTAGAGTGGATAGTTTATTTGATTAAGAGCCCGAGTTAAAAAAACAAAACAGGGTCGAACAATGTTTTAATTTGAAGGATCTGAATATTGTTCAATTAGTAGATATCTAAAAATGTAATCAGAATATGTAAAGAGGGTGCAAATAATGACGACGCTGTAATGTAAACTCTTTTCCTTACTTTTAGTCATAATTCAGTCAATAGGATGTTCGTATTTTGGGGGCGAAAGAGTTAAACTTTTAACAAGAAGAACTTGCTTTACATACACATAAGAAATGTAAAAAAGTTGAACTCTGAAAAAGTTATGTCAGAAAATTTATTTTCCAATTTTTTTAATACTATATTATTCTTATTGTAGTTTAAAAATATTCGTAGAGTGATTTAATGAACTGTATTGAGGTACATAACAATTGGTATTAATTTTGGAACATGTCTGGTGGTTTATTTGTTCGTTTTGATTATTATGTAAGTACGAACATAAAATTATTCAAAGGAGGGATCAGAGATAATTCTGTTTTACTTTATATAAAATATCGTCAATCAGTAACAAATGTAGAAAATCCCAGCATTTCAATACAGTAATAATTTTTGCTATACATGCATTTATCACGTTTTCCAAAACTCAGTCCTCATTATGTAATTGAAGAATAACAACAAGGTCGGCCTGTCTTGACAAGGTTTATTAAGAATCCGACAGCTAAACGGAATTCGTTCCTCCATTTCATTCCTCGGACTCACGAACTGTCCGCGTTAACAAGGAGTAATTGATTTTAGTGAGGCTTCCTCGGCGGCTTACGCAACCGTAACTGGAGACTCGACTGCACCTCACTTGCTCTGCAGCGTTGCGGTAGCTCTCTGGACCGGCCTTGTCTTGCACTGTTTGCCACTCTTGTTGCTCTGCGGTAGCACACTGGACCGGCTTTGTCTTGCACTGTTTGCCACTCTTGTTGCTCTGCGGTAGCTCTCTGGACCGGCCTTGTCTTGCACTGTTTGCCACTCTTGTTGCTCTGCGGTAGCACACTGGACCGGCTTTGTCTTGCACTGTTTGCCACTCTTGTTGCTCTGCGGTAGCACACTGGACCGGCTTTGTCTTGCACTGTTTGCCATTCTTGTTGCTCTGCGGTAGCACACTGGACCGGCTTTGTCTTGCACTGTTTGCCACTCTTGTTGCTCTGCGGTAGCACGCTGGACCGGCCTTGTCTTGCACTGTTTATCACTCTTGTTGATCTGTGGTAGCACACTGGACCGGCCTTGTCTTACACTGTTTGCCACTCTTGTTGCTCTGCGGTAGCACACTGGACCGGCCTTGTCTTACACTGTTTTCCACTCTTGTTGCTCTGCGGTAGCACACTGGACCAGCCTTGTCTTGCACTGTTTACCACTCTTGTTGCTCTGCGGTAGCACACTGGACCGGCCTTGTCTTGCACTGTTTATCACTCTTGTTGATCTGTGGTAGCACACTGGACCGGCCTTGTCTTACACTGTTTTCCACTCTTGTTGATCTGCGGTAGCACACTGGACCGGCTTTGTCTTGCACTGTTTGCCACTCTTGTTGCTCTGCGGTAGCACACTGGACCGGCCTTGTCTTGCACTGTTTATCACTCTTGTTGATCTGTGGTAGCACACTGGACCGGCCTTGTCTTACACTGTTTTCCACTCTTGTTGATCTGTGGTAGCACACTGGACCGGCCTTGTCTTACACTGTTTTCCACTCTTGTTGCTCTGTGGTAGCACACTGGACCGGCCTTGTCTTGCACTGTTTACCACTCTTGTTTTTCTGCGGTAGCACACTGGACCTTTCTTGTCTTGCACCAATTAGCATTCTTGTTGTATTGCGGTAGCACTCTGGACTGGACTTGTTTACCACTCTTGTTGCTCTGCGGTTGCACGCTGGACCGGCCTTGTCTTACACTGTTTATCACTATTGTTGATCTGTGGTAGCACACTGGACCGGCCTTGTCTTGCACTGTTTACCACTCTTGTTCCCAACAAAGAGTAAAGGATTTTGGGATTTTGGAAATAAAAGACTAGTTCGTGTTAAACCCGCTGTTGATGATAATGATTGTGTAACAAAACATCAGACTGTGACTTTGGACGGTCTTAAGTTTGATGGTAAAAATAAGCAATTAACAAACATTTTACTGGGAACATTGCTAAATGATGTGGCTGTTGTCAACCAAATATTAACAAAAGGTAAGAAAAGCATAATAAAACAGGGGGATAAAATTATTATGTATTAAAATTAGATAGCAATGAGTGGGATGCCGAAGAAAAATCAATAAAGAATGTACCCAAAGGGAAAGATAGGAGTGATATATGATTAATGTCACAGGCTTTGAGGTATGACAATCCAAATAAAAATTTAGACAAGACAATTATATATTTCATATTTGTTTAACACCACAGGCTTTGAGGTTTGACAATACAAGTAAGAAATGTATGCAAGACAATAATAAAATCGATTTGATGATGTACAATCCTAAATTGTTAGTTGCAGACCCTACATCTTTAAGCGGATTTAAGACTTTAGATGGAGAGGCATATTTACCAAAAAATTATGTATATCAAAGAATGAGTGATGGTATGTTAGTTGGTAGCAATAGAGGACTTTTTTAAACGACGGAGACTGGCAGATACGTTGACATTAAAAATAAAGAATACAAAATGGAAAAAAATTTCTTACGAATTGCATAAGCCCGCGAGAAAGAATTTTGTTAGAAGGTCTTATAAGGTATTGGGTATAAAAGTAACTGTTCAAATAGATTTAATAGATATGCAGGATTATGCTAGAGAGAATTCTGGGAATAAATATATTTTAACTTTAATAGACACATTTTCTAAAAAACCTTATGCTGCTCCACTAAATAATAAAATTGGATTAGTAGTCACAGAAGCTATAAAAACTATTCTCCCAAAGGGAGTTAAAAATATTCAATCTGATAACGGAAAAGAATTTTTTATGAACATTTTCCAAACTAATGAAAAAGCTAAATATTAATCACTACCACATTTACTCTACAACTAAGGCGGCTATTGTGGAAAGGTTTCAGAGAACTTTAAAGAATTGGCTATATAGAGAGTTTAGTGCACAAGGGAGTTACAAATGGTTGGATTTACTTCCAAAGTCAATAAAGATATATAATAATAAAGTACATAGGTCCATAGGGATGAAGCCTAACCAAGAAAGTGCTAAGAACTCTAAAGATGTACACGAAAGGTTGGCATCTAAAGTACAAGTTAAAAAGCCGAGTTATAAGGTGGGGGATTGTGTAAGGATTTCAAAGTTTAAACATGTATTTAGTAAAGGATATACCCCTAACTGGACGGGGGAGTCTTTTACAATAGCAGAAGTTAAGAAAATAAAGCCTGTGACTTATATTTTGAAATATGAGAATGAAAATATAATCAAAGGAGGATTTTATGAGCAAGAATTGTTAAAGACTAAATATAAAGACATGTATTTAGTTGAGAAGGTAATTAGGAGGAAGGGTGATTTATTATATGTCAAATGGATTGGGTTCCCAAGTAGCCAGAACTCGTGGATTTCCGCAAAGGATGTAAAGTAGGGGAAAGCGTAGGGAGCCGGCAAGTGTGCAAATCCCCATGTTATTCTGGGAAAAGTGTCATAAGAATATTTGTTATTGTACTGTTATGTGAATTTTGGAGACGTAGGTAGTGTGTACACACTAGCCTACAACAATAACATATCCAAATTTTAAACAAATCGGACCTTAAACACCAAAGTTAGTTTTTTAGATTTTGACAATTAATTTTAAACACATAGGGGACGGATTGGGTTTGGAAAAATGTATTTAATATAGGCAAGGGCCGGACATTAGTATAGGCCAAAGAGTAAATTTGTTTAGGCCGGGATCGGGCAAGTGTCCAAAAACTGATCGTGTCCAAAAACTGATCCCCATAAGAATAACATGGGGAAAAAAGTGCCGAAAGTGACTTCAGCCCGGTAGTTTGCCACTACTCACGTCAAATGGTAAATCGATAGTTGATTAAGCTTTAGGTCAAGCAGTTATATTGATGCTTGATTATAAATTTAGGTTCTAAAAAGCTGCTTGGATTACGGTAACAATTCTAGAATTGATCAAATTAGGGATCAGCAAGTATAGTTACTGCCAGATAAGGAACTAGTTGTTACTTTAAGCGCTATTTCGAGATTTAGATTCTGGAAAAAATTATTCAAATTCGTAATTTTCTCTAAGTTACACATTATTTTTTAACTGTTAGTTCACCAGTGCTTTGAAAATAAATCGTAAAAAATATTACACGATACTGAGTGGGTGTAGTGTTCCAGTCCGAAGGTTCATTAACTAACTTATCGAACAATTAATGTTTATTCATTTTAAACCCCTGAGCGTGGTTTAGTTTATTGAAGGCGTGGGACTGTTTTAATTTCTGGCGTTTGCAGTCGGTTTGGACTCCAATCAACATGGCCACGATTCCACGAACCTTTATAAATTCAATTTAACAGCATTGCTGGCGAACAATTTATTACTTTTTGTTTCCCGGTTGTCTATTTTAAACGACAAACGCAAATTTGAAATGAAGAGACGTAATACATTTTTGTCGGTTGACAAATTATTAATTGTCGTGAATTTTTAGCTATGCATAAAAATTAACTGCATCCACCAAACCCGGTTTTAAAACTTGCGTCCGTCGGAAAACCGGTGTTTGACAAAGTATCTAAGAAAATAAATGGTGTATCTAAAGATTTACAGATATTTTCTTAACTTCAAACACTTATTAAACAATACATCTATTTTTATTTACTACATATATAATATAGAGTATAGGAGGGACAGCTTGCTGCGTTAATAACCATTTGAAAATTCCAATTTTATCCACAACCATTAGTCGAAGAATACCCTAGATGTTAATTTATTTCGTTTTTGAGCTATTTTTAATGGTAATAAGTAAATTTTCAAGTAAGTTTATTGAGTAAAATAAATAGATAGTGTAAAATGTATTTGATTTAAAATAAAATACATCTTGGAAGCTTTTAAGCTCTATAATTTCTGATCCGGAATTTGTTCACAAATGCGGGAGATTTCATTTTGTTAGATACTTGAAGCACTATTATAATTCACCAAGTTTTACTCAAAATTGTTAGATTTTTTTGGGAAATTTTGATCTTTCGTGTTGTTTATTGGCTTTTTAGGATATGGCCCATTAAACTATAAAATAAAAAACCCTGGAAATACTGAGTTGTTGTACTGCACACCAAATGCCAACAAAATCAGGCCATTGGTGTTGCCTCTAGGTTAGGACACATTTAAGAAAACTACTGACGTCACCACGAAAACTATTTTTTGGTTCTGGAAGTATCCCAACCAATACTTTTACCGATAACTCGGAATTTGAGTTTTTTTTTTACTGAAGCAATATTACAGAATTTAACAAATATTTCCCCATACAAGTTTAACTGGAAAAAAATATTACCCGTATTATTGTTTTAAGGTAGGTATTTGGTATAGGGGGAGGAAGTAAAGAGGATAAGATATATAATAGAAATATGTTTCTATTTGCGCCCAAGGAACTCTGTAGGAAGAAAGTGTGGAATGTTACAATTTGTACGTGGCAGTCTCTGAAAATGGCAAATATGTAAGTTACTTTGAGTCTCGAATATCACAATGTATTAAAACGGTACGAGAATTGGATTACACTCTGAATACAATCCTTTTAAAATGGATTAATACAATTCAATCTACGGTTCATTCTAGTTAACATATCCGTACATTTGCATCAAATAAGATTTTCTGGCTACAATTAAACACCTTTTTTAGTGAGTTTCACGCCAAAATTGACATGCAGTGGTACACTTATGATAAAGGCTAATATGCATTGATTGTTACTAAGAGACAAAAAAATACAATCAAAAATAAATACTGTCACTAACCCAGAATCTTTTAATGAACATAATAGCAACTCCAGTGTTTGGTGGGACGATTTAAGCTTGTAATTTAATTTTCCACTTTTGAAGGGGTGCTTTTTAAACCCCAATTCGTGATGGTCTAGTTATAAATTTAAAGAATCAATGAAGTTTAAATAATTTAAAGAAATCAATTTTAGTAATTGGTTTTAGAAATTTATTTTTGTTCTTGTGCACTTTCGCAACAATGGGTTATCATGTTTTCAGAAAATTGAAAATCTCCCGCATTTGTGAACAAATTCCGGTGTCTTAAAGAAATAAAAGAAAGTTTGCTATTTTAACAAAAACAAATTAGTGCGTGCGAGGATATACACGTGTAATATTTTGATACGTTCAGTATAAAATTCATCTGTTTGAAAATAATTAAATACGTTTTAACAAACCAACTACGAATTACTTTGAAAATCCCAACATAATGCCCTTTTTCTTGGAATTGGTTTTGAAATATTGTTTAAAAATATAAACTCTTCATTTAATTCTAGTTAAAAATAGAATAACACGAAAAATCTATTGAAAGACCTAGAAACACCCTAAGTATCAACGCTAAGTGTGAAGTGTTTGTATTAAGTTGTATTAAATTAGAGATACAACTATTCTTGAATAATTGTGAAGCACAGCAGTATATTTTAGTTTACTGTAACCTAGTTTCTAAGATTTCCTTTTCCTTAGCCCCTGTTACACCAGTAGAAGGTAAGGGAGTGGCGAAGTTATGGACAGGGTAGTATCGATTGAGCTCTCCTTTTCCTTTTCCAACCTGTCACGGACTAATCCTGCCCCTAAGCATCAGGATTACAGGACCCCACAAATCTTAAAAGATCATCAATGTTCCGTCTAGCACCGATGCGTGAAAGTAACGTTTACTTAACAAAAGGTCAATATCATGTCGTAAAATAAAAACAGTAGGGTCATCTTCCATATTTTGCTGCAGATTTATCGTTCAGAACCATTTATATATTTTTCTATATGAAAACATAATTATGACTTCGGCTTACAGATAAAAAAGAAACATAAGTGACAATTGCTTGAACCTACCTGTCAGAACCTGTGGTTTTATGTTATGAGATGTCACGCTAAAGGGAAGCTTTTTAATATCATCCCCGTCAGACGCTTCGGGGAAGTAATATCGACATCAATTTCAACTCCAAATCCCGTCATGTAATAAAAAATCAGTTTGAGCTGGATTAAAATAAATTGAACATACTACTGCATTGTGGTTTGTCTTTTTCTGTTCAATTTACAACGAACTGGATTTGAGAGATATTCGTTTTTAATTATCCTTTGAATGTGAACCTTTCATTGTTCGTCAAAATGAAACTAAAATAACTCTTTGAAATTGTAACCAACCACAGATATTACCGGAGTTAAAATATCGTGTTGCCTAAATTCACTTGTGATTTTTTATAAAATAATATTCAGCTAAATAACAAATGCGTAAATTGAGTGGCCGTAATAAAAGTCTCAAGAGTTAAAAAAACATATTTAATTCAGGATAAATCTCAGTGCATTAGTTGATGTTTCCTTGATACATTTTATTTATCCGAGTTTTTATTTTATCCTTATTATCCAAGTTTTATTCAGACAGGATGGGCCAAGCCAGCACGCAACATTTTAATGTATATGACGTTACATTACAGTGACAGATAATCATAAGGAACAGTTTGTATTTATGCGTATACTGAATATCCGAATATAAACAAAGGGAGATAATTTAAACATTACTAGTTTTTCTATGTTCCTGCCACACTGTAATTCAAAAAATTATTAGATTATAAGAGCAAGGCAATTTCGAGTAGAAAGAAACATAATAATGAGACCTTTAGGGCCGCTGTTTTACGTGTGTCGGGGTGGGAGGCTGGGGGTGGGTGGGGGATTATTAAATTATTACCCCTTCACCTTGCTCTACCGCCCAGTTGAAGGGTTTCTCTGTTACGTAATGTAGCTTTTGGCTCCGCCGATAATTTCGAAAACAGTTATTACTGTTGTTTAAAACACGCTCCTAAATAATTCGCAGTTAAAAGAGCGTGAATATTTGATCTAGCCATAAAGTTATGGTTTTACTTTTTCATATGGTATATTTTTTAGATTACTTCTAACCAAGGGACTAAACCATAGTATTGAATAGCTCTAAATGGGTTCGGGGGAATCCCGTCAAAACGTAGCGTTTTGGTCATAAGTGGCAATCTATATTATTAAAAGAATTTCTTGAATTTCTTTCGGCGATTTTAGAACCCTAAAATTATTATTTTATACAGTATACATGTTTGGTATCAATAGAAAGTTCTTACTCTCTAGATGTGCCTTTTGGGGGTTTGAAAAACATTCACCTTCAGAGTTTCGCTCTACATGCTTTCAATGTTTATCCTATGGAGTTATATTTGATTTAGTTAGTTAGTTAGTAGTTAGATTATAATGTAAATCAGCTTTTAAAACGTCTGGCTATATGCCTGCTAGATCCCCGTGCGGAGAACGGGAAATCTGCTGGTATACTAATATTAAAGTTCATATAAATATATATATTAATATAATAATATTATATTATTATAAATATATTAATGTGACTAAATTTTTCATGAATTTAAATTTGTATTTTGTGTTAGAGGACCGATATTAAACAAATACTTCTTTAAAATTCACGCCGAGTCTTTTTGCTTAATTATTCACACTTACGCTTTACTTATTCAACTTCAGTTAAAAGTATCTAAGGTAAAAAATATAGAACATATTCCTTACGTCTTTTAGAATCCAGTTTAATATTTACATAAATGGGTATAAAATCTCACTCTTGGCAAGTCATTAGTATAACACTGCAGGTCGTCGTCAGTGTAAAAAAACAAGGTTCCATTTGTTGTAGCGGGTAAACGGTTTTATCAGTGTTATTTTCCACAGGAATAAAATATTTGGTCTTAGTTTGGAACTTTTTTGTTGCGAGAACATGTTGTATTTTGTGTATTGAATACATCCTGCGAGAGCCTTGTATTTAATGCACGTACCTTCGATGTTTAAGGTAGGTACCTTCTATCTGAAGGTTGTGTATGGTAGTTTATTTTAAAATGTAGTGCCTACATGTGACGCTGAGGTAGGCTCAAGGCTCAGCAAGGGGGTTTCCTTGGTTCGATCCAATCTTTTAAAGCTCAGACACAGCAAAACCGTTCACATCCAATCCCACCAGTCATTAGGTTGGCTCATGTACACTAATGTGAGTTCTTTTCTGCACAAGATTGGCAGTATTTTCTATGAATTTGAATTTACGGACTCAAATTCAGTTAGGTGATGAACAAATGACTGTGTAGCAGTGTTATATTACTTCTACTATGTTCAGAGTCTTTAAAAGGAAATAGCGATTTTTAAATATATTCCGTGATTTTGTGAAGTACATGCAGCAACGTATTAATGCGAATATGTAATTGAAATCTTAAAAAATCAAAATGAGCTTGTGGAACACATGTTATAAAAAATACCGGATGTTTTTCATGATTTGCACTGGTGCTGTGTCTTGTTAAAGTGTTTTTTGACCTTTTTATGCGGATATAAGAAATCTGTATAAGAAAATAAATCAATGTCACAGTTCTGATCGAGTTCCAGGGCGAGTATTCAGTCCCACGAAGTGCAGTGAGTCAAGGCCTTAATCTACTGAAAACACTGCTGAGCTTATTTATTTTACCCGATTGTAAAAATGAAATACGAGTATGGTACTAAATATTAAAAATTACGTATTAAAAAGTATTGAAACTAAATTTTGAAATGTTGTTTGTTGGGTCATCTCTTTAGTTTAACAATCAGCGAATTGGACTTCAGTTCAAGGGGTCACAAATCCTGGGGTGCCCACAACAATTTGAGGGGTTTCCCTAAAAGCGTTTATGTGCTGTATTAACAAAAATGCGTTTAGATAAAAAATACAAAAAATACGAAGCCCCAATTCTTATTGTTAATTATATTACTATTAACGCCCTACACCCTAAATGAACTACTTTGAACGTGTAACCGGGTATTTCCATGATTCTAGAAGCAACTGCATACGGCGACATTTACATCCCCACTTACTTGATGCGACACTGGAGGCAGCAGCAGAGTAATTGAGTTATTATCCTCGGCCTACTCGTCCTTTCATCCCACCCTCCAAAGTTCGAAGGCTTCGGAGTTGTGTAACTCTTGTTTGCAAGCTATGCGTGTTTAATCGTCAAATTCCTTTTAGAAATTCCTTACTTCTTAATAGCTCGATTGTTTTACTGCGTGTTTTGTTAAACAATAATGATCCTTCTAAAGGCGTTGGACATTTTTATATTGTATTTTAAGTCGAATAACTGACCAGATTTTGTAACTCAATACAAATTGAAAATTCATGCAAGTTTTGGTATGTTTATTTGTTTAAGATAATAACTACTGTAAGAAAGGTGAGTGATATTGCTTATTGGTAGAACCAACTTGGCATATATGTTTGATCATCACGGTTCACGTCATCTAAAAGGTCGGAGGTTACAGATATTTGTGCATTATCACTTCGCATATACAGATTCTATTTATGACCTTTTCTGCGATGCAATATACAAATTGATTAATATAAAAGGTTCCTATTATTCTTTTTTAAATTGATTGTTAGTTATTTTTTATGATTGCGGTGTATATATAATTTTCAGTTGGAACGAAAAAGTCTGCTAGCAAACGATAACTAATTTTGTAATAAAATCATTTCACTATGTTAATTGAATATCACGACTATACATGCGGAACTAATTATTTTTGCTGTTTTTAAGAAATTGTAAAATTTTACTTATACTGTATAACCATGCAAACCATTAGTTTGATAAATGGAATTTAGTATTTATTTAGTATGCCGGAATCGTAATATTTGTAAAGAATATACAAAATTAAATTTGTGTATTTAGTTAAAACTATATTGCACCTGAGCCGCAAACGCAATGAAATCAAAAATATATAAAAATATACTAATAAAATAGTAGTGTGTGTGTGTGTGTGTGTATGTGTGTGTGTGTGTGTGTGTCCAGGTAATTTCGAAACGGCATCTAAAAACTGCCCCCACCCCCGGACCATACCACGTTGTGCAGTAGATAACCAATATGCAGCTTTGATATAGTTTTCCCCCAAATCCAAGGGCACCGCCCCACCGGCCTTCAATGATGCTCGGAGCGACGAAAAGCGCTCGGCCTAGGTACCTAACATCTGCAATCAAGTTGATAAAACTTAATTTTGAAATTTTTGAAGGAATCTCATAAACAGTTTTTATCGAAGAATAATTTGTTGTTATAAAATTAATAACAGTTTGCCAAAGGGCCTGATCGTAAGAGGTCAAAGTCCTCTGAGTTTTATTCAAACGGAAAGAGTGTAATCCTCCTTGCAGATTCTCTTTTACTGTCTGTTTTTACGTTTATATAACCCTCTTTATTTATCCGACATATTTCAGAATTTTAATTTATTAATATTGTTATAGTAAACTTATACACACACACACACACACACACACACACACACACACACCCACCCACACACACATATAGATAAAACGTAACTCTGTTGTCAAATAACTAATATAACCCACGCCTGATTTATCATAAATAATTCGGTTAAAACATCAAAAATTAGTATTTTCTGAGTATGGTTTTCTTGATACATCTATGGCTTTTCGTGAGCCAGCTTGTTCGATGTCACCATTGTTGCCTATACACTGGCAGCTAGTAAACAGAGAGTCGAGGAGAAATCTTCCTCCTCCACTGTTCATGCACTGTTTATTTACACAGCCAAGCAATAAACTACCAATAACAATTAATGGTTTTTAACGATCAGCTGTGATAAAATATTGTAAGAAAACACATCAAATGACCTGTCCGATGGCATAAATAAGAAAGGAAGTGGTGGGGATATCTTTCATCTCACCACCTTCTTTACTAGCTGGCAATCAAGTTATCTCCGTATCATTCGAAACAGACCACCAAAAATACTTTGAAGTGAAATTTGCAGCTGTGAGTGTGAAATTTCACATTCCCGACCTTCAAAGGACTCGGATAGGTAGAACGGATAAGAAGATCTGGCCTTAAGTGTTTTTGTAGGTCGGCGACGAGCCTAGTTGACTCTAGTAAAGAGAGATTACTGAGGCCGACCGTGACGCCCCGAGGCCCCGTGGCGAATCTGCTCGGTGACTCTTTGTCGCAGAGACAAAAGGGCAAAGTTTTCCGACCCGCCCAATCATGGGAAGAGGGAATGAACTCCGTGTATCATGGTCCAGGTCTGCTGCGTCGCGTCGTAGGTCGTCGGCACGGATAGGGGTAAGGTTGATGAGATTCATGTTATTGATATAACCGACTAAAGAAAATATTAATTAGTTATGCCTGCTGTCGGGAGAGTGTAGGCTTCTACGGTTGTCATCACAAGATGTAATGTTGATTTCTTCTGGGTTTGACCGTGTTGTCGAAACAATTATTGCCGACGTTTCAGAGACGATGCAGTCCCCCATCTTCAGGGCGGCGACTTACGTATTTGTACATACACATACAAAATACTATATGCGGTGAAACCTATGAAAAATCAACATTATGCTTGTATTTCTTGACATATACCACCATTATTGGTGACGTAAAAACTCAGTGGTGAGGAAATTAAGGACACAAGTATTGAGAATTTGAGAATGATAACGAACGATAATTATTTCAGACATAACTGAGAAGTATCAAAAACCTTTTAAGTTTAAAGGATTCGTTTAAACAAACAGGTCAAGCATATTGTTACTCTTTCTGCAATATTTACTGTATATTTTTTAAATACTTGATAAAGATGTATTTATTAAATTAGATAGTTGTAATAATACTGAATTGAAAGCTTTGTCAGGGCATGTTGTTAAAATTGAATGCAGTTGAAATAGTTCTAGGCTCTAAAATCCTTTGTATTAAAATAAACCGGTGATTTTGTTTCAAATTCTGAGTTAACCACCCGACGGACTTTAAACAATTCATTGTTTTAGGAAAGGCAGTTTTGAGTGGAAGAGAATGTTGAAGTTTTAATTTCCATTTAGAGTTTTAATCCTTTAAAAATGTTAATTTTTAAATAGTCTAGCAGCCGACGCAAACATGTTAAGATTGTTTTTAAAGAACTATAAATTCATATGGCTTAAACCGTCAGCTGCGAAAAATTATACCAGTGCAATAGAGTTAGTTGAGTGAAGATGGTCTGTAAACATATGGATATAGAGTGAACATTGCGTGTTAGTAATCCTATATTTTAGTTAATGTGGGCAAGGTTGCGAAAAGCAGCTAGTCCGCTTTTAATCTCATCAAGCAAATTTCACTTAATTTGTAATTTATCTATATCTATAAAAGGCAAAGCCCTGGCTGACTCACTGACTGACTGACTGACTGACTCACTCACTCATCACTAATTCACCACCTTCCCATGTAGGTAGAGAGCTGACATTTTGAACACAGATTCTTTAGGCATAAAATAGGAAAACTAAATGGTTTTCATCCTGATCTGACCTTAGGGCTCCGCCAGAGACCCCGACAAAGTTCTCATGTATTCCTTAAGGACATTCAGTTTTGTTTGAGCTGATGAAAATACAAACAGCTGATCTTGATTCGTAGCAGTTCCACGGGCTAACCACAGAATGCAGCACACACAACTGTAATAGTTTTTATAAATCATTTGCAGGGCGAAGCCAAAAAATAGCTAGTTTATTTATAAAAGCAATTTGTACATTGTACAATCCAGTAATCTCTTGTTTTCTTACACTGATGCATCTGATAACAATTAATGATTTTTTACAGTGACTAAATACTTCAGTTGACAACAAATTACATGATATAACTGTAACTCAATTACAATAACCGTGAAAATATAGATAAATAGGACTGACAAATGTAAGAATATACATGTAAATACTCCCGTTACAGCAAACCTGCATACTCAGCAAATTTGAAATGGTACCTCACTACGTCATGGAGTTGCTTACCAACTTTCATCAAAGTATGTTCATATATAACCGTTTTATTTACTGTCCATAAGAAAAAAACATTAGGACTGAGTACGCAGGTTTGCTGAATCAAGGACCACAAAATAGAGTTTTTTTTAACAATGGATCATCACCAGATGAAGCAACATACCGAGTTTTACCAATATATGTTCAAAAACAAGCGAGATATCACTTGTTTAGTATACTCCTTAAGAATAACATTATAGCTGCTGAGTACGCAGGTTTTCTGCCATGCGCACTACAAAAAATGGGTTTTGTGTGCAAATGTCAGTAAACCCTAACCATATGAAGCCACATACCAAGTTTCATTAATATATCTTCATTAATAAGCGAGATATACAATTTTGTTTATTCTCCATAAGATTAACATTGAACAACGTATTGTGTTTAGCACTTTCAATATCTCAGTAACCGATTGAGATAGAGGGATGGTTTAAAGCACTAAATTGTTTGTTTTTTAAGCTGAATTTAATGGTGCAATCCAAATTTTGGGCTTAAAAAGTATTATATGTAAAAAGTTCAAAAAACCCATTTTTGGGTACAAGACCCCCCTTAAAATAGCGCGACCTGCCTGGTTTTGGAACCTATGAAATTAGATGCTGTATTACATGCAAGTTTATACCAAATTTCATCAAGATTGTACTGTTTTGGCGAATTTCCCCTATAGGGAAGAAGCTATTACTGTAGTCGGCATGGTAAGACCTAGGCCCGAGACCATGATAACTTTTCGTTTTGAGGTTCCCAGATGCCAAAAACACCATTTGTTCAAAACTGTACGTGGGTGCGATAACTCTCGTAAAAATAGTCCGATTTTGATGAAATTCAGTACAAACCTGTAAAGCAACATTTATGACTTTAAATTCGAAAACCAGCTAGATCGCTTTATCCAAAGCGGTAATTTGGGGGGGGGGGTTTGTACCCCAAAAATGGGTTATTTGAGTTTTTTACATATAATGTTTTAGTAAATCAAATTTTACTTTTCACCATTGAATTCAGCTGAAAAAAAAACAAACAATTTGGTGTTTTGATCATTGCTCTACGTTAATTGGTTACAGAGATATTCAAAGTGCTAAACACAGTACGTTGTCTAATGTTATTCTTATGGAGAGTATATCTCGCTTATTTATCAACTTATCCTGACGAAACTTGGTAGGTATATTGCTTCATATAGTTGTTGTCCATTGATATTTGTACAAAAACAATGTTTTTGCCGATAGTTCCCGCAGCAGCAAACCTGCGTTCTCAGCCCCATGTTATTCTGGTGGAGAATAAGTAAAATGTTATCTCCGTTAATTATAAACTTAAATTTAATAAAACTTGGTATGTGGCTTTACCTTGTTGAGTAATATTAATATTTATATAAAAACCTATTTTTTGTGTTCCTTGTTTCAGCAGGACTGCATACTCAGCCGCCATGTTATTTTTATGGAGAATAATTAAAATGTCATAAATCGTTTATTTATGAATGTATATTGATGAAACTTGGCATGTGGCTTTATGTGGTATTAAGATAGATAAATATGCATTGGAAATTCGCTAAGTAGGCAGGTTTGCTGCTACGGAGGTATTTTCAAAAGTTATCACGCCTACGGTCGCACACACACACACACACACACACACACACACACACACACACACACACACACACACACACACACACACACACACACACACACACACACACATATATATAATATAATTACAATTATACACATATACAAATATATACACATAACAATTATACATTACAATTATATATATATATATATATATAAAATTGTTATAAACATTATAAACGAGCACCCTTTTGTAGACAACATTTTATTTTATATTTATGGATTTGAACGAATGGTATTTTTGGCGTCTGAGGGCCTCAAAACGAAAATTTATCATGGTCCCTAGCCTAGGTCTTACCATGCCGACTACCGTATTAGCTTCTTCCCTATAGGGAAAATTTGCTAAAACAGGAACAAATCAGTTAAAATTAAATCATCTCAACAACATGCTAAATGAAAATATTAAGCTAAAACAATGACTGGTATTTTCAAAATGCAATATGTAACGTAATATGTGTGATGTAATATGTGTAATATGTGTTATACTTGCCATTTTTAAAGCTACTTTATGGTGTGTAAAGGAAGTTGTAATTCTTGGTAAACATTTAAAATATTTATAAACATATCTATCCAAATCTACTAATCGATAAGTTTAATCACATCAGTCAGTTCCGCAAGGGAAATATTAGTAATTGCTAAAGCCAAATACAGATTGAAAGCCTGAGTTTGTAAGTTTACGTTTAAACTTCTTATTGACTTTTCACTTCTGACGCAGGAGAAGCTTATAATAATAAACCCTGAGTGTTAGGTAATAAGCTCTCCCGCCCACTCCCTTCGTGCAGAAAATATGAGAGCGAAGTTTGACCTAGCTCAAAAAACAAAGCACAGTCTTGTGACTAAGAAACTGAGATGTTTGAAATATACAGAGTGTTCTGCTACAACTGCACCAAACCTGACCGAGTTATTTGGCAGGTTAAAACGAAACAACTAATGATATACAACATACATCCTATATCGATCCGTAATCTGACTCTGTGTTTGTATGTGATTTCTACAAACACATTAATTTTTTCAGGAACTGTTAAAGATACAGTAACGCAAGTAGATAAAATAATGAAAATGGATACAATAATGATTCTAGGTACGAATATATATCTACAAGGTTTAACAACTCCTCTAATATTTAATTTCCATGCAAAATTTCGTTTCAAAATCACGACGGTCTAAACTCTTCAATGTTAAAGAAGAACTCTAAAAAGACTGAAAGAATGTTGCTCTAGAAAACTGAAAGAAGTATAAAAAAAGTGTTAAGCTACCAAATATTAAGACAATTTCAAGCTAAATCGAACGGTGTGTCATTAGAGATTAAATTATGGATAACCGAGGAATCTCGAATTTATTACTGAAAAGTAGGGCTATGGCCGTATTAAGCAGCAAAAAGGGCCCACTTTTGAGGGGTACATTTAAGATTCCTTTGTTACCCACTATTACGCCACCATTTTAGACACGAATGAAATTTTAAAGGTATTTGTACACCTCTTAGGTAAATATTTATACCGAGTTCCATTGTTGTATCTTTATTCGTTTCTAAGAAATTAGGTATTTTTGCAAAACAAATACAAACAAACTCACAGCAAAAAATGGATCGAGACAGGACACATGTTGAACTGTATTATTTGTTTGTTTTGACCTGCCAAATAACCCGCTAAAGTGTTGTGCAGTCGAAGCAGGACACCCTGTATAGTAGAATTTGTAAAAATTACAGCGTGGAGTATTACTGGAGTGATACTGCAGTATTACTTATCTTAGTTTGTTATACCCTACTTTAGTAAAATCGCCATTTGGTGTTTTTGTGAGACTGCTGACATTATATTTTCCTTTAATTAATTTTACTTGTAGGAAGGCCGAAATAAAAATGTGTAATAAGAAAAATAATTCGGAAGCTTAGAAAACAATAATTTTTTACGTTATTCAGTGATGATCAAATAAAAATTGTCTGAGATTAGTTGGCAATTGATTCTTTAAAGAACAATACATTTAAGATTTTAAAAGCTGCTGAAAATTATATTTTATACAGCTTGTTATAGAATGGTTATTCTATAAGGGCCAAGAATCGGCTGTCTTTGCGACTTGTAATAGCGTAATGACTTGTCAAAGGTCAACGACGACCGCTGCCAATGACCGCTGCTTAATTGACCGCTGTCAATGACTGTGAAACTAATTTACTAATTATTAAAGAAGTAATTATTATTTCTGACTTATACCTTGGCGCTCGGAGATAGTGGAGCTGCATTACGCTAGGCGTTCTTTTGTAATATCAAGGTCAAATTCGTCAATGCATAAGCTCGTTTAAAAAGCTACCAATGGCCTCTGCTTTTTATTCGGTGAGTAAGTTTCTCATCCGCCACTAAAATCCATAGGGTGCTTAGTGGTTGATGCCCTACGTTAGAACGGAGAGTTTTGCTGGTGACTTATTGTTGTGTGTTCGAGTGTGAATGGATAGGAGCAATTTAGTGTATAAGACCATCTGATTGTTGCCAAGCAATGTAATTTATTGTTCTTTTACGGCAATAAAGATATTCGATGTGATTCTTACTTTGTGCCAGCTGTACGCGGTTAGCCGGTGCCGACTTTTGGTCAGTGGATGAGCAGGTTAGGGTTGAATAAAGATATTATGTAGATTGTATGTTTAAATTTTTTAAATGCTGGACATGAACATATACAGGTTTTTTCAATTTGATTTTTCTCATATCTTCAGTTCGAGGATTTCTTTACTTTTTGCATAGTTTGAAGCAGCACATAGTAGATGGAAAGAGTGGTGCCACCCTCTCACGACTGTACCCACGTTGGCAACTGGGCCTTGAGACTCATCATCCAATGTGTCTAATTGTCTTTTCCTGTACTACAAACTCTGTACACGCACTCCGCTGTCTCCACCCCTCCCCTCTCCTCACATGAGTCTCTTGATAGGATAAGGCACGCCAGTTGAATTTTATCCTGTAAAGAATCTTTCTGAAAAGGACAATTTGAGGAGAACAGAATAAACAAATCCATTAGCTAACGGCTAGCGTCTTGGACTTTGGTTCAAGGGGTCACGGGTTCAAATCCCAGGGTGTTCAGAAAGATTTGAGGGTTTTGTCCGCTTTCCCTAAAAGCTTTTGTGGGCTGCAATAACGAAAAACGCAATTGGCGTTGAAATACAAAAATGAAAACAAAACAAAAAACTATTTGATAGGTTTGTAAAAATATAAATACAGTTGTTTCTGAAAAATAGTATTTTTATGAAAGATAATTCTATTAATAATCAACTACGAGGTTAAAATATTCAATTTTAATCCATTTAATGCTTTAAATTTATGAATATTTGTAGAGTTAACATGAATATTCACATGCTGAAGGTTTATTAGAGAATTTGTAACGTTCTGTTTTAAGGCATATCATTAGTTGTTAAAATCTTAGGAAAAAAAAAAAAACATTAAGTAGGAGTAAAAAATCTGATTTTATTTAGTTATTTTCGATTACAAAAATTACAAACCAAACTTATATACTCAACCTTATTATGTTTGATTTTAAAATTTAAAAAGCTAATAAAGATGTTCAATACTAACGTAATATTTCCTGTCTAATCGGTTTACACCTTCCGGTGTTTTTTTGGTGTGTTTTTGGTGTAGGTTTCTTCATGAAACTTAATTAAATCTTTTAATTAAGTTGATATCATAATTTCGTTTCGTTTCGTTTTCTTGTTGATATCTTGTAAAACGAATTAAAATAACTTCAAAATCAGATAAAACTGATTTTACAATCTTTAAGTCACGTCGAGTTTTTCCAAACATGTTTTCATTTTTGTTTAATTTCTTGTAGAAGATAAAATATAACTTAAGCAAATAATTAAATAATGCGCTTCTCAAATCTTAATAACTATTTTTTTATCGTCTATAATGTTTGATATTAGTAAACACAATAGCATGTCACAGGTGTTTTTATAACAAAGTGTTAACCGCCTCCGGTTTCTTTGAAGGTGGTTATATGAAGGAGAATTATAAATTTACTTTAGTAATTAAATCCCAATGAAAATAATACAGAAATATAATGGTGGTTCGTTAGAGTAACATCTGTCTTATTTGGAAGCCATGTCAATATAATGTGGAAGTAGTCATATTTTTCGTTAGGATTCACATTACTTTTCTTGGTAATAACGTTTGGGCTTTGAGCTTAGAAAATAATTTATCCCCGTGTGCAATCACTAGTTACACCGTACAATACAGTTTACACATCGTGTGAACAAAAGTCTTGATGGAACAAACCACTTTACGTACATTAAACTTATTTCTTACATAACATACCCTCCTCCCTCCCAAACAAAAAATAGTTAGCCTATCTCTGCAGCATGTGATTTCAAAATAATAAAGTAATGTGTACTGTTTCCCATTGTATCGAACAGATATATTCGAGTCCTACAAGGAATAATTTCTAGCTACCGAGACTAATGAAAACGAAGGAGTCGACTTAGTTTTAGAAGTGTCAAATTCCAGCCAAGTGTAGGCTTAACAGTTTATAATGCACAAGTTCCGGCGTATAAAGTTCTAAGTTGCTAATACACTTAACAAGAACTAATGTTAGTTCAACAATAAAACTTGGACCGTTGTGCAAATTTTAGGACTTGGCTCGGGCTCACTGCTCTCTAGTGTTTTTCAGTCCTGCTTGATGTGGTCGCTGGTTTTCATCAACCGAAACCTTACCTTTTATTACGTTTATAATATTAAAAGGTATGTCAAAGGTCCCTCAGAAACGTGGCTTAATGAACATTCCTGGAAACTTAGTTCGTAGTAACGTCGATAAATTGTGTGTAAAGGTTATTCTTTATTCGAGTTTTTTAATGATGAATGCTACATTTTTAAATACTAAATACAAAATACATTTCCTCTATAACTAAAAAAGCGTTTATTTTATAAACGTAATTAACTGATGATTTTTGAAATAATGTTTTTAACTGAAAACAAAATGCTTTAGTTATCCAGATTCTTTTGTGAATAACGCACATTTTAGCTGCTTTGAAAATTATGGGGGATTATTTAATCGCTGAAAACGTATATTACTTTAACATATAGATTTTTCACATGTAAAACACAAATTGAGTTATTTGGTGAAAACGGAACAAGACCTGTCAGAGAAGATAAGACTAGAAACATATCTTGAATAAGACATCAGTTCCTAACAAGTGATCTTGTTTTGAAATTTCAGAGTGGTATTTAGCCGCATATTACCAAGCGTAACGTAATTAGGAGTTCCCAAGACGGTGAACTTCTCCTGAAGAAAGGCGTTAGATGCAGACAGGGCGTACTTCGGATCTCCTGGGGAAATCGAATGTCACTTCGAGTACAACTATTACAACCATTATCCCTAAGTTACTAAGTTAGGAATTCAAACGATGATTCTCATATTGTGCCTGATGATGATCGGCGTGACTGGTCGAAATCGATAGCCTTTTACCATCGTTCATGCATATTTACCTTGTATATGAATACAGTGTAAGTGTAAATATGTTTTGAAGTTTTGTAACAAGTTTTTGATTTAAACCCGTAACTATAACAACAGAATTATGCTAGAAGTTAAATTAAAACTTACGGAAAATAAAAATATTAGGTTTATTATTACTGTAGTTGAAATATAGGAAAATGCGATAGTGAAATGACCTGTTAGTAGAAGTTCAAACAGATAAGTTTTTAATTTTGGGTCTCAGATAAAACGCAGAAAGTTGTTTACTTTAAATGAATTGCGCTCGCAGTTTTTCAACTGAATGGGCGCCTAAATTATTCCCAGCTTATTAGATTCACTAGGACCTATTAATTAGGTGGACTTATTAGTAGCACCTTAACTGTTAAAAGTACCGGAATAATAACTTAAGCGTTAAGATTTATAACCTTGACGAAATCTCACTGTAAGTAATTATTAGAAAAATTACTAATTGTCTAAGTAAACCAACATGGATTGTTATATTTGCCTTACAATTAAAAATGGTTCCTTCCAGTTTTGAAATTAATTTTTAATTTTATGTTATTAATTTTGCATTGCATCTTATATTTTCTAGTCCAACTTATCTTAAATTATAAAACCCTTGTATCGGTTTCGTCCGCAAGTGTGTATGATTTAGATAACGGATTTATTCAAGGGTAATAATAAAGCTGGGGAGTACATATAAAATATTCATCAATATTAATAGCTCAAAGCTCATACATTAATGACAAATATAAAATTTACAATGGATTAATAATGCACAATATGTATTTATAAAACCTTATGTATAAAAAAAATCAACTTAAAACTTAGAGTGTATCAATGAAATTGCTTAAATATGTCCATATAAGATTTTTGTATTATTCAGATTGTTTGATTCTTAACACTACTGGCCTTGTCTAATTTAGCGAATATGTCATATAAAAATATATACTATATAAATTAAACATTCCACTAAATAAAACCAGAAATAATATTTTATTTAAGTGTTAACTAAGAAAACTACAGGATTTATTTTTGTATATCGTTTGAAATGTATGTCATTTGCCTGAAGTGTTATATTCGTGGGAAAAGTTTTAAATTCTCAGGGGTGGAAAACCAATAAGAAAGTTGGCGGTCTCATCATTTGTAACACGAAGTATGTGAAGGTGGGAATAAGAGTTGAGAAAAGGTATTGGTGTAAAGAGGAAGAATGAAGAAAAGAGACAGGAGATTCATTGGTCTTTCATCTCTTATATGTGTCCCTTCTTTTTCAACTTCACCTGATACGCTTTACATCGTTTGGTGTATCGTTGATTTAAACGATGTTTATTACCTTTTACTCAGTAAAATATAGACCATATTTTCAGTAGAGCATATTTTGTAATTTTATCCTCTCCTTTAAATAGCACAGCGTGACATGATATATACGCTCGCCCCCTTCCACTCGTGTTACTTAATGCGTAGTATGCTTATGTAATGTAAAAAAAACCATTAATGTGACATTTTTAAGGGTTTATACAAAAAGTACATGTATAGGAAGTGTATTAAATAAAATAAATATATTTGGTCGAAGCCTATGGACTAATGCATTTCACAGACAATACAAACCTACTAACTTGTATAGGGTTTGAAATAATTATTTAAATTGTTACTACATTAATGTCTTATGTGCAACAACTTACTACAACAATAATAAGCTTCTGTAACAAGATGTTAAGATTTAATTGTTCATAGATTTAAATGTTGTGTTTTGCTACAAGAACGTTAAAATGAAATAAAAATAAAAATAAATATAAAAATAAGTAAATTATAAAATGTGTTCAAGCAGTTATTTTATAATGTATAAAATATATGTAATTAATGTATCTGGAAATATAACAGATTTTTAAAATGTCAATATTTCATGTGAAAACTTCATAAGATTATTTGATCAAACTCCAAACACTATGAAATTGTATGTTAGTTAACACGATTAAGACCCAAAACATGCACAAAAAAGTACCGTCCAATCAACCAATAATTTCGGATGCTTGAAACTTTTACCGTTTCTTTTTGAACATATTAACAAATTAACTAGTTTTCTGTTAAATATCTTTGATTTGAAAATAAATTTATTATTACAACTGAAACAAACCTTCGAAGAACACTAGGTTCATAATCAGAATTGTGTACTGAAATCACCATACTCTGTACTAAGTTAGACACGGACTGAAATGCATTCTCTCGCAAAGATTAAGTTATGTATAACAACTGTCAGTGTACCAAAGTGTATGGAAATTTTAAAAGAAGAAGGAATCCGTCGGATGAATAATAAAATATCAAAGTGGTCCGCCTGTCAGCCGGAGATAACACGGTCTGCGAGATCTATACCGGGGATTGATTAGGTAAACATAATTACTAAGGATTCTCTCTAAGTTTAAGGTGATAAACAACGAAGATTCCAAAGAGTTTCTTAGCTTATTATTTCTGCTCTTCCCTCTTGATAATCTGATATTCTCTTGTACAATTTTGTACGGTTATAACACGAACACACAAAACAACCTGATACACAAGCAGGTGGAGACACAAAGTGTAGGATCGAGATGTAGGGTTAAAACAATATTTTGATTTAAGTACCTGAAAGTATTCTAGACCAGTATGCAATAAAAACTTTGAATGGTTCATTTTTCTGAGTTCTGTCTAAGTTCCCTATTTTAAGTTCTGTCCATATTTGGGAGAAGGTGGGAGAGTAATATTAACACCAACTAAAGGAAATACAGTATAATCTGTGTTTCCATGTAAGGTTAGATTTCCACAGTGCTTTGATTTAAAATTATGCATCTAAAATCACTCCCAACTTAATTGCTTAGTATACTGTATGTATACTTAATTATACTTAGTATACTATAAGTCGATTAAGTTGCATTTTAATGTTTTATACCACGTAATTACCGAAGTTAGTTTACGGATAATTATGAGTCTTAGTGTATTTATTAAAACATAAATCAGGTTGGTGATGGTGAGTTCATGTTATTTAAGACATTGCTGCGGTAATTTGCCATATCTGAATGAGAAAAACACGTTTTACGACGCGACGTTTTGGGATCTGGAATTTGATCCCGACTTCAGGTGGGAAAAATACCTAGAACATAAAAAAACTAAACGAAACATAACATTTTGTTACAGACCCCGAAACGTTGTAAAAGTTGTTTTTATTTCAGCTATCGTAAATGTCCGCAATAATTTCTTAAATACTGTATTTACTTTGTGCGAAGGGCTAAGACGGAAAATTCCCTTTACCGGATTTTATACTTAGTATGAAACTCCTGGCTGTAATTTTCCAGCCAATAACTAGTCAATGTTAAATTTTAAACAAAAAATATTGGACAAGGCTAATTGTAGTGTGCTTGAGTAACAACCCCCCTTTCCATCGTAACTCGTAATTGTTATAAGCGCCAAATTGAGTAACATAGGTAAGTGTTATAACGTGTCGAATTTCAGGAATAATCGATCTGGAGTGGAAGTTATAAGTTATTAAGTAGATTGAAGGATTAAAGGATTCTTCGATAGTCTGTATTCGGGCGAAAAGAGATTAATAAAAGAGTGAGAGAGAAAAGAAGATTGAATGAACGGCTCGGGGATGAGACTGATATTTTACCTCAGATTTTTGAGGGCTTTCTGTAATGGATGATTTAATACTGCCAATACTAGTATATTTACCAAATATAATAAAAAAAAATATGTTGGAAAGATAAAATCATTCAAAATACGTTTATTATAAAAATAATATTTGTATGAAGAAAAACCAATCAATGCATAAATAGACTAAATATATCGCGACATATGTAGTACTTTAACAAACGAACACATTGGTAGAACACTGTAATACTGTACCACTAACAAATTGGAACGGTGTCTCGTTAGGAAAAATGTAGATAATGTAATACACGAGCACATACTTAGATCAGATATTAAAAACACCCTAGTCGAACACCAATAAATGGGAATCAAAAGAACAAGCGTAGAACAGTAACAAAATAAAGAAAACTCAATACACTAGTATACCAGTGTAATTATGCGTTTAAATAATACAAGCACTGAGCGCAGAGTATAAAACTAACATCAGTGTAGTTTATTTACACGAGTGCAAATGTAGAGTGTAGGAGAAATATCAGGCCTACAAAATATCCTGAATCATAGCGATCAATTGCAAGGCTTGAGATCAGAAAGATCCACCTTGACAGAGTATATAGTTTTTGTAGAATCAATAGGCGAGGCGTTAGATAAAGGGGAGACAACTGTAATTGCCTTTATGGATTTGGGAAAGGCATTTGACAACGTCTAGACTATAACTCTGATTTCCGCTTTCTCACTATATGGAGGCGCAGTTCTGAACTGGTTATAACCTCACATCAAGTGGGTCTGTTGCAGTCTTTTAACATAGACAACATATCAGCTTTATAGAAACTATGAAATTGACTTCTTAACTATTATTTAAACCACACAACTCAGCAAGGTTCGTAGTACTACCAAGGTCTGCCTAATACTAAACATAAAAGTTGCGTTGTACTATTAAGGTCTACTAAATACTAAATTTATTAGGTTCGTAGTAATAATGAGTTGTAATAAATACTAAATCCACAAGGATCGTAGTAACTAACACTAAGATTTTCTTAATAACATACTAGCATTATATTAAACAGCGTTGGTTATTTATGTGTTTTTGGTCATAGTGCTATATATTATAGTGTTCCTATTTAATAAAACAATATAATTTGTCCGTCTAAATAAAACAAGACAGTGAACAACCGCCGTGAACTACAAAATCCCTTTTTCTGGTAGAAATATTTTACTTACTTGCTCTAATACTGGAGTAATAGATTTGTTATCCACTTAAATACATTTAAATTGGTATATGGATTATTGGAATTTTACCTCACGATAATAAATGTATGGGGTTGTCTCTTGGCATCAATTGGCCTTGAAACATACGGTAGAACAAGAGGAAATTGCTAAATCTTGTTACTTTTTTACGAAGATAAAACAATTATAGGTTATGTTAACATTATTTACACATAGCTTACGGCATTTCCATTCGTTAGTAAGCAAGTAACTTACTTACTAAGTAAGTAAAAAGCAATTTAAACATGGAAATACAATTAATATAAATCAATAGATTCTGAATCGCCGTTAGAAATGTAGTTTTGATATTGTGGTTTTGTATTGTTTGTTTGTTATTTAATTAAACTAGTTTTTTTATATATTTAACAACTCGAAAACAAGGAAAAATTTAAAATAAAATGCCCAAGAAATATGTTATAATATTTATCACAAACTGCTTACAAAGGTTTGAAACTATTAATGAATGTGAGCTTTTTAAAACCAAGTAACAATTGTGAAACATATATTTAGTTTAAAGATCATTTTCGATAGTGAAGAACTAAGTAAACAAAGGTGTTTTACCTGAAAATAAGCTAAAAACAATACTACCTGTACTGCATGCTCTCTACTTCAGATATAGAAGCAATGTAAGATATTCAGTTTTAACATTATTCACTGTACAATAATGATAATGGCTGTGCTTTATAAATAAAATGTTCATGATTTTTTATTATTCGTAAAATAATCGTGGGTTTTTTATTTATTACGTGTTTAACTCACAATTCAAAAAAGGTCTCTGAAAACCTTTGAAAGTATATACTAACTTATTTAAGAAATGTTAATTGTTCAAGCTTCAAACAGATAGTCGTTAAAGGAATAGATGAGGGCGGAAAAAATAAATAGAAAAACTGATACAATCTCTTACTGATGTAATAACACTTCCACAAATAGTTAATTACTCACAGAACTCATCAAGCCAGGGTCTTTGCAAAGTTTTATGAGAGCTAAGAGAGGTATTAAGTACACCTTGGTAAGAAGAACACAACTAATTTGTAACTAGCCTAATATGCCAAATAGTTCAGTATGTTCTATACGGGCTGGGTGCACACGCATCATGTAGGGTAGAGTCAAGTAAATGTTTAAAGCAGGAGTTGCCCATCACCCATCCTATCTCACGAACCGGACGTCCGAATACGAGATGCAAACCAAACATGGAAAGGCTCGTACATAATTCATAATTAACAGTGTTCTGTACCGTATTCGCCATTCTAATAGAATATCGTGTATACATTGGTATTTTATTTCACCAAAATCAATATTTTTGCAAATTTTCATCATATTTACTTTCTAATATGGTAGTCAGTTTGTATTACTAACACCATTTTATACCTTCCATAACATTTAAAATAATGTCTATTGATCCAGTTTACTATCAATCCAGTTTACTGTGTCTATTGATCTAGTTCATTGCTTTATACTATGCAGAACACACAATTATCTTAAGTTTTACATTTCAATAAAAAAAATTACTCTCTAAAGGTTATATAAGTGTGGAAGTTAATTTTATTTTCACAAATAAGTAAAAGTAAAGTTCGTGTAGCCTTCTGGCCAAGGTCTGTTGTCAGTTTTCAGGTCGCTCGGTCGCACTAGTGCCTCTGACATGACTTGGCGACTAATTTTTAGCCGGGACCAATGGCTTAACATGCCTTCCGAAGCACGGTAGCAGTCTGAGTTTCAAAAGTCATGTTGATTTAAACGGGAATTGAACCCGGGTTTTATGACCAAAACACATTTAATGTTTCTCTTTTAGACGCTTTTCACTTCTGACGCCTCCTTTGATACCAGGTCTAGGATAGTGTTTCAATATTTTATGTTTAAATCTTGCCACCTTTATTTACAAATATAATTTGTAAATAAATCGTTATTTACACAAATTTAAAATATAAATATTCCAAACAGGATGCAATAAACTTGGTCTCACAACACTAAAAAATACATATTTACCCCTATACTGAAGTTATACCATAAAATATGGTATAAGAAGATCGATTTCGACCAGTCAATCCAGTGATCATCAGACCCAATCAGAGTGTGACGAATTAGAATGACGTCACTGCTTATATAGGTCGCAAAATAGTTTGTTTTGAAAATAGTATAGTAAGTTTTAAATTTAAGTCTTAAATTTGCTCTGAAGAGGAAAACAGGTTTTCCTTCTTATCAACATAGCCTGTACGAATGAGTAAAACGATTGATCAGTTTCACCATTTTGGAGACAGAGTTGAAGTGTGTGTTCCCATTAACCGATATTTATTAAACCACGCACACCGACTTCAATTTCGTAAAATCGTTACGTAACTAATTCACTCGCACATTTTCTTTATTAGAAGGTATCAAGATTATGTTGTACTTTTCCAGTATTTATACGTACAGCCTAATTTTAAGATGTGCATTTCAAAATGTGTTTATTTTGTAAACTGAATTTGTAACACAACAAATATATTATACAATATCGCATTGTTACGGTCTTACTCAGAGCTAACACCTGAAGAAGATTGGAATTACAGAAATTGTAGTACTCGTTACGTTTGGAGTTAGGATTTGTTCAGTTACACTAGTGGATACGAACATATAGAGAACGCAATTACTATAAGAAACGAATCTGATACTTTTAACTATACTTTGAAACGCATATCCGCGATGGATTTTTAAAATATATTTTTACGTTTTATTTGGACTTTACCGATGGCCTCTAGTGTTTTAAACTACACAGCGTTTTAGGAGATAAGGAAAATCCTCCGATTATCAATTAACCCTACTGAACTACATTTAAATTAAAAACTAAACAGCCTACTTTTCCCCCCTAGTCACATGGTTTTTTATGCGTAGTTTAAAAAAAAACATACACCTATATAGATATGTAGGCAATTTAATTTTAAGTTTTGAATTTAAATGTAATTAAGTAGGTCACTTGATAACTTGAGTTTCCTTACCTCCCGAAACGTAGTGTGGATTTTAAAACTGGAAGCGATAGATAAAGTCCAAATAAATCGTAATAATAAATTATACTGATTCCTGAAACTAACACTACTTTTAATTGGAACGACACTATATTTTGAATTGGCTCGTATAAACAACCAATAGCCAAGACCAACCTTCATAGTTAATGTTTCTCCATAACTGTTAGCATTTTGATCTAAAAATCGCTGCACTGATTAAATTGATTGAAAATGAAATACATTATAATTGAATTGCATAACTAATAAGAAACTTGCAGGAACAAACTTATAATAGCAATGATCAAAGCTATGGGAAAGTCAAATTGTAGAGCGAGGGAGCAAATAATTGTCATGGAGGAAAGAATGAAAATATTTTCAAAAGCTAATCTACCGACAAGGCGGATTTGAACAAAGCGTTCAGAGCGTCCAAGAGATGAAAAATATCTTCCTCTCTACAATGTTATACTTCTGTCGCTTTCATTGTTCTGTAGTTTTCGTTATTTTGAAATTTAAATCCGTTGTAAGCTTTGCTAAATTTTACTGTATAGTATGAATGGTATGATATTGATTACACTACACTACATGTTTTCAGACCCTGATTAATCATTATTTTCATATCCGATGTTAGTTTTATTGTTCATCCGAAATTACAATGGTCAAATTTTGGTGTTGAAAATGTCGTTTACCTATTAGGGTTACTATTTACCTACCTCGATCCAGTATAAACATGAGTTGATTGAGATGTTTGAGTTGACAGGGATATTTGTTAATAATAATGTAATAAAATTCAACTTAAAATATTCTACGAAGTGATTTGACCTCGAAACATTGTTATTATACTCTTCAGCGCTTTAGTTATAATTGGAATTAAATAATCTAATTACACTCTGTATACATGAGTACATTGTTAAACACAAGGTAAACAAGGATTGTATTTAGTCAAGTGAAACGTTTAAACGTTTTTTTTCAAGTTAAATTATTTTTACGTCCTCCTTTTTTGACAGAATACTAATGGAAGTTCATTTTTTTACGTAAGAATTCTGATTTGATAATTTTCTCATCAAAATTTCAATGCTTTATACCCGTATGTATAAAGCCATACCGGCCATACCGGTTTCTGTCTTTTGTTTCAATCAAAAGACAGAAACCAAATTACAACAAAGTGATCCATACGTTACTTGCTCCTCTTTACTCGCTTCAAAAAAGAGAAGTAAATTTACGTATTACGGCTTGTAGGAGAGCACTCAGTTGAAACTCCAATGCAGTAATCCCAATCTTCACATTATGCAATCTGTTTTACGAAATGTTTTAAAATATTGTTGTGGTTTCACATCTTATCAAGATCAGTCTTATGCTGCGAAAGTAATTGTGATAAGAAGTGACTGAAGTCCCGCAATAATTCGCGTTTTTTACTGCTCAATCAATGTTTAATTTTGTAATCCCTTCATCCTCCTCAATGGATTATCCGAAATCGTTTATTTATGGTTTATTTATTGTTTTATATCTTGCGGTTTCAGTGAGCAAGCGGAATTTTGATATCATAAATAGTTAACCTTTCAAAAAATTGTAAATGCTGAATATTTAGAGATGTTATTAGACATTTTGATTATGATTTGTTATATACAAATTTCGCTCCCTGAAATCGCTACGTAATCTTTTGCTTTTAAAATGAGCCATAAATCAACGATATCGGATAATCCGTTTAGAAGGGGCTTTGACAATTAACATTGGCCTACGTGTGAAGAATGGTTGGAACACCAAATGTTTCATGACTGGAGCCCACTCTGGCCGGTTACCTTTATATTGTCGTTACCTTCACCGGGGTACTCTGTTCGCATCTTGACATTAATAGCTACTTCAATATTTACAATGAATAAAAACTATGTAATAAGTGATTTGATAAAGAGTACAGACATTAATTCAATTTACAAGTAAACATGCTGAACATGCAAGTGATATGTATATGTATGTAATTAAGAAGTTATGTAGGGATGTAATACTGGTTGTCATTTGTTACAAGATCGTGGGACATTATTGTGAAAAGTTTCTGTTGTGTCTTAGTCTTGTTTTTGTCATACGCTGCATACCTTGTGTAGTCTGTTAAAAACGTATCTTTTAATCTAAACATTATATATGACACAGTACAAAATTAATCATATATTTTTAAGACAGGCAGTATAACATTTGACTACGACTTAGTAAATTATTCCTGCTGAAACAGTTGCTACGAGTGTATAAATAGAGTCACATCGCGTAGTGCGTTACCTGTAAAAGATAAATCTTTCGAAAGAAAGATCTATTGGCAATAAGGTCGACAAGATGTGGGTTTAGAGAGCGGCGCTGCAATTCAGTGCGGTCCACATCTCGTAGTGGCGAATAGGAATTAGAAAAATGTGTTCAAAATCTATTAGTTTGTTTTTTTTCTTAAGAGAGGTTATAAGAGAAAAATTGAACAGTCTTCGTCAAAAGAAACTACTTAACTGGTTATGTTGTGAATTGATAAACAATGGTTAAAAATTAGTGAATAACTATGAAATAAATCAAATTCCTGATCTTTGGGATGGAGCTTTTCCGTTTTGCCTCAGGTACTATTGCAATGCCGTTTTTTCCTATCCTATAGTTGTAGTACATTATCCTCTAGTTGTTTTGCACATAATCATAATATAGTTTTGCGCGAATATTCGCCAGAAAATCAGTTGAAATAAGATTAAAACATTTTTTTCGATTTTCTAATCTTGTAATTATTGACTAGCTTTACAACATGACTCATTGTAGTATGCAATTTGTGTTTTGTTTATTTACATTTTCACAAATTTCTCTTGGTTATTTACAGTGAGCTAAGTAGCGTAACATATTCGAAAGTAGAAAAAACGCAGATAATGTTTTGTTGTGTGGTGCAGTATGAAAAGTAATAATAAGTAAATATTACATACAGTAGATAACCTTTTGTAATATTGGTTGAAATATCCCGGTAAGCCTTCAGAGAGAGTTGAAGGCCTCCCCTCCTCAATAGTGCAGTTGATGTCAATGAATTCACCTTTTGAAAGCAGTTACTGATTTTCGAGCGAGGGAGGATGTGATCAGATTTGTTCAATTTCTTATGTCTGCTCTATTTCAACCACAGATTTTAACATTCTACCTCGTAAGAAAACGAACTCTTAGAAATATGCTTGTATATGCTGTACTTGTAAGGTTTCATTTTGAAATCCGGGTTGTGTTTTCAGTTCTAGTGACATATTTAAAATGAAAAAAACAGTTCAGTAAATAAATTAGAATGAAGTTGTCTAAGTAATCTTAAAAAATTGAAGCTTTTGAAGAGTTTTCTCATATTTGTCTTTTTATTTTTGTTAATCCTTAAAAATACGATTAAAAATCAATATAACCCTGTATAAAACACTTTGATGCTTAATAAAGAACTTCCTGGCAACATGCTGAACTAATATTTTAGAAATCGAAAGGGAACATTTTAATTAGCAACTTTTATTTCTCAACTAATGGGACATTGGACTGGACCAGTTGGACTGGGCGCCAGGGCGGCAATGGTGTATGGAGATTGTGATGGGGAAGTGGGGAAACTACCCTCAAGGCGCGGTCTTTTTCTGATACCGGATCAACCTAACCAAACCGATTTTAGTGGCTAAAGCCGGACAAGGAAACATCAAAGAACTCTTACGGGGTTGTTAAAAGGGGACGCATCCGTTTCCTTTTGTCAGCTTGAATCTTCTTAAAAAGACGGAGTTGCTACCCCAGGAATTACCCTGATCGTGGGGTCTCTGTGGCCTGGCCCTTAAACAGCTGCGGCATAAAACACATCCGAAAAAATACGCAGTAACCTTTAAAAAGCAGCACACGTCAGCTCTACATTTCTAATAGTAATTTTTCAAATATCGTATTATGTCCATTAATGTGACGTTGAAATATGTTGTCCAAACAACATTGACAAAATAAAGCAATAAATGTCAAAACCGTTTATCGGTGAGATGTAAACAAGAAACTTTCGTATTGTAAGTGATACGCTGTCGTTCTCAATAACTAAAACTGTCATCGACTGCCATGGTTAGAAACACTTACACTGGTCATTTTCATCGTTCATTGAATTCCTCCTTTTATTTATCTTTAGTGCTTCTGACTGTTGGCAAGATATCATACGCATTCGCAAAAACTATATGTAGAAATGTAATTAAGAAGTTATGTAGGGATGTAATACTTGATGTCACTTGGTACAAGGTCGTGGAAAGTTATTGTGAAAGGTGACTGTTGTGTCCTAGTCTTGATTTTGTCCGTACGTTGCATACCATGTGTGTACTGTTATTATGTTTTATAATATATAACTCAGTAAGTGACATCTAGAGAGATAAGTTGTGGACGTTCTGGAAATCATACGATGAAGGGAGGATTTTGTTTCTTCTTTGTGCCTTCGTACAAAGAACTCGGAATACTAATAGTTGTTCACAAAATTTGACATAAAAATTAGAAATCGCCTTATAACAAAATATTAATAACAAGAGATTTTGCTAACGTCTCTATTGTTTTGATTTTTTACTCATCCTAATTCATTTTTAGCGTTTGTTTTGTTTATATTACTACATGAATTGTCAGTACATCGCGAAAAAAGCTAGGAGCTGTCCATTCATACTATTTGCAAGTTCTTAGCCTAAAAATGTAACATATTATTACTTATATATATATATAAGGTAATAAAATCTTCTGTCAATTTAAAAAAAGAGATCTATTTATTGGTTTTTTATCTTATAATTAAATATATCGATGCGTTGTCACTTTCATAAAACGCGTACTTAAAATGTTATCATTAAAGTTATTTAAATTTAAAATTCCAAATCCTGGACATCCTCATACACTGCTACCCTAACGCTATGACTCAGCTCTGTTATTATTTCTGTTTATCGCCATTATTTCATGCGTTCATCAATCTGTTATTGTAAATTGCCGATTCCCTGCAATGAAGGTATAAACAATATTTATGTAACGGCTGATCGGCCATTTTATAAACTTGCATAACAATGTAAAATGTAAAATCGATTGTTATATTTCATGTTCGTAAAAGGTAATAAATGATGACAATCTTCTTATCTCGTCATTCATTTTCATTGCCATTTCCCATATTATATTTAAGTAACAAAATGTATACTTTTTCGTGCCACTCCAGCGAGAGAACCTCATTATTCTTGTAGTCTCAGGCGCTGTCAATAACGCCGCCTTTTTGACGGGTGGTTGGTTGATTAGGGGAGGAAAAGGTGTTATACAGTCTGCCTTTCACGTTAAAAGCAACTGATAACATTATATTCTCATGTTAAAACAACAGTTTATTAACTGAGCTTATTTTTGTATGTCTGGGTTATAATTTAAGATCTCGATATGACATGTAATTCGTTACAGGCATAAGATACTTATCTAATCCATTAAGTCTAATGCCCATAGGTTTAACATTAGACCGTAGAAGGTCATTGGGGCGAAGCCCTGATGCAGGAGGGCGATGACATTACGTTTACTTTTTTTACCCTAAGATGAACATCCATGTCAAATATAAGCTGTATCTATTTGGAAAGTGCGAGGGTTGGTTTTGTTTTGAGTAAGTGATGGCTTTCACGATTATAGTTATAAAATCCATTCATATTCTTGGTATTCATATTCACCTAGGAAAGAGAACCTTCACTATCATGATAATATTAATTGTGTATGAACAATTTACATAAAGTGTGATGAGTACTCTTACGGGGAGGTGGTGATATTCGTTTCATGAATTAAATCATTCCTTTATCTTTCACCACTTAAATTTATATTATAGTTTTAAATTCAAGACGGACTTTTCCACTGGAAAACCTTGCACCTCTTTCATTGATAAACTGGTAATGTGGCCATAATCATAGATTTAAACACGAAGAAAAATAATCGGCATGTCACAAATTCAGTTATAAAACTTTTGCTGTGTTGGAACCTTTGTCTCTGTGCAATCCGATTTACAAAAATAGTTATACAAACAAATGTCCTGCCCAGAATTGTATATAGGTATGCTAAAAGCACAAGTAAACGTCATAAGTTGAAACTAAACAAAAATAGCTTAATAACGTTAACTTTTATGTTGTAATTAATTATTCATGAAGTTGGGTGTACCTACTGTGGTTACCTAATGGTGTCTCATTAATTTAGTTAACCTCATAATTACGTTTCAGTCTAAGATTCTCCAAAATGTTCTTCTTTTACTCACAATTTAATTAGATTATTTTGTTTAATTTTATGTATTAAATTAAATTTGATTTTTTCATACAAAAAGAATCCAGAATAATATGAATAGATTATCACTATAATTGCATTATTTCATAAACTAAAACAACCGAAGTATTTATAGCACTTAAATAAAAAAAACATGTTATTTATAATTTGTTGTATATTGTCAAAGTAAATGTATAGCAATTTAAAAGGTCATCTTGAGTTACTAAAATAACAATAGAGAATTAACGAATAAATCATTTTTTTTAATTACCAGTCTTACATCATTATTGATTGCTTTGTTGCACATAATATTTCGTATCTTGAGCAATAACACGTGGAATTTTTGTTCGAACATCTATAAAACTAATTTATTCCCATCATTAGTTTTACAACAAGATTAGTTCGAATATTCTTCTAACGATCATATTATTATTCACACGATCTAGAGAGTAATTTTACTATCACTATAATTCTGTTATACAAAGTAGTGAGAAACAATTACAGTCGAATCTTGTATTGTTATTATATCACAACATTGTTATATGAAAAGACGTTCTAAAACAATCTTAAATTAGCTAAAAGTTATGGGAAAAACTAATTAAAATAATTGAAAATAAAAATTTAAAATTGCAGCTTTTACGAAACTGTCAAATAAAAACATGGTGAAAAACTTCGTTTTTCGATATTTAAAGTCGTCAGAATTTTTAGTGCTAAAAAAAATAAATTAAATTAAATTCCTCACTGCGTTTTAAATTGAGCCCTCGCCGCAATATTAATTAGTACATAAATACAAAAGTATGCAGAATGTTTAACCAAAGAAGATTAATAGATATATTTTCTTAACCAGGTGTTCACCTTGAATTTTTACTGCACATGATTAAACAAGTGATTTGCTATATTATTATTGAATAAAAAAATATATAAAAAATAAAAAATGCAAATATGCGTAAATTACATTTTTTAAATTATTCAAATTAAATTATTGTTTTGTAGTCTTTCATTACTCAAGGGGTTTGCTCCCTTGCGAGAAAATGGAAATAAATCTAGAAATAATTTTCTCGTGGCGCGGCGCTCAGATGGCGTACAATCCAAGACATTAAAGTCTCGTCTTGAAGCTTACAAATAAAACTTCCCCGGCAGTTTACTTGTAATATAAGATTGCTTCTTTTGTAAAATATGAATAGAGTAGCAAACGGTTTTGTACTCTAGTGCTAATTACATTTCAACTAAATAAATTTGGAAAAACGTTTTAAGATGTGGTTACAGTTTATTTGTTATACTTGTTGACACATATTTGAATGCTCAAAATCATAAACATAGAATGTATTGACATGTGTTAGAGGCTTAACAAAATTGTCAAATATCTCAGAGTTTTTCAGGAACAAATTGTCTTCAGGGGAGCATCGTGTATCCATCAATACATACTATACCTTCGGGAAGTTGATTGAGTTGGAAGGAAATGTTTCCAACTACAAAGCCAACCGTCACAATGATATATGGCATTATATGGTTTTCTCTAAGGAACGCAGATGTATTTCCAATGTTTCGGCATCAAACTCCCTTGGGATGCCTACGACCCTTTACTTTACTCTTTATCGCTTATAATTTGTCTCTAATGTTTTCTGTAAATTTGAACCTTCTTGATTTACACATGCAGATAGAAGCCAGATAAAAAAGCCAATTTCACAGCAGAGATGTGATGTGATGTATTATAAAATACAATATTTATTGTAAGACTAGACAAGACCTTTTTAAAACTCGATAAATACCTACCACGCCATTAGTAATTTCTCCTTAAAAATAATATTCTATGATTTTCTACCTTAAAAAGGAACTCTAGCCACAAAAAATATAACATAAAAAAAACCTGAAACAAAGAGGAAAAAATTGTATTTATTATTGCTCTAAAAGTAAGAACTCCTTTTTGTCTATTTTTTTATTCTTCCTCCATCAACCCTTAGGGGTTATGTTATAAAATATGTTTTTAGCAAAACATAACCCCTATAAATTTTTAGCAAAACCCCTTAGGGGTTGCTAAAAACATATTTTATAACAACAGTTGTTCTCAAGTTCTAAGACATAAATTTAAAAAAAATGTAAGAAGGATATTAATTTTCTTTAATTGACAAACTTTAGTAAAGTCTTTTAATCGGCCAAAAAAAGAATCGTTAAACAAAATTTTTTGGGGAATTAGAATTGGTTTTTTAATTGTGTTAGTCTTGTTTTTAGTAATGTTTATATAAAAAATAATAATAATCCATACTATATGTAGATACATTTACTGCCTACAAAATAAAAAAAAGGTTTCTTAGTGAATTAGACCTGTAGTTAACGCTGTTCTAGAAATTAAATACTCATAACATGTAAACTTGCAAGAATAGTACTTAAACCTTATATGTTTAGGCTACAAGGGATATCGCACTTATTTTTCTGAAAATGGGATTTAAAATCCAACGTTTACACTAAATTAAAATGGCTTTTAACAATGATTTGGACATTCATTATATATAATTATAACCGCACACTTGTTAAGAAAAAGAAAACACAACACAAATTTGGAATTCCCCCTTAATATTTCCTTCTTGTGAAAAATTAATTTTGATATACAGTAGAGGCCTACCTATTTTTCGTGAGGGGTTGTCAAATTTGAACCAATAAAACCTATATAAAATGCCAGTGTTACAGTAAAAAGCTCAAAGGAATGCTCACAATTGAAAGGTGTTCTTGGCTGAACAACTGAACTGCCTAGACGTTGTATTCATGTTTAATTTTTAAGGTGTTGACCATGTTTTTAGAAACTATTCTAACATATTTCTCTTGCTTTCAGGTAACAAAGAAACACTGATTCGTTGGTAAGCAACACCGAATACTTTACTATATAAATTTATAGACGTGAAAATGTTTTGTAAATAATCAGTAGGTAATGTCTCGTATAGGATCTACCAATCGCACTATATCACAGACTGGGTCTTTGTGAAACCTTGCCCGTCTAAAGAGAACAGGTATCAGATTACTCGAATCATCTGATGTAATCAAGTTGTAATAAGAAATTTGCTATATACCGTATTAATATCTGCACCTAATGTATAAAGTTTAGATGATTTTTAAACTGTTGCCACAAGTGAAGAAAAAACACGATAAATTTAAATTTACTTAATTTTAAAGTATCAAAATGATGAAGTACGCCAGTAAAAAGGTTAAAAAAACTCACTCAGTTTTTTCGTAACCATTTTGCCGCTCATTAAAGATTGGTACTGGAGTTGGTACCCTTCTTAACTTCACCTTAAAATTTAAAACAATGTAATGCTAGTGGTAAATGTTAAAGATAAATTCCTTGTATACTGAATGAATTCTGTTTTATTCCAATTATTGATGAACTTAGCTAAATTAAAATACTTTTAAAATTTCCTGGTTTTTTATTTCAATTTGCTTAACAGTACGCGTTTGTATCAACTCGCTTAGAACGAACAAGCAATTCAATCATACATAAAAACAATACTAAATGGTGTCAATGTACAAGTAGAATCTATTATTGCGTAAACCTTTAATGGCTAATTTTCTATACTTTCACAGATAAATATGATAATTTCAACGTCCCGAGTTTATAGTCGAGTAAACGGAATGCGTGTTATTCAGGCAAGTGGAGTTGTAAGGTACAGGGCGGGCCATAAATATCCTGTCAGGAACAGGAACGTGTGGCCCGTGCTAATCAGGCGTCGTTATACACGGGTACCCTTGTGCTTTACTCGCTGTTACTAAGCAGAATACACTCTAGCCAACGGTTTACAAAACCGATGATACATTTTGCAATGAACTTAAATACACAGGATAAAATAAAGTCTCACAACACTACAATAGTTATTCATGTAATAAGAGACTAATAAAGTCTCACAACACTACAATAGTTATTCATGTAATAAGAGACTAATAAAGTCTCACAACACTACAATAGTTATTCATGTAATAAGAGACTAATAAAGTCTCACAACACTACTATAGTTATTCATGTAATAAGAGACTAATAAAGTCTCACAACACTACAATAGTTATTCATGTAATAAGAGACTAATGTGGGTCTTTCATGCTTGAGAGAAAACTGTCCGGTAATTTTCTAAAAGCGACAAAGACTTATACTCGAGTTACATAAGCATTTTTTTTTATTTCAACGCCAGGGAATTTTTTTAAAGAGTACATTACAAACGCTTTTAAGGGAAAGCGGTCCAAACCCCTAAAATTATTCCAAAACTGCAATTTTGGATAACACAAACATACATAAATTCACTTTCATCCATTTTGGCTGAGTTCACGAGATGAGGCTATAAACATCGCGATAGCTTGGTCCAAAGCAACAATCAATCAGCTGTTTATTACTACTTCATCGATCGGAAAAGTAAGGGACAAGTATTTTTCGCTCGCTATACAGAAAAAAATATGTTTTCCGCTGTGTTTTTAGATTGTAAGAAGCACTTTAGGTGCGGTTTTAGAAAAATACATTGACACTTACATATTCTTACGTACAAGAATGTAAATACAAGACTATCGATTTCAACCAGTCACCCCAGTCATCATCGGTCCAGATCAGAAATTGAACTTTATTGTTTAATAAGTCAAGAGATAAAGGAAGATGATAAAATAGGGGTTTAAGCAGTTATTGGCTGTGTTCAATGTAGCTAGTAATAATTAATATACCTGCCGCAACACAGATTACAAAAAACTTAATTTAAACTCCAGTGTATCAGGTTCTTACTTTTTCTACTTTTACAATCTACCAGGCAAACCAAAATCAGTCACAAGCATAAACACTTTAATTAAACTGAAACAATACTTAACAGATATCCCTTTACTATACTATTACCCGAACACAGCCACAGCCTACCAAATCATCAAATAGCCTGAAACTCACTTCGCGAAGAACCCACCGAAGGGACGGAGATTGACGATTTCCCAATCAGCAGATTGTGGCAATGAAGTGAGAAGTAAGTTTTGATTTTCGCACTGAGTTAAAACAGTGTCATCACGTCCAACAGACAAAGTGGAACATAATTTTGCCTTACAAAAAGCTGATGTAAACAGAGCGATTCAGTATTGCAGTAATGATATAAACGATGTCAAAACGAATTTTAGTACCAAATTTAAACATTGTATTTGATAAGGTTTCATTACATTTTAGGTCTTATGACGTATCTGTTTTAATTTATTTTGCTTTGATGTTCTTCTAATGACGATGTGAGCTTATGTTGTGTGGTTGCATTGTTTCATTGAGTTTGATGCAACTTAACCGGATTCATTTTTATATAAAAATGTAAATTTGAGTGAGGTTTAACGGGACATCAAACTAAAAATTTTAGTAAGATAAAAGTGGGTATTTAAAGATTGTACGAATCAGACAACCGATATCAAAGTGATGGGACATTTATAAATAAAAATACGGTAATTTTACTAACAAATAAACGGGACATTTCATTAAAAATAATTGCATTTACGTTATCCGTAGTCCAGGAGGCAGCCTGGTGTAATGGTTAGAGCACGTGAATTTAGGTCTCAAGGTTCAGAGTTCGATCCCAGCTAACCAATGGTTATTAGCAATGGAATATTGCAGTGATCCGGTGGTTCGGAACCTACCTTAACCCTTCCTATCTTCCTATCTAGAAACAAAAATGGACAATGGAGGAGAGAACTATCCCTGTAGTAGAGATCTCCCTCCCCTAAAAGCGAATATAAATAAATTAAATTTCAATGTCCGTAATAATGGATCCAAAACCTGGACCTTTTTCGGGTAGCTTAAAACGTTTTAGCGAATTTCCCCTATAGGGAAGAAGCTATTACCGTAGTCGGCATGGTAAGACCTAGGCCCGGGACCATGATAACTTTTCGTTTTGTGGTCCCCAGACCCCAAAAACACCATTCGTTCGAAACTGTATATATATCTATATCTATATCTATATATATATATATATATATATATATATATATATATATAAACATACCAGAAGCTGTTCAGAGGACAGTAGAATAAGAGGACAGTTAGATGTCCTCTCAACAGCGTCTGATATAGCAATATATCTCAGTGATGCCAACGTACAGGGAGAAACCTGTAGGGACGGGGAAAAGTGAGAATAAGAGGACAGTAACTGTCCCCTTAACAGCCGCCTACATAACCAAACAATATGGTCTAAGAATAAGAGGTCAGTAACTGTCCTCTTAACAGCCGCCTATGTAACAATAACAAATTATCTAATACAGTAATAAGAGGTCAGTAACTGTCCCCTTAACAGCCGTGTACATACAAATAAATGTTGATATTGTCTAAGAATAAGAGTACAGTAACTGTCTCCTCAACAGCCGTCTATAGAACAAAAACTGTTTTTATCGTCTTCTTTTTGACATTATTAAATGTCAACGTAATTGTATAACTTACTCAAATAAATGTATGTACTTATTCTATAAATGTGAATGATTGTCACTTTTTCAGTATGCCTTTTTTTCCTTGAGACCGTAAAAGACAAAATCCGGTTAAAGTATAAAAAAACATCTCCAACTTCCTGATGTGGTAGATAACTAAACTTTGGAACAATGTTTCTTTATGCCTAAAGTGGATGAAGTGATATTTAATTATTCCTATTTGATTTCAAAGCTCCGCACTGTTGGTCGCCTCTAAATTTTTACTTATATTGTGATTATTTTGAAGCCGTTCACTTCACAGCATGAACGTTGCGTGACCCAAATTTGTATTCTTTTTTGAAAGGAGTGGTGAATTTACACAATTGTCGCTTAAGGGCTGGTAGAAATCTGCCGCCCGCTCTCCCACATAACATAACACTTTTCCTTCTCAGCCCCCAGGTTTATCCAGTTCTTGTACCGTATATCTCGTTTGGTTCTTTATTTTATGACTACAGATTTGCTAAATGAATAAATGTAAGAAATTGCAGCTTTTTTCTAATAAAAAAAATGAATGAACAGTAATATAAAATTGAATTATTTCACCAACATGATAACAGTTCATTATATACAATGACGAACAAGTTAGCGACAAGTATTTTTGTTGAAAGCAGTTTAGTGACAAGAAAATCCTTCAAAAAAACTTTTAAAAATCTATTCTTAATATAAAAAATCTATCCTTAAATATTACAAAATATTTTTACACCAACGCATCAACTACTTCAAATTAGAATGTACTAGTTGTTGCCCGTCAATACTCGACGGATACAGCTCCATTCGTGGTGAGTGGAGCGCTAGGCAGGTGGTGCGAAACATGTATAAAATGTACTTTTTAAACTGCTATTTCCTTCCAATTATTTTTCTCGAAGCAAATTTCCAGAAGAAAAAATGGATTCAACAAACAGTGAAAATAACTAATATTTTATACACATAATCTAGCGCTATCGACTGATCTACGAAATCTGACGGCTGAAGCGGCAAAGTAAAGCATTACGACGTGACATCGGAACAATTGACTGAACTATGCACACACAGATGCTTTTTAGTATTTTATAAACATAACATTTAATTGTTTACTTAGTCTTAAACCTTAGTTGCTTAATGAAAGCGTTCTATTAGGTTCAAAGCCATCAGAAATAAGTAGGCCTAAAACGATCAATTCGTAATGGATAAATGGTTTTAAAATGTTCAAGAAATAAGCCTTTCGAGAATTCGCAAAGGCCTATAGATATTGTAATCCCTACAGTTGACCTAAAATAAATATCGGTGTTATTAGTAAAACAGAGTTTTGTGACACTGTTTATAAATACGTTATAAAAAGTTTGACGGCGCCGCAGAGTGGGCAAAATTTCGCTTTTAGGTGGACAAAATTATCTCACCACAATACCTTTACAAGAATTAGACTAGAATGTTATTTCCACGTTTTTTAATGATAACAAGCATAAAATATAGAAATATTTAACCACTGTTATTAGTATTTTTGAATTTCATTACTCAATATTATTTATTACATTTCTTATAGATTGTAATTTTTTAGTATTGCCAAACTAAACTACCCCTTACTTCTAAGCTGGTTAATGAGTTTCAAATTAGAATATTTACACTTAAATTAACAAGAAAACTCGTTTAAGGGTGTTGCTCCGGTTAATTTTCAGGAAACCATTATTTATTTCGATACTGAAATACAAAATGTTCTTAATTCTCAAGGTTTATCTTTAGTAAGGAATGAGGGTAGATTGGGACCTTTTATGAAAATAAAATATTTTAAATCGATAACATTACGATGAATTTTTTAAAGAATATATTACATAGGCCAATTACAAATAATAAAGTACATCTATTGTAACTGTATTATTAAAAATATCATACTGGTAAGAAAATAAAAACATGAAATAAAACATAAAAAATTACATTACAAAAATGGAATTAAAACTTATTTTTAAATAATTTAAAACAAATTATTAGTCTAAGTAAATACGTTTTTTATTTATATAGTACTCAAAAATTGATTAGAGTAACGAAAGAAATTTATAATTGTTGCTAGCTGATAATGATAAGTAATTACAAAATTTGTAGTCGGGAATTGAACTATTTCCATTTGGCTGAAAACATGAACAATAAAAAAATATCAGTATAAAATATATAATAAACCTACATAAAAACAATGTATAAAACCAACAACAATTACCTCAATGGTATAGAATTTACCTGAACAATATTCAATCATTATTATGTTATGCATGTAGACCTACTCACCAAGAGGGTTGTAGTGTTGCGTTATTTAGCCCTTAATGATTTAATATACAAGTAAATCTTGTTAACAAATTACAAAAAAAAACACAAAATTACAACAATTTACACAGTGTACTTTACGGGTTGTAGGAAAAGGTAACAGAGTGACTTTGTCAACATTGCTTAAAAGTCACTGTCACTTTCTTCATCACTTTCAGTGTCTGAAGATTCCCCGTTGATGGTCATGATTTGTAAATTGTCTGTTGGTATATCACACTTAAGTAAGGCTAGAACTTCCGAGTCCAGTGAGCGAGACTTCTTTGGGCCAGATTTTCGATGGCTTGATATCACTGGATCCGATGAAATACACAACATCATCTCATGACGATGTTCATGAGAGCATCGTCAATAAATCTTTGTTTGTTGATAATCTCGAATGCTTCCTGGTGTTGTTGCGTCTAATCCTTCGAAGGTCTTTGTTTCGGACTTCTTGCGCCTCTTCACTTAGCTGGCCTATGGGTGCGAGGGATACTCTATAACCTGAGCGCTGTGTTCCAGGATCTTGTGAACTATGGGGCTCAGGTCGTACGATGGGTACAGTTGCAGCAGAGGATGTTTAGTTTCTGAGGTATATTTGCTCAGACTGTCAGTATCGATCTCGTACCCTAATGACAGTGTTTGTAATATTAATCTAAATCTCTTGATCAGGTTTTCATCAATGCCTGTGATGGATGAACTTGTAGCTGATTCCTTGAAAAATCTTCTTGCAGTGTTGCCACCGTTAGTGTTTCCGAACCCCTGTGTCGGCATGTCTACATTGAGAGCTAACTGCGACTTGAACTCTTCTTGAACCTTGGTTTTTTATTTATTTTCAGTTCCATATCTACAGGGTATCTCACTTACTTCTTTTTAATATCTAACCTGTAGGATAAGTTGAGGAAAAACTACAAAGATCTTATCCATGCATGGTGGATAGACCAAAAGCATAGTTGTCTTCTTTAATGTGAGAAGTTGAGGAAGCTTCGTCCTTGAAATTCTTTAGCGTTAAGTAACAAATGTAACATTTTTAGGATGATTGTGTGTTCGTTAAAGCATTACAAACTTTCCCGTCTACCATGGTTAAAACAAGGCGATGGGTAATGATTATCTCTTTTCCATGAAAATCCATAATAGTAGGCAAAAGAGTTTCAACTGCTGCTTATAAATTATGTTTCCGATATGATACAGTCTGCAGTTTCTTTTTCCATCAACACCCCTGTGTTATTAGTACGCATACTAATAAGAACTAATGAAAACATGAATAAATATTCATCGCTCTGGTTTTCCTCCAAGAGTCTTAGTTTGTATTTACTGTGGCCTCCACTGCAATCGCACCCCCATTTAGAAAGTAAAGTAAACTCGTAAGTTTCAGAATCAACCAACCGTTTTATAACAGGATACCGAACCTCGCAAAGTCTTTGCACTGTTAGATCTAACACGCTCTGCAATGGTAACTCAGCTCTTGTTTCATTGATGGTAACATTCTCATCGGGCAAACAGTAAGATTTTTTTGCAGACTGTACTTTATAATAAGGAGGATAAATTTCATGTTCGGAAGGCTCCGGTCTACCCATGAGGCAAAATCTCAACGCAGTTCGAACGTTGGCCGGTAACGGCGCTGTTTTGGCCAAGCGGTGTGAGGGGTGAGCTCACGATCCGTTGGTGGAGGATAGCTGCGCGCGCAGCGGTGCCGTCGCGTCGTCTTTAGCTTTTAGCTCGATGACCGCAGCCCGTGGACCGTGAGCCCGACCAGCCCCTTGGCGACGCGACGGCAAGTCACAGTGCCTCACAGCCTGGTTTTACCACTTAACACCCTATACCGCCACGGCCGCGGCGCCTGTATAATGTTTTCCTTTCAATATAATTGTGGTGAACCTAAATATGTAGGTAGGATAAACGTATTACTCCTGTAACAGGTTAGCTGGGCATCCATATGAAATTAACGATGATGGTCGTAAATCCATAACTAACAATATTAAACATGAAAACACATCATACAATAAAGGGATTTATTAAAAATATATCCAATAAAAAGCTTGTAAAATAAAGTAATATATATAAAACAAGTATTCACAATTTACAGATATGTTGTTAAATACCCCCGTCACAGAAAACCTGCGTACTCAGTGAATTTCTAATGCATTTATATGTTTCTTACTACCACATAAATCCACTCACCAAGTTTCATAAAAATACACGAATAAATAATTTATAATGGCAGTTGATTTATTCTCCATAAGAATAACATAGAAAGATGAGTGTGCAGGTTTGTTGTGACAAGGAACACAAAACATGTGTTTTAATGCAATTATCAATATAACTAAACCAGTCAAAGCTACATACTAAGTTTTATTAATTTATGTTTATAATTAAGGGAGATATAATACTTTACTTACTACATAATAATGGCATTAGGGCTGAGTATGCAGGTTTGCTGCTACGGGGAAAATCGATAAAAATAATTGTTTTGTGAAATCTCAATATACCAGGTGAAACCACATGCCAAGTTTCATCAATATACATTCATAAATAATCGATATATCAAATTGTAATTATTCTCCATAAGGATAACATTGGATAACGTACTGTGTTTAGCACTTTGGATATCTATGCAACGGTTGGACGTAAAATCACAATTTAAACACCAATATGATTGTTTTGTAGAGCTGAACTGATTTGTAAAAGCAAATGTGAGGGTCACAGTAAAATGAACTGAGGAGAAGCTAAACACCTTTTACGGGAGTTTCGGGATTATAAAAATATGTATAAATAGTGATATAAAGAATATTGTAATCACATTAAATAATTGAATTTCATTACAAAACAGATAAATCAATTTAAAAGCTCAAATTTATTAAATGTAACTGTCATCAGTTTAAATAACTAAATATGTGTTATAGTTACTTAGTTATATTATACCAGCCATATTATTATTAGTGAAGGTGGTAGAAGTCAAAATCATATATTGTTTAGTCGTGTAAATGATGGCACGGACGCACGAAATAACAAAGATAAAAAAAATTGCATATTGACATTGATGTTTGGCCAAGCGGTGTCCTAAGTGGGCGACGCGGTGCAAGCGACGCGAACGACGAGCTATCCAACCAAGCGACTGTTGTGTCCTACGTGTACGTGAGCGATCTAGCGAATGAGGCGGAAAGTTAGCCAGTCACCCAAAATGTTAACAGCTGTTTTGTGTAACTAAATGAACTTTGGTCAAATCAATGGGAACTTTGTAGGCCAGTGGGACAGAGCCCTTAGGTCAGATTGAACATTTTCTTTCATAAATGTCATAAATGTCATAAATCGTTTATTTATGAATGTATATTGATGAAACTTGGTACGTAGTTTTATGTGGTATTAAGATACCACAATACATGCATTGGAAATTCGCTGAGTACGCAGGTTTGCTGCTATGGGGGTATTATATATTAACAGGGGCGGCCCGTCAGTTTTTCAGCGCCAGTGCAAACACCAAGCTTGCCTCCCCCCGTGACATTAGGGCGCTGCACCAGATACAGCCGCACAGAGCATCGCGCCTAGAAAGGCCTCGCGCTTGAGAGATTTTGATTTTGACGGGGGAGCTAGAGGCGTCATGGCCATGGTACGCTATTGGCGATTACAAATTAAACAACTAATGACAATTACTAGTACTAGTAGTATTTTTGTCTATTAGTCTATACCATAGAACGCTATTAATACACCTGGAATGCTAGCGCAGTGGAGTTTTTGATGCGAAAAACGGTCCTTCCCCCTCCACTTCTTAGGCAACTTCGTCAACTGAGCGATTTCTGCCGGCAAATATTTTAATGCGCGCACTCATTAACACGCTCCTCCATCGCACAGGGATCATCCGATTCTAATGAAACTTATATATTTATTATCTGGAAGAACTGAGGATTCTAACGGAGTAAACAACTTACAGATAAGTCAGTTAACAGAATTATAAAAATACAAAATATAATTAGCTGGACAAATTGAAACATAAAAAATATAGTAAGCGTAAACTTTTTTTATTTTTGGGGTAGAAACAAACTTCAAGCGAGAAAAATGTTGAAAATGAGTTGAATAACAACTTTTATTTGAAACATTTGTTTATACAGTCTGTAGTTTACTTACATTTAAAGGGTAAACGCGCGCTTTCAACATCGCCACCGCCGCCGTACGCCGTCGCCGCGCCGGCCGTCGCGTCGCGTCGTGTCGCTGTCCCGCGACGGAAACATCCTTTATTCCATGATATCCGTTCCCATGTTTTTAAGTTGAGGAATATTTTTTGCTTATATCTCAGTATGTCTCAAACTCTAGAAGGTGGTTAACGACTATGTATTTATAAGTGATGCTGTTATTTCATCATGCCAACAAGCTGTGTAGCATTCAACTGCAGCAATCGTGCGAAGAAAGGGAGCGGGGTTAAGTCAACTATTTTACAACTAACTTATATTATTTCCAGTTCGTAGACTTACATATTACAAATATCATTACTTAATTTTAAAGTGTAATTTCCAATGTAAGTAAATCGTGCGGAATTCATGCATTTGTAAACAGTGCAATAAATGACTTTGGTGACAACATTTTTTGCTCCTATCCGATCACCTCCCCTGACGATGATCGGCATGAGTTACAGCTTGTAAAAAAGATTTGCTATTTGTTTTTCAAAGTACGATGCCATGATTTAGCTCGGACTCGATCCATGGAAGAAAATAAAGCATCAATGGGCCTAAGGCAGAAACTGAACAAGTTAATTTTATTTAAACACACTAAGATCTCTAAGAGCAACTGTATAGTCTTATATTGTAATAAAATATCGTTTAAAATTGGGTTTCAAATTAATTTTGAATGTTAACCTGTTCCCTGTGTCATTTTACATGCTACCGTATATGTTGGTTTCACTTGTGATTCAGTTTATTTAATACAAAACAGCGGTAATGAAACAAATATCTATTTCCAAAATAAAAACAAGAGTGGCTACCATAGCACTTACTGCCTGTAAATAATAAGTCATAGTTCAGCTTGTTAATACAATCAAATTCGTGTTGTATAGCAAAGTGTCACGTCAGTTAGCTGGAATGAGTGCGGCGCGAATCGGTTTGAGCGCGGGAAAAGTTGATACCTTCTTTTCAGAACAAATAAATCAACTTATGAAAAAAAGTTTGGGATAAAAATTGTGGATCAACTAATCATCTACAACTTTTCCGCTGGAATTTTCTTTTCAACCCCAAAACAAAAAAGTTTACGCTTACAGACTTTTTCGTGTCACACTTTTAAAACACTAAATAGTTTTCATTACTACAAATAAATTAAATTACCAAACTACAAGAAGTTTATACCGTTAGATTCTGTAGTTCATGCAGATCAATAATATATACACTTTATTGTAATTACATGAATATGGCGAGGCGCAAAAGCGTGTAAACGATAGGGCGCACAATGCTGAAATCCACTGAGCGGCCGTGAGTGCCTAAGAAGGGGTGGGGGTAAAGACCGATTTCTTGACACAGCCCGAGCGTTCCAGGTGTATTAATAGAGTTCTATGGTCTATACATACATAGTCTAGTAAGGCGGTTCACACGAGCGAGAGGATCGCCACGATCTCACGAGCGATCTATTCTCGGCGAGATTAGATTAGTCAAGGGCAAAGTTTGACTGGAACAAATTAATTTGTTATCAATTTTTTAATGTATTTATTATAATGTAATATTTTACGTTTTCCCCCGAAAATAATAAAATATTTCAGACTTTCATAGTTATTTCACAATCTACATGATTAATATGGTATCCAGTGAGGGGTTCAGTAAACACATTCATCTGGTTGAGTTCTAGATTTATTTATATAAAACGAATACCTCCAACACGAATTACCTCTTTCGAAACAGATATAACCACAAAATTCGAGGTTTTGAAAAAGTGAGTAATTTTCATGTGTGTGTCTATTACCTACAACCCCTATTGCCAACCACCCTTAAAACCGGGTCTTATACCAAAATAACCTTGTACCCCGTTAACGTATTTTTTATTCAATTTTGTTTGCCAAAAAAACGTGGCATATTAAAGTCTTTGAAATTTATTAAATCAAAGATATTATAGTGGTTGTAGCAATTTCTGGTAGGAAAATACATACCAATCCATATACTGGTAAGAAAAGTGTAAAGGCGTGTGGATTACGAATTTCTCTACTATATTACTGCTTCATCTCGCTGCGAGATCGTGTTGACGTAGCAGCCCTGACGAGCTCCGACGACTTGCACTGATCTCGCTGCGAACTCTCTTGAATCGCACCACTTGTTTCCTGGCTGCTTCATCGCAGCGATCTCGCCGGTGAAAATCACCCTTGTGAGCCGAGCCTAAGGGTTGAGTATTTTGTTCCTAACTTAATGTATAATACAGTAGTGCAGAGGCAACACTTAATGACCGGTAGGCGATGTACGGAAGAATTTCGGGGGGGGGGGGGGGCGAGGGCTAAGGACGGCGCTGGCGGCCCCCCGACCACTCCTCATCATCCAAAATCTTCCCCACAAAGCTTTGACATAAAAATGAGCCCAAGACGTTGTTGTTTACTTCAAAACATCCGTTATAACCGTGGGAACTATGCGTGAGAAAGGTTTAGTCGTGCTATAAAGGTTCCATAACGCAAAACGGCGCGCTATTGAGGTTAGAGTCGTGTAATAAAGGTTCACTTGCCCAAAGAAGCGTGTTATTGAGGTGGGTGTCGTGCTATAGAGGTTCAGTTATTTGAAAAGACGCGCTATAGAAGTTTATTTATTAGTAATATGAAATTAAAAAAGACGTGCTATCGAGGTATTTATTTTAAAATGAGTCGTGTTATAGAGGTATTTATAACATTGAGCGTTATGGGAGATTCACGGGGATTAGAAAATCAGACTCACTATCGAGGTTTTTGTCTTATCGAGGGTCGTCGTAGTGAGGTTCTACTGTATTTTAGGCCATTAACTAGTAGATTTCAAGTAGATTAAGCCTCAATCATACCAAGTTTCAAAAAAAGGTATTTTGTCCTGTTGACACCACAACAGGACAAAATACCAAATATGACGACACGCTTTATGAAGGTTATTTGTCAGAGAGTAGTGGCTCCTGTAGTATTATATTTTAATTCATTGGATCTACAACATCATGGAGGTGAAACTAGAAGAAGTGTTTGAAAATGTGTAGAGTTTTATGAAGATTAGGCCTACATCAATTAATTTTATATTTTGATCGTCTAAAACATATAAACAATTCTTTGTATAAAAGTATAAATTACAAAATGACTGAAAAACTGTAATTAAAAGCACTAATTCAGAATTAAAATAGTCAGAACTTAGAGGCTAATGGTCCGAATTACGAATCTTAAGGCTGTAGTGTCATCATATATTATTTATAGATTATTTATTATAATTTTCAGTAGTAAATGCGTTGGTGTAAAAATTAATGTTTTGATGAAGTATAAGAAGGGATTTTTAGGCCTTTGTTGAAGGATTTTCTTGTTATTAAACAAGCCCACTGCTTCACTGCTTTTAACACGAACATTTGTCTCTAGGGCTGATTGTCATTGGAGTAGGTTATATTGAATATTAAACTGTGTCAATGTGAATCAAGTCAATTATGCATTATTTTACTGGATTTTTCAACTAAGAAAAAAAAAATGTCTTAAACTTATTCATTCAGTTAATTCGTAACTTCTTTAGATACTATCACAAAATAACCAAACAAGATATATATATAACATGTGGGTAAACTTGGGTGGCGGAAAGGACAAAGATTATATAGCGGGGGGGGGGGGAGGGCGGCAAATTTCGGACGATAAAGTATATTTTTCAAAGTAAAATAAACAAGGGGACCTTACAAGTAACGATGTAAGGGGGCGCCAAAATCTGAGGAGGGTGCATCATATTTCCCCCTTATTTCATATAATACTAAACTGAAATAGATCAAATCCCTATTCAATCCTCTCCAGTCTCCAAACCATATCTTTCCTCATCTATTAAAACTTTCGACGTGGGCGGATTAAAACAATTAGTTGCATTGTGTTACTTTATATTTTAACATTGCAAATTTCTTGCATCGTATTGCGAGTTTTATTCAAACTCTCAATACCAATCAGAATGCCCTGAAGTTGTCACAAACCGATAGAGGTCAAAACAACTTCTCGTTTTGAAATAGAGGGGAGCAGAAGTTGTATTATCTGATTTGTAAATTTAATGTTTAAGTATGATGAAGGTGCAATATGGTGAATACCCCATAACTTTCTTTCAAATAATGTCTTTCAACAACTTATAATACTAATATACAACAATTTACAAAATCAGTTTTGGTTTTTATATAAATACAAATACTTTATGTTAGCGCTACGGCCTATGCCCCCCACCCCGCACAAGGTGGCGTACCGATGGGGGGGGGGTAGGGGGGCGGACCGACCCAGGCCCCGCTTTGGCATAGGCCCCCAAATTTTGAAAAATGTTAAAAAATCTGAGCGAGTATTTCCCGCCGATTTCCGGAGAATTGCTACCGATCTACTGTCGTATTTTCGGCCTTTATTACGTAGTAAAGTCGTCATTTCTGGACAGTATTTTGCTTTCCATCGTTGTTTATAGCCGATATTACGCGGCAAGGACGTTAATTCCAGATTATATCATCTGTAACGTCTTCAATTACAGCCGATAATACGTGGATCGGTCGCCATTTACTTAGGTTGTTATTTATGCCCAATTTATGTGTAATACATAATGTTATGTTTCATAATTTTCGGCCGATTTTACGTGGTGCGATCGTCTTTGGCGGCCGTTAACTACGTGATTTGGCAGGTCAGGATCATCCAAAGATTGGCGGGAAATACTCGCTCGAACTTTGGAGTATTTTTTTAAACTTTGAGTTCATTTGACTATTTAAATACAGTATTCAAAGTTTGAGTACTCGCACGCTCCTAATACATCGTATACACATATACGAATAGGCCTTCCTCTTTAACCCCTAATGTATATATAGGCCCCTACAAATATATCCGCCGCCCCAGTGCCCCAACTACGACAGTACGCCACTGCCGCATCCCACGACCCGTTATGAGCGCCGAGCGCCGCCCCCCCAAAAGCGCCGCGCCCCGCGCGCCCCGTGCTGGAGCACGGCTGACACTGCCCTAGAGCCGGTACTGCTCATTTTATTCATGCTATTTGCCTCCTGGATTGATTGTATTACTTTAAAAGTAAGGTTACATATCTTGTCGTCATCAATCCACTAGTTTAATATATTACGAGTTTTGGGACTAGTTTTGTCCCATTATCAAATCTTGATGTATCACAGAAGAAAATACTGTCGTCTTGAGTTTAAAAACATTTCACTCTAACCACAAACTTGTACCAATACAAGGATACATTAAACATTTTAACATTTTAAAAACTTCATAATGAGTATGCACATTATTTCCCATGTGTGGCCGGCCAAGGACAAGAGCAAACAGTTATTTGAAATTTGGATATATTATTGTGTATAGAACAGGAAATTTGTAAAATATATAATGATGCTAGAGTTAAACTGTTGTGTTCTTGAAATAAAAGCCAACATGAATCTATTTTAGGAATTTTAAAAAGTTTTCGTGAAGCTCTTTTTTGTAGAGAAAATATTTTGTTGCATTGCTGCTTGATCCCCAGAATATAAGTCCATATGAAATCCGAGACTGAAGATTTGCATGATACATAATTTAGTCACGTTGATTGAGCAACATCTTCATAGAATTTTAATCATGAATATTCCACTGCTAATTTTTGCACGCAGGTCTTCTATATGAACGGTCCATGATAAATCGCTTGAGAGTGGAAGTCCAAGAAACTTCGTAGTACACTTTAAGGGGGAGAGACAGTTAATAATTATTCCAGTATTTCGTTTATGACAATATGTTAATAAATGTATTGCTCCTTTAGGTTTTAGTTTTGAAAGGTATGAAAGAACATGTTTTGTATATTAAAATACATCTACAGACGTAAAGTATGGAATGCCACTTTTCGCACGCGTATTCGGTACTCCCTCAGTCTGTATTTGTCCTTGGCCGTCCACGCTGAACGTGTTAAGTGTTTGTTTGCTTTGTGTCCGTGTGTTTATGTGATATGTCGATTTAGAATGTATTTATCCATCTCCAAATTTATCAACCAATAGTATAACAGTGGCTGATATAAACTAGCAAACCATATGTTTGTATCTTTAATCCCAGCTGTTCTGCTTCTTTTGTTTTGATTTGCTGTCCAATGATATTTAAATGGGCCAAAACCGTACTTTGAGGGCTTTCCAAGGGTTTCTGGTTCCACGCACTGACTTGAGACCCCCAAAAGGCACATCTAGACGTTAAGGGCTTTCAAACGACACGTAAATCATCAAAATCGACCCAGTAGTTTGGACATAATCTTCTGCACAAAAATCGCCTTATTCTTTTAATATAAAGATGATGATACAGATAATACTAACTACTGGAATGGCACCACCCTTCTATTTTATCTGCATTGATTCTATTTAATAAAACCTGCGGGTTACTGGGATTTTTAAAGGAACGCACATTTTATTCGTAGCCAGCAGTAAAGAGTTAAATAGAACAAATATAAATCATAATTTCATTTGGATTATTACAAAAAATCATGTACGTATCGTCTGTATCAACACCTAACGCAGTTGTACTAATGCAGGACGTGGTAAAACTAGTTATGGGGTTTGAAATACAAAATATATTTATTCATTAATATTATTACATTTTTAGCTTCAAAATTCATCTACTACTAAGAAGCCTTCGTATTTGAGTCCCCCATTCTGTATTTAATTATTCACTCTGAAATAGATTATAAACGAATAAATTGTATTGCTGTTAGAGAGAAATAACTTTAATTTTTTATTAACAGATTTTGATTTTGATTTATTAATTTTCACGATTTAAATCATCAAATATTCTTAAGTAAACCAAATGAAGATCATTAAACCTGAAAACATGTACAATTCAACTACATAGTTAATTTTAAAATACAATAAATACCAGAGGGAACAAAGTTTGACTAATAGGCTAGATAGTTTAAAAGGCCTAATTACATCTTGGTAGCTGATTGTTTTATACAAGTTGAAAGCTTTGTTAAATAACAATAATATCGACTCAATTTGATGTAAAATGAACTTTAGATGTTTTTTTTAAGTGAAGATCTAAGTAAATGAGGAGAGTTTATGTGATGTGGTAGAACAGCTTGGAGCCGCGGTCCGCAACGACGACGCGACGGTTATTAACATAACGGTTATTAACATCGGGTTATTGAACAAACTAGAAGTTCTATCGAAAATTTTTTCGAATAAATTTTTAATATCAACTAATTAGCTACATTTTTCTCGCTGAAAGTTTGTTTCTACCTAAAACATAAAAATGATTCTCGCTAACTGACTTTTTCATATAATTCTATTACAACATTCTATATTTTTACTTTTTCCCTCTATACATAGTATATGGAGAAAGTATTGTTTTCGTAACAATTTTCGAATTTGAGTTGTTAGTGGAAATATTCGTTTTGGTGCTCCCTGAACACAAAAAAGTGGTTTTTACGTGATATCTGTCTGTGTGTGTGTGTGTGTGTGTGTGTGTGTGTGTGTGTGTGTGTGTGTGTGTGTGTGTGTGTGTGTGTGTGTGTGTGTGTGTGTGTGTGTGTGTGTGCGTGTGTGTCTGTGTGGATGTGTACAAAACCATTGACGTAAATACTTACATCGATGGGCCAAACAAGTCGGCGTAAAGGAATGCCAGTACACCAGTGTTTTGCAGATCTAGTCTGAGCGCCTTGAGTTGGCTTGATGCAGAGTGCAGTTGTACAATGATCAGTAGTGTAAATTGCCCTATTCCTTATATTATCGGTTACAAATACGAAACGGGTGACAGTGTTTATGGCCTTATTTTATAAAATTAGTTGAAATAAATGTTAGGAGGTCATAATATCTATAAGCCTTGTAGATGCTTTGAACCTTTAAATATATTTAAGTAGGTCCATAGTCTCTATGGCCCTCTTGTCTTATATAATAATCTTAGTAGGGGCCATAGTCTCTATGATCAGTAGTGTAAATGAACAATATTGATTTAATTTAATTTAAAATAAGGGTCAAAGTGTCTACGAGATATAGTGCAAATGCACCATATATAAAATTAAATATTATAAAACTGGCTCATAGACATTATTATCTGTAGTGTAAGTGAGCTGTTCCCACGTATACTTGTGAAAATTGTCAATAATTCGTTTTTAACAACGGTACATGTTACATTACAGTTTCAACGTAAAAAAACTGTTGAAATGATACCTCATTCCTGGGCTGGATTCAGTGGCGGATTTAGGGGGGGGCTATAGGGGCTGTAGCCCAGGGCGGCAAGTTTTTAGGAGCGGCAAATTTACAGAAAATTAATAAGTTGTTTGCAAAAGAAATGTTGAAACGGGGAACATTTTGACGAAAACGTATGACAATGACGGTGTGCCGCTCTTTTAAAGGGAAAGGTAGTAATCAGAGACTAATGTATTACGCTTGCAGTCCCTCACACTGCAGTTTCTCAAAACAGTCATCATGCATTTGTCATTCATCCATACTAGTGACAAGACCATTACGTTACAGAGAAAGGGCGGCAAGCCACGAACTACATATCAGGGCTGCGCCACTATGACTGCGTCCAACTCACGGACTTCCAAGTTTACCCGTACAATCGCATAGCATTAAAATGATTTTGTACACAATATCAATAAACACACTAAGGCTCACGGTTGATAAATGTTGCATCAATCGAATTTGTGATGAAAATAACAAAATTTAGACTACAATGATATTGTCGATTCATTTTCAAACTCAAGGTAACAAAGAAAGTTATTTCAGCCGTTTTATACTTACCATCAAAGGCTACCACCATAGACTAACTACTGTAGTTAGTCTATGCTACCACACATAACCCTTCATTCTGGAGGTAATTTTTGTAAACAAAACATGGGACCAAAGACAAATAAAGACTAACATAATTTGTGAAGAGAGAGGATTTGATTGGCTGTTGTCATGGGAGCATAGTTGACAGAGGGTCAAAATGGTGGTCAGCATGTAGGCTGCAGATTTTTACTCCAAGCGAGACCTCTATATAGATTTTTTTGGATGGGACGGAGTCAAAATTTCCCATTTCATTAAATGAAAAACTGTGATATTTGAAGTCTTTAAATTAATATCTTGTCGCATTTTAGGCAAATCATGATGTTAAACTTAACTTTATAATCTTAAGACATATTTTATATGTAATTTTATTGTTTATCTCGAAGCAAAGTTATGATTTGAGGAAAATGAAAATACCCTTTTAATATGGCTTTGGAAATAGTGTTGAAAACAAGCCGCCTTGTACATCGAATGACACCGTCCCACCAACAAGTTGACACCACAACAGGACAAAATACCAAATATGACGGCACGATTTTTGAAGGTAACTCGACAGAGTGTGTAGTGACTCCTGCAGGTATTATATTTTAATTCATTTGATCTACAACATCATCGAGGTGAAACTAGAAGAAGTGTTTGAAAATGTGTAGAGTTTTATGAGGATTAGGCCTACATAAATTAATTTTATATTTTGATCGTCTAAAACATATAAACAATTCTTTGTATAAAAGTATAAATTACAAAATATCTGAAAAACTGTATTACAAAGCGCGAATTCAGGGTTAAAATAGTCAGAATTTTGAGGCTAATGGTCCGAATTACGAATTTTAGGCTAAAGTGTCATCATATCTTATTTATAGGTTATTTATTATAATTTTCACTAGTCAATGCGTTGGTGTAAAATGTAATGTTTTGATGAAGTATAAGACGGGATTTTAGGCCTTTTTTGAAGGATTTTCTCGTTATTAAAAGTAGCACTGCTTCACTGCTGTTAACAACAACATTTGTCTATAGGGCTGATTGTCTTTGAGTAGGCTATATTGAATATTAAACTGTAGTTAATGTGAATCAAATCAATTATACAGTATTTTACTGTTTTTTCAACTAGGAAATAACAGCAATTTCTTAAACTTATTCATTCAGTTTTTCGTAACTTCTTTAGATACTGTCACAAAATAACCAAACGAGATAAATAACATGTGGGTAAACTTGGGCGGCGAAAAGGACAGATATAGTGACAGTGGTTATAGTGAAATAGTTATTGTGGGGGGGAGGGCGGCAAATTTCCTAATAGCCCTTAGGTGGCAACTGCTTAAATCCGCCACTGGCTGGATTTAGGAGCTGTGGGCCCCTAGGCTAACTAGTGGTGCGGGCCCTTGTTGCCGTCCAGATCCAAGTTGGTGACCTTTTTTTGCTTGGATGATGCTTTTGTATATAGTTCTGTGTAGTGCGTGCCTGTGCTTAAATCTGGACCTGCCCCGATCAACATGTTTGTACTATTTTAAGCGAACCTGACAATCTGAGTCAGTCTCTGATATTCAAAAGGTTAATAATGATTTTCATTTCTTGTTGTTTATAGTTTTACTTTAACAACAGGTTTTAGGTTAACATTTCCAAAAGTGATGAGAACGAAAGACGATATTTGAAAACGGCATTTGGCATTGATTTCAGCGTGGAAAAACAGTTGGAAATGATGGGTCACAACCCTACCTTTACATTTGAAAAACAAATTTTATTCCTAAATGGCGAATGCAAGATAACGGCCAACAATTTTAATTTTCAAAATCGAAGCTAATGCCACTTAACGATGATTGGTAGTAGTTAATGGTCGTTATTTGATGAATTATGAAAATATGGGCATGTTTCAAGGTTGGGACATTTAAAGTTCTCTCCAAAATTATTGTTTTTAAATCGCCAATATCTTGAGAACGAATAATGATTTTAAAAAACGGACTACGGCCATGTGTTTACCGTAAAAAATTACTTCGACATGATGGGTCAAAACCCCACCTTTACATTTGAAAAAAATAATAGTTGCATTCAATATAGCAGATCCAAAATGGCGGATAAAAATTGTAACCAGGTCAAAATGAAGTATAAGTTGGTCAACAATGATCGGGGGTGGTCCGACAGGGCCCATATTAGTTTCTTGCCGCCCCTACGCCGTATGAAGCTTGCTGCCCCCTCCACCCCAACTAAGGATAACAAAAAATAAGTTGAAGTACAGTTGTTGCAAAGGGTAGACGGACTGAAGATCCCCGGGTTAAAATAGACCTGGGAATTGTTTACCTGTTTTGGCGAGGCTTGACTGAGGATCCCATCACTAATGAGGGGTCGAGCGGGGACCTTCAGTCAAGCAAGTGACTCTTAGGATCGTCATCCAGTTTGATGAGGGACAAGGGACGCCAATAACACCTCACACCTTGGGTCACTTACATTTTTCTGTAATTTAAATTTAACTAATGGCTGTACTCCCTAGACTGTATTTCACTACAATCAATACAGCAAAACATAATTAGGTCTCCATTATTTCCGTATGTAGGTAGTTTCCTCTTTTTGACTACAGTTATAACAGATTTCCATTTATATTTTCATAGACACAAATAATAAATCTTACTAATGGATATTATAAATGTGAAAGGTTGGATGCATATATATGGATGGATGGATGTTTAGACTTCCATCACGCAAAAAATACTGGACCTATTAAGCTAAACTGATGCATGAACAATGCAAAAGTTATAGGAGAACATTGTTTATAAAATTACTATGTAGTCAGGTCCTGAAAAGGAAGTCATATGGAAAACATATTCAAAGATTTAATGGTGTTGGTCAGGTTAATATTTTAATGTTTTAATATTTCGCGATAGAAGCCGGGGATAACAGCTAGTACCTTTGTATAATAGGCCTAATAGCTGTTCCCGCAGGCTTTGCCCCACAAATAATCCTATTTAATAATAGCGTGTACAAGGCAACGTGTAACCACCTATTCCAAGTAAACTACTGAACGTAGAGAGGCCAGGTTGGTGTCAAAAGATTTCCCTTAGGCCAAGGATGATTAAAAAAATACGATATCCTAAATTTACTCAGTTATACGTTTGTAAATGGCAAAAAAGTTTTTATTTTGGACATTTTTCATCAATCATTGTATTCACTTTCCCTTCTTTGCATCCAAATTCAATACGACAGCTGAGTAAAGTTAGCAAGTTGAGCAAGTTGAGTTTGTAAACAAAGAAGACAACTATTCTTAGTTAAATTTAGGTTTTTGGATTGAAATTGGCAGGAAATAAGCAACACAAATTATATGGTGAGTAGATATAGAGTTTATATCTATATAATATTATAAAGAAGAGGTGGTTTCTGTCTGATGTTCCGGGCGAACGCAAAAACTACTGAAGCGACTGGGCTAAACTTTACACATCTTGAACCCATGCAACTCATAGGCCTATTCACTTCCTTAAAATCCCCTCGGGCTACGCCCCGTGAACGTCCTAAGTTTCAATGTTTACATTTCAGAATAAAGTAAACATTCAGAAACTGTCATGCGAACAGCTATGGATACTTCTATTTGACAGCTTAAAGAGCAGAAGCAAGAACAGCTGTTTGATAACTAAAATGCAAATTGCATTGACTAAAGAACGGGTAGAGAAAACCCCTGTGCGAAGAACGGGTACGTCAGCTAGTACTGTATAAAAGTGGCAGAAAAAGTAATTGTGATTAAAATTCAGATTTACGTATTCTATATTCTCTATTTAAACTTCTGATTCGTTTCCTTTAATGTTGCAGTAATAATTGTGTTTTATTACTGATAATATAACTAAAGATATTTTTTCCTTTGTTTAATCATGGGTCACGAAAATTATTACGACAAAGCGGCATTATAGCAGTTCACATCTGGAATTGTAGTCTTTGTTGTTGTTGCAGTTTAGGCAGTTTCTATTGTTTTGTTTAAATATGAACAATCAAAAGCTTTTTGTAAACTACGATGATGATAGCCATTATTCTTTCTATAATGTGTGATTTGAATATGATTATAAAAAACCCATGATTAAAGACACAAATACACGATTCAAGAAAACGTAAATGTGGGGGGGGGGTTATTTGTTATGCTGATGATAAAATGTGAAGGTAAAAGTTAAGACAATTTGCATAGTTCAATAAACAATTTTTAGGTCCAAAATTCAGTTAGATTTCACAGAGTCATTCTCTGCTATATAATATACCTTCTTTCCTATATTGGATGAAATGGGGTGAAGGTAGATGAAACTCTGGTAAGAAATTGTGATAAAAGGGATAAGAAAACTAAGGACTATAGACCTACACCACTATGAGCATTGAATACATATATTTTTATTCAGTTTAGCTGATTATGTGTTTTTGTTGGTCTGTCTTTAGATAGTTTGTATGTCAGCAGACGAAATACTATTAATTGTTGGTAAATCTGTAGACTGTGTTTATCTTTTGGTCATAAAAACAAGGAAAGCAATTAGGTAAATTGGTATTGCATATTTGAGCCCAAAGAAAACAAATAAAAAAATTTAATACAATTTTACTCCAGTTTTTAAGAAACAGAATTTGGCTTGAAGTTGCATAAATCTGCATCTGTTTTAATATCCAAAACCAAACTAACAACATAGTTTAAACTAAACCATCGAATTCTTATTTTGGGCTATTTTTTTTTTTTCATTCGTAATAAGTCTTTCGTAAAAAGAATTTTGACACATTCTAATAAATATTTTAATATGTAATAAGCTTTGTATACCAGCTTACAATTTCGCACGGTGATTTCCCATTTGATTACATGCATTTCAAAATTAGAGTTTTAAATATTAAGGTCTTAGTCTAATATTTTCAATACAAAGACTATAAAACGTCTGTGAGCGTGAAACTAATTACAAGTAGGAGATAGGCAGGGCCGGCGAGAACAGCTAGTCCCAGTGGTTATCAGCCCCTGGCAGGTAAAGGCGGAGGCCCGAGTGCCGTATACCTGTTTTTCGAGGCTTGACTGAGGATCCCAGGACTAATGAGGGCTAGGGAGGGGACCCAGAGTCAAGCATCACCAACATATTTTACAACCCACCTTTGATCCGTCTACCCTGGGATCTTCAGTCCTACAATCATCGCAAAGGGACCGCGTCGGTGCGGCGCGGCGGTGGCCGAGAGAGTGTTATAGGCCCGCAATAAGTGCTATTTATCTTCTCTTAGGGATGATTTTATATAATTTTCCATTCTCTTCAGGCAGGCAACCTTCTCTCATCAGAGAAACTAGCAGGTGGAATTGATAAGAAAATTCTCAGTGCTATGTATATATTTGGATATACACCTTGAAGCTAATGATACCTCATGCAATTTAAAATGCCTATCAACGAACAGTTTTCGAATTTCTCAACTGTAAATTCATAGTATGCTTAACAATTGCTAAACTCATCGACAAAATCGTCATGAAGATCGTTTCTGTAGATATCGACAAGATGTTGCACTCAATCTTCACACGAGCGGAGGGATCACCGCAGTTACGCAGGTGTCGGTTTATAAATAAACTAGCAAATTATATTGAAGTCGAAACCAATCGGAATTTATTAAAATACAATTTTTTATCTTCTTATTACATACTGGATATTATAACGTAGATGACTTTATGGACCATTTACGAAAAATCTAACTATTTTTAAAACTAAACATTTTGGTTTGTTTTAAACTGTTTTCTTTATTTGTTTATACATCTAGGATTATTGTAAATATTACATAGTTATATTCATTAGTTAATGAAAAATTTATGTATTTATTACATTTAAACACAACTTTGTGGTTGCTTTATATTAATAAAATATTATTATTATTACCTTACGTTAAGGTAAGTACAGTTAAGGTAGAGACAGTTAAGGTTAAGTACAATAATACGTTAATGTAGGGGGGACTCATTTAAAAATCAAATAAATTGTATATGAATACCTTGCTCATTTACAGGGTGTTTGATAAGTCAATACTAATTTGAATTGGTTTTCTTGAGAATGGGGCTAAGATACCTTTTATATACAAATTGTTAAATCGTTACAAGCAACTATGGCCTCCCTCCCACTGGAGCCGCCACTTATAAGCCCGAATCATAAACTGGCTGGCGAAAATAGAGCGTCAGTCCTCAGACCAAGTAACTTTTAGTAGGTTATCAAGCGGTCACTTTTCATGACAATCTTAGGTTCATAAAGAAAATATTTCAAAATATGTTGAGTTTTTTTCCATGTTCAAGCAGAAGTTAATTTTTTACATTTCAAAACACAAATATTTTATATATTGTACATAGTACAGTATTTAATATCTCATTACTCATTAAAGCTTATTTTATACCATTACTTACACTCCCACCCCCTCTTTAAATCACCAACTACATTTAAGTTTTTAAGTTAGGCTAAACATTGTTTGCAAAAAAAAACGACTTCCCTTCAGAAAAAAACATTAAAACAAAAAACCAGAGGAAATTAATTTAAAGTCATTGTCGTGATTACTTATGAAAAATTACTAGACTATGAAATATGAGCTAACGTTCAAAAGTTTAACGTACTTTTTGCATTGTGATGAAAACGTTCATTACTTGTCTCGAAATTCTTGTTTCGGGACTCAATAGCATTTTCCAGTTGCATAGTAAAATGCAATCTCTCCCAGAAATTGGTCACTTTCAACACTGGTAATAAAATATAAAATTTTTAAGGTAATACAATTGCACATTAAAGAGAAAATAAGAGTGCTAAAACATGCATGAATAGTGGTGAAACATTATTTTTTATCCGTTGCGAACTTAATGTTTGCAATATGTTACCACATATTGTTTAATTCCTAGTGCACATCAGTGGTGTTCCTTACGTACACTAGGGATACGCTAAAATATCCCCGTAATTGGATGAGCGAACTCAGGAATTGTAAATTACAGTTACTGATGATAACAAAGTCCCAATCAACATTTCGTCAAAAATATCTAAGAAATAATTTGGATTCAGTGGACTCTATAGACAAATATATATTTTTAGTTTGGTTAATTTTCAGCCATAGGATAGATAAATATCGTTTTTGTAACACAACCATATATATGTGTATTAAACGTGAATGTTTCCGCACTCTATAGGACTAGAGATATCCAAGCGCAAAGATAGTATAGAAAAATACATTTGCGCTATGTACATATAAATCAGCATGTGGCCATAAAATAGACCATGGCAACAAAGTATTCCAAACTAGTAAAGTTAACAAAACGTAGGCCTATTACTGTAGCGCCAAAATTCAAAATTTGTCAAATATAGAATTTCTGAAATTAAACACAGTAAGAAGTAGAAACATTGAAAAAATACCATTTAAATTATATTTATTGAAAGCATTACAAATAGAAACTTTTTGTTTGTTTAGACTATTATTTTAATTTATAATTAATAGGACAAACCTGTGGAAACAGATTGTTTAATTGAGATGATTATTTTACCAAAGTTTAAACAAAAAGAACCATGCTAAATGTGAAAACAATCTGTTGAAGTATCACAAACGCCTTCATAAGTACGAATGTGGCCAGTCGTACTGCAGACGTGACGGGTTGACTTGAACCGGAAGCTGTTTGGCGCGAAAATTGGAACGGCTTTTGTTTGTAGAACCCGCTACTTCAGTTGTCTGTGTTTTTTAACAATAGGCCGAAATAAACGGTGTATTTGGTGACATTTGTGACCAATTCGTTTGTGAAATGATTGAAATACCACTCAAACTGAATAAACGATTCCGCCGTTATTGCTATGATAATGTGGGAATTTTTATCCCACATGTATGTTGGTAAACCTGATGAAATATGTCCAAGGCTGTTGAGAGGACACTCAGTGTTATGCCCAGCACCTGTTATAAGGACTGTCCTCTTAATATTAAGAGGACACTAACTGTCCTCTGAACAGGTGCTGTGCATAGACTTTGTCTTCTCAACAGCCGCCGACATATCTATATATATATATATATATATATATATGTGTGTCCGTGGGTGCGATAACTCTCGTAAAAAAGGTCCGATTTTGATGAAATTTGGTACAAACGTGTAAAGCAGCATTTATGACTAAGTTCGAAAACCAGACAGATCGACCTATCCGAAGGGGTATTTAGGGGGGGGTTTTGTACCCCAAAAATGGGTTTTTTGAGTTTTTTACACATAATTTAAAAAAAGTGAAATTTTATTTTTTCCCATTGGAATCATCTTAAAAATACGCATAATTTGGTGTTTTAATCATTGCTCTACGTCAATTGGTTACTGAGATATTGAAAGTGCTAAACACAGTACGTTGTCCAATGCTATTCTTATGGAGGATAAGAAAAATTGTATATCTCGCTTATTTATCAACTTATCCTGAGAAAACTTAGTATATTGCTTCATTTCATTGTAGTCTATTGATATTTGCACAAAAACCCATTTTTTGGCCCATAGTTCCCGTAGCAGCAAACCTGCATACTCAGCCCCATGTTATTCTTATGGAGAATAAGTAACGTATTCTCCTTTAATTATGAACATAAATTAATAGAACTTGGTATGTGGCTTTACCTAGTTGAGTTATATTGCTATTTGTATAAAAACTCATTTTTAGTGTTCCTTATTTCAGCAAACCTGCATACTCAGCCGCCATGTTATTCTTATGGAGAATAATTAAAATGTCATAAACCATTTATTTATGAATGTATATTGATGAAACTTGGTATGTGGCTTTATGTGGTATTAAGATAATATTATATGCATTGGAAATTCGCTGAGTATGCAGGTTTGCTGCTACGGGGGTATTTTAAATTTACAGCATTAAACAAATATTTAGCTTTAAACACCACAAGTAACCGCTAATTTAAAATGGTGAAGGCTATAAACTTGAACCTATAAATCCAAGTCTAGGTATGAACCATTAATATCCAAATGTTAAATTGATGTTGTATTTTGAAAACATACTTTTTATTAAAATAATTAAAGTAATTTCTATAGTGTTTTTAATGTGTAAACTCGTTATTCAGTCACATAAAACGATAGCCATCGGATGTCTATGCTCGTGTTCTTAATTTGTCTGGACTCAATGAACGATATGGCAAGTGTTACACAGGTAGTGAAAAAACACCGCACTTAGATTATTAATGAGATTTGAAAAGCCAATCATATGGGGGTGAGCAAGTTTATTTGTGCGAGGAACGAACGTTCCAGGTAAATGTCGGTGGCGCGGGGTGTCCTGGTGTCCTGTCTCATTATCTGAAGCACCCTCCAGCCCGGCGTCGCGACGCGACGGGACGCCACCGCACCAAATCCCTCCGAGCGTGAGGGGACGCGGACGGCCGGCTTCGAGACGTGCGGTGGCCCGCTAGACTGGATTTTACATTATTATTTTATAATACCCCCGTCGCAGCAAACCTGCGTACTCAGCGAATTTCCAATGAATATATATGTCTTAATAGCGCATAAAGCTACTTACCAAGTTTCTTTAATATACATTCTTAAATAAGCAATATATAACATTTTAATTATTCCCCATAAGGGTTGAGTACACAGGTTTGCTGAAACAAGGACCACAAAATATGAGTTTTTGTGCAAATATCAACAAAACTTAACTAGGTGAAGCCATATACCAAGTTTCATCAATATACATGCCTAAATAAGCGATATATGCCATTGGAATTATTCTCCATAAGAATAACATAGGGGCCGAGTACGTAGGTTTGCTGCTACGGGAACCATCAGTAAAAATGTTTTTGTGCAAATAACAAAAGACGACAACCAGATGAAGCCATAAACCAAGTTTCGTCAGTATACGTTCATAAATAAGTGAGATTTAAAATTGTTCTTATTCTCCATAAGAATAACATTGGACAACGTACTGTGTTTAGCACTTTGAATATCTCTGTAACCAATTGACGTAGAGCAATGATGAAAACTAAATTGTGTGTCATTTTAAGCTGAATCTAATGGTGAAAACTAAAATTTGGCTTTTTCAAAGATTATACGTACAAACTTCAAAAAACCCATTTTGGGGTACAAAACCCCTCAAAATACCCCTTTGGATAAGTCGATCTGTCTGGCTTTCGAACTTAAAGTCATAAATGTTGCTTTACACGTTTGTACCAAATTTCATAAAAATCGGACCATTTGTACAAGAGTTGTCGCGCTTACGGACACACACACACACACACACACACACACATATATATATATATATATATATATACAGTTTTGAACGAATAGTGCTTTTGGCATCTGTGGTCCTCAAAACGAAAAATTATCATGATCCCGGGCCTAGGTCTTACCATGCCGATTACGGTAATAGCTTCTTTCCTTTAGGGGAAATTCGCTAAAATGGCTATAAATTATTTATTTATCCAAAACATATACACTTATGTTTTGTCTCGTTAAACGTATATAAAAAGTACACTATTGTACGAATTGTAACGATTGCACAGCACAACGTAAGATATACACTCTTAAGATATATTTAAAAAATACAATTGATTGCATAACTTGTTAATTAAAAATGGTTATTTCCTCACACAGCACCATAAACATATAATATTGAGCGTTAAAATACGATCCGGGTGGAATTTGGGTCCATATACAAGACAAACAAGCAAAGTAGAACAGAGGACTAAAATTTGACGTTATTGCAAAATTACTTTTAGTTTTAAAGAACACATCAGTAAAAAGTAACTGGAATGATTTTTACAAATAATTTTGATTTGCAATTAAATATACAGAGGGAAATGTCTAACCCTTTTACAACTTATAACTCTTTGTGTCTATTTTGTTTTGAGAAGCTCCATAGACTTTTCACGTTCACACAGCAAAACAGAACGAGTCAAAGAATGTTTCTCTGAAAATATCGGGCGCTTTAAATGGAAACATGGAAATTCACTTTCGCTTCAATTAATAAAAACACATTTCCGATGAAGCCGGGAACAAGTGTGTGATAATTAGCCCTTCTATCGCAGAAGAGGAATATAGCGAGTTCCACTGCCTTTGTACGGTTGCCACCGCCTGCATGTGTGTCAATTCAATACATTTCCATTATTCGATTTAAATAATTTACAACGAAAGAAGTAGTTTCCGCCATGTTTCCTGACATTTGACATTTACATTTTGTACATAAATGTATTCCAGCTAATATCAAAGAATACAATTTTTGTAATTTCGTAAAGTAGTCAAAATGTTTATTTTACAAAACAAATTTAATTTAATACAACGCTGTACATGGAATATGTAACCATATGGACTTATTTAAGGATTTGTTTATTAATTTTGGTATACATTTTGCCACTACGCAGAATATATCAGTTATGAATCTTTGCATGGTTTTCAGAGTATAACGCGGAGGGAAGGATGTTCATTTAAGAACTGAAAACTGAATAATCAAACATACTTTTTCAAAATATTACATCTCTCAAAAACTATTTTTTTTTGGCTGGATGATACCACACTATGATATGTCATAGAAATTGTATTAATCTAACATTAAAAAGTATTGGTTGATTTGTACTGTATATCAAATTAATTGATACGGGATAGTCACCGGGAAAAATTAGTTTTCTGAGACTTTTTAATTACTAGTTTCATCAGAAAAAAGGTAACATTTGAAAATAATTGTTTTGACAGGATAAATTTCCACTCGGTCTTGTCCATTGATGAAGTCTTCACAGGTCTGGGAAATTTGGTTTGTAAATTTAATACCAGCCTGATCTGAGGTATATAATGCGCTCTCATCCATAGGATAAACATTGGAAAACTTACTTAGGTTAACCGAAAAAAACTTGTTTTGACCTTTTTATTTAACTGCAACCATTTTATGTAAAACAGTACTGGAATAAATAAATTTATGTTGTTTATAGCTATGTTTACTGTAATGATGAAGCCATATTTATCGTAATGAAACATTTTTTATTTACTACATTTGTGCAAATTCCCAAAATAAAAATAAAAATATTTTTTAACTCGTTTCTTGACGTGTAAATAAAAATTGGATCAAAACTTTATGAAAACGCATAGCGGGAAAACGAAAACCCATTTCCCTTTGATCTTTCGTTGTCTCGCTGTCCTTGTACTAAATTTAAACCGAACCGGTCATGTAATATTGTTGTTCAGTACACAATTCAATTACTGTTGTATATAATGTAATGACACGGTTTACAGATTTTCATAGTTTTTATATTTTAAAGACATTTTTAAGCTCGGAGTTTTAATTTATGATACTGACATAAAACACATGCTTTTATTAGCGAATTTCCCCTATAGGGAAGAAGCTATTACCGTAGGTGGCATGGTAAGACTTAAGCCCGAGACCATGATAACTTTTCGTTTTGAGGTCCCCAGATGCCAAAAACACTATTCGTTCAAATTGATATATATGTATATATATATATATATATATATTACATATATATATATATGTGTGTGTGTGTGTGTGTGTGTGTGTGTGTGTGTGTGTGTGTGTCCGTTACCGCGATAACTTTTGAAAGAAACTCCCGATTTTGATGAAATTTGGCACAAATGTGGAGAGTAGGATTTATGGCTTTAAGTTCGAAAACCAGATTGATCGCACTATGGGAAGGGGGTTTTATGGGGTTTACAATTTTCCAAAAATCGGTTTTTTGCAAATTTGACCCCAAAATGTTAAAAACACTCAACTTTGGTTTTAGCCATTTTATAGAGCTTAAAAAAACAAATAATTTGGTATTTTGAATCATTAACCTAGGTTAAGTGGTTGCGGAGAAAATCCAAAAAAACGTGTCCCATGTTAATCTTATGGGAAAAAGGTTTTTAGATTTTTCTCATATAGTTTTACTAAAAACTTCACATTTCTGTTTATTAATGTGTTTAGCTCAACAAAACAAACATTTTGGTCTTTTAGTTGTTGTTCTACGTCCAATTGTTGTAGAGATATTCAAAGTGCTAAACACAGTATGTTGTCCAATGTTATCCTTATGGAGAATAAATAAAATTCTATATCTCGATTATTTTAGAATGTATATTGTTGAAACTTGGTATGGCTTCAACTAGTTGTGGTATATTGATATTAGCACAAAAAACAAGTTTTTTGTTGATAGTCCCCGTAGCAGCAAACCTGCATACTCGGCCCCATGTTATTCATCTGGAGAATAAGTAAAGTTGTATATCTCCCTTAATTATGAACCTACATTAAGAGAACTTGGTATGTAGCTTCACCTGGTTCAGTTGTATTGATAATTGCAAAAAAAACCACATTACTTATCTTCCTCGTTGCAGCAAACCTGCGTCCTCAACCCTAATGTTATTCTTATGAAGAATAAATAAAATGCTATATATCACTTATTTATGTATGTATTTTTGTCAAACTTGGTAAATAGCTCTATGTAGTAGTGAGTCACATATATATATATGCATTGGAAATTCGCTGAATACGCAGGTTTGCTGCGACGGGGGTATTGTTAACATGGCATTAAAAATATTAAATTTCCACAACTGCAACAGTGTTTCGTAAGAAATAAATTGATATTAGAACCTATTAAAACCCATGCAGTATACAATATAACACCACTCTTGTGTAAATTACTCAAACAAACAACAAATCGGGGTTAATTTGGAATGAAATTCTTTTTAAAATCAACCGATATATTTCAATTAGGAATACATCTTTATTATTTAAGAATGTTAACCCTTTTCAGGATATTTCATTTATAACATTTCAATGTCAAATACCGTTACAAGTTCAAAAAATTAATTCGGAAAAAGCCTTTTTATTTGGATATTTCTGTTCTCTTCAGACGTGTTTAACAAATAATACATTAATTACAAAATGTTTAGCAAGGAATGATGTTTCCGGGAGATAAATTCTCTCGCATTCATGCAGTGAGATGAAGCTTCAACCCAACTTGATTGACAGACTCTAAGGAACTTGTCTAGATCATGTCGAGTTGATAGTGCCGAGAAAGCGACTCAAGTTCCAGCTCAAGTTTGTGACGAGGCTCATTATCTAGTCCCCCCTCCAACACACACACCCTTGTCCCAGAATGCATCGCTTTATTCATGTTAAGATCAAGAACGCAAGTCTTTAGGATTATCTCGAATCTAGAGTGAAAAAGCATTCAATATGAGTAAATCGCGTGTATTCCTGTAAAATATGTTGCGATTTTCATTTAAAACTCTTATACACCGTTTAACGTTCACTGGAAATATGTTCTGCTGGGAGGGTAGGGGAGGTCTCTAAAACTGTAACTTCTTACATGGAATTGAGCAGTATTCCATTCAAGTGTAAAATCCAGTGTAAAGTCCTGTGTTGTGTTTTTATTTGATATGACCCTAAACCATTATTTTGATGTTTTAAAACAAAAACAAATCGATCGTCATTAATGAAACATTTTTTAAACATATTAAACTCTTGCGTTTTAAATACGTAAAATACCTCAAAACTATAGTCATTCATTTTGCCAAATCGTTTAAAACTGCAAAAACCCCTTCAAATATTGTAAATACTGGCTCTAAACTAGTTATGTAGCCTAATTACTCAGTGTAAAAATTAGTTTTATCGTCTGCAATATGACTTCCTAAGGTAAGTCGTGATGGGTTCCGATCTGTTATTTCCCGCCCTTTTTTCTATATTAATCGAGTGGCACACACTGGACGAGGAAGGAAGGGAACACCCTTTTGACAAATACTTCACTCATGGTTGGTCAGCGCCCCCCATCAGCTAATGAGGCCATTAGGTTCGGTGGGTTAAGCGTGAGGGGGCGTTAATGTAGGCTCCAGGTGGATTTTTGATAATTGACAAGTCATTAATTAAATTTTACATTTCATAGTATCAAAAAAGTATACTCAGTAACTCAAACGAAACTGAGTGCGACTTAATCCTTTGGATCATTTTGTACACATGTAATAGGGTTGAGCTTGCTTGTTGACAAGTAAACAATTTTCAATACAAATACTTGTTAAAAAAAGAGGGTTGGATGTAATCAACATACAGTTCCTCATCTTAGAATGCATGTTAATTAAAAGAGTATCAAGTGCTGGGTAGACGTACGTAAAAGTGTTATCTTGTGACTTATACAATATCCCTCTACTCTTCATAAACGATTAGAATCGCTATACTAACTTTGGTTGCTCATTTGAAATTACCGGGTAAATAATCGTAAAATTAAGATTTTTCAATACCACGCAGCTTAAAACCTGTAATCTGATTTATCTCTCATTATATCTCTATTTATTAGAGGCTCAATGAAGTCAAGCAGACAACAAAACGAACATAAACAATCAAGAAGCGGCGTGGATTATTGAAATCATAGGATTTGTAAGAAAAAATTTTAAAATGTGCATGCATTAAAATTGCATAATTGCATTACTTATACATAATTTGCATAAGGTGTTACACATATATGTAATAAATTTGCTTGCTGTTTATTTTACGCTACATCCATTTAACCATTTTTCTCAGACTATATACTGCTCCTTCAGCCGTATCTGACGTGTAGGGGAGTAGTGCTAGAGATGGAGAATCCCCCACCCATATTCCCCTTCAAGGGATGCTTTCAGGATATTGAACATAGCAACAATTTGTAAACAGTTATGAAAATAATTATAAGTTTTGATAAGTATATGTAGATTGGTAAGAAGACTGTACTAGGACGCGTAGAAGGGGAAAGTTATTACTGCGCATGTGCAAACCAGGCGCCAACTACCGCGAAAGGTCCTGTACCAAAATAATTGTAAAAGATAAGAAAATTGCTATAAGAAAAACAACTGTTTCCCGAATAACTATTGTTCCTAAACTGTAACACACTTTAATGATGCAAGTAGATTAATTTCGTACATTTAGACCTAATACGATTGTATATTAGACTTCTTTATACAAAAGTCTTCTCTCTTCTAAAAATGATATTTATTTTTCATAAAAAAATATTTTAGTTATATAAATCGTAAGCAAAATTTAAAATGCTATGCATTAAAATTTAAAGTTCATTTCGTGAATAATCCATCTACGATCCACATATCTTTTTGTTACTACCCTAAGGCTCTAATGTTTGTGTGTGTGTAATGTACCCGGGGATACAAACACAGGGTATGTGTATGTGTGTTTAGGAAAACTGTTTGTGCCGTTGATATTAGGACAACGTATTGCACAATAACAAAGTGAACGTAGTTTGCAAAACCCTCAGTTGGGATTTAGAGTGAGACCCCATAAATACAGAGGGACCCGTGTGTGGAAGTTTGTGTGTGTGTTTGTGTGCCTCAAGGGCGCGGTTGACACTAATTACACCGAGTTGTAACATATATACTGGTAATTAATCAAGAGTGGACACTTAGCTTGGTTTACCGTTGCTCTCGCTTACATGAATTGTAACTGACGATGTCAAGAGTGGTGTCATACGATCTTGTTTTACATCTCGATGTACATAATACTCACCTTAATTACTATACTTTTAATTTTAAGAATTAGAATCGAATTTACGATTTTCCAATTGGATAGCAAAAGTCCTTATAACTAAATAAAATTTCGAATTAACCTTTTGAAAAAAGTAAAGATTTGTCGCACTAACCCTGTATCCTACCTGATATCGCTTTTCCTGTACCCAGGGTCTGGCCTTGCATGATTTTACATGGTCCACGCCTAAAGGTGATTTAGCAATTCTTCTATTGTGTAGAAGGCAATTGTGTCAAAGTCAGATGGTATTTTAGTCGAGAATTTTATGAAAGTAGACGATTTTATGTTTTGAAAATTTCAGGGAGTTTGTTAATCAATTTCACTCGCGCTTAGGAGGGAAGATAAGCCCCTGTTGTGCAATGAGCTATGCAAAAGTGGTTTCGCTGCCTCGTGCCATACCCATGTAAATCGGTGCTCTGCGTTAGCTGGCATCTAATAGGCCCGGTGCACATCAGCGGTTTGTGGCGGCGGCGTCGCTGCGGCGTGCGGCGTGCGGCGACGAGAAAGGTAGTGCACATCAGCGGCGGCGGCGGCGGCGCGGCAGCGGCGACTATATAGTATTAGCATTGATTATACATAAGGTGAATAATCAATGGTAATACTCAATCTGTTACTCTATAACAACAACTTTGGTAACAAAATAAATAATAAACAACAATTTTAAAAAAATTGATACATTTTCCAACTCTATATTTAATTTGTTTCTTAAAATATAATCGTACGAATCTAAAGTAAATACTGTACTTAATTTAATATTCAGTCAGTGCTGTTATTAGTTTACAATATTTATGAATGATTGTAAACTTTGTTTTCGTTGTTATGATAAGGTATTGCTGGCATGTACAAACTAGAGACCGCCCAAATATATTTTGAATATATATATCGACGAATATATATATATATTTATAAACAAGTTTATGATCTACTGGGCTCATCTCTCCCTCCCTCTCCCTCCCCTTCCACCATCCTCAACTCCAGGTATTTTTTGTTTAACGTGGAGTTAAAACGGATAGTAGAAGGCGTAAGATCAGTGGCCTTTTTATTTATGCCTGAAAACTCTCCACCCCGCCCCTCTCCCCCACCCGCAAAAACAGATTTTTATGTTGAGTTAAAACGGAGGAGTTAAGAGAAGGGTGTTACCATTCCAGTAGTCAGTCATATTTTTTATTTATGAATCATCTGATCTTGCTGTTGTGCTACATTTTTATTTGAATAACAATGAAAAACAACAAAAAGCAGAACGCAAGTTCCCATAAGGATAACATGTAAACTTTGAAAGCCAAAATCACACCCAAACAAAAATTATCTTCATTTCGGCACATCCCCTAATATTACTAAATAAGTTTGCCAAGTTTCATAATTCTACGATGCCACACATCCGAGAAATCGGTACCACAAAAATTTCCTTAACCTATTATTATATAGATTAACTTAAAATATACTAGAGCATGTGTTTTCTGTTTTGTCTAGTAATACATTTTGTATCTGCAATATTATATGGCTAGACCAGTCGCCCCACGGTTATTTCTGGGTAGCGTCACACTTCCTCTCAGTACAATAGATAGACTACTCCGGATGTAAAATTTTAGTTTATGCCCGTCAGAATAAAATAATTTAAATAAGTAACATCAAGGAAAGTGTTTTAATTCTACAAAAATATTAATAATGAAAAACAAACGATATGTAAACTACGATTGTATTTTATATCAAAGAGATAATTATGCAATGCAGTGCAAGAACAGAATGGGCATTCGAGAAAATGAATAATTTTAATTGTTATTATTGAATGCATTATTTTATTAATTCCATAACACAATTTAGTTTTGTACGATATTACATAGTTAAAGTTAGTTTAAAAAGATTACTATAGTTAGTTAATACACAAGTTGTAATGTAAAAATAACGGGCTCCCGAATTTTACTAATAAAAACATCTGAGTTGAAGTCGTTTTCCATCACTACTGGAGTGGTCCGAAGCCTGCGGCGAACTCGCCGCCGCCGCTAGTGTGCACTGCTCCATTTGATTCTATGCCCCGACAGACCTTGCGGCGGGGCTGCAGCTGGACAAAACTGCGGTGAAGATTTCGCCGTCGTCGCGCCGCCGCCTCCGCAAACCGTTGATGTGCACTGCTCGGCAATTCTCCATTTGCTCCCACGTATCTAAGAACGCGCTGCTGCCGCGCCGCCGCCGCAAACCGCTGATGTGCACCGGGCCTTAATCTGCAGAAAAACACAGTTTCAGTGATGTAAAGGTAAGGCAGACCAAGGGAACTGAATGCCTCTTTACAAGACTCTGATTTTTTGGGTTTGAGATTGAATTACCAAAAAATGAACTGTTATGTTTGCGTAAAATATTTACTTATATTTTGTTTTGTGTGACTTATGAGTGTCTTCCATCTTCATAAAGTAAATATTTATTTGATTTCCTGGTACCAACCTCTACATTCTCAACCGTGCTGTTGTTCATCTATAAACAATACCCTAGCACAACCCTGCAAGATTTGTAATAATCAGTACTGTCTAGCTGAACTGTAGCGGCTCATCACTTGCATCGCTTCATACGTTCCACACACAGACCTGAGGCTCATGTGAACGGTCAAATATAGGAAAAACAGGCCAACAACCTCTTAACAAAATGGAAATAAATACCCCCGTCGCAGAAAACCTGCATACTCAGCGAATTTCCAATGAATATATAATATAACGCATTAAAACACTTAACAGGATTCATAAGAAATATATTCATAAACAAACGATACTTAAAATATTAATTAATCTCCATAAGAATAACATTGGGGATGAGTACGCAGGTTTGCTGCAACAAGGAACACAAAATAATGGGTTTTTATGCAATATATCAATAGAACTCATCTTAGTGAAGTCACATACCAAGTTTCATCCATATACATTCATAAATAAGCGATATATAACATTTTAATTTTTTTCCATAAGAATAACATGGGGATCAAGTACCTAGGTTTGCTGCAACGGGAACCATACGCGAAAAATTGTTTTTTTGTATAAACAATAATAAACCACAACCAGATGAAGTCATATACCAAATTTCGTCAGTTTATGTTCATAAATAAGCGAGATACATAATTTTTCTTTCTCCATAAGAATAACATTAGACAACGTACTGTGTTTAGCACTTTCAATATCTCAGTAATCAATTGACGTAGAGCAATGATCAAAATACCAAATTGTTTGTTTTTTTAAGTTGGATTCAATGGTAAAAATTAAAATTTGATTTAAATAAAAGTTATATGTGGAAACCCCAAAAAACCCATTTTGGGGTACAAAACCCCCCCAAAACCCCCCTTCGGATGGTGCGATTCGTCTGGTTTTCGAACTCGTTCAAATAAATGGTACTTTACACATTTGTACCAAATTTCATTAAGATCGGACCTTTTTTACGAGAGTTTTCGTGCTTACGGATATATATATATATATATATATATATACATATATAAAAATTTGAACGAATGGTGTTTTTGGCATCTGGGGACCTCAAAATGAAAAGTTATCATGGTCTCGGGCTTAAGTCTTACCATGAGACCTACGGTAATAGCTTCTTCCCTATAGGGGAAATTCGCTAAAAATCAGGTTACAATGAAAACGGGTTCAGAGGCTGGCAAAAGTAGTTTTAGTGTCAAAAGAATACTTCAGGTTCAGGAGTGTTTTAGTAATATAGATAATGTTAAGATGGAATTTCGCTTAATTTTATTAAATCCACCGTTTTAGCTCTTTTCATCATTATGATACAAATCTGGCAGCTGTATACATATACCTACTGTAAAATATAAAGTTTATGATAACTATGAAACATTGTTGAATGTAGATTACTGATTCTTGACTATGTACACTGGATGAGATATAATGTGATAATTTATCATCTTCGTAAAGTATTGCTTGGCCATTCTCATGACATTCTCGGTGATGTTGTGGGAAGTGTTGAGAAATGTTTATACTTTTCTATTACGGGGTGTTAAAGAGGGACACCACTAACTGTTTACACATACTCAAGTTTACTCTAAACTTACTATTAACCTTTGATTATAAAACTGAATATTTTTTTTTAAACCTTTAACGATTTTATTTTGGGTGATTATTATTTCATATCTGTATTACTGGGAGTATTTATTTCACCAGTTATAGATTCACCTCCCATTGAGAGTAGAAATAAGTTGAGAAATAATTACCATATGAAGCTCTATTTGTATATATTGTATATTCATACAACTTCTAAAAGTAAAACACAGTTAAAAGTACTCGAATGGCAAATAGTAATTGCGTTTAAGTCTAACAAATAATAAACAAGAAGATACTATGCATGTCCCACTAAATTACAACAATCTTTCTTTGTTTTCAAGAGGGAGACGGCCACTTAACAAAACAAAATGCAGACAAATGACTGGGGATTGTAGCGGCTGGTTTTCTCAACAATAATGTACAATATTAAAAGCTTTGTGGTTGCTTTAATGGAGTTTATAGTCAACAATGTAATACGATGTCGTCCTATTGCAAAGAGGGTTATATTTGTTCCCAACGCACATTCATCTACAAGTCATTCTGCGAAGTTTTAACTAAAAAATGTCATTTTAGAAAGAAATTTCAATAATGTAAAGAAATGGAATAAAATACGAAAATAAATGGAGGAAGTATTAGTCGTATTAGAAAGAAATTCATAAAAAAATCTCAACTATTTTACATTTGCTGAGTAAAGATTTCATTTGGGAGTTCCAGTTTCTTCAGTTTTACTTCGAGAAATAGATTAAGGTGCGTAATTTGGGTTTCAAACCCCACTTTTTCATTAAGAGTTTTTGTTTTATCCTACAACAAATATGTCTAGATAACAGCTACGTTAAAAGTGGAATTTTATGCTATGGGCCCTCAAAGTATTATTCTGCGCATGTAAGGGGAGTAGCTAAATATTTAAAAATGTATTTTTTTGGGGGGGATTCAGATATGCCAGTGTGGGTATTGTGCTATTCAATATTCACGATAACATACCGCGTGTAGCAAACACAAGAAAAACCATACTAGAAATAATAGGTGTAAACTTTAGATATCAATTACGCCATGGCATATTGAATAATAATAGATGCACAACAACAAATGGGAGATAACACACACACAAAAACACCTATAGATCTATCTTAAAATATTTTACGATAGATAATATCGTAAAATATATAACTAGAAATAAAACAAATGTATAGTCATTTTACTTGTAATATACATTATGGTAGCCTTTGTTTAACGGGACGGATTTCAGATGTAAGCATATTTCTATACAATTAGTGGATGGGAATATATTAGTAACTTGAGGTTAAGTTGTTGTTGAAACTAAATATTGAACGGAACACTAAGATTGAAAGACAGTTACCCGTTCGTCTTATTACCAATTTATCAATTACCAACTACCAACTAAAGCCCTTCACACGCGACCCCTTTTTCCATTTCAACGGTATACCCCTTCCCCTCTAATAGTACACCTCCTCCTCCCCAACGGTATGCCTCTTCCTCTCCAACAGTACACCTCCTCCTCCCCAACGGTATGCCTCTTCTTCTTCAACAGTACACCTCCTCCTTCCCAACGGTATGCCTCTTCTTCTACAACAGTACACCTCCTCCTCCCCAATGGTATACCTCTTCCTCTCCAACAGTACACCTCCTCCTCCCCAACGGTATGCCTCTTATTCTCCAACAGGACACCTCTTCCTCCCCAATGGTATACCTCTTCTTCTCCAACAGTACACCTCCTCCTCCCCAACGGTGTGCCTCTTCTTCTTCAACAGTACACCTCCTCCTCCCCAACGGTATGCCTCTTACTCTCCAACAGCATACCTCCTCTCCAAGCTCCAACGGATTCTCTTGCACTCCTTCAGATCCTTGACAATCCTCAGACAAACCCAGGTTAGCCAGCTGGGGGCTAGGTTGTACCCAAATTAGTTTCGAATTAATTTAACTAAATAAAATTTAGATCGATCCAATTAAAAAAAAAAATATTAATTACACTGTTAGGAACTGTTTCACAGTTTCAAAATGACGGTTTTAAACTTCGAGAATCTATTTACCTTTGTCACAAGGATCAAGACTTACAAACGATCAATATTGTTAAATGTTAAAAGTCTCCCAACTACAAATTTTGATTTTAACATGTGTGTACCATATGTCTAAGTTTGTGTCAAACCTGAAGTATCATATAATCTTGCTGTCGCAATTCATACAATTGTGTACCTGTCTAAATGCTAAGAGATTCAAAATGTAAAAATATGTCGTGATCTATTCTGCTATTATAAATCAATTATAACATATGTTTTTTAATCCGAATTCGAAGGAAATTAAAAATACCATTTCACTGATATGTATTCATATAACTGACAATAAATTAATATTCTTTGTAGGTTTCTTTTAGAATTGAAAGCGATAGGACAATTTCTGATAATAAGGACATACTTTACCTATGAATGTTGCCGTTTGATTGTTAATCATCACTCGTTTGAGAAATTCATTCTGTTATTCAAGACGCTTCAGTCAAGTGTTATTCCGCTCAAGAGCTTTGTAATAGGTTTTGTTAGATACAGATCTCTGTCAGGGTCTTTATTTAAGTTTGATTTTTATTTTTCTTCTGATTATTTGGAGTAATTGCATTATGAAATTTGATGCAGTGAAAATGTGTATATTGAATCAATTGTAATTTAAAATGCTACGCATTTTATATCATTGACTATATCTATTCTTGCATATCATTAAATTAAGGTTATGATTATTCATGTATTTTTTATAAAGGTGGGGTTTGTATTGTTTGTGATATTATATCTCTAACCCTGAAGGGTCGTTAGTCCTTATCCCTAGTCCTTATCTTAAAAAATCTTAGCTTTCCTTCCGAAAAAAACATCTCCAAAATTGTGAACCTGTTTCAATTTATAATTCTGTTTCTGATTTTAAGAAGTCTGTACCAAATACTACACCAACTGAGGTAAGGTATTTGGCTAACCACAAACAACACAATAACCCATAGCGTCCATGTGTTAACAGTACTTGACTGTTTGCAGCCCTGCGTTATCGGACGCATTAGACAAACACAGACAAATATGATACTATGTCAGTTGTACTTGACTATAGTTCTATAATTATTGACGAAATAATTGTTTCTGTATTTTATTTAAGACATGATAGATCGTTGATGTTTGTTGACAGAACCAGTACATATTTTGCGTAACACACTTAATTAGGTAACTTATATTTGTTGCCAGTTAAATGTAAATGATAAACATAAATTGTTAAAGTCATAAATAGATAATAATAAAATAAATAATGAATACACCTTGTTCAATATTGAATAGTTCTTGCCTTTCATCAGGACTACTCCAACAGTAATCTATCTGTCTTTCCCTGCCAAGTTGTATGTCGGAAACATGTATTACATGTATTAAAGGTACTTTAGATGGCTGAGACACTAAACAGTATATAATCAACAACTAGTTTATTGTGGATAGGTAAGAAAACTCTATTATGTATACATTTCATTCAACATCCCATTATTTTGGATGCCTCAATTTTGATTACATTTATAGAACTCTAGGTATCACATTAAGCACTGTTCATCATTTTTTGAACGTTAAGATAGCAAATCCAAACAATACAAAAACAGAATATAAAATACTATTCTTTATTGGAAGTTGAAGCATTTATTTATTTTCCGTTAAAAATAAAAATGTTAACTACAGTATATTTATAACAATTGTAATGCTATTCATACCTTTAAAAATACTTGTTGAGCTGTTAGTTACAAATTGCATAAAATGCAGGTCATTTGATAGGGAGTGGGTTACATTTAATAACTGGGGTGACAGTAATGAAAACACAAATATCAGGTAGACTAATTATTATTGCCAGGAGTCAGGTGTCAAATATACTTTTTATATCTTATTTACTTGTATTTTTATTGAACTGTTCTGGAATTTTGGGGCACACTATATCCAACTTCACTTCCATATTAAACTTTCGGGTACACTTATAATCCGTTACGGTTCAGACATTACCTAATGCGGTGTAAACAGTTTAATTATTTGCAAAGCCATCGTATTTTGAGACAGGACATAAATGTGTAAGACGAAGATCGAGATCTTAATACCAACGTATAATCTTTACAAAAACCACAACTGAAATTAACAAGAGGTGAAGCAACCCTCGGGAACGAGAAACTAATCCTAACTTTAGGCACAAGATCGTTACCGTCCCAAAGCTCGTTAAGGACTGTGAAATATTTGTAATGATGGGCCTATGCGTCTTACGATGTTACTTAGATAAGATATAAGACTTTAAAACTGTTTGGCATATACATGGATAGACGGTCATGTTCCCCAAACATCATGCAATTGGTCAATCTTAACTATAGTGACATCATAGTGACAATACTTAGGCCTAACAGATGCATAAACTACAAATAAATACAAAAGCTAATTAGTGTCGAGCATTTGAGAGAAATTACAATTTATTGCATATGACCTTGTTTTAAATAATAAAATCAATAATATAACTTAAACCTCGCTAACATGTGTTAAATGACGGTGGTAACATGCAACTGTGACTAGAGTTTGATTGATTAGAACATGGCCTGTATAAATATTAATGATACATGATACTGAAATTGAGATGCAACGAACAAATAACAATGAAAATTTGAAGACTGTTGCAAACTAATTGGTTTACTCAAATTAAACGGTCATCAAGCAGTGTTTCAGACATTTATTTATTTACCAACGACAGAACCGATAATTCAATAACAGGTAATGCAATATGTTTCACAAATTTTACTACATGGAAAAAGGGATACAATTATGTTAAAAATAGCTATAACTTGGTAACTAATTGATTATGCTTCGGTGTACCGTATATGCTTATATACCGTAAAAGCTATATATCTTGTGAAAAATAGTGTATAATAATTCAACTATGATATGATAAAAATAAGCACAAATTTAACAATAATATTACATTATATGGGACAATAAATAATAATAACTTAAGTAAGACTAGGATTTTTAGTGTAGTTTTAAACACTAGAAGCGATAGGTAAAGTCCAAATCAATCAAAAAATAAATTAAAATCCATCACTATTATGAGTTTCAAAAATACAACCTAAGTAAAATACAATATCAAATTATGCTTTCATTTGAGTTAAGAGTATTGCACAACTACGTGCCATAAAATACTGCTAAATGGCTAGAAACAATGATACATACACCAATTACAAGTTTTGACCAATAACTTTACAAGGGCAAAACAATCATCTACTACTAACTTTCAAAATACAATAAAACAAGAATCACACGATGAATTCAACTAATACAAAAGATTTGCAAGAACAAGTTGAGTCATCAGTTTGCTGACAAGAGTATACTTTTGAACTGTACAGAACAAGTCGATTTGGCGGGAGTTGGTTTCCTAGGTCCTGGATGCGCACCATGACCCTGTTCTGCTTATAGTTGGCGGAAGGTAAAGTTTGGCAAAAAGTTCCCTGAACCTTGTCCTCCCCGGCACTCGAAAGTTGACCATCTCAAGAAAGTCTGGAATATCTGGGTTGTTTCATTGATCCTTTTTTCCAGATCCACCAGTTGCAACTGATCATCGATGGTCCATACTGGAGTATCTATGTAACAGTAGCCCAAACGGTAGCCAACAAGGCGGAGGAAACGAACTAGAATTTTCATCAGCTGGTCCTTCAGTTACTGTTGATGAGGGGACCACACCACTGAGGCAGCCACATTTTCATCCACATGGTCAAAAGGATTCTTACGGAATAGATCTTGATATAAATCGTAAAATAGGTATCGCATGGAACAATAATTTGTTTTTAAAGTACTCATGTGGCCGAAAGACCTTTAGGTTATTTACATTTCTTGTTTTCAGTCTGAGTATCATTTTGAACAAAACAGCGTGAAGTTGCTTATTTTTTTGTATTTCAAAGCCTACGGCTATTTTGTTAAGAGAACACCCAAAGTCTTTTAGGGAAAGCAGTCCAAACCCCTCAGATTGTCGTGGACACTCTGAGATTTGAACCCATGGACTAGGAGGAGGAGTAATAGGAGGAGTTATAGGAGAATTGTTTTCAACCATAATCCCATTTAACTAATGTAGGAATACGCCACGCCCTAACGACGTGATGAGTGGATGGTCTATTTTTATAGCCTGCATGACGTATGTTAGAAATGGTCCGCTATGGGTTGTAAATATTAAATAATATTTTATGTTAATAAACAATAGTATGTAAATCCGTGTGCCCTAAAAATAATGCTTATCTTATGAATAAACTAACCATTTCAATTACAAAATGATAAGTTGTTGGGCGATTTTAAAGAGGATGTTGAAGGTCAAGCAATAAAAGTGTCCTTAATAAATATGAGATCCACTTTTAAAATATTGTGTATTTTTGTTTTTAGTTTTTAATAATTTTCACATCGGTTTATCGCGTATGTTCCGTGTATAATATTGGTGATTAAACATGATTTAGAGATGGGGAAGAGAGAGGGATAGGCGATTGCCATCCTTCCTTTCTCCGCTCATTAGTTGCTGTTAACATGTTCAGTAATTAAGCAACACATTTCCTGATACAGAGAACACCACTAGCGGAAACCTTACGACTATGAGGTTTCTAAAACATGTTTTACCTTAAGATTTTCAACCAAATCCTGTTAAATTATTTGCAATATACAGGGTGATTCACGAAGATATGCAGAAACTTTGGGAGCTCATTCTACATGTAAAATTCAAGAAAAAAGGTTATATAAACGTAGTTCAAAAAATGCTTCGTTTTTCGTCTTTCTGTCTGTTTGTGTTTTTTACTTAATACTTTATATCTTAGAAACATCTTAGGATATCAACTTCAAACTTGGTACATGTGTTACATCTAGTAAGACCCATTTCGGTATGGAATATCAAGTTTCTACTTTCTACAATTTAAAAATGGTGGATATTTTGGTTTTTCAAAGCTAAATACCTTAAAAACCGTAATATTTAGGAAAAATGTGTAGATATAAAAAAAGTTGTGTAATTTTAACTATAAGATTTAAATAGTAATTGTGATATTTACAAGTTAAAACATCTTTTTTGCCATTTCTGGACTAAAACATCATGTTTTAACTTATAAAGATCACTATTACTCAGTTATTTAAAATAATACGGTTAAAATATTCATATCATTATTCTTAAGACAAAATGACACACCCTTTTTATACCTACAGATATTTTTTAAATATTACGGGTTTTAAGATATTTAGCTTTAAAAAACTAAATTCACGCTATTATTAAATGGTACAAAGTAGAAAATTGATATTCCATACCAAAATGGGTCTTATTAGATGTAACACATGTACCAAGTTTGAAGTTGATATCGTAAGACGTTTCTAAGATATAACGGATTAAGTAAAAAACACAAACAGACAGAAAGACGGAAAATGAAGCATTTTTGGACCTATGTTTATATAAAAGGTTTATATAACTCTTTTTGTTTAATTTTACATTTAGAATGAGCTCCCAAAAATTCTGCCTATCCTCGTGAATCACCCTGTATCTAAGTATTGCTAAATAATTTGCAATTATTATTTATTTAAATTAGATTTTTCGTTAGGTTAGTTTTTTATAGGATTGACGAATAATGTCTTGGATTGGAGGGTAAAATTTATTTTATATCAAGAATCAAGAATTTTTTGTCATGTAACTATACAAGTAGTATTGCCAATACATTGTCTGTTGTTACAAATAAAAAAGGTAAAAATACAGGATAAAATATTAATAAAAAGAAAAACAAACCTATTCACAACTAAACATTACTTTTGTCAGTTTAAAACTCCTGGACGCCGTAGTACTCTTTAAGATATTACAAATTGTTTTAATTTGCCTATGAACCTTCTCACATCTGACTCTAATTTAATAACTAAGCGTAACGGGTTAAAAAGTTTTACTATGGCTAAGCATGACTGTTTCTCGAAAAAAGTAGTGTTGTGGTAAGGTGTGGATAATGTAGTTGATGCATGCCTGAGATTATAATGACTGGTCTTACGAAAATGAAACAGGTGTTTGTTTTTTATGTAAAAAGAAAGACTTTCATAAATGTAAATGCAAAAAAGTGTCATCAGGTTATTTCCGGAAAACACGCCTCGACATGAATCAGTCTCCTTCATTGAAAAAACTATTCTAATTGCTTTCTTTTGCAGGCGAAAAATCTTTATTGATTTTGTGGACTCTGCTCCCCATAATGAGATGCCATAACTAAGATGTGGATACAGGCACCCGAAGTAGGCAGTTAAAATAACACTGGAATCAGAAAACTTCGACAATCTTCGAAGAATAAAAATGCCACTATTCATTTTGCGAGAAACTTTATCAATATGGTCAGAAAAATTTAGGCGGGGATCTACAATTAAACCCAAAAAACTTGTGCGTTGACAGGAATTAATTTAATTTTCACCAATAAACAAGCTAGGGGAGTCGTCAGATGGGTTCCTCAACTTGAAATCAATTAAGTGAGTTTTTTCACCATTAACAGAAAGATTATTATCAACTATCCACTGTAACAACAAAAAAACAAACTACTTTGTATGAAGGATTCAATTTCAAGATCACTACGGGAAGAATTACTCACGTTCAAAGACGTGTAATCGGCAAAAAGACAAAGATAAACATTTGACACACTTGTATGGATATAATTTATAAAGAGTAAAAACAGGATCGGTCCCAACACCGACTCCTGCGGAACACCACATGAGACAACACAATTTCACCAGATTTCTGAGACGAAATACATTTATTTTGATCTAAATGCGGAATCTTGACTGCTTGGGTTCTACCTTCTAAGAATGATGAAATCCAATTAAGTCCATTACCTCTAATGCCGACGTGATCCAATTTCCTCAACTCTCAAAAGCCTTGCTTGGATCCAAAAATATACCAAATGCATGTTTATGCTCATCAATGGCTTTTGATACATTTAAATTGAAACTGAACATAGCATCGAGAGTGGAAGTGTTTTTTTGGAAACCAAACTGTTTGTTAAATAGCAAGTGATGGCTGACGAAGAATGGATAAAGACGGTTCAAAAATAACTTCTCCAAAACCTTAGAGAATGTTGATGTAATTGAAATCGGCCTATAGTTGTTTATGTCAGAAATTGTACCTTTTTTGAAGAGGGGCTTTACAACTGCTGTTTTAAGAGATTTGGGAAATTTTCCTTCAACAAAAGAAACATTGGCCAGAATAGACAAAGACCTAGATAAACATTCACCCACCTTTTTGAGTAGCTTTGATGATATACCATCTTCACTAGCAGAATCACTAGGTTTCAGAGACTTAATAACTTGGAAGACCTCCTCCTCACTAACTGGATTTAAAAAAAAAAAATCGAACATGACGGAGGAATGAGTAAAGGGCGGTTCATTGCTGCTGGATCACCAACAAATGTACGAGTAATTTCGTAAAAAATGCATTGAAAGCATGCGCTACGTCATCAGGTTTCGTCAGAAGCTCAAATGTACGAGTAATGTTCGTAAAAAATGCATTGAAAGAATGCGCTACGTCATCAGGTTTCGACAGAAGCTCTCCACTATCAGACTCGATTACAAAGGATTTGAATGGTTTTTTGGTTTTATTATTGGAAATAGTTTCATTCACTATGTCCCAAACCGCTTTGGATTTACTGCTAGAGTTAAGAGTTAAGATGAGCAAGGACATTTACTGATTTTGCGTTTCTAACCGCAGTTCTAAACTCCTTTTTGAGATTTTTGTAAGAGATCTTTTGTGGAAGATTATGATTGAGATCTTTGGTGTAGTAATACATACGAAGAAGATTATCTCGCATCTGCAACAAGGTATGATCAAGTTTTATCTTCGTGAAGAACTTTTTAGGATGAATCATAGATTTCTTACAAGGGAACGAAAGTTCGAAGTAATAATTTAAAACAGAATTAAAAGAGTCCAACTTATCATTTATACCAGTAGCTGAGTATACTTGACCCCATTGTTCATGTTTTAAAATATTTCTAAAAATGCGGCAATTGTCCTCATATAACGACCTTTTGAACTTGAATTCCGAAATAACACCCTCCAAAGGTGCTAACATTTTAACATCAGAAACCTGGGCATGGTGATCCGAAATACCAGTAACAACAACCTCAGTGTTAAAAACTTTCGAACAGATGTTGCAGAAGACATTGTCAATCAGTGATTTACCTCCGTTAAATTCTCTGGTATAGGAGTAAGCAGTGTCATGTAAACCGAAGGACAACATCAAATCAGATGGTTTTTTGGAAGGATTATCGTTAAAAGACATGTCAATATAGAAATCCCCGGCAAATACAATCCTAGTATTTGGTTTAGCAAGGAATTCTAGACACCTGCGAAGGGATTCAAAACAATTAACGATAATTTCTACATTTTTATAAGGTGGCCTGTAAACGGCAAGCAAAGAATACGAAACATTGACCAACTGAAATTGAATAGCTGCAAGCTCACAGAAGCCTTCAGAAAAAAACTTATCAACGTCAACTGCCTAAAACTAAACTTATTTAAACTAAATTTATTTTTTATTAGAATACATACTCCGCCCTTATCCAAATTAGAACGACAGTAACCAGAAGCAGTGATATAGCCTGGAATGCAAAAATAACTTAATTCAGGATCACAAAGGAAATGCTCTGACATACAGATGATACTAGGAGAGACTAGCTCAATAATATAATGTGATTTGTATATTTTGTGATGATTAACTTGTATCTGGTACTTGACCGTATACATACAGCGTGAGTTTTAAATCCCTACTTTTGTCCACATTTCTTAGATATCGACTCCGGACCACCACCGATCATTGACTAACTTATTCTTAATTTTGACTTAGATAATATTTTTGGCCGCCATCTTGGATCCGCCGTATTGAATTCAACTAATTGTTTTCAAACGTAAAGGTGGGGCTGTGACCCATCATTAAGAAGTACTTTTTTACGGTGAACACAACAACACAATCAGTTTTTGAAAATCATTATTCGTTCTCAAGATATTGGTGATTCAAACAAATTAATTTTGGAGAGAATGTTAAATGTCCCAACCTTAAAACATGCTCATGTTCTCATAATTACATCAAACAATGACCAAGAACTACCACATTTCATCGTTGAGTGGGATTTTCTTAATTTTTAAGCAATTAAAATTTTCGGCCGCCATCTTGGATCCGCCATTTTGGAATAAGTTATTTTTTCAAATGTAAGGGTAGGATTGTGACCCGTCATTTCCAGCTGTTTTTACATAAAATCACTGCCGCAATCCGGATTAAAATATTACCTTCCGTTCTCATGATATTGAACGATTTTGTGACCCTTCAAAAAGTGCCACTTAACGATGATTGGTAGTAGTTTATGGTAATTATTTTATGTAATGTTGAGAATATGGGCATGTGTTAAGATTGGGAGATTTAAAATTCTCAAAAATTATTTTTGTTTAAATCACCAACATCTTGAGAACGAATAATGATTTTCAAAAACGGATTGTGGCGTTGTGTTCACCGTAAAAAAGTACAGTACTTCTGTATGATTGGTTACAACTCTACTTTTACATAAAAAAATAGTTGAATTCAATATGGCGGATCCAAGATGGCGGCCAAAGATATGAACTAAGTCAAAATGAAGTATTAGTTAGTCAACAATGATCGGCGGTGGTCCGGAGTCGATATCTCAAGAAATGTAGGAAAAAAGTAGGGGGAGGGGGATTAATTTAAAACTCACCCTGTATAGTTGTAATATTCGTAAGTTATGCCTAATCGTAATAGCAGTGTAAATTTTAAATAATAAAAAATATGATTCTGTGAGTAAGGTAGGGAAGAAAGAAACCGGTACAAGTGTTTTCTCACAAATTGTTCGGCGATTTTTTTATAGGTTGAAAGGTGAAGGTAGTCCCATAAAGTAGTCCCATACTGTCTAAGAGGAAATATATTACAATTTAATTTGTATTTTTGCGGTAATAAATATGAATAAAATATTAAGAATAGTTTGTATAATATATTTTCGACTATGGTGGTACTTTTTAATTACTGAATCTAACCAAGCAGATTTGCTACGATAAAGATGGTGTCTCCGATTTCTTTAATTCTTTTGACAACCAGTGAATCGATTTTCCTCAAATTCCGGCAGTCGAGAGTAGTCATGAGGAAGCCATGCATGCCTTTAGGGCGGGGGGGAGGGGTAACCCGAGCCTGGAGAGCCGATTACTGACGATCACGTAACTTGGGTTTCAGACCGGGGCTTTCCCTTAAGAAATTTTCTTTTTGTTTTGTCTCGTTCGTTTTAAACCATTTTTATTTATTTATTTTCTACGTATAACTGTTTCAGGAGTAACTTGAAATATTAATTACACCTTTTTGGGATACACCCACCTTTTTAGCGAATTTCCCCTATAGGGAAGAAGCTATTACCGTAGGTCTCATGGCAAGATTTAAGCCCGAGACCATGACAAATTTTTTTTTTAGGTCCCCAGATGACTAAAACACTATTCGTTCAAATTTATATATATGTATATATATATATATATATATATATATATATATATATATATATATATATATGTGTCCGTGAATGCGATACCTTGAGTAAAAAAGTCCGATTTCGATGAAATTTGGCTCAAATGTGTCAAGTGACATTTATGACTAAGTTCGAAAACCAGAAAAATCAGGCCATGGGAAGGGGGGTTTATGGGGGTTTTAAATTTTCCAAAAATCAGTTTTTTGAATTTTTTACCCTAAAATTTTTAAAACACTTAATTTTGGTTTAGACCATGTTATAGAGCTTAAAAAAACAAATAATATGGTATTTTGAATTATTAAGCTAGGTTAAGTGGTTGCGGAGAAAATCCAAAAAAACCTGCTCATAAAATCTCCTATGTTAATCTTATGGGGAAAAGGTTTTTGGCTTTTCCTAAGTTAATTTTAATGTAAACTTCACATTTGCTTTTACCAATCAACTCAGCTCCACAAAAAAATCATTTTGGTGTTTAAATTATGATTCTACGTCCAACCGTTGCAGAGATATTCAAAGTGCTAAACACTTGATAATGATATCTCCATTATTAATGAATGTATATTGATGAAACTTGGCACGTGGGGTCACGTAGTACTGGTATATTGATATTTGCACAAAAAATTGATTTTTTGTTGATTATCCCCGTAGCAGCGAACCTGCGTACTCAGCCCCCATGTTATTCTTATGTAGAATAAGTAAAATGTAATGACTCCCTTAATTATGAACATAAATTAATAAAACTTGGTATGTGGCTTCACCTTGTTGAGTTATATTGATATTTGCATAAAAACCCATTTTTTTAGTTTCTTGTTGCAGTAAACCTGCTTACTCATCTCCCATGTTATTCTTATGGAGAATAATTAAAATGTTATATAGTGCTTACTTATGATTGAATATTGATTAAACTTGGTATGTGGTTTCACCTAGTTAAATTATATTTATATTTGCATAAAAACAATTGTTTGTGTTCCTTGTTTCAGCAAACCTATGTACTCATCACCAATGCTATTCTTATGGAGAATAATTAAAATTGTATATATCGCTTATATATGAATATATTTTTATGAATCTTGGTATGCGGCTTTATATGGTATTAAGACATATATTATGCATTGGAAATTCGCTGAGTACGCAGGTTTGCTGCGACGGGGGTATTTAGCACTTTCAATAACACTGTAACGGAATGATGTAGACAAAACATTCAAACTAGAAATGTATTGTTTTCAATAAGCTTAGTGATGGATGACAAATATTGTATTAAGATTATACTAAAATTCTGGGAAACATCTTAATGTTTATTTGTCACAAGATCAATTTGGAGAATCCCAGCTGAACTTTTTATTGAGGAATTTATAACGAGATATAAGAAAAATTAAATATTTTATAATATATAAAATATTAACCATGCTGCAAAAACGGAGATAAGTAGGTTTTTTTTTACTCAAACGTAAAGCTTTAACTTTCTTAGACTATGAATGCATTACTCGGACTACAGTATTGGGAACGGATCGCGCTTTACAGGTTAAAACATATTTTTATTTAACTGTAGGATAACCGATGTATTAACTGTAATTTAGATAGTAAATTGGTGTTTATACATTTTTTAACAAACAGAATAAAAGTTTTAAAATGTGTATTGTAAACATTTCTTTAATTAAATCAATGAACATTTGGCATGCGGCGCCTCCAGACCATCAGCGGATTTTCAAGAAGCAGACTGTAAAAAATACGGTTAAAACGGGCGTTCGAGCATGCGCACATTGAGTCACGCTGTTTAATTATCGAACGGCGAGTTTTTGGCGGGAAATCAGTGAGCCGTGACGATTTCCGGTTCCGGTGTCGCAGACCGTGACCTCCACAGCCGCACTGACTTCTGACAGTGACTGCCGTCGCATGCCGCGTGGCGTGCCCCGCCTCATTTCCGATTATAGTCGAATTTTATTTACTTAGTGTCTGGCGTGCTATCTAACTGCATGCTATTTATTAGTGCCAGATGCACAAGAAAGATGCATATTACTGTAAGACAGCCGCCGCTCATCACGCTATCACGCTCACCGAGGGCGTTGCCACGCTTATTTTAGGCGTCCAGAGCTCCTCACCTTGAAAAATTTGGCCAAGTGGCGTGCCAATTTACTCAGAGATATTGGATTCAAACCATAAAAAATGTAAAAAAGTTACCCTTAATTTGCATAAAAGCTTACTTATACCTATTACATTCAAGTGGATTTTTGTTTTTACAAAATTACACGACATTACCTATATACCGACATGAAGTTTAGAGATGATAAGATTTTGTGAACCGATTACCGAATGTCCTCCTTGAGACTCACAAAAAAGATTCCCAGTCAGCCGAGGAAAAAAGAAGTCATCAACATTTGAATACCCACAGACACCAAGTCTGGTCTGAGATGAAAATTGAAATTGGGTAAGGCATCAAGAACTTTCATGTTGACCATATTTTGAAAGCGGTTTTAAAGAACAAACATTGATAAAGAACTTTGGGTACATGAACAAATCTTGGCTGTACCCTTGACGACAGCGGATTAATACGAGAGTGTTTAGATTTTTGGCATTGAAATTAAAAAGATTCTTGTCATCATTCCATCTGCCAGTCGTATACGCCATTGTCGCCATCTGCTACGCGCTGCGTACCCAGCTGTTTATGGTGACTACAAGGTGTTCGAAATAAGGGAACGATTTGTCTAAGAATAATATGTTTGGGGGTTGATCAATGTCGATGTTGATAGTTGTTTATACTTTACTTCCGATATAAACATCTCATCACACAAACAGGTTTCATGGAGAGCCCTTTAAAATGTATCAATAGCTTGAACTCAGTAGATAGCCTCTCCATAGACCCAATGCCATTGGACACATTGTGATTCTGCTATTCCACATGCTACACACATTCCACAATGTGTAACACATGCAGGATTATTGCGTTTTTCTCTGATCTCGAGGTCTTTAATGTGTGGTTCTTGCAGGATAAGGTAATTTTCCTTGTTATCCAGCAAAAAATTACTTTATCATAAAACAACGTCCTAATCGTGAACCTGAAACTAAAACTGAATTTGGGTCACTGCTCAACAGACCGTGCTGATAACTTGGTTAAACATGTAAAGCCCAAAATTATGATTTTGCAGCCACTTCGCTCACGGAATAACATTGACATTGATCAGCTGAAAAATCACAGAGCTTTTGGATTTAGTATTGACGCTTTAAAAACTGAGAAAAAACAATCATAAAAATCACCTTACAAGTTGCGAATCTCTTTGGAAGCACTTAAGATAAAATGTATAATACTCAAATTGGAGACAAAAAGACAAAATCAATGTTTCTAATTAGGGTTGCGAAAGGATGGGGTTAAGCCTAAGCCTGCCCCATACAGTCATATTTTACATTTGTAAGCTGTATTTTACCTACTGAATATAGCTAGGTAATATTTGTTAAACATATATGGGGCACATGTTAAATAATGTTTATAAAGGATATTGTTAGTTTGTTTTCTAATTTGTTCACCACATGGAGAAACAGCGTTTAATTTCGTTTTGTTATTTGACTGCTAGACATTATGTGTGTCGTCAGTACCGTAGTAGAAATTTTATACACTGTAATACACTGTTGTAATATTACAGTAACAAATAATTAAACTATAATCGTGCGAATTTTGTCAATTATGATTAATGTGGTTTAATAATATTTGTTTTCTTTAATATTGAGAGCAAAATAACTGGGACAAGGAAACAAAGGGAGTGTTGATCACACAAACCCACTGAAAGCCAGCAGAGAGGCCTTTACAACCCCTCCTACCTTGTATAACCCCAGTTCGATGATTATATGTGGTTATGCAGTGTTTTAGCAGATCTTTGGCAGTTCGTGTATTGTTTTCAGAAAATTATAGGAAAGTATTTCTGTGGAAGTTCATACATTTTCACAAATAAAAAAACGCATTTACACTTCCAGAGTCACGAACACGCTTTTTATACTCAAAATCTGACACGGTTATCAAATATGCCCCGTCTTGAGCCTGTATAATTATTCCGCTTTTTTAGTCAACGACAGAATTATTTATGTTAAACGAGTCAGAGAGAAAATTCCATCGTAAATTTGTACAGGGGAAGGAGTTAGATAGATATCAGTAGTGCGGAGGTAAAATAAATAAGTGTCCTTTTGCGCCTCAATAGCATCAATCTTGCTTTTATTTTAAGAGTGTAAAAGGGTTCCAGAGTCACAGCTCTTTCGTCGAAACAAAGATATAGGTTTTTTTTGCTTGAAGAAGCAAGTACGATCGTGATATTCCTTGCTTAGGTCAAGTGCCAAGTGGCTAAATGGCCAAGTTAAATTTAACTAGGAAAATAACGCAAACAGCGATAATTAACTGCAGTATGAGTAGCACTGTTATGTACAATTGATTATGTGAGAACGTTTATGTACATATTTAAAACGCTAATTTTGGAATAAATGTTTCTAAATGGGAAATCTACCGTGCGAAATTTAAACGTGTTTTTATTATTTATTTATTTATTTATTTTAACGGGTAATACCCAATACCCTGTTACCTGTCAAAACCGTAGCATAATGCATACTAAAGTATTTGTTAGGATTATTACAGGTGTAATAAACGGTATCAGGAAACTGACACATACTTTCTCCCTTTTAGCACAACTTTAATGAATAAATTACTTTTTATTTACTAAATAATAGAATACAAAGCACGGTCGAACGTACAGAAAATCTTGTAAACAAGTTTTTTCAAAAAACATCCACCCAAATCCCTGCTTTCGAGGCCCTACAGAATCCATTGTCACACTCGTGGTTTTAAGAGGGAAAATGCCCCCTATTCCCTCCCTTGGGGTTATTAAGGGGCAACGTATTTCGAATTTCGTCTGTTGGTCAATGCTAACTTGACAAGCATATCAAGTTTGAATAAAATTGATCAGTAAATAAGAGGGAAATAGTAATTTTTGTATTCCCCATAAGAATAACATTGGACAACGTACTGCGTTTACCGCAAAATTAAATTTCAATTTTCTCCGCAACCAGCAATCGTAGAACAGTAATTCAAAATATTAAATTATTTAATTTTTTGAGCTATTTTTAATGGTGAATAGTAATATTTTTTATATTTATGTCTTTTTATTAAAAAATCCAAAAAACTGAATTTTTGATGTTGTAAGTCCTGTAATTTCTGAACCCGAATTTTTACAGAAATGGGGTGGTGTCATTTTGTTGGAAAGCTAAAGTTCTACAAACGACCAAAGTTTAATCAAAATCGTTAGAGCCGTGTTTGAGAAATTTTGATTTTTCATGTTTTTTGGCGGTTTTTGGGGCATAATTACCCTTAAAAATCAAAAATTAAAAAAATGGAAAAACTCCTGGAGATATTGAGGATTAGTACCTACATACCAAATTTCATAAGAATCGGTCCATTGGTTAGGGCTCTAGCTCTGTACACATCCACACAGACAGACAGACACACACACACACACACACACACACACACACACACACACACACACACACACACACACACACGCGCGCGCACGGACGCACGGACGCACGGACGCACGGACGCAGGGACGCAGGGACGCAGGGACGCAGGGACACACAGGGACACACAGGGACACACAGGGACACACAGGGACACACAGGGACACACAGGGACACACAGGGACACACAGGGACACAGCCACACAGAGACACAGACACACAGACACACAGACACACAGACACACAGACACACAGACAGACACACAGACACAGACACAGACACAGACACAGACACAGACACAGACAGACAGACATCATGTAAAAACCACTTTTTTGGGTTAAGGGAGCACCAAAACGAATATTTCCACAAACAACTCAAATTCGAAAATTGTGACGAAAACAATACTTTCTCCATATACTATGTATAAGGGGAGAAAGTAAAAATTCAGAAAATGTCCGGATTTCTCTCAAGGCCCATTGGCCTTCCAATGTTTTCTATGACAGACGATTATTTTATCTGGCCAGGTGATTACAAAACATGTATAAGCTAGTAGTAAACGTTCAATTGTTTCTCCACGGAGAACAGCACAAAGAAATAGTTCTCACGCCCCAGGAAGTTTCCTAGTGTAACCGGGATTGGCAGAACTGGCGATTATTAACTTTTGCGGTTTTAGGTATTGCGGTAAAGATGCTTTGTACTAATCATTAATCACAGGATGTTCTAAAATATCCTGTGCCATAAAGGAGGAAATAACACTGCACTAAGAGGAAATACTCGTAATACTGGTGAAGGGAATACTCGTAATACTGGTGAAGAGGACACTCGTAATACTGGTGAAGAGGTACTCGTAATACTGGTGAAGGGGATACTCGTGATACTGGTGAAGGGGATACTCGTGATACTGGTGAAGGGGATACTCGTAATACTGGTGAAGGGGGTACTCGTGATACTGGTGAAGGGGATACTCGTAATACTGGTGAAGGGGACACTCGTGATACTGGTGAAGGGGATACTCGTAATACTGGTGAAGGGGATACTCGTGATACTGGTGAAGGGGATACTCGTGATACTGGTGAAGGGGATACTCGTAAAAATGCTCGATTTTTTGTTTTATTGTTGAAATATTTGTGATATCAACGTTTTGCTCACTGAGTTCACTAGGTATTTCTTTGCTGTTTAAAATGAGTTATAAATGAACGATTTCTGACCATCCGTTGACGAAAGACAATATTTGAAAGTTGACTTTGGCCTTATGGGAAAATCAGGGAGAAGCGTGTAATGTTTCGTGAATGGAGTCCCTGGAGCCAGCTATTAACCGAGGTATTAAACTTTGACTTTCGTGAACAATTTAATAATATAACTGTTTGAAAATCGCGGAGATTTAAATCATGTAAACCGAATCGATATGTAACTGACAACAACAACCACATTCACTGGTGGTACAATTTAATTTTCAATGTTCGTCCTCTCATTACTGTGTTGGTTAAGTGCTTGGCCGGTGGCCGGATCGTATTGATCATATTGTGCTACGTTTGATGCGTATTCTCTTTTACACGCGAGTGAACCTAATAAAAAGTCCAAAGAGTCGACTTCGTAAAAGATCTTAACTTTTAAATTATTTCTTTAAAATTTTCCGGTGAGTTTATTGAAGGATGGAAGCGAGGTAATAAAGTAAATATTCCTATTTTTACTAATTTTTTGGACATTTTTGCTATATACGCATATTATTTTTGGAATCTTGAAATTTTTGAGAACTATAGTTTTCGTGGATGGTCATTCTTTATCAAAGTGAAACGAATCTTCTTTATTTAACAAAGGTTTTCGAAAGTGGCTACAAAAGCTGCCATCATTCTACTGTATAACCCTATTTTATTGCAGAGAAGTAGACTTGAACCTCAGCAGCTCGATGAACCATGACTTTATTCTGTCCCACAATCGGATAACAGTTGAATAGAAGAACCATTCCTCATACTGGAGGGACTAAAACTGTTGTCTCTTTTCACTTGGCCATTTATTCATTGAGAGCAGGTGCTTAAGGCAGCATTGATCTCTAAATGTGGCTTAAAAGACAATTGATTTGATAGTAAAATGAAGAATACATTATATCTTACATTCAAAATAACATATTACCTGCTTATCATACGTAATATCATTCTCACTTACCATTATTCAGTTACTGAAACGTGAGATAAAAATGTGAGGTCCACAAAGCAGGCAATGAATAAGTAATGAGTGACGACGACAGCGTGGTGGCGAGTGAGTGCCGGAATACTGAATGACTCTTTATTGGGGTCGGGGCTTATCTGATAAATGTGTTTTTGGAGTTGAAATCCACTGTGGTTTTAAAATTAGCACCTTACTCGTCTACCAAATTCGGTTAACAATTCTTCTAGCTTTTATCAGACTAATTGCATGAGAGTAAGAGATCACTGACGAGGATTTTAATTACTCTCGACTTTTAACTTATTGCTGAGGCAGCGTTTCCCGACACGGTCGTATGTGTGGGTGGAGTTTTCGTTGAAAAGTTAAGGCTTACTCAAAATAGATATTTGAGTGAAATGAATTACTGATCCTCAAGACTATGTTGTATGAATGAAATTCAACAACCTAACTGTGATCACGAAAATTTAACAGGCAAATAAATAGTTTGGATTAGCCATATACTTAACTGGGTGTTATTTTGGATAAACCATTTGCTTGTGTTGTACCAACAATTTATTTATTGGATTGGGTGATCAAATTTCTGTATTGGATAAACGACTGGACTATGCATGATGAACAATTTAACTGTATTGGATGAACCCATAAGCTGTGTTAGATGGATCCTAAGGTGAATCAGATAAACAATTTTCTGTATTGGATAAACGACTGAGCTCTGTATGATGAAGAACTAAGCCGTACAGGATGAACAACTGAGCTGTTTAAGATAAAGAATTTACCATCCAGTGGCTTTGGAATTCCTGATGAACATTTGTTTTTGATTGATTTTTATCTGGCATACTTTGAAACCTCGAGAAAACTAAAATTTATTTAGCAAACGAAACTAAGGCCGTTTAAGATGACTGTTTGAATAATTTGTATTTAATCTTAGTAATTACAAATGTTTTCAGGCGGGCTGTTATTGTGTTTAAGTTATTGTTGTTTATTTGGCCAAAACAAACGTTTAAGGTATAACGTACAGCATGAAAGCAAAGTTTTCCATTACAAATTACTATTATCTAAACTTCCTTTACATAAGGAAAGAGGGATTTCCTCTTGTCAAAAATATCACGAAACTTAAAATAACTTATTTACACACTATGTCATAAGCTTCTTGTGGAGAGGAGCTGTAAAATTGACATAAATTTGTGTTTTATTTTGTTTGAAGTTTGTCAAAGAGTCGCCCGGCCCAAACCGAGAAATGCCTTGTCATTTCGGTATTATTAATGTCCCTCCCTCCAAAATCCCCTCCCTTCATCCCTCCCACACTCGTCTGTCATATGAGGCAACAATTACAACATGTTTCATTATTCAGGAGCATCTGCCGGCCACTACAATAGCTCTATGCACACTAATTTCTACTTCCACTGACTTTGATTACTAAGGTTTTATTTATAAGCTTATCAAAATACCTTTTCGCTATATTTTATTTTAGCTACAGTAGGTTATTACGTGCACGACAAGTGTGATAATTAAGTCCTCATAGTTAGCGTGTGGTCTAATTGAATACTGTCACCGAATTGGTGGTTTTAGAAGTAGATGAACAAGTTATCTTAACTAACATATTTTTCCATAGGACAACCTCAAATACCTTTAATAATATGAGTTTGTTTGCTGATAACAAACATCCCCTAAAATATTTATGTGTTTGTTGGTTAACAGAAAGAATAATACCCCCGTAGCAGCAAACCTGCTTACTCAGCGAATTTCCAATGCATATATATGTATCTTAATCCCACATAAAGTCACATACCAAGTTTCTTCAATATACATTCATAAATAAACGATTTATGACATATTAATTATTCTCCATAACAATAACATGGCGGCTGAGTATGCAGGTTTGCTGAAGCAAGGAACACAAAAAATGGGGTTTTATACAAATATCAATATAACTCAAGTAGATAAAGCCACATACCAAATTGTATTAATTTATGTTCATAATTAAGGGAGATAACACGTTACTTATTCTCCATAAGAATAACATGGGGGCTGAGTACGCAGGTTTGCTGCTTCGGGAACTATCGGCCAAAAACTGTTTTCTTAATTGCAAATATACCACAACGCTATGAAGCAATATACCAAGTTTCATCAGAATAAGTTGACAACATTGGACAACGAACTGTGATTCGCACTTTCAATATCTCTGTAACCATTTGACGTAGAGCAATAATCAAAACACCAAATTTTGCGTCTTTTTAAGCTGATTCCAATGGGAAAAACTAAAATTTGACTTTTTCAAAAATTATACGTAAATACCCCCGTCGCAGCAAACCTGCGTACTCAGCGAATTTCCAATGCATAATATATGTCTTAATACCATATAAAGCCGCATACCAAGTTTCATAAAAATATATTCATATATAAGCGATATATACAATTTTAATTATTCTCCATAAGAATAGCATTGGTGATGAGTACATAGGTTTGCTGAAACAAGGAACACAAACAATTGGTTTTTATGCAAATATAAATATAATTTAACTAGGTGAAACCACATACCAAGTTTAATCAATATTCAATCATAAGTAAGCACTATATAACATTTTAATTATTCTCCATAAGAATAACATGGGAGATGAGTAAGCAGGTTTGCTGCAACAAGAAACTAAAAAATTGGGGTTTTATGCAAATATCAATATAACTCAACAAGGTGAAGCCACATACCAAGTTTTATTAATTTATGTTCATAATTAAGGGAGTCATTACATTTTACTTATTCTCCATAAGAATAACATGGGGGCTGAGTACGCAGGTTCCCTGCTACGGGGATAATCAACAAAAAATCAATTTTTTGTGCAAATATGAATATACCAGTACTACGTGACCCCACGTGCCAAGTTTCATCAATATACATTCATTAATAATGGAGATATCAAATTTTATTTATTCTCCATAAGGATAACATTGGACAGCGTACTGTGTTTAGCACTTTGAATATCTCTGCAACGGTTGGACGTAGAATCACAATTTAAACACCAAAATGATTGTTTTGTGGAGCTGAGTTGATTGGTAAAAGCAAATGTGAAGTTTACATTAAAATTAACTTAGGAAAAGCCAAAAACCTTTTCCCCATAAGATTAACATAGGAGATTTTATGAGCAGGTTTTTTTGGATTTTCTCCGCAACCACTTAACCTAGCTTAATAATTCAAAATACCATATTATTTGTTTTTTTAAGCTGCATAACATGGTCTAAACCAAAATTAAGTGTTTTAAAAATGTTAGGGTAAAAAATGCAAAAAAACTGATTTTTGGAAAATTTAAAACCCCCATAAACCCCCCTTCCCATGGCCCGATTTTTCTGGTTTTAGAACTTAAAGTCATAAATGTCACTTTACACATTTGAGCCAAATTTCATCGAAATCGGACGTTTTTTACTCAAGTTATCGCATTCACGGACACACACACATATATATATATATATATATATATATATATATATATATATATATATATATATACACATATATATAAATTTGAACGAATAGTGTTTTAGTCATCTGGGGACCTAAAAAAAATTTGTCATGGTCTCGGGCTTAAATCTTACCATGAGACCTACGGTAATAGCTTCTTCCCTATAGGGGAAATTCGCTAAAACTCAAAAAAACCGTTTTTGGTGTACAAACCCCCCCCCCCAAAATACCCCTTCGGATAGGTCGATCTGTCTGGTTTTCGAACTGAAAGTCAAAAATGCTGCTTTATACGTTTATACCAAACTTTGTCAAAATCGGATTATTTTTACGAGAGTTATCGTGCTCACACGCACGACACGCGTGCACGCACGCACGCACGCACGCACGGTCCCGGGCCTAGGTCTTACCATGCCAACCCTATAATAGCTTCTTCTGTATAGGGGAAATTTGCTAAAAAACAAAAATACTTAAACTAGATTAACAAGTAATTAATTTTGAAACCCTCCTGGAGAATTGACAACGTCAGTATGAAAGTAAGTGATTGTCAGGGGTTGATCTGGTTGTAAAATTTCACGTGAAAAAAACAGTAGTAATTAAAGGTTTTGTACATTTACAACTTTTCTGATTTTTAAAATAGTCAAAAATGCTATGAAATAGATAAAATTCTGTAAATTAATGTTAATTGGTTAAAAAATTATAATACAATGCAATTTCCTATCACTTGTAAAGTTTTTGCGATGGTAACCTTAATATGCGATGATTTGCGATGGTAACCAGTAGGTGGTTCGTGAGGTTGTGCGTGTAAGAGGTCTGAACTAAATTCCGGGACGGATTCATATTTATTATTCTGTTACAGATAAAGCGTTAAAACTTAACTTAAAAATATAAAAAATAAAGATCTCCTCTAATGGATCCCTTCAGGAACCTGCTTGACGAAGGCAGAATAAGACACATTATAATGGTTTTAATGGTTGGAAGTAGCGGAAGTAGCGGAACACACATGGAGGAATCATTATAATCCCTCCATGGGAGCACTTTGTCGCAAATGCAATGAGTTAGAAGGACAATTAGATCGTAAGTAATGTGATTTAAAATTGACATGTTTGCATTTTCATTTCAAACTTTGACCGGCCACCATTTCCGACTCAGCTGTCCGATTGAGGTCGGGGTTCTGCAATGTGGTCTACGATCAGAGGCCTTTAATCCGTTACGTTGGTCGACATGTGGTGTTGAAGATTTTTGTTCCGACTCCTTGCAGAAGATACGATGGAGGTTATGGAAAATTAGTTGCTTCAGAAACTACATTTTAGGTACACCATTTGTGTGAGAATTTCGTTGCTTTATCCGTGATGGCTGAAGATTAAACTGTTCCGACCACTTAATTGACGCCCTGTATTGTGAAAGGTCAAAACTGTTATAATCTTAGAAATTATTGTGTACAGTTTAAAATATCTAACAATGTAATATTTGCACAAAATTGATTTTGTAGCTTCTTTTAAAGAAGTATATTGAGCAAAGATCCATCAACAATGTTAAAAATGAACCAGTCAGTGAAATTGCGCAGTTATTATTTTTTTCTGGGTTAGTGATTTTTTTGTAGCACACTTTTAACATCTTAATTGTATCGTCTATATATACAAGCGAGAGAATATTTTACGTTAAGGCCAAGATGACGAACCATTTTTTAGTTTCATAATAGTTGTGCCGTTCAAACACATAGCAATATAAATATTCGACTATCTGTAAAAGTACACTTAAAAAATGTTTATAGTTCCACGAAAAAGCCTATGTTTTACGAAATAATTTGGGTCTTAATAAAAGTTTACACATCTAACAGAATATAATTTTAGTTCTAGAGTAATATTGCCGAGTATACTGCAGTGTTTATTGTGCACAGCCCAATAATAATTGGGGATTACTCAAATATCTGTAAATAAATACGATACTTAATGCACATCTTCCATAATGAATATTTAAAATGTTTTATTGTATTCTTAAGAAATAATTCTTTATTCAGATGCTTTTAAACGCTAAAAGCGCATTCTTAAGACTGATTGTATTCATGGTAGTCAATTTAAGTAATTGGTTCACTCGAACAGATTTTGTTATTTAATAATATTTTTTCTTACAAATTTTCCATTCAGGAGGGAATAAAAATACAGCACCAATAAGTACAAATTCTTACTCTCTTGAAGTACAAAAATTTGTTTTTTCAGGTGGGTGGCGTTTTTATCTCCTCTATCTCCACGCTGTAGTTTATAATCATTTCTAAAATAAACTCTTCAGTTGCAATATGTAGTATGTTTATTTTCTTTACAAAATGTGCTGTGCCTTCAATAAACGCTAACGCATAATATTCTGTGTTAACAATAATAGTTAACCAACTTTAGAATCTCCAGACTCATGCTGAACTTATTGACAAGGTCCCAGGGAGTAAGCGAAGGAAATGGGTTCACTAACTAGGGTGGCTTTGAAAGGTAGTCTCTCTTTGATAGCATTTCAATGTCAACGTATGGTAAAACATTAAAATATGTTAAAAACCATTTTTATATGGCTTATTATTATTGATATACTAGTCGAAATTGGGATCTCCATCGAGTTTGCTTTACAAACATTATTTGTTATTTTTTAATGAAGGGAAACATAATTATTATAGATATTCTGCAGTAGGAGGGTAGTTTCATCTATTTAACGTCATAACAAAATTTCGTATCAAAATAAGATTTTTAAGAGATAAAAACAATAGTGGCTTCAAGAAATATTCACTTATGGTGAAATAAACTTTCTTCGCTCTGTTGGGTACGGTAAAGATGCTGGTTTGGTCTGCAATATTAAATAATCTAAAATAACTATATAATGGTCATTGTCAAGAATTTTGAATACTATTATTTGTTGTCTACGTACCTATTCGTAAAATAATATTTTGTACCCAATATTCGATATCAGGCTGAAATTATGTACCATACTTAGTGTGCATGAGCTAGCGAACATGGAGGATATTTGGGGGAGTGAGGTGACGTCCTAAAAATATTGTCTAAAAATATCTCACATTGTTACTTTTAAATGAAATTACAACCTGAAAAACCGTAAGGTTGTCCCTATTATTGTGAGAATATTTTCTTTACAACGACGTAACGGGGTGCAAATATATACATTTTAAATAAAAGATAAATTTACGCTTTTTGAAAACATTTATTAACAAAGCGACTTGTCAAAACTTGTTTGCATGTTGGACAGTGCAAAACGGAATTAAAATTCAGTAAATTAAACCTGCAACAGCGTAGCGTGAAGGTTCGTTTCCGGCGTGTATATCGCACAGTAAAATACGATGTTTTGGCCCTCGGTTGTTCGGTTCGGATATTATTAATGAAGAACATTATTATCATTTAAACTGCCCATAACTACTACATCTGTGTTGTAGCACAGATTTTAATTCGTTTATTACTTTTGTTTATACTGTGAGAAATTAAATAAATTAAAACTTCTATCTCCTGTAACAAGGATCCGGTTGACCTCTAGATTGATTGGTCAAATTTGAGTTTATAGTAATAACATAAAACATTTAAACCAACCCAATGGATTTAAAAATACAAATGTTTTTATTATTTAGTGCTGAGGAAAGATTTAACAGGATTTAAAAGTAATCTATTTATACCATAAGGTCTCAATAGTTAAATTAAATTTGTTTGCCCATAAAATATATTCCGTTATTTTCCGATACATCACAGTAACTTTCAAAATTTCCATATCTTTATTCACACAAAACGTTACTGGTTATATCCAGCATACAATTTTGTGCCTGATGTAATTTTCTACGTGGCTTTAAATTCTGGGCACAATTTTGAAAGAATATTTTGCAAATTTGATAAGTTCGAATTCTGTCGTGAAATCCTTGGAATCGGAATTTTACGGATGGTGCGTGATGGTTGGCAAGGAGGAGGAATTCATATTATTTTTAAATTTGAAGCAGATTTGTCAAAACTATTATGTTAATCCTATTCATCAAACTCAGTCGACGTTTTCTATCACAATATTGTCAGTTTCCTGATTTATACTGTTACTGAATATTGTCAGTAAAGATATTTTCAAAAGTATTTATGAATAATAGAGTTTTAAAGCAGAGCCAGTTAAGTCTAGTAGTTCTATTACAAAATCATCATTACTGAAAAAATAAAATAGAATCAGTACAATTGTAAGCAGAAAATTAATACTTCACGTGTTTACTGTGTTGTTTTTGTTGTTGTTAAAATCAACCGGAAATCAAGTAATCACCCCAGTACTATGATTTGCCGTGGATCATAACAAGGATTAACACATAATTATTGTTATTAATTTCAAAGCCCCGACTATCCTTTAAGCCTATGACAAGTCCGAATTTCACAGCTGTAAAACTAAAACAAACAAACTTTTCACTAATTATGAATCTCGTCAAAAATATAAAATTTCATTTTTGAATTTTTTATGTTAACCGAGATATTTCTGAACATGTTGTTTTAAGCCTTCTCATTATAGTCTGTCGCCACTTATTTATTTACTTTTATTTTTTTACGACAAATGGATAAAGAGAATATTTCTCGTATACATTTGACGTATTCTTACGTATGAATATCTGCTACAGTGTAACAGATTTTTAAATTTGTTAAGTCTAAATTGTAAAAACCTTGGAGGGGGAAATAAGATTTGTTTTTTCATATTGAGTGCTCTACATTTATATGAAAATTAATTTTAGCAAGGCAAGCAATATTCAGGGTACTTCCATAAACTGTTTAAATTGGTTTGTTAATAATTACCTTGTTCTATTGTTAATTATTTCATGAGCTTAAAACCGATACCTCTAACAAATATCATTAATACAGTTTTTACGCGATGATTTGTCCTATACTAATTAAATTCTTCTTGGATTGTCTTGTCTAACTGAATTGCCCTCGTAGTACTGCCCTCTCATATTTCAATTTTGTTTATTTTTTAGATTTACACTTATTATCTACTATATACTTTTAATTTGGTTCTATCCTCAATATAATAAATTTCACAACAGATTTTGTTGTTATTGGTCCAATTGGTCCTATTCATCGCTAGCAACCAATCAGTGCAACATTGACGACGGAGCCAAGTTCCAGGTGTTTCAGAACAACCTAACCCCGAGTCTACAATCAAACAATCTAAGCTATAGTTTGGAGTCGACTGATGGTTTTTACCAAACCGGAAAAATAAGGAAGAAAGACCTGGAGAGTCATAATACATTATAAAACGTTCTCAAAACTAAGAATTAGTATAAAATATTCACAGTTTTAATTTATAACTGAATCTATGGCTCATAAATCAAAACCATACGACAGGGAGTGAGATAACCCGCCATTAAAGTTTGCGGATAAAATAAATACTTCCGAAATTAATTCTCACGTCAAAATTACGTAGGTGGTTTATGGGGGTAGGTTTCAGGAAATAAGTCCGCTAACCCTACTCAAAGACATACTGCGTAGAGTTAACGGTCTTACAGAAAACCGCATTTTAAAAGTTGACGTATGAAATTTAAAATTGGACACCAATATTCAAACAGCTGAATTTTGCTTATTCCTTTGGCAATTGGCTATGCTTTAACGGTAAATAACAGGTGGATAGTATCAGTGGATAGTATCAGTGGACAGTATCAGTGGATAGTATCAGTGGATAGTATCAGTCTACTGCGTTTATAACTAGTTGCTTGGTTTGCAAAATCTGATTAGACATTTTTGTTTATATGTTCTGTCAAAAATGGATATTTCCAAAATTTAAATTTCAATATATATTTGTAAAACGTTATTTTATCAACTAACGTTACTCGCATTATATTTGTTATCGGTGCACAAACAAATAATTATACGGTACAAAGCTATAAACCAAGTAAATATACGCCAAATCAACCCGGAGCTGAATAATAGTTTAAATCATTAATTTTAAAAGTATAATCCTTTGTGAAATGTTATTCGGTAATGCATTCTTCTATTATGTGTATTATTAAAATATGCGAAGCAAACCTGAGTGCTTAGTGTGTAAAAATAAAAAAAACATTAAACAAAAATTGCAATAGCATATAAGGAGTTAAAGATTCCCTCCTAAGTCTAAGTTTAATTTTTTTTAATTCCTCTAAGTTGAGGTAAGGATAATCCTTATTCTTCATATGAGTAAGGAAGAATAAAGATTACCACATTAAACGTCTTTCTCAGTTATAATAAGGACAGGTTTTGTATAAGAGCATATTTCCTAAATCTTAATAAGTCTACTCACCGCAGTAGACATGTTATTTTTACCACTAATCAATTCTTAGTTTACCGATAACTTAATATACCTTATAAACAGACTTCCCAGTTTCATCGATAATAAAATATTGAAACAAGTGTTTACTTGTGAAACTGTTAAAAAATAAAATACTTATAAAACCGTAAATCTGTTTCAAAGCGGATGAAATTGAAATGGTCCCGAAAGCAGCTATAGTTGGCTGTCAAAGTAGCAATAACCAGGCAAATTATTAAAATTCGGGTTTACCTAAAATATTAATATTTCGTGGTGCGTACTTACAGATGATGGCCATTTACTTGACCATTATTATGTAGTCATTGCCATTACCTAGATAGTGAATTAGTTTTGTAAATTCGTCCGCTGCCGCCGCGTCATGTGTAGAGAGGCCGGCGATTGAAGTCGATAACCGTGCCGTAAAGAGAAAGGAGGAATGGCGAACCATAAACCCTTTGGTACGTTCATCGTGCAGCGGTTCTCCATGAAAATATGCATCACACGGGAAGCCCGACATACCAAAAATTCAAAAATATATTTTAGAATTCACGCTCCCCCTACATGATTACTGACACATATTTAGACTTCAAGACTTAATGCTCAGGTCTAACCTACGGGAAAGGTAGGGAAAAGGAGCGTTTCAAAGGTCTGCAGGATTTCAGATTTCGGCTACAATAATCATGATATCAGGACACTCTAAATGACACTTGGTAGAAGAAAGTTAATTCTGCTGGTGCTAGTTCTTCGAATTACAAAAATTGTTTCTGCCTTCAGTTGTTATAGTTTGGAAGAATTCGTTTTTATAAATTTAAAAGCGATTGTAAATTCAGATCAACTTAAAAAATTAAAACACTAAAAGACACATCAGTAGATAATACTTTCCTCTTTAAAATTAGTCTTTAACTGTAACTGAATGCTTTATGTAGCCGCTTGAAAGTAAAGTTATTTAAATCCTTGCATTGCACCGTGTGGCAGGGGTAGACCGGAGCCTTAAAGTTACAATTGTTCAAAAGGGCCATAACGAATTTACGTTTCGTACAATTTTAGTCTCTATAAAAAATAATCATAAAAAACCGTCACATTTATCACCCTTATGAGTATCATGTGAGAAATCTGAGAGGTAAACCGTCACATTTATCACCCTTATAAATATCATGTGAGAAATCTGAGAGGTAAACCGTCACATTTATCACCCTTATAAATATCATGTGAGAAATCTGAGAGGTAAACCGTCACATTTATCACCCTTATAAATATCATGTGAGAAATCTGAGAGGTAAACCGTCACATTTATCACCCTTATAAATATCATGTGAGAAATCTGAGAGGTAAACCGTCACATTTATCACCCTTATAAATATCATGTGAGAAATCTGAGAGGTAAACCGTCACATTTATCACCCTTATAAATATCATGTGAGAAATCTGAGAGGTAAACCGTCACATTTATCACCCTTATAAATATCATGTGAGAAATCTGAGAGGTAAACCGTCACATTTATCACCCTTATAAATATCATGTGAGAAATCTGAGAGGTAAACCGTCACATTTATCACCCTTATAAATATCATGTGAGAAATCTGAGAGGTAAACCGTCACATTTATCACCCTTATAAATATCATGTGAGAAATCTGAGAGGTAAACCGTCACATTTATCACCCTTATAAATATCATGTGAGAAATCTGAGAGGTAAACCGTCACATTTATCACCCTTATAAATATCATGTGAGAAATCTGAGAGGTAAACCGTCACATTTATCACCCTTATGAATATCATGTGAGAAATCTCAGGGGTAGAAAGCAGCTTGGGTCGGATTGAAGCCACTTTCAGCGTTTTCATCAGCGTGTCCCAACCAGAGGAAATTAAACCCAGCCTGTACTGAGCGTTCGTGAAATAGGCGCTGCGTCATATTCTGGTCATATTCTGAATACTATATGCACATTCTGAATACTCTTGTATAAGAGTAATTATAAGGCTTTTGGAAAGTTACGTGTCTTAATTAATTTAGACTACTCTATATGTTTCACTTGAATTAATCCCAACCACTATTAAGTTTCAAAGTTCAAATGTACAGTTTAATTGGGCTTTTTACCAATCAACCAGTTTTATCCACGATGAATTTTAAGGGGAAGTTTGACCCCTGTGGATTTTCCAGTAAACTGCTTCCTTGAATCATGCCATGACAAAGAGAGTCAATAACAAGACGCCTATGCCCAGGGACAAATGACAGAGAATATATTTATGACAACAAATAATCAAAAGAAAATTTATTTTTCAGATAATTGCTGTCAAAACACAGACTAACAAGAGCAATGAGTGGCTATTTTTCAAAATAAAAGAAGGAGAAAATAGATAAATTACATTGCTTACAATTAGGGATCTGAACTTTAAACATTATTTGGGCTCAGCAATACCAATACAAAGTTTTAAAGAAAATAATCTAGATTTTTATTTTAGTAAACTTTACATCAAATAATAACATTAAATAAAATAAAATAAATGCATAATCATATAACTTTAAGCATTGCAACCATTATAATAAACAAGTAAAGATTGAAAGCTTTAAATTTAGATTATTTCCAAGAAAAACCGATTGCTGCACCTGCATCGTAAGCTTTCTCGAGCTAAACTGCTTGATTTTTAGGAATTTACTTTAACGTCCCAATATATAACTGAATAAGCTTTTTTTAGCGAATTTCCCCTATAGGGAAGAAGCTATTACCGTAGTCGGCATGATAAGACCTAAGCCCGGGACCATGATAACTTTTCGTTTTGAGGTCCCCAGACCCCAAAAACACCATTCGTTCGAAACTGTTTATATATATATGTGTGTGTGTGTGTGTGTGTGTGTCCATGAGCACGATAACTCTCGTGAAAATTATCCGATTTTGATGAAATTTGGTATAAACGAGTAAGGCAACATTTATGACTTTAAGTTCGAAAACCAGCCAGATCGCTCTATCCAAAGGGGTATTTTGGGGGGGGGGTTTGTACCCCAAAAATGGGTTTTTTGAATTTTTTATATACAATTTTGGAAATAGTCAAATTTTAGTTTTCCCCATTGGATTCAGCTTAAAAAACACACAATTTGGTATTTTGATCATTTCTCTACGTCAACTGGTTACCGAGATATTGAAAGTGCTAAACACAGTACGTTGTCTAATTTTATTCTTATGGAGGAAAATACAAATTGTATATCTCGCTTATTTATGAACATATATTGACGAAACTTGGGATACGGCTTCATCTGGTTGTGGACCATTGATATTTGCTCAAAAAATATTTGTTGCCAAAGGCTCCCGTAGCAGCAAACCTGCGTAGTCAGCCCCATGTTATTCTTATGGAGAATAAGTAACGTGTTATCTCCCTTCATTATGAAAATAAATTAACGAAATTTGGTATGTGACTTCAGCTAGTTGAGTTATATTGATATTAGCATAAAACCCCATTTTTTGTGTTCCTTGCTTCAGCAAACCTGCATACTCAGCCGCCATGTTATTCTTATGGAGAATAATTAAAATGTCATAAATTGTTTATTTATGAATGTATATTGATAAAACTTGGTATGTAGCTTCATGTGGTATTAAGATAAATATATATGCATTGGAAATTCGCTAAGTAAGCAGGTTTGCTGCTACGGGGGTATTTAAAAAAACCGCTGTTTTTACTGACTTAATATACAGAACACTGTATATATACAGAACACTTAATATACACTTCTTACTTATTCAGACCTCGCAATCTTGGTTTGAACAAACTTCGGTTTTTAGGGTTTTCTTTGATGTAGAGCGGTCCCTAAACAGTTAGTTAGGACAAACAATTGGGCAATTCATCAACAATATTTATGACGACTGTCCATTACTTCATCCGTTACTCTATGTTGTCCCCCCAGTCAGTGTGGTGACAGTTTCACCAGCGGTGGCCTAGGAGTCTGGCCTGAGGCAATCTGCCACCTCGGATGCCGGACGGATGCTGCGGTTGACGCCGGATGTTTTACGGATCACCTATCATCCCATCATTCTCCGCTCATCCGCCCAGTCTTATTGTTTTACCTTCGGCGTGTTTTATTTTCGTGGTGTTGTAGCGGATTTCCCTTTCGAGGATTTTTACAGGCAAAAGTGAGAAGGGGAATTTGGTGGGAGACACGTGTTCAGGGAAGATTTGATGCTTGGGGGCAATAAAAATGTGTATATATAGGTTTTTGTAACAACAAATATTTGGATATAACCGTATTTTATAATTCATTTATTCTTTTAATTATGGTTTATGGTTTTTTCGTAAAATAAATTAATCGTAAGTTGACAAAGTGGATACATTAGGAAAACGGTTAATATAAGATCAAGATTAAAGAACGCTACGGAAAAACCTTCTGAGTTCTGCGCTTTTTATCCGGAAATTCATTGCCTATAAGCTAATTGACCTTTGTATTCACCTGTCAAAATTCTTCACAAAATACATTTCTCTACACAAAAACAATGTTTTCGATTTTCAAATACAGAACATAATAGTAGTTAGGAAACAGTATTAGGTTTAAACTTTTGAAATTTAACCATGCAATTTCTTTAAACCCCGAGTAAATGAGGACATAAAGTAATTGGAGCAATTTCGTTATAGGAAGAGGAAATCGCCACTGTAACGTGCCTAAACTGTTTCTATTTGGGGATCCAGCGGTAGCATCGAGCTTGGCTGATTCACTGATGGGCTTAAAACGGATTATGGAGTATCAGAGTGCTCCCTGCCGCTCCGATGGGCTGACTGACGCCTTGCGGTTCCACCAACGTAGCTCAGCTAATAAGGTCGACGAGGAAATGTTTGTCAAATACCCCCGTCGCCGCAAACCAGCGTACTCAACCAATTCCCGATTCATACATATGGATCACATATCACATAAAGCTACTTACCAAGTTTTATTAAAATAGGTTTATAAATAAGTGACATACCATTTTATTGACCATCCACAAGATTTAAATTATTTTATAGGGCTAGGTTAGATGGATTGATGAAACAAGGACAAAAATAACAACAAATGGTTTGGTATGCAAATATCAATAGACCTCAACCAGATAAAGGCACATATCAAGTGTTGTTAATTTATATTCATAAATAAGAAAGATTTGGTTGTTCTCCATATGGGACAACGTACTGGGTTTAGAAATTGTAATATCTCAGTGACCAGTTGACGATTCAAAATCGTCAGAAATTCCTAAAATGTTTGTTTTTTAAGCTGAATCAATTGCGAACACATACATTTATTAAAAAGAATCTATGTAAAAACCCTTTTGAGGATCAACCCCCCAACCTCCTCTGGATTGATTTGTATGGTTTTCAAAGTCGAATGTTGTTTTACATAATTGTACAGAATTTCATCAAGTTTGAACTTGTTTTACGAAAGATTTCAAACTAAAAGCTATTATACTGCGCCTTCGAACACAATATACAAATTTGAACGATTGGTAGTATGACATATTGGCAACTCAGAACGAAAGTTTATCATGGTCCTGGGCCAAGGTTTTACCTTACCGACTAAAGTAACAGCTACTTCTGTGTAGCTAAACTCGCAAAAAGAAGTTTGACAAAAATGTATTATTACTTTAATTTTGCAATACACTCGCATATATCAATGCATGAAAAACGTTAGTTATATAATCGTCCCTTAGGTTAAACTTGACTTAAAGCGCATATTAACAAACATGACTAATAATTGAGTATAATATTCGTTACAGAAGAGATGTTACATGAGAAAATCAGCGTTTAGCTTAATGAAAAGGAGCTCATGGGTGTTTACATCTGCGATTTCACACTCCACACACTTGACTCGTGGATTAAGTGAAATAGAAAATTACTTTTAATATTACCACCAATTCCTTTAACTGTGAAACTGTTACATTTCAATAAAATACGATATAATATTTTAACAATATATATTATAGTTATTAATACAGTTTAACGCATAACGGGAAAATTAAAGCTAATATACTGAACAAACGTATTCAGACAAGTATTGAAGAGGAATTCGAAATACACCAACCCACATCTAGGCTATCAAATATATCGTTCGAGAAATAGTGTAGAATTAGAAAAAGGATTATTTTTTGATATGATATAAAATGGGACTGTATATTATGTACTAGGTAGAATATACTTAGCCAAACATAAATTGATAATGCATCGTGTAATTAATTAGTTAGTGCCATGTTTTGAGCTGGTGTATCTGCTTTAGACTGATCAAAGCGGTCGGGCGGGCAGGTATATTGGTGGATTTTCGCTCACTCCAGCTATTGCTTCTGTGATGTCATTATTAAACCAAACCACGACCTGTTTTCCTTTCCAAATCATATTCAAACGGTTTTGATTAAATTACATTAATGAAATACAACAATAAAATGTTTTATTGTCTGTAAAATGTGATGTCGAACTGGTCTGATGTGATATTATATATTTTTGTATATCATTTAGGTATTTAATTAAATTAATTATATAATAATTAATGTAATTATATATAACTTGAAAATCATCAAAATTATGGGATTAGAAACCAAGACATGTTATAGTCCATGTTAAAAAATGTGTAGCCTAGTACCAAAACAGGAAACTTACTAAAGTAGATTTAGAGTCGTCTTTTTAAAACGACAAACATTAAATAAGAAGAAAATAATAAAACAGAAAAAATGTTGGTAATACCTCACTAAAACGGCGTTGTTAATTACAATGTACATACGTAAATATTCGTTTATCGTTGAGTAGTTTGGTAGATGCGTTTGTCTATATAGTTAACGGCAAAACATATTTTACAGATTTAAAATTAATTAAAAAATGAAAATAACCTTTTTTATTAGTACGTTAAAGCCACCTTAACCTACAGAATACAAATTAAATGGATAAAGTAAAAACTGACGCTCGTATACCATTATGCATCCTGTTCTGCAAAACTTATGATGGCTGGCCTAGGATTTACCATACAGACTAAGGTAGCAGCTTCTACCCTACTGGGGAAATTCGCTAAAACGGGGAAGGACAGTTACACTTTTTCAAAACAGTTTTTAAATGGCATATAACATTTTATAGCATATTTTTAAGAAAACAACAAATTTAGGGGTTTGGACTGCTTTCCTTAAAAGAATTTGTGTGCTATATTAACACAAATGCAATTGGCGTTGGAAAAAAAATTCCGTCAAATTACAATTTCATCAAATAGGGTTATAGCTATTTAATCCTAAATTCTATAAAAAACATATGGCTATTTTTCACATACCATTTTTCACAGAAACATACAGTTCAATTCATACCCTTACACGGGCATATTTACATTTATTTACTAACTTTTCATTGTTCAGTTGATTACATAAATCATTTTTTCACAGTAAATAGTGTGACAACCGTTGAAGATAAAAGGAGATGTATTTTAGGTCTTTGTTACGGCAATGCCCGCATTCATTACAAATACAACATTGAATGTAAAACTAAATACCGATGAGTGGAGAAGGCGGGCATATCCAATTCCCTCATTTGTTTTCCCAAATCGGAAGTTTCGTTAATGAAGGTTCGTTGTGCTTGTTCGTCTTTAAATAGGGAAAATTCGCTATACTTATTCAACTTTAAGCAGAGAAACACAAATATAAGGAACTTCAATCCAAGAAAATAAACACTTGAATGACACTATTTATATCATTGCCATAGTAGGTTTCATGGAATATTAAGTCTTTTTCCCCATAGTAACAAAAATGCGTAAGAAATAATGTTTGAATCCGGATTTTAATAGTTGTATTTTGTTTAATTATCACGAATGTATGAATTAGAAATGATTCGTACTAACTAAACAAGTTAGCATCGGCTGCTACACTTTTCGAAAATCAAAATTAAAAGTTTCTAGTCAGAAAAGTAAAAGAAATGTTGGCTCGAATATTTCTTTTTCCTTAAAACTACCTTACTCTCAAAAAAGATTATTTGAAATCCGTCGCATTTATAAATAGGTAACATATTAAACATGGACATTGTATGCTAATATACTGTACTGTTAATGATTATCCGTATGTACTCAATATATATGAGTTTCCTTTTAATATGTATTCTATTGTTTTAATTATTGTGTTGTAGTTTGAAGTTTATTCTGGCGTAAATACTGTGTTATTGCAATGTTTGTAATGTATTGTTGTTTACCGATGGGAATGTGAGCTGGCGAATAGATGAATTGATCCGATACCGTCCAAGGTAAACAATAGATGTTTGTAATTAGCTGGATGTTTACTGGTGGTCATATTTCAATCTGGTTTGGAAAAATAAAACACGATTTTCATTCTCATCGTAATAAATTATATATTTGTCAAAGTCTATCTCTATAAGTAATTATCTCTATAGTAAGTTATTAATCATAATTTACAGTCACAGTTAACACTCAAAATACCATATGCATAATCATATACAATTATTAGATAGCAAATTGACTATCACGGGAAGCCTCAGATCTTAAAAACAACAGTAAAAATCACCTAATGTAAATATTTGGTCAACTTAAACGAATCAGACTTTTGAAATAGAGTAAATAGAGTTGTAAAAACATATCAACTTAAAAAACACCAATTTTCTTTGTCGCCGTATTTAAATGTTTGCCCTATTCAACGTTTAGCAGTGGTCGAAAACTGGCTAAGCTCATTCGATTGCCACGCGAAGAAATGCGAAGAGTGAAGTGTACACAATAATTCACCTAGTAAGTGTCGTGGTGGAAAGTGCTAGATTAGCGCTACTAAACCAACTGATATAACACCTACTACTAAAGCTCCGTCCCATGGGAATTCATATTAATTGTGACTAAATATATTCAATAGAGCGTACAAAAAATATAAAGCCTTGACACCTTATACTTATAAACTAAACTACTTTTTGCAGCTTATGTCAGCAATAAGATGTAGATGACTTGTAATTGAGTCGAAACCAGTTCCACTAGAAAGGAATTGATTGTGGAACCATAGACAGCAAAAGGTAGGTGAGTTGTTTTTTTAATAGAAAAATTGTTACGTTGTGGCATTGGAATTAAAGAGATTGCCATCCGTAAACCGCAGTAGCTTCATCCGATCGATCGAGTTGATTCTGTTATTACAGCGCCATACAATCTGGCCAGAGCCGCATTTCATTTATAAAATTGCCATCGGGCTAACAAAGAGCCGCCTACGGCAGCCATGGTGACGTAATCAATTGGCTGCAATGACAAGCTAACTAAAAATGTGCTCCCTGATATAATCTGAATCGCGGAATCGGACTTCCAAGTAGCACAGAGAAAGAGTCTATTTGTATTTAAAATGCTGTATTTGTGCAGCTACGTGTGACTATTTTTGTTGTATTTTATGTAATGCTACATATTGTAAGTGCGTCAAGTAATATGTGACTAAATAAAAAAGAATTATTGGATTTGATTTGTTTGTGCACGTGGTAACAAATTGGGACATAAAACTCCTCTGCCCTTTCTTATTGCCGATTCTGACGTAACTTAAACTAAAATTGAAGAGATGTTATTTCGGTCATTAGCCATCATTAAATGAGACGAACACGTTTTACGCCGTTTCGGGATCTGGAATCTGACCCCGTCTTCAGGTGAGAAAAATACCTGGAACATTACAAAAATTAAGTCAGTCCTGAAGCTTAGGTGATTTTTTTTCTGTTTCATCACAATGGACAAAACTTCAAGATGTAATTAAAATACCTTTAAGTTTAGCTTCACGTGCTAAAATAAATAACCAGTGTAGTATCAGAAAACCTTAAGCTATATGTTTACGTAGTCATTAATTTTTCCCATTTCCAAAATATACCTTTTTACAAGCTCTTAGCCGTTACTTACAATATAAAAAAAAACACCTTTAGGCAAATCAAATCATGACTGTACTAATTTAAATTATAGAAATAGTCATGGGAAACATAATTTACATAATCTACAAATTAACTTTTAAATACATAACAAAAATCGTAAGATTTTAATTTCGCATTGGGTCCGATTATCCGAACAAACCCCTGCCCCTGATTCTGGGGCGCAACTTCAAATAAAAACTTTCAAATTAAAATAAATTAAAACTTTTATTGAACAAAATAAGAAAACAGCTGTGTACAGTATTGAACTAATAACAAAGTAGAATAATATTCAGAACACTTTTACCACGTTAAAATAAATACTTGTGTGTGCTAAATGCACCTAGCGTCGCCCCTTAAAATGATTGGCAATCACTTAAAACCGAAAAACACCCTCGGAAAAAAATAAAAGTAGTTCCTCGGATGCTATGAAAATATTTTTCCCTTTTTCAACCCTTACGTAGTTCCTTAGGAAACTATATACATTTTTAGTCTTTAGTCTCCTCGGTGTAACATCACTAACTTATCAGTTCCCATCATCTGTAACGTTTGGTTTAAATGTTCATATTTCATCCAATTACGAAATGACAGACGCAACCATGTGGAATCGACAACTGTAAATACACTTAAGCTACTTGTCAGAAAAGCGCGGACCACATCTAAACACAGAATATTGCATAAGTAATATGCTTTTGGAAAGAGTGATGTACTGAAACATTTATTGGTTAGAATGTGCTTGAGGATAATGTTTAGAGCAAATGGTCAACAATCCATTGAATTGGTTTATGTAGGATTGTAAATTTCACCACCCTGCCAATTTTATAGTTTGTTATATAAAATTGGGTGTTTACGGGTTATGAGGTTGGTTGTGAGGGGGGAGATTGTTAAAAGAATCAAGCAGCAATTATTTAAGAGGGCTTAGTTTCTGGTGGATTTTATGATAACTTAGAAATTATTAGATTCCATACATTTAGATTATGAAACCCTCAATAATTTTATTTTACTTAATGTTCAGGCCGTTTCGATGGAAATTATACTATTTTAATAATGCGTATATATTGGTATTTACAAATTTACGACAATCTGATGTTGTTTGCAAATTAAAACTTACTTAAAAAATTGATTTAAAGATAAATTGAAACAATTGTGATATATTTGGTTTATTTCATCATGAAGATGATGTTGTGATGTTCAGAATGTTGATGTAATCGAGAACGCAGTTTTAATGTGGTATTTGTTAATACTGTTGTCAGTTTTTGATTTTCTTCTAAAAACATGTTTGGAATTAAAAGAGGTGACTTGAAATTTATTTCGGTAAACTAATGTCTTTTGTAACTCACCTTGATTTAACACATTCTGTAATAAAATATTGGGTTTTATTTCTTATAATTTTAAGGATATTTAATTAAATAATATTACAGAACAGCTGGACTCACATATAATAGGCAATACAAACAGAACAGCTGGACTCACATATAATAGGCAATACAAACAGAACAGCTGGACTCACATATAATAGGCAATACAAACAGAACAGCTGGACCCATATAATAGACAATACAACAGAACAGCTGGACTCACAAATAATAGGCAATACAACTTTTAATTTATGTATTTCATTAATGTATTTAATTTAATTAAAACCGTTTGAATGTGATTTGGAAAGGAAAGCAGGTCGTGGTTTGATTCAATAAAGACATCACAGAAGCAATAGCTTGGGTGAGCGAAAATCCACCAATATACCTGCTCGCCCGACTGCTTTGATCAGTCTAAAGCAGACGCCAGCTCAAAATGTGGCACCAACTAATTATACGATGCATTGCCAATTTGTGTTTGGCTTAATATTATCTAGTCCATAATGTAGTATTCCACTTTTATATCATATAAATAATAATCTTTTTCTTATTTATTCGACAAGCATAGTAACAACCATATTTGATTGACTATATGGGTTAATACATTTAGAATTAATTTTCATTATGTGTCTAGAAAACACCTTGTGAATACGTTTGTACAATATTGTGGTTAATTTCGTTCCCTTTATGCGTAAGATTGTGATGGATATTTACCGTAATAATGTATTGTTTTGGAATATCATATATTTTATTTGAACGGAACATTTTCGCGGGTAAAGAAATTTGTGGTATTTATAAAATTATTTAAACCAACAAATATTTATACAAATTCTTTTCTATTTCACTTAATCCACAAGTCAAGTGTGTGGAGTGTGAAATCGCAATGTAGATACCCATAAGCTCCTTTGCGTTAAGCTATAAACGCTGAGTTTCCCATGTAACATTTCTTCCATAACGAGTATTACACTATATTATTAGTCATGTTTGTTGTATTGAGCTTTAAGTCAAGTTTAAATTAGGGGAACTAAAGTAAAAAAAAACTACAGTAATAATTCATTTTTTATATACTTCTTTTTGCGAATTTCCTTTTGGGAAGAATTATGAAACTTGGTCAGTGGCTTCTTGTGGTAGTGATTTACATATTTGCGTTGGAAATGCGCTAAACTCTCATGTTTGTTACGTCGGGGTAGTATGTAATATACTCCCTTAGTCGTCATATGACGTTCAAATGAGAGGTCACTATGTTTAGGACTTAAAACTAGAGAAGTGGTTTGCGTCAACTTGTCATGCTTGGCGCAAGAAGTCCCCTGAGACTGGGAATAGTTGCAGGTAAGACTAAAACATTAAGAGTCTTCATCACCGGAAGTTGCCGGACGCCATCTTGTCGTTTTGCTCCATAAGCCCAATGTTAACTTTGTGCCTCCATTACTCCTCACCTGATCGTCACAAACAATTAATTTTGGTGTCAAATTGAAGGTTTCGTCGTCCTCTAGGGAAATACAATAGTCGAATTTTGATTTTGTTACAAATTAATGAGAACATGTACAGTGTTTCAGTTCAAAATTAAACTATTTATTATGAAAATATGGTTCCCAAATTAAAAAATTCGATATTGTATTTCCCTAGAAGACGGCGAAACCTTTAATTTGACACCAAAATGAATTGTATGTGACGATCAGGTGTGGAGTAATGGAGGCACAAAGTTAACATTGGCCTTATGGAGCAAAACTTCAAGATAGCGTCTAGCAACTTCCGGTGATGAAGACTCTTAAATATCACTCATCTCTGAATAAGAGTGTGTAAATGTAACGTCTTAAAAGTATTGTTTGAAAATATTTAAATTGTTATTATTAGTGAACACTTAAACGGAAATACGAAGAAGTAATATTTGTTTTTATAAACTGAAATAAACAATGGGAATGAAACATTATTTAAATAACAATTAAATTAAATAAACAGTCCTGAAACATTTAAAACGAGTTCGCACGCAGCGAGGGAAGTGAGGGAAGTGAATTTCCACAAAAAAAACTTTTAAAACTCAAAATCAGTGTAAAAACAAACATTTATTCCAATTTTTATTAAAATCTGAAAACATTGATTTTTGGCTGTCCTGATGCTCCTGGTTTTATTTACTTACCTGCAATGCTGGGAATACAATTTTGCGCATTATAAGGTTAGGAGAGGGTCCAGTCAGGCTTGAAAGTAGGCGTGAGGTTGCTGGGGATGAGGAAAGTACACCAACAAATGTAACAAACAGGCATTTCTAATGTAAAACCCCCATAAGACAACGTAAATATTTATGCTAGAATGACGAGAGAGGGCTTAAAACTTACGCCTCACTGATTCCCATCTTTTTACATGCATTAATTTTACATACGGGGCTTTTCTGACCTTTTTGGGCCCAAAAACCCAAAATTTTAAAGATTAATCCCCAAAAAAGGGGTTTAGAGTTTTCCGATTGTTTTGCCCAACGAGCTTGTCCAACTGATTTTAGAAAGGAACGTCCCTACCAAATTTGAAGTAAATTGGACAAAAAATGCGACCGCTAGAGTGAAAATACACGCGCACACACACACACACACACACACACACACACACACACACACACACACAAACACACACACACATATTACATACATTTTGAACGACCCCCAAAACGTGTTCAGGGGGTTCGTGTAGGAACGTATATGGTGGTCACGGGCTTAAGTTTCACCGTGCGGTCATGCTAATAGTTCACTTTCCATAGGAAATTCACTAACAAAATCATTGTGAAGCCATTCGATAGAACTTAAAAATGCATATATTGCTGTTAGAATTACAAGTAGACAAAAAGTTTTCGTTGTCTTATTTGACGATTACCTTATGAACTTTTTGACTAATTTATCCTAACATACCCAAGTTTAAAGTTAATAATATTTGAGAAACAAATGTCTTAAAAGCATTTATATTATTTGTAATACATGCTCCCTGAAGGATGTAGGTACTACAAATTATTCTCCAAATAGTTCTTTGTAGAGCCGCTTTCGAGTTTATAAAATTATCTGTATAACAGTAAACAGATTCTGACATTTATTGGGAATGCGACGCTAGTGGTCGGTGGGGGGGATACTTTGACGTAACGGCTCATCATCATCATCAAGAGGTTGTCTCGGATTTACCACTTGGTTAATGAGCCACTTCAATAAATTTATACTTAAATATACCAAAATCGCTAACAAGAAACGAGATTTTCGCAAACGCTTTAATGAAGACGGATTAATTAAACTGGAATTTGTTTCCTTCTCTTTGCCTCTCGAATCGGATGATAATAAATCAATCAATTAGAGAACTTTTTAATATGTCTCAAAATGATAAAAAAATGTAATGTTTATAGTTTTGTTGCTAATATTTAGTCTTTCGTTTACCAAAATCGCTAACAAGAAACGAGATTTCCACAAACGCTTTAATGAAGACGGATTAATTAAACTGGAATTTGTTTCCTTCTCTTTGCCTCTCGAATCGGATGATAATAGATCAATCCATTAGGGAACATTTTAATATGGCTGAAAATCATAAAAAAATTATGCTTCTAGTTTTGTTGCTAATATTTAGACTAGTTTCAAAGATAAAGAAATAAAATAAAATGTCCACTCGGATTGCGATCAATAAAATAATTAAGTAATATTTTACCTGCAATTCAGATATCTTTGTTTGGTATATTGGCGCTTTTAGCGAATTTCCCCTATAGGAAAGATGTTATTACCGTAGTCGGCATGGTAAGACCTAGGCCAAGGACCATGATAACTTTTTGTTTTGAGGTCCCCATGTGTCCGTGGGTGCGATAACTCTCGTAAAAAAGGGCTGATTTTGATGAAATTTGGTATAAACGTGTAAAGCAACATTTATGACTTTAATTTCGAAAACCAGCCATATCGCTTTATCTAAAGGGGTATTTTGGGGGGTTTTGTCTACCGAGATATTGAAAGTGCTAAACACAGTACGTTGTCTAATGTTATTCTTATGGAGGAAAATACAAATTTTATATCTCGCTTATTTATGAACATATATTGACGAAACTTGGTATACGGCTTTATCTGGTTGTGGTCTATTGATATTTGCTAAACAAATTTTTTGCTAAAGGTATCCGTAGCAGCAAACATGCGTACTTATCCCCCATATTATTCTTATGGAGATTAATCAAAATGGGATATATTGCTTATTTATGAATGTATATTGATGAAACTAGGTATGTGGCTTCACCTAGTTGAGTTACATTGATATTTGCATAGAAGCCAATTGTTTATGTTCCTTGTTTCAGCAAACCTATGTACTCATTTCCAATGTTATTCTTATGGAGAATAATTCAAATTGTATATAGTGCTTATTTGTGAATATATTTTTATGAAACTTGGTATGCGGCATTATGTGGTATTAAGACATATATTATGCATTGGAAATTCGCTCAGTGCGCAGGTTTGCTGCGACGGGAGTATTATGGTTTTTTATTCTACTCAGTTTCGTTACAAGTTTTCTTATTCGTTTTCATGAATAAAAACACAGTTAAAGTAGAAATCGAAAAGCTATTAAAAACAAAGATTAAGTTAAATATGTGATCGTTAAAACACTGAAACCCTGAAACTGAAATTTTACGTCAAATTATACGAGTTATTCTTTACAAAATAACGTAAACGTAAACGATAATGTCATTACTCTCCAAATTTCATCGTATACCAATGGTTTGCCGGCGTAATGCGTTCACCATACATTATTTTTTAATTATCTATGAAATCATTAAGGAATACAAACCTGGATGTAATAAAAGACATCTTACAACAATAAACAATATAAAAAACTTTATATTGTAAAAAAACATGATACTGTATTCACATAACATACCGTAAACATACATAACAGATGGTACAAGGCTATCGATTTCTACCAGTCACTCCGGTTATCATCAGGCCAATGATGATAACAGATTGACATTGACCTGATGATGACCGGTGTGACTGGTCGAAATCGATGACTGTTGGACTGTTTGGTGACTCACATCCCACTTGGCGCGCAAATACCGTGCCATTGCAGTTCATCCGCTACTATTCATTGTACATGAACAATATTCTTAACATAAATAATATATTTTAGTGGTATTGCACACATATATTTTGTTTTTCAGTAATAAACAGCATTTCTTTTTAATCAAAAGGTATAAGCTTTATTTCAGGAGGATAGACATTTTAATTTTCCAAAGTCACAAGGGGGTGGATATATCCCCCTGATCCCCCCCTACCTCGTTTCTACGCCACTGTATGACATTATAATCATATCTCATATCTGATCATTAGACACGTGCATAAACCATACAGAGAACTTATGACGCTATACTAATTTGTCGTCATATTGACGTTCATTGTAAATAGATTATATTGAGTCTTGGAACGTTTAGATATTTCCCAGTAAACTCAAAATATTAATATTTTAACAGATTTGAACCTTAATGCCAACATTATTAGACAATTAACTCAAGCTTACGGATATTAATAAATCTCAAAGAAATACTATTCCTTGTTACCACTATCCGACAATAAATCATTGGATTAACTATTATGGAATATATATGAATGTTCCTTTCGTTGTTGAAGCATCAGATATTCGGAAAAGTTACTTCATCTTTGAAATTAAAATGCAAGGAAAACGTTCTGACTAATTAATCAAATACTAGATAAACCAGTACTTTCACAGTTGGAATCGAAACACAAAACTCTTCACGGGCCCAAACCCAACGGTTTTTCTTCAAAACTTTAATTCAGTGTGATAAAATTCGGGTTCTTAAAATAATGAATTACTGGCTATCCAGTGATTGCAGGTATTAACGTCATCGCCTAAACTGATTGGTGTGGCTGAACATCAATATAGTATCGCTTGCGCCGTAGGCTGCTCTAATGAATTTCCGGCTATCCAGTGAGTGCAGGTATTAACGTCATCGCCTAAAGTGATTGGTGTGGCTGAACATCCATATAGAATCGCTGGCGCCGTAGGCTGCTCTAATGAATTACTGGCTATCCAGTGATTGCAGGTATTAACGTCATCGCCTAAACTGATTGGTGTGGCTGAACATTAATATAGTATCGCTGGTGCCGTAGGCTGCTCTAATGAGTTACTGGCTATCCAGTGATTGCAGGTATTAACGTCATCGCCTAAACTGATTGCTGTGGCTGAACATCAATATAGTATTGCTGGTGCCGTAGGCTGCTCTAATGAATTACTGGCTATCCAGTGATTGCAGGTATTAACGTCATCGCCTAAACTGATTGGTGTGGCTGAACATCAATATAGTATCGCTGGTGCCGTAGGCTGCTCTAATGAATTACTGGGTATCCAGTGATTGCAGGTATTAACGTCATCACCTAAACTAATTGGTGTGGCTGAACATCAATATAGTATCGCTGGTGCCGTAGGCTGCTCTAATGAATTAATGGCTATCCAGTGATTGCAGGTATTAACGTTATCGCCTAAACTGATTGGTGTTGCTGAACATCAATATAGTATCGCTGGTGCCGTAGGCTGCTCTAATGAATTATTGGCTATCCAGTGATTGCAGGTATTAACGTCATCGCCTAAACTGATTGGTGTGGCTGAACATCAATATAGTATCGCTGGCGCCGTAGGCTGCTCTAATGAATTACTGGCTATCCAGTGATTGCAGATATTAACGTCATCGCCTAAACTGATTGGTGTGGCTGAACATCAATATAGTATCGCTGGCGCCGTAGGCTGCTCTAATGAATTACTGGCTATCCAGTGATTGCAGGTACGAACGTTATCGCATAAACTGATTGGTGTGGCTGAACATCAATATAGTATCGCTGTCGCCGTAGGCTGCTCTAATGAATTACTGGCTATCCAGTGATTGCAGGTATTAACGTCATCGCCTAAACTGATTGGTGTGGCTGAAAATCAATATAGTATCGCTTGCGCCGTAGGCTGCTCTAATGAATTACTGGCTATCCAGTGATTGAAGGTACTTACGTTATCACCTAAACTGATTGGTGTGGCTGAACATCAATATAGTATCGCTGGCGCCGTAGGCTGCTCTAATGAATTACTGGCTATCCAGTGATTGCAGGTATTAACGTTATCGCCTAATCTGATTGGTGTGGCTGAACATCAATATAGTATCGCTGGCGCTGTAGGCTGCTCTAATGAATTAATGGCTATCCAGTGATAGCAGGTATTAACGTCATCGCCTAAACTGATTGGTGTGGCTGAACATTAATATAGTATCGCTGGTGCCGTAGGCTGCTCTAATGAATTACTGGCTATCCAGTGATGCAGGTATTAACGTTATCGCCTAATCTGATTGGTGTGGCTGAACATCAATATAGTATCGCTGGCGCCGCAGGCTGCTCTAATGAATTACTGGCTATCCAGTGATTGCAGGTATTAACGTCATCGCCTAAACTGATTGGTGTGGCTGAACATCAATATAGTATCGCTGGTGCCGTAGGTTGCTCTAATGAATTACTGGCTATCCAGTGATTGCAGGTACGAACGTCATCACCTAAACTGATTGGTGTGGCTGAACATCAATATATAATCGCTAGTGCCGTAGGCTGCTCTAATGAATTACTGGCTATCCAGTGATGCAGGTATTAACGTTATCGCCTAATCTGATTGGTGTGGCTGAACATCAATATAGTATCGCTGGCGCCGCAGGCTGCTCTAATGAATTACTGGCTATCCAGTGATTGCAGGTATTAACGTCATCGCCTAAACTGATTGGTGTGGCTGAACATCAATATAGTATCGCTGGTGCCGTAGGTTGCTCTAATGAATTACTGGCTATCCAGTGATTGCAGGTACGAAGGTCATCACCTAAACTGATTGGTGTGGCTGAACATCAATATATAATCGCTAGTGCCGTAGGCTGCTCTAATGAATTACTGGCTATCCAGTGATTGCAGGTATTAACGTTATCGCCTTAACTGATTGGTGTGGCTGAACATCATTATAGTATCGCTGTCGCCGTAGGCTGCTCTAATGAATTACTGGCTATCCAGTGATTGCAGGTATTAACGTCATCGCCTAATCTGATTGGTGTGGCTGAACATCAATATAGTATCGCTGGCGCCGTAGGCTGCTCTAATGAATTACTGGCTATCCAGTGATTGCAGGTATTAACGTCATCGCCTAATCTTATTGGTGTGGCTGAACATCAATATAGTATCGCAGGCGGCGTAGGCTGCTCTAATGAATTACTGGCTATCTAGTGATTGCAGGTATTAACGTCATCGTCTAAACTGATTGGTGTGGCTGAACATCAATATAGTATCGCTGGCGCCGTAGGCTGCTCTAATGAATTACTGGCTATCCAGTGATTGCAGGTACGAACGTCATCGCCTAAACTGATTGGTGTGGCTGAACATCAATATAGTATCGCTGGTGCCGTAGGCTGCTCTAATGAATTACTGGCTATCCAGTGATTGCAGGTATTAACGTTATCGCCTAAACTGATTGGTGTGGCTGAACATCAATATAGTATCGCTGGCGCCGTAGAATGCTCTAATGAATTACTGGCTATCCAGTGATTGCAGGTATTAACGTTATCGCCCAATCTGATTGGTGTGGCTGAACATCAATTTAGTATCGCTGGCACTGTAGGCTGCTCTTATGAATTACTGGCTATCCAGTGATTGCAGGTATTAACGTCATCGCCTAAACTGATTGGTGTGGCTGAACATCAATATAGTATCGCTGGCGCCGTAGGCTGCTCTAATGAATTACTGGCTATCCAGTGATTGCAGGTATTAACGTTATCGCCCAATCTGATTGGTGGGGCTGAACATCAATTTAGTATCGCTGGCACTGTAGGCTGCTCTTATAAATTACTGGCTATCCAGTGATTGCAGGTATTAACGTCATCGCCTAAACTGATTGGTGTTGCTGAACATCAATATAGTATCGCTGTGCCGTAGGCTGCTCTAATGAATTACTGGCTATCCAGTGATTGCAGGTATTAACGTCATTGCCTAAACTGATTGGTGTTGCTGAACATCAATATAGTATCGCTGGCGCCGTAGGCTGCTCTAATGAATTACTGGCTATCCAGTGATTGCAGGTATTAACGTCATCGCCTAAACTGATTGGTGTGGCTGAACATCAATATAGTATGGCTGGCGCCGTAGGCTGCTCTAATGAATTACTGGCTATCAAGTGATTGCAGGTATTAACGTCATCACCTAAACTGATTGGTGTGGCTGAACATCAATATAGTATCGCTGGCGCCGTAGGCTGCTCTAATGAATTACTGGCTATCCAGTGATTGTAGGTATTAACGTTATCGCCTAAACTGATTGGTGTGGCTTAACATCAATATAGTATCGCTGGCGCCGTAGGCTGCTCTAATGAATTACTGGCTATCCAGTGATTGTAGGTATTAACGTCATCGCCTAAACTGATTGGTGTGGCTGAACATCAATATAGTATCGCTGGCGCCGTAGGCTGCTCTAATGAATTACTGGCTATCCAGTGATTGCAGGTATTTACGTCATCACCTAAACTGATTGGTGTGGCTGAACATTAATATAGTATCGCTGGTGCCGTAGGCTGCTCTAATGAATTACTGGCTATCCAGTCATTGCAGGTATTAACGTTATCGCCTAAACTGATTGGTGTTGCTGAACATCAATATAGTATCGCTGGTGCCGTAGGCTGCTCTAATGAATTACTGGCTATCCAGTGATTGCAGGTCTTAACGTCATCGACTAAACTGATTGGTGTGGCTGAACATCAATATAGTATCGCTGGCGCCGTAGGCTGCTCTAATGAATTACTGGCTATCAAGTGATTGCAGGTACTAACGTCATCACCTAAACTGATTGGTGTGGCTGAACATCAATATAGTATCGCTGGCGCCGCAGGCTGCTCTAATGAATTACTGGCTATCCAGTGATTGCAGGTATTAACGTCATCGCCTAAACTGATTGGTGTGGTTGAACATCAATATAGTATCGCTGGTGCCGTAGGCTGCTCTAATGAATTACTGGCTATCCAGTGATTGCAGGCATTTACGTCATCACCTAAACTGATTGGTGTGGCTGAACATCAATATAGTATCGCTGGTGCCGTAGGCTGCTCTAATGAATTACTGGCTATCCAGTCATTGCAGGTATTAACGTTATCGCCTAAACTGATTGGTGTTGCTGGACATCAATATAGTATCGCTGGTGCCGTAGGCAACTCTAATGAATTACTGGCTATCCAGTGATTGCAGGCATTTACGTCATCACCTAAACTGATTGGTGTGGCTGAACATCAATATAGTATCGCTGGTGCCGTAGGCTGCTCTAATGAATTACTGGCTATCCAGTCATTGCAGGTATTAACGTTATCGCCTAAACTGATTGGTGTTGCTGGACATCAATATAGTATCGCTGGTGCCGTAGGCAACTCTAATGAATTACTGGCTATCCAGTGATTGCAGGTCTTAACGTCATCGCCTAAACTGATTGGTGTGGCTGAACATCAATATAGTATCGCTGGCGCCGTAGGCTGCTCTAATGAATTACTGGCTATCCAGTGATTGCAGGTATTAACGTCATCGCCTAAACTGATTGGTGTGGCTGAACATTAATATAGTATCGCTGGCGCCGTAGGCTGCTCTAATGAATTACTTGCTATCCAGTGATTGCAGGTACGAACGTCATCGCCTAAACTGATTGGTGTGGCTGAACATCAATATAGTATCGCTGGTGCCGTAGGCTGCTCTAATGAATTACTGGCTATCCAGTGATTACAGGTATTAACGTTATCGCCTAAACTGATTGGTGTGGCTGAACATCCATATAGTATCGCTGGTGCCGTAGGCTGCTCTAATGAATTACAGGCTATCCAGTGATTGCAGATATAAACGTCATCACCTAAACTGATTGGTGTGGCTGAACATCAATATAGTATCGCTGGCGCCGCAGGCTGCTCTAATGAATGACTGGCTATCCAGTGATATGAGGTATTAACGTCATCGCCTAAACTGATTGGTGTGGCTGAACATCCATATAGTATCGCTGGCGCCGTAGGCTGCTCTAATGAATTACTGGCTATCCAGTGATTGCAGGTATTAACGTCATCGCCTAATCTGATTGGTGTGGCTGAACATCAATATAGTATCGCTGGCGCCGTAGGCTGCTCTAATGAATTACTGGCTATCCAGTGATTGCAGGTATTAACGTTATCGCCTAATCTTATTGGTGTGGCTGAACATCAATATAGTATCGCTGGCGCCGTAGGCTGCTCTAATGAATTACTGGCTATCCAGTGATTGCAGGTATTAACGTTATCGCCTAAAATGACTGGAGTGGCTTAACATCAATATAGTATCGCTGGTGCCGTAGGCTGCTCTATTGAATTACTGGCTATCTAGTGATTGCAGGTATTAACGTCATCGTCTAAACTGATTGGTGTGGCTGAACATCAATATAGTATCGCTGGCGCCGTAGGCTGCTCTAATGAATTACTGGCTATCCAGTGATTGCAGGTACGAACGTCATCGCCTAAACTGATTGGTGTGGCTGAACATCAATATAGTATAGCTGGTGCCGTAGGCTGCTCTAATGAATTACTGGCTATCCAGTGATTGCAGGTATTAACGTTATCGCCTAAACTGATTGGTGTGGCTGAACATCAATATAGTATCGCTGGCGCCGTAGGCTGCTCTAATGAATTACTGGCTATCCAGTGATTGCAGGTATTAACGTTATCGCCCAATCTGATTGGTGTGGCTGAACATCAATATAGTATCGCTGGCGCTGTAGGCTGCTCTAATGAATTACTGGCTATCCAGTGATTGCAGGTATTAACGTTATCGCCTAAACTGATTGGTGTGGTTGAACATCAATATAGTATCGCTGGTGCCGTAGGCTGCTCTGATGAATTACTGGCTATCCAGTGATTGTAGGTATTAACGTCATCGCCTAAACTGATTGGTGTGGCTGAGCCTCAATATAGTATCGCTGTCGCCGTAGGCTGCTCTAATGAATTACTGGCTATCCAGTGATTGCAGGTATTAACGTCATCGCCTAAACTGATTGGTGTGGCTGAACATTAATATAGTATCGCTGGTGCCGTAGGCTGCTCTAATGAATTACTGGCTATCCAGTCATTGCAGGTATTAACGTTATCGCCTAAACTGATTGGTGTTGCTGAACATCAATATAGTATCGCTGGTGCCGTAGGCAACTCTAATGAATTACTGGCTATCCAGTGATTGCAGGTCTTAACGTCATCGCCTAAACTGATTGGTGTGGCTGAACATCAATATAGTATCGCTGGCGCCGTAGGCTGCTCTAATGAATTACTGGCTATCCAGTGATTGCAGGTATTAACGTCATCGCCTAAACTGATTGGTGTGGCTGAACATTAATATAGTATCGCTGGCGCCGTAGGCTGCTCTAATGAATTACTTGCTATCCAGTGATTGCAGGTACGAACGTCATCGCCTAAACTGATTGGTGTGGCTGAACATCAATATAGTATCGCTGGTGCCGTAGGCTGCTCTAATGAATTACTGGCTATCCAGTGATTACAGGTATTAACGTTATCGCCTAAACTGATTGGTGTGGCTGAACATCCATATAGTATCGCTGGTGCCGTAGGCTGCTCTAATGAATTACAGGCTATCCAGTGATTGCAGGTATAAACGTCATCACCTAAACTGATTGGTGTGGCTGAACATCAATATAGTATCGCTGGCGCCGCAGGCTGCTCTAATGAATGACTGGCTATCCAGTGATATGAGGTATTAACGTCATCGCCTAAACTGATTGGTGTGGCTGAACATCCATATAGTATCGCTGGCGCCGTAGGCTGCTCTAATGAATTACTGGCTATCCAGTGATTGCAGGTATTAACGTCATCGCCTAATCTGATTGGTGTGGCTGAACATCAATATAGTATCGCTGGCGCCGTAGGCTGCTCTAATGAATTACTGGCTATCCAGTGATTGCAGGTATTAACGTTATCGCCTAATCTTATTGGTGTGGCTGAACATCAATATAGTATCGCTGGCGCCGTAGGCTGCTCTAATGAATTACTGGCTATCCAGTGATTGCAGGTATTAACGTTATCGCCTAAAATGACTGGAGTGGCTTAACATCAATATAGTATCGCTGGTGCCGTAGGCTGCTCTATTGAATTACTGGCTATCTAGTGATTGCAGGTATTAACGTCATCGTCTAAACTGATTGGTGTGGCTGAACATCAATATAGTATCGCTGGCGCCGTAGGCTGCTCTAATGAATTACTGGCTATCCAGTGATTGCAGGTACGAACGTCATCGCCTATACTGATTGGTGTGGCTGAACATCAATATAGTATAGCTGGTGCCGTAGGCTGCTCTAATGAATTACTGGCTATCCAGTGATTGCAGGTATTAACGTTATCGCCTAAACTGATTGGTGTGGCTGAACATCAATATAGTATCGCTGGCGCCGTAGGCTGCTCTAATGAATTACTGGCTATCCAGTGATTGCAGGTATTAACGTTATCGCCCAATCTGATTGGTGTGGCTGAACATCAATATAGTATCGCTGGCGCTGTAGGCTGCTCTAATGAATTACTGGCTATCCAGTGATTGCAGGTATTAACGTTATCGCCTAAACTGATTGGTGTGGTTGAACATCAATATAGTATCGCTGGTGCCGTAGGCTGCTCTGATGAATTACTGGCTATCCAGTGATTGTAGGTATTAACGTCATCGCCTAAACTGATTGGTGTGGCTGAGCCTCAATATAGTATCGCTGTCGCCGTAGGCTGCTCTAATGAATTACTGGCTATCCAGTGATTGCAGGTATTAACGTCATCGCCTAAACTGATTGGTGTGGCTGAACATTAATATAGTATCGCTGGTGCCGTAGGCTGCTCTAATGAATTACTGGCTATCCAGTGATTGCAGGTATTAACGTCATCGCCTAAACTGATTGGTGTGGCTGAACATCAATATAGTATAGCTGGTGCCGTAGGCTGCTCTAATGTATTACTGGCTATCCAGTGATTGCAGGTATTAACGTTATCGCCTAAACTGATTGGTGTGGCTGAACATCAATATAGTATCGCTGGTGCCGTAGGCTGCTCTAATGAATTACTGGCTATCCAGTGATTGCAGGTATTAACGTCATCGCCTAAACTGATTGGTGTGGCTGAACATCAATATAGTATAGCTGGTGCCGTAGGCTGCTCTAATGAATTACTGGCTATCCAGTGATTGCAGGTATTAACGTTATCGCCTAAACTGATTGGTGTGGCTGAACATCAATATAGTATAGCTGGTGCCGTAGGCTCCTCTTATGAATTACTGGCTATCCAGTGATTGCAGGTATTAACGTTATCGCCTAAACTGATTTGTGTGGCTGAACATCAATATAGTATAGCTGGTGCCGTAGGCTGCTCTAATGAATTACTGGCTATCCAGTGATTGCAGGTATTAACGTTATCGCCTAAACTGATTGGTGTGGCTGAACATCAATATAGTATAGCTGGTGCCGTAGGCTGCTCTAATGAATTACTGGCTATCCAGTGATTGCAGGTATTAACGTTATCGCCTAAACTGATTGGTGTGGCTGAACATCAATATAGTATCGCTGGCGCCGTAGGCTGCTCTAATGAATTACTGGCTATCCAGTGATTGCAGGTATTAACGTTATCGCCCAATCTGATTGGTGTGGCTGAACATCAATATAGTATCGCTGGTGCCGTAGGCTGCTCTGATGAATTACTGGCTATCCAGTGATTGTAGGTATTAACGTTATCGCCTAAACTGATTGGTGTGGTTGAACATCAATATAGTATCGCTGGCGCCGTAGGCTGCTCTAATGAATTACTGGCTATCCAGTGATTGTAGGTATTAACGTCATCGCCTAAACTAATTGGTGTGGCTGAACATCAATATAGTATCGCTGTCGCCGTAGGCTGCTCTAATGAATTACTGGCTATCCAGTGATTGCAGGTATTAACGTCATCGCCTAAACTGATTGGTGTGGCTGAGCATCAATATAGTATCGCTGGCGCTGTAGGCTGCTCTAATGAATTACTGGCTATCCAGTGATTGCAAGTATTAACGTCATCGCCTAAACTGATTGGTGTGGCTGAACATCAATATATTATCGCTGGCGCCGTAGGCTGCTCTAATGAATTACTGGCTATCAAGTGATTGCAGGTATTAACGTCATCACCTAAACTGATTGGTGTGGCTGAACATCAATATAGTATCGCTGGCGCCGTAGGCTGCTCTAATGAATTACTGGCTATCCAGTGATTGCAGGTATTAACGTCATCGCCTAAACTGATTGGTGTGGTTGAACATCAATGTAGTATCGCTGGTGCCGTAGGCTGCTCTAATGAATTACTGGCTATCCAGTGATTGCAGGTATTAACGTTATCGCCTAATCTGATTGGTGTGGCTGAACATCAATATAGTATCGCTGGCGCCGCAGGCTGCTCTAATGAATTACTGGCTATCCAGTGATTGCAGGTATTAACGTCATCGCCTAAACTGATTGGTGTGGCTGAACATCAATATAGTATCGCTGGCGCCGTAGGCTGCTCTAATGAATTACTGGCTATCCAGTGATTGCAGGTACGAACATCATCGCCTAAACTGATTGGTGTGGCTGAACATCAATATAGTATCGCTGTTGCCGTAGGCTGCTCTAATGAATTACTGGCTATCCAGTGATTGCAGGTATTAACGTTATCGCCTAAACTGATTGGTGTGGCTGAACATGAATATAGTATTGCTTGCGCCGTAGGCTGCTCTAATGAATTACTGGATATCCAGTGATTGCAGGTATTAACGTTATCGCCTAAACTGATTGGTGTGGCTGAACATCAATATAGTATCGCTGGCACCGTAGGCTGCTCTAATGAATTACTGGCTATTTAGTGATTGCAAGTATTAACGTCATCGCCTAAACTGATTGGTGTGGCTGAACATCAATATAGTATCGCTGGCACTGTAGCCTGCTCTAATGAATTACTGGCTATCCAGTGATTGCAGGTATTAACGTCATCGCCTAAACTGATTGGTGTGGCTGAACATCAATATAGTATCGCTGGCGCCGTAGGCTGCTCTAATGAATTACTGGCTATCCAGTGATTGCAGGTATTAACGTCATCACCTAAACTGATTGGTGTGGCTGAACATCAATATAGTATCGCTGGCGCCGCCGGCTGCTCTAATGAATTACTGGCTATCCAGTGTTTGCAGGTATTAACGTCATCGCCTAAACTGATTGGTGTGGTTGAACATCAATATAGTATCGCCTGTGCCGTAGGCTGCTCTAATAAATTACTGGCTATCCAGTGATTGCAGGTATTAACGTTATCGCCTAATCCGATTGGTGTGGCTGAACATCAATATAGTATCGCTGGTGCCGCAGGCTGCTCTAATGAATTACTGGCTATCCAGTGATTGCAGGTATTAACGTCATCGCCTAAACTGATTGGTGTGGCTGAACATCAATATAGTATCGCTGGCGCCGTAGGCTGCTCTAATGAATTACTGGCTATCCAGTGATTGCAGGTACGAACGTCATCGCCTAAACTGATTGGTGTGGCTGAACATCAATATAGTATCGCTGTTGCCGTAGGCTGCTCTAATGAATTACTGTCTATCCAGTGATTGCAGGTATTAACGTCATCGCCTAAACTGATTGGTGTGGCTGAACATCAATATAGTATTGCTTGCGCCATAGGCTGCTCTAATGAATTACTGGATATCCAGTGATTGCAGGTATTAACATTATCGCCTAAACTGATTGGTGTGGCTGAACATCAATATAGTATCGCTGGCGCCGTAGGCTGCTCTAATGAATTACTGGCTATCCAGTGATTGCAGGTATTAACGTTATCGCCTAAACTGATTGGTGTGGCTGAACATCAATATAGTATCGCTGGCGCCGTCTGCTGCTCTAATGAATTACTGGCTATCCAGTGATTGTAGGTATTAACGTCATCGCCTAAACTGATTGGTGTGGCTGAACATGAATATAGTATCGCTTGCGCCGTAGGCTGCTCTAATGAATTACTGGATATCCAGTGATTGCAGGTATTAACGTTATCGCCTAAACTGATTGGTGTGGCTGAACATCAATATAGTATCGCTGGCGCCGTAGGCTGCTCTAATGAATTACTGGCTATCCAGTGATTGCAGGTATTAACGTTATCGCCTAAACTGATTGGTGTGGCTGAACATCAATATAGTATCGCTGGCGCCGTAGGCTGCTCTAATGAATTACTGGCTATCCAGTGATTGCAGGTATTAACATCATCGCCTAAACTGGTTGGTGTGGCTGAACATCAATATAGTATCGCTGGCGCCGTAGGCTGCTCTAATGAATTACTGGCTATCCAGTGATTGCAGGTATTAACGTCGTTGCCTAAACTGATTGGTGTGGCTGAACATCAATATAGTTAGAATCGTTGGCGCCGTAGGCTGCTCCATATTTGGGGATTGGGGAGCTCATGAACAAAATCCGGCTCTATCCTAATTGAGCCAGTGTACAATGTATTGAAAAAAATAAAATATAGAACAAGTACGATGTATGGATATTGGTATATTAACGTAGATCCAGTCAAATACCATGTTACATATTTAACTGATTTATTTATTTACAAACGGTATTAATTATTTTTTTTTAAGAGTACCGAATTTGTTAAATAAAAACATATATCTCGACGCGAAGTACACTATGCCTTCAACACAGCAACCCTGCGTACTCAGCGAATTTCAAATGTATAGAGGTACCTTTTTCCACACAAGGCCTCTTACCAAGTTTCATCAATAAATTGGAATAAATAAACAATATTTGACATGCTATTTATCCTCCATAAGAGAACAACTGAGTAACAGGTTTTTTGCAACGAATGGGGAAAAATCTTTTTTTGTGGAACTCTCTACTTTTTCCCTTCAGGGTGCAATCGGTCTCGTTATTGATATCTGTATACAAATTTGAACGAATGGTGTATGTGGCCAGTCTAGGAGATCCCAGAACAAAAATGTACGGTCTCGTGATTAATTCTTACCATGCTGACAAAGTTAATAGCTTCTTCCCATTGGGAAAATTCGCTAAACGTGATTAAAACACAAACTATCCATAATCGGCTATATTCGAACTCGAGTCTATCGCTTGAGGCATCAGCGCTACCTTTGAGCCACACAATTAGAACGAGCCTATTTTCCACCATAATAAGATTTTAGCAACGGATTACGTTATAAATTCTTTTCTCTGGCCCTCAAAAATATAATAACTTACTAAAATGTCATTTGTTACCTCAATAATGTTGTGCTTGACCTTAAAAAAGAATTTAAAAAAAAATCAGACGTTCCATTCGAAATTAATTGTATTACAATCGCCCCTACCCTCCACGCTCCCATTTAAGCGGATTCTGCCATTTATTGCCCTCTGTGTAAGAGAGACAAGGTATTATGGTTGTAAAAGTTAAATAATTACCGTCACATATACAATAGCCACTCCCCTGTGGAGTAAATTCGCGTGTTTATTAGAAAATCTGTTTATAAAAAGAGTAACGCGATTTTTGTGGCAAGGAGTCCATCTAAACTATTAGGCCTTGTTTGTTTTGTAGCTTAACGCCTAAATGTGCCTTTTGGGGTTAAGAAAACATTCACCTTCAGGGCTTTACCTCCTGTGATTTTAAAATTCCAATGTTAATCTTACGGAAGAATAGAAATCAATTTATTTGAACATAGCTGTTGATGCTAACAAAACGTAGTGCAGAAGAAAATAACAGCTGTTTAAGGCTAACTTTGCGAATGGCATCACAATATAAATTAATAAGACCGTAAATAGCTGGTAATCCCAAAAGAAAAATATTGGCTCAAATTCGAGAACTGGGTTGGCGTGAACGAACTAATCAACTTAAGCTCGATATTGGAAGTATGCGGTGACGGAGTAATTTATACGACCCTCGTTAGTCTATCACGCCGCAGACCCTGTGCGGTTGCAAGGTTTGATGTTGGCAATACCTCATACCTCTAAACCACAGGTAGCAGGGTTGGATGTCTCTCACTCGGTGGTGTTATTAGTTTGATTAAACTACGTGTCGTGTCGAGGGGAGAATATTCCTGACTATTTACAGTGGCATGAGACATAACATTTTTATCAAGATTAGATAATTACGTTGAATGCGCTGAATATCCAGACGTGTGAAAATAAATAAATTATCATTTAATTTAACTGACATATTACAATATTTTAACTATATATTATTTATGTACATTGAAAATTATTATTAACAGTGATAGTGTGTTATTATCAATCAAACCGTAGAAGTAAGGTGTTGTTGATAAATATAAGGTGTCTCCTAAATGATCAGCTATTTAAATAACGGTTGGTAAAATATATCGTGGGCTTCTATGCACGCTACTGCATATTGACTACTCAACATAAGGAACGTACTACAAAACTATGTCGTTGCATATAATACTAATTAAATTTCCATGGGAGTAAAAATATTCCTGAATAACGATAGTAAAATACAAACTAACCTATTGAAACTAAATCTGTAAACGTGTGAAGCATATTTGTAAAATTATACCCTTTTCTGGTACATACTGTGCTATATGTAATCACTGAATGTGGGCAAAACCCTCGTGGAAGTTAGTATACATATTTCGATATTTTAATCACCTTATGGTAAGAAGATCAGACAACATCTCTCGCTGAATCCAAAGAATAGAACTGACATAACAAAATACGTATTAAAGACTAAACAAAGTATCTTTCTTGTCGACTAACAAACTTTACGATTTTGTCTTCTCCTTAAGGTTTACGTTTCCAAGCCCGAGCTCGGAGGGAGCGCTGTGAACCCTGTACAGCACAAATCATCGAGGGCGGGGCTATAGAGCGCACTAATCCATCCTTTACCCTAGCCCTAATTACGCTCTAGATGTAGCTTTGGATCCTTTATTGCTGCTTTGAGCCCTTAATTAAATTGTAAATCAATCTAGCAGAAAAACACAATTCCTCTCGAATTCAGTAAATATTTTCTCGCGCTTTGAATTATCAGCTAATAAGAGCTTAAAAGCGAATGGTGATTATCATTATTTTCTAAGCAAATTTATATTTTGCATTCGAATATGCATGATTTTAAAAATTTAATTGGGGCCTAACATAATTTTAACAGTTTCGTTATTTTTTTAAATTAATTTTGGCGTATTATTCTCACATGCTTTTTACGTTTTACCTTGATACAGTCTTACACACTAAAAATATATCTACTAATATATCTACTCATAAACTGCACTTCTACTGTACACAAGACAGTACATTCACACAGCATTCGGACAAAGGAAATGATTCAGGATATTTAACAATTGCATTGATCCTCAATTATTACAAGATCCTCAATTACAAGAAGATCGATCAGGCCATTGAATATATTTTGTGGCTGTAGGATGTATTCGGTCACACCCTCTATGAGACGAAGCGTAAAGTAATGAATGAAACGTACGTGAAGTACGTGACATAATGAATGAGTGAATGGTTGAAGTTACGTAAACCTATATTTCAGTTGTAAATTAATGGCTTAATAGATCAGATCTAAGGACTTTTATAATTATTGGTTTATTTTAAGAGTTTATTTATAGTGAATTTGATCTATACAAGTTTTAATATCGTGATGCCACTGACCTGGAAATAATCTGGTGGCGATTCGGTGCTATTTATACAAGTTAACTGGACAAAAGACAGAAAATCCATACCTATTTCATGATACAAGTAATTAAAAATACCTTCGCATTGCTTTTCTTCATTCTACCTAATTAAAAAATACCATCGCATTGCTTTTCTTCATTCTACCTATTATTAGTTATTATTTGATCCTATATTCTTCCCCTTGCTTTTAATATAATCCAAAAGAATGCGTTCTTTTGCTGTCTATCGCCAGGGAGTCCTTATGACAATTTTTTTATTAACAAAAATGAGCGCAATAATTGGCAGTTTAAAGGATCTATCACATCCAACCGTTCTTTGAAGATAATTAAAAGCGCTATAATGATTAACTTGATTAAGATTAAGAAATTTGGGCTTGTAATGGGATTGATTTTAAAATTCGGTATGTATTATATATAAGTTATAAGTCAACTTCCAACAGTCATCCGGCATGGCTTAGCGTTAGTTTCCAGTCATTAAATGTGTCCGCATTGCATGAATTACATGTATAAAAGTGGTAACATATGAAAATTCCACATTTACTTAAAATATATTTGCTGTTTCTCGTTTTAGCGAATTTCCCCTATAGGGAAGAAGCTATTACCGTAGCCCGACCATGGTAAGACTTAAGCCCGAGACCATGATAACTTTTTGTTTTGAGGTCCCCAGATGCCAAAAACAGTATTCGTTCAAATTTAATATATATATGTGTGTCCGTTACCGCGATAACTTGAGTAAAAAACGTCCGATTTCGATGAAATTTGGCTCAAATGTGTAAAGTGACATTCATGACTTTAAGTTCGAAAACCAGAAATATCGGACCACGGGAAGGGGGGTTTATGGGGGTTTTAAATTTTCCAAAAATCAGTTTTTTGCATTTTTCACCCAACAATTTTTAAAAATCTTAATTTTGGTTTTGACTATGTTATAGAGCTTAAAAAACAAATAATATGGTATTTTGAATTATTAACCTAGGTTAAGTGGTTGCGGAGAAAATCCAAAAAAACCTGCTCATAAAATCTCCCATGTTAATCTTATGGGAAAAAGGTTTTTGGCTTTTCCTCAGTTCATTTCTATGTAAACTTCATATTTGCTTTTACCAATCAGTTCAGCTCTACAAAACAATCATTTTGGCATTTAAATTGTGATTCTACGTCCAATCGTTGCCGTGATATTCAAAGTGCTAAACACAGTATGTTGTCCAATGTTATCCTTATGGAGAATATTTAAAATTTGATATCTCGATTATTTATGAACGTATATTGATGAAACTTGGTAGGTGGCTTCACCTAGTACTGGTATATTGATATTTCCACAAAAAATTGATTTTTTGTTGATTATCTTCTTAGCAGCAAACCTGCATTCTCATCCCTAATGTTATTCTTATGGAGAATACGGAAAGCTTTATATCTCCCTTAATTATGAACATAAATCATTAAAACTTGGTATATAGCTTCACCTGGTTGAGTTATATTGATAATTGAAAAAACCTGTATTTTTATCTTCCTTGTTGCTGAAAACCTGCGTTCTCAGCCCTAATGTTATTCTTATAGAGAATAAATAAAATACTATATATCACTTATTTATTTAAGTATTTTTATGAAACTTGGTAAGTCGCTTTATGTGGTAGTAAGAAATATATTCATTCGTAGGAAATTCGCTGAGTACGCAGGTTTGCTGCGACGGGGGTATTTACACTTTTAAAGAACTTTAGATTCGAAACTGCATAGTAAAATAATTATTAAAAAATTGCCTTGAACGAGATTATTATCTCTTATTTGTACCTAGCTTGATACATATTGCATTATCACACACTAAAGGGGCAGTGATGATTTGGAAAGGCACGCTCAGTACAGCCAGCTTGTATGCCATATTAGTCAGCGGTGTGGCCTGTAGACGTGGTATGAGAATGGCATGTACCTGCTCCGCGCTGGAATCACTTCTCTCTTGTGCTTTTTACACCCGTCACAGCAAACCTGCGTATTTTTTTTAGTTCTTTTACTTCTTAAGTTCTGTGTGATGGGGTTTGGTGCTTTGACTCGAAAACACAATTTGTCACACTATATTGGTTTTGTTATCGTATGTTCGATTAATACATCTTAATTTTATATTTTGGGAAACATGTATACAGACAATTTATTCATGTTTGTTTAGTTTCTGCTCTGGTATTTTAAAGCAATTTTGAAAATAGGGCACACAACCCTGTTACAAAACGTATGTGCCTATTAAGTTTTCTAAAAAGGTCGGTTTCTAATAAGTAAGGTTTTATTTTTAAGATCATTATATCTTATCAACTGTTAACATAAAACACTTTTATCAAGAACGGAGTGACGTAAGGACTACGCGGTCTCTCTGTATTTGTCTCTACGGAAACAAATTTTTTCAAGTATATAAATCACCGAAAAAAAATTTCAAAAGTAATTTGAAAATGATATATTTTGTTGAATGAATATTTATTTAAAACTGCGAAATAAAATGTCCTTTACATCTAAAAAGCGTACTCCCGTATTCCATTGAACAATTTATATTTTGCAATTAATATGTTGATGCCCGTGTACAAGTATTTTACTTTCTTGGACAAATGTGGGATTTAAATAGAATAAAATATACTATGGATGATTAATTTTGATTGAAAATTCAATCAATAATGGACAGTAACAATTCTATTTTTATCCTTCCGATAAGTTTCAAAACGAGGATTAACGAGATGTAATCCAGGCAGCAAGCTCGAGTCGAAGTTTATTTTTGAGCTTATCTTCTGTCTTTTTTGCTAAAACGATAATAAAGTGTTTAACGCCATTATCTCAATTTTAAGTTCAAACTTAATGTTTCTATCTATGTAAATATTTTTATGTTTAAAAACTATTTGATTCTGAAAAAATGTTACATTTTGAAATCCTAAGTGAATTGTTACCGAGTGATAAAACGCTCAAAGCACTTGTGAAACAAGGCAGTTAACTATTTTACAATTGTTGTATATATTTTCTTCAAGCGTCAGTGAAGTAGGATTTATGTAATTATCTATACCGGCCAATAAGGTAGGAATATTTCCTAAAAGAATTTGTAAAATCATGGTTGTTTAAAATAGTTTGAAATCACAAGATGGGAAATTTCATTTTTTTAAATTTGTTGAGTAGGAACATGATCGTAACAAAACTGCTGTGCAGATATAAAGCATTCTGTATATTTATTGTTTATTAACTTTTTATTTTTTGGTACCTATCTTAGAAAAGCCTAAACTTCTGGATTTTTGGTCTTTAATACTATTGTCAATCACCAAAATTTCTACTAACAATGTTCATTACAAGATTTAGATTCGTTTAAATCTTCAAGGTTCAATATATTTAAGTTTAAATTTTGGATTATTTCCAATATATATTAAATTCATACTGTCGATGTTCTTAAAAAGTTTAAATTTAGTAACTCATCATTCTAAGTCAATGAAGAACAGCCTCAGAGAATAACAGCGTAAATCAGTCAGCTAGGCAGACCAATTTAAGCGGTTTAAATTAGATAAGGTCTAGCTTACTCAGCCAATACAGTCCTCACACTTAACCAATAAGAAATAAAGAGCCATTCAAACATTGTAGCTGAACGAGTAAAGTACAATTTTACAGTTGCACCCCTTTATTCGCAAGGCATTCGTTGTGACTCCACTAACTGGGGTAATTCGACAACAATGAGCCCAAATTCACAACGGAACAACAAGGCAACAAGGTGTCAAGAGCTATTCGCTACCCCTTTCCCCCCTCCACTCACCGGGACAAAAAACTTCCCTTACAACCGGTCCCGGTGTTATTCGATTGTTACAGTTTTTCATTGTTTGCGGAGCAGTCATCAAACAAGCCCCTGGAGCGCCAGATGTTTTTGATCCTTTCATTTTTTTGAGGGGGGAGGGATAGTGATTTATCATAAAGATTTTGTAATGAGCATTGGGAATTGGGCCCTATTGATCTAATTAAAGTCAGATTTTCTCTTCTTTAGACGGTGTCTAACTGTGAAATACAGATTTCTACGAACACCGATTGGTTTTGAGTTAATGCGTGCAACAAACAAGATAAAAAGAAAGTAAATTCGTATCCCTAAATTGTCATGTTAAATAAAAAATTTTCGTGGTTACTAAGTTAAATTATAACCAGTGTATCAAGCTAAATATAATAAAAAGGATAAATCGTAATGTTTTGATTTATGTTAAAGACTAATAACATCTCTTTTGGTCAGTAATCAACTGATTTTCTTTTAGAATATATTCCGCAATTCTTAAAAGGCTTACATTCTTAATTTTATTATTGATTTATATGGACGTTACCAATCAATTATACTGTTTAAAACTAGACTACGTTTCGGGAGGTAAGGAAACTCCTCCCGTTATCAAATAGTGTATTTTAATTTTTGTAATTGATGAGTTAGTGTATTATATTTGAATTTGTATTAGTTAGTTATTTAATTTGTGTTAGTTTCGCGTTTGCGTAAATTAAAATGAAAGGAAAATAAGAAAAAAGGCTAGTTAGGTTAGTATTTTGGTATTTAGATGTAAGTAGGGTTCACTTGATAACGGGAGGAATTTTCTTACCTCCCGAAACGTTGTGTTGTTAAACACTAGAAACGATATGTAAAGTCAATATAAATTAATAATAAATACAAAACTGTCACTATTACGAGTTGAAAAATAGAGCATTCTTAACATAATTCATCTGGTATTTTTTCTCTTGAACATTTTTTATATTTAGTTTTATTTTGAAATTCCGAAGCCTCACGATAATAGTGTATCGCATGGTGAACTCGTTAAACAATCCTACCAATGCAGGGGATCATTGCTGCCAATGTAGGGGAACATTGAATAAACACTAACTCACATATGTAACCTTAACCGCTTTAACCGTCAGGGAAAAATATCTCTTCATCTTTTACAAGAGAGAAAAGCAGACACTTTTGTCAGGAAGGTGTTTAAGACTGGGGAGGCGTTTTACTTTTAAAATGAGTTACGTGCGCCAGGTTTCTAATGTCAAGCTTGGCACTTTTATCCAGGTATACTTTAGAGGATCTTATTTGTATTTAATGTTATAGCTAAATAAATGGTAAAACTGGTTTAAAATGCATTTTAACCTCCTAGCGACTAACATGTAAAATTGCATTGCATTGTACATGTTACATAACAACGAACAAACCTTCTGCATTGTTAATAAGTTGTTAAAACCTGAAAATACTGTAATGTAGTTTGGGAAAAACATAAATTAGATAAACATAACATTTCCGTTGAATTACTATTGTTGAATATTTAACTAGTGGCACAAAACAAGCCCAATAGTTTTACTGGTCCCGTGTCCAATGTTCAACGAACAACGCAATATCCCCCTTCGCATGTCCAGCGGCGCGGCGTTGTTTAAATGTTAAATGCTACTATTAAAGTTCATTTTCTATTGTTGGAGCGCCACTATTGATTTATTATATTCACCGACGCTCCTGTTTCAATCGGAGCCGAATCGCCGGAGCACTCCTTGGCACCGTTTTCTGCCAAAAAGTAAGAGAACCTTTTGTTTGTTATGTCAACTTAGTGGAGCAGATCTACAGGCTACATCCTAGAAACACTGCTGAAAAGTATAACGCATTAAAGATGCAGCTCTACAGAGTGGGCCTATACAGTATTAAACAATGAAGCTCTACAGAGTGGGCCTATATAGTATTAAACAATGCAGCTCTACAGAGTGGGCCTATATAGTATTAAACAATGCAGCTCTACAGAGTGGGCCTATATAGTATTAAACAATGCAGCTCTACAGAGTGGGCCTATATAGTATTAAACAATGCAGCTCTACAGAGTGGGCCTGTATAGTATTAAACAATGCAGCTCTACAGAGTGGGCCTATATAGTATTAAACAATGCAGCTCTACAGAGTGGGCCTATATAGTATTAAACAATGCAGCTCTACAGAGTGGGCCTATATAGTATTAAACAGTGCAGCTCTACAGAGTGGGCCTATATAGTATTAAACAATGCAGCTCTACAGAGTGGGTCTATATAGTATTAAACAATGCAGCTCTACAGAGTGGGCCTATATAGTATTAAACAATGCAGCTCTACAGAGTGGGCCTATATAGTATTAAACAATGCAGCTCGTCAGAGTAAATCGTGTTAAACAATTAAGCTCTACAGAGTATATCTTATTAAACAATGAAGCTTATCAGAGTATATCGTACTAAACAATGCAGCTCGTCAGATTATATCGTATTAAACAATGCAGCTCGTCAGAGTATACCGTATTAAACAATGCTGCTATACAGAATCTATTAAAATTTATCAATGTAGTCCATAGACAATGTAGATCCACTTTAGTAATATTTTTTAATCTAGTTCAATTTACATAAATCTAGCTGTAAATAAATTGTCATAACATTTACAGCTGTGAAACGTTTTATATAATTAAATAATATTAGTTAGTTAACTAATATATTGAACTATATCGGCCTGCTATAAATACCATGTGCAGGTCTGCACATTAAATCGTACCATAGGACTACAATTTTATCACAATTATTAATGGTAAGTAAATATTTTGCATGGAACGGTTGAGGCATAAACACAATTAAGGTGTTTATATTAACTGCAATGCAGGATCCAACGCCTTGTACCTCCTAAGCAGTTTATGCTTTCAGCTCTTGCCTCTTAAGAGGAATTAGGTAAGGGAAATTTCACTTAGCTAAGATCCTTGAATCACGACGTGCAGGGGAAAGCACTTATAATTATTTTCACATCAAATCCTTTAATTAAATTTAAGCTCATTTGTAAATATGTAAAAAAATAACTTTGGTGAGTGATTTAGGTTGTTGGGGATTGTAAAAACGTTCCTCACAACAATTGTAAAAACACAATAATTGTAAAATACTTCCCGTAGTTATTTACATGATTAATACCAATTTGTTAACAGATGGTATTTTTATTTAATAAAATAATAACATTGTATTGTTCATCATACTTTTTAATTCGTATACACAACGATATTATTTAATTTCAATTTTTTATATATCTCATAATATGTTAAAAATAAAAAGTTTATGAAAAGTTTTTAAGTCATTTTACATTTCTTGTTTTACGTGTCTTCAATTAAAAATGAAATTTTTATAATCCTAATAATGATTTATTTGGACAATTTTGATATTGTGACACATGAAGTATCGTTGTATTCCTGTAAACCCGGGAGCGGCTCTATTACACATCATATCGATGGTCCATCGACCCACTGATATTTATTAAATTAAGAACGGGTCGATGATCCATCGATATGATGTGTAATATAAACTTCACTTAAATGTTTAATTTATTTATTGTAGGTTCGATGAGCCATCGAACCATCTTGCTTAAATATTTAAAAACTAAATAACAGGTTCGATGGGCCACCGGACCAAATTTTAACAATTAATTTTTTTATTTTAATTTGGTTCGATGGCCCATAGAGCCATTTTTTTTATTAAATAATACTATAGATCGCAATAGGGCGATGGTCCATCAATATGATGTGTAATAGACCCATTCCCCATAACCTAAACGAAATTGCACCACCTTTACTTTAAGCAACAACGGCGTATTTCGGCTTCGTTTTGTTAGTCAATGGTTAAATAAGTCGTTAAATGATGTTGAAAAATCTGTATTGATCTTTATTTTATAATCAGTTTTGTCAGAATGAGATTAATAACAATATAACATTAAGAAGGGGTTCTATGTAAATCGTGTTGTTTCTAATTTTGTATCGCTGCAAGAGCGAATATTTTTACTTCTTTCATACAGTGCAGTTTTGACAGTCGATAGTTACATACTTATAAAATCGTTGGTTTATAAACAGTTATTTCGGTGGGTATGTCTGTCGCACTTTCTTAGTTCCTGAAAGTTGTAGACGATATTGCACACCACAGCAGCGCCGAAACAGAAGGGAAACTCGAACTAAATCCATTAAATTGTTCTCGTTCACTTCACCAGATCCAATATTAATTTATGCTCCCGGTTGAAAAGCCGAACTGGTTAATTGGTTTTGTTATTAATTGCGCCGTAATGATTTTCCATTTAATTATTGACACGAACGTAGTATACAAAGTAATCAAATTGACCAATGCCACTCGAATGCAGGAAGGGGCAATTGAAACTAAATATTAGATACGCGGGAAAGTTGCGCTCTGGTGATCAGGAGGGTTGGGCGAGCGCCCTGCGGACGTGCGTGCGTCGTTGGGCGTTGTGGGTCCATTATGGCACCGGGCCGCAGCTGGTGTCTGGCCCTTACTTAAAACCCCGTTTTTGATATTTCAACGCCTCTTGTAATATTTTCATATCAAGGAAGGATTCTACCTAGAGGAGATGTGATAGTACCCACGGTCACGACGGACCCGTGTTTTGCAGTGTTTCCATTTAAAGGATTTTCATCCCCTTTTAGAGATATGTTAACGTCCTGCGGGTTAGACTGGGATCGTGGGATATTTTGAACGACCTTAATTTTTAAATACCCTTAGCTATGTAATATATATAAATATATATTTTTTAATTATAATTCTTAATACATTTTACATCGATGAAAACCGTTACATTTATACATATGTGTGTGGTTGTCAGTCATCAAATCGATCCTTAAACACACTCTCTTACAAAGTTTTAAATAACTACAGAGCAACAACTAATAGATCAGTGGTTTTAACAGTCTGTGTATTTGGATCATTTGTGTAAATCATTTTGTGAATCAATCTTTGGTAAAAAGGTATCATCCGACAACAATATATTAATGTATTTCTTAAAAACAACTTTGCAATATAATCCATTTCACAGTCATTTTCTCAAAGCAAAGACAAAAGCCAAAGTTAAAAATGTGCAAAGTGTTTGCTTTTACAAGTTGGTATTTCTTGGTTCAACTATCTGTCCTTGGGTAGCATGTGCAGCTGAAATCTGCTGCTTTGCAAAACTTCCCTAGCTGAAGAGGCGACCGAAGCCGAAACAGAGAAGATGCGAAAATATGGAACACGTATGTGTTAGTTAAGTTTTTACCAACTAACAAAGCCCATCATGTTCCTTTGCGCAAGTATGTTGTTAGCACCTTTGCGGCAAAGTCTCTGGACAACGCAAACTTAACTAACACATACGTATTCGACATTTTTGCATCTTCTCTGTTTCGGCTTCGGTCGCCTCTTCAGCTAGGGAAGTTTTGCAAAGCAGCAGATTTCAGCTGCATATGCTACCCAAGGACAGAGTGTTTAAACAAGAAATACCAAATTATAATCCATTTATTTATATTTACAACCAAAGAAAACAAGCGGATTCAACATAATTATACTGTACTTGATTATAAATAACAAACCAACAGATGTTAGGTAAAATATATTTTAAATAGTTCAAGGCTGAAAACAAATAGAGGGATAAAGTGGGGTTTTTTGACGAATTTTGGAATATTTTTTTACCGCGGAGTGGAAACACTGGTTTTAGGGAGAATATATCCCCACAGACATACGTAGACGTTCGAGCGACAATAACTGACGCATTTATCATACTTGGAAAACTCAATAAATGGTGTTTTTTACAACACCTATTATATATTTAGCGTTGATCTTTTCCAGAATGTGTTTTTGTTCAACCGCTAGAACAATGTAAACTGTTCTTTCGTTAAAAGCATGTTATTTAGGTTTGAAACAATACCTTAATTTATAATACATAATATTATGAGTGTCGAGAAAACGAATATTACGCGAGTGACTGTCTTACTTCTTTGCCTAAGTGGAACAAGCGACCCTAAATTGGTTTTAGGCTTTAGGAAGGTCCGGAAAAAACAAGATTACGTTATTCCCGCACTCGGATGGTCAATGAGTCCATTAAAAATCTTTTTGTGCTGAAAATATGATTCATTTTCTTAAAGAAATTTGGTTAAACATATTAATTTATTTATTTTCATACTCAAATTGTAAAACCGGGATATTTGTTTTACTTGTTAATTTTTGAAATATATTGATGAGAGCGTGGTTAAAGGGTTAGTATTATACTAACGGGCCTTGCAAAACCTTAATTTGTCATAAGTTAACTCCAATAACCAATAAATTGTCATTGAAGTAAAGTTTGATTGAACTTTAATTAAACATTGTAATTGACATCACCAATTAAAAAAAAACAAAGTTTGTCAACGATTCACGACATGGTTAAGAGTAAGACGAGCGTATAATAGGACTATAGGACCTTCCTTAGTATTAAAGGGAAATGTTTGAGAATTTCAGGTTTGATTAGGAAACACTTTGACCCAACTCTTTTCTTATCTCAGAAGCACTTTTAATGCTATTGAACAATCATTACTGCCTGAAATTGAAATTTAAGGAACAACAGTAGTGGTAATGAATTTTGATTAATTTGTTTAGTAGTTCTTGTTACATTAAGTACATCAAAATACTAGATTGTGGACTGTGCGCTCGAAGACTAGAATATGTTTAAGGGAAATTATAAGGTACATTGACATCATACGGCGCATTAAATTAGAAAGTGTGGGATCAACTAGAACAAACAGTTGTTTTAAGTGATTTGTGTTGGGCACCCCAAATATGTGGCAGAAGTTTAAGCATGAAGGTTACACAGACGGGGCCAGGGCCGACCAATCAATAGTAAGGTAGGCTTGGCAAGGTGCCAGGTATTCGTCCAGAATCATTTAAATTCGTGTTTGACGAAAGTCAATTTAGTTCTTTAGGGGAATAATTCAGTCTGGCCCCACATCAATTGATTATTAGAGTTAAATATTTGAGTTTATCAATATTTTGTTTTATGAATTTAGGTTTTAGGTAAAAATCTTAGTGCTTCAGCTGTAACATTCAATTAATTAATTTTAGTAGGTCAAACCCACTGAAAAATAACTAATATATATTATTAACCATACCACAAAATAATTTTAGCCATCTCAAACTACAATAATGGACCTTCGTATTAAAAATCCGTGTCTTACGAGTTTTAATAGTTTTAAGTGAAAACATTTAAAATTTAACCTCGATTATCGCAAGCTAAATTTACAATTGTAAAAGGGTCATGTAACTTTTCTTTTTTACCCGATATATATAAAAAATAAACACATTAAAATGGATTATCAATGTTTGAGTACGTTATATAACAATAATACGTTGTTTTGTCAAACACTAAATTAGTCAAACACATATTCAGTAATATGTTTACTATAAAATATATCGTATTAGATTGCCGCAGATTTAAGATTTACCTTTCATGTTTCAGGTACTGATGTGATGTCTTTGAGAAGAGTAAATGTGCGTGTGTGTAAGTATGTGTAATACAATTCAATTCCTTTTTAATAGTTCGAAGAAGAGAAACTTAACACTGGTTTACACTGCAATGGGCTCTAAACGAGTATTTAACGGCAGTAATTATTTCCCTAGGGGTTTCGTTTTAACGGCATCACTTAAAACTCGGGAGAATGTTAGTATCATATTTTTGAAATTTTAGCTCAAGATTGGCTCACATAACCTAAAGCGCTATTTATTTCATCAACTAGTCATTATTTTGGTGCTGATTAAAATATATTCCATCGAGATATCCTTGTATTGTAAAATGTGATGATCAGTTTTTAATTTAAATATTTAACAATCCTTTAATAACAAATACCTATGTCACAGCGAATTTATTGAAATTCAAATTGGTTGTCTTGAATATTGATTTATCAGAGTTGAGTCAGTTTACAATGCTTTAGTGATTCTTAGTTCACAAAAATTATTGTGACGAAGACAACCTTTTTTAGTAAACTCTTGTAGTAGTAACATTGAGTTCACACTTTTAGAGGTAGCAACACTTTTTAATGTGTTAAAATTATTTTAAAACTGTTTTAATTTTAATGTTTTATAAAACCTTGACCTGGCAAACTCAATGGCATATTCTCAAAAGACAAGGATTTTATTTACCTGGTCTATAGTTTATTCTGTCTTGCATTTAACGGTATGTTTATTCTGTCTTTGGTATTAGTTGCTTTTAGTCGAGGAGTTGTAAAGGCCGCTGCCGTTGTGGCCATATACTTGCGAAGTTGGATATGAATTGATGTCCTTATTTATAAATTACCTCATGGCCAGACACTAATGATGTGACTGTTTTTGCGAATTTACCATTACAGCTATTTTTATTTCCTTGTCCATAACAATCACTGAACTTATATAGTTTTTTATATTTTGATGGTATTTATATAAAAATATTACACTTTATTGTGTTTGTTAAAAATAATTATCATTGTCGAAAGTGAAGTTAATATTAGATATAAAAACGCAAGTTACTCTACCATTTTGAAAACTTTATTGACAAATTCACACTGTGTGGTCCTGACGTTTGAATAAAAAATAATAATATCATAAAAACACTGATAATATTATCAGATTTTTGCACCTAAAGAGAGTATAAACTTATAGAGACATTCAAAAATATAACATTTTAACTAACCTGTCAGCCTACAAATCAGTGGAAAAAGTCGTTAAAGTGATTATTGGGATAAAGACTCCTACTAGCTCAATGTAAGCAGTATTGTAAAAGGCCATAACTTACTCGTTTTTGAATATTTGTTACTATTTGAACTTGAATTTTTAAAGGAATTTTATATATTGAGTGTGGAACACCCGTTGCTTTCGTTACGTTGTCGATCTTCTCAAAAAGCTGCCGGATTAAAAGAGTCCAATCTGACCAGTGCATCAAAGAGGGCGGGTTGGCCACGCTGCGGGAGGTATAGGTTTATATACTGCGTTATAACAATGAAGCCCCATGGGCTTTATCGAGGCACTGGTTGTTGTCGCAGCGGTGTCCTCCCCTTCATCCTCCTTCAACAATCACCAATCACCCCCCCTCTCCCTCCCTCTACTTTAGTATTACTGATGTGTAGGCTATTCTTTCCGATTGAAAGTTACTAGTGGGACAGTAAACATAAATAGTACTCAGTGACTGTTAGTAAAACAAAAGATGATCAAGAATTAGTGAGTACAGAAATTTGAAATGTTATCTTCCGGGTGGTTAACTTATTTTGATTTGTAATTCTTTTAAAGGAAAGTTTTAAATATTTTTCACGAACATTAGAAACGTTACTCTATAATTTTGTATAAATCCACTAAATTTTGGCACATATTTATTCTTTAGATAAAGAATAATTTGAAATCCTATATACAGTATACGCATCAGATAGTTTATTTTATTCGTAAATAGTTTTCTAAAATAAATTGTGTGAATATCAGGTAGAAAATCTAATCGGGTAGAACGTTATTTCTTCGTTATATAAAAGACAACGGGTTATTGAATTGTTTATATCTTTAAACATTTATTTAGGTACAATGCTTGTATAAAAGAAACATATAACTTTGGCTTTAAAAGTTGTCCAAAAGCTTATTCTTGACTGCAGATTCAAAGACTATGTTTATATTGATAACTCAGAGTTGCTAACAATGCAACCATCTTATTTTGTTTGATTAGTAGAACACAATAACATGATAAATGTTTAAAGTTGAATACTAATTTTAAATTTTCTATAATTTCTTTGGGGAATTGGAGATAATTATACGCAGTCATGGGACGATGAAGAGGTCTTTACTGTAAAAGACCTTACATAAATTAAAAGTCTTGTCTGCTTGAACTAAGCAAATTCGTTTCTGTAATCTTATCAAGACTGATTACACTAATAAATTCTATTTTTGACATCCTGCTCACGTGAAGTATGAAGAAATAAAATATATCCAGTATAAAATCATGCAATATATTCAATGTTACAATTAATTACTGAAATATTATATTAATATTAGTTTGAGGAAGTATATATTGGCGTGGTTGGCAATATGTTATTGCCCTCCCCCGTGACTATGTAATTGTAAACCCCTGTTCTCTTTGAAGTCCCTCTCTAATAAACTGCTCTTGTTAAAGATGTCAGGCGTTATCATTCCTCTGCCTAATAATGATGTTACTACATAATTTGACAATTACTATACCAATAAACTAACTGTTGTTGTATAACTTATTTTGGCCATAAACCTAACATTATCTCAGATTTCATAAAAAATCGTTTACGAGGTTATATCATGTCATGAAACGACAGCTTAATAATGTTTTGTGATGTGACGTTCAACGTAGATACACTTGTTAAGTTGTTTTTGGTCGAATTTCGTTGATACTTACAAGTGTTGCTACTAAATGTCATCGTCAAACAAAACAAATCAAATCAAGTACTTTTCAACCAAGGTTTACTTATACAAAATGTAATTTAAGCACCCGCCTGGCTCCTAATAACAAGGTATTTGCAATATGACACTGTTCTTTATAAAATTACTTAAATTTTAAGTTGGGACTTTATTTTTTCCACGGTTAAATAAGCCATATGGGATATTCCAGTTGTATTATCCAAGTCATACACAAAACAATAAGTTTTTGTATCGTTTGAAAAAATACAACGAGTACACTTGATTGTTTATAATAAATTCCTACTTAATTAAATTTCCATTTTATTGGGAACAACATTATAAATTACTCATTCAATTTACTCATTAATCTGACACGATGAAAACTCAGGTTTATATTCACGAATTAATGTGCTTAAAACCATCCTTGAGGATATTATCATGTTTCATATTTGTTCTAAGAACGTTTATGTCAGCATTTCTGATTTAAAAACAATATTTAAATTATTCAGCACACAAATTTCCCGTCTATCTATAAATACATTTCGCTCTACACAATAGCTTTCATAGTATTTTTAGAACGGATACAACATCACGTGAAGATTATTTTCACTAAATAACCCTCAAATTTATTATGCGACATGGGACATTATATATTGACAGGCCTGCAGCACTGCGCTATCATCAACATGTATAATTGCTCTAACGCCGACACATATTCAATTACAACGAGATGGGTCTACCTAGTTAGTTAATTGTCTAGTTTGGTATTGCTCGGTTTTGACGCTTCAACGATTGTCGTAGCGATCAGGCTAGTTTATGTAAACTGAATAAAGTTGCTTTAATGAAGAGAATAGGCTTCCACGGACGTAATCACATGATGGAATGTTGATTTATTTTAAACACTACGTCGGGGATACAGGAGTTAGTTGACACTGGGATTAAGGAACATATAAGAAATATGAAAATTAATGAATCAGAAATTTCCGCTGATGATACCCACTCGCATGATACCAAACATTCCATAAAGTTTGGTGAAGTAAAAGTGTTTAATCTTAAACCATTGTTGAAAGAAAATGTCTAAAAGCAATGGAAATAAGAAAACATCCAATAAACTGTTATAAAGGCCAAGGAAGGGAAGTGAGCAGAACGTTGACACCAATTGTAGACAAATTAAATCATGAATCGTGCACAAGTACGTGAGTCGGACAAGATGGATGACCACAACGTCTCCGAAAGCTCGGCAGAAGACATAAACTTCGTTTCGGCAAAACGGACTAACCCAGAAAATATCAACATCATCGTCAATGTCGCCGGTCCAGTCAGAAGAGGGTAAAATAAGTAGCCGGGGGGAGGGGGGGATAGTGCCCTTGGCCTAGCTTGCAATTTTTCCCAAATAACTATTGGCTGGAGTGTATATTAATTTCGGGGGTCCACCCCCTACCTTTACTATAGAGAAGTAGGAAACGATGATAGAATGAGTAAATAAATAAATAATTTCTTTCTTTCATGATATAAATTACATACAAAAGCAAGAAGCTTAGGAACAAATTAATTACAGTAACCAGTATGTGTTCAGGGATCATTATTGACATGAAAGTAGAAAAAACGAGTTCGCACGCAGCACGCTGACGCAAGGGAAGTGAATTTCCACATAAAAAACTATAAAAACTCAAAATCAGTTAAAATCATTCAATTATTCCAATTTTTATTCAAATCTGAAAATATTGATTTTTTTTGCTGTTTTGATGCTCCTGGTTCTATTTACCTGCAATGCTGGGAATACAATTTTGCGCATTATAAGGTTAGGAGAAGGTCCAGTCAGGCTTTAAAGTAGGCGTGAGATTGTTGGGGATGATAAAAGTACATCAACAAATGAATAACAGGCTTTTCTGAAGTAAAACCCCCATAAGACAACGTACTGTGTTTGGTCAATACACATTTTCTTTAATAACTCGGTAAATATATATATGCTAGAATGACGAGAGACGACTTAAAAGTTGCGCCACACTAATTGCCACCGTTTTCCATTCGTTAATTTTACATCTGGGGCTTTTCTGACCCTTTTTGGGCCCAAAAACTCAAATTTCTAAATTTAAAATCCCCAAAAAAGGGGGTTAGAGTTTTCCGATTGTTTTGCCCAACGAACTTGTCCAACTGATTACAAAAAGGAATGTCCCTACCAAATTTGAAGTAAATCGGACAAAAAATGCGACCGCTAGAGTGCAAACACACACACACACACACACACACACACACACACACACACACACACACACACACATATATATATATATATATATATATATATATATATATATATATATATATATATATATATACATATATAACATTTTGAACGACCCCCCAAAACGTGTTCAGGGGGTCACTTTAGGAACTTCTATGGTGGTCCCGGGCTTAAGTTTCACCGTGCGGGTCATGCTAATAGTTCACTTTCCTAAGGAAATTCACTAATAATAACAAGAATACAGTAATTTATTTCCACAAACAACACATCTGTCTGTAGCGCTTAACAAAAACAAACAAATTATTTCCACCTTCGTATGGTAGAGATAATTAATTCCTACATATATTTACCAATTTAATGTACAGTCAGTTTTTAGTCAAACATTTTACTAAGCTAATCATTAAGAAGTCTACTTCCGTTTTTTCTCATAACAATTTTTTGACTTTAACGCAAAATGCACTTTGACCGTAGCATGATTTTATTTCAAAAGGTAAAACTTTGAACCTAAGTATAGGAAGAAGTTTTAAAAAAAATCTAATTAACTTTATGAAATTATTTTAGACTTTGCCTTTGTACCTCTCGTAGAATAGTGAAGCTTTTCTGTTCCACTATAGCGCCTTTGGACATGTTGCGCGAAATGTTTGTCGTTTTCCCTTCAAAAACTAACTATTATTTTGTACTATACAAAATATAGTCTGTTACACTATATAAAGAACGAGGCTATAGTAGTTGGTCCCCGCAATTCACAAAGTGTCAGACAAACGATTCGATCCATAGGCGTTAGACCCGGCCTACCATAGGTTTCAAATGGGTACTTATGCTCAGCCATGGATCGTTGGCATTCTTCATCGTTCAAAGTTGAGGACAAAAAATATATTTTCACCTCCGCCGGTAATCTAGACGACCTTTATTCCCTTGAAAGGAAGTCTACGGGTCAACCGAATAGAATATGTCTAAACCTAGGTGGCAAAGTGTGAAGGAAGCTTGCAATAATGAACAGTTTGAAGACATTATACATTCAACGACAGCTTCCTTTTGCTGTACCTAATATCGTTCTGACACTAAACGGACGTAGAACAGATGGAGGACCGCCTTGGGACCAACAAAAAATGTGTAAAACCGTTGCTTTGGACAAGAATATCAATGTTAAAAAAAGGGCTGCCATGTCGGTGGCCAGGCATGAGATTTTGTTGTTGCTTTTTTATCTCAGAATCAACAGAATTTTACTATGAATATATATCCAACCTAATTATACTCACCTGCAATACATACTTGATTGATATTTATCAACAACTACCCTGGCAGACTCAATTAAACATAGTTCACTTCTTACATAAGTAACGACTTACTTTAAAGCTACTCATAGGAATCCATGCTAACTTTGGAGATGAGTTTGTTGATTGTAACCGACATTATTATGCAATAAATAACTCTGCTTAATCTGTAAGACATACCAGAGGCCAGACATATCCAAACTGACCATTGACATGGACATGGACATAAACATGTCCAAACATTAACACTGGCATGTGGCATGGTGGACTGGGTTAAAGTTCTACCTTATTTAAAAATGTTACGCATGTGGTTTCTGTGTGGAAACATACTCAAATAAAAATTTTAATAGATTTGGTTATCATTTTAAAGGTTGAAAGTATAAAATGAATATAGGAATTACAACATGTTTTACCCTAGTAAATATTACCTTTTAATTTTTGTCCATCTTACTCTTCATAACTGCCGTCTGACAGTTTTAGTTATTCGGCCTAATATCTGTCCTATTTTATTCCCCTTTAAATAATCTGTGGTAAATAGGTTTTGGCTTTAAACCTGTACGATTTATTATTGTTGTTCCATTTAATTAATTTTGTTTTAAAATTTCAATTTTATATATATTTACTAATAAAAACGCTTTTAGCAGTTTCATTCTTATTTTAACTTTTTATTTTTACCTACATATTTCAATGGCACTTTGAACATCTTCATCGGTAGGAAGGTTATAAAGCCAAAAACAAAAATTAACAACAAACAATGAATCATTAATTAACTTATAACTACATCTAATTTAAGTCCATCAGCTAATCATATGAAAAATATATAGTGATCTATAAGGTGAAGTTTAAATTATTGAGCGTAAAACGCTTGAAATTACTTCCCTCCAGCTAAGATCTTCTCGAGCGTTAATTGTTTGTTTCGAGTTAACAACTTTTGCTGACAGAAAGTTTTGAGTGGATCGACTTTGTAATATAAATATTGTTATTACTTTATTTTCTAAATAGTCTTAAATATGTTATTTGTTGTTATAAACAATTGATATAAAAATGCCACGACAGAAATAAACTATTTTTAAAATCCTGGGCAACAACTAGCCGTGCTAAGTACTACTGTAGGCGATGATTAGTACAAATTAACGTTTCATAAATCGGCAAGTCGAAGGCTCTTTCAAGTCATTTCTATTGTGTATAGCGAGAAACATTTGGACAATTGATTACCCAAAATTTAAGTAATCGGTGAAGGGAGGGGCTTTGAAAAGTTGCAGGCATTATCTGCCCTATACATTACTCGCGTTGTTTCATTTATCTGCTAATGGTGAGGGGTCTTTCGCCCTCGTCCCTTACTCATTTATCGATAACCATCTTCAGAGACTTCTCACATAATCCTGTTAGGCGATTGTTCGGAGGATATACATTTCTACGGAACCTCCGGCCATCATTATGTTTATAAGTTTTTATTAACTTAAAATTCCGTACATGAATTATATTTTTGTTTTCTAAGTAAAACCAGTGTCTTTTATTTGTATTAAAAACATTTTTAGGTGCGTACTTATTATTTAAGTGGATCAGTGTAGGTTTAAAGTTCTGAATTTGACAGTTGTAACTTTTATGCGTCACATTTGGCAACACCCGGATCAAACCTGGGCCAAAACCGTTGTACATTTGTAAGTTTGGGTACCAAAATGACTTCTTAGCGGTACCTAGACAAGACCGCACACCATCAGTTTTGGTTTTAGAGACGGTTTTTTTCGTAAGTGAAAAAAAATGATTTATAAATATCGTATACTAAAGTTTTAAGCCTAAAATAGTTTTAGGTAATATAAGTGACTGGTTAATTTATATCCTCTTCGAGATTATCCTATTTACTTCCATTTATAAAAGAGGTGAACTAAAATATATGTTCTGAAATTACAACCAGTAAATCATCATTAAAACTGAAATATGTTCAACAAGAAATACCGTAATCTATTTCCCATCAAACACAATTCCTCCTAGTATCATTTCGCATTTCGGTATAGCCTTGTTTCAATTTATAGGAAGACCTAAGTCCACACGATTCACCGTGCACCAAGTCAAAACCTATTTACATAGAAGCGGGTTGATGTTTCAGTTTGTTTTGCAAATTGGCCTCTTGAGCCCTTAAAGAGTTTACCTTCGTTTTGAGTTGCCTTTACTTTGGACAAATTCTTTATTTTTATATGTTTAAACACTATAGCAATCAAAACATAAGCAGTGCTGATCACCCCCGCAGATGATTAAAGAAAAATGAATATGACAATAAGTGTATTACTTCGGTCGATCTTAGCTTAAAACACAGCTGGAAGGGAGGGCGAGGAATCGAAACCCTCCTCCCGAATTATTCATGTAATAAATTACATGAAAAAGCGATACCTCCCTTCTCTTCTAAGTGCAATACCCTCTCCCTTTTTATTCCCGGTTTGACCACTCTGTTTCTTTAGTTTAGGATGGAACCCTCCTTCCCTTGCATTTCTTTTTAATAAATAACGAATAGTTTTAGCTACAGAGTAAAAATAAAAATGGTTTGTGCAAATAAGACTTGTATTTTGTTGTATATTGAAATATACACTGTTTGGGTTGGGAACTCTTTGCACTTTAAACGTGTTTATGACTGGTCTGTGAGCTCATAATAAACCTAACAAGGTTGATCGAAGTCCTCTTTTTATATTGAGCATAAATTAATTATTTGTCTGTACTATTTATCCCCTTGGTTAAATTAAATGATTAAATTGTTACATGAACTCAAAGACGAACTATATATTAAAAATAGAGAAACATAAAGGCGATAAAACTGTTTTAAAATAATTTTTCTTTACGGAACTAATGCCGATGAGTTATAGAATGTAATCGATTCGGTGTTTTTATAATCGTATAACAGGGTTGTTATCAAATTAACTGTAGTTCATTGTTTAAAATTAATTTTTGGTGATGGTGAGTTTATGTTACTCAAGGAATTTTTGCGGACATTTTCCATCACTTATTAGTAATACCCCCGTCGCAGCAAACCTGCGTACGCAGCGAATTTCCAATGCATATATATGGGTCTCACTACTACCTAGAGCCACTTACCAAGTTTCACAAAAATACATTCATTAATAAGTGATATATAGCATTTTATTTATTTTCCATAAGAATAACATTAGGGCTGAGTACGCAGGTTTGCTGCAACAAGTAAGATAATAAATGTGTTTTTTTGCGATTATCAATATAACTCAACCAGGTGAAGATACATACCAAGTTTTATTAATTTATGTTCATAATAAGGGAGATATAAAACTTTACTTATTCTCCATATGAATAACATGGGGGCCGAGTATGCAGGTTTTCTGCTACCGGGAAAATCGACAAAAAAACATTTTTTGTGCAAATATCAATATACCACAACTAGTTGAAGCTACATATCAAGTTTCATCAATATAAATTCATAAATAATCGAGATATACAATTTTATTTATTCTCCATAAGGAAAACATTGGACAACGTACTGTGTTCAGCACTTTGAATATCTCTGCAATGGTCGGACGTAGAACAACAATTAAAACACCAAAATGATTAACATGTGAAATTTTATGGTCGCGTTTTTTGACTTTTCTCCACAACCACTTAACCTAGCTTAATGATTAAGAATACTAAATTATTTGTTTTTTAAGCTCTATAAAATGGCTATAACCAAAATCGACTGATTTTAAAATTTTAGTGTAAAAAGTTCTGAAAACTGATTTTTTGAAAATTGTAAACCCCCATAAAACCCCCTTCCCATAGTCCGATCAATCTGGGTTTCAAACTTAACGTCATAAATGTTACTTTCCACATTTCTGCCAAATTTCATCAAAATCGGTCGTTTCTTTCAAAAGTTATCGAGGTAACGGACACACACACACACACACACACACACACACACACACACACACACACACACACATATATATATATGTCTTTATCTCTATGAATATATATATATATATTTGAACGAATAGTGTTTTTGCATCAGGGGACCTCAAAACAAAAGTTATCATGGTATCGAGCCTACGGTAATAGCTTTTTCCCTATAGGGGAAATTTTCTAAAAACAAATAAGTGCTTTAGTTGTTGGTAACTGTAGTTGTTGAAACTATGAATTACCACAATCATTGATTGTTTGCTTTTTTTGTGTTGTCTGCACTACATCAAAGAATTAATTCCTCTTTACATAAATTGAATAATTTTTAACGAAGTGATCGCTTTACTCAGTTCAAATTAATATCCACTTTTGTAATAAATTTAACCTTCAGGTTCCAGGACTGCTCTTGCGTCAGCATACTCCGTCAAAAGTGTATATTTTCGTCAACTGGTTACTCGAAACCGATGTAAATCTAGTTGATCCCGAATCAATCGGCTTTACTAGAATCGTTATGTTAACTGTTCACAGACTACGATCAATACTACAACCGCTGTTTCACGAAAGCATGCTCGCTAGCACAGGGAGCCAGGTGGGTTACTTGATGCTAATCATACCCCTCCGTCCACCCTACCATATTGGTGGCTCGGATACATTCAGAGGGTGCGTTCTAAAGCATCTAATATTTAGCACAAATTACCATTTGCGATAAATCGAACGTTTGCGACTCCCATTAACAAAAGTTTCAAACAGTGAGACCAATAGCGAAACACGTTTTAATGGATTCCACCGAAAGCTTTTTCCAAGTATATCTTTAAGTGTAATATGGAATATATCTGAAGATCTTTTAACAACAGTTCTTTGACTGCGTGAAAGAGAACTGAATTTTGTTAGGAAAGCTTATCTCAGAAAAAAACATATTTTCCTTATGATGATTTGTTTGTTTTACGATTTTATGTAGTTCAATAATAAAAACAGGTTTTAGCATACTACCTACAATATTATTTTTATTTTAACTTATTGGATTTTAATCCTATCGGGTCTTTGTTTTTACCTTAAATATGTAGGACGGGATATAGGACATCGTTTAAAAACGTTATTATTGGTTACTGGTAATGGAAGGGGTTAAAAGTTACAACAATCATAATATATTTTTATTAAAACAGAATTATTTGTTAATCTAAATCTGGATTAGGGTTGAATTTTCAGCCTTATAAAATCGTCCAAAAGAGATGGATAGTTTGAAACACAAGCAACTAGAATTCAGATGTCTTGTTTAAATGTCTTGTAACCTTCAGTATTTGTAAACTTTCTCTTTCCTTCCAGCTTATATAATGTAATAATGTAATACATGAAACATACATGAAACATAATACATGAAACATATTACTCTACCATTCACATTCACATTATGAATAATTTGAATTCGTTATTTCATTTAAGATATTGACTTTCGATTATCAGACTAACACACCAATCACGCACTGCCGCGATGGCCAACTTACTGAATGCACAATTTAGTGGTTCCCATTGGCATAGTAATCGATGTACTTACTGTCACATGACTATATTAAGGCGGGCTTGTGGGTTATCAATTTTTCATGCAACAGAAGTGCTATGCAAGGTTGGGCCAGGCCAAAGACAACCCTGATTCGTCGCTATATTACTTGGATTAGTAATGTTTAATGAATATGCAGAAAGCTGGAGCTAACATTTTCCTAATTACATTGGCAGAACACTAAAAGGTTGTTCAAATGCGACTGTAATGAATATTATAGAAATAAATTTCAACCTAGAGGTACAAGTAAGACGACAAAGTGCCGAATTTGCATTGCTAACGAGAACACCTAACGCAAACGAGGCGTCAACGATCTGACGGTAAATGAACCTGTCAAATCAGGGATGGCTTCGAATCTCCGCACACAACATTTTAAATATTTATGTGTGTTTCTGCATAGCGTATGAATTACGTCACTGTACTAACATATGAAGTCTACCACGCTTAGCCTAGACCCTACTCTGTCAAAGCATAAGTACAGAAAGACAACATTTAATTTAATTTTTAATTAAGGCTGAAGACTGAAGTTATGAAACGATTAAAGGTTAAGTTACTTCTTCTTTTGTCAGTGTGGCATTCTCTCTGGCTACCATGTGGTTTAGAAGCTTGTGGGTCATAGTTTGACAATGAAGCTATATAGTAACCAGAAAGGATACTAATCTGGATCAAGAGGTAATTATTTCCACTGTTGTTTAAAAAATAAACGGTTGATTCGTATAAAGACGTTGGCTCTCAGATATATAGAATACAACTATTTTTGTTTCTTGATATCAGACATCTCTCAGATTATGCTTGGTTTATAAAACGTCAGCTGTCTTCAGCCAACGCGCAACGCGCAACTTCAACTCAACTGGCTCCTTTGATTAAAAAAAAAACATGCGGTAAACTATGTTGAACTCGCAGCATGGAGTACATGAAAGCAAAGAATATGCGATGTGAGTGGCTGTTTTAGGTATACAATTTAGATTCAGCTTGTAAGAGGACTGGATTTACCTGCTGTGAACTGCTAAATATTTACTATACATATAACTATAACTATATATATAACTATAACTGAAGGATAATTTTCGATCAATAATCTATTAATGATCTAACTCATGTGGTAAGTAAAATAGTCAATAAATTAGTCACTTCATACTTGGATTATGACTTTGTAAAAGGGGTTTTAATGTATTATTTCCTAACCCTCTTAACACACATGCAAAAAAAACACACAAATTTGAATGACGAGTGTGTTTTACGTTTTATCTGGGGTGGGTACCTTTGTTGTTAGTTGACATTACATAATTACAATAGCCCTCTATTATGTTGGATATCCGAAACTGTACATACAACTGTGGTTGAACCCTGGAGTTGGTGTGATCCTTGCTCTCTTCTCTTTGCTTAGATGTGCTCTGTTTTGGGATGATACGTGGCAACCCATTTCCCAAATTTTAATCCATGTACCCATTTTCCTAACATACTGAAATCATAGAGAACGTCAAGACGTGTAGTTATCATCTCTCTCTACCCGTCAAGAGCTAGGAAGTTGATTTACCAGCTATATTATTTATTCAGGGTTAACCTAGTTTGCATCGCGCTACGTCGTTGATCAGTTCTTGTGCATCACATAGAAGTTGACCCATATATTGGCTCCAAGTTAAAAGAGGTGTAAAACCGAGGATCTTTTAATATTCTTGAACATCTCGTGACCCAAAGTGCAGAAAGTCGTAAACTACTCAAGTGTCGACTCTGAAATGCCAGCAGCAACGTATCGATTTGATATCTAAACCCTGTAATGTAGTTTAATCAGTGGTTTACATATTTGTATCTCTAGCCGTTTACACTTGTTAATCGCCTAATTTGTCCTATTTGGATTGGCGGAAACGGTGGAAACTAGCTCGCAATACCTTAAAAGAGAACACTAGTTTTTCACCATGATACTTTTAAATTTGTCGGTAGTAGAATAAGTAAGCTGCTCAGCATCACTCGATTAATCTTACTAAGCAATTTGTAATGCTAAAAGAGGTTCGGCTATTTACTAATTCATGAGGTGGTGATTATGTTTGGGGATTTACATTGTTTGAAGGATTCAATAATGTGAATTTATAACATGGAAACCAAATTGGGCTTCTCGTTTATTCCAAGTGAATGACTACTCTTATAATATTTCTTATAATATTATAAATAAACTTGCACTTGCACTTAGAAGATTAACACCATTCTTAGATAGTAACGAAATATTATTTCGTAACCAGTTCGGGTTTATCAAAGGAAAGTTCACTACCTCTGCAATGTTTACCCTGATTTCCAACGTAATAAAGGCCCTTGACTCAGGGGACGAAGCAAAAGGCCTATTTTTTGACCTGAGCAAGGCCTTTGATACAGTCAACTATGTTCTACTGTTAGAAAAACTCGCCTCATTCGGAGTGAGAAGGCTGTTTGTTACTTGATTGGTTCTCCTTCTATCTGCAGGGAAAAGAGCAGGTAGTGCAGATTGTGGGAGTGGATGGCTCTGGTTGTGCTCGGCCTTATGTCTCGGATCGGGGCATCATTTCTTGTGGTGTTCCTCAGGGATCCGTGCTCGGTCCTGTGTTGTTTGTGATCTATATCATCGAGCTGCCAACGTGTGTGGAGACTGGCGAGGTTTGCCTTTTTGCCGATGACACATCGGTAACCCTGTCTTGCTCTCTCAGGGACGAATTGGAATTAAGAACTTTTGTTGAAGCCAGTGGTTTGACTCAAACCTGTTGAATCTAAATCCAAGCAAAACTCAGTTGTTGGATTTTTCCATCAGAGGGGAGCAACAATCTAGCTTACTTCTTGATGATGTTCAGCTGGACTCTTCAAATGAGGACACATTTCTTGGCCTAACATTAGACTTTCATCTTCGCTTCCATGCTCATATTGACACCGTGTGCCGGCGAATGGCCACCGACATTTTCCTATTGAGGTGACTTTCAACATTTTCTGGTCTTGACGTTCTTAAGACTGCCTATTATGGTATCCTCTATCCCCATTTAATATATGCTGTACCGATATGGAGATGTGAAAATGAAAGAACTCTTTTCTTGTTTCGCTTGCAAAAAAAGGCGTTAAGGGCCATACACAGTATTAATCATAGGACGTCTTGTAGAGATTTTTTCGGTCTTCAGAAATATTAACCTTTCCTTCAATTTATGTTCTAGAAACCCTCACCTTTAAAAAAAAAAACAAGTTCTTTGCTTTCAAGACAAATTCTTCAATTTGCTCTTACTCTTTGCGCAATAGTATGAATTTAAAATTCCCCAGACAATCAACAACGTTTTTCACGAAACATCTTCTTTATAATGGTATCTGCCTTTTCAACGCTTTGCCGTACCATTTGAAAGCTGAGTCAAACCCTGTCATTTTTAAAAGACAACTAAAAGCAATGCTTCTTTCAGATTGCTACTACAGGGTCCGTGATTTTATTGGTGATGGGATAACTATGTGAATTATGATTAAATATCAAATTGTCCACTCTAGAATTTGTATTTTGTTTTGTATTATAAGTTATTAGTTTTCCTTATTGAATTTTTAGACTTAGCCAATGCATTATTGTAATGTCAACTTCTGGCCAAGTAAATGACTTATGACTTATGACTAAAAGTGGTTGTATGTCAACCTAATAAACACTAAAACCTCACTAAGTGTATGTCGTTGGTGTTTGAAATATTTGGTCTAAAATATCTACCTATTCTCACTGATTATCGGTTATGTATAAATTATTACTTATCAACTATTTTTCGTTCAAATATAACATGTTTTAATATCAACAGTTATAATCATGTCTAAATTCTATTGAAACAAAATTGTTATTAATAAATAAAGACATATAATTTTGACGCTCTAGATATGTAATTAAACGTAAAACAGCTATATTGATTTTAATTTATAAGTTTACATAAGTTTTAGCAAAGTTTGGATTGTGGATTTAATATTATTATGCTTTTAAATTTCTTGTAAATGTCATTTTAAGTATGGCAGCAACGTATTTATTTAAAAAGAGTACCATCAGTGTTTACTATAAATCTATTTTTAACTACAAACCAAAATTATGTGATGGTTTTAGAAAATTTAATTAAAACGATTTCTTTAAGTAATTTTTTAAAATGGTATTTTCAATTTTGTTTAAATGTCTTCTCTGTATAGGGCCATTAATAAAACACATTTATTCACTAAATATATCAAACATTTCAATCAGCCTGTGCTTGGATAAATAACTGAAATGATATCACCCAATAACCCGTATTTTTGTTAAAACTATAAACCTATTTCAAAAGTGCTGTATTGTGTTCGGCATTATTAGAAAACTATTTTTTCTTATCCCTCAATCTATCTTTTATGATGTTCACTCTTCAGTTGAACCTGGTAGTTTTGTTCTATTTAAAAACTGACATAAAATAGTGACAGGACTCCTCTCTTATTTTGAATGTCTTAAATTGAACATAAACCTATTTGAGAACCTTGGAGTTATAACGATCCTTATCCTCTCTGCATTTGCATCAAAGCAGCTTTAAAAAGGTCAAACGGACAAGAGGTATCTAAAGCAATATTTGTGTTTAGTTTGTTGTTGTAATAATTGAGACAATGAAACCTTATGTAACCTAATGTTTACCACATTATATTATTAAATTCTAAATTTTAGTTTGATTTGATTAACTTGTAAAAAAATATCACTGCATGATTGTAGATTGAAAAATAGTGAATTAGATTTTTTTCCGAATGTAGTAGTAACTAAAAACTGTGTGTCCTCACCATTAGAGCGCAAATTTAAATCTTAGGGAAACCTCAAGGTGATATGTTCATACAGTTTGTCCAGACAATTTGACTAAATATTTTTCGTTACTAAGAACCGTTATTTTTAAATTTTAAAATTTTAAAAATGTTTACAAATTTTAATAATCCTGAATGCAGTAAAATTAATACCTTTTATCATCAATATTCCATAAATAATTGATGATTTCGAAAGATGACACATTAGTTGTGTACAAGAGTACGAATCCCTCTTAAAAATGTCGTCCCCTATCTTAATCGGCTTTCTTTAATTTCCAGCCCCCATCTGACTGCACTGACTGAGGTAATTTGACAACAATGAGGCCAAACTTACAACGGTCTAACAAGGTGTAAAGAGCTTTTAGCCTCGCATCCGTAGGGACAAAAAATCCCCTGCAGCCGGCCCCAGGGTGCTTGCTCGATTGTCATCAAACATCCCCTGGTGGTGGAGGGTGCAAGATGTTTACCCTCCTTGCAGGGTTGGGTTGAGGGGAATGGATTATTTATTAAATATTCTTTTGATATTAAGGTAAATCGATTTCCGATAAGCCGTCTTATTTCATTAGAACACGTTGTGTCGGTATTTTAACCGCAACAACAGATCTTGCCAATAGGATGATCGCGAAGAGCAGCAAAGATAAGAGCTAAAAATGTGTTTATTTCGACTACCCAGAGTGTAAAACTATCCCAAATGGGATTATCACCCCACAATTGGTAACACTGGTAACTGCCCAGACTTTACTCTGTCAGACCAGTGGTGGGGAAGTGTGGGGGGGGCAGCTATCGGACAATTCCTCGCTGCCCTCGGCACTACATCCTAGATGCTACTATCTGTACAACTGTTTGCCGTTACGTAGTTTGTTTTAACAGTTTCCGGTATAAAATCCATATGGTTTCTTTGTTAATATTCATACTAAAATAATAAAATATATACAAAACCAGTTGGTTACCTTTTGCTATGAAAAAGTGTCTCTCACACAAATTTGGTAATACTACAATAGCTTAATTTAGATATTTAGAAAAACAAAACCTATACTTTATTTTATAATTAGCCTCTTTAAAATGGCTTGCTCTGCGTTGGCACTCAGCTCGTTGTAAACATCTGGCCTGTAAACAGGCAAGAGTACTTTGACTACGTTTGGACTATTAACCTGCATTGAGATAATCGACAAATTAAAGCCATCCATTTATTTATAAAATTCACGAAATAAAATACTTTAGTGTCGAATGCATCAGTCAATTAGCATTTGCATGAATGAAGCTAATGAGGTTTGAATTATTTCCTCATTGGCGTGACAATATTTCCACGGTCGTATTAAACTGGATAACTTAATTAGTCCCACTAAACCCGGATTTACTTCCTCTAGGTAACTTTGGAAAATGAACTCATTAACAAATTTAGGAAGTTACAGCACTGGAATGTAATGTTGGTATCAGCTCTGAGGTGACTGTAGATTGATATTGATTTATTTTGTACTAATAATTTCTCGTTACATTGGTTCTCACTGAAATTCTAAATAAACGGTATCAGGAAACTGACACATACTTTCTCCCTTTTAGCCAAACTTTAATGAATAAATTACTTTCTATTTACTAAATATAGAATACAAAGCACGGTCGAACGTACAGAAAATCTTGTAAACAAGTTGTTTTAAAAAAACATCCACCCAAATCCCTGCTTTGGAGGCCCTACAGAATCCATTGCTACACTGGTGGTTTTAAGAGGGGAAATGCCCCTATTCCCCCCCCCCAGGGTTATTAAGGGGCAACATATTTCGAATTTGTTGGTCAATGTTAACTTGACAAGCATATCAAGTTTGAATGAAATTGATCAGTAAATAAGAGAGAAATAGTTATTTTTGTATTCCCCATAAGACAACGTACGTTGTATTGGACAACGTACTGCGTTTACCGCAAAATTAAAATTTCAATTTCCTCCGCAACCAGCAATCGTAGAATAGTAATTCAAAACACTAAATTATTTAGTTTTTTGAACTCCTTTTAATGGTGAATATTAATATTTTTTTATATTTATGTTTTTCTATGAAAAATCCAAAAAACGGAATTTTTGATGTTTTAAGTCTTGTAATTTCTGAACCCGAATTTTTACAGAAATGCGGGTGGTGTCATTTTGTTGGGGAACTATAGCTCTACAAACGACTAAAGGTTAATCAAAATCGTTAAAGCCGTTTTTGAGAAATTTGGATTTTTCATGTTTTTTGGCGGTTTTTGGAGGATTACTCTTAAAAATCAAAAATTCAAATAAATGAAAAAAACGCCTGGAGATATCGTGGATTAGTACCTAAATACCAAATTTCATAATATTCGGCCCATTGGTTAGGGCTCTAGCTCTGTACACATCCACACAGACACACACACACACACACACACACACACACACACACACACACACAAGCACACACACACACACACACACACACACACACACACACACACACACACACACACACACACACACACACACACACACACAAAGACATCACGTAAAAACCACTTTTTTGGGTTCAGGGAGCACCAAAACGAATATTTCCACTAACAACTCAAATTCGAAAATTTTGACGAAAACAATACTTTCTCAATATACTATGTATAGGGGGAGAAAGTAAAAAATTGCTTGCTCGAACAAATTGACTGCCCGAACAAATTGAAAGTTAGACTAAGACAATAATGTTTATAGATTTGTGGTATAGCTTTGTGTCGGTTTCGGTGTTGATATGTTTGTTTATGGATGTTTTGAATTCGGTTCATGCGAAGCAATATTTATCCAATATTATTTTTGTCTGTTTTCATATATTTTTTACAACCCAAGAGTCTCAAGTGTTTACATGAAATTACAGTGTTGTACAGTTTTGTGTATTAGTTTATTTTTAAGAAGGAATGGTTAAAATCGCTTTGTAAAATCAAATTGATGCGGCAAAACCTCATTTCTGGTTTTTGTGGATTATTTTGCAATTTAATTTGTTGGGACATCTCAATATTTCTGAGTTATTTACGTGATAAGGTATGATGTACCTCTGATTTTGATCGCAAATGTTCAGATGTTTGTGTAGAGAAGAGGGTGCGCACCTCTGATGTAGAATGTAAACGTTAAATTGTTTACGTAAGAAAGGGGTGCGAACTTCTCTGTTAAAACAAACGCTCAGCAATTGATGCAAGAAATTGGTTCGCTTATCTCTCATTATAAATTAAGAGACACATCTCACTCACGCAGATTAATTTAAAGCTACTTATTCCTCTTTCAGCAGAACAAAATTAAGAGTGGGCTCCAGTCACGAAACATTTGGTGTTTCTATCTGCTTCCCCCATAAGACCAATGTTAACTTTCAAAGCCCGCCCCTCCTCAACGTATTATCCGATATTGTTGATTTATGGCTCATTTTAAAGAGCAAAATAATACCTAGGAATTCCAGCGAATAAAATTCGACTCCACCTATAATAATAGTTCAATCAGTTACAAAATGTTCAATATTTACGAATTTTTTTAATGAAATTATGCTCGCTGAAAACGCTTGGTATTGATTTTTTATTTAAAATGAACCATCTATTCACAATTTAGGATAACCCGGTGGGGAGGGACGGGGATTGGAACTTAACATTGACCTTATGGGGGAAGCAGGTATAAACAGAGGACTTGAGTCCCCTCTTAACTAAGTTTTAAAATGCATTTGAAAATTAGTTTTTTAATGAAAATGTGACTCTGCGAGTGATCGTTATCAATTATTAATAGGTACTCTATTGGCGTAAATGAGAATTGTAGACTTTCGGACTCCCACTTCCTACCTTGGCCATTTGTTATCAACTGTGTTATCTTCCATGCGAGGGCTTGACCTTCCGCGAGTTTCATGTGGCTAATGTATGGGTCAGTTACTGTCAACGTTTATGGACTGTGGCGGTTTATAGCGCTGCCTAGAAGCAAACTGTCGAGTGCCTTTAGTTAGCCTTCCTAACAACCGTAATTTTCTTTTACAAGAGTTTTACCGAATATTCCCTTTTAGAATAATACGGTATATTATGTTTTTGGTAGTTAGTGGATTTACAAGCTATGAAACTTACTGCAGTTTTGTTTTTAGAGGACTTCAGATTTAATGTTGATAATTCAATCAGCTTAAATCAGTATTTTTACCTAATGTGTGCATCGCATCTTTGTCCACGCGAAAAAAATTGTAAACATCACCCTTGTGTAATGGTATACTTATGAAGCGTAGATAAGAGGTTGTATCTTACTTTTATATTAATATATAATACCTATAAAACTTACTCTACCCACTCTAATGTTAAATTAGACCTACAATAATATTTAATTTGAAATAATCTTAATATTTATTCGGAATAGTTTAAAGTTACGGAATACACAATTAAGAAGCAGTTTTGTTTTGTTTTTAACGTCTTACAAATAAATCATTTGTTAAAAACCGTATTGAAATCCATAAGTTGATTATATAAATTGATAGGTATTTTTATATTAGTTTATTATACATTTATTTTTCTTCCTATTATAAATAAAAAAAACTACTTATTACCGACTAACTGAAGTTTTTGAATTAAATTTAGACTGTACATCTTTCTTTAACTTTTTTAATTAGTAAAATATATTTGTATTGAGGTAATTTTTCAACGTGTAGTATTAAACTGCAACTTAGTAAGACAATATGCAACATTGGGAAACTTTACATTTTAATAATTTAAATGTTGAATATGAGAAGGAAATCACATACACATATGAATTATATTGGAGTTTAATTTGCATTCTCATTAGCAATCTCGATTTCTTACAATGGTTTTGTCCTTTGGTCTGATGCACTCTGTCGCTCGTTCTGGTCACCACCGGTGCATCATACCCCAGTGTTTCCAGTGCATCATGCCCCAGTGTACCCTGAGCATCATGCCCCAGTGTGCCCAGTGTATCATGCCCCAGTGTGCCCAGTGCATCATGCCCCAGTGTGTCCAGTGCATCATGCCCTAGTGTGCCCTGTGCATCATACCCCAGTGTGCCCTGTGCATCATGCCCCAGTGTGCCCTGTGCATCATGCCCTAGTGTGCCCAGTGGCATCATGTCCCCTAGGCTGCTGTTAGTGCCATACAGATGGTGCCCTCTCGCCCCCGCTTCCTGGAGACACTGCCCACAATCATACTTAATGAAGATGATTATCTTTAAATTAGGCCAGTCACCTTTTACACTGAACAAACACAAAGAGAAAAGTTTAAAGGGGGGTTTAAAACAGGTTTGAATGAAGACCCACTCTTAGATGGTCAGAGTCACTGTAATATCACCATAAAATCTAGTAGGTCCTAAGCGGTTTCTAATTTAGTGCAAGTTAAGGACGATGAGCAATCCCCCACCCCCACAGTCGCTAAAGATATATTTAACACATGAATGTATACACAGTTTTCCGAGCTCTCTCAGGATCATTGTCAGCTTTTCAGAATTGTGGCCATATAAAATCTATAAGCTAAATATATTAAACGCCACAACCCATAAAATCTGTACTATTTACTTGAAATACATAGCAAATTTATCTTAAAAATGTAAAAAGATTATTCGTTTCTTAATAACGGAGTAATACATTTTTCATTTAAACGAGCTTTTTGGCCTTTTGTCCGTGAATCATAAAAAAACATTATTCATCCCAAATAATATAATTTACTAGGTTATTTGTTTCTTCACGACCTTTATACGGCTTAAAGAGCCCAATTTGACAATAAAAACTGTCTTGTAACTAACAAAATCAATATTAAGATGTTAGGCTAATGCAACTTTAAACAGTAAAAGGTGGTAACGTCAAACCCAATACGAAAATATTATTTGAATGGCAAGATGAAAATTAATATCTCAAGCGGTTCCTCAGTTATGATTGACTAAGAAAAAACTAATAAAACGCTGAAAACACAGTGAGATATCATATAATCTTAGGTCTGTCGGAAATGACTTTTTTCTCTGTTTAAACTCCTGAATCAACAACTTCCCGAAGTTTTCCGAAGGGGGAAGGTGAAAACATTGTACTACATCATCCGCCGTTGCGTAAAAAACCTTAAAACGAATATTTATTCTTTTTTTTTTGGTATATGAAATAAACCAGTTGAGCTTTTAAGATAATCGATCATATTATCAATAGATCCAATACAGCTAGTTACTCCAGTAATATTAGTAAAGTATTTATATATTATAATATAAAATACCCCGTCGCCGCAAACCTGCGAACTCAGCGATTTTCCAACGTATAAATATGTGTCTCACTACCACATATAGCCACTTAACAAGATTCATAACAATACATTTATAAACAAGTGATACATAACATTTGATTTATGTCTCCATAAGAATAACAGTAGGGCTGAGTACGCAGGTTTGCGGCAAAAAGGAAGATAAGAAACGTGTTTATATACAATTATCAAAATAACTCAACAAGGTGAAGCTTCATACCAAGTTGTATTAATTTATGTTCGTAACTAAGGGATATATTAAATATTAACTATTCTCCATAAGAAGAACACAAACCCCTAGGCCCGAGTATGTAGGTTTACTGCTTCGGGGAAAACAAAAAAAAAAAAACTATTGTGCAAGTCTTAATATACCACAACTAGGTGAAGCCACATACCAAGTTTCATCAATGTACATTCATAAATAATCGATGTATAAAATTGTATTTATTCTCCATAAGAATAACATTGGATAACGTACTGTGTTTAGCACTTTGAATATCTCCGCAACGCTTGGTAGTAGAATAACAATTTGAATACCAAAATGATTGTTTTTAGAGCTGAACTTATTGGGAAGAACAAATGTGAAGTTTGCAATAAAATTAACTGAGGAAAATCTAAAAATCTTTTTCTGATAATAATATTAACATGATACATTTTATGAATACGTTTTAGGAAAGTTGCAACCGAAATGATTGAACGGTTATATTATAAAAGGCTGTCAAAAAAAGAAATAGTTTTTGGATCTTATTTTTTCGGACCAATTTTATTTATAAATTTGTTTTTCTCAGACACACTGAATATTTTTGCACAAAATAGCATTGAAATCTCTTTGAAATTTAATATTCTACTTTTCTACGGAAATTTTATCATTTTTTCAATCTACAGGTCAAAATGTTCAATAGATACTCTGAAAACTGAAAAACCTATTTTCACTTATAAATATAAAACGATTGAGATTAGGACCTATGTTTATATGACGTTGTTTCTTCTTTTGACCCAATGATAAATTTACTGAAGTTTGTCAGGGTTCCCGTGAAACACCCTGTATATATCTATCAATCTATGCAGGGTCATTGTTATATACATATATGTATATAAATTTGAACGAATAGTGTTTTTGACATCTGGGGACCTCAAAACAAAAAGTTATCATTGTCTCGGGCTTAAGTCTGACCATGAGACCTGTGGTAATACCTTCTTCCCTACAAGAAATGTAAAGAGAGAGTACAATATTACAGATTTTAGCACAAATAAATGTTTAATGTGTAAAAACATTCGTAAAAAAATTACCAATTAGATTTAATTACCCGGAATAGAGCTGTGTAATAAATTAGTATATTCGGAATGTTATTTAGAATGATTTAATTAAAAGTTAATGTATACTCTTCTCGACCCCGGTGGACTAGTCATGGAAACGTCGTGTTATTCTGCTGCAACGGACAGGGACCATACAATAGTTATTGATTTGCTTTCCTCGATTTGCTTAATACATATATTAATTAATTAATCTAATTAATTAATATATTAATTAATTAATCTATATTAATTAATTAATTAATCTAATTATTTTGTAGCTTCGTCTCACAACAATTAAAATATATTCACACCTATTTTCTGCATTAACATACACAAGGAAAGTATACATATTTGAGCACATTCCATATTTATTATAATATGTAATATGCAAAATAGTATAGTATTACAGATATACTTTTAACATTGATCAATATAAGAGCAGTGTGATAGTAAATAAAATACAACGTAGAATTACTAATTAAATATGTAAATAACCAAAATCAAAGCAAATCATTGATACTCAATTAAGTTTTATACCGAATTTTTTTTGCAAGCAAATATATTTATGGACTTAGTTTTTATGGTTCGCACATATCGAAAATGGAAGGAAACCCACAGCTGTAACCCTAGGGGATGTCAGGCCCGTTCACAGAAACCCTCTTTATTATGGATTACGTTAGTATCTTAAGAATTCCTCACTCACTACTCTCTTACTCGCTTACTACTCGTAACAGTCGCGTTATCGTCTGAGTAAAAATATATAAATAATATATTTATTTTAGTGCCGGTGGACCCTGTTTCGTTTTATCAGTAATTCTCGACGTGGATTGATATGAGATGTAAATATCACGTCCTAAAAAATGTGTTCTTGGTCCCAACCAAAATTTAATCGTAAAGAGATAATGAATTGTTGCGCAATTGTTTCATTGGTTGTTGGAATATGTCAAGGCGTGAGACAAGTTCTCATTTTGTGATGATAAAATTAGTACTGCCTTCGCATTAATCCGTGTGTTCTTAACTAATGTAATTCAACCTTGGGTAAAATATTATATTGTGCCTTTTATTTAAATTTGTAACGCTGTTCTGAGATTTACTATTTATTTATATTTCATCACCTGCCAGGACAGTTAAGACGATCGCTTCCCAGTTAAAAGTTATGTTATAATCAGAAAAAATATGAAATTAAATTTTCCTTAGCAGAATTATTTAATCAAGCAACCAATTAATCGATCGTATGAAGGTATATTAAAATATATAATGCAGTTAGTTAAATATAGCGATCTAGTAATTACTATCACTGACACCCATTACCCTAGCGAATATTTGATACGAAACCATATCCAAATACCAGATTATTCAAGCAAAATGTTGTGATAAAAAATTACACATTTAGCAAAAGTCATTGTTAAAAATGGTTGGAAAAGGAATCTCCACAAAACGCTTCTTCCAATATTGTGATCTTGTTAGTTGGCTACAAGATCTCTTGTACAAAACCCACGTTTCGATCAAGTTAAAGCGTTAACAGATAAACATAAATCAACCCACTTTTAACAAACGGTTTTTCTGGATCTACGAACATCAAAGCAACAAGTTATAATTGTCCCGAGAATGTGTATTATAACTTCTCTACAGGTATAATAAGAATAACTTCTCCGCCTTCTAAAGGCAATAAATAATTTTTATATGAGATATGCTAAATCGGGTCGGTAAGTTTTCTGTTAAAAATAAGAATATTGTTAGTTGATTGGTTGTGTAGTTTGTGTTATTATAATTGTTACTAGCCTAAATATAACGCATAAAAGGTATTGTGAATGTTCAACTAATGTGAAGTGGTTGCGGGGTAAATAAAGACGTTGTTAAACAGTAGTCTAATAAAGTTAATACACCGGGACTTTCTGATCTATTTTCATACAGTTTTTCTCTTCCATATACTTGGTTGTGCATATAATGCATATGTGGGTATGCGTGTATTTGTATGTATATATGTATACTTTTAATTATTTTATTTTGCTGTTCTATTACTGTACTGTACAACAAAAATGAAACGATAGTCATTATTCATTATTAATACAATGATTATTATTGTGAAATATTAATGCAGTTGTTTTGAAACCAAGCATAAACATATTTTTGTTCTACAGGCACATTCAAAAATATTCATATGATATTCGTTTCTTCTCGTATATCATATGTTCTTTTTACTATTTGGTTTTAATTTTAAAGGGAGTTTCTGGCACGACGCGCCATTCAAAAACTAATGCCATCTTTACACAGGAATATAGGACATACACGCCCACGCGCGCGCGCGCGCGCGCACACACACACACACACACACACACACACACACACACACACACACACACACACACACACACACACACACACACACACACACACACACACACCGATTTACTTCAAATTTGTTAGAGACAATCCCTTCCATAATCGATTGGACAAGTGGTTGGGCAAAACAAACGGAAAACTCTATCCCTTTTGGGGGGTTTTAAAAATTCAAGTATTATTGTTTTGGCCCAAAAAAGCCCCGGATGTAAAATAAATGTATATACTATGATTTAACGTACAAACCCAAAGATTTTAAGCCCTCCCTCATCATTGTAGCACAAACATTTACCAATTTATAAGAGGGAATGTAAATTGAATAACATAAATTAACTAACTATAATTTATACCTTATAATCAATAAGGTTGAAGTGACGATAAATCTACTCTGAAATATAAAAAACAGCCTTTCCTAATGTAAAATCCCCACAAGAAAACGTGATGTGTTTACATAATATATTGACCAACATAAATTAAATTACCATAATTTATGCCTTATTTATTATAAGGTATAAATTATAATTGTTGCTTAATTATGCATCTATAATAATAACATGAGTAGCATGTTATGTTGTTGGATAAAATACATTGAGAGAACAATTTTATTTTAAATGAGAGTAGAAATATGTTGCATTATTATGTTCTTGATTTAATAAAAAAACGTAGATTCTGATTAAACATTTCTTCATTTCGTGGTGGTTAACCAACACATTATGGTAAAATATGTTCATAAAATAACTCCTGGTTTGGTAATTTAAAATTTGTGCATAATTTAACTATTCAGTTGTTAGAACCAGTGTGTTTTTGGAGGAATATTCTGAATTTTCGTAAATTTGTAATAATGAATAAAATAGCGAAAAAAGTTTTTCCCAGAAGAAAAGCCCAATTCGTAATGGAATATTTACGTTTGGCAAAACAATCAATTGTTCCTCTCTAAAAGCGAAGGAACATTGATACATTGATTGGTACATTGATATATTTCGTAAACAAAAGAAAGTTTTCTTCCCAAACGGCAGACACTGGAAGACAAATGTAATCATTTGAACTTACAACGGTTGATGGCTTGATGCCCCCCCCCCCCCCAGAGTGTTGGTTGGTGGGGGGCAGGGGCCGCACCCTGGCATGCCGACACGAAGCGTATAACAGGTTTTTTTAGTCTCCCCAAATGAAGTGTAACATCGCTAAAAACTCAGTGTGAACAAATATAGCCGCCATTTCCTAAAATCTTTAAACATAAATATAAAACATGTTATTACAACAACAAAAAAAAAACTAGAAGTAGAATTTTAACGATACTTTTTAGATTAAAAATTAAAATAAAACTCTTGTCAACCTTTAAACGTTTAAAAACTATTAAACAAAATTTAAAATAAAAACAACGCTCAATATTATATGCGAAAGTTTCAGTCGACTTTTTCACACATTAAGAATTATATATTAATAAGCAACTTTTTTACTAGCACATTACGTGTTGTTATTACTTACGGGATGTATTAAAAGACGTCTTACAAAACTTAAGATATATTTACACTTATACTGATTCAAATACAGACGGTAAACATATATAAAAAGATGGTACTAGGCTATCGATTTCGACCAGTCACACCAGTCATCATCAGGACAATCTTTTATATATGTTTACCGTCTGTATGTGAATCAGTATAAGTGTAAATATATCTTAAGTGTTGTAAGACGTCTTTTATTACATCCCGTAAATATTAATAAGTTATAAGTTACGTGATTATCTTTTTCCATAAGTTAGGTCGTAGAACTTAAGATTTCAGTAAAGCCCTTAGGGTTCTTGTGTCAGCCTACATGTGAATTTGATCAAGGTCGTCTGGTTACAGTACGAAAATACAGATACTTAGTTTGGTCAGTCGGCATTATTCCTTTACTCTTGTAATGCAATCGACAATTAAGATAATTTAATCGAAGATTATGCAAAGTTTAACACGGTTGTTTGAACACTGTTTAGTACTTTTGCTTACCCTTTGCCATACCCCTAGCAGCCGGCTCCGAAAACTAGTGTTTGTATGCTGCCGAGTTGTTTACAGTTCGAACCGCTCTAAGTTAATGTGGTCCGAAACTTTGACTTTTGTTACGCGACGGCTTCAAACAGTACTTCCCGGAAACTTTATGTGTTTCCCCACCCCGCGTCAGTCTTTCACCCAGAACGATAAATTTATTTTCATTCGTTGTTTTACAATAATCGCCCCTGGTTTAATCGCCCATAAATATAATTGCTTACGAGATTCGCCTGTATTTTATCCTCGTGTCTTTATTAACAATGTATTAAAAGATTAGGAATTTTGGTTGCGGAAAACAAAACTTGTAATAAAAGAATATAACTAGTGGACCTTTTATATCAGGTAAAATGTTAGGTGTTGACATATAGGGTTAGATAAGATTGCAGCATGTTTTCGCTGTGAGTTCTGTAATCTAGAGCGACCCAGATATATATCAAATGTCCGAGCTAAACTGACGCTTTAGGAGCCCACATTTCCACGATCCTCTTGCCATAACGCAAGCTAAACTGAGTGAATGTAGTGTAGTCAGTTAACTTGGGTTATACGTGTGAATTTCAAATTTGCAACAAAAATAACACATTTAAACAGCAAAAACTCTTATCGCGTTGGTTTATATCGGCCCTTTGACCATATATGCTTATCTGGACCACTCTAGATTATAGAATTCAAAGCGATAACATAACAAACGGATTGTATCTAACCCAATATGTCAACACATAACAATTAATCTGATATAAAAAGTACATTAGTTATCTTCTTTATTACAAGTTTGTCATCAGTTTTGTTACTGTGTTTATATTTCGACACTTTTTAAGTAAATACACATATATGTAAGATTTAAATCATATATAAAGATAGATAAAATATATTACCTCAACTCGCTCGCCGTAACGCCACAACACGTATTACTAGGGTGTTCCAAATAACGTCAGAGCTAAATTTTCACCCTTGGCTTTTCTCACATCAATCTTGTGCTCTTTATATTCACTCCCCTCTTTCTATAATCGGGGTGATAATATGCATTCACAGCAAGCTTATATGTTTTCCGGCTTAATATTTAACTAATATTTCTAAAAGGTGGTGATTTTCGAATTTACTTTCATCCCATTATTCTGCGACTCAAATCTCACAGTATGTTTTATTTTTTTTTTATTTGTTTTAATTGATTGGAAATCTTACCACAAGTAAGAGCTTGGAATAATTTGGAAACGGTCTTTATCATAATGAGGTTTATAAAATAACTATATCACTGTTTAGAAAATTCAGGGCCGTTGTGGACTATTCAAAAAACACTTTTGAGTGTTTTTGAGTGTTAACTATTCAAAAAACACCTAAATAAACGTTGATTTGCATAACCGGATAGTTTTCTTATATTGTTAGTGACTAAGAATAATATGAGGCATTTGATGACAAGGCATTGTTACTGAATTTATTTCTTGGTTTTTAAATGCTACATGTTACCGACATGGTGTGTTCATTACGGTTTGCTGTGGAGGACCAGAGACTTATTATCCCTAAAGCCCTAAAAATACGTGCTTTTAATTCTGTGGCCTGACTGCATGCTGTGTGCAGTTTTGTTTGTACCTTATATATATAAAGGGATTCGGTACGGCGAGAATAGTCTTCGTATAAGAAATATACCTTCACAAGAACAAACGTGATTCTTTCACACCGCACTGGAGTGTTTTTCAATATACGAGAGTTTGCATCAGTGAAGACTTTTTGTAAACAACAATTTTGCTAACGTTTCCTACTCCTACCGAGTCGAGAAAAGTAGTTTATTGTAAACCATAATCAGTGCTGTTATGATTCCAAATTTTATCGTTTCAAAGAAAAAGTTTCCAAATAAATCAGATCACCAAGCAATGCTGCCAAAATGGTTAAATTGCGGTTAAAGTGGTTAAAAAAGTCTAATATGTTTATATAGATTTTATCTCTTTCGTAAGTGTGCCCATTAGTATATGTTTACCAGACGTTAATACGTTAAAAATCCGATTCGTAAAAATGAAAATAAAGAAATATGCAAGCAGAAACTCTCTCACCTGGAAATACCTGTGCAAAAACCGACAACGATCAATGCATTTAATATTATGGTACGGTTTACGTGGTTAGGAGGGGGCACTCGAACGAGGTTTTACAGTAAGTAAAATACTATTATTCTTTTACCAGCTTTTGACTATAAACCTCACTTGAAGATTAACATGCTCTTTGGTATATGTCGTTGTTTGTGTAAACAATACAAAATCAAATTAGTTGCAAATCAATTGGTTTTTTTATCACCTGCTTTCTAGAAAAATGTTGCGATTTGGCAGTTTTTAAAACAATTTGAATATAAAAACTAATCCTCCCATTGTACCTTAATAGTCAAACTATTTTCAAAAGTTTGTAATGGTCTTGGAAATATTAAAGGTTACTGATTACAATAGTATAATTTGCTTAACAAGATACTTTAAAGGTACTTTTTAGTCTAAATAGTAAATAAAATAGTCAAATTAGTTACCACGACAGATTAGAAATGGCTGTGTGATGAGAAGCGGTTTACAGGTTTTGCGTTGAGTTAGAAAATTATAATATATATATATATATATATATATATATATATATATATATATATATATATATATATACACACTTTCATCTAAAGTGCCGCGTCGCGTCGGTTGTCGCTTTTAATTAATTATAAAGCATTTTTATTGTTTAATGTAACTTATTAAACTACGCAAAAATTGTTAATACCATTACACAATAACCCAATAAGATTAATTTTATTCGACTGGGATAATTTTATGGTGGTTTTTATTTGAGGCTAAACTCATTTGGATCAACGCGATATAGGGCTATAAAATGTAATCATTAAGTGCCAAAGGGTTTGTAGAACGGACTGCTGGCCACGCCCCATGGCATAACATTATTGTTTTATGAGTTAGTCTCTAGTTCGGTTATGATTTTATACTTCACAGCTCCTGTCGTCACCAAACTTTAATCCCTTCGGTGTTATTCATATTATTCTATTTTCATCAGCTTTCCGAATAACCTTTTGCAAAATTGTTAAAGTTTATTACTGAACAATTGTCAGATTTCCTCTCCCTGGATAAATTAGCGAACGTTGAGATGGAAGAGTTTTGCGTCAGGGAGGGGAAATTTTATGGTGCCATGTGCGGCGATAGTGAAGGAGGGGATTCAAAATGTCACCAACAAACTTTGCCTCTGCGTCCATCACCACTAGTGCAATATCGTTCTTTTCCACGAATATTTATCTCGTTTCAACCATCAAATAAAAACGTTGTATATTTGAAATTGAATTGTGTGTTTTTCATGGTTGAAAAAATCGAGCCAAAAAATAAATATACAGGACGAGCTTAAAATGTTTCATAATTTGAACTATTCTTTCACGCTGGGCACAATGCATGTTTGGCAATTTGGCACTTTTTTGTTTAATATTTAAGAAAAGTACTACTTACTCGAGAACGAATGAAGAGTTTTAAATACGAATTGCGGGATTGTGTTCATCGGGAAAACATTTGAAATAATGTTTGAGGTACACCTCTACATTTAAAAAATAATTTCAGTCTAATACCAAGATTTCAAATTTTTGACCAATATGGCTGACGAAAAAGTCAACTTAGTCAAAATAAAGTAACACCCAACAATGGTTGGGGTCTACAAATATAATTATTATAATGATATTAAATGTAAACTAGCCGTTTACTTATGGATGCATGGATAAAGCATCAACATACATAAATAAACTACGTGTATGATTTAATTCGATTTACCAGTTATATTGCAATCTCAATACTATTTACCTATCTACATGCTAATCTAGTAGTTTATTTTTAATTTATTACAAATTGTGCTCGTTATTTATATGTCTGTTACTTAAATATTTTCCCAGTAATACACTGATTGAACAACAATTTCATAACACGAGTTTACAAAAACATGTTGTATTTGTTAAATATTTTAATTTATTTTTTTAAATTTATTTAATTGATACTGTTCAGTATACAAATAAAATGTGTTAGATTTAAGTAATGACTTAATAGCCATTACCACTACCATATTGGGGGCGTTTTGGTAGGTTATATGGCTGTAGGTATTACACATTTTGGTAAAAGATGGTCAATGTAAATCGAAGCGTGCAGTTTATGAATAGGTTTTCGAACCTACAGCTTAATTGTTAAACATTCTTCCTTTGGGCTGCAAAAATCCCATTCAAAATCTGCCTGTTTTCGTGAGTGCAGAATGATATCGCCTCATATTATGCATTTTAGATATTTATAACGGGTTTAGTTTATTCTAATCGTAGTAGTATTGAATTAGTTGTTTATAATACTGCCAATTTTAAATTTTGAAATATTTAAACCTTCACGTTTTTCCTCATTTCGCTCAAACGTGATATTTAGGTTTTTAGCTCAGTCATATGCAAGCTCTCCACCATTCATCTTAAGGTTTTCAATGCACCTGATATGGAGTGATCTTGGTACAATTTACAAAAAGCTATTTACAGTGGTATTATTCAGAATGATATTAAACGCGAACATGCACTCTAACTGGTCGTTTGCAGTGTTTTTGAAATTGTATAACATGCCCCTCGCATTGTATAACCTTTTCCCCTCGATGTCCTCTATATGATAATCCATTCGAGTTGAGGCTTTCGAGCTCCTTCTTAGTAGTAATGACTTCCAATTTTAAAGTGCCTTCCCTTTTGGGACGTTTTGAGGGAAATGGTCTTCCGAATCGTACTTAAAATGTACTTCGTACAACTTTTTTTAACTTACGAAGTGAATAATTACTTGTACGATTTCGTATATCGTATATCATATCTTACCTACCAGTTTTCAATAGTTTTGATCGGGATGTTTGCATGAAAACGGATTTTCTTCGATAGCAATAGGCGCGTTGTGAGGACTAATGGTGGATTTTTTAGACGAGACTGAACTAAAACCCCAAAAACCAAACATGTCTGAAGTGTTAAAAACAAGGATTTCATATCTCATGGCTCAATCGAACCTACACAACAGTGTTTGATTCTATATAATTCAATGCAGAACAAAACTGATAGTATGAAATTTGCCTTTATAATTAACATGGACACAACAATTGTTTCATAAGGCAAGATATTTTTTAAAGGTAAAATGTAATACTGTAAAAGTATTCTCACCAGGAAAAGAGTTTTCTACTGCTGCTAAATTCGCCCTAAGTATTGTTACTGGTAAAAGTATTCGTTGTGCATTCCAAGAATTATTTTTATATAGTAAAACGATTTAATAGGACGTAACAAGAAGGAAAAGTAAAATATTTGTTATTCCTTGGGACAAGTCAGTAAGGAAATGTAAATCGTCCTCAGAATATTGCTGAGAGGCGTCAAGCTGGGGCGCTCACAAAAGCCATAGTTTGAAACATAAATTACTTTGAACAGTTTAAATCTGTAAACAGTTCTTAGCTTCTAAACAATAAGAAATATTCAATGGAAAAGTCCTTTATTTTAACACCGGAGTAAAGTGTTTAAGCTGACTTTAAATTATTGATTATGGTTTTCATTATTTGTAAATGGAATCCACAGTTGAAACATCCCTCGCATGCTTTTGTCGTAACGTTTAAATTCGTCAAGAAATTGTTATATTCTTTAGAAAATCTTGTTACAGCGTTATTTTATTACTTTTTTTTAACGTTAAGCACATCAATATTGTTTGTACAAATGCACTTGCGTAAACAAATATAGATTTTATCAAATATACATATCAAGTAAATCATCGAATTCTTTTGTAGAAAACGTTCGCAGAGGAAACATAATTTAAAGGTCTCAATTAGCAATGCAATTGCTGAAAACCATTAAATATAAATTGTTCGAAAGCCTTTGGATTTCAAAGTTCATTTGATTGCATATTAACGCAAACTCTCAGCGGCTGCCGTTTCCGACTACGTTGTTTACTTATGGTCATATTGGCGGGGCTTTGTGATCCATTAATCGAGACTCTTTATTTGATATGCTTCTATTTAAGACCTTATTAAGAACACCGATTGATAATTTGTTAACTAAGAATCGATTGATAAACTTGATAAACCTAGTTCCTACCTACCTCTACCTCATAAACTGTCGAAATAAAAACGCATTATTTGGTACATCAAAATAAAATTGGCGTTCAACTTACTCATACGAATTCTATTATATGTGATAAACATGAAGATAAGGAAAAATGAGTAGGACTAACAGAGAAAAGCTAACACCACTTAAATATATCTCCGTACAATGAGTAGGACTAACGCAGTCAGCCAACATCACTTTAATATCTGCGTACAATGAGTAGGAATAACACAGAACCCTTAATATCTGCGGACGATGAGTAGGACTAACGAACAGCCAACACCACCTTAATATCTGCGTAAAATGAGTAGGAATAACACAGAACCCTTAATATATGCGGACGATGAGTAGGACTAACGAACAGCTAACACCATCTTAATATCTGCGTAAAATGAGTAGGAATAACACAGAACCCTTAATATCTGCAGACCATGAGTAGGACTAACGAACAGCTAACACCACTTTAATATCTGCGTAAAATGAGTAGGAATAACACAGAACCCTTAATATATGCGGACGATGAGTAGGACTAACGAACAGCCAACACCACCTTAATATCTGCGTAAAATGAGTAGGAATAACACAGAACCCTTAATACCTGCAGACCATGAGTAGGACTAACATAGAACAGCTAACACCACTTTAATATCTGCGTAAAATGAGTAGGAATAACACAGAACCCTTAATATATGCGGACGATGAGTAGGACTAACGAACTGCTAACACCACCTTAATATCTGCGTAAAATGAGTAGGAATAACACAGAACCCTTAATATATGCGGACGATGAGTAGGACTAACGAACAGCTAACACCATCTTAATATCTGCGTAAAATGATTAGGAATAACACAGAACCCTTAATATCTGCAGACCATGAGTAGGACTAACATAGAACAGCTAACACCACTTTAATATCTGCGTAAAATGAGTAGGAATAATACAGAACCCTTAATATATGCGGACGATGAGTAGGACTAATGAACAGCTAACACCACCTTAATATTCGCGTAAAATGAGTAGGAATAACACAGAACCCTTAATATCTGCGGACGATGAGTGAGACAGCAGACTGTAAAATCGGTTGAACTAAGAAACTTGTTTAATAACAACGAAACTATACAATTTAAGCCACTGGTTGTTAGTACTTTTAAATTTACTGTGAATATTTTACTTGCTTTTATTATTCATTTTATGTACTTTAAAAAGTAATTTGAATCATATTCCTAATTAACTTTATTTTTATTTTTCAACTTTCCGATTTCACGAACCTTTTCGTAACAACAAATACAGCTTGTTTATTTAAACTGTTAATTATAATTTCGAAACCTTATGTCAAAATGTTTTTAAAAGATTTGTGCTAAACGAATAATCGAGAGACATTTTTTAGACTTTAAAATCAGATTTCACTCTTGTTTCTTAGCAAGTGATACAGGAATCGGGAGTTGAATATCCTGTAACTTGAACTTTTAATAAAAAAAACCTGCGTGTAGATTGTTTCAGCTGGTGGGGATATTGGAAGCAAGTGTAACCCGATAAAACCCTCCGGGAAATCGATGTTTATTCCCTCCATTTCACCAGGTGTCGTCTGAGCTCAAGTGTTCTCCTTATTGTTTTGGCTTTATTTGACTTTATTTATACGCATAAATAACTTTTAAACCAGTTTAACGTTTTTCCAGATTTAATTAGTCAACTTTTTATCCAATCAATAATGTAAATTTGGCGATCCTTTCTGAAATATGGTAAAAATTTGTATTATTGTAAGTTTTTTGCTGATTCCTCCAATTCAAGAAGACACGTGAAATGGTTTCAATCGTACCATAAATATATACCGTATAGACTCTGCTCATGAATTCAACTTTGTATATTGGATAACAATGTTGAAATAAGTGAGTAAGTAACAGTCTTCCAGTGAGCGATATATTGCAATCATCTTGCAAAACCTATCAAAAGGATAAATAAATAAATAATTTTTTTCTACACATAAATATTACAAAAGTGAGAGGGATTTTCTGAATTTATACATTTTTTAAATTACTATACTGCGTATATTGATTCACAAAAATATTGTTATGATAAAACAGTAATGTGTTAAAAGACGCGTATTTGATAACTTTTCTTAAATTACTACAGTAAACTGTCAGTTTTATTATTCCCTCGTTTCATTCTCTCGTCAACCCGGGAACGTTATATTCCTTTATATGTGTACCCAATGAAAACTGTTAATTAACTGTTTAACTGTTAAGCTTGCATTTTTTAAACAAGTATACTATTAACAGTAACTTAAAAAAAAAATCAGTTTGGGCCGAATGAGAGGATTCTCTCAATCTCGGTCATCCTCATTCTCATCCTCTCATTGGCCTGATGATGATCGGTGTGACTGGTCAAAATCGACAGCTTTGTGCCATCGTTTGTTGTAAATTTACCATCGTGCCATATACAATATAAGTGTGAATATATTGTAAGGGTTGCAAGACATATTTCTTTAGAGCTCGTAATTGTAACATCAAATTCCACAAGAATAGTTTGATATAGTTTGAATAGTAACTTTGTATATTGGATAAACTATGGAATTTAGTACAATATTTAGTTATTTGTCATAAAACTGTAATGGTTTGTAGCATTTATTATAACTTGAGCTATATCAAACCATGAACCCCAGAAGTGGCAGATGTTTGTTCTTCGTCAAAAACCAACCACGTCAAAGAAAATATTTGGAATCCGGGCACATCTGACAGATTTGGAATTTTTTCATCGTGTTATTCTTATATTAAAATGTATAGGTTGAACGATTTTTCACACTCTGTATTAGAGTTTCTACAGCCATTGACTTAATTGACGGCTTGGCCAAACATAACAACAGCATGCAAATTGCGGCAGCAGATAATCATTCGTGGGCTAATACTATAACCCTGTTGTTCTCATATTTTGCACTTATTTTTTATGGGTGAAGAAAATAGTTATATATTATTTCCGCGTCAAAATAACTGTTGATAATTTACCACAGGATTCCCTCGGTTAGCCTACGATTTAGCCTCGGATTCCCTCCAGTTCATGGATCCTTTTAATTTCCTCTTTGGAAACGATTCGACGGGTCTTTTTCATTATGGGTATACCGCAGTGTTTAAAGTTTCAACATTTCATTTAAATCATTGCTATAAAATCTAGGTTATTAAATCTACCATAACAAATATATAAATGCAGCTTATGAATGGATACAAATTTAATCTGACTGAAGTGTACTCGATTATTTATTGTTATTATGTAGTAACCTAACTATTTATTGTTATTATGTATACTACTATACATAATAACAAGTATTAGTACACAACCTAACTAACCTAACCGCCACCGCAACGCGCTGTGCCAGGAGAATTTGTAGTGGTGCGTGTAGAATTGAACAACACACTGCGGTGCGGGTTAGGGCTAGGATTAGGGTAGGTTAGATTATGATTATAATCTACACTGCTTAAAACGCTTGCATTCCGGTATCCACTTTACGGAAAAGTGGTATAAAAGTAATAAAAACGCTCCAATCTGACAGATTATTCCTATTATTAAAAATGTATTTTGTTAGAACATCCTTTCGCTGGTGTCGTTACTTATCCCGAATGATTTTTAAACACGAATATTTAAAAACGTAAATACGAATATGCATACGTTTATTGGATTATACGATGATAAAACAGATGAAAACTGTATTTGAAACAACTTTTGCCTTAATGATGCTGTCGTATTTTAACCGCCCAGAGTCAGTATGATATTGCCTTTGGAAGCAAAGTGATACAGGCGAGTCATTCGAAGGGCGTAGCTCCTGGGCTGGAGACACAAGTTTGTTTTGACTGGAAGATCAAAGCGTGTTTAATAGACTTGCCATCTCTCGCTGCACTCGGGGCTTAAACTGAAAAACTGTAAAATAATATAGAAAAATATCGTTTTGAACCGTTAATTTTTGTTGTGAGCTTATTTAACAAAATATTCATTTGTTATAAATGTTTAATTACAACATTTTTGTTCTATGACCATCACCCATCGTGTTTAATACTACACTAAGTTTCATTGATTTACGTTCCCCCTACTACCCTACCTCAGGCAGTGATCGGGCAAAGTCCACATAAATTAAAATGAAATAACAAATGAATTTGAGAACATTTCAAGACATGGTCGGGCGTGAGTTCGATCCCGGCTGACCGCTATGACACTTTTCACGAGCAATCATCACCGACTTGCTCATGACTCTAGGACTTCATTGATTATCCAAATCTTTGCTTTTTCAAACAAGTTTTAGGTGGAGATAAATAATACTATGTATATTATTTGAACGAAATGCAATGAAATACATATTAATATTAATGATATAACTTCGTGATAAATATCACACAGTTGTAATTAAATTGTAAACTATTCAAACTATATCAAACTATTCTTATGGAATTTAATGTTACAATTACGAGCTCTAAAGAAATATGTCTTGCAACCCTTACAATATATTCACACTTATATTGTATATGGCCAGATGGTAAATTTAAAACAAACGATGGCACAAAGCTGTCGATTTTGACCAGTCACACCGATCATCATCAGGCCAATGAGAGGATGAGAATGAGGATGACCGAGATTGAGAGAATCCTCTCATTCGGCCCAAACTGATTTTTTTTAAAGTTACTGTTAATAGTATACTTGTTTAAAAAATGCAAGCTTAAGAGAGAATTAACAGTTTTCATTGGGTACACATATAAAGGAATATAACGTTCCCGGGTCGACGAGAGAATGAAACGAGGGAATAATAAAACTAACAGTTTACTGTAGTAATTTAAGAAAAGTTATCAAATACGCGTCTTTTAACACATTACTGTTTTATCATAACAATATTTTTGTGAATCAATATACGCAGTATAGTAATTTAAAAAATGTAGAAATGCAGAAAATCCCTCTCACTTTTGTAATATTTATGTGTAGAAAAAAAATGATTTATTTATTTATCCTTTTGATAGGTTTTGCAAGATAATTGCAATATATCGCTCACTGGAAGACTGTTACTTACTCACTTATTTCAACATTGTTATAGAACATTAAAAAGAACGACATGACATAATATAGTTATTGTTTGATGGATTAAATGTTCACTGTCTCTTTTACTTTCTACTCTTAACATGGATTAAGCATACTTCATTAAGGGCAATGGGATTTTAAAATGGAAAAACATGTAATAAGCAATAAACTATATCATATATTAAAACCTTAACTTGATTAGATTATTGTTATTATTATATTGTTTTTAATGTACTTTTATTATCGTTGTTAAATTATTATTGTTACTGTAATACCTGTTGTCGTTGTTAATATTAATATCAGAATATAAGCTACGAGCAGCCTCAGAATATTTGTTGTTTTGCCTCAGAGTTTCATTGTTTCTTTGCCAAGGTTATTTAGTATATATTTATCTAGCTATCATATGTTTGGTTTGTCATTTAATTATTTATGTCAGTTATTTATTGTATTTTTTGCAACTTTTTTAACACTCGTACAGTTTAGCATTTTTCCGTTGTAAATCAATTAAATTAAATACGTTTTTTATATAAATAAATTTATAACAATTTTCTAAGAATAATTTTGATATTTTCTGTGATTAGTTTGAAACTGGGGTCTTCAAATCACTAACACCAAACAAACACTCGACAGCGAAGTTGAAAATAAAAAAATCGATAAACGATTACGACGCATAGTTCCTGATGCATTTTTCGAAAGCAAAACAACTCCTCCCTTTTGCACTTTGCCGTGAAATGTTATTATTTGATTTCTCAAACACTAAATTTGTTCTGCTTTTGACGTTGATTTGGCTCAAGTTATTGTTTATTGTAAAACTTAAGTCCCAAAGAATGTATTATTCGACTCAATGAATAACGATGTAAATAATAAACAAGCTTTTCCAGAAACAAAGCATTTGTTCTATTATTACTAAACTGTGTTGCGTTGTGTATTTCTTATATTTTAAACATAAGTTCGAACAATAAGTAACAATATTTTTTGTAGGATTTCTAATTTAATCACTGCAGCTAAAATCATTCATGTGCTATGTATTTAATTAATTTATGAGTTATCAGATTCTCCAGTAGCATAATTGCTGGACCCTCACACAGCCCGAACCCAACAAAAACGTTCACAGTTTCTTCAGACAGCACTTTCAAAAATGCGATAATTTTAACACGCAGTGATACTAACGAACAGTGCAATCGGGGTGCGAAATATAAAGAAAAATACGTCATTGGTTAGTAATAGGATTAATCAAAGGTATAAAGATAAATAAAAAACAGAAAATCCCTAATGAGAAAGCCCCAATAGTTAGTTGATGATACAAAGAAAATATTTAAATCAACATTAGATCTACAATGGTTGATAATAACATTTTTGTTGTAATATAGTGTCAATTAGCATGTCACTAAACCCAATGTCACTACCATCGGATGGTTTGAAAAAGAACAGGTTTGACGTAAAAACTTACATGACTGAAAAATATGAAGAAAAGCTTTCAGAACAAACGTCTGATATAAAAGAAGCAAAAGCATAGCCCACCAGCCGTGCTGGACTTCGGTCAAAAGTCTTGGGTTTAATTTCGAAAATAGCAAAACAATATTTTACAATTCCACAGATTTACTGCAAATATCCCGCAAATATATTCCTCCGACATTGTAATGAAATAAGAAATTAAAACGCATTCCGTGAGCGAAGTTGTATAACTTTGTGGCAGAGCCAACAGGTTTTACCAAAGGCAAAGTTAGTGCTCGGGTGTGGTTCACAATCAAAGGCGTTGTTATCGGACCTGTAATTAATTAAGAGTAAAGCACCAGTCAAGTACCTGCCCGTTAACAGTAACCAGGCAACTGTGGGCAACACAAATGATCACTTATGTCCTGTCCATATATCGGTAATGCTATTCCGATAGTTTAACCAATTATTAACTTACATTGAAGCGTTATTAAGTACATAAGCACATCCCCATTAGCAATGGCCATCAGGAAATGGGAGGAGGGGGCAATCCAGAGGATTACTCGCCCGAGTGCTTTGCCCAAATACATACGTTGTAGCTCTCATAAACACATCCCGGACAATCAGAACTAATTTGTAATTACGTTTTATATTTGTTGATTTTTTAAATGTGCATATGAGTCATTTTAAGTATGATTTTGGGATTTCGTCGATACCCGGCACTTTTAAATGGCAAGTTACGTGTTGTAATATATACTGAATGTAATAAAATACGTTTTAAAACACTTTAAGACACATATACTGTATTTGAGTACAGTACGGTAAATATACATAAGATACGGTACAAAGCTGGGGTTTCCTAATCCACCAATAAAGATATGGTACAAGGCAATCGATTTCGACCAGTCACACGGGTCATCATCAGGCCAATGAGAGGATGAGAATAAGGATGACCGAGATTGAGAGAATCCTCAAAAAATTTGTATAAATTTAAAGCTTATTGACATATTATTTAAACTTATATAACAAATTTGTGTTAGTGATTGTTTTTACAAATAATAATGTATTTAATCTAATTTATTTCCAACGGAAAAATTCTAAACTGTACAAGTGTTAAAAAAGTTAATAATTACAAAGCAAAAAATACAATAAATAACAGACATAAATAATTAAATGACAAATCAAACATATGATAGCTAGATAAATATATACTAAATAACCTTGGCAAAGAAACAATGAAACTCTGAGGCAAAACAACAAATATTCTGAGGCTGCTCGTAGCTTATATTCTGATATTAATATTAACAACAACAACAGGTATTACAGTAACAATAATAATTTAACAACGATAATAAAGGTACATTAAAAACAATATAATAATAGCAATAATATAATCAAGTTAAGGTTTTATATATGATATGGTTTATTGCTTATTACATGTTTTTCCATTTTAAAATCCCATTGCCCTTAAAGAAGTATGCTTAATCCATGGTAATAGTAGAAAGTAAAAGAGACAGTGAACATTTAATTCATCAAACAATAACTATATTATGTCATGTTGCTCTTTTTAATGTTCTATAACAATGTTGAAATGAGTGAGTAAGTAACAGTCTTCCAGTGAGCGATATATTGCAATTATCTTGCAAAACCTATCAAAATGATAAATAAATAAATCATTTTTTTTCTACACTTAAATATTACAAAAGTGAGAGGAATTTTCTGCATTTATACATTTTTTAAATTACTATACTGCGTATATTGATTCACAAAAATATTGTTATGATAAAACAGTAACATGTTAAAAGACGCGTATTTGATAACTTTTCTTAAATTACTACAGTAAACTGTTAGTTTTATTATTCCCTCGTTTCATTCTCTCGTCAACCCGGGAATGTTATATTCCTTTATATGTGTACCCAATAAAAACTGTTAATTCTCTCTTAAGCTTGCATTTTTTTAACAAGTATACTTTACTAGTAATAGTAATACAATAAAATCAGTTTGGCATTGAAATAAAATTGTTCGCGTGAAGAACATTATTTCTGTTTTGCTTCCTGTCGTTTGATTCTAGGGTCTATATTTATCCGGAAGAATAACCAATAACCTATGCTCACCAGCTCATTTGCAGAAAGGGTATTTTACTGCAAATTGGCTTAAACTGTTGAGAGTGAATTTAATAAAATAAAACAAAATTGGCAGGGTAACAGGTAATTTGCAGTAAGGGTAACAGGTTATTTTCAGTAAGGGTAACAGTATTTTTAAGATAATTTCCTCGGTTATAACTTTTACGGCCACGAAACAAATTGTAGTGTCAAATGCAGTAAAAAGAATCATATTTCAAAGTCAGCACCAGCTGATAATTGAAGTTAAATTCAACTGTCAGGAGTTTGCTGAAGTTGGCGACACTGGAAGAGTAATGTGGTCATAATGACCATGCATTGCTACCAACTGACGCAACCTCGGTGGCACGTCTTTTGGCGTTGCACGGAATCCATAATCTAAAAAGGTGGAGTACAGCAATGCACCATGCTCTTCGAGAACCTACCTACTTGTGAATTACAACCAACTCTTTTCTAAACATACTTTTAAATTAAATAGGTTCTCAATTTGAGGTAAAATAAACTATTTAAATATGACATTTTCGTTGATTTGGTTTAACATATGCCGATTCTTTATTATGCACGATACTGTATTTATAATATATAAGTTGTTTAATTTTTGCCCTAAATCTGTCAGTGGTAAACTACTTTCTTCTGTCCTTTTCGGTTTAAAACTCATGTTATAAAACAATTGCTATATCTCTTTAAATTTAATTAAAATTAAAATTTAGACTTTTGATTTAATTAAAAAAATAGCTAACTAGAAAATTACGATGTGAACTTTTACGTTATTACGTTATAACCTGTCCCTGAGAAAGAAATAGTTTACCACAAGACCCTTGCATCGGAAAACATAGCAAACAACGTTAGGACAATTATGATAAATATTTCCTACAGCCTAAAAATTGACCATAAGCTAACATGTTTCGTTAATGTAATGTGTGTTCTCTATATACACTACGACACATGGAAAGAGTTGTCTCGCTAGATGGAAGCCCTAAGTGAACAAAATCGTCTTATAACAAATAAAAGATAAGCTGAGTGAATTTAATTGGTTTTACTGTGTACGAGAATACAACATCTTATTTGCCAATGGGTAATATTGTTAATGTGTACCTTTAACAAGTATGTTATGCAATTTAATGAAAGCATAGCAAGTGATGTTTTGAAGCATAGCAAGTGATGTTTTGAAGCATAGCAAGTGATGTTTTGAAGCATAGCAAGTGATGTTTTGAAGCATAGCAAGTGATGTTTTGTTTCAAATGTTTGAACACATTATTATCGAGCTCTTTTAAGTTTAAAGATCCAAAGTCCAGACGGGAAAGCAAGGTTATTTTAACTGGGAGATCAAAGGAAAACACCTCTTGATAAACCCGTCTTCCTTGCTCTACTTTTGGCTCAACAGCGGAGAATTAAGAAACTTTGTAGTATCTTGGCATAACAGGAACCCCGTGGAGTATTGGTGTTAGTGCTATTATGTAATTTTAAATACTTCAAATGCTAGCATGCAACAAATAAAATTTACTGCTGGCATATTTATTTGCTTACTGCTTGTTAGTAATAATTTAACTTAGGTCGGTTTAAAATTAGTGTATGGATATAATATGTATTAGCTCTTCTGAGTCCCTAAGAGGCATGCAAATTTATAAATTATTATTTTATACCAGCTTAAATAAGTTCTTTAAACTAGTGTTCAAGTTTCATAATAATAATTCATAATAACTTGACCTTGTAGTTGGTTGTAAAAAGTATTTTAAACAAAATTAAATCAATTTTCATCTCACAGAATCTTTTCCTTGAACATTTATCCTGCTCTTGTAATTTGATTTAAATGTATTCTAAATAAATAATAATTTCACAGAAATGTTTACTCGAACCTTTCTGTTGCAGGTAATACTACCACTGATTCCAGCTGTATGTGGGGAGTATTTCTTCATCCGGCTTTAAGTAAGTTTCTTTCAAGGTAAATTACAACTTTCATCCAAGTAATCGGGTTAGGTTTTCTTATTAGCTACCATTAAAGGCATATATCTGTCGCAAATAGTAATATAACTACACTTTGAATGAACAGTCGCATCTTTTCAGTATATTTTATTATGAGAAGAAGTAGTATGCAATAGCTATACGGTTTAGCATAATTTAAATACCAGTTATCATGTATTTGAATAGTGGTCCAAAAGAAACCCTTAATTTTTATAAACATAATCCGTTAAGCCATCTAACCAATTTCAGTTGAACCTTACGTGTTTAGAGCTTTCTCAAACGGTAGGTGTACAAATTGTACCTACATTTTAAAAACATGTGGCTAGTGTATAAAGAATAACCAATATTTTGTTCTGAATTCTTATCTTAAAAACTTATTGAAACAATAGTACCGATTTCTGTGTGTGGTGCAATTTAGTTTAATCTCAGACATATAAAGAGTGTTAAAAAAACAAATGTTGAATGGTAGATTTACTCTTTTTCTTAAATGGAAAAAATAATAGATGATTAATAGACATTAATTAATAGACAGACTGATTTTTTCTGTGCAATTGTGTACTGACTATTCTACTGACAATATAACTAAGCACTTGATAAATTTATTTTTTAATAATTTATTGAAAAATTTATTGTTTATTATTTATTGTGTAATTTATTGTTTTTTTGGTGTAGCTGTATTACGTCAAATTATTCTAAACTCAAATTTCTGATAATATTTATAACGTAATTTTATACGATTTACGTTTGTTTATTATATAATACCATCGAATATTATTCTAATTTGTGTACTTACTCGTAAAATACTACAAAATCTGTTTTAATTCGGTGGGTAAAACGACTGTAATTTGGTAAACATAAACCGATGTTAGGAGTTTCCTTTAGATAGAAAAATCAGGAAACAAAATGTTTTATGAGACTTGCTCAAGTTTGGGTTTGAAATGTGTTTGAAGCCACAAAGTTGGGATCTCACAAAAGTCAAAGTTTGGGACAGCTGTCGCAGGGTGTGGTTTTGACTTCTAAAACGTCCATCTATGTCCAAATGCAAATTATGGTTGTACATATTTGGAATGTATACTCTTGTTTTCATACTATTGATTTAGCAAGTTAGTTCCAACATTGTCGTAACTTCATTAATCGAATTACACTCGGGTTAGTTCGTAGAATCAAATCTAAGCTGTTCTAATAGCAAATGTAATCTCGCGTACTAAATCAGTAAATATACTTTCATTTATATACGCATGTTACTTATGAATGTGTTAAATTCATACGTCTCCCACGATGATATTTTTAGGGTTTTGATAATATTCTAACTGTATATCTTTTTACTTTTCTATATTCTAAACTATATGTCTTTTGGATTTATAGTGTTTTAAACTTGACCTTTAAAAGTTTTGTAGTCTTTTCCTTGTTTTCGGGGCTAATTTGGCTATTTTAAATATGCATGAATAGCTATTTTGTCCCTCCAACCAAATAAAATAAACAAATTTTGGTTTTTAGCAAATATTTACTCTAGACAAGTTTCAAAAATAACAAATTTTTTCGAGATATTTGTAGCGTTAACATCTTATGTTATATTCTTTTCAAAATAATATTTTTAAATTATTATTTTGAAAAGAATATAACATAAGATGTTAACGTTACAATTACCTATAAAAAAATTTGTTACTTTTAAAACTTGTCTAGAGTAAATATTTGCTAAAAACCAAACATTTTTTATTGGTTACTTGATTGCTCTACTACACATTTGAACAAAATTTAACCCCAAAAAGCTCATTAAGTTCACATCACAAAGACAAGTTCCCGAGAATAGTTTGATCACAGTCCCGTGTGTCCGGTGTAATGATAATTTGGTGTTTTGATCATTGCTCTACGTCAATTGGTTACGGAGATATTAAAATTGCTAAACACAGTACGTTGTCCAATGGTATTCTTATGGAGAAAAAGTAAAATATTATGTCTCCTTTAGTTATGAACAAATATCAATACAACTTGGTATGTGGCTTCTCCTAGTTGGGTTATATTCATATTTGTATAAAAAACCCATTTTTTGTGTTTCTTGTTTCATCAAACCTGCATACTCTTGCCGCCATGTTATTCTTATGGAGGATAATTAAAATGTCATAAATCGTTTATTTTTAATGTATATTGATGAAACTTGGTATGTGGCTTTATTGGGTATTAATACACACACACACACATATATATACATATATGCATATATATATATATATATATATATATATATATATATATATATATATATATGCATTGGAAATTCGCTTAGTACGCAGGTTTGCTGCTACGAGGGTATTTTAAATTGCGAAAGTAATTTTCATGCACATGACTCTAAATGCCCTCACAATTTTTTACTTATATAGTAACAGCCAGTGTAATTTTGATCTGAAGTAAAATTTGTAAACACTGAGGTTTTTTAATTTCCTACTGGATTTTCAATTTAAAATCGTCTTCTACTGACGTCGTGTCATATTAAAAACCCCTCTGTCAACATCCCGCACCTTTTGGATTTGACAGTTATCTCTTCAAAACTACGACGAACCCAAAGTGTTGTACCTAATCCGGTGTTTTAGCAATAGGTTTTTCTTATTGCACTTTTAGATTCAAAGGAGATTGTCGAATCGATGGATGCCTATTTTATAAAATAATTCCTGGTAATTGATTTAAATCAAAAGATGATTTTACACCAAATATCAAGCTCATGGTTTTCACTCGTAAACTGAAGGGCTTTCATACAAACCAATAAAGTATATGCTGTAGTTAAATTATTCCAGAACAAATAATTTATACATTAAAAGCTTCAATCTTTATATGGGTCCACAGTTTGTCTTTACATTTTAGCAGTTTTTTTGCAAACTGGGATTTGAAATTGAAATACTTTCCTCGTTTTTTTAACGATCCGTATAAATATAATCAATACTGTTAAGGTGAGGAAATGTTCTTAGCTATAAAACATGAGCATACTTTTATAATTTTTAAATAACAACAAAAGCACGGACTACTTTTAAGAACTGAAAGTCTAGGACAGCTGGTATGCACGGCCGAACAAAATGTATAAACACTGGTAAATCCCATGGCGATAGCACGTAATATATTGTTAAAATAACACACAACCATTGTAGAAAATCAGCATGTTAGGCGAATTTATAAATTATTATGGTTAATAAATCCACGCAAATAATCTACCAACGACGCAGCGTCGCGACGTCCATACAGAGAAACCCGATAAAAAATTAAAAAATCCAACGCAATCAAATCATGCGTAATTTTTCCATTAGCATTCTTCATTTCCCCACAGTGATATATATCAATTATTAGCCACTGTCCCGGTCCCTTGGCAGTCAGGAAATATAGTCATTGCCGTCGTAAATTTCATCACCTTCAATAATTACGCTGAAGTTTTACCATTATGGAAGGATTTACATTTTTCCCGTTTTTCATTAATAAGTATTACCATACGCATAAATTATCTAGATTATTTAAACATGTGCAATTGTTTTAAAGAGTAGAGTAAAATGCATAACTGATGCATTACCCCTATTGGCGAAACTATTCGCATGCTAACTGAAAACACTTTAATTCCATAATTCATTTCAATAATTGAAAGGAATTATATTTTTGTACAATCTACGATTCACTCTCATGAACAAAAGAAAGTGTACCGACTGATCCGCATATTGCCATTTAAAATTGCTGAAAACCGTTAAAAATTGCTGTATTAAATCTCCTGGAAAATTCCAGGGTTTAAAATCGGCAAATAAAATGTTAAATTTTGACATGGCATATTTCCACAGATAGGGAAGAGCCTAAATATGTAAGATGGCAAAGCTATTTGCAAAGATTAATAATTACCAATTTTTTTTATAAACCTTATCAACTGAACATATATATTCATTCTAAAAATGTAATTACTATTACTGTAGTATGTTTTTGTTAATTTATTATTTCCGTATTTTTATACTTAATAGGTCGTGTTATACTTCTCTCAAGAAAAGTTAATCTAAAACGTATAATTTAAAATAATAATCCCCAATTCTAAACGGGTTTTCGTCGGTTTTCACGATCTAGGTTTGATAAAGGGAGTCTTGGAGTCTGTAGTTATCGAGTGTAGAGCATCTAGACGACCGGAGAGTTAGGAATGGTGGGTCTATGATGACGAAGGATGATATATCTAGAGACTCGGGGAGTGGGCTATCATCACTATAATAAGCTTCATTCCAGCGACCTTATGGCGTGAATGGCCCTTATTTGACGCTAAGGGGACGCAAATCGCCTTCAAAACTGTCGGAACATCGTCTCTTCTATATACGTAGGCCGGAGGGTTGAATATCGCGAACATGCCAAATAGTATCCAAGTTATAAAAACTGTCATTGAAAGGTATTTAGAATTATTGTCTTAATTTATGTATAACACTTTTACTCATTTGTAAATGAGCCGTATTCAATTTAGAAAACAATGGTTTGGGATTAGGCCTAATGTAAAATCTAAGGAAACGTGGATTGTATACAAACACAAATAACAATAATAATAAATAACTAATGGTAATGGTAATGGTATGGTGTGTGGTAATTGGTTTGTTTGGTAACAAATTAACATAGTTATAAAAGAGTGTTACCCCAATAACCAATAGAAATTCGCAGTCATGAAATTTTCACAGAACACGATAAAATAATACAGATGGCCAACTTGATTACGAAAAGGGTTGCATTCCCTTGGTAGCGCCACGAGTCGGGCCGCCGTGAGAGGAGACAGCTGGTGGAGTGGGGATAAGTCACGTCGCCGATAGGGATGGGAGCGGGTGTATTCGGATGTCTCCCCTCTGGGCGACCTGGCGCCACTAGCGTTCAAAGCGGCCGGTGGCCGAACAACTGTTTTAAACGCAACGTAACATGCTAGCTAGCCTTCTGTCGATTTTTTTAGTTTTCTGTGCCATTTATAAGAAGAACGTTATTTATGTTATAATTGTATGTATGTATACATAACGGCTATAAGCCAGATAAAAAACCTGTGTAGTTTAAATGGTTCATTGGTTTATATTCTTTTGCAAATACAAATATAGTTTTCCCCTATTGGAAAATTAATTAAATGCAATAAACACTCTACATGTGTAAGTAGACGTGGCATGGATTGTGTTAATTTACTTTGATTTCCACGAATTGTAAATAATTGGTATGCGTATTTCCTTTTGTGAGGCCACCCAATGCAAATAGATTTTGCTGTAAATACTGATTGATTGAAATACCAACTGTAATATTATGTAGATTAGTAATTAAAGCTATTATTTTACATTATACCACCATTTTAGATTTGATTATTCACTCGCTGTTGATAGACACATTATCGCAACTGCAAATACTTGCGACGTTGTTAAATAGTGTATGGTGTTTTCCAAAATCTCTGAATTGGCTTATAGGCATATTAAGGTTTCCGTAAATTGTGCTTAACGGACGGAAAAAGTAATACGAAATGTATATATTTTTATAATAGCACCGATCATTTGGAAAATGGAATAACTTCATTATAATTTTGAACTTAATAAACTAAAATTACCGCTATATTGAAACGGAACAAAACTTTGAACCTGACTCCCGATACTCAAATGGGATTCCATAAGAGTCGCATATGCGCAACGATTAAAGTAAAAATGAGTTCGCACGCAGCACGCTGACATGAGGGAAGTGAATTTCCACATAAAAACTTTTAAAACTCAAAATCAGTGTAAAAACATAAATTTGTCCAATTTTTATTGAAATCTGAAAACATTGATTTTTTGGCTGTTCTGATACTCCTGGTTTCATTTACTTGCAAAGCTGGGAATACAATTTTGCGCATTATAAGGTTAGGAGAAGGTCCAGACAGGTTTGAAAGTAGGCGTGAGGTTGCTGGGGATAATAAAAGTACTTTAACAAAGGAATAACAGGCTTTTCTAGTGTAAAACCCCCATAAGACAACGTACTGTGTTTAGCCGATACACATTTTCTTTAATAACTCGGTAAATATTTATGCTAGAATGACGAGAGAGGGCTTAAAACTTTTGCCTCTCTAATTCCCATCTTTTTACATGCATTAATTTTACATCTGGGGCTTTTCTGACCCTTTTTCGGCCCAAAAACTCGAAATTTGAAAGATTAATCCCCAAAAAAGGAGTTTAGAGTTTTCCGATTGTTTTGCCCAACGAACTTGTCCAACAGATTATAGAAAGGAACGTCCCTACCAAATTTGAAGTAAATCGGACAAAAAATGCGACCGCTAGAGTGCATACACATATATATATATACATATATATGATATATATATATATATACATATATATATGATATATATATATATATACATATATATATATATAAAATTTTGAACGACCCCCCAAAACGTGTTCAGGGGGTCACGTTAGGAACTTCTATGGTGGTCCCGGGCTTAAGTTTCACCGTGCGGGTCATGCTAATAGTTCACTTTCCAAAGGAAATTCACTAACAAATCTGGTAGAACAATTTACTAACAGACAAATAGACGAAAAATATAGCGACATTTACTTTTTTTGATCTGACAACCAAAACAGTGAGTATAGTGTCGTTTTTGTGGAACACTATTATGTGTAGTTTCCTTATACGTATCAACAGGAAAGTGGATACTGTCCTAAAACTAAGGGCAGTTTTGTGTTGCCGGATGAAGAGCAATGCTCTAAATTGGACAAATCCACTGCCATAATGACGCTTATTATTGTAACTCCAAACATTTCGGCTTCCCTCTACGGTTGCTGACAATCGACTTTACAACATTTCTGAGTCTATGTTCTTAAGAACCAAATCATAACAGGTTTTTGATTTTACTAAACTATAATTGTTTACCAAAATAGTTGATCACTTAAAATTCATTTCTCATGTATTTTTGAAATGAGTAAGAACAGCCTTACTTTAAAAATCTTAATAGTTTTTATCATTTTATTATCATATCATATTATTAATCGATATAAAATCATGCAAAATACCTACGCATATCGATCAATGGGCTTATTACTGTATCTAAATTCAAAATATAAATACACTAATTTTACATGTAAAACAAAGTTCTGAAATAAATTTATACATATTATATATTAGTCCAAACTAAAGCAAAAAGGCAGGACAACAAGTAATACACGTCAGTGAAACAAATACGATGGTTAAATATTAAAACCACGAATAAGGAAGATATAACTGAAAAAATTATACAAAATAGCAAATCATCACGTTAAATTTGCACATAAAGTATTATGAAGAAGCCAACGATCATTAGAAATCGAATTTGATTTTATTCAAGAATATGGGGAAATAATGTTTAGAAAAATATTTCAAGACAACACATAGTTTTTAGATTTAAATTAAATTTTAGATTCCTCACTTAAGGTAACCATGTATGAAAATATTTAATTATTTTTTAATTTTTTTACTGTTCTAATTTATTCTCTACGTTTTTCCGAACATTTTGATATATAATTCATTGATATTGGGTTTAAATTAATAGTAGTAAAAATTTGTTTTATTTAGTTGTACGCGGTGAATTTAACCACCTTAAAAATAAAATAACAAAATAAAATAAAAATAAAAATTAATAAAATTTATTTAAATTAATTTTTTATTCAAAATTAAATTAAAAGAAGGAAGAAAATAAATTTAAAGGGAAAAAAGAAAATCAATATGAAGAAAAATGTGTTTCTTATGGTGCAGGAGTGTTTTAGTGTTAAAAAAAGAGTCGGTGACTGTTTTTTGCCTCTAGCGAAAACTTCACTTTTTTCAAACGTAGGTACACTGTTCTCCTAAACTACTTGCACTATCAATTTGAAATTTTTCCTGGCACACTATGTAGCATTACCTAAGATGTTAACCTGTTTTTAATATGTAACTATGGTAATTGAAATTATACAAAAATGGGAAATTTCAAATTTTATTTTTTAATTTTTTAAAATAATTTGTTAAAATTTGTTTTGTGTTATTACATTTATAATAGGTTAACATAATAGTAATAGTTTAAAATACATTAAAAAAAATTCAGGATCCTATGAATAATAGTTTTTTGTTAAAGTGTACCAAAAGATGTGTATTTTAACATGCGCAGCATAGGGTGTATTTATTTATTTAGGTTACCCTAAATTTAAGGAATGATGGAGAACCCTTTAAACCCTTGATGGAATGACTTTAAAAACCCTTTTTCATTTGTAAATTTAGTCCTGATAAATGATGGAAGTGTGCATGAAAAAAATTCGATCACTTTGAAACTTTAAGGCATATATCCTACAGTCAACTAGAGTCTAAAAAGCCTTTCTCTCTTTACCCACTAAGGTAAGGTTTTAAGGCTGAAATACAAAGTAAAATGTCAATATGTAGTTTTTTAAACGTTGACGAATTTAAGGAAAAACTGTGAGCCACGCCAAGCATCATCACTTCTGTAAATATTTTCACTTCAGTATATAGCCTTTAAAAAATCTAAAATCTAAATTTAAACAATAAATATTTAAGTTTATAAATACTTTTTCCTTTAAACAAACAATTATAAACTATTAGTGCACCAAACATCAACTATGTTTTAACAACTTGCTTCATGATTAAATTACATAAATTTGGATTGTATATTCACACAAACAAAGTTGAATACATTTTAGATTGAATATTCACACACAAAAATAAAGAAGCATAATAGGTGCCTGCACCGTCGCGAAATGTCCATGTGCATGTACATATATCACGTTGTATATTTGTTACAGCAGAGGCTCAGGTGGCTAATGGCCCTTAACTCTCCACCGACGCGACGCCTCCACTCCTCTTAACCCCTTACCTCTTCACTAATGCTTTTATTTCTCATCACATATTTTGAAACTTTCGTAGTTCGCAAATTTTTTAACAGTTCATAAATCAGAAAAATATGTATTCGTTCATTTTTGTTGTCGCTATTTTGCCAAGTTTGCTGCACAGTTTTGTTTATAGATAAGAATAATTTCTATAATATCCAATTTAATTGAAACTCTGACACGTAATAGTTATTAGTGAATTTCTTATGGAAAAGTGAACTACTAACATGACCCGCACGGTGAAACTTAAGCCCGGGACCACCATAGAAGCTAACGTGGCCTCCCAAACATTTTCGAGGGGTCGCTAACAACTTTATATATATATATACAAAAATTAGTATATACATATACATAGATATGTATAGTTTTACAACTTTTTTATGTACATTAACCGTCTTGTTTGTACAGTATAAGTGTAAATATATTTTGTAGTGTTGTGAGACGTAGCTTATTTATCCTGTTTAATTGTAACAGCACGTATCGTTGATACTGAAGAGATTATTTAATTAAATAGATAGCACGTTATCGGAAACATATTCGTTTTAGGTAGATTTTAACAAAATATTTTAGAGAAACGGCTTTAACTGGCATGAATTTGCGTTGATAGCTGGGACGTATTGTGGGGAGGATGGCAATGATGGGTCTATTATGGTGTCACTGCAGGCTGATGGTGCGGAAATGACAGTTTTTATGACAGCGTGAATTTGCCTACAAAGGGTTTATTAACACTGCATGTCACGAGATTGGGGGAGATAAAACCATAATCATGGATCACATTAAATGATCACAGAAAATATATTTACAGGAACATTTCTTTGGTTTTACATATGTATGATTATAAAATTACATTACTGTTTGGTGGATTGAAATCGGATATCAATCGATAACCTATCATAAAACATGAAATATATTTCGAATAGACTTTATATATAATAAACTTTTGCGACACAACTAGTAATTTGTAATAATTTAAATTTGTTAAGCAAAGATAAAGACCATAAAACTATATATCTAAGATTAATTCTGGCTATAGATTGTTACAGTTTTATATATAAATATTTATATAGAAAATTAATATTCTGTATTTCATTAAACTAGTTCCCCAAACTGTCGGTAGGGGAATATAGGTAGGTCATCAGTAAAATTCCCCCAAGAAGCACCAACTACATGTTGTTATGTACACCAACAACACGCGACACGTTATATAACGTTATATCACAATTCAGTATTTACACCGACGACACGCGATATCATACATACCAATATCACATTTCAGAGTGTACACTAACGGCAACTGACATCATACACAGCGATATCACATTTCAGTGCATACACCAACGACACGCGACAACATTCAAAACATACCAAGATCACATTTCAGAGTGTACACTAAAGGCAACTGACATCATACATATCGATATCACATGTCAGTATGTAAACCAACACCAGATGTTTGGTGTTAAGGTTATTACTTTTTAGGAACGTTTGCCTTTTAGCGAATTCCCCCTTTAGGGAAGAAGCTATTACCGTAGGTCTCATGGTAAGACGTAAGCCCGAGACCATCTTAACTTTTCATTTTGAGGTCCCCAGATGCCAAAAACACCATTCTTTCCTTAAGCACGATAACTTTCGTAAAAAAGGTCCGATCTTAATGAAATTCAGTACAAATGTGTAAAATACCATTTATTTGAACGAGTTCGAAAGTCAGACGAATCGCACCTGCCGAAGGGGGGTTTTTGAGGGGTTTCGTAACCCAAAAATGTTTTTTTTTGGGGTTTTCACATGTAATTTTTATTTAAGACCAATTTTAATTGTTACTATTGAATTCAGCATAAAAAACAAACAATTTGGTATTTTTATCATTGCTCTACGTCAATTGGTTACTGAGATATTGAAAGTGCTAAACACAGTACGTTGTCTAATGTTATTATTCTTGAAAAGAAAAATTGTATATCTCCCTTATTTATGAACATAAACTGACGAAATTTGGTTTATGGCTTCATCTGATTGTGGTTTATTGTTGTTTGCACAAAAAACTATTTTCACCTATGGTTCCTGTAGCAGCAAACCCAGGTACTTGGTCCCCATGTTATTCTTATGGAAAATATTAAAAATACTATATATAGCTTATTTATGAATGTATATGGATGAAACTTGGGATGTGACTTCACTAAGATGAGTTTTATTGATATTTGCATAAAACCCCATTATTTTGTGTTCCTTGTTGCAGCAAACCTGCGTACTCATCCCCTATGTTATTCTTATGGAGAATAATTAATATTTTAAATATCGCTTGTTTGTGAATATATTTATTATGAATCCTGTTAAGTGTTTTAATGTATTATGTTATAAATTCATTGGCAATTCGCTGAGAATGCAGGTTTGCTGCGACGGGGGTATTTTGTGTTACGGTCATCTGATTTTTTCCATTACTTCGGATCAGTTGTCTTAAACCTCCTAAGTATATACCTCATGAGAATTGCATTTTTCTTGTGATTAAATTGTTCCTTCAACAAATATTCGTTTAACAAATAACATAAATGATTAAAGTAATGGAACTATTAGTGAAGCTGGATATAAGCAAACTCCTAAATCGGTTAAAGCCGCATTAGGCCATTACTATAAATCCAGAACACTTCAGTTGACCGCCCAGGCCATATGTTCTTATACCTTGATAGTAGGGTAAGATGGACACTCCGACCCCAGGAGGAGCAGGAGGAGCCCCCCCCCCCCCCGAGCCCCCCCCCCCTCGCGAATTTTTTTTTCGCGAATTTTTTTTTTTTGCGAATTTTTTTTTTGCGAATTTTTTTTTTTTGCGAATATTAACCTAACCTAACCTAACCTAACTTAACCTAACCTAACCTAACCTAACCTAACCTAACCTAACCTAACCTAACCTAACGTAACCTAACCTAACGTAACCTAACCTAACCTAACCTAACCTAACCTAACCTAACCTAACCTAACCTAACCTGACCTAACCTAACTTAACCTAACCTAACCTAACCTAACTTAACCTAACCTAACCTAACCTAACCTAACCTAACCTAACCTAACCTAACCTAACCCATCCTAACCTAACCTAACCTCGGATCAGATTTCTGATTGCAGATTCTTGTTCGTCTAGTCGAGCCGAGAAATTTGAGTACCCACAACGTACATTTGGACGATGTAGGGGGGGGCTGGGGGGGGGGGGCTATCTCGGTTACCATAAGTCGGATTTGAATTCTGATTGCAGATTCTTGTTCGTCTAGTCGAGCCGAGAAATTTGCATACCCACAAAGTACATTTGGACGATGTAGGGGGGGGGGGGGCTATCTCGGTTACCATAAGTCGGATTTGAATTCTGATTGCAGATTCTTGTTCGTCTAGTCGAGCCGAGAAATTTGCATACCCACAAAGTACATTTGGACGATGTAGGGGGGGGGGGCGGGCTATATCGGTTACCATAAGTCGGATTTGAATTCTGATTGTAGATTCTTGTTCGTCTAGTCGAGCCGAGTCATTTGAGTACCCACATCGTACACTTTGGATGATGTTTACAAAAAAGGGGCCCGCACCACACTTTTGACCTTTTTTTTTTTTTTTGCATTTTTGGAATCTCCTCGTCAAGCCGAGTATTCTCAGTACCCACATGACATACTTTGGATAATTAATACAAGAGTTGATCAGGGTAACGCTACAACCAACAGAGCTAGCCCATCAGCGCTTGCGGTCAATTGAACTAACAGTGAATGCAAATTTTAAGGAGAATATAATTGCAATGCTTTGAACATATACTGCAAAGGGGGGTGTATCGATACACCCCCCTTCAAGTACTCTGCACCGAGGCAGCTGTTCGCACAAATAACCGTCGCGTCCAGTCTACTGTCTGGGAATGCGGATGTTGTAATTTGATACCTCGACTGGAGGGTGCAGGTGTTCACACAAAAAACCGACAAGTCGAGACCTGTCTGGGAATGCGGATGCTGTAATTTGATACCCCGACGGGAGGGCGACGCGACCCTTCCAGGAACCCATTATAGTCCGCCCGTATCGAATTCCGAGCAATAAATCACCAGTTGTCAAACACCCACGTTATCAATCTTGTTTTAGGCTTCAACAATTCCTGACGTATGGGGGAGCGAAAATCTCCCCCTAGTAATTAAATCAACAGAACACCAGTTGTCACGGTCTCATGCTTGTTCTAGTCTTCAACAATTCCTGACGTATGGGGGAGCGAAAATCTCCCCCTAAGCCATTATGTGTTAGGGGGAGCGAAAATCTCCCCCTAGTAATTAAATCAACAGAGCTAGCCCATCAGCGCTTGCGGTCAATTGAACTAACAGTGAATGCAAATTTTAAGGAGAATATAATTGCAATGCTTTGAACATATACTGCAAAGGGGGGTGTATCGATACACCCCCCTTCAAGTACTCTGCACCGAGGCAGCTGTTCGCACAAATAACCGTCGCGTCCAGTCTACTGTCTGGGAATGCGGATGTTGTAATTTGATACCTCGACTGGAGGGTGCAGGTGTTCACACAAAAAACCGAGAAGTCGAGACCTGTCTGGGGTGCAGCTGCGCCCGACCCCAGGAGGGGCAGGAGGAGCAGGAGGAGCAGGAGGGGCAGGAGGGGCAGGAGGAGCAGGAGGGGCAGGAGGGGCAGGAGGAGCAGGAGGGGCAGGAGGAGCAGGAGGAGCAGGAGGAGCAGGAGGAGCAGGAGGGGCAGGAGGAGCAGGAGGAGCAGGAGGGGCAGGAGGGGCAGGAGGAGCAGGAGGAGCAGGAGGGGCAGGAGGAGCAGGAGGAGCAGGAGGAGCAGGAGGAGCAGGAGGGGCAGGAGGAGCAGGAGGAGCAGGAGGGGCAGGAGGGGCAGGAGGAGCCCCCCTGCCCCTCCGAGCAAGGTTTCGTCTGTGACACTTTTGCCAGCCAAGACGCCTGCGGACAATTGAACTACCAGTGAATGCAAATGCGGATGTTGTAATTTGATACCTCGACTGGAGGGTGCAGGTGTTCACACAAAAAACCGACAAGTCGAGACCTGTCTGGGGTGCAGCTGCGCCCGACCTCAGGAGGGCCAGGAGGGACAGGAGGAGCCCCCCCCCCCCACCCCCCCCCAGACGCCTGCACCAACACTTGGAAGAAAATCCTCCTACATTAGAAGGATTTCCTTCTGTTCCCTAACATGAAAAGCTTTTGTGGCCTTGAAAAAGGCCGATTATGATGGTGGGATCAGGTGGAGGCTAAGGTGTTGGAAAACGTTTATTTTTTACTGTTGAAAAACTTTGTTACTTCATCAGGGTGCAGTTCATCGGTCCGCCGATTCCACCACATTTCAACAAGCATCATGTACTTCTGCTCATGTTCAATGGCGTAGAAGTGCTCCTCTTCAATGGGGTAGAAATTCATCTTGTAGTCCATGTCACGCTGCCAATATTCCCACTCCAAGCCGTCCAGCGGGCAATGGTTCCACATGCTGTTGATTCCCCGTCGTCTGGAGTACAGAGCGTCGTCAAGATCTTGAGTAGTTGAATACATTTTTGGTTCATGAACGTACTTGAACTTTTTGTCAATGCGCCATAGCCTCTTCTTATGGAAATGCTTCAAGGTGCATTCATCGTCGTCTTTTCGGTTGTAGAATTCATCACCTTCGAAGTAATCATCTTCATCGTCAAACGGTCTCTTCTTATTATTGCTATTCATTGTCGTTTCCGCTGCAACACATACATCCTCCAACTCAACGTCTGTGATGTCACAATCCCACTCGATGTTGGCCATGATCTCTTCGTAGCTGTTGACGCTTCGAAACTCAAGACTAAACTAAACTTTACTGCTAGGGGCGGGCTGTGCGTCGTGGGATGATGGGCGCAGGTGTACAGACAAAAAACCGTCGCGTCACCCTACTGTCTGGGAATGCGGATGCTGTAATTTGATATCTCTACGGGAGGGCGCGGGTGTTCACACAAAAAACCGACGAGTCGAGACCTGTCTGGGAATGCGGATGCTGTAATTTGATACCCCGACAGGAGGGCTACCGACCCTTGCAGGAACCCATAATTATAGACCACCCGCGTCGAATTCCGAGCAATAGTACACCAGCTGTCAAACACCCACGGTCTCATTCTTGTTCAAGTCTTCAACAATTCCTGACGTATGGGGGAGCGAAAATCTCCCCCCCTAAGCCATTATGTGTTAGGGGGAGCGAAAATCTCCCCCTAGTGATTAAATCAACAGAACACCAGTTGTCAAACACCCACGGTCTCATTCGTGTTCGGGAGTTTGAAGTGTGTGGCTGTGTAATAGTGTTGCTGTGTGACATTCTGTCAGAGCGATCGCCCGACGTTTTGACCTAACCTACAAAATGAACCACTTAACCGCCTATGTGTTTAATGATCGGCCTTTGTCTGTACTGTTTGACAGCAGCGATAATCCATGGTTCAAAGCTAAGGATGTAGCTACAATATTGGGATACGCTAACCCTAAAGAAGCAATCAGAGCACATGTTAGAGAAAAATATCGCAAAACAATTCCTGAAGTATGGGGGAGCGAAAATCTCCCCCTAACCTATAACGAGAAACATTCAATCTTTCTTAACGAGCCGGGATTATATTCGTTACTTATGAAATCTAAAATGCCCATCGCCGAGAAGTTTCAAGATTGGATCTTTGAAGAAGTTTTGCCATCCATTAGAAAAAATGGTCAGTACAGACTTATAAACGAGAACCAACGGCTGCTACAATCACTTACAAAGTCGCTAACAAATAACCGAAAGCTAGATCAAACAAATTCCGAGTTTAAAACTACAAATGATATATTGTGTATGGAAAACCAATCCATGAATCAAACGCTGATCGAACAGACACCTAAAGTGGCAGTGTTGCCTGAAGATGTAAATCTGAAGCATATATTTTGTGTGATGATTAGGGAAACCCTTCTAGAGCAGTACGGAGTTTGTGAATACAAGTGCATTCGAACACAGAAGAGGAATTTCAAACAAGCCTTGAAAAAAGCAAAGGAAGAAGGATTTACAATGTGCTACTGTAGAGAAAATGTCCCCAACGGCATAAACATAGTGAATAAGGCTAAAGAAGTGATGAAGAGTTACGGCATGCACATTGACTGCAGATACAACAACATCCTAACCTCGCACAATTTCATTAATGTAGTTGAACATATCTTTGACAATGCATAGGTCTGCGCTTGTGGACTCGTTCCAGAACCTTCGACGCTAGTCAGGTAGCAACAGTCGATACGTGCTCCAAAGATGACCAGTGTGGATGACGCAAGAAAAGTAATCACCATATCAATGAACAAAATACGTTATAAACGTAACAACATCCGAGAAAGGCTCGCAATCAAGTTAGTGTTGGATAGAGCGAGAGATGTGTTTGAGAGAAAATATCATATGAAACAGCATACTTATGAAAAAAAAAAAAAAAAAAATATTGAATATCATGTGAAAGAATATAACTATGAAGAAAACAAAACAGACTGTTAAATTTAACGAGGAGCTAAATACACAGTACACTTACGAGCCCTGTGAGGATGTACAACAATTAACGTGGACTCAAATCGCAATAGATGAAATGAGATTCCGCAGACCGTTGGAACTGATGTTGGGTGAAAAAATCAAACATCTAACCTATTGCAACAAGATGTGTCACAGCGAGTGCATACAGTTTACTTCAAGGGTGAGCAGACGCACCACCAGTCCGTAGTACGGTAGAAGTCACACGGTAAGGACGTCAACATGGACGCTTACGTTTCTGCGGACGACTATATCAAATCGTTTATTCAGGAGATTGAGGTTATGAACAATAATGCTAGTGATCAGACATTGGCATCACCTCAGACGTCATCTGTAAAACCGATCACTGCCTGCAAGAGACGAAGGAGGCCAACTCTCATCGAAGTGGAAACCAAGAAACCAGGATGGGTGCCAAAACCAACAGATGATTCTCCCATAGTGTCATGGATGGACGATGGGAATACTTTTGCTGTTCAAAACCCGGGAAACAAAGGACAAATTTTATTGAAAATGGAAATGTACGATGGTACAGATATGGTGTTCATGTGCAGTTTATTTTTGGACAAAGATGGTGAAATGCTCCAAAGTGTTAGACAAGTAGTTGATAAAGTGGAAAACATGTGGATCGATAAATCAACAGGAGTACCGAAAATTACAGGCTTAACTCAAACTGTTACACAACGCAGTGCAGTTTCGCAACCAACGTCGAAGAAGCGAGCTGTGAGGAAGAAACAACGAGTGTCGCCAGCAGTCAATTAAAGCATCAGCATTCCCAGACAGGAGGGCGACGCGTCGGTTTTTTGTGTGTGAACACCTGCGCCCGGCCAACTACTAGAGATGTCCAGCAGCAGCACTTTCAAGCTAGAGTTTCCGAGCGTGAACGGCACTGCAGCAACCGAGGACCTGAGAGCTACCCTCAACAACTGCAAGTCCGACTCTCCGCTCTACACCAGGATAGACGATCTCAGAGAGGAATGCGGCTATCTCATCACTGCGATGGAGCGAGCCACAACACCCTTTGGCGAGACGATCATCGTGATCCTGGAGGGACAGGTCGGGGACGACTTCTTTCTGCGAGTCTACCCGCCTAGGCGCTTCAACGAGGTCCTGAGCAACACCGACATCGAGCGCTACAACAGCGGGTTTGGAGAACGCCTTCGCTTGGTGAAGCGCAGCCCGAGGGGTTCCAATAGCAGATTCACACCTTTGGAGTTTATGTAAAGCAAGACTTGAAGATTATGTAAATACCTTTGTAAATTAGTTTTCGTAGTCAATACTTATAGTCACGTTCAGAACATAACCACTGTGTTATTTATTTCACTTAACCCCAAAAATGTCCTTTGGTAGTAAGTTTAAGAGCGTGAGTATGGTAACTGTGAGGTGTTTAGCTCATCAGCGTCATCATCAGAATCATCGATATTTGTACATAGATGTAACCCACCGCGTAATGCGATACAATTGATTGGAGCGCATCGTGTGTGAGCTGTCTTGTGATGGCGACATCGCACTGCGTTTGTAACAAAATAACGTGTACATTAACACGACGATCACTTTTCTTGCTTAAGTCACGAGGGGCATTATGGCGTACGGGACGATTGGTAATAACAGCGTTTAAAGTAAACTGTGCACATTCGTTGTGATACGTCTTGTCACAGCACGTTAGATTTCACATTCTCACATTCTACATCAATTACAATTGTAGACGTAATCTCATTTCATCTGTTGTGATTTAAGTCCACGTTAACCGTTGTACATCCTTACGCGGCTCATAAGTGTAATGAGTATTTAGTATGACAATAAACTTCTCGAATGTTAGTACGTTAAATCGTAGCTTGTTCATTGACGCATCGATCCCTATTCTTGTTTCAGTCTCAATATGCATTATGGCGTACGTGCCAGATGGTACTAACAACGCTTGAAATAAACTGCACACATGTGTTGCGACACATCCAAACACAACAAGTTAGATGCATCATTCAATCATTCAGCATCAATTGAAATGTTATGCGTGGCATCATTTCATCTGGTGTAATTTGAGGGAATAACTCGACTACGAACCTTTATCGTATGTTAGTTCGTTAACAACGTAAATTGTACATTAACACGACGATCGCTTTTCTTGCTTAAGTCACGATGTGCATTATGGCGTACGGGACGATTGGTAATAACAGCGTTTAAAGTAAACTGTGCACATTCGTTGTGATACGTCTTGTCACAGCACGTTAGATTTCACATTCTCACATTCAACATCAATTACAATTGTAGACGTAATCTCATTTCATCTGTTGTGATTTAAGTCCACGTTAACCGTTGTACATCCTCACGCGGCTCGTAAGTGTAATGAGTATTTAGTATGACAATAAACTTCTCGAATGTTAGTACGTTAAATCGTAGCTTGTTCATTGACGCATCGATCCCTATTCTTGTTTCAGTCTCAATAGACATTATGGCGTACGTGCCAGATGGTACTAACAACGCTTGAAATAAACTGCCCACGTGTGTTGCGATACATCCAAACACAGCAAGTTAGATGCATCATTCTAACATTCAGCATCAATTGAAATGTTATGCGTGGTATCATTTCATCTGGTGTAATTTGAGGGAATAACTCGACTACGAACCTTTATCGTATGTTAGTTCGTTAACAACGTAACTTGTACATTGACGCATCGATCACTTTTCATGCTTAAGTCACAATGTGCATTATGTTGTATGTGACGACTGGTAATAGCAATGCTTGAAGTAAACTGAGCACATGTGTTGCCATACGTCTTGTCACAGCAGGTTATATTGCTCATTTCCCCTTTCAACATCAGTTACAATTGTATGCGTAATCTCATTTCATCGGTTTTAATTCAAGTCCGCGTTAACTGTTGTACATCCTCACGAGGTTCGTAAGTGTAACGAGTATTTAGTTTTACATTAAACTTCTCGTATGTCAATCCCAAGTAATCGGTGTTTGAAGAAGTTTGCCTTTCCCTCAAGAATTGTCACTAGCATTATAACATACGCGTTTAATAACCAGATCGCACTTGTAATATTTTTGTATACCAATAACAATTCCAAGTAATCGAGGTTTGAAGAAGTTCGCACATTGATAAAAAAAAAAAATCCAAGTAAACGATGTTTGAAGACGTTTGAGTTTTCGCCATCACACAAGTTCCAATCTTGAGTAATGTCAACCCAAGAAAATGAAAGCTAACAGCATCACGTAGTTGTGTTAAGTTACGATAGGTATAGTTAGGTTTATTAAGACTGTTTCCAGTTAGAAAGGGGAAACATGGAGAGACTTATCTCATCGTTAGGTTACGATATCCAGTGTAAAGTTAGGTCCCTGCATAGAAATAGGAAACGTAGACAGTTGTATCTCATCCTTAGGTTATGTTATGCTCTGTTAAGTTAGGTTTGTGCTTATAGATAGGAAATATTGTCAGTAGTATCTCGTCGTTAGGTTAAGTCATGCTCTGTTAAGTTAGGTTTGTTGTTGAATATACAAAAAAAAAAAAAAATCTGTACCTTAATGTCGGCGTGCGCATTATGATTATACCATTTTTAAATTGCGCACGCCGACATTAAGGTACAGATTTTTTTGTTTTTTTTGTATATTCAACAACAAACCTAACTTAACAGAGCATGACTTAACCTAACGACGAGATACTACTGACAATATTTCCTATCTATAAGCACAAACCTAACTTAACAGAGCATAACATAACCTAAGGATGAGATACAACTGTCTACGTTTCCTATTTCTATGCAGGGACCTAACTTTACACTGGATATCGTAACCTAACGATGAGATAAGTCTCTCCATGTTTCCCCTTTCTAACTGGAAACAGTCTTAATAAACCTAACTATACCTATCGTAACTTAACACAACTACGTGATGCTGTTAGCTTTCATTTTCTTGGGTTGACATTACTCAAGATTGGAACTTGTGTGATGGCGAAAACTCAAACGTCTTCAAACATCGTTTACTTGGATTTTTTTTTTTTTATCAATGTGCGAACTTCTTCAAACCTCGATTACTTTGAATTGTTATTGGTATACAAAAATATTACAAGTGCGATCTGGTTATTAAACGCGTATGTTATAATGCTAGTGACAATTCTTGAGGGAAAGGCAAACTTCTTCAAACACCGATTACTTGGGATTGACATACGAGAAGTTTAATGTAAAACTAAATACTCGTTACACTTACGAACCTCGTGAGGATGTACAACAGTTAACGCGGACTTGAATTAAAACCGATGAAATGAGATTACGCATACAATTGTAACTGATGTTGAAAGGGGAAATGAGCAATATAACCTGCTGTGACAAGACGTATAGCAACACATGTGCTCAGTTTACTTCAAGCATTGCTATTACCAGTCGTCACATACAACATAATGCACATTGTGACTTAAGCATGAAAAGTGATCGATGCGTCAATGTACAAGTTACGTTGTTAACGAACTAACATACGATAAAGGTTCGTAGTCGAGTTATTCCCTCAAATTACACCAGATGAAATGATACCACGCATAACATTTCAATTGATGCTGAATGTTAGAATGATGCATCTAACTTGCTGTGTTTGGATGTATCGCAACACACGTGGGCAGTTTATTTCAAGCGTTGTTAGTACCATCTGGCACGTACGCCATAATGTCTATTGAGACTGAAACAAGAATAGGGATCGATGCGTCAATGAACAAGCTACGATTTAACGTACTAACATTCGAGAAGTTTATTGTCATACTAAATACTCATTACACTTACGAGCCGCGTGAGGATGTACAACGGTTAACGTGGACTTAAATCACAACAGATGAAATGAGATTACGTCTACAATTGTAATTGATGTTGAATGTGAGAATGTGAAATCTAACGTGCTGTGACAAGACGTATCACAACGAATGTGCACAGTTTACTTTAAACGCTGTTATTACCAATCGTCCCGTACGCCATAATGCACATCGTGACTTAAGCAAGAAAAGCGATCGTCGTGTTAATGTACAATTTACTTTGTTAACGAACTAACATACGATAAAGGTTCGTAGTCGAGTTATTCCCTCAAATTACACCAGATGAAATGATGCCACGCATAACATTTCAATTGATGCTGAATGATTGAATGATGCATCTAACTTGTTGTGTTTGGATGTGTCGCAACACATGTGTGCAGTTTATTTCAAGCGTTGTTAGTACCATCTGGCACGTACGCCATAATGCATATTGAGACTGAAACAAGAATAGGGATCGATGCGTCAATGAACAAGCTACGATTTAACGTACTAACATTCGAGAAGTTTATTGTCATACTAAATACTCATTACACTTATGAGCCGCGTAAGGATGTACAACGGTTAACGTGGACTTAAATCACAACAGATGAAATGAGATTACGTCTACAATTGTAATTGATGTAGAATGTGAGAATGTGAAATCTAACGTGCTGTGACAAGACGTATCACAACGAATGTGCACAGTTTACTTTAAACGCTGTTATTACCAATCGTCCCGTACGCCATAATGCCCCTCGTGACTTAAGCAAGAAAAGTGATCGTCGTGTTAATGTACACGTTATTTTGTTACAAACGCAGTGCGATGTCGCCATCACAAGACAGCTCACACACGATGCGCTCCAATCAATTGTATCGCATTACGCGGTGGGTTACATCTATGTACAAATATCGATGATTCTGATGATGACGCTGATGAGCTAAACACCTCACAGTTACCATACTCACGCTCTTAAACTTACTACCAAAGGACATTTTTGGGGTTAAGTGAAATAAATAACACAGTGGTTATGTTCTGAACGTGACTATAAGTATTGACTACGAAAACTAATTTACAAAGGTATTTACATAATCTTCAAGTCTTGCTTTACATAAACTCCAAAGGTGTGAATCTGCTATTGGAACCCCTCGGGCTGCGCTTCACCAAGCGAAGGCGTTCTCCAAACCCGCTGTTGTAGCGCTCGATGTCGGTGTTGCTCAGGACCTCGTTGAAGCGCCTAGGCGGGTAGACTCGCAGAAAGAAGTCGTCCCCGACCTGTCCCTCCAGGATCACGATGATCGTCTCGCCAAAGGGTGTTGTGGCTCGCTCCATCGCAGTGATGAGATAGCCGCATTCCTCTCTGAGATCGTCTATCCTGGTGTAGAGCGGAGAGTCGGACTTGCAGTTGTTGAGGGTAGCTCTCAGGTCCTCGGTTGCTGCAGTGCCGTTCACGCTCGGAAACTCTAGCTTGAAAGTGCTGCTGCTGGACATCTCTAGTAGTTGGCCGGGCGCAGGTGTTCACACACAAAAAACCGACGCGTCGCCCTCCTGTCTGGGAATGCTGATGCTTTAATTGACTGCTGGCGACACTCGTTGTTTCTTCCTCACAGCTCGCTTCTTCGACGTTGGTTGCGAAACTGCACTGCGTTGTGTAACAGTTTGAGTTAAGCCTGTAATTTTCGGTACTCCTGTTGATTTATCGATCCACATGTTTTCCACTTTATCAACTACTTGTCTAACACTTTGGAGCATTTCACCATCTTTGTCCAAAAATAAACTGCACATGAACACCATATCTGTACCATCGTACATTTCCATTTTCAATAAAATTTGTCCTTTGTTTCCCGGGTTTTGAACAGCAAAAGTATTCCCATCGTCCATCCATGACACTATGGGAGAATCATCTGTTGGTTTTGGCACCCATCCTGGTTTCTTGGTTTCCACTTCGATGAGAGTTGGCCTCCTTCGTCTCTTGCAGGCAGTGATCGGTTTTACAGATGACGTCTGAGGTGATGCCAATGTCTGATCACTAGCATTATTGTTCATAACCTCAATCTCCTGAATAAACGATTTGATATAGTCGTCCGCAGAAACGTAAGCGTCCATGTTGACGTCCTTACCGTGTGACTTCTACCGTACTACGGACTGGTGGTGCGTCTGCTCACCCTTGAAGTAAACTGTATGCACTCGCTGTGACACATCTTGTTGCAATAGGTTAGATGTTTGATTTTTTCACCCAACATCAGTTCCAACGGTCTGCGGAATCTCATTTCATCTATTGCGATTTGAGTCCACGTTAATTGTTGTACATCCTCACAGGGCTCGTAAGTGTACTGTGTATTTAGCTCCTCGTTAAATTTAACAGTCTGTTTTGTTTTCTTCATAGTTATATTCTTTCACATGATATTCAATATTTTTTTTTTTTTTTTTTTTTCATAAGTATGCTGTTTCATATGATATTTTCTCTCAAACACATCTCTCGCTCTATCCAACACTAACTTGATTGCGAGCCTTTCTCGGATGTTGTTACGTTTATAACGTATTTTGTTCATTGATATGGTGATTACTTTTCTTGCGTCATCCACACTGGTCATCTTTGGAGCACGTATCGACTGTTGCTACCTGACTAGCGTCGAAGGTTCTGGAACGAGTCCACAAGCGCAGACCTATGCATTGTCAAAGATATGTTCAACTACATTAATGAAATTGTGCGAGGTTAGGATGTTGTTGTATCTGCAGTCAATGTGCATGCCGTAACTCTTCATCACTTCTTTAGCCTTATTCACTATGTTTATGCCGTTGGGGACATTTTCTCTACAGTAGCACATTGTAAATCCTTCTTCCTTTGCTTTTTTCAAGGCTTGTTTGAAATTCCTCTTCTGTGTTCGAATGCACTTGTATTCACAAACTCCGTACTGCTCTAGAAGGGTTTCCCTAATCATCACACAAAATATATGCTTCAGATTTACATCTTCAGGCAACACTGCCACTTTAGGTGTCTGTTCGATCAGCGTTTGATTCATGGATTGGTTTTCCATACACAATATATCATTTGTAGTTTTAAACTCGGAATTTGTTTGATCTAGCTTTCGGTTATTTGTTAGCGACTTTGTAAGTGATTGTAGCAGCCGTTGGTTCTCGTTTATAAGTCTGTACTGACCATTTTTTCTAATGGATGGCAAAACTTCTTCAAAGATCCAATCTTGAAACTTCTCGGCGATGGGCATTTTAGATTTCATAAGTAACGAATATAATCCCGGCTCGTTAAGAAAGATTGAATGTTTCTCGTTATAGGTTAGGGGGAGATTTTCGCTCCCCCATACTTCAGGAATTGTTTTGCGATATTTTTCTCTAACATGTGCTCTGATTGCTTCTTTAGGGTTAGCGTATCCCAATATTGTAGCTACATCCTTAGCTTTGAACCATGGATTATCGCTGCTGTCAAACAGTACAGACAAAGGCCGATCATTAAACACATAGGCGGTTAAGTGGTTCATTTTGTAGGTTAGGTCAAAACGTCGGGCGATCGCTCTGACAGAATGTCACACAGCAACACTATTACACAGCCACACACTTCAAACTCCCGAACACGAATGAGACCGTGGGTGTTTGACAACTGGTGTTCTGTTGATTTAATCACTAGGGGGAGATTTTCGCTCCCCCTAACACATAATGGCTTAGGGGGGGGAGATTTTCGCTCCCCCATACGTCAGGAATTGTTGAAGACTTGAACAAGAATGAGACCGTGGGTGTTTGACAGCTGGTGTACTATTGCTCGGAATTCGACGCGGGTGGTCTATAATTATGGGTTCCTGCAAGGGTCGGTAGCCCTCCTGTCGGGGTATCAAATTACAGCATCCGCATTCCCAGACAGGTCTCGACTCGTCGGTTTTTTGTGTGAACACCCGCGCCCTCCCGTAGAGATATCAAATTACAGCATCCGCATTCCCAGACAGTAGGGTGACGCGACGGTTTTTTGTCTGTACACCTGCGCCCATCATCCCACGACGCACAGCCCGCCCCTAGCAGTAAAGTTTAGTTTAGTCTTGAGTTTCGAAGCGTCAACAGCTACGAAGAGATCATGGCCAACATCGAGTGGGATTGTGACATCACAGACGTTGAGTTGGAGGATGTATGTGTTGCAGCGGAAACGACAATGAATAGGAATAATAAGAAGAGACCGTTTGACGATGAAGATGATTACTTCGAAGGTGATGAATTCTACAACCGAAAAGACGACGATGAATGCACCTTGAAGCATTTCCATAAGAAGAGGCTATGGCGCATTGACAAAAAGTTCAAGTACGTTCATGAACCAAAAATGTATTCAACTACTCAAGATCTTGACGACGCTCTGTACTCCAGACGACGGGGAATCAACAGCATGTGGAACCATTGCCCGCTGGACGGCTTGGAGTGGGAATATTGGCAGCGTGACATGGACTACAAGATGAATTTCTACCCCATTGAAGAGGAGCACTTCTACGCCATTGAACATGAGCAGAAGTACATGATGCTTGTTGAAATGTGGTGGAATCGGCGGACCGATGAACTGCACCCTGATGAAGTAACAAAGTTTTTCAACAGTAAAAAATAAACGTTTTCCAACACCTTAGCCTCCACCTGATCCCACCATCATAATCGGCCTTTTTCAAGGCCACAAAAGCTTTTCATGTTAGGGAACAGAAGGAAATCCTTCTAATGTAGGAGGATTTTCTTCCAAGTGTTGGTGCAGGCGTCTGGGGGGGGTGGGGGGGGGGGCTCCTCCTGTCCCTCCTGGCCCTCCTGAGGTCGGGCGCAGCTGCACCCCAGACAGGTCTCGACTTGTCGGTTTTTTGTGTGAACACCTGCACCCTCCAGTCGAGGTATCAAATTACAACATCCGCATTTGCATTCACTGGTAGTTCAATTGTCCGCAGGCGTCTTGGCTGGCAAAAGTGTCACAGACGAAACCTTGCTCGGAGGGGCAGGGGGGCTCCTCCTGCCCCTCCTGCCCCTCCTGCTCCTCCTGCTCCTCCTGCCCCTCCTGCTCCTCCTGCTCCTCCTGCTCCTCCTGCTCCTCCTGCCCCTCCTGCTCCTCCTGCTCCTCCTGCCCCTCCTGCCCCTCCTGCTCCTCCTGCTCCTCCTGCCCCTCCTGCTCCTCCTGCTCCTCCTGCTCCTCCTGCTCCTCCTGCCCCTCCTGCTCCTCCTGCCCCTCCTGCCCCTCCTGCTCCTCCTGCCCCTCCTGCCCCTCCTGCTCCTCCTGCTCCTCCTGCCCCTCCTGGGGTCGGGCGCAGCTGCACCCCAGACAGGTCTCGACTTCTCGGTTTTTTGTGTGAACACCTGCACCCTCCAGTCGAGGTATCAAATTACAACATCCGCATTCCCAGACAGTAGACTGGACGCGACGGTTATTTGTGCGAACAGCTGCCTCGGTGCAGAGTACTTGAAGGGGGGTGTATCGATACACCCCCCTTTGCAGTATATGTTCAAAGCATTGCAATTATATTCTCCTTAAAATTTGCATTCACTGTTAGTTCAATTGACCGCAAGCGCTGATGGGCTAGCTCTGTTGATTTAATTACTAGGGGGAGATTTTCGCTCCCCCTAACACATAATGGCTTAGGGGGAGATTTTCGCTCCCCCATACGTCAGGAATTGTTGAAGACTAGAACAAGCATGAGACCGTGACAACTGGTGTTCTGTTGATTTAATTACTAGGGGGAGATTTTCGCTCCCCCATACGTCAGGAATTGTTGAAGCCTAAAACAAGATTGATAACGTGGGTGTTTGACAACTGGTGATTTATTGCTCGGAATTCGATACGGGCGGACTATAATGGGTTCCTGGAAGGGTCGCGTCGCCCTCCCGTCGGGGTATCAAATTACAGCATCCGCATTCCCAGACAGGTCTCGACTTGTCGGTTTTTTGTGTGAACACCTGCACCCTCCAGTCGAGGTATCAAATTACAACATCCGCATTCCCAGACAGTAGACTGGACGCGACGGTTATTTGTGCGAACAGCTGCCTCGGTGCAGAGTACTTGAAGGGGGGTGTATCGATACACCCCCCTTTGCAGTATATGTTCAAAGCATTGCAATTATATTCTCCTTAAAATTTGCATTCACTGTTAGTTCAATTGACCGCAAGCGCTGATGGGCTAGCTCTGTTGGTTGTAGCGTTACCCTGATCAACTCTTGTATTAATTATCCAAAGTATGTCATGTGGGTACTGAGAATACTCGGCTTGACGAGGAGATTCCAAAAATGCAAAAAAAAAAAAAAGGTCAAAAGTGTGGTGCGGGCCCCTTTTTTGTAAACATCATCCAAAGTGTACGATGTGGGTACTCAAATGACTCGGCTCGACTAGACGAACAAGAATCTACAATCAGAATTCAAATCCGACTTATGGTAACCGATATAGCCCGCCCCCCCCCCTACATCGTCCAAATGTACTTTGTGGGTATGCAAATTTCTCGGCTCGACTAGACGAACAAGAATCTGCAATCAGAATTCAAATCCGACTTATGGTAACCGAGATAGCCCCCCCCCCCCTACATCGTCCAAATGTACTTTGTGGGTATGCAAATTTCTCGGCTCGACTAGACGAACAAGAATCTGCAATCAGAATTCAAATCCGACTTATGGTAACCGAGATAGCCCCCCCCCCAGCCCCCCCCCCCTACATCGTCCAAATGTACGTTGTGGGTACTCAAATTTCTCGGCTCGACTAGACGAACAAGAATCTGCAATCAGAAATCTGATCCGAGGTTAGGTTAGGTTAGGATGGGTTAGGTTAGGTTAGGTTAGGTTAGGTTAGGTTAGGTTAGGTTAGGTTAGGTTAAGTTAGGTTAGGTTAGGTTAGGTTAAGTTAGGTTAGGTCAGGTTAGGTTAGGTTAGGTTAGGTTAGGTTAGGTTAGGTTAGGTTAGGTTAGGTTACGTTAGGTTAGGTTACGTTAGGTTAGGTTAGGTTAGGTTAGGTTAGGTTAGGTTAGGTTAGGTTAGGTTAAGTTAGGTTAGGTTAGGTTAGGTTAATATTCGCAAAAAAAAAAAATTCGCAAAAAAAAAATTCGCAAAAAAAAAAAATTCGCGAAAAAAAAATTCGCGAGGGGGGGGGTGGCTCGGGGGGGGGGGGGCTCCTCCTGCTCCTCCTGGGGTCGGAGTGTCCATCTTACCCTACTCTTGATAGTACTACCTTTCTACTAACCGACATCATATAACTGCTTTAAAAAATCGTTGTACATAGGCAAGTAGGAAAATAAGTGGTGCTCTGTATGTTCCACCTTACCCGAAATAGTTAGATCTGCAATGATAATGCTGACAAAAAGGATAAATAAAAAAAACTATGTTTAAAAGATAAAAAGTCATACCAACATTTTAAGCCTATTAGAAACTTATTGAACACTCTTTTACTTGTCTTTTTTACTTTTCTTCATGAAATAGTTAGTAATAGTTAGTAGTTATGAATAGTTTAGTTATCAAAATAGATAAAATGTCACAGTCCGGGGCGGGCGAATCGATAGTCAGTTGAATTACGCTTGATCCAAGGTACTTTATCGTGTTACAGTTTACCGAATCTGCCTACTCATAAGATGACTTATACGTGGGACACGTTGTTTAGAAAGAGTTCCAAACAGATATTGTCGTTTATTATATATTTTATATTAATCAGACAGTAAATTAAATCTACTCTCCGTCTGATTCAATGTAATTCAGATATCACATATTATAAATTTTAATATTGAACTTCGATCTAATTTTGGATGAAATTATTTAAAACAATAGAATTTTGTATAGACAAGACGTAATTTTAGTACTCCGTAACTACAAAAAAAGTTAATTAACAAGTTCTCTTACCGATAGTGTTTTAAATAAAGGCGGTCCCACACTTCTCGCGAACAGGCCTCAACATTCGGCCAAACATTCCCCCGAATGTTTACTGAACATTCCGTCCCGTGTGTTCCGATATGTATTCAAAAGTTCGTGCAGCTCCCCCACACTTCTCGCGAATAATCCGAAAATTCGGACGTGTTCGCGAGAAGTGTGGGACCACCTTAAGGTGTTTAACGTCACACTATGTACTGACTGGGTTATACCAAAAAAAATTCTATAAAACTAAACAGAGAGTTCAACTTATATTATAGAATTAATTTAGTTTCGAAAATCACAGTCTGCAATCTATTGGAACGTGTATTCTTAGAAGCCAGGATGTTAAAGTCTCAGTTAACTTTGTCGATAGACTGAGTGTAAGCACACTCCAGATAACTAACATAGTAAAACAAGTAGAGAGTTTTTCCCGGTTTTTGTATTGTTAATCTTAGGGCCGTATGAATTTTAAAGTTCATTTTATATGTTGTATTAAATAAGGGTTAGGGTTTTTTTGTATCTTCAAGATACCAAAAAGAAAAGTGAGACATTGGTTCAAACTGAGAACCGAATAAAAATAACGAAAAAACTGTCGATATAAAAGTAATTTTTATTATTAACAGATTGCATCTTATATTTGTTTCTCTTGGACGTTTTAAATTTGTATATCAAGGACGATGTTTAATATTTTTGTCATTTAATGCCGATCGTACTCTTAAAATTTGTAGCCCAAAAATACTGAAATTTCTCTTTACAATAGTTTACAATATTAGCGTTAAATTATTGTTATTTTATGTTTTATAATGAAAATATTAACACTGTTCATTTTAAATGGTGCCAGAAAGTATCGAAAATCGATTGAATTATTATCACTACCTAATCAACATGATAGAACTACTGAAGCATTAATTAGTCGTTTCGAGAAGTTTACAGAGAAAATATTGAGCCAAGCTTGGATATGTATTGATACGTTTTATTGATGCTTCCCATATAGATTGAATGTTTTAGTTACTGTTCCTACTCAGTAGTGAATATAGCGTTTTCTGCAGCAAATAAACAATCTTTGGGGCTTTTAACAATCAGGTATAGTTTGATAAGGGTTGTATTTGATTTATTTGTGCATAAGTTACTTTTTCGAACCCCGTTTTGGCTTTAAATTTATTAATTTGTTTAGTATTTACAATACGAAACTTATCATAATCGGGGTAAATAACAAAACAGTGATACCTTTACTGAGACGTGTTATTCAATACAGTACAAGTCTCTCATAAAATACACTGTGGTATTACCTCTGGTACCTTTTAAATATAAAAATATATTTTTCAGCCAGTACTGCGATTTAAAAACAATATTTCATTCTCAGTATTTTGTCAAAAGAGATTATGTGATAACCATTTTACCATGATGTGCTTGACACCGCGTCATAAAGGGAAATTTTCACACCTACGGCTCAACTCTTTATGTCGGGATATACTCGATGTCTCTGACACTCAACCCATACCTCTCCCGTGCCCCTCGTCAAAGTAGGTTTATGATATGATAGTCAGGCGCAGGTCGTGTAATTATGTTATATTAAAGCCTACAATATCAAATTTAATAGGAATACAGTTTTTTGTTCCTTCTTTATTTTAAAACTATACCTCTAAATTATTGTGAAAAATAAATTTGAGACCAACATTTTATTTAATAATCTAAAACAAATGCTACTTTAACAAACAATTTATCAACAAAAAAATGGTCATAAAATTTGATAAGTAAATTTGACCAATATATTTGGCTGACGTAAAACGAATGATAGTTTGACAAATAGCAAAATTGCAAGAAAATAGTTAGGTAATGGGGATATATTTCATTAAGATAGTAAAACAAAACATGTTATTGAGTTATAAACCTAAAACCCTTTATACATAACAATTAAGGTATGTAAAGGTTTTATGTATTGTAGTTTTCAGTTCCTATCTTGGTTTTGAAGTTGTATAGAAGAAAATTGACTTACAAAATAACCGTACAGAATAATATGACTCTCTGTGATAGAAATTTTGATGTTAGCGAATTTCCCCTATAGGGAAGAAGCTATTACCGTAGTCGGCATGGTAAGACCTAAGCCCGGGACCATGATAACTTTTCGTTTTGAGGTCCCCAGACCCCAAAAACACCATTCGTTCGATACTGTATATATATATATATATATATATATATATATATATATATATATATATATATATATATATGTGTGTGTCCGTGAGCACGATAACTCTCGTAAAAATTATCCGATTTTGACGAAATTTGGTATAAACATGTAAAGCAGCATTTATGACTTTAAGTTCGAAAACCAGACTTATCGACCTATCCGAAGGGGTATTTTGGGGAGGTTTTGTACCCCAAAAATGGGTTTTTTGAATTTTTTACACATAATTTTTGAAAAAATCAAATTTTTGTTTTGACCATTCGATTCAGCTTAAAAAAACACACAATTTGGTATTTCGATCATTCCTCTACGTCAATTGGTTACCGAGATATTGAAAGTGCTAAACACAGTACGTTGTCTAATGTTATTCTTATGGAGGAAAAGAAAATTTTTTTATCTCGCTTATTTATGAACGTATACTGACGAAACTTGGTATACAGCTTCATCTCGTTGAGGTCTATTGATATTTGCTCCAAAAAATTGTTTTTGCATAATTCTCCCGTAGCAGCAAACCCGCGTACTCAGGCCCCATGTTATTCTTATGGATAATAATTAAATGCTCTGTCTCCCTTAATTATGACCATAAATTAATAAAAACTGGTATACGACTTCACCTAGTTGAGTTATATTGATATTAGCATAAAAAACAATTTTTTGTGTTCCTTGTTGCAGCAAACCTGCGTACTCAGCCCCAATGTTATTCTTATGGAGAATAATTAAAATTGTATATATCGCTTATTTGTGAATATATTTTTATGAAACTTGGTAAGTGGCTTTATGTAGTATTAAGACATTTAAATCTCCATTGGAAATTCGCTGAGTATGCAGGTTTGCTGCGACGGGGGTATTTTACGTTTTTGGAGTAAACCCTGAACTTTTTTATAGGATCATAAACTTTCCAAAATAACGTAAACAGTTTTTGTTTACCACTATGCTCGTTAAAACCTACGAGGGTCACAACTAGTAACTACACCAATCGTCTATACGAAACATGCTTGGAACACCAGTGATAAAAATCAACAAGTAAAATATATACACTATGTCAACAAATTAGCTGAGGGGTAATTAGCTTTAATGCGGATTTTATGCCACTGATGATAATGAAGAACAACAAAGAACAAAGATTGTATCCTTGAGGGACGCCTTGAGGGCGCAACTCGTCATTGAACTTACGTAACTTACGCATAGGAGTGGATTTTCCAATGAGTTAGAAGGGTTGTACGTTAGATTAAATTGAATATATGGAAAATTGGCTTATTAACTTAAATCAAATCGCCTTTTCCCTATTTCTAAACTACAAGACGAGAATCACAGAGAAAACAGTATGAACTTGAAGAAATATTGCAACTTTTAATTTTCCGGCGATGGATGTGTAACCAAGTGACATCCTCGGACAATATCCTTGAAACTCCTCGGCAGAAATTTGGAAACTATAACAATCACATCAAAATCATATGATGGAAATCGAAAGGGATGACACAAATAAAACGATACTATTAGACTTTAAGCTTATAAGAAAATTTATTTTTACAATAATGGATGCTATATGCTGATCCGAGTTAAGTTTGTTTTTATGTCAGCAATCATCTTAATTATTCTCAAAGGAAACCCTGATCTATCTTAATTCAGATAGAAGCATATTAGCCACATTTATTAATTAGTTAGACCGATATTGATGACTATCACCATTAAATGAAGAAATATGCTGTATATGACTGGGTATGAACTATATATTGCAATATAGCTTCTTGTCGCGGTCTTACGGCCGCAGAAACTGATATACATAGGATTATTTACGTGATGTTTACTCTATATTGTTATGTTTACAAATCATTCTCACGCCACTACTTTTATTCCATAGTTAGAGTTTTTCGCAGCTGATGGTTTACACCTTAAAATGTTCTTTGAAAACAAACTTTAAAGGTTTGCATCGGCTGTTAGACTTTTTCAGAATTAAAATAAAATGTGTAGACAATTAAAACTATAAGTGGAAATGAAGGCTTAAACATTCCCTTATACCCTAAATTGTAATTCTTTAAAAAAATCCTGATGAAAATACGTTGATTGGTTAACTCAGAATCTTTGGATACAAAAACACCAGTTTCTTTTAATATAAAGGATTAAATACAATATAAAGTGATAGATTATGAAACTATAACGCTGGATGTGAGGTAAAGGTTACTTTCCGGGGAAAAAGCTTTATCCAGATAAGAAGGAGGACATAAGAAAATCAATAAGGGTTCATACTTATACTATGGGAGACGCTTAAATTTCAGAGAGGATAACTGAAATGAATGATAACTCTAATTACTGCCAGGTGTTTCGTGATTTGAAATCCCATGGCTTCCATCTTCATGTAATGTTTAAATTAAGGCCTGAATACACGTTACATTGGAAAACATTTGTGATGTTTGCTATCCACATTTAATTGTAGTTTTGCTTGTTTATCAAGATTTGCAAACATTGAGCGTACATATACGAGTGAACAATATTGTGGCATTTCATATTTTATTTAAACATAATTGTTTTCAAATTGAAATTGTATTTTTTCTCTGACTATAGAAAACAAACGGTTTTTAATTGTTTTTTCTTGTACATGGTCCGAGTTCTGTTTACAGGGAATTGTAAAAAATAAGACATTTGGCCAGCGGATGTAGTGCATTATAAATAAGTAAAAATACACCCGAACTTGGGAAAAATTAGCAGAACCTAAGGCTTTGGTCCAGATGTTGTGGGCACCTTCCTCTTCAATATGCTAAAAGTGTCTTAAAACTTTAGCTAACTTCTTAAATATTGTAGGTAAAATGTTTGGGCGCCTCGCAAGTCTAACGGTTAGCACTTGGACTTCAGTTCTCTCGCTAGTCTAACGGTTAGCACTTGGACTTCAGTTCTCTCGCAAGTCTAACGGTTAGCACTTGGACTCCAGTTCTCTCGCTAGTCTAATGGTTAGCACTTGGACTTCAGTTCTCTCGCAAGTCTAACGGTTAGCACTTGGACTTCAGTTCTCTCGCAAGTCTAACGGTTAGCACTTGGTCTTCAGTTCTCTCGCAAGTATAACGGTTAGCACTTGGACTTCAGTTCAAAGTTCATTTCCCGTAATGTACACAATTTTGTTTAAACCAAATTGTTAAGGAGTTTATAAACTCTGTAGCTAATTTTTATATCATGTTTAATTATTTTGTTTAAATTTATTCTTCTGAGATTTTTAGGTTTTTGTAAATAATCACATACAGACTCACGGGTAGACACGGTCCGAGTTGGGACATTGTGCTATTGTATTATTTGCTTTTATTGACTAGACAAACGACACAGTAACTTTTGGTGACGTAAAAGCCGCACAATCTGTATATTTATAAATATAAACCGAAACTTACTTTGAGTACAAGGGCACAGTACACTTAGTCTAAAGTTGTTGTACATAAATATATAACTTGAAATATTCTGTAAGTAAAATACTGTTAGGTTTCGATTCACAATTATAATAACAATATGTGTTTATCCGACGCCCTAGATCTGGAACTCTTTTATCCATCTCCAATATTTAAGGAGTTTTACGTAAAATTGGCCATCATTTTACAAGTTGACGGTATTTTACAGCTTTAATTTTATGGGACTTTTAGTGTATTAAACAGAACAGCATCTCGACCAAGTTTTTAGGTTGTTCTAATAGTTTTAGGGTCACACCATATGTGTATTGCACCATTAATATAACGAAGATAAATTATAAAATGGACGTGGTTGGAAACGTCCAGATAGATGCAGCGTCGAGTCTAAGCACCATTACCACTTTGTTAACACCTGGGTCTTCGGTTTGATAAATACATACGCTAAAGGTATATGGGCACATACACTAGATTGGACGGGGAAGGTAAAGTATAGCTACAGCGTCGAGTCCAAGCACCAAAGCACCATTACCACTTTGTTAACACCTGGGTCTTCGGTTTGATAAATACATACGCTAAAGGTATATGGGCACATACACTAGATTGGACGGGGAAGGTAAAGTATAGCTACAGCGTCGAGTCCAAGCACCAAAGCACCATTACCACTTTGTTAACACCTGGGTCTTCGGTTTGATAAATACATACGCTAAAGGTATATGGGCACATACACTAGATTGGACGGGGAAGGTAAAGTATAGCTACAGCGTCGAGTCCAAGCACCAAAGCACCATTACCACTTTGTTAACACCTGGGTCTTTGGTTTGATAAACATACACACTACAGTTATATGGACACACACTAGATTGGACGGGGAAGGTAAGGTCGAGCTAAACACCATTAGCACTTTGTATACACCTGAGTCTTTGGTTTGATAAATGTAGACATATAATGGGGGAAGATTGGAAGGTCAATCAGGTGAGGGTGGATATTGGGTGAACGTTAGGGAAAGTATAGGCTAACTGACCGTGGTTTAAAGTAAAAACAACATATAAAAACGACACATTTATACAGTACTAACAAAATCCGTCGGGGTTTCCCCCGCATAGTATAAAATTTGATCTGAATAAAATGCCAACTAACTTGGAATACTAGTAAGAACATCGTTCCAGAGAGCTCATTCGCTACTCTAATTCGATTTTAAGACGGGAAAATTCGCTTCATCTTTAAGACTTTAGTTATGGATTTCGTAGGAGGGGATTTCGTGGGATCAGTCATGTTTGCTTTACATATTCACAGGAGGTGTACATGTGCTTCTGAGTAGACTGGGATTGGGTGGCGTGGGTGGGGAGGAGCTGCAGCGTCAATAGTAAGTACCACTGGGTCCCTTTAAACACCTGGGCCTTTGGTAATACATGTATATATAACGCACCTGTATACCATGACTTGAGATGGCGGGTTTGTGTCATACATCCACTTTGGTTGTATGTAGTTCCATATCCGAAAATAAATTCCGTTTTGATTTTGAAATTGTATGAATCGATAATTTCCATAAAAATCCGTGTATTATATTGCATCTGTTAATTTGTATGGTTATATGTTCTAAACTAAACCATAGGAAACATCACGCGTAACGAATGGCTTGTTGAAGGATGGGACAAATATCGAATGCACCATTACGAAATAGAATTCGAATTTTTCAGTCCACATTAGCACTCCAGTTTACCCATTTGAGTGAATGTAAGTGAAGGCGTGTCAATTATTAACGGTAATGATTCCCTGCCAACTTGAATTAATTCATACCAGGTGTTCAAAAAGTCTGGAAACCCCTTAATATTTATTTTATTAATACACGCAGAAAGATTAAACTCTAGGATTACGTCCTCACGTCCTCACTGTAGTTACTGACTTTTTGGTCATTTTAACTTTTTATTTCGCTTTGGGGGGACGTCCTGTGGAGGAAGTCTAAAAATCTTAAATGTAAGCATAGGTCGAATTATACCTCATTTTAAAGGTCTTTCTTAGAGGAACACATTGCCCCAATCCCGACTGAAAAAGGACCATTCGTTTGGAAATGGCAGCCTCTCAAAGTTTGTTTGATTTTAATGCTAATGCAATGGCAAATGACGTTCTTGGCAAAACTAATTACTTGCCAATTCAGATTATTGATAGCCAGGATATAATTTTTTAAAATAAAAATATCAGATTACTTAGTTCTGATATTTTTATAAAAAAAATAATTTTTATGTCTTGGCTATCAATAATCTGAATTAGAAAGTAATTAGTTCTGCCAAGAACGTTATTTGCCATTTAATTAGCATTAAAATCAAACAAACTTTGAGAGGCTGCCATTTCCAAACGAATGGTCCTTTTTCAGTCGGGATTGCAGCAATGTGATGCTCTAATAAAGACCTTTAAAATGAGGTATAATTCGACCTATTCTTACATTTAAGATTTTTAGACTTCCTCCACAGGACGTCCCCCCAAAGCGAAACAAAATTTTGAATGGCCAAAAAATCAGTAACTACAGTGAGGACGTAATACTACAGATTCATTGTTCTGCGTTTATTAATTAAATAAATATTAAGGGGTTTCCAGACTTTTTGAACACCCGGTATTACTAGTTAAAAATTACGAACTAACTAGTTGAAATTTGATTAAAAACGCGTAACTTTTCTTTATTTTTCAGTGATTCAATTATACAGTTGTAGATAAGTCGTGATGACGAATTTTAACTAAAACAATGTGTACGAAATTAACAAATCGTAATACTTAGTCTTCAATAACACAGCAAGATCCATACAACAAATTTAATGTTTGCTAACCTTGTCTACAAATTCGCCTGAACGATTTTGTTATAAAATTAGACACCGATTATTGTTTAATGCTACCACGTTCATTGCTCAGTCACTAAGAAAGGAAAAAATTTAGGCCGTGATAAATCAAATCGCAAGTCACATTTTACGTCAAAACATTTTAAGGTCAACTTATTACCTTTGTTATGGCTGAATTTAAAATTATTTTTGTTTGGTTTGCTCTTTACTTTCCTTCTAGAATTGTTATTTAATTTGTTATCTGAATTCCTCGCTCCACTTGTAATAATAATAATTACATTTTAATTTTAATTGTTGTTAGTTAACTATTCTCATGCATGAACTTGGGTCATACTCATACTCATGCGTGAACTTGGGTCATACTCATACTCATGCATGAACTATGACATACCAAGAACTTGGGTTTCGATGGAGCATGTCCTGAAACTTTGTACTGCATAAAATAATTTGTTTCACAACCTGAAAGTTTATAATCTAGTTGTTGAAGAAATATGCACAAGAGCTAAAGATAAATGCGAAATACACCATGTCAGTCTGTTATAAGGAAAACTTATATTTTTTGACATTTTTAAGCAGTTCTTAACTGGTCTCCAAAACGAAATCATAGCATAAGTCCAAGGTAGATGTTTCCATATCACATACGTTAATATCTTCTTTTTACTGTTAGAAATTTAGCAAAAAACATATAGGCTAATATTACTAACACCTGTACTGGTTCGGAAAACCAATTAAATTAGGGAAGACAGTTCAAGACTTTCAGGGCGCTTTATTAGTTTTAGCTTATAAATATTTCTGTCTCTGTAAGAATCAGATTTAATTTAACTCTAGTTGGAACTTTACGTACTCTTACTTAGTTAGGAAACAAATGCGAATCATAGTAATACCGCTAAGCCTGTGAAGCACCCTTATACACGTCAACCAATAAACTTCATTTACCTCTGTTGTTTGGTGACAGAAACAACGCGACATCGAGACAATAGGCTTCAGATGAGGTAGTTCAACAGTAAAAATTCACTGAGCATTGCTTTGCCCCCTATTGCACGGTGACCCGATAAAGATAAGTTTCCAAAACGTCCTCGCAAACTGTGGGTACTCGGACCGAATTCAACTTAGTTAATACCACACAGTGAGACAGTAGACAATAGGCCTGAATGGAGAGGTTGGGCATGCACTCTGCTTTGTTCCTTCTGTTAATATTACTTTTTTGATCAGACAACTATTATTTTGTATTACGTTTGGAAATAAAATCTCTTATTTAACACCTTATTGTAGGAGGATCATCAGAACAAATAACATAATTGTAATTTTAAGGCAATTTTACTTAATAGTATTTAGTGTTTATATAGTATTTATTATACCTGTTTTGTTTTTTTGTTGTTGATTTAAACAATTGTTTAGCCAGGACAATTTTTAAACCAAAAAGAGATCAAATATTTAAACAAATGTTGTTTCTGGCATCTTAGGATAACAAGGCTTTAGGTCAATGTCTTACTAAGTCTCCCATGATAAATATTCGCTCCTAAAGCAAGTTTGTTATTTCATCCACTTCTGTGTTTGAAAACCTGATAAGGTTAGAGAAAATAGTTCAGAGCTTTATCATTACCTTCTTTTAATTGTATATTTTCTTTATAATAAATATTGCCATCATTGTTTGAATTAGAATTTTTCTGACCCAAATGCCTATACCATTTTACTTGACATAGCTTCTCATGTCGTGAAGGTTGGTTAAAAATTTACTTTTACTTCATGCGGGTTTTTCAAAAGAGTAGGAATATTTACTCGAAAATACAGCTGCTTGAATTCGAACTAATAGGGCTATGTTAGTTTAAATTGTAATGCCATTCCAGAAGTTAGCTTACAAAAGTTGATCTTGCTTCTGTGCTGTGTTTTGGTACCTTCAACTGTCAAATGCTTAATTTCAATGATTACTGTTCTTCCATTACATTAACATTGCAACTTTGAAGGCCTGTGGATCGTAGTAGCCCTGAGGGCAGATGTAAATGTTAATGGTTTTCTGCAAATCTGCGCATAATGACCTTTCCATAGACACTTCAATCATACAAATCAGCCCAGCAGTTCTTAAGATCTCTTGTTTGATAAACAAAAAATCTGCTTGTCTTCTGCTCGACATAATATAATATTATGATTTTATTATGTCGGTAACTGTATTTTTGTGTTAGTTAAAAAACACCCAAGCGAAGGGCCGTCAACCAATTTTATTAAAACAACTTTGGTCCGTTATAAGAGCGTTTTAATAGTTTCACCAAATTGTCATAAACTTAATTGATAATCCTGAGGATACTCCTTGTTGAAAGTAAATTTATTATTTTAAGAAAATGTAATTTTATTGAAAGGTCCGTCTAAGCCAGGTGACTTTTCCCCTCTAGATTACACATGTCAAATGCATATGTATCAATTGTTGAGGCATTCCCGTACGCGCGGCGGCCCGCGTGCACGGGCCAGCCGGATGGTAACAATTGGTCTTGTTAGGACCGACAGTGATATAGGGCTCTCGATAACTGAGCTCCAGTGATTTTTGAAGAGCTATGAACACACCCACGCATTTCACACCCCGCAACGTTTCTGCAAAGTGGCTCTAGCTGGTTTTAAACATCCCCCTTTTTCATAAAATTCAAGATATTGTACACTGAAAACTGGATGAATAACATAACAATACTCATGCTCATACAATAGCAGCGACCGACTTTCAACCCTGCTTTTATTGGGCATCGGCTCCAAGAGAAGCAAACAATTGCAAACAGGTGTCTTCTAGTGAATTTTTCAGATGTAATAGGTTTTTATATCCGGTTTTTAATAAACTTGGGGCAGATATATTGGCCATTAATTAATTTCATGAGTGCGCAATGAAGTTGGTTGCATTACCTAAAGGGTAGTATAGGTCAGATTTTACAGATACAAAAATTTTAAGACATTTTAAAGAAATAAAAAAAATAAAAACAATGGTTTTATATTTTGCCAAGTCGTTGATAAAATAAGCAGTCCCTTATCCGATAGGCAGAGTAAAAAGAAATCATATTATGTTCACATCCTTATAATTGTTGTAGCTATCTATTTATTTATTTAATTATCTATTTATTGTAGTTTCATCTGGTTTTAGCTGTTTAACATAAACACAGCACTTGGCACTTGATATTAACTGTGTGGCATAAAAACTTGTTCGCCATAAACATTTCTTGTTATCAGGTTTTATATTGTTTATATCTTTACTGCCTGTCTTCTGGTGAAAAACCAAGAACATATGGAAATATGGCTAAACTAAGTACATCACTGAAGAAAAATATTTTAGCCCTATCTTAATTAACTTGTATTACTAATTCAAGTAGTACGCAGATCTGCTGGTAAGTGAGAACCGTTTTAACATTCAGAATATTTGATGGATTATATTGTGTTTGGAAATACTTTTAGCTTATTTTAAACGTGATTAGCAAGTTATCTCGACTCCAAACAACAAACTAGTGGCAGTAGTTTTTCGGACGTTCAAATTAGAACGTAAATAATTTAAGCTTAAATAACGTGATGTAGATAACTTTGGAAACACTTCTCTCAAGGCAAATTAAAGAGACCTCTCCATGGAATCTCGCCATGGAAACCTCGTTAATATTCTTTCTCATTGTTATTTTCCCCCCTCCTTAGGTTTAAGAGAGAAAAATTACCTTTTAAATATTTATCGAGGTATATACCAGTCATTATACGAGATTGGCGAACAACTCAGATCTGTTTATGGATGGAAATGTATTCTTTTGCAGCGATGGAAATCCCACTTCGATTTATTACAGAGAGTTTTATCCATGATAAAAATCAAAATTTACATAATTTTGTCTTAGCATTTTAAAATCATAGCTTTATTCTAGAAAAGTATTTTTCTGGGGTTGATTTAGACTTTACCATTGGTTATACATTTAATTATTATTATTTACTTAATAAGAAACTTTCAGTATGATAAAAACCGAACCTTCTATAACAATGTCATCATCATCATCATCATCATCCTAAAGCTTTTAGTTGAGAGAGTTCTATAAGTAAGAGGGTGTTTACTTTACATCAGGCTAAACATTTTGGTGTTCTAGATTGATAGAGCTAAGCTTGAGATGAGTTCCGAACCACTAACAGCGGAAATTATTACATAGCTGGAACCCATCGCTGATCTGGCACCAGTCACACGCTGTAAACATTACATTAGCCCGTAATGTGTTCCGGCCGTACGACGTGACATTACCAAACAAAAAGAAGGTTATCCTCAAGTAAATGTATTTGGCCAATTAAATCTTGGCAATACATTAAAAACTGATTTTAGCACTTGAATTATATAAAAAAAACACGAAATCCAAAACCAAATCCACCCACGTTCCCGAATTGCAATAACATTTTCACCATTTTTGACAAGCACAGTAATGTATTGGCACGACACATGATCGTAGCAGCTGTCGAAGTAACATGGTCCAGTAATAACCAGTCGACCAGGGACGAGTCAGATAGATTCTACATCATCGTCGTAGCTTGTTTGACATTTTGTAATTAGCCTACAGCTAAACAACGGTGAAAACCAAAAGATCCTCTCCTCTATGGTTGGTAAACATTGTAAAACATTCCGTCCACAATATTTTCATTAACAAATTACTTAATATAGATTAAGTAGGACTCTGATTAAACTAGGGCAATACAAGAACGCATTTATTGGGATATCTCTATTTTGTAAGTAACAAATATGTCTAGTCTTACTAAATAAGAAGAAAACATTTTACCAGCTATCCCTACGCCTTATAAATTATTGAGACTGATGAATAGAGAATTACCTGGTAACACATGTGGCTCATAAGGTCTGGCCGTAAGGGTGGCAACTGTCATAGAAAATGTATGTGATCTAAAAATGAGTAAGCTCTCAGAAACGGGTCATGATCGAATAAGGACCTTTAATTAGACACTCCACAAGGGTGATTGAAAACAAAGTGTAGTGCATAAACAATCACGTACTCTGATATTGTAGCCCCTTCAAAATTCTTTCTTTTAACTACATTTTATGCAAGCGGTTTTCCCAAAGACGCTCTACCCTTTAAGTTGGGTTTGCCAAAGTGCACAACAATGTATTAAAGTCAGTTCAAACGTGGCATAGAATTGCACGAGTAATGCTTTCGTTTCGAAGGATAAGTAGTTAGAAAAGATCAAGTTTCTTTGGACTAATCACTACCATTAATAAGGATAATTGCGAGAGTTGAGCCCAGATGGTGCGGGATGAACAACTTTGGATACAAGTCGTTGCAAAAACTCAACAAACTTTGCCTTAGGTAACTGACTTCCGTCTCGTGTCTTTATATCAACTACCCTGCTATTATTGTGTGATTTTACTACTTCCCTCGTCCATCCATCCCCTGTTTTAGGACTTATATGAAGATCAATAATTCAATCATAAAATAATATGGTTCTTATTTATTTTTTGGTATTTTAAGAAGTTTACCCATTTCACTAACTTACTTTACCATAAATAACGATGCAACCAGGAGAACAATAACTCATGATATCACCTCTTGCACCCCCAGAGTGTAGTATTATAATGGGAAGGACATATTTCGTTGTGCCGAACTCATTGTGTGTTTCCCCAAAGGTCATATTACGTTCGTGGGCCCAGGCACGCGAATATGAGCGTGTTTCCATCATAAACTAAACAATTCGACCTATTGTGTATTTTACTCTATGCAGTGACTAAAAAATTATTAATTATGATATTGCTTCATGGTTTTTGACGGATAATTACAATTACAATAATTTAACCTTTGCTTTAATGGTGTTCTTAGTATTAATGTGCAATTTATATGTCTAAACGCATATTGGAATTGTGCAATGAATTCTTATAGAGTTCTTAAATAAATAATTATTACGAGTGGTGTTTTAGTCCTCTGGGACTTCAACGTTGGTTTTATATGCGGAAATCGAACACAATTACGTTCATTTTGCACATTTCAAATCAAGTCAACGAATTAAAAAATGCGGAAATCTTACTCTTTTGTCTATAAGTTTGTTTTGTTTTGTTTGGTTTGGTTTCGAATTTAAAAATACAGTAGGATAGAAAAATGTGCGGAATTCAACAATCGTCCAATTCGTTACACAATTCAAACTGTTTTCAATTTGCAGAACCTCCCACATTCCTTCTGTGAGATATTTGTATAAATATGTGTTCAACTTCAAAAGGTTAGGGTACTTTTAACATTTCTTTTGCTATTTAAAATAAACATCTTTTAATATGAGTTGCATAACTTCAAATCTATTATGCAATAACATTTTGCAAGGAGGAAGCATTACCTTTCGGTTAATTAAGATGTCATATTGTGATATTCACGTTTGGTTTGAATGGAAATTATTTGGTGGATTTTGTAGTATTTTTTTTTGTTTGATCTAACTTTGTCAGAATGATTTTTTACCGCAGCAATTCCTATATTAAGATAAAATTTTAACATCATAACAAATATTCCCATTTAAACTAATCATGATGAGTATCCATATTCTTCTCCTTTTTAACTAAATTTTAGTTTTAAAATGTCCATAAAAATGCATACCTTTTTGTAGGCCTAGTATTTATAAAAAAAAAACTACAATATTTTAAACGTTGCATTTTGGATTTAGCTCACAAAAGCCCCTGATCCCTGACTGATGTTCACTTTAATCTCGTAAACATCACAACAACAACAAACAAAAAAACCTAAAATCGTAAATAGTAATCCCGCCTCTACACTTTGGTCGAATGATTCGTCTAGACCAGTCACCAATGTAAATAATAAGTTGGCATAACAAGAGCGGAGACAAACTAGCTCACCACACTCTCTCGTTCGTTTTCGCTCGCTTAGACTCGGCCAAAGTATGGAGGCGGTATTTAAGTTGATAGAGAAAAAATATCTTATATTTAATAAACTTAATATTCTCTTAACTAAAAACTCTTCAAACTAATTTGCATTTTACTTCTATTTGCGAACACAAGACATTATGCCACATTAACGTAAAGGCTGTATCATTGACTAATCACCAACAGAGTATAGTGCTGTCAACTATTGCTTATCCTCTCAAGGAGGGGATAATATAACAGTTGGTGTGTCAGGAAACAAACATAAGTTTATTATCACTTGCTTTTTGGGGTGGAGATATTTGAAAAGTTAACGTAAATAACTAAAATAAATAGTTGACAGCAGAACAATCTGTCGGTGACCTGATCAAACTACGTCAATTTTAAATTCTAGCAAACACTAAAAGTGGGACAGCTGGACCATATGGATGGGATGTCTCCTTCAGTATTTATAGTCATGGCTGTATACTTAAATTTTGAAACGCTTTTGGGGGAAAATGGGTTACCGGTTGCCGTATGTGGGCGAAGAAGTCATTATTACAGAAGTGCACTGGGCACAAATGGAAATATATTTTACTTTTCTTTGTTATTTGAAGTGTTGTTTTGTTGATTTTTAAGTTAAATAAACTCTTTCGGCAAAGCTTTTCCCTTTTTAGTCATGTCAATATTAAGTGTGATCATCCAATTAATTTGGTGTCGAAAGGATCGCTATCAAAGTAAAGTTCTATCTTATCACATAACGTAATATAAAGTGGAACCCTGTGGTTCGGTCTCCGATGATGAATGGGGGCCTAATCCATATTTCAGCTTTGTATTCACTGGCCATTGTGGGTTTGTCGTCCTTGTGTGCCCTTGATTGGTATTGACTTAGCCCAATCATTTGTCTTCTTGTTGTCTCGTCATTTTCTTGTTATTTTGAAGTTGTGCTAACACTCTAAATACACTCTAAATTTGGCTCTATGAGAACTTCAAATAATGTCTTTCAATACTTACGTTTACAAAAAGAAGTAAAAACTGTATTCAAATCCATTTTTATTAGCCTCTGGACTGTGTACAAGACTAAATAGGTTTCTTACCTCCGTCAGTAGTCAAAAATGTCCAACATATAGCCTATGCCAACATGTTGCGTTGCAACAGCAACATTTGTTCGTGTATGTGTTGTGTTTTGTTTAAATTTTAATATTTTGACGACTTGCAAACCTTGAAAATGTTGCACTTGCAACGAAACATGTTATCATAACCTATATTTTGTAAATTTTGGACCATTGAAAGAGGTAAGAATTTAGTAAAAAGGATATTAAGAAATAATTATAACTTTTGTAAGGTTAGAGGGATTTTGGAAATGAATTAGTGCTCTTTTGTAACCGTTAACCAATAATGTAGTTATAGTATTTATCTTTGATTTGGGGTTGCCGGTATGATAAACATTTTCAGTTGTACAAAACATAGGTGTTTGGTTCATAGTTTTAAACAATTTTAATTAATGTATTTGTTTTCAGGTGAGGCTGGTTGTAAAAAAAACTGTGCTGGCCTTTTTCATAAATTCAAAGGTAACCCTGTTTATATATTGTTCATTTTGAAAGAAAAACACGACATTCGCACACTTTTTTACCGTCTAAAAATTAATTTATACCCATTTTGTTTTCTTAGATCTCATTCTGCGGTCACGCGACCCAGGGTGGTGTTTTGGGGGAGACTGCACAATTGTATTCACGCCGCACGCGACCACACTCGCTTAGGCACTTGTGACAATTGTTTAACCTTGTTTCTAACTAGGCCTACGTACCCCCCCCCACCCGCCCACCACCGTCTGGAGCCTGAGTCACCGGTGCCTGTCACGGAACAGCCCGGGGCACGCAACTTTGAACTGCCGCGGCGCACGCGATGTGAATCATAAGGTTTACTGTCGCGTCCCCCTTCTCGGTGCACTTAATGTTGAATTTACGATATCCATGGTTCCGTAGGTTTAATTGAAAATAATTCTTTGTTTAAAATTCATTAATTGTGTTGGCAAGCTTATGATATTCCAGATATTGTTACGACATTCCCCATCACTGATTAAAAAAAAAAACAATCTGATCCCTTCATCAGGTGAGAAGAATACCTAGAACATAACAAAATTAGTGTCAAAATAAAGACAACGCAAGAAAAGATTACAGAAAAGCTAATAAAAAGAACTTAAAGGCAGTATCAAAATTTCCAAAGTCAATCACAAACAAGGCAACTATACAGAGAACTGTACAACGCGGGTGCTCAGGCGAGACTACTTTTACAGTTCTCTGTTTTAGCTTTGGTGTGATTTTTTTACATGTTTACTTGGGTCGAGAAACTTGTTTTTATCCAACCAGTGACGGAAAATATCTTCTATAATATTTTAAAGAACATAAACACTTTGGTGCGAAATTCATTATCAATTTATGTTTGTCTGAAAGCTAAGGGCGGCGTACTTACACTCCTATATGTTTAGAAAATTGCCCTTATATTATATGAAGAATATAATATATAATGCTATTACTCAAGGGGGAGAGGAGCTCTTTTTCATCCCACACACGGCCTATCCACCCTGTATCCCTTATTGGCAACCGATCAGAGTGAAATGAACGGAATCAGTTGCACGAGCACAGGTTGGTAATACCGCCTAGATTGACTAAAACGCTAGAACATTGCCTTGCTTGTCAAGGAACCAGTTAATATATTCCACCCCTCTACATTATAATGCGGATTTAATTATTCGATTACCAAGTACAACTAATATTGTACACGAGAATAAAAGTACTCCAATGGTACGTTCCATGAACTTTAACCAGTGCAAACTTCATTCCTAACACAGCTTTATACAATCCACATGCCTATTTTTCTGAGTTCGCTGGCTTTAAATCCTTCCCTGTTCTTGATATTTGTTTTTAAGGAAAATTCAATATTAAGATTAAGTCTGCTATACATTGGGGTTAGGGGGTCGGATAGCTATAGTTAGTGGAAGAAAATTACTATTAGCGATCAATCCTCCATGCAAAAATGAATATGTCTGCGTTGCGGACTATCAGGGGTTTCGCTTTTTAACTACAAATAAATACTCAGTTATGTTTAAGTAGATTTTTTCATTTTCATCAAAAAAGTAGTTTAAATAAACTAGTATTTAAAAAAATCTTACAATATTTACCATTCCTGACCGCGTTTGTCCCCTCAAAATCTTGTAACTATTAAGAAACCCTCTCCCACGAGATGGGGAATCGGAGAACACACAATACTGCGGTATAGGTAAAGAATTTAATAAAGCTTTGCAAGCTACCAAAGGTTATATATTTTTAAATTACTTGTATCGTGCTTGGCAGTTTAAGTGTAGAAACGTCTTATTTCCTGAAATAAAAAAGCATCCCTTAGCAAATAAATAGAAGCTTTTTAGACAATTTTTTATAAAATGGGAATTTTTAATGCAACTCGCTTTTATTAAAACATGCAATCGCGCTAAATATAAATAGTATAAAGGCCTATATACGACTTTTTAATAAGACAATTTGTTCTATTCGCTAAGCATACGTTACTCTAACAGCACTCTTACTTCTTTGCTTACTGGTCTCATCAGCGTACGCTTTCCTGAATTATGTCAGTAGAAAATCGATAAACTGTTTTCTGACTTTAAAGGAAACTATTAAAAAGAAGATTCCAACTTCCTTTGATAAAAGAAGGCCCAGTAATCCACAAAGAAAAGGGAAACCGACGCTGCGCTTTCTTTTTCACAAATCTCTGCAAATAAATGTTGTTTCCTTTATAGTTGTTGAGTTAATCATAAATTCGAACTATTATGGGAAATATAAATAGTTGTTGAGTGTTAAATCAATTAAAATTATCTACTCTTAAGTAATTTGTAAACCCATCTTAAAAAAAAGACAAGGCTGACTTAGGTATCTCCCTTGAAATTTATACAGACCTAACCGTCATAGTACCCCTTTCCTCTGGGTTTAACAAAAGTTGTGTGTAGTGAATTCTGTGTTAACCATTTGAACTATTTAGGATAAGTAACATCTGTTTATGCTTTCATTTGGCCAAATAAATGAAACGTTCCCGTCCATGAAAATAACATGGGGACTTTAACAACCCGTGGGGTGGAACCCTAAGGTACGATGGGAACATCCGTATTAATGCTAACCTACATTAGGAACCCCTGTGCAACCATGCTTCAAGAACAACAGGTATAGGCTGAACGTTGTCTTTCAGTCAGTGGTAGAGTAATGCTAACCTGTGTAACGCAAGGAAACCCTGTGCAACCATGCTTCTAGGATCACAGGTTTAGGCTGTGCGTTGCCTTTCAGTCAGTGGTACAGCAATGCTAACCTGCGTAACGTAAGGAAACTCTGTGCAATCATGCTTCTAGAACCACAGGTTTAGGCTGTGCGTTGCATTTCAGTCAGTAGTAGAGTAATGCTAACCTACGTAACATTAGGAACCCCTGTGTAACCATGCTTCTAGAACCATAGGTTTAGGCTGTGCGTTGCCTTTCAGTCAGTGGTAGAGTAATGCTAACCTACGTAACATTAGGAACCCCTGTGCAACCATGCTTATAGAACCATAGGTTTAGGCTGTGCGTTGCCTTTCAGTCAGTCATAGAATAATGCTAACCTGCGTAATGCAAGGAAACCCTGTGCAACCATGCTTCTAGAACCACAGGTTTAGGCTGTGCGTTGCCTTTCAGTCAGTGGTAGAGTAATGCTAACCTAAGTAAAGCAAGGAACCCCTATGCAACCATGCTTCTAGAACCACAGGTTTAGGCTGTGCGTTGCCTTTCAGTCAGTAGTAGAGTAATGCTAACCTACGTAACATTAGGAACCCCTGTGTAACCATGCTTCTAGAACCATAGGTTTAGGCTGTGCGTTGCCTTTCAGTCAGTAGTAGAGTAATGCTAACCTACGTAACATTAGGAACCCCTGTGTAACCATGCTTCTAGAACCATAGGTTTAGGCTGTGCGTTGCCTTTCAGTCAGTGGTAGAGTAATGCTAACCTAAGTAACGCAAGGAACCCCTATGCAACCATGCTTCTAGAACCACAGGTTTAGGCTGTGCGTTGCCTTTCAGTCAGTGGCAGAATAATGCTAACCTGCGTAACGCAAGGAAACCCTGTGCAACCATGCTTCTAGAACCACAGGTTTAGGCTGTGCGTTGCCTTTCAGTCAGTGGTAGAGTAATGCTAACCTAAGTAACGCAAGGAACCCCTATGCAACCATGCTTCTAGAACCACAGGTTTAGGCTGTGCGTTGCCTTTCAGTCAGTGGTAGAGTAATGCTAACCTACGTAACATTAGGAACCCCTGTGCAACCATGCTTATAGAACCATAGGTTTAGGCTGTGCGTTGCCTTTCAGTCAGTCGTAGAATAATGCTAACCTGCGTAACGTAAGGAACCCCTGTGCAACCATGCTTCAAGAACCACAGGTTTAGGCTGTGCGTTGCCTAAATAAAAAATGCTGTTCTTAAGCAATTGTAGCAGACAAGACGTAACGTTTTAAGTAAGTGTCAATGACATCATCATTACTTCAAAGCAAAATTACAATAGCAAGCACCTGGATATAGTTAATTTGTTTGATATAAATTGGTTGGTATTATAAAAAGTAAACATTGATTGAATATAACAATACATTTGTTAAACAACACTGTTGCATTAACTAGGACTAATATAAATTACCAACACATTTTTCAAAAGACATTTTATTAATATTGTTCAGATAACCGCTATATCACACAAATCCCATTATACGTCGCGATATGAAAAATATTTCCTGGTTGCATATTTTTTAGTTCAATGTGATTAATTTATATTTATCGGAGGAATATGTACCACAGGGCTAACAATGAATGTGTACTAGGCCTATCACCGAGGGATGACCGGAAATACACAATTCCCGTTTTCCCCTCATTTGTGGTGGCTACCTGCCGAGTTGGGGTAGCGATTTGGTAATTTAAAATCTTGCGAGTTGACCCTTCCTAATTCTCCCTAATGAGGGTGGCTGTTTAGCTATTATAAATGGACCCAAAAACGGATGGCGGTTTGGTAGTTACCAACTCTCTGACCTCATCTAGCTATTTTAGGTAATAGAGTCAAATGGTGAAATGTTAATGAGGTTAATGTTAACCCTATTAACGTGACTTTCAATAAATACCCCAACCAAACTAAACGATTTCTTCTTAAAGGTTGGTTCCATGACATTACCGTTATAAAAGAGCGCAATTATATTGTTAAAAGCAACCGGACAAACGTTTTGTTAGTGAATTTCCTTTGGAAAGTGAACTATTAGCATGACCCGCACGGTGAAACTTAAGCCGGGGACCACCATAGAAGTTCCTAACGTGACCCCCTGAACACGTTTTGGGGGGTCGTTAAAAATTTTATATATATATATGTATATATATATATATATATATATATATATATATATATATATATGTGTGTGTTTGCACACTAGCGGTCACATTTTTTGTCCTATTTACTTCAAATTTGATAGGGACGTTCCTTTCTGTAATCAGTTGGACAAGATCGTTGGGCAAAACAATCGGAAAACTCTAAACCCCTTTTTTGGGGATTAATTTTTAAAATTTTGAGTTTTTGGGCCCAAAAAGGGTCAGAAAAGCCCCGTATGTAAAATTAATTCATATAAAAAGATGGGAATTAGTAAGGCAAAAGTTTTAAGCCCTCTCTCGTCATTCTAGCATAAATATTTACTGAGTTATTAAAGAAAATGTGTTTCGACTAAACACAGTACGTTGTCTTATGGGGGTTTTACACTAGAAAAGCCTGTTATTCCTTTGTTAGAGTACTTTTATCATCCCCAGCAACCTCACGCCTACTTTCAAGCCTGTCTGGACCTTCTCCTAACATTATAATGCGCAAAATTGTATTCCCAGCTTTGCAGGTAAATGAAACCAGGAGCATCAGACAAGCCAAAAAATCACTGTTTTCAGATTTTAATAAAAATTGGAATAAATGTATATTTTTACACTGATTTTGAGTTTTAAAAGTTTTTAAGTGGAAATTCACTTCCCTCACGTCAGCGTGCTGCGTGCGAACTCGTTTTAACTTACAAACAAATAAATATTTTAAGAAGATGGACATTATAATGGTACTACCGCCTCACCCCCTCATGAATCCCACCTCGATATTCTGGACTCGAATACTTTTTAGAGAATTTCCCCTATAGGGAAGAAGCTATTACCGTAGGTCTCATGGAAAGACTTAAGCCCGAGACCATGATAACTTTTCATTTGAGGTCCCCAGATGCCAAAAACACCATTCGTTCAAATTTTTATATATGTATATATATATATGTGTCCGTAAGCACGATAACTCTCGTAAAAAAAGTCCGATCTTAATGAAATTTGGTACAAATGTGTAAAGTACCATTTATTTGAACGAGTTCGAAAACCAGATGAATCGCACCATCCGAAGGGGGGTTTTTGGGGGGTTTTGTACCCCAAAAATGTGTTTTTTGGGGTTTTCACATGTAATTTTAACTTAAATCAAATTTAAATTTATACCATTGAATTCAGCTTAAAAAAAAAAATTTGGTATTTTGATCATTGCTCTACGTCAATTGGTTACCGAGATATTGAAAGTGCTAAACACAGTACGTTGTCTAATGTTATTCTTATGGAGAAAAAGAAAAATTGTATATCTCGCTTATTTATGAACTTATACATAAACTGGCGAAATTTGGTATATGGCTTGATCTGGTTGTGGTTTATTGTTGTTTGCACAAAAAAAACAATTTTTCGCCTATGGTTCCTGTAGCAGCAAACCTAGGTACTTGTTCCCCATGTTATTCTTATGGAAAATACTTAAAATGTTATATATCGCTTATTTATGAATGTATATGGATGAAACTTGGTATGTGATTTCACTAAGATGAGTTCTATTGATATTTGCATAAAAACCCATTTATTGTGTGCCTTGTTGCAGCAAACCTGCGTACTCATCCCCAATGTTATTCTTATGGAGAATAATTAATATTTTATATATCGCTTGTTTGTGAATACATTTCTTATGAATCCTGTTAAGTTTTTTAATGTGTTATGTTATATATTCATTGGAAATTCGCTGAGTATGCAGGTTTGCTGCGACGGGGGTATTTGATATGATATGCCCACATCCCGTTTTACATTGCGGAAGGGAATGAGTGTATGTTTTCTGGGGTAAACAGCAGCTGCATTCTTGAGAGGAGTATTAGAGAAAACCGACATCGTTCCCGACGTGCTCAGTGGATTGGAACAACCGGCGCCGTGTGGTTATTGGCACCTTGTGGTTCTTTAGTTGTATACCTGTTGATTTTGTTTTTTCCTTAGGGTTTACATAAAATAAATTATACCTGATATACTTCACATGTAATTTAGGATTTGAAAACAAAATTAGAGATATAATTTGCCCCTTGATAAAGGTTATTAGGGGTGTCCGTGATTTTAGCTACTTCCCATTAAATAATCGATCAAGAAGAGATCATAGAAGCATAATTTTTAACAAGTCAATGCTGGTAAACCGTGAAACACACGCCTCTGTTAAAGTTGAATTATGTTTTTTTATTGAAACCTAATTTTGTCCCTTAAAATAATTATATGGTATTTCACAAACGTATAAAACATTTTACATGTTGTTCGCCAATAACATTCTATTAAAAAAGCTTTCAGATAAATGAACGGTAAGCAGTATAACTCACATGATTAAAGTTTAAACTTATATTGATCGCTTATCTATCCTTTGATTTTGGTTCTTGAACTTTTAAATAAATTCAACCTTAAAACATTATGTTTACAATTGTAGGTTAAATTCACTAAAATCGATGCAGTAATATCATAAAAACAAATTAAAATTACAATTGAAACTGTAATCGCCTTTGTAATTTATATTCATTCACATTCATAAGAAACTCTCCGTGAATAATAATAACCAACCATTAGAATAATAATAGGGTAATATTTATTTCTCCAAACACCTTGATGGTTAAACTTCAGTTTCATACAATCTGTAAAAGTTAAAATATTAATTTACACTTTTTCTTCTCTTTTCCTTCTTGCATACTATTAACTTTAATGTTGCTTCGGATTAATCGTCAGTCCTAATTACAATCAAAAATAGGAAAATTGTATTCGGATATTCATAAAAGCTCGTCACGCTTCTACTTCACGTTTCAATTTGATTTGATCATTCATAAATCAAGAAATCTTAAAAGTACATCAACTAATATAATAACAACACTAAACATTTGAGGAGATCACAATGACGGGACACAAACGTACAATGGAAAAAATATTTAACACATTACATTCAAATGCTGTTGAAAAAGTATAATTTAATAAAAAAACTAATAAATATTTAAACTGTCCACGTAAAACAAGTTGTATCAAGTGTAAAATCCATGGAGTAAAATCCATCAGTGAATTTCCTATGGAAAATGAACTATTAGCATGACCTGCAAGGTTAAACTTAAGCCCGGGACCGCCATGGAAGTTCCTAACGTGACCCCCTGAACACGTTTTGGGGTATTTATATATATATATATATATATATGAACTCTAGCGGTAGCGTTTTTTGTCCGATTTACTTCAAATTTGGTAGGGGCGTTCCTTTCTATAATCAGTTGAACAAGTTCGTTGCGCAAAACAATCGGAAAACTCTATAAACTCTTTTTTGGGGATTAATCTTTCAAATCTCGAGTTTTTGGAACCAAAAAGGGTCAGAAAAGACCCGGATGTAACATGAATGCATGTAAATAGATGGGCATTAGTGAGGCGAAAGTTTTAAGCCACCTCTCGTCATTCTATCATAAACATTTACTGAGTCATTAAAGAAAATGTGTATCGACTAAACACAGTACGTTGTCTTAAGGGGGTTTTACATTAGAAAAGCCTGTAACTCATTTGTTGGTGTACTTTTATTATTCCCAGCAACCTCACGCCTACTTTCAAGCCTGACTGGACCTTCTCCTAACCATATTATGCGCAAAATTGTATTCCACACATTGCAGGTAAATGAAACCAAGAACATCAGAACAGCCAAAAAGTCAATGTTTTCAGATTTAAATAAAATTGGAATTAATGTATGTTTTTACATTGGTTTTAAGTTTTTAAAGTTTTGTATGTGGAAATTCACTTCCCTCACGCCAGCGTGCTGCGTGCGAACTCGTTATTTAATTGCAATCACATCTTACTTGACTTCAGACGTTGGAGACACATGCGTAAGTTATCGTGAAACTCAGAACTAACCAAAAAATATGTTGCATCGCCCCAAAAATATATATTTTCAAGATATCTTTAAAATTGAGATGTGAATCGTAGTTTTATGATGATATAAACGATATATCTCGCATTCCGTTAAATATTGGTTATTGAGAATAAATTTAACATGCCCGCCGTCCCCGACGTCCTCTTTAAAATAGAATTAACTATTATAAATGGACTCATACCAAATCCATCTCGACCCAAGACACTTTACATTATCTGCACAGGAGACAGACTATACACCATCGGCGACTCACTGTCTGGATCGATCCTGCGCCTCGACCTCCGTAATCATGTACACTGCGGTGCACCGCCCCCGACAGACCACTGACCACTATTGGAGATTAATATGCCGGACCAATCCCTCCCTACCAAAACCCTACTGTCCACTACCAAACACCACCGAATGTCACGGAACCCTCTTCATTCCAGACTACTGAAGTTACTTCAATATTATAGTGTATCCTCCTCTTTCATTGATATTGACTGCTGAAGGTCTATCCCCCAGCTGTATGTATCTATCTTTGGTCTCGATCTCCATCATAATCTATGCTGGAACGCTGGCCTCCCCAACCCTCCACCTATAGCGTCCATTGAGACTACCATCTATCATGCAACCCAAGCCACAATTTCCTGCAATTACTTACTCAGTGCCTGAACATTTCAGAATTATTTACCCATAAATTACTAACAATTCAAATTATTGGTTTTGAAATGCGTACTTAGTAATTTTTGCACTATAAAGCGAGGTTGAAATAGTTTACAGTTTAGGTTATTTAAGAAATTTATGCGGACATTTTTTACCACTGATTATTAAAACAAGTTTCACGACGTTTCGGGATCTTTAAACAAAGAGTTTACAATTGATACTAATCAGAGAATATTTATTTGTATCAACACAACGACGTATTTACAAAGGTGGGAATCATATATGAAACACTTTTAAATATGGAATATTAGTAACATTTATAGTATCTATGTATGTGTTTGTTTTATAATGTTTTGGGGTTAATTTATTAAATGGTCGGTTGGATTTTCGAATATTAACAATTCGGATAGTAAATAAAAATTTAATTGATTGATGAATTTAAATTTTCAACTTAAGGAATAATCATAGTATAATGGGTAGTAGACAATGAATAATTGGCTGAAGATACACACTAGACGACTAATGCACTTGAATTAAAGTCAAAAAGAAAATACTCATTTTAAAGTAGGTTGAGATTGATATTTTTACCTTTTCCTGTAATTATTATCATAAATATCTTAGATGGAATACGAAAAAATTCTAAACTGCTGTTCGTACAGGCGCCTTATGTGTTACTGGTAGCTCTCAACCCTTTTAACAATATTGAAACAATTCAAATGGACTTTGCACTGCGAAACGGGACATTTTTCCCACTATATTTGTCATTGCATTACTAGATTAAATCCTGCACCAAATGTTGAAATGCTACACTGAAATTGATTCCATTAGATTTTTGCTGAGGTAGCCTGTATCACAGCCAAGTCAGTTTGAGCCAATGAATCATAACTGTCTTCTTTCGTGACTCGATTCAGTCTGTGTTTTATCACCAGGGCTTAAAGTTTCATACTATCTACAAACAGCGTAGCAATTATTGTATAAAACATGCAATCGAAGATCAGTCGTCCATGAAGTACGTTTCTGTGCAAGCTTCCAAAACCGTCTCAGAATTAATACGTTTCATTGCTCAGTTTGTTGTTTTATAATAGAAGTAATTCTGAAAACCATCGATCAAAGATAACAAGAAAATGTATAAACAATAAATACATAGATTAGATTAGATTAGATTTTGTCATTATTCCCTAGATAAAATCTGAAAACAATAAAAAATTTAATCTATGGACAAATTTAATCAAACTATATATTTTTAATGTAAACAGGATGTGTCCTTTTGTTCAAAAATGTTTCCAAATATTCCATGTTTAAATCCTCACAAATATTGCACTATGAAAATCCAAATTGATGCACACGTACATACAGGCCTGATGGCATTGGGGCGTCCCTCGGCTAACATTAGAGTCCCCCAATAACTCCCCCCCCTTCCAAACAACATCATCATATCATCCCATGGGTGTTGTGTGTAGAACGCCATCACATCTTCGCCTGGTTTTGTGACAACTTCAATGTCTGTGGTTTATGATACGATTTTCTACAGTTAATTCGAAAGAAGAAAAATCAGAAGCCTTGTTATATTAACAGTCCTCTGCGTAAAACCATTGACAGCCTTCAAATGATTTGGTGGAAAGTAAATATACGTATTAATTATTTTTTTTTTTTAAATTAGTTTAACGGTATATTAAAAAATAGTAAAGTTAAAATAATGTATTTAATGTAATTATTATATTATAAAACTTATTCAAGTTACAAATGTTAAAGTCTGCGTTTTAAATGCGTTCATATTTACTCAGATCATCATTATCGTCCATATTTTAGGAGTATTACATATAAAACAATTAAACTCCCATTTTAGTTATAATAGTGAAATGCAGCAAGAAATGGAAACCTTTTTAAAATTTTATTTAAAATTAACAAATTGGTTTATCAAACCTTAAATTAGTTTTCATTTTTACTATATCATGTTTCGCAACGTAGTGTATATTTACAATTATTTTCTTAACCTCCCATTGAATATATTAAACAAATATAATTTATAAAATCATCTAATTAAATTAAATAGGATGAAATGGATAAGTTGTATGTGGAGTAAAATGGCGAAGTAGTGAGTTTCCTTTTTGCCAATATGTTTGAACGTGGGGTAGGGAAAGTAGTTTTCCGCTAAATTTGCAATTTGCCTGCTGAATCCGTTAGTGGCGGTGGGAGGGGATATGAGAACTCTCAGTGTAGACGAATGAAAACAGCAGTGTGTACAACTTGGAGAATATTTCGCTAGGTCTAGGGAAAGTCCTTACATGCTAGGAATTTAGAGACTTCGTGTAAAAATCTATGGAAATTCCCAACTTTTAGAATATTTATTAAATTTAAGTGTGTTCTACAGATAAAACAATCTAGACTCAATTTTCAGTAATAATTACTGCTGTCATTGTCAGAAAGCGCTATTACATACTAATGAAGGGGCAATTACTGTGGTCTATAGGTCTATAAGAAATGTCTTGCTTTTCAACCTCCTTTACATTTTGGAAGGTACTTTACGTCTTTTGAGTGCATCTGGCTTTAAGCTAGTCGAATCAGTCTCCCAATAAAGTTAGGCATATCATATAATTTTACAGTTGTTATAAATTATCTAATGAGTTTACTAATATTTGACAAATGTGCTACTTAAAACCACTTGTCTACCAAACATGGTTGTGTTTGAATTTAACTGTTAATATTATAAAATGTAAATTCAAATTCTAAACAATTCATTATTTAAGAACATTTTAATCTAAGGATTACATCCTCGTAAGGAGCAGTAAATATCTAAGGACATATTTCTTCGTAATCCAGAAATTTTCGCTGGATATAGGTAAATCTGGCTAGTGTTAGTTGGACACACGGGAAAACAGTTAAACTCAACCTCGAACCATGCACTCCCAAAATCATGTTTTATATACATCTTTAAAGCAATATTCAAAATAATTTTTGGTCCTAAACCAGAAACTGTGTCAATACGAGGTGTCGTTATTTCTGGAACAACACATTTTCCCAGATCTAACACTTAAAAGCAGTTGGCGAGTTATCCTGCCGCAAAACACGCTCCCGGGAGTTTTGTTGCGGTTTTGGCTAAAACTTACCCCAACCCCCAGTCGTGTCTTACCCTCCAAACCAACTTTTAACATCAGCATGATCACTCACGTTTAATGTCTAATGACCAAGTCGCTCGAAATATCTCCTTTAATATAACACAAATGTGATTCAATAACTTATGGCATGTGCCGCGTGATATTTCCACTATTTGATTATCCGGATGATGTTTTATTTAGTTATTCCTTTTAAAACAATCCAATATAAAATTCAATACCAATATAAAATTGTGTAACATAATCACAAATTGTAAGGCCTTAAATTGAATCACGGTATAAGTCCTAAGGGAAAAATTAAAGACTTTCTTCACATTTTTGTCCATTATTGTGAGCTTAGCATATTATTGCATTAACTACTTTGGTAGTTCAGGAAACTAGACTGTTTTTCTGCTCATAAAAATGAGTCTTTCGAACCCGTTGCTGCATTCACATGTAAACATATTCGTAATGTACAACATGACAAGTCACTTTGAATCGACTCGTTTTTAGCTATTGCCAAAGCTCATGTATACAAGTATATGAACGTAAAAAGTAACTCAGTGGACACACAATAAAACTTATAACACCTAAAACTATACAAGAACTAGACTAACTATCGGTGAGTCGGTGGACTTGTAACTAAACATCACGTTCAGATGGAATTTATCTGGTCTTACTTCATCGCTTTCAGTTTTATTTTTTAATAACGCAAAGTTTTTGGAGGTGTGACCCCCAAACCTACTCCCTACGAATGTAAATGTAAGCTCGTAATGTATAAGATGTTGGAGTTTAAATGTATCTATAGAACTTAAAAACGATAGGTGTTTACTCACATTCTGAAACGTAGTGTAGTTTTGAATACTTTAAGCGATGGGCTTAATGAAAGTGGAACTAACAGTTAACCAAACATGAAAAATAACCAACACAGTTTACGTAAAATATAAATTTAATTACATCGCCTACTCATATTTGTTATGGATAGTTTGTATAGCTATAGTAACAATTATATTAATATTATATAATATAAATTAAAAAAATTATTTGTGTGACAACTTTTGTTTTATGGCATTCAAATTTTAAATATACACAAACTATTATAAGTATTTATAATTTCCATAGTATTAAAACCCTACTCCATGGTATTTTCCATATGATAAAAACGTAGCGTCAATGTTGTGCCTCTTGATAAGTTTCCACTTCAATTATCTGTTGCCTGAGGTATAAACGTGGACAGTAAAGTCAGTGGTATCAGAGTGCCGCAGTCGGTATACCGCAGGGTCGCAAACTCGGGCCTTCATTATTGATTGCAGCCCGCAGTACCAAAACTATGTTTTTGAAATGTTGATATATGTTTCATGCTAAAGTCGATCTTACGGTATTATTTTAGAGGTTAAAGTTTTTCGTTTCTTAGAAATATTTCTTAGAAAACAAAATTATCTTGCCTTTTCCTTTATAGTGTAGAGATAAACGCTAACTTTAACCAACTTTCAGCTAGTTCCAATTGTTATACAAACAAGCATCTTCATAAACACAAGCTGGTTTATTTGGTTAGAACAATGAGTGTGATGACAGATATAGCTCAATAGCTTGGGGTTTTTCTTACGATCTGACATGGTCATTCAAGTTGAATGCAGTTTTTATTCCGCCTCAGAGCAATGGTACGTTTCATAAATGTTGTCATAAATACGTTAGTGGGCAGTTGAGATAAATATATTTCAATCCACACATTTAGACATGATTTGACTTGCTCTTATATCAGAATTACTTTCACGTTTCCCTTTCTACACATTATTATTGTGTAATTCCTTTAAAGTTAACTGGTCTGCTTTTGATGTGGATACAGAATTTATAAATTAACTGTGCAAGTCATATATTATCAAACCCTTAAGACGTACTTCACTGAAATCGGAACAGATGTTTAAGACAAAAACATTTATCATAGGCTCACTTCATGGGACCAGGGAAACCCCATGGGACTACGGGAGGACTGTGAATCATGGAGGAGGGCAATGGGGAGATGTGTTACTACAATATATTGGTTTGAATTTATAACTAACACTGCTTATAAACCAATAAATTACCGTCGCTATGGTTCAAATATTATTGAAGACCGTCGTATGTAATAAGGCCATTAATATAGTATAGTAGCTACATCCTTCCTCAGATTTCCTTTTTCGTTATCATTATGCGCTCACGGGTGTTTCAAACTTCTTCTCCGCCACCCCATCTCACAAATCGGGGCTTCTATGGCGCCGCGGCGGCGCTTCTCATTGATTCTTTAACCTCTACCCTCGTCGTTTTTGTATAAAAAGCTGCTCAACGGTAAGAAAATGTGGCCCCAAGAATCAACCACAAACTGCAGGTTAATATTGTCCGTGCACGTTATAAACATTTCTTAAAACGATATTTAACATTTAATATAAATGTATTAGTTAGTTTTTATAACAAAACATATATTTGTAAAAATTATCCCGAACGAAATGTATAACTATTTCTAAAGAAATTCCTATATCTAAAGAAATATTTGTTTCTAAAATATAATATATTTTTATCTCCGAGAATATGATAGGGTTTGGAAAGAGAACGTTTTCATTTATTTATTTTAAATCATACGTCATCCAAAAATAGATCAACGATTTTGTACCAATCAGCAACAACGGTTAAACATCAGTTGTCATTTTAACTCATCCTAAATTAACAGCAGTTAATTATGAGATGATACCTGCTTACAGCCAGTGTGATAATCGTAGCTTACTACAGACAGACGTATTGATATATCCGTCATTGTGCATAACATCGTGTAACCAGTACGTATATAATTAAAATTCAGCTATTATAAACTAAAAATTAAAAATTAAAGCTGTAAAAATAAAAATCTCCAAACATAGGCGTAATTTGGGAGGGGGTGGGGCAGTTATTATGCTCTCCAATAATTTTTAGAGCATCATATTTTAAAATATGAAAATCTCAATTATGAATCTCAATTATCGTTTGCACCCTCATCGAAATACTCAAATTACGCTTATGCCTCTAAATGCAGTAATACGTCCGTTAATTAATATTACGTAACATCGCGTAACTAACTGGTTCATAAAAACTCGTTACTTTATAAAATTGTGACAATGTCATACGTCGAATGTAAACTTAACTACAAAAAACAATTACATTTTACTATGTCTCAAAATATATTCTAAACTTTCCCAGGTTTGTTTGGCGGTAGCATCCACATGTTTAATGACGGGCGTGCTCCTACCCACCCCCCCCCCCCCGTAAATCACTTTTCCCAAACAAGTGGGCCAGGAGGGTTTTGGCAACAACGCCAGGACGCGGCGCGGCGTCTCGCCGTGGCGCCACACACAGTCGATATCCGTCTGTCTCTTTGACAAATTTGGCAATCGGAAAACATCGCATGCGTTCCAGACATCGAGTAAAATCAATCTAAAATAAATACCCGAAGAAGTAAGAACGGTACTTATTTTACTTAAACAATTGTGTAAAATAAGGCTCTACTTCTAATTACTAGTTTACATCCTCAGTTTATTTTGCGTTTCGGATATTTTGTGATACGTTATATGGGTCATTGAATCATATAAACAGAAAAAAATCGTATTTCAATATTTTTCAGTTCTATTCGAATTGCAATCCTGTAAACCCTATAAGCTTTTTTCCTAACCAGGCAAACCTAAAGCGTTCAACATTTTAAACAATATATATATATATATCATTTAACATATAAACATACTAGTTATTCTATAATAACAGGCAAATTTAGGTAAGAAAGCGGGAAATAAAAAAGGGCTATACGCTAAGAGAAACTATGACAGTGGTAATGTATGAAAAGCTATAAAATTGTGAAACAACCATAGTTTTGCCTATATTTTGTCTGCCGTTGTTTGTTTTTTGAGCTATCACATAGTCAAGTCTAGCTTATTTTCTGGTCGACAAAATTGCAGTTAATTATGATTCAACGTTACTTAAAAGTCAATTTAAACGTTTTTCATTACCAATCTAAACAATACATGATTAACAGAATCCGACAAAAAACACTCAGTGAGTAACGTGTGCAGTTTTGGCGAATATCCGAACAAATGGACCGATCTCATTGTTTAGTCACACACTGTTTTGGTACTCTTTATAAGAACAACTCCAACACTCTTCGAGAGATTTGGGCCGTTGTTCTCTAACGTTAACCACAAAATTTCACTAGCGTCTAGCCAAAAAAATATAGCTAAGAATAACTCAAAATTGTCTTAGCTCCAGATGTCTTGTGGGGCCAGGATCAGTTTGCTGGATCATTCCAGTGACTAACACTGAAGAAATGATTATACATTTTGGTAACATAATATCACTGATTATCTCGTAGGTATATGCCACCAGGGCCGAGGGCGCACGGAAGGCTATTGCGGTGGTGCAGTGGGAATCGATAAGGCCCGAGACTGCCGCTATGTGGTACCCGTCCCACTACAAGAATAACCTTCAGCTATACCGCTTGAACCCCATCTAGAGAGCCGGAAAACAGTACAGATTACATCCAAATAAACTATTTTTAAGTCGTTCATCTTAAAACATCTAAAGTGTTATTAAATATATAAAAAATGTTGACAATTTGTATATATTTCGTTATTAATTATATGTTATATTTACTGGAAAAAGCTTCGTTTGATAAAAGTTAGTATATATCTGAACTACGGGATTTTACTTTCAATTTTTTTTTAATTTTATTTATGTGTTAATTGTAGGATTGACATTTTGCTGTCAAAGAAAGGGTCATTGGCGGCGTCTTCTTCTGTGGTCACCGAGCGCTGTTCTAGACGAGTTTGGTCAACCGTCATCCTTCTGTATTATTCTCACAAACATATTATACTGTCCATATAACTAATCGTTTAGCACTCACTGACTGACACAATATATTACACTCTGCAATCATTAGCCTTTAAGATAAATTCATGACACTTTACACAGTTATAGGCTTTAGCTCGACCACTCGGGGATATTTTTGGCGCTTCCCTCAAGATGATTTATTTTAACTATTGTTTTAAACGATTTCTTAAAAATGTGTGATTCTTGTTGCTGTGGTTGTATTTTCCATTTTCTGGATTCGTTGTTTTACTTACATACATATCTTTTATTTTATGAATAAAATAAGATGATAAATAGATTTGTGTACGGAGGTTATAAAAACCCGGTTATTGGTTGTTGTATCATTAAGTTCACGATGATTATTCATCTGCCGTTTAAATGTCCATAGATTGTATACGTGCCTTTCGGGGATTTCAAATTCACATAATAACCTAAACAAAAATCCTCTAAATAGGTGTTTCTTAATCAAATAACATTTATTGGCTGAATTAAATTGTTTTCCCTACCTTTTGTAAAAACTGAAATTTGGATTGCTTGGTGAATTTAAATACGATAGAAGATTTTACTCTATACATATTAGTATAACAATCATGTAAGACATGAAATCGTACGTGAAATACCTACTGACCTATATTTATTTGTCAATTATATTACATCTGCAATCAATAATGCGGATCGAAATTTCTAGTGTAAGTTCTTATTTTCAGAACTGTTAATCATATACATACTTTTAGGAAAGTTCGTATATTAGGAATGCAGTCGACGGGTGCCACCCGATGACCCCGCCTAAACTGGTCGCTCTTTGAATTATGTAACAGTTCTGATCGCTCTATCCTACTTAATTTGGATATTTATCCAGGATATTATAAAATAACGATATATAACAAAGCTATAAAAACTCCAATTTTGCAATACAAATGTAAATAAAGTATATGATTCTAAAACTATAAAGTCCAAGTAGTCAGTTTATCGTGTTCAAAAACAGACGGCATCATAACGTCGATTGGGAAAAGGTGAAGCTACGGCGTTTGTTATAGCAGAAATGTGCAATGTATAAAGAACAACCACCAGATGATTTGTTAATCGTCTGTGTTTTGGGGAAGTAGAAGGGGAAGTTTGCCTCTAGTTCCCTTTTTCATAAACGGCTTGTAACCTTTGGTCGATTTATAAAAATCGGTCCTTCGAATATTATATGTTATCTACACTCACATCCGTATTCTACATTTACTAATAGTATTAGCACTATAAAATTACTGTCCCTTCAGCAATCTTCAACCAATAAGGGGTACAACATTAGTTCTTCTTTATTCAGAGCTTTGTTAACGTTTTTGTATGGTCATATTGAGTTTATTTTGTCGTTTATCAACTTATAGGATTATCGAAAAAACTAATGATTCACAAAGTGTACCTTCGTTATACTTATTAGTGAATTTCCTATGGGAAGTGAACTATTAGCATGACCCGCACGGTGAAGCTTAAGCCCGGGACCACCATAGAAGTTCCTAACGTGACCCCCTGAACACGTTTTGGGGATCGTTCAAAATTGTATATATATATATATGTGTGCAGGCACTCTAGTGGTCGCATTTTTTGTCCGATTTACTTCAGATTTGGTAGGGACGTTTCTTTCTATAATCACTTGGACAAGTTCTTTGGCCAAAACAATCGGAAAACTCTAAACCCCTTTTTTGGGGATTAACCTTTCAAATTTCGAGTTTTTGGGCCCAAAAAGGGTCAGAAAAGCCCCTGATGTGAAATTAACGAATGTAAAAAGATGGGAATTAGTGTGGAGAAACTTTTAAGCCCTCTCTCGTCATTCTAGCTTATATATTTTCCGAGTTATTAAAGGAAATGTGTATTGACCAAACACAGTACGTTGTCTTATGGGATGTTTACATTAGAAAAGCCTGTTAATCATTTGTTGGTGTACTTTTATCATCCCCAACAACCTCACGCCTACTTTACAGCCTGACTGGACCTTCTCCTAACCTTATAATGCGCAAAATTGTATTCCCAGCATTGCAGGTAAATAGAACCAGGAGTATCAGAACAGCCAAAAAATCAATATTTTCAGATTTGAATAAAAATTGGAATAATTGTATGTTTTTAACTGATTTTGAGTTTTTATAGTTTTTTATGTGGAAATTCACTTCCCTTACGTCAGCGTGCTGCGTGCGAACTCGTTGTTCAGTTGACAGGGATGGTAAGAACTCACACCCGTGGAAACAGATTTCAGGACACTTGCTATGAACTAAATGCCATTCAAAATGCCAAATCAGATATCTATTTTAAGATTCCTTGGAGGATGTTAGAATGCTAATGAAAACAAACCCATATGAAGAAGTCGTGTTAAAAATAACCTAATGAAAAAGTATTTTTACATTTTAATTTCATTCTATAAAATAGTTTATTAGGTTTTTGGTTTGGTTTTTGGTTTGATGACCGGTGTAACTGATTGAAATCGATCGCCTTGTACCATGTTCTGTGTATATTTTACCGTATTGTATGTAAGTACAGTATAAGTAAAAATATACTTTATAGTGTTGTAAGACGTATTTTATCCATCCTGCTTGGTTTTTGCCAAAAATATATAGCCTAATAGCCTTGAACAATATATTGTGCAATAATAAACGCACCGATATCATTTTATTAGTCTATAAACAGTAATTCAACTAAACAAATTCTTGGGGACTCAAAATCCACCCCAAACAATTATAAGTTCAGGAAATAATTGTTTGGGGTGGATTTTGAGTTTTAGGTTAAAGCAAAATCAACAATGAGATTATCAAAAGACATTATGTGTTCACACTATATAATGGATATACCATTAGTATAGGTTTTGCGTTATTGTGTACAAATTAATCATTAAACGTTAAAATGAGTAGTGAACATTTTATGGCTAAATTTCACACATTTCTGAGGTGTGAGACATTTAAACTTATGGAACAGCTTAAAAAGTGTATTACAAATACATGCATCTTTCCTACATATGATCATAATAATATTAAGCATGTCTTTATGCAACCAATTCATGTAGAAGTAATCGCGTAAAACAGTAACCGGATAAAAATATACGGCCCAGTTTAAAGTGAGCAATTGTATTTTTTTTAAATCAAAGCTTAACAATAAGGTCAGTGCCGGGGCGTTCGATACAATATAGGTGGGGGGTGGGGGTGGGAGAGGGCCTTTAAGGGGGGGGGTACGTCGGTGGGAGCGTGGGGGTTAGGGTATATTTGCATAACCTTTCCTACGGATTGTTTCAGGGTACATAACGTTTGTGGTATGGACGAGAAAATCCGATTTATAAATTAGCTTTGGATGAAGGGAAAGTTTTCTAATGTACAACGAGTTTTAGAAGTGAGTATTTTGTCTAGGGGCAGAAACTAATAAACCAGTTATTCTTTGTGGAGATAAATATATACATATTCATTTATTTCTAATCAAAAGTATATATTTGATTTCAATACGTTTAAAAAGAGTTTTAAATAATTTTTAAATTATCATTACGTCTATTTGACTAGTGACAATGCATTGAAATGAAAATTTCGGGTTTTCGCTAGCCATACTTGACTGTATTTATTTAAATTAGTTAAACGCTTATTTTTGTTTAAAAACATTCGATCACAGGTCTAACTTACTATTTAAAAAAACAACTTAAAGTCGAAGCTCCCAAAACATTATTACAGAACCATTTAGTGTCCCACCAAATGTAGTCTAAAATTCGCGATACATGTACACCTGTATGTTGTGCTTGGATTGTTGAAAGTCCTAGTAAACAAATTGTTTAGTTCAGTGGTTTCCGACCATTATGGTTATTTTTAAAATTAAATAGACTTCCTTATGCACAAAAGAAACATAATTTATTTGTTGTTATTTCAGTTATAAATACGATTTGATTGTAATTGTACTTATCACATTGGTATTTATTTTTTCAGTGGTTTTAATAAGTCTGAAGATATTGAAACCGTTGCTTGGATGGAAAAAACAACTTTGAGAAAAGATACTTAGTTTGACTTCATACAACAATAACAAATAAAATTGTTGTAACACAAATGGGATCTTTTTAATTCATAAAAATATAGGAATCATTAACTAGTGGCTGAAGCGGCGATAGCCCCTAATCTAGCTCTAATACTCTGCTTCGTCTGGTATTTTTAGTCTTTATATGCTTAGGAAAATAAAGCAATATAAGTAGGAACACATATCAGTTCGTAAATAAAGTCGGCACTTAATCATATGTTGTTATGTAAACAAAGCAGACGTTTTTAAATCCCCATGCTTTTCTTATGAGGGGTGTTTTACGTTATTTCTTGTTCGCTGGTAACTTTGTAGGAATACTGATTTTTTCCCGAGTCCCTGGGATCAGGACTTTTTTGGGCCATCTCCCATTACCCTGCAGTTGGCCAAAATCCTACAAATTTTGCTTAAAAATTTCGCATACAGAATTATATATAAAAATTGCATATTTAGATTATTAAAAATTAATCGGCGAATTTTAATTTTAGATTAATTAAAATGTTGTTGTTTGTTGTACATGATAAAATATATGGAAAAACTATCATTTAAGTATTTTATAAGAATGGGTTGCATTTAGGTGTGTTATCACTAAAAAACTGTTACGTGTTAAATGATTTAAATGGCTAGTACGGTTCATAAGCTGCTTTAGCCCCTTGGCAAATACATATACAATAACCACTTGTAGTTCGGTTGGAGACGACCAATAAATGCACGCTGTGAATCGTAACAGATGAATAGACTGACTTATCGTGGGGGGGGCAGTGTCGCGCCAAATCCGTGCCAAAAGGGCAACACCCCCCGCCCATCCACTTAAACCACAGCTTCCCACCTCAGTTTAAGCAATTTATTTAATTTTTACAACTTGTCATAATTTTAATAATACTATTATTTTATTTATTTATTTCTACACGGATTGCCAGCTAATCACGCGTGTTATGTTTGGTTACGATTACGAGTTCTACAAAATCTAAAATAGCCCAACTTCACTTGTTGTAACATGCACATCTACTACATGTATGGGGAGAAAATACCTATAGGTATTCCCGAAGTTAATAATTAGTCTTAAATAATGTATTGTATTTATTTTATACTTTACAATGAATAAAGAGTAAAATAAATGCTATACATTATTTTGAAACGAAATTATTTTGCTACATTTTTCTTTATTAATTGAATTTTTCTAAGAACACTTTTGAAATTATAGAAGTGTTTTTATGTGTTTAAACAATTTTAAATATTTGTTTGTTTGCGGGGTTTACCATTATGAATGTTTATTTTTATGTATGGAGTTTCAAAATTTCATCTTTGTATTTATTTTTACTGAAATACTGTGTAGCATTTAACTATTAATCTTCTGTTTCACGATCTGTTATATTCCTGGTTAATTCACTGCAGGTAACACAACTAGTGTATATTGTAAATACCATGCTCGTCTTTTCCTCAGCCAATTAACCAACTCACCTTAGTATACTCCCCATTTAAAATATTCATTTATATTAGGCCCATTTTATCCATACATAGCTTGAGAATAACGCTATGAGTTAAATAAATAACACAATTTGAGAAAGTTCAAATAAAATAGACAACTCCCAAACCCTACGGAATAATACAGATGAAACGCAAATTTTCCCGTTCGAATCTTCTGTAGGAGGGCGTTGTTGACTCCGTCGTGTATAGAATCTCTTAACCCTGTCCTTATCTCTGTTTGCTCATAGTTACCGGGAAGTCGGAAAGTTTGTCCTCACTAGCGTTCCAAGAGGGCATCAATTGAACAACATGAAACTTTGTGCCTTCAGGAGGGAAATACCACAGTTCGAACTTCTACTAAAATCCAAACAGTTTTTAGTTTTACCGTCAGGATTCTTATAAATATATCAAGAAGGAATAAAATCTGCTGTCTTTCCTGCGTGGCCGTCAGGATGTGAGATGGGTGCGAGTAGGATTCAGACGTCCCTAAGGAATTGAAAAGAAAATTAAAATAATGAACTACCAACCTTTTTATAATTGTATAAATGTTTTATGAAAATCATTGTATTTAGACATACTAACAATGACAAGTATCCCCGTAGCAGCAAACCTGCGTACTAAGCGAATTTGCAATGCATATATATGTATCTTAATACCACATAAAGCCACCAAGTTTCATCAATATACATTCATAATTAAACGATTTATAACATTTTAATTATTCTCCATAAGAGTAACATGGCGGCTGAGTATGTAGGTTTGCTGAAGCAAGGAACACAGAAAAAGAGGGTTTTATATTAATATCAATATAATTCAAGCAAGTAAAGCTAGACACCAAATTTTATTAATTTATGTTCATAATTAAGGAAGATAACACGTTACTTATTCTCCATAAGATTAACATGGGGGCTGAGTACGCAGGTTTGCTGCTACGGGAACTATCAGCTAAAACATGTTTTTTAGTGCAAATATCAATAGACCACAACTATATGAAGCAATATACCAAGTTTCATCAGGATAAGTTGATAAATAAGCGGGATATACAATTTTTCTTATTCTCCATAAGAATAACATTGTACAACGTACTATGTTTAGCACTTTCAATATCTCTGTAACCATTTGACGTAGAGCAATGATCAAACCACCAAATTTTGCGTCTTTTAAAGATGATCCCAATGGAAAACAACTCAAATTTGACTTTATCAACAATTTTATGTCACAAACTAAAAAAAAAACCTTTTTGGGGTACAAAACCCCCCCAAAATACCCCTTCGGATAGACCGACCTGTCTGGTTTTCGAACGTTAAGTCATAAATGATGCTTTACACGTTTATACCAAATTTCGTCAAAATCGGATTATTTTTACGAGAGTTGTTGTGCTCGCGGACATATATACAGTTTTGAACGAATGGTGTTTTTAGCACTTGGGGACCTCAAAACGAAAAGTTATCATGGTCCCGGGCCTAGGTCTTACCATGCCGACTACGGTAATAGCTTCTTCCCTATAGGGAAATTCGCTAAAACAGCAATTACCGTGACTCTTACATTTTAAACTTTCCACTTACCAGTAAGGAATTATCTAAGAAACTGTCGTTGTTGTTGCAAAGTTATAATAATTATAGCTCCATTATATTGACATGTGCATCCACCATCCACTGTCAACTTTGTAACTTCGTCTTAAACAATTCAATCGTTTGTATACTTTTGATAAACATTGCAAATATTGGCGTATGCCGTGGAAATAAAGTAATAAATGATAGTTTACACTGCTGACATGCCAGCAAAGCTTACTGAAGCCGAAGCTACGTGACCTGCAGTTCAGCACAAAATGCTGCCTCACGTAAAAGTTGTTGTTCTTTACATTTTGTTCTCAGTTGTTGCGATGATTTGTTTACGAGAATAAACGAGATTACTTGATTTAAAAATCTTATAATTTCATGTGATCTTAATTCTCAACCATGGTCGATGGAAAAATTTAAATATTTTACTTTGCTACATGGACACCTTAATGTTATCCTGTCTTTGATGTTTTCCTAAAAATTTTCACACTTGTCTCTGATGTATTGGTTAGAAATACAATCAGTTTCCCCATTGGCCTTAAATAAGTTTTGTAATTAAATGCCATAAAGTGTTCTCATATTTATTTTATTCTTGCATGCAGTCTGTCACAACGGGTCTACGCACTTGCTTTATGTAAATTGTTATTTCTCTCTATTCTTATAATCTCTTCCTATTCAGGGTGATTAATATGAGTGTTCCAGCTGTTTGTTATGTAAAGTATAAGAGCTATTAAACAAAAGTTAAAGGCAACTTCCTTGGATATATGGTTCTGTACAATTTAGTGATTTAGAAACTTTGATTTTATCCGCCATATTTCCAATATGGCGTCCAATTTTAATTTCTTTAATGTGGAGGCCATATTTTTGTGACGATTTCGTGTAAAATTTGCAATTTTAAGACATTTTTACTATTGTCCTTTTTTATGAACTTAACTTAGATTTAATTTGTATAAATACATTTAACAACAAATTTTTTAAATAAATAACAATCAAACCAGCAATACGAGTTTTGATAAAACAATCTTAAAAAGAAATAAGTAACAGATATGTTTATTTAGTTACTGCTTATTTATTTACATCTACAGAAAATGTTCAATGATTAAACTCATTTTCACGAATGAGGCGTTTTAAAATTGCGTATTTTACGCAAAACCATCACAAAAATGGTTTACATTGATTAAATTAACGTTGGCCACCATATTGGAAAAATGGCCGATAGTCAAAATCATTTAATTATACATACAACCAAAAATCAAACGGAATTACATTTTAACTTTTTGTATTAGTTCTTATATTTTACTAGAAAAACAGCTGGCACACTTATATCAATCACCCTATGTAACAAAACGTTCATGAAAAAGTTATGTTTTTTTTTACAGAATAGCTTCTCTTTCAAAATTTAATAAAATTACATCGCATTACGAAACACACGTTATTATTTTTGAGTCCCACTTAACCTTTCATATCGTATTAAGCATCTATTTTCTCTTTCGCTTTGCGAGAGGCAAATGTTTGGTATCCCTTAAGTATATAGTTTTATTTTAAAATAATTTATATAAAACATCCTTTTTGAAAGGTTCTAGCTTTAAATTTGAGTTTCGATTACTTTAAACGGCAGTGGCCTCATTCAGGAGCGGCGTCAGTTCTGGTAAGTCCACCACATTCTCGGTACAACCCCCCTCCCCCCCCCCACATATCGAACGCCCCAATTGTGTTCTTACTACGCCCCCACTTTCATTAGAAGTTATGGTCTGGTTTAAGCTATCTCCAACCATCGATCTTTACATAGGATGTCTCAATTACTCCAATACCAGATCTTTAGTTAATACATACCATTAGCTATAAGGAATATTTGTTATTCAATATGATAAGTAGAAAAAAACCTTGTTTAGAACTGAAATAAGGACAAATATATATTATTTATTTCGCGTATAGGGCGCATATATAAATTTTGAATTACCTTTAATGGTCCAAAAGCACTAAATTAAACTATTTTTGTTTATGGGAAAAAATACTCCATAAATACCAGCAGAACCGTGCCACTTCCCCCTCCACAATAAATACCGCGGAGGGCTGAGTACTTGGCTAATGACGAAGTTTGAGGTGGGTATGAAATCCTGCAAAGTGACAAGGACATAAAAGGTGTCAAACTCGTCAACAATCTATAACTCTTCCGCATCCAAAGGTCGACTTGTTAAGCCTTTCCCTGTACGTGTATAAAACTTGTTGAAAGTGATTTTTGCGTTTTGTGTTTTACATTATACTTAGTCTATCTGTGACAATGCGTTTTTTTTTATTCTATATTTATAAAAAAAATAACATTCCTCGCTTTGTTGGACTCTATGCCATATCGGTAGAATTATTTACTTTACTTAATACTAGAACTGTGATTTTGTAGCTAACAGTTGTATTGCCAAATATTAAGGAAACCCTGAGCTTTTACAAGAGAAAAAGATAGATTAGAGCTCCACAGGCAACTAAATAATTTTCTCACACTATCTTAAGAGAACAATACAAACACAAATAAAATTTAACCTTTACTTAGAAGGTAAATTATTTATTTATTTTTATGCTTAGTTCGAATCCAAATAATATGAAAGGCCATAAATGTATTCGCAATGAAACAGGTTTCCACATCTTTCCATCGTCAATCATTTGAAATTTATTTGAACCTATTTTATGTTGAGTCAAACTTCAATCCTAGAGGCAAGTATGAACCAACCATAAATTCCGCAAGCTTAAGGCGCAAAAGCGTATATAAAACTCTTTTGGTGGATATTGTATTCCAACACATTGTTCTTCTGCAGGGATCTATTTCGTTTTTTGACATAATGAACAGCTCAATGTGGATTCCGAACCACTAGGTCACAGCATTCTCTCTTTCCAGGAGACTTTGGGGGTCGGCGTTGTCGACACTAAGGTTTCGTGGACCAAGGTCACGTGTTCTAACCACTACAAAACTCTTCCACCACAGAATATATTTTATTACATCAAATTGCAGTTCAAAATATACTATTATATGCAACTAAGAGTAAATAGACTCTTAATGCACGTAAAATCCTGTCACGTAATGCAACGAAGCAACACAAGTTTTGTGAAGTAAGATGCTTATACAGCCTGAATAAATGGTAAAGTCTGTGTTGGAGGTTCTGAAGATAAAATTGTTATATTCAGAGAATCAGGTGAAGGATTAAGTTGATTTGCAAGTTTGCAGGAAGCCAATAACGAGAGTTGTTATCTCCTTCGTGTCAAAACACTTAACTTCTATTTTTATCTCTGGTTTTAAATTCTTAAGACAAATACAGAAACTCGTTATAACTAGGAGTTTTAAATTAAATTTCTGATTTATTTATTTATGCATTCAGAGACAAACTAATTTGTTTTATGAGCTTTTAAACTTTGTGAAGTGATTTATTTTGATATTTTTATATAAATTAAGTACAGTAATATATTTTATTAAAATGTATTGAAATCGCAATTCAAATAAAAGGTGAAACAAAAATAACAAGTGGCTTCAAACACTTATTAACAAGTTAAATCACTTGGTAGTTTACTTACTATTTTAAAGGTTTTATAAAACATTAAAACATAAAGCAGTATATAATCAGTAAAACGAATGAATGAATAGTTTTAAACAACGCTATTTTCTCTCCAAACCGTTCACAATGTTGCGCCGTTTTCCGTTACTTGACCATATGTGCGCCTTCCACAATGCAATACCACTTGTATTAGGTTTTTAGCGGGTAAACTATGTCTAATAGGAGTCTCGCACTACAGGTAGGCCACCTGCGTGCATAAAAGCATTTTTACGCCTCTCCCTAAACAAATGTAACGTAGTATTTGGAAACTGAAGTAGTTATTTTTACGCTTCGTAAATTTTAGCCGCATCATTTCAAAGATTGATACCTCCGTAGACCTTAGTGATGCCCAACATATCGGATTTCCTATTCCATACTGTCACAGGCGGTAGAACCCTTCTTGCTCAAGAGTGTCTCAATTTGAACAACTTCCAAAGTGATACAGTTATCAATGTGGCGAGTGTGTCGGCCCCTTCAGCGAGTTTGTATGCAAAACCAACTCTGTAATCTGATTGCCTATCGAACGCCGTGCCGGTCGGGCAACGCCGATTAGTAAAATTTAGTTATTACAACACTAATTGTTTTGCATATCCAACATTTTGTAATTTCCATTACAATATTTGTTTAATACTAGGGCATTTGTATCTTATGTATAACTGGTTGTGTTCATTTAATTTTAAATACTTAGTAAATAAAACGCTCCATTCAGTGGATGTGCAAATGTTCATATAAGTATCCTTGCGATTATGTAGGTATTCTGCCATAAACGGTAAGCGGAAATAAAATTTAGAATGGCAAAATTTAAAACTCAAATAATTTATCTTCTCATAAATTGTAGCCAAGATATTTTGTTTTCCTATTTTTGAGCATTTTGAGCTAAAAAAAACACTCACTGAAGAATTGTGTAAAGTGAGTGGTGAATTACTTTAGGAGATTAGGAGGCTAGGTGTGCGGCACTTAGGGTTACCAAGTAATATGCCCTCTATTTTACTTGTCTCGGTTGCCTAAACTATGTGCTAAAGCACCGTATATTTTGTAGTTTCAATGTATAACACTGCATGCGAAATTTAAAAGAAACTAACAAAACAAGAAAAACATGATCAACAACTACATTCAACTAAATGATTTAAAAAAGAAAACAGTTATCTACCTGTTAATGCATATTATTATTAAAACAAGACAAATAAACCTTGGATATGCAACTTTATTGCAAGTTGATCATTTAAACTTGAATTTCAAATTATTGTTTTAATATAGGTATTTTAATTTGCCAGTCGATTTTATTAATTCTGATCATACAAAAATACATAGGGAGTAATTCAGCGTTATGAAGTTAATTTCCTTGTCACTGCTAATCCCTTGTTCAAAATAATATAATTTGTACTCTAGGGAGGATTATGTAGATTTTGAATTCTACAAAACACGCTATTTATAATAGATTTATTTTTATTTTGTATCTAATATTTTGATGTATTTTATTTTTATACTATTGTTTATATGCAACTTTCAAAGATTAATTATGAATTAGGTTTAATTAATGAGTTTAAACACCAAAGGTGCAAACCTTGGTGTATAATTTTATTTATTTACACAAACTTTTAGTTTTATTCAGTCTCTGGGGGGGGGAATATTTATAAAAGTAAAATAACTCTTGGTTCCAAACAATGATCATGACACAGATTTGTTTCATAATTGATGTGATGCAATAACATACACTATTTTGATAGAAAAAAATGTGCAAATTCACACAGCCTCAATATGGCCCATAAAGAACAACAGCAAGTGATGGCTCGTGTAACCCCCCCCCCCCAACCAGGACCCATCACTACCCCCACCACCCAACAACCTTCGACAATAGGCTGCAGATAACATCATTATGATAAAGCAACGCAGACGCCAGGCGATTACTCCGGAATAAATTACTTTTTGGTATACTTTCCTGTTATTTTACTCATGAATTTACGTTGCCGCAACATTAGAAAAGCCAGTAAAGAGAATGTATAAAAAGTAAGTACGTATTTGCTCTCGTATTTCGTTTATTGAAAGTCTGAATGTCTTTAATGTTATCAATCCCTATACAGTATACCTAACATTCATTTTTATACCAATTTAATTTTGATGTTGTAAGTTTCATTTTTATGACAAATTTTCACGTTTATAATTTCATTATAAAGAAATTATTAAGTGATGTAAGATCTAATAATCAAAAGACTGCCACTTTTTCTTAAATTTTAAATTTAAATGATACGGCATCTTTAATAACATCATAAATTAAAATGACCCGGTTACCGATAATTTTCCTATACAAAAAAGTAATTTGCCCAGTTTTGTTTAGCTGTTATACGGAGAACTAATCAAATTAAAATGCAGTTCTACATAATTTGTTTAACTGTAAATACACATTTTTTAAACAAGAACAATTATGCACCATACTGACCACCAGTGCCATAACCTGTTATACGGAGAACTAATCAAATTAAAATGCAGTTCTACATAATTTGTTTAACTGTAAATACACATTTTTTAAACAAGAACAATTATGCACCATACTGACCACCAGTGCCATAACCTAGCCACCGCAATGTGCTGTATACGTTGGTTCTCTAACTTGAAAATTATTCATTAAAAAGATCCGAACTCCCTTATAACCATTTTATACCAATATTAGTACCAAAGGGGAAAAATGTTATTATAAAAATTCACACTTAAATCACTTAACTTAAACTTAAATTAACAGTTTACTGCTTTCATCAACAAGTTTCCATTTTAGAATTCAAGCTATGTGATTATGGTCACTCCCCCTGATCAAGTAGCCTAGATGTTACTTTGCATTATAGACACGAGTGTATGCAACAAAACAGTTCAGTGATTTGAATCACTTGACAGCACTTTGCATTATAGACACGAGTGTATGCAACACAACAGTTCAGTGATTTGAATCACTTGACAGCACTTTGCATTACAGACACGAGTGTATGCAACAAAACAGTTCAGTGATTTGAATCACTTGACAGCACTTTGCATTATAGACACGAGTGTATGCAACACAACAGTTCAGTGATTTGAATCACTTGACAGCAGTGTTTCCATTTGTAGAAATGCAAAATTCCTCATATTATTCTTAAATCCCTGACTCTTCATCTTACAATATTTTCAAAATAATATACTGACGACTACCACCCTAACAAAACTTCAAACTTTGGCTTCAAAAACGTTTCTTCTATGATGATCTTTGATGATCCATTATTAAATGAGACCAGGCAACTAATAAAAGGACAGTCCATTTTCAAATAGTACATTTTAGCGAATTTCCCCTATAGGGAAAGAACCTATTACCGTAGTTGGCATGGTAAGACCTAGGCTCGGGACCATGATAACTTTTTGTTTCAAGGTCCTCAGATCCCAAAAAACCATTCGTTCGAAACTGTGTATATATATGTCCGTGGGTGCGATAACTCTCGTAAAAATGTTCCGATTTTGATGAAATTTGGTACAAACGTGTAAAGCAACATTTATGACAGAAAGTTTGAAAAAAGCCAGGTCGCTCCATCCAAAGGGCTATTTTGGGGGGGTTTTTTACCCCAAAAATGTTTTTTTTTTGAAGTTTTTACATATAATATTTAAAAAAGTCAAATTTTAATTCTCACCATTGGATTCAGCTTTAAAAAACACACAATTTGGTGTTTTGATCATTTCTCTACGTCAATTGGTTACAGAGATATTGAAAGTGTTAAACACAGTACGTTGTCCAATGCTATTCTTATGGAGAATAAGAAAAAATGTATATCTCGCTTATTTATGAACGTATACTAACGAAACTTGGTATACGGCTTCATCTGGTTGTGGTCTATTGTTATTTGCACAAAAAAATTGTCACCGATGATTCCCTTAGCAGCAAACCTGCGTACTCAGCCCCCATGTTATTCTTATGGAGGATAAGTAAAATGTAATGTCTCCCTTAATTATGAACATAAATTAATAAAACTTGGTATCTGGCTTCTCCTTGTTGAGTTATATTGATATTTGCATATAAACTCTTTTTTTCTGTTCCTTGTTGCAGCAAACCTTGTTACTTATCCCCCATGTTATTCTTATGGAGAATAATCAAAAGGGTAAATATCGCTTATTTATGAATGTATATTGATGCAACTTGGTATGTGGCTTCACCAAGTTAAGTTATATTGATATTTGCAGGAAAACCCATATTTTGTGTTCCTTGTTGCAGCAAACCTGCTTACTTATCCCCCATTTAGTTCTTATGGAGAATAATTAAAATATTATATGTTGCTTATTTATTAATGAATATTGATGAAACTTGGTATGTGGCTTCATCTAGTTGAATTATATTTATTTTTGCATAAAAACCAATTTGTTGTGTTCCTTGTTTCAGCAAACCTACTTACTCATTCCCAATGTTATTCTTATAGAGAATAATTAAAATTGTATACATCGCTTTTTGTGAATTTATTTTTATGAAACTTGGTATGCGGCTCAATTTTGTATCAAGACATATCTTATGCATTGGAAATTTTCTGAGTACTCAGGTTTGCTGTGACGGGGGTATTTAATTTTGTGAGAGATTTTGTAGCATAATATTTATCTACATACTAAATAATGGTATGCAGTAAAACATCTGTTAGATTGAACATCCGGTGACAAAAAGTGTGACTTAAATCACTCACTTCACAAAATTAGGGTATCTGTAGATAAAATGAACAACCAGTTTAAGTATATTTTCAATTTGTTACATCCAACCAAACACTAGTTTTAGAGTATATTTAACATTGGTAAATTTACTACGGATAGATTTTAGCACTGATTTACTCACCATGTCACACATTTCCATTCACCTGCCAAAAGGCTGGTGAGTGGAAATGGGTGGAAATAATCTTATTTTTTTCCTGTTAGCAGGAAATAACAGAAAATATTTAGAGTAAACTGAAAAACTAGTTATGCTTACTTTTATACATGACACGTTTTAATACACTTGGTGGTTGGTTATACAATAAAAAAGTCTAGTCAAAACCATAGAAGGTTGATAATAGCTAGGATAATAGTATATTTTGTCAGTGTTTACATTTGGCTATTTGATTTTGACAGATTGTCTGTCCACTCGCCTCTCGAGGCGAAGTTCCAAAATGCTAAAATCAGCTGGTAAGTGAGTTGACTGATGAAATGTTTTCACCACTCACCCGTTTCAAAAATAAGCCGCAGGTCTCTTCATCATTGGCTAATATGGGATTCAAGTCTCAACAAAGTATGAATATGTGACTGGTATGTGACTGTAATGTGTTTCAACTACATTAAGATCAAATTCCAATCTAAGACATAGCTCTGTAGAAACACTGCCTGGAATCTGTGAACGAATGTGGAAGCTCATCTGTCTCATTATTACTTCAATACAATTCTCTGAACATTATCAAGATCCTTATGACAGTTGAATTATTTCAACATGCAAATTTCAAATCATATACAAGTTTAAACAATTTGATTATTCATTTCATGTTTCTGTTTCAGTTCTACGCTCTGCTGGAGAACAACCACATAGCCAACACGACCCTCATGTACAGGAGCGTCACGGTCTTCGCCCCCGCCAACGTCGCTTTCCAGAAGTTCCAGGGCAAAGTGGATGACTCCCTAGTGCTCTACCATATGAGTGAGTTTCGTAATGGTTGTACAAAGATTCTTTTTTCTTTTAAAGAGATTTATAAATTTGGTGAAAATTCCTGCCAAGCCGTCAATTTGTTCTTCAAACTCATATGTCCTGTTTGCGTATTCGGTACATTGATCCCTATGGAACCCGTCTGCTTCGAGTAGATGGTACATTTTTGGGGTTGAAGAAAATCCTTCCGAATTCCTTTGACCGCTTTGAAAATTTAATTGAACCAAGGAGTAATTTATCTGGAGTCTGAGTAGACTGATATTATCCATAGAGTAGACTTTATGAGTAGACTTTCTTCAATTCCATACGTTTCCACAGAAACTATCTCAAATAATGTATCCTTAGTTATCATTGAAATTATTACTATTATGTGCTCGAGTGTTGCAAAAAACTGATATTTAAATATATATTACTCGATCCAATTGTTGTTATATTTCTACAGTTTTTATGATAATGGTTTGTATGGTAAATATATCTATCTATATTATTAATACCCTATATGCAAACTTTGTAAACAATTAGGTTTTTTTGTTTTAAGATCCACCCCACATATTATACACTAAAACGCGCATCTACGTGTGCAGATGTGCAAACTGGCTTTAGATTTTCGATTTATGCCTCAGGGCTCTGCCCCACGGTTCTTTCAAGTCCCCATGTTATTCATATGGTGGAGAGTTTTATTTGGTTTATGAAACATGTGTTTTTTAGCGAATGTCCCCTATAGGGAAGAAGCTATTACCGTAGGTCTCATGGTAAGATTTAAGCCCGAGACCATGACAATTTTTTTTTTAGGTCCCCATATGACTAAAACACTATTCGTTCAAATTTATATATATATATATATATATATATATATATATATGTGTCCGTGAATGCGATAACTTAAGTAAAACACACCCGATTTCGATGAAATTTGGCTCAAATGTGTAAAGTGACATTTATGACTTTAAGTTCGAAAACCAGAAAAATCGGGCCATGGGAAGGGGGGTTTATGGGGGTTTTAAATTTTCCAAAAATCAGTTTTTTGCATTTTATACCCTAAAATTTTTAAAACACTTATTTTTGGTTTAGACCATGTTATGGAGCTTAAAAAACAAATAATATGGTATTTTGAATTATTAAGCTAGGTTAAGTGGTTGTGGAGAAAATCCAAAAAAACCCGCTCATAAAATCTCCTATGTTAATCTTATGGGAAAAAGGTTTTTGGCTTTTCCTAAGTTAATTTTAAAGTAAACTTCACATTTGCTTTTACCAATCAACTCAGCTCCACAAAAAAATCATTTTGGTGTTTAAATTGTGATTCTACGTCCAACCGTTGCAGAGATATTCAAAGTGCTAAACACAGTACGTTGTCCAATGTTATCCTTATGGAGAATAAATCAAATTTTATATCTCCATTATTAATGAATGTATATTGATGAAACTTGGCACGTGGGGTCACGTAGTACTGGTATATTGATATTTGCACAAAAAATTGATTTTTTGTTGATTATCCCTGTAGCAGCGAACCTGCGTACTCAGCTCCTATGTTATTCTTATGGAGAATAAGTAAAACGTAATGACTACCTTAATTATGAACATAAATTAATAAAACTTGGTATCTGGCTTCACCTTGTTGAGTTATATTGATATTTGTATAAAAACCCATTTTTTTAGTTCCTTGTTGCAGCAAACCTGCTTACTCATCTCCCATGTTATTCTTATGTAGAATAATTAAAATGTTATATAGAGCTTACTTATGATTGAATATTGATTAAACTTGGTATGTGGCTTCACCTAGTTAAATTATATTTATATTTGCATAAAAACCAATTGTTTGTGTTCCTTGTTTCAGCAAACCTATGTACTCATAACCAATGCTATTCTTATGGAGAATAATTAAAATTGTATATATCGCTTATGTATGAATATATTTTTATGAAACTTGGTATGCGGCTTTATATGGTATTAAGACATATATTATGCATTGGAAATTCGCTGAGTACGCAGGTTTGCTGCGACGGGGGTATTTCTTAATTCAGTTCAATTAACTAAACAGCTGATATATATGGTTTACCTAATTACAGACTGTCATTGTTTTGTTTACTATTTATCTATTTACTATTCTCGGTTTTCAAAACGGGATAAGTAAGCTGCGCATAGGAATAGTATTATTTAATGTCGATATGTCTACTGTACTGCCGGCACTAGGTTATAACATGGTTACAACAAATAAGACATTACAACGTCATACGTTGTTGAATGTTCCCTATTACAACGAATCAGAGTTCTTTAGAGATTTGAGGAATAGTACTTGAGGGAAGTGTTATCTTGACTACCTAATGCAAGTTAGGTAGGTAAGAATGAATTAGACAACACAAGCGTGCCACTTTTTATTAGATCTAGGGGAAGGCCTTCATTAATAGCCTAACTTATTGTTTTACAAATGAACTGTTATTTTCCCGTCACTGAATACTTCACATTAGATTAAAAATAAATGCAAGAGTTCTCAATTTCATCGTGAGAATTCGTCTTTGTTCATCACTGATTGACGGTTTTGGCAGCCATAACACTCCTGTGTTGTGTTTGTCGTACAAATATGTACAATCAAAATATGTTTGCGATCATCGGTTATGTAAGACCATTAAAATATAAATTAACATGTTTTCAAAATAGTTGTAGCTTCATTAATTTTACGGTTATTTAGGTAAGTATTGACATTAAAATACTGTACATGAAAGATATAAATGTATACATAATAATCTTTTTTTTTAATTTACCAAAATAAAAACCTAGCTCTAAGTGAGCAATTAAAAACGATATTGAAATAACCTGCCGTCAGATCATCATCTGAAAGCTTTAGCACTCAATTCGTCCGTGCTTATTCCTGGTACAGTTCGGTTCACGGTGCTTGGCACCTGGGAAAGGCGAAAAACTACTGAAATTTCTCGTAAATGAAAGTAGACATTAACCAAAACAACCAAAACAAAGGTTTTCAAAATTAAATAAGTGATTTTTGCTTTATGTTGACAAAAGTAGACTGTAACACTAACGATTCTAAGTGAAATAGAGGCGAAAAGTCATTCCAGAGCATACCATAACCAGATGCCAAGCACTGTGACCCGAACTGTAATGTATTGATGAACGAAACTTCGGAATTTAAAACAGACATAAAAGTTGTTGATTTGGAAAACAAACACTAAAATAGAATGTAAAACACATTAACAGAATGTAATCTCTATCAAAATGCATCCTGAACATAACTCAGCACAAATGTATTCTGGGCTAGAAAATGGCTTAAAACACTAGAATACTACTGTAAAATCTGAAATCCAACGACAAATGTCTCGTCTTGGTATTATAAAATAATTTAACCTATCCTATAAATAGTATTGTGTCCAAGCTATGCGTAACTTGAACTCGAACTATGAGGTATCCAAGAAACCAATATTGGCCCTATTTGTCTAATACTTATCGAGTCTCCAAAAGCCTTTTGTATCGAAACATGTGGGTAGGGGCTGGGGGATGAGAGTGAGCTCCCCCAAAAAATATATTTGTACGTGTATGGACTATTTATACCTAAATTTAATAAATTACCAACTTATATTTTCCTAATGACGTTCGTCTTTACCGTCATTTAATAATAACACTCTAAATAACGAAAACGTGGGAGGAGGTAATAACTGCTACAAGTAGTCATACAATCATATGAGGTTATATGAGGTTATATTTATATGAGGTTACTCATCAGAAACCTTGCTACAAGTAGTCATAAAATCATGATTTATATGAGGTTACTTATCAGAAACCTAACCTAGCCTAACCACGAGTTGGACAATGCTAGACATGCTTGAGTACAGTAGGCTGCGTTAGACTGTCCACTATCTGATCTGTATAGCGCGCTGCGGCAGTTAAGATGACCGAGGTTTCAGCTGATAACTATTTATAGTGTCTATGTAAAAGAGACATAATGAAAAGTTTGATTTAATAATTTATTCTTCTTGCTATTCACTGATAGGTTCCCCATAACAGTGACTGGCCTGTAAAAATACAAATGTTCAATGTTCGTTATCAGTGTAGAATATTGAATCGGTAATACAAATGTTGTACTACCTCGGTTTGAATGTTGTAAGTATATTGAACTCATTAGGGTTCAACTATAATTGGGAATTTTGAAAGTTCGATTTTTCATTAATTTAATTATGCATTTTTGAAACGAAGTCACTTTATCTCTAGACATGTTTATGTTCAATTTCATATTTAACCTCACAAAAGAATACTTTTCCCCTTACAGCTGAATAGTGTTACTAGAAAGGTTTTTGATACGAAGTGGCCTAAAGCTGTATTCTAGTGTCACTTACAGTCTGTGAGGACCCTCTATACAAGTGTCTGTCTGAAGAGCGCCATGCGAAAGAGGGGTTACGGTTTTTCATAGACTTCTACATGGCTGCGTTTGAATATCGTGCATATCAGCCAACGTTACATATTAAACACTCTCTGCCTCTGCAATATTACGTGTTTCTTTATGTTCTTTCATTTGAAACCACCGATATTTCATGTATTCTCACCTTAAGACCGGTGTCACAGCTGGAAACAATGTTTATCATTATCATTCCAACGGCAACAAACCAATTTAGATTTCAATACATGATGATGGCTAAAATTAAGAATCTTAAGAATCAACAATTTATGAAACAATAACACCAGTTAACATATGCAACAGAATAGTATAACAGTACCAACAGCCACAAAAATAACATAATTAAGCAAATTGCATAATGGCTATAATTAATACTGATACCTACATAAAAACCGATGGTGACAATAATATTGTAAACAATAAAAAATATGGGTAACTACAATGAATGTCAAATCTTAGACTGTATATTAATTCGCTAAGGAATTTCGTTTTCGGCCCACTACGTCGTTATTTTTCAACCGATTTGGACAATCAATGTGTCATTTTAAAGCTTTTACACTGCAGATTAACAAGAAATGTAAAACCCAAAAACACCGCTTTCGTTTTTAAAATATTAACATTAAAAAATTGCTCTATGTTATTTAAATGGAAGAATATTTTTGAAGGAACTCGGCCTGGTTTGAGAATACCAGTCAACGTGTGGTCATGGAATTTGTTCAAATTTGAAGCTAAAACATTCCAATACTCCCCAAAATTGTCAGATTTATAATTTTCTCCCTTTAAGTTTGATAAATGGTACAAAGTATAAAGTTCAAAAATTGCTCCATGTTATTCATAAGGGAGAAATTTTGACCTGGAACTCGGGCTTAGTTTGGGAAAACCAAGCAACGTGTGGTCATGGAATTTATACCAATTTGAAGCTGAAAGATTTCAATTCTCCCCAAAATTGTCATATTTATAATTCTCTCCTTTTAAGTTTGTTAAATATGATATAAAATGTAAATGTCTACAAACCGTTTTGGTGGGGTTTATAGTATGTTTTGTTTACAACGAACAGCTGATTTTAATCCTAACTCTGTGATTTTTATTAGTCAGATGATCAGCTCATCATCAGCTCATAAGCTTTTGATTTATTTTCGTCTGTAGCAAACATTAACGTAAACATAAAAAAGCTACACCTTTAAACATCACCTAAAAAAGTAAACATCACCTTTAAAAAGTAACTAATTTCTTAAGTGTTACTTTTCAGTTTTGTGATACTGTGACTTTTCAACAATGTAGACATCAAATGTAACCTTTTTAAAAGTAACTAATTCTTTTAATTTTAATTTTCAGTTTTGTGATTTTGGCACTTTTTAACTGTATTGTGCAACATATAAAGTTGCATTTTCATAATTTGTAATATTTTCAGTAGGTATATATTAAAAACTGCAGGTATTTAATTGTAGGTGATTGCTCCTACATGGTACCGTCAGATTACTCAACTTTAATATTTTAGCCATCGAATTTTGGCGGGCATCTACTATTTATAATGCGAAGATCAAATTTCCTATGCCAAATTGCTTATCTACTGTTCAAAAATCAAACAAAGAAACTACAAACCCTTTAGTAAATTATCAGTTAAGACGATAATCTTTCATATTTCTAACTTCCTCAATTAGTTTTGAAATTGTTATCAACATTCACTGACTTTGTTCGAAGGTACAAAAAGGTTAACCCACCAGGTGTTTTTATTAAAGTATAACGTAAATTAAATATGTGTCATAATTTACAAAAATAAAGAGATATCAATGCACCGACAATATGATATGCTTTCAAAAATAGTTATTTAATTGTGAACAACTTTTTCTTTTAAAAACAAAATAGATTCATTATTGAAGTGTGGTAATATACTACGGTAGCTAAATCATAGAATTTCAAAACTAGTTTTTACGAGAAATCGACATAAAAGTTCCAAAAATCCCACTTTTGTTGAAGTAAGCTGAAAATATTTATTATATTGACAGATTTAGCTTTCCAGTGATTTAATAAAAAGGAAGTATTCTTTCTCGGTAATAGAAATAGAAGATTTATCTTGTTGATAAGGAAACTGAACGTCATAAACGCTGTTATCCTTGTCACTATGTATTTTCCTAATTATATGTGCGACATTGATATTTGTATACAGGGACGTTGTTAGGACAAATTATTCGTGGGGGGAGAGAGGAGGGATGAAATCTGAAATTTCCCAACGATTTTGACCATATTCCACAATTTACCGCAGTGGGGTTGTATCACAGAAAAACGATTTACTTTTTCTTTGCGATTGTGCCTTTTATATCCAAAATTTGCTAAAAATTAATAATAATTACACATAAGTAAAAACATTTGTTTCGTCAAAAGAAAAGTATAAGTACTAAATTAGAAAGACCTTCTTAAAGAGATCAAGTTTACCTAATCGGACTCTTTTAATCAAGTTAGAGTTATTTACAACTGAAATAGCGGCCATCGGTGTGTTCCATGTTCCACTTTAGTTTTAAGTTTGACCTTCGAATAAATCTACTCATACTAATGTTAACTGTGCACTAACCAAGCGACCAACTGTAGTTAAGAGCTGTTTATGTTGCACTTTTTATTTACCTGTTATTAATGTTAATTCTTTACAACAAAGATTATACTTTCGATTAAAACTCAACATCGTAAAATTACAATTTAAATCCTACTTGGACTCCTTCAATAGTCAAAAGTTGGAATGTTTGAATTATTTGTGTGTAAATCAAATTATTAACCCCCTTAACGACGTCCCTGTTTTTTACATCAGTTAAAAGTAAAAATATTTATGTATTAATCTATTATAAGAACATTGTAGTAAAATAAATCGTAGCATTAAACTTGATAGAACGGTATTACATTTTACAATTTAATTTAGTGTATTAAACAAACCACAAGAAAAACCAACTCACAGCGGTGTTTACTGTGAATTATATAAAAACTTACGACTCTTTTAAGTCATGTTTAACATCTATATAATTTTCTAAAAGGTTTGCTGTTTGTAATACAGTAACGATGTTCTCTTAACGTCCTTGTAATATCCACGAAGACATTACAACTTTTCCCTTCAAAACAAGGAAATGAATAACAGGAGACGTGTCTTAGGGGCAATGTCCGATGTATTTTGAGACCCACAGCTCAACAAGCTACGTAATATATGTCCATTTAGTGCGCGGAAAAATGTCGCATTTTGTTTGAGGGGATACAAATGGGGAGTGAATTCTTCTTGCGAGGAGTTGGAGTTTTTATGAATCTCTTCCACGACAGCATTTGAATATCATATATTAGCCAAAGTCCACAACTCCTTATTTCTTCCTAAATTAAATCTGCCGCTTAGTTATTGTGCTAAATGCTGTTTAAGGGAATAAATAAAGTTTATTCTTTCAAGTAAATGTTTGATTTCTCTCACACCTAATAAATAATTATATAATTTTGAATGTGCACTATTGAAAATACAAAAATACCCCCGTCGCAGCAAACCTGCATACTCAGCGAATTTCCAATGAATATATAACATAACACATTAAAACACTTAACAGGATTCATAAGAAATGTATTCACAAACAAGCGATATTTAAAATATTAATTATTCTCCATAAGAATAACATTGGGGATGAGTACGCAGGTTTGCTGCAACAAGGCATACAAAATAATGGGTTTTTATGCAAATATCAATAGAACTCATCTTAGTGAAGTCACATACCAAGTTTCATCCATATACATTCATAAATAAGCGATATATAACATTTTAAGTAATTTCCATAAGAATAACATGGGGACCAAGTACCTAGGTTTGCTGCTACAGGAACCATAGGCGAAAAATAGTTTTTTTGTGCAAACAACAATAAACCACAACCAGATCAAGCCATATACCGAATTTCGCCAGTTTATGTTCATAAATAAGCGAGATATACAATTTGTCTTTTTCTCCATAAGAATAACATTGGACAACGTACTGTGTTTAGCACTTTCAATATCTCGGTAACCAATTAACGTAGAGCAATGATCAAAATACCAAATTGTTTGTTTTTTAAGCCGAATTAAAGGGTATGAATTAAAATTTGATTTAAATTAAAATTACATGTGAAAACACCAAAAAACACATTTTTGGGGTACAAAACCCCCCAAAAACCTCCCTTCGGATGGTGCGATTCATCTAGTTTTTGGACTCGTTCAAATAAATGGTACTTTAAACATTTGTACCAAATTTCATTAAGATTGGACCTTTTTTACGAGAGTTATCGTGCTTACGGACACATATATATATACATATATAAAAATTTGAACGAATGGTGTTTTTGGCATCTGGGGACCTCAAAATGAATAGTTATCATGGTCTCGGGCTTAAGTCTTACCATGAGACCTACGGTAATAGCTTCTTCCCTATAGGGGAAATTCGCTAAAATAACACAGTCCCTAAAGCTAACAGCGTAACTGTTACCGAGTAAGAGTTGTATTTATTATCCTGAATAAGAGATAAACAGGATTCTAATTAATTTTATATAATGAATGTGTTCTGTAGTGATTTGTTTAGTTTTACATAAACTTTACCATTCATTATGCAAAATTAGAATTATTATTCAAACGTCCATTGCGTCAAACAGCCATCCCTTAATGAATGCTCAGTCATCATACCGTTAGTAACGCAAAACCTGCTAATGGAATTGCAGGCAGGTGTGAGCGAAGCACCTGGTGGTAACATTGTAACATTAGACGAGGCGGAACTCGGCATTGAGTCGTATGGAGATCACGAGGAGGTCGTCAGTCATCCCCTTCTATCCTTTACAACCTGTCTACCGAATAATTTACAGATCATCGCCATTTTTATATGACTTAATCGTGTTTATGAAAGCATTTCGTTCTAACAAATATATAGTAATAACGAATATCAAACTTTGTGAGAGGCTTTATCTGGTTGCGTTAAATATATTTGCATAAAATACCCCTTTTGCAGCAAACTCGCAAACTCAGCCTCATTATATTATTACGGAGTATAATTAAATCTTGATTTTTTTACGAGTGTATTTTGATGAAACTCACAAGTAACTTAATGTGGTTTCATTTTTGTTGATGAAGCTCAGAATCACTGTAAATTAAAACTACAAAGAAAGGTTAAATTCCTTTTGTTCCGTCAAAGTGTTCCAAATATGTTAATTTTGCTGGATGATACGTGATTTCAAAGCCATTAAAGCTTCATGAGGCCACAGTGACGTAATCACTCATCTGAGGTCGATATGATTTTAAAATGTACAAAAAAACACGAAAATATTTCTTGCGAAAACATGCTGTTAGTGCTTCTATCTTTTTACTCATAACAAATATTAAAACCCCTTGATACGTTTCTTGCTTGCCCTTTGGTGTCCTGGCAATATTTGAACTATGGTAAAATTAGGAATCATGTTTTAGGAAGAGATTTGACCAGATTCCCTTTCAAACCAAATCAAACGTTTTAAAATTCTGTTTCACATTCTATAAGCACACAGATTTGCTGCAACGAGTGTGACACTTGACAGTAGAATATTTTGCTAGAATATATATATATATATTTTGTAGAATATATATAATGACACTTCAGTAGAATATTTTGTGGTTCCTGCACAAATAACAACCTACCCCCCCCCCCACACATAATAAACTGAAAAGTTGTTGGTGAAATTGACACAAGCCCTCATAGCACGAACCTTCCTCAAATCTCGCAAAATTAGCATAATAGCGCTTTAATAAACAGCTAATAATTGCACTGAGATATTTATATACCAACGGAATTTGTTATTTTTATTCTTCTTTGTTTCATAAATCTACTACCAAACTGTTTATTGAATAATAATAAAACAAACATATAACATCAAAAGACAACTAAAATATCAAAATATACAGTATAATCAAAAAGAGCAAAACGAACACAATCTTTATACTACTTTTGCCATAAATCAGAAAGTTCCAAACAAACTCGGTGACTCAAGGTAAAACATCAGAAATGTTCAAAGAAACAGAATTTATTTACTGAAACTTTGAAACAAGATCTAATCAAACACAACCTTTACATTGAACATGATCACATGTTTTTGAAAAAATTTTGAAACCAATTGACGTATAAAACCACTTTTTATTAGGTAATTTTTATTTAGTCCATTTGAGCTTTGTTGTTTTACTATCAATTTGTGTATACTAACAATACCAACAATTAAATTAAATTTAAAAGAAAAAAAGAAGAGTTCATCTTTAGTTTTTTAAAAGAACATCTTGATTGCAGAAGCAATCAGTTTCCAGCCTTTCAATAATAAAATAAAATTTTACGTGTGAAATAAACACATAGAGAAGACTTTGAGATACGCGAACGAATCAACCCTTAGTCTGGGTTTTGATTTGCTTTTAATACAAGTTGTCTTACTAGAATAAAAGTCCTGTTGAGGTTTTTAAAGAATAAATATAATCTGATATTGGATAAACATTCTGTGACTAATAGCACTAAGTTGATACAATACTATTGATGCAATATTATACATGCAATACTATTCATACAATACTATTCATACAATACTATTGATGCAATATTATACATGCAATACTATTCATAAAATACTATTTATACAACACTATTGATGCAATATTATACATGCAATACTATTCATACAATACTATTGATGCAATATTATACATGCAATACTATTCATACAATACTACTGATGCAATATTATACATGCAATACTATTCATACAATACTATTGATACAATAGTATACATGCAATACTATTCATACAATACTATTGATGCAATATTATACATGCAAAACTATTCATACAATACTACTGATGCAATATTATACATGCAATACTATTCATACAATACTATTGATGCAATATTATACATGCAATACTATTCATACAATACTATTCATACAATACTATTGATGCAATATTATACATGCAATACTATTCATACAATACTATTGATGCAATACTACTGTGCAGTGCTACTGATGCAACACTATTGGTACAATGTAACTGTGCTTAAGCGTTTTTATACTATTAATGAATGTATCGTATTTTTTACTATCAATTTTTTACTTGTAATGTTCTTTTACAAATGTAACCACCGGCCTATCCGAACCAACAGATACTGTCTGTTCCTATGAACATATTGCGCACTCAAATTATACAACGTTTCCTCGTTTGAGTCCATTTCCGTGTCTTCATTTCCCGACGTTTTAAGCTTCTCGGCAGAACAGCTGTCATAGAGTCTCATGTTATCGCGTCGCACCATCTAGTGTTTGTTCGTGAGATGGAACTAATATTGAAACCTGTCTTACTGATTTCACCGCGTTCATAAGTTGTATTTTTTAAAGTTGTTTGTTAACTTTATACGAGTTAATCATACAAATAACGTTCTATAAAAACTATTTTTGTCAACACTTAGTTTTTCCGTTTACGTTTAAACTTATCAGTATCAGCAAATATAAACAAAATTATTTTAGATATAGAAACAAACTTCTTAAAATATGAAATATTAAAGTTACAGCTTTATCGAGCAATCAGTTCCTAAACACCTTTATTCTGCCACTCCTTTTCACAGTTGAATTTTAACTTTGTCTTAAGGAAAGAAAATAATGTAATACAGAAGGATACATTTTGTTTTTTAATTCTGGGGCATGTCAAGACCTCTAGTAAAACAAACAACTATATACTAGAGCTATTAGGCGGATGGAAGGATGCTATTGACAATTTTTGTTTTAATTAAACGAAAACCTTTTAATGACATTTCAGAATCTGGAATATGATCTCCTATTCAGGCATGAGAATATCTAGACAACAAAACAGTTAATACTAACAATAAAACCAAATCTTGGTGTAAATAACTGTAAAATCAATCAAAAGTAAAGAAACAAAAAACATAAACTCACTATCACCAACAATAATCTATAATAAAGAATACCCTTAGATACCTGTGGATCTCTTACATTATCACCAACGACTTGTCTCTTACACGATCTGCCCCTGAATTAATACTTTACTCGACATTCTTTAACCAAACTCCACACAGATGCCTCATTCCACACAACACCTAAAAATAAACTGCATTCATGTATTTCCTTCACAAATTCACAAAGCAGAAAAAACTGTGCCGTAACGTACAAATCTGATAGTTGTTAAACAGTTCGCCTTTTTTACTATTTTTTTGTTTTAAAGTTCTATTGCGTAGACTAGAGATAAACACTCCCTTGTGAATCCTATCCTGATACATCAAAAGATTGCAAATGCGTTACAGAAATGATTTACGTTTACAATTTTATCTACGGTAAACAATATAATTTTGAGTATTGTATGGGTTAAATTAATATGAAGAAGAAGAAGTAGCGGAATAAAAACAGAAACGGAACACCTCCGTGAAATATTAGTAGATCACATGACGACCATCAGTCACTCTCCTCCCTCGGTACGAGCCTGCTTACTGAATAAATTACAAACAAACCTATCCTTTCAGATGACAAGAATGTGCTTTGCTTATACCTCTAGCTGATATGATCATTGTTGTTATATAACTGCAAGAAGACGAGAGAAATTAATTATAGCTGCAAAATAGAAATTTTAAGGAAACCGCAAGTCACTTTTACAACTTTTCTTCTATTCTTAACTACATATTCTTCTTAAAGGATTGTGGTTTTATGATTTTAAATATTTTTTGTATCGCAACACATGTATATTTTATTTTTTATTTTTATAATATAACTGTACAAAAAAACCAAGGAAGCACATTCTATAAATATATGAATGATCATTTAGTTATTTAGATAATTATACAATGTTGTGCTTCTTCAACATAAAAACCGGACAGTAAAGAAATTCAGGAACTAGAACTAAGGACAATTAAATTTATATAGTTTGATGTATATGATATCAACACACTTCTTAACTAAAAATTTAGATATTTTACTGAAGATGATATCACTTAACGATATTGTACCTGTATTATTAACTTAAGCTCATATATTCTTGAGTAATTTTGATCATTCAAGGTTTGTAAGAGATTGCGATTGATTGGACTCTTGAGATACTTTTTGGTGAATTTCCTTTGGAAAGTGAACTATTAGCATGACCCGCACGGTGAAACTTAAGCCCGGGACCACCATAGAAGTTCCTAACGTGACCCCCTGAACACGTTTTGGGGGGTCGTTCAAAATTTTATATATATATATGTATATATATATATATATATATATATATATATATATATATATATATGTGTGTGTGTGTGTGTATGCACTCTAGCGGTCGCATTCTTTGTCCGATTTACTTCAAATTTGGTAGGGACGTTCCTTTCTATAATCTGTTGGACAAGTTCGTTGGGCAAAACAATCGGAAAACTCTAAACCCATTTTTTGGAGATTAATCTTTCAAATTTCGAGTTTTTTTTGCACGAAAAGGTTCAGAAAAGCCCCAGATGTAAAATTAATGCATGAAAAAAGATGGCAATTAGAAAGGCGAAAGTTTTAAGCCCTCTCTCGTCATCCTAGCATAAATATTTACCGAGTTATTAAAGAAAATGGGTATCGGGTAACACAGTACGTTGTCTTTTGGGGGTTTTACACCAGAAAAGCCTGTTATTCTTTTGTTAGAGTACTTTTATTACCCCCAGCAACCTCACGCCTACTTTCAAGCCTGACTGGACCTTCTCCTAACCTTATAATGTGCAAAACTGTATTCCCAGCTTTGCAAGTAAATGAAACCAGGAGTATCAGAACAGCCAAAAAATCAATGTTTTCAGATTTCGATAAAAATTGGACAAATGTATGTTTTTACACTGGTTTTGAGTGTTAAAAGTTTTTATGTGGGAATTCACTTCCCTCACGTCAGCGTGCTGCGTGCGAACTCGTTTAAAGTTGCACTGGAGAAACCGTTTACTATGTGTCAACCACTAAGTCAAAGGTAACTGAGAAAGTGAATATGCCCTCCATAATGAACACGTACACACAAGCATAACAGTGCACCAGTGCTTAGCAATGCATTTTATTTTTTCAAAATTGTAAAACTAAAACCGAATCTGATTCAGTACTTTGTCATTATAATACAAAAAGACAAACTGAAACACATTTGGACAAACATAGATTCGAATTTTACAGGGAAAACACCTAACAAATTACTTAAATCACTATCAGATGAACCACGACTGGAAACAAATATTGATAAATTAAAATCAAAATTGGAAAGTTATTTGATTGAATAAGCTTTGTGGCATGAGGAATTTCATATTAAAAACAAAATGTTATTTAATTGTAGTTTTTTTTACAATTTTGTATACTTGTTGTTTAATTTATTTTAAATTAAGATTGGCACCATTTAATGTTTACTAAGTATGTACAAGAATAAATAAAGTTATGTTTGGTTCGATTTGATATGATTGAAGCTATGAGGTGAAAGTGGCGTATAGCATGGTAAAATGTAAATGTTCCCAGGCAAAAGCTTGTACGTAAGTGGTCGACTTGAAAATGAAAACTGTATGCGTAAGTTTTCTAATTTACTTTACTGTGGTAATAAAAAACACACTGCAGCGGTAGAGCTTGTTCATTGTGGAAATCTAGGTGTTGGATTATGTGCACGATATTCAAAATCAGTCATGCGAGAGGTTTATAAAAAAAACTCCTCCCCCCTCCCCCTGGAGAGTTTTCCCCCATTCATGTTCTCCAGACAACTTGTATAAAGCGTTCTCTCATTCACTAAGTGGCCCTAGAATATAGTTGTTTGTTTTGCCACCAGTCTCACCAGTCCCTAATCTATATCTTTGGTTATTTATTTCCTTGTTTTGAGGAAAGAAATTGCAATGTTTTGCGGTGTAGGATATTACGAGGACAATGAAGTCTGTTGTCAGGACAAGCCCCTTAATTTATTAAACTATCCGAATGTAAATGGTTTCTTTGTAAATGGAAATGTCTTGTCTTGTAATACAATATGTGATATATGAATAAGTTAATATTACAGTCCAAAAAATATGTAGTTATACACATGTCGTCATGGTATGGGCCTACAAGAAAAATTGAAATTGTAATTATATCCATTTACGTTACTGAAAACTGCAGAATATTGCAAATTTTAGTAATTTTGATTTTACAGATTTTTGAAAGTAACTATTACACAAAAACTGTAATAATAATCAAAACCTCACTGGAACGCAGTTGGAAGCACAAATTTCGTAACTGTTAACTGTCTTTCTGAATTATTGATACATCAAAATACAGTGGAACCTCGATAACTCGAACCTCTGCGGGAACGGGAAAAATTTTAACTATCGAATATTTCGAAATATCGAGGTTCGACTGATCAAGGTGATGTTCCACAGACTTCGAGTTATTGAGGGTCACGGCAACGCATTGATGGATAATGGAGTCGTATAAAGAATCCTTACATCATTTCGTGATTTTTATCATAAATAATCATAATCATACCGTATAATAATAATTATTAAAGCTAAAAAGGATTTGAACAATTTTAAATGTCTAAAATAAGCCCGGAAATATTTTTTTAAGCTTCTTTGGTTAACGTAGTAGAGGATGAAATACTTCCTTCAGTGAAAATGTTGTAGAGTTGGAAAGTAAACAAATAATGGCTCATAGTTCGGTATATTGTTGATTTTTTTCCCGTTTGACCACTTCCTGTCTATTTTCTAGACGTTTTTTGCTCATTTCTTGTCGCCTGCCCCAAACAAATCTCTCCTCCTTAGGAAGCCGGTTAGCTACACACCAATTTCAATTTAGCTAACAATGTACTGTAGGCTATTAAAATAATTTGCAAATCTAAAAGGTAACAAAAAATTATGAAAATTAAAAATGCAGTGTGTTGACGCCGATTGCGGGGGTGTTGGAGGGGGTTATTGTTTAGGCCCTCGCCCTCAACCCTTCAGTCGTCCGTCTACATCAATCTAGCGACAAATCGGAGGCTCACGATTCGATTCATATTTAGACTAGATTCATTGCTTTTGACTAGATACATTTAATTTACATTAGATTCAATTATTTAGTCCAGTTTATCAATGTATCCACTTTTTAGATATTTTTTCACATTTTAATTTACCAAGTGATAATAACTTCAGGTTTCTACAAAAAAGTGTTTAATTTACATAACCTAATTTGCGTAAAAAGTGTGGTACCTAGATGCGCCACCACACAGTGCGTTGTTGGAATTAGGGTGAAGCAAGCAGTACGGCAAGTTTAAAATTGTTGACAGAGTGTTCACTGGTGATCCAAACTGCTTCCCGATGTCATTTTTTTATGTCCTGTATCAACAGCCATTAATAAACTTCAACTTCTTCTCATAGGGTAGAGTTTTGCCAAACTGCAAACACTTAGTAAAAACACAACTTACACTACACCCAGAACCTCTAAACTCGCACTAACTATCGACACCGGACACAAATCTAATCAAATCAAAACAATTTTATTTAAGAAAAGTGTGAGCTGTTCCTTATTTATTAAATTAAATCCTCGCATAGGTGAAACCCGTACGTCAGGATGAGTGTGTTTGATATGTGTGTTGCTCATTAACATAAACTTGTCGGTTGTTTTACCGACACCAGGAGCACCCGGGAAAGAGTAGGTGTAGTTGGGAGGGAGAGTTAGAATTTCCGGCTGCAAAGTCACTGAAGGTTTGGTGAATGAACAACTTCGACTTATAGAGGTTTTCTAGTCAATACTTCGACTTATAGAGGTACGACGATTGTACAGATTCGAGTTATAGAGGTTCTGCAACTAAAACTTCGAGTTATGGAGGTGCGGCGACAGGCTAATACTGCAAAAATTCGAGTTATCGAGGTGTTTACTGCTAACCCTTCCACTTATAGAGGTAAAATAACATAGCATTAGGTAGGTAAGTTCAAGGGGAATGACAAAAATTCGAGTTATCAAGGCATCCGTGTTATTGAGGTTTGAGTTATCGAGGTTCCCCTACTATGCTGCTCTGAAGTTTACGAAATTTGTTTTCCAAATATTGTTTCTTAGCAAAGTAAAATTCTGTATATTGTACCTGTCACTTTCTGAAGAATCATAGTTTTGTAACAAGTTTTGAATATCTTAGGAATGTACTTTCTAAACGATCAAGAGGTGGGGTTATAAAGAAGGCATATCAGAACATCAAACTCAATATCATACTTGATAACTCCAATATCAAATATGATACTGGGGTATTACCTTAGGGTTATATTGGACACAAATATCTATTACTAAATCACTCATTTTTACAATCACTACGTAGTCCTGCAAATTCCCTAGCAGTGGCCAATGGTGTAAGTGGGAAATTGCAGAGCAAATTTGGCGATTTTGCAGACCTTTTTTTGAAAATTCATACAAATTCAACCGTAGAAGTAAACCTCGCCAACCTTGTATTCATTTTGATCGGAAAGAACAGTAAAATCTGAAAATAGTAAAATAAAAAATATCTAGAATAGTCAAGGTTTCGGTAAAGTGAAAAGAATAACAAAATTACATTTTCTTTTTTGAAATTTCAAAAGCAGCCTCGGTATTTTTTTCAGATTTTTATGGAAAATTCATTGTATACATTTTGTAGACAATCTAATTCCCTATATAGAAATATATAACATATTGGGAAAATAATTTTATTTTCGTAAGTGTTAGGGGCATAATATAATAAGCGGAAAACCGATAAAAGTGAAAACTGTACAGCGTTAGTTTGTGTTGTAAAAAGGTTACGTAATACATGTATATACTAATAATTATAAATACATATTTGTAAAACTAATGAAGTAAGGAATCTAAAAAAGTCATAAAGGTGATGGTAAAAAATTATTATCACTTATAAATGTTTGTAAATAAAAGAATATTTTGATATTTTTGTGTATTTGGAAAATATAAATTTCTCAGTATTTAGTGAATAACTTTTTCACCGAATTTCCCCCCCCCCCAATCCAATATAAACATGTTGTAGTATATTCAATTACCAGCATAGACATGTATAACACCTAGGGTAAATTATTTTGTTTTATATGTGCTATGTAACAATGTAAACAATGTGGTATGTAAACTATGTTAGGTAAACATAACAAAACACTTTTTATAAACACTATTTCTCACACTTCAGTAATATTTATGCATAATATAATGCACCAAGATTACTGTTATATACACACAAACACTTCACTAACACTAAAACTCCGAAATAATTACTAATTTAGTAATAATTCACGGATATCAAATGCCTAACGCGTACAGAGGTATAAACCAAGCTGGCCTGGGCCTGGTGCAAACGTAAAGAAAAGATACGACGAAATATATCGTTGCTGGCAGACGTTATGCTCGGAGCAGTGCGGCCAACGGCAAAACTAATTCTTCTACATTTATTCCTCTTCAAAATGACATATTACTGACAAGTAACTGTAACTTATACTTTACATAAATCCGATTTTTCAAAGCCTCCAATTGAGTTGGTTGGCCATTCGGTAAATAAACAAAAACACCTGTTTTCATAAAATCATATCATCTATCCAATCAATATTTCGTTATAAAAATCAATACCAAAATGAAGCACAACTGTTTAGCAGTGCATTGGTACCAACCGCATTTTCCCGCGGTAAAAATTACCCGAGCTGGGTATTTTTAAAAAAGTCGTGTTTTGACGTTTTCCTAGCGTCGGCTGCAGGAATCGCGTTGTGCCAAATTTCATTCCTAACTGTCGTGACATTGTTATATAGCTGCTACAGGGTTCGTTTATGTAATAAAATGAAAGTTTAGAATATTATCTTTCGAATGATATATATATATATATATATATATATATATATATTTCAATTTTAAGTTGATTATTAGTGGTTTTTTACGTTGCAAAATTGACGGTCCCGAACCGACGCGTTGTGTCAGCTGCCATTCTAGGGCAACAGAGCAGACCGACGGGATGCGTCAGTTGGTCACTGCTAGGGTTAAGAGGTTGGGTTAAAGAAGGCATCTCGGAACATCAAACTCAATATCATACTTGATATCTCCAATATCAAGTATGATACTGGGGTATTACCTTAGGGTGTATATTGGACACAAATCTCTATCACTACATCACTCATTTTCACAATCACTGCGTAGACCAGCAAAATATCTAAGCTTGTTAGTTTTTGTTTGTTTTTTCGAGAGAGAAGAATAAATACCCCCGTTGCAGCAAACCTGCATCTTCAGCGAATTTCAAATGGTACTTCACTAAGTCATGAAGCCACTTACTAACTTTAATCAAAGTATTTTCATAAATATGTGAGAAATGACGTTTTATTTATTCCTCATAAGAAAAATATTAGGACTGAGTATGCAGGTTTGCTGCCTCAAGGACCACAACATCTGGTTTTGATGCAAATACCAATGGATCACCTCCAGATGAAGCAAGATACCAAGTTTTATCAATTTATGTTCATAAACAAGCAAGATATCACATGTTTATTATTCTCCATAAGAATAACATTATAGCTGCTGAGTACGCAGGTTTGCTGCTATGGGGACCACAAAAAATGAGTTTTGTATGCAAATAGCATTAAAACCCAACCATATAAAGCCACATACCAAGTGTCATTAATATATGTTCATTAATAAGCGAGATATACAATTTTACTTATCCTCCATAAGATTAACATTGGACAACGTACTGTGTTTAGCACTCTCAAAATCTCGGTAACCAATTGACGTAGAGCGATGATCAAAATACCAAATTATTTGTTTTTTAAGCTGAATTTATTGGTGTAAACCAAAATTTGGGTTTAAAATGAATTATATGTAAAAAGTTCAAAAAACCCATTTTTGGGGTACAAAACCCCCCAAAAATGCCCCTTAGTAGAGAGACCTGTCTGGTTCGCGAACTCACGAAAATAGATGCTGCCTTACACGTTTATACCAAATTTCATCACGATCGGACCATATTTACTAAAGTTATCGTGCCTACGGACATATATATATATGAATTTGAACTAATGGTGTTTTTGGCATCTGAGGGCCTCAAAACGAAAAGTTATTATGGTCCCGGGCCTAGGTTTTACCATGCCAACTACGGTAATAGCTTCTTCCCAATAAGGAAAATTCGCTAAAACGACTTTTTACACACTTGTGGGGTTTATTTCTGTAAACATCTTTATATAAAACCCTCTCTACCCCTCTCCCCCCAAAATTTGAATCGCTCTTTTGGACTTAAACTTGTGACCGGATATTCCCTTACACTTATTTATGTATTTTGTATAACAATTTACTCATATTTTTTTATTTTGTAGAAAGAATCAAATCCTAATATAAAATTATTTGTTGGCCCTACTAAAAAAATTTGTCCCACAAACCTTCGCCATCAAATGCTCAAATGCCAATTCTTAGTTAAAAGCGCTATATAGTAATTTAAAAACCCTGCCATTCATGACGATATTTAGTTGCGGGGTTTAAAATAAATTTGGAGAAGAGGATAACACCATTGTCCATAAATGGGTATCCTCATGCTGAAAAGAAAATGCAAACGCAAGACTTCAAGGTTTAAATGACCCATTATTTTACTATCCCAGGTAATTCAGGGACCATGTACAGTATATTATTCTGCGAGGGTGAAAGAGATTAGGCTTATTTTAAAATTATGTAATAGATGCAGAGAAGGATGTCGGGAGGCTAACGAAACACATGGCTAAATTTTGCTATCATAACTAATCAAAATTATAGCCAAGTTTAGCCATGTGTTCCGTTTTTCAGTCATAGTTCAGTTAATTTTAACCCGATTTTCAATGTTAAAGCAGATATAGACTTGCCATTACATGTCTTAACTTTTTATATTCTAGAAATTTGTTTGTAAAATTTATAGTTTTTTATATATTTGAGGTTAAAAATGTTCAATGGCCGCCATTTTTAAACGGAAAGGTTTTATGACAAAATAGTTTTTGTAAAAAAGAACCTACTAAGAAGAGTATTTAGCGAAAATTTGGTTGAATTTGGTAAAACCGTTTTTAAAATATAAATGTTGTAAGAAAAATAACATACAGACAGACAGACAGTAAACTAAAATAAATATACCCCCGGTTATATGCTGATTTATGTTCCTTTTGACATGAGGAACAATATCCCGAAGTTAGCAACATTAATTTGGAAACATCCTGCATATAAAAGAGACTCTTTACACATACGTAAATGTCAACAAAATATTCCTCTACTAATAGATGAATGTACAACATCTGAATAAAGGTTGTTTTTACATTTACAGGCTTAAAAGCAAATATTTGTATTGGTGCCAGGCCTAAATCTTCATAATTATATCTATATTTAGTCACCTATGGTATAGATTCTTCCCTGCAAGAAATCTGTAAAACATGATTTTAATGTGAATATAATTAACTGAACCACAAATACAACTATATCATGATTATATATTATTTTGGAATACAATATCGTTATGCTGAAATCTTGTTAATACCGTATGTATTTTGATTTTGAAGCTCATAAAAGCGAAATATTTGTTATTTAGTTGTAATTTATTTGGACTTTAACTTAACTTTTGTTTCAAACTCCTCTACCTTTCTTAAGGTAATAAATTTGGAAAGCAACTTCCAAGGGCTGTTTGGTTTTGTTTGCTTTAATTATTGTGTTTTTTTTTTAAATAATTGTAATGCATTATAAACCCATTTATACAGGCAAACACAGTAGAACAAAATACTCAGTTTGTAATTTTAAAAAGTAACAATTTTCCATGATATTGGAGCAAAAGAATTTGAATACGACTGAAGCAAAGTTGTTTTACACAAACCTTGTTAAAGGTAAGAGATAAGGGTAGTTAGCGAAATTGCTGCTTGAAATAAATTTCAATTGGTGATCAAAGGATTAAAATAGAGCTAGTAGGCGGAAATTCATACCTTACTCTTTATGTATAGTTAAGATTCCTTAATAATGTAAACTATGTATTAAATAGTCAATGTTGGGCTGCATAATAAGCAAACTAAGAGTTTGGGCAAGATAAGTACGCAACAAACAGCTTGAGAAATACTTACTGTCCCTGCAATTACTTTGAGTTCGCTGTTTCAATAAAACTTATTGGGAACATTCCTACACCTTTTGTCGGATATATATTACGAAATTTCTGTAATAAGGTCTAAGATTCAATGGCCCAACGTATATTTAAAATGAGACGCAATTTTAAAATGCCCGTTGGGTACATGAAATTGAATCAAACAATTTCAAGATTCCTTTTTTTTGCTTTAAAATATATTTGGTTACAAGAATTAGTTAAAAGTTAAATACGATTTTTCCACTGTTAAGCATTTTAATTATAATGGGTTTAAAATATTATTCTAAATCAGGTTTACCCTCTTTAAAGTAATAATGATCGCTTTTCAAATAGTATCTGGGGCTGAGCTATATTCCGAGAAGTCACCATGCGAGTGTTAATTTGACACTGTTACAGCTGTTATCATTTAGCTGTATTTCATTTGATTTGAAACTCCTTAAACCCTATGTTAAAGCTATTTCTTTTTCATATTAGTGTTATTTGTACTAAAATTAGTTATTCCTTGACTCATAAAATACGTTTTTAACCTAAAATTAAGTAGTTAGAACATTTAAAGTAGATCGTTTGTGCCGTTTTTGAGATGATTTTGGAAGCAATCAAAATCAAACCCATAAGCACACACACACAATTTTCACATTAGTCTACTATGAATAATGTAAATAACTATTAAAAGTTTCAAAATAAGTATAAATCATTTACAAACCTGCACTTGAAAATTACATGTGTTGCTTAGACCTATATTTCGTAACCATCCTATCCACTGCCCTCCAAACAACGATAGAAAATAGAAAAATATTAACGAACTAATAGCTTTTCCACCCAACATGATGGGTTTACAACTAATATAATAATTTAATATTAGGTATGTTTTATTGCTAATATTTGATGAGAAAATTATTGAAGACATTAATAAGGGAGGTTATAAGTGTGGGTTTTTTCCGACAAATATACCCTCGCGGCCTCATGAGCCCTGCCGACGTTTATCTGCAGGAGTGCTTTGGCTTGTTTTCAAACTGATTTCCAAGACATAAGGGACCAGAGTAATTTGTATTTAATTTATACCTCTCAACTATAACTTGAAGTTCATAATTTTAAATTTGTGAGTTTATTTTTAAGTTTTAACTTTAGATACAAACCAGCCGAAGGTTTTTTTAAACATATAGTGTATTTTCTTAAACACAAAGTGCTTTAAATTACTAGGTGCCTCAGTTTCATTTTGAATAATGTAAACTTAAATATAACGTTCAGATGTTCGCGCAATTGGTTCTAGTTTACGATTTAATCGATGAATGTCACTATCTTCATAAACCCCATAGGTTTTTACACATTTTCATATGATACTACTTTATAGCAAAAGCCATCTCAGCATTGTACAAGATTACTCCGTTTGTTCTTGTAATGCCTTATTGAAGAAACACAAAGCCCAATTACTTTGTCTCTTGTAACTAACGCAGGCATGTCAGGGCTGTGAAAGGAATTGTTTACAACTAACTTTAAATGAACTTTCACAAGAAATCTGGAAGTTACTTTCTTTCCCAATTTGAGTGGCAAAACTTACCCTAGATAAATTTGTGTTGAAATGCCTGTCCATGTAGACCGAAAAGTTGGATTACTACCTCCCCCCTATTGGATTAGTGTAAAAGTAAAGTGTTTAGGTTTGTTTTAATTTATAAAATTATAAATTCTCACTTCTAAAAAAAATAATTTGTTTGTAGGGAAGCCTGAGCTGGGTGCAGTGCTTTGATTTGACTTTGTTTTTACCTTGCACTCTTAATAACGGTTGATATAATTTACAACCCTCCAATTTGTTTTATGGTTATTATTTAGATTAAATTAACTACATTTTCTACCCCTATGGGTTCTTGACTTTCATTAACCATTAAAATAGCCAGGGGAAGGGATGGAACCCTAACTGTTGAACAGAGCATTATGTAGTAAAAATATGGGGATGAACGCCTTAGAGCTAAATTACCTGCTAAGCCAAGGCTAAATATCCTTTTCCATCAGATATGTTACAGATAAGTCCGATTAAAGGAGGATTTATGTGAATTTTTGGTACAATGCTGTTCTGTATTTTTTATTTAAAGTATCTCATTGCACAGGATCAGCTGGCTGGAAGAAACTAAACCATTTTCAATTTCATTTACATTGAATAACTGCGGAAGTGCCTTCCAAAATCCTAACCTCGTTTTTTAGCTTAAGAATATTTTCTCGTCACAATTAGAACTGCCCCAAATAACAGCGCTGTATTTAACAAGAGGAGCTTTGTCTAAGAGCCAATGATTTGTCTGTTTCAGCCAATTCTGCCCAAATGCTGCCTCAGCTCGGCAACTCTGTGTCGTCGGAGCTAGAAGGAAACCCTCCATTGTGGATTACTCGACAGCGTGATGGCAATAAAGAGGAGATCTATGTCAACAACGCCAAGGTGCTAGTCTCCCGGTCTAACCAGGTCCACAACAACCTGCAAGGACGAAAACAGGTGTGAACGTTTTTGCATTCCATACCTTTCTCCTCTTTACATCTTATTTCTCGGTTATTTAGAAGAAACGTGACAGATTAAGATATAGTAACACCCAACATTTAGAGGTCCTTCGAAATATCTAATAGCATTCCTTACTTAACGAAATGATTGCATTTTGAACTAGTATGCTACAATTACTTTCACTGAGTAACTAAGACGGGAAAATACCTATTATTTAGTTTACAAAATTCCTTTTTAATCTGTTTTGTGGGGTTGTTTATCATCTCATATAAGTTGTATGATGTGGGTTCTCATTTAAACCATAGTAAAACCTATAAATAAATCCTATACTTACGAATTGCAGTTTGCTCATGGCAGTTAAAGTAACTCCTGTTATACATTTGTTATAATGAGAATAGGAAGTGGGGTCCTTTAATTTTAAATAAATTTGAATAATTTAGTCTATATGTTAAAAAGTAAAATACTTGTAGCTTAGTATTTTTGACATAAATAAAACAACATCCGTGACTGACATTTTACCAGAAAAACCCTTGTACAAAGCTATTTTCAGGCAAAAGTTCTTGTTGTTCCAAAGCAATAAAAGAAACGAGTGGTCAAGCCGGGTCAGACTTGTGTGGAATTTTGGAGAATCCAATTAATCTGTAGAAACACAATATCCTGCAACGATGTCGACAACTTTTCTTGTTAACAAACTTCTCCATTTAGAGAAACTGGATTTTATGAAACAAAGAATTTAAAAGCAAATACAAATATTAAATTTTGAAAACTTTAATTTTAGTTTTAGCGAATTTCCCCTATAGGGAAGAAGCTATTACCGTAGTCGGCATGGTAAGACCTAGGCCCGGGACCATGATAACTTTTCGTTTTGAGGTCCCCAGACCCAAAAACACCATTCGTTCGAAACTGTATATATATATATATATATATATATATATATATATATATATATATATATATATATATGTGTGTGTGTGTGTGTGTGTCCGTGAGCACGATAACTCTCGTAAAAATGATCCGATTTTGATTAAATTTGGTATAAACGTGTAAAGCAACATTTATGACTTTAAGTTCGAAAACCAGCCAGATCGCTCTATCCGAAGGGGTATTTTGGGGGGGTTTAGTACCCTAAAAATGGGTTTTTTGAATTGTTTACATATAATTTTGGAAATAGTCAAATTTTAGTTTTTACCATTGGATTGAACTTAAAAAAACACACAATTTGGTATTTTGATCATTTCTCTACGTCAATTGGTTACCGAGATACTGAAAGCGCTAAACACAGTACATTGTCTAATGTTATTCTTATGGAGGAAAATAAAAATTTTATATCTCGCTTATTTATGAACGTATACTGACGAATCTTGGTATACGACTTCATCTGGTTGTGGACCATTGATATTTGCTCAAAAAAAAACAATTTTTTACCAATGGCTCCCGTAGCAGCAAACCTGCGTACTCAGCCCCATGTTATTCTTATGGAGAATAAGTAACGTGTTATCTCCCTTCATTATGAAAATAAATTAATGAAATTTGGTATATGGCTTTACCTACATGAGCTATATTGATATTTGTATAAAACCCCATTTTTTGTGCTCCTTGCTTCAGCAAACCTGCATACTCAGCCGCCATGTTATTCTTATGGAGAATAATTAAAATGCCATAAATCGTTTATTTATGAATGTATATTGATGAAACTTGGTATGTGGCTTTATGTGGTATTAATATACATATATATGCATTGGAAATTCGCTGAGTACGCAGGTTTGCTGCTACGGGGGTATTATAACATTGTCATTGTATTTATTTTTTATCAGTGTATGAAATATGTGGTTGCGCTAGACCAAATCACTAAAAAACTAATATATTTACTTTGAACTAACAAGTATGGTGTTATGACGTGTTTTGGGTCTTCTATGACGTCCAGTATTTAGGATCAAAAGTTTGGTGTCGTTACATCCAGTTATAGTCTTCTTATCCACACATCAAAGTATCTATCTTTAACTCAAAATATCCAACTTTCCATAAAAATGATAGTTTTATGCATGTCTGTATAAAACACATGCATATACAGACCTGCATATGCATGTCTGTATATGCATATGCATACAGACATATGCATATGCATATACCTGTATATGCATACAGGTATGCATATACAGGTATATGCATACCTGTTTTAAGGGATCACTGTATATTTTGAGTCATATTAATTAATTTATTGAAAGCCAGGAAAAATATTCTCGATTTGTAAAACTATACTGTGATTTTCAAATTCAAAATACAATTTTAGAGTAGAAATAATAATACTTGAAATAAGCTTTCGGCATACTTTCGTATTAACAAATTCATTTATTTTTAGAAAAGCTTTAGTAAAAAACTACTAATCTATATCAAAACCCATAAAATATAAGTTATTATTTTTAATTTTATTATTATTATATATCATTGTAGGGTTTTAATTTTCTTATTTTAATGACATTTTTTAGAAGAAAAAAAACTTAAACCTACCGCTGAGGTATTATTTTACTTTTTTCGTCAATTAGTTTTCCTTTTTCTTAATTCTGTTGGTTAGGATCGGCATAATAAAGTCCACCCTCCACCCAAAAGAAAATTAATAATGGAGTAATACATTGTATTTGTAAAGAGTTGCTCAGTTTAGTTTCAAAGAACATTCAGTTTTGAATAAAGCAGATTGTGTTGATGATATTTTATGATACTGTATTAAACTTTAGGAATTTAGAATTTTTTTCTTAAGTAGTACTTTAGTATTTTTATACTGTACTAATAAATGTTGTAAACAATCAAAGTATTTTACTCTGCAGTTTATGAATCTCCACCAAGTTTAAAATGTTATATGTATTGGTGTTTGAGTTAGTTTACGAATGAGTATTATTTTCTTAGTTGTAAATAGTTTGTATGTCATGTCATCTAAAATAATAACATTTTCCTGGCTATAATAATTAAAATTGTATCTTCATTTTTTAATTATATGGCCCAGAATACTTAAATGGTTTAATTTACCTTTTTCCGTCAGTGATCTACTCTTCCTCAGTAGATGACAGGTTTCGCCTATATTGAGGACGAGTAGGATCACTGACGGAAAAAGGTAAATTAAACCATTTAAGTATTTAAAATTCTAATATTCTTTCTTAGGCATAAAACCTCAAGCACTCTGAGATTTTCATGCGTAAAATATTTTATCTTCATTGATGATTGTTTATTATGACTGTTCATATCGTATATTATTAGTGTAGCCTTTGCAATAATCGGTTGTGATTAGGGAATCCAATCCCGGACAATATTTTCAATCCCGGGATAACGGAATTGGAAAAACAATCCCGGGATCCCGGGATTGGCCGTAATTTACAAAAAGCCTGGAAAAATATGTGATTAAGTGTACTCTTGTATATGATGGCGATAATTATAGTAAATGAATACTATTTTGTTTATTAAAAATACGAAACAATGATTTAAATAGCTCAAATGATCAACGGTGAAAGATAAAAAACTGTATTACACTATTAATACTAATATGTTTGGTCTCACATTGGGTAGGGCTTCGGGTATCCAATAAACTAATAAAGCAACTCAAGATTGGGTTTTTGACACTGTTATATGTATTTAAATTGACAAAAAAACTCTTTCAAAATTATCCATAAACAAATATTTCCACCTAAAAAGTAGAAGTAGAAGTACATTTGTTAATGTAGCTGCAGCTGCAGATGAATGAAATTATTAACTCATTACTAAGACAAGTTATGAATAAATCCTACTTGATAAAACAAAACTAGAAAAATAGCTATCCTGTCAATAAATACGGTACTTTCATAATAAAATCATGTAACAATTAGTAAACGATTTCAAATTATTGAGTAAATATTACTTTAAACAAATTCCAATTACTTATTATTATATTGGGATCAAAACAAACTAAATTTGTTCTTAATAAAATTAAAAGATCTATTATCATAAAAAGGGCATAATTATCTGACAAACATCACTTACCATATTCAGGTAAATCTGATTGTTTCAAGTGACTGTTAGACATTGGATTAAAATATAAACCTATAGTTAATATAAAAGAAAGAAACATTTATCAAATCAAGAAGTTTTGATTTATAACTTAATTAAAGTGGTTTTATAGTGATTTATTGAGGTTACATCAATTAGAAACATCACCTGTATTGCTAACTTGAGACAATTTAGCAATATCGAAAATCCCGGGATTCGGCATTTGAATCCCGGGATGGAAGAAACCGTAAAATTTGGCGGGATCCCGGGATTGGATTCCCTAGTTGTGATGCTGTTTGTCTTTTTTTATAACTATACCGATTTTCAATTTGAAACACTATAGTAATATAATAAGATAACACACAGTTTCATTAATTTGCTTGTTAATTGACGTGTCCCCAGAGCATGAAAACGCTTCATATTGGGTAGTGTTGGGCAATAAACTAGAACATTCTTTACGCGGACAGTTTTAATAGAATATTTAATAGAATTTCTCACTCAGTTTTGATCGGCTCAAATGTTCATTTCCTATCAGTCGCTTCACTGACAGTCAATTCAATCATTTTATTGGAAATTGTTTTTATTTCCATATTAAATTACTTACACTAAGCCTTGGATTATATGTTTTTATCAATGGTTTATGTAGTTTTTATTTTATAATAAAATGATGCCCTAATTATACATTAATTTTAAGAAATAAATGTTTTATATTTTGTCAGATTATAAGACTATTTAATTGATGAACAATACTTTATATACAATTGAAACATTAAATCTAAATGGTTCAAAGAATTTTGTTAAATGAGAGCTGAAATGACTTAACTTATTGGACGGTTAAATTTTCCTTTTTGAGAACAAACTCTACATTTAGAGATTAACATTTAAATAACACCAAACTTTTGTGAAACTTCAACAAACCAACAAAAGGAGAAAGCCCATTTATCAGCTTGATGTCAAGTTTTAATCAAAACGTTTCCCGAAACAAGCAGGTGTTGTTAAATATTTTATAGAATATTTCAAAGGTTTATTTTTTCGAAGTGTTTAGTTTTATTGCAATATTTGAAATTGTTTTGTCTACTGAAAACGTATTTGGTTATACAAAACTTCAGAGTAGATGGGGGGGATGAAGGGGTGCTTACAGGAAGTTTGGTTTCTGCAAATAACATCTTAATTAATTATAATAAATGGTATCAGAAAACGGACACATTTACTAACATTTAAAACCTGTAATTATTAGCACATTTAGCCAAGGGTTTGTTTGCCCAGTGTAAGCGATTCAAAGGCCAGATTTGCACCTTTGTCTTTTTAATTTGTGAAGCCCAACATCTGTGCCGCTTTGCTCACTTAACTTTCTATCAATGGAAGTCTAATATTCATGAATTATATGTGGAACCTTGCAGACTCTTCATCCACAAAGGCTTATTAAAATCCATTCATTGGTGTCATTAATTGGATTTCATTGGTTTGAATACGATTAAGGAGTCATTTGCTACAGTGTTATTTATTTGTTTTTTTTTTAGGGGTATCCTTTCTATGTTCTTATGAGGCGATATATTCTAAATTGAAAAATGCTAGATGAAGATTTCAAACGAGCGTTGAGCAAAATAATGAGTAAATAAGAGAGAAATGAGGATTTAATATTCTCGATAAGAATTTCATTCAACAATGTACTGTGTTTACAGCCAGAAAACAATTTTAAATTTGTTCTACAACTGTTTTGTTATAAGAAATTTTCAGATAAATAAATTATTTCCTGTTTTCACACACTCTTTAATGTACCGTAGTAACTGTTATATTTTATTCAAACTGATTGGTTCTAGGTAAATAAAAGTCAAAAACTGGTTTATGGAAGCTTATGTGGTTATGGGCCTTTTAACATGACCTTGAATTTACCGAGACATGAATAGAATTGAAAATTAAATATTATAGAAACTATCAACTATTTTACTTAAATTAATAGAATCCATTATGATAAATATAAAGAATTTTTTTGATGGTGTTATGGTGGGATGTATTACAATCCTCCAAATCAAAAATTATATGGAACTGTATCTGCATACCAAATTGTTCCATAATCGGACCATTTGTGACTTGTGAGGGATTTAGTTGTCCAACCACCCATACAAAGACACACAGGGAGACTGGCAACCATGGTTGAGGAAGAATTAAAAAAAAAATACCAGAAACTAAAATTGTAAAAACGTTTTTGATCATAATTCGTTCTCCACACTATGGAAAGGGGGCAGCAAGTAAACACAGTTTATTAATAATAGTGGATTATACCGGGTGATTGATATAAGTTTGCCAGCTGTTTTACTTAAACAATGTTTAAGCTATTAAAAAAAGTTAAAAAATAACTCCCCTGAATTTTTAATTTTTATACTCTTTAAAATGTGCTCATTTCTCTGATATGTCGGCTGAACTAAAAACTGTAAATACAACCACAAACCCAAACCTTTATGGTGTTTTAGAATTTAAATGTAATTTTAAGACATTTTTATTCTTTGCTATTTTCTCTTGATCTTAGCGGGTAAGAAGATAACCGCTGCAAAAGTACCATTAAACATGCACAAATCAAACTTCAACTGGTATTGAAATCAAACTTATACTGGTGTTTTTTCTAAAACTCTGCTAGTAAATTACAAAAAATTAAAATTTAACTTATTTATCAAACTAGGAAATTTTGATAAATATTTATAAATTGCGGAAAATTAAAAATAATTAACCGGGAAAAGGTGTTTATAAAAAAGTCGATAAAAAGCATTTTTAAATATTTGTATTTCTCTTCTTGGTAATTGTATATTAAATCCCACGGTATTGGAGATGAAAATTTGATAAATGCATTTCTAATGGTGATTGAACTTCACTGTCTATATCACTAAGTTTAAAAGCAAAGAATACAAATGTCTTAAAATTACTTCTAAATTCTAAAAACACCTTAAAAAGTGGGTGTTTTATACAATTCCAAAGTTGGCCGCAATATTGGATAAACAGTTGTATATTGGTGACCAAAAATTGGATGAGGGGGTGTACTTTTGAGGCCTTAGGATTCTGTAAATAACATCTGAATCAATTAGTAGTTGATGGTCAGCTTTTTCCACTGGTAATACCTTCATTTTAAGGAGAAAATACCCCCGTCACAGCAAACCTGCATACTCAGCAAATTTCCAATGCATAATATATGTCTTAAATACCACATAAAGCCGCATACCAATTTGCATAAAAATATATTCATAAATAAGCGATATATACAATTTTAATTATTCTCCATAAGAATAAAATTGGGGATGAGTACGTAGGTTTGCTGAAACAACGAACACAAACAATTGGTGTTTATGCAAATATAAATATAATTCAACTAAGTGAAGCCACATACCAAGTTTGATCAATATTCATTCATAAATAACCGATATATACAATTTGAATTATTCTCCATAAGAATAACATGGGGGATGAGTATGACGGTTTGCTGCAAAAAGGCACACAAAAAATGGGTTTTTATGTGAACATCAATATAACTCAACTAGGTGAAGCAACATACCAAGTTTTATTAATTTATGTTAATAATTAAGGGAGACATTACATTTTACTTATTCTCCATAAGAATAACATGGGGCTGAGTACGCAGGTTTGCTGCTACGGGAATAATCTTTAAAAATTGCTTTTTTTGTGCAAATAACAATAGACCACAACCAGATGAAGCTGTAAACCAAGTCTCATTAGTATACGTTCATAAATAAGCGAGATATAAATGTTTTCTTATTCCCCATAAGAATAACATTGGACAACATACTGTGTTTAGCACTTTCAATATCTCTGTAACCAATGAGAAATGATCAAAACACCAAATTGTGTGTTTTTTAAAGCTAAATCCAATAGTGAAAAGTAAATTTTGATTTAAATAAATATTACATTTAAAAACTTAAAAAAAAATTTTTGGGGTACAAACCCCCCCCAAAAAAAAAAAATACCATTTCAGATGGGGCGATCTGTCTGGTTTTCAAACTTAAAGTCATAAATGCTGCTTTACGCGTTTGTACGAAATTTCATCAAAATCGGACTATTTTTACAAGAGTTATCGCACCCACGGACACATATATTTACATATTTATATATATACAGTTTCAAACGAATGGTGTTTTTAGGTGAAATTCGCTAATATAGGGGAAATTCGCTAAAACCAGACAACTTAATAACAAAATAAATAATAACAAAATCAAATGGGTTAAATTTATCGAAGTAGATCCTCTGATTGTAAAAGCAAGCAAACCGTGCATTAAGAGGATTAACATCTGAGCTGGATCCAACTCAGGCAGAAACTTCAACAATATTACCACAGAAAAACATTTCTGCACCGTAAATGTTAGATTAAAACGCAAACTTTCCGGCAAGCAGTGGTTTAATTGTGGTAGAAGCTTTGGCTCTTAGATATATTAAAACTTGAAAATAGCTTCATTAAATTCTTTTGTTATATTAATAACCAAAGCCACTTTTGTATCAATTCTGTTACTTATTATGCAAACCCTATGTGTTTTTATTCATATTTTTTTATACTACTAATTGGATGGAATTTTAATTTGTTATTAATGTTTATTAAACTATTTGTTTGCAATTAATTGTTAAACAGTAGTTAGTTAAAAAATATATTGATTAAATTCAAACATAACTAATTCAAGTGCAATGAGTTAAAGAAGTAATTACCTTTTTCTGTAACTTTCTCCTAACCTGCCTTCGGGCCTTCATTTTCTGTATTAAAAAATCCATATTTAAATTTGTAAATCCTTGTAATCTTCTGTAAATCTTCTATGATAACTCTTTTCTAACTTTCTGTAAGTTTTCCGCTGAGACTATCCCCCCTTGTAGCCTATCACAAGTCTTCTAGTGCCGCCTCTCCCTCTCTATCTTCTAATCTACTGTACGTCTTCTATTAAGATCCATCTCCCCCCGTATCCTTCTATTAATATTTAATTGAGGACTCTTCTTGTAACATTCTCTGATACTTCAATAAAGACCTTTTATCCCACTAATGTTTTCTTACTGCTGTCTTATTCCATCATATCATAGCCAATTGATTGCGAGCGCTGATCCTGTTAGCAACTCAAGATTACGTTTCTTTAATTTTTTTTTAAGTTTTACAGTTAAATAATACAATAATACTAATTAAGACTAAAACCTTGAATATATTCCTACTTAACATGTTACTATTTAGCCCTTCTAAAGTTTGTCATTTGTCTTGGACATATCATCTGGATCACCTTTCCAAACACAATGAACTCTGATAATATGACTTAACTGTATACATTAGTTGTCTTTTCCATCCATTTATTTCCCTTAAAATTGTTTATTCGTTTTCCTCTCTAATGTCACACTTTTCAGGTTCTCCACATCATTGATGATGTGTTGGAGCCAGTTAGGTCGACCAATCCCGACCCACCAGTCTACAACCCAGATGCGTGGGCTTTCCTCAACCAGTCTGAAAACCTTGACCTTGGGTCTCACCGTGTCAGGTGAGAATACAAGCTCAAAGTGTTTGTCAAAGTACTGTATAAAATTTTGGGATATTGTATAGCTTTTAATGTAGGGAGTTCTAACTAAAAGAAAGTTCTCCTCCCTTCTTGCCTCTCTGAGGCAAGGAGAACGTTATCCAAGAATGCATGGTGATGAACCATTAAGTTTTTGGAGGGGATTTTTGTTTTCTATATAGGTGAACCTACAGCTTAAGGTAAGTTTCACACTACAGGGCCACCGAACATAACATAGCTAAAACTATGGAGATTTGCTGGGATTAAAACCAAGACCTATTAGACCAAAGTTACATGCTCTAGCCACTACACTAGGCCATTTTCCGGGTACTGAGTTTTAGTATACTGCTTGAAATGTGAAGTAGGGCTGGCAATAAGATTTGGTCATTGGATCCGTTGTACCGAAACAAAAATGCATCTCCTTGGGTTTCGAGAGCCATTTGAATAATCACAAAATATCAAAATAATAAAGCAAAAATAAAAACAAACTAGCTGTTAAGACACATCCAAATAAAACTATTGTTGGTTAGGATGATCTTCATTTATACCACTGTCAAGATAACAAATCTTCTTGGTTTTACCAAAATCTCACAGGTCTAAAAAACATCTTCTGTACAAAAGAAAGTAGAAATCGGGAATTATGTGTGAATTTCAGGCCCCCAACGGAGTTGACATTCTCTCAATGATGGACTTGATTATGATGGGTAATCTATAACTGATCTGTTACATTATTTTATATATGTATCATTTAAATTTTGTATGTGAGTAAAATTTAGGTGCAACTTAAAATATCTTGCAATCTTGCAAGATGAATTTTATTATCCATTGTAAAATTTCTAAGTGACCCAAAGAATTTGGTCCATTGTAAGAAAAATTCAGGAATACGGTTGCCCAGGAGCGTTAAACTTTTATCAATATCAAGGATTCACATTTAGATTGAAGCAATGTGATATTATAAAAAGTAAAACACGTGATATTAATAATTTCTAATTAAAATAAAAAGCTTTAATATAATTATTCTGGATACGACACCATTTTTAGTCTGAGAAAATTGTTATTATTTTCTTTTGGAAAGGATTACATGGTAAGTGAGGAGTAGTGACAGGCAGACATAGAGCTCTGCATCAAAGAAAGCTGAGAATGACTGAGAACTGACAGTACAAAGAAAGTAATTAAACTGTTGAATTGGACCGTTTGTGCCATACCAGCTTTATCCCAGGAAGTGCATGTGGGTTTGATTATTATACGCCACCGAGGAAATAGCGTTGTGTATGCGGGATGTGATTAGTATTCCAGGGTATCTGAGGATTACTTCAACTCTCAACTTCACCTCTTTTTGATATTGTCTGAAAACTATCAGTGATGTAAAAGTTAACATTTTTATGGACCAGCAATTTTAAGTCTTATGCTGGTCCTGTAAGAATCTTTTTTGTAACTACACAAAAAATTACACATCATGGAGGGAAGCTTGGAATATTAGAAATTACTTAGTTCCTTTTGCAAACCCCTATTGTTCCTTAAATTTCTTCAAATACTTGAAATAATTGATAAACAATTCATTGAAAGTTGCAAAACAAACTAATCTCCCTTTGATTCTTAGCAACTAAATTCTATCTGCAGTACAAAATAAAAAAATGTCTTAAGTTTACTTTTTTCTAGGGGTTTACAAATTTAATGAAGAAACACTATTTTAACATGTTTGCTACTGATATGTTTGAAATCAATAACTATAGTGCTGACCCACCGAAACTTTGCCTAAGACTGGTGTCCCATATAATAACAGCCACTCAGGCTATTCCAGTTGGCTGAAGTCCCACATGTGTGCCAGTATAACCAAATTTTTAAATGCCTGTAGCATCCTGATGGTCTACTTTTAAGTCTTATATTTAGTATCGTCTTTGGAGATGTCCGGCCCAAATGTGTGATACTTGGTCTCTGGATTCGATGATCGGTGTTCAATGTTCACCAAAGTTGTAAATTTGGTAGTAATATTGTTCAGGGAAATTGACCAATTCACTGCAGTCTGTCCTGTATGTTCTTTTTTTGATCAGCATACTTTAACCACCTGACCAGCTGATATATGAGGCAGTCGGCAGGGAATGTATTAAAGATATTTTAAGGTTTAATAATTTTATTATTGATAGTTTTGATACAAGAGTCATAACAAACATAGTACATAGCTCCAACCCCCATAATATTCCTAACAAATTCTTCTTGAAACATCTAAAATAACTCTGGTCAGGCTCAATTCATGGAAGACTCTAATAACACGTTAACCACAGCGAATGTGTTAATAATGTAATGTCTGTTATAGGATTTTAGTTTAGAGTCTTATTTAATAATCTGTAGACAATTACAAATTATTTAAACTGATCTTAAGTAAAATATGATTATCCTTCGCTATAGTTGGTATTTATAACTACATTTATTTTCCCCTTGCCACAGATCCTTCAGGCAGAGGGTTCAGCTGATGAAGAAAGCTGACATTTTTAAAGCTGAAGGAAGGTATACATTTTTCATCCCAGTTGATGAGGGCTTCCAGGTAAATAACATTTTTGATTTTGTTTCATTTATAAAACATTGAATTAACCTTTTAAAGTAATACTTAATAACCATTATGTATTGGTGGATTAAGGACAGGTTTTAAACTCATATAATCAGTGAGTTATCCAAACCAACACTCTAGCCCGTGATTACAGGAGGGTTTTAGTGAATTTCCTCAGGGAATTTAGTATTATTGTATGTTGCGTGGTAAGTCCTTGGTGAGGACATATGCAGATTTGGTTCGGTTTGGGAAGAGGGACATTGAAACTATCAGAAGTAAATTGTAGTTCCATTGAGGGCAATAACTCTGATAAGTATGAGGGAAATTACAGTATTCTTAGTTTTTCATTCTTAATAATAACTTCAATTCTGATTGTTTTGAACTCTTCTAGAGTATATCTAAGAACCTACAGAGTTTACTGTTGAAGGGGAGAGATATGGAAACAGGGTGTTCATTATATTTGAACCACCATTGGTCCAAATACCTCAGAAACCATAGGATTTACAGACAACTTAAAATTGGGGACCTTACATTGTAGTGCCTATTAAAAATGTAAATTCTGAATTTCAAAATTCGGCCAATATTGCACATTATCAAAATGTAAAAAAAAGACTTTTTATAATACTTTTGGATTTTAGATGTAATATAAAGACATTTTCATTCTCTGGTATTTACCCCTCCCCCCACCCAAAAATATTGGTTAAGGGAAGGCGGCATAAGTTCTATTTTTTCAATTAAGAAATGCGTGGGACGAACTATGACAGTCTTTATTTCAAAAAGGTTTGTTTAGTTTCAGACTATCTAAGAATGAAAATGTCTCATATAATACATTTTTATGTTATTATCTTGATTTACAAATTTATTTTTCCTGGTTTTGAATTATTTCCCACCATTTTTCTAATATGATGGCATTTATTAAATATTTTTTTTAAATTGCACAGTTTTATGAATGGAACATAAATAAAAATATATTTTATCATTCCAAAAATAATAATACAGTAAAGAAAGACCTGAAAAATTAATAAATACCCAATTATATTCACTATGGAACAAAACTGGACATAAATAGTTGGTGTTTCATTCCTTTTGATGTTGTTAACATCTTTATAACAAAGATGTTAATACAAAATTGTATATACCAGTTTTAAAACTATAATGAATGTACTTGTATAAACTTATAGTTAAAAATTACATTGATGCCTGGAATTGTTTGGTAATCAGTTGTAAAAACACGACAAATTCAGGTATCATCACATTGGGATTTTAACAGAAATTGTTATGATAGATTTCTTCTCAGGTGTAAAAGTAAGATGAACCTCTGATTTTCAGCCACCACCCAGACCTGAGAAGATTGACGAGAAAGTCATCGATGGACATGTGATTCCGAGGGAGGTTTTGTTTACCAGTGCGGCAAGGGAAGATATGGAGCACGAAACCTTAGCCTTCACTGACATGCTCAAAGTGACCATCTCCTTCAAAACTGAGACCAGCCTCAAGGGCAGCAAGAGTAAGGATGATGTATTTATTAGTTTTTTTTTTTTTTGTAAAAGAGGGAGATAACTTGTACAATGTTTATAAATAATGACGTTACAAATTTTAATACGGTAGAAACAGTAGGTACAAAATAAATCAAACAGAAATGTATTTAAGTACAAAATTTGTATTTGTCTTTTAACCCTTTGCGATCGAATGGCGAGTATAGGTCGCCGCGCGCCATTTTCCCGAACGCTCGAATGGCGACCTATACTCGCCGTGACGTTTAGCCCGTATGAAGTGCGCTAAAACTAAATATAATGTAATGATTTTATGTCTATTTGCTTCTTATATATTCCTTATTACTTTTAACGTTTATTTTATCTACTCCATGGATTATTTTGTTCTGAAATAAATGTTATTACTCCATGAACTATACTGTCTTGTGTCATCTGCAAGGTCTGATAGTCTGATAGTTCCAGCTCCGATTGTTGTCTGTGGTGTTTAGGTTATGTTTACTCTTTTGTTTAGTTATAATTATGACTAATAAAATTAGTGATGACGATATTTTTGAATGTTTTTTGTGTGTGTCATTTTACTTACAAATAAATATAAATGGGTTTTTACTCTCGTAATCTGTCACATAAAGTACATATGTACTAAAAATATATGGAAGAAAAAATAAAACAGGTATACATTTTTATTTTTATTTCATCAATATACAGTATGTAATCAAAGTGCCTTAAAAATAAACACTCATAAATGCATTTTAAAATTAATTTGGGTAATTAAATATAAAATCTATACAAAATAGCCAAAATTAATTTCGTCTCAGGGTGTCTGGGTGATTTAATTTAATCGACCTCAAAGGGTTAAGGAATTCTCTTATGACCAACTCTTGAAGAGTGTAGTCTTCCTTGCTGTGACCTTCTTCAAATCGTTGTGTGCCAAAGTGCACATATCTTAAACATTGGCAGTGTTTTCATACAGTAAGCCATGAAGATTCAGAATGGCTGGTAGTCCTTTGGCCTTTGGGGGTCTGTTATGATCAGTTTCCATTTCACCTGGTCCACCATGTTTGTAGACCGCAGGGGATAGTCCATTGTTCCTAGCTGTGCATCGATACCTATAATTAGCTAGGGCGGCAGGATCAACCATCTATTTGAGGGCCTACGATTAGCTGGAGTTGATGGGGTGCTCTCTGAAGGTTTGATTGGCTCCTCCTTCCAGTTCCACCTTTCCATCCCTGAACTTCCCTTTCCTTCCTAATATCCAAGAGGAGATCTGTACCCAATGGAAACTTTTAGTTACAACAGTTGTCCATAGTGTGCTGATTTCAAGTTTTAGAACTTTTACTATTTTTAAAGAAATTGTTGCTTATTTTAAAATGTATTGTTTATTTTTCACATTACAGTTCATTTTGAATGTCATCATGATACAAAATGTACATATTTTGACAAAAGACCAAGCCATCTAGTAAAAGTTTCAATATGGTGTGAAAGGTGGCCAATTTACACGATCTGATATGGATGATAAAAGGGATAAGCGGCTGTGTTTTCACTATCACATGCTCTTTGGGATTAGGTCTCCATTATTTTGTAATGAGAAAACCAATTTGTGCTTGGAAAAAACATGCTTGGTGGTTAAGAGTTAAAAGTTAATAATAATTTGACAATTTAAAAAACTTTTTATTTTTTTATTTAAGTTTATAAGCTGTTTTAGCTTTTCTTAATTTTCAAATCAAATGTTTCTTTGTTTATCCCAACTGTACCAGCTTCCAAAAAGCTGTATTCTTTGAAAAATGTTTATGATCTTGTTAATCCCATTTTGTGATTTTCTGAACAGATATGTGAGAGCACTCACCCTACTCACCTCATCAGTGGCGTAACTGCCGGGCCTGCAGGGCCCCCAGTGCGGGGAGCCCACGGGCCTAAGGGGCCCGCAAACCGAAGCGGCGGGGCCCGCGGGCTGAGGAAAAAGCTCTGGTGGGCCCGCATAATGGGATGAAATTATTATATTTAATTTTCAAAACATTTAAAAATAGCAATAATAATAATGTTGTTAGTCAAACTTTAAGAATAAATTTATTTTCTGTCGGCTTAATTTTTAGGTATTTAATGCTACATTGACATGATGAAACTATTAAAAACATTATAGTTAGCCGAAATTGGAACCTTTTGGGCGTTATTAAATCACTAAAACTATACTATGCTGCAAGCTGGAACTGACTGAAGTTATGTATTTGGCGGTTAGGAAGCGTCTGGGTCAATCAACCTTATCCCACTAATCCCAGAATCTAGAATAATGGATAGGGATAGGGTGAAACTGTACAATTATGATAAATGGGGGCCTAAATATAATTTTGCGAGGCGGCCCAAAAAAATCGGTTACACCACTGCACCTCATAATACCTGTTAGTGGTATATTTTAAGCTTTATTGGCCACTGCAATAGCTAAAGTATCATTTGCTTTGGCAGGTAACATTTGATTTCAATAGGTTAGGATGGTACTACAGAAAAGGTCCCTATCTTGAATCTCAAAACTGATATCACTTCTAAGAGAGGGCCTTAGACATTGGCCGTTGACAAATATTGTTATACTAACATGTACTTTCTTTGTTGAAATAGGGAAAAATAAAACACTTAATTTGTGAACTTTTTTTAGCCTATGTAAAGAGTCACACGATAGTGGGAGATAGTAACCATGCGGAAGGAGTCGTCTTGGCAGAGATTGTCAAAGCCAACATCCCTGTCAAGAACGGAGTGATCCACCTGATCCACCGACCCCTGATGGTGGTAGACACCACTGTCACTCAGTTCTTGGAGGTGTGTATCTGTTGTTGTTGTTGTTACTGTTGCTGAATGAGGTCAGGGATGTTCATTGCCCCAATATTAGTTCTTGTTGGACCCACAAAGCTCTTAATAATATTTAGAGTTCACATCTAGGGTGAAAAGGTGAAGCCTTTCTAAAGAATATTTTGTGACCAAACCACAAATAGTTTCTAGCAAACCTCTGATCAAAAGTATGTTTGACATAAAAATTTTATTTTAAAAGGAAATATCAATTTGTCTTCTTGTCTTACATATTCATTAATAATTTAAATGATTTAATCATAAAAACACTTTAATTATAATATATGGTGTTTATGAAAACTTTTTATTGTTTTATATATGGAAAACGTTGTATGTAAAACAGCACACTATATCATTTTATACTGTTGTTGGTTGCGTTGCAGCCTCTATCATGGAGTGGTTATGTTTCGATGTGCCACCATATTCATTACTTACAAAAGCTAGTTATGACTTAGCAAAAGAAAAGAGTTTTAGTTAGGGTACCTTTAGGAGAAAGATTCCGATGCACTTTTATGATTAACAAGTATTTTGTTTGAGTACATAAAAATTGCCATGATCATTTCATGTATGAAATATAGTATTACATTATTTTCAAAAGTAATCATAAAAAATGCCAAATGCTTTACTATTATTGCTGTGAAGAACATATTTACGATGTGACTAACAGCACATCGTGCTATTCGTTATTATCAGGCCACACATCTTATAAATTTAATAGGTGTTAAAAATCAAAGTCAAAAGTGGGTGGTCTGGTTAGTATGTAAACGTGAGCTTCCACCGCCATTATGTGTGCATGTGTGCTCACTCGCGCTCTAGTGGCATTAATGAGGGGATATTGTCTAGCTGGGTGGAGTTATGGACATCTCTATCCAATGAGCACCATCACACACTTTATTTTATGTTCGATCAACTAAACTTGATGTTTATAAACCTAAGCCGAGGTCACAACATTAATCTCAAGCCTGTTACTTTAATAATATTTGTAAATTCTTTGTATTATTCATTCCATTGTTTGTACTTCAAATTTCAGTAATTGTGAATTATTGTAAACTAAAAACACTTTTAAACTAATGTATGAGTGTTTGTGCATTTTCTATTTGAAATAATTATGAAAGCTTATGTGAAATATCATTGATATTTTAGGTGTTTATTGTACAGATTTGATTTATACTTTTACTTTGACTTCTAGATTCTATTTTGGATTACATTTTATTCCTTGCATTATACAATATTCTGCTCTTTCCATACTGCTGTCAAATATTCCCTCTGTTATGGGACTTAAATATTTTCAAAAGGTGTATAAACTTCAGTTAGACAATAGTTCAGTTATTAGTTTAAAGTAGTATGAGCTAGTAGGGCCTCAAGTGGTAACGCTACTCTTTAAACAAATCATATCAGCCGACCTTAACTAGTAAAGTGAAGCTGTCCCCAGCAGAATATAAATGTGGATCGTGTGTCAGCAGCAATATGAATAATACATGATGTCCATTTGAACACAATATTGGAGATTATACTGATATGGGGCCAGCTTAGTTAACAATTCAATCTAAATTACAGAAAAGTTTACAAGCGTAGTTAATCTATTAAAACCTTTCCGTATATTTAAAAAAATTTACCTCCAGTATTTTTGTAAAAGTTTAAGTTTATTGATTGGTTTTTTACATATTTTTGCCATTTTCCCTGACCAGATGAAATTCCTCGTTTTAATTAGTTTTATTACCTTTACTGAGAACTGTTTCTACAATCAGCCATGTGAATTTTAAATGATGGTTATCTTATTTACTATTTACATCATCCATTTGTCATCAAAACTTTAATATTAATAGCTCAAAAGTTTAAACCGCTTGTGTGAAGCAGGGAAATACCCTAATTCAGTCACAGACCAGAGTTTTGCTTTGGCATTACAAAAACATACAAAAAAAACCTCTTTCTCTCCTAATCATGTGAAACACAAATAACCCGGCGCTATGTCAATAATTACATTATGCCTTATTTTATAATTCTTATACTGATATATTTTTCTGTTTCATTGCCGTTGCCTTCTTACGGTGCAGTCATTCAAGGTGAGTTGACATCTGTAACTGAGTTTGCTTTTAGTTTTATATAATTGACACTTTGTGATGTTTGTGATATTAGATACATTTTTGCCAGGCATTGTAAACTTTTAATTTAAGAGATTATAATTATTATTATTAGTATTTCATCGCCATTAAATAAACATTGGCAATGGTGATGCAAATGGTATGGGAATAAGCAAAAGATTATCGGTGTTGTTTTATTTGTAGTTTATTTGATGTTTTGTAGTAATCACAATACTTTTTATGAATTATTTGAAGTAATTTTTATAACCGCTAGTGGTATGTGTTTCAACGTGGTTTTTCTTTTCTTGACCATAGAGCAAGAGCATGAGCATGTTTTGTCTATATATTTCATTTTTGTGTTTTTAATGTAGTAAATCACCACATCGATCTATTTATTATGCGTTGTTGCCTGTAGAATAGACGTAAAACTTATTCTTTTATTTTTGTAAACAAATCTGACAGCTATCTTGGAGTGCAGTATACAAAACTACTGTTTTACCTCTAATATTAGTTTGTATCGCTTTTACTACAAACTGTTAATTTAATTATTACTAGGATAAGTAGTACGCTATTACAAACTGGCACGATTCACACAAATAATAAATATTTTGTTCTGATATACATGTTAGGAATAAGTATGTCATGTATGAACAGTTAATAACAATTTATGGTTGAATCAGTTTCAAAGTATATTAATGCCAAGTAAAATATATAATATTCCAATTGCCTGATATTTATGTTTTGGCAAACTTTTTAAAATAGGACTGGCAACTTATATGTACAATAGATGATCTGAAATATAATGTACATATACAAAAAAAAAAAACATTTAATTATTTGTGCCGTTGTCAACATTTAGCATTATGTGTATTTAAACTTGATGTTTAAGGTTATGTTAATTTACTGCAGTCAGTTTGAAAACGTCTTATTTAATCACAGTGATCAGTCTATAAAAATATAAATATATTCCAATTTTTCTTAGCGAGTTATAGTTATGTCAGCATTTAGATCAGCATCACATTTATTAGGTTACTAAAGAAAACTATTTACTCTCTATTCTATAAAACTTTAAGAGATCCGTCCAGACAACTGGTCAAAAGTGGCAGTTGCTATTGGTAATGATCATCATGCAGTGGTGGTGAAGTAATTCATGACCCCGCCTGGATAGCTTATTAAATGTCCTCGTTTTTTCTAAAACCATGACATAAAGCATATTTTTTATTATAGTTTTTAAAATGTGATAAAATATTTAAATGACCAATCCATTAATTATTATTTCTTAGTGTTAAAGTGCATTAAGTTGAATAATTCAAATTTTGTATCATATTTATCTAAAATCATTATTTTCCAGGCCAAACCCTAGGTTTTCAGTAAACGTGTGTCACTGTAAATAGCTTTTGTCAAAAATTCTATTGCCACACTATATTGCTGCTCACACCTATAGTTCTAACTATAAATGTAGGGTTATTTATAACAATTCCAGTAAAATTGTCTGTATCTAAAATAAACAAATGAAAAATGTTTGGTTGTTATACATAGGGAATTTAATGGTGCGTTTGTTAAACAATGAACACACATCATTTGAGTAAAACAAAAATAAAATATATTTATCAATATTTAATATAACAGTATATCAAATATATGATACTGTGACATACCTATGCATTAGAAGTCGTATAGTTAAACAATATATTGTAGCCGAAAGCATTTATAATTTGAACAGTTTTACAAATATACAATTCTTATTAAAATATTTGTAACTGCATTGTTAAAGGTTTGAATGTTCTTGAAAAAAAAGGTTAAAAATATCAAAAATGTATAATTTTGAAAATTAAATGAAATATAAAACATTGGCTATAACAGTCTAAAATGTTACTACAGAAACTTCAAATTTTCCAGTACTTAGCTCATAGAATAAAAGTTAATGTTATTAAATGGAATTCACGAATTTGTAGCACCAGTTTGAATATTAATTTCAAAGTGCACATTGCATTGCCTTGGCAAATCTCAAAGACATATTGAATCAATTTAGTTGTATGGAGCAATGCTACTGAAACAATATTGCAATAACAGAGCACCACAGTTCATCAAATGTTCAAAGGTATTAACTAATTTATGGATATTTGCTGAATAAATATCTGTTCATAACTAATTACATTTCATTTATTTAGACTTTCTAATGTAGGTTTAAGGATACGTTGTTTTTGGTTCCATCGCTGTAGCCACTATCACTGTATTTTTTCTATTGGACACTGTTGTATTACTGTTTATCAACCTGCTGTCAGAGGTATTGGTCTGCATACTCCTCCCCACAATACCACATCATTCATTTTACTCAAAGATTGAATTTGAATTCTGAGTTGAAAAATACAGTCAACATGCTGGTAAAAGAACCAAATATTTAATAATCGAGCTTGTAAATTAAGTATAAAAATAACATAAATTTTATACTTAACAATAAATAATTTTACTGCTACTTATCCAGATGTATGAAACATTTTAAAGGTAAATATTTACTTTACCCTCAGTGTATGGCTTAACCCAGACAATATTATGACAAAGCAAGACAGGCTGCAGACTATTTTACTCATTGCGTCTTTGTAAAATCACCCCCGAGGTCACCTAATATTTTCCAGATCTCTGTTATTTATAAAGTATTATTATCACATACTATATTGCTGCAGAGAAGTTAAAATGACAATTTGTTTTCTAATATTATGAATGGAAGCTAGCATCGGTAGAAGTAATTTTAAGTCCTTACATTTTTTTATATCAAAGGGCTTTTGTATTAGATCATGTTATTTCTTCCCCAACTCATTATCCCAAAATTGGGGTACTTTGGTCCATATTGTTCTTTTTAAATAACCAAGTAAAAAGTTATAAAACCTTTAAAACCTGTTAAAAACCTTTTAAATATTTATCCTCTTGCCTGTGCGTCTTTTAGTATTTTCAGTAGTTTTCTCCTGGCAACATGCATCTAACTTTTACAAAAATTAAATAAACATTCTAAATAAAAAAATCAAAATTGTGATATTGGGAGATGTTTTGTAAAATTTTAGGAAAACTGGGGTTTTCTAAAATTTTCAACATGTGAAAGAAAGCTTAAATTTTGAATGTAAACCAATTATATAAACTATTCCATAATTTTGAACTAATCGAACAAATGAAATATGTAGTAGGGTATGGGCAAACTGGGGCTCCCCTGTGTGTGGTTACTTCTGATTGAAAACCCAAAATGATGATAAAATTTAGATTTTAGGTTTCCGCAGTATTCTTTAGTATTTTATCATTTACTATTTAGGTTTTTGCTGCTTTATTTGTCAGTTGCTGATAACATTTTTGACCTTTTATCAATAGTATTTTTCAAGATTTTGTGGAATAATGTCCTGATCAAAACCTGAACAGAAGCTGTGATTCTGATCAGGTTTAGCAGCAGGAATTTTTGGCAAGCAACCGGTTAAATGTGCAGCAAAATATCTTAAAAGGTAATTTCACACATACAGTAGAATTTCAGTTGCAAGACCCCCAAGGGTATTGGAAAAACTGTCTTGTTATCTAACTGAAGTTTGTGCTATCGAGCTTATGTTGACTTAAACTCGTGCTATCAAGATCAGAGGTTCCTGTGGAAAATCTGTTTAGCAAAAACATTTTTTAGATGCACCTACGTTACCACATTTTGCATGTTTCAAACTTTCTAGAAATTCAGGGAAAGTCAGGGAATTTGAAAAAGGTCATGGAAAATGTTGTAAAATGCCAAAAGTAAGGGAGAAGGCTTAATATTTTATACAAGTCAGGGAAACACTCGTAAACGCAAAGCACTACTGTGCAAAAATCAAAACTTATTATATTTTTGTTAAATCAGTTTTTAAGGTGCAAAAAAGAGGAAGTGAACCATAACTGGTAAGGCATGATTGAATTGGACAAAAACAAAATGGAAACATTAAAATACAAAAATTAAACAGGAGAGCCAAGACCGATATGGGAGGGATGAAGGCCGATATAGGAGTGTGCACTTTTTTAAATTATCACCAATTGTAAAAAAGTGCACATTCCGAGTCGCGAGTCAGGGAAAATTAACTATTTTGGTTAGAGAAAGTCAGGGAAAATTAAATTTTTTGGTCAGGGAAATCTTTAACCAAATGAAAGTGTGAACCATGTTTTGTTTGAAAACTATTGTTATTCAAAATAGGTTAATCAACAATAAAAATAAATACACGCAGAAAGATATGATTTTAAATTTTTACAAAAGTAACGTATGAAATAATTATTTCCGTTTTCTTTTTTGATTGGATTTCCCAACATAATATCAACCACCTTTTGTTAAAACTCAACAGTCATTAGTTTAATTCTAGATTCCCATCATTTGTTTTCATGAGTGTCCTGAGCAAACAAAGTGGGATAAAGAATCACAATCCGGCATTTTTATCATCAAACTGCTTTGACAGCGAGCATGTGTCCTGTCACAGTTGCTGTACAAAAATGATTTACTGATAAGGCTCATAGGGGGATAGGAGTGAGGTTTTAATATTTAGATACAAGGCCAAGACATTGTTTACTTCAAAACATCCATTCTCTCGAATTTTAAACTGTGGGCACTATGCACAAAGTTGAACTGTGCTAGAAAGGTACCTTCAAGGAAAACTACTATAAAGGGTCACCAGTGATCTGAATTGGACAAAATCTGTGATAGAGTTTTTTTTTTATTGAATTACGGTCGTGCTGTTGAGATATCTTTAACTTATTCATGATGTATGCCTCTTGAATCGAGATGATTAAATATAACATTTTACTAACCTAAATCCATCGTCGATTCTTTGATTCACATTATTGTGACTCGAGTTTCAACCTTAAAAGGCCATTATCAAACCCCTGATGTCACTCCATAATGAAAGTCGTTGCTTCAAATAACATTAAATAATACACAACACATTTAAAACAGTACGAGGCACAATACACTACAAACATTGAACACAAGGTTGATTGTTCCGGCCGGCCGCGTATTACCAAACTCAGTTCTGTTACCTCGCACTGTTTTAAATGTTTTGTGCGTTATTTAATGTTATTTGAAGCAATGACGACCTTCATTATGGAGTGAAATAGTTTGACATCAGGGGTTTGATAATGATCTTTTAAAGTTGAAACTCGAGTTACCATGATGTGAATCAAATAATCAACGATGGATTTAGATTATTGACCTGTTATATTTCATATCTTTAACATGATGTGTATTATGACGAACAGAAGAGGATTAGAAAAATGCACTTTTCAAGTATGCCATTGATGATCCTAGTATTTTTTCCTGTAATGAACTGCAACTTTAAAACATTATTCAGATTAAACCCATAATTGATCATTTTTTATTTGGCTTCTTGTGATTTAAACAAAACCTTCTTTGGCCTATTTATTTTTACAATAAGTTCATTTATAAGCAAAAGCAAAAGCTTTACACAAGCTTTAAAAAAGTATGCGCCAACGTTAATTATTTGTTCTATTAAACAAATTCTCACATACCTCATTAAAAAAACAATGCAGACCAATACCTCAGAACAACTACAGCCCTCACATGTTTCTCATGGTTCTTTCTCTATGTTTTCTATGTGCTTTGCGCATGTCGCATGGGGGTCTTCAGGGATTTGTAAGTACCCACACTTTTCACTTGCTTTTCATTTTTCACACTTTTTTGGTTTATTATGAGTTTGTCTCCTCTATTCTTCTTTTACTGGTTGTGTTTTAAGTCTTAGACACTCTATCTCTCAATATTTTTGATACAAGATTAATTTTTGCCTTTTGGTACACTAGTGGTATTTTTACTTTCGGTATTATTGGTAAAAATTTTAAAAGTCTTATAATTTTTTAATCTTAGGAAGGTATGGTATTTATTTATTTCATATCTATATAATGGTCTCTCCCTGTAGAGTTTAGATTAATTTCATGAATATTAAAACAGAGAAAAATTCAAATTAATTTTAAAATTTACAAAAAAGCCCCATCAACAATAGATAAATATAATAGATTTGGTACTAGAACACCCATTGCAAATATCATTCAAGGCAAAGCATAATTAAGGTTCGGCCAGTTAAAACGCATCCTGCACGAGAATATTTTGGACATGTAGAAGTGGCAGCAGTGGTGGGAAAGTTTGCCCACTTCGCTATAGTCCACGTGGCCCTCACTTTGCTGTCAGAAATTTAGTGACGAAAAATATGGAACAATTTATCAAAGTGTAATTTATGGCTAATCTGTCAAATAATTCTATAGTTGGGGCACTGAATGCCAAGTTTTGGGGTAACTATCCAGTCTTCCTTAACCCATTAAAGGTGGTAAAAAACATGGCGGCACAGCCCGCAGCAGCCAGAGTTATTTACCGCAACAGGCGCTATGTACAAGTCTTATAAGATCGCACACGATCATTATTCACTGCTATGTTATATTCAAAGTTATAATTTGTTATATCAATTTAACAAATTATTAAATAAATAAAAACAATAATAGACTAAACAATGTAACGTAATTTATAATTTTCGCTCATATCTCAAACAAAACTCACTCACAACTGAATAGCATGGGCGAAACTGAAAGCAGAATATCAAGAGCTCATCCACACCCAATCTGTCAGATTCAATTGAAAAATCATATCTGCGCACAACCTAGCATCAATATTAAGAAACACAACCAAGTTTGATAAACACAGAACTTTGAACTTTGGGTATTTCGGCATTCATTCCACTCATTGCGTGGACGCAGACGCCGCATCATTCACTCGAAATGAGCTAAACAAGATGATTACTGTAATGTTAAATGTCTTATATTATATCAGAAAAAAATGCTTTAGAAAAGAAGATTGCCAATGTAGTTTGGCTTAGATAAATAGTTTGGACATTGATATAAATTATTTAAAATCAATAACAAGATTTTACAACAGATTCAACAACTGATACATCAAGCAAGTTTAATTTTGGCTTAAGTTTTTATTCAATTCCATTCTGTTTAAAAGAGCTCAACAGTGCCTATTCAGATGAAGATTTAAAAGCCTGAAACGATTTGAAATATTTAACAGTTGGTTATTTCTGTAGTATTTCAAAATTTGCAATGCTAAAACTACGGAGTTCAAGGAGAGACCCCTTTCAGGAGGAATAACTGCTTGCAAGTAGTAGTAAATCAACTGGAATGAATAACGGTTCTTTTGGTTATTTGTTATGTTACATTTGTATCCCCGGTTTGATCTTCTTCAGGGAAGTTGAGTGAATGCTTAATATATTGTAGAGTAGTTGGTAGTGTAGTTTAGTGATATGTTAATGTTAGTTTATTTAATGTTTCAATGTAACTTTCAGTTGATTTTAAATAGTATCTTTCTAGAGCATTAAAGCTGAAAACTGATTCACTTTTAAAAAGGTATCTATTCTTTATTGTCTTGTAACATAGACTGCATGTTAAATATAGACCATTATGAGGTAATAGTTTATTCACCAATAGGCATGTTCACCTCTAAGTGGTTCAGTAAATATCCAACAAAAATGAAAAATGAAAATGCTAATAAATACTCATCCTTACTGAGTAAACTATATATGAGAAGTGTATTTTTTGTGGTTAACAGATTAAATTTTGATTTAATGTTGACTTTTTTTTCAATGTTATCAATTTTTTAAATTAATATTTATATTTTGAATACTCTATTTTACAAAAGAAAAAAGTAGTATATTTTGACAGTTACTGATTAATTATCTGTGCAAATAAATTCAATAATGTGAACTAATTGAACAAGTTATTTTATCATAATACATAAGAAAACTGTGTTGTAAAATCTTCCCACCCTTTCCAGGGAGAAAAATGTTTATCCCTTTGTGCTTGTACTTCTTTAAAATTATGTAAAAGCTTTTAACAAATCAACCCTTTGAATTAACTTAATTTAATTATCTGGTTTAAAGACTTAATTTTATTAGTTTTAATCCTCTGCCTTTTTATAACTGTTTTAATACCTGGTTTCAGGTATTATCTATAACAAAATACTTTTATGAACTGACCCAATGACCAAACTGTTACAGTATGGCTAACTTTAAATGTATTCTAGGAATCAAAGTAAAATATGTTGGTTTTTTCTTTATTTTATAATTTAAATATGTTTTTGTAAAACACATGATGGGCTTAAATTTCACATTCATGTTTCAGTTAGCCGTCAATGTATGAGAACTGTTTGGAAAGTAACTTAAAGCAACAGCTAACAGTAACTTTAAGCAGTAAGTTGTGGCCGTCCCCGTAGCTGTTCAACTGGATCAAATGGTCTCATGAACAGCTTATTCCTATGGGCGACTCATCAAAAAGCAGTAATAAGGTCTACAAGGTGATAAAACGACTTGGCCTGTCTATTGATGACAAGTTAACCTTGATACCTTTCATAGACGATCTGCACCAAAAATTATCGTATCCAGAGTAAATTTCGTTCAAAGAAAGCTAATTTACACTGAATTACTTATTACCAACCTACCTCGTCGATTTTTTTGGGCCATTCTCCTAGCACCGAGCAGGTTCTGTTATTCTAGAAGTCTGCAGGCAGAATAACAACATCTAATAGCCTGCAGGAGCACCATAAACCACTTTTTGATCAGCTAAACTGTTCAATAAACAAATCAATCAAAAACTCTTTCCTTACAAAACTTAAATATTTGTAATGTCATCAATATTGATTTAAAAAGCAGTTTATAACCAGTTCAATGTAAGGATGTCTCTCCATCGTAGGAACTCGTCCAGGGAGTAGAAGGGGTTCTTCACCAACCAGATCTGAGATCTCTCTTCTCTGATTCCTCCCATTATGGATTATGGATTTCCCTGCCGATGCATGTTAGCTTCTTCTCATACATGTGCTGTGGGGAAGTGGTAGCTGATATTTGGACTCATATCTGGTGTTGTAACGGTGGATCTCTGTTCCTTTTTGTAAAGCTTTCCTATCTACATATAGAATCACCTCTCTGATTCAATGACTGAATTTTTAGTTGGGTGAATGCTTCCCTGCAATTTTCTCTCCAATTTAAGCCTTTTATAATTCGGATAGCTCTCTTTTGAAGGAGCAGGATACAATTTAGATTTCCCGCTGTAGTTCCTACCCAGACCCCAAGGCCAGATGTTTAGTGTGACTCAAACAGTGTGTGGTGCTTTTCATGGTATTTACTGCTAGATAGATTTTCATGACAAAAATTGATGTGTCATATTGAGTGCAATGAATGAGTCAACAGCCAGTCTAGATTCTCTCCAGAGAGAAGCAAGGTGGTGTCTCCTGCATATATCAGTGGAGTGCAGTTTATAGATAACTCATACTAGATTGCCTTATTCTTCTTGTAAATTCTCTGATCCAGAACTAAAAAACAACTTGTACATAACTATGTCACAGCTACATCTTGCACTCAAAGAAGAATATCAATGTGCCTAGCTGTAATAATATAAACAAAACTAATGAGAGCTATCCAGTGATGGCCTATAAATTGAACAACAAGTTGTGGAGCACAAGAGAACTTAAGCTGAAGCTGAAATCAATCCAAATTAACCTCCTCCCTCCTTAGCCCTGAGAGCTGAAGAAGAAGTGTTTTTACTCCATTGATGGGTATTGTGATGCCAGCATGGACATCATTGCTGTAGACTTTCTTGCCAATCGTTTCTTCATTGTGGATGTTTGTTCAGCCACCTTCAAATCACCACAAGTAAACCCATTCCCTAACAACTGCTTTAATGATAACCTTTGGCGATACACAGTGCAAAGTTCTAGGTGATCTACTGCCGCCAAATTTGTTCTTTCAAAAATCTAAAAACAGAACTCACTTTGCACTTGGTGGGACTTTTGATTGCAGAACCCACTTTGGTGCGAAAAAAAATATTATTAGCCGTTGCACAATTACCCCTATGCCACAGCGAGATGCCGAAATATCTAATGTACATTTCTGTTTAAAAGTTATGACAGTATTTCACTACATCTCACATAGAATAGGTAACTTTCCAAACAGCCCTCGTAAAATTTGCTCTTAACATCTCAGTTATATACGTTAAGCAACTAATAAAAAATAAAAGTAAAAGTGCTGTAGAATATTTATTTTGAATATCCAAAAAAACTACTTGGGAGTTTAAGTTAACAGATTTAAAAGGGTAACATGTACTACTTTATCCAGACTATTCACGACCTGTTATAGTATACACAAATTCTAAATCTATCTCTAATACTTATTTTTAGGATCGAGAAGATGGACCTTTGTACAAGTTCTATGAAGTTATCCGTGATACGGAAGGAGACTTCATGGACCGAATTACAAGGATGCGTGAGCTCACACTGTTCGCTCCTTCCAACACTGCATGGCTTGACTCCAACCTCAACAACTTGGTGCGAGATCGAGCAAAGATCAAGGAGATTCTCAACATGCATTTGATTGAGAAGCGCCTTACCATGGACCAAATCACGACAACCAACCTCCAATCGGTAATTATCAAAAGGCTGGCAGTCACGCTGATATTAATTTACCCTCAACGTTTTTATTTATTCAAAAATGTCCCTCAGATACATTTTAATTGTTGTTCGTTATTAGACTATAATGCCTTAAAAAAGTATTTATTAACATACCATGTAGTATATATATTTTTTTACCATGTAATCCAGTAAATACAACCATGAATCATTTTGATTCTTTTATTATCTCACTGAACCTGATGATTATCAGTGTGACCAGTCAAAGTCGATTGCCTTCTACCATCTTGTATATGTATACAGTATAAGGGTAAATATAATTGAAGTTTAAGCAGTTTTTTAATTACATACAGTGTAGTGATGGTCAAAACCAGAAATTTCGAATCTCGAAACCGAAACCGAAACTTACAAAATCGAATCTCGAATCTCGAAACTCAAATCGCGAAACCCTATTTACTTGCCTGGGTATGGTTATGAAAAATAAATCCAGAAAAATTAATTAAAACTAATTATATATTTTGGTTAGAGTTGTTCTTTTAGAAATAAAAAATCAATAATCCAAAAAAGGTGAAGGTAGACGACCGATGACAGTAGGCTTTTGACCTTTGCATTATTGATCGAAACACGGGCGTGATTTCTGTTAAAAAAACAACAATAAAGACACAAAAAATCTCAGCAGTTTCGAGTTTTGATTCTCGAAACTCACCAATCGAATCTCGAAACCGAAACTTTTCCAAAGTTTTGGTGGTTTTGAGATTCAAGTTTTGGTTTTGACACATCACTAATACAGTGTAAAAGTAGTCATTAGAATATTAAATTTGTTAGCGATATTAGTTTTATTTTCGTTAATGTTCCTCCTACATATTTTAACCGCTTTTCATTTTAACTCAATAGTCATTGATGTAGTTTGAACATGTTTATTTAGTCTTGATTAATGTCCTAAGCAAAACAAAGCGGATACAATAAACAAAGTACAAATTCAGAATGTTTACCCTCAATCTGTTATGAGGTGTGTGTACAACACCTGCCACAGTTACTGTACACTGATCGCAGAGCAGGTAGTGAGCAGGTTTTGATATTTAGGCCTAAGCCAAAGACTTTGTTATCTTCAAGTCATCCATGATGTGTGACTTATAGCTTGATTTTGAAATTTCTGTATTAATTGAATTTCTGTATTATTTGCACTTACATTTTGATGAACACGTCTCAGCAGTAGGTCATCATGAGCAATGTCTGATGTATGGATACTTATGATGGCTTGATTCCAAAACTTGTTCATGATGGTAAATTATTTGGGTTTGAGAGTAAATCTTGAAAACCTGTTCTGTTGAGATTGAAACCGTGGGAGCTATGCCCTAAAATAGTTGAACTCGTGCTATAAATATTCCTTCAAGTAAAACTAAGTACAGTACTGTAAAGGTTTGCAAGTGGGATCTGAGTTGGACAAAATTTACTATTTTGAACCAACAAGAGTCAAGCTGTAGAGGTATTCATAACATTGAGTGTAATGGCGAACTCAAGAGAATTACAAATATTCACTTGTTGTTACCATAACTGAAATATTGAGAGGTTCTATTGTAGTGTAGACTGTAAATTTGGCTTAGTTACCTATTGGCAGAATGGTTGACAATGTTAGTTACCTATTGGCAGAATGGTTGACAATGTTAGTTACCTATTGGCAGAATGGTTGACAATGTTAGTTACCTATTGGCAGAATGGTTGACAATGTTAGTTACCTATTGGCAGAATGGTTGACAATGTTAGTTACCTATTGGCAGAATGGTTGACAATGTTATTCTCCTCTGTGCGCACTCCCCCTACATTTTCAGTTTTAAATATTGTAAGTCATAGGATTTTCAGTTTTATTTTTGTTTTAGTAAATATCAAAAATAAATATAACCATAAAACCCTTGTAATTTAACCTCCTTGTTACCTTAGAACTTGTTAAATAATAATGTTTAATTCCATACATTTCTTAATCTTAAAAAACAATAAATTCCATCAGTAGAATAGTTAGCCGTCATGAGTGTAATGCTTAAATAAAATGTTTTATAATATCTACAAAAATACTTTAATTTTCACGAACACAATGATTAATTGTGATTTGTTTATGAAGTAAGTATAACTGATACGATTTACTTTATACAGAGTATTCATAAGTTACTGACCCACACTTTAATAGGTTATTTTTTAGATACAAAATTAAACAAGGTTCATTGTATATTGTCCAGTCCTACCTTGCTTAGTACAAGTTAAAAATAGGAACATTTTGAATGGCCACCATTTTGAAACTGGAAAGTGTATTTATTTTAAATCTGTTGATAATTTGTATATCACTAATAGAAAAAAATAAATGTGCAGAGTTTCAGTCTGATATCTTAAACCACTACAGAGAGAAAATATAAAAAAACACACAAAAGATAGACAGACAACTAAAGAAGATAACTATATATTACATAATGAATATTGTTTGATTTGATCTAAAGAATAATCTGGTGAAGTTTGGATCAGTAATTTATGGACAACTTGTATAAATAGAATATTTAAACGTAACATTTATTTTAAACCATTTTTATGGTCTTACAATCTAATTAATTTTGAATAGCACTCTGTGTTGTTGCACAGAGATTTATATTATTATTGCTTTTTTATAAAGTTATAATATAAAAATACCAACCATAATTCATTTTTAAAACCGTACTATAGACGAGTTTACTAATTCGATTCTTCCTTCCTCCTACCCTTTTTTCTCCTCTTTTTCCTTTTCATCCTGCCTTTGTTTTGTTGGCTTGTGTCGTTTGGTTGCTTTTCCTTGTTTCCTCGTCATAGCACATCTTGTTCAAGGTTCCCACCCTGGCCCCCCGCAAGAGCCTATATTTCAATGTAGTTACCCACGGCCACAACAAGACGTTGACAGTGGAGGGAGGTGGAGTCAATGCGACGGTGATCCAGCCCGACATCGCAGCGACCAATGGCATCGTCCATATCATCGACAGAGTTCTCGGGGTTCCGTTCACCACTGTAGGCAGAAAAATTGCAACAGACCCGATGCTCAAGTAAGTCAGATTGTTGTTCCATATGTTTATCTTGTGTTGTATAACTTCCCATTTCAAACGTTTAAAAGCACGGACTTGCAATCTGATGGGCAAAGGAGGCAAAATGTAAATTACGGAGAAAGAAATGATAAGTTTTCTTAAAAGTAATGACTTGTATTAAACCACACTCTGTGCTCTAGTTTTGAAATATCTCTTTATTATACTTTCAACACCTATTAACCACCTTATTGTTTTTAAGAGTTGATTACTGAAGTTTGGTTTTGGAGATGATTTCCAAATTTACCTTAGGATTTTTTTTATTGAGTTGTTAGGTACCTAATTTCAAGCTGTGCATCATTACAACAAAAATCGTTCAACAAACAGTCTTACTCCTGTTTTTCACAATACCCTATTGAAATTTCATCAAGGTTTAAAACAATCTCTTTATATAAACTAGGGTAGAAAAGCGTCCCAATTTAGAAACAAATATTGTTAATCAATTACCCCAGTTTCATTAACGAATGTCCAGCAAATTAATTGTTTGTCAGGACAGCTACGTAAACAGCCTGATTAAATAAAGCTAGCAAGAGGTCAGTACGAGACACTAATTATGTGTCCCGGTTAACTAAGAAAACCTGTTTTTAATGAAATTTGCTTTTATCACAGTTACCTGCACAGTTAAAACCGTTTGTGGATTTATGAATAGAAATACTGTTAGAGGGATATTAGAATGTTAAGTTTATTACAAAACAGTGTTTAATGTGATTCCAGTTAATTTTCAGGCTTGTATATACTGGGTGGCGCAAAAGGAACGGTCACTTTTAAAATAAGTATAACTTCTATAATTTTCAATATAATTTTAATTTATTTATATTTACGGAATCTTCATGTAACCCAATTAAAGAAAATCAGTTGAAACAATGTTCATTGCACCCGTTCACATACAGAAAATAACTTCCTTCTACATTTATGCACATCAGAAATTCTCCATCACCTTCACTACAGTTTCTCTTTCAATGGCCGCTACTTCTGAACAGATGGTGTCCTTTAGATCATCTTGTGATCGAGGTTTTTGTATGTACACTTTTGACTTAAGGTATTCCCAAAGAAAAAAGGCACAGACTGACAGATCAGGTGACCTAGCTGGCGAGTGAACGTTACCGAAGCGAGAGATGACATGATTGGGGAACATTTGTTCCACAACGTTCATTGAGTCGGCTGCTGTGTGGGCTGTGCCGCCATCTTGCTGAAACTACATTTTATTGCTATTGAACCTTAACCTTTGAAGTGGGTCTCAAAAAATTGCGGAGGTATGTTGACATATCGCACTGAGTTTACTGTGACTGTAACACCATTCTCTTCTAAGAAATATGGACCAACAATCCCGATTTGGATGTTCCGCACTAAACTGACACCTTGGCAATGTGAAGAGGTTTCTGGTGAAATTTTCTGGGATTTTCAGCTGCCCAGTACCTGCAGTTTTGCTTGTGTACGTAGCCACAAAAAAACACATACATAAATGAAAATAAGCCTCATTCGACATCATAAGCACTACATCTTCAGAGTACAACACACCTAGCGTTATTTCACAAAAGCAATTAGGGTGTTCATAATCATGTTCATAAAGCTTCTGAGTGATCATTATTTTATACTGGTGAAACTCACTGTGTAAAATGCTCTGTAGCGAGCGACAGCTAAGAACCTAGGGTAACATTATAGCACGCCGCCTATAGTGGACCGACGGGGACTCTGAAGCACTGACGCTCTATCATTTTCGATGTTTACTGGAGAACCCCTGTATGGGACCCAGTCGGTTTGACATTCATTACAGATCCTGTTGTGTGAAATGCAATCACCCAACATCGTACTGATCTGCGATCAGGGATCGGTGCCACATTAAAACGTTGCCGAAAAAACAAAATATTCATTGTATATAAAGAAATGCTCTACAGCGAAAACGCGATGCTCATCATACCACTGCGCCATCTCGGGGCAAACTGGGCATTATGACCGAATACCTGACCGTCACCAACCTCTGGTCCCCCCACGACTACTACGCGCAGTTCAAATAAGACAATTTTGTTTGTGCCACCCAGTATGATAGATTAGGATTTAAGGATAAAATGTTTTGTACTATAATAATTTTCCTGCATTGAATCATTTTAATATGCTCATTTCAGGTTTTTATTCAAACTACATTTTTTTAACTAAATTTTTATTAGAATGTTTTTTTTACAGTTAGCTTGTAATTGTCTTCAGTTTTCGTGTTAGTTAGCCTCCGAATTGCTGGGAAATACTAAAAAGTTATTTAAATAATTACTTTAAACAAATTCAAAAATTGTGCTGCGGCAACTAGTTTCAACTTCTAATATGAAGTTATCATCAGGTTGGACAAGGATGTCCTATTCTCTTCAATTGAAGGTCATAAAAAGTACATGTATTTTGTATTATTTGTTACACACAAACATGGACACAACGGGCATAGTTCATTGACATCCTGGATGCTTATTTACTGTTCCATGCATTTTTTTCTTTATCGCATAATGTCAGAACTTTACGCATCCGGTGAATTTAATCTCACAAAGGATGTCTCCTGCATGATGCAGGCAAAGCAGGGACTCCCTGCTTCCATTCGTTTTGTGGTGGGGTCCTGAGAGGGTTGCTCTGCTCCCTCAGTTTGTTTACAGAGTACCTGTGACATAGAAAAACTATAAGTATCATTAGCGATCCTCTGCAGATCGACGGGAAATAATCCCTCGAACTAAAGAGTATTTTTCAAAACTATGAGTCAAGTCGAATATTCTAATTTTTGAATGCTCGCCCACCTCTAATCCTCCAAACACCTCTAAAGTTATGACACCTAAACACCTCTACACAACATGACCTCTTATGTCCGCGACATTATTAACGTGCTGGTTGTCTCGATCGTCAGCAACTTTTCTCCCTGGTAGGGGGACCCCCTCCTCACTGTATTATTATTCCCCCCTAAGGACCAAAACATTTATGGCCACCTTACACATAAACAAAGGCACGTCAAGTCACAGAGACCTCCCCCTCCCTTGACCTTGATTATCCTATGATTCAAGGAAGAAATAATATAGAGTAAATGTCAGAAACGGTCTCATGTTTAAGAGGGGGAATGGGCGGCAAACTGGGCCTTTGCACAGTCGCTAAAACTGACGGGCCTGCATCAGTATAAGATTTACTAAATCACAATGTTTCCTCTATTCCTTTTCTGTTCAGATCTCGGCCATTTAAATATAATACTTCTGCCAATTATATGCTTATGTAAATTTTACATTGTTTTACCTGGAAATAAACGTAGATTGCTTCTAATTTGTTTTTAACAGCCTTTTTTGATAAATGTATAAAATTCCTTGCATATAGTCTTGCACAGCTTATAAAAAGTACTTCATATGATTGTGATTTACAGGAAAGTATATTCATTATCATTTTACTATTAGTATTTTCATATTAGGAAAATATTAGCTTCTTTTCCTCAGTTGAAGCCATGGATTTGACAATATTATTACATGTTTCAGTAAAACATACCAACTGGGCAAGACTAACAACTTTAATCTGCAGTTGGATGATACCAGTAAGAAGTTCACTTACTTTGTACCACGAGATTACGCCTGGACACGGATGGAGGCTCGTTACCCCTCTGCACATAAGAAGATGTTCATGAAGGACTTTGGTTACCATGTGAGTATTTTGTGTTTCCTCTAATGATACAGGAACTTATATAAAATTGTTTCAGTTATACGTTGCACTAGTGTAATGTAATTATGACTTTTGTCAAGTTGTACTGCCTGAGAATTTATAAGAAAAGATTAACCCAACCACCTACGTGTTTCTCTAAGTATTGCAGGGTAACATACTGAATTCTATTCCTCAAGTTCCATTTCCTTGACAACTTCCTCAATCACTACATATTCTTCATACTGGTCATAACCTATACTATTGTTACTAATTGAGTACCTATTGTACGATCTCAATAATTCCCAATAATACGTTCAATTTTGATGTTTTGCAAACTTTTGCGACCAGCCACTTTTTGTGTGGAATATTCAACAACATAGCTGTACAAGTTTTGCCAATCTTGAAAGTTAAATAAATGGATTTGTAAACTATTCAAGGTAATTGCTGTTGCTATAGGTAATTTAAAGTTTGTCATATAATTGTGTTACCTGTTGAGAAAATGAAAAACTACTAGAAGGCATAATAGTTTTGTCAAAGTCAATGCCCAATCACAGTGCCTGATGGGTATGGCGAGCTATCAAATTTGGCAAATGGGCTAACAAATCATCAAAAAAAACTTAACTAAAATCCCCATTTTAATTTTGTCAAATATAGTCAGTAATGATATGGTAGAAAAGATAATATTTTTGAAGGCTACAATTATCTGCTTTGGGCAACCTCTGTTACTTCTTGATTGGATAAAATATCTTCTGAAGAGTTATCACTTTATAAAAGCAGAGGTGCCCATCCCCCAATCCTCATGGCGCTATTCCCCCCAAATGTGGCTCCTCCTCCCCCCCCTCGTTATCAGCAATATACTTTAACTTTCACTTTGTAGCTCTTATGTTGTGACAGTGAATGAACTGAACCTACATACCTACAATAAAGTTGACCGCGGTGGGGGGGGGGGAGCGACCACACTGAGATTCTCCCAAAACCGAAAGAATTGTACAGACACAGATAATGATGATGGCGACAATGAAAAAAAACCTTAGTTATATATTAGGTAGATTATCTACTGTACTACCTATAGTACAGTTCACGCAAAAAATCTTTCCCCTGGAACAGCTGACAAAAACCATTCAGACGGTCTAGGGGAGGGCAGGGGGTCATTAACAATAATTGCATTAAATTAGCATCACAGAAAACGTAACCCTAAAAAAACAGTAACATGTGTTTTTGCTATTAGGCTATTGTTTGTTGTTGGTAAACAAATTGAATGCTGTAGTAAGATTGTTTTGAATAATCAAAACTGATTTCTCAGTTAATTCATAATACATTATTTTTAGCGTTTGTTTGGATTTAGAGATGCATTTTTAAAAGATATATACATCTTGGATTAAATGTTTAAACGTTCCATCATAACCATGAAATTAATTCCTGGATGAAACTAAAAGGTCGGCTACTGCTTGTGGACTTGGGCTTGACTTGACTTTGGCTTGTGAACTTTTGATGCAGAAAAACTGTGGGTAATTTTCGTGCCTATAAAAAAACTCTGGACGTTCACTTCAGAAGAAGCAAGAAGCATAAAGCTAATTTTCAATTATGGAAACCAAGGTCGAGAAGTACCTGCATTCAATAACTATCAATGAGTGAATTTGTGAGAAGACATTATTCTATTTTAAAAAACGATTTTCAAAACAATATATTTATAAAATAAAGACTTTATAGTAAAAAAAATATATGGGAGGAATTGTGTAAGGTGGCAAAATAAAATGAATACTACAAAAATAACATATTTCTTGGTGGAAGTAGACAGTTTAAGTGGAAGGATTATAGTTAGGCCGGAGCTACTACACTGACCAATGATTTTACTGACAGTGATAATGAACTCACTAGAGACTGATGAAGAAAATCCTAGGCTTTTTAACTAAGCTGTTTTCCATGAATCTGCGTTACAAAACAGTCAATATGGAAAATGTCCACAATTAAGTGTTCATATATACTTTATTAATATGTTGTAGGCACTGAGCTCTATGTTATATCTGGAGTCACCACTCCGTGGTGAAAAAGCGTGCCACTGTGTTTATGGTCAGGTGTGTTTTTGACATTTTGGTGGTATAGTTATTTAATTTCCTATTGGTTGAAATTTTGACATCGTCCACCCAATGTATTCTGATTGGTCCAGTTAACGTCAAAGTGACAACACAATAGAGCAAAATGTCTGTGTTGACGGCACGTTTTTGGAAAATATTTAGTCGGGGAGAGATGACTCAGATATAACATAGAGTTCATTGGTTGTAGGCCAGTAATTAACTTACTAGCTGCTAATCCCGTGCTTCGCAAAAATTCAGAGTAGAAAAACTAAGCAGTTTTGTGTGCTGCATTCCGTGGTTAACCCGTGGAACTACTTCGAATCAATATCAGCTGTTTGTATTTTCATCTGCTCAAACAAAAATTAATGTCCATAAGGAATACATGGGAACTTTGAACTCCCGTAGGGCAAAGCCCTATAGGATTTTCAAAACAAAAATAGGCCTATGTGTTTATTTGGTATATAAGGAAAATTCCTGTAAATTTTCATGCCAATCGGTTCAGTATTTTTTGAGTGATTGAGGAATAAAAGGTAGACAGACAGACACACATGTAAGGATTTAGTTTATACTACAGAATTTTCGACGTGTTTTCGCCACCTCACATACATAAATAAATATTTAATTATCATGAATTTTGTAAGTAGTTAAGATAAATTATTTGGAAATAAGCAGGTTATCAGTACAACTTGGGTATTAGTATGGACCAAAATAAAATAAAAAATATATAAATCCTATAAATCACAAATCATTTATTTGAATAATACCACTCCCCATCTTTTATATTAACTAGAAATAAAAACTTTGATTATTTTCTGTGTGGTTATGAATAGACAATAGTGTGCTTAGAACCTGGATTCAGTAGACCTAGAATTTAAAAAGATAAAAACATAACATAACTGACTGAAGTTACATTTATATCAATCCGTTATGTTCATAACAAAAGTATTATTTTTAAGTCTAAGTCCTCTTAGAGTTCAGAAAGTTTAGTTAGGTTGCAAGCATAAACTATAAAGAGAAAACAGTTTCAAGTGATTTTTTTAGGTCAATGTTTCAATCCAATCTGGTTGTATAATCAGAAGCATAAATGCCTAGGATTATTGTAGTACAGGAACATTTGCCTTCTCTCAGAAGAAAGGTTATTTCGTGCATTTTATACTATAACAATAATTTGCCAACAATATTATTTATTATTGTCATCCTCTCGTACAAACACGAATTTTCAATTGTGATTCACAAATTGTCACATTTATTTATAGTTTCAAAAATCCCCCTCAACAATTGTAAATCCCCCCCAAAAATTGTTTTGATGGCACTCTGAGCGCCATCTCCTCCGTTCTGGGCACCCCTGTATAAAAGGACCACTTCTCGTTTTCAAGGGTATACTTTTTCCTGTGTAAATAAGTAATTTTTCAAAGGTAACAATAAAAAATACTGCTGACAAAATATATAATTTAAGTGAATGTATTTAGGTGAAGCAGATTTTAGAGCGTCATTTGGTGGTTGATGACAAACCTTTGACAATGCAGCTGCTGAAGAAGTATTCCAATGAGTCCCTGACCCTCCCGACAATTCGAGATGTCCTCAAACTACGTGTCAAGGAGTCGGACAGCAGTGAGTATCGAGGTTAACCTTACCTTAAAATGGCTTTATATTATTTAGAAAATGACATAAAGGAAAAGGCAAGCAATATCCTAAGCACCCTGAGGAGTATACTAGGATGGGAAATAACATCTGAATGGGGGAAGGATATTACCAATGTTTAAGGCTTTTTATTTGCAAAGAATGAATTCACAAGATAAAAGGATGGATTATAAGAGCTACATTTTGGCTTTTTATACATTTGTGGGCTTTATACATTTTATGTTGAGTATTTAATGACACATTAAAAGGGTTGAGTGTACGTAGCTCTTTAAGCTGTAGTTTTTAGGTTATATGAGCATCGTCTAGAATAGTCTTTTCCGACTTGTAGGAAACTGAGGAACAAAAGGAGATGTTTTTTCTCTGTTTCATTTATAAATTCAGAGTGCTACTGAGCTCTTATAACTTTTTAAAACTGAAAAGGTCATTAATACCTCGTTTCTATTTTCTGTACCTCTCTTTATACCTGCATTAATTTAATAGGCAGAATTTTTAGTGCTTGACTTCTGGGTTTGTTTTCCTTCCCATAGTGAGTGACATTTTCCCTTGTCACCTTAACCCAACATCACTCAGCAACGTTGTTTCATAGACTCATTTATTAGTAGTAAATTAGTCTGAAAGACCTTACATTTCAGGTATTTAGGAATTTATTTATAGAAAATTGAATTGTGCAAATGAAATTTATTGTTTGGTCTTGATTACCATTCAAAGAAGTGCATTAATTAAATATATCCCTAATAAAAGCATTTCATTATTTAAAATTTGTTTCAATAAAAGCTGATTAGTAAAAGGTAGAGCATTTCTCATGTGTGCCAAACAGCTCAGTGACTACATCTACAAAGACAAATTTTAAGATTCCTCACCAGGATGATTCAGCATTGGAAGCAGCATCTATTAGAAGTTTTAACCCAAAAGAGCAATGTTAGCGCCATACACTACTCACCTGATTGTTCAATAAATTTGGTTTCAGAGTCAAATTATAGGTGTATATTCTGATTACACACAATTTTTAGCGAATTTCCCCTATAGGGAAGAAGCTATTACCGTAGTCGGCATGGTAAGACCTAGGCCCGGGACCATGATAACTTTTCGTTTTGAGGTCCCCAGACCCCAAAAACACCATTCGTTCGAAACTGTATATATATATATATATATATATATGTGTGTGTGTCTGTGAGCACGATAACTCTGTAAAAATTATCTGATTTTGATGAAAATTGGTATAAACGTGTAAAGCAACATTTATGACTTTAAGTTCGAAAACCAGCCAGATCGCTCTATCCGAAGGGGTATTTTGGGGGGGTTTTGTACCCCAAAAATGGGTTTTTCGAATTTTTTACATATAATTTTGGAAATAGTCAAATTTTAGTTTTTCCCATTGGATTCAGCCTAAAAAAACACACAATTTGGTATTTTGATCATTTCTCTACGCCAATTGGTTACCGAGATATTGAAAGTGCTAAACACAGTACGTTGTCTAATGTTATTCTTATGGAGGAAAATAAAAATTTTATATCTCGCTTATTTGTGAACGCATACTGACGAAACTTGGTATATGGCTTCATCTGGTTGTGGACCATTGATATTTGCTCAAAAAAACTATTTTTTACCAAAGGCTCCCGTAGCAGCAAACCTGCGTACTCAGCCCCATGTTATTCTTATGGAGAATAAGTAACGTGTTATCTCCCTTTATTATGAAAATAAATTAATGAAATTTGGTATGTGGCTTTACCTACATGAGTTATATTGATATTTGTATAAAACCCCATTTTTTATGTTCCTTGCTTCAGCAAACCTGCATACTCAGCCGCCATGTTATTCTTATGGAGAATAATTAAAATGTCATAAATCGTTTATTTATGAATGTATATTGATGAAACTTGATATGTGACTTTATGTGGTATTAAGATACATAATATATATGCATTGGAAATTCGCTGAGTACACAGGTTTGCTGCTACGGGGGTATTTAAAATAAACATTGTCTAATTAATGTGTAGATAAATTTGAAGTTCTAACATGTATAACTCAATACAGGACTATAACGCATTCATGTTCTCACTAAAACACATTTCTTTGATGGTCAAGTGAGGAGTATTTCATTCTGAAAGCTAATATAGCTTTTATGGTACAAAACTCCAAAATAACTTCCGGCAGATTTCGGTTATGAAGACTTTAAATAGTGTTCAACACTCTGCATAATTAAAACATTGTTTCTTGTGCATACAGGCTGAGTCGTTAGAAAATAATAAATATCCTGCCCACAGTAATTGAAAAAGCCTTCATTTCCCTCATTTTACTTCATTTTTTGCCTCCATTTCACCAGAGGAGAAAAAACACCACAATGTAATTGTTTTTTTCCATTTTTTCATTTTTTTTGTTTGCCTTCATTTTTTGTGTGAAAATGAGTGGCAGGATATAAGGATGTTTTGACTTTTGTTGTTGGCCCACAAAAGGTTTAACATGTAAGAAGTTGTTATCATATATGGTACAACCGCAAAGAACATTTTCAGTTTATTGAAGATTTGTTTCAAACTTTTGCTGAAAAATGTTCGTATATAGAATGCCAAGGTTTGAGCATCCTTGTTAATTTGCATTCTGATGTTTACTATCCTCAGTTTATGTTTATTTTCTCCCATAGAGAAAAATTAAGCTGGGCACACAATAGAGTTAGATCCCCCCAGGGCCGCATTTAGCAAAACAGCTCCCCAAGACAAACTAACTGTTGCCCCCTTAACTATCGAATTATAACAGGGGTGCCAAGTCAGTTTTTCGTAGTTATATTCTAAAAGCAATTAAAACGCCGCCGTGTGGCGGATTGTGTTTCAATGGCAATACTGGCTACCTTGCTCTCTAGATTGTGTTGCTATGTATTGGCGCTTTACAGGATTACGTCCAACTATGTTGTAATGCAACAAAACGCCATACAGTGTCATTGTTATTGGCTAGCCGGGACTTGAAATTTTGACCGCATCTATCGAGCCGTTTGCCCCACCAGGGAAACATCGTGCCTCTTGACAGCCACATTAAACGTGTTAATTTTCTTTCTTCGCACCTTTTATAATTTTGCGCCCTAAGCACGTGCCTATTTGGCCTTGTGGTAAATGCAGTAATAACTGCCCCACCCGAGCCCAGCCTTTGCCCGCACTCTATAATGGACCTTATCATGTTTGGGCTGGTACTTACAACTAATTATAAAGTGATTGGTTAATTATCTTGCAACCAAATTGATATAAAAATACCCCCCGGCCCTGCAGCAGCAATCCTGCATTCCCAGTGAATTTCAAAGGTTACCTCAGTACGTCCTGAAGTTACCAAGTTTCATCAAAGCATATTCATATAACAATAAGCTAAATATGACATTTTATTTATTCTATTTAAGAAAAACATTAGGACTGAGAACGCAGGTTTGCTGCATGAAGGACCATATAAATTGGGTTTTTATTCAAATATAAATGGATCACCAGATGAAGCAACATACCAAGTATTACCAATATATGATCATAAACAAACAAACCAGAGAGAGAACCATAAAGAAAACTATGAAAACTTCTATACATTGTTGCACTTTGTTTGCAAAGCTGAGAGATAGCCCAAAGTGGAAAAAGTCAACCAAAGGGGAGTAATAACGCCCACGCTACTCTGACCCAACAGCCCTGGACTCTGTTGCCCCTTGGCTTGATTGAGGCTGGTGTCCGATGGGTCTGGAAGGCTGTTGGCCGGGCTGGTCTGGTGTAATATGCAGGTTTTATTTCATTATGTACCTTCCAAAACTATCAGTTTGTCCAAGCAGGGTAGGGAGGAACAGCTTGGCTCTAGTGTATGCCCAGTGTTAGTTTTGTCTCATGTTATTTTTAACTTGGCAGTTAGACAGCAACTCAAAGTCAGTAATATATTTTTGTATTGATATGACAGATAAAGATTTATTTATTTTTTGTTTGAAAACAAATAAAATAGTAAAGCTTATATTTAACTTTCTGACAGTTTTGTATAACCTTGTTTCTTTAGCTCTTAAATAGTCTTACACAATGCAAAGTTTGGTTAAACTGTGTTCATTACCATTCTGCAACCATTGGACATCTTTTACTCCAAAGACAACATATTTCTACATTAATTTTGTTGATAACATTACTTGTACAAAATCAATCATACTATTCAGATTAAAATATAAATTAAAAAGTATGTTTTCATTTTTAAATTAAAAATATATTCTAACAGTTCTTTGAGTGTTAAAAATAAGTTTACAATGATGAAGGGATTATTGACTAACAAATAAAATTCGGTTGCAGGTGTTTGTCTTTGTTTAAATTTAAATTTAAACTTTGTCTAAAATATAGTCATGGAATATAGGGAACAAGAATAAGTCCAGAACAGATCCATCATGCATGGGTCTCCCAAAATTACTTGAAGGTATCTAATCAAGAGATTTAACCTGATCAGAATCATCAAAAGAGCCAAAGTACACATTGGCCTCTACTCTTTTCTTTTGCACTAGCACCAAAAATATTTGTTTACTGATATTATCAAATTAAATCCTTATTGGTACAGTATGTTTTTTATACACTACCCAAGCTGACGAAACAGGTCAAAATAAGCATTGTCAAAATAAACTAGAAGTTATGTTAAAGAAATACCACAGTCAACTAAACTAAACAATATTCTCATCATTAAGCCAAATCAATTAACGAGTCATTAATCAAGTCAGTTGTTGCATTGTAAATGTTAACTATTTATAAACTAAATATATTGTGGGTCTGCCACAATGTACAGGACAGCTATAGTTCCAGTGGTGTACTGGAGTGGGAATGCAAGGGAACGGCATTCCCACAGTGGTTTTCCAGAATTTAATACCACAATAATATGATTTTCTTACAGTTTTAACAAATACATTGAGACGTTACCACACTGGAAAAATGTACAACTACACCACTGTATAATTCCATACATATTGAGGTAACCTCACATTGCCTTGTAAATGGGACATCTATTATTGTCCTCTATAACCAATGCTAAATCCCCTGATCAGCTTAGTTTGGTGGTTCATGATTAGAAACGTATAGTTTTAAATAACCAACAAACGGCTTTTGGGCCTTTCATTATGTAATTGTCTTGAAGTCAGTTGGAGTCAAAAAACAAAAAATAAACGAACAGCAACTTCCTGCACTTTTGAAGTTAATTAACCATAATATTAAATAGTCGAGGGAAACTTTCGGTATAAATTAAAACTATTTTTTCATAGCACCTGACCATGAGAACGGTACAGTTTTGGACAACGGTAAGTGAATTTGAATTTTGCTAACAAACTGAGTTTTTTGAGCACGCATGCTCTAGAAGAAATACATAAGATTCAAACAAATTCACATTTGCCTTATTCACCATAAATATTTTGTTAATCTGCAAGCATCAATACTAAAGATTTATTCAGGAAACAGATATATCAATATAAATTTTATATTTTTAATATTTTTTTCCCAAACGTACATACTTTACAATCAACTTTACTTGTTAAACTGTTAGGCGAGGCTCATGTCTTCCATATTATATTCCCTGTTTATATGCAGTAGTCCAAATATGTTTTGGTAAATCCATAAAGAAAGAATTTCTGTAAAAAAGGATCTACAAAATTATAGTGAGGTTAATTTTGATAACAGTTATTTCATTCAGATGAATTTTTCTTTAATTTACTTAAAACTGGCAAAATGTTGCATACTAAAACTTCACAACTACCATAACCATTACTGGTAATTTAGCTTTAACACAGTTTTTATTACTTAACATGGTTTGTATTTCCGGGGGAATTTGTATTGATATCTTCACATTCTTACTTTCTTGTGACACCTTTGCAATAAATCCCCAAACGATCTACAGAATGAAAAACTTGCTATCGCTGTCTAATGATTTTTTAAGATAAAAGTCTTTTCAACCAAATAGTGTACTTTATTTTTCAGTTTGTCATCTTTGATATTTCAGGATTTGAATGAAAACTACGAATCTGGGGTGAACAATCTTAAATGGTTAGCCATAAATTTTCTAAATACAAATTACAGTGATAAGTAATTTTGCTCTCTCTACTGGTTGAAAAACTCCTTTTTGAGTATTGTAATTTAACCATGTTTAATGGTTTCATCATTTCAGAAACTAAGAAAATGTGATTCAACGTAATAAATGCCCAGGAGAAAATGAGTGGCAGGATATAAGGATGATTTGACTTTTTTGTTAATCATAATTAAGTAACTAAGTTGTAAGACTAAATCACTTACTGTGAGACCGTCAGTCAGCTCAATTTTTGCAGGTTTCGACGCAACATGTACTAGGTTCACATGACTGACGGTCTCACAGTAAGTGATTTAGTCTTACAATTTAACCGCAGCTCAGGGGCTACAAATATGGATTTTAATAAGTAACTAAGCTTTAATACTCTGTCAGTATTTGAATAAATCTAGTATATTTTAAACCATTTAGTTATAAATTTACTCACCAACCTAGAAAGCTGCAATAGCACTTATTAGCAAATCATCTGCACTCGCTAAAGTTTTTTTGTATTTTAGTTTAGATCACCTTATTTAGATCACAAAACAAAATCTTTACTACAGCGTAAAATCATCTTAGTAACACAAAATGCCTCAACACACAAAACTAAACTTTGCATTGATTAGACTTGACTTTGCAGCATTTGTAAAATAAAATATCTTCTTTTATATCTTTTAATTTTGCTGTTGTTTTAATTATGTTTGGTTATATAATTTTGAGATATTTAAGGTTATATTAGTTTACTGTAATTTTGACCCATATTTATTCTTAATAGTAGTCACTTTCTATTATACTTTGTGAATTCTTATTAACTATTGATAGTTTGGTAATAAACTTAGATATATCAAGCAGTCAATTAACCCTACAGTTATTTAGGTCTTCGGAATCAAAACTTTAAATGATCTTTTTCAGTCATGATTTGGCAACATTTTGTTCTGATTGAAAATACCAGTTTTTTACTATTATTAAAAATTTAAAATAAGTTTGGTAAACATTTTTAGCTGCTAAATTTGACATTTAGAAATATAACTATTCACTTCCCTTATGGGTTTTGCACTTTTAACATGTTTGCAAATATCTTCCTAGCAGGACCGCTCTTAAAAATTAACGAAGAGGCAAATTTATCTCATTACTTTTTTATACTTTATTGTATTTTAATTTTTGAGTTATATGGCCTAGGATCACTTTCTGGATACTCAAATGGTTTAATTTACCTTTTTCTTTCAGTGATCCTACTCGCCCTCAATATAGGAGCTCAATACATAGCCTATATTGAGGACGAGTAGGATTACTGACCGAAAAAGGTAAATTAAACCATTTAAGTACTTTATTGTAGCACAACTGGGAAAGATTCAGTGAAAATGCCTACTCTACTAGGACTTCATGACCATGACAGCATTTGAACTGTATTTGACACTCTATTGTCTGTGCGATCTGTTGTATTACATCAAACTTCTCTACAAGTTGTTTGCTAGAACCTGCTGCTAATATGAATAACAACAGCTTTTTTGGATGTAAACTTTAAAAATATGTCCGTCGCCAATTGAAACCCTTAAATATTAGGCATTAATACAGAGTTGGAATGGTCTGTACCTAAGACACAATGTAAGGGGTGAAATAAATATAATATATCCATCAACAGTCTTCCAAATTAGATTGTTTGAATTTACCAGATAGCTTCAGTATGATAAGTAAACAATTTCAGAGGATCTTAATTCAGCTCATTATTGTAAGGCATCCTCTTTAACTCTCTGGAGACTACTCGTTAGTATTCAGACAGGCAGTTGCCCTTTAGGTGGTTTGTCCTACCCCTTAGGCAGGGCCGCCACATCTCAAGGTCGGGCCCAGGGCCACATTCTGACTGCGGGGCCCCCTCCCCTAACTTATCAAAACAGCATTCAATGACCCCACCCCCAACTAATATACACGTCATATCATTGCCTATTTTAACTAGTAACATTAATTTAACTGAATAAAAATATACCAGTAACCCGTCGCGGACCAAATCTGGCTCATAAACAGACAGACAGATAAATAAATTTTAACATAAATTTAAATATCTTCGCTGCATACAAAATTTTGGTCAGCAGAGGTTGACGGAACTGCCAATCCATCCCTTTATCAACTTTCTGCTTTTTAAACAATTTTGTAATTTGTTTACGTTTTGTCTCAGCTTCTCTTCCTTTTCATTGCTACAGATTTGTGTTTATATGACATTCTAATTTTTGAACAGTTACTATTCTAATCCATTTAAAATATTATATAAAAAAACACAAAACAAAGAACAGATTGCCATACACAAAATGTTAAAAAATCAGAACTAAACCGTTCTTTTAAAAATCCGGCGAAACTGGTGTCCACAGTGGGTCGCCGCTGCTACCTGCGATTTCAACAAGGACTGCGATAAAACTGAACTGACGTGCACGCCGCAGTCGCCGCACCGCAATTTTGGATGGCGAAAGACAAACATGTTTGTCTTTGGCCGCACGCATCGGCGTTGCCAATCGCCACCAATCGCGCGCCAATCGCCGCGTCTGCCGGACAGCTAGGACAGCTAGGACCTCCGTGTGTTTGAAATTCTCGCTGCCGCAATTTCGCATCGCACCCACCGCCGAACGAATTTTTGCCGTCCAGATAGGACGGGGCCTAAAGACGATGTGACGTGACGCGGTGTCGCTGCTGCTTCGGTGGTGTGCGCATGTGCGCACGCATGACTCATTAGTGGGACAGGGGAGAGAAGATTGGGGCCCTCCGCGACATCGCGGCAGGCGACATCCTCGCCAGTGAATTCAGTAGCAGAGTGCATTGCTTACTCTGTGATGCAACAGACAAAAAAAGCGGCAAACCTTGCTAAATAATCAGTTTTCATATAGATTTTCTAATTTTAAATGATACATTACATTTTTTTGTTCATTGGTCCTACAATAAACGATAAATAGCAAATATCATGTAAAACTTTTACCATTTAAAGCTATAAAAGTCGGTAATATTTTACTATATTTGCGGGCCCGGGGACAGTAGTCCCGGTACCCCCCCCATGTGGCGGCCCTGCCCTTAGGTGGTTGACCCCGTCCCTAAGGTGGTTTGTCCTGCTCCTTAGGTGTTTTCCCTGTCCCTAAACTTATGTTATATCCAAGCTCAGCTTTGAATCTCAGAGGACACTCTGCAAACCACAAACATGAAGAAACCAAAAAGGGAAACATAACATGTTGAGTGCTAGTGTCATGGGCTGATACTGCCGATACTCTGCGCCAGGTGTGAGATTCATCAACTGATGAGGCTATTTAACACGTTCACTGCGGGGGCGCAAGGGCCAGTCGTTCTTGCCACATGTGAACCGACTCGATTGAAGAAGTCAAATTATTAATTCCCAGCAAACGAATGACAGTTATACTGTATGGTGCAGTACTGCATTACAATGCAACTGGACGTTGTTCTACAAAACGCCAGTAGATATCAGCACAAACCAGATAGCAGTACAGTAGAAATCCAATTATCCGAACCCCAATTATCCGAATATCCAATTATCCGAATCGATTTTGAGTGAAATAATAGAAATATAAAAATAAAGAATATAACAGCGGGAGCGCGTGTAGCGATAATGCGCCGTGAGCGCTAAAATAAAAGCCCGCACTGTTACCTTCCGGACGATATTTTCGCAGGGAACAATGAGTCATACCCCCTTCCCGCCCTGCTCATCATCACTCGCTACTGTTCTTTCACCGAGATTATCGTTCGAAATGAGTAGAAAACGTAAACGTGTTGTCCTTTCGCTAAGTGATAAACTCACTTTGCTCGAGATGTTCAAGTGAAATAACCAACATTGAACAGTGAAATATGTACAGTATGTATTGAAAAGAGCAACTGTATATACTGTAATCAATTTAACTCCTGTAATTTAAATTTTATGAAGTATATTCTTGATACAGTTCACTCACTTTCTGTTCACTACATTTATAATAACTTTGTCGATAAAATTCTGATTTTGTATGTATGGTGATGTTTTTTGCTTAATTCCCGAGGTATACCTGATTATCCGAATTTCTGCATATCCGAATTGGCCCGATCCCCAATTAATTCGGATAATTGGAGTTCTACTGTAGTCGTATGGCGTGTGCCACAGTGAACAAGTTAATTACTGTAGACCTTTGGTGTTTTTCCACCAGAGCAGCACCAACTGGACTACTAGTACAGTACTGCTCTCTGTGGAATATTCAAGGCACTAGTTCAAACTTATGTCTAGACACTGTGCATTCAATATATGTCTGTCAAAAACATTACTTTTCCTGTTTTCTAATGCCATTTAAAAAAATGTTAACTCATGATTATTACTTATTTTGTCTAAGATGTATATGGTAGTTACTTACTGAATAAATAAATAATTAAATACAAACTAGACTGGAACTGTCAGCAGTTTGGGGCGCGTATTTGTGCAAAGCCAAAAGGAGGAATCCCAATTGGGTGAGTTTTAGCAGCCAACCTGTTAACTATTAATGGTTAGTCGAAGGACTACTCACATTCTTTGATCTTTTTAGTTTGCTGCATCAACTGTTGACATGGTATCGATCATTCTAAGAGCTGTCCTGGAATTTGTACACATTGAAAAAACTCTTTAACTATCTATAGAAGCAATGTCGAAGATATATTCTGTTCAAAATTAACTAAACTTTTAACCTTCCTCCTTTCAACTTTAATTTTAATTTTGTTCCTAAGTTCATGTTGCACAACTTTAAAACAAGTGTTACCAATGGCTTTGACGAAAAATCAATGAGAAGCTCTTTGAAGAAAACCTCCAGGGGATATGGGTATCGGCATTTTAATAAAGCTTCTCATGTTGCTGTGTCATTTTAAACAACTGTATGAAAACATTCTACCACAATTAACAACTATACCATAGAAGTATGACTTTCAAAATGTTCCTAAATGGGGGAGTCGTTTAAAAATAATAATCACTCTCCAAAGCGAACATAAAATATTTATTCATACAAAGACTTTCATTTTTTGCATGAGTTAAGCCTCTGAATCAATATAAGTAGACTGGTTTGAATTACCTAATTGTCAAATCCTGCTATTTTTTCTCGAAAGGCGAAAACTTAACCAAAGTAGATTGAAACCGGTCACCTTTTGTGGAAAATAGTATCACGTGATAATAAGAAAATTTTAACCAGTACAAAAAAAACAATATTTTTGGTTTTCCTTATTTTTTGGGAACCTCACAATTGCCATTCAGGTATGAGTGGTATAGAAATTAACTTTTAGTTCAGTACTGTATATGGAATTTTATGACGCTTCATCTTCTATTAGCATATAAACGTAAACGCATATGTGATAATTGTTTCTCAAAAAGACGGAAGTGATGACTTATACCGCCTGCCGGCATATCTGGCGCTTTTGTTATCCGGCCCGGCCGCCCGCCACAATAGGCCGGATGTGTGAGAATCTACTGTACCTCGGTTTGAGTACAGAGGTGCAATTTTTCCCCGAAAAGGAAAACCAGTAGAGATATTTTGGACAGGAACATTTAAAATAGAGATTACTAAAAGGTTTAGAGGGTGAAAAATGTGTATTTTTATCACCCAACTTATGTTGAACTGCTTATCCATGTAGCAGTTCAATATCCTCACGATATAAAAACTCATGGAATGGCAGCTCTTGATTTCTAATTCAATTTACTCTGACGTTTTCCAAAACTTAATATTGACTGTCAAAAAAATAATCAAAACACAAGGAAACAAAACTAGTTCAAAAATAGGGTCAAAATACTCATTACAAAGTTCAATGACCACATAGCGGTTGCCAGTAAACATTCCTTAGCAGGCTGTTTGTCTTAAAAATAATAATTAATAACCTTAGCATCAAATTGGTAATGAACAAGTGTTAAAAATCCTATCAACGATGACAAAAGGCTCAAAAAGTAGTTGACCATGTTGCTAAAATAGGTTGTCATAGCAAATAACAAATCAATAAGAGTGCACTATGATACAAAAAAATCACTTTTGCAAAATCATTTCCCCACAGTAAAATACAAAAAAAAAAAAATGAAACAGGAAACTTCCAAGACCTTATACCTCATTTCAATATTGACTGCATCTCAGTTGAGAACCCCACCTACCTTTTTGAAGATGAAATATCACATTTTGAATAAATGATTTAATGTGCAATGCAAAGTCACCATGTTCTTGCTGAAAAATCAGATGACTATTACTATATTGCCAATTATTTGCTTTTATTGGCAATGACTTCACTGTTCTCAGATAGTGCATTTTCACTGAATAAACTATGAAAATAACACTGGTCTGTGACAAGAGAATTAGTTTAAATAAGCTAAATTACAATGTGTGAGCTTTATGTTGTGATATAAACCACCTTACTTTCAAAACAAGTGTAGAAATGGCTACAGAGTACTATTGGGTGGCATCCAAAACCTTAACAGTCAACTGCCACACTTTTTTACAGTCCCAATGGCACCTAACTGGTGTTAGAGGACATAGGTCTAATATTCTCAGTCATACAATAAAACGATGTGATGAAAATGCAATGTTCAACATTAAACAATTTAGTTTTAGTGATTTCATAAAACTATGAAGATTTCTTGCGGAAGGTACACATTACTATTTAGGGGATTTACAGGATTGTTTTTGAAGGAATGAGCAATCCTGTGGTCAAATACGACCCTCTATGGTAATTCCTACCTTATGCTTGCAGGCTACTACATAGAATGGAACAACGAATGGATCCACGTTTTCCGGCCAGACGTGGAGTGCACCAATGGCGTGATCCATGTCATCGACTCCGTCTTGCTCCAAGAGAGTGACATAGTGGTGTCGAGTGCTCCGTCACTCGCGCTCAGCCTCTGTACAGTGCTCGCGCTCTTCCTCAGCCTCTACACTGCTCACTCCCTTTAAACCTTCCACGAAACATTCCGTGTCTTCGTTCGGTGTCAGGAGTGGGGTCCAAAGAAGGTGTTTCCTTAGAGATTGTTTTGCATCCTTGATGTTACTATGGGATTTCTGTTGGATGGTAAATTATAATTGTGCTTTTCAGTGTCTGAAATTCCCGAATACCTAACAATAAGTGTATACACATATTTTTTGTAGACAAATAATATTTTGTCAATCTAAAATTGTTCTATCAACTCTACTTTGAACGTTTTTCACCGCTCAACTCCATATGTTATCTCTCTCAATGACACCTATATTTTTTAGTTTATGACTTTAAAATTTAATTATATTATGATGTTGATTTTAAAGCAATTGACACACTGCCTGACTGTCATATGACCTAATTACCAAATTGTGTTACCGATTAGAGGAGATCAAACAAAGGAATTCTTAGTTGAAATGATCAGCACACAATTCACGTGCTGAGTTTCAAAATTTTTAAAATTAGATGCCATTAATTTTATGTTTTAAGAACTTATCTCAAGTAGCATTTACTGTATTGCTGTAATGGTTGTTTTTGAGGATTGAAATTCTGAATGTTCATTATTTAAGGCATTCCTAATATTTGTCAAAATGAAGTGTACATTTTTAAAGTTCTTCAACAAGTTTGGGCGTATCAAAAATCGATGTACATGGAAACATGCTTCTTTTCTTCATGACTGAATAAGAGAAATTTGACAAACCGTTACATGCTTAAATTTGTAAAAAGATTATATTTGTTACCAACTGAGATAAATATATTTTAATTTAAAAATAACATATGTTGGCTAATGAACTCTTATTAAAATAATAGGTTGAAATTAAAAGTAATATATTTTTGTATTGACTTAAATCACTCATAATTTTTGTGTTCACAACCGTAAAACATAAAAGAAATCTAAATTGTCAAAGAAAGCGTGATTAATAAGTTTATCATCAACATACTGCTAAAGGAAACAGTGTTTTGAGATTCCAATTTAATAAATCTTTTGACTAGTTTATCTTGTGGAACAGGATATCACAACTTATATTAGGTACTTGCCACCAGTCACTAGTGAAGTAGGTAAACCCAATTAGTGATTTGGGAGAATGTTGAAAGTTTAAGTTCAACGAGAGAATTAAACATAGTATTTGCATTTAACTGATACAAGTTAACAACCATAGCTATAAGAAAGCTTTAAACTAGAAAAGCAGGAGCTTAGAAGACATGTACATAGCCTTTGGCACTAGCTAAGATCGTTAAATTATACAGGATTGTATATTTTTAATCATCTCATAAAAACTGTCAATAAATAGTGCAATAGTTTCTATTTGTGAGTTATTTCTATGTCAATTATTTTTTTAAATAAATTGTATGTATGATGATTTATTGAAATAAAATACATTATTATAATAAGCAACAATCAATCATACTTCTTATACTTCCATTCCTAAGGAATTTGTATTCGTTATAAGTGAAAATATTTATCAAATTCACTAATAAAATTAAATATGTTGTTTAATGAATCATTTTATATAATATGTATGACATTGAAATTTAATGATATTAGTAAGCTTACGATACCAAAGAGTTATGCAATTTAAGTCATCATTCATTTTATTTTGAGGATCATCTCCTTTGAACAGAAAATAAAACAACAGGATCATAAGAGTTTACTCGAGCTTATCAGCAGTGCAGACACTGATATACAAATCAGTGAGTGGTTATTTCTTATAGCTGCTGTCTTAACCGATTCGTTCAAATCCCTCAAAGAAAAATGGATAATTCTTATTTAATTTAGTTTGTAAATTTTATTCAAATTATGTAAAAGAATAAGTGGTGTAGGTTTCTATTCTATTCCACATCATATTTGCCTATTTTATGTGACTAATAATTTTTAAGCGCTTTTTGATATATCTATTCTTTCCTCACTTAATTCTCGACTTTCACTTAAAAAAATGTTTTTATGGTTCTTGTTAGGATTTTGATGATCTTTCTACTCACAGTATCAAAAGACACTAGATGTATTGCATAAAGACTGTAAATAAATCCTGGAATATCATCGTATGTGTATTATATGTACATTTATTTTACCCAATCTACGTGCATTGAAATTGTTATTTTTAGTTTTAATTTAAAAGCTCGGCTTCGGAACCTAGCTCCGAGAGCAGCTACGGTCGTTCCGTCATTTCGGAGATTTTTTCCGAACATCACTGGAGCTGTAAAGATATAATTGTTACTTCTTAGCATAGCTATAGAAGTTCTAAAAACTTAAAGAGAGTTCCGTTCGAATTAATTTTAATTTCGATTGTAATATAAAAACTATATACCGGCGTTGTAAATGCTCGGAAAGTATTTTGCTTAATAATGTTACTATCGATAAGTCTATTATAAGTTAATGTCTGTGTGTTTGTGAACTCGGCCTGTTTGTTTGTTATTCCAACACTAGATGTCTCTAGTACGGCTTTGTGTTGCGTGTTCCACCATCCAAAGAGAGCAAAACAGTCATAGTGACAGAGACAACTGCATTGTAATGATTAGTGTAGGCTTTGTAATAAAAATACATTGCATTTTGATTTTTATTGTCTATAAACATGTGTTTCATTCATATTTCCTGTCTATATCTGATTGAATTCTATATGACTGTGGGCATGAACGTAATTTCAGTATTTTGATTGGAGTGGCAAAAATGGTCGTGATCGTGATTATTGTGACTTTTCATATATTACAATAATATGTCCTCCAAATTATTGGGGAGCAACTGCCCCCCTTGCCACCCCCGAATTACGCCTATGAGTGTGGGTTGTTTGCAAAAACATACCTGAAAACACTCTTTGGGGAAATTTTAACAGATGGAAGTCTAAATGCTTGCATACTGGTTGAATATAATTTATTATTTTTCTAGGTGAAAGGCCTTTGCAAAAGAAAATGAACGGTGAAAATTAGAGGTCTCTATCTTTATCCAATCTAAAATGGCAGCATTTTCAAAATGCATTAATAGAATTTAATTGTTCTAATCATCTGCCATTTTAGACTGGATAAAGATAGAGACCTCTAATTTCCACCATTCATTTTATTTTGAAAAGCCTTTCATGTAAGGGGTCACTCGAAGGGGCTTTACATTTAAAACTTGTGAGCTACCCCCAAAATACCCCATTTTGGGGGCGGGGGCAAAATCATGGTACTAATATAAATGTTTATTTTTTACTTTTTTGAAGGTATGCTGAGTCTAAATTTCCTATTATAACCTGTTCAAAAGTTGTAACTGTACGTCTCCAGCAAATGTTTGAAAAAAATTGATTGGCTATCATTTCGGACAGGGTTAAGATACAGACCTCTAACTTTCGCCATTCTTCTTCTTTTATGGAGACTTTTAAAATGAGGTCACTCAAAGGGGTTTACTTTTAAAAATTTTGAGTTGCCCCCCAAAAACCCAATTTCGGGGTAGGGGATTAAAATTTTACATACATTAAAACTTTCCTTTTTTGGTACTTAAGACTTCCTGAAAAAATAATCTCATTATCTGGAGCCGTTTAAAAAATAGCTGGGGGGTGGGACTTTGGGGACACACGGTATATATATACATATATATAAATGTTTTTGGTATCTGGGGACCTCAAAACAAAAAGTTATCATGGTCTCGGGCTTAAGTCTTACCATGCCACCTACAGTAATAGCTTCTTCCCTGTAGGGGAAATTCGCTAAAAGAAACTACACTACAAACTGTATAGTCCTTAGATTTACTATCTAAATTGTTACAGAGAACAAATATTTCTTACAACACCTCAATACATATTTCCACTCACATATTATATTCTCATGCTATATGATAAATGTGTACAAAAGATAATAAATTACACTTAGTTTTTGATACACCACATTGGTGATCAAAAGACCCAGTGAGAGAATTAACTATATTTTCGTCAAACCTGACTTGTTATGTCAGTCAGTTGCTAAAGAAACAAGACTGTTTTCATTCGTACAAGGCAATCTGTAGGTATGGTCACTAAAAGCAACTGATGTTATACATAACAGTCTTAGGTAAATGTCTAATGCTACGCAATACAATTGCTAGTTAGACATTAGATTTGAGGGAGTAGGAGGCTCCAGCATTAGCCAGGAAAAGTTCTACATGGCTGGGAAAGATAGTGCAGGTGCAGCAAGTCACCCCAAAGGGAGAGTGAATAACTCTTCACCTATCCAGCACCTAGGGTCAGAGCAGGGCAACCCCAGATTGATTTGGTCTGTTACTCGGCCTCTCAAGCCGATCAGGTGAGGGCTTTACCTCCCAAGGAACCCTCCAACCAGTCAGGATTCAGAATCTGGAGGGTCCTTCCCGCACGACTGTTCGCCTCATATCCTGAAAGGATTTAAATGAATGTCTGGTAAGAGCTATTCCTCCCAAGAGAGGTGGCATCGGACAGTCAAGGAAGATTCATTATTTCCTCCAAGGGCTCTGACTTGGCTGGGTATCCAGACCAGCCGGGAGTCTTAGGATTTTAAGAAACCAGCCCCCAGAGAAACCAGGGGATACAAAGGTGAAAGTGAAGCTCGTCACACTGGATAGCCCAAAAGGACTTGCCAGGGTAGTGAACACTTTTTTTGCACTCAATCTCGACCTCCAAACTAGTAAAGACCGGTTTGAGAACCATCTACGGGCCTGTTACCAGTTATAAGGCTTTTACCAAAATTGAGGTTTTCTTTGCGAGTCTTAGTTAAGAAATTTAAAAATGTAATGGTCGTAGGAGATATAAATATTAATGTTTTAGATGGTGCTGACCGCCAAAAATTAAATGATGTTTCAAAATTGTACAACATGAGGTTTTTAGTAAATTTTCCAACTCGAATTACGTGTAGTACAGAATCCGCATTAGATAATGTTTTGACAAACATCGATGATTTTTCTATTGAGGTATAGGGAATAAATTCTCAAATATCGGACCATGATGGTTTGATGGTGGTTGTAGATGATTTGTAAAGGCCTAACTGCTGTAATAAAGTCAATGGTGATATTGTCAAACACGAAAATAATTCTGTGATAAAAGAAACTAGAGTATTTAATTATGCTAATTTGGCTTTATTTGTTAAAATTGTAGACAAAGAAAATTGGTTTAATGTATATAATGCTAGTGTTGATATCAAGTTTGACGTATTTCACGAGACTTTTATGTACTACTTTGATATATGTTTTCCAAAAGTAAAGAAACGTTCAAGAAATTGTAAAAAAAGTTGGATAACACAAGATATAAAACAAGGTAGGTTAAGAATTATAGAGTTAAGTCATTCAGCTAGAGCTACTAATGATCAAGAATTATTTAATAGAGTTAACATTTTGAGCAAAAATTACTAACAAAGTTTAATTAATACAAAGAAAGTTTTTATTATCAAAATAAAATTGAAGAAACCAGTAATGTAAGCAAAACAACTTGGTGTATTCTTAATTCAGAAATTGGAAATAAAAAGAAACCCTGTAACAATATTGAAATTGTAGTGGGTGGTGAGACTTATGTTGAACCTCAAGAGGTCAGTAGTTATTTTAATGATTTTTTTTCTAATTATGTTGAACTGTCAATCATTCCACAGTTAGTAACAAGAGGTCAAAGTGACAATGGTGCTCTGCCTTGGTTCAACAACTTTGCAAATCAAATTTTTAAATTCAGACCAGTTACAGATACTGAAATTTTGAAAGTATTGAGTTCATTTCCAAATAAGCTTTCAACAGGATTTGATGAGATTCCAATGACAGTGATAAAGTATGCAAGCAAACAGCTAATTAAACCCTTAGTTCACCTGGTAAATTCATCTTTTATTAGCAGTATTTTTCCAAATAAAATTAAGATTGCTAAAGTGATTCCTCTTTTCAAAAAAGGTGATTCGAAAGATCTTTCCAACTACAGGCCATTGTCATTGTTACCTACTTTTTCTAAGATTTTTGAAAGAGCGGCCTACAATCAATTAGTTAATTTCCTTGAAACACAATGTTTGCATGATCAGGAACAACATGGCTTCAGACCAAAACGATTTATAATAACTGCTGGCATTGATTTTATTAATTCAGTCATAAACTCTGTAGATAAAGGAGAGAAAACTGTAGGAATTTTCTTGGACCTAAGCAGAGCGTTCGACAGTGTGTCTCATATACTTCTTTTGAACAAAATTGAAAGCGTGGGTATTAGTGGCAATTCTTTAAATTCATTAAGTTTGTATTTAGTAAATAGAAAATAGTTTGTTGAGATAAAAAGTACTATAAAAAAGCAAATAGTTTGCAGCCATTCTTCAGTAGCTCAGATTCATCATGGTGTGCCGCAAGGATCAATCCTTGGCCCACTGTGTCTCTTTGTTATTTAAGAGGTATTCCACTTTCATTTCTGAATAGTCCATCAAAGAATTTGTGTCTGTATGCCTGTGATGCCAGTTTAAAAATAAGTGATAGTATACTAAATAACTTGGAAAATAGTGCTATTCAATGTCTAACAGGTATAAACAATTTTTTACATAATCATAAATTATTATTAAATACAAGTAAAACTAACTATATTATGTTCAAAGCTGGAAAAAGTAAACTCTCTGTGGATCCTGTAATAAAAATTAATGATCAAGCTTTGAAAAAAGTTAGTTCTACAACATTTTTAGGTCTGATTGTAGATGAAAATTTGTCATTTAATCTCCACGTTGATCGTGTAGTAAATAAGTCACCTCAGGTATATGCTTTGTATAGAATGTCTAAATTTTGTTCAATAAACACTTTAAAAAGTCTTTACTTTGCACTTTTAGAATCGTCAATCACTTTTGGTATTGATATTTATGGCGGTACATCAAAACAGAACTTGGATAGAATTCTCCTTCTTCAAAAACGGGCAATACGTACCATGTAGAATCTGAATTTTGGTGTTTCTGTTCGTCAGTATTTTTCTACTTTGGGCATAATGACTGTCTATAGTTTTTATATTTTTCATACAACTCTCCACTTAAAACAACTGTGCAAAAACAATTTGGTTCCCAGGCTAGGCGACATATTTCACTCATATTTCACAATAAATAGAAATAAAATTGCCATTAATCCTCACAAGCTCGCATTCTTTAACAAAAAAATCTTGTGCTGGTGCAAAATTTGTATCTAGGTTACCTGTGGAATTGAAGGACATAGGTAATCTTGAGATGTTAAAAAAGAGATTAAAAATTTATTTGATAGAAAATCCTTTATATGATTTTGCTGAATTGTAGCTAGATGTCTATTTTAGGATTATTGACATTATTGTAAATTGGTGTTGGTGATAGTTAGTATAATGACGCCATTCGATGTATACCATTGTATACTTTATGAACAAAGATATTTTCAATTCAATTCAATTCAATTCAAGGCTGGCATGATCTGCAATCAGCCATGGATTATACATACCTGGCCAACTACGGCAATCGTTGGTTAAATGACTACGGTACACAACAATATCTGGTATTGTATACTGTTTGTAACATGTGAGTGTGAAATAAATTGGTTTAGATTTAATTTAGTTATGTTAGGCAGTTACCAGGTACAAATCTGGTAGTAAAAGGTCATAATATAATCTGGTATCTAGTTGTTGGCTCTTTAAAAGTGTGATATATACATCAGATGCAAGGCAATCCAATAGTACAAAACTGGGTTATATACAAGGCAGTTTGGAGGTACAAATACAAGTCTGGTGAACAAAAGATATCAGTTAGTACAAGTCTTATTATACAAGACAATCGCTTGATACAAGTTGAGTTGGCAAATCCTGCTTGTTGTACAACACATACACTAGGAGCAAATTAGACCTAGACCCATAACCGTGAGTTTTTCAAAATTATATATATATATATATATATAGAAATATAAATAAATAAATATATATATATATATATATATATATATGTGTGTGTTTGCACTCTAGCGGTCAAATTTTTAATCCGATTTACTTCAAATTTGGTAGGGACGTTCCTTTTTGTAATCAGTTGGACAAGTTCGTTGGGCAAAACAATCGGAAAACTCTAAACTCCTTTTATGGGGGATTAATCATTCAAATTTCGAGTTTTTGGGCCCAAAAACGGTCAGAAAAGCCCCAGATGTAAAATTAATGTGTGTAAAAAGATGGTAATTAGAGAGGTGAAAGTTTTAAGCCCTCTCTCGTCATTCTAGCATATATATTTACTAGGGATGAGTCGATTCTCGATACCGATTCTCGATATCACTGATTCTTGGACATTGGAATCGGTATCGAGATTCATTCGTTCAATGTCGATACCGATACTATCGATATCCCCGCCGTTTACCTGCGCTACGAAGTGCATCGGAAGAGATACTCCCGCCGTTTACCCGCTCTACAAAACCCGCTCTACAAAACCCACTCTACCCGGCACAAGGAGTGTTTGGGTCAGCGGCAAAAATCTTACCTTGGAGATAAGGAAGGAAGAGTGATGGGAGGGGAGGGGAGGGGTCTGGTTTAAAGCAATAAACCAGTTGGCTAACCAACATTATTTCTTTGAGTCATTATCTTACAACCAAGTTTTTCCCTATTATGAATTTATAATACACAGTTTTTGTTTTTCTACATTACTATAGCATACTAGTGAAATTAACATTAAATTACGCAAAAAATTGCATTAACAAATTTGTTTTATAATTAACTACAAAATACTACTAAATAATTTTAAATAGTATTATAAATTTGTAACTGTTTTTAACAATAGTTTTAACAACTATAGGTACTGAATAATCGTAGGTATCGATGGTATTGGTATCGAGAATCGGGAATCGATTTTTCAGGTATCGGTATCGAGAATCGATAAATTTCGACTCATCCCTAATATTTACCGAGTTATTAAAGAAAATATGTATCGACTAAACACAGTACATTGTCGTATGGGGGTTTACAATAAAAAAGCCTGTTATTCCTTTATTAGAATACTTTTATCATCCCCAGCAACCTCACGCCAACTTTCAAGCCTGTCTGGACCTTCTCCTAACTTTACAATGCGCAAAATTGTATTCCCAGCTTTGCAAATAAATGAAACCAGCAGTATGAGAACAGCCAAAAAATCAATGTTTTCAGATTTCAATACAAATTGGAATAAAAGTATGTTTTTACACTGATTTTGAGTTTTAAAAGTTGCTATGTGGAAATTCATGTCAGTGTGCTGCATGCAAACTCGTTACGGTATTTAAATAATAAAGAGTTTCCCATGAAGTGTAGGAGGTGAATAATAACATCAGATTGGTATTCAACAGTTCATTATTGTTATTGCTTTGTAAATGTTACGCAGTGAGTAATTGAGGTACAGACAATAAAATAAAATTACATCCAAAAAGGAACAACTTTAAAATATATCGATTACTTATATGTTTTATTGGCCAAACTATACGTCATATTTTACAAACTGCCAGGGTGTAATATGTTTACTAATTATTGGAATAACAAATCAAAGGCTGTGTACAGTATTCATTTGGTTTCAGAAAAGGAATAGGAACAGAAGATGCCTGTGATGATATTATCTCTTTGCCTTTTATTGATATCATATGTTTCTTTATTACTTTGTATGTAAACAGTAACCTTTCAGTTCACTTTTAGAATGTAGCACTGTTTTGATGTTTATTAAAACCTTGATTAACAAAGGTATTTTTCAGTTTCATTACAATTTAATAAAGATCATTATCTATTTTAGAAATGGACAAATATCTAAAACCTGAGAAATTTGAAACAGAACATACATCTGTCCAAAGAACTTCAAAATGGATTCATTGGAAAAGGACATTCGAGACATTCATCAAATCTATCGAAGCAGAAGACGAGGAGAAGTTGAATCTACTGTACAATCACATTAGTCACTCTATCTTTGAACAAATAAGTGAATGCACATCATATTGGGAGGCCATTACTCTGTTAGACACACTTTATATCAAGCCAAAGAATGAAATCTTTGCACAAGACAAGTTAATGACTTGTCGACAACAACCAGAAGAATCAGCAGACCAATTCCTTCAATCATTACGTGTTCTTAGTGCAAACTGAGTTTCAAGACCTCAAAGCCAATGCCTATCGAGACGAGTACATTCGAGATGCCTTTATTAATGGCCTTTCGTCAAATACCACTAGGCAAAGATTATTAGAAAACTTCAAATTAACATTAGATGAAGCTTTTTCAAAAGCGCATGCTTTAGAACCTACCCGAGCCTTTTCAGAATCGTACTCGTCATCTCAACTTGCCTCTACTTCCTCTCAGAATATTTCAGAGCAATGCGTTTCATCACTGACAGAATCTCCCTCTATCACTCTATTTAACGCAGCTATAAATCAGCAAAAATGTTATTTTTGCGTTTATTCGAGACATCCTCGATCATCTTGCCCAGCTCGAGTGTCGTTTTGTAAACAATGTAACAAAGAAGGTTATTTTGCACGAGTATGCCAAACAAAAGCGAAAATATCAACATCCACTCCTGAATCATGATGACACTCCCGACAAAGGCAGCTAGGGAACGACAGCCACTATTCGTCCTTGTTCCGTTCCATCAGAAATCTCAGCTTGAAAATAAATGGGTTTTCTGCGGAAGGTCTGATTGGTACTGGAAGTACAGAAAGCTTCATTAGTGATGCTTTTGTATCCAAACATAGACTTAAGCTCTATCCTACTGCCTCTGCTGTCTCAATGGCTTCGTTCACTTTGTTTATCCCCATTAAATCCTATTGTAGCTTTAATTTGCAAGCACTAAATAATTCCTACTCTAATGTTAAGTTAAGCGTCCTGAAGGGCTGCTGTGCCGATGTCACATTAGGCCATGACATTCTCAGACAACATTCAAACCTGTCAGTGTGCCTTTCGGCGGTAGTAGGCCAACTCTTAGTGTCAGTAGTCTCCCGTGCTCCAAAGTAGAACCAGTCATTCTGTTTGAACACTTAGCTCCCAACTGCAGGCCTATATCTATAAAATCAAGAAGACACTCAGAAGAAGAAGAAAGGTTTATTCAATCTCACATTAATGAATTACTGAAGGACGGTGTCATTGAGGAAAGCAACTCTCCAAGGAAAGCACAAGTTCTTGTCGTAAACGGGACGCATAGGAAACGTATGGTTGTGGACCATTCCCTTACCATTAACAAATACACATTACTCGATGCATACCCTATACCATCAATAGATAAAATCAACAACAAGTAAGCATAGTAAATTATAATTCTTGTTTTTAAGTCAACAGTGTTTCTTAGGACTATCATCTGGTAAGTAGCATGCTGAATTTAATCTGTTAACCATACCTTCAATACAAGTGGTCCAGGAAAAATTGACATCTAATTGTACTCCTAAAAATGTTGCACTGCTACACATTGGTATTGTTTGGCCTTGAAAAATTATATTCCTATTAAAACCCTCTCTGGATTGAGCAGTACGGAAATTTACCAGTTGAGTTTTCCCTTGATTTAGTATCAGGCCATTAATTTCAAACCAATACGCCAATTCCTTAAAAGCTTGATTCAGCTTTGTCTCCAATTCATCGTGGGAATTGGCTCTTATAACTGCAGTTGTGTCATCTGCGTATAATATTACTTTGGGTGAGACATTCTTTGGCAAATCATTTATGTACAATAAAAAGAGAAGAGGCCCCAAAATAGTACCTTGTGGAACACCTACTTTAACATTTCCCCATTGATATCTAGTTTTTGGATTATTTTTAAAAATTATGGTTCTTTGATATCGATTTTCCAAATAAGATTGTACCCACAGAATTACTTTATTTGAAAAATTATAAATGCCAAGCTTCTTTAAAAGAATGTCATGGTCAACACAATCAAAAGCCTTGGACAGGTCACAAAACACACCCATTGTGCTCTGTGACCCATTCAAGCCCCATGACACACTATCTATAAAACTAGTGATTGCCCCTATTGTACTGTGGCCTCTCCTAAAACCAAATTGGTCACTAGTCAAAATTACGTTTGTTTCTAAATATTTTGAAATTTGGTGAAATGCTAATTTTTCAAATACCTGTTGCAGCTTTCCAAAGGAAGATGGATGAAATTAAAACAAAAGAAGGTCTTGAAGGGGTTAATATATATCTGGACGACATAACAGTCAGCGGAAAGGACCAAAGTGAACATGACCGAAATTTGACCAAATTTTTGTAAACTTGTAAGAAATATAATCTAACAATTAACAAACAAAAGTCTCAGTTTGATTTACAATCCATCGAGATTCTTGGTTACCTTATTGAAAATAATACTCTACGTCCAGATCCAGACAGACTCAAACCATTAATTGAATTTCCTCTCCCTAAGAACAAAGCGTCATTACAGCAAGCTCTAGGAATATTTTCCTATTATTCCAAATGGGTACCTCAGATCTCTAATAAGATTCATAGATTAGTAAACTGCAAAGGTTTTTCACTTGACCCTCTGCTAGTAAAAGACTTCAATGATATTCCATCATGCATTCTCAAATCTTTTGTTTATAACGTAGAGGAAAACATACCCTTCTGTGTGGAGACTGACGCCTCAGATGTCGCCATTGCAGCAACCCTCACACAGAACAAGCGCCCGGTCGCATTTTTCTCCAGGACCCTATCTAAAAGTGAACGTCATCATTCAGCTGTCGAGAAGGAAGCCTACGCTATAATTGAAGCGTTTCGGAAGTGGAGATATTATTTAATTGGTCGCAAATTCCAGTTGATAACTGACCAGAAATCTATTTCGTATATGTTCGATACGAAACACTCTGAAAAAATCAAGAATGAAAAGTTTACTTGATGGCGACTTGAGTTGGCTGCCTACAACTACGATATAATTTATCATCCCGGGAAAGAAAACGTAGTAGTTGATGCTTTGTCAAGATTCTGTAGCTCTTCACATCGCATTGATAAATTAGAAGCTCTTCATGAATCACTGTGTCACCTCGGAGTGACCCGTTTCCATCACTACATCAGAATTCAAAACCTTCCATACACTATCGGGGAGATAAGGAAAGTGACGTCTTCTTGTAAAACCTATGCAGCCATTAAACCTCGCTTCTGCAGAACACAAAATTCTCTTATTAAGGCGACAACTCCGTTCGAAAGACTGAGTATCGATTTTAAAGGACCCCTACCGTCTAATACTCACTGCAAATATCTTTTAACAGTTGTCGACGAATACTCAAGATACCCTTTTACCCCTGCGTCGACTTATCTGCTGAAAACAGTTGGGTCAAATATTCTCCATTTTCGGATATCCTGCTTATGTCCATTCAGATCATGGTACATCATTTGTCTCCAGAGAACTCGAACAATATTTGCATTCAAAAGGGATATCTACAAGCCGAACTACACCTTATTACAAGGTATAACGGGATTATTTGGAAGAGAGTAAATCTTGCACTGCACTCAAAAGGCCTGCCAGTATCACAATGGGGAAAGGTTCTTCCATAAGCATTACAATCAATCAAATCATTGCTCGGTACCGCTACCAACGCTACCCCTCACGAGAGAATGTTCTTGCACAAGAGAAAATGCACATCTGGAGTAGCTCTACCTTCGTGGCTAAGTGCCCCGAGAAAAGTACTACTACGCAATTTCATGCGACAGAGCAAGTATGATCCTCTTGTACAGGAAGTAGATCTCCTGGAAACTAATCCCTACTATGCCCTAGTTCGACTGCCAGATGGGAAGGAGACTACAGTTAACCTGTGTCACCTCGCACCTGTTCGAGGAGGACCTGAACCCTGCTATCAGCAAGAAGATGAACATTCAGAGCAAGATGACCGACTTCGGCAAGCAGATGGTCAGCTACAGGTATCTCAAGCCCCAGCAGATACTATCATAACGACACCACCCCTTAACACTCAGCCTCAACTTCCTAACAACTACTCGGACCAAATGAGTGAAAAGGCCTCAAGACAGCCAGCCAGAATGCAATATCAGGCTTGAATCTAATTCGAACTACAGCACTCAAAATAATGTCCAGCTTGTTCCAGATCCGAACCCCAACGCTTTATATACCTAAGATCACGAAGGCCTAAGCCTTACAATAACCTAAGTTATATTGCCAAAATTCAAGCTATCTAATCATGGAGTTCAGACCCCCTAACCCTATGTCCCTAAATGGAAACCTAGGTGAAAACTTCAAGCGGATTAAGCAGAGCTTCACAATATTCATGAAGACCTCTGGGCACGAATCAAAGGGTACAGAAACAAAATGTGCCATGCTTCTAAACTTAATTGGGAAGAAGCAGTAGACCTATTCTACACCTTTGACCTATCAGAGGAAGACAGAAAAGACTTTGATAAAGTCTTGAAAGCATTTGAAGACAGCAACAGTCCTAAAAGCAATGTTGTGATGGAGAGATTTAAATTTAATATGAGAAGCCAAGCACCTGGGGAACCTTTCACAAATTTCCTAACTGACTTGAAAAAGCTGATCAAATCGTGCGAGTTTGGAGATCAACAAGACAGTCTGCTACGAGATCGAATAATTATGGGAGTTTCTGATAAGGCACTAACTTACAAGAAAGGATGCTGAGAGAGGTGGACCTAAGTCTGGAGAAAATTGTCAAATTATGTCGAGCAACAGAGATGGGCAGAGAGCAGGCCAAAAGGAGCTGCAGAGTCAAAACTCAGTTGTCGACGCAGTGAGCAGTCATTCAGAACATTCTGTGAATCAGGAAGTGTCAAGTAGGCCTAGTTTTAATAACTTCTGTGGACCTGACAGTAAACCAACTAGTCCTAAGCATAATACAAATTACAGGCCTAAGCCTAGTTTCAAATCAGATGTTTACACCTGTAAAAAGTGTGGTAAAACTCGTAGTAGAAAAAGTTATCCTGCTTATGGGAAAACGTGTAGTATTTGCCATAAGAGTAATCATTTTGCTGTAGGGTGTAACCAGAAGCCTAAGCCTAGTCAACCTACTAGCGATCAAATAGAAAGTGTTGGACCTAGTCAAATTGAAAATGAAGTAGGCCTAAGTGCTAACGTTGAAAGTAACTCTCTGTTCTTAGATTCTATTCACAACCCTAAGCATATACCTAAAACTAACCAATGGTATAAAGTTCTTGTCCTAAATGATAAAGAGAAGGTTTTGTTTAAGTTAGACTCTGGAGCAGAAGTAAATACATGCCCTGTTGAATTGTTTGAAAAGTTAAAACAAAATGATGTTTCGATTAAGCTCGAACAAACTAAAGTAGCTCTTGAAGCCTATGGCAGATCTAAAATAGAGTCAATAGGTGTAATAAAATTGAAGTGTAGGCCTATGACTAGAAATAGTTCTGAAGTTGTTGAGTTTGTTGTTACCAAAACTAAGAATGATGTAGGAATACTAGGCCTAGTTGTAAGAGGTTTAACCTAATACAAAGAATCGACTAAGTGTCAACCAGTGGAAAATCAGAACCTAATGATGTAAGCGTAGATAAACAAGAGTTTATTAAGTCGAATATTTATGTGTTTGAGGGAATACGTAAGTTTAAAGACAAATGTAATTTTGTCGTTGACCCTAATTGTAAGGTTACGATCAAGCCCCCACGAAGAATACCTTTGACAATACAGTATCAAGTAAAAGATGCTCTCTTTGAACTTGAAAATCAAGGTATAATTTGTAAAGTAGATAGGCCATTAATCTTTGTAAGTAAGTTAATCTTGTTGTTGTGGAAAAACCTAATGGCAATATTAGGTTTATGTATTGATCCTACTGATCTAAATCAGGCTACCAAAAGAATGCCACATTTGATCCCGTATATGCAAAAGACATCTCACATAAACTTAGTAATAAGTCTGCATTCTCTCGTTTGGATCTTAGAGATGGCTTTTATAACATTGTACTAGATGAAGAATCTTCTGAACATCGTGCGTTCAGTGCCCCCTTTGTTACAATTAAGTTCCTGCGTTTGCCTTTTGGATTAAATATTTCTCCAGAAATTTTCCAAAAGTTTACAGAACAGATTTTTTGTTGTATAGAAGGAGTTGTAATATATTTTGATGACATTTTGGTCGCTGGAACTAATGAAAAAGAACATGTTCTTATTATCTTATATCACATAAAAAGAAATCCAAAATTCCAAACATGAAATTTTCAATCTTGTCCACCTTGGGTAAAGCCCCCGAAACTCTTGTCCACCTAAGTGGTTTTGGGTCCCTGAATACCTGAGGAATGAAATGCCGCCTATTTTATTTGTGGACCTTATGACGTAAAATGTTGGATTTTTGATTTTTAAAGTTTGTCCACCTGGGGTAAAGCCCCCAAAAATATTGTCCACCTAGGTGTTTTTGTGATCCCCAAAACGTATACAACGAAATGGCATATGTCAAATTCGTGGACCTTATGACGTAAAATTTGACTTTTTTCGTATTGTTGACTTTGTCCACCTGGGAGAAAGCCCCCAGATTGACGGTTCACAAACACATTTTCCTCATCTCCGAAGATGCCCCTTCGAAATGGCACAGGTTTTTCCTGTGGACCTTATGACGTAATTTTTGACCTTCCAGCTCCCGGTCCACAAATATTGAAACCAATAATATCCTTTGAAAATACAAATATTGAAGCCATTTTAATGGTTTTCATTGGAAATATAATACAACTAGCTGATAGCCGCAGGCTTCGCCCCGCAAATGATTTATAAAAACTATTACAGTTGTGTGTGCTGCATTCTGTGGTTAGCCCGGGGAACTACTACGAATCAAGATCAGCTGTTTGTATTTTCATCAGCTCAAACAAAATTGAATGTCCATAAGGAATATATGGGAACTTTGTTGGGGTATCTGGTGGAGCACTAAGGTCAGATCAGGATTAAAACCATTTAGTTTTCCTACTTTATACCTAAAGAATCAGTGTACAAAATTTCAGCTCTCTACCTACATGGGAAGGTGGAGAATTAGTGATGAGTGAGTCAGTCAGCCAGGGCTTTGCCTTTTATAGATATAGATAAGAACCTCCATTAATTAATACTGTTTTTGATGCACTCCTAGAATAAACATTGTCGATAATTTAGTCATTTTCAAGTCAACAATGAAATTGTGACTGATTATAGGGGATTTAATTCAACAAATCACTAATGAAAAATTTGGGCATTGAAGGTACCATAGAATTAGATTCACAAAAATATATAAGATGAAACCATAACAAAATCTACAACCTTAAAGGATTTGTGTAATGTTTACTCCCAGTCATGTCAAAGGAATCAGACAATAAAAGGTACAGAAATAAATCAAATTACACACGGATCCCGGCTTATAAGGATATACCATCAAGCAGATATCAAGCTGACTCTGCGTTTCACGACCCGGTTACTTTTGCTTTGTGTTGGAAGTAAAACTGTGACACAAACCGAGGGCTGAGGTATATTTTCTACTTTTCACCCTAAAGTATAACAAATGAACAGTAGCTATCATATGAAAGAACTTGTAAAGTAAAAGCAATTATATAAGAAAGCACACATGATGTTGGACTTTTTGAATTCCTTACTTTGTGGTTAAAAAATATTGGGAAAGTAAATTTTAATATTGAAAAATTGCTAGCAGAAATATATTTGCTGGAAAATGTGTACAAAGGTTTTATGATTCAAATATAAAGTTTTCTACTTCAGGTCAGGTGAGCCTTTGCCGCAATATTGATGTATAGTACCATTGACCCATATATGAGTACTATAGAGTTACACATATATTTAAATTTAAGGTAAAACCACTTGACACTCATATTAATCAACATAAGTAATTTACAATGGATTAGTAGTGGAAAGTAGACAGAGACAATGTCCTTTATTTATCAAATATTTATTTCTTAACTTAACTTTTTAACCAGTTGTAGAACGCTGATTCAAAAAACAAAGTTTGTAGTTGTTAGGCTATTTTTAATGGACAATGCATATTTAAGTAAACTTGTACAAATAAAAGGATACAATCGGAAAACCAGTGATTAAATCGGAAAACTCCTTTCATTTTTGTACTTCTGAATAAATTAAATGTCTTTATTTATAAGCTATTTTACAGGATAATAACGTACACTTAATAAAAATGGAGTGGAAATCCATTATGGCGGTGAAAGCTCACTTCACTCAAAGTATAAACCTTGGTATTTGAATTAGAGGATCTTAGCTAATATTTTTCAGCAAAATGTTTCTGCTTGCAGTTTTTTAATTTTTATTCAATTTCTTACCCTAATTTCTCTGACTTAATATAATCAGATTCCCACTCCGGGGTCAAGACACTAGTCTGTGTCCAGAAGCAGACCTACGTAACGAATCTGAAGAGACATATTTATAATCCCTACAGATGTTTCCTCAAATATTTAAGAATTTTTAACGTATTCGAAGAAACTCAAACTTTAAAATAAAACCACCTAGGTCCAAAAACCGTAGGTGTTTGTCGTAATGACATTAAATTGACTAAACCTAGTAAAATTACGCATCTCGGAGTACATTATATATATATATAAATATCGTTTAATTTTTCACTACGGTATCAAAAAACAACACCCAAATAATAGATACGTCCATAGGCAAAAAAACTGTAACTACACAGAGTTCTGCTACATTGTATTTGCTACGGAGACCTCTATGTAAGAAACGTGAGTGCTTGGCTTTTCAAGTGTTTCCCCGTTTGATATAGATGGAATTATACAGGAATGAATAGCGCTCGTCAAAAATGTGACAAATACAGCTGTCAGAAAGTTGTAGATTAAATGCACTGCGGTACTCTCCAAACATAAAATCTCCTTGGCTACACTACTGTATAGCTTCATGGCATAGTATATGACAGTTGCCAAGTTTTATAGCTAATAGGTCTATGCTCTTCAACTATCCTTGTGCCGACTAGGCGGAAATAATTTGTTGTGTCCAACTGTCATAGTCGATGTGCAATGCGATTGTTCAGTTTCATTTCCGTTTCCAGATAGCGGATATTACCGGCTCTGCGGTCCGGACGCCTGCCTGGTTAACAACTAAATCCCTCTGACGATTGTGCTTCCTGAGATGTTCATTTCTTGCATATGTTTTGATTTATACGCACATCGAAAGTCAATATTATATATGAAAGGTTAAGGCGACTTTGTGCCGACATTGTTCAATTTCCTGCATGGAGCCCCATAAGACATGTAGGTTTGTTTATTTATTTACATTGAGTGACAATAAATATACATGAATGCTATTACAACTTATAATCTTGAGCACCACGTAAATCTTTATTTTGTTTAAACAATTCTTAAGAAATAGTAAATAGCTTAAAAAATAAAGTAGTTATCATTGTTTCATCAGTTTTTATAAAAAAACAATAATTTTTAAACACAAATGAATGAAAATGTAACGAAAACAGCTGATTTTCAATAGTGAATTATCCTTAAAAATAACGATTAAGATGGCTTCATAGCCAAAATCACGTTTAAAATTTTAAATGGGTTAAAATATACTCGAAATATTTTTGTTGCAATCACGATCAATTTATTTGTCTATTTTTGAAATTGCAAGTATTGTTTAGCAACAGAGTAATGTTTTACTGAAAGTTTGTTTTATGCAACAGTTTAAATTTCGTTCTGATCTAGCCTTTTTTTAATTTCACATGGAAAAAGTATTTTCGTAGATATTCAATTTATCTTCATTCTACTAAAATTATAATAAACAATGAAGTAGACCAGAGCACATACGAGTAACATACATTTTTGTTCTTGCTTGTGCCGATGAGTAAATATTTATTTTAATTTTTGTGGCCTACCAAAGGGGGCGGGCCATCCGGCCGGTATGGCGTTCGGTCGGCGGTAAGCTATGGTTCCACAGACTGCGGAATTTACGGCAGGAAGTGCGAAATTTTCTGCTGCGGAGATTCCGCCACGTAAAATCCGGAGAGGTGGTTCCTGTGACTCCGTAAATAACGGTGCGGAAATTCAGTTGTGTCCAAACTAGTGACGAGTATGGATAGGAAGAGGAAAGCCCTCGTGGCTTTGATGCTTTATGATGACATTGATGATGATGTTGTCGATCTTTTGTCTTTATTAGTGCCAACTCATAGTGATCGGAGTGATATTTTTAAGAATAGAGACAGTGCAAAATACTCGTTCGTAGACATTTGGTAGACAATGAAACTAAATTCAAGCGCTACTTCCGCGTGTCGAAAGACCAATTTTTCTTTTTGGTTAAACTCATTAAAGATTACTATTATTGTTATTATTATTTGTTTAATAAAACTACTAGAATACCATTCAAAATTAATTTTGTTTATTCACTGACATGTGTTGATAATCGGTAATTTTATTTTAAAGATACATTTTTCTAGGTATATTGCACACATATTTGTTTTGTTAAAAGCATCTATTTTCAGTAAAAAGGCGTAAGCTTGATTTCAGAAGAATAAACATTTACATTTTTCCATGTTACAAGGGGGAAACACTCCCCTGATCCCTATCGAATCTAGGCCACTGGAACTTATAACAACTAATTATAAATTAAGATTATCTGTTTCTCAAGTTTTTCTCCTATTTTATTCCAAATTCCGTATTATTTATATTCCGGAAAACGTCATGGCCTGACACCAACTCAACATGTGTTTCCTCTTCGGTCGATGAAAACGTTCATCAAAAATTTGTTCGATGCATAATACATGATATTACAACAAAATCTGCCCAGTCTCAATGATAGAAGACTTCTCTCCGCTGGCGGATTCCGGACGGGCACTGCTCTCAGACCAGTATGATTTGTCCGCCGGGCGGAACCGAACACCCGGATGCGTAAACGCACGTCTGTGGAACCAGTCAACAGGGAACTCCATTGAACCAGTGTCGTTATAATTACGCAGCGGAAAATTTCGCACCGCCCGCTGTAAATTCCGCAGTCTGTGGAACCATAATGGTTCCTTAGTCTCCAGCCGGTGCCATAATGGTTCGACCAATCAGAGCGGGCTCGCTACAGGCACCTTGCGATCGAGGCGTCTTCATTCCTATGGTGACAGCGCTGAGCATCATGTCCACCAACATTGTTAAAACGGCAAACGGAAATATCGCAGAATCAATCTTCAGATTATTCGGGCTTACTGTGTAGGTTATCTGTCAATGTTAATAACGTTTTTACACATGTAATAGATTAGTATATTCACTTAAATTGGATATTATTTAATATATATTGTAAGTGGCCTCAGGAATGTAAATCTTAACCGCGGTATAGGCCTACTGCGTTTTATCAGATGTTTTAAACACGTAAATCGAAAGTACGTCTTATTTGTTTACCAACGAGCTGTCTAATACTTTATTAATAGTATTAAATTAAAAATGGGAAGGTGTTTGGCCAAATTATACCCGTATGCTAATAACAATTTCATGAGTATTTTCTGCACCCTGCCACTTTGGTTGAAATATCAATGAACGTTACAAGTAGCCAATGACGATTCAAGTGTAGCATCATGTGTGATTTCATTGGCTAGCAAGCTTTTACTCATTAAGAAGCCGGCCGAACGCCATGCCGACCCAACGCAATCACCCCCTACCAAACCGTACCAAAATACTTATGCCAAAATGATTATTACCGGGAGCGCTCCATAATAACATTACTGGATCTTAATAATGTCTCTCAGTTGCCTAAAACAATATTATACAAAATCAATGTTAGATTTTATAAGATTTATGACAAGAAAGAACATTTTTCTCAAAGTCTTCCTAGGTCCCAGAATGAGGAGTCCCAAAAATGTCTGTGAAGGGGCGCTTGGGTTAAGGGCACGCTCCCCCTAACGGCGTAGTTCGTAAAGTTCGTAGGCGGCGCCAGTGCGCTCCACTGGGGGTGCACTCATCTATTTAGGACCCACATTTTGATTTAATTTTCAATCTGATTTAGGTAATTTTTTTGATTACTCAAAATAAAGTAAAGAGTGATTTTTGCGAGTAAAAATTCGTGTAAGTGTTACAGATAACCTGAAAAAATTGTCAAACTTAAAAAAAATAATTAAATTTTGTATTAAATATTAGAATTCATTTTCAAAATATATTCCACAATAATCACCCGCGATAAGAATATCTTTCAATTGACACCAAAATCAAAATTTTATCTCAAGAGATAAGCGAAAAATTGGGGTCTGAACTTAACATTATTCTAATGGGCGATAAAACCAATATTGCCGACAGCGTAAAGATGGTGCAGTCGCCTCTATTGACAAGCTATTCCGCCTAGAGGTCAGGCCAGTCGCTGCTCACTCGCACACATGCAGAGCCCCGGATGCTCACTCACACACACGCAGAACCCTCCCCTCAACAACCCCCAACCCCCAACTTTCCCAAGTGGTCAAACCACTTTCTCCAGCCGCCTTGCTACCCTCCTGCCCTGAACGTCGCGTCGTAGGGCCACAATATTCTGAAACGGCAAATAGCAAGCAGCACAGCGGCAACTCGACTCAACCAGCCTCTCCGCATACCCACATGTGTTATAAACATATTTATTTGTTACACAATTTTTCAGCGATTTACAACAACATTTAACAATGTCATTTTTAAAGAATTCAGTCTTAAAGTTTATTTCTTTAAGTCTCTCAAATCTATGAAATTACTGTTAAAATTAATTATAAAACGTATTTTAACAACTTGTTAACGCTCTACTAACATACAAATAGCCCCTTCGCAGCAAACCTTCGTACTCAGTGAATTTACAATGCGTAAATATGTGTCTCACTACCACATACAGCCACTTACCAAGATACATTACAATACGTTCATAAATAAGTGATATATAACATTTTATTTATTCTCCTTAAGAATAACATTAGGGCTGAGAACGCAGGTTTTCGCTGAAAAAAGGGAGATGTTAAATTTGTTTTTATGCAATTATCAAAATAACTCAATAAGGTGAAGCTTCATACCAAGGTTTATTAATAGAGGTTTATTAATATTAATAAGGTTTATCATTAGGTTCATAACTTAGAGAGACATCAAACATTAACTATTCTCCATAATAATAACACTAGGGCTGAGTATGCAGGTTTGCTGCTTCGGGGGAAACAAAATAAATTGTTTTTTGTTCAAAGAATATATAGGCCATAACCAGTTGAAGTCACATACCAAAGTTTCGCTAAAATATGATCACTTTACAGAAACTGGAAAGAGTATTTTCTATTTGAATTACGACATAAAATTTTTCTCAAATCTTTTTTATAAATTCGAATTAATAATGTTTTTTTTACATTGTTTATATAGTACTATGAACCAAGCAAATCATTATAATTAAAGAAGATTTCGAACTATACGAAATTCGAACCATCCAAGTTCCACTGTATTAGAATTTTATCAGCTGTGTTATTTGATTTGACAGTAAAACTGAAATGAGATGAACAAGCGAAGCTGACGCGAAGAGTTAGCATTGTTTAAATTAAGTCGAAGAAATATATATATCAGAAACGAGCAATGAGCAACGAGCAACGTAATTGGGCTAATTAATGATCCTGGCTAAAGAATAAGTCAGTCTTAGTCAGTAAAAAGGCTACACAAGGCATCTCACCCATTCTACATTCATCTTCATTCATATTCGCCTTCAAATACGCCTTAGTTGCGTCGGGCGTCAGCGCGGCGTCTTACACATTGATTGATTGATTGATTGATAATTGATTCATATTTTGACGGTTTTTAACAAGATTCAGTATAAAATATCTGATAATAACCAAGCACAAATATTAAATTTAAAACAAAGTCTTAGGCATCAGTGAACCATTGAATAATATTTAAAATGAAATATACAAAGTATTCCTAAATCCCCGTTTCCATTCTAACCGTTTCTGCTCAAAACATTGTTTTGGACAAAACTCAAAACAAAGTTCAAGTAAAATATTTGATGGAAACGCTCGCAAACTGTTTTGAACTTTGTTGGCCAACAAAATGTGTTTTGAGCCGATGCAGCCGACAGCAATGTTTTGAGGAGGGCTCAAAACATAATGGAAACGGTGTCTTCACTGTTGTGAGCAGAGTTCGCGCATGCGTAGTGAGCGGTAGCAGCCGACGCCACCCCTTATCAGTTCATCTCCATCAGATTCATAAACTAAATAACTGGTTTAAAATTTCGACCTCTAATTGTTAATATCGTTTTTATTTTGCCTTAGTTATGTGTGTAAAAGAAATTATATGTAGGCCTATACCAGCAAATACAATCTTATATTAGTTTGGTTTCTTGAAACATACTGACACACTAAATTCTAAAGAACTCCATGTAACTGATTTATTATAGTGAAAGATAAATACTTAACTTGGCTATAGCCAACACATGTTGATGATTCTTTTTAAAATTAAGGCCTATACAACTTCTGTTTGGTTTGGTTTGAAAAAATACAAGGAGAGTTTATTGAAAACGATGTAAGTATGACATTTTTTACAGTTTGAACAAACGCTGTAACAGTTTTTGCGTTGCATTGTATTAACATACTTGTGTAGCAACACAAGTGGGGCTACACTTAAACGTATGAAGTAATGCATCAACGCTCCGCACGTGGAGAGGATACGGCTTTTTGCGGGAAATGTTGGCACGAGTTGGAAGAATCAAAACGGCCTCCAACAATGTTTAGTGGAACCCGGGCTTAATAGTAAACAAGTTTTGTCTATAGTACTACAGTCTACAAGAGAAAATCAGCCAAATTATAGATTTTAAAATATTTAGAAAAAACTGGCAAACGCAATCATGATCATTGAACAGCATTGAAATCAACAGATAAAAAATGTCTAAATAAAAAAGGTATTAACTATATGTCCTATACAAACTGTACGTTGCTAATCCGTTGTATCATTGAATATACGGAAGAATGATTGTAGGTTTTATTGTATGTATCTATAAATAAACTGTAATCAGTAACAGACCCAATGCAAAAAACTGGAGTTCTTAAAAAACTGTATTAATTATTTGCCGGTTTCAAGATATCAAGCTTTAAAAAGGTGAAATGTCCGGCATTTTGAAATGTTTAAGGGTAGAAAACCAAAAGTAGTGCCAAATTAGCCCTAAACAAGTAGAATACACTTGCTAAGTTTCAAGTTACTGCCCAAGTGGTTCCTAAGATATGATGCATTGATTAAAAATCACACACAGGCAGACAGATGGAAAACGAAGCGATTTAGAAAAAAGTTTATATTACGGTTTTTGCTCCTTTCGATGAGCTACCAAATCACGCATTTGTGCGATACTCTAAGGGTACACCCTGTATATTGCGGTAATTTTCTAAGATGGCCGGGAAAGCATGTCGCTGGCCCGGAAACACAAAAACCCAATTAACTCCTATTTGTGTAAGGTACTAATTTGATTAATGGAGGTACTAAATATTACGAAATAGGTACTAAATGGTGACATATTTTTATATGGAAATTCCAACATAGCCGGGCCAGCTATTCAGACGTTCAAATAACACGTAAAGATATTCAATGAATATGCTATTTAAAATTAAAAATATCCAATTTATTTTTAATTTTTTTGTAGATAGGCTGGCACCCGCCTAAAATTAAAAATGGCCTTGTACCATCTTTTGTGTATATTTTACCGTCTTGTATGTAAGTACAGTATAAGTGTAAATATACTTTATAGTGCTGTAAAACGTATTTTATTTATCCTGTTTAATTAAAAATCCGAATCGAATTTTGAAAACATACTGTTGTAAGCACACCATTGTACCTACAGAGCTGATTCTGGTATCAAATTGTAGTAAATATAATCTACTTTAAAAACGTGAATAACGTGTTTTGTAAAAAATGCAGCATTTAGGAGATATAGTGAAACAAACGAAAAACGTGAAAACTACGTAATATTTCTAGTGTTACGCAGTTAGCACAGGTCTTTCGATACTGCAAACTTACTGCAGGTACTGTAGGTCCAAATTTTGTGTCGCTTGAGTTTCTTTACAGTAACTTTAGAGACTCATGCGGACAGTTAAATTATTTTAATGTTAAATTTGAATATTCGTAATAATTTGAATAGTCGTAATAATTTGTTTTATTTTCATTTTACAACATCTGTGTAGTAACTTGATAACCAGTAAGACAACACCCCCATTTCACTAAGAACTTGTCAATTTGTTAGGCTACGATTTGACGTTATTTTCTTAAGAATCCATTTTTACAGTCTACTTGGTAATTAAAATAAACGAAAAACAATCTGCAATAGTCCTAAAAATCATGAAGACTGGCCTGCATACAACAGTAGAGGCAAAAGGAGAAAGAGCGGGTGTAATCGGCACTTTTTCCCCATGTTATTCTTATGGGGTTCAGGTTTTGCACCGACGCCCGAACCCGGCATATACAAGTCTCCTTTTTGGCCTATACTAGTACCCTACCCTTGCCTATATTAAATACATTTTCCCAATCCGTCCCCTATATCTTTTAAAATTAAAAATCTAACGTTGGTGTTTATGGATTTTTCTGCAATTTGGATATGTTATTGTTCTAGGCTATTGTATATGTACACCTGTATTATGCATCCTAAAATGTATATAAGGGGGTCAGTACTCTCCGCGGGGAATCCCAACGTAATTTTACAAATTAATTTTGCTTTCTGAAATCACAAATCTAAATTGTCGGCTATATAAAGAGTCGCTGTTGGCCAGGGTCCACACTTTACACCTAACAGCCCTAGCACCAGCAATACAAAATTACCATTTTTTAAATTTAAATATGAGCAAAATTCAAAATATGAAGATTTTAGACAAAAACACAAATTCGACATTTTTATAAAGATTAAGCCCCTTATCAAAAATCCGGGAAACCTCTTTTTAGATATTTGTATAAAGTACCTCCAATCCAAATTTGAACCTCATTTCTCAAAAAACAAAAAAGTTATGAGGGTTTTTTGAAAAACCAAAGTTTTTAGTTATTAAAGAAACAAAAAATAGATTTAAAAATCCGTAAACGCTAGCAAGTGGGGGTTTATGTTCTACATGCACAATCCAAGTTTCATTAAATTTGGATCATAAACAACCATATGGGAGCTAATTTTTAAATTTAAAATTATCGCTTGTAGCGCGCAGGCGTGTCCCCTAAATTGAAAATTGTCTTTCCCAAACAGAGTTTTACATCCATATGTACCTATATACCAAATTTCAGCCCAATAGCTCTATAAATAACGGAGATAGAATTAAAGGTCAAAGGTCAAGAAAATGTTGGACCAAAAGGGGTCAAAACAATTTTTGAAACCTGGATTAGGTGGGGAACCCTCGCAACCAATGTCATAGGTATTTTTAAAAATTTCGTTAATTTTTCGATATCTCTTACAGTTTTCGAGATATAAGCGATTTTCGAAAATTGCATTTATGCATCCTGTACCGCTCTACTTCCCCGGTGCCTCCGCTCCCCACGGTGTTTTTGAAGAAACTAAAAACAACCAAGTCCAAGAACATGTTATAATAGCCGAAAATAAAAAAGTAGTTAAAGCAATATTTTAACAAATTAAAAGATTTTGTAAATATCAAAAGTTAATTTTAAAAATGGTCATTTTTGTTTATAAATAGCAAAGTACGACATCTCTACACTCATTTCAACATAAAATGTTGACCTGCGCAGTATGTTCCACGTCCTGCTCCAACAGAAGTAGGCTGATCAGACACTATCGTAACATTCACAAAGTTATTCCTAAAATTTGTAAAAAATGCCATAAAATATTTGATAATAACAATCATTTTAGAGCGCATATGTTAGAGAACCACAAAACTTGTAATGTGTGTAAGAGAGTCATCACCCGTGACAGAAACGCCACCACCTACGATGTGACAAGCGACCTTACAAGATGTATATTTTTAACGGTGAATCTGTGGAAGTATTAAACACTCTTCAATCTTGTCCCCTAACAATCAAATGGATTCTTATTAGGAAGGTAAAGTTCATCAAACACTTGGTGGACAATAATGTTGATTTAATAATTGTCAAAGAATTTATTGCTGATTTTCGTAGTTTGACGATGTTAACGATTGATAACAAAGATTTAAAATCACAAATTAAAGAAGCACTTTTAAAGATCGATACCTCTATGCATAAGTATCAAGCCCAAGGCAGTGGATGGATATATTAGCATACTAAATAGTGGCAGCTGCACTTTTAAAAGTTTAAACCCCTAACTCCCAAGTCATACATCCCCACACCAGAAAATATAAAATAAAAACACGCTATTTTAAATATTAAAAATAGCGATAGTAAATGCTTTTTGTGGTCTGTATTGGTGGCCCTCCATCCAAGGAATCATGGACAGAATGCAAATCGAGTATTTTACTACGAATCCTACGTAGGTCAGTTAAATATGACAAATATAAAATATCCTGTAAATATATCCGACATGGACAAATTTGAAAAACAAAATAATATAAGTGTTAATGTATATGGGTATATTGGATTGAAGGACAATTAATTTGTCCATTGAGAATAAACTAAACTAAATAGTAATACTCACGTAAACCTGTTACTATTAAAAGAAGGTCGAAAATCACATAACTGTTTAATTCGTGATTTTGATAAGTTAATGTTTTGACTACAAAACAAAACAACAGAAAATATTATTGCAAGTTTTGTGTGCAAAGTTTTTACACTAAAGATATATTGGAACGTCACATAACATATTGTAAAAACTTCGATCCCCAAAGAGTACAAATGTCTAAAAAAATACATTACAATTTACAAATTACAAATATCAACTTAAAGCTCCCTTTGTGATTTATACAGATTTTGAATGTTTTATAAACTACGGCAACCACACTACTTCTGGATTTGCATATTCTATCGTAAGAGATGGGATAATAGTTAGTGAAGAGTTGTACATTGGTGAAAATGTAATGGACGTGTTTTTTGAAAAGTTATGACTTTATTAAAAGTCAGATGGGAGTATATGTTCCCCTTGTAATGACTCCAGAGCAAGAGTCATTATTCCAAACCTCTACACGCTGCCACATAAGCCACCAGCTGTTGTTGTGTGATAAAGTCCGTGACCACTGTCACTTAGAAGGTAAGTTTAGAGGTGCCGCCCATTATGGATTTAATTTAAACTATAAAGTAACTAAGAAAATTCCAGTATTCTTCCACAATCTTAAAAAGTATGATGGTCATTTGATAATGTAACACTTAGGAAAATTTAATCGAAAATTGAATTGTATAGCCAAAGACATGGAAAAGTATATTTCATTCTCTGTTGACGATTTAGTAATTTTGGATTCCTACAATTTTCTATGCTTTCCATTAAACAAATTAGCTTCCAATTTAAATAAATTTAGATTTATAGACAATCCACTACTAAGGGCGAATTTCCGTATGAATACATGACAGGACCAGAGAAGTTTTTAGAGCCTCTCCCACCCATAGAGGCATTTTACAGTAGTCTAACTAAAGAATGTATATCTCCCGCACAATATGAACATGCAAAAACCGTATGGAATCATTTTAATATAAAGAATTTAAAAGAATATCACGATTTGTACCTTAAAACAGATGTGTTGCTATTGGCTGATGTGTTTGAGACATTTAGGGACTTATGTTTAAAGGATTATAAACTTGACCTCGTCCATATGTACTCACTCCCTGGACTAACATGGGAGGCATGTCTTAGAATGACCAGCATAAAATTACAATTATTTCGTGACATTGACAAGCATTTGTTTATAGAACATGCCATAGGTGGTGTAAGCATGATTTACACGCGTTATGCTAAAGCCAATAATAAATACATGGGCGAATATTATAACCCAAATAAAGAAAGCACCTATCTTGTATACTTAGACTATAACTCGCTATACTCTACAGCAATGTGTGAGTCATTGCCCGTGGACGGATTTCGCTGGACAAATGAGCAAGTTTACAAATGTAAATATCAAAATGAAAACTTTGGATTTATTTTGGAAGTGAATTTAAAATATGATAAAAGTTTACATGATTTGCATAATGACTACCCACTAGCACCAGAAAAATGAACGGAAAATTAATACCAAATTTAAATGACAAAACTAAATACATTTTACATTATAAAGCACCAAAAAAATACGAAGAACTGGGTTTGGTAGTTACAAAATACCACCGAATTTTAAAATGTAGACAGACAAAATGGCTTGCACCCTATATTAATTTTAATATTGAAAAGCGAAAAAAGGCTAAAAACGATTTTGAAAAAGACTTTTACAAACTGTTATATAACAGTCTCTTTGGTCGAACAATTATGAAGCAACGTATGTTTCGTGATATACATCTTGTAGATGAGTCTAAGTCAAAAAAGAACGTCACAAAGACAAGGTCTGAGTGTAGCAAAAAGTTCGATAACAATTTGCATGCTGTACATTTAAATAAATTAATTGTAAAGTTTGATAAACCAATATATTTAGGAATGACCATTTTTGATATCAGTAAAGTAATAATGTATGATTTCCACTGTAATTATATGTCAAAATTTAAGAATAAAAAGTTCCTGATGACAGACACAGACAGTCTTATGTATTCTATAGTAACAGAGGACTTTTACAAGGAAATACAATGTGACTTGGACTGTTTTGACACCTCTGCAAATAGCAATGATCATTTCTTATACTCTGATAAAAATAAAAAAAAGTTACGGGCAAGTTTAAAGACGAATTAAATGGTCAAATTATGTATGAATATTGTGGTTTAATGCCAAAATTATACTCTTTCATTCCTTTACAATGGTTAAACGCAAAAGAAAAGCAAAATGAGCTAGAGGTTAAAAAGGCAAAGGGGGCTGACAATGCTACAGTTAAACATCTCTTAAGACACCAACATTAATTAAACTGTCTTGCAACCGGGGAAGATTACTTTGAGAATGTTACAAGAATTAAATCCACAAACCACCATCTTCAAACATTAACGATGAACAAAAAGGTACTCTCTTTTAATGACGACAAGAGGTTTATTCTAGATGGCATTAACACTCTTGCTCTTAGTCATTATAAAATTGGTCAAACATATATCTGTATTTGTCATTATTCTTTGGCCTTTCCTTGTCTATTACGAAAAAGCCATATTTATACCTATCTCAGCATTAGTGCCAGAGATTTCTAAATTACTTGGAAAAAATCATTCCCCACATGATTGTTATACACATGTTTTAAATTTAAATCGTCTTGTTTAAATAATATTAGGAAATTAACATTATCACGTAAATGTTTGTTTACTTTACTGTAAGATTGACACAAGTAAAAACTGTTAATATTTTTGTGTCTGCCCATTGAGAAAAATGGTGTAATATTTGGACTATTTATGTCGTCAAATACAACTATTGAGTGTGATTCTACATCATTTGGTGTGGTTTCACAGTCTGAATATGTATGTAATTTAACCTCATCACACAGACGAAATATTTCTTTTTTTTTTTATTTTCTTGTTCTAAAGATTTGGATATTATATATAAATTTGTAAACTTTAATCCTTTTTTTTACAATTAAGTTATAAAGTACAACGGTCTTCCCCGAACCGCTAGACCCAATTATAAGACAGCGAATATTATTAGGAAATAGACCCAACTTCTTTGGTGTATTTTCTTTATGTGCTATTTTAAATTTGTTCTTTTGTATGACATTTTTTATATAATAAAAATGGCAAAGAGAAAGTGTAAAAAGGTCCAAGGTAAGGGATTATTCTTAAAGCCATATATAGGCCGTGGCTTGTTAAATACCCGTATAAACAACCTTCCCTTCTCCCTGCAAATACCATCATATTCCTATTGTGGTCCTGGAACTAAGATAGTGAAAATTTAGCCAGAAATGTCCCTCCAAAAAATAAGCTAGACTCTTATTGCAAAGAGCACGACATATTCTATATGAATAATCCCGATACAGCCGCCCGGAACAAGGCAGATATGAGATTTGCGGACCAAGCTTGGACTAGGGTTTCGGCAAAAGACGCCAATATAGCCGAAAAACCTGCGGCTTATGCAGTGACAAATTTGATGCAGGCCAAAGCAAAAATGGGAATGGGATTAAAATGTAATAAAACAGATGGACAACTTTCAGCTGTTAGAGGCCGTAAGAGGCATGCCCCACTTTCGAGGTGTGTACCTAAAAAACGAACTAAGAAAACAGAAACCAAAAGTAAAAGAGTGCGGAATTATTAATTTAGACTGTGACAAAGGCACACATTGGGCAGCATATCGTAAAAATAAAGATATTGTAATTTATTTTGACCTACTTGGAATACAACCTCCAAAAGAGGTAATTGAATATTTTGTACCATCTAAAATTTACTATACATCTGATCAAATACAAGATTTAAATAGTTCCACTTGTGGAATTTTATGTTTATCATTTCAGAAAAAATTTAGTCTATAAAAATGGATTCATTTACTATAACATTTACGGGTACAGAGCAAGAGTTCAGTTTAGTGTTCTTTCATCCTATAGAATTAAATTGTGATTATGTAATTGGACTGGTAGATTTTCAAAGTTATAATTCTATATTTAATGTTAAAAAACCTCTAAATACTTTGACATATTACAAAATGCACAAAATTACAACCCCAAAAGGGGAGGTCACAATTGACGAATTAAACCGGGCATTAGATGGTAAAGTTGAAGTTATTATACAAAATAAAGTAGCATTAATTAATACAAAAATCAAACTTATATTTTACAAAGGGCTAGTTCCAAGATTAAATAAACTTAAAGACACAAAATTAACTATAGACGAGGGTGAGGATGTCTGTTATTACCATCACAAATTTCAAAATGTAATTGAAATTACTGAAGGTACATACGAAGTGTTTGAGCTTGCGAAGGAAATTAAAAAGAAACTCCCAGATTTTGTACTTATAGCCGACAATAAAAATATGAAAGCCACATTACATTCTGGCCATGTGTTTGATTTTACAAAACCGTGTTTAGGGACTGCATTATTGGGATTTAAAGGATTTTCTACTCCAGATGTTCCGTTTAAATCCGTAAATAAAATCAACATAAATAATGTAAATGCGATTAGAGTAAAATGTAATATTGCGAATGGGTCTTATTTAAATGGTGACAAATCACACACCATACACAGTTTTTACCCTGAAGCTCCTACCGGCTACAAAATTATTGAGGTCCCCAGAAATATCATATACTTCCCTGTAAATAAGAGAAGTTTAGATGTTGTTAGCATTACATTTGCAGATCAACACTACAGGCCAATTGACTTTAATGGAGACGAAACTACAATTTCTTGTAATATAAAAAAATATGAGAATTTACAAGAACGGACTGAGTGTGCAAAATGCCAGGTGTCTGTGATCAATTGGGCTGAAGCTAAAATTTTCTATTAATAAAAATGGAAGATTTTCTAGACGTTACAGGGAAATTCCAATCCGACGATAGTGTGGTTAAAATTACAAATCACTCCTATGTTCCACACAACACTTTGGCAATAAATAATTCCGATGAAATTCGAATATGTATAAATAATCAAGATTTACTAACACTCCCATGTACGAGTTATCTGTATATTAAAGGAGAAATAGAGAATCATTATAAAGGACATTTTATAAATAATGCATTTGCGTTCTTATTTGACAAAATTAGATACGAATTTGCTGGTAAAGAAATAGATATTGTAAGAAATCCAGGAATTTCCAGTGTTATGAAATTATTGTGCTCTTACAATAAAACAACTAAATTGTCAAATGTTGCATTTGATTCTGACACAAATTTAAAGGAGTTCCATAAAAGTGGCAAGTTCAGTACTTGTGTCCCATAAGAGCTGTTAATAGATGTGTTTGAGGATTTTAATAAGGTTTTAGTAAATGTGAAACAAGAGTTGGTGTTGAAAAGATACAAAAACGACTTAAATTGCATATTAACAATAGCTAATACTCCAACTGGGGTCGATTGTATTCTTAAAATTACACTTAAATCGATCCAGTGGGTGATGCCGCATATGATGCCATCTGGTGGGGAGAAGCTGCAATTAAAAAAGATGTTATTGTAAAATAAAAATTTTCAAATTGCATTTAGAAGTTTGGAGCTACACGAACTCCCATCATACCCCGAAACTAAGAGACATACATGGTCAGTTAAGACGTCTTCGAGTTTGGAGAAGCCTAGGTATATTATATTTGGTTCCCAAACTGGTAGCGACAACAGTGCACAAGAACTGACGAATTTGATCACTGTAAATTGAAAAAAAACTCAAAGTGTTTTTAAACTCTGAATATTATCCTTATAGTGATTTAAATCTCGACTTTGAAAATGGAGATGCCTCTAAAGCTCATGAGATGTTTGTGAGGTTTAGGGAGAGTTACTACAACACTGTCCCCGATCCTATGTTTAACAGAGCTGATTTTATAATTAAATATCCTCTAATTGTAATAGACTGTTCTGAGCAGAATGAATTGGTTAAAGAGGGTGTTGTAGATATTAAATTAGAAATTAAAACTGCAGAAAATGACCCTTCAAACACATCTGCATATTGCCTAATAATACACGATAAAGTGTTTGAGTATAATCCTTTGACAAATGAGGTAAATTAAATGTAAATAAAATGAAATCAAATATTCAACAAGAATTTGTAGACCCCGCAAAACAAATAAGAGAAAAATATAGGGCGTTAAAACGTGCTAAATTTCTAGAGGCTGAAGAGAGGTTCCAAACATTCCAACCTTTAATAGAGCCTTTGCAAGAGTTAAAAAAATCAGCCACCAAAACTACGGAGAGGCCAGTTCTCCCAATGATTTTAGAAAAGACCCCGTCTAGAATACCAAGAATAACCCAGATGACACCGCACAAATTAGATTTTGGTATTTTAGCATCAGAATATTTAGGAAATTACCTTCGTAGAAGTAGTATGACAGACACCACATATGGTATTAGGCGAGAAGCAAATACATTTTTTATTGGGGATCAGGAAGTTCAAATTGCCAATGATGATGTTACAGTTGGAGAAAAAAATTGATAAAGGGACAAAGGGATTGTGGGAATCGTTAACTTTAAAAGAACCCGTAAACTATAGTCAGGCTGATTTGCAAAATTATAAAGAGATATTGGAAGCTACAAATGCACATTTAAAGGGTTATAAACAGGCGCGGCGATATCAACTAATAAACACAATAAATATCTAAATATATTTAAACCCCTATTTAAGACTGTTGGTGAAGGTTCAAGGCAGGTAACTGGTAATAAAATAGACTATGTTTATTGGGACGATCCTAATGAGCTTGTAGATAGGTTAAGACTGCTGTGGTTAAGCCGATTGGTGGGTAATTCTGGAGTGGATAGTGAGATAGATTCTATTATAGAATAATTGAGGGAAAGCGGAATTATTTATTAAATAAAAAGATAGATGATAGATACATTTTATCGCATATATAACCTATATAGTAAACCAGAAGCTAGAAGTTTTAAAGAAACTACTTTAAATCTAAAATATGATGGTTGGGATGCTTTAAATTATAAAATTAGTAGTGTTAAAGGTGGGGAGTTTATTGATGATGTATCGAATTTGGGCCAGACGTTAACCAGAAAAGGTGATGCTTTTGTACAAGGTAATAATAAATATGAGTTTTTAGAATCCGAGAGTAATAATTGGGACGCTAATAAGCGCAAAATTACTAATGTGAAACGAGGCGAAAGTTCAGACGATATACACCCACATTAGAGCAGACTTTAATAAGAAAAGGTGATGCTTTTATTAAGTACAAGACAAAAATAATTATGAATTTTTAGAATCAGAGAAAGTTATTTGGAATGCCAAAAAGCGAAAAAATTTGTTGGCTGGTAAAGAAAGCGATGATGTTGTAAACGTCTCTCAAGTACCAAAAATGGATCTAAACTTTTGGGATTTTAAAGATAAAAGGCTAGTTCGTGTTAAACCCACTATTGATGAGAACGATTGTGTTACAAAACATCAGACTGTGACTTTAGACGGGCTTAAATTTGATGTTAAAAATAAGCAATAAACAATCATTTTACTTGGAACGTTGCCAAATGATGTGGCTGTTGTTAATCAAATATTATCAAAAGGTGAGAAAAGCATAATAAAACAGGGGGATAAAAATTGTAATCTATTAACGTTAGATAACGTTATGAGGGATGCAGAGGACAAATTAATAAAGAATGTACATGAAGGCAAATATAGGAGTGACATGTGTTTAATGTCGCAGGTTTTGAGGTATGACGATAATATTAAAAATTTTAGACAAGACAAAATTAAATTTGATATTTGTTTAAAATCACATGCATTAACGTTTAACAATAAAACTAAGAAATGTATGCAAGACAATTAAGAAATCGATTTGTTGATGTAAAATCCTAAATTGTTAGTTGCAGACCCTACATCGTTAAGCAGGTTTTAGATGGAGAGGCATATTTGCCAAAAAACTATGTATATCAAAGAATGACTGATGGTATGTCAGTTGGTAGCAATGGAGGTGTTTTGAAATGACGGAGACTGGCAGATACGTTAACATTAAAAATAAAGAATAAAACAATTGAAAAAATTGCTTACGAATTGTATAAGCCCGCGAGAAAGAATTTTGTTAGAAGGTCTTTTAAGGTATTGGGTGTAAACGAAACTGTTCAAATAGATTTAATAGGTATGCAGAATTATGCTAGAGAGAATTCTGGGAATAAATATATTTTAACTTTAATAGACAAATTTTATAAAAAAGCTTATGCTGCTCCACTAAGGAATAAAACTGGATTAGTAGTCACAGAAGCTATAAAAACTATTCTCCCAAAGGGATTTAAAAATATTCGATCTGATAACGGAAAAGAATTTTGTAATGAACATTTTACCAAACTAATGAAAAAGCTAAATATTAATCACTACCACACTTACTCTACAACTAAGGCTGCTATTGTGGAAAGGTTCCAGAGAACTTTAAAAAATTGGTTGTATAGAGAGTTTAGTGCACAAGGGGGTTACAAATGGTTGGATTTACTTCCAAAGTTAATAAGGGTATATAATAATAAAGTACATATGTCCATAGGGATGAAGCCTAACCAAGTAAGTGCTAAGAACTCTAAAGATGTACACGAATGGTTAGCATCTAAAGTACAAGTTAAAAAGCCAAGTTATAAGGTGGGGGATAGTGTAAGGATATCGAAATATAAACATGTATTTAGTAAAGGATATACCCCTAACTGGACAGGAGAGCTTTTTACAATAGCAGAAGTTAAGAAAACAAAGCCTGTGACTTATATTTTGAAAGATGAGAATGACAATATAATCAAAGGAGGATTTTATACAGAAGAATTGATAAAGACTAAATATAAAGACATGTTCTGGTGGAGAAGGTAATTAGGAGGAAGGGTGATTTATTATATGTCAAATGGCTCGGGTTCCCAAGTAGCCAGAACTCGTGGATTTCCGCAAAGGATGTATTAAAACGAATTTAGAGCAAATCCACATTTGGGTATTAAAGATGGAAAGTGGGGGGATCACCTGAAAGCTAAAGGGGGGCAGTCAACTGACCCCCTTATATACATTTTAGGATGCATAATACAGGTGTACATATACAATAGCCTAGAACAATAACATCAATTTAAATACCAAAGTTAGTATTTTAGATTTTAAAAATATAGAGGATGGATGGAGAGAATGTATTTAATATAGGCAAGGGTCGGGCACTAGTATAGGCCAAAAAGGAAATTTGTGTAGGCCGGGTTCGGGGCGTCGGCGCAAAAACTGAACCCCATAAGAATAACATGGGGAAAAAGTGCCAATTACGCCTCCTCTTTCTCCTTTTGCCTCTACTTACAACTTACACAACCTGGCTTATAGGTGTGAGAGAGTAAAGGGATGTGCGAGTGAGAGAGAAATATGGTGCGCGGGTGCCTGCACGTGCGAGTCGGGGTGCTATGGGCGGCTCAGGGGTAGGTAGATGTCTGGCGTGCGGCTGTGGGCTGAAATTAAAAAGTTTATTCTACACAACATTGCTATGAAAATGTATTTTTACATATACTTGTGTGAAACTGCCTTTGTACACCCTTGGCTTGGGTTAGCTGAAAATTTAAACCACTTGAATAAAAAACAACCGAGATAATAGAATTATCTTCTGAAATAATTAAAATTTTACTAAAATCAATTTAGGTAACCCTTAAGTATAATTTTTGAAAATACATCCACCACAGTAAAATAACACTCATCAGAGTTTAGTCCACTCGTGAAGCAGATGTTTTGTTAATCTTGAATCCTAAAAAAACAACTAGATGGTTCTTAGTTGTGTGTTTGTATATTAAATTACTGATGGACCTACTGTAACATCACACGGTTAATTTTCTTCTCGATATTTAATCTAAAATGACATATTTTCGTAGATAGTGAGAAATTTATGGACAATTACCGTGTCGGTTTGTTTGGACCTTATTTACTTTCCAAGGTCGCTGTAAACTTAATGCGGAGCTTAATAGCTCCTCATTAATTAATCTGAGTTGTCGATTCTGAATCGTCTTTCAAGGAGAAAAAATGTCACTCGGCCAATTGAGTATAAACTTATAAAAGATTGTCTTTTTTAAAATTATACGTATTTTGTTCTGTTTGACAGTCGAATAATTCATATTTTCACTAAGAGTTAATAAATTATTTAAGAATCTTACACTGCTCCTATAGAAAATGTAAAAAAAAATGGTAGAAACACAATATGTTTTGTAGTTTGAGCCACTATTAGGAGCTCGGTGCTAAACAAATCGAACTAAAACTAGCTTTGTAATTGTACCGCAACTGCATACTTACAACTGAATAATTAGAAACATTGGTTTGTTAAAACATTAGTTGTTACGAATCGGTAGTTGAACTATAATAACAAATCTATCAAGTACAAACTGGATGAACTAGCTTTAACGTGTATTACGTGTTTTAAGGTAAGTGTTTGGGATTTCATAACATAAAATGTATCACTTCAAATTAAAAACTTGATTACACATAAAAATGTATTTAATAAAGCTTGCCTTTAATGTCGTTTTGATTATAGTAGTAAAATAAACTCTACCTCGACTGAAGTCAATGTCAGGTGGATTTGTTGTAAAAGTCAAGTTTAACCCCTTTGTGCTCATGTCTGCCAACTGTCACGGCCAGTCACAGGTTTAGTTGGTAGCACTGTTTCCCTTTGTCAACTGTAATTATATTATTGCAAAAAAACTAGAAATATTACTTTGTGAGATTAGTTTTTATGGAAAATAGTTATTTCACTGGCTGAGTTATACTTCAGATTTCATGTAAAAGTGAGGAAGAATCAGTTATTTTTAATTTATGGTTAGGAAAGATGCAATACTATAACCAAATAGAGGTTAGTTAAGGACACATTTTCATCTGTAAAACGATCCATAATAGAAAAGAAGGAAAAATTAATTAAATTTGGGGTTGTACAAAATTTACTGAAGACCGAATAAAATTGTGTATTAGTTGTATTTATTCAAACATAACTATACGTTTGTATTTCAACAAATAAAAAAAAATAATTTTACTACTGAAGGATTTGTTTATTTGAAGGATTATGTATAAGTTATAGTGCGAGTATTTTAATGGTTTTCACGGTTTCATCGATTTGTTACCAGTTTAAGGTTATTATTTCAAAATTATAAAATTGTTCCACAATTTACTCTTAAAATTCTATCGGAACACATAACTTAGTGGATTGGGTGAAAAAGCAGGAAATACTTTGTTTGTACAAAACCATATCAAGTAGTCTATGGCATTATCAGTGAATTCCCTATGGAAAGTGAACTATTAGCATGACCCGCACGGTGAAACTTAAGCCCGGGACCACCATAGAAGTTCCTAACGTGACCCCCTGAACACGTTTTTGGGGTTCGTTCAAAATTATATATATATATATATGTATACATATATATATATATACATATATATATATATATATATATATATATATATATATATATATATGTGTGTATGCACTCTAGCGGTCGCATGTTTTGTCCGATTTACTTCAAATTTGGTAGGGACGTTCCTTTCTATCTGTTCTATCTGTTGGACATGTTCGTTGGGCAAAACAATCAGAAAACTCTAAACCCCTTTTTTAGGGATTAATCTTTCAAATTTTGAGTTTTTGGACCCAAAAAGGGTCAGAAAAGCCCCGGATGTGAAATTAACGCATGCAAAAAGATGGGAATTAGTGTGGCGAAACTTTTAAGCCCTCTCTCGTCATTCTAGCTTAAATATTAACTAAGTTATTAAAGAAAATGTGTATCGACCAAACACAGTACGTTGTCTTATAGGGGTTTTACATTAGAAAAGCCTATTATTCATTTGTTGGTGTACTTTTATCATCCCCAACAACCTCACGCCTACTTTAAAGCCTGACTGGACCTTCTTCTAACCTTGTAATGCGCAAAATTATATTCTCAGCATTGCAGGTAAATCGAACCAGGAGCATCAGAACAGCCAAAAAATCAATATTTTCAGATTTTAATAAAAATTGGAATAAATGTATATTTTTAACTGATTTTGAGTTTTTATAGTTTTTTATATGGAAATTCACTTCCCTCACGTCAGCGTGCTGCGTGCGAACTAGTTTATTTTAAAATATAGTTTTACAATACCTATTTTGTCCAGTTCATATGAATAATCATAAGATTACTGCAGTTTCGAAATTAATATGTCATCATCAGATCTTTATGTATAAAACACAGCACATTTTCAATAAAATCTGTTACCTGCTGGCCAGCATGCAAGAAGTGTCCTTGTCCATGTATACATTTTGTCTGTTTTTTATGTTTAAATTTATTATGTGTCAGTTGTTTTATATTTGTAAAAATTTAACATTTTGACAACGGTTTTATTGAAAATGAGCTGTGTTTTATATATAAAGATCTGATGATGACATATTAATGTCAAAACTGCAGTAATCTTATGATTATTCATATGAACTGGACAGAACAGGTATTGTAAAACCATATTTTAAGTTCAATTCCAGTTCAGGGGCTAATCACCAAAATGTTTAATTATTTATTTATTAGTCAACAGTTATAATACAGTATTTAATCTTTCATGATTTCATATAAAAAATGCGAATTTATCTACGAAAGCGTAATAAATTAGATTATTTGCTGAATATAATTTCATAATGTCAACGTTTTTCCATATATTGTATTTGTTTTATACGATAAAAAGGTTCAAAGGTTCCAATGAGTTTAATAACTGTATAGAATGTTCGTTATGTAAAGGAGAAATGCGTTAAACCAAAAACATGAATATTACGCTGAATATAAACAACTTTGATAAATCGCATTAGTTTTTGTTTAAGTTCGCAACACTGAATACTTGCTTAGCTTCTCAGAGTCAGAGCAATTGTTTAACACGGTTACATGAGAAAGTGAAGAAGACGAAGTAAAAATCTGTCGGAGATTTGGAAATATTGTCTCCCATGACGCCCGTTGACTCGGAAGTTGTTTATCATCGCATAGAAGGCTCCACTGGTTAGGCTGGCAGGTTTTGTGAAGATATCTCTCAGAGCTGATACGACGCCCATTACTGCGGGGGAAGGAGCGGCATATCATTTGTCACAAGACGAACTCCATTAGTTAAGCTTTAACCACTTAAAGAACATTGTAACGGTCTGTAAAAACGTTTTTCCAGTACAGTAACCATAAATATAACAAAACTTATTGCGTATAATGAGGATTGTGGAACCCCAACAGTTTCGGTGTTTGGAGTGGGAGAAGTATAGAGTTAAAACATTGTTTTATTATGTTGGGCTTTGCCATTTCCTTCCTCTATGTCCTTTTAAGTTTGGACTAGGTTATTTTGTATAAAGTACGAAAGCGTTTGAAGGGTTATATAATATACATAACTGAAGTTACAGAAAATTATTGAACACTTTAAAAAAACACTTCTATAACACTAGTTTTTCAGATGAACTTTTTGTGATATCACATTAATTTTAATATTCGCACAAATATGAAATAATACTTTCAAGAATTTAATTTGACAGCTGAGGTGCTATGCTTTCTGCTGGACCATAAAATATGATTTTTCTTTAGGCTGTTAAACTCTAAGCAATTAATTTTACATAAGGAAATGAGAATACGATGAATATTATCATTCATTCCTTAATTAATACATTAAAGCAGTACCAAAATATCCAACTGCGTACTTTGTTTCTAAACTGCATCGTTTTATTCTTAGGTTCTAACACAAATTAAAAACATTAATTTATTTTTTGACATCCCTTGAATTTGAGATACCGTAGTAGAATTAATAAAAACACCTCGTCCTCAGCGAATGTAAAATTAAAATATATATACCAAACTACCGAATGTGATGACCATTTGATGAATACGTTTGATGACCAAGTTTCATCAGATGTACTCATAAAAAGTGGGATTTCGAATTTTTTGTTTTTCTCCAATATTAGCTAGAGTACGCAGGTTTACCGCAACAAAATGGGATAATATAATTAGACTACAACCACATAAAGCTACAAATAAAGTTTTCTCAAAATATATATTTTCATAAATAAGTGAGGTGTAACATGTTATTTATTTTACAAGAAATAACGTTGTACAATGTATTATTTTAGTACTTAAAATATATTTGCAACAGCCTGACGTAAAGCATTGATTTTAATACCTAAAATAATTGATTAGCTAATTACAGTAGTACAAACACAATTGAGGTTTAAGTCAAATTAACTGGTAAAAGCTAAGAACTTTGTTTCCATAAGATTAACATAGGACCTATTTTGAATACATTTTTTAGATTCACCCCCATGATATTAGGTTACTGATTCAAAATAATAAACTATTTGTTTTTAAGCTCTATAAAATAGTTAACCACAATTGCAAGTTTTTTTTTTTAAATTGTGGGATACAATATATAAATACTGATGTTTTAGAAGTTTATTAGAAGTGATTTTTTAGAAACCCTCTTGACAAGGTCCGACCTTTCTGGTTCCCAAACTTAAATTCATAAATGTCATCTTGCACATGTGTGACAAATTTAATCGAAATCGGACATTTCTTTCAAATGTTGGTGTTGATGGTTACATGTCAACTTGAACGAATGATGTTTTTCGCACTTGGAAGCCACAAAACAAAAAGCTATCGTGTTCTTGAGCTTAGGTCTTACCATGAAGCTATATAATTCCTTTTTTACAATCCATGAAACAAAAATGCGGTGACTCGTTCCATCTCAGTGATGAGGTAGGCGCATTCCTCCTGGAGATCAGCTATTCTGGTATAGAGCGGAGAGTCTGACTTTCAATTGTTGAGGGTAGTTCTCAGGTCCATGGCCGCAGCGCTGCCCACGCTCACAAACTCTGGGGTGAAAGTGCTGCTGCTGCTGCTCGTCATCTCTAGTAGTGGGAGTAGGTCTAGGCGAGGTGGTGGTCTCGTGAAGAATGATGCTCAATCGGGCTGGCATTATAAACCCGTGCCGTAATTTTCTACGCTGGTGGTCCGTGCAGCTGTTTTGCGCAGGTGTTCCATGCAGGTGTCCACGCCAAAACCCGACGCGTTGAGACCTGTCTGGGAACGCAGCTGCTCTAATTGATTGATGGTGTCGCTTGTTTCTTACACACAGCTCGCTTCTTCGGTGTTGGCTGTGAAATTGTACTGCGTTGTGTAACAGTTTGAGTTGATCCTGTAATTTTCGGTACTCCTGTTGATTTATCAATCCACATATTTTCCACTTTATCAACTACTTGTTTAACACTTTCGTAAATTTCACTATCTTTGTCCAAAATTAAACCTCACATGTATACCATATCTGTACTATCGTGTAATTCAATTTTTAATAATATTTGTCCTTTTTTCCCAGATTTTGAACAGCAAAAGTATTACCATCCTCCAACCATGACACTAATGGACACTAATGGATCTGTTGGTTTTGGTACCCATCCTGGTTTCTTGGTTTCTACTTCAATGGAAGTTGGTCTCTTTCGCCTCTTGTTGGCAGTGGGTGGTTTTAAATATGGTGTCTGAGGTGTCGTTAATGAATGATCACAAGCATTATTGTTCATAACCTCAATCTCCTCAATAAATTATTTGATATAATCGTCCGCAGAAGCATAAGCGCCTTACCGTGTCCTTACCGTGCGACTTCTACCGTACTACTGACTGGTGTTGTGTCTGCTCACCCTTGAAGTAAACTGTGCGTACTTGCCGTGACACATCGTACAGCAATAGGTTAGATGTTTAATTGTTTGTCCAACATCAGTTCCAGCAGTCTGCGGAATCTCATTTCATCTATTGCGATTTGAGCCCACGTTAACTGTTGTACATCCTCGCACGGCTCGTAAGAGTAAGTGTATTTAGCTCATCATTAAATTTAACAGTTTTTTATTTTCTTCATAGTTATATTGTTTCACATGATATTCACTATCATTGTTTTCTTCATAATTATGTTGTTTCATATGATATTTACTATCAAACACATCTCTCACTCTATCTAAAACTAACTTGATTGCTAGCCTTTCTCGAATGTTAATGCGTTTATAACGTATTTCCTTCATTGATATAGTGATTAATTTTCTTGCTTCATCAATATTGTTAATTTTAAACGCTGTGGTGAATGTGTGTGAGTGTGTGTCTATGATGACAATTGTCAACCAATAATGATGTTTGAGGTCTCATTATTTTTTAAATAGGAAAGAATAACTCGAAAATATTCCGAGGAGTGGTGTGGGAGGGGGAGGGGGAGTGGGGTTGGATATTTTTTACCCCATTGGGAAGATATTTCTTCCGGGCCCTAACTTGAAATGCTTAGGTGGTCCTCAGAATGACCAATAAGCCCTAAAAAGAGCCGATTTTTATCCGGAGAAGGAGGAGGAGGAGGAAGTGAATGTGAAGTATTTATTTATTGATGAAACATTTTGTGCTGCTGTCTGGTTGAAATTCATCGGTTTGTCGATTCCACCACATGTTGACAAGCATCATGTACTTCTGCTCCTACTCAATGACCTCAAGATGTTCCTGTTCAATGGGGTAGAAATTTAATTTGTAATTCATATCTCGTTGCCAATAATTCATTCTGAGTCATCTAGCGGGCAGTGATTGCACATGCTGTTGATTCCTCGTAGTTTGGAGTATAGCTCGTCTTCTAGTTCTTGAATATTTGAGCACATTTGAGCTCATGTGCGGACTTAAACGTTTTGTTAATGCGCCATAGTCTCTTCTTACGGAAATGTCTCAATGCGCAATCATCATCTTTTTTATTGTAGAATTCGTTGCCTTCAAAGTAATCGTCATCGTCTTAATCGGCTGATGGTCTCTTCTTGTTATTCATAGATGACTCTGCTGCAACGCTTGCCTCCTCCAACTCGGTGTCAGTGATATCACAATCCCACTCAATGTTGTACATGATCTCTTCGTAGCTGATGCTCTTTCGAAACTCCAGACTAAACTGAATTTTGAGCTGGAGATGGTAGTGAAGAAGGAATGGGGGTGATTTTTGGTTTGGTGGGGAGTGCGTGGTGTGTCGGTTCTCATTGGTGGACCTAGTTACAACGCAGGTGTTGCGGCAACAAACCACCCTCAGTCTGAGAATGTCAATAGCACATAAAGAGGGTTGAGGGTTGTGAAGCTCTAGGCGGAGCGTTTCCCATGGGCTGGCGCAGCTGCAGCGCAAGTGTCTGCACAAAAAAACCGCCCTTATCTAATTTGGAGAAGGACCTATTGTTGAAGACCACCTGATGGGTAATAACTACCATCCTATAATGGAATTCGGACAATAGTCCTTTGTTGAAGACCCTCCGCTGTACAAGAAAACCGTCGCAGGTGTGTGTCGTTAATCAACCCTACTATAATGGAATTCTGACATGGGTCCTTTGTTAACACTCCCCGGGTGGGTAATAAAACCAACCCCAAATGTCTGGGAATGTGGTGTGGCTCCTTTGTCGGTATATCATTATCATCAATCACTGTCATGGTCAATGTGTGTGTGTGTGTGTGTGTGTGTGTGTGTGTGTGTGTGTGTGTGTGTGTGTGTGTGTGTGTGTGTGTGTGTGTGTGTGTGTGTGTGTGTTTGTGTGTTTGTGTCGTCAGGGGAGGGGAGGGGGTTTACAAATTATGCGCAATTGCCCTAATTAGAGTGAATTATGCATGTTAAACAGTGTAACTAGCATATAAATTACGTAAATTAAGGTAATTAACATTAAAATTGTATTTGTGAATATTAATTAGGGTTATTAACAAAATATACATATAAATTAGGGTAGAAAAAATATAATTAGAGTAATTAAAAATATGAATATTAACTAGGGTAATTAAAAAAAACGGAGGGGGCTCACCCGCCTCACCCGCTCACACAGAACCGGCCAAAATACACTACTAAAACCACTATTTACATTTAAACTCTAAAACTAGATAAAAACCCATTCTCATTGTTATGATAATCAATAGTTTTATACTACTGCTGTTTACAATCTTAGATTAATGTACTCTATGTTCTGGTTATCTGCAGCTTGTGAGTCAAGGTGGCTGATTCAATAAAATGTAGTTCGTTCTTAAATGTTGGTTTTCATTCCATGGTTCAGTATTATAATTAAGTTACTAACTGGTGAACTTATTATTCTCACATTTTCAGCTCGGTAAAAGAGACCGTCAGCCGGGCTGCGCCGCCGCGTAAAGATACATTGTTTAGAAAGGGAAAAGGAGCGTTGCGGAGGTCCGCAGGATCCCTGTTTGAGGCTATGATAATTATGTTGTCAACATACTGTAAATGAGATTTGACATAAGAAAGATAATTCTACTCATTCTAGTTTTTAGGATTTCAAAATAATGTTTCTGTCTTAAGTTGGTGTAGTTTGAAAAAGCTAGCTTTTGGACATTTAATAGGGCTTGTAAGTGCAATCAGTTCACTTAAACAAAATTAAAAAAGTAAAAAGGTACATTTGTAGATAATATTTTCCATTTTAATATTATACATCAACAAGTAAAGGGTAAAGGGTAGCAGCTGTTAAGAGGGCTCCTGCAAACCCTTTCCTAGTGATGCGCGTAAGAGGAAGACCGGTAAACAAATATAATAAATAAACAAAAAATATAAACTTTTGCAATTAGTCCATTGAAGAAAAAAAGGGAACACTTAAAGAGCAAAAATTATTGACAAACGAGCAGTAAATAATTTGATTATTAGTATTTTTATATCGTTATATGTTTTCCAATCGCCTGAATCGCTTCTCGGCTTGTTGGCTAAGATCAAAGAGTGTAATAGCTTCCTCTCTTCAGGGGAAATTCTATACAAGTAATTTTATAAAGTTATTGAAAAAGTTGGGACCTGAGTTGCGACCAGTACGTGTTGCCTCAGTGTGATGTTTTCAAAACAGATATGAACGAGGTAATCGTCGTTTCAAAGGTCAACATTAATACCTTCAGCGATACTGCTATTGCAGGGATAGGGTTTATGTTAAAATATGTTAAACATAATGCTTTCTAGTCCTCGGTGAGAATGAGAGGTCAAAAGCAAACTCGATATTGAGTGTTCTGTGTACTTAATATGTATAGCGAGGCGCAACATCTCAAGATCATCTTGACTCACCCTGAGATTTTAAATTTTGCTTTACTTAAAGAAAAACCTCATAATCAAATTCATAACTTACTCCAAGCATATTATAAAGATCGATATAGTTTACTTTTAAATATGCTCTTTTAAAGCCAACGTGAGTCGAGCTATTTCAAAATAAAATCAGAAAGTGTATTCACATGGTTAGGGCCTACTAATTATTTTTTAAGTTGTGCTCACTATTTTTTTTTTTTTGTTTCTTTGGGTTCTTCAATGAATGGGTTGAAAATAGTTAAACGTTGAGCGTCTTCTAACACGATGGTGAAATTCGAATCATATAAACATTTTATTCGTATCAACCTAAATTCCCTAATAGTAGTGTAAATACCCTAATTAGTGTAGTTAAAAATACCATTTTTACAACTTAATATTTAAAAATCTTTTAAAAAAGTCAAACCTTGACATAACGAATCTGAAGGGACTGAAGACAAAAATTGTTATATCAAGGAATTTATTACAAAGAGGTTCGTTCAACTGAGGTTAGGTTAGCCAAGTTTTCGCAAAATAGAGGTTCACAAACTTATTAATCTCTCGTCAACAATTTAATTGAATTTAACCTTGTTAAAACACTGTGAATACTGTACATTTTATGGCACATCTATTCGTTTTATCTCAATGCTTAACGCACGCTATTATTGTTTGTTTGTTTGCTATTTTTGTAACTTAAATCAGTACTGCACATCGGTTATTTCGTGTACACACTTCCCACGGCAACTGACGCTAGCACTGACTGAGGGTTCAAGTTGAGACACGATTGATTTGTGGAATTTATGTTTGTTTACGTTCGTTACCCAGGGTTGAGTCGTGGAAAGTTCGTTAAATAACGGTGAAATTCGCTAAACATTGGTTCTACACTAACGAATTTGTTATACAGAGGTAAATTTATTTGGTTGGGGTTATTATAAATTTGTTAAATTGAGGTTTTAAACACGATATATATTAACAATTTAGAGGTATAATTTACATTGTGTGTTATGGCTGGTTCAAGGTGATTTTAAAAATTCGCTAAATCGATGAATTTATTTTATTCAGGTTTGTTACGTCACGGTTGGACTGTAATTTATAATTAATTATTTTTAAATCACGTTTGAAGGGAATAAATTTGTATACATGTATTGGGAATCTAATTCTTCAGAGTTTCCTAACAAGATACCTAACCAATTACAAATAAAAATGCCATCATATATGTTTGTGAGTAAACGTAGTCATTGTACGACAAACGTCCAGTTGTAATAATATCTGATATTGTCCTCCGCAAGGGACATGACGAGCTCGGTTTAAAACAACAAAGAGAGGTAAAACAAACACCTTTGTCACAGCAAACTCAAACCAAATTAATTTCCCTTACCTTTAGTTTACATTTTAGTCAATCGGTTTTTGCAGTACAATTAATATTCAACCACTTCACGACCATTTTTAAGTATTTACCAAGAAACTATCAAATAATTGGCCAGACCAAGGCAAAATAGAGGATCGTCCCATAGACATCTCAATCCAAATCACGCAGTACAACTACTACACTTTATTTGTACAACCATTCGTTTTGTTTGTACCTTATTTATTCCTTTATTCCTTTATTTGTACCTTAAACACATGCCATTTCTTCTACATGGAAATCAATTATTACCCAAGGTGATTTTAATGGGAATAATCGATGATATAATGCAACCACCATACCAATAGTGAAACGATGGTTGAAAATACACATTTAAGTCTATCTCTATTATACACATTTAAGACTATCTTCCAATAATTCAGTATCTTTAGTTCATGGATACAGTATAATAGATACCAATTTTACACCTTTACCTCAAATTTAATTAAAGTCGGACATTAACACAGTCTCAAGTTTATCTTGACAGAAGAGGTCCGATTGAAAACGATTGTATAAAATCGTGTAACGAATATGAGTAGACCTGCACAGAGTCTATTATTGTATTGTATGGTATTAAAAGGAATAGATTGAGAGAGGGTGATGAATAAATTTAAATTGTGATAAATGATTTATTAAAAGTTAAATACAAATTTTACTTGAATATAGTGGTTTGTTATTTTATTTGTTTGCAGGTGATGTTGAATTTCAAGAAAAGGTTAATGATTTTACTTCTGATTTGCCATGTTTGATTTCAACATTGACACATGTTGAGGCTCAGCTTTACGTCTTAACGTTATTTAAAATAACTTGCTATACCGTACTTTAAAAGAAACTAAATATATTTAACTGAAAGCCGAACGATTTTATCATTCTATAAATATTTATAAATAATTATGGCTCGAACGTTCCAGGATCTTATGTACAAGATCAAATAATGATTTATTGAATAACATGGATAAAAGATCTCTTATTCTATACTAATTGGACCAACATAATCAGCAAGGAAGGTAGGAAACCCAGAAGGCATGTCATTGTGAGGATGTTGGCACCGCTTGTGGCACCACTTGGGAAGGTGTGAGATGTAAGGGCTGACACCAGCGTCTTGTTGGAGGTGGATAACCAAGTGACTCTGTAGCCGATCGCATTCTTGGTGTTCTGAGCTGCGGTTTGAACCACCGGGTCAACATTGGCGTTGTTAATTATGTCGTTCAGCTGAAAAATCAAAATAATTTTAAAATATCGGTTCCAAAACTGAAATCGAAGCTTTTTTACAATCAGTGTATAAAGCACTTGAATTAAAATTATCACAATAATTTAGACCTGCCTTCATAAAAATGCCATCATATATGTTAGTGAGTAAATGTAGTCATTGGTCTTTAACTGATGACCAATTTCTTGATGGTAAATTTAAATGATTATTGCATCCATCCACATCTTTCTTAGCTAAGTTATCTACTTACTATTAATATAATAATGATAATAATGTAATATAACAATAATGACCATATGTATATGGTAAATATGGTATATTGGTGTGTAATGTATACATTAGGATTGAAATTTTGCAAGAAGTATTTCTGCCATGATTGTGAATTCTGCTAGTTGACTAACTGCGCTAGAAAACCACCACTCAGACGTTCAAGTTGGAATATATAGTTGGAGGGAGAGGCAATGTTGTGTAGTTTTTTTATAAATTTATATGGTTGTATATTTCACTTTGGCCGAAAGACTTCGAATTTTGTCAGCCCTGTTAGTGATTCTTTTGTCATTGAGTCATTGAGTAACTGAAATCTCCAACATTGACAAGTGATGATTTAAAAACTTAAGGTTCTGTGTTTGGACACTTGATCTTGGGATGCTTAGTTAATTTACTACTTTATCTTGTGCCAGTTTGGCAGATAGTGTAAGTGAAGCTTTATTGTTTATTTAGCATTACCAAAAACATTTAAACTGACACCAACAAAGCGACCTTTTCCTTTCCAATAAAGATTTTTTTAAAGTCTAGAATATAAATACCATTGAAAATAAACAAACATTTCAAAAGATTATTTCTAACACATAAAACATACTAATTTTGTGTAGATGCATTTAAAAGTTTTATATTTACATATACTTTCTTTAAGAGACAACCTTCAGGGCAAATAATATCATTAGGTAAGCATAACTAAGCAGTACGTGGTTACGCAGTAATAGCATAACCAAAATATCAGCATCGATTTTTGTGAAGTATCAGATATTAATTAATTGCTTTGGTCGGAGAAAATATTGCCAAACACTGATCTCATGATAAAAGGTCATTCAATAAAATTAGCGCATTAAACTTTTAAAAACTTTAGCTTCTCTTCTCCATTACGTAATGCACAACTTTGAAGAACTTTAACTTTCAAGGGAGTTATTAATTTTCTTTGGATATGTGACAATGTGTCAAACAACTAAATCTTCGACATTGGACTTGTGGCTGCCTACTTAAGTTAGGTCCAAGCAGATCATTTAAAGATGTACTATTTTATGCTATGATATATTTTTGAAGCAGGTTAAATTATTTGAACAAAGTCATTATATTAAAAACTTAAAGATAGCGTTCTTTATGCAATGTGTAAACATTCTTTATTCATTGGTAACTTCATAGTTTAATCAAACACTTACCACTGCAGCGTGTGTATTGTTGTTGACTTTGAGGCCAGCGCGTACAATCAGAGACGCGACCGAGGCCGCTCCCAGTCTAAAAAATATACACTTTTCAAAAAGATGGAAAAGGTATTCATGACATATTCTTTTATAACGTACTAGCAAATTCAGCTGATTGAATTCGAGCAGTTCAGATTGTGATATCATTTCATAAGTTAGCTTAGAACAGCTGATCTTGCTTATGTGCTGTGTTTTGTTACTTTCAACAGCTGTCAAATGTTAAATTTCAATGATTACTGTTCTTCCATAAGATTAACATTGCAACTTTAAAAGTGCTGTGGGGCATTTTCCTAAGAACGAACGGGAATTCTGAAGAAATTCGGCAATCTTCGCATTATCCCCTTCAATTTGACATCTTGTAAATCAGTTTAGTAGTCACTGAGAACTTAGCGATTCAACCGTGTACTAATATATATTAACGTAATTTTAATTAATAATTTGCGTTTTGTTTTGGGATCAATAATTAATAAATTAATAAGTTAATTAATTAATAAATTAATAAAAAATTAGAAGTTCTGGGAGTTGGTCGTTCTAAGCAATAATTCGTTGTTCACAAGTATTTGTACTCACACCAGTATATAGAGCCTAATACATCTTCAACTGATAAAATACGTTCTTACACATGTTTTATTCCTTTCATACTAGTTAACCACGGTTTACAAAGTACTCGCAACTGATATTCCAAATCATCTTCAATAAATTAAATCAATGAATAATTTGTTTATTATTTATATTGCAGTATACAAATGTTTAAAGTTATGTAATTCCAAAACTATTTTGTCTATTAAAATGTCTTTATATTTTCGTCAACACTCACCTGGATTGAAATTTGTCGGCTAGTTGAGTAAAGTTGGCTAAGAAGTTGACCGGGTTTTTCTCAGCCACATTTTCTAGGGCAATTTGTATGTAAGGTTTCAGTTGAATATTTGCCACAGTCATGGTGTTGAAAAATCTGAAAGATAAATTTCAAATATTCGAGTAATGCTATAACATATAAAATTAAAATTAAAAGAAAATAAGATTTAATCATATTCAAAATTTAGTAAGTTCAATAGTAAAATACAAATACAAAATAAAAACAGCAGAAAAGTACAATATGTATGGACGTTTACAGTGAATTCACATAATTTATTGTTTTAAAGTATTTCATTAGCCACACTGACACGGCTTACTTAATACTGATTTTAACTTGTTGTGGTCGAACGACCTCCGAGAGCCATTATTACTATATTGATTATGTTTAGCCAAAACACTTCTGAGCTTGGCACTAATAACTATAAATGACAACTATATTGAACTGGTTCAGTTTTTGAGCTTGAAACGTGATTCCCTAATAAGAATTAGCAAAGCATGTGAAGTCTTACTTTCTTTAAGTTTAAAGTCAGAACCTGATGTGGACTCTAAGGAACGATTCAGATACACGAATGCAGAAAATTTAGGCTATTTGTTAATATTACATATTTGAATTAAACAAATTTAAATACAAAATAAAATAAAAAACTAAGTTGAAAATATTCTACGAATTGAGTGAGATAGCCTCTGCTCTACCTTCCTGGCAGTGCCCAATTACTTTACTACCTTACTTTTGATACTTTCAAGAACATATGCGGAACTTACTGTGCCACGTCCGTGTAGTTGGATAGACATCCGAGAGCTATGGATGCAAAACGTCTGCTGTAATAGTTGAGGGTGGAGTTAGCGAGGACATTCCACAGGGCTTGAGCCTTGAGGCCGGAATTGTACCTTGCCCCACAGCAGGCCAGGGCGTCGTAGGCACTGCTGGGAACCCTAGGGAAACCAGGAGGTCAGTATTACAAACACATAATAGAAGCAAATAAATTTACAAACGTAAAATGCGAATTTGAGGATATTGTTAAACTTAAGAAATCTTCCCCCCTTCCTACTAAAAACCAACCTAAAAAAAGACAATTTTTGGAATGTCAGAAATGAAGATCAATAGAGGAATTTGAATTTAAGTATTTATCAATAGAGCCAAGCCTCTGCTATAGCTCAACTCAATACTAATAATCATCGTTAACCATAGTTCCGACCATGAACAAAATTAAGGCTTTAATACATTTTGTACGTAATAGGCCCTGTTTCTTCAAGTTTTTTTTTAAGCGCATAGGTCTTACGTGTTTGGGAGCGTCCCCTTGAGCAGGTCAGTCAAGTTGGCGAGGGCGGAAGCTCGGTACCCGGTAATGTCGTTCTCACACATGTCATCCAAGAACAGAGCTTGAATCCTCGCTTTTTCGAATGCGTCAATCGTTTTGTTCTGCAGGAACCCGTCGAGGTTGAGGAAGTATCCAGCGGCAAAATCCTGAAAGAAGCGTTTGAGACAGTGTCTTAATGGGCAAAATAATGAAATCATATTCTGGTTGTTTGTTCCGAAGGTACAACACTAATGCGAGTGCAAGTAAAAGTCTCAAACAAAAGTTTCTAAGGATTGATTTTAGCGTGTTAACTCAAGGATGCTAATGAGTTACGTTGGAATTAGAACCTAGTTACAGTTTATGTCGATTCATGTTAGTAAGTGGTCACGAGCGGTATTATATTATTATTCACTTTGGCTAAAGAATTTTAAGGCTCAGGTTCGGATGAAAAGCAAGTACTGTATCTGTAAATTGTACCTTAGCTTTAGAAAATCCTAATTTTATGATTTCACAATTCACTTAGAAAACATACTCCTTGAAACTTCTAGAGATAGCTAGAAGTAAAATCATTTATTTAAGGGTGCCATTAGTTTAAAAAATATTTGAAATTTGATACTTCCTCTCAGATGCATTGATTTATTTAAACAATACACTAGGAGATTGTAACATAAATGATCACTTTATGGATACCGTAAACTGATATTTGTTAGTCATAGTCATACCTGAATGTCACCCATATTGGTCCTTCAAATAATCGTTTTAAATCGGTTTAATTTGTCTCCAAGTAGATTGAATTTCAGGAGATTTCAATAAAATGTCGTCAAATTAAAATATTGTCAAGATTTATTTGTATGTAGAACTTATAGAGTAGTTTTGAATACACCGTGGAGCAAATATAATTTGTTAAAATATAAATGGCGGGGTTTGGCATTTTAAGTTGATATATGTAGCTTGAGGGTTTGAAAACTGTGTGAAAAACTGAATAAAATTACTCATATACCCCAAGTGGAGAATATTATTTGAAGCGCCCATTCTTACTAGCTATCCCTATCACGTTACAAGAGCACATGGAGTATGTAAAGTACCTCTTTGCTCTTTTGCAGGAAAAATTGGATCTTTTCGGTTATGTGTCAACAATCTGTGATATCTTTTTATTTACTCAAAAACAAATAAAAACTCCTTACCTTTATTATGGCGGCCAGAATACAAGTTATCTGGTAGAATCTGTTGAAATATATCCCTATCTTGATGCCGTCGACGCCACAAAAATTCACAAAGATATGAGTCAAGTATCAAGTGCTGCGTGTCGCACTGAACTTTATTGCGTTGTTTAGCTAACCTCCAATGACTCTCTACAGTTTGTGTATGCGCTCCAGAGTCGGGATCAACGAAATAATATTTGAGAGTGACTGTTTGGTGGTTATAACCGTGTTTATACAACTGATTGTACGATCTCCATTCGTCAAATATTAGAGTTGTACCAGTTGTCTTGTTTACATATTCATAACATACATAATCATATATAACCATAACATAACATACATAAACATAACATACATAAACAGTAGCAACATAGGTAACCGCTCCACGCACTGACAGGAATCAGACTGCCGGCTCGGCGGGCAGTTGTCCAGCCGTCGCCGTCGAGTCGCACTATCACATCTCGCTGTATCATGTCTAGGTACCTAACTTTTTCCCATTTTTTGGACACTAATTGCTCATGTTTATAGTTTATTTCCATTAGACAACACCTACTACTGCACACGTAATGTTTGGAAGGTTTTTTGCATTGTTGACACATAACCGAAAAGATCCGAAACGTTAATCAATCAAACAATTTCCTCACGATACAGTTTACCTTGTAAGATGTGTATATATCCAAGCCCAGCAGAATGTCTTTAAATCCTCGCAGACCACGTTGCACCGGCACCCAGTCTTTGTACAGCGTATTACCCAGGTTGGCCACGGCAAGTCTGACAGTGATGTTGTAGTTCAGGGCGTTAGACGAGCTCAAGGCGAGGGCAAAGGCGTCATCCAGCAACTGAGTACGGCCCAAGAGCCGTTGGTCCCCGGAGCTCAAAGCATTGATGATTCGTTCCCAGTTGCTTTCGTCGTAGTTACTCCTGTAGTAACCTGGAACGATAAGTAGCCAGAATATTAGAGAAGTTTTGAAATTTTTTTATTAGAGAATTTATGGTGAGGGGCGAGAAATTTTGGATCAATAAGCTAGATAACTAGGTTAAGGCACTAGATCAAGGGGATGATATAGGCGGAAAGTAACACAGTTAATATTAGTTGCCAGTATGAGCTGTAGCATAAATAGCTACTTCATATACCTTTTCAAAATCCTAGGAAATAACTAACCCTGAACTTTGAGAGAGAATTTCCTAAAGGTAAGGAGCCCTCCTTCTCAAGTCTCTGGTCGATCTAATCTACCCAAGATCACCCAGGAACTTTATTTAACATCGGACAAACAAAGAATAACAAACTATAAAGGGAAGCTATTTATGTAATACATTGTATTTGTTTCTTCTTTGAAACATACTCGTTTTTACCTTATTCAGTCTGTGATAAGGAGGTATAACGCGAGCCGGGAAGTGTCAAAATGAGGTCGCTTGACACTAATATATCTCAACTGTTCAGTTAAAACCTTTAACACTCACCCCCAGACTTCATATTAGCTACAACCCAGTCGTTGTCCTGTACGTCGATGTGGGTGCTGACTGTGGCATCGGCTTCATCGTTGGTGGCCCAGAAGTCCTGACGAGGGGTGTAGTAGCGGTTGTTGGTCTTGGACCCCACCGTAGCGGACAGGTAGTACATCCCAGGCAGCATGATCGAGCAGGAGGGGTTCAATACCGAGCAAAATCCTGTCTAAAAATGATTCTAAGTTATAATCTTGGATGTGTTATTAGTGCCCAAAAGTAAAATTGGAATTGGGAAGGAGAGGGTTCTCCTACTTTGGTCCGAAACGTTATATTGGAATCCCCTAGGACCTTAAACAATTGTCGGTCCCGGCTTTCAGATAAAAGTTAAGAGTATTTAACATTACAGAGCTAAGAACTGCCTATCATTTTTTGTACTCCGTATGTAAAGTCTCTTGTAGATATGCCATTTTGTAAGTCTTTAAGTTTAATTTAGTTGTAAGTACTTGTTTTGAATTGTTATGCAAAGCAGTTTCATACTGAGAAACGCTCATTAATAAAGGCATTTTCATTTGATTTAATTACTAAGCTTATCGCCGTTGGGGGCTTCGCCCCCAAACCTCCTTTTGAAGTTCGCTTCGCTCACTTGCATTCCTCAGTCAACTCAATTTTAAATCAAACTCAACTATTGTAGTTCATTAACCAAAGAAAAACTACACAAAAATTACCTTTGGTGAGCACATTAACCACAGGTGGTGGGACACAGGCGGTCCCATATCGGTTCGATATCAAAACATTTGACCAACCGGCTGCTTGTTAGTTTTATCGAATGAACTCTCGACTAAGATGGTTGTTTGGAGATGAATAAAAGCGAAAAATAAAGTGCTCACTCAATCAAAGTCAATCAGATATAAATAAAAAGTTGTGGTTACAATGTTAAATTGGAGTTCTAAAAATTGATTTACGTGTAAAAAAAACAAAAAAAAAGATTTCAGTTCACGATAAAATTATAGTAACCTAACCTAACCTAACTCCGCAGAGCGATGTATAGTGGCTGTTCGTTGTGCAACATAATTACAAATAAATGAATTTGTAAAAACAAAAAAGTCAAATTAAACAGAAATAAATTGCAGCCACAAAAAGTAAGCATCAAAAGTAGGATTCAAACCCGTGGCCACATGATCTTGAATCATCTGACAACGTATCCACTGGGTTACTGGGCTAAATTCATTCGATAGAACAAACAATCGGTTGATTACATTTTCCAATATCGAAACAAACGATATTCGCGAGATTGGACCTCCCGTGTAGGCGATAATGTGCTCACCTTGTTTTATAATAGCTGACTTATATCAAAATATAATATAAATACAAATATAAAAATATAAAAAAATATACTATTTGCTCATGTGAGCAAATTAGTATCGCCTACACGGGCGGTTTTTTTAAATCAGCTGATACAAACATGTGGTATTAGCCAAAGATAGTGTGCTTTCATTAAACGGCTTTCCAAAACTGTACACATTTAAATGGGCCAAAATACTCAAAATTACTTCTTCCGATGAATAGCGGCTAAACGGATGATCGGATCTTAAATCTGACGAAAAATCGTTAGTTGTAAATTAAATTAAATATAAACTGTTCTTGTCTTACTCAAGTTTTTAAAATAAGGTTTCACATGGTTAGTCCCCTTTCCCATATAGGTAAAAAATGTAAAGCTGGCCTTCGTCAACGTAGCCCCTCATATCGAAGAGAATAAATTTTTATTTTTCTACAACGAACTCTTGTTTCCATTTTAAACGTTGTTCATCGCAATATATTCAAATTTTTCAGTGATTTAAAGCTCTTTGAATACCCCTTTATTAGTTTGTTAGGATTCGTGCCAAAGACAAATTTCTTAGATAACGTACAGACAAGGTCGGCCTTTTTCATCAAGGCTGATTACCGGCGTGTTTGACCCGACCCTCGCACTGCCCTCACTTAATTCCGGCCGGCCTTAGGTTTTTTCCATGAGTCATTCTTAAATATTTGTTCCACTAAAATCTTAATTACACACATATCATATTATTTTGCTTTTACTCCACATGACAAATTTCTTAACTTCAAATCAATCAGTTCAGTTTTCTTATGTTTATAATTGTTATTCAAAATAAATGGTAATTTTTTTGCGACTCGTGGAAGCACAGACAGCACCTGCCCTTGTTTACTGTTTCCTAGGGCATAGATTATTGTAACATACACTACTGTTTGTATTTAATATAATTAACTCATTGTGTGAACCTTGATTTTTTTGGTACATTTCCAATGCATATTTGTTATGGTTTTAATTATGGGATAACAAGCTGAAAAACTCATTTAAAACAGTTTACATCTCAAAATGTTGCTTAATTTTAATTATAGGGCATTAATGTCACACGTTGACATACAATACCTCGAATATTGAATTGCATTTTTATTTATTTAATAAAACTTAAAAAATGTACGTCAAAACATTATTCATTGTCATGAGTAACATATATTTACAAAACGGGTGATGTATTTGCGCAGGCCGTGCTGTCATTTTCAGTCCTACTGCAGTAATCCTGATGATGACAGCATTGCTTGTCAACATTTATCACAAATTCTCTATTATCATAATTTGTTTATGGTATAGAGTGTTGTTTTAGTGTATCCGCTCTTAACTAGAGAATTCGTTATTGTCCAAAAATTAACATTAATTTGAGTGGTAAAAAAGTACCTCTAATAACAATTCTTTTAGATGGGACCAACTCTATAACACATTGTTTACTTTGGATAATAGAGACATCCTTAAGAAATGATATAATTACAAGTTATTTAGGAATCGTACATATTTCCTATTTTATTGTGTTAAATTTAAATTAGATTGAATAATTATCCGACACTGGTAACTTATGTCGACTAAAACTGAGAAATGTAAATACAGATTACGCTTTTAAACAAATAAAAAATAAGTAAATAAACTAAAATCATTGTTTTGTTGAAATCGTTATTTTAAAAATATAGTAATATAATATATAATTACCACATTTTAAAAATACAGTAATTCTTTAAAAAGAGAAGCTAAGGTATGTTACATTAAAACCCACTTACTGTTGTGAAGTTCACAACGCCTGAAGAGCTTTTACTTGTATACTTGTCGATTTTGACTGTTTCCAAGGGATATGCCGTGCTATTAAACCAATAACCAAGGGTTGTAATCAAGGCTAGTTTTGCAGAAGGCGACAGAACGTTGCTTTTTTGAATAAGTGCGATATTGGCTTGGAGATCGTCACTAGTTACTGGCATATTCTTTCTGAAATAGTTTGTACAATATAGTGTTAGTAAAATATCCCCGTAGCAGCAAACCTGCGTACTCAGCGAATTTCCAATGCATATATATGTATATTAATACCACATAAAGCCACATACCTAGTTCCATCAAAATATATTCATAAATAAACGATTTATGACATTTTAATTATTCTCCATAAGAATTACATGGCGGCTGAGTATGCAGGTTTGCTGAAATAAGGAACACTAAAAGTGGATTTTTATACAAATATCAATATAACTCAACTAGGTAAAGCCACATACCAAGTTCTATTAATTTATGTTCATAATTAAAGGAGATAACACGTTACTTATTCTCCATCAGAATAACATGGGGCTGAGTATGCAGGTTTGCTGCTATGGGAACTATCGGCTAAAAAATGAGTGTTTGTGCAAATATCAATAGACCACAATGAAATGAAGCAATATAACAAGTTTCGTCAGGATAAGTTGATAAATAAGCGAGATATACAACTTTTCTTATCCTCTATAAGAATAACATTGGACAACGTACTGTGTTTAGCACTTTCAATATCTCAGTAACCAATTGACGTATAAAACACCAAATTGTGCGTCTTTTTAAGTTGATTCCAATGGAAAAAGATAAAATTTTGCTTTTTCAGAAATTATATGTAAAAAAACTCAAAAACCCATTTTTGGGGTACAAACCCCCCCCCCAAAATACCCCTTCGGATAAGTCGATCTGTCTGGTTTTCGAAGTCATAAATGCTGCTTTACACGTTTGTACCAAATTTAATCAAAATCGGACCTTTCTTACGAGAGTTATCGCAACCACGGACACATATATATGTATAAAACACCATTCGTTTGAAACTGTATATATATATATATACAGTTTCAAACGAATGGTGTTTTTGGGGTCTGGGGACTTCAAAACGAAAAGTTATCATGGTCCCGGGTCTAGGTCTTACCATGCCAATTACGGTAATAGCTTCTTCCCTATAGCAGAAATTCGCTAAAACAGCAATGTAGGATTACAGTGTAAAAAATGTCAAGCTAAAAGTTGAGATAAAATCAGATATGCTATTCTTTACGAAGCATATGACAACCAGTCAACACATTGGGTTTTTCTTAGTAAAAAAGGCAGGATAACAGGGTGTACCTGGATAGCCATCAGTCCTTTCTTTGATTTGCATCGCTACCTATAGAATTATAAGTTTTTTACTGATACTCTTTAAAATATTGATTGCATTTCTTTTAATTTGTTTACGTATATTATTCATTTAATTGGGATTTAACCAAACTGGGTAAAAATATATTTTGAATAAATGGTAATTTTAATAAAAGGGACGATCCAAAAACCACATATATTAATGAAGTTCACAGCAAGAATTTTAAAATGTTCAATTGAAGAGGAGTGGAGTAACCTTATTAACTAAGAAATACCCAACTTTCTTTAACATATTATAAAGACTTTCTAAACAAATTATAAAAGGTTTCATTACTAACATGAACATATTCGACTATTAAATTCCTCGGCCTCTAAATGGTGTGATGGTGAGGGACGAAATTCTGATATTTCATCTATAATTTGTGGACTTGTCTAATATTTGTAAGAATAGTTTACTGTATAGTTCAAATCCACCTTTGAACTAAAAAGAAGGCTAGTATTTTTTAGTATATTCCAATAAACAATACAAAGAATCTAAAGCAACCAAAAGGTTGTTGATGTAACTAATTACTCGTTTCCAGCCCAGAAAACTTTCAAAACACAGCTTTTTACAGCAGTGTTTTACTAAAAGATCATGTTATATACAATAAGTTAGCTTAACTCATTTAAATGTATTTTTCAAAAGAATTTTACTTAAATGATTTCATCAGGTATATTTAAAATTCTTAATTTGGCTAATTTATTCAAAAGAAAAACATAAATATTTGTAAATTCTTACTTGGCTACTAGGAATGATGTAATGGCTGCAAAAACAGCTCCAGGTGGTAAAGACTGGTCCAACATGTTAAGAATTGTAGCTCCTAAAGCAGAAAAAACCTCGATTATTGTGTAATACTACTATTCAATAGAGTAACCAAACAAATAGCTAAGACAAACATGGTTTTAACATTTCTTAATATGACGTATTTAGTGATTGTTCGTTAGGGTACTTGCTATTTTACAAAAACAAAATGAAAAAAAAAACATTCATAAGAATACTCATAAGAAAGAAAATAATACTTCATAAGATAAAAATTTTAATTTAACTTAGATTTTAGAATGAAAATAACTATATTTATTTGATGTAAAATTAATTTTTTACTAGCACATGACTTCAATGAGAAGAATTCCCCTTAAAGAAAATGCCTAATGCTTAATGTGTTTAGGCCTACTAAAAATTTGTTGTATTTTAAATTTGATAAGTTGGACTTGCCCTTAAGACTCTTGAGAGGATCGTTGACCATGGCTTGTATGGAGGCCGTTGAGTCAGTGGTGATCGAAGAGTCTTTGAGAGGTTTTGCGTTAGGCTGGGAGTCGAGAGAAAGGGCGATTTGACGAGCAACAACTTCTAGGTCTGTCTTGAAGTCAAGGATAGGCATCACCTGCAAAATAAACTCTTATCAAGTGACCGCTGTTTCTGATTCAAATATTGAATTGTGATTTGGTCTCTGTTTGGATAAATATTGAATCGTAATCTTAATGATAATAGTTTTACCGTCATAACTAAAGCAGCGATTCAAATTTAAACTTAAGACGGTAAATATGATCTAACTTCCATCACCGGTTATTCCTGTCATCCTAATACGTAGACAATGAAAAATCATGGTATACATATTCGTCTTCTGTACTGATCTCTACCAAACATATCAGGAAACTGATCAGAGATTATGTTGACCAAAATTTAAGTTATCGTATATAATAATGCTGAGGTTAACTGTTGAAGCTCAAGTGAAAGAAGGAAGTCATTTAAACAGATTTAAACTATTATCGGTATAATGACAATCGACTTACCGTGTTTAGGATTGCGTACTGCAAGTACTTGGCAATGGCCTGAGACATCCAGTAGTCAGGCCACGAGCTAGGCTGAACTTCGAACTCTGAAAACTGTCTGAGGTATTGGTAGACTACCGGGGCAACATTGGTCTTGAACAGTCCTTCCATCTGCGGACTAGAGTAGTCCTGGGCGTAGTTTTCTTCCCTTTAACCAATAAAAAGAGTTGAACCAACAAACAATTGAGCCTCACAAATAATAAAAACAAATGAGGCAACTCCACAATGTAATTATCTTTAAACAATTTCTTTAATTGCATGATACGTGTTGTTATAACTAAACAGGATGAATAAAATACGTCTTACAACACTAAAAAGTATATTTACACTTATACTGTACTTACATACAAGACGGTAAAATATACACAAAAGATGGTACAAGGCGATCGATTTCAACCAGTTTCACCGGTTCTCTGATTGGGCCTGATGATGATCGGTGTAACTGGTTGAAATTGATCTCCTTGCACCATCTTTTTTTGTATATTTTACCGTCTTATATGTAAGTACAGTGTAAGTGTAAATATACTTTGTAGTGATGTAAGACGTATTTTATTTATCCTGTTTAATTATATTTAGTTAATTTGTTGGTTATTAGCTGGGAACGAGCTTTAATCGTTGAATGCCAGTTATTTTGTTAGTAAGCACCTTAACAAAATTACCGGATTTTACATAGCTAATAAAGTAGTTCTGGGGTAATAAGCTCTTTATTAATTTTTCATAAAGTTGTCTCTAATTGACGAGTAGATTCATTTGGTAGTAATAAGTTCACGGCTAATTTATATTTGAGGATACAAGAAAATGTTATGTTGTTAGATTATATTTTAAATTTCTCTACAAGTTCCCAGTAAAACCATGTACTGATGCTTTATCCCCCAAAATGCATTTTAACCCAGTTATAGCGTTTTAGTTTCAATTACAAACACTATATTATCAATGTAATAATTTTGTAGTGTAAATTCGTGAAGGAAAAATTTATGAAATGATTTTGTGAACAAAAGTCAAGGCGAATAGGAAAATTCAGAATTGATGGTGAAAGTTGGTTTTGCAAGTCGAATCAAAATCGCGATTTTCATGTCCCGGGGAGTCGGAATAAAACTTGAGTCGATGGTTCGAATTTTTTCCTTGGGCTGAAAGAACGATGATTTTGGTCATGTGCCGGCCGGCATGGCTATATTCTATAAGCTTCGGTCCAAGACTAAATATAAATATCATTTGCCGTGTAACTGAATGTGGGCTACCCATGAGACGCGAATTTCTTCAATTTGGAAGGGGTTCGGATCGTTTTAATTTTATTACCATGGGAAAGCTGACTGAATATTTATGTCGCAGTAGACTGATAAAGTGTAGAGTACATAAATATTGGTTTATGTAAAGTTTAGTTTTGTAAAGGGAAACAAGAAGATTTTAGCAATTTTAAAAAGACGAGCGAAACCAGTAAATTTTTCTAAAGTTATTAGTTTTGATGTATTTTATTTTTATTTAAAGAGAATAAATATTTTAATTATCTTTAATAAAGTCAAGAAAGCACTTATAGATTTTTTTATTAAAATACCACGTCTTAACCTCAAGTATAAATACTGTAGCCGGGTTATCAGCGCTATACGGTATACAAGTTACTCTACAAATGTAAGGATAAATTTTGTGCAGTTTTAAGAATATTTTGTTATTAGGCTGCTAAGCACATAACGAAAGGTCATATTAGAGGATGGTATTGAAAAGGGGAACCTATAGTAAACTGGTTAAACATCCCCCTATTACTTATACTGGAGACACATTGAATGAGCTGCTTCCAAAGAAGGACCTGAAACTAAAAGTTAGTTGGGATCGTAAAAAGCGTCAAAGCTAGTAGATTCTCGAGCTGGAAGGATAGCATGGTTAAGTAAGTAATTGTTTCATTCATAAAAGTAATCAATAGTAGGAAAGTAAGTACAAAGTTTAGGTTCATGTTGTCTAATTCACCCACATATTTAAATATAAAGTTACAAGTACGATAACCTCAAAATATTGTATTTTGAATATAAATAGCAACGTTAAGTGAACTAATTGGATGAATGTTTGCGTAACTGTTAGTTAAAAAATAATCATTTAATAAATTTCATAAGACAATAAACGGGACTAAGACTTTCCCTTAGTTAAAATAGCTCGGAAATGTATCTACTGGTCCTCCTAATCACCAAGTGAGTTATATTATTTATGTGAATCATAAATTACCTTATGAAGATTACTCCATAGCCTGCAAGAGGTTCTTCCAGCCCAGGCACCATGACTACAGTGAGATGCTCAAGGGACAAGGGGGTGCCTAAGACATCCTCCACGAAATAGTAGTATTCAGCGAGGAACTGGACATTAGCAGAGAACGTGGAGGAAGAAAGGCCTTTGCGACTCCAAAAGTGAAGTTGGGTTGTAGATCTGTCCACGGAGTAACTACTCTGACTCATGTTTGTGGCAAGGAAGAAGGCGAAGGTGTTGGGAGTTGTTTTGATGGTGTTGAAGAGGGTTGTGTTGATTCTGAAAACGGTTTGTGAATAATGCAACCACTGTTAAACCAGACTACGCTTAAAAATAAATAAATTTAATGAGAAAATATTATTTTAAGTAACCTACATAAAATCTAACAAATATGGTTACAGTTAAAATATTGACTTATACCAAACACAACGAACTTGAACCGAATAAACAGCTGACAAACTAAAAAATAATTTTTTAATCAATTATTGTCCAACGAAATCCAAAGTTTATACTGGACTCATATTGTCAAAATGATGTCACTTTAAGCGTTACACAACGATTTAAAACTTTCTCACCAGACAGCATGCTATATTAAAATAATATAACAATGCAGTTTGTTTTAACACGGCTGAGATTTTTTTATTCCAACAAGGTTTTTTATGTATGATAAATAAATGAGATATATTTCCCACCTTAAGAATACAACTGGACAACGAATTGGTTACACCATATTCATTTGTTCTTTTGCTAACGTTTGAAAACTTGATTACTCATTAACTAAAAGAACAACAAATAAAATAAAAATGATATACAGTGATATGAAATGGATAAACAAATAGCCTTGGGTCTTATATGAAGTAGCCTAAAACACATTTCCTCTATTACAAGGTTATGCAGTAGTTGCAGGAGAAGTTAAAATTTTCTGTTGGCTTAATTTTCATGTTCTGTTGGCTTCACACAATTAGTGCGTTGCCGTTTACATATACTGCCTTTTCTTAAAACAGATGGCAATAGGTTAAACTGATTTTAATATGTTAAAATGGAAAAAAATATACATATATTCAAAACCAGAACCCCCTTTCTAGCGGGAGCATTATAACTGAACGCGTTTTATTTCGTATTATTTCAATTGTGGCTGGAGTTTTCTAAAAAGTTATAAAGTCAAGCTGTATTCATTCTAAATCTCTCCAGAAAAATGTAAAATTTGTTTTAGGGATAAAACCAAACGAAAATGATATAATTGGTGTATATTAGAGATGGAGTAAAAACGTATTTTTTGATTGTTTAATGCGACAACATAACAATCACTATGGTTGATATTGTAGGTATTGCCACAGGAATAATCGTGACTAGCTTTTAAAATCTGAAAAATTATCAGATTTGGCTAAACAATAAAGGTAAAATTACATACAATTTACATTTTACAATGCTCGATGTTAAAATAAAAGTTTAGAAAGTAGTTTGAAGTTGGTTAAGGTAAGCATGAATTGGTTAATGTTAAGGTAACCATTAAATAAAAAACAATTGTATTTAGTGTTTTTCCCCGGATTTGTCAGTATATAACACTTTTGCACTTTGTGTTGGTATTTGATTATGTAGAAAAACGAGTATTTACAACACTACACTGCCACATCACCCACTTAGTTCGCGCAGCAACCACGCCTTGCAACATCACATATATTCTTTAGCAAAAAAACTGTTTTGAAAAAATCAATGAGGAACTTAAAAAGAAAGAAGGAAGACAGATAAGAGGGAAATGGTGCACTTTATGGTGCAGGGGACATTTAACAGTCAAGTGAAGGACACAGCGTGTAAGTTTTTCAGTCCTAGCGGAAAATCAGAGTTTTGTAAACGTAAGTACGCTTTTCTCAAAAACCTATTATCCAGGATAAGTTATTACTGACTGTAGTTGTTGGGCAGGCCAATATGATGGGTTACCAATATGATTCCACTCTGTTATTCATAGCAATATTTACTACTTTGTTAACCTATTTTTATTTTTCAAACATTAATATGAAGTATTGCTAAAATGTATAACTGTATGTTTGTTCTGATGGCTCAACCAGGCATCGATTGCTGGATGTTTGTTTGTTTGTCGTAAAACAACAAAAATGATATGCATACATATAAATTTCTATAAAAGTATAAGTTATGTCAGTTATATAACTAACAATAGGTTAACATGATAGAGAAATAACTAAAATACAATGGTACAACATTTTATATCTCTATTTGTAGTGGTTTTATACATGTACCTACAGCTACTTAACGTTACGGTTTAGCGTTAAGGTGCAATTCTTTTTAATGTATTTTGAACTTGAAAATTTTAGACAAATTACTTATAAAACAAAAAAATTTCTGCGCTTCGAATTCTCTCTCTTAAGTAAAAACAATCGGGTGAAAATCACATTTCCGCCCTGCGTGACTGTAAAGAGAGGAAGTTTTCCATTTCTTGGCAAAACTTCCGTATATCTGTAAAACTGCACCCATAAATTCCAGCTGTATTATTCCATGGGCTTTTTTTCTTTTACTAATATTTCTTTCTCCCTATTTCCTCTGTTCGCTTAGGATTGATTGATTGGTTTTGTAAAATGTAACAATCACGCAACACTTTCCACGGCATAAATATGATTAGATAATTTGTTGAATGTTATTGTATCACTTTTACACTAATTACTAAAATAACTGAAATATTATAATTAATCAACTAGATATAGTATCATAAGCTTTAAACTCGGGTTGTGCAGAGTTTCACAAAAAAATATGAGTACAAGCCGATGTGTCATGGGTGAACATGTTATCCGTCATGTGTCAAAAGTGTTGTTATGTAGAACATTTGTAAGTTGTGTATGTGATGTGGAGGAAAGATCAATGCATGCAAGACCATCACCTTGAAACTTGAAAAGTAAATTTTATGTGACAAGTAATTAGTCTTAAGAATGTTTTGTATATGTAGGTATTACTTTTACGTATTACTTTCATTATTACAAGTTATGTCTCCGTTTTGAAATGCATTTCTGTTCAGGATGTGCCTTAGTTTGTTTGTACCATGGTGAATTAAATTTCCAAAGTTGTTTGGCACTTAGAGGACAATACTGTATATCAATATCTGGTTCATTTAGAGGGAAGTTTTCTTTGTAGTTTGTGGAGCTTTTGTTATCAGAGCTTGGTGGTCTTGTGGTAAACCACACATATGTCACTCATACCACATTATTCACAACGGTTCACCTCATTTTGTGCATAATAGCGGACTCCTTTTATTCACGGACCCCCTATCATCCACCATTTTGTAATGCACTCAGGGAGAAGAAAAACTTGTTACTCTTTTAGTTCCGCAATTTGAAACAAGTCTAGAAAGGAAAGTGTAAGGATTTACCCAGCGGTTGAGGTAGTTGACGCCACTGCAGTAGTGGCTGCAATGGCCCAGGACTCCGGGTATGTCAGGGTCAAAGTGATCTGGCCGGAGTACTGAGGCTCGTCGAGGCAAGGGAACAACTCCCTCGCAAATGTGGGCCTTAAATTGGTTAAAAACACGGTGCTGAAACATAAAAATGTAGATTTTAGTCCCCACATTTAAGCCTTCGATGTTTAAAGATAGCTACGCTGTTTGGTATAGGTTATTACATTTTTCCTTTCGCACGTGGTCTTTTCCGACATAAGATTTTACAAAATTAATTCATAATAAGTTTAGTTTGAAAAAATTGTTTTTTTATCCATCTGTATGTATTTGTAAAGTAAGTCATTCACGATAGTTCAAGTATAATCCTCTGTATTACAATAACAAATTATTAAAATCACCATTTCGCATTGAGGTGGTTGGTATTTTTCTTACGAGTTAATACAAGTTTTATAAAAAACTATTGAACTATTGAATTAATAATCAATAGAAATTAGGTGTTATGGGGTGTGGTATTTTCCAAACGCTTCTTACTAAAAAGTGTCAGTCTAGGAACGTAACAATTTATATTTTTTATTAGCGAATTCCCTAATGGAAAAGTGAGTTATTAGCGTAACCCGCACGGTGAGACTCAAGCCCGGGATCACCATTGACGTTCACAACATTAAAACATTGTTTACGTTAACAAACGTAAAAATCTAAAAACGTTTAGTCCTCTCTCATCATTCTAGCACAAATATTTACTGAGTTAACAAAGAAAATGTAAATTGACTAAAGACAATACGTTGTCTTATGGGGGTTTACCTTGGAAAAGGCTGTTTTTCTTATGTTGAGGTAGTTTTATCATCCCTAATACCCCCATACCACTCTTGATCCTGATGAGAATTCCTCTTAAAATTATAATGCATAACATTGCCATCCAAAAATTTCATTTAAAAAGAACCGGGTGTGTCAGAACAGACAAAATCAAATGTTGGCCATTTGCCACTCTCCAAAGAAAATGGCACCAGAGTTTGTTTAAACCCGTCATTTGATCTTTTTTAGTTTTGAATGCGGAAATTCGCTTCCCTCATATCAACGTACTGCATACGAACTAGTTTTTTGATTGATTTATTCCGTAAAGGAGCGTTTTATTTTTTTTAATAAACTGAAGCCCTTCATAGAAATTTCCTTCGATAAATAAAATGACTTATGATTATAAACCATAATTTCTATATACAATTTTCTTAAATAGTTTTTGTTTGTGGTTTTCAATCCGTAATCTGAAAGATTTAAATTATTTTATTGAATAAAACAAACTAATGTTCTGCCATTTCAACTGTTAATCTGTATTATCCTAGATTTTCCTAAACATATTAATTTGTTGCAAAGTTGATACTCACTTGTTCTGGTTGTTCTCTATCTGGTATTGACGATAGAACAAACCCTTGTTGTCGTCATTTAATTTCGTCTTGAATTTGGCTTTTAAGGTAACTACTCCACTCACATCGAATGTTTTGTCGGTGGTTATGTTCAGTTCATTGATTGCATTCACTGTAGTCATAAGTGCGTTTACTGTTTCAACGGTTGCTGTGTCCGATGCTTGGTAGGTTATTGTAAAGTTAGAAGGGTAAGGACGGGTTAAAGATGAGCCCCAATGCATATAAATACTAGCCTGGAATCATACAGTGATTAAACGTAAAGTTTCGGTCCTCTGTGCTTGGATGAAAATAATAATACACTATCTGATTACAGATTTCACACTGTACCCTTTCAATGACGATTTATTTAATAATTGTAAATACATTAAAAGAAACAACTTACCGTGAATAGCAGTTTTGTTACTGTACAATGGTCTTTCCACAATATTACACTTGGATAATCATAGTTTAGAAAATATAATATGAAACTTGAAAATCAATATTGTTATTCTTTAAAAAAAAGGAGTAAAACAGATTACGATAGTTTATATGATAAATTGTTTGTCGGTTAAAACATCTCTTGCTTGTTTGTACCAGTATGGAAAACTGGATTTGTGTGTCAAGATACAGAAATACGCTCCTTGAACATCCAACCTACCTAAGTGTAATAGAAATGGAATTCCAAACAAGTTTTATATATTTTCAATAGCTAAATTTATACTTATTTAAATGGTTGAAACTAACTCAGTATTATAAAATATTAATAGTATCATAGTTTGAATAAAATCAATAATTTGTTGCTATTATCCAGGATAAGTTATTACTGACTGTGGTTGTTGCGCAGGTCAATATGATGGTGACTTCTCCCTCAACAGCTGCATTGAGGTCTGAAGGTACGTTCAATGCGAGGTTGTAGGAGGTCACCGTGAAGGTGGCAGGGAGGACACACAGGGCTCCTGGAAGAACCAGAGGCAGCAGGAGCAAGAGCTTGTCCCTGAAAAAGAAAAATCGAATCATCCAAACATATCTTAACCAAGGATTGTTTGCACTGCGAATAATTTGTATAGCTTCAAAGTAATGTTTTGTAAATAAAAAGTTTTTGAAGGAGAAGGTTATTTTTTAGAAAATTATTTTATAGGACGGTGGATTTTTCTTACAATATTAGATAGAACAAATATTAGATAGAATAAACTATTATTAGATATATACAAAGGAAGGTGAGGGACAGGATTACTGGCATTTTCCACAAATAAAACCACAATATTGTGGACATTTTGTTTTATAACAGTTACTTTTACGTTTTTGTCGTATATTTGGTTTGCATAAACGAGGAGGTTTGAATTGAGCGCGTTTTACATACATAGTTTTGCAGTTACTTCCATGTTTTGTGTATTGATTTTACAACTGTTACTAAAATTTTATCAAACATATTAATATACATACAGTAATGTATAAGGCAAGCGCCTCTCTCAACTGTGTATACCTGACCTCAATGTCAGTTTAAGTGTAAAGTTATGTATATTTGTTACAAATACTAGGTGTATACACGCATATATCCAAAGTGTATTACAATTAATAATAAACACAAACATTTTAAATTTTAAAGTAGTCACTTTGGTTTTAGGCAATAAGATAGGTTGCAATAGTAGTCAGCAATACGTCTGACTACTATTTTCTGCTTTAGCTGGACTACTACAGACTAACAACAAACCGAATATGTGATTAATTAAAAACTATCCATAAAGAAGAAACCCAAGTTTTAAGATTAAACATAAAAATGGATTATCACACGAAACTAGTAAAATATATAGGCCCTATGCAAATATATAGGTCCTCAGCAAATGTATAGGTCCTCAGCAAATGTATAGGTCCTCTGTAGGTTCTCTGCAAATGTATAGAGGTATAGCTCGAGGTCCTGCTTTGGCACAGGTTCTATCCTTGATGATCTGTGTGAAAAAATACTAAGACATCAAATAGTAGTATATACTACTAGTTTAACCTGAGACAACAATATTCTCGTATTTTAGCGAATTTCCCCTATAGGGAAGAAGCTGTTACCGTAGTCGGCATGGTAAGATCTAGGCCCGAGACCATGATAACTTTTCGTTTTTAGGTCCCCAGACCCCAAAAACACCATTCGTTCGATACTGTATGTATGTGTGTGTGTGTGTGTGTGTGTGTGTGTGTGTGTGTGTGTGTGTGTGTGTGTGTGTGTGTGTGTGTGTGTGTGTGTGTCCGTGAGCAAGATAACTCTCGTAAAAATGATCCGATTTTGATGAGACTTGGTATGAACGTGTAAAGACACATTTATGACTTTAAGTTCAAAAACCAGCCTGATCGCTCTATCTGAAGGGGTATTTTGGGGGGGTTTGTACCCCAAAAATGTTTTTTTTGAATTTTTACATATAATTTTTGAAATAGTCAAATTTTAGTTTTAACCATTCGATTCAGCTTAAAAAAACACACAATTTGGTATTTCGATTATTCCTCTACGTTAATTGGTTACCGAGATATTGAAAGTGCTAAACACAGTACGTTGTCTAATGTTATTCTTATGGAGGAAAATAAAATTTTTTATCTCGCTTATTTATGAACGTATACTGACGAAACTTGGTATACAGCTTCATCTCGTTGAGGTCTATTGATATTTGCTCCAACAAAATTGTTTTTGCATAATTCTCCCGTAGCAGCAAACCTGCGTACTCAGCCCCCATGTTATTCTTATGGAGAATAACTAAATGCTCTGTCTCCCTTAATTATGAACATAAATGAATAATATATATCTGACACCTCTGAACCTGCCGGTATACCCTACTAGCAAGTCCATTTCTAGTTCTCCCGAGAAACTAGGATTTTGATCATTTCAGACCCTCCGCGTCGAATCCCATTAGAGCAGGGCGGCTTTTACCCCAAGACGGCTGTTGGGATTTTTTGTCGCGGTCCCCCACCCCATTGTCGCATAACAGGCCCGACAACCTCCGGCGTTGGCGTTCAGCACACATTCGCTAGAGACGTTAGCTAGACGACATGTATTTTTATTTAACTACAACTGACGATGTGCTGGCGTTGACGGACACGGTCGGCATGCATATGGCCTTGGGCCATACATTCGGGATTTAATTCGGCCTCATCGACATTATCGACGATGAGGCGGTGCTAAATGTGATTCCGAGGAGGCACATTGTGAATTTTTATAGTCAGGGGATGCTTGAAAATTTAGAAGATCGGTGCTTCAACCTGATCCACAACGGGGTTGTAGCCATACTAGAAGTGGCGAGGATGTACTGATGATGATGATGATGACGCTGGTGATGGAAAATATATAAAAATAAACCCAACAAAAATATATAAAGAAACCCCCCAAAAAAAACAAATATAAAGAAAAATACAAAAACAACTGTCATGGAGTGACTTTTAATAAGTACGCCTCCATCTGATGAGACCCAACTAGGTCGAAACAGTTTTAAAACAAAATCAATATGGTGCTCAGCAAGTCCATTTCTAGTTCATTTTATGTAAATATTAGTTTAGCATTTTATGTGAATAATTTTAATGTAAACTTCACATTTGCCTTTAACAATCACCTCAGCTACACAAAACAATCATTTTGGTGTTTAAATTGTGATTCGGCGTCCAACCGTTGCAGAGATATTCAAAGTGCTAAACACAGTACGTTGTCCAATGTTATCCTTATGGTGAATAAATAAAATTTGATATCTCCATTATTAATGAACGTATATTGATGAAACTTGTCATGTTGCGCTACTTAGTACTGGTGTATTGATATTTGCACAACAAATTAATTTATGTTGAGTAAACTTCACATTTGCTTTTACCAATCAACTCAGCTCTACAAAACAATAATTTTGTTGTTTAAATTGTGATTCGGCGTCCATCCGTTGCAGAGATATTCAAAGAGCTAAACACAGTACGTTGTCCAATGTATCCTTATGGAGAATAAATAAAATTTGACATCCCTATTATTAATGTTTATTGATGAAACTTGTCATGTTGCGTCACGTAGTACTGGTACTGTATAATGCTATTTAATGATATTTGCTAACATAAATAATTAAAACTTAGTATGTTGCTTTATCTTGTTGAGTTATATTGATATTTGACTAAAACATTTTTTTTTGTTCTTTGTTGCAGCAAACCTGCTTACTCAGCTTCCATGTTATTCTTATAGCGAATAATTAAAATGTTATATAGTGCTTACTTATTGTTGAATATTGATGAAACTTGGTATGTTGATTCACCTAGTTAAATTTTATTTATATTTGCATAAAACCAATTGTTTATGTTTCGACAAACCTACGTACTCATCACCAACATAAATTAATAAAACTTAGTATGTTGCTTTACCTTGTTGAGTTATATTAATATTTGCGTAAAACACATTTTTTGTTTTTTTTTAGCGAATTTCCCCTATAGGGAAGAAGCTATTACTGTCGTCGGCATGGTAAGACCTAGGCCCGGGACCATGATAACTTTTCGTTTTGAGGTCCCCAGACCCCAAAAACACCATTCGTTAGAACTGTATATATATATATATATATATGTGTGTGTGTGTGTGTGTGTGTGTGTGTGTGTGTGTGTGTGTGTCCATGAGCACGATAAATCTCGTAAAAATGTTCCGATTTTGATGAAATTTGGTATAAACGTGTAAAGTAACATTTATGACTTTAAGTTCGAAAACTAGCCATATCGCTCCATCCGAAGGGGTATTTTGGGGGGTTTATTACCCCAAAAATGGGTTTTTAAATTTTGTATATATCATTTTTGAAAAAGTCAAATATTGGTTTTCACCATTGGATTCACCTTAAAAAAACACACGATTTGGTATTTTGATCATTCCTCTACGTCAATTGGTTACCGAGATATTGAAAGTGCTAAACACAGTACGTTGTCTAATGTTATTCTTATGGAGGAAAGGAAAAATTTTATATCTCGCTTATTTATGAAGTATACTTGCGAAACTTGGTATACGGCTTCATATGGTTGTGGTCTATTGATATTTGCTCAAAAAAACAATATTTTTGCAAAAGGCTCCCGTAGCAGCAAACCTGCGTACTCAGCCCCCATGTTATTCTTATGGAGAATAATTAAATGCTATATCTCCCTTAATTATGAACATAAATTAATAACAACTGTTATACAACTTCACCTACTTGAGTTATATTGATATTAGCATAAAAGCTCATTTTTTGTGTTCCTTGTTGCAGCAAACCTGCGTACTCAGCTCCAATGTTATTCTTATGGAAAATAATTAAAATTGTATATACGGCTTATTTGTGAATATATTTTTATGAAACTTGGTCAGTGGCTTTATGTAGTAAGACATTTATATCTCCATTGGAAATTCGCTGAGCATGCAGGTTTGCTGCGGCGGGGGTATTTTGTTCCTTGTTGCAGCAAACCTGCTTACTCAGCTACCATGTTATTCTTAAGGTGAATAATTATACCCCCGTTGCAGCAAACCTGCATACCCAGCGAATTTCCAATGAATATATAACATAACACATTAAAACACTTCATAATTCATAATAAATATATTCACAAACTAGCGATATTTAAAATATTAATTAATCTCCATAAGAATAACATTGGGGAGGAGTACGCAGGTTTGCTGCAACAAGGCATACAAAATAATGGGTTTTTATGCAAATATCAATATAACTCATCTTAGTGAAGTCACATACCAAGTTTCATCCATATACATTCATAAACAAGCGATATATAACATTTTAAGTATTTTCCATAAGAATAACATGGGGACCAAGTATCTAGGTTTGCTGCTACAGGAACCAGAGGTGAAAATTTTTTTTTTGTGCAAACAACAATAAAGTACAACCAGATGAAGCCATATACAAAATTTCGCCAGTTTATGTTCATAAATAAGCGAGATATACAATTTTTATTTTTCTCCATAAGAATAACTTTAGACAACGTACTGTGTTTAGCACTTTCAATATCTCGGTAACCAATTGACGTAGAGCTATGATAAAAATACCATATTATTTGTTTTTTTAATTGAGTTCAATGGGACAAATTAAAATTTGATTTAAATAAAAATTACATGTGAAAACACCAAAAAACACATTTTTGGGGTACAAAACCCCCCAAAACCCCCCCTTCGGATGGTGAAATTCATCTGGTTTTCGAACTCGTTCAAATAAATGGTACTTTACACAATTGTACTAAATTTCATTACGATTGGACCTTTTTACTTTCTCCCTCTATACATAGTATATGGAGAAAGTATTGTTTTCGTCAAAATTTTCGAATTTGAGTTGTTAGTGGAAATATTCGTTTTGGTGCTCCCTGAACCCAATAAAGTGGTTTTTACGTGATGTCTGTCTGTGTGTGTGTGTGTGTGTGTGTGTGTCTGTGTGGATGTGTACAGAGCTAGAGCCCTAACCAATGGGCCGATTTTGATGAAATCTAATCGGCCCATTGGTTAGGGCTAATCCACGATATCTCCAGGCGTTTTTTCATTTTTTTGAATTTTTGATTTTTAAGGGTAATTATCCCCCAAAAACCGCCAAAAAACATGAAAAATCCAAATTTCTGAAAAACGGCTCTAACGATTTTGATTAAACTTTAGTCGTTTGTAGACCTTTAGTTTTCAAACAAAATGACACCACCCGCATTCCTGTAAAAATTAGGGTTCAGAAATTACGGGACTTAAAACATCCAAAATTAAGTTTTTTGGATTTTTCATAAAAATACATAAATATAAAAAAATATTACTATTCACCATTAAAAAGAGCTCAGAAAACTAAATAATTTAGTATTTTGAATTACTATTCTACGATTGCTGGTTTCGGAGAAAATTTAAATTTTCATTTAGCGGTAAACGCAGTACGTTGTTCAATGTTATTCTTAAGGGGAATACAAAAATTACCATTTCTCTCTTATTTACTTATCAATTTCATTCAAACTTGATATGCTTGTCAATTAAGCATTGACCAACAGAGTTAATTCGAAATATGTTGCCCCGTAATATCCCTGGGGGGAATAGGGGGCATTTCCCCTCTTTTAACCCCGAGTGTAGCAATGGATCCTGTAGTGCCTCCAAAGTAGGGATTTGGGTGGATGTTTTTTAAAACAACTTGTTTACAAGATTGTCTGTACATTCTACCGTGCTTTGTATTCTATATTTAGTAAATAAAAAATAATTTATTCATTAAAGTTGGGCTAAAAGGGAGAAAGTATGTGTCACTTTCCTGATACCGTTTATTTACGAGAGTTATCGTGCTTACGGACACACACACACACACACACACACACACACATATATATACACAGATATATAAAAATTTGAACGAATGGTGTTTTTGGCATCTGGGGACCTAAAAATGAAAAGTTATCATGGTCTCGGGCTTAAGTCTTACCATGAGACCTACGGCAATAGCTTCATCCTTATAGGGGAATTTCGCTAAAAACTGGTATACGACTAGTTGAACCTATACGAAACCTATACGATATAGTTGAACTGGTATACGACTGGACTTCACCTAGTTGAGTTATATTATATTAGCATAAAACCCCATTGTTTGTGTTCCTTGTTGCAGCAAACCTGCGTACTCAGCCCCAATGTTATTCTTATCTATATTATTAAAAGAATTTCTCGATTTTTCTTCGCAGAATATCGACTCCTAGAAATTTTTTTTATTCATATTTGGTATCAAATTAAAGCTATTTCTCTCTAGATGTGCCTTTTTCGGGTTTGGAAAATATCCCATAAAAAGCCTTCGTTCAGGAGGCTTTTGAAATTTCAGCGAATGTGCTACTATCTTTTGTTAATCCTGTGAACTTTTTGCACTTCACATTTGATAATAACAAAGCATATGGTGATAATTTGATCGAGTTCTTAAGTTTGACCACAGAATACAGCGCTTGCATTTATTTATTTGATGAAACTGGTCTTTATAAATAATTCGCGGGGCGAAGCCTGCGGGTAACAGCTAGTGGAGAATAATTAAAATTGTATATATCGCTTATTTGTGAATATATTTTTATGAAACTTGGTAAGTGGCTTTATGAAGTATTAAGACATTTATATCTCCATTGGAAATTCGCTGAGTATGCAGGTTTGCTGCGACGGGGGTATTTATTTTAAATGTTATTGCTCACTTTAGAATAAAGCATGTTTAAGAAAATGCAAATTATTGATTTTTGTTTAGTTGCCGAATGATGGCGGGAAAGAGACTGGGATATTTTATGTTCAAGTTCAATAACCTGACTGAGTATAATGCAAAATAGCTATAAAATATAAGAGGTACTTTTTACTAAACAATCTAATTAAATTTCACGTGAACCTTCATAGTTTATATCACGTAAACCTTCAACATTCAATTGAGCGCGTTTTACATACATAGGTTTGCAGTTATTTCCATACACTATTCATTCAGCAAAATCCTCACAATAGTATTTGATATTTATTTTGCAGTTATTTCCAATGGTAAATAGTATCAGGAATTCACCCGTTTGCTACGATGGAACCTTTCTGATTCGTTTACTCAAGTTATGTATTGTTGTACAATTTTACCTTATATATTGCATGTATATTCTCTCCAAAGGAATTCAATTGGAAAATCAGACAAACTATACGCTTCTCCCTCTGGAAACTTTATTCCAGCAATTTCGTTTGAAATTATATAAATCAATTTCATAACGCAACTTCAAACTGCGTGATTAAAGCCAGTTTATAAAACATTGATTAGATGGATTGAAAATGTATCCGTTAATAACAATGATCTAGATTCATTTATTTGTTCCAACTCCACTGCAACCATTTTATAAAATAATAGTAATAAAAGTTTTAATTGGTATATATGTTCAATGACAAACACACTGAGCAATTTAATTAACTATAAAGGAACACTTGATAGTTGTTGGAAATATAAAAATATCAATTAAAGCATGTTTATGAATTCAAATTTATTTACATTTTGGCGTGTTACAAAACGAACAATTGAATTATAATGTAAAACTTTCCTCTAACGAAAAAATTTACACACATCGTAGTAAACGATTTGGCTAAATATTATGTTTCATTAAACAAATACAATTTTCATAAATAATCGTAAATTTGTTGAACCACCAAATAAATTCACTAAACCTAAAATAGATTTTAAAATGTTTTCAAAATATTAGGTTATCGAGCTTCAATTAACATATTAACAATTAACATTCCCTATTAATGCACATGGGGTCAAGAAAGCTCCAGTCTAGTCCACAAAGGTTATTTGTTCGGTAACTTTTGTATGTATTCTTCCTTATAGACCTATTGTCTAAAAGAAATCTTTCAAAAGAACTCCTAAAGTAGGCTTAGCCTGATGTAATGGTAGAAACAGGTCCTAGGTTGTTTGTTTGTTTGTTTGTTTATTGGGGGATTAGGAGGCCCTGGCATAGCCGGCTAGGCACGTCTCCCTTGGGATATTGTAGAGCCACCGGAAAGAAGGAAAAGATGGATGGGAAAGGTGGTAGGATGGGGTCAATCTGCCTCGCTCCAAAAAGGGAGAGAGATCCTTACCTAGCTCCCGGGCTCTGTGGGTGACAACACCCCAGGACGATTCGCCCTCTAACCCGACGTCCCCCTAAGTCCACCAGACAGGGACCGCCATCGTACAGAGCCTCCAACCTCTCAGGGGTCGGGTGGCCTCAGGACGGTTCGTCCCCCAGCCCGGCAGACCGAAGACCGTCGGGTAAGAGCACCTCCTCCCAGGCACCCGTCCCAGGCTGCAAGGAAGATCCACTACTTCCTCCAAGGACTTGGACTAGACTGGGTAGGGAAGGGAAGGGAAGTTGTCTCACTGGATAGCCAAAAGACTTACCAATAAATACTGTGACAGCTTCATTTTGCTGTACCCAGTGTCGACCTCTGTACTAGCATAGACCAGTCAGAGAGCCGTCGAGGGTCAGGTCCTAGGTTAGAGTCAGAAAGAGTATAGGTTTTTTTGGGATGTTTTTATTTTTTAACGTATTTTCTAACTTTCCTTATATAGCAAAGTTTAACTGAGTTGAATAATGAAAATTGCTTTCAAAATTTAAAAAAACAATCAACAAACAAATCTAAATATACTTTTTTTTAACCAAACATAAAAAGCTTACTGTTAAAAAAAGTAAAGTGAGAGTTTTCGGTCAAACGTGTACTTTTTCCGAAACCTCCTGTTGAAAACTGGTTATATATGTCATACGTTGTTTAATGGTACCTGAGAAACCATACAAAATAACTAGTTCCTCATATTAATGTTAAGAATATTAATGAAATTCATTAAACTCGTAATTTTTTTATATCTGAGTCTGGCGAATTCATTGGTGCTAGTAAAATAAATTTACATTAAAAGATCTACACGACGCCTGTCTTTATGGCATGACAAAGGTTTTAATCATGCAAAAATCTTCAATTATTTTTTTTAAGAGAATAGAGTGTTAACGCAATACAAACAATTGTAGTCTTAAAAATAAAGTTGAGCGGAATTCTTCTCTTGCACAAAAGCTGTGAGTTTTGACCAAATCTAGTCTCAGAGTGCATTGCCGGCACGTTTTCAATATCCTATCTGATGTTAAATTTTATATCAATGTGCGTGTTAGTTATAATGTCAAAGAGGCGAGCGTCATCACATTAAGAAAGGACACTCAATCCCACTAACAAAATAGTGATATGCAGTTAAATAATTAAAGTAGAACATTCAAGTCCCACCTCTTTCCTAATGATTTTAGAGCACTCAGATGTTTTGTTTTCGCTGTGTTTCGCTGCGTAATAATTGCTTTGTGCACTGTTAAATAATATGGTGTTGCCTTCAACTAGTATATTGTATATATAGTATTGTATATTGTAACTAGTAGTGCTTTCTATTGATATTTTTTTGTTATGCTTTTGTATTGCGATTTTCTGATGATTTTATTTTCATTGCTATTTTTATTCATGCAAAATTGTTATTACCAGGGTTTAATATTTTTTCAGTATATTTTCACTTCTTCTACATTTGACACTACGAAAATTAATTTTCAAATTTTTGGACACGCAGAACGGATTCCTAATTTTACTATGTGCATTACTACATTAACATTAACGTTTTTGTTGGTTTTAGTGCCACAATAAAATGATTCCTGTATGCGCCATGATTATTACTTTGCCTACTGACTGATAGCATATTTACGGCGACAAAGATTTAATTAGATTTTTAAGGGCGTTATAGCGTGAGTGTGAGGTGTACTCTAGAGCATATTACTTATTCAAGAAATATTAAAGTTATACGATTTGCCGACAGTGTTCGTTTCAGTTAAATACAACTTTGTTAAATAAAAGTAAATAAATTCCGTATGGCTGCCAGCGGAGGAAGTTTTCAGAACGATCCCCTCGCCGCTGAGACATGACCAATTTGGGTTTCCAGATAGATGGACCTAAAGCTCAAATTGGGTTCCGAACCACCGGGGCGTAGCATTATCATCAAACTAGTGAAATAATGCATTGTGATTGGCAGGGATTGCATCCGGTGCCTTGTGGACCAAAGTCTCGGGCTCTAACCTCTACACTAGGCCACACCCCCACTAAACGGTCGTATCATGAATGGCATTAAAATTTAAATCACGCATACAAATATAAAAATGTCCAGAAGAGTAATGAACTGTGTCGATTAAAATATCACGTTATACCTAAGAAGAGACTTTTTTTAGAATTTACGTCAAACTATATCGAATTCACTGAGTTGTAAGGTAGGTCCAACAATATATTATACGACTATTTATGGCTCTTAATTCGGTATTATTTTAAGGTTATTACCAATATGGTATCACAGTCCTTTAAAAACGATGTTACCTTAAAAATATGCATTTTTGAAGAAAAACTTTGTAAAATGCTTAAACATCGACCCATCACAGCACGACTTAAAAGTAATGACTGAAGAACGTTTTTTGAATCTCCCGATGTCACTTTAAACTCTATAACGCAAATATGATTGAATTCAATTTAATTAAGTCTTACTACTAAATAAGTCTTAAAACAAAATCCATTTTTACCTTAATATTTTCATAAAAATTGCCATGCTCTTAAAATTTCCTCTTAAATGAAAAATAAAAAGCGTTAAAAACATGTTAACACTTAACCGTAAATAAAACGATAATGCAAATGTAAATATAATTAAAGTTAAAAATTAACAACAATGTTAATGGGGTTAACAAGTCAAGTATACTCACATGACACAGGTTTCCGTGCGAATGTGTCTGGTTCCTGCTCAATATTGATTATTTGATAACCGTGCCCGAGCCCGTTGATATGGGGCCTTCATGAATCGTTCCTGCCACTCGAACATTATATCTCTGACTCACATGGGCGAGGACTTGATAAGGCATTCCTGAGGTTTACACTAATTGTGATATTTAACTTGATTAGCGTCTTGTCAATATCCCAGGAATAACTGAGGGGTTTCCTGTATTATTGGGCGAGTAAAGGGAAAATATAGAGTTTCTTTACGAAAAAGTAACATGAGAATTAGAAGCGATTTTTATTCAATGATTTTTTTCATTAGAAGCTTATACAGGTTTTAGCACGTAAACTGTACAGCATTTTCTAAATAAAATAAAACCTCAAACCTGTGCTTCTGTGCTTTTATAGTCTGGCGTATTGAACAATTTCGATTGTAAATGTAAAAATAGTCGTGTCTTAGCTGATCCTTAACCTTATTGCCATGTGTAATCTTGTTTCAGAATAAAGTAATCCCTTAACAAGCCAAGTTCTCTAGTTGATCCACTGGAATATTAAGGATTACTTCAGTTCTCTTCATACTGTAATTAATTTCTTACCCATTTGTTGCGTCTTATTTGTTGTCTCCTTCAGATACTTTTCCTTAACTTGTAATATCAGCATTATCCACACAGTCTGTTTGAAACAACAATACATAACTGAATCATGACCAATAATCACAAATTATCTGCAGTAGTGAAATTCGAAGACCTTGTAGCTGATTTAAAGCCTTTAAAATTAACGTCGCCTGTTTTTCCTCAAACAATGTCCTCCCTAAGTACTGACTTAATGTTCCCCAAAGGTGTTCGCTTTAACTAAAATAACCATCGACAATACTTGGATTTGACACTAAATTGATTTCTAACCTTTATAGATACTGATACAGCACTTTGCCGTGGCACCTTGTTGGATCACCTTGAGCAACCAACGCCGAAATTTACGAACAACTGAGGCAACTACTCTTCTTATTTTGTAATTCTGTTGTAAGATATGTTACTGTGGTCAACCGTATTATAAGATAACATGTATTTGTCAGGGATTACACAAAACATATATTACAAGGTAGGACGTTTAATGGCCATTTGTTCTAAAAACGCTGGACTTAAGTAAGTTTGTTATGTTAGGGCCTCGATAGTTTTGCTGTACCTGGTTTCATTCATTCTACACAGGCTGAGGTCAATACTGACCATTGCAGTCCAATGATAAGGGTGCGACGGGGCCTTTACTAAAGATTTTACAAAGTTCTATATTCCATATGAAATTATAAGTGTTCGTTTTTTGTTTTTTGTTTTTTGTTTAAATAAATGCCATTTGATCATTCAACTCTAGTCCAGGTCAACCCTAGCAGTGCCAAGCGGTCAAAGACGCTGTGACTTGACGAAGACGATACCCGAGACGATGTGTGTGACAACTTTCTGAACGCCGAGCACAAAATGGAAATATGGTCCATGTAAATAGTGAAACAGAATACAATGAACTACGTCCCACAACACTACAGAATATATTTACCGTCTTGTATATTTTTGTAAAGAATAAGTATATATATTTTATAGAGTTGTGAGGTATGGTTTATTGTATTTGATTTAATTGTAACAACATGCTATTAAACAAGTTTTAAACAGTAAAACAAGCCTCATTCCACTTTGAACTTTGCGGACTATTTGATTTACCACATTCTTTGCGTCGAAAACATGATGATAAGTGTTCTTTACTGTGCAAATATTTACCTGCTTCAACCGAAATCAAACTTTTGTTTTGTTTCATTTTCTAAGTTTCAAGGTTGTTTTCAAAGTTGTAATGAAAGTATTTGTTATTAGTGAATTTCCTATGGAAAGTGAACTATTAGCATGACCCGCACGGTGAAACTTAAGCCCGGGACCACCATAGAAGTTCCTAACGTGACCCCCTGAACACGTTTTGGGGGTTCGTTCAAAATTTTATATATATATGTGTGCAGGCACTCTAGCGGTCACATTTTTTGTTCGGTCACATTTTTTGTCCGATTTACTTCAAATTTGGTAGAGACGTTCCTTTCTATAATCAGTTGGACAAGTTCGTTGGGCAAAACAATCGGAACACTCTAAACCCCTTTTTTGGGGATTAATCTTTCAAATTTCGAGTTGTTGGGCCCAAAAAGGGTCAGAAAAGCCCCTGATGTGAAATTAACGAACGTAAAAAGATGGGAATTAGTGTGGCGAAACTTTTAAGCCATCTCTCGTCATTCTAGCATATATATTTACCGAGTTATTAAAGGAAATGTGTATTGACCATACACAGTACGTTGTCTTATGGGGGTTTTACATTAGAAAAACCTGTTAATCATTTTTTGGTGTACTTTTATCATCCCCAACAACCCCACGCCTACTTTAAAGCCTGACTGGACCTTCTCCTAACCTTATAATGCGCAAAATTGTATTCCCAGCATTGCAGGTAAATAGAACCAGGAGTATCAGTACAGCCAAAATCTATATTTTCAGATTTGAATAAAAATTGGAATAATTGTATGTTTTTAACTGATTTTGAGTTTTATAGTTTTTTTATGTGGAAATTCACTTCCCTCACGTCAGCGTGATGCGTGCGAACTCGTTTTTAATTAGATTGAAAAGCTTTAAAATTTTCGTTCAATTCATTACCTAAACACATCTTTAATAATGTGAAGCATCCAAGCTAAATTAGGTACATCTTATTTTGTTTATCACTATCATAAACAGTTCTGTACTTTTTTAACATTTTGATAAGTGATACTGAATCTATTCGGTTGGAAAGTCTTTTTAAAATCTAGATGATTAAAGTATCTAAATTTACATTATTATTAATTAATTGTATAATTAAATTACTAATTGACGGAACTCTTAGTTACTAAATAGTGCTAGGTTTACCATCTTGATATAGAGTAGTAAATATTGAAAATATCATGGGTGTTTAGAACTGGATCCAATCAAAAAAACTACATCGTGGTAATTGTGAATTATATGCTGGATGGCTACCAGTTGATCGACATGTTAGTTGCTCACATGGACAGTTGGCCGACTTTAAAAAATAAGTTATAAATAATTAATTAAAGTCCTGAAACCCACTGATCGACATATTAGTTGATCGCATGGAAATTTAGTTGACGTTTAAATAAATAAATATAATAACAGATGGGCTACTTGATCGATGTACCATTTGGTCGCACCCCCAACTTACCGCATCGAAGAGAGGGGAGAGGCGGATATACGCTGAATTACAGGATGAAACAACTACCGTTCATAGCTGTAGGCGTGTCCTAGTAGCGGAGTAACGTCGCGTGGAGCTGACCGTCACTGAGCAGAGATACCAACACTTACAACACAAATTTACCGTGTGATAACAATTTACCCTTTAATGTGACTGTGTTATATACAAGTAAATAAATATAGGAACGAAATAATTGTATAGGATAGGATTATGGGAATAAAATAATAGCGCGGGCAACTGGTAAATCGAGCAAGTAGCCCATCTGTTATTACAATGATTTATTTCAAAGTCGACCAACTGTCCCTGCAACCAACTAACATGTCGATGAACTGGTGGGCCCCCTTATATGCTTCCTAGGAAAATATATTTCTTTGAAAGTATTAAATACAAACTTCCAAAGAACTTCTTGTTTCTTTTTAGATTAGTTCCGGCTCCAAAAAACGTTCTTCGATTATCTTTTCAACCAAAACGACAAACACATGCCAAAAGGCATTGAAAGACTGTAAGACTTTGTCTAAAAATAAAACTGGGCAATGAAATAATACCAGCTGATAACGACTCTAACTGATCAAATGCGTGCCATGCGTGTTTGTGGAATATTAAAATCAAATTAAAATAGATTTTTAACTAACACGCTTTCAAACATTTGAGTTTTATCTTAAAAATCGTCAAAGACTACTGTAAATTCAGTGATAACCTCTGTCATAATATTAACAATAATATACAAAACATATTATTCAGTGTTTAATTTATAAACGGGATAAGTGTGTGCTGAGAACTGTTTTTCAACTTTGACTAATTCGCAAATGTAGGTTAGTATATATGTACTTCTTCTAAAGTATTTTTTGTTAATAAAAGTCGAGTTCGCTAATGCAAGGTCTGGTGTAATATTTATATCACGTTTCTTTGAAGCATAGACTTAGTCTCTTGATTGCAGACAAATTGCCAGTCTTATTCACTACTGCACCAGATGATTCGGACCCATCTGAAGCTGTCCGCCTACCAACAACAAATATTGGGTTTTTATCTAAGGCGAGGAGTACTAGAAAAATATGATGCTGATTTTTTTTAAAACCTCCTTCATCAAATACCAAAATTTATTAATATATTAATGTTATTTGAAATATAAAAGTAGCATTGTAAGTACAACTCACTCAAACCAATAAAACAGTTTTGTAAAACGTGATTATTTATCATGTTAATTGAAATAATGCGGTAGTATAAAGCGTTTTCTGTATTTTTTATATCATCGATTACCGATGAGATTAAACTAATCAAGAAAAACATGACCAAAGGCCGAGATTGCCAATTCACTAGCCATCGATTGTCGGAACGATGGCTCAGCAAACTGCTTGGCTGACCCCATGTTATACTCATTATTACTTCAAACAGCATTATTTCGTTACATTTTTACACTACATTAACTTTTTTATTTGTTTAAGCAGTGACTTAAACATTAATTTCATTGTTTCTTAAAATAAAACTTGGTTACCAAACATAATAGTTTATTGTGTGGTTTGGAGACAACGATAAGAAAAGTCTGTGGAAACGGGGAGATTGGAAATAAATCAGACAGCTCATATACTAGGACCAGGCTTTGAGGTAATACCAATTATTACAATATTTTCGTCATTAACTTTGTCTTTTTACTATAGATACTTTTGTAAAATATACTATACTATAGTGGATATATAGTGGATTAATAATATATAAATTATCATGCAATACAAAAGTTCGTAAACTATGTCTACAATACATTAATTTTATTTATTTTAAATAAGTGCTTGTTTTCTTGACGGGGTTTTCTTAGTTTTTCTTCTTTTTATATGTTTTATTTTTTTGTAAACTAGTGAATTAATAATTTATAAATTGGCATACGGTAAACATGTTCTTAAACTATATCTACAACACATTAATTCTATTTATTTCAAATAAATAGTCGTTTTCTTGACAGTTTTTCTTAGTTTTTTTGTGTAAACTAGTGGATTAATAATATATAAATTATCATGCAGTAAACATGTTCTTAAGCTATATCTACAACAGATTAATTTTATTTATTTCAAATAAATTGTTGTTTCTTGACGGGGTTTTCTTAGTTTTCTTTTTTTAAATATCATGCAAATTCAATATCTTTGTAAAGTAGTTTACTACACTATTTAATGAATAATTTATGAGTACCAAACTATTAAAACTTGTTTTAAAGATCCTTTTTGAAAGTTTTATCTACAGTTTTAAAATAGTACATTCGGGGGCAATAATGAAACGAAACGTAAAGAATTTCGAAAGTAAATTATTACCATGTAATCTTTTTGGAGTACCAATATTTTAATTGTATTACTAATGTATTCCTCCATACATTATAAATAATAATTATAATATAATAATGATTATATATTATATATTATTTTTAATATATTATATGATGGGAACATCGATTTTAATTTCTTGCCATGGCTCAGCTGGTACAAAGCATGATACTTCTTCAAACATATATTAAAAAAATATCGATTAAATATATATTTTAAGACGTAAATGTTTCTGGTACGCATTACAAAATTATAAACCAATATCGAAAATATAACACTTATAACTATACCCTTCACAGTTATCAATGTATTGATAAGTGTAAAACATTTTCCATGTAACAACTCAAATGTGCTCTTGAAAATAAAAACCTCACTTGGCGTTAACTTTTAATATGTCAAGACATTCCAATTGAGTTAAGTTAATAATGTGTGAATTAAAGTTTACTGATTAGGAACAAGGCCGGATGTTGGGTAAGTCCTGGATGATTTGTGGTCCGATAAGTCCGATAAGTCCGGAAATTTGGGCATAACCCTATTTTTAGATATACTATATGGTATATTGTCAATTTACAAGGGTACAATGAAGTTACGTACAAAACTAAAGAAAATAAAAATTAAATTTACTTTCAATACCAGGGAAACGGATGCACTTAATTCCTATACACGAAGCAAATTGACAACTCAAATAAGAAACAAATAAAAGAACAAAGAGAACAGTGAATATCTACAAATGGAACAAATGGTGTCAAACAAAAATCTTTGTTGTCTTTAACTGCGTAATTAAATCAAAGAATATGCAAACCTTATTAACCCAAAGGTTTTGTAAAGACATGTGTAATAAGTTTTTATTTAAAGAACCATGAGTTTAGGCATTATTCATAACAGCGATGGTTGTCAAGTTGTATTAGGGTATAAATTATCTTTTGTTCGTTTTGCATACGAATTTGGGATTTAAATATTTTATTTTTTTATACTTAGTATATTCCGTAAAATTGTATGTTTAAACTGGATTAAATTAAAACAAGATAATAGTAAGTTTTGGATGTATATTTACTGTAAAATGTCACAGCAGTAAAACCATAAATTCGAAATGTTCGTTAAGTGTAAAAATAGTTATCTTCAAACTATAATAATTCCTTATCAACATGTTTACACACGTTGAACATCATTGAACGTAAATAGTGACATTAAAACAGAAAATCTTTAATTAATCATGCTCATAACGGTTCAATCTGTTTATTCCATTAATAAATCACAATTATCTAAAACACTAGTTATCCCGGGCTTAGGTTCTCATATTTAGAAGTATTTGTTAGGTAATCTAGAACCACAAAAGTACTTCCCAGTAAGTTTAACTTGGGAAAATCGTAAAACCAAGCCTAAAACTCAAAAACAGAGAGAAAGTTGGATACAGTAAAGCTTTACACACATGATCTGTTCATTATTAGATTTTTACACACCTATTTTATTTTAAAACGCATTAGTGATTGAATTCGTTGTCATTGTTGAATAGCACTATTATTATTCCAGTCTTACTTGGAGACAGGGACCTTAAGCATACCTTACCTCACTATTCTAGCACATGTAATACTTTATTTGATTCGCTTGCTCAAAGTCTCATTAGAGAGATAAAACAAAATTGAGTTGTGCCTATAATAGCGGACAAATAAATTGGCAGTTGAGGGCGTGGTTCGCCGGGCTATCAACCAAGAGACGTGATGCTTTGCCAAAACTCCACACCAGCTGATCGGAACAACTTTCGGGCATAGGCGTAATTCGGGGGCGGCAAGGAGGGGGTGGGGCCGTAGCCCCACAATAATTTGGAGGACATATTATTGTAATATATGAAAAGTCACAATAATCATGATCACGACCATTTTTGCCCCTCTAATCAAAATACTGAAATTACGCTTATGCATTCGGGTGATATTTTTCCTATGACAGCTTACAAGCATGCTATTGGCTACAGCCCAACTGTCAACTTTATTGCCCGCTATTATAGACCTAGTGAACCAGGCGCTGCTACTGATCGGAAGAAATGGGTATTAGATCATATTTCGAAAATCTATATACTAAGTAGACCAGTGTAAAAAATTCAAGCCAAATTCCAACGACGATGAATTTTAGTCAGGCATTGTCTAACATTAACTTAACTTGCCTAATTTATAAACAAAGCCCCTAAATAACTGAATAATTACTAGCTGTTAGCACGTGCTAAGTCCTTAGTTGGATAATTATAATATTATTATAATATATTATATCCCTGTGAGAGTTGCCGTCAAAATAATTCACAATACGAATTTCAAATATTCAAAAACATGTTCCTGTGTTGACCTACATTATTTTATTTTTATCCGCCCCTGTTCTGCTTTTCTCCCAGTTTTTTATAGTTATGTTTTTAACGTTATTACAAAAAGTTAGTTTTTTCATGGTAAATTATGAAACCGAGTTTGGGCTTTATCAAAACAAAACATATTTTCGCTCTAACCAGTTTAGTTTTATTTATAAACACCTCTATACCTTCTAACGGCACAGGTTTTGTAACCAAAGGGAAACAATGCAGACGTTTAATCAAGAGGGGAGGAAAAAATAGTCACCTTTATATATAAAGAGTTTTAAACGGTTTTGTTTAGCTCTAGATATTAAAGCTTTCCTTACTCAGGTTTTCCAATAACTCGATGATAAAGCTCATTATTGATCTTCCGACGTTGACATCGATAAGGTGATATTGCTTATCTGTGGATGGGTGCGACGATTTTGTCACGCCTCGATTACATCTATTACTTCACAAGTTATTAATGTGAGACAGATTAAACGTCGTCAAGGTCTCAATACCCCGTAGCAGCAAACCTGTGTACTTAGCGTATTTCCAATGCATGTATATGTTTCTCACTAATACATAAATCCACTCACCAAGTTTCATAAAAATACACGAATAAATAAGTGATACAAAGCATTTTATTTATTCTCCATAAGAATAACATTGAAAGCTGAGTACGCAGGTTTGATGCAACAAGGAACACAAAATATGTGCTTTTATACAATTATCAATATAACTCATCCAGTTGAAGCTATACCAAGTTTTATTAATTTATGTTCATAAATTAAGGGAGTGAAGCCATAAAATACTAGGTGAAGCCACATGCCAAGTTTCATCAACGTTCATTCATAAATAATTGAGATGTCAAATTTTAATTATTCTCCATAAGTATAACATTGGACAACGTACTGAGTTTAGCACTTTGAATATCTCTGCAACGGTTGGATGTAGAATAACAATTTAAACACCAAAATGATTGTTTTGTAGAGCTGAACTGATTGGTAAAAGCAAATGTGAGGTTTACATTAAAATGAACTGAAGAAAAGCTTAAAACGTTTTTCCATAAGATTAACGTGGGAGATTTTATGAAAACTTTTTTTAGTTTCCCCGCAATCACTTAACCTAGGTTAATAATTCAAAATTATACAACATAGTATATGGAGAAAGTATTTTTTTCGTCAAAATTATCGAATTTGAGATGTTAGTTGAAATATTCGTTTTGGTGTTCCCTGAATCCAAAAAAGTGATTTTTGAGTGATGTCTGTCTGTCTATCTGGATGTGTACAGAGCTAGAGACGACACCAGTGGATCGATTTTGATGAAATTTGGTATGTAGGTACTAATCTACGATATCCGTAGGTGTTTTTTCTTTTTTCGAATTTTTTGATTTGTAAGGGTAATTATCCCTCAAAACCGCAAAAAAACATGAAAAATCAAAATTTCTCAAAAACGGCTCTAACGATTTTGATTAAAATTTAGTGGTTTGTAGAACTTGAGGTTTCCATTTCCAACAAAATGACACCACCAGAATTTCTGTAAAAATTCGGGTTCAGAAATTGCAGTACTTAAAATATCCGAAATTCAGTTTTTAACAAACCATAAATATTAAAAAATATTTCTTAATAACATTAAAAATAGCTTAAAAAACTAAATAATTCGGTATCTTGAATTATTATTCTACGATTACGGGTTGCGGAGGAAATTGAAATTGTTATTGAGCGCTAAACGCAGTACGTTGTCCAATTTTATTCTTATGGGGAATAAAAAAATTACCATGTCTTTCTTATTTACTGATCAATTCCGTTAAAAACTCTGATATCCAGATAAAGTTAGCATTGACCAACAGAGGATATTTGAAATATGTTTCCCCTTAAACCTGGGGGGAGGGGAGGAGGGGGCATGTCTCCTCTTAAAACCACTGAATGTAGCAGAGGATTCTGCAGTGCCTTCAAAAATGGGATTTGGGCGGACATTTCGGAAAACAATTTTTTTAGAAGATGTTCTGTACATTCTACCGTACTTTATATTCTATATATAGTAAATAAATAATAATTTATTCATTAAAATGGGCTAAAAGGGAGAAAGTGTGTGTCAGTTTCCTGATACCGTTTATTTTAGTATGTTGTTAGGACCTATACCACAAGTAAGAAACCAAGTTTATAGCTTCGAAAGACCTGTGCTACTGGCGTAATAGCCAAAAAACAGTCGAATTTTTGCACTTTTTTCAGTTTTTGCTAAATATCTCCGAAAGTATGCTTCTGTCAGGATATATTGTCCAATCCTTTCTTAAACTAGATAAGATTTATAAGACTAGATTAGATGCTAAAGTTAGAGATTATAACGACTTCATTACTTACTAAAATACAATACTTTAAAAACTCAACCCCCATTAATTATTCTCCATAAGAATAACTTTGGGGCTGAGTACGCAGATTTTCTGCAACCAGGAATACAAAAAATGGATTTTTATGAAAATATCAAGAAAACTCAACTAGGTGAAGCCACATACCAAGTTTTTAAATTGTTTAATAACTAAGGGAGACATAACATTATAACCTGTTACCTGTTACCTCCTTCGTACGTCCCGCAGACCCAGAGGCATGGGACCCGTCATAACTACCTCTGAGGTTGTCGAAGACCGACGTTGTCCAACCAGGTGCTATAAGGTGAGGTATGGTAGTGCTTTGGAATGTCTAAATGAAAATGAAAAAGAAAAGGAAAAAAAGGACCCGTTCAGGAAGAAGTCAGAAAAAAAGAAAGAAATTAGGAAAATTGTGGCAGCTTATAATAGCTCTTCTCAATAAGATGTTGCTTTAAATTAGTCTTGAACTTCTTAATGTCACTGATTTCTTTAATAACTCAGGAAGTTGTGAAAAATATTTCAAGCCGGCATAACCTGGTTTCGATTCATAAAGCTTTAAATTGTGCTGTAAAGAAGGATTTACATTATGGTTTCTTGTAAAATATGAATGTTGATGAACCTGTATCTGATTGGTTTCCTTAGCATATAGAATTGTTTCGTAAATATAAAGAGATGGAACGTGAGGATCTGCAACTCTTTGAACTTCTCCCTACATGAATCACTAGGCCGAAGCCTAGAGATACATCTAATTGTTTTTTTCTATATTATGAAAATTCGTCTAAGATTCAATTTACTAGACAAGCCCCAAAGCACTATCGAATACCCTAGATGGCTTTCTATCAAACTAAAATTGACTAATTTACTTAAAGCTAAATTGTTGAAGGTTGTCAGATTTCTAAGAACAAAAACATTCGAGGTTAAAATGGATGCTAATTTATCAACATGCTCTGACCACCTAAGACCATCGTCCAACCTCTCTCCCAAATAGTCCACTGATGAAGATTCCTCAAGCATCTCATCCAAAAGCACAGAAGGTGCCAGGAAGCCAGCCCTATCTAGACATTTTTTCTTTTGAGCTGTAGTTATGAACATGTTTTGGGTTTTTTTTAGAGTTAATATTCAGGTTAATTTCAGAAAAGTATTGAGAAATAGTGTTGAGCTGGCCAAAATTCTCTCTTTCAAGTTCTGTTATGTCTCGGTTTTTCATGAATAAGGTAGTATCGTCGGCAAAAATTGCTAAGGAATGTTGCGGAATAGAGCTTGAAAAAGAAATGTCATTTATATAAATTAAAAAAAGAACTGGGCCTAAAATAGATCCTTGAGGGACTCCAACTGTGATTGGGGCAATTTGAGAAAAGAATTGTTTCTTGATTCCAGATTTAGAAGTAAAATTCACTGTAGTTTGTTGCTTTCTGTTTTTGAGGTAAGAGATTAGCCAGCTCAAAGCACTTTGTTTAATGCCTATATGTTCAAGCTTATTGATCAAAATTTTGTGATCAACGCAATCGAACGCCTTGGAAAGGTCAATAAAGCAGCCAACTTCAGAATCACCGCCCTCCAAGGCATCGATGCATTTATTGACAAAGTCTATAAGGGCCAGCTTGGTTGATTTATTTTTTTTGATAGCCAAATTGTTGTGAAAATAGTAAGTTATGGTCATCCAAGTACTGCATTAAATTTTGACACACTGTCTTCTCCAAAACGTTAGAAATTTTTGGTAGGAGTAAGATTGGACGATAGTTTCGGGAAAGTAGCTTACTATCTTTCTTATGAAGGGGCTTAACAATAGCCAGCTTCCCACCATCTGGAAAACATCCCTGAAACAGAGAGCTGTTGACCAGATGCAACAAGGGTTTTTCTAACTCATGAGCACAAGACTTAATTAATTTACTTGAAATACCGTCGCGTCGTAGCCAGCAGAGTTTTTACTTTTTACTGAGCGTAAGATTTGTCTGAGTTCATCAATAGATAAAAGCTTAAAATCTTTTAACTCAGAAGTGGAGTCAAGCTCCCTTCTGACTTGTGTTGAAGAATCAATACTAGGGCCAAGAAAATGATTATTTAAAATATTGCAAACATCTTCGGGATCTTGATTTAATCTGCCATCTATTTCCAAAAAAAGGTCGGGATTATGTGTAAGTTTATTGTTATGTCTAAAGTTATTGATAAAATTCCAAGAAGTCTTACTGGGATTGTTGCAAGCCTTAATTTCACCAAAAATAAAAACATACTTTTCCCTAAGTATGTTCTCCCTAAATTTCTTCTTAAGTTCATTATACTCTCTTTTCCTGCTGTCACACCTGGTCAAAACCCACTCAAGATAAGAATTCCTGACAAGACTTTGCATTGGTTTTATTTCATCATTCACCCAACTCAACTTTTGTTCTTCTTTTTTTTGGTACGTTTTATGGGACAAGCAATATCCATATAGTAGGAAACCGTGCTAACGAAGCCTTCATACATACTGTCAACAGATTCTGCTTTAAAAATATCTTCCCAACTCTCCCATTTCAAACGGGTTCTTAATTCTAATATATGCTAATAATTCTAATATATGCATTATTTTGTTAATGTATTTGCATGTTTAATATTCTGACTTGTGTACAACTTGTTTAATTTTGTGAGTCACTGGTGGCTCCAGGAATAATTACTAATTTTGAAAATATTCAATTTCATTTGAAATTGTTGATTATTCAAGTATATTTATTTAATTACCCATTTGTTTGTAATTTTCAAATGTATTCTTTGTATTTTTACCCAAGTATCCTTTGTTACTTCTGAAATTTTAATTTTGTAGTTTTACAAACAAAATTATTGAAATCCGGATTGCCAAGAATATTTTTTGTAAAATTACAAAATTCAATCTTGTAGTTCCACAAACCCCGAATTAGTACAAGTACAAAAATAAAATTGTAATTGAAATAAATAAACAATGGAAATTTTACAAATATTTACTTTCTAAGTTTTACAAATTTGTTTTTTGTACTTTTACTAATTCGGGATTTGTAGATCTGCAAGATTGAATTTTGTAATTTTACAAAAGATGTTCTTGGCAATCCGGATTCCATCGATTTTTTTGTAAAAGTACAAAAAACGTTTTACAGTGCAGGTTTGCTGCAATGAGAACCATCAGTAAAAAATCGGTGTTTTTAGCAAACAACTAAAAACTACAACCAGATGAAGCCATATCCCAAGTTTCGTCAGTATATGTCTATAAATAAGCGAGAAATACAATTTTCATTTTAGCGAATTTCCCCTATAGGGAAGAAGCTATTACTGTAGTCGGCATGGTAAGGCCTCGGCCCGGGACCATGATAACTTTTCGTTTTGAGGTCCCCAGACCCCAAAAACACCATTCGTTCGAAACTGTATATATATATATATATATATATATATATATATATATATATATATATATATATATGTCCGTGGGTGCAATAACTCTCGTAAAAAAGCTCCGATTTTGATGAAATATGGTACAAACGTGTAAAGCAGCATTTATGACATTAAGTTCGAAAACCAGACGGATCGACCTATCCGAAGGGGTATTTTGGGGGGGTTTTGTACGCCAAAAATGTTTTTTTTGAGTATTTTACATATAATTTTTTTTAAAGTTAAATTTTATTTTTCATCATTGGAATCAGATTAAAAAGACGCACAATTTGGTGTTTTAATCATTACTCTACGTCAATTGGTTACTGAGATATTGAAAGTGCTAAACACAGTACGTTGTCCAATGTTATTCTTATGGAGGATAAGAAAAATTGTATATCTTGCTTATTTATCAAAGTATCCAGACGAAACTTAGTATATTGCTTCATTTCATTGTGGTCTATTGATATTTGCACAAAAACCCATTTTTTGGCCGATAGTTCCCGTAGCAGCAAACCGGCATACTCAGCCCCATGTTATTCTTATGGAGAATAAGTAACGTGTTATCTTGTTTAATTATGAACATAAATTAATAGAACTTGGTATGTGGCTTTACCTAGTTGAGTTATATTGATATTTGTATAAAAACCCATTTTTAGTGTTCCTTATTTCAGCAAACCTGTATATATGCATTGGAAATTCGCTGAGTATGCAGGTTTGCTGCTACGGGGGTATTTTATAATAGGGGCCTACGTCACAAAAAAGTAAACCTTAACGAAAATGTTATATTTTTAGCGAATTTCCCCTATAGGGAAGAAGCTATTACCGTAGGTCTCATGGTAAGACTTAAGCCCGAGACCATGATAACTTTTTGTTTTGAGGTCCCCAGATGCCAAAAACACTATTAGTTCAAATTTATATATATATATATGTGTGTGTGTGTGTGTGTGTGTGTGTGTGTGTGTGTGTGTGTGTGTGTGTGTGTGTGTGTGTCCGTTAACACGATAACTTGAGTAAAAAACGTCCGATTTCGATGAAATTTGGCTCAAATGTGTAAGATGACATTCATGACTTTAAGTTCGAAAACCAGAAAAATCAGGCTATGGGAAGGGGTTTATGGGGTTTTTAAATTTTCCAAAAATCAGTTTTTTGCATTTTCACCATACAATTTTTAAAAAACTCAATTTTGGTTTGGACCATGTTATAGAGCTTAAAAAAAAAATAATTTAGTACTTTGAATTATTAACCTAGGTTAAGTGGTTGCGGAGAAAATCCAAAAAAACCTGCTCATAAAATCTCCCATGTTAATCTTAAGGGTAAAAGGTTTTTGGCATTTCCTCGTTTATTTTAACGTAAACTTCACATTTGTTTTTACCAATCTGTTCAGTTCCACAAAACAATCATTTTGGTGTTTAAATTGTGATTCTAAGCCCATCCGTTGCAGAGATATTCAAAGTGCTAAACACAGTACGTTGTCCAATGTTATCCTTATGGAGAATAAATAAAATTTGATATCTCGATTATTTATGAGTGTATGTTGATGAAACTTGGTATGTGGCTTCATGTAGTCCTGGTATATTGATGTTTGCACAAAAAATTGGTTTTTGTTGATTATTCCCGTAGCAGCAAACCTGCGTACTCAGCCCCCATGTTATTCTTATGGAGAATAAGTAAAATGTAATTACTCCCTTAATTATGAACATAAATTAATAAAACTTGATATGTAGCTTCATTTGGTTGAGTTATATTGATAATTATATAAAAACCCATTTTACTGTTCTTTGTTGCAGCAAACCTGCTTTTTCAGCCCCCATGTTATTCTTAAGTTTTGGTGAATAACTAGAATGTTATACAGCGCTTATTTATGATTGAATATTGATCAAACTTAGTATGTGGCTTCACCTAGTTAAATTCTATTTATATTTGCATAAAAACAAATTGTTTCTGTTCTTTGTTTCAGCAAACCTACGTACTCATTACCAATGTTATTCTTATAGAGAATAATTAAAATCGCTTATATGTGAATATATTTTTATGAAACTTGTTTGTGGCTTTATGTGGTATTAAGACATATATTATGGATTGGAAATTCGCTGAGTACGCAGATTTGCTGCGACGGGGGTATTTATGTAATATTTTAAATAGTCTAATTGGATTGAGTGAAACGAAATCCTTATACATAACTTTACTGCTTACAGTGGTAAGAGAATCAACTCGAACTGGCGTGTCTTTGTCATAAATAACTCAAAAACGCCTCTACAGATGCACTTCAAACTTTAGAGATAGATTCTATAGTACGAAATCTCGGTCAAGTTCGTTATTGGGAATATTTGGTTAAGTAATAATAAAATTATCTTTAAAACAAATCTGTTTTTTATCCCATAAGATTAACATTGGGAGCCATTTTAGTGGTACTTGAATCGTTGATATTTAGCCAACGTCTATGTTTCAACTATAGAGTAACGTAAGTCACAGTGCCATAGATTCACTACAGAACTGCAACTTAGTTATTCATGTTCATGTTGACTAGGAAAAAACTTCTTTTCGTAACTTGAAACACAAAAACTAAGTTTTAAATTTTATTAGCTTTTAAAAGTTGTATGTATATTTTATTTTATACTAATTAAAAGATGCATTATTATTTTAAATACTATTATAATAAATAACTTTATTGGTACCGTACTCTATGTAAAGAAATGCAGGCTGAGCGCTGCACTATTAATGGGACTTTGGCCAGTCCAGTCCAGACTCCAGACTCCAGACGACAGACAGAATTATAGAATTATAACCGAAAGTAAAGATGTCAACAAGAAATTTATTGAAGTGATTATACGCTAATATATGTAATTATTTACATTACAATTTCCACTCATTAAAAGTAGAAAGTCTTAATTTGTTAAAAATATTATTATCTTGCTTATAAAACTTACGGTAAGTTACCAAATAAAATTAATGTTTTGGTTTTTTATTTGGCGGTTATCACCAATGCAACTTTACAATATTACAATAATTAACATTTGTAAGAACAGAAAACAGAACAAACTATAGCTACCTATACATCGTGCTTTTAACTATGATGGTATGTTATTAAAACTTATGTGGCACATTACTTTTCACCATTTTCTGGGACTAGCCTATTTCCTTTCTGTCCGATTGAAAACTGAAGTTTAATATAAATTTATTTTCCTACAAAATGATAATTGCATTACCAGAACTTGTTTATTCAAACTCAATAAGGCAAACTCAATAAGTTTGGTCCTTTTTGGAGGTTAATATTTGTAAGGTATGCCTATCGACTTTAATTTTCTAGGCATAGTTTATGATGTCCATACACCACTGTTTTAATACAATTTTTGACTAAATTTCTTCATTTTTATCCAAAATAAACATTTTATAAATTTGTTCGGTAAGGTAAAACTTAGTCTCTGGATAATTGTGGCTTTTGGCATAAGTTCGTCGTAGGCCTACTTTTCGATTGAAAATGATCATTTTCATTGAACTAACCTCATGTAAATTTACCTCTAGAGTTTGGAAATCACATTTGTTTTTTCAGAAACAAGGGTAAAGTGATACAAATTTTAAATCTGAAATAGGCTTTGACTTGTTTAACTTACATTTAATTTACCCAGGCGAATCCAATATGGTTTCGATCTTACTCGGCTATACATTCATAAGTGGAACAAAATAAAGAACCAAATGAAATTGTTCGATAGGCTACGGTATATTAATTAGGTTGCTATTCTTAACACTGATTAATATTTATGTTATATAGCTTGGTGGAAACCTTATAATTTCATATATAAAGTTATCTTATTGGATTGAAGCGAAGCGAAAATCCTTATACCTCAGTCTAAAAATCTAATTCCTGATACGCTCTCCATTTCCACCGGTGGATGGATTGTCATGAAATTTTTAAGGTTAACGATTTGACGATTTAATGATTCTGATAAACTATACCAGAGATTGTCGAATTATTATTACATTTTAATAATTATTTTAACATTCTTCAGTAAGTTACCCTACCACTTTTGACCTTAGTGGCACACCGTACACAGGCTCTTTAGAACAGTCAAAATTCTTTAGTTGCTGTCATCTTGATGTTTGGCGTTACTTTTTTGAGGTTACGATTACGAACTAGAAGTTTATTTTTTGATAATTTGTTCTAACATCTTGATCGAAAATCATAAACTATAAACGTGACGTTCTTCATGCTCAATAATAATATTTTAATTTACATTGTAAGAATACCGGTAATCAAATGTAAACCTTCTGAGTTATGGATATGTTTCCATGGTAGTTTCATACATATCTGTCAATAAGACTGTGGTTTGTTTAGTTGGATTTAACACGATAAAAGTGACATCGGCGAGAATGAGAACATTATTCCATTACTGGTTAAATAATCTGTGGGAATAACTTTAGACCTGATGTTTTGGTATAGGCCTATAGCCTACAGTTTTATTCATAAGTAACATGTAGCCTATATAAGAAAGATGTGACTAAAAACAAACTTCTGATGCTGTCAATATACATGACATACTGTCTACAACTTTTTAATAATATATGAAGATTAAATGGTATTCTTTAAGACTAAGTTACCATACCTATTTAACTTTCATATAATGTAGATACGGTAGGCCAATGCTATTGTTTGTCAACCATCACATTCTAATTTTAGCCTTGCTGTAAGTATCCATATATAGGCCTTGGTTGTCTATTAGGGAGGATTTTATAAGAGGACTAGCTTAGCCTATATTTTGGATTTACAAAATCTCACATATGTCCACTCGCTTTTTGTGAGAAGTTTGCTGAGGTAAGCTGTAGACCTCCTTGGAATGGCCAAACACTAAAATGAATCCGACAGACCACACCACCTCATAAACCTTACCTAACCCAAGGTATCTACTTAACGTGATAAGGACCCAGTGCCGTCCTTAGGGCGGCGCGACAGATGCAGCCGCACAAGAGCCTCGCGCCTACAAAGGCCTCGCACTTAGGGTTTTTTTTTCATGGAAGCTAGAGGCGTCATGGCCATGACTGGGATCAGAAATGTGGACTTTTGATGATTATCAATTGAAAAACTGAAGACAACGTACAAACAGTTAGTGGTATGTACATATTTTGCTAATATTGACAATATGTTTTAATTTAACGTCAAGTTCTGAAGTAGATGAATTAGCCGTGTATTTAGCCAATAGCGGGTGTATTTCTCAATGCAGCAAGCAAGTCTGTGTCAGGACTATATAGGGGCCATAATTTTATTTTGATATTAACGGAATGAGTTTCAGGTATTTTCCAGTTTATCCTAGCTATTTTTTTAGCGAATTTCCCCTATAGGGAATTAGCGAATTTCCCCTATAGGGAAGAAGCTATCACCGTAGTCGGCATGGTAAGACCTAGGCCCGGGACCATGATAACTTTTCGTTTTGAGGTCCCCAGATCCCAAAAACACCATTCGTTCGAAACTGTATATATATATATATATATGTGTCCGTGAGCATGATAACTCTCGTAAAAATGATCCGATTTTGATGAAATTTAGTATAAACGTGTAAAGCAGCATTTATGACTAAGTTCGAAAACCAGCCATATCGCTCCATCCAAAGGGGTATTTTGGGGGGGTTTTGTACCCCAAAATTGGGTTTTTGGAATTTTTTACATATAATTTTTGAAAAAGTCAAATATTTGTTTTTACCATTGGATTCAGCTTAAAAAACACACAATTTGGTATTTTGATCATTCCTCTACGTCAAATGGTTACAGAGATATTGAAAGTGCTAAACACAGTACGTTGTCCAATGTTATTCTTATGGAGAATAAGAAAAATTGTATATTTCACTTATTTATCAACTTTTCCTGATGAAACTTGGTATATTGCTTCATATCGTTGTGGTCTATTAATATTTGCACTAAAAACCATTTTTTGGCCGATAGCTCCTGTAGCAGCAAACCTGCGTACTCAGCCCCATGTTATTCTTATGGAGAATAAGCAACCTATTATCTCCCTTAATTATGAATATAAATTAATAAAACTTTGTATGTAGCTTTACCTACTTGAGTTATTTTGATGTTTGTATAAAACCTCATTTTTTGTGTTCCTTGCTTCAGCAAGCCTGCATACTCAGCCGCCATGTTATTCTTATGGAGAATGATAAAAATGTCATAAATCGTTTATTTATGAATGTATATTGATGAAACTTGGTTTGTGGATTTATGTGGTATTAAGATACATATATATGCATTGGAAATTCGCTGAGTACGCAGGTTTGCTGCTACGGGGGTATCTATATTTTAGAACCTAGGAATTGATTTTTTGCCAAAGTCAGTGACAAGAGTGACCTTCGATGTTGAAATGGTATTTTTTTTTTTTTACCACCCATCTTGTACAGTGTGTTAGGTTAGGTTATCTTATGTTGTTTTTAAATAACAAATCCTATCGTATCCAACGAGGTATATATCTATAGAGGTCTCGTCTGGGGTAAAAAACTGTGCTTACATGCTGACCGCCATTTTGACGCTCTATACCCTCCGATCTTCATGGCAACAAATATGTTAACCAATCAAATACCCTCTTCACAACTTATGTTAGTCTTTATTAATCTTTGGCTAGATGTTTTCTAGTGAGGTTTCACTTTTTTAACAAAAGTGACAAAGTTCTATAATTATTTAAACCGCGTTAATCTTATCCTGACCACCACAGTGTGTTAACAGTTTTAACTGTTGCATAATCATAACCGGTTGAAATAGAAAGTATTGGACCAATAACTTATTCATAGCCTATATTATTTTTTCTGAAAGATTTTTACTGTAGCATTCACAAATAAGGTTCAGTGTTTATCATAAACTTTTCATTCGGGTACACATTCATAAATGATGGAGCGATCATATAAAATACCCCCGTAGCAGCAAACCTGCATACTCAGCGAATTTCCGATGCATATATATGTATCTTAATACCACATAAATCCACATACCAAGTTTCATCAATATACATTCATAAATAAACTATTTATAAGAAATTTTAATTATTCTACATAAGAATAACATGACGGCTGAGTATGCAGGGTTGCTGAAGCAAGGAACACAAAAAACGGGGTTTTATACAAATATCAATATAAGTCGAGAAGGTAAAGCCACATACCAAATTTTATTAATTTATTTTCATAATTAAGGGAGATAACACGTTACTTATTCTCTATAAGAATAACATGGGGCTGAGTACGCAGGTTTGCTGCTACGGGAACTATCAGCCAAAAAGTGTTTTTAGTGCAAATATCAATAGACCACAGCGATATGAAGCAATATACCAAGTTTCATCAGGATAAGTTGATAAATAAGCGAGATATACAATTTTTCTTATTCTCCATTAGAATAACATTGGACAACGTACTGTGTTTAGCACTTTCAATATCTCTGTAACCATTTGACATAGAGAAATGTTCAAAACACCAAATCGTGCGTCTTTTTAAGCTGATTCTAAAAAAAACTAAAATTTGACGTTTTCCAAAATGATATGTAAAAAACGCAAAACCCCCATTTTTGGGGTACAAAACCCCCCCAAAATACCCCTTTGGATAGGTCAATCTGTCTGGTTTTCGAACTTTAAGTCATAAATGCTGCTTTACACGATTATACCAAATTTCATCAAAATCGGATAATTTTTACGAGAGTTATCATGCTCACGGACACATATATATATTATGAACGAATGGTGTTTTTGGGGTCTGGGGACCTCAAAACGAAAAGTTATCATGGTCCCGGGCCTAGATCTTACCATGCCGACTACGGTAATAGCTTCTTCCCTATAGGGGAAATTCGCTAAAACAAAATGAAATTGTTCGATACAGTATAGCTATTATTTAGGTTATTCGGTTATGTTCGGTCTCAAAGATGTGGAAGATATTGTCTGGAAATTTTTACAGGTAAGAAACGTTGATTCCAATAATACTTAAATATGTATTCTCGGGAGCAACCTTTTAACAGACCTATGGAAATCGTATGTTCTTTTTACATGCTGCTGTAATACCAGAAAGTTATTTCCTAGAAACCATTTAAATTTGTTTGTTTTTTAGTTTTATGTTTTGTAAATCAATTATTTTGTTTATGCAGGCAAGGTTTATTTCATTTTTATTTTAAGTTTATTTGAAAAAGAAACTAAAAAACAAATATTACGTAATAACTAACATACAGATGATAAAATATTTTACAGTCGATCTAATCAATATATCGATAAATTTATTCGGCTTTGTGTATTGTTCCGTTTATGAAAGTGTACCCTTCCGTTCTCATGGAATTTTTAAGTTCACACCACCCTGCATTAGTCAAGAGAATCCTCTCTCCAATCTGGTGTGTTTATCCGTGACGGGTAATTTTGGCTATTTAACAAACGTTAATAGGCTATACTTATTCTTAACGATCTAATGAAAGAAAATATTCGGATCCTTTCCTTTAACCCTTTCAGTGCTAAGCTTCTGAAAGGAGTAGTTGAATTTCTGATGTTTTGTTAATTTTTTAAATATCTTGAACGCCTGAACAGTTAAAATTAATAAAAACATGCTTCCGATGAACACACACACACAGTAAAGGATAGGTAAAAAGTTGTAAAACACCTGATCATATGTGCAAATCACAAAGAATCCACCCATCCCGTCAGCTTGGGCCTGAGCCGTCCACCGTTTGCTTAAGATCTGCCCTCCCCCTCAACTCTGCCACAGACAGGTGAACTCACCATGAGTTGCACATAAAAACCACCGGCTGTGACGGGATTCGAACCCTCGATCCAAGTGTTACCCCCGGCCGGGAAGGTAACGCCTTAGACCGCACAGCCACTGGTCAGGCTAGCAGCTGCAGTGGATCAGTTGGTATTATAGAGACTAGGCGCTGGACGAGGTAGTTCAATTCGTGTCTACCAGGTTTCACCACATGTCAGACTCAGACTGCAGACTGAGCGCCTAACGGTACAATCGCTTATGAAGCAGTAACAGTGTTTATTGATAATGGATTCAAAAGCTGATATATCGGTCCACATCATTGAAATGGTTAATACCATGACTTTTTGGGTTTTTAATTTTGTTAAATGCACTAGATACCACCGACGAAAAAAAATTAATGTACCCTATGTTTATTTTGTAGTACATAGGCCCTATTCAATATCTAAACATAAAACGTAACCAAACTTAATTAACATAAACTAAATTATTGGGGTTTTTTAAAGATTAAGTAAAAAATGCCCGACTGGAATACTCATAGGCCTATTTAGTTCTGATAGCACATTCAAACCTAACCTAATTAGGGGTAAAAATCAAATGGAAATAAATTCTGGTGTGTGGTTGGTGGGTTTGACATTTGTGCTTAATACGTGAAGTAACGTTGAGTTCGGTAAGGTATTTAACATAGGTCTAAGCACTCATACACAAAATTCAGGGTTGTGCACTCATACACACTTCCCACCAACCAACCATGCCTGTAAATTGTTTTGAAAACTCCAAAATAACTAAATCAACACAGGGTTTATTACAAATCGTTTGGTGTACATACAAACCAAAGTAACGTTTTACAATTACTGTAAAACATAATTAAAATAAAGGAACACAATCCGATTTGACTCTGGGGCCATACCTGAGCTACCACGACATACCGTGAACGCTAAAAGTTACATCTCAAGAAGCAATTCATGCAACTTCTGAATTGGCAACATTGATGGTGGAGCTTTGATGTCCGAATACTTCTGGCCGCTGAGCGTGTGGAGCAGATATCGATAAGCGTTGTTAAGATAAGACCCCAGGAATTTCAGAGAAACAGGGAAAAAGAGAATGTACGTTAACAGGTGCGCGGAATATTTTCTTTAGTTGTAAAAAATATTTTGAATGGTAGCAAATAAACAGAAAGCCAAAAAGCTTGTGCTGGTAAATTAACGGTAAAGATCCAAATATTCATTTGATAGTTGTTAGTACTGTAATACACTTGTAATCTAAATGAATTGAAAATACAGTATAAACTCTGTTTACTGACTTAACTGGATTGATTAGAGGTGTATAGTATCTAAAGGCCTATATGCTGATGACTGATGACATTTTTAACATGGATACCAATACACCATTCCTTGAGAGGAATAAGGAGTAGTGATGTGCAATATATGGTCACATTTCGTGATATGACTGAAGTGGTATCGCGTCACTGTTGAGACGTGTATCATTAGAAGGGTATTTCTTGTATTGTATCGTCGTTTTCATATTGTGTCATTTGAGTTTCAATGATTTCCTCTTATGAACAAATTAAAAGTCCCCAAATTTGGAGCAGCTACGTTAGACTAGCTATAGTTTCCATTTTTAAAACCCTGTTGCCACAAGGGCGAAAAAGTAAGCTTAATTTCCCAACACAATGTAAGTCTGCTCTGGGGAACGCATTTGGCACAATGAACTGTTGCCTACAGTACTGTAGCATGTTTTTTGGGTACAGTTCCGCAGACGTACCTACGATATATTATCGAATGGAAATATATATTGATTATAAATATCGATATAATATCAAATGCAACTATCGATCGATTATAAATATTGATTGAAATTCGGTCACTACACAACAGATTAAACTTCTTTACAAACCAGGGTACACTTTTTGTACTGATTTTAAGAAGTGTTCAAATGGATCTTCATTAGAAAATATGACTTCCCTACGATAAAGGTACTCGCATAAGTTATTTGCCAAATCGTCAGATTCTATACCACTTTTTAGAGACCTTTTCAAGCTCCTCCACAAATATATTTACAAAGAAAACGCAGATTAATTATTTTGAAGTACATTTATACTTAAACTACGAATATTATCACTTGTAGAGAACATTTTAGTTCACTTACCAAGGAAAGGAAATAACATAAACAAATAAAGCAAACAAATTATATTTCAAAACAGATGATTTAATACGTTATAAATATTGTTGGAAATAGCGATAACAACCATTAATTCGATCGCTAATAAATACCAAATTCCAAACGATATTTATAATCGATAGATATTTTCATTTGATAATACATCGTTGGTACGTTTGCGGAACTGTACCCCAGGAAATCAGTAAACTTCAAATTATATAATATGTCAAAGATGATACAGTATGAATGACACACGTCTTGCAATATGATAACTATATTAAAAGAATAAAACCAATCGCTTACCAACTGGTATATTAAATCCAATAACAGTATTCAGGATATTTCATTGAAGCATAACCTGTTTTATTAATAGTTGTGTATTTTGTTGGAAATATAAACTTGAAAACGACTTCGCACGCAGCACGCTGACGTGAGGGAAGTGAATTTCCTCATCCAAAACTTTTAAAACTCAAAGCCAGTGTAAAAACATTAATTTATTCCAATTTTATTGAAATCTGAAAACATTGATTTTTTTGGCTGTGTTCTGATGCTCCTGGTTTCATTTACCTGCAATGCTAGGAATACAATTTTGCGCATTATAAGTTTAGGAGAAGGTCCAGTCAGGCTTGAAAGTAGGCGCGAGGTTGCTGGGGATGATACAAATACACCAACAAATAATAACATGCTTTTCTAATGTAAAAATCCCATAAGACTAAACATACTGTGTTTAGCCGATAAACATTTTCTTTAATAACTCGGTAAATATTTATGCTAGGATGACAAGAGAGGGCTTAAAACTTTCGCTTTACTAATTCCCATATTAATATAAGCATTAATTTTACGTCCGGAGCTTTTCTGACCCTTTTTGGGCCCAAAAACTTGAAATTTGAAAGAATAATCCCTTTAAAAGGGGGTTAGAGTTTTCCGATTGTTTTGCCCAACGAACTTGTCCAACTGATTATAGAAAGGAACATCCCTACCAAATTTGAAGTAAATTGGACAAAAAAATGCGACCGCTAGATTGCATACACACACATATATATATATATAATTTTGAACGACCCCCCAAAACGTGTTCAGGGGGGCATGTTAGGAACTTCTACGGCAGTCCCGGGCTTAAGTCTCACCGTGCGGGTCATGCTAATAGTTCACTTTTCCTTAGGAAATTCACTAATTAATAAGGATATAACTATGTTTAGTTAATGGGTATTCAAAATTTATTTGTATGCCATCTTCACACTTTGGCCGAGTCTAGGCGAGCAACGATGAACGTGAGTCAGTGGATGTGTAACTTAGTCTGGCTCCGCTCATGTTATTCCAATTGATTATTTACAATGTTTAATTTCAATGCGAGTCGCTCACCTAATACATTTGGCTAGAGTGTGAAGTGTATTACTACTGAACTTGATACTATTTATTATTAATTGTGTGTGCGAACATTAATTCTTTTTAGCAGAGTGCAACTAATATTTTTCTGAAGATACCTTCGTAAAAATTAATTCGACAAAATGTTACACGGAAGTGATTCAGTAAGTTCCGGATGCTTAAAAGATGCAAAATACGGTCATATTCATTTTTTTTTAACTTTTTATGATATGGACACGGTAGTTATCGTGCATAAGACACTCCAGTTTGAATCACTTCGTTAGCAATAGGAGCATTGAAGTCAGGTATGAGATCTTCCTTACTTTGTGAGCTCATCTGATTACAGTAGACACCCTCTTAACCATCCTCACTTTAACCTTCCATCGTATCAACCGCCTTTTTATTTCCAGGAAATAAGTTAACTCACATCTGCCGCCGCAGCTGTATTCCTGATACTGCACCGGAAAAAAAGATCAGATCAGAAATCGATCATATGTTTCCATAGTTAGCAAGTATTCCAAAGTTGCATCTTGGTACCTGTTTTTATACCCTTTTTTTAACTGACGTTTGACTTTTATAATTTTAGTGCTTAATATGACAAATTATCCAAACGTTATTCGTTTTAACCGACCTTTCAGTTATCCGACCCAGGGCTCAGTCCTATGGAGGGTGGTTAAGAGTGTGTCTTTTGTACTTTATTTTATTTGCATAGGCCTATTGGCAAGACTTGTTTGTAAATATATTTGTTATCAATTTAGTTGTACTACAACTTCCAATGAGACACCTTTTTTAGGTTATTTGAACGTGTCTTTCTATGGTGGTGCTACCGATACATTCAAAATAAGTGAGAATCGCCCATTTATGTTATAATTTGTATGGTTTTGAATTCTTTATTTTACACATTTAATTGTAAAAGTATCTTCAACATGATAGCTCAGTTATTCGTTCCGATGATTTATTAAGGGAAATATGGCTTAACTACAAAAACAATCAACTATTAATATGGCTTAACTACAATTTGAAATAATATATGTCCAATCTTTAATGTTCATATTATAAGGGCCATTGGTAAATTATGTCACGCTATATTCAGCCCTTTTTGACCCCCTCCCGCCCTTTATCACCCTGTCACCCTGGTCATTTCCTCCCCTCACCCATGTCATGTCACACTTATTAATTTTTAAGTATTGGATTGTGGCGTACGGTATTTTGTCACTGTAACTGACGATTTTGCATGCTTTAACAGTTTCTACTGTCACGCAGCCCGTAACCCCCCCCCCCCCCCCGGTAATTGGGTGAGCGATAATTAGAATATGGGAATAATAAATGCCTGTTGGGTGGGACTCTAAAAAAAAATCATTTGGAGTATGTCTGTCCATTCTGCTTTGAGTGCTTTAGCCATCATCCTACTGACCTTCGGCTTCATCAGTGCAGCAGTAGGTGCAAGATGGTAAACATAGCGTGAAGTACCAGTGGGGCGGGACCCCAAAGGATCTTTGGATTGAGGGAATGTGTATTTTGATTCTGGTGTATTATCTATTTTTCTAACAAATTTCAGCACCATCAGTTCGGTGGTCATTGGTGTATAATGTTTGACATGGGTATATTTATTTATTTATTTAATTTTTATTCCATGGCAATGTTTAACAATGTTTTGGAATTTACAAAACAAAATATTAAATTTATGGGGGATTCATTAAACCAGGTATCATATTCCAGTGGGGCAAAGTATTTATTATCAGGGGTAGGTTTATGTCTGACGTTAACCTCTCAGCTTTCTTTCTACTGAATTTTACCCCTCAGTCCAGTAGTAGCAGCAGTAGTAAGCTGGTTGGAATAGGTATTTTAAATTTCCAGAAGGCAGAGCCCTAAAACATTTGTAGAACATGATTAGACTTATGTTTGACTCTGATATATTAGGTACATTGCTACCGCTCAAGAGGATCCCTAATGACCATAGGATTTCCAAGCGAGTCCAGTGGGGCAAAGCACTAGGTTTTAAGTAAATGGCTATAAACCTTCCTAGGGTTACCTGGATCACTGTGCAATGTTTCACCGCAGTTCGATGTATGGTTAAGGAGCGTGTAAAGTATAAAGAAACCAAAAGTAATTTAGAGAGAGATTATGTTTTCCGTCTTGATTTGTTTTGACACTAAAAAATTTATACTATTTACATTACAGCTTGCTACCTAAATAAATAGACAGATTTTTACAACGTTTTATATTAGTTACCTGTAAAAAAACATAACAAAATGTTCTTTCATGTGATTAGCATGGTAACATTGAAATCCAGTGGGGCGAAGTCCTTTAGTTCTAGGTTTTTTATTAGTGGCTTCCCAGGGTTAACCTGAATGACCATGCAATGTTTCATCGAAATCGGATGAGTGGTTTAGGAGGAGGTAACAGATAAACATTCAGACGCAAACAGAGACTTCAATTTATATTATGAATATATTGATTTAATTTAAATATAAACATATATTTCTACTTCACAATAAAATATTTTAAAATTGTTCACTCAGAACTACTGATTTAAAATATAAAACAATAACACAATATTTCTACTTTTTTAGTATGCCATTTTTATTAAAATGCACGCTAATGGGCAATACTATATACAGATAAGACCCTACTGTAATATCAAAATATGATGTAGCTTTCTAAATTATTGCTACAAAGTGTAACTTCCTCTAAAGTGTATTATAAGATTTGGAAATTATTGTTGATGTCCTTTATAGACAACTGCATGATTTTATTATATTTATTTGATACATCATGTAAATTTTTATTACATCTCATTTTGTTTATTTTATGCTTTACTATGATACGTTTATGAATAATTCAAATACCCCTGTCGCAGCAAACCTGCGTACTCAGAGAATTTCCAATGCATGCGTAATGCATATGTTTCTCACTACCACATAAAGCCACTTACCAAGTTTCATAAAAATGCATAAGTATATAAGTGATCAATGGCATTTTATTCATTCTCCATAAGAATAACATTAGGGCTGGGACGCAGGTTTGCTGCAAAAACAAGAAGAAATATGTTTTTGGGCAGTTATCAATATTACTCAACCAGGTAAAGTTACATACTAAGTTTAATTAATTTATGTTCATAATCAAAGGAGATAGACTTATTCTCCATAAGAATAACATTAGGGCTGAGTATGCAGGTTTGCTGCTACAGGGATAACAAAAAATCTTTTTTTGGTGCAAATATCAATATACCAATACAACGTGAAGCCACATACCAAGTTTCATCGATATACATTCATAAATAATGGAGATAACAAATTTTATTTATTCTCCATAAGGATAAACATTGGACAACGTACTATGTTTAGCACTTTTAATATCTCTACAACGGTTGGACGTAGCATCACAATTTAAACACCAAAATGATTGTTTTGTGGAGCTGAGTTGATTGCTCAAAGCAAATGTGAAGTTTCCATTAAAATTAACTGAGGAAAAGCCAAAAACCTTTTCCCCATAAGATTTACATGGGAGATTTTATGAGCAGGTATTTTGGATTTTTCTGCAATCACTTAACCTAGGTTAATGATTCAAAATACTATATTATTTGTTTTTTTAAGCTCTATAACATGGTCCAACCCAAAATTAAGTTTTTTAAAAACTTTAGGGTGAAAATTGAAAAAAAAAAACTGATTTTTGGAAAATTTAAAATCCCCAAAAACCCCTCTTCCCATAGTCTGTTTCTTCTGGTTTCCCAGTTTCAGGTTAACCCGGACACTTTAATTTATTTTTAGCGAATTTACCCTTTAGGGATTAGCGAATTTCTCCTATAGGGAAGAAGCTAATACCGTAGTCGTCATGGTAAGACCTACGCCCAGGACCATGATAACTTTTCATTTTGAGGTCCCCAGATGCCAAAAAACACCATTCTTTCAAAACTGTATATATACATATATATATATATATACTGTATATATATATATATATATATATTTGTCCATGAGCACGATAACTCTCGTAAAAATAGTCTGATTTTGACGAAATTTGGGATAATTGTTTAAAGCAGCATTCATGACTTTAATTTCAAAAACCAGACAGATCGACCTATCCGAAGGGGTTTTTTTTGGGGGGGGGGTTTGTACCCTAAAAATAAGTTTTTTTAGTTTTTTACAAATAATCGTAGAAAAAGTCAAATTTTATATTTTTCCATTGGAATCAGCTTAAAAATACGCACAATTTGGTGTTTTTATCATTGCTCTACGTCAAATGGTTACAGAGATATTGAAAGTACTACAGGCAGTACGTTGTCCGATTTTATTCTTACGCTAATATCAATATAACTCAACTAGGTGAAGTCATATACCAGATTTGATTAAATTATGTTCATAATTAAGGGAGACATGGCATTTAATTATTATCCATAAGAATAACATGGGGCTGAGTACGTAGGTTTGCTGCTACGGGTGCCTTTGGCAAAAAATAATTTTTTGAGCAAATATCAATATACCACAACCAGATGAAGCCATATACAAAGTTGCGTCAGTATACGTTCATAAATAAGCGAGATATAAAATTTTTTTTTCCTCCATAAGAATAACATTAGACAACGTACTTTGTTTAGCACTTTCAATATCTCGGTAACCAATTGACGTAGAGAAATGATGAAAATACCAAATTGTGTGTTTTTTAAGCTGAATCCAATGATAAAAACTAAAATTTGATTTTTTCAAAAATTACCTAAAAAATTCAAAAACCCATTTTTGGGGTACAAAACCCCCCCAAAATACCCCTTCGGATAGTGCGATCTGGCTGGTTTTCGAACTTAGTCAGAAATGTTGCTTTACACGTTTATACCAAATTTCATCAAAATCGGATAATTTTTACGAGAGTTATCGTGCTCACGGACACACACACATATATATATATACATATATACATATATATATACCTCAAAATGAAAAGTTATCATGGTCCCGGGCCTAGGTCTTACCATGCCGACTACGGTAATAGCTTCTTCCCTATAGGGGAAATTCGCTAAAAAAGAGTTTGAGTTGCCATTCAAGTACTCTTTTTATTTCCAAAATGAGAGTTTACATTCAAGTAGCTTTTTATTTCTATAATCAACATATGTTGGCCTTTCAAGTATGTTTACAGCTGCTTGGTGTAACTAACTGAACTTAGATAAAATCAATACGAACTTTGAAGGCCTGTGGGGCAGAGCTCTTAGGTCAGATTAAAAATTGTCTTTTATAAGAACCTTGTCCTGACATAAACGAACTCAACAAGAAATAATTATTCAATTTGGTCCACTAATTCTCCAGTAATCGCGTGACCAAGGGAAATAGGGATCTATTTCAGTTAATTTCCCATATAGGGAAGAAGCTATTACCGTAGTCGGCATGGCCCATGACCATGATAACTTTTCATTTTGAGGTCCCCAGATGCCAAAAACACCATTCTTTCTAAAACTGTATATAGGCCTATATATATATACAGTTTTATATATATATATGTGTGTGTGTGTCCTTGAGCACGATAACTGTCGTAAAATTCATCCAATTTTGAAAAAATTTGGTATAAACGTGTAAAGCAGCATTTATTAATTTAAGTTCGAAAACCAGATGGATCGACCTATCCGAAGAGGTATTTTGGGGGGGGGGGGTTTGTATCCCAAAAGTGGGTTTTTTGAGCTTTTTACATATAATTGTTGAAAAAGTCAAATTTTAGTTTTTTTTCCATTGGAATCAGCTTAGAAAGACGCACAATTTAGTGTTTTGATCATTGCTCTACGCCAAATGGTTACAGAGATATCGAAAGTGCTAAACCCAGTATGTTGTCCAATGTTATTCTTACGGAGAATAAGATAAATTGTATATCTCGCTTATTTATATACTTTTGCTGATGAAACTTGGTATATTACTTCATATCGTTGTGGTCTATTGATATTTGCACTAAAAAACATTTTTTCGGCCGATAGTTCCTGTAACAGCAAACCTGTGTACTCAGTCCCATGTCATTCTTATGGAGAATAAGTAACATGTTATCTCCCTTAATTATGAACATAAATTATTCACATTTGGTATGTGGCTTTACCTACTTGAGTTATATTGATATTTGTGTAAAACCCCATTTTTGGAGTTCCTTGCTTCAGCAAACCTGCACTCTCAGCCGCCATGTTATTCTTATGGAGAATAATTAAAATGTCATAAATCGTTTATTTATGAATGTATCTTGATGAAACTTGATATGTGGCTTTATGTGGCATTAAGATACATATTTATGCATTGGAAATTTGCTGAGTACGCAGGTTTGCTGCTACGGGGGTATTTATATACTAAGATGTATACAAAATCTTGGACCTTGACACAATGACTCGTGGATTCTAAGAAGTGGGTCAAAGAGTTTTAATTTCTTCCTAGATTATATTTAACATAAGATACTACTTTTCTTTTCTTTTTAAAATGAGGCAATTTATTCTTCTTAAAAACAAATTGAATGATTTAAGCCTTATTGTTTTTTAAGTTCTGCATTTATAGGTTGCCTATGTATTTGAACAACCGTATAAAGCTACAATAACAATGGGAGGCCTGGGGGGCACAGCCCCCCTCCCCCCAGTAAGGTTAATGTGTTACATTAAAACCTCTGGATTAGAGTTTAAAATATTTAGGCATTCAAAACCAATTGACTGGTTTTAAAACGTATTGTTCATCAAGTTCTGTATTTATACTTATAGATTTTTACAGCAATATTAAGCTACAATAAAATAAATATCCTGATGGGTCCTCCAGTGGAACCAAAGTGTAAATAACTACTTTTAAACCACGTGCTCTCACTGATTGGGGACCTTTATTGCCGCCAACATATTACATTTTATATAAAAATCTTCAGCTAATATTATTATGAGGGCCTAGATGATACAGCCCTCAGTGAGACTGAGGGGTGAGTAACTACTTCATATGCACTTTGTCTGACTGATTGACAGGTTTCAGGCCTCATTGTTTGTCATGTTCTGGATTTGTATGTCATTGTCAAACTGCAGTTATAATGGAGGGCCCATGAGGTATATTGTCAATTGAAACATTTTTTTTTTTATTTTACGCGATCACTCAATCCTTATACGCGATATAAGAGCGTACTCCTAGTTTTAGATTTTACCATTAGATTCAACTTAAAAAAAACAATTTGGTGTGTACGTCAAATGGTTACAGAGATATTGAAAGTGCTAAACACAGTACATTGTCCAATGTTATTCTTATGGAGAATAAGAAATTGTTATATCTCGCTTATTTATGAACGGATACTAATGAAACTTGGTATACGGCTTTATCTGGTTGTGGTCTATTGTTATTTGCACAAAAAAGCAATTTTTACCAATCTAAATTACCAGTATATTAACATTAAATAGTCACAAAGGATATGTTTACTTAGCCTTTAATTGCAACTGAGTTTTTGTTGACAGTTTTTCAAGTAGCCTATATTGACATCGCAGAAAGTTAGCTTTGAATAGCTGCATGATGCATCATGGATTATAAACACCTATGTAAAGGATACTGCATATACCAAAACTGGAAGCTTATTCACAATAACTAACTTTCACACTAATGTCATTCTAGCCAATGACGCTTTCATAATTCATTCAATTTCAACCAATCATAAGAACGTAACGTTTCAAATTTCAAACAGAGGACGAGGACGTTAGAACAAATTAAAAAACTGTTCGTTCATAACCTTAAACAAACAACAAAATGAAATGACAGCAGGTGAGCAGGTCAAATGTATTTTGACAGTTCAACTACACAGCTCAAAAGTGGTACTGAATAATGTTCAGTTAAAAAACTAATAATTATTAAAATGTAATAATAATTTTGTCAATTATAGTTTATTACAATCATTAAATCGTCAAAACGTTACCCTAAAAATTTCATGACAATCCATCAACCCGTGAAAAAGGAGTTAGCGTAACCTGAATTCGATTTTCAGACTGAAGTAGGAGGATTTCGCTTCGCTTCAATCCAATAAGAGTTTAAAAGCCTGAGTGTATAAAGGTTTCAGAGATGCACTTAACATAAAAGTGGGTCAGGTGTAACTCCTGACTTAGTTGTTCGAATATACTACAGAAGTTACAGTGTGTCATGCCATTTCAGTAATTGTGTGTCGAACACCTGCAGTTGCAACGGCACTCTCCAAAGCTGATTGCAAAGTATGGCCAAGCAGCCCAACTTATCAAGCCAGATTTCACAAATTATTTGGATAGCAGCGCCATTCCATTACGTATCAACAGCGAAGTGCAATAATCCCTTGACTGACTCAAACTAGAAATAACATATGTGGCGCAGAAAGCCATTTTACAGTCAGCACTGCTCTGTTAAAAGGTTCTGGCTGGCTGAAACATGTCAGATGAAGTCATACTCTTGCTTCAACATATTGTTAGCTTACCAATAAGCAGTTGTAGTTATTGTGTTAGAACTTTTCCCGATAGAAAGTTGATTTATCACAGTCGTTGTATTTTTTACAATATATATTGTTAAAGATGTCACATGCTTATCATTGCTTTTATACATTTATTGGTTGAAATGCACTTCTATTTAGTTTGTTGTTTCGATGCAATTATATCCGAAGTTAGTCTAACACAGTAATGAAATCTAACGTCGTCTCTTAAAATTGTTTGTACTTACTCGTCGTTTTAATTAATTGTATACTTTTCTTAGATCACACATGCAAATTGGATACACACTTTATGGTGTAAAGAAATTTTCTCTACGTTAAACAAGGAATAATAGTTAAAACCATGATCAGATCATAAATAAGTGGCTACCCAGACATTTCAAAATTTAGCAGACTACAGTGGAAGCGTCTAATAATTAATAGGGTTAGCCATGCAATAAATGAATAAAGTTACAAATTCTAGGCCTTCCAGAGGTGCACATAGATCTGTACTGATAGAATTATAACACCTGGAAATATTAATAACAACAGATTTTTCATACGAATTTATTCATGCATTTTTTCAGTTTCACATCTCCATAATTTTAACTGTACAGTATTTGCGTCTTGATATCACACATTAATAGAATGCATAGAGTGGGTTTCAAAATTATGATTAAAATAATATACAGAACACCAGAGCATGCGCTTGAAGTGACATAATACAATAAGCTTCAGACCTTTGAATAATTAATTGAAATATTATAGGTAAAAATGAATTGTCTACTGCCAGTATTTATTTTAATTGTTTGGGTCAATAATTGCAAACTGATATTGATTAAAGGTTGTGTTAATTTAATAGGCTGGTTCTTGGATGGATGGAGGAATACAAATTTATTTACTAAGGTATTATTTGAGGTTCCTGGGCAACGCTAAATACAATTTAAGCTGGCCAGCCTTACTGATAACAAGGGGGTTAACTATTTGCTCAATATGAGACAGTACTTTATTTTCAGGACCGCGGCTGCTGTATGCAATTCTAGCAAGCCTAGTTCAAGTTTAAATTTATTTATTATTGAGCATGCCCATGCACTAGGGAACCTATAAAACATCAATTACCTCCCATCATCATTGAACTGCGTTCCACAAGTTATTTATGTTAAATTAATTTACTGACCAAACGTAGATTGTAATGGCAGTGAATTGAGACAAGTAGATTGTTTAAATTATCTTACAGATTAACTGGATGAAGTCTGAATCAGTTCAGGAATAACAATAATAATACTAAAATAATGAAAATTTCCTAATGCTCTGCAATATTTAGGTTGGCGACATGCTAAATTACCAAAGGTTACATTCCATTGAGCAAAATGTGCTCAAATTATAATTTATTATGTATTGACATGCATTGATTGATTGACTAGATATTTTGGTAACTGTACTTTCAAATTCAAATTACATACGCAAATAATAATCACTACTGAAAATTGAATAATACTGAAACATGCTAATTGCTAGAATAATTTAAGACAGAAATGCACTAATTATAATAAATATGACACACTTAAATAAATTAAATCTCAAGGACTGGGCATATACTCTAAACCAACGTAAACTAACAAAAATAATTACTCACTCATACTTTCTGGGATCCCATACATACACACACGTTCGGGGAAAACACGCGACGATTTGAAAAATCAGTTGCAACACGTCGTCACGCCAACAATCCACCTCTTCGAAATGCCCATTAATTTATAATTACTCTCAAAATGATTCTGAAGCGCACTACGCGTTAATTCTGATGATTTGCGACGAGTGTTAGCTAACAGAAATTACTAGGTGGATGGCAGTGAACGAATATTTTAACAGTAAAGATTATACGTGAGCGGTGCTCAATGTTCCCCGAACCACGCTGAGTATCACTGGCAAAATGGGATGAGGCCGATAACGCGCGATGCGACGACGACAACCCTCTTCCTGACAGGCCATTGGTCCGTTGAGCTGATTGGTGGAGGAGGCTAACGGCCGTGTATCTTTGAAATATTTAAATTCAGTTCTTTTAAAACACATGATGTGCTATATTGATTATGAGAATATTCTCATAACATCAAATATCAGCACAATGGATGGTAAGTTAATTAACAGTCTTTACTATCATCGATTACAATAAAAATATCCATGGTAAAAATTGACTGTAGGGGTTAATGGATATGGAAAAGAGAAATATCAAATCTACGATGTTCCAATGTTATTCTTATGGAGAATTTTTTTCAGACAGAGTACTGGTAACACAAATTTTAACTCCTAACTAGATATTTTTAACATGATACTCCCAAGGGTATTAATAATAAGAAATATTTTTAATTAATAATTTTTAAATAAGACAAAATCAAACATTTTTATTCACTTAATCTCTTAATCACTGAGTAAGACGCCGACACAACTGGGGCATATTTTAAGACAAATATGAATGATAAGTAACATTAACAGTACAGTAATAAAAGCACAAATAAAATAATACACAAGAGTTTTTTTTAAGTTGTACCTCACTACCACTTAAAGCCACTAACTAAGTTTCATAAAAACATATTCATAAATAAGTTTATGGCATGTTATTTATTCTTTACATGAAAAACTCAAAAAACGACCATGCAAGTACAGCATAGCAAGGACTACAGTATGGGTTTTTATGCAAAATCTAACTTTTTACAAACTTAGAGTTAATAATTATAATAGTAGAACATAACTAACAATTTAAATCAAGCAGAACATTTATTGAGCTATTTTCTTTTTTTAAGATACCTACATTATTACTGCTGTATATTGCTTCGTTGTTTAGGGGGCTACTGTTATTGTTTTATACAAATTTGATAACACACTATGAACTTATTTTAGACTTGTATTGACAAATTACTATTATTTTACAACAAATTATAAACGTGCAGCACACAAGTCGCATTCACTCAAACAAAGGGCTTAGGCCTACGTGTTTTGAGGGTGTGTAGGGCCTACTTACATTTTGCCAATAATTACCTTTCATTAGCTTAAACGCATTCAAAACATAAGAGTGACATCAGCTATACACTATACATTATAATCAATAACGGGATTTTAAAAAGGTAATAAAAATATATCCTTTGTTTAAAATTTATTGTTGGTGATGGTGAGTTTATGATATTCCGGACATTTACCATCACTGATTATTGTTTTTACTACAAGTGAAGGAAAATGTCCGCAGTAATGTCTTAAATAAAAATACCCCCGTCGCAGCAAACCTGCGTACTCAGCGAATTTCCAATGCATAATATTTGTCTGAATTCCACATAAAGCCCCGTACCAAGTTTCATCGAAATATATTCACATATAAGCGATTTTAATTATTCTCCATAAGAATAAAATTGGTAATGAGCACGTAGGTTTGCTGAAACAAGGAACACAAACAATTGATTTTTATGCTAACATAATTTAACTAGGCGAAGCCACATACCAAGTTTCATCAGTATTCAATCATAAATAAGCGCTATATAACATTTTAGTTATTCTCCATAAGAATAACATGGGGGCTGGGTAAGCAGGTTTGCTGCAACAAGTAACAAAAAAATGGGGTTTTTATGCAATTATGAATATAACTCAACCAAGTGAAGCTACATACCAAGTTTTATTAATTTATGTTCAAAATTAAGGGAGTCATTACATTTTACTTATTCTCCATAAGTATAATATAACTAGGTGTACGCTCATTCCTCGCGTATAAGGATAATTGAAACACATGATCAAACTTAAATCGAGTTTGATAAAAAATTAAATATCTGATTTGAGTAACATCATCAGAACACATTCCGTTATCATTTAACTGCCGCCAGAATCCGGGTTTTATGTCTATCTAGCTATATTTTTAGTCACTTCTCCAATCAGAATCAATTATCGCGGTAGCTGAGAGGGTATCGCACTGGGATCGCACTGGGGTATCGGGTTGGGATCCCGCCGCCGACCTAACATTTTATCCGTAGAAAAACATACATACATTTATCACTTGTTTTTATCAAAGTAAATGTTGTATAAATACGTAAATTTATTTATTTTTAAAATATATTGAAGATTTCAGGCATGGTTTGTTGTTAGGATTGGCATGGGTGCGTTATCTTAGAACAAACAGAGTATTTTGGGCTAAGCAGTGACTTTAGCAGTGTGGTTAATTTAACTTTTAAGAGAACAGGGAGTTTCCTATATGAACTAATGTTAACAATTTCTATAGGCCAAGTCAAAATATCCTTAAGGATTAACAATAAGTCGTCAGGTCCAGTTATTTAGATGAAAAAATGAGATTTCAATATATTGTTTCAATAGCCTAGGCTATCATGAAATTAAATGCTATAAATATGGGTTGGCCCAAGTCCGTACATGAAACTTCTAAAATGACAAGTAGCCTAAGAGTATATGCCTACATTTTATAGTCATAGGTCCAAGTTTATGATGAAAACAGCTCAATATAATCCAAACCTAGGATTTGTCAAATCATTTCAGATAACCTGTAAAAAGGCTTAGTTTGGTTAGAATAGTTTGAAGCTTTTGTTTTGGTTCGCTACAACATTCCTGGTAATGTGTTTAAAGTATTTTACAAAAGTTGTATTACCAGTTTAATGTCGGCTTACTCTTACTGTAATCCAACCCTAGGCTATGTCAAATCATTCAAGATAACCTTCCGAAAAAGGCTGTTTGGTTAGAATAATCTATAGTTTTTATTGTGGTTACCTACTATTACTGGTAATGTATTTTAGGTAATGTAGACAATTTGTATTATTAATTTAGTGAAAATATAACCTAGCAAATAACTGTCCTACAAAATAAATATTAAGGTTGTTTGCTTTTAATTTAGTGAAAATATAACCTAGCAAATAATTGTCCTACAAAATAAATTTTAAGGTTGTTCGCTTACTGTGACTAACTTCATCAACGCTTTCTAGACAAATTGAGGCTTTGTATACTTTTTACACATGACAATCACAATATTACCAATTGTCTAAGAACATGTAATAAAACAAACTATTTTATAAGTTAATATATTAGTATCTACAGTCATCAAAAAGTTATTTTGACTTTTTCGATTTGCCACTGTTGTTACAATCGTCGCCTCTGACCGACTGACGATATTTACACAGAGTAGGCGTACTAAGGGAATATTAACTGCATGGATATTTTTTTAAAAACGTACACTTAATAATTTATAAAATAATAAATATGCTCACAACTTAAAAATATACTTCGATTTATCTCTCTTGTGTGTTTTTTGTTGGTAAAAAACTTTTGTTATCCAGTATAACAAAGTATACTCTAGTAAACTAACTATTGTTACTCTGTTGTTGAAACATAGACATCGGCTAAATTTTAACGATTCAAGTACCACTAAAATTGCTTCCAATGTTATTCTTATGGAGAACAAAATAAATTTGGTTTTAAGATAATTTGATTAATACTGAACGAAAATATCTGAATAACGAACTTGACCGAGATTTTGACCTGCTAAGTTTTTCTGGAAAATTTTAAGTTTAACTGTGGAGGCATTCTCGAGTTATTGTGGTCACAGACACGCCAGTTGAGTTGATTCTCTTACCAGTCTAAGCAGTAAAGTTATGTATAAGGATACTTTCACTTCGTTCAATTATCCAATAAGTATAAGTATAATGGGGGCTGAGTACCCAGGTATGCTGCAACGGGAATAACCAACAAAAAATCAATTTTTTATGCAAATATCAATATACTAATACTACGTGAAGCCACATACCAAGTTTCATCAACATACATTCATAAATAATCGAGATATCAAATTTTATTTATTCTCCATAAGGATAACATTGGACAACGTACTGTGTTTAGCACTTTGAATATATCAGCAACAGTTGGGTGTAGAATCACAATTTAAACACCAAAATGATTGTTTTGTGGAACTGAATAGATTTCTAAAAGCAAATGTGAAGTTTAAATTAAAATAAACTAAGGAAATGCCAAAAACCTTTTTCCCATAAGATTAACATGGGAGATTTTATGAGTAGGTTTTTTTGGATTTTCTCCACAAACACTTAACCTAGGTTAATAATTCAAAATACTACATTATTTGTTTTTTTAAGCTCTATAACATGGTTAAAACCAAATTAAGTTTTTAAAAAATTGTAGGGTGAAAAATGCAAAAAACTGATTTTTGGAAAATTTAAAACCCCATAAACCCCCCTTCCTATGGTCCGATTTTTCTAGTTTTCGATCTTAAAGTCATGAATGTCATTTTACACATTTGAGCCAAATTTCATCGAAATCGGACGTTTTTTACTCAAGTTATCGCATTCACGGACACACACATATATATATTTTTTTTTCGTTCTTTATTTTGTTAGATGTTATAGTTTTTATTTATACTTATTATACTTTTATTTTATTTTACACACCTGAAGAAGCGAAATCCGAAATATAGTGTAATGTATTGAATTTTTCAGTTCCTTATTGAATTGTAGCTATATATATATATATATATGTGTGTGTGTGTGTGTGTCCGTTACCGCGATAACTTTTGAAAGAAACATCCTATTTTGATGAAATTTGGCACAAATGTGGAGAGTAGCATTTATGACTAAGTTCGAAAACCAGATCGATCGCACTGTGGGAAAGGGGTTTTATGGGGGTTTACAATTTTCCAAAAATCGTTTTTTTGCAAATTTTGACCCCAAAATGTTAAAAACACTCAATTTTGGTTATAGCCATTTTATAGAGCATAAAAAAACAAATAATTTAGTATTTTGAATCATTAACCTAGTTTAAGTGGTTGCGGAGAAAATCCAAAAAAAACGTGTCCCATGTTAATCTTATGGGAAAAAGGTTTTTAGATTTTTCTCAGATAGTTTTACTAAAAACTTTACATATCTGTTTATTAATGTGTTTAGCTCAAGAAAACAAACATTTTGGTGTTTTAATCGTTGTTCTACGTCCAACTGTTGCAGAGATATTCAAATTGCTAAACACAGTACGTTGTCCAATGTTATCCTAATGGAGAATAAATAAAATTCTCCTGGTCCTGGTAGTAAAATCTGTTTATTTGATCAAACGATTTTATTACTTCCTTTTAAACAACCAATTCGAGTACGTAGGTTGGCTGAACGGATTATATTAATTTACTGTTACGGTAAAAAACAACAATATTTCCATAATAGGTTAATCTGCATAAAGACTAAACTCCCTGTTTCTAAGCCAAAATAAAAACATTTATTATTTGTAGTTTGAAATACTACTAAATTTTATTTACTCAACACGTTAATGATTTCAATAAAAAAGAGTACAGAAGTGTAGTACCTGCTAATGTACAGTTACCTAAATAATACCCCCGTCGCAGCAAACCTGCATACTCAGCGAATTTCCAATGAATATATAACATAACACATTATAACACTTAACAGGATTCATAAGAAATGTATTCACAAACAAGCGATATTTAAAATATTAATTATCCTCCATAAGAATAACATTGGGGATGAGTACGCAGGTTTGCTGCAACAAGGCACACAAAATAATGGGTTTTTATGCAAATATCAATAGAACTCATCTTAGTGAAGTCACATAGCAAGTTTCATCCATACATTCATAAATAAGCGATATATAACATTTCAAGTATTTTCCATAAGAATAACATGGGGACCAAGTAATTAGGTTTGCTGCTACAGGAGCCATAGGCGAAAAATTGTTTTTTTGTGCAAACAACAATAAACCATAACCAGATCAAGCAATATACCAAATTTCGCCAGTTTATGTTCATAAATAAGCGAGATATATAATTTTTCTTTTTCTCCATAAGAATAACATTAGACAACGTACTGTGTTTAGCACTTTCAATATCTCGGTAACCAATTGACGTAGAGCAATGATCAAAATACCAAATTGTTTGTTTTTTTAAGCTGAATTCAATGGTATAAATTAAAATTTGATTTAAATTTAAATTAAATGTGAAAACCCCAAAAACACATTTTTGGGGTACAAAACCCCCCACAAAACCCCCCTTCGGATCGTGCGATTCATCTGGTTTTCGAACTCGTTCAAATAAATGCTACTTTACACATTTGTACCAAATTTCATTAAGAACGGACCTTTTTTACGAGAGTTATCGTGCTTACGGACACACACACACATATATATATATATATATATATATATACATATATAAAAATTTGAACGAATGGTGTTTTTGGCATCTGGGGACCTCAAAATGAAAAGTTATCATGGTCTCGGGCTTAAGTCTTACCATGAGACCTACGGTAATAGCTTCTTCCCTATAGGGGAAATTCGCTAAAATGTGGGGAGTTCAAGAGATGTAACAATGAGTTTGCTACCACAGTTATTAGTGAATTTCCTATGGAAAAGTGAACTATTAGCATGACCCGCACGGTGAAACTTAAGCCCAGGACCACCATAGAAGTTCCTAACGTGACCCCCTGAACACGTTTTAAGGCGTCGTTCAAAATTATATATATATATATATATATATTTATTTATTTATTTATTTATTTATACATATATATATGTGTATGCACTCTGGTGGTCACATTTTTTGTCCGATTTACTTCAAATTTTGTAGGGATGTTCCTTTCTATATTCAGTTGGGCAAAACAATCGGAAAACTCTAACCCCTTTTTTGAGGATTATTCTTTAAAATTTCGAGTTTTTAGGCCCAAAAAGGGTCAGAAAAGCTTCGGACGTAAATTTAATGCTTATTTTAAGACGGGAATTAGTGAAGCGAAAGTGTTAAGCCCTCGCTCGTCATTCTAGCATAAATATTTACCAAGTTATTAAAGAAAATGTACATCGGCTAAACACAGTACGTTGTCTTATGGGGTTTTACATTAGAAAAGCATGCTATTCATTTGTTGGTGTATTTGTATCATTCCCAGCAACCTTGTGCCTACTTTCAAGCCTGACTGGACCTTCTCCTAACCTTATAATGCGCAAAATTGTATTCCTAGCATAGCACGTAAATGAAACTAGGAACATCAGAACAGCAAAAAAATCCATGTTTTCAGATTTCAATAAAATTGGAATAAATGTGTGTTTTTACGCTGGTTTTGAGTTTTAAAAGTTTTGTATGTGGACATTCACTTCCCTCACGTCAGCGTGCTGCGTGCGAACTCGTTTATTGTTACAACGGTTGTCAAACATCCGCATTGTTTAATTTTTTACTTTCAGAGACTTTTTAAGGAATATTTTAAAATTGTTAAACTCTCAGATGATATGTGAGCAAGAATTAACTGTGAAGACTTGACCTATGTTCACACATAACTCTTGGAAAATATTTTAGATTTTTATATTTATCTTTAAACAAGCCTTTCATAAGTTACCATCACCATAAACCATCATATCACCATCAATCGGAGAACCATTATCTTTCTTTTAAATATTCTCGATCCGTATTTCTGGCTCGTTGCTGCGTGAAATTTGAAAACGGTGGTAGCTTCAGTAGAGCCACCGTCATAATGACGCAAGCTGAGCTAACTTGTTACCACACCGTTTCACAACTGTTCTCCATCGAACGTTAAAATCATTTTTAGGAAATTGTTTTAAACTTAAATATAAAAGGTTTACACAAGTATTAAAACGGTTCTTGGGAATCAATTGTTGGTTATTCAACATAAGAATGTTGAATGGGGTACATAACGAGGGGGTACATGTTGAATGGGGTACATGTTGAAAGGGGTACATGTTGAATGGGGTACATGTTGAATGGGGTACATAACAGGGGGTACATGTTGAATGGGGTACATGTTGAATGGGGTACATATTGAATGGGGTACATAACGGGGGGTACATGTTGAATCGGGTACATAATGGGGGGTACATGTTGAATGGGGTACATGTTGAATGGGGTACATAACGGGGGGTACATGTTGAATCGGGTACATAATGGGGGGTACATGTTGAATGGGGTGCATGTTGAATGGGGTACATAAGGGGGGTACATGTTGAATGGGGTACATAACGGCGGGGGTACATGTTGGATGGGGTACATGTTGAATGGGGTACATAATGGGGGGTACATGTTGAATGGGGTAAATAACGGGGGGGGTACATGTTAAATGGGGTACATGTTGAATGGGGTACATAATGGGGGGTACATGTTGAATGGGGTACATGTTGAATGGGGTACATGTTGAATGGGGTACATAATGGAGGGTACATGTTGAATGGGGTACATGTTGAATGGGGTACATGTTGAATGGGGTACATGTTGAATGGGGTACATGTTGAATGGGGTACATGTTGAATGGGGTACATGTTGAATGGGGTACATGTTGAATGGGGTACATGTTGAATGGGGTACATGTTGAATGGGGTACATAACGGGGGGTACATGTTGAATCGGGTACATAATGGGGGGTACATGTTGAATGGGGTACATGTTGAATGGGGTACATAATGGGGGGTACATGTTGAATGGGGTACATAACGGCGGGGGTACATGTTGGATGGGGTACATGTTGAATGGGGTACATAATGGGGGGTACATGTTGAATGGGTACATAACGGGGGGTACATGTTAAATGGGGTTCCTTGTGAATGGGGTACATAATGGGGGGTACATGTTGAATGGGGTACATGTTGAATGGGGTACATGTTGAATGGGGTACATGTTGAATGGGGTACATAATGGAGGGTACATGTTGAATGGGGTACATGTTGAATGGGGTACATAATGGAGGGTACATGTTGAATGGGGTACATAATGGAGGGTACATGTTGAATGGGGTACATGTTGAATGGGGTGCTATCTTATTGTCTTCTTAATTTAAATTAAAAAAACTTCAATTAAAAAACTTCAATTAAAAAAACTTCAATTAAAAAAAGTTCTCTCATTGGCCTGATGATGACTGGTGTGACTGGTCGAAATCGATAGCCTAGTACCATCTTTTATATATGTTTACCGTCTGTATGTGAATTAGTATAAGTATAAATATATCTTAAGTGTTGTAAGACGTCTTTTATTACATCCCGTAAGTAATAACAACACGTAATATGCTGATAAAAAAGTTGTTTAGTTAAAAAAAACTTCAATTAAAAAAACGTTGTAATATGATTGTATTTTAATCGAAGTTTTTAGTTTTTATTGTTCGTTATGTTATGTTTTTGTCGTTTGTTGTTGTTTCAGAGAAACAACAAGTTTACGACGTTTCGGTATTCTGAAATGTAATCCCGCCTTTCAGGTATCTGAAATATTAGAGTTATCTGAAACTTAAGAAATATAGTTGTTAAAATCCATGCAAAAATTATAGAAAGTAGAAAGAGCTAACAATGTTAAAGAGTCAAGAGTAAAAAGTTCAAGAAAGCTAATGCAAAAGTAAATAAACCTGGAGACACGTGACATAAGTGTGAATGCATTGCGAGAGCTTAAGCGAGAAATGTCGAAGAAACGTGGTGAAACTTTACTTTCTAAGCAGTGATGGCAAAGGTTCTTAAACAACTTCTTAAACAACAATAAAACCGTATTTGAAATAGATATCCTTTGTTTTGTTATGTGAAACCATTAACAGCAGTACATTTAATTTTGTAATTTCAACTACAATCTTTTAAAGTGCGCGGCTGATGTATTATATATTTTCCGCCACTTTTGTTCCTTTATTTATTGAAAAAAGAGTAAATGCACAAAACACCGGACAATAAGCAATCATATTTTTTGATAGCTACAGGTATTATGAATAATATCCGAACTGATTTCTAAAACAACATAAACTCATCATCACCAATAATAAAGTTTGGGAGAATGTATTTGTAAATATTTTAATTTGTTCTAAATTACGATTAATAAAAATACAACTGCTTATGTTTTATTAAACTAATGTAACTTTGTTTATTATATTAAGACAAAACAAATTAAACATCCTGTTTGATTAACTGTTTTGGGATTTGTTTCGCTACATTTTAAAATGAGAAATATGTGTTAGCTGCATGATACGATTCACGCAAAGAAAAAAAGAGAGAACAAAGAAAGAAATATAAAACCTGTTTTTAAACAGTGAAACAATTGTATCTTATGTTTAATCAAATATTGCATTAGTAGTGTTTTTGGAGGCTAGACTGAAATACTAGGCCTACTATGCTGCTCTACCACTACACGTACGTTCATTCAGATGATTCTACCACTACACGTACAGGTACATTCAGATGATTCTACCACTACACGTACGACGTACGTACAGGTACATTCAGATGATTCTACCACTACACGTACGACGTACGTACAGGTACATTCAGATGATTCTACCACTACACGTACGACGTACGTACAGGTACATTCAGATGATTCTACCACTACACGTACGACGTACGTACAGGTACATTCAGATGATTCTACCACTACACGTACGACGTACGTACAGGTACATTCAGATGATTCTACCACTACACGTACGACGTACGTACAGGTATATTCAGATGATTCTACCACTACACGTACGACGTACGTACAGGTACATTCAGATGATTCTACCACTACACGTACGACGTACGTACAGGTACATTCAGATGATTCTACCACTACACGTACGTTCATTCAGATGATTCTACCACTACACGTACGACGTACGTACAGGTACATTCAGATGATTCTACCACTACACGTACGACGTACGTACAGGTACATTCAGATGATTCTACCACTACACGTACGACGTACGTACAGGTACATTCAGATGATTCTACCACTACACGTACGACGTACGTACAGGTACATTCAGATGATTCTACCACTACACGTACGTTCATTCAGATGATTCTACCACTACACGTACGACGTACGTACAGGTACATTCAGATGATTCTACCACTACACGTACGACGTACGTACAGGTACATTGAGATGATTCTACCACTACACGTACGACGTACGCACAGGTACATTCAGATGATTCTACCACTACACGTACGACGTACGTACAGGTACATTCAGATGGTAGCTTGCTGCAGGTAGCTTCATGAGAGCAATCGGTGTACCTGTTATAAATTAGGCCAATAAAAATGCTAAGTTGGCGATTAATTACTTGTAGTCTCTATTTAATTTAGGTTAAATACAGTTTGATTTTTAAATTTAACTTTCAAGTAAAAATAGTACGATACCATACGATTACGTGAAGTTTTTGTTATATGCTACAATTTATTTATGCTCATGTTAGAGTATAAACGTGAATGGTATGAGCTGTTTGGTATGGAAGTAAATATAAGTTATATAGCATAGTAACAGGAAGGATTTTACTTTAGTAAATAAATATTGCTTGGTTAAGTAATTTTTGTCATTACCCAAAGCTTAAGATATTAATTGAAAATATATTTACTCTTAATTAAAATGGCTCGATGAGTATATTTCTAGTTATTATTAAACATGCTAAAATATATTGGCCTTACAATATAACTGAAAATATCTACATTCTATCATTCATATCATACCTATCTGAAGATGAATAGTGTGAATTGTCGAAATCAAATGCTTTGCAGAGTACCAGGCACATAAGTTGGCAGAAAACAGTACTATTCATTTCAAACTCTTTTTGGCTATACGTAATATCAAAAATACTATCACCCACATGACAAGACATAACTGCATTGATCATATACACGTTTTTTTTACCTTGTGGTCGAACATTTTCTCATTGATTAAAACATAAGCCGGTTTAAAGATATGGTAAGTATGTTTTTAGAACTTAATTTTAATCAGAAGTTCGTAAAAGATTTATAGTTTTCCTGCCAATCAACGCCCCTACTATATTTTACGTATAATATAATAAGTGCGGTCTGAGAGTAAATATATATTTTTTTAAATTTTAAGACTTAATTTATTAATATACCATCCACACCGATCAGTAGTATTATCAGTAAAGGAGTAAATTTACTGTGCTTTGACAATTTGAAATTCTAAAGGGCAATTTAAAAACATATATTGGTCAATAAATATAACGTTCATCTTGATTTCTCACAGCAAGTATCGTGTAGCATTGACCATCAAGATCTTATCTACAGTAAAACTAAATATGGTGAACGCCAAGTGACGTATAGCATATTTGATTTACTTGAAATAAAATACTTATACAAAAGTGAAACAATATCAAAGTTTAGCTAGAAAATACGTTAAAGTAGCGCCTTATGTGCTTCACATCCCCTATGATTATTTGTTCATGGGTATGATAAAATAAGTGAATAAATACTTAAAAATATCTAATATCCAACGTCTAATTTACAGCGGAATTTGTGGTTTTCTGAATATTTAACTGAACAAACAAAGAAAAGCCTAATTAATAGTGCATTATTTATATTTAAACAGTATACAAAATCACCTTTGTAACGTTCAGTAATGTTGCGCCGGATCCTCCCTCACATTATCAAAAAATTAGATCGGTGAAAGTTAGTATTAACTTTTAATAGAAAGTAGATGATGCGGAACATTTAAATATGATCTCGACATGCCAGTAGACATCCTGTCTGCCCCAGGTGGATATGTCGCACATCGTTTGTACAATCTGCATTGCGATTTATTTGCTGTTGAACAATTTTATTCAAAAAAGTGATTTTTGCCGATCTGGTTCAATTCCACCAAAATGTGCTTCCACATTTCCAGTTACTTATTTCTCCTTGTTTGATGATGATAGCAAATTCCAGGTGTTGATCCACTTGCTTACTACAACCAATGCACTGCAACTTCGTCAGTAAATGTTCTTTGAATTCATTCGGAATGCTTTTTCAATTGTTAATTTCATCAATATATTCACTGAGTCAATTTGAGAAAAAAAGTTGGGCTCGTGACTAACACAGTACCGTCATTATCGTTATTATTATGGATCGTTTTATACAAAACTTTAATTTCAATAGTTTAAACGCGATTTTGTCTCAAAATATATAAATAGCTTAAAACTGAAATTACTAATTTCCCGAGAAAGTAGTTTTTATACAATGCAACCCTATATTATAGTAAAATTATCCCAAGGTTTCCACTTCAATTGAGTCTATTATCCGAACTGAATGGGAAAGAGATCTGTTCCCATCTGGAGCAGAGAATACAATTACTAATGCAAAGGGTAGTTACGTCGATTACACAACCCTGAAATATACAATTGCCGTGTATGATTGTGGCCTATTATGGGAAATCGGTAATTAATTTGAAGTGTTATATCATTCTTCTATCGTTAATGTATTAGTTCACCGATAGTTTAAAATTGTACCACCTTAAAAACCCTCAAACAACTAATTTTGTAAAAAACCCTGTTAATTGCACTAAAACTTCTTCAGTGAATGTGCTTTGAATTAATCGGAATGCTTTTTCAATTGTTAATTTCATCAATATATTCACTAAGGCACGTTTGTTTTTACAAATGTATACATACAAATTTTCTAAACGACCAATCTTCATTTTATAAAATTTCTCCTATAGGAAAGAAGCTGTAGTCGAAACGGTAAGACCTAGACCTAGGACCATTATAAATTTTTGTCTTTAACATGTTTTTGAATTTTGTGATCCGAGTAGTTATAATCTAATAATACTTCCATATTACTAATATTCCGATACTCTGATATTACGTGACCGAAGTAATATGTGGTCCTTTGAGTCTTGATATGTCGATATGTGGTCTCAAAAAAAGTGCAGAGTGACGGACCAAATATCTCGACATTTTGGACTAAGGGATCTCAAAATAAAGCTACTTTAGTGTATCTCTTATATCAAATATATCTCTTAATTTACTTAACTATTTAACAACTAGGTATATCTTTTGGGCTAAATTTAAATCCAGTATCGGGATGGCAATGTTGTGCAGTAGCTCAGGAGGAGTTATCATCTGGATAAAAAAATCGGTATGGGGTGATAAAACAACACAAGATATGAAAGGCAGCCTTTTCCAATGTAAAATCCTCACATGACAACGTACTGTGTTTACTCAATCTTAATTTTCTTGAATAACTCATTATTTGTGCTGGACTGATGAGGGAGGGCTTAAAATTTCCGCCTTACTAATTCCTATAACGTATTACGCATTAATTTCACATTAGGGGCTATTCTGGCCCTGTTTGGGCCCAAAAAGTCAAAAATCAAAATTTAATATCCCAAAATAGAGGATTATAATTTTCCTATTGTTTCGCCCAACGAACTTGCCCAACAGAGTTCAATCACATATATAAAAATGAATCTCCATTTCCCTTGGTCTCGCCAAAACTTGAGAATGAGAGCACCAATTGAATAATTCTTTTTGTATGTGTTTGTTAATGGCAGGACAAAATCCTGATATATTTTATCTTATAAAATAAAATGCTTAATCCGACCTAAGGGCTCTGTCCCACTGGCCTTCAAAGTTCCCATTGATTTGATCAAAGTTCAGTTAGTTACAGCTGTTAACAATTTTTGTGACTGGCTACCTTTCCGCCTCAATCGCTAGATCGCTCACGTGCACGTAGAACACAACAGTCGCTTGGTCGGATAGCTCGTCCGTCGTTCGCGTCGTTCGCGTCGCTCGCACCGCGTCGCCCACGTAGGAGGCCGCTACACACTGGGATACCCTGTTGCTTATCAACCGGTGACCTGGTTGACGAGCGACTAAGTTGATGATTGAAAGTTTTATTGCTGGGGGCCACAGACTAGGATACCTAGTATAGCGTCCCAATTGTAATTGAAACGCTATATATAATTAAATATACTATTTGTGATATGTTAAAAGAAATAATGTATAAAATAAATAAAAGATGTTTTGTGAATAATTGCTGACAGTTGCAAATAAGAATTGCTGGTGCTACTTGGTTTTGCAAGTCAAGGCAAGATCGCGATTTTCTTGTTCGGGTATGTCAGAAAGAGTTGGAGACAATCATTTAAATTCTTGCTTGGCTGGAATGGACTGGAGCTGGGTCACGTGACGGCCGGCGTCCCCTGTTTCGAGAAGTTTCTTAGCCAAAGTTATATATTCACGATCGCTGGGAGGCTACGGCATTTTAGTTGACCATTGGTCTTGTGGGTGTGTCGTAAGTCGCCCAACGAAACGTGAATCTCTTCAGATTGGAAGGTACAAAGTTGTTTTAAAATTTAGAGTTTCAATTTAAATAATTGCTCCAATTTCTCTTTTGTTGTTTTTCAAAAAGGGGAACAGTCTGTAAACCAATTATTTCTTTTTCAGGGCTCGAAGTGTTTCTTTCTTCGATTCATCTTTTTCTTTTATACTTGGGTTGAAGACATGCTTAAAGCCAGACTGTTAAAGAACTAAAGGAAGGTTTATAATTAAAGTCCAGTAATATTAAAAAAGGATCGAACAGTTAATCTTTTATTTTGAAAGACAGAAGTGACAAGCAAAACCAAGTTTAATTTTATTTTGAATTTTGAACTGTTTTATTTGAGGAGAAAGACTTTTAATTTGTTTATTTAAATAAATACAAGAAGAGTTTATTCATTTCTTTTATTTTTTTATGACCACTTCTTAACCTCAAGAAATATTATAGCCTGCTAATCAGCGCTATACTAGCACTTTCAATCAATCAGGAAATCGATCAAAATTTGGTGGCGATAGACAATGTGATTGGTTCTGGTTCAATATTAGTTGCACTTAACTGTGTATAGTGACAACACCATGCCCACCTACGAAGAATAAATAGTTGCCGCAGTTATAATTCTGATTAATTGTCTGCAAGCAGAGAAGAAAAAGATTTTTATAAAGAAGAAGCGTGTACTATGTTCACTCATGGTACATACATTCATCAAAAGGCGCACACACACACACACACACACACGAGCAGTCTAACAAATATACTCAACTAAACGCATACGACAGAGAAAATCCACCAGCTCGCAAGAGACCACGTATAGCACTGTTTTGACAGTTCACTTTTAGTAATACTGCACATGCCAAAGCTGTCTTTAGCTGATCAACTTAGTCGCTGAACACTACACACCCTAGTTTTTCGAGAAATCTCATCGCCTGGCAATAAATTGATTGATCGGAAATCAACAGATTTTCGGTGCTACATTGGAAACCAAAATGTCGCCTGGCAACCTAGAAATCGCCTTCAATCTGATTGAAAGCGCCCTACACACATGGCGATATTTGTGCAATTTGGACGCTTTTCAACCAGATCGCCGGTTGATATGCGACCGGGTATCCTAGTGTGTAGCAGCCTTTAGGACACGCTCATGCCTCCCCCCGTGATTGTGGGTTTCGTTGTCGCTGGCATCGCGTCGGTCAGCGATTTTTGTCGTGTGGTGTGATTTTTGCCGCCCAACTAGGACGGGGCCTATTGGCCAAACATCAATATCAATATGCAGTTTTATAAATTCTTTGTTATTTCGTGCATCCGTGTCATGTTTGTTCAATGAATTGTGTTTTTAAAATTCGACGATCTCTTGTGAGTGAATTACATACATTAGTTGTAGCCTAAAGATGAGGTTATAAACAACCTCAAAACCAGTCGCTTATATTATAAAGGACGAATCGGAACGAATAGGATCACTGACGGCAAAAATTAATTTAAACCATTTGTCACAATGACCTATGAATGCAGTACAGAGTGTAGGGCGTCTAACATTTATCATGGTAAATTCTCACACCACAAACACACCTCAGCCCTTATGGCAATACTATTCCTCAGTAGATATTTATATATATATTAATATATATATATATATATATATATATATATATATATATATATATATATATATATACAGCTGTTGGACCAAGACTCTTGCATGTTTTATCTAGTCTAATAATGCAACTAGGTATTGAAATGAAGCTTTACTTCTGTAGTGTTCATTCTGAAAATATCTAATAATAATAATACGGATTGTATAATATAACTAACTAACACATATTAAGTTATTTAAACTGATGACAATTACATTTAATAAATTTCAGCTTTTAAATTGATTTAACTGTTTTGTAATGAATTTCAATTACTTAATGTGTCTACAATATTCAAGAAACATATTTATATCAGTATTTCTACATATTTGTATAATTCCGAAAATCCCGAAAGAGGTTTTTAGCTTTTCCTCAGTTCATTTTAATTTGAACCTCACATTTGCTTTTACCGATCAGTTCAGCTCTATAAAACGATCATTTTGGTGTTTAAATTGTGATTCTACGTCCAATCGTTGCAGAGACATCCAAAGTGTTAAACAGAATACGTTGTCCAATGTTATCCATATAGAGAATAATTACAATTTGATATATCGATTATTTATGAATGTATATTGATGAAACTTGACATGTGGCTTCACCTGGTATATCGATATTTTCACAAAAAATTATTTTTTATCGATTTTCTCCGTAGCAGAAAACCTGAATACTCAGCTCTAATATTATTCTTATGGATAATAAGTAAATTTATATATCTCCCTTAATTATGAACGTAAATTAATAAAACTCAGCATGCAGCTTCGACTGGTTATATTGATAATTGCATAAAAACACATATTTTGTGTTCCTTGTTGCAACAAACCTGCGCACTCAGCTTTCAATGTTATTCTTACGGAGGATAAATAAAATGCTATTTATCACTTATTTATTCATGCATTCTTATGAAACTTGGTGAGTGGCTTTATATGGTAGTGAGAAACTTATAAATGCATTGGAAATTCACTGAGTACGCAGGTTTGCTGTGACGGGGGTATTTAACAATACGTCTGTAAATTGTAAATACTTGTTTTATGTATATTTTATTTACATATAGTAGTTTATATTATAAGCTTTTTATTGGATATATTTACAATAAATCCCTTTATTGTATTATGTGTTTTTTTGTTTGATATTGTTATTTATGGATTTGCGACCATTATCGTTAATTTCAATTATGGATGCCCAGCTAACCTGTTATAGGAGTAATAAGTTTATTTTACCCACATATTTAGGTTCACCCCATTTATATTGGAAGGTAAACATTCTACAGGCACCGCGGCCGTGGCGCTATATTAAGTGGTAAAACCAGGCTTAAGGCACTGTGGCTTGCCGTCGCGTCGCCAAGGGGCTGGTCGGGCTCACGGCCCACGGGCAGCGATCTCTATAACTACAACATTTATAGGACTACATATAATAATATATGTCCCCTATGTGTCTATGAGGATTTCCTCTCCACCCGACAAAATTAAAAGGAAAAACTACATAATTTCAATGACAAAATTGAGTGCTTTTGAAATTTGTGTGCAAAAAATGCAAAAATTATTTTTGGAAAATTGTAAACCCCCTTCCCATGATCCGATTTCTCTAGTTTTCGAACTTAAAGTCATAAATGTCACTTTACACATCTGAGCCGAAATCATACGTTTTTTACTTAAGTTATCGCATTTACGGACACATATATAGATATTCTAATATATATATTCATATACATAATATACATATATATGTATATATATATATATATTCTAATATATATTATTCTAATAAACATATTAAAACAGCAAACCATGACTCAATATGTAAACCCTAGTATTGGCGGCTGATATCGCGACCCCAGGAAATAATCAGCTGTTTCAGGAATACTGTTTCCACAGCTTAATACTCCCGGCTCCCCTAATATATGCTAAAATGGCCTAAAAACAGCTTAAAGCTACCGTAACTCAAATAAGGTTGCTTTTCAAGAAAAAAAACGACACGTGCAGCTTCCCCGACCTCGATTAACCCTAAAAATATCTTTTCGTAGCTTGGGAGCCATTACAACTCGAGAATCAGCCGCGGACGGACGGACGCACGGAGCCACAGACAAAAATGCGAATTATAGTAGAGATTAAGCATACTCCTTAGGAGATTAGCCCATCGTAACGGGAGGAGTGTGCACCGTCTGCTTGTACGGTGAAGTGTAAAGTGGACCTAGTTCGTCCTTATGCTATCGCCGCGCCACCGTCGCTGTCCTTCCCCTCCCCCCCTTCGTACGCTCACCCATCCATTCAGATTCAGTCCCTCCGTTACCCCCTCTCATGCCGAACTCCCAACAGCCAACACACACACGCACACTCACACACTGCGCAGAGGCACCGCAGCCCACATCCCTCGACGAGCTGGCCTGTTGGCTGAAGCTGACAGACGCATGCGCCTTTCGATCATAACATTTCTATAAGAATTTAATTACCGATTCTCAGAAAATGTGCAATTCACATTAAAAAACAGCAATGTTATATTCATAATTAACAGATGAAGACTGAGAAAAAATATGTAGGAAATTTCATTACAAATTCGACTTATGATTGTGATTACAATTCTACTGCTTGTTTTATAGTTTTCCGCTAAACTCATTAATATGATCAAAACATTAAAACTCAAGTGAATGTTGGTTAATTTATGAATTTTGTATACGTAACAATTGTCATTACAAGAAATAAGTAACAAATTAATAGACACATGACAAAAAGCTATACACTTTGTCTTTGTATAATGTTGTTTTTTATTCCCCTTTAATTTTTACTGCGTTGAGTTCATTTGTATTGTATATGTATATAACTGTAGGGAATGCTTAAAATAAAGGTTAAATTTCAGATCATGATTGTTAGAATTTTATTCAAACCATAAATTTAAACTATCAGTTTTATGGTCTTTTACTAACGATGCTATTGTTTTTAAAACATTGTTAACATTGCGGACCAGTTAAGTACCGAGTCAAGAGTTAGTGTATGTGTATTTTACTGTCATTGTTATAAATACTTCTTATAATAAGTCTGATACCTTTAAAATATATGTATATTTTGTATTCTCTCACTCCCCCCCCCCTCTCTCTCTCTCTCTCTCTCTCTCTCTCTCTCTCTCTCTCTCTCTCTCTCTCTCTCTCTCTCTCTCTCTCTCTCTTTCTCTCTTTCTCTCCCTCTCTCTCGCTCAAGTACTCCGGCTCTCTCTCGCACATGGATGGTATCTTCCCTCCTAGCCCGCGATTCGTTGGTTCCTCACATGGCCACAATCTGCGCCACTGCACCGTTGCCTTCGGCACTGATTCTATGCTAGTACTAGAAAATCCCACAAGAGCGCACCACTGTTCACCCGTATTCATCTGGTAGCATGCCGATAAAGCATCTATTAAGGAGTATGCTTAATCTATGATTATAGTATTTTATAAAAAATACCCCCGTCGCAGCAAACCTACGTACTCAGCGAATTTCCAATGCATGCATATTTTTCTGACTATGTCATATATTAATAGCCCTATACATCAATAATTTCATTTATAGATATATCCTACTAATATTGAAAGTTTGGATGTATGTATGGATATTTGGAGTTCCATCACGCACAAATTAATGGACCTATTAAGCTAGACTTTTGCAGGAACATAGCTTACATGCCACATTAACTTATAGACCTGATAATGTCTACATCCAACATTAGGGCTCCACCCCACGGGCTCTGTAAGATCCAATGCAAATCTTTTGGGAGGATATAATGTTACCAGCTGTGTGTTAAAATGTTTGTCAGTTACTGCAAAGGAAGTCATATGGTAAAACATAAATAAAGATTTGATAGTGCTGGTCTGCTGGTCAGGTTAATATTTCAAATGATATGTTAGAATTAAAGTTTAAATTTGCGTTTGTTTAATCATTCGCTTAATTCATATTTTGAAAGCAAACTACATAATAGCTTATGACTTGGATTCAAACGTGTCATCAAATGAGTTTTTAGCGAATTTCCCCTATAGGGAAGAAGCTATTACTATAGGTCTCATGCCCAAGACCATGATAACTTTTTGTTTTAAGGTCCCCAGATGCCATAAACTCCATTCGTTCAAATTTATATATATACATGTCCGTGAATGCGATAACTTGAGTAAAAAACGTCCGATTTCGATGAAATTTGGTTCAAATGTGTAAAGTGACATTCATGACTTTTCGAAAACCTGAAAAATCGGACCATGGGAATGGGGGTTTATGGGGTTTGAAAATTTTCCAAAAATCATTTTTTTTTCACTTTTCACCCTGAAATTTTTAAAACACTAAACTTTTGTTTTAACCATTTTATAGATCTTAAAAAACAAATAATATAGTATTTTGAATCATTAACCTAGGTTAAGTGGTTGCGGAGAAAATCCAAAAAATGTGTTCATAAAATCTCCCATGTTAATCTTATGGGAAAATGGTTTTTAGCTTTTCCTAAATTAATTTTACTGTAAACTTCACATTTGCTTTTACCAATCAATTTATCTCTTCAAAACAATAATTTTGGTTTTTAAATTGTGATTCTACGTCCAACCGTTGCCGAGATATTCAAAGTGCTAAACACAGTACGTTGTCCAATGTTATCCTTATGGAGAATATTTAAAATTTGATATCTGGATTATTTATGAACGTATATTGATGAAACTTGGTATGTGGCTTAACCTAGTACTGGTATATTCATATTTGCACATCAATTTGATTTTTTGTTGATTATCCTCTTAGCAGCAAACCTGCATACTCATCCCTAATGTTATTCTTATGGAGAATACGTAAAGCTTTATATCTCCCTTAATTATGAACATAAATTATTAAAATTCGGTATGTAGCTTCACCTGGTTGAGTTATATTGATAATTGCAACAAAATTTTTATTTTCCTCGTTGCAGCAAACCTGTGTTCTCAGCCCTAATGTTATTCTTATGGAGAATAAATCAAATACTATATATCACTTATTTATTTATGTATTTTTATGCAACTTGGTAAGTGGCTTGGCAGTAAGAAATATATTCATGCATAGGAAATTTTCTGAGGACGCAGGTTTGCTGCGACGGGGGTATTTTAATATGTGATTGTTTCCTATGGAAAAGTTTTGCTCATCTATTATATTTTTAAGTAATAAAGTAATTCCTTATAAAGTTTGAATCCTTCTCTAACTGTTACAGGGGATTGATGGGAATATTTGCATTAATCTGTAACCGCATCGAAAACCAATTTCAATACCCCCGTAGTAATCATACCTTTCAATATGTAATATCGATTTATACAAAATATTCATATATTCTGAGTTGAATTGACATCTATATTTAAATTTAAATATAAAAAGCATGTAGGTACTACTAGTGGTTTATAGGGCTTTTGCCCCTAACCTTTTTAAAATCTCACGAGAATGTACTGTTTAAATTCATGTATTATTGTATAAGTAAATATATGAAAGAACTGGTACTTACATCACGAGTGGAAATGTAAACAAAATTTAGAGTTTTACACTTCCCATGTGCTCCTATGAGGGAATTTGGCCTTACTTATAGCTAATTTTCAATAAAAAATTACAAAAGACTCCTATTTTCTCTGAGCCCTTAAGCCACATTAAATTTATACCATCTCGCATCATCCAAAGAACACAATTTCTCTTTCAACATTTATCTTAAATAATTAGTATTATAGGTAACAGGAAACGTCAAAGAATACAATACATTTTATTTGTTTTTGTGATTTTGGTTAAAAAAATGGGAGAAGATTCTTTTTAAACCGTGCCTCGAAACAAGATACATGCCGTATAGTTCATCTGGTATGTATTTATTAAATTATGAAAGATGGTTATAGATTGGAAATACTTGCTACTAAAGAACAGAGACCTCAAGCCAACGCACAGATCATCAATTTTGTAGAGAGTTTCTTATTATGTGTCTGGATAATGCTCTTTTGTAATTAAATAAACGTATGTTTTTAGTGGAGCCTAAAAATAGTAGTGCAGAGCCTATAATGTACAATGGAGTTTTAAACTTTTTCAACAACAAAGATGGAATCGTCGGTTACAGTGCCTGCAGCGTTGACGGGAATGGACTAAATATGTAGTAATAATTTTAATTCTGGTTTCATGCTTGAATAAATTGAACCAACTAGTCACAGATACAGGGGTTTACTATTTGTTTTTATCTTTTATCGAGAAAAACCCGCAAACTGATCATCGATTGGCAGATGTCAAAGTTCAAGCAGGTCTGGTATCGTTGATGCAGATGATCTAAATTGTAAGACGATATTCGCATTAAGTTGTCATATCATTAACGTTAAATGGCATGACAGAGCCAACTCAAAATACGTTTTTTGAAATAACAGATGATTTAAAACGCATCATCACACACAACGATATGTTGAAACTTGGATATGTTGAAACTTACCAAAAGGAGTAAAAAATGTATTTGATTGACTTTAGTCAATAAACAAACTAGGCATATTTACAAATTGTTCAACAAATCATGCTCAAAATGCTTTCTCTTTCGTTTGGATATCCAAACGAAATAATAATTTAAGAATACGAGCCATACGACGATTCCCTAGGGATTAATTGAAAAATAAAAACGAAAAGAAGTGCGTTTCTGCAACTACCTTACAGGTACCAGTAACTAAGATTAGTTTTTACGATTAAGAGAAAATTGTGAATCTACACATTTACGAAGTTATGTTAAAAAACACCAATATATATTTAGACGGAGTAACCAGTTGTATTTATATATCTAGAACAACACTACAAGTTGTGTGCCATAATTATTTAGTCTGCGTAGCCTTGATGTCCTTTTGGACATTTTTATTTTTATAAAAATCAATTGCGATCTCAACCTGTGTTAACATACTGTTCATTTATAAAACAGATACACGGGAAACAACATATCATTCTCACATCATAAGATTTGGTCTGAAGGTTGCGGTGGCGAAAACGGTACATAGAAATCGAAAAATGTCTGTCCCTTAGTTATAATTTTACGGGAAATGCCAAGTTTATCCGTGGGTGAAATATTTGTAAATTCGAATTCTACTATTACAAATTCCACTTTAAAAAATCAATAATGTAAAAATTACATAAATAAAATTTCATTTTATTTTTAGAAAAAGGGCTTGTAATGATCGTATCAAAGGACAAGAGCGTGTCTAAGGAAGATTTCGATAAAGAGGATTCACCTTCCTACAAGTCATATCAAGAAGCTAAAGACAAACTCAGACAGCTAGCAAACAATCTATACGACCAAGATGGCATTTCATTCGAGTACCAAACCAATCCAATATGCTGGTAATTATTTAAACTGGGACGAATGCTGTCCATATGTTTGTTAGAAAATAAACGGTTTTAATAAACTAAAGGGTAAATGTTGTTAATTGATATTCCCCATGTTAAACAAATACAGAGTGGCTGGAAAGTAACTACAATTTCCCTTAACTTACTCGTATATTTAAGATATTTGAAAATTACTTCCTCAAAAAGTTTCTTAGAATGTTATTATCATCGTATAATCAAATGCTTCATTCAACTTTTTATGCCGAAAAAAACGACATTAGAGTTTACAGTATGATTTGAGTTAATATTTACAGACAATTATAAGTTACTGTAAGCAATCTAACTGTTTAATATATTAATAAAAATAATCCGTGTAACGTTTAAAGATTCTAGATAGTTTTCCCCCGAAAATAGCACATCACTGTCTTCTTAGACACTACATAATTGTATACAACCTATATACGTTAATAATAACATATTTACTAGTTATTCACAGTGGCAGGTAACACCAATGATTTTTAATTACTCGTCGCTTTTCAATTGCGAGAACTATGTTCAAACATTTGCATAAATACTCCAAACAAAAAGCTTTTAAAGGCTTTCAAACAAAATGTTCCAGTCTATTACAACGGTAGGGTGGGTGTTTTTAAAGTAAACGGTGGATAAAACCGTGTCAGCACAACAAAGAACCATTTATCCTTTAAAGTTTTACGATAAGATTTTCATATTGTTATTTTATTACCACACGTTTTTTGTAGATTTTCTGTAAAAGCACTATATGAAGAAACATGAAATAAAACACTGTTTCATAGAATGTTTAAAAATGCTCCATGCATAATATTAAAACTACTAAATGAGTTATTGGAAATCTTGCTAATTTTCCTAATCAAATGTTTGCTGTTTGTTAGCTCTGTGGATCTATTTTAGAAAATTTGGTGAATTCTCTATGTTTTAATTACTTTACCGACACTATTTTATAGTTGTGTAAAATGAGGCGGGAAACTGCATTAATTTAGATTTGTTTTTTATTTTTTATATTTGGATTTTTAGTTAAAATATAATTTAATATCTGACACTTAATAATTTCCGTTCCGTACCGTGCATGTCACTTTTATATAATCAATCAGTGCTGACTTACTGGCTTGCCCCTGACAATGTTACCTACACGGCGATGGTCTGGGGGTTCCGTGGGTGTGGTCTTGAGTATGGCATATGTAGGTGGATTGAGACGTACATATTGCAGAAATTTGTGGCATCATGGCTTGTGCCAATCTATGCCTTGCCAGATGCTATTGCAACAAGCATATCTTGTCAGATTGTCACGCTGTCCTAAAGGCTTTTGACTTTAACGAAATCAAGTCAAAATTTGTGTGGGAGTGTCAAAACGCTCTCAGCGAATTCGCACCACACAACCAACTCTGTGCATCTTGGTTGGGTACCTGGCAATGTAGGTATAGGTGGCAATGAGTGTGCAGATGATCTTGCTAAAATAGGTTAAGGTATGTCATTCTTTGGTCCAGAGCCAAGTTGTGGCATAAGCAAAACAACTGCTTTTCACACGACCAACAAATGGTCAAGGAACTAACACCGCCAGCAATGGCAGGGTTACTCTAGTCAAGCACTTGGCAAAAAGCTTGTAGCAGACCTAGCGCTCACTTTACTATATGGTTGCTGAAGTTAGGCAGAGGTCAGGTTAGGCAGGTAATCGCTTTGATAACTGGACACGGCCACTTCAGGAAATATCTCTACACTCTCCGACTTGCAGATGAGAATCAGGAGTGTAGGCTTTGCAATCAGTCTGAAGCCATACTGGATTGCGAGAGACTCGAGGCAAGGAGCAGGGCTCTGTTTGTTGCAAGCAACCAGGTTATGAATGGGACGTTAGGATTGGGAGACAACTCCTGGATCTTGAACAGTTATTGGTTTACCCAACTACCGTACTAGGGACACAGAATAAGCTTCGGTTGACGTGTGAGGATCTTTGAATCTTTGGATCTCTGAATCCATCCCTTCAACAACACATAAACATACACATACATACGCATAACACATACTGGCTGACCTAGTCAGCGCTTTTATAGTCTGCCGAGAGAACTCAGCCGTTTTGACTGAATGCAAAATAGCAAATAACCACTCTTCCCCAATTTTCACTCCGCCCTGAACGCAGTATTCGGCTTCGACTAAGTTATTACTTCCGTCTTATTTAGATTCATTAGCCTTGCTCTGAAAACCAGTGTCATGGAGTAGGATAAATTACCAATATGGTTCCCACGGAAATTCCCAGATTTAAATTATGTAGCTAACCATTAACAAAGTGTCGAAACTACAGTTTTCTTGGAGGCCTGAAACATAGTTATTTTGTAAATTAAGTAACACAGGTAGGAAACCAGTAAAGGTTAGTCATTATTTAGGGTATTGAAGACCACATATATTTATTTTTTGATTATCCGATCTGATAAATTAGGAAATGAAAACCTCCATTTCACTCTTGCCGCAACCTGCCATTTCAGGAACTCAAGAGTAGTTTGCATGTAGTCATGTAGTTATTACATTACCTAGTCAACATCAAAGATGGCTTATGGCGCATACTATGTAATGGGCACGATCGAACCTCATAGTGTTTTCTCCGAGAAATCAATAGTAGCATGACACAGCCGACCAGATTTAAGAATAGTTAATAGCCATCAATTTCTTATTTCTTTTAAATGAATTATAACCTATCAACATTTTCATGACCTCACAGGCAGTTACAAAAAAAATGGCACCAATAACTAGCACCCAGATCATCTTTCCCTTGATTAATAAAGCAAGTGTTTCAGTACCATTTCCCTATTTTTATTGAAACCCCGTATAACTGCGTAGAGTCCAAGAGGATAAACATGAACCACCCCGTGTACTATGGCTGACAATCCTAGAGGATATACTTAAATCGTCCAGTGCACCGTGGCAGATAGTTTTAGGGATATAAATAAAACGTCCAGTGCATAGTGCCACATAGTCCTAGAGAATATACATAAACCGCCCAGTTCAAAGTGGCGAATAGTTCTAGGGATATACATAAACCGTAAAGTGCACAGTGGCAGATAGTCCTAGAGGATATGCATAAACCGCCCAGTGCACAGTGGCAGATAGTACTAGGGATATACATAAACCGTCCAGTGCACAGTGGCAGACAGTCCTAAAGGATATTAATAAACCGCCCAATGCACAGTGGCAGATAATCCTAGAGAATATACATAAACCGCCCAGTGCACAGTGGCAGATAGTTCTAGTTAAATACATAAACCGTCCAGTGCACAGTGGCTGATAGTCCTAGGGATATACATAAACCACCCAGTGCACATTGGCAAATAGTTCTAGGGATATACACAAACCGTCCTGTGCACAGTGGCAGATAGTCCTAGGGATATACATTAACCGCCCAGTGCACAGTGGCAAATATTCCTAGGGATATTCATAAACTGCCCAGTGCACAGTGGCAGATAGTCCTAGGGATATACATAAACCGCCCAGTGCACAGTGGCAGATAGTCCTAGGGATATACATAAACCGCCCAGTGCACAGTGGCAGATAGTCCTAGGGATATACATAAACCGCCCAGTGCACAGTGGCAGATAGTCCTAGGGATATACATAAACCGCCCAGTGCACAGTGGCAGATAGTCCTAGGGATATACATAAACCGCCCAGTGCACAGTGACAAATAGTTCTAGGGATATATATAAACCACCCAGTGCACAGTGGCAGATAGTCCTAGAGGGTATACATAAACCACCCTGTGCACAGTGGCAGATAGTCCCAAGGAATATACATGAACCGCCCAGTGTACATTGGTAGATAGTCCTAGGGATATACATAAACCACCCAGTGCACAGTGGCAGATCGTCCTAGGGATATACATAAACCGCCCAGTGCACAGTGGCAGATCGTCCTAGGGATATACATAAACCGCCCAGTGCACAGTGGCAAATAGTTCTAGGGATATATATATAAACCACCCAGTGCACAGTGGCAGATAGTCCTAGAGGGTATACATAAACCACCCTGTGCACAGTGGCGGATAGTCCCAAGGAATATACATGAACCGCCCAGTGTACATTGGTAGATAGTCCTATAGGGATATACATAAACCGCCCAGTTCACAGTGGCAGATAGTCCCAAGGAATATACATGAACCGCCCAGTGTACATTGGTAGATAGTACTAGGGGATATACATGAACTACCCAGTGCACCGTGGGTGATAGTCCTAGGGATATACATGAACCGTCCAGTTTACTGTGGCGGATAGTCCTAGGGGATATACATGAACCACCTAGTGCACAGTGGCTGGATTTTCCTTTTGAACATTACTATTATATGCGGTGTTTTCAGGCTATGAGATTCAGAGTGAGTAAGTTATTTAGGACATTTTTAGTAATCAACTGGTCTCACATTTCACAAATTCTGTTTAGAAATCTTTCCCCTCATCTTCATAACTTCAGGAACTATAAATTAGCTACTTCCAAAAAATCGGTCTCGGTTTGGCTACTGGTTATCGGAAGGGATGCTACCGAGGCGGTCGTCACATCCAGCTACAGATAAGACTTTGTACTGGAACCTAGACTTGATTGACAAGCCCTACAGTTGTTGCGGTGACTGGTTCCGTCGGCGGTTATGTCACTTTGATTTTTTTTACCTTTTGTTATGAATTTTTCAAACAATTTACTAAATTGAATTTTTTAAATTGTTTACTACAATTTGTAACTCGCAACATCATCTTGTCTTATTTTTCATAGCAGATGTACAATTATTTCCACTGTTAAATATTTGTCGGGCTCATTTAAAATAATAATAAAACAAACAAGACCATAATCCTACAGTGGCTCGTGCCTACGCACAGGTTTTACCTATGTGGGTACTAGTTTTATGTGGATATATATGTATCAGATTTTTGTCATGTTGCATATATACTTCTTTTTTGAAATAAACAAGTTTGAGTTTGAGTTTGAGTAGTCCTAAGGGACATAAATGACCCACCCAGAGATAGTGACAGATAGTTCAAGGGGATGGATATAACTGCCAATCATAAATACATTAAATAAATAAATAGGCCTACTATATTTTATTCCAAACGTGTTATAAAAGGTTCAGATTTAATTGTTTAGTTACATCAACGGTACTTTTAAACTACATAACATATTCAGAACATTTATTAAATAATTTGAATCTGAAATATGTATATACTAATTTAATTAGTTATATGATCTGCAATATAATACGATTATTTGGTTGGGAAGAGTCGTGGCTGAACTAAATTGATGTAGTTCTTATGTAATCTGCATGGATTCTGAGTCTACAAATCGGTTTTGAAATAAACTCTGAGATCCTAGAATCTTGAAATTTTCGAGTGGGTATTAGAAAATAGTTTATTTATTGCCTCAACATCTCCGATTATCAACTATTCTAGATACTCCTTCCTTTGAAGCTTTTAGTTCATTTGGTTCTTTGAAGCTACGAAACCCTTTCTTTGCTCTTTGAAATAGGATACTAAACTACATTATTGTTATTTCCTTTGCCGTTCCTTGCCTTAGAGCATATAGGACCACTTATGTGATACGCTTCTACAACAACCTATTCATGACTGCATAATACATCTTTCTCATAACCTGTTAAACCCTGAAACAATATTAGACTACTTTTAAAAGTTTCCCAGTGCAATACGAAAATGATAGTATACTTGACCAAAGAATAACTTGATTTAAGATAAAGGTATTACACAATTAACATAACAATTACCCTAGAAGTTTAGGATGTCAGTGCATAATAACAAGATTTTATTTAGTTAAAACCTATCGGATTTAATGTGAGTGTTCTGAGATAAAAATAAAATACTGCTAAATTTACGTACTATTTAAATTAAATAAACTTGGTTTGGAAATAAATCGGCAGTATACTGATTATTTTAAGCTCCTTGCATGCGTTGACTTTAACGAAAGGATTTGTTCTACGTCCAAGTGGTTTTCTACTTCATTATTGCACTGAAGGCCTCTTTTCCACTGTGCTGTGAATCATCTATATTAGTTGATTCCAGTTTTGGAAATAAATCTTTAAGCATTGCATAAATACATTAATTTGATTTAATTTCAATTTAAATTTGTTTTATGAACTTATTTTTCAAACATCTACTTTTGTTCCCATAAAATACAACAGAACACAACTGTAAAACATCCGGAAACTCGCCTTTTTTCATACGAAAGTTTGATGTTAGACTTTCATATTTTAATCCGTTATTTTCAAACCCCTTCACGAATTAAGATACAAATGAATAAAATAGGTGTATGAATTTGTTCTCGGTCGGCTCCACTAAACGTGTGTAGGTGTTGGTTTGTACTGTAATCGTGTCCCTATCAGTGCGTGTTTGTGACATGTGTAATTTTATACCTTTTAACACACTCTACGTGTTCTACAATTATGCGACATGCATGAGCTTGAAAATGGGACAGCAGAAAATTATCCATTAGGGTTACAGGATTGACGACGGATAAGGTAAGTAATCTATTTTTTCAAGTCGATTTTCAATCCAGGAGGTAAATAATAAATTATAACTGAGGCTAAAACTGCAGTAGTCTACTTAAAATAATTAGATTGGTGGAGCAAATTTCTCATATACTTGTTACCGCCTCTCAACATCAAAGAAAAATCTTTAAATAAATAAACACATCATGTTGTCAAATCATTTATTGTATTCAATTTATTTCGTGTTTTTGCATAAAGCAAAGTCAACTTGAGAATTTCTTGAAAACAAAACCAAAAAGTAATAATTTGATGAAAACGTAAATGTCAGTGCAAAATGAAATATTTAATCATAATAGTAAACGAGATTAATATTTCATGATTAACCAATTTGAAAGATTTTACAAATTTCAGTTTGGATAAAATGCATTTCTCTATGCTGATCTGACTCAAATCCGATTCACAAGGGAATACAGCAATCACGCTACCCATATCTCTCCATACCACCCACAGTTACCCACCCCCAGACATCCACCCCCAAAACAGCTGAATGATCTCTGCATAATATATTGCCTTCTGAAAATACTTGTTTCAACATTTACAATTTATTTAGTAGCATAATACGTGATGTTACAATTAAACAGGATAAAGAAAGTCTTACAATATCACAAAATACATTTTCACTTATCCTTTAATAACATTCAATACAGTAAATATACTTCAAATATTGTTAAGTTAATATACTTATATTGTAAGTTAATATACTTCCTCTGTTTTGTCAATTACGGATTCTACCTCTTCGATACGTATGTGTATAAAGTGTTAAGAGTGTTTTGTAACCAGCACAAATTGTGGAAATACATTGGACTATATAGCAAAATTGCGAAATCCCGAAAATGTTTTTGTTCCGAAACCTTCAAATATTTTTTTTACCAAAACCTTTCATTTTCAACCTCCAAGAATGATTAATATACTTCCACAACAAATTAAAAATGTAAACTCAATATCGTTAATTAATAAAAAGTTAAGACAACTTATATTTCGTGTCGACAATATTGAAGAATATTTTTCAACATCAAAGTGTAGGGACTGATGTTTTATAAGCTCTGTAGAATAAATTGTGTATGAATATATAGTGGTTATGTGTGTGTGTTTGTATTGCTGAAAATTTGTATGAAAGAAGTATTTTTCTATTGAATGAAAGGTATTTATATAAACATTTTATATTTTCATGCTGTTACGTTGGGGAGGAATTAAGGAGGCTATAATATCAATACCACTCGAACAATTTAAAACTTTAATTATTTGATAAAGTTTTGTTTTTCAAGATTAGTATTAACTTTGGAACAACCGAATGTATTTTTTATACTTAACTGTTAACGACAAATGCTGAAAGTTGTTTTGTTTTATATTGACAAAGCTAAACCTACACACAGGCTTTGCCTTGGAGGGAATATTTCTTAAAACATTATATTTAAATCACGGGAAGATACGTTAGTAAGTGAGCTGTTATGTATTGTAGGACTGTGATTTATATTTGTACTATATCACTTGTTTTGTGTCAGTTTGTTATTGTGTTTTTAATTATATATAACTGTAAATTAGTGAAAATATGTAAAGAAATGTATATATGTATGTTGTAAATATGTTTTAAGAAATAAAATTATCCTTATTCTTAAAATTATTCTTATATGGGAAAAGGCAATCGATTTCAAACAGTCACCAGATGTTGTCATAAGATAATAATACTAAAGTTTCGCTCGTGTTTATATACTGACATCCTTTTTTTCATTTACAGCGTGTTTTAATGACTATTATGAATATTTCAACTGCATTAAGGAGGTTTTATCTTACAGGACATTTAAAGTACTTTCAGAAAATAAGGTTGGATACAATATTAAACATAAATATCAATGGTAAACATTTATTTATTGAATTATAACGCCGTTTTTATAAAATCCTAAAATAATTTGTCTTGACCACACAGTGATTTGGTATAAATGTCTAATATGCATATTCATATAACAATACCGTATATTTTTATCAAAAAACGTTTTTCACACCAATTCCCAATCACCCTCTATATAAAGTGACGGCAATGATAAAACCCAAAGCGGTTTAAAATAACTCTTACAGTGATCACGCGTTTTAATACCCGCCAATATCCTAATCATTTGTTTCTGAGTTTCGAATTCCTCTAGAAAACCAGAAGCGTTCCCCTAGAAAATGGCACCATGGATCAACTAGCTAAAGACAATCCATTGTACTGCATCCGACACGTATTGCGATCAGAGATAGCCGGATCAGGACAAAACAGTCTAACTTTAATTTGAACATAATTTGTTCAATATGATATCCCCATTTTAAATGTTTGTTAATTATTATATTCAGATATTTGTGCAGTTTGAATAGTGGCGGATCTTCTTTAGGCCAGACGAGATGGATATTTCTTTCAGTCACAAAATGCATTACGTCTCTTTTCTATGTTAAGGAGCCCGTTCCAATCAAACCAGTATTCTAGACTGTCCAGTAAACTCTTCAAGTTTTGTTCGAGTTGGACAGCCTTGGGGCCATGATTAATAACACTGTGTCATCTGCAAAAAGTGTTGATTGCTAAGACTTATTTATATTGGCAAAAGAATCGTCTCTTCATAAGTGAATGTGCTTGATGGGGTAGAAGGGAATATCTCAGGGAGTAAGGAATTATCAGTGGGATTATAAAGGGAACAAGGTAAGACATGCTGATATACCTTGTTAAGGCCCCCTTGATCTGTATACGGTCTTGTCAATATCAGTGTTTGTTGAGACCGCAATAATTGTTGCTGGTTTACACGTTTGACCACTTATAATGAAGAATTATTCTGGTTAGTTTTATGACTTCAACGAAAAGTAAAACATAAGGTTTTTTATGCTTATACAAATACAAAAATCACCCATTTTATTGTATATAAAATGTGTATACATTATTTGTGAACCTTAAATAATCTTTCCATTTAATATCAACCCATACTATTTACTTTTGACCATATAGTCAAAGAAATCGTAGACATAACAAATTTAAACGTAATAAAAGTAAAAGATTATAAATTTATTCTTAAAGCTTTCTCCGGTGATTACCTTTCCTAACTAAATAAAGTCGATTTTTTTAAAAACCTCGATTTATTGCAATACATAATTACATCGGATTCAGAGTATAATCTCTACACGTAGTTAAAATGTTAAGTTATATACATACTGCGTGAATAGGCGAAGTTCTTGTTCATAATTGCATAAATGGGCATAGTTTCAGTTTCTGCTCCACACGATTTGGTATAGTTATAGACCTGTTCTGCATAAATGGGTGAAGTTTTAATGTATGAACTGTATTGATTGACTACGTTCTCAGACGCAATATTGAAGTGGATTACACTGCATTTAATCAACATAATACGGAATTTAAGTACATACGTCTAACAATACATACACAATTTACACTGTTCTCAAAAATCGAAAGGTAAACAATCATATAAGATTGTTTAAGGCAATCGGTTTTGAAGGGTCACTCCGATAATTGCCAGGCTCAATAAAATAATTATATTTAATCGTACATTTGTTATTCACATAAATTGAAGATTGTACTCTGCTGTGAACAATAACATTTAAATTAAATTAAAAAGTTTCCTGTAAGACGATACTGAGGTCTAAATCAGAGCTGAATCACAGACAGAGACGCATATAACCTTATAATATTCAGCTTCCATATAGATACTTGATCAAAACTAAGCATTTCACCTGTAATACCAAAAAATATATGGCTCACTGTAAACTTCTGTTTATAAGTCAAAGAATCCTATCCGTCTGTCTTATGCCCTATGTAAGACTTACTAAGTCACAAGATTCACATCTTTATTTAGGCCGGAAGTTGTTCAATGTCCTAAATCACCTGATTTAGTGAATACACGTTCATTAGCTTAGATGAATTTTGTTTACAAAATATACAATTCCATACAATACACAATATAATATCACCTCTCTATGAGGGAAGGCTCAACTGGTTCATGGGTCTACCAAGTAGCAAGTCCCCAGTTTTAGCTGAACTTGGACCAGTGAAGGGAAACATAAATATATAATTAGTTTTATTATAGTTCAGGTATGTTAAATAGAATAGACTCAAAGTTGATTTCCAAAATAAAAACAAATATTCAATCATGTACGCATACAATAGTGTGGAGAAAAAAAATCTCACATGGGTCCTTATCGGCCTGTGCGTAGGAAAGAGTACTAACCTAAATTTTGTGTACTTAAAAAAATCGTATGAATGTTAAAAAAAAAATAAAATATTACTTATTGAAATGTTAATTAGCTACAAATACACATAGCAAAAGGTAAAAAATCCAATGTCGGCTGATTGTTGAAATAGTAAATAATAAAGAAGTTTAGAACCGTTTCATGTTTAGTTATAAAACGTTGACATACAAATAAATATAAAAAACTACATTTGATATAATGTTTGACATATTAATGGAGGAGTGAATTGGGCATGATGGGAGTGAAGTAAGAGTATAAGTAGACGGTGTTGTTTTTGTATTTGGGGAGTTATTCGGAGCAAAGTTTTTGCAGTTGGTGATGAAAAGTTAGTCATTGTAGTACTCTGAACGCATGAAGGATTCAGCATTTTAGAACCGATCTCCAATAGCCAGTCAAGGACTACCCTTTTGTAAACTTTATTTGAGACCTGAAGGTCCCTAATCGCCGGAGGAACGTTCCTATAAATGAAGTTTGCGATAAAAATAGGGCTGGAATGACTTCTGATTTAACTGCTCGGGACACCTGCAGGCCAACGTTAATGGAGTATCTTGTCCTGTAGTTGTGTACTACAGGATAAGGGGCCAAGAGAGCTACCCTGAACAACACCATAATCATCTTCTTACATATCGCTGAGCATACCATTTATTGAAAAATACGTAGTTCATACCATTTAAATCGATAAGAAGTGCATATTGCGTAAGCTGCATCAATAATGAGGACGGTGTACCACGAAGCATGTTTATGCCGAACGTATAATAACTCTAAGACGGTAACAGTTTTTTTACTTATAATAACAAGTTCGTTTGGCTAACTATAAAGATGCAGAAGAAGTTGAAATTGATATAACTATACTATACCTTACCTTACATACTAAAAACTATTTTTCAGATGTAAAAACAATTACATTTATAATTTTATCGTCGTATATATATATATATTATAAATGTAATTGTTTTTACATCTGCAAAATAGTTTTTAGTTAATTTACTGATTTTTTGCTTAGGGCTTTATTAATATTGTATAGCACTTACATACTGATTAAAAAAACAACGGTTTAGCTTAGATGAATTACGGACAACTTTCAGTATTAAATATTGTAAATTGTTTGTTACTTGAATGTTTATTGCTCTTCAAAGTTTAAAAACCCAATTTATCTTAATAATTCTTTACAAAAGTGTATGCCGTTGGCTATATGAGAGGAATAACTGGGTGGCAGAATCCTATATGAAATTTGTTTTAAAACGGAAATGTAAAATGTAAACAACTATTTTTACACAAAATATAGTCAAATTGCATAAGTTTATTGAGTGTTGCAGATGCAACATTCTAAACGTCTTTTTTTCTTTTCTTATTGGAATTAATTTGTATATTGCATGTAAAGCGGAAAAACTCTGACGGCAACCATTTAATACTGATTTAATCCTTAAGATTTCTCCCTCATTAAATAGTAACTGTCTTTTTAGACTTACTCAGGATCTAGTGGTGATTTATATTAAGTGAAACGAAGGCTTCCGTCTACGTTTTTGATAACAGGTCTTAGTTAAATTGTTGTTTGAGAAGTAAATACTGATACACCCCATCACGTCTAGTTATTTAGATGACAAAATTAGATTTCAATATATTGTTTCAATAGCCTAGGCTATCATGAAATTAAATGCTATAAACATGGATTGGTCCAAGACCGTACATGAAACTTCTAAAATGGCAAGTAGCCTAAGTGTATAGGCCTTCATTCATAGCCATAGGTCCAAGTTTATGATAAAAACAGCTCACTGTAATCCAAACCTAGGATATGTCAAATAATTTCAGATAACCTGTAAAAAGGCTTAGTTTGGTCAGAATATTTTAAAGCTTTTGTTTTGGTTCGCTACAATATTCCTGGTAATGTGTTTAAAATGTTTTACAACAGTTGTGTTACCAGTTTAATGCCGGCTTACTCTTACTGAAATCCAACCCTAGGCTATGTCAAATCATTCAAGATAACCTTCCGAAAAAGGCTGTTTGGTTAGAATAGTCTATAGCGTTTATTTCGGTTAGCTACAACATTACTGGTAATGTATTTTAGGTAATGTAAAAAAATTGTATTATTAATTTAGTGCAAATATAACCCAGCAAATAATTGCCCTACAAAATAAATTTTAAGGTTGGTAGCCTACTGTGACTAACTTGATCAAAGCTTTCTAGACAAATTGAGGCTTTGTATACTTTTTATACAAGACAATCACAATATTACCAATTGTCTAAGACAGTGTAATAAAACAAACTATTTTATAAGTTAAGTTAATATCTCAGTATCTACAGTCATATATTTTGAAAAGTTATTTTGAGTTTTTCGATCTGTCACACGCATCGTCTGCCACTGTTACTCGTCGCCTCCGACGACTGACGATATTTACACAGAGTAGGCATACTAAGGGAATATTAGCTGTATGGATATTTTTAATAACGTACATTTAATAATTTTATAAAATAATAAATATGCTCGCAACTTAAAAATATACTTCGATTTATCTCTCTTGTGTGTTTTTTCTTGGTAAAAAAACCTTTTGATATCCAGAATAACAAAGTATACTCTAGTAAACTAACTATTGTTACTCTGTTGTTGAAACATAGACGTCGGCTAAATTTTAACGACTCAAGTACCACTAAAATGGCTTCCAATGTTATTCTTATGGAGAATAAAATAAATTTGGTTTTAAGATAATTTTATTAATACTGAACGAAATTATCTGAATAACGAACTCGACCGAGATTTTGACCTGTTATGTTTTTCTGGAAAACTTCAAGTTTAACTGTGGAGGCGTTCTCGAGTTATTTTGGTCACAGACACACCAGGTGAGTTTATTCTCTTACCAGTCTAAGCCTTAAAGTTATGTATAAGGATAAACTTCACTTTGTTCGATTATCCAATTAATCTAAATTTTACCTAATATTTAATTTGATATATACGTCAGATTTGTATTCGTTATAAATCAAAGTATTGTAGAGTCTATAAATATAAATGAAAAAATCTTGTGTTTTTTTTTAGATCTCGCAAAGGCGTTTGATTAGATTGACAGAAGTATCCTTTTTCTCAAACTGAGTGTGCGAGTGTAGAGTAAGGGGCGTGGCACTAGGTTAAGTCAATAAGTATTTATTTGGCCATTCTATACAATATGTACAATAGGCTATGTAAGATTACATCAAAAGCAACAAAACATCATCTCAAACCAAAAAAATCTTCGTGCAGGAAAACAGGCAAAATCAAAGTTTATGCACAAACCATGCATACAAGAATAATTCAAATCTGCGTTAGTAGGCACTGTAGGCCTACACTGGTTAGTCTACTTATTGGTTATTGTTAGTTTGGTTAACTATAAATGTGCTGAGGTCTGCTTGGAAAAGATATTTTGAACTATAAAAGGGGTTCCTTATGAGCCGATTTGTTGGTTCAAAAGCTATCTTACTGACAACTACTTACACCGAGAGTGATATTCCTTGATTGGGCCTTATGATGACCGGTGTGACTGGTTGAAATCGATCGTCCTGTACCATCCTTTTTGTATATTTACCGTGTTGTATGTAAGTATAGTATAAGAGTAAATATATGTTGTAGTGTTGTGAGACGTAGTTTAGTTTATCCTGTTAAATTGTGACAACACATATTATGCTTCTCAAGAAATTGTTTATTATTAATTGCAGTGTGATGAAAATTTCCGTTCATAACTCGTACCTAAAGTGTTCTTGATCGAAGATACGCGCTCGACTGTCGACTTGCATGAAAAATACTCATGGAAAATACATGAAAATTTGGTCCTAGTGATGAAATATACTATTTCAGAGTTCGGAAATTGAACGGGAAAAGAAGTCACGAAACTTTTTCAATTCAATTATCAATGTCCTGGGGGCTTCACAATGAATAGAATGTTTCTTAATATTCCGATCGTTCCTGAATTCGAATTACAAGGAAATAAAGCAATCAAGCATCCTCCCCACCACCCCCACCCAACCCGAACCGAAAAACGATCACCCTCAGACTCACTTAAAAAAAGCATTTGGTACTAGAAGCCAACCAAGTATTCAATTCTATTCCATTCCATTTTATTCTATTCATTTAATTTCATTTCATTTTGTCCATCTTATTTGATTTGATAATAAAATAATGTAATTCATACTTCTAAAACATGTATTACATAACACTTATTTTATTTTATTTCTAATTTTAATCTCAAAAGTTTGTTTTATATAAGAAAATTAAACCACTAATTACTTTTAAAAGTGAAACTATATATATCACTACTTATTCATCCACTGTGAAATGTGATGAAAACCAAATAGATACTTTTTCGAACAAACAAATGCGTACAGCAAAAATTAAATATATTAAAAGTCTGGGATCCTTTTGACTTTGTAGTTACTAAAAACCAGTACCTTTTCACTAATCCTCTTTAGGAGTAATTAGTACCAAATTATGTTAATTCACTGTTAGACCAGTATTTGCTCTAATTTTCACATAATTTATCAGTAGGGGTGGAAGGTGAGTCCTGGGCCAGGAGGAGTCCCCCCCCGGGACAAAGGATCAGGAGGAGTCACTCCCCCCCCGGATTTTTTTCGCAGATTTTTTCGCGGATTTTTTTTGTCGCGGATTTATTTTTCGCGGATTTTTCTTTCGCGAATTTTTTCGCGAATTTTGTTAAAATCTTTTTTTCGATTTTTTGCAAAATTCATTTTGCAGATTTTTTGCGATTTTTTTACAGGTGGATCATTAAGTCATAAGTCATAAGTCACTCGTTTCAATAGTTTACAACTTTGAACACGACAATCAACAACATCAGTAAAAACAGATAAAAATCACACTACACATGAAAGCACAAACTCAAAATCCATATAGTCTTGTTTTACTGTATCAGAATAAAACAAAAGACTAAATAAATAAATAATAATAATAAAATAAACATCATTCCATTGAGTAGGTCACCCGACTTATTAGGCAGGGACTCTCTGCAAGAAAATATTCTTTAACCTTTTTTTTAAAAGTTATTATGTTATTTTCTGCCCTGATTTGAGCTGGCAATTTATTATAAATCCTTACACATAAATAAGAGGGCCCTTTCTCAAAAAGTTTTGTCGAATGACTAATTACTGACAGCATGTTTCGTGATCTTGTAGGGTATTTATGAAAGTGTCCGTTAGTTACAAACTCAAACCAATTTTGTTTTACAAATACACACACCTCATACCCAACAAGACCCGCTAACGTCAAAATATTAAAACGTTTATAAAGGGGTCTACATGACTGAGATTTGTTAAAACCACCCATTGCTCGCAGACACCATTTCTCAAGAATAAAACCCTATTAAAATTGTGAATGCTTAAGAAACCCCAAAACATTATCCCGTATCTAAGGACGGACTCAACATGTGAGAAATAAACTGCTCGCAAGATCTCAATACTACACACCTTTGAGAGACGTCTTAGGGCATAACACATGGGTTTTAGTCTCTTGCATACATACTCAACATGAGAGTACCAGGTTAATCCACTATCAACGTGCAATCCAAGAAATTTATGTGATGTTACTTCATTTATTGTTGTAACTCCTAATACTATTTGATCACAGTCTGTTATTCTTTTATTTTTGCCCAAATAAAATTCAATACAATCTGTTTTATTATTGTTTAGTTTAAAATTATTTAAATTAAACCAATAATTGATACTTGACAGTTGATCGTTCACAACTGATACAAGTTGCTGCTCAGTTTCTCGTGAAACACACAAAGAACAGTCATCAGCAAACATGAGTAAATCAAGATTTTGTGAAACGTTAGGGAGGTCATTTGTGTAACAAAAATAAAACTGGGCCAAGTATTGACCCCTGAGGGACATTAAATCGGATTAGGTGTAGGCTAAGAGGGCAGAGCGTGAAACGCGGAATGAATGTGGCCCTGTCTGGGTCACAACTACATCTGTCACTTATCTCTCTCGGGTTGGGTCCTACGCCTTCTCCACCTTATTACTCCTCCTGTACGATGCCTCATTGATAAGGCGTAGGCTAAGAGGGCAGAGCGTAAAACGCGAAATTGATGATGGTAGTCTGGGAAATTCACCCTTATTTTGCAGATGAATCATGATTTATTGCGATATAATTTTCAAAAGGATTGGCAGCTGAACTATTTATAAAACGATTTAGCAAGAAATAAAGGTTTGTATAGAGTTAAATTGAATCACGTTGAAATAACATTCGATTTTTATCGGTATATAAAAATAAAACTTAAATACTATGATCAGAAGAATGATTTTGATCAATTTAAAAGTAAAGGAAGGTAGTTTAAGTCATATTATGTTTTAAAAACAACAAAAATCCTCCTTTAGTGGCAGCGGAGTCATGCGTGAATGTGTAATAAACAACTTTGCTAAAGAAAAATATAGCGCTAAGATAATGAAAAAGAAACATTTACCTGCTAGAGTTTATTTTATATTTATATAGATACTGATCATACTCATTATAAAATATTTTTAAATGTTAACATACAACTATTTACAAATTAATATGATTTTCCACTCTTCATCAATCATTCTTATGCAACAGCCAGATTTCACTGAAAACAGCAAACCTGCTTACTCCACGAATTTCTAATGCAAACATAGGTATCTCATCAACAAATAAACTATACTATCTAGTTTAATCATAATTTAATTGGCAAATTAGTGAGATATAAATTTGTAGTCATCTTCCACAAGAATATGGGGGATGACTGATTGATTACGCAGGTTTGCTGTAATGAGGCCGACTAGATATGGGGTTTAATGCAAATATAAATAGACCACAACCCTGTATTTGCTGTGATGTCTGAAAACACGATATAGGCACGGTGACTATACCTCCCACAGTAACGCATTTTCCCACAAGAATAGTTTGATGTATGATTAAACTTTATCAAAATACTGTTTGCCTCACCTTATTGCTCCTCCTGAGCGTTGCCGTACCTTATTGCTCCTCCTGAGCGTTATCTCATTGATAAGGCGTAGGCTAAGAGGGCTGAGCGTGAAACGCGAAATTGATGAAGGTAAACTGATATTGGAAGATATAGGGGGATGTATCAATTCATTACACTTCTCTCCGCACAGATTTGATAAACACATCTGGTAAATAAGGCTGGAGATTTTCCCTAGAGTGCTGGACGTCCCACGGTTGGGCGTAGCTGCATCGCAGGTGTATCGACAAAAGCCATCCTCTTTCGTGTGTTCTGTACTGTCTGAGGTCCATGCGCTTTTTTAACATAACCTATAAAATGTTCCAGTAAACTTCCTATGTATTTAATAATCAGCACGTTACTGTACTGTTTGACAGTAGTGATAATGCTTGGTTCAAAGCTAAAGAGATTGCTCAAATCCTAGGCTACTCTAACCCACAAAAAGCAGTCAGAGACCATGGTAGAGAAAAACACCGCATAAAAACGCCGGAAGTGCTAGTCGGACTCCCCTTCCCCGCCCCGCTCCATGGGGTGAACGAAACGTTCACCCCTTTGAATTTTCAATTCCAAACAGTAATGTGTAATTTAATATGTAATATGCTTTGTTATAATAGCATCGAACAATTTCGCTCAGTGATTTCCCATTTGATTTCATGCATTTTGACTTGATTCATTCTGTTTCATCTTGATAAGACACACCTGTTCTAAGGACAAAATGGTTGAATTCATTTCCATCTGAAAAATAAAAAAGTGTATGCCGTCCTGGGCAAGTTTGATAGCTGGCACATAATGAGGACTGGTGAAATGCACCGTCTTATGCGCACCATGTATGTAGTTCTCTCTGTCAACATTGATGATCTTCAAAAGAGGCACTGTAGTGTCACCTATCATCTGCGGTTTAATCAGATCACCATACACGTACATGTGTGTCGTCAGTCCCTGAATTACTAATGTTTAGTTCCTCCCTTGGTTAGGGGGAGATTTTTGCTCCCCCGGAATTCCGGTATAGTTTTCCAATATTTTTCTCTAACATGACCTCTGATTGCTTCTTTAGGGTTAGCGTAGCCCAAGTTTTGAGCCATCCAATTGATCCTCCCTAGCTTTGAACCATGGGTTGTTTGGTCCACCACCTCCACCACCTTATTGCTCCTTTTGAGCGTTGTCTCAATTTTTGCTTCTCCTGGGCGTTGCCTTACCTTATTGCTGCTCCTGAACGTTGTCTCATTGATAAGGCGTAGGCTAAGAGGGTAGAGCGTGAAACGCGAAATTCATGAAGGTAGACTGATATTGGAAGATAAAGTGGGATGTTTCGATACATCCCCCTTCGTCGATGATATTTAAATCATAACACTCCTCTCCGCATAGATTTGATAAACACATCTTTTTAATAAGGCTGGAGTTTTTCCCTAGAGTGCTGGACGTCCCACGGATTGGCGAAGCTGCATCGCAGGTGTGTTGAAAAAATCCACCCTCTTTCTGAGAATGTTAATAAAACATAACGAAGGTCTTGGGTTGGGAAGCTCTCGGCGGGGTGTTTCCCACAGGCTATTGCAGCTGCAGCCCAGGTGTTGGCACAAAAAACAGCCCTACTCTAACTAATTCGGAGAAGGGTCCGTTGTTAATGATCCACCTGTAAAAAAAGAAATCGCAAACAAATTCTGCAAAAACATTTTGCCAAAAAAGATTTCGAAAAAAACTTTCGCAAAAATTGTAGCAAAGAAATTCGCATACAAATTCCGGGAAAAAACTCCGCAAAAAATCGCGCGAAAAATCCTCGAAAAGAAAATCCGCAAAAAAATACGGGGAAAAAAATCCGGGGGGTGACTCCTCCTGATCCTTTGTCTCGGGAGGGACTCCTCCTGCTTCTCCTGGCCCAGGACTCTCCTTCTATCCCTACTTTTATCGATTGAAAACATGTTTCGAAACACGTCTGAACCGAGTTACAAAGTAGCATTACTTAATTTTAATGCTACAATCTGTTTGAAAAATTTAACTTCATGTCCATTTTCATGTTAAAACACTCAATGCCTTATTGGTATTCAATAACAAATCACACTCTATGTACACTACTATAAATACATGCTGTAATGCAATGACTACTATAAATACATGCTGTAATGAATAATAATTATAAATTTTGATTATATACGCAAAACTCCATAATAAACAAGCTAAAACAATAGAAACGATCGGTCAGTAAATATATTTTCAAGCTATGAATATAATAAAAAATTCTTGAAAATATATAAAAATAAATAATATAGATCAAAATAAATATTCAACATTTGTTTTCTAAATCTACAAATAGAATCACACAACTAATTTATCTTTTATATGGCAATGCATTATAAATCCTATCCCTTAAAGGGGGCCCAACAGTTGATCGACATGTTAGTTGCTCGCATGGACAGTTGGTAGGGTTTTAGGAAATAAGTATAAATAATTAAATATAGTCCTGAAACCCAATGATCGACATGTCAGTTACTCGCACGGACAGTTGGTCGACTTTTAAATAAATAAATGTAATAACAGATTGGCTACTTGCTGGATGTACCAATTGCTCGCGCCCCCACGCTGCCTTTCATAGAAGAGTGGTGAGGGAGAACTTCTAGCGGAAGAGCATAGCCTCACCACGAACCCAATGTTAGATCGGCCGCAAGTAGGACCACGTAGGACGCAGGTGTGGCAAGAAATTTTTGAACCTTGTAACAAAATTTCCCTGATGTTACGGCGTATAGTGCAGTTCCGACGGCAACGCTGGCTACGTTACTCTCTGGATTGTGCTCCTACCTTTTGGCGCTTTGGAGAATTACGTCCAACCAACTTGTTACGCAGTAGAACACCACATAGCATCATTTGTTTTGGTCAGTCGTGATTTTAAAATCTGAACGCGTCCATTGAACCGTTTGCTGCACACACTAGCAGCAAAAAAGCGACACGCACCTTCTGAAGTTGAGACTTTGTAGATGTGATGGGAGGAAAATATCGATGTTTCGATACCGAACTGAAATACCGATATCGTTTGGGTACTGTACGAACACTGTATATCGATATCCACATCAGCAAATCGGTACCAGATGTTTTTCTAAGAAGAGTAAATATTAGTTTTTATCTCGCTTATTTTCTATATATTAATACGCTAGGGTACTTTTCTTCACATTCTTAACTCGATAACAGGTGAACGGATTTTAACGTTTGAGGTGTCAAATTAAAGGTATTTTTACGTAGATTTGCCAATACGTCTCATAATTTTGAGAAAAGACATCACTTAAATACAGTAAAGGGCTGAATTTTCGGAACTGTCGCGCTATCCGACGGCAGAACTATAAACTATATGTTGATTTAAAGTACGTTATTCGAATTATTCTCAGATGTTATCATCCGTTAAGGCCGGGTCACACTAGGCTGGTTACCAGCGCTAGTTACTAGCAGCTAGGAAAATAAAAATAAACAAATAAATACAAATATGGCGAGCTACTAGCTGTACAAGCTATTGTCAATATTTACTTTACGTCTGTAATAAAACAAAAAAGTACAATCACTGGAGTTAATTTTAACCAGCTGATATTTAACTACAGTAAAAGTGAAATAAAAGGATGAACTTGGCAGTAATTCCTAGGAGGTCTAGTTATGGTAATAGACCTACCGGAGATACCACTACTGGCTTTTAAGGCTCAAATTGGTATTACATTCCACCTATCCCTTTTTCTGGAAGTAGATGTGTTGCCTTTTGGATTATGTAAAACTACAAAATGCAACCTGCCGTATAGCTCCAGACAACACATCATGGTTCCAAGCCTAAATAAATGTTAAAATGCAACCTTCAGTAATGAGATTTTTATACCAAACAAACATTTCATTAATGGGTAATTGAGTTATTGACGAAGCACTTGTCTGTTACAAAATGTTATTCATGCCTAATATTAAACACCTTATCAATATTATTATATCATACAATGATCATTAAATCAATTCAAATTTACACATTTAGAAGTGATTTTTAAGAGTGAAAGTGAAAAATTCAATTTTTTGGCTTATCCAGAAAATTGTAAATGTCCAAATATATTAAAACCACTAGCAAACCTAGCGGATAAGGTCTTAACTATAATTTGTTTCCAACACTGTTTAAATCTTGATGAGATACATAAGCTAAAACACCTGATAATTATTAATTTGCCGCTACTATCAACCAGCTTAATGTAACCATTCTGTTTTGCTAGAACTAGCAACATTTGTTGTGGTCAGACTAGATTTTTTCCTGCTTTTTAATAGCAGTTGGTGACCAGCGTAGTGTGACCCAGCCTTTATGAGATGTTTCCTTTTGTTTGCTTACAACTGAAGTAAATTTTCATTGGGTAAAAACCAACGAGGTATATATCTATAGAGGTCTCGTCTGGGTTGAAAACCTGTGCATACATGCTGACCACCTTTTTGACCCTATATACCCTCCGGTATCCATGGCAACAATTTTTTTAACCAATGAATTTATTTCTTCACAAGTTATGTTAGTCTTTATTACTCTTTAAAAAGATGATTTGTTTACAAAAATATCCTTCAGGGAGGCTTTAATTTTTAACACGAGACGAGAGATCTATATTATTTAATTTCGTTGGTACATACTTGCTCGGGGTCAGGACAACTAGTATATTTCAATACTATTTGGCAAGTCGCTTAATTTGGTTGTGGCCAAGGTGATACTGGACACTACTGGTTTAAATGATTACTACAGTACAGTACTACATGTACTACAGTACTACAGTACAGTAGAAGTGATCTACTACTGGTTTAAATGGATTACCGTTAAAAAAATAAGCTCTTATGAACTAAATTTCAGTATGTCACCAAATCTTCTGGGTTTTGTAGCGTCCTCTGCTCGGTAATGAAACTAATGAATCATGTTTATGAAAGAGCTCCAAGAACAATAAGACTTGCTTGCAAGAAATATAAATAGTTTCGATTTAATTTATCATATCCGCTTTCAATATTAAATCGCGTTTCAATCAACATTTTATCTATTATAAGATATTTTCCGTTTTAACTCCACAACAGCAAGAACAGATAATTCAGATATTGAACTTTATGGGCGGCCAGTACCCTTCAGAGCGTAACTGAAGAAAAACCTTATGCCCAGCTACGTTCAGAGCCAGATAGGGTCTGTAGACCCCTAGGCTCAACATAAGGTGCCTTGCCGTCCACCATCAAGGTAAACTACATTTTTTGGAATATGGTTTTAGGTTTTTATGGTTTATGTGTGATGCTGGCCACCTTATGGATCGGGTCCCCAAGCAATTTTCTATGTAGCCTATGCCTAAATCCAGCCTTGAATACGAATTAGGGCATACATTTCGATAGCTCAATCGTTATAATGTGTTCATAAATAACGGAGGAATTGTCTATCAAAATATTCCTTATAAGTTATATATATATATATATATATATATTTATGTAAATAATATTTGATATAATTATAACATATTATGGGAACGAAATAATACCAAGCCATGTCGTTCCTATTTTTATTTAGTGTCATATAACTTCAGTCACATTAACGGGTAAATTGTTATCATACGGACAATTTTTGTTGTAAGTGTTGGTATCTCTGCTCAGTGACGATCAGCTCCATGCTACATTACTCCACTACTAGGACACGCCTACAGCTATGAACGGAAGTGAACTGTTCCTGTTATTCCGCGCGTATATCCGCCTCTCCCCTTTCTTCGAGACAAGGAGTGGGGGGCGCGAGCAACTGGTACATCGAGCAAGTATCCCATCTGTTATTACATTTATTTATTTAAAAGTCGACCAACTGTCCATGTGAGCAACTAACGTGTCGATCAGTGGGTTTCAGGACTGTATTTAATAATTTATACTTATTTTCTAAAACCCTACCAACTGTCCCTGCGAGCAACTAACATGTCAATCAGTGGGTTTCAGTACTATTAATATTTATTTTTAAAAAGTCGACCAACCATCCCTGTGACTAACTAACATGGCGATCAACAGGTAGGCACCCCCCTTTAAATTTAACGGGGTGTTGACTCCCAAATGAGCTCGAGAGAAGAGGGGGGAGAACAATAGACGGCAGCGGGAATTATGTCGAGTTGTTGAGGTAAATTTAACCTCGTTTAGATAAAGAGGTTTCCGTCGCCAAGCGCTCCGCTCATCAGTCGATGCAGGTAAACCAACACAGCTCCTCGCCACCGGCGCCGTTTGCTACGTAGTCGTGTTCAAATACAGAAAATAGCTCTGAATAGGAAATCTCTGTTGAGCAATGTCCACACTCTTTGAAATATCATAACCATAAAAACCTGTTTTGAACATTCTCAATTGCATCTGAAGAGTAAGTATAGTAATGATGCCAAACAATTTTACTCCCAAACACGATCGATTCCGTCTCCCCAGCGCCGAATATCCTAAGCGCCGCGTGTCCTCAGCGCCGAGCGGGCTACCTGGCATAATCTGACAGTTTTGAAAGCCGAATTGGAATTCACAAAAGCAACGAACCGTGTTAATGGTGTGTGTCCAACTGAGCATAGTAGATGATCAGCACTGGAATTACGCAATTTTTTCATACGTTTCATTGCAGACATGATATGCCTCGAAATTCTAAAGTAACATAATGAATTTTAACTAAGCTTACCGACTCTCGTACTTTTGAGATGCTCGCAGTTAACCTTGAATGACTATGTAGAGCCACTTATATATTACTAGAATGATTTGGTTTAACATTACAAATCAAGTCCAGTAATATAAAAAGCGGCCTTCTGGCTTTTTTTTAATCACTGTTATATAAACAAAATTATGCACACAAATTTTGAAAACTAATACATACTTTACACAACTTAAGTATAATAAAGGTGTTAAATCAACAAATATATTCATTAGATTATGCGATATATACAAAATAAAAATAGAATTTTATTTTTCTGACACTGGCCCATGCAATGTCCATGCAATATTGACACTGTTATCATACCTAGTGAAATTATATTTTTAGTTTGATAAAAATATGACAAATATTTACTCCTTCACCGATTAAACTCATTGAGCCCGGCATTTTAAAAGAGAAGATATTAACCCTCGTCACTTCTACATCATTGAGCAAACCCTTTGTTAATTTATGGCCTCGGCGCTGAGGAGACTAATTTGTCCTCGGTGCTGAGAAGACGCCACGAACACGATCGTACCAAGGAACAATAAAAGAGTTTGTTGACAATTATGTTTATCATAAGGTCTTGATTTATGATTGGAGGCCATATTTTAAAAAGCAGATCTTCACTTTGGCTACACATAGTTTAAAAAAGTTTTTTTTTTTTTAAACATTACTAAGATCTAACATCTAATCTTGCTAATCTCAAACATCACTATGTGGCATGATATGATAACGACATTTTACCACCGTTGCCCCGGGTACCCACTATAGTTGAAATAAACTGTTTTCGGACTTCCTGGATAAAAATATTTTACTCTCTCATAATATATATTAATCACTATATAAGACGCCGACGCAACTTGTCTAGCCTTGTTTTAAGCAACAAGAGAGATTGCTTATATTTATGAATATTTTTAAATGATCAACATACAAGAGAAACTTAAAATTACACATTCAAGTTACGATATCATTTATAGAGATTGTAAACAAAAGGGAATCTAAATTTAACCCTTGAGGGACCACAGAGCCAGGATAAGATAATAAACCTTCACAATCAAGAAATTGAGTTCTATTGTATAAGTTTGACGGAAAAAATTATTAAAGGATCCGACGAATCGAACAACTTTAATTTAGATAGAAGTATAAAAGATGATTTACCTCGACGAATGTTATTTATTTTTTTTTATTCATTTAAATAACATCATCTGTCTAAATCCTTTTCAGTTTGAAATGAAATAATTAATTGTAAAAACTTAGCAAATTAGAAACTATATAGGACTAAGAAAAACCATCTTTTGTGGACCGATGTTGTTTTCATGAGTTGTAAACTACTACAATACTGCATACGTTATCAGGTTTTGATAATATTGAAACAGGCCCATAATTAATAATTTCTTACCTCTGGCCTTTCTTAAAAATAGTGACATCTTTAGATCTCTTCCAAAGAGTGTACGTGGGAAATTGTATTTTTCATCACAAAACGAATAATGAAAAGTAAATGTGACACAAATAATACAACACAAATAATTTTTCCGTGAACACATTGGGGGTAGATTGTCTGGTCTCACTGATATTTTCGCTTTTAATTTGTTTAATGCTGAAACCTCCTTGGCTACTCACTATCTAGCTGACAGCTGACAGTGCTAGTACACGAAGGAATTTATCCATCGTTGGGTTCGGGGAGGGGGGATGGCGAATGGACTAAATCCCCCTTATACCAAGGAGAATTTGATTGTAATAATTGGGAACTATAATTGTAGGGGTGTTTCGGTTCCGGTTTCCGGTTATTGGTTTCGTCGGTTCTAGTGAAAATTGAGACCCGATGAATAAATCTCAGTTCCGGTTCCATCGGTCTAGATTGTATCGCGAAGTAAACGCTGTAAGTGACGGCCGGAGCATAATGCCGGTGTGTATGTCGCGAAGACACAAAATATCATCGATAAATGACGACCCGGACGGATATTGGCCGTCAACAACAACTGGACCACGTATATCAGCCGTAAACCGCGATTGGATCTCGTAAAATCGACTGCAGTTGACGAGCAAACAATAGATATCTGCCGTATATGACGACAGATTCATGTAACATCGGTCGAAAAAACATTGGGCCGTTTAATTCCGGCGGTTAACGCCGTAAAACATAGTTTGTAAAAGACAAAGAAATATAAAATATCGGCCGTAAACGACGAAGATCCATGAATTGTGAATTCATTAATCCATGAATTACCCATGAATTTTTTATATTTTTTAAAGTTAACTTTTGTAATGCAAATGGTATCAAGTGTAGTTAGTCCAATAAATAAGAACATTAAACAGCCAATTTATTTTCTGAGCCTGAGGGGAAGGGAGGTGGATGTTCCCTTCGCAAAAATCACCCCCCAGGCCCACTCAAAAAATCACTGCCCACTCGGAACTGAAATAGTTGGCAAAACTATCCAAAATCTGTTCTCCCTACCCCGTCCATTCGATTACAGAAGGATTAATGCTAACCACTCTTATGTTATTAATTATAATCCATACAAATTGTTGAATCAGATTTTTATAATATTTTCAGTAAAATTAATATAATATAATATAATACTATATTAATTTACTATTATTTTATATTAATTTTAAATTATGTATTTTTTAAATGCAATTGTTATATTGACCTATATTCTACTACGAATTTCTGTATAATAATTAAAAACACTAGCAAGTTTATATTTAAATGATTACGTCTAATAATATTCTTACGTGTTATCGGAGATATTATTATATTATCAAACCAGGGAGGATCCTTAATCTTAGTTTTACTTGAACAGGTACACATTAACCTACTACCTCAAATAATGACAAAAAATGTTTCAACAACATTATGTATTTTACTATATCGAAGTGGATGGCAGTTGAGAATGGCGAGAGGCCAATGGCGCTTCTGAGAAAAACCTCAGAACAAGTGCAGCCCGACGGACCTCATTTCACTTCGACCATGCGACATCCTGGTTGGTTTCATTATGCATCTTGTATAAATTGTTCCCATCTTTATCGTTAAAACTTATTAATACATATTTTTAAGTTCGATTTTTTATAATTAAATAATAGAGATCCCAACACATAGTTTGTGTTTGATAACTTCAGTAGCATTTTTTAAAGTAATCTTGGGGAGGGTGGTGCTTATCTACTTTAATTGGAGGTCACAATTCTTGCTCTCCGTTCAGACCACAAGTATGAGATATAAATAAATCCAAACAGTTTTCATTTAAAACATTTTTTATTGTTAAATTGTTGTTTTTATACAAATAATACAATTGTTTACAAATTTCACATCCATATTCGACCTCCATCCATATTTCACCTCTGGATTATTGCCTCCAGCTGTGAGGAAAACAAAATCACTAATAACCAATAATTTGTCATTGTTTATTTTACAACTCTCTAATAGGTTGACAAAAATCATTACATTTTTCCCATAGACAAGTTCAGTGGAAAATAAACAACACCAACAACTATATACAGTGGTTTTATTAACAAATTCTAACATTACCCATTCATTTTCAGCTTCAGTTTCTAAATGATAGATCCTGTTTACTTGAATGTTACCTCCCACAAGAATTAAACCCCCCCCCCACCCCTAGAAATGTTTTTACGTTTTTTAAACCTATCTCGTCGGCTAACATGATACTCATTTGAAAGTTTTTCTGCATTGTAAACCGTGTCATTGAACCACGTTTATGTCAAAGCTATTATGTACCAGTTACATCCTAAAATATTACACATCAACTCGGTAAGTTTGTTACATTAATCCTCTAACATTCTGGTAATAAACTTAGATTACATTTGATTTACCTAGTAAATTTACCCACATGGCCAATTATTATTTGAAAAAAGAGAGAATGATCGGGCCCGATGATAACCAGTGGTTGAAGTCGATCGCCTTGTACCATCCCTTATACGTAATTTACCATCTTGTATGTAAATACAGTGTAAGTGAAAATATATATTATAGACGTAGTTTATTTTATCTGGTTTAATTCTAACAACGGGTATCGTGCTACTCAAGAAGTTATTTATTACTAATCAACAAAAAATAAATTAATAACAAGCAAAATATATCATATCGAAAAATATAAACGTAAATAACAATTATTACAGTATAAATAAATGAGTACTACATTCAACCTTCTACTCCTGAGATCATGCAAGTCCGCTACCTCAGAGATAACAACAGCAGGCTGGCCTTAGTCCTTGCGGAGGGTCTCGGCATTGGTTATCCTGTCGACTTGTAGTGCAACGTGTTTGAAGTTCCGCACCTCGGCCTCAGCTGGTGACTCCCTGGAGAGTACTTTACTCTAACTTTTCGATGTAAGTTCTAAAGCCAAGTCTTACAACTCATGTTACCTCTTCTCCCTGGATCGTTTTGGTAACCCCTAAACAATTATACATAAATATATGTAGTTTTTTTTAGTTTCATATATCAAAAACCTTACCTGTCCTAACCAAAGACATATCCTTAACCGAAATTGACCAAAGATAATTATATTTGTACCATTAAGGGTACATACGAATAATTAATGTTTGCACGATTGTTTTGCCACGTCTGCAAACCATTTGAACCAGTGTAATTATGCTGGACTTCGGAATAACTAAATCAATCAGTTTATCGTCTAGTGGGTCCTGTTGCTCGCTGTCCCTGATATATAAAAGTATCGTATCATAAAAGCATAAATATTTATTTTTCCCCTCCGATATTAATATACTGATAACTACACAGAACCATTCTCTGCGATAGTAAAATAAGGACAAAACCCTATTCTGTTTTGATGATCATTAACTCATTTTTGTAGGCTGACAAAACAGTTTTTAGCTAAGTTAAATTATGATTTTTATTTTGCTATTGTTTAACGGTATGAAGAAACCCTAAGCTCCATTACGAATTAAAACTCAGTTATACCCCAGACTTATTTATTTATTTTTTAAATATGGATTTAAAGCAGATAATAGAAGAGCAGAGCAATTCCAATAATCAATTGTTTTTTTATTTACATTATGCTGAAACTTAAGTTTCGGCATCATGTGAATAAATCAACTGTCAAAAATACAGTGCAACTGATTACTCTTCTTCCAAAAGATTTGCATTGAAACTTTGAAATCCTGTGGGGCGTAGTTATTAGGTCCGATGTAAATTACAATGAGTTTCTGCAAATCTACACGTCATTACATTTCCAAAGGTATGCGTGAATTCCTCCTACAACCCACACACGCTGAGAAAAGCGTACTACAGTGTTTGTGCTTGCCTATTAACATAATGATTAAACTTTTAAAAATCAGTAAAACTCTAATTATAACGTAGATGGCGTTGAAACTTAATTAACTTACTTAATATACCTTGTTTGACTGACGGTGAACTAACTGGATTCCAGTTTCCACCTAAGGAAACCCTGAGGAGGGCAGCAAAGACATACGTGTGACAAGTGAATTAACGAATACAAATCCATAAAAAGCATGGAGTTTATTTTTATAAGTTATTTATTTCGTAAATTAGTTCTTATTCTTGCTTACACATCAAGCCTAAGACACAAATGCGTTTAAACTTGTTTTTATAATGCACTGTAAAAATGAGATTAACATTTGGTGGTGCATCTTTGCACTACACATGCTTGTTAACATTTGGAATTGGCAATATCTGAATCCAATCGGAAAGGCAGCAGGCTTAAATGAAATATTACCAGAATTTTTAAAATATTTGGGAACCCAAGTTAAACAGTGGCTTCTTGCAGTTTTCTACTCCATCTTAGATACCGGTGAAATGCCTGATATGTTCAAAAATAGTAGCTGTCCTCCTGAAGCTCGGAAAGGAACCACAAAAGCCTGAGAGTTATCGCTCTATAGCTATTCTGAGTGTCTGTTATAGGTTGCCTGAGAGGCTAATCAATAGAGTTGACCTGCAGAGTAGTTAATGCCAGCATCCCTGTAGAACAAGCTGGATTTAGGCCTGGTTGCAACTGCTGCGACCAGGTTCTAGCCCACACTTCATTCATTGAGGATAGCTTTGAAATGAGACGAAAGACCTCTGTTGCTCTCATAGACCTGAAGACCGCAGCTTATGACACTGTCTGGAGACAGGGCCTTCTAGTTAGGTTTTATAGTCTATTCCCATGTCCTTCCCTATCGCGTCTCCTTAACTCAATTCAATCTAATGAGTTAGTCTAGGGAGCAGGGAAAGTACTTTTAGGCAATTCAAGGATGGCCTGCCACAGGGGTCAGTGCTTTCCCCTCTGCTATTCAATGTGTACACTGCTGACATTCTACTTACTTGGTCCAGGAAGTTCATCTATGCCAATGATATTGTCTTGGCATATCAGTACAAGAAAACACAGCAGGCTGAGACGACACTTGCCAACGACCTTTCGACCCTCAAAGAATATTTTAGAACCTGGAAGCTAAATCCAAACCCAACAAAAACTGAAGTCCCATGCTTTCATCTAAATAATAGGTTGGCCTACCTAAAACTTAAAATCGTATTCGTCGGTGTAGAGTTCACGAACAATAACCAACCTATACCTGGGTGTCACTCTAGATCGGTCTCTCACCTACAAAAGCCACTGAAAAAATACTGCAGACAGGGTAAGAACCAGGGCTAATATTGTACATAATATTGTGCGCTGGGTCTACATGAGGAGCCAGCGCACAGGTTCTGCGCACTACAGCGTTGTCCCTGGTCTATTTGACGGCTGAATACTGGGCTCCCGTGTGGCTTAACTGTGTCCGTGTTCAAGAGATCCACGTCCACACTGAAAAACTCAGAGTTTAACCGAGACTGAGTTAAAATCTATTGGGTCAGCAGTAACCAATTGTTGGTTACTAGCAACTAGTGCCGCACGGTCATTAGTAACTAACTTAAGATAGTCAAAGTATGTACGGTTATTCGTAACCGAGTGGTTTGTTACTGCTAACAAATAGTTTATTTGACCTACTAATGCCGGTTAAACATAACCTTACAGCATGACAAACACCAACCTAGTGTCCTCTGTGTTAATTTGTACTGAGCAGAAGTAGTTGTCAATAACCCATTGATTTTTAATATTTTACCCTGTACTCGGTGGGAATTTGACTAACACATCGGTGGAAACCAACCTGTGGTAGTGTGATGGGTCTTTCATAACCGTCTTAGCTAGGTTAGCATCATGGTTAAATTAGTTTTATTGAGCTTTGAGATGTTGGCAACTACTGTTTCTCTGCAGAGAGATCAGATCAGAGCAAAAGTGAGCGGTGAGTGCGTCATAGAATACACGCAGGTCATAGGTTAAAAGTTAAAACACCTCATGTCTCGTGGTTTTAACTTTTACTATGTTCTTTTTCAATGATTATGAAGATGTGAGGAACTTTCTGACCAACTGGAGTCTGGACTCATATATTTCATCATTTGAAGGTACGTAGATTATGGCCTTCTTGTTGTTTCAGGTTAGGAATTCAACATTTAATGTCTGTCTACTGAATATGGATTCAGTTTGGATTTATTAATTCAGCTCTATTTGAAAATTAACTAAAATGCAGTTATTAAAATAAATATCAATGAAGTTGTTAAGAATGTTTTATCTTAGGTTAGGTTAGGTAGGTAGGCGAATTCCCCTTTAGGGCTAAGGTAGGGCATACAATATCCCACTTTAAGGAAATTCTTAAAAACCTCATTAATATTGGTTTTAAAAACTGTTTTTTAAGCTAAATTTTAAATAGAGTTGGATTGATAAAACCAGATTGAAACCATAATCAGCAGAATGTTGAATTCCTAACCTGAGACACCAAAATTAAGAAAGTCGTTATCAACGTAAATTAAAATTATGAAATATACGAGCGAAGGTCAGAAGATTCCACATATCTCCATGATCATCGAAGTCGAATATGGTAAAAGTTAAAACCAAAAGGCGTAACGTGTTCTAACTTTTAACCCAGCTGCTCAGTTACAATTACCTACTTGCTGGGTTAAAGTGACCCTGCTGCTCGGTTGGAGTAACCCATTAACCTGGTTAGAGTAACCCGTTAGCTCAGTTAAAGTAACCCTGAAGATTAGTCAAAGTAACCTAGCTGCTAGGTTAAAACAACCAACTTTATCAGTTAAATCAACTAAAAATCTACTTGGTCATTTATGACCTACAGTACTTGGTCAATGGCTTTACCTACTTAGACGGTCATTACTAACCCATAATCACTGACCCATTTCACAAGGTTACTGGGAACCAATCAACTCGGTCGGTGCTATATTTACCCTAAAACTCAGTAAATATCAACCTTTTTCTCAGTTCAGACTAACCTTTTGGGTTTTTCAGTGCAGCTAAATATGGCCAAGAGGGCGATCAGTGGTACACTTACGGCAACCCCTCTCCCCTGGCCCCAGTCTTGTGCATGTTTAAAGTGGTAAAACCCCAAAAATCAGTTGATTGGGAAAGGTGTTTCCTGAGATCGTTTTAAGTATTATTAAGTAGTTTCTAAGAGCAAAATAAATTTTGGAAAAACATTTAAGAACTGTTAGAAATACCCATTATAATGTAATTTTATTAATATATTAATTTATACAATAAACTAAGCTTTTAATGTAAGGCTTTTTAATAAACTGAGAACATTTTAGTACTAATTTTGAATATAGTTTGAAACGATTAGAACGTAAAGGGGATTAAATGAGAAATAGGTTTGAAGCGTTTCAACAGAATTCATAAATAAACTAAATCTTTTAAAAGCGATATTAACATGCAGTGCCACGAAAGCCCAACCATGGGAAACAAAGCATCCATTTTCCTGGATAAAAAGACCAGACCGTTTTTTAAATAGCTACTATATTTTAAAATGCTTTTACATTAAACGTTTTATTTTGTAATTAATTAATTAAAAACATAACAAAACACTATTAATTATTAACTCTAATTAAATATATATTTATATACCTACATTTTTAATTCATAAAGTTATATATTAAGAACTAAGATTCGTTTATTGAGCAAATGGATGGAATATAAGTAATTGATTGTATTTTGTACGATTAACACTGTACTTAAATTTAGGTTTTTTTAGGTCAATGTTTACCTTAAATTAAGTTTTTTGGATTTTTCATAAAAAAACATAAATGTTAAAAAAGATTACTGACTCTGACTCTGACTCATGATCAAGGTACACTATGACCAAGGTACAACACTCTCCCCTACTATTAACTCCTGAATCAAACAGTATATGAGAAAAGCTCATGAAGTTAGGCCTACATACCAGTAATAGTGAGGATTACGAAACTACTAGAAACTTTAGTGCGCTCCTGTACTTCGCAAATTCTTGAATCCTTTCAGGTCTTTCACACAACTAACATAGACTTCGTTAATATTAAATTAAAAAGCTCTCGAGCTCTATTGCTATGTCCCCTTTTACTATAAATCAGTAATATTTTCTGAATAAATTCAAATGCACATTTCAGAATATTTTTATCACATTTTAACGTAAAGTCTGAAAAAATCAGGAAGGCCACACTGTCGGACGAGCAATAAAACTGAGTTTGTGGGCATGGAATTGGAGTTAGGATAGGGATGATGGGGAGAGAGATATTGCTGCTTTGTTATTTATTTCTGTTAGCAGTTTATAACGCATGAAATCTTTTTTTATAAAAACTTAACAATAAATTAGTTCCAAAATTTGACATAATATTTTGCTTACAAATCTTTTAATAAGACTATTATTTATTCCAGAAATCCATACACTGACTCGAGTTTTGATTTCCCGACAAGTAAGTGTTAGAAATAGGCCAAGGAAAATACAATATTGAGTATACAAGGATGATATCTGGACAATGTGTTCTAAATTTCTTCTCGATATTTGTTAAAAGACATAGCGTCTTTTCCAAAAAGGTGAAGTGAGATTTCGATCTCATGTTTGATGCCCTTAGTTTTTATACGGAAAATTACGTTGTTTGCATATGAAACGTCTCATGAAAGTAACCAACGTCAAAGTGTAATTTTATCCAAATATATAACAATTTAGAATATGTGTAGCGACTTCAAAGAATTTAAAAATATTATTATAATTGTCATCAATAATTTACTGATTTTCATAAACGCCACTAATCTTGAGTGGAGTTTAATAATAAAATGCTGTTATTTGTATTATCAATAAGACTGGTTGCGGAGAAAAGTTGAAAATGCATATTTTGTTAGTCAAAGTCAAAGTCAAAGTCTTAGTCAAAGTTGTTTCGTTGGTTTCTAAAAACTCAGTAAATACTGTAGTAACAATTACCCCGAGGTTACATTTACAAATCCCAATCAAATTTGCCATTTAATCATGTTTATCTGAATATTAAAAAAATGTAAATAATAATACTATTGACGGATAACTCACTCATTTATTACCAACAGTTTGGTTTCCACATCCTCATGAGATAAAAGCATGACTCAAAAGAATAGCTTGTTCAATTTTAAAAGCTCTATTACATAGTGCCAATTTGTTTAAAGGAGTAAAAATATGGAAACAAATTAAAAGAATAATTGTATGAAACCTATTTCGTTTAAATACACTACTTAATATAAATCCTCGTATTTAAATATCTACTGCCATTATGCAACACAAATATAGGAGGTGTTTATTAGAGCTTCGAATTGATGAGGGGGGTATACATTGAATGTAAGTGCGTTATACGCATAGCACCTTTATGTCTTTATTCCAAATATAAGTGAAATCAGATTAAATATAATGCCAAGAAAGACATAAGTATAATGACGGCTGTTTTATAATGAGGCGGCAAAAGACCAACTGACACAACGTAGAAAAGTTAATATCAGAAAAGCGGATTTTGATGTAATTTTTTCAATAAAAACAACAGGACGATTTTATATATAAAATAAAAGTTCAGTTTGTAGCAATAATTACTATGAAGGTGGCCAAGTCACGGTTCAAAATGTTCCAAAAGTAAGATTTAAACATCTATATATGAAAATACCTGCACACGTTGACTCAGGTTTTCAGCTTAGTTGTCCCTAGACGCCATAGCTTTTGCAAGCCTGCACACGCTTGGCGCAAATCTAATAACAAACACAACTAAAGAATAACAGCATTTTTCGCAAATAAAATTGGGGAAAGATGTGCGTGCATGTATTTGAAATATATAAATTCTATGCCAAACCTAACAGTAAATAATCAATCAAACTGATTTTGTGAATTGACAATTATGGCTAAGTAGCATTAAATATCATGTATATAAGTAACACTATGCATACAATTATACGATGTGAGTTAAACAATACACATACGTTGAAAACGTAATCTTTGCTGTTAAGTGAGGTATGATACGACACATAAATGCTTAAAATAATGTTAAATTATGATTTTGTTATTATACTTTATGATATCACAAAAATATACTATAAAAGGTAACTTCATATAAACACTAATACGGAACTTGAAAACATAATTGGTCTTGCATCTACAATTGGTCTTGCAAGTGATACAACTGATAAAACACTATATAATTTATGCAATACATTTATCATGTAATAACTTTGTAATGAAATAATTTTGTGATGTAAACATTATTTTGTGAAGTAGAAATTCAGAACACAAGACAAGCAGGAAAATTCAGAATCGATTGAGCAAGTTGGTTTTGCAAGTCAAACCAAATTCGCGATTTTCATGTCCCATAAGGGGTCAGAATTGGCCTGAATGGTTTAGACTCGTGTTATGTCAGTCCAAGGATTCGAAGCGTTTTACCTTAAGTGGGGGAAACCTTTACTGAAGAATTAACCATAAGTAGACTGACATACTGACTGTGCTTAGTATTGAGGTAAATTAAGTGTTGGTTTAAGTTAAAGGGAATTCGAAGTTTTAATAAAGTAAAATCGCAAGCAAAACCTACAAACGTTTTACTTTGAGAGAAGTTTTTATTTATTCATTTATTTATTTGTTGACTGAGAAGAATTATGTAATTTTGTTTAAAATAAAAGCCAAGAAAGTTTATTTCGTTTTAGGGAATTTCATCTACAGGGAAGAAGCTATTACCGTAATCGGCGTGGTAAGACCTAAGCCCGGGGCCATGATAACTTTTCGTTTTTAGGTACCCAGATGCTAAAAACACCATTCGTTCAAAACTGAATGAATAAATAAATATACATATTACATATATACACATATTACATATATACAGGGATAGGCAAAAGTATGGATAACCTCTGTTAACTTTTCAACGAATGGGTCGTGATAGGAAAACATAACACAGCACACCTCTATATTAAAGAGACACTTCTTGGTCCGTGTCACAACTTCGCCCATGCCCATACGATTGGAAATTTCGGGTGCAGCGCAAGATTTTTAAATGCAAAGCCCCTATTGAATGATACCTTATTTTGAAGGTATTTATCAAAGGAAAATAAAGGTGAAAACTAGAGGTTTATCTCAAGCCAGTACAAAATGGTATCGCTCAATGGGGCTTTACAATTAAAAGTCTTGGGCTGCCCCAAAAATTTCCCGTGATGGAGGCAGGGGCGGAGTACTGACACGAACCAAAATATTGTGTTTTTCTTTATTATAGAGGTGTGTTGAGTATTGTTTGTCTATCTCTCCCCATTGAAAAGTTAACAGGGGATATCTACACTTTTGCCTAACAATAACTTTCGAAATCATTATTTCATTATTTCAAAAAATTGTCCGATTTTGACTTACTGATCTTATGACTTTAAGTTCGAAAACCAGATTGATCGACCATCCAAAGGGGTATTTATTTGGGGGGGTTTACTCCAAAAATGTGTTTTTAGAATGGTTTACATAAAATCTTTTAAAAAGTCAAATTTTTGTTTTCACCATTGCATTTAGCTAAAAAAAACACATAAAATTTAGTATGTTGATCATTGCCCTAGTCAATTGGTTGCAGAGATATTGACAGTGCCGAATACAGTACATTCTTATGGAGAAAAAGAACAATTTTATATCTCTCTTATTTAAGAACGTATACTGACTAAACTTGGAATATGGCTGTATCTGGTTGTGGTCTATTGTTGTTTAGGCAAAACAGAATTTTCACCAATGGCTTCCGTATCAGCAAACCTGCAAATCAGCCCCTATGATATTCTTGTGGAGAATAAGTACAGTTTTATATCTCCCTTAATTATGAACATAAATTAATACAACTTGGTATTTGGCTTCACCTAGTTCAGTTATAAAAACCGATTTAAAACCCCATTTTAATGATCCTCGTTACTGCAATCCTGCAAACTCAGCAACCATTTTATTCTTATGGAGAATAATTAAAATGGGATACATTGCTTATTTATGAATATATATTGTATATTGATGAAACTTGGTGTGTGGCTTCACTTAGTTACATTGTATTGATACTGTATTTGCATAAAACAAATTTTTATTTTCCGTGTTTCAGCAAACCTGCGTACTTATCTGCAATTTTATTGTTATGTAGAATAATTAAGATTTTATATATCGCTTATTTGTGAATGTATTTTTATGAAACTTGGTAAGCGGATTTATGCGGTATTAAGACATATGTATGCATTGGAAATTCGCTGAGTAAGCAGGTTTTATGAGACGAGGGTATTTATACCTATAAAAGGCAAAGCCCCCACTCACTCGCTCATCACGAATTCTTCTGCTTCCTATTTAGCTAGAGAGTTGGAATTTTCTACACTGATTATTTAGGCATCAAATAGGAAAACCAAATGGTTTTCATCCTGATCTGATCTTAGGGTTTCGCCAGAGACCCCGACAAAGTTCCCATGTGTTCCTTATGGACATTCATTTTTGTTTGAGCTGATGAAAATACAAACAGCTGCTCTTGATTCGTAGTAGTTCCACGAGCCAACAACAGAATGCAGCACACACAATTGTCATAGTTTTATAAATCATTTGCGGGGCGAAGCCTGCGGTTAACAGCTATTTTTGTTTAGAACTGAGACCACTTCTTTAAGCTCAAGCTTAAGTTCCGTAGCCTGAAAATAACAGTGCTATACGTGATTGCTATATACTTTATGGCTCATATGGCGGTAAAACATAAAATACTTTGTTAATACACTTTATAAAAATAATAGTAGTTAATTTTCTTATGTTTGTCATTTACATAAATTCACGTTACTAATAATATCTTCTCAAAAGGTTTTTTTTATTTTTGTGGTCTATAAGTAGGTTGAAAATGTCGACTCTGAATTAACCCAATCCTATCCCGATGCCTGCTAGAAAACAAACAGTCTGTTACGTCGGCTCTCTTTCTCTCTTTAGTCCAGTGTAAACCCAGTATGTTTGCTTTATTCGTTTACTTTTCCGGTAAATATTTGGAATTCCCAGCTCCGACTCTGTTCTAAATTTGTAAACGAAGAGACGTTGGTTGCGAGTATCGATTGTTTGTTGGACTTTACACCGCCGCCGCCGCGCCGGTTAAACACGGTGTTCCGCGGATTGTAAAACGTAAACGGTGGTTTAACGAGAGGTGGAAGACTTTCTGGTGCTCATTTCTGACGATAACGAAGGAATCAATAACGAGCCGGTGGCAACAGATGACTACTAATGATCTGTTGAAGTTCCTGCTGGATGGAATATCTCGATAAGTTTATCTGTGGAAACAGTTTATTCACAGTTAATTCTCATTTTATCTTTGGAATCTCTGATTACACCGGGATGGTAAAAATTCGTATTCGATTTGATATTCCTTCAAAATTCATGAACAAACCAATAAATTGGTATTGAAAGTAAAATTTCATCACTACAAAATGGAGCATGGTTGAAATATGTGTATTATGAATAAGCCTGATGAAAAGAGAACTAAACTTTTTTTAGTTTATATTTCAAACTTTATGAGTATATTAAACCTTTACATGACTGAAAAAATATAATTTTTGCTTGCGCTTTACTAGCTACGCTCACAACATAAACCGTTTTATTGAAAATTTTCTTTGTCTTCATGGATGTAATACATTTGGGTTCCTTTTCCAAGACGGAAAAAGGTTACCCACCATCATTCACATTAAAATGTTGACAGAGTTAAAAAGTTCTATCTTCAGTACCTGTCTAAACTGTAGTAGACGTCTGGACACAAAGCCCCCCATCCCTAACATAAATGTTTTGCCGAACGATATACTGGCAATGGAAACTAAGCTGGATTCGAAACTGTAAATGTAAGAATAGTTCTTATTAAAATGGTCCACCGTTCAGGGATGTATATTGCAAAACAATAAACCATGTAATATTACTTCAAACAAAACACATTAAGCAAATGAACGTCTTTCACCTTTTACTTAAAAAAAAAAACAGTTATTAACTCGTCTAGGTTTGTCTAGGCCCGGCTTGGTTAATGCTAGATCGACATCAATTGGAGGATCTTTACATGTACTTTCATCCAAAATGACCTTAATATATTAGCTCTATATTTTGTAATAGGATTGAAATATGAGGTGAATTTTTAAAATCGTCTTTAATTTCATATTTTGTTTTGCTACAGTGTTTACTTATAATACATTAAACCAATATATTCAATGCCATTTAAAATTCAATAAGTTGAGATCCTAAAAACTATTCCTAACTGTTGTGATGTACCACATTAACCTAATTATAATTTGTATGTTTAAATATATCTATATGATACTTCTTCTTGGTTGTTTAATTGTTTAATATTAAATATTGACATAGTTAACATTATCTTATCTTATGTTCTAAATTGAAGGATATATATATATAACAATCAAACTATTTAAACAATTTGGTTATTCTGAAAATTTCATTGTTTCCATTATATTTAATTATATTCCATTGAATCTATGTCGCAGTAAACTGAATACTTCATCTCCAAGTCCATATTTACAATAATTCTAAAAATATAGTTTTGTTAAAACTTAGTTAATATTGCAATCCATACCAACTCTATTTATTAATGCACTGTCCTAAAATACAAATGGGCTGAGTATGAAATGTTGTATCCTTTATGGGGCCACCTGCTTATACGTTAAAATTTAACTTATAAAGTTTCCCTGCATTTACGTTTTTAACAATTGCCACGTAAATTATAGGGCAAAAAATATAATAATATCGTGCAGTAGGTTATGTCTCTATTTCAAGCTAGACTATAATAAAGTCTACTTATCCATTATTCAATGAGGAATGGAAGAAGCCATTTGTCGGATAGTGGGTTACACTTTTTAGATTTTATCACTTATTTATTTGTTGGAAAGGTTTTGTTTGATTTAAATAGATACTTTATCAAAAACACTCCTTGACCTTGGGGCAATAACGTAATTAATTGTATTTTTAAAACTTTCTTGTACGTTCTGAGTCCTATGAGAAAGTCAGAGGAAGGCTCTCAAACAAGTTAAGAGCATCTCCACAATAAGTCAAGTTAATAATAGTAAGTAGTTAATAATAGTAAGTAGTTAATAATAGGTAATAATAGTAAGTTATTAATAGTTAATAATATAATAATCAAATATTAAGACATTTATTGGTTTGCCAGGTTTCTGGTTGATAGTACCAGAAGTGCAATAAAGACAATTCACAATATTATTTATTTAGTTTATATAGTACAAACTTTCACAGAAAATGAAATACTGTTTACAGTATACAAAATATTTTAATTTTGCTTTGGTTTGTTGACAATATTCTTTCAAATTAATATTAAGTAACTTTTCCGCAAATAATATAAAATTATACTCTTTCCTACAGTTTCATTCCCACTACAATCGCTGTACTAATTTACTAATTTATTTCGAAAAGTAATTGTAAAGTTAAAATCTAAAACATATGTATATCACACTAGTTCAATTCATCATGTCTTTAGTTAAGTTAAAGTATATCATATTGTCTTACATATTTTCTTAAGTTAGTCCTGTACTTTCTTATTTCGGCCATTATTATATCGTATTTATTGCATCTACTATTAAGTCATCAATTTATTATTGGGTTGTCCGTTAATAAAGAATAAATAGCAAATTTATAAGGATCTGCCAAACATGAAGGAGCAGCAGATAAAAAAACAATCTTTCATTAAAGTTTAGGAAAATTAACCATCGAAATAAGTTAAGAAAACAACTATAAACTTGTATCGAGTTCCACTGTTTCCATGGCAACCGGCTAGTACTGGCCGAAACCTGAAAGTATTTACTTCCAAAGGTCAAGTACGGGGGACAATTTAACTGCGCTCAATTGAACTTTACATAATTGAACTCTGGAATGATAATTTGTTTTTTCAAATTTTACAATACGCAGTGTAACATTGCACCGTCGAACAAATACAATTGAAATATCTATGCAAAATTAAATTTAGCCGTAAGGCAGATAAATCTGCAACCACTTGCGATTCGTTTGGTTTATTGAAGCCCGCTAATGGGACCGCTATAAATGCGTCGACTCCTCTTCAAAGACCTTCTTCAGTCCCAGTTCTGTTTATAGGCTCCCGCCTGTTTGGATAACAAAATCGCTCTCACCTCTCGTCCCGTCGCGTCAGTTAAAAATTATGGATTTTTCGGCTACCATATCGCTAATTTACTTCTGTTAACATTGGTATTGATTCAACTATCTGTAATTGACTAACCAATGTTCGGCCCGTTTTAAGTTCTAAAGCGAAACGCTGCAATTTAAGTTATTCAGAATAATAAAACAACTAATTAAGCTAAAGAAAAATTGAATGAGAATTGTGACATAATAGATAATCTTATCTCTATTGAAACTGTATATGCTATTAAATGTGCTAATTTTTTGGTTGAAAAGAAAGTACAACACATCGTCATATGCAGCACTCAAGTTGTTGTTTTATAGCTTTAAGGCATATTCAAATAAATAGCCATTATAGTTTAAATACAAATAAAGCTCATTCAATTGTCGTTTTGTTTAAAAAATATTTATCGAACAACTAAAATAATCGTTCAGTTCGAACTGGACTAAATGTTCCTTTCGTACTTCTGAAATTATAACTCATAAACTATTGTGCATATTGCGTTGTTATTACAGAAGTATTTAGATCTACATGATGTCTGTAACATCTGTTCTTACCAATGTACTGTGTTTTGTTATTGTATCAAAAGCTGTTACAAATGCAATCCATCTGTTACTATTCTTCCAAACTTCAAAGCTTTGAAGGTCTGTAGTGCGGTGCCCTGAAAACAAATATAAGTCAAAAGAGATTTTGCCGAATAACCACCTCAAGCTCTTTTAACACAAAAAGAAAAACAATTGGTTATGCAGTTTCTTAGATCTCGTCCTTTTAACAAACCTACTTGTGAACTAAAACTGATAATATAAATATCATAAATGTGTGATGAAATCACAAATTGAAATTCTTTGTAAAATATGTATTTCTATTAAAAACCATACTGTTAGCACCTATCAATTTGTATTCCAAGTATTAATGTTGTCGTTATCCTATGTATGTTTAGACCCAATGAATTCAAATGCATTATTTCGCAATGCGTTTTTACGATTTTGGCCCTATTCAAGTTGGCGTCGTCGTCGGTGGGGACATCTTCAGTATTGCTTTTTTAAACGGCGAGTCTATTTTATTATTCTTCTATGTTCTATGGGTAAATCAGATTTTTGATAACTTAGAGAGTTAGGGAGGGGTGAGAATGAGAGAGTTCTGAATAGAGAAATGTTTTGGTTAATGAGGGTGTTGTTTATTGTGTGATTGTTAATGTGAGTGTTGTTGGCTGTAATGGCCAAGTATTGTTGCGACACCATGAGAACTCCTGTAAAAAACTAACAGGCAGAGGTTCAGGACTATTTTCGTGTGGTGCACCCTGTGTTGCGCCCTGAGCACTCAGGTTGCTAGCGACTGTTTTCGTGTCGCGTCACGTCTGGCCATTGACTGGAACGTAGCAAAAAAATAACATATCAATCATACGTTCTATTACCCTGATAAAGTTAAGCTTACAATCGCATTTACTAGCGACGTCTACTGTTCGCAAGTTCACTTTTATTTGCTTTGATAAAAGAGAATAAAGTAGTCACTATTTCATAAACCCCCATTATAATAGTTATTGAAGTTTGGCCATTACGATAAGACTGAGAACACTTGAAGATATAATATAGTTTCTATTATAGTGTTTTTAGTTATTTATAGTATTTGTATTTTTTAGGAAGTGAAGAACGCTTTTTATTCGGTGAATTGGAGTATATTTCAAGTTGGAAGTAACAAATGACTTCTGGGGAAGGGGGTTATGAGCAAGACGTTGGTATGCCTCTAGTTAAACAATAAATATCACAAAATATTTACGGTGCATACTAAGATTCCCCCAAAAACATGGAGTGGTCCGGGAGCAGATTTTAAGTGTCATTTCCAAGTAATTTAGTAAACATGTTTTCTCCATAAGAATAACATGGCAGCTTTTGGTGCCAGAAGAGCCTGAGGTCTGAGGGAAAACAAAAATGTATCAACAACTGGTTGTTCTCCTACAACGTGGCATGGACCAGGAAAAACTTTGAGGAGCCTTTTTGACAATCACCTGGAGTACTCTTTTCTCCATAAGAATAACATGGCGATGATTTTAGCCAGTGGAGCGGAGCCCAAATTATGGGTTGTAAAAGAAGGTATCAAAATGTCATAGACCAATGAACCCAGGCTTTTTGATGCGGTTTTTTGTTACATATCCAAAGAACTATCACATGTTAAAATTAGAGGTCGGGAAGTGATAGAAGAAGCCAGTGCGGTGGAGCCCTAAGGTCGGGAAAAGCAATTATCCCCCCCCCCCAACAACCTGGTATGGTCTGGAAACGGATTTGAGAAGGATTTTTATGCAATAACTTGGAGTACTCTTTTCTCCATAAGAATAACATGTCAATGTTTAGCCAGTGGAGCGGAGGCTATAAAAACGTATCCAAACGTTATGGATCAGTGAAAATTAGCTAAATAACGCGAAAAAAACGGAAAGAATAACCTGGCAACTTTGCCAGGGGGCGAAGCCCTAAGGTTGGTGGGGGGGGACGTATCCAACTTTGAGGCTTCATTCAAGAGATGCGGTTTTGTAAAAAAATGCAAAGAACCATCGTACGTCAAAATTGGACGTCGGGAAGGGATATAAAAAGCTAATGGGGCGGAGCCTTGAGGTTGGGGAAAACTATCCGAAGACTTTTAGTCCCCCAACAACGTGGTATGGTCCGGGAGCACAAATTTGAGGAGTCGTTTTCGAAATCATCTGGGACACACCCGCAGACAGGCAATACTACTTTATAAGTATAGATTTACTAGGTGTACGCTCATTCTTCCCGTAAGAGGATGAACGAAGACTGAATTTTTAAAGATATGTAGGCAGGTACTGGATTGGTAACACTCTCCTGTTATCCGTTTTAACTCCACAACAGCAAGAACAGATAATTAATAAACCAAACATTTTACTAATGGAATGGTAACACCATTCCCATATCCGTTTTAACTCCACAACGGCAAGAACAGATAATTTAGGACTAATGTAAATAAAGAATACTACTGACTACTGGAGTGGTAACACCCTTCTCATATCCGTTTTAACACGACAGTACCTGGGGGGCCCAGCTTTGCTCGCGGGAGGGCCAATCAGTCAGTTTAGATGACTTGGAGTAATATTTCATCACTTTCCCCTACTGATAATCAGATTTGTGTAACTCATTTGCCTCTTTTCTACATTTTTAAGGTTCCTCCAGTTGCTATTTATAGCTCAATGTCCTTTTCATTTATTTTACTACTCTATATATATATAATCTTCACTCAAATCTTTTAATCTCTGTTCTCAGGAAACCACATGTTAATAATCATAAAAAACATGAGTATTACTTTGACAGTTCCCTGGTTGATTATGAACAGCTGATAAAATTCTTTTGTGTTGATTTAAAACTCCGTAAGCCCAATGTTAATTTTTTTAACTTTTCATTTTATTTTTTTTTACATTATTTGATTTTTCCTGGGGATGAGACCTGTCTAGAACTTATTTTTATCCCAGAAATTAGTTATTTTGAACATTTGAAGGAAATCTTTGGAGCCGTTTTTGAGATTAGTGTCGCAAGCAAGCAAACATACAAGCGAACCTTACTCATATTAGAGTATATATGATACCTGGGGGCCGAACTTTGCTCGGGGGGAGGCCAGTCAGTTTGTTTAGATGACTTGGAGCTTATTTCACCTCTTCCCCCTACTGATAATCAGATTTGTATAACTCATTTGCCTCTTTTCTACATTTTAGCGAATTTCCCCTATAGGGAAGAAGCTATAACCGTAGTCGGCATGGTAAGACCTAGGCCCGGGACCATGATAACTTTTCGTTTTGAGGTCCCCAGACCCCAAAAACACCATTCGTTTGAAACTGTATATATGTATACATGTGCATATGTGTACATATGTATATATGTGTATATGTATACATATATGTATATATGTATATATATATATGTATATATATATATATATGTGTCCGTGAGCACGATAACTCTCGTAAAAATTATCCGATTTTGATGAAATTTGGTATAAACGTGTAAAGCAACATATGACTTTAAGTTCGAAAACCAGCCAGATCGCTCCATCCGAAGGGGTATTTTGGGGGGGTTTTGACCCGAAAAATGGGTTTTTTGAATTTTTTACATGTAATTTTGGAAATAGTCAAATTTTGGATTTTACCATTGGATTTGGCTTAAAAAACACACAATTTGGTATTTTGATCATTTCTCTACGTCAATTGGTTACCGAGATATTGAAAGTGCTAAACACAGTACGTTGTCTAATGTTATTCTTATGGAGAAAAAGAACAATTTTATATCTCGCTTATTTATGAACGTATACTGACGAAACTTGGTATACGGCTTCATCTGGTTGTGGACCATTGATATTTGCTCAAAAAAAAAATGTTTTTGCCAAAGGCTCCCTGCGTAAACCCTGAGCAAACCTGCGTACTCAGCCCCATTTTATTCTTATGGAGAATAAGTAACGTGTTACCTCCCTTAATTATGAAAATAAATTAATGAAATTTGGTATGTAGCTTTACCTAAATGAGTTATATTGATATTTGTATAAAACCCCATTTTTTGTGTTCCTTCCTTCAGCAAACCTGCGTACTCAGCCGCCATGTTATTCTTATGGAGAATAATTAAAATGTCATAAATCGTTTATTTATGAATGTATATTGATGAAACTTGGTATGTGGCTTTATGTGGTATTAAGATACATATATATGCATGGGAAATTCGCTGAGTAAGCAGGTTTGCTGCTACGGGGTATTTAAGGTCACTCCAGTTGTTATTTATAGCTCAATATCCCTTTGATTTATTTTACTACTCTATGTATGTAATCTTCTCTCAAATCTTTTAATCTCTGCTCTCAGGAAACCACATGTTAATAATCATAAACAACATGAGTTCCATGTGGTTCCATAAAATCAGATAATAAATCCTTTGAATGAAGATTACATGTGGAGTGGTCATATCCAGAATGACTCAAAGGTGCATTATAATAACAACTGTTGTGACCTCAAAAATGCTTGTTAGTAGGGTACATGGTGAAAAACAACTCCAAGTCATAAACAAGATTGACCTTTCCCTAGCAAAGCTCAGTCCCAGGTAGTACTTAAACTATATGAGTATAACTTTGAGAGTTCGCTGAAAGATTTTGAACAGCTGTTATGACTCTTTTGCTTTTATTTTAATCTCCAAAAGCCCAATGTGATTTTTTTCAATTTTCCATAGCGGCTTTTTACATTATTTGATTTTTTTGGGGGATGGGACATGTCTAGAACTTATTTTTAACCCAGATATCAGGTTTTACAACACAAGTAGTTGGAAGGACACATTAGTTATTTTTTAAGAAAATCGTTGGAGCCGTTTTTGAGATAAGAGTTGCAAGCAATCAACCAAGCAAGCGAGCATGCAAACCTTACTCATATTATAGTGTAGGATAGGATTGAGTCAAAATAATTCAGCATTTGTATTGATTGACTATAACATATTTTTACTCTTAGGCACATAGAATGTACACGAGACAGGGACAATGATTCTGTATTCTAGCATGTTTGAAGTTCTGCATACAGACGGCCAGGGCTGAATTTAGGTCTGTACAGGCTCTGGTCTACACCCTAAATGCAAGTGCGGGCCCTTACCAGCCCGGCCAACTTTCCTGTTTGATTTATATAATATAACCTACGCTTATATCAGGCTCTACAGATGGCGTTGTGCAGTTACTTAAATTTCAAATTGCTAAAATCCATATTGCTGCCTAGTGTATATTAACGTTGTCATGGCAAGATATTATTAAGTGATTGTCATTATCTAAATACATAAAACAAAGTCGGGATTGTATGTTAGTTATTTAGTTTCATCAAACAGCTGTTATAAGGATGATATCTAAACATACTTGAAAAGCATATAAACATATGTTTATTATAGACATAATAAATCTATTTGAATAGCAACTCATTTTCAATACCGAAGCAAGCTCTATATAAACATAGGCAAGTGAGCGTAGCTAACGAGCTCATCTTGAAAAAGAACGAGAATCTTTGACATAAAACAAATTCAGTGACATTAGGACAGAATAATGTCTGTCTGACCAGCTAGTAGTACTCAACCCGAACTCCCGAACGCTTACCCAAGGATCATCTTTCCTCCATAAATTTAACAAGGCAACTTTTAAAGCCAGCGAGGCGGAGCTCTAAGGTCGGGGTTAAAAGAAAATAACAACAATTTTTTGTATAATTGAAAATTTTCTAAAATTACTAAAAAAGGTGTAAATAATAACAAAGAAAATTTTCCTGTGCGGTGGAGGTCTATGGTTGAGTAGGGCGGCGTATCAAACGTGGGGACATCTTTCAGGAGATGCTGCTTTAACAAAATAAATCCAACGAATCATACGTTAAAATTAAAATTTGGGAGTGATAGTAAAGGCAGAGCCCTGAGGGAAGAACAAAGAGGTATCCATAATATTTTGGTACCCAACAACGTAGTATATAGGTCTGGAGCAGTTTTGAGGAGCCGCTTTCGAAATCTTTGGATTTTTTATTTGGTGGTTTATATTAGGTTTCTAATAAAATATACCACCTGATTTTTTAGAAAAATTTGGGTTCAGAAATTACAGGGCTTAAGAGATCCCAAACTTCAGTTTTTTTACCTTTCTTAGTGCCATAAACTTTAAATATTTTTAGCAGGTTTCAACAGTTTCATCTCATTGCCATAAAAAGCTCTAAAAGATGAAAAATTAGTACTCCAATCCACACACGGTTAAATTAGTATTTCGTTAGTAGGCTATTCGACTAATGGTTGTGGAGAATATTTCAATTTCCATTCAGCAGTAAACTAAGTATATTGTCCGATGTTATTCTTATAAGAAATAAAAAACATATATCTCTTGTATACTTTTTAATTTTATTAAAACTTGGTGTGTTAGCATTGACCAATAGAGAATATTCGTCCCAGGACAACCTTAAAACTGGTCTATACCAGTTTGGATGCTGACATTGGGTACAGCAAATGAAATTGTCATTACATATGAAGTTTTTTGGATGTCCATTATGACAAACTTCCCTTTCACCTTTGGTCCCTCCACTTGCAGCGGCTCGGGGCGGAAACTCAGGGGTTGGTCCCCAACCTGAGAATGTATGGTCCCTGGCTGTTGTACATGGATACCCCATCCGTTGAGTTGGCCAGTTGGAGGGCAGAGCGGGTCCACATAGAGCCTGATCACAGCTGTCACAAGGCACGGGAGTTGGTACTCTGAAAGGCCAATTTGGCTGCCTGTCCCATCCCACCCTTTCCTTTCCTGCTATATCCTAACCTTCTGGTAACCTGCGCAAAATTCCCGCTTATGGAAAACGTGCCTATAGCAGCTATGCTGGGGTTTCCTAATCTAGCAGCAATGAATAGAGAATATGCGGAATACGTTTCCATCTAACCCTGGAGGGTGAGGTGGAGCAATTAACCTCTTAAAACCACTGTGTGTACCTAGCAAATTAGATTAAACTGATTGCGTTTATTTGGTCACATGTCCTAGCTCCTGTTCACGCTTTTTTAAGACTCGGCCAATGACTAATATATTTTTGGTACCGGATGGTTTTCGACGATTTTTAAATATATAACCTGAGAGAAAAGTTGCCAATAATTATTAGACCTATTAATTTCCAGCTCCAAAATCAGGGGGTTAAACATACAGAAATATACTTGTTTTAAACCCATTTAATGTAAAAAAAGATATTCAATGATTTATTTATATAGGCCTAACAGTATCTTATAAAATTCATACCTTAAATTTAAAAATGTTTACATCATTAATATATGTTGGTTTGAATTTAAATACACAAGCTACTGAAATCGCAGCAAGAGAGATTTAAAAGCAAAATCCAACATCTACATTAATGACAATTTTTCAGGAGGGCAATCTGTCTACATCGTAATTAGTTGAACAACGTAGACGGTTGGGATTAGGGAGTTTTTGACATCTTGATTGTTTATGAAAATCAATATTAACCACAGAAAATGCAAACAAATATAAACTGTAACCAGACTATTTTACTGACCGGTAGATTACAAAACTTTAATCCCATGTCATTAGGTGACAGTGAGGCTTATTTGGTAGGTACATTACATGTAATAAAGATAGTTTGCACGTATGATAGTTTAGTAAGTCTGCCATCAAGTAATTTGTTCACAATGTAAAGAAACTACTATAGGTCTACAACACGCTTGATTATCAATCACAGTCAGTCGTGTTACAGAGTTATACTGTCCCAATAATTCAAAAATTCCAAAACCTATTGTATTAATTTATCATCACTAGTCCAAACACTTAGCTTTTACATCGAAGTTTTCCAGTAAAAAATAAACTGAGAATAAATCTAAATACAAGCATTGTTTTAAACACGACAAAACACTATTAATTTACATAACACTCACATTTTAAACTATTTCGAAATAAAAAAAAATTGATGGAACAAAACAACCAAATCCATAGTTTTGGTTATGTTTACATTTGAGTAAATTATAAACAAATATGCAGTGTTTCCACTCTACGGGAAAAATATGCCACGCACTGATACAAAAATCCCACTTTATCCCAGACTCTCCCTTATAGTATCCCTCGTCATATCCCACACTTTCCCACTGATTTGTTAAACATTGCAACACATTAATGTTAAATATTATATGATTATTGAATAATGTATTGGTACAATGTTTATACCGTTAGATAGAGCTTATTTAGATCTAATAATTACCTATAGGTATTTTACATTTTAGTACCTCAAAGGATTTTGAGCAATGCGACATAGGTTAAATGATACGGTGAATTAACTAAATTAAATAATTTATTTACGTGAGAGGTACTAATATTTTTAATGGTAGTACTAAAGAGTACGAAGTAGGTACTAAATAATGGCAAATAGTTTGCTTGTTAATTCCAACATGGCTCGGCCAGCGAAATTGACATGATTCAGTGTTCGTTCTGTGACGTTTATAAAATCATAATAGGTGCGGACAGCGAGGTTAAAAATGGGAAACCCCGCAACTGCCAGTACGGCGAGAAAATCCACTAGAAGTGCTGCTGCTAAGGTGCTCTGGTCGTAAGTTGTAAGCAAACTAGCAGACCTAATGCCGATTTCAAAAAAATCCCACTTTATCCCACAATCCCATTTTATCCCACAAGCAGTCAAAATATCCCATATAGGGGATAAAAATCCCTCAAGTGAAACACAGACAAATCCCAGCTGACATTTTAAAGACAACCATAGTCAATAGCTTACTACGAAAACCAATTCAACTACTGAATATCAAACATTCAAATTAGTTTTAATAATTATTAATAATCCAAAATAAAATACAAATGCTGTGTTAAAACATCCCTTTGGTATCCCAAATGACTCCTTCAAAATTTCATTAAGAAATGTTTTACAGTTATTTAGTATTTCGATAACACACCCACACACGCACACACGGCCACTGAAACTTCTTCATCAATACAGTGATTCACTTCGTTCATCAATTAACACGGGTAAAAGTACTAGTACCTCTTACATAACTAAGTTATTTAATTTACATATTTACTTGCTTCCCTTAGGGCTAATACTATCAATTATTAATAAATTATTTAAAATAGAGTTAGTGCATAGAACTACATAAGCTCTATCAATTGCTATAACTGTTATGGTAATCTTAAAATTAACCAAACCTCCATGTGGCTAACATGGGTTTTCTTGAATATTTAAATTTTAATAACATCACTATGTGAGGGGTACTAATGTTTTAAAGATCGGTACTAAGTAGTATGAATTAGGTACCAAATAATCATATATATATATTTCACTTGAAGATGCAGACATAGCCCGGGCCAGTGAGAGGTAAAGGTGTAGCTAAATTTATAACCGCTGGAAGACTTGTTCAATTACATCCCGTAAACCAAATAATCGACTGAAAATATGCATTTGGTAATGTTTGAGCAATATAACCAAAATGTGCAGACAAACAAATTTATTTTATTGATTCATAAAATGCTGATTATATTTGTATAACTTTCTATGGATCTAAGAGAGAGTCTCTCTTGTACATAACTTCTTAGTCAGTGGGTTGTTGACCGCAAACAGAGAACGTCTCTCTGTATTTTACCTAACAGGTGAGGGGGAGGGTGTAAGGGTACGGGGGGGGGAGGCTGCGCGGCTCCTCTCTCAGTGTGTTTATAACCGCCCTCGCGTAAGGATCTATTTCTAACTTTTACGAAATTGAGTGCCGTATCTTTAATGATTTGGTTTTATATTGTATCGTTTGTGACGTTTTGACATGGATATGTACGTGGTTAGTATATATTTATTAATGAACTGTTTTTGTTTATATGGAACATTTATATGAACTATTTTGTATTTCTAGAGAGGCATTATGTTCTTAAATTACGAAGATTTTGTATTACAATCTTGAGATAAAACTTCCAAACTATTTGCTGTTTTCATTATGAATAGATTTATGATAGTACTATAATAGTTTTTGATGAATAAATAACATCACCATAACACGTTTTATTACTTTGGGAAATACTTTGGGTTTCTTGTTTGGATGTAAATGAGCTGATTTTTTCACAACGTTTGCTGGTTTTGATCACAGTTGGGGTTTAACGAAGTGGAAAACTCTTTACAGTGCCTACTTCTTGAGCTAAACAAATTATGTAACAAAATATACACTTAATAATAAGTTTTGCATTTTTATTGTTATCCTCATCGTATCAGTGGAAATTTTAAAATAATTCCTGTGCCAAATGTATGAAATTCATGAGTCTATTTTATTTTGTCTAGCTATCAGGTTTTCTCTATTTTATTAGGTATAGGTTGTCGTCTTTTACTTTTAAAATTTGTTAAACGAATCACAAATAAATTAGTCATTACTGATAAAATACTTCATAGTTACTAATATAACCTTTACTAACGAACTTATTTTATAAAGCAAGTTTGTATGTAACCTTTCCCCTTAAGATAAAAGTTAAATTTGTATTATTTCAACCAAGTTTTGTTATTTTGTTTGTTAAGTTATTCTTCGAAGTGGGGTTTACTTGATAGTAGTTGTAATTTCCATTCGCAGATTTCATCTTACAAAATGTAAAGCCGAACTTTTGGGTCGTGTTTGGTAGATTTGTTCCTTGGGACAAGACAAGCATGAAACAAATTATGAATTTTACAAATTACTAAAATTGCTGGATTTGTGTGTCGATGTGTTTCTGATGTTGACAAATATTGTTCAACTCAAAGGCTGTTCAACATAGAAGCTTTACATATTGCATAAATTATTGTTGTAGTACTTAAAATAATTATTTAAATTCCGTTTATTTAAGAAAAGCCGAATCGATATGGTGGCTATTTTAAAAAAATAAATGGGAAATTCCACCAACAAATGCTATAGATACTAATAATGTTTTGAAGAATAAATAGTGCATCAACTCACTCCTTGAATGCTGCGATCAGACATAGGCCTATTAAAATGGATAAATAAAAATGTATTATGTTGACGAAATAAATGTCATCTTTTGATAGTATTAACGTATCTTTAAGTATACAAATAGTGAATAATGATGTTAGTTTTTAAAATAAACAATTAAAAATTTGTTATTTCTTGTCCGTTTGCATTAACAAGAGTGTCATTTTTTACATAAATTCCGCTCTTTTTATTCCTCTAACACATGTTTAGAATTTATAACGATTTTCATAAAAGTGTACTTAAAGTTTTTAAATAGCCACCATCTTCAAATGGCTATAGTTAAGGAAACTAAATTTAATTCAATTCTGTCGTGAAATAAGATACGCAGCTATGCTAAATGTTAAGTTTTAATTTTGAAATGCCTTTTAGTTTTGAAAACATTTACAGCTACACACCGATCGATACACGTGAAGATAGCCACATAAGAAATACATGTATACATAGTTTTATGTTCGTCTTGCACCAAGAAATAAATCCACAAAGTGGAACCCAAGATTTCAGATAAACTCTATCTAAAGGCCTCTTCACACAGAAAGTAGCACGTCTTTCGTGCCCCCTGTTCAAACAGGAAGCTACGTGAAAGACGTATTTCCCCCCTCTACCTGACAACAACTGTTTGATTTGAGTTTACTTCAGTTTAGTTGGTGATGGCGTTTATAATAAGTGTTTTGAGACCGCAAGTAAATACTATCTGTGCCTAACCTCACAAATTTACAAGCCTAAACTTTGCAAACCTTCGTTGCAGCAAACATGCATACTCAGCGAATTTCCAATGCATATTGTGACCTCACTTCCACATGAAGTAACTTACCAGGATTCGTCAAAATTTCTATAAAATTATTGGTATATAAAATTGTATTTATAAAGAATTGTATATAAAGAATAACAGTGAGGTCGAGTACACAGGATGCAGCGACGATGACCGCTAAAAATAGCTTGTTGTACAAATATGAATAGACCACAACCAGATGAAGCCACATTTGCAATGGTGTGAATAGTTATACTAAATCAATCGCTTTACTCAATCGCTCTAGCACTGGGGTGGGAAGGTGCAATTATTGGAAATTTAAAAGGCGTATGACACACGATCTGTCTTGTGACTGTGGGGAGCGTCAAACTATGGACCACATAGTTAATGACTGTCCCCTGAGCGCTTTCCCTGAAGGGTTGGCCGGCCTGCATGGAACAAGTGAGGCTGGACACCAGTGGCTTAATTAACGCAGGTAAATCATACCGACGTTTTTTATGTTTTGTAAACTCCGAAATAGAAGGCAGCTGTATGAGTCATACTATAGGGCCGCCCATGGGGGGACTGATGGCGCAGGTTGCGCCATTGACAAACCATTTTGGGGGAGTGAACATTTTGGGGGAAACTGAAAAAAAAAGTTTTCCAGTTATCATAAAGTCACAAAATGTTTACCAGTTTGCAGTAGGTCTGATAAGTTTATGATGAGAATCGATAGAAAACCTAGTGAAAAGTAACATCAGTCTACTAATCTTTGCATTAGTATGCATTTTACCTCTGGATTATTATTTCGGACGGAATTATTTCCTCGAAACTGTCATCTGCGGTGAGTTCGTCTTTGCGGCCGATATCACGTGGTCCGGTCGTTTGCTTCGCTGGTTAGCGGCGCGATCGTTATTATTTGTTCTTAATGTGTGGTGTCATCGTAATTTACGGCCGAAATTTAAGTAGTGCGATTGTAATTTATGGTATATGACACAAGTTGCGGTCATAAATTACGGCAACCATCACGTGGTTCGATCAACTATTACGTTGATGATGCGTGGTCCGGTCGCCTGATATACGGCCAATGTTATACGGACGCTATTCGGTCGTCATTTAATGAATCCGAGAGATTATAGGTTCTCGAATTCGGTTTTTCCTATAAACCGATAAATTGTTTAGAACCGAAACTGACTCATCCCGAAATACGTTTAGGTCTTAAATTTTGAATCCTTTTAGAATATGAAGTTTTATTTTATCCTTACGAAAAAGTTATTATTGAACTGGTATTGTTTAAAGTGAAACGAGTGATTTTAAATAGTTCTAAATAGTTCCTCATATGTAGCAGTAAATTTTTCTCTGAATTAATTACAAATGTAAAGAATATCTAAAATACATTTGAAATATCGTTAGGGGCCCCTGACAGAGGTTGAAGATTATACAGAGCAATGTCTGCATTAATTACTGGGGCAATTAAGGTAAGGGTGTTAATGGAGGAGCCCAGAATATCTGGGAGACCGAGTGATTATGCCATTACAGCCCTATCCTTGCATTTACATGTCAAAGGAAGGATGGTGAAAATTCCAGTGAAAAAAACTTTATACGGAATAGTTTTTAATATCATCATGACCTTCCAGGAATTACTTACTTAACAAATCGCATAAGCGTACAACTTTTTCGTTTGCGTTTCCTGTTCTATGATCTACTTCTTGCCAACCGTATTGGTTCATCACAAGTACATAGGAGTACATCTCGTGTAATTCCTCACACTAGCACTGCGATGAAAATTATGTATATTTATTTTTATTTACTTATTAGTTCAAAAATTAAAATAATTCAACATTGCTGCCATTAGGTTTTTTTGTTTTTTAAAGGCTGGGCTTTATAGTTTAATTAATAGTAAGATCCACTTTATGTGTTAAACCTATAAACAGTTTCGATATAACCGATCTCAATTGTAATCATATTAATAGTAACAGACAGCTGAAACTTTATTTGAGAAATATATTAAATTTAAACAAATATTTAGTAATTGCGTGAGAAATTAAAAGAAATCAAGTTCATTACATAAAATATATTTTTTTATTTCGCATGGTAAATTAAGTATTCTCTACTTTCCCTGACGTATCCTTTCTAATATCTTGAGAAAATTGAAATTGAATTGAAATTTCCTTCTTACACCTTAATAAAGAAAGGCGGCAAATATATTTAAGCCCTGGCTGCGTTACTGACAAAGTCTCAAATAACGAACTCCGGCAGCTGACTAATTTAACACGTGTAAGGTTGAAGTTGTTTCAACACATTTAACAGTAGAGTTCTTGCTGTTTTAACTACACAATATGCTTTTGGATTATAAAGAGAACCAAGCTGGTCGAATTGAAGCTATTAATTTTGAGTTTCTCACCTTCGAAATACATAGATTCCGGGTATAAAATTGAATATTAGTGCAAAATATCAAAGAAAAATTAGTGACAGTGTATCGCATTGTTAAACACCACCTTTCTACTTGGTGACATTTGAATTTCATTTGTATCTTATAGAAATGCATTGTTATTGTCTAAACTACATTTAAAATAAGGCTTTAAGAACAAAATTATTAATAATCACTTACACTTAAATATACTTTTGGATTCATATGGTGTGGTTGGGTATTTTCCTTTTAATTTTAGAGATAAAGGTGTAGTACGCACGGAAAACTTTTTTAAGTTTCGAATAAAACTCATAGTTTTAGTCAAAATAACTCGTAACTAAAATTTTAATTCTCCTCTAATTGCCTCTTTCCTTAAGTGCATTGCTTCACATCACTGAGCTTCCATTGCCATTAAAAGACGTTTTTGTTTATCATGGTAAGAACATCATAGGATTTCATTCAATCAACTAATCATACGTAAGTTTATAAGGGGTATGAAACAGCAGAAAATAAGTGAAAAGAAAGTTGAATACATCATTATGTTATTACTATTATAGATTATTAGATTATAGGTATTAATTTTGTGTTAGTCTTGAAGGATACAATATATCCTATTTTATCAATAGATTTTAAAATGTTAACCTTCTAGTTTCACTATTAAATAAATCCCAAAATAGTAAAAAAAGGTTGTAGCTCTTTCAAACATGTCTGTTAAACAAATGTAAAAAGCAGGATGCGTGTGATTATCAGTACTCTTCAATAATTTGTTCTCGCAGAAATAAAATTGTTTTCATTTTTATGAGCTGTATGAACTATAAATAGGTATTAAATATTACAATCCCGCTAGCTTTTCTTTACCAAGGTAATTAAATCTGTAAATTTACATTGAATATAGTTAATTACTAATTGTTTCAGTCAATAAAATGAAGATCGATCAAAAACCTCTCAACCATGACTACGATCAATGAATTTAGTTGAATATGTTTCTAATAAATTATCATTATATAATCGCCCATGCTTTTGAGATAATTAAGAAATTAATTCAAGCACTAATCTAAAATTATCAGTTGAATGGATTTCAAATTGGTGAAACTGATTAACAAAACCGATTCGGTTGATTACTCTGAAGAGAGTTTTATCACAATTCATCTAATGCTGCGTATAATTTTGCTCAGTTAGTTTTTTTATTGAGTTTAAAATAATTTAATTTCATAACATACACACAATTACAACAGTATAGCAGGACAGTTTCACAACACTCAGTTCATTAAGCTTAAACAAACAAAACTCATACGCTAGAACTATACATTTCCAGTTATGAAATAAATGAGACATATCCCCAAGGCAATGCCTGTTTGGGATAGCCGTCACTTTTATAAACACATTAATTCACATAGAGACTTGGAGGTTCAGTAGTGCCTTTTAGGTTATTACTCGCTTAAACTACAAAAAATATAAATTATCTTGAACATTCCTTTGTATATAAAGCTTAAGGAAATTACTCTCAAATAAAATACAAATATATTAGGGAGATTTGAATATTAGGGTAACGAATGATATAACTCATTGTGAATTAGCCCCTAAATTGCTTAAATGACGTACAAATATTATTCCCATCACCAGCAGTTTAAAACGTGATGTAACCTGTAAGATATGTGCTAATAAGTGACCAATACAATGATTTATATGTATATATATATATATATATATATATATATATATATATATATAGTCCACCAAAATCAGTCGTTCGTTGAGCACTACCCGGGGTGTACGTGCAGCTTAAGGACTTTTTGACGCGGACGCGAACAGCATTAACCCCCGAACAAGTAAAAAATAAACTTCAATGGCTTCGCACCTTGAATTTAGCTCTCTGATGGGAGATTCTTTATTTATAATCTGAACATAATTAACGCAGGTAAATCATAACCACGTTTTGTTTAAGTTTTAATCTCCGAAATAGAAGGCAGTTGTGTAAGCCATATAATATATATTTATATACACTAGCTGGCCTGACAGACGTTGTCCTGTCCTAATGTCATTGAATTTGTTTTATGTCAAATACTCGTTCATTTTCAATATCAGCTTTTTCGCTTCGCTCACTCGCCTATCGAAAAAAAAATAGTTTACGTCCTATTCTCAGACATACCGAATATACACACAACATTCCATAAGAATCGGTCAAGCCGTTTCGGAGGAGTTTTGTTACAAACACTGTGACACGAGAATTGTATATATTGGATTGGAGTTGTTTTTTTGGACTTGTTCGGGGGTTAATGTTGTTCGCGTCCGCAGCAAAAAGTCCTTAAGCTGCACGTACTCTCCGGGTGATGCTAAACGAACGACAAATTTTGATGGCTGGACACCTGTGACCTCCCAGCTACGTCAGCTGCCTCTGAAAACATAATATTAAAATGTGGATCGCAGGGTTGTATTATTCGTGAACAGGCTATGAGAGAAAGGCTTTCACTACTATATGCTTCAAGTCCAGGCAAACGCCTCAATTGTTCTCAAAACTATTGTTATACCGGGCTGCATTGAGAGGAATAATCTTACTCGGCCGCATAAATATACCTAAAACATACCTACTTACAGTCCTAAAAGCGGTAAGACTTCTGTACTCATATCCATAATCATAATCACATATCATTAATTTGTCCATGATGACAAAGACCACTATGTGATACAAATAAGCACTCTTGCAAACTTGCCACGTTCAGTTACCGTTTTAGATTTAAAGTAAGATCGTATTATACACTCACATACGGGTTTGCCTACAAAGCATCAAAACATTACATTTATTGAATAGTTATTATTTATTAAAATAATTGGTGTTGTAAAATGTAAAACAATAAATAAAAGTGTTTAGGTGTCTAATACCTTGTTAAAACCTGTTTAGGATATTAGGGACCCATAAGGCCACGCAGTATATACCAGCTGTTGTGACCACAGGATTTTCAGTAGCTAAAAGCGCAATGACCGGTAAATTTATCACATCTTTAGATACTCAGCTCGGGATAGAGAGATATTATCACAGGCTTTATTCTGAAAATGATATAGTAAATACTAGGAATTTATATAAATATTTTTCTTAGACAGTTTTACAAATATAATAATGTTTTCAAAAATAATATTGCTTAAGAACGAGAAGCTGTTGGAGAAAAATTCATCATCTATCGTGTGACGCAATCGACGCATTTGATGGATTACGATATATTTCTCTAGAGAAATATTACGTTTTGTTAACACACATTAAGGAAAGATGTGTTATAATCTAATTTTGTTTTATGGCGTAACACAGGGCAGTATATATTACATCACCGTCTTACAAGCACTTCGCGCACTACGGCTTTCCAGGATGACTACATTTTGAAAATTTTAGTTTTCTGTAACTAGTTTGAAAACTGAAACATAATATTCGTTGTAAATTTTAAATAATAATGCAAGTTTGGTTTTTATATTAAAAATTATTTACTGTATCATTGGCTAAACGGGTGTCATTCATGATTTAAATACTTGCATACTTTTAGAGAATTCCTTTTTATATCTCTCTTTTTATAAAAATACGTATATAATATATTTTTGTATAAATATATTCATTGTTTTACCTAGCCATTATATTTGTAGTTTTGCATAAAACGCACTTAGTTCTAAAAAAATAAATTAAACACAATGTTCCAATAAAATCCCTTTGGTAATTTCGGATTTGATAATTTATGCAAAAATAAAGAAAAAGTTCTTATAAAGGTTAGTTTTTCGGTATCCAATTGTATGTATTTTTTTTGAAATGTTATTACTCCAGAAAAAATTAGAATGCAGTTGCGATTCATTGTTAAGACGGTATACTAAACAGGATAAATAAAATACGTCTTACAACACTATAAAGTATATCTACACTTATACTGTACTTACATACAAGACGGTAAAATAAACACAAAAGATGGTACAAGGCGATCGATTTCAACCAGTTACACCGGTCATCATCAGGCCCAAGAGTCCACTCTCTGGTTGTAAGACGTATTTTATTAATCCTGTTTAGTTGTAACAACAAGTATCATGCTAATAAAGAAATTACTGACGGTATACTGTACGAGTAAAACAAAATCAGAAATTTCTCCACTCTTTTAGCGAATTTCCCCTATAGGGAAGAAGCTATTACCGCAGTCGGCATGGTAAGACCTAGGCCCGGGACCATGATAACTTTTCGTTTTGAGGTCCCCAGACCCCAAAAACACCATTCGTTTTAAACTGTAGATATATATATATATATGTGTGTGTGTGTGTGTGTGTGTGTGTGTGTGTGTGTGTGTGTGTGTGTGTGTGTGTGTGTGTGTGTGTGTGTGTGTGTGTGTGTGTGTGTGTGTGAGAGTGTGTGTGTGTGTGTGTGTGTGTGTGTGTGTGTGTGTGTGTGTGTGTGTGTGTGTGTGTGTGTGTGTGTGTGTGTGTGTGTGTGTGTGTGTGTGTGTGTGTGTCTGTGTCTGTGTGTGTGTGTGTGTGTGTGTGTGTGTGTGTGTGTGTGTGTGTGTGGGTGTGTGTGTGAGCACGATAACTCTCGTAAAAATAATCCGATTTTGACGAAATTTGGTATAAGCGTGTAAAGCAGCATTTATGACTTCAAATTCGAAAACCAGACAGATCGACCTATCCGGAGGGGTATTTTGGGGGGGTTTTGTACCCCAAAAATGGGTTTTTTGAGTTTTATACATATCATTTTTGAAAAAGTCAAATGTTAGGTTCTTCCATTGGAATTAGCTTAAAAAAACACACAATTTGGTGTTTTGATCATTGCTCTACGTCAAATGATTACAAAGATATTGAAAGTGCTAAACACAGTACGTTGTCCAATGTTATTCTTATGGTGAATAAGAAAAATTGTAGATCTCGTTTATTTATCAACTTATCCTGATGAAACTTGGTATATTGCTTCATATCGTTGTGGTCTATTGATATTTGCACTAAAATACATTTTTTGCCAATAGTTCCCGTAGCAGCAAACCTGCGTACTCAGCCCCCATGTTATTCTTATGGCGAATAAGTAACGTGTTATCTCCCTTAATTATGAACATAAATTAATAAAATTTGGCATGTTGGTTTACCTACTTAAGTTATATTGATATTTGTATAAAACCCCATTTTTTGTGATCCTTGCTTCAGCAAACCTGCATACTCAGCCGCCATGTTATTCTTATGGAGAATAATTAAAATGCCATAAATCGTTTATTTATGAATGTATATTGATGAAACTTGGTATTTGGTTTTATGTGGTATTAAGATACATATATATGCATTGGAAATTCGCTGAGTACGCAGGTTTGCTGCTACGGGGGTATTAAAAATCGTAACCGTTTAAAATTGTAATATTACAAAAAATTCTCAACAACAAAGGCCAATTTAAGAAAATCTAATGATTCTTAAATGATCAGTGCAGTTATAAATGATGACACTACTGATACTACTACTCAAAAATTGCAGATTTTACAAAACATTAGATAATTTGCTATGGTCATAAATGAAAACATGCGTGCAAAGAGTTATTTCTGTATTCTAAGTGTATCTAATAATACAATTTTAATCAACAATTTCATACATACGGATAACTGGAAAACTAGCATTTTAGTTCAATAGAAAATCTTTTATAGCTCTTTTGTAGAAGATCTTTCTTCAGTTTTGCATAGATAATCCTATTCTACAATATAAAAGTGCTTTTTGATGAACTGTTGTGTTGTATAATGATATATATTATACACTTTAGATTGATATGACACCTTTATCGACTGTTCTTCGTTTTAAAAATGGGGAATCATTTTATTTATCGTAAAATAATACTGATTAGTAGATTTGTTTTGTGTCAGTAGCATTTGTTCCATAACCGATTATTTCAAACAAAATTCTTTAGCTAACGTATCAATGTTTGGATTAGAGAAATAACTTGATTTAAACTGAGTAGGGGGCAAAGACCGATTCAAAACCAGCAAAGGCGCGGTGAGGATGCGAGGATGCAAGCCCCCCCCCCGTGACGTCAGCCCCCCCCCCGTGACGTCAGCCCCCCCCCCGTGACGTCAGCCCCCCCCCGGTGACGTCAGCCCCCCCCCGTGACGTCAGCCCCCCCCCCGTCACGTGACCTGGCGGAAACCTAACATAGGCTGGCGATTGAGATGAGGAAGAGGTCGCCAGCCCTCTGTGCAATTCCTCACTCTTGCATTACCGGGCTCAAACTGGCGATCGAGATGAGGAAGAGGTCGCCAGCCCTCTGTACAATTCCTCACTTCTATATTACCGGACTCAAACTGGCGATCGAGATGAGGAAGAGGTCGCCAGCCCTCTATGCAATTCCTCACCCTTGTATTACCGGACTCAAACTGGCGATCGAGATGAGGAAGAGGTCGCCAGCCCTCTGTGCAATTCCTCACCCTTGTATTACCGGGCTCAAACTGGCAATCGACATGAGGAAGAGGTCGCCAGCCCTCTGTGCAATTCCTCACCCTTCTTTACGATCAAGCGCCAGGCATGGTTTTTATGTTAAACAAGAAACCGCCAGTACTAATGACCTGTTTTCGAGAGAGAGTAAACGGCTTTAGCCGAGTAAACAGATTCAAGTAGTAAACAAGGGGCTGCCAGCCTCTGTGCAGTTCCTCACCCTTGTACTACCGGGCTCGAACTGGCGATTGAGGTGAGGAAGAGGTCGCCAGCCCTCTGTGCAATTCCTCACTCTTGCATTACCGGGCTCAAACTGGCGATCGATATGAGGAAGAGGTCGCCAGCCCTCTGTGCAATTCCTCACTCTTGCATTACCGGGCTCAAACTGGCGATCGAGATGAGGAAGAGGTCGCCAGTTCCTCACCCCTCGTGCTTATCGGGCGAAGTGACTGGTGACTGGTACAGCCAAGCACGACCCCCAAGCAGAGGTGTCAACAACGGCGGGTGAAAGTGGCATTGGAAAGTGACAATACCCAGACTCCAGAGGTGTCAACAACCCTCCCGGGCGAATGCGCACATTCTAGTCAGTCTTGACCAGAGACGCTTCCATAATGAACGCCCTTACTGTGGAAGTCTTTGTCAACGTCCCCAACATCAGCCGGTACCTCCTGCTCGGACCGGAGTACCTTACTCCCACAAGGACTCGGGTTGAGGAGGCGATGAGGAGAGGCGTCCACGTCTTCCTCAGGCCGGGGCGGTGGAGTCCAGCCAGTCCCGTGATGGCCTCCCGTCGTTACGACCCGGGGGACCCGGCGCAGTGGGACGAGGTTCTGCAAGGGCTGCAGTTAACTCTGGACCAAGGCGGCATGGTGGTGCCGGACGTGGACCTGTTCACTCATTAGCGAGCTTCTAGAAGCTTCTCCCGGATATGGAAAATCCCCAGCTTATTGCGCAATAGGCAATCTCCCGCGCTTCTAGAAGCTTCTAGAAGGTTCGCTGGAGTGCGCGCGTGACACAGGTATAAAACCGAGGCTCGGCCGCGCGCACGCGACCTCAGTGTTGTTCGAGACGTCACCATGAACGGAAGCGGTACCGACGTAGTAAACGTGGACCAAACGATCCGCTCTTTCCTAGAGGAGCTGGACGCAATGGACGAGAACGCTAACATACCGTCAGTACAGCAACAGCAGGGATGCGCGTCAAAGAAGAAGCCCGATGGGTGGACTGTAAAGAGGAAGGAAGTGCCTATCGATTCCCCATCACTGTGCTGGTCTGCTGGTGGATGTCAGTATACTGTGAAGAACCCCAGCAACAGCGGTAACGTACTGTTGAAGATGAACGTTTTCCAAGGAGGTCGCTCGACTTGGACCTGCGGCCTGTATTTGGACGAACGGCGGGACGACGAGATCTGCATGATTCTGACGGATCTGCTGACTAGGCTGCAGAACCTATGGTTGGTCAACAGCGAGACGGGAGAGCCTAGATTCAACGGAATCGTCAGGACCGTCAGTCCGCTGCCCGCCTGGAGGAAGATCGTGGATCGTTGCGTTTCCACCACCCCTGTCGCCATCCCTGAAAAGCGGAAAAAGACGAAAAAATAAATGAAATAAACGAAGTAATTCGATCCTGCCCTTTCCTACTTTTCCTTAATGTACACTATTGTAAAAAATAACTAACGTAATAATACGAATGAGCGTGTTCCTCGAGGTACATTTCCAGCCTCACCACCCCTCCACTCCTCCTCCACTCCGCTGTCCCTCCACTCCTCCTCCACTCCGCTGTCCCTCCACTCCTCCTCCACTCCTCCACTCCTAGTAATTAAATCAACAGAACACAAGTTGTCAAACACCCACGGGCTCATTCTTGTTCAGGAGTTTGAAGTGTGTGTTTGTGTAATAGTGTTGCTGTGTGACGTTCTGTCAGAGTGTTCACCCGACGTTTTGATCTAACCTATAAAATGAACCACTTAACCGCCTATGTGTTTAATGATCAGCCTTTGTCTGTACTGTTTGACAGCAGCGATAATCCATGGTTCAAAGCTAAGGATGTAGCTACAATATTGGGCTACGCTAACCCTAAAGAAGCAATCAGAGTACATGTTAGAGAAAAATATGGCAAAACAATTCCTGAAGTATGGGGGAGCGAAAATCTCCCCCTAACCTATAATGAGAAACATTCAATCTTTCTTAACGAGCCGGGATTATATTCGTTACTTATGAAATCTAAAATGCACATTGCCGAGAAGTTTCAAGATTGGATCTTTGAAGAAGTTTTGCCATCCATTAGAAAAAGAAAAATGGTCAGTACAGACTTATAAACGAGAACCAACGGCTGCTGCAATCACTTACAAAGTCGCTAACAAATAACCGAAAGCTAGATCAAACAAATTCCGAGTTTAAAACTACAAATGATATATTGTGTATGGAAAACCAATCCATGAATCAAACGCTGATCGAACAGACACCTAAAGTGGCAGTGTTGCCTGAAGATGTAAATCTGAAGCATATATTTTGTGTGATGATTAGGGAAACCCTTCTAGAGCAGTACGGAGTTTGTGAATACAAGTGCATTCGAACACAGAAGAGGAATTTCAAACAAGCCTTGAAAAAAGCAAAGGAAGAAGGATTTACAATGTGCTACTGTAGAGAAAATGTCCCCAACGGCATAAACATAGTGAATAAGGCTAAAGAAGTTATGAAGAGTTACGGCATGCACATTGACTGCAGATACAACAACATCCTAACCTCGCACAATTTCATTAATATAGTTGAACATATCTTTGACAATGTATAGGTCTGCGCTTGTGGACACGTTCCAGAACCTTCGACGCTAGTCAGGTAGTAACAGTCGATACGTGCTTCAAAGATGACCAGTGCGGATGATGCAAGAAAAGTAATCACCATATCAATGAACAAAATACGTTATAAACGTAACAACATCCGAGAAAGGCTCGCAATCAAGTTAGTTTTGGATAGAGCGAGAGATGTGTTTGAGAGAAAATATCATACGAAACAGAATACTTATGAAGAAAACAAAAATATTGAATATCATGTAAAAGAATATAACTATGAATAAAACAAAACAGACTGTTAAATTTAACGAGGAGCTAAATACACAGTACACTTACGAGCCCTCTGAGGATGTACAACAATTATCGTGGACTCAAATCGCAATAGATGAAATAAGATTCCGCAGACCGTTGGAACTGATGTTGGGTGAAAAAATCAAACATCTAACCTATTGCAACAAGATGTGTCACAGCGAGTGCATACAGTTTACTTCAAGGGTGAGCAGACGCACCACCAGTCCGTAGTACGGTTGAAGTCACACGGTAAGGACGTGAACATGAACGCTTACGCTTCTGCGGACGAATATATCAAATCGTTTATTCAGGAGATTGAGGTTATGAACAATAATGCTAGTGATCAGACATTGGCATCACCTCAGACGTCATCTGTAAAACCGATCACTGCCTGCAAGAGAGAAAGGAGGCTGAGGACGAAGACAACGGATCAAAGGCGATCAAGCGAGCCAAGGGAGTCGCTAAGGGGGTTGTTAAAAACGTCCTAACCCCCGACGACTACAGGGAATGTCTGTTCGACGGGGTGTTGAAAACCACCGTCAACACCCGTTTCCAGTCGTACCTGCACCGTGTCTTCACCGTACAAGTAGAAAAGCTATCCTTGAGCCCGGCCGATGATAAACGCTACATCTTGGCTGATGGTATCCACACCTTACCTTGGGGGCATAAGGTCATCCCACCACTGCCCGCAGCAAGAAGTCGAGACAATCTCGAGGAGCAGCAAGGCGGACCTATGGAGGTGGATGAGGAGGAGGACATGGACGAAGAGTTCCCGGTGTAAACAGAACTAGACTAATTTTTTTTAAATATAATTAAGTATATTTTGTAAATAGTATTCGTAAGCAAATATAGTCAAACAGTTTAGTTTACAGCATACATCTGTGTTGTTACTACCCCTTGCATTTCCCTGACATTTACTTTCAAAAGACTCTTCTAATGCAAACTGAATTTTGTAAAACTATCATGTTTTCAAAACAAAACTTTCAAAATTGTTAAAAATTCGATATTCTTTCTTAAATACTAAAGAGAAAGACAAGTGAAAACAACAGTTAACGAGAAACAAGAACATTTATTGAAACACAATAAGAATATACACACAAACATATTACAATCAAGAACTCAAAAGGTATTTACACAAAAATAGACTTAAGCGAAGATGGAGTAGAAGAGCCTACGGACCAGTGCTTCGTTATGGTGGGAGCGACCGGGTCGAAGAGCTGCACGTAGTCGCTGAGTGGTATATCGAGGACCGTCCGACAGTACAGGTAGGTGAGGCAGTAGTGGTCATAAACAGAAGTACCGTAGCCCTGGAGTCGATACCTGTTGTAGAGACTACCACCAGGCGCTTCTCAATCTGGGTGGTGTTCATCGCGGGCGGAAGCAGTCCCCGCCGATTGTGTGATACCCTCATTACTACCAGTTGCACGCTTTATCACCACCGGCTTCACTGTATATGTCAAACCAGTGACTCTGGGGACTCCTGAATAACGGTCCACCCAAAGGTTTTCCAATCGCGTTATAATGTTCATAATCATAATATAGATTTCATAGTCTTTATTTTCATCCAAATATAAGTTGCAACCATGTGTATACTGACCTCTATGATGTAACTGGATGTTCAAGAACACATTACCCTGATTGGCGGGATTTTGTACTGTATGTTGATAACCGGAATCTACCCAACTGACAGTCGGTGGTGAATCGTTCGAATCTTTTTCCACAAGCTCCAAGTCTCCAGGTAGTTCCGGGTGATTGACACTTCTACTGTTGTCGTTTATGCAACTGCTATCGGCACATATGCTGACGTTCTGGGAACCTCCCCCTTCGGTTATTTGGTTGGATGATGGTGATGCAAAGTCTTCAGATATCTCCGGAGCATTGCCACTTTCAATGTCGTTTATACAACTGCTATCAATACATGTGTTGACTTTCTGCGGACCTCTTCCTGCTGAGGTTTGTATGAACGATCTCGGTTGTGAGGAACGATTGTTTCTTCGCTTCCTTCTAACACAGAGGTGGTGCTGACGATGATGAAGACGAAGTCCATCTCGCGACGTGAACGACTCCTCACAGTATGGACATTTCCAGGTCGCCAGCTTCGATGGTGTGGCGACTGACCGTTTCAGTGATGGTGCTGGCGGTGGTTGTTCAGGACTTCGTGGAGAAAAGTACATGGTGCTGTAGCCTTCCATCGCTTCCAACTCCTTCAACAACGTCTGGACTGATTCATCCACTTCAATTGCACTAGCCATGTTTGTGTTTACTTTGCAACATCACTAGACAAACTGAATGAAGGAAGCGATGACAATCACTTAAGTAACATAGCTACGTACCGTACAGTAAGCGGTGAAAGTAGTAAAACAATTCTCGGAACCGCTAATGAGTAACAGGCTGGGAGAGTCACGTAGGCCCTAGCACGCGCTTCGACACATGACATGCTCATACATAGCACTCCAGTCAAGAGGAGGCCTCATGCGACGCACTTGCCGGAACCTTCTAGAACGGAGGGGTCCTGAAGGCCGCTAATGAGTAAACAGGCTGGGACAGTCACGTAGGCACGGGGTGATGACGTAACCGCGGTCCACGACTTCACTACTTAAGGTAGGCCAATGCGTGCGTTAGGTTTACAGACGCAGGTTTAGGTTAGGTTTACAGACGCAGGTTTAAGTTAGGTTTGAGGATGCATGAACGTCGCGACGCAGGTTTAAGTTAGGTTTGGGGATGCATGAACGTCGCGCGCGCGGGGTAGGCCTATCCCCAAGGAAGCGAATGACGTAAGAACCCCATAGATCCACCTTTAAACAAGGCCGCTATTAATTTAAAACCGCGTTTTCCTTATGGGATCTCAGCTGTTTACCAACCGATTTTGACGAAACCTCACCACATGTCGGGCCGTGACCTAAGAAAACCATCGCTTAAAGAAAGTTATTTTATTATTTTTGTATGAATTATAATTTTATTTTCTTCATCTTTATTATAAATTAAAAACTTAAAATTACTTTTGTGAAGAAGTCTCAGCCCTCTCTTTCGCTTGAAACTCCTCCATTGCAATCTCAAGAGCACGAAGACTCTCCCAGTCTGCATTATATTGTTCCCATTCTTCATCACATGTAGGTTGGGAGCACCAACACGTAGTTATCCGTTCCCACATTGTTTCATATTCCCTTCGCAGTTGGAGAGCATATTCCTCTTCTATCACCTCAACGGTAGCGAGGAGTTCTTTATCAGGGATATTACCTTCCCATACGCTATTAGCATACTTTTCTTCGATTCCCTCAACGATCTTGATGAGGTCCTCATCAGGAATACTGCTCTCCCATACATTATCAGTGTTCATATTGATGGCAATAGTTTGACTCTCTGACTTAAACTGAAACTTAGAGAAACTCAATCTGTTTACTCATTAGTGGACTTGTTGTTCATGGAGGAAAAATCCTTCATTAAATAATTTGTTTATTCATTAGTGGACTTGATGTTCACGGAGGAAAATCCCTCATTATATAACTTGTTTACTTACTTGACTCCTCAAGCTAAGTGCTTGACCCTTACTAAATTTAAAAAAATTAGCAAAACTGAGGCAGCGGGGCTGGACCTCAGGTTTATATACCAGCGGCGCGTGTCACTGGCTGAGCCCCCGCCAAGCGGCAGTGAAGGCCGTCAAAGAGGGCGCGCCACGAGACCCCTCGGACATCAGCAAACCGCTGAGCAATTCGAGGGTGCAACCTCGAGCGTCAGCAGACCGCTGAGTAATTCCTTCCTGGGCAACTCCTTCAGGGCCGTCCCCCCGACACGCGCCGCCAATCGCTCTCGGTTGGCGGGGGCTTTTTAAGCTGCACGGCTCGGGCCAAACGGCCCATAACGCCTTTCCGAGCCTAACGGCTTGTGACTTTTGAGTGAGCAAAGGGAGGAAATAAACAACTCGGGTTCATGCTGTACATAAAGCTATTATATTTTCTACAAATACTATTTACAAATTTTTCTTAAAATTAATATTAAATCTAAACAGGGAATTCCTCTTCCTCGTCTTCGTCCTGGCGCTCCTCCTCCTCCTCACCGTCCACCTCCATCCGCTGAGGTCGATCTCCTCCTCTCCTGGCTGGCGGTAGTGGCGGGACGTCCTTGTGTCCCCACGGCAGAGTGTGGATGCCGTCGGGGAGGACACACCGCTTGTCGTCAGTCGGGCTGAGGCTCAGCTTGTCCACTTCCACGGTGTAGACCCGGTGCAAGTGAGACTGGAAGCGGACGTTGGTGGTGCGCTTTTGGACCCCGTCAAACAGGCACTCTCTGTAGTCGTCGGGGGTGAGGACGTTCTTGACAACGCCCTTCGCCACCCCCTTGGCTCGCTTGAGAGCCTTGCTGCCGCCTGTCGCCGCGTCCTCGATGTCCATAAAGTACAGCTTGGACCGCAGGCCGAGGTACTCGAATAAGGACAGGCCGTTGCACTCGTCCTTAAACTTTCCGATGACCTTGGCGTTGACGGGGCTGTAGCAGGGGTGGGACCTCGGATATCCGCTGGTGTCGAAGTCGTCCAGGTGTTCCTTCATCTCTGCGTAGACGTCCTGGGACACGATGTCAAAGACGAAGCTGTCCGTGTCCATGTAGTCCACGGTGAGGCGGTCACCGTAGCGCTCCTTCATCTTGCGCAGGAACTCGTACATGAGCCACTTGCTCAGCTCCAGGACTGTCATGCCTACGTAGACGGGCTTGTCCAACACGATGTTGACCTTGGACAGATGCACCAGGGCCACGTCCTCCGTGTAGTACGTCCGGTCCAGGAAGTTGGATCTGGCGACGTACTTGGAAAACCTCTCCGGGGTGCACACCAGCTTCACGTTGAGGCGCTTCCGTACATTCTCGATGGTCTTGCCGAAGACTGCGTTGTTCATGAGCTTGAAGAAGTCCTGTTCGAACTTCGTCCTGGCCCTCTTCCGCAGCTCCGTGTTCATCAGGATGTACGGTTCCAACCACCGCGACTGGCGAAAGGAGATCGCCCGATGCACTGCGACCAGCTCCAATCCGTTTTGCAGCGCCTGCTGCAAGACCCTGTAGTGACAGATGTAGTGTGTCTTGTCGTCCAGGGTCGTCAACAGTTTGGGGAACTTCCCTGTTGGCGGGCGCTTCGTCTCGCAGCAGTAGGGAAGGTCCTTGTGCAGGTCGTGTAGGCGCGCGGGGTAGTGGAGGTCCACCTCCAAGATGTAGCCTCGATCGGCCTCCGCGTCCAGCGCCGCGACGTCCAACGCCTGGATTTCCTCTCGGCTGAGCCACTCGAAGTCTCCGGTCGGCAGGCGCTGGGACATGGCCCAGCCGTAGAGGTTGTTGGCGTCCAGGTACAGGAGGAAGCGCGTGGGCTCGTCCGGGCGGTAGTCCGGGCACCTGTCGTGGTTGGCCTTGGCGTAGCGGGTGATGGCCTGAGAGATGCCTCCCCGGATCCCCTGCTCCACGAACAGGTACATGTCAAAGTCCTGCAGCGTGTCCAGCTCCACACCGCAGGTCTTGAGCATCACGTCCCACGCGTAGGACGGCAGGGTGTAGTAGTGGGCGGGGTCCAGCCCGTACTCTGCCAGCGAGGTGTCGCGGAACTGCTCAAAGACATCGGTGAGCAGGGCGATGTCGCATCGCAGATACTTGTCCGCATAGTCCTTGAGGTTGTGACACTCGAAGGCTCGCCACACGTTGAGGGCGTGCTCGTACTCCTCGTCCTTGATGTCCTCCAGGGTCATGGAGTTCCTGAACGCCTCCTTGGGAGGCAACTCCCTGGTCCTGTACAGCGTGTCGTAGGACGTCACGAAGTCGTAGGGGAACACGCCCTTCCTGCGCACCAGGTCGAACAGCCGGTCGTCGGGGAAGCGCTTCCTCGTCTCGCGCATCCTGTCCGTGGGGAGTCCCGCCGCCAGGTTGGCCAGGCTCATGGACAGGAACCTGTAGGTGTCCAGGAAGCGCACCGCGAAACTGCTCTGTCGTTGGTTGTCCCCGGGCTGACCAAAGTGGAATCGCTTGGTAAAAGCGATGTACCGCTCCTCCGTGTGGGCCAACACGTCCACGTCGCCGGGGTCGATGGCCAGCTCGCGCACTACGAAGTGGGCGTCGTAGTTGGACAGGTTGTGGAAGTAGCAGTTGATGTGTCGCTGTTCCCGGTACCTGAGGTTGCACGAGCGGTGGGCGGCTCCTCGGAACTCGTAGGGCGGGGCGTGATTGTGGTCCCGCACCTTGACGTCCTGGTCCGTAAACTCCTTCCCGCAGAGGTAGCAATGAGTCGCTGCCAGGTACTCGTCCATCTCCTGCCGGGTCAGAGAAGGATGCAGAGCTCTCATGCTGAATAGGAACTCCCACAGCGCCAACACGTCCATCTTGATCCTCTCCATGAAGACCTTGGACGCGTCTGCCCCGAAGTAGACGCGGGGCTCGAACTCCTCCAGGCCGAGCGAGTCCACGATCTGGTAAGCGAAGGCGTACGGGACGTGCAGTTGCAGGGGCCTCGTGCCGGGCGGCGCTTCCGCTGGGTCAACAGCGACGGGCTGCAGAGCACACTCAAAGTCCGCGTAGATGCAGAACCTCTCCCGCCTAGTGTACTCGGGGTGGGCGAAGCGGATCTGCTGCTTCTCCGACAAGTCCAGGCGAAGGGGAGCCTTGGCGGTGCAGTATCGCATGTGCTCCTCCAGACGCTCGGCACCGGACAGTTGCAGCTTGTTGGGCCGGTTGTCGAAGTAGGCGAAGCATCGCTTACACACGTGGATGGCGTGGCCGTAAGACGTCAGCTGGGCTCGCACTAGCCTACTCATATTTGTGATGTAGGCGTAGTGACTGTCCCCGCCAGTAGTCACGTACAGCAGGTCCCGGTGATCCTCCAACTCCCGCTTGCAGATCTTCAGCGGGAACACGCGGTCCTGGAACTTTGGTGATCCGTCAGGGCGTCTCCCCACCATAGCACGCTCGATCCCGTACACATTAACGCTGATGGCGTTCCTCCTCTCGAAGACCTTAATGTCCTTCACGGCTACGGGGAAGCGTAGGCCGACCCAGTCGTAGCGTGCCATGACGTCCGGTGTGTACGATGCGGGCCTCTCCGGGTGTTGCGCGACGAACTTGGCCAGGATGGCGTACGCGAAGCACATGTCATCGACGTTTTGCACGTTGATAACGGCACGCGTCTCGCAGATGGTCCTGGGAAGCTGGACGAACCTGGCTCCGCGTTCTCCCAACGGGGTGTAGAGGTTGACGCGGATCTCCAGGTCGCGTATCCGGAGATAGCTCCACCCGCTGCCTACTAGCAGGCACTGCTCCTTCTCTTCCTCCAGCTTGTGGAAGGAAGCCGATAGGAAGTCCTCCAAGTTGGACGCGGCGGTGAGAGGCACGTTCTTTGTCTTGAAGGCCCGCAGACAGGTGGCTCCGTGAACGTTGGCGAATTCACATTCCAGGAACATGTTGACCTTGATGTTAGGGTGTCGAGTCCTGACGTCGGCCAACAGTTCCAGGACGCTGTCGAACAGCAGCACCAGCGCGTCCTCCACGGCCAAGAAGTCCTCCATGGGCCGGGACAGGCCGAAGGTCAGGAGGCGACCGCGGAACGCCCGTTGGATGGGGCGGAACGTGGGTAGTCCGCCACCACCCACCATCCCGTCAGGTGCCGTACTTGGTCCGGGCTGGGGCTCGCGGCTAGGTCCGGGCTGGGGCTCGCGGCTGGGTCCGGGCTGGGGCTCGCGGCTGGGTCCGGGCTGGGGCTCGCGGCTGGGCCGGGGCTCGGGTGACAGAACGGGCAGGCGCGGCATCTCGTCCACAACGAGGTTCCTCACGACGGGGCAGTTGTGGGCCTCGTGCTGGTCCCGGTTGTAGCGCCGGGTGAAGCCTCGGTCGCAGTAGGCGCACGTGAACCTCATGCCGCGGTGGACGCTCTCCATGTGTCGCTGGAGGTACGCTGCCCTGCGGAAAAGGGCGCCGCAATCGGGACAGCGGACCTCGTTGGCGTGCACCAGCTGCACGTGACGCCGGAGCAGGTCCTCACGGGAGAATCGCCGCCCGCACGCGTCGCACTCGGGCCGTGGGTCTCTGAAGGGTGGCGTTGCGGAGGAGGAGGAGGAGGTCGAAGCTGACGGGCTCGCACCGTGGACCGCTTCCATATGGTGGCGAAGATCCTCGGGACCCGCCAGGGCGACGGAGCACAACGGGCACGGATGGCCTGCGAACAGGAAAACAAGTCCTATTAGTGACCCCGATAAACACGAGGGTGAGGAACTGGCAACCTCTTCCTCATCTCAATCGCCAGTTTGAGCCCGGTAAATACAAGGGTGAGGAATTGTATAGAGGCTTGGCGACCTCTTCCTCATCTCGAGCGCCAGTTTACCCGGGTCCAGTAATACAAGAGTGAGGCACAGAGGCTGACAGCCCCTTGTTTACTACTTGAATCTGTTTACTCGACTAAAGCCGTTTACTCTCTCGAAAACAAGTCATTAGTATTAGCGGTTTCTTGTTTAACATAAAAACCATGCCTGGCGCTTGATCGTGAGGATGGGTGAGGAACTGTATAGAGAAATAACGACCTCTTCCTCATCTCAATCGCCAGTTTACCTAGGTCCAGTAAATACAAAGTTGAGGAATTACACAGAGGCTAGCAATCCACCTTTTCTTGTTTAACATAAAAACCGTACCTGGCGCTTGGTCGTGAGGAGTAGGAGGATGAACTGCGGTGAGGTGGCGTCGCAAGTTGTCGCTTCGCCCGAAGTGTCTACCGCAGACATGGCACTCGTAATGACGGTCGTTGTGGGCGGATGCAGCGTGACGAGCCAGGTTTCCAACGTTTGTGAAGACGCGTCCACAGACCTTACACATACGAGGAACAGCCATCTACAACATCGGGTATCTATACTCTCCACCCACCACAAAGGCTTGGAAAGCAAAAACCTAATTTTATTTCCCTCAAAAAATTTTAGAAGAGTGGAAATGAATCTATTTTAAATTTTTAAAGTTTGACTCATTAATTTTAATCGTTATAAAACATAACTGTTCTAAAGTCATTACAAATCCACTCGTCTTCATCTGAAAAGAAACAACGACAAGGCTCAGTGTACTGGGATATGTAAAAGTTTAAATATTAATGTTAGATAATTATTTCGCTCAAACATTTAACGAATCGTTTTCCCTAAAACATAATGCGAATTATTCAACTTCTATTAATGGGCCAGACCTCTCTTTACACATTATGACTTCAAAATTGCTGAACGATCATACCTTAAATGAGAATCTTATTATAAAGGGAAATGTAATAGTCTTCCACACTACAACTTATAAGAGCTACATATACTTACGTTTAAAAAATCTCGGAATATGGTTCAGTAAAGACTAGCACAGCACTGAAGTAGAACATCTACATACACTGAGCTCCAAACACAAACTGAATGAAGGAAGCGATGACAATCACTGAAGTAACATAGCTACGTACCGTACAGTAAGCGGTGAAAGTAGTAAAACAATTCTCGGAACCGCTAATGAGTAACAGGCTGGGAGAGTCACGTAGGCCCTAGCACGCGCTTCGACACATGACATGCTCATACATAGCACTCCAGTCAGGAGGAGGCCTCATGCGACGCACTTGCCGGAACCTTCTAGAACGGAGGGGTCCTGAAGGCCGCTAATGAGTAAACAGGCTGGGACAGTCACGTAGGCCCTGGCACGCGCCTCGACACGTGACATCGCGGAGCCGCTTGCAGTTTGGTTTAGTCAAGCCGGCATACAACGTGTAACGAAGTCACATCAAATTCGGTCGGCAAGCAGATGAGATCCCATAAGGAAAACACGTTTGAAAATTAATAGCGGGTCCGTTTAACAGTGGATTTTCAATATTCTTTAAGCGATGGTTTACTTAAGCCGCTGCCCAACATGTGGTGAAGTTTCATCAACATCGGTCGGTAAACAGCCGAGATCCTATAAGGAAAACACATTTAAAAATTAATAGCGGGCCCGTTTAACAGTGGATTTTCAATTTTCTTTAAGCGATGGTTTTCTTAGGTCATGACCTGACATGTGGTGAGGTTTCGTCAAAATCAGTCGGTAAACAGCTGAGATCCCATAAGGAAAACGCGGTTATAAATTAATAGCGGCCTTGTTTAATGATGGATCTATGGGGTTCTTACGTCATTCGCTTCCCTGGGGATAGGCCTACACTCTGGAAAAAGTCCCGTGGGAATCGGTGGATAAATAGGCTAATTATTAATTTTCGAAAGTTTTTTCCTCATGTTCAAGGTCATCACGAAAAGTGCTGCTGGCGGCTGGGGGGGGGGCTCCTCACCTGCGTGCTGCTGCCAGACGGGGGGGGGGCTGACGTCACGGGGGGGGGGCGGCTCCTCACCTGCGTGCTGCTGCCAGACGGGGGGGGGGGGCTCCTCACCTGCGTGCTGCTGCCAGACGGGGGGGGGGGGCTTGCATCCTCGCATCCTCACCGCGCCTTTGCTGGTTTTGAATCGGTCTTTGCCCCCTACTAAACTGTATTTAGTATTTAAATTTGTTTTCTGGATTATATATAATAAACTTTCCCTATTGCCATAACATTTGCCAATAACATTTTATATTTAGTCCTTAGTCAAATATAGAGTTCGGTGCTTTAATTGTTGTATCTTATTATAATAGCAAAATCCCGCTAGTTCAGAGTCGTCTTTGTGGAGCAAATTTGACTAACAACCGTCGCGTCGAGGTCACATAACGGGGTGACAGAGTTAAACAGCTAACTTGTGACATAATGGGAGAAAGAAAAAGAGAGAGGGGGATCGAGTTAGATTTTGTATTTTCAATTTATAGGTATATAAATAAGAGTTCTATAAAGCCTTCTCTTACTCTATGCAACTATTAGACTATATATACTTTCGAATAAAATAAAATAAAACAAATCAAACCAACAAAACAATGAAATTAGTTACTGACTCAACAGTTGTCAAAAAACATTATTACCTCTTTTGGTATACTCTACACAATCAGCTGACAACACAATCCTGGTGTGTTTACGAGATGATTGGTGATGGAGGATGCAGAGTTCAGCTACTGAACTGTCACATCAATGTTTTGTCAGTTAATGATAGAGTATACTCAATGTCAGCTGATCATTGAGAGATGATTGGTAATGGAGGAGGAAGAAATCAGCGTGGCAATGATCACCATCTTGGCTGTAGGCTCACTGTCAATGCTGATAATGCATCACTGTGTCATCAGTCGATGCTACAGTACACTATACACTATAAGCTGACTATACTACTCTCTTATGTTTCAGAGATGATCGGTGATGGAGGAGGACGAGATCAGCTTGGCAATGATCGCCATCTTGGCTGTAGGCTCACTGTCAATGCTGGCCCTACTCAGATAATGCATCACTGTGTCATCAGTTGATGCTACAGTACACTATACACTATAAGCTGACTATACTACTCTCTTATGTTTCAGAGATGATCGGTGATGGAGTAGGACGAGATCAGCTTGGCAATGATCGCCATCTTGGCTGTAGGCTCACTGTCAATGCTGGCCCTACTCAGATAATGCATCACTGTGTCATCAGTTGATGCTACAGTACACTATACACTATAAGCTGACTATACTACTCTCTTATGTTTCAGAGATGATCGGTGATGGAGGAGGACGAGATCAGCTTGGCAATGATCGCCATCTTGGCTGTAGGCTCACTGTCAATGCTGGCGCTACTTAGATAATGCATCACTGTGTCATCAGTTGATGCTACAGTACACTATACACTATAAGCTGACTATACTAATCTATTATGTTTCAGAGATGATCGGTGATGGAGGAGGACGAGATCAGCTTGGCAATGATTGCCATCTTGGCTGTAGGCTCACTGTCAATGCTGGCCCTACTCAGCTGTTACATCTGTGTGTTTCGCCAGCTCTGCTGTCAGCCTCCTCCCACAGCTAAGCGACGGAGGTTGGACTCCAACTTTGGAATCGATGGTCTTCAGTTGGGTGAAACGACACAAAACGTCGAGATCAGCATGACCACAGCTACTGAACAGGAGCAAGTTAGGACATGTTCTTAAGATAATAAATTACCGGATGATATTTAACTGTTGTGATATTTCCTGAATTGTTATTTAATTTTATTCTTTTTATTTTATAACAATTGTTTACATTTTCGAGATATTGACATACACTATTGATTTTCAGAACCTCAACTTTACTATCAAACACAGTCGTTTCAATTCAAGTTCATTTAAAGGCTTTTCAGCCAAGTATAAACTGTAACGATTTCTGTAACTAGGGTCCTTAGACACAATGACTGACTACTAAAGAAAGTTCTGCAACTTAAAATCCTTTTCTATAAAAATCTACATTATGCCAAAGTTAGTCAAACACGAAATTAAGTTTTGGTGGGGTTTCATATCACGTTGCTGTTCTAAAATACTTCCAACATATTTAGTGTGACCTCAGACAAAAAGGCCTTCTCTCAAAGTGTAAATCTGATATCAGTAATGACACCTGCAAGTTGCAGTTTGAAACATGCACAAACGGCCCTCATTTATATACTTTATATTTTATATAAACTATAAAACAATAATACAACTATTTCAATACAATTTTAATTGTTAAAAAGTCATGTGCATTAAATGTCTCCTTCCACGGGGCGTCTAAGTATTGTTTTAAGTATGTAAAATGTTTCGCCGTTTTTAAGAACTGGCAACCTCAATCGCTCAGCTGAGACCAAGCTTGGCTTTTTAGCAAGAGGCGGGCTATTTGGCATTGTATCAAGATATATTATGACGCTATTGAAACCAAAACTCAACTAGATAATTTTCATATCGGTCGCCAAATACATTTTGAATGAGAAAATTCAAAAGAGTTATTTTTCATCTGTAACCAACGCACATAAAGTCTTAAGACTGTTGTGAAAATCACTATGAAATTATAGAATACTGTGTAAATCATGATTCTGTGTGTAAACATTAAATTAGATAACAAAAACAGTTAAATTTAATAAATAAACTTATGTTGTTTACGTCGTGAATAAAAAATTGTAATTCCCTGTAAACCAAATTGAGCAAGTAATATACGTAACTGGGAATCAAATTAATCTGAGCATAATTTCATACATTTAAGTACTTGTAAAAACCTGTAAGTGTGTATTTAACGAACAATTATATTAACTATTATATAAATTCATTATAGGTCTACTATTTTCCAGATTAGAACTAGTTTACTTTTCAAACGAAATAGGAAACGTGCATAAAACATTTTTTACCTCTAAGGAAGGAATTCGTAGTTTATATTTAACTCAAATCCGTTTAGTTAGACCATTAACTAGTACTTTCATATAAATGACTACAATTTTTAAATTGTGAACTGAATTCTGTCTTCTTCGGTGTTTTGTGAACTGTGCGACCTCTAATTTAGACCCAAATATTTATATATGTAATGTAAATAAACATAAGCTCTGTATATATGTACGTTGTAATAAATGTTAAGTGGAAATAAAACCTGTAATTTTGTAAGATGTAATGTCTTGCTTAGTTACCAGTCCATAAGAACTACCGTTTAAACGATACGTCTACAGTCCTTTGTAATAAATATCCCAAAGTACTGTTCACTGTATTATTGATGAATGGAGAACAACAAAGCTGTACAAGAAGCTAGACTCCAAGCTTGCCAACTATCACACCCCTTTCCAACTACTGATAGTGTTTTACTAAAAGCTATTCTCAATATCTCCACTGTGGTTTAAGAGAAGTACTTAACTTGCCTCATACTGTCAGTTTAAAACATTAAACAAATGCAGAGGATACTTACATTTTCATGACAAAAAGGAAGAATAAAATAAATTCCTCTTTCGTCACAAGAATCAGTGACTAATGCGCGGCCCCGCCGCATAATTAGCGCCGTGCCGCGGAATTAGTTGGTTTTTGTTGCAAAGTATATTCCTCATTTTAATTTATAAATTAATTGAATTACTAAATATCAAGAACAGTCACATTATTTTAATAGAGTCTGAGCAAGTTAATCACAGAATAAAAGACAAAGGGTGAGGGACAAACGACGCCTCCCCCACCGGGATGTGTCTTACTCAAGATTATTCTTACTCAAGATGTGGACCAGGAGAGGGACGGGAGTGTTTAAGCTATGCCAAGGTAACTAATGGTTGCGCTACTTACGCCTTGTCACTTTTCCAATGCAGGCTTTAAGGCTCCGGTAGTAGTGGTATTGTACGGGTTTGACGTAAAAAGTATGGTGTTTACCCTTAAGAGTGGTGTTTTTAGCCACTTCATTCAAATATTTTGCTTACTATACGCGTTATTTGAATTATTCTTGTTCCATAAAAAAACTCCCTTGATCCAGACTTCAGACTATGTCTTGATAAATACAAAAGTTGTTGTTTAAACATTATTTAGATATTTATATTCAACACAGTTGCCTCTTTCCTTGATTGATTTAGCACAGCCTTTACCGAACTCCACGTGTTCTTTGGAAAATAACACCGTTGGCATACAATAAATCATTTTGCCTTTTCGATAAAGTACATGCCCAAATAACACGAGTAAGAATGTTTAGTCTTTAAACAATCTTTCTCATAAAGTCCTCCTTTTATTATATTGCTGTTTTCGTATTTTAATGTAAACCACTGGCACGTATTTTAATGTATTCTCAACTTCAGCTATTTTAAATGACCACCCTGTCCAAGTATGATTATAGCAATTGCTAAATTTTGCTATCCTCTAACTCAAATTTAGGTTTTTTAACGATAGCCTAATCTTTGCTATGCTAATGTTTAATGTTAGAGATTTATAGCAGTTACTTGACTAGATTTTAAACCTTTGCCGTTACTACTTTACAGTTTTTATTTATTATTATTATATTTTTTATAAACTCCCTTGTACACCAAACTATCATAATAACCGTACTTCAAAAAAGCTATGCTTTGCTACATATTTTATTAATTTAGGCTCTTCTAGAAGTCATGTAATTTAGATATGTTCTACGAAGATCTCTAAATCTACGTTGATTCATAATTGTTGGACCTAAAAGGCTATTTTTAAAACTTTGTAAAATTCCTTTTCAAATTCATGTCTAGCATGTTTACGCTTTTCATTATTAAAATGGTATACTTGACAAATTTGATTCCTAAATTTTAAGTTATGTGATATTTTATATCAACTAATCCTAAGTCTTCTTAATATTGTAATGTTTTGTAGTGTAACTCAAATTTATTATTTTAATAATTTAAATTTGGAATGTATTTTCCATACATCTTTCTTTCTTAGATATTTTATTTTTGATGTTTTATTTGTGTTTTTTCCACTCGGCCAATGGAATCCATCCTCAGGCAAGGGTTCACACATATCTGTTGAGTATAACGAATTACAATCCAAACATAATAAATTAACAATCCTTGAATTGAGGTCAATATGCACGTCCTTGTCCTTGTCCATATATTTATAAAGATTCCAGTTTTATTCCAGACATTGTAAGATACGCCTCCCAAGTTAGTTTAAGCAGCAAGTATATAAGGATGGGTTCTATTTCATAATAGTTTAATCACAAATCTCCAAATTTTTCAAAAACAATAGCCAGCAGTAATTCACTATGTTTTAAGGTACAAATTATGATATTCTTTTAAACGTTCTATATAAAATTTAGCCCAAACGTTTTGGGCATGTTCGTATTCTTGAGATGAGGTTGATTCTTTAGTTAAACTACTGTAAAATTCTTCTGTTGGTGGAATCGATTCTAAGGAACTCTCTGCAACAGTTATAAATGCATAAGGAAAGACGCATTCACATTGTAGTATTGGATTGTAGTCGAATATAAAACTATATAAATTGAAAGATAATTTTTGCAGTGGCTGGGATAGACCATTTTGGGAATTTAAAAATGATAAATCATCAGCAGAGAATTATATGTACTTTTTAGTGTTGCTTAAATGTTGCAAAGTAGAGTGACTATCACATTCGTTATGTCTTTGAAAGCGTACTGGAATTCTCTTATTTTTGGTACAATTTACATTACACTTATTGTATAAGCATCATCTTTAAGTTTTCCTGCTAAGTGACAGTGATCACGGACTTTGTTCTTCACACATCTGACATCATGTTGAATTTTGTAAAGCATTGTTTTGTTCTGGAGTCGTTGCAATAGGAAGGTCATAAGCTCGAAATTGTTTAGAAAAATACATCCATTGCATTTACCCTGCAGTATAACTCTGCGCAAATTGTCTTAGAATATTTTACAACGTAAGCAAAAATGGGAGGGGTATGTCAGCCAGAATTCATTAAACATTCAGAATTAATATATATATATATATATATATATATACATGTATATATTATAAATGGGGGCATTAAGATTATATTTACAACCTAGAAATTGTAATGTATTTTCTTGTTGACTCTTCACTCGTTGTGTATTACATTATTTATAATATGTAATGTCATTGTCAAGTTTATTTAATAACCTACAGTATTTTTTAATGGTCATAGTTTGTAGAATTAAACACAAACCTGTAAAAATGTCGTATTAAAAATTGTGTGATAAACGATACTTGTTGTAGTAATAACAGGTTAACGTGGAGATTATTATTTAATTTAATTATACTCCAATAAAATATTGCTTTCTTGCTATAAATTGTATAGACACGGTATAAATAGTTCATTTGGCAGAATCGGTTATTTGGTTTTACTATGTTAAACATTTTCTTTAGGATTCAGGAGGATGTACTTAGTATTACATTGTCTAAGGTCTAAGTCAGCTCCTCCTTTGCAAACATGGCTAAACGATTTTGCGTTGCATAATGCATATACTGAACATACTAAAGCTGACACTGCACAAATTGACATATGCTAGAATTTTGTATTCTTAAGAGTTTACTTGAACAACCCCTCTTTTCTGAACACTTTGGAAAGGTGACCTTATTCCCGAAAAAAGCTGGTATCACTGCTCACCTAGGTGTTTTACCTTTATATATCCAATATTTCAATATTTAATGCCTTTGTTATGAACGCTTTGGAAAGATAAATTCACTACGTTGCAAAAACACCAATTAATTGTTGGTCATCTCTAAAAACTAATCTGATCTATGGTAGTATTTCATATCCCAAAGGCTCCGTTGGCCATTCTCGATGGTTGACATTTTTAACAGTGTCTACTTCCACCAGCTTTTAGTCACCTCAGAATAATGTTTTCGGAACGGGTTTTTTGTGATATTAATTTTATTCTACTAAAAAAACAAACAAAGTTAATCATGCTTGTTATTTATTGCTCACTAGTAGGGTTTCTTACTATACATAGTAAACTTGAGCTTTACATTCCTCAGCTTAGTTCGATTAATAGAGTTCACAGATGTTTCATTCTAACTAACTGTATTCATGGCAGTTCTCTTGAATCCTTCTACGTGGTGTTAAATACAGTTTACTTATAATATTTTGTTTTAGACTAAAATTTCAGCGCCTAACTCAGTTGATTTAGGACCAATATACTTCTGCTGTCGCACTTCTCTTGGAAAGACAGAGTGTACCTATCACTTCAGCACCTCATAAGATATACTCTTAAGATATATGCGGTATAACGTTAGCCTTTCATGGCGAACAGTAGTTGGATATAGGGTGACGCTTTGCATTGATTTAGTGGGTGACTTACATGACAGATGACCTGTTGAGTCTGTTACCTGGCCAGTCGTGCACTATGATTGGTCCATCATCTGATAAGGTTACAAGGGCAATGATTCATCCCCTGGACAACTGACACCTCCCTGGAATAGAGAAAGGGATGAACAGCTCTTAAATAGTTTATCTGGCAGTGAAAGGGCTGTAACATCGTTAAAAGCAGTATAATAGAAAAGGAGGAAAGTACTTCTACTGTCCTATCCAGAATCTGTTAAAAATAAACATAAAATATAAAATAATAAATAGACTCGAGCCAGTAGTGATGTAGATGTTCAGTGATTAATATATTACAAATACTATTCATTAATGCATTCGTAAAAGATTTACCTAAAATATGTTAAAATTATACAGTAGGCTATGTGTGGATTACCTCAAATCCCACTGAAAGCAAAAACGTCTCTAATTGAGTATTCCGATCACTTCCGTCCCATTTGTTGTAAATTTCCATCCACAGCCCAGATTTGAATGTTTCAACGAGTTGTTTGTTGATCTAAAAAAATTATTTTCCTTATATTTTGTTTTACATCAAATAACTAATAAAATTCAGTATCATACCGAACCCAACCTTCTCAACTCCCCCCCTCATATTTTTAATTTTTAGCAATATCCCATTTCATAATTCTTTTACCTTTAGAATTTTTTACGTTCTACAGTCTTTTGAAATTGGTACGAAATTATCTTTTGAAATTAGTAGGATATTTATAATGATATAATTAAATAATATATCGTCGCTCCATAGATATTCGGCCATGAGCAGAATATAGACGATTTATCAAACAAATGTTTGTTTAGCATTGTTGGCTGGAATATTTTACCGTACATGTACTTTATGCCTTTGATACCAGAAGTTTCTTTTACAGCTAACTGAGAGGTGTTTGCAGATAACTGTTTTGATTTAGGCTACGTATATTTATGGGAACTTTGAGAAAAGTGATAAATTCAAAAAATTAAAATCTAATAACACTCAATCTGTTGCAAAGTGAAATTGTATGGTTAATACAAAACAATTCTAAATCGTATTTTTTGGGACTCATAATTATTGCAGTTTTTAAGTATTAAACCCATCATTGTGTTATTAAATTGCAATAATCCGCTTTATAATTTGTGCATTTTTCCTTCAATGTGTCAAGTTTACATTCCGATGATGTACAAGCATGACGCTCTGTAATGCATATGTGATATCCCAGTATGACTTTACGTTTTGTCTTTTTTAATTTGATTGACATAGTTTTAGTGAATTTCTCCTTTAGGGAAGAAGCTGTACCGTAGGTCTCATGGTAAGACTTAAGCCCGAGACCATGATAATTTTTTGTTTTGAGGTCCCCAGATGCCAAAAACGTTATTCGTTCAAATTTATACATATGTGTGTGTGTGTGTGTGTGTGTGTGTGTGTGTGTGTGTGTGTGTGTGTGTGTGTGTGTGTGTGTGTGTGTGTGTGTGTGTGTGTGTGTGTGTGTGTGTGTGTGTGTTTGTGTGTGTGTGAATGCGATAACTTGAGTAAAAAAACATCCGATTTCGATGAAATTTGGCTCAAGTGTGTGAAGTGACATTCATGACTTTGTTCGAAAACCAGAAAAATCTAACCATGAGAAGGAGGGTCTATGGGGGTTTGAAATTTTCCAAAAATCAGTTTTTTTTAATTTTTCACCCTAAAATTTAAAAAAAATTAATTTTGGCTTTGACCATGTTATAGAGCTTAAAAAAATAATATGGTATTTTGCATTATTAACCTAGGTTAAATGGTTGCGTAGAAAATCCAAAAAAACCTACTCATAAAATCTCCCATGTTATTGTTATGGGTAAAAGGTTTTTGGCTTTTCCTTAGTTAATTTTAATGTAAACTTCACATTTGCTTTTTCCAATCAGTTTAGCTCCACAAAACCATCATTTTGGTGTTTAAATTGTGATTCTTCGTCCAACCGATGCAGAGATACTCAAAGTGCTAAACACAGTACGTTGTCCAATATTATCCTTATGGAGAATAAATCAAATTTTATGTAATGATTATTTATGAATGTATATTGATGAAACTTGGCATGTGGCTTCATATAGTACTGGTATATTGATATTTTCACAAAAAATTGATTTTTTGTTGATTATCCCCGTAGCAGCAAACCTGCGTACTCAGCCCCATGTTATTCTTATGGAGAATAAGTAAAATGTAATGACTCCCTTAATTATGAACATAAATTAATAAAACTTGGTATGTGGCTTCACCTTGTTGAGTTATATTGATATTTGCTTAAAAACCCATTTTTTGTTCCTTGTTGCAGCTAAACTGCTTACTCAGACCCCATGTTATTCTTATGGAGAATAATTGAAATGTTATATAGCGCTTATTTATCATTGAATATTGATGAAACTTGGTATGTGGCTTCGCCTAGTTAAATTCTATTTATATTTGAATAAAAACCAATTGTTTGTGTTCCTTGTTTCAGCAAACCTAAGTACTCATCACCAATGTTATTCCTATGGGGAATAATTAAAATTGTATACATCGCTTATATGTGAATATATTTTTATGAAACTTGGTATGCAGCTTTATGTGGTATTAAGACATATATTATGCACTGGAAATTCGCTGAGTACGCAGGTTTTCTGCGACGGGGGTATTTTACTTTACCTCTCCATTTTTATTAGAAGCTTTTAGTAATGTCCAATTAAAATTCAACTAAACGACTAATCGTTATAAGTTTTGACAATCGATTTCCTGTACTGTAATATACCTATGAAGTTTTGATATTGTATTACTTAATGGGCTATGAACTCACTAAGCCTTAATTATTTAATAATTTAATTAGTAATCTGCCTAAAATAGGTCATTTTTACTTTGGATTATGAACTGGAATAGGCCATAATGATTTGAGAACCAAACACTAATGATTTTTCATTGCGTTATTAAATGTTGCTATGTTGTGTCTAGATTAATATTGTAATGCGTCAATTATTTTCAGTGTTATTATTGTAATTGGCTCAATCATCTAATTATATAATGTAACAACGTTATGACAAGTTTTATATATAAACCTTTCGTCATACCGTTTCAGTCCTAAGACAAAAAACATCATTTGATGACACGTTATGGTCGAGGTCATCAGTTGTTAATATGAATTGAACGAACAATTAAGCTTGTCAAAAATGAAAACCTTAGTATAACAACTGTTTATTTTGACTATCAAACCAGTATCGAAGCAAAAGTTTAATGGTAAAAAAGGAAAATAAAATTCAGTTTTTGTAAAATTATTGTTATCTTAATATTGCTTGCAGTATGACGAAAAATATAGTTCATCACTAGGACCAAAAGTGGCTTTTTATCCTTGTTCATTATCCAACCTTGGCCGTTAAACCTGAGCTTTTATCGAAAAACTCCACTTTCGGTCTTAGTGATGAAATAGGCTATACTATTTTGTGATTTTACTTGTATTGACTTGGGTTTTTTATAGTACGGTATGGGCTAAGATAAATCACATTACTCAAGAAGCTATATACAAAATTTGGTCATGTAATTTTCGTTATCGAAATGCTTTATTTATGATAAATTCTATGGTGTTATTACGGTAAGTAGTCGTTTTGCTGCCTCTTATCATGAGACAACCTGCCTTAAGGCTTCTATATAAATATAAATTAAACTGTCAATTTCAGATTAATTTTCTAAAAATACAATTGCCGTCGTCATTTAAACGAAGCGTCTTCCTTATTCTAAAACCCGAGTAGGTATTTACGATTATTTCGAACAATATAAACATAAAACTAACAATGGCTCATTCAAGTAGTTATCAGTAACCTTTAGGCATTACGAATTAAAGATAATTTTTTTACTCCTTAACACGGATTATTGTTCTGAGGGTTCTTAGCTAATGCAAAAAACAATCAAAACAGAAAAAACTAATTAATAGATATAACTTGCTCAAAGGGCCTACATGATGAAAACCTTTAAACTTTAAAGCTGTATGACATTTTTTCAAATATTTATATACAGAAATAAGTGTTAATATGATTCTTCGTGTTACTTGTATTTACATATCACTAAAGTGCTTATTACTAGATGACAAAAAATTAGGAGGAATGTATTTACTATAAAATGTATGAATAATAATAATAAAACCAGTTTAAATATCAAATAAAATTAATTTTATACATTCAGCAAAAATACATACATTTATGCTTTGGGTTATGGTGCAGTTACGATGCCAAATTACGGGCTTAATTGCCACAGTAATAATTTTGTGGATTGTTGGCTCTCATTCTGGGAGTTAAAAAACTGAATCTGTAATGGTTTAAATGCTAATATAATTAATCACTTTACTATATTTCAGTTTTGTAACTTAATCTATTTTCTCAATATTAATCAAGAGAGTTGATCAACTCCCCAAGAAATTATCCTCATTTTATGCCACTGTAAAAATAGATAAATAAGCATGCATTATAACCGTGCTCATTACACCTTAAATTACTACCAATTTAAAAATTTATCTCCTTTAAAAAGGTTTTAATGTTATAGTAATACAAAATATTGTATAGCTGAACAAAGTTTATACGCTCAACACGTAATGGATTTATAACAATTAGAATATTTGTGAATTTCGTGTTTGTACGTGAAGGACGCAATTGAGTTAATGAGGGATAACAAATGTATTAGTAATTGTATAAATGTTTTCCTATTAGAAAATAATTTTCTGAATGCGATCTTGTTTCTGTCATTCGCTGATTGGGCCTGATGATGACCGGTGTGACTGGTGGAAATCGATCGCCTTGTACCATATTTTGTATACTTACCGTATTGTATGTAAGTACAGTATAAGTATACATATATTGTGTAGTGTTGTGAGACGTAGTTTTATTTTATCCTGTTAAAAATTTATTTATTTGATTATTCATTCAAAAACTATAAAAAGTTCTTATTATGGTATGTCCTAAAATACCTAGTTTCAAGTAATCTGTATGAATGCGATTGTTAATTTAACTTTGATTACTCCAGAATCTGTGAGAATAAAAATATAAAGCTTTCACCATATGTTGTCTTTGTCAAGGCGGTATATTTTAAAAAACTGTTTATAGGATACATTTGCTTTTTTATATACGCATCCAATGATGCGCAGTTTAGAGAAACTAGATCGTCACTATCAAATATATATATTGGATTTACCTTATGACGTTCCTGTTGTACGAACAGGAGACGTTCCCGTTGTTCTTTTTGATGCAACGAGATGCAAAAAGATTGACGTTATCATTTTAGGCAGATTTGACACTTTTTTGACGTAACCCGTCGACATCAACTACAACAGGGACGTCAGAAGATAAATCCAATATTAATGAAAAAATCATATCCTTAATTACTGAACGGGTTTTCCTCAACCCTGTATAATATCAATATAAAATAAATGACAAACGTTACTGACGACAAAGTACAGGACGACAAGTCCTGACTTTAGGTGGCAGGATGCTGTTTCTCAACATGACTGCCGATAAACGTGCATCTCCACTATGGTCTAAACTTTGTAGCATGAATATGTGAGATGCATTAATTACCCAAGCTTTTGGAACATTAACATTGTTGGCATATCAACGTTGCTTACGCGATTGTCAACTCCATTCATTATTCTGTGAAAAAACTCTTCGACGTAGTGTACCAACTGACCTCATGAAACAGAAAGCGCTGACAGCAAGAGTACCAGTAGAAATCATGTTTACTACAAGAAATATAGATTTTTTAGATCAGGGATGTTAGATTCGAATTTAAATAATTGTACATTACTGCTAATATTGTAGGGAAATACAATTGAAAATATAAAAAGGAAGTCAGTTTGTATTTACCGGTTGTGGGGACGATTAACGCGATGATCTTTAGCGAATATTTCCATATTACAAGTTAAAGGGTTGATGTTTTTGTTGAAAGCTGATTAAAACAGTGAAAATTATGAGTTTTTGGTACAGGGATACCGCTACTCAGTTCCTCTGGTTGCCTTTGGTTTGGTAACCTGCGTCGGAATGGACACTGATTACCTTGCTATATCAACCCACAACAGTTGAACCTACGGAGTTTTATTGCAAAGAAAATAGGGCAAACATCGCAAACGTTTAAGTTTGATGTAAGTTGTGACCCTTCTGAAAGGATCCAGGTATTCAGGTATTTTCATTGGAATAGGTTTTTACCAAAAGATTCTATATTATTAAAATAATATCTTGATTTTTGTTTGGCAATTTTTTATCTCTAAAATGTTATTTTGTGTACATGTTTGGTGTTAATAAAAACATTTATCCTGTAAGTGTGCCTTTTAGGGTTCTTAAGGCACCCAAATTGAAAGCCATATCCCATCGGCTTTCAAAGTTTCAAGATAAACCCCTAGGAACTATTTGATTAGTTATCCAGTTTACTAATAGTGTGAAGTTATCAAAGTATCTGGCTCTATGCCAGTGAGATCCCCCATGGGGGAAGCGGTACATCAGATTGTAATAATGCAATACTAGACAAACCATTCGACTTTCTTAAGTGACTAAGATAATATAGTAAATAATAATAGTCATGTATATAGTAAATAATAAATATAATTGACATGTAGAAGGAAAAATAAATTTGTTAAGACTTTGTCGAACAATTAGAGCTGAAATGGGTATAAGAGTATTCAGTATCAATATCAATGTAGGTAACCTCCCCATACCATAATTTGCCCAATACTCTTCCAGTTTTTATTTTAATAAAGTTTAACTTATGCCAATATTATATATATCAACAAAAAATGCATTATTGAGCTAAATCTCTCATTTATTACATATTTCAATCTATAAAACATGAAAACGCATTCTCATAATTAGTAGCATTGCAGGTAACACACCTTTACTACATAAAAGTTGTTACCTTAACGGAAATAATAAAAACATAAATGTAAACTGTGGGCTGCTCAAAATCCAGGACTCAAGAAATATAGTCATATTTATAGTCAATGGTGTTACTTATCTTTTAAATCAGTATTAAGATAGTGTTTTTGCAACAATGCCTCATATGACGCTCCCATAGCGTGTCTGAGACAGTACACAACAGCTTGAACTATGAATTAGAGTAATCAACATTATATAACGACTGTTATCACAGGAGTTCAAGCTCTATTAAAGCATATTATTACACTCGAACTCACTTCCCTTTACGATCGCAGATTTTTGTAGAATTTAATAATAACCTTCAGAACTATGAAAAGAATAGTTTTCCGTGGCAGGTTTCCGCATCATAGTAGAAGCCTATAACTGTTGTTAATTGGTTTTAAATATTATCTTGATCGTAGAAAGTATTTTGGAATTTATTAACTAAATATTCAAGAAAATATTATTTTTCTCTAAATAATAATAAACAATCATTACAAACAAAAATACACACTCAATTACAAACACTTAAATTCTATTAGATTTTTGACAATAATTGATCTTATTGAAAATTCGAATCATTTTTAGTAATTTAAAATATAAGTAAAATAGAATAATTATTACTTACAGAATAAATATTGTCTATTATCTAAAGGAACAAAGATATTAAGCAAAAGGAAGCACTCGTTGGTGGTTTTTATGACGGATATATTTGGACAAAAGGATAGACTGAAAGGCAACTGAGTGATTTGGTGCTGCGTTTTCAAAGACCGCAAACGCGAATGAGACCTTTGTGAAAGCAACAAATATGCTTTATGGACTTTCCTCTCCTATCTTTTCAACTAGACTTTGGAGTTGGGAGATTCCCCCATATTACTTAACTGTACGTTAAAACTCAATTTGAAGAAGAGTGAGTGTAGCTTTGAATATGTGTATTTTAATTAGATTTTAGCAATATTGAGTATATTTAGTTAAAATCAAAGCAAAAACTCCATTAATATTCTCATTTTAGAATATTTTTTTCTTGTGGAAGAAAGTATCCAAAAATACCATTATAACTACACTACTAACGTCCTTGTGGAACTTGAAGAAATGTATTTAAAAATACTCTAAAATGTAAAAAACTGAAACTATACTCTTGGTGTGTAATCAAAACATCGAGTTGTTTAGCTAAAACACAAACAAGCCATACCACGGTTCAGTAAAATAACATTAACAAGAATAAAAATACATTTAATTTACAAGCAAACATAACAATCGCTATTTAACAGTAATATACTCAGAAATAATCGACAGATCTAATTACTAAGCCGGTGAAATGTTATAAATTCAACCCGTCATAAGTAGTTACCCGTCATACGGTGTATGTTATTGACTTGTTAACTCAAGGGGTAAGTTATACATGTGAGAAAATAAAATAAATAATGATAAATAGTAAAAAACACAGTCCAATAAATTAATTTCTGATTTTTATAAACGGATATAATCGTTGAGGTTGAGAGCTGGATTCGTATTATGGAGTTGCCCTGTGTTGGTAGTGACGATGGCACAAAAAGATCCAAATCGGGTGAAATAATATTGGCTGGGTATTGAACACAAAGATTGAAATTGCACTAAAATAGTTTGATGTTCCGTGGTGAAGTTTGGCAAACATACAGTCTCTCTCTAGAATCTATAACGTTGCATTTATAACGTTTGTCGTTGCAGGCGTGTTAATCAGGCCATGCTGCTAGAACGGAGATGTCTTGTAAAAAGCATTATATCCTGTATATCGGTCCTTTGTCCAAAGAAAGACGAAGTTCGGTGGCAATGGATTGACAGGAACTCCATGGTAGGTGAAGCCGAGACGAATGCCCACATGTTTATGGAATCTGGTTGGTATCCTGTTAAACAAATCTTAGACCAGACTACCACATGGTGCTCTAGATGGGGTCTAGCAAAAGCAATATAGAGAGGCTTCAGTGCTGTGGTTAGCAAAGGAATCTAGAGGCACGGAATTAAAATATAAGTTCAAAATAAGTTCAAGTTAGAACAGGCCAAGTTGACATGGGAGTTAAGGGAAAGAGGTGATGACAGAATAACACACAGATTCTTTACTTGATCAGGCTCTTTCCGTGAATCTGACAGTAGAAAAAAACAGTGGCCAGTATTTTTTTTTACAACGATTTTAACTCAGGATATATCATGAATACATGAATTTTCACTCAATATTCTTATGAAGTTCTGTTATGGCAAAGCCCCCTCAATATTCTTATGAAGTTCTATTATGGCAAAGCCCTAATGATGTAACAAACAAAAATGTGCTTGCCTATAATAGAAACATAGTTAATGAGTTCAGAATATTATTCTTAAAACTGTTTATAATAAGAAATACTAGTATCTTTTTCAAAATGTGTAAACATGAAAATATTAAAATTTATGAGTAGAGCTAGGAAAGTATTTTAGATGTTATAGGTCTTAACCCTAACATTATGAATTGAGTAATTGTCTTACTCAACCGGACCGGAAAGCTTAGGATTGTTGAAATGGAAACTCTGTAGGACATAAACCGGACAATAACATCCATATCTCTTGCAAACAAGCCATTGTCCAACAAACATTGACGAGGAGGAAGGAAACAATAATAGGCACCAAGGTTGGGTGGAGACGATCTCATTCCGAGCTAACTGACAATAGTTGTTTAAGTATTTTCGATAAACTGCCTACCTCCACCCCATTACCCTGCATACAACTTAAACTATTGGTTAATTAAATACAACAAATATTTGATTTATACTTGCAGTGTACATATAGTCTGTCCCTCTGGTTTGTTTGTCATAAAGAAAAAAAATATTGTTGAACAATTTGACATAGCTTTACATAGCAGTTTTACATTTTACATAACTCAAGATAGTATGTATCACATCTACGGATTGTTTTTATGGTAAACAAATATTTAACAAAATTGCATTGCAAGAAAATTTGTATTTATTAATTTAAATTTAAATTGTTCAGTCCACATAAGAGAGGGAACACCCAATAGAATCTAGCATGAGAGCACACAGGGTTTAAATTGTGCATTAAGAAAAGAGGAAATATTCTTATAGAAAAGTAGTGACTTAACTTGAAAAACTAAAATAAAACAGAATTCCTTCAAAATTTTAATCAACAATCTAATCAATACTCATATACGACATTATTTTATGTGAAAGATTGTGGATACCTTGGAGCTGAATTAAAAATTGTTTTCAGTATTTATTTATTTTGGTGAACAGTTACGAACACAGCACATTATAGACAAATTGATTGAAAGATTGGGGCTTAATATTGTGATTTTTAAAGGATTTAACCTTTCATTAGCTTTCTAGTCTTTTCTTCCGCACTGTACTTTATTAGTTCTGAGGAAAAATTGCTCAAACAAATTGGATGTACGTATTGCTAATAGTTAAGTGCTTCTGTATTACATTGTAACACTATGTGCTGTTCGATACCAGGGAAGTAATAAGTTTTTATTTTTTCATTTGTCAAATAGAATAAATATTCTTTATCTGCAAACGACAATTCATTACGATTATACTAAAACGTAAAAAATCAATATAATATTGTAGATTTGTAAAGATTATTTATTTTTTATGGTATACGTCTGTTGTTCTTAAAACAAATGCACTAACAGAAAATAAAACTAATACACGAATTAAAATTAAAAACGCGAAACACTTATCGACAGGGTAAACTAATCTATCGGCAAGGTGATTTTTAGCAACTTTTCAAAGTTTCAGGGTTATTTTGTGACTTTATTTATTTAGGAAGTTTGTTCAATAATTTAGGCCCAATGTTTAGTGAGCTAGCTACAACCCGTGGGTATAGACTGTATGTTCCCAATAAGAGCTAACTCTAAGTTAATAAGTGTGAGTTTATTTCTTATTTTGAAACAAAAACTAGAATTACTTTTATATTATTAAAACGAAAATAAAAAATTAAGAAAAATAATAGTCAAATGTTTTTGAGTTAAAAAACTCGTTTCACAAATGTTTGTATATTTATATTATATTTATTTATATTTATCTTATTTGTGTTTAATTTTTCAGTCAGGAAAGACATTTTGCATAATCTCAGTAACCCATCATCTTTGAAACGCGACTTAAACTCAAATAACTATAGACAATTGATGGTATTGATAAGGGAGCTATGTTTCCGAACGTAACACATACCATTTTAGAGGTACAAACGAGCAACTTAAAAGAGGTTCATAGATTCATCAACTTAATTGATAATTAAACGGAAAAACGGAAAGGGTGAACCGATGTAAAAGTTGAGATAAGAACTTGTTGTCCGACAGTGTGTCGTCTTTATATGTTTTCGTCGCTCTTTTGTAAACTTTTCTTTGTATAGGTTGCAAAGTTTCCTTACAAGTGAAACAACTACGACAAATAGTATGTTAATCTAAATGGTGATGATAATTTAAATTTCGATTACTTATTTGATTATTGATAAAAAAAATCTTTAAAGGAAAAACTTAACTTTGGTTTGGGATAGCCATTGTAAAAATGTAAGTAGTTCGAAATCACTACATTCCAGATAGTTGTGTGTACTTACTAGACTAAAATTAAATTTCATCATTCTAAAATAGTAAAATTAAGATAGTTGTTGTTATTTATTCGTAGGATGATACAAACCCTAGCATAACAAGTATAAGAAGAATAAACAATACGGAATATATTCTCCAAAACAATTATGCTCTTTGATTGTTGAATCACCTTATAGGAAATAAGAGGCTAAAGGTTCCATTTACTTTATTCAATAAAATATATTTTTATAAGTTTGACGAATGTTTTCTGACATAATGAGAAAATAAAATGTGTTTTATGAACGCGGGTTTGAGGCATTACTACATCAAAATCAACCAATATTACCACTAACACCACCGTTAATAGGTGTTATGAGAAATTCTCAAAACGGATGACATTTCGTAATTTTAGGCATAAACATCACAATAAAAAAATCAACTATATACTTTTATTTTAACAATGCCAATCTAGTGAAACTCAGGGAAATAAAAAACAGCTCAGCTTATCTCCTATTCCGCACAGCTGCAGTCTGCCGTGATTCAATTAATCCAACGTCAGTTCTATTGAAGGTAAAACTCTCCGTCAGTTGTTTACTGCTTTAGTTTAGTTCCAATACACGGACAAATAAAGCACTTACATGGGATTGGATTTCTTAAATAAGTAATGATTTAAGGTAATACCAAGTCTGGCATACGTCTTATTGCTGCACACGCCAAGGTTACATTTTATCCGTAAGATGTAGGCTATCATTATGTTACATGTATACAGGACCGTTTGTGGTTATTAATACAAATATATACTAAGTTTCCCCTATTCTACCCAGCATGATTTTACCTTGGTGAATGTTATAAAACTGCTTTTACACCCAAATAACTTATCATTACGTCTATGTAAATTTAAATGTCCAATTTATAATATGGCATCAGTTTAATATAATTATAGTAATTTCCTGTTATCTTCATCTAGAAAAGGTTCAAAAACATAAATACAAAAAATGCTTGTATTTTATTGTTAGTCAATCCATAATTTATGTTGATATTTATTTAAATATTTTGTCGGCATCGTACTTTATATGTCATACTTATTCTTCCTGATTACATGAGAAACCAAACAGGGAACTGAAGACAGTCCTCAGCAACTGGCTAGTGAAGAACCCTTCTACTCCCTGGACGAGTTCCTATGATGGAGAGACATACTTCCACTGACCTGATTGTACACTGCTGTTTTGATTCTGTATTGACACCATATCAAATCTTGGAGTTTTGTAAAAAAAGAGTTTTATTTTATTTTTGTTGATTTGATATTTTTACGTCGATAACTAACTGCCTGAACTAATTTATTATTTACTAAAACCAACATTTACTCTATTTTATAAAGCACCGTGTACTATTTGTGCAAGAGAATTTATAAAATTTTGTGAGGTTTTGTCTTGTTAAATTATCATGTAATTTATACCCTTTAAAAGTCATGATACGAAATGTAAACATACGATTAAAAACCTATAATATTACTTTAGAGGTACAACTTATTCAATAACTCACATTTTATTGATTCAAACGTTTTTTTATTCCTAGAATATTGTTGATTTACAAATTAAGTACAATAATTAAAGAACAACAAATTATGTTTAAAATAAATGGATATAATAAATATGGAAATGATACTCGCATGGGCTATTGACCTTTGCGCGGGTTCAAATCAATATCTGAGCAGATGAGGAAAAATTAAATTTACTAAAATTAACACGAATTGTAATAAATGTTCTTAAAATTCTTCAGAAACTACATACAATTTATATTATTTAATTCAATGACTATTTGTTTAACAATAATTAATGACATTTATACAAATTACGGGAGCTGTACCTTGATGGAAACATTTGCTATTTTCTATATTTAGTGAAAGAGAGAGAATAAGAAAGTGTATTAAAACACAAGTACAAGTAATATTATGACTGAGTAGATTCTTGGTATTACCATGAAAATAGAATTAATGCGCAAGACGGTGGGTTTTAACGCATTTCCATTTTCAGCGCCAAATCTCCAATATATAGAGATTTTTCCCTTCAAAGAAACATTTTAGGAGGCAATAATTGTTGGCTAATCACATTTGTGGCCTGTGGGCAAGAACCACTTGAAGGAAGTCATTCGCAATCTGCCCAACAAGAAATCTTGCGGGTGGGATGGCATCTAAATGGAACTTCTCAAAAACTGTTATTCGTCTTTAGAGGGTCCGCTTTTATATCTAGTTAACTTGTCATTGGAGTCCGGTGTTTTTCCAGAAAAGGAAAAATTGGCACTCATCAAACCACTGTACGAGAAAGAAGACCCGCAAAACCCTGGGAACTACCGTCATATCGCATTGCTTCCTTCTATTGCTAAAGTTTTGGAGAAGGTTGTTTTCAACCTTTGGAAATTTTTTTCCAAACTAACACAAAATCTAAAAAAATTACAAGACCAGCCAAAAAAATTAACATAAATTAAAGGAGTATCTAATTGAAAAACGGTATTATGAGATCCCTGACTTTCTTTAGTAAACCTTTTTGATCCATTACACTCGCTGCAATCCATGACTGGCTGAGGCGTCTTTTATAATAGATATTAAGGAAATGACTAAAGAGGGTGAAGAGGGTTGGCGGGACGACTTCATAGGTACGAGGGACGAGGTACGTATTTGCTGTTCTACGTTGATAATAAAATCCACTTATCGTCTAAACCAGTTCGTGGAGTTTAATTAACATGTTCAATTGAAGTTTGGAAGTGGCAGTTGATTGCGTTAATATTGACAACCTTATTGTAACTTCATTATAGCATTTTCAATTTGTATTTAACTCATTTACAGAATAATTGACAACATTTAACTTAATCGCATACTTTAAAACTTTAAGTAGCACACTGATGGAGGCCAGCAAACCTTGAAACAAGTGTATGCTAAGAGTATACAATAAAATCCACAAACTAAATGAGACGGTATTTCGAGTTTAGTATTAGTTGTTTATAGTTTACTTTCACTTACAGACAAAACGTTTAACAAGTAAATGGTAATTTAGGGTCGGAGTTAGTTTGGCTGTAAAAATACCGAAGCTCTTATGGTGATATCTAGTGAAAGTTCCCTGAACCTTAAGCAAAATTTGTCCAACAGAGAGTGGCTTGAAAAATAACATCCTTATATCGTTCACTGGTAATGAAGTTCCCTCGTAACTGCGACGATTACATACAAATAAATGTCTACATATTAATGGAGACGACTTGGCATCCCAACTACATATATTTGTAGGGTCTTAACCCATTAGCTGTCCAGTCATGTAGTCTGGGACTTTGCAAACTAATTCCAACCCTTCCCCGTCTGCCTGTTAGGTTATCTTTGTTTGACTTCCAAGTTGAAGTTGAGGTAGTAAATAACATTTGGTTCTGTCATTTCACTGAAGGGTTAGAAAAAGTTGTCCTACTTAATACTCCCTTTATAAAGTGTCTTGATAAATTAATTAATGTTTAAAAAATAGATGAAAATCATGAACAACACTGTATGTGATGTTTAAACAAGTTATAGTTGGTTAAAAATTTGAAATAATGTGATATTTTTAAATTAATTGAATTATATTTAAGTAAAACAATGTGACAAACTTCAGCATACCTTGTTTTACTTAATCTTATCTTATACATTTAAACTTTTAAATCCTTAAACTGACCAAGCCTTTATAAAAAAGCATACAAAAATAAAACAATATGCAATATCGTGTTTCATAAATTTTTAATTTTCTTAAGTGGTATGGGTACGCTTTGAAATTAAATTGTCTAAAACGTTAGATTCTTAAAATTTTAACTTATTGGTTTGGATGCGTTTTTTAGCAACGAAGAATACCAGTTTGTATTTCTGATGTAATAAGGCCAGCTACCTTCATTTACAAATCTCTTTGACCACAGATTACAATATCTCTTTGAAACTTTCACCACCAGCGCCTCACACACCATGTTACAGAGGTACTTCAGTGCAGGTAGAGAATTTCCCCAACCTCTAACACAGTCAGCGCTTAGCTTGCGCCGGCCGGGGGAAAAAGGATGTATCTGAAAACAACCAGCACTTTTCACTTTTACTTAATCAGTTCTAATGGTCATTTAGAAAGTTGATACATGTAATTTTCAGTTTGGGGCTGCCCCTCCCCGAATTTGCATTTTGCGGACAGGAGAAGAATGAAAAAAGTAGTTTTTTAACGTTCAACTGAAGAGAAAATCTTTTCTTACTTAGTTTGGATATTTTGAGTATTGAACTGGTTCAAAACCCATATCCATTGCAAAATGGCAAGCCATTTATATTTTTTTACTGGCCGCCATTTTGTATTGGAACTTAAAAATAAACTTAAAGTATGTGGCTTTACTTATGATAATTTGGGGCTTCAGGGGCGATATTAGTCATGAAACAATAGTTTATTTTACCGCATAAATCTTGTGAGAAATATAGATTTTTTATCTCAGTTTAAGAGCAATTAAACTGTTCCGGGACTTTTGGGACCCTTTCGGAACTAGTTATTATAACTTCAGAATCGATTAAATTGATTGAGCACAAGGGTGTCGATCACTAAGCAAAATGTTTCAAAATAATTGAATACTCGACACAATGGGTCACACAGTAACTTAGTTTGGCAAACCTTAACGAAGGATTTGCATCCGGTTGTTCGAATAGCGTTGTAACAAGGGTTCTTGAATAGGGAAGGAAACAAGACGTAGTTAAGTTGTGCTGAAAGCAGATACTCTAAATGTTAAAGGCAATAAACACCCAAGTACCGCAAGCACTAAACGTATACTTTTAAACATGACTTTAAATACGTTGTTAAGCAAACACCTTTTTTATTCCTCTTACTATGATTCAAGCTCTTTATTAAGCTAGGTGTTTAAAAATAGTACAAAATGGGTCAACATTCGTTTACAATTACCAAAGAGAAACCCTTTTAGAGTGCATTACTAATTTTTTGGAAATGAAGATTGTTCCATATTTTTCACCATCGCAGTTTAATTTAATGTGTTGATTTAATTACAGTCTACCCGTAACACTAATTACTGTAAACAATAATCAAGTCTAACTTTTGGTATTTCTGGAGCACAGTGGATATATGCTTGGACACAAACAAATCAACACATCTTTAAAACACTAAATAGTTTTATCATAGTAAAACAACAACAAAAACCAACAACTGGAGTTCATGGCTTTATTCTACAATATGTCACCAAAATCAGTTTTATTGCTGATTGCTGTGTAGTATAACCAGTAAGCCAGAAGTCAGTACTGTACTACATAGGACGGTGAGCTGTAGGCATTTTACTTTTGCTATAGTTATTTATCAGATTATGAATAATAGAAAACATGTTTTGTCTGATTTGCACTTTTCGAACTAAATGTAGAGTTCAAAAAAGGTTAAGCCTAAAAAAACGCATTCATAAATCAAATACAAATTTGTATACACAACTGTTATGCCGAACAATGTTTTTACTTCAATTTGTTTAAATATTGCTTAGTTATAGTTGCCTTAGAAGAGTACTGTCGCTTTCCAAAAGAGAAATGTTAATCCTAATTTGTTCCTGCAAGGTGACGCACTGTTACCAGTAAAAAAAAACTAACTACCAACTAACCAACTACCAACTAACTAACTGCACACTGTAAATAATTTATAATTTTTGAGATACATATCTCAAAAAGCTATTAAGAGACAGATGCAATTAAAAAGGTATAAGCATACGGCGTGGTATATGAAATGGCTATCCATGCACTGTGGACTTATTATATGATGATTTACCTCAGAAAGGAAAATTCTGAGGTAAAAACCCATGTCACTGAGGTCCAGTCAATTCAGCTAGTTGAGTGGTCGTTATCGGTAACTCAGGTTGAGATGGAGATGCATCAAACGATTGCTGTGTAGTATAAGCACACACTTGACTTACTTACTGCAAAGGTTTAATTCAATGGAGAAAAAAAAGGATATGCTACTTTTCAACATAGCTATCAACATTTTGTCGTCTTAAGAATTTTGTGTTATACTTTGTTTCATATTTAACTGATAGTACAGTAATTAGGGTTCCAATTATACAAATATGTTCATGACATGCTTTTTATATTCTTTATATTCATAATATTAAGATAACGAGAGAAGGGATATAACGAGAGAAGGGATATGACGATATCACATGCAGTAGTAGGAAGAGGGGCAGATTCTGCTGACACTCTAGAGAAATTATGAACAACCTAAAGTCTACATAATTATCGTGCACTGTACAATAATTGTAAACCTATAGTGGGCTGTATACCGAGTAAACAATAGGTTATTGCTGTGTTACGGCAGGCTGATACGTTACGTCCCAGCAACCGATAGTTAATTATACATGCTGTTGATTTGCATGTAATTAACCCGGTAGTTTATATGACTAACGGCCAGGTGAGTTTGATAGCTGGTGATGAAAGTGGTCCGGTGCTAGTGGAGACTTCAAGTCGGAAGACAGAAGGATCGAGTTTCTTTGACATCTCACTTTGTCTGCACGTTTTGACTTAAACCTTAAAAAATACATACACATTCCAAGTCATCGTGATGACCTATTTTTTTAAAAAAGGTATCAGAAAACTGACACATATTTTCTCTAATTGAAAGCCTATATAATCAAGTGTATAAATAGCTGAAGATTTGATACTCGTATATACTACATTCTAGATTCACAGAACATCTTCAGTACCCTTCGATGCTTGAATGCTTCGTGTTTTGCCCCGTACTGTCTGACTACGTGTACTGTGGGTTTTTAAGGGGGAATCTTAGACCAATCTCCTTCTGGAATTTAGGTGGCAACATATTTCTCAATTTCGTCAATTTAATGTTACCTACATATGAATACCATTAGACGTAGTCTGTCTGCCTTCAAATTTATACACTATACTTGACCAATCGTTGTGATAAAATATTAACAAATACTATTTTTAAAAAAATTTGTTCAGATCATTTTATGTGTCATAGACAAATTTTATAAAAAGGTGACGGTTTCGGGGAAAATAAAAATACCGAGGCTTTAAATTATCAATTATAATTTCTTCCCAACATTTTCCAGAAGTCCGGGTGATGCAATTTCGTTGGTGGTCATGGGTCTTGCAAACGCCAAATTTAATTCAAAATCGTTTGAGACGATTTTGAGAACCTTCAGCCCCTCTCATATTTGGAATTTTGGGGCTGAAATAACCCTTTAAAATATACACTCACGAAAAGTAAACTTAAATATACTGTAGAACTATACCTGCACACTAAATGTCATCAAAAGTTGGCCATAGGCATGGTTTCCAGGTCTCTAAACACCCGAACAGACAGACAGAAATCACCTCGAGAATAACTTGTTGAGTTCAGTAAGCTCCAAAATTAATATTCCCAACTATAACTAATATGCTATAACAATATTTTATCTATATAATGTTTCTATTTATTGGAGAAGAGAGAATAAAAGTATATTTACTTACTTTTACTCGGAATTACGATAAAACTTTGCAGAAAATTTGAGGAAAACTCCTGAATAATATTGTAATTATATTGGGAAGAAATCCAAGTTCAAATTAAATACAAGTAGATGGATAATGTAGCCCCGAGCGAATATTGTAATTCTCACAGGTCCAAATTAATCAAAGAACCTTGACAAATTATTTTTTCTTCAAACATGTAATGGCTCTTGAGATACATAATAGAAAATAGCAAACATATTTAATATACCTATTTTATCCTTTTTACAAGTATAACCCATAAATTTACTGTTAAAGGGAAAATGTATATAAAGTAAAATTATGATGAAATGGAATATATACAAGAGGTTATTATGTATTTTATAAATGTAACTACAGTATGTTCAAAGGTTAAATTAGGTTCACTAATTGTATGGGTTAGCTGACCCGAACAGCGAGCGGTGCAAATTGCCTTGAGCACGGCGAACATTGCCATGCAGAAGATTAGTAAATAAACCAACCATTTTATGTACCAGTGTTTTAGTTAAAAATAGGGGATGATCCATTATCGATTATGAAAGTGAAAGTGATGAAAGTGTGTTTCCACTCCAAAAAAATATATTTGTTGGTCATTTGTCTAGGTTTTATAGCTATAATATTCTCTCATAATTACAATGCCAACATTGTCAACCACAAACACACACCACATATACATCGACCAAACTAGACTAGATAATATTGAATGCCGTTGATCATGCAAAACAAAAGATGCACAGGTTTCGTTTTAGTTGATTGTACATGTTTACATGACAATTGCATCTGTAACTTACACAAGTGAAACGTTTTCCATGTCTCAAAACAAATTAAATTGTTTTTAAATCACCTGGTAAAAAGGATTTATTTATTTAGCTAGACAAAATGTATAAATGGCAGAGTTACATTTATAACTATAAAGTCTGACAGATAGTGTGACGGATAATTAATAAAACCAATTCAATTACGTCCGAGTGGTTTGGTATCCTGTGGTTTATGTGCATATCGATGTGCAATTATATAAAATAAAGTGAAAATGTGTTCCTTATGCTATTATACTGGAGGCAGTGTGTTTATTAATTTTAAACTACTGCACATATAAAACGTCCAGTGAAATTGTTTATCAAGATAAACTTAAATATTTTATGTAGTTATTTTATGCTACACAATGTAATAGAGGAAACATTAAGCAATTGAGAGATTTAGAATCTAGAACCCGATGTCCTGGAAAAGTACTAAAGCTTGAATTCCTTTTGATACTAATATTTATTTCAATTTTTTTTCTGTATAGCATTTCTCAAAATACGTTTGTGAAATACATGTGAAATAATCTTGAAAAAATTGTCCAAATAATATTTTGCAGTCAAATCAAATATACTCTATTTCTTTGCAACCTCTTAGAACAAAACAAAACTGATGGAACATAATTTTTATCTAGAAACAATTAATTTGCAATCAAATTAATTGATACAGGAAATAATTTGTTTCTGATACTTTTCTTTAGAAAGTTGCAAACTACAAGCAGGGATTTCCTCAATTAATATTTATAAATAAACCGTCCGTAAAGTATAAATGGTTGCGGTACTGCCTTTATAATGGCAGTTGGTTTCGCTTTGGTTTTCTTCTTTTTGAAACCGAGTATTTCTCTCATCTTCTTAAGTACTTCTTATAGTTGGTAATCTAAAATAGTTTATGTAGCTTAGAAATATAAATGCTAAATTTTCTGTCAAATAGTTTGAGTTAATTTTTACTTTCTCCCCCTATTTTCTGCATATGGATTAAGTGCTGTTTTCGTCAAAATTTTCAAATTTGAGATGTTAGTAGAAATATTTGTTTTGGTGCTCCATGAACCCAAAAAAGTGATATTTACGTGTTGTGTGTGTGTGTGTGTGTGTGTGTGTGTGTGTGTGTGTGTGTGTGTGTGCGTGTGTGTGTGTGTGTGTGTGTGTGTGTGTGTGTGTGTGTGTGTGTGTGTGTGTGTGTGTGTGTGTGTGTGTGTGTGTGTGTGTGTGTGTGTCTGTCTGTGTCTGTGTGGATGTGTACAGAGCTAGAGCCGTAACCAATGGACCGATCCTTATGAAATTTGGTATGTAGGTACTAATCCTCGATATCTCCAGGTATTTTTTAATTTTTTTGAATTTTTAATTTTTAAGGATAATTATGCCCCAAAAACCGCCAAAAAACATGAAAAATCAAAATTTCTAAAAAACGGCTCTAACGATTTTGATTAAATATTGGTCGTTTGTAGAACTTTAGTTTTCCAACAAAATGACACCACCCGCATTTCTGTAAAAATTTGTGTTCAGTAATTACAGGACTTACAACATCAAAAATACAGTTTTTTATTTTTTCATAAAAAGACATAAATATAAAAAATATTACTATTCACCATTAAAAGGAGCTCAAAAAACTAAATAATTTAGTATTTGAATTACTATTCTACGATTGCTGGTTGCAGAGAAAATTGAAATTTTAATTTTGCGGTAAACGCAGCACGTTGTCCAATGTTATTCTTATGGGGAATACAAAAATTACTATTTCTCTCTTATTTACTGATCAATTTCATTCAAACTTGATGTGCTTGTCAAGTTAGCACTGACCAACAGAGGAAATTCGAAATATGTTGCCCCTTAATAACCCTGGGGGGGAATAGGGGGCATTTCCCCTCTTAAAACCACAAGTGTAACAATTCTGTAGGGCCTCCAAAGCAGGGATTTGGGTGGATGTTTTTTAAAACAACTTCTTTACAAGATTTTCTGTACGTTTGACAGTGTTTTGTATTCTATATTTAGTAAATAAAAAGTAATTTATTCATTAAAGTTGGGCTAAAAGGGAGGAAGTATGTGTCAGTTTCCTGATACCGTTTATTATATAAAAAATTACCTCGTAGCAGTAACGGATCAATATAGCCTAATTGTTATAATTTGAACACAATTTTGTGCTTGAGACCTGTAAGTGCTGATATCTTGTCTTCAAAAATCGTAGTGTCAGTAATTTTGGTTAAATCGGAAGTGTTTGGTGCCATTGGAAAAACGCAATTAGTTGTTCTTTTTTTTCGTAACAATTATTTTTTTTTTAAATCAGCTGTCATGTCATGTGTTCAAATAACATTTTGGCTTTTGGCAAAACTCAAATTTTGTTTTTCAACTCATACTCGTATAAAGTCATAAAAACAGTCATAGGTTAATTATCCTAACATAGTTTCATAGCTATATAAATTTGCGATTTTGACATTACATTAATGTTTGATAATAAGGAAGGCGATGGCAGATTCTTGAAAGTAACATTGACTGCAGTTATGCCTGAGTAGGTTCGAAGGTAGTGGGCGTTAAAGACTTAATCAAATTTTTGCCCATAGCCTACTATGGTAACCCCAGGGCTCTGAGTCGGAAATATCCCACCTCTCAGAGCCCTGGGGTTACCCCTATTATATTGTCTTAAACTTAACTCTATTCAAAGACAAATTTTAAACAATGGTTATTCTGAGAGGTATGTTTATATGTTGTAAGTAGTTCTTTTTCAGGGTGTATGCATTTTGGTTAATCACCTAATATACTAGACTCTACATAGAACTGTAAAGTGGTACACCAGTTGAAGTATTAATGTGGGCCTAGGTGAGGTTTGGTAAGTTACTTGTAGGCAATTAATCTGCGACACGTTACAAATATGATAATGTTTGTTGGGATTTCAACCAACGAGAATACTTTCCTATTTGGCCTAGGCCTTACCGGATACTGTACTAGCTTTTTCCCAGGCAATAATTTGACCCATAATTATTGCCTATTCTCAAAAGTGACATTGACTGAAGTTTTGCATTAGTAGGCCAGAAGTAAGTGGGCTTTAAAGACTTGTTCAAATATATGCATATTGCCTATAGCCTATTTATATCCACTTCAAATTAACAATACAGAATTCAAAGACAAATTGACACAGTGACTATTCTGAGAGGAATGTTTATGTGGTAAGTAGTTATTTTTCAGGGCGAATAAATTTTGGTTCCTAATAAATAGTAATAAATAAATTTAGGCCTACTAGATTCAACAATAAACTGGAATGTGGTAGGCTAGTCGAAGTATTTATATGGGCCTAGGTGAGGTTAGGTAAGTTACTTTTAATTAATTAATCCGGCACCTACACTGCCTATTAAGGTGGTATAAAAAATCCTCGCTTCATCCTATTACGGGACATAGGAGCGGGATATAGGAGAACCTAGTATCTGGAGGCCTAAAATGTAAACCACAATATGTCTCCATACCAAGACGTATTCAGCAGCAGACATGTGACCACTTTGTCACTATATCCCTCAAAACAATAAATTATATGAATTTACGTAGATTATTTTTGAGTTTTCTTGGTGTTTTGATATGTTGGGCTTAACTCACATAGCCGCTAAAGCTTTCTATAGGTTCAATTTGTTACGATGAATTGTTATTACAGTACAAATGTAACATTTTAGGTTGCTAATGGTGGTTTTAGTACTTAGAAAATACACGGATCGTCATATAAACGTTATATTTTAAAATTTATTTTCGGGTTAGTATATTTACCTGCATTTAAATAGTGCCTGGTTACTTAATACTTAGCACACCATAACTCTTTCCCATAATACGAGGCTTGTCCAGAAAGTAAGTACCGTTTCGTTCTACCGCCGGCACAGCGCTAGCGATGATGTTCCGCGCATGCGCATTAGTCTCTTTGGTTCATTGTTGAACAGCTGACGCAATTCCGGCAAAATTGTGTTGTGTTTACATTAGTTAGTGTGCACTCAAAATGTTTGAAACAATTTCTGATCCCGCGGACTGTGAAGTGCGTTCTGTAATACGATTTTTGAACGCAAGGAACGTGAAGCCTGCTGAAATTCATCGCCAACTTACAGAAGTTTATGGAGAAAAAGTTATCAGTGATGGAATGGTAAGAAAATGGGTTCGGCAATTCAATGATGGGCGAACCAATGTTCATGACGAGGCTCGCAGCGGGCGGCCATCTGTTGTGAGTGATGAATTGGTTGAAAAAGTGAATGAAAAAATTCGTGAAAACAGACGTCTCACCATAAGAATGCTTTCTGATGAATTTCGACAAATTTCAAAATCTCTTTTGCATGATATTGTGGTTAATCGCTTGAATTATCGCAAGTTGTGTTCCCGTTGGGTTCCGAAAATGCTTACGGATGAACACAAAAAGAAGCGACTTGGCAGTGCATTGACATTTCTCACCCGTTACAGTGATGAAGGAGAAGAATTCTTAAACAAGATTGTTACAGGTGATGAAATTACAGGGCGCCGTACAGCCCTGATCTGGCAACTTCTGATTTCCACTTGTTTTTGCACTTGAAACGGGATTTCGGAGGGCGCCGCTTTGACAGCGATGACGACGCTCAAGACGGTGTTCGGCAATGGCTCTCGTCAATGGCGGCACCTTTCTATGAAGAGGGTATAGAAAAGTTGGTTCCTCGCTACGACAAATGTCTAAACAATGGTGGAAACTATGTAGAAAAATAGTTTAAGATATCCTCTTTCTTGTAGAAATAAATTTTGTTGAAAAAAATAATTATTTGTATGTTTTTTTCCAAAATGGTACTTACTTTCTGGACAAGCCTCGTATGTACGAATAATAACAAATAATACGAATACAAAAAAAAATACGAATAATAAAAAATAATAGAAAACCTATAATATTAAAAAGGCACGAATGAGAAAGAAAACATTAAAACTAATTAAGTATATCCAACTCATTTCAAGAAGTGGCAAAAGGTGAACAAATTCCGGCTTCTGAGGTGTAGGGTCATATAATCCAAGGTGTTATTTACAAATAATCCAATTTACAATGATCAAGTATTTACACATAATCTTTGCTTGAAGCATTTGACACCTAGAAGCATCGGTCCACCCGTTAGTCGGTGATCGCACGTTTGTATTTATGCGAACGTGGCGTTTTACTATTCCTGCGAGAACCAAACTTCGAGCATCCCTATATCTTCGCGACCGAATCACAAAACTTGTCCGTGAAAATTTAAGATTGAAATTAAATCAATTATTTGTGGCTTGACACTAAAATAATTTCCATTTTATTCTAACATTTACTTGTGACCGAAGTCTCCATAAGCCCAATGCTAAGCGTAGTTCGCACTTTGACCGCCAGGCAGCGCGCGGTGCTAGTTTCGCGGGCTAGCCCCTGTCATTCAAAATGTCTTAAAAGACTAAAGATATTGTTACGTGCTAACGCTCCCCTATTGGATTAAACTGTGGTCAAAGTAGCCTCATATTTTTTGGGCCAATGCAGCTAACAACAACAACGAAAATCCGAGCTAAACATTATGGACATTTACTAGCTTCCGTGAACAGAGTTCGCGCACGCGCATTGGGAGAGGCAACTTATGCACAGTTGCTGTGTAAGCGGAAACGGTAACACCAGACAGGTAAAGCAAGGACCAGTCTGAAGAACCTACTTTGAATTCAGTGGGACATTGGAAAATTCGTCCTGTATAGATTTTGCTTCTATAAAGTTTATATCGATACTGTAGTTAGTAAACTCAACAAAAGCCGTTAAGGGTTATAATTAGTGAATTTCCTATGGAAAAGTGAACTATTAGCAACCCCACACGGTGAAAGATAAGCCCGGGACCTACATAAAAGTTCCTAACGTGACCCCCTAAACACGTTTTGAGGGGTCACTAACAACTTTATATATATATACTTACATGTGTGTGTGTGTGTGTGTGTGTGTGTGTGTGTGTGTGTGTGTGTGTGTGTGTGTGTGTGTGTGTGTGTGTGTGTGTGTGTGTGTGTGTGTGTGTGTGCGTGCGTGCGTGTGTGCATGTGTGTGTACAGAGCTAGAGTCCTAAACAATGAGCCGATTTCTATTAAATTTGGTATGTAAGTACTAATTCACAATACCTCCAGAGGTTTTTCATTTTTTTAAATTTTTGATTTCTAAGGGAAAATATCACCCAAAAACTGCCAAAAATCATGAAAAATCCACATTTCTCAAAAACGGCTCAAACGATTTTGATTAAACTTTACTGGTTTGTAGAACATTATGTTTCCAACAAAATGACACCGCTCGCATTTCTGTAAAAATTCGGGTTCAGAAATTACAGGCCTTAAAACATCCAAAATTCAGTTTTTGATTTTTCATAAAAAAACATTAATGTCAAAAATAGATTACTTATCACCATTAAAAAGAGCTCTAAAAGCTAAATAATTTAGTATCATGAATTATTATTTTACGATTGCTGGTTGCGGGGAAAATGTAAATTTTCATTTTGCTGTAAACGCAGTACGGTGTCCAATGTTATTCTTATGGGGAATACAAAAAATACTATTTCTCCCTTATTTATTGATAAATTTCATTAAAAGTTGATATGCAGGTCAAGTTAGCATTGACCAACACAGGATATTCAAAATATGTTGCCACTTAACCCTGGGGGGACGAGGGGGAATTTGCCCTCTTATAACCAATGTGTGTAGCAAATGATTCTGTAGTGCCTCCATAAAAGGGACTTCGGTGGATATTTTTGAAAACAACTTATTTAGAAATGTTCTGATGTTCTGTACATTCGACCGCACTTTGTATTCTATATTTAGTAAATAAAAAGTAATTTATTCATTAAAGTTGGGCTAAAAGGGAGAAAGTATGTGTCAGTTTCCTGATACCGTTTATTTACTACTGTATTGTTTCATACCTTACTATAATTATTCCATAAACATTTGAATATTTTTTACAATTTTGATTTACATACAAAATACATTTTCTTTAATGACGCTTTTTCTCTGAAAATAGGATATACGAAAGTTTAAAAGTCTCATTTAAACAATTTTTGTAATTCGAATACTATACTGGTCCCTTTAAGTTCGAATTGTCCGATTCACTCCATTAATACTGTGCGTTGATTTATTTTATTTTTATTCAGTAAAATAAGAGCTTGATCTTTTAGAGATAATATTCCATATTTTTTTAATTGTAAATTATAAACTTCGTTATTGACTGGATCACAATACATGTTGATCGTTTTAAAATTATTAATGACAAACTAATTTTTACGCTGCATAAAAACATTTTCAGCTGACGGAAATAACATTGAAATAAGAATTAAAATAAGTTGAATATTGAAACCAAATTCTGATTTGATCTGGTTATAGTTGATTGGCGGAATATTTCAGGTGTCAAAACAGCATTGGACTCAACAGTTTGAGCCCTCGTTAAAATATCTTATTTTATTTTGTTGTTTTATACTTTGAAATCAATTTTACACAAACTAAATCAATAAATAATAATAAATTATATTTGGAATACGTTAAAACATATACTTACAAAATATTATAAATATTTATTTTGCACATATTTATTATCGATAAGGAGAACATTTTACTATATACAATACTTTTATGTTACATAGTTACTGGTGACTTGACACTTTTATTTGGTTCTACCAATTGAAAATGAAATAATTATTTTATATTACTGACTCTAAAAGGCAGTGTAGTGCTACATTTCACTAAAATAATAAACGGAAGATGTTACAGTAAAAACCAAACCAGCAATTCCACACATTTACTAAGATGCGTCTAGTTTATTACAAGGAAGCAACTTGGCTTAACACCAAAGTGCATTTGTGCTTAGTTTGGTCTTGTTGGTTATTTCCTTAACATTTTACTGATAACATAAGAGAGGTCGACGTCTTGTGATGATAAAAATTTGATCCACCACATAGTGAGGAATCTCACCCAACCTTGTCATTTCCAAACATTAAACATGGAATCAATGGAAATATAAATACCCCCGTCGCAGCAAACCTGCATACTCAGCGAATTTCCAATGGAGATATAAATGTCTTAATACAACATAAAGCCACTTACCAAGATTCATAAAAATATATCCACAAATAAGCGATATAAACAATTTTAAATATTCTATATAAGAATAACATTGGGGCTGAGTACGCAGGTTTGCTGCAATAAGGAACACAAAAAATGGGTTTTTAGCGAATTTCCCCTATAGGGAAGAAGCTATTACCGTAGTCGGCATGGTAAGACCTAGGCCCGGGACCATGATAACTTTTCGTTTTGAGGTCCCCAGTCCCCAAAAACACCATTCGTTTGAAACTGTAGATATATATATATATATATATATATATATATATATATATGTGTATATATATGTATATATATACACACATATATATATATATATATATATATATATATATGTGTGTGTCCGTGAGCACGTTAACTCTCGTAAAAATAATCCGATTTTGACGAAATTTGGTATAAGCGTGTAAAGCAGCATTTATGACTAAGTTCGAAAACCAGGCAGATCGACCTATCCGAAGGGGTATTTTGGGGGGGTTTTGTACCCCAAAAATGGGTTTTTTGAGTTTTATACATATCATTTTTGAAAAAGTCACATTTTAGTTTCTTTCATTGGAATCAGCTTAAAAAGACGCACAATTTGGTGTTTTGATCACTGTTCTACGTCAAATGGTTACAGAGATATTGAAAATGCTAAACACAGTACGCTGTCCAATGTTATTCTTATGGAGAATAAGAAAAATTGTATACCTTGCTTATTTATCAACTTATCCTGATGAAACTTGGTATATTGCTTCATATCGTTGTGGTCTATTGATATTTGCACTAAAATACATTTTTTGCGAATAGTTCCCGTAGCAGCAAACCTGCGTACTCAGCCCCCATGTTATTCTTATGGGGAATAAGTAACGTATTATCTCCCTTAATTATGAACATAAATTAATAAAATTTGGCATGTTGGTTTACCTACTTGAGTTATATGATATTTGTATAAAACCCCATTTTTTGTGATCCTTGCTTCAGCAAACCTGCATACTCAGCCGCCATGTTATTCTTATGGAGAATAATTAAAATGTCATAAATCGTTTATTTATGAATGTATATTGATGAAACTTGGTATGTAGTTTTATGTGGTATTAAGATACATATATTTGCATTGGAAATTCGCTGAGTACGCAGGTTTGCTGCATCGACGAAAATAAAAAATTGATTTTTATGCTAATATCAATATAACTTAACTAGGTGAAGTCATATACCAGTTTCTATTCATTTATATTCATAATTAAGGGAGACAGAGCATTTAATTATTCTCCATAAGAATAACATGGGGTCTGAGTACGCAGGTTTGCTGCTACGGGAGAATTTGGCAAAACAATTTTCTTGAACAATATCAATGGACCACAACGAGATGAAGCTGTATACCAAGTTTCGTCAGTATACGTTCATAAATAAGCGAGATATAAAAATTGTCTTTTCCTCCATAAGAATAACATTGGACAATGTACTGTGTTTAGCACTTTCAATATCTCGGTAACCAATTAACGTAGAGGAATGATCGAAATACCAAATTGTGTGTTTTTTTTAAGCTAAATCTAATGGTGAAAACTAAAATTTGACTATTCCAAACATTAGATTAAAAAATTCAAAAAACCCATTTATGGGGTAAAAACCCCCCAAAATACCCCTTCGGATAGAGCGATATGGCTTGTTTTCGAACTTAAAGTCATAAATGTTGCTTTACAGGTTTATACCAAGTTTCATCAAAATCGGATAATTTTTACGAGAGTTATCGTGCTCACGGACACACACACACATATATATATACCGGGTGTCCCGCGTAAGGTGTCTCATATTGATTACGGAAAAACGGCTGAACGTACAAGGATTAAATAAAACTATTTCCCGCTAAATCGACCCCAAGGAATAACGTAAAAATATTTTTAACTTTTTTCCCATACAGGGTGTGCAAAAAACTGAGGGTCACTAGTTCGAATCTCGGAATTTTCAAATGTAAACATATGTCATGTTATACATCATTTTAAAGGTATTTAATAGACAAACATTTTGGCGAAAACAGAAATTAATTATCTTTTTCCGTTTCAAAATGGCGGTAGTTTTTTTGGGGAAAAATCAATATGTTTTTAATACTCTGTGTTTCCTATACCAATGCACCGGTATTTTCCAACCCTTCTCCGGTTGAATTTTCTTACTCGTTATGAAATTAGCTTTACTGTGATATGCTACAAGTAACGGTTTTTTTAAATAATAAAAATTCCAAAAAATTGATTTTTGAAAATTTGCAAATGCCCATTGTTCAAAATTTCCAAATAGCAACATATGTCAAGTGGCACATCATTTTATAGGTTTTTTAATTCTTAACAACTTTCTAATTTACACTTACTTCGTATCTCTTTTAGTTTTTGTGTAAATAACAAAAAACCTAATTTTCCTATATCAAATGCATGTTACTTGGGTTTAACACTAAATGAAATGGGGCCATGATCAGGTTTAGTGTTATTTTATATTACTATAAATGTTCTTTAATAAAATATTTATAGTGTATATTTCTTTATTTACAAAGGTTTTACATTTATACAGTGCATCCAGTTATACAAATGAACAATGTCCGCTAATATTTAAATGTTATCCTTACGAGTATTTAATTTACATATACAAGTAGTTATATATAATTTAATTCATATCAGACACTTGGTTTGAGGACTATTGAGATACGTAAACGAAGACTATTGATCGTATTGCCTTAACTTTTATATACGATTTTTTTCTTCTTGTCATGGTACAACAATCTTAAAAATACAAAATCGGTATATGAACTAAAATAATATAGGACAAATTTAACAAAATTAAATTAACCACATAAATGCACCAAATGTCTATAGATGCTTAAAGCGATATTTTCACATTAACTATTACAGTATTAGTATTTTTCGACATCGTTGTCAACATACTGATTATGTAAAATGTTTATCAGTTAGTAAGTAAAGTTAATACCTAATTTAATGTTCTCAAATTCAATCAAACCTTTTAGTTTGTAATTTGTAGTGATATAACTCATAAACAGCTAGGATACTTCAGACCTTTCATAGCAAAGACAAAGGCTATAGATTTATTTTCCAACTTGTGCAGTTAAATTCAAAAGAAATTTACGCAGAGTTTAGCACGAATTCCAAATAAAAATTTAAGAGATGTAGTCGGGAGAGGAATTCGGTTAATACCTGACATTGTGAGAAGGATAGTTCTGATTGGTCAAAATTAACAATGGTAATTTATGGAGGGGCCAGACCCTTCGCCCTGCCAGCGGCTTTATGAAAGGCACGGTATATTTCATAGTAACTGTGCTTTGTTTACGGTGTTTATCTCCATGTGATTAACTGTGCACCTGGACAGACGACGACCTGATCGAGTACCTGATCGATCCGTGCTTTAAAATAGATGTGTACAGTTTATCACTTCGAGGAGCTGAATAATGAAACAACGAGTAGAGCAAACTCGTACCAGACTTTCCCGGGTAGGAAAGAGGATCCATTGAATGTTCCCTAATAGCTTTTTGTGGCCAAACTGAAAAATAAAAGGAGCCTATTATACATAAATTGCGAATGACTATTATAAATCAATCACACAATGGGTAATTTAACAAACAAATATGTTAAAGTTTTTTTTGGCAGGGGGACATTTTGAGGGAAATTAATTATATAACTGACACTGAAATCGAAGTTACCTCTATCGATCAGAAGATATGATCAGAAGTAATAACTACTATAGCACACTTTGAACTCGTTATGTCAATATTGTCCTGGAGAAAGAAGCAAAACTCTACACGCATACAAATTTAATTTTAGCAACAATCCCACAGCGGTATGACCTAAACAAATTCTCAAGATAAAATCAAATGATTTCTGAAATTAACCACTCAATCTGTACACTGGGTAGTAATAATCCTCATGTTCACATTCTGGACTTACACCTTGGACTTAAAACATGGGTTGCATATTGGAAATCAGGGTAGGACTTTGGCAGCTTCCCTTGTAAAAATGATAGTTTCATCTGCAAATGAAAGACTTCATCTGGATAACCTTCAGTCTTCGACAGGATGTTATAATTCTGTTGCATCCAGTTCACAGCGGCCTCGATCTGAGCTCATCCTATGTAAACTGCCTGTTGGAACGAGGCACAGAACCCCTGATACTGTGAATGTAAGTCGATCTCTACCTCCAGTATTGCCATGTATTACAAACGATTTTAACAACGGAAATCTGTCAGCTACAGTACCTCAAGGGTCACATTTGGGATCACCTAACTTCAACAGCGAACCCGTAGTCTCTCCCGGCCACCACCTCAACAGTGAAGTGACTAAAAGGACTTCTCCAGATGTTTCTTCCCATCTGGAAGCACCCTTCCTCATGCTGTAGTCTCCCAGGGAATATCACGGCTACCACCCAACTTGTCATCCACTTCTGATCTGCAGTTGCCGGTCCTGTCCGGTGAAAATCTTCAACCAGTGGCTGATTCCTGGCCTCTGATGCAGCAATCATCAGGCCCCCCACCATCTCTCAACGCTTCATCCTGTTTACATCCTCCCGCAATTGGTGTCAGTGAGTGCAGATCTTTTAATAAGTTCAGTTTTTTAGGGAAGTGCCATATACCGCCAGTGTTTCAAGTTCAAAGTCCTCTTGCAATTTAGTTCGTAGTAATTCTGATAACTGGGTAAAATTGATGGTCGTAAATTGTCAGTCTTTGAGGAATAAGTTAGATGAGCTCTCAGTGGTCTTAGAGGATTTCAACTGCAACATTGTTTTTTTTTAATGAACATTGGTTACTCAGTGTTGAGTTGCTATTTTATGTTCCAGCAAATTTCAAACTTGCATCGGCCTTTTGTAGGCAGTCTGACCCTCATGGAGGAGCTTGTATCTTACTTAACAAAAATTTTAAATTTGAAGTTATCGATATATCAAACAAGTTTGTACAAGTTGAGATTTTCGAGACTGCTTGTTTGTATTTGACAGATTTTAATGCTATTTTGGTCTCTATGTACAGAACTCCTAACTCAGACACAAAACAATTTTTTAAGGCTCTTGATGATCTACTTCAATTTATAACAAAGGGAAAAAAATCGTTTCCAATTCTTGGAGGAGATTTTAATATCAACATTTTAAAAGCAGATAATGTAACGGATCAGTTTTTTAATATTTTAAAGTCTTTTAATTTATATTGTGTTAATAAAGAACCGACTAGGGGAAAAGTTGTCTAGATAATGTTATTAAAAACTGGAATGTTGATGATTACAAAGAGATGTTGTGGAGGGAAAAAATCTCTGACCATTTAATTGTTTGTTTTGAATTCTGCACAAGGGTATCTGTTCAGGTCAGGAAAAAATAAGTTTCTTTTAGGAAGCTTAACTTGGAGAACTTAACTTTGCTCTGTTCCAATTTGAGTAATGTCAACTGGGGTCCCCTTTACAGCATTAATGATGTCAATGAAGCTTTTTCTTACTTTTTATCTACTATTTTAGATTTATATAACAAGTATTGTCCTAAGTTCACAAAATTAGTTAGTTCAAATAAAGTAAGGAATGCAAACCCTGGTTTGTTGAATCTTTAAGGAATAAATCAAACACATTAATTCTTATGCAGGATATGTTAAAAAATACCAATTTATTGTAGTAATCAACACTTGAAACTTATTGTAATCAACTACAGGAAAAGATATAGAGCTAGTATAAGAGAGGCTATTGTAAGGTATAATGAGGAATTTATTGAGAAATCAAAAAATAAATGCTCAGCCGCTTGGCAAGTAATTAAGTCAGAATCTGGTTTAGTCTATGTTGGTACTGACTCTTCACCACCTTTCTCAGCTGATGAATTTAATGACTGGTATTCAGATTATGGAAGGGAGTTACTTGTTACTTGTTAAATCATGCAGTGTATCTTCTAGCAATGACTTCCTTAAATACATGCCTAGTTCTGTTACCTCCTCTGAGGATTTTGTGTTTCAGTTGGTCTCGGTCCCTGGGTTGTATGACATTCTTAGGAACCTGAAATCCTCAAAGAGCGAAGATATTTTTGGCTTATCAAATAATACAGTCAAGTCCATTGTTCCTGTCATTCTTTAACCGTTATCTTTTCTTCTTAACCTTACGTTGACCCAGGGGTGCTTTCCGGAATGTCTGAAAACTTCAAATATGATTCCTCTTTATAAGAAAGGAAAAAAGGATTGTATCTCAAACTATAGACCCATTTCGATCGTGCCGGTTTTCTCAAAAGTCTTAGAGACGTCCGTCAAATATCAACTTTTTCATTATTTAAACAAAAATGGTATTCTTTCAAACAGTCAATTTGTTCATCCCTGGTTCATCCACTATTGCGGCTCTGGAAAGTGTTATTTCTATGATTCTGTCTTCTTTTGAAGCAGGCAAGTATTTAGGTTTGGCTTTGGTGGATCTGAAAAAAGCCTTTGACAGCGTTCGACACAAAATTCTTCTGTCAAAACTATCTTCGTATGGAATAACAAATCAGCATCTGCACTTTTTTGAAACGTACCTTTGTGGCAGGCAACAGAGAGTCGCTATTGGTAATGAAATTTCATGTCCGAAAGACGTTTTTGCTGAAATACCCCAGGGATCAGTATTGGGTCCCCTCTTGTTCATATTGTTCATTAATGATCTTCCTAGTAATATGCCCTGTAAAACAGTCTTGTATGCAGATGACACGTATTTTATCGTATCTGGTGATAGGATTGAATCTGTTGCAACAAGTATCACTAATAGTATAAATGAGTCTAACAATTAGTTTGAAGCAAACTGTCTGGAGATCAATGATTCAAAAATAGAAAAAATATATTTCTCCTTCAGGAAGTCCCCTATTGAACAAAAACCTGTCCGATTACTAGGTCTTCTCATGGATCCAAAGTTATCATGGGTGGCCCACACCAACCAGGTTATTTCAAAAAATTTCTCGGGTATGATTCCTTCTCAGAAGATTGAAATCCTCTGTGTCTGAAAAGATGATGCTCATGTCTTATTTTGGCTTTTTTCATTGTCACCTTTTATATGGCAACATTTTCTGGGGTAATAGTTCCGGAGCTGGGCAGGTACTTTTGTGGTAGAAAAAGGCCTTGCGTATTATGGCAGGTATTCCTCAACAAGATAGCTGCAAACCTTTTTTTCAAAAAGTTTCAAATAATTTCTGTGCAAAATATTTTCATCCATAAAAATATTCTGTACGTAAAGGAGAATAATGAACAATTTGCATTGAGGAACAAGGTCCATGGATATGAAACTAGAAACTGCCAAAATCTAAATATTAGCAGACCTTGTTTACAAAAATGTTCAAGTTCCCATAAATATTTGCAAATATCAATGTTTAATAACTATAAATTCTCGTAGATTGCCTTTCAGTTCTTTTAAACGCAAACTTAATACTTTCCTCATTAACACTGTTTTTTATGACATAAAGGCTTTTCTAGATTTTAGGGGTAGTTTTGGTTAAGAACTGTTATTTTCTTGGATAATTATGTTTTTATTTATATTATGATCACTGTGTTTTTATAATCGTTTATAACAATAATTGCCATTATCAGACGATGTCCATTACACAATGTAACTTGTGTTCAAAGACAAATAAAGATATTATTATTATTATTAACGTTTGGTAACTAACTCGCTCTAAAGCCGCAACTGTTTGTTTTGTGTGCACAGGTCAAGAGAGGAACCTGGATTTAAAACGTTTAGACTAAGTAGATAACTAAAAACTTGAATTAAAAAAGAATTATTCTCAGTTATTTTGTCATGATACAATAATAGGTTTTTATAGATATAACAACAGATGTTTTACGTTACAGAACTTTCTTTCGGACAATACACAGGCGTATACAGAATACACTAATCGATTTACAAATATAGAAAGCTGTGTAAAGCATTTGAAATTTGGTTATAGTTTTTATCTATGTGCATTATTTTGTTTATTGAGTTTGTTGAGTTTTAGTACCTCTAAGAACTTATTTTTATATCATAACGAAATAACTAAGAATAAATGATTTTTGATTAAAGTTATTGTCATCTCACATGGAATACGCAAACAACAACACCAAGCTTTTGTTGTTTTTTGCTTTGTTTAGTTTTTAGTTTTTTAATTGCTAAATCATATTCATAATAAAATCATATTTATATATAAATTAAGTATTTTGTTCTACATACCTGAAATATCTTCATAATCATAGGATTTCAGGTAGTGTAATTGAAAGTTATAATGCTGTTAAAATATATACAATAATCAATTCAATATTTAATTTAACCTCTGATAGACTATCGCAAATTATCAGGAAATTTCCTTTGAGATAAAATTAAATAAAAAATGTCTTTATTAAACAGGTGAAATTAGGATCAGAGTCAGCAAGTCACTCTGGTCCTTTCCTTAAACAATTGAAGTAATGAGTTCAATCCTAATAATAAACCTTGATTTAATAAAGAAAAATCAATAATACTTTTCAACGACCAGATACCTAATTGTAATATACTTAGAAATATTATTGATTTATATAATCTACATATCTATATTTTGTTTGGAACTCACATTACATTTATTAACGTCACCAAGGTACCCGTCACACCAAAGAAGATTCATTACTTGTGCCCACTCCGCAATGATACTTTTTTTATGGACTTTTTTAAACCAACATACTGTACGGAGATGGCTAGTAAACGAATGGGTTAGGAGAAAGTTACAACCACGACAATTATTCCTTAAGCTAGGTTTTCCTAGGCGCGGAATTTTTCGGCATCGGAGAGCGGAACGCGGAGTCCCCTCATCATGTAATCAAAAGGCGCCGTTTTCCTAGACAGCGGAATTGTTCCGTGCAGCGCCGCGATTAACTTTGTCCGCTCCCGGAGTAGAGGAGTCCGCTCTCCGCCGCGGGATAGTGTTGGGGTTATACTAGTGTCCTGAGATGTTGTGTTGTTCAGAATGAGTTCGGGTAAATTTAGGGCGTCAGATGACGAGAAACCTGTTGAATGAATACAAGTTACGCCAATTATCGCGAATATTATTGAATGAATACTACAATTATCTGGAGTGTGCCAGTTATAATAGCTATAGCGCTGACTAGCAGGCTATAACATTTCTTGAGGTTAAGAAGTGGTCTTTCAAAATAAAAATAAATAAAATAAAATCTTCTTGTATTTATTTAAACAAACAAAAGTAGTAGGGAAAGGGGACTTCTGGCTCACTTGATTGATGGCTTCCGGTCACGTGACCGGAAGCGCTGCGTCATGAAAGACGTCATCTGAGGCTGAGCCAGTGACGTAGGCGGTTTTGTGACGAAATGAGTAAAAGTTCAAAGTTCAAGGTCACGGTGAAGTTTTTTTAAAAAAATCTACCTCGCACTCGTAAAACGATTGTGATTCGATAGTTAATCGATAATAAATATCGAATGAAACAATCGAATGAAGCAATCGAATGATACGAGTGCGAGGTAGTACAATTACAAATATTACTTTATTTTATTTACAATAAGTTATGTTTACAATAATTCATGTTTACAATAGTTCCCCGTTGTTGGTTGTCATCGATGTTGTTGATCCGGACGAGTTGCGGCCATCACTTTGCTTTCTGAAGAAAGACGGTAGATACTTCGATCCCTGCGCAGAGTCCATGTTGTGTTTTTGACACCTATCTGTTCTGTTAGGTGTTTGCATTTCATTGCTGTCAGGAGGAAAGAATACGTGACGGCAATGAAATAGAAACATCTATCAGACCTTGAGTGAAATGATATTTTTATTTTGTGAAGAGCGTCTCGGAGAGCTCGATGTTCACCGGTCGAGAGCCGGAGGTGTACTGACTATTCGCTAGCTAGCGTTTTTGGTATCAAACAAAATGGTGGGGGTAAAAGTGTAGTAGAACGAAGCAGATGGTGGACAGCAGATGGGCGGCGGCAGGTGGCAGGTGGCAGGTGGCAAGTGTGCGGCAGATGGTAGTCCCCCACTACACCAGTCCCCCACTACACCAGTCTCCCCACCAAGTTTTACATCGCACAATAACTAGTTTACATGTGTTAGTTAGGGTTTAGCTCTTAGACTGTCAAGACCTTACCTCCGTAACTAAAAACCTCAATAATGTTTGCGCTTCAACGCTGTATAAGTATAACAGCTACTATGATCTAAACCGGTGCATGTATTCATATGGTTCTTTTTGCGTAGCAAACAACTGGTTAAAAGTGTTTCAACCTCAATTATTCTTCGACGAAACCGCTCATTGTCCACTAAAAGTGTAGACCTTCTGTCTTCATCGTCAGGGAAGTAGAAAGTAGTGTCAAGGGGACTACTGAAGGTCACCTTCCTCATGTTCCTGTAAAACTGCGACATTTTTCAGACCGTCTAGGTAGATGTTCATACGACAAGAGCTGGAAGAATAATGATGTAGCGTTATCGTGTATAATAGGCATCTACCCCCACCACAACGTTACCTTGTCCTTCAAACCATCGTTTTTACGCCACGGATGCTATACTGTTGGTTAGATTTAAATTTAAATTGCACCTACTTGTTCGCCTTGTCAAGCTGCGTAATTGAAGTACCCACATGTTAGACCTTGAACCAAAAACAAAGAAGTTATTTAGGTTTGTCCTTGAAAATAGTTGTTTTTTCGCTGTTGCTGCTATACCCTTTGTTGGATTTGAATTCTGTTTGCACCAACTTGTTCGTCTGATCAATCCGCGTAATTTGAGTACCCACTTAATATATTTTAAACCGTAAATAAAGAAGTTATTTAGGCTTGCCCTTGAAAATAGTTGTTTTTCGCTGTTGCTGCTATACCCTTTGTCGGATCTGAATTCTGTTTGCGCCAACTTGTTCGTCTGATCAATCCGCGTAATTTGAGTACCCACATGACATACTTTGCACAAACTGTGTACCCCCCCCCCCTTTCCCCCCCCCTTTTTTGGGTCATGTTCAAGGTCAAGGTCAAGGTCAAGGACCTTGGGACTTAGAAATTTTCACAAAGTGGGCTGCACACAAACATAAGACTAATAGTCTCCTGCCTATGTACAGGCCAAGTCCCTAACTTGAAATGCTTAGGGTGGTCCTGAAAAGGACCGTTTGTGTTTGAAGGAGATGGTGGATAAGGAGCGGTGAGCGGTAGTCAGTGTTTATTTTTCCTTTGTAACCCACTTTACTTGTCCCTTCTGCCGTACTAAAATCAAGTCGCACTTGGTCTCAGGAGGTGGCAGAGTGGACCTTGGAAGGTAGACCTTGACGTAACGGCCGCCGCCAAAGAGGTGTTGGAGTAGGTACTCATCATCGCTGATCTTCCCCACAAGTAGATACTCCACGTTTAATTTCAACTGCGCAAACTTGACGGCGACAGACTCCAGCGGCGTTACCAACTCGGTAAGTTTCACCGTAGCCGTCCTCTTCATTATCTCCTCAACAGTTGGTGGCGGCGATGAAGGTCGAAGCGATGAAGGGCGAGGTGATAGCGATGGTGAAGATGCAGTGGACGTCGAAGGCCGTTGGTCGAAGTAAAGTGGGTGGTTTCGAAAATTCTTCCGTATGCAAGATTTAAAAGAACTAGGTCTTTTGAATCCGCTCCTTTTTTCCGAAGACTTCTTCAAAGTCTCCTTCAAACGTTGCAGTTTCTCGGGTGTAATGGGAGAAGACATAGCGCAGAGGTGTATTCAGTTCGCAAGGCAAAGCTGGAATGAGGTACCAGACGGAGCAAAGCGGGTCGCCAAGTGTAACCGTGACATTTCCATATACGGGTAGAAAGCTAAAAACCGGTCTACATCCGGTTCCCCTTCCCCCGTGACGACACAACCTCCCCCCCCCCTTTTTGGGTCATGTTCAAGGTCACCCCCCCCCCTTTTTGGGTCATGTTCAAGGTCACACCCCCCCCCGTGACGTAACATCCCCCCCGTGACGTAACATCCCCCCTTCCGCTTCGGTGACGTCACTTTGCCTTTATAAGCGGGAGCAGTCCGCAGTCTCGTCGCAGTAGCTTGCCGCCCGCTGTTTGGGTATACGTCCCAGTGGGTTGCACTCTGCTGCAGCGTAGGTCTGTTAAGTGTGCGTTGGGCCCGACGCGCAATTAAGAGATCCGCGCCCTTGCATGTTTAGTTAGTTTGTTAAGCATGTTAGATAACGCTTGTAGTTTGCTGCTAGGTAATGTAGTTAGTCTAATATATGTTAGTGTTTGGTATCGGTTTGAAGTGTCTTATTTACTAATGAAATATGTACTCCCGGCCCTACAGGTCCCTCAACAACCTTGGTCAAAACTTGGGTTCGCAGCAGCCTGACGCCGGGTGTTTGGGTCTACGTCCCACCGGGTTTCAGTGATACTGTTGACCTTTGCAAAACCGACCTTGGTTGTTCTTGTAAAAGTAACGTTAACTGATTAATTTTGTTTACATAGTTGATGGTAAAGTCTTTATTTTCAAAGTAATGTATCTTGCTTCTCATCCTTTTCCTAACCCCTCTAAGGTATGGCGCGCAAACCGACCTTGTGTCAATACGGCGCGTAAACCGGTTGACATTTCCCATCTTAGCCTGAGAAAACTGTGTAAAATATAAAGTCAGTCTCTTGTTTAAAATCAGTCTCTTGTTTGTTGTCTTTTGTCCCCTTCCCAAATACAGAGCGGGGAATAGAGCAGTATGTTATGCTCTATTCCCCGCTTTGGCTTCATGTTCAGATGACCTTGGGACTTAGAAAATTCACGTACAAAGCGGGGAATAGATCGGTTTGTGGTCCAAGTGAGAATCAATTACTGCTCTATTCCCCGTTTCAATAATATGACCAAACGACCTTGACCCACTTCGGGACTTAGAAAATCCTCGTATTGTAATATCCCCCCCCCCCTTTGACGTAACATCCCCCCTTCCGCTTTGGTGACGTCACTTTGCCTTTATAAGCGGGAGCAGTCCGCAGTCTCGTCGCAGTAGCTTGCCGCCCGCTGTTTGGGTATACGTCCCAGTGGGTTGCACTCTGCTGCAGCGTAGGTCTGTTAAGTGTGCGTTGGGCCCGACGCGCAATTAAGAGATCCGCGCCCTTGCATGTTTAGTTAGTTTGTTAAGCATGTTAGATAACGCTTGTAGTTTGCTGCTAGGTAATGTAGTTAGTCTAATATATGTTAATGTTTGGTATCGGTTTGAAGTGTCTTATTTACTAATGAAATATGTACTCCCGGCCCTACAGGTCCCTCAACAACCTTGGTCAAAACTTGGGTTCGCAGCAGCCTGACGCCGGGTGTTTGGGTCTACGTCCCACCGGGTTTCAGTGATACTGTTGACCTTTGCAAAACCGACCTTGGCTGTTCTTGTAAAAGTAACGTTAACTGATTAATTTTTGTTTACATAGTTGCTGGCAAAGTCTTTATTTTCAAAGTAATGTATCTTGCTTCTCATCCTTTTCCTAACCCCTCTAAGGTATGGCGCGCAAACCGACCTTGTGTCAATACGGCGCGTAAACCGGTTGACATTACCCATCTTAGCCTGAGAAAACCTTGTAAAATATAAAGACAGTCTCTTGTTTAAAATCAGTCTCTTGTTTGTTGTCTTTTGTCCCCTTCCCAAATACAGAGCGGGGAATAGAGCAGTATGTTATGCTCTATTCCCCGCTTTGGCTTCATGTTCAGATGACCTTGGGACTTAGAAAATTCACGTACAAAGCGGGGAATAGATCGGTTTGTGGTCCAAGTGAGAATCACTTACTGCTCTATTTCCCGTTTTAATAATATGATCAAACGACCTTGACCCACTTCGGGACTTAGAAAATCCCCGTATTGTAATATATATTTACTCGTTACAACATTATTACCCCCACCGTATAACACTTGCACTCCCCACCACTATCAGTATGTATAAAAGAGGGTCCCCCAGCACTAGTAAAATCATTCTTCCTCTTGTGCTGTTATACCTCACACCATGGCACACATTAGGAAGCAGACACAACCTCTCAAATTGAAACCTTCTGCTTCGTCTTCGCCCGCCTCTACCACTCCGTCTTCTGCGGTTCCATCCATCCTTCGGACAGCCCTGATGTTAGCTAACATCGTCCCGGAGAACTGTCCACCACTACCTGCTGCGTCAACGACTTACACAAGTCCTTCACCTCTTCCGTCAACTTCTCGTGCTGTTTCTCCAAGTCCTTCACCTCTTCCGTCAACTTCTCGTGCTGTTTCTCCAAGTCCTTTGTCAACGTCTCGTGCTGTTTCTCCAAGTCCTTCTACATCTTCAAGTTGTTCTACATGTTCATCAAAGTCTTCCAAATCGTCTGCTTCTTCATCCTCATCAACATCAAGTTCGAGACCAAGCCAACCAGCCACCCAATCATCTTCTCCAACCAGACCTTCAGTAATCTGCACATATACTTCATCTCCTTCAGAGAAATTTAAACAACTTAAATCTGTACAAAGGATGTGCATGCTTCCTGCACAACAATGTAATTATATATTCAAAAAAGGTGCTAAGAAAGGTGAACGCTGTGTTAAACGTTGTATTTTAAATGAAGAAACGTGCAGTCTTCATTTAAAATTAAACCATGGCGCATCTCCTTCTTCACCACGTGCAACAGTGGTGCCAATTAAAATTCGAATTAACAGGCTTTGTAAAAACAAACGCTACTTCTTTGTTAAAATAAAGGACTTTGCAAAGGTGTTGGTTCAATGTGAAGGTAAACTGTACTATGTAGAGTTACCTAGAGCCATGGACCTCCACGTCAAAAAACCTACCCACAAGGACTATTTAATTCGAAATGATACAGGTATCACTGTGTGGAAATCATTAAAATAATAATATAAATAAAAAGACCAAAAGTTTATTCCAAATTAAATAAAGCATTTTTTCCAAATTAAAAAAAAGTGTGGACAACCTATTTACAATTTGTAGCATATGCTGCAGAGTGTAAATAAGTTGTCCACACTTTTTTTGCAATGTTACAACGACCTTGACCTAGATAACGGACTTGGATAATTTACACTAAGTCAAAGATAAACTTAAAAGGAAAAAGGAGAAATATTATACTAAAGTCATTATTCAACAGTAAAGAGGGGAGGGGGTAAGCGGGTATTTAAGCGAGCGATTCGGAATATAATTATTAGTTGTATCATCATGAGCGTCAACAGCAACACATGGGGAAAGGAAATTAACGAAGAGGAGTTGTACGCAATTGCTGAGGCTGCAGAAATGACTGAAGTTTTTAAGATTAATAAGGTTGCGGAGAATGATGCTCAGTCACATCCGCAACAAACTACATCATCGATGCAGTCTACAACGCAGCAACCAAGACCCTATCATGTTATCCTGGAGGAGTATAATGAGGCAATGAGGTACGCCTTTACAAAGTGGTGTGCACAACCGCGTTCTCCTGAACAATGGGAGGAGCACGATGCAGACTTTCGCCTGGTTGGAGACTTAGAACTTGAGCTTCAAAGAGCAAAGGTTGCTCAATAGTGAGAAGATTTATTGTTTACTTTAGAATACAGAGCGGGGAATAGATCAGTTTGCGGTCCAAGTGAGAACCACTTACTGCTCTATTCCCCGTTTTGGCAATTTGTTCAGATGACCTTGGGACTTAGACAATTTTCGTTTGGTAAAAAACAACATTGAAATATATATATATATTTCTTACAAAAATATCTCCTCCCTAAAACTTGCACCCCCCCCCTTATATATGTGGGGGTAAACATATATAAGGCGTACAGCTTTAGAGTATAGTTATTCAGCTATGAATAGCCCAGCAGAGTTGATGCAGCCTACAACATCGACGCAGCCTACAACATCGATGCAGCCTACAACAAATAACAAGGAAAAGAATGATGAGGCAAGAAGAAGGAATGCTAGAGAAAGAGGAAGGATTAAAAAAATAAATCAAACATATAAGTTATTACAATCAAAATTACCGTTTATGGATAAAAAAAGTTCAAGGCATGCCATTTTGATACAGGCGATAAAATACATTAATGCGTTAGAAACGTTGTTAGAAGGTGCATCACTTCAACAAGATCTTCCTGAAGACCTTCTAGCATTCGTAATTGACTAAAGATGTTTTGGAAATACTGAACGGGGGGAAAACAGAACGGGGAATAGATCAGTTTGCGGTCAAAGTGAGAATCGCTTACTGCTCTATTCCCCGTTCTGGTAATAAGTTAAAACGACCTTGACCTACTTACAGGACTTAAACATCCTTGTTTCATAAACATTGTTACATATATTTGATACAATAATACCCATTTCTTATCACTAGTTACCCCCACCACTTAAATCGGGGAATATAAAAAGAGATTTCTCATCAGTGCTTATCTCATTCTGCTACTTGTGTTAGCACTAGAATCTATAGGAGCTATGTCACCAAAGGATAATATATTTCCTTCTGCAAAATCAATCGTAGGAATTATAAAACATATTGTGATTGAAAGTGAGGATGAAAATGAAGACGAATTGGAAGATTTTGAATTATTAAGTGATATGGATGCAATGGAAGATTTTGAATTATTAAGTGATATAAACAGTGATGATCTTGAAGCAGGATATATGGAACAAATTGAACCGTTAAGTGACGGGGAATCTGAAACCTATAGAATCTATCAGCATCTTCTCTGTTCTGAAGAAATACATGATGAAACTCCAACCACTAGTAGTAGTAGTTTGGATGGGTTATTTTAAGATAGTGCACGAGGGGTATATCATATTCGTCGACGACTATTTCTTTCCGATGCTTCTGATACAACTGATTCTGATTCATCAAATGAGTCTGATTAAGTGTTGTCTTTTTCTTGTCAACTGACAAACTTTAAATACAGAGCGGGGAATAGATCAGTTTGTAGTCAAAGTGAGAACTACTTACTGCTCTATTCCCCGTTTTGGTAATATCGTTGTATAACCTTGACCCAGTTACAAGACAGAAAATATTTACCAGCTTTCAATTTTTTTTTTTTTTTTTGCTTTTTTTTTGTTTAGAAAAAGTGGGGGTAACTTATAAATTTAATGGTGGGGGAACGTCTATTTAATGTCGATGCAACAGTGTATATTTATCATATCGGCATGATGAACCCACCAGGAAACTCCGTTTGCTACAGCTTTCCCCTCATCGATATCGATGATGTGATAAAACTTACATCAATAACAAAACGGTTTGAACTCGAAAGGCGACTCATAAAAGTCGACGTAATTCCACAAGATCTTCGTTCTGCAATGTTGACCATCGAATATGTTAAAGATGAATCTACAACTGAAGATCCCTATTGTTTTATGAAATTTTTAGTTGATCGAGATGCAATGTGTACAATCCGACTTCACATCCGAGTTTAAAATCTATCAAATGTTCCTGTTGGAGAAAATGGTCTTAGTTAAATACAGAGCGGGGAATAGATCAGTTTATGGTTTGATATGAAATCATTTACTGCTCTATTCCCCGTTTTGGCAAATATGTTCAATGACCTTGACCTAAATACAGAACTTTGTAGCCTTCAGCTACAATAGTAAATATAAAATGCAAAAAAATAGTAAACTTAACGTAATACGTACCCCCACCACTTTTGCTAGGGTATAAATAGAGGGGCATTTGCAGTGTTGTTCATTATTGCCTTGACCTTTGTGGAGATCGCACCTACATTATGCATCGCTGCGATATTTGCAAGTCTTCATTTAAGGATGAATTTCTTTTAATGATTCATAATGAACTGAAACATAACAACAACCAAGATGAAAAATATGAAGAAGAAGAATTGAAAGAAATAGATCAAATGTTAGCTCAACACCAACATTCCAGACCAACTGTAATTCAATATGCACCATCAACATCGACTTCTACCTCTGCTCTGTCTACACTTCACCTTCCTTCAACATCATCAGCTGCATCGACTTCTACGCCTGCTCTGTCTACATTTCATCGTCCTTCAACATCATCAGCTGCATCGAGTTCTACGCATGCTCTGTCTACACTTCACCGTCCTTCAGCATCAACAGCAGTAAATGTAGAACTACATGCCCGAGCACTTCCGGGTAATGTAGTAACCCACTTTAAAATTGACAATGCAAAATTACAACTCGAAGAATTTTTAAATAACGCAAAAGGATTGGTAAGTAAAACTCTGCAAAATGAATTAAAAAGATTAAATTTTATCAAATTTGGACTATTAATGGATGCTTTATTTACAAACATTCAAAATGAAACTTCACCGAGAGGGTTTTTAACAAAAAACCGTACCATTATGTTTTCGTCAGATATTGATTCAATCGTATCTGAATGTTTTGAAGAGCTCAAGACAAAAATACAAGAACATGAAGGAAGAGGCTCTGGATGGAGTTTGTTAAGCATCACAGGGCTAGACTTAAGAGTACACAAACACGGCTATTGAATTCGAGGAAGTAGCTACATCCCTCTACCAACAAAGATTAGAAATACCTTTTCCTGCGTCAACGTACAAAATCAAGATACTGAATGTTTTAAATATGCCATGTTGGTCAAATATGTAACAGACAATCCGATAAGACCAAGTCACAAATATGAAGAAATACAACATAAGTATAATTTCCAGGGAATGAATTACCCTGTTGCAATTACTGATATATCAAAATTTGAAAAGCAAAATCCTTCAGCTTCTGTCAACATTTTTGGCTTAGATTCGTCAAACAATGCGTACCCCTTGCGCATAACACCTATTGAGCGCAGAGATCATACGGATTTGCTATTGATCACTAAAGGGGACATATCCCACTATGTCTACATAAAAAACTTTGCAGCTCTTGTATCTAAACAAATATCAAAAAAACACGGAGAGAAAACCATTTGTAAAAGATGTTTTTGTCATGTAGGCAAACCATTAAGAAGGGGAGGTTCAGAATGGTTAGTAGAACATCAAAGGTTATGTAATGGAAACTATGAGGTTAGAATTAAATTGCCACATTCCAGCAGAGCGCAGATAAAATTTGACAAAATAATACAACAATACCGTGTACCTGTTGCTGTTTACGCTGATTTCGAGTCTTCTTTACATCCACTTGAACAACAAGAAGAGGACGTTACAAGAAGAAGCAAATACCAACTTCATTCACCAAACAGTTATTGCATACTAATTAAATCCACGTTGACTGAAGACCATCTTCAAAAATATGGACTATCATCTTCTCCAAAGATTTATCGCGGTGAAGAAGCAGCCAAATACTTTGTCGATGATCTGTATGAAATAGCTGCAAAGGTAGAAGAACTGTATGGAACAAAGGTACCCATGTCACCTATGGAAGAAGAAGAGCTTCAACATTATTATTCAACAACAACGTGTTATTTGTGTAATAACACCTTTACACTGGATAACGTTAAAGTTCGTGACCACGATCATCTTACGGGAGCGTATAGAGGTGCAGCCTGTAACGCTTGCAACTTGAACTACAAACTACCATATTTCATCCCCGTAGTTCTGCACAATCTGAGTGGTTATGATTCGCACTTCATAATCCCCGAACTAGGAAGAGATAATGGAGCAATAGACGTTTTGGCTACTACAATGGAAAAATTTATAAGCTTTTCAAAAAAGGTGGGTAAAATTAAATTAAGGTTTGTTGATTCATTTAGATTTATGCCTTCAAGCCTCATGAAATTATCTGAAAATCTAAGAAGAACAGATTTGATAGAAACAAGCAAAATTGTACCCAATAGTAAAATGGATTTGGTTCTTCGAAAAGGAGTCTTTCCCTATGATTACATCGATGGACTGCATAGATTTGATGAAACATCACTACCTCCACCAGAACACTTCAAAAACAAACTTAATGATTCGGAAATATCAATTGAGGACTATCAACACGCACGTCGAGTATGGAACGAGTTAGATATGAAGACCTTAGGAGATTACTCGGACTTTTATGTCAAACTAGATGTAACTCTTCTTTGTGATGTAATGGAAGAATTCCGAAACACTTGTTTTGCTGCCTACGGTTTGGACCCTCTACATTCGTATACTTCACCAGGATTAGCTTGGCAAGCCATGTTAAAAGAAACAAAATGCAAACTCCAACTTTTAACAGACATTGACATGGTTTTAATGGTTGAAGCTGGAGTAAGAGGCGGATTGACCCAAAGTGTTACCAGACATGTCAAAGCCAACAACAAATACCTACCCGATTATGATGAAACCAAACCGTCAACCTATTTAGGATATTTCGATGCAAATAACCTGTACGGTTGGGCAATGTCAAACCCACTTCCTTTTGATAACTTTAAATGGATTAATCCCGACTTTATTGGCGATATTTTACAAATTCCGAAACATGGTGACACTGGATATATTTTGGATTGCGATTTTGAATACCCAGAAAATTTACATGATCTTCATTATGACCTACCACTTCTTGCTAAAACAGAAATTTCACCAATTGGAAAACACCCCAAATTAATGATGACATTAAATAATAAACAACGCTACGTGGCTCACTTTTGGGTGGTTCAACAAGCTATCGAATTAGGACTACGTTTAACAAAAATTAATAGAGTTTTGGAATTTTCTCAATCATGCTGGTTGAAACCCTACATTGATTCAAATACCATCAGAAGAGCAGCAGCTACATCAGACTTTCAAAAAGATTTCTTTAAATTAATGAATAATGCGATATTTGGAAAAACATTGGAAAACAAAAGAAGACATAAAAATGTTAAACTTGTTACCGACGCAAAAAAATTACAGAAACTAGTACAGCAGCCAAATTTTGGAACATCGATAATTATTAATGAAAAACTTGTAGCAGTGTCCATGAAGAAGACGAGTGTGAAGATGGATCGTCCTTTGTATATAGGCATGTCAATCTTGGACATCTCAAAAACACACATGTACGATTTTCACTACAACAAAATGGTGGCGTTCTACGGAAGAGAAAATATATCTATTACATATATGGACACTGACGCTTTTATATATCGCATAGTAACATTGGACATGTATCAAGATTTACGTACATTTATTTACAAGAACGACTTTGATTTCTCCGATTATCCAAAAGATCATCCAAACTACGACAATGACAGACACAAAAAAGTACTAGGCAAATTCAAGGATGAGGCTAATGGTGTTCTACTTGAAGAGATTGTTGCACTGATGTCTAAACTATATTCTTTGAAACTCTATAATGAAAAAGAAGAAGAAGAAAAGAAGAATAGCTATATTAAGAAAGCTAAAGGTGTAAAGAGTTTATATTTAAAGAAGAAAGTGCATTTTGAACACTACAAGCAATGCTTATTTGAGGATAACATCATTACAGCTAAATTCAACACCATCAGAAGTTTTAACCATCAGCTGTACAGCGTGACTGAAGTTAAAAAGGCGCTATCCTGTAATGACGACAAAAGACAAACCCTTCCAGACAACATCCACACTTTACCATTCGGTCACTATTCCCTCAACCCTATTGACTAATAACCCTTTCATCGTCCTAGATCCTCTATCCTTTTCCTTTCCGTAAAAAAAGGGGAAACACAGCAATGTTAAGCTGTGTTTCCCCTTTTTTTACAGAAGTTTTGAATGACCTTGAACTATATGTATATATATAAGCAGATTTATACAAAAGAATATTTAATACCATATCAGCTGCCTTCGTGAAACCATCATGTCAGACCTGAAGGAGAAGATTATTAATGAACTACACAAACCTGCAAGAATAAAGTTTCCAAGAAGAAATACTGTTATAAAAGGGATAAATGATCTATATCAAGCGGATTTAATTGAAATGCGACCGCATAGCAGAATAAACAAAGGATTTAAATATATACTCACAATTATTAATTGTTTTACAAAAGTTGCAGACGCTTTGCCTCTAAAGGACAAGACTGGTAAAAGCGTAACAGAAGCCATGGAAATAGCCATAAAAAGAGATAAAAACAAAATTAAACATTTACAAACTGATGATGGAACAGAATACTTTAATACAAACTTTGCACAGTTAATGAATAAATATAAAATAAATCATTATTCTACAAATTCAGAGAAAAAAGCTGCTATTGTAGAAAGATTTAATAGAACCTTAAAAGGAGCACTGTATAAACAATTTTCAAAAAGAGGTTCTTACGTATGGTATGATGTTTTACCACAATTAATAAATGATTATAACAACAGGTTTCATAGAACTATTGGTATGAAACCTAACAAAGTAAATAGAAGAAATGCAAAAGATGTATTAAAACGCATAAAGAAAAATACAAAGCCTAAAGTAGAAAAAATGCAGCCAAGAAAATTTAATGTAAGTGATAAAGTACGGATTAGTAAATATAAGGGAGTGTTTACCAAAAAATACCTTCCCAATTGGACGAATGAAGTTTTTACAGTGTATAAAGTGCAACCGACTGTACCTGAAACGTATATCCTAAAAGATAACAAAGGAGATTTGTTGCAAGGTGCATTTTATGGACATGAAATGTTAAAGTCAACAGTAGGTGATGTATATCTTGTTGAAAAAGTGTTACAAAGAAAAAAGGACGCAGTTAAAGTGCGGTGGTTAGGGTTTAACAAAACTGAGGATTCATGGATACCTATAAAGGACTTGGTTTAATACAAGCAACTCATTTCATCGTTAACCTTTGAGCAGGATGGAGATTATTCACCATAAAGATCGATTCAATATTAATAACATAGATGATTTAACTGTGGATAACGTTAAAATCAACAATGGTAAACACGGTAGTTTACTTCCAAACACTGTTCGATGTATAGTAAGTGGCCCCTCAAACTGTGGAAAGACCAATGTTGTCTTTAATTTTATCACTAATCCGCAGGGATTAAGGTTTAGTAACCTATATATTTTTTCAAAGTCTCTACATCAACCAAAGTATCAATTGCTGGATAAAATCCTATCTGATGTGTCTGATGTTAATTTTTACAAATTTAACGCTAGTGATAGCATTATGCAACCAAACGAAGCGAAACCGTATTCTGTATTTATATTTGACGATGTATCTTGTGAAAATCAGGATACTATTAGAAACTACTTTGCCATGGGAAGACATAATAACATCGACAGCATATATATAGGACAAACTTATAGCAAAATCCCAAAACAACTTATCAGAGATAATGCAAATATTCTAATTGTATTCAAACAAGATGATACTAACCTAAAACATATATATAACGATCATGTGAATGCGGATATGCCATTTGAAAAGTTTAAAGAGCTTTGCGGAAAAGCATGGGCGGAAAAGTATGGATTTTTGGTTATTATGAAAGATCAAGCTATAAAAGATGGTCGTTATAGAATAGGTTTTGATAAATTCGTTTTAATACACTGATTAGCGGTATTACTGTACAAGTCGTCAAGGTGTGAAGATGGTTAACCAGGAAAAGCTATTAAAGGAAATAAAATCACTTAGTGATTCTATTAGACAAAAAAACCGAGCTTTAAAATCAGGTATAAATGAAAGAGAGCAATTTTTAGAAACAACATTCAAACCTGTTACTGAACCTTTAAAGCGATTAGCACAAAATATGGAAAGACCTTCAATTCGCTTCGAAGGAGACAAAATGCTACCAATTTCCAAATATGAAGAAGAATTTCAGAATGATGAAAGTTCTGACCAGTTACAAACATCTGAAGAAAGCGACGAGTATGAAGAAAGCGGAGATATAGGAGATTTAAGGGAAAAGAACATTGCAGGAGATACAAGTACAGAAGATACAAGTGCGGAAGATACAAGAGCAGAAGAAGAGGATATCAACCCATCCAACTTAAGCAAATTAGGCACAGATATTATGTTTAAAGGAACACTTGGAAGAAAATATACATTAAAAATGTTACATGGCACACATGCTAATCGAAATTATCATACATATGGAGCTAGAATAGAGGATAAAGGATTAATGATTGGAGATAGAAAGTTAGATATAAACGAAAATGATGATATAGTTATTGGTGATAAAAAATATAAAGGTACAACAGGTTTGTTTGAACTCATCTTTAAAAATAATCCTGGTAAATATACTAAAAAGGATTTACAATTGTTTAAAAATATACTAGAGTATACAAATGCACATAGAAAAAAATATTCCAAAGAACTACCTATTCATAGAAACAGGTCAATAAAATACACAAACATTATATCTAGTCTTTTCCCCTCGAAATCAAATAAAGCTCCAATTAAAAGAAGAGCTTTATCTTCTGCTGAATTAAATGTTTTGCATAAAAAAAGAAAAACAACTGATCCTACTACATCTGGAAGGGGATTATTAAAAAATTTGTATAAAACCAATATAATATATTACAACGATATAAATAAGTTAGTTGATCGAATGAGGTTATTACATGAAGCTATGGAAGCCGGGCACACTGGTTTAGAAAACGAATGGGTAGCTTTGGTTGATGAACTGCGAAAACGAGAAATAATTGTTCAGTAGACGTATATATATATATATATATAGTAAGAACCTAAACGATAGCGATTCAGTTACATCATGAGTGTGGACAAGTTTGGACGGTATTCCGGGTTTGGAGTAAAATCTGGATATAGTGAAAAAAGAGCTGGGTTTCCGTTAACACCTGATGGTAATTATAATTTTGAAGGAAAAGTAATTCAAAATGTTGGTGATCCGCTTTTGTCTTCTGATGCGGTTACGGTACAATACATGGATAAAAGAACCCCGATTGTACACGAAGACCATTGGGGATTTTCCGGTAAAAGGTTAAGCAATATAAAACATCCCATTTATGATGGTGAAGCAGTAAATTTAGCGACTTTAAAATTGTTAACGATTTACAAAAAGAATGAAACTGATACAAGCTATGATGTAAAAAAATTAAAATTGTCAAATGTAGGTGATTGTGAGCAGGATGGAGACGCTGTAAATAAGAAAATATTTGATATAGTACACAAGAAATGGACTACAGAATATGAAAAACATATGGAAAGGTTTGGTGCAGCTTTATTTAATTATATCCATCGGGCTTCAGGAAGAGCTGTAGCTTCAGATGTTGACAGCCACAATTATTTAGACTGGAAAAAGATACACAATCCAGAAAAACCTAATCAATTAGATAAACCGTCTGAGCCTTCTAAAGTCAAGACATTAGGAAAGGGGGATAAAGTGAATGTGATTAATGAACCAACAGAAAACGATGAAGATTATATAAGAGAAAAAAGAATTTAAATACCCATGATAAGGGATAAAGCATCAGTTATATTCGAGAGATGATACAGAGAGGATGATGGAATCCAATATTACTGCGTGGAGTTTAATATCTCAAGAGCCGAGATTTCCCCAAGGAGTGCTGACAGATGGTTTTGTTCAACGGTTTGATAGATATATGGATTGGGAACAACTTTCCATACACTACCTCTTCACAATGACTATGTTAAGAATTTATTTTCACAGAGTTAACTGGATTCATATTTTACAAAGACAACAGTTTTCAGAAAACTTCCTTGTAGAGATGACATCAAATTTTAATAACTGTTGGGAAGTAATAAGTAAATATCAAAATCTCTCTGAAAATTACATTGACAATTTTAAAGATAAACTAGACTGGAATGTGTTATTTAATTACCAACGATTAAGTGGCAAGTTTCTAAGGGAACATGACAACTATTTAGATTTTATTCATTTTACCGAAAACAACGATACCATCACCAGCGGAGAAACATTTGAAACATCTTCAATTACACCTTATTTCTATTTTTACTACTTTTATTTATTATGTCTACATTTAATTAATTAATCCATTTCTATATAATAAATGGATTTTAAACAGTATATATAATACAAGAAGCCAAGACTAATATTACATTCATTGTAAAACATTTATAGAGTGCACCTACTGATTGTAAGTTTGGCTATAAATAGTCATGCCGAGGGCTAAACGCATCAGTCATAATCGAGAGAGATTACAGAGAGGAAGGGGAATAGCATCAACAGCATTTTCTCTATTAAGTAAACCGGTTGGAGCTATAGTTAACAAGGCGATTGATTTATTACCTGTGGAATTACATTTACCTGGAGGATATCAATATTGTGGTCCTGGAACCAAATTAGAGAAACGGCTTGCTAGAGGAGATCCTGGAATAAATAAGCTTGATCAGGCTTGTAAACAGCACGATATAGCGTATTCCAAATTTGGTGATACAAAAAATAGATCAATAGCAGATAGAGCACTTTCTGAGAAAGCTTGGCAAAGAGTAAAATCTAGTGACGCGAGTATTGGTGAAAAAGCAGCGTCTTTAGCAGTAACAGCAGCAATGAAAGCAAAAACTACGTTTGGAGGAGGAAAGAGAAGAAGGCGTGGGAAAAGACCCGCTAAGAAACAAGGAGGTAATATCAGAAGAAAACGTCGATCTACTAGTGGTAAAGGTAAAAAGAAACCAACAATATGGTCAATGATAAAAAAGGGAGGAGGACTATACCTAAGACCGTATCGTGTGTATTAAATAAGAAAGAGCAATTAATAATTAAAAACAAAGAATTAACCAATGAAGAACTGATTACATATGCTTCTTGTTTGAAAATCCCATTTTTTAGAGGAGTATTTATGAAAGATGAATTACCGGTTAAAATGTGGAAAAATGAGACTGGTATAGTAAATTTGGATAATAGTGAAGGATTAGGCACTCATTGGGTGTGTTACAAGAAACTTGGTGAAACGATTTATTATTTCGACAGTTTTGGAAACCTTCCACCACCGAAAGAACTTCAACAATACTTTCGTGCGGCAGAAAATGTTTTTTACAATTATACAAGAAAACAACCTGATGATACATCCATTTGCGGTCATTTATGTTTAGACTTTTTAGCTAAAAGTGTTAGTCAACTTTAAGATGTCTTCGTATACAGTGTCATTAACCGGTAACTCATGTACTTTGCGCAGTATTCTGTTTCCAGCGCTACGTTTGCAAAAAGGAAGACTATGGGAAGCCGCATTATTGGATTTAACAACATATAACTCTATTCCAAACGTTAGTGAAGGAATTAATAACAAAATACATTATTACAAGACAAAAGATAATAAAGGAAAATATTCAGCTTTGGAAGAATTCAGTTTACCAACAGGAGCTTATGAAATTGATAATATAAATAAAGTTATACAAAAACATATGGGAAAAGAAAATATAACGATAAAAGGCAATAACAATACAATGAAAGCCGAAATTACTTCTAAGTATTATATTGATTTTGGCCAAGAACGTTCAATTGGTAGTTTATTGGGGTTTTCTAAGGAAACAAAGGTATTAGAACCTAATACAACTCATTCTGGGAATAGAACTGTGACGATCATCAAAGTAAACAGCATAGACATTACATGTAACATTATACAAGGATCCTACAGAGATGGAGAAAATCGGCATATATTACACACATTCTACCCATCAGTCGCACCGGGTTTCAAGATAGTAGAAAAGCCTCAAAACCTTGTGTACCTACCGTTAAACACCAGTTTCATTTCAGACATCGTGCTGAACATAGTGGATCAAGACGGAAACCTTATTGACTTTCGAGGAGAAGCTATTACTGTAAGAATACATATAAAATCATCCGCTTAGATAATGGGGTTATCATTTAAAAAGAGAGAGCCAACCAGCAAAGAGGTCAGTAGCTCATCAGCTGTAGAAGGATTAACAAGTGACAACATTCGTTTTCTAGAAGAAATTGGATTAAAGGTCATTAACAATGGATATACTGGATATAGCGCAGGGCCCAACATTCGACGAGACCTTATGGGAAAAGGAATATCACACGCACAACCCTTACGCTTCGTCCAAATTAAACAATAACGATGAAATTAGGATTCCTATACAACAACAAGACATTTATACTCTTCCATGCGAAAGTTATTTATATATTGAAGGAAAAGTAACAAAAGCTGACGGTACTGTTGGAACCACTGTTCCGTTCATAAATAATCCTATGGCATTTTTGTTTGACGAGATTAGATATGAAATTTCAGGAGTTACAGTCGATTCAACAAAAAAGGTTGGAATTTCCAGTACATTAAAAGGATTAGCGTCTTTAACACCAAATGAGAAGAATCTGTTAGCTGTTGCAGGATGGGTTGCACCAGACAAAAGTATAATTACTCCTGACGCTTCGGGAAACTTTGATTTTTACGTACCTTTAAGATTACTTTTAGGATTTGCTGAAGATTACAGAAGAATAATAATAAATGTAAAACAAGAACTAGTTTTATTAAGGTCATCAAACGATAATGATATTATTAAAGCATCTGCTGGAACAACTGAAGCCAATTTAGACTGGAAACTAACATTAGACAAGATTGTTTGGAGAGTACCACATGTGCGACTAAATGATGAACACAGGATTACATTATTAAGAAAGTTAAAATCAGATCGAGACATTGTAATGCCATTCAGAAGCTGGGAGTTTCATGAATACCCCGTTTTACCTTCAACACAACGGCATACATGGACTGTAAAAACTTCTACTCATTTGGAAAAAGCGAGATATGTAATCTTTGGATTACAAACAAAGAAAAAAAGTATATTAACTGAAAATGCTGGTGAATTTGACCATTGTAAATTAACAAACTGTAAAGTGTTCCTGAATTCACAATTCTTTCCCTACGACAACTTTAATATCTCTTTTGATAAAAAAAGGTACAGTGTTTTATACGATATGTACGCTAGGTTCCAAAATTCATATTACGGCAAAACAAACACACCTCTACTATCTCCCGTACAGTTTGAATCGAAAGCTCCGATTGTTGTAATTGATTGCTCCAAACAAAACGAATCTGTAAAATCGTCTAGTGTTGATATAAAAATAGAAATGGAATTTCAAGAAAACGTACCTGCAAATACATCTGCGTATTGTTTAATTTTGCACGATAAAATTGTTACATACACACCGTTGACTGGTATCGTAAAGACGGTATTGTAAAACGTTGTACCACCACCGGCACCGCCACTGTCGCTAACCTATAAATAGCGGAGCAACAATGCAGGTCTTCAGTTGATCGTCTATCGTCGCATGGGCAACATCTTCTACAAAATGAGTTCTCCATCTGTTGTACAAGGTGATGCAGAGGTAGCACCGTTATTGGAACGTGATAATACTAGTGAAGAAGAAATCATCAAGGAAATAACTGCATTTTTAAAGTTTGGTAAAAGAGATAGAGAGGAGGAAAGTAATGCAGACCCATCAAAGGTAGTACCAAAGAGGAAGAAGAAAGTTGAAGAAAATATTCCTCCTCACATTTTAACTGAAGTTTTTTTGCGAATCTTTTACCCCATCTCAGCATGCATCAGTAAAAGTGTATCAGTTGGATTGATGAAGTCATTGGATTATTCCCCTACAGTAATACTACACCATGGAACAAAAAAGGTTTTATTTTCGCAAAATGCTTGGGAGTCATTTTTGAAACATGTACATTTAATAGAATGTTATTTAACTAACAGTTTGTGTGGAAGGAAAACACATATTCGACTTTTGGATTGTGACAATCAAATCGATATTGTTAAACATCGTGGACAACTACAAGTGCGAATTAGAGACTTGACTCAACATGAAAATAAGATTCTACTGTCACGTGAAGAATTCTACGTTTTAAACTACGCAACAGAACCTATTACAAGGTACATGAGACAGTTGGTATTTGCAAGCGCTATTATTAAAGAATATTTGGTCGATACTTTGGAAAAACAACCTGATAGCACCATCGTGTACGGACCTGTGGATACATCTATTTTTAATAGAATACCTCATGAAGTTTGCATGTGGAGAAAGTTAAAGGATTTTGAACCACTTGTAGAAATCGCTACAGAAGCTACAGAAGAAACAACACAGGAAGAAGAAACGGAGAAACAAGAAGAAGAAGAAAACGAAACACAAGAAGAAGAAGTTAAAAAAGACTAAAGTTTGACTTAGTAAAGAAGAACACACGTGGGGTAGGCCTATTGGGGACGGTGCCCACGTTAAATATACACCAACGCGCCTGCAACTGTACGGCCTGGTATTTAACCTACCGTGGTGTGGAAAACAGTTTAGTTGATCGCTAGGTGCCATGATGAGCGGAGGGGATAAAGAAGTGAGTGTAAAGCCTTGTGTAATAGAATTTCAAGCATTTCGAAATAATGATGATAGGTTTATTATCAAGGAATTAGTAATTTTAGACTTGCTTACATTTGTAGTTTACCCATTCACGTTTGAAGCTCCTTTTTCTTTTATCAACCTTAACGCCAAAGCAAAAAGTACAAACAAATGGATAACAAACTACTTTCATCACATACATTGGTATGAAGGATTTATAAGCTACAGTAATCTGCACAGTATTATGTTTAACTTTTGCAAACAATATTCACATATATACACAAGAGGATTAGAAAAAAGGAACTGGATACAAAAGTACACGCACGGTGATGTTTTCGATATAACCATCGGTAAGGACTTTAACATTAATCTCGGTAATATTTGTGTTGCTGCAAAAGATCCTAAACACGGACAATTAAACTGCGCATTGCACAACGCATATCGTTTGGCTGCTTACTTGGAACAAACGCAGAAATGTGGTGGGGGTAGCAAAGAACCGGAATGTGGTGGGGGTAGCGGGGCCTATAAATACGAGGAGCCAACACCGCTCCGGCACGAGTATTATTCGAGACTCCGAAGAGGCAACATCACAGAAGACATCGCAACCACCACTGACGAAGATGGCATCACAACAGTTTCTACAAACACTGGTTGATCAATTCAACACTCATTCAAAATCCGACCTTCTGCTAACTAAAAAGTGTTCAGAATTAAAAGAACAAAAACACTACATTATTCATAACATCAAGAAAGTGGAAACCACACATGGAGAAGCAATTCTAGTTTCATTGAGCGAAGCACCTTTAACTTCAGGAGATGAGCCGAAGTTTCAAGTATTTCTTCCAAAACGATTTGTTCAACTGCTACAGAATGAAGATTTGCGAGATATTCAACCGGGGACGTTGTATTTGGTATCACACGGTGTAAGCGGCAACAACTCAACGGAACTCACTCTGCACATCATGCATCCTTGTACATAATGTCTCTGTTTGTATTTTATTGTTTGTATTTCTAGTCATCAATGTTAAACTTAAGTTTATTGTATTGTAAGATGTTTGTTTAATAAAGAAAAGAAAAAATATAAAAAAATAATATAAAAAAAATAATGAAAACAGCAACACAGCAGTATATTATTTTATATACTGCTGTGTTGCTTTTTTTAAAATTCAAATGGATGACCTTGAACTTTCATTCAGGGTTAACTTATGAAGAGGTATAAAAGAGAGGGAGCAGTGAAGTTAGTCTCAGTCTTGTCTAACACACGCTGCAGCTAACATGTCGGTGCCACCTATGAACAATTTATTTTTCGATAACAATTTGAAGACATATTGTTGCGAGTTACAATGTTTTAAAATACCAGGCGATCAAGTTGACGGGAAAGCTTGTCGTAAGTGCAAGTGTTTCAGCTATTGCATATGTAGATGTAAAACGTATCAAATGAACCGACAAGATAAAATACAAGAATTACGCCGAAGGATTGCATTACTGTGGCGGCGAATGTAGTAGCAACGATCTGCCTCGCACCAGCTGCCACCTGCCACCTGCCGCCTGCCATCTGCTGTCCGCCATCTTCTCCGCCCCACCACACTTTTACCCCCACCATTTCGTTTCATATCAGAACGTTTTGGCGACCCGCTTTGCTCCGTCTGGTACCTCATTCCAGCTTTGCCTTGCGAACTGAATACACCTCTGCGCTATGTCTTCTCCCATTACACCCGAGAAACTGCAACGTTTGAAGGAGACTTTGAAGAAGTCTTCGGAAAAAAGGAGCGGATTCAAAAGACCTAGTTCTTTTAAATCTTGCATACGGAAGAATTTTCGAAACCACCCACTTTACTTCGACCAACGGCCTTCGACGTCCACTGCATCTTCACCATCGCTATCACCTCGCCCTTCATCGCTTCGACCTTCATCGCCACCACCAACTGTTGAGGAGATAATGAAGAGGACGGCTACGGTGAAACTTACCGAGTTGGTAACGCCGCTGGAGTCTGTCGCCGTCAAGTTTGCGCAGTTGAAATTAAACGTGGAGTATCTACTTGTGGGGAAGATCAGCGATGATGAGTACCTACTCCAACACCTCTTTGGCGGCGGCCGTTACGTCAAGGTCTACCTTCCAAGGTCCACTCTGCCACCTCCTGAGACCAAGTGCGACTTGATTTTAGTACGGCAGAAGGGACAAGTAAAGTGGGTTACAAAGGAAAAATAAACACTGACTACCGCTCACCGCTCCTTATCCACCATCTCCTTCAAACACAAACGGTCCTTTTCAGGACCACCCTAAGCATTTCAAGTTAGGGACTTGGCCTGTACATAGGCAGGAGACTATTAGTCTTATGTTTGTGTGCAGCCCACTTTGTGAAAATTTCTAAGTCCCAAGGTCCTTGACCTTGACCTTGACCTTGAACATGACCCAAAAAAGGGGGGGGGAAAGGGGGGGGGGTACACAGTTTGTGCAAAGTATGTCATGTGGGTACTCAAATTACGCGGATTGATCAGACGAACAAGTTGGCGCAAACAGAATTCAGATCCGACAAAGGGTATAGCAGCAACAGCGAAAAACAACTATTTTCAAGGGCAAGCCTAAATAACTTCTTTATTTACGGTTTAAAATATATTAAGTGGGTACTCAAATTACGCGGATTGATCAGACGAACAAGTTGGTGCAAACAGAATTCAAATCCAACAAAGGGTATAGCAGCAACAGCGAAAAAACAACTATTTTCAAGGACAAACCTAAATAACTTCTTTGTTTTTGGTTCAAGGTCTAACATGTGGGTACTTCAATTACGCAGCTTGACAAGGCGAACAAGTAGGTGCAATTTAAATTTAAATCTAACCAACAGTATAGCATCCGTGGCGTAAAAACGATGGTTTGAAGGACAAGGTAACGTTGTGGTGGGGGTAGATGCCTATTATACACGATAACGCTACATCATTATTCTTCCAGCTCTTGTCGTATGAACATCTACCTAGACGGTCTGAAAAATGTCGCAGTTTTACAGGAACATGAGGAAGGTGACCTTCAGTAGTCCCCTTGACACTACTTTCTACTTCCCTGACGATGAAGACAGAAGGTCTACACTTTTAGTGGACAATGAGCGGTTTCGTCGAAGAATAATTGAGGTTGAAACACTTTTAACCAGTTGTTTGCTACGCAAAAAGAACCATATGAATACATGCACCGGTTTAGATCATAGTAGCTGTTATACTTATACAGCGTTGAAGCGCAAACATTATTGAGGTTTTTAGTTACGGAGGTAAGGTCTTGACAGTCTAAGAGCTAAACCCTAACTAACACATGTAAACTAGTTATTGTGCGATGTAAAACTTGGTGGGGAGACTGGTGTAGTGGGGGACTGGTGTAGTGGGGGACTACCATCTGCCGCACACTTGCCACCTGCCACCTGCCACCTGCCGCCGCCCATCTGCTGTCCACCATCTGCTTCGTTCTACTACACTTTTACCCCCACCATTTTGTTTGATACCAAAAACGCTAGCTAGCGAATAGTCAGTACACCTCCGGCTCTCGACCGGTGAACATCGAGCTCTCCGAGACGCTCTTCACAAAATAAAAATATCATTTCACTCAAGGTCTGATAGATGTTTCTATTTCATTGCCGTCACGTATTCTTTCCTCCTGACAGCAATGAAATGCAAACACCTAACAGAACAGATAGGTGTCAAAAACACAACATGGACTCTGCGCAGGGATCGAAGTATCTACCGTCTTTCTTCAGAAAGCAAAGTGATGGCCGCAACTCGTCCGGATCAACAACATCGATGACAACCAACAACGGGGAACTATTGTAAACATGAATTATTGTAAACATAACTTATTGTAAATAAAATAAAGTAATATTTGTAATTGTACTACCTCGCACTCGTATCATTCGATTGCTTCATTCGATTGTTTCATTCGATATTTATTATCGATTAACTATCGAATCACAATCGTTTTACGAGTGCGAGGTAGATTTTTTTAAAAAAACTTCACCGTGACCTTGAACTTTGAACTTTTACTCATTTCGTCACAAAACCGCCTACGTCACTGGCTCAGCCTCAGATGACGTCTTTCATGACGCAGCGCTTCCGGTCACGTGACCGGAAGCCATCAATCAAGTGAGCCAGAAGTCCCCTTTCCCTACTACTAACAAATCAAAAGTCTTTGGTGTAAAATAAAATAATGTAAAATTCAAAATAAAATTAAAACTTGGTTTTGCTTATCACTTCAATATTTCAAGATAAAAGTAAACTGTTCGATTTTTGATATTTACTGAACTTTAATTATGTAATTCTTCTTTCTGTACTTTTTCAGTCTCGTCTTAGTTTATCTTCAACCCAATAATAGAAACGCTTCGAACCCTGAAAAAGAAATAATTGTTTTACAGACTGATCCCATTTTTGAAAAACAACAAAATGAGAAATGGAGCAATGATTTGAATTAAGACTCTAAATTTTAAAACAAATTTTGTACCTTCCAATCTGAAGAAATTCACATCTCGTTGGATAGACTAGCGACAAACTTCCGACACCAGAAATGTACGTAAAATGCCGCAGTCGCCCAGCGAGCGTCAATATATAAGCTTTGGACGGAAGGTTCTCGAAACCAAGACCGCCGGCCGTCACGTGACTCAGATCCTGTCCCTTCAGGGCAAGGAACAATTCAAATCATTGTCTTCAACTTCTTTCCGACATCCCCGGACAAGAAAATCGCGAGTTTGCCCAGACTTGCAAAACCAAGTAGCACCAGCAATTCTTATTTGCAATTGTCAGCAATTATTCACAAAACTTCTTTTATATTATATAAATTATTTCCGTTTCACATGTCACAAATATTATATTAAAATATATATAGTGTTTTAATGGCAATTAAAACGCTATATAGCCAATATATAACAAAACAATTACAAAACTTAACGTACTTTTAAAATAACATATAACATTTGTTATATACAGTACATAATAATGTACTGTTGTTTTAGCTTACATAAGCAGGTTTATTGTATTTTAAACGTAAAATCTCGACGGTTTAAAACTGTATTGGACATATATAATTTTGTAAAGTATTGAACATTGTGCTATGAATTAGTTATATTTTAAACTATAGCTTTATTTAAAAATAATATATAATACTAAATATTATACTACTATTATACTATAATATTATACTACTACTTAATCGTTACATTAACTTGCTAGTACGATAAATAATTATATTTATAGAATTAATGTAGTAATTAATGACTTCATTAAATACAGCTATATGAATGAACCTTTTAGGGAAATTAATTAATTTTGGTTCATACAATTGCTTAGTAAGGGTACTTGTAAATGATGAATTGAAACATGGTAGAACAAGAAGGAAATATCCTTTAGTTACAGTTAAAATTCAACACATTATTGAATATAAAATACTTTTAATTACTGAAATATCACGTGAGATAGTTAGTTTAAAACATATTTTGCCGCGCCTAAAAGGACACAAAATCTGCTTATAAGTATGAAGAGTGAAATCTGTAGACAGGCTTGACAGAATCACGTAATGTGATTTGTATTCCAAACCGAATCCGGGTTAAAGCCCGAGGGACAAAACCAATCAGCACACGTCTTGCCTCCCCGGAGCAGCAAAGCAGATTTTTATGTGATTCAATGTTAATGAGATATTGGTTTATTAAATGTCATGCGATTGAGTGTGCATTTAATCTGTCAAATTTACCTGTCAAGTTTGAATTTATCTCAGAATCAGAATTTATTATTGTTGTAAAAAGCATGTATATGACCAGAGAAACTTAAATGTAAGTCTATAAACAAAATGTCATACGAATAACAATAAAAAATGACAAATAATCTCATACAAATAAGAAAAAATCCTCAGTAGAAAGTACGGAAATGAAATGAGTATTTCCCTTAAGAAAACTGGAGACACTTTAAAACTCTTTCTCTACCAGTCACTCTCTTAAACCGTGCCTAAATCGTCAAAACTCATTTTCAAATAAATAAAAACCTAGGAGGAGATGCACATGGAAAAATGGTTGATTTTTAATTTGGTCCTAGTCCAAGGATTTGGAAGCTTTTTTTGTCTGAGATTGTAATTATGAACTGGCGAACCAATCAGTTGTAATGATTGTGATAATTTTTATGTTGGACAAACTGTTAATTTTGTAAAAAGATACAAGAATCATGTTTCAGCATGTAAGAACCGCAAACCGGAAAGATCGAATGTCGCAAAAAACCTCCTGGAAACCTCCTGGAACCTCATTGGGAACAATTGAAGACAATTTGAATATTCTCCATATTTGTAAGAAAGGAAATGTAATTAATGCATGGGAAGAATTGTTTATTTTTAAGGAAATATGTAAGGATAGGGATAAATTGATCAATGAACAGGTCAACTTTGACTCTGGTGGTACTTATCGCAACTTGTTTCCGGAACTTCCGGTAGCCAATAGTATATAAGCTGTTCGCCATCTTGTTTCTGTCATTCTCTAATTGGGCCTGATGATGACCGGTGTAACTGGTTGAAATCGATCGCCTTGTACCATCTTTTGTGTATATTTTACCGTCTTGTATGTAAGTACAGTATAAGTGTACTACACTGTATTATTTGTCAATTAGTGGAATACTTTATAGTGTTGTAAGACGTATTTTACACTTATACTGTTTAGTTGTAACAACACGTATCATGCTAATAAGGAAATTATTTAATATTTTAAACGAAATTGTCTATGCTTACGTTTAGGGACGTGAAGCTAGGGACGTTACTGGAAACCATGTTCATCGTCTGTACTCGTTAACATGGTTATGGTCGATTATTTTTCTTATTCGTCGTTCCTACTAAGTCGTTGCTCTAGCTTGTAGTTTTTGTATTACTGATATATCATGAATTGCACTGTATTATGTTATGTCGTTGTAAATTACTATCCAGCATGTGAATGTGAGCAAAGTATTAATGCATGTCACTGAATTATTATACATTCACGAACTTCTTGCTCTTTTGATATATTAATTTGTATTGCTGTTGCTTGTTGTTTATGCATCCATGTCTCTTTTGCACATTTGTTCAACATTTGTTCAACATCATTGTCAAGCCACCTTGACCATTTATGTAAAATGGCTTTGCCATGGATATGTAAATAAAAAAATAGGAGAGAAGATGAAAGGGCCAAATAACATATTGAAATACGTTCGTAAAAAGTATAAGATACTTTTTACTTTTTTCTATGATTCGCAATTGATACTGATGGTTATAATTATCTAATATATAGGATATTATGAATTTCCAGGTAATTTACGAAAGGTTTTAGAAAATCATATTATTTTGTCAGCATATTATAATTTTAGTTTTACCCTCCATTTAGGTTCTAAAAAGGTGGTCCTATCAACTGCGCGGGTAAACAAACGGTGGGTTAATCTATCAAGTTGATACTCCTGAGTTTGTTTGATGCAATTTGTTATTGCGCTATAGATTAAAAAGCCGCATTCTATCATTTGTCAGTTAGACCATAAACTTCACCTATCTTGCTTCGATTTATACACGCAATTTGACAAGTTATTAATACCCCCGTCGCAGCAAACCTGCATACTCAGCGAATTTCCAATGAATATATAACATAACACATTAAAATACTTAACACGATTCATAAGAAATGTATTCACAAACAAGCGATATTTAAAATATTAATTATTCTTCATAAGAATAACACTGGGGATGAGTACGCAGGTTTGCTGCAAAAATGTACACAAAATAATGGGTTTTTATGCAAATATCAATAGAACTCATCTTATTGAAGTCACATACCAAGTTTCATCCATATACATTCATAAATAAGCGATATATAACATTTTAAGTATTTTCCATAAGAATAACATGGGGACCACGTACCTAGGTTTGCTGCTACAGGAACCATAGGCAAACATTTTGTTTTTGTGCAAACAAAAATAAACCACAACCAGATCAAGCCATATACAAAATTTTGCCAGTTTATGTTCATAAATAAGCGAGATATACAATTTTTCTTTTTCTCCATAAGAATAACATTAGACAACGTACTGTGTTTAGCACTTTCAATATCTCGGTAACCAATTAACGTAGAGCAATGATCAAAATACCAAATTGTTTGTTTTTTTAAGCTGAATTCAATGGTATAAATTAAAATTTGATTTAAATTAAAATTACATGTGAAACCCCTAAAAAAACACATTTTTGGGATACAAACCACCCCAAATACCCCCCTTCGGATGGTGCGATTCATCTGGTTTTCGAACTCGTTCAAATAAATGGTACTTTACACATTTGTACCAAATTTCATTAAGATCGGACCTTTTTTACGAGAGTTATCGTGCTTACGGACACACACACACATATATATATATAATTATATACATATATAAAAATTTGAACGAATGGTGTTTTTGGTATCTGGGGACCTCAAAATGAAATGTTATCATGGTCTCGGGCTTAAGTCTTTCCATGAGACCTACGGTAATAGCTTCTTCCCTATAGGGGAAATTCGTTAAAAACGTGTACAATGTGAAACCAGCATGCGTGTGGTCAAAAGACAACATTTTGGTTTATTGTTCGTTGATTCAGGAGAAAAGGCTTAAACAAAAATGCTAGTGGAAAATGACAAGATGCTGAAGCATTGTTTTTATGGTGATAAGGACTATTTAGATAACTGGGGTTTAATGTTTTTTATTTGAACTGACAAATGCTGATGCAGTATTTTTATTTGATTGCAATAAACATATTTGAGTGAGCCGTCAATAGTAGTCAACAGTAAGTATCGTTTGCTTATCTTGACCTTGGATCAACAAAGTTTCTTACTAATAACACTGTTCCGGTACTGAACACGAGACTGGAACTTGTAAACTTCAATTTTATACCGTAAGTCCTCGTTAAAACTGTCTTAGTTCAAATCGAAATATTAAGGAAATTGAAAATATTTATCAGTTCCTGGCACTATCTATTGCTATGGCAAACAATGGAGTTATTTTGTAATAAGATTTATTCCGTCTAAAATTTAAATGTGATATAAAATATTCAAATTATGTTAGATTGCCATAATGTTTTTACTCATAAAACAACGAAATCGTGATAAAATTATTACTCATCTTACTCATGTATATTACACAAAACCATGTATATAAAATTACCATTGTACACGACGAACGATAAAAAAATAACGTTTTAGAATTCTCTCGGGTGACGAAGCCTTGTCTTTATTTTAAGAGGAAATTGAGCTGTAAAACAACTTGAGGGTTAAGGGATCGTTTAGAATGTTTACGGTTACAAGGATTGCATTCATGTAGGCCAATCAACCACAAAGAAGATTTTTATTTTCTCATTCAAGTACTATACGTAGTATAATTTATATTCTTTTCAATTAACTGTTTTGCTGCTACAAAAAGTCGTTTTCACAATGGACTATCCTGCACTGATTTGAAGTAGTTAAGTAAAGAATATAATATGGCAATTGATGAGTTATGAAGACATATTAATATATATGACATAAATTGCATCCTCTTTTCTGTTCCTTCTTGTCTTTATGTTATTGATATTTTAATTGTAAAGGTGTTTAAAGCAGCAATGTTTGTAAAACATTATTATCATTAAGAATAATATAAATCAATCTTAGATCCATACAAATACAAATAATTAAGCTCCCGTTCTTACAAAGCGCACATGATTTATAAATTGTAGGTAATAACATCCATATAAATTAATATTATGCACTCTAAAATAATTAAATTTTTTTTAAATTATTATTGTAATGCATTTATCAATTTAATTCAGAACAAAATAGCCTATATTATATTCATTGAATACAACACTGCATTACAGTAAGTTGTATAAATGGACTAAATAGATAATAAAACACTAATGTTCCCGAGCTATGAACGTTATTAACAATAAAGAGATTGAGCAACTTTGAAGTATTATATAATTAAGATAGCATGTTCATTAAGACACAAAACATCAAGTACAACATGGTATACATGCGGTGCTATTGTGCTGTGGAGGTAGACATGAGCAGTACTGGCCCTAGGACAATGTTGTACATTTTGCAGGGTACAATGCACATTGTATTTCCCGAGTCAATGTGCAGAGTTGATTGTTAATCATGGCGGGTAAAACTAGAAATCCACTAATTGGCTTTAGCAAACTGTAACTGTTAACTTTACCCCTTAAATGGGATAACGATGGGATGTGTCTCAAAAGGCCGACATTTTACTGGTCCACATTTGATTCCGCAATACAGTTTTAAAGCCTTTAAAGATGTTTTAGCTTAACCTCTATGTTTCATTAAATTTATGGCTAACAAAGAACTCTCTGCCTGAAACATGGAAATTAACTCAAATTATTCACATTCAAAAAAGGTGGTACTGTAATAATAAGTTAACCAATAATGATCGGCCCAGTAGCTGTATTACCAACTTCAGCTCAAGTTGATGATATTGCATAGTAAAGTATTTAGTAAAATTATAAATTCATTTCTTAAAATTAAAATTGGATTTTTCCAGGTAGGTCCACAATTACAAATATAATTAATTTACACGTTTTGTTTCCAATAAATTAGGTAAAGGTTTCGAAGTTGTTACAGATCTGAGTTAAGCGTTTGTTAAGGCTGACCATGCAGTTATCTTATCTAATTTTAATAAATAAAGCTTGTTTGACTGTTTAATACATCTTGAATACTATTTTATCAAGAGAAAATATTGTGTTTGGTTTAAATGTTGTAAATCTAGTTTGTTTGATAAAACATCAGTAGTATCTCAGGGCTCAAACTTAGGGCCTTCGACTTTTAATATCGTAACTGATGATGTTGTACAAGTTTTATTACACAATCTCATCCTTCTGTATCCCAATGACATTAAATTATTTAGAGTTGTTAACAAACAAGAAGATTTGGAATTTCTTCAACAGGATATTATTGCTATCAGAAATTGGATTCATAAGCATAAGTTGTCATTTAATGTTACCAAGTGACAATAATTTTAATTTAGTAGTTTTTACATTTCCTAAAAAATGCAATGCTCTATTGTTTGGAGTCCTTACAACCAACATGATTTCGAACTTCTTCCAACCGGATTGAATTAATGTCCATAATGTGATTACGGTCTATAATGGTGCCAAATGTACCATTAAAAAAAACATTAATTCTCTACTATTCAACTATAAATGCGAATGGAATAATTTTTAGGATAACTGATATAATTAAGGATTGTTTTATTTTGATTCAATCCAACTTTGAGTATGCGGCAGCTGTCTGGTCGTCTCAACCAGTACATGTTTAAATGTCAAGAAAATTCAAAAGGGTTTTTGAGATTTATATTTTACAAATATACTAGAATTTTCTCGAATATGATTGATGCGAGAAGTTAATAATTACATCTTAAATTAGTACTATTGTGTCGAGAGGATAGTTAATCCAACTTTTGAACCTTTTCGAACGAATTAGAGAATAAAATATTGATCCTATTTCACTAGAACCCCTCACATTTAATGTTTCTCAGTTTCACAACCGTATGTCACATTCTGTTCGATCCCACCAATTTATTGGTTTATTCAACTTTGTTTTCTATGATGAGAACTTATAACTTAATTTCAAAACACGTTGATATGTTTAATGTCAGTTTCAATACATTTAAACTGAAACGATTGCTGTCCCCATCGAGGTAAATATCTTTAAGATATTGTCTCGTGTTAAAAAGTGAAGCTTCACTGAAGGATAGTTTAGTAAACCAAACCCAAAGACTAACATAACATGTGAAGAGAGGACTTGATTGGTTGCTTCATTGATTGCTCCATGGACACAGAGTTCACAGAGGGTCAACATGGCGGTCAGCATGTAGGCTGTAGTTTTTACCCAAGATGATATATTTTACCCCTCATTATATATCTACCTCGTTGGTTGACCCTTGAATGGCAGTCGGGCGCGGAGATTAGTGATTGGCGATCAGCTGTGAGGTTTGTTGTCAGCTGTTCGGGTTAACTTATTCCTAGAACCAGACCAGACCTTATTTCACACTGTTGTTTACCCGATAATCTAGTGATTTTACTCTCTTTTATTTATATTTACTCAATGAATATTACATTTGAAGAATGTATTTGTTATATGTAACATGTGTTTATGTAACATGGTGCTTTTTCACGTGGATCTCGATATAATATACTCTGCCTTCTTATCAAAAATGCTTTATTGTAATTACGCAATGATACCTGCAATCGTGTAAATTAACGAAATATATCTAACGCAAGAGACTAAACATAATTAATAATGTGTCACTCGTAAAGTTTTATGTTGTGTAATCTCTACACAACCGTATAAAAGTTTATTTTTTTAAGTTAGACTATGTTACTAACAGAGTCTTTTGTTAATATCCTTGTTGAAAGTGTCAAGTTTCAGGCAGTAATTGTAAACATTTCAATGAAGGAGTTCCACAACCGCTGAGTTGTTTCTTGTTTGCCCTCAATATTTACTCGGTTGCCATGGAAACTGAGACGTTACGTTCAGGATACGCGTCTTTAGCGTGGTTATAAATAGGGTTATAACGGTTAATTTTATTAACACTGAGGAAGAAGCTCAAGCAGCTACATGTTTCCTTGGATCACTTCCCTGAATCATTGAATAAAACACTTTGTTGGCATGTATAGATCGTGTGTTTCTTTACTCTGTAGTCAGAGATGTTCATAAAAAAAGTAAAGGTAATTACAATACCAATCTCGATGCTAATGACGTCAAATTCCCACATTTAAAAATATTAGCATAATCTTTTAGGTCAGGCGTTTTTATCTATCGGATAACATATTTGGCTTAGTGTACTTTACATTAAAATCCATGCTAATCACAAATTAAAGTCATTTTATTAATATTTTATTTTATTTTTTAACTTTCTAAGAATGATTTAGTTACGAAAACCTATTTCTAAATGCTAAAATAAGTTTCAAAATAGAAACAAATAATAACGAAAATTGTTTTAAAACTCCACTTTAGTAATTTATTAATTAAATGTAACTAAGGCAGTAAAGATACACAAAAAAACTAGTATGATGAAACAAGTTATGGCTAACCTAACAAAAATTACGTTCGATAGCTAACGATCGATTCAATTTAGTTTTCAGAGAAACTACACTCTACCTACCCAATGGCATCAATGCATTTAAAATACTATGTTATTGTTGTTTTTTGTAAAAGAGGTTGGAAGCCTATATTGGCCTTACTTTACCACATGGCCTATAAATCTGTGTGTAGAACGTATCCAGCCAAGCAAAGGGGTGAGCCGTTACAGTACCAGATCAATATTACTGATACAATTTCCATTGCCAGGACTGGGATTCGAACCCACGACAGGGTCGCTGCCATGGTTCCGGAGCCCGTCGCCTTGACTACTACAACAACAACTCACCACATGTTACTTTCCGATGGTAAATACAATTGTTAGTAAAACGAGTAAGGAATGTTTCATGAATAAAATGCTTGGAAATAAAATGGTGTTGATTTTAAAATAAGAAATTCGTATTGACAACGAAGTGCTTACGCAATTTTAGTACTGAGGTCAAAAAAAATGGTACGATGAGAGTATTTAAAACTGTTGAAATACTTAACCAGATCTCTTGAAATATCCAATAGTGATTACTTTAAAATGTTATTTATACAGTGTGTAAAAAAAGTCCGTCCCCCCCTTTAATTTTTTTGTTTGTTAAAAAAAACAAATCACCTTTGGGGAACGATAATAGATTAACGTTAAGTATCTTTTGACGTTATCGGAAATTTTAAGTGTCCCCCAAAAATGTGGGATTTTGGGGGCAACTCAAAATTTTCAAATGTAAACCCCTTTTGAGTGACCTCTCATTTTAAAGAACTTTAAAAAAATAGGCGAATGGTGGAGGTTGGAGGTATGTAACGTGTTTATATCCAAAATGGCAGCTTGTCAAAGTTTTGTATAAAACTCATTCTTAAAACCTGGCGTCTAAGAATTTTGGGGTTTTAATTTCACCTTTGGTGACTTAAAACTGAAACGACACTTGAAAAAATGCTATTAAATGAAGAACTGGTCTCTTTTGGTAATATTTAAAATTTTGAGAACCCGCAAAAATGGGGGATTTTGGGGGCAACTCAAAATTTCCTAATCTAAAGCCCTTTTGAAGGAGTTAAATTTACTTTTAACTGTCACCCTTCACGTAGGTTTAAAAAGCTCTTTAAAATGAGGGGTCACTCAAAAGGGGTTTACATCAGCAAAATTTTGAGTTGCCCCCAAAATCCCCCATTTTTGCGAGACACTCAAAATTTTAATTATCTCCAAGAGAGACCACTTCTTCATTTAATAGCATTTCTACAAGAGTCGTCACAGTTTTAAGTCAACAAAGGTGAAATTAAAACTCCAAAAGTCTAAGACGCCAGGTTTTACGAATGAATTGTATTCACAACTTTGACAAGCCGCCATTTTGGATAGAGATAGGTTACAGACCTCCAACCTCAACCATTCCCCTATTTTTGTAAAGCTCTTTAAAATGAGGGGTCACTCAAAAGGGGTTTACATTTGAAATTTTTGAGTCGCCCCCAAAATCTCCCATTTCTGGGGGACACTCAAAATTTTCGATAACGTCAAAAGATACTTTGGGTTATCGTTCCCCAAAGGTGATTTGTTTGTTTTAACAAACAAAAAAATTAAAGGGGGGCGACGAACTTTTTTCCCACACTGTACAGTTTCTAACATAACTTATATTTATAATGTAAATATATATTATGCTTTTATTTACGAGTTTTATATACTTTAAACAGTTTTAAATTTTGATTTGTTTAGTAGTGTAAATGCTGGGTTGGTTTACATTAATATTTATAACGAAATTTCAAGCTAAAAACAATAAACGTAACAAGTTTATAACCATCTTTATAACAATAGCCGTAACTGAGAGTTTTCTTGGTAAAATCTCAGGGTGCCGAAGTAATAATATAGTTTTACAAGTACATATCAAAGTTTTGTAACTTAAAATAACAATGATACACCCTGAATTATTAAGTTAACCCATACGTATATGGTTTGCCTTTGTTTTAGAATGATGAATGCGAAGCTTTAGAAACTGAACAAGGGAAGTGTAATTGCACAACAATGAAGTGGCTATGACACAATGTACTCTCTGAGTGATGAGTAGGTGTGGTTAATGGAAATGTGTATTGTTGATTAGCTGAAACAGGGTGAACAGCAATACCTTTGGAATAGTTATAGGTAAAGTTCAATCTCAGAGATGTTTGTACAGATTACTGTAATTTATTATAGTTTAATTTGAGACGGTAAAATGAATGTTCCATACGTATATAGTAGCAAGGATAATACACTAACAATCATATACAAATATCCTGCATAGAGAACATTCTCAAAGTATCCAGGAACTTCATTAATGATGTAGTTGGTTGTAAATTCGATTACATTTGTTTGTGTTTATTTAGAAATTAAGTGTCATCCTCTTACATCCGATTTTTCATAGAGAAGAAAATAAATCGGGTATATTCTTCAGTTGAATAATACCATAGTGGGTGGTGGTATCAGAAACCTTTAGGAAATCATTCCAGTTAAGTTACTTCATAGAGTTAAGTCGTTAAACACAAGGTTGCACGAACCTAGTTAATGAAATTGGTAATACGTCATAAGAAAACATTTTGTATTTTTTACCGCTACGTCAATCATCTAAAGTCGATACTTAAACAATTTTCTAATCGATTTGATTTGTTCTTGTTAAGACGGAATAAGAAACGAAAGTATGTTTTCTTTGCTCAGTTCAACATCTTTAAATTATAGCACCAGTATTATATTAAAGTAATTCCAAGCTTTGCTGGACTGACATTTCCATTCATAAAACAAGTTTAAAGTTTGAAAGTAAACCCAGTAACAATGGTTCTCGTGAAGATTCGTCTCGTCCGCAACACCTTGTTCGATCCACTACAAGGGGTTTCGAAGCAGAATCCTCGAGGTAGGGAAGGTAGATGCGCTTAAAACATTCAAAAGGGATCCTTTATAAACATAAGTCAATAAGCAGCTTCATTGTAAAATATCTCTTTTATCGAATCTTATGGACGAGATGAAAAAAACAGAAGGAAGTAAGAAGTTATGAGCAAACTAATTCTTCTTGTAGGATCTAAGATTGACAAAACTGATACTCCGTGGCTAAAATAACCTGATCAATGTTATTCAAAGTGACTAATTCTTTGAATGTTTCTGATAACCTTCAGGATTTGAGATTGAGTCCTCCGTGAGGCATTTACAGGTTGAGTTTTTTTTCAAATAATACATATAAAATCATCAAATACCTAAAAGCATCAAATAATCTTCTAATTGCCTCCTTTCTTGCCTTGCATGAACAATTTTAGCATTAAATTCCACTTTCGACACATCAGTATTACACTGAAAACAATACATTTGTACGTTTTAAATACAAAACATAACATTATAATATCAATAACCTTTTGATTTGCTAAAATGTTTTTAAATAGTTTAAGTTAATGATGATAAATTAGTTTCCAATACGTAAAATCTATCGAAAAAGCACATAAGTGTAATAATAAATGCAATAAGTGTAATAAATTTACGAGCACACTTATTTTTTAATCTCACTATTTTCGGGGTTAAAGAGGTTCTCTGAATCAATATTTTTGTTCTAGCCAAAAGCACAGTTGAAATGTGTATATTACACAAATATTTGAGTTAAGATTTCAAGTTTTGAAGATGTGAAGTTACTAACGTGTTCAATAGTAAATTAGATAACAAACTCTTGAAATGATTGATAACACGTAGACGTTCCTTATGATCCTTTTATATATATTATTACTATATTACTTTAAGAATTTAACGAAAATGCACACAATATATTTTATACCATGTTTGAGCGATAAACAGACAATGACCAAAATATCACACTAGCTAACTGAGAAATGATATGACAAATCAACATAAAGTGTACATGCTTCTGTATTGCACACAGTAATCGTTGTCCACTACAAAATGGAGAATGTGAGAAACGAACACATCATTCAGGACCCGACATCGTGTTTACCTTTCATTCTGTTCAGCACAGCTTGTAGCATAAACATTTTGCACAAAACTCGTTCAATATCTAGCTAGTAGTCAATCAGCCTACTTTATACATGTATTTATAATTGTCATATTTATTGTTATGGTCTTATTTAGACGAATGTTTGATGTGTTACAGTTGCGCGAAGTACCAATACTCATATACCATTTGTTATTCCTGCGGCACTGTTTGACCAACCATGGAATACGATGTAGTGGTCATTAGTACGAAAAAGTGCACCAAGTTTAGATATTCTTCAAATATCTATGGAATGTTGGCTGAGATGTCGTCGGTCTAAATAGACCTTGATGGTTCGAAAAGTAATTCGTAGGCAAACAACATAAGGTGTTAATATTATACAGGCTTCTATCCACAAGACAAGAGGAAGTCTAGATACGTCCAAACAAGCAGAAGTAGTTACATCTTGTTTGTGTACACTTAGCGTTCAGTTGTAATCCCAGATGATCCTCTATCTATGGACTTAGAGCTTATGCAGAGTGTTTCGGAACTCTCTTTGGAAACTTCAGGACCTTGTTCCAGGGGTCAAAACAAACAAATAATCTTATGATCGCATATGGATTATGTCGCTATGTTTCCTGTCAGTGTGACAATTATTTTAAAACAAATTAGTGCTGTAATAAGCGGTATTGTCGTTTAAAAATACTTTAAAAACGGGAAAATAAGAGCCAGAACAATGGAAACGACTCTGGAAAATCTTATTTTTGCATACATATTAGAAAAACCATAAATTGTAATAGTTTAAACTATTTATCGCACAATTTGTTTTGAAATAGTGAACACTCGTCTGGCTAGGGTACAGTCCCCCAAGGTGCTTTAGACCGAGGGCTGCCAGGAGAATCCAGACTATTTAGCGTCCTGTCCCTGAACATACATCCAGGAAAATTAACCTCAAAGACCATGGACCATGATTTTCTGAATCCTTGCAGCCTCTGAGCTATTATAATTTTAACTTCAGAAGGCTCTCCAGGAGGTTCACCTTGCTCATTGATAACGTTGCCGTAATCTGTCATATCTCTATAGTGTTCTTGCTAACACTGGATATCCTTAGCTCGGATAAAAAATCCTAACGTTCCTTCTTTTACAGCATATCGTTTTGTTTGTCTATCGTCTGCTTTATGGATTTTAAAATATATGATTTTACAGCTTACGAATATGCTACTGAAGACTTAAGATTTCCCTGATAACTGTTTTATTCAACTTATTTCAGAATACTCCAGTTTGAATTAAATAATAACTCTTAAATCAAATAATACTGCACCTGTTGTACAGTGAAATTGGATAACTAATTTTATTTTTAGTCGTCTTAGTTTTTAGGTATTGTAATTACCACTGTATCATATCATTGTTTCATGTATTCAATTATCATTGAATTATCATTTTCCAATACCACGCATCATGCTTTGTGAAATTTGCAAATTCAAATATTCAACTTATTCAACTTACAAATTCATCCTCGAGGCCTTTAAATATAAATGTCAACCGTAACGACCAATTTCCTTACGACCAAATCCACCGACTTACATAACCGTATTTATGTTGGGTTCTTATTGATAATACCAACTTTTGAAAAAAAATAAATTATTACACAAACAATATAACCTAACAATAATCATATAATAAGGATTTGTTTGCCATACATATATGATCCAAAATAAACTTCAGCATAGTTATTTTAGTATGTACTCGTACCTATAGAGCTGAGGAATTGACAATAAAGGTTACAGTAGTTTTATTTGCAGTACTGTAAAACGAATAACAAACTCAAATAAAATCTTTTCATCTGGAAAATCCTTTGTGTCATTGAGCAGTTACGGTGCCAAATTACAGGCTTAATTGCCCACAATAATTTCTTTAGTTGTTGGCTCGGTTTCCGGAATTAGAAATAACAGTCTCTGATGGCTTTGGTAATGTTTTTAGTTTCACTTCCATACTTTATTGGCAACTATATGCCTATTTTGTAAAGGTTTTATTTGCACATTGATTATACATTTAATGAAATTAAGGATATTTACTACATTAGTAAACGTAACGGTTTTATAATAAAGTAAACAATTAAATATTTGTAGTAATACAAGGATACAATTTCTTTTGAATTATAACTCAATACTTTGCTATGAGAAAAAACTTACTCAACACTTCTGGGTCACTTGCAATTATTGTAGAGAAATCAGGCATACATATTATGTAGAATAACATGGAGGCTATGAACAATAGTTGGGTGATATCTTTGAAAACAAAACCGTTATAAAGCGAAGCTACCAGCCATAAAATAGATAACCACCTGAGGATAATTTACACTGAACTATGGTTTTCAATGAGGAAACACTCCTACACGAGGAAGTGCTTTAGTAATAACCCTCTGCTGCTTTTGTAACATCGATCTAAATGACAAACTTTATTGACAACTCTGTACAAGTTCTGACAATAGGTGACAGGTTCCTGTTCTATCAGCATCACTGCAGGTGGCAGGATGCTGTTCTATCAGCATCACTGCCAGTAAACTTGCCCAATCTATAATGGCATTAACTATATTTTTATGGAGTTTGTCTAGTACATAAACTACTCAAGCTAGACGCGTAAAACATATTTTGTGTTTGAGTTATATACAATACCCTGAAACACATGCACGTACGTGTAAAATGTAGTTTACTAACTCAACACCCAACTAACAGCATGAAACAAACATTCAAATCATTTACTGCTCCCATGTTTGCATGGAAACAACTTTCAAGGTTTTTATTGCCAAGTGTTGGGCAGGTAATGTCGTTACCAAGTGTTGGGTAGGTAATTTCGTTGCCAAGTGTTGGGCAGGTAATGTCGTTGCCAAGTGTTTGGCAGGTAATGTCGTTGCCAAGTGTTGGGCAGGTAATGTCGTTGCCAAGTGTTGGGCAGGTAATGTCGTTGCCAAGTGTTGGGCAGGTAATGTCGTTGCCAAGTGTTGGGCAGGTAATGTCGTTGCCAAGTGTTGGGCAGGTAATGTCGTTGTCAAGTGTTGGGCATGTAATGTCGATCCGAGTTTATGTGTACTCCGAAACTTTTATAATCACGTATGTACAGCAACGGAACAAAGAGGACCCCTCCCACCGTCTTTTGAAACCCTGACGTAGATCGGGACTTACTGTATTATTCTTGTCGTTTAAATAAATACATGACATATATTTAGAGGTTGGTAGGCGTGGTCCTACACGGTTGAAAGCAAAATTAAAGTGTTCCGTAAATAATAGTTTAAAAGTGTGTTTTACTTGATCATTTCGCTATTTAAATATCGCGCCATAAATTGTAGGGGTACCCGCTTTCCGGTAAAATGGGCCCTTAAGTGTTTTCCGGGTGAGTTTATAAGAAATTAAGGTTATCAGTGAATGACTTTTCTGAGAATTTACGAGCTAATAACGATGTCTACAAGACTCATGTCACCGTCGGCGAGGTTCGCGAATGCGCAGTAAGGGTCCAGGTTGAGCAAATCAAGAGCTAAATTTACCTGGGCACTAAGATCATTTCCCGCAGATTGCGGAATAGGCGAACCGACTGTCAAATATAAAGACTCCTTCAACTGGATGACTGCAATCTACGCTCTTATTTGTATTGCGGATATTGCATAACCTCCAATTAAAGGATACTTAAAATTGATTGTATACTTACATTTGTAATTAGCTGTGACTAAAAAGTAATTGACCAAAGGTTGAGTTGTATTATTCTTATCCATAGTATCAATTTTTATACCTGATAATGGACTTTCTAGAAGAACTTAATTTTAAATCCATGGAATATCAAGATAGTATGCAGAGTGAGATCGTTGATATTTGTTTTGAAATAAATAAATAAAAATAAAACTATCCAAATTTGGATTTGGATCAGCTCATATCAAAATTGTCCACCTTGATAAAGAACTGTGACATAATTCTTGTGGATAGTGAGGAAAACAGGGACAAACTTAATACATCCTTAAGAGATACAGCAGTTTTGGAAAGTAAATTGGAAGCAGAGAGGAAAAAGAGGTTATTAGACTCAGATCAACCTTTTCGCACAGAAGAAATTGTCAATGAAGAAAAATAATTGCTGAAGCAACAAATTAGGAGGCTTGATGAACAGTTGAAAACTGGTGTTGGAAGGTGTAGTTCGTTATTTTCAGAAAATGACACGTTGAGGAGAGAACTAGAAAGTACAAGACAACATAATAACTTATTAGTTAAGGAAAATAACGATAAAGACATGAAAATTACTAAAATTAAAATTAACTTGGATGTAGTTACAGCGGATTTACTCAATTTGGAATCTAAAAAATCTTGGAATAAAGATAAATGTGTTGATGATACCATACTGAATGCTTATTTTTCAGCGATGTCGGACAGTATTACCGGAAATGATGTCTTATTTCTTGGTCCTTCAGTAACTCTCATCATTAGGTCACCCGATGCCGCCGTTTAAAGCTTAAAGTTGACCAAGTTTGACACTAATAAATTTATTTTCTTGTGTGTAAGTGAGTCTTCTGACGGACAAGATGACAGCGTGTCTCACTGGAGGCATATCACTTTGACTCCATAAAGTAGAGGAACAAAACATCAGCCCAAATTATTACAGGCAAACTTGGTATAGATTAATAAAGAGAGTAATTAAGTAATGGACATGCCTTGTATACAGCAGAAACATTCTTTTGAATGCGGAATTCATGTGTTGGCTAATGCAAAATATACTACGCACCACTACTGTATTAAAAATGGTAATTTCCTTTCAGTAACTGGTATCACAGGATGAGTAATACCATAGAAAAATAAATCAGGTACAGAAGTGTCACGAAATAGGGAAAAAGCGTACACGGGTATCATGGAAATGCAGGTGCTGTCGCGTCGTTCAAGTCTTGAGTTAGCGGTGCCTTGTTGCCAAGTCGGGCAGTGCGGGATTCCCAAATTCCCGCAGGGAGCAATCTCGGTCGCTTCCGCCACGGCCACGGCATCGGTAGGCGGTAAGGCTGATCTGATAAATGTGTGGCTGTGTGGCAGTGGAGATCACTCTCCCGTTGTATGCACAGGAAGTGGAGGATGTGCACAAATCTCGTTTCGAACTGATCTGGTATTTATTAAATTTCTGGAATGTTATTATTACAGAAGGATAAAACATGAACTGCATTAGACAAATTCAACCTTTTAAATTCCATAAATTGCAATGATGATTAACAATAAAATACCCCCGTTGCATCAAACCTGCATACTCAGAGAATTTCAAATGGTACTTCACTACGTCATGAACCACTTACCAACTTTCATCAAAGCATATTCATAAATAAGTGCAATATGAAATTTTATTTATTATTCATAAGAACAACATTAGGACTGAGTGCAGGTTTGCTGCATCAAGAACAACTAAAATCTGTTTTTTTTACAAATAAAATAGATCACCATAACATAAAGCAACATTTCAAGTTTTACTAATTTATATTCATAAACAAGCAAGATATCACGTGTTTCTTATCCTCCATGAGAATAACATTATAGCTACTGAGTACGCAAGTTTGCAGACTTGGGGACCACAAAAAATTGGTTTTAAATGCAAATATCAGTACGAAAAAAAAGTTGTTTAAATATCAGTAAAACCTAAACAAATGAAGCTACATTACAAGTTTCGTCAATATATGTTCATTAATAAGCGAGATATAACATTTTACTCTCTCCATAAGATTAACATTGGACAACGTATTATGTTTAGCACTTTCAGTATCTTGGTAACCAATTGACGTAGAGTGATGATAAAAATACCAAATTGTTTGTTTTTGTAAGCTGAATTCAATGGTACAAACTAAAATTTGGGTTTATAAAAAATTAAATGTAAAAAGTTAAAACAAATTGTGGGGTACAAAACCTGCTTTAAAATAGAGCTACCTGTCTGGTTTTCCAACTCATGAAAATAGACGCTGCCTTACACGTTTATACAAAAGGCATTTTTACGAAAGTTATCATGCCTACGGACACACACACACACACACACACACACACACGCATACATGGTGTTTTTGGCACCTGGGAGCCTCAAAACAAATGTTATCATGGTCCCGGGCTAGGTCTTACCATGCCGACTACGATAATAGCTTCTTCCCTATTGGGGAAATTCGCTAAAACTATTAAAATTATTAAAAATATATGCATCTTTCATCTAAATAATGTGTACCGTAAGAATAATTCTAAATTAATATCTCAATTATTTATGAATGTATATTGATGAAACTTGGCCTGTGGCTTCACCTAGTACTGGTATATTGATATTTGCATAAACAATTTTTGTTATTGTCCCCGTAGCAGCAAACCTGCATACTCAGCCCTAATATTATTCTTATGGAGAATAAATGAAGTTTTATCCCTCCCTTAGTTATGAACATAAATAAAAAATAAAACTTGGTATGTAGCTTCACCTGGTTAAGTTATACTGATAATTGCACAAAAACATATTGTTTATATTTCTTGATGCAGCAAATCTGCGTACTCAGCCTTTAATGTTGTTCTTTAGGAGAATACTGTACATAAAATGCAGAGGGTATATAACATGTTGAAATGTTAGCAGCCGATGCCATACAAATTTACTATAAATTCACTGAAGAAATTAGCTCTTCACGTAGGAACAAGTTACTGTAAAATATTAAATTCAGTAATAAAATGCATTACAATTTAATCGTGAAACATAGTTTACTTTTAAAATTATGATTTTACCTATTATCTGTAACCCTTTATTTATAAATCAGGGTATGTTTATAAAACATACAGAGAGAGCTTAAGCTTTTAATCTTATTATTGACGCGAACCCATACACGAAAACTATCCTCGAACTAAAAAATGTTTAAAGAAATCGTCAGTCAACATTAAACGTACCAGTATCTCAAAAGATTTTAAATGTATTTTTAAAGTTGGTAAATCGATAAATTAACATTGAGGCAAAATCTTTAGCATCATTGAATAGAAAACTAACCAGAGAAGTAGATAATGCGAAGAGCGCGTAAACACTGCACTCAATACGACAAGCGCCAAGCAGGGCGAGGGAATTTTTCCCTACCGGCTGGGCCGGCCGGCCAGCCGGCTGGAGTGCACAGACAGGCAACGTCGCTTGGCCGGTTTTGCTCGTATGATCTGGCCGGTTGAATTAACAATTTTGTGTTAGCAAATTTTAGCATTACGTGACACTTCTATACCTGCTTTATTTTTCTATGGTAATACTAACTTTGGTTCTTCCGACACAATAAGAGCGATGGCTCACAAATGCAAACAGCTAAAATAAATATAAACCAGCAGCAAAATAAATGGACAAAGGTATCTAACTGTAAAGTACAAACAAAAACAGAATGGTTCTGATAATGTAAACCGGAATCAAAACTCACAAAGTGTTATATATAGTAATAGGTATGAGGTTTTAAACTCAGTGATGAAGAAAGTAACATTCTAGACACTGGGAATATAGTTCGAGCGGAACCTCTGATGAAAAACCAAGGATACCCGAGCGCATGAATTATAAAGCCAAAAATTGTTCCTCTGGAAAATCTGAAGTTGATCATATGGAAAAGCCTAGGCTGACTGTAGTATGTGACAGCCAAGGAAGAGATCTCTCTACCTATTTAGAACATGTCAATGAGGGAAAATATAGGGGGTACGAACAATATTACCAAACATGCAACTGATGACAGACAGAAATTTCTAAGAACGTTTTCAAGTTACATAAAGAAGGTACTATCCTCTTTCAAACTCACTAATCTTATTATGGTTACGATACCGAATCAATATGACCTTAGAGAAGACAGTCCTGAAAATGAGCTAATTAAAGAAACTAATGCAGTTATAAGACAGGAGTGCTATGGTCAAACTCACGTTCTGATTTTTGATTTATACCTGTTGCAGAGGTTTTATCACACTCGGAATGGATTGCATGTAAATAGAAATGGAAAAAACGAATATGCAAGGAAATTATGAACATGGTACATGTAGCCCATGGGAATGTGGGAGAAGCCACATCAATGAAGCCACACTGCGATACATTAGGCGTTGAAACACTTAGGTCTGCTTGCAGGAAAAATACAGTCTCATTGATGGAAACATCTAGACCTACAACGCCTGAAAGCTCAATCGATGCTGTTGAAGTAGTATAGTCGAAAATGCTTGAAGAAATTGATAAATATAGGGGAAATCCTCCTACTGCTTTTGCGCATTGCATTTCCGGGGATTTTGAAAACCGAAGGCAAATGACAGCAGGAGTTGCTATAACGTTCCGAAAAGAGTATGGACGGTCTCAACGCTCTGACTGCGTAAATGAGTGTTTGACAATGCAGGAACTTGTTGGTCAGGCTAGAGTCTATGGACTGGTGACAAAGCCATGTCGGACTATGGCAAGGTATTTGCTCAACTAATTTCTGATTTTAATGGCAGGAAATTAAGGAAACTTATTTGTTCACCCATGGGATGCGTGCGAGACTTGATTTCACCAACACATTTTGCCAAGAAAATTGTGGAATTCCACCGTAAAACTGGTGCTGCTGTCAGTATAATTGTCCATGACGAACGGGAATCAAGAAAACTAAGAAATGGCCTTAAACATGATGAATTTCTGTAAGCATTGCGTGGTAGCATCGCTCAGGAGCTGAGTCTACAGAGTTTGCCTGCTTTATGCTCACCTACTGTATACCTGCTGGGCGAGACCTAACTCCTAGTACAAGATTAATGCTTGCGGCCTCTACTTCATCATCGGGTACTACAACTACACTCACCGCCCTCGGGTCTGCATCTACATCTACTCTGCATGCTGCACACACCAACATTGGTGTCAGTGCCGATATCAGCACCGTTTTAAATTCAACAAGTGATATTGTTGGTGCAAGCAATGTTAATGATCATTTTTTTATAGCTGATGAGTGTAATGAAGCTGACTTGACAAATCTACACGTCTCTAGACCCAGTAAAAAAATCCTGTAATAATACTTGTTTACAAATATTTCATCAGAACGTACAACATCTGGAGTTACGTACTGATATTTTACAACTAGTTTTAGAGGAAGTTACCTACGTTATATATAGTTATATATAGTTACCTAAGTTATATATTAGTGTTAACAGGGCATAATATGAGCTCTTAAATCAGTAGATTGAATTTAAACAAATTTCAAGTGAGATCTTTATATGCACGGTGTTCAACCACCGGTGGAGGAGTTTTAATTTTATCTAAACCTGAATTGATTATCAAAGAAAAACGACTACCTGCAGTACAAAATGTAATTGTTGACAAAGAATTTGAATGCTCCTTGGTCGAAATTAAAACAAATAATTTAAATTTTGCCCTAGCTGGCGTCTACAGAACTCCACGTCCATGTTTTACTGATGCATTTTTGGAAAACCAAACATTTTACTTGATATTTTAAATAAGAAGTATGATTATATTGTTATTGCTGGAGATTTAAACATCAATTTATTGGAAAAAATAATGAAAGTAATAAATTAAATGATATTGTCAAGTCACATTCAATGTATTGCTCTGTAGATTTTCCTACGAGGATTAGTAAGGCAAGAGAGAGTGCAATTGACCAATTTATTACGAATATTCAGACAAATAAAATAGTAGTTACTGGTCTGATGGCTGAGATTTCAGACCATGATGCTCAACTTTTTGAAGCACTTAATATCAAATTAGATAGCCTAAAAATAGCACTTTAACCACTACTCGTAGGGGATTTTCAAAAGCGAATAAGGCTCAGTTCATAAATATGATAACTCAAGAAACATGGCTAAGTGTTTACAATGCCCCTGTTGAATTTAAGTATAATGTTTTATTGGATCTGTTTCTGTATTACTTTAATGAGTGTTTCTGCTATTAAAGTGTAGGCAGTCTGTTAGAAAAAATTGGGTAACACCAGAGATTTTAAAAATGAAAAGTGACATCCAAAAGTTTAGCCAATTAAGTAGAAACAGTGCTGTTCACAGACTAAAACTGGCCTTAAAAGTAAAAAATCAGAACTTAAAAAAACATATTATATGTGTAAAACAAAAATATTTTAGTAATCAGATAAGTAAATCTGGCAGTGTTTGCAGATCGACATGAAAAATAATAAATGATGAAGGAAGTAATAAATTAAAAGTTCAACAAAACATAATTTTAAGTGTTAGTGCTCACGACCTAAATGATCCGGAGGGGGTCAGTTGATATTTTAATAAATATTACGTTAACAAGGTAGGGATAGAAGTAATTCCTAAACTAAATAAAGCAACTAAAATTGGCCAAAATTCTTTACTTCCCAAAACAAGTAAACATTTTACCACCCAACCGCTCTCTGAGAGAGAAATCGAATGCCTAATTCTTTCTTTCAAGAACAAATTCTCGTGTGGCTATGATGAAATCCCAATGCCTATAATTAAATTGTAGTAAACTATTTAAAATAACCCATAAGTTATTTGATAAGCTCATTTAATTTAATATCCTGCTTTTTTCCAGAAAAACTTAAGATTGCTAAAGTTAAACCACTGTTTAAAAATGGTGATAGTAAGGAACCTTCAAATTATAGGCCAGTTGCAATACTATAGTCTTTTTCTAAAATTTATGAAAGAGTCATGAGCCGCAATCTAATATATTTGTTGGAAAGTAATGGTCTTTTAGATAATGAACAATATGGGTTTCGCTCAGGCAAGACTGTGGTCAGTGCAAGTGTGGATTTTATTGAATCTGTGATAGATTCAGTCGATAACGGAGAAAATGTTGCTGGGGTATTTAATGGACCTCAGCAAAGCTTTTGATAGTGTCACACTCAAATTTGATGGAAGTCTTGAAATCTCTGGGGATACAAGGAAGGACATTCTCTTGGTTTAATTTTTACCTTGAAAATAGGAAGAAATTTGTGGAAATTAGTTATGTAAATAATAGTAATAGTAAAATGAATGTTTCGTCTCCTCTATAAAATGTAAATTATGGGGTACTCAGGGGTCAATATTGGGGCCGTTATTATTTATATGTTATTTAAAGGGATTGCCAATTATAATAAATGATGCAAAAATCGTTATATATGCTGACGATATTAATTTAAAAATATCAAATAAATGTAATAAAAAAGTTGAAGAATTGGCGTTTATACAATTATTTTCTATCAGTCAGTACCTGACCGATATAAACCTTTTAAACAATCCAGTTAAAACAAAATATATTTCTTTTTCTACAGCACAAAGTTGTAAAACTTCCCAATCAAATATAGTTATAGATAACTATCACTTGGAAGAAGTTCAAGAAACAACCTTTTTAAGACTCAGATTAGATAAAAACTTAAAATGGAATCTTCACGTTGATAAATTGTGCTATAAAGTGTCATCAGGACTGTATGCATTTAGAAAAATGTCAAGAATATGCCCTATAGTGACATTGAAAACAATTTATTTCTCATTTATTCATACTCATATATCGATTTGTATTATTTTATACGGCGGGACATCTCATGAAAATTTACAAAAAATATTAGTATTGCAAAAACAAGCAATACGTATAATGTTGGGTTTGAATTGGTGTGAATCAGTAAAAAATATAAAATCGGGGGGGGGGCAAAAAAATATAAATCAGGAATATTTTACAAGGCTGGGAATTTTTACAGTTTTTAGCCAGTATGTTTTTGAATTGACTATGCACATCAAAAAACATCTTTAAAATTTTCATACCCTGGGTCACCCCATAGATATTCAACAAGGAATAAAAACGAGTTCGCACGCAGGACGCTGACGTGAGGGAAGTGAATTTCCACATAAAAAACTATAAAAACTCAAAATTAGTTAAGAACATACATTTATTCTAATTTTTATTCAAATCTGAAAATACTGATTATTTGGCTGTTCTGATGCTCCTGGTTCTATTTACCTGCAATGCTGGGAATACAATTTTGCGCATTATAAGGTTAGGTGAAGGTCCAGTCAGGCTTTAAAGTAGGCGTGAGGTTGTTGGGGATGGTAAAAGAACACCAACAAATGAATAACAGGCTTTTCTAGTGTAAAACCCCCATAAGACAACGTACTGTGTTTGGTCGATACACATTTTCTTTAATAACTCGGTAAATATTTATGCTAGAATGACGAGAGAGGGCTTAAAAGTTTTGCCACATTATTTCCCATCTTTATGCATGCGTAAATTTCACATTCGGGGGTTTTCTGACACTTTTTGACCCCAAAAACTTGAAATTTGAAAGATTAATCCCCAAAAAAGGGGTTTAGAGTTTTCCGATTGTTTTGCCCAACGAACTTGTCCAACTGATTATAGAAAGGAACATCCCTACCAAATTTGAAGTAAATCGAACAAAAGATGCAACCGCTAGAGTGCATACACACACCCACACACACACACACACACACACACACACACACACACACACACACACACATATATATATATATATATATATATATATATATATATATACACACATGTATATATATATATATATAAAATTTTGAACGAACCCCCAAAACGTGTTCAGGGGGTCACGTTAGGAACTTCTATGGTTGTCCCGGGCTTAAGTTCCACCGTGCGGGTCATGCTAATTGTTCACTTTCCATAGGAAATTCACTAATAAGATTGCCTTTCAGTCCTACATTAAGTTTAAATCTTAAGTTTTTTGAACAGAAGTCTTCTTATGCAGGAATTAAGTTCTATAATTTTTTTCCAGAGAGTATCATACATATAAAAGATAGTAATGTTTTTAAAACGAATTAAGGAAATACATGCTATTGAAACCAATTTATTCTTTAAATGAATTTTTTATATGAAAGATTTTGTATTTTATGTTTAGCGTAGTTTTCTTTCTTTTATTGTTTAATGTGAAGTAAAGACGCCATTCGTATACTATGCCAGTGCTAAAATTAATAAAGAATGTTTGACTATTGACTATTGACTATATATCTAAGTTAAACCATTTATATAGTAATAGTATTGTGACACGTATTTTATTGTATTCTGTTTATTTCTAAATTGGCCTTTAAAATAGAGATGTAAAGTTTTACAAAATTAATTTAACGAGTGTTATAATGTGGCTTAGTTGTTTGTTTGGCGACAGCCAAGAAAATACGTGCATACACAAAATAGATAGGTGTATTTGATGAGAACACTTATGTCCTTTGTGATCGGTCACCAGTCGCCATTTATCACATTTTTCGTAAAACCAAATTAAAGAAATAAACGAATTGAGTACGATAAATACTATATAAACGTTAATATATTTTAATTTAAAGGGGAATATAAGTTGAGAAAACCACAACAATGGTGAAGAGGTAAACTTCTGATGCAGAAAATAGGAATATAAGTTTGATAAATTATTACATAAATATTACAACACTTTGGAATACAGTTTGTGAAGTTTGAAATTAAAAGAGGATTTTAACAAAGTATTTATTGCTAAAGAAATCGAGCTTTTAATCCCGCGTATGCAGTGAATATAGGAGGCCAGCGGATGATCATCCGTTACAGATATCGGATTAAATGATACATTCACGAACGAAATAAAAAATATGAGCGGTTATATTGTACGTTTGCACTCACGTATATACTTGTGTTGTTTTCGTGCCATTATGGTAAAGTGTCTGGAAATTAAAAATGTTGCTTCGCAAAATAACCTAAACTTATCTCTTATATTATCTCTTATATCTCTTACCACAATCATAAAATGTTCACAGCCAAAATCACCTCTTGGTCTACGCAAGCCCTATAATGGTTATAATTTAAAACAAAGGCTTCGACATGTACAATGCCTTAATTCGTCCACAACTAATATAAATCGCAATAACTTAAAGGCACATGAGTATCTAGGCCTTATGTGTAATAGTTGAAGAATGTATAACCACAGATTTATAACTACATTTTCGAGTGGATTTCATCATTTGGAATGTGCTCAAAACACTTAAGACACTAAATATATAATGTTTATAGAGATATTATGTTAATTTTATCAGTACTAACTGGCTTGTATTGTAGCAGCTCACCCCTTGTTTTTCTTTACACGTTTCACGCACAGGCACAAGGTCCATGTGGATAGGCAAAGTATATGAAAAAAGAGGTCACCGACCTCTGAAACATGTAACGTGAAACATATAACAATACTGACCATGTAACTCAGCAGGTTTAGTAACTGATTGGCGCTAGACTAAAACCGTGGTGACTGTATTGACTTTTGTTTTGTGCTTCACATTATAAAATAAATCAAGCACAAAAACTCGCATAACGTTTTTCGAAATTGTATGCGAAAAACAAACATATTCGTATATTAATTTTTTTATTTATAAAATAAAATAATTAATTGTTACAACTTTATCGGATTATTTTAAGTGGGGAAAAATAATAATAGTTCATTAAATTAAATAAACCTTAATATTTTATTTTAATAAAATATGAAAGTTTATTCCATACATGCAAAGTTGTTTAAACAAAAACAGTTTAAATTTACATCAATTGAATAAATCAAAGCTGAATAATATTTCATTTTACAGGTTTTTTTCTAAAACCAAAATAAATATTTATCACTTCTAATTATTTTGATAAAATTTTACAGGCTTTGTTAAACTGAAATAAATTTACTTTTGGAATCTGTTGAAATGTTAACAAAGTAAACCAAAATTCTCGGTGCGTAATCTGACCATCGTGTTGTTTCAGCTGTAATATAAACATACCGTTTCGTGATCCTGTGTTACGACGCGTGATGTTGGCGGTACTTCAGGTCATTAGCCTACAACAAATTAGAGGGTTTGATCTATTTGCTTAGTCAAAGGGTTTGTTACATTTGTTAAATACACGTTTTAATTCTTCTGAAATCTATATCATATCATAATTATTATATGTCATATATCATAACTACTACTACTGTGCTTCGCCGTTTCGGCACCCCAAATAGCAACTTCATAATAGAGGTGAAGAAGAAAGCATCCATAATAAACAGAAAACAGAATTTCTCTGTTAGTAAAGAACTTAAGTCTCCGGAGGAAGAAAGGACAGCTACTTAATTTTTTGCACACCTTATCAATTTGTGGGGAAACATTCAGGCGTGAATCAATAACCAGACCTAAAAAATTAGTTTGGTGACAAGACTAAATTTCAAAATCGTCAATAATCACACAGGATCTTGCAAGTTCATTTTCAGGGATCTTTAGCTTGAAATCGACAAATTGTGTTTTCTCAGCATTCACACGAAGATTGTTATTGTTGAACCATTGTAACAGCTGACAAATTTTGATGAACACATAAAATTCAAGAGTGCTTTTACACTTGTTCGATACACTGAAAGAAGTTTCGTCTGCAAATAAACACAGATCGACGCTAGGGACACTGCAGGCAATATTGTTTATGAATAACAAAAAGAGGATCTGCCCAAGGACCGATCCTTGGGGCACCCCAGAATTAACAACAACTTCAGTGGACTGATGTTGACACAGAAGCCTGCCCTCTTTGATGTATGAGATCTCGACAGTTTGAGTTCTACCACAGAGAACCTTCTCTGTGGTTCTACCAGTGAGGAAAGAAGAAACACAGTCAATCGCTCTTCCCCTAATGCCAAGATGGTAAAGTTTTTAATAAGAAGTTTGTGGTTCACCATATCAAAAGCCTTACTAAGATCTAGAAAAACTCCAGAAAGCCTTCCCTCCTGTCAAGGCTTTAGAAACGTTATTGATAAAATTAAACATAGCATCAACAGTCGAGTAATCCTTCCTGAAACCAAATTGTTTATTAAAGAGAGTATTATTGGATATTAAAAATTAATTAAGAGGGTTCAAAAAAAGCTTTTCAAGAATTTTTGAAAAATTTGAAGTAAGATAAATTTGTCTATAGTTGTTTTGAAGAATAAGATTTCCTTTTTCGAGCAAGGGTTTCACTACTGCAGATTTAAGAGCTGAAGGAAATATACCCTCCTGAAATGAAACATTTGATATATAAGTCAGTGGAAAAGCGATAATACCTAAATGGAGGAGCTACCTCCTTTAAAATATTGGAAGAAATGCCATCTTTGCCAGACTATTGTTGAGTGACTTAATAACACTTATGACCTCTTCACAGGTAGCAGGAGATAAAAACAAAGAGGAGCAACAACTTGGCAACTGGGAGCAACGGTTCACAGCAATATAGGGTCACCTAAAACCCTATTACTAACCAGTGTATTACTTACACTGGTAAAACATATGATAAAAGAGCTAGCAACGACATGTGGGTTTTAAGTAGGTTTTCCATCATGCATTATCTGAATGTGTTTGTAAGGTCTAGAAGAATTAATTGTTAGGGATAATTTCATTTACTATGTTCCATACTGCTTTATACCTATTGCTATATTCAATCAAATGCGAAAGAACCTGTTTTATTTGGCTGCCTTAACAGCAACCCATCTTCTTTTCAAGACAAGATAGGACTTTTCATGACAAGATAGGACTTTCTTAATGGATGATCTGACTGCAAATCCTTAGTAGAAGAGTATAGATGGAGGAGGTTTTCTTGCATATTCAGGAGATCAGAAGTAAATTTGATACTGGTTAAAGATTTTTCTGGCGGATGGACGTTTTCTTGTATGGGAAAGCCAGATCAAAATAATATCCCATTTTTTATTGAGAAGAAGAGACTTAAAAATACGAATATTGTCATCACAAAAGGATCTTTTCACGATGAATTTTGGAAGACAAGTTATTCTATTTTAAAAAGGAAATTAAAAATTGTCTAAGAAAGAATTTTCCACCAACTAACTTTAACCAACAATTGTTATGCGCAACAATTGTCCCTACTAATGTGTCTCTGTCTCTACTGACAGAGAAATTCTGTTTTCTGTGTATTATGAATGCTTTCTTCCTCACCTAACATATTATGGAGTTGCTATTTGGGGTGCCGAAACGGCGAAGCACAGGGAGCTTTTTCGTTTGCAGAAGAAGGCCTTACGGTTGATCTCCGATATGAAAATGTCTGACTCATGCAGAAGAGTTGTCAGTTCTAATCACCTTTTAACATTCCCCTGATTGTATATCCCAGATTGTTTAACCTTCTTGACTAAGAATCAGCAAACCTCTCCATTCCATTTCAAAGAACCTCAGCTTATGAAAAGCAAACATATTTTTCTCCAATAACATTATTCAACTCCCCTCCGATTTACCTTAGGCAAGAATCAGACGTTGGCAAGTTTTGATCGAGGTTGAAAATGCTCCTCCTGGAAAGGGAGTACTATAGTGTACAAGACTATATTAATGACAAGTTATGTTAGAAGTATATTTTTTATTTTACTGAGCAGATTATGTGAACTGTTTTATTTAGTATTCTATTATGTTGTTAGTGTACTATTATGCAAATATTATAAGTATGAGATTTATGTCCTGACCTATTGTCAATGCTCTCTCTCTCTCTCTCTCTATATATATATATAAATATATATATATAAATATATATATATATATATATATATATATATATATATATATAGAGAGAGAGAGAGAGAGAGAGAGAGAGAGAGAGAGAGAGAGAGAGAGAGTCTGATGACAATAAATGATTTGATTTGACTTGAATTGATTTGAGGGAAATGCAGCAGATAGACTGACAAAACTACAGCGAGTCAACCAATTTTAAATGTTTATACATTTATTTGGTTTATATTATTTAATAATATAAACCAATGTGACAAATAGGAATTTAATCGGTTTGAAAACGTTAATCTATTATAATGCACAACTACTACTGTATTATATCAAAACAAGATAATCTCCCCCCCACCTTTGCTGACTATTACCTCCTCCCTTAACCCGGTTAATGTCTGTTGGACAATGACTCTATTACGGGCAGAATGGGTGTTATTGTACGGTTATTGCCTAAACTGGCCTATGCAATCTCCTCAGGCCTATGTTCTCTGGCAACTATCTAAACAACCACATACGTAATGTTAGGGCAAGGCCTAAATCTTTGGAATGACCTCTCGGACAGTTAAGGAAAAACAAGCTGTTTTAATTTGTAACACTTGCTACTTATATAGTTTCAAAATAATATACCTCTATACAAATCTCCAAGGTAAGTATAATTTAAAACTTTATGATATTTATTTATTTGTTCATTCCTACGTATGTAGCTCTGGTTTACATAGAAGCAGCAACTTATATAGTAATACTTATGATAAATCATGAAGAAACAAATCATGTAGATACATATTGTTTCAAGATATGTAACCATTATAGCACAAACTTGACGATAATTATACTTTTGGTAGCAGCAATTATATAATTTATAAAAATGAATTAAACAACTTTTTTGTATGCACTTTTTTGTATGAACTTGCAAGAACAGTAAACCGGAAAGATCAAACTTAGCGAAACATATCTGTTAGAAAATGGCCACACCATAGGGAAGATAGACGAAAACCTCAGCATCCTCAAGAATTGTAAAAAAGGGAATGAAATGAATGCGTGGGAAGGAATATATATAGAAAAATTTAAAGATGATAAAAAATGTAAAGATGGTAAAGAGATAAATTGATAAATGAAAAAGTTATTAATATTTCAGTGTGTTTAAAAAACAAATAGAAAATAATATAAAGTTTATAATACAATCATTTAACATGTAATGTAATTTACAGTTGCAACATAATTACAAATAAGGCATACACCTAAACGCAAACAAAGAAATATTGCATCGGAGCAGGTCCTTGGTATTATCATAGAAATGGAATATTCAATTCACTATACGGGAGGTTTTCCCTCGTTTCACTTGTCAACGGTGAATCTCCAGTCCATCTGAGATTTACTCATCAGTGCAACATTTAATTTAATGAGGTTAGCTATTTATTGTTTTTTTTTCAGACAAATAAATAGAAGGTTTCACGATGAAGTAAAAAAACAAAGATGATTCAATAATAATTGGATTTTATTTTTTGTTGAACATTATTTATAAAAGAAATACACTACTACTGGCTTCCAGCTTTAAACTCAGGATCCAAAAACACTGCCACTGCACGGTAATAGTTATTACATCCTACGTAAGGTATAACTTACAATGTAGCATTAATGGGGTTAAACGTTGCAATGCGCCATCTAATAACATGAATAGATAACATTAAAATGATTAGAAATACCAACAATCAGAATTACATGCAAAATTTCTCTCTCCAAATTATAAGGTTATTTAATAATTATAAGGTTATATATAAGGTTACACATAGTGGTCATTAATTAACACGTATATGCGACGCGACGCGAGACTCCCTAATTTAACATAGGCCGGAATTTACAAACGTTCCTCCAAGCTTCCTTACCTCCCTTAATACGGCCACCGACCGTCCTTCAACCTTCAACGGTTGAAGGTTGAAGTTGAGGTTGAAGTTCAACCTCGACCAAGGAACTGTGTAAGGCGCGTTTAAGGGAGGTTAAAGTTAAAGGTTGACAAAACATCGGCACCTTTTGATGGACATTTTTCACAGGACAATAGGTCTCTGTATTAAAAGAGTTGAATATTTGTACAGTTTTTATCAGAGTGTGTCTTATTATTAGTTAAAAACCTTAAGTTATATATTCTTATAGATTCATTTTCTTTTAATTATATATACTCGCACGAAGTAGTCTATGTTGTAGGCTGTACAAAGTATAATTTCGGTTACGGTGAATTATGACTTATAAGATTGAAGATAAACTATTGCACAAGTTATTGAACAAAATGGCGCAATTCCTCTCGATGGCACTTTTATGTTTGCAATCAAAGAACAAAATACTTTATCAAAATTACATTATCTTCCTAAAAAACCTTTTTTAACATCTCGATTTTAGTTGATTTCTTTCATCTTAAAAAAATTATCTTTAACGTATAATATGTAAATAATAAACAAATGTGGTAATAAGCATACACATTGGCCAACTGTGTTTAACTAAAGCATGAAAAACAAGAAAATAACTACTGCCGTATATCTCCAATTTTCATAGAAATTGAATGGATTTACATATATTAAATTAAACAGAAAGTAACTATTAGCAGAACTGTTAGAATTCAGCATTTTCCTTCATTTAGTTAGAGTGTGGAGTCTTTATATATTTATTGTCTTTATTTCCACTGTTAAACTCTTAAATTAAATGTCCGTATGATTTCTAATTTAAATCACTGATGATAGTAAAATAACCGTTACTAGCTCAACATAATTGCTATTAACAAATAACAATCCATATGCTCTGTAGTACAGATCTGATAGTGGTAGTTAACACTTGCAGCCAAACATCACCTTTTCTTAGTACATAAAATATTGTTCGTTTAGTTAGAATAGTGTTGAACAAATTAAATTACATTATATTTCAAAAAGGAGTTCAACATTATGCAGAAAGTTCACAATTGAATGCCAAGTATATATTATTACTATTATTATTATTAACTTAGCTCACTTTCAAACTGGTTCAAAATCCCTCGTAAACAAAAATAATACCTAATCCATCATAGTGGTTATCAGTGAAAAATCCCTGTACCTAATGTAAGTAGAATACGCACTCGTCCAACAAAGATTGACTTCAGAGCTTGAGAAATGACAACGTCGCTCTGAAGTTGATGATTCTACGATCATATGACTGAGTACGGCCTGAAATCCAAATAATGTTTCTCGAAGTCAAATCTCATTAGCAGCTCAGTCGCACAGTTAGGACTTAGCAAACTAACCTCAACCCTCCCCCATCTACCTGCGTTGTCTTTAACTTTACTTCTCTTGGCTAAACAAAACTTGCTTTGCCTTAAACGATTCAATATAACATGCGTTTTAAGAAGGTAACCTGAAAGGGTACAGTTATTTTATTGAAAGAGTCAGTTACATTCTTGATTAATCTGGCTTAGTAAATTTGTTATTTTTCTTACAACTGTAAAACTTTACATAACACTTCAAAACATAGGTTACACCGTAATAAAAAAATACTCTTAAATGATGGCTATAAATAACGTTTCACTAAGTTAAAAAAGGTTATTATTGAAGAAACGGGTATGAATTATGCCAAATATTACATTTATATACATTTAAAAACCACTAAAAAAATGTAAGTCTATATTTCTTTATAATCTAGAGGCTAATCTAAAAATATATTTTTCCTACGTCTGCCCGAGAAAGCGGTTGTTTTCGCACTCGATATAAGTCGCAAAACAGGTGATTCCCGTATTTATTTTACTTTGCGCACTCATTTTTACTTTGCGCACTCCAGTGATTCAACTTAAGAACACATAAATAGTCAAAAACAGTATGCAGGTAACGTTGTTTATGCATGAATTATGTTGACAACACTGGATAATAAATACCTGATCTATTGTTGTTGTTGCCGAACAACATAAACATAACCTGTATTTTGTTGTAGTTTAATTAAAGTGTGTTTACATAAAAAAAGTGTCCATAAATTGTGAGTTAGTCTAGTTATGTTACTATTACTTCAATTGGGTATAGCACATATTGAAGTTAATTTTTAATAGTGGCAGCCTTCTTCTAAAAAAAACGAATAAATATAATTGAAACGCTTTATTCTAACTGTAGGAAATATATCATATAGGCTATCATAAATATTATACATATCATACTGTATAATCAATATTTGGCAGATGTAGGGCAAATTTAATATGCAACTCGTGCGCTAAGTGGCACTTTGCGCACTCGTTGCATAAATAACTATTTCTCCATTGGTTTAAAGGTGGTTTGTTGAAAAACATAAATTTATATTCTGCTGTAATCGGACATCAGTATGTTTTATGCAAGTGTTCACATTGTTTATTCTATGTCATACAAATATTCTTCTTTACTGTAACACAGTTGAAAAGTCGCGTGTAAGGTTTTGTTCTTCACAAAAACTCTATGTTTACAAATTGATAAACTATTTTTAAATGCATACAATGAAGTGGAAAATCCACCCAGGCATGCATCAAAACTCAAAACATATTCAAAACTCCTCTAGGGCTTCGCTTCAGTGGTCAATAAAGTTTTGGTGTTACAGTCGATGACTTTGTTTGACCAGGCTATTCTTTTAAAATGCGATAATAACTTCTTGGTTTAGCTAGGATTATCAGACTTAGTTAAATAAAAATATCGAACTAAGTTTTTCTGAAAAATAATGGTGGAAACTCCGTTAGCGAAATGTCGGTTTCCAGAAATTGAACGTTATTGCTGCGAAGGAACTCAGGAACGACTGACGATTTATAGAATACCTTAACCTTCCAGTTCTTTTGTACGAGTTTATCGCCTTTTTGTTTGAAATGATTTGTGTCAAAAGAGTTACATTGGGGGGTTTCTTGGCTACGTATCAATTTATTTATATTTATAAATGTTTTACGAGTGTAAATTTTATTGCGAGCTGTCATAATCTGATGAGTTCTGAAATTTTCGCCTTTATTATAAATACTTAACAAACTAAATGATAAAACACTTATAAGAGAAATAATAAAGCACCCATTTAAATAGTTATTACAGCATTCATGTATGTTTCTAAAAGCACTTTCAATAAAAAATGTACCCTTTACCCTTTCTGATGTATATTTATGCAAATAAAAAGGTATTTTGAAACTTGGGTGGTAATTACACAATCTTTTGGCAGATGATTGATTGTGAGAAGAGATTGATGAATGTCCCATGAAATCAATACAAGAGATGAACAACAAAGACTAATAATAAACTGTTTTTTAGATACTCTAAAATAAGGTAATTTGAGATTATTTCACCTGTATTCATAAAACTATTTAACCAGCGGCATGAATAGATACCCCCGTCGCAGCAAACCTGCGTACTCAGCGAATTTCTAATGCATAATAATGTCTTATTACCACATAAAACCGCATAGCAAGTTTCATAAACATATATTTACAAATAAGCGATATATGTTAATTTAATTATTCTCCATAAAAATAACATTGGGGATGAGTACGTAGGTTTGCTGCAACAAGGAACAAAAAATATGGGTTTTCATGCAAATTTCAATATAAATTACCTAGGTGAAACCACATACCAAGTTTCATCAATATACATTCATAATAAGCGATATATACCATTTTGATTTTTCTCCATAAGAATAACATGGGGGATGAGTACGCAGGTATGTTGCAACAAGGAACACAAAAAATTTTTTTTGTACAAATATTAATATAACTGAAGCCACAAACCAAGTTTTATTAAATTACGTTCATGATTAAGGGAAACATTACATTTTACTTATTCTCCTTAAGAATAACATGGGGGCTGAGTACGCAGGTTTGCTGCTACGGGAATAATCGGTAAAAATTGCTGTTTTGTGCAAATAGCAATAGAGCACAACCAGATGAAGGGGTGATGTATACCAAACAACAACGGGTGATGTATAACAAGTTTCATTAGAATTCGTTCATAAATAAGCGAGATATACAATTTTTCTTATTCTCCATAAGAATAACATTGGACAACGTACTGTGTTTAGCACTTTCAATATCTCTGCAACCATTTGACGTAGAGAAATTATCAAAACACCAAATTGTGTGTTTTTTTAAGCTGAATCTAATGGTGAAAACTAAAATTTGGCTTTTTAAAATATTACATGTAAAAACTGTAAAAAACCCATTTTTGGGTTACAAACCCCCCCCCCCAAACACCTTTTTGGATGAGGCGATCTGTCTGGTTTTCGAACTTAAAGTCATAAATGCTGCTTTACACGTTTGTACCAAATTTCATTCAAATCGGACGATTTTGACGAGAGTTATCGCACCCACGGACACACACACACACACACACACACACACACACACACACACACACACACACACACACACACACACACACACACACACACACACACACACACACACACACACACACACACACACACACACACACACATATATATACAGTTTCGAACAAATTGTGTTTTTGGGGTCTGGGGACCTCAAAACGAAAAGTTATCATGGTCCTGGGCCTAGGTCTTACCATGCCGACTACGGTAATAGCTTCTTCCCTATAGGGGAAATTCGCTAAAAAAGGAGCACTAGTCTGGGAATGGGGAAACACCACATAATTTTTCAGTAAACGTTTACTCATTAATTTATTTCCGTAAATACCATATTAGTTTATAATTGCATGTAATTAAAATTCTGTGTACAAATTGATCATTACACTGAGGAGAGAATATGCCTATGGGGAGCTTAGCAATGAGTTGCTTTGCCATTTGTATAAAACAACGCCTTAACAATGACTTCCCAGCACCCCTTTTTCACGATTGCAATGAAAAGGAAATCTTATTTTACGGAGCATTAGTTCGGGTATGATCATCCAGTTCACATAATCGATACAGTCTTTACTTTTTTTATTGCTAATAATTATTTTTGCAGATATCAAACAGTACATAAAAAGTGGAATTTTTTATTTCTTGAAGGCTCTCTTCTTACTGTTATTTAAGTTAAGTTATAAACATCAAATCAGTAATACAGTAAGATATTTTTATTTGGGTTCTGTTGAGTGCTGAAGACTTGATCATGGGGTTTGTTTTGTTTTGGATGAGTGAACCTGTAGTTATGCCGAGTACTTAGCTTGTTTGAATACATTCATCCCTTATAATTTGTATAGCAAGTCAACACAAAATATTTAACACGATTCGACGTTGTACATACACACGTACCGCTACTCATATGGTCTAAATTCATTTCTATTTCGCTTTAAGCTATGAATTAATGGCAAAACGATAATTTTGAAAGATATTCAGGTTTTTATGACAATATGATACATCATGGGTGATATAAGAAAGAGCTGAAATAGATCGTTATTGTTCCAAGGAAATGTGGTATGTTATTTTGGCGAACAAATCGCCCCCTTTAGAAAGTATGGATATTCAATTACAATATGTCATATTACAACTTACAAACTTTTTTACACGCGTCAGTTGCGTTTACGTTAACAGACCTCGTATCGTAATACCCCAAGAAAAAGGCTAAGGGCTACTGCACTACAAGCACTAAAGGGACTACAAACACTAGTGAATTAATAATCAACAACATTGATTTATAACTTTACAAACGCATTTACCAAAAAATATAATCCAAATATTTCTTATTCAGCGTGCAATTTCAGTAGCTTGTGATGATTGATAAATACTAATGTTTATTGTAGTAATAACCTCACTAAGACTTTTCGCAGCCGCAGGCCCCACCCTCCCCCCTCCCCCCTCCCACCATTCCAAACATCCGAAAAGTAGGTAAACCGAAGTCAATGGCACTTGAGAGTTTTACTGCAACGCTGTTGTCGACAGACGAACAATATTATATAATTAGCTCTTCTTATGTGGCGAAATATTCTGCTCTAAGATAAATAATATTATAATAATATAATATTATATTATAATAATATAATATAATAATAATAATAATATAATAATATATTATTATTATTATTATTATTATTATTATACGAGGAGGTTATTATAATATTATTATTATTATATTATTATAATATTATATTATATCATTATAATATTCTGGCTGAGTCTGTTTGTTATAGAATGTTGGTTATTAGTTTAATTTATTTTACAGTACTTCACAAGTTAGATGGAAAATTAAATGTAGACTTTTATTCCACTCTTTTAAATGGTGATTTTAATTTAATAATCAATTTACTCAATTTTACAAATGCTTACATTATTACAAAGTCATCCAATTTGTGTGTAGAAAATGCATTTCCCATGGTTCCCATGTTCAATAAAATTTAGAGGTTTTAGAAACCGTTTCACTTGACTTAAAAAAATCATTACTGTGTAACTGCTACTACGCACTATTACAGTACAAGTTTTTACTTTAGATTTCTTGATTTAATATTTCTGACTTACCATCTTAAGTGCTTCGTAAGTTTTCTGTTTTAACAAACAGTTGTTCATTAGTTTCGTTATCAGTTCTTTAGCTAAGTTTAATATTTTCATATTTCATCATCTTACAACATAAATGCATTACAACTCCTTTGTCAATAATTCTTTAAACCCTCACTGAGTGACTCTGTTGCAATTGTGTCACTCAGTAGAGTTCAAGGAACAAATAAAATTGTTCATGTTGTTTATTTCAAGTCACAGAGCTTACAAAATTATAATTTGACTGTCTTGATAGCTTAGCACTACGGAGATAAAAAAAATACAAAGCGATTTCAGTACCATACAGAATTTTAATGCGTTAACCATAACGCAATTATTGAACATTTTTGAATTGTTTGCACTTTATCAAGTTACTGAAAATGTTTCAACAAATTCTAATGTAAAACCCATGTAACTGAGGATCAGAAAACTCAATTATCAGAGTGGTCGAGGCGGAGATGCATTAAGCGATTTCCCTTTATTATAAGCACACAACATCTACTGACACTGAAGGTAATGGTAATCGAGGTTGGGAGGGAAAATGTTCATTTAAATGAACCATTATCTACTTCTTTCATGAGAATGAAATAGGCAATGTTAGTTTTTAATAACATCTTATCTATAATATAATGTTGGAACTCTCAGTTATATAAGTAGGGGGCATTGGATGGTTCAGAACCAGCATAGGCGCGGTGTGGACGCGTGGACGCGAGGACGTCCCCCCCCCCCGGTGACGTCAGCCCCCCCCGTGACGTCAGCCCCCCCCGTGACGTCAGCCCCCCCCCGTGACGTCAGCCCCCCCCGTGACGTCAGCCACCCCCCCCCCGCCAGCAGCACTTTTCGTGATGACCTTGAACATGAGGAAAAACTTTCGAAAATTAATAATTAGCCTATTTATCCACCGATTCCCACGGGACTTTTTCCAGAGTGTAGGCCTATCCCCAGGGAAGCGAATGACGTAAGAACCCCATAGATCCACCATTAAACAAGGCCGCTATTAATTTATAACCGCGTTTTCCTTATGGGATCTCAGCTGTTTACCGACTGATTTTGACGAAACCTCACCACATGTCAGGCCGTGACCTAAGAAACCCATCGCTTAAAGAAAATTGAAAATCCGCCTATAAACGGGCCCGCTATTAATTTTTAAATGTGTTTTCCTTATAGGATCTCGGCTGTTTACCGACCGATGTTGATGAAACTTCACCACATGTTGGGCAGCGGCTTAAGTAAACCATCGCTTAAAGAATATTGAAAATCCACTGTTAAACGGGCCCGCTATTAATTTTCAAACGTGTTTTCCTTATGGGATCTCAGCTGCTTGCCGACCGAATTTGATGTGACTTCGTTACACGTTGTATGCCGGCTTGACTAAACCAACCTGCAAGCGGCTCCGCGATGTCACGTGTCGAGGCGCGTGCTAGGGCCTACGTGACTGTCCCAGCCTGTTTACTCATTAGCGGCCTTCAGGACCTCTCCGTTCTAGAAGGTTCCGGCAAGTGCGTCGCATGAGGCCTCCTCCTGACTGGAGTGCTATGTATGAGCATGTCATGTGTCGAAGCGCGTGCTAGGGCCTACGTGACTCTCCCAGCCTGTTACTCATTAGCGGTTCCGAGAATTGTTTACTACTTTCACCGCTTACTGTACGGTACGTAGCTATGTTACTTCAGTGATTGTCATTGCTTCCTTCATTCAGTTTGTGTTTGGAGCTCAGTGTATGTAGATGTTCTACTTCAGTGCTGTGCTAGTCTTTACTGAACCATATTCCGAGATTTTTTAAACGTAAGTATATGTAGCTCTTATAAGTTGTAGTGTGGAAGACTATTACATTTCCCTTTATAATAAGATTCTCATTTAAGGTATGATCGTTCAGCAATTTTGAAGTCATAATGTGTAAAGAGAGGTCTGGCCCATTAATAGAAGTTGAATAATTCGCATTATGTTTTAGGGAAAACGATTCGTTAAATGTTTGAGCGAAATAATTATCTAACATTAATATTTAAACTTTTACATATCCCAGTACACTGAGCCTTGTCGTTGTTTCTTTTCAGATGGAGACGAGTGGATTTGTAATGACCTTAGAACAGTTATGTTTTATAACGATTAAAATTAATGAGTCAAACTTTAAAAATTTAAAATAGATTCATTTCCACTCTTCTAAAATTTTTTGAGGGAAATAAAATTAGGTTTTTGCTTTCCAAGCCTTTGTGGTGGGTGGAGAGTATAGATACCCGATGTTGCAGATGGCTGTTCCTCGTATGTGTGAGGTCTGCGGTCGCGTCTTCGCTGGAAACCTGGCTCGTCACATGGCAGCTGCTCACAGGGACCGCCATTTCGACTGCAACGTCTGCGGGAGACGCTTCGGGCGAAGCGACAGCCTGCGACGCCACCTCACAGCAGTTCATCCTCCCACTCCTCACGACCAAGCGCCAGGTACGGTTTTTACATTAAACAAGAAACCGTCAGTACTAATGACTTGTTTTCGAGAGAGAGTAAACGGCTTTAGCTGAGTAAACAGATTCAAGTAGTAAACAAAGGGCTGCCAGCCTCTGTTCAGTTCCTCACCCTTGTATTACTGGGCTCAAACTGGCGTTCGAGATGAGGAAGAGGTCGTCAGGCCTCTATGCAATTCCTCACCCTTGTATTACTGGGCTCAAACTGGCGATTGAGATGAGGAAGAGGTCGCCAGTCCTCTATGCAGTTCCTCACGATCAAGCGCTAGGCACGGTTTTTACATTAAACAAGAAACCAGTACTAATGACTTGTTTTCGAGAGAGTAAACGGCTTTAGCCGAGTAAACAGATTTAAGTAGTAAACAAGGGGCTGTCAGCCTCTGTTCAGTTCCTCACCTTGTATTACTGGGCTCAAACGAGATGAGGAAGAGGTCACTAGGCCTCTGTGCAATTCCTCACCCTTGTATATACTAGGTTCAAACTGGTGAATGAGATGAGGAAGAGGTTTCCAGTTCCTCACCTTCATGTATATTGAGGTAACTAATAGAACTTGTTTTTTCCTGTTCACAGACCATCCATGCCCGTTGTGCTCCGTCGCCCTGGCGAGCCCCGAGGATCTTCACCACCACATGGAAGCGGTCCACGGTGCGATCCCGTCAGCTTCGACCTCCTCCTCCGCAACGCCACCTGTCAGAGACCCACGGCCCGAGTGCGACGCGTGCGGGCGGCGATTCGACCGCGAGGACCTGCTCCGGCGCCACGTGCAGCTGGTGCACGCCAACAGGGTCCACTGTCCCGAGTGCGGCGCCCTTTTCCGCAGGGCCGCGTACCTCCAGCGGCACATGGAGAGCGTCCACCGCGGCATGAGGTTCGCGTGCGCCTACTGCGACCGAGGCTTCACCCGGCGCTACAACCGGGACCAGCACGAGGCCCACAACTGCCCCATCGTGAGGAACCTCGTTGTGGACGAGATGCCGCACCTACCCGTCCTGTCACCCGAGCCCCGGCCCGGCCGCGAGCCTCAACCCAGCCACGAGCCCCAGCCTCGACCCAGCCACGAGCCCCAGCCTGGACCCAACCACGAGCCCCAGCCCGGACCCAGCCACGAGCCCCAGCCCGGACCCAGCCGCGAGCCTCGACCCAGCCGCGAGCCCCAACCTGGATCGAGCACGGCACCCGACGGGATGGTGGGTGGCGGACTGCCCGCGTTCCGCACCATCCAACGAGGGTTCCGCGGACGCCTCCTGACCTTCGGTCTGTCCCGGCCCATGGAGGACTTCTTGTCCGTGGAGGACGCGCTGGTGCTGCTGTTCGACAGCGTCCTGGAACTGCTGGCTGACGTCAGGACCCGACACCCAAACATCAAGGTCAACATGTTCCTGGAGTGCGAATTCTCCAACGTTCACGGAGCCACCTGTCTGCGGGCCTTCAAGACGAAGAACGTGCCTCTCACCGCCGCGTCCAACTTGGAGGACTTCCTGTCAGCGTCCTTCCACAAGCTGGAGGAAGAGAAGGAGCAGTGCCTGCTAGTGGGCAGCGGGTGGAGCTATCTCCGGATACGGGACCTGGAGATCCGCGTCAACCTCTACACCCCGTTGGGAGAACGCGGAGCCCGGTTCATCCTGCTTCCCAGGACCATCTGCGACACGCATGCCGTTATCAACGTGCAAAACGTCGATGACATGTGCTTCGCGTACGCCATCCTAGCCAAGTTCGTCGCGCAACACCCGGAGAGGCCCGCATCGTACACACCGGACGTCATGGCACGCTACGACTGGGTCGGCCTACGCTTCCCCGTAGCCGTGAAGGACATTAAGGTCTTTGAGAGGAGGAACCCCATCAGCGTCAATGTGTACGGGATCGAGCGCGCCATGGTGGGGAGACGCCCCGACGGATCGCCAAAGTTCCAGGACCGCGTGTTCCCGCTGAAGATCTGCAAGCGGGAGTTGGAGGATCACCGGGACTTGCTGTACGTGACCACCGGCGGGGACAGTCACTACGCCTACATCACAAACATGAGTAGGCTTGTGCGACACCAGCTGACGTCCCACGTCAACGCCATCCACGTGTGTAAGCGATGCTTCGCTTACTTTGACAACCGGCCCAACAAGCTGCAGCTGTCCGGTGCCGAGCGTCTGGAGGAGCACATGCGATACTGCACCGCCAAGGCCCCCCTCCGCTTGGACTTGCCGAAGAAGCAGCAAATCCGCTTCACCCACCCCGAGTACACTCGGCGCGAGCGCTTTTGCGTCTACGCCGACTTTGAGTGTGCTCTACAGCCCGTCGCCGCTGACCCTGCGGAAGCACCGCCCGGCACGAGGCCCCTGCAACTGCACGTCCCGTACGCCTTTGCCTACCAGATCGTGGACTCGCTCGGTTTGGAGGAGTTTGAGCCCCGCGTCTACTTCGGGGCTGACGCGTCCAAGGTCTTCATGGAGAGGCTGAAGATGGACGTGCTGGCGCTGTGGGAGTTCCTATTCAGCATGAGAGCTCTGCACCCTTCTCTGACCCGGCAGGAGATGGACGAGTACCTGGCAGCGACTCACTGCTACCTCTGCGGGAAGGAGTTCACGGACCAGGACGTTAAGGTGCGGGACCACAATCACGCCCCACCCTACGAGTTCCGAGGAGCCGCCCACCGCTCGTGCAACCTCAGGTACCGGGAGCAGCGACACATCAACTGCTACTTCCACAACCTATCCAACTACGACGCCCACTTCGTAGTGCGCGAGCTGGCCATCGACCCCGGTGACGTGGACGTGTTGGCCCACACGGAGGAGCGGTACATCGCTTTTACCAAGCGATTCCACTTTGGTCAGCCTGGGGACAACCAACGTCAGAGCAGTTTCGCGGTGCGCTTCCTAGACACCTACAGGTTCCTGTCCATGAGCCTGGCCAACCTGGCGGCAGGACTTCCCACGGACAGGATGCGTGAGACGAGGAAGCGCTTCCCCGACGACCGGCTGTTCGACCTGGTGCGTAGGAAGGGCGTGTTCCCCTACGACTTCGTGACGTCCTACGACACACTGTACAGGACCAGGGAGCTACCGCCCAAGGAGGCGTTCAGGAACTCCATGACCCTGGAGGACATCAAGGACGAGGAGTACGAGCACGCCCTCAACGTGTGGCGAGCCTTCGAGTGTCAGCACCTCAAGGACTACGCGGACAAGTACCTGCGATGCGACATCGCCCTGCTCACCGATGTCTTTGAGCAGTTCCGCGACACCTCGCTGGCAGAGTACGGGCTGGACCCCGCCCACTACTACACCCTGCCGTCCTACGCCTGGGACGTGATGCTCAAGACCTGCGGTGTGGAGCTGGACACGCTGCAGGACTTTGACATGTACCTGTTCGTGGAGCAGGGGATCCGGGGAGGGATCTCACAGGCCATCACCCGCTACGCCAAGGCCAACCACGACAGGTGCCCGGACTATCGCCCCGACGAGCCCACGCGCTTTCTCCTGTACCTGGATGCCAACAACCTCTACGGCTGGGCCATGTCCCAGTGCCTGCCGACCGGAGACTTCGAGTGGCTCAGCCGTGAGGAAATCCAGGCGTTGGACATTGAGGCGCTGGACGCTGAGGCCGATCGAGGCTACATCTTGGAGGTGGACCTCCACTACCCCGCGCGCCTACACGACCTGCACAAGGACCTTCCCTACTGCTGCGAGACGAAGCGCCCGCCAACAGGGAAGTTCCCCAAACTGTTGACGACCCTGGACGACAAGACGCACTACATCTGTCACTACAGGGTCTTGCAGCAGGCACTGCAAAACGGATTGGAGCTGGTCGCGGTGCATCGGGCGATCTCCTTTCGCCAGTCGCGGTGGTTGGAACCGTACATCCTGATGAACACGGAGCTGCGGAAGAGGGCCAAGACCAAGTTCGAACAGGACTTCTTCAAGCTCATGAATAACGCGGTCTTCGGCAAAACCATCGAGAACGTACGGAAGCGCCTCAACGTGAAGCTGGTGTGCACCCCGGAGAGGTTTTCCAAGTACGTCGCCAGATCCAACTTCCTGGACCGGACGTACTACACGGAGGACGTGGCCCTGGTGCATCTGTCCAAGGTCAACATCGTGTTGGACAAGCCCGTCTACGTAGGCATGACAGTCCTGGAGCTGAGCAAGTGGCTCATGTACGAGTTCCTGCGCAAGATGAAGGAGCGCTACGGTGACCGCCTCACCGTGGACTACATGGACACGGACAGCTACGTCTTTGACATCGTGTCCCAGGACGTCTACGCCGAGATGAAGGAACACCTGGACGACTTCGACACCAGCGGCTATCCGAGGTCCCACCCCTGCTACAGCCCCGTCAACGCCAAGGTCATTGGAAAGTTTAAGGACGAGTGTAACGGTCTGTCCTTATTCGAGTACCTCGGCCTGCGGTCCAAGCTGTACTTTATGGACATCGAGGACGCAGCGACAGGCGGCAGCAAGGCTCTCAAGCGGGCCAAGGGGGTGGCGAAGGGCGTTGTCAAGAACGTCCTCACCCCCGACGACTACAGAGAGTGCCTGTTTGAGGGGGTCCAAAAGCGCACCACCAACGTCCGCTTCCAGTCCCACTTACACCGGGTCTACACCGTGGAAGTGGACAAGCTGAGCCTCAGCCCGACTGATGACAAGCGGTGTGTCCTCCCCGACGGCATCCACACTCTGCCGTGGGGACACAAGGACGTCCCGCCGCTACCAGCCAGGAGAGGAGATCGACGGATGGAGGTGGATGGTGAGGAGGAGGAGGAGCAGCCCCAGGATGAAGACGAGGAAGAGGAATTCCCAGTTTAGTTTTAATATTAATTTTAAGAAAAATTTGTAAATAGTATTTGTAAGAAAATATAATAGCTTTATGTACAGCACGAACCTGAGTTGTTTATTTCCTCCCCTTTGCTCACTCAAAAGCCGGTAGGCTCAGAAAAACTAAAGTGAAAGGCGTTATGGGCCGTTTGGCCCGAGCCGTGCAGCTTAAAAAGCCCCCGCCAACCGGGAGCGGTTGGCGGCGCGTGTTGGGGGACGGCCCTGAAGGAGTTGCCCAGGAAGGAATTACTTAGCGGTCTGCTGACGCTCGAGGTTGCACCCTTGAGTTGCTTAGTGGTTTGCTGACGCTCGAGGTTGCACCCTTGAATTGCTCAGCGGCTTGCTGATGTCCGAGGGGTCTCGCGCCCTCTTTGGCGGCCTTCACTGCCGCTTGGTGGGGGCTCAGCCAGTGACACGCGCCGCCGGTATCACGCGCGCGCGACGTTCATGCATCATCAAACCTAACTTAAACCTGCGTCGCGACGTTCATGCATCCTCAAACCTAACTTAAACCTGCGTCTGTAAACCTAACCTAAACCTGCGTCTGTAAACCTAACGCACGCATTGGCCTACCTTAAGTAGTGAAGTCGTGGACCGCGGTTACGTCATCACCCCGTGCCTACGTGACTGCCCCAGGCTGTTTACTCATTAGCGATAATTGCCGCGATTTCGAGAATTGTCCACCGCCTTCTACTGTACGGTACGTAGCTATGTTACTTAAGTGATTGTCATCGCTTCCTTCATTCAGTTTGTGTTTGAAGCTCAGTGTGCGTAGACGTTCTACTTCAGTGCTGTGCTAGTCCTTACCGCACCATACTCCGAGATCTGTTAAACGTAAGTATATGTAGTCTTATAAGTTGTAGTGTGGACCGCCTCAGGCTGTTTACTCATTAGCGATAATTGTCGCGATTTCGAGAATTGTTCACCGCCTTCTACTGTACGGTACGTAGCTTTGTTACTTCAGTGATTGTCGCGCACCTTCAGTTTGTCTAGTGATGTTGCAGAGTAAACACAAACATGGCTAGTGCAATCGAAGTGGATGAATCAGTCCAGACGTTGTTGAAGGAGTTGGAAGCGATGGAAGGCTACAGCACCATGTACTTTTCTCCACGAAGTCCTGAACAACCACCACCAGCACCATCACTGAAACGGTCAGTCACCTCACCATCGAAGCTGGCGACCTGGAAATGTCCATACTGTGAGGAGTCGTTCACGTCGCGAGATGGACTTCGTCTCCATCATCGTCAGCACCACCTCTGTGTTAGAAGGAAGCGAAGAAACAATCGTTCCTCACAACCGAGATCGTGCATACAAACCTCAGCAGGAAGAGGTCCGCAGAAAGCGGGAAGGAAAGCGGGAAAGGAATTACTTAGCGGTCTGCTGACGCTCGAGGTTGCACCCTTGAGTTGCTTAGTGGTTTGTATGAACGATCTCGGTTGTGAGGAACGATTGTTTCTTCGCTTCCTTCTAACACAGAGGTGGTGCTGACGATGATGGAGACGAAGTCCATCTCGCGACGTGAACGACTCCTCACAGTATGGACATTTCCAGGTCGCCAGCTTCGATGGTGTGGTGACTGACCGTTTCAGTGATGGTGCTGGTGGTGGTTGTTCAGGACTTCGTGGAGAAAAGTACATGGTGCTGTAGCCTTCCATCGCTTCCAACTCCTTCAACAACGTCTGGACTGATTCATCCACTTCGATTGCACTAGCCATGTTTGTGTTTACTCTGCAACATCACTAGACAAACTGAAGGTGCGCGACAATCACTGAAGTAACAAAGCTACGTACCGTACAGTAGAAGGCGGTGAACAATTCTCGAAATCGCGACAATTATCGCTAATGAGTAAACAGCCTGAGGCGGTCCACACTACAACTTATAAGACTACATATACTTACGTTTAACAGATCTCGGAGTATGGTGCGGTAAGGACTAGCACAGCACTGAAGTAGAACGTCTACGCACACTGAGCTTCAAACACAAACTGAATGAAGGAAGCGATGACAATCACTTAAGTAACATAGCTACGTACCGTACAGTAGAAGGCGGTGGACAATTCTCGAAATCGCGGCAATTATCGCTAATGAGTAAACAGCCTGGGGCAGTCACGTAGGCACGGGGTGATGACGTAACCGCGGTCCACGACTTCACTACTTAAGGTAGGCCAATGCGTGCGTTAGGTTTACAGACGCAGGTTTAGGTTAGGTTTACAGACGCAGGTTTAAGTTAGGTTTGAGGATGCATGAACGTCGCGACGCAGGTTTAAGTTAGGTTTGATGATGCATGAACGTCGCGCGCGCGTGATACCGGCGGCGCGTGTCACTGGCTGAGCCCCCACCAAGCGGCAGTGAAGGCCGCCAAAGAGGGCGCGAGACCCCTCGGACATCAGCAAGCCGCTGAGCAATTCAAGGGTGCAACCTCGAGCGTCAGCAAACCACTAAGCAACTCAAGGGTGCAACCTCGAGCGTCAGCAGACCGCTAAGTAATTCCTTCCTGGGCAACTCCTTCAGGGCCGTCCCCCAACACGCGCCGCCAACCGCTCCCGGTTGGCGGGGGCTTTTTAAGCTGCACGGCTCGGGCCAAACGGCCCATAACGCCTTTCACTTTAGTTTTTCTGAGCCTACCGGCTTTTGAGTGAGCAAAGGGGAGGAAATAAACAACTCAGGTTCGTGCTGTACATAAAGCTATTATATTTTCTTACAAATACTATTTACAAATTTTTCTTAAAATTAATATTAAAACTAAACTGGGAATTCCTCTTCCTCGTCTTCATCCTGGGGCTGCCCCTCCTCCTCCTCACCATCCACCTCCATCCGTCGATCTCCTCTCCTGGCTGGTAGCGGCGGGACGTCCTTGTGTCCCCACGGCAGAGTGTGGATGCCGTCGGGGAGGACACACCGCTTGTCATCAGTCGGGCTGAGGCTCAGCTTGTCCACTTCCACGGTGTAGACCCGGTGTAAGTGGGACTGGAAGCGGACGTTGGTGGTGCGCTTTTGGACCCCCTCAAACAGGCACTCTCTGTAGTCGTCGGGGGTGAGGACGTTCTTGACAACGCCCTTCGCCACCCCCTTGGCCCGCTTGAGAGCCTTGCTGCCGCCTGTCGCTGCGTCCTCGATGTCCATAAAGTACAGCTTGGACCGCAGGCCGAGGTACTCGAATAAGGACAGACCGTTACACTCGTCCTTAAACTTTCCAATGACCTTGGCGTTGACGGGGCTGTAGCAGGGGTGGGACCTCGGATAGCCGCTGGTGTCGAAGTCGTCCAGGTGTTCCTTCATCTCGGCGTAGACGTCCTGGGACACGATGTCAAAGACGTAGCTGTCCGTGTCCATGTAGTCCACGGTGAGGCGGTCACCGTAGCGCTCCTTCATCTTGCGCAGGAACTCGTACATGAGCCACTTGCTCAGCTCCAGGACTGTCATGCCTACGTAGACGGGCTTGTCCAACACGATGTTGACCTTGGACAGATGCACCAGGGCCACGTCCTCCGTGTAGTACGTCCGGTCCAGGAAGTTGGATCTGGCGACGTACTTGGAAAACCTCTCCGGGGTGCACACCAGCTTCGCTCCGTGAACGTTGGAGAATTCGCACTCCAGGAACATGTTGACCTTGATGTTTGGGTGTCGGGTCCTGACGTCAGCCAGCAGTTCCAGGACGCTGTCGAACAGCAGCACCAGCGCGTCCTCCACGGACAAGAAGTCCTCCATGGGCCGGGACAGACCGAAGGTCAGGAGGCGTCCGCGGAACCCTCGTTGGATGGTGCGGAACGCGGGCAGTCCGCCACCCACCATCCCGTCGGGTGCCGTGCTCGATCCAGGTTGGGGCTCGCGGCTGGGTCGAGGCTCGCGGCTGGGTCCGGGCTGGGGCTCGTGGCTGGGTCCGGGCTGGGGCTCGTGGTTGGGTCCAGGCTGGGGCTCGTGGCTGGGTCGAGGCTGGGGCTCGTGGCTGGGTCGAGGCTCGCGGCCGGGCCGGGGCTCGGGTGACAGGACGGGTAGGTGCGGCATCTCGTCCACAACGAGGTTCCTCACGATGGGGCAGTTGTGGGCCTCGTGCTGGTCCCGGTTGTAGCGCCGGGTGAAGCCTCGGTCGCAGTAGGCGCACGCGAACCTCATGCCGCGGTGGACGCTCTCCATGTGCCGCTGGAGGTACGCGGCCCTGCGGAAAAGGGCGCCGCACTCGGGACAGTGGACCCTGTTGGCGTGCACCAGCTGCACGTGGCGCCGGAGCAGGTCCTCGCGGTCGAATCGCCGCCCGCACGCGTCGCACTCGGGCCGTGGGTCTCTGACAGGTGGCGTTGCGGAGGAGGAGGTCGAAGCTGACGGGATCGCACCGTGGACCGCTTTCATGTGGTGGTGAAGATCCTCGGGGCTCGCCAGGGCGACGGAGCACAACGGGCATGGATGGTCTGTGAACAGGAAAAAACAAGTTCTATTAGTTACCTCAATATACATGAAGGTGAGGAACTGGAAACCTCTTCCTCATCTCATTCACCAGTTTGAACCTAGTATATACAAGGGTGAGGAATTGCACAGAGGCCTAGTGACCTCTTCCTCATCTCGTTTGAGCCCAGTAATACAAGGTGAGGAACTGAACAGAGGCTGACAGCCCCTTGTTTACTACTTAAATCTGTTTACTCGGCTAAAGCCGTTTACTCTCTCGAAAACAAGTCATTAGTACTGGTTTCTTGTTTAATGTAAAAACCGTGCCTAGCGCTTGATCGTGAGGAACTGCATAGAGGACTGGCGACCTCTTCCTCATCTCAATCGCCAGTTTGAGCCCAGTAATACAAGGGTGAGGAATTGCATAGAGGCCTGACGACCTCTTCCTCATCTCGAACGCCAGTTTGAGCCCAGTAATACAAGGGTGAGGAACTGAACAGAGGCTGGCAGCCCCTTGTTTACTACTTGAATCTGTTTACTCAGCTAAAGCCGTTTACTCTCTCTCGAAAACAAGTCATTAGTACTGACGGTTTCTTGTTTAATGTAAAAACCGTACCTGGCGCTTGGTCGTGAGGAGTGGGAGGATGAACTGCTGTGAGGTGGCGTCGCAGGCTGTCGCTTCGCCCGAAGCGTCTCCCGCAGACGTTGCAGTCGAAATGGCGGTCCCTGTGAGCAGCTGCCATGTGACGAGCCAGGTTTCCAGCGAAGACGCGACCGCAGACCTCACACATACGAGGAACAGCCATCTGCAACATCGGGTATCTATACTCTCCACCCACCACAAAGGCTTGGAAAGCAAAAACCTAATTTTATTTCCCTCAAAAAATTTTAGAAGAGTGGAAATGAATCTATTTTAAATTTTTAAAGTTTGACTCATTAATTTTAATCGTTATAAAACATAACTGTTCTAAGGTCATTACAAATCCACTCGTCTCCATCTGAAAAGAAACAACGACAAGGCTCAGTGTACTGGGATATGTAAAAGTTTAAATATTAATGTTAGATAATTATTTCGCTCAAACATTTAACGAATCGTTTTCCCTAAAACATAATGCGAATTATTCAACTTCTATTAATGGGCCAGACCTCTCTTTACACATTATGACTTCAAAATTGCTGAACGATCATACCTTAAATGAGAATCTTATTATAAAGGGAAATGTAATAGTCTTCCACACTACAACTTATAAGAGCTACATATACTTACGTTTAAAAAATCTCGGAATATGGTTCAGTAAAGACTAGCACAGCACTGAAGTAGAACATCTACATACACTGAGCTCCAAACACAAACTGAATGAAGGAAGCAATGACAATCACTGAAGTAACATAGCTACGTACCGTACAGTAAGCGGTGAAAGTAGTAAACAATTCTCGGAACCGCTAATGAGTAACAGGCTGGGAGAGTCACGTAGGCCCTAGCACGCGCTTCGACACATGACATGCTCATACATAGCACTCCAGTCAGGAGGAGGCCTCATGCGACGCACTTGCCGGAACCTTCTAGAACGGAGAGGTCCTGAAGGCCGCTAATGAGTAAACAGGCTGGGACAGTCACGTAGGCCCTAGCACGCGCCTCGACACGTGACATCGCGGAGCCGCTTGCAGGTTGGTTTAGTCAAGCCGGCATACAACGTGTAACGAAGTCACATCAAATTCGGTCGGCAAGCAGCTGAGATCCCATAAGGAAAACACGTTTGAAAATTAATAGCGGGCCCGTTTAACAGTGGATTTTCAATATTCTTTAAGCGATGGTTTACTTAAGCCGCTGCCCAACATGTGGTGAAGTTTCATCAACATCGGTCGGTAAACAGCCGAGATCCTATAAGGAAAACACATTTAAAAATTAATAGCGGGCCCGTTTATAGGCGGATTTTCAATTTTCTTTAAGCGATGGTTTTCTTAGGTCACGGCTCGACATGTGGTGAGGTTTCGTCAAAATCAGTCGGTAAACAGCTGAGATCCCATAAGGAAAACGCGGTTATAAATTAATAGCGGCCTTGTTTAATGGTGGATCTATGGGGTTCTTACGTCATTCGCTTCCCTGGGGATAGGCCTACACTCTGGAAAAAGTCCCGTGGGAATCGGTGGATAAATAGGCTAATTATTAATTTTCGAAAGTTTTTCCTCATGTTCAAGGTCATCACGAAAAGTGCTGCTGGCGGGGGGGGGGCTGACGTCACGGGGGGGGGGCTGACGTCACGGGGGGGGCTGACGTCACGGGGGGGGGCTGACGTCACGGGGGGGGCTGACGTCACGGGGGGGGGGACGTCCTCGCGTCCACGCGTCCACACCGCGCCTATGCTGGTTCTGAACCATCCAATGCCCCCTACTTATATAGGTCCCAATATTGACCTGCTTCCTATATAGAATACCCAGATAAATCTAGTACGGAAGGAGGAATAAAATATATTAAAACAAATAAGAGAATGTGTCTGGAGTATCATGGTGTAATGATGGATACGGTATGTCTAGTATACAGCGGGTGATTACTATGTTACGCTATGTAGATATACGCTACATTACAGCGACCGGTTGGTAGTGTTGATTTACATGTGATTAAGCCGGTAGTTTATGACTAACGACCAGGTGGATTTGATAGCTGGTGAGTCGTGGTCTGGTGACTGTGTATGCTACACGTTGGACGGCCGGAATAAGGAATTTTAATCTATCAACTGACTTGTCTTTACTTTATAAAATAGGAACTATACACATATTACGTAACGCATTTTTTTCGTCATTTCAGACCCTCCTCTCCATGAAACGCAACATAACGCTTGACCGTACCCCCCCAACCCGCCAATGTGTTACGGAACTCAATCGCAGTAGGCTTTAAAACAGTTGAAACCTTTTAACACGTTGGATGTGGAGGACAATAATTCCCGCCTTCTAATTAATATTGAAACTTGTGTGATTTTCATGTTTGAACATGTTTGTCAGCATTGAACGTGTTAAACATTGTTTTATTAGCAATTTGGATTATGAATTTCAATGAATCATTATACTTTAAATGACTTTCTTTTAACAACATTTTTGTAATAACTTATTTCAAAGAAAAATGTATACAAACAAACAAGACTGTTACTAATAATATAAACAACAAAACGTAACAAATTTAATTCATAACTAATACAAATACAAAACAACTTAAAATACTAAAGATGTGAGTGGCATTGCGCAATAATGTATCAAGTTATGATTTTATACTCTAAAACAACCTAAAACATAGGTGTAAAGCAATACAGAACTTACTCAAAACACGTTATTTATTGATTTTTAGTTTAACTGTTATCAGAATAGTATGCCGGAAGTATTTTTTATATAACTGACTGTAACCTTGACTTAGATATGAATTTGATTGCTTTTTAATTTTGAAAGATTTATAACAGTATCATTAGGCACGGGAGTGCGACAGCTCTTAGGGTTAATATGTGTGAGTTACTTAACGTTAATCTACCCCCCTCCCCTTAAGTGCGTTACGGAATATGTGTATAGCCCCATACGTTTTCTTACGAACACCTCAAATATTCATTATGTCCGTACTCTCTAAAAGTATAATAATGAATGAATGTTTTAGATTGATATTTTCACTCTAAGGGGGTAAGAAAATTGAGCCACTCTTTTAGAGTGAACTTTCACTCTAGAGAAAAGTGAACTGGAATTATCCTTTGAAAGAGTGGAAGATTCCCACTCATTCAAAGAGTGGAATCCGTTTATTTAAGAGTGAAATGCACTCGTTGAAAGAGTGGAACTCACTCGATGAAAGAGTGGAACTCACTCGATGAAAGAGTGGAACTCACTCGTTAAAAGAGTGGAACTCACTCGTTGAAAGAGTGGAATGCACTCGTTGAAAGAGTGGAATGCACTCGTTGAAAGAGTGGAATACACTCGTTGAAAGAGTGGAATGCACTCGTTGAAAGAGTGGAATGCACTCGTTGAAAGAGTGGAATTCATTCGTTGAAAGAGTGGAATTGTGGTCTTTTCATCTTATAAAAGAGTGGAGTTAGCATTTATTAAAAGACTGAAAACCAACTAACTTGGAGTAAAATTGTTTCTTGTCATCTTATAAAAAATGAAATCACCGTATATTAAAAGAATGAAAACCAACCATCTTAGAGTGAACAAATGATCTTCTCATCTTACAAAAGAGTGAAGTCGCCACTGATTAAAAAAATTAAAACCAAATCTCTGGGAGTGAAAATATTCCTTTAAATATGAGAAATTAGTTATTTTAAAGAGTGAGTTTAATTAAATTCACACCTTTAAATATGTAGAAATAGATTATTAAATTACCTAGATTACTATTAGTCCTAAATCCTCTCTATTCAATATTGATATTTATTCATTAATCCATTTTTCAATTATTACAAATTATTAGTAATTCTAAAAATAAACAGTAGGCCAAGGCCCCCAAAACACATTTTTAGTAGATGCCTGATAGACCTAAGAACATTTTCCAACAGTTCATTACCTCTCCACTTAAGAATCTATAATTCCATTGATTCACTACTGTTACCTGTTCAGTATGAGTGCTTATACTTCCTGGGCAAATAATACAGTATACATAATTGAGAGACTTTGGACCAAAAGAATATGATTAAACAAAAATTCAAATTTCCTCCAGCAACAAAACTGTGAGGAGGAAAGCTTGAGACATGTTTACTGCAGATCTGTAGAAAATTCTTACTATATTTGACTTTGAGTTGTGTCTTAAAATAAATATTATTTCTTGAAAATTACCTATTACCTTATTTATATATATCTAAATTACAGATAATTACCTGTTTTATTTGAGATGATTAATCAACCTGCGACCTTACCGTTCATAATTCTTGTCGGTTCACGGCTATTATCAGTCGTACCTGTACGCTATGGGCAAGGCTCTTTCACTGGATTGCATTTACTGCCCGGGCGTTCCCGACAACACGAAGCACACTTTCTTCTGCTGCCCACACTTGGGAAAGGCCACCCTGGAGGCCTCAACACAGGTTGGCGTGTTGTCTGTGGACACGGTCTGTGTGAAGATGATGGGAGGATAAGGACAACTAGGATTGTGTGTCATGTCTAGTGTCTAGTCCTTGGCAAGATTCATAAAAATATGACAGACTAAGACTGTGATACAGGCTAGGTCGTAGTAAGTTTGTTTGGCTGGAAAAGACGAAGCCCTGAGTGCTTAATCCTAAATTAGGCTAGCTTACAGCTATGGGATAAACACTTCCCGGGTTAGAGCTGGAAAGCGGAGATGAGGTTTTTCAGTGGGTAAACCATGACTGGTAGGAGTCCCACACTACGGGCTGCATCCGAGTGTGTACATTTAAACCATTCCCCCCCACCACCAATTCAAACGAATTAGGCATTGGTGAGTACCAATGAGCCTAATTCCTTAAGTGTTTAAGCGTTTATTTATTACCACTAAACTTTTCGGATTTTCCATCCAGGTTATGAAAGTTAGTATTATTAAATAATGCTACTAAATAATAGACCTACTTCTCTATTTTGATATTTTAATGTCCTATATCAAGAGTAACCTTACACAGCCTAAATTCCACAGCCTCTTGTGCAAGGAGAATTAGAAATTGTGTGTATAAATTGTTTTTACAAGGCCTGCGGCTATCAGAAGTCTGCATTATTTGAACACTCAACCTTTATTGATGGCTTGAGGCTTCAATCCCAGGCCTCCTAGGCAAATGTCACTATCACAAACAAGAGAGCAACACAACATTTATTATTTGGAAATGAGTAAACGAGCGATAGGAAAATTTCCTATTATTGAAAATACATTGCTCGGAAATCTCAGTGGATTTGAAAATACATTAAGTATGGTAAACAACGATAAATTGATGAGTGGTCTGTTTGTTGAGGTAGGCCTCGGTCTGAGTTTTTGGGTATGTAGAGAAATAGTTCTGCTAAGTTGTATTTCATTTGTAAACTTTTTTATTTTCAATAATTCAATTGTAAATTATAGTAAAACAACTCAGATAAACAACAATTGTCTGAAGGCTTACCATCTTCTAACTTCGCTTGGCTAGAGATAAAGGTAACGGAATGAAACTCGGGGATTTTGTCAAGCCTAAAAAGACATCTATTAAACCAAACAACCAAATTATAAAACCGTTGATTAATAATTTGGAATAAACATTAATAGGTAGGTAATGAAGAGTCTAGGCTATTAAGGCCTGGTTTCCACGGTGCGACGTAGCTCGCGCAACAGTTGTACCTGGTGCTTTTTTTTCGCTGTCAAACTGACTTCTGACTTGCACTTAACTTGTACCGTTTGCACGTCTTAACTTACGACTCGGAATGTGCACTTTTCCAATAGGTAAAATTTATAACAACATTTGTTTTTGAATCAGAATCCACCTTCCCCATAGGAAACATTCTCCTGTTTATTATAGGCTACTATTTTAATTTTTGCAGTTTGTTGTTGTAGGGCCTACATTTTTTTATTTGTGTTTTCTAATAGGCATACATTTATTATCTTACCTTTTTCACTTCCTCTTCGTTGCACCGTAAAAATCGATTTAACAAAAATCTACTGTAATAGGTTTTGATTTTTGCACAAAATTGCTCTGCGTTTACAATTAAATTAAACACTTCTCTCTTGTGTACAAAATATCAAGCATTTTCCCTGACTTTCGGCATTTTTCTAACTTTTTCTATTACATTTTAAAATTCCCTGACTTTCCCTTACTTTCCAGATAGTGTGAACCATGGATGGGAATAATCGCATAGCCACGTGACAATCGTATGGCTTTAGGCTATTGCAAGCGCACTACCGTTCAAATTATCAAATTAATGAGCAGGATGTGACTTTATAAAACAGCTGTTGGTTTAGTCAAAATTAAAAGACTTTTACAGTAGACCCTCTCTTAAGCGACCTTCACGGGACCGGGTCTAGGTCGGATAACCTAAAAGGTCGGTTAAAACGGGCAACTACATAAACATGTAGAAGACTGTTGAAATGAAAAGTTCCTATTATTGATATTATATGATTAAAAAAACTCAATTGCATACCTTATATTAAACCTTACTTTTTCTTACGAAATAAATTGATAAAAATAAATAAATTATATAAACACCACTATTCCGTCAGTACACGGCACAGTATACAGTACAATACTGTAGTGTGATCCGGTAGGCTGTACACACGTGCGACGCACAAGCTAAAAAGCTCTGTACTGTAAGTTACTTGACACAGAGTAGCAAAAAACTGACTTTCCACACTATTGTGAGTTTCCCATATGATTTATAACAAAACTTGACCTTAATGGTTACGTTTCTATTTTAGTATTAAAGCGATAAGAATGGGATCGGAAGTCTTTCGATTCATAGAAAGGGACGGTTAAAACGACCAGTTTTAAAATTCAGGGCGGATAAACCGACCTCTATTTTTGCCCGGGCAGAGGTGGTTAATCCGAGCGGTGGTTGATCCGGGGTCGGTTAAGAGAGGGTCTACTATAACTGACATGCTGACCAGATTTCAGCTCAAGTAGTTAAGCAAATTCAAATAGAGTCAATAGTCTGGCTAGACAAAGGACTTCCCCTGCTTTAATTTTTTTATCTGCTCCTTAATCTGCCAGACTGTATTGCCCAGTTCACTCACTCTAGCTCTGTTGCTCTCTTAGTCAACACATAATTTTCTTTCTGATATAAAATATGTTTCTAAATAAAATCAAAGTAGATGTAAAATGTAGTGGTTTTAGGTTTTATGTCTAAACTTGTTTATGTGACTGTCAGAGATTACTAATAGTACAATGTGACCACATAGTGAGAGTGAAATTTAACCAGTGTCTAGTGAGTTCTATAACCTCAGTGGATTGCCAGTCTTCATTCTCAATGTAAGCTTAATGCAAGACAGACCAAGTGACAGTTTTCTGCAGTCTCCGAGTATCATCGCTGTCTAAGTTTTCCCTCTACTCATCTCTACAGTACGGTCATCATCAGTACCCTCAAGGAGCCAAATCTCTACTCTTCTACGACTCTACGCCTGGTTACTCCTTCAAGGTCCTTCAAGATCTGCATGGTGCATCGCCTCCTCTCCAAGTCGATGTCAGCTCCTAGACTGCTTCGTGCCGCCTCTTCTCTTTATTGGTCCTGGTCATCCTGGTCTACGCCACACCCACGAAGTGAACGGAACTTCACAAGTAGAACATTTAATTCATTGTACTTATAGTAACACTCTGACATTTTCCCTAGGTACAATTTTACCAGATTGATTTTCTGCCCATTGAATAGTATGTACTAATAAAGTGTGTACAATTTATTACCTTCGTTGTCATTGATGCTCTCCATACTCTTTAGGTTAGAGGATAAATAATTGCAATTGTATGGGAGAAAAATCACTAAGCTCACCCCCCTAACACCCCCGCCTAAACAGCCATTAACACCCGTAGCAGTCAGTTGAAAGCTTCCCCACTTGTGTAGGAGAGTTTGGAATGTGTGCTTTTATCAGCAGTACAATGCGACTACTCCAGGACTGGCTCCGAGTGAATTGGTGGTGTATATCATCTTGTTCCAGAGGTTCAGCAGTAACTTGTAGTAATACCACTGAGTATACACTAATACAGTATTCAGCTTACTATACTGTATACAGGGTGTTTTTTTACTTGCATATTTTTTTATACAAAAACTAAAAGAGGTATAAATATGCAATTTGCTGGAAACGTCAATTCCCTTTTGGGGAAAAATATTTTTATTAATAGTGAGTCTCCAATCAAACCCCCTCTACCCCCCCCCCAACACCCCAAACTAAAACAAGTCAAATAGAAAATTACCTCATATGGCATATCAAATTATAAAGGATAGAAAAAAAACTTGTTGGTGAAAAACTAATAAAGACGGATCATTCGTTTTCGAGACGTTACAATAGTTTTATTTATTAGGTCAAACCTTCACTTCTTCATCTCTTCCCCTATTTTGGCGGTTGCTTTTAACTCGGTAATGTAAGCAAAACTACGAAAAACGAAACATATTCATGTGTTTATCATAATAAGTAATTATTAATGTTTAATTTGATTGTATTCATTGTTTTAATGTAGGAAGAAGCGACAAATATATTACAAACTAAGTATTTAAATACTGTAGTATATCAATAACGAATTGCCCGATTTAAATTGTATTTTAACAAAAAAGTTACTTTTTCAATCCTCTTTAATTTGATATGCCATATGAGGTACTTTGCTAGCTTACTTTTTAAAGTTTAAGGTGGGAGGGTGAAGAGGGGGGTTGAACGGGGGACTCAATTTTAATACACAAATTTTTCACCTAAAGGGAATAGACGTTTCCCTCCAAAGAAATTGCAAATATATATTTGCAAATTGCATATTTATACATTTTTTAGTTTTCTTATAAAAAAGTTTCAAGTTAAAAAAACATAGTGAAGGCTTTAAAGTATTAACTTAAATAATTTACAATATCTCAATTACAAACAATCCGATTTTAATATTATTTTCACCAAAAGGTTTCTTTTCAATCCTTTTTAATTTGATATGCCATATGGGGTACTTTGCTATTAGACTTTTTTAAGTTTAGGGTAGGGGGAGAGGGGGATTAGTAAACAACAAAAATTACACGAAATTACAAATGGACGCATTACTGAAAATAACGCTTAGGCATTATTTTAGTTGTATAATATAATAATCGTGTTGGTATGCTAATGCTAGTATAGTAATGTGCACTTACAAAACAATGTAATTAACGCTGTAATTTCTAACTTTCTATAATTTAAAGTGAAAATGTGGTGTATGCTAGATATGCTATTATAGTGGAGATGGCACACTCAGTACCATTTAATTGATATAAATAAGATACTTCCAGTGAGGGTAGTATTTAAGACACACTTAACTATTTTATGTGGTAAACTTAATCTCAACATGTACAAATTATTTAGTAACTAATAGAACCTGAAGTTCTCCAAAAGAAACAAAATGTTGTTTCTCCTTTTATATACATATTTAATATTTGGAGTTCAGAGTACTTTTTACCTAATTAATCGTTGGAACAATTATAAAATAAATGTTGATAAATATTTTGTTTACAAATAAATCCAATCATAAATTTATTTAAAACGTCTTCGGTCGAGAACAAAACAAGTCAAAGTGATGTTTTTCCTGTAATTCCTCAACTGAATTGATAGCGTAAAACTACAGAAACAGTAATAAAAACTGTATTCTTACCAATTTGCATTAAACTTGGTAACTAGGTAACTTGCATTAAAATTCAACCAACCAACGAGCAAACTTTACTCAATTTAAAATGAAAACACTCCATCAGTAAAGGATGAACGGGCGAGAAAGTCCCTTTTTTATGACTTTGTTTTCTTCCTTTGGAAACAGAGCTTTTCTTTCATCTTCTTAAGTACTCCTTAGCGGTGATAAACTTCAAAATAATATCCACATAACTTAAAAATAGCTGTGAGTTTAGCAACTTCCAACTTTGTACCGTTTTTAAATTTAAAATGTTACCATGTATAATATGTATAGTATGTCGATTACTTTTTATTTAGTTCTTGTTTCCCGAGAAAGAGTATTAAGTAGGTAACGAGTTTAAGTAAAGCTTTAATCCGTTCTTGTTGAACAAATAACGATACATGTTAAACGATTTAGAATTATTTATAACAAGGTACATATCAAATTACTGTACATCAAATATGTTTATCCGGTCGGCAGAGTTTATAAATGAAATATTAAAATCAGATACAGATCTGAAACGATAAATTTTAATTGGTTCATTATGCCAGGTTGCGCAAAAGCTTTAGAATCAAATTAAACAGTTTAGAGCCCTCTTTGAATATTGTGAAGCTATTGATGATAATTGAGTAGATTTGTTCGAAAATAAAATACCATTATATCATAAATATGTATAGAAAAAACGTTACAATAGTTTAGGATGTTACTGAACATATGTTCTAAAACGTATAGTTTTCCGTTTGTATATCTTAATACCCCAAAAACCGTAATATTTAGGAAACAACTTAAGGAATCAAAAAAGTTGTGTCATTTTGTCTTAAAAATAATGATATGAACATTTTAGTTATAGGATCATAAATTACTGACAAATTGTGATTTTTCTAAGTTAAAACATGATGTTTTAGTCCAGATATGGCTAAAAAGCATAATTTGACGAAACACAACTACTCAGTTAATCAGTAGTATACTGAGTAGTTAATCATCCTATAGTTAAGATATTCATATAGTTTTAGGACAAAATGACACAATTTATTTAATACATTCAGTCATTTCCTAAATATTACTTTTTTAAGATATTAAGCTTTGAAAAATAATAATGGCTGCTATATTGACTTGGTACAAAGTAGAAACTTGATAATCAGTTCCAAATTAGGTCCTATCAGTTTATTATGCATGTACTAAGTTTGAAGTTGATACCTTTATGTTAAATTGTGTTAAAAAATACATACATACAGATAGATGGAAAACTATACGTTTTAGGAGATATGTTTAAAGGATTTTTTGCTCTTTTTTATGTGTACTATAACATCCTAAATTATTGGATCTTTTTTTCCAAACACCGTGTATAACACTGATACAAAAGGACACAACAAGTAAATAGATTATTCTACAAACTCCTATCCGCATTTAACGTGAAATCACATTCATAAATATGTTATAAGCTACACAGATCTGATATTTTGGCCTTTTGAAATGATAGAAAGGCAATTAAAATATTTAAGAATTATTCTATTTATTTATTTATTTTTTCAAATGAAAAATCTCAACTGCCCGTCACCATAGGCTATTGACCTGTGTGGTGAACTTAAGACAGCGAGGTACCGTAACGGCATTAGTCACACAGGCAAGCCATAGGAGACCGCTCATGATCTTAACAGGAGTCGGCCGGGACCGGGATCGAACCGGCCACGTCTGACTTACTAGTTAAGCACTTTACCTCTGAGCTACGGCGTCCGGTAGAGTACAAAAATCCAGGGAAACCGGTTGGGAATCTTGCTTTACTGATCCTAATGAATCTTGTAGTACTAGGTGGATAACTTAAAAAATAATTGAAGACAGCATTTAATAAAAACTGAACTAGTGACTATTATTTAGGAGGAAGTTTAAAAACCATATCAAGTTAGAGCTCGGACATAATGTTATGCTGAAACTTTCAAAAATAGTCAAATCATATTTATTAAGTTTATTTTATCAAACAAATTGTACAGAACAGGTATGTACCCAATTACAAACTAACATTATTATTAAATCATTCATAGTGAAGGAAACTTCATTTTCAAGTTCCGTTTCGTATCAAAACACTGAATACTATTGATGATGAAAAATCAATAAACACTTTTTGCACATTAGCACATGCAACCTACCAAACGGATGTTACGAATAAAAATTATAAGTTGCAAACTACGATTACATATAACCTTAATCCCTAATAACAAACCAGCTAAAACACTGGTTTTATCGGTTTTATATTTTATATTTAAAAACTGGTATACTGTTGTGACATAGCAGTAATGATTGGTTATAACATTTATTTGTATAAGCAACAATTATGAACTCTTATATTAATTATTTGTAATAACGAGTGATGCAACTACATTCTTGCCAAATAAACTGTACTTATATTACGTTATAATTAATTAATTATTATTACGTACACAATGAATGTGTAAACAAGGATGTGAATGGCGATATGATAAACATATTTATCTTCCTCATAATACCTTCCTAATATCTATAAACCGGAATAACAACAGAGAGAACATAAGAAAAAAAATCATATCCACACAAATAATATTATACAAAGTATTCTCGAAAATTCGGGAATATTAATAATATAATTTGATGTTTTTAAAACAGATTTTAAACAACATTTACCTAAGTTAACTTAAAATACTTAAATGTCACAGTTTCCTAGTGCGACGATAAATATACATAAAAACAACATACATACATGTATATGTTTACAAATGACGTATTTCTCCTGTTTCAGTCAACTCTGTGTTTTAGATGAATCTGGTCCGGCAGTTTATGAGGGACAGCGGACCCGAGCCAATCTCACAAATGTACAAACCTCGGGTACAGTCTCATATGTCATTGTCGAGACCTATCTCGCAGAATGGGCACTGTTACAACTAAGTTATCTGTCATGCGATACAGTGAAAAGAGTGTTTTTAAATAAAAATCCTTTATTTGTATTAATTTTTGTTGGTTTTATTCATATACTATGTATCGAAGGAGAATGTAAAAAGTGAGAAGTGAAAATCCATAAGAATAATATTGGACAACATTCTGTATTGTCTGATTCTCAAGAACCGAAGACGACAAAATTCCGTTTACATTTTAAAAACTATGATTTAGGATAATCTAAATTGGCCGATTAGGGTTATAATCATATACGACTCACGACTGTTAAGGTAAATATTTTTCTAAGAACATTTCGCTTTTTTGTTAGAAAATAAACCTAGGTCCAAACTAGTAAATGGTTGCCCTAAACTGAATTTATAATTATATTGATAATGTTTATTGAGGGGAACAAGTAAATGTTCCCAATAAAGTTTTTAGGTACTAACTAAAGTGGATTTAATTAACTGAGTTTAACTACAACATTCTAATACAATGACCAAAACGACTTGATTCAAAAAGGATTTCTTAGTTTCTTTACAATATAACAAAAATTGTTGATGTATTGCACAGCATATATAAAAAAGAGACATATGTTAAAAAATGAAATATATTTCATGTACAAACATAGCATTATATTATACTGGGCATAAAATCAAATATACGACAACTTTGGTTGATTCAATCAAATGTACTAGTAGCAGTATACTGGTAGCTGGTATGCTATTTGTAGCAGTATTCTGGTAGCTGGAATAATATTTGTAGCAGTATAATGGTAGCTGGTATGCTATTTGTAGCAGTACACTGGTACCTGGTATGCTACTTGTAGCAGTGTACTGGTAGCTGGTATGCTATTTGTAGCAGTACACTGGTACCTGGTATGCTACTTGTGGCAGTATACTGGTAGCTGGTATACTATTTGTAGCAGTGTACTGGTAGCTGGTATGCTATTTGTAGCAGTATACTGGTAGCTGGTATGTTATTTGTAGCAGTAAACTGATAGCTGGTATGCTATTTGTAGCAGTACACTGGTACCTGGTATGCTACTTGTGGCAGTATACTGGTAGCTGGTATACTATTTGTAGCAGTATACCGGTAGCTGCTATGCTACTTGTAGCAGTATACTGGTAGCTGGTATGCTATTTGTAGCAGTACACTGGTACCTGGTATGCTACTTGTGGCAGTATACTGGTAGCTGGTATACTATTTGTAGCAGTATACCGGTAGCTGCTATGCTACTTGTAGCAGTATACTGGTAGCTGGTATGCTATTTGTAGCAGTATTCTGGTAGCTGGAATACTATTTGTAGCAGTATAATGGTAGCTGGTATGCTATTTGTAGCAGTACACTGGTACCTGGTATGCTACTTGTAGCAGTATACTGGTAGCTGGTATACTATCTGTAGCAGTGTACTGGTAGCTGGTATGCTATTTGTAGCAGTATACTGGTAGCTGGTATGTTATTTGTAGCAGTAAACTGATAGCTGGTATGCTATTTGTAGCAGTATACTGGTAGCTGGTATGCTATTTGTAGCAGTATACTGGTAGCTGGTATGCTATTTGTATCAGTATACTGGTCTCTGATATGCTATTTGTATCAGTATACTGGTATCTGATATGCTATTTGTAGCAGTGTACTGGTAGCTGGTATGCTATTTGTAGCAGTATACTGGTAGCTGGTGTGCTATTTGTAGCAGTGTACTGGTAGCTGGTATGCTATTTGTAGCAGTATACTGGTAGCTAGTATACTATTTGTAGCCGTATACTAGTAGCTGGTATGCTATTTGTAGCAGTATACTGGTAGCTGGTATGCTATTTGTAGCAGTATACTGGTAGCTGGTATGCTACTTGTAGCAGTATACTGGTAGCTGGTATGCTATTTGTAACAGTGTACTGGTAGCTGGTATGCTATTTGTAGCAGTATACTGGTACCTGATATGCAACTTGTAGCAGTGTACTGGTAGCTGGTATACTATTTGTAGCAGTATACTGGTAGCTGGTATACTATTTGTAGCAGTGTACTTGTAGCTGGTATGCTATTAGTCGCAGTATACTGGTACCTGGTATGCTACTTGTAGCAGTATACTGGTAGCTGGAATACTATTTGTAGCAGTATAATGGTAGCTGGTATGCTATTTGTAGCAGTACACTGGTCCCTGGTATGCTACTTGTAGCAGTATACTGGTAGCTGGTATACTATCTGTAGCAGTGTACTGGTAGCTGGTATGCTATTTGTAGCAGTATACTGGTAGCTGGTATGTTATTTGTAGCAGTAAACTGATAGCTGGTATGCTATTTGTAGCAGTATACTGGTAGCTGGTATGCTATTTGTAGCAGTATACCGGTAGCTGCTATGCTACTTGTAGCAGTATACTGGTAGCTGGTATGCTATTTGTAGCAGTATTCTGGTAGCTGGAATACTATTTGTAGCAGTATAATGGTAGCTGGTATGCTATTTGTAGCAGTACACTGGTACCTGGTATGCTACTTGAAGCAGTAAACTGATAGCTGGTATGCTATTTGTATCAGTATACTGGTAGCTGGTATGCTATTTGTAGCAGTATACTGATAGCTGGTATGCTATTTGTAGCAGTATACTGGTAGCTGGTATGCTATTTGTATCAGTATACTGGTAGCTAATATGCTATTTGCAGCAGTATACTTGTATCTGATATGCTATTTGTAGCAGTATACTGGTAGCTGTTATGCTATTTGTAGCAGTATACTGGTAGCTGGTATGCTACTTGTAGCAGTATACTGGTAGCTGGTATGCTATTTGTAACAGTGTACTGGTAGCTGGTATGCTATTTGTAGCAGTATACTGGTACCTGGTATGCAACTTGTAGCAGTGTACTGGTAGCTGGTATACTATTTGTAGCAGTATACTGGTAGCTGGTATACTATTTGTAGCAGTGTACTTGTAGCTGGTATGCTATTAGTCGCAGTATACTGGTACCTGGTATGCTACTTGTAGCAGTATACTGGTAGCTGGTATGATATTTGTAGCAGTATACTGGTATCTGATATGCTATTTGTATCAGTATACTGGTCTCTGATATGCTATTTGTATCAGTATACTGGTAGCTGGTATACTATTTGTAGCAGTGTACTGGTAGCTGGTATGCTATTTGTAGCAGTATACTGGTAGCTGGTATGCTATTTGTAGCATTATACTGATAGCTGCTATGCTACTTGTAGCAGTATACTGGTAGCTGGTATGCTATTTGTAGCAGTATTCTGGTAGCTGGTATACTATTTGTAGCAGTATAATGGTAGCTGGTATGCTATTTGTAGCAGTACACTGGTACCTGGTATGCTACTTGTAGCAGTATACTGGTAGCTGGTATACTATTTGTAGCAGTGTACTGGTAGCTGGTATGCTATTTGTAGCAGTATACTGGTAGCTGGTATGCTATTTGTAGCAGTAAACTGATAGATGGTATGCTATTTGTAGCAGTATACTGGTAGCTGGTATGCTATTTGTAGCAGTATACTGGTAGCTGGTATGCTATTTGTAGCAGTGTACTGGTAGCTGGTATGCTATTTGTAGCAGTATACTGGTAGCTGGTATGCTATTTGTAGCAGTAAACTGATAGCTGGTATGCTATTTGTTGCAGTATACTGGTAGCTGGTATGCTATTTGTAGCAGTATACTGGTAGCTGGTATGCTATTTGTAGCAGTATACTGGTATCTGATATGCTATTTGCAGCAGTATACTGGTATCTGATATGCTATTTGTAGCAGTATACTGGTAGCTCTTATGGTATTTGTAGCAGTGTACTGGTAGCTGGTATGCTATTTGTAGCAGTATACTGGTACCTGGTATGCTACTTGTATTAGTATACTGGTAGCTGGTATGCTATTTGTAGCAGTATACTGGTAGCTGGTATGCTATTTGTAGCCGTATATTGGTAGCTGGTATGCTATTTGTAGCAGTATACTGGTATCTGATATGCTATTTGTAGCAGTATACTTGTAGCACACTAGTACTGCTTAGTACTCGTCCTATATTTATTTTGTTCTTGAACACAGCAGTAAATACTGTAAATTATTTTATTTTTTTAATAAGATGCCTCGTTTAAAACGATTTTGTAGTTTATGTGAAAATCATCAAGTTTAGTTTGGGTTTCAATAGCGTTTTAATATTACTTTAAACACTGCCATGTTCGTCTTTAACCTTAATCGGACGGAAAACTAGAGCACAGTTGAGAATCTGAGTATATCTAAACAAATTTTAAAATTATTTGTTTTAAATAATTACGGTGTATAATAAAAAAGAATAATAAAAGGTTGTAAAAAGCTGTTAATTTCGATTGGAAATTGATCATCATCAGGCCCAATAAGAGTATCATCCTTAGCCTGATGAATATACTGTTAAGTGTTGTAAATTACATCACGTAGTGACACCAACAATTGATAACCAAGAAGATGTTTAAACAAAATTGGACCACAGAAGAACAGATTTTAATAAATCTCCTTGTACAGAATTAACGTTCCTAATTATAGAATACCCCCGTCGCAGCAAACCTGCGGACTCAGCGAATTTCCAATGCATAATATTTGTCTGAATTCTACATAAAGCCGCAAACCAAGTTTCATAAAGATATATTCACATATAAGCGATTTTAATTATTCTCTATAAGAATAACATTGGTAATGAGTATGTAGGTTTGCTGAAACAAGGAACAGAAACAATTGGTTTTTATGCAAATATAAATAGAATTTAACTAGGCGAAGCCACATACTAAGTTTCATCGATATTCAATCATAAATAAGCGATATATGACATTCTAGTTATTCTCCATAAGAATAACATGGGGGCTGAGAAAGCAGGTTTGCTGCAACAAGGAACAGAAAAATGGGTTTTTATATTATTATCAATATAACTCAACCAAGTGAAGCTACATACCAAGTTTTATTAATTTATGTTCATAATTAAGGGAGTCAGTACATTTTACTTATTCTCCATAAGAATAACATGGGGGCTGAGTACGCAGATTTGCTGCTACGGGAATAATCAACAAAAAATCAATTTTTTGTGCAAATATCAATATACCAGTACTACTTGAAGCCACATACCAAGTTTCATCAACATACATTCATAAATAATCGAGATATCAAATTTTCTTTATTCTCCATAAGGATAACATTGGACAACGTACTGTGTTTAGCACTTTGAATATCTCTGCAACGGTTGGGCGTAGAATCACAATTTAAACACCAAAATGATTGTTTTGTGGAACTGAACAGATTGTTAAAAGCAAATGTGAAGTTTACATTAAAATAAACTGAGGAAAAGCCAAAAACCTTTTTCCCATAAGATTAACATGGGAGATTTTATGAGCAGGTTTTTTTGGATTTTCTCCGCAACCACTTAACCTAGGTTAATAATTCAAAATACTAAATTATTTGTTTTTTTAAGCTCTATAACATGGTCAAAACCAAAATTAAGTTTTTTAAAAATTTTAGGGTGAAAAATGCAAAAAACTGATTTTTGGAAAATTTAAAACCCCCATAAACCCCCCTTCCCCTGGTTCGATTTTCTGGTTTTCGAACTTAAAGTCATGAATGTCATTTTACACATTTAAGCCAAATTTCATCAAAATCGGACGTTTTTTACTCAAGTTATCGTGTTAACGGACACATATATATATATATATATATATATATATATATATATATATATATATATACATATATATATACATATATATAAATTTTAACGAATAGTGTTTTTGGCATCTGGGGACCTCAAAACAAAAAGTTATCATAGTCTCGGGCTTAAGTCTTACATGAGACCTACGGTAATAGCTTCTTCCCTATAGGAGAAATTCGCTAAAACTAAATTCAGCTGTGATGTAATATGCTACGTTATGTGTAAAGTATATATGACGTTTAAATATGTTTTTATCTGCAGCGACAAGATAGCGCATTTAGTTATTTTGGTTGTACATTCCGAGTAAAGGCACTTGCCAGTGGTCTCACAAAGACTGAAGGTCTTTAATAACTGTGCTTCCACTGTAGTAACTTTCATTCTCTATTTTATTAACTCGGTCCCAATATGTGTCTTTTAGCGAATTTCCCCTATAGGAAAGAAGCTATTACCGTAAGTGGCATGGTAAGAGTACACCATAACTTGAGTAAAAATCGTCTGATTTTGATGAAATTTGGCTCAAATGTGTAAAGTGACATTCATGACTTTTAAGTTCGAAAACCAGAAAAATCGGACCATGGGAAGAGGGGTTCATGGGGGTTTTAAATTTTCCAAAAATCAGTTTTTGCATTTTTCACCCTAAAATTGTTTAATCACTTAATTTTGGTTTCAACCATTTTGTAAAGCTTAAAAAAACAAATAATATAGTATCTTGAATCATTAACCTAGGTTAAGTGATTGCGGAGAAAATCAAAAGAAACGTGCTCATAAAATCTCCTATGTTAATCTTATGGGAAAAAGGTTTTTTTGTTTTTCCTCAGTTAATTTTAATGTAAACCTCACATTTGCTTTTACCATTCAGTTCAGCTCTACAAAACAATCATTTTGGTGTTTAAATTTGATAACTCGATTATTTATGAATGTATGTTGATGAAACTTGGCATGTGGTTTTATCTAGCACTGGTATGTTGATATTTGCACAAAAAAACAATGTTTTCCCGATTTTCCCCGCAGCAGCGAACCTGCATACTCAGCCCCATGTTATTCTTATGGAGAATAAGTAAAATGTAATGTCTCCCTTAATTATGAACACAAATTAATAAAACTTGGTATGCATCTTCGACTTGTTAAGTTATATTGATAATTGCATAAAAAACATATTTTGTGTTCCATGTTGCAGCAAACCTGCGTACTCTATGTTATTCTTATGTAGAATAAATAAAATGCTATATATCACTTATTTAGTCGTGTATTTTTATGAAACTTGGTGAGTGGCTTTATGTGGTAGTGAGAAACATATACATGCATTGGAAATTCTCTGAGTACGCAAGTTTGCTGCTACGGGGGTATATATAAAATTAACTTTTTTGCAGAATTCTACTAAGCAGTTTTTATTTTAAATATCGCTCGTTACAGAAAGCGTACAAATAATGAAATAATAAGTTGAAAGAATGAAAGAATTTTACATGTTCTATTTTGATAGAACATGTTTCATGACATGATGGTATGACATTAGCAAGAATTACCGTTGCTAAAACTCCCGTAAATGTATAGCGTCTGTTTTCGGATAAAAGCCTAATATGCTACAGCCATTCCATCAGAATGAAGCCAACGCTTGAAATATTTAGGCCAAAACATCTCAGTCGAGCATCTCCCAAATGGTCCTAAGGCTGTGGAAGACTTTGGCCGTAAACTGCCATCATAAAACCGAGCTTTGTCATAAACTCCTTCCCCGGCCTTTATGGCCGTAGGTCGATATGTCGCGTGGACTCGATTTTGAGCATATGACTTCTTTTCCGGGTTTGTATTATTTATATTCAGTTTATTTTTAGATTGAGAGTGCATAATACTTTAAAGAATAATGAATTCAACTCATTGTTTTTTTTGGAATTTTGTAATTTTCCCTTTACCTATTTTACTAAGCCTAGGGATCAGAATAGAGTAAGGACGCATTTAAAAGCCAGGGACCCTTTATCGTACACATACGGGAATGTTTAAGGGGACATTTTGAGGTAGGGCTAATCGAGTTTAGTTTCTAATGCAGAACAATTTGTTTAAATGGACTGATCCATAGACGATCCATTTAGTATTGTTTGCCTTCCACTTGATCATGTGTTTTATATGTGCGTTCTATCATTGTTTGTTGCATCCTAATATCATCTTCAAACTGTGTTTGTTATTTGTATGAGAGGCAAATATGCTACTTGATAAACACAGCTACCGTTCGTTATTATCACCTAACCGAATATCTGACTGTAATAAATTATGTTATGGTAGTATCTCATATTTTAAAGAGATATTATAAAATATATTTTAAAAATAACATAAACATTTTAATTTGTCTAGTTTAAATAAACTTGAAAATCATAAATCAAAATCTCCTTCAAAGCATTGTCCAAGCAAACGGATTTTTATTTTGTAAAATGGATTTGTATAAACGTAACTAAAAAGTGCTCATGGAAACTTCTGTGGACGAATTAACTGACGTAATAGTTTTAAACGTATGCCTGGATTTATCTTACTCTGGCTCTAATGCCAGACCGTAGATCTGATGCCTGTCGTAGACCGAAGTTGATATTGAGTATCTAGGGAGACCGCGCCGAAGTCAGACAGCGAACAAGTTGAATAGCAGTTTCCAATCTTGTACTCAAATTATACGTATTTTGACAAAGCTTTGTCTTCCAACATTTAATATGCCTTATAATAAAAAAATAATAAAACAGTTATATCCTTAACGGAATCTTTAGCAGCAGTGGAAAAAACTAACACTGCACCCTTTTAATCAATTCCCATTGTGCCTTAGTTACAATAAGTAAACAAATAATTCTTCAGAATTAATGCGTTACACTATTCCAAATTACTATATAGAATACATTAGTTATCCCAGAATGAAGAAACGCATAATAAATAGCTACATAATATCTGAGGAACCACGTGAGATATTGTCTTGAAACTTAGCACATGTATTTATTCTTGTTTGTGGTTATTTCGGTATTGAAGTTGAAATTTTTAGCTTTTACAGAATGGTGGCCGTTTAGTTTCAATTCACAAAATAAGTTTTGTTTCTTACAAAAAAAAATTATATAAAGGTTTTAAGGATTGCTCAATCCATTGTCTGGTAATTCCTTTATATTAAAATAAGTTTACTTTTTTGTGACCTGCACCATTCTCTTAATTACACTGTGTATTATTTTGTATGTAAACTAATACTCTATAGTAGATTTAGCATTTCTCATGATTATTCAGCTGAACTAAAATTCTAGTTTCTATAGCTGTTGTAAGTCCTAACACAAGACTGAATTTTCCTAAAATTAGAGAAGACGTTTTAAGAAAAAGCTCTTTCTATTATTTGTAACGACACAGTTGATTGTCTGTGAGCAAGATAATGACAGAGACAGATGTTGCCGGTTATCCATTTGTCCGAATGGAACCTTATCGCTGTCACTCGGCATGATCTAAAGCTCACAACTGAAATTTAAAGCACATAAAATAGTTCCTAAAACTATTATTATTATTATTATTATTCAGGATTAAAAACGCAAGTCGTTTTTTTAAAGAAACTAAGAAATAGAAAATTCAGTATAAACTATAAAATTATGAGATTATTGTGAAATTGCTGTAATTACAAATAAATTTAAATTCTTAGCCGAATTTAAGTTGTCGGGAAACGAATATTTGCAATAAATTCATGTGTAGTGCGATTCTGCATTTTTAAATACAAAAGTGACATAGTTTTATCTATTACAAAAACATATAAATAAGTATTTATAACATGGAATATCTACAAAGAATACAGTTATAAAATTATGTATTACGTGATTTTTTGAGATGCTGGACTATCAGGTCGAGGAGAAAGGTTTTCACTAATGCAAAACATCTGTTATGTTTTAAAACTTTCAATTTTTAAAATTTATAAACTGAACCATTACAAAATAAGAGTTTTTATATTATTTGCATTACAATTATGGAAAATGTGCACACATTTATTTAATTATAATTCTGAAGAAAATTTATCAATGTTTATTAGTTCCTATATAAAGTTTTTTTTGGAAATAAAGGATTCAAGATATTCGAACAACATGTAGTTTTGTAAAATTACCACTTGTTTATTATGATTCAGTGCTGACTTGGAAATATTTACTATTGAATATTGAAATATTGCACACTGACTTTGACTTATATTGACAACATTGACCTTCTATACTCACTTGAAAGATTCCAGAGCAACACTAAAATACGCAGAATATCTATAAATTTATTCAGGATTTAGAACACAAATTACAACCTTTGTATCTATCACAGTAGCATATTGAAAAATCAGTTTAACAGTATACAGGTAAATATGGGTTCAGGTATATTGAATCTTTCGGAAGGCTTCCGAGGAATTAGTCTACTAAGAGGGGTCAATGCACCTAATTACGATGTCAGAGAACCACAAATTAACTTAATTTATTTGCATGCTTAATTTATTTCTTCAGGTCTAAATAAATTGCTTTGCAATTGATGTTAGAATGAATAGGAGTTTTAAACTATCACTAACATTTGTTAAGTTTTTGTTTATTATTTCCCTACTGCACTGCTTGTCAGCTGTAAGACAATTTAATATCAGGATTTCCCAGAAAAAATAAATTCAAATGTCCATTCTAGATGATTTATTTACGAATATAAAACAGTTCATTAAGAATCAAGGGATTTCATCATTCCAGTGGTAAACCCTTAAAAAATTCAATTTGAAAGAGCGAAGTCTTAGTCTTGAGCCAATTGATTGCAACTTAAATCATGCCATTTTAGGAGTTCATTCCAAGGAACACTATCAATTGATTGCAACTTAAATCATGCCATTTTAACATTTAGTTTCACGGAACACTACCATAAGGAGCAGATACTTGCCCCACAGTCTTTCAGGCAACACCTTAACAATTATTTTTGTTTGTAGGTAGTACAGTGTTCTTATAAAACCATAAGTTAAAATAATTACAATAAATTTGCCTTTAGTAGTTATTGAAGTTTATTTATCATAAAGAACTTAATAGTGCATTAACAATGTTTTGATCCATTATAAGGAATGAAATGTATTATAGATATTAGACCATGTAACGGGATGATGCGCTCTAGACAGCTCTGCCACTAATCAGACTAGCAGCTGCATCGGACTAGGTGGTATTACAGCGTACACGCAAGACAAGTTGGTTCCGCTATTGTCTACCAAGTTACACCACATGTCAAACGCAGACCGCAGACCACAGACAGATCTCGCAACGATGAAATTGCTTGTACAGTAATAACATTGATTTAGGTGGCAGATTCAATATCCAATTATATTAGGCCTTGGTGCTCATGGTATTAACGCTTTTAATCCATTATACATTTAAGGAATTAAATTAATATTATAGTTATTACACTAAGTGTTACCAAATTATTCATTTTGGCGTTTCTCTTCATAACAAATTGTATACATCGAGACAGGTCTAGTTGTAATGCCAAACTGTATTTTCACTTCCCCAACGCTTACATCAAATAATCAAGTGTTTCGCCTACGTACAAATACTATGGCTAATACACATTTAATACACATGTATTTATAGGGAGTTTATTAATATATCTGCGGTTGGATAAGCATATTTATGTATCTTTCGATTAGAACATGCATTTATAAGGTAACGATGTGAACTTCGATTATTTTTCTTTCACAAATTTCATAATGACACATTCACAAGTAACTTTACTGTTTACATGTCAGTAAATTGTTCAACACAAATTACTGGACAAAGAACAAAATGCAATTAAATGTTTAAATAATGCCTGATGACATGTCGATATGGAAAATGGTGATTATTAAACTGTGATATTTTAAGTGATGAGAGATAAAACGATTGTAGTAATTTTAGCCTTTTAATTTAATATTATAATGGTGAATTTATTGAATAATTGTTACCCATCTTACAAATATTTACGAAGAATGTTAATTACATTTTGCCATTCAATTTCATTAAACTCCTCCTTTTATTTGGCACCCAACCTATCATGTTAATTTAATTAAAAGGTCCTGTTTTCCTTAAATATACAAATAAAGCCAATGACACGTTGTATGCAGCTCATAAAACCCCCAATTGTTTGTAATATTTCCAAGCAGTATTTAAAAAAATAATGTTTTGTTTCTATATCAAAGAATATACATGACATGTTAATCTAGATATTTTAAACCTCGAAAAAGTAAAGCATTTATACATCTTCAACGACAATGTTTTAGAGGTGCTCATCTATTTGTAAATGCTGCAGTATATTTCCTAGCCTCCGTTTTATTGGTTCATTTGTATGCTAATATGCTTAAAACAACTGTAAAGACCCTAAACACTTTCATTTGTTACCTCAGTTGTATTACTCTTTGAAAAGTAAAATACAAATACATCTTCCTGGAGCTAAAACATTGTTAGCTTCTACTAAAGGGTAATAACTAATAGGTTTTATAGTTTGAACGTCCACTTAGTTAATTTATCGTAATCGTTTCTTAGAAATATAAGATGTATTAGTTTTGATTAAGCGTCGATGTAAGCATTAGGATTGACTTGCAAATCATTTAAATTGTTTAAATATATATTTTTTTATTATAGTGCTTTGTGTTGTAGGTGTTTATGCTGTAACAAGATGGCATTACCACGTTATCTTTACACTTTTGTCAACACAGATTCTTAACTACCCTATCCTTCTGCTGGGTCTATCTATCCAACGTCTTAATTTACCTGTTGATCAATTTTACATCTTTCATTACCTAGTTTATTTAGTGGGCAAATTCATCTTTCTCTCTCACCTTAACTTATCGCCCTGGCACAATAATGGCAGTATTACCAGTATATAAAGTATAATGACAGTATATAAAGTATTAAACTATGATAGAATTTCGTTTCCCATACTAAAATAGTGGTTTATTTGTAGAAAATTCAACAACAATCTGTATTGATTAAAATCCAAGCTTACCTTCGAACTAATACCAACAAAAAGCATTTAGTATTTTCGTATAGTGATTGTTCAAGAAAGCATTCTACTTATTATTAAAAGAATACTGCATATGCATGTAAGCTAGACAATGACAAGGACAGATGTGGCCGACATTCATTTGTCTGATCGAAACCTAGTTGCTGTCGACTCAACATTATTTTAAACTTCATCAAACGAAGATACAATCATGATTGCATTTTATTAAATAAATATAATATATAATATAATAAATATAATAACTAATAAATAAAATAATAATAATATAAATAATAATAAATAATAAATAATAATAATAATATAATAATATAATAAATATAATATATAAATATAATAATAAAATAATAATATATTCACATTGTAAGCACATCAACTAATTTAAATACTATTCAAACTCAATGTTTCATACTTACTTAAAAATATAAGATATAAAAACCATAAATATATTCCACAAACCTTTTCCTCTCTGTTGTTTTGGATTTTAACTAAATGCCGTTTAAAATGCCAGGAACGTATACAAGGTTTTATGAACGACAGTGTTTTGTCAGTATTTTTTACGATGTTGCACAATACATGTATACTGGGATTATTTTTATGAAATTCTTTTAAAACAATTTAGATTAAAATTAACCGATAAAAGTATATTTAGAAATTTCATTTCCATTATAAAATGAAATGAGTCAATTAAAGTTAAGTTGGTAAAGGTAAACACTTAGATAGTTGAGAACTTCGGTTTGGTTAAACTTGTTTCAAAGGTTATTTTTCTCTTTTCTTGATTCTTGACTCTCTATACGAGAAGGGAGGTCAAACGACCACTGTAAAAGTATTAAGTTTCTTTACCAGGTTTGCTAGCTTTACTTTCCCTTATCACGAACAAATAATTATTTACTATTTAAACTGACTGAGTATTGCAATGAATTGCTGGGTGTTTATTGAAATGAATTGGATTAATTTTAAACTGTTATATGACGTTTTATTATACTTTTGAAATAGTAATATACCGGGTGTCCCACGAAGAGGTCGCTATTTTTGAATTAATATACCAGACGTATCGAACACGCTACAAACTTGAAACTCTACAGTTATAATAAATACATATGTAAAAAAATACCCCCGAGTCTCCTTTGATTCTGATTAATCAGAAAAAAATGACGGAACATCAAAATAATGGTGCGTTTTCGTTAAAGTAATTTTATTTGCAAAACCATTTCAAATTAATTCTTGATTTTTTACAATGTTATTAAGTACTAAATAAAATTAAAGAAATTGAAGAGATAGGAAAGAGGTAAATCATAAATAAAATTAATTTGACTCATAACCCTTCATTCGAATTGATGTCCATCAATCGCTATGCACTGATGGCAACGAAACACAAATGAGTCATAAGCGTTTTTGAAAAATTGCCGAGGTATCAGCAACAGTTCCTCTTCAATCAACCTTTTTAATTCATCATCTGTCGCAATGTCCTATGGGGCTTATTGAAGGAAAAGGTTTATTCTCACAACATTTTGTGCAATCGTGCCATTATAAGCACTGTCTGCGGTCTGGGCTGGACATGCAGTGAAATCTGATAGATGGTAACGGTTCTAACTCATCCAGCGCGTAGGCTGTGACACCACCCGGTCCAATACTGATCAGAGGCTGAGTGGTTTAGAGTGTTACCCTCTCGGACAGGGGTAGAAACTGGATCGAGAGTTCAGATTCCGTCTCATTCAGTGGTTTCATGTGCAACTCATGGAGAGTTCACCTGTTAGTTTCTGCCTGTGTTTCTGGCAGAGATGATGCTCAGAAAAACGAACTCTTTAGACAATTGCCATGTGGTTGAAGCAAACGGTGGACAGTCGTGGACCAAGGTGGGTGGATTATCTGCGAGTTTCACGCCTGATCAAGTATTTTGATAGTTTTCCCCTTGTTGTGAGTGTGTACTAAGAAAGAAAGTTATTGAAGTTATTTCCCCTACAGGGAAGAAACTATTACCGAAGTCGGAATGGTAAGGCTTAGGCCCGGGACCATGATAACTTTTCGTTTTGAGGTCCCCAGATGCCAAAAACCATTCCTTCTTAAATTCAAAATTGTTTTGTAACCCGTATTAGTTTAGTTCTAACGACTTAATAAAATCGTATAACTTTTACTATCTATAACTAATAGCCTACCGTTTTTATATAAGCATTGTTTTCACACTTTAATAGTTTCCTAATACATTTCAAGTATCATTGATCAATTGCATAAGATACACTGGGTGTCATAAAGTATGGAAACGGATTAATATATCTGTAATTCAATTGTTTAGAAGATTAAAACTGTGCACATCCACTTTGAAGCTAAAAAAACTGTTTTATAAGGTTCATTACCTTACCATTTATAAGGTACCTATAATAGGGGGCGGTAATCTCTAAATGTAAGCATTGGTTTATAAGTACATTATTAGGCCTAGGCAAGCAGAGGTGAATGCCGCAAACCGCACTTCAAAAGCTTTATTCATTACAAAATTCAAGGATTTTAAATAACGGCGTAATATATCAGAAAAAGGTTAATATTTAGCAGTAACTGTTTTAATTACTTTTATAAATATTTTTCCAGCTATCTTTAACCACTGAAAAGTAGCATTACGTATAAACACGCATTTTGTGACTTTAAAATAATGTCTGCCTTTTTCTTATATTTTACGCCGTTTTTTTATATATTTGAACAGCCACAGTTTTTAAAGAATAAAGCATTTGAAGTGCTATTTGTATAGCATTTACTTCTAAACGTCCAGCCTTTAAAATGATGTACATATACCCCTATGCTTATTTAAGATTATGTTCTGACTCCTAGTAGGTCGTTCCCTACTGGGGGTTAAAAGCCGGTAAGAACCTTTTACAATAGTTGTTTAGCTTCCGAGGGGATGTGCAAAGTTTTAATCTTGTAACCAATATAATTAATATATATTATGTCATTTCCAGGCTTTTTCATATCCTTATGGGTACATAATAGACAATCACTTGGGTTTTTTCAGCAGGTGAGTTGGTTTTTCATTATGCCTAATATAAATGGTTGAGTTTCGAATCCATCCATAGTAAATATAACTCCAAAGCCGTGAGATGATGAGGCTTATAACTAAAGAGGAAACTTAGGTGCACTCTGTGATTAATAACGGAGAGTCTGCCCGCAGCTTTGAGCAGGGTAATTACTCCTCGAGTATGAAAGCTCTAACTGATAATTCTAACACATTCCTGTTGTATGTTCTTTATGAAATCTTAATATTTTTAGCGAATTTCCCCTATAGGGAAGAAGCTATTACCGTAGGTGGTGGCATGGTAAGACTTAAGCCCGAGACCATGATAAATTTTTGTTTTGAGCCCCCCAGATGCCAAAAACACTATTAGTTCAAATATGTGTCCGTTACCGCGATAAATTTTGGAAACGCCCGATTTTGATGAAATTTGACACAAATGTGGAGAGTAGCATTTATGACTTTTAGTTCGAAAACCAGATCGATTGGACTATGGGAAGGGGGTTTTACGGGGGTTTACAATTTTCCAAAAATCAGTTGTTTGCAAATTTTACCCCAAAATGTTAAAAACACTCAATTTTGGTTATAGCCATTTAATAGAGCTTAAAACAATTAATTTAGTATTTTGAATCATTAGGCATTTGGTTTGTTAAGTGGTTGCGGAGAAAATCCAAAGAACGTGTCCCATGTTAATCTTATGGGAATAAAGGTTTTTAGATTTTTCTCAGATAATTTTACTAAAACTTCACATTTATTTTTATCAATATGTTTAGTTCAACAAAACAAACATTTTAGTGTTTTAATTGTTGCTCTAAGTCCAACTGTTACAGAGAAATTCAAAGTGCTAAACACAGTACGTTGTCCAATGTTATCCTTATGGAGAATAATAATCTCGATTATTTATGAATGTATATTGATGAAACTTGGAATGTGGCTTCAACTAGTTATGGTATATTGATATTAGCACAAAAAGCAAGTTTTTTGTTGATAGTCCCCGTAGCAGCAAACCTGCATACTCGGCCCCCATGTTATTCATATGGAGAATGAGTAAAGTAGTATATCTCCCTTAATTATTAACCTAAATTAATAGAACTTGGTATGTAGCTTCACCTGGTTCAGTTATATTGTTAATTGGAAAACAAATTTACTTATCATCCTCGTTGCAGCAAACCTGCGTCCTCAACCCTAATGTTATTCTTATGGAGAATAAATCAAATGTTATATATCACTTGTTTATGAATGTATTTTTGTAAGACTTGGTAATTGGGTTCATGTAGTAGGAGACATATATATATGCATTGGAAATTCGCTAAGCACGCAGGTTTGCTGCGACGGGGGTATTAAAATATCACTCCCTGAACTGGGTATTTTTTAACGTAGTCAAGTTAAAACAATCGCAACAATTATTCCTTTTGATTTATTTTTGTTTACTAATTAATCTCCTTATTGAAAATATGAGCTGGGAAAGGTCAAAACCCCTTGACTATGTACGTTCTGAGGAACGAACACATATCGTTACCGATACCATTTATTTAAATTATAAGAGTATAAAATGGGCTACATTTTACAGATTCTGGTTTTTATTTTTGATAAAATAAAACTACGTCCTACAACACAACAAAATATGCTTTGTTTAAAATTCATTTTTGGTGACGGCGAGTTTATATTATTTAAGGTTATTTGATTAATAATTGATGGAAATGTTCGCAAAGATTCTTTAATAACTACAAAATATATTTACACTTATACTGTACTTACATAAAACACGGTAATTATATAAAAAGATCGTACAAGGCGATCGATTTCAACCAGTCACAACGGTTATCAACAGGCGCAATCATAGAGTCGTGTGTTAATTGTTACAACACGTATTATGCCACTCAAGAAATTATTATTTAGTTGACTAAATTATATTTACTTATTTATCTCTTTTTGAGTAGGGCCTATATCAATTTTAAGTAAAAAGAGCTAATGCTGTATTTTCTGAAACTGTTCGCGCTGTATTTTACATTAATGATCCCCTTTCTTAACATGTTGTCGAATGAAAAGCGCTGCTGTAAATTAAAATCCCCAAATCTACAAGCAAGTTTCAAAATCGAATAAGAGGTTCGTTTATACACCACAAAAGCTGCAGGGTAAGTGTTTGCTTTCATCAATACACACAATCACGGGACATTATTTGAGACTTGGGATGTTGACGGCTAAAGAAAGGTTCTAGCTCCAACAACTCACATTTATCAAAGACACCGACACTATCTATATCACTGAACGTGGCAAAACGGAACCATTCTGTGTTATATATCATAGCGACAATGCGTTCTGGCTCACTGTTAATAGTAGATACAGTAAAATATTATAGATTAGTGGAATATTGTCAAACGTAAACAAGTGCCGAAACTTATTTTTTGTATAATTGCAAATATAAATAAACAAAACACGGTTTCTCTTTTTATTTAATTAAAGCATATTTAATTTTATTGATGTTTGTAACAACGATACGTAGTATTAAAGGTGTTCAAAACATTAAAGTAAACACGTTCTGTGCTCACATAAAATCGTGTAAATATTTAAAAACATATACTTTCATTTTAGAAATAGAGTGGTTAAATTAAAAATAAATGTTTTTTTTATTTTATATATTATTGTCAAACGTAAACAATTAGTGTCGAAACTTATTTTTTGAATAATTGCAAATATAAATAAACAAAACACGGTTTCTCTGTTTCTCTTTTTATTTAATTAAAACATATTTAATTATATAGATGTTTGTAACAACGATACGTAGTGTTAAAGGTGTTCAAAACATTAACCTATTAATGAAGTAAATTTATTCTATTCGCAACAGCCTATAACTGGATTTGATTGGTACTGCACTCTAGTAGCAAAATATGGTACTAATGACCGCGGGCGACTACGGTTCTATCCGCTAGGAGCGCGGACTGACTGAAAAACCTTAATATTGCTTCTAGGCCCTTGGTTGTGTTAGCTGACTTGGCTACGTCGCGTCGTGGCAAGGTGTGGATACGATGATCGTGGGTTCGATTCCCGCAAACGACCAAAACTGACCAGTCGTGCATCTCACCATGAGTTAACCGGTGGCAGGCTTGCTTGGAAGTTGACAGGATCGGTTAATTCTATGTGAGTTGTACATGGTCAACACGGATTTTGCTACTTTTTACTTATGTCTACTGTGTGTGTGCCAATGCGACTCTAAAAACTGAATGAAAACAGTATTTAATGAATATAAAACATTAATTAATTTAAAAACACAAATATCTTTCCAATTCATAGGTTTAAAAAATTACAAGTAATAAACGAGACCAGCTCGTATGGCTACACCAATGGGTTAACCCATTAAGGTAGTAATTTTATGCTATTCACAATAGCCTATAATGGGATTTGATTGGTGCTGCACTCTAGTAGCAAAATATGTAACTAATGATCGCGGGCGACTACGGTTCACGTACTGTGCTTACACACAATAGTGTAAGTATTTAAAACAAATACTTTCATTTTCGAAATAGAGTGGGTAAATTAAAAATAAATGCTTGACGATTTTAGTAAGAATTCTCAATATAAATTGAAGAGATGTAATCGGGAGAGGAGTTCAGTGAAATACCTAACACTTTGAGAAGGATAGTTACGATTGGTCAAAATTAACAATGGTAATTTATGGAAGGGACAAAGTCTTCTCTCTGCTAGCGTTATGTGCTATACGCAGTTCATGGAAGCTACGGTACACTTCAGTCAACAGTAATGGTGCTGTGTTTATGGAGTAGATTTCCATGTAATCACATGTCAAGTGAGCATTTGGATTGACAAACGACCATCATGTGAGTATGATACATGACCGAACCGTGATTTAAAATAGAGGTGTTCAGTTTTGAACACTATAAGTAATCAGTTACTGAAACTACGAGTAAAAAAAACTCGTATCCGAGTAAAAAAGAGCATCCCATTTATACTATTCGTACATTGTTTTATAGATTGAAATAAAATATTTTGTTTAGATAAACAGAGAAATAAAAGTACTGTACATTTATTGTCGCTATAAAAACTAATAAATTATTGTGATAAATAAATCACGAGATATGTAATTTTACTGGGTATACAGGGTGAACCAGACCACGCGTCCAGCTCGGATAGCGGGAGAACGGTTCAAAGTCATAAAAAAACTATTTACCATTGAATCGCATATAAGCAATCTATTAAAATATTCCTATCAAAATTTATTTACATTTACTCTCTGACCTCTTACATAAAGTGACCAGTGTGGGTGTGGTTATTTTTAAGGCTGGTATTTTTATAAATAAATAAATAAAACGATTTCATTAAGTAAGTTACTTTTGGAATGAAATACATGTAGCTAATCGGAGTAAAGCAGAGAGTATTACGACTAAGAAAACGGATCATATGCAGTTTAGTGGAAAGGAATTTGTTTGATAACTTTAGACTAAACCGTTCTCCCGTTACACATGCTGGATGGGTGGTATAACTCACCTTGTATAACTCGAGTACTTTTCAGAGCCAAAGATTTCCCATTTTCGTTAAAGTTTCCAATCACGTCCAAGTGCATCACTATATAATATACACAAATATTATTTAAAGCCTATTTACTCATGCAATGACATTACTGAAACTATATCAGGAAAATCCTAATTTTGAACATTTTCAAATGTAGGAGTTCGGATAGACAAACGATAGTTAGCGAATAAAATAAAACACAAGATCGAAAATAGGTGTACCATTATTACCTTAAACAAATCTAATATATTACAGAAACCCCCGATAAAAACCCCTTTCGTTTCCAAAGGTTGCAAAACTGACTTTGAAGTTTATCAAAAAATGATCACGCATATTTGCTACACAATTTAATACGTTTAATATGCAAAAGGTATATGAATACGATTACAACAGTTTATATGACAGGAGCATTTGTTGTAAACTGAAAATCGCAAATCAAATAAATGGGTGACGTGAACATATTTTTCAGATATTGTTGGGAGATACTTTTTAAAGAGAATACTTTAATTAAGTGAAACCCTCTTTTCGTCGTGTTTTATGTTGTTCCATAGCCAATAACAACATAAAACCGGCTATTTGGCTATTTGGCTATTTGATCTGTTGTAACTTTCCAAACCGTTGTACCGCAAAAGTCACAACAATGGTATAAGTTCTTTAAACCAACGAGTATATACAGTTGCTTTAATTGCAAGATGAACCAATAGAGTCGACGACGTCCCCCTTATACAAACGAAGGTACTTTGGCCATTGTGAGTCATCGTGTATCGAGTTGTACATAGCGTATATTGTAAGTTTAGTGTAACATTAGTTTAACTGAACTGAATTGAATAGGCTAGATAAAACAATTATCAAGGTAAGTTAATTTCGCATTTAATATAAAACATCATCACATGAACGTGGTTATGATTACGTTATAAACAATTAAGAGTAGGATATTTGAGAAAATGATTTAATCACCAATATTCAGCTAGCTCCTTTATTCCAACTATGGTTTACTTCTGTTTAATGCCTTGCAAGTAGGGGTATTGGCCGATTCTGCCACAGTAAGTCAAGTTGCGGCGGATGATCCGCATGACGTCACCCCTCCCCCCCATTACCTTGACCTTTGACCTTCACCCCACCTTGGCCACGCCCGCCCCTTGGGTAAGTCCCCCCACATTCGTCATCCTCCCCATGACGTAGCCTGAGGCAACGCCCGAGGCTAAGCCCGAGGCTTTTGTTTTTTTTGTTTTCCCGGCGGTCCGTGAGGTCCCGAGAGCGGGGAAAAATTCCTGGAGGTCCTTAGGGAACCCCCTACCGAATGAGTACAGTCCCAATCCTCCACCGTGAATTTTACCTGTTACGTAACACTTACGGACCCACGTTGGACGCCAATTTCTATACATCCTTCCCATGTATCATCCTTCCCATTTCGTCATCCTCCCCATGACGTCATCCCACCCGTGACTCCAAGTTGGGCGCCAATTTAGATTTTTACGTTTTTCCCGCCTTCCCGTCCTGAGGGTGGGGAAAAAGTCCTGGAGGTCATTACAGAATCTCCGACCTGATGAACTGAGTCCCGATCCTCCATCGTAAATTTGTTCCCGTTACATAACAGTGATCCCTGTTCGGGCGTCAGATTCAAAGCCACGATACAAAACCATGAAGTCAAGTTGCGACGGATGATCCGCATGACGTCATCCCCAACCATGACCATGAACTTGACCTACCCCCCGGACATGCGTCATAATCCCCATGACGTAGCCTGAGGTAACGCCCGAGGATATGCCCGAGGCTATTTTAATTTTTCGGTTTTCCCGGCTTTCCGTGAGGTCTCGAGGACCGGGAAAAGTTCTGGAGGTCCGTAGGGAACCTCCGACCTGATGAGTGGAGTCCCGATCCTCCATCATGAATTTGGCCCCATACGTAACAATTATCCCTGTTCGGGCACCAGAATCCAAGCCACGATACAAAACCAGCAAGTCAAGTTGCGGCGGATGATCCGCATGACGTCATCCCCCCAACATGCGTTATCCTCCCCGTGATATCATCTTCCTCTTGGGCGCTAATGTTATCACAATTAAGTCATCCTCCCTATTACGTCATCCTTCCCATTACGTCATCCTCACCATTACATAATTCTCCTCATTACGTCATCCTCCCAATTACGCCAACCTCCCCCATGACGTCATCCTCCCCCATAACGTCATCCTTCCCATTACGTCATTCTCCCCCATGACGTCATCCTCCCCATTACGTCATCCTCCCCATTACCCGATACAAAACCAGCTAAGTTGCGTTGACGAGCACTGAGGAGATGAGGAGCCACAACCTGTTACCTAAAACGCTGTATCTCCGTTATTTATCGGTTGATTTCGACGCGACTTGGTATTTAGATATTAAAAATATAATGCGTTAACCGATGACGTCATCATTATTTACCGGAACATGTTTTCAAGGTCACTTCACTGGAAGCCGAAACCTAAAAATGGCTGTATCTCCGTTATTTCCGGTCCGATTTCAACCAAACTTCGTCCACCTCCAATACCTATTGTCGAGTTCCTTGTAATGCGGGTTACCTATCCGGGAAATTGAAGGTGCTAAAAACTTTAAAAAATCATATCTCAAAACCTAATAAGACTTTTTTGACGAAACTCGGTATTTAGGTATAGTAATTCCACAAGACCACAAGACTCCACAAGACTACGTGGCTACCATCTGCCGGAAAACTTGTTCAAAGCCACTTTACTGGAAGACCGAAATATAAAAAAATCGTAAAAAATCAATTTCCCGGGGGGATTTACAAGAATCTTTTTATTAAAGTTTTATAATCATGGTATAACGTTTAAGGTACTAGTAGTACGTCTAACAAACGTTGCAAGGTTACTTGACTTAATAATGTCTTTAAAAAGCTCTTTATTGATTTATTTTCACAAAACTCGGTATTCTGGTTCAGTGTTATGCCGTACAGTATAGAACGTACAGTATAGAAGTGCAAAAACAAGTTTAAAGACATCGTTAGTGAAAATATAAACTCTAATTGAAAATAGAATCGTACTATGAAACTCTCATTACAACCCATTCTCTCACGATTCTAAAATTCATGATATATAATTTTTCTGTCATGTGACCTTAGTTCAAATGTTCAGTTTTTGTAACAGTCAGGTTGTATCCTGGGGGTTCTGTGATTGGTGAAAATATCCCGCCCTCTAATCGGTCAAAATTAGACGTTTTCCTTCCATACGGAGGCATGAACTGTAGAAACCTATAAACTAGAACCAACAGTTGTTACAGACTGCCAATCCGTGTTTGGAAACTAATCTGCAAGTTATAAAAGTTAGCCAACAGCTTGTTACAAATCATGCTCAGCTAAAAGCAGAAAACATATAATTGGAAGAAGAATATAAATCTATGAATCAAATTTTGGCTGATCAAGCACCTAAAGTGGCAGGGTTACTTGAAGATCCAGAATTCAAACATGTATTTTGTGTGCTGATTATGCGTCATTGTGTGGGATGGTCAAAACTAGAAATTTCGAATCTCGAAACCGAAACCGAAACTTACAAAATCGAATCTCGAATCTCGAAACTCAAATCGCGAAAACCTATTTACTTGCCTGGTTATGGTTATGAAAAATAAATCTAGTTACTCCAAATAAACCAGTTAACTTACTGCCAATCTCGAAGTATTCTAGAAAAATATTAGTTTCAGAACTACTAGTGAACCAATTATTTGTAGCTTAATTATAAACTTTGGTTAGAGTTGTTCTTTCACAAATAAAAATCAATAATCCACAAAAGGTGAAGGTAGACGACAGTAGGCTTTTGACCTTCACATTATTAATCAACACTCGGGCGTGATTTCTGTTAAAAAAAACAACAGTGACACAAAAAATCTCGGCAGTTTTGAGTTTTGATTCTCGAAACTCGCCGATCGAATCTCGAAACTCGCCGATCGATTCTAGAAACCAAAACTTTTCCAAAGTTTTGGTGGTTTTGAGACTCGAGTTTTGGTTTTGACACATCACTAATAGAAACCCCTCTGGATATGTACGGAGTTTGTGAGTAAACATGTATCCGTATAGAGAAAGGAATCACGCGTTAAGTAAAGCGAAAAAAGAAGGTTTCGAAGTTTGTTTAATAATAGAGAATGTTCACAATGGAGTTAACATCTTGTATAAATCAAAATAATTTATGAACAGTATTAATATGTACTATGAAATTCTATACATCAACATTCTTACTTCTCAAAATTATTTTAATATTGTAAAACACGTTATAAATGAAACATCAATAGTCATTATGTAATTATGGTAGTGATGAGTCATTCACAGAGAAGATCGCCTCAGAACATTCTTTGAGTAGGTACGAATTAGCATCGTACCGTCAGTTCGACTAATGTTGTCGCAGAGTGCACTCAAACGTGACTAGCGTGGGCAGCACTGCGACCACGGACCTGAGAACTACGCTCAACAACTGTAAGTCAGACTCCCCACTCTACATCAGAATAGCCGCCGGCCGGTCTCCTGGAGGAATGTGGTTATCTCATCACTGCAATTTAGCAAGGTCATCACACCCTTCGGCGATACAGTCATCGCGATACTTCTGTCTGCGGCCACCACTGTCTCACTTACCTGTACTGTCGGGTGGTCGTCAATATGCCACTCCATAAAGGGTAACGATTTTTTAAAATACTCAGTTACAAACCTAACTTAACAGGGCATAACCGTCAACAAACCTAACTTAACAGAGCATAACCATCTACAAACCTAACTTAACAGAGCATAACCTAACTTAACGACGTGATATGACTGACGATGTTTCCTATTTCTGTGCACAAACCTAACTTAACAGAGCATAACCATCTAAAAACCTAACTAACAGAGCATAATCTAACCTAACGACGTGATATGACTAACGATGTTTCCTATTTCTGTGCACAAACCTAACTTAACAGAAAATAGCCATTAATAAATCTAATTTAACAGAGCATAACCATCTACAAACCTATCTTAACAGAGCAAAACCTAACCTAACGACGTAATTTGACCGGCGATGTTACCTATTTGTGTGCACAAACCTAACTTAACAGAGCATAACACAACCTAATTACGAGATACGGCTGACTACGTTTCTACGGTTCTATTTCCTATTAGAGTTTATATTTTCACTAACGATGTCTTTAAACTTGTTTGTGCAGTTCTATACTGTACGGCATAACACTAAACCAGAATACCGAGTTTCGTGAAAATCAACCGAAAAAGAGCTTTTTTAAGAAATTATTTATGTTTCGGTCTTTAAGTCAAGTGACCTTGCAACGTGTGTTAGACGTACTACTTGCACCTTAAACGTTATACCATTATTATAAAAATTTAATAATATTATTCTTGGAAATCCCCCCGGGGAACTGATTTTTTATGATTTTTTTTAAATTTCGGTCTTTCAATAAAGTGGCTTTGAACAGGTTTTCCGGCAGATGGTAGCCACCTAATCTCATGGAGTATAGTTTATTATACCTAAATCCCGAGTTTAATAACGGAAATAACGGAGATACAGCCATTTTTGGGTTCAGCTTCCAGTGAAGTGACCTTGAAAACATGTTTCGGTAAATAATGATGACATCATTGGTTAACGCATTATATTTAATGTCTAAATACCAAGTCGAGTCGAAATCAACCGATTAATAACGGAGATACAGCGTTTTAGTAAACAGGTTGTGGCTCCTCAGCTCCTCAGTGCTCGTCAACGCAACTTTGCTGGTTTTGTATCGGGTAATGGGGAAGATGACGTCATGGGGGAGGATGACGTAATGGGGAGGATTACGTCATGGGGGAGGATGACGTCATGGGGAGGATGACGTCATGGGGGATGATGAAGTCATGGGGGAGGATGGCGTCATGGGGGAGGATGAAGTCATGGGGGAGGATGACGTAATGGGGAGGATGACTTATTGGGGAGAATGATGTAATGGTGAGGATGACGTAATGGGGAGGATAATGTAATGGTGAGGATGAAGTAATTGGGATAACATTAGCGCCCGAGAGGAGGATGATGTCATGCGAAAGGTGACGTCATGGGGAGGATAATGCATGTCCGGGGGGATGACGTCATGCGAATTATCCGCCGCAACCTGACTTCCTGGTGTATCGTGGCTTGCAATCTGCCGCCCAAACAGGGATCACTGTTACGTAACGAAAATAAATTAACGATGGAGAATCGGGACTCCACTCATCAGGTTGGAGATTCCCTAAGGACCTCCAGGACATTCCTCCACTCTTAGGACTCAACGGGAAGACGGGAAAAACGTAAAAATCGAAATTGGAACCCAGCTTGGGGTCACGGGGGGATGACGTCATGGGGAGGATAACGACATGAGGAGGTTTACGCCATGGAGAGGATGATGTCACCGTAGCCTCAGGCGTCACTTCCTCTTGCTGGTTTTGCTGGGAATCTGGCGCCCGAACAGGGATCACTGTTACGTAATGGGAACAAATTCACGACGGAGGATCGGGACTCCACTCATCAGGTCGGAGATTCCCTAAGGACCTCCAGGACTTTCCCCTACTCTCAGGAGTCAACGGGAAGCCAGGAAAAACGTAAAAATCGAAATTGGTGCCCAGCTTGGGGTCACGGGGGGATGACGTTATGAGGAGGATTACATCATGGAGAGGATGATGTCATGGGGAGGATGAATCGAAATTGGCACCAAATGTGGGTCCGTAAGTGTTATGTAACAGATAAAATTCACGATGGAGGATCGGGACTCTTCTCATCGGGTAGGGGGTTCCCTAAGGACCTCCAGGACTTTTCCCCGCTCTCGGGACCTCACGGGAAGCCGGGATAACCGAAAAAACCAAATAGCCTCGGACGTCACCTCAGGCCACGTCATGGGGAGGATGAACGTGGGGGGCATGACCAAGGGGGAGCGTTGCCAAGGGGGGGCGTGGCCAAGATTGGCGTGGCCAAGGGGGGGCGTGACCGAGATTGGCGTGGCCAAGGGGGGTGTGGCCAAGGGGGGGGCGTGGCCAAGGGGGCTTGGACAAGGGGGCTTGGACAAGAGGGGGTTAAGGCCAAAGGTCAAGGTAATGGGGGGTTGAAGGTCAAAGGTCAAGGTCACGGGGGGTTGACGTCATGCGGATCATCCGCCGCAACTTGACTTACTGAGGCAGAATCGGCCAATGCCCCCTACTATCGCGTAATTTATGTTGAAATTTACGCTTTTGTCAGGTAATATAGTGTGAAGTGTTTGAAACATTAACCAGTAGACTAGGCGCAGGTACAAATAAAAATAATTAACCATGCATGCTCAGTATTAACGTTCAGTATCACAATTTTTTCACCTACTGTAAGAGTGTATTTGGCACTGTAACCTAAATAAATACACAACAGATTTTTAATTTGGGAATGTATTTTAGTGGCACTGTTAATTTTCACTGTAAATAGTATATAATTTGAGAATACACTGTTATTGAGTTAATATCACTTCTATTTTCAAAAATGGCTCGAACCGATTATCATTTAAATCCAAAGCGTTTGTGACACCTGCCATATTCAGCCAATTTAACTTTACCGTTCCAGACCTGAATGCATAATCTGATTTTAAATTTCAACGGATAAAGTGTGCCGACTGTTTAAAAAATGTTTATGAAAAATAACAATTATTATACTATCAACAACCTTAACGCAATACAACAAATTATAATATGTTTTATTATTCGACCAATAACAACGGATTAAAGCTTTACTTTATAACTTATTAACCATTAAGTACTAATTCTCAGGTAAAAATAACATTACAGGGATTAATCAACGTAATAATAATAATAATACTGGACGCTGTAGATTACAGGTAGAGCGCGTGTCAGTCGTAGTCAAGCGTAGGTTTGATCCCGGCTGGATGCAGTAATACTTTTTCATGAGCAGACACCACTGACTAATGCCGTTAAGTTACCACACTGTCTTTAGATCGCCGCATGGCCTGTTGGCCCATGGCGACGGGCAGTTGTGGTTAAAAAAATCAAATAAAAATAATATATGTAAGTTATCTATTTAGGGTTATTCGTAAGAGAACGCGCCAAAACGCCGCTCCAAATTATCTGTAAATGGGATAGTTTTATACACTGAAATGTATAATGTGTAAGATATGTATGTTATGTATACTATGCTTAAGTAGCAATAAGAACTCTTATTTGGATACCTGTCAGCATAAACACAGTGACAAGTGAGCCATTTAAAATTTGAACAGGTTTCAGGCAAGAAAATTACTAGTTTTGACTCAATTTAAGAAATATGCTAGACGAACAAACACAGCCAAAATCGAGTAAGACATAAACAAGCTTGCACGTTTAATGCACGTCTAATGATAAGCTTTTATATTCCAGTCAGTGTTTAAACTAATTACAAACAAACTAATATTATTTTTCCTATCTCAGCAGGCAGAAATGTTTAAATATTAATTAGATACTTAAGACTTTGCCTAGGATTTAGGATTTTATACAAACAATCATAACATTTCACAATTAAATAAAAGGTTGGTTACGGTCTTAAGGAATTAATTTAATTTATACAATGCAATAAGTAAGTTCAACATGATTGTTTTTATTCAAAACGTTAACAAACAAACATACACAGACTCAAGTGTTTTGTGGACAGTTAAATGCCTGATGTTATTAGGGACTTTATAGCTAAAATTACTATTTGAGTTTCTAGTAATATTAGTAAAGTTACTGTTTAAGTTTCTAGTAATATTAGTATAGTTACTACAGTATTACTAATTCTAACAGGCCTAGGCCAAAGAGACAGCTGCAGGGAAGCATTCATCACACTAAAGATCATGACAGTTACCGTCCTATACATCAGAGAGGTGACTCTCTACATAGACAAAGTACCAACACAAAGACGGTCAGATTTCCACAGTCATGGCACCAGACACGATTCCAGATTCATCTTCCCCCACACCACAGCTCACTGTTTGAGAAAAATCCTTCCTACATCGAAAGAAAACCACACAATCTCTTACCAGAAGACATCAGGAAATTACATGGACAAAAGCCAAAGACCATACTCTCTGGATAAATAAAATATCTACCCTTCTATTCAAATTAAGAATTCCTGCATTGGAGAGACATTTATCCATAACCAACAAAAGTTCGATTCATTGTTGAATACTATTGTAATTTGTACTGTTTTTATTACAATTCTGAATTAATTGCAACTGTCTTGACGCCATTAACTTTCTCGAAGAAAATGTAAATATAAAGAGATTTGATTGATTGATATTTAAGAAACAAATGGTTGAACACTAATGCATTTAAAACGTTCACATATGTTGGGAAATTGATCTTTAAGAACAATAAACCGTCTTAAAAGAGCGCCCAGTACGTTACCATGATTTTAGTTGTTCCTATTGTACATTTTTTTAGGAGAATAGATGTGGGGATTCCAGTTTTAACTCTTATTTCCTGATGATTCTCTATTTTCATCTGAGGAAACATTAAAATAGTATTTTCTTGACTGTGACCTTTTTAGAAAATCTTTGGATGAAATAATTGCTTGACAGTAACAGCAGTGGGTATCAGTAACAGTTAACGAATAAACACATATAATCCCATCACTTACTTTTCTTACCAACGAGTGTGTATGAACAGTAAAGGATGTGTAACACATCTCATCACCCACATCTCCTCACCCATCTCTTCATTTCGCGTGGCGAGAGAGAGAGAGAGAGAGAGAGAGAGAGAGAGAGAGAGAGAGAGAGAGAGAGAGAGAGAGAGAGAGAGAGAGAGAGAGAGAGAGAGAGAGAGAGAGAGAGAGAGAGAGAGAGACTCATCTCTCTTCCTCTTCCTTCCTTACATGTGTGGGTTCGTTTATTTCCTGCTAGATGCCGTCAAAATGTCAGTGGAAACTAGCCCTGAGTGTAAAATTTGATCAGGAACTTCAGTCAACTGTTTTTTTTTTTCTATAGCATGATCAAAGAACAGACAAGACATGTGTAAAGCTAGTTTGAATACCCCACTGAGGTGGTGCAGTGATCATGGTCTGAAACTAAACATAGCCAAGTGCAAACCTATGGATTTAGGCACTAGTCGGCTTTTGAATATTGTAAACGCTGAAAATATACCTAAAGTGATAATTGATAACTCAAACTTAGAATATGAAACTTCTTTCAAGAACCTCGGTTTAAGAGTTATGAACAATTTATCATGGTTAGATCAGGTTAATTATATTCATAAGAAAGTGTACCAATGTATTTATCAATTTAAACATTTGTTTTTAACACTCCTGAAAAATTTAATACCAACTTAAGTGTTTCCTTTTGTTGATTACGCCAGTGCAGTTTTTTGTGATATCAATTACATTGTTAAAGTAAACTTCAAAGAGCTCAGAATGCTGAGTTAGGTTTATCTTTAAATTACAAATACATGAACATGTAACTCTATATTATAAACGGTTGGGTGTATTGAAAATTAAAGAACGGCTTGAATATAATATTCTGACTTTAGCATGTAAGACTCTAGATAGAGATGTTCATTTAAGAGAGACACGTTTTGGTGAAAATATTTAACAATTTACTAGACCCAGATCAGTTATTTATGCGAATTCCTTTCATACACAATCAATAAGAATATTAAACTCTTTAGATAATGAGGATGGATATAGTAACAGTGAAAAGATATTTGCTAAAGAAAAGCAAGATTAATCTGAAAATTGGGTATGATTATTAAATGTTAATGTTAATATATGTGCTTGGTTTGATAGATCTAGTATTCTTTTAAGAAAGATACAACCGTCTATGTAACTTCACATTGTTGACATAATTTATTATAGGTATACGTTGATACTATTATTTATACGTATATTTCAAGCAATACTAGATATTGTGTTTAATTAAATTTGTAGTTTTATTTAGAGGGTTTTGTTCTCTTTAATCTGAATTTGTATTTGTAATATTATACGGCAATTGTATTGCAATGTAACAATTATGTAACCACAACTCATTGTATTTTGTATGTGTATTTTTGTGCTTGTTGTGATAGAAGATTGGACTATTAAGGTTTAAATCACAGCAGGAGAAATAAAGAAATGACAAATGTAAAATGTCATTTCGGTGGCTCGAGGGATAGTTACTCATTTCGCTTTCTCTTTCTTCCTTACATGTGTTAGTTTTCTTCTGCTACATGACAACAAAATGTCAGTGGAAACTAGCCCTGAGTGTGAAATTGTATCAGGAACTTCAGTCAACAGTTTTTTTTTTTTTTTGTTTTCTAATAGCATGTTCAATGAACAGACAAGACAAAACATATAAAACTAATTAGAATGAAAATTGATTTACCAACTTATTGTATGACGATGATTTCAAGTGTTTTCTTTCAAATTGTTTGAAGTTTCGAGTGTTATCTCTGACTTTATACTCAGCGAAAACTTAGACTTGTTTATCTTTCTCTTGTTTTTCTTTGTTTCTTGTTTGTCCTTGTAGGTTATCTTTCACGATTTAGCAAAATTCGTTATATTTTTAAAATTTTCTTGTTTTAATTGAAAATTAATAATATTATAGAAGACTTGTTATACACATGCCTTTTAGCGAATTTCCCCTATAGGGAAGAAGCTATTACCGTAGGTGGCGCGGTAAGACTTTAAGCCCAAGATATATATATATATATTTGAACGAATAGTGTTTTTGACATCTAGGGACCTCAAAACAAAGAGTTATCATGGTCTTGGGCTTAAAGTCTTACATGGTTAAAAATAACAAAGTGATTAGGGCTAGGCCTACTAATATGTTAGTTTTAAGCATAATTTTATAAACAGAGTACCCTTTTTGGTAAAACATATTATGTTAAAACCAAAAAGGGTACTCTGTTTATAAAATTATGCTTAAAACTATATATATATATATATATATATATATATATATATATATATATATATATATATATATGTGTGTGTGTGTGTGTGTGTGTGTGTGTGTGTGTGTGTGTGTGTGTGTGTGTGTGTGTCCGTTACCGCGATAACTTTTGAAAGAAGCACCCGATTTTGATTAAATTTGGCACAAATATGGAGAGTAACATTCATGACTTTATGTTTGAAAACCAGATCGATCGGTCTATGAGAAGGGGTTTTTTTGGGGGTTTAAAATTTTCCAAAAATCAGTTTTTTGAACTTTTTTCCCTAAAATTTTAAAAATACTAGATTTTGGTTATAGCCATTTTATAGAGCTTAAAAAACAAACAATTTAGTATTTTTATTCATTAAGCTAGGTTTAGTGGTTGTGGAGAAAAGTAAAAAGATGTGTCCATAAAATTTCCCATGTTAATCTTATGGGAATACGGTTTTTAGATTTTCCTCAGATAATTTCACTAAAAACTCCACATTTCTTTCTACCAATCAGTTTAGCTCTACAAAACAATCATTTTGGCGTTTTACTTGTTGTTTTACGTCCAACCGTTGCAGTGATATTCAAAGTGATAAACACAGTACGTTGTCCAATGTTATCCTTATGGACAATAAATAAAGTGTTATATTTCGATTATTTATGTGTGTATATAGATGAAACTTGGTATGTGGCTTCATATAGTTGTGTATATTGATATTAGCACAAACAAGTTTTTTAATTTTTTCCCGGTAGCAGCAAACCTGCATACTCGGTCCCCATGTTATTCATAAGGAGAATAAGCAAAGTTTTATATCTCCCTTAGTTGTGAACCTAAATTAATAAAACTTGGTATGTAGCTTCACCTGGTTGAGTTATATTGATAATTGCAAAAAAACACATTTCTTATCTTCCTTGTTGCAGCAAACCTGCGTACTCAATTATAATGTTATTCTTATGGATAATAAATAAAATGCTGTATATCACTTATTAATTAATGTATTTTTATGAAACATGGTAAGTGGCTCTAGGTAGTCGTGATACCCATATATATGAATTAGAAATTCGCTGAGTACGCAGGTTTGCTGCGACGGGGTAATTTAATATTATAGTAATATAACAAATTGTTTCAAATGTTTTTATGGGTTTTCTGTTTGGGAAGGGGAGTTAATACCGTAATCAAGAAAAAATAATTAAACAAAATAAATTAAGTAAGCATGAATGAATATATAAAGTTCAAGCTATTACATGAATATGAAAATAATAATTTAGCTGAATTGTGAAACAGAAACTTAGAAAATCTACAGTTAAAGTCCCTTTATCATCCCATATTACCTATAGGAATACTTAACCTATCCCTCTTAATATTATTATATCCAAAGGAAGAACAAACATCCATAAAAAAGGGAACACAGCCCTTTTATCCTTTACGGATAGTTTTTATTTTATTTTAGTCGAGAAAGTCTTGCTTCTGTTTAGTTAAACACATTAAAGCAAACGAGTTCGCACGCAGCACGCTGACGTGAGGGAAGTGAATTTTCACATAAAAACTTTTAAAACTCAAAATCAATGTAAAAACATAATTTGTCAAATTTATATTGAAATCTGAAAACACTGATTTTTTGGCTGTTCTGATGCTCCTGGTTTCATTTACCTGCAAAGCTGGGAATACAATTTTGCGCATTGTTAAGAGAAGGTCAAGACAGGCTTGAAAGTAGACGTGAGGTTGCTGGGGATGGTAAAAGTACTCTAACAAAGGAATAACGTGCTTTTCTAGTGTAAAACCCCCATAAGACAACGTACTGTGTTTGGTCGATACACATTTTCTTTAATAACTCGGTAAATATTTATGCTAGAATGACGAGAGAGGGCTTAAACTTTCGCCTCTCTAATTCCCATCATTTTCCATGCTTTGATTTTACATCTGTGGCTTTTCTGACCCTTTTTGGGCCCAAAAACTCGAAATTTGAAAGATTAATCCCCCAAAAAAGGGGTTTAAAGTTTTCCGATTATTTTGCCCAACGAACTTGTCCAACTGATTACAGAAAGGAACGTCCCTACCAAATTTGAAGTAAATCGGACAAAAAATGCGACAGCTAGAGTGCAAACACACATATATATATATATATATATGTCTCTCTCTATATACATATATATACAATTTTGAACGACCCCCCAAAACGTGTTCAGGGGGTCACGTTAGGAACTTCTATGGTGGTCCCGGGCTTAAGTTTCACCGTGCGGGTCATGCTAATAGTTCACTTTCCAAAGGAAATTTACTAATAACACTACATCTTCAACGAACTCAGGTTAGTTGCATTAAATTGAAATACTAACACGTCATCTCGACTCTGTGGCAAATAAGCTGTAACAATCACTTCCGCAGCTCTGCTAAGTGTTATGTGCGAGCACTGCAGAAATTTATGTGCGTCAGTCCTGGATTAGTCGCATTGTTCTGTTGATGGAAACACATAAACCCAACAGTCCCACACAATATATCCTTAATTTTTGGTTAATGTTAAATGTTTGTCTGTATTTACCGTTCATTTTTTACAGTTGTTTAATTTATTTTACAGTGATTTAAAATGTGTAATTGCTATAAATAAATATAATGATATTCACCCATGTGAAAACGAAAAGCTCACTACAGATTATTTAATTCTATAAAGAGGAGAATTTTGCTTGAGCCTGCCAAAGTGATCCAACATCTTGCCAACGTTTTAATCCACGAAAACGTGTAATCACTTTATAGTCATCATAAGAGATTCGGAGACAATATATCAATAATGGCATTATTTAGTGGTTTACTTACATTTTTGACATAAACTTTCTTCAATTATAAGATATTCTATTATTTAATATATAAAATATATAAATGAGTATTTACTATTGTTAAATTACTCTTCATTGTTTCGTTGTTTTAAGCTTATGAAACATTGTGAAATAACCACTTGGCTGCAAACATAGAATAAAGGACTCAGTAAGTAATTTAATATTTAATTATGATATGCAACTAATACATTTTTCTTGGATTTTTTAAACAAAACTAAAATCTTACTACCTTGACTCTCAAATTGTATTTTAAAAACCATCACTTTAGCCTACTCTAAATGCATTGAGTAACACTGTAGCTTTAAAATTACCAAAACAACTTAGCTATCTAAGGCAAAACACAATTGATGTGGACGTTTTCACTAAAACTCAGGCTTTGTACAAGCTCTTGTACACCAGCAGTCCCTCATTGTTACAAGCTACCAGCAGTTGAGTCAGAGTCAGCCCTGGGACAGTCACAATGTAGTGCCGCAGCAAACACACGATCCAAACCTCTAACAGAAGTGGTGAAGCTTTCCACTGACTCCCGCAGGTGTTAATGATAACATCGTCCCAGCTATTATACGTATTATAAGGTGAGTTATGTTTGTGATTTTATTTTAAATAAAAGTTATCAGCAAATATTGCAAATGATCTGCAGCATTGAAAAAGGATTTGTATTTCTAAACAAAGATAGTTGATGTTCATGTTTGGAGATTTTTATTTCGGTCAAGAAATCTGTGAAATGGCCCAGGATTTGCAAAACCGTTAAAAAAGTTGGAACAAAAATACCCGCTAATTTAAAATAAAATAATAAAGAGTGCAGATGTCTTAAAATTATTTAAACATTTCAAAAACCCTGGAAAAAGTGAAGTTATGTATTTATGATTTTCAAGATTGCCGCCTTATCAGAAAATTGACAGCCAGTACAGATATTAAACTGATGTTTGTGTTAGGCTCCAGCGGGACCTTTGTAAAAGTGAGTTGCACAGACCAGATATTACAGGTTTTATGGTAAAAGGTAAACGTCAATAATAATCAATCATGCAACAGGTCAAGGAACACTCGACTTCAAATAGAAGCTTGATTCTCTAATTGGTTGGCCTTAGATATAAATCTAAGGAAGTCTTCAATAGGTTTATTAGTCCAGAAGTGGTTTTTCAAGTCTCTGGGTTTTCGGAAATTGCTGGAAAACGAGGCTACCGAAAGTACGGATAAGGAGGTAATCTAAGACGTATTGTACTCGCATCATATTTTTATTCCGTCAGGAGGCGAAATAATTTTAGATTATTTGTTATTATATTATTACTCAGAACATAAAACATTTGAATGTTTAGGAATAAGTAAGCTAATTAGAATTACTTAAATTGAAACAAATATATTTTGTACTTTTACATTTTAGCGAATTTCCCCTATAGGGAAGAAGCTATTACCGTAGTCGGCATGGTAAGACCTAGGCCGCGGACCATGATAACTTTTCGTTTCGAGGTCCCCAGACCCCAAAAACACCATTCGTTCGAAACTGTGTATATATATATATATGTGTGTGTGTGTGTGTGTGTGTGTGTGTGTGTGTGTGTGTTTGTGTGTGTGTCCGTGGGTGCGATAACTCTCGTAAAAAAGGTCCGATTTTAATTAAATTTGGTACAAACGTGTAAAGCAGCATTTATGACTATAAGTTCAAAAACCAGACAGATCGACCTATCCGAAGGGGTATTTTGGGGGGGTTTTGTACCCAAAAAATGGGTTTTTTGAGTTTTTACAAAAAAGTTTTGAAAAAGTAAAATTTTATTTATTTTTTCTTTGGAATCAGCTTAAAAAGACGCACAATTTGGTGTTTTAATCATTGCCCTACGTTAATTTATTACTGAGATATTGAAAGTGCTAAACACAGTACGTTGTCCAATGCTATTCTTATGGAGGATAAGAACAATTGTATATCTTGCTTATTTATCAACTTATCCTGACGAAACTTGTTATATTGCTTCATTTCATTGTGGTCTATTGATATTTGCACAAACACTCATTTTTTAGCCGATAGTTCCCGTAGCAGCAAACCTGCATACTCAGCCCCATGTTATTCTTATGGAGAATAAGTAACGTGTTATCTCGTTTAATTATGAACATAAATTAATAGAAATTGGTATGTGGCTTTACCTAGTTGAGTTATATTGATATTTGTATAAAAATCCATTTTTAGTGTTCCATATTTCAGCAAACCTGCATACTCAGCCGCCATGTTATTCTTATGGAGAATAATTAAAATGTCATAAATTGTTTATTTATGAATGTATATTAATAAAACTTGGTATGTGGTATTAAGATAAGTTTATATGCATTGGAAATTCGCTAAGTATGCAGGTTTGCTGCTACGGGGGTATTATGTTATAAAATATCAAGGTAATACTGCCCCAGTCCCCCCGCTCTAGCTCTGCCACGCGGACAAGTGAAGAACTACAACAAATCATAATAAATGTGAGTTTGTATTTAAAATTTTTAGGTTTGCCACCATATTGGGCAATTTTTGCCAAAACCAAATTGACACAGATTGCCAAAGCTTAACCTACAGGCCAGGGGAACTACCACTTAAATGTTTTTAATCGCTCCAATATTTTTTCATGTAAAACAGCTGGGACACTTAATACCAACATCAACCTAGACTTTTTATTTATTCTATTTTATTTGTACGAACGTCATACACCAAGTTGCATTATATACGGTCAAAGAAAGGCAACAATTGATATAATATGTTTTATAACAACAATTTTACTGCCGATAAAATTTGAAGCAGCCTTGCTGTTGTGCTTGGGTGCAATTAGAAAGTTTACCAGGTGATCTACTATTTTCAATCATAATTAATTTAACAACTTCAATACCGGCGTTCTATTTATTCGTGTATTGGGACATAGTAATCAACTGTTGCGACGGAAAGTTGTTTTTTCCAATATAACTGACATTCCCGTTAATTGGATTGGGGCGGATTGCAGCTGTGACAAGTGATAAACCTAATAACTATTCTGTTAGTTTCCAGTTAAATAGCGTCCCAGCGGTAAAAGAAGAATTTAATATTGAATTTTGTGTTCATTATATCGACGATATCTTACGATTAAATAGTACATCCTTTTAACGAATTTCACATTAGGTCTTTTACCTACATCGGTTGCATAACTATTACCTAACATAGATATGAAGATCTAAAATCGTGTACGTAGTGTAACATTTAGTTTCCCCAGGGTGCTGGAAAAAATCATAAATTCATGAAAACACTTTTATTGGACAACTAATATCTCCATTATCTTTTAGTCATTGGTTAGTCTATTCCAGAAAAATGCAATTATCTATACACCGTATTTGTTCTAATACTTTTGTAATAGTTTCAATCTTGCATTTTTTACCATAAATAAGCAATATTAATCTTTGATATGTGTGTCCCCGAATGTAAGTGTAATTTGATTTAAGATTTATATATAATGCAGAAGATTAACATAATGTTAACATAATGCTGTTTATGACTTTCAAAACTTATTCCCTACGTTTCAAACAGCCTGAAAAAGGTCGATTAAACTGGTTTAGTTTAGTTATTTTCAAATCGAGCTTCAGTAAAGTAAGCCTCAGCATGTACTTTGGGGCTCTATCTTCCTTGATTATCAATCAATTTCAATGACTTTGAACGCACTTTTAAGAGGTATTGTTTTATGGTATTTCGGGTATTTCAGTATAGGACCTGTTGTATGGTGTTTTTTCAACTTTGGCTTTAAGAGAACGTTTACCGTTGTCGAATTTGATAACATGCGGTGCGTCCGTCCACTAAGTTCATACGATTGCAAGACTATATTAGCGAATTTCCCCTATAGGGAAGAATCTATTACCGTAGTCGGCATGGTAAGACCTAGGCCCGGGACCATGATAACTTTTCATTTTGAGGTCCCCAGACCCCAAAAACACCATTCGTTCGAAACTATATATATATGTGTCCTGGGTGCGATAACTCTCGTAAAAAAGGTCCGATTTTGATAAAATTTGGTACAAACATGTAAACCAACATTTATGACTTTAAGTTCGAAAACCAGACAGATCGACCCATCCGAAGTGGTATTTTGGGGGGTTTGTCCCCCAAAAATGGGTTTTTGAAGTTTTTACAAGTAATATTTTAAAACGTCAAATTTTAGTTTTCACCATTGTATTCAGCTTTAAAAAACACACAATTTGGTGTTTTGATCATTTCTCTACGTTAATTGGTTAGAGAGATATTGAAATGCTCAGATATTGAAACACAGTACGTTGTCCAATGCTATTCTTATGAAGAATAAGAAACAAATTATATATCACTTATTTATGAACGTATACTAACGAAATTTGGTATAAGGCTTCATCTGTTTGTGGTCTTATTTGCACAACAAAAAAGCAATTTTTACCGATAATTCCCGTAGCAGCAAACCCGCGTACTCAGCACTCATGTTATTCTTATGGAGAATAAGTAAAATGTATTGTCTCCCTTAATATCAACATAAATTAATAAAACTTGGTATGTGGCTTCACCTAGTTGAGTAATACTGATATTAACATGAAAACTCATATTTGTTGTTCCTTGTTGCAGCAAACCTGCGTACCCATCCCCAATGTTATTCTTATGGAGAAAAATTCAAATTGTATATATCGCTTATTTGTTAATATATTTTTATGAAACTTGGTATGCGGCTTTATGTGGTATACATATATTATGAATTGGAAATTTGCTGAGTACGCAGGTTTGCTGTGACGGAGGTATTTACTATCACATAGATGAGAATTGTTCGGGTGCAAACCCAAATAATCTTTGAATAGCCTTTAAGTATTTGTTTGGCCCCATTTCTACACGGCACTAATGAGTAACATTATGAAAGAGAGGTGCAGGGCGGTGATGAAATGTAAACACTTTCACAGATACAAAGTTACGAGCTCTCTCAAATAGAATGCCTAGTGTTCAGTAATATGTACCAATTTTTTAGCAAAATAATTCATTACAAAACAGTTTGTTTATGCCCAGTAAGATTCTTTATTTCTGTCATTCGCTGTTTTAATGTAAGAAAGAAGAATAGTAAGTAACCTTACTTAAGGGTGTAGTAACGCTTGTACTCCACAAACGTCACTCATGTTGTCTAGTTATAATAAATAATTAACAATTCAATTCTGTTACAATAAATAAAATCGTAAATTGATAAAAGAACTGCTAATTTATTTTAGAACTAATACTGTGAAGGAACAAAGTATTATTTCAATTTTTCATGTTAAGTAACAGTGTTTATAAAAATATTTCACAGTATTTATAAAAATATTTGTCCTCTTTCACATATTATAACTGAAACACTATACACCCACACTCTGCCAAATGCTAAGTGTGCTTCGTATTTTTTGGGTCGAGGAATTAAAACTACAGCTTTATCTCCATTTGGCGTAACTCAAAATAACCTTTAACTACTGGAGAAATCCACCTAACCCTCCGCTGTAATGTAACTATCATAGAAATAGCGTTTTCACTATTTCAGGCAGAAGATAAATATGTACCTTAAATTACTATGCTACGTAAAACGGCTCAAAAGCAAATTATAATTTCTGTATTACGACAAAATCAGTAGGTAAACATACAATATTGTTACTGTAGTTCATTCAAACATTATATTTTGTGTAAAACCCATCCAATTTTGTATCTTAATTGTTACAAGAGTAGTTAAACATGGTGGATATCGACAGTCTACTGAAAAAGCATATCCAGTATAAGCTGCCTTGAAACAAGGTAACCTCCCCCCCCCCCTTCCTGACCATTACCTCCTCCCTCATCCCGGTTAATGTCTGTTGGACAATGACTCTTACGAGCAGAATGGATGTTATTGTACGGTTAATGCCTAAACTGGCCTATACAATCTCCTCAGGCCTATGTTTCCTGGCAACTATGAAAATTACTATATTTATACAGGGTTTTCAAAAACAACTCTTCAATAATTTAGGATATAATTATTTCTATAAAGGTATATCCTAAAATACTTCGTTATCCAGTGTCTGTGCAATTTTAATTGAAATCATGTTACTCTAGAACCAGTCATAATAATAAGATAAAGCCGGGAACCAATGATTTAACTTTTAACGGTGTAAATTTGTATTGGCAATGTTTTACTCCTGAATCCCTCAGGATACATTGACGAAACTTGGAACAAATGTTATCCTTGTTAAGGTAGTATTCGGGTAAGATATGAATAAAGATTTTCTTAATTTGTTTAAAATCGCAGGCTCGAAAATCATGAAATTTAAGGAATTATAAAACGAGTAACTTATTCTTGTGTCTTTTTTTACGTCTCCAACAGTGTGTAATTTAAAGAAATCGGATAAAAATAACGTTCCACCACCGTCACCAAAGTGTGCACTATTTCAGTACTGACGTTAGATATGTCTTTATTTGTAATGCCACTACTCCGTTTTTTGTCAGATTTCTTTAAATTATACATTTTTGGACGCATGACAAAATTATAACAAAACGTTAGGTCTAAATATATTTTTATAGGATTTTTATGTTATTTATTTTTAGCGAATTTCCCCTATAGGGAAGAAGCTATTACCGTAGGTCTCATGGTAAGACTTAAGCCCAAGACCATGATAACTTTTCATTTTGAGGTCCCCAGATGCCAAAAACACCATTCGTTCAAATTTTTATATATATTTATATATATATATATATATATATATATATATATATATATATATATATATATATATGTGTCCGTAAGCACGATAACTCTCGTAAAAAAGGTCCGATCTTAATGAAATTTGGTACAAATGTGTAAAGTACCATTTATTTGAACGAGTTCGAAAACCAGATGAATCGCACCATCCGAAGGGGGGTTTTTGGTGGGTTTTGTACCCCAAAAATGTGTTTTTGGGGTTTTCACATGTAATTTTAATTTAAATCAAATTTTAATTTATACCATTGAATTCAGCTTAAAAAAACAAACAGTTTGGTATTTTGATCATTGCTCTACTTCAATTGGTTACCGAGATATTGAAAGTGCTAAACACAGTACGTTGTCTAATGTTATTCTTATGGAGAAAAAGAAAAATTGTATATCTTGCTTATTTATGAATATAAACTGGCAAAATTTGGTATATGGCTTGATCTGGTTGTGGTTTATTGTTGTTTGCACAAAAAAACAATTTTTCGCCAATGTTTCCTGTTGCAGCAAACCTAGGTACTTGGTCCCCATGTTATTCTTATGGAAAATACTTAAAATGTTATATATCGCTTATTTATGAATGTATATGGATGAAACTTGGTATGTGTCTTCACTAAGATGAGTTCTATTGATATTTTCATAAAAACCCATTATTTCGTGTGCCTTGTTGCAGCAAACCTGCGTACTCATCCCCAATGTTATTCTTATGGAGAATAATTAATATTTTAAATATCGATTGTTTGTGAATACATTTCTTATGAATCCTGTTAAGTGTTTTAATGTGTTATGTTATATATTCATTCGAAATTCGCTGAGTATGCAGGTTTGCTGCGACGGGGGTATTTTAGATATTTAGTGTCCGCTACTTTTACAAAAGTAAAACAATTGTTCATGTTTTACCCAAATACAATATTAACAATAATAACTAACATTCGTTAAATGTTCTGTCTAGATGTATTCTGAGCCATCAGAAGTAATATAGTTTAAATAAAAATTCTGCACGGATGGAAATAGTATTTTAAAAGGTCTCTAAATAAAAGAAGTTAGAACATCATATTGTTAACACGCTAAACCATATACTTCTAACACAGTAAGCAAATATTTACTCTCAATTAATTTAATAATTAGGAATTTTAGTTTACTGAAAGTTATAATTTAGGTTGTTATTATTTTATAAGGAAAATATAGATTATTAAACTATAAATCATTTTTTAAACTATCAATAATTTCACTGTAAAAGAGATTGCAACTACTGTAGCCTGTCATCCAACAAAAATCCCTTTGAAAACCTTTAGCACTGAACTGAAGGGTTTAATTAAAATGTAACTTGTAAAACTATAAGTGTTGCTGCATTGTATAGGGTGGGTGTGTAATAGTTATGCTATAGTCTAAGCTTATAAACTAAAACATAATTCAATCACTCACCCTTTTAATTGAGCAGACCTTTATAAGTACTGACAGGGGAAAAATCAATTTAAATAACCGAACAAAAGCGTATTTTTGCGTTTATTAAACCGAATTTATTTTTAAGCCCTTTTTTATTAGCTATTTTGCTGCAGTTTAGCAAGACGCTTATGTATTTTTTTATTTATTTGTAAAAGGTTTCAACGTTTATATACAGAATTCATACAAGAATATAGTAACAATCTGTGATATGGATATCGATCTGTGTGTGGTGTACTATTTGTAACTATTTAGAACAAGTATAACTTTCGATAATTGCAAGTGAGTATACATTAAACAGGCAGAATTATGCTGTCTCATGAGTGACACACAAATTATGCAGATATCTTTTAACGAATATATACGATTCAAAACAAAACATATATTCATAGGATACAAATATGAGAGGGATACAAATGTCTACTAATAAAATAATTCCTTGAAGTAACAAAAACATTACATATGATGCTGCACTAAAATGTGAACGTGAAACGTATATGTATGGTTAGGAAACTATTTTTGTATTTATATTTAATCTGATTACGAACATTTAGATAGTTTGGAGTATAATGTATTCTACAGTATGAAGAGATTAACAACAAAGACACTTAGATTATTTACACATGCAAAGATAACAACCATCAAATTCATCATTCAAGCAAAAACATGCAACACCGATAAATAATTTAACAAGGAAACAGTATGAGGTACAATAAGAGTTAATAAACGGTATCAGGAAACTGACACATACTTTCTCCCTTTTAGCCAAACTTTAATGACAAAAATATTTGTTATTTACTAAATATAGAATATGAAGTATAGATAAATGTACAGAAAATTGTCTAAAATAGTTGTTTTCAGAAATATCCACCCAAATCCCTTTTTGGGAGGCACTATAGAGTCCGTTGCTACACACAGTGGTTTTGAGAGGGGAAATGCCCCCTTGCCCCCCCATGGTTAAATAGCAACACATTTTGAACATCATCTGTTGGTCAATGCTAACTTGACCTGCATATCAAATTTTAATGAAATTGATCAGTAAATAAGAGAGAAATAGTTATTTTTGTATTCCCCATAAGAATAACATTGGACAACGTACTGTGTTTACCGCTAAATGAAAATTTCAATTTTCTCCGCAACTAGCAATCGTAGAATAGTAATTTAAAATACTAATTTATTTAGTTTTTTGAGCTCTTTTTAATGGTGAATAGTAATATTTTTTAACATTTATGATTTTTTATGAAAAATCCAAAAAACTGAATTTTTGATTTTTTAAGTCCTGTAATTTCTGAACCCGCATTTTTGCAGAAATGCGGGTAGTGTCATTTTGTTGGAAACCTAAAGTTCTACAAACCACGAAAGTTTAATCAAAATCGTTAGAGCCGTTTTTGAGAAATTTGGATTTTTCATGTTTTTTGGCGGTTTTTGGGGGATAATTACCCTTAAAAATCAAAAATTCAAAAAAATGAAAAAAATGCCTGGAGATATCGTGGATTAGTACCTACATACCAAATTTCATAAAAATCGGCCCATAGGTTAGGGCTCTAGCTCTGTACACATCCACACAGACACACACACACACACACACACACACACACACACACACACGGACACACACACACACACAGACAGACATCACGTAAAAACCACTTTTTTGGGTTCAGGGAGCACCAAAACGAATATTTCCACTAACAACTCAAATTCGAAAATTTTTACGAAAACAATACTTTCTCCATATACTATGTATAGGGGGAGAAAGTAAAAATGAAGAATGAGTCTATGTATTATTGGCGTTTGAGCAAAATAGAGACTCTACACAAAGAAACGCATTGCACTTAACGTTATGACCTTTTGCTCTATTCACGTTAATTTTTACCCTTTAACCTAATTCACTTTTATTTATCACTCCCCTCGTTGACTCAGAAACACTTAAACACGTGATTCGCCTTTACAATTTGTGGAGTATTAACTCGATGTTTGTGGGATATCGGTTAACCTTGTCTTGAGAAGGCTAGGCTGAGACCAACAAAGAAATCTAGTTGGGAGGCTGCCATGTTGCCGAGTCACCCAAGTTTGGGGAAAGCAGCATGTTGTAGGTAGTTGATCTAGTTGGGAGGCTGCCATGTTGCCGAGTCGCCCAAGTTTGGGGAAAGCAGCATGTTGTAGGTAGTTGATCTAGTTGGGAGGCTGCCATGTTGCCGAGTCACCCAAGTTTGGGGAAAGCAGCATGTTGTAGGTAGTTGATCTAGTTGGGAGGCTGCCATGTTGCCGAGTCGCCCAAGTTTGGGGAAAGTAGCATGTTGTAGGTAGTTGATCTAGTTGGGAGGCTGCCATGTTGCCGAGTCGCCCAAGTTTGGGGAAAGCAGCATGTTGTAGGTAGTTGATCTAGTTGGGAGGCTGCCATGTTGCCGAGTCGCCCAAGTTTGGGGAAAGCAGCATGTTGTAGGTAGTTGATCTAGTTGGGAGGCTGCCATGTTGCCGAGTCGCCCAAGTTTGGGGAAAGCAGCATGTTGTAGGTAGTTGCGAGGGTATACTCGCTTGTAGAACTGTTCACGAGACTTAGTCTGAGTAGGAATATGGAATTAGATTCTTCCCAGCAGTTCCTGACAACAAATGTTTGTGGACAAAACAGATGTCTGCTACCTCCAGGCGGTCCTTCAGGGACAGAAGGTTCCGATCTTCAGACCTACCAAACGATAAAATCTCCTTTAAATTTACTCAAGTCTCTCACACTGGCCCAGTAGAAAGGTTGGCCAGATTACAGAAAAGAATTCCAGTTGCTGACGACTTAACAGCAGTAATAGTGGAGCAAAATCGGATACCGGAGAGGTCCTTCGAGAGTCTGAATATGAGACCTACGCATGTTTTTGTCTTCCGTCAATTTGGAGTTCGGAAAATAGGTTGCAGGAAAGAATCACTCCCAAATCACGTATATTTGTTATGCATTCCACTTGAGTCAAACCAAGTTATTGATAGAATACTCTTGTGAAATGTACATATTTTGCATTTATCTGGGTTGAGAGCCATATGATTATTTCCAGACCAAACAAGAACAGCGTCAACCGCCCTTTGATGACGCAGGCAGTCCCGCACTGTGTTTATCTCAAGGATAAGTTTGACGTCATCGGCAAACATCAAGAAACAAACTTATAGGGAACTGGGCAGATTATCGTCGTTTAAAATTCTTTGTCGTTTTACTCACGTTTTGATATTTATTTGTCTAAACTCTCTCTGTGGGACGCCTCTGATGGCGTTTAAACTTAACCAACATTATTTAAAAATACAGTAATTCGTTTTTATGACTTGCTCTAATGCGTTCTTGGCTATTAACGTATTTCCTAGGTTTAACAAAGTTATTATTACTTCGTGAAATAATTAAAGCTAATAATTACTATTTTCAGAATTTATTTCCTCATCAATATCAAATGAATAATTACAAATATTAGCATATGTATTATAATCGTTAGTCTATAGACCTCAGAGAACCTACCCAACTTTGTTTCTTATAAATCCAAACTAACATTTTGTTTGAACAAATAGCTCAAATCACGTAGTTATTGTCAGCAGATGCTCTGAGGTCCGCACCATCATCTGCGTCATAACCTTGGACCATGGAACTGTGTGTTGGTATTTCAGCTGAAACAACACATTGTTCGGATTAGCTCCGTGTACACTTTGAAAGTTACGTTTACTCATCAAAAAGTCTCGGTTTGTTGTCTAAAAATGCATTTCTGCAAGTTCTACAGAACGTGCCTTATGCTGGCAAAGCACTTAGTCATAAATATTTCATGTCTTAGACCTTTAATCTGGTGTTATACAAATTATTCTACTTTAGTTATTTCAATCGATATAAATATACAATCGACTTATATTTTTTCATTTACATGTAATAAAATAACATATTTTACTAGAGTGAAATATGCAAATTTAATCAAGTTAAGTTTTTTATCCAAATAAGTTTACTATTATTTATAAATATATAAGTAAAGTATGCAAATATTTTATGATATTTGATAGACCCACTGATTTGTATCGCTAATATGACTCTCTCGTTGGAAAACAAGTTTGCATGTTATTTTGAGCAAGATTACATTTATAATGTGCGCAAAAAATTCATAAAGCGCCAGTTTTGTATGCTTTATGAATTTCTTTTTCTATCTAATTTATTTTCCCTTATCAGTACTTATAAAGGTCTGCTCAATTAAAAGGGTGAGTGGTTGAATTATGTTTTAGTTTATAAGCTTGGACTTTACATAACTATTGCACACCCACCCTGTACAATGCAGCAACACTTACAGTTTTACAAGTTAATTTTAATTAAACCCTTCAGTTCAGTGCTAAAGGTTTTCAAAGGGATTTTTGCTGGATGGCAGGCTACTTGCAAATATCTCTAACAACTTTGAATGAAATCATTATTCGATCATTTTACTGCATTTTAAATTATACAATTCACTTTAAAAATAACTGTTATCGAGAAATACACTTCTTCACTAGAACTTACTTCAGTGGAAGTTTTATTGTTTTGTTTGTATTGAGAAATTTAATTCTAATGCAAATGTACAAAAGGTTTTGTTCTCTAGCACACTTAGAGGGTTGTTCTAGGTCAAGAGATCAATCAAAAGGTTTACAAAATTGCTGTAGATATAAGCATTAGTATGCATTTTACAATCTTGAAGTGGCATGGTAGTACACCAGACCCGCTAATAACATAAAGACAAAATTTTGCACTTATGTTATCAGTTTAAGACGTTATTTTGGGAAAGTACAAAATTACAAAATATCTCTATTTTTTAGTACGAGTTTAAATAACATAGAGTGTACACTCATGGGCATATCGCCGGACTCCCGACGCGACGCCAACGCGTTGAGCCATTGCTGCCAAGACCGTGGCGTTAGAACTGACAATGCTACAATAGAACATAGGTGTCAATATCAACAAATAAAAATGCTGCAATTTGGTTCTAGTTCACGCTTGTGCATTGTCAGGAGCATGTATACAAATGTATACGGCATATATTTGTTCACCACTGTTTATATTATACTCGCTGTAACATTATCCAGAGTATTAGCCTTTTTGATTTTGAATGAATATTGATTAAAGTATTCAATACAGTTTGTGACTATTCCAACAGTTATGGCATTGGTACCTTATGTTATAAGATAATATCCATCACAAGTGAATTTTAACTAGAGACCGCCCAGAGGTCGAAATTCGACCAAATATTCGAAAAAAGTTTAATATCTAGTGGGCTCTGTGGCGCTCATATATATCTCTCTCCCTCTCTCTTTCACTCCCCCTCCCCCACCCAAACCCACAGGTAACTTTTTTTAATGTGGAGTTAAAACGGATAGCAGAAGAGCGTTACTATTCCAGTTTTCAGTAGCATTTTATCCCTCAAACCTATCCACCTCATCATCTCCACGTCCCTCATCCTCTCCCCAACCTTAATCCTCTTTCCATCCCTCATCCTCCTCTCTCAAAAACAAGTTTAATTTATTTTAATGTGGAGTTAAAATGGATAAGGGAAGGGTGATATCATTCCAGTAATCATTAGTTGTTTTATTGTTGCCTGAAACCTCTCCATCTCATGATCTCCCAATCCCTCATCCTCAGCCCCTCACAAATAGGTTTAATTTATTTTATTGTGGAGTTAAAATGGATGAGAAAAGGGTGTTACCATCCCAGTAGTCATTAATATTCATTAATATTTTTATTTGTGACTGAAACTTCCCCACCTCATCCGCTCCGCTTGTGTGAAGTTAAAAAGGCTAAAAGAAGGGCTTTAACAATCCAGTAATATTTTTTCTTTTTTAGCGAATTTCCCCTATAGGGAAGAAGCTATTACCGTAGGTCTCATGGTAAGACTTAAGCCCGAGACCATGATAAATTTTTGTTTTGAGGTCCCCAGATGCCAAAAACACTATTCGTTCAAATTTATATATATATATATCTATATATATATATATATATATATATGTATATATATATATATATATATATATATATATATATATATATATATATATGTGTCCGCGAATGCGATAACTTGAGTAAAAAACGTCCGATTTCGATGAAATTTGGCTCAAATGTGTAAAGTGACATTCATGACTAAGTTCGAAAACCAGAAATATCGGACCACGGGAAGGGGGGTTTATGGGGGTTTTAAATTTTCCAAAAATCAGTTTTTTGCATTTTTCACCCTAAAATTTTTAAAAAACTTAATTTTGGTTTTGACCATGTTATAGAGCTTAAAAAAACAAATAATATGGTATTTTGAATTATTAACCTAGGTTAAGTGGTTGCGGAGAAAATCCAAAAAAACCTGCTCATAAAATCCCCCATGTTAATCTTATGGGAAAAAGGTTTTTGGCTTTTCCTCAGTTCATTTAAATGTAAACTTCACATTTGCTTTTACCAATCAGTTTAGCTCTACAAAACAATCATTTTAGTGTTTAAATTATGATTCTACGTCCAACCGTTGCCGAGATATTCAAAGTGCTAAACACAGTACGTTGTCCAATGTTATCCTTATGGAGAATAAATAAAATCTGATATCTCGATTATTTATGAATGTATATTAATGAAACTTGGTATGTGGCTTCACCTAGTACTGGTATATTGATATTTGCACAATAAATTGATTTTTTGTTGATTACTTTCTTAGCAGCAAACCTGCATACTCATCCCTAATGTTATTCTTATTGAGAATACGTAAAGCTTTATATCTCCCTTAATTATGAACATAAATCATTAAAACTTGGTATGTAGCTTCACCTGGTTGAGTTATATTGATAATTGCAAAAAAACATATTTTTATCGTCCTTGTTGCAGCAAACCTGCGTTCTCAATCCTAATGTTATTCTTACGGAGAATAAATAAAATGCTATATATCAGTTATTTATTTATGTATTTTTATGAAACTTAGTAAGTGGCTTTATGTGGTAGTAAGAAATAAATTCATGCATAGGAAATTCGCTGAGTACGCAGGTTTGCTGCGACGGGGGTATTTATTTATTCATGAAACCTCTCCAACTCATCAACTCCCCGATTAATGTGGAGTTGAAACGGTAACAGAAGGGCGTTACCATTCCAGTAGCCTTTTTAATTATGTTTGAAACCTCTCCACCTCATCCTTTCCCATCCCTCATCCTCCCCCTCACAAACAGGTTTAATTCGTTTTAATGTGGAGTTTAAACTGATTAGAGAATGGTGTTACCATCCCAGTAGTCAGTAAAATGTTTTATTTATGAATCATCTGTTCTTGCTGTTGTGCTACATATTTATTTTGTTATTCCGTAACCAACGTGGCAACCCATAAAGCCAATGTTATTTTTTTCAAATTAAAATTTCTCCATTTCTCAGAAACTAATGTAAGTTACGATAGTATTGTGCACATCTACAGAAAAATACATTTCTAACGGTGTGATTAGATTTTTCCTACGATGCGCACGAGCTGAGAAAAACGTACGACAAAAATCATGCCTATTAATAATATAGATATATTTTTCAAGGAATCAATCACATTTAAAATTGATGCAGATGAAACACTACTAAAATAATTTTTCACCGTATTTGTCAATGAACAAATACACACCAATGGACAACATTAAACTTACTACAAGCACTTGTATCTTTCTCCATACATTAATTTAATGGTCGTTTTAGAAACAAGTCAACTGGCTGGTAAAGCTAGATACAAGAATTATTATCTATTTATTTAAATGAATAAACCAATTTTTTGATGAGGCTACCGGAAAAAATTATGATGTTCAAAATGATCATATATGTATTATTTGAAAGCCCTTAACCAAACAGCAATAAAGCACATTTGTTGGTATGAGTTGTGGGGGATTTGTGCCATTTGGAAATACACGTCTCCACTCCCTGCAATTTCAAAGTTCTAATGTTAATCTGATGGAATAATAGGGATCAATTTGAAAGAGTATTCAATAGTTTTTATAGTAAAAAAGTCACAGCACATTAGCAAGATCAGCTGTCTCAAACTAAATATAAATACCCCCGTCGCAGCAAACCTGCATACTCAGCGAATTTCCAATGCATAATATATGTCTTAATACCACATAAAGCCGCACACCAAGTTTCATAAAAATATAAACACATATAAGCGATTTTAATCATTCTCCATAAGAATAACATTGGTAATGAGCACGTAGGTTTGCTGAAATAAGGAACACAAACAATTGGTTTTTATGCAAATATAAATAGAATGTAACTAGGCGAAGCCACATACCATGTTTCATCAATATTCAATCATAAATAAGCGCTATGTAACATTTTAGTGGTTCTCCATAAGAATAACATGGGGGCTGAGTAAGCAGGTTTGCTGCAACAAGGAAAAATGGGTTTTTATGCAATTATCAATATAATTTAACCAAGTGAAGCTACATACCAAGTTTTATTAATTTATGTTCATAATTAAGGGAGTCAATACATCTGACTTATTCTCCATAAGAATAACATGGGGGCTGACTACGCAGGTTTGCTGCTAAGGGAATAATAAAAAAAAAACTCAATTTTTTGTGCAAATATCAATATACCAGTACTACGTGAAGCCACATAACAAGTTTCATCAACATACATTCATAAATAATCGAGATATCAAATTTTATTTATTCTCCATAAGGATAACATTGGACAACGTACTGTGTTTAGTACTTTGAATATCTCAGCAACGGTTGGACGTAGAATGGAAATTTAAACACCAAAATGATTGTTTTGTGGAACTGAACAGATTAATAAAAGCAAATGTGAAGTTTACATTAAAATAAACTGAGGAAAAGCCAAAAACTGTTTTCCCATAAGATTAACATGGGAGATTTTATGAGTACGTTTTTTGGATTTTCTCTGCAACCACTTAACGTAGGTTAATAATTCAAAATACCATATTATTTGTTTTTTTAAGCTCTATAACATGGTCAAAACCAAAATTAAGTTTTTTAAACATTTTAGGGTGAAAAATGCAAAAAACTGATTTTTGGTCAATTTAAAAACCCCATAAACCCCCCTTCCCATGGTCCGATTTTTTTGGTTTTCGAACTTAAAGTCATAAATGTTACTCTCCACATTTGTGCCAAATTTCATCAAAATCGGGCGCTTCTTTCAAAAGTTATCGTGGTAACGGACACACACACACACACATATATATATATATATATATATATATATATATATATATATATATATATATATACATATATATAAATTTGAACGAATAGTGTTTTTGGCATCTGGGGACCTCAAAACAAAAAGTTATCATGGTCTGGGGCTTAAGTCTTACCATGAGACCTACGGTAATAGCTTCTTCCCTATAGGGGAAATTCGCTAAAACCTTATTGTACATATAGAAAATTCCATTTTAAATAACAGATATTTTAAGTCTTAAGTTGTAAATATATATTAAATACTCTAGAAATATATGAAATTACCGAACTATTGTGCATGATAAATTTATTCACCATAGGATAATTTGTGTGATGTGGTTTAATCTTTGACACAGTTTGCCATTCCAACATAGTCTGAAAAGTGGAGTACAGACCACCACTGGTCTGGTCTGGTCTGGTCTGGTCTGGTCTGGTCTGGTCTGGTCTGGTCTGGTCTGGTTAGGCCTAGTGATGGCACTGCAGCTCGAAATCATAAAGGACTAATAAGCCTAAAAGCAAATAATAAGGTTCGAAATGTAAGGACTAATTGAATGTATTATATTTAAGGTGAGAATTCTCATGTTGTCCGGCAACGAGGAGAAAGGAATCGGTTTCCAAGTATTTTTCTCTGGAAAGTTCCATTATTCAATTCTTCTATTCTAGAGTCTTCTATCATACTCGAGCTATATGCAGGTAGGCAGGGTGGGGGTGGGGGTGACCAAAGGTTAAAGGGGTTCCGGTTACTGACTAATTGCTAACTGAACTTGCCGCTGATTGCAATTCTGGGGCAACACAGTAACAGTTTAATTGCTGTATCCGTGTGGAAGGGAGCTCCTGAGTTTCCACTATCATTGGGGACATATATCGTTGAGGAAAAAGGGACAAACAATAAAACAAACCAACAAATGCGGTTTTCACCAAAATAAACTGTGAATAAGATGAATACTTATACGTAACATTAACATTCTAAATTTTTTTCAATTAAATTCAGAAAACAAATTTTTACATCATGGTCGTATTCAATAATATAGTTGGCGCATAATCTACATTTAATTTATTCGTCATATGGACCTAACATATCATGAAAAATAATCAGAAAAGGTTTTTGGGAAATAATTAGCGTAATATTACAATATTTTTGACGCACAATGCAATGTTTCATTATAATCATTACAGGAATATTACAGAACACCTTGTGCACATAACTGAAAGGACAAAACAGGCAGGCCGTGACAGGATATCGATCCTGGCACATTACGTAATGTTATCTTAGCACATTGCAGACCGTGTATTGTTCAAATTATGAAAAACTGATTAAACTATGAACGATGGATCTGTAATTTAATTGGATTCTATATAGCATTTTCAAAGCGCCTATGGTGTTATTATAGGTGGCACATAACGTAATGTAGTACTGAAACATCAAATGTATACAGGGTGTTTAAAAATTCTTTACACAACCTTCAGGAACAAAGAAAAAAAGTGTAATTTAAGATAGATCTATCTCTCTCTGTTTCCCGTGTATGTGTATATCTTTTTAATGATTTTTTTAATCATACCTGAGGAACAACTTTTGATATTGATTTGAAATGTGTTTACATTTTAGTATTGTTTAAGGCTAATTTGTTTTTTGTTTTATTTAAAGTGTACAGCTGCTACCGTTTCAAAACGGCGCGGCCTTAAATTACTTTCAGCTTAATCTTTAAATAATTTCTTTATTAGCATGATACGAGTTGTTACAACTAAACAGGATGAATAAAGTACGTCTTACAACACTATAAAGTACTGTACTTACTGTACTATACTGTACTTCCATACATGACGGTAAAATATACACAAAAGATGGTACAAGGCGATCGATTTCAACCAGTTACACCGGTCATCATCAGGCCCAATCAGAGAATGACAGAAACCGCTATTGACCTGTGCGGTGAACTTAATTCAGCGAGGTACCGAAACCGCATTAGTCACATGTGCAAGCCAGAGGTGACCGCTCATGATCTTACAGGAGTCGGCCGGGACCGGGATCGAACCAGCCACGTCTGACTTACTGGTCAGGCACTTTACCTCTGAGCTACCGCATCCGTTATGGTCAATAAAATATTCATACTATCTTTTTTGGCAAGAAATGTTACATCATTTATGTATCTAAAATATATTTTATCAAATTCTCCGCGTTTAAGCTTTAATTAATAGCAAATAATAACTCATTTTGAAATGAAGATAGAAACGGGAATATTCATAATACAATAATAATACGCGTGTCTTGTTTCAAGTCAACATCGCAGGTAGATATAAGATATAATTTTTTAATCTAAAAACATATACAGACACAAAGATGGAAAACGTCGAGGGATAAACCAAATGTTTATGTTAAACTTGTTGTATCTATTGACCAAGAAACAACATGCTGAAGTTTGTGTAGAGAGTGGCGTATTAAAATACTTTAACCCAACAACATTTATACTAACATAAGCTTTTGAGAAACATATTTGTTAGCTGAAACGAATTATCTCGTTTAAAATCAATTGTGTGGACGAGAGACCGATAAAATGCTGGGGCAAACAGTAAAGTACAAACATTTATTTGCGACCCCATCTCCTCTATGTTTGTTTTTAAATCACTGGGAGACATAATGATTCTTTTTAACTGAACCATTAGGCTAAAACCGATTTAAATGTTTATACAGTTTAACCTCTCTAGTTCTAAATAGGGAAAGATTATTTTACAAATGAATCTACTTTGTCTTATTTAAACTTCAAACTGTAGAGGTTAGTTGGGATAAAATTATAATATCGAAATAGGAAATCACTATAAAATGGGACTAGGAAAGAAAATATTTATTCATAATTTGCCTCCTGTATTGAAAATTGTCAGTAATAGGTTACGTATCTTATACGTCGTCAATCCTGAATTACTAGAGCCTAATAGATAACTAGTTTCGCGACTGTTAAATTTATAAATTAAATTAAATTGAAACATACGTAGCCGTTTTCAAACATCATAAAAATTCACATGACAAACAAACACACAGACGAGGTGAAGAACAGAAAATAAATAAAAATATATTACACTTAGAGTGGCCGGCCAAGGAAAATATTTGAGGGAACCCGAACACAGTCCCGAAATTAGTCATCTACTAGTAATCCACTATATAGGACAGATAAGATACGTAACCTATTACTTCAAAGAAGATATGTATATGAATATGCTTAAATAAACGACATACCTAGTTAGATAGAAGGGTCTTTCAGCTAGATGAACATTAAGGAGCTTTTACAAGACAATTTCAATTTTAAATTCACATAACTTTCATTCTACGAAAAATATAATGTTTTTTGATAACATTTTGATTATTTCAGGTTCTAAACCCCTCAAACGTACATCAAATCACTTCTTGCGCGAATGTGATGTCAACATTTTTGACAGATTCTAGATAGAACAGTAACAATTGCATTCCTTCTTTTCTAGTATACTGCTTTGAACAATGTAATGATCTATTAAGAGCTGTTCATCCCTTTCTATATTCCGGGGAGGTGTCAGTTGTGAAGGGGATGAAACATTGCCCTTGTAACCTTATCAGATGATGGACCAATCATAGTGCACGACTGGCCAGGTAACAGACTCACCGGGTCATCTGTCATGTAAATCACCCACTAAATCACATTCAAAGCATCACCCTATTCAACTACTCTTCGCCATGATAGGGTGACATTATACCTCATATATATTAAGAGTATATGAGGTGCTAGGACGATAAGTACACTCAGTCATGCCAAGAGAAATGCGACACCAGAAATATATTGGTCCTGAACCAACTAACATACTTAGTAGAGAATTTGCTTTGAATAATATATTATGTGTTATGAGTCAATTATATTGAATTGTATTCAAATCCATAATTATATCAGACGGTTTACAATTTCTGTTATAGATAAGGATATTTTAAAGAAGTAAACTGTAGATAGTAAATCAAACACCTGGTGTAATTAATACTTATGTCAAGTGTTATATACTCCATGTAGTTAACATAGTTTATTTCAATTTTTAAATATGCGGTCAAACACTGGTGACTATGCGATAGATAATCAACTCGGTCTCACACTACTCGCGAACAGGCCTGAACATTCGGCCATTCTCCCGAATGTTCACTGAACATTCCGTCCCGTATGTATTCAAAAGTTCGTGCAGCTCTCACACTTCTCGCGATTACTCCGAACATTCGGACTTCAGCCGAATGTCCAGGCGTGTTCGCGAGAAATGTGGGACCGCCTTCAACGTCTCAGAATGTTCGTAAAGAAGGATGATGGATGTTCGCTGAGTGGTGTGGTGAATATAAAATACTGGCAACGGGCAGTTCGACCAGTCGTGTCAGCAACTGGTGAAAAAGCGATGCGAAATAAGCGTCTTCCATCAAGTTTTCCAACACGGGGCCCTCAAATACTATGAATATGCAATACCAGCTGTCTTTGTGTGCTCAGTCTGCATTCTCTTGAACCCAGTAAAGTTAGCATCAAATTAACAGGTTCTTGTACAAAATACACTGTGTTTGATAACATATATTACAACTCATGTGCTACGTCAGTGTAAATTACAATATCTATATAATTAATAAACATAGTTTGTTTGTTGTATATACAGTTTGAAAATGTGTAATGTGTGTTGGCTTACAGAGAGAGAAACATAAATTAATTAATTCTTTGATTTTTTCCTTGCTAATATTATTAAAGCTTCTCCATCTGATGTATATGGATAAACTCAAAAATTGTATTTTGTTTATAGCGTTTTTTTCTCCAATTCTTGCTATGAATGACGCGACGTGTAAAATAACAAGGTAGTAATATAATAGGTATCTTTCTTACTATGACAAAGTGGACATACTGAATGTATCAGCTCTAAACCAACGTTAGAAAATGAAAAGGGCGAGGTCTGATCCATAACCAAACCAGACGGAAATAATTTAACTTATTTAAACGCACTTGGGCTTCCACTTGTCCTATGGTTGCGTGTCCTAACGTTACGAAAAATAATATGAGCATTAATTATAACTAAGGATCACACATGATAACAACAAATTAGAGAATACTTTCTGTCAACTATTAAATATCTAATTTCTGTTCAAATTATATTGTATAAATATTCAATATTAATATTTTGAATAGGCGTTAAATGAGAATTTCTACAAAATTCATGGTTTAAACTAGTTATCTAGGTAAATTCATGGCGGTATGGGATTGTAGTGATTGTGTTATTAATTAATCTTGATTGGCTACTCATCACCAGAAAATAAAAACACTTTAATTAGTAAAAAGTGATATATTTCGATCCTCTGTCGACCTTCATCGTCAGTCATATACTAGAAGGTAAACAAACATTGACAAATGGATAAAAACACTCTGTTAAATTAAATATTATGAGGTAGGTTCAAAGTTACTAAATAATTTGTCGATATATATATATATATATATATATCAAATAAAATTATAAACAAATTTGTTTTGGACGCTTAGTTTAATCTAACATTAAAGAAGCTGCTTGCATGCTAATAGAAGAAAATCCTATATGCTAATAGAAGAAACCTAACACCACAGTTAGTAGAATGCAAAATGAAATAAAGAAGAGGATACAATGTTCTGAAGTACTAAACTAAACGTCCAAAACAAATTTTTATAATTTTATTTTATATATATCGACAAATTATTTAGGACATTATAACCTACCTCATAATAGTTCATTTTTCAGCGGTTTTTATACATTTGTCAATAAACCTTCTAGTATATGACTACGATGAACCTCGTCAGAGTATCGAAATATATCACTTTTTACTAATTAAAGTGTCTTTATTTTCTGGTGATGAGTAGCCAATCAAGGTTAATTATCTAGGTAATTTAATAAACATTAGACCTTAAGTAATCTTTTAGTAATTTATTGAAATTGATATCCATGTCAATAATAATATGGAAGAGAAGAGAATTGACAAAACAAAGTTGTATAAAAGTCTGTTCAATAATGTTCTCTTCCAACATTATTTATAACCTGTTGACCGAATGTTTTCAGTGCACAAATGTTAAACGGGACGGTAAAACGCTGAACAGGGTGCTGTAATGATAAGTAAACACGATGTTGGGTCCTGAATGATGTATTCGTTTCCTACATTCTCAGTTTTGTACTGTAACACATGTCGTTTTGAGTCCACCAATAGCCAATTTTCAAAGTTTAATGGCTCTATGTGTTTGTAACAGACACGAAAAATTATATTTGTAATTACAAACATTCAATTGTTTTTTTTTAAATGGCCAATATTTTGTGAACGAATGAGAATAATGCATTGTAGCGTTGTATTCGGCATAGAAATATCGTTTGAAATCATGTGTCAGAACACAATTCTTAGTTTTCCATGATCTCCTATCAATATTGGCGGTCCAAGATGGTAGCCGATAGTTTAAAATTGCTCTAAAATTAATCTATTGCTGAATCTATCGGTGGTGTGCAGGGGCCCATAGTTGTACAAAGGTAGAACCGATTAGGGGGTGATGATTTAAAACTTACATTGATCTGTATTGCTAATGTAAAAATAGCATATTGTTGTTAGTAGGGGGCAAAGACCGATTCAAAACCAGCACAGGCGCGGTGAGGAGCAAGTGAGGAGCCCCCCCCCCCCCAGCCGGCAGCAGCACGCAGGTGAGGAGCCCCCCCCCCGTGACGTCAGCCCCCCCCCCCGGCAGCAGCACGCAGGTGAGGAGCCCCCCCCCCGGCAGCAGCACGCAGGTGAGGAGCCCCCCCCCCCCGGCCGCCAACGGCACTTTTCGTGATGACCTTGAACATGAGGAAAAAACTTTCGAAAATTAATAACTAGCCTATTTATCCACCGATTCCCACGGGACTTTTTCCAGAGTGTAGGCCTATCCCCAAGGAAGCTAATGACGTAAGAACCCCATAGATCCACCATTAAACAAGGCCGCTATTAATTTAAAACCGCGTTTTCCTTATGGGATATCAGCTGTTTACCAACCGATTTTGACGAAACCTCACCACATGTCGGGCCGTGACCTAAGAAAACCATCGCTTAGAGAAAATTGAAAATCCACTGTTAAACGGGCCCGCTATTAATTTTTAAACGTGTTTTCCTTATAGGATCTCGGCTGTTTACCGACCGGTTTTGATGAAACCTCACCACATGTTGGGCAGCGGCCTAAGTAAACCATCGCTTAAAGAATATTGAAAATCCACCGTAAACGGGCCCGCTATTAATTTTTAAACGTGTTTTCCTTATAGGATCTCGGCTGTTTACCGACCGATTTTGATGAAACTTCACCGCATGTTGGGCAGCGGTCTAAGTAAACCATCGCTTAAAGAATATTGAAAATCCACCGTAAACGGGCCCGCTATTAATTTTCAAACGTGTTTTCCTTATGGGATCTCGGCTGCTTGCCGACCGAATTTGATGTGACTTCGTTACACGTTGTATGCCGGCTTGACTAAGCCAAACTGCGAGCGGCTCCGTGGAGTCACGTGTCGAGGCGCGTGCTAGGGCCTACGTGACTGCCCGGGGCTGTTTACTCATCAGCGGCCTTCCAGACCCCTCATCACTCCCACACTCCTCCGTTCTAGAAGGTTCCGACAAGTGTGTTGCATGAGGCCTCCTGACTGGAGTGCTCCCCGTTAGCGAAAGACCACCTCTCACGTTTCTGGAAGCTTCTAGAAGGTTCGCTGAAGCGTGCAACCTGGGTATAAAACCGAGGCAGAGCCGCGCGCGCGACCTCAGTGTTGTTCGAGACGTCACCATGAACGGAAACGGAGTCAGCGCAGCCGAAGTGGACCAAACGATCCGCTCCTTCCTAGAGGAGCTGAACGCAATGAACGATGAGAACGCCAACGCACCGCCAGTTCAGCAGGGATGTGCGTCAAAGAAGAAAAAGCTCGATGGGTGGACTGTAAAGAGGAAGGAAGTGCCTATCGATTCCCCGACACTGTGCTGGTCCGCTGGCGGATATCAGTACACTGTGAAGAATCCTACCAACAGCGGTAATGTACTGTTGAAGATGAATGTGTTCAAAGGAGGTCGCCCCACGTTCAGTTGCGGCTTGTATTTGGACGAGGAGGGAAACGATGAAATCTGCATATGTCTAGAGGACCTGCTATCCAGATTACAAAACCTATGGTTGGCAAATAGCGAGACGGGAGAGACAAGATACGACGGGATCACTAGGACCGCTACTCCTCTACCCACCTGGCGAAAGACCGATTGCGTCATCTCAGGGAAAACCAAGAGGAGCGCACACTCCAAGCGCGCTACCCAGTAAACGAGAGAGCGTGGAAAATTCCACTAAGCAGTTAATAACCGAGATGCTTCTAGAACAATCCACTTGTTTACGCAGTAAAGCTTTCCATTACGTCATCCTTCCTGGAATTGAGCGTGGAAACTTCCACTAAGCAGTTAATAACCGAGATGCTTCTAGAACAATCCACTTGTTTACGCAGTAAAGCTTTCCATTACATCACCCTTCCTGAAATTGAGCGATTAACTATGTCATCATGTTGTTGATACGCGCGAGTCGGCACGTAGACACCGCCAATAAAAGGCGACTCGGTGGCGAGAGCCAGTCATTCTGCATCCAGCCGCTGCGCCATGCTCAACACGGACCAGAAGATGGACCTCAGGACAGCCCTCAACAGCTGCAAGGCCGCGGGTTACACTCGCATTGCAGATCTGCGGGACAACGCGGTGTACCCGATCCGCTCATTCGAGCGGGTGGACACACCGTACGGTGAGGCAGTGATGGCCACCTTGGAGGGTCTCGTCGGCGATGACCCGATCCGGATTTACATGCCCCGGCGGTACCTCACGGTCCTGGACGACAACACCATCTCCCAGTACAACGTTGGCGTGGTGCCGAGGACGAGCCTTGTAAAGAGGAGCGGCCCTCCTGGCAGCAAACTTCCTTTCCTGGAATTTGTATAAATAAATGGTATTTCCTATTCCCTTATTTCCTTCAATATATAAAAAATAAAAATAAATAAAAAGAAGCAAGAAAAAGAACCTTTAGTTACAAGAGCCGAGGTGGCGGTGCATGGCAGTCAGTAGACGCCATGGACTTGAGGTGGAAACACCCGTTCACCGCCATCGTGGCCGGGCCCTCAGGCAGCGGCAAGTCGCACTTCGTGGCTCGCTTCATAGAGCACGCCGACCGCATGTGCGATACGCGGTTCGCCCGCATCACTTGGCACTATGGCAGCGGTGGTGGCGGTGGCAAGAGCCGTGCGGACTCTGCCGTGCGCTACGTAGCCGGCCTGCCAGACCTGGACGACTATGACGGTAGCGAGCCCGCCTTGGTTATCGTCGATGACATGATGCGTGAGGCTGGCTCCGGCGTGGCGGACCTGTTCACCAAGGGCTCGCACCACCGCAACATGAGCGTGTTCTTCATCACGCAAAACCTGTTTCACCAGGGCAGGGGCCAGCGCGACATATCGCTGAACGCCCACTACATAGTGTGCTTCAAGAATCCCAGGGATCGTGCTCAGATCAAACACTTGGCTCGCCAAGTATACCCGGAAAACCCCAAATTCGTGGAGGAGGCTTACGCGGACGCCACGCGTGATCCGCACGCCTACCTGCTCATAGACTTGAAACAGTCCACGCCTGAAGAGATGCGCGTACGTTCAACCATTTTCCCAGACGATCCGGTGAACTACGTGTACCTGCCCAAGAAGAAGTGATAAATAGGCCGAGCGCGCGCCAGCGTCAGTCATCATGTCACACCGTGTGAAGAAGGACGCGGCACTGCTGAGGGCCCTAATACACGCTACGCCCAAAGAACGCAAGGCCCTGTTAAAAGCGTGCGACAAGAGTCGCATCAAGTCGTTGTGCGAGTGCGCGTATAACGTGCTACGCGGAAACGTACCGCTTTCCCCCTGTCTCAAACGTAAATTGAGCAAACACAAACAGGCGCTCAGACGGCTGGTGAAACGCGGCGAGGGTTGGACCAAGAAGCGACACTACCTCGTCCAACGGGGCGGAGGGATCCTCCTACCTCTGCTGTTGAACGCTGTTCTGCCCGTTCTAGCGCAGAAGCTAATCGGACATGGAGTACGCTAGGAAAATGGTGGTTGTACCGCAGGAGCTCATCGAGAGATTGCGAGAAGGACCGGGACCAGGGTCGGAGCCAAGAGGAGGAGCAGGTAGCGCCAATAAGCCAGCCAGCCTGGACGCTGAGATGCATCGCATATTGAGCGACAAGCGGCTGGACGATACGGAGAAATGGAAACAATATCAGCAGGTGTTACAGCGGTTCCTGCACTTTTCCGCGGCTAAACGTCAACCCATAGGTCTGTCAATCATCGAGGGTGAGGAGAGGGAGGAGGAAGCGGCAGGGGGTCCGAGTCAGATGAAGCGCGAGTCTAGCGCCTCGGCGGAGGAGGACATTGTGGAATCGTTCTCAAAAATCTACAGGTCGGTGGCGCGCAACTTGTTGCGATTCATGACCCGTCAAGGCAGCCCCATCGCCTGGGACGCCAGTGGGGCGGTGTACGTGAACAAGGTGAAGATCCCCGATTCCAATATAGTGGACATCGCGCACAGCATAGTGAGAGCGCGAAGGGCGGACCGATTGCCTACCGGCTGGCATCAAGTGATGGCCGCCTTGAAGGACATGAACGTGCCCAAAGAATACGTGAGCAATCCCACGGCGTTGCGTTACTTAGGCGTGGGACTGGACTCGGCATCGAGCCCCTGGGGAGACACGACGACAGCCTCATCGACACCCCTCTCACCGAGGTTGACGCCGATACTGGACCGCCTGAGACCGCGACCCCCAGCGGCCCGAAGAAGGATAATAACCGAGGAACCCGACCGGGAATCGTCATTGGACAACTGGGAGCCGTTCACACCGTAATGGAGAAGTTGTACTACGACCCGAGCCAGCCCGGTTCCCTCGGCGGGGTGGCCGCCCTGGCCAGAGCCGCGCGCCTACCGAAACGTCGGGTAGCCGACTGGCTGCGCGCCCAGGACACCTACACGCTGCACAAGCCTGCGCGCAAGCGGTTTCCACGCAACCGCTACGTCGTGTTCGGGCCTCGGGAGCTGTGGCAGGCGGACCTGAACGACATGCGCGGCCTGAGCCGGTACAACGACGGAGTCAACTACCTGCTGACTGTGATAGACGTATTCAGTAAGCGGCTGTTCGCGGTACCACTGAAGAGGAAAAGCGGGCCTGAGGTGGCTGCAGCGTTCGAGAGGATATTCGCTGAGGCGACTCCCCGCTGCCTACAGACCGACAAGGGGACGGAGTTCACCGGGGCCGCGACCAAGCGAGTGTTCAAGAGTCACGGTATAAACTACTTCACCACGCAGAACCCCGACGTGAAGGCGGCGGTGGTGGAGCGAGTCAACCGCACGCTCAAGAACCGCATGTGGCGCTACCTGACCTACAAAAACACGTATCGCTACGTGGACGTGTTGGACAGGCTTGTGGACGCCTACAACCGCAGTCCGCACAGGAGCCTGGGTGGTGGCCTACGACCCGTGGACGCGGACAGCGGCGATGGTCAAACGGTGTACAAGGTGTGGCGTCACATGTATGGAAAGGCGATCTGGCGACACAAGCCCAGGTTCGAGCCTGGTGACACGGTGCGCATAGCCAAGGAGAAGGGCACGTTCGCCAAAGGTTATGAGACCAACTGGAGTAAGGAGCTGTTTGTGGTGGATCACGTATACGGGTCGCATCCTCTACCATTGTACGTGCTGCGAGACCTGAACGGGACGCCGCTGGAAGGGCGCTTCTACGAGCATGAGATGCAAAAGGTAACGATGGCCCCGGACCGCCTGTACCAAATAGATAAAATACTGGACACTAAAGGGCGAGGCTCCAGTAAGCGCTACCTAGTCAAGTGGGTCGGTTACGGAGAGGACTTCAACTCGTGGGTACCTGCATCTGAAGTGCAACAGCTGCGATGACGAGGCACGACCAGTTTTACCTGACGTTGCCCAGTAACAGTTCAATGAAGTACTATCCCAACAACATGGTGACAAACTACACGACCCATCTACCCTCGACCGTTGATCTGTCAGACGGCGAGTGGGAGGTCGCTCTGGCGGAGGCGCACTACCCCTTCTCTTTTCTGACCGTCGGTGAGGGAACCTACATCAAACTAGTGCTGGGAATGAGGGACTCGAAAGGCGGGTTGGCCGTGGTGGACAAGTTGTTAATCAAAGTGGAGCCGGGCAATTACAGTAGTACCGAGGAACTCGTGCACGCAATCAACAACCACCCTCAAATGAAGAGTAACCTGTGCACCTTCTCGTATGACGAGAGGTCCTCCAGGGTGGAATTGATGTCGACGTCTTCAGCCGTTCAGAGCCTCAAACTGAGCCCCAGTTTGGCGCTACAGTTTGGCTACGAGGTGGATACGGATATCGTCAAGCGTCACAGGTCCGTGAGGCCGACTAACCTCTTCGCCGGTCTACCATCACACATGTACGTGTATTGCGACCTGGTGGAACCCCAACTGGTGGGCGACGCTGTGGCGCCACTACTGAAGATCCTCAACATCGACATCAGGAATTACACGTACGGTGCCAACACGACAGTGTATATAATAGACCCGCACTACGTGCCGGTGATTAAAACCTCATTCGAGAGCGTGGAAATCGATTTAAGGGACAACCAAGGGCGACACTTGCCATTCCACTTCGGGACCACGTGTATGAAGCTTCATTTCAGGAAAGAGAGGCAGCGGCAATGAATCCGAGCGATCCCTATCTGGCGTATTACCGCCACCAGCAGGCGGGCCATGGCGTATCCTCCGTATTCAGAGGAGCCGCTTTCCAACGCGGACACGGCATCACCAGTTTCCTAGGCGGGCTGATGCGTACAGTGGTCCCGTTGATCAGATCCGGCGCATCGGCGCTGGGCAAGGAGGCGCTGAGGTCCGGTGTGGGCTTCTTGGGCGACGTGGCGGCGGGCACAGCCAACCCCCGAGTCGCAGCCAACGCCCGACTCAGACAGTTTACCGGGTCGCTGAAACGCAGGGCTGATGAAAAACTGGATCGCGTGCTGAGCGGTGGTGGTGCCTATAAGAAGAGGCGTGTATAGCAGGTTACTCCTCAGTCTCTAGCGAAACTCCTCGGAGCGAGGAAGAAGAGCGCTGCCCCCAAGAGGAAGCCCGCAAAACGTGTCGCTAAGAAGAGGAGAAGCAAGAAGAGCAAGAGTACCGTGAAGGACATTTTTGGATAATGGCGTTTCTACATCAGAAGTCGTGCGAGTGTGTCAAGACCGAGTTGGACCTGTTCTCGCTACCGCCCACGCAGACCAGTATAGAGAGTGGTAAATGGGTGCAGTACAAGCCCATCTCCTCCCTGACAGACGACTCACCCGTTGAGTTCATAGTTCCGGGTCACGGGGACGAGTACACGGATCTGTCACAGACGCTACTGCATGTGAAGGCTACCATTAGAACGGCTAATGGAGGCGCTGTAACGGGTGATCAAGCGATAAAAGAGGTGGGTCCGATTAACAACTGGCTGCACTCGCTGTTCAGTCAAGTGGACCTGTACCTGAACAACAAACTGGTGTCTCCTCAGAACAACACGTATGCCTATCGCGCCTACCTGGAGAACCTGTTGTCCTATGGCGGTGATGCCAAGACATCGCACCTCACCGCGGAGTTGTTCTACGAGGACTATGCCGGGTACATGGAGAATACTGAGGAGGATAATGCCGGGCTCAAGAACCGGAGGGAGTTTGTCAAGGCCAGCCGGTACGCGGACATGGTCGGACATCTGCACGTTGACCTGTGCAACCAGGAGAAGTTCATGTTAAACGGCGTGGAGATGCGCTTTCGCCTGATCAGGTCAAAGAACTCATTCTCCATCATGTCCAAAACCGTGACAGACTATAAAGTGGACATCGCCGAAGTCAACCTGTTTATGCGCCGCTGTAAGATCAACCCGAGCGTGCTGTTGGCTCACAGCAGGACGCTGGAGTCGGGCACAGCCAAATATCCCATTACGCGCGTGGAAGTGAAATCCTTCACACTACCCTCCGGTATCAGCAGCAAGACTCTGGACAGTGTGTTTCTGGGTCAACTGCCGAAACGCATTATAGTTGGCCTGGTCAGCAATCAGGCGTTCAACGGGGACTACAAGAAGAACCCGTTCAACTTCACCCACAGCCACGTGAACTTCTTCGCGCTGTACATAGACGGTGAGCAAGTGCCATGTAAGCCGCTTCAACCGGATTACACGTTCGGTCAGGAGTTGTGCGTGCTCGCCTACCACACGCTGTACACCGGCACCGGCATCAATTTCTCAGACTGCGGTAACGAAGTCAGTCGCAACGAATACCCCTACGGATACTGCCTGATGGCGTTTGATCTGACGCCCGATATGGCGGCCTCTCAATCCAGCCACTGGAACCTGGTGCGTAACGGTAACCTGCGCATAGAGATTGGGTTCTCCGAAGCCTTGGCGGAGGCGTTCAACTGCATAGTGTACGCCGAGTTGGACAACGTCGTGGAGGTGGACCGTCATCGCAACGTCACAGTCGACTTTGGCGGGTAAACGAGTTGCCGCGCGCTCAAGGTCACCGCGGACCGTGATGGCGGCGCGCGCACCCAAGGTTTTCCCGCTAGGCGCGCTCCCGCCAGTGCTCAGTCGAGTTCAGTCAGCCGTACGGGATGGACGTGCCGCCACCGATCTACAACGAGCCACCGCCAGCGCGCTGTCATCACGGAAGCGTGGTGATGGATATGCAGTGTTTTAAAGACAGTGATAATGACTTTCTACTGAAAGAGGTTTGCGTGGTGGACGTGACTACCGGCACGCTGCTCCTACATCACATCGCCCGCCCACCCTTCAGTAAGGACCTCCTGACTTCCGAGAAACAGCGCGAGAGCGTCTGGATCACTCGCCACTGCCACGGCTTGGAGTGGGACCAGGGGGGCATCGCGTACGTCGCCCTGCTGGACAAGCTGCGCTCCTGCCTCATCCACCGCCCCTTGGTCTACGTCAAGGGGTCGCAGAAGAGGGACTTTGTACAACGTCACCTCATAACCGGGCCCGCCGCCACCACCGCTCAGGACATGGAGGATCTGGGCTGCGGGTCGCTCAACGGTCCGCCCACCTACAGGACCCTACGCTGTCGCCACCATAAGAGCTCCCACAACCGTTGCGCCCTTCATAACTGCATAGTATTGCGGGACTGGCTTGTGGTTAATGATAGACTGGAGTCGTCCGCCTCGAGCTGCCTGTGTTGCTTCCGTCCACGATGAATACCGTTCAGATCAGAGAATGCCTGGCGAGGATCCCCGGACTGAGGAACGTCGCGGTCTACGCCTCTGACCAACTACCGGACGCGCCAGTCAAGCCTCTGACCGCCATCATATCCAACACAGTGGCGCACACCGAGAGCGGTGAACACTGGGTGGCGTTTTACTGCTCGGAAGAGGACAGACTCGAGTACCTGGACAGCTACGGGAGGCCGCCATACCAGGCCGACTTTCAAAGGTTCCTGAGGCGCAATCCTCATCACCGCCTCTACGTCTACAACAGGTATCGACTCCAGGGCTACGATACTTCTGTTTGCGGTTACTACTGCCTCACTTACCTGTACTGCCGGGCTGTTCTCCGCACGTCACTCAGCGACTACGTCCAGCTCTTCGACTTCACCGCTCCCACTGTCAACGACGCTCTGGTCCGCAGGCTCTTCCACTCCATATTCGCTTAAAACTAGTTTGTAAGGTTTTTGTAGTATGTAACCTTATTACTGTACAATACATGCCTCATAATGATAAAGCTTGTGTTTTCATTTCTCCTTTCTCCTTACTAAATTTTAAAAATAAATTAGCAAAACTGAGGCAGCGGGGCTGGACCTCAGGTTTATATACCAGCGGCGTGTGTCACTGGCTGAGCCCCCGCCAAGCGGCAGTGAAGGCCGCCAAAGAGGGCGCGCCACAAGACCCCTCGGGCATCAGCAAACCACTTAGCAACTCAAGGGTGCAACCTCGAGCGTCAGCAAGCCGCTGATCAATTCAAGGGTGCAACCTCGAGCGTCAGCAGACCGCTAAGTAATTCCTTCCTGGGCAACTCCTTCAGGGCCGTCCCCCCGACACGCGCCGCCAACCGCTCCCGGTTGGCGGGGGCTTTTAAGCTGCACGGCCCGGGCCAAACGGCCCATAACGCCTTTCTCACACACATTAAGCCTAACGGCTTTTGAGTGAGCAAAGGGGAGGAAATAAACAACTCAGGTTTGTGCTGTACATAAAGCTATTATATTTTCTTACAAATACTATTTACAAATTTTTCTTAAAATTAATATTAAAACTAAACAGGGAATTCCTCTTCCTCGTCTTCGTCCTGGCGCTCCTCCTCCTCCTCACCGTCCACCTCCATCCGTCGATCTCCTCTCCTGGCTGGCGGTAGTGGCGGGACGTCCTTGTGTCCCCACGGCAGAGTGTGGATGCCGTCGGGGAGGACACACCGCTTGTCGTCAGTCGGGCTGAGGCTCAGCTTGTCCACTTCCACGGTGTAGACCCGGTGCAAGTGAGACTGGAAGCGGACGTTGGTGGTGCGCTTTTGGACCCCGTCAAACAGGCACTCTCTGTAGTCGTCGGGGGTGAGGACATTCTTGACAACGCCCTTTGCCACCCCCTTGGCCCGCTTGAGAGCCTTGCTGCCGCCTGTCGCCGCGTCCTCAATGTCCATAAAGTATAATTTGGACCGCAGGCCGAGGTACTCGAATAAGGACAGGGCGTTGCACTCGTCCTTAAACTTTCCGATGACCTTGGCGTTGACGGGGCTGTAGCAGGGGTGGGACCTCGGATAGCCGCTGGTGTCGAAGTCGTCCAGGTGTTCCTTCATCTCGGCGTAGACGTCCTGGGACACGATGTCAAAGACAAAGCTGTCCGTGTCCATGTAGTCCACGGTGAGGCGGTCACCGTAGCGCTCCTTCATCTTGCGCAGGAACTCGTACATGAGCCACTTGCTCAGCTCCAGGACTGTCATGCCTACGTAGACGGGCTTGTCCAACACGATGTTGACCTTGGACAGATGCACCAGGGCCACGTCCTCCGTGTAGTACGTCCGGTCCAGGAAGTTGGATCTGGCAACGTACTTGGAAAACTTCTCCGGGGTGCACACCAGCTTCACGTTGAGGCGCTTCCGTACATTCTCGATGGTCTTGCCAAAGACCGCGTTGTTCATGAGCTTGAAGAAGTCCTGTTCAAACTTCGTTTTGGCCTTCTTCCGCAGCTCCGTGTTCATCAGGATGTACGGTTCCAACCACCGCGACTGGCGAAAGGAGATCGCCCGATGCACCGCGACCAGCTCCAATCCGTTTTGCAGCGCCTGCTGCAAGACCCTGTAGTGACAGATGTAGTGCGTCTTGTCGTCCAGGGTCGTCAACAGTTTGGGGAACTTGCCTATTGGAGGCCGCTTGGTCTCACAGCAGTAGGGAAGGTCCTTGTGCAGGTCGTGTAGGCGCGCGGGGTAGTGGAGGTCCACCTCCAAGATGTAGCCTCGATCGGCCTCCGCGTCCAGCGCCGCGACGTCCAACGCCTGGATTTCCTCACGGCTGAGCCACTCGAAGTCTCCGGTCGGCAGGCACTGGGACATGGCCCAGCCGTAGAGGTTGTTGGCGTCCAGATACAGGAGGAAGCGCTTAGGCTCGTCCGGGCGGTAGTCCGGGCACCTGTCGTGGTTGGCCTTGGCGTAGCGGGTGATGGCCTGAGAGATGCCTCCCCGGATCCCCTGCTCCACGAACAGGTACATGTCAAAGTCCTGCAGCGTGTCCAGCTCCACACCGCAGGTCTTGAGCATTACGTCCCAGGCGTAGGACGGCAAGGTGTAATAGTGGGCAGGGTCCAGCCCGTACTCTGCCAACGAGGTGTCGCGGAACTGCTCAAAGACATCGGTGAGCAGGGCGATGTCACATCGCAGGTACTTGTCCGCGTAGTCCTTGAGGTGCCGACACTCGAAGGCTCGCCACACGTTGAGGGCGTGCTCGTATTCCTCGTCCTTGACGTCCTCCAGGGTCATGGAGTTCCTGAACGCCTCCTTAGGCGGCAACTCCCTGGTCCTGTACAGCGTGTCGTAGGACGTCACGAAGTCGTAGGGGAACACGCCCTACCTGCGCACCAGGTCGAACAGCCGGTCGTCGGGGAAGCGCTTCTCGTCTCACGCATCCTGTCCGTGGGGAGTCCCGCCGCCAGGTTGGCCAGGCTCATGGACAGGAACCTGTAGGTGTCTAGGAAGCGCACCGCGAAACTGCTCTGTCGTTGGTTGTCCCCGGGCTGACCAAAGTGGAATTGCTTGGTAAAAGCGATGTACCGCTCCTCCGTGTGGGCCAACACGTCCACGTCGCCGGGGTCGATGGCCAGCTCGCGCACTACGAAGTGGGCGTCGTAGTTGGACAGGTTGTGGAAGTAGCAGTTGATGTGTCGCTGCTCCCGGTACCTGAGGTTGCACGAGCGGTGGGCGGCTCCTCGGAACTCGTAGGGCGGGGCGTGATTGTGGTCCCGCACCTTGACGTCCTGGTCCGTGAACTCCTTCCCGCAGAGGTAGCAGTGAGTCGCTGCCAGGTACTCGTCCATCTCCTGCCGGGTCAGAGAAGGGTGCAGAGCTCTCATGCTGAATAGGAACTCCCACAGCGCCAGCACGTCCATCTTCAACCTCTCCATGAAGACCTTGGACGCGTCAGCCCCGAAGTAGACGCGGGGCTCAAACTCCTCCAGGCCGAGCGAGTCCACGATCTGGTAGGCGAAGGCGTACGGGACGTGCAGTTGCAGGGGCCTCGTGCCGGGCGGCGCTTCCGCTGGGTCAACAGCGACGGGCTGCAGAGCACACTCAAAGTCGGCGTAGACGCAAAAGCGCTCGCGCCGAGTGTACTCGGGGTGGGCGAAGCGGATCTGCTGCTTCTTCGACAAGTCCAAGCGGAGGGGGGCCTTGGCGGTGCAGTATCGCATGTGCTCCTCCAGACGCTCGGCACCGGACAGTTGCAGCTTGTTGGGCCGGTTGTCAAAGTAGGCGAAGCATCGCTTACACACGTGGATGGCGTGGCCGTAAGACGTCAGCTGGTGTCGCACTAGCCTACTCATGTTTGCGATGTAGGCGTAGTGACTGTCCCCGCCGGTGGTCACGTACAGCAGGTCCCGGTGATCCTCCAACTCCCGCTTGCAGATCTTCAGCGGGAACACGCGGTCCTGGAACTTTGGCGATCCGTCGGGGCGTCTCCCCACCATAGTGCGCTCGATCCCGTACACGTTGACGCTGATGGGGTTCCTCCTCTCGAAGACCTTAATGTCCTTCACGGCCACGGGGAAGCGTAGGCCGACCCAGTCGTAGCGTGCCATGACGTCCGGTGTGTACGATGCGGGCCTCTCTGGGTGTTGCGCGACGAACTTGGCCAGGACGGCATACGCGAAGCACATGTCATCGACGTTTTGTACGTTGATAACGGCACGCGTCTCGCAGATGGTCCTGGGAAGCTGGACGAACCGGGCTCCGCGTTCTCCCAACGGGGTGTAAAGGTTGATGCGGATCTCCAGGTCGCGTATCCGGAGATAGCTCCACCCGCTGCCCACTAGCAGGCACTGCTCCTTCTCTTCCTCCAGCTTGTGGAAGGAAGCCGATAGGAAGTCCTCCAAGTTGGACGCGGCGGTGAGAGGCACGTTCTTCGTCTTGAAGGCCCGCAGACAGGTGGCTCCGTGAACGTTGGCGAATTCGTATTCCAGGAACATGTTGACCTTGATGTTCGGGTGTCGGGTCCTGACGTCGGCCAGCAGTTCCAGGACGCTGTCGAACAGCAGCACCAGCGCGTCCTTCACGGCCAAGAAGTCCTCCATGGGCCGGGACAGGCCGAAGGTCAGGAGGCGACCGCGGAACGCCCGTTGGATGGGGCGGAACGTGGGTAGTCCGCCACCACCCACCATCCCGTCGGGTGCCGTGCTGGGTCCGGGCTGGGGCTCGCGGCTGGGTCCGGGCTGAGGCTCGTGGCTGGGTCCGGGCTGGGGCTCGCGGCTGGGCCGGGGCTCGGGTGACAGAGTGGGCAGGTGCGGCATCTCGTCCACAACGAGGTTCCTTACGACAGGGCAGTTGTGGGCCTCGTGCCGGTCCCGGTTGTAGCGTCGGGTGAAGCCTCGGTCGCAGTAGGCGCACGCGAACCTCATACCGCGGTGGGCCCTCTCCATGTGCCGCTGGAGGTACGCGGCCCTGCGGAAAAGGGTGCCGCAATCGGGACAGCGGACCTCGTTGGCGTGCACCAGCTGCACATGACGCCGGAGCAAGTCCCCGCGGGAGAATCGCCACCCGCACGCGTCGCACTCGGGCCGTGGGTCTCTGAAGGGTGGCGTTGCAGAGGAGGAGGAGGAAGTTGAAGCAGACGGGCTCGCACCGTGGACCGCTTCCATATGGTGGCGAAGATCCTCGGGACCCGCCAGGGCGACGGAGCACAACGGGCACGGACGGCCTGCGAACAGGAAAAGTCCTATTAGTTACCCTATAAACACGAGGATGAGGAACTATACAGTGGACTGGCGACCTCTTGTTTTCCCCTAGAGTCTGTTTCCTCATCTCAATCGCCAGTTACCCAAACCTGTTAAATACAAGGGTGAGGAGATGGTGGTGAGGAACATGCAGAGGGCTGGCAACCTCTTGTTTACCTCTCGAGTCTGTTTTCTCGTCTTAATTGTCAGTTTACTCAGTCAGGGCCGTTTACTCTCTCATAAAAACAAGTCATTAGTTATCAAAGTCCACGGGCGCGTCGTGACGTCATGGGTGAGGACACCAGGAAACAGCATACTTAATAAATCTACTGGCGGCTTCTTATTTAAACTAAAACTGTACCTGGCGCTTGGTCGTGAGGAGTGGGAGGATGAACTGCAGCGAGGTGGCGTCGCAAGTTGTCGCTTCGCCCGAAGCGTCTGCCGCAGACGTGACAATCGTAATGGCGATCGTTGTGGGCAGATGCTACGTGGCGGGCCAGGTTTCTTGCAACCCCGAAACTCCGCCCGCAAGCCTCACACAGATGAACAGCCATCTGCAACATCGGGTATCTGTACTCTCCATCCGTCACAAAGGCGCAGTTGCCCTCAACATTTCGATTGGAAAGTAAAAACAAAACAAAAGAAACTACTTTTATTTTGCTCAAACTTTTTAAAATAAAAAGAGTGGTAGTGAATCTATTTTGCTTTTTAGGTTCGGCTTATTAATTTTAATCGTTATAAAACACGACTGTTTCAAGGTCATTACAATTCCACTCATCTCCATCTGAAAGGAAACGACAAGACCCCGTGTACTGGGATATGTAAAAGATGAAATATTAATGTTAACTAATTAGGTTTTAGGGCATCGAAAACTGGTTGATGAAAAAGTAAATTACATGTTACTTACATTTTAAGATATCCAAAGACAAGGCTCTGCACAATCACACAAATACTCGCAGCGAAAACACCTAGCTCCTCACAGGACGAGTTGCCACTAGATACTGAAGTAGCTTGGGAAAGTAGCGCGCTTAAATAGACCGGTTGATGACGCCGTGGAACTTTCCATCACACTCCGGAGGAGCTTCGGAGTGGAATGTAAGCGGTAAACAGTTCCCGGAACCGCTGATGAGTAAACAGGCTGGGACAGTCACGTAGGCCCTGGCACGCGCCTCGACACGTGACATCGCGGAGCCGCTTGCAGGTTGGTTTAGTCAAGCCGGCATACAACGTGTAACGAAGTCACATCAAATTCGGTCGGCAAGCAGCCGAGATCCCATAAGGAAAACACGTTTGAAAATTAATAGCGGGCCCGTTTACGGTGGATTTTCAATATTCTTTAAGCGATGGTTTACTTAGACCGCTGCCCAACATGCGGTGAAGTTTCATCAAAATCGGTCGGTAAACAGCCGAGATCCTATAAGGAAAACACGTTTAAAAATTAATAGCGGGCCCGTTTACGGTGGATTTTCAATATTCTTTAAGCGATGGTTTACTTAGGCCGCTGCCCAACATGTGGTGAGGTTTCATCAAAACCGGTCGGTAAACAGCCGAGATCCTATAAGGAAAACACGTTTAAAAATTAATAGCGGGCCCGTTTAACAGTGGATTTTCAATTTTCTTTAAGCGATGGTTTTCTTAGGTCACGGCCCGACATGTGGTGAGGTTTCGTCAAAATCGGTTGGTAAACAGCTGATATCCCATAAGGAAAACGCGGTTTTAAATTAATAGCGGCCTTGTTTAATGGTGGATCTATGGGGTTCTTACGTCATTAGCTTCCTTGGGGATAGGCCTACACTCTGGAAAAAGTCCCGTGGGAATCGGTGGATAAATAGGCTAGTTATTAATTTTCGAAAGTTTTTTCCTCATGTTCAAGGTCATCACGAAAAGTGCCGTTGGCGGCCGGGGGGGGGGGCTCCTCACCTGCGTGCTGCTGCCGGCGGGGGGGGGGCTGACGTCACCGGGGGGGGGGGCTCCTCACCTGCGTGCTGCTGCCGGCGGGGGGGGGGCTCCTCACTTGCTCCTCACCGCGCCTGTGCTGGTTTTGAATCGGTCTTTGCCCCCTACTGTTGTTTATCTTGAATAAGCTTTAAAATTCAAAATGTAAGTAAATTAATAAGAACATAAATCAAAGCCTTATTAAACAGTTACCATCATTTATTATAATACATTTTTTATGCGACATATTAGTAACATAGTAAACTTGGTTTGCGCAAACCTGTGTTTTACATTTTGTCTCTGAGGTAAATTAAATTAACTGTGATTATATTCTGCTACATCCAATAGATTCAAGCATCCACTGTGGTTTGTATATCTTGTTAATGTCCTTCTATGTGGAAGCGGGATATTAGATGATTTTATTTTATTTTCTAATAAAAATAAACCGTTATTACTATTTATTTTCAAAACCTGGTTTTGCAACTGGGAAACAAGTTTACAAAACCACTTTCATCCTATAATGTTGAAAAAAAACGCTGTACAATTTTCAACCAATTTGTGTGTCCGTGAATCGTAGCGGGAAAAGTCTAAATTTGGGCTAGGGTTTAAATTGTGGCTAGAGAGGTTTAAAGTACTAGTAAATGCTTCAGTGTAACAGAAACCGTATGTAACATCACCTGATGTGCTCAGTAGAGCTCGGGGTAGCTCAACCGAGTCATGTGGCGGCTCACTCGGGAATTACTCCGCAATGTTTTGCAGGCACGACTTCTTTATTTTGATACTCAATACTAGTGTTTAAGAGGATAAAAATCTGTAATTGGTGTTTTAAGGCTTGTTATTCCTATTGACTCTAAAAATTACAGTTAACTATCTATATGGCATAACCTTAAAACGCTAGGCAACATAGTAAGAGTCCAAATTCGGGCTTCCTGTCATAGTGAATAGTGAAAAACTAGAGAATAATGATGTAACCTGCATTTTTTACGCTGAAAACCTAAAGGTTAACTGTGTGTAGCGTGCATCATGAACAAATGAACAATTTGAAAGGGCAGATAATGAATTTACATTTTTAATTCCTGCCAGTATTTTAAAGATGAACAATTTGAATTTTCAGCTTTAAATTTAATTTTAGATTTTTTCGTATTTTTATTGTTATGGTATAACTAAAGGAATTCCAGTATACACCTTTTTTTCATACAGTCAATTTCTAAAGTAAACTTGATAATTTTACTCAACAATGATTTGTTTATCAATTCTTATTATTGTTAAGCTTAGCCAAAATTTAAATCATTGCCGTTTTCAACATGTGTCAGTCTGTCATTTTATTGTGTAGTAATCATGGCAAAAACTGAGCTATTTTTTAAAGTTGCTGAACAATACTCATGAAATATACTTAAAATTTGAGTTTATTCCTGTATGGAGTTTGTAATTGTCATATAACTATTTTTTTCACGCGAAAGGTAAATTTTAACCGAAATTTTAGCCTAATTTTGGCTCTCACATGCTAAACCAGATATGCTCAAATGCCTGGTAAACAAAGCCAGATTTTGTGTATGAAACGAGACCTCACCTGGATTAAATAAGGGTTGGCCACGAATGTTTTAATATGGGGATTTTATTCCTAGGACAAAACGGTTTCTACTATAATGTTTAATATTAATTTGTAATTCATAGAAATTACTAGTTGCAAGCGAAAATCATTGCGATACACTAATATTAAATATTGTTTTTATTGTTATTGATTGCTTTAGTATAATGAGCGTAACATTGAAAAGAAAAAAGGTAAAAATTGTACGGTAGGTAATAATTAATCCAAGTAAAATGTAGCTGCTTGAGCTTCTTCCTCAGTGTTAATACAATTAACCGTTATAACCCTATTTATAACCACGCTAAAGACGCGTATCCTGAACGTAACGTCTCAGTTTCCATGGCAACCGAGTAAATATTGAGGGCAAACAAGAAACAACTCAGCGGTTGTGGAACTCCTTCATTGAAATGTTTACTATTTTACTGCCTTAAACTTGACACTCAACAAGGATATTAACAAAAGATTCAATTAATGACAAAGACTTATTTGCCAAATATTCAAATTTGTTTGAAGTATTACCAGTAAATAACTTATAAGTAACATATTTGTTGTTATTCTGGGACTTCTTTATATTGGTTATTTTAAATGGTTAGGTTATGTTAAAGTTTGCTAAAGCCAGTTAATGGATTGCAGAATTGCTAAAGCCAATTAATGGATTGCAGAAGTTTTACTTGCCATGATCAACAGTCAACTCTGCACATTGACTCTGGCAAATGCGATGTGCATTATAGCCTGCAAAATGTACAACATTGTCCTAGGGCCAGTACTGCTCATCTACTCCACAGCACAATATCATCGGGCATATACCGTGTTTTAGTTTAAATTTCGTGTCTTAAATTGACAGAATATCTTAATAAGCTAAGACATCAAAGATGCATTAACTCATTAATGTTTATGAAGTACTTAGTTCAAGTTGTATAGTAAGTGTTATAGTTATAAGTTATAAGTTGTTATAAGTGTTATAGGCATCAGTGTTTCCTTGCCTATTTAATCCACTTTTAAAATATACTGTAACAAAGTGTGGCATTCGAATTAATACATATGCCACTTTATTCTTAATTTATATTGGTGAATGCATTTAAATAATAATGTTATTAAAGATTGGAAACCCTTCTTTTTCGTAGAGTATGCATATGCATTGTACTCGTATATTTAACTACGATAGTTCAGTAATGTGCAACTTGTAAGTACGAGAGCACACTTGGTAAAAATATTATTGTTTTGTTAGTATTTTTATTGACAATAATGTTCCACATACACTGATACTCTAAACATTTGTACAGCAAATTTAAAATTTAAAACAAGAATTTGACCAAAATTGAGGAAAATATATCGAGTTGAGAAACATCGAGTTGTACTTGACACTTTATAGACTCGTCCAACAAATTTTCTCTTAATACTTTCTTTGCATTATCAGTTGAAACCAGTTTGGGGTAGCCACCTGGATCAATAGTCGGGACAAATTGTGTACTAGTTTAATGGGAAGAATATAAATGATGGTATATTACAATTTTAAAGGAACACTCCCCAAAACTAAGAAAATACATAAATACTGTAAACATAAATGTAGCTTTTAGAAGCAAACATGGTTAGTGATATTAGAAACCAGTTTTCCCTGATTGGAATTTAATTGTAATTCATACCTAAATACAATTTCTGTAGCTCGTAGCGTTTTAAACCTCCCTTAACAGTTGTTAGCTATCTCAAAACTCTATTTCCTCCTCTAAATAAAGATAAGCAATTTCCGTCAGAGTGAATAGTAAACTGTACATTATTTTTCCCCCGTCCGCCGTATACATGAGTCATTTAAATACATGTTTTATTGCTGCATTAGTTAGAAGAATAATGGGTTTTATATGATTTTGTTGTTAGATGAGGAACAACACGCAGTCAGTTTGATAACATTATAATACAATATACTACATGCAATTGCACACTTAAAAATATATGAGTATAAATTTAAAATCTAATTTACCAATATATTTAATACAGACTGTTTAGTATTGACCGTTTAGTTTACATCCTTAGACATTTAAATATCCTTCTTTAAGAATAATTATAATTGACTATGTATAAAATAGTTACAAATAAAAGTGTGATTGTTCTGCCCAAAGCATAACCATGTTCTAATGTTTGACTAATAGTGAATTCAGCTTCAGTTGTTTCTATGATTCAACGCGTTCCTATTTGCGCAGCCATTTAAAACCGATTAAAACAAATAATTAATTGTCTAATAAATTACTTATCTTGACAAAATGTTTGTAATGTTAGCCACAACAAGACATAAGGCCAGTAAACTATGATCATTTTCAATTTCTAAAAATACTAAAGGAAGTTCGTGTCATGCAACAGCGGTTTATAATTAATATCTAAACAATCCCCTCGTGCTTTGAATATTCTTAGGGTGATCGTCTTATCAGTAAGGAAACTTGAGTGCACAACTTCATGGTGACCGTTACTGTTAATAAACACTTTGATGAAATCTTATTGCAGAAAATTTGCAATCCGCTTTCGAACGCGCGCTCGCTTCCAACATCTGTGATTCCATTTCGTTTGAATCGTTCGTATTGTTTGTGCCGTACAGAATCAGAAGCTCCAGTAGTTAGGTTAGTTTAGTTTATTTATTAACGAAGTCACACACACACAAATTCTCCGCAAAGCATATCTTGTCAGCGAATCTTATTTATAATACTAATGGAAAAGACATGAATTCTTGCACATGTTATAGTTTTTCCGGTATAGGCGAGCGTTACATTAAAAATAACATTGCACATAGACATAAAAAGAAAACAATTTATTTCCACACTAATAAATGTTTAACTTATTGAAAATTTAACTTTTTGGTATGACATTAACGTTTTTTTTTTAAATAGCCATAATAACAAGTAAACAGAATTCATTAACGATTGATATACAATTAATACTGGTTGGCCAATGAGACACGTTTGTATTAAATAATAATTCTTTTAAGTTGTAAACAAATTTTATTATTTTAAAATCAATTTGAATAAACGATTTGTATGTTATGTGGAGTGTCCATGGGAATAATCTAAATGGAACCCTAATTAAAATAATATTTTGGCATAACATATTTTAATTTTTCCATTTAGTAGTTATCTATTGTGGCCAAGATGGGTAGTAGTTATATTTTTAACCCAAACATTTAAATTTGACTGTCAAACGTGACAAAAGTTTCAAAGTCAATCTCCGATTCCTCGATAACAGGCAATCGGGTCATCACAGAAAAGTCTGTTCCGCTGCCCCGGGGACGCAAGACGTGTGTTGATTGGTTTTGTCCCTCGGGCTTTAACCCGGATTCGGTTTGGAATACAAATCACATTACGTGATTCTGTCGAGCCTGTGACAGAATCACACACGGATTTATCTCCGTGTTAACGTACATAGATTTAGTGTGTTAATGTGTATTTTAAACGTGATAGGTATAGTAATTGACAGCCTAATAGTTATTATACGTTTTTTAAGTAAATCCTTTCTTAATGTTGTAAATGATTATTCTTAATTGTTGTGATTAATCTTAAAACCACTAGGCCACTCAGCTATTTTTTGTAATGAGAGGTCACAAAGAGTTAGATAATTGAATATTGAAAATTAAACCGTATATTATGAAATTTTTATTTTTAACTCTCCAATTGCAAGCTTTATGAATTTCTTAGGTTTAATTATTTTATCTCAAATTTAAATAATATAATTTGTTGCTATTCCTTCTAGGGAGTATAGTTTTCTTCAAGGAGGTGGAAATCCCTTTACGGACAATGTGTGGGACTCGCCAAAGCTATATCCACTAAACCCACCCCCTATGCTAGGATTTTCTCTCCCCGGGTTTGTTTATCACGTTACTTCGGGGAGAGAGCCTCGTGTTGCTGATCCACTGTGCAGAGATCCGCAGTGCTGGAAGAAAGGCGCTTCTTTTATGGCGCTTTGGCTGCCGCCTTTCGTCCTGCTTTGTCTTTTCGTGGGCAAGCCTAGAAACGCGGCAAACCCTGGATCCAGCGATGTGGTCGGCTTTGGTCTCTGGCTGAAGTATTGACACCCTTTTCTGCACGGATTGTGGGTATAATATAATAATATTAAATCTTTATTTATAGTCTTCCATTAAAAGAAAATAATCTTATTGCAATAACCACAACAATAAAAAATATGTTCATACAAAAATAATTAAAATTACATCAATTACCAACACATTTAAATTGCTGGAATCGGAAAAAGAGTTCAAACAAAATTAGTGTAAAATGATAAAAACAAAATAAGTTTGGAAATAATGTATTGGAAAAATAAATAGGGGTCCCCCAGGACAACCAGAATTGGGATAGCCATGACAAAAATATAAAGATTATTAGGCAAGCAGCGAAACGCAACTCACTTACAATTAAAATACAATATAATTAACTTTACGGAGATAAAAAATTTATAATAATGGTAACATTATATTATGTTATTTACGATAGATCATAATACGTGCTTGTGTGTCAGGTAGTTTTCAAATTAAACTCAAATTTTTAATTAAACTTAATACTAATATTATTCGGTATTACACATTTAGCTTATTTCTGCTAACGTATGATTGATGGTCAAAAGTTTTCGGAAAACTACAAATATTTATATATATATATATATATATATATATATATATATATATATATATATATATATATGTGTGTGTGTTTTGATTAATTGAAAATACGATAGATGTAATACAGCGCTCATTAAGCTGAAAACAAAGTTGGCATTTAGATACATTGTAAATTGCTGACCGGTTATTGAAATGAAGCGAAATTTTCTTGAATTATGTTTGAATAGGTTAAATTACTTTTGATTGTACTGGGGAATTGCGTGAGGAAATGTTCTTCGTCTATTTTGTAGAAACATAAAATACAAAACACAAATGCATGGATCCAAAATCACATATTTATTGTTTTCTTGCTATTGTTTATAACTAGGTTTTTTTAATTTATCTCACTCATGCATTGTAACTGTAGTTGATAAATTAATGATATACAACACTATGCATGTGATATTAATTCATTTAATGTATGCTACCACTTTATGTATTCACGAATTCGAATTGTTCACAAAGATTATAAGAAGTTACATTGTTCATATTGTTACACTTCGGCTATTTAATTCGTTGTGATTGTTAATTTAATGTACATTGTAATTGGTCAATTTGTTGAGCATCCATTACAAAATATGTGCCATGAAACTACGTAAACAGACTATAAAAATGGCGATTGCCGGAGCAAATGTAATAAATAACTCAGACTCAAGCGATAACGCTTTATGTACCAAAGCACCGAGATGAAGTTGGGAAACGTAACAAGCAAGCCAGAAAAGGACAAATATTATTTGAAGTAAAGTCAACCAAGAACATATCTCACATGTTGTCGTACGTGGAATTAATCTGTCAAGGTGCCTTGACGGACCAGAGTACAAATTACTTAGTCTGAGAACAACAAATTGACGTCTGTTACCCACATGATCAATTTACTCGCTCTTTTACTTCATGAATTGCTTTATATATAGTATCAGCAATAAATTTAATGTTTTACCAAAAACAAATACAATTAGTTGTTTTTAGTTGTTTATTTTAGTATTCGTTTTTATCAATTTAATTACAAACGAATATTTGCCTACTACTTTTACCATTGAACCTCTGGGTAGGATTGAAAAATGAAGGATCACGTACATTTTTGGTAGCAGGCGAGTTGGTTTTTCAGTAATAAATAGAAAACTAATTAGAGTGAACTGAATCTGGTACTTCTCGGTTACCTGTAAACATTCGTTACAACAATTTCTTACAGGACACAAATATAATCCGGTGAGTGACATACCTTTTCCGGAACAAATTTACATTAATGATGAATATAAAAAAACTATCATAATCTAACCTAACAGCTGCAGCTCGCTGTTTCGAGTTACACATATGCATCTTCACTATTTAATTATAATAACACATTTGTAAATATGTTAATTTATTAATATTGTTCACTAATTAGTCATAAGTTAGTGATAATACTCAAATCAGCTGAGGGGCAGATGCAAATGCCTCACTTACACAAAGACACATCATATGTATACACACACCAAGGAAAAGCCGGGTAAAATCTCGTTCCTTTTATTGGTCAAATTAGTGGCGTGATCGGCATTTCAGATCAATTCGGGCTATCCCTCTAGGAAAAATTTGGATAGCGTCCCTTCCCCCTCTCTAAACAATCGGCAGTTGACAACTTACTTTGCTCGGTAACATACGTGTATTGAGCCGTGTGACCCAATCTCTCTTTTTAATTTATTTTAACATTCATACATCTCTCTCGGCCCCTGTACCAAAATTAAAACCGCTCATTAGTTATTTTTTATAATTACTTAGTGTTCTCTTCGGAGGAAAATCTATCATTTTTTATACTTTTCCGTATAACGGCCGTTCGCCATCGCCGCGCCGCGCCGTACCGCCTTGTTTCTGAACAATCGTCTCCACCGATCGTCGTAAATTCGTAGTGCATTGGATTCCGGATTTTCGTTTAAAGTGGCTTCTGGATACACCCTGCAGCTAGTGTGTCCATGCCCCCAAAAGTGTGCACACTTTACTCCCCCATCGACGACATCATAACGTCGCGCGCCGCCGCTAAATTGGCCGCCCTCCTCCAGAGACGCCCACGGCAGTAGGGATAAATGGAGTGTTCTGGACCAGGAGGAGCCAGGAGGAGCCCCCCCCCGAGGAGCCCCCCCCCCCCCCTAATTAGTATGCAATTTTTTTTTAATTACCCTAATTAATATGCAAATTTTTAATTACCCTAATTAATATGCAAATTTTTAATTACCCTAATTAATATGCAAATTTTTTTTTTTTTTCGTTTCAGGAGGAGCCCCCCCCCCCCCGGTACATAAATCAGGAGGAGCCCCCCCCCCCCCGAGGTACATCAATCAGGAGGAGCCCCCCCCCCCCCCCCGGTACATCAATCAGGAGGAGCCCCCCCCCCCCCGGTACATCAATCAGGAGGAGCCCCCCCCCCCCCCCGAGGTCTCGTCTGTGACACTTTTGCCCCCCCCCCCCCGAGGTCTCGTCTGTGACACTTTTGTCTAGAGGCCCGCACCAACACTTAGAAGAAAATCTCCTCTAAGATTTCCTTCTAATCCCTAACATGAAAAGCTTTTGTGGCCTTGAAAAAGGCCGATTATGATGGTGGGATCAGGTGGAGGCTAAGGTGTTGGGAAACATTTATTTTTTATTTATGAAAAACTTTGTTATTTCATCTGGGTGGAGTTCATCCGTTCTACGATTCCACCACATTTCGACAAGCATCATGTACTTCTGCTCATGTTCAATGGCGTAGATGTGCTCCTCTTCAATAGGGTAGAAATTCATCTTGTAGTCCATGTCCCGCTGCCAATATTCCCATTCCAAGTCGTCCAGCGGGCAATGGTTCCACATGCTGTTGATTCCCCGTTGTTTGGAGTACAGAGCGTCGTCAAGATCTTGGGTAGTTGAATACATTTTTGGCTCATGAACGTGCTTGAACTTTTTGTCATTGCGCCATAGCCTCTTCTTATGGAAATGCTTCAAGGTGCAATCATCGTCGTCTTTTCGGTTGTAGAACTCATCACCTTCAAAGTAATCATCTTCATCGTCAAACGGCCTCTTCTTATTATTGCTATTCATCGACGTTTCCGCCGCAACACATACATCCTCCAACTCGACGTCTGTGATGTCACATTCCCACTCGATGTTGGCCATGATCTCTTCGTAGCTGTTGACGCTTCGAAACTCAAGACTAAACTAAACTTTGCTGCTAGGGCCGCGCCGTGCGTGGTGGGCTGTTGATCGCAGGTGTTCAAACAAAAAACCTGGCGAGTCGAGACCGGTCTGGGATGCAGCTGCGCCCGACCCTTCCAGGAACCCATTATAGTCCGCCCGTATCGAATTACATTAGAGGAGGGTTGCTTTTACCCCTGACAGTGGATGTGATTTATTGCCGAGGGGGCAAACGTCGACAAAGGACCCAGCACCCTGAAAGCTTTTAACGAGCGGAAATTCCCCGAGGCCTGTCTGGGAAGCAGCTGCACCCGACCCTTCTAGGAACCCATAATTATAGACCACCCGCGTCGAACTCTGAGCAATAAATCACCAGTTGGTAAACACCCCTGCTCTCATTCTTGTTCTAGTCTTCAACAATTCCTGAAGTATGGGGGAGCGAAAATCTCCCCCTAGTAATTAAATAAACAGAACACCAGGCGGACGAGAAATTGGAGCGCGTACTGAGCGGTGGTGGTTATAAGAAGCGGGTCGCGACACGCCACAGTCTCTCGATAGACTTCTTCGAAGACGGACGTCTACCGGACGTATGCAAAGACAAAGGAGAACTATAAAGAGGGCAAGTAGGTGGAAAGTTTAAACGAAGAGCCATTACAAAGAGGATAAGGACCAACAGAAGGATAACATCGTTAGACAAACGTCGTAGAACTGTAACGAAACGACGTAGGAGAACAAGGGATATTTTCAATTAATTCGATAACAATGTCGTTTATTCATCAGAAATCGTGTGAATGTGTGAAGACTGAACTGGACTTGTTTTCGTTACCGCCTACGCAGACCAGCATCGAGAGCGGTAAATGGGTTCAATACAAACCGATCTCATCGCTGACGGACGATTCGCCAATAGAGTTTGTAATACCCGGTCACGGTGACGAGTACACGGACCTGACACAAACGTTATTACACGTGAAAGCCGCTATTGTGAAACAGGACGACACTAAAGCGGACGGTGGGCAACCTGCTAAAGAGGTGGGTCCGGTGAACAATTGGCTCCACTCGATATTCAGTCAAGTGGATCTTTATCTCAATCATAAACTGGTGTCCCCACAAACTAACACGTACGCTTACCGTGCCTACTTGGAAAACCTATTGAACTACGGATGTAGTGCGAAGAATTCGCACCTGACTAGCGAGCTGTTTTTTGAAGATTCGGCCGGACAAATGGACGATTGCGACGAATTGAATGAGGGATTGAAAAAGCGTCGCGATCACACGAAAGAAAGCGATGTTTGCGATATGGTCGGTCGATTGCACATCGATCTGTGCAATCAGAACAAATTCATGTTGAACGGTGTCGAGATGCGATTGCAACTTAACAGATCCAGAAACTCGTTTTGTATAATGTCCAAAACGCTAACTACCTACAAGGTGACAATTAAAGAGATTAGTCTTTTCGTACGTCGATGTAAGATCAATCCGAGCGTATTGTTGGCGCACAGCAAAACTCTCGAGACCGGCACGGCCAAGTATCCGATCACGCGTGTAGAAGTGAAATCGTTCACACTACCCTCCGGCATAATGAGTAAGGCTTTAGACAGTGCATTTCTCGGTCAGTTACCGAAACGTGTGATAATTGGACTGGTCAGTAATCTTGCGTTCAACGGAGATTTCAAGAAGAATCCTTACAACTTTCAACACTACGATATGAATTATCTCGCATTGTACGTGGACGGTGAACAAGTACCGGCCAAACCGTTACAGCCCGTTTACACATTGAATAGTGAGACATATATACTCTCTTATTACACATTGGTCACCGGCACCGGAATCCAGTTCTCCGACGCAGGTAATGAGATCAAGAGAGGTGACTATCCGTACGGTAATTGTCTTATGGCGTTCGACTTGACACCAGACATGTCCGCGGCTGAGTCGAGTCACTGGAATCTCCTGCGCAACGGTAATCTACGTATCGAAATTGGATTCTCCAAAGCGTTGCCCGAGACCGTCAACTGTATAGTGTACGCCGAACTGGACAACGTCATCGAGATCGATCGTCACCGTAACGTAACAGTTGACTTCAGCGGGTGAATAAAAGCGATCGCCAAACAGAAATATTGTCTGACAGCAAGTGCGTACAGTTTACTTCAAGGGTGAGCAGACGCACCACCAGTCAGTAGTACGGTTGAAGTCACACGGTAAGGACGTGAACATGGACGCTTACGCTTCTGCGGACGACTATATCAAATCGTTTATTCAGGAGATTGAGGTTATGAACAATAATGCTAGTGATCAGACATTGGCATCACCTCAGACGTCATTTGTAAAACCGACCACTGCCTGCAAGAGACGAAGGAGGGCAACTCCCATCGAAGTGGAAACCAAGAAACCAGGATGGGTGCCAAAACCAACAGATGATTGTCCCATAGTGTCATGGATGGACGATGGGAATACTTTTGCTGTTCAAAACCCGGGAAACAAAGGACAAATGTTATTGAAAATGGAAATGTACGATGGTACAGATATGGTGTTCATGTGTGGTTTATTTTTGGACAAAGATGGTGAAATGCACCAAAGTGTTAAACAAGTAGTTGATAAAGTGGAAAACATGTGGATCGATAAATCAACAGGAGTACCAAAAATTACAGGCTTAACTCAAACTGTTACACAACGCAGTGCAGTTTCGCAGCCAACGTCGAAGAAGCGAGCTGTGAGGAAGAAACAACGAGTGGCGCAAGCATTCAATTAGAGCAGCTGCATCCCAGACCGGTCTCGACGCGTCGGTCTTTTGTGTGAACACCTGCGCCCGACCCTTCGGACCCCCCACTTAGAAGAAAATGGCGGCGAGGGTTTATAAGGCGGAGCCCCGCCCGATTGAGCATCATTCGCCACCAGACCGCCACCTCACATAGACCTACTCCAACTACTACTAGAGATGTCGAACAGCAGCAGCACTTTCAAGCCAGAGTTTTCGATTTTGAACGGCACTGCAACAACCGCGGACCTGAGAGCTACCCTCAACAACTGCAAGTCCGACTCTCCGCTCTACACCAGGATAGCCGATCTCCGAGAGGAATGCGGCTATCTCATCACTGCGATGGAGCGAGCCACCACACCCTTTGGCGAGACGATCATCGTGATCCTGGAGGGGCAGGTCGGGGACGACTTCTTTCTGCGAGTCTACCTGCCTAGGCGCTTCAACGAGGCCCTGAGCAACGCCGACATCGAGCGCTACAACGGCGGATTTGGAGAACGCCTTCGCTTGGTGAAGCGCAGCCCGAGGGGTTCCAATAGCAGATTCACACCGTTGGAGTTTATGTAAAGCAAGACTTGAAGATTACGTTAATACCTTTGTAAATTAGTTTTCGTAGTCAATACTTATAGTCACGTTCAGAACATAACCACTGTGTTATTTATTTCACTTAACCCCAAAAATGTCCTTTGGTAGTAAGTTTAAGAGTGTGAGTATGGTAACTGTGAGGTGTTTAGCTCAGTAGTAATCATGGGCTTGATGTGGAAACATCCGTTCTCAGCCATTGTGGCGGGACCTTCGGGTTGTGGCAAGTCACAGTTTGTGTCAAAGTTTATAAAGCACATTACAGAAATGTGTGACACACCATTTACCAGTATAAACTGGCATTATGGTAGTGGTGGTGGTGGTGGTGGTGGTGGTGACCCGAAAAATGTCACCATTAACCACATAGAAGGTCTACCAAACTTGGAGGATTTTTCTGGTAACGAGCCGATACTTGTGATTATAGACGATATGATGCGTGAGGCCGACAACCGTGTGGTGGATCTTTTCACAAAAGGTTGCCATCATCGCAACATTAGTGTGTTTTTCATTACACAAAATTTGTTTCATCAAGGACGCGGGCAGAGGGACATCTCATTGAATGCGCATTACATTGTGTGTTTTAAGAATCCTAGAGATAGAGTTCAGATTAGGTACTTGGCCAGACAAATATATCCAGACAGCCCGAAATTCATCGAGGAGGCGTACGCTGACGCTACGAGGAATCCACACGGATACCTACTGATAGACTTGAAACAATCAACAGACGAGAATATGCGAATACGAAGTTGCATATTTCCAGAAGATTCTACCAACTATGTGTACTTGCCGAAGAAAAGGTAATTTCGCCATCAGTAGTAATCATGTCGTGCTTGCGGAAGGACGCAGCTCTGCTTACGGCTTTCATACACGCAACACCCAAGGAGCGAAAGGCACTGTTAAAGGTGTGTGACAAGAGCCGCATTCGCTCAGTGTGTGAGTGCGCATACAACGTGTTGCGCGGTAACGTTCCTCTGGCGAAGAAGAGTAAAAGTCAGTTAAGCAAACACAAGGCGACGCTACGTCGATTGGTGAAACGCGGCGAAGGCTGGTCAAAGAAACGAAAGTATCTCATACAAAAAGGCGGTGGAATCTTTATACCATTACTTTTGAGCGCAGTACTACAAGCAGCATTGAGTAGATAAAAATGACTGGCATCAACAATCAGTTCTATTTGACGCTGCCCAGCAACAGTTCGATGCAGTATTATCCGAAAAATACAGTTGCAAATTACATAACACATTTGCCGAGAGCTATTCAACTGGACGCTGGCGACTGGGAAATTGCACTTGTGGAAGCGCACTATCCAATGACATTTCTATCAGTCGGTAATGACGAAACAATTGACATTTGCATACAACCGCAAGAGGAAGCAAAAGTGAACATAGAAGCGTTGGCGCGGGTTATGGACAGCACTGCCGATGTAACGCCAGTAGTGTCGGCTATTCCAAAACAAAACCACAGAATTAAATTGAAGACTGGTGATTACGCAAATATTCAAGAATTGTGTGATCATATCAATTCGCAAGAACTAGCGATTACTTTTGGTGTAAAGTTCACCGTTGAAAACTCATACAACAAATTCATTGAAGTATCGATGGGAACTGATGTTGTAAAAATTACATTAAGTCCAACGTTAGCGCTTCAATTGGGGTTCGATCCGAATGAATTGACGCTGGAAGGTGATGCAGTTAACAAAAGCATCCGTTCGCCCAACATTCGTCTTGGCTTACCGTCACACATGTACGTGTATTGTGATTTAGTCGAGCCGCAGATGGTCGGCGATACAGTCGCACCGTTATTGAAAATTGTCAATATATCCACGTCTACTTATGTATACGGTTTGCATAAATCAACATCATTCATCGATCCGCACTATGTGCCTGTTATGAATAGATCTTTTGACAGTGTGGAAATTGACTTAAGAGATAACATTGGTAATCATTTGCCATTCCACTTTGGAACGTCGTGCGTGAAGTTACACTTTAGAAAAGTAGCTAGTCATTAGTGAAAAAAAAAAAATGGAACATGCAAAGAAGATGGTAGTTGTGCCACAAGAGTTGATTGATCGACTGCAATCAAATGCTACGGATAACAGACCGACTAATCTATCCAGTGAAAACAGCCTCGACGCGGAGATGCAACAAATATTGAATAACAAACGCATGGACGATAGTGAAAAGTGGAAATTGTACAAACAAGCGTTACATCGCTTCTTGCATATTGCAGAGAATAGACGTCAACCGATTAGCATACCAATCGTGGAGTCGGGTGGGAATGAACATAGTCGACGATCGCACCCCGCTGCGGAAGGTGGTCCAGTGGAAGAGATTGTGGAAACGTTTTCCAAAACTTACAGATCTGATGCCCGCAATCTTTTACGTTTCATGAAACGTGATGGCAGCTTAATCAGTTGGGACAGTGGCTATTCAGTGTACATCAACGGTGTAAAAATCCCAGACTCAAATCTAGTGGATATCTTAAATTGCATAGTAAAGGTGCGTATGCGTGATTACACACCGCCAGGATGGCGGGAAGTGCTCAACGCATTGAAAGCGATGAACGTGCCAAAGGACTATATGAATAATCTAAGAGCGCTTAAGGAAATAAATGCCGAATATCGATCATCATTCACAGGAGGAGAAGGGTCAGACGATGACGTGGACACATCAACTGAATCAATACTGAGAACACCGCTAGTAAATCGGCTTCGATCGGCAAGAGGAAAACGTGTAACATCTACACCGGCGCGAGCGACAGAGCAGTTTGATTTTTCAAATAGAAACAAGCCGTTGTCAAATTTGGACAAGTGGGAAACGTACACAGGATAGGTTTTCAGTATTATGGAGCGTTTGTATTACAATCCCATCGAACCTTCGTCGTATGGCGGTGTAGCTCCTTTAACGCGAGCTGCAAAACCAGTTTCAAAACGCAAAGTGATTGAATGGTTACAAACACAGGACACTTACACATTGCACAAACCGGCACGCAAGCGTTTCCCGCGCAATCCTTACATAGTGTATGGTCCATTTGAATTGTGGCAAGCGGACTTGAACGATATGCGTGGTCTTAGTAAACACAACGACGGCGTCAACTACCTGCTGACTGTAATAGACGTGTTTAGCAAACACCTGTATGTGCGAACGTTGAGGCGGAAAGAAGGGGCTGAAGTGGCCAACGCTTTCGAGGAGATATTTGCCGAAGCGACCGACACACCTCGCTGTTTACAAACCGACAAAGGTACTGAATTCACCGGTGCCAAGACGAAAAAATTATTCAAACAATACGGAATCATCTATGTCACTACACAAAACCCAGATGTTAAAGCGGCCGTAGTGGAACGCGTGAACCGCACTTTGAAAACGCGCATGTGGCGATATTTGACTTACAAAAACACATATCGTTATGTAGATGTGTTGGACAAACTGGTTAGTGCATACAACAACAGCGCTCACAGGAGTCTAGGCAATAGAATACGACCAGTCGATGTGACTGTCGACAATAAGCGAATATTGCATCAGGTATGGCGTCGCATGTTCGGTAAGATACCGCGTCGTGTTAAGGCAAAACTGAAAGTTGGCACCACAGTGCGCATATCTAAGGAGAAGGGCACATTCGCAAAAGGTTACGAGACTAATTGGAGTAAAGAAGTGTTTGTGGTGCGTCGTGTAAACACATTGATGCCTCTACCAATGTACACTTTGTCGGATCTCAACGGTGAACAAGTGACTGGTCAGTTTTACGAATACGAATTACAAAAAGTGACAATATACAACGACCATCTGTTCAAGATTGCTGAAATACTAGACGCTAAGGGTCGCGGTCGCAGTAAGCGTTATTTCGTCAAGTGGGAAGGTTACGGAGACGAGTTCAATTCTTGGGTAAGAGCGCAAGATTTGCAAAATGCCTAATAGCAACCAGTTCTATTTGACATTGCCCAGCAACAGCTCAAAGGATTATTTTCCAAAAAACACAGTGTCCAAGTACACTACACATCTGCCGAGACAAATTCGATTAGAAGGCGATGGCGAGTGGGAGATGGCTTTGGTCGAAGCGCATTATCCATGTTCCTTTATGACTGTGGACGAGGAATCGTGTATTTGGCTCGACTATAAACTCGTTCTGCCGAGTATTCCCGTCACACTCAGTGTCGAGCACATTATGCTAAAGATGAAACCCGGTTATTACAAGAACATAACCGATTTATTGAAAATGATCAATAAAGCGAAGGATGTCACCCAGTACTTGTACTTTGAGTATGACAAAGAGCAGGACAGAGTCAAGATCACGACAATGGTGGACGGTATAAGCAAAGTACATTTCACCGAAGCGCTGTCTCTCCAGTTGGGTTTCGATCCGTACGAGAACGTTTTGTCAAATGACCTCACAGCGATATGGCCGCCTAATCTGACTATGGGACTGCCGACACACTTGTACGTGTATTGTGATCTGATTGAACCGCAGCTGATTGGTGACACTACAGCGCCGCTTTTGAAAATTGTCAACATTGACAGAGAGAACTACACACACGGCGCGCATAAGACTGTGCATTTCATCAGTCCTCATTATGCGCCAGTTATGAAAGGAACATTTGAAACGATCGATATTGACCTAAGGGATCACGCTAGTAAAAAAGCGTCATTCCTCTTTGGGACGTCGTACGTGAAGCTTCATTTCAAAAGAGGAGCTCAGCAATGATGAATACAAACGATCCCTACTTGGCGTACTATCGCCGCCAACAATTGCAGCAGACCGGAGGCAGTATCGAAAGGGTATTTCGCGGTGCACCCTACCAGCGCGGACATGGAATTGGAAGTTTCCTAGGTGGTATGTTCCGCACCATCACACCGCTACTCAAGTCGGGAGCCTCTGCTGTGGCCAAAGAGGCGTTGAAATCCGGTGTTGGATTCTTGGGCGACATGGCCATGCACCAGCGGGACCCCAAAGAAGCCGCTAGAGATCATTTCAGCCAGTTTACCGACTCGCTAAAACGCCGGGCGGACGGCAAACTTCAACGTGTGCTAAGTGGCGGCGGCGGCTCTCGCGCGAAACACCGTCGCGTAACGCGAAAGAATACCGCGAAACACCGGCGCGCTACTCCTGCGCGAAAGACTAACGCGATACTCTCGCGTAAGAGAAACGCGAAGCGCGCCATGTCCGGCGGCCGTCGTGTCACACCTCAGTCTTTGGCGAAACTCCTTCGAGGAAGGTCGTCGTCGTCGTCGTCATCCAAGAAGGGCAAGAAGAGAAGGACAGTTAGAAAGAAGAAGAAGAAGACGAGGAAAGCAGTGAGGAGAACGTCTATACGCGATATATTCAATTAACACACACACACACACACACACACACACACACGCTAGCAATGTCGTTTCTACATCAAAAGTCGTGTGAATGCGTCAAGACGGAATTGGACTTATTCTCCCTACCACCGACGCAGACCAGTATCGAGAGCGGCAAATGGATTCAGTACAAACCAATCTCCACACTGACTGATGATTCGCCCATCGAGTTTGTTGTGCCCGGCAACGGCGAAGAATACACCGATCTTTCGCAAACAATGTTGGAAGTTACAGCGTCTATTGTCAAGTCGACGGGAGCGGCAATCGCAGATGTCGAAGAATCGAATAAAATTGGCCCAGTCAACAATTGGCTGCACTCGTTATTCAGTCAAGTCGATATGAGTATGAATCAGAAACTGGTCACACCACAAAGCAACACTTATGCATATCGAGCGTATATCGAAACATTGATGAATTACGGCTATGATGCTAGGAAATCACATTTAACATGTGGACTGTGGAACGCGGACGACGCCGGCTATATGGACAATACTCTGGACGATAACGATGGACTAAAGGCGAGACGAAAAATGACAAATAAAAGTCGTGAAATCGATATGCTCGGTCGCCTACATGTGGACATGTGTAATCAGAACAAGTTCCTGTTGAACGGTGTGGAACTGCGTTTTAAACTGATCCGATCAAAAGATTCCTTCTCCATTATGGCGGATGATGGTGACTACAAGGTGCACATTGTTGATGCGAATCTCTGGATACGAAGGTGTAAAGTTAGCCCCACGGTACTGTTGGCGCACAGCAAGACGCTTCAGACCGGCACAGCTAAATACCCAATCACCAGAGTGGAATTGAAAACATTCACACTGCCGTTTGGAGTGAGGAGCAAAACTTTGGACAATGTCTTTCTAGGTCAAGTGCCGAAAAGAATTATTGTCGGACTGGTCACGAACGCCGCTTATAATGGTGATTTAAAAAAGAATCCATTTAACTTTCAAAATTTCAAAACCAACTACTTCTCGCTGTACGTGGACGGTGAACAAGTGCCGTCCAAACCGCTACAACCACACTACGAAACCGGCAAGGGAAAATACGTGATGGCGTATCACAGTCTGTTTTCAGGCTCCGGAATACACTTTAGCGATGCTGGTAATCTCATAAATAGAGACGATTACGACGATGGATACTGTCTGATGGCATTCGATCTAACACCTGATATGTCAGCAAGTGACACAACTCATTGGAACCTAGTGCGCAACGGCAGTGTGCGTATGGAGATTGCTTTTGACACGGGACTCACAGAGACTGTCAACTGTCTGGTATACGCAGAGTTTGACAACGTCATAGAAATCGATCGTCATCGCAACGTGTCTGCGGACTTTGGCGGTTAGATCGTCGGCGGCGGCGTCATCGTCCTCCTCAGTCATCAACCAACACTCGCACAAGATGGATCGTTTATGCAGAGCACAGCGTACAAATTTAGCATCTCCAATTATTGTGGATTTTCAATGTTTCAAGGACAACTCAAATGACTACATTCTGAAGGAAGTGTGCGTCTTGGAATTGGCCAGTGGAACACTGCTAATGCATCATATCGCCAAATCACCATTCAGCCGAGATTTCCTATCACAAGAGAAACTGCGTGAAAGCTATTGGCTCACAAAACACTGTCACGGATTGGAATGGGACCAAGGTGATATCTGGTATCATGTGCTAGAGGAAAAGTTACGTGCATGTATCGCCAAACGACCGATTGTCTATGTCAAAGGTGCTGAGAAAAAAGAGTTTGTACGATACAATTTCATCACGGATCACTGTACTACTAATGTCATCGATATCAACGATATTGGCTGCGGATCACTATCGTCAATCAACTGTCTACTATCAACAAACGCAGTGCGATGTCGCCACCACAGAACAGCTCACACACGATGCGCTCTAACCAATTGTATCACATTGCGCGGTTGGCTACATCTAAGTACAAATATCGATGACGCTGATGATAACGCTGACGATGGTGAGAGTGATACCAGTTCCTGCTTTTGTTTTGCTACTAGTACTACTCCTACTACTGACTGTGGCGTCGACACAGTAGAATGAATACCTTAGAGATACAAAAGTGTATGGCTAAACTGCCCGTACAGAATGTTGGTGTCTACGCTGCGGATCAATTGCCCCATTATATTTCACCATCTACTGCTATGATTGTGAACACTGATCCACACAATGAAGACGGCACTCACTGGGTCGCTTTCTACCTTAACAAAGGAGGAGGAATAATTGAATTCTTTGACAGCTACGGTCAACCGCCACATCTTCAATTCTACCAAGGATTCCTGAGACGCAACGCTCGTCGCTACCTGTACAACGAGCATCGCATTCAAAGTGACAACACTCTGGTCTGCGGTCAATACTGCCTTGTGTTCCTGTACTGCCGCACCCACTACGGCATGAAGATGACGGACTTTGTGCAGCTCTTTGAACACTCTTCTACTGGCCACAACGATGCACTGATCAGAAGACTCTTTGCACAAATGTATACCAATTGAATTTTGAAATTTTGCATTTTTTTTTCTCAATAAACTAGTTGTGTACTCAGAATAAAAAGAAATATTCTTATTATTTCCCATCCTCTCCTCCTTTACCCCAAAGTGGGGCAGACCTCTCATACAATGGCATTAGCAGGTGCATTCTTGTCTTCAACAATTCCTGTAGTATGGGGGAGCGAAAATCTCCCCCCTAAGCCATTATGTGTTAGGGGGAGCGAAAATCTCCCACCTGGTAATTAAACCAATTGAACAACAGTTTTCAACCACCTGAGGTCTTATAGGTCTACTCCAAAGTGGGGTAGACCTAACGTACAATTATAGGCCTGCCCCAAAATGGGACACACCTATCATACAATGATTCTAAAGTAACATTCATATCTGAACCTGGTTTATATGAATTAACATATTCCTGAATATATTTTTTTTTTACTTTTGTATCTTAAGATTATGTGAGGGGAGAAAAAAAAATACGAATGTATATACAAACAATTTGGCTATTTATTTACACACCTTATATATATATATTTTACATCGAGTATGTGCTCCTGAACATTTGAGATTGACTAGCAAAAATGAGACTCGACACAAACTAATGACTAGAACAAAAAGAAAAAAGGAGAACATTTCTAAGTTTTACGAGACTCGATACAAACTAATGACTAGATTTTTCAAAATAATTTACAAGTCAAGTCAGGGTCTTTGGCAATATGACACAACCACTCAACGCTCCTCATCCTCCGCCTCTTCATCGTCTTGAGGGATGTCTTCGGGCTGAGGTGGAACGTCAATGTGTCCCCACGGAAGTGTGTTGACTCCGTCCGGAAGGATGTAACGTTTGTCATCGTTACAGCTCAAGGATAGCTTGTCGACTTGGACTGTGAATACGCGGTGGTTTCGGGACTGGAACCTGGTGTTGATGGTTCTCTTCAACACGCCGTTGAAGAGGCATTCCCGATAGTCGTCAGAGGTTAGTGTGTGTTTTACAACACCTCTAGCGACTCCCTTGGCGCGCTTCACTGTCATGACCTGCAACTCGTCATCTTCGGTCCTCTCCTCGAACTCGACAATGTCCATGAAATAAAGTTTCGAGCGAAGACCGAGGTACTCGAGCAGAGGAAGTCCGTTTGCTTCATCCTTGAACTTTCCGATGACTTTTGCGTTGACGGGGCTGTAGCAGGGATGGTTTCTGGGGTACGCACTGGTGTCAAAATCATCCAGATGCTCCAACATGTCCTTATAAACATCTTCAGTCTGGACGTCGAACACGAAGCTGTCAGTGTCCATGTAGTCAACCTTCAGACGATCACCGTAGCGGTTCTTCATCTTCCGAAGGAAGTCGTACATGAGCCACTTGCTCAGATCGAGGACACACATTCCGACGTACAGCGGTTTGTCCAGGACGATATTGACTTTCGACATGTGGACAATGGCGACATCATCGTTGAAGTAGGTTCGGTCCAGGAAGTTTGACTTGGCCACGTACTTCCTGAACATCTCCGGCGTGCACACCAGCTTAGAGTTCATTCGCTTGCGAACATTCTCGATCGTCTTGCCGAAGACCGCGTTGTTCATAAGCTTGAAAAAGTCTTGTTCAAACTTGGTCTTGGCCTTCTTCCTCAGTTCGGTGTTCATTAGGATGTAGCTCTCTAACCACCGAGACTGACGGAACGAGATGACGCGATGCACGTTCGCAAGCTCCAGCCCGTTTTCCAGTGCCTGTTGCAAGATTCTGTAATGACAGATGTAGTTCTTCTTGTCATCCAGAGTCGTAACGAGCTTCTTGAATTTCCCTCCTGGCGGACGTTTGGTCTCACAGCAGTAAGGGAGATCTTTGTGAAGGTCGTGCAGGTGGGCGGGGTAGCGAAGGTCAACTTCCAAGACGTATCCCGTGGGTCCTTCGGGGTCCAACGCTGCAATATCCAGGGACGCGATCTCCTCGCGGCTGAGCCATTGGAAGTGTCCCTGTGGAAGACACTGGGACATGGCCCAACCGTAAAGGTTGTTGGCGTCCAAGTATAGCAGGTGATGCGTTGGCTCTTCAGGTCGTCGATCTTCAGGGCGACATCCATCATGGTTGGCCTTGGCGTGTCTGGTGATCGCCTGGGAAATACCTCCTCTGATGCCTTGCTCGAAGAAGAGGTACATGTCAAAGTCCTGTATCGTATCAAGCTCCACTCCACAGGTCCTTAACATGACATCCCAGGCGTATGACGGTAGGGTGTAGTAGTGCGCAGGGTCTAGTTCGTATTCAGCCATCGACGTGTCCCTGAAGCGTTCAAAGACGTCAGTCAACAGCGCAATGTCACAGCGCAGGTACTTCTCGGCGTAGTCCTTGAGGTTCCTACAACCGAAGGTTTCCCACACGTTGCGAGCATGCTCGTAGTCTGCATCCGTGATGTCCTCCAGGGTCAGGTCGTTGTGGAAATCTCGCTGCAGAGGCAGTTCCGTAGTATCTTCCAAAACGGTGTTCGACGTTACAAAGTTGTACGGGAACACGCCTTTCCTACGGACTAGATCGAAGAGGTGGTCTTCGGGGAATCTCTTCCTCGTCTCCAAGAGTTGAGCTGGTGGAAGTGCGGCTGCGAGGCTGGCGAGGCTCAAAGCCAGGAACCTGTAGGTGTCGAGGAACCTGACTCTGAATCCTGGCTGTCTTTTTCCACGCCCTGGCATCCCAACCGGTGCCGCTGCTCGGTCGAACAGGAACCGCTTCGTGAAAGCGATGTACCGCTCTTCCGTGTGAGCCAACACCTCAACATCACCGGGGTCGACCGCCAACTCCCGCACTATGAAGTGAGCGTCGTAGTTGGAGAGGTTGTGGAAGTAGCAGTTGACTACTCGCTGCTCCCTGTAGCGTAGGTTACATGATCTGTGCGCAGCGCCACGGAACTCGTAGGGCGGCGCGTGGTTGTGATCACGAACCTTTGGGTCTTCGCTTGAAAATGGCGATCCACAGAGGTAGCAATTCGCTGTCGAGTTGTACTGCATCGTTTCCGCTGGCGTCAGGACAGGGCGCAGATTTCTTGCTTCGTACAGGAAGTTCCACAATCGCTCAACATCAGTTTTCAACATCTCCATAAATGTCTTTGACGCATCATCCCCGAAGTAGACTCGAGGCTCAAACTCTTCAAGTCCGTACGAGTCGATGATCTGGTACGCAAAGGCATATGGGATGTGGATGTGGGTGGCTACTCCTCCGTGCGGCTCGTCGACTTGTTCATCCATCTCCGCGGTCGGCAGTAGAGCACACTCAAAGTCCGCGTAGATGGTGAAACGCTCGCGTCGGGTGAACTCTGGATGGTTGAATTTTATTTCAGTCTTTCTCGGCGTATCCATGCGAATAGGGGCTGAAGCGGAGCAGTATCGCCTGTGCTCCTCCAGACGCTGAGCACCCGTCAGACCGAGCTTGTTCGGACGGTTGTCAAAGTGCGCGAAGCACCGCTTACAGATGAATATCCTGTCTACACGCGCTGTGAGTTGGGGACGGATCAGTCGGCCAAGGTCTTTGACGTAGGCGTAGTGACTATCACCGTCCGCTGTCACGTACAAAAGGTCGCAATGGTCTTCGCGCTCCTGCCTACAGATCTTCAAGGGAAAGACGGTGTCCTGATACTTTGGTTGTCCGTTAGGTTTCTGACCCACGCGCGTGTGATCAATACCATAGACGTTGATGCTGATGTTGTTTGTCCGCTCAAACGTCTTGATACTCTTCAGAGCAACGGGGAATTGAAGGCCGGTCCAATCGTATCGGGCGATGATGTCATCGGTGTACGATGCCGGTCTTTTAGGGTCCTCTCGAACAAACTTGCCCAGGACAGCATACATAAAACACCGCTCATCGGTGTTCGATACGTTGACGACTGCTTTGGTGTTCTCCAGAGACGTAGGCAGTGGGAGCCAAGCTCGACCATCTTCACCTAGAGGAGTGTATTCGTTGATGCCGACCTCCAAATCACGAACGCGAAGGTATGTCCACCCGGAGCCGATATGATCACACTCAGCCTTCTCTCTGATAAGCTTCGCAAAAGCTGTTGTGATGTACTGGTTCAGGTCCGAGGTCGCCGTCAGCGGAGTCATCTTCGTCTTGAAGTTGCGCAGGCAGGTGTTGTTGTGCACATTTTTGAACTCACACTCCAGCTTCAAGTTGACCTTTATGCTGCGGTGTTTCGCCAAGGTGATCTCAAGCAACTCCGTAAGGCTCACAATCAACAACGCCATCACTTCTCCGATTGTGACGAGATTCTCCATCGGTCGCTGCAGACGGTAGGTTAGGAGGCGGTTGCGGAAACCCCGTTGAATGAGTGAGAACACGGGGCTTGACTGTCCTGCTCCAGTCATCTCAACATCATCGGGTTGTTGGTGTGTGCTCGTACCGGGTTGTGGCTCCGTGCTCGGACCTGGCTGGGGTTCATCCTGTTCCATGGCTGCTTGGTTCCGGATCAGGTCCTTCATGATCGGGCAAGAGATCCGCTCATGATGGTCCTTGTTGAACAGCTTGTTAAACTCCTGACCGCAGTATGCGCAAGGGAATCTCCGTTCTTGGCCATCACCGTGAAATTGCTTGGTGTGGCGACGAAGGTTGTCTTCCCTCTTAAACTCGGCACCGCATGTGACGCAAAGGAACCTGCGGACTCTGCTGTGGGTTGATTCCACATGTCGACGCAGGTTTCTTTCACGACGGAAACGGCGACCGCATTCATGGCAGGTGTGGTGGCCAGGACCCGGACCTTCATCTGAAAATAAAAATAAAAACAAATTAGGATAAATGAAGATACAAATTCCCCTCTCTCTCGAGAATCACATTTCAAAGTTAAGTTTGTTAAATCAAAATAGCAATCATTAAACAGGGAAGAAGTAATCTTCTGTACTGTTTGTCTACATTGATGATCCTGGGTTCAAAGCAAAGGATGTAGCTGCAATAATGAGCTACGTCAACCCTAAAGAAGCCTTTTGTGTTAGGGGGAGCGAAAATCTCCCCCCTAGTAATTAAATCAATAGTACATCAGTTGGCACGGTCTCATTCTTCTTCAGGAACCTAGTTAAATAGTTAAAAAAAAGAAGGTAAATAGTCACTATGGGGAAAAAAGTTATTTTAAAGTAGATTCTCACCTTCAACGGAGTGTTGATTGACACCGGCAGTCGTCTGCGGAGCATCAATCGCCTCCCGGGGTGGAACGACGAGGTGATTCGCTCCCATGTGCCGCTCTAAGGCCCCCTGGTCTGCGAATGTGGCTCGACAAAGCCGACATGTGGCTTCTCCATCTGCAAACGCACAAAACGATTAGATTGAGAAATGTTTAACACCTGTCTTAGTTTAGTGTACTTGATGGGGGGTGTATCGATACACCCCCCTTCAAGTGCTCCAACCCAAAGCATTCACTGGTAGTGAACTTGTCCGCAGGCACTGATGGGCTAGCTCTGTTGGTTGTAGCGTTACCCTGCTCAACTCTTGTATTAATTATCAAAAGTACGTCATGTGGGTACTCAAAATACTCGGCTTGAAGAGGGGATTCCGAAAATGCATAAAAAAAAAAAAAAAAGAGGGTCAAGTTCAAGTTAAAGGTCATCATCAGGTTAGCCCAAAGTGGTCGATGTGGGTACTCAAATGACTCGGCTTGAAGAGGGTATTCCGAAAATGCATTAAAAAAAAAAAAAGAGGGTCAAGTTCAAGTTCAAGGTCATCATCAGGTTAGCCCAAAGTGGTCGATGTGGGTACTCAAATGACTCGTCTTGACTAGACGAGCAAGAATCTGCAATCAGAATTCAGATCCGACCTATGGTAGCCCAGATCCATTACCCCCCCCCCCCCCGAGGTCTCGTCTGTGGCACTTTGCCCCCCCCCCCCCCGAGGTTAGGGTCATACTTGGGGGGGGGGGGTAAATATTTTTGAAGTATGTCATATGGTTACTCTGGTGACTTGACTTGATGGTTCGAACAATAGCATAAGTTATAAACATTATATAAATATAGTCATGTAATTTTAATTTTTTTTTTTTACACAGCTCTATATTCGCACAGAATAACTAAAGCTGTTAAATAAAAAGAAGACTTTTACCACACTTCGGTTATATACTGCATAACATATTCCTATATTACTAACATTTAAGTCTGATTAAAACAATAATGCAACACACAATGACGTACCTTGTTGGGGTGGGACGAATCCACCGTGGAATTTTGCGTAGTGCTTCATACTGTGTCTGCGCGGGAACGTGCAGCCGCAAATGACGCATTGGTGTGAGTCGTTCATCTTGAATATGGATTATAAAGTTTCGTTAATCACAAACAATACGGCACAACACAACCGTTTTAAATAGTTCAAAGATGCTGGACGAATATCACAAATGAAATCAGCAACTAACAAAAATCGCGTAGAACGGAGCAGGATCGGACTAACACGTCTACACGCACTGAACTCTCGAACTGAACTGACGGAGGGCTGGCGATGTGGGGTGATTCTCCCCACTAATGGATTTCGGAGAAGGCCGGAGCAATAAATCTCAACCGCTGTCAGGGGTAAAAGCAACCCTCCTCTAATTGAATTCGATACGGGCGGACTATAATGGGTTCCTGGAAGGGTCGGTCGCAGCTGCTTCCCAGACCGGTCTCGACTCACCGGTCTTTTGTGCGAACATCTGCTGCGTCGACGTTTGTCGCCTCGGCAATAAATCACGACAGCTGTCAGGGGTAAAAGCACCCCTCCTCTAATGTAATTCGATACGGGCGGACTATAATGGGTTCCTGGAAGGGTCGGGCGCAGCTGCATCCCAGACCGGTCTCGACTCACCGGTCTTTTGTTTGAACATCTGCGTCGACGTTTGTTGCCTCGACAACAAATCACAACAGCTGTCAGGGGTAAAATCATTGGACAGTCGGGGGGGGGGGGGGCAAAAGTGTCACAGACGAGACCTCGGGGGGGGGGGGGGTAAAGTTTCACAGACGAGACCTCGGGGGGGGGGGCTCCTCCTGATTTATGTACGGGGGGGGGGGGGCTCCTCCTGAAACGAAAAAAAAAAAAAATTTGCATATTAATTAGGGTAATTAAAAATTTGCATATTAATTAGGGTAATTAAAAATTTGCATATTAATTAGGGTAATTAAAAAAAAAAATTGCATACTAATTAGGGGGGGGGGCTCCTCGGGGGGGGGGGGGCGCTCCTCCTGGCTCCTCCTGGTCCAGAACACTCCATTTATCCCTACTCACGGCCCATGGACGCCACACCGCCACCCTTGGTCGCTCAACTGCGAGCTTACACACACAACCGATGCCTATTACAACAGGAAACTTATTGGTGAGTCAGTTTATTTTAAATTACTGTGCGCTCATCCTCAGTGCGGAATCCGCGCGGCATTGTGTTCCCACAGCAATTAAACTACTTCGGGCATTGCCCATTATCAATGTCTCGTCTCAAAATACAGTCCACTAATAAATACAAAACACTCTCTGAGCTCAACACGCTACAATTCATATGCACATCCAATCACACTCACGCAAAATAAAAACCACATATAAATCACACTAAAATGGACACCATACACTGAAATGGCCAGGAGATCGGCCGCAGTTAGATATTCATAAGCTTGACTTTTCTCCTCCGAGAACAGGGAACCTACCTGTACAACGTCAAATTAGTGTTTAGTTTAAAATGATTTTATTCTTATTTCGTTGCGACTGAAAGTGGTTTTGTGAGTGTTGACAGTTTGCCGACATGTACCCTAAAACAAAACTTAATGTCTTAAATGTTCATGAATATCGATTAGTTAATATGACTAAAAACTCCATAAATAACTGAATAAGCAAACTGTATGTTCAGTAGTATACTTTTTCCCACACTATAGGTGCGGTCTCTCTCTCTCTCTCTCTCTCTCTTTCTCTCTCTCTCTCTCTCTCTCCCTCTCTCTCTCTCTCTTTATTAATATATCATTTTTAATTATTCTTGAAATTAAATTAATTCAGAACATATACATTAGCCTAACAACGTTGCTTCATAAGATCATTCATACTAAAATTCCAAGTTTTTTATTACATTTAGTATTTTTTAATTATAAAAGCGGTTGAGAAACCGGAGAAGATGCTTCTCAACACACGATTCCAATCCACACATTAAATACGGTAAAATCAATCAGTCTGTGTCAGTTTTTGTAAGGAATGGAACGTCCTTCCAAAACCAATCAGGACTGTACAAAATTAAACAATACATTCCGTAAATTGAAGAACAGTTTAATTGATATCAATCGAGTCATTTTAGAGTTAGAATAAATGTAAATTGTGTTTATTATAAATTAGTTGTTATTTAAGAGATTATTGCGGACATTTTCCATCTGTGATTAAAAAACCAGTTTCACGACGTTTCGGGATCTGGAATCTGACCCCGTCTTCAAGTGAGAAAAATACCTAGAACATAACAAATACCCCCGTCGCGGCAAACCTGCATAGTCAGTGAATTTCCAATGAATATATAACATAGCACATTAAGCCACTAAACAGGATTCATAAGAAATATATTCACAAACAAACAATATTTAAAATATGAATTATTCTCTATAAGAATAACATTGGGGATGAGTAAGCAGGTTTGCTGCAACAAGGAACACAAAATAATGGTTTTTTATTCAAATATCAATAGAACTCATCTAAGTGAAGTCACATACCAAGTTTCATCCATATACATTCATAAAAAAGCGATATATAACATTTTTATTATTTTTCATACGAACAACATGGGGACCGAGTACCTAGGTTTGCTGCTACGGGAACTATAGGCGAAATTTTTTTGTGCAAACGACAATAAACCACAAGCAGATGAAGCCATATACCAAATTTCGTCAGTTTATGTTCATAAATAAGCGAGATATAATTTTTGTTCTTTTACCCCATAAGAATAACATTAGACAACGTACTGTGTTTAGCACTTTCAATATCTCAGTAACCAATTGACGTAGAGCAATGATCAAAGTACCAAATTGTTTGTTTTTTATGCTTAGTTCAATGGTGAAAATTAAAATTTGATTTAAATAACAATTTCATGTAGAAACCCCAAAAACAAATTTTTTAGGTACAAAACCCCCCAAAAAAACCTTTGGATGGTGCGATTCGCTTGGTTTTCGAACTCGTTCAAATAAGTGGTACTTTGCCCATTTGTACCAAATTTGTTTAAGATCGGAAAAGTTATCATGGTCTGGGGCTTAGGTCTTACCATGAGACCTATACGGTAATAGCTTCTTCTCTATAGGGGAGATTCGCTAAAATTACACAAAATATTAAAGGCACAAATCTCTGAAATGAATAAAATAGTTAATTTTTGTTAGTTTTGACTTTATTATGCTGTAGTAGTTCAAAGTATATCATATTGTAGCGATGCCTCAGTTCATTGATATAAATAAGGTGGAATAATTGCTTTAACGGTAAAGTAATACCTTTTTTGTATGGTAAGTAACACATCGTTTAAATACATTACACGAAATATATCTGCATGAAATTTAATATATGATCTATATTTGTATTAAATTATAAATTTTAATTGCTCTACTTTTAAACATTTTCCAGTAATTTAGCCATGAATTTTTATAAATGTTTGTATACTAGGTAAACACGGGATTCACATAACGCGATCAACTGAGATCAAGTTAACGTTCACGTAAGTTCTGGTCTTTTATTGAAACAATATTCTCCCTGCAACACTGGCATGCAATAAACGACTAACGCAAATGACGTGGACATAAATTACGTCTACACGGGAGTCAGACAGAATCTAAATGAGTTTAAACTAATTAAACAAATAAATGAGAATGCAATACTTTTTCAGGCTTCGTACTGCGTTGACAATACAATGTTTTACAAAGCATTATTTATTATTACTACTATTAAACCATTGGACCTGTCCAAATCCAGCCTCAAGAACTACGGTTAGAAAACTCAAGAATAAAAGTAAGTAATTCTTGGTAAAAACCAGCTCTACTTGAGCAGTGCTACTCATCGAATCACAGCTTTTTTTATCTGCTAAAGGCAATTAATAAAACCCAATGCATTTCAAACAACAATAGTTATGTTTCACAACAAATAACAGTTTATAATGCATCAGTAAAATGGAAAAATCACTTGTTTGTTCTTATTTCGTGATAAAATTACAGTATACCTCAAACCGAAAAAAATTATATGTAAGTTACAGGCAGTGATCAATTCAAAAATCAATCGTAAGACAAGTTTTTTTTAAGTTGACGACAACTCAAATTCGATCATGCTGAAAACAGAAAATACAGCAGAAAATCAACGCTAGATAGATTCTTACAAAATTTTAGACCCCTCAAAATGTGGGTTCCTTAAGAGTGAACAATTGAAATTAGCAGGAGTCAATGTAACGTGTTTCGACATTTATGTGATGTCTCATAGGCAATTATAGCTTCTAATCATACACGCCTTAATTATGTTATGAAACACAATTAGTTGTTAATGCTGTCAAAATGTTAATAGAGAATCATGCTAGCATGTTCAGGCACCAACATAAACACGCACGTATCTTTAAACGTTACTAAGCCTTGCTAATAAATTACATTTTAAATGTAATTGTTCTTTTTATAAATGAGTAACATTTTTCTTTTTTCCTATCCTTATCTTGTGTTTCTGTATACAATTATTCTTGTTATTTAGTCGCACAGTTGTATTTTAAATTAACCCAATTATTGTAATATATATGATTAATAGTTTACGTGATTACCAACTATTCATAACTCAAAAATATTTAAACCCAACTATTTAAATTATCGAAATACATCCTCAGAAATCATTCCACAATATTAGTGGGGGTATATGGGTTACGTGGTGTTTGTCCGTCAAAAATGAAAGAGAATGTTTTAACAAGTTATATTTTAATTTATCAAATAATATATTCAAAACGTCTTCGAATTATCATTTTAATTACTTTGATTGTCAATTACCACTTGCATCATTTAATAACAAACAACATTATTATACTATTACTATTATCATTATAGGATTTATATAATCCTATGTATACAGGGTATTCCGTAAATATCAATATTTTTCAAAAAAATGGCCGCCATTTTGAAACGGATTAAGATAAGTGAATTCTGTTTTGCCAAAATGTTATTCGAGTGTAGAGCTTTAAAATTATGTATATCTTGACATATGTTTATATTTGAAAATTCCGAGATTCGAACTTGTGACCCTCCGTTTTTGGAACATTCTGTGTTTGTAACAAACTAAAAATAGTTTTACGTTATTCCTTGGGGTCACTTTAGTGGGAAATAATTTTATTTCATCCTTCTAGGTCAATTGGTTCGTCTGCAATCTGTTTGAGACACCTTACGTGAGACACCCTGTATATATATATATATATATATATATATATATATATATATATATATATATATATATATATATATATATATATATATATATATATATATATGTTGAGATGCTATTTATCAACTAATGATAATATATATTTTTGTCCGACACTTCCCAAAATTGCGGACGAATTCGTTGCATTTATTAGAATATTTGTGGCGTAGCAACCGAATTCGCCAAAGTCATTTGTGTTAATGTGCATGTCATACGAGTTCACTTAACTCCAGTCAATGTTAAAATATTCAAATACAATATATAAACTCATTTAATTATTATAACACCCATTGGGAAAGTGCTCGATATATGCAAGTAGACTATAGCTTTAATAATGTAATCAGTAGAGAACCTTTTTTCTTACTAGCCAACGCGGTGGTGGAAAATAATTTGTTTATCACATTCGGGTACAGCTTCAACCTCGCTTAGCATCCCTATTCATCTTGGACAGAACCCTTTAAAAAAGTTAACTTAACCAAAGTATTCAATTGTTTAACTTCTTTTTTTTTTGCAAACTTTAAATTGGTTCGTTAACATTCCCTTTTGATAAAGTGATGTTCTAAATTGACTTCTTTTCCAGGTAATTGTTTTATGCCTACTGATTATTTTAAAAGGGTCAGATAGAGAAGATAATTGTAAATTAATTTATGTTGTTTTTATCATATGTGTGCGTGATTGCATGAAGTAGGCCTAATGCTTAATTAACTTTCCAGATGTAATTACGTGCTTGTTGAATGGATAACCTTTTTGGTATTACTGTTACAAATAAATCAAATAGTATAACATAAAAATAGTACTACTAAGTAACAAATAATACTAATATATATTTTTATTTTTTATTCTAGTTGCAAGTCGTATCTCCTGAGTGACAGTGATCGGGTCCCATTCAGCCAAATGGACAGCTGTCCACATCTGTCTGTGTCACTTTATAGATCACGGACAATCAACTAAGTCTGCTTCCAAATAATAGAAAGAGGGTTTTCTTGAAATGTTTTCTCTAAATTTACAAATATCCAGTTTTACATATAATAATCGACAATGTGAGTTTAGTAAATCTAGGATAAATCGGGTGGAATTGTTTTCTATTTTATATAAATTAAACTTTCCAGTTTTATACAGTGGGAACCCAAACTTGAGCAAAGATTACTAGGTTGTGATAATTTGTGTGTTAAGTAATAAATATGATAAAATTGCGGTGTATAAAATACGTTCGATTTCTTTGTAAAAGAGAATTTCGGGTAACTCATAAGAATTGCGTGAAAAGTGCCAGGCCGCCTTTCAGCCAAATGTAGACCATAATGAGCATTTTTTAGTTCCTGAAAACAAAGAACTCTTCTGAAATTGTAGTTTTGAATTTATCCAGCCCAGGAAGTTCTAATCATTCTTAGAAATTCAAAGTGGCAAATAATAAGCTACACAAATCAAGTGTATCAGAGCCATTGTTAGATAAAAACGCAAAAAGTGAAGTATTTTGTAGCAATGTTTTTATGGCTTAAGAAGTCAATTAAGCATAACGTGGATTCATTTGTGGTTCCCGGACTCCATAATTAGTCCTCTGCTTTTTCAAAGCCACATGGAAGATTAATTCCTAGTACGAATTTAATATGCTCTTAGTTACCTTTACAATATCTTATGTTTCTAAAATGTCTTGCATTACTGTCATGGTACAGAGTTTTTAGTTACATAACAATAGATATATGACTTGTGATCTTAATTCTGAAAATGTTGTACTGTAACATAATTCTGCTTCTATATGTGTAGTAATGTATAGCTTTTAGAAAACATATTGATTAAATGGTGTTTTGTAAATCCTTATGTAACGTTTACAGATTATCAACAGTAGTTTACGCTTAGCTTTATATTTTTCACTGACGTCCACCTTATTTTAACAAACCGCTTTGAGTGCAGATCTATTCTAACCACTCGTTTAAAAATAGTTGATAAGCTATTTCATTAATGTAAATAACTACAAAATTAATTATACTGTAAATACTTTGAGCTAAAATTATAATATCACACACTCTATAAAAGCGCAAGATATGTTCAGCAAGGCCTAATGTAATAGAACACTAGTAAACGTATAATCAAAAACTTAAGACTTTGCCGTTGGATCACACTATCTTTATTCTGGCTTCTTAAGAGATACTTATTTTAAAACCCATTCTTATTTAAAAACTAAACAATATTATGTATTTATTGGATCACATACATGTAATAAAAGAAAAACATGTTAATAGATCAACAACAGATAGCAGTGTATTTCTATGCAGATAACATTAAAGAAATGTAACAAAGAACAATAATATCAAGTATCATACAATATCACAAAGTAAATTAATTTTATTAGAAAATATTTTAATACAACAACTTAAATTCATTGATGTCATGTGAAGTATCATAAATTACTTATAATAAAAAGATAAAATAGCATTTAGTTACCAAATTAATGTAAATCAAATTATTAAAAGTTATTAACAGTACATAAAAATTGTTAGTAGCAATTGTGTAATGTCTAGTATTGCATCTAATGGGAGGAATGTTTGCAGTAAAGAAAAATATATTTTAAATCAGTTTTCTTAACGTGTTTACACAGTAAATAACTTCTAATATATTATAATATAATTATATATATAATAGATTATAATATATATAATATATTTTGTTAAGATGTAAACAAAATAATAACCGTAAAGAAAGATTAAACTATTTTAATTTCAGTCCCGAATTCAGCCCCATGTTGAGTGACAGCGATAAGGTTTCATTGAGACAAATGGATAACCGTTCACATCTATCTATGTCTCTTTTTATCTCACGAACAATCAACTAAGTCTCTTCCAAATTATATAGAATGTGTTTTCTTACAACAGCTGCTCTCATTTTGAAAACATTTTGTTTATTGGTCAAAATGTACCCAATAATAATAACGAGTTTGCACGCAGCACGCTGACGTGAGGGAAGTGAATTTCCACGTAACAAAATTTCAAAACTCAAAACCAGTTTCAGAACGTACATTTATTCAAATTTTTACTGAAATGTAAAAACAGTAGGGGGGTTTGACCGATACCATGAGCGACGGGTGGGGCGGGTGAGCACCCCCCGTTTTTTTGCGAATTTTGTTGTGATTCTTTCCCCCCCCCTCACATACACACAAATAACATGACGGTGATTGATGATAATCATATGCCGACAAAGGAGAGCCACCCCAACATTCCCAGACGTGAGGTTGTTTTTATTGCAGACTGTGCTACATCCCCCACCACACACTACCCCCACCACAAAAAGTTGCAACAAATCTTTTTAGCTCATTGTACCTCCACACCATGGCCAACGAGATCAACAAATAGCTCTCTTCATGAACTACGTCATGGAATTGCAACAGCAGGTCTTGGTCGGCAACGTCAACGTCGACTACATCACAATAGAGAGTACAAGAACTGAACAGCACGACGTTTGGCGTTACAGTCGTGATTTTCATAGGAATGAATAAATCGCCAACCGAATTTGGGCATTCATGATTGAGTTGTACGAGATTAATTTGAGAGACATAACAACAAATGTGGTGGAGGTAGTGGTTGCGGAGTCCAACGTTGACTCCGGCAACGAGAGCAACGATGAAGAGTAAGCCTTTATCAGCTCGACATCATAAAAGGCCTTTTTCAAGGCCACAAAAGCTTTTCAAGTTAGGGACAGAAGGGAATCTTCCTAATATAGGAAGATTGTCTTAGACTTTTACCGATATATTGTATTAAACAAATCCATTTTTTGCACCCCCCCGGTTTCATCTCCGACATTTCCCCCCCCCCCAACACACAAAGACCATGACAGTGATAAATGATATACCGACAAAAGAAGCCACTCCACCATTCCTAGACGTGGGGTTTTTTTGACTCACTCCCACATTCCCAGACGTGGGGTTGTTTTTATTACAGACTGCGACGCTAGATCACATGTGCCGCATCCCCCACCATACACTACCACCACCACAAACAGTTGCAACAGATCTTTTTAGCTCATTCTACCTCCACACCATGGCCAACAACGACCAACATTTACTCTTGATCATGGACTACGCCAACAGATTGGAGCAGTAGATCTTGGACGGCAACATTGACGTCGACTACATCACCGTAGAGGGGACAAGATCTAAGCAGCTCGATGTTTGGTAGTACAGCCATGACTTTTTGCTGGACGATCAGATTTTCAACAGAATTTGCGCGTTCATGATTGAGCTGTATGAGATGAACCTGGCAAACATCTCAACAACTGTGGTGGAGGTAGTAGTTGTGGAGTCCATCATTGACCCCGGCAACGAGAGCAACGATGAAGAGTAAGCCTTAATCAGCTGCTCGACTCATCATAAGCGGCCTTTATCAAGGCCACAAAAGCGTTTCAAGGTAGGGATAGAAGGTAATCATCCTAATACTGGAAGATTGTCTTATGCTTTACCGATATATTATATTAAACAATTCCATCCCCCTTAAAAATATTCAAACATTCTTCATTACATTTCATATTTGTCCCTAACATCAAGTCTTAAGTGGCCTTGATAAAGGCCTGTTAAGAGTGGTCTTGAAAAAATACTTTTACATGAGCAATGTAACTGGGGTTACAGTCCAGTTACTTGCGAGGAGCTGGGGCGAAGTGTTTTATTTCTCCATCTCGTAATCTGTGACAACCGCAGCAGCATCGCAGCATCAGCGGCCAAACTCTCAGCGTCTTGCTTCTTATGACATTCCGACCCCTCCGCTATTGCCAGCTCGTCATCCAACTTGTCCACCAGGCGCCAGTCTGCATCATGTTCAGCCCATTGTTCTGCACATAGTAGTTGTCCACACCATTTGGTAAATGCATATCCCCTCGCCTCATCCAACTTTGCCTTTATTTCATCGATTGGGCGATGGTTAAAATAAATCCCCTCCACAAATTCCAACGTTTCAATCAAGACAGCGTCGTTGGTACACATCTTCTCTCTGCTGTTATATCTGAAATGAAGCCTAGAAGCCTAGTCTGGGGTCAAATGGTGGGGGAAGTTTTTTTTTATTTAAACAGATGTGTAGTGTGAAACAAACCGACAATATCTACCCACAACCCCAAATAATGATATACATCAGCGCAGCAGACTGTGAGGCTGCCATGTTTATTGATAATACCCCCCCCGTCTCGGAATATTTTTTTATTCAATCAAATCGAACATTCTACACTGTACAGTACAATTCAGTGTTGTTTTGAAGCTCAAACTATCATGTGCTGTTTTTTGTGTGTGTGAGAATTGTTAGTGTACAATGAGCGATGCAAAAAGAGTAATCAATGCTACAATGGGCAAGATACATTATTTAAAACGTCTGACATTACATGAAAGGATAGCGATCAAGTCGGTGTTGGATAGAGCGAGAGACGTATTTTATGGTGAACATGATGAAAATCATGAAAGAAAACGTTTAAAAATCTGTTACATTTAATGAAATTCTAAATAGCCATTACACATACAAACCGTGTGAGGATGTGCAGCAATTAACATGAACTCAAATTGCGATAGACGAAATGGGATTACGTAGACCGTTGGAACTGATGTGGGAATAAAAAATTAAACATCTAACATATTTTAACAAGATGTTTCACAATGAGTGTGCACAGTTTTCCACGATTGGGTGAGCAGACACAACAGCAGTCAGTAGCGCAGTAAAAGTCACACGGTGCAGACATGAACGCTTACGCTTCTGCGGACGATTATATCAAATCATTTATTGGTGAGATTTGGGTTATTATCAATAACGCTAGTGACCATTCATTTACAACACCACCACCACTGCCATCTTTAAAACAATCGACTGTCAGCAAGAAGCGAAAGAGACCATCTTCCGTTGAATTAGAAACCGAGAAACCAGGATGGGTACCGAAACCATCAGATGATTGTCCTATAGTGTCGTGGCAGGAGGATGGTAATACATTTGCAGTTCAAAACCCAGGAAACAAAGGGAAAAATATTATTAAAAATGGAATTATACGATAGTCCAAATGTGGTGTACATGTGCGGATTATTTTTGGACAAAGATGGTAAAATGCACGAAAGTGTTAAACAATTAGTTAATAAAGTGGAAAATATTTGGATTGATAAATCATCAGGAGTAACAAAAATTACAGGATTAACTCAAACTGTTGCACAACACAGTACAGTTTCACAGCCGCCAAAACCGAAGAAGAGAACAGTCCGTAAGAAACAAGCGACACCATCAATCAATTAGAGCAGCTGCAACGACGCACCAGTTTTTTGTGTGAACATCTGCACGCAACTAAATTCGAGTCTAGACATGTTTGTTTTTTGCTGGAGCAGCTGCGGTGAACACCTGCGAGCGTCACCATCAATTAGAGCAGCTGCAGAATCGCACTAGTTTTTGTGTGAACATCTGTTTGGTTACATTCGAGTTTAGACATGCCTGGAGCAGCTGCGGTGAACATCTGTGCACATCACCATCAATTAGAGCAGCTGCAACGACGCGCTAGTTTGTTGTGTAAACATCTGCCCGACCACATTCGAGTCTAGACATCTGTTTTTTTTTTGTTTTTTTTGCTGGAGCAACTACGGTGTCTGTGGACCAAAATGGTGGAGATTGTCGCTTAAAAGGCGAGAGTGCGGCACGATAAGCATCATTCCCAGCCACCTTCACGTCTAGTCCACATCCTACTTCTAGCATAATGAACGAGTTCGAGATCGTGAATGGATTTGACAGCGACGCACCTGTCGACCTGAGAACTTCACTCAAACTTCAAATCAGGTTCCCCAATCCACACCACGATCAGAGATCTCCTTAAGGAATGTGGCTACCTCATCACTGCAATGGAGCGCATCACTACACCATTTGGCGAGACTATCATCGTCATCCTGACGGGGCAGGTCGGGGATGACTTCTTCCTACGTGTTTACCGACCTAGATGTTTCAACGAAGTGGTGAGCGACATCGACATCCAGAGATACAACGGCGGTTGCGGAGAGCGTCTTCGCCTGCTGAAACACAGTGCCAGACTAGGGAACAGATACACACCGTTTGAGTTTGTATAAAGCAAGACATGAAGAATTTAAATATCTCTGTACAATTTTGATAGTTTTTTAGTTTAATATTTATAGTCACATTCTGAACATAACCACTGTGTTGTTTACTATGACCCCAAAAAATTCACAGCGTGTAATTTGAGAGTGTGGTAATTTTCTATCAGTAGTGATCATGGTCTTGATGTGGAAACATCCGTTCTCAGCCATTGTGGCGGGACTATCAGGTTGTGGTAAGTCACAATTTGTGTCACAGTTTATAAAACACATTACAAAAATATGTGACACAAAATTCACCAGTTACTGGCATTATGGCAGTGGTGGTGGAGGAGGAAGTGATTCAAATAACTTAAACATTAGCCACATAGAAGGACTACCAAATTTAGAGTATTTTTCTGGTAATGAAACAATACTTGTGATTATAGACGATATGATGCGTGAGTCTGACAATCTTTTTACAAAAGCATGTCATCATCGTAACATTAGCGTGTTTTTCATCACCCGAAATTTGTTTCACCAAGGACGTGGGCAAAGGGACATGTCATTGAATACACATTACATCGTGTGTTTTAGGAATCCTAGAGATAGAGTGCAAATTAGGTACTTGGTCAGACAAATATATCCAGAAAGTTCGAAATTCATCGCGAAAGCGTATACCGACGCTACGAGGAATCCTCACGGCTACCTACTGATAGACTTGAAACAATCAACAGACGAGAATATGCGTGTACGTAGTTGTATATTTCCAGCCGATTCTACGAATTATGTGTACGTACCAAAGAAAAAGCAATTTTTTCAGTATCGATCATGTCGTTCTTGCGGAAGGACGAAACTCTGCTGAGGGCTTTGATACATGCAACACCAAAGCGCAAAGCGTTGTTAAAGGAGTGTGACAAGAGTCGAATTCGATCAGTGTGCGAGTGTGCTTACAACGTGTTGTGCGGTAAAGTTCCTCTGTCCAAGAAGAGCACAATTCAGTTAAGCAAACACAAAGCTGCTCTTCGCAGACTGGTTAAACGAGGCGAAGGTTGGGTGAAGAAACGGAAGTATCTAATACAAAAAGGTGGTGGACTCATAATACTACACCCACCTCGTTGGGTGTGGTACTTTTGATCATAGTACTACAGGCTGCATTGAATAGTTAAAACAAAATGACTGACATCCACAATCAGTTCTATTTGACACTGCCGAGTAATATTTTGATGCAATATTGTCCGAAAAATACAGTTGCAAATTATATAACACATTTACCGAGAGCTATTCGACTGAACGCTGGTGAATGGGAACTGGCACTTGTGGAAGCGCATTATCCTTGTTCATTTTTATCAATTGGTAATGATTAAACAATTGACATCTACACACAACCGGAAGAGGAAGCAAGAGTGAACATAAAAGCGTTGGAGCGGGTTATGGACAGTGCTGCTGATGTAACACCATTAGTGTTGGCTACTCCAAAACAAAACTACAGAATTAAATTGCAGACTGGCGATTATGCAAATATACAAGAATTGTGTGATCATATCAATTCACAAGAACTAGAGATTAATTTTTGTGTAAAGTTTACTATTGAAAATTCATACAACAAATCCGTTGAAGTATCGATGGGAACTGATTTTGGGAAAATTAAATTAAGCCCAGCGTTAGCGCTTCAATTGGGGTTTGATCCAAATGAATTGGCACTGGAAGGTGATGCTGTTAACAAAAGCATCCGATCGCCAAACATTCGTCTCGGCTTACCGTCACACATGTACATTTATTGTGATTTAGTCGAACCACAGATGGTTGGTGATAAGTCGCACCGTTATTAAAACTTGTCAATATATCTACGACTAGTTATGTGTATGGATTTCATAAATCGACATCATTCATTGATCCGCGTTATGTGCCTGTTATAAATAGATCTTTTGACAGTGTGGAAAATTACTTAAGAGATAGCACTGGATGTCATCTGCCATTCCACTTTGGAACGTCGTGTGAGAAGTTACACTTTAGAAAAGTAGCGGATCAATAGTAAAATAATGGAGCACCCGAGAAAACGGTAGTTGTACTGCAAGAGTTGATTGATCGATTGCAAACAAATGCTACTAATAAAACACTGACTAATCCAGTGAAAACAGTCTCGACGCAGAGATGCAACAAATATTGGATAACAAACATATGATGATAGTGAAAAGTGTAAATTATACAAACAAGCGTTACATCGCTTCTTGCATATTACAGAGAATAATCGCCAACCAATTAGCATACCAATTGTGGGAGGGGATGAAAATAGTTGTCGAATGCACACCGCTGTGGAAGGTGTTCCAGTTGAGGAGATTGTTGATTCCAAAACTTACAATCTTTTGCGTTTCATGAAACGCGAAGGCAGTTTAATCAGTTGGGACGGTGGCTATTCAGTGTATATTAATGTGTAAAAAATCCCAGAATCAAATCTAGTGGATATGTTAAATTGTATTGTAAAGGTGCGTATTCGCGATTACAAACCGCCAGGACGGCACAAAGGGCTAAATGCATTGAAAGCGATGAATGTGCCAAAGGACTATGTGAATAATATAAGAGCGCTAAAAGAAATAAATGCTGAGTATCGAGCAACATTCACCAGAGGATCAGATGATGATGAAGATGCAAACAGTTCAACTGACTCATTACTGCGTACACCAATTATAAATCGACTACCATCGGCTAGAGGAAAAGAGCAACATCCACACCGGTGACAGGGGAGTTTAGTTTTTTAAATAGAACTGGCCAGATTTCAAATTTAGACAAGTGGAAACCGTACACAGGATAGATTTTCCTCATGGAACGTTTGTATTATAATCCGAGCGAACCAGCGTCGTATGGCGGTGTAGCTCCTTTAGTGTGAGCTGCAAAACCAGTTTAAAAACACCAAGTGATTGAATGGTTACAAACAAAGGTTAATGCTTACAATAACAGCGCGCACAGGAGTCTAGGTAACGGGATACGCCCAGTTGATGTGACTACTACCAATAAGCGAATATTGTATCAGATATGGCGCAATATGTAAGATACCGCGTCGTGTTAAGCCAAAACTGAAAGTTGGCACCACAGTGCTCATATCTAAGGAGAAAGGAGAAACTATTTGGAGTAAATTAGTGTATGTGGTGCGACGTGTAAATATACATTGCCATTGCCAATGTACACGTTGGCAGATCTCAAAGGTGAACAAGTCCAGTTTTACCAATACGAATTACAAAAAATGACAATATACAACGACCATCTGTTCAAGATTGATAAAACACTAGACACTAAGGGGTGAGGCCACAGTAAGAATTATTTCGCCAAGTGGGAAGGTTACGTAGACGAGTTTAATTCTTGGGTACAAGCGCAAGATTTTCAAAATGCCTAATAGCCAATTCTATTTAACACTGCCCAGCACCAGCTCAAAGGATTATTTTCCAAACAACACAGTGTCCAATTATACTACACATCTACGAGACAAATCCAATTAGAAGGCAATAGCGAGTGGGAGATGGCTTTGGTTGAAGCGCATTATACATGTTCGTTTATGATTGTGAGTGATGAAGCTTTTATTTGGCTCGAGTATAAACTAATTCTACCAGGTATTCCTATTCCAGTTAGTACTGAACAAATTATGCTAAAGATGAAACCCGAATATTACAATAACATAACTTTTATTTATTGATTAACTTTGATTTATTAAAAATGATCAATACTACGAAAGGATGTGACTCAGTATTTATACTTTGAGTATGATAAAAAGCTAGACAGAGTCAAGATAACGACAATGGTAGATAGTATATCAGATTTACATTTCAGTGACGAAGTGTCTCTGCAGTTGGGCTTCGATCCGTACGAAAATGAATTGACAAATAAGCTCACAGGATTGTGGTCGCTTAATCTGACTATGGAACTGACGACACACATGTACGTGTATTGCGATCTGATTGAACCACAGATGATTGGCGGCACTACAGCGCCGCTTTTGAAGATCATCAATTTTGCCAGAGATAACTATGTACACGGTGCGCATAAGGCATTGCATTTCACCAGTCCTCATTTTTATGTGCCGATTATGAAAGGGACATTTGAAACGATCGATATAGACCTAAGGGAATACACTGGTAGAAAAGCGTCATTCCTCTTTGGGACGTCGTACGTGAAGCTTCATTTCAAAAGAGCGCAGCAATGAATACAAACGATCCATACTTGGCGTACTACTGTCGCCAACAATTGCAGACTGGCGGCAGTATTGATAGAGTATTTCGCGGTGCGTTCTACCAGCGCAGCCATGGAATTGGCAGTTTCCTAGGCAGTATGTTCCACAACATCACAGCGTTACTCAGGTCGGGAGCTGCGGCTGTGGCTAAAGAAGCGTTGAAATACGGTGTTGGATTCTTGGGTGACATAGCCACGCGGGATCCTAAAGAAGGCGCTATAGTTCGTTTCAGTCAGTTTACCGACTTGCTGAAACGCAAGGTGGATGGCAAACTTCAACGTGTACTAAGCGGCGGCGGCGGCGGTGGCTCCCGCACAAAACTCCGACGCGCAACGCGAGAGAATAACGCAAAACACCTACGCGTTACTCCTGCGCGAAAGAATAACGCGAGAGCTTCTCGTAAGAGTACCGCGACGCGCGCCAAGCGCAGTGGCATGCATGTCACACCGCAGTCTTTGGCGAAACTCCTTCGAGGAAGGACGTCATCCAAGAAGAGTAGTGGTAGTAACAAGCGGAAGAGAGTTAGTAAGAAGAAGAGGAAGAAAGCAGTGAAGAGAACATCTGTGCGTGATATATTCAATTCACACACACAAACACACGCACGCACGCACGCACGCACGCACACACGCGCACACACACACACACACACACACACACACACACACACACACACATATATATATATGTCTATAAATATACAATTTTGAACGACCCCACACGCGCGCACACACACACACACACACACACACACACACACACACACACACACACACACACACACACACACACACACACACACACACACATATATATATATATATGTCTATAAATATACAATTTTGAACGACCCCCCCCCCAAAACGTGTTCAGGGGGTCACTTTAGGAACTTCTATGGTGGTCCCGGGCTTTCACCGTTCGGGTCATGCTAATAGTTCACTTTCCATAGGAAATTCACTAATAACAGCTTTTCTGATTTTAGCTGAGTTGCCTCGAACATTGAGACTTTCTAAGGCAATGAAACCTTAAAACGCATTAACCTTATGAAAATTAACAACGTGATGCGACAACTCCGGGCTCACGTTCAACCTCTCTTACTTCCTCATGATACCCAACGTGTCAATAAATAATTTTAGAGTCACTAAAATGTGTATAACATTTGAAAAGCTCATATTCTTAAATTGCCAGTATACAGAAAGTAGTGGGTAAACAGGAAAGAGACCCCACAATCGGCGCTTTTTCCCCATGTTATTCTTATGGGGAGCCGTTTTTGCACCGACGCCAGCTCCCGCCTATAGAGCTCCCGCGCGTTAGCCTATACTAACGTCTAACCCTTGCCTATATTAAATATATTGTCCCCATCCCCATCCCTCCTCTATATTTTTAAAAATTAATTTTCAAATTCTAAAAAACTATCTTTGGTGTTTACTGTCCGATTTGTCTGCAATTTGGATATGTTATTGTCCTAGGCAAGTGTTTTAATAAATTACACTTACATTTCCCAAATTAACTATTACAGTCAAATTAAAACAAATTAAAACTGCCGCCAACTTCTTTATTTACTGTCCGATTTGTCTGCAATTTGGATATGTTATTGGTGTTTTAATAAATTCCCCCAAATTCCAAACTGCCAATTTTGACCCTAAAATTCATTTTAATACATCCTTTGCAGAAATCCACGAGTTCTGGCTACTTGGGAACCCGAGCCATTTGACATATAATAAATCACCCTTCCTCCTAATTACCTTCTCTACCAAATACATGTCTTTATATTTAGTTTTTAACAATTCTTCTGTATAAAATCCTCCTTTGATTATATTGCCATTCTCATCTTTCAAAATATAAGTCACAGGCTTTGTTTTCTTAACTTCTGCTATTGTAAAAAGCTCTCCCGTCCAGTTGGGGGTATATCCTTTACTAAATACATGTTTATATTTAGATATCCTTACACTATCCCCCACCTTATATCTTGGCTTTTTAACTTGTACTTTAGATGCTAACCTTTCATGTACATCTTTAGAGTTCTTAGCACTTACTTGGTTAGGTTTCATGCCTATGGATCTATGTACTTTATTATTATATATCCTTATTAACTTTGGAAGTAAATCCAACCACTTGTAACTCCCTTGTGCACTAAACTCTCTATACAACCAATTCTTTAAAGTTCTCTGGAACCTTTCCACAATAGCTGCCTTAGTTGTAGAGTAAGTGTGGTAGTGATTAATATTTAGAATTTTCATTAGTTTGGTAAAATGTTCATTAAAAAATTCTTTTCCGTTATCAGATTGAATATTTTTAACTCCCTTTGGGAGAATAGTTTTTATAGCTTCTGTGACTACTAATCCAGTTTTATTCTTTAGTGGAGCAGCATAAGCTTTTTTAGAAAATGTGTCTATTAAAGTTAAAATATATTTATTCCCAGAATTCTCTCTAGCATAATTCCGCATATCTATTAAATCTATTTGAACAGTTTCGTTTATACCCAACACCTTAAAAGACCTTCTAACAAAGTTCTTTCTCGCGGGCTTATGCAATTCGTAAGCAATTTTTTCCATTTTTTATTCTTTATTTTTAATGTTAACGTATCTGCCAGTCTCTGTCGTTTCAAAAACACCTCCATTGCTACCAATTAACATACCATCACTCATTCTTTGATATACATAGTTTTTTGGCAAATATGCCTCTCCATCTAAAGTCTTAAATCCGCTTAAAGATGTAGGGTCTGCAACCAACAATTTAGGATTGTACATCATCAAATCGATTTCATTATTGTCTTGCATAAATTTATTAGTTTTATTGTTAAACCTTAATGCGTGAGATTTTAAACAAATATCAAATTTAATATTGTCTTGTCTAAAAGTTTTAATATTATCGTCATACCTCAAAACCTGCGACATTAAACAAATATCACTCCTATCTTTGCCTTCAGGTACATTCTTTATTAATTTGTCCTCTGCATCCCACATATCTCTATCTAATGTTAATACATTATAATATTTATCCCCCTGTTTTATTATGCTTTTCTCACCCTTTGTTAATATTTGATTAACAACAGCCACATCATTTGGCAATGTCCCAGGTAAAATGTTTGTTAATTGCTTATTTTTACCATCAAATTTAAGACCGTCTAAAGTCACAGTCTGATGTTTTATAACACAATCGTTCTCATCAACAGCGGGTTTAACACGAACTAGCCTTTTATTATTAAAATCCCAAAAGTTTAGATCCATTTTTGGTACTTGAGAGACGTTTACAACATCATCGCTTTCTTTACCAGCCAACAAATTACTAATCTTTCGCTTTTTGGCATTCCAAACATTTCCCTCCGATTCCAAAAATTCATAATTATTTTTGTCTTGTACAAAGACACCATCTTTTCTTATTAAAGTTTGCTCTAATGTGGGCACATCGGTTGAGCTTTCACCTCGTTTAACATTAGTAATTTTGCGTTTATTAGCGTTCCAATTATTATTCTTGGATTCTAAAAACTTATATTTAGTATTACCTTGTACAAAAGCATCACCTTTCCTGGTTAACGTCTGCCCCAAAGTCGATACATCGTCAGTAAACTCCCCACCTTTAACATTACTAATTTTATAATTTAAAGCATTCCAACCATCATCTTTTAGATTTAAAGTAGTTTCTTTAAAACTTCTAGCTTCTGGTTTACTATATGGGTTATATACGCGATAAAATTTATCTATCATATTTTTATTTAATAAACAATTCCACTTTCCCTCAATTCTTCTATGATAGAATCTATCTCATTATCCACTCCAGAATTTCCCGCCAATCGGCTTAACCAAAGCAGTCTTAACCTATCTACAAGCTCATTAGGATCGTCCCAATAAACATAATCTATTTTATTACCAGTTACCTGCCTTAAACCTTCACCAACAGTCTTAAACAGGGGTTTAATTATATTAAGATATTTTGTGTGTTTATTGCTTGACATCGCCGCACCTGTTTTATAACCCTTTAAATGTGCATTTGTAGCTTCCAAAATCTCTTTATAATTTTGCAAATCAGCCTGACTATAGTTTACGGGTTCTTTTAAAGTTAACAATTCCCACAATCCCTTTGTCCCTTTATAAATTTTTTCTCCAACCGTAACATCATCATTGGCAATTTGAACTTCCTGATTCCCAATAAAAAATTTATTTCCTTCTCGCCTAATACCATATGTGGTGTCTGTCATACTACTTCTACTAAGGTAATTTCCTAAATAGTCTGATGCTAAAAGACCAAAATCTAATTTGTGCGGTGTTATCTGTGTTATTCTTGGTATTCTAGACGGGGTCTTTTCTAAAATCATTGGGAGAACTGGCCTCTCTGTTTTTGTGGCTAAATTTTTTAATTCTTGCAAAGGCTCTATTAACGGTTGGAATGTTTGGAACCTCTCTTCAGCCTCTAGAAATTTACCACGTTTTAACGCCCTATATTTTTCTCTTATTTGTTTTGCAGACTCTACCAATTCTTGTTGAATATTTGTTTTCATTTTATTTACATTTTATTTATCCCATTTGTCAAAGGATTATACTCAAACACCTTATCGTGTATTATTAGACAATATGCAGATGTGTTTGAAGGGACGTTTTCTGCAGTTTCAATTTCTAATTTAATATCTACAACCCCCTCTTTGATTGATTCATTCTGCCTAGAACAATCTATTATAATTAGAGGATATTTATTTATAAAGTCAGCTCTGTTAAACATAGGATCGGGGACGGTGTTGTAGTAACTCTCCCTAAACCTCACAAACATCTCATAAGCTTTAGAGGCATCTCCATTTTCAAAGTCGAGATTTAAATCGCTATAAGGATAATATTCAGAGTTTAAAAACACTTTGAGATTTTTCAATTTACAGTGATCAAATTCATCAGTTCTTTTTCGTGCACTGTTGTCCCTACCCGTTTGGAAACCAAATATAACATACCTGGGCTTCTCCAAACTCGATGACGTCTTAACTGACCATGTGTGTCTCTTGGTTTCGGGGTATGATGGGAGTTCGTGTAGCTCCAAACTTCTAAATGCAATTTGCAAATTTTTATTTTGCAATAACATCTTTTGTAATTGAAGCTTCTCCCCATCAGATGGTACCACGTGCGGCATCACCCACTGAATCGATTTAAGTGTAATTTTAGGAATAGGATCGACACCAGTTGGAGCATTAGATGTTGTTAATATACAATTTAAGTCGTTTTTGGATCTTTTCAACACCAATTCTTGTTTAACATTTACTAAAACCTTATTAAAATCCTCAAACACACCCATTAACAACTCTAACGGGACACAAGTACTAAACTTGCCGCTTTTATGGAACTCCTTTAAATTTTCATCAGAATCAAATGCTGCATTTGACAATTTAGTTGTTTTATTGTAAGAGCACAATATTTTCATAAGACTGGAAATTCCCGGATTTCTTACAATATCTATTTCTTTACCAGCAACTTCGTATCTAATTTCGTCAAATAAGAATGCAAATGCATTATTTATAAAATGTCCTTTATCATGATTCTCTATTTCTCCTTTAATATACAAATAACTCCTACATGGGAGTGTTAGTAAATCTTGATTATTTATGCATATTCGAATTTCATCGGAATTATTTATTGCTAAAGTGTTGTGTGGAACATAGGAGTGATTTGTAATTTTAACCAGGCCATCATCGTATTGGAATTTTCCTGCAACGTCTAGAAAATCTTCCATTTTTATTAATAGAAAATTTTAACTTCAACCCAATTGATCGCAGAAACCCGGCATTTTGCACACTCAGCCCGTTCTTGTAAATTCTCATATCTTTTTTATATGACAAGTAATTGTAGTTTCTTCTTTATTAAAGTCAATTGGCTTGTCGTGTTGATCTGCAAATGTAATGCTAACAACATCTAAACTTCTCTTATTTACAGGGAAGTATATAATATTTCTGGGGACCTCAATAATCTTGTAGCCCGGAGGGGCTTCTGGGTAAAAACTGTGTATGGTGTGTGATTTGTCACCATTTAAATAAGACCCATTCGCAATATTACATTTTACTCTAATCACATTTACATTATTTATGTTGATTTTATTTACGGATTTAAACGCAATATCTGGAGTAGAAAATCCTTTAAATCCCAATAATTCAGACCCTAAACACGGTTTTGTAAAATCAAACACATGGCCAGAATGTAATGTGGCTTTCATAGTTTTATTATCGGCTATAAGTACAAAATCTGGGAGTTGCTTTTGAATTTCCTTCGCAAGCTCAAACACCTCGTATGTACCTTCAGCAATTTCAATTACATTTGGAGCTTTGTGATCGTAATAATACACATCCTCACCCTCGTCTATAGTTAATTTTGTGTCTTTAAGTTTATTTAATTTTGGAACTAGGCCTTTGTAAAATATAAGTTTGACTTTTGTATTAATTAATGCTACTTTATTTTGTATAATAACTTCAACTTTACCATCCAATGCCCGGTTTAATTCGTCAATTGTGACCTCCCCTTTTGGGGTTGTAATTTTGTGCATTTTGTAATATGTCAAAGTATTTAGAGGTTTTTTAACATTAAATATAGAATTATAACTTTGAAAATCTACCAGTCCAATTACATAATCACCATTTAATTCTATAGGAGGAAAGAACACCGACTTTAACTCTGGCTCTGTACCTGTGAATGTTATAGTAAATGAATCCATTTTTATAAACTAAAATTTTTCAGAAATGATAAACATAAAATTCCACAAATGGAACTGTTTAAATCTTGTATTTGATCAGTTGTATAGTAGATTTTAGATGGTACAAAATATTCAATTACCTCTTTTGGAGGCTGTATTCCGAATGGGTCAAAATATATTACAACATCTTTATTTTTACGATATGCTGTCCAATGTGTGCCCCTGTCACTGTCTAAATTAATAATTCCACATTCTCTTACTTTTGGGGTCTGTTTTCTTAGCTCGTTTTTTAGGTACACCCCTCGAAAGTGAGGCACGTCTCTTGCTGCCTCTAACAGCTGAAAGTTGTCCATCTTTTTTATTAAATTTTAATCCCACTCCCATTTTTGCCTTAGCCTTCATCAAATTTGTCACTGCATAAGCTGCTGCTTTTTCGGCCAGACTGGCGTCCTTTGCCGAAACCCTAGTCCAAGCCTGGTCCGCTAATCTCATATCTGCCTTGTTCCGGGCGGCTGTATCAGGATTATTCATGTAGAATATGTCGTGCTCTTTACAATAAGAGTCTAGCTTATTTTTTGGAGGTACATTTTTGGCTAAATTTTCACGTATATTAGTTGCTGGACCACAATATGAATACGACGGGATGTGGAGTGGGAAAGGAAGGTTGTTTATAAGGGTATTTAACAAGCCACGGCCTCTATATGGCTTTAAGAATAATCCCTTACCCTTCTTACACTTTCTCTTTGCCATTTTTATTATATAAAAAATTCAAAGAATCAACACATAAAGAAAATACACCATTATATAAAAAATGTCATTTATTCAACAAAAGAACAAATTTAAAATTGCACATAAAGAAAATACACCAAAGAAGTTGGGCCTATTTCCTAATAATATTCGCTGTCTTATAATAGGGCCCAGTGGTTCGGGGAAGACTGTTGTAATTTATAACTTAATTGTAAAAAAACAAGGATTAAAGTTTACAAATTTATATATAATATCCAAATCTTTAGAACAAGAAAAATATAAAAAAATAATTGAAATATTCCGTCTGTGTGATGAAGTTAAATTACACACATATTCAAACTGTGAAATCACACCAAATGATGTAGAATCACACTCCATAGTTGTATTTGACGACATAAATAGTCCAAATATCACACAATTTTTCTCAATGGGCAGACACAAAAATATTAGCAGTTTTTACTTGTGTCAATCTTACAGTAAAGTAAACAAACATTTACGTGACAATGTTAATTTCCTAATATTATTTAAACAAGACGATTTAAATTTAAAACATGTGTATAACAATCATGTGGGAAATGATTTTTCATTTAACCAATTTAGAAATCTCTGCCATCAGTGCTGGGATAGGACTAAATATGGCTTTATTGTAATAGACAAGGAAAGGCCAAAGAATAATGGCAAATACAGATTTATGTTTGACCAATTTTATAGTGACCAAGGGCAAGGGTGTTGATGCCATCCACAATAAACCTCTTGTCGTCATCAAAAGAGAGTACCTTTTTGTTCATCGTTAATGTTTGCAGACGGTGGTTTGTGGATTTAATTCTTGTAACATTCTCGTAGTAATCTTCTCCAGTTGCAAGACAGTGTAAGTAGTGTTGGTGTCTTAAGAGATGTTTAACTGTGGCGCCGTCAGCTCCTTTTGCCTTCTTAACCTCTAGCTCATTTTGCTTTTCTTTTTCGTATAACCACTGTAGAGGAATGAAAGAGTATAATTTTGGCCTTAAACCACAATATTCATACATAATTTGACCATTTAATTCATCTTTAAACTTGCCCGTAACTTTTTTGTTTTTATCAGAGTATAAGAAATGGTCTTTACTGTATGCAGAGGTGTCAAAACGGTCCAAGTCGCTTTGTATTTCCTTGTAAAAGTCCTCTGTTACTATAGAATACATCAGAGAATCCGTGTCTGTCATTAAGAACTTTTTATTCTTAAATTTTGACATATAATTATAGTGGAAATCATACATGATTACTTTGCTGATATCCAAAATGGTCATTCCTAAATATATTGGTTTATCAAACTTTACAATTAATTTATTTAAATGCACAGCATGCAAGTTGTTATCGAACTTTTTGCTGCAGTCAAATCTTGGCTTTGTAACATACTTTGTTAACATAGACTCATCTACAAGATGTATATCACGAAACTTGCGTTGGTTCATAATTGTTCGACCAAAGAGACTGTTATTTAACAGTTTGTAAAAGTCTTTTTCAAAATCATGTTCAGCTTTTTGTCGCTTTTCAATATTAAAATTAATATAGGGTGCGAGCCATTTTGATTGTCTGAATTTTAAGATTCTGTGGTATTTTGTAACTACCAAACCCAGTTCTTCGTATTTTTTTAGTGCTTTATAATGTAGAATATATTTGGTTTTGTCATTTAAGTTTGGTATTAATTTTCCATTCATTTTTTCTGGTGCGAGCGGGTAGTCGTTGTGCAAATCGTGTAAACTTTTATCGTATTTTAAATCAACTTCCAAAATAAATCCAAAGTTTTCATTTTTGTTGGCTTTATAATCTTTCTCGTTTGTCCATCTAAAGCCATCAACGGGCAACGACTCGCACATTGCTGTAGAGTATAGCGAGTTGCAGTCTAAGTATACAAGATAGGTGCTTTCTTGATTTGGGTCATAATGTTCGCCCATGTACTTATTGTTGGCTTTAGCATAGCGCGTGGAAATCATGCTTACACCGCCTCTAATGGCGTGTTCTATAAACAAATGCATGTCAATGTCACTAAATAACTGTAATTTTATGCCAGTCATTCTAAGGCACGCCTCCCATGATAGCCCAGGCAATGAGTACGTGTGGACGGGGTCGAGTTTATAATCCTTTAAACTCAAGTCCCTAAATGTCTCAAACACATCAGCCAATAACAACACATCTGTTTTAAGGTATAAATCGTGATATTCTTTTAAATTCTTTATATTAAAATGATTCCATACGTTTTTAGCATGTTCATATTGCGCAGGAGATATACATTCTTTAGTTAGGCTGCTGTAAAATGCCTCTATGGGTGGTAGGGTCTCTAAAAACTTTTCTGGTCCTGTCATGTATTCGTATGGAAATTCGCCCTTGCGTTGTAGTAGTGGATTGTCTATAAATCTAAATGTATTTAAATTGGAAGCTAATTTGCTTAAGGGAAGAGACAGAAAGTTGTAGGAATCCAAAAATACCAAATCATCAACAGAGAACGATATATATTTTTCCATGTCCTTGGCTATGCAATTCAATTTGCGATTGAGTTTTCCCAAGTGTTGCATTATTAAATGACCATCATAGTTTTTAAGGTTGTGGAAGAATATTGGAATTTTCTTGGTTACTTTATAGTTTAAATTGCAAGCGTTGTGGGAGGGTCCTCGGAATTTGCCTGTTAGATGGCAATGGTCGCGCACTTTATCACCCAGTAACAGCTGTTGGCATATGTGGCAGCGTGTAGAGTTTTTGAAGGATGCCTCTTGCTTTGGAGTCATTACAAGGGGAACATATACTTCCATCTGACTTTTAATAAAGTCATAAGTTTTAAATAACTTTTCGAAAAATACATCCATCACATTTTCACCGCTGTACAACTCTTCGTAAATAATTTTAGAGTCTCTCACCACAACATAAGCAAATCCAGAAGGCGTGTGTTTGCCGCCGTTTATAAAACATTCGAAATCTGCATAAATCACAAAGGGAGCTTTAAGTTGATATTTGTAATTCGTAAATTGTAGTGTATCTTTTTCAGACATTTGTACTCTTTGGGCATCAAAGGTTTTACAATATGTTGTGTGACGTTCCAATATATCTTTGGTGCCAAAATGTTGCAAACAGAACTTGCAAAAATATTTCTTACTATTGTATTTTGTAGACCGCAACATTAACTTGTCAAAATCACGAATTAAACAGTAATGTGATTTCCGAGCTTCTTGTAGAAGAAGCAAGTTGACGTGAGTATTGCTATTTAGTTTAGTTATTCTCAGTGGATATATTGTTTTTCCTTCAATTCCATATACGTTAACACTTATGTTGTTTTGTTTTTCAAATTTATCAATGTCAGATATTTTTACTGGATATTTTATATTTGACATATTTAACTGGCCCTCATAGGGTTCGTAGTGAACTACTCGATTTGCATGTTTACTATTCCTTGGTCTTAAGCTTGCTAAAACACTCCAGGTGAAACATTTATTATCGGTGTTTTTAATATTTAAAACAGCGTGTTTTGATTTTATATTTTCTGGCGTGGGAATGTATGATTTGGGAGTTAGGGGCTTATATTTGTAAACATGCAACTGCCAGTATTTGGTGCGGTCATATATCCATCCACTGCCTTGAGCTTGATACTTGTGCATGGAGGTATCGATTTTTAAAAGTGAATTTTCAATTTGAGTCTTTAGCTGTGCTTTCTCAATTGATAAATTAGTTAAACTTCGAAAATCAGCAATACATTCTTTGTCAATAATTAAATCACCATTATTGTCCACTGAGTGTTTGATGAATTTTACTCTCCTAATAAGAATCCATTTGATGGGTAGAAGGCAAGATTGGAGAGTGTCTAATACTTCCGCTGATTCACCATTAAAAACATACAACTTGTAAGGTTGTTTGTCACATCGTAGGTAGTGTCGTTTCTTGTTCCGAGTGACGACTCTCTTACACACATCACAAGTATTATGTTTTTCTAGCATGTGAATTTTAAAATTTGTATTATCAAATATTTGATGACATATTTTACAAACATTAGGAATAATTTTGTGAATGTTACGATAGTGTCTGATTAAATTGCTTTTTTTGGAGCAAGACGTGGAGCACTGTGCACAGGTCAACATTTTTTGTTGGAATGAGGGTGGTGATTTAGGAGCTTCTATATATATCCTTGGTTGAAAATTTTAAAATTTTATCTTTTTTAAATAATAAAAACATATTTTTTAACTCTAAAATAAGACATTTTTGCAGTTTAATTACTGCAAAAATTAAAAAAATTTCCAATTTGGTGGTGCAATATTATTTTTTACATACACATTTTAGGTATTAATACACGTTTGGAAATGGTGAATTGGAGATTTACAAATATTAGGCTATTTCAATTATGGATTAACAGTTGTCCCTAAAGACATCACACCGTTGCTAACACTCACAGAGTCCTAGGAGCCGGTGGCGTGGAGGTGCGGTGAGCCGGTGATGTCATGCGGTGACAAGTGTGGTGACGTCCGGTGGTCGCGGTCACTGGGGTGTGGTGGCGTCCGGTGGTCGAGGTCACTGGTGTAGAACAGCGGTGTTGGTGGCTCCTTATATACACCTCGATTTACAATTTGGAAATTACCTCACATTGAGAGGATTTCCAGGAAATTACTGGTAAGTGGAAAGTCTGGTCAAAGTGTCACGCAACAATCCATTAGTGTGTTAATGTGTCGCAAGCGCACTTTCGCTCTCGGGAGAGTGTCGATGAATGGTGTTGCGCGTGAAAGCGGCGGATGTGCGTGTGGCGGATGTTTTAATCAGTTGACAGTTCGACCGTAATAGTTGGGATTAAAACACCAAGTTTTGGCGGCAGTTGGGATTAAAACACCAGAGTTTTTAAAAAGAGGAGGGATGGGGACAATATATTTAAGGGGTATATTTAATATAGGCCAGCGGGCGGGAGCTCTATAGGCGGGAGCTGGCGTCGGTGCAAAAACGGCTCCCCATAAGAATAACATGGGGAAAAGGCGCCGATTGTGGGGCCTCTTTCCTGTTTCTCCACTACTACAGAAATTAATTATATATATATATATATATATATATATATATATATATATATATATAAAATATCCTTCAAAAATCCCCCATAGTGCCTCTTACACCGAAGGGATATGAATATTTCTTTAATTACTAAAACAAAAACTAATCGTTATAACTAATCGTTGTTAATCGTCTTATAATTAATTTTAGTACATTTAACAGGCAAAATAATTAAATCAAAGCATCAATCTACTTTAGGTAGAAGCCTTACAATTTGCTTTAAAAAAATACACAACAATTGTAAATGGTGGATATTACCCAAAATGACGGAAACCCCTTTAACAGGTTTTTGAAACATATTAACAATATGTTGGTGACATACTTAGAACTTAATTCCACATATTCTCGACCTATTTTTGTGGTGGTGGTCATAATTGGAGTTAAATCAATGATGGAATACAGGGTAAATGGCGGCCATTTCGAATGGCGTCATCCTGAGAAAACGTGGTGGCTGGAAGATGTCCTCCCAAGTTTGTTTACCTTCCTAGACACCCAACTGCAGGAATGTTCTCAGTGAAGGTGTTTGACAAAGAAGTATTTCGAGCTGCTGGACTAGTATGGCTAATCAACTTCAGTTTCTAACGCAGAACTATTTGTTCAAATGGACTCATCAATAGGCGACTCGTTTGGTATTGTTTGTTTTCCACTTGATCATGAGTGTTGTATTTATCATTGGTTGTTTCCATCCCAATACCATCTTCAAACTGTGTTTGTTATTTGAGTGAGTGGCAAGGCAAACATTCTACTTGGTAAACACAATTACTGCTCGCTATTTGCACACAATCGAATGCTTATCTGTAGTAAATTCCGTTTCGGTAATTCCCATGATTTTAAAATAGTTGTTTGTAAAATAATTTTATTTTTGTTTTGATAAAAATTAAAAATTAGTAAGGTCTAACTTAAATTACCACCAGCTAAATAATTTTATCAATCTTTGTACTAAAGACATATTTCAATAAACTTCCGAGACAGTGCTAATAAATCCTTCTTTCAACGAGTATACACTGAGGAAATATCACTAAAGTGTGAGTACATAGAACTTACTTTGTGATTATGCCAATTGGTGGTCGTAAGGTATAATTGAGTAGTATTGAAGATCTCTTGCACAACATTCCTTCATTAAATAGATAAATTGTAAGAGCAATCAAGTAGGTCAAAATAAACAAGTTTTATGAAACTATGTGTAACACAATTTTAATTAAATTTGTTTAGAAGGTATAGCACCGCTTGGCTTCAACTTTATTAAAGATCGATTAAACTTGGTTCCGTCCGTTCTATTACTGCCCTAATACTCTACACTGATTTAAACGTTTGAGTACCTGGGAGGCCGAGCTTTGCTCGGGGAAGGCCAGTCAGTTTGTTTAGATTACGGAGTAATATTTTACTAAGTCCCCCTACTGATGAGCAGATTTTCTTAGCTCATTTGCCTTTTTTATGCATGTTTAAGGTTACTTCAGTTGTTATTTATAGCTAAATGTCCATTTGATTCATTTTGGATATGACATGACCACACTGTAAGTAATCTTCACTCAATGGTTTTAGTTACTGTTCGCAGGAAACCACACGTTTTTTTCTTAAACTACATGAGTATTATTTTGACAGTTCACTGATTCATTATAGACAACTAACTGCTATGACTGCTTTGTTTTGATTTTAAACTCCATAAGCCCAATGTTAATTTTCAACTTTTCAGATTCTTTTTTTTACATTATTTGATTTTTCCCGTAGATGAGAACTGTTCAGAACTTATTTTTAACCCAGAAATGTAGTTATAACTAACATTTGAAGGAGTAAACAGTTGGAGTCGTTTTTGAGATCAGTGCAAGCAAGCAAGCAAACAAACCTTACTCAGAGTATAGGATAAACAATATTTAAATCGTGATCGATTTTCATAAGACATGTTATGATTATTTACCGTTACTGCAAATTACTTAAGATTTTGTCGATATTCATTTTTGGTGAGTGGCGCATTCATTCGAGGGCTTCATGCCAAAAGGGTATTTCCACCAAAACACATATTTTCAGGACTGGTGATTGAAGCTTTGTAATAATTTAAATAGTTCTTGCTTAAACACCTGTACACTTAATAAAACGTTTAATGTGTTATTTTTGATTGATTTAGAGGTATATTACTGATGTACATGTAATTAATATCTAAATTTTAAATACTTACAAGTTATGGTTCAACATCGGCAAATTGGTTGATACGCCCTTTTGGCATGAAGCCCTCGATATGGAGTTAAAGGTTTAGTTCAAGTTAAGCTAAGTTTGTTAAGTTCAACACTTACGCATACAGTTTACTACGTATAAAACATGTTATAATAACGGTTGGTAAGTGATCTAGTGATGTCAAATAAGTTCATGCGAAACCTTACCACAATTGCCAACCTTGATGATAATTTTACTATACAGGGTGAATAAAAAGTAAGGACCTTCCTTCTATTTTTGTGTTTGTTAATATAAACTAATATATTTTGGATAATGATAGTAACTTAAAGTGTAGTATATTTTGAGATTATTCAAAATGTTGAGTGTCTCCCAAAAATAGGGGATTTTGGGGGAAACTCAAAATCTTTAAATGTAAATCCCCTTTGAGTGACCAGTCATTTTAAAACCTAAAAAAATAGATAAATGGTGAACATTACAGAGACCACTATCTCTTCCCTAACCGAAATGGCAACCAGTCAAAATTCACAAAAAACTTGTATTATCATACCTGGAAGGCCAATTTTTTTAGTATCTTTACTTTTACTAAGTTAAAATAAACTGATTCCATTCGCGTCGTGTACTATCGTTTGACACTGTTAAACATTTTGACTGTCCCCCAAGATTTACCTTCCAGATTTGAATGCAATATTTCTGAATTTTGACTTAAGGTGAAAGAAATATGACACATACAAACATTTTAATACTAGCCCAGTAAAAAAAATATTTACGAAACTCATTAATTTTACAATTTATTTCTATCAAATGTTTTATGTTATGTTTTAACTGTAGTTGATTCAAAAATTACTAACAGTACACAGAAGATTTCCCAGAATGAAGAAAAGCAACACCCACAAATAGTTGACATCGAGTTTTAATTGAATACTTGTTCTGTGACATTCATAAATATATTTGTCTGAATTGCGTTATTTATATATATTGCAGCATTGGGAAAGTTAATCTACCTATTCCGTACGTCAAATAATAAACAAAAATTGATTTAGGATTTTCGAGTAATAACACTACTTGATCTTAGCTACTAAAATCTGAAAATCTGTTATTTTTATTATCACCTTTGTTAGGTATTATTGTACCAATAAAAAATTTATTTAAATGAGAGAATCTGTTGTAAGAAAACACATGTATATAATTTGGAAGAAGACTTAGTTGATTGTCCGTGAGATGGAAAGAGACAAAGACAGATGTTGTCGGTTATCCATTTGTCTGAATGGAACCTTATCGCTGTCACTCAACATGAGGTTGAATTTGGGACTGAACTAAATACTTTTAAGCAATGTATATGGTTATTATTTGATATTAATCATACAAAATAATAGTAATATTAAAATAACAAGTTATTTATTGTGTGATCACATTAATAAAACGGAATTAAATATTCTTCACTTAATTGCAAAATTCCTGCCATGGAAATAGAATATTAGACATTACACTATTTCTACTAATAACTATTATTTCTACTGGTATTACATTGCATAGCTCATTGGATTTATACTACTTATCAAGCGTTATTTTATGATGTTATTCGACTTAATCCCTCAATATAGATATAACACTCAATGAATATAAGTGCTTGCATCATGTTTTCCAATAACATTAATTTATTGTACGATTTCAAGTGATTGTACTATTTTTGGTTAATTTTCTTTGAACTCATATGTATAGCAATTAACTGCTCAAAAGGTTAATCTATTTAAGTGTGTTTATTAAAACATATAAATTAACCATATTATACGTCATAAAGTTTAGTTTGTAAACCAGAATTATTTTTGAAATGATTATTTTTCGAAGCCACAACAAATAACACTTTAAGCCAATGGCAAACTGTTAAGTTTTTAGGGGTTTTTCGTAAACGTTTGACCTTGTTGAATATAGATTGCGCTGTTGTAATGTGTAACGATTGTAACCCAATTTATTTCACATATAATTATATTTCTTAATGATTAAAATTAATGTGAGAGCTTATCAATTCATTGTTATATCAATGACCATTCAGCATCTATTAGTTAAGTATACCTAGGATAAATATGCACACAAGGCAGTTTGTAAATACAATTAGAACAACAGTGTAAAATATTAAGTTAGGTGTAAAAATACTGTTGGTATATTTAAATACATTATGATTGAATTTACAAAACTCCATTTGATTTATATGATTCAATAATTGTACATTTTCATTAAATGTTCTGTTACAACACATATATAAGCGGAATGACGTCACACATTTTCAGGATTTCAGTTGTATATATATATTTTTTTTTGGTCGCCGGTTTTATACATTTTGTTATGAAAACACGTTATAATATGACAATATTGAAAGACATTCTAGTAACATTAGGTATTGCCAAGGCAACTAAGAGTATATTGACGTCTTACGAGGAATTAATTTGCCATGTGGCTTTGAAAGGGCAGAGAACTAATTATGGAGTCCGAGAACGACCAATGAACCCACATCACTCAGATGCTTAATTGACTGCTTGAGTTCTGTTAACATCGCTTTTTAAACGGTGCAAGTTAATACGCTGATTTTAACGATTTTGTCTAACAATGGTTCCCATACATTTTATGTTCTAGCTAACTAGTTTGGCACAATGGACCTCTCGGTGTGATTAAAACTTCCACCGTCAGATAAATTGAAAACCACGGTTTCAGCTGAGTTGTTTGTTTTCAGGGTCTCAAAACTGCTCATTATGTTTTATGTTGGGCCAAAAGGCAGCCTGTTTTGCTACATAATAGTATTGGTTATCAGCCTGTATGCCAAATCAAATGTACCTTAAAGATCTAAGTGGACTGATACATAATAAGTATACTTTATAAATGGTTTTGTAACAGCGAACGGCCAAACAAAATAATAAACAAATAGTTTACTATTATGTCAGGAAAATTGCGTCCGTCTGTCGCCACCTCAGTTTCGTTTTAACCCTTTCCCGATTGAACTGACATTTTATTTAGGCGGATTAATGCAAAATGTTGAATGGATGTGGACACGCCGGACAAAAGCACCAATTTTGGTTTATATGCTAGCAATATCATAAGCATCAAGTTTTGAGTAGGATCCACTCAATTGCTTCACCTACATGGCGTTCATCTTGAAATATACAGGATGAGTCAGACCATACCCGCCTAGCATGTATAACGGGAGAACGGTTTAGTCTAAAGTCATCAAACACAATTTTTTCCAACTAAACGCATATGGGCAATCTATTAAAAACATTTTCATCAAAATATATATACAGAGTGCTCCAAAACTGAAGGTCACGGGTTCGAATTAAAAAATAATAATTTTGAACATGGAACAAATTATACATTATTTTAAATATCTTGTTAAAAGAAATATTTTGGTGAAAACAGAATTCATTTATCTTCATCCATTTCAAAATGGCGGCATTTTTGTGTAATAAATTGACATTTACAGAATACCCTATAAATATTCACCCTGTGTTCCGATTCAAATTTCTTACTCCTGATAAACTCAGCTTTACTCTGGTATGCTACATGACATGGTTTTTAAAAACAAACCTTTTCAATGGTATACTTTTTGACATACGCGACCATTTGACTTTTTGAATTTTGGGCATGTATATAAGCATTTAAAAAATTATTGAAATATTGATTTTTTTAAAGCATATGTAGCATACCAGAGTAAAGCTGAGTTTATCAGGAGTAAGAAATTTGAATCGGAAAAAATACATGAGTAATGGTTTAGAAAATACAAGGTTTTCTGTAAATGTCAATTTATTACACAAAAATGGCCGCCATTTTGAAACGGATAAAGATAAATGAATTCTGTTTTCACCAAAATATTTCTTTTAACAATATATTTAAAATAATGTATAATTTGGCCTATGTTAAAAAAACATATTTTTAATTCGAACCCATGACCTTCGAGTTTTGGAGAACTCTGTATATAGATTTTGATGAAAATATTTTTAAAAGATTGGCCATATGCGTTTTAGGTGGGAAAACGTTTGTTTGATGACTTTAGACCAATCCGTTCTCCCATTATACATGCTATACGGGTATGGTCTGACCTCGGATGAAATATAAATGGATAGCGCCTTGCAATGCTAATAAGAGCCGAAAACCGTGCCGTCATTAATACCACTGTGAGGCAAAAGAGTCTATATCCGCGAGACCCCGATGTCAGACGACAAAACAGCACTAGATTCAAACTGACATTTATACCACAAAAAACTGTGATAATTATTATATCTTTACATAGGATTTTCCAGCTTTAAATGGTGAATCGAAAAACATACATTAAAATTGTAAAAATTAATGGAAGTAATTTTAATAATAATCAAACGAGTTCGCACGCAGCACACTGACGTGAGGGAAGTGAATTTCCACATAAAAACTTTTAAAACTCAAAATCAGTGTAAAAATATACATTTATTCCAGTTTTTATTGAAATCTGAAAACAGTGATTTTTTGGCTGTTCTGATGCTCCTGGTTTCATTTACCTGCAAAGCTGAGAATACAATTTTGCGCATTATAATGTTAGGAGAAGGTCCAGACAGGCTTGAAAGTAGGCGTGAGGTTGCTGCCGTTGCTGGGGATGATAAAAGTACTCTAACAAAGGCTTTTCTAGTGTAAAACCCCCATAAGACAACGTACTGTGTTTAAATGGTAGCACCCCTGTTTAGTCGATACACATTTTCTTTAATAACTCAGAAAATATGTACGCTAGAATGACGAGAGAGGGCTTAGAATTTTTGCCTCACCATTTTCCATCTTTTTACATGCATTAATTTTACATACGGGCCTTTTCTAACCCTTTTTAGGCCCAAAAACTCAAAATTTGAAAGATTAATCCCCAAAAAATTGGTTTAGAGTTTTCCGATTGTTTTGCCCAACGAACTTGTCCAACTGATAGAAAGGAATGTCCCTACCAAATTTGAAGTAAATCGGACAAAAAATGCGACCGCTAGAGTACAAACACATATAATTATATGTCTGATATATATATATATATATATATATATATATATATATATAACATTTTGAACGGCCCCCCAAAAAAACGTGTTTAGGGGGTCACGTTAGGAACTTCTATGGTGGTCCCAGGTTTAAGTTTCACCGTGCGGGTCATGCTAATAGTTCACTTTCAAAAGGAAATTCACTAATAAACACAGAATATTTTTAGTTTGAATATAGAATGAGGTAAAATACCCCCGTCGCAGCAAACCTGCATACTCAGCGAATTTCCAATGAATATATAAAATAACACATTAAAACACTTAACAGGATTCATAAGAAATATATTCACAAACAAGCCATATTTTAAATATTAATTATTATTCTCCATAAGAATAACATTGGGAATGAGTACGCAGGTTTGCTGCAACAAGGAACACAAAATAATGGGTTTTGATGCAAATATAAATAGAACTTATCTTAGTGAAGTCACATACCAAGTTTCATCCATATGCATTCATAAATAAGCGATATATAACATTTTAATTATTTTCCATAAGAATAACATGGGGACCAAGTACCTAGGTTTGCTAATATGGGAACCATAGGCGAAATTTTTTTGTGCAAACAACAATGAACCACTACCAGATGAAGCCTTATCCCAAATTTCATCAGTTTATGTTCATAAATAAGCGAGATATACAATTTTTCTTTTTCTCCATAACAACAACATTAGACAACGTACTGTGTTGAGCACTTTCAATATCTCAGTAACCAATTGACGTAGAGCAATGATCAAAATACCAAATTGTTTGTTTTTATATGCTGAATTCAATGGCAAAAATTAAAATTTGATTTTAATAAAATAAATGTGGAAACCCCAAAAAAACCATTTTTGGAGTACAAAACCCCCCAAAAACCCCCCTGCGAATGCTGCGATTTGTCTGGTTTTCGAACTCGTTCAAATAAATGGTGCTTTACACATTTGTACCAAATTTCATTAATATCGGACCTTTTTTACGAGAGTTATCGTTCTTACGGACACACACATATATATATATACAAATATACATACATGTATACATGTATACAAATTTGAACGAATGGTTTTTTGGCATCTGGGGACCTCAAAATGAAAAGTTATCATGGTGTCGAGCTTAAGTCTTACCATGAGACCTACGGTAATAGCTTCTTCCCTATAGGGGAAATTCTCTAAAAGTAGTAAACGAGGAAATATTTTATTTTTTGTCATGTAAAAACTGTCAGCGGGAAAGTTGTAGATAACATTATTACATTAAAGATTATTTGTTATTTGAAAAATTTTTTTGTAAGGCTAGCCGTTACCTATATGTACAATCTTTTTTTAAGAGCGGATTTTGTGTAAGAGCGCGACAAACCGAATTCAAGGAGCGGCAGAATACTCGGAGAAGACAGAACGATCTAGTTTATGGAATTATTTTAGGGATTTGGAATAATTATCTGCCAAATATTAATTAAACCCTCGTCTTTCTAAATTAAGGTTACAATACTGCTGTTATTTACCGTCTAGATAACATATTAAGTTTGTATTTGTATTACTCCTATCTTTATATATAATTCTGTAAGCGAAATTTTTAAATCAAAATTGTGGGAGTTTGGCAAATCGCAGGATGATGGGTGACGGCTCAAATTAAAGGACTCAAATCCCAGGGACTCGGGAAAATTAGCAGTATTTCCAACAAACGAAAAATAATATAAAACATCCTACATAAGAAAAGCATGGGGATTTAAGAACGTCTGCTTTGTTTACATTCAAACATGTGGTTAAGTGTCTACTTTGTTTACAAACTGACATGTGTTCCTACTTACATTGTTTTATTTTCCTCAGCATGTAAAGAGTAAAAATATGAGAAGATTAGGGGCTATCACCCTTTTAAGGCACTAGTTTAATCTTAATTTAATTGTTTTCTAAATTAGTAGGTAGGCAAGTGGTTAGACATAATTAAAGAAAATATCCATAAACAAATCAAACCAAATTCAATAATACAAATAAATAACTAGTGTTTACTTTTTATGTTTGTGAAAACGTCGACTATTTTTATGACAAAACGATTTTATTTTTATTGGAACGCATTTCAAATAAAGAAAAATATCCTTTTTTGTATTTTTACCGTCCATTTTTATAAGTTTTAATCAATCATAATATTAGTAGCTGGTTATAGGTAGTCGTAATAGAAGTCACGTTGCGATCTCGATTGCGGAGCGCAAACTCAAACTTCTTTCAAAGATAAAAAAATGGTTTTTACCTTATTCTAGTAATCAGATCCACATGATTAGATTCTTTAGAACGTAATATATCCATTAGTATAAGTTTTAACTGATTTAAGTAGTAACATTCGCTCTCAGTGAGACATAACTAAAGTAATGTCACGCCGCGTGAAGCCTAATTTCTTTTAAATAAAAAACAATATTCTCGATTAGTTTCAGCAATAATATTAATACCTTTCCATGTATATAGCTTTTAAAATAATAAGAGTGTTAGTAGACGGTCACAGCGAGACATAATTAAAGTTAAATACTGTAACACGGCGCGGCGGCGGCGGCCAGCTCGGGCCTTTTCGCCACCCAGCACACTCGGGGACCGGCACGTTTTTAGTGAATTTCCTATGGAAAGTGAACTATTAGCATGACCCGCACGGTGAAACATAAGCCCGGGACCACCATAGAAGTTCCTAATGTGACCCCCTGAACACGTTTTGGGGGTTCGTTCAAAATTGTATATATATATGTGTGTGTGTGTGTGTGTGTGTGTGTGTGTGTGTGTGTGTGTGTGTGTGTGTGTGTGTGTGTGTGTGTGTGTGTGTGTGTATGCACTCTAGCGGTCACATTTTTTGTCCGATTTACTTCAAATTTGGTAGGGACATTCCTTTTTGTAATCAGTTGGACAAGTTCGTTGGGAAAAACAATCGGAAAACTATAACCCCCTTTTTTGGGATTTTAAATTTAGAAATTTGAGTTTTTGGGCCCAAAAAGGGTCAGAAAAGCCCCGGATGTAAAATTAACGAATGAAAAACGGTGGGAATTAGTGTAGCGAAACTTTTAAGCCCTCTCTCGTCATTCTAGCATATATATTTACCGAGTTATTAAAGAAAATGTGTATTGACCAAACACAGTGCGTTGTCTTACGGGGGTTTTACTTCAGAAAAGCCTGTTATTCATTTGTTGGTGTACTTTTATCATCCCCAACAACCTCACGCCTACTTTAAAGCCTGACTGGACCTTATCCTAACCTTATAATGCACAAAATTGTATTCCCATCATTGCAGGTAAATAGGACCAGGAGCATCAAAACAGCCAAAAAATCAATATTTTCAGATTTGAATAAAAATTGGAATAATTGTATGTTTTTAACTGATTTTGAATTTTTATAGTTTTTTATGTGGAAATTCACTTCCCTCACGTCAGCGTGCTGCGTGCGAACTCGTTTGTCTATTGAGAGGGCTATCCATTTATAATTCATCCGAAGGTCTGACTCACCTGTATATTTCAAGATGGACGCCATGTAGGAGAAGGAATTGAGTGGATCCTACTCAAAACTCGATGCTTATGATATTTCTAGCATGTAAACCAAAATTGGTGCTTTTGTCCGGCGCGCGTGTCCACATGTTTTCATTAATCTGCCCAACTATTTTGCATGAAGTTCGTTCATATAAATACTCATAGGAATGTTTTAGTTTCAAAAAACTATTCTGGAACTGTGCCTAGAACTTTCACAGTTTAATTGTTATTATCATGGATAGTGGTTTGATTATTGGTTACGGTACTAAGGCAGATGATAAATTGTATGCTACATGCTTATACGTCTAGGTTTTGTGACTGTGAGATTCCCGTATAGTTATAACAATGGTTATTTTTGGTTTGATTTGTTGTTTACATAATATAAACTTGTTTGTGAACATATTGAATTTGACAGTACTATTTTAATGTAAACTTATGCAAGTAAAATACAACTTTTTAATGGTGTTACATTTCTGAAGACATTTGAAGATTTGATATTTATAGGATAACTGGTGAATGTACAATTCAACATAAAAATACAAATTCGTGGGTGTTTTTTTTTGTCTTAAATATCTAAATGTAAATTGAAATATTTAAACAATATCTTCTTCCTTATGTCTAGTACTTCGGTAATTAAGATAATTGTTATACGATGTTATGGGTGTGTTCGCGAGAAGTGTGGGACCGCCTTTATGCCCTCCACTCTTCTGCCTTCGGGTCCTGCTTCCAACTCTTCTCACTTTGCAAAGAGATTTTACAAGCACATTACTATAATATTTTTTGAAAAAGTCAATTTCTACCCCTCTATTCATGTTAATAAAAAGATTATTGTTCAAGGATATCTTTTACTTATTTAAGCTTACCAACTCAGAATTCGTCAATCCAGAGTTGCTTGAAATATTAAACCCGAGGGCTCCTTCTGGAATGAGATCTAAAGTCCTGTCCGCTAGAGCTGCAGTCTCCACTTGGTCAACAACACTTTGATCTGGATTCAACAATCCGGGAACCAGAGTTCTATCGGTTGAACTGGATTTCTTCAATTCCACCTTCACGTTGTTCAGGCGTAGGTGCTCTTCCAGCTACAAAACTAACTGAACTAGCAATACTCATCCTTAATCTGACAGTTACATATCTTCATAATTATTTACATTTAAATTTTAAACTGACATTTCCCATAATTTCTTTGCCGGTGTTAGTTGCTGTGTTGCTATTATTTTTATTGTTATGCTGGTTAGTGATGAAGCATTATTTTTGATTGGGAACGGTTGAAGAGTACTATTTTCTTGTTTTTGAGTGAAATCATTCTACAATATTACTTAAAAGCTTTATTATTTTTATCATGTTTGTGCTGCCTCTTTAAGAGTCTGCGGTACATTCCACCATCTTGGATTTTAGCCCCATTAGAACAATGTTAAATTCAAACACTCGCTGTTCTTTTGTTTTTGTTAAAAAAATGTCACAATGTAACAACGGCTAATGAACCGTGAGGTCATAATTACTGTTTTCTCACTTGCTTTAGTGATTTATAGGGTCTAACAAAATACAGTACTAGCAAAAAATCAAAAACAGTTTGATCTATAAAATAAATGTATAGTTTAAACTCACAATGCAGCAGGCAATATGCAGGCAATGCAGTGCAATATGAGTAACATATTCAAGTTTCAAAATCATCTATTTGAAGGTATTAGGGAAACACGTGTTTAAAAACATACATGCTTCAAGAAAAATGTGACTTGGCTAGACCACTAATCGACGTTGTGGCGCCGCCTAGCCGCCACGCCGCGTACTGCTAGACCTGTCAGAATAGAAGCCAGCGAGGTTTTAAATTTGTAATTCTTATAGAAGCCAGCCTTTAGAACATAACTAGCCGATGTCCCGTTCCCACTAAAGGGATCTCGCAGACAAAATAAAATGCAGTACAAACTAAAAATGTAAACACAGTCTGTAGTTTGAAATTTGAGTATGTTTTAATAAATTGATTCGAATCGAATCAAATCAAATCAAATATCGTTTATTGCCATAAAACATAAATATATGCATTGGCTTGCATCAACATAGATTACACAAGAAAATACAAAGAAAAGTCTTAATAATACAATAAATATGCTAGCTTATTTACTCTTAATGTAATCCTGTACAGAATAAAAACACTTTTCAGTAAGAAAAATCTTAAGTTATCTTTCAAAACAAAACGAATAATTTTCTGCTCTAGGGGCAACAGGATGGCATTATATAATAACATGGCATTGTAATAGGTTTGGTGTTTGAAAAAGGAAGTAGTACGATGAGGAATATTTAATTTAAATTTGTTTCTAATATCATATTTTAAACTGTGGAACAAGGGGTTGGAAAATACTATGGGTTTGTTCAAAGAAAAGTAATGTCTGAAAAACGTAAATCCCAGGAAAAGTGAAATCAAATAAAATCATAAACAGGATAACTCTTTTATTTGACGAAAGTACTGCCACCGTCAGATGCGCTACTTTCACTAAGTACCACAGACTCTTAACTGTTAACAGTTCCCAAATTCATAAGCTCTTCCCAAGCAAGCTGAAGGGCGATACTGGCGATAATTCCTACTGCGTGATGTGGTTCCAGGGAGTTCCACTTACAGTGCTAGTGTTGTCTCTCTTATTCGAGCTTGTATGCCAAGATGTGCTCTAAGGTATTTTTTTAGGTTTTGTTTTCTAAGATTGTTAAAAAACGTTAACGCCTTAAATGTTACAAAAGTCATATTGTAATTATTTATTGTATGTTATGACATTCCTTGACATAACTAATGGTTATGGTGTTGGAAATAAATTAAATTAAAATTAAACAAAATATAAATAAAATGGAGGTAGCTTTAGCAAAAATCTCAACATTTTTATATTTAAGGGTAGGCGTATTATTGAAACAAATTAATGAGTCTGGCCCCTCTCGGAATAAAACCAACTACTTTTCCAGTAGTGTGGACCGTAGCCAGTATTAAAACAACATCTAGATTAATTACATGTTAATTAATTGCTACATGTTAGTTAATTATATGTTAACAACATCTAGTAAATTAAATGTTCAGTACAGATTCCTTGCAAACATAAAACTGGTGCCGCATTCCATAGCATCTGCTTACAAAACAATACATAATGGACTTATAATCTACTAAACTAAAACCACTTCTAAGCTAATCCTACAGAATGCAGTACTGGCAAAGAAAATTTACATTCGTTAATGTAAAGAGATATCTCCTTTAAACAAAATTGTCAAAGCTACCATGCAGGATAATTATAAGGCAGTTGTGATACAAATTTTCAGATCCCAAATTCAAAAGCTACCACAAGCAAGCTGAAGGGCGATACTAGCGCTGGTGTGGCGATAATTCCTACTGCTTGATGTGGTTCCAAGAAGTTCCACTATCAGCGCTAGTGTTGTGTCTTATTCCAGCTTCTATGCTAAGATGTACTACATATAAGGTAATTTTTTAGCTTTTGATTTCTAAGGTTGTTCATAAAACGTTAACGCCTTAAATGTAATTATTAATTGTATGTTATATTAATTATATCAATTATAATTATATTAATTATATCAGCCTATTTTTGCATAGCAAGAAAAAATACATATTTTCATTTTATCTCTGTTTTATAGGCCTTCCTTTTCGCACTGTTTAGGAGATATTGTAGTATTTTTCAAATATAAGACAGATTTATTACTGAGAATATTTATTACTGTTTACTCTTCATTCATGAAAGTTTGATGACACTCTCGGTTTGTATCCATGGATTTAGCCCCTGAGCTGTACGAATAATTGTAATACTAAATTACTTACGTATTCCGTCAAACAGCTCCAAAAGTGTTATTCATTTTCAAGATGGCCGTATTTCCCTAAGGGCGCACGGGGAAAGCGCCCAGGGCCCCGGGCCCGAGGAGGTCCCCCAGGCCAGGAAAGCAGGATCCCACGGGCCACTAAGGGGAACCTCGCGAGGCAGTGTTTTAATTTTGTTCTGAAAAAAGTTTATTATTTCTCAACTGACAAAAATACAAATATTTTAAGTTGTAAAAGATGTACGTTCAAAATAAGTATCAAACCCAAGGTCATTCACTAATGTTTATTATTTTGAATACCGTGTGCGGATTTGATAAATTTTCCCTGATCCAGTAACAGGAATAGGCCAGGTATGATTTTAAATGTAACTACTGACGGTATTGTAGATCACCTTATCCTGAGTATAAGTTGTAGATATTATATATTTATAAATATTTCAATATTTAATTGTAATTTTGTAATTGTAATTTTTTTCAATATTGAATTTTATACAATAGATTATCTTGATCTTGAGCTATAATTTTTGAGCCTGTCCCCTAACCCCATAAATTGTTTAATATCCGCCATGCTTTGGCGAACTTGGAAGTTGCAGATTCCGTTCAAGCCGATTTCATCTGTTTGCACAAAACTCAGTATGATATAGGGCCTATCATAAAATATTGGGAATAAAAAGCATACCAGAAAGTATACCACTTGGCTTGGGGAGTCTGTCCCCTACCGTCGGCGTGGCGTGATGGCGGTGATGGTGACGTTTTGTTCAGACAAGCCTGTCCAAATTATTTTAATGTTTCCTTTGTTAACTGTTCTTTTCGTATACTTATGAATGTGTTTTGTGTTTTTTAATGTTCCTGACGAAGCCAAGTGGTCGACAACTTCATTATAAATGAGCAGCTGAATAAGATGGCGTATTAACGCCGAAACATGTCTTGAACATGAACATGACTAACACATTTATGAGCTGTTTGACGGAATACGTAAGTAATTTAGTCATACAACTCTTGGTTTTGCTAAATAATTGTTGCTAATGGGCAAGTAAAAATAGGCACGGATTCTGTTTATCCTGCATACTATTATTTGTTAAACTCAAATAACTATAAAAAGCAAAATACCACGTAAATGTACAAATCGCAAGGTCATAGCTTTAAATATACAATGACAATACACTCGCTTTGTTTACATCCAATATGATGTATACAAAGTACCATCAGACAAACAATAAATCAGCTGTTTGGTTGGCAATGGGAGAAACAAGGAGAATTTAATTCGTCTTTTTACCGTACGTTACTCGTGAAATTCAACAGACTATAATCGCAGCTGTGCCTTGGACAATGTGTCAACTGGACCATAAAAACCATCATGACCATCATGGTGTCTGTGTGGATTTAAGACCATCTTGTACTATTATGATTATAAAAATGGTATTACCGTGGATATGAAATAAATAAATTAACTGGAGTCGCAGCACCGATTGGATTTTTAGAATTTTTTTATCCTTACATAAATATACTTTTGTTTAAATTAATAATCTTTTTCAGGAAACTGACACATACTTTCCCCCTTTTAGTCCAATTTTAGTTAATAAATTACTTTATATTTACTAAATATAGAAAATAAAGTACAGTAGCATGTATAGAAAATCTTCTATTGCACTTTTTTCAGAAATATCTATCTACTCAAATGCCTTTTTTGGGGGCACTACAAAATAATTTGCCACACGCAGTGGTTTTAAGAAGGTAAATGCCCCCGCGACATATTCGCATAAATCCTCATTTGTGTGGTCCCTGTTGCGGGAAACCTGCTAACTTCGTCATAATATTAATCTTATGGAAAATATGATATCTCGCTTATTTATGAATATATCTTGGTGAAAATTGGTAAGTGGTTTCACGTAGGTATTAATATATGCATTTTAAATTCACTGAGTACTCAGGTTTGCTGCGACGGGGTATTTGATTTAACACGTAAACCATGACTTGATGATTTCCTCTGTCCCCGTCCTTGCTGCATCAACTGAAACATGTGATTGGCTGCCAGTGGATTATGCTTCACTTCTCTTTAAAATACAGTTCCTTTGTCAAAATATCATGCAGATATTGATCGTGACCCGTTCAGCGGCTCGTCTGTGTTGGGCGTTCCTACGGCCCGGGTCGTCCATGACCAAGGCCATAACTTGTATGTGAGATGTACTAAAACTTATAACTTGAAAATATGCATAACAAACTTTAACACTTATATATTATATCAATATATTACTTTTCTTATAACGAGTTGATTAAATGTCTTAATCAACACTAGCGCACCCATCTTCAACGAGCAACACTACTGACTGTTGTAGCGCCTCATTTTGCCACGAGGCGTTAGCTTCTGATACATACAAAGCTAGCGCTTGTCTCACGGCGGGGCGGAGTACGGTACTACAACGGTCAACAGTGCTGCTCGTCACTCCTTCAGCGGCAGCGCTAGTGAGGCAAATCATATGTTATGTCATTAAAATAAACTGTTAAACGAGATATGTAACATAAAATTATAAAATTACTGTGTTATATCTTCCTTGTATTGCTATCAGTTTAATAATAAGTAAAACCAAAAATCGTGAAACAATTAGTTTTCCCGTATGTTTTGATTGAAGTTAATTAATAGAAAGCTAGCTCTGACAATTGATTTTTTGCTAAGGTTATAACCGGTCCTGGGTTGCGCCCTTTCCCAATTAGGTCAAAATCAGTACTCTGGTTAAAATAAATGATGGGGTTAGGACAGAGGACCCGAGAAGAGTTGGACTTTCAATCATCCTGATCTTATCTCTTGACGAGACGATTGGATCGGGCTGATCCAAGAAATATTGGATCCTCTAGACGCTTCTCAATAAGGCTTGGTCAATTTCATTATGTCAACCAGTGCAAGCTCACATGCTGAACGCTGTACTAGAGAAGGGGCCAGAACAGGGTGTTGAGTGGAACTGTTCCGACATATGAACAGTGTCAGGAACCTGTTCCACCGGACCAGTTGTTCCGGCTGCTCCGGGATTACTTGTAATGCCCAATTTGTAAAAAGTAATTTTAAAAGTAATGTACATTAAATAATAGTACATAACAAGGCGAAAATTTTAAGCCCTCCCTCACCATTCTAGCATAAATATTTACCGAGTTATTTAAGAAAATGTAAATTGAGTAAACACAGTACGTTGTCTTATGGGGATATCACATTGGAAAGGCTGTTTTTCATATCTTGATGTAGTTTTATCACTCCTAATACCCCCATACCGACTTTTGATCCTGAAGGTACCTCCTCCTAAGCTTATAAAGCACAACATTGCCATCCCAGTACTGTATTGAAATATAACCAGGTGCATCAGAACAGCCAAAATATTTAATATTTTCCATTATGCTAAAAATGACACGATTCTTCGTTTAAACTCTTTATTTAATTTTATTTTAATTTTTAATGCGGAAATTCACTTGCTTAACTTCAGTGTGCTGCGTGCGAACTCGTTTACATTTTCATTTACAAACAAGCCCTCCAGGTTCCCTTTTTTAAACTATTGCATTTTTCAAAAATTATTTTTTAATTTAGATTATTTTTCTTTCTATCATACACGCAGTGTGAAACACGCCCGTGTGAACAATTTTCGAAGCGACCAAAACGCTGCGTTTTACACGCTTGGGTAGAATGGGCCTTGGGCTTTAGAAGCAGTGTATATTAATAAATAAGGAGGGGAATGGGTAATGAATATGTAATGAAGGGTTAATAGGAGGGTTATTTAGTTTTTTTTAGGGTAACTCAAAGTGAAAGCGGGTAATTTGTATCTTTGGAGTGGGTGATTGTGCCGACTTTAATTGACAACACTGGGTATGGTATAACTCTATCTTTGCTTACCTTTACGATTTTGAGACGTCCTCCTCAAGCGTTTCCTCATAATTTCCCGTAAAATATATACAAAATCGGTACGTAGCTTGAGTAAGGATATATAGGCCTAACCCTGTAGAGATTCATTGTTATTTTTTTATTCTAACCCAAATGCCCAATACTGTATTGAGGAATTTCTTAATCTTTTATTCATATTTCAGATGTGATAGTTTCCTTTTGCTTAAATAAACTATAATGATATGAGCTAAGAAAACCCGTCTGATGGTAATAGGGTAACCCGTAGTAATAAAGTCCCTTATAATAATACTGTTTAAGGTGTTCAGGTTCTCCCATTATATCATTACATTTTAGAGTGTTCCAGAAGTTGTGATAAATAATATTCAGGTGTTTAAAATGGAAAATATCTGATTTTTACAGTAAAACAACTATATGTGATCCTAGAATGTCCCAAGTGCATGTAGATTGTAGAAGAATCTCACAGCAATTTTCCTCCATTTCCTAACTGTGGACAGACTCCTCATGAAGTTATACTTCATCCGGGACAGACCCTCGCTGTGCACAGATCACTGGAATGGAGGTATGTGAAGCTGGCAGCGCCCATATTGAAAATAAACGTGAACATAACCTAAACCTAAATCGTTTGTTTATCGTTTGTTTAGGTTTGTTTAGCTATTTTTGACGTTTGTTTGGCCTTAATTGCTTTTAAAAACGAAAAATAAAGTGGGCGTTGCTAGCTTCACACCAGCAGTGCCCATTATTAATTTTGAGCTAAATACCATTGAACTCGTTTGTTTATCGTTTGTTTAGGTTTGTTTAGCTATTTTCGTCGTTTGTTTGGCATTAGTTGCTTTAGAATTCGAAAAATTAAGTGAGCGATGCTAGCTTCCCACCAGCAGCGCCCATTCGTTGATTTGAACTAAAAACCAAATGGAATCGTTTGTTTATCGTTTGTTTAGGTATTTTAGCTATTTTCGACGTTTGTTTGGCCTTAATTGCTTTTAAATTCGAAAAATAAAGTGAGCGCTGCTAGTGGGCGCTGCTAGCTTCACACCAGCAGCGCCCATACGTTGATATGAACTAAAACCCATTGTTATAGTTTGTTTATTGTTTGTTTACGTTTGTTTAGCTATTTTCGTCGTTTGTTTGGCATTAGTTGCTTTAGTATTCGAAAAACAAAGTGGGCGTGGCTAGCTTCACACCAGCAGCGCCCATTCGTTGATTTAAACTACAAACCAATGGAATCGTTTGTTTATCGTTTGTTATTATAGGACTAGAGGGAAAAACGATAATTTTTAAGAGAAAATTGAGGGAGGCTAAAACCGCAGATTTTGCATTATTACCGCTATTTTACCTCTACTTTAACGTATGTTACGCTTTAATTTATTTGTAAATCGAAAAACAAAGTAAGCACTGTTATCTTTGTTCATTATTCGTCAAACAGAATCAATTACTTGACATCTGTTCCGTAAATATATCATTCAGCGTTTAGTGAAACAACAATTTCCGACTTGTATAAACTGAGTAAATAATAGCTGATTTTTGTTCCAACCCAGTTTAAAGACGATAATATTTTGCATCGAATAGTTAACATCTAGTCCCAGGGCATACACAAATACCATAACCATTAATTATTCAAGTTTTCTCTTAATTAACAATTATGTGCGTTTTAATTTTTACCTTCCATACCTCATTACCTGATAAATAAATGTTCTCTTTGCAATATGTTAGCTTAGTTGTGCATATCAGTAAATATGCCTGTGATGGATAAGATGGATAAGTATAATCTTCGAAACTGGTAGAAACCACTAGAAACACTCTGTTTTTCAAACCTAAAAGCAATTACTACTTAACAAACATCAGAAATAGCCAAACAAAAGATTAACAAAACGATTTAGATAGTTTTCAAGTAGATTTTCGAAATTGACGCTGCTGGTTTTAAGCTAGAAGCGCCCACTTTATTTTTGAAATTCAAAAGCAACTAAGGCCAAACAAACGTGGAAGATAGCTAAACAAACGTAAACAAACAATAAACAAACGATTCCAATGGGTTTTAGTTCATATCAACGAATGGGCGCTGCTGGTGTGAAGCTAGTGTCACGCGGCCGATTTCGGGAGTTCAAATAATAAAAATGCCGATCGGGAAACATATTACTATTTATTAGATCGCACAATCAACTTTACAACTTCACAACAACTGATCTAAAACCAACTAATACATCGTTTTACAATAGGTGTTACTAATATTTAATAAAATGACAAAAATGTTGCTGAATCCTTAGATTACAGCCGCTGATGTAAATTTGGGAGTGGGTCGTTACACTAGCAGCGCTCACTAGTAGCGGTCAATTACAAAATAAGGTTACATTAAATTTGGAAAAACATTTATTTAGTTTTAATCTAATGAGGAACGACGAGACGCGTGTCACATCCTCGGGGGATCAGCGTACAACTCTGCTCTGACGCCTTGGCGTCGGGCTGAGGTGACGGGCCTCAGCCAATCACAGCGCACGGCCCGATGGAGGCTAGTGCTGACGCCCGCATTCTCATCCTGGGGCGAGGCTACGATCTCTCTCTCTCGAGTTAGAAAATTCTGGACTCAATTTATAATGTAATATTTGAATTCGATTTCTGGGCTGTTTGAAGGGATTTTTAAATGGTTGGTGGTCTTCATGATTATTGCACTGATTTATTAATCAGTATACTTTAGATAAACTATCCCAAATTTGGTGGTACTAATATTTAATAAAATGACAAAAATTTTGCTGAATCCTTAGATTACAGCCGCTGATGTAAATTTGGGAGTGGGTCGTTACACTAGCAGCGCTCACTAGTAGCGGTCACTTTATTCTTCGTTTTTAAAAGCAACTAAGACCAAACAAACGTCGAAAATAGATAAACAAACCTAAAAAAACGATAAACAAACGATTTCAATGGTATTTAGCTCAACATGACTAATGGGCGCTGCTGGTGTGAAGCTAGTAACGCCCACTTTATTTTTCGTTTTTAAAAGCAACTAAGGCCAAACAAATCGCGAAAATAGCTAAACAAACCTAAACAAACGATAAACAATCGATTCAGGATATTTTTACGTTTATTTTCAATATGGGCGCTGCCAGCTTCACATACCTCTGGAGCGGGGTTCTAGGAAAACTGTGCAGCGCAGCGGTTTGATCAATAAGCGCTTTGTTCGGCAATACCGGATGCTCGGTTTCGAGAACTTGTAGGAGGATATGATGTCATGCGTCCTCGTCAGCGATCTCTATAACTACAACGTTGTAGTTATAGAGATCGCTGGTCCTCGTCTCCCGAGGGAGGGAGCGGTCCCAACCCAACCAGAGCGTCCAGGGTTTGGGACTTCAATTATACCAGGTGTAGGAGTCGTGGAATAATGCTTATTAAATATTTATTCATTGTTGAATGTCTCCAGAATTATTATATAACAATTTAAATATAGGTTTACATACCTTCCGTCAACAGTTTGAATCCAAAGTAGATTATATCCTACTTATGTTTCAGAACACTCGTTCCATCATCAGGGACCTGGAATGATCCCCCTTATTTTATACCCGGGATTAGCCAGAGAAGTCCGGGATTCAAGTCAAATAAATTAATCAATAATTCCTTTATTGCCTTAAAAATTTGTACTAGCATTGGCATGAGTAATTTACAAAATGTTTACAATTTCAACAACAAAACAGTCAACACTTCAAAATTATGAATTTCTTATGTAGTCATGGACACTGTAAAACGCCCCTCTCATCAAATAGGTCTTAAGATTCCTCCTAAATTCATCATGTGGCATCTCCAGCTTGAGGCAATCAGGCAACGCATTAAACAGTTTGAAAGAGCAATAATAAAAATAGTTTTAAAAAATGCAGTTTTTTGTTTTGGAATTGGGAGATTTAAACGTTGGCGAAGAGAATATACTGTGAAGATTTTGGACTCAAAAAGCTCACGGTATTTCACAAAAAATATTAGCGTTTCAAAAATATACACGAAAGGAAATATCAACAGGCCACACTGACGAAAAGCAATCGAAAAGTCTCTTACAAAATTGTAGCCGCTTGAGTTCAAAAACAGTTCTGATTATCTTCTTTCGGGGAGTAAGATTTATCTCATACTAGTCTTTTCCGATCCCCAAATGGGTACAGCTAAACGAGATGAGGATAAAAGCAACCATAGTAAGCTGTGAGCATAAACTGCCACTATGTTACAACCCCGTATAATATGCTGCTGGTGTAATCAATATCTTTTACGGAATTTCAGAAAATATCTTGCAGAAAATTAAAAGCTAAACGTATTTGTAAGTGATACAAATAAATTAAAACGATAGAGTGATATTAATTGCCTCTCATGCCTTAATTCACTGGCCCTGATCGTCATTCAGCTAGTAAATCTCCTTTCCACGGGGATGCTCCAATTAATACATGAGTGTTACTGCATTGCGTCTAGGATTCTGCAGGCGCCACAGAATTACCGTGAACTGGAGTTTAGTCAGAAACCATGGCCCTTTCATCTTTGGCCACCCAAGCTCCCACCCAACCTACCTGCACCCTGATAGAAGAGAGCTGATGAATAGAAGCGTTGTTTGTAATGGAACTTTCCAGAGGAATAGAAATTGATGTCAGTGTAACTTGTGGCTGTTGTATTTACTTATCATTTTGGGATTGGAAGAGGCAGTGGCGTAGAACGGGGGGGGATCAGGGGGATATATCCCCCTTGTAACTTGGAAAAATTACAATTTATATCCTCCTGTAATGAAGCTTATGACTTTTCATAAAAATAAATGCTGTTACAGAAAAAAGTGTGCAATATCTCCAAAATATCTTATTTATATATTAAGAATATTGTCTGGACGTGAGTCACCGAACAGTCTACCCCAGCTGGTCTACACTCACCCCCTCGCAGACAGTTCGTCAACTAGCGCACCTGACCTTAAAGACCTTGGCGTCTCGACGGTCTTAGTGATGTGCTTAACTTACGGTTGCCATATTAGATTTGTAATTTAATAAACAAAAAGAGCCATAAATCTTCATACTGATTTTTAGCGTTCTATAACGGCGGATATATGTAAAAGTCAACGATATTTCCCGACGAAATAAAGCCAAAGAGTAACAAATAATAGAGGTTATAGTGAACAGGGAAATAAGGTTTAGCTTATTTGGCAATCGTTGCATGACCATGAAGTTGCAAACATAAATACATTTTCGTTCATCGATAGGATTTCAACATAAAATTTGCGTTATTCAACGCATTTTTGGGAAACATATCAAAAAGGGAAGATTTTAAATTTGTCACAGAAATTCCCCGGAGCTATATTTGTGTCTTAAAACTCCGAAAATCTCCAGGGAAATCTGGTGACTTGCCAACCCTAGCTTAACGATTACTTTCCAGTATTGATTACAACTGATACAAGTTGTTTTTAGTCCTGGTTACAAATACTGATTAATTTGTATCAATGATTTATGTCTTGGATGTGTAGGTCTATCAATAATAATGGATGTAAGGGACACGCCAATGATGTATTCAATTTTGTATACCGGTATCCGCGCTAGTCACGAACACAGTTTTAGCGAATTTCCCCTATAGGGAAGAAGCTATTACCGTAGATCTCATGGTAAGACTTAAGCCCGAGACCATGATAACTTTTCATTTTGAGGTCCCTAGATGCCAAAAACCCCATTCGTTCAAATTTGTGTATATATATATATATATATATATATATATATATATGTGTGTGTGTGTGTGTGTGTGTGTGTGTGTGTGTGTGTGTGTCCGTAAGCACGATAACTCTCGTAAAAAAGGTCCGATCTTAATTAAATTTGGTTCAAATGTGCAAAGTACCATTTATTTGAACGAGTTCGAAAACCAGATTAATCACACCATCCGAAGGGGGGTTTTGGGGAGTTTTGTACCCCAAAAGTGGGTTTTTGGGGTTTTCACATGTAATTTTTATTTAAATAAAATTGTAATTCATACCATTGTATTTAGCTTAAAAACAAACAATTTGTTATTTTGATCATTGCTCTACGTCAATTGGTTACCGAGATATTGAAAGTGCTAAACACAGTACGTTGTCTAATGTTATTCTGATGGAGAAAAAGAAAAATTGTATATCTCGCTTATTTATGAACATAAACTGGCGAAATTTGGTATATGGCTTCATCTGGTTGTGGTTTATTGTTGTTTGCACAAAAAACAATTTTTCGCCTATGTTTCCTGTAGCAGCAAACCTAGGTACTTGGTCCCCATGTTATTCTTATGGAAAATACTTAAAATGTTACATATCGCTTATTTATGATTGTATATGGATGAAACTTCGTGTGTGACTTCACTAAGATGAGTTTTATTGATATTTGCATAAAAACCCATTATTTTGTGTGCCTTGTTGTAGCAAACCTGCGTACTCATCCCCAATGTTATTCTTATGGAGAAAAATTAATATTTTAAATATCGCTTGTTTGTGCATATATTTCTTTTGAATCCTGTTAAGTGTTTTAATGTGTTATGTTACATATTCATTGGAAATTCGCTGAGTATGCAGGTTTGCTGCAACGGGGTACTTTGTTTTCTATTCCCTAACCCCCCCCCCTTGACGAAGGTCTATCTACGCCTCTGAGAATAGCGTCGGACATAGCGTCCTATACCACAACCTGTTTTCCCTCGTGTAAACCACCCTCGTGTACCTTTGGAGATTTATTGGAAGAGGTGAGGACAGTAACTAAAATGTTGTAATTTATAAATAATTCTGAAATTTAAATTAAATATAAAACGGTTTAAATATTTTACTAGATATGATTGGGAAGTATTTCTTCAAAGACTAATTTCGCCCTGGATGTTTTCAGAGCAAACAGGAAATTTCTTCAGGCTTTAGGTTAAAATGTGAATTTTAAATACTTGAATAAGTTAAATATTTATCAATTGGAGTCTACTACCAGTGCCGGGACTTGTCGGGATGCCCGTGACCGTGCTGATAGCGCTATCTAAATGTTTATTCGTTCGTGGATGTGTTGTGTTTTGTTTCAATTTTAACATCTTGTCGACTTGTAAGCCTTGAAAATGTTGCACTTGCAACGAAACATGTTGGCATAACCTATATGTGAAACATTTTGGACTACTGACGGACTTGAGAAACCTGTTTAGTTGTCAACATAGTCCAGGGGCTAATAAAAAAGGATTTGAACAGTATTTATATTTTAAGTCTGTCTAGTGTTGTTACTACGTATTTTTTCATAAAATTAAAATATAAAATAATCAAAAAAGTCTTAGAAGGAAAGCAACAATTTGAAACTAATAGGTTTAAGCTCCAACTAGATCACGATTAAGGTTACACATCATGAAATTTGGTGGAATTCAATTATTTATAGGTAAAATATTGCGTTACTGCCAATATCAATTGTTGTAATCTATGGTCTGTGCTGCCATGAATAATTAATTTTAGTATTCAATTTACATAGGTAATATTGTTGGACGATTTGTAAAATTTATTAGACTTGTAAATCATTTAAGTATTTCCGATTTGGTGGACTAGGCGCGCGCCTAGAGCGGCAAATTTTGCGAGCAGCAAAATTTTGGGGAAAAATCTAATTTTTTTATGAAGGACCCACGAGTTTTTATTTCAGTAAAATAAAAGTTTATCAAGTAATAACCCGTTTAAATAACATTGCTCAGTGCAGTACCGGCATAAATATTTATTAAACTGGTCCTTATAAATTGCCAACAAGTGTGTACATCCTAGTGGCACAATACTGTACAAAGGTAAAACGTTACTTAGTAGTTTTTGTTCGGGAAGTGTCATTGGTAACCAGAGGCGGCTCGCTAGTGTTTCAGCGGCCGTGATCCTAAGCCTAGATTCACCGCCCCACCCATAAAAAAGTACCCCGTCGCAGCAAACCTGCATACTCAGCGAATTTCCAATGGAAATGTCTTAATACTACATAAAGCCACTTACCAAGTTTCATAAAATTATATTCACAAATAAGCGGTATATACAATTTTAATTATTCTCCATAAGAATAACATTGGGGCTGAGTACGCAGGTTTGCTGCAACAAGGAACACAAAAAATGTGTTTTTATGCTAATATCAATATATCTCAGTAAGGTGAAGTCGTATACCAGTTTTTATTCATTTATGTTCATAATTAAGGGAGACATAGCATTTAATTATCCTCCATAACAATAACATGGGGTATGGGGCTGAGTACGCAGGTTTGCTGCTACGGGAGCCTTTGGCAAAAAAAATTTTTTTTTTATCAAATATCAATAAACCACAACCATATGAAGCCTAATACCAAGTTTCGTCAATATACGTTCATAAATAAGCAAGATATAATTTTTGTTTTCCTCCATAAGAATAACATTAGACAACGAACTGTGTTTAGCACTTTCAATATCTCGGTAACAAATTGACGTAGTGTTCAAAATACTAAATTGTGTGTTTTTTAAGCTGAATCCATTGGTAAAAACTAATATTTGACTATTTCAAAAATTATATGTAAAAAATTCAAAAACCCCATTTTTGGGTTACAAAACCCCCCCAAAATACCCCTTCGGATGGAGCGATCTGGCTGGTTTTCGAACTTTAAATCATAAATGTTGCTTTACACGTTTATACCAAATTTCATCAAAATCGGATCATTTTTACGAGAGTTATCGTGCTGACGGACATATATATATATATATATATATATATATATATATATATATATATATATATATATATATATATTCCGTGTGTATGTATGTATATATATATATATATATCAGTTTCGAACGAACGGTGTTTTTGGGGTCTGGGGACCTCAAAAGGAAAGGTTAGCATGGTCCCGGGCCTAGTTCTTACCATGCCGACTACGGTAGTAGCTTCTTCCCTATAGGGGAAATTCGCTAAAAAAAAAAACATACTATAGGATTGTAAAGGCCTATGACGTGTTTTTGTTTAGTTCTTACTACACTATCAACACACTTCATTATTATTAAACCAAAAATACTCTAAAATGTTTCCCGGTAAAATAAAGTTTGGTTTTGCAAATTATTTTAATTTACTAAGAAGGCGTTGGAGAGCGGCCATGTTGGATTTTACCTCCATAAGAACAATGTTAAACATAAAACCATATATCTTGCTTTTTTATCAACATACGATTATGAAAGATGTCTCAAATTAAAGGTATTTTGAAGACGCAGGTGGTTTTCTCGCTATTTTCTAAATAAAATAATACATTTCCAAAAATATAGTAATTCAAAGTCTATATTTTTATACATATTTTGTAGTTTTTCCTAGTAATTAAAAAATAAAACTCCCCGCAAAAATTAATCAAAACTTTATAAAGATTCAAACAAAATCCATTCCAAATCAATAGGTCAAACAGAAACAAAATAATATGCTTTTCAGTAAAGACATGTTTTGTGCGTTTTAACATTGAAATAGCTCGTAGCGCTAGGGTCAGCGACGATATTTCTTCTAACTCCAACGTCCTCTTCAGTCTAAATGAATGTAAATACTATACTCTAGAAATATTGAGTATTTTGGCTCGTTTTTAATCATCACTACTACTAATAATACTACTAATACTATCAACAACACTAGTACTATTAATATCGTCAGTTTAAATATCTTAATACAGTAAATTAAAAAGGAATTGATTAAATCCCGTGTAAACATATATTTTTAACTTACCAATTCCGTGTGAACATGTATTTATAACTTACAGCAATTGTTTTTTCTCTTGTCAATACTTAAAATTTAAAATAAAAGACAATGCTAAGTATTATTAATATAAAAATTGCATTTTTTATATGTAGGCCTAAAAATACCAACATTTATACCGAGAATAGGATTACGCTGTCGTTCGGCCAAACACATTCCTTATGATGTCAGATGTTAGTATGTTTTTAAGTAGGACACTGTGTAGGTGTGTAAATTAAAAATATACTTGGGACCATTTTTCTGGCACCTGTTAATTTTGGTTCATTTGATTTTGGTCACGATTCCTGTGAGTAAATTTCCAGTCTCTGCACAGATCTTTAGTAAAATATGAACTATACTTTATGTCTTCTAATTTTTCATATCACAAAGAGTCTGAAGTGACGATTTCTATTAGTGTTATAATTACAAATTCCCGCACCCTCTCCACTGCTTCGAAGTTATTCCATTTTTAAATTTAGTCTTAACATGAGTAAAACAATTTGTTTTTCCGAATTTTAAGGTTTTAAAGGAGTTTTAAAAACTTTTCGGGAAGAAAGTCTGGGGAGTGGAGTGGGAAGGGTGCCTAAATCGGGCGAAGTTTCCTGAAAATCATAAATTTTCTCGTATTTAAAGGTTAACTTTAAAATCAAATTAATTGTAAAACGAAAATTCAAAATCATCCCTAAATTAAATAATTTGTTTTATTCCCAAACAATATTCTCTTACAAAGAAAATAAAAATCTTTGATATTGAAGAATTATACTCTAGTGGCTCATTTGAGATTCTAAAATTGTAAATTTTTTTTATAGCATAAAGCGGGTTAAAAATTAAAAATTAGTAGCCTACAGTGAAAATAAATAAAAATTATGAGATAAAGATAATCTGACGTTGTCACAACGCAACAACGGTCGAGACAACAATTATTTTTTGTAATGAAAGAAATCATCAAAGTTGTCTCATCAGGTATACAGTATTTAATTAGGTATATAGGGAGATACAATTGTAAATACAAAGCTGTAGACTAACTCCCAACAAAAAATTACAAATAAAATAATTTGAGAGGGTTTGCTTAACAGTTTATCAGCTTCATAATATCAGCTGAATAATAATAATGAATAATGAATATTTTATTGTCATCAACACAATACATGTTACAAACACGTCAAGTTATACAATTCTTCTAAAAATAATCAAATTACAATATCTCTACTAGCCTATTTAGCTCTAAAAATTCATCAACAGAATAAAATGGGGTTGAAAGTAGCCATTCAAACAGTCTTTTCTTAAATGAATTAAATGTAATGTCAAGAGCAGATTGTGGTAATTTGTTGTACAGTTTAATTCCTATAATGACATGGCTGGACTGAGTTTTGGACATTCTTCGATAAGGTACATCAATTTTTGACTGATTTCGTGTGGAGTAGGAGTGAATATTATTTCTTGAATTAAAACTACTCAGATTTTTAAAGATATATAAAATTAAATCAAAAATGTATAAGTTGTAGACAGTCAGAATCTTCAGATCTTTAAGGAGAGGTTTGCAGTGAGCTTTCCATGATGATTTTGTGAGTATTCTAACAACTTTTTTCTGAATCAAAAGGATATTGTGCGTTTTGGATGAATTTCCATAAAAAATAAGCCCCTATCTGATAATTGATTGAAAAAAATGCATATTATGAAGTGATGACATATTTTAATGGAACCACATTTAATAATCTCTTCAACAAAAAAGCAAACCGGGAGATTCTTTTTGTCACGAGATCCAACGTGTTGAAAGAGTGGATTGTAACAGTGGACGAATAGCTTTTGCTGTCATAAAAGACCGTAATTGGATTGAAGCGAAGCGAAATCCTTTTTACCACAGTCTGAAAATTCAGGTTACGCTAACTCCTTTTTCAAGGGTTGATGGTACCTGATGGTTCATGACATTTTTAGGGTAACGTTTTGACGATTTAATGATTGTAATAATCTATAATTGACGAACTATTATTACATTTTAATAATTATTAGTTTTTTAACTGAACATTATTCAGTGCCACTTTTGAGCTGTATAGTTGAATTGTCAAAATACATCAACTCAACTCCTGCTTGTTGTCATTTGGTTGTTTTGTTAAAGGTTATTGGGAACAAACTTTTTTTAATTTCTTCTAACGTCCTTGTTTGTAATTTTAAACGTTACGTACTTTTAAGTTCAATAATAATAACTTTATTAATGTTATAGGAAATTGAATGAATTGAAAGCGTTATTGGCTAGAATGACCTTTTAATGTGAAAATAGTTACTGTATTGTGAATAAGCTTACAGTTTCGGCATAGGCCTATGCAGTTATATCCTTTACATAGGTGTTTATAATCCATGATTCAGTTGCAGTTAAAGGGTAAGTAAACTTATCCTTTGAGACTATTTTAATGTTCATATACTGGTAGGCGTAATTTATATTGAAATATAACTTTACAGTAAACGAATCATAACATTCAAATCAAATTGATCAAATCAAATTTTGATTTTTTCTTTGCCATAAGTTTGTTCTATCCATAAATAGGTAGGCTTATTCTCTAAGGAGTAGTTTGGTAATAGTCTTGAATGTTTTATTTAGCCTAGATCAATATGCATTTCTGCCTTCCGTATTAAGCCTACAATCGTAAATTCCATGAGTTTGGTTTCATAAGCGGTTTGCATTTGTTACTGGTATTTTCACTAATATTGAAAGTACCGTCAGTAGATTATATAGGTACAGGAGTTCTATTGAAACATTGTTAACAAACTAAGAAAAAATATTAAAATGTTAGTTTTATCATTTACGGATTTGTAGCAGTTAAGTAGCCTATTAAAAGCTGTTTTAATTTTTAACACAAATAACTAAACAATGCGACGTGGCGGTTAGGTTAAACGAGATTAGCTATTCATAAATTTGTTAACATAACCCTATCCAAACAGTCACAGCGTGCTGTATGAGATAGGTCACTATACAAAGCCAAACCATTTCACTATCAGAAGTCACCAACCTAACAACCTAGCGCTTACCTTTCACTCCTGAGATTAAACAATATTACCGTTTGAAATCGGTAAGTTACTTATAGACACAAAAATTGTAAGGATAAGTTATGTAGGCTTGAAAATACCTGAACCTCATTTAATTGTAATATTATAAGGCCTATTTAAGAGTTAAGCCGCTTATGAAACCATACAAAAATAAAATACCTAGCCTATTTTAAGTATACTAAGTTACTCGAACCGCTTATGAAATCAAACACAGCCCATTTAATGATTCTTTGATCAGCCTTAAACTGGTCACCTGAATCAAATTCTACCATTCCACCCTAATCAGCTTGTGTCTGCATGATTTCAGACAAAGGGCGGTTTTAGGAATTTTATTATTGAATGGGTCCTATATTTAGGCCTGGTTGCCACGATCTGGTGTAACTCTCGGAACAATTTTTAAGGAGCTGGCGCTTTTTTCACTGTCAAACTGACTACTGACTTGCAATTGTCTAGGACCATCTGCACATATTCTCTACTGTTCGTCTGTTGCCTATAGTTTCTATTGGTCAGTAAAAAACCAACAGCAGCTGGCTATTTCGCACGGGGAGTCGGTTACTGTCAGTGTACAACCATCACATCAGTAACTCGCACATTCCATTTACAGGGTGTGTAGTTGAAACCGCTAGCAACTGTCACTGGCTACTGACATCTCTACTTAGCATCGTGGACCAAAGAAAATGACAACGTCTGCTATTTTAAGTTAATACTTAAAACTAAAACTTTACCTGTTAAACACATGTTATTTGAAAATACAAAATGTTACCGTTTAAAATACGGTAGACATACTTATTACTAAGGCCTGCTCTTAATTTGGGAGTTTGCAACTAATATTGTACTAAGCAGAATCGTATGTATGGGCCTAAACTTGTTATATATGTTTATAAACACAGTTGTTACTCAAATTAGTCCCCAAACAATATGGAATTACAGATGAAATGTCGGAAACTACAGCAGGTATCAGCGGGAAAGTCTACCGCTGACCAGGGGGTTGTAGGACTGAAGATCCCAGGGTAGCCCGATCAAGGGTCGGTTGTAAAATATTTTGGCGAGGCTTGACTCAGGATCCCCTCCCTAGCCCTCATTAGCCCTGGGATCTTCTGTCAAGCCTCGAAAAACAGGTATACGGCACTCGGGCCTCCGCCTCTACCTGCCAGGCGGGACTGGCGGGAGAACCCCTGGGACTAGCTGTTCTCATCGGCCCTGTCTATCTCCTATTTCGTAATTATAACTATAGAGTTATAGTTTCAAGCTCACAGTTTTGTTGTAGGATTTGTATTGCAAATCTTAGGCTAAAACTTTATGTTTTTCTGCAAGACTTAAAACAAAATTATTAAACTTATCGAACACATTTTAAAACAGACCAAAAAATAAGTAGGCTATGTATTATTTTTATAGCAACCAGGCTATGGTTAAATTAATATAGAGTATAACTTTATATAACCGCGAAAGCATAACCGCACCAAGTCAAAACTGAAAAAATATAACCCAATTTGCTTTTCACTCAATTTAGTAAAGTAAAAATTACGTAATTTTCTTTCCTAAATACGCGAAAATCACGTAAATCACGAAAATCACTCTTATAGTTTTCTTTACACTTGTACAATATTTATCTCACAACAAACTTGCGTATTCAGTGAACGTTTTATGTAATGTTATTAATATACTACAGTTGTTGTGCAATCTACTTACCCAGCGACAAACCAGTGAGATATTTTAAACATTTAAGTCTAACACATCTAGTAATCTAATTGGTAATAATAAATCGTGCACTTTATTCAATAAAGATAAAAATGCAAGACTTTTATTATATACAAAATCAACCTACATACTATTTTCTTACCAAATCGTGCATTATCACCTCGCCTCAAATATATCATGAATCGGAGATCGTAGGCCTAATCCATTGGTTACGTCCCGAAATAAACGCAATTCTTATTACGTCAAATATACACCTAGAATTTTTTTAATCAACACATGAAGCATTAAAATCAGTACAGTAGCTCTTTAAACTTCGCCTTTGCTATAAAAAACTACCTGCGTATTAATATTAAGATTGGTTGCTAGTGTAATAGGTCGTAGGGACGTCTGCAGTGTTAGAAGCAGATGGATTATTTTATTAAAAAGTCTTAGAAACTGGGACAAATAATTAACAGTTAATTGTTTGTTCATAGAATTATATTGACTAGAATTGCTCTTGCACAACTCGCGCATTGAAACACCTGTTTTGATTTAGTTTTAATTGTCGCTGTAGGATGGTGTCCCTATTACGTTGAAAAAAAATAAATGATTATCGCCCAGTAAATTATAATTTGTATGGTTTAGATTATTTGTTTATTTTTCTCATTTAGCGGTGAAGGTAATCTTAAAAATTATTGTCTAATTATTGGTTTTTATGAAGTTTTACCGTATATATGGTTAACCGGAAAGCCTATATGGAGAAATCTATCTATATTATCAATACGCTACATGACAACTTTTTAAACAATAAGGCTTTTTCGTTACCCCCACTATTATACACTAAAACGCGCGTCTAGATGTGCTGATGGGCAAACTAGATTTAAATTTTCGTCTTAGGCATCAAGGCTCTGCCCCACGGACCTGCAAGTTATTCATATGGAGGAGAGTTGTATTTGGTTTATGTCACATGTGCTCTTTCTTTTTCCAATTCAATTAGATAAACAGCTGTCATAAGGATCGTGTCTAACTACAGACTGTCATTGTTTTGTTTACTATTTAACTATTTGCTATTCTCGCATCACAAAACGGGAGCAAGCTGCGCATAGAACATTCTAGTAATATATAAATGTACTAGCTGTTACCCGCGGCTTCACTCGTGAACAATTAAACCACATTACAAATATTAACCTGACCAGCACTACAAAATCTTTGTTTACGTTATCGGGTATGTATGTTAATGTTACATGTCAGCATACATAGAACATTAGCATGTTTTAAATAACAATGAAAATATAAGGAAAATCTGTAATAACTGCAGTCAAAAAGAGCCGTTTTTTTGTATTGTTGTGTACTGAAATACAGGGTAGGAACTAAAGCCATTAGTTAATATTTTATTTTCAATTACTGCAAAATTTAAGTGACCCAAGGTGTGAGGTGTTATTGGTCAACCCTTGTCAACCCTCATCAAACTCGATGAAGATCCCAAGAGCGAGGCTTGACCGAAGATCCCCGCTCGACCCCTCATTAGAGCTGGGATCTTCAGTCAAGCCTCGCCAAAACAGGTAAACAATTCCCAGGTCAATTTCAACCCGGGGATCTTCAGTCCGTCTACCGACCAGGGATGGCTAACCAAATGTCGTAGAGTAATTCAAGATAGCCTATCTTGTTTGGTTTTTTATGCTAAAATCAATGGTATAAATAAAAATTTTATAAAAAATATGTAAAAATTTTAAATAAATTAATTTGTTGTATGTACAACCTGCTTCAAAATTACTCATTGGGGCTGGGTAGTCTGTCAGGCTTTCGAATTTGAAGTCATAAATGTCACTTCATATGGTTTTTATCAAATATCATCAATATCAAACTTTTTTTACGAAAGTTATCGCACCCACAGACGTAATATGTATATAGGATTCACAGATTTGTATATATAACTAGGAGTACGCTCAAATATTCTCGTAATGGGATGACCGGAGTCAGAAATGACAGATGAAAGTTACTGCTGTTAATACATGTTCTAGCCAAAATTTCATCACAAAATTTTAAGTAAATAGTCTTGATCCTGGGGACTATGTAGGAAAATATCTACTTTTGTTTTGGTTAATTTTAGGTTACAGGATAAATTGTTCTTAAATATATTAAATGAGATTGTATTAGAGGTGCAAATTCTTCAACAAAAAATAACATTTTACCTAAGAGGCCGTACCTATTTTACGTCACGCCTCCCTGGGAGGTGGAGGGGGGTGAAGGGTTGCGTGCCGCGTCACGATTAATGGAGTTAAAGCCTGCGAAATCGTCACTTACAGTGACGAAATACTGTACGCCACAATCCAATACTTAATAATTAATAAGTGTGACGTGACAGGGGGAGGGTGGAGTAGTGAGCAGCGTGTCACAGTGGGGAGGGGGTCAAAAAGGGCTGAATATAGCGTGACGTAATTTATGCATGACCCCTAAGTTGCCTATGCAGTTAGCTTAGGGTTGCCATATCACCGGATATCCCCGGATATTACCGGATTTTGAGGGTAAAAATATAGCTCTGGGGTATTTCCATGAAAATTTGAAAATCTCCTCTTTCTGAAATTTTTCAAAAAATGCATTGAATAACGCAAATTTTGTGTTGAAATCCTTTCTGTGAACAAAAATGTATTTGCGTTTGCAACTTTATCGTCATGCAATGATTATCAAAGCTAAATTATGTGTTCCTATAACTCTAACCTCTATTATTTGTTACTCTTTGGCTTTATTTTGGTGGGAAATATCGGTAACTTTCACATATATTCGCCCTTATTGAAAGCTGAAAAGAAAATCAGTATGCATTTTTATGGTTCTCTGCAGTTTATTAAATTATAAAGCTGAAAAGTAGGTGGCCTATATTGTTTTATACTATTCATTTTAATTTATATACTTTTCTATAGTTTTTGTGTGATTTACGATTTAAGTAAAAAATAAATTAAATAAACGCATTTTCCTACAAAGTTTCCTTTAATCTTCAATTACTTTTTCATCACTCACACTAAATTTTTCAACTGTTGGTGTTTAAAATTAGCAAATAATTTGGTCCTATAATTGATTTGTATGCTAAAAAGCGTTTTTAATACATGATATTCAACATTTTTTTTGGGGGGGGGACCCGTGACCCTCTGGGTTTATTACACAATCTCTTTTTTTCAGGGGTCGCCAGCTAAAATCTCCTCTTTATCCTTCTCTACCATATGACAACCCTAAGTGAGGTACCATACATTGGAAATTAGCTGAGTACGCATGTCTCCTATGAGGGGGTATTTAATATCATAACTTGACAAAAGATCACAGCTGGCAGAAGAAAATACGAAACAAATGGCTGCTGCAATCTAGTGGATAAACTATCAACTCACTCACATTACTCACATTATAGGAGAACGTTACCTTTATTTGTAAAAACTTGTATTAGTTTTTTAATCTAATAATTTTTAAAACCTTTGATAAATTGAATTAACTCATGTTAAACGGATAGTAGATTAATTATTTAAGCATAAAACATATAAAAAGGATAATTTATAAGTAGTTTTTGTCATTATGAAACAACATTTTACTAAAGGTAATTTGTGTCCAATGCTTTACCTTATGGAAATTTTAAAATGTTTAAAAATTAATTATTAAAAACCTGTTAAACGAATGTAATCCATTTTTAAACTGGTTGCGTAAAGTATACTGAAAAATCAGTTGAGTCAATTTTGAAAAAGATCCGCGCAGCCGTTTTCACGTTATTGCATTACGAACACACACACACAGAGACGGACAACGAATCATTCAGGGCAACAACTAATCAGGGCCGTACTCACTCGGGGGGAGGGCAGGGGGGGACAACTGCCCCGGGGTGTCTTATTTAGGACACTTTTGTCTAAAAAAAGGTCACCAACTTGGATCCGGTCCGGACTGCAACATTGGCCCACATCACCAGGCCTGCCCAGGGGCCCGTGAAAGCTGATTACGGCCCTGCTGCTAATACATAGATTCCTTCACTTCGTTCCGTCATCAATTATTTTACTAACATTAACAGAAACAAAGGACCCTTTTTCAGTTTCATAATTCATGTATTCAAATTTAAACAAATACGTGTTTTTTGCATCTGGGGACCTCAAAACGAAAGGTTATCATGAACTCAGGGGCCTAGGCCTTGCCATGCAACCTAAGGTAATTGCTTTTTTTCTAAAGGGGAAATTCGCCAAGCATTAACAAAGTTTAAACAAATAAGCAGAATGATGTTGACCGTTACCTTGCCGGGGTTGTTCCGCTCTTGTGCTGGTCAGATGGTTAGTGTAGTTACTCATTTTTTCAGGAAACAAAATTGTTAGTTCTGAGTATTACCCATTTAAAATATCCGGTATGATTATGGTTTTGGAAAATATTCTGTGATTCTGAATTTTGTTATTAGTTAATTTCCTTTGGAAAGTGAACTATTAGCATGACCCGCAAGATGAAACTTAAGCCCGGGACCACCATAGAAGTTCCTAACGTGACAACCTGAACACGTTTTGGGGGGTCATTAAAAATTTTATATATATATATATATATATATATATATATATATATATATATATATAGACATATATATATGTGTATGCACCCTAGCGGTCACTTTTTTTGTCCGATTTACTTCAAATTTAGTAGGGACGTTCCTTTCTATAATCTGTTGGACAAGTTCGTTGGGCAAAACAATCGGAAAACTCTAAACCCATTTTATGGGGATTAATCTTTCAAATTTTGAGTTTTTGGTCCCAAAAAGGGTCAGAAAAGCCCCAGATGTAAAATCAAAGCATGGAAAAGGATGGGAATTAGAGAGGCAAAAGTTTTAAGCCCTCTCTCGTCATTCTAGCATAAATATTTACCGAGTTATTAAGGAAAATGTGTATCGGCTAAACACAGTACGTTGTCTTATGGGGGTTTTACACTAGAAAAACCTGTTATTCTTTTGTTAAAGTACTTTTATTATCCCCAGCAACCTCGCGCCTACTTTCAAGCCTGACTGGACCTTCTCCTAACATTATAATGCGCAAAATTGTATTCCCAGCTTTGCAAGTAAATAAAACCAGGAGTATCAGAACAGCCAAAAAAATCAATGTTTTCAGATTTCAATAAAAATTGGACAAATGTATGTTTTTACATTGATTTTGAGTTTTAAAAGTTTTTATGTGGAAATTCACTTCCCTCACGTCAGCGTGCTGCGTGCAAACTCGTTTAACTTAGTAATGCCTTGATTAAAATGAGACTCGTAAATATGATGCTCATATTCAGAATGATACTCTGCATGGTATGAGTACCGTACCGTTAACCCTAGAATAATCCTTACGTCTACTGCTGCAACGTCAGAGCTCGAAGTTTGTGATTTTATATCCCAGTCAGGTTTTTGTTATAATCAATAAAACAGAATACTATTAGATTCAATCATTATACAAACCTCAATATTAACTTTTAAATTTAATTTGCACTTTTTTCAATTGCATTTTTTAATTTTTTTTTCATTCAAAGTTTACCATCATATTTTTGACAGATTTTATCCCCTGTTATACAAGATACTGAGCAACAATGGTCTAATTGTTCTGGCTTCATGTGAAAGAGAAAAAGTATCAAGTAAGTGTGTTTGATTCCTATTCATTAAAAAAGGGCTGAATATTTTGGACACAAGTTAACAGAGGGGGAAAAATTTAATTTAATATTATTGGGAATTATTTATTACTTTCAATGGATAACACCATTTTTATAGATCGAAACGTGCAGTTTTACAATATGGCTTGTAATATGTTTGGCATGTGATAGGGTTGCCATGATTTTTCGAACCACGATACTAAAAACCAAGGTGACGAAGACCCATCAAAGATCCGGGGTCAAACATAGACATATTTATATTACATACCTGGAATTTAATTTCAAACTATTAGCACTGTGGGGGTGACCGGAAATTTGGTTTTGTTTAAGGCAGCAAAACTGTTTACCTGTTAACTGTATCACTTGAACTCTGTGTAAAAAAGTGGAAACTGTCATGCTTTATTTATTCTATTTATTAACATAAATAGAATAAATCAATCACTAAAACCTAGAATTCAAGATTTGAAAATTGAGAAATTTCATTGAAATATAACCTATTTTATCAATAAATGTATTCCACTGAAAACACATCAAACTACTTAAAAGTATATATTTATATTTATAGTTTATGGGTTTTTGTAAATAATATCTTCTTATGACACCTCCAAACTCTGGCCAAGACTATGTGAGCAAGGAAAACACGAGTGTGTGGGTGGGTAGTTTGTCTCCGCTTGTCTTATTCCAGCTGATTATTTCAGGGCTGCCACGAGGCGATTGAAGACCTGTCCCTAGAGTCCCCAATTTCACTATCTTGGTTTATTTTCTGCCCCTGGAATTCGGGGGCCTGGGGCAGTGTGCCCCAGTTGGCCATCCCCCTCGTTTTCCCTTTTTCAAGCTTTTTACAATACTGACAAAGACCGAAAAATACAAACCGTCCGTACAAAATATAGATGTATGGCCACCCTATTTATACTTTGGTCATGATTTATAATCTGCAATTAGTAAATTTGGTCTCTATAAGCTTTCCTATGTTTTTAGAATGTAATATTTATAAAAGATCATGTATTCATTAAATTTAGTCCCTAAAACAAACCAGAGCCGAAGTTCAGAGAATGTAAGGTTTCGAAAAGAACTGGCATGTTATCATACAAAACCTAATTCATCATGGTGTCAACTGAAGATTGTATTCTTCGAAATGGGTTATTTTGTGTTTGGTATACAAACAATGTTGTTCCAACGTGTTTAGCCAATGACAAGAAATTCAGCAATAAATAACGGGAAATCGAGAAAATAATCAAAAATAAAGACAAACCTGTGTTTTATGTCATTGTAGCCTGTAACTATGGGCTGAATGCATTTTCTAAGATAGGATTGTAAAGGCTTATTTTTTTAATTAGGTCTAAAAGGGATTGTTGTTGTCATGGCAATAAATGAAACAAATAATTACCAAGTTTTACAACAAAATAATTCCAGTTCAATTTGGTGTTGCTGATGATTTTTGGTCTTGAAAAGTCTCAGATCCTGGAAAAGAAAAGTCTGGGAGTTTATATTATTTGTTTTGCCAAACACTCTGCTGTAATGTTGAAATTGCATGTAATTAACAATGCACACACATACTCTTTTAGGGAAAGCGGTCAAAACCCCTCAAATATTTGCGGACACCCCAGGATTTGAACCCATGACCCCTTGAACAAAAGTCCAATACGCTAACGTTAGGTGACATGCGATAATAATTTTATTATCTTCTCTGTATTTAGCACAGAAAGTCATATTTCTGGACTTTTCCCCTTACCTGCATTTTTTTAAATGTATTCCAGTGCACATTATTATTAATATTTTTACCCTTCAGGAGGGGTTTTGCAGCAGCAGCAATCACATGCTATGGCAATTTTTACTTTTATCGTCATAAGCGTAAAAAGGGATTTCATCGACTTTTTGTTTGTAAATATATATTTACCAATATTATTTTTCTTTAATTTCCCATGTGCAGCTTGCACATTGAAACATCTATTGTGAGTTATTTTACAGTGTCCTTGTAAGATGGTGCCACCAGTACGTTGACCAATAAATAAGTGAGAATAACCAATTAAGCTATCATCTTTATGTTTTTGAATGTTTGTTTATTTTTCAAATTTAACAGTGGAGGTAGGGCCTAATGTTCAAAATGATAGCCCAATTAATTATTTGTTTTGATTAAGTATTAAGAGGGAGACATGGCCTACCACAGAAAAGCACCGTTGAGAAATAATATAGGCTACAAATATTGTACTTACTTATGAATTTATACCATGGTACTTACCTTTATCTTTGAAAGATACACATGTCCAATAGTTCCTGTTCAGTACAAAGTTATTACCTTTGTAAAATAATAGATTTGGAAAAATTAAACTTTTTCATTTTATTTATCTTCACCACTTTTTTAAATAAACAAGACAGAAACCTAATTTACTTTTTTGTTTTTGCTTCTTTTAAACACTCATATACGCTTTTCCTTTGTTTATTTGTATATTTGATTTATTTAAATGTTTATTGAATAAAGATATATTGTTATAATATGTTAGTTTAAAATTGTTTGCTCAAAATTCCTGATTTTAAATATATTACAAAAAACAATATTTTTAGTGTGCCTTTGAAAAGTGCTATCCTATCCTATCCTATACTCTGATATGAGTAAGGTTTGCTTGCTTGTGACACATCTAAAACACGGCACCAACGATTTACTTCAAATGTTGGAAATAACCAATTTCTGGGATAAAAATAAGTTCTAGACAGGTCTTATCTCCAGGAAAAATCGAATAATGTAAAATAACGAAAATGAAAAGTTAAAAAAATTAACATTGGGCTTATGGAGTTAAAAATCAAAACAAAAGAATTGTAACAGCTGTTGAGCTGTTCATAATCAACCAGGGAACAGTCAAAGTAATACTCGTGCTGTTTATAATTGTTAATATGCGATTTCCTGAGAGCAATGACTAAAACTTTTAAGTGAAGATTGCATATACAGAGTAGTCATATCAAAATTAAAGCAAGTGGACATTGAGCTATAAATAACAACTGGAGTGACCTTAAAAATGCAGGAAAGAGGCAAATGAGCTATAAAAATATGATAATCAGTTGGGGGAAGTGGTGAAATATTACTCCCAGTCATCCAAACAAACTGACGCCTTCCCCGAGTAAAGCTCGGCCCCCAGGCACTTTTTAATAAAATGCACACTAACGTGCAATACTACAGAGATAACCCTTTGGTCGCTGGAGATGAGACCCTCCAATAACGTCAAAAACTGACTTAACTTTCTGAATTGATGCTATAAGGTGCAACTTGCTCTAAAGTGTATAGTAAGATATGGAATTGTTGACCTTCTTTTACAAACCGCTGCGTAATGTTTTGTAAGACATCATGTCATTTTATATTACACATCATTACAAGCTTTTAAGGTTAAAAGTAAGTAAAACTATTATATTTACATAAATATTTCAAAAAAGTAATGTTGGCAATATTTTATCATGTAAGACACAATATTTAAACTATCCAATAATATTCGTAACCATTTAATTATCAAAACAAGGAGATAATATAACTCTTCGCTTCATCCTCTTACGGGACATTTGATCGTACTCCTAGTGTAAACACTACTCAACAGCCTAGTATGACAGGTTGTTGTTGGTATTCCTGAAGAACCCGATTAGGTGCAGCACAACTGGAGGGAAGATAAACGTCAATCTCTTGTAGCTAGTGAGAACTGTATAAGTGGAACAATAGTCATTCCTGCCATAGATAACTATTATGTACACACCGAAAAACAGCATAATATAACGATTAAAGTTTATTGTCATTGGCATTTCTGGATTCCTGAAGAATTCTCTCTGATGTGCACATGAGAAAAATATTATAATACACTTCCTTTCAACGTGGATTTTTGAAATGGAAAAAATTGTTCCATGTCATAAAAGCTTAGGTTAAGACACAATACATGAAAAAAGTGTGACATAAAAGTGTTATTGCCTTTTTTCTGAACCTTCATTCTACATTCAAAGCAACTGAAGACGAAATCAGAGCAATTCATTGATTAAAAGTATGGATTGATGAAGAGGAACAATATCAGTCTATGCTATAGGAGCTATTAAATTATTAAATTAAAGTTTATTGTCATTGGTATTCCTAAAGAAGGCATCCAAATATCTTCATTTTTATGTCTTCATTGCTATAGGCCTATCACATTTAGCCTTGTGAATAGTCAGTACACCTCCAGCTCTCGACTGGTGAACATCATCCTCTCTCCGCGCTCTTCACAAAATAACATTATCATGTCACTCAAGATTCGATGTATTTATTATGACTCTATTTATCTATCAACTTCTACGGACCTGGAGGTTTTTAAAGAGGAGTTACGACTTCTCCTAGCGAATGGCTACAGTTTATCTTTAGAACTGATCGCAACAAACAACATAGACTCTGCCAAGGCCAAGGCCAAGTAAGGGGGATCAAAATATTTTTTAATTCTTATCTCTTATACAACAAAATTTTTTTGTTTTTTGTTTTTAATGGTAGGTAAACTGACCGAAAAACAACGTTACATTTTAATTATAAATTGTATGACACACATTCTTGACAATTTCATCCCTCTGACTAATTAATACTAACTGAAAAATAATGTTTTAAATCTACACGTAGCTAAACCGTTTAACACTTTCCACTACATCAGAAATCCCTATACCTGACTGTAATATAAGTTCATATTTTCATATAATATATCCATCCATTCTAATTTAATTTTATTAAAATTATCCGTTAAAATGTTTTTGTTTGGAAGGTTGCATTTATTTATGATAAAATGTTTAAACTTAATTTGAATAATAGCCAATTTACGTGATGTCATTTAAATTCATTTTTCTCAGTTACAATATAAAATATGTCTATAACTATATTACAGTTATTGTTAATCCAACTCGATAATTCATATAAAATATATGAATTAAGAATAACAACTATCTAATATGCCAACAAAATCATAAATAGATTGTGCACTGGTACCTACTGCATGTAAGTCTGGTTGTTATTACACATGTAAGATTTATACAAACATATGTTGATCGTCAGACAAATTAAACCTATATTAAGAATTAATCTTAAAAATATATTAACAAGGCAGATTTGTATATATTGGCACATATATTTTAATCGTTGAGTCAAGTTTTGATGCGAATTAATTCAAATGGTTGAACAATGGAATGACGAAATACATCTGTGCTATAGAAACTGTTGTAGGCAAATTAACCAGTTACCATATCTAAGTATTACTAGTAGGGGTGTACGAGTAGTATTTTTTTTAATCGAGTCGAGTCGAGTCGAGTAGTGCCAATTATTTTCGAGTTTCGAGTATTTTCGAGCGAGTATTTGCCATAAGTTGGAAGTTTAAAATAGAGTAATGGGATTTGAATACCACCTTAGATTTGATAATCTAAACATCGTTTTTAACTAATACATGAGAAGCAATACAAAGTTTTAGCCAGTACAATCAAAAGGATTACGTATTGACAAACAAAATGCGGTTTGGCATTCATTTCCGGCCGATAAAACACGGTCCGGTTGTCATTTGGCCAATATCACCTGGTCCATTCATCATCTCTAATGAAATTTTAGATGACGAAATCGTTAGTTACGGCCGATATTAAGTGGTCCGGTCGCCACTTTTGCCGATATTATGTTTTCCGTCGTCATTTAGGTCGAAATTACGTGTTCTGATCGTCATTTTCGGCCGATTTTACGTGATTCGATCGCCTTTTGCAGCCGTTACTACGCGTTTTGGCCGGTCGCAACCGTTAGCGATCGTTCAGAAATCGGCGGGAAATACTCGCTCGAACTTTCAAGTATTTTTCAAAACTTCGAGTCGAGTTCGAGTATTAAAATACTCGGCCGAAAACTCGAAGTTTCGAGTACTCGCACACCCCTAATTACTAGTGTCCATAAAAAATTGTATAATGGTTGTCTGTATAGAAAGTCTGTTATAAAACTAAACACTATCACAGATATAAATATAAAGATAGATTTAAAAACTACTAACACATTTTATAAAACAGAAGAGTATAAATTTTACTAAGATTATAATTATGAGATAAGAATATGTCAATACTATACACTTTATATATCCATACATGGTTTAACTGACGATTTAAGTCAAATATATGGTAACAAGCTATACATATATGTTTGGTGGTAAGAGTGCAATTATTTAAAAAATAATTAAATTTTAAGAATACAAATAAGATGAACAAAAATTCAATTCCTGAAGAATCATTCCACGTTCAGCAAACAGTGATTTTTTATGAATGACGTCATTGTGTTACTACATCGTTTACACCTGTTTCCAAATATTAAAACTTCATTAAATGTAACTCCACAGTCTAGGTCTTACCAAAGAATTACTATTATGAACCAGCACTACAAGTCTTCTTCATTCTCTCTCCACCACTAGGCCTTCACCATTCTCTCAGCTGGTTGAACAGTACAGCAGACGAGTATGAGGAAGGTCTGGTGGTAGAGATGACTGCAAGTATCCCACAACATCAGGATTAAGTGCTTGATGCAAGTGTCCATTATCTTAATATCTTATCAACTACAGGAGATCAACTTTACTTTATTTCTTATTTTAATTAATGACTTGGATCTCAATGTAAAGTCAAAATCAATCCCATTTGCAGATGATGGGACGTTTTTCACTTCAAATATGTCAGTTAACATTATCAACTCAAATTTCAGCACTATAATTGAACAGGCAAATGTAAGGCAACCTTCTTATTTATGAATGTTGAAAAGACTCAGCCCATGTTTTTCTCTTTAAATAGTAGTTTGGTTAATTCTAGAGATAGCGTAAAGCTGCTTGGAATTCATTTAGATCCTAAATTATCATGGCATGTGCATGTTGAATTTGTATGTAGAATGTTAAGTCGAATAATTTATTTACTGAAGCATTTGAAAAAACATGTATCAAGAGAGTGTTTAAAGCTAGTCTATTTTGGCCTTTTCCAGTGCGCCCTGACATATGGCTTGTTACTTGGGGGAATAGTAGTGATGTAAAAAATGTCCTCCTTGTTCAAAAAAGGCAATAAGGATTATCACCAACTCAGGTTTTAGAGATCTCTGCAAGCCACTCTTTGCCCAAGAAAATATTTTAATTGTAGTAAATTTGTATGTTCTTCACTGCATGTTGCATGTTAAAAAGCATTTTGCTAGTTTAACTTTAAATATGCATGTCCATGACCACAATACTAGAAACTGTAACGCTATAGCTAGGTCTTATTCTAGGTTGAATAAAGTGTTAAATTCCTTTGAATCTATAGGAATTAAATTGTTTAATAAGATTCCTGCTAAAGCTCAGCATGTAAGCTATGACAGTTTTAAGAATGTACTGTGTACATGGCTTTTAGATAGACCCTTTTATAGTATTGATGAATTTTTTGAGTGTTATATGAGCATGTTAGTTTTATAAGTAGGCCTAGCATTCTCTGTGTATAGGTTTTTTTTACCTGATATCATGTGCATGTTTGATATTTATTTCTTATTTAATTGAAATTATTTATTATACAATTGTATATCATCTGCACTTATTAACTGCATGACAGCACGCAAATTTACCTGCCTAATGTATAGCCTATATAGGCCTCTATATTTATATTTAAGTGTATTGACGAGATCCATTGCATGTAATCATGTTTAAAGACCAATAAATATATCTATCTCTCTATCACATTTTCATTTACTTAACATTTTTTATCTCAACCGTAAAACCAGTACATTTCTTTCAAGGAGATCAAAAAACCGATTATTGCAGGAATAGATAAACACAATGTATAAAAAATCATGCTGTCATTAGGAACTTACGCTATACTAAATAAATACAATACTATTAAACGAAAAATCAATCCTGCATTCACTACCACTAGAGGCAAACCCCAACTACAGGGACAGTATTTCAAAACTAAAATCCATCGTTACGACTCTTGGATACATATAATATTATTGAATTAAAAAATATTCTTAAACGGACAATAAGGTAAATATACAAAAATCATAACAGTTAGAATGCATTAAAATACTTAATATAGGCAGAGTACAACGAAACATTAATGCCAAGGTAAAGTTTCAAACCCCACAATGCAGATAAAAAATAATAATAAGCTATTTATGGCAAAACAAAATGTAAATTGGTAGATATATAATTAATAAAAGTGTAGGTTTTTGTAGACAAGCAATTCTCTTCCACGCCATAAAAGCTTGGTATAAGAGACACTTAATTAAAACTAAACATGAGATAAAACATGATAAAACATGAGATTATTGAATCGTTCAGCATGTAACTGAACAGGTTCAGCGTAATTCCCGGGTTGAAACTGTGGTATGTCATGATGGAACAAAATTCTTCTAGGCGTAGAGCTGGTATTAGCATAACAGAAAAGTATGGAATCATATTATTGTAATTGGAATCCTTAAATAGTCTTTCCACATTTGGCCAGCTGAAGGCGAAGTCAGTGTCATTCCCAGGTTGAAAGTGCTATATATCGTAGAGAATTAATGTCCTTCCACGTCATAGAAGTCTGAAAATATCCTTCATTTTGATGTCTTCATTGCTCTCACACTCTTCACCACTAGACCTTTGCCAAGCTCATTGCTGACTGGACAATAGAGCAAAAGAGCATGCCAAAGACCAGGCGGTGAAGGTGACCACGACACACGACGGCTTTACACAATCAAAGGACATCTCGCAGGATGCAAGAGGACACTGATAAATGTCTCTTAAAGACGTCTTGAAGGGGCCCGTGGAAGTGTCGTGTAGGTCTCTCATTCTATCCCTTCTTTGACAGTGTGTCAGTTGAGATGTCGGTGGCCCACATATGATAACTCGAACTCCAAAGCGAAAGAGTGAGGCAGTATAACTAATCTATAGTTTAACCTCCTCCCCTCTTTCACTCTGAAGTTCAAAAAGTCAATCATTCTCTCCAGTTGTTGTCTAATTGAGCTGTGCAAATAGATTTTAACTGCAGTGATGGATTTAATTTATGATTGAAATAGAAATAAAAAGCCATTACGTAAGACATGTAACCAAAGATACGTTAAATACAGACTAAAGTTTATACTTATGATAACAAGGTAATAGATTGTAATTTCCTTAACCTTGCTTGATTTAAATTCAGTTTTTCATGTTACTGTTACGACCGCTAAACTTGAGCTCATGATGATGATGAAGCGTCACTTTTGTCACTTTTGGTCCTAGTGATGAAATACACTATTATTTATTTGCAGCCGTTTTCAACACATGCAAGTTATCCTTTTTAGGATACCTTTTAATAACCTTTTATATATCCTTTCCTAGGAGAAAAAGTTTCATTTTAATGGTATTTTCCGTCCAGGACCAAAAACATCATTTAATGGAAATTCCCGGTCGAGGTCATTAGCCGTTAAATAATAATTGAACGAATTATTCAAAATGTAAACAATGGAAAACTGTGTAACAGCTGTTTGTTTAGAGTAGCAAGATCAAGATCAAGAAACCGTTTAAATGTAATCAAGTAAACAAAATTTGGATTTTGTGAAATTGCTATCTTAATATTATTTGCAGTACGACTAAAAATATAGTTCATTAATAGGACCTTAAGTGGCTTATCGACCCTCACCCATTTTCCTGCCTCGGCCACTAAACTTGAGCTCGTATCAAAAAGCAACACTTTTGGTCCTAGTGATGAAATATACTATTATTTATTTGCATGGGAATTTTTGTTAATAGAACTGGTTCAAAATAAATTACTGAACTACGTCATTTTGGCCTTAATGACAAACTTTTCAGATAAATAAGTTATGGCCGTTTTACTATTATTTGGTAGTCTACACAGTATCGAATAAATACAGGGATGGTCCTAAATCATATTGAAGAGTATAAACATATTTTTTGGGTGATAAGAATATCAATTTGATGAAAAGATTTAACGTACAAAATCCTTAATATACAAAATCAAGTATGATTTCAATGCATGGTATTACGAATAACACTAAACTTACATATTCTGAATATATAGAGACACACTAATTTGTAATCTATGGGTGGTTGTAGAGGAAAAATATCCCACCATACCATAGATAATTGTTATAGACACACAAAGTAACAAAAACGTATATCGTGAAAGATAATTGTCATCGGTATTCTTGAAGAATTCTTTACATTCTAACAATCCACACCTAACCAGACCAGATGATAACCAGACCACACATAACCAGATATTATGATCCAGCACTACAAGTTTTCTTCATTCTCTCTCCACCACTAGGCCTTCACCATTCTCTCAGCTGGTTGAACAGTACAGCAGACGAGTATGAGGAAGGTCTGGTGGTAGAGATGACTGCAAGTATCCATACAACATCAGGAGTACATGCTTGATGAAAGTAAGGCACTCATCACATGATATCTTATCAACTAAAGAAGACTTAGTCATCACATTTGTTCACTTGACATATTTTTGTTCAACAGTAGTACCATTACATTGAAAAACATAGTATATACTAAAACAAAAGCTTTATGAAACTTCGGTAGAACACAAAAGCGTCAAAGGTTACAAACTAACTAAGGTGAATAACCAACTACAAAACATTAGGAGTTTACAATTATATTCAGGGTAACTCCTGGACAATGATCAGAATAAAAATATAATGACAAGTTTTAACCAAAAATCAACATTTCTTTATGAAACTAGATTATTCACAGAATAGTTACATGTATTACATATTGGTAAAGTTGTAATTTCATCTCAGTGGTTTTTTAATAAGTAATAGAATAAACATAAAAATTTATAAAGCACGTAATTTATATTAGTAATTCACATGATTTTGATTACAATAGTCCCTATTACAAATGTAAATATATATATTTTATATATATATATATATATATAACCTAAGACTCGTCCATTACGTACTTAATTTCTATCCCTATAACTTAATGATAATTGATAAGAAAACAATATAATTAATCTGTGAACTAAACTTTTTTTATATATAACAACAAATATATGGGAATTTCCTTCACCTAACTATAGTATAGATTCAGATTTGTATGATAACAACCCATAATTTATAGAAAATCTCAGGATTGTTTTAGCGTAAAACTATGTACATTACAAAAGCATGTTAACCAATAATCTAACCAGAGTACCTTATTTCAACACTTAAAAGATAAAAACAATACAGTATTAACTTATTTATTACGGTACGACTAATTTTACTAAATTATTATTAAGATTCTAGAGATTACCTATCTAAAAACTATACACGTAACAATACATTTTTTACTTTTAAGGGTCCTAGTAAGCTACAAAAATATAAAATTGAAGAAATAGTGGTTCTAAAGATGTTGGAGTATGTTAGAATACAGTAAATAATATTCATGTTACTAGGATTCCGTGCAGTGTCATATACTCTAATGTGACAATATAACATTTATAAGCCTCTATGTGGCGCAATGATTTTGTAAACTCTCTTATAATATAATCTGCAGTATGCAACATCAGCCGTATAAACCAATAAATCTAGTGGTTTGCTATACATTCTAAAACTAATATAATTCACGCTTCTGTGACAACGGAGGTGATCAGATATCCATGTTAATGATGACTGGTCATGACCACGAGGCCTGTTTTCCCCTCAAAGATGATAAATCTACACCTCAGAAAAGAAAACAAGCCTGTTGGTCATGATTCAAGTTCCGGTAGATTTCTCGATATAGAAGATGAGTTGTTGTTGTTCTAACCGTTGATAACTTGAACCGCAGAGCGAAAGAGAGGCAACGTTAACCCGCATTGTCGTGTAACTCCACCCCTCGTCAACTCCGAAGTCCAAAGCTTCGTGCATTCTCTTCACTTGTTATTAATTTAACCCAATACATTGGTTGACAGATTATTTTAACTTCTGAGAATCATTATATCTATATCTTGTACCCTTAAAGACTAGAAACTGCATAAAAATAACCACATTTTGCGCTTTAACCCCGTTTTGTTTAGTGTCTGTTTGATATATTGTGTTTGGCATAAATTTATGATAAATACTAAAAATATATCTTATCAGTAAATCCACGATTTCTGTAAATTAAGAGAGATATCCAATCACAAAATATCTCGTGCTTCCTATATGACAACATTATATAATTCTTCCATGACTTCTACCATTTATTATACATCCTACGGAATTTAAACATGACAATTACTACATTCCGTAGGATACGTAATCAATGTTTCTGCTTGATTCTTTCATAAGAAAATGTTGTTCATACATTTTTTAAACGAATTATATTGATCATAGAGTTTGAAATTATTTTTAAAAAATAGTGAATTAATACCATAAGTTTGATATCACACAAAGTTATCCCGAAATATTCACGAGCAATACAAAATTAATAAAAGTAACTATAACCATTATTATTTGTGAGGTTAACATAATTATGAAGACTGAATTCATAAGCTAGGTAATCACGTAATTAAACCATAACCAACCCATACATAACAACTTTATATACTTTGTAAAGAAAAGAAGAGATTTAACAGTTAACAGCCCAACTTGTAAAAGATGCGCGACATTTCTATTGGCTGCCCCTCTTCATTATTTATTCAGATGTGATGAAATAATCATATTACTTACACCACACTTTTTAGGATACCAGTGCAAAGGGCTTCATAAAACATTGACCAGCTCCTAGTTGGAACTGTGTATAGCATGGTAATTTTATATATGAGTAGGTGTAAAAGATTACTACTCTAGAACACACTGAAACGCTGAAACCAGTTTTAATGTGTTCAAAAACAGTACTTTTCTCTTGGTATGTTTTCTGTTGAAGATCGTGTTAAAGCTACCAAGACACAGGTAGAGAGACCTACCAAGACACAGGTAGAGAGACCTACCAAGACAACGTTATAACCTACCTCTTGAATTTAATCGACATAATTATGTTAATCTCACAAAGACCGTATCTGAGCTTCGATCATTCCTGGGGTCTGCGAACTATTATTCAAGAGTGATTCCTTAATTAAATTCACAGTGTTTTCCTTTACATTGGCTATTATATATACAGAAATATATTCAGAAACATCCGTGCACTCTTATGACGGCTCTGGTATTGCGCTCTATCACTGACATGTACGAACACCATAAATTGTTAACAGCATTATAAATGAATTGTCACCCAAACCAAAATAAATACTCAAGTATTACTTTAAGTATTATATATACTCTGTAAGATAATATATCTGTAACACTGGATAATTTCGCTATTACAATATAAAATATAACAAGTAACCGATGGACATTTCCGCTATCGTGCATTCCGCTTCCGCTACTTTTCCTAATCCTAACTCAGTGAACACTTTTGTAATAACTTTAATAATTAGTCGACCATGATAATGATGACTGGTCATGACCACTTGGCAAGTTTTGCTTCCAAAGATGATAAATATACATCTCATGGAAACAAAAAAAGCCCGTTGGTCATGACGGATGTTCCTGTAGTTTTCTTGATGTTGAATACGAGTTGTTGATGTCTGGTTAATTTTCGGTGTTTTAACAGCAAATATCCTTGACTGCAGAGTGAAAGAGGGAGGGTAGTTAAACCGTGTTATCGTTGAACATCCGTCCTTTATCCATTTAGTTGACCAGACATGCATACAATTTTCGGATGGTGTCACATTGATCTGTAACAATTAATTTTGATTGCAGTGGTAGATTTGATTAATATAGTAATAGACAATGAAGTATAGTAAAATAAGTTCAAAATATGCTTAAACCAGATTCATTATGAATTAACGAGTATAGAATGTTTATCGGAATAAATCTTAAGCACGACAAGAAGCTCAAGCCTTCAGGCATAAAGGATTTTGAATTTCTACCTGCTCCACCAATATGACAAATGATAACTATTACCCCTTAATTTTCTTTCTAAATTCAATTCGATTTTGAAATTGGAAGTGAATCGCAATTATTAATTACTCTGCACGATATTCACTTGGTAAAGAGGAGATGATTTCATGGTATAATAAGTCAAAGCATTCTAGTTAACTTTGGATTCAATTCAATTTTATTCACTCTGAAATCACCACGCCTTTCAAATACTGATACAGTGTACGCTCCTGTGATTATATGTTGAAGATGATGAATGGTCAAGGCAAAGTAGCAGGTTTTAGTTTGTTAGATGATAAATTTACAAATAACCAAAGAAACAAACAAATCCGGCAGTCTTGATGTAAGGTATTGTAGTTTACCTTATGTAGATTTGTTGGGGTCTGGTAGAAGTGTCTTGAAGGTGTTTAATTCTTCTCATTGTTTGGCAGTGTGTCAGTAGAGATGTTGGTAGTCCACATGTGATAACTGGACCACAGAGTGAAAGAGGGGACGGTGCAACTGACATATAGTTAAACCCCGTCCCCTCTTTCACACTGAATTCCAAAAAGCCATACAATGTCTTCAGTTGCTGTCTAACATAACAGTACAAATCCATTTTAACTGCAGTGATGGATTTAATTTATGTCTCATGGAAGGCATGACGTAATGGTCGAAAACACTAGTATTTATGTCGAAACAATTTTTATAATGACAATACTGAATTTTTTTGTCCAATAACATTCGTAAAGATTTATTTTTCAACCCCCTCCTGACATCTACTATTAGCTCTACCCTGCCCCTAATCCACCACTGTTTGCATTACTAAATACTCTTTCTCTATAATAATAATATTATATCATATTTATAAAATATTAAAACCACTAAAGAAAAACATATATTTAATTACTTATATGCTAATATGAATTTGTATATTAGTTAATTAAAAAAGCTGGTTAAAAATTGAACAAAATTAGTATTTGTTATTAGTAATTATTGCTCTCTCACTGATTATCATAAGCACAATACAAACCTCATTCCAATAAAAACCGCAATTGATATTTGGACTACAGCAAAATAATGACTACATTAAATTATCAAGAGTCTATATTTCAGAAAACTTATCTAAGACTAAAGGTTTACAAAAAGGAAAGGCTTCTACATGAACAAAAATTGTCCAAAAAATCTTTCCAGTTCGAACGGTTAATTATATGAAAAACATGTTTTTAGTTTCGACTCTTGGCGATTTCTATTCCTCTCATTTAAGCTAATTGAATTGAATTATTGGTTTAAATCTGCATGTTAACTAAACCTGTTAACCTTTTAACCACTCCAAAATAATCACATATACTTGATAATTCTTTAAGTTGGTATATTCGTATTTAAAAAAAATCATTTGTAATTAAAACAAACTTATTTTTTTGAAACCTTACAATTAATGAAGAATATTATATTTACCTGAATTCAAACAATACTCAACTTATGAGTTGTCATATTAATATATTTCTCTAAAAAACAATATACAGATACATCATATTCTGTAACTGTAATACAAATTGTGTTAGTTTATATACTGTGTAATCATGACAAACCCATTACTGAAGCATAACAATTAACTAATATAACAACGAAAAAAGTAAATAGATTGTGGACTGCCATCTACTGCATGAACGTAAGGAAGCCTACTTTCTTTACAATGACTAAGATTACACTTTATATATTGAATGTATATTGAATTATGTCCGAGTATCAAAACAGTTTTACAGACGACCTAAGACAAATAGATGGTTACAAGTTGTAAATGTTTGTAAGGTTCTAAGAGTAAAATTGGTACTTTGGTATTATACGGATGCCACTATTTTTGGAGGTTAATTTTTACCGGATACAAAGGATAACTACATAATTCGAAAAACGTACTTTTATTGACTTACTGTAAAAATTTTACATCATTCTGATGAGCGGTCTTTGTGTTGTGCCTCCCAAAAGGCAGCGATGTCCGCTAGGATCGTGTTGAATGCGTCGCCGCCGCTAGCAGCCACACCCGATCGCCACATGTATTCCGCCAAATATACAGCGCGCTGCGGCAGTTATGTTAGGATGGGTTATCATAAAAATACGTACGGTTTCCTCTTCATTTCGAGGTAAATCCCACACCAAAAGAACGTCACTCATTATGAAAACAAATGTAACGTAGTGCACGGCAATAAATCACTCATGACACTGACCCAGATACAGGCGGTGACAGGTGATGCGCGCGCTCCGGTCAACGACCTGACCTTGGCCTATTTGGAGGGGGTTTGGCGGCCGGAAGTATGACTCATAAGGTATCATTCGATTTGTATTGAATCAAGGAAAGTCCTACAATCATTTTTATGATAACCCATCCTAACATAACTGCCGCAGCGCGCTGTATAAGGGTGGCATCCGTATAATACCAAAGTACCGTAAAATTATATGAATTATAGTATACATAGAGGTTACAAATTAAATTTAAATTATTTTTAATGGAAGTCATCTCGATAAAAACAAAACTTAAAATTCTAATTTAAATCTATCCAGACATAAAAATGATTAAATGATTAAATTTTATTAAAGGAACAATATTCTAACACGCCATAGATGATTGTTATAGACAAACTACATAATAACCAAGTATGATGTGAAATATTATTGTTATCGATATTCCTGAAGAATCTTTTTATGTTCAGCTAACGGTGATAGTTGATAACTGATTTCAGTGGGATAGTACGGATATTAAACTCTTTCAGTATATCACTACTTAACTAAAAATAACCACAGCCCAGTGCTAACCACAGAAATGGTGTTATGAACTAGCACTACAAGTCTTCTTCATTCTCTCCCACCACGAGGCCTTCTCCATTCTCACAGCTGGTTGAACAATACAGCAGATGAGTTCGAGGAAGGTCTCGTGGCAGAGATGAATGCGAGTATCACACGTAAGGATTACGTGCTTGCTGCAAGTAAAGTACCAATTACATAATATCTTATCAAACAAAGAATACCAACTTGCCACATTTTCAATTACTTCACATTTTTGAGGTCAAATATTAAACCAGAAATTTTTTTCGAGGAATTGGAATATACTACGGATGTATTTTTGGGCTTTCCACATCCCTAGTGCTGGCCTTCCTAGTCAGGGCCCAATGTGGTTAGCCTCAGACACTTCCTTACAGACCCCCCTCGATAGAGCAAGCTCACAACGGTCCAGCTCTAGCACTCACATTCTAATTTATTTTACTAAAATTATCTATACAAATGGTTTTATTTAAGGTTACATTTATTTATGATAAAATATTGAAACTTAAATCATATAATAGCCAATTTTAGTACATTGTTTTCAATTACAATATAAAATAAACTAAAACAATATTACAATTATTGTTAATCCAACTCAAGAATAACAATTAACTAATATGCCAACAAAAAACATAAATAGATTGTGCACTGGTACCTACTGCATGTTAGTCTGGGTGTTATCACACATGTAAGATTTATACAAAAATATGTTGATCGTCAGACAAATTAAATCTATATTAAGAATTAATTTGAAAAATATATTAGCAAGGCAGATTTGTATATATTGGTATATATATTTTAATCGTTGAGTTAAGTTTTGATGCGAATTAATTAGGGGTGTGCGAGTACTCGAAACTTCGAGTTTTCGGCCGAGTATTTTAATACTCGAACTCGACTCGAAGTTTTGAAAAATACTTGAAAGTTCGAGCGAGGATTTCCCGCCGATTTCTGAACGATCGCTAACGGTTGCGACCGGCCAAAACGCGTAGTAATGGCCGCAAAAGGCGATCGAATCACGTAAAATCGGCCGAAAATGACGATCAGAACACGTAATTTCGACCGTAAATGACGACGGAAAACATAATATCGGCAAAAGTGGCGACCGGACCACTTAATATCGGCCGAAACTAACGATTTTGTCATCTAAAATTGATTATAGGTGATGAATGGACCAGGTGATATTGGCCAAATGACAACCGGACCGGGTTTTATCGGCCGGAAATGAATGTCAAACCGCATTTTGTTTGTCAATGCGTGATCCTTTTGATTGTACTGGCTAAAACTTTGTATTGCTTCTCATGTATTAGTTAAAAACCATGTTTAGATTATCAAATCTAAGGTGGTATTCAAATCCCATTACTCTATTTTAAACTTCCAACTTATGGCAAATACTCGCTCGAAAATACTCGAAACTCGAAAATAATTGGCACTACTCGACTCGACTCGACTCGATTAAAAAAAATACTACTCGCACACCCCTAGAATTAATTCAAATGGTTGAACAATGGAATGACGGAATACATCTGTGCTATGGAAAAACCGTTGTAAGTAAATCAACGTTACCACATAACTAATTATTACTTGTGTCCATACAAAATTGTATCATAGTTGCCTGTATACAAAGTCTGTTATAAAACTAAACACTATCACAAACACTATCACAGAAATAAATATAAAAATAGATTTTAAAAATGGTAACACATTTTATAAACAGAACACTATAAATTTTACAAAGATTATAATTATAAAATAAGAATATGTCAGTACTATACGCTTTATATATCCATATATGGTTTTACTGACGATTTAAGTCAAATTACAAGATATACATATATGTTTGGTGGTAAGAGTATAATTATTTAAAAAATAATTAAATGTTAAAAATACAAAATAAGATGAATAAATATTGAATTCCTGAAGAATCATTCCACGTTCAGCAAACCGTGATTTTTTATGAATGACGTCATTGTGTTACTACATAGATTACACCTGTTTCCAAATATCAAAACTTCATTAAATGTAACTCCACAGTCTATGTCTTACCACAGAAATTATGAACCAGCACTACAAGTCTTCTTTATTCTCTCTCCACCACTAGGCCTTCTCCAAACTCTCAGCTGGTTGAACAGTACAGCAGATGAGTATGAGGAAGGTCTGGTGGTAGAGATGAATGCAAGTATCCTACAACATCAGGATTAAGTGCTTGATGCAAGTAGTGTCCATTATCTTAATATCTTATCACATTTTCATTTACTTAACATTTTTTATTTCAACCGTAAAACCAGTACATTTCTTTCAAGGAGATCTAAAAAGCGATTATTTATTCTTGAATAAATAAACACAATATGTACAAAATCATGCAATCATTCTAAAATTTCGCTATAATATAAAATACATATCCTATGTACAATACCATAAAAAGATAAATCAATCCTTTATTCACTACCCCAACAGACAAAGCCCAATTACAGAGACAGTATTTCAAAACCAAATTCCATCGCTACGTCATTTGGATACATATAATTTTTTTTAAATATATTCTTAAACGGACAAAAAAGTACATATACATACAACATAACAATTACAATGTATTGAAATACTTAATAAATGCAGAGTGCAACGAAACATAAATGCCAAGGTAAAGTTTCAAACTGCAGATACAACAAAATAAATAAATAACAAGTTTTTTGTAGTCAAACAAAATGTAAATGTTTAGATATCTATTTAATAAAAGTGTAGGTTTTTGTAGACAAACAATTCTCTTCCACACCGAGCAAGCTTGGTATAAGACACACTTCATCAAAACTAAACATGAGGTAAAGGATTATTGAATCGTTCAGCATAACTGAACAGGTTCAGCGTTATTCCCTGGTTGAAAGTATGGAATGTCGTGAAAGAACACTATTCTTCTAGGCGTAGGCTGGGTATGGACAAGCTACAAAACAGAAAAGAATGGAATACAAGAGTACTGTGATTGGAATACTTAAATACTCTTCCCAAATTTGGTCTTCTAGCTGAAGACGAAGTGTCATTCCTAGGTTGAAAGTGCTATATATCGTAGAGGATTAATGTCCTTCCACGTCATAGAAGTCTGAAAATATCCTTCATTTTGATGTCTTCATTGCTCTCACACTCTTCACCACTAGACCTTTGCCAAGCTCATTGCTGACTGGACAATACAGCAAAAGAGCATGCCAAAGACCAGGTGGTGGAGGTGATCACGACACACGACGTCTTTACACAATCAAAGGACATCTCGCAGGATGCAAGTGGGCACTGATAAATATAATCTCTTAAAGACGCCGCGTTAGAGGTCTTGAAGGGGCCCGTGGAAGTGTCGTGTAGGTCTCTCATTCTACCCCTTCTTTGACAGTGCGTCAGTTGAGATGTCGGTGGCCCACATATGATAACTCGAACTCCAAAGCGAAAGAGTGAGGCAGTATAACTAATCTATAGTTTAACTTCCTCCCCTCTTTCACTCTGAAGTCCGAAAAGTCAAACATTCTCTCCAGTTGTTGTCCGATTGAGTAGTACAAAACATTTTAACTGCAGTGACGGATTTAATTTATGTTATATATATAGAAAGAAAAAGCCATTACATAAGACATGTAACCAAAGATAAGTGAAATACAGACTAAAGTTTATACTTATGCTAACTAACAAAAAAATGTGATTAACCTCTAAATTGACTTATTTAAATAATATTACAAGAAATAGATTGTAATTTCCTTCACCTGACATGATTTAAATTAAGTTTTTCATGTTACTGTTACGGCCGCTAAACTTGAGCTCATGATGATAATGAAACGTCACTTTTGGTCTTAGTGATGAAATACAATATTATTAATTTGCAGCAGTTTTTAACGTATGCAAGTTATCCTTTTTACTCCTAGGATAAAAAGTATCAATTTAATGGTATTTTTCGTCCAGAACCAAAAATATCATTTAATGGAAATTTTCGGTCGAGGTCATGAGCTGTTAAATAAGAATTAAACAAATTATTCAAATTATTCAAATTGTAAACAATGGAAACTTGTGTTACAGCTGTTTGTTTCGAGTAGTATAGCGTCTCAATTGTCATTGAAACACTATATATTTAATATAATATTTGTGATATGTAAAAAGGAAATAATGTATACAATATAAAAGAAGTTTTGTGAATAATTGCTGTCAGTTGCAAATAAGAATTGCTGGTGCTACTTGGTTTTGCCGGTCTGGGCAAACCCGCGATTTTATTTTTCGAGGATGTCGGAAAGAAGTTAGAGACAATGATTTAAATTGTTGCTTGGTCAGAAGGAACAGGAGCTGGGTCACGTGACGGCTGGCGGTCTCGGTTTCGAGAAGCTTCTGAGCAAAGCTTATTTATCACGGTCACTGGGGGGCTGCGGCATTTTATGTACATCTCTGGTGTTGTGAGTTTGTCGCTAGTCTACCCAACGAGACGTGAATTTCTTCTGATTTGAAGGTACAAAAGTTATTTTAAAATTTAGATTCTTAATTTAAATCATTGCTTCATTTCTCATTTTGTTGTTTTTCAAACAGGGGAACAGTCTGTAAAACACTTATTTCTTTTTCAGGGTTCGATGCGTTTTTCTATACTTGGGTTGAAGATAAGTTAAAAACCAGACTGTTAAAGTACAGAAAGAAGAATTATAAATAAAGTTCAGTAATATCAAAAATCGAACAGTTTTCCTTTATTTTGAAATATTGAAGTGATAAGCAAACCCAAGTTTATTTTAAATTTTGAATTTTGAATTATTTTATTTGAGAAGAAAGACTTTTAATTTGTTTGTTTAAATAAATACAAGAAGATTTTATTTCGTTCATTTTTATTTTAAAAGACCACTTCTTAACCTCAAGAAATATTATAGCCTGCTAGTCAGCGCTATAGTAGCAAGATCAAGATGGAATAAAACGTTTAAATGTATCAAAGTAAACAACAATTTGAATTTTGTGAAGTTGATATCTTAATATTATTTTCAGTAGGACTAAAAATACAGTTCATTACTAGGACCATAAGTGGCTTATCGATCCTCGCCCATTTTCCTGCCTCGGCGACTAAACTTGAGCTCGTATCAAAAAGCAACACTTTTGGTCCTAGTGATGAAATATACTATTATTTATTTGTAAGGGAGTATTTTTTAATAGAACTGGTTCAAAACAAATGAATGAACTACGTAATTTTGGCCTTAATGACAAACATTTCAGATAAATATGTTATGGCCGTTTTACTATTATTTGGTTGTCTACAAACTATCGTACAAATACAGGGATAGTCCCAAAACATATTGAAGAATATAAACATATTTTTTGGGTAGTAAGAATATACATTGGATGAAAAGATTTAACGTACAAAATCCTTAATATGCAAAATCAAGTATGATTTTAATGCATATTCTGAATATATAGAGACATACACATTTTTAGACTATGGATGGTTGTAGAGCAACAGTATTCTACCATGCGACAACCAAGTATGTCATGAGAGATGATTTTTATCGGTATTCTTAAATAATTCCACACCAAAGTGGCATTATTAAATACTAGACCTAACCACTTAAATAGTGTATGAACCAGCACTGCATGTCTTTTTCATTATCTCTCCACCACTTGTATGGGAGTATTTTTTAATTTCAAAACAAATGACTGAACTACGTAATTTTGGCCTTAATGACAAACTTTTCAGATAAATAAGTTATGGCCGTTTTACTATTATTTGGTAGTCTACACACTATCGAATAAATACAGGGATGATCCCAAATCATATTGAAGAGTATAAACATATTTTTTGGGTAATAAGAATATCAATTGGATGAAAAGATTTAACGTACAAAATCCTTAATATACAAAATCAAGTATGATTTCAATGCACGGTATTACGACTAACACTAAACTTAGATATTCTAAATATATAGAGACATACACATTTTTACACACAACCAAGTATGTCATGAGAGATGATTGTCATCGGTATTCTTAAATAATTTCACACCAAAACCATTATAAAATACTAGACCTATTACATATATGGTGTATTACCCAGCACTACAAGTCTTTTTCATTATCTCTACCACTAGGCCTTCACCATTCTCTCAGCTGGTTGAACAATACAGCAGACGAGTATGAGGAAGGTCTGGTGGTAGAGATAAATGAGACACCACCACACAACAACATAACATCAGGATTACGTTATTGGTGACAGTAAAGCACCCATTAACATAATAACTTATCAATTAAAGAAGACCTAGTCATCTTATTTATTCACTGAACATAATATACTCATAGTTTACAAATTTGGGGTCAAAGTCGGATAGCTCCATGATAGAAAAGCGCGCTCAACTGAATTATTTATGCCACAGTTCAATGACACTGGACTCAAGACACGCTGCTCTTATTTCTTCTCTACAGTTGGTTGAGGGTGCGTCTCAAATATTTCCGTGAAATGTGCCATTACCTTTTGCCCCTGATGTATTTTACACATTAGAGCGCTAGAGCATGCTAGGGGCACGTAGCCTAAAACGTCCACGTGTAAAGGGCCTTATAAAAAAAACAGAACACAATGAAGACATATTACATTACATATTAATTATTCATATTACATTTTCATTATTATCAGCCAATTCAATTATTATTCTACAGCTAGCTGGTGATCTATTTTGAACAACTGATGCCAGTGGTACCTAAGCGCATAAATATTAAATACGTTAAGTAAGTTTAAGAACGATAACAACAAAACATTACGAGTTTACAATTATATTCAGGGTTAAAACAATAACAAATGATAATAATGGATTTATTAAGTTACGAATAATTTTACTAAACATCATTTTTGAGGCACTAGAGATAACTGATCTACAAATTATACACATGATAAAACATTTTTTACTTTAATTAGTCTTAGAAAGCAACAACTATAAATTAGAAGAAAGGATGGTTCTAAAATATGTTTAAGTAGTTAAAAAAAACTGTACAGAATATTCATGTTCCTGGTATGTTCCGTTCAGGATTATGCAGCTGATGATGCTGATCACAGCTCAGTCATCATGTTACCAACTGATTGTTAATAGATTGTAGCACGAAAACCAAGCCGAGACAGCTGACTTTGACACAGTTTAGCTTAGAGTAAAACAAATTTGTCTTAACAAGAAAAATACGGTGTTATTACAGGATTGTCAAATGAAACATTTTGGTTTTTAAATATGACGGCAATATGGAAAACGTATCCTAGGAATATTAAAACAGTTAGATACAATTTATTACAATAGTTAATGCTTTAGATTTGGTACTTCACTGTACTACGAACAGTTTAAAATTGTATTAAATTAACAACCTTATTGTCATAAAAAACATATAATCGTAATATTTAAAAAACTTACTTTATCACTAAATTTATAACTTACATTTTTAAATGTTAGTATGTTTAGTAATAAACACACAGTTGCAAAACTAAATTACATTATTATGAGTGTATAAGTATAAAACCGTTATTGATTTTTTTGAATTTGTAAAGATTACGGCATGTTGGTGCTCATTTATATACGTTTAGTTTTCAAGACGAAGTATATGACTGTTTGAGGTCTAGTAGAAGTGTCGTGTAGGTCTCTCACCCTCCCCATTCGTTGACAGTGCGTCAGTTGAGATGTTGATGGCCCACAGATGACAACTCGAACTGCAAAGCGAAAGAGTGAGACAGTCTAACTCAAAAATAGTTACACTTCCTCCCCTCTCTCGCTCTGAAATCCAAAAAGTGACACGTTCTCTTCAGTTGTTGTCTAATTGATCAGTACACATTTTTTTAACTGCAGTGATGGATTTAATTTAATTTTATATGAAAATAAAACCATTACATGAGACAATAAAAGAACCATTTTTTACGTTTAAATCATATTTAGAGTCCCATCTATGAGTTCATGTTTTGTGTTGTGCCGATTACATTCGTAATATTTTACATTGCTATTTGCTTCTTCCATCAAACATCATAGTGTCACTAACACGACGATTTTAGTGACACACCCGATTAAGGTCCCTACCCTTAAATCCACCACTGTTCACACTAATAAGCACTGTTTCTTATACATAATGTAATATATATTTGTATATTAGACTAGCTCTAAGGAATAACACAAATTTATTTATTTCCACTTGAATATTTGAAAATTTCAAAATATTTGTTAAGTTTTTGATACTTGAACTCGTATCGTACTTTTAAATATCTGGATGAAAATAGGACGAGTTCTTTCCGCCGGTTAACATAGTACGACTGAACAACGTGATATCGGTCTTAACTTCAAACGGTTCAGATGAATAAGTTATGGCCGGTTTACATTTATTTGGTTTATTTATTTGGTACACACTATCGTACAAAAACAGGGATGGTCCCAAAACATATTGAATCACATTACAAAACGGAACATTATCCATTTCATTACGATTATATTGATGAAATAAAAAAATGTCAGTAATATACGGTTTGTTTATAAACATATATTTGTTTCGGTGCTAAGAATAGAAATTAGATGAAAAATGAAAGTACAAACCCCTTAATGTACAAAATGAAGTATAATTTCAATGAATGACATAACGACTAACACTAAACTTAGACATTCTGAATATATAGAGAAATAAAAATATTAAAACTATGGTTGGTTGTGGAGGAACAACATTCTACCATGCCACATATGATTGTTATAGACATAAAAATAACAACCAAGTGTGTCATGACAGATTATTGTCATCGGTATTCTTGAAGAATTCTTGACATTCTAACATTTCACACCTAACCACAGATATGTTGTAATGAACCAGCACTACAAGTCTTTTTCGTTCTATCTCCACCACTAGGCCTTCACCATTCTCTCAGCTGGTTGAACAGTACAGCAGATGAGTATGAGGAAGGTCTGGTGGTAGAGATGACTGCGAGTATCCCACAACATCAGTATTACATGCTTGATGAAAGTAAGGCACTCATCACATAATATCTTATCAACTAAAGAAGACCTAGTCATCACATTTGTTCACTTGACATATTTTAGTTCAACAGTAGTACCATTACATTGAAAACATAGTCTATACTAAAACAAAAGCTTTATGAAACATCGGTAGAACACAAAAGCGTCAAAGTTTACAAACTAACTAAGGTGACAAACTAACTATAAAACATTACGAGTTTACAATTATATTAAGATAACCCCTGGACAATGGTCAGAATAAAAATATAATGACAGGTTTTAACAAAAAAAATCAACATTTCTTTATGAAACTAGATTAGTCACAGAATAGTTACATGTATTACATATTGGTAAGGTTGTAATTTCATCTCAGTGGTTTTCAATAAATAATAAAATAAACATGTAAATTTAAAAACCACGTATTTTATAGTAGTAATTCACATGATTTTGATTACGTTAGTCCCTATTACACATGTATACATATATGACCTAAGACTCGTACATTACATACTTATTTTTTATCCCGATAATATAATGATAATTAAGAAGAAAACAATATGATTAATCTATAAATTACCTTATTTTTATTTTATTCCAACAAATATATTAAAATTTGCTTCACTTAACAATAATATAATCCGGATTTTCATGTTATCAAACTTTACAATTTATGAAAAATCTCAGGAGTGTTTTTAGCGTAAAACTTTGTAAATTTAAAAAAACATCTTAGTCAATAACTTAACCAGAGTTCCTTATTTCAACAATTTAAAATACCAAAAAGGATATTAACTGATCTATTACGGTACGACTAATATGACTAAATTATTATTTAAGGCTCTAGAGATTACCTATTGAAAGCTATAGACGTGACCTAATTTTGTTTTCCTTCTAAGGGTCTTAGTAAACGATAAATACAAAATGGAAGAAAATAATAGTTCTAAAGATGTTGGAGTATATTAGAGAACAGTACAGAATATTCATGTTCCTAAGGGTCCGTGCAGTATCATATACCTTAATGTGACAATATAACATTTATAAGCCTCTATGTAGCGCGGTGATCTTGTAAACTCTCTTATAATATATTCTACAGTTTGCAACATCAACCGTATACAACAATAAATCTAGGGGTTTGCTTTATATTCTAAATCTAAGATAATTCACGCTTCTGTGACAATAATCAATAATGATCAATAATCAACGTTTATTGTAAGACAGCACTACAGTCATGCAATAGACATGGTCAGGCAACGGAGGTGATCAGATATCCATTTTAATGATGACTGGTCATGACAACGAGGCCTGTTTTCCCCTCAAAGATGATAAATCTACACCTCAGAAAAGAAAACAAGCCCGTTGGTCATGATTCAAGTTCCGGTAGATTTCTCGATATAGAAGATGAGTTGTTGGTGTTCTAACCGTTGATAACTTGAACCGCAGAGCGAAAGAGAGGCAACGTTAACCCGCATTGTCGTGTAACTCCACCCCTCTTCTACTCCGAAGTCCAAAGCTTCGTGCATTCTCTTCACTTGTCATCCAATCAACCTAATACATTGATTTACAGATTACTTTAACTTCAGAGGTTCATTAAATCTATAACTTGTATCCTTAAAGACTAAAAACTGCATGAGAATAACCATATTTAGTGTTTTAACCCCGTTTTTTTAGTGTCTGTTTAATATTTTGTGTTGGCATAAATTTATGATAAATCCTACAAATATATCTTATCAGTAAATCCACGATTTCCGTAAATTAAGAGAGATATCCAATCACAAAATATCTCGTGCTTCCTATATGATAACATTATGTCATTATTCCATGGCTTCTACCATTCATTGATTATACATCTTACGGAATTTAAACATGACAATTACTACATTCCGTAGGTTACGTAATCAATGTTTCTACTTGTTTCTTTCATAAGACAATGTTGTTTATCAATTTCTTAAGAAAATTTTATTGATTATAGAGTTTAAATAAAAAATAAATAAAAAACTAGTGCATTAATACAATAAGTTTGATAACACACAAAATTATCACGAAATATCAATAAATAATAAAAGGTACTAACCATTATAATTTGTGAGGTTAACATAATTATGACGACTATTTTCAAGAGGTATGTAATCAGGTAATTAAAAATACCCCCGTCACAGCAAACCTGCGTACTCAGTGAATTTCCAATGCATGCATATTTGTTTCTCACAACTACATTAAGCCACTCACCAAGTTTCATAAAAATACAAAAATAAATAAGTGTTATATAGCATTTGATTTATTCTCCATAAGAATAACATTAGGGCTGAGTACGCAGATTTGCTGCAACAATAAAAAGAATAAATACGTTTTTGTGCAATCATCAATATAACACAACAAGGTGAAGCTACATACTAAGTTTTATTAATTTATGCTCTTAATTTAAGGGATGTATAAAACTTTACTTACTCTCCATAAGGTAAACAGTGGACAACGTACTGTGTTTAGCACGTTGATTATCTCTGCAGCGGTTAGACGTAGGAATCACAATTTCAACACCAAAATGATTGTTATGTAGAGCTGAATTTATTGATGAAAGGAAATGTGAAGTTTACATTAAAATGAACTGAGGAAAAGCCAAAAACATTGTTCCCATAAAATTAACATTGGAGATTTTATGAGCGGGTTTTTGGATTTTCTCGGCAACCACTTAACCTAGGTTAATGATTTAAAATACTATATTATTTGTTTTTTTTAAGCTCTATTCGCTTTTATTCGCTGGAGCCCCTCTTTATTATTTATTCAGATGAGATTGAATAATCACATCATTAAAACCACACTGCTAAAGTTACCAGTGCAAAGTGCATCACAAAAGATTGACCATCTCATAGTTTCAACTGGATTTAGCATAGTAATTTTATATGAGAATTTGCAATAATTACTCAAAAACAGGCTGAAAGGCTGAAACCAGTTTTAATGCGTTCAGAAACAGTACGTTACTCTTTGTATGTTTTCTTTTGAAGATCATGTTAAAGCCACCAAGACCTAGCCCCTACCAAAGACCGTATCTAAGCTTTAATCATTCCTGGGATCTGTGAAATATTATTAAAGAGTGATTCCTTATTTAAAGTCACAATGTTCTCCTTTACACAGGCTACTATATTTATATATATATATATATATATATATATATATATATATATATATTCAGATACTTCCGTGCAGTGCAATACTCTTGTTAAAGCTATATAATACGCTCTATAAATCACTGACATTATAGAAAACCATGAATTGTTAACAGCATTATAACTGAATTGTCACTTCAAGCCAAAGTAACTCATGTATTACTTTGAACTCTGTACGATGTTATGTCTGTAACAAGGAATTAATTCGCTATTGAAATATAAAAGATAACAAGTTACTGAAGGACATTTTCGCTATCGTCCACCCCGCTTCCCCTACTTTTCCTAATACTAACACAGTGAACAATTTTGTAATAACTTTAATAATTAGTCGACCATGAAAATGATGATTGGTCATGACCACTTGGCAAGTTTTGCTTCCAAAGATGATAAATATACATCTCATGGAAACAAAAAAAGCCCATTGGTCATGACGGATGTTCCTGTAGATTTCTTGATGTTGAATATAAGTTGTTAATGTCTGGTTAAGTTTCAGTGTTTTAACAGCAGATATCCTTGACTGCAGAGTGAAAGAGGGAGGGTAGTTAAACCGTGTTATCGTTGAACATCCGTCCTTTACCCATTTAGATGACCAGACTGACATGTAACATTTTCGGATGGTGTCGCATTGATCTGCAACAATTAATTTTGATTGCAGTGGTAGATTTGATTAATATAGTAATAGACCATGAAGTATAGTCAAATAAGTTCAAAATATGCTTAAAACGGATTCATTATAAATTAATGAGTATAGAATGTTTATCGGAATCAATCATAAGCACGACAAGAAGCTCAGGCCTTCAAGCACAAAGGATTTTGAATTTCTACCTGCTTCTCTAATAAGACCAGAAATAACTGTTGGTTATTGTAGACTGTAACAGGTATTCGATTTTTTACCTTCTCCTCCAATTAGACCAATGTTAACTACTACCTCTTGTAGACGGATTTTTCTTTACCACCTGCTCCACCAATATAACAAATGATAACTATTACCCCTTAATTATCTGTCTAAATTCTATTCGATTTTGAAATTGGAAGATAATCGCCATTATTAATTACTCTGCACAATATTCACTTTGTAAAGAGTAGATGATTTTATAGTATATTAAGTCAAAGCCAAAGTCAAAGTTAACTATGGATACAATTCAATTTTATTCACTCTGCAATCGCCACGCCTTTCAAATACTGAAACAGTACACGCTCCTGTGATGACATGTTGAAGATGATGAATGGTCAAGGCAAAGTAGTAGGTTTTAGTTTGTTAGATGATAAACTTACAAATAACCAAAGAAACAAACAAATCCGGCAGTCTTGATGTAAGGTATTGTAGTTTACCTTATGTAGATTTGTTGAGGTCTGGTAGAAGGGACTTGAAGATGTTTAATTCTTCTCATTGTTTAGCAGTGTGTCAGTTGAGATGTCGGTAGACCACATGTGATAACTGGACCACAGAGTGAAAGAGGGGGACGGTGCAACTGACATATAGTTAAAACCTCTCCCCTCTTTCACACTGAATTCCAAAAAGCCATACAATATCTTCAGTTTCTGTCTAACATAACAGTACAAATCCATTTTAACTGCAGTGATGAATTTAATTTATGTCTCATGGATGGCATGACATAATGAACGAAAAACTAGTATCTACGACGAAAAAATTTTATAATGACAAAACTGAATTTTGTGTGTTCCGTTAACATTCGTAAAGTTTTATTTTTTGATCCGCTGCTGCCATCTACTGTTTACTCTATCCTGCCCCCAATCCACCACTGTTTACATTAATAACTGCTCTTTCTCTATTATAAGAATATATCTTATTTATAAATTTGTATAACAAATAACCACTAAAGAAAAACATATATTTAATTACTTATATGCTAATTTGAATTTATATGCTAGTTAATTAAAAATCTGGATAAAAATCTGAGATGATTAGTATTTATTATTAGTAATTATTGCTCTCTCACTGATTATCATAAGCACATTACAAACCTCATTACAATCAAAACCACAATTGATATTTGGACTACAGCAAAGTAATGACTACATTAATTGATCAAAAGCCTATGTTTCGGAATACTTATCTAAGACTACACGTTTAAAGAAGGTAAGGCTTCTTCATTACCAAAAATTGTCCAAAAAATCTTTCCAGTTCGAACGGTTAATTATTGAAAAACATGTTTTTAGTTACGACTCTTGGCGATTCTATTCCTCTCACTTAAGCTAATTGAAGAGAATTATTGGTTTAAATCTGCATGTTAACTAAACCTGTTAACCTTTTAACCAATACGTAACAATCACATATTCTTGACAATACTTTAAGTTGGTATGTTCGTATTTAACAATCCTTTTGAATTAAAAATAAACTTATTTTTTTGAAATCTTACCCTTATTTAAGAATATTATGTTTACCTGAATTGAAACAATAGCCAACTTATGAGTTGTTTTATTAATTTATTTTTCTTGGTTACAATATACAAATACATCTTATTTTTTAACTATGATACAAATTGTGTTAGTATGTATACTCTATAATCATGACAAACACATTACTTAAGAATAACACTTAACTAATATACCAACGATAAACATAAATAGATTGTGGACTGCCATCTACTGCATGAACGTAAGCCAAGGACTCGGTTTTTATGTAATTAGTTGTTATTTTGGACCGCAATATTTTGACCCACCTAAAATGTCACCACTACTCACAGTTTGGGAACCAATTAACCATATCATTCTGTACTGGCAGCTGTAATGTATATTACTTGTACAAACAAATATGTATACCTTCAGGCGAATTTAATCAATTCAATAAAGTCAGCTTAACTATATATTAACAAGTCAATTTTTTACATTATTTAGGCATATATATGTTAATATTAAAACCCGGGTCTTTATGAAAATTAATTCAAGTAGTTGAAGAATTGTAATGTTGAACATTGTATCTTAATTAGTAAAACCATAACGAAAACATAAAACCGAGCAATATAGTTATAGATTAGTTATAGTTATAGTTATACAGTTATAGATCATATAACTTGTAACCACAACTAGGTGTTAACTAGTGTCTATAGATAATTAATGTTACAATGAAGGGAAATTATGCTATAAAAACCAACATTATCCTAAACTATAGAGATGGTTCCAAAAAATAGTGAAACATATTGTAAAACAGACCAGTATATATTTTACTAAGATTATAGTACTAAAATAAAAACATGTCAATACTACATGCTTTATATATCAAAATAGTTTAACAGAAGACCTAAGACAAATAAAAGAATAAAGATCTAAGAATAAAATTATATGAAAGATAATTAAATGTCAAGGGAACAATATAATAAATTTAAATTAACTTTAATGGATGTCATCTCGATAAAAACAAAACATAGAATTATAATTTGAATCTATCCAGACATAAAAATAATAAAATAGTGTATTTTTCACTGGAAAAATATTCTAATACGCGATAGATGATTGTTATAGACAAACTACATGACAAGCAAGTATGACGTGAAATTGTTGTCATTGATATTCCTAAAGAATCCTTCCACGTTCAGCTAATGGTGATAGTTGTCGACTGACTTCATTGGGATAATACATATTCTTTCAGAATATCACAAATTAACTAAAACTAATCAGAGACTAGATCTAACCACAGAAATGGTGTTATGAACTAGCATTGAAGGTGGTTTATCCTCCCCTTCATTGACAGTGTGTCAATTGAGATGACGGTGGTCCACAGATGATAACTTGAACTGCAAAGTGAAAGAGTGAGACAATGTAACTGAACGATAGTTAAACTGCCTCCACTCTTTCACTCTGAAGTCCAAAAATGACAGATTCCCTTCAGTTGTTGTCTAATTGAGCAGTAAAAATATATTTTAACTGCATTGATGGATTCAATTTATGTTTTGTATGAAAAGAAATAACCATTACATGAGACACAAAAAGGAACAATTATTTACGTTTAAACCGTGTGTAGGGTGACAAATATGAGTTATTATTTTGTTTTGTACCAATAACATTCGTAATATTTTACGTCGTTAAGTGCTTCTTCATTAACTGTTAACTCCCGGAAAACATTAAAGTGTCCCTAACAAGACGACTGTAGTGTAGCTTTAGACAATGATTACAAAACTCTAAATTTACCTAAAATCCACGACTGTTAACATTAATAAGCGCCTTCTCTCTATAATAATACATGATTTATTTATATAAAGTAAACAAGCTCTAATTAAGGTATAACATAAATTTTTTTTGCATGTGAATATTTGAACGTTTCAAATTATTTGTTACGGTTTTGATACTTGAACTCGCATCGTACTTTATAAATCTGGATGAAAATAGGACAAAATCTTTCCACTCATAAACAACGTACGACTTAACTACGTCATATTGGTCTCAACGTCAAACGGTGCAGATGAATAAATTATGACCGGTTTACATTTATTTGGTTGTCTATAAACTGTCATACAAATATAGGGATGATTCCAATAAAAATTGAAGGATATTAAAAACTGTACAGTATCCACTTTATTATGATTACATAGATTAAATATGAGAATGTTAATACTATGCGGTTTGTAGTTCTACATATATTTGTGTAGTGTTATGATTAGAAATAAGATGAAAAGATCTGACAAACAAGATCCTTAAAATCAAATACAGCTAGTATCAATGCAAAGTATTACAACTAACACGAAAGTCATAACCCAAAAATCATAAAACTAAAGATTATTGACAATGGTATTCTTAAATAATTCCACACCAAAGTTGCATTATAAAATACTAGACCTAACCACTTAAATGGTGTATGACCAAGCACTACAAGTCTTCTTCATTCTCTCTCCACCACTAGGCCTTCACCATTCTCTCAGCTGGTTGAACAGTACAGCAGACGAGTATGAGGAAGGTCTGGTGGTAGAGATAAATGAGACACCACTACACAACGACACAACATCAGCATTACGTTGTTAATGCAAGTAAAGCACCCAATAACATAATATCTTATCAATTAAAGAAGACCTAGTCATATTATTTATTCACTTAATATAATATACTTATAGTTTACGAATTTGGTGTCAAAGTCGGATAGCTCCATGATAGAAAAGCGCGCTCAACTGAATTATTTGTATGCCACAGTTCAATGGCACTGGACTCAAGACACGCTGCTCTTATTTCTCCTCAACAGTCAGTCGGTTGTGGGTGCGTCTCAAATCTTTCCGTGAAATTTGCCATTGCCTTTCGCCCCTGTTGTATTTTGCACATGAGAGCGCTAGGTCATGCTAGGGGCACGTTGTCTAAACCGTCCATGTGTAAAGGGCCTTATAAAAAACAGAACACGATGAAGACATATATTACATTTGCATTATTATTAGCCAATTCAATTATTATTCTACCGCTAGCCGGTAATCTATTTTGAGCAACTTATGCCAATGGTACCTAAGCGCATAAATATTATATACGATAAGCAAGTTTATGAACGATAACAACAAAACATTACGAGTTTACAATTATATTCAGGGTTAAAACAATAACAAATAATATTAACAGATTTATTACGTTTCGAATGATTTTACTAAACATAATTGAAGTTCTAGAGGTAACTTATCAACAAATTACACACATGATAAAAAATCGTTTACTTTAATGGGTCTTAGAAAGCTACAACTACAAATTATAAGAAAGGATGGTCCAAAAAAATGTTTAGGTTGTTAAGAAAACTGTACAGAATATTCATGTTCCTGGGATGTTCCATTCAGTATTATGCAGCTGAAGATGCCGATGTAGCCAGCGTCACGGCTCGGTCATCATGTTACAGACTGATTGATAATAGTTTGTGATACGAAAATCAAGCCAAGACTGTTGACTTTGACACAGTTTAGCTTAGAGTAAAACACATTTCTTAACAATAAACATACAGTGTTATTTCAGGATTGTCAAATGAAACATTTCAGTTTTCGAAGGACCATAGATGATAACTCGAACTGCAAAGTGAATGAGCGAGACAGTCTAACTCAAGAATAGTTAAAACTTCATCCCCTCTCTCACTCTGAAGGCCAAAAAGTGACACCTTCTCTTCAGTTTATGTCTTATTGATCAGTACACATTTAGTTTAACTGTAGTGATAGATTTAATTAAGTTTTATATGAAAAAAGGCTTTTACATTAGACAGTGAAACAGCCATTTTTTACGTTTAAATCATGTTTAGAATCCCATCTATGAGTTCATGTTTTGTGTTATGCCGATAACATTCGTAATATTTTACGTTGCTATCTGCTTCTTCCATCAAACATCATAGTGTCACTTACACGACGATTTTAGTGGCACACCCGATTAAGGTCCCTACCTTTAAATCCACCACTGTTCACACTAATAAGCACTGTTTCTTATAAATAATGCGATATATATTTATATATTAGACTAGCTCTAAGGAATAACACAAATTTATTTATTTGCACGTGAATATTTGAACATTTCAAAATATTTGTTAAGTTTTTTATTATTGAACTCGTATCATACTTTTAAAAATCTGTATGAATATAGAACGAGTTCTTTCTGCCGGATAACAAAGTACGGCTGAACTACGTCTTATCAGTCTTAACGTCAAACTGTTCGAATGAATAAGTTATGGTCGGTTTACATTTATTTGGTTGTCTACACACTATCGTACAAAAACAGGGATGGTCCCAAAACATATTGAATCAGATTACAAAACGGAACATTATACATTTCATTACGATTATGTTGATGAAATAAGAAAATGTCAATACTATACGGTTTGTATATAAATTTTTTTTTTTCGGTGCTAAGAATAGAAATTAGATAAAAATAGTAACGTACAAAATCCTTAACGTACAAAATAAAGTATGATATCAATAAATTATGGAATGACTGACACTAAAATTAGACATTCTGAATATATAGAGACATAAAAATGTTAAAACTATGGTTGGTTGTGGAGGAACAACATTCTACCATGATTTAGATGATTGTTATAGACATAAAAGTAACAACCAAGTATGTCATGACAGATTATTGTCATCGGTATTCTTGAATAATTCTTGACATTGTAACATTTCACTCCTAAACACAGAAATGTTGTAATGACCCAGCACTACAAGTCTTCTTCATTCTCTCTCCACCACTAGACCTTCTTCATTCTATCAGCTGGTTGAACAGTACAGCAGATGAGTATGAGGAAGGTCTGGGGGTAGAGATGACTGTGAGTATCCCACAACATCAGGATTACATGCTTGATGCAAGAAAGGCACCCATCACATAATATCTTATCAACTAAAGAAGACCTAGTCATCACATTTGTTCACTTGACATATTTTATTTCAACAGTAGTCCTATTACATTGAAAACATAGTCTATACTAAAACAAAAGCTTTATGAAACATCGGTTGAACACAAAGCGTCAAAGGTTACAAACTAACTAAAGTAACAAACTAACTATAAAACATTACGAGTTTATAATTAAATTCAGGGTAACCCCTGGACAATGGTCAGAATAGAAATATAATGACAAGTTTTAACCGAAATTCAACTTTTCTTTATAAAACTAGATTAGTCACAGAATAGTTACATGTATTACATATTGGTAACGTTGTAATTTCATCTCAGTGGTTTTCAATAAATAATAAAATAAACATGTAAATTTAAAAACCACGTATTTTATAGTAGTAATTCACATGATTTTGATTACGTTAGTCCCTATTACACATGTATACATATATGACCTAAGACTCGTACATTACATACTTATTTTTTATCCCGATAATATAATGATAATTAAGAAGAAAACAATATGATTAATCTATAAATTACCTTATATTTATTTTATTTCAACAAATATATTGAAATTTGCTTCACCTAACTATAGTATAAATTCGGATTTTCATGCTATCAAACCATATAATTTATGAAAAATCTCAGAAGTGTTTTTAGCGTAAAACTATGTAAATTTAAGAAGCATGTTAGTCAATAACTTAACCAGAGTACCTTATATCAACACTTTAAAAAATAAAAAAGAATATTATCTGATCTATTACGGTACGAGAAATTTTACTAAATTATTATTTAAGGTTTTTATCTAAAAACTATACACATGACATTATTTTGTTTTCCTTCTAAGGGTCTTAGTAAACTATAAATACAAAATGGAAGAAAATAATGGTTCTAAAGATTTTGGAGTATGTTAGACAACAGCACAGATTATTCATGTTCCTAGGGTTCCGTGCTGTATCATAGGGTGTCACCTTACTGTGACAATATAACATTTATAAGCCTTTATGTAGCGCAGTGATTTTTTAAATTCTCTTATAATATATTCTGCAGTATGCAACATCAGCCGTATAAAACAATAAATCTAGTGGTTTGCTATACATTATAAAACTAATATAATTCACGCTTCTGTGACAACGGAGGTGATCAGATATCCATGTTAATGATGACTGGTCATGACCACGGGGCCTGTTTTCCCCTCAAAGATGATAAATCTACACCTCAGAAAAGAAAACAAGCCCGTTGGTCATGATTCAAGTTCCAATAGATTTCTTGATATAGACGATGAGTTGTTGGTGTTCTAACCGTTGATAACTTGAACCGCAGAGCGAAAGAGAGGCAACGTTAACCCGCATTGTCGTGTAACTCCACCCCTCTTCTACTCCGAAGTCGAAAGTGTCGTGCATTCTCTTCACTTGTCATCGAGTCAACCTAATACATTGATTTACAGATTACTTTATCTACAGAGATTCATTAAATATATAACTTGTATCCTTAAAGACTAAAAACTGCATGAAAATAACCATATTTAGTGTTTTAACCCCGTTTTGTTTAGTGTCTGTTTGTTATTTTATGTTTGGCAGATGTTTATGATAAATCTTACAAATATATCTTATCATTAAATCTACAATTTCCGTAAATTAAGAGAGATATCCAATCACAAAATATCTCGTGCTTCCTATATGATAACATTATGTCATTATTCCATGGCTTCTACCATTGATTATACAGCCTACGGAATTTAAACATGACAATTACTACATTCCGTAGGATACATAATCAATGTTTCTTCTTGATTCTTTCATAAGACAATGTTGTATATAAATTTCTTAAGTGGATTACATTGATTATAGAGTTGAAATAAAAAATAAATAAAAAACTAGTGAATTAATACAATTGGTTTGATAACACACAAAATTATCCCAAAATATTAACGAGAAATAAATAATTAATAAAAGGTACTAACCATTATAATTTGTGAGGTTAACATAATTATACCGACTAAATTCAAGAGGTAGGTAATAAAGTAATTTTAAAAAAATTAACTCATACAGTAACACTTTATATAGTTTGTAATGGAAAGAAGGGATTTAACAGTTAACAACCCAACTTGTAGAAAATGCACAACATTTTTATTTGCTGGAGCCCCTCTTTATTATTTATTCAGATGTGATTGAATAATCATATCATTAAAACCACACTACTAAAGTTGCCAGTGCAAAGAGCATCACAAAAGATTGACCATCTCATAGTTTTAACTGGATTTAGCATGTTATTTTTATATCTGAGTATTTGTAAAAATTACTCTAAAACACACTAAATGGCTGAAACCAGTTTTATTGGGTTCAGAAACAGTACTTAACTCTTGGTATGTTTTCTTTTGAAGATCGTGTTAAAGCTACCAAGCCCCAGCCCCTACCAAAGATCGTATCTGAGCTTCGATCATTCCTGACAATAATATATGTTTGTATAAGGCCTATAACACGCTCCATTTTATTTTAAAATAAACCATTTAAATGAAACGTTTTGAAAGCTTACACATCATATACTGTAACTATAAGATCAATTGTATTAGTATATATACTCTATAAATCATGACAAAAATATTACTTAAGGATAACAATTATCTAACATACCATCGATGAACATAAATAGATTGTGACCTGCCATATACTGCATGGACGTAGGCCATGGCCTCGGTTTATATGTAATTTGTTGTTTTTTGGACCGCAATTTTGCATTATATTTTGGACTGCATTATTATGGCCCACATAAAATGTCACCACTACTCACAGTTTGGGAACCACTTAACTATGTTATTCTGTACTGGCAATTGTAATCATTTCATATTACTTCTACACACAAATATGTATATCTTCAGGCGAATTTAATCATTTCAAAAAAGTCAGCTGAAATATATATTAATAAGGCAATTTTTTACATTATTTTGGCATATATACTTTAATCTTTAAATCCGGGTTTTTATCAAAATTAATTAAAATTTTCGAAGAAATCTAATGTTGAACATTGTATCTTATTTAGTGAAACTATAACGTAAGAATAAAACCGTGATATAGATACTGTTGAAGGCATATAACTAGTAGCCACATCTAGGTGTTAACTAGTGCCCATAGATAATGTATTTTACAATAATCGTAAACATTGAATTGTGAATATAACTATTCCTATTCCTAGATCATCCTCCTCATGGGCTCAGCTGAAGACATAATCAACAGTATTCCTTGGACAGTCGTAGAGGAACACTATTCTTCCATGCCATAGAAGTCTGTCATGAGCGCTCCGCACAACATCCAGGTACGACATACAAGTTTATTGTTAATGGTGTGCCCTTCATAAGTCACCATTGCTCTCTCTCACTGTCCATCATTACACTGGCACTGCCAAACTCTCAGATGGCTAAACAGTACATCAGAAGAGTTTGGCAAAGGCCCGGAGGTAGAAGGTATCAATGCGTCTTCACACTCCGGGAGATCTAGTAGAAAACACGACTATACGTAAAACTCATCCTAGGAATATTAAAACAGTTAGTTATTAACCGCAGTGTCATAAATACCCCCGTCGCAGCAAACCTGCATACTCAGCGAATTTCCAATGCAAAATATAAGTCTTAATACCACATAAAGCCGCATACCAAGTTTCATAAAAATATATTCAAAAATAAGCGATATATCAAATTTGAATTATTCTCTATAACAAAAACATTGGGGATGAGTACGCAGGTTTGCTGCTACAAAAAACAACAAATATAGGGTTTCTTGTAAATATCAATATTACTCAACTAGGTGAAGCCACATACCAAGTTTCATCAATATAAGTTCATAAATAAGCGATATATGCCATTTTGATTATTCTCCATAAGAATAACATGGGAGATGAGTACGCAGGTTTGCTGCAATAAGGAACACAAAAAATGGGTTTTTATGCAAATATCAATAGAACTCAACTAGGTGAACCAACATTCCAAGTTTTATTAATTTATGATCATAATTTAGGGATACATTAAATTTTACTTATTCTCCATAAGAATAACATGGGGGCTGAGGACGCAGGTTTGCTGCTACGGGAATTATTGGTAAAAATCGGGTTTTTTTGTGAAAATAACAATAGACCACAACCAGATGAAACCGTATACCAAGTTTTGTTAGAATACGTTCATAAATAAGCGAGCTATAATTTTTTTCTTATTCTCCATAAGAATAGCATTGGACAACGTACTGTGTTTAGCACTTTCAATATCTCTGTAACCATTTGACGTAGAGCAATGGTCAAAACACTAAATTGTGCGTCTTTTTAAGCTGATTCCAATGGAGAAAACTAAAATTTGACTTTTTCAAAAATGATATGTAGAAAACTCAAAAAAACCATTTTTGGGGTACAAAACCCCCCCAAAATACCCCTTCGGATAATCTGATCTGTCTGGTTTTCGAACTTAAAGTCATAAATACTGCTTTACACGCTTATACCAAATTTCGTCAAACTCGGATTATTTTTACGAGAGTTATCGCACCCACGGACACATATATATAGATAGATAGATATATAGATATATATATATACAGTTTCGAATGAATGGTGTTTTTGGGGTCTGGGGACCTCAAAACGAAAAGTTATCATGGTCCCGGGCCTAGGTTTTACCATGCCGACTACGGTAATAGCTTCTTCCCTATAGGGGAAATTCGCTAAAACGTATAATCTTGATGTTAAAAAAATTATTTTTATGTATACTAATGTTATAACTTACATTTCTAAACGTTAGTTTGTTTGATAATAAACGCACAGTTGCAAAACTATATTATATTATTATGAATGTATATATTACTAGCTGCTATCGTAAGCGGTTTCATCCGGGAATGAAACCTATGGTGTGTGCTGCATTCTGTGGTTGGCCCGTGGAACTACTACGAAACGTGATCAGCTGTTTCAATTATCATCAGCTCAAACTAAAGTGAATGTCCATAAGATTGGACACAAGATTTGAAATTTGACTCCCCGTGTGGCGGAGAACTATGGGAATATCTTAAAATCTTTTCTTAGTGGTTACCTAGGTTATGGAAAGAGTACATGTGCCAAATGTCGTGGTTGTAGGTGTAGGTTATGGAATTTTGGTCCTCTTTCAAGTCCTTGTAGGTTTCTTGACGTAGGAGATGAGTGTTTGAGGTACAGTAGAAGTGTCGAGTAGGTCTCTCATTCTACCCCTTCTTTGACAGTGTGTCAGTTGAGATGTCGATGGCCCACAGATGATAACTCGAACTGCAAAGCGAAAGAGTGAGGCAGTGTAACTCAACAATAGTTAAACTTCCTCCCCTCTTACACTCTGAAATCCAAAAAGTGAAAAATTCCCTTCAGTTGTTGTCTAATTGAAAAGTACAAATATATTTTAACTGCAGTGGTGGATTTAATTTATGTTTTATATGTACAGAAAAAGGTATTCCATGAGACACGAAAAGTCCCATTATTTACATTTAAATCTTGTTTAGAGTGACAAAAACTATTAGTTCATATTTTGTGTTGTTCCGATAACATTCGTAATATTTTGCGTTGTTACCTGCTATTTCTATCAACTTTTAACTCCCGGAAAACATCACAGTGTTACTAACACGACGATTCAAGTTTAGCCTCTAACAATGATAGTAAAACTGTACCATGCCATAAAATCCACCACTGTTAACAACGCTGTTAATAAACGCTTGTTCTCTCTAATAATGGAGAAATTATTTGTATATTAAACTAGCTCTAAGGAATAACTTAAATTGATTTATTTGCAAGTAAATATTTGAAGAATTTAAATATTTGTTGAGATTTTAATAGTTGAACTCGCATCGTACTTTAATAAAACTGGATGAAGATAGAACGAGTTATTTCCGCCGGTTAACAAAGTACGGCTCAACTACGTCATATCGGTCTTAACGTCAAACGGTTCAGATGAATAAGTTATGACCGGTTTACTTTCATTTGGTTGTCTACACACTATCGTACAAATATAGGGATGGTCTAGTAGAAGTGTCGTGTAGGTCTCTATTCTCCTCCTTCGTTGACGGTGCGTCAGTCAGTTGAGATGTCGATGGCCCACAGATGATAACTCGAACTGCAAAGCGAAAGAGTGAGGCAGTGTAACTGAACAATAGTTAAACTTCCTCCCCTCTCTCACTCTGAAATCCAAAAAGTGACACGTTCTCTTCAGTTGTTGTCTAATTTAGCAGTACACATTTATTTTAACTGCAGTGATGGATTTAATTTTATATAAAAATAAAACAATTACATGAGACCGTAAAAGAGCCATTTTTAAGTTTAAATCATGTTTAATGTGTCATCTATGAGTTCATATTTTGTGTTGTGCCGATAACATTCGTAATATTTTACGTTGCTATCTGCTTCTTCCATCAAACATCATAGTGTCACTAATACGACGATTTTAGTGACACACCCGATTAAGGTCCCTATCCTTAAATCCACCACTGTTCACACTAATAAGCGCTGTTTCTTTTAAACAATGCAATACGAATTTATATTAGACTAGCTCTAAGTAATAACACAAATTTATTTATTTACATGTGAATATTTGAACATTTCAAAATATTTGTTAAGTTTTTGATACTTTGACACTTTGACACTTTGTTAACGTCAAACAGTTCAGATGAATTAGTTATGACCGGTTTACATTAATTTGGTTGTCTACAAACTATCGTACAAATATAGGGATGGTCCCAAAATATATTGAAGGATATTACAAAACGGAACATTATCCGTTATATTACGATTACATTGGTAAAATAAGAAAATGTCAATACTATATGGTTTATATATAAATATATATTTTTTCTGGTGCTAAAAACAGAAATTAAATGAAATGATGTAACCTACAAAACCCTTAATGTACAAAATCAAGTATTATTTCAATGAATGACATAACGACTAATACTAAACATAGACATTCTGAATATTTAGATACATGCAAATTTTGAAACAATGGATGATTGTTGAGAAACAATATTCCACCATGTCATATATGATTTTTATAGACTTAAAAGTAACAACCAAGTATGTCATGACAGATTATCGTCATCGGTATTCTTGAAGAATTCTTTACATTCTAACATTTCTCACCTAACCACAGATATGTTGTAATGAACCAGCACTACAAGTCTTTTTCGTTCTATCTCCACCACTAGGCCTTCACCATTCTCTCAGCTGGTTGAACAGTACAGCAGATGAGTATGAGGAAGGTCTGGTGGCAGAGATGACTGCGAGTATCCCACAACATCAGGATTACATGCTTGATGCAAGAAAGGCACCCATCACATAATATATTATCAACTAAAGAAGACCTAGTCATCACATTTGTTCACTTTACATATTTTATTTCAACAGTAGTACCATTACATTGAAAACATAGTCTATATTAAAACAAAAGCTTTGTGAAACATCGGTTGAACACAAAGCGTCAAAGGTTACAAACTAACTAAAGTAACAAACTAACTATAAAACATTACGAGTTTACAATTAAATTCAGGGTAACCCCTGGACAATGGTCAGAATAGAAATATAATGACAGGTTATAACCGAAAATAAACTTTTCTTTATGAAACTAGATTGGTCACAGAATAGTTACATGTATTACATATTGGTAACGTTGTAATTTCATCTCAGTGTTTTTTTAATAAATAATAGAATAAATATGTAAATTTATAAAGCATGTAATTTATAGTAGTAATTCGCATGATTTTTATTACGATAGTCCCTATAACACATGTATATACGTATAACCTAAGACACGACTATTGCGTACTTAATTTCTATCCCTATAACTTAATGATAATTGAGACGAAAAAATATGATTAATCTGTAAACTAAACTTTTTTTATTATATAATAACAAATATATGGGAATATCCTCCACCTAACCATAGTATGGATTCAGAGTTACTAAATAATAGATAGACTATTATTAAGTTTCTAAATATTACCTATCTAAAAACTATACACGTAACAATACATTTTTTACTTTTAAGGCTCTTAGTAAGCTACAAAAATACAAAATAGATGAAAATAGTGGTTCTAAAGAAGTTGGAGTATGTTAGACAACAGCACAGATTAATTATGTTATGAAGTGTGACAATATAACATTTATAAGCCTTTACGTGGCGCAATGATTTTGTAAACTCTCTTATAATATATTCTGCAGTATGCAACATCAGCCGTATAAACAATAAATCTAGTGGTTTGCTATACATTAAAAAAATGATATTATTCACGCTTCTGTGACGACGGAGGTGATCAGATGTCCATGTTAATGATGACTGGTCATGACCACGAGGTCTGTTTTCCCCTCAAAGATGATTAATCTACACCTCAGAAAATAAAACAAGCCCGTTGGTCATGATTCAAGTTCTGATAGATTTCTTGATATAGAAGTTGAGTTGTTGGTTTTCTAACCGTTGATAGCTTGAACCGCAGAGCGATAGAGAGGCAACTTTAAACCGCATTGTCGTGTCTCTTCCACTCCGAAGTCGAAAGTGTCGTGCATTCTCTTCACTTGTCATTAATTTAACCTAATACATTGATTGACAGATAATTTTAACTTCAGGGATTCATTTAATCTATAACTTGTATCCTTACGGACTAAAAACTGCATGAAAATAACCACATTTTGCGCTTTAACCACGATTTGTTTAGTGTATGTTTGATATATTGTGTTTGGCAAAAATTCATGATAAATACTAAAAATATATCTTATCAGTAAATCCAGGATTTCGGTAAATTAAGAGAGACCTCAAATCGCAAAACATCTCGTGCTTCCTATATGACACCATTATGCCAATATTCCATGGCTTCTACCATTGATTATACATCTTATGGAATTTAAACGTGACAATTACTACATTCCGTAGGATGTATAATCAACACTTCTGCTTGTTTCTTTCAAAAGACAATGTTTTTCATAAATTTCTTAAGCGAATTACATTGATCATAGAGTCTAAAAATTATTAAAAAAACTAGTGATATAATTCAATAAGTTTGATATCACACAAAGTTATCCCGAAATATTCACGAGCAATAAATAATTAATATAAGTAACTAACCATTATTATTTGTGAGGTTAACATAATTATGAATACTGAATTCATAAGCTATGTAATCACGTAATTAAACCATAACCAACCCATACATAACAACTTTATATACTTTGTAAAGAAAAGAAGAGATTTAACAGTTAACAGCCCAACTTGTAAAAGATGCGCGACATTTCTATTGGCTGCCCCTCTTCATTATTTATTCAGATGTGATGAAATAATCATATCACTTACACCAAACGTTTTAGGATACCAGTACAAAGGGCTTCATAAAACATTGACCAGCTCCTAGTTGGAACTTTATATAGCATGGTAATTTTATATATGAGTAGGTGTAAATGATTACTACTCTAGAACACACTGAAACGCTGAAACCAGTTTTAATTTGTTCAAAAACAGTACTTTTCTCTTGGTATGTTTTCTGATGAAGATCGTGTTAAAGCTACCAAGACACAGGTAGAGAGACCTACCAAGACACAGGTAGAGAGACCTACCAAGACAACGTGATAACCTACCTCTTGAATTTAGTCGACATAATTATGTTAATCACACGAAGACTGTATCTGAGCTTCGATCAATCCTGGGATATTTGAACTATTATTCAAAAGCGATTCCTTAATTAAAGTCACAGTTTTTTCCTTGACACTGGCAATTATATATACAGAAATATATCCAGAAACTTCCTTGCACTCTTACGACGGCTCTCGTATTGCGCTCTATCACTGGCATTCTGCTTCCGCTACTTTTCCTAATACTAACACGTTGAACACTTTTGTAATAACTTTAATAATTAGTCGACCATGATAATGATGACTGGTCATGACCACTTGGCAAGTTTTGCTTCCAAAGATGATAAATATACATCTCATGGAAACAAAAAAAGCCCATTGGTCATGACGGATGTTCCTGTAGTTTTCTTGATGTTGAATACGAGTTGTTGATGTCTGGTTAATTTTCGGTGTTTTAACAGCAAATATCCTTGACTGCAGAGTGAAAGAGGGAGGGTAGTTAAACCGTGTTATCGTTGAACATCCGTCCTTTATCCATTAATATGACCAGACTGACATATAACATTTTCGGATGATATCACTTTGATCTGTAACAATTAATTTTGATTGCAGTGGTAGATTTGATTAATATAGTAATAGATCATGAAGTATAGTCAAATAAGTTCAAAATATGCTTAAAACGGATTCATTATGAATTAACGAGTATAGAATGTTTATCGGAATAAATCATAAGCGCGACAAGAAGATCAATATTCCAAGCACAAAGGATTTTGAATTTCTACGTGCTCCACCAATATGACAAATGTTAACTATATCCCCATAGTTATCTTTCTAAATTCAATTCGATTTTAAATTGGAAGTGAATCACGATTATTAATTACTCTGCACGATATTCACTTTGTAAAGAGTAGATGATTTTATAGTATAATAAGTCAAAGTTAACTATGGATTCAATTCAATTTGATTCACTCTGAAATGACCACGCTTTTCAAATACTGATACAGTACACGCTCCTGTGATGATATGTTGAAGATGATGAATGGTCAAGGCAAAGTAGGAGGTTTTAGTTTGTTAGATGATACATTTACAAATCACCAAAGAAACAAACAAATCCGGCAGTCTTGATGTAATGTTTTGCAGTTTACCTTATGTAGATTTGTTGAAGTCTGATAGAAGTGTCTTGAAGGTGTTTAATTCTTCTCATTGTTTGGCAGTGTGTCAGTTGAGATGTCGGTAGACCACATGTGATAACTGGACCACAGAGTGAAAGAGGGGGACGGTGCAACTGATATATAGTTAATCCCCCTCCTCTCTTTCACTGTGAATTCCAAACAGCCATACAATCTCTTCAGTTGCTTTCTAACATAACAGTACAAATCCATTTTAACTGCAGTGATGGATTTAATTTATGTCTCATGGAAGGCATGATATAATGGTCGAAAACACTAGTATTTATGTCGAAACAGTTTTTATAATGACAACACTGAATTTTGTGTGTCCCAATAACATTCGTAGTTTTATTTTTCGACCCGATTCTGCCATCTACTGTTAACTCTACCCTGCCCCTAATCCACCACTGTTTACATTAATAAATGCTCTTTCTCTATAATAATAATATATCTTATTTATATAACAACTCATATATATTATTTATATCATTTGTATAACAAATAACCACTAAAGAAAAACATATATTTAATTGCTTATATGCTAATTTTAATTTGTATGCTAGTTAATTAAAAAAAGCTAGATAAGAATCGAACAAAATTAGCATTTGTTATTCGTAATTATTGCTCTCTCACTGATTATCATAAGCACAATACAAACGTCATTCCAATAAAAACCGCAATTGATATTTGGACTACAGCAAAGTAATGACTACATTAAATGATCCTAAAGCCTATGTTTCGGAATACTTATCTAAGACTACATGTTTAAAGAAGGGAAGGCTTCTACATTACCAAAAATGTCCAAAAAAGGTTCCCAGTTCGAACGGTTAATTATATGAAAAACATGTTTTAGGTTACGACTCTTGGTAATTCTATTCCTCTCACTTAAGCTAATTGAAAAGAATTATTGGTTTAAATCTACATGTTAATATAACTAATCTAATATAATGTTAATATAACTAATATTATAATGTTAATATAACTAATATAATATAAGATAGATTTAAAAATAGTAACACATTTTATAAAACAGAACATTATAAACTTTACCAAGATAAATGAGATAAGAATATATCAATACTATACGCTTTATATATCCAGACATGGTTTAACCGACGATTTAAGTCAAATATATGGTTACAAGCTGTACATATATGTTTGGTGGTAAGAGGGCAATTAATCAAAAAATAATTAAGTATTAAAAATATAAAATAAGATGAACAAAAATTCAATCCCTGAAGAATTATTCCACGTTCAGCAAACAGTGATTTTTTATGAATGACGTCATTGTGTTACTACATAGATTACACCTGTTTCCAAATATCAAAACTTCATTAGATGTAACAACCACAGTCTAGGTCTTACCACAGAAATGTTGTAATGAACCAGCACTACAAGTCTTCTTTATTCTCTCTCCACCACCAGGCCTTCTCCAAACTCTCAGCTGGTTGAACAGTACAGCAGATGAGTATGAGGAAGGTCTGGTGGTAGAGATGACTGCGAGTTTCCTACAACATCAGGATTAAGTGCTTGATGCAAGTAGTGTCATTATCTTAGTATCTTATCAACTAAAGGAGATCAACTTATCAGATTTTCATTTACTTAACATTTTTTATTTCAACCGTAAAACCAGTACATTTCTTTCAAGGAGATCTAAAAAGCGATTATTTATTCTTGAATAAATAAACACAATATGTACAAAATCATGCAGCCATTCTAAACTTACGCTATGATAAATAAATACATATCCTATGTACAATACCATAAAAAGATAAATCAATCCTGTATTCACTACCCCAACAGACAAAGCCCAATTACAGAGACAGTATTTCAAAATCAAATTCCATCGCTACGTCATTTGGATACATATAATTTTTTTTAAATATATTCTTAAATGGACAAAAAGGTAAATATACAAAAATCATAACAGTTAGGAAACAGTTAGTTATTGAAATACAAAATATATGCAGAGTGCAACGAAACATAAATGCCAAGGTAAAGTTTCAAACTGCAGATACAACAAAATAAATAAATAACAAGGTTTTTGTGTTCAAACAAAATGTAAATGTTTAGATATCTATTTAATAAAAGTGTAGGTTGTTGTAGACAAACAATTCTCTTCCACACCGAGCAAGCTTGGTATAAGACACACTTCATCAAAACTAAACATGAGGTAAAGGATTATTGAATCGTTCAGCATAACTGAACAGGTTCAGCGTGATTCCCTGGTTGAAAGTATGGAATGTCGTGAAAGAACACTAATCATCTAGGCGTAGGCTGGGTATGGACAAACTAAAAAACAGAAAAGTATGGAATACAAGAGTATTGTGATTGGAATACTTAAATACTCTTCCCAAATTTGGTCTAGCTGAAGACGAAGCGTCATTCCTAGGTTGAAAGTGCTATATATCGTAGAGGATTAATGTCCTTCCACATCATAGAAGTCTGAAAATATCCTTCATTTTGATGTCTTCATTGCTCTCACACTCTTCACCACTAGACCTTTGCCAAGCTCATTGCTGACTGGACAATACAGCAAAAGAGCATGCCAAAGACCAGGTGGTGGAGGTGACCACGACACACGACGGCTTTACACAATCAAAGGACATCTCGCAGGATGCAAATGGGCACTGATAAAATAAAGTCCCTTAAAGACGCCGCGTTAGAGGTCTTGAAGGGGCCCGTGGAAGTGTCGTGTAGGTCTCTCACTCTACCCCTTCTTTGACAGTGTGTCAGTTGAGATTTCGGTGGCCCACATATGATAACTCGAACTGCAAAGCGAAAGAGTGAGACAGTATAACTAATATATAGTTTAACTTCCTCCCCTCTTTCACTCTGAAGTCCAAAAATTCAAACATTCTCTCCTGTTCTTGTCTAATTGAGCAGTACAAATACATTTTAACTGCAGTGATGGATTTAATTTATGTTTGATATCGAAATAAAAAGCCATTACATAAGACATGTAACCAAAGATACGTTAAATACAGACTAAAGTTTATACTTATGATAACTAACAACACAAATTGCAATTAACCTGTAAATTAACTTATTTCAATTATATTACAAGAAATGGATTGTAATTTCCTTCACCGGGCATGATGAAAACGTTTCATTTTAATGGTTTTTTCGTCCAGGACCAAAAACATCATTTAATGGAAATTCCCGGTCGAGGTCATGAGCTGTTAAATAAGAACTGAACGAATTATTCAAATTGTATACAATGGAAACTTGTGTTACAAATGTTTGTTTAGAGTAGCAAGATCAAGATGGAAGAAAACGTTTAAATGTATGAAAGTAAACGAAAATATGAGTTTTGTGAAATTATCTTAATATTATTTGCAGTATGACTAGGACCATTACTAGGACCATAAGTGGCTTATCGATCCTCGACCATTTTCCTGCCTCGGCCACTAAACTTGAGCTCGAATCGAAAAGCAATACTTTTGGTCCTAGTGATGAAATATACTATTATTTATTTGTATGGGAGTATTTTTTAATTTCAAAACAAATGACTGAACTACGTAATTTTGGCCTTAATGACAAACTTTTCAGATAAATAAGTTATGGCCGTTTTACTATTATTTGGTAGTCTACACACTATCGAATAAATACAGGGATGGTCCCAAATCATATTGAAGAGTATAAACATATTTTTTGGGTAATAAGAATATCAATTGGATGAAAAGATTTAACGTACAAAATCCTTAATATACAAAATCAAGTATGATTTCAATGCACGGTATTACGACTAACACTAAACTTAGATATTCTAAATATATAGAGACATACACATTTTTACACACAACCAAGTATGTCATGAGAGATGATTGTCATCGGTATTCTTAAATAATTTCACACCAAAACCATTATAAAATACTAGACCTATTACATATATGGTGTATTACCCAGCACTACAAGTCTTTTTCATTATCTCTACCACTAGGCCTTCACCATTCTCTCAGCTGGTTGAACAATACAGCAGACGAGTATGAGGAAGGTCTGGTGGTAGAGATAAATGAGACACCACTACACAACGACACAACATCAGAATTATGTTGTTGGTGACAGTAAAGCACCCATTAACATAATACCTTATCAATTAAAGAAGACCTAGTCATCTTATTTATTCACTTAACATAATATACTTATAGTTTACGAATTTGGTGTCAAAGTCGATAGCTCCATGATAGAAATGCCGCTCAACTGAATTATTTGTATGCCACAGTTCAATGACACTGGACTCAAGACACGCTGCTCTTATTTCTTCTCGACAGTCACTCGGTTGTGGGTGCGTCTCAAATCTTTCCGTGAAATTTGCCATTAACTTTTGCCCCTGATGTATTTTACACATTAGAACGCTAGGGCATGCTAGGGGCACGTAGTCTAAACCGTCCATGTGTAAAGGTCCTTATAAAAAACAGAACACAATTAAGACATGTATTACAATTGCATTATTATCAGCCAATTCAATTATTATTCTACAGCTAGCTGGTAATCTATTTTGAGCAACTTATGCCAAAGGTAACTAAGCGCATAAATATTAAAAACGTTAAGTAAGTTTAAGTACGATAATAATAAAACATTACGAGTTTCCAATTATATTCAGGGTTAAAACAATAACAAATAATATTACACAGATTTATTACATTACGAATAATTTTATTAAAAATAATTATTGAGGCTATATGTAAAACGTATCCTAGGAATATTAAAATAGTTAGATGCAATTTATTAGAATAGTTAATGGTTTAGGTTTGGTACTTCACTGTACTACGAACAGTTTAAAATTGTATTATATTAACAACCTTACTGTCATAAAAAAAATAATCGTTATTTTTAAAAAAAAGTACTTTATCACTAAATTTATAACTTAAATTTGTAAAAGTTAGTTTGTTTAGTAATAAACACACAGTTGCAAAACTAAATTACATTATTATTAGTGTATAAAGTATGAAACCGTTATTGATTTCTTTTTTATCTGTAAAGATTACGGAATGTTGGTGCTCATTTATGTACTTTTAGTTTTCAAGACGTAGTATATGACTGTTTGAGGTCTAGTAGTAGTGTATTGTAGGTCTCTCACTCTCCCCATTCGTTGACAGTGCGTCAGTTGAGATGTCGATGGCCAACAGATGATAACTCGAACTGCAAAGCGAAAGAGCGAGACAGTCTAACTCAACAATAGTTACACTTCCTCCCCTTTCTCGCTCTGAAATCCAAAAAGTAACACGTTCTCTTCATTTGTTATCAAATTGATCAGTACACATTTATTTTTACTGCAGTGATGGATTTAATTTAATTTTATATGAAAATACAACCAATACATGAGACAATAAAAGAACCATTTTTTACGTTTAAATCATATTTAGAGTCACATCTATGAGTTCATAATTTGTGTTGTGCCGTTAACATTCGTAATATTTTACGTTGCTATCTGCTTCTTCCATCAAACATCATAGTCTCACTAACACGACGATTTTAGTGACAAACCCGATTAAGGTCCCTACCCTTAAATCCACCACTGTTCACACTAATAAGCGCTGTTTCTTTTAAATAATGAAATATATATTTATATATTAGACTAGCTCTAAGGAATAACACAAATTTATTTATTTGTACGTGAATATTTGAACATTTCAAAATATTTGTTATGTTTTTTATACTTGATCTCGTATCATACTTTTAAGAATCTGGATGAAAATAGGACGAGTTCTTTCTGCCGGTTAACATAGTACAGCTGAACAACGTCATATCAGTCTTATCGTCAAACAGTTCAGATGAATATCTTACGGCCGGTTTACAATTATTTGGTTATCTACACACTATCGTACAAAAACAGGGACGGTCCCAAAACATATTGAATCCTATTACAAATTGAACATCATCCATTTCATTACGACTATATTGATGAAATAAGAAAATGTCAGTACTATACGGTTTGTATATAATCATATATTTGTTTTGGTGCTAAGGATAGAAATTAGATGAAAAATGAAAAGTACAAAATCAAGTATGATTTCAATGAATGATAGAACGACTAACACTAAACATAGACATTCTGAATATATAGAGACATAAAAATGTTAAAACTATGGATGGTTGTGTAGGAACAACATTCTACCATGCCACATATGATTGTTATAGAAATAAAAGTAACAACCAAGTGTGTCATGACAGATTATTGTCATCGGTATTCTTGAAGGATTCTTGACATTGTAACATTTCACACCTAACCACAGATATGGTGTTATGAACCAGCACTACAAGTCTTCTTCATTCTCTCTCCACCACTAGGCCTTCACCATTCTATCAGCTGGTTGAACAGTACAGCAGACGAGTATGAGGAAGGTCTGGTGGTAGAGATGACTGTGAGTATCCCACAACATGAGTATTACGTGCTTGATGCAAGAAAGGCACCCATCACATAATATCTTATCAACTAAAGAAGACCTAGTCATCACATTTGTTCACTTGACATATTTTAGTTCAACAGTAGTCCCATTACATTGAAAACATAGTCTATACTAAAACAAAAGCTTTATGAAACATCGGTAGAACACAAAAGCATCAAAGGTTACAAACTAACTAAGGTGACAAACTAACTATAAAACATTACGAGTTTACAATTAAATTCAGGGTAACCCCTGGACAATGGTCAGAATAGAATTATAATGACAGGTTTTAACCGAAATTCAACTTTTCTTTATGAAACTAGATTGGTCACAGAATAGTTACATGTATTACATACTGGTAACGTTGTAATTTCATCTCAGTGGTTTTTAAAAAAATAATAGAATAAACATGTAAATTTATAAACCACTTAATTTATAGTAGTAATTCACATACTTTTGATTACGTTAGTCCCTGTTAGGCATGTATACACATATAACCAAAGCCTCGTCCATTAAATACTTATATTTTATCCCTACAACTTAATGATAATTAAGAAAAAACAATATGATTAATCTATAAATTACCTTATTTTTATTATATTACAACAAATATATTAAAATTTGCTTCACCTAACAATAATAAAAATTCGGATTTTCATGTTATCAAACCTTACAATTTATGAAAAATCTCAGGATGCAACGTCAACTGTATAAAATAATAAATCTAGGAGTTAGCTTTATATTCTAAAACTAAGATAATTCACATTTCTGTGACAATAATCAATAATCAACGTTTATTGTAAGACAGCACTACAGTCATGCAAAAGACATGGTCAGGCAACGGAGGTGATCAGATATCCATGTTAATGATGACTGGTCATGACCACAGGGCCTGTTTTCCCCTCAAAGATGATAAATCTACACCTTAGAAAAGAAAACAAGCCCGTTGGTCATGATTCAAGTTCCGATAGATTTCTTGATATACGGTAGAAGATGAGTTGTTGGTGTTCTAACTTGAATCGCAGAGCGAAAGAGAGGCAACGTTAACCAGCATTGTCGTGTAACTCCACCCCTCGTCCACTCCGAAGTCCAAAGTGTCTTGCATTCTCTTCACTTGTCATCCAGTCAACATAATACATTGATTTACAGATTTCTTTAACCTCAGAGATTCAATAAATCTATAACTTGTATACTTAAATATTAAAAACTGCATGAAAATAACCATATTTAGTGTTTTAACCCCGTTTACTTTAGTGTCTGTTTGATATTTTGTGTTTGGCAGAAATGTATGATAAATCCTACAAATATATCTTATTTTTAAATCTACAATTTCAGTAAATTAAGAGAGATATCCAATCACAAAATATCTCGTGCTTCCTATATGATAACATTATGTCATTATTCCATGGCTTCTACCATTGATTATACAGCCTATGGAATTTAAACATGACAATTACTACATTCCGTAGGATACATAATCAATGCTTCTACTTGTTTCTTTCATAAGACAATGTTGCTTATAAATTTCTTAAGCAAATTATATTGATTATAGAGTTGAAATAAAAAATAAATAAAAACTAGTCAATTAATACAATAAGTTTGATAACATACAATATTATCCCAAAATATTAACGAGAAATAAATAATTAATAACAGTTACTAACCATTATAATTTGTGAGGTTAACATAATCATACCGACTAAATTCTAGAGGTAGGTAATCACGTAATTAAAAATTCGCCGTCACAGCAAACCTGCATACTCAGCGAATTTCTACATGCATATATGTTTCTCACAACTACATTAAGCCACTTACCAAGTTTCATAAAAATACAAAAATAAATAATTGATCTATTTATTTATTCTCTGTAAAAATAACATTAGTGCTGAGTACGCAGATTTTCTGCAAAAAGAAAAAGAAGAAATACTTTTTTTGCAATCATCAATATAACTCAACATGCAACATACTAAGTTTTATTAATTTATTTTCTTAATTGAGGGATGTATAAAACTTTACTATTTCTCCATAAGGATAACATTGGACAACGTACTGTGTTTAGCTCGTTGAATATATCTGCAACGGTTAGACGTAGGAATAACAATTTAAACACCAAAATTATTGTTTTGTAAGCTGAATTGATTGGTGAAAGCAAATGCGAAGTTTACATTAAAATGAACTGAGGAAAAGCCAAAAACATTTTTCCCATATGATTAACATTGGAGATTTTATGAGCGGGTTTTTTGGATTTTCTCGGCAACCACTTAACCTAGGTTAATGATTTAAAATACTATATTATTTGTTTTTTTTAATCTCTATATAATGCTCAAAATCATAATTGAGTTTTTTTTTTATGTTTAGATGAAAAATGCAAAAAACGAATTTTTGAAAATTTAAAACCCCCATAAATCCCCCTTTTCCAATTGTCAGATTTTTCTGGTTTTCGAACTTAAAGTCATAATTGTCACTTTACACATTTGAGCCATGTTTCATCAAAATTGGACGTTTTTTACTCAATTTATCGTGTTAACGGACACACACACACACACACACACACACACACACACACATATATATATAAATTTGAACAAAGAGTATTTTTGGCATCTGGGGACCTCAAAACAAAAAGTTATCATGGTCTCGGGCTTAAGTCTTACCATGAGACCAGCGGTAATAGCTTCTTACCTATAGGGGAAATTCGCTAAAAGATTTATCTCATACATTAACACTTTATATAGTTTGTAAAGAAAAGAAGGGATTCAACAGTTAGTTAACAACCCAACTTGTAGAAGATGCACGGCATTTTTATTCGCTGGAGCCCCTCTTTATTATTTATTCAGATGAGATTGAATAATCATATCATTAAAACCACACTGTTAAAGTTACCAGTGCAAAGAGCATCACAAAACATTGACCAGCTCATAGTTTTAACTGGATTTAGCATGGTAATTTTATATATGAGGATTTGTAAAAATTACTCTAAAACATACTGAAAGGCTATGTTTCAATGTGTTCAGAAACAGTACGTTACTCGTTGTATGTTTCTTTTGAAGATCATGTTAAAGCCACCAAGACCCAGCCTTTACCAAAGACCGTATCTAAGCTTTAATCATTCCTGGGATCTGTGAAAAAGAGTGATTCCTTATTTAAAGTCAAAATGTTTTCCATTACACAGGCTACTATATATATATAAATTTATATTCAGATACTTCCGTGCAGTGCAATACTCTTGTTAACGCTATATAATACGATCTATAAATCACTGAAATTATAGAAAACCATGAATTGTTAACAGCATTATAGATTAATTGTCACTTCAAGCTAAAGTAAATACTCATGTATTACTTTGAACTCTGTACGATGGAACATTGTCTGTAACAATGGATTATTTCGCTATTGGTATATAAAAGATAACAAGTTACTGAAGGACATTTCCGCTATCGTCCATTCCGCTTCCGCTACTTTTCCTAATACTAACACGTTGAACACTTTTGTAATAACTTTAATAATTAGTCGACCATGATAATGATGACTGGTCATGACCACTTGGCAAGTTTTGCTTCCAAAGATGATAAATATACATCTCATGGAAACAAAAAAAGCCCATTGGTCATGACGGATGTTCCTGTAGTTTTCTTGATGTTGAATATGAGTTGTTAAGTTTCAGTGTTTTAACAGCAGATATCCTTGACTGCAGAGTGAAAGAGGGAGGGTAGTTAAACCGTGTTATCGTTGAACATCCGTCCTTTACCCATTTAGATGACCAGACTGACATATAACATTTTCGGATGGTGTCGCATTGATCTGCAACAATTAATTTTGATTGCAGTGGTAGATTTGATTAATATAGTAATAGACCATGAAGTATAGTCAAATAAGTTCAAAATATGCTTAAACCAGATTCATTATAAATTAATGAGTATAGAATGTATATCGGAATCAATCATAAGCACGACAAGAAGCTCAGGCCTTCAAGCACAAAGGATTTTGAATTTCTACCTGCTTCTCTAATAAGACCAGAAATAACTGTTGGTTATTGTAGACTGTAACAGGTATTCGATTTTTTACCTTCTCCTCCAATTAGACTAATGTTAACTACTACCTCTTGTAGACGGATTTTTCTTTACCACCTGCTCCACCAATATAACAAATGATAACTATTACCCCTTAATTATCTGTCTAAATTCAATTCGATTTTGTAAACTGGAAGTAAATTGCCATTATTAATTACTCTGCACGATATTCACTTTGTAAAGAAGAGATGATTTTATAGTATAATAAGTCAAAGACAAATTCAAAGTTAACTATGGATTCAATTCAATTTGATTCACTCTGAAATCGCTACGCCTTTCAAATACTGATACAGTACACGCTCCTGTGATGATATGTTGAAGATGATGAATGGTCAAGGCAAAGTAGTAGATTTTGTTTGTTAGATGATAAATTTACAAATCACCAAAGAAACAAACAAATCCGGCAGTCTTGATGTAATGTTTTGCAGTTTACCTTATGTAGATTTGTTGAGGTCTGGTAGAAGTGTCTTGAAGGTGTTTAATTCCTCTCATTGTTTGGCAGTGTGTCAGTAGAGATGTTGGTAGGCCACATATGATAACTGGACCACAGAGTGAAAGAGGGAGACGGTGCAACTGACATATAGTTAAACCCCCTCCCCTCTTTCACACTGAATTCCAAAAAGCCATACAATGTCTTCAGTTGCTGTCTAACATAACAGTACAAATCCATTTTAACTGCAGTGATGGATCTAATTTATGTCTCATGGATGGCTTGGCATAATGGACGAAAAAATCTAGTATTTACGTCGAAACAATTTTTAGAATGAAAACACTGAATTTTGTGTGTTCCGTTAACATTCGTAAAGTTTTATTTTTCGATCCGCTGCTGCCATCTACTGTTTACTCTATCCCGTCCCCAATCCACCACTGTTTACATTAATAAATGCTCTTCCTCTAAAATAATAATATATCTTATTCATACATTTGTATAACAAATAACCACTAAAGAAAAACATATATTTAATTTCTTATATGCTAATTTGAATTTGTTTGGTAGTTATAAAAAGCAGGATAAAAATCGAACAAAATTAGTATTTGTTATTAGTAATTATTGCTCTCTCACTGATTATCATAAGCACAATACAAACCTCATTCCATTAAAAAACGCAATTTATATTTAGACTACAGCAAAATAATGACTACATTAAATAATAAAAAGTCTATGTTTCAGAATACTTACCTAAGACTACATGTTTAAAAAAGGGAAGGCTTCTACATTACCAAAAATTGTCCAAAAAGGCTTTCCAGTTCGAACGGTTAATTATATGAAAAACATGTTTTTAGTTACGACTCTTGGCGATTCTATTCCTCTCACTTAAGCTAATTGAAGAGAATTATTGGTTTAAATCTGCATGTTAACTAAACCTGTTAACCTTTTAACCAATACGTAACAATCACATATTCTCGACAATACTTTAAGTCGGTATGTTCGTATTTAACAATCCTTTTGAATTAAAAATAAGCTATTTGAATTAATTTTTTTAAACCTTACACTTATTTAATAAAATAATGTTTACCTGAATTCAAACAATAGCCAACTTATGAGTTGTCATATTAATATATTTTTCTCAGAAACAATATACTAATACATCATATTCTGTAACTATAATACAAATTTTGTTAGTATATATATACTCTATTAATCATGACAAAAACATTACTGAAGAATATTAATTAACTAATATACCAACGATAAAAATAAATAGATTGTGGACTGCCATCTACTGCATGAACGTAAGCCAAGCCTACTTTCATTTCAATTTATATTACAGCGATTACACATTATAAATATGTTTTACAATTAAACATCGTAGTGATTATAGGGATGGTTCTAAAGAATAGTGAAGCGTATTAAAATACAAAACAGTATATATTTTACTAAGATTATAATGATAAAATACAAATATGTCAATATTATACGATTTATGTATGAGTATCAAAACAGTTTTACAGACGACCTAAGACAAATAGATGATTACAAGTTATAAATATTTGTATGGTTCTAAGAATAAAATTAGATGAATGATAATTACACGTCGAGGTTACAAATTAAATTTAAATTAATTTTAATGGATGTCATGTTGATAAAAACAAAACATATAATTCTAATTTGAATCTATCCAGACCTGAAAATTATTAAATGGTGTATTTTACCAAAGGAACAATTTTCTAATACACCATAGATGATTGTTATAGACAAACTACATAATAACCAAGTATGACGTGAAATATTTTTGTCATCGATATTCCTGAGGAATCCTTTCATGTTCAGCTAACGGTGATGGTTGATAACTGATTTCAGTGGGATAGTACGGATATTAAACTCTTTCAGTATATCACTACTTAACTAAAAATAACCACAGCCCAGTGCTAACCACAGAAATGGTGTTATGAACTAGCACTACAAGTCTTCTTCATTCTCTCCCACCACGAGGCCTTCTCCATTCTCCCAGCTGGTTGGACAATACAGCAGATGAGTTCGAGGAAGGTCTCGTTGCAGAGATGAATGCGAGTATCACACGTCAGGATTACGTGCTTGGTGCAAGTAATTAAAGTACCAATTACATAATATCTTATCAACCAAAGAATACCAACTTGCCACATTTTTAATTACTTAACATTTTTGAGGTCAAATATTAAAACAGTCGAGGGACTGGAATATACTACGGACGTAGTTTTGGCCTTTCCACATCCCTAGTGTTGGCCTTCCTAGTCAGGGCCCGATTTGGATAGCCTCAGACACTTCCTTACAGACCCCCCTCGGTATAAAAAGCTCGCAACCATCCAGCTTTTGCACTCACATGGAATTTTTGAGGAAAGCCAACCGAAAAAAAGAAGGCAAGCACAAAAAATAAATATGAGCGATATACTGCGAGCTAAGACCTAAGATGTAACGATATTATAACACTAATGCAACATGAAACAATAGTTTTAACTGGAAATAACAGTAAGAAATAGTTAATTATACTGTAACAACCTATTAATAGAAAATAATAAATATTAAAATTTAACACTCGCAACAATAAATGTTTGTAAATTATGTAAAATTGTACATTATTTTGGAAATAAATATCTTGAATATTGAATTTATATAATTTTATAACACTAAAAGTGTCATTCTCACTATTATGGTACGGCTCTAAATACAGTATCGTAAATGTTGTAAGCAAAACAACACGGTGTAGATAAACAATAAATTAGGATAATTTACCAGTTATTGGTAATAAAATGAAATTTAAATTTGTAGACATCGAAATAATGAAAGTGTAGGTTGTTGTAGACAAACAATTATCTTCCATGCCATACAAGCAAGGTATAAGACACACTTCATAAAAACCAAGCATGAGATAAGATTATTGAATTGTTCAGCATAACGGAAAGGGTTCAGTGTAATCCCCTAGTTAAAAGTGTGGAGTGTTGTAAAGGAACAATTTCTACCACGCGTATAACGTAAGCCTGATATGGACATACTATATGACAGAAAGGTATGGCATAAACAATTATTGTAATTACAATTCTTAAGACGAAGTCAGTGTCATTCCTAGGTTGAAAGTGCAATATGTTGTAGAAGAGCAATGTCCTTCCATGTCATAGAAGGCTGTTATAGACACACCACATAACAGCCAAATAGGACATAAAAGCATATTGCTTTTGGTGTTCCTGAGGAGGCCTTCAAAATATCTTCATTTTGATGTCTTCATTGCTATCACACTCTTCACCACTAGACCTTTGCCAAGCTCATTGCTGACTGGACAATACAGCAAAAGAGCATGCCAAAGACCAGGTGGTGGAGGTGACCACGACACATGACGTCTTTACACAATCAAAGGACATCTCGCAGGATGCAAGTGGGGAACTGATGACAATAGTCTCTTATAGGCACCTTACACACTCATAGGAGCGTTAGACTTGCTAAAGATTTTACTCGACGCTGGTCTCAGGGTGCTTCTCGATAAACCTTTATTACTAGATAAGTCACATAATAGATACAAGTGATATATATATCGGTAACGTTTTCATATTATCTCAGTGGTTTTTCAATAAACAACAGAATATAGATGCAAATTCACAAACTACTCACTTTATAATAGTAATAAATATATGCTTTTTAATTCGTTATAACCCATTACACATATCTATAGACATGTAACCAAAGAAACGTTGAATACAGACTTAAGTATATAATTACTACAACCATAAATATTAACAGCTTCGGGTGCCAATTTAGTATACTTATGCTAACTAACAAACCAAAATGTGATTAACCTATAAGTTAACTTATTTTAAATATATTACAAGAACTTGATTGTACTTTCATTCACCTGACATGATTTAAATTCAGTTTTGCACGTTACCAAACCGTACTTTTTTTATTGTTTGCTATGTAAAAAAGAACAATCTTTTATCATAACTAGTTTTGTTTTTTTCAATGTAAAAGTATGTTTCCTTTATTTTAATTTAGTATAAACTTTTTATGTTTATCAAATCATCCTTTTATGGTTTTTTTCGAAAACTTTAAAAACAACTTTTATTTTATGAAGCTTTTTAACTTAAAACTATGTATATTGACGACGCATGTAAGTCAGTAATCTGACCAGGGTAACCTATTTCAACACTTTAAAAAAATTACTAACAAAATTAACTGATTTTTTAAACAGTACCACAAATTTTATAAGAAATGATTATTGAGGTTCTATAGATTAACGATCTACAAATTATACTTAATACAATACATTTTTATATCTTAAAGATCTTAGAAAGCAATAACTACAGAATGGAAGAATAGGATGGTTCCAATAAACGTCCAAGGTGTGGATTGTATAGGAAAATATTCTAAAATTTCCCAGAAGATGAAGACAAATCAAATAACAACCAGGGTAGTTAGTTGTAAACTTAAAACAATATGGTCATCCCAAATATTTACAAAAACGTTTAAAGTGTGTATTAATGTAGACTAACAATATTGTCGGACCTCGACGGCTCTCTGACTGGTCTATACTAGTACAGCGGTCGACATTGGGTACAACAAAATTAAGCTGTCAGAGTTTTTGTAAGTCTTTTGGCCATTCAGTGTCACCAACTTCCCTTCCTTGGTTCTTCCTTGTCTCTTCTTGACTCACAGTTGAGCCTGGATACCCAGTCTTCCAAGTCCTGGAGGTAGTAGTGGATCTTCCTTGCAGCCTGGAAGGAAGGGCCCTTACTCGACGGTCTCTGGGAACTCGACGGCTGAGGGACGAACCACCCTGGAGTCACCCGACCCCTGAGAGATTGGAGGCTCTTGCGATGGCGGACAGTATCTTTTATACTTACGGGGACGTCGGGATCGAGGGCGAATCGTCCTGAGGTTCTGTCATCCTCAGAGCCCGGGAGCTAGGTAAGGTTATCTCTCCCTTTCGGGAGTGAGGAAGGCTGATCCCGTCCTACCACCTTTCCCGTCCCTCTTTTCTCTCTTTCCGGTGGCTGCATAATATCCCAAAGGGAGACATGCCTAGGCGGCTAGGCCGGGGCCTCCTAATCCCCCCATAAACAAACATCAAACAAACAATATTGTCAATATCATACAAGATTGCAATTGAGGCAGCGCATAACAGAGGTAAGCAAGACGTAAACAATTTATTTGTTTGGAATCCCTAGTGAATCTTTCGTTTGTGCCTTAGGTGTAGGTGATATCAGCGTCATTCCTTACTAGGAATCATGGACTGTTGTAGAGGAACAATATTCATCCATGCAGTACAAGCTAAGTATGCACACACTTCATGACAAACCAGTATTACGTGAAAGATTATTGTCATTGCCATTGCTATTCCTAGATCATCCTCATCATGGGCTCAGCTAAAGACATAATCAACAGTATTCCTTGGACAGTCATAGAGGAACACTATTCTTCCATGTCATAGAAGTCTGTCATGAGCGCTCCGCACAACATCCAGGTATGACATACAAGTTTATTGTTAATGGTGTGCCCTTCATATGTCACCATTGCTCTCTCTCACTGTCCATCATTACACTGGCACTGCCAAACTCTGAGATGGCTAGCTAAACAGTACATCAGAAGAGTTTGGCAAAGGCCCGGTGGTAGAAGGTATCAATGCGTCTTCACACTCCGGTAGATATTGTAGAAGACATGGAACTCAGCTGAAGATGTTGATGTAGCCAGCGTCACAGCTCAGTTATCATGTTACCAACTGATTGTTAATAGTTTGCAACATGAAAACCAAGCCGAGACAGATGACTTTGACACAGTTTAGCTTAGAGTAATAGACATTTGTTTTAACAAGAAATATACAGTGTTATTACATAAACGTGCAATAAAACATTTAAATGATGCTGGCTATAAGTAAAAGGTATCATAGTTTCAAGAAATCTTAGAATAGTTAGGTAAAATATATTAAAATAGCTAACTCATTTGATTCGTTACTGTTGCTGTACTATGTACAGTTTCATTCTACAGTGACATAAAATCACTAAATCGTAAAGTTTAATAAACTTATATCACCTTGCTTACTTTTGTACTTATTTTTTTAAGTTGTATATTACATGTGTAGATGATAGTTTTTTTTTAATAAACGTATGGTTGCAAAAATATATATATCATCTATATGTATGGATAAACTGAAAGGCTGTTATTGATAATGGTGATCTGAAAAGGTTTTAACCTTACATTCCCTCCCCCATTTTTATGATATTTTAACAGGCAAAACATGATATTTATAGTCTTATTAATGTCTGTTAACTAAGTATTTCAGAATATAATATATTAAAAGGGGAAGATTCTATTAAACATATAAACAAATACACTTTTATGTATACTGTTAAAATAAATTAAAACTGTCCTAAGCCTAGGTCACTTTAAGGGGGGCTCCAGTTCTTTGCGTCTACCTGCTTCTCGAATAAAAAATACCAATCTTAACTTTCAATGTCCGTCACTTCCATATAACTCTATTAGAATTGTATCGTCCCTCCTCAACGCATCATCCGAAATTGACGATTTTTGGATCATTTTAAGGAGCAAAAAAATACCTAGCGATTTCAGGGATAAGAATTTCATAAGGTGTTTTTCATTCATTAAAATGAGCCATATATCAAATATATCGATTAAATCTTTGAGGAGGGACGGACTTTGAAAGTTAGCATTGGACTTTTGGGGAAGCAGGTAGGAAGTAGAAACACGAAAAGTTTCGCGACTGGAGCGCAATCCAGGAATATCGAACAGCCAACTGTATTCTAGTTCAACGGTAAAGAGCGATAACACCTATCTGGCCTTAATATCAAAGAAATCTGTTGTAATTTATCTTCTGTGGTGTAGTAGTTATTATACTTGACTATAAACCAGGTAATAAAGTGTGAAGGCTTTTTATAAACACAAGGATAAAACCTAAAATGCACAATCAATACATCAAAGAACATAATATCATAACCAATTGTTAAATGATATTGAGGGAAGTCTGTTTTGGGACTGTTAAGCAAAAAATTAATTCGAAAGAGATAACATGCATATACATGTACAAAGGCAAACCTGCACGTTTCAAGTTCGTATACAAATAGCCGATGAATGCATTTGCTTTCGTTTACCCCGAAATTGTCACCTTTTAGTACTGAAACAGTACACACTTCTGTCATGATATGTTTATGATGGTATCTAGTCTTCGTGGCAAGTTTTGTTCCAAAATAAAATATATCAACACCTAACAAAACAAGCTCGTTGTGCCTAGATGGCCGATTTAGATGATGAACTGGCCATGACAACTTGGCAAGTTTTGTTACTTTAGATGCTAAATTTTAACTCATCAAATAAACAAAACAAGCCCGTTGGTCATGATGTAAGGTCTTGTAGTTTACGTGATGTAGAAGATGATAGAAGATGATTTAGCGAGGTCTGGTAGAAGTGTCGTGGAGGCCTTTCGATGTTGCCCTTTTTTGACAGTGCGTCAGTTGAGATGTCGATTGTCCACAGATGATAACTTGAACTGCAGAGTGAAAGAGGGGGACAGTGAAACTGACCTATCGTTTAACTTCCTCCCCTCTTTCACTCTGAAGTCCAAAAAGTCACATTCTCTTCGGTTGCCGTCTAATTGAAAAGTACAAACAATTTTAACTGCAGTGATGGATTTTTTTTATGGTTTAAATGGAAATATATAGCTTTGACATTATACATGAAAAGAACCAGTATTTACGGTAACATGAGTTTGAATTTCAGCATTGAATTTTGTGTTTGCCGATAACATTCGTAAGATTTGCCTACCCGCTTCTTCTCAACTGTTAACTCCCGAAAAACATCATGGCGACATTAACTTACTCATGACGACCCATACATACTCTAGTCTGCGTTCACCGCGCAGTGCGGAGCACTCATAAAGCCATGTTATTCAAACGGCAGTTGTTCGAGAGGTACTAGCTGAAGCTTTCGGCTGAAGAGGGCCCAAGGGCCCAATACATAACAGCCTCGGTGGGCCAGGGAACTTCCCGCCCGCCCGTTTTGTATTTAATCAAGTTGTATTACACTTTGTATCACTCTTTCTCAATAGGCTACTTTTATCATGAACAACAGATAACACACAATCGGTCTTACTTATTATAATTACAAAAACTAATTGAAACTACTTAAGTGCCTTTACCCGGGAGCAATCATGAGGAACACTGGTCAGGTACAGTACGTTGCACGAGTGAAAAACCAGGCCGTCCTTAGGCCCAATGTTAAATAAAATTAACACTAGTCCTATCGGCAGCCTGGTATTCCCTCGTGTAGTAACAAGGCTATATCCCGCAGGACCTCTACTCTGCTGCAGGTGAATGTGGAATAGAGTATAGCGCAGTCTTGAACAATAATACTTTGCTAAAAATCCACCACTGCTCACATAAATTAATACATGTTCTATATAGTTATGCCCAACTTGCAACTTGTTTATAGTTTATGATTAAAAACACTAAAGTTTAACATTTATCTGCTATTTTATTGGGATTTGCTTTGTTCTCTCTAAAAGTTAAAGAATGGATATTCACTCTTTCAGACTGATATTTTCACTCGAGAGATAAAATCCATCTATATCCTTTTAGAGTGATCGTTCAATCTTTAGAAAAATGAACTGTACTCATCCTGTAAACAAACGAAAGATTCCACTTATTGGAAGAGTGGAACCAGTTAATTTGAGAGTTTAATTTATTAATTTAAAGAATGAAAATGTAGTATTGTTGTCTTATGAAAGAGTATCCATTTATTAAAATACCAAAAAACAACTATCTTGGAATTAAAATAATCCTTTGAATAGGTGAAAATAGTTTTTTAAGTGAGTGAGGTCCATAAAACTCAGTCATTGAAATAAGTGAATATGGCTATTAGAGAGTTCTTGGTTAGGAAAAGAAGATAAGTTAATTAAAATACATTTTTCCAAATATAATTTCACTATTATATTAGAAACTTAACATTTATTGGTAGAAATAGCCTATAGGTGTCAACTTTTAATTTCAAATCAAAATTTGACACCTATAGGCTAAATCTACCAATAAATTTCTAATATAATTAACAAGATTCTAATATAATTAATACCCCCGCACCAGCAAACCTGCGTACTCAGCGAATTTCCAATGAATATATGAATATATATGAATCTTAATACCACATAAATTCACATACCAAGTTTCATCAATATACATTCATAAATAAACGATTTATGACTGTTTAATTATTCTCCATAAGAACAACATGGTGGCTGAGTATGCAGGGTTGCTGAAGCAAGAAATACAAAAAATTGGATGTTATACAAATATCAATATAACTCAAGAAGGTAAAGCCACATACCAAATTTTATTAATTTATGTTCATAATTAAGGGAGATAACACGTTACTTATTCTCCATAAGAATAACATGGGGCTGAGTACGCAGGTTTGCTGCTACGGGAAATATCGGCCAAAAAATCGTTTTAGTGCAAATATCAATAGACCACAACGATATGAAGCAATATACCAAGTTTCATCAGGATAAGTTGATAAATAAGCGAGATATACAATTTTTCTTATTCTCCATAATAATAACATTGGACAAAGTACTGTGTTTAGCACTTTCAATATCTCTGTAACCATTTGACGTAGAGCAATGATCAAAACACCAAATTGTGCGTCTCTTTAAGCTGATGCCAATAAAAAAACTCATATTTGACTTTTTCAAAAATTATATGTAAAAACTAAAAAAAGCCATTGTTGGGGTACAAACCCCCCCCCCCCAAAAAAAATACCCCTTTGCAAAGGTCGATCTTTCTGGTTTTCGAACTTAGTTATAAATGCTGCTTTACACGTTTATACCACATTTCGTAAAAATCAGACAATTTTTACGAGATTTATTGTGCTCACGGACACGTAATATATACAGTTTTGAACGAATGGTGTTTTTGGCATCTGGGGACCTCAAAACGAAAAGTTATCATGGTCCCGGGCCTAGGTCTTCCCATGCCGACTATGGTAATAGTTTCTTCCCTATAGGATAAATTCGCTAAAAAGGCTTCAGCAAATACAAATAAAAAAAATAATTTCACTAGTTGTTAGTTTAACTGATATATTTAATGGTGCCGTTTTCTTATTCAGTATCGGTTATAGTGTAGTGGTGATGCTTATAAACTTCAACAACTGATAAATCATAATTTCTAAAAAATACGAGCAAGGCTTGAATTTAATAAGCTATACAAGGCGAATCATAATGTAGGCATAGCTTAGATATTACCACAGAGAAAGAATAGATATACCTGCTTTATATTTCTATGCCTAAAGTACTAACCTACTTAGTTAGTCCTTACTGCGGATCTGAAAAACAATCAGCCAATGTTCTATAACCGATACTGCAAATCAGAATACGGGACCGTTTAAATATATCAGTTAAACTGAGAGCTAGTGAAAATAACAACACTATTTATTTAAAGCGCTTGATTTTCATTAACATGCATTGGATTTCTTAGACCTTCACCAAGACCAAACATAACAAAACCAACATGGAGGAACTTCGTTCTTATTCCTGCTTAGGGATACCCCGAAGTCACTCGAACGAATGAGTGGACTAACTCTTTTATAAAACGTTTAGATAGTCATAAACTGAAAGAGTAAACAACTCTTTTTTAACCAAAAACATGTTTACTTTCGTTTAAAATATGATATTTTGTAATTTGGTGAGGATGGGTATTCATTCTTTCGGAGTGAATACCTAATTCACTCTGACAAATAAACGTTTTTCACTCTTTGTATTTTAACGTGTTGACAAGGCAAACCTGCAAGTTACAAGTTAACTCGCGCTCCACCAATTTGGAAGTGAATTGCAATTTAAATTGAACGTAATAACTTCAGTATTACTTCCTATATTGTATTTACTCTGTAAAATATATACAGGGTGTTTATAAAACTTTACAAGTTTATTGTTCTCCCATTCATGTTTCATGGGACATATAAGTTTCCTAATGCCACCACGTGAAAGAGTGGCTCAAAAAGTTGTAATCAGCAGGCAGTTTAATCAGCTGATTTGTTTATATTGTTGCCTGGTAAACAAAAACAAATAACTGAAAAGTCTCAATAGAATCGCAATGAACGCTCGTGTTAAAGCACAGTGTGTGGAGTGGTTTATTGAAACAAACCCTGATGTTGCTGTTCAGCGGAGATTTCGAACGAGATGATTTTGCTCTAACCCAATTAGAAGAATTGCAGCCAAATTTTGCCATATGTTTTAACAGGACGGTGCTCCCCCATGTTGGTGTGTGTTTGTTTGGTTGAAACATTCCCAAACCTTTGGATTGGCCGTGATAGGCCAATATCTAGGTCTCCTAGGTCAGATATTGCCCCAAGTGTTTTTTTTTTTTTTTTTTTTTTTGGAGTTGTGCCAAGGATCAGGTGTATTCCAATAAAGGAAACCCCAAAGAAGAACTGAGAGAAAGAATCAGGGGAGCGTTTCCTGAAATTGATGATCATATGTTACGTCATTTTTGGGCTGAACTGGAATATAGACTTTATTATTAGCGTGCAAATAATTGGAATCATATTGAAACTAGGAAAACTCCTTAATATGTCACAAAACTTGAGAAAATTGCTTATATTTTTGTTGTAATTTTATAACGTTATGTGAGAAAACAAATTTGTTGTGTTTGTTTTAAGTTATAACGTTGTTTTAGAAACACCCTGTAATATACTACACGGAGAAGATTTTGCTAGTCCACTTAGAAATTACACAAACTTACCGACAAATATTAACAAATACTAAAACAACGAAAGGTGTTGAAGCTTGTGATGACAAAGGAGGCGATCATCATGATGCGATGACCACAATGATGATGACTGGTCATGACCACGTAGCTTGTTTTGCTTCCGGTGATGACAAAGCTGCACCTCGTGGAAACAAAACAAGTCCTTTGGACATGATACAAGTTCTTGTAGTATTCGTGATGGAAAGAAAGGTCATAGTACACCGAGTTGATTATTTTTCATGACCAACTGGCAAGTTTTGCCTCCGGATAAAAATTGATCTACATTTTATCATGGACACAAAACAAGCCTGTAGGTCATGACCAAAGTTCTTGTAGTTTCCTTATGTAGAAGATGAGCTGTTCCAAGTCTGATAGAGCAGTCGTCGCGGTCTTGCACTCTTCTCCGTCTTCCATGCTGTAAACCCTAAAATCCCGACTATAATTAAGACAAATAACGTAACGTTCTTGAGCCCTAAGATGCCCTAAATAAACTTTAAAACTATTAATTTTTAATTCGCCCAACTGCATTGGTCTGAGCAAATGGATGATAGATTAACTAGAAATCTATTATGAGATTGTCCAGTTTAGCCTGTCTAATGTTCAATCGCTGTATATTGTATTATATATACACATAGTTTAGCTATAGCGGTTTTTGCAATTTCTCTCTACAATATATTTCGTCTGTTTTCAAAACTGCTATCAATAAATAACAGATTAAACTTCACAAAATGCATTAGTGATTTTCCATTTAAGCTCTATTTATGAATGAAACTAAAAGGAATGATATTAAAGAAAGGCTTCTAGAATCATAACATTTCTAAAAGAAGTTCTGGTATCTTTAGGTATATTTATAAATGGCTATGGCATCTTTTGATAAGACATTTATCGTCGTATGACCTGCAAAGACAACTGTGCAATTATAATTATTTCATGTTTCCTTAGTTAAGATATGGCATTATAATTTTGGAACACAAAATTTAAACAAATATTTACTCTAAATAAGAAGGTACGAGGTAAGTATTCAACATAAAAAATATAGTTCCAAAGATATATAAATATCAAACCAAATTCGTATATATTTTTCCGAAAACCAACAATATTTTCCTAACGAAGTACTCAAACTTTGGCTCTCCAAATATCATGTGTTCATACAACATGCGGAATAATAGCGATTGGTCCTCACCATACAAAATACAAAATATTACAAAATATTATAGAATATTTGGTAGTCAAATTATAAAATTAAACTAAAAAGATATAAAAAAACAAGACAGATATAAGGATTTTACTAGAATACCTTCCGATATAGATCTACATTTTCAGAACTGTGTCCGTAATTTGTAACGGAAATGATTACACAAAGCATCTTTTTTTATCTCTTACCCTTCGTTAAAAAAAACGATAGATCTTTTTGAAATATTAAAGGGTTTCATGAACTTAATTTGCATCTATGGTTATATATAAGCTTAAAATTTAAAGGATAAAATATTTATTGTATTTTCAATCCATATAAACGTTGATGGTTTGCAAATGTATAAAATACAATATACAAAAATACAAAATTCCACCCGAATCGAGCAACAAATCCCCAAAACAAAGTTTGGATGGTCTTCGAAAGTGTATGGTTAATTTTATAACTGTTATTTTATTTTAGACTTACTTGTTACAAATCATTATTACATAATTTACGTCGTAATACTGGTTGTAATATGGTTTTTTACAACTAATATATAATTACAAAGACTACGGCAAGCATATAGTAAGCAGTAAATAAAACTCTTAACATAATGAAAAAGTGGATTACTAAACAAATGTACATCATTGAAATTAAATTAACAATAACAACTGAGAAATCTATACAATTCATTTTACAGATAAAACATTTTGTTGTTAAAAACTGGACATTTGTATTATAAGATTTTAAAAAGGTCGTAAAGGAAATCAACATCAGGAGAATAATCGTACATCATAAATTTACAGCTTTAGTACTATATTGAGAATGTATGTGAAAAAAATGACTTAGAAAATAACTGATTTTGAAAAATTCTTAATTAGAGTTACATCAATAGTGAAAAGTTTTAAACAATCGGAAACATCTACAATATTGTTCAGTAATTTTTAGAGAGTACAAAAGCATAGGCCAATTTCGTCCCCAATCTCTTTGACATCAAGCCAAAACAAGATGCACAAGCGAATACCCAAAATATGCTACTCATAATATCCGAATGTGGATCGCTAAACGAATCAATGAAGACAACTTTGATTGATGAATATTTTTGAAGACTCGAGGATATTGTTATCGAAATCCCTCCCCAAAGTGTATAATTGGATAATTGAACGAAGTGAAATTTATCCTTATACACACCTTTACTGCTTAGACTGGTAAGAGAATCAACTCAACTGGCGTGTCTGTGACCAAAATAACTCGAGAACGCCTCCACAGTTAAACTTAAAATTTTTCAGATAAACTTAACAGGTCAAAATCTCGGTCGAGTTCGTTATTCAGATAATTTCTTTCAGTATTAATAAAATTATCTTAAAACCAAATTTATTTTTTTCTCCATAAGAATAACGTTGGAAGCCATTTTAGTGGTACTTGAATCGTTAATATTTAGCCGACGTCTATGTTTCAACCACAGAGTAACAATAGTTAGTTTACTAGAGTATACTTTGTTATACTGGATAACAAAAGTTTTTTTACCAACAAAAAGACACACAAGAGAGATAAATCGAAGTATAATTTTAAGTTGTGAGCATATTTATTATTTTATAAAATTATTAAGTGTGCGTTTTAAAAAAATATCCATACATTTAATATTTCCTTAGTATGCCTACTCTGTGTAAAAATATCGTCAGTCGTCGGAGGCGATGATTGTATCAGTGGCACTGTGGCAGACGACGCGTGTGACAGATCGAAAAACTCAAATAACTTTTCAAAATAGATGACTGTAGATACTAAGATATTAACTTAACTTATAAAATAGTTTGTTTTATTACATTGTCTTAGACAATTGGTAATAATATTGTGATTGTCATGTGTAATAAGTATTCAAAGCCTCCATTTGTCTAGAAAGCTTTGATGAAGTTAGTCACAGTAAGCGAACAACCTTAAAATTTATTTTGTAGTACAATTATTTGCTAGGTTATATTTTCACTAAATTAATAATAAAAATGGTCTACACTAACTAAAATACATTACCAGTAATGTAGTAGGTAACCACAATAAAAGCTATAGATTATTCTAACCAAACAGCCTTTTCGGAAGGTTATCTTGAATGATTTGACATAGCCTAGGGTTGGATTACAGTAAGAGTAAGCCGACATTAAACTGGTAATACAACTGTTGTAAAATACTTTAAACACATTACCAGGAATGTTGTAGCGAACCAAAACAAAAGCTTTAAACTATTCTAACCAAACTAAGCCTTTTATACAGGTTATCTGAAATGATTTGACATATCCTAGGTTTGGATTGTAGTGAGCTGTTTTCATCATAAACTTGGACCTATGGCTATAAAATGTAGGCATATACACTTAAGCTACTTGCCATTTTAGAAGTTTCATGTACAGACTTGGACCAACCCATGTTTATAGCATTTAATTTCATGATAGCCTAGACTATTGAAACAATATATTGAAATCTCATTTTGTAAAATACAACTGTTGTAAAATACTTTAAACACATTACCAGGAATGTTGTAGCGAACCAAAACAAAAGCTTTAATCTATTCTAACCAAACTAAGCCTTTTATACAGGTTATCTGAAATGATTTGACATATCCTAGGTTTGGATTATAGTGAGCTGTTTTCATCATAAACTTGGACCTATGGCTATAAAATGTAGGCATATACACTTAGGCTACTTGCCATTTTAGAAGTTTCATGTACGGGCTTGGACCAACCCACGTTTATAGCATTTAATTTCATGATAGCCTAGGCTATTGAAACAATATATTGAAATCTCATTTTGTCATCTAAATAACTGGACCTGACGACTTATTGTTAATCCTTAAGGATATTTTGACTTGGCCTATAGAAGCCTAGGCTATTGAAACAATATATTGAAATCTCATTTTGTCATCTAAATAACTGGACCTGACGACTTATTGTTAATCCTTAAGATATTTTGACTTGGCCTATAGAAATTGTTAACATTAGTTCATTTAGGAAACTCGCTGTTCTCTTAAAAGTTAAATTAACCACACTGCTAAAGTCACTGCTTAGCCCAAAATACTCTGTTTGTTCTAAGATAACGCACCCATGCCAATCCTAACAACAAACCATGCCTGAAATCTTAATTTTATTTTAAAAATAAATAAATTTACGGATTTATACAACATTTACTTTGATAAAAACAAGTGATAAATGTATGAATGTTTTTCTACAGATAAAATGTTGGATCGGCGCCGGGATCCGAACCTGCGACCTTTCGCTTAAAGAGCCAGTGCTATCTATACCCACTCAGCTACCGCGATAAGTGTTTCTTAGGATAGTGTGTGAGGGCTCTGACATGAGTATAAATGTAGTTACTACGGAAATATTATCTGTAATAAATACCATATAAGGAATACGTAAAGAATAAATTATTTTCTGGTCGTTTCATCCTCAATGTTATCGTGATTTTGAGAAAATGCTGCACTGTTATAATTCATCACCACGGCCAATTAAATAGGAATATTTTTACAAAAGCAAATCAAACATAATTTTTACGAAACTTTGTTGTTTAGCATAGGAAAACATTGCTTAATACTGTATAAATATTCTTCACAATTAAACTAATACTCTCACTAATGATGAGTAATTTATGTATATTTATATATAATTATATATATTTTAATAATCTGTAAAGATTGCAACATTGAAACGATTTCTAATCATTTGGAATTAATAAACAACAATGGTGTCAAGACAACAAATATACCCAATTATGAATAAGTGAAATTATTGTATCTATGACTGCCGAATAGGAAGTAGGGGGACACTTATTCTTTGCAGTGGCGTAGCCAGAAATATTAAAATATTTTTCGGGAGGAGGACATAGTAACTAGGGGAAGGGGTAGGGGAGGAGTAAAGGCCCTCTTTAAACAAACTTGATTACTTACATTACTAACAAAACATTACTTGTCCAAACTCTAGACTTGAGGTCTACCCTACGGAAAAATCTGCGCCGGCGCGTGAAAATACATAGTTAAGATAGGAAAACGGAGCTTTGAGGAGGTCCGCAGGATCCCTGTTTGTGGCTATGATAATTATGTTATAACGTACTATAAACGGGATTTGACAGAAGAAAGTTAATTCTACTCATGCTGCTCAAATTTAGAATTTCAAAATAATATTTCTGTCTTAAGTCGTTGCAGTTTGAAAAAGCTCATGTTTGTACATTACAAGGGCTTGTAAATGCAACTCAATTAAAAAAAATAAAAAGTAAAAACGGACATTTGTAGATAATGTTTTCCTTTTTAATAATATACTTTTACTTTAATTAAAGGGTTTATGTAGCAGCTGTAAAGAGGGATCCTACAAACCCTTTCCTAGCGCTGCGCGGAAGGGGTAGGCCGGAGCCTTAAAAGGGAAAACTAACCCTGCAACTAAATCAGTGATTGCACCCATGACATTTATCGTTCATAGGGACAGACAATACAACTAAGCACCGCGCATCAACTACACAGTTCTAACCTCAAATGTACAATGGAAAAAGGAGTCTGTAAACTTAGCAGAAACAATTTAAATACAACAAATTTATTTATATGTCAGCTACACGTTGTAACCTAACACAGCTATCTTGACTAACAAAACACAATCAAAATACAAGAATACATTGTACAGCAAACAAAACCAAAAAAAAACCACAACAAATATAAAAAACCGGCAGTTTTTCTTTTACAGATTAATAAATAAATAATCTCTTAAAAACACAAAATAATGAATAATAAATCTGATCTACTCCACATAATCCCAGTCTTGGTGACTTAATTAACATATATTAACATATATTAATGAGACCTGGTATGGTTGGGGTTTACTGATATTTACACACAAACCGCATACTCAGGAGCTATAATATTATTCTTATGGAGCGTAAGAAACATGAGATATCTTGCTTCTTTATCAACATAAATTGGTAAAACTTGATATGTTACTTCATCTGGTAGTGATCCATTGGTATTTACATAAAAACCTGATTTTTGTTGTCCTTGATGTAGCAAATCTGTATACTCAGTCCTAATGTTTTTCTTAAGGAGAATAAATAAAATGTCATATCTCGCTTATTTATGAATATGCTTTGACGAATGTTGGTAAGTGGCTTCACGATGTAGTGAAGTGCCATTTGAAATTCGCTGCGTATTTTTCGCTACAGTGGCAGTTTGAATCTCCGGTCCGATTCATGGCAGCCCCGGCGGCGATACGTAATTTTGTTGAGTGTCACCACTGTTACTTCCAGTTATTCCAATAGACCTACTTGTTAGAGAGCGATATAGACTCTTGTTTGAATAGCCTCTTTGTCTATTCAAACATTACAGCGATCATTTCCAGGAAACGCCGCGCCGTACACAGTGTAAAGGTGCGATCACACTGGGGAACTTCACCTTGAAACGTTTCATACAACCAATGATGAAATATATACAACAAAATCTCACGAAATCAATGAGCAATCTCGCATAGAGCCAGTGGCAACTCCAAAGTTCCTTATGCAAGCGGTAATCATATTTTCTTCCATTCATTACCATTTACAACTTATTGACTAATTATTGCGGAGGTTCTCGAATAACTCAGAGGCGAAATTCACAATTTGCAAGTTACTCTGGATATATTACTGACTTTTTCTTATTGCACAGCACGAGTAAGTCTCTATGTTTCTATTCGCTCTTAAGCAAAGTTCCCCAGTGATCGCATACCTTTACACTATGTTTTAAGATAACAGTTTTAGCGAATTTCCCCTATAGGGAAGAAGCTATTACCGTAGGTCTCATGGTAAGACTTAAGCCCGAGACCATGATAACTTTTTGTTTTGAGGTCCCCAGATGCCAAAAACACTATTCGTTCAAATTTATATCTATCTATCTATATATATATATATATATATATATATATATATATATATATATATATATATATATATATATATATATATATATATATGTGTGTGTGTGTGTGTGTGTGTGTGTGTGTGTGTGTGTGTGTGTGTGTGTCCGTTACCGCGATAACTTGAGTAAAAAACGTCCGATTTCGATTAAATTTGGCTCAAATGTGTAAAGTGACATTCATGACTTTAAGTTCGAAAACTAGAAATATCGGACCACGGGAAGGGGGGTTTATGGGGGTTTTAAATTTTCCAAAAATCAGTTTTTTGCATTTTTCACCCTAACTTTTTTTAAAAACTTAATTTTGGTTTTGACCATGTTATAGAGCTTAAAAAAACAAATAATATGGTATTTTGAATTATTAACCTAGGTTAAGTGGTTGCGGAGAAAATCCAAAAAAACCTGCTCATAAAATCTCCCATGTTAATCTTATGGGAAAAAGGTTTTTGGCTTTTCCTCAGTTCATTTCTATGTAAACTTCACATTTGCTTTTACCAATCAGTTTAGCTCTACAAAACAATCATTTTGGTGTTTAAATTGTGATTCTACGTCCAACCGTTGCCGTGATATTCAAACTGCTAAACACAGTATGTTGTCCAATGTTATCCTGATGGAGAATATTTAAAATTTGATATCTCGATTATTTATGAACGTATGTTGATGAAACTTGGTAGGTGGCTTCACCTAGTACTGGTATATTGATATTTCCACAAAAAATTGATTTTTTGTTGATTATCCTCTTAGCAGCAAACTTGCATTCTCATCCCTAATGTTATTCTTATGGAGAATACGGAAAGCTTTATATCTCCCTTAATTATGAACATAAATCATTAAAACTTGGTATATAGCTTCACCTAGTTGAGTTATATTGATAATTGCAAAAAACCCGCATTTTTATCTTCCTCGTTGCAGCAAACCTGCGTTCTCAGCCCTAATGTTATTCTTATAGAGAATAAATAAAATGCTATATATCACTTATTTATTTAAGTATTTTTATGAAACTTGGTAAGTGGCTTTATGTGGTAGTATGAAATATATTCATTCATAGGAAATTCGCTGAGTACGCAGGTTTGCTGCGACGGGGGTATTATACTTAATATATGTTTTTTTTTTATATTATAATTACAGATTCAATAATAACAATTAATCTTAAGGCTCCGGTCTTCCCTACGGAAAAATCTGCGCCGCCACGTAACATACATTGTTAAGATAGGGAAAAGGAGCGTTGCGGAGGTCCGCAGGATCTCTGTTTGCGGCTACAATAATTATGTAATCAACACAATTTAAACGGGATTTGGTAGAATAACTTGTATATAATTTTTTAACATCCTATTTTTTAGAATTTCAAAGCTATGTTTCTATCTTAAGTTGTTGTAGTTTTATTTTTGTACATTTAGAAAGACTTGTAGATGCAATTCAGTTAAAAACAAAATTTAAAAAGTACATTTGTAGATTATATTTTTCTCTTTGGTATTCTACTTTAACTTCCATTAAAGGGTTTATGTATCAGCTGTAAAGAGAGATCCAGAAAACCCTTTTCTAGCACTGCCCGGAAGAGGTAGACCGGAGCCTAAATTTTAGCAAGCACGTTCAACTACATATTTCCAGTCACATAAGTAAAAGGTTCAGCTTCCGAAAAACACTTTTTATTTACTTTATTATAGCTACACTAAATTATGAATATTTATAAACTGTCAAAAAGTTCAATATTAGAATGATTCTGTATGATTAGAATTTAAAAATCATAAAGAACATATTACGAAATGGAAAAGGTGAATGATTCCATGGCTCATTTTGTTGTTATGTATTTATATAAATCGACGACTGTTGAAAATTACCTCGATCAGGCATTTACTGGTGGACGGGAGCCTGCCCAAGCAAGGTCTCTTGTGTCCTTGTAAGGTACATTCTTTGAATTTTTCACAGGTTCTGATAGGTTCTGATTGCTCCATTTTGATAACATCGGGATTATTTAGTTTCAGTAATATATTTCTGTAAACCCAGCCCTAAGGTGTTAAATCTAGATCCCAGGGTTTCGCTATTCAGAAATGGACTTTATAGAAATATGAAATCCTAAAGTCACTTTAGGACTACTAAACTACAGGACACCCGTAAATGTTTTTGAAGGTGGGTAAGGAAGGTGGTGGCGCTTACTTAAGTTAACATTCCTTATGATGAGACAAAACTCAAAGATAACTTCCGGTAGCTCTCATGATGAGATTCTTCATCAAACGTCTTCGTTGTCGCGTTGTTCTGAACAACGGTCTACAACGGTCTACGGACCTTTGCGTCATACAATTCTTAAAATGTTCTAATTACTTAATCCGAATTACTACCCCATTACAGCTTTACCCCTTTAGCTTAGCTTAGTTTGTTGAACTTAAGATGTTTGATGTGTACTAAGAACATTGCATGCACATCTGAGATAATTAATGAACATGAACGTGCCCCGATGTAACCAGGGGAGGATCCAGAGGTCATGTTTGAGGGGGGCGGTCACCGAAAGTTACCCCTCCCCCTTCCCTGTGGATGGTCCCTGGAACCCCCGTTATTGTTTTTAACTATATGAAATTATACAACGGATGAAAGTAAGTTAACATAATATATCAATAACCTTGTACTCAAGAATAAAAACAATCTTAACTTTATAAACAAGCTAAACAAAAATTAATTTTAGTTCGACTGCGCCCGACCGTAAAAAAATAAAGTATTTAGGCATTACACTTTTTTCTACGTCATCTGTAGGCGTCTAAGAACAAGTAAGATGCCTAGATAAACAATTTATTTTCGTAATTAACCCACGCGAAAAGCCATTTACAAAACGTATTTGAAATCTGCAATACTGAATTATACTACGTGAAGACACAATTAGGATTGAGGCTGACAGCCAAGGTCAACCAGTTAAAAAACGAAAATGTCGTACCACATTTTTGCAAAATAAAATACTTTGCGTATGAGCTTCTGTTTGCACGCAATTTAATCTTTGTTTCCTATTATTTCATTACTTATAATTCGAGGCACTTTTTGCTTCTAGCCTAGCCACTGGATATTTATTGCCAAGCAACGGATTACGCGGTTTTAAACAAAAATCAAACCTAACCTGTAAACAAAACATCGCTGATAGCAAACGACGGTAGGCGGGCGAAATCCAGTAAAATATAATCACCGAATACAATTGTAGCAACATTTGCTGCTAAAATTTACCTCCAGGACCATGCTGAAAACACTGCATTTTCGGTCTGCCAACTGGCAAAACTGCATCAACTTCGCGATACTCCGGAATATCCATATGTTTTTGTAAGACGCTTCTAGGTTAATACATGGAGCTAAGAAATGTGTTATATACTAAAATGTAAGTTTAAAATTTCACCTGTGTAATGGTGTGAATTTTAATTCATTTATCGAAAGTTTATGTTCGTTAGTTTGAATTTTAATGTAACCTTGTAGACGGGAGCGGCTAAATTTGTCTCTCGGAACGGAAAATCGGTGTTTCGAGAGGCTTTTGCTGCTTACATTTTCATTCGGATTTATTCAAACTTTCATCGTATGCTTGAATAATAAAATAAAACACAAAAATTCTTACGTTTGGGGGGAAGCGACCGCCCCCTCCCCCTTGGATCCGCCCCTGGATGTAACAATGTAAAGATTATTATAAAAAATATAGAGTTTTTTTTTATTATTATAGTTCCTGTTTTACAAGTCTTCGACTTACATGGGTAAACTCGACTACTGTAAACTTATTGGACGAAACTATTTAATTTGATTGTCTCAACGCTCTTCCGTTGAAAAACGACGAAACGGCAAACTTTTGGTACAAGTCGGTTTTTTGTATTTTTTATATTTCAACGCCAATGGCATTTTTGTTAAGAGTACATTACAAACACTTTTAAGGGAAAGCGGTCCAAACCCCTCAAATTGTTTGAGGACAAATTGTATTTAGAGGGGGCTCCATCTACCTGCTTCTCCCACAAGGCAAATGTCAACTTTCAAATCCTGCCCCCGCTCAACGAGATATCCATAATTGTTGCTCGTTTTATAGAAATAAAAATACCTATTGGTTTCATTGAGCAGAATTTTGATACCACACATAGTTAACCCATAACAAAAATTACAAATACAAATATTTTGGAATTTTATTGAACTTCAATCAAATTCCAAAATATTTAGTATTTGTAATTGTTGTTCGCATTGTATGACGCAAAGGTAGCTTCTAGACCGTTATTCAGAACAACGCGACAACGAAGACGTTTGATGTTATCAGAACGTAGGTAACAAGTATGTTTTTAAATCTTTGGCGCAAAATATAAGCGACATTCTTAAGGTATTATGATTGTTGATTAGTTCCTAGGGGAGACTTCATTATTGATACATCAGTATGTACAATAACTGTGTAAAGTTTGTTGTTAATAGACTAATCAAGAATGTCAAACAGTTGATCTGTTAAAAACAAAAAAATAAAATAAATAACCGCTTGTACCCTAAAACTCTTCACAATCAAGAGCGCTAGTGTCATGTTTTAGCTGTTACAAAATAGCAGATTTGTTGGCAACGGGATTTGTTGGCTGGGCGACACGTCCGTTTCAACTGCTTAGAAACAATGTGTCGAAGTTTTTTTCAGGTTGTTTGTACTTTAAAATGGAATTCTTGTGTTGTCTGTTTAAGAAAAGAATTCGAGCAGAGGTCACTTTATTATTCTGTCTCAATTTAAAACCTTCGAGGTTCTGAAAATGATTTACTACGCTTACTTTTATTCAAACGTAATATATGGTATTATTTTTGGCATAATTCTCAAACTAATTCTACAATATTAAAGATTCAAACAAGTATAGTTAGTACTATGATACAATCTTGTCAAATCGTCTCTTTCAACCCCACTTAAAAAAGGCTTGACATACTTCATCCCCATGGATTTTCATTTAAGTCACCCTTCTCTTTGTCAAAGATATTTTTCATAAATTCCCCATTTTCAGCATAAATAGAACATCGACTGTACGCCCTACTGTGTAGGGTAGGCCTCCGTTTTCTTCCGAAATAATGCCGCTCCGTTTAGCGCTCTGCTGATGTCTGTATATAATTTGTTGTATGATTTCTCCTGAACCGAAATAGACTTTATTTGAAATTTTATATGAAATGTGGATTTAGTATTGAATTAATTTATAACCATTACAGGTTTTTTAAATAGCGGCCATTTATATCATGTGTCAGGTTAAATATCTTAAAACCTGTAAATAACCTGGCCTTTTGTCTAGGAGGCGGACAAATATACAACGGTAAGTAGTTTGAATATCGAGTTATAAGTAACTGGAAGATTTTCAAAAATAAAAATATACCTTTTTAGTAATTTATACACCAAAACTAGTAATTTTAGTTTGTAAAAATCGCAATTTCTGAGTTGATTTACTCCGATATTAAATTGTTTGCACCGATAATACATTTAAACATCTTTACAAAATGGTCAAACCTGGTGTAATAATAATTGAAATTGTGTATATTAAAGAATCATCGTATGAAATCCACAAATTTTTGTTTTTGAAACTCAAAGATCACTACTGGACCGGAATTCAGCTAGTTGATTATAACATTCAATTTAACGATGCCGATGATACAACTCTTTTGGATGTCAGATTGACATCAAACTCAGATGGGATGTTAATTATGTTTAAATGAAATTTTTGATAGTTAAATTAATTGTGCCCTTTCTTTTATCTGTCTATAAGCTGATCCTCAACTTTAAATTCTTTATGCTTGAATATTTTTAAGCTCGTTGTAGACATTTGCCTGTATTGTATTGTAGGACTTGTTATCCTATATCTCCTCCTAACCTTATAATGTTCACTATTGCCATCCTAATAGTGAATTTAAATATAACCAAGAACATCAGAACAGCCAAAAAATATCATTTTTTAATTTTTCAAAAATATGTTACCAGTGTTGTTTTAAACCCTTTATTAGATTTTTCTAAAGGTTTTAATGCGGAAATTCACTTCCCTCACGTCAGCGTGCTGCGTGCGAACTCGTTTCAATTCAAGTACACAAAACAAAATCTAAACAAATCAACCAACACAAACGACGCCAAGTACATCAGAGAATATGTAGTGGAAGACCCCGTGTGTAACATGCGAACCCGAGAACACGTGGTTGTAAAGTGCCACTGCGCATGCGTGAGTTGGGCCATCCCCGCTTACAGCGATGTAAACAATCGACTTGGCAATTCTGGCCGCTTGCAGCTTAGCTCACTGCTACCAATGACTACATAAACTACAATTGTAGTTTATGTAGTCATTGCTGCTACCATCCCGGCTACCTGCTAGGCGCGACTCTGCACGTGCCCGTAACAACGCACGCTTCAATTCTACATCGCAGTAAACGAGTAAGCGACCGGCTAGGCCACCAGCTACCTGCCCTGCTCCACTGTGTTTTTACCCAAGGCCCATTCTACGAGCGACAAAAACAGTACCGGCTCTAGAGCAGTGCGAGCCGTGCTCCAGCACGGGGCGCGCGGGGCGCGGCGCTTTTGGGGGTGCGGCGCTCGGCGCACATAATGGGTCGTGGGATGCGGGCAGTGGCATACTGTCGTAGTGGTGGGCCTGGGGTGGCGGATATATTTGTAGGGGCTTATACATACATTAGGGGTTGAAGAGGAAGGCCCATTCATATATGTGTATATGATGTATTAGGGGCGTGCGAGTACTCAACATTTGAGCATTTAAATAGTCAAATGAACTCAAAGTTTGGAAAAATACTCCAAAGTTCGAGCGAGTATTTCCCGCCAATCTTTGGACGATCGCGACCTGCCAAATCACGTAGTAAACGGCCGCCAAAGACGATCGCACCACGTAAAATCGGCCGAAAATTACGAGACATAACATTATGTATCACAAATGAATCGGACATAAAAAAACAACCTAACTGTGTAAATGGCGACCGAATCACGTTTTATCCGCCGTAATTGAAGACGTTACAGATGATATAATCTGGAATTAACGTCCTTGCCGCGTCAGATCGGCTATAAACGTCGAGAGGGGAACAAAATACTGTCCAAAAATGACGACTTTACAACGTAATAACGGCCGAAATACGACAGTAGATCGGTAGCGATTCTCCGGAGAGCAGCGGGAAATACTCGCTCAGATATTTTAATATTTTTCCAAATTTGGGGCCTATGCCAAAGCGGACCGCCCCCCCCCCCGTCGGTACGCCACCTGGTGCGGGGTGGGGGGCATAGGCCGTAGCGCTAACATAAGGTATTTGTAAATATATATAAAAACCAAACTGATTTTGTAAATTGTTGTATGTTAGTATTAGTTGAAAGGCAATATTTGAAAGAAAGTTATGAGTATTCACCATGTTTTGCACCTTCATCATACTTAAACAATTAAATTTATATATCAGATAATACAACTTCTGCTCCCCTCTATTCCAAAACTAGCAGTTGTTTTGACCTCCATCTGTTTGTGACAACTGAAGGGCATTCTGATTGGTATTGAGAGTTTGAATAAAACTCGCAATACGATGCAATAAATTTGCAATGTTAAAATAGAAAGTAACACAATGCAACTAATTGTTTTAATCCGCCCACGTCGATTGTTTTAAACTAGTTCCTATAGATGAGGAAAGATATGGTTTGGAGACTGGAGAGTATTGAATAGGGATTTGATATATTTGAGTTTAGTATTAGTGTATATGAAATAAGGGGGAAATATGATGCACCCTCCTCGGATTTTGGCGCCCCCTTACATCGTTACTTGTAAGGTCCACTCGTTTAGCTTACTTTGAAAAATATAGTTTATCGTTCCGTCTGTTTAGTAACCATTTCAACCAAGTTCTTATTTATTAACTGAGTCATTTCGGAGTATTGGAGATGTAGTGGGAAATGTTAAGAATTAAACATACAGATTAAGATTATTTGAGCTCTGGTCGTGGTTAATTGACTAATCACCTGTATTTCTTACAAATTAGCAATACTTTAAATAAGTTGCGACAGTGCATCACAGTATAGTACTAACGAACAAAACATGTTTGCACCTAACTTTAGTTTTTAGAGTCATTGGCACTAAACTTAATTGATCCAAACACTTTTAGAAGATAAGATTCAATATATCACAGAATATAAAACAAATAAAAATAAGCTTTATAGCTACACTAAACCTTAAAGATTTAATACTTGAAGATAAGAGTCAGTCAGTATAACTGAAAAACGTGTTGTACATTAGAATCAATAAACAAGTATTATACTCAGAAGAAATTAGTTTTTTCAAAAATAAAAATAATTCCAACAAACTTTGCTGTATCCATCGCAAACATCAGCCTCACAGATTCCAGGAACCGTCAGAATCGCGGTCGGTTTTGATCAGCGTTTTCATTATTGTTTTGATTCCCCTGGACGAAATCTTTCTCACGCTCAGAACAGATGTACTGTTATCAGTATGTACTTCACCGTTCATACTCAGTTTTAAGGGTTTGTTTTCATTATTATTTTTCTTAAATAAACACATAATTTTTTAATGATTCCCAGTGTGTGATACGTTGACTACATAAGTGTGCACATTTGTTGTTTTTTTTAATTTAGATTTTTTATTATTTGAGGTTTTGAGTTTTTTTATTGTAAAAAGTTTAGCGGCGCGGAAGATCGGAAACGAGATACATTTCCAGGACGATAATATATGAAATCAAGATTTTGAGCTACACAAGTCTCTTCTCTGAATGTGTTCCATTGTCATTTCAGGTGATCAGCACATCACAGAACCAGAAACATAGCAAACGCATCAACAACAAGCGAGGGAGCGAGGCGCGAACATGTCAGTATATCTCAGAACTATGGGGTAGGGAGGTTTTGGTTGATGGTGGGGGGCGGGGGGCGGCAAGGTCTTTGCTCGGGCGCTGAAAAACTGACGGGCCGCCCCTAGACAAAAACGCGGCAATTTGGTGGGCCAGGGACTTTCCCGCCCACTGGAACCTCACAAAACAACATCACACGTGTGAAGAATGGGCCTAACCGAGTGTTTGTGATGTTCGCTGCTTTAAAGTCCTTTTGTTTTAAAGATTTAAAAACTTTACATTTATAGTTGTATACGATTTTATAAAACAATAGTGTTCTTCTTAACCTGCAAATATTGCTATGTTGCGGGAAAAATAATAACTAGGCAACCAACTAGGCTGAGCAAAAAAATAAAGGGTTTTGATGAAACAATTCCATAACTATTGATATACCGTAATTTATAAATCTTTTTTAAATAACAATAATTAACCAACCTGACATTAAACAACCTGACATTAAACATGTAAACCTCAAACAGGTCAATTTTCACATTATGATCGGCGATATCAGTAATATTGATGTTTTTATCCCGCATCCCGTTTTAATGCCGCGGAAGTTTCGAAAATCCCGCAAATTGAAACCCAGGTTGCCAGCGCCTTCTCTTGAGATAGTGTAGCACTAGTTTCATGGTGTATTTTTCTGGTTACAGATTGGTCATAAGCTCGGTTCATCTATTCTGTATTCAAAATCAATGGTATAAGGCAGTTCCGACGGCAACGATGGCTACTTCACTCTCTGAATTGTGCCTACCTTTTTGGCGCTTGGAGAACTACGTCCACTACGCAGTTACGCAGTTACGCAGTTATGGCATAATTTGTATTGGTTAGTCGTGGTTTCAAGTTCTGACTGCGCCCAATGAACAGTTTGCTGCACACACTAGCAGCTAAAAAGCTACACGCACCTTTTCAAGTGGAGATTTTATAGATGTGGTGGGACGAAAATATCGATGTTTATATACTGAACTGAAATACCGATATCGTTTGGGTATTAGACGAACATTGTATATCGATATCCACATTGGCCAAGCGGTACCACATGTTGTTCTTAGTAGAGTAAATATTAGTTAATATCTCGCTTATTTTCTATGTATTAATACGCTAGGGTATTTTTCTTCACATTCTTAACTTGATAACGTCTGGACGGATTTTAACGTTTGAGGTGTCAAATTAGAGGTATTTTACGTAGATTTGCCAATACGTCTCAGAATTTCAAGAAAGGACATCACATAAATACAGTAAAGGGCTGAATTTTCGGAACTGTTGCGCTATTCGACGGCAGAAGTCTATAAACCATACGATTATTGAAGGTGTTATTCGAATCATTCTCAGATGTTATCATCCGTTATTAGATGTTTCGTTATGTATGTTTGAAAGTACCTTTTCGTTGGGTACATACTTGCTCGGAACAGGACAACTAGTATATTTTAATACTATTTGGCAAGTCCCTTAATTTGGTTGTGGCCAAGGTGATACTGGAGACAACTATTGGTTTACATGCAGTGGCGTAACTGCCGGGCCCGCAAGGCCTGCGGTGCGGGGGCCCCACGGGCCTAAGGGGCCCGCAAGCCGAGTCGGCGGGGCCCGCATAATGGGATGAAATTATTACATTTAATTTCAAAACATTTCAAAATAGCAATTATTTTGTTAGTAAAACTTTTAAGAATTAATTTATTTGTAGCCTAGTAAATATATCTTTCATTCGTTTGCTTAGTGTTTAATAAATGGCTCATTTAAAACTGCAACAAGTTTTATTATTTTAACTGTCCTCAACTGTAATTACTTTAAAAGTAATCTTTAAAGTGAGCATATTAACAAATATTTCATCATTTTAAACACATAACAATTTTAAAATACCCCGTAGTAGCAAACCTGCGTACTCAGCGAATTTCCAATACATATATGTGTATCTTAATACCACATGAAGCCACATACCAAGTTTCATCAATATACAATCATCGATAGACAATTTATGACATTTTAATTACTCTCCATAAGAATATAACATGGCGGCTGAGTATGCAGGTTTGCTGAAGCAAGGAACACAAAAAATTGGGTTTTATACAAATATTAATATAACTGAAGTAGGTAAAGCTACATACCAAATGTTATTAATTTTTGTTCATAATTAAGGAAGATAACACGTTACCAATATAAGAATAACACGGGGGCTGAGCACGCAGGTTTGCTGCTACGGGAACTATCGGCCAAAAACGGTTTTTTAGTGTAAATATCAATAGACCACAACGATATGAAGCAATAAACCAAGTTTCATCAGGATAAGTTGATAAATAAGCAAGATATACAATTGTTCTTATTCACCATAAGAATAACATCGGAAAACGTACTGTGTTTAGCACTTTCAATATCTCTGTAACCAACTGGCATAGAGCAATGATCAATACACCAAATTTTTTGCCTTTTTAAGCTGATTCTAATGGTAAAAACTAAAATTTGAATTTTTCAAAAATTATATGTAAAAAACTCAAAGAAACCATTTTTGGGGTTCAAAACCCCCCCAAAATAACTCCTAGGATAGGTCGATCTGTCTGGTTTTCGAACTTAAAGTCATAAATGCTGGTTTACACGTTTTTTACCAAATTTCGTCAAAATCGGATTATATTTACGAGAGTTATCGTGCTCACGGACACACACACACACACATACACACACACACACACACACACACACACACACACACACACACACACACACACACACACACACACACACACACACACACACACACACACACACACACATATATATACATATATATTTATTTATATATATACAGTTTTGAACGAATTGTGTTTTTGGTATCTGGGGACCTCAAAACGAAAAGTTATCATGGTCTCGGGCCTAGGTCTTCCATGCCGACTACGGTAATAGCTTCTTCCCTATAGGGGAAATTCGCTAACAGTTCTTTCTAGTGTCAGTAAATTGTTTGAACTGTGATTTTGAGGGTAAATTGGCAATAGGATAGTGATAAATGATAAATCAGGGGCTCATGATAAGATCCTTTTCAAACCATTAAGGTACAACCGTAAACGCTATAGCGGCCATTTCACTCCAAACTGAATCTGAATCCACTCCAAATACCTTTTCCAATTTTCTACATTTGGACAAGAACAGAACGAATTGCTGAACTGGGACAGTGGACGTTATGAGGCTTCACGTTTTGATTCCACATTTGTCGACCTAATTCTTAAGTATTTTATGCTACATTGACTTAATGAAACTATTAACAACATTAGCTAGCCTAAATAAGAACCATTGGGCATTATGAAATCACAAAAATTATACAATGCTGGAGGCTGGAACTGAAGTTATGTATTTGGAGGTTAGGGAACGTCAGGGTCATCTAACCTTATCCCAAATGGATAGGGATAGGGTGAAACTACGATTATGATAAATGGGGGGCCCAAAAAAATCAGTTACGCCACTGTTTATATGGATTACCGTTGGAAATAAATAAACACTTTTAAACCAAATCTCAATATGTTATGTCTCAAAATCTGTTGGGTTTTGTAGCGTCGTCTGCTCGGTTATGAAAGTAATGAATTATGTTTATGAAAGAGCTCCAAGAACAATAAGGCTTGCTTGTAAGAAATATAAATATTTTCGATTTATCCTATCCGCTTTCAATATTTAATCGCGTTACTATATAGACAGGTCGATGAATGTCGAATATCGCTTTTTCTACACCACCACATCTACAAAGTCTCCACTTCAGGAGGTGCGCGCCTCTTTTTTGCTGAAAGTTGCTGCACACAGGAGCAGTTTAGTCAGCGTGTTATTTTTGTATTTGCGCCCCTTATAATTTGGTGTTCTCGGTAACTGCCTATTTATTTGGCCTAGTGGTAAATGTATTACTGGATGTAAATAGTAGTAATATGCCACAAGTTGGGGAAGTCTTTTTATCTTATACATAGGTTTAAACTGCTGTAGATGGGGAAAGCGGCCGTAAAACGTATATTGTCAATGAAACGCATCCTTTCTTAAGGTTTTTACATTCGTAAATTGCTAATTGTTATTAATTATGGAATCATGACGTACAACGTTCAAGGTAGTGTACAATACTGCAGGGTCTTATCGCTGTAATACTTTAAAATTTGCAAGGGCGGAGTTTCCATTTGAATTCATTATTGTTTCTAATGTATATGTTGCATTTGAATCTGCTTCTTTATTGATGACTGCTAACAAAGAACGGAAACTTTTATCCTACTACTATTTTTAGAAACAAACATAAATGTTATTTAGTAAAAGTAGGTAGAAAAAATTAATGCTATTGATATGTATATACAATTATAATTAGAAAAGTATGTAACAGATTAACTAAATAATAAAAAAATTAGTATTTCTAATGTTGTTACTGAGATTGTTTGTATTCAGTAAGCAGGTTACAAAGGGTGCATTTATAATTACATATTTTCATGGGCAACGACTCCATTCCAGGCCTGACCCCCCCCCCCCCACTACCCTGGAGGGGGGTTTAAGAACCAAATATAATTTTGGGGGAAATCGCGCTATTGCCTTTGGGGGGGGATGGACACCCCTGTTTAAAGGAATGAATATTTATGATTGTAATAATCAACTTTTTTTGTAAGTGTATGATTACATGGACCACTCTTGGTTTTGAATTAATTGTGTATATCTATACCTACTGATATTGCGTTTATCAATTGTAAAACTATTTAGTTTAAAAAATTATGTATTTGTCTATATGTTTAAAATAAAAACATTGATACACAACATTTGTAGATCGTCATTGTTTTATTTATCTATTGAAACTGTTGATTAATTGCTTGGTTGACATTTAAACAAAATTGAAGAATATTTTGAAACTGAATAAACATACTTTTAACTCAGATTATCCTCCATAAAACCTCTTTTAATAAAGGAGCAAGATGTTATGCTTGGGTAAATTAATACAGGTCAATGGGTAGATTCTACAAAGTTACTAATTGACTATGTTCTTTAGGGCTAAGCCCCACAGGCTTCCAAAATTTGTATTGTAAATTTTATGGAAAGATAAAAACCAATTTAATTTTATATTTAACAACATGCGTTTAACAGATGGACAAAACATAGTACATCTGCAAGAACAAATGTTACTAACATTATATAACTAATGAACACAGGAATTACAACTCAGTATAAACAATACATTATGAGGGGGTGGAAATTCATATAGATGTCAACACAATTTCCTCGCATTTGAGCAGTTCGTCTTACTAGTTATAATGATTTAAAAAGAATAATTAAATCCACTGGAATAATTACTTTGCGGAACTTCGGTCGGCTATCTACAAAACATTGCTGCCATTTATCGGGGTGACACTGAGCCGGTTTCAGGCCGTTAGCTTTTTAATGTTTAAGACTTTAGTCTTTGGCCTTCACATTATTTTTGAACTGTTTTACATATCAAATAAGCTCAGATCAACCATTAACAATACCATGCCTGATATGATAACGTTTTAAAATTGTCACAAAATAATCTACTAGTGCAGTAACATTTTACTCTGTTTAACCGAAACAATGCCGGGATAATCAATGTAGTTATAATTTTATGTGGCTAAACGGCGAAATAACAGCTGCGTTATGTAATAGGTATATACTACAAAGCTACTACAAAACTGATGTTTTTCCTACACAGTTTTGTTTTCTTTTGATACCTTTATCGCAACGTTTTATCTACTGGAATTTTGAAATTATTTTAATCATTTAGTTTATATCGTTAAACAAATGTGCATAAACATGACTCATAAAACAGAAAATTTTGGAGTTAATCATATGAATTTCTCATCTGTCTTTACTGGTGGCAATTACTTAGATATTCAAACTTATCTTTGGTTTACACGGCTACAAACCAACACAACGTAAATGGTAGAAGTATTTTTCAATCGAAATTTTATCTAATATAAGATCTTTTCCGTTTTAACTCTACAACAGCAAGAACAGATAATTAGGGACTAATGTAAATAATAAATATTACCGACTTCTGGAACGGCAATACCCTTCTCTTATCCAATTTAACTCCACATTAAAATAAACTAGTTGTCCTTTTGCTCGAATCCGAGCAAGGTTGTACCCAACGAAAGGTTACTTCAGTTTTAAACAAACATCTGATATTAAAACAGATGATAAACAACGTAATTTCAAGCAACACGTTGTTCAGGTTTCCGCCGTCGGATAGCGCAACTGTTCCGAATATTCAGCCCTTTACTGTATTTGAATGATGCATTTTCTTAAAATTCTGAGAAGTATTGGCAATTCTACGTAAAAATACCTTTAATTTGACACCTCAAACGTTAAAATCCGTCCAACCGTTATCGACTTATGACTGTGAAGAAAAAAACCCTAGCGTATTAATATATAAAAGATTATACCTGTTTCTGAGGAGGAGGGGGCAGTATGATTGACGGGAAGAGGATGAGGTGGATAGGTTTCAGGCATAAATAAAAAGGCTACTGATTACTGGAATGGTAACGCCCTTCTGCTATCCGTTTTCACTCCAGAGAGAGATAGATAGTGAGAGAAAAGGTAGAGGGAGAAAAAGAGAGATGAGCAGAGCAGAACAGAACCCACTGGATATTAAACTATTTGTTGTTTTTTTTTGTAATATTTGCTATAATTTCAACCTTTGGGCAGTCTCTAGTATTACACAATCATATCACATTGTTGATGGTGTCCAATCTATCATCCAAACCAAATTTTAACTATATGTGTCCACTTAATAAGATGATGATGATGATGATGATGATGATGTCTTATTAACATTTATAAAATTGATAGTCTATTAATAATATTTTATTAATATTAATAAGAATTATTATCCTAATAGGGTCAGAGCCTAAACAGATTCTCGCAAAAGGAGAAGGCATACATTATATTACATTATTAATATATTAAATTATAGTGTTCCAGTATCTAAGATCTTCTCACGATATTTCAGGTTTATTTTAGAATTACTTAACAAAAAATTGTAAGGCTATTGAGTCACTTCCCTAACGGGATTGTATTTTTTTCTGCGTGATGGTCAGCATGATAGTTTTAAGACTAGTGGAGTGAAATCTAAGGGGATTTCCAAAAATCATTAGGCCATATTTGAAAATGGTACATTACAAAACGTACTACAGAATTTCAGCACAATCAGTCAAGCGATGAACAGTGCCACCTTGAGGGAGGATAACAGGGGCCCCCAATTTTCAGTAAATTCCGAAAATTTACCAATATATTTAAATAGGAGTATCTGGGACCACCACAGAACTTTTTAACCCAGTCCCCTAATTGTCTTGTGGAAGCCCTCGCGATGAAGTGAAATCACCCAGAAGATTCTCGTACCTCCACACGGCAAAGTAAAATACCCCCGCAGCAACAAACCTGCGTACTCAGCGAATTCCTAATGCATATATATGTATCTTAATACCACATAAAGTCACATACCAAGTTTCATCAATATACGTTCATAAATAAACGATTTATGACATTTTTATTATTCTCCATAAGAATAACATGGCGGCTGAGTATGCAGGTCTGCTGAAATAAGGAACACACAAAATAGGTTTTAATACAAATGTTGATATAACTCAACCAGGTAAAGCCAGATACCAGTGTTATTAATTTATGTTCATAATTAACGGAGATAACCTTTTACTTATTCTCTTTAAGAATAACATGGGGGCTGAGTACGCAGGTTTGCTGCAACGGAAACTATTTACAAAACAATTGTCTGTTGTGCAAATATCAATAGACCACAACGATATAAAGCAATATACCAAGTTTCGTCAAGATAAATTGATAAATAAGCGAGATATACAACTTTTCTTATTCTCCATAATAATAACATTGGACAAAGTACTGTGTTTAGCACTTTCAATATCTCTGTAATAAATTGACGTAGAGCAATGATCAAAACACCAAATTGTTTGTTTTTTAAGCTGAATTCAATAGTAAAAAGTAAAAATTGATTTACTAAAATATTATATGTAAAAAACTCAAAAAACCCATTTTTGGGGTACAAAATCCCCCAAAATACCCTTTAGGATGGAGCGATCTGGCTGGTTTTCGAACTTATATATATATATATATATATATATATATATATATGTGTGTGTGTGTGTGTGTGTGTGTGTGTGTGTGTGTGTGTGTGTGTGTGTGTGTGTGTGTGTATATATATACAGTTTCGAACGGATGGTGTTTTTGGCATCTGGGGACCTCAAAACGAAAAGTTATCATGGTTCCGGGCCTTGGTCTTACCATGCCGACTACGGTAATAGCTTCTTCCCTATAGGGTAAATTCGCTCGAAGTATTTTCTAATTCCAGCACAGATGTTTTTGGTTAATTTTTGGTGAGGACAAAAGCTGGCCCTTCACAGTAAAAGTAATTCAGGCTCATCTATATTATTAATACGCTACATGCAAACTTTGTAAACAATAAAGCTTTTTTGTTTTTAGACTTACCCCCACATATTATACACCGAAACGTGCGCCTAGGTTTTCAGATGTGAAAACTGGCTTTAAATTTTCGGTTTAATGCTATGAAACTCGAAAGTATAGTAAAAAACTGAAAGTGTGTAACATTTCCAATTTCCAATTTTAAAAACCCATATGTTTCGTTTGTTTTTCCACCAAACTGCAGCAGTTGATACACTATGGACAGGTAATCAGCAAAAATACATCTATCAATATAGATATAATAAGTTTTCTTTATATATACCGCCCTGAAAGTTTGTTTTTAGCGAATTTCCCCTATAGGGAAGAAGCTATTACCGTAGTCGGCATGGTAAGACCTAGGCCCGGGACCATGATAACTTTTCGTTTTGAGGTCCCCAGACCCCAAAAACACCATTCGTTCGATACTGTATATATATATATATATATGTGTCCGTGAGCACGATAACTCTCGTAAAAATTATCCGATTTTGATGAAATTTGGTATACACGTGTAAAGCAACATTTATGACTTTAAGTTCGAAAACCAGCCAAATCGCTCTATCCGAAGGGGTATTTTGGGGGGGTTTTGTACCCCAAAAATGGGTTTTTTGAATTTTTTTTATATAATTTTGGAAATAGTCAAATTTTAGTTTTTACCATTGGATTCAGCGTAAAAAAATACACAATTTGGTATTTTGATCATTTCTCTACGTCAGTTGGTTACCGAGATATTGAAAGTGCTAAACACAGTACGTTGTCTAATGTTATTCTTATGGAGGAAAAGAAAAATTTTATATCTCGCTTATTTATCAACGTATACTGACGAAACTTGGTATACGGCTTCATCTGGTTGTGGACCATTGATATTTGCTCAAAAAAACATTTTTTTACCAAAGGCTCCCTTAGCAGCAAACCTGCGTACTCAGCCCCATGTTATTCTTATGGAGAATAAGTAACGTGTTATCTCCCTTAATTATGAAAATAAATTAATGAAATTTGGTATGTGGCTTTACCTAAATGAGTTATATTGATATTTGTATAAAAGCCCATTTTTTGTGTTCCTTCCTTCAGCAAACCTGCATACTCAGCCGCCATGTTATTCTTATGGAGAATAATTAAAATGTCATAAATCGTTTATTTATGAATGTATAATGATAAAACTTGGTATGTGGCTTTATGTGGTGTTAAGATACATATATATCCATTGGAAATTCGCTGAGTACGCAGGTTTGCTGCTACGGGGGTATTTCCCCATACGATTAACATGGAGAGTAATTTTATTTCAATCGCAGATGTTAATACATTTTGGACAGGTAATCAGCAAGAGCACATCAGCTATAAATAAAAATAAGTTTTCTTTATATTTCAAATTTTAGCATACCCGTAGATGATTCGTTTGTTTTCCACCAAATTAATTGCAACTAATACATTAAAGAAAGATAATCAGCAAAAATACATCTACCTATTATAAGTAAAATAAGCTTTCTTTATACTTCAAATTTTATATTTATACCGCCCTGAAAGTTTGTTTTTGTCCATAAGATTAACGTGGGGAATAAGTTTATTTGAATCGCAGCTGTTAATACATTATAGACAGTTAATCAGCAAGAATACACTTATCTATATGAATAAAATCAATTTTCATTCTACTTCAAATTTTATATTTGTTAAATCTATCTATTGCATTATATCTATGCTATTAATACGCTGCATGGACACGTTGTTAACAATAAGGATTTTTTGTTTTAAGATTTATCCCGACATATTATACACTAAAACGCGCGTCTAGGTGTGCAGATGTGAGATGTGCAAACTGGCTTTAAATTTTCGATTTAGGCCATAGAACTCGAAAAGGCGCAAAAAAAATTAAAGCGTGAAACATTTATAATTTCCAATTCAAAAATCCTAGATGTTTTGTTTGTTTTTCCACCAAAAATAAAGCCCAGCTGTTAAACTTTAATAAGCTAATGTGATTTTTCTTAGAACCTCTCCGTTACTTCTGAACCGATTTTGCTGATTGAGGTATCAAAATATTCGTCCTGATTCGTAGTTTGACTTGAAGGACACGGGCCGCCCTGAAAGTTTTGTTTTGCACATAATATTAACATGGGGAATAATGTTATTTGATCTGCAGCTGTTAATACGTTATTGACAGGTAATCAGCAAGAATACATCTAACTATATACATAAAATAAGTTTTCTTTATACTTAAAATTTATTCGAAGTATTTTCTAATTCCAGCACAGATGTTAGATATGTTAGATATATAACAATTTATTCATAAATAGATTGCATTGGGGATAATCGGAAGACCGACAGTTCAGCAAAAACAAAACTTTCATCTTGAAGTGTACAACATCATGGTATCTTCATTTTAGGACAATGAATGTAAACAAAAGAAAATAAATATTAAAATTTATACACAGCTGGTAGTAGTAGAATATAAAAATACAGTCATTTTTTTGGCAAGCAAACTTAATATATTTAAAATCAAACTTCATTAAAAAACAAACGAAAATAATGCAGTCCATACAAGTAATGTAGTTTTTAAAGAGGTTTTGTAAACAATGCATTTCGATTTAATTAATATAAACATGTTTTCATTAACTTATTTTGATTGTTTCGCTTTACTTATCTTCAATTGATTTGTTTTGATACTGAATACAATTACCTAAAAAAGAAAGATTTTGAATGTAATATTCGTGTGAAACTGCACGGGTTCACCTATAGTATTGTTTAAAACCATTTCCAGTTTTCGCATGAATAACACAAACAAATAACTCAAAGTTTCATGGCACTATAAGCGGCGTTCAGACAGATTGACGGATTTTATGTATATTCCTTGTATTTAACCTACAACCTGACAATACTGTATTAACAACTGCAATTATAATAAAAATATTACCATATTATTTGTCTAGGTCACTGGGAGACCGAGCTTTGCTCGGTCCATGTCAAACAGTTTGTTTATATGGATGGAGTAATTTTACACCACGTCCCCCTAAGGGCGAGCAAATTTGCTTAGCTTATGCATGTTTTTTTTTCTCTTTTATGAATGTTTAAGGTAATTCCATTTGTTATTATAGCTCAATATCCCTTTTATTCATTTCGTACATGACCGCTTTATATGTATTCTTCATTCAATGGTTTTTACAATACACTGATTGATTACTAACTGTTATGATTCTTTGGTTTTGATTTTAAAACCCATAAGGTAAATTTACATATTTTAGTTTTCATATTACTTGTATTATATTATTCGAGTTTACCAAGAGAATGACACCTGCCTGGAACTTATTTTTATCCTAGGAGTTTGATTTTGCAACATTTTAGGACATCACTGGAGCCGTTTTAAAAAATCAAATTTGTAAGCAAGCTGACCTTACAAAGAGTATAGGATTAGAGTATAGGATATATAGATATTGAACTTTAGGGGGGTCAGTACCCTTCAGAACGTAACTGAAAAAACACTTTATGCCCAGCTACGTTCAAAGCCAGATTTAGGGTCTGTAGACCCCTAGGCTCAACATGTGGTGCGGCCCCCTCGCTGTCCACCACCAAGGTAAACTAATTTTTTTGGAATATGGTTTTAGGTTTTTATGATTTATGTGTAGTATGGGCCACCTTGTGAATCGGGCCCCTAAGCAATTATCTATGTAGCCTGTATGCCTAAATCCGGCAGTGGCTACGAATCAGGGAAACAATTTCGATAGCTCAATCGTTATAATATATTCATAAATAACGGAGGATATATATATAATATTTGATACAATTATAACATATTATGGGAATGAAATAGTATCAAACCATTTGATTCATATTTTTATTTAGTGTAATATAACTACAGTCACATTAACGGGTAAATTGTTCTCATACGGGAAATTTGGTTGTAAGAGTTGGTATCTCTGCTCCACGCTACTTGTCGGTCAACTGGTAGGCAACCTGTGATTAGTGGCGATAATGTTTCTTATTTCCTAACAGGATAAATAAAATACGTCTTACAGTATAAAGTATATTTACACTTACTAGCTTATATACTATTGGCTACCGGAAGTTCCGGAAACAAGTTGCGATAAGTACCACCAGAGTCAAAGTTGACCTGTTCATTGATCAATTTATCCCTATTACATTTCTCCTTGAAAATAAACAATTCTTCCCATGCATGCATTCATTATATTTCCTTTCTTACAAATATGGAGAATATTCTAATTGTCTTATTTCTTATAACAGAATCAGCTAACATCTATAGATTATCAACTCAAATAACAATTAACTTAATAATAATTTTTGATGATGCTAAATACAAAATAGAACATCTAAAATATCTATACACTATATAATAACTAAAGTGCAAAGAAACAATCTCATTCAATAAAAGGTAAAACTCGTAAAAATAATTTATTAAATAAACAGGAAAACTCGATGTAGTGTGGTATGTATGGTTTCCCTTCGGAGACACATAGCTAAATATAATTCCACGAAACAAAGAACAATCGAACACTGTTAAGCGTTATTCCTTATCACACTGCGGCCGTCGACAAATCAGCAAATTCCCAGACACCACCGTCAGAGACACCTGCGCCTTCTAGTTAGTTCCAATGAATATTCTTTTCCTTCTAACAATTTCTGAACAGTTTTCCTGTTCGTTTCTTCATTTAAAGATGATAACACCCCTGGACAGGCTGCCACCACATTACACAACAATTAGTACAGGATCTAAGGAGGGTTGAGTAAGCACGGAAAGGTTGACGCAATTTTATTTTTTATTATTGTTCAAGGCACCTAGGTGATGCTAAAACCGTATGTCGTCGCCTCCCAGGGTAGTCGACAACTTTGGGGGGGAGGGGGGAAACATGGTGGAAACGCCGTTTACTAGGACGCTTGTATCTCGAGAACCACGCAACATAGAACAGTGAATAAAACTGCATGTATTCAAAAACATGTGTTCTGTAAAAAAGGCTACTATACAAAATACAGTTTAGGAGTTAAACACGTGTTTTTACAAAATATTGTATTTTCGCTGTGTTCATTAGCAATAATTTTTATTTTTTTTTGGCGTTCATTTAATAATATTGACACATTTAAATTTATAGTAAATTATTTCAGTCCTACAAAAGTTGGTTTAACACAGATCAAAATGTTGAGGAGGGCTAAATCGAAATTAATACAGAATAACTATGCAGGAACTGAAAGAACGTTCGACTCCATTTGTGAATGTCTGCTGTTGTATCTCGAGAATCACACAACATAGATCAGTGAACAAAACGGCAACGTATTTCAAAAATATGATCTTTAAAAAGGGTTATAATACAAAATGTTCTAACTGTTATTGTTTAGGGGTTAAAAACCGTTTACTATAAATATTAATGTTTTTAACGTATTGATTTTGAAAAATATATGTTTTCATTGGTATTTCATGTACATAATAAAAGTATTTTACTAACATATAGTTTCATAAATAATTCAAACAAACTATTAAATTATCCAAATTACTTTCTAAAAATTTTAATGTGTGGCAAAAGTATCGTAAAAAAACTTACAATACCCCGTCACAGCAAACCTGCGTACTCAGCGAATTTCCAATGCATATATATGTGTCTCACTACTTCATAGAGCTACTTACCAAGTTTCACAAAAATACATTTATAAATAAGTGATATATAGCATTTTATTTATTCTCCATAAGAATAACATTAGAGCTGAGTGCGCAGGTTTGCTGCAACGAGGAAGATAACAAATGTGTATTTTTTCAATTATCAATATAACTCAACCAGGTGAAGCTACATACCAAGTTTTATCAATTTAGGTTCATATCTAAGGGAGATATAAAACTTGACTTATTCTCCATATGAATAATATGGGGGACGAGTATGCAGGTTTGCTGCAACGGGGATAATCAATAAAAAATTCATTTAGTGTGCAAATATAAATGTACCAGTACTACGCGAAGCCACATACCAAGTTTCATCAATATACATTCATAAATAATAGAGATATAAAATGTTATTTATTCTCCATAAGGATAACATTGGACAACGTGCTGTGTTTAGCACTTTGAATATCTCTGCAACGGTTGGACGTAGAACAACACTTAAAACACCGAAATGATTGTTTTGTAAAGCTGACCTGATTGGTATCAGCAAATGTCAAGTTTTCAGTAAAATTATCTGAGGAAAATCCAAAAACCTTTTTCCCATAAGATTAACATGGACAATTTTATGGACGCGTTTTTTTACTTTTCTCTACAACCACTAAACCTAGGTTAATGATTGAAAATACTAAATTATTTGTTTTTTTAAGCTCTATAAAATGGCTATAACCAAAATTGAGTGTTTTTAAAATTTTAGGGGGGAAATTCAAAAACTGATTTTTGGACAATTTAAAACCCCCATAAAACCCCCTTCCCATAGTCCGATCAATATGGTTTTCGAACTTAAAGTCATAAATGTTACTCTACACATTTGTGCCAAATTTCATCAAAATCGGGCGTTTCTTTCAAAAGTTATCGCGGTAACGGACACACACATATATGTATATATATATATATATATATATATATATATATATATATGTATATATATATATATATATATAAATTTGAACGAATAGTGTTTTTGGCATCTGGGGACCTCAAAACAAAAAGTTATCATGGTCTCGGGCTTAAGTCTTACCATGCCACCTACGGTAATAGCTTCTTCCCTATAGGGGAAATTCGCTAAAATGCCATCTCATCATCCTTGACATGAAAACAAGACATGTTATAATTTAATTTTAGTATAATAGGTAATTTATGAATTATATTTCACGTACCTTCTTGGATAGATAGATACCCGTTATTAAATTTAGCAGAAGTCGCTCTCATCTTCTTCTATATAGTCGTATGTAAACCAATGTTACAGTTTTTCCTTGCAAGTGCAGTACGAACAGCAAGAACTTTCTTTCTTAAGCCATTGACAAGTTGGTTTTGAACATGTTTTACACATACAGGGTAGTGATGTGGGCCGGGTAAATACCCAGCGGGTAGGTAAATAAAAAATGGGTCTTTTCCAAGCCCCGGGTAAATACCCAAAACGTAGGTATTTATAATTTGTATAACATTTAGGGGATTTTTACTAGGTTCATTGAAATTCCCATGTAGTTAAGATTACAAAATGATCATAAAAACTGTTTTGAAGAGTATAACGTGGTTACCACAAACATTTCACTTCTGAACAAGATCGAGATAAATACTCAGGACTGAGTATTTACTACTTTGTTGGTATTTTGGAGTGTTTAAAACATTTAAAATTTTGGAGGAAAAGAATTGGAATTCAATTACATTGTGATTTTTGTCTGCATTTTTCCAATTATAAAATTACATATTTTTAATTTTGTACAGAATGTCTCGTATTTAACCAGTTCCTTCATAGTTTTGCAATGGTGTGGTTTTTAAGCTTAACAGGTCTTTTTATAAAAATGTCCATGTTATTATTTATTTATTGGTAAAATAAGTAAGAAATGTAATCAATCAAATATCTTCAAAGGTTATACCTTGATAATAACAATTGTAGTAAGGGTAGATAAATTACCCAGGGTATTGACCCCAAGTTTTAAATACCCGGGTATTTTACATCACTAATCACTACAGGGTGGAATTAACTTGTCTGGTAGATGTATCAATGTCACAGGTATTGCTGTGGTCGCAGGCATTTGCTTTCATCAGTGTGTAGAAGCCGTAATTCAAAACTTCCAACATTCCCTTGTTGAGTTTGTCCAAGAATTAAGTTGGGACGATGCATCTCAATACATTTTGGTGAAAACTATCGGAAGTGCAAGGTAGGCCACTGATGTCTGAAGCTGCTGATGGATTTGACAAGAAGTGTAAGTAACGTCTTTCATCACAAGGGTGTCCTTTTTTCGTACAATTTGTAAATATAAATTTTGTAATTGCATCAGCTGCTCGGCATAGAGGTTTTTTCCTTCGAAAGATTTACTACATTTAAAAGTGTGTCTGATTTTCTAACACTTTTTGTTTCAACTTTACTTGCACTTTTTATTTCAGGTGAGACCATTGTTTTGGAGGTCTAGTAAAATCATTGTGTATCTTTACAATTAATGGAGATTTCCCTTTAGAACTCAAACTGCTGGACACAGACGCATCTGTTATTTCTCGCTCGGATAAATTACGAGTATTTGATTTATTATTTTCAAATTAAAGTATGATGTGAAACAAAGTTTATGGTACTATAATACTGCAGCAAATACATCACTTACTTTATTCAAAGTACTAAGTCTAACAAATACATCGTCTTGCCTTTCACGGCACAGTTTTGTAGCACAGTCAACGTCGCTAATTCTATAGGTTGTCTTTATTTTATTTGTTTGTATCTTGTTGGCCAATTATGCAGTTTTTAAAATCTCATTTGGAAAGAGAGCTTCAAGTAAATAAAAATGATGATTAATTGTTTAATAAATCTTTATCGACGCCCTAGTCGTTATTTTCAAAGCTAGTTTCTCGTTTAAATTGTTGCCCTACATTTCTTGAACTTGTGTATTGTAGCCGAGTGTATAAGGTCAGCCAAAGCTCTAGCATAGTTTGAGTCTTGTATTTAGAGAATAAGTAAATTCATCATAGTCATAGTTCAATTATTACAAAGACAACTAGAGAATACAATTGCATTAGTTATTTTAAAACATAATCTCTGAAATATTCATTTCCTTGTTGAAACTTGGGTTGTCAGATGGTGAACCTCTAAATGCGGATATTTTCTCCTACAAACTGTATATATTTTTGAAAAGCCGAACCCAGGCGCTTGACTGAATCTCTTGCAACGAAAGTAGACGACTTTATGGGCGGAATTCACGAACGCTCCTCCAAGCTTCCTTACAACCTTCCTTGATCCATCCTCCGACCATCCTTCAACCTCCCTCAAGGTACTATGTAAGGAGCGTTTAAGGGAGGTTAAAGGCTGGTTGGTTTTGATTTCATAGAAATCGCATAATTTATATATATTTAATTAAAACGAAATTATCTTTTGACATAACTATCATTAAAAGTTATCTTGTCGACTATATTATTACAATTCATCAGGAAACGAAAAGAGGAGTACTTTAATTTTTATTTGTTAGGGTACCAGCACTTACGATGAATTGACAGATATTGACAGCTACGAATTCACAGATCTTTAACAGATGTCTGTGAATTCGGGATTTTCATTTGAGGATGGTTGGAGGAAGGTTGAAGGAAGGTCGGAGGCCGCATCAAGGGAGGTTGAAGGTAAGGAAGCTTGGAAGAGCGTTCGTGAATTCCGCCCTATGTCCCAGAACCTATTAGGAAAAACTTAATACATAAAAACACAACATACAAACTTAACATACAAAAAACTTCATTTTTGCAATATAATAAATATTTGAAATTAATTCAAGTCGTTAGAAAAAATGCTGATATTTCATTAATTTGTTTAAACACAGAACGAACAAACGTGTAACAAGCCGGACACTTCCGGTCATCCTGGACGTTTGTTAGCTTAATTAAAAGGCAGTGGCTACGCACACGTCCGACGTGAGCCGCTACTGTTCACGTCCGTTCCAAATTATGCACCGTACGTTACTTTTCCTGTGATTTTTAAAACAAATTGAGAGCCAGAAAACCTCCTAACCTAACCTATCCTAACCTAACGTAACATAACGTAACGTAACCAAACCCTACCTAACCTAAGCGGTAGCGAAGTGAATTTGCCCCTACATTGGACGTGTACGCAGTCACTTCGTAATTAAAACGGATGGCTACGTCCAGAGCCGCTTTTAAGACCTCTGGGGCCCCGGGTGTATACGAAAATGAAGCCCCTAACATAAATACAAGCATGTATGTAGGACCTCTGGGGCCCCGGGTGTATACGAAAATGAAGCCCCCAACATAAATACAAGCCTGTATGTAGGTATATGTACATGCGAAAGTTATTTGGTCTGTTCCGTAATATAACCTTATTATTTGTAATAGTCTAGTATTTTTAAATACACCAAATAAACAAATAAATAACAAATTTTAATTTGTTTCCAATATTTAAACTCACAGAATAAAAATGTTGTATATCATTTTCCTTATAAGATTTAGTATGGTTTTAACTCTCTTAAGCCTATATCCAATAAAATAATAATATTATTAAGTTAATATACAATAAAAAAAATATGAATACTTAAACTATTAACACAAATTTTGTAATTTAAACAAATTATCTTGTGTAATTTCTTTGCCACAAAAACCATTGTACTGTACTAAGATAGTTACAAACATATAGAATATAGTTTATATGAAATAAATATGTTTAATTCAATACAAACTGATTAGGAACTCTTTAAAAGTTTTGTTTATAAACATACTACTGGTTAAATTGTTTAAATAGTATTTCATCCAGTTCAGACAGTAAAAACTCCTTCTTTCTCCAATTATTGGCTAAAAAATCAATAATTATATGTTTAAAAGTCAAGGCAACGCAGAGTATCATTTTCTGTACTCAGGATGCTGAAAGCTTTTAATCACTTTGGTTTAATGCTAATTCAAAGGTAACTTTTTACAACTTTAAACTTTTTTAAATGTTCTTTTTGCGGATGCATTAGATATTACCACACACAAAAATATTATTAAATAGATTTAAATATTTGGAAATGTAGTAAAAGTCAGCTATATTGTAGACGTTTGTACACCAGTTTATGTGATGATGACACAATTAAATATTATCATTACTGGCTCGCGTCTCTTCCTACGTTATTTTAAACTGGGTGTGGGGGGGATATTCGGAGAATTGAGTATTGAGTAAATTGATACACAACAAACCTCTTTCCTTCAAACTATTATCAAATCCAGAAATATAATACGAAAAAAATAACAAAATATAGGCTACAAGCTATCCTAGTATTATTATTAGCACTTTTATTATTAATTGTATTATCATAATATCTATAGGATAACCTCAAACACTTAAGACTACTCAGTGTCCTACGTTAACTGACGTCCGTAACCAATCACAATCTTGATACTACTACTTAATTACTTTCTGTTTGTTCCCAATACTTTATAATACATCATATTAAGTTTTGTCCAACAAGAAAAACAAGCTTAAATTAAATCGGCTTGAACGGAGTCTGCTACCTCCAAGTACGGCAAAGCATGGCGGGTATTAAAAACGAGCCAAAATATTAAGAAGGTAATATTGCGTTCGTCGTAACCTTCGATGGTCGGGTCAAAATAGGTAAAAGATATTCCTCCAAACATAGGTCCTAAAATGCTTCGTTATCGGACTTATGTCCGTAGTCAGAAGTATGTATGTCTATTTGTATCTGTAAAATCCTCGTCCGTTTAAGTCAGTTTTTAAGTTAGTTCAGTAACTAGCAAAATGATATCAACTCGCACGGTTAGTGTAAACTCGTTCATGTTTAAACGTGTGTTAATCGAATGATTTTTACCGGAATCCTGCGTTAATGTGCTATAGCTGCTGGGAATGAGGGAACTACAGTTGACATTTACTGTTTGATTCACGTAACACAAACAACACACAACCTGCTTGAAGATTAAAGACCTTCTAAATCATATGTATTTCATACAAATTGAATCAAATGTCGTTTGATTGACTCCAGTTCAGAACTAACGAAAGTTTCAAGAACAATCAGATTTCATCAACAAAACATTATTTCTAAAGTCCTAGTTCAATTGAGAGTAGACCGAAAGCTGTGCAGACTTTGTAGTCATTCTGAGGTACTGCAAAAGGCTAAACATAATCGCAACAATTTATGTTAAAAAGGTAGATTTTTTCAATCTTTAATACGATTTAGTTGTTCGTAATGTTGTGAAATTATATAATTTGTTATTAACTTATATTATTTGTGGAATTATAGGTTGTTTTATACCACATTTGAGCCTGTTCAAATCTACATACTTAGACAAAAATGTGTTTGTCTCGAAAAAAATAACTTTTCCAAACATAATCTCACCTTCTTGAGCTAGTCGAAGGCGCACCAGTCACGAAATGTTCTGCGTTTCTACCTGATTCCCCCATAACTTTCAACTTTCAAAGCCCGTTCCTCTAAACAGATTTTCCGGTATTATAATGATTTATGGCTAATTTTAAAGAACAAAAAAATCCCTAGCGATTTCAGTGAGCAAAATTTCGATATCACAAATAATAATCGATCAAAAATGCCTAAATATTTCATATTTATGATTTTTTTTATTTGTTATATTAATATTTCGTTCACTCAAAAAGCTACATGTATTTTATATCTTTAAAATGACCCATAAATCATCAATTACCGATAATACGATGAGGAGGGACGGACTTTGAAAGTTGGCATTGGTCCTATGGGATGAGCAGGTAGACACAGATAACTGGTGCTCCCTTTTAAATCCGTTCCCAAACTTCAACAAATTATATTTGTGTCTAATTTATTGAAATAAAAATTATAAACATAAGTCCTTAAATGCTTATTATCCGTCTGTTTGGATCTAGAGTATTAAGAAATACTGTAGATCCAACAGTATATGATTCGGTTTATCATATTATAGGAACTATTTGAGTAGGTACTGACCTAAAACTTTGCACGGGATTTATACCTGCTTAGGAATAATTTTGTTTTGAATTTGACGTTTCTAGGTTTTACCTATATGTAAAGAACTGTCCCTCATACATGGCGTTATTGTTGTAAGGGAATACATCCCCATTCTGTTAACTTAAACTATTAAATATAAGAGTTCCATTGCAGGTTCCAGGACGAGGACACTCGTTTATTTATTTGCATGACTAGCGTCATTTTCACAAGAAGATTCATAACTTGGTATTATGTTATTACTAATCTGTAAATATAAGTTCATAGATAATAATAGGAATATCTTAATATATAATTACGTAAGCAAGAAATAAGGAAAAGAATTTTTAATTTCTATCTTTGCAGGTTTCTGAAGCTATAGTACGGCCTAGAAGAATAATACCCCCGTCGCAACAAACCTGCGGGCTCAGCGAATTTCCGATGCACATTTTTGTCTTAATACTACATAAAGCCGCTTACCAAGTTTCATAAAAATATATTAACAAATAAGCGATATTTGAATTATTCTACAAAAGAATAACATTGGGAATGAGTATTTAGGTTTGCTAACACAATTTTGATGAAATATCAATAAGATTCAACTAGGTGAAGCCACATACCAAGTTTTATCAATATTCATTCATGAATAAGCAATATATAACATTTGAATCATTCTCCATAAGAATAACATTGGGGGTGAGTAAGCAGGTTTGCTGCAAAAGCAACGCAAAATATAGGTTTTAATTCAAATATCAATATAACTCAACTAGGTGAAGCCACATACCAAGTTTTATCAATCTACATTCATAAATAAGCGATGTATACCATATTTTAATTATTCTCCATAAGAATAACATGGGGGATGAGTACTCAGGTTTTCTGCAACAAGGAGCACAACAAAAGGGGTTTTATGCAAGTATCAGTATAACTCAACAAGAGGTGAACTACATACCAAATTTTATTAATTTATGGCATTATTAATGGAGACGTAAGATTTGCCTTATTCTCCATAAGAATAACATAGGGGCTGAGTACGCAGGTTTGCTGCTTCAGGAAGTATCGGTAAAAATTGTTTTTTGTGAAAATAAGAATAGACCACAACCAGATGAAGCCACATACCAAGTTTCATTAATATTTGTTCATTAATAAACGAGATACTATAAAATTGTACTTATTCTCCATAAGATTAACATTGGACAACGCAGTTTGTTTAGCACTTTTAATATCTCGGTAACCAATTGACGTAGAGCGATGAACAAAATACCAAATTGTTTTTAGCGAATTTCCCCTATAGGGAATAATCTATACCGTAGGTCTCATGGTAAGACTTAAGCCCGAGACCATGATAACTTTTTGTTTTGAGGTCCCCAGATGCCAAAAACACTATTCGTTCAAATTTATATATATATATATATATATATTCATAAAATCGTGTTCATAAAATCTCCCATGTTAATCTTATGGGAAAATGGTTTTTAGCTTTTCCTTAATTAATTTTACTGTAAACCTCACATTTGCTTTTACCAATCTCTTTAGCTCTACAAAACAATCATTTTAGTGTTTAAATTGTGATTCTACGTCCAACCGTTGCAGTGATATTCAAAGTGCTAAACTCAGTACGTTGTCCGATGTTATCCTCATGGAGAGTAAATAAAATTTGATATCTCGATTATTTATGAACGTATATTAATGAAACTTGGTATGTTACTTCACCTAGTACTGGTATATTGATATTTGCTCAAAAAATTGATTTTTTGTTGATTATCCTCTTAGCAGCAAACCTGCATACTCGTCCCTAATTTTATTCTTATGGAGAATATGTAAAGCTTTATATCTCCCTTAATTATGAACATAAATCATTAAAACTTGGTATGTAGCTTCACCTGGTTGAGTTATATTGATAACTGCAAAAAAATATTTTTATCGTCCTTGTTGCAGCAAACCTGCGTTCTCAGCCCTAATGTTATTCTTATGGAGAATAAATAAAATTCTATTTATCAGTTATTTATTTCAGTATTTTTATGAAACTTGGTAAGTGGCTTTATGTGGTAGTAAGAAATATATTCATACATAGGAAATTCGCTGAGTACGCAGGTTTGCTGCGACGGGGGTATTTTTTTTAAGCTACATTTAATGGTCTAAACAAAAGTTTGGGTTTAAAAATAATTACATGTAACAAGTTCAAAAACCCCACTTTTGGGGTGCAAAACCCCCCCAAAAACCCCTTTAAAATAGAGCGACCTGTCTGGTTCTCGAACTCATGAAAATAGATCCTGCCTTACACGTTTGTACCAAATTTCATCAAGATCGGACCACTTTTACGAAAGTTATCGTGCCTACGGACACATATATACCTATATATATATATATATATATATATATATATATATATATATATATATACACATATATATATATATGAATTTGAACGAATGGTGTTTTTGGCATCTGGGGGCCTCAAAACGAAAATTTATTATGGTCTCGGGCTTAAGTCTTACCATGAGACCTTCTTCATGTAATAGCTATTATCAGGTAATAGCTTCTTCCCCATAGGGGAAATTCGCTAAAACATGGAACATTCATAGAAAATTTGATGGGCCTAATTTTGTTTTATTGCCCTTTTTCCCTTAAAAATGCCATTAAAGTACAACCAAATTAAAAACTGTAAAATTTACTAATTCTGATTTGTTTATGAATTAGCATGTGTTAATACTTTCTTGTTACTCTTTTACTCAACATTTAAACGGTAAATATAATATCCACATACACAAAAAACAAATATTACGGGCTATACCTCCTAAAAACAGTAGTCTATATTTAAAGCACTAATTTTTAGTACTCTTAATCTAATGGTAAACCTGCCGTTCCAAATTTACAGGTGTTATCGTGACAAAGCCTTAACATATTGTAGATCAAAGTGTTCATTAGGGTGCATAGATATATCCACTGAAATCAGAAAATTCCCGAATTTCTCTCATGCAGGGCTTCACCCCATTAGCCTTTAAAATTTTAATGATTATATATGGCAGGCGATAATTTGATTTAGTCAAGTAATTATTTAAACATGTGTATGGTAGTCATAAAATTTCATTAACACTGTCGCTGCGGATGTCCCGAAACATAAACATTGAAACATATCAGGTTTTCATGTTTAAACATGTCAAAGGCAGAGAAAGTGTTAATTTATCCACAGAATTCAGCACAAACGAATGTTGTTTACACTGCAACTGTAACTGGGATCGTCAGTGTTAGAAACATTTATCGAGCGTAAATAAAACCATAAATAAATAACATATGATTTATTAATATACAATGTTTTTCCCATTCATACCTAACAAAATATAAGGATGGCTAAAAGGTATAGGGTTCCACAACGATGGGTCACTACAATGTTTGGGTCCTTATAAAGGTTTATAAAAACTAAGTAATCTATTACTGCGCTATCGAGAAGGGCTTGCCGGATTACGCTTTACAACGGCCCTAGTTAAATGTTGAATTGTATATTAAATAAAGGACAAAATTATCTACTCGTGCAAGTTTTTACTTTTTCTTATGTGTTGAGTTTACGTGTTTTAAAAACATTTTAAGTGTTTGAAAAATAGTGTCTTTTAGTTTACTCAAGTTAAGGTAGAAACATTATTTTTACATTTTTTGAAATTTCGGGAGTATTTTTTATTTATTATTTTTTAAATTCCGTTTAGATTGTGTAGTTAATCTCATTACATGCCCTTAAATAGTTATCTCCTTTTTCAAGGAGTTTTGTAACTCTTACCAAGTATTTTCACGTTTTGGCGCATATTTTTCCAAAACGTAGACCGGCAATGAAATACTGATCCAAAATCAACATCTAAGAATTCTAAAAATTGTAAAAAAATGCTCACTTAAAATTAGGCTTAAATAGGTTATCTTACCTCCGTCAATAGTCTGAATGTGTCAAACAAATTATGCTGACATGTTTCGTTGCAAGCGCAACATATATCAAAGCTTGCAGTTTGTCAAAACATAAAATTAAAACTCTCAACGCCGATACAAATAAACGAATAAAAAGATTTCCGATAGCGCTATCGACATGACAGACACGGCACTGGTAGCACTCACACATAAAATTAGGCTAACGTGTTTTACATTAAACCACATAATACTCGTATACTTAGTATTATAGATTATGTTGCTAGTATCGAGTCCATCGGATGGCCCATTCCACACGTCACACGTGACGGATTGTTCTGCCTCTGTATCCCCTGGAATATTGGTTTGGGGTCCTGTTGGACACGGTGGTGCCTTAGCGGTGCAATTATTATGGATGCAATATATGATCTCAACATCATCTTACACTGTACTTCGCCAATAAAGATACTTTTATTGACATTTTATACTATCATTATACTATCAAAAACTCGTTATACTTGTATCCAGGTGTATCATCCTACGCCTTTTTTCAGCACCCTCAGCTTCAAACGCTCTACTTACTTGTTATTTACCCTTTACTGAATCATAGCCGCCTTTAAAGAAGGCCGCGGCGTTAGAACTGGCAACGCCGCCATCCCACAGAGCAGAGGAGTCACTGCCGGCACATAGCCCATAGCCGCCAGTCGAATAACGCGTCTTTTTAAATCATTTTAGCCGTATTATTTTGTTTTGTTGGAGAGAACAAATAGAATGGGCATCAGGGATTGCTGATAAAGTATACCATAACCGAAAATTCATACTAAAAATACAAATTCGCAGTAAACTAAAACAATAGGCCTCTATGAATCATGTACTTCTATTAGGTTTTAAAGATTATTGCTTTCAAAAGACCCTGGTCTGAGAATGATAACTTATCGTTTTATATGTTCCTATGAATACATTTTAAAATTAATATGTTCAATAAATGCCACTAATAAACTGCTCGAAGTAAAAATAAACAGTGGCAAATGCAATACGAGGCACACAATTATTTCTTTGGAAGATAAGTGCAGAAAGAATGTTAACACTTTGTACAGACAGTTGTCCATGAGTTGTATTTATACTTGTTGCTATACTAAGTACGCTTTGTATTTAAATAAAAGGTTGTATTCGTTGTTTTCAATCTTGTTGAATATGTTGTTTTGAAGAATACTGCACTTTATTAGCACTTAGCACTTACCTTGGTCGAGCTGACAACATAAAATAAAATGCCTTACCTGTATAGGTAACGGATATAAATAGTAGTATTGTATACATATTTTTGGTAACCATACATAAATGTTATGATAATCGTAGAATATATTGTGGAAATAATGAATACATGTTGAAGAAGACTCCATTTATTATTATTAGTGAATTTCCTATGGAAAAGTGAACTATTAGCATGACCCACCCGGTGAGATTAAGCCCGGGACCACCATAGAAGTTCCTAACGTGACCCCCTGAACACGTTTTGAGGGGTCTCTAAAAACTTTATTTATATATATGTATATATATATATATATATGCAAATTTCAGTAAAATAAAATAAACCAAGGTACTGTGTTTAAAATTTTTAAAATAATAAATATATATATATGTGTGTGTTCGCACACTAGCGGTCGCAATTTTTGTCCGATTTACTTCAAATTTGGTAGAGACATTCCTTTTATAATCAGTTGGGCAAGTTCGTTGGGAAAAACAATCGGAAAACTCTAACCCCCTTTTTTGGGGATTTTAAGTTTTCAAATTTTCCTTCAAAAATATTCTCCCATTTAAATAACATGGAGACATTTTTTAAATGTCGATATTTTAAAAAATAACACGGTATTTTTTAGTTTTACATTTTTCTGTACATCTACAGTGTAAAAACTTTAAAATGACACATCGATTGTGCAAATCGGTTGAGAAATAACGACGTAGTGGGCCGAAAACTAAATTCCTTAGCGAATTAATATACATTTTGAAACTATAACGATCTTCTATGTTGAGCCATGCATATAATGGTTTTTATTAGCCGTTGCTTCGTAAAAAAAATCAAACAAATCATTTCAAGCACAGCATATAATCGTAATAATCGTACGAAAATAAAAAATAATTTTAAAAAGATCTTTTAGAAATTCCAATGAGTATTTTAAATAATTTTTAAAATGTTGAAAATTATTTTTAAACTATGTTAACATTGATTCTAGATTTCTTAATAATATATAGTCTGTGAAACCACGATATTATATATACATAAATGTCATGTTACAAAACATCAAAATAAATCATTTAAAATATTTTAAGGACTTTTTCACTATTTTTAACTGGTATCGTAAAAATGATAGACAATGTTTTAAAAATAACTTTAAATTACTTGTAAATTACTTTAAATTATTTTAAAATAGTTTTAAACTAATTTTTTAACTAATTTAAAAGATATTTAAAGTTATTTCTAGGCTACTTGGGTATAAAAACAAGTAAGTAGGGCAAAAGCGTACCGCTCGCCTCTGTATCAAAATACGGTTAGGGTCTGAACAATTTGCAGTTACTATTTTAGAACTATCTTGAAAGTAGCCATCCGATATAGTTTAGAAGTTTTCTAAAATCTCAACATTTAATAGACTAGCAATAATTTCGTATGGGCAAGATATTAAGAACTACAGAACCGATTTTTATGCTTGATAAAAATTTGTCGTAAGGTAATTTACAGAGATCTCGCACAATTGACACCCGTACTCAAAGGGCTCCGCGCACACGCCTTCTAAGCTTACATGTAATTATTATGGAAGAAAATGTATCAATTGTACTTCATATTTTACAGTTATTGATACATTAACAATACACAGTAATTTACAGGCATTAAATAAAATTACTACTCGAATGACAATCTGATATGCGCGACAGGTTATCAATGGGTTTATCAACTCAGAAGCATGAGGAGAACACGTCCTTATCCTAGATAATAAACCTATTAGTTACAAAATGTATTTGGTCCTACCTGTATTATCTCTTCCGTCAAGTTTGCAGTTACCACGACAATTCACTCCTTGACTTCCGTCTTGATAGCAATAGTCTAAACCGACAAATCACTACGCACTGAAAACAACACTCGAAATTGACATCTCAAAGTGACTTAATAATTCGCGCACCCACACAAAAAATGGCAACGCGCCACAGGTGCTCGGTATATATATCGGAGGGGGGGAGGGAGGGGGGTCAAGCAAACTCGCCATGTGATTGGTCGTCACGCCTCAGGTGAGTATGACGTCACAAATGGTACATGTCAAGCTCAGGGGAAAAGTTCAATATGATCTCTAAAGTCTAAAATTCAATTGTGTCCTAAAATCCGTAGCTTTTGATTTTCCCTGCTGTAATTGGATTTGTAGACTACTTACTAACGGCCTGAATTGAACCCAAATAATAATCAGCTCGGTAACTATTAAGGTAGGTAGCTAATAAGGTAGCTAGTAATTAGAAGATCAGTTGGGTTTTAAAAGCGCAATGTGCTAAAGAGGAAGCGCGCAGCAGAGTCGAGGAGTAACGTTGTTATTAGACGCCCTGGAAAACAATTAGTTTTGAAGCATTTTCTGCAATAAAAAATACAACAGTAAAAAGTTTTTTCTTCGATGCCACATGTGTAGCGCCCTGCCTAGCGGGTGACTTATGTCTCGATCCTGACAGGAACCGCTCACGGAGATAGGCGGAAATACACGAGTGCTCGAATGGTCCCGAATTTTTCGCGCCACCCCCTCAAAACGTGGTTATTTGTTTTGGCAATTAAAAGAGTAATTAAATAGCCTATGTTTGTAATTTGCAAAAATGTTTAGTCAGGTTAAGTGAGTGAAGTTTTTGAAGTCTGAGTTTAATGTTTTCAGCTCTGAGCCGATTTAATGCTTGGTTGGGGATACTGTATCTCTTCTTATCACTGTAACTGTAAAACAAACTAACAATAATAATTAAAACTTTAGTGTAATAATAACACTAGCTAGTTACGTGGTATACAACAAACAAATTTATGAATGCAATTTCTATTCTTTCTCATAATGAATGAATATCTCTCGATAGCAAAAATTGTCTCATTCAATCGGGCTGATATTTATTTTCCCATTTAATTACAAGTATTAAAGTTCTCGGTTTAAGTAGATTTTAAAATTAGTTAACATGTGTAAAAATCATTCCTTTTTAATTATCATCTTCTACAATAGTTTGAATTTAAACCACAATAACCAAACAGAAGTTGTGATTTGTTTTATGAGTTTTTTTACAGAGTATAAATTATCAAGTCCTGGCGAAAAAGGAGTGTATTAATCATTAACCAGTGGCGGATTTAAGCAATTGCCGCCTAAGGGCTATTAGGAAATTTGCCCCCCCCCCCCTGTAATCTTTGTCCTTTTCGCCGCCCAGGTTTACCCACGTGCTACATGTTATGTATCTTGTTTGGTTATTTTGTGACAGTACCTATAGAAGTTACGAATTTACTGAATGAATAAGTTTAAGACATTTCCGTTATTTCCTAGTTGAAAAAAACAGTAAAATAATGTATAATTGACTTGATTCACATTAACACAGTTTATTATTCAATATGGCCTATTCAATGACAATCAACCCTAGAGACAAATATTGGTGTTAGAAGCAGTGAAGCAGCGCTACTTTTAATAAAAAGAAAATCCTTCAACAAAGGCCTGAAATCCCTTCTTATACTTCATCGAACATTAATTTTGACACCAACGCATTGACTACTGAAAATTATGATAGGTATACTTTATCATAAATGTATCGTATAAATAAGACATGATGGCACTATAACCTTAAAATTCGTAATTCGGACCGTTAGCCTCAAAATTCTGCCATTAGCCTCAAATTTTAATCCTGAATTAGCGCTTTTCAATACAGTTTTCCAGTTATTTTGTAATTTATACTTTTAAACAAAGAATTGTTTATATGTTTTAGACAATCAAAATATGAAATTAATTTATGTAGACCTCATCTTTATAAAACACTACACATTTTCGAACACTTCTTCTAGTTTCATCTCCATGATGTTGTATAGATCCAGTGAATTGAAATATAATACCTACAGGAGTCACTACTCCCTGACAAACCCTGACCTTTAAAAAGCGTGCCGTCATATTTGGTATTTTGTCCTATTGTGGTGTCAACTTGTTAGTGAATTTCCTTTGAAAAGTGAATTATTAGCATGACCCGCAGGGTGAAACTTAAGCCCGGGAAAACCATAGAAGTTCCTAACGTGACCCCCTGATTACGTTTTGGGGGGTCGTTCCAAATTTTATATATAGACATAAAAAATCTATGTCTATGTTTTTATGTCTATATATAAAATTTGGAACGACCCCCCAAAACGTGTTCAGGGGGTCACGTTAGGAACTTCTATGGTGGTCCCGGGCTTAAGTTTCACCGTGCGGGTCATGCTAATAATTCACTTTCCAAAGGAAATTCACTAACAAGTTGACACCACAATAGGACAAAATACCAAATATGACGGCACGCTTTTTAAAGGTCAGGGTTTGTCAGGGAGTAGTGACTCCTGTAGGTATTATATTTTAACTCATTGGATCTATACAACATCATGGAGATGAAACTAGAAGAAGTGTTCGAAAATGTGTAGTGTTTTATAAAGATGAGGTCTACATCAATTAATTTCATATTTTGATTGTCTAAAACATATAAACAATTCTTTGTTTAAAAGTATAAATTACAAAATGACTGGAAAACTGTATTGAAAAGCGCTAATTCAGGATTAAAATTTGAGGCTAATGGCAGAATTCTGAGGCTAACGGTCCAAATTACGAATTTTCAATGTCTGAATACGAATTACGAATATATATATATATATATATGTGTGTGTGTGTGTTTTCACTCTAGTGGTCACATTAATCTTTCAAATTTCGAGTTTTTGGGCCCAAAAAGGGTCAGAAAAGCCCCAGATGTAAAATCAATGTATGTCAAAAGATGGGAATTAGAGAGGCTAAAGTTTAAGACCTCTCTCGTCATTCTAGTATAAATATTTACCTAGTTATTAAAGAAAATGTGTATCGAATAAACACAGTACGTTTTCTTATGGGGGTTTTACACTAGAAAAGCCTGTTATTCTTTTGTTAGAGTAATTTGATCATTTCCAGCAACTTTCCGCCTACTTTCAAGCCTTTCTGGACTTTCTCCTAACCTTATAATGCGCAAAATTGTATTCCCAGCTTTGCAAGTAAATAAAACCAGGAGTATCAGAACAGCCAAAAAATCAATGTTTTCAGATTTCAATAAACAATAAAAATACATCTAAAATATGTCTCAAGATTATGAAGTTAAGTTAAACATCATTATTCGCCTTAAATGCGACACAAGATATTAATTTAAAGACTTCGAATACCACACTTTTTCATTTAATGAAATCGGAGATAATGGCACCAACCCACCCAAAAAATATATATAGAGGTCTCGCCTGGAGTAAAAAACTGCAGCCTACATGCTGCCCACCATTTTGACCCTCTATCAACTATGCTCCCATGGCAACAACCAATCAAATCTTCTCTTCACAAATTATGTTAGTCTTTATTTGTCTTTGGTCAGATGTTTTGTTAAAAAAATATCCTCCAGAATGAGCGATTATGTGTGGTAGCCTTTGAGGTAAGTATATAAGACGGCTGAAATAACTTTCTTTGTTACCTTGAGTTTGAAAATTAATCTACAATTATTGTAGTCTAAATTTTGTTATTGCCATCTTAAGGGTGCGCCGTACCTCCCTTCCGCACGCTCAAGTAAGGGGTTTGCATCTCCCTCATTGTAGGCTAAATTGTTAACCAATTAAAAATAATTTGATGTTATTTAATTCAATAAATGTTCATCTAGAGATCATACGATTTAAAAATCGTGATTTTAATTCAAAATAAGTGGTAGGCCATTAGTAATGTTCTCAAATTAAGCGTTTTTCTAAAGATTCCTAACGTATGAAGAAAAATTATTTTGGAGAAAAGGAATCGTATGATCCCTAGATTGGAATCTGAAAAGTGTGAAACTGCAAATAGTTTGGTAGAAATCTTTAAAATAACAGTGTGATTGAGGAGAACAAAATGGTCTTCAAGCGTAAATATGCATGGCACTGCTTGTTGGCGGCGCCGGCGCGGCGCTAAACAACAATGAATTCAATCTGGGTAGGGCGCACCCTTAAATTCGATTGTTGCAACATTTCTCAGCCGTATGCCTTAGTCATTACTGATATTGTGTAAAAAATAATTGTAATGCTATATTAGTAATTGTACAGGTAAACTTGGAAGTCCATGAGTTGGACGTAGTCATAGTGGCGCAGGGGATGAGCGGAGGGGAGAAGTTGAATTAACTGTAGTTCGTGGCTTGCCGCCCTTTCTCTGTAGCGCAATCGCCTTGTCGCTAGTACAGATGAATGACAAATGCATTGTGACTGTTTTGAGGAACTGCAGTGTGAGGACTGCAAGCGTAATACATTAGTTTATGATTACTACCTTTACCTTTAAAAGGGCGGCACACAGTCATTGTCATCCGCTTTCGTCTTTTGTAAACAACTTATTAATTTTCTGTACATTTGCCGCCCTGGGCTACAGCCATAGATTAAGCATACTCCTTAGCTACAGCCCCTTTAGCCCCCCCTAAATCCGCCACTGTCATTAACTAGTATGCACTTAAAATCTTGGATGGTTCAACAAACTAATATATTACTGTCTTACCTTAGCAATCCTAGTTTTCTATTTTTTATTCTAAAATATATTTCTGATCCAAATATCCATCATCAGTTATAGGAATCCAGGAAAGACCAAGTTTATTTGAAGTAGTCATACAGGGAATTTCATTGATTGTGTAAATACATAAAATTGACGTAGGTGACACTTAAAAGCCTTAACACAAACTTTAAAAAATACATTTCAACGCTGTTATCAACTAGTTGTCGATAACGTGCTCCTGTGAAAGTGAGGTTACCCCAGGAAGGCCTAACGTTCAAACCATGGTTTGTGTTGAAATGTATTTTTTAAGTTTGTGTCAAGGTTTTTAAGTGTCACCTACGTCAATTTTATGTATTTACACAATTAACGAAATTCCCTGTATGAATACTTCAAATAAACTTGGTCTTTCCTGGATCCCTACCTGATGATGGATCGTCGGATCCGAAATAGATTTTAGAATCAAAAATAGAAAACTAGGGTTGCTAAGGTAAGACAGTAATATATAAATTTAAGCAACCCAGATGTTTAGATGAATTGTAATTGGAACAAAGTAAGACACATTTTTCACCATTAAGAGATGACAGAGCTATTGAAAATGGTAAGTAAAATACATTAACCAATGTTATTCAAACAGATGTAATGTTTGATATTGATATTTATATTTATTTTCTTCCAATGGCCCCTTCAATCACAGATTAAATATATATTTGTATTACTAGCATTAATGGATATTGTTAATTATTGTTAATAATAACAATATCTTAATAATATTGTTTAAGTCAAATTTATCGTCTAAATTTCCGGACCTCCAGGGGTGGTTGACCATCAGTCCAGTCCAGGACCGCGCTTGGGTTCCGCCTCGAGCCTCTCGAGCCCGTCTTGGGCAGCCAGTTGAGACTTGTCAGAGAGATGCGCTCCTGATCTTTATGAGTTTCCTACGAGTGTACTTAAATATCAAGTTGTACATATTTTATCTCCATTAAATCACATAGTCAATCTCAGTCTAGCTACTGGAATATTTCCTAGTTCCTTAAAAATTGCAAATGTCATTCCCTCATTTAAATCCAATTGCAAAGGAGACATGAATAATTACAGACCGATTTCGTTGATTAGTGTTTTGGCAAAATTAATAGAGAAGTGTGTGAAAATACAACTGCAGACTTCTTGGAGGATAACAATATACTTACAGACAAACAGTTTGACTTTAGAAAGGGCAAAAATACATCTGTTGCGTTGTATTCCTTTTCCAAAACTACGATGGAAGTCATAAATAATAATAATAAGACTCTTCTAATATTTATAGACTTAGCTGAGGCTCTTGATTCGATTGATAGAAATATCCTTTTTTTCCAAATTAAAATTGGTCGGAGTCAAGGGCGTAGTGCTAAACTGGTTTAAAAGCTATGTAAGCGAACGTAAGCAGGTGGTCTGTATTAACTTTCAAGTATAGATAATGGGGTCGTACAGGGAAGTTCACTTGGTTCTTTTTAGCGAATTTACCCTATAGGGAAGAAGCTATTACCCTAGTCGGCATGGATAGACCTAGGCCCGGGACCATAATAAATTTTCGCTTTGAGGCCCTCAGATGCCAAAAACACCATTCGTTCAAATTCATATACAAAAACATTTATATTTAAACATTGATATGTTGCTTCATGAATTAGTGAAATATCATTTGAAATTCGCAGAGGTTTGCTGCAACGGGGGTATTTATTAAATAAATAATAATATAATATATTTTAGCGAATTTACTCTATAGGGAACAAGCTATTAAGACCCCCAGGCATGGTAAGACCTAGGCCCGGGACCATAACTTTTCGTTTTGAGGCCCCCAGATGCCAAAAACACAATTCGTTCAAATTCATATATATGTATATATACTAATATAAGGTCGCTCTACTTTAAGGGGGGTTTTTGGGGGGTTTTATGCTCCATAAATGGTTTTTTTGAACTTTTTACATATAATTCTTTTTAAACCCAAATTTTGGTTTACACCATTAAATTCAGCTTAATAAACAAACAATTTGGTATTTTGATCATCGCTCTACGTTAATTGGTTACCGAGATATTGAGAGTGCTAAACACAGTACGTTGTCCAATGTTAATCTTATGGAGAATAAGTAAAATTGTATATCTCGCTTATTAATGAACATACATTAATTAAACTTGGTGTGTGGCTTTATATGGTTGGGTTTTAATGCTATTTGCATACAAAACTCTTTTTTTTGTCCCCATGGCAGCAAGCTATAATGGAGAATAATATGCTCTTATGGAGAATCATAAGCTCTTATGGAGAATAATAAACATGTGATATCTTGCTTGTTTATGAAAATTAATTGATAAAACTTGGTATGTTGCTTCATCTGGAGGTGATGCATTGGTATTTGCATACAAATCTGATTTTGTGGTCCTTGATGCAGCAAACCTGCATACTCAGTCCTAATGTTTTTCTTATAGGGAATAAATCAAATGTCATATCTTGCTTATTTATTAATATGCTTTGATTAAAGTTGGTAAGTTGCTTCATTACTTAGTGAAGTACCTACCATTTTAAATTCGCTGAGTATGCAGGTTTGCTGCAACGGGGGTATTATTATTTATATAAATAATATTGTGAAACTCAATCTCTCTGGAGAATTGTATTTAATTGCAGACGATACTGCTGTCATTTTCCAGCGTAGTATTTGGCAAGAGGTGTTTAATTTGGCTTCGGGTGGGATGGTAATTATCAAGAGGTGGTTCGATGAAAATGAATTAGCTATGAATATTAGAATACCCCCGTAGCAGCAAACCTTCGTACTCAGCGAATTTCCAATGCATATATATGTATCTTAATACCACATAAAGCCACATACCAAGTTTCATCAATATACATTCATAAATAAACGATTTATGACATTTTAATTATTCTCCATAAGAATAACATGGCGGCTGAGTATGCAGGTTTGCTGAAGCAAGGAACACAAAAAATGGAGTTTTATACAAATATCAATATAACTCATGTAGGTAAAGCCACATACCAAATTTCATTAATTTATTTTCATAATGAAGGCAGATAACACGTTACTTATTCTCCATAAGAATAACATGGGGCTGAGTACGCAGGTTTGCTGCTACGGGAGCCTTAATTGGGTAAAAAATTGTTTTTTTGAGCAAATATTAATGGTCCACAACCAGATGAAGCCGTATACCAAGTTTTGTCAGTATACATTTATAAATAAGCGAGATATAAAATTTTTATTTTCCTCCATAAGAATAACTTTAGACAACGTACTGTGTTTAGCACTTTCAATATCTCGGTAACCAATTGACGTAGAAAAATGATCAAAATACCAAATTGTGTGTTTTTTTAAGCTGAATCCAATGGGAAAACTAAAATTTGACTATTTCCAAAATTATATGTAAAAAATTCGAAAAACCCATTTTTGAGGTACAAAACCCCCCCAAAATACTCTTTTGGATAAAGTGATCTGGCTGGTTTTCGAACTTAAAGTCATAAATGTTATCTTACACGTTTATACCAAATTTCAACAAAATCGGATAATTGTTACGAGAGTTATCGTGCTCACGGACACACACACACACACACACACACACACACACACACACACACACACACACACATATATATATATATATATACAGTTTCGAACGAATGGTGTTTTTGGGGTCTAGGGACCTCAAAACGAAAAGTTATCATGGTCCCGGGCCTAGGTCTTACCATGCCGACTACGGTAATAGCTTCTTCCCTATAGGGGAAATTCGCTAAAAACCAAATGTTTGCCAATGGCGCTGCGCTCCTCAGGTGAGCCGTCCGCGGACATCAAGGTGGTGTTACACTTAAGCAGTAATCAAATCGCTTGCGACTGTAAAGCGATTGAACGTGTAGATCAGAATCGGTATTTAGGTGTTATTTTCTATTCGAAATTAAAATGGAACTTTCATACTCAATCGCTCAAAAGTAAACTGAGAAAATTGGTTTTAGCCTTGCATCAGATAAATCATATTTTGAATGTTTCTCAAGTACAAATAGTAATACTTTTCTTTTGTTCAAGCTCTCCTGCAATACGCTATCTTGATTTGGGGCGAAGCCAACAATAGGATTATTGAACCTTAAGGTCTGTTTTGCTCGGAGCGGCTGTTGCGTTTAACGCTCTGCGATCGCCGCCCACTACTGCTCTTACCTGCCTGCCATTGTTCTGTATTCCTCCGAGCGTCTGGCCCCAGCGATTCTGGCGTCTTCAGCATCAGACGATGGCCCGACCGCTCCCGGACCAGTTGGAGACGCTTCAGTCGCGCGTATATTGTACAACTATACAGGTGTTCCGTTGGAAATGATTGAATTAAGAGTCGAAAAGTTTACTTTTTCTTCCGAAGAAGATGAAAAATTGTAGGGCAAAATTAAATGCAAGAATTTGTTTACTATTTTAACAAGAAATTCAAATACATACTACTTACAAGTACGTAATGGAAATTCTCAAGAAAGAACACTAACGACAAGTTATTGTAACTAAGAATATTTTTTTGTATTATTTTCATTGCATTCAGAGTCTTTGTGTTTAATGTTTCATTACATGTTACGTTGTAATTTATCAATTGTCATTGCTATATAATACACTGTAATTTATTTTTGCTGTATTAAACATTAACTATTCAAATTTGTCCAAACTGATTTCATTCCCCGTCCCTCTTGCCGACTTAAGACTAAACATATTTACATATTTTATATGGTTAGCGCTAATTTCTCTTCGACGAAATGGGATAAAGATTCATATTACAAGACGCCTTTTCAAGGTCCTCCGATAAGTCGAATCATAGATTAAGCATATGCTTAATCTATGGTCGAATTGTGCAACTGACAGTCTGGGAAATTCCGAAAATTGACATTCGTCCATCATTAAATTATTAATGATAAGGTTTTTAAAATAACTTTCATCAGTTCTGTTTGTAAACGCGGGATGGATCACATTTCTAGGGATCACCAATAAGTTTACAGTACACTCGTCCCCCATTTCCTTACACAACATCCACTTTAAAATACATTTCATTTTCATACGAGAGAGACTCATTTCAACGACTACCAAACTAATAGCAGTGGTATTTAAACTGTCGTGCATTGGCGCGGCGCTTTTGACACGACATACGGATACGACTGAGGCACAACTGGCGACGCGGTCGCTAGCGTTTGGAGTGAAGGAAAACAACACAACGATCATTGCCCGGCGTCTGTCTCTCAGCGTTTGACGTTTAGCGTTGATCGCTGAGCGTCAAACGCAACAGCCGCTCCGAACAAAACAGACCTTTAGAATGTTGTTCAACAACTAACTATTAAAGCAGCTTTTAGAAAAAATGTGTGATAGCCTACAACTTTATTGTTTAAAGACACCGAGTTGCTTTCTGTAAAACAAAGATGTATCAAAACCTTGCTGACTTTTATTTTACTTCACAAAAAAATTCGGTACTTTGGTATTATACGGATGCCACCCTTATACAGCGCGCTGCGGCAGTTATGTTAGGATGGGTTATCATAAAAGTGAGTGTAAGACTTTCCTTGTTTCGTTACGAATCGAACGATACCTGATGAGTCATACTTCCGGCCGCCAAACCCCCTCCAAATAGGCCAAGGTCAGGTCGTTGACCGGAGCGCGCGCATCACCTGTCACCGCCTGTATCTGGGTCAGTGTCATGAGTGATTTATTGCCGTGCACTACGTTACATTTGTTTTCATAATGAGTGACGTTCATTTTGTGTGGGATTTACCTCGAAATGACAAGGAAAGTCCTACAATCATTTTTATGATAACCCATCCTAACATAACTGCCGCAGCGCGCTGTATAAGGGTGATCGGGTGCGGCTGCTAGCGGCGGCGACGCATTCAACACGATCCTAGCGGACATCGCTGCCTTTAGGGAGGCACAACACAAAGACCGCTCATCAAAATGATGTAAAATTTGTACAGTAAGTCAATAAAAGTACGTTTTAGCGAATTTCCCCTATAGGGAAGAAGCTATTACCGTAGGTCTCATGGTAAGACTTAAGCCCGAGACCGTGATAACTTTTTGTTTTGAGGTCCCCAGATGCCAAAAACACTATTCGTTCAAATTTATATATATGTGTGTGTGTGTGTGTGTGTGTGTGTGTGTGTGTGTGTGTGTGTGTGTGTGTGTGTGTGTGTGTGTGTGTGTGTGTGTGTGTGTGTGTGTGTGTGTGTGTGTGTGTGTGTGTGTGTGTGTGTGCGTGTGTCTGTGTGTGTGTCCGTGAATGCGATAACTTGAGTAAAAAACGTCCGATTTCGATGAAATTTGGCTCAAATGTGTAAAGTGACATTCATGACTTTAAGTTCGAAAACCAGAAAAATCGGACCATATGAAAGGGGGTTTATGGGGTTTTAAAATTTTCCAAAAATCAGTTTTTTGCAATGTTCACCCTGAACTTTTTAAAACACACAATTTTTGTTTTAACCATTTTATAGAGCTTAGAAAACAAATAATATAGTATTTTGAATTATTAACCTAAGTTCAGTGGTTGCGGAGAAAATCCAAAAAACGTGTTCATAAAATCTCCCATGTTAATCTTAAGGGAAAATGGTTTTTAGCTTTTCCTTAATTAATTTTACTGTACACTTCACATTTGCTTTTACCAATCAGTTTAGCTCTAGAAAACAATCATTTTGGTGTTTAAATTGTGATTCTATGTCCAACCGTTGCCAAGATATTCAAAGTAGTAAACACAGTACGTTGTCCAATTTTATCCTTATAGAGAATATTTACAATTTTATATCTAGATTATTTATGAACGAATATTGATGAAACTTGGTATGTGGCTTCACCTAGTACTGGTATATTGATATTTGCACAAAAAATTGATTTTTTGTTGATTATCCTCTTAGCAGCAAACCTGCAAACTCATCCCTAATGTTATTCTTATGGAGAATACGTAAAGCTTTATATCTCCCTTAATTATGAACATATATCATTAAAACTTGGTATGTAGCTTCACCTGGTTGAGTTATATTGATAATTGCAAAAAAACCCACATTTTTATCTTCCTCGTTGCAGCAAACCTGAGTTCTCAGCCTTAATGTTATTCTTATAGAGAATAAATAAAAGGCTATACATCACTTATTTATTTAAGTATTTTTATGAAACTTGGTAAGTGGCTTTATGTGGTAGTAAGAAATATATTCATGCATAGGAAATTCGCTGAGTATGCAGGTTTGCTGCGACGGGGGTATTTTCGAATTATGTAGTTATCCTTTGTATCCGGTAAAAATTTAACCTCCAAAAATAGTGGCATCCGTATAATACCAAAGTACCAAAAATTCATTACTCCAGTGACTCACGGTTATCAGACAAGGAATGCGATTAATTGGGCCTGCAAGTTCCTTTAGTAGTTAAATCTTCTTATCTTACGAATTCTTATTATGTAGGTAACGTTTTATACATGAACATCCCACCACATATACGGAACCTCCAGGAACATGTATCGCTGGCTGGCTTCAAAAATGAGTCACCGACTGGCTGGTCGAGGAGTCTGAGTCTCTTTTGTCCACTCCCTACTAAAAACTCTCCTCACACTTATATACAGACTCGTCCTTCCCAGACATTTCGACTGATTACTTATACCATTTGGTTTATATCTACTAGAGGGGACACGCAATGCTAATTAATGTTGGTGACTTGTCGACGTAGTTCCATCTTACGCCGCCAGGGATCGCCGCGGTTTTGTTTCCGTCGATTTTTTATAATGTTTAAATAAACTTTTTTGTGATGGTCATCAAAGAGATATTTTGTTTACACGGGTCGGGTACGGTTGAAACCTGGCGTCTAGGACTTTTGGAGTTTTAATTTCACCTTTGGTGATTTAAAACTGCAACGACTCTTAAAGAAATGCTATTAAATGAAGAAGGGGTCTCTTTTGGTGATATTTAAAATGTTGAGTGTCCCGCAAAAATGGGGGATTTCGGGGTAAACTCAAAATTTTCTGATGTAAACCCCTTTTGAGTGACCCCTCATTTTAAAGAGATTTTTAAACATAGGCGAAGGGTGACCGTTAAAAGTAAATTTAACCCCTTCAAAAGGGGTTTACATTAGACAATTTTGAGTTGCCCACAAAATCCCCCATTTTTACGGGTTCTCAAAATTTTAAATATTCCCAAAAGAGACCAGTTCTTCATTTAATAGCATTTCTTCAAGATTCGTTTCAGTTTTAAGCACCAAAGGTGAAATAAAAACTCCAAAAGTCTTAAACGCCAGGTTTCAAAAATGAGTTGTATTCAAAACTTTGACAAGCTGCCATTTTGGATAGAAACACGTTACAGACCTCCAACCTCCACCAGTCGCCTATTTTTTTAAAGTTCTTTAAATTGAGGGGTCACTCAAAAGGGGTTCACATTTGAAAATTTTGAGTTGCCCCCAAAATCCCCCATTTTTGGGGGACACTCAAAATTCCATATAACGTCAAAAGATACTTTGGGTTAAGTTATTATCGTACCCCAAAGGTGATTTGTTTTAACAAACAAAAAAATAAAGGGGGGGACGGACTTTTTTTACACACTGTAATTATATATGTATATAGATATATATAATTTTATTTTATAAGCTTTGTTATTATTATATTAAGATTTAACGTTAATAGGACTCGTCACCTGTAACGTCCCAAAATAACTTTGAGTGGCCCCAGGGAAATTGAGACGGATCCCCTCAATATTCATGGATTTTCAATCGCGGAAGCGCGCCCATAATTGCCCTTGCCACTTTATGGGATACGTGGATGTTAAGATGTTGCATCGCTGCCTATTTCGGCACTACCCCTTGGAGGCAATTCCAAATGCCGGCGAATCGTAAGAATGGCCAACCTGGCTGCGGCGTGTTGACCGATGACTCATGAAACCAAGTATTTTGCAAGAAAGTGGATGTGCCCTCATCGTCTTCTCATCGTCCTGGACATTTTGGGGAGTTACTGCAGACTTTTGAGGTGAGGATTGGTCAATTAATTAACTCCAGTTAACTTTGGCGAGTTTTAAAAATTTTAGGCTATTTTATAAATTAAATCATTTAAACCATCTTATACTCACTTATAAACATGCCTCGTAAGGCTACTGCCAGCAAAGGAATTGTACTTATAATGTAAATTAACTTAATTATTCTCAACTCAAAATCCCATAAGGATGAAATACAAAATAATTTACCAATAATAATACCAGTTTAATTACAGTACTTGCAAACTTGGCATAATCCTGTTTTGTTCGAATAATTCCATGATTCCATTTATTCCATTTATAGTTTATTGTGGTTATACCATTAATTAACCTGTTGTTTGTCCTAATTGTAATTTGTAGTTTATACTGATTTGGGAAGCCCACAGTTTTTTATAAAATAATCGCCCTTACTTCTTTTACGATATTTTTAAAGTCCAACCAAGAGTTAGGCTGATTTTGCTATGAGGTTATTTATTTTCGTTTTTTTTTTGCAATCAGAAAACAAATTATTTTCCCATATGAAATGCATGTTAATTATGCATGACACTTGCATGATCTCTGAGGCAGTTTTAATTTTGTAGCGGCTAATCTGCATGTTCCAATGCATGTTGTACAATGTTATTACAGTATTTTTAGGAATATACAATTTTATATCTCCCTTATTTATAAATATATTTAGAGGAAATTTAATATGCGGTTTTATATGTCTGAGGAATATTATTTGTTGCATAAAAAGCTATTTGTTGTCCTTACTGCAGCAAACCTGGGACTGTGTATCCAGCCCATTGTTATTCTTTTGTAGGATAAATAAGAATATAAATACAGTATCTAGTTTATTTATTATTTATGAATTTATTCTGATTAAACTTGGTAAGATGGTTTCATGTGGTAGTGCATGAGGAATTATACATACTTGCATTGGAAAATCGCTGAGTACCCAGGTTTGTTGCGTCGGGGTATTTTTTACTTTTTAGCGTTGTAGTAATGGGAATAAACAGGCCCCAGGATGGGTTGTCAGAGGGTGGTTCGACAAGGCAGTTGTCTAACTTTTTTCAGTCAGAGGAACCTCCAGTGGCATTACTCATAGACGGTACATACTAACTTTCCCTCTTATTAGTGAATTTCCTTTGGAAAGTGAACTATTAGCATGACCCGCACGGTGAAACTTAAGCCCGGGACCACCATAGAAGTTCCTAACGTGACCCCCTGAACACGTTTTGGGGGGTCGTTCAAAATTGTATATATATATATATGTGTGTGTGTGTGTGTGTGTGTGTTTGCACTCTAGCGGTCGCATTTTTTGTCCGATTTACTTCAAATGTGGTAGGGACGTTCCTTTCTGTAATCAGTTGGACAAGTTCTTTGGGCAAAACAATCGGAAAACTCTAAACCCATTTTTTGGGCATTAATCTTTCAAATTTCGAGTTTTTGGGCCCAAAAAGGGTCATAAAAGCCCCAGATGTAAAATCAATGCATGTAAAAAGATGGGAATTAGTGTGGCGAAAGTTTTAAGCCCTCTCTCGTCATTCTAGCATAAATATTTACCGAGTTATTAAAGAAAATGTGTATCGACTAAACACAGTACGTTGTCTTATGGGGGTTTTACACTAGAAAAGCCTGTTATTCCTTTGTTAGAGTACTTTTATCATCCCCAGCAACCTCACGCCTACTTTCAAGCCTGTCTGGACCTTTTCCTAACCTTATAATGCGCAAAATTGTATTCCCAGCTTTGCAAGTAAATTAAACCAGGAGTATCAGAACAGCCAAAAAATCAATGTTTTCAGATTTCAATAAAAATTGGACAAATGTATGTTTTTACACTTATTTTGAGTTTTACAAGTTTTTATGTGGAAATTCACTTCCCTCACGTCAGCGTGCTGCGTGCGAACTCGTTTCTAATAAAGATATTTTGATTATAAAGCCGCTCGTCCAACCCAGGTGAGGGAAAGGACTGGCAGCTTTTCATAGAATTATTTAAGAATTTAAGCCTACTCGTTACCAATTACTGGTTACTCCAGTCTGGTTGAGGCGTCATAATATCTGAGCACAATCATACCAACTTGCACATTAACATTGAATTGAGAGAGTTGTCTATAAGTGAACGATACAGCAATATTTTTAATGAATTAAAGGAAAATATCAATTTCTTTGTTATGTGAGGTGTAGAAGATTAGTTTTCGCCAATAAACTGTTTATAACATCGATCATTACTAATTATTACGATATAATTATGGTTAGATAATATTAATACGACAGTGGCGCTTTCTAGCAGTGACGGGGAAAACTGTTACCGACATGGTCGGCAGCGGCACCCGCGGGAGGGCGCTACTAGTTAGCTCTAGCGGCCACGGGAAAAACTAAATTGTTTCAAAGACATTTTGGTTTGAATGTAATATTAGCTGGAAAAAGGAAATGTCCGTTAGTAAATAAATCAAAAATAATAACGTAAAACTGTGGAGTGGCATCATCAGAACTACAAATAATATCCCCCCGTCGCAGCAAACCTGGGTACTCAGCGCATTTCCGATGTATGTATAGGTTTCTCGCTACCATACAATGCCACTCACCAAGTTTCATAAAATACATGAATAAATAAGTGGTATATAACATTTTATTTATTCTCCATAAGAATAACATTAAAGGCTGAGTACGCAGGTTTGCTGCAACAAGAAAGTTAAAAATATGGTTTTGTGCAATTATCAACATAACTTAACCAGGTGAAGCTAAATACCAAGTTTTAATAATTTATGTTTATAATTAAGGGAGATATACAACTTTACTTATTGTCCATAAAGAATAACATTAGGGCTGAGTATGCAGGTTTGCTGCTACGGAAACAATCAACAACAAAATATTTTGTCGTTCAAATATTAATATACCAGTACTGTAGGTGAAGCCACACGCCAAGTTTCATCAAGATTCATAAATAATCGAGATATCAAATTTTAATCATCCTCCATAAGGATAACATTGGGCAACGTACTGTGTTTAGCGTTTAGCACTTTGAATATCCCTGCAACGGTTGTACGTAGAATCACAATTTAAACACCAAAATTATTGTTTTGTAGAGCTGAACTGATTGGTAAACATAAATGTGAAGTTTTCAGTAAAATTAACTGAGTAAAATATAAATACCCCCGTAGCAGCAAACCTGCGTACTCAGCGAATTTCCAATGCATCTATATGTATCTCAATACCACATAAAGCCACATACCAAGTTTCATCAATATACATTCATAAATAAACGATTTATGACATTTAAATTACTCTCCATAAGAATAACATGGCAGCTGAGTATGCAGGTTTGCTGAAGCAAGGAACACGAAAAATGGGGTTTTATACAAATATCAATATAACTCATGTAGGTAAAGCCACATACCAAATTTCATTAATTTATTTTCATAATGAAGGCAGATAACACGTTACTTATTCTCCATAAGAATAACATGGGGCTGAGTACGCAGGTTTGCTGCTACGGGAGCCTTGGGTAAAAATGTGTCTTTTTGAGCCACTTGTGATCAATGGTCCATAACCAGATGAAGCCGTATACCAAGTTTCGTCAGTATACGTTCATAAATAAGCGAGATATAAAATTTTTATTTTTCTCCATAAGAATAACATTAGACAACGTACTGTGTTTAGCACTTTCAATATCTCGGTAAACAATTGACGTAGAGAAATGATCAAAATACCAAATTGTGTGTTTTTTTAAGCTGAATCCAATGGGAAAAAATAAAATTTGACTATTTCCAAAATTATATGTAAAAAATTCGAAAAACCCATTTTTGGGGTACAAAACCCCCCCAAAATACCCTTTCGGATAGAGCGATCTGGCTGGTTTTCAAACTTAAAGTCATAAATGTTGCTTTACACGTTTATACCAAATTTCATCAAAATCGGATAATTTTTACGAGAGTTATCGTGCTCACGGACACATATATATACAGTTTCGAACGAATGTTGTTTTTGGGGTCTGGGGACCTCAAAACGAAAAGTTATCATGGTCCCGGGCCTAGGTCTTACCATGCCGACTACGGTAATAGCTTCTTCCCTATAGGGGAAATTCGCTAAAACCTTTTTCCCATAAGACTAACATGGGAAATGTTATGAACACGTTTGTTTATTTTCTTCGCAACCACTTAACCTAGGTTAATGATTTAACATACTTTAGTATTTGTTTTTGTAAGCTCTATAAAACAGGCAAAACCAAAGTTGAGTATTTTAGAAATGTTGTGGTGAAAAATGTACAAAATAGATTTTTGGAATATTAAAAACCCCCATAAACCCCCTTTTCCAAAGGCCGATTTTTTTGTTTTCAAACTTAAAGTCATGAATGTCACTCTACACTTTTGAGCCAAATTTCATCGAAATCAGACGGTTTTTACTCAAGTTATAATACAATACAATACAATACAATACTACAATACATATCGAATCCTCGGTATGCACTAACGAATGATTATGGTAGACATTTTCTTGTGTTATTTGATCGATAATTTGTTTTACTCTGGGAATCAATCAAAAACAAATTATAACAACTCGTATAAATAAACTAATACATAATAACCTACTAAACAATGTAGAATAACTAAGAGTTGCAAAGAAGTTAATCAGTAGCCAAATTACCAAAGGTAACCATTTGAGTTACTGGTTACAGTGCACGACCGCCTCACACAGTATGGTTAATTTACCACTCCGCCTTTAGGTCGAGGTAGACCTCGAACAACAAGAACGTTGGAATTGGAAGAAAGAGTGTTGCAAGCTGTCGAAGACGATCCTTCATCAAGCACAAGAAGAATTGCATCTGCCGAGGGAGCTGACCACTCAACGGTATGGAGGATTTTGAAAAGCAATCTACTTTATCCTTACCATGTCCAACGGGTTCAAGCTCTTTTAGAAGAGGACTACCCAAACAGACTGCATTTTAGTCAACAGATAGAAAATAAATATACTAGGAGTCCGCAGTTCCTGTCTTCAGTACTTTTTACAGATGAAGCTGGGTTTAACCGAAATGGAATCTTGAACTTCCATAACACCCACCAATGGGCGGACGAGAATCCTCATACAATAGTGCAGTCGAGGTTCCAGCATAACTTTTCATTGAATGTTTGGGTGGGCATTATTGGGAATAATTGTATTGGTCCAGTGTTTTTACCAGCAAGGCTGAATGGACTTACCTATTTGCACTTCCTTCAGAATGATGAATGATTTAGATGATGCCATGGAAGAAGTGCCCCTAAACACACGTCGAAACATGTGGTTTTTTCACGACGGTGCACCTCCTCATTTAAGAAATGAAGTAAGGAATTACCTGGACCAGCGATTCAGAAATAAGTGGATCGGTCGTGGTGGCCCGATAGCATGGCCAGCAAGATCGCCCGACTTGAATCCCATAGATTTCTTTGTATGGGGACATTTGAAAACAATGGTGTATGCAACGCCTGTAAACAATGTTGAACAGCTGAGGGAGAGAATTGAAGATGGATGTCGGAGGATAAGAGAAATGCCTGGAGTGTTGGAGCGGGTACGAGAGTCAATAGGACGACGATTACGGCAGTGCGTGATCGCCAATCAATGGAGGTCACATTGAACACCTACTATGAAGGGCAAGTGCCTACCTACATGTGGTGTATCCTCTTCATTCCATTGTTTTAAACAACAAATGATTATTATTAATATTAAAATTTATTAAATGTAATGTAATAATTTATGTAATGTAATTAAGTAATTTCAGTCTAAATTACTAAAATAAACACAGCTTCTTTATTTATGAACCGATTTTATTCATTTTTGTTTTGTTGGATTTTTTATAATAAATACAAAACATTTTGTGTCTTGAAAAATTTTGATTTAGGTACCGGTTTTCATGAAATTTGGCATAAAAATATTCAAATGGCCGCCATTTTGAAATTTGGAGAGGTAACAAAATTTTTTTTACAAATGTTACTTACTTTAGTGTAAACACTTTTGCCAAGTTTCGTAAAAATATCTCATTGGGTTTTTTAAATAATAAATATTTTCCCAAAAAAACAAAATGGCGGATTACGGCTAAACTATCCAAAATCCAAAAAAATGTTATTCTTCATTTTTGACTTATTTTTGCATGTAGAATTAGGTCCTGTATAGCCCATCACACTTTTTTGTGACACCCTGTATATATATATATATATATATATATATATATATATATATATATATATATATATATATATATAAATTTGAGCTAACTGTATGTCCGTAGGCACGATAACTTTCGTAAAAAAGCCCGATCTCGATGAAGTTTTCTTCAAACGTGTAAAACAGCACATATTTTCTTGAGTTCAAAACGCAGTCCGACCATACCACCCATAGGGTGATATTTCTTTTTTTGTAGTTAGACCGTCTTAAAATTCCAAATTTTACTTGGCACCATTGGGTTCAGCTTAACAAAAAGCGAACAGTTTAATCTCTTCAATCATTTGTTCAACGTAAATTGGTTACTAAGATATTTAACGTGCTAATCACAGAACGTTGTCTAATGTTATTCTTATATAGGATAAGTTAGTAAAATGATATATATAGCTGATTTATAACGTATACTGATAACACTTGGTATGTGGCTTCATTTGGTTATGATATACTAATATCCCAATATCCGCATAAAATACCCATGTACTGTAGCAGCAAATCTGCATACACAGTCCCATGTGAGTAGGCGTAGGCATGCTTTCTGGGTAATAAATGAAATGTTAAATCTCCCTTATTTATGAATATAGATTTCTAATAAAGTTATTTTGATTATAAAGCCGCTCGTCCAACCAGTGTTTCCATTCGCGGGATTTTTGTCCCGCAAACGGGATTATCGAGCCGTCAGCGGGATCAAAACGGGATGCGGGATAAAACGGGGTGATTTCGAAGGATAAAACGGGATTTTGCGGGATTTTTGAGGCACTAGAATTATTTGAATAACAAATTATATTTAAGCTGGAATTACCAGGTTTACAGATGTAATATTGATCGATATTTACTATTACAAAATTATGAATATAGTTGTTTTAACTCTATGCTTTAAACTTTAGCATTAGTACTCTATGGGTGAATGTTTGGTTACTAAACAAACCAACCAATAAAAACGCCGAAACGATGATTTGATAGCAGATTTTGTAAGCGGCAAGCGCTCTTATATTACAAAAACAAAACAAATGGCTGAATAGTGTATTTAGTGAAAAGTATAACTTGTTGCTTTTTGTTCCTGGTTCTTTTTGTTATTGTTATGTTGTTTTGATTTAAAAGTTTAAGCCTATATAAAAGTGTTAACTTTTTGTTCCTTGCTTTTCAAGGTGCAATGTTTGTACTTACTAGTCTAACCTAAGTTTTTTTATGAAGATGAAGTGGTAAGTCAAATTCCCAGCCATTGTTTCCAATTATTACTTATCATGGCTTCTTTACCACCAGCACCAGGGCCTAGTCATGATGATGACTATGACTCTGAAGAAGACAAGCGTTCTAAGAGACCTAAGCTTACCAAACATTCTGAGAAAAAGGTGCTTCAGTCATATCTCACAAGTAGTGAATTTAAAGACTGGCTCAGTTTAAGGAAAGATGGAAAAACTGCTCAATGCACAGCGTGCAACACGAATTTGAAGGGTGGAAAATCAGAACTCAAAAAGCATAGCCAAACAAAGTTACATATGAAAAACATGCAGGCCAAAACTGCTCAACCTGTTCTAACCACGTTTTTACCTCAGATGGACAAACTCAGACAACTAGAAGCGTCAATGTGCACATTTGTTGTGGAAAACAACCTTCCCCTGAGTTTTGTGGAGCCTTTAAGCAATTTCTGCAAAACCTTACCTGATAAGGAAGTTGTTAACAAGCTGCAACTAGGGAAACAGAAGATGACCAATGTATTAAGGGAAGGACTGCGGCCCTTTTTCAATAGGGACTTAAGTGAGAAACTGAAATCGACCCCATTTTCCCTATTTATTGACGAGACAACTGATGTTACCACAAAAAGTCAGTTGGCAGTCGTCGTTTCATATTTTGATTGTAACGACTACGAAACAAAAGTCGACTTAGTAGATGTTGTGGAAATGACCGATGGATCTGCACAGGGGATTTATAACACAATGATGAAAGTTTTGACAGAGAATTGTGTCCCATTAAATAACTGGGTGGGATTCTGTTCGGACACAACTGCAGTAATGATGGGTGTCAATCAGTCAGTGGCTACTCTGGTAAAAGCAAGCCATCCTCAGGTTGTCATCGTTAAGTGTTCGTGCCATCTCATACACCTAGCTGCATCATATGCCTGCAAAATGCTGCCAAATTCACTAGAAGATTTGGTAAGAACTATTTACAATCATTTGAAGCGGAGCCCAAAAAGAACAGCTGAGTTTAAGAAATTTCAAGAATTTTTTGAACCTAACAACTCTCCAAAGAAAATGTTGGCACCAGGGCAAACACGCTGGCTATCTCTTCAAAATTGTGTCAAAAGAATTTTGGAGTGCTGGGAACCACTAAAACAATATTGGACTGTGGTTGTCTTTGAAGACAAGACACATGCCAATGAACAGGTGAGGGTCATTACAAACTTAGTTAGGGCCTACAATTTTAAGCAATTGCTGCCACATAAACACAGAAGTAGGGTCAAATTATTATTGTTAGCACTGCAAGTATAGGCCTATTTATGTTAATCATAATTTTAGAACATTAAAAATATAACTTTCTTAGCATAAGGTCAAGTTAATAGTGATTTGCAGAGTAAGATTTGGTTATTCCTTCTCATGATAGTATTATGGATCTTAAGTTAATCAAACTTATATCACTCTCGCAATTATAGGCTATAAGAATATGAGCTATTATACAGAATTTTTAGGAAAATTCAGATTGGGCTTAATTTATACCTACTGCATTACCTACTCACAGAGACCATTGTTGAACAGTTTCTCAGCTACTGTGGTGTCTTGTTTACAATGGATTTTTTTAATTTCAAGTTTTGCTAGGAAACAAGTACACTGGCCCAAAGCTGCTCTCTGCACTTCCATATTAAATTACTTACTAAACAAGTTTCAAAAAAACTTTAAAGAGTAGGCAACCAATTGATACAGTAAGGGTTTTACAAACTCCCATTTCCCATCTCATAACCTACCTTAACTATCCAAACTCACCTGAAGTCACAGTCTGCGCTATTCCTTAAGATGGCAAGTTACTACCTAATATTGTTGTCTTTCAGGGGACATCATAATAATTTTTTATAATTATATTGTCTTTTTCAGGTACTTTCAACTCTAAACAATCCTCTTTTGAAGGTAATGATGGAGTTTGTGGATTATGGACTTGGTGAGCTAAACGAATTTAACACATTCTTCCAGTCTGACGCCCCATTATTTGCTGAGTTGAAACCACAGGTTAGAACATAATACTTATAAATTTTAAAAGTAGGCCACAGTTAATTAGGCTACTTATAAATTTTAAAAGTATGCCACAGTTAATTAGGCCCTAATAACCCTATTAATCACAGGAGCCAAATTTACAATCTTATATAATGGCATAGCCTGTAATTGCTATTCAATAAAGAAATATTATTTCATAACAATAGTAAACAAACAGAACTCCAAAATTATGTCCCCCTCTATAGCTTGCCACAAATCTTGGTGGATGAATATACACTAATACTCATTTTAAATACCTGGTTTAGAAAAATAAAATTTATGATCACCTTTATTTATTTAAACATAAATATTCTTATACTAAACATAAAACAATGATACCTCTTGTTATATATAACAATGTTATACCTCTTTTTGTGTTTTACCACTTCATTATATGAATGTAAATTCAACATTTGTTTTTATGGATTTTATCTAATAATGGACTGTAGCCTAATATGTAATATTTTAAGCAGTGGATATGACAGCTAGCTACCATAATTTTTACCAAACTCAATTACCTTCCAGTCTCAAATGTTAACTATGTATTTATATAATGTCAAAAAAAAGTATATTTCACTCAAAGAATTTTAAAATCTTTCAGGTAGAACGACTGCTGAAAACTCTGTGTCTGAATTTTATGAGACCGGAGTACGTCAGATCCACCGATGCTTCAAAGCTGAATCCTCACAGTGAAGAACACTACTGCCCTCTGGATATGGTTTATCTGGGAGTCAGTGCTACTGACACTCTGTTTCATATTTCTAATGTGGACCCCAAAGAGGTGGAGCGACTAAGGACATCAGTTCGGTATTTCTATATTGAAGCAGTTGCTCAAGTTCAGAAAAGATTTACTTTCGAGGATGAGGTTAACAGTACTTTCAAAGATGCAGAATTTTTAATTCCAGCAAATGCGCAGAATCTCCAACCAATGACCCTTTTGCCCATAGCTAAGAAATTTCCAGGGGTTCAAATCGACCTGCCAAAACTGGACAGCCAATGGAGAGGGCAAAGCATTGAAAAAACTGAAGAAAGTTATACCTCCAAATACTGGAAAACTGTCGCAACTGCAACAGATGGTTTAGGCAGACTTAAATTTCCTGAGTTGGCCAAGTTGGCTTCCATTTTCTTCTCTCTTCCATTTTCAAATGCAGTTACAGAAAGACTGTTTAGCTGTTTTAAGAATATCAAAACAGAGAAAAGAAACCGTCTGGATAATGAGACCTTATCTGCACTCTTATGTGTAAAGTATGGAGCCAAAAGAACAAAAAAAGGCTCACAGTATTTTATGACAAATCCCATTCCCTATAAAACTCAAATACAAGCTAGTGCAACAGCCACTCAGGCTAAGCAAAAGAGGTTGGCTATGACCAGTGTCTCTGTATCAGCAAGTCAGCAAACATAAATTAAGTTTGTCTTTCAACATGCCAAAGTAGTGGACTAACTGTTAATTCTAAGGGTTGTAACAAAGAATATTGCTGTTTAATTTTTCAAGTTTAAGATGTATATTTTTAATAATTAACTATTGCACTTGGTTAACATTATTTTCAACCACAGTCCCTGCTCTACTGCTTTTTCATATGCTTTTTATTCATAATATTATTTTCAAATTGCTATTTAAGTATATTTGTTTGTGATTTCTAATTCCTAGACCTATTCAGTTTTCATAATAAGACTAATGTAAGCAATGAAAGCTGTTGGAAGGCTTCACCTGGGCTGAATGTGTGATAAGTTTGTGATTTAATTTATCGTTACCTGCAAACTTGCTCTTAGTTTAGTAAGGTATCCCAAAGTATTAAATGTTAAAAGTGTGTTTAATTTTATTTAAACTAAGCTGAACTTTTAGCCTTGTTTACCTTTTTTTAAATGCTATACAGTTAAATTAAGTATTTAACAATTTGATTGTGTTTTAATTAAGATGTTTTGTTTACTGTACCTATTCTAGTATAGTTCCTATGTTTGTGATCATTTGTTTCTTAAAATTCATAGCCATTCATCCATTTGATTTTTTTTCTGAAATTCATAACTATGTAGAAAGACTGATTATAGGTTGTGATTTACTTTATCGTTACCTGCAAACTTGCTCTTAATTTAGTTACGTATCTCAATGTACTAAATGCTAAAGGTGTGTTTTTATTTTTGTTTGTATTTTAGGTTTCAAAATGTTATTTTAATTTTATTTCAACTAAGCTTAACATTGAGCCTTTATTACATTTTTTTCAAATGTTTTACAGTTTGATTAAGTTTTTAACAATTTATTGTTTTTTTTATTAAGATATTATGTTTACTATAGGCCTACCTATTCTAGTGAAGTTCCTATGTTTGTCATCAATTTTTTCTGATAAAAAAATTCATAGCCGTTCATCCATTTTTTTCTGAAAAACTTAACCATATAGAAAGTCTGATTAAAGATATTTACTGTAAATATACTATTTATTTCTGGGCGTTAATCATGGCTATTTGCTGTAAAAAAACTTCAAGACACCCCAAAATATTACATTTTTAAAAATAAGTTTAATATTAATTTAAAATTGTATTTTTGTCTTTGGTGGTTTCAAATTGATTGGTAATTTTATTTAAATCTGATGCAGCAGGTTATTTTTGTCCTTTACTTATATTCTTTTTTAGCTATACCCTTTAACTATTTTCTGTACATTTAATTTTATTGATTATTAGGCCTGAAAGTCAAGGGTTTTAAAGAACATGTTTAGTTAACTTATCTAGCTGAGGCAGCCTATTATTGTAGTTGCTGTTTTTCTTGAGTAGGTTTAACCTGTTATTTTTCACAATTTTACCATTTTTCAAATGTTGTATATAGTTTTAATTTATATTTTACTGTTCTTACTTAATATGAATATTTTTTCATATTTATTTGGTGCTAACTGAAACTGATGTAGTTTTTGTTATGTTTTAAAATGTGTCATATGTTATTATGTTGTTAATATGATTGTGTTTTCCATGCCTAATTAGGTTCTTATCCATTAAAAAGACTAATGACATAAGACAACTGTACAAAAATATTTGTTTTAATGTTAGGGTGCTATATGTCACTGAGGAATACTTAGTAATCAAAACTCACTTCAGTTTTTAATGGTCCTTTTCTGTTTTTGTATCCCTATAGATAAATAAAATGTCTCGTTTGCTATTTGATTTGTCAGTGTATGTCATTCCCTATCTTATCTTGTCTTAATAGGATAGGTTATGTTAAAATTAGGCTATATTCATAGGGTGTAGACACTTCTGGGGTAAAAGTGTGTAAACCAATGGACCAAACTAAACAAAGAAAAACTAATTTAGAGTGCTCAAAATTAAGCTACGAAATGGCTACTGTACCATCTTTCATTATTATTTTATAAACTCATAAGATAACGCCAAAGAGGGGGTTACAAGGAATGAAGAATAGAGTTTGTATGCCACAAATAATACAATATTTTAAGACTAATTGACGAAATTAGATTTTTTTATCATATGACAACTTTTAATATAAAACGGTATTTTAGGTGTAGGACTAGCGGGATAAAAAGGGATTTTTAAAGTAAGATTAACGGGATGAAACGGGATATTTTGGTCTGAAGAACGGGATAATTTTTTTTGTAGAGTGGAAACACTGCGTCCAACCCAGGTGAGGGAAAGGACTGGCAGCTTTTCATAGAATTATTTAAGAATTTAAGCCTACTCGTCACTAATTACTGGTTACTCCAGTCTGGTTGATACGGCATAATATCTGAGCACAATCATACCAACTTGCACATTAACATTGTATTGAGAGAGTTGTCTATAAGTGAACGATACAGCAATATTTTAAAGAATTGAAGGAAAATATGAAGTTCTCTGTTATGTGAGGTATTGATGATTAGTTTTAGACAATAAACTATTTAGAATATGGATTTTCATTAATTATCACAAAACAATTACGGTTAGAAAATGTTACAATGACTAGTGGCGCTGCCTAACAGTGATGGGGATAAACTGAGTACTGTTTTACCGACATCGGCGCTTTAAGCAAGCTCTAGCGGTGGCAGAAAAAACTACATTTTTCAAATAGACATTTGGTTGAAATAATGTAACGTCATCTGGGAAAATTAAATGTCCGTTAGTAAACAAATAAAAAGTAATAACGTAAGACGGTGCAGCGACATGATCAGAACATGTTGAAAAACAATTTAAACGCTTTTGTTAATTTTTAAAAGACAAATAATACTTTTTCATTGAAAATACTATTAACAAATAACAAATAACCTCTTGGTTTTTTTACTGTAAACATTTGTGTGGAAAGGTGAGAAAGGTGTACTGCAAATATTTACTTTCATACCTATTCAAGTTAGGTACTATGCAGGTGTACATAAATCATAAATCCATAAACCCCTTAGTTTTTACACGTAGTGAGCCACGGAAGGAAGAATACTTTACTGATCGAAAATCCGCAAGAGTCCTATTGTACTTGACCGAAATGAAGGTCTTTATTGAAGCCTATTATTCAACACTCCATACTTGAAAATACTGAGGTGTGAATCAGAAATTCTGTAAATGCTGTAATTTACAACGTATTATTTTCGGAGGCTCACAAAATTATGTACAACATGACCCATGACCCAAAATATTTGTAAGGTTTAAAGAACTTCATTGAAAAATTGATTTAATATATAACGGTATAGGCATAGTCATGGTTTACACTGTATTCTAAGTCTCTGATATTAGACAATGCCGTAAACCCGACCTTGAAGGGATGATTGAGTGTAAAAATATAGCAACTTAAGATAAAACTTGGTTAATAACAAAGACGGTTTGGGGTCGAGTTTACGTATGAGTATTATAGCAACCTACTCTGATCTCATTAAAGGATTTTCTCTGACCTTTTGGGGACTGTCCCTAGGCCCCGTGTACATCAGCGGTTTGCGGCGGCGGCGCCGGTGCCGCTGCGGCGTGTAGCGTGCGGCGACGAGAAAGGTAGTGCACATCAGCGGCGGCGGCGGCGGCGCGGCAGCGGCGACTATATAGTATTAGCATTGATTATAAATAAGGTGAATAATCAATGTTAATAATCAATCTGTTACTCTATAACAACAACTTTGGTAACAAAATAAATAATAAACAACAGTTTTAAAAAAATTGATACATTTTCCAACTCGATACTTAATTTGTTTCTTAAAATATAATCGTACGAATTTAAAGTAAATACTGTATTTAATTCAATATTCAGTCAGTGCTGTTAATAGTTTACAATATTTATGAATGATTGTAAACTTTGTTTTTGTTGTTATGATAAGGTATTGCTAGAGATTGCCCAAATATATTTTGAATATAAAGTCGACGAATGTATATATAAACAAGTTTATTATCTACTGGGCTCATCTCTCCCTCCCCTTCCACCATCCTCAACTCCAGGTATTTTTTTTAACGTGGAGTTAAAAGGGATAGCAAAAGGCGTAAGGTCAGTGGGCTTTTTATTTATGCCTGAAAACTCTCTACCCCGCCCCTCTCCCCCCCCTCACAAACAGATTTTTATGTGGAGTTAAAACGGAGGAGTTAACAGAAGGGTGTTACCATTCCAGTAGTCAGTCATATTTTTTATTTATGAATCATCTGATCTTGCTGTTGTGCTACATATTTATTTGAATAACGCAGCTGTTTATTAAATGAAAAACAACAAAAAGCAGAACGCAAGTTCCCATAAGGATAACATGTAAACTTTGAAAGCTAAAATCAAACACAAACAAAAATTATTTTCATTTCGGCACATCCCCTAATAGTACCGTACTAAATAAGTGTGCCAAGTTTAATAATTCTACGATGCCGCACATCCGAGAAATCGGTACCACAAAAATTTCGTTAACCTATTATTATATAGATTAACTTAAAATATACTAGAGCATGTGTTTTCTGTTTTGTCTAGTAATACATTTTGTATCTGCAATATTATATGGCTAGACCAGTCGCCCCACGGTTATTTCTGGGTAGTGTCACACTTCCTCTCAGTACAATAGATAGACTACCCCGGATGTAAAATTTTAGTTTATGCCCGTCAGAATAAAATAATTTAAATAAGTAAGATCAAGAAAAGTTTTTTAATTCTACAAAAATAATAATAATGTAAAACAAACGATATGTAAACTACGATTGTATTTTCTCTCAAAAAGCTTTAGCTACAGAGATAATTATGCAATGCAGTGCAAGAACAGAATGGGCATTCGAGAAAATAAATAATTTGAATTATTATTATTGAATGCATTATTTTATTAATTCCATAACACAATTTAGTTTTGTACGATATTACATAGTTAAAGTTAGTTTAAAAACTAGTTAATAAACCAGTTGTAATGTAAAAATAACGGGCTCCCGAATTTTACTAATAAAAACATCTGAGTTGAAGTCGTTTTCCATCACTACTGGAGTGGTCCGAAGCCTGCGGCGAACTCGCCGCCGCCGCGAGTGTGCACTGCTCCATTTGATTCTATGCCCCGACAGACAGCGCGGCGGGGCTGCGGCTGGACAAAACTGCGGCGAAGATTTCGCCGCCGCCGCAAACCGTTGATGTGCACTGCTCGGCAATTCTCCATTTACTGGAGGTGAAAGGCCAGGATGCTGGTAGTACACAAGATTATTTTAGGTTTTAAATGGATTAGTCTTAAGTCTTATAAGTTGGTTTAGTGAGACGTTGAAGTAGTGGTCAAGCCGATGACGGATTCCGATATAGCGACTATGTTGTGGGTTCGAATCCCAGTCTTGTAATGTAAATGTTATCAGTACTGTACAACTATTACTGTAACGGCTTGCCCTTTGCTGTGTTGGATACGTTCCAAGCACAGATTTATAGTGTATTGGGACGGAAAAATTAATACAACAAATCTTCATATTTGGATTATTTATTCTATCTCACGGAGTCCAACTATTATCTTTCACAGTTGATTGATCGATTTCGCATTTTTTAATATGCGTATAGAATTCTTAGGGAAGTTTTAAGTGAAAATTGTGGAAGTTTAGCAAATTGCAGGAAGATGGGAAGGTTCTCAAATAAAGGTGCACACGAAGTTCCAGTATAGTTTAGTTTATTGGGAAAATACATTTAGTACTTTAACAGACAAATTAAGAATAACCCTAAACCATTTTGTTTGAATCATTATAAAAAAGGGGGGATAGTTGATTTTCTCTGTATACGTCAGTTTTCAAAAACATTTTTATATAAATGAACTTTTATCTTTTCAAATTTAAAGTAAAATAATTACAAATTTTTCCAGTGTTTGAAAACATTAGCTCTGATTTATTATTATTATGATTGCTTTTAATGAATTATAGCAATTTGTAAGACATTTTCTGAGCCTTAAGAGTATGCTAAATTAAAGCCTTACTACCAACTGTAAAATTAAGTGTTTTCCCCTCTGTCCATTATCATGGCAACACAATTAACCACATACTATAAAATAATGAAATCTCCAATTCATGTACAACAGTTTTCTATACAGAATTTTTCCTGAACACCATATTTTAAATTTAAAGTGTTTTTAAGAAATAATTTAAATCGTTGATACAAATTAAACATAAGGAGAAATAACATCCTTTTAAAATACAACTGTTATGTAAAAATATATTTTCGATCATATGTTTGCCGGAAAGTATTTCTCTCTATGGTTTTCTACAAAAATATCTTCTAGGGAGACGTCATTTTTGTATCCCAGACGAGAGCTCTAGATGTATTAAGCTTGTTGCTTGAGTGATGATAGTTAATGGTTTAGATGGCGACCAGGAATTTCTTTAATAAATTGCAAAGGACTCACCGTCTTGAGCAATCCAACCACTTGTTTTGTCAGTGGTCAATTGTTTCGCCCCTGTGTCCTGCGGGCATCATCAGCACAGCTTTAGGAGTTATTATACAACATATAGAGTGGACACGAAACCGCAAGTCCACTAACTTATGTCTATCCCCGCTCACGAAGATAGAAGGAGATAAAGGAAGGGTCACACCGCCATTCCAAACGAACGTTCTCGGAAATGGCCGAAGAGAATCAAGTCAGGCCTCCAATGTTACCTGACATAACATTGTGTGACTTTTTCCGGTGGGGATACAAAAAAGAATGTGTTTATGTTTCTCTCTTAGCTCGTGATATTGATGAGTTTAAAACTAGGATAACGGCTGCAGTACATAGCTTCAGTTCAAGAAGACATCTTACGCACAGTTTGGGATGAATTCAGCTATCGTCTAGTAGCTATATTTTTAGCTGTTTAGCTAGTTTTTATAAATTATTTGCGGGGCGAAGCCTGCGGGAACAGCTAGTAATTTATAAAAACTATGACAGTTGTGTGTGCTGCATTCTGTGGTTAGCCCGTGGAACTACTACGAATCAAGATCAGATGTTTGTATTTTCATTAGCTCAAAGAAAAATGAATGTCTATAAGAAATACATGGGAACTTTGTCGGGATCTCTGGCGGAGCCCTAAGGTCAGATCAGGATGAAAAGCAATTAGTTTTCCTATCTTATGCCTAAAGAATCAGTGTACAACATTTCAGCTCTCTACCTACATTGGAAGGTGGAGAATTAGTGTTGAGTGAGTCAGTCAGTCAGTCAGCCAGCCAGGGCTTTGCCTCATATAGATATAGATATACTTACTACCTGATAGCCGCAGGCTTCGCCCCGCAAATGATTTATACAAAGTATTACAGTTGTGTGTGCTGCATTCTGTGGTTAGCCCGTGGAACTACTACGAATCAAGATCAGCTGTTTGTATTTTCATCAGCTCAAACAAAATTGAATGTCCATAAGGAATACAAGGGAACTTTGTCGGGGTCTCTGGCGGAGCCCTAAGGTCAGATCAGGATTAAAACCATTTAGTTTTCCTATTTTATGCCTAAAGAATCAGTGTACAAAATTTCAAATCTCTACCTACATGGGAAGGTGGAGAATTAGTGATGAGTGAGTCAGTCATTCAGCCAGGGTTTTGCCTTTTATAGATATAGAGATGTGTCCGTGTTTACGATAACTCTCGTAAAAAAGGTCCGATTTTGATAAAATTTGGTAGAAAAGTGTAAAGCCACATTTATGACTAAGTCCGAAAACCAGACAGATCGACCTATCCAAAGTGGTATTTTGGGGGGGTTTTGTACCCCAAAAATGGGGTTTTTGAAGTTTTTACATGTAATATTTTAAAGTCAAATTTTAGTTTTCACTATTGTATTCAGCTTTAAAAAACACACAATTTGGTGTTTTGATCATTTCTCTACGTCAATTGGGGGTCACAGAGATATTGAAAGTGCTAAACACAGTATGTTGTCCAATGCTATTCTTATGGAGAATAAGAATAATTTTATCTCGCTTATTTATGAATGTATACTAATGAAACTTGGTATACGGCTTCATCTGGTTGTGGTCTAATGCTATTTGCACAAAAATAGCAATTTTTACCGATAATTCCCGTAGTAGCAAACCTGCGTACTCAGACCCCATGTTATTCTTATGGAGGATAATCAAAATGGTGTATATCGCTTATTTATATTGATGAAACTTTGTGGCTTCACGTAGTAGAGTAATATTGATATTCACATGAAAACCCATATTTTTGTTCCTTGTTGCAGCAAACCTGCGTCCTCCCCATCCCCAAAATAATTCTTATAGAGAATAATTCAAATTGTATATATATATCGCTTATTTGTGAATTATATTTATATGAAACATGGTATGCGGCTTTATGTGGTATTAAGACATATATTATGCACTGGAAATTCACAGAGTACCCAGGTTTGCTGGGATGGGGGTATTTTTTTTTATATACTAACATTCTTGTTATATCTAAACATTGATTTAATCACCTTGTTTTGGGCGCCCCTCCAAGTCCTCTTTGGAGCTACCGTGGGTGAAGTGGCACCCACCGTGCGCACACCTATGTTCTACGTCCAACCGTTGCAGAGATATTCAAAGAGCTAAACACAGTACGTTGTCCAATGTTATCCTTATGGAGGATGATAAAAATTTGATATCTCGATTATTTATGAATGTATGTTGATAAAACTTGACATGAGCTTCATCTAGTACTGGTATGTTGATATTTGCACAACAAATAATTTTTTGCTGATTTTCTCCGCAGCAGCAAACCTGCATACTCAGCTCCCATGTTATTCTTATGGAGAATAAGTAAAATGTAATGTCGTCCTTAATTATGAACATAAATTAATAAAACTTGGTATTCATCTTTGACTTGTTAAGTTATATTGATAATTGCATAAAAACACATATTTTGTGTTCCTTGTTGCAGCAAACCGGCGTACTCAGCTTTCAATGTTATTCTTATGGATACCTTTGTGAAATAGTAGTTTTCCATCACAAGAAGCAAAAGTGGTTGTTTTTTTATAGCAATTGTGTTTTGGAAAAATGGTTAAGCACCAAAAACACATTTTGCTCCCATGTGATAAACAATTTTTTTTATCATACTGCCCATATATAAGCCTTAGTAGTTGAAAATTTGGACCAAAAATTAGGTGATTTTGATTGTTTTGGTAGTCCAGATAGGTTAACTTTACAATATTTAGATTTCTTTTATTTACAAACAAAAGGTATATAACACGTGTTTGTTACCTTTGAAATATACAAATGTAAAAAGGAACAATAACAATCTGTGAGGTTAGCGCACTGAAAAAATCCACAGCTGATTTTTCAGTGCGCTATTTTAAGGTATCAGAAAAATGTGATTTTACGGATTAATTACAGACCCAAAAACGGCTGCTTTTCATGCCGTATGATAATAAACATTTTTTTACAAACTACAACCGGTTTTGTTTACATCATGTTGTTACTAAAATATTGATTAACTTCACATACGGTAGTCGTGTTAGTGACATGTGAAAGGTAAAACCTAACTTAATAAGTAAAACACTTCATTATGCACAAAAGAACTTTATTGATATTTTACTGGCACACCCTTCTGTACCCCGCCAACGTGTTCCTGCAGACGGGGCATCGTATTGGCAGGGGCTGGCCTTCGAAAATACTAACTGTGCGACAGTGCCCACATTACATAGTGCCCACATTACATAGTGCCCACATGGCTCCGTCATATAGGAGCGCTTGTGGACACCACACGTGACGCAAGCCAAGTCATTTATATCTGCGACGGCGTCTTCGTCGTTGACAACAACGCTCTGCAGATGTATGAGTTGCCGCTGGCTTAGATTGACGGCTTCCTGCAACAATAATTGGTGATAAAGCTAATGCAATTCAACTAAACAGATTTACATGATATATTATTTTTTTGCCGACGATACTGCGCTTTGCTATACAGAAAACTCGTGGGATATAGTACATGAGAAAATTAGCCAAGATTTAGATGCTATTAAGTGGTGGTTTGTTACTAATAAGTTAGTTTTAAGTGCAGAAAAAACTACAATCATTAATTTTTGTTTAAGGCAGACAGTCAATTTTTCTCAAAAATTGTTTTGTAAGTGTCATGAATGTTTATTGCCGGTTGTCAAATGTGATAATTGTTCAATAATTAACTTAAGTAGCAGCACAAAATATCTGGGAATTATGCTTGACAGCGAACTTAATTGGAAAACGCATATAATAAAATTAAAAGCAAAAATCATAGCCAGCATTCGTCTTCATTTATTTTCTGCAAAGTATTTGTCCTCTCCAAATCCTCAGTTTATATTTTTCTCTGGTAAATTCTAGACTTGAATATGGCGTAGTATTTTGGGGGGGGCACTTATTTTACCAATTTAAAATCTATTTTAACCTTACAAAAGTCATTTTTAGGAAAACATGATGCCTCTTATCCATGTTTTCAAAAGCTAGATGTATTTCCTGTATGATCACTTTTCCTGTATAAAGTATTGAATTTGTTTCATATTAATTCAGTATTTAATAAGGAGGATAGTTATAAACTGAGATTGAGAAATGCAAGTTTTTGTTATGTACCGAAACCTAACTCAACATTTTTCACTCACACATATTATTTCATTGCTCCAAGAATTTACAATAAACTTCCAAATAATGTTAAAACTTTGGTAAATCATAAGAAATTTATTAAAGAGGTAAGACAATGGTTGAAGGGTTTTAAAAATGTTGAGGTTTATTACAAATAGTGATTTAATCATGTTAAGCACACTACAAAATTATTTTAGCAAAATTGGATATTTGGAGTTTGGTTTAGTAATATTATGATATGTATTTAAAGTTATTCTATTATATTATTACACTTACAATTCCAATACTTACATAGAGCACAATATGTCATATTAATAACCTGTACACAGAATGTAATGCATGTATTTGTTAGCTCCTGAACTTTTTAAAAGCATATTTTTTTTATTTTGTCAAGGAACCCCTAAACGGACATTGTGTCTTAGGGGACCTATTTATTTTTTTTCCTACACGAAAATTTGTTTCAATGGATCAGCCTGGTTTTACTTTTTTATATAAAAAATTATTGTTTGTGAATTTTGTAATTGGATAATTGAACGAAGTGAAAGTATCCTTATACACAACTTTACTGCTTAGACTGGTAAGAGAATCAACTCAACTGGCGTCTGTGACCACAATAACTCGAGAATGCCTCCACAGTTAAACTTAAAATTTTCCAGAAAAACTTAACAGGTCAAAATCTCGGTCAAGTTCGTTATTCGGATAATTTTGTTCAGTATTAATCAAATTATCTTAAAACAAAATTTATTTTTTTCTCCATAAGAATAACATTGGAAGCCATTTTAGTGGTACTTGAATCGTTAAAATTTAGCCGACGTCTATGTTTCAACAACAGAGTAAAAATAGTTAGTTTACTAGAGTATACTTTGTTATACTGGATAACAACAGTTTTTTTACCAACAAAAAACACACAAGAGAGATAAATCGAAATATATTTTTAAGTTGTGAGCATATTTATTATTTTATAAATTATTAAGTGTACGTTTTAAAAAAAATATCCATACAATTAATATTCCCTTAGTACGCCTACTCTGTGTAAATATCGTCAGTCGATCAGAGGCGACAATTGTAACAGTGGCAGACGACGCGTGTGGCAGATCGAAAAACTCAAAATAACTTTTTGATAACCGTAGATACTAAGATATTAACTTATAAAATAGTTTGTTTTATTACATTTTTTTAGACAATTGGTAATATTGTGATTGTCATGTGTAAAAAGTATACGAAGCCTCAATTTGTCTAGAAAGCGTTGATGAAGTTAGTCACAGTAAGCGAACAACCTCAAAATTTATTTTGTAGGACAATTATTTGCTAGGTTATATTTTCACTAAATTAATAATAAAAATTGTCTACATTACCTAAAATACATTACCAGTAATGTAGTAGGTAACCACAATAAAAGCTATAGATTATTCTAACCAAACAGCCTTTTTCGGGAGGTTATCTTGAATGATTTGACACAGCCTAGGATTGGATTACAGTAAGAGTAAGCCGACATTAAACTGGCAATACAATGTTGTAAAATACTTTAAACACATTACCAGGAATGTTGTAGCGAACCAAAATAAAAGCTTTAAACTATTCTAACCAAACTAAGCCTTTTATACAAGTTATCTGAAATGATTTGACAAATCCTAGGTTTGGATTACAGAGAGCTGTTTTCATCATAAACTTGGACCTATGGCTATAAAATGTAGGCATATACACTTAGGCTACTTGCCATTTTAGAAGTTTCATGTACGGTCTTGGACCAACCCATGTTTATAGAATTTAATTTCATGATAACCTAGGCTATTGAAACAATATATTGAAATATCATTTTGTAAAATACAACTGTTCTAAAATACTTCAAACACATTACCAGGAATGTTGTAGCGAACCAAAACAAAAGCTTTAAACTATTCTAACCAAACTAAGCCTTTTGTACAGGTTATCTAAAATTATTTGACATATCCTAGGTTTGGATTACAGTGAGCTGTTTTCATCATAAACTTGGACCTATGGCTATAAAATGTAGGCCTATACACTTAGGCTACTTGTCATTTTAGAAGTTTCATATACGGACTTGGGCCAACCCATGTTTATAGCATTTAATTTCATGATAGCCTAGGCTATTGAAACAATATATTGAAATCTAATTTTTTCATCTAAATAACTGGACCTGACGACTTATTGTTAATCCTTAAGGATATTTTGACTTGGCCAATAGAAATTGTTAACATTAGTTCATATAGGAAACTCGCTGTTCTCTTAAAAGTTAAATTAACCACACTGCTAAAGTCACTGCTTATCTCAAAATACTCTGTTTGTTCTAAGATAACGCACCCATGCCAATCCTAACAACAAGCCATGCCTGAAATCTTCAATTTATTTTGAAAATAAATAAATTTACGTATTTATACAACATTTACTTTGATAAAAACAAGTGATAAATGTATGTATGTTTTTCTACGGATAAAATGTTGGGTCGGCGGCGGGATCCGAACCAGTGACCTTACGCTCCAAGAGCCAGTGCGATACCCTCTCAGCTACCGCGATAATTGATTCTTAAGGGAGAAGTGACTAAAACTATAGCTAGATAGTCATAAAACCCGGATTCTGGCGGCAGTTAAATGATAACGGAATGTATTCTGATGATGTTAAACTCAAATCAGATATTGAATTTTTTATGAGACTCGATTTAAGTTTGATCATGTGTTTCAATTATCCTTATACGCGAGGAATGAGCGTACACCTAGTATTTATGTGTAGAAAAAAATAAAGATTTATTTATTTTAAAAAAGGGTGAAAAAACCTTAATTTGTCAGAAGGAATTAGGTGTTCACAATGAAAGAATAAATATCGACTCTCAATAAATGGAAAAATTATCATTCTTTTAAAAGTGGTTAAATGTTGTTCATTAAAACAATGCATTATTTGTTCAATTTGTTGCTATACAAGTATCTAACTTTTTTTTAAAGAGTGACATTCACATTCGTTTGAGTGCCTTTTGAGGGAATTAGGGTATTCTGCGCAAGAAGAACCACAAGAGTTCCTCCATGTTGCTTTTCTGATGTGGTCTTGGCGAAGAACAAAAGATTCCTAGGCAAATTAATGAAAAGTAACTGTTTTAAGGTTATGTTCACTAGCTATTAGTTTGACTGATATATTTAACGGTGCCTATTATAATTCAGTATCAGATACAGTATAGTGTATGATTACTTTTCAGATCCACAGAAAGTACTTCTACTAGTTTAAGTTACGTTAGTAATTTATGTTGGGAAGTAAAAATAGGATTTATCTCAAATTAAAAATTATACAAAATCTAAGTTACATCCAGTGGCGGATTTAGGGGGGCTATAGGGGCTGTAACCCAGGGCGGCAAGTTATTAGGTGTGGCAAATTTACAGAAAATTAATAAGTAATTAATTTACAAAAGAAATGTTGAAACGGGGACCATTTTGACGAAAACGGATGACAATGACGGTGTGCCGCCCTTTTAAAGGTAAAGGTAGTAATCAGAGACTAATGTATTACGCTTGCAGTCCCTGACACTGCAGTTCTTCAAAACAGTCATAATGCATTTGTCATTCATCCGTACTAGCATCAAAACGATTATGCTACAGAGAAAGGGCGGCAAGCCACGAACTACATCAGACACTGCGCCACTATGACTACGTCTAACTCACGGACTTCCAAGTTTATCCGTACATTTGCATAGCATTAAAATGATTTTTTACACAATATCAATAATGACTAAGGCACACGGCTGAGAAATGTTGCAACAATCGAGTTTGAGATGACAATAACTAAATTTAGACTACAATGATATTGTTGATTCATTTTCAAACTCAAGGTAACAAAGAAAGTTATTTCAGCCGTCTCTTTAAATTAATATCTTGTCGCATTTTAGGCGAATCATGATGTTAAACTTAACTTTATAATCTTAAGACATATTTTATATGTGATTTTATTGTTTATCTCGAAGCAAAGTTATGATTTTAGTTAAATTGCCCCTTTTTAATATGGCTTTGGATAGTTGAAAACAAGCCGCCTTGTACATCGAATGACACCCCCACCAACAAGTTGACACCACAACAGGACAAAATACCAAATATGACGGCACGCTTTTTGAAGGTTATTTGTCAGAGAGTAGTGACTCCTGTAGGTATTTTATTTTAATTCATTGGATATACAACATCCTGGAGGTGAAACTAGAAGAAGTGTTTGAAAATGTGTAGAGTTTTATGAAGATTAGGCCTACATCAATTAATTTTATATTTTGATCGTCTAAAACATATAACAATTCTTTCTATAAAAGTACAAATTATAAAATGACTGAAACAATGTATTGAAAAGCGCTAATTCAGGATTAATAGTCAGAATTTTGAGGCTAACGGTCCGAATTACGAATTTTAAGGCTACAGTGTCATCATATCATATTTATAAGTTATTTATTATAATTTTCAGTAGTCAATGTGTTGGTGTAGAAATTAATGTTTTGATGAAGTATAAGAAAGGATTTTTAGGCCTTTGTTGAAGGATTTTCTTGTTATTAAAAGTAGCACTACCACTACTTCACTGCTTTTAAAACCAAAATTTGTCTCTAGGGCCGATTGTCATTGAGTAGGCTATATATTGAATATTAAAAACTGTGTTAATGTGAATCAAGTCGATCATACATTATTTTACTGGGTTTTTTCAACTAGGAAATAACAGAAATTTCTTAAACTTATTCATTCAGTTAATTCGTTACTTCTTTAGATACTGTCACAAAATAACCAAACAAGATATATAACATGTGGGTAAACCTGGGCGGCAAAAAGGACAAATATTATAGGGGTGGCGGGGTGGTGGGGGGGGGCAATTTCCTAATAGCCCTTCGGTGGAAATTGCTTAAATCCGCCACTGGTTACATCTACATTATTGTAAGCTTAATAGATTCTTAAGCCTTGAAAGCAGTTTGTTGAAACCTTCATTTACCAGTAGTCTATAACCATAGTTTAAGTTTATTAGCATCAACCACTATACTATATAACTCATTCTGAATTTCAATACGGCACCATTAAATAGTTAAGCTAATAACTTGTGACATCAACTTTAAAACTATTGATTGTAATTAACTTACATTCTATTTCCTAACCAAAAGTCCTGACTTAACCTAAAATCTCTGTTTGTCTAACTGTTTACTTGTTCAAATAAGTGAGTTTAATGAACCTTCCCATAGTGAAAAAATCATAATGAACCTTCCCGTGTAATATGATGCTCTTCTGTGATGACAGCACCATATTTTCAATCCACGATAAATGCTTTTCACTCTTTTAGTAAATGGTTACTTCACTGTTAGTTACATGACTAGACATCTATTGCAATCCTTAAATTGATGAATTTCAAAAGAATGAATTTTTCTAAGAAGTGAACATGCCTGGATTTCTTCTACCCCAAAAAGTGAAGATATCTGTATGAAAGAGTGAATATTGATTATTTTACTTGTATAAAGTGACAATATACTGTAATGTGTAGTACACAGTAAATTAACAACTATAACTTAAACTTTTTTATGACAGCAAATTGTGTAAAAAACCCTAAAAAACAAATTTTTTCTGATCCAATACCTTTTTTGGACCAGGTATATGCGACCAACAGTTTAGTAATTTTGTAATAGAAGCAAAAGTAAAACCTTATACGACATTTAATACTTCAATGAAAAAATAATTCACATTTTTTGAATTTCCAAAAAATATAAACAAATAACTGAATTTAAATCAAACGAGCTCACCTTTATTATATATATTGAAGCTATACATTTTACTCGTAACTATTATTAACCGTGCTCTGTACAGCATTCAACTATATGCACGTGTATAATAGCACACAGATTGTCAGAAATACTCCCGTGTTATCATATTTGTTTAACCCTAGGAGTGGCGCCATGTTAACGCGTAGTGTGGCGAGCTAAATTTGCGATTTTGCAGACCTTTTTTTAAAAATCCATATAAATTCAACCGTTAGAGTAAACAAGTTAACTTTATATTCATTTTGTTCAGAAAGAACAGGAGATTCTAGAGATATTAAAATAATAAAGATCTAGACATTTTTTTTCCGGTAAAGTGAAAAGAATAAGAAAATTTTGATATTTTTTTTTTTAATTTCAAAAGCAGCCAGGGTAAAATTTTTTCCACAGATTTTTTATGGAAAATTCATTATATACATTTTGTAGACAATCTAATTCCCTACATAGAAATATATAACATGTTGGGGAAAGAATTTTTTTTATAAGTTTTTTGGGGCATAATGTAATAATAAACGGAAACCCGAAAAATGCGTAAACTGTAGAGTGTTAGTTTGTGATGTAAATAAGTAATGTAATATATATGTATACTAATAATGATATATATATATTTGTATAGCTAATGAAGTAAGGAATCCAAAAAAGTCATAGGTTTATGGTAAAAAATTATTGTCACTTATAAATACATGTAAATAAAATAATGTTTTGGAATTTTTGCGTATTTGGAAAAAAAAAATTTCACAGTTTTTAGTATATACATTTTTTACCAAATATTTTACCCCCAAACCAATATAACCATGCTGTAGTACATTCAATTACCTACATAAAAATGTATAACACTTAGGGTAAATTATTGTTTTTATATGTGTTATGTAGCACTAAACAGTCGCGGATTTGGCAAATTTCACTAGGCCTATGTAGGAGTAAACACAACACTTTATAAACACTATTTGTCAAACTTCAGTAATATTTATGCATAATATAATGCATAAAGATTTCTGTTATATACACACAAACACTTCACTAACACTAAAACTCCGAAATACTAAATTATTTAGTAATAACTCACGGATAGAAATATCACAACGCACATAAAACGAAACTCAAAATGGCTGATACAAGCTGTTGACAGAACAAATATAACACAATGGAACGTTTACTCTATCGAGTGCGGCTACATTCAGTGCTGCCATCGCGCAACACCAAATTATTCGCCATTCTTTCTTCTTTCAAATAAGATATTATATGTCATGCAAATATAACATTACACTGGATATATATTCGATTTTGCAATCCGCCGGTTTCCGGCGGATCAGCATTTTACAGAAGAACAAAAATCATCTGTGTTTATAAAATCATATTATCTGTCAAATCAATATATCGATCTAAAACTCCATACCAAAATGAAATATAACTCCTTGGCTGTGCATTGGTACTACCCGCAACATCGTGCGACGAAAATTACCCGAGGTGGGTAATTTCAAAAAAGTCATGTTTTGACATTTCCCAAGTGTCGGCTGCAAGTATCGTGTCGCGCCTAAAATTCATTTGATTTCTAATCGCGGTGACATTGTTATATACCTGCTACAAGGGTTTGTTTATGTAATAAAATGAAAGTTCAGAATATTATCTTTCGCATGATATATATATTATTCACTTTTGAGTTGATTAATAGAGGTTTATTTACGTTGCAAAATTTTCGGTCAAAATCCGCCGGAAACCGGCGGTCGGCACAATAGGCGACACAAAAATCCGCCGGAAACCGGCGGATCGGCACTCCTAGGGTTAATAAGAGTAAAACATGTACAGATCTAAGAGTATGAATACAGTAACCAGATACGACTAAGAGACCAGAAAACGAACGTCTTTCAATAAGCTAAAGGGCGCAGCAAACTCCTTTCCTATAGTTTAAAAGATATTACTAATTTTATCTCATTTCCTTTCTAAGAAGAAGGAAATAATAATAATATAGCGACACAATGTTAACTTTGTTACTAGAAAATAGTATACTTACAGCTTCGGGCCATGGACCTTGCACAAAGTCAGGAAGAGCGGGATCCAGAATGTGATAATGTTGATCGTGAATCTGAGGAAAAAATCATTTTGATTATTTTAATTTATTAGCGAATTTCCTCTATAGGGAAGAAGCTATTACCGTGGTCGGCGTGGTAAGACCTAGGCCCGGGACCATAATAACTTTTTTTTTGAGGTCCCCAGACCCCAAAAACACCATTCGTTCGAAACTGTATATATGTGTCCGTGGGTGCGATAACTCTCGTAAAAATGGTCCGATTTTGATGAAATTTAGTACAAACGTGTAAAGCAACATTTATGACTTTAAGTTCGAAAACCAGCCAGGTCGCTCTATCCAAAGGGGTATTTTGGGGGGGGTTTGTACCCCAAAAATGGGTTTTTTGATGTTTTTGCATGTAATATTTTAAAAAGTAAAATTTTAGTTCTCACCATTGGATTCAGCTTTAAAAAACACAATTTGGTGTTTTGATCATTTCTCTACATCAATTGGTAACAGAGATATTGAAAGTGCTAAACACAGTACGTTGTCCAATGCTATTCTTATGGAGAATAAGAAAAAATTTATGTCTCGCTTATTTATGAACGTATACTAACAAAACTTGGTATACAACTTCATCTGGTTGTGGTCTATTGTTATTTGCACAAAAAAAGCAATTTTTACCGATAATTCCCATAGCAGCAAACCTACGTACTCAGCCCCCATTATTCTTATGGAGAATAAGTAAAATGTAATGTCTCCCATACATAAATAACATAAACATATTAAACTTGCTATGTAGCTTCACTTTGTTGAGTTATATTGATATTTGCTTAAAAACTAATTTTTTCTGTTCTTTGTTGCAGCAAACATGCAGACTCATCCCCCATGTTATTCTTATAGAGAATACTCAAAAGGGTTTATATATCGCTTATTTATGAATGTATATTGTTGAAACTTGGTATGTGGCTTCACCTATATATAGTTGAGTTACATTGGTACTTGCATGAAAACCCATATTTTGTTTTCCTTGTTGCAGCAAACCTGCTTACTCAGCCCCCATGTAATTCTTATAGAGAATAATTAAAATATTATATGTTTGGTTATTATTTCTGTTTGGTTATTGATTTTATTTTAAGCTGTTACACAATGTAACAAATTGTGACTTGTTGTCTATGCTATGTATATAGCCTAATGGCAATAACATGATTTTGATTTGATTTGATTTGCTTATTTATTAAATAATATTGATGAAACTTGGTATGTGGCTTCATCTAGTTTAATTATATATTCACATAAAAACCAATTTGTTGTGTTCCTTGTTTCAGCAAACCTACGTACTCATTCCCAATGTTATTCTTATAGAGAAGAATTAAAATTATATATATCGCTTTTTTATGAATTTATTTTTATGAAACTTGGTATGCGGCTCAATGTGGTATTAAGAAATATCTTATACATTGGAAATTCGCTGAGTACGCAGGTTTGTTGCAACGGGGGTATTTTTAAGACGTCAACACAATTTTGGTTCCGTATCTGAAGGCAAATATGAATGAATTATGAGTGAGATTCCATGTGTAGCCTTTGTTAATAAAACCGGCTGATATTTTATCAGGATCATAAATAAAAGCCTGGAGACCAAAATCAGTATCATGTACTTAATAATATTATATTACGTATTTGTTATACAGGGTGCCAGGGGTGGACTGACCCGCTGGGACACTGGGAATGTTCCCGGTGGGCCCGCCTCGAAGTGGGAAAATAAACAATTATTGGCACAAAAAATCTAAAACCAGTTTCTTTTAACTATCATTATGATTTAAATAAATGTCACATTGAAAAAAATCGTGTTTCATATCAAAATTAATTTGTGTTGTACTAGGGATTTTAAGGTTGGTAAACCACGGAGGGCGTTTACCTGCCAAGTGTCATACGTCATATCTCTCTTCCATCAGCTGACTATCGTCTGCACATTTAAGTTTGGTTGGGCTACTCGGTTGTAAACAACGAGATCTAGAGGTCTCTTCTTGTGTAAAACAGTGCTGCCTAAATGGTCATGCGCCATTTCCTCCTCTGTCAACTCTGCTCTGCTCCTATGGCAATCAACATGGTAAATAGTAAAATCCTCTCTTCACAAGTAATATGACAAACATGTAATTTTGACATATTAGTAGAGAGAGGATTTGATTGGTTGATTACTTGTTACTTTATTTTCATGTCCGTAGGCTATCTCGAGAGTTAGAAAGAAGGTCATTGTTCTCCAGTGAGTCACAGGTTAAGTTAGGTTATTTGAACCGTTACAGGTAGCAGGATTGTAAAATTCACCATGGTCATTATAACTACTGTAGGTATATCATAAAAAGAGTGTTGAAGTTGAAAACTCATTAGAGAAACTGGGAGTTTACCAAAATCTAGGATTGATGAAATATTTAGTGGAAGAGCTTTATACCTGGGTACTGTGGTTTTCTCTCATACAAAGTCAACCTATGGTAGGGCCTATTCATGAAAAATAATTTCTCTCCTTGAGTTGTAACTATGCTTTTTACTATTAATAGTTAGGTTTTTAAATTTAACATAAAGAACAGACTCAAAAATATATAAACAATGAAGGGTGAGAAAACCAAACGACACATAAAATAATCCATGCAGTGCTCCCAGCATGGGCGTATTTTATAAATTGATCTAATTGCTTTTTTTATATCACCCCTCCCTTTTACCTGAGGAGAATAGCGGTCGACCATATATGCTTCACTATTTTACCCGAGAAGAGACCTTTATAGATATATTTAATCTCGTTGCTTATGAAATGATATAGCCTTTTGCAGGAATAAGATTATTATTTTAAATGTGTAATTTTTAAAAAGAAGTAGGCCAAGATATTCTAAACTTCAAAACAAATCCGAATCACTTACACTTTATTGTCCTAACCTAAAGGGAAATTAAGATATCGACAAAGGGAAATTATTAGTTGGCTAGTTGCCAAAATTAGTACGAGGGTCATCCAGAAAGTAAAGAACGGTTGCTTGCTGCGTCTAGCACAGCTCCCCCATCACCGCAATTGCGTGTGCGGCAGTCCACTCACCTCTCCACCAAAGTCTGAGCCGAGTCTCGTTGCTGTGCGGTTACACGTCTTATTTCTACAGCGATTCAAAATGGCAGCGGCAATCGAAAATCCCGCCAAATATGGGATAAGCAGTTTTATTCGGTTTCTGAGTTAAAAAATGTCCAGACCATCAAATTTGTTAGAAAAACACCAAATAAAATTGGTGGTGAAAGTGCAAACAAGTCTTTAAGTCGAGTTTTCAGGGGAAAAATGGTGCAACAGGTTTAATGAAATAAAATCCATTATGCACAACGAGGATTGGAGTGGCAGGTCATTGCTCGCAAGAGACGATTTGAAAGAAAGACTTGAGGGAAGATTGGAGGAAAACAGCTGCTAAAATCTTAGCACATTACATCAATTTTAAGATTTTTTTTTGCACTTTCATCATTAACTTTCTTTAGTGTTTTTCTAAAAATTTCTTCGGTATGGAAATTTTTTTACTCAGAGACCGATTGACACTGCTTGTTAGATTTGGTGAGATTTTCGATTGCCGCCGCCATTTTGAATCGCTGTAGAAATAAGACGTGTGACCGCACAGCAACGAGACTCGGTTCAGACTTTGGTGGAGAGGTGAGTGGACTGCCGCACACGCAATGGCGGTGATGGGGGAGCTGTGCTAGACGCAGCAAGCAAACATTCTTTACTTTCTGGATGACCCTCGTACATTGAATATGTACAACCCCCCTCCTCCCCCATCGACCAACATCCATCCCTTCTGGTAAACTGCATGGTGCCCTCGTAGGACCTATTCCACCGCCCTTTTCACACCGTCAGTCCACCCCTGCAGGATGCGGCAAAAGTCAGTTAACCGCTGCAGACCAGGTGAGCGACATTGTTTATCTCTTCTTATCTTATCTGGTATTGGCGTAGCATTAGGCCCTAATTTATTACCGAGTTGCCGAGGAATGTGCGTATTGTGTATTGAGTGGCATGCTAGGTCATTAATAGATTAAAAGATAATGGGTTTCTGTACAACCTCGAAGTTTGGATCATTTGAGAGCACTAACAGCGGATGAGTGCAACCTTTTATTTAAACAATAGTTGGGTAACAAACGTGTAAATCAGTGATAAAAAGGCACTATAAGAATATAAAAGTATATAATAATGAAATTGGCAACTTCAAGCAGTTCCTGTAACATATAAATTACAATTATACTGTTAAAATTCAGGAAAATACAAGGGTCATCCAGAAAGTAAAGAACTTTTACTTGCTGCGTCTAGCACAGCTCCCCCATTACCGCCATTGCGTGTGCGGCAGTCCACTCACCTCTCCACCAAAGTCTGAGCCGAGTCTCGTTGCTGTGCGGTCACACGTCTTATTTCTACAGCGATTCAAAATGGCGGCGGCAATCGAATATCTCGCCAAATATGGGATAAGCAGTTTTATTCGGTTTCTGAGTTAAAAAATGTCTAGACCATCAAATTTTTTAGAAAACACCAAATAGAATTGGTGGTGAAAGTGCAAACAAGTCTTCAAGTCGAGTTTTCAGGGGAAAAAATGGTGCAACAGGTTTAATGAAATAAAATCCATTATGCACGACGAGGATCGGAGTGGCAGGTCATTGCTCGCAAAAGACAATTTGAAAGAAAGACTTGAGGGAAGATTGGAGGAAAACAGCTGCTAAAATCTTAGCACATTACATCAATTTTAAGATTTGTTTTTTTGCACTTTCATCATTAACTTTCTTTAGTGTTGTTCTACAAATTTCTTCGGAATGGACATTTTTTTACTCAGAGACCGATTGACACTGCTTCTTAGATTTGGTGAGATTTTCGATTGCCGCCGCCATTTTGAATCGCTGTAGAAATAAGACGTGTGACCGCACAGCAACGAGACTCGGCTCAGACTTTGGTGGAGAGGTGAGTGGACTGCCGCACACACAATGGCGGTAATGGGGGAGCTGTGCTAGACGCAGCAAGCAAACGTTCTTTACTTTATGGATGACCCTCGTACATATTACATCCAAGTAGCACTTTCGGTTAACTGACATTTACAACTTACAACTTTGTACATTACACAATAATTATATTCCCTGGAGTCTGAAATTATGTCTGGCAACACTGTTGGCATACCCACTTTGCGAACTAACTGCCTTAAGACGTTGAGTGAAGATGGTTATAATGTAATAATGATTTAACGTGACCAATAGCTAGCGTCAAGGGTGTAGGTGATGAATGCCTAATAATCATGATGGCGTTATAATGTGCAGACAAACTAGTACTTGAATAAAAATTGGATTGTTAAAAAATTGACTAACTGCGAGGTTCACAAAATCTAAGGATTTTATAACAATTCCGAATGGTTACGTAATGCTTGTTTATAATACCAGTGGTCATATTATTTTAAAGGTTGATTATATTCTATGTACGCCGAAGGCCCTAACCAAGAGCAAGACGCGATCAAAATGGCACAGTGTTTTACTACCCTACGCTACAGCTGTGCGATTAAAATCATATCGTTAACTCCGCGGGATTGTTTGAATTTGTGAATAAACGTCAGTAGAAGTAGAAACCATATCATTTTGTAATTGTATGCTATTTAAATTGTTAAAGTTGTGATGGAAGAAGAATGCATTGACGATCCTCTTCCACCTTCTGTTTCAGAAGCAGTTATAATAGGTTAAGTCTATTAGGTAATAGGTTAGATGGAACATAAGCTAGGCCTATGATTATTGAATAACTTATTCCTCTGAGTTCAATAAGATATAAAGAATAACTTATATTTATAAAAGGACTAGCAGTTACCCGCGGGCTTCGCCCCGTTTGAATTTACTGTGAGTCTGTTTGTCCAAATAGTGTTAATTTTGTATCCATATCAAAAATTCAAAAAAATATATATATAAAAGAAACCAATAAAAATAAAAATACAGTAGAAATCCAATTATCCGAACCCCAATTATCCGAATATCCAATTATCCGAATCAATTTTGAGTGAAATAATAGAAATATAAAAATCAAGAAAATAACAGCGGGAGCGCGTGTAACGATAATGCGCCGTGAGCGCTAAAATAAAAGCCCGCGCTGTTACCTTCCGGACGATATTTTCGCAGGGAACAATGAGTCATACCCCCTTCCCGCCCTGCTCATCATCAGTCGCTACTTTTCTTTCACCGAGATTATCGTTCGAAATGAGTACAAAACGTAAAAGTGTTGTCCTTTCGCTAAGTGATAAACTCACTTTGCTCGAGATGTTCAAGTGAAATAACCAACATTGAACAGTGAAATACGTACAGTGTGTATTGAAAAGAGCAACTGTATATTATACTGTATTCAATTTAACTCCTGTAATTTAATTTTTATGACATATATTCTTGATACAGTTCGCTCACTTTCTGTTCACTACATTTATAATAACTTTGTCGATAAAATTCTGATTTTTTATGTATGGTGATGTTTTTTGCTTAATTCCCGAGGTATACCTGATTATCCGAATTTCCGCTTATCCGAATTGGCCCGATCCCCAATTAATTCGGATAATTGGAGTTCTACTGTATTACTAAAATTGTGTATTCATGACAAAAACAAAAAAACTAAAATATCATAAAATTCAAAAATTAGCTTTTAACCTGTCACACCACAACACAAAATAAAGATCATAAACATAAACAAACCAATGAATAATAACAGCTGTTTGTACAAAATTTTAAAGAAACAGGTGGTAATGTAGAGTTTGCAAGACACTCGCCCATTTTTAACATTACTGGCTTACTCCAGTTCAAAAGAATTATAAATCAACGTTCTACCGTGATTTTACTGTTTGTGTAGAATAGCAACAGCTGTTTACAATATTTTTAATTAGTCATCTGATATCATCAAAACAAATCTTTCTTCCATAAGAATAACATGGTAACTTTGAAGGTCTGTGGGGCGGAGCCCTATGGAGATACCGGCGTGTAAACTGCTTAGTTGTCCTATTTAAGACCTAAAGAATCAGTGTACAAAACTTCAGCTCTCTACCTACATGGGAAGGTGGAGAATTCTTGATGAGTGAGTCAGTGAGGGCTTTGCCTTTTATAGGTATAGATAACCTAAAATTTACTATTTGCAAACAGTTGAATAAGAGATAGGCTACTGGGTTTTGGCAATTCCCAAGGCTAGGGCCTAAGTCTTTGGTTACATGGAGAGTACATATTGACATATAGTCAATTATTATTATTATGGCTATTAATAAATATGGTTATAACTGCATTAGTTAACCTGTGGGCTCATCAGGCTAGTTAAACATTTTTTAGTTGTCTTCCTTAACGTTGTTTTTCCTCTATTAGGTTACCTACTTTATATACTTTATATTTAAAGACAAATTTTTCGTTACTATCAACAAGTGGTCTCAATAAATCTTCCTTTTTAGTAGCCTACCCATTTAATTATTTTCCCACTGTAGGCCTTTATTTATTTAACGTAGGAATAATGAATGTAGAAGAAGTGAATGAAAGATGACAAATATTGAAAGTTATAAATTATTTTACATTACCATAATGAATAAAATGGTTTTTCTTGTAAACATTAATATAAAAGAAGAATACATATAGGCCTAATCAAAAATGCTCAAAGCTCGAGAAATTTGAAAAAATTCTGCCCGGCGTGGCTTGAGTCAGAAAATCATTACCGGTATATTGCACACCCCTAAAGAAAATTCCCATCAAAAAAGCTCGGCTCGAGAAACTTCGAAGCTCGAGAACTTTGAAAAAAGCTCGGCTCGACTCGAGCCAGAAATCACTATTCGCACACCCCTAATATATATATATATATATATATATATATATATATATATATATATATATATATATATATATATATATATATATACGGAGGGTAACACCGAGAGTATGCCACAAATCCAGTATTTGGCATAACTCATCAAAAGGAGTAAAAAACTTTGTATCAACTTTTTTCTAAATCGCTTAGTTTTCCGTCTATCTGCCTGTCTGTGATTTCTAATCAATACAGCATATCTTATGAACCAATTGAGGTACTGACTTGAAACTTGTTATGTGTATTATACTAGTTTAGGGCAAACTTGGTATTAAATTTGGGTTTTCTATCCCTAACCGTTTCTAAATGGCAACCATTTCAATCTTTTAATGCTAAATATCTTTAAAACGGCAAATAATTAATTATTTGAACTGTAAATTAAAGAAATGTGAAATTTTAAGCCAAAAAAGATGGTATAAGTATTATAAAGATCACTCGACCCATAGCTAAGAAACTGCAATATTTATGAGTAAAATTGTACAAATTCTATGTAAATTACCAAAATTACCACGATTTTACTGATAACAATTATTAAGATTAAAAAAATGTAAATGGCCGCCATTTTGAACATTTTTTACACTAACCAATTGACGTAGAAAAATGATTCAAATTAGTAATGACCATAAACTAATTAATAACAATAATCTACGTACAGGTACATTATCTTGATTATTCCTTCCAATTCTGCCTCCTCTTCCTCCTCGCCTCCCTCTGTTGCCGTTGACAGCAGCAACATTGGGAACAGCAGGATTCTAAGAAAAATATAGATGTATTGTTTCTCAATTTTTTTTTCGGTCGGCCATATATCTGCTAACACTTCATTAAAACCAATAAGTGAGTCCTCATCAGTTTTTCCGCATATGGCGAATTCGGATATTTCATGTGTAAAGTTATATGGATCCATGGTTTTAAATTAGCAGCAAAGCAATTTTTTGAATTAGCTGGATGCTGTAATTGAAACTTTGTCGATGCTTTCATGTAAATATGACAAATAAACAATTTATTTATTTATTTATTAATGATGTAACTAGGGGTTGGCTGGGGAGGCCCCCACGCAGGGTAATTAACTTGGTAATACAAAAACTTTCTGTCATATTATCTCCTATTATCATGGATAGTTTGATGAATAAAAAATAGGATGTTTCAGCACAAATTTCATTTAATCTATCTTGTCATTTATATTGTTGCCATTTATCTAATACCGAAAAAGGGAATACATTTATTTAGGTTTATAACTAAAGTAGCATTTACGGTAAACTGAACTATATCAAACGCTTGTGAATTCCTTGTTTTTATTCAAGGATGGTTTGAGGGCTCGAGGGAGGTTCAATAGATGATTAAAGTTATGAGCTCTGAGGGAAGTTTGAGACTAAATAGGATGCTATGAACATAAATACAAAGTATCGCGCTAATGTACCTGCGGGTCGTCGACTTCTTCTTCATCATCTCTCCCCTGGCTTTCTTGCCCGCGTCCGGGAGGGGGTAGGTTCTCGTAGTCCGACTCTACGTTGAAGAGCATGTTGTACACCCCACTTAGTGCGTGGGATGCTACAATGAGGCAATTCCCCACCTTGTAATCCTCACTGTCCATCCGGTGGATGGCTGCTGCCAACCTCTGATCTGTCAGGATGTAGTTCCTCCTCTGTGGCGTAGCCGCATTCAATCCTCGCCGCAAACTCTCCAATTTTTGTGCCATGGACTTGTCTTGTTTTCGCAGCCCATCTGTAATATCATAACATAATAATGCTATAAGGTTTAAAGTTTGTTAGATTGTTTGTGGCTCGACCACGGTCCAACTACTAAACCGATTGATCTGATGTCTGGTAGGGAGATAGCTACTGTAATATCTGACCGGTAATCCTAAATCTGGTATGAATATTGCTTATCCATTTAAAGTTAATAGAAGACCACTCCCAGAAACCTTTTTGGGATCATGGGCTCCTCCCCACATGAATTTTAAACTTAATATTAATCTTTGACATAACGTATTATCACACTCGCTAGTTTAGTTATAAAAAAAATCTTTCCCCTGGTAAGCATTTACCGAAGATATTGCAATATATCTTATACACACCTCCTCGTTTCGTTTACAATATGCTTAAAGAATAATCCTTTGTTTTCATAAAAGAGACTACATAATATAAATTTCTTCCGTATGAGTTTAGTGAGTATTATAGAAATAAGGTATTCTGTGTTAAAAGGTTTTAAAAATTGTAAACGCTCCAATTTCAGAAGAAAATAAATATATTTAGAAACGTTTGGTACAATTATAACTTTATTATTGTAAAAAAAATAAACGAAAAATTTTTTTACCTGTGAAAGTCCACACATCTGGATGAGGGAGGCCAATCTTCCGAAAAAGAGCGTGATGGTACGCCTCCATATCGTTACTGGTGTGTCTGCGTTGCTTATACACCGAAAACGCAGGTGCCCCAACTCCTGGAAATAATTGAAAAACTTATTGTGTTACTCTCTTTAGTTTAAGTTATAATCTTCTATATCTATAAATACAAACAAACATCCCCCAGGCCAACCCTATACACCTTAGCATCTGTGGTTATGCCAAGCTACAACCACAAAATTTGACACGTATACTCTTACCATGACTTAGGTAACCACTAAGGAGGGATTTAAAAAAAATTCCCATATGGCTATGGCCCATGAGGCTTCAAAGTTCCAGTCCTGTGTTATTCTTATGGACATTCACTTTTGCTTGAGCTGATGGAAATTCAAACAGCTGATCATGATTTGCAGTAGGATCTACACAAAATAACAAGTTTTATGCAGTACTGTTGTTGGACAAATGAAAACGATGTGCGTTGAGTGTTGAGATAACACGTAGATATTCCATACCGTATAGGCTTACAGTGTATCACAGCGTTTTAACAAATTTTAATTAAATTTACTTTATTTATAATAGGTTCAAAAATATGTAGTCTACCATCATAAATGCATCAATAATCATGTATGCCTAAACTCTATGATCTGCTGTATAAACAACTGAATGTAACATCATGTGATGAAGTAAAAACTTAAAGATAATACCATCGAGGTTAATCTATCAACAATCTATAAACATTGAGGTCTCGCCTGGGGTAAAAAAGTAAAGCCTACATGGTCGACCACTTTTCTTCTCTGCTCCCTTGGTAACCAATCAAATCCTCTCTTCACTAGTTATATGTTTGTCAGCTGACTAACATATATAACTTGTGAAGAGAGGATTTGATTACTGTAGTTACCTAAGGAAAATTAAGGTCAGCATGTAGTCTTCAATTTTTTACTGCAGACGAGAGCTCTAAACCTCGTTTGAAAACCCCCAACAATCCAAGCAATATTTTTATTATTGTGCTAATTTGGCAACTATTGTTTCCCTGAACATGATTATTTAGCTTTTTAGCATGTCCTATTTTTCAAACGGCGATCACATAATACCAACAAAATAAGTAAATCATCAAATTAGCAAACGAACTAACTATTGTATACTAACGAACAAAGCAAACTAACAAGCAACAAGTGGACGTCTTAACAGCGAAGACGCAACGGACGGAACGGATCCCCACAGAGAAAAACGAAAATAGTACAAGGGACATAGTATATAATAGTACAAAAATATATTTTTAGAATTTCTGGCATATATATTTGTTTGATTTGTTTAGTACAGATACCATCACAGAGCACCAAATTAGGCAGATATACTTGAAAACACAGTGTAAATCACAAATTTATGAAATAGCCAAAAAAAATCAAAATCCTATATTTTTCGGGAATCCGCCAAAAAATCCGCCAATTCGGCATAGTTATGCCAACAACAGCAACACTGATGGACATTGAGTTATATGCAGTCATACTCATCATGAGATCAGAAAAAAATTAATAAATTTAAAGTAACAACTAAAGAATTAAATCTCGCTCTCTATTTAGGTTGGAGAATTTTATCTATTGTGTCGTTCCCGTACATCTAGTGAAACGTAACTATTTAATATTGGCGTATTGGCAACACTGCTTGACTTATCGTCTGTTGTGTTGCATGCGGATGTGGATTGTCTGTACTGCGTTGACTCGAGTCAGCTGCTGAAATTGGCGTTTGTTTTATGATGACATTTGTGCTGTCTGTTTCCTCTCCCAGTTATTATAATTATAATAAAAACAAACAAAAACACTTAAAATTTGTCTACTTTCCAAGTCAATTTCAATGTATTGAAAACGTCTAAAAACTTCATTTTATTATATTTAATTCCTCACCCCTCCCCCTTGAGGAGCGTAATTTTCCCACTGGCACCTCCAAAGATGAAACCCTGCGCCTATGCTGCCATTATAATGGTAGGCTGTAGAGCTGGATATTTTTGTTTAATATACAGAGTGTCTGTTAAGTGCGTTCCAAAATTTAAAAAAATTGTTATTTAAGTAAAAATGAGCAAAAAAGTTCCTATAAACATAGGTCCTAAAGTGCCTTGTTTTCCGTCTATCTGTCTGTATGTGTTTTTTACTTAATACGTTATATCTTAAGAACATCTGTAAATACTGACTTCAAACTTGGTATATGTATTACATCTATTGAGACCCAATTTTGTATGGAATATCAAGTTTCTACTTTGCACCACTTCAAAATAGTGGCCATTTTTGTTTTTCCAAGCTAAATATCTGAAAAACCGTAAAATTTCTGAAAAAACTAAAAATCAAAAGTTGTGTCATTTCTTCCTAAAAGTAATTATATGAAGATATTAACTATAAAAAAATTAAAACATGATTTTTCTGCCCAGAAATGGCAAAAAAGCATGTTTTAACTTATAAAACTCATGACAACTCAGTTATTTACCATCCTATAGTTAATATCTTCATATAATTACTTTTAGGACGAAATGACACAACTTTTTTGATTCTTACAGTTTTTTTCATAAGTTTTATGGGTTTTCAGATATTTAACTTGGAAAAACAAAAATGGCTGCCATTTTTAAACTGTACAAAGTATAAACTTGATATTCCATACCAAAATGGGTCTTAGATGTAATACATATACCAAGTTTGAAGTCAATATCTTCAGATGTTCCTAATATATAATGTATTACGTAAAAAACACATACAGACAGATAGACGGAAAACGAGGCACTTAAGGACCTATGTTAAAAGGAACTTTTTTACTCATTTTGACCTAAATAACCATATTTTTAAATTTGGGAACACACTTAACAGACACCTTGTATACTATCACAGAGTCATACACAATTCTAATCTTACATTCCATTACAACGCTGAATACTGGAAATACCTGAAATATACGTATACAACAATTGTATTTTTATAAATACATATCATGTTTTATGAACTATTTTTTCCACTGGTAACATAAAACGTAAAGATGCAGGAAGGTATAGGCTGAAGAATAACCATACTAGGTGTACTTGTCGTATTAATACGCCCGGAACACGAGTGTTTACCATAGATTTGTTATATGGTTTTAGATGTTGTGCTTCGTTGGCAGCCTATACAAATTTGATCATACAGTTGAATTACTATTGTTTACTTTATTATTATATTTTCAATTCCAACCAAATAAGGGTGTTGCGGAGTAAACATAGTACCAGATCAATCAAAATACTAGTATTAAATACATGTATAAATAAATACTCGCATAAACTAGCTTCAGTTGTAGTAGTAGTTCATTAATACACTTACTATTTACTTGAAAATATTGTTTGTAAAGATTACGTCAATAATGCTTTAAATGTTCAAATAACCTGTATTTCTGTGAAACCAGAGAAAAACACAATCCTTTGTGTAACAGTCCCCAATCCAGTTCCAGAAATGTCGTCAAACTAGTTTTCCTCTTATAGTAATGGCAAATGTCTGCATTAATTTCTTAATAATCAAGAAATGATCATTATTTACTCAACATTTTCCTTAATGGAATAAGCAATTTAAAAACTTGTTTACATTTGTTAATAAAACCATTATGCTTAGCATTTCAAATTCATAAAAACTGGTGTTTATGACAAGCAATAGCAGTATTTAAAATATATACTCACATGCCGCTGGTTGTGGAGGAACAATTTTGAACGTACCGTCTAGATGCATCTCAGTACATTCCACCAAGTTACGGCAAAAAGTTGGCGATGAGAAAATAATACTTTTATTTTCTTTTGCAACATGAACAGTTGCCTCGTAAAACGTTCCCCTCCAATGGTATGCCCGAACCGAGGGTTCTGCCGCTGTAGAATCTCTCCTGTAAAAATAAATAACAATAAATGCTGGAATTTAAAGATTAGGCCTAATTCTTTGGAAAATTAATCTGAAACTTCCACTGGATCGATTTACATGCGATTTACACTGAATGTAAGCTAATTGTTCCTATATTTTTAGGTTTTTCTTTTGTATTTGGAATATTTATTTTTGTTGTGATGACCACTAACATTGAAACCAAACCAGAGATTACAGAATAGAAAACTATTCCTTTTAAGGTTATATACATTATTTGTTCTATTCTATTTCTTATAGTACATTTACAAATTAAGAGTATTAGAGAGAGTTATGGAGTGATATTTTAAGTTCCATGTGCTAATGTAGAAACAATTACAGATACTTCATTGTTGGTGAGTTTTCCAATGGGATACCATCAAATACTCAACCTTAACCTGAGTAAAATGTTAAAAAAAACTAATATCTTGAGAATGAATTAATACTTTCAAAAACTGATTTCATCATTTTGAATAGTGGAAAAGAAACTGTTCAAAACCTCAAGATAAATCATCGGTCATCAATGATAAAAATATAAGTTAATTATACTAACTAACCATATTCTGCAAATGAACAAGGAATTCTTTGTCGAAGTGACTGACGTTCTCAGTACATCGAAGAAGTCAGGGTATTGAACGCCAACTGACTTGAAACTTCGTCAGGAAACATGCAAGCGATTAATAACATAAAATAACAAATTTGCCGTTTTATATAGCAGAGATTCCCAAACTGTGTGCCGTGGGACAGAGAGAAAATAAAGGTAGGCCTAATAGGTAACATACTGAGTAATATGTGTGCCGCGGCTATTGTTTTTTTTTTTTTATAGTGTGCCACAGTGATTTGGGAATCACTGTTATATAGGGTTCAACTCAATGAGCTTATAGTTGTAATACAGCATGAAAAAGCACTTAAATATAAAACAAGGTAAAGCCCACACGATGGCTGCCATTTTACCCTCTATTCATCAACAAAAGAATCTACCCCACATGTAAGATTAATCTATGTACACATGTTATCATGAATCTGTTTGAATAAAATCTCCATCATTGCCCAACTAGCTATTAAACTATATAATATACATTTTTTACAGCCGACATGTAGATACAATATTAAAGCTCTCATAAATATCGTATATTATATTGAAAGTCTTTTAAGGACCCTATACATTGGACGTTTTCCGGTCCCGCCGCCGAACAGGGTGGAGACACTTTAATTAGCCGGAACAGAGGCCAAACGAGTGGCCGGTTAAGTATGTAATTATAATCTCTGGTTTTCAATTTTCTCCAATGCCAAACCATATATTTTATTATCTAGGAAGTAAATTAAAATAATCAAATATAACTAATTAAACAACTATGCTATTTGAAAGAGCATTAGAATATAATTTTTAAATACTTTTTACTTTCAGCCACGCGATTTACCGCGTTTTGACTCACCGTGCGACAGCCGGACTGGAAAACGTATACCGGATATCATCATCATCATCGGAAGGGGCGGACATGAGTCCCAAGGCACATCAGCCGCAGTGGGCTTAATGCGCACCCCCGATAAAAAGAGTGAGTTGGTTTCAGGACTCCCCCAGGTTTAAGCCTGATAAACTGCATCATCCTATCAATGAGCTCTTCAGGAGGCAGGTATTCACCTCTTACCATAGTTCCCAGAGTTGAAGCCCTTACCTCCTTAACCTCATCACAATATAAGAGCAGACGAACGGCAGTCTCCCCATACTGCCCACATTTTCTGCATACAGGGTTTCCATTGAAAACGCCCATGCACAGGAGGTGTTTCCTCAGGTGACCATGGCCCGTAACCATACCTGTGATGCGCTTGATGTCCAGTCTGCTGAGACTCAGGAACTTCCTGGTGACCTGCTGGGATGGTCTCTGGAGGTTCAGCTTGCTTACCCTGTGGAGAGGGAGCTCCACCCATCTCCTCCTGTTGCAGTCCCGAACCCAAGCAACCGCAGCCCCTGAATAAATGATGCAAGAAAAACATAACTCAGCTCCTGGGCGTTCTGAAACATTCACAAACTCAAGGAATTACAATAGCTTTATTTAAAAATATAACAAATAAAAGTGATCATTAAGGACACATCAAGAGTTGATGAATTTTTGCAAGTATTCATCTTGCGACAAGACTACATGGATTTTTGCTTTGTGCTCGGGGACATAGGTTTGTTGTAAAAAAACTATTGTTGTGTGATGAGCTTATTTTCAGAGTGGGGTAAAGATTAAGATTAGGCCTAGGCTGCAGAAAAATCTAGGCTAACCTTCAAATGTAGGCTATTGGCTAAGGACTAAGTGGGAAGATGGGTGTTATAAATTTTATTATTTCAGTAAACCTATTCGACGAGTCTTAAACTGACCACTGTAACCTTGAACTCGATCGGCGATTTTCAATCGATCAAAGCCTATGTTTACCGTAGCGGTAAACACTGCCGGGTGATAAACCTCGTGCTTGAGCCCGTAAAAAAGTACATCAGCGATATAAATACGTTATGGAAGCCTCTAAAACGGCCGTTCACGAACATAATAACCATTTTAACCAGCATAAAACAAGGTATAAACTCATATATACGTTCGTTAAATTAACATAACCCTCATTAGCAGACGTATTTACAAACTTCAGGGTGACGATGCTCTCGTCTTCTCCTCTCTGACCGAGCATAGAGGGGGCTCTGTTTTGAACAGCTGATCCGGGATAATCTCCAACCCAGACAATGTCCACCGGCTTACCCTCCTCGGCCAAGTCCAAGATCATCCGCTCACCAGATTTCATCGGCAGAGGACAGAAGAATAGCCGAGTGCTGAGTGTGTGAAAAGTTAACCTTTGTGTGCGCGACCGGTGACCACGTAAACTTTGGAAAGTTCCTCACAGTTGTGTGCAACAATCAAAGCCAGATTGAAGAAACTCAAACCCCTGCAAAAATGATGCAAAAGACTATAAATAAATAAATACAATTTTACTGTCATTAAGCCAGTACATCAATAGACAAAGTCAATAATAATTGCTAAAGTCAACAATATACATAATAGTCCTATATATACAAATATATAAACTTAGAGCTAACAATTATTGGTACAATCGATTTACAATGTAGCTATTTGCACATATTATTCTATATTTAAATTGAACTGATCAAGACAATTACTATACAAATTTAAAAAGTTTGCAAAAGGCCTACACCAGAATAGTAATAAATTTAAATGAATATAGTAAGCCTAATTTACAATAGTATTACACTTGAAATATTCATCCAGATTATAAAAGGGATTACAAGCTAGCCAGCCAGTCATGAAGTTTTTTCTTAAAAATATTTGCTGGAAGATTTTGAATGGCTGCTGGTAATTTATTAAAAGTTTTTGTCTAATAATTATGTAACTATTCAAGGATTTAGATAGACAGTGGTAAGGAATGTAAATATTATAACTGAATCTTGTATTGTGAGAGTGAATGTTATTTATACACTGTAACTCTGGTAACTTGTTTTTTATGTAAACTAAAACTGAGTAAAATATAAAGATTAATTACAGTTAGTATTTTGTGTTGTGAAAACAAAGGTTTGCGATGATCCCTATAGGAAGATCCAGTGACAGCCCTAATGGCCTTCTTCTGCAGTAATATTATTTACATGACAAGAGTTACCCTATAAAATTATTCCATACAAAATGATACTTTGAAAAAATGCAAAATATGAGGATCTAACATAAGTATCCGGGGCACAGTTCCTTAGGCTTCTTAACAAATAAATAACCCTGGACAGCTTACTACTAATATATGTTATATGTGGTTCCCATGTCAATTTATGATCACTGAAAACTCCCAGAAACTTAACATTAGTTGTAGTGTCTGAGATCAATGGATTACTATTTTTTAAACTAAAATTTCATTCTTGAGTCTTATATTTATTAAGTAAAAATCCATTTGCCCTAAACCATTGTGATGCTTCAGCCATTGTGTTATTGGTAAGAGTCTTAAGGCTATTGAAATTGTTACTAACATTTATGAAAGTTGTGTCATCAGCAAATAACACAGCGTGAGTTCCCATAACTGCTGGCAGGTCATTTATCATAATAAGAAATAAAAAAGGTCCGAGTACGGAACCTTGTGGAACACCTGTTTTAACTTGTGCTTTACTAGATTTAATTTTATTGACAGTAACAATTTGCTGGTGATCCATCAAATATGACCTCATTAGTTTTAGGCTGTTATTTTTTATGTCATAGCAATCCAATTTTCCTAAGAGTATATCATGATCATCACAGTCAAAGGCTTTACTCAGGTCGCAGAAAGTAGCCCGAGCAAGGCCCTTGCCCTTAAAAACTTCATGTATAAGACTATCTAGATCATCAATATCATCAAAGGTTGACTTTTTTTCTAAAACCATATTGTGAGTCACTTAACATGTTGTGATCCTCAAAATATCTGGATAACTGTGAATATATTACTACTTCAAAGATTATTGCAAAAACAGGGATAATAGAAATCGGCCTATAGGCAGAAGGTAAATCTTTTTCCCCTTTTTTATATACAGGAACTACCCTAGATATTTTTTGCTCAGGGGGAAAAACTTTCACTTATACAATAATTTATATGTATTTATATACAATATTATATATACAATATATATGCAATATTTATAATATATAACTGCACTCCTGGAGAAAATAAGCAAGGAGCTCAAACCGCAGCCAATGGACAAATGATGCAAGTCACCCAAATCACAGCCCCTGGAAAAATAATGCAAGTAACTCGAGCTGCAGCCCCTAGACAAAGAATTAATTATTATTTAATAATTCATTGGCATGCATAGTAACAGTTGTTGGCATGTTAAATAACAGTTTAAAGTTGTCTACTCCTGAAGTAATCATATGTTGTAACTTCTTGCTAAGACACTCACAATTTAAATATGATAGTAAAGTTAATAATTTGAATAATGTAATTTGAAACACACAGAACTATGTAGCTGCAGCTGAAAAAAATGGAGCTGCAGCCCCCTAGACAAAATAAATTGGAATTGCAGCCCCTGAAAAAAGAAACTCAAACTGCAGCTCCTGCAAAATTGATGTAAAAGACTATAACTGCACTTCTGGAGAAAAGAAGCAAGAAACTCAAACGCAGCCCCTGGACAAATGATGCAAGTCACCCAAAACACAGCCCCTTTAAAAATAATGCAAGTGACTCGAACTGCAGCCCCTAGACAAAGAATTAATTATTATTTAATAATTCATTGGCATGCATAGTAACAGTTGTTGGCATGTTAAATAACAGTTTAAAGTTGTCTACTCCTGAAGTAATCATATGTTGTAACTTCTTGCTAAGACACTCACAATTTAAATATGATAGTAAAGTTAATAATTTGAATAATGTAATTTGAAACACACAGAACTATGTACCGTAGCTATTTTTGTGCTTTACTAATGCCCCTTTTAAAATTCCGATTTGATTTATTAAATCTACAACACAATTTAATTTTGGTACCTCAGTTACAAAATCAGTTATCTGGTTGTCGATTTAGACAATAAACTTGGTCACTTCAAGATATATAGTTTATGAATAAATATATTTTGAGTTTGGTTTTAAGACGTCTGTAATGTTTCAGCCGCCACAAGAAAATGTTGGGTGGATGGAGAACTGAACAAAATATATGTTATGGCTGCAACCTGGTTGGCAGAGTCACAGGCAAAGTTGAATAAAATGTAATCCCACCATTTTGGATTTTAGTCCCATGAGACCAATGTTTATCACCAACACACAAACACTCGGTGCCTCATCATTTTCGTCCTAAAATTTCTATCTTCATGTATTTTAAAAGAAAACAACAATAACTAGGCTTTGGTGTGGTTGGAATTTTGCTGTTCATAATTATGTTATTATGAATAAAAAATAATACTGGATAAACAAGAACATTTTTCATGAATGATAACACAACAATTGACAGTTGAACGTCACAGATCCCTGAAGAGTATCACTATAAAAAACATACACACATTTCAAATTCATCCGATCAATACTAGTACTACTTGTTTTTAAACATAGACATTTTTAAAGAATTTAACATTGGCCTTATAGGACTAAAATCTAAATTGGCGGGAGGTACTGCAGACTCTTAACACTTTTGTGGCCTGGACTTGAATAGGGACCTGAATATCTGAAAGTTGACATCATATCAGAGGATATTACGGTAATTATTTACTATTCACTTGCCACCCTAAATAGGCTATGTTATGTGTATAGTATTAGGAATTATAAAGAAAGGTTAATTAAATATCAGAAATGCAATAAATATTGAAACCTTTAACTTAAAAGTTGAGCAAAATTTAATAACAATGTCAGCAAGTGGTAACTTAATTATTTTTCAGTTTTCCAACAGAAAATGAAATACTGTTCGTAATATAGGAAATAACACCATCAAGAAAACTAACGGGTTGTCTGCACGTAGCACCTGGCTTTGTGGCGGACTTTCCCCTTGCGATAAGGATGATTGCCGACATTTATCTGCTAATACCTTTTGTTTTTGACATTTTACTTATCTTTCTTTACAATTCCTGGTGCAATCTAAATAACATAGGCCTAGGCCTATGTAAATGTGTATAAGGTGTGGGTGACCAGTTTATAGTAAACGAGTTCGCACGCAGCACGCTGACATGAGGGAAGTGAATTTCTACATAAAAAACTTTAAAAACTCAAAATTAGTGTAAAAACATACATTTATTCAAATTTTTATCGAAATCTGAAAACATTAGTGTAAAAACATACATTTATTAAAATTTTTATCGAAATCTGAAAACATTGATTTTTTGACTGTTCTGATGCTCCTGGTTTAATTTACCTGCAATGCTGGGAATGCAATTTTGCACATTACAAGGTTAGCAGAAGGTCCGGTCAGGCTTAAAAGTAGGCGTGAGGTTGCTGGGGATGACAAAAGTACACCAACAAATGAATAACAGGCTTTTCTAATGTAAAACCCCCACAAGACAACGCACTGTGTTTGATCTATACACTTTTTTTAATAACTCGGTAAATATGTATAATAGAATGACGAGAGAGGGCTTAAAAGTTTTGCCTCACTAATTCCCATCTTTTTACATGAATTAATTTTATATTCGGGGCTTTTCTGACCCTTTTTTTGCCCAAAAACTCGAAATTTGAAAGATTAATCCCCAAAAAGGGGTTTAGAGTTTTCTGATTGTTTTTCCCAACGAACTTGTCCAACTGATTATACAAAGGAATGTCCATGCCAAATTTGAAGTAAATTGGACAAAAAATGTGACCGCTAGAGTGCAAACACATATATATATATATATATATACAATTTTGAACGACCACCCAAAACGTGTTCAGGGGGTCACGTTAGGAACTCCCATGGTGGTCCTGGGCTTAAGTTTCACCGTTCGGGTCATGCTAATAGTTCACTTTCCATAGGAAATTCACTAATAATTACCTATTTAACCGTTAATTACCTTTGCTCAAGAAATTTCAGGCTATTAAATATTAATGGTTTTTTACTTCTGGCTGCAATTAGACCCCAAAGGCCAAAATTTATTGTCTGTAGTAACTCAACTTTGATAGCCAATTAATTTGAATTATCAGAGACCTTGCTAAATAAAACAATTACAAAATATTTATTCCTAATAATATGTGAGTGCATCTTCTCACAAAATAATCCTTGAGAACTGATATCCAATACCTATGAGCATTCATGTTATTCCGTAGCAATATATTTCATTAACAGTTTTGGTAACCCTTTAATTGTTTTTAACAATATATATAATATATTATAAACTCAGTTGTAATTAATCATATACGATTGAATAATATTTTAGATATAATTCCCCAGCTTAACTGTTGTACTGTTAACACCCTGAACATGTAACATTCATTCTCAAATGTACAGTTTGGCAAGACCTAAGTAGTAAACGGAACCAGTAAATATTCGATCCCAGTAACTATCTGATCCAAATCACTTACTACATTATCCATCCATACCTCATCCATACTTGAGCTATACGATATGAAATAAAATTTTAGGCAGAGGCTACGTACACGTCCGACGTGAGCCGCTACTGTTCACGTTCGTTCCAAATTATGCACCGTACGTTACTTTTCCTCTGATTTTTAAAACAGATTGAGAGCCAGAAAACCTCCTAACCTAACCTAACGTAACGTAACCTAACCTAAGCAGTAGCGATGTGAATTTGCCTTTACATTGGACGTGTACGTAGTCACTTCGAAAATTTTACCATCCACACACCTCGTTGTAAATATATAAAAATTACCTGAGTATTTGCCAACACATGCTTAACCTACAATTTAAAAAATAAAAATTATAACTTAAAAGTAAATTAAAACATGATTCAATCTACATGTGTCGAATTATATATTTATACATTTTTTTTCATGAAAGGAAAGACAGCAATTCGAGACACAACTGTTGCTGGAGCTACTGGAGTTACAGGGATTAGGACTGCTAGACCGCTGGATTTTATCTATTTTATTTCATTTTTGGACAACACGTATATGCCCACTAATATGCCAGTAATCAAGCTACCCCATTAAAATATAGAATAAAAAATGTCATTTATAATTTTGGTTTCTCTTTACTTTACCTACCTAAATTCCTCAGAGACAAAATGCATAGGTCTACTTTACTCAGTTGTAATTAATCATATACGATTGAATAATATCTTTGAATGATATCAGTTTATTAACTGATTAAAAGTACAGTGCCTTTAATAAGTTAATTAAATTATTTTAAATATTATTTTTTCCTTGGTAAACTTTTTACTTTTCAACCAACTCCCACCTACCATCAAAAAGAAGGAAGTTCTCAGGTCAACTAAGTTTTTTCCCCTTCTAGAGTCAAATGATGATTGTGTGTGGTTTGGTTTGAGATGTTACTAGTTAACTTGATGTTCAGGACGGAGCAACTTTGAACATTCTTGTCTTCCCGAATTTATCTAGATTGTCATTCCATGTTATTATTTTTTTGTATTTTTAAAAGTTTGTATCAAAACATTATTTGTCGATTAATGCTTTAAAATTGATCCTTTGTAAGCTGTATTCTCATGCCATCCAATGATCTACTAATTCTCTATGTTCAGTGTGGGTGGATAACAAATTCTAAGGGATGGCAGAGTCCCCCTTTTCTCATAAATCTGACCTTTTAGCGAATTTCCCCTATAGGGAAGAAGCTATTACCATAGTCGGCATGGTAAGACCTAGGCCCGGGACAGTGATAACTTTTCGTTTTGAGGTCCCCACATACCAAAAACACCATTCGTTCAAATTCATATATACATATATATATATATATATATATATGTCCGTAGACACAATAACTTTTGTAAAAATGGTCCAGTCTTGATGAAATTTGGTATAAACGGGTAAGGCAGCATCTATTTTCATAAGTTTGAGAACCAGACATGTCGCTTCCTTTATTTTAAGGGGGGTTTTGTACCCCAAAAATGGGTTTTTTGAACTTTTTACACATAATTCTTTTTAATCCGAAATTTTGGTTTACACCATTTGTTACTTTACACAATATATGTTACTTTATCTAGTGGTGATCCATTGGTATTTGCATAAAAACCAGATTTTTGTGGTCCTTGATGCAGCAAACCTGCATATATTTAAATTTATGTGTAGAAAGAAAGAAAAATTATTGTTAATTGCTAATAGGTATCTTTTTATTTATTTCCATCACACAATAAATATTAATATTTATTGTTGCACTCCTCGTGGGTGCACAGCCAATGACTAGCCGGCAACTAGGGCCGGATTTACAGCTTTGCCACCCCTGGGCACGATATTGCTTTTGCCGCCTTAGGAGGGGTTGTAATAGTTGGATTGCAGTATACAATTTTACCATGGGAGTATTTTAAATTAAGGGGAAATTTTGTTGTTTTAGGATAGAGAAAAGTAAAAACCTGTATTACAAAAGATAAAATCTAAAAATTAAAATGCCCTGGGTTGTTCATCACTAATTGTCCAACTTCCTGAAATTCTGGAGAGATAAAATTTAAAATTTAGTCCACTGATTATTCAGGTCTAAAGTAAGGAAGGTTAAGTAAGGACAAGCTCATGCAAATTTGAAACGAATTACAAGAACAAGAGTAACCGAGAAAATATTTATTAGATAGTTAAGCAATAAGGATCTAAACATGTACAAAAACTATAACATGTCCAATCCTGATTGTACCTTAGGTATTTAACGTTCTAATGTTATTTCATTTAATTTACTTTATTAATGGCAAGATCCTTTTTATAGTAGGTATAAGTTACAATAAAAGCTTAGAGATAACAAATCCATACAAGCTCATGTTCATAGTGCTTTACTCTTGAAAATGGAACATACAGGCTAGGCTAACAATATAATAGATTGTAACAATGTAAATTGAAAATAATTTAACTTATTTACATAGACACTAGTTTTTACATATAACATAACAAGATGTGAGAAACAAAACGTTGATAAATACAAAATACAAATACAAATAGAAAATATCTTTATTGCCTTTAGATATAACATAATAAAATTGGCTAAATCAAAATTACAGTGTGAACACCAAATCAAATGCAAAAAAAAATACATACTAATGCTAACATTACAAGTAGAAAACAGTATTACAATTTGAAATACAATTGAAAAACAACATTATACAAAAACAGATATTATATGTATTTATGCAGGTTGGTACAGTGACATGGATAAAATAAAATAATAAAAAAAACAATATACAAAACAACAAAATAACAATAACAATAACAACAATAACAAACACAAACAATAACAATAACAAAACAAACAATAACAATATATAAAATAATAATAAAATTAAACTCTAAACAAATAGGCCTAATGAGTTGAACTGTTAACCTCACATTAGGAGGCAACAAAAAATGAATGACTAGAGTTTACATGACAAGGTCATGCAAATTTGAAATGAATTACAAGAACAAGAGTAACCGAGAAAATATTCATTAGATAGTTAAGCAGCAATAAGGATCTAAACATGTACAAAACCTATAAATATAACTATAAATAATGGATAATAACAGTAATGAAATTAACAACAATAAACAAAAGGTCAGGGACCAGTTGGGTTGATGTCCATGATAAACGAGAACAGTCAGTTCAGACTGGTGGGTTGGAGGATTTCAAAAGTAATCTTCTCACAGTGTGGAGACTGGTGCTAAACAGGTCAACTTCAGGTGGTAATAGATAAGCTCTACATTGAACACGAACCATTGTACTACTCAGTTCATACAATGATCCGTACTGTAACCTGCCAGTGGGTGTGCGAAAGTTTATGAGTTCAAGCAGCACAGGACCGTCAACCAGACCATTGATGGTTTTGAAAAGGAAATATGCCCTGTACACTCTGTCTAAATTCCAGGCTAGGCAGTTGAAGATGATTGGATATAACAATAGACCAAGACAAACTCCAATCAAACGAAAAAAGTGTACCTAGACTCTGTTGATCTGTTCATTGAGGTATTTCTGGTGAGACCAAACAACCGAAGAGAACACCAGATGATGTCTAACATAGGCCACGTGGAGCAGTTTCTACACAGAAGACTGCTGGAGGTATCTCGAAGCACAGAAAATCAGACCAAGGTTTCTGTTTTTGGCACAAACGTGGTTGACGTGAAACTCAGGACTGAGAAAAGTTGATAACATGTTCCAAGATCTTGAACCTCATTAACTCTTTTGATGTATGTTGCCTGAAGTTTATAGTCAAACATAATCCTCACATGGAAGACACAAAGGTCCATAAAAACTTAACGAGAACCGTCCTGGATATGTGAGATGTAACTGTCAAAACATCGTGAAGAAAGCTCCTTACATTGGGCACATGCAATAGAAAACAAATTATAATAACCTGGGTTGAATGTGCTTGAAATTGAGCACGTAGTATCTTCTTTTTCAAGATAATTCAAACTCAGGAATAAACCACAGTGCGTAGGAAGAGCCAGTTCTTTTCATAGGGGTGAAAGATAAGACGGAAACTCTAAAATCTTCAACAAATTTTGAGAACCTTTGATTCAAGATGATCAAGTTTGTGGCATGTAACTTCCCTGGGACACCTTCGATATCACGTTGCTTAAACTGACTGAGGAAGTTAGTACAATGTCCAGAGCAGGATGATGACAATCCTCAGGAACCATGGCAGATGAATCACAAGTGACAGTAGTTGTAGTGTCAGGAGAGAAGAGAAGATTAAATCTAGAAGCCTTCTGCGATCAGATCATTCGTGATACAGTTGAGCTGGTCCAATCCAACGTGTGCTACAAGTCTGCCAAAAAACGAGAAGCAGAAGCACCACAAGTTAGGGATGTTGAAATCACCTTTGATGATAATGTTTGAGAAGGAATCAGACATTAAAGCCTCCTCAGCAACAGAGCAAAGTTTTTATAGCAATGTGTGTTGTAGTAGGGGGAATATATACCTCACGTACAAGAACTTTCTCCAGTGTGTTAATCTTGCATGACATAGTAATGTATTCAATGTTATTAAATGATGTTGGAACTAGTTTTGAAGAGAGAAAATACTTTATAGCTATCACTATCCCTCTGCCATTATCTTTGGAGCTAGTTTCAGCTGAATGTTCTTGTCATGTACACAGGTGGAGAAGGCTAACTTTATTTCCCACAACTTTGAATACTGTTAACATTCTGGTAGTACAGGGAGATATTAGTTACCTTTAGGTATAATTAGTTTTTTTAAGACTTATTCAGAATGTTAGGAATCCCATTTACGAACTTGATGATAAGATTTTCTTCCCCACTATTGATTCTTTCACTGAGGGATGATCCAAGACACTCAAGTAGATCACGCTTTCGAGTGATGAGGTCATGTGAAATCATAACTTCAGGCATATCCATATTGTTTTCCTTGACCTTATCTTGAGAGAAGCACTTGAGAAACGCTGGGATCTGGGAAGCACATCAGACTGGGATTTAAGTACTAATTTTATTGGTCTAGGTTTGCGAGCTAGGCTCTTTCCAATTCTGAAGACGGATAGAGGCCTAGCCTGAAACTGCACAGCATCGAAAATGAAACACAAATGTTTCAAATCTTCTTCCTTTTCTTTTTGGGATTGGCTTTAATTCATTCAGGAACGTGATACAAAATTATATTTTTAGTTCTTATATTATTTTTCTGGTGATGCTTCACTTTTAGAGGATTCTTGCTTAAGCTGGGAAATTTCATGTTATCTTATGAATTGGTATTTATGAATTATGTATATAATATCATATAATATAAATTATTACAATATTGCAAATATTATCATGAATTATATAATATTCAGTTTAAAGCTTTTTGTTTATGAAAAAAACACAGTAAAAGAATCATTTTTGGCCCATGTGCACACGCACATACAAGACACTTTCAATTTACAATGTTGCTACAGCAAATGTTTTACTACTGAGTCCATAAACATAAATTTAAACAGTCTGCAAGTTTTTCACATATAACCTTCATGGACATTGTGTTTGCAAAATCCTTATCGTAAATAGGCCTACATAATAAAGGAAAAATATTTGTTGTGTGCCAGAGCTATTATTAATAAATACAACAAATTTCAATAAACCACTAAACAACATATCAGACAGTAAATAACTCTATAAAATTTAACAATAAATAAGTAATAACAAGACAGTTTAGAATAATTTCGGGATGTATATAAAAAACACTTCAAAATAACACAGTTAATAAGTTAAATAATTAAGAAGTTATTTAAAATAGATTTGTAAATTTAACAATCAAAACTGGCAACAGGCAACAATTACAACTTTATTAAACAGGGCAATAACAACTGTTTAGCAATATTCACTTTATGGTATTATCATAAGTTTGATATTTTCCTTAAGACTACTTACACAATCATATAATTAGACAATATTCTGTGAAATATTCAGTATTCAATGTTATTCTTATGAACATTCATCTTATCTGACCAGATGATAACATAAATAGATGATCATTATTCAAAATAGTTCACAAGTTACCCATAGAATGCAGCAAAAACACGTGTTGTATTCCTCGGGTGAAACCAGGTTCTATAGTGGCTAGTTACTAATAAGGGACAAGTTTTCCATTAAGTTAAATAACAATAGTTTTCCCATTTTTTGTACTTGCTGAATGTTCATAAGATTCAGAATCAGAATACTTTATTGTCGTTACAAGTTTAACAAACAAGGCATCGTCACATAATTTCTTAAAGCTACAAGTTAAAAATGATAAGTTGACATCAGTAAAAAAATTGTTTATGTGGTAAGGGCATAATTTCAATAGATCATTTATAGACCCTAATAGTCTGTTCAAATTTACCATCATTTAAACATCTTGTTTCATGAGGTTTCTTGTTATAAAATCTTTTTGACCGCTCAATAAAACTATTTAAGGTAGTACCTCCTATATTTACAATGACTTGGCCTTACATTAAATTTATTTCTGGTATAATAATTATGAACATGTGAATTTGTGTCAATCTGATCAAAGTTTATTTTTAGCAATCGCTAAACAGTTTAAAATATACATAGCCGGTTAAGTTAAAATGTTAGCTTCTATAAATAATGGTTTACAATGGATTCTGAAATTGACATTTGACATTATTCTAATTGCTCTTTCTTGCAAAACAAAAAGGATTTTTAAGTAATTGCTACAACCCTAAAGAACAATACCATAGGCCTAATTTTAATGATAATTTATCAGAGCAAAATATACATATTTCATTAAGTTAAAATCTAAGAAATTTTTTAATCTATTTAACATAAATATAACTTTGGCTAGTTCTCTTGCAACAAAATCTAAATGAATAACATTAGAACTTTGACAACCTTTGGGGTGGAGCTCTAAAGTATATCGTGGGCCAAAACCCTTTACAATTAACCCTACTATTACCCTTTACTATTTTAGACCTCAAATTCAGTGTAGGTACACCAAATTGCACCTCTCCAGCAAACCAGGAAATTAGAGAATTTGTTATGAACAACCACGGGCTTTTGCTTTTATATATTAAAAAGATAATCTATATATGGAATGTTTTGCTCTTTAAAATTTATCCATAAATTTATTTTAACCTTAAATAATCATCTAAGCCTGAAAATGTTCCTTTTTTCCTGCAAATATCAATTGATTGCTGGTTGTAATCTGCAAAGAAAGAATGGATTGAACATTTTTACATTAGATCAGTTAACTTAGTATGTTTTAATTTTGTGAAAACCTCCCAAAAAATATATATACATAACCGCAAAGGCAGCAATGTTGGATATTAGAAAGTGTTTTAAAACTGAGAAAACATTATCAGCTAAAGTTTGATGCAGACGACAGCAGTGAGTGATTTTTGACGAATATTCTTAATGGTGCCAGTTTTTATTGCTGCAACTTAAGTGTTCCAATATTATGGTTATTAAAAAAACAGTATGTGCTTCATATATCCTTGTATTTTTATGTGACTCCGATTCACCTTACTAAATATGGCATCGATTGATTCAAAAACTTTGCCGCCCTGGTCCTGAGCTGATGTGGCCAATGCCTAAATCCGGCCCTGCCCAGAACACCAAAGCCATTGTGAGGAATTAAATAGTTAAAGTGACACCCTAATGTCTAAAAAAAAACCTGTCAATACCCAACCTACAACTGACAGACAAATATTACAATCTGATATTCATAAGCTGTCTTGTCAACCATCTAACTTCATAAGATTAAAATAAGAATCATTAGTTCAGTAGTGCATAATCTATTCTCATTAAATTCCAAACATTCGCCAACATATTTGACTAATTGGGGTACATTCTGCTACATTCTACTTGGAAGCCCTTTACAGCAAGAAGTGATGTTGTCAATCCGCTACCTCCATGGTTGTTACGCTTTAACAAAGTTTACTTCACAATACCTATGTATACAGAAGTATGTGTGTCTTGACATTAGAAGGTGTAAATGTTGAGTTAACGGAAATTTTGCATGAAGATCTGTAACTGGCCCTATATTATTAATAACAAATGTTTGTGAAGTTTTTTAGACCATGCACTTATATTTAAGTAGGGCTAGGTCAGTTTAGAGGAGTTCATCAGGTTGGCACAATACTTAAGACTTTAAATTACTATCATTTGTTAAGAGTATCGATTTATAATTTTAATTGGTAGCATCAGTACGTAGGAAGGATTCCTTCCTGAAGAGGGAGTTTTCAAACAGGATGAAGCCATTCTTTCCTCTAACCTCAATCAGACAATATGAATTTTAACTCTTAAGAAATTTTATAACTACACCAAAAATACCAAAGACACATGCTCAAGTTGGCGTAGTATGGTTGGTGGTTAGGAAGGCTCACGAGAGGTTTTATGTTTCGACTTTCCTCTCTCAAAAGAGCAATGTTAACCTTTAAATCCCGTTTCTCCTCAATGGATTATTCAAAATCATTGATTTATGACTCATTTTAAAGAACAAAAAAAATCTAACCATTTCAGTGATCATAATTTTGGTGGAAGGACCAATTAGTTTGGTGGAAATATCGCTACAAAATTGTTGTACAAACATAAAAAAATAAGTACAGTTGAATTGAGACCTCCTATCTTTTTTGTTTGTAAGGGAAGTTGGTTGATAAAATATTGATAAAGAATTCCTAACATTTCAAGATCTTTGGTAAATTTTGCTCATTTCAAGTACTAGACTATTTTAATTAAATAAGTATTTTAACATAAATTCAAAACAACTACTGTTCAAAATAATTTAGCGTTATTTTATCTTTTAGAAATTATAACATAAGGTATTTAATTATTGATCAATGATAGTATTTGGATTCAGGGAAATCATTTTAATAAAATTGGGACAGCCATACCCGAACATACACGGATGTTTTTTTTTTCCATTTTTGGATTTTTTTGTACATTGATAACAAATTTGGAAATTTGCTTTCTACGCAGGTGGCATTTTGTATTTAACATAGTTAGAGGGCATGGTCCAAAACTCTCAATGTCATGCGGGTGCCCCGGGAATCAAACCAGAAATCCAGGACTCTAACCGTTATGCTAGCGAGGAGCTCAACCTTCCATTAAGGCTAACAGCTTTCTTTTAATTTTATAACATTGCACAAACAATTACAGTACATAACTTCCAACTTTTCCAGAACTGGCCAGAATATTAAATGCTATAGATCAATTCAAGGAGCAAATTTTTATGAATTTTCATTCAAGGATAAAATATCTGAAGCTAAGGTGCCTTTAACCCCACACCGCCTGTAAAAAGGTAACACAATCCTAACCTTAGGCTATGGAACTAAATAATAAATAACTCAATAGCAAGTTTTTACCTCTCATGATCAAAGATTTGTTCAATCAATGATTATTTGTTTATGCATGGTCAAGAGTCAGTCTGAGCAATTAGTTTTATAAGAAACAATATTTATTTCTGTTTACAAAAGTATATAGGGGCCATACACATATTACGCAACTCACTTTTTCGTCATTTCAGCCCCCCCCCCACGACACACCGTAACACCTGAGCATACCCCAACCCCACCCCCCCATTTATTTTTTTATTTCCAACGGTACAACACCATTTTTAAACGTAACATAATCATAGCAAATGTTAAAAAGTTGAAATACTGAAAATCATTATTTTGCAAAGCTTTTAATGAGATATTCTTTTTAATTTTTAAACAAATCTGTTATACCATTCTTAACAAATTAAACATGTTTTAATAATATTAATAATGTTCGTTTAATAATATGTGTATGGCCCCCATACAGTTGAGTACTAATTTGGCTTGCTTTCCCCAAGTGGTCATAAAATCAGAGACATCAGGTGTTGTGCAAAAATGCCCTACATCTACTAAATCAGGAGCTACGCCTTTAGATGGAATGAAAAACCAATTAAACAATAGTTTTTTTTCTATTTTCACTTTTTACTTTCTCCCCCTTATACATTAGTAATATGGAGAAAGTATTGTTTTCGTCAAAATTTTTGAATTTGAGTTGTTAGTGGAAATATTCGTTTTGGTGCTCCCTGAACCCAAAAAGTGATTTTTATGTAATGTCTGTGTGTCTGTCTGTCTGTCTGTATAGATGTGTACAGAGCTAGAGCCTTAACAAATGGTCTGATTTTTATGAAATTTGGTATGCAGGTACTAATCCATGATATCCAGAGGCGTTTTTTTCATTTTTTATTTTTAAGGGTAATTATCTCCCCAAAAACCGCCAATAAACATGAAAAATCAAGATTTCTTAAAAATGGCTTTAACGATTTTGATTAAAATTTAGTGTTTTGTAGAACATTAGTTTTTCAACAAAATGACACCACCCGCATTTCTGTAAAAAATTTGAGGAATTACGGGTTCAGAAATTACGAGACTTAAAATATCAAAAATTCAGTTTTTGGGATTTTTCATAAAAAAATAAATATAAAAAATATTACTATTCACCATTAAAAATAGCTCAAAAAACTAAATAATTTGGTATTTTGAATTACTATTCTGCGATTACTGGTTGCGGAGAAAATTTAAATTTTCATTTTGCGGTAAACGCAGTACGTTGTCCAATGTTATTCTTATGGGGAATAAAAAAATTACTTTTTCTCTCTTATTTACTGATCAATTTCGTTCAAACTTGATTTGCTTGTCAAGTTAGCATTGACCAACAGAGGAAATTCAAAATATGTTGCCCCTTAATAACCCTGAGGAGGGAATAGGGGGCATTTCCCCTCTTAAAACCACGTGTGTAGCGATGGATTCTGTAGTGCCTCCTAAACAGGGATTTGGGTAGATATTTTTGAAAACAACTAGTTTAAAAGACTTTCTGTACATTCGACCGTGCTTTGTATTCTATATTTAGTAAATAAAAAGTAATTAATTCATTAAAGTTGGGCTAAATGGGAGAAAGTATGTGTCAGTTTTCTGATACCGTTTATTTATTAATTATTCTATGTTAAATTTTCTTTCTTTGCATCTGTAAATCTCACAGTCAGTATTTTTGTTTATTTTGCTGTCCTACTGTAGTGTTTTTTAGTTAAACACAGGTTAACGAGTAGGGATGGGCGAGTTCTCAAATTTAGAGTAGGTAATTTTTGAGTATTACTAACTACTCAGTGGTCGAGTTGAGTAATATATCCTCTAAAAAAAATGAGTTGAAAAGTTGTAACATAACACAATATCACAGAATACACGCTGATGTGTAACACTTGTTTTATTGAAAATTATTATCAAATTAGTTATTTTAGCGAATTTCCCGTATTGGGAAGAAGCTATTACCGTAGTCGGCATGATAAGACCTAGGCTCGGGACCATGATAACTTTTCATTTAGAGGTCCCCAGATGCCAAAAACACCATTCGTTCAAAGCTTTATATATATATATATATATATATATATAATGTGTCCGTGAGCACAATAACTCTCGTAAAAGTAATCCGATTTAGACAAAATTTTGTACAAACGTGTAAAGCAGCATTTAAGACTTAAAGTTCGAAAACCAGACCGATCTACCTATCCGAAGGGGTATTTTTGGGGGGTTTTGTACCCCAAAAATGTTTTTTTTGATGTTTTTACATATAATATTTTAAAAAGTCAAATTTTAGTTCTCACCATTGGATTCAGCTTTAAAAAACACAATTTGGTGTTTTGATCATTTCTCTACATCAATTGGTTACAGAGATATTGAAAGTGCTAAACACAATACGTTGTCCAATGCTATTCTTATGGAGAATAAGAACAAAATTATATCTCGCTTATTTATAAACGTATACTAACGAAACTTGGTATACAGCTTCATCTGGTTGTGGTCTGTTGTTATTTGCACAAAAAAAGCAATTTTTACCGATAATTCCCGTAGCAGCAAACCTACGTACTCAGCCTCCATGTTATTCTTATGGAGAATAAGTAAAATATTATGTCTCCTTTATTTATGAACATAAATTAATAGAACTTGGTATGTGGCTTCGACTAGTTGAGTTATATTTATATTTGCATAAAAACCCTTATTTTGTGTCCCTTGTTGCGGCAAACATGCGTACTTAACTCCAATGTTATTCATAAGCCCTGATTCCATTAAACATTTTCTTGAATAATGTTTTGAGCTAAGCTCAAAGCTGTTTTGAGCTTAGTTCAAAAAATTATTGGAGGCCGTTTCCATTCTCCCAACTCATCTAAAAATATTTTTGGAGGCTGTTTCCATTCACCCAACTCGTGCCAACATTTCCTGCAAAAAGCCATCTCCTCTCCACATGCGGAGCGTTCGTGTGTAGCCCCATTTGTGTTGCTTAGCGAAAACTGTTACAGCGTTTGTTAAAACTGTTAAAAAAACAACAAATTTTATATTTCCATACAATAAACTATCCTTGTAATTTTTCATGTCAAACCCAATAGAAGTTGTATAGGCCCTAATTTAAAATGAATCATCAACATGTGTTGACTATCGCCAAGTTAAGTATTTATCTTTCACTGTAATAAATCAATTACATGACGAGTTTTATTTAGAATTTAATGTGTCAGTATGTTTTAGGAAACCAAAATAATTAAGATTTTATTTGCTGGTTGAGACCTATTATCACTTCTTACTTAAATAAGGCAAAATAAAAATGATTAACAATTAGAGGTCGAAATTTTAAACCAGTCATTTAGTTTATGAATCTGATGGAGATGAACTGATAAGGCAATTTTGGTTTAATGCACAGGCTTGATTAGTTATACCAAATTTGTACTTAATATGTACAGAAAACATGTTCATTTCAAACTAAAAAGTTCAAAAATATAGCAAAATACAGTAAATCACTGGAATATATTTTAACAGTTTACTGTGCTTAAACTTTTTGAACTGTATTAGTAGAACGATTTAATTATTTAAAAAATAATTGTCTAACTGGCTGAAGGACGATAGTCCTACATCCTGCTGTACAAACCAATTGTACGGAATAGTAATGCATGACCCAAGTCCCAAACAAAACCACGTAATGTCGATGGACAGGACGCGGCGACCAAGGATGCGACAGTGCGGGGTAGTCGGCTGCTACAGCCATCGGCTACCGGTCACTGCGCATGGGACACCGTTTCCATTATGTTTTGAGCTCTCCGCAAAACATTGTTGTCAGCTGCATCGGCTCAAAACAAATTTTGTTGGCCAACAAAGTTCAAAACAGTTATTAGTTTATTGTGGGGTTTCTCTGTGACCAAGCAAACACATCAGGGGACAATACATTTTTAATGACACCATAATGTACAAAGGCCAGGATACTGATCTTTCAAAGTCCAAATGGTGAAGTGGAATATCCATCTTCTCACAAAGAGAAGATGGTTCTTAGTTCAGATTGCGATACATCCTGTGGGCGATTCTCACTTCCTCCAATTTTTCAACGTCCTAAAAATATTTAGAACTTCTTACCTTCAAATCTTTCAATGAGATTACTACGATCCCAGTGTCAAATCGATGTCCCTGAGTATTACCTTGAGCTGTGACCGGGTTACAAGACCACAATCAGGCAGCAAGAGATGGAGGTCCGTGTCAGTTAAATTCATGATAACTGACACATGTCTCCAACTCCTAAACAACATAGTAAGGGAAAATCCCAGGGATTAACAGGGTGCATTCACGAAATGTATTGTTGGAACAGTTGTTTTGACTAATTACAAAAATAATACTTACGTTAAATCAGATGTGAATTGGGAAGAAACTCCTTTATCGACCTTTGATAAAAATGGAACTCAAGTTTCCTATATGAATTACTACAGAGTGAGATATAATATTATGATCACGACACCTTGGAATCAACCTCTTCTGGTATCGGAGAACAAGCCAAGGAACAGGAGAGCAGCTGAGCAAGAAGGAGCAACATTACCAAGTGTGGGCGACCCTAGCATCATATATCTGATCCTTGAGCTATGCAGGATGGCCTAACTGATGAGATGAGGGCCACTTTCCAGCTGATGAGAGCTATGGCTAGTTACACATGCATTGACCCGGGAGAGAGAATTAGTCGTTTGATGATTATGAGTAGGAAGCTCAGTGGGAAAGAAAGGGTTAGAAAAGAATCTACTGACTGGAAAATGTGATTATCTGATTGATAGATTGGTTGACATCCCAGAAAGAATATTGCAACTGGAGCAGATTGCCTTGGGAAACAATATAATAGTTCCCTCGGGTGATGAGCGTGGTTGGTCCCGACATCTCAGATCAAACCCAATGTTTGTGATGCCTCAAGGTGGATTAAGTAGATGGGTAATTATGTATCCCTCACGTACTCGTCGTGATGTACAGCCATTTGTTGATACCCTGAAAACAATATCTAAAGTAATGCGATCTAGAATTCTGTTCCAGAACCGCAGAAAATTGTTACTGCGTTATGAACTGAATGATGACCTACGTCTATTACTAGGGGGATCTATTGCAGACCTACGTCTATGGAATAGATGACATCATTTACAACTTTAACTACAAACTGATTTTTATTGTTTTATTAAGCAACAAAGATGATAGATACTCAGGTATCAAGAAGCAATCCCTAGTAGATAGGGCAGTGCCAAGAACATGCCGAAGAAAGGGGTAATGAGCAAGGGGGAATGAAAGTCTGTTCAGATGCCTTTTGGGGGACTGATGGTCATTGGATTTGGTGTTTGCCGTGATGCAAAAGCGAAAAGGAAATCTGATGATTTCCCTCATGAAATCTGATGATTTTTTTGAGGTTGCTTCTTCAAACAAATTTAAGAGCCATTATTTTTCGGATTTTTCGCATACACGGGTGAAGAACTATCAAATGTCTTGGCCATAAATATTGTCAAAGCTTTCCAAACTTACAAAAAGCATAATATTACGTTTCCTTCTCACATCATTTCTACCGAGACGGTAAAGGCGATAGTCAGAAACAGTATGTTTTTTAACATGAAGTCAGCCGCATTCAGCGTGCTATAAGTGTGGTGATTGGTGAAAACCCTAAACTAAGGTTTATGATTGTTTCTAAGAGAATAAACACTCAGGGAAATGATGTGTAACATATATTTTATTGCAAATAATTATTATGTTATTTGTTTACTATAGGTTTCTTAAAATGTTTGTTTTCAAGTTAGTTGTACTTTTATTGAATTTAATAGAATAAAAGATCACGTTTTTGTTCAAGTGTTTTATTTGAAATAGACAAACACAATAATCAAGTTTTCAGCCATTCCTCTTGTTTCCAAATAACAAAGGAGAAAACTATTCCACAGACTGTGGGCAATTACAGCAATGGTTAAGAATTAGTTAAACAGTATTATTGCCTGGATACCAAAAGTTTATAAAACTTTCGTTTTGGTTTGTTCTAAAGGAAATTCCACTTGTTATCATCAGCTGCTTAGCTGGCAGACAAAACTAAATATTTTACAAGTACAAAAACATGGTGACCATGATTGACACGATTTCCAGTTAGCTTAATTGTAAGAGTTAAGTACCGATAAAGTGAGTAATTGTGTGATCATATCTCAAAATAAGTGAATTTGACTTGGAATAAGTATAACATGTAAAGATTCTGGAACAAAATATCTGGAATCACATTACTTTAGCTGTTGTTTTCAGGGTATATCAACAAATGGCTGTACATCACGACGAGTACGTGAGGGATACATAATTACCCATCTACTTAATCCACCTTGAGGCATCACAAACATTGGGTTTGATCTGAGATGTCGGGACCAACCACGCTCATCACCCGAGGGAACTATTATATTGTTTCCCAAGGCAATCTGCTCCAGTTGCAATATTCTTTCTGGGATGTCAACCAATCTATCAATCAGATAATCACATTTTCCAGTCAGTAGATTCTTTTCTAACCCTTTCTTTCCCACTGAGCTTCCTACTCATAATCATCAAACGACTAATTCTCTCTCCCGGGTCAATGCATGTGTAACTAGCCATAGCTCTCATCAGCTGGAAAGTGGCCCTCATCTCATCAGTTAGGCCATCCTGCATAGCTCAAGGATCAGATATATGATGCTAGGGTCGCCCACACTTGGTAATGTTGCTCCTTCTTGCTCAGCTGCTCTCCTGTTCCTTGGCTTGTTCTTCGATACCAGAAGAGGTTGATTCCAAGGTGTCGTGATCATAATATTATATCTCACTCTGTAGTAATTCATATAGGAAACTTGAGTTCCATTTTTATCAAAGGTCGATAAAGGAGTTTCTTCCCAATTCACATCTGATTTAACGTGAGTATTATTTTTGTAATCAGTCAAAACGACTGTTCCAACAATACACTTCGTGAATGCACCCTGTTAATCCCTGGGATTTTCCCTTACTATGTTGTTCAGGAGTTGGAGACATGTGTCAGTTAGCATGATTTTTTTTTTTTTTTTTTGTTTTTTTTTTTTTTTTTTTTTTGTTTTTTATTAGATGGGTAATCTCGGCACAGAGGAGGACCTCCGTCTCTTGCTGCCTGATTGTGGTCTTGTAACCCGGTCACAGCTCAAGGTAATACTCAGGTAATTATATTGTTTCCCAAGGCAATCTGCTCCAGTTGAAATATTCTTTCTGGGATGTCAACCAATCTATCAATCAGATAATCACATTTTCCAGTCAGTAGATTCTTTTCTAACCCTTTCTTTCCCACTAAGCTTCCTACTCATAATCATCAAGCGACTAATTCTCTCTCCCGGGTCAATGCATGTGTAACTAGCCATAGCTCTCATCAGCTGGAAAGTGGCCCTCATCTCATCAGTTAGGCCATCCTGCATAGCTCAAGGATCAGATATATGATGCTAGGGTCGCCCACACTTGGTAATGTTGCTCCTTCTTGCTCAGCTGCTCTCCTGTTCCTTGGCTTGTTCTTCGATACCAGAAGAGGTTGATTCCAAGGTGTCGTGATCATAATATTATATCTCACTCTGTAGTAATTCATATAGGAAACTTGAGTTCCATTTTTATCAAAGGTCGATAAAGGAGTTTCTTCCCAATTCACATCTGATTTAACGTGAGTATTATTTTTGTAATCAGTCAAAACGACTGTTCCAACAATACACTTCGTGAATGCACCCTGTTAATCCCTGGGATTTTCCCTTACTATGTTGTTCAGGAGTTGGAGACATGTGTCAGTTAGCATGATTTTTTTTTTTTTTTTTTGTTTTTTTTTTTTTTTTTTTTTGTTTTTTATTAGATGGGTAATCTCGGCACAGAGGAGGACCTCCGTCTCTTGCTGCCTGATTGTGGTCTTGTAACCCGGTCACAGCTCAAGGTAATACTCAGGTAATTATATTGTTTCCCAAGGCAATCTGCTCCAGTTGAAATATTCTTTCTGGGATGTCAACCAATCTATCAATCAGATAATCACATTTTCCAGTCAGTAGATTCTTTTCTAACCCTTTCTTTCCCACTAAGCTTCCTACTCATAATCATCAAGCGACTAATTCTCTCTCCCGGGTCAATGCATGTGTAACTAGCCATAGCTCTCATCAGCTGGAAAGTGGCCCTCATCTCATCAGTTAGGCCATCCTGCATAGCTCAAGGATCAGATATATGATGCTAGGGTCGCCCACACTTGGTAATGTTGCTCCTTCTTGCTCAGCTGCTCTCCTGTTCCTTGGCTTGTTCTTCGATACCAGAAGAGGTTGATTCCAAGGTGTCGTGATCATAATATTATATCTCACTCTGTAGTAATTCATATAGGAAACTTGAGTTCCATTTTTATCAAAGGTCGATAAAGGAGTTTCTTCCCAATTCACATCTGATTTAACGTGAGTATTATTTTTGTAATCAGTCAAAACGACTGTTCCAACAATACACTTCGTGAATGCACCCTGTTAATCCCTGGGATTTTCCCTTACTATGTTGTTCAGGAGTTGGAGACATGTGTCAGTTAGCATGATTTTTTTTGTTTTTTTGTTTTTTGTTTTTTTTTGTTTTTTTTTGTTTTTTATTAGATGGGTAATCTCGGCACAGAGGAGGACCTCCATCTCTTGCTGCCTGATTGTGGTCTTGTAACCCGGTCACAGCTCAAGGTAATACTCAGGTAATTATATTGTTTCCCAAGGCAATCTGCTCCAGTTGAAATATTCTTTCTGGGATGTCAACCAATCTATCAATCAGATAATCACATTTTCCAGTCAGTAGATTCTTTTCTAACCCTTTCTTTCCCACTAAGCTTCCTACTCATAATCATCAAGCGACTAATTCTCTCTCCCGGGTCAATGCATGTGTAACTAGCCATAGCTCTCATCAGCTGGAAAGTGGCCCTCATCTCATCAGTTAGGTCATCCTGCATAGCTCAAGGATCAGATATATGATGCTAGGGTCGCCCACACTTGGTAATGTTGCTCCTTCTTGCTCAGCTGCTCTCCTGTTCCTTGGCTTGTTCTCCGATACCAGAAGAGGTTGATTCCAAGGTGTCGTGATCATAATATTATATTTCTCACTCTGTAGTAATTCATATAGGAAACTTGAGTTCCATTTTTATCAAAGGTCGATAAAGGAGTTTCTTCCCAATTCACATCTGATTTAACGTAAGTATTATTTTTGTAATTAGTCAAAACAACTGTTCCAACAATACATTTCGTGAATGCACCCTGTTAATCCCTGGGATTTTCCCTTACTATGTTGTTTAGGAGTTGGAGACATGTGTCAGCATGATTTTTTTTTGTTTTTTTTTGTTTTTTGTTTTTTTTGTTTTTTATTAGATGGGTAATCTCGGCACAGATGAGGACCTCCATCTCTTGCTGCCTGATTGTGGTCTTGTAACCCGGTCACAGCTCAAGGTAATACTCAGGGACATCGATTTGGCACTGGGATCGTAGTAATCTCGCTGAAAGAGTTGAAGGTAAGATGTTCTAAATATTTTCAAGACGTTGAAAAATTAGAAGTAGTGAGAATCGCCCACAGGATGTATCACAATCTGAACTGAGAATTATCTTCTCTTTGTGAGAAGATGGATATTCCACTTCACCATTTGGACTTTTGGAAGATCAGTATCCTGGCCTTTGTACATTATGGTGCCATTAAAAATGTACATTGGGTCAATGAACATTGATTAATGTCTTAAAATTATTTGGACTAAGTTATTTAATACCCAAAATCAGCTATAGTGAGTGAAACTTCGAGGCTATTACAAACATATAAATAAGTAATAAAACTAGTTATTACTCAAATTATTTTTCATTTAAATTCCTTAAATGAATACGGTATCATTACTAATCCTAGCTAAAATAAAATAACAAATAAAAACAAAAACAACAAGTAGCCGGAAAACAAACACACTACACTGCCTATGGTCGGGCGCGGCGCGGCAGTGGGCTGCGCGAAAGACAGTTTTGCTGCTTTCTTATACCTCGATTTCTGAGGAAACCAAAGACTTAAGAAAGAAAAAGTTGGAATAAAAAATTTGATTTGTTTATTTATCTACAACTACCGGAATCTACATCTACAACGCTGACAAAATGTCTCTGACAAAAAAATAAAAAACTTTCCCACAGAACAATTTTTTCATGTCTGGTTTTGAAATACAGAGATACAAGTGTGTATTAAATAATTTATATACCAATTAATAACATTATCATTAACTTTAAATTATTACCATTGTTGCCCTCAGACTCAATACTATAAGCATGCAACTTTTCAACAATATTCTTCAACTATTACTGTTGATAATGGCCGTGTATCGGTCGCAAAGTTTTACCGTGCATTGAGCTCGCGGATCGTAGGTTTCAGGCTGTAAGCCAGACCAACATGGCGGATCTTGCCTAAATTTTAATGCACGGGGTATAAGCACTTGTTTTCTCTATTCTATTATGTGCTCGCTGCTAAAAAATTACCCCAGTATATAAAAAAATTACCAAAATAACCTAAATAAAGGTTTTATGTTCGGTACAATTAAAAATACACTTTTATTTGTTCTTCTAGTTTTAAACACTATAAGCAGTATGTAAAGTCCAAATAAATGAATAATAAATTAAAATCTATCACCATTATGAGTTTCAATATACATTAGTATTTGTATATACAACTTTTGATATAGCTAAACACAGATTAGTGACAAGTATTGCAAGGTGATATTTCAAACAAACACGATATAATTGTTATTGTTTATACATAAATAATTTTAAAAAATAAAAATGGAAAAAAGTCCTCCCCAACCTCCCCTTTACTTTTCCATTTATTCCTTTTATATATTTGTTTTATTTATGAAATAACAGATGTACAAATACATTTAAGTGTAACATATACAATTGGAATATATATAAACTAATTTTAATGTACCTTAATTGGTTTTACAAATTTAAACTTATGACTTCCTTTAGACAAATTTACATAAAAGGCTATATCAAATTTATGTTTGCTACTATAAATTCTAATAACATTATTACTAATCTTAGGAAGACAAAACTCTTCACTTTTGGTCAAAGTTCTCATTTTACTTTTTGTCTTTCTTTGGGAAAAAATTTGATGTAAGACTAGATTTACGCTTTTCAACATTATTTTGAATGTTGTCCAAATTCTTCCTTTTTAAGTTCACATCAGTATGGACTTTACTGACTCCTTCTATCATTGTTTGTGCAATTGCAATTTCACTCAAGTCATTTCTTTGTACTGCTTTCTTTAGTCTTTCATTTGCTTCTTTTAAAAGTTTGTCCGTACTTTCTCTTTGGAGTTCTTCTTCACACTTTAGCCTTTTCAACTTGTCTTCTTCAGAAGCAATTAATTTTCTTTTTTTATCCAACTTCTTCTTGTTTTCTTCTTCAGCTGATTTTCGTTCCTTTTCTTCTTGTAAATTTCTAATTTCTTTTGCTCTCTTTTCCTTTTCTTGATCTAAATAGCTATTATAACTTTTGAAAGCAACACGGGCTAATGCCAATAACTCTTGAGTAATTTGAATTAGATGCGGCTTGTTATTATACATCTTTAGTGTAATTTTCACAGGGGCAAGAGCATTTAAAGTCCTTTCGGACATTGACGCTATATCCCAAGTGTGGGTTCTGCGTGATGCAGAAAACCCCCTTTCAACCTCTGCATTTCTATGCAGACAAAGCTGCTTTGATAACTTCGGATATGTTTGGGAATTTGTCCTCCCCAGTTAAATTAGTCATTTTTTAAACTGCTTCCAATATTCATCGACTGTTTTTTCCTTTAATTTTGGTTCTTCAGATTCAAACTGAATACATTCTATTCATCACATATAAAATCAATTTGGACATCAAAAGGCATTGCCCTCGCGATTTCCACAATGTTTTTGCTGCTTTCTAAGGTTGTTCTCTTGTCAAGATGAAGAAATGATAAAGATTTCAATAGTGGTGATGACAATGCGGATTTTTTCACTACATATCTAGAAGCCGCAATGTAATGTTTGTGGGTTTGCAGTAACAAACAGCTCTTGCCTTTCTCATTAACATTTTTCAGGGCATTTGATGTTTCATCATTCAAAACAATATCCTTCAAGTCTAATAAATTGTTTGAATTGAAAAATTCATCACAACTTTTTGTATGACTTTAATAATTTTCTTTGATTAGTACGGCTAGTTAGAAGATTTTATAAGAAATATAGGTTATTTTCAAATAAAAATCCATTGTTATGGGCGTTTTTTCATGTTTTAAAATATATTTTTTAGTAATTTTTTTATAATAATGTATTAATCAACCAATTGCAAAAACCAAGTTACCATTGTATTCCTGACATTAAAAGGAAAAAAGTGGTGTATAGAATCCATGGTAACTGAAAGACGATGATGTGATTGAATTTGTATACCTCAGTCAGTCAGTCAGTCAGTGAGTGAGTGAGTTACACATGCGGCTGTATATATTATAGACTCAATTCGCTCGCTGGGGGCTTCGCCTCCAGGTCGCTATTGGGTGGATAGTACCCGTGGGTGACCCGGGTACCTAGCTCAAGTGAAAGTGGTGTCATATTAAGTGGCCCAGAACTGACATTATCCTACTACTTATACAAAAAAATAGACAAATCAGCAGTTATTTAAATATGTGGGGGTTAACAGTTGAAATAGTAGAGTTAGGGTATGTTTAAGGAGATTTGAGGGTTCAAGGCACATGCATGCTATGTCTCATATACCCAAACACATATTCTGCAACCCTCTCCCCTCCTATACCTCCCCTACCGCCCCGCTTCCCCAACCCCTAGATCCCTAGACTCCTGTGGGAGGCTTTGCCCCTAGATTGATGGGTTTAAATCATCAAATCTGTTCACGTAAAAAAAATTCAAAACCTCAAAAAATTGTTGAAATTTGAAAAATCTAGTGCTATCTAAGGGTGAAGGAGACGAGATACGACAAAAAGTCATTGAGTCAAAGTTTTAGATCGTCTAAAATACTTGGCAAGTGGAAGTATTCCGTTTATCGACAGGGCCATCCGTTCGTCTGCTAGAGCTAAAATGAAAAGGCACTATTTTGTACATATTCAAAATTTCCTCCATTTTTGATTTTTTTTATGTGGTTCTGATTAAAAATTATACCTTTTTGCAATTTTCCTGGGGGTTTCAATGGACAAGCTACATGAAGGCCTAATTCCACATTTATAGCTTATCTAGAATTACCTGAGGAAGTGGGTAATGCAGTTTGTCATTTATGGAATATTTAGGGTTTTTAATTTTGTTGAGGTGTTTAATTATTAAAACAGGTTAGTTTATCGACTAATTCGTGAAGTGTAATGTGTATAAATATTGATTGCCAAGTATCAAGCCTTAAAGTACTAAATTAAAGTGATCTGAAATTAAAAACCATGAAAATAACCGTCAAAATTGCCTGAAATTTGAAAAATATAGCGCTACCTAAGGGTGAAGGGAGCGAGATACAACAAAAGGTCATAGGAACAAAGTTGTAGATCTTGCAAAGTCCATAGGTCGTGGTGGTGTCCGTTTTTTGATAGGCCAATCCGTTCGGCCGCTAGAGCTCAAAAACTATAATTTTAAAATAAGTCTTTTTTGGGGGGTTTTAAATATTTTTTTTAGGGGGGTTACAATTTTAAATTGTTATTTTTGGCGATTTTCCTGGAGGTTATACGCTACAAGCTACCTGCATGCAAAATTTCAGGTTCCTAGCTTGTCTAGAAGTGGTTTAGAATTCGTATACCTCAGTGAGTCAGTTACACATGCGGCTGTAAATAATATAGACTCGCTTCACTCGCTGGGGGCTCTGCCCCCGGACGCCTGTGGGGGGCTTCGCCCCCAGGTCGCTGCCTACGATGCCCAATCTCACGTTCCTAGCTCAAGTATAGAAGTGTCATATCAAGTGGCGCATAACCGACATGTTACTACTCATGCGAAAAAACAGTCAAATCAGCAGATATTTAAATATGAGGGGTTAAAAATTGAAAATAGTACAGTTTTGGAATGTTTAAGGAGATTTGAGGGTTCAAGGCACATGCATGCTAAATTTCATATACCCAAACAAATAAACTACAATCCCACCCTAGACATCTCCTATCCCCCTACCCGACTACTACCCCAACCCCTAGATCCGTAGACCACTGTGGGGGGCTTTGCCCCCAGGTCCATAATTAGCCTCTAGCTAATGTTATTTAAAGTAGTTTACCCTCTAATAGATCCTAGATTAAACAAAACTGGAATAAATTTAAGCAAAGCAAAGAATTTTATTTTTTTTAAGGGTTGAAATAATTCTAAGATACCAAAATATCAATGAAAACCCCGGAAAATCTCAAAAACCAGATAATTTTAAATGTTTTTAAGGGTTCAGACAATTGAAATTGGTCATATGACTTCTGCCACATACTTCATGTATAGTAGAGATAATATATGCCAGATATTAGGGCTCTAAGTACTATTTTAGTGGGGGAAAAAATAATAAACGGGATTTTGGTTGAAAATTGCTAAAAATTTAAAAAGCTAGCGCTACCTAAGGGTGAAGGAGACAAGATAAGGCAAAAAGTCTTCTAAAAACCGTTCCACATGGTGGTCTCAGATTTTTGATAGGATAATCATTTTGGCCGCTTTAGCTATTACAAATTCACTAGTTGCTTACAGGGGCTGTCCCTAACATATGGTTTTTGTGTAAGTGGATAATCACAGCTGATAATTAGTTCATTTTGCTAATTAATAAAACACTGTAGTGACATTTCCATAAGAAAATCATTGGATCATTGAAGTTCAGTGGCGCGTAGCCCACGTAATTTTTGACATTTCTGATATTTTTCCTACCGTCCTTGGCCCTCAAGCTTTAAAATGAATCGTCATAACCTAACTTAACTTCTTCCTAGCTTGAGATATTTCGTGGGGACAGTTTCGCTTACGGAATTAAATATATAGATTACATGAAAAAGTCAGTAAAGCAGGTTGTTAATTATAAAACAGTTTAGGTTTTACATTTTTTGAAGGGTTTAAATTGTAAAATAATTTGGTTTATCTACTGATTCGTGAAGATAAATATGTAGATATGTTGTGTGGAAAATATAAAGCCTTTAAGTACATTTAAATAGTAGGTTTTGGAAATGCTTATGGAGATTTGAGAGTGCAAGGAACATACATGCTAAATTTTACAGTCATAGCTCTAGTAGAAATGGTGTCATACTGAGAAAGCAGATAAATCAGCAGACATATATTACTACTACTCAACCTAAGAATACGTGGAAATAAAACCTAAAACCGGTAAATAATTTGATTAAAGTGTAATATATAGTAGTAATAGTATATAGTAAATAGTAAATAATAGTGTAATTTAATCTTCAACAAATTAAATATGGAGCCACTCAAAGATCTATCTTGGGCCAAATTGAATTTAAGGCCTAAATAAATACCAACAAAATTTGAAGGCTTTGATTATATTACGGGTTTAAATGATCAAAACTAGTCATATTCCTGTTGCTGGATACGATTACTACGTGGCATGGGAGGAATTGTATGTATAACCTAAGTGCTTGGAAAAAATTAAAACCGTACCCTGTTATTGTAATATAACCTTTATAAGATGTCTTTTGAACCTTAAAAGGAATACAATCACCATTAACAACGTATATTGCAATGTATTTGGGTACACGCCTTCTGCAACAAATAGAGCATAATTTCTAAGGGCTTTACCCTTGGCAGAGAGCAAAATGCAAAAGATGCCCAAAAAACACGAACAAATAGACAAAATTTCAAAGACTTTAATTTGTTTGGGTGTTTAAGTGATAAAAGGACCATTCGTTTGGCTGCTAGAGCTATTTTAAAAATACATGACGTGAAGAAGTCGGTAAAGTAGTTTGTTAACATTTAGGTATTTTAATTTTTTGAGGGGTTTAAATTGTAAAATATGATAGTTAAACTACTGCTTCTTCAAAAAAATGACGATATTGTGTGCCAAATATAAAGCCTCCAAGGACTAAATTTAAGAGATAAGAAAATTGTCATACAACCTTGAGCAAACTAAATGCATAGTTAATCAAGGGTCTATTGAGTGAGATAGATATTAAAAGTATAAATATTTAAAGGATTTTCTTTTTAAAGAGGGTTATATAATCCAAATTGGTCATGTGCATGTGGCCAAATACTATATGGTATGTTAGATGTATTTAATGTTAAAATATAGGCCTCCAGAATAAACTGATGATCTTGAAAAAAAACCGGACCCCAATTTTTTAACATCATTGTTAAAAAATTGTTAAAAAGAGTTAAAATGTTAGTATAGCACAAACCTTACCTGGTTTAAAGATTTCCCCATAAATTTAATATTTTGTTTTGTAAATTCCAACATATTGTTAAACATTGGATATCTGATATCTGAATAATATATCTTTGGATATCTGAATCTGTCTCTTCAACAACACATAAACATAAACATGTATCCCTCATGTATCGGTCGTGAAACAGCAGGTAAAGTAATGATTCCAGATTTCCGTTCCAGAACCTTTACATGTTATATGTACATTATCCCAAATCAAATTCACTTATTTCGAGATATGATCACACAAATAATCACTTTATCGGTACTTAAATCTTACAACATAAATACTAAATGTCTAAATACCCAGTGTTTTGTCAGTCTGCCAGCTAAACAGCTGATGATAAGAAGTGGAACTTCCCTTAGGACGAAAACACTGAAAAACCACCTTAAGCACTATAGAGCACCTTGGGTTTCGTTTAAGGTTGTGCGTATCAGACTGTGTTTTAGTTTTAGTGACAACATATTAGTGTTTGTTTTTGGTTTGAACAAATGATTTTTAAATACAGCTGGGTCATCACAGATGGATAAATATTATTAATAGGCTTGAAAATCAAAATCAGCCAGAAAGGTGAGGACCTGTTTTCAATATTGATCCGTTATAAAATAATGTAGTCGATAGTAGACCTAGATAAGTCAACATATACACCATAAACAAATAGGCTTGAAAAAACAAATAAAAACTCAGTTTGCATGGAAAGAAAACTTTTTTACAAATTGCCTGGAAGTGCATGATAAATTGAGCTAAAAAAGTTTAAGATTACTATGGGAAAGTGGCTGAAGGGAAAGGCATTTTACTCTGTAAATGCATATTTTGAGTATGACATAGGTGATTTGGAAAGTTTGATCAAATAATGTTGTTCATGTTGGAGTTTGTTGTTCTATGCTTTTGTTTTCTAACCAAAAAGAAAGATTCAAATCATGTTAGTAAAAATAAGTGTTTTATAGGGTTTAAGCCATTTTGAATCTCCGATAAGTTGTTCCTTAAATCTGTTTTTGTTATTGTTGATTTTATTTACTTTGAAGGTTTTTTACTCAGATTTAAATGTGGGTCAATCACAGTTTATAGTTGTTATTTATATATTTATTTTACTACCAATATTAGTTAATGTTTAACCATTTGTACAGTGTTAACTAAATATTAAATTTCTGTTGTCTCTCAGTCTGTTTGTTATTTTTACATCTTTTTCAATGCAGGAAGATCGAATTTTTCATGAATGTGTCTCTTTATATGTAAAATAAGTGTATACAATTTTATTTATTCATCTAAGGTGGTCATTTAAAAAGTGTTATGTCAAATTTCATGATAGTGACAAAAATATACATAAATGGAGAATAATTTGGAAAAAAATAACTACCATACCTTCATTCTGGAGTGCAAAATGTGTATATCAAAGGTGTTTTGAAGGTGCTTATATTTTGGAGAATCGTGTCTTTTACACGCATAATCTGCTCATAACCCGGCAGAAATACCAACACTGCACCTGAAAAAACCAAATGATGAATATAAAATATTTAAAATAAGGGAACATCGTGGAAAAACATTTCATGGAATTAAGTAATATTTTAAAACATTATAACTTAAATAAACACCATTTTATCTTCATCTAAATCTAGTGTGTAAATTTTAATCTAACAAGCATTTCAACTAACTAGGGATAGAGCTGTGGATTGCATTACCATGACCCTCAATAAGTCAAAGTCTGTGTAAGATCACCTTCATAAGTCGAACCTCAATATTTTGAAATATTTGATAACTCGATTTTTTACCATTCTCCCTGAGGTTCAAGTTATCGAGGTTCCACTGTACTATGCTAAAGTGTTGTATCTGCTAACTGTTAAGGTATTTTTATCGTATATACAACAGTTACCACGAACTAGCTTCAGCAACCTTCTTCTCACCAACTTTTCCATCTATTTAAATGACAATGGGAAACAAAATATCATACCATATCGCGCAATATTAGCTGTAGATTTGACATTCTGACCTCGTAATATCAAGGGTAATTGATGAACATATTAAGTGGTATTGCCCAATTAGCTACCGAACTACATTTTATTGGCAAAAAATGACAGCCAAACCATGTTTTATTGGTTGAAAACATAAACCAATATGATTATACTGGCCAAAAATGTGTAGGGGAAAGTGGGGGAACTAGGTGCACCTAAGCAAAATCCATTCTTTCTCAGAGATTTGTATAGTTAAACTTCAAACGAATATGTCTAACTCCTCACCGTTTATTCTAGTTTCTTAGGGTAAAATTCAAATTTATTCGATTCAACCATTATTTGTACAGAAATTAATATGTCAAGGTATGCAAAAGCGCCCAGTTCCCCGACTGCTGGGTAACTGTGCGCATCGGATAGGGTAACTGTGCGCGGTATAAGTGCAACTTTGGGTGAGCAATAAAAGGCTGTTACTATCAAAGTTAATATAATACAACACATATAGGTAGGAATTATATATTTTGTATTAAAAATAACTTTTAAAGCTAAAAAGTCTCCTTAAGATTATAAGTAATGAAATTATAAAGTTGAAAATTTTAAAACTTAAATTTACAAAAATCACATATGTAATTCTTTGGGGAGTCCTATCCTGTGCACTCGGGGTGGCTCCAGGAAGAACTAAATACACATCTATACCACAGTTCCTTGTTCCTTTCCCCTTGTTCCCACAGATTGAGCAAATTTCAGATAACGTCTTATCAACTATATTTGGGTTCAGAATATAATTTATGTCAAAGTCATATAATAATAATTTATACCATGTTTCCAGAGAATAGGCATGTTTTTCAGTTTTGCTTACATAATTTGTAGGCATCTGGAATGAAGAATAGGAGAGAAAAGTTAAAACTGAATCCTTAGCATTGCATATGAGGGGGAAGCATGCGCACAGCCGCGCCCAGTTACCCGAAAGTGTCGCAACGTATATTATTGGACATATGTAAAAAAAATATTGTCCGTTACTTAGATTCTTAGACATATATATATTCTTAAAGACTTGTAGATAACGAATATCAATAACTCAACATACTTAGTACACAAATAAAGGCCTATCTTCTTATTTTGTGAGCAGCAAAAATAAGATGGTGACTTGTTCTAACCACCTTTTCCAATCTACTGACCTTGACCATTAAAATGGCGTCACCACAAGCAGGGATATTAGTTCGCACTCCTTCTGCTAGGTTCCAGCACCAAATGGAGTCCTCTATGACTGTTCTAAATATGGAATATAATGTTGCCCCCACTTACCCGCTTCGCACAGTTCCCCCACTCTCCTCTATTGTTACTCATAATGTTGCTTATTAACCATGACTGGACGATGAAATTCTATCTGGACTGGTTGCCAACTGCCACTGCACTTTTTTAAGCCACCTACAACAATGATTAATGATAATAACGAATAATAAATACTCACTTTAAAATACTCAAAACATGAGAATATTTCCCTAGGGGTCTGCTGCAGTACCAACAATTTCAGAACGGTAAATATTTTTCTATTTCAGTTCTCGGTACAAAATCGGTACGACACACAGTAATAACATAGCTGGATGACAATTAATATATGCGTTTATCATAAGTGTTTTCTTAAAGCCAAGCAGCAAAAATAAAGAGAAAGGATTTTAAAGAACAAGTTGGCAGAAGAAAAACACATTTTATTGAGATAAGCTATCCATTAAGTCCAATTTTTTAATCTGTTAAAATAGAACCCATTTTTGAGATTAAACCAAAATAATGGTTTCAACAAATTATACAACCTCATAACATAATGACAGAGAAAAACTCATTTCTTTAACACTAACTTTAATTCCATCCATATGGCCCATAACCAAATTAGGCACAGCAATCTTAACCCTTTGACTGCCAAGAGCTGACTGGACCGGCATTTCATTATATTGCGAGGACTGCCAGATGCCGACGACATCGGCGCCTGTCATCTGCGCGAGAACTGCCCGCTATCAATCTAATCAGCATTTTGAAAATTCTTCGTAGCGAACACATATTGAGCAGTAAACGTGTACACTGCAACTCAAATTAGAGCTAAAGAGTTGTAGTATTTGATAAATATGCTTTGTTAAAATAAAAACAAGTAGATAAATTTCATATAACAGTTTGAAGTTATGAGGTTATACATGATTTGAGGCTGTGGCATTGGACGCCATGCTGTCTGCCGCTCCCAGACTGCTTAGCGCCAATCTTTTTTACAGGTGATTTGTTATTACACCCGAATACCTCTTTGTCAGAGGCGTGAATCTTTATTAGTCTGATGTTTGGTTACGTAAACATTAGCGAGCATCGTGTTTACAGTTTAGTTGTTTACGGTTAAGCGTTTTTTTACCTGCATTTATTCGTTGGCTCACTGTGTTATTTTATAACTCTATCGTTATGTTATTTTCAAAATGATTGTAAATAAACGGCCACATTCTTCTGTGATTGAGGGAACACTTATAAACGATTTGCGCGAAAGTGGTGTAAAATATGTAGCCCTAAATAATGTAGACAATGCAAATAGGGACGTCGATTCACTAGATGATATTCCCTCTTCTGAGAGTAGTGATGAAGAGGTCAACGATACGGACGAGGACCCAGATTACGATCCTAACCCTAATCCAAGGCCCAGATTTGAGTTTGCCTTGTCTCGCCAAAAGGTTGAACTTTGACTTAGACCGCCCCGGGACCTCCAGAAATGGACTTTTTTCAACACCCCTGGCAATATCGCAGAAAGGCCTACTTTGCACAGTTCTGACGAGGAAGAGGATGCAGATGACCCGGCACCTGTTAGGCCTCCTGTGGCCGGTACAAGAGGCCGCGGCGTGAACCTACAAGCAAGATGAGGAAGAGGAACAGGGCGTGGTAGAGGAGGAAGTAATGCACCAAGAGCACAAAGAGATACCAGCCCAGAAAGTAGCGATTGGTAGGAAATACATAACGATCCTGACCCTGGATTTTAACATTCATTTGCTTTCAATTAACTGACAGGACCAAAACATTGCCCCCCCCCCTCCATGAAATAGTCCTCCAGTTTCTTAGTTCGATCTGTTTTTCACAGCAACTTTAATAAACACGTTTGTTGTAGAAACAAACAAATATTCACAAAGATTTATTCAGCCAAGAGGAAATAACTTCACCAAACTGTCGAGTCAAGAAATGGGTGAATGTGACCTTGCTGAAATGAAGGGATTTATTTCAGTTATTTTGAATATGGGGATCAAAAACCATCAATTGAAAGCTATTGGTTTGTTTCTTCGTCCCAAAACATCAAGTGGTTTTTGAATATGTTCACGAGAAACAGATTCCAGATCCTGTTGAAATCTGTCCACATAATCGATGCTAATACCTTAGCACCTCAAGGGACTCCAGGTTATGATCCGTGTGGACGATTTCAACTGTTGATCGATCACTGCAACAGACTGTTCAGTTTTTTCCATACTCCTCATCAGAAGTTAATCATTGATGATTCATTGGTTGGAAAAAAGAGCCGCCCACGCACAATGCATCCCAAAGAAAAATCATCATCGTTGGGGAATCAAGTTGTGCGGCGCAGTCACCAACTATTGTGTCCAATTTTATTGCTACTGAGGTGCTAGATTTGAAGAAAGGAGTGTCTCTGAACAGTTTGATGTCGGCTATGCTGTAGTAAACAAACTTTTGGAAATGAGTAACCTTTTGAATAAGGGATTCCATATATATTTAGACAATTTTGTCATGAAAACTAAGCTGGCTAGGTTTTCATACATTAATGATACACATTTGACTGGAACAGTGCGAGTTGACAGGAAAGGGCTTCCCAGGCAACTTCATAGGAAATATCATGTAGGAAAGAAGGTGTTCATTTGAAAAGGGCCAATTCTCCAGATGGCATTTAGGTAAAAACCAACGAATAAGTCCCAGTTTTAAGTATTGTCGACAAATGCCAAAGCCTAAAGTAGTTTATAGTAAAGCACGTAACAGTACTCAATAAGGAGATGCGAAGAAATTGTCATTTAAACCAAACCCCAATTGTTTTTGAATATAGTCATGGGATGGGGGGCATCAATGGCACGGGCCAGATGCTATATACATATTTAGACGAGAGGAGGTCAAGGAAACACTGGAAGAAAGTTGTATTCAACATTTTTGGAAGAATGTGCCTAAATAGCTATGTCATTTATAAGAAGAACACTGGCGAACTAATGTCCAGGCTGCAATTCCAGATATCTATCATTGAAGCATTAGCAGAAATTTGGCAGAAAAAAAATCAAGTGCGAGGCGAGAACGTAGGAGGAGATGCGCAAGGAAACAGAACGTATGGATCGGAAAAGTTAGACGGGAAAGAAGAAAAAGATTGCATTGAATGCAGTAGACCTAAATACCCCCGTAGCAGCAAACCTGCGTACTCAGTGAATTTCCAATGCATATATGTATCTTAATACCATATAAAGCCACATACCAAGTTTCATCAATATACAGTACATTCATAAATAAATGATTTTTGACATTTTAATTATTCTCTATAAGAATAACATGGCGGCTGAGTATGCAGGTTTGCTGAATCAAGGAACAAAAAAAATGAGGTTTATACAAATATCAATATAACTCAAGTAGGTAAAGCCACATAACAAATTTTATTAATTTATGTTCATAATTAAGGGAGATAACACGTTGCTTATTTTCTATAAGAATAACATGGGGGCTGAGTACGCAGGTTTGCTGCTACGGGAACTATCGGCTTAACAATTTTTTTTAGTGCAAATATCAATAGACCACAACGATATGAAGCAAAATACCAAGTTTCATCAGGAAAAATTGATAAATAAGTGAGAGATACAATTTTTCTTATTCTCCATAAGAATAGCATTGGACAACAAACTGTGTTTAGCACTTTCAATATCTCTGTAATCATTTGACGTAGAGCAATGATAAAAACCAAATTGTGTGTCTTTTTAAGCTAATTCCAATGGAAAAACTAAAATTTGACTTTTTCAAAAATGATTTGTAAAAAACTCAAAAAACCCATTTTTGGTGTACAAAACCCCCCTAAAATACCCCTTCGGATAGGTCGATCTGTCTGGTTTTCAAACTTAAAGTCATAAATGCTGCTTTACACGTCTATACCAAATTTAATCAAATCGGATTATTTTTACGAGAGTTATCGTGCACACGGACACATATATATATATAGTTTTGAACGAATGGTGTTTTTGGCATCTGGGGACCTCAAAACGAAAATTTATCATGGTCTCGGGACTAGTTATCATGCCGAATACGGTAATAGCTTCTTCCCTATAGGGGAAATTCGCTAAAATGAAGAAGGGAAGGGGAATTGTTACAGGTCTGTTTGTGTCAAGTGTAAGCGGGCTCTGCACTTGGACGGTGCGACGCTGCACCACTGCAACTTTTAATTTCGGAAAGAAGAAAAAAATAAACTATGTATATATGTAACTATTATAGAATGTCGTAGCATTCAAACAACTTTTTTATTTATTTTACATATTTATTTTTGTGAACTCATTTAGCCTATGTTTATTTTTTCTCAAGATCTCAAGCTATTTTAAGAGTGTCTAAAACTAATGTGCTTCGGTTCTTGAACCACTTTCACTTATCTGTAAGAAAAATACTTTTTTAAATTTAGTTTATATACTGAATTTTTCTTTTTTATTTACCATTTATTATATTTCAGTAAAATATATGAAAATAATACAACAATTACGGTCTTAAGATATAGATTTGATGTTTATTTTAGGGTGCATTTCAAAATATCAGATTTTGGCAATTTCGCTACTATTTTCTAAAATTTATTTTGTAATTATTATTTACTGGCAAAAATGAATGAAAAGTTGTGTAGTAAGACAGAAAAACATGCTAAATCCAAATATTGTATGGTTTTTCTAGTAAATGTAAATTTTACAAAAGTTTAGTTTTAAAAATTAAATCTTTTATAAAATAAAAATTGTTTTTAATTTTTTGTGTTGGATTTAAAAATAGGGACCCTTATTGACTCACAAATACATCAGTGTTTAAAGCATATATTTACCTTCAAAACAAAATAAGTTAATAGTGTAGGAGCATTTGTAAATAAAACAAAGTCCGTGGGATTTTGAATGAAGAAGCTATATTATTGGTGCAGAATCGTGTAGTACTGGGTGTTTTAAAGTGTGGCCGAGACGGTGTTTGACGTCAAACTTAAAAGATGGCTGCTAACACCGACATTGATGTCTTTTTAGCGCTATTACCTTTTTTCGGTTGATTTTATAACGATTTTGTAAATGACCTTTTTATTAAACGAGGAACAAACAACGCTATTACAACAAATTTCATAACTCCATCTGTTAAAAAGATATATGCATTCTAAAAAATAAATAATATAAAGTAAAATACTTCAAAATCACAAACAAACCTTTTCAACGAATTTCCCCTATAGAGAAAAAGCTTATAATCATAGGTGGCATTGAAAGACTTAAGGGCGGGACTATGATAATTTTTCGTTTTTAGGCTCCCAGATGCCAAAAACACCATTTGTTCAAATTTGTATTCATATAATATGTATATATGCAGGGTGTCTCACATAAGGTGTTTCAAACAGATTGCTGACGAACCACTGGACCTATAAGGATGAAATAAAATTATTTCCTACAAAATTTACTCCAAGGAATAACGTAAAATTAGTTTTAACTTGTTTAAAATACAGGGTGTTCCAAAAACTGAGGGTCACTAGTGTGAATCTTGGAATTTTCAAATGTAAACTTATGTCATGTTATATAACACTGTAAAACCCTTTAACAGACAAACTTTGTTGTGGAAATAGAACTCACTTGTCTCTATTCGTTTCAAAATGGCAGCCATGTTTGCAAAAATATTAACATTTACATTTTATCCTGTATCTGCTAAACCACAAGACATAATTTTATTCTGATTCAAATTTCTTACTTGTATTTATCCCAGCTTTAAACTGTTATGATACATGCCAGTGCTTAAAACATAGTAAAAAAATACTAATTTTGAAAATGTTTATATGCATAAAATTCAAAAAAAGTCAAATGGTAAAGTATATTAAAAAGTATATTATTATTTTAAATCCTATCAACTTTCTAATTCACATCAGCATCGTATCTCTATTTGTGTTTTAGCAATCAACAAAATTCACCATTTCCCCATTTGAAATACATGTTATTTCTACATAACTCATTTATAAAAAAGGCCTCAGAGTATTTGGAAGTGTTATGTAGAATAACATGTATTTTATATGGGGAAATTACGATTTCTGTTGATTGCTAAAACACAATAACAGATACGAGGTTGGTGTGAATTAGAAAACTGTTAGGATTTCGAAGGCCTTTAAAATGATACTTTTTGATATACGTTACTATTTGACTTTTTTAATTTTGGGGTTATAAACATTTTCAAAAAAAGGAATTTTTTTATTATTTTTTACTATGTTTTAAACACTGGCATGTAGCATATCAGGGTAAAGCTGAGTCCAATACAAGCCAATGATGCAATAAATAAATTTGAATCAGAATAAAGTTATGTCTTTTGGTTTAGCAGATACAGGATACTCCGTAAATGTTAATATTTTCGCAAAAATGGCCGCCATTTTTAAATGGATGGTGGTAACTGAGCTCTATTTTCACATGTTTGTCTGTTAAAGGGCTTTACATTGATGTATAATATGACATATGTTTACATTTGAAAATTCCAAGATTCACACTAGTGATCCTCATTTTTTGGAACACCCTGTATTTTAAACAAGTTATAACTAATTTTACGTTACTCCTTGGGGTCTATTTAGTCCGAAATAATTTTATTTTATCCTTATAGGTCCAGTGGTTTGTCGGCAATCTGTTTGAAACACCTTATGTGTGACACCCTGTATATATACATATTATATGGATACAAATTTGAACGAATGGTGTTTTTGGCATCTGGGAGCCTCAAAACGAAAAATTATCATGGTCCCACACTTAAGTCTTTCAATGCCACCTACGGTAATAAGCTTTTTCTCTATTGGGGAAATTCGTTGAAAAGGTTTGTTTGTGATTTTGAAATATTTTACTTTATATTATTTATTTTTAGAATGCACATATCTTTTTAACGGATAGAGTTATGACATTTTTTGTAATAACGTCTTTTGTTCCTCGTTTAACTGTTAATAAAAAAGGTTATTTACAAAATCTTTACAAAATCAACCGGAAAAAGGTAATAGCACTAAAAAGACATCAATGTCGGTGTTAGCGGCCATCTTTTAAGTATGACGTCATACACCGGCTCGGCCACACTTTAGGTCAAAACACCCGGTATTACACGATTCTGTAGCTCATTACCTATTCATTGACACCAATCATATAGCTTCTTCATTCAAAACCCCACGGAATTACTTACGCCCCAGAAATATAATGTTCTATCTTTGTTATAAGGGAAGTTATGGTTTTTAAAGAAAAACGTAAAATCACATGATTTGACCCGGCAGTTCTGGGTTACCATATGGCTTATAGCGCTAGTGAGTTCAGCTGGCAGTTCCTGCATCGAAAACAGCAAAAGTGCCTGGCAAACTAAGGGTTAATAGGCACATGCACCTCATTCCTTTTAAAATGAAATCCTTTTAAATTTTAAAATTTGGTAAGCCTAAAGTGAAAGGTTTAAGCCAAAAATAGAGCATGAATGGACTATTTCCTGAATTTAAGTGTCCAACATTTTTTAAATGTACCAGTAAGCCTAATCAGTCTTAACTTATATCAAGTAAAATATTTGAAAACACACATGAATACTTGAATTAACGAATGAGTAGAATTCTTTTTAATGACACTCAAACCAGGCCAACGACCATAGGCCTAATCTGCTCAAACTCAATCATTTTGGAACAAATTAAAAAATAGTAACAATACTGACAAATGTTATGCCTTTAAAATGAAACGAAGATGTTCCTTGAACATAAAGAGTCATTTTTCTTACAAATTTAGATAAATCAAGAGATTAGATCAAATGTGATGAATGCCCGAAGTGTTACATAGGCCAAAAAGCTCAATCATTTAAAAAAAAAGTTTAAAGAACACATCCTATCTGGCTCAATATAAAATTCTAAGTTTGCTTTCGCCAACCACATAACGACTGAAAATCACAGCTACACCAGCTGTGAAGATAATTTAAGTTTTGCATTTCCACAGTAAAAGGGGCAGCTTCTTAGACTGTTAGAGGAATTAGAAATTCATAAAGCGATAAAATTTGAACCCCACAACGTATTAAATGAGCAAACATCATTCACGGCAGTGAATAAGACAAAGGATAAAACAAGAACAAGAACAACCAGCATTCCATTGATAACAGGAGGGGAGCAAGGACACCTGCAGCCCCCAGTCATGACCCCAGATCCACCCGCGTTACATCGTGATTGTCGTTTGGCCAAATTAGTTTTAGTATTTGTTTTGTGTAAAATGTGTAAAACGGCATAAAAATGTGGTGTGTTAAATGTATCAAAGTGTGTTTTTGAACTTTGACGACCTCTATAAGTGAAGATAGTTTTTGTTGGAGTCTGATGATGAGGACATGATCCCTCGAAACCGGTAGCCTACACAGAATTAAAATGGATCATTGACGGAAAACAAGGTAAAATAAACCATTTTTGAAATAAAGAGAGCCAAGAAATGATAAATGTATTTTTGTAGGGAATAGAGTAACTTTGAGCTAATGTTGTGTTCTTATTTACCCTTTTCTCTTTCCACCGTGATTTTCATCTTAAAAAGTGGTGCCCGTAAAAAAACCCTTTTTACGTATCTTGAGTTTAGTTATAGTCATTAATGTTTTAATCAAATGAATGTACCGGTACGCTAATCCCTTCATCACTTTGCACTATTTAAGTCAGCTTTTACGAAAAAGTTCCAAATTGGTACTTTTCAATTGGTATCAGATGTAGGGGCAATAGACCCATATTAAAATAAATCACATAACTTTAAAAAATAAATGTTATTCAAACAGACGATGATGAGTACTAGCTAAGTAGTAATTACGCCCAACTTCATACACAATCAAAGAGTATAGCGAGAAAGTGACTAAGTGAAAGGAATACACAGTATCAAAGTTATGAAATACAATATACAATGATGAAATAACGTACCTAGTGTTTTAAAATTACTGTAACACCACATCCTGTTTAAAAACGATATTTTTGTATCGATTACACTAATACAAAATCATAATCCTTTAAAGTACAACCATTCAAGACAAATTGAAAACTTACGGTTAATTTAATTTGTATCAAAAAAACTTAAGTATTGTAATGCCAAGAGGGAAAATGTTTGCTATGCCTTTGTTTCAATTTATTTACATATTATTATATTTGCTTTACTAAGAAAATGTGAACCTAGATCTTCTGCATGTTCTTATTCTTTGCACTAAACAGCAATACACGATCATAGAACTGAATATATTTTCCGATATTTGCCAAATGCTTGGTGATTCTGGCATATTTGTGTATTTGAGGAGGGCCAACCCATTTGAGGTTAGTGTCATTATGAAATCAGTAACCTGCCCACTACACAAAATGTTATAATATCGTTGAAATGAAACTAGAAATAATCTTATTACACGGCCGCTTAACCTCTACACCAGGGGTCTCCAACAGTTGTTAACCGGCACGCGGTTAGCCCAATATATAATACTGAATAAATCATTAATAGATTTATTCAATACGGTAATTTTATTGAAAAAATGTATATATAATTTGATTCAACATTCACAGTTTTACCGTCAACAACTGGTAAAGATCTCGTTTCAGTCATCTCCGATCCCTCCTCTGTGTATACTTAAGATATTTTCTTTATGTTCGTATAAAAGGAGTTGTTGACAGAAGAAACGTGAACAGGTACAACTGTGTACGCAGTGAAGTAGGGACAGGGTAGGAAGCACTACACTTGGCCAGTCACTAGTTACAGAACTTTAACCTTTTTTAAAAAAAGTTTAAAAAATTGCTGATTTAGCAACTACAATTTTTGCAGGCATGTGTAACGTACTGAGCCTTGAAAACACGTTTAAATCAGTAAAAACTGTATCCAGTTTGTTCAGTCCTGTACAGTCTGTCATAATTCCTCACAATGAACAACAAAATAATTGAACTAAGTTAAAAAACTACAACAATAGCCTTAAAACTCACAATTTAACACCTAAATTTTACAAAATTTCTGGGGACAACACAACAGACAGGGCCACTGCCAGTTCCAGAGACCGTCGCCTTGACCACTAGGCCACTAGGGGGAGGATCCCAGACCCCCCTACTCCTTGGAGGGGGGGGGGGGGTATTCCATCCCCCCAAACCTCCTGGATGTTATATTGGCCAGCTTGATCTCCAACGATTTATCAACGATTTTTTTTTTTTGGCCCTTAGGGTAAATAGGTTGGAGACCCCTGCTCTACACCCACATAATATTGATAATAATGTGCTCTTAGTTTAGTTTAAAAACGATTATTTATCACACAAATTTTGTTGTAGCTTTTACTTTACGTTTATCAATGCTGTAAATGTACCTCGATATTCATGTCCGTTAGTTGTAAGACTGTTGAGAGCAAAGCAACACCCTCACGTCAATGAAGGGTGCAGTCATTGAGTGGACAACCAAATAAAAAAAAATAAAAATGAGTTACAGAAACAGTAGGGGGCAAAGACCGATTCAGAACCAGCAAAGGCGCGGTGTGGACGCGTGGACGCGAGGACGTCCCCCCCCCCCCCCGGTGCCTCCCCCCCCCCCGGTGCCCCCCCCCCGGTGCCCCCCCCCCCCCGGTGCCCCCCCCCCCGGTGCCCCCCCCCCCCCGGTGCCCCCCCCCCCGGTGCCCCCCCCCCCCCGGCCGCCAGCAGCACTTTTCGTGATGACCTTGAACATGAGGAAAAAACTTTCGAAAATTAATAATTAGCCTATTTATCCACCGATTCCCACGGGACTTTTTCCAGAGTGTAGGCCTATCCCCAGGGAAGCGAATGACGTAAGAACCCCATAGATCCACCATTAAACAAGGCCGCTATTAATTTATAACCGCGTTTTCCTTATGGGATCTCAGCTGTTTACCGACTGATTTTGACGAAACCTCACCACATGTCAGGCCGTGACCTAAGAAAACCATCGCTTAAAGAAAATTGAAAATCCACTGTTAAACGGGCCCGCTATTAATTTTTAAATGTGTTTTCCTTATAGGATCTCGGCTGTTTACCGACCGATGTTGATGAAACTTCACCACATGTTGGGCAGCGGCTTAAGTAAACCATCGCTTAAAGAATATTGAAAGACAGCGTCCTGGAACTGTTGGCCGACGTCAGGACTCGACACCCTAACATCAAGGTCAACATGTTCCTGGAATGTGAATTCGCCAACGTTCACGGAGCCACCTGTCTGCGGGCCTTCAAGACGAAGAACGTGCCTCTCACCGCCGCGTCCAACTTGGAGGACTTCCTGTCAGCGTCCTTCCACAAGTTGGAGGAAGAGAAGGAGCAGTGCCTGCTAGTGGGCAGCGGGTGGAGCTATCTCCGGATACGCGACCTGGAGATCCGCGTCAACCTCTACACCCCGTTGGGAGAACGCGGAGCTCGGTTCGTCCAGCTTCCCAGGACCATCTGCGACACGCACGCCGTTATCAACGTGCAAAACGTCGATGACATGTGTTTCGCGTATGCCGTCCTGGCCAAGTTCGTCGCGCAACACCCGGAGAGGCCCGCATCGTACACACCGGACGTCATGGCACGCTACGACTGGGTCGGCCTACGCTTCCCCGTGGCCGTGAAGGACATCAAGGTCTTCGAGAGGAGGAACGCCATCAGCGTCAACGTGTACGGGATCGAGCGCGCCATGGTGGGGAGACGCCCCGACGGATCGCCAAAGTTCCAGGACCGCGTGTTCCCGCTGAAGATCTGCAAGCGGGAGTTGGAGGATCACCGGGACTTGCTGTACGTGACCACCGGCGGGGACAGTCACTACGCCTACATCACAAACATGAGTAGGCTAGTGCGACACCAGCTGACGTCTTACGGCCACGCCATCCACGTGTGTAAGCGATGCTTCGCCTACTTCGACAACCGGCCCAACAAGCTGCAGCTGTCCGGTGCCGAGCGTCTGGAGGAGCACATGCGATACTGCACCGCCAAGGCTCCCCTCCGCTTGGACTTACCGAAGAAGCAGCAGATCCGCTTCGCCCACCCCGAGTACACTCGGCGCGAGCGCTTTTGCGTCTACGCCGACTTTGAGTGTGCTCTGCAGCCCGTCGCCGCTGACCCTGCGGAAGCGCCGCCCGGCACGAGGCCCCTGCAACTGCACGTCCCGTACGCCTTCGCTTACCAGATCGTGGACTCGCTCGGCCTGGAGGAGTTCGAGCCCCGCGTCTACTTCGGGGCTGACACGTCCAAGGTCTTCATGGAGAGGCTCAAGATGGACGTGTTGGCGCTGTGGGAGTTCCTATTCAGCATGAGAGCTCTGCACCCTTCTCTGACCCGGCAGGAGATGGACGAGTACCTGGCAGCGACTCACTGCTACCTCTGCGGGAAGGAGTTCACGGACCAGGACGTCAAGGTGCGGGACCACAATCACGCCCCGCCCTACGAGTTCCGAGGAGCCGCCCACCGCTCGTGCAACCTCAGGTACCGGGAGCAGCGACACATCAACTGCTACTTCCACAACCTGTCCAACTACGACGCCCACTTCGTAGTGCGCGAGCTGGCCATCGACCCCGGCGACGTGGACGTGTTGGCCCACACGGAGGAGCGGTACATCGCTTTTACCAAGCGATTCCACTTTGGCCAGCCTGGGGACAACCAACGTCAGAGCAGTTTCGCGGTGCGCTTCCTGGACACCTACAGGTTCCTGTCCATGAGCCTGGCCAACCTGGCGGCGGGACTCCCCACGGACAGGATGCGTGAGACGAGGAAGCGCTTCCCCGACGACCGGCTGTTCGACCTGGTGCGCAGGAAGGGCGTGTTCCCCTACGACTTCGTGACGTCCTACGACACGCTGTACAGGACCAGGGAGTTGCCGCCCAAGGAGGCGTTCAGGAACTCCATGACCCTGGAGGACATCAAGGACGAGGAGTACGAGCACGCCCTCAACGTGTGGCGAGCCTTCGAGTGTCACAACCTCAAGGACTATGCCGACAAGTACCTGCGGTGCGACATCGCCCTGCTCACCGATGTCTTTGAGCAGTTCCGCGACACCTCGTTGGCAGAGTACGGGCTGGACCCCGCCCACTATTACACCCTGCCGTCCTACGCGTGGGACGTGATGCTCAAGACCTGCGGTGTGGAGCTGGACACGCTGCAGGACTTTGACATGTACCTGTTCGTGGAGCAGGGGATCCGAGGAGGCATCTCACAGGCCATCACCCGCTACGCCAAGGCCAACCACGACAGGTGCCCGGACTACCGCCCGGACGAGCCCACGCGCTTCCTCCTGTACCTGGACGCCAACAACCTCTACGGCTGGGCCATGTCCCAGCGCCTGCCGACCGGAGACTTCGAGTGGCTCAGCCGAGAGGAAATCCAGGCGTTGGACGTCGCGGCGCTGGACGCGGAGGCCGATCGAGGCTACATCTTGGAGGTGGACCTCCACTACCCCGCGCGCCTACACGACCTGCACAAGGACCTTCCCTACTGCTGCGAGACGAAGCGCTCGCCGACAGGGAAGTTCCCCAAACTGTTGACGACCCTGGACGACAAGACGCACTACATCTGTCACTACAGGGTCTTGCAGCAGGCGCTGCAAAACGGATTGGAGCTGGTCGCGGTGCATCGGGCGATCTCGTTTCGCCAGTCGCGGTGGTTGGAACCGTACATCCTGATGAACACGGAGCTGCGGAAGAGGGCCAGGACGAAGTTCGAACAGGACTTCTTCAAGCTCATGAACAACGCGGTCTTCGGCAAGACCATCGAGAATGTACGGAAGCGCCTCAACGTGAAGCTGGTGTGCACCCCGGAGAAGTTTTCCAAGTACGTCGCCAGATCCAACTTCCTGGACCGGACGTACTACACGGAGGACGTGGCCCTGGTGCATCTGTCCAAGGTCAACATCGTGTTGGACAAGCCCGTCTACGTAGGCATGACAGTCCTGGAGCTGAGCAAGTGGCTCATGTACGAGTTCCTGCACAAGATGAAGGAGCGCTACGGTGACCGCCTCACCGTGGACTACATGGACACGGACAGCTTCGTCTTTGACATCGTGTCCCAGGACGTCTACGCAGAGATGAAGGAACACCTGGACGATTTCGACACCAGCGGATATCCGAGGTCCCACCCCTGCTACAGCCCCGTCAACGCCAAGGTCATCGGAAAGTTTAAGGACGAGTGCAACGGTCTGTCCTTATTCGAGTACCTCGGCCTGCGGTCCAAATTATACTTTATGGACATCGAGGACGCGGCGACAGGCGGCAGCAAGGCTCTCAAGCGGGCCAAGGGGGTGGCGAAGGGCGTTGTCAAGAACGTCCTCACCCCCGACGACTACAGAGAGTGCCTGTTTGACGGGGTCCAAAAGCGCACCACCAACGTCCGCTTCCAGTCTCACTTGCACCGGGTCTACACCGTGGAAGTGGACAAGCTGAGCCTCAGCCCGACTGACGACAAGCGGTGCGTCCTCCCCGACGGCATCCACACTCTGCCGTGGGGACACAAGGACGTCCCGCCACTACCGCCAGCCAGGAGAGGAGGAGATCGACCTCAGCGGATGGAGGTGGACGGTGAGGAGGAGGAGGAGCGCCAGGACGAAGACGAGGAAGAGGAATTCCCTGTTTAGTTTTAAATATTAATTTTAAGAAAAACTTGTAAATAGTATTTGTAAGAAAATATAATAGCTTTATGTACAGCACGAACCTGAGTTGTTTATTTCCTCCCCTTTGCTCACTCAAAAGCCGTTAGGCTTAAAGTGTGTGAGAAAGGCGTTATGGGCCGTTTGGCCCGAGCCGTGCAGCTTAAAAAAGCCCCCGCCAACCGGGAGCGGTTGGCGGCGCGTGTCGGGGGACGGCCCTGAAGGAGTTGCCCAGGAAGGAATTACTCAGCGGTCTGCTGACGCTCGAGGTTGCACCCTTGAATTGCTCAGCGGCTTGCTGACGCTCGAGGTTGCACCCTTGAGTTGCTAAGTGGTTTGCTGATGCCCGAGGGGTCTTGTGGCGCGCCCTCTTTGGCGGCCTTCACTGCCGCTTGGCGGGGGCTCAGCCAGTGACACGCGCCGCTGGTATATAAACCTGAGGTCCAGCCCCGCTGCCTCAGTTTTGCTAATTTATTTTTAAAATTTAGTAAGGAGAAAGGAGAAATGAAAACACAAGCTTTATCATTATGAGGCATGTATTGTACAGTAATAAGGTTACATACTACAAAAACCTTACAAACTAGTTTTAAGCGAATATGGAGTGGAAGAGCCTGCGGACCAGAGCGTCGTTGACAGCGGGAGCGGTGAAGTCGAAGAGCTGGACGTAGTCGCTGAGTGACGTGCGGAGAACAGCCCGGCAGTACAGGTAAGTGAGGCAGTAGTAGCCGCAAACAGAAGTATCGTAGCCCTGGAGCCGATACCTGTTGTAGACGTAGTGGCGGTGATGAGGATTGCGCCTCAGGAACCTTTGAAAGTCGGTCTGGTATGGCGGCCTCCCGTAGCTGTCCAGGTACTCGAGTCTGTCCTCTTCCGAGCAGTAAAACGCCACCCAGTGTTCGCCTCCCTCGGTGTGTGCTACCGTGTTGGACACGATGGCGGTCAGAGGCTTGACTGGCGCGTCCGGTAGTTGGTCAGAGGCGTAGACCGCGACGTTCCTCAGTCCGGGGATCTTCGCCAGGCATTCTCTGATCTGGACGGTATTCATCGTGGGCGGAAGCAGCACAGGCAGCTCGAGGTGGACGGGTCTGGACTGTCGTTAGCCACGAGCCAGTCTCGCAATACTATGCAGTTATGAAGGGCGCAACGGTTGTGGGAGCTCTTATGGTGGCGACAGCGCAGGGTCCGGTAGGTGGGCGCACCGTTGAGCGACCCGCAGCCCAGATCCTCCATGTCCTGAGCGGTGGTGGCGGCGGGCTCGGTTATGAGATGGCGTTGTACAAAGTCCCTCTTCTGCGATCCTTTGACGTAGACCAGGGGACGGTGGATGAGGCAGGAGCGCAGCTTGTCCAGCAGGGCGACGTACGCGATGTCCCCCTGGTCCCACTCCAAGTCGTGGCAGTGGCGAGTGACCCAGACGCTCTCGCGCTGTTTCTCGGAAGTCAGGAGGTCCTTACTGAAGGGCGGGCGGGCGATGTGATGTAGGAGCAGCGTGCCGGTAGTCACGTCCACCACGCAAACCTCTTTCAGTAGAAAGTCATTATCACTGTCTTTAAAACACTGCATATCCATCACCACGCTTCCGTGATGACAGCGCGCTGGCGGCGGCTCGATGTAGATCGGTGGCGGCACGTCCATCCCGTACGGCTGACTGAACTCGACTGAGCGCTGGCGGGAGCGCGCCTAGCGGGTTAACCTTGGGTGCGCGCGCGCCGCCATCACCTAACGGTCCGCGGTGACCTTGAGCGCGCGGCAACTCGTTTACCCGCCAAAACCTAACGGTGCGCGCGCGCGGTGACCTTGAGCGCGCGGCAACTCGTTTACCCGCCAAAGTCGACTGTGACGTTGCGATGACGGTCCACCTCCACGACGTTGTCCAACTCGGCGTACACTATGCAGTTGAACGCCTCCGCCAAGGCTTCGGAGAACCCAATCTCTATGCGCAGGTTACCGTTGCGCACCAGGTTCCAGTGGCTGGATTGAGAGGCCGCCATATCGGGCGTCAGATCAAACGCCATCAGGCAGTATCCGTAGGGGTACTCGTTGCGACTGACTTCGTTACCGCAGTCTGAGAAATTGATGCCGGTGCCGGTGTACAGCGTGTGGTAGGCGAGCACGCACAACTCCTTACCGAACGTGTAATCCGGTTGAAGCGGCTTACATGGCACTTGCTCACCGTCTATGTACAGCGCGAAGAAGTTCACGTGGCTGTGGGTGAAGTTGAACGGGTTCTTCTTGTAGTCCCCGTTGAACGCCTGATTGCTGACCAGGCCAACTATAACGCGTTTCGGCAGTTGTCCCAGAAACACACTGTCCAGAGTCTTGCTGCTGATACCGGAGGGTAGCGTGAAGGATTTCACTTCCACGCGCGTAATGGGATATTTGGCTGTACCCGACTCCAGCGTCCTGCTGTGAGCCAACAGCACGCTCGGGTTGATCTTACAGCGGCGCATGAACAGGTTGACTTCGGCGATGTCCACTTTGTAGTCTGTCACGGTTTTGGACATGATGGAGAATGAGTTCTTTGACCTGATCAGGCGAAAGCGCATCTCCACGCCGTTTAACATGAACTTCTCCTGGTTGCACAGGTCGACGTGCAGATGTCCGACCATGTCCGCGTACCGGCTGGCCTTGACAAACTCCCTCCGGTTCTTGAGCCCGGCATTATCCTCCTCAGTATTGTCCATGTACCCGGCATAGTCCTCGTAGAACAACTCCGCGGTGAGGTGCGATGTCTTGGCATCACCGCCATAGGACAACAGGTTCTCCAGGTAGGCGCGATAGGCGTACGTGTTGTTCTGAGGAGACACCAGTTTGTTGTTCAGATACAGGTCCACTTGACTGAACAGCGAGTGCAGCCAGTTGTTAATCGGACCCACCTCTTTTATCGCTTGATCACCCGTTACAGCGCCTCCGCTAGCCGTTCTAATGGTAGCCTTCACATGCAGTAGCGTCTGTGACAGATCCGTGTACTCGTCCCCGTGGCCCGGAACTATGAACTCCACGGGCGAGTCGTCTGTCAGGGAGGAGATGGGCTTGTACTGCACCCATTTACCGCTCTCTATACTGGTCTGCGTGGGCGGTAGCGAGAACAGGTCCAACTCGGTCTTGACACACTCGCACGACTTCTGATGTAGAAACGCCATTATCCAAAAATGTCCTTCACGGTACTCTCGCTCTTCTTGCTTCTCCTCTTCTTAGCGACACGTTTTGCGGGCTTCCTCTTGGGCGCAGCGCTCTTCTTCCTCGCTCCGAGGAGTTTCGCCAGAGACTGAGGAGTAACCTGCTGTACACGCCTCCTCTTATAGGCGCCACCACCGCTCAGCACGCGATCCAGTTTTTCATCGGCCTTACGTTTCAGCGACCCGGTAAACTGTCTGAGTCGGGCGTTGGCTGCGACTCGGGGGTTGGCTGTGCCCGCCGCCACGTCGCCCAAGAAGCCCACACCGGACCTCAGCGCCTCCTTGCCCAGCGCCGATGCGCCGGATCTGATCAACGGGACCACTGTCCGCATCAGCCCGCCTAGGAAACTGCCGATGCCGTGTCCGCGTTGGAAAGCGGCTCCTCTGAATACGGAGGATACGCCATGGCCCGCCTGCTGGTGGCGGTAATACGCCAGATAGGGATCGCTCGGATTCATTGCCGCTGCCTCTCTTTCCTGAAATGAAGCTTCATGCACGTAGTCCCGAAGTGGAATGGCAAGTGTCGCCCTTGGTTGTCCCTTAAATCGATTTCCACGCTCTCGAATGAGGTTTTAATCACCGGCACGTAGTGCGGGTCTATTATATACACTGTCGTGTTGGCACCGTACGTGTAATTCCTGATGTCGATGTTGAGGATCTTCAGTAGTGGCGCCACAGCGTCGCCCACCAGTTGGGGTTCCACCAGGTCGCAATACACGTACATGTGTGATGGCAGACCGGCGAAGAGGTTAGCCGGCCTCACGGACCTGTGACGCTTGACGATATCCGTATCCACCTCGTAGCCAAACTGTAGCGCCAAACCGGGGCTCAGTTTGAGGCTCTGAACGGCTGAAGACGTCGACATCAATTCCACCCTGGAGGACCTCTCGTCATACGAGAAGGCGCACAGGTTACTCTTCATTTGAGGGTGGTTGTTGATTGCGTCTACGAGTTCCTCGGTACTACTGTAATTGCCCGGCTCCACTTTGATTAACAACTTGTCCACCACGGCCAACCCGCCTTTCGAGTCCCTCATTCCCAGCACTAGTTTGATGTAGGTTCCCTCACCGACGGTCAGAAAAGAGAAGGGGTAGTGCGCCTCCGCCAGAGCGACCTCCCACTCGCCGTCTGACAGATCAACGGTCGAGGGTAGATGGGTCGTGTAGTTTGTCACCATGTTGTTGGGATAGTAATTCATTGAACTGTTACTGGGCAACGTCAGGTAAAACTGGTCGTGCCTCGTCATCGCAGCTGTTGCACGTCCGCTGCGGGTACCCACGAATTGAAGTCCTCTCCGTAACCGGCCCACTTGACTAGGTAGCGCTTACTGGAGCCTCGCCCTTTAGTGTCCAGTATTTTATCTATTTGATACAGGCGATCCGGGGCGATCGTCACCTTTTGCATCTCGTGCTCGTAGAAGCGCCCTTCCAGCGGCGTCCCGTTCAGGTCGCGCAACACGTACAATGGCAGAGGATGCGACCCGTATACGTGGTCCACCACGAACAGCTCCTTACTCCAGTTGGTCTCGTAACCTTTGGCGAACGTGCCCTTCTCCTTGGCTATGCGCACCGTGTCGCCCGGCTCGAACCTGGGCTTGTGTCGCCGAATCGCCTTTCCATACATGTGACGCCACACCTTGTACACCGTTTGACCATCGCCGCTGTCCGCGTCCACGGGTCGTAGGCCACCCAGGCTCCTGTGCGGACTGCGGTTGTAGGCGTCCACAAGCCTGTCCAACACGTCCACGTAGCGATACATGTTCTTGTAGGTCAGGTAGCGCCACATGCGGGTCTTGAGCGTGCGGTTGACTCGCTCCACCACCGCCGCCTTCACGTCGGGGTTCTGCGTGGTGAAGTAGTTGACACCGTGACTCTTGAACACTCGCTTGGTCGCGGCCCCGGTGAACTCCGTCCCCTTGTCGGTCTGTAGGCAGCGGGGAGTCGCCTCAGCGAATATCCTCTCGAACGCAGCAGCCACCTCAGGCCCGCTTTTCCTCTTCAGCGGTACCGCGAACAGCCGCTTACTGAACACGTCTATCACAGTCAGCAGGTAGTTGACTCCGTCGTTGTACCGGCTCAGGCCGCGCATGTCGTTCAGGTCCGCCTGCCACAGCTCCCGGGGCCCGAACACGGCGTAGCGGTTGCGGGGAAACCGCTTGCGCGCAGGCTTGTGCAGCGTGTAGGTGTCCTGGGCGCGCAGCCAGTCGGCTACCCGACGTTTCGGTAGGCGCGCGGCTCTGGCCAGGGCGGCCACCCCGCCGAGGGAACCGGGCTGGCTCGGGTCGTAGTACAACTTCTCCATTACGGTGTGAACGGCTCCCAGTTGTCCAATGACGATTCCCGGTCGGGTTCCTCGGTTATTATCCTTCTTCGGGCCGCTGGGGGCCGCGGTCTCAAGCGGTCCAGTATCGGCGTCAACCTCGGTGAGAGGGGTGTCGACGAGGCTGTCGTCGTGTCTCCCCAGGGGCTCGATGCCGAGTCCAGTCCCACGCCTAGGTAACGCAACGCCGTGGGATTGCTCACGTATTCTTTGGGCACGTTCATGTCCTTCAAGGCGACCATCACTTGATGCCAGCCGGTAGGCAATCGGTCCGCCCTTCGCGCTCTCACTATGCTGTGCGCGATGTCCACTATATTGGAATCGGGGATCTTCACCTTGTCCACGTACACCGCCCCACTGGCGTCCCAGGAGATGGGGCTGCCTTGACGGGTCATGAATCGCAACAAGTTGCGCGCCACCGACCTGTAGATTTTTGAGAACGATTCCACAATGTCCTCCTCCGCCGAGGCGCTAGACTCGTGCTTCATCTGACTCGGACCTCCCGCCGCTTCCTCCTCCTCCCTCTGCTCACCCTCGATGATTGACAGACCTATGGGTTGACGTTTAGCCGCGGAAAAGTGCAGGAACCGCTGTAACACCTGCTGATATTGTTTCCATTTCTCCGTATCGTCCAGCCGCTTGTCGCTCAATATGCGATGCATCTCAGCGTCCAGGCTGGCTGGCTTATTGGCGCTACCTGCTCCTCCTCTTGGCTCCGGCCCTGGTCCCGGTCCTTCTCGCAATCTCTCGATGAGCTCCTGCGGTACAACCACCATTTTCCTAGCGTACTCCATGTCCGATTAGCTTCTGCGCTAGAACGGGCAGAACAGCGTTCAACAGCAGAGGTAGGAGGATCCCTCCGCCCCGTTGGACGAGGTAGTGTCGCTTCTTGGTCCAACCCTCGCCGCGTTTCACCAGCCGTCTGAGCGCCTGTTTGTGTTTGCTCAATTTGCGTTTGAGGCAGGGAGAAAGCGGTACGTTTCCGCGTAGCACGTTATACGCGCACTCGCACAACGACTTGATGCGACTCTTGTCGCACACTTTTAACAGGGCCTTGCGTTCTTTGGGCGTAGCGTGTATTAGGGCCCTCAGCAGCGCCGCGTCCTTCTTCACGCGGTGTGACATGATGACTGAGGCTGGCGCGCGCTCGGCCTATTTATCACTTCTTCTTGGGCAGGTACACGTAGTTCACCGGATCGTCTGGGAAAATGGTTGAACGTACGCGCATCTCTTCAGGCGTGGACTGTTTCAAGTCTATGAGCAGGTAGGCGTGCGGATCACGCGTGGCGTCCGCGTAAGCCTCCTCCACGAATTTGGGGTTTTCCGGGTATACTTGACGGGCCAGGTGTTTGATCTGAGCGCGGTCCCTGGGATTCTTGAAGCACACTATGTAGTGGGCGTTCAGCGATATGTCGCGCTGGCCCCTGCCCTGGTGAAACAGGTTTTGCGTGATGAAGAACACGCTCATGTTGCGGTGGTGCGAGCCCTTGGTGAACAGGTCCGCCACGCCGGGGCCAGCCTCACGCATCATGTCATCTACGATGACCAGGGCAGGCTCGCTACCGTCATAGTCGTCCAGGTCTGGCAGGCCGGCTACGTAGCGCACGGCAGAGTCCGCACGGCTCTTGCCACCGCCACTGCCATAGTGCCAAGTGATGCGGGCGAACCGCGTATCGCACATGCGGTCGGCGTGCTCTATGAAGCGAGCCACGAAGTGCGACTTGCCGCTGCCCGAAGGCCCGGCCACGATGGCGGTGAACGGGTGTTTCCACCTCAAGTCCATGGCGTCTACTGACCGCCGTGCACCGCCACCTCGGCTCTTGTAACTAAAGGTTCTTTTCTTGCTCTTTTTTATTTGATTTTATTTTTCAATTTTGGAAGGAAATTAGGGAATAGGAAATACCGTTTATTTTATACAAATTCCAGGAAAGGAGATTTGCTGCCAGGAGGGCCGCTCCTCTTTACAAGGCTCGTCCTCGGCCCCACGCCAACGTTGTACTGGGAGATGGCGTTGTCATCCAGGACCGTGAGGAACCGTCTAGGCATGTAGATCCGGATCGGGTCGTCGCCGACGAGGCCCTCCAAGGTGGCCATCACCGCCTCGCCGTACGGTGTATCTACCCGCTCGAATGAGCGAATCGGGTACACCGCGTTGTCCCGCAGATCCGCGATGCGAGTGTAACCCGCGGCCTTGCAGCTGTTGAGGGCTGTCCTGAGGTCCATCTTCTGGTCCGTGTTGAGCATGGCGCAGCGGCTGGATGCAGAATGACCGGCTCTCGCCACCGAGTCGCCTTTTATTGGCGGTGTCTACGTGCCGACTCACGCGTATCAACAACATGATGGCATAGTTAATCGCTCAATTCCAGGAAGGGTGATGTAATGGAAAGCTTTACTGCGTAAACAAGTGGATTGTTCTAGAAGCGTCTCGGTTATCAACTGCTTAGTGGAAGTTTCCACGCTCAATTCCAGGAAGGCTGACGTAATGGAAAGCTTTACTGCGTAAACAAGTGGATTGTTCTAGAAGCATCTCGGTTATTAACTGCTTAGTGGAATTTTCCACGCTCTCTCGTTTACTGGGTAGCGCGCTTGGAATGTGCGCTCCTCTTGGTTTTCCCTGAGATGATGCAATCGGTCTTTCGCCAAGTGGGTAGAGGAGTAGCGGTCCTAGTGATCCCGTCGTATCTTGACTCTCCCGTCTCGCTATTTGCCAGCCATAGGTTTTGCAATCTGGATAGCAGGTCCTCTAGACATATGCAGATTTCATCGTTTCGCTCCTCGTCCAAGTACAAGCCGCAGCTGAACGTGGGGCGACCTCCTTTGAACACATTCATCTTCAACAGTACGTTACCGCTGTTAGTAGGGTTCTTCACAGTGTACTGATATCCGCCAGCGGACCAGCACAGTGCCGGGGAATCGATAGGCACTTCCTTCCTCTTTACAGTCCACCCATCGAGCTTTTTCTTCTTTGACGCACATCCCTGCTGAACTGGCGGTGCGTTGGCGTTCTCATCGTTCATTGCGTTCAGCTCCTCTAGGAAGGAGCGGATCGTTTGGTCCACTTCGGCTGCGCTGACTCCGCTTCCGTTCATGGTGACGTCTCGAACAACACTGAGGTCGCGCGCGCGGCTCTGCCTCGGTTTTATACCCAGGTTGCACGCTTCAGCGAACCTTCTAGAAGCTTCCAGAAACGTGAGAGGTGGTCCTTCGCTAACGGGGAGCACTCCAGTCAGGAGGCCTCATGCAACACACTTGTCGGAACCTTCTAGAACGGAGGAATGTGGGATTGATGAGGAGTCTGGAAGGCCGCTGATGAGTAAACAACCCCGGGCAGTCACGTAGGCCCTAGCACGCGCCTCGACACGTGACATGCTCATACATAGCACTCCAGTCAGGAGGAGGCCTCATGCGACGCACTTGCCGGAACCTTCTAGAACGGAGGGGATCTTGAAGGCCGCTAATGAGTAAACAGGCTGGGACAGTCACGTAGGCCCTAGCACGCGCCTCGACACGTGACTCCACGGAGCCACTCGCAGTTTGGTTTAGTCAAGCCGGCATACAACGTGTAACGAAGTCACATCAAATTCGGTCGGCAAGCAGCCGAGATCCCATGAGGAAAACGCGTTTGAAAATTAATAGCGGACCCGTTTAACAGTGGATTTTCAATATTCTTTAAGCGATGGTTTACTTAAGCCGCTGCCCAACATGTGGTGAAGTTTCATCAACATCGGTCGGTAAACAGCCGAGATCCTATAAGGAAAACACATTTAAAAATTAATAGCGGGCCCGTTTAACAGTGGATTTTCAATTTTCTTTAAGCGATGGTTTTCTTAGGTCACAGCCTGACATGTGGTGAGGTTTCGTCAAAATCAGTCGGTAAACAGCTGAGATCCCATAAGGAAAACGCGGTTATAAATTAATAGCGGCCTTGTTTAATGGTGGATCTATGGGGTTCTTACGTCATTCGCTTCCCTGGGGATAGGCCTACACTCTGGAAAAAGTCCCGTGGGAATCGGTGGATAAATAGGCTAATTATTAATTTTCGAAAGTTTTTTCCTCATGTTCAAGGTCATCACGAAAAGTGCTGCTGGCGGCCGGGGGGGGGGGGGGGCACCGGGGGGGGGGGCACCGGGGGGGGGGGCACCGGGGGGGGGGGGCACCGGGGGGGGGGGCACCGGGGGGGGGGCACCGGGGGGGGGGGAGGCACCGGGGGGGGGGGGGGGGGACGTCCTCGCGTCCACGCGTCCACACCGCGCCTTTGCTGGTTCTGAATCGGTCTTTGCCCCCTACTAGAAACAGTAAATAACTACCTAAACCCTCGATTTGGAAAAATAATTGTAGATTATATCAAACCCACTTTCGTATCGGCAATTTTATTCATACTGCACAAAAGATGATAATTTGATTTGTACTCTCCCGGTCCCAATATTTTGGTGCACCAAAAAGACCCCTATAATTGGCAAAATTTGACTTGATTCAATCCAAACAACCAATACCGCACACCCCTGTAATGGAGGGGTCTGAGATGATGGGGGATGGAAAGATCACCAGCCCTTCAGATACTACGGAATTCGATACTCCAAGAATCTAAAAAAACCTTCTTCTCCTACCCTATGCGCTATGTGTTTAATACAATATTAGGGGATATAAGTTCGTATAAATTGTATTACCTTCTCTACCATCATCATGAATAGTCTTCAAATTAAATGCTCGTCTAAGTCCTTCTTAACGTGACATTTTTCATACATCTCGACTATTTCTTGAACTGCTGGAGACACTTCACTGTCTGCAGCAGGGGCAGATGCAGCTGTGGCTCTCTTCTGCTCACAGTACACCCTGAAATCAAATATTGTGCTACATTCGCGTTATATTAAATAGCAATTGGAATTAAGAATCAAACATATATCAATGATAAGAACGTAAGAATGGTTATGATCCTTCAAATTTGTTATCAACTACTTATTACTGTAACAAATATATACTTTACCAAATCTATAAACTCAAACTGATTACTCTTATTATGAACATAAAAACTATTCTATAACTTTTTAGGAAAAAATATCGATCCCAAAACATAACAACACGACATAAATTATAGTCTTCTGAAGTTTATTGGTAAACTGCGCCAGTCAGCTACTGGATAAAGATCTGTTTTTATCAAGATTCAGTGTTTGCTGAATATTTCAAATCCACGTTTGCCCCCTCCTCCCTCAGCCCTGATGTTCCAGTGGATACAACGGAGACTGGAGGGGCTAGTTTCTTCACAGTAGGTTTAATATCTGAAGCTGTGTGTGGTATTGGCAATAAAGCGTTTACGGCCCAAAAGATCTGCTGGACCAGATAAAATACCACCTTATATTTATATTAAAGCGAAGCCCTTAACTGTGTTATATAATTTTTCAATTAATAACAGCACCTTTCCTGCTGCTTGGAAGGTAACACGGGTAAGTCCTGCTTTTAGATCTGGAAATTCCCAATTGATTCAAAATTATCGCCTGTGGCCATTTAATCGACACCAGCCAAGATTTTTTAGTCAATAATTTGTAGTAAAATGTATTTTTGTACTACCTAAAACGCTTAGTTTTCCGTCAACCTATCTGGATGTGTTTTTTACCTAACACGATATATCTCAGGAACATCTGAATATATCAACTTCAAAATTGGTAAATGAATTACATTTAATAAGACTCATTTTGGTATGGAATATAAAGTTTCTACTTTTTATAATTTCAAAATGCCAGCCATTTTTGTTTTTCAAAGCTAAATATCTTAACAACCGTAAAATATAGCAAAAACTGTGGGGATAAAAAAAGTTGCGTCATTTTGTCCTAAAAATAAAAGTCACAAGTCATTTATTTGGCCAGAAGTTGACATTACAATAGTGCATTGGCTAAGTCTAAAAACGCAATAAGGAAAAACGAGTTTGCACGCAGCACGCTGACGTGAGGGAAGTGAATTTCCACATAAAAACTTTTAAAACTCAAAATCAGTGTAAAAACATACATTTGTCCAATTTTTATTGAAATCTGAAAACATTGATTTTTTTGCTGTTCTGATACGCCTGGTTTCATTTACTTGCAAAGCTGGGAATACAATTTTGCGCATCATAAGGTTAGAAGAAGGTCCAGACAGGCTTGAAAGTAGGCGTGAGGTTGCTGGGGATAATAAAAGTACTCTAACAACGGAATAACAGTCTTTTCTAGTGTAAAACCCCCATAAGACAACGTACTGTGTTTAGCCGATACACATTTTCTTTAATAACTCGGTAAATATTTATGCTCGAATGACGAGAGAGGGCTTAAAACCTTCGCCTCTCTAATTCCCATCTTTTTACGTGCATTAATTTTACATCTGGAGCTTTTCTGACCCTTTTTGGGCCCAAAAACTCGAAATTTGAAAGGTTAATCCCCAAAAATGGGTTTAGAGTTTTCCGATTGTTTTGCCCAATGAACTTGTCCAACAGATTATAGAAAGGAACGTCCCTACCAAATTTGAAGTAAATCGGACAAAAAATGTGACCGCTAGAGGGCATACACATATATATATATATATATATATAAATATATATATATAAAATTTTGAACGACCCCCCAAAACGTGTTCAGGGGGTCACATTAGGAACTTCTATGGTGGTCCCGGGCTTAAGTTTCACCGTGCGGGTCTTGCTAATAGTTCACTTTCCAAAGGAAATTTACTAATAATAATAAACTTATATTACAAGACAAAATACAAATTCTAGAGTGGACAATTTAATCTTATAATGATACTTCATATCGCCTGCCCGTCAGCAATAAAATCACGGACCCTGTAGTAGCAACCTGAAAGAATCACTGCTTTGAGTTGTCTTTTGAAAATGAAAGGGTTTGACTCGGCTTTCAAATGGTATGGCAAAGAGTTAAAAACGGCGGATACCATTATAAAGAGGATGTTTCGTGAAAAACGTTGTTGAGTGCCTGGGGAATTTCAAATTGATACTATCGAGCAAAGAGTAAGAGCAAATTGAAGAATTTGGTTGAAAGTGGAGAAATGGTTTTTAAAAATGTGGAGGGTTTCTAGAATATAAATTGAAGGAAAGGTTGATATTTCTCAAGACCGAAAAAAATCTCTACACGATGTCATATGATTGATATTGTGCATGGATGGCCCTTTATCGCCTTTTTTTCAAGCGAAAAAAGAAGAGAGTTCTTTCATTGTCATATCCACATATCGGTGCAGTGTATACCAAATGGGGATAGAGGATGCCATAATATGCAGTCAGAAGAGCGTCAAGACCAGACAATTTTGAAAGTCACCTCAATAGGAAAATTCTGGTGGCCATTCGCCGGCACACGGCATCAATATGAGCATGGAAGCAAAAATGAATGTCCAATGATGGGCCAACAAATTTGACCTCATTTGATGAGTCCAGTTGAACATCATCAAGAAGTAAGCTAGGGGTGTACCTAAAATGTTGACCGGGCATTTTAAATTTTCCGATTCTCACAAGATTCGGTACAAACATTTCAATGTAAATCACAAACATGCCAAAAATTTTTGGAAAAAAATGTTAACATTTAAGGGCTTTTTATACAAAAAAACCTTATTCACCAGCATACAAACATGTTGACCGGGTATTTGTAATGGTCGGATTGGTAACATATTTGGTATGAACATTTTAATTAGGGTTTTTCACAACTGGTGAAGATTTCATAAAAATATGTTAACATTTATGGGCATTTTATACAGAAAACCCTTGTTGACCAGTATATAAACATGTTGACCGGGTTCTTTTAACAGTGCGATTGGTACCATGTTTTGTATGGACATTTTAATTAGGGTCTTACACAACTGATAAAAATTTCATAAAAATATGTTAACATTTAGGGGCATTGTATACCAATAAACCGTGTTGACCAGCATAAAAACATGTTGACCAAGTACTTGTAATAGTTGGATTGGTCCCATATTTAGTATGGACATTTTAATTAGGGTCTTACACAACTGGTAAAATTGTCATAAAAATATGTTAACATTTATGGGCATTGTATACAGAAAACCCTTGTAGACCAGTATATAAACATGTTGACCGGGTTCTTTTAACAGTGGGATTGGTACCATGTTTTGTATGGACATTTTAATTAGGGTCTTACACAACAGTTAAAAATTTCATAAAAATATATTAACATTTAGGGGCATTGTATACCAAAAAACCGTGTTGACCAGCATAAAAACATGTTGACCGAGTACTAATAATAGTCAGATTTCCACCATATTTGGTATGGTTATTTTAATTAGAGTCTTAGTTAACTTTTAAAAGTGTCATAAAAATATGTTAATATTTAGGGGCATTATAAACCAAAAAACCGTGTTGACCAGCATAAAAACATGTTGACCGTGTACTTGTAATGGTTGGATTGGTACCATATTTAGTATGGACATTTTAATTAGGGATTTACACAACTGGTAAAAATTTAATAAAATATGTTAACATTTAGGGGGTTTGTATACCGAAAAGCCTTTGTATACAAACAATTTTATTTTGTGTGTATGTATTTTGTTAATTTGTATGTTTTATTTAGATATTTATATAATTAGATGTATTTTTTACAACTTTTAACCATTAAATGTGATAATTTTTGTATGTATTTCACTCTAAGTACAATTCTAATTATAGCATATTATTAATACATCTCATTGTGTAAAATGTTTCAAGGTCATAGTTAAATTTAATTTAATTTAATTTATACTATACAATTTGTCACAACCTGCCGGTTGCAATTTGACTGCACCTGTGTTTTTGTTCTATTTCTATATAAATACTTGGTTTTTGTTATTTTAATTTAACCTCTCATTAGGTATAGTTCATTGGTGTTTTTAATTCAATGTATATTGTAGTAAATAAATGGTTTATTTATTTATTCTTCTTTATATGAGACCTTGAAAAGATGATGATTTGATTTGTACTCTACCGGTCCCAATATTTTGGTGCACCAAAAAGACCCCCATAATTGGCAAAATTTGACTCGATTCAATCCAAATAACTAATACCGCACACCCCTATAATGGAGGGGTCTGAGATGATGGGGGATGGAAAGATCACCAGCCCTTCAGATACTAAGGATCGTAAATTCGATACTCCAAGAATCTAAAAAACCTTCTTCTCCTACCCTATGCACTATGTGTTTAATACAATATTAGGGGATTTAAGTTCATATAAATTTTATTACCTTCTCTACCATCATCATGAATAGTCTTCAAATACAAAGAATCAAATGCTCGTCTATGTCCTTCTTAATGTGACATTTTTCATACATGTCAACTATTTCTTAAACTGCTGGAAACACTTCACTGTCTGCAGCAGGGGCAGATGCAGCTGTGACTCTCTTCTGCTCACAGTACTCCCTGAAATGAAATATTGTGCTACATTCGCGTTATATTAAATAGCAATTGGAATTAAGAATCAAACATATATCAATGATAAGAACATAAGAATGGTTATGATCCTTCAAATTTGTTATCAACTACTTATTACTGTAACAAATATATATTTTACCAAATCTATAAACTCAAACTGATTGCTCTTATTATGAACATAAAAAACTATTCTATAACTTTTTAGGAAAAAATATCGATCCTAAAACATAACAATACGATATAAATGATAGTCTTCTGAAGTTTATTGGTAAACTGCGCCAGTCAGCTACTTGATAAAGATCTGTTTTTATCAAGATTCAGTGTTTGCTGAATATTTCAAATCCACGTTTGCCCCCTCCTCCCTCAGCCCTGATGTTCCAGTGGATACAACGGAGACTGGAGGGGCTAGTTTCTTCACAGTAAGTTTAATATCTGAAGCTGGTGTGGTATCGGCAATAAAGCGTTTACAGCCCAAAAGATCTGCTGGGCCGGATAAAATACCACCTTATATTTATATTGAAGCGAAGCCCTTAACTGTTTTATATAATTTTTCAATTAATAACAGCACCTTTCCTGCTACTTGGAAGGTAACACGGGTAAGTCCTGTTTTTAGATCTGGAAATTCCCAATTGATTCAAAATTATCGCCCGTGGCCATTTAATCGACACCAGCCAAGATTTTTTAGTCAACAATTTGTAGTAAAATGTATTTTTGTACTACCTAAAACGCTTAGTTTTCCGTCAACCTATCTGGATGTGTTTTTTACCTAACACGATATATCTCAGGAACATCTGAAGATATCAACTTCAAAATTGGTAAATGAATTACATTTAATAAGACTCATTTTGGTATGGAATATAAAGTTTCTACTTTGTATAATTTCAAAATGCCAGCCATTTTTGTTTTTCAAAGCTAAATATCTTAACAACCGTAAAATATAGCAAAAACTGTGGGGATAAAAAAAGTTGCGTCATTCTGTCCTAAAAATAAAAGTTATAAGTCATTTATTTGGCCAGAAGTTGACATTACAATAATGCATTGGCTAAGTCTAAAAATGCAATAAGGAAAAATAATAATAAACTTATACTACGAGACAAAATACAAATTCTAGAGTGGACAATTTAATCTTATAATGATACTTCACATCGCCTGCCCGTCAGCAATAAAATCACGGACCCTGTAGTAGCAACCTGAAAGAATCACTGCTTTGAGTTGTCTTTTGAAAGTGACAGGGTTTGACTCAGCTTTCAAATGGTATGGCAAAGCGTTAAAAAAGGCGGTTACCATTATACAGAAGATGTTTTGTGAAAAACGTTGTTGAGTGCCTGGGGAATTTTAAATTGATACTATCGAGCAAAGAGTAAGAGCAAATTGAAGAATTTGGTTGAAAGTGGAGAAATGGTTTTTAAAAAGGTGGAGGGTTTCTAGAATATAAATTGAAGGAAAGGTTAATATTTCTCAAGACCGAAAAAAATCTCTACACGATGTCATTTGATTGATATTGTGCATGGCCCTTTATCGCCTTTTTTACACGCGAAAAAAGAAGAGAGTTCTTTCATTTTCACATCCACATATTGGTGCAGTGTATACCAAATGGGGATAGAGGATGCCATAATATGCAGTCAGAAGAACGTCAAGACCAGACAATTTTGAAAGTCACCTCAATAGGAAAATTCTGGTGGCCATTCGCCGGCACACGGCATCAATATGAGCATGGAAGTGAAAATGAATTTCCAATGTTTGGCCAACAAATTTGACCTCATTTGATGAGTCCAGCTGAACATCATCAAGAAGTAAGCTAGGGGTAAGCTAGATTGTTGATCCCCTCTGATGGAAAAGTTCAAAAACTGAGTTTTGCTTGGATTTAGATTCAACAGGTTTGAGTCAAACCACTGGCTTCAACAAAAGTTCTTACTTTCAATTCGTCCCTAAGAGAGCCAGACAGGGTTACCGATGTGTCATCGGCAAAGAGGCAAACCTCGCCAGTCTCTACGCACGTTGGCAGCTCAATTATATAGATCACAAACGACACAGGACCGACACGGATCCCTGAGGAAAACCACAAGAAGAGATGCCCTGAGCCGAGATATAAGGCCGAGCAAAACCAGAGCCATCCACTCCCACAATCTGAACTACCTGCTTTCTTACCTTCAGATACGAGGAGAACTAATCAAGTGTCAGCCCTCTCACTCCGATTTGAGGGAAGTTTTTATAACAGCAGAGCATGGTTGACTGTATCAAAGGCCTTGCTCAGGTCAAAAATAGGCCTATCGGCCTAATGACATGAAGATTGTAACAATAGGATTATAAATAACTGAGAGACTGTGATTTTCATTAACTTAGTTTAAACATGATGTTTTAGTCCATAAAGGGCAAAAAAGCATGTTTTAACTGATAAAAATAGAAACCTTTCTCTTTCTTTTTATATGAGGAATCATATAGGTACCTACTAAAGTCCTGAAAGGTTTTTTTAACACCCTGTAGATTCTCTGATTGGGCCTGATGATGACTGGTGTAACTGGTTGAAATCGATCGCCTTGTACCATCTTTTGTCTATATTTTACCGTCTATATTTTACCGTCTTGTATGTAAGTACAGTATAGCCTAAGTGTAAATATACTTTACAGTGTTGTAAGACGTATTTGATTTATCCTGTTTATTTATCTTTTAGCGAGTGAACAAGTTTGGCCTATCCCCCAAAATAAGTTAGGGGTTTTCTCTGATTGGGCCTGATGATGACAGGTGTAACTGGTTGAAATCGATTGCCTTGTACCATCTTTTGTGTATATTTTACCTTCTTGTATGTAAGTACAGTATAAGTGTAAATATACTTTATAGTGTTGTAAGACATATTTTATTTATCCTGTTTAGTTGTAACAACACATATCATGCTAATAAAGAAATTATTTAAAAGTTAAATGGCATCAAGAGTTCCGGTTTCCTTTTTAGGTCACTAAGACTTCCCTGGAAGATAATCTTGATATATGCAGTCATTAAAAAAATATAAGGGGGGTGGGACTTTTGGGACACACGGTACCCTATATCACTTGTTTATTCATGTATTTTAATGAAACTTGGTGAGTGGCTTTATGTGGTAGTGAGAAACATATACATGCATTGGAAATTCTCTGAGTATGTAGGTTTGCTGCGTCGGGGGGATTTTGAAAATTGGGCAGACTTTGGAAATTTTGAGGCACTCAGGGAAAACCCCTTCCCGAAGACAGGAGTTAATACAGTAGGTGAGAGGTGTTACAATGAATTCAGAAATGCTTTTAACCAACCAGTTTTCCTAGTATAGCAGTCTAGGCCTATTTGTGGAAGGTTCTACTACAGCCTATTGCAGTCCTGACTGCTGTCCTAGTATAGCAATCTAGGCCTATTTGTGGAAGGTTCTACTACAGCCTATTGCAGTCCTGACTGCTGGATGGTAGGCCTTGCACTGATGGCCTATTTGCACTGAACAAGAACTTTGACATAGGCCTACATTTAAATTTTGGCTGCTGGATTGCAGGCCTATCTGTGCTGTTAGTAGGAACCTCTGGGCTGAATGAATGCAAGGTCAATTGCTTGCCACTGCATGTGGATTAGAAACAAACTGCAGGTGTTTTTCCCATTTCAGTTTCATGAGATTTTTTGGCAGTTATTCCTTAATGGGAAACATTAAAAGTTATTAACTAAAGCAACAAAATGCTGAGAAGTGTCCTTTATTCTAAGCCACTGGTTTTCTTCCATCCACGTGTCTTGAAAGAGACACTTCTTAAGCATTTTGAGACTGAGATGAAAAGTTCAATTTTTAAATAGTACTGTATATGTAGTCTAAAAATTTATGCTTAGACCTAGTCACAAAAACATAAAACATACTTACATTCGCACTTCAGCTTGATCAACAATCGCCATCCGGCAAGCCGGCAAGGGCAAGGCAGGCAACCATGACCATACACGATCACGTGCGAACAATGAAAGAATGAAATGACTGCTGAACGCTGAACTACTCGCTTAGAGGCAGTGTTGCCAATCCAATTTATGGAAATTACCACCAGCTCCTGCAAAAAATACCACCTTTTACCACCCTTCTTCAAAAATACTAGAAAAGATCGCGGCAATTTTCAAATCGGGCTATAAATAGATGTTATACTGTTGTTATTGACACATAATTATTACATTATTAATGTTAGAGAAGTTAGTATAAAATGTACAACAGTTAATGATAATATATGAATATCCACGGAAATTATTTCCATCCTCGGAAGTTCCATGTATAATATAGTTGTAAATATTCGGTTTTTTCAAGTATTTAAGAAAAGTGACGCAGCTAATCCAGAAATCCTCTGGTTTCAAGCGAAGGAGGAGGTAATAAATAACAAGGTATAAATTATAATCAATTTGAAAAAAGTATCTGCAAAATATGCATGTCGTCATTCTGTAAACTAAAGCAGAAAGTAAATGAATATAGAATATATGGATTAGTGAAGCAAACCTCAGGTATATTGTTTTGTGTTAGAGTTATAAAAAATAAAGGATTTAAAGCCTATAGAATAACTTGTATTAAAATTAAATGCTATTTAAAAATTTACTTAAGAAATTATACTTATTTATAGAAGAAAACAGTAAAAATACAGTTATTTTAATCAGGTTAATAGATTACCACCAAATTACCACCAAGTAGTGATTACCACCAAAAATACCACCAGGGCCTAGAATTACCACCAAATGGGGTAATTATCACCCAATTGGCAACGCTGCTTAGAGGTTCAAACTCAATAAATCGATAACGAACGGACTACCAAGTTAAAACCATTTTGGCACATTTTGTATTAATCTACAACAAAAGTTTTCAAATCATTTGAAATTAGCTTTTCTAAGTTCTTCTCAACACTCAAAATGCATAAAAAGGTTTCCATCACTCAATAACGGTAAAATATTTTTTTCAAACTTAAATTAATTGAATCCGACTCATGAAAGTAGTCGCTCGCTCACAATACTATTTAGTCTCTAACTCTTTCCTTTCACTGCTGTGGTCAAAATAGTGTTGACTTCCTTCATAAATTATATAAACAATTAATTATAATTAATTCTTTAGGTGTGTTATTATTTACTAATTTAATTTTTCTTTCAAATAATTTACTGCTCAAGCAACATTTTTTTGGCATGCGTTAACGCTCTGGTAACCTTCATAATCTTGTTACTCAACGACGTGTGTTGTTAGTGAGATGATGCAATCAACGAGGTAAATATATTTAGAGGTCTCACCAGGGGTACTTGGGTGCTCCACCCAGTTGACCTGGTCGCATGTGTAAAAAAACCTTAAGCCTTTTAACGAGTTAAAATATAAACAGGAGTCACTACTCTCAGGCAAATAACCTTAAAAAATCGTGGCATCGTATTTCGTATTTATACATAGCCGCCTTTAAAGAAGGCCCCGGCGTTCGAACTGACAACGCCGCCATCTCACAGAGCAGAGGAGTCACTGCTGGCATAAAGCTCATAGCCGCCAGTTGAATAACGCGTCCTTTTAAATAATTTTAGCTATATTATTTTGCTATGTTGGATAGAACAAATAGAATGGGCGTCAGGGGTTGTTGATAGAGTATGCAATAACCGAAAAGGTTTTATGTCGTTGATTTCTATCTTGTGTAATATGTTGTTTTGAAGAAAACTGTTTTTCATTAGACCCTATTAAATGGTACTAATCTGTCTTATCTATTGATATTTATAAAACAAAACTAATGATAAAAGGTATTTGTAATTAATACTTAACTAAACTAATAAAAAACATAACTTGCCTGTGCTATGTATTAACAATTTAAAAAAGCCAAATTACGGCAAAAAGAAATGTATACAACTCTCAAGAAAACAAATTTTAAACGTATTAAATAACTTGGCTTTAAATTCAATAAGTGGGTGGGGTTGTTGCTGCGGGGGGATTTTAAAAAGTGATTAAAATTATTAAATTTCTAGCACATTCTTGAATTAACGGTGCTAGACATTATAGTTGTACTATGCCTACGTAAAAAACCCAGTAACACTGAATATAAACATGCTTAATTTTACTCTCAGTTTAAATATGAACCTTGTTGGGCTCACAACAGAGTAAGACACTCGTTAGCTAAACGATAAACATCACTTAAACGGTATTTTCTAAATGGAATAGTAAAAAATAACGATTTTAGACAGCGGCGTCTCGTTCTCCCCATCCTGGTATATACGGGCGGCGAGGCACGCGGTAACTCCTCTTGCGGCGTTGCCAATTCTACTACGCCGCGGCCTTCTTTAAAGGCGGCTATGATTTATGTCCGTTGCGGTGTCAACTTGTTGGTGGGATGTTGTCATTCAACCTGGTTTACAACAATATTTCCAAAGCCACATTACAAGGGTGTTTTCATTTAACTTAAATAATAACTTTGCTTCGAAATGAACAACACAATTATATATCTTAAATATATGACAATGTTATAAAGTTAAGTTAAACATCAAGTTTCACTTAAAATGAGACAATATATTAATATTTAAATTCTTTGAATATCTCCATTTTTTTTCATTAAATCAAATGGGAGATTTTTACAGCGTCCCACCAGAATTACTGCCGACATAACGAAGCAAAAATTGGCTTTCACGATGGAACGCTTTTTTAATCGAGTAGTGACTCCAGATTACATAGAGCTCATTGTAGCCTACACCCATGCTGACCGCCATTTGACGCTCTGTCAACTCAAGCAACCAATCAAATAAATAAATACATATACCAAAATTAAATAGCTTCAGACAAATATCAGGAAAAATATTTTCTAAATTTAAACCTAAACTGTTCGAAGGCTTTGATTAAATAAATATGATGGTGATTAAACACTGTCAGAACCAAAATCATTGAACCTCTTTTGCATTTAATTAATAAATCTCTAGAATCCGGGATTTGTCCGGACAACTGTAAGGTTGGAAAAATAATACCTCTTTTCAAAAAAGGGAACGAGTTGGACATGGGGAACTACCACCCAATCTCACTCCTCCTATTGTTCTAAAAAATGTTCGAGAAGTTAGAGTGTGACCAGCTCACACGCTACCTCTAAACAAACAATCTTCTTTCAAAAAAAAACAATTTGGCTTCGCGAAAACAAATCAACAAAATTGGCTTTGATTGAATTCATCAATCAATGCAACGATGCAATGGAAGCTGGAGAGACTGTAATTGGCTGCTTCACAGATCTCTCAAAAGCCTTCGACTGCGACGACTCCAAAATTATTTTTCAAAAATTTGAAATACTTGGCATCCAAAATCGAACCAAGCAATGGCTAACCTCTTTCCTTTCAGATCGCCGTCAATTTTTAGAGATCCAACACAAATCAAAATTAACAATTTTCAATCTGAAAGGAAGCTTATCAGAAGTGGAGTTCCTCAGGGGTCGATCTTCGGGCCAGTGTTGTTTCTGATTTACGTTAACGACATGGCGGGGTTGGTACCTGAGGAGAACCTCTTCCTCTTTGCTCACAACACAAAACAAAACACTAAAAACAAAACATTCAACAATTGGAAATTGAGACTTTACGAGGTTGGACGGTGGTCTCTCGTGGTCTGACCAAGTCTAAAAAATTGAAAAACGAATTTCCTCAGGGCTTTTTGTGTAGAGGAAAACCAGTAAACTAAAATAATGTCAATCTTTCAAAAACTTTTTATTTTAGTTTAATAGAATCCCACATCGTTTATTCAATAGCACTCTGGGGTGGGCTGAAAACTCATTTAGATCGAACTTTCGTTCTGCAAAAAAGGCCATTAGGACTATTTTTAGATTACCACCCTGGGCCCACTGCTCGGACTTCTTCAAAAAATTAGGTGTAATGACTGTTCCAAGCTTGAATTTCTTTGAGCTCGTCCTTTATGTGAGAAATTAAAAACTGATGCTGGACCATGAAAGAAGAAACCATAATTATAATACTAGGTTTAATGCATCATTATCAGAATCCCATAATTTAGCCATCTTTGAAAGAAAACCAATGTACCAAGGTTTAAAATTCTATCACTCTCTTCCTAAGTTTATAACAGAAATAGTCGTTAATCACAAATTTCAATCAGTTCTTAAAACCTACCTAATTAAACACTGTTTTTACAACCTGAGTAGCCTTAGAGACCATTTGACACACTGCACGAGAAATTGCTATTTTTTAACCTAAGCTCACCTAACCTACCTTAACCTACCCTACCAACTCTTGTTGGCCGCTAAGATATAGCACAGGATGTAAATTTGACGTAAAAAAGTGATCAAAGACGTCAAATTGATGTCAAATAAAATATTGTATGAAATATTGACGTCAAATTAATGTAAAATTTTTGACATATATATCCTTTGATATAAAAATATTATAATACCAAAACTTTATGTTATGAATATAATTATTTATTTTTCAATTAGTTTTATTTAACAATAATTATTTTTTAAACCGCCGAACCCATCAAAAGTTTTACATCATTTGAAGTAAAATTTATGTACAATTTTTGATCAGCTCAGTATTTAACGCATATTCACAAAAAAATACAAAGTTAAATGTTTAGTTATTAATAATATGGCTTGAATGTAAATTTAAGTAATTATAGTTAAATTTATTATCACACTCACTCACGAATAAGTACGGTTTATTATCTAAATAATTTAAACATCCATTGACATAATTCAAGTTGGTACAGAAAGTCAAATCAAGCATTTTGCATGTTCCGAAAAGCAGTTTACAATTTAACGGATAACAAATTACTTACAATAATTATGATTTAAAAACTTAATTATAGTTCACAAAATAGGTATTATAAATTAACCTTACAATTACAATTAAATATATGTTTGCATTTGGTAAGGTTATTCCTTCTCCTTGGCTGGCACGGCACGCATTGTTTTTCTGTCATTTCGAACTTGGAGGGGTTGTCTTGTTTATTATTGTTTAGTAAAGTAAAAGAGACGAAAGTAAATAAGTTCATCACATCACACTGCGTAAGGGTAAATCAGGGTAAGGGGCTGCGTAAGGGGTTCGTATCAGGGTAAGTAAAATCAAAATATATTTTAACGTAAAATAATACAGCATTATTTTGACAAGGTTTTTCAGTTAGACCTAACCTATAATACTTGATGACACCTCGCTTCTTTCAACTAAAATAATCTCAAATAAGCTTACTGCTGGGTAACAAATGATGAAACATGTTGTAATCAAAACCCTACAAACTATATTGGTATAATGCCTAAACAGGTGAATTGATTTACCAATAGCTTATTGAAATTTGGCGTGTTCAGGACTAGGACTACCTCGGTCAATATTGGCTTCGACACAGAGCCTACATGGATGTAAAATTAGGTATTTGGCTAGGTCTCACTGTCTCATACAATCCAATATTTCAAAGGTGTTGATAATTGTTTTGCTATCGATTTGGCCTAAGATTACCATTAGATGTGAAAGTGTCATTAACTTAAAAGGTGCAATAAAAATTAGGGCAAATTGAGAACAAAATTGTGGCACACCTGCCAAATTGTGATCCAGTTCTAGTATCTGCAGGCAGCCTTAACTCTATAACTGGTAAAACATAACTTAGTTCAAGCTAAGTTACATTTCGGTGTGATGTGTCTCTGGTGGTATAGTGTAGTCTTTTCTACGTCCAGCAAAAATTTAGTATAATCACTTAAGTTAATATTGATAACTTACCATAATGAACTAAGAGATTTTAGAGCTCTAATTTGATAGCCTACCATATTAATGGAACTTATGATTGTTGATATTTACGTAAGTTAAACCAATTTTTAAATTGAAGACTTAACTTAAGAGGGCGTTGGAGAGCGGCCATGTTGGATTTTACCTCCATAAGAACAATGTTAAACTTAAAACCATATATCTCGCTTATTTATCAACATACGATTATGAAAGATGTCTCAAATTAAAGGTATTTTGAAGACGCAGGTTAATTGCTCGCTATTTTATAAATAAAATAATACATTTCCAAAAATATAGCAATTTAAAGAATATATTTTTATACATATTTTGTAGTTTTTCCTAATCATTAAAAAATAAAACTCCAAGCAAACACTAATCAAAACTGTATAAAGATTCAACCAAAATTTATACCAAATCAATAGGTCAGACAGTAAAACAATATGCTTTTCAATGATGAAATGTTTTGTGCGTTTAACATTGAAATAGCCCGTAGCGCTAGGGTCAGTGACGATATTTCTTCTGACTCCAACGTCCTCTTAAGTTATTTTAATCAGCAGACTTGCGAAACTGAATACAAAATTCTGTAGAGTTATTATAGTAAGACCTAAGTCAATAACTTTATAAGACATTTTCTATTACCGGTACTAACTTAGGTATAACTTAGGCCCTAATAAAAAATACATCAAAAAATGGCTGTTTTAGATTCTTTGATATAAAATTTGTTATATTGCAACTTTCAGCCAAAGTATTAACTTTTAACTTCAAAGGCAACTTCATTGTGATCAATTTTATATGAGTAAGATACATATAGTTTGGTGTGTAATTATATATTTTACGTAATACAAAGTAAGTTAAAACTTGTCAAAAGTATAAAAGAAAAGCCGCCACCATGGAGAATAACATGCGCCAGTTCTGGGTTAAAATAATAGTACTGTAAACTGGTAACTTCTTGGTCCACCAAAGAACGAGTTATTTCCCGAAAGGGCCTACTTAACATACTCGTTCCAAGATTTTTTTCAAATCCGCCATTAACAAGAATATGTTAGTTAGTTTAGTTCAGGGGCGGATCTAGGAATTTGTTGAGGGGGGTTGCAACTTGAGATTTTTTGTCTCACTAAACGATAACGTCCCGCAGGGACGGGAGGCAGTTGTTAGTACTCGCTAAATTCAATTCAATCATGATTCTAACAAATAAAACACCACATTGTAACACTTATTTCGCAATGAAATGTGTAATATTGTTGTATTCCACTGATACAATAAACAGTAGTTACATAAATATACACATTTTATACAACTACTACCTCGAAAAACAAACATTTTATACCGATTTATTTACTCACACGCACTACTAAAGGCTAAACCAACGCGCACAAAATGGCTAAGGTAAAACGCAAAATTCAGAAAAGAAGAAGATTGAGGAAGACAGCAGGGCCGGTGCTACGGTGTGTGCCACTAGGGCAACCAAAGGCAATATTCCGGTGCTGTGGTGCGTTACCCTAGGAATGCTCGGCCCAAGCCCCTAGGCCGGTGCTGCAGTGTGTGCTCCTTGGGCAGCCAAGGGCAATAGGACGGTGCTGTGGTGCGTTACCCTAGGGATGCTCGTCCAAAGCCCCTAGGCCGGTGCTGTGGTGCGTTACCCTAGGAATGCTCGTCCAAAGCCCCTAGGCCGGTGCTGCAGTGTGTGCGCCTAGGGCAGCCAAGGGCAATAGGCCGGTGCTGTGGTGCGTGACCTTAGGGATGATCGGCCCAAGTCCCTATGCCGGGGCTGCGCTGTATTCTCTAGAACGGACTAAGGCAATAGGCCGGTCCTGTGGTGCGTTACCTTAGGGATGCTTGGCCCAAGCCCCTAGGCCGGTGCTGCGGTCTATTCCCCTAGGGCAGCAAAAGTCAATAGTCTGGTGCTGTGGTGCGTTACCTTAGGAATGCTCGGCCGTTCCCCTAGGCCGGTGCTACGGTGTGTGCTCCTAGGGCGGCCAAAGGCAATAGGCCGGTGCTGTGGGGCGTTACCCTAGGGGGTGCTCAGCCCTGGCCGGTGCCTTACAGATAGTAGGTTGTGTATGTCGGATTTAAGGAGCTCAGTAACTCCCTAATTTTACGTATCGATCGGAACTGTTTATCTTTCAAATGTTTGGATGTAGTAAGTTACTTAACACACATAAATGACGTATAGTTATATGGCGACTTGCTTCCTTACCGTCCTACCAACGGGGTTCACTATCTTTGCCTACACATTATATGATAATGATACTGTTAAAACTATTCGTAGCGACCCGTTATAGGGGAAGCTCCGTTTTGTAGAGCATAGCCCAGTAGGTAAGACGTGTTGGTGCATATAATTTATTTGCAAATATTGAAAACAAAAACTAGTACAGCGACAGACAGAGTCACACTATTACCATTGACTATACACCTGTAGAGTTAGTCCAACATTGCGTGCGATGGTGGCGATTTCTATCCAGTGCTGTCAGAACTACGTGGAGAATCCCGCCTCTTTTGTTTTCAGTCCATAAGGTTTTCAGTTTAGTAGTCAATGAGTCAATGATATTACCCATTTTAAACATTTTCTGAGTCCAAGGGAGGGGCGCGCGCCCCCCGCGCCCCCTGGCTGGATCCGCCACTGGTTTAGTTGCGATTTCCTAGCTTCCCGAAACAATTAAAGACTTTAATTGTAATAGGCAGTGTAACAGGCTTTTCACACTGTGTGCTCCGTGGTTGATAAAATATCGGTACTGATTTATTTATATGTACCGTAACCAATAAGACTGTTTTTATAAAGTTAGCTTATGTAAATAAATTATAAAAATTACATGACTTTTAGTGGAGTGATACCGTATCTCAGGTGTTGCAGTGATTCCCCTCGCCCTCATTTCAGAGACCTATCCATAGGCCTATTTGTTTTCTAGAAAGGTGGACCAGCTTAAAACACGAGTTCTGGGTTGTAATATTACCTGAGGCATTTTCAGTTAAATAAATGCCATTGTTGATCAGTGGGATTCAACTCATGGACCAAAGTCACTTGCTCCAATCGATATACCAAGCTGTATCCCAACAGTACGCAAATCATGTCCTTGATGAAATTTAAAGTAACATTAGCCTAATTAAGACTTGATACCAATGTTATTATAAGAATATTAGGGGTTTTCACTGCTGGATTTTTTTAATTATAATTTCAAATCATTATTTTGGACCGGCTTTTGTGTGTGGTTTGTAACTTAGATTTATTTAAAATTGTGAGTGGATAACATTTTAAGCTATATGGAACATGCCGAGACCGCAAGCAGAATTATAACTGGAGTTTGGGGCTAAATTTTAAATGGCAAAGCAATTTTGAACATAGGCTGGTTTAAAATCCTGCAACGAAACAATAATTCACTTGCTAGTAGTTTTTGGAGTTTCTAGATTGTTTTACCCAACAATACTGAAGGAACAATAAATCAAAAGTGAAAAACTGATGTAATCGTTTTATTTTTGAAAATTAGCAAAAGTAGCCTATATAATTTAGTAAACCTTAAACTTTATTCAATTTATTTGGTGGGATTGGTTAATATAAGATAATGGTCACAAATCTAAGCTCGCTTTATATACCGCAGTTAATCTGAATAATATTACCGGTATCTTATCAACTTATTGTGTGGCTGACATTTAAACTTTTAGATACCGGTAACAACTAATTTTGAGACGATAGAAATGGAACAGTCAGGATCTCCCGCAGCGCCGTCCTCGCACAGTAAAAATGTTTGGCGGGGAACTGGCGCTGTCCCCCTACCCACCAGCCGCGAGTACTACAACAGGGAACCACACCCTCGTCCCCACTCCATACATAAAAACAGCAGTTCTGTCAACTTCCAGCATCCAGCGTAAAATTATGGGACCCTCAGAAACAACCTTGTTGTGTACGGAAATGATAGTAACCTAACCTAACCGCCGCAGCGCGCTGTTTAAGTTTTTGCCAAAACGTTTCCTCCTCCACACGAAAATGTTTTATTTCATTCAGTACAGTCGTTTTTTGTGAAACGCAGAACAAATATGGCTTATAAACAGACAGACAGGTAAACAAATGTTAACACATATTTAAATATCTCCGCTGTATACAACATTTTACTGCTCAAAGAGATGTGGGAAAACCCTATTTTATTTATATAGATAAAGACATTCCTTACCTGGAACATCTGGTATTGCTAATAACCTGTCCATAATGTGTTAACAGCTGCAATTCAAATAAATGTATTTCCCATGTTAATCTTATGAGCAAAAAACTAACTTTGAGGGCAGCCCGTGCCTTTGAGAATAAATATATTGAAAATTAAAACCTTATTTCAAAACTACGAACTGAGACAAATTTTTTGACACTTCGGACATTAAAATTGGTCAAGAAATAACGGAGGAGTTTTCCTAACCAAAAAAGCGCCTTGGCGTATTAATATATAAGATTCAGGAAATTACAGCATCATGGTAATTTCGTGGTTTGAAATTTTCGTATTTTAGGAGTATACAACAATTCTGATGTTTATGTCAGTGGCAGAACTGCTGTTGTTATGTATGGAGTGGGGACAAGGGCGTGGCTTCCTGGTGTAGTACTCGCGGCTGGAGGGTGGGGGGACAGTGCCAGTTCCCCGCCAAACATTTTTACTGTGCGAGGTTCTGACTGTTCCAATTCTGCACTCCCGTAATTTTAAATAATCCTACCGGTACATATTAGGCAATAGTTTTCTTAAAAAAGAATATAAAATAAGCCTACTTATAAACGACTTTTCCAGATCAAAAGCTAAGTCTTGACTATAGTCCTTAAATATGTTTGCGCCTAAAATACTAAAGTGGGCATTATTACCTATAAGTTATTCTTGTTTATTGTGTGTTGCAGAGTGCAAGCAGGACAAGGAGGACAACAAGAAGATCAAAATTAAGTTGACAAAAAGTGTAATTAAGTACTAAAATAAAAATTGCTGAATAATCATTTCTGTAGGCCTATTTATTTGCCTACTTATGCTTTAGGCATATTAAAAAAAACATTAAAAAACTAAGGAGCAAAAAATATGCAACCTGTTATAAAATATTTGTCTTCAGAATGGTCAAAATTTGTTTAAATATAATATGATATTTAAATAGGTATGATTTATTGTTTTCGTAATTAGTTAAAATTGGAGTCACTAAATAATATAAAACTAAATGCTTTTGTATACGTTCACAGATATTGGCACCATGATACACTGCCATTTTAATCTGAAGTTTTTATAAAAATAAATTTAGTCTCTTTGAGGTTGGCTCAGCATGTCTGATAATTTTAATTCTGATCTTAAACACAAAATATATTGATATTTAAGACAGAACAAAATTCTCAAAACAACCTATTTTGAGTAACTTGAGAAACAAAACAATTCTGTGCATATCCTGGTAGAAAACAACATTTTATTTGAATAACTTACAGCACAATATTAAACACTTTTTTACATCCTATTGATCTACTTTTGACATCATATTGATGTACATTTTACATCAATTTTTTTCTTTTCTATACTGCTTGTTTGATATCAATTTGATGGCAATATGATGTCATGTTTGATCTGTTTTTTACGTCATTTTTACATAAAATTGGGTGGCCTTTTTACTTCCAATTGACATCAAATTGATGTCATTTTGACGACATTTGATGTCAATATGACATCACCAATATCAGTGACATTGACATTTTTTACATCAATTTTACGTCAAATTGATGTTGATTGTTGACTTGTGCTATATGGGATGCCACATGCGACACTGACCTATCCAAAGTTCCACGACTGGAGCCTACGGATGGAAACAACAAGTATGCAAGTAAGTATGCAAATTTAATTAGTCAAATAGACATTTACGTGCAATGGACATTGTCAATTTCAAATTTAAATATGGTAAATCCTCTCTTAGCAAGTTATGCTAGTCTTTATTACTCTTTTGCCAGTTTTTTTGTTCACATAAATATCCTCCAGTGAGGCATCACTTTTTTTATCACGAGACGAGATCTCTATTATAGATATTTACCTCGTTGGATATAATCGTCGGCAAAATTTCGTATCAAGCAGGGCAGTATGAGTATAAAATAAAAATATTATTTATGTTATAACTTGGGTAGTAATTATCAAACATATAAATTAAAAATTAAAACTAGGTTTAAGACCAAACTTAAAGCAAGAGTAATTTCGTCTGTGATGCATTCCGTCCAAAACAAAATAATTATTATAAAACTAGCAGCAAAGCCCGTTGTAAAAAATACAACGGTCTCTAGAACAATGTATTTTCAACTTTCATATGTTTTAATGAAAGTTTACTCCAGATTTAATTTTACAAAGACACCCCTTACAATCGTCGTACATTGCCAAAGATAGGTTGCAAATTTGGAGTTTGCATTGATTTATTACATTATGTATATTATTGAAAGAATTTCTTGATTTTTGTTGCAATATTCGTTACACTTTAATTAATATATATTACAAAGTTATTTATATCTTACAGAAGTATTATTTATATAGTACAGTAGTAGGAGTATCCCATATAGCACAGGATGTCAATTTGACGTAAAAAAGTGATCAAAGACGTCAAATTGATGTCAAATAAAATATTTGATGAAATATTGACGTCAAAATGATGTAAAATTTTTGACGTCAAAATGGTGTAAAATGTTTGATGTCAAAATGATGTAAAATTTTTGATGTCAAAATGATGTAAAATTTTTGACATATCTTTTTATATAAAAATATTATAATACCAAAACTGTATTATTTTTGTTTCAATCAGTTTTATTTAACAATAATTATTTTTTTAACCGCCCCCATCAAAAGTTTTACATCATTTGAAGTAAAATTTACATGCAATTTTTGATCAGCACAGTATTAACGCATGTTCACAAAAAATACAAAGTTAAATGTTTAGTTATTAATAATATGGCTTGAATGTAAATTTAATTAATTATAGTTAAATTTATTATCACACTCACTCACGAATAAGTACGGTTTTTTATCTAAATAATTTACATATCCATTGACACAATCCAATTTGGCACAGAAAGTCAAATCAAGCATTTTGCATGTTCCGAAAAGCAGTTTACAATTTAACGGATAACTATTTATTTACAACTATGATTTAAAAACTTAATTAGAGTTCTCAAAATAGGTATTACAAATTAACCTTACAATTACAATTAAATATATGTTTGCATTTGGTTAAGAGGTTATTCCTTCTCCTTAGTCCTTGGCTGGCGCGGACTAAAAAAAACTATTACAAAACTAAGGAGCAAAACATATGCAACCTATTGTAAAGTATTTATCTCATGGATGGCAAACATTTGTTTAAATATTATATGAAATTTAAATAGGTATGATTTATTGTTTTGGTAATTAGTTAAAATTGGAGTCACTAAATTATATAAATCAAAATGCTTTGTATACGTTCACAGATATTGGCATCTTGATACACTGCCATTTTTAATACTGAAGTTTTTATAAAAATAAATTTAGTCTCTTTGAGGTCGGCTTCACATGTCTGTCTGATAATTTTAATTTTGATCTTAAACGCAAAACATATTGATATTTAAGACAGAACGAAATTCTCAAAACAACCTATTTTGAGAAACAAAACAATTCTGTGCATATCCTGATAGAAAACAACATTTTATTTAAATAACTTACAGCACAATATTAAGAAATTTTGTACATCCTATTGATATACATTTGACATCATATTGACGTACATTTGACATCATATTGACGTACATTTTACATCAATTTTTTCTTTTCTATACTGCTTGTTTGATATCAATTTGATGGCAATATGATGTCATGTTTGATCTGTTTTTTACGTCATTTTTACGTAAAATTGAGTGCCCTTTTTACTTCCAACTGACGTCAAATTGACGTCATTTTGACGACATTTGATGTCAATATGACATCAACAATATCAATGACATTGACATTTTTTACATAAATTTTACGTCAAATTGATGTACTTGTGCTATATGGGATAGTACAGTTGCAGTTGGCTGTTGGCTGAGTTGATTGGTTTCAGTTATTATAACCTTTCATGATCTTCGGTATAGACAATAAAATCGCCTTATTTCTGCGTATCTTACCGCAAAATCGTTAATTAAATTTTAAAAATCAATGAGACGCAGAAAATTATTTTCTATTCTCAGGATGATTAAAGAATCTAAACTCCAGGGGATACCCTCAATTTGGTAACGTTTAAAACTAGTAATGTTACTAACCTGAACGATGTGAAGATCGATCAAGCTGGTAACGACTAAGCGAATAAGCGATATAATGCCCACGCCCTTATATCAGCCGCTGTGCTATTGGTTGATCGATTTCAAGACACAGAAATACATTATAGGGCTGGACTAGCATATACGGAAGGAAACAGGTGTGCCAATCCTAAAAATTGAAACAAAATAATTCGTATTAATGAGGAATCTGGGTACTGTAATTTTTTTGAAAGTTAGTGAGACGGTATCAATTGGTATAGAGAAATTACTTGTAAATCAAAATCGTCGTGGTAACTTAACCTAGCCTACAACCGCCGCAGCGCACTGTGTAAGTTTGTTAGTTGGTATACAACTATAATTGTTCACTTTTAACATTTATTCCAAATTAGCACAATCCTAGTGTCGTTTGTTGCTTAATGCGTCGGGGTAATTTCTGATAAGTCGAGGAAATGTTTTGGGTACGGTTGTGGTAGACAGTTGTCGCGGTAGCAAGAGATGATTGTACTTCCCTGGGATGACACGGCTATTTTCAGAACGGAGAGGAAGAAAAGGTACTTCTGGGGTAAGATGACGGTCTTCATTACCAATTTGAATTATTTGAATTTATTATTTTTATAAAGGGTTGCCTATATGAAATGGGACCAGTTTTAAACGTTACCAAGTTGAAGGCCTCCCGCTACACTATTTCCAAAGAATCGTTTGTAATTTTAACTTGTTCTTTCTGCAGACGCATTGGCATTTGACAGCTTCGTTAAAACGTTCTTAAAGATATTTCAATGTCGGAAATGCAGTAAAATAACTCTCTTTAAGGCGTTTACACATAATTTTCAAATTGAGTTTACGTAATGATAACACGATTGCATTATCTTCGTCGTTGGATCTCAATACTTCCTTCGTTATTTTCAATTGGGGGTATGGGGTAATCGGAGGATTCAGTGTTGACAAACACTGGAAATCAGTAGACATCCCACAATCCTACGATGTGGGATTTTAAGTTCGCCACTTAAAATACGAATTTTCGCTTCGCACCGCGTCTTGTGAGTTTTCACCCTATGTAACTTTGAAACCAACTGTGAGCGTTACCTCCCGCACCCCAATTGATTATAATTTAGAACAAATTTGTTTCTTCCATTTAATGTGTGAAGTTAATGCGACGCGAAACACGTAACGCATTTGGCGCTCGTATAACGCAGCCCGAGCAAGTTGAATTATCCCGTCGCCATTTCAATTTCGTCCAGGAGGCGGGCTTGCACGGGGACGTTTGGCCAGAGACCGGTTCCATTGGACGTGCGATCCCCTCCTAGCCACCCGTTAAGTATTGATTACACGGTCGAGAGAGGACCTCGAGGGACTCGGCAAGCATTCCAAGTCAATGTTTCTACTCCGGAAAAATCCCACTTATCCCTCGATCTGCTGTGAAATATCCCTCATTTACCCTTGAGTTTCTAAAACTAGAATATACTTAATATTACTTGGTTTACAATCAGGTATAAATTGTAATCCTATTTTATATATTGGTTTTAAATTAAAATCAAGAGATGAGCAAATAAATAGATTAATCATGTATTACAAATTGGTTTCTAGCAAACGATATTTGTAATTTATTTTGTTATATTTTCACGTAAGATTGATTCACAACATTGTTTTCTCAAATAATCCAAATAAACATGTTGTTGAAACTACTGACCTCTTTGTTATAGACCTGTAGTTATAGTGACAACTTTGTAATCCTGAAGCGATAAGAGTTAAGGCCACGCTCCTCCGTCGGTCATATTGAATTGATTCTCCATAAGCGCAATGCTAACTAAACATCTATTTAGGACACACATTTTTATTTAATTTTCAATCTGATTTGGGTAATTTTGGTTGACTACTCAAAATAAATTAAAGAGTGATTTTTGCGAGTAAAAATTCGTATAAGTGTTACAGATTATCAGAAATAAAATTGTCAAACTTAAAAAAAATTCATTTTTTATTAAATATTATAATTTATTTTCAAAATATTTTCCACAATAATCACCCTCGATAAGAATATCTTTCAATTGACACCAAAATCAAAATTTTATCTCATGAGATAAGCGAAAAATTGGGGACTGAACTTAACATTATTCTAATGGGCGATAAAACCAATATGGCCGACAGGGTAGCCGAGCGACGCGATGACAACAAAATGTTTGTTTTGGTTGTACTTCAGTCGCTACGTCGCGTTACCCGCAGTCATGCGATTGAACTGCAATCGCCCCAATCGCTAGAGTCTACGTAGAATATAACTATTTTTAAATTTCACATTTTTATAAAAAAATACAAGATAAACAATTTATTTTTGTTTGTATATTAGCCTAAGAATATTTTTACCTTGAGATTGTGAAATTACAACCTCTAAATTAAAAATATGATAATAAACGGTATCAGAGGAAACTGACACATACTTTCTCCCTTTTAGCCTAACTTAAATGGAAAAAATTACTTGTTATTTACTAAATATAGAATATGTACGGTTGAATGGACAGAAAATCTTCTAAATAAGTTGTTTTCAAAAATATCCACCCAAATCCCTTTTATGGAGGCACTACAGTATCCTTTGCTACACACAGTGGTTAAAAGAGGGGAAATGCCCCCTTATCCCCCCACAGGGTTAAGTGACAACATATTTCGAACATCCTCTGTTTATCAATGCTAACTTGACCTGTATATCAAGTTTTAATTAAACTGATCGGTAAATAAGAGAGAAATAGTAATTTTTTTATTCCCATAAGAATACAATTGGACAACGTACTGCTGCGTTTACCGCAAAATTAAAATTTTAAATTTTCTCCTCAACCAGCAATCGTAGAATATTAATTCAAAATACTATATTATTTAGTTTGTTGAGCTCTTTTTAATGATGAACAGTTATCTTTTTTAATATTTGTTTTTTTTTATGAAAAATAAAACCGAGTTTTGGATGTTTTAAGTCCTGTAATTTCTGAACCCGAATTTTTACAGAAATGCGGGTGATGCAGTTTTGTTGGAAACCTAAAGCCCTACAAACCACTAAAGATTAATGAAAATCGTTAGAGCCGTTTTTGAGAAATTTGAATTTTTCATGTTTTTAGCGAATTTCCCTATAGGGGAAAAGCTATTACTGTAGGTCTCATGGTAAGATTTAAGCCCGAGACCATGATAAATTTTTGTTTTGAGGTGCCCAGGTGCTAAAAACACTATTCCTTCAAATTTATGTGTGTGTGTGTGTGTGTGTGTGTGTGTGTGTGTGTGTGTCCGTGAATGCGATAACTTGAGTAAATAAACGGTATCAGGAAACTGACACATACTTTCTCCCTTTTAGCCAAACTTTAATGAAAAAATTATCTTTTATTTACTAAATATAGAATATGAAGTACAGATAAATGTACAGAAAATTGCCTGAAATAGTTTTTTTCAGAAATATCCACCCAAATCCCTTTTTAGGAGGCACTATAGAATCCATTACTACACACAGTGGATTTGAGAGGTGAAATGTAAGTGTTCCAACATAGTCATAGTGTAACCACAGTCTGTGGTGTAACACACAGAGGCTATATTCCTTGTCTGTTTTGTTGCCCATTTTTTGGGATTTCATGTGAACCCTCTAATTGTATTGAAATATTAAAACATAAAACCAACATCCCATTGAACAAACAAAGCTCTTAATTTTTAAATCCCCACATACCAGAAATAAACTAATGTTGTATTCTTGGATATATTTTTCGGTGCGGTGACTATAAAATGACTAAAAAACAACATAAATTAAAAATAATTTAATGCCAAATCATATTAGTAAATACATTCTCTTTTATATAAACAACAAAGATTAAGATCTGAAGACAGTTCGAAATCATGTTTTAAAATTATGAAAATAAAATCTGTCTTAATACAGCTATCTCTAGCGAATAAAAACATATTTCAATAAATGCTTGTATAGTAAGATATGAAACTTAACAAGACTCAAGTGGACTTAATATGGCTTAATGAGCTTGAAACAACTTGATAATGGTGAATGAAGAAAAGTGTAAAATACTACTTTACTACTCGAGTCACTGAACAGACGGTCTATATGTTTTTAAGGCCATCATGTTTTATTATAAGCCTACAATTTGTGTGTAAAGGTACATGCTCTGGTTGATAATCTTATATTTATAAAACAGCGTTCATGCACATATTTTACATATTCCACATATTTTAACTCTAAACGATTAAAAATGTGTTTTCTATTCTTATTGACTAATAAACCTTTCAATTGTTATAATATTTTCTAAATAGCTCCACAAGAAGCTTTAGGTAGGATATTGCCATAACGTCAAGAATAATTATATTTACGCCCCTCAAAGGTTGAAAACAATAACACATCAAGCCGTTGTATTGGAACTTTCAAATATTTGTGATCAGATTCCATCACACCAGCCGGCTTCCATGAGGACCATGGCCTCCTCAACAGCAGAGAAGTCATTCTGGACGTTGAAGATTGCACGTATCTCTTCAGTAGTCTTCCCCTTAATCAAGTTGGCACATGCCTTGCCTGCGGATTCCTTTAATCCTGGAATGTCCAAGTAATCTGCCACCTGTACAGTAATTGTAGAAAATAAATCGGTGTATAAAACAAGTCACAAATTTTAAAAAGTTTGATCATATATAAAGACTTGAAACTCCTAAAAATACTGATTCGTATAGAACCCATACATCAGGGTCTAAATCCTAGTAGCGTGATACTTTTCTCCAATTTAGTTGAACAAATTAAATGGACCCTAAAGAAGATAAATTTAAGTTTGTGATTTTTATTTGTTATTGTTCCCAATAATTTTGATTGGATATTTACTGGATAGCTTGCTGGATTTGACTGTTTGTTTATGTTATGTAAATGGTTATGTAATAACATATCTTCTAACCGTATTTCAACTCCATAGACATAGATTAATCACACTCCGTTTACTACATGTCAAAGGTTGAGTAGCGTTGTGTGTGTTGGTTATCGTAATTTTAAATGCCAGAGAGGCGGAGCCCCAAATGATGTTCAGAAAGGACGTAGGTATATGTGTGATTATGTTGAGATCTATCTTCTTGCCAAATGTTAGCTCCATCGGTTCAACAGTTGGTGTGTAGTAGTTAACATGACAATATAATAGACCAGTAGGGCGGAGTCCTAAAGGATATTCTGACCAGGAGTAATTATTATTATCTTCCTTCTGAGTATTAAATAAACATGAAGTGCAACGTTTATTTCCCCACAGATGTAAACAATCAATTCAATAGCAACGTCCAGAATAGTTAAATTGCAGCTGGTGATAACAAAAGCTGAAAACAACATAAACCTCACTTTAAAAGTCTTAAAACTATTCTTCCATAGTATAATGTTACTCCGAAATTAAATAGCCTATGGGACGAAGTCCTGAGGTAAGAAGATGACAATAGGCTTATTTGTCATTCAGGTATGGTGTACACTAAAACACAAAAATCAGCTTGACCATCCATCCATCCAAACATTCACAAATATTATTATTAGGCATTTTTCCAAGTTGTCCGTGCCTGCCCCAGATCCAAATGTTATAGTCTCTATGAGTTTTCCTAAGCTTTACATCTGGGGTACGTCATCGTTACCGACCAAAGGTCCAGAACCATGGAGTACTTCCTACCTCAACGAGCTCACAGAGTGTCATAGGGTCCACCTTCAGAAACTCGGTTTCCCAATCAGGGAAGTAGAATGGTCGGTCGTCGTCTTCCTCCTCGCCCTCCATCACAGTTATCACTTCAACATCCTCCAATTCCTCTCCATCTTCCTCCTCCTCCCATTCTCCATCCTCTTCCTCTTCCTCCTCGACCTTGTGGTGCGTGGCCCACTCGATCACCTTCTTCATAATTTTGGATTTAATTTTAGGAATAGGTACCACTTCTTCTTCATCACCCACTCCTACAAAAATATCAGCTACAGATAGTCATTCAAGAGAGTCATTAAATAAAACGAGTCAGTGGCAGTGTTTCCATGTTGAGTGATTTTTATCCCATCCTAGAGAATATTGTTACATCCGAGGGTTGTTATTGCTGGATTAGGAAACCCCAGGCAGCATTAGCTGTTAGGCACGACTTCCACAAGCGGTAATTTTGCGCAGGTTACCGGAAGGATAGGATATAACAGGAAAGGAAAGGGTGGGATTGGACAGGCAGCCAAATTGACCTTTCAGAGGGTCAACTCCCGTGCTACTGTGACAGCTGTGATCAGGCTCAAACAGGCGGACCCGCTCTGCCCAGATACCAAAGAATAACAAACTGGCAATTGCGTGCTGGGTTTGAAGGCGGGCAACCTCTGAGTGGTGGGGCTAAATCCACGTGAATCGTCCCCATAGAACTGTATTAATACACCTGGAACGCTCGGGCTGTGTCAAGAAATCGGTCTTTACCCCCACCCCTTCTTAGGCACTCACGGCCGCTCAGTGGGTTTCAGCATTGTTCGCCCTATCGTTTACACGCTTTTGCACCTCGCTATATTCATGTAATTACAATAAAGTGTATATATTATTGATCTGCATGAACTACGGAATCTAACAGTATAAACTTCTTGTAGTTTGGTAATTTAATTTATTTGTAGTAATGAAAACTATTTAGTGTTTTAAAAGTGTGACACGAAAAAGTCTCTAAGCGTAAACTTTTTTTGTTTTGGGGTTGAAAAGAAAATTCCAGCGGAAAATTTGTAGATAATTAGTTGATCCACAATTTTTACCCCAAACTTTTTTTCATAAGTTGATTTATTTGTTCTGTAAAGAAGGTATTATCGTTTCCCGCGCTCAAACCAATTCGCGCCGCACTCATTCCAGCTAACTGACGCAACACTTTGTTATACAACACGAATTTGACTGTATTAACAAGCTGAACTATGACTTATTATTTTACAGGCAGTAAGTGGTCTATGGTAGCCACTCTTGTTTTTATTTTGGAAATAAATATTTGTTTCATTGCCGCTGTTTTGTATTAAATAAACTGAATCGCAAGTGGAACCAATATATACGGTAGCATGTAAAATGACAGGGAATAGGTTAATATTCAAAATTAATTTGAAACCCAATTTTAAACGATATTTTATTACGATATAAGACTATACAGTTGCTCTTAGACATCTTAAGTGTGATTAAATAAAATTAACTTATGTAATTAAATAAAAATCTAATGCATCAGCAACTCCACTACTTAAAGTTTGGACAGCTAGTTTTACATTCATCTTTTTATTTTCATAGTTCATGTGTTTGTTTGTCAATTTATTGGCAAACTTGTAGCCTTCCAAGTTCTGTACATGGTTAAGTAATTGTATGTATTTATACTCAACTACACCATTTTCAGTCTGAATAACTTTCTTATCAGCCAAAGTGTTTCTACTAAGTTTAACCATATGACAAGCGTCAAGGATAACATAAATGTTATGTTTAACTGTAGGCAATACAAACCAAGGCTTATGAGGAAATGTACATGCCAGCTTCTTAAGAGCGCTAACATTAGTTTTAGGGCCATCGCAAGTTACACTGTGCACATTGACATGGACTTCATTTCAATGTTTCAGAATTAAAACATTAATTAGCTGGCCCTTCCTTCCGAAGAAAACTATTTGTTATTATAAGATAGTTACAAAATTATGAAAAATAGGATATCATGGAATAAAGGTTTCCGGCGCGGGACAGCAACGCGACGCGACGGCGGCCCGGCGGTGGCGATATCAAAAGCGCGCGTTTGCTCTTTAAATGTAAGAAAACTAAAGACTGTACAAACAAATGTTTCAAATAAAAGTGTTTATTCAACTCATTTCCAACATTTTTTTCGCTTGAAGTTTGTTTCTACCCCAAAAATAAAAAAAGTTTACGCTTACTAACTTTTTTATGTTCCAATCTGTTTAGCTAATTATATTTTGTATTTTTATAATTCTGTTAACTGACTTATCTGTAAGTTGTTTACCGTTAGAATCCTCAGTTCTTCCAGATAATAAATATATAAGTTTCATTAGAATCGGATGATCCCTGTGCGATGGAGGAGCGTGTTAAGAGTCTTCATCACCGGAAGTTGCCGGACGCCATCTTGGTGTTTTGCTCCATAAGGCCAATGTTAACTTTGTGCCTCCATTACTCCTCACCTGATCGTCACAAACAATTAATTTTGGTGTCAAATTAAAGGTTTCGTCGTCCTCTAGGGAAATACAATAGTCGAATTTGGATTTTGTTACAAATTAATGAGAACATGTACAGTGTTTCAGTTCAAAATTAAACTATTTATTATGCAACTATGGTTCCCAAATTAAAAAATTTGATATTGTATTTCGCTAGAGGACGGCGAAACCTTTAATTTGACACCAAAATGAATTGTATGTGACGATCAGGTGAGGAGTAATGGAGGCACAAAGTTAACATTGGCCTTATGGAGCAAAACTTCAAGATAGCGTCTAGCAACTTCCGGTGATGAAGACTCTTAATGAGTGCGCGCATTAAAATATTTTCCGGAAGAAGTCGCTCAGTTGACGAAGTTGCCTAAGAAGTGGAGAGGGAAGGACCGTTTTTCGCATCAAAAACTCCACTGCGCTAGCATTCCAGGTGTAGAGTTCTATGATCGTCCCCTACCGAGTGTTGCTGTCCCGCGTCCCGGTGCTGTCTTTAATTCAAGATTATCCCTGTACCAACAGATTTAATTTAATTCTTATTATTTACCTCATTACCCTCAGTGAATAACATTTGTTCAATAACTTATTGCATTTCTCACATGAATAACATTTCTCATACGAAATATACGAGTATGAAGTTGATTGAGATTATTCCTAACTTTGAGGCTGCCTGCAGGCTAAACTAAGCATTTTGAAAAAAAATATGTAGAATCTAAATTTGTTTATCATGTCTTTTTCTAAAACTTTCTCGCTGACAAAACTTGTCTGACCAAAAAATAAAAAAAATCCTCACATATCAATTTTTCATGTCTAAATTCAAAACAAAAACTTGATCTCCTTAGTTTTTAATGATTAAAGTCATAAAAATAATTTATTTTTTACTCCAACTTAACCCATTGCTGTTGACATACTGTTTTATTCAATTTCACAAAAATAAAAATTGTATCTTAGCTCTAACTGTACGTCTAGACGGTTGTAATGAGACGCGGCGAATTAAAATTTGTGCCAGTAGCGGCCAGTGGCTGAGCCGTTTAAACCTCTGAGTGGTGGGGGACCGGCTTCAACTACAGTAATGTTTAGTGCTTAGTAATTGCCAGTCTATGTTATTCTTTGGTCGCTGGCTCTGCCCTCCAACTGGCCAACTCAACTGACAGGGTATTCATGTACAACAGCCAGGTACCAAATTCTCAGGTTGGGGACCAAACCCGGAGTTTTCGTCCCCAGCCACTGCAAATTGAGGGACAAAAGGTGAAAGGGAAGCTTGTCATAATGGGCAGCCAAAAGACTTAACATATGTAATGACAACTTCATTTGCTGTACCAAAGGTCACCCTCAAAACTCGTATAGACCAGTTTTAAGATTGTCCTGGGAACTTCCGAGGGTTTAAAAAGGGATTAAGCGATAACAACTCTCAATACTATTAAGAGTATTGTATTAAATAAACTGAACAATGTATTTCAACGTACTAATTGGTTACTTTTGATCATTTGTAAACTGACAGGGTCGATTTTATTGTAGAAATCTATCAATAAACATGTTTGAAAATTAATTTTGTAGACAAAATTATTAAGGAGTTTTAAATATTTTATACGGAGATTGAGTCGGTCAGCTGAATCATGAATACCCTGGAATGCCATAGACATTATGAATTGTTTGAGATACTACAGGAACGCAGAATTGGACAATAAGGGTCGTGGCGCAGCGACGATACCGAGCAGTCCGAAAGGTTTGGTGGGGGATTTAAGGAATTCACACCCCCTGCCGCCACCATTACTGTACCGATAGACCATCCTTTAATACTTTTGAAGTATTTTGTTGTTTGTTTTACAATGTTTCTCTTTGTACTCATACCTACTGATTGTTTTGTTACTTAAAACAATTCATAAGTTAAAGATTTTTGAAAATCCGTTGAGAAGGTGTGTAGTTTAAATATTTACATTGGACTTCTCGGGCAAGAAGGTAGAAACACGAAATATTTGTTGACTGGAGCCTCCTTTTATTCCTACTCGTGGTCAAGATATCTTGTAAAGTTACATACTATGGAGCCGAAGACAGGGTGCAAATTTTCCGAAGGCAGGAAATCTTTATCCATAAAAAAGGTGCGATTTCAGGTGATTTTGAAAAGTTACAAAGTGTAGTTCTTAGTCCGGTATTGGCGAAACAATAAGGAGTTCGTTACTGAAGTTTTCTTTGATTTTTCTAGGCAGCATCATGGGTCAAATAACAGGGTTTCTTCACTGCTGGGTTTCTGTACGATAGTTTGAAAAACACGCCAAGAACACGGCAACGCAGTTCATCTGTCCAATTAGTTCTCTTTGTCGCCGCAAGACTGAACCTCTGAACCACTACCGTGGCGAGTGGCGATCTCTGATAGTATAATGTTAATGTTGTTGCTGTTTAATTGCATTCATTTTATAATAAATCTAACTATTAGTTAATGATCAGTCGGTCTTAGTCAGTAACAAGGCTACACAATGCATCTCACCCATTCTACACTGATAATTTATTCATATTCGCCCTAAAATACGCCCTGGTTGCGTCGGCGTATTAAAGATATTAAGATATCAAGATATATTAAGATATTAAGAAACAAATTGTGGTAGATTATATATAATATCCCCGTTGCAGCAAACCTGCAGACTTAGCGAATTTCAAATGGTCTTCACTAAGTCGTGAAGCGACTTACCAACTTTCATCAAAGCATATTCATAAATAAACGAGATATGAAATTTTATTTATTCTCCATAAAGATAACATTATAGCAAAGACAAAGACAAAGACAAAGACAAAGACTTTATTCAACAAAACAAGACAGAGAGCTTGTACAGTTTTCGTCACAGTGATAAATAGAATTTCATCAATAAACATGTAACGACTTAGACAGAACATGATTACCCTAAGACCTAACAACAAGATAACAATAATAAGTTGACTAAATCCAACATCAATAAACTATAGTAAAAGTAACAGATTAGTAACTGATTTTAAAATTTGAAAGAATACAATTTGAATATAACCTTAATAACAATGATCCATAATTGCAATTATTCGAAATTTACATCAATATTGGGAAGAGTAAAGTATTCCTCTAAACTGTAAAAAGGATTGTCAGATAGCCACCAATAGCTGCTGAGTACGCAGTTTTGCTGCCATAGGGACCATAAAAAATGGGGTTTGTATGCAAATATTAGTAAACCCCAACCATATGAAGCCACATACCAAGTTGCATTAATATATGTTCATTAATAAGCAAGATATACAATTTTTCTTATTCTCCATAAGATTAAAAACGTACTGTGTTTAGCACTTTCAATATCTCGGTAACCGATTAACGTAGAGCGATAGTAAAAATATTAAATTGTTTGTTTGTTTAAGCTGAATTTATTGTGTAAACCAAAATTTGGGTTTAAAAAAATTACATGTGAAAAGTTCAAAAATTCAATTTTTGGGTAAAAAACTCCCCCCAAAACCCCCCTTAAAATGGTGCGATCTGTCTGGTTCTCGAACTCATCAAAATAGATGTTGTCTTACACGTTTATACCAAATTTACCATCAAGATCGGACCATTTTTACGAAAGTTATCGTGCCTACGGACATTTATATATATATATATATATATACATAAATACATACATATGAATTTGAACGAATGGTGTTTTTGACATCTGGGGGCCTCAAAACGAAAAGTTATCATGGTCCCGGGCCTAGGTCTTACCATGCCACCTACGGTAATAGCTTCTTCCCTTTATAGGGGAAATTCGGTAAAAAATCCTGAGAAATAGATATAGTTAATTATTGGAATTTTGACGACGTATAAATATAAATGTATGGTTTGGAACCTCTCAATAAAAAAAATATTACTCAATATTACAGAGTGTTCACTGTTTCTTACTTTGCAGTGGACAGGATGACTCCGCTTCTTCGCAACCCAATAACTCTCAAATAAGCTTTTACCTAAGCTCTGGCCTCGGCTCACTAAGCAATGAACTTGAGAATCTTCAGAAGGAGCTCCAGTCCTCTGCCTACCTGCGACCATGGAGGTAGTGTATTTTGTATACTACCTCCATGTCTGCGACCTGCTTCCCCTACAAGACCAATGTTAAGAGTCTTCATCACCGGAAGTTGCCGGATGCCATCTTTTGGTTTTGTTCCATAAGGCCAATGTTAACTTTGTGCCTCCGTCACTCTTCATCTGATCGTCACAAACAATTAATTTTGATGTAAAATTAAAGGTTTCGTCATCCTCTAGGGCTAGGGAAATACAATAGTCGAATTTGGATTTTGTTACAAATTAATGAGAACATGTACACTGTTTAGGTTAAAAATTAAACTATTTATTATGAAACTATGATACCCAAATTAAGGAATTCGACATTGTATTTCCCTATAGGACGACTAAACCTTTAATTTTACACCAAAATTAATTGTATGTGACGATCAGGTGAGGAGTGATGGAGGCACAAAGTTAACATTGGCCTTATGGAACAAAACTCCAAGATGGCGTCTAGCAACTTCCGGTGATGAAGACTCTTAACTTTCAACGCCCGTCCCTCCTCATCGGATTATCCTGAATCGATGACAACAGTCAAAGGGACCACAAAGAAGTGTTTATCCGACGGATGAGTGAACTTTTTTGTTACGCCTCAATCTGCTTGCAATTCCCGCGAAATAGGTATTGTACGGCATCATAATGTTCCTTCAGTTCCATTAGTGTGGAAACTGAAAAAAGGTAGAAAATAATTTTTGGTTTACTGTGAATAAAATATATATACTGCGTTTTGCTTATCAAATAACATTTAAACCTACAGGAAAGCTAAGAATAATTAGGGACAAGCTTGCATGATATTCCAAGGTCCAGTTATTAAAAACATTTCATCACTGAATCACTCTCTGAGACCCCGGCCTATAATTAATTGTATCTATGTATACCGTGTAAGAAACAAAGTTATAAACCTGCGTTATATAATCGATCTATACTACTTTCTTCGAATAAAAACCTTTATATTTTTTCTTTTACCCTTAATTTCTATGAAAAGAAGGTTACATAAATAAGTGGCCCTTTTAAAAAACTGTTTGGATTGTTGATGGTGATGTTACCTTTTTTCATTGTCATAACTCATTATAGGAAGCGAATAACATGAACACCTTAATTTATACCTTAAAACAGTTTTTTATTTACTTATAAAGGGTAATCAACTTGAGAAAAAAACATTTTGTATCAAAATAATTAATAAATGAAAGTTGGTAGGTGGCTTCATGACGCAGTGAAGTACCATTTGAAATTCGCTGAGTATGCAGGTTTGCTGCAACGGGGGTATTTTACGTATCCACGAGGATATGAAATATAATGTTCGGTCGCCGCGCGGCCACTCCGCCAGTCACTTTCTTTCGATAATCGGACTATAGTAAAAGGATTTGTTTCTTTTCTTTTCATTTATTTTTTTCAAGATTAGTTTTGTATAAACAATTATTGTTCAATGTTGTCAATATCGTCAATTAATGTATTTTTGGTAAGTAATTTCAAAACTCAAGCTTTTTTATATAATTCGTCAGGTGGTCAGGCCCGGCCCTGGAAAAGGGTAACATCCCGTACTGTGCGTGAAAACATACGAAAGCATTTACATTATACAACATGAAGGTTAAATAATATGTATACACTCAGTGATTGGATACTTTCGATGTTCTCTTTAGTTGTGTGGTTTATTTACACAATTAGCAGATTTTAAGCTCACCCAGAAGGTCCAACATGGTCTTTAGGGTCCCTGAGACATTTGCTGCTGCGACATCAACCTCGAAAACTTCGCCTTCGGAGCTCTGAAGCTTGATTTTCGGCATCTGAAACGAATCAATAAGTGATATTACTTTAATCAGTTTATTACGTTTTTACTAAATGCTGCGTGTTTTATTCTCAGGACAGTTTTACTTTTTCGTTTGTCGTTCTGCCAGTCTAAGGATAGCGGATACGCTTTGCTCGCTTGCTCATCCGTCGATGAGGGTAAGTTCGCCCCACACGTTCGTACAGTAGAATTACAGTAGAATCTCGATTATCCTAGGCAATTGGGACTAAACAACTACTAACTAAATAAATAGTTTGAAATATACAACATTTGTTGATGGTAGGAATATACCAACAAAGATAACGTTGTTTAGCGCGACCGCAAAGTCAACAGTCCGACAGGCGAGCGAGACAGTACAGGGCGAAGGTAGATTAACAAACCCGATAGTTTCAGAATTATTAGACGAAGAATCGATACTTCTAGAGAAAACTCTTGCGTCTGGGGGTAAGATGGCGGTCTACCAATTTACCAATTTAATTTAATTTTACCAATTTAAGGGATTTTAATTTGTTATAACTTCAAGAAGCGTTACTTATATGAAATGGGACTAGTTGGAAACCTAGTTGGAAACCATCCTCACCGTGTCTGGCAGAGCTTTGATTTTATGTTTTATCTTCTGGTGACTAGCTCGGTTAACCCAGAGACTCGGTTGACCGGGACTCCGAAAATCGCGATTCAGCGAAGTAAATAAACAACATTTTCTAAGGTTTAAACTGAGATAACGTTAAGGTTTCATAATTAAGGTTCATACAAATCCTTTTACTATAGTCCGATTATCGAAAGAAAGTGACTGGCGGAGCGGCCGCGCGGCGACCGAACATTAAATTTCATAACCTCGTGGATACGTGAAATACCCCCGTTGCAGCAAACCTGCATACTCAGCGAATTTCAAATGGTACTTCACTGCGTCATGAAGCCACCTACCAACTTTCATCAAAGCATATTCATGAATAAGCGAAATAGGACGTTTTAGGATTTAGGACATATAGAAATAAACTTAGAAATGCAGAACGATTCGTACTACCAAGACCAAATAACAAGTTTTTTACCAGAACCTATAGCTTTATTGCACCAAAAATATTCAATATATTGCCTGATAAGCTCAAAAATTCAAATAGCATAACTACTTTTTCAAACAATTTTAAGAAGTGGCTTTTCAGTTTAGAAGACATTATTTTTTTGTTTTTAATCATAAAATAGATGTAGGTTAAATTCGGATTAGTTGTACAGATAAAGGCGCTCTATGGCTAGCTTTGCCATACAGGGACTAAGCATTGCATGCTATGGGCTTCGACGGCACCTGGGGAGACTCCAGAGGCAAGTCTCTGGGGAGGTACCATGAACCGCCTGGTGGTGAAGTGCGGTGCGCGGTTTGAGAGCCTCTAACCATAGTTAAGTTTATAGTTAAGTTTAGTTAGTTAAGTTGTATTTTCTTTTCTTTTAGGTAAATCTTTAGGCACACTTGATTCTGAAGACCGTTTTTGTTTATCACGTTTTATTTATTTTATCTGATCGCTGTTTATAATTTTGGTTATTTTGAAGGAAAGGAACCTCCAAACAGGCTATGCCTTGGAGGCCCTACATTTTCTCCAAATTTTGTTTGATTGCACGTAATTTATAAATAAAAGTAAATGTAAATTGAATATAGTTGTTTTAAATTAAAATTAAGTGTAAATACCTTTTTGTGTAATAGTGAAGCTGTATTAGTTCATTAATTCCTGTTTTATTTATAGAGACAATCAAAAGGAGGCAGATCTAATGGGATAATTTGAGTAGAGTATTGTTTATTTTTGTTTTGTTCTTTAAGATGTGTAGATTATTTTAATTATAATTTTGAGAACAAAATCAATAAACAGGAAAATGCGTGCATATTTGAAGTACTTTGTAACATGTTAAATTGGATAAAATAGATCATTCTTATTCTTGTTCTTATTCTCATTCTTTTTAGCGAATTTCCCCTATAGGGAAGAAGCTATTACCGTAGGTCTCATGGTAAGACTTAAGCCCGAGACCATGATAACTTTTCATTTTGAGGTCCCCAGATGCCAAAAACACCATTCGTTCAAATTTTTATATATGTATATATATATATATGTATATATATATTTATTTATATATATATGTGCCGTAAGCACGATAACTCTCGTAAAAAAGGTCCGATCTTAATGAAATTTGGTACAAATGTGTAAAGTACCATTTATTTGAACGAGTTCGAAAACCAGATGAATCGCACCATCCGAAGGGGGGTTTTTGGGGGGTTTTGTACCCCAAAAATGTGTTTTTTGGGGTTTTCACATGTAATTTTAATTTAAATCAAATTTTAATTTATACCATTAAATTTAGCTTAAAAAACAAACAATTTGGTATTTTGATCATTGCTCTACGTCAATTGGTTACCGAGATATTGAAAGTAATAAACACAGTACGTTGTCTAATGTTATTCTTATGGAGAAAAAGAAAAATTGTATATCTCGCTTATTTATGAACGTAAACAAATTTGGCAAAATTTGGTATATGGCTTTATTTGGTTGTGGTCTATTGATATTTGCACAAAAATCCATTTTTTGCCCGATAGTTCCCGTAGCAGCAAACCTGCATACTCAGCCCCATGTTATTCTTATGGAGAATAATTAACGTGTTATCTCCTTTAATTATGAACATAAATTAATAGAACTTGGTATGTGGCTTTACCTAGTTGAGTTATAATGATATTTGTATAAAAGCCCATTTTTAGTGTTCCTTATTTCAGCAAACCTGCATACTCAGCCGCCATGTTATCCTTATGGAGAATAATTAAAATGTCATAAATCGTTTATTTATGAATGTATATTGATGAAACTTGGGCTTTATGTGGTATTAAGATAAATTAATATGCATTGGAAATTCGCGGAGTATGCAGGTTTGCTGCTACGGGGGTATTATTTATTCTCCATAATAAAAACATTAGGACTGAGTATGCAGGGTTGCTGCATTGAGGACCATAACAATCTGGTTGTTATGCAAATACCAATGGATCACCACTAGATAAAGCTACTATAACACTACCAAGTTTTACCAATTTATGTTCATAAACAAGCAAGATATCACATGTTTCTTATTCTCCATAAGAAAAACATTATAGCTGCTGATTACGCAGGTTTGCTGCCATGGGGACCTCACAAAATGGTTTTTTATGCAAATACCAGTAAACCCCAACCATATGAAGCCACATACCAAGTTTCATTAATATACGTTCATTAATAAGCAATATATAAAATTGTACTTATTCTCCATAAGATTAACATTAGACAACGTACTGTGTTTAGCACTTTCAATATCTCGCTAACCAAATGACGTAGAGCGATGATCAAAATACCAAATTGTTTGTTTTTTAAGCTGAATTCAATAGTGCAAACTAAAGGTAGGTTTTAAAAAGAATTATATGTAAAAAGTTAAAAAAAACTTGTTGGAAAAAACCCTCCCAAAAATCCCCTTATAATGGTGCGATCTGTCTGGTTCTCTAACTCATGAAAATAGATGCTGCCTTACACGTTTATACCAAATTTCATCAAGATCGGACCATTTTTACGAAAGTACATATTTTTACATATATAACAATTTGAACGAATGGTGTTTTTGGCATCTGGGGACCTCGAAATGAAAAGTTATCATGGTCTTGGGCTTAAGTCTTACCATGCCACCTACGGTAATAGCTTCTTCCCTATAGGGGAAATTCGCTAAAATATGTTTAATTATAATTATTACGGTAGGATTAGTTATATATAAATATATAATACATTGCGTACAAAACACGAAATAATGTAAGGATTCAACTCTTCCATGACTCATCGATTGCGTTACTACGACCCTCAATAAGTCGAGGACTGTGTAAGATCACTTTGATAAGTCGAACCTCGAACCTCGATATTTCGGAATGTTTGATAACTCGAATTTTTTCTGCCCCCCCCCCGAAGTTCGAGTTGTCAAGGTTCCACTGTATAGGCAATGAGATATAACCGAAGGTGGCACGGCGGGACCTGGGCCCTTGGCCACGATAATACTTTGTTTCGTTGCCTCAGTTATGTAAATACCGAAAACCCCATTCGGCCTGTTTTTACTCTTCCGCCTTTTTTTGGATGTGAAGAAAGTATTGCCTTAAAACATGAATTACAATTTAAAATGTCTCAATTCGTGTTGAAAAATATATAACTATCAATATAAACTCACCGGAATAAGATAGAACATATTTGAAAAGTGCTATAATCGTGTTTAAGTGACTATTTAAATAACGCTTATTGGAAATTTCTAACCATGTGTTAGCGAATTTCCCCTATGGGGAAGAAGCTATTACCGTAGTTGGCAAGGTAAGACCTAGGCCCGGGACCATGATAACTTTTCGTTTTGAAGTCCCTAGACCCCAAACACACTAATTGTTCAAATTCATATATATGTATATATATATATATATATATGAATTTGAACAATTTGTGTGTTAGTATTCATATATATGTGTGTGTGTGTGTGTGTGTGTGTGTGTGTGTGTGTGTGTGTGTGTGTGTGTGTGTGTGTGTGTGTGTGTGTGTGTGTGTGTGTGTGTGTGTGTGTGTGTGTGTGTGTGTGAGACCGTAAGCTCGATAACTCTCGTAAAAAAGGTCTGTTCTTAATGAAATTTGGCACAAATGTGTAAAGTACTATTTATTTGAACGAGTTCGAAAACCAGACGAATCGCACCATCCGAAGGGGGTTTTGTACCCCAAAAATGGGCTTTTTGGGGTTTTCAGATGTAATTTTTATTTTAATCAAAATTTAAATTTCTACCATTGAATTCAGCTTAAAAAACAAACAATTTGGTATTTTTATCATTGCTCTACATCAATCGGTTAGTGAGATATTGAAAGTGCTAAACACAGTACGTTGTCTAATGGAGAAAAAGACAAATTTTATATCTCGCTTATTTATGAACATAAACTGATGAAACTTGGTAAATGGCTTCATCTGGTTGTGGTTTATTGTTGTTTGCACAAAAAGATTTTTTCGCCTATGGTTCCCGTAGCAGCAAACCTAGGTACTCGGTCCCCATGTTATTCTTATGGAGAATAATTAAAATGTTATATATCGCTTATTTATTTTGTATATGGATGAAACTTGGTGTGTGACTTCACTTAGATAAGCTCTATTGATATTTGCATGAAAACCCATTATTTTGTGATCCTTTTTGCAGCAAACCTGCTTACCATCCCCCATGTTATTCTTATGGAGAATAATCAAAAATGATTTATATCGCTAATTTATGAATGTATACTGATGAAACTTGGTATGTGGTTTCACCTAGTTGAGTTATAATGATTTTTACAAGAAAAACCATATTTTGTGTTCCTTGTTGCTGCATACCTGCTTACTCAACCCTATGTTATTCTTATGGAGAATAATTAAAATGTTATACATCGCTTATTTTTATGAATGAATATTGATTAAACTTGGTGGCTTCGCCTAGTTTAATTCTATTTATATTTGCATAAACACCAATTGTTTGTGTTCCTTGTTTCAGCAAACCTACGTACTCATCCCTAATGTTATTCTTATGGAGAATAATTAAAATCTTGTATATCGCTTATTTGTGAATATATTTTAATGAAACTTGGTATGCGGCTTTATGTGGTATTAAGACATATATTATGCATTGGAAATTCGCTGAGTACGCAGGTTTGCTGTGACGGGGGTATTTAATTGCAAATGTCTACAATACCGTAAGCCTGGAAACTTTTTGAACAGCTTTTTTGGTGAACGTACTAGAGGATGAAACACATCCTTCAGTGAACAGTGAACATGTTGTAGTTGTAGAGTTGCAAAGTAAACAAACAATGACTAACAGTTCGGAAATTTGGTAATGTTTTGCCCGTTTGACCACTTTCCGTCTATTAGACGGGGCTTTGTTTGCTCCATTCTTATCACTTACCCCAAACTACCTGTGAAACTACACCAGTTCTAAAGAAACAACGTTTCACACATTACATACACACACTAGAACCTTCAAATTCGGACTAACTAATGACGCCGGACAGAAGTATATTTATAGAGGGGAGGGAGGGTGGGAATAACGGGTTGCAACATGAACGATTTATCCAATCGTTCAATCGTTCAAAACAGTAACTAGGGTTTGTATTCCGAACCAATAATGCAAATTTTCGACTTGTAGAGGTTCTCCAGTCAAAACTTCGACTTAAAGAGGTACGAAGGTTTTACAGTTTCGAGTTATAGAGGTTTTCCAGCAAAAACTTCAAGTTATAGATCCAGTATACAGCTTTGTCTTTGATTCCTATTGTCGATAACTTACTAAGAATAATTGAGTGGACAACATAACTGAACGTCTTTGATAGGCTGATAAAACATTCAATGGCAGTTCCACCACCCTCCAAGGCTTGGTTGAATGTGTTTTCTGATGGAACATTTTTGGTTGGATGAGAAGGTTTCACGGCTGCTGAGATAGTTTGTTACAGTTAGTTTGTACACTACCTTTTGGAGGATTTTTGAAACTGTTGGCAGGAGTGGGATTGGGCGGTAGTCCTCAGGTAGATAAGAATCTTTTTTTAATAGCATAACTAATGCAAGTTTTATAGCTTCTGGAAATTTGCCTCCCTTCACCGAACTTTTCACCAAAATCAACAAAGGACCAATCAACTCAGGATAACATAGCAGTTTTGTATACTTTCCATCGATAAGCGATAGGCTATATGTCATCCCAACCGGAAGCGATAGGCTATATGTCATCCCAACCTGTTGACTTTTAGTTTAGCATTAAATTAATTATTTGGAGAAGTTGTGTTTTGCTGATGTCGGAAAACTTGTTATAAAAAATTGGTTTTCATGGACATCAAGAGAATGGTGATTACTGTCCAAACAAAATTCTAAAAAATATAATCTACAGTAGTTAAGCTTATTTAAATTTGTGCTCGTTTCAGTCTGAAAAAGTGAAGTAGTTGCTGTTATAAGGGCGCAACCGACCTCTGGCATTGAACGAACCGTTGTTTATCAGTTTATCAACTGTCCCGACTATTCCAAGTTGTCTTTGTTGATGTCCTCATTTCCCTACATGTTATTAATTTTTATTGATATTAGTGTTATAATTCTGATTACATTCCTCCATTCCTCAAGAAATCGTATGGAAAATAAACATGCAATTCAACATAGATTTTCTAAATTATTTATTTTTGTAAGTTTATTTTACTGTATTTTACTACTGTAGTGTAATTATTTCCACTTTGAGCCTGGTATACCATCTATTCGTAACTTCTTAGTATTAGATTCCGTGCCGGAAACAAAGAACAAGAAGTCAACTCATTGTATTGACTATATGTATGTCAATACAATTGAGTTACCGTGTGCGGACGGGTCACCTTGAGTTTTCAGTCAGCTGTTTTAATTTGTTTACACAGTTATCAGTAATTCAACTGTCTGTGCGATTGTGCTGGCCATGCGAGTTTACTGATAACGTATTCTCAGGTATCCGGTCTTCTCAGAAGCGTTATTTGCCAACCACGTAGCGACTGTTTTTTTCCGAAGACTCGTTTGGATTTGACCCGTATGAAGTGTATTTAAGATTATTTTCGACGAGATCTTATTTTGAACAAACAGTTTTTTTCTTAATTTATAAATGAGATTCTTGGTTTCACATATTAATTAGAAGCCAAAATATAAATTATACTACATCATCCTTGTATACGCGACTGTACGACAATCATCTGAGTTTAAGGATTTCAGACTCTAGTCCCAAAATATTTTGAGTTTCTATCTGCTTCTCCCATTACGTCAAGTCCTGACCCCCCTCAACGGGTTAATCCAAATCATTGATTTATTACTCATTGAAAAATACCTTCAGGTTATATAGTAAGTACTTTTATATCACTTTTAGTTGTACCATAAAAGTCGAAAATATTGAATATTTTAAAATTTAATAAAATAGAATTATTTAGAAATCAAATTTCCTCACTGCTCACTCAGAATTTGTATATGTATTTTTCGTTCTTAAAAATGATTTTGGATAATCTGGTGAGGAAAGGACTTTTTAACGTTAACATTGGTCTTAAAGAGAGAAGCAGGTATACGCACGTGAAACATGTTCGGACCATAGAAGCAGGTATAGACACGTGAATCATGTTCGGACCATAGAAGCAGGTATAGACACGTGAAACATGTTCGGACCATAGAAGCAGGTATAGACACGTGAATCATGTTCGGACCATAGAAGCAGGTATAGACACGTGAAACATGTTCGGACCATAGAAGCAGGTATAGACACGTGAAACATGTTCGGACCATAGAAGCAGGTATAGACACGTGAAACATGTTCGGACCATAGAAGCAGGTATAGACACGTGAAACATGTTCGGACCATAGAAGCAGGTATAGACACGTGAGACATGTTCGGGCCATAGAAGCAGGTATAGACACGTGAAACATGTTCGGACCATAGAAGCAGGTATAGGGACGTGAAACATGTTCGGACCATAGAATCAAGAATCAAGAATCAAGAATCAAGAATACTTTATTGCCACACGACTATATAAATACAGCATTGACAATCGTCACAAATACAAACTTAAATAGCTAAAATAACAGACTGCTAAAATACATAATTCATTTCCAACTAAACATCCCTTCTTTCAGATATATAATCTTTAACACTGTAGTACTCTTTTTCAATCAAGTATTTTTGTAGTCTATATCTAAATTTTACAACATCCACCTGAGTTTTCAGGATTTGGGGGAGAACATTAAAAAGCTTAATGGCAGAATAGTAAGTTTGGTTTTGAAAGGAAGTTGTGTTGTGTCGGGGAATATGGATTAGGTTAGTGTTGCGGAAATTATATCTATTGGCAATGCGTTGAGGAAAAACGTGTTTGTTTTTAACCAGAAATGAAAGGCACTCTAAAATGTAAATCGATGGAAATGTCAGCAAGTTGTTTGCCGAAAACACACCTCTGCATGATGCGTATCGGTCCATACCATAAATCAGTCTTATGGATTTTTTCTGCAGTGAAAATATTTTCTTAGTTCTAGAAGACTCTGCTCCCCATATTGCGACCCCGTATGAAATATGAGGAAATAGGCAACCAAAATAAGCCGTCAGGAGAATTTCTCTGTTGGAGAATTGGGAGAGTCTTCGAAGAAGAAATATTCTACTATTAATTTTGCTTGAAACCTTTTCAATATGTTTGGAAAAGTCTAGTCGGGAGTCGATAATGACCCCTAGAAAATTTGTGACATAACAAGATTCAATGTCGTCCTCACCTATTGTTATTACTGCAGAATCTCCTGAATCCCTTAATCTAAAGTCTATAAAATTAGTTTTTCCAGGGTTAAAAACCAGATGATTGTCACTTAGCCACTGTAATAAAATACTACATTGTATAAAAGTTTTAAGCTCTAGATTCTCTCGGGAATCATCAACAACACTCAGAGAGGTATCGTCCGCAAACAAGCAAACATTGGCAGGGAATAATTTTTGAGGCATATCGTTTATAAACAAAAGAAAAAGAATTGGACCTAAGACAGTCCCCTGAGGAACACCAGCAGTTACTACAATCTCTTTGGATTTTTCGGAGCACAAGCAACCATTATTATCAATGAAAGATATTTCAACAGATTGTGTTCTCCCCTTGACAAATGCTGAAATCCAATCAAAAGCTTTACCTCTAATACCAAAATATTTCAATTTTTCAAGCAACAATTTATGGTTAACCATATCAAAAGCCTTACGAAGGTCAAAAAATATTCCGAACACATTCTTATGGTCATCCAAGGCTCTAGAGATATTGGAAATAAAGCTGAATAGAACATCGGTTGTGGAATTATTTTTCCTAAAACCAAATTGTTGTGAAAATTGAGAATTATTAATTGTTAAAAATTTATAGAGACGATCAAGATATATTTTTTCAAAAATCTTAGAAAAACTTGAAGTGATAGAAATTGGCCTGTAGTTGTCTTTTTTAAACACATCACCCTTCTTAAATACAGGTTTCACAATAGCTGATTTTAGAGAATGTGAAAATTCACCTTCGTTAAAGGAGGCATTCACTAGATGACTTAGTGGGTGTGCAATGAACTCAGCAACTCAGAAGCAGGTAGAAGCAGGTATAGACACGTGAAACATGTTCGGACCATAGAAGCAGGTATAGGCACGTGAAACATATTTGGACCATAGAAGCAGGTATAGACACGTGAAACATGTTCGGACCATAGTCCCCTCTTAATTAAATATGGATGATTAAAATTAAACTAGTTGAAAGAACGTTGTGCTAAACCTAACTAGTTGTACCAAACAAACTCAAATATTTCATATTTGTAATTTTTCTGAAATATTATTGTTTATATTATTAAAATAATTTGGTTTTTGTTTGGCGATTTCGGACTTCAGAACTGTTGTTTTTATACTATTTTTGCCAAGCAAAAGCCCTTACCCCTAGTTATCTTACCTTAGATGTGTTTTTGGGGGGTTCAAAAACATTCGCCTTCAAGGCTTCACCCGATGCGATGGGCTTTCAATGTTCCAATGCCAATATAATAAAGTTACTTTATTTATAGTTATTCGCTGGTATTGATGTAACATTTTTAGAATATCTGGTCATACGATCGGAGAACGGAACACCATAGCCTATAGTTATCTATTATATAAATAACTATTATATAATATTCTCTTATATTATATTATGTTATTACATTATATTATTCTATGTATATACTATTCTCCTCACTGAAAATGCTAGAATATGATCAATAATGTCGGGTGATCCATCGAGGAGGAGCGGGACTTATACTTTAACATTTAATTATTATCATAGACGTAACGGGTAGAAGCACTAAATCTGTCTTGACTTGACCCCCTCTAGGATATTTAAATGAATAACCCGTACGTCATTTAAAATAAAATATCTTTATAGCCAGGCTTCCCTCAGATGTCAGGGAAAGTCAGGGAGTCAGGGAAGCTTTTATAAAAAGACCAAAGTCAGGGAAAACTTGGATAAAGTATTAAAAGCGTTCGTTTAAACAAATGTATATTGCAATATTGTATTCGAATTTTTGTATCTGTATCAGTAGTTTTCATAAGGAAGCTTTTTGAGGGTATAGTTTTCTGCGGTTTGCTATTTTGAGGTAGTTTTCCGCGAATTTCTATTTCAGGGTAGTTTTATGGGGATAGGTATACTGTGGTCGCACTTTAGGGTAAGTGAGTAAAGTCTTATAGGTGTTAACGTGATATCAGCCCAATCAAATATTAATGAATTTCACAGATTTGCAGACGTCCATAAGAATAAGCTGCAAACGGCTTTATGTCCTATTCCTTTCGTGACCTCAATGACGTTGGAGTTTATTCTCGGGGGTCTGTGGGTCTCAAAAAAATTGGTTTGCACATAGAGAGGGTAAAGCATTGAAAATTCAGGGTTGAACAAAATAAATTTCTTTATACTGTAATACGTAGGTATTCTAAATTGCTTTGTTCCAGTTACCACTATCGTTTTTGTATGAATTTAATTTTAAAATGTAAAACCACATAAACATCAAACACATTCAATGAATAAATAGAAGGACAAACTATTTTAGGCCTAATTATTTCAAAATGCGTGCAGTTATAACATTTAAAATTTACTGATGGCAAAAAAGTTATTTTTCATTATAAGACTCAAAGATCGGTATGATGATAAAAATAGGGTGTTGTTATTTAGGTTTAATCATTGCAGTTTTAGGGGTTCGGTTCTGAAGAGAACAAACATCCGATTCACGGATGCGTGGTTCACATGAATCTTGTTGAGATTTTCTCGTGTAGTTTAGAAGGGCATGAGAAGGGCTCCACGCAGATGAGAGAGTAAGTTGACAGAAAGGGGAGATGAGAGCAATGCATTGTTCAGAAAATGCGTAACTCCGATAGGCATTACTCCGAAAATATTTTCGGAACAGCATTTCGGAATACTGCTTTCGGAGCTGTGCATTTTCGGAGCAGTGCATTTTCGGAGCAATGCTTTTCGGAGTAACAAATGGTCGGTTTTCGGAGTACTACCTTTCGGAGTTATGCATTTTTGGAACAATGCCACACACCTGATTTTATCGCTCCGAAATGCACTGCTCCGAAAAGCACTGCTCCGAAATGAACTACTCCGAAAGGCCATGTATCGAAACAATTTTCATGGTTCGGCATAACCCGTCCCTCCCCTCTTGGACGAGTTTCGTACAATCGGCGGTGTTTTGTATGCTTGTGTAGTCCAGGTCTCGCGGAAGCAATCCACCGCTGATTGTCAGCATCATGTAGTCCGTCGCATTTCGGCACGGATAATCGGCGGCGTTTTGTACGCTCGTGTAGTCCAAGCTTTAATGTAATAACAGCTTAAATTATCATAACTTTATTCCCCATGATAATTTTATGAAAAAAAACATAACTTTTAGGGCGGCTCAGGTCCTTAAAGATTATAAAAATAAATACCTTTATGCACAACTAATAATAAGAAAACATATTTTGATAGGACTACCTCAATTGTCACAATCGGTTCAGAATTAACGGAGGCATTCTCTTAAAAAAAAAAACTATTAATATGTAAGATTATTTGTTTGCTAAATAAGTAACACACACACACACACACATAAGTAAGCACAGTAATGTTATAGGTTAATTTAAGCAATTAGGTATTTATTGGTACCTACATCAATAAGCCAATTTAGGACTCATTATGTATATGTCGAAGGTCCTGCGTTAGTCGTGGTAGAGCAAGTTAGTCTCTTTTCATTCCAATGCCGCCATTTCAAATCTTCCTGACCACTTTTACCCCTCCAAATGAAAATGTACCGCAAATACATAACTCCGAAAAACACTACTCCAAAATGCACTGCTCCGAAAGCGTTACTCCGAAAGGCATTACTCGGAAAACATTTTCGGAACAGAGAATTTCGGAACACTGCTTTCGTAGTAGTAAATTTTCGGATTAATGCTTTTCAGAGTTATGCATTTCGGACCAATGCCTTTTAAATTACCTATTTATTTCGGAGTATTGCCTTTCGGAGCTGTGCATTTTCAGAACAATGCCGCGCACCGAGGGGGAGATGGTCGAGAGAGTAATTTATGAGTGGGAGGGGTGGTTGGTGCCCGGTTTGTGTATGGCATGGCAGCCGATGAAGGGTTGGTGCCGTATTCGTTACCCTGCTTTCTGTTGGCCCTGGGGCGAGCGGAGATGTGGGGCTTAGCCCCATATGTCTTGTTGCAGCGCGCGATATTTATTTTTAAAATAATTCAACTGTTACACCGTTTTGAATATTTCAACAGGATCTAGGGCCCCTCCAGAGATTAAAGGTTCCGGTCACAAAACATTTCGCGTTTCTACCTGATGGATATCCCATAAGGCAAATGTTAACTTTCAAAGGCCGTACCTCCTTAACCGATTATCCGAAATTGTTATTTATTGGCTCATTTTAAAGAGCATAAAAATTCCTACTCTCGGGTCAAAAAGTAGGCCTATAGACACTCGAGTTTGAGCTTATGCTGCAACGTAACCAGGATACTTATAAAAAAACAAGTAACATCAAAATGTTACAAATTTAATTCTGCGTTTATTCGTGTTATTATTATATTTTTTGTGCGATTTCAACTAAGTCTTTCAGCGGGTTGAATGAAAATAGTACAGGTTTTTTTGGCGTTTTTCAGACAATGGCTGACTTTCAAATTGTATAACATAGAAACTACTTATCTAATCGTCATCAAACTATGATAGCTTTTAGAACATATACTTGTATAGCATATTTGTAAATTTCAGAATTTTTACTTTATTAATAAAATATGTTTGGATTTTCTAAAAGTATTTTATTTTAGGATCGGATGAAGATAGAAACATCAATGAAAGCTTGAATTTTAGCTCTTAAAAGATGCAACTACAACAACAAGCCATACATTAGCTATGTGGTTTTGAATAAATTAAATATATGTACTGTAACACGAATAAACGCAGAATTAAATTTGTAAAATGTTGATGTCACTTGTTTTTTGTAAGTCTACTGGTTACGTTGCAGCATAAGCTCAAACTCAAGTGTCTATACTTTTTGACCCGAGAGTAGGGATTTCGGGGATTCGAGTTTTAATATCACAAATAGTTAACTCATAAAAAAATCGCAAATATTAATATACTGATACATTACTAAAGCGATTATTATTTGTGATATCAATATTTTGCTCACTGAAATCGCTAGTTATTTTTATGCTCTACAAAATGAGGCATAAATCAACATGTTAGGATAATGCGTTGAGGAGGGACGGGATTTAAAAGTTAATATTACTGAATTAATTATGTTATAAGGCCACTCCTCCCGTAATTGGCCTTACATGAGAAGCAGGTGAGTGGAGCTCCATAAATGCAGTATAACATGAGCAGTCAGTAAGAAAACTAATAAAAACGGTATTCAACAGCGGAAACTGTGACAAATAACAGATAATTCTACAACAATAAATTGGATTAATAACACAATAAATCACGAAAGATTTAAGCTAATATCTTGGGATGCGAATGTACAACATTTTGATAAAATTGGTTATCTAACAAAAGTAGCAATAATGGTTGGCTAAGAGAAAAATAAAATAAAATAACAGCAAAAAGCGAAAAACAGTTATAATGAGCTACCTTATCTTCTTTTATATTTAAAATGATTAATATCAAGTGTAAAAAATTAATAAATTATAAAAAACAACAATAATAAACATCGAATGTAATACAATGGGGAAAGTCCCCAGTGCAGTTGAAGAAAGTTTGATCCAACATTCTTTCTTTACTTTACCTGTTAACGCATAAACACAAATTTGTATATAAAGGAACTGACAAAAGAAGTTAACTGGATGTGATAAAATTAAACAAATATTACAGTAGCCTCTAGCCTCCTTCATAAATTCATGTATTAGTTGATGGACTATACAGAACTTATTTTATTACCACTGTAATAAAAATAATATTCAATAAATACTATTTTATACTTTTTTAAATCTATTTCAAACTTAACTCAGTAATTTCAGTAATTTAACTCAGTAACTCAGTAACTTATAACAGTAATTTCGTAAATTACTGTAATAATAAAATCTTGTCTCACATTTGCAAACCTCTGTCAGAAATGTCCCTGTATTTGAAGCCTTATGCCATTGATTTTTAGGGTTGCAATCAAAACCAATTAAGAAACGGTAAATTGCAGGGCTATTAGTTAATGATTCTGCCAAATAAAACTATACAATCTGAACTTAAATAGATTGCTACAGATATTTTTACAAAATCTGAGCAAGATATTGTAAATATCACTCCATTGTACATTGTATAGGGAGATACTGCAGCGGGAACTCTAAACCGTATTCTGCTCCTTCAAAAGAGATCTATATGACTTAGAAAAGGCCTCGATTGGAGTGAAAATTGAAGGGAACCATTCACGCAACTAAAAATTGTGACAGTCGTTGCACTTTACATCAGGTAGGTGATTCTATAAGGACGGGAAACCGTTACAAAAAGGAACAGACATCCCTGTCATAACACCAGACATGCATCCAGGTATAATAATCAGCTACCACTACACCACAGCACATTGAACGAGAAGCCAACATTTATCAGCAGGAAACTCCATAATCTGCTTCCTGAAGACATGAGAAGTCAAAGAGGGGGAAAACTGAAGACAGCCCTTAAGGCGGCCACACACTATCGGACTTTTGCCCGAGCCAGACATCGAACAAGACATCGGACCGAGCAGGGAGCAGGGAGTAGGGCACAAATTCACTTCGAACTTCATCCCGATCAAGACCCCGAACAAGACATTGGATCGGACAGATTGAGCGCGAAAACACCGAGCGGGGTAAAAACGGTGGGGACCATTTTAGTTGCCGCTGTGCAGGTCGGCCATGTACTTGTGGGGTTTAGGGGATGCAGGTAGGGTGGTAGGGGGCTGGGGTTATGTAGTAGAGATTAATTTGTAGTTGCATATGAATTCATTTTACTAACATTATTCATTTTATTTAGGTTAAACTAGTTTAGCAGATTTATCTGTTAACAAATCAAATATCTATCACTGTTTCTTGCAAAAGCAGTAGGCCTGGATATTATTAATATGTAGGAGGATTGTAACAACAATAAGGTGGTTGTAATAATTTAGTAAATCAAAAAGTAATGCAACATGTAATTTATTACAAATGGAATATAGTAAAAAGTATATATATAAATTAATGCAATAAAATAACACATAACAAATACCATAACTTTGTAACGTTTAAACTGTTACAAAAAAAGTTATTCACATAAAAAAGAATTATGGTTACACTCTAGTGTGTCTCAAAGTTGCCCTATAAGTTGTTTGCTGCCAATTTGAACTGCTTGGTTTTATGAGAAATTAAAATACACAAGAGATACATGTAATTTTACATTTTGAGGTTTGTATGCGCTTCCCTTCATTTCAACAATTAAGTCTTACTACCTTTAATTTATAAAAAAAAACACCAACAGTGTAGTAGGGTTAATATTTATTTCAAGTAAGTCCGGTTAAAATTATATAACAACTGTCTGGATAAAATCTAAGTTTGTGATTACATGACTTAAATATTAAAAAAACATTTAAATCTGAATTAAAGAGAATATAAATTAATAATACATATAATTCAACTATGAATATTAAATAATATAAGTTGATGAACTTTAAAATAGTAAATAGTAATAGGCTCGTGACGGCGCTCGGGACGGCGCTCGGAGCAGCGTGGAGGTGCCACACACTATCGAACCCCGAACCAGACCTCGAACAAGACATCGGACCGATCTTTCTTTGATCTTTCGTCAAAAAACCGCCTCGAGAGCGCTCGATGCTCGGTTCGATGTCTTGTTCGATGTCTGGTTCGGAGGCCCCACAAACTACCGGATTTTCTCCCTTCGAAGCCAAATCCGCTCGGTTCGATGTCTTGTTCGATGTCTGGTTCGGGCAAAAGTCCGATAGTGTGTGGCCGTCTTTAGCAACTGGTCGGTGAAGAACCCCTTCTACTCCCAGGACGAGTTCCTACGATGGAGAGACATCCTTACATCGAGGTTCCATTGCACTGATTGCAAACTGGAGTTTTGAACCTGAATTGACGCCATTACAAATCTTGATGTTATATAAATAAAGAGTTTTTGATTTTGTACACGACACCTAGTTTACGGCAAGATCAGTATGGATATCTGAAATCCATTTTAAACGTATGACAATTTTGTCCGGAGAAGCGTCCAGAATTGTAAATGACCGGACTTCGGATAAGATCAATTCATCACATGAAATAGTGTGTGAAAATTACGATTTTAAAAATGAAAAAGCCTATTATAGAGTATTCAATGTAGGCGAATGATGATCTAAGTTCAATATTTTAGACGACTTGGGCCACGGTTGAATATACCAGAGATTCTAATCAGTTATTATGTTATTTCCCATGGTATGTTATAAACAAACGATGTATAAGCAATTTAAACAAACACTTAATATTTCTTTGTAATCACGATTGTATTTTTAAAGTTTAAATTATATTTAAATTTGAATTCTTACTTTAAAAGTTTAAATTATTATAACAGTTGGTAACTACCCGCTCCACAAACCGACTAAAGCGATAGTTTTGCTTAAAATGTGACGTAGTAAGTCGAACAAATATCGAAAAAAAGGTAATGACTTTGAATGTTACCGAGGACCATCAGGAAAGATAAGACGAATTAGAATAAATGTCCATGGAATTTCCACCCACATAAGTTTTATAAATTCTGAGAAATAAATTACTGTAATAATCGAATCTTGTATCACATTTGCAAACCTCTGTCAGAAATGTCCTGTTTGATTATTTACAATTTCGTTTTTAAGTATCGTTAGCTAAAGGTTGATTTTTTAATGAACCCACATTTACCTTAAAAACTGTTATAATAGTTACTATACAATAGATATTAACTTTTTATTGCTTTACTAACATAGTAGTTTTTCTTGTCACAAACTAATAATATTTAAATAGTATAATAATAGAGTGTTTTTTTGGCTTGTCTAGCCAGTGGAGTTTAATGTAGTTATAGAACAACGGTTGAAACTTCTCAAATTAATGTGACAGTTGTGTCATTCTTTCAAATAAATCATCAATCAAATGTTTAATAAATCAAGGTTGAAGGCCTTTATAGTTTTTGAGACATAGGGTTTTCAATTTTATAGCATCGGCGGAATTAATCAAAATATTTGCAAACCGGGACTGATAATACCGATAAATAAGTAATATCAACCGCTAGCAATTTATTTCAACACATTTTTAGATTAATATCGCACAACAAATATAATCAGATCCTTACCTTGAAGCTAGTGTTCCAGTGGGTCTGGCGATGAGAGAGCAAGCTGTTGCGTTATCACTGGACAATGGCAGGTGCACAAATGCGCTGAAAGGTGACTTCATCGGGCGAGCCTGAGGGGCAAGGGACCCGCGCTGCTGCTGCGTCCGCAGTTTTATCGTTTTTAAAAGATTTTAGTTTTCATTGGAAATTTTATAGTTTAGATGGATATACAATTATTTTTACCTGATCTTCTCATAAGAGATCGCCTCCTCTGCTGAAGGAGGATGCTTCCAAAATCAGTGATTTATGTTTCGTTTTAAAGAGAACAAATATCTATTCCAGAAAAAGATTTCAAAGTCAAAAATATTAATCTTTCAATAAAATTCCAAAATATTCAAGGTTTGAGATTTTGTATCAAATAACTATTGTCAATGTTTTACTTCAAAATTCTGCTCACAAAATTGAAAAAAGATTATTGTTATATGAACCAGAATATGGTATGTGGAACAATAAATTATTGTAAATATGGTCCCAGCAAAGTGTTTGTAGCAGCTACAATCCTGTTATTGTCAATATTTTATTGTAGCGTGCAACAGAAATTATTGCAAATATTACAATAATGAAATTGGAGCCCAAGCAATCAATACATCTTGATGTCAGAGCAATAATTATTGTCAATAATATTAAACATTATGAGAATCGTTACTAGAGTTTATAGTATTTATAACAATAACACTTATTTTTACTTTTACAATAAGTTATTGCTGCAGCTATAAGTTCGGTTGACTCTCCTCTCAGAATGTATAGTAGCTATGGCAAGCCCTTTTTTTATTACTACAATAAGTTGTTTTTGTGGTTAATACAGTGGAATGGTTACGGAAAACCCTACTGTTTAACGAACATAACCTGAAAACTAACCAAAATCAGTTATATAAAATTGCTTACATGAGAGCTGCAGAAGTATGGGGTTAATTAGACCACCGTTCGCTTGGCTTTAATAATAATTTTGATAATATTTATTGTGATTATTTAAGGCTTACTAACTTAGTCTCAGTCTCTTTGTTACTTTTATCTTGTTAATGTCCAACTTAGGCTATTGAAAGCCTAAATAAGATTCTGAATTCATGTTGAAACTGCTGGATTTTACTTGATAATACTTTACTGGATAATACTATACCTGTAGTAGTGATGAATGGAGTCTCCGAGGGCAGGAGGGACAGGAGGGCCACCCCCCCCCCCGAGCCCCCCCCCTCGCGAATTTTTTTTTTGCGAATTTTTTTTTTTTGCGAATTTTTTTTTTTGCGAATTTTTTTTTTTTTTTGCGAATATTAACCTAACCTAACCTAACCTAACCTAACCTAACCTAACCTAACCTAACCTAACCTAACCTAACCTAACCTAACCTAACGTAACGTAACCTAACCTAACCTAACCTAACCTAACCTAACCTAACCTAACCTAACCTAACCTAACGTAACGTAACCTAACCTAACCTAACCTAACCTAACCTAACCTCGGATTTGAATTCTGATTGCAGATTCTTGTTCGTCTAGTCAAGCCGAGAAATTTGCATACCCACAATGTACATTTGGACGATGTAGGGGGGGGGGGCTATCTCGGTTACCATAAGTCGGATTTGAATTCTGATTGTAGATTCTTGTTCGTCTAGTCGAGCCGAGAAATTTGCATACCCACAAAGTACATTTGGACGATGTAGGGGGGGGGCTATCTTGGTTACCATAAGTCGGATTTGAATTCTGATTGCAGATTCTAGTTCCTCTAGTCGAGCCGAGAAATTTGCATACCCACAAAGTACATTTGGACGATGTAGGGGGGGGGCGGGCTATATCGGTTACCATAAGTCGGATTTGAATTCTGATTGCAGATTCTTGTTCGTCTAGTCGAGCCGAGTCATTTGAGTACCCACATCGTACACTTTGGATGATGTTTACAAAAAAGGGGCCCGCACCACACTTTTGACCTTTTTTTTTTGCATTTTTGGAATCTCCTCGTCAAGCCGAGTATTCTCAGTACCCACATGACATACTTTGGATAATTAATACAAGAGTTGAACAGGGTAACGCTACAACCAACAGACCTAGCCCATCAGCGCTTGCGGTCAATTGAACTACCAGTGAATGCAAATTTTAAAGAGAATATAATTGCAATGCTTTGAACATATACTGCAAAGGGGGGTGTATCGATACACCCCCCTTCAAGTACTCTGCACCTAGGCAGCTGTTCGCACAACCGACTGACGCGTCCAGTCTACTGTCTGGGAATGCGGATGTTGTAATTTGATACCTCGACTGGAGGGTGCAGGTGTTCACACAAAAAACCGACAAGTCGAGACCTGTCTGGGAATGCGGATGCTGTAATTTGATACCTCGACGGGAAGACGGCTGACCCTTCTAGGAACCCATAATTATAGACCACCCGCGTCGAATTCCATTAGAGCAGGGTGGTCTTTACCCCAGACAGCGGTTGAGAGTTTTTGCCCCGACCTTCTCCGAAATCCATTAGTGGGGATAGTCACCCCACATCACCAGCCCTCCTTCAGTTCAGTTCGAGAGTTCAGTGCGTGAAGACGTGTTAGTCCGATCCTGTTCCGTTCTACGCGATTTGTGTTAGTTGCTGATTATCATCATTTGCGATTTGCGATTTGCGTAAAGCACCTTTGAACTATTTAAAACGTTCGTGTTGTGCTGTATTGTTTGTGATTATTAAAACTTATAATCCATATTAAAGATGAACGCCACACACGTTTGTAACATTTGTGGTTGTATTTATGTGCGTAGAAACAATTTGGTGCAACACCACATCAGATTCCACGGCTTGAGACCACAACTACCACCACCAACACCAACGCAGCAAGGTACGTTTTTTGCGTTGCATTATTGTTTTAATCAGACCTAAATGTTAGTAATATAGGAATACGTTATGCAATATAACCGCAGAGAGAGATTTTGAAAGTACTCTAAACAAAGGTAGGTGTTAAACATACTTCACAATCTAATCGTTTTGTGCGTTTGCAGATGGAGTAGCTGCATGTCGAGCCACATTCGTAGACCGGGGAGCTTTAGAGCGTCACATGGAAGCGAACCACCGAGTCATTCCACCCCGGGAGGTGATTGATGCTCCGCAGACGACTGCCGATGTCAATCAACACTCCGTTGAAGGTGAGAATCCACATTAAAATAACTTTTTCCCCTTGAAACTAATTACCTTTTTTATAATTATTTAACTAGGTACATGAAGAAGAATGAGACCGTGACAACTGGTGTACTATTGATTTAATTGCTAGGGGGGAGATTTTCGCTCCCCCTAACACATAATGGGTTAGGGGGAGATTTTCGCTCCCCCATACGTCAGGAATTGTTGAAGACTAGAACAAGAATGAGACCGTGACAACTGGTGTTCTGTTGATTTAATTACTAGGGGGAGATTTTCGCTCCCCCTAAAACATAATGCTTCTTTAGGGTTGGCGCAGCTCAATATTGCAGCTACATCCTTAGCCTTGAACCCCGAATCATGAATGTAGACAAACAGTACAGAAGATTACATTCCCTGTTTGAAAATTGATATTTTTAATTAACAACTACATTTTGAAATGTGATTCTCGAGAGAGGGGAATTTGTATCTTTAGCAATCCTCATCTGTTTTTTATTTTTATTTTCAGATGAAGGACCGGGTCCTGGCCGCCACACCTGCCATGAATGCGGTCGCCGTTTCCGTCGTGAAATACACCTGCGTCGACATGTGGATTCGGTACACAGCAGAGTCCGCAGGTTCATATGCGGCACATGCGGCGTCGAATTCAAGAGGGAAGACAACCTGCGTCGACACACCATGCAATTTCACGGTGATGGTCAAGAACGGAGATTCCCTTGCGCATACTGCGACCGGGATTTCAACACGGGGTTCAACAAGGACCATCATGAGCGGTTCTCTTGCCCGATCATGAAGGACCTGATCCTGAACCGAGTGGCTATGGTACAGGACGAACCCCAGCCAGGACCCAGCACGGAGCCACAACCTGGAACGAGCACACACCAACAACCCGATGATGTTGAGATGACTGGAGCAGGACAGTCAAGCCCCGTATTCTCACTCATTCAACGGGGTTTTCGCAACCGCCTCCTAACTTACCGTCTGCAGCGACCGATGGAGAATCTCGTCACAATCGGAGAAGTGATGGCGCTGTTGATTATGAGCCTTACGGAGTTGCTTGAGAACACCTTGGCGAAACACCGCAGCATTAAGGTCAACTTGAAGCTGGAGTGTGAATTCCAAAATATTCACAACAACACCTGCCTGCGCAACTTCAAAACGAAGATGACTCCGTTGACGACGACCTCGGACCTGAACCAGTACATCACAACAGCTTTTGCGAAGCTTATCAGAGAGAAGGCTGAGTGTGATCATATCGGCTCCGGGTGGACATACCTTCGCGTTCGTGATTTGGAGGTCGGTATTAACGAATACACTCCTCTAGGTGAAGATGGTCGAGCTTGGCTCCCACTGCCTATGTCTCTGGAGAACACCCAAGCAGTCGTCAACGTATCGAACGCCGATGAGCGGTGTTTTATGTATGCAGTCCTGGGAAAGTTTGTTCAAGAGAACCCTAAAAGACCGGCATCGTACACCGACGACATCATCGCCCGATACGATTGGACCGGCCTTCAGTTCCCCGTTGCTCTGAAGAGTATCAAGGCGTTTGAGCGGACAAACAACATCAGTATCAACGTCTATGGTATTGATCACACGTGCGTGGGTCAGAAACCTGACGGACGACCAAAGTACCAGGACACCGTCTTTCCCTTGAAGATTTGTAGGCAGGAGCGTGAAGACCATTGTGACATTTTGTACGTGACAACGGACGGTGATAGTCACTACGCCTACATCAAAGACCTTGGCCGACTGATCCGTCCCCAGCTTACAGCACATAAGGGTAGGATATTCATCTGTAAGCGGTGCTTCGCGCACTTTGACAACCGTCCGAACAAGCTCGGTCTGACGGGTGCACAGCGTCTGGAGGAGCACAGGCGATACTGCTCCGCTTCGGCCCCTATTCGCATGGATACGCCGAAAAAGACAGAAATCAAATTCAGCCATCCAGAGTTCACCCGACGCGAGCGTTTCACCATCTACGCGGACTTTGAGTGTGCTCTACTGCCGACCGCGGAGATGGATGAACAAGTCGACGAACCGCACGGAGGAGTAGCCACCCACATCCACATCCCATACGCCTTTGCGTACCAGATCATCGACTCGTACGGACTTGAGGAGTTTGAGCCTCGAGTCTACTTCGGGGATGATGCGTCAAAGACATTTATGGAGATGTTGAAAACTGATGTTGAGCGATTGTGGAACTTCCTGTACGAAGCAAGAAATCTGCGCCCTGTCCTGACCCCAGCCGAAACGATGCAGTACAACTCGACAGCGAATTGCTACCTCTGCGGATCGACATTTTCAAGCGAAGACCCAAAGGTTCGTGATCACAACCACGCGCCGCCCTACGAGTTCCGTGGCGCTGCGCACAGATCATGTAACCTACGCTACAGGGAGCAGCGAGTAGTCAACTGCTACTTCCACAACCTCTCCAACTACGACGCTCACTTCATAGTGCGGGAGTTGGCGGTCGACCCTGGTGATGTTGAGGTGTTGGCTCACACGGAAGAGCGGTACATCGCTTTCACGAAGCGGTTCCTGTTCGACCGAACAGCGACACCGGTTGGGATGCCAGGGCGTGGAAAAAGGCAGCTAGGATTCAGAGTCAGGTTCCTAGACACCTACAGGTTCCTGGCTTTGAGCCTCGCCAGCCTCGCAGCCGCACTTCCACCAACTCAACTCTTGGAGACGAGGAAGAGATTCCCCGAAGACCACCTCTTCGATCTAGTCCGTAGGAAAGGCGTGTTCCCGTACAACTTTGTAACGTCGAACGCCGTATTGGAAGATACTACGGAACTGCCTCTGCAGCGAGATTTTCACAACGACCTGACCCTGGAGGACATCACGGATGCAGACTACGAGCATGCTTGCAACGTGTGGGAAACCTTCGGTTGTAGGAACCTCAAGGACTACGCCGAGAAGTACCTGCGCTGTGACATTGCGCTGTTGACTGACGTCTTTGAACGCTTCAGGGACACGTCGATGGCTGAATACGAACTAGACCCTGCGCACTACTACACCCTACCGTCATACGCCTGGGATGTTATGTTAAGGACCTGTCGAGTGGAGCTTGATACGATACAGGACTTTGACATGTACCTCTTCTTCGATCAAGGCATCAGAGGAGGTATTTCCCAGGCGATCACCAGACACGCCAAGGCCAACCATGATGGATGTCGCCCTGAAGATCGACGACCTGAAGAGCCAACGAATCACCTGCTATACTTGGACGCCAACAACCTTTACGGTTGGGCCATGTCCCAGTGTCTTCCACAGGGAGACTTCCAATGGCTCAGCCGCGAGGAGATCGCGTCTCTGGATATTGCATCGTTGGACCCCGAAGGACCCACGGGCTATGTCTTGGAAGTTGACCTTCGCTACCCCGCCCACCTGCACGACCTTCACAAGGATCTCCCGTACTGCTGCGAGACCAAACGTCCGCCAGGAGGGAAATTCAAGAAGCTCGTTACGACTCTGGATGACAAGAAGAACTACATCTGCCATTACAGAATCTTGCAACAGGCGCTGGAAAACGGACTGGAGCTTGCGAACGTGCATCGCGTCATCTCGTTCCGACAGTCTCGGTGGTTAGAGAGCTACATCCTAATGAACACCGAACTGAGGAAGAAGGCCAAGACCAAGTTTGAGCAAGACTTTTTTAAGCTTATGAACAATGCGGTCTTTGGCAAGACGATCGAGAATGTTCGCAAGCGAATGAACTCTAAGCTGGTGTGTACGCCGGAGATGTTCAGGAAGTACGTGGCCAAGTCAAACTTCCTGGACCGAACCTACTTCAACGATGACGTCGCCATTGTACACATGTCGAAAGTCAATATAGTCCTGGACAAACCGCTGTACGTCGGAATGTGTGTCCTCGATCTGAGCAAGTGGCTCATGTACGACTTCCTTCGGAAGATGAAGAACCGCTACGGTGATCGTCTGAAGGTTGACTACATGGACACTGACAGCTTCGTGTTCGACGTCCAGACTGAAGATGTTTATAAGGACATGTTGGAGCATCTGGACGATTTTGACACCAGTGCGTACCCCCGAAACCATCCCTGCTACAGCCCCATAAACGCAAAAGTCATCGGAAAGTTCAAGGATGAAGCAAACGGACTTCCTCTGCTCGAGTACCTCGGTCTTCGCTCGAAACTTTATTTCATGGACATTGTCGAGTTCGAGGAGAGGACCGAAGATGACGAGTTGCAGGTCATGACGGTGAAACGCGCCAAGGGAGTCGCTAGAGGTGTTGTAAAACACAATTTAACCTCTGACGACTATCGGGAATGTCTCTTCAATGGCGTGTTGAAGAGAACCATCAACACCAGGTTCCAGTCCCGAAACCACCGCGTCTTCACAGTTCAAGTCGACAAGCTATCCTTGAACTGTAACGATGACAAACGCTACATCCTTCCGGACGGTGTAAATACACTGCCTTGGGGGCATATTGACGTTCCACCTCAGCCCGAAGACATCCCTCAAGACGATGAAGAGGCGGAGGATGAGGAGCGTTGAGTGGTTGTGTCATATTACCAAAGACCCTGACTTGACTTGTAAATTATTTTGAAAAATCTAGTCATTAGTTTGTATCGAGTCTCGTAAAACTTAGAAATGTGCTCTTTTGTTCTAGTCGTTAGTTTGTGTCGAGTCTCGTTTTTGCTAGCCAAACACAAATGTTCAGGAGCACATACTCGATGTAAAATATATATATATAAGGTGTGTAAATAAATAGCCAATATGTTCGTATATACATTCGTCTTTTTTTTTTCTCCCCTCACATAGTCTTAAGATTCAAAAGTAAACTACCAATTCAAATGTCTGACTACTTGCTAAAAGTGTAATTGCTAAAGGAGGCGAGGATATGAATGTTACTTTACAATCATTGCATGATAGGTATGTCCAAAATTGGGTCAGACCTAGTGTTTTCACCAACACGCAAGGGGGGTGAAAGGGGGGTGTATCGATACACCCCCCTTTGCAGTATGTGTTCAAAGCATTACATTCATCTTTTACCTCAAAATTTGCATTCAATATCTGTTTTGCTCGTTCAATATGTGTCTGTCTGACTAATTGCTAAAAGTAAATACTAAAGGAGGCGAGGATGGGAAATAATAAGAATGTTTCTTTTTTATTCTGAGTACACAACTAGTTTATTGATAAAAAACAAATGCAAAATTTCAAAATTCAATTGGTATACATTTGTGCAAAGAGTCTTCTGATCAGTGCATCGTTGTGGCCGGCAGAAGAGTGTTCAAAGAGCTGCACAAAGTCCTTCATCTTCATGCCGTAGTGGGTGCGGCAGTACAGGAATACAAGGCAGTATTGACCGCAGACCAGAGTGTTGTCACTTTGAAGGCGATGTTCGTTGTACAGGTAGCGACGAGCGTTGCGTCTCAGGAATCCTTGGTAGAATTGAAGATGTGGCGGTTGACCGTAGCTGTCAAAGAATTCAATTATTCCTCCACCTTTGTTAAGGTAGAAAGCGACCCAGTGAGTGCCGTCTTCATTGTGTGGATCAGTGTTCACAATCATAGCAGTAGATGGTGAAATATAATGGGGCAATTGATCCGCAGCGTAGACACCAACATTCTGTACGGGCAGTTTAGCCATACACTTTTGTATCTCTAAGGTATTCATTCTACTGTGTTGACGCCACAGTCAGTAGTAGGAGTAGTAGTGCTAGTAGCAAAACAAAAGCAGGAACTGGTATCACTCTCACCATCGTCAGCGTAATCATCAGCGTCAGCGATATTTGTACTTAGATGTAACCAACTGCGTAATGTGATGCAATTGGCTAGAGCGCATCGTGTGTGAGCTGTTCTGTGGTGGCGACATCGCACTGCGTTTGTTGATAGTAGACTGTTGATTGACGATAGTGATCCGCAGCCAATATCGTTGATATCCATGACATTAGTAGTACAGTGATCCGTGATGAAATTGTATCGTACAAACTCCTTTTTCTCAGCACCTTTGACGTAGACAATCGGTCGTTTGGCGATACATGCACGTAACTTTTCCTCTAGCACATGATACCAGATATCACCTTGGTCCCATTCCAATCCGTGACAGTGTTTTGTGAGCCAATAGCTTTCACGCAGTTTCTCTTGTGATAGGAAATCTCGACTGAATGGTGATTTAGCGATATGATGCATTAGCAGTGTTCCACTGACCAATTCCAAGACGCACACTTCCTTCAGAATGTAGTCATTTGCGTTGTCCTTGAAACATTGAAAATCCACAATAATTGGAGATGCTAAATTTTTACGCGGTACTCTGCATAAACGATCCATCTTGTGCGAGTGTTGGTTGTTGACTGAGGAGGAGGAGGACGATGACGCCGCTGCCGACGATCTAACCACCAAAGTCCGCAGGCACGTTGCGATGACGATCGATTTCTATGACGTTGTCAAACTCTGCGTATACCAGACAGTTGACAGTCTCTGTGAGCCCCGTGTCGAAAGCAATCTCCATACGCACACTACCGTTACGCACTAGGTTCCAATGAGTCGTGTCGCTTGCTGACATATCAGGTGTTAGATCGAATGCCATCAGACAGTATCCATCGTCGTAATCGTCTCTATTTATGAGATTACCAGCATCGCTAAAGTGTATGCCGGAGCCTGAAAACAGACTGTGATACGCCATCACGTATTTTCCCTTGCCGGTTTCGTAGTGTGGTTGTAGCGGTTTGGACGGCACTTGTTCACCGTCCACGTACAGCGAGAAGTAGTTGGTTTTGAAATTTTGAAAGTTAAATGGATTCTTTTTTAAATCGCCATTATAAGCGGCGTTGGTGACCAGTCCGACAATGATTCGTTTCGGCACTTGACCTAGAAACACATTGTCCAAAGTTTTGCTCCTCACTCCAAACGGTAGTGTGAATGTTTTCAATTCCACTCTGGTGATTGGGTATTTAGCTGTGCCGGTCTGAAGCGTCTTGCTGTGCGCCAACAGTACAGTGGGGCTAACTTTACACCTTCGTATCCAGAGATTCGCATCAACAATGTGCACCTTGTAGTCACCATCATCCGACATAATGGAGAAGGAATCTTTTGATCGGATAAGTTTAAAACGCAGTTCCACACCGTTCAACAGGAACTTGTTCTGATTACACATGTCCACATGTAGGCGACCGAGCATATCGATTTCACGACTTTTATTTGTCATTTTTCGTCTCGCCTTTAGTCCATCGTTATCGTCCAGAGTATTGTCCATGTGGCCGGCATCGTCCGCGTTCCACAATCCACATGTTAAATGTGATTTCCTAGCATCATAGCCGTAATTCAGCAATGTTTCAATATACGCTCGATATGCATAAGTGTTGTTTTGTGGTGTGACCAGTTTCTGATTCATACTCATATCGACTTGACTGAATAACGTGTGCAGCCAATTGTTGACTGGGCCAATTTTGTTCGATTCATCGGCATCTGCGATTGCCGCTCCTGTCGACTTGACAATAGACGCTGTAACTTCCAACATTGTTTGCGAAAGATCGGTGTATTCTTCGCCGTTGCCGGGCACAACAAACTCGATGGGCGAATCATCAGTCAGTGTGGAGATTGGTTTGTACTGAATCCATTTGCCGCTCTCGATACTGGTCTGCGTCGGCGGTAGGGAGAATAAGTCCAATTCCGTCTTGACGCATTCACACGACTTTTGATGTAGAAACGACATTGCTAGCGTGTGTGTTAATTGAATATATCACGTACGGAAGTTCTCCTCACTGCTTTCCTCGTCTTCCTCGTCTTCTTCCTAACTGTCCTTCTCTTCTTGCCCTTCTTGGATGACGACGACCTTCCTCGAAGGAGTTTCGTCAAAGACTGCGGTGTGACACGACGGCCGCCGAACATGGCGCGCTTCGCGTTCCTCTTACGCGAGAGTCTCGCGTTAGTCTTTCGCGCAGGAGTAGCGCGTCGGTGTTTCGCGGTATTCTTTCGCGTTACGCGACGGTGTTTCGCGCGAGAGCCGCCGCCGCCACTTAGCACACGTTGAAGTTTGCCATCCGCCCTGCGTTTTAGCGAGTCTGTAAACTGGCTGAAATGATCTCTAGCGGCTTCTTTGGGATCCCGCTGGTGCATGGCCATGTCGCCCAAGAATCCAACACCGGATTTCAACGCCTCTTTGGCCACAGCAGAGGCTCCCGACTTGAGCAGCGGTGTGATGGTGCGGAACATACCGCCTAGGAAACTGCCAATTCCATGTCCGCGCTGGTAGGGTGCACCGCGAAATACCCTATCGATACTGCCGCCGGTCTGCTGCAATTGTTGGCGACGGTAGTAAGCCAAGTAGGGATCGTTTGTATTCATAATTGCTGAGCTACTCTTTTGAAATGAAGCTTCACGTACGACGTCCCAAAGAGGAATGACGCTTTTTTACTAGCGTGATCCCTTAGGTCAATATCGATCGTTTCAAATGTTCCTTTCATAACTGGCGCATAATGAGGACTGATGAAATGCACAGTCTTATGCGCGCCGTGTGTGTAGTTATCTCTGTCAATGTTGATAATCTTCAAAAGCGGCGCTGTAGTGTCGCCAATCAGCTGCGGTTCAATCAGATCACAATACACGTACAAGTGTGTCGGCAGTCCCATAGTCAGATTTGGTGGCCATATCGCTGTGAGGTCATTTGTCAAAACGTTCTCGTACGGATCGAAACCCAACTGGAGAGACAGCGCTTCGGTGAAATGCACTTTGCTTATACCGTCCACCATTGTCGTGATCTTGACTCTGTCCTGCTCTTTGTCATACTCAAAGTACAAGTACTGGGTTACATCCTTCGCTTTATTGATCATTTTCAATAAATCGGTTATGTTCTTGTAATAACCGGGTTTCATCTTTAGCATAATGTGCTCGACACTAAGTGTGACGGGAATACTCGGCAGAACGAGTTTATAGTCGAGCCAAATACACGATTCCTCGTCCACAGTCATAAAGGAGCATGGATAATGCGCTTCGACCAAAGCCATCTCCCACTCGCCATCGCCTTCTAATCGAATTTGTCTCGGCAGATGTGTAGTGTACTTGGACACTGTGTTTTTTGGAAAATAATCCTTTGAGCTGTTGCTGGGCAATGTCAAATAGAACTGGTTGCTATTAGGCATTTTGCAAATCTTGCGCTCTTACCCAAGAATTGAACTCGTCTTCGTAACCTGCCCACTTGAAGAAATAACGCTTACTGCGACCACGACCCTTAGCGTCTAGTATTTCAGCAATCTTGAACAGATGGTCGTTGTATATTGTCACTTTTTGTAATTCGTATTCGTAAAACTGACCAGTCACTTGTTCACCGTTGAGATCCGCCAAAGTGTACATTGGTAGAGGCATCAATGTGTTTACACGACGCACCAAAAACACTTCTTTACTCCAATTAGTCTCGTAACCTTTTGCGAATGTACCCTTCTCCTTAGATATGCGCACTGTGGTGCCAACTTTCAGTTTTGCCTTAACACGACGCGGTATCTTACCGAACATGCGACGCCATACCTGATGCAATATTCGCTTATTGTCGACAGTCACATCGACTGGCCGTATTCTGTTGCCTAGACTCTTGTGAGCGCTGTTGTTGTATGCGCTAACCAGTTTGTCCAACGCATCTACGTAACGATATGTGTTTTTGTAAGTCAAATATCGCCACATGCGTGTTTTCAAAGTGCGATTCACGCGTTCCACTACGGCCGCTTTAACATCTGGGTTTTGTGTAGTGACATAGATGATTCCGTATTGTTTGAATAACCTTTTCGTCTTGGCACCGGTGAATTCAGTACCTTTGTCGGTTTGTAAACAGCGAGGTGTGTCGGTCGCTTCGGCAAATATCTCCTCGAAAGCGTTGGCCACTTCAGCTCCTTCTTTCCGCCTCAACGTCCGCACATACAGGTGTTTGCTAAACACGTCTATTACAGTCAGTAGGTAGTTGACGCCGTCGTTGTGTTTACTAAGACCACGCAAATCGTTCAAGTCCGCTTGCCACAATTCAAATGGGCCATACACTATGTAAGGATTGCGCGGGAAACGCTTGCGTGCCGGTTTGTGCAATGTGTAAGTGTCCTGTGTTTGTAACCATTCAATCACTTTGCGTTTTGAAACTGGTTTTGCAGCTCGCGCTAAAGGAGCTACACCGCCATACGACGAAGGTTCGATGGGATTGTAATACAAACGCTCCATAATACTGAAAACCTATCCTGTGTACGGTTCCCAATTGTCCAAATTTGACGACGGCTTGTTTCTAGTTAGAAGATCAAACTGCTCTGTCGGTGTAGATCTTACACGTTTTCCTCTAGCCGATCGTAGTCGATTTACTAGCGGTGTTCTCAGTATTGATTCAGTTGATGTGTCTTCCACGTCATCGTCTGATCCTTGTCCTCCTGTGAATGATGATCGATATTCGGCATTTATTTCCTTTAGTGCTCTTAGATTATTCATATAGTCCTTTGGCACGTTCATCGCTTTCAATGCGTTGAGCACTTCCCGCCATCCTGGCGGTATGTAATCACGCATACGCACCTTTACTATGCAATTTAAGATATCCACTAGATTTGAGTCTGGGATTTTTACACCGTTGATGTACACTGAATAGCCACTGTCCCAACTGATTAAGCTGCCGTCACGTTTCATGAAACGTAAAAGATTGCGGGCATCAGATCTGTAAGTTTTGGAAAACGTTTCCACAATCTCTTCCACTGGACCACCTTCCGCAGCGGGGTGCGCTCGTCGACTATGTTCAATCCCACCCGTCTCCACGATTGGTATGCTAATCGGTTGGCGTCTATTCTCTGCAATATGCAAGAAGCGATGTAACGCTTGTTTGTACAATTTCCACTTTTCACTATCGTCCATACGTTTGTTATTCAATATTTGTTGCATCTCCGCGTCGAGGCTGTTTTCACTGGATAGATTAGTCGGTCTGTTATCCGTAGCATTTGATTGCAGTCGATCAATCAACTCTTGCGGCACAACTACCATCTTCTTCGCATGTTCCATATTTGCACTAATGACTAGCTACTTTTCTAAAGTGTAACTTCACGCACGACGTTCCAAAGTGGAATGGCAAATGATTACCAATGTTATCTCTTAAGTCAATTTCCACACTGTCAAAAGATCTATTCATAACAGGCACATAGTGCGGATCGATGAATGATGTTGATTTATGCAATCCGTATACATAAGTAGACGTGGATATATTGACAATTTTCAATAACGGTGCGACTGTATCGCCGACCATCTGCGGCTCGACTAAATCACAATACACGTACATGTGTGACGGTAAGCCAAGACGAATGTTGGGCGAACGGATGCTTTTGTTAACTGCATCACCTTCCAGCGTCAATTCATTCGGATCGAACCCCAATTGAAGCGCTAACGTCGGACTTAATGTAATTTTTCCAACATCAGTCCCCATCGATACTTCAATGAATTTGTTGTATGAGTTTTCAACGGTGAACTTTACACCAAAAGTAATCGCTAGTTCTTGTGAATTGATATGATCACACAATTCTTGAATATTTGCGTAATCACCAGTCTTCAATTTAATTCTGTGGTTTTGTTTTGGAGTAGCAGACACTACCGGTGTTACATCGGCAGTGCTGTCCATAACCCGCGCCAACGCTTCTATGTTCACTTTTGCTTCCTCTTGCGGTTGTATGCAAATGTCAATTGTTTCGTCATTACCGACAGATAGAAATGTCATTGGATAGTGCGCTTCCACAAGTGCAATTTCCCAGTCGCCAGCGTCCAGTTGAATAGCTCTCGGCAAATGTGTTATATAATTTGCAACTGTATTTTTCGGATAATACTGCATCGAACTGTTGCTGGGCAGTGTCAAATAGAACTGATTGTTGATGCCAGTCATTTTTATCTACTCAGTGCTGCTTGTAGTACTGCGCTCAAAAGTAATGGTATAAAGATTCCACCGCCTTTTTGTATGAGATACTTTCGTTTATTTGACCAGCCTTCGCCGCGTTTCACCAATCGACGTAGCGTCGCCTTGTGTTTGCTTAGCTGACTTTTACTCTTCTTCGCCAGAGGAACGTTACCTCGCAACACGTTGTATGCGCACTCACACACTGAGCGAATGCGGCTCTTGTCACACACCTTTAACAGTGCCTTCCGCTCCTTGGGTGTTGCGTGTATGAAAGCCGTAAGCAGAGCTGCGTCCTTCCGCAAGCACGACATGATTACTACTGATGGCTAAATTACCTTTTCTTTGGCAAGTACACATAGTTGGTAGAATCGTCTGGAAATATGCAACTTCGTATTCGCATATTTTCGTCTGTTGATTGTTTCAAGTCTATCAGTAGGTAGCCGTGTGGATTCCTAGTAGCGTCAGCGTACGCCTCCTCGATGAATTTCGGACTGTCTGGATATATTTGTCTGGCCAAGTACCTAATCTGAACTCTATCTCTAGGATTCTTAAAACACACAATGTAATGCGCATTCAGTGAGATGTCCCTCTGCCCGCGTCCTTGATGAAACAAATTTTGTGTAATGAAAAACACACTAATGTTGCGATGATGGCAACCTTTTGTGAAAAGATCCACCACACGGTTGTCGGCCTCACGCATCATATCGTCTATAATCACAAGTATCGGCTCGTTACCAGAAAAATCCTCCAAGTTTGGTAGACCTTCTACGTGGTTAATGGTGACATTTTTCGGGTCACCACCACCACCACCACCACCACCACCACCACCACTACCATAATGCCAGTTTATACTGGTAAATGGCGTGTCACACATTTCTGTAATGTGTTTTATAAACTTTGACACAAACTGAGACTTGCCACAACCCGAAGGTCCCGCCACAATGGCTGAGAAAGGATGTTTCCACATCAAGCCCATGATTACTACTGAGCTAAACACCTCACAGTTACCATACTCACACTCTTAAACTTACTACCAAAGGACATTTTTGGGGTTAAGTGAAATAAATAACACAGTGGTTATGTTCTGAACGTGACTATAAGTATTGACTACGAAAACTAATTTACAAAGGTATTAACATAATCTTCAAGTCTTGCTTTACATAAACTCCAAAGGTGTGAATCTGCTATTGGAACCCCTCGGGCTGCGCTTCACCAAGCGAAGGCGTTCTCCAAACCCGCTGTTGTAGCGCTCGATGTCGGTGTTGCTCAGGGCCTCGTTGAAGCGCCTAGGCAGGTAGACTCGCAGAAAGAAGTCGTCCCCGACCTGCCCCTCCAGGATCACGATGATTGTCTCGCCAAAGGGTGTGATGGCTCGCTCCATCGCAGTGATGAGATAGCCGCATTCCTCTCGGAGATCGGCTATCCTGGTGTAGAGCGGAGAGTCAGACTTGCAGTTGTTGAGGGTAGCTCTCAGGTCCGCGGTTGCTGTAGTGCCGTTCACGCCCGGAAACTCAAGCTTGAAAGTGCTGCTGCTCGACATCTCTAGTAGTAGTAGTTGGAGTAGGTCTATGTGAGGTGGTGGTCTGGTGGCGAATGATGCTCAATCGGGCGGGGCCCCGCCTTATAAACCCTCGCCACCATTTTCTTCTACGTGGGTGGTCCGAAGGGTCGGGCGCAGGTGTTCACACAAAAAACCGACGCGTCGAGACCTGTCTGGGAATGCGGATGCTCTAGTTGAATGCCGGCGCCACTCGTTGTTTCTTCCTCACAGCTCGCTTCTTAGGCATTGGCTGCGAAATAGCACTGCGTTGTGTAACAGTTTGAGTTAAGCCGGTACTTTTCGGTACTCCTGTTGATTTATAGATCCACATGTTTTCCACTTTATCAACTACTTGTTTGACATTTTGGTGCATTTCACCATCTTTGTCCAAAAATAATCCACACATGAACACCATATCTGTACCATCGTACATTTCCATTTTCAATAAAATTTGTCCTTTGTTTCCCGGGTTTTGAACAGCAAACGTATTCCCATCGTCCATCCATGACACTATGGGACAATCATCTGTTGGTTTTGGTACCCATCCTGGTTTCTTGGTTTCCACTTCGATGGGAGTTGGTCTCCTTCGTCTCTTGCAGGCAGTTGTCGGTTTTACAAATGACGACTGAGGTGATGCCAACGTCTGATCACTAGCATTATTGTTCATAACCTCAATCTCCTGAATAAACGATTTGATATAGTCGTCCGCAGAAGCGTAAGCGTCCATGTTAACGTCCTTACCGTGCGACTTCAACCGTACTACTGACTGGTGTTGCGTCTGCTCACCCTTGAAGTAAACTGTATGCACTCGCTGTCAGACAATATTTCTGTTTGGCGTTCGCTTTTATTCACCCGCTGAAGTCAACTGTTACGTTACGGTGACGATCGATCTCGATGACGTTGTCCAGTTCGGCGTACACTATACAGTTGACGGTCTCGGACAACGCTTTGGAGAATCCGATTTCGATACGTAGATTACCGTTGCGCAGGAGATTCCAGTGACTCGACTCAGCCGCGGACATGTCCGGTGTCAAGTCGAACGCCATAAGACAATTACCGTACGGATAGTCACCTCTCTTGATCTCATTACCTGCGTCGGAGAACTGGATTCCAGTGCCGGTGACCAATGTGTAATAAGAGAGTATATATGTCTCACTGTTCAATGTGTAAACGGGCTGTAACGGTTTGGCCGGTACTTGTTCACCGTCCACGTACAATGCGAGATAATTCATATCGTAGTGTTGAAAGTTGTAGGGATTCTTCTTGAAATCTCCGTTGAACGCAAGATTACTGACCAGTCCAATTATCACACGTTTCGGTAACTGACCGAGAAATGCGCTGTCTAAAGCTTTACTCATTATACCGGAGGGTAGTGTGAAGGATTTCACTTCTACACGCGTGATCGGATACTTGGCCGTGCCGGTCTCGAGAGTTTTGCTGTGCGCCAACAATACGCTCGGATTGATCTTACATCGACGTACGAAAAGACTAATCTCTTTAATTGTCACCTTGTAGGTAGTTAGCGTTTTGGACATTATACAAAACGAGTTTCTGGATCTGTTAAGTTGCAATCGCATCTCGACACCGTTCAACATGAATTTGTTCTGATTGCACAGATCGATGTGCAATCGACCGACCATATCGCAAACATCGCTTTCTTTCGTGTGATCGTGACGCTTTTTCAATCCCTCGTTCAATTCGTCACAATCGTCCATTAGTCCGGCCGAATCTTCAAAAAACAGCTCGCTAGTCAGGTGCGAATTCTTCGCACTAGATCCGTAGTTCAATATGTTTTCCAAGTAGGCACGGTAAGCGTACGTGTTGTTTTGTGGTGACACCAGTTTATGATTGAGATAGAGATCCACTTGACTGAATATCGAGTGGAGCCAATTGTTCACCGGGCCCACCTCTTTAGCAGGTTGCCCACCGTCCGCTTTAGTGTCGTCCTGTTTCACAATAGCGGCTTTCACGTGTAATAACGTTTGTGTCAGGTCCGTGTACTCGTCACCGTGACCGGGTATTACAAACTCTATTGGCGAATCGTCCGTCAGCGATGAGATCGGTTTGTATTGAACCCATTTACCGCTCTCGATGCTGGTCTGCGTAGGCGGTAACGAAAACAAGTCCAGTTCAGTCTTCACACATTCACACGATTTCTGATGAATAAACGACATTGTTATCGAATTAATGTAGACGTCCGTCTTCGAAGAAGTCTATCAAGAGACTGTGGCGTGTCGCGACCCGCGCACCGCTTAGGGGGAGATTTTTGCTCCCCCTAACACATAATGGCTTAGGGGGGAGATTTTCGCTCCCCCATACGTCAGGAATTGTTGAAGACTAGAACAAGAATGAGACCGTGACAACTGGTGTTCTGTTGATTTAATTACTAGGGGGAGATTTTCGCTCCCCCTAACACATAATGGGTTAGGGGGAGATTTTCGCTCCCCCATACGTCAGGAATTGTTGAAGCCAAAAACAAGAATGATACTGTGGGTGTTTGACAACTGGTGATTTATTGCTCGGAATTCGATACGGGCGGACTATAATGGGTTCCTGGAAGGGTCGCGTCGCCCTCCCGTCGGGGTATCAAATTACAGCATCCGCATTCCCAGACAGGTCTCGACTTGTCGGTTTTTTGTGTGAACACCTGCACCCTCCAGTCGAGGTATCAAATTACAACATCCGCATTCCCAGACAGGTCTCAACTTGTCGGTTTTTTGTGTGAACACCTGCACCCTCCAGTTGAGGTATCAAATTACAACATCCGCATTCCCAGACAGTAGACTGGACGCGTCAGTCGGTTGTGCGAACAGCTGCCTCGGTGCAGAGTACTTGAAGGGGGGTGTATCGATACACCCCCCTTTGCAGTATATGTTCAAAGCATTGCAATTATATTCTCCTCAAAATTTGCATTCACTGGTAGTTCAATTGACCGCAAGCGCTGATGGGCTAGCTCTGTTGGTTGTAGCGTTACCCTGTTCAACTCTTGTATTAATTATCCAAAGTATGTCATGTGGGTACTGAGAATCCTCGGCTTGACGAGGAGATTCCAAAAATGCAAAAAAAAAAAAAGGTCAAAAGTGTGGTGCGGGCCCCTTTTTTGTAAACATCATCCAAAGTGTACGATGTGGGTACTCAAATGACTCGGCTCGACTAGACGAACAAGAATCTGCAATCAGAATTCAAATCCGACTTATGGTAACCGTTATAGCCCGCCCCACCCTACATCGTCCAAATGTACTTTGTGGGTATGCAAATTTCTCGGCTCGACTAGAGGAACTAGAATCTGCAATCAGAATTCAAATCCGACTTATGGTAACCGAGATAGCCCCCCCCCCCTACATCGTCCAAATGTACATTGTGGGTATGCAAATTTCTCGGCTTGACTAGACGAACAAGAATCTGCAATCAGAATTCAAATCCGACTTATGGTAACCGTTATAGCCCGCCCCACCCTACATCGTCCAAATGTACTTTGTGGGTATGCAAATTTCTCGGCTCGACTAGAGGAACTAGAATCTGCAATCAGAATTCAAATCCGACTTATGGTAACCGAGATAGCCCCCCCCCCCCTACATCGTCCAAATGTACATTGTGGGTATGCAAATTTCTCGGCTTGACTAGACGAACAAGAATCTGCAATCAGAATTCAAATCCGACTTATGGTAACCGAGATAGCCCCCCCCCTACATCGTCCAAATGTACTTTGTGGGTATGCACATTTCTCGGCTCGACTAGACGAACAAGAATCTACAATCAGAATTCAAATCCGACTTATGGTAACCGAGATAGCCCCCCCCCTACATCGTCTAAATGTACATTGTGGGTATGCAAATTTCTCGGCTTGACTAGACGAACAAGAATCTGCAATCAGAATTCAAATCCGAGGTTAGGTTAGGTTAGGTTAGGTTAGGTTAGGTTACGTTACGTTAGGTTAGGTTAGGTTAGGTTAGGTTAGGTTAGGTTAGGTTAGGTTAGGTTAGGTTAGGTTAGGTTAGGTTAGGTTAGGTTAGGTTAGGTTAGGTTAGGTTAGGTTAGGTTAGGTTAGGTTAGGTTAATATTCGCAAAAAAAAAAAAAAAATTCGCAAAAAAAAAACAAAATTCGCAACAACAAAAAATTCGCAAAAAAAAATTCGCGAGGGGGGGTGGCTCGGGGGGGGGGGTGGCCCTCCTGTCCCTCCTGCCCTCGGAGACTCCATTCATCACTACTACCTGTTCAATATACTTTTTGAGGTTATGCCATTGCATGTTTTGTGGCTACAGCCACATCTTCAGTTAATCCTTAGGTTGATTCTTCATATTATTAAAACATTACTGAGACAGTGAGACACTTAACACATACATATTGCAGTATAACACATTCCGATACCGGTCACACGATAAACTATAACATTGCTTGTCTCGGTGCATTCGCACTTCAGGTCAGGCCGGTGATGACTCATTTCCACTTTGAGACATTGTTGTGTAATCAAAAACAGAATCTGGTATAATATAACAGAATATTCTCGCTATAAGCATTTCTACCTACTATACCACTATCGTTATAATGTATTAGCAACAATAATATGTTGATGCAATTACCAGCCTCATTGCAAATAATTTAGCAAGAATATTATTGTAGTTTTGACAGACCTGATGGTAGGACATTACCATAACTATTGTGTAAATTAAGATAAATCTTGTAAAAACTACCAGAATTGCATTCACTATGCAATATTGTTTGGATTAGTATAAAATTTCTTTCAGTGAAAATTCGCTAGGTTATTTTTATTTGAACTATTGCATTTAATTTATAAAAAATTTAATTTTATCATCAACTCAATTATAACTGTAAATATTTTTTAATCCTCAGTCTAGTGGCGAAATTGTCTACACGCAGCTGCTTGAAGATCGGATTCGTGGCAAGGACTTTCGCTCTTGGATATATAAACCATGCTAGGGTTAGGGTTCATTTACACTACTGATCATAGTCTCTACGAACCTTTAAAACTATAAGCAAAAATATAGGAGGCTCACTTACACTACTGATCATAGTGACTATGACCCATCTCAAATAAACTGAATAATAAAATAGGTTCATTTACACTACAGCTCATAGACACAATGACCCTCTTTATATTTTAACAACATTGGTGTGGTTCATTTACACTACTGATCATAGAGTCTATGGCCCAAAAAGACAAAATTATTTGAATAATATGAAATCGGACCATAGTCACTATGAACCAATTTCACATGAAATACTTTAAACCTTTCCTTTAGGGCCGTAGTCACTATGACCCGTTTCGTATCTGTTCAAGAAAATGTAAAAAATAGGGCCATTTACACTACTGATCATTGTATCAACTCGCCGTGCACTCTGCATCTAGACAACTGAAGGCGCTCATCCTAGCGCGGTAAAACATCGTTCTGGCGCTACATTGCTTTCGGTGGTACTGTGACATCCAGTAATAATATAAACGTTAGTAAATTGTAATTGTCAATGTATTTATATTTTGACACTCTTAAACATAATTTTACTTGAATAATATAGTTTTAGAAGATGGAGTCACCGGGATAACTAAATAAAAAATAACTTAAATATTAAAGTAAATAAAATAGGTGTCTGACTTCCATTCGTGCTATCTACGATTATTTACTACATGTCGATAAGCATTAAGATTGTTAACCTCCTAAGTAAGATTACATTTGGGTGATCCATTTTGTTTTTGTTCAAGTATCAAGAAAGACTAAATGCCACCTTGTAGCTTACTAAATTAGACACTTGCATGTTATGTTAGGGTGTTGTTCAATAACCTTTCAGTTTGATATGTTACTTAAAACTAATATTGTGTGTAATATTATTTATACAAATATTAATTTATTAAATAACACAAGTGTGTTTGGCTGACTACTGTCCCGCTCTCCACACGGGGGTCTTGTATGCATTACATTGCTAATTTTTTATTTTATAAGTAGCTATCTACATAAATAAACTGCCTCCGTAAGATTAATATTGAAACTTTGAAAGCCTACGGAGATGAGCTCTGGAGGTGATGTTTTAATTCCTTACAAATGAGAGAAATAGATTTTTCCATACGCTACCTGTGTAGAAAAACAATTAAATAAGACCCCTGAAAATTACCGACAAAAATCAAGACATTTAATTATTTTAGTAATATAGATATGCACGTACGTATGTTGAGTATGACAAATATTTACCTATTATTAAAGTTTAAAATATGAAATATTGCATATTATAAACCACATTAGAACTATTACAGATATTTATAAATTTTAAAAATCTGGTTATCCCCGCTTACATATGCCTACATATTTGTATATGCAAAAAGGAGTATACATAACTGTATTCGGTTTGTCGTTGTTCACTTATTTTTCCGCTAGGTATCATGGATATACCACGTACGTTATGCAACCTTATTTAAATAATATCGATAAAGCTTAGTAGGTAATATATGACTATGCAAATGTCACATTTTCATTTGCATTCACACAGGATGAGTGGTTTATACACAAATGGTTTAAGAATTTATAGTAATAGTTCGTTGAAGGATCATTCCAATTTACCTTTGTCTATCACCATTAACCAAGCCTATCATTTTATTTTTTTTGATTGCGATGTTATGGAAAGAAAGTTATTGGTGGAACTTCCGTGCGTGTAAATTGTAATTGAAACTTGAAATATCATTACCTACACTTTAGCGTACTGCATAACTGTCACTACAAGCAGTATATCCGCCCCAACAAAAAACAATTTAATTTTTATCTTGTTTCTAATAATAAGGTGCGTAGTTAATATGACATTTATTGTTCAGATAAATCTATTTCCGATATTATATATCAATTACATTATAAATATAAGCAACCGTTATGTGCACAACGGGAAAGAGGAAAGGCTATATTTACTTAGGGAAATCATTAAAATTTTTTTTGGTTTGTTTATAAATTTGTATATATTACCTAAAAATTAAGGCTATTATTAATATAAGTTTTATCTATTAATAATATAAGTAATTATAGAAACCATTAACTGTGATCAAGACAATACGGTGTATCCATGTAACTACTTTGTATAGCTGAAGTTAGCCACAGCTCTTATGCCTTCATAATGCGTTATACAGCAGGCGTTACGTCAATGTATTGTTTGTTTCAGCCACCCCTACGAGTTTCTGAGTTGGACTGTACTTGCATTTTTTTAGACGTGACTGTGGACTGTCACATATTTATAGCAGAACTAATTAGTTAGAGATTCAAAGTTTAAATTTGTAAACTTGGATAATTTGCATGTTTCGTGCACAATTCCTTTATATATTTTAATTGTGGAGATTATAAAACATATTATCTAAAATAAATACAAATTACTGTTTAGAATGTTTTCCCTGAAAGTTGAAATAGTTTTTATATTATAAAGGAGAAAATAAAACAATACACAATTATGCAGGCCATGGTTTTATTTTCATAATAATTACGTATTTACAAAATGAAATTGACTTATGTTGAAAATAACACAAGTTAAAATAAAACGTCAAACTATTTAACAAAATGAATTAAACTAAAAATATAAAACCAATGGAAAAATAATTGTTGGCTTAGCGCATTCTTTATTACGATGAATGTAACACAACGGGGACAGCTCACTTACTCTACAGATCATTGGCACAACGGACCTATTTAATAATATTTAATTTAATATAAGGTCCATTTACACTACAGCTCGTTGATACAATGACCCTCCGTTGTATTTAATTTTAAAAAAAGGTTACTCTACAGATCGTTGACCCAACGGCCCCTTATATTATTATTATATTTGTAAAAAGGGTCATAGAGCCAATGAACCCATTTAATGTAAGCAAAACGGTCCAAAGCGTCTACAGGCTCGTTGCGACTACGGACCTTTATCGATATATTTTTATAATTTTATAAAATAGGACCGTTGACACAACGAGCCATTTCATGTGAACTAAATTTAAACTGAAATGAACTTTCCATTTACTCTACAGATCATCGTTCTACACTGCGCGGAAATAGTATCTGTCAAACTGAAGGCGCTTTACGTTGTGACGCTTGCGCTTAGCGTTGCCCTTTGCCGTCTTAATACGAAAATCAAATGACAAATGTGTATGATCGGTAAATTTCAAGTATCCATATAAATATAATAAGTGAAGCAGTTTTTTGTAATCAAAACTTCTCTCTTATTTATTGGCCAATTTTAATGTTTGAAGTGTCAAAATAATTCGTCTCAGTTCGTAGTTTTGCAATGAGGTTTTTAATTTTCGATATTTTTATTCTGAAGGGCACGGGCCCAGTTCAAGGGGGTGGGCATAGTTCGTCTTTTGCCCATAATAATAACATGGGAAATAATTTGATTTGAATTGTAGCTGTTCCCATATAAATAAAATACATTTTTTTTCTACATCGCTTTGAGCAGTGAAATTTTGCATGCAGCGGAGATATTTAAATTTTGTTCACCTGTCTGTTTTTTTATGAACCAAATTTGTTCAGTGTTTCTCAAAAAATGCTGAACCGAATTAAATAAAACACGTTGCCCATTTTCGTGTGGGACAGTAAACGTTTCGGCTTCTGCAAATCATTACGTACGTCATTAGGGTTATGTCCATTGGTCCGTCACTGCTCCATAGAAGAGTTTATGGGTACAGATTACTCAACATTTTTACCGTACAATGCACCATGTTTGTTCTAATGAGCATTTAGTCATTGAGTCACTTATATTTAGCTTTTACCACAGAATGGAGGAAACACGTGCTTTACAAACTACTTCACAACGGTATAATAAACAACATAAAATCACGGCACGGCAACGAAACATTGGGTTGGGAGCACATAATACCTTGCAACATGGTATTTAAAGCTCAATTTATCTAGGTAGTCATGGTGATTATAATGCTGAATTTGTTATGTGTTTTAAGCCCATCATGCACAAACTACACGAGTTATGGAGTAAATTTTTGGAAGAAGATAGGTCCATCCAAAAAACAGTTAAGGGCTTATTTCTATTCCAATGAGGCTCGTTCCTATTAACGACCTTCCAAATGTCCATGTTAATCATATATTTACTAGACCAATTGAACAAATAATTGGTAGAAGACAGCAGGCGATGGAAATGTACCATAAGCAGAAATAGGCCTATACTTTCCGTCCCTTATGTCCTTTGCTCAGTTGGCCTTAACATTTCAATTAAAACATCACAGACCGTGATTAGTTAACTGGACTGAATGAACATGCATTTGTTAGGAAGGTAGTTAACACATCACAATAAAACCACGACCTTTCCCTACCCCTGTTCCGAAAGTGCTTTAGGGCCCTCCAAATGTTGGTGCTATCAAATTAGTGGGTATAAAGAAAAAAGTTCTAATTAGGCCTCATCTCCGGAAAAAAATAGTTATGTATAAAAATTTGTTTGAAAAAAAACATTGGTGATACGATTAAGAGCTGTACATACAAACAAAAGAATCTTAACAGCTGTTCAAAAGAGTTGTACATACAAACAAAATAATCTTAACGGCTGTTCAAAAACAATCACTCAATTGTAAAAATAACACTCACTTGGTAAAGTATCAGCATGTGATTTTTGTGAGAATAGTGATAAGAACCAATGTATACATATATTTAATGTATAGATTATTAGGTTATGTATAGATTTCTGGAACCATTACAAATTAAGATAAAATAACTGAATGTAAAGCGGACAAGTCCAAACTAAAACGAAACGAGCAAATAAACAAAGTAAATATGCTCGCCTTGTACAGGAACCGTGAAGATAGGCATTTAAAAAAACTGACTGGCTTTTCAAGCAAAGCTTGGTTCCCCAGATGCTGAAGTGCTTTAACAAATGAATATAACTTTTTAAATATAATATTACACTATGATCGCGAGCGAAGCCGCGACGGGCTACTAGTCTATATTATTCAAATAATTTCTAAGTAGTATCTAAAATTTCCATAAGGTAAAGCGTTGCCCTTTGCCGTCTTAATACGAAAATCAAATGACAAATGTGTATGATCGGTAAATTTCAAGTATCCATATAAATATAATAAGTGAAGCAGTTTTTTGTAATCAAAACTTCTCTCTTATTTATTGGCCAATTTTAATGTTTGAAGTGTCAAAATAATTCGTCTCAGTTCGTAGTTTTGCAATGAGGTTTTTAATTTTCGATATTTTTATTCTGAAGGGCACGGGCCCAGTTCAAGGGGGTGGGCATAGTTCGTCTTTTGCCCATAATAATAACATGGGAAATAATTTGATTTGAATTGTAGCTGTTCCCATATAAATAAAATACATTTTTTTTCTACATCGCTTTGAGCAGTGAAATTTTGCATGCAGCGGAGATATTTAAATTTTGTTCACCTGTCTGTTTTTTTATGAACCAAATTTGTTCAGTGTTTCTCAAAAAATGCTGAACCGAATTAAATAAAACACGTTGCCCATTTTCGTGTGGGACAGTAAACGTTTCGGCTTCTGCAAATCATTACGTACGTCATTAGGGTTATGTCCATTGGTCCGTCACTGCTCCATAGAAGAGTTTATGGGTACAGATTACTCAACATTTTTACCGTACAATGCACCATGTTTGTTCTAATGAGCATTTAGTCATTGAGTCACTTATATTTAGCTTTTACCACAGAATGGAGGAAACACGTGCTTTACAAACTACTTCACAACGGTATAATAAACAACATAAAATCACGGCACGGCAACGAAACATTGGGTTGGGAGCACATAATACCTTGCAACATGGTATTTAAAGCTCAATTTATCTAGGTAGTCATGGTGATTATAATGCTGAATTTGTTATGTGTTTTAAGCCCATCATGCACAAACTACATGAGTTATGGAGTAAATTTTTGGAAGAAGATAGGTCCATCCAAAAAACAGTTAAGGGCTTATTTCTATTCCAATGAGGCTCGTTCCTATTAACGACCTTCCAAATGTCCATGTTAATCATATATTTACTAGACCAATTGAACAAATAATTGGTAGAAGACAGCAGGCGATGGAAATGTACCATAAGCAGAAATAGGCCTATACTTTCCGTCCCTTATGTCCTTTGCTCAGTTGGCCTTAACATTTCAATTAAAACATCACAGACCGTGATTAGTTAACTGGACTGAATGAACATGCATTTGTTAGGAAGGTAGTTAACACATCACAATAAAACCACGACCTTTCCCTACCCCTGTTCCGAAAGTGCTTTAGGGCCCTCCAAATGTTGGTGCTATCAAATTAGTGGGTATAAAGAAAAAAGTTCTAATTAGGCCTCATCTCCGGAAAAAAATAGTTATGTATAAAAATTTGTTTGAAAAAAAACATTGGTGATACGATTAAGAGCTGTACATACAAACAAAAGAATCTTAACAGCTGTTCAAAAGAGTTGTACATACAAACAAAATAATCTTAACGGCTGTTCAAAAACAATCACTCAATTGTAAAAATAACACTCACTTGGTAAAGTATCAGCATGTGATTTTTGTGAGAATAGTGATAAGAACCAATGTATACATATATTTAATGTATAGATTATTAGGTTATGTATAGATTTCTGGAACCATTACAAATTAAGATAAAATAACTGAATGTAAAGCGGACAAGTCCAAACTAAAACGAAACGAGCAAATAAACAAAGTAAATATGCTCGCCTTGTACAGGAACCGTGAAGATAGGCATTTAAAAATACCCCCGTAGCAGCAAACCTGCGTACTCAGCGAATTTCCAATGCATATATATGTATCTTAATACCACATAAATCCACAAACCAAGTTTCATCAATATACATTCATAAATAAACGATTTATGACATTTTTATTATTCTCCATAAGAATAACATGGCGGCTGAGTATGCAGGCTTGCTGAAGCAAGGAACACAAAAAATGAGGTTTTATACAAACATCAATATAACTCAAGTAGGTAAAGCTACATACCAAGTTTTATTAATTTATGTTCATAATTAAGGGAGATAATAGGTTACTTATTCTCCATAAGAATAACATGGGGCTGAGTACGCAGGTTTGCTGCTACGGGAACTATCGGTCAAAAAATGTTTTTTAGTGCAAATATTAATAGACCACAACGATATGAAGCAATATACCAAGTTTCATCAGGAAAAGTTGATAAATAAGTGAGATATACAATTTTTCTTATTCTCCATAAGAATAACATTGGACAACGTACTGTGTTTAGCACTTTCAATATCTCTGTAACCATTTGACGTAGAGAAATGATCAAAATACCAAATTGTTTGTTTTTTTAAGCTAAATCCAATGGTAAAAACAAATATTTGACTTTTTTAAAAATTATATGTAAAAAATTCAAAAAACCCATTTTTGGGGTACAAAACCCCCCCAAAATACCCCTTCGCATGGAGCGATATGGCTGGTTTTCGAACTTAAAGTCATAAATGCTGTTTTACACGTTTATACCAAATTTCATCAAAATCGGATCATTTTTACAAGAGTTATCGTGCTCACGGACACATATATATATATATATTATATATATATATATATATATATATATATATATACAGTTTCGAACGAATGGTGTTTTTGGGGTCTGGGGACCTCAAAACGAAAAGTTATCATGGTCCCGGGCCTAGGTCTTACCATGCCGACTACGGTAATAGCTTCTTCCCTATAGGGGAAATTCGCTAAAACTGACTGGCTTTTCAAGCAAAGCTTGGTTCCCCAGATGCTGAAGTGCTTTAACAAATGAATATAACTTTTTAAATATAATATTACACTATGATCGCGAGCGAAGCCGCGACGGGCTACTAGTCTATATTATTCAAATAATTTCTAAGTAGTATCTAAAATTTCCATAAGGTAAAGCAGTGGACAAAAATTACTGAATTTAAAGTACGAGATACTAATACAATGCTGTTTCGTAATTACAAGAAACTACAAAAAATGGTTTTATTCATATATTTTATGATTAAATAAATAAAGTACTCTCCGTTTAACATGTTTTAATTCAATTTATCAAAGGATTTTAAAATTGTTATACTAAAAAACCAATAAAAGGTTTTACAAATAAAGGTAACGTTCTCCTAAATTGTGAGTGAGTTGATAGTTTATCCGCTAGATTGCACCAGCCATTTTTTTCGTATTTACTTCTACCAGCTGTGTTCTTTTATCAGTTTACGATTGTGGTACCACAATATTCGTCCTCATTCGTAGTTGCGCACAACGGATTTCATTTTTCGGTATTATTAATCTGAAAGGCATGGGCCACCGTCAAAGTTAGTTTTTTGCCCTTAATATTAACATAGGGAATAATATGATTTGAATTGCAGCTGTTAATACATTATGGACAGGTTATCAATACCAGATTTTACAGGTAAGAATCTATTTAACTATTTATGTTGTATGCAACGGAGATATTTAAATTGTTGTTAAAATTTGTTTATCCGTCTGTCTGATTATTAGTCTGATTTGTTTAGCGGTTCACAAAAAATGACAATACTGAATGAAATAAAATGTTTTGCCTATTTTCGTGTGGAGGAGGAATTCTTTTGACTGTTTTAAAACATTAGGGTAATGCCCCTTTGTCCGGCACCGCAACAAAATCGATCTTAAGGGTTAGTCAAATTTTCACTGCAGAATGCACCATATTTGTTCTATTGAGCATTTAAATAAAATCAGCTAATTAAATTTTACCAGAGAACGGAGGAAATATGTCTGATTTACTTCTCTACAAAGGTATACTAAACCATATCAAATAACGGCAAGACAATGAATCATTGGCTACAGAACACGTAAGCCCTTGCAACATGGTATTTAAAGCTCAGTTTGTCTAGGTACCTAGCCATTGTAATTATAATACCGATTATGTTATGTATTTAAATCTACCTTTAATAAGTCCAACAAACTACAGGAGTTATTTATAAGATATTTGAAAGAAGATGGGTCAACAACAAAAAATACCCCCGTAGCAGCAAACATGCGTACTCAGCGAATTTCCAATGCATATATATGTATCTTAATACCACATAAAGCCACATATCAAGTTTCATCAATATACATTCATAAATAAACGGTTTATGACATTTTAATTATTCTCCAAAAGAATAACATGGCGGCCGAGTATGCAGGTTTGCTGAAGCAAGGAACACAAAAAATGGGGTTTTTACAAATATCAAAATAACTCATGTAGGTAAAGCCACATATCAAATTTCATTAATTTATTTTCATAATGAAGGGAGATAACACGTTACTTATTCTCCATAAGAATAACATGGGGTTGAGTACGCAGGTTTGCTGCTACGGGAGCCTTTGGAAAAAAATAGTTTTTTTTTAGCAAATATCAATGGTCCACAACCAGATGAAGTCGTATACCAAGTTTCGTCAGTATACGTTCATAAATAAGCGAGATATAAAATTTTTATTTTCCTCCATAAGAATAACATTATACAACGTACTGTGTTTAGCACTTTCAATATCTCGGTAACAAATTGACGTAGAGAAATGATCAAAATACCAAATTGTGTGTTTTTTTAAGCTGAATCCAATGGGGAAAACTAAAATTTGACTATTTCCAAAATTATATGTAAAAAACTCGAAAAACCCATTTTTGGGGTACAAAACCCCCCCAAAATACCCCTTCGGATAGAGCGATCTGGCTGGTTTTCGAACTTAAAGTCATTAATGTTGCTTTACACGTTTATAACAAATTTCATCAAAATCGGATAATTTTTACGAGAGTTATCGTGCTCACACACACACACACACACACACACACACATACATATATATATATATATATATACATCAATATATATATATAGTTTCAAACGAATGGTGTTCCAACACGTGCTTACTACAGCTCGTCTAGTTTAACGTTTTGTCGTCCGGTGATTGTTGAGTTAAGCTTAGTTGTTACTGTAGTGTTCTGCGTTTGTATTGCTCTTGGTAACGTCAGTAAGCTTCAGCTTGATACGGATAGGCCTACTACACCTGTTGAAGAAAATTATTTGGGAAGTCTTGCTTCCGACCCATGCAGGCCTATTTTGCCGCAGTTTCCCGTAACAGAATTTTCTGATAAACCCCGTTTTTTCAATAGCAAATATTATGACAGCTACGAATGGTTAGAATATAGTGTAAGGAAAGACGCCGTTTTTTGAGTTCCATGCAGAATGTTCTCTTTTAAAGCAAGCGGGAAAGAGGATACATATACTAAATAAACGGTATCAGGAAACTGACACATACTTTCTCCCTTTTAGCCAAAATTTAATGACAAAAATATTTGTTATTTACTAAATATAGAATATGAAGTATAGATAAATGTACAGAAAATTGTCTAAAATAGTTGTTTTCAGAAATATCCACCCAAATCCCTTTTTGGGAGGCACTATAGAGTCCGTTGCTACACACAGTGGTTTTGAGAGGGGAAATGCCCCCTTGCCCCCCCAGGGTTAAATAGCAACACATTTCGAACATCATCTGTTGGTCAATGCTAACTTGACCTGCATATCAAATTTTAATGAAATTGATCAGTAAATAAGAGAGAAATAGTTATATTTGTATTCCCCATAAGAATAACATTGGACAACGTACTGTGTTTACCGCTAAATGAAAATTTCAATTTTCTCCGTAACTAGCAATCGTAGAATAGTAATTAAAAATACTAATTTATTTAGTTTTTTGAGCTCTTTTTAATGGTGAATAGTAATCTTTTTTAACATTTATGATTCTTTATAAAAAATCCAAAAAATTGAATTTTGGATGTTTTAAGTCCTGTAATTTCTGAACCCGAATTTTTCAAGAAATGCGGGTGGTGTCATTTTGTTGCAAACCTAAAGTTCTACAAACCACGAAAGTTTAATCAAAATCGTTAGAGCCGTTTTTGAGAAATTTGGATTTTTCATGTTTTTTGGCGGTTTTTGGGGGATAATTACCCTTAAAAATCAAAAATCCAAAAAAATGAAAAAAAACCTGGAGATATCGTGGATTAGTACCTACATACCAAATTTCATAAAAATCGGCCCATAGGTTAGGGCTCTAGCTCTGTAAACATCCACACAGACACACACACACACACACACACACACACACACACACACACACACACACACACACACACACACACACACACACACACACACACACACACACACACACACACACACACACACGGACACACACACACACACACAGACAGACATCACGTAAAAACCACTTTTTCGGGTTCAGGGAGCACCAAAACGAATATTTCCACTAACAACTCAAATTCGAAAATTTTTACGAAAACAATACTTTCTCCATATACTATGTATAGGGGGAGAAAGTAAAAGGGCATGAACAATTGTAGGAAAATAGCAGCAAAATTAGATAAGCATTCCGAGTGTGATACACATAAATTTAGCATGTCTAAATGATTAAATTATAAAGCACCCTCTGAAAATATTCTTGCGCAAGTATCTGAAGGCCATAAAAGGCAAATAATTGAAAAGAAGGAGTATATAAAAAAATCATTGAAGGTATTGCTCTATCTGGCTCGCCAAGGTTTAGCTTTAAGAGGCCATGACGAGTCTGTCAACTCGGAAAACAAAGGTAACTTTTTAGAAATTTGTGAATTATTTAGTAAATACGATCCCTCTTTTAAGTTGAAATATGAGCAATACTTCAATTTAACTGGTTACAACACACAATATGAAATAATCCAGATTATTTCTGAGGAAGTTCTGAGACAAATTGTGATAGAAGTTAATACTGCTGGATTCTATGCTATTTCGGTTGACGAAGCAAGATCCCATAAAACTCAGCAACTTTGTATCTGTATTCGGTACTTTTTCCATAATGAAAATAAAGAAGGCTAATTTCTATGAAAGATGTTTCACTCGCACGAGATGCTGACAGTCTGACTGGGTTCCCCCATACAAAGACATACGCCATTCATGGGACAATCAGCCATTCAGAAAAAGAACTACCGAAGTAGTTAATGGCACCTTCATCTAACTGGGGGGCTGCGCCCCCCAAACCCCCCTCCTTTCGCTATTATTGTACTTTTATGATATTGTTAAAATGTATATAAATATAGTACTGAAAGAACAACAATCTTGGATTGGTCAATCAAACTAAGTGACTCACGTTTACAGTCACTCCAGGTTTTATTATAACCCAGTGTCCTTCAGGTAGACCATTCTATATGTAATCTTCATTCAATGGTTTTAGTCACTAATCTCAGAAAACAGCGGTTTTTGAGATCATAGTTTCAAGCAAGCAACCAACCAAACAAACAAACCTTACTCAAATTAGAGTATACCTACGAGTACGCATTGACTTTATATTACACTACAATATTTATAGTCAGTGGTATAGGATATTACCATAGAATAAATAATACAAATAATAATGTATTATTTATTCTATGATATTACCATGTGGTTCCATAAAATCAGGTAATAAAACCTTTGAATGAAGATTACATGTAGAGTGGTCATAGCCAGAATGAATCGAAGGTACATTATAATAACAACTGTTGTGACCTCAAAAATGCTCGTTAGTAGGGTACATGGTGAAAAACTACTCCAAGTCATAAACAAGATTGACCTTTCCCTAGCAAAGCTCAGCCCCAGGTAGTACTTCAACTATATGAGTATAACTTTGAGAGTTCGCTGTAAGATTTTGAACAGCTGTTGTGACTCTTTTGCTTTTATTTTAATCTCCAAAAGCCCAATGTGAATTTTTTAATTTTCCATATTGGCTTTTTACATTATTTGATTTTTTTTAGGGGGATGGGACATGTCTAGAACTTATTTTTATCCCAGATACCAGGTTTTACAACACAAGTAGTTGGAAGGACACATTAGTTATTTTTCAAGAAAATCGTTGGAGCCGTTTTTGAGATCAGAGTTGCAATCAATCAACCAAGCAAGCGAGCATGCAAACCGTACTCATATTATAGTGCAGGATAGGATTGAGTCAAAATAATTCAGCATTTGTATTGATTGACTATAACATATTCTTCCTCTTAGGCACATAGAGTGTACACGAGACAGGGACAATGATTCTGGACTCTAGCATCATAGAAAAATGCATGTTTGAAGTTCTGCATACAGTCGGCCAGGGCTGAATTTAGGGTCTGTACAGGCCCTGGTCTACACCCTAAATGCAAGTGCGGGCCCTTACCAGCCCGGCCAACTTTTCTGTTTGTTTTATATAATATAACCTAAGCTTATATCAGGCTCTACAGATGGCGTTGTGCAATTACTTAAATTTCAAATTGCCAAAATCCGTATTGCTGCTTAGTGTATTTTAACGTCGTCATGGCAAGATATTATTAAATGATTTTCATTATCTAAATACATAAAACAAAGTCGGGATTGTATGTTAGTTATTTAGTTTCATCAAACAGCTGTTATAAGGATGATATATAAACATACTTGAAAAGCATATAAACATATGTTTATTATAGAAATAATAAATCTATTTGAATGGCAACTCATTTTCAATACCGAAGCAAGCTCTATATAAAAATAGGCAAGTGAGCGTAGCTAACGAGCTCATCCTGGAGGCGAGTGAGTGAAGTGAACTCATCTTGAAAAAGAACGAGAATCTTTGACATAAAATAAATTCAGTGACATTACGACAGAATAATGTCTGTCTGACCAGCTATAGTAGTACTCAACCCGAACGCTGACCCAAACTCCCGACCGCTTACCCAAGGATCATCTTTCCTCCATAAATTTAACAAGGCAACTTTTTAAAGCCAAGGCGGAGCTCTAAGATCGGGGTTAAAAAAATAACAACAATTTTTTGTACGATTAGAAATTTTCAAAAATTACAAAAAAGGCGTAAATAATAACATAGAACATTTTCCTGTGCGGTGGAGGTCTATGGTTGACTAGGGCGGCGTATCAAACGTGGGGACATCTTTTAGGTGATGCTACTTTAACAAAATAAATCCAACGAATCATACGTTAAAATTAAACGTTGGGAGTGATAGTAAAGGCAGAGCCCTGAGGTAAGGACAAAGATGTATCCATAATATTTTGGTACCCAACATCGTAGTATATAGGTCTGGAGCAGTTTTGAGGAGCCGCTTTCGAAATATTTGGATTTTTTATTTGGTGGTTTATATTAGGTTTCTAATAAAATATACCACCTGATTTTTTTAGAAAAATTCGGGTTCAGAAATTACAGGGCTTAAGAGGTCCAAAACTTCAGTTTTTTTACCTTTCTTAGTACCATAAACTTTAAATATTTTTAGCAGGTTTAACCGTTTTAACTCATTGCCATAAAAAGCTCTAAAAAATGAAAAATTAGTACTCCAATCCACACTCCGTTAAATTAGTATTTCATTAGTAGGCTATTCGGCTAATGGTTGTGGAGAATATTTCATTTTCCATTCGGCAGTAAACTAAGTATATTGTCCGATGTTATTCTTATAAGAAATAAAAAAACATGTATCTCTTGTATACTGATTAATTTTATTAAAACTTGGTGTGTTAGCATTGACCAATAGAGAATATTCGTCCTAGGACAACCTTAAAACTGGTTTATACCAGTTTGGATGCTGACATTGGGTACAGCAAATGAAATTGTCATTACATATGAAGTTTTTGGCTGTCCATTATGACAAACGTCCCTTTCACCTTTGGTCCCTCGGATCCACTTGCAGCGGCTCGGGGCGGAAACTCAGGGGTTGGTCCCCAACCTGAGCATGTGTGGTCCCTGGCTGTTGTACATGGATACCCCATCCGTTGAGTTGGCCAGTTGGAGGGCAGAGCGGTCCACCTGTTTAAGCCTGATCACAGCTGTCACAGGAGCACGGGAGTTGGTACTCTGAAAGGCCAATTTGGCTGCCTGTCCCATCCCACCCTTTCCTTTCCTGCTATATCCTAACCTTCCGGTAACCTGCGCAAAATTCCCGCTTGTGGAAAACGTGCCTATAGCAGCTATGCTGGGGTTTCCTAATCCAGCAACAATGAATAGAAAATATGCGGAATACGTTTCCATCTAACCCTGGAGGGTGAGGTAGAGCAATTAACCTCTTAAAACCACTGTGTGTTGCTAGCAAATTAGATTAAACTGATTGCGTTTATTTGGTCACAGGTCCTAGCTATGGCCATCAGGCCTGTTCACGCTTTTTTATGACTCGGCCAATAACTTTAATATATTTTTGGCACCGGATGGTTTTCGACGAGTTTTAAAGATATCACCTGAGGGAAATGTTGCCAATTATAATTAGACCTATTAATTTCCAGCTCCAAAATCAGGGGGTAAAACATACAGAAATATACTTGTTTTAAACCCATTGAATGTAAAAAAAGGTATTCAATGATTTATTTATAAAACAGTATCTTATCAACTTCAGTCCTTAAATTTAAAAATGTTTACATCATTAATAAGTTTGAATTTAATCACACAAGCTACTGAAATCGCAGCACAAGAGGTTTAAAAGCAAAATCCAACATCTACATTAATGACAATTTTTCAGGAGGGCAATCTGTCTACATCGTAATTAGTTAAACAATGTAGACGGTTGGGATTACGGAGTTTTGGACATCTTGAGTGTTTATGAAAATCAACATTAACCACAGAACATGCAAACAAATATAAACTGTAACCAGACTATTTTACTGACCGGTAGATTACAAAACTTTAATCCCATGTCATTAGGTGACAGTGGGGCTTATTTGGTACATTACATGTAATAAAGATGGTTTGCACGTATGATCGTTTAGTAAGTCTGCCACAATGTAAAGAAACTACTATAGGTCTACAACACTCTTGATTATCAATCACAATCAGTCGTGTTACGGAGTTATACTGTCCCAGTAATTCAAAAATTCCAAAACCTATTGTATTAATTTATCATCACTAGTCCAAACACTTAGCTTTTACATCGAAGTTTTCCAGTAAAAAATAAACTGATAATAAATCTAATAGATGCAAGCATTGTTTTAAACACGACAAAACACCATTAATTTACATAACACTCACATTTTAAACTATTTCAAAATAAAAAATATTGATGGAACAAAACATAACCAACTCCATAGTTAAAATATGTTTACATTTGAGTGATTTATAAACAAATATGCAGTGTTTCCTCTCAGCGGTAAAATATCCCACGCGCTGATACAAAAATCCCACTTTATCCCAGACTCTCCCTTATAGTATCCCTCGTTATATCCCACACTTTCCCACTGATTTGTTAAACATTGCAACACAATTAATGTTAAATATTATATGATTATTGAATAATATACTAGTAAAATATTTATACCGTTAGATAGAGCTTATTTAGATCTACTAATTACCTATAGGTAATTTACAGACTCCCAGACTCTCCCTTATAGTATCCCTCGTTATATCCCACACTTTCCCACTGATTTGTTAAACATTGCAACACAATTAATGTTAAATATTATATGATTATTGAATAATATATTAGTAAAATATTTATACCGTTAGATAGAGCTTATTTAGATCTACTAATTACCTATAGGTAATTTACATTTTAGTACCTCAAAGGATTTTGAGCAATGCGACATAGGCTAAATGATACGGTGAATTAACTAAATTAAATAATTTATTTGCATGAGAGGTACTAATATTTTTAATGGTAGTACTAAAGTGTACGACATAGCTAAATAATGGCAAATAGTTTGCTTGTTAATTCCAACATGGCTCTGCCAGCGACATTGACATTCAGAGTTCGTTCTGTGACGTTCATAAAATCATAATAGGTGCGGACAGCGAGGTTAAGAAATGGGAAACCCCGCAACTGCCAGTACGGCGAGAAAATCCACTAGAAGTGCTACTGCTTAAGGTTCTCTGGTCGTAAGTTGTAAGCAAACTAGCAGACGTAATGCCAATTTCCAAAAAATGCCACTTTATTCCACAATCCCATTTTATCCCACAAGCAGTCAAAATATCCCATATATGGGATAAAAATCCCTCGAGTGAAACACAGATAAATCCCAGCTGACATTTTAAAGACAACCATAGTCAATGGCTTACTGCGAAAACCAATTTAACTACTGAATATCAAACATTATAATTAGTTTTGATAATTATTAGTAATCCAAAATAAAATACAAATGCTGTGTTAAAACATCCCTTTGGTATCCCAAATAACTCCTTCAAAATTTCATTAAGAAATTTTTTATAGTTATTTAGTATTTTGATAAAACACCCACACACGGCCACTGAAACTTCATCAATACAGTGATTCACTTCGTTCAATTAACCCATATATGTTATTCCAACATTTTGTAAATCAATTTGGACCAGGAGTAGGCAAAGGTTATTTTCTGATGTATTTACTATTCTCCTAACAAATGTATGCTCAATCGGTTCAGTTAACTACTAACGTCATTGATGAATAAATTTAAACTGTAAGGCCGACGGAGCAGAGGGCATACAGGATGGAAAGTATAGGTCTGTTTCTTACTATAGTTCATTGCCTGCTGTTATCCAGTTAACACAAATAAGTTATCCAGTAAACTACTAGTTAAACGAATAGTTATCCAGTTGCTTGATTCCGAGCATAAGTTTGTATCCAACGAAAGGTGACTTCAGTAGTAAACAAACATAGCAAAACACCTTATATTAAAACGGTTGATAACATCTTAAAATAATGATAACGTGCTTTCAATCAACGCACGTAGTTTAGACCTCCGCCGTCGGATACCGCCACTATTCCGAAAATTAAGCCCTTTACTGTATTTAAGTGATGTAATTTAAAAATTCTAAGACGTACTGGCTAATTTACGAAAAATTCCTTCATTTTGACACCTCAAACGTTAAAATCAGTCCAGCCGTTAGCATTATGACTGTGAAGAAAAAACCAAGAATATTAATATAAGTGTTCATATTTGACATAGTTGATATAATAACGAATGCTAGCAAATAGCTAGCCCGTGCTGTTTCATGCATAATATAAATAAAAATATTACTGCCTACTGGAATAGCACCGCCCTTCTGTTCTCTATATTGATTCCATTTAATAAAACCTGGGTTTACTGGGTTTTCATTTGTAATGGAACACACATTTTATTCGTAACCAGCAGCAAATAGTTAAGAACACATGTAAATAATATTTTTATTTTGATTACTAAACAAATCATGTGCGTATTGCCTGTATCATCAACCTAATGCAGTTGTACTAATGCAGGACGTGGTAAAACTAGTTATGAGTTTTGACATAAAAATATATTCATTCATTACTTTTATTAAATTTTTAGCTACACAAATTTATTTCTAAGAAGCCTTCGTATTTTAGTCTTCCGATATATCCTTTAATTATTCACACCGAAACAGCTAATATACGAATCAATTGTATTGCTGTTAGAGGGATATAACTTTTAATTTTCTATAAACAGATTTTAATTCTCATATTTTTTTTATTTTCACGATTAAAATCATAAAATATTCTTCAGTAAGCCAATTGTAGAGTATTAAACCTGAAAAATGTACAATTCAACTATATATCTAATTTCAAAATACAATTAATACCAGAGGGAGGGAACAGAGTTTGACTACTAGATAGTTTAAAAGGCCTAATTATATCTCGATGGATGATTTTTCTATACAAATTTAAAACTATGTTAAATAACAATAATATCAACGCAATATAAGTCAAATGCACTTTAGTTATATATTTTAAGTGTAGATTTAAGTAAAATGAGGGAGTTTATGTGATGTGGTAGAACAGCGTGGAGCCGCGGTCCGCGACGACGACGCGACTGCGGCACGCGAAAAACTGACCATAGCGGTTATTAACATCGGATTATTGAACAATCTAGAAGTTCTATCGAAAATATTTTCGAATAAATTTTGACTATAAACTAACTAGCTACATTTTTCTTGCTGGAAGTTTGTTTCTACCTAAAAAATAAAAAAGTTTCTCGCTAAATGAAATTGTCATGTCATTCTGTTACAATGTTCTATAGTTTTAATTATTAAAATCTACACATAATTTTAAACTAAGATGTATTTATACCGTTGGATGCATTTATTCATGCAAAAAAGGAATATATAAGTTTATATGTAGTTTTATTATTCTTAAGAGGTCGAGGAGCGTGTAAACGGCAGCACGCTCACCGCTCGGGAGTATTCCTTTTTGCCATGTCCTTCACTTATGGTCTAGCCCGATAATGCCTAACAGAGTAATACATAAATATCTTGATTTTCAACTCACCGTAATATCTGACAAAACCATCGATATAAATACTTACATCGATAAGCTAAACAAGTCGGCGTAAAGGAATGCCAGTACACCAGTGTTTTGCCGATCTAGTCTGAGCGCCGTCAGTTGGCTTGATGCAGAGTGCGCGGCAGTTGATACAATGATCAGTAGTGTAAGTGACCCTATTCCTTATATTATCGGTTACAAATACGAAACGGGTCATAGTGTCTACGGCCTTATTTTATAAAATTACTTGAAATAAATCTTAGGAGGTCATAGTCTCTATGAGCCTTGTAGATGCTTTGAACCTTTAAATATAATTAAGTAGGTTCATAGTCTCTATGGCCTTCTCGTCTTGTATAATAATTTTAGTAAGGGTCATAGTCTCTATGGTCAGTAGTGTAAATGAACCATATTGATTTTATTTAATTTAAAAGAAGGATCATAGTGTCTACGAGCTGTAGTGCAAATGAACCATATATAAAATTAAATAATTTCAAACTGGTTCATAGAGACTATGATCAGTAGTGTAAGTGAGCTGTTCCCCATGCTAGGCATCATACAGAGTCGAGAGGTGAGTTGGAATAGCCAGAAGCTCAACTCAATCATACCTAAATCTGGGGGCCTATTTTTTAAACGGTGATTCCTTAAATCACTAGTTTTTAGCGAATTTCCCCTATAGGGAAGAAGCTATTACCGTAGGTCTCATGGTAAGACTTAAGCCCGAGACCATGACAACTTTTTTTCGAGGTCCCCAGATGACTAAAACACTATTCATTCAAATTTATATGTATGTATATATACATATTTTTGATTCACAAATTAGGGCTACTAATATAATATTAATAAGAAATAAAGGAATAAACCTTGAGTACCCTTTTTTCATTTTTATTTTACACGACACGTGTTTCGACTTTCAAGTCATCTTCACAGTGTAACTACATTAACCTAATATATAAATAAACAAAGACAATCAGATGTAATTAAAGTAGTGTAACTATCATATGCTATATCTTTTCTTAGTTTATAATCGTTGGTGAAGTTGTTTCTTTGATCGTCTAATTTCATTAATTTTGTCAAATAGTGGGTTTCGTGTATATGTTTGTACTGCGTTGAGTAAATTTACTTTGTCATTTTGGAAATCTGTATAAATGTGGAGTTCTTCTTTGGTGTTCATTTTTTGTCCTTTCTTTTCGTATTCCAAAATTTGCAGGTTTTCATTAATATTTTTATAGTTGTGATCTGTTTTCAAAATGTGTTCTGCAAATGATGATTTTTGTGACGTCATGTTGTTAGATCGTATGACCTGTATCTGTTCATTGAATATGGATTTGAAACTTCTCCCTGTTTGGCCGATATAATAACTGTTACAGTCACTACACGTTAATTTATAAATACCTGATTTTTCAAATTCAAATTAACCAACAAAAGAAATCTTCAAAAGAATGAAACTTGGTATGTGGCTTTATATGGTATTAAGATATATATCATGCATTGGAAATCGCTGAGCACACAGGTTTGCTGCGACGGGGGTATTATTTTCAGATTATTACATAATATCTGGTAACTGTTCAGCGGGCGTAGTAACTGTTCAGTTAATTACATCCAACCATACAATATTTAGATTAGTATTTTTAATTTGGATTGACATTTTTACTGAATCACTCACCAACTCGCTTATTAGTGAATTTCCTTTTGAAAGTGAACTATTAGCATGACCCGCACGGTGAAACTTGAGCCCGGGACCACCATAGAAGTTCCTAACGTGACCCCCTGAACACGTTTTGGGGGGTCGTTCAAAATTTTATATATATATAGACATATATATATATATATATATATGTGTTTGCACTCTAGCGGTCGCATTTTTTGTCCGATTTACTTCAAATTTGGTAGGGACGTCCTTTCTGTAATCAATTGGACAAGTTCGTTGGGCAAAACAATCGGAAAACTCTAAATCCCTTTTTTGGGGATTAATCTTTCAAATTTTGAGTTTTTGGGCCCAAAAAGGGTCAGAAAAGCCCCGTATGTAAAATGAATGCATGTAAAAAGATGGGAATTAAAGAGGCGAAAGTTTTAAGCCCTCTCTCGTCATTCTAGCATAAATATTTACCGAGTTATTAAAGAAAATGTGTATCTGCCAAACACAGTACGTTGTCTTATGGGGATTTTACATTAGAAAAGCCTGTTATTCATTTGTTGGTGTACTTTTACCATCCCCAACAAACTCACGCCTACTTTAAAGCCTGACTGGACCTTCTCCTAACCTTATAATGTGCAAAATTGTATTCCCAGCATTGCAGGTAAATAGAACCAGGAGCATCAGAACAGCAAAAAAACCAATGTTTTCAGATTTGAATAAAAGTTGGAATAAATGTATGTTTTTAACTGATTTTGAGTTTTTATAGTTTTTTAGGTGGAAATTCACTTCCCTCACGTCAGCGTGCTGCGTGCGAACTCGTTTCTATTCACCAGGCAAAATGCTGTAAGTGAAAATGGGTGAGTTGACCAGAAATTACGTTCTTATTCTTAGTAGGAAATAATAAAAGTAATAAAAAATACACTGCCGAACCAAAAGCTACTATAGCTACGTTTACTATGGCGAACTTCTTGTATAACTTCTAATATATTGTTTATTACATACTGCCTTCGAGAAGAAAAAAGACCCCTCGGCCGGCGGCCCGCTCAACAGCTGTGTGTTTGTGCGGTATCACAGATTTAGCAGGCACTAATCAAAAACCGTAACTGTCAGATATTAATTACAATCGTAGGCCCCTTATTGCAAATTATAACATAATGCATGTTTATGCCAATGACTCATTACGGAAAGCGTTTCCGTAATGATGTACTAGATGAAATACAATTATATCCCCTTAGGAAAAATCTAAACATCTGAAATACATCTGAAATATGTTGTTTAAAGAACAATTTTCTTAATTTATATTTCTCATTACCACTAACTTTAAAATTGCATTGGGTAACCACATGAAAATCAATACTGGACAAAATACAGTGTCATTGAAGACGCAGTACATCTGAGTCATCGGATGCAAAACATTCCAGTTCTGGCGATTCCGACTCTGACGCAACAGAAGATAATTTTGTCATATAAATTTAAGGGGATTTAATTCTTCTCATGGGTTTTCCTTGTAAATATTGTAAAATTATGGATTTTATTTTCTTGTTTTAATATAAGTTCGTTTTTCAGAGAGTTTTAAAATATTTTATAAAATATTACATTGTTTAAATTTACTACAATTGATTGACAGTATAAAACCGTTTAGAGCAAAACTCAGTCCTCCTGTTTTAAAAACAATAATAGAGCATGACTTCGATAGCGTCGTCCTCCGTCGAACTGCACTCACTGACACTAATGGTCGCAGGAGCATGATTTACGTATGCATATTTTTGTACGCTAAAATTAACTGGGATTTTCTTATGGGTTAAAACGCAATACAGGTAATTATTGTTACTGTTTCATGGTTTCAGCAGGCGCTTACAAAATGGTAACAATGAATGCTGCATGGCATAAAGGGTTATATGATAGCGCCTGCAACTTTTATGTAGGCCATATTCTATGGGTCTTATCTCCTCTTGCTGACAGAAACGCAGCAAACGATGTAAGGGGCCATACACATATTACGTAACAAATTTTTTAGTCATTTCAGACCCCCCCCAATGTGTTACATAACTCAATCGTAGTAGGCTTTAAAACAGCTTCTACCTTATAGACATCGTTTTATTAGCAATTTGGAATATGGATTTCAATGAATTATTACACTTTAAATCACTTTCTTTAAACGATCATTTTTAATAATTTTTTCAAAGCAAACAAAGTATGTATACAAACAAAAAAGACTGTTACTAACAATATAAACAACAAAATAAACTATCTCAGCTAAAACGTAACAAATTTAATTTATAACTAACAAAACTACAAAACAACTTAAAAAACTGAAGATGTGGGTGGCATTGCGCAATACTGTATCAAGTCATGCATGATTTTACACTCTAAAACAACACAAAACATAGGTGTAAAGCAATACAGGACGTACTCAAAACACGTTATGTATTTATTTTTAGTTCTGTTATTAAAATAGAATGACAGAAGTAATTTTTATAGTCTATGTAAAAACTGTAACCTTGATTTAGATATCAATTTGTTTTTTTAAAGATTTATAACGGTTTCAATAGAAACGGGAGTGCACCAGGTCTTAAGGTTGATATGTGTGAGTTACGTAACGTTGATCCAAACTCCCCCCCCTCCACCACATAACGCCATAACCCCTCCCCCTTCTTAAGTGCGTTACGTAATATTTGCATGGCCCCTAAGTCTACTGGCCCCGTCACCACTTGGTGTTCACTGCTGTAGTCAAGACTGGAGGCATCAGTCTTGCCTGAACCGTTTCTTGCATATATTTTGCACGAGATCTTTTGTGAGTGGGCCCCAATCACGAAACATTTGGCGTTTTTTTAGGGTTACCATACGTCCTATTTTCCCCGGACATATCCTCTTCTTAGATCATTCGAAAACGTCCGGGCGGATTTTTGAGAAACCCATTATTAGACCGTGTTGTTTCAAGTAGCAAACCGAATATTCAAGATTAAGTCGATATTTCGTCAAAGTAGTAATACAATCGTCAGTTTCTTCGCCCAAAACTCATCACTTTGCTTAAAAGAAAATGTAACTTCTAGTTCTTACTTAGTGAAATCAGTTGGTATCCAAATCCATTATGGTTACGTTTTGCCGTCGCGCTGTGTTTATCGTCGCCGTCGCTGTTGACTGCATGTCACTGGGCTGAGTCCTGAGTGAGGTCATGAGGTTGTCCCTGAGACGTTCTGCATTCGGCAGATAGTGTGAATATTGGCAAAAAAAGTTAATTAGTTAATATGCCTAAAAAAGTTTTTATGAAATTTGAATCTTAAATCTCCCAAAGATTAATTGCATGATTTGAAAAAATATCAAAACACATAATTTTAAATTTTAAACACCTACTTATTTTAAAACCTGACTTTCATACTTAACTTTGCTGGGGGGGGGGGTGTAATGTTGTTGTGATTTATTAATCCACCTCTCAACGGGTACGGGTGTCGTCTTTTTAACCTAGAGAATATGCTAACCCTAACCTAGAGTCTTATATGTTTTAAGTTTTAGGGCTCTGGTTTATATCTGCTTCCTCTATAAGGCCAATATTAATTTTAGCGCTCAGCTTCTTAAACCGCCGTGCAAACATGCTAACACCAATCTGTAAGCTCATTTTATTCGCAGGGCAGAAGAATGAGGCCAAGTTGGTATCAGAGCTCCTGACGAGATCCAAGACACAGCGACACGGCGGAGTATGGTGTTGGTATCTTCAGAAATGCAGGCACTACCGGCAGCGTCCTAGTGTGAAAGCGGCCTATTGGGAGGTTACCGCATGCTACTTCCTGAGCGCCGCGCCGCCGCCGCGCTGCGCATTTTGTATGTTGTCATGCGGGTTGCGTAAACTGTCCCCGCGACCCGCGTGAAGGCGCTCAAGCTAATGCCTTCAGGACGGCTAGTACCCCTCGATCTGCCATTTGAATTGCAGTACTGTACAAGGATTATGGGCGCTCTATACTGCACGGTGAACAGTGAACGTCATTGAGTTTTTGTGTAGGTCTTATGACAATTTCTTGATGATCATTGTAGTCAGTGATCTAAATATAGTGTTGTTCAGACGTAAAATTGTATCTTTATTTAGTAACTAGCAGTTACCCGGCGCGCGTTGCTGCGCCCACAGCTGTTAATTAATTACAGCTGTTAATTTTGTAAACACTAAATTTCTAAAACCTGACACTGCGCCCTTGTATGCCCTCTGGGTCGGAGCCCTTTGGACAGATTTGCACCAAACTTCACACTAACCATCCTTGAATAATGCTTAATAATGCCTGAAAGTTTCATTACAATCTGTCGAGCGGTTTCGGAGTCCATAGGCTACATACATACATATATATATATATATATATATATATATATATATATATATATATACATACATACTTCCTATTTTATAGATATAGATACCTCATGTAGTCAGTGATTTAAATATAGTGTTGTTCAGACGTAAAATTGTATTTTTATTTAGTAATGCCTCATGTAGTCAGTGATTTAAATATAGTGTTGTTCAGACGTAAAATTATAATTTTATTTAGTAATGCCTCATGACAAATCCTAGAAAACAACTTATATTTCCTTGATATTTAGTTTTATCCCTATGTGATCTTTTGAGGGTTCAAAATTTCCAACATACCCCCGTTGCAGCAAACCTGCATCCTCAGCGAATTTCAAATGGTACTTCACTAGGTCATGAAGCCACTTACCAACTTTAATCAAAGCATATTCATAAATATGCAAGATATGACATTTTATTTATTCCCCATAAGAAAAACATTAGGTTTGCTGCATCAAGGACCAAAAAATCTGGTTTTTATGCAAATACCAATGGATCACCTCCAGATTAAGCAACATACTAAGTTTTATCAATTTATGTTCATAAACAAGCAATATATCACATGTTTATTATTCTCCATAAGAATAACATTACAGCTGCTGAGCACACAGGTTTGCTGCCATGGGGACCACAAAAAATGAGTTTTGTTTGCAAATAGCATTAAAACTCAACCATATAAAGCCACATACCAAGTTTCATTAATATATGTTCATTAATAAGCAAGATATAAAATTTTACTTACTCTCCATAAGATTAACATTGGACAACGTACTGCGTTTAGCACTCTCAAAACCAATTGACGTAGAGCGATGATCATAATACCAAATTTTGTTAAGCTGAATTTAAGGGAGTAAACCAAAATTTGGGTTTACAAAGAATTATATGTAAAAAGTTCAAAAACCCATTTTTGGGGTACAAAACCCCCCAAAACCCCCCTTAAAGTAGAGCGACCGGTCTAGTTCGCGAACTCATGAAAATAGATGCTGCCTTATACGTTTATACCATATTTCTTCAAGATCGGACCATTTTCACTAAAGTTATCGTGCCTACGGACACACACACACACACACACACACACACACACACACACACACACACACACACACACACACACACACACACACATATATATATATAAAAATTTGAACGAATGGTGTTTTTGGCATCTGGGGGCCTCAAAAATAAAAGTTATCATGGTCCCGGGCCTAGGTCTTACCATGCCACCTACGGTAATAGCTTATTCCTATAGGGGAAATTCGCTAAAAGGGGGAAAACAACTAACAATGGAAGAGAATACTCCCGTGATTCTCACCCCTGATAAGACCCGCGCCAGGTCCCACCGTCCCACCCACCACCAGGCCCGGCCCCTGATTCTACTGCTATACTGCCATGTAATCGCGGCCCGGGTTTGTCTACCTCGACGCCTTCAATGTCCGCAACGCAACAAGCTTACAGTCTTGCTCTGCAGTCATAGGCTCGTATTTCGCAGGAACTTTATTACATAGTTCTTCGCCTGAAATTGCAAACACTAAAATTAAAGTAAATTATTTTTACTTGTAAGGCTGTATAATTCACTGATGGTTTTGAAGGCTACAATTATAATGTAAAATGTAATTATTTAATTGCGATCAGAATCTCTAAGCTCGTTTTGGTATCTATGTTTATTTAAAATGCTCATTTTAGAATGCCACGTTGTAAAATGATAATGTCTATAATGTAAAATGATATAGTCAATTGACCGATTTTACAAAATATTGGTCCTTTAAATGGTTTTATTTAATGTGTTTTTACTATAGTGTGTAATGTGTTTTAAATTGCCAAATCTTTTTAATAAATATGGTAAAAATACTTGAAGTCATATAGTTCCAAAGATTTTTAATGAGTTGCCTTTAGATTTGGAAAATTCAAGAGACTTTAATATCATAAAATCTGATTTTATTTGTTGGTTGTTGAGTAGAAATAATAAAATTATTCCATCATTTACTAAAATAGTGTGTATATGTATGTATGTGTGAGTGAGTACATGTTTCCATGTGCCAAACGGCGCAAGCAGATTGAAGGTTTTAGATTACTAGTGTTTTAAGTTCAGCAGTATGCTCAGAACTATTTGTGGAGTAAATAGCTGTTTATAAATGTGGTGGTTGGGTATATATAGTTTTACTTTACTGCCAATACTTGTATTCGATAGTATTTATATATTTTTGTGTTTTGTATTTATTTATATTACTATATTAATACTAACGTAAGTTAGTTATATACATTTTTCATGTCACATGATTAAGTTAATAGGTTTTCTTAATATTTCTGGGGTAGGTGTTACTACTTTATTAGATTTATATAATTATTTGTAATGATTAATTAGGAGGTAGTACAAATTATGTAAATTTGTGCACCGTTGCCTAGAGCGCTGTATTTCCTTAGTAATATGTTGTTATTAATTATTGTATTAACTTTGTAATCATGAGCACCCAACGACAAATCTTTCATGATTTGTTGGGACTCAATGTTTTATTTTTTATAGAAATAAACTTTCTGATTTCTGATTCTATACAAACTGGTTGCTAATACAGTAGAACCTCAGTAATTCGAAAACCTCTATAATTAGTAACTTTTGCCTGTTCCCTTCAGGAAACCTCAAATATTCGAAAAATAATATGCCAATAGTTCGAAGTGCATTTAACGCATTATGCATTATGTACAGCCTCTAGAATTCGAATATATTCATACTCGGGCCTCTCGAATTCTAATTTTGTTCCTGTAATTCGAAACGTTACAGTTGTTACCTCTAAACTTCGAAGTCAACCTCTACAGAATGAACTGTGGTACCGTCAGCCTCTGAAATTCGAATTAAGCGCAAAAAACAAGCCTGTTGAAACCATGAAACATGAACTAATGCGTATACTCAGTTTCCTCCAGATCACAATTTATTGACGTTTGTTTTTTTACCTCTATATTTCGAATTTCATTCACATTAACCTTTATAATTCAAACTCTCGATATATTAAACTCCCTTTAGTTCGAAATAAATTGGCTGTCCCCTGAATTTCGAATTAGTGGGGTTCTACTGTAATTACATTCCATTTACGGGCGATTGTTTTTGCATTTAAAAATATGTTTATCAGTAATTAAATAGTTCAATTATGATACGAGACGGAACAAGAAATCGACATTCTGCGTGCTGACGACGTTAAAAAGCTTTCGAGGGTCGCTTGAGGCTACGGGTTCCTTTGTGACGCGTCGTACTATATAGTTGCACTGCCAATTATGTCTTATGTTAAGTACTCATGTCACTGTACTTGCGTATAAAAACATCCTATGTAAATGTTCGCATCCCCGCAAAATACCACTAAAATGTTCGATTTACGCACTGTCTTCGAAACCACTAAACGTGTGCTAAATGTGATAACGAATATTTTGTTGTGCAATTTGTTAGGATTTTGTCGCGGCAATACCTTCAAATTTAGGACGACCGATTTCCCATTAATTACAATGTGTTTAACGATTAGTGTTGAGTTGATATTAATTGAGTATAACAAGCAACTCACGTTGCAACCTCAACGTTCCTGCTACGTGCCTTGCCTCAACGTACCTTGTGTAGCTTCAATGGGCAAAGTGGCATTGGAATTGTCAAGGTGCCCAACTCCAGTCGGTAAATCCAGTTTTCTTGAAGAGGGGGTTAGGTTTGTGGGGTTGCCCTAATGAATGTTTATACTGAAAAAAGAAAAATTCTTCCAATGAATAAAAATCTCACAGTTGTAGCCTGGGACGGGAGACGCAAGGGCAAGGGGCGCCCCGGCGGATGAAGAGAAGTTGTAGTAGCCTGGGACGGGAGACGCAAGGGCAAGGGGCGCCCCGGCGGATGAAGAGAAGTTGTAGTAGCCTGGGACGGGAGAGGCAAGGGGCGCCCCGGCGGATGAAGAGAAGTTGTAGTAGCCTGGGACGGGAGAGGCAAGGGGCGCCCCGGCGGATGAAGAGAAGTTGTAGTAGCCTGGGACGGGAGAGGCAAGGGGCGCCCTGGCGGATGAAGAGAAGTTGTAGTAGCCTGGGATGGGAGAGGCAAGGGGCGCCCCGGCGGATGAAGAGAAGTTGTAGTAGCCTGGGACGGGAGACGCAAGGGCAAGGGGCGCCCCGGCGGATGAAGAGAAGTTGTAGTAGCCTGGGACGGGAGAGGCAAGGGGCGCCCCGGCGGATGAAGAGAACGTTTTTTTTTGCACCACCGATGTAGACCTTTTGATGTAATGACCTTTTTTATACAACTTACCCTACATATGAGGATAATTTGTTTCAAAGAATCTAAGACAAGAACGCCTTCTGTCAGGGAGTGTCATAAATCATTTTCGCCGTGGGAAGACTACAAAATGTTAAGAAATGGAAGTGGCCACAATGACGGCCGGTTGTCGGAGGTGTCTGAGTCAAGGAGCAAATCAGAACAAGTTGTTTTATTTTGGCTTCAGATTTCGGAAGCCGATTTGCAGCTGATACTAAATAAAACTTATGATAACTAAACCTTAATTTATTTGTTGAGTTTTTATCGAAATCACGTCAAAATGGACGTTTAATCTCAAATCTCTTGTGTGTATAAAAAATCCTTCAATTTGGGATGAAAGGTTGGACATCTATTATAATCGTAAACGTATAGTGGACAAATGTTGGAAAGGAATATAGGAACAAATGGGAGTTCTCGGGAATAATCAGAGGAGACTCTTACTGAAGAGCATTGCGAAGTTGAGATATGATATAGACACCACACAGGGCCGTCGCGTAGTTTTTTGGCGCCCGGGGCGAGATTTCGTCAGTCGCCCCCCCTAAACCAATTCATTTCCAATTCTACCCAACATTAAACCTATATGTAAGGATTCATACAAAAAACACAAACATACATCGATCGACGCGACAAAGAGTGACGCTACAGCGAGTGACACTATCAAATACATATATAAACAGATACGGTAAAACACACAACAAGCCAGGGCCGGAATTAGGAGCTGTAGACCCCTAGGCTCAACAGTGGTGCAGGCCCTTGTTCAGGTCTGGTCCTTGTTCAGGTTGCAGGTCCAAGTTGGTGACCTTTTTGTTGATTGTATAAGCAGGGCCGTACTCGGATGGTGGGAAGGGGGGGACAACTGCCCTGGGGGCCGGGTCTGTCAGGGGGCGCGGGCCCAAAAAGGGGGACCCGGTGTCTCATTTACGACCCTGTTGTCTAAAAAAAAGTCACCAACTTGGATCCGGACGGCAACAAGGGCCCACACCACCAGGCCTGCCCAGGGGCCCGTGAAAGCTGAGTACAGCCCTGTGTATAAGGCTTTCTGTTGTGCGGGCCCTAGGTTAGCACCTATGTAGCCTATGCTTAAATTCGGCCTTGCAACGAGCAACGCGACTTGGAGGTGGTGGGACAAGTTCAAAGCCGCATCGCGTCTAGATGTTCGTTTGCAAAGTTGTGTTTTGCAAGTTAGTTTTGGAACTCAAACTAGCAAAAAAAGGTCACCAGCTTGCTGACCTGACCGGTAAGGGCCCGCACCACTGGTTGAAACTAGGGGCCTACAGCTCCTAAATCCGGCCTGATTTGGACAGTAACACTTCACGCGGTAATTCACTTTCCATATTTATTTTTTGCCGCTGAGCTCCCGACAGCATTTTTCCACTTTGGTCCCTGGTACAATTCACGTAACTCATCAATGCGAAATCACTGTGATAGACTGACAGTGGCAATTGGATGCGAGAGGTTGGAGGGGTACGTGGGGTAAGTTGGTAGAGGATGTGAAGTCAGTGTCTCTACCAAGAGTCAGCATCCTCAGATCGGGTGTAATAATAGAACCGCGCAACACGGCAAAGAGTGTGTGCATGGATAGGGGCTTTCAGACTATGTAATATCATAGACTAACTGGTAATATTGATGTATAATAATAAGAAAGTAAAGAGCTGGTGCCCACTACACATTAGAGTTCATTATTAGGCTATTGATAATAACAGTATACATAGGGCTGTATTTTTAAGCATAGGCTACATGAGCGCGCGTCTAGGGGCCCGCACCACAAAGGGAGCTTGCACCACACAAAACCGCACATACAAAAACCACTCATACGAAAAAACACCAACCTGGCTGGACAGCAGCAAGGACCCGTGCCACCGGTTGGACCTAGGGGCCCTCATTAAGCTGGGGGTCCTAAATCCGGCCCTGAGTATACGAGAAAATCCAACTGCTCAGTTTAGAGCAAATACTTATTTTGGGATAACTTAGTATAAATACCACATTTAAAGTTATTAGTGTCAGATATTTATTTGTTCAAACAAACAAAAATGCAACGTATTGTTCAAATTTCTCTTCGACCTAACTTAAAAATATGTTTTTTGCAAATAACTTAATTTTTTCCAATTATTGCGTTTTACTTTTGCCTGCCGCGGCGCCCCTCTTGCCGAGGTGCCCAGGGCAATCGCCCCGGTCGCCCCGCCCACGCGACGGCCCTGACACCACACAAGTGATACAACGGGGATGTAACACATTCTGTCCCGCGATCTCTTTCGCAAATCAAGGGAGTGTTGTTATTGTTTCTTTCTTGCGACACTTCCGATGTGATTCCTTATTCCTTCGTTATTTACTGACCCACAGAGTGTAAAAGACAAAACTACTTTCCAACCATCCAACCTATCGTTGAATCGTCTCTGTGCAGGGTTCCGAGCCAAATATTTTGGATGGAGGACATTTACATCAGAAAAGGAGAATTTTAAACAAAAAAGTAGGTAATTTTCCAAATAATCTTATTTAATAAAAGAGCAAATATAACTCAATTAAATTACTTAAAAAAACTCGTAAATAGCCTAAACTTCCAGCTAGCATGTAAAAAAACAATAATTTTATAAAGTCTGGACTCTGGAAAATATGTTAAAGTCCCTAGGTCTATTTCAGATAACATTTCAGATAAACGTTCTTAAACTATGACCGGCATGAAGAATACTTCTCATTATAGGATCTTTTCTATAGTAATTCTGGTTTGGATTTTATATAATTATATAAATTTCCCATAATCCTATACGGTCACGCTCTTATGTTCAGGAAGCTAACCTAAAATTTCTTGAGAATATAATTCCTGAGAATACCTTTTTAAGGAAGACTTTGGCCGGTGGCAAAAAACCGGACATTTCAGTAATTTTTAAAATGCAGTGAGGACAGGGCATTCATGAAAAAGGAGGACAACTCCAAAAGCCAGGCGTCTGGAAACCCTGTCTCTGTGGCATCCTGTGTCCGGCTAAAACGACAACCGGCCAAAACGACAAACCTAAAGAATGAGGTCAAAAAGACAAGCATTCTGGGGCTGCTACCTAGGGAAGGGTCAGTACGTAATCTCAACAAAAATAGGGCTGCCAAAACGACAAACATTCCATCGTCGAGAGGCCTATCAAATGAAAAGAAATATTGTCAAGTTTTATGTTACGGAGTTTCGAGGTTTTATACAACTTGTTATAATTTATATAACGGAAAAAGTGGAAAATATCGGTGTTTAAGAAAAGGTTAAAATGATGAAATTATGAATTATGAGGTTTGTAAATCACCCTCATATACGCCATTAAAATTTGAAGCAGATACGTTTAATAGAATTTTTTTAATAATCGTAAGTTGTGAAAAATACTGATATTTTCCACTTTTTCCTTACTATAAATTATAAAAAGTTATGTAAAATGCCAAAACTCTGTAAAATAAAATTTGACAATATTTCCTTTCGGAAACCTGCATACGAAGATTACACTTACGTATATCCACTCAAATATTATGTAAAATTAATATCAACCCTTTAAATTTTTGTAGGTTTACGTCTTACCATGCCACCTACTGTAATAGCGTATATCCTATAGGATATTAGCTAAACCATCGATGTTTTGTTTATCTAACAAGAGAATGATAGCATGCATCGGGCCCCGTTTATATATCTAAGAACCCCTTCGATGGAATATTTGTCGTTTTGGCCGCCAGATTGTTGTTGAGATTACTTACTGACCCTCTCCAGGTTGCAGCCTCAGAATGTTTGTCGTTTTGACAGGTTGTCGTTTTAACCGGGATTCACGTGATCTACAGCTGTTATTCCTAGAACTCCACCACCTGGATACGAACAGCAATACTTTATTAGTTATCATTGAGCGACGTCAGCAGTCAGTAGTCAGCAGTCGATAGTCTTCAGAGCCCGTGGCCCAACACGCTCTTGTAGCGTGGAGTATGACCTTGAAATCACCTGCGCGAGTGAAACGTTCTCTGGTTCTCGAACTTCGGACGTAGGTTCGGGAACCTAACACATTTTTTGTAAACGTAACAAAACTCGTCAATAAACCGTACTTGTGTGAATTCGTCAATCAGTACTTGTGAATAGCAATAGCAGAATTCCAACGTTTATATAGCAGGTTTCAAACCTGATTTTCACGCTTGTGTATAGGCGTGGCTGATGTATGTATTAATATTTAATGTTTTGTTATTTTGTATGTGTGTTTTTTTACAATCAGTATGATGTTCCTGAAAGTTATTTTTCTATGCCAAATAAATTAAAAATATTTAAATTAAAACGTTTTGAATATTATTTATAATTATTTTTTATTAAAGAGATTATAATCGTCAGATATGCATTAACACTACCATGAATTAATATTATTACCTATTTTATTAAATAGATTAATGTAATAATATTAAATTATGGTAGCATTCATGCATAGTTGAGGATTAATTTACAATGCTGTGGTAATTATATAAAAGGGACACTAAATTAAATTATAAGTGATTATTTAAGTAGCCAATGGAGAAAGTACTACCATTGACTATAAATACTGAAGTAGACTTCTCATTGCCATTGTAAAATCTGTCCCTAGTTTTGTGCGTGTGAGAGGATTCAAAGAGGACGTAATTCTCACTAATCACCAACAGAGTATACTGCTGTCAAGGAGGGGATAATACAACGCAGTTGGTTTGTCAGAAAGCAAACATAACTTGATTATCCTTGCTTTCTAGGATGGAGATATTTTACAAGTCAACGTAAATAAATAGACGACAGCAGCACAATCTGTCGGTGACCTAATCAAAATACGTCTACTTCAAATTCTGGCAAATACTAAATGTGGGACAACTGGGCCATATAGATGGGATGTGTCCTTCAGTATATATAGTCCATGGTAACACGGAGGTCGGCCGGTGATCAGCCACCGATAAGGACGTTTTGACCTTAGGAAGAGGGATAACAATCGCTTCCTTCCAAGCATTAGGAAACACTCCAGTGGCCAGCAATCAACAGGTGAGTGATAGCCCCAACTCAGTAAGGACCTACCATTTTTATCATGTTGATCGTGATACCATCAGTACCAACTGCGCCCGAAGTTATCTTATTGATGGTACCCTTTACTTCTCAACAATTTTTTCCTCTTATTTTGTTAATATTTATGTCACAATAGGTTAGTTTATGAACTGATAATCTAACCCTTCGACTATCAAATATGGAAGACATGTAAATAACATCACATTTTATAGAACAGATATATTTACTTATTAGGATGTGATCGATGAGCGTAGAAGAGCTTTTTGTGACTCTCGTGGGCTTATCTACCAACTGGGTCAGCTCAGGACTTCAATTTGCTTAATTAGAAAGCGAGTATCAGGTTGATAAGTATCTATGAGAGATTTATATTAAAATCACCCATAACAATGGTATTATCAGCATACTCGGACATATCATACAAAACAGGGAAAAGCAAACTTTCAAGACAGGTGTAAGGAATATCTTCAGACCTATACACCACACATATGCAACATTTATTTCCTCGGACACTTACTTTGCCACAAATATTCTCGAGGGGAAATTGCAATTCAATTTGTCTTAAGAGTGAAGTGCAGATCATTTTTCACATACAAAGCCACTCCGCCCCCTCTATTACCATTTCTGTCACTTCTAATCAAGAAATATACATGCAATCTTACCTCGTCTGAGCTCTTATTGTCCGTAAGCCAAGTTTCTGTCACACAACATGTGTCAAGGTTCAGGTCCAGTACTACAGAAGCCATCTCCTCAAACCCTGTCGACAGCGAGTTCATATTAAGGTGGCCTATTCTTAAATGCCTGTTTTTGTAGCCTGAGTGCCAATATCACCAACCCGACTCAGAGACACTGCCACCCCACCAGCAGTTGACACAAGTTCCCCCTACACTAGGAGAGCTCACAGTCATGAGTGTCTCGGGAACAGCCTCACAAGCTGTAAGACGCTTAAAGATGTCCACAAGATTAGTCCCAAGCACAGAGACTTCACCCCGATTCAGATGTCTGCCATCCCTAGCAAGATGATACCATAGATTAAGAATACCACAAGTATGTTTAATGGAGTATGTTTAATCTATGATGATACCTACGCACCCATGAAGAGCCTCGCGTTTGCCATGGCCATCGTTATAAACTGAGCCACTCCTGTAGCCAATCGATCAGTTATTTCTACCTACATGAAATGGATTATGTGGGGATTAAGTTTTGAAAACGATTCAAGTTTAAGCTTTATATTTTTTATCTTGGTACCAGGATTAATACTGACAGAGCACTCATTCTGTTCACAAAGCTTCCCTGCATAGCGCAGCAAAGAATCCCCATTCAACATATAATTATTTTTTTCTTCTGACCCTGAACAGAACTCATCGACCAGAACCGGAGCGTGATCAGGCTGCTTGATGGCCATACCAACTAAAGAACCACGGTTTCGTTATCTGACAGATTCGATTTTGCATTTCTAAAACTAGGCACAGTGACATTTGACTATTTACTTACAAGACTCTTTTTAGCGAATTTCCCCTATAGGGAAGAAGCTATTACTGTAGTCGGCATGGTAAGACCTAGGCCCGGGACCATGATAACTTTTCGTTTTGAGGTCCCCAGATGCCAAAAACACCATTCGTTCAAAACTGTATATATATATATATGTCCGTAGGTGCGATAACTCTCGTAAAAATTATCCGATTTTGATTAAAGTTGATACAAACATGTACAGCAACATTTATGTCTAAAGTTCTAAAACCAGCCAGATCGCTCTATCTAAAGGGTATTTTGGGGGGTTTTGTACCCCAACAATGGTTTTTTGAGTTTTTTACAAATAATATTTTAGTAAATCAAATTTTACTTTTCACCATTGGATTTGGCTTGAAAAGACGAACAATTTGATGTTTTTATCATTTCTCTATGTCAATTGGTTACAGAGATATTGAAAGTACTAAACACAGTACGTTGTCCAATGTTATTCTTATCGAGAATAAGACACATTTTATATCTCGCTGATTTATCAACTTATCCCGACAAAACTTGGTATATTGCTTTAAATCGTTGTGGTCTATTGATATTTGCACAAAAACAATTTTTTTGCCGCTAGTTCCCATAGCAGCAAACCTGCGTCCTCAGCCCCCATGTTATTCTTATGGAGAATAATAAAAGTGCTTGTTATCTCCCTTAATTATGAACATAAACTAATAAAACTTGGGATGTGGCTTTAACTAGTTGAGTTATGTTGATATTTTTATAAAAACCCATTTTTTTGTTTTCCTTGTTTCAGCAAACCTGCATACTCAGCCGCCATGTTATTCTTATTGAGAAAAATTAAAAATGTGATAAATAGTTTATTTATGAATCTATATTGATGAAACTTGGTATGTGGCTTTATGTGGCATTAAGATACATGTGTATGCATTGTAAATTCGCTGGGTACTCAGGTTTGCTGCTACGGGGGTATTTTACATTTTTGCATTCTTAAATTGAATAACAGTCTGCTGAGCCACACGGCCCTCTGTCAGGGTTACTTGTTACTTCCAGCCCCAAGCTAGCCAACAATGCAGCAGCATGCTGCCTTATTAAGCCTCCTCAAAGTCATAGTGTATAGTGTGTTTCACAACAGAATCAAGCAACAACAGGCTCCAATGGGGCCCACCACAGTCAAAAGAATTATTCAAGCAGAAAAATACATAATGTTTTCACTAAAACTAATGACATTTAATATACAATCAACCTGGTATTTTTTCTCTACATTAAGCAACATAGTCATAGAACGCCCTACGAACAAGACATCTTTACATTATGTATTGGTCATTTAATCATTAAATAAACTTATATGTGCTGCAAGTAAGTCGCATATAGGCATTTACTTTTATTATTAACAGAAACTTTCGGTTAGCATCTTGCACACTATCATACTTACTAAGGATACAAGGTTATGCTCAGATTGTAACTTTTTTTCAATAATTAAGTTAGCATTTCTTGCCTTAACTAAACTTTCAGACAAATCTTTAACCTTATTCTCTAAAGAGTACTTTTCACCTACAAGGCAGTCACTTTTAACAAGAGATCACCGAGTTCAATCCTGTGAGAATTCTTAGCAGACTCCCAATGAGAGTGAAGTTCTGTTAGTTCAGTCTCGGCGTCATTTAGTTTAGAGCGGGCTTCAACTAACTCACCACAAACTGCGTTGAATTGAAATACCTTACTACCAGCAGAATTGACAAAGTCGTGGCAATTACTGATTTCACAATTTTCCAAATATGTACTAAGTTGAAGCTAAATCCAGAAACAAGAGTTCATGTTCTTCAGAAAAATGTGTACATCCAAACAAACAATTATCTAGACTCTCCATCATACCAATGTGGAAAAATGAGAAAATAGTCAAATAGAATAATAGTCAAATAATACAATAGAATCAACAGGTAAATTATGATTTTTTTCTTAAATGGTGAAGCAACCACCTCTAAACCAAAAATATAGATTCACCCGAAAATTTTCACTTGTAAAAATGTATTTTACAAGTGTTACCAATAAGTGCTGGCGTGCAGATAAAGTGGACGCCGGCAAGCAAAATTCTAACGTGTGTCAGAATTGCGTCATAACGAATGCAGGCGTTCCGATTACAGGCGGCAGCGATCGGTCGGCAACGGGCACTCGTACGGGGGACTTTACCCCGCGGCTTCCAGCCCTTCGGTTTGTGCCTTTGTGCGTGACCACAGGTGCGCGAAGGTTGTAAACACAATGCCGCATCGTGTTATCAGTCCCACAGCAGAGGTTATGACACAGTGTCTAAGCAATACAAATACTACTTAGTTACAACGTCGATGATCACATCAGTAAAAACTCAAATCACAATCACAGAGCTCTACTTCGCAGTTCAGGCCAGGCCTGATAAACCTAAGGCCGGGTTTTTTGTCTCATGCATACTAAAAACGATCATAATAAAATGGTTTAAATAATATTAACTGATTCAATGGAATTCCCTTTATAGTGAACAACAGGTAAAATAATTGAACGTGTAAGGTTATGGTTGGGGGTTGGGGGATCCCCATGCTCCCCCATGTATCCGTGCCTGTATTTAAAAAAAACTAACCGAAAACTCCTCAGACAAATTTAAATTGTCTAGTACTTGTCCATCGGAATAGCAGCAAATCACCACATGTAAATGATTACATCTCATGGCACGGCTGGTGGCGCCAATACAAACAGTTTTTGTACACCGGCTAGTATGGCCTAGTCAATGTCCTGTTGCGGACCCAAAAAATTACCTTAAAAAACGGTGTTTTACGGCCCTGGACACAACGGCTTCAAAACGTGCCTCATTTACTTGACGTGTCAATTCTACTCTATTTTATTTGTGCGCCAGGGCAGGATTTAGGAACTGTTGGCCCTTAGGGCGGGCGTTGTGATGTGATGTGGGTCCCATTTACCATCCACCGACTAAGTTAACGACCTTTTTTATTTAGTATGCTTCCGGCCCTGCTGTTCGCTGGTTTTATTTGAAAATTAAACAATTCCGACTACACTATACATAAATTAGGATTTCAACATCCTTTTTACACCACGAGCTTATGTTAATATAAGCTACATAAATTTCAGAGTCATATTAACGCTCAGTGCCGTGGAAGGAAAACTCGCCAATCACAACATCATTAGAGTATCAGCACAGTTGCATGGTACAAACTAAAGCTGACCACTAGGCCTGCCGGGAAAGAAATCAGCAATGAAGTCCCCAGTAAGACTTCCTTCCAGTGTTGCCATTTCTAGGGTAATTAACCTTTTCTAGGGTAATTTGCACCTGTCTATGGTAATTATAAGGTAATGAAATTTTTAGGGTAATGACATTTTTAGAGTAATAACATGTCTAGGGAAGAAAAAAATATAAATTTACCGCGTAAAATATTAATATAAGTTTGAACAGGGAAAACTAAAAATGCATCGAGACGCATTACCAATTTTCAAAAATATTTGTACTTATAGTTTAAACTATATGTGACCTTAGCGGCAACATAGAATAACTACTACTGTAGTTAGTCTATGGCGAAACAATGTAATTAAAAAAGAGCAAACTGTTGCTGACAGTTTCAGCCAAGATCCATACATACTTTGTAAAGGTTTGCTCGGTCGATTTATCCAAGGTTTTCTAGTTAATCGGAAGAGTCCTCGTAAAAACAGCTATAAGGTCACGTGATAACCAATCCAATCTGCAGTGTTGCTGGAAACACGATATTTATCGTACGAGTACCATATTTTCCTCATCATTGTAATCAAACTTGGAATCTGCTGTTTACGGCAATACGAATTTCAGTCTGATTCCACCACAGCTGGAGCGAAACAAAACGTTATAATGGATCAACAATATCATAAACCTTTTTTTACAACAATGACAAAACGGGACCGACCCCATTGGTCACAAAATGACTGATCGGCATTCCCGAGGTTAATTTTAATGAGCCCTCTGTATTCAAATTTACTTTCAAGAATACCTTATTATTGAGTTTGCCACCATACAAATAAGTTTTTTTTTCACTTCAGTACTGGGAAAGGTCAGTCCTAAAACTACCTTAAAATAAAAATCTGACTTTAAAAAGTTGATTATATTTGATATTTCAATTGTTTTTGGTTTAAGTTTGCTTTATTTTCATCTTAAATCTTATAATGATTGATGAAATACAAATATTAGAATTATTATGCACTTAAGAAATTCTAGGGTAATCTAGGGTAGAGATAACCAAATTCTAGGGTAAAACTAAACTGACGAGCTGGCAACACTGCTTCCTTCCTCTACTACAACATCAGTGGAAAAAAACAGTTTGTTGAGTTTGTTCATTGGTTCTCAAACAACATTTGACACCGTCTAGCGATCAAGTGTTCAATTCTTGGTTCAATTGTTTAATACAACTTTTACCTCTCTAAACCTACTATGGATCTAATTGGTAAGTTTAATACTGTAGCTTATTGCCGTCCAAGTAGCCATAACTAATAATTACATTTTAAATACTACAATTACTCTCTCAATTGCATTCCACCATTTCTGAAACATTAGATAAGCAGAACTTGCATGATTTAATTCTGCTAACTAGTATTGGATTGTTATCTGTCTTCATATTTATATAATGGATATTTGTATTACAAAATATATAAAATTTTGATTCAGTGAGGCTACTATTCCTAGCCTAGGCCCACAACTTGGGCCTCTTCGTCAGTCTGTAGGTTACAAGCAATTGAGTCCCAGTTGAATCGAACCGTAATTGGTAACTACCTATTTAGAGGCACTAATTTATATTTTTTAAAGGAACAAAAGTTAGTCTAGGTATAAATATATTATTATAGAATCTTAATATGCTTATGGTCCTGTTAAATATAAGCATATCAGTATATCTAACTTTCCCAATTTAATTTTTACTCAGAACTTAATGAAGTATTTTTGAATGAGGTTGAGTTTAGAAATAGTGATAAATGCATTCACTGCGTTAATCGTGTACATTCAGGATAATTGCATTTGTTTCCTTGTTAGGCAACCACCGTAATTCAGGCGCGCTGCACTGAACGTGTTGAAATACTATTAACTCAGTCTAGCCTAGTTAGGCTATTGCACTTTTTTGGACGGTTGATGAATACTAGTCATAGACCTAGGTCAATTTGTATAAGAACTCATATCTTACTCTTAAGCAAATTTTCTCTTTAGGGATGAAGCTATTCCCTAAACCCTCAGGATGGCATTGTAAACCCTCAGCCCTATTTGATGTTAACTTTTTGTTAAGTTATAAAGATTGATTTCCACTACGTTTATTCAAACGTCTTGCGCCTTGCGTCTAAGTGCACAGGAGACGCATGTTGATGCATGTAAGCACATGCTTCATAAGTCGTTGTATGAGTAGCCGCAAGTAGATGCATGTGCTCCCCGAGACCAATGGAGAGCATCTTCCAACACTTGTGCATTACTAGTAGTTGATAGCGGATTTCTACGATTATAGTTTCATATTCCTTCAGAGGTTTGGTCTTATTGTTTGCATGAGTTAAGCACTGTTTACATATTTCGGACTAAGTTAATACTGGATCCATCTTTGTCCAAATAATAATAACTTAACTTATTTTCTCCTAGCAGAATTCTCAAACAGAATGCAATTGGCGCATAGCTAGTGGAACACAGAGGCAAAGCGCATATGGGGTAAGCCGCAAGATGCATTTTAAAGATGCAAGAGTCATGCATCGTTGAATGCAATATTGCACAGAATTAGTGGCATAACTTAGTGAAAACAAATCTTAATTACCCAGGTGACAAAAACCCCCCTAATTAAAATGTATTTTGATATTACTTTGGCGTGTTTCCGAACTTTCTACTGAACTTTAAAGAATGTGTTCCTGAGGTTAAAACAAACCAAAAATTGTATATAATCTGAATAGGATCTTCTACCTATTTAACTGATTTTCTTGTAGAAAATAAGTTATTGTGTTGTGGTTTTCAAACTCATTGAAACCCATTGTATAGGGCCTATATTGCGTCATTAACCGTATGTATCTCTGATTATGTTTTTCACTCAACTTAGCACGTGTAGCCTACTATACATTTGTAAGGCTAATTTGGTATTGAATTTTACGCTTTGTACCTTTTACCATTTCAATACGGCGGCCATTAAAAATATTCAAAGCTTAGTAAATTAAAAACAGCAATTTTTTAAATATTTATCCAGGCATAAAAACATGTGAAATTTTGAGCAAAAAATGACTGAATAAAGATACTCAACCCATAGCTGATGAGTAACTGTAATTTTTTGAAATAAAGACGTAGTAATTTCTGGTTCCTAATTTACAAAGAATTTTTCATGATTTTACTCATAAAATTTGTATTCGCTTAGCTATGGGCAGGACCGTATTTCCCCAAGGGCGCCCGGGGCCCCGGGCCTGAGGGGGCCCCCAGGGCACGAAAGTTGGACCCCATGGGCCAGTGTTAAGGGAGATCTCGCGAGGCAGTGTTTTGATTTTGTTCTGAAAAAAGTTGTTTATTCCTCAACTGACAATAATACAAATGATTTTAAGTTGTAAAGGATGTACTAAAGTGAAAGAAAACTAAGTAAGTCTCAAATCCAAGAGTAACAGACGAGTAACGGAGTTAGATAGGCAATATGTTTATATTCAATTTTATTTTTTGTTTTGACCCCAAGAATAAGTTCCTGAAGTTTCAGTTAAAATTTCGGAAACACCCTTAAATGGATCTATATTTCCATTATTAATACAATGACTAAAAAAAATTCTGATTTAAATTAAATTTGGAACTTAGGCCTAAGTGTAAAGTAAAATTTAAGTTTTTAGGGTCAAAATTTAGAATTGTATCAGACCATAAAAGAGGGTTTAAATTTCTCAAACATCAGCTTTTTATTTTTTACCATAGAATTTTAAAACACAATTTTTGATTTGGCCATTTTAACTATGGTAACTTGAAAACAATTTAGTAGGCTAGTTTGAATTATTAAGTTTAACCTAGGTAGGTTAATTGAATATTGAGAAAATAAATAAGTGTGTTAAATAATTTACCATGTTAATCTTAAAGGGAATTTAAGGGTATATTTAGCTTTTACACAGTTAAATTTGTATTAAATAGGTAAACCTAACTTTTGTTTTTAGCGAATTTCCCCTATAGGGAAGATAGGGAAGAAGCTATTACCATCAGTCTCATGGTAAGACTTAAGCCCGAGACCATGATAACTTATTGTTTTGAGGTCCCCAGATGCCAAAAACACTATTCGTTCAATTTTATATACACACACACACACCTCCGAATATATATATATATATATATATATATATATATATATATATATATATGTCCGTGAATGCGATTACTTGATTAAAAAGCGTCCGATTTCGATGAAATTTGGCTCAAATGTGTAAAGTGTCATTCATGACTAAGTTCAAAAACCATAAAAATCGGACCATGGGAAGGGGGATTTTGGGGTTTCAAAGTTTTCCAAAAATCAGTTTTTTGCACTTTTCCTCTGAAATTTTTAAAACACACAATATTTGTTTTGACCATTTTATAGAGCTTAAAAAACAAATAATATATTATTTTTAATCATTAACCTAGGTTAAGTGGTTGCGGAGAAAACCAAAAAATCGTTTTTATAAAACCATGTTTATTTTGTGGGAAAATGGTTTTTAGCTTTTCCTCAATTAACTTTACTGTAAACTTCACATTTGCTTTTACCAATCACTTTATCTCTACAAACAATCATTTTGGTGTTTAAATTGTGATTCTAAGTATAACCGTCGCCGAGATATTGAAAGTGCTAAACACAGAACGTTGTCCAATGTTATCCGTTTGGAGAATATTTCAAATTTAATATTCTTATGGAGAATAAATAAAATGCTATGTATCACTTATTTATTTATGTATTTTTATGAAACTTGGTAAGTGGTTTTATGTAGTACTAAGAAACATATGCATGGATTGGAAATTTGCTGAGTACGCAGGTTTGTTGGGACGGGGGTATTATTAATTCAGTTCTAAAAAGCCATCGTTAACTTATTGAATTAAAATGTGTGTTCTATGTCAATCAATCCTTGCTAAAATATTCAAACTGATGCTAAACACAGTATACTATAATGTAGGATGTGAACTTTCCAATATTTTTTTTATGGAGAAATTTAGACAAATTTATAATTTACTTATTTATGACTATCAGGCCCGGCCCTAAGGGTAGGTGACCTTTGCAGTAGATTTTAGGGGGCGGAAAATGCTGTGATGTTAACATTTACCACGTTCGCTACAAACATGTTCAAAAACCGTCCCATCTATCCTCGCGGTCTGTCTTGTTTGTTCAAATATGAGCCGATCGGTAGCGAATGTGTTAAAAAAATGATAAATTGCATAGGCCTATATTTTTGACTAAGATCTAATCTGAAAACGTTACAAACAAAACACAAATTAAAACTACGAGGACCTAACTAAAAAAGTAAGACATTAAAACGGTGAAATAATAAAATACATTATAATTTATAACTAATTATACCGTAGTTGGAATCCACATCTTCGTTTGCTTTGTTTTTTGTTAATTCCGGTTGTTCCTTTTTAATTAATGTAGTAATTATACTGTTGGCATTAAGAGAATACAAAATTCATATAAAATGAAAATGCTAAATAAGCTAAAATTTATTAATATTACATCATATGATGGTATTACAAAATAAGTATATTACGTAATCTTGATGAAAAGAATTAGCATCTCCCCAGTCGGGGTGACAAAATTTGAGTACCTCGTGACGTAAATTTGAACTTGTTATAAATTTAACAATGTCTTCAAACATCGACATCTAGTTAGCATGTAATATTTTTTTTCAGAACTACAATGTTTGATTGCCACTGATATTTTTCAGGCACATGTTCAGTGTCTTCGTGGAAGAGGACAATAAAAGATTACCTAGAAGCAAAAGGACTAATTGAGAAGCCAACCCCCCTTCTCCAGTGCATTAAAGACAACATCAAGCAAGCTCTTATTATGAGTGGGCTTGTCACCCCTGAGCAACCAATGTGGCCTTCCGCTATTCAAGACATGGCCCCACAATTGCTGATGATATTTGCAGTTATGATGATTTTCTTCACTCATACAGTAAGTAGGGTTAACATAAAATGCAGTTTAATAAATGTATATTCACCTTTTTTACTCATAAAGTTATAAATCTTTAACTTAACTTCATTTAGATTTAATTTAAACGAAAATGTTTAACTTTTACATTTAAATGAGTTATAATGTAGGCCTATTAACATTTTATCCAGCTGAAATTGTTGACAACAGACTTTGCCAACAGATTCTTTTGTTTAAACCAATGACTGTGGCCATAGGCGTAATTCGGGGGTGGCATGGGGGGGCAGTTGCACCCCCAATAATTTGGAAAACATATTATTATAATATATATGAAAAGACACAATAATCACGATCATGACTATGTTTGCCCCCCCAATCAAAATACTGAAGTTACGCTTATGACTGTGGCACTATTTATTGTACCACATGAGCAAACAATTGAGTAAAGGATTTATGAATACGACTTCAACTATTTATTGGCTTGTCATTTCAGAACACATTTTTACATGCACTGTCACTACAATTTTAAACTACACCTAAATCCTCGTGAGACCCACAGTTCTAGTGTATGAACTAAAGCCAAAGTTTATGGGGCTTGTGGTTTCTATGATCACTTTAGGAAGGGCTATAAACTGGAAAAAGAAGCTTCTCTTTCTGTGTGTAAAATGTTTAAAGAGAATAAACTAATGTATCAACACCACAATACATCACACAAGATATTTTACAGGTTATTTTTTCAGGTTTTTCCACACATAGTTTTTCTTGAAATAATATTTGAGTTTAAAAAAAGAGGTTGGCAGCCTCTTTTTGCCTTACTTTTCCCTGTCTGTACGTATCCAGCAAAGCAAGGAGTGAGCTGTTACAGTTTGCACCATTGGATCACCTAAAAAAAACAACACACAATTGGTTACTGAGATATTTTAAGTGATAAACACAGTATGTTATCCAATGTTATTCTTATGGAGGATAAATTTATCTCACTTATTCATAAATGTATTCTGATAAAACTTGGAATGTGGATTCATCTGGTTGTGGCCTATTAATATTTGTACAAAAACCAATTTGTATATGGTCTGCGTAGCAGCATACCTGTGTCCTCAGCTCTTATGTCATTCTTATAGAAAATAAGTAAAGTTTGATGTCTCCCTTATTTATGAACATAAATTGATAAAACTTGGTATGTAGCTTCACCTGCTTGATTTATATTGATATTTGCAAAAAATATATTTTTTGTCTTTCTTGTTGCAGTAAACCTGCGTACTCAGCCAAAGTCGTAATACTGAAAATATATTATATAAACCAAACAAAACTATTTTATTCTGGCCAGCATGTTATCGCAATTAAAAAATGCTGTGATAGTATTTTAATTCTAAAATTTAGGTTTAATCCAGATACAATATCTACTGCTATTGACTTGCTAGGATATACACTGTTACAAAATGATCATTTACATCTGGTGGTGGGGGCAGGGTCGGATTAACCATTAGGCTGACTAGACTGCAGCCTAGGCGCCAGCCTAACAAACAAAAAGGGGCACCGTAGGGACTAAAATGTTTTTTAATTATCTTGGAAGTGTGGTGATCATTTAGCTACAGGGAATTTCAGTACCGCGTGTCCTTTCCTGTCGCCACACCTGCTTTACTCTCAGATTGAAACTTTGACACAAGGTTTTTGTAGTTGTTCCTTAGCTCGTGATAAGAATTGAACTGAACAGGTTCCAAAATTTCAGGAATATTAAAAGGAAAAATAATCCCGTTTTTCAGGCCGGATTTATTTTACCTCAAGATTATTTTGGGACGGGATTATATCCTCGAAACGGTCATCTCTCTCGAAGCGGTGCGGTAGTCTTTCGTGGCCATGATTACGCTATGTGGTCGTCATTTACGGCCAACATCACATGGATCGGTCATCTGTTTCGGCGGATAGCGGTGCAATCGTCATTTATGGCCGAAGACACACGTTGCCATCATTAGTTTGCTATCACGTGGTTCAGTAATCTATTAGGCCATGTTGATGGTGCATGATCCGGTCGTCTTTTACGGTCTACAATACGTGGTGCGAGTGTCAATTACGGCCGATGTTACACGATCAGGCTGTCATTTACGATGGAACTGGAACCGAGAGATATAGGACCCTTATTTAGATCCGACAATATGCATTAAGGAGACACCAGCGGTGCCCCTGAGTTTATAGGCAACCACTCACTGGTTGGAAAAAGCTGAAGCTTGACGTTGACAAGAGACAAAGATACCTGAGCATCCACAAAATTAAGCTACTGGTTAATTGAGTCTTTTCGACACACTAATCCCTTCAATAGTTTGGGGGGCCAAATCAACTCAAACCTATATAGGCACCACACGTCTTAATCAGGCCCTGGTTGGGGGGTTGCTGCTTATGTGAAATCTCTATATAATTCTGTCATACTTTTCTCCTCTGACACTGGCCATAGCTCGACCAGAATACATCTTCCTTGATGTGACAGTTAATGGAACTCAAGTGCTTATAGAATTGTGTTACAGACCTCCATATATTAGGTGCCTAACCAGGGCCAGATTTCTAAATAGGCTGAAAAGGCTGCAGCCTAGAGCGGCAAAATTTAAGGGGCGGCACTTTGGCAATTTACTGAAAATTGAAAATATACATTTTGATTATTTTAATAACAGAAACATCTTTAGACTTATCTTTGATATGTAGCGTATTCATTTAAGGAAATGGAAATATTTGTATTCTTTTCATAGCATAATACGAATTTACTCCACATAATGTTGTAACACATATTTCACGTAGTGTAATTTGGTTTGACAACACTGCAAGGCGCAAGCACAGTACTAACACACACACAAGCACAGTGGTCTGACAACACTGTAAGCCCAGTCAGTGTCACTACGCTGTCACATCCGAGGAGGTTTATTGTTTAACTAGAGGTAACACTGCTTTACTATTTTTGTCGAAAAAACGAGCCGGTGATTTTGTCAGGTAGGTACGCTGGTGAGGCAAATTTATCGTTCTTTGAACTATCCTAATTGGCTGTTTTATTCCTTCAAGTGAATCTACTCGTGCAAATCACTGGAATAAAAGTTGGAACAAATTCATTTTTTTGTTAGATTTATGCATCTAATCTTTTCGTGAAATATGATAAATTATGAGCAAATAAACAATTACAAGTTTATTAATGTTCGAATCATGAGTAGATATTTGTTTGAGTCACTTTGTTGACTCGTTCAATTTCAGCGAGTAGTTCTTTGCCTCATCAAAATTTGGCAAAGAATGGCTCGCAGTTTTGTTCATCAGTATTGTCTCAAGTATTATATGGTATTATCAATAAAACTCCTTGGTCACAACAAACCTTCCTAACCTTTCTTGTTTACGTTTCGGTAAAACAGTGAGTCAATCAGTGATAAAAAACGGTAATGTTTTTGTGTTCTGCTGCTCCTGTGTAGTTATGATTGTGTTGTGATTACTGGCTTAAATTATTCAATTAAAGAAGATACAGTTCATAAAAGTATGCATAGTAAATATTGTATTTGTATTGTTTTTTGTTTTGTTTTTTTGCAGTAAAAGTATTGTGTTTGTACAATTATTCATGTTTGTATTATGGTAGCCGGTACAACATCTTTCTATTTAATGTCAACAAATAAATCAGTAATGAACTATTTTTTGTGTGGTTTTAGTTTTGCTCTTCAGCACAATTTAATTTGAATAACTGAATCTATCATTTGTTGAATAAAACGAATGTGTAATATGTATAATAATAACATATGAGTCTATTAACTGTGAGTCTCTAAAAGGGGGGGGGGCGACAAATGGATTCAGCCTACAGGTAGCATACTCCTAAATCCGGCCCTGAGACTAACTGAATTTGAAGCTTCATTTTGACTTAATGCCTAGATACACTCATGTTATTATTCAAGGCGATACTGACTTACTGAGACGGACTAAAACTTAATGTTAACAAAACTGAAACCATAATCATTGGATTTAATAGATTAATGACTGATATTTATTTAATCACTATACCAAAACTGAAATTAAATTATGCACCACTGGAATACTGTGTTAAGTAAAAAATCTTGTAATAGTAATAGACAATTAAGGTGGACAGATTATGCCAATCAAATATTTGCAAAAGGGTATTTGCAGGGATTCATAGCTGAAAGAAATTGTCTTTATATTTACCATTTAATATTAAAATTAATTTAGTTAAAACTCATATATTTCCCTTCTTTGGTTATTGTGCTACACTGTTTATAATGAATGAACTTTAGAACTCTCAAATACAACGTGCTAAAAATTACTGTGTAAGATTCATTTTCAATTTGAGATGGCATGATCATTTCACTATTTATTATGAAGCATTATTACAATCACAACCCTAAGACGTAAAAATGATTACCATTTTAATGATGATCTATAACAAAACAAAATACCCCCGTTGCAGCAAACCTGCGTACTCAGCGAATTTCCAATTCATGCTTATGTTTCTCACTACCACATAAAGCACCTTACCAAGTTTCATAAAAATGCATAATTAAATAAGTGATCTATAGGATTTTATTTATTCTCTATAAGAATAACATGGGGCTGAGTACGCAGGTTTGTTGCAACAAGGAACACAAAATATGTGTTTTTTTGCAATTATCAATATAACTCAACCAGGTGAAGCTACATACTAAGTTTTATTAATTTATGTTCATAATTAAGGGAGATATAAAACTTTACTTATTCTCCATAAGAATAACATTTGGGCTGAGTATGCAGGTTTGCTGCTACTGGGATAACCAACAAAAAATCAATTGGTTGTGCAAATATCAATATACCAGTACTACGTGGAGCCACATACCAAGATTCATCAATCTACATTCATAAATAATCGAGATATACAATTTTATTTATTCTCCCTAAGGATAACATTGGACAAAGTACTGTGTTTAGCACTTTGAATATCTCTGCAACGGTTGGACGTAGAATCACAATTTGAACACCAAAATGATTGTTTTGTAGAGCTGAATTGATTGGTAAAAGCAAATGTGAAGTTTACATTAAAATTAACTGAGGAAAAGCCAAAACCCTTTTTCCCATAAGATTAACATGGGAGATTTTATGAGCAGGTTTTTTGGATTTTCTCCACAACCACTTAACCTAGGTTAATAATTTAAAATAATAGTTTATTTGTTTTTTAAGCTCTATAAAATGCTCAAAACCAAAATTGTGTTTTAACAATTTTAGGGTGTAAAGTGCAAAAAACTGATTTTTGGAAAATTTAAAACCACCATAAACCCCCCTTCCCATGGTCCGATTTTTCTGGTTTTCGAACTTACAGTCATGAATGTCACTTTACACATTTGAGCCAAATTTCATCGAAATCGGACGTTTTTTACTCAAGTTATCGTGTTAACGGACACACACATATATATATCCATATATATAAATTTGAACGAATAGTGTTTTTGGCATCTGGGGACCTCAAAACAAAATGTTATCATGGTCTCGGGCTTGTCTTACCATGAGGCCTACGGTAATAGCTTCTTCCCTAGCTATAGGGGAAATTCGCTAAAATATTAAAAAAAACAGGCCTAGCGATCTGGCTAAGAAGACTAGCCTATATTTATTGGAAATGTTAGCAAGAGAAATACTCGCCATGGTGCATATTTGCTTAACATTCCTGAACATTAATCAACTTTATATAGCAAATCATTTATAGTTACTGTATCAAGATTATGGAGTTCATTGCCAAATAATGTTTTTATCATAGAGATAGTCATGCTTGTTTGGGGCATAGACTAAATTATTAGATTATTTTGTAATCAATTATACTGTGTGGGAAATGTACTCTCAAAAATCAATCTTAGTCAAAATTGTATTTATTTATTTATTTGTCAATGAAATGTCGTGTATTTGTCATTATCAATGAATGTATTTTAAAGATACAGTAGACTCTCAGAAATCCGGACAATTGTGGCAGACAGCCGATGGGGATTTTGAAAAATCAGGATGTCACGGATGCGGGAATGAATAATCAATTCTGCTTTTATAGAGAACAATTATGACAAAAAATGTTCACGTGTATGTGCTAATACAAACAAGTGAGCTTTGAGAAGAAAGTTATAAACACTCTGAAATACAGTTGAATCTCGTTAATCCGTCACCAACGTGACCGAGAGCATGGTCGGAACACAAAAAAGGTTGGATTATCAGAGGATCACATTTATTAGGTATATTAAAACATGATCAAACTGTAGTTAAAACATAAAATATTGAAATGTATGTACATTTGTAAAGATTCAATGTAGTAATTTTTACTGTACTAAAAAGTTTAAGTAATGGGAAAAAATTAATTTTAATCATCAGATTTTTAATTTGATTTTAAGCATGGAATCTAAAAACTATCTTCTGGGGGACCCCACCCCCAGATTCCTTTGACCTCCTCTTTACACCACCCTTTTGATTGATAATGACACTGTCGGATATCCGTCCGACTTTGACTGTTCTTAATAGTGAAGTTAATAGGTGATAATGCAGATGATTTACATTTTATGTTGCCTTAATGAGTGATTTTTAAATTGTGTTTATAGAATATAATCTTATAGAACTTAATTTGTTGTTTTATTTAAGGTAATCACAAAATTGATCATCCGTAGACGAAATAGGAAGATATTATTGAATCTGAGGGGTCTCATGCAGGAGATGGACAATGAACAGAGTGATGTGGTAAGACATTATTTAAACCAGTCTTATCTTAAATATTGTAAATATGTAATAATACAAACTTGTCAGAGGCTAGGCCTGTGATCATCTCTAGATTCGGGCAATAACTAAAAGAAATGAGTTAATTTAATCAAGTCCTAAAACATAATATAGATTATACAAATACTTGGTAATTTACACAAAGTTATAACAGACAATAAAAGGCCGAAAACATTCAAATCATCCCTTTAAGAACTCGAGAACACATGAGTGCTGACCAAGCTCACCCAAACTGGCAAGATTCACAGCATAATTGCGATACTCTCACCCCAGTAACCATCAAAAGTAGTTCCACTCCCCTCCCTATCATCCAGTGGCGGATCTAGAACTGGTAGAAGGGGGGCTAACCGGAGGGCCTGGGGAGAGTCCCCCCAGCTGAAGGGGGGTTCCGGGGGCTCCCCCCGAAATATTTCAAAATTTAAGTCTTAAAACGATAATTTTAGGCTATTTCTTTCTCAATCTTACAATGGCATAATATTAAAAACAATATGCAAATTACGTCCCTAATTGTGTTGCTACGTGGAGAATGTTGCATGGTGCACTGAAATTTGTATTGTGTTAATGATTAATGCAACAAGTAAATGATAGGCTAAGTGACACTTTAATCAAGCCTACCTTGGATTTAATTTACTATTAAACTAGAGAGAATTACTTAATTGTATAAAATGGAAAATATCAAATTGAAAACAGTAAAAATAGTTTCATCATACTGCACTATATTTGTAGTGTATATTTTTCGTCATACTGGACACAATAAATTAAGGTAACAATTTAACCAAACCTACATTTGGTTTACTTTTATACCATTTAAAGTCTGCTTCAATATTGATCTTGCTACTCTAAACAAACAGCTGCTACAAAGGTTTTCATTGTTAACAATTTGAATAATGTAAGTTGTTCAATTCATATTAGCTGATGACCTCGACCGAAAAGTGTCAGCAAATGTACTTTTTATCCTAGAAATAAAAATTACAACTTTAGCATCCCGACGCATGTGTTGAAAACCAGCTGTTTTTGATGCAGTATGACCCATGACGAAATAGCTAGTATATTTCATCACCAGGACCACAAGTAACACTTTTCAATACGAGCTAAAGTAACGATCGAGGCCGGAAAATGAGGGATGACCGAAAAGTCAGTATTGGTCCTAGTGATGAACTATATTTTTCGTCATACTGCAGACAATTTTAAGTTATAACAATTAAAAAAAAACTAAATTTTCTTAACTTTTTACCATTCAAAGTCCCCCCATTCAAGTCTTTTGATCTTGCTATTCTAAACAAACAGCTGTTACACAAGTTGCCATTGTTTAAAGTTGAATAATTCGTTCATCTGATGACCTCGACGGTGACATCAAATGACGTTTTCGTCATACTGCTTCAAAAACAGCTTTTTTCAACGCATGCATTGATGTGCTCAAGTTTTAATCCTCACTCATTTTCCAGCCTCAGCCCAGGACCTCAGCCGGCCATTAAAACTTGAAGCTCGTTTGAAAAGCGTCACTTTTGGTCCTTATTTTTTTATGCCAAAAAACACAGTGTTGATGGGTTGCTAAGACCTAAAAAGATATAATATCAAAATGTATTCCAAGTCAAGTATAGCATCGTTGGTCTGACATCGTTTACCATAAAAAGTCCTTAAAGATGTTAAAATAAAATAAATGTAAAAAATTACATGACGGGTAACGGCTAGTTAGATTATTAGCAGATGTTGTTAATTTTACTGTACAAATAAAAAACATTACCAGGACTATAGAATAGGGAAGGAAATTATCTCTATCCTATATCCCTGAAATCCTAGGATGTGTTTTTGTGGCGGAATACTTTAATTGTAGCCTATATCAGGTAGATTAGAATGAACGTGTTCCTATAAAATTATTTATAAATTAACATTGACACTTTGAAATTATATGTGGGAGCCCAAAGAAAACTCGGAAAAATAAAACTGGGAGTCAAAATAATACTCCTATAAGAGCATATAAGATCGCACGTACAGTATAAGAGATCATTTGTTCATCACCTGTACTCGAAAATAGCCCATAACCATATAGCTGAGGTTTACAAAAATTATAGATTTCCTTGTAACAAAACAAACAAATACTAGCTGACTTAAAATCAATTTGCCTGTCCTAAATATTACTTTTCCTGTCCTAAACCTAAACAATTAAAGTTCCCGTTTTACTCAACAGGACCACCAGTGTGGTTTCGTTATTTTTGACGATTCTGTGTTCAAACCTCTGACTTTAACACTAAAATGAAATATAAAACCGTGATGTATTTACTTATACAAAATTACTAGACTATGAAATATCAGATCATTTTTGTTTAAGTTTAATGTGGTTATTTGCCACTTTAACTTTGGTACTTAAAATGTACGAATTAAAATTGAAATATAAAAAATACTGTATGTTTCTCTTGCGTAATAGTACCTCAAAAAATATCCTTTTTATCCAGTGCAAGTTCGGACCCAATGGGGGGGGGCTATAGCCCCCTTAGCCCCCCCATAGATCCTCCACTGCTATCATCACTCCTGCAAGCAACACACAGATGTTCTGAATGTGCGTGACATCACTACAAAAAGTGAATCTTGGAAAGTTTTGGGCACGTTCGGGACTTGTCACTGGCCTTCAAGGTCCTTGGGTGCACAAAGCAAGCGATTTTTGACATTGCGGTGCTGGCATCACGTTTTCTCTAAACGCCAAAATAAAATACTTTTGTGAGGTGTGAGGTTGTTTACTAGCAATTGCTTGGTGTTTATCGAGTGATTCTACATATTTCCTACATTAAATAACATATTACATGTTTGTCAGCCCAACCACATTTTGTTAAACTCAAATCTATACTCAGGATTTGGTTGAAACTCTGTGTATGCAACAATTACAGGTGTTCCGGAACTGTGGGCTCAAAAGGCTTACCAGCAGGGGAAACACTCTATTTTAGACTATACATTTTATCTTATGGCAGAGTTGCAAAAAGAATTTTTGTAATATTGGTTATAAAAATTATTAGACTATATTAATTATTATTATTCTAGACATTATCTATATTGACATGCAAGGGTGGATATACAATTTTTTTGCAGCTATAAGCAAGTTTATTTGCCCTCCCCCCCCTCATTTCCATCAATACCTGACATGACCCCTTCTTCTTTACATGGAAAGGGGGAGTCACGGTTTTGTGAGTATTAAATAAAATAACATTTCAATACAGAAAATCATCATTGTAATCATCAAAACTGTTGTTTATAAATTACATTTACATAAAAGATAATAACATTTTGAATATAATGTGATAAAAACAGTGCCAAGTTTGTTTATTTTTTTATTACGGCTCAACTTTTGATATTAAATTTTGGAAAATTATTTTTCAAATTCTAAGCATTTTTGATAAAAAAATATCCTAGCATAGGTGATTGTACATCCTGGTGCTATTTTCCTACAGTAAAATATATAAGTTTACTAATATAATCATGAAAATAAAAATAATGAAGCCGTTACAGTGGAAAATGCACCATCATGAAGATGCTCTTCACCCGTCCATTCATGCAATGTTGCAAAGGGCTTTTCAGAAAGTCATAGCAGGTCTACCAGATATCTAAAGTAGTGATGTGCCCCAAAATCACGAACTGTGATTTCATAACAGTGATTTTAAAATCACGGGTGGACCTGTGATCACAACTTCTAAAGGAAAAGTGATTTACAGTGATTCGTGATTCGCCGTGCTTCTCGTTATTGGTAGTACCTGACATCGCCGCATAGGGCGCTGCAATCGTACAATATGTTTCCGCGCTTTTATCTGTCAAACCTAGAAGCTAACCTGTTACAGTAACTTTAATTTTATTTTGTTGATTACAACGTGGAAATGCTTATCGCACACCCCCGCTCCTGCCGGGGTAGTGTTCTTTATCTGTCCCCATCTTTGGCTGGTTTCTTTCCTAAGCATTATGTCGTGATTGACTGTTTTATATTTTAAAATGCCAAAGCCTCAAAGAAGTCCTCTTTAGAGATTTTTCACTGCGACCAGTGATAGTTTTGCTGTAATAGTAATAGACTGTAATACTGTTGGTTTCATAATTGAGTTGAGTCGAGTTTGATCTTATATATATATATTAGGCGAATTGCAAAAAATATAACTAGCGGTAGGAAATGTGAGCTACATTTTTATAGAACAATTAATATTTTGTATAACAGTTGCAAATATGTTTCTAATCATTTTCTGGTGTAAGTTTATTATTTATACAATATATTACAAAACATTCTTTTAACTTTAGGGCAGTAACATTTTGTACACAAAGTTCGAATAAATATATTCGAGTAAATATCACAAAGTTCGAATGGGTTTTAATCAATTTTGTTTTGTTTTGAATTAAAAGTAATCCTCCACAAAGAGTAAGAAATCGTGGTCGAAAAATTATCCACTTGTGTTGAAACAAATTAGACTAAAACCAAGACCTATTTTTTATACCATTTTTAGAACCTTTTATTCCTAAAGATCTTATTAATCTTACTAATCACACTTAGTAAATCTGACCCTGTACAATCACAGTAAGAGCGGAAAAAGTGAAATCACGGTAAGAACGGCAAGAGTGAAATCACAGTAAGAACGACAAGAGTGAAATCACGGTGAATCACTGTTTAGGTAGCGGTGAATCACGGGCAATACAGTTTCAACGCTCCTAGAGCTAAAGTAACAAATCACTGTAAATCACAGTTAAAAATCACAAGTAACCCTATAGTGACCAATCACTGTTTTCACCGTTAATGTAAAGTAACAGGTATTTCCATCACTAATCTAAAGTATATGATATACATACTTGTTTTGATCAGTAAAAACAAGAGCATTTTAAAGAGCAAAGTATAATATAATTTTGTCTGATTATTTTTGAGAAAATATGAAAAATAAAATTTGTTACATTGAGGCCCTAGGGTTGAATAAAAATGTTGAAAAATTGAAACACAGAGTATTATGTCATAAATAAACACAGTCATCGAAGAAGATTACACATATTTCAAAAATCATATTCCAGTAACTGCTGTAGATAAAAACACATTTTATGCTTAATTGTTAAGTACAGAATGCTAAATAATTAACGAAGAATACAATCACCATCTTCAACGCCAGAAGCATTTAGAAGAAATAAATTGTTAAGAGTCTTCACACCGGAAGTTGCTATTCGCCATCTTGGAGGTTTGTTTCATAAGGCCAATGTTTACTTTGTGCCTCCTTTACTCCCCACCTGATTGTCACATTCAGTTCATTTTAGTGTCAAATTAAAGGTTTCGTCATCCTCTGGGGAAATACAATGTCGAATTCCTTAATTTGGGTTCTCTGATTTTACAATAAATTGTTTAATTTTCAACTGCAACACTGTACATATTCTCATTATTTTCTAAACAAAATCTAAATTCGACAATATATTTCCCTAGAGGATGACAAAACCTTTAACATGGCACCAAAATCAATTGAATGTGACAAGCAGGTGAGGAGTAACGGAGGCACAAAGTTAACATTGATCTTATGGGGCAAATCTCGGATATGGCGTCTGGCAACTTCCAGTGATGAAGACTCTTAAGAGCAATAAATCAAGTTTTGTACCAGTAGTGGATATATAGCGGTTTTAAGTCATAAAACCCACATCCGAAAAAAAATGGCCGAGAAAACCCATTGATTTCCCGCCAACTGAAAACCTAGTTCGAATGATCAGTTTTTGCACCAACACCCGATCTCACAACAAAACCCACATCGGCAAAATAAATGGCCGAGAAAACCCATCAATTTCCCGCTAACTAAAAAACCCAAGTCCGAAGAAAATTTTTTTATTATTTTATTTATTTTGTTTACCAACACCTGATTGCTTAAATTACATGTTGCATAGTCAAAAATACCATAGTAAACAATAATCAATCACAACATGTCCCTATTTCATTAAATTGATAGTAGTGTAAATCCGCCATTTTTATAGACGAGGGTGGTGAGCATCGGCACTTTTGTATACCTTTTTATATCTTTAGTGGGGTGATGGTGACCTTTCCCGGACAGTAGTATATATTCGGAGGGGGATTTTTCTCCTCGAATTTTTAGAGGTTTTAAGGATTAAAATATAAAATGTAAAAAGTATAAAACACCCCAAGATTCTGATACCCTTTATATCTTTATGTTGTGTGTATGTAGACTCACCTGCCTTTAACACCAAAGGGGTGACCCAATCCCTCACCCTTTTCGGCACTAACTTTGGTGTTTATGGATTTGTCTGCAATTTGGATACAGTATGTTATTGTTGTAGGCTAATGTTTTAATAAATTCCACTTACATTTCCAAAATTCACTATTATGGTTAAATTTAAAAAAAATAAATGCAAGCTGCAATACCAGCCAGCTGTATAATTGTCATATTTCCGATACTTTGTATTGTTGAGGGCCCCAAATTGGGGCCCTCTCAACTACCTCTCTTTGTAGTAATATATAATAAGTAACATATATATGTATATTGCTTCTAAATTCATTTTAATACATCCTTTGCAGAAATCCACGAGTTCTGGCTACTTGGGAATCCAAGCCATTTGACATATAATAAATCACCCTTCCTCCTAATTAACTTCTCTACCAAATACCTGTCTTTATATTTAGTCTATAACAATTCTTCTGTATAAAATCCTCCATTAATTATATTGCCATTCTCATCTTTCAAAATATAAGTCACAGGCTGTTTTTTTAACTTCTGCTATTGTAAACAATTCTGCAGTCCAGCTCGGGGTATAGCTTTTAATGAATATATGTTTATATTTTGAAATTCTTACACTATCCCCTACCTTATATCTTGGCTTTTTAACTCGTACTTTAGATGCTAACCTTTCGTGTACATCTTTAGAGTTCTTAGTACTTCCTTGGTTAGGCTTCATCCCTATGGACCTATGTACTTTATTATTAAATATCCTTATTAACTTTGGAAGTAAATCCAACCATTTGTAACTCCCTTGTGCACTAAACTCTCTATATAACCAATTCTTTAAAGTTCTCTGGGACCTTTCCAAAATAGCTGCCTTAGTTGTAGAGTAAGTGTGATAGTGATTTATATTTAACTTGTCCATTAATTTAGTACAATGTACATTTAAAAATTCTTGTCCGTTATCAGATTGAATATATTAAACTCCCTGTGGTAATGTCGATTTCTTTATTTACCATTCGATTTTACTTATTTTTGGATATGCCTTTAACTCTTATAGGCAAAATTATATTATTTCCAAATTCGATACTTTTTATAATTTATATGTAGTCTATCCACAAAATACTAACTTTTGTATTTATGGTCTGATTTGTTTGTAACTTGTATATGCTACTATCCTAGGCCTTAGTAAATTTCACCTATAATTAGCAAATTTAATTTATACAATATTTTTGTATATTACTGCCAATTTTCAACTTCTTTATTTACCGATTTGACCGATTTTCGGGTATGTTATAGCCCTCAACCATTGTATATATAATTATAATATATTATTTCCAAGTTCTTTGTATTATGTATATAAACACCAAAGCAAGTATTTTGTGATACCATAGTTTGTCCCAAGCAATTCTTATGTGGACAAATTGAATTTTACACATTTTGTATCTCCTTAATAGCTTATATTATAAAAAATACATTTAAAATTGTTTTTCTGACCAATAATACCACAAAAGTACAATGTTTCTTTTTTAAATGTAAAGTTAACCAGTGTTAGAAAAATTACTGATAAATCAAAATTTTAAATCATAAAATTATGCAGGAATGTTTAAATACATTTATATTATGAGATATTTTTATTGTTTGTAAGGTATGTTGTTATATTAATCACAGATTGAATGATCACAGACATTTTAAATCCAGTTGCAGTTTGATGTGTGTATTTTTTAAAGGTGATAGTATAAGTATTTTATAAGTATATTATAAGTATATTTATAACTAATTTAAGCTATAATAAAACACTTGATTAATTTATATTTTCAACAAAACAAATATTATTTTCTTACAGCTAATTCCCTACTGCTGGAACGCCAAGATATATTCGATTTACCTTCTGACATTCCTTTGTTGTGGCATGTTTCATCAACACATCTTCAAGGCCGTAGACTGTCAAAAGATGTTTTGAAGATGTCTCTATGCTATCATAATACATCACACAATACACCAACCCTACCCCTAGTCCCCACCGGGAACCTTATTGATGACTCGTAGTTTAGTAAAATCAATTGAAAAAATTACTTGCTGCAGTAAAAATTTGTTCTTATCTCTATGACGTCCATCATGATAGTGCAATATCATGGCTGGATGATAGATCGTTAAAGATGTTGTACGTTATAGATATTGTGATAGACCATGGAGCAATATTATCTTATTTATAAAATAATGTGGACTAATTGAATATTTTGCTAGTTTTAATTTAAGATTTCTTATCAGGCCTTAGTTTCTAGAACATTAATAACATAATTCAGTGTTTTTAGTAAATATGTCAAAAATCATGCTTTTGATTGATTAGATTTACAGTCTAGACCAGAGTGCAGTAGTTTCTGATCCAATTATAGTTGTAAGCACAATAGCCATGACAATTTTATGATGGTGTTTTTTTTCCAGATTGCTTCTATGCAAAATTTTACATTTTGATCAGATTGTTACTGTACTTATCACTGTATCCTTTAAAGAGTGGACTAAATAATTTTATAACTTTTCTTATATTTCAGGATGGATTTCTTAATGACTTGTCAGATCAATATCGCCTACCAGATGAACTAGACAACCAAGGTAAATGTTATAAACTATCTTAGTTTATGGTTTTAGGCAGAACTCTCTCTCTTACTTAAAGAAAAAAAATATTAAAAAAACTTGTCAACCTTTTTAAAAACATGAATTTTCTAGTATAGGAAGCTCCTTGTGGGCATCTAAGGGGTTCAGGGAGAGTCTGTTGACGTGTCCCTGGGTTCAAGCTCAGTCTCTTTCTAATCCATATAAATTTCTCTGAGAACTCAAAGTTCCTTTCAACACCAGTGCCATATCTTACTGTGATAAAATTGTAAAAACTGTAAACTTTCTTCTGTGACTAAGATTACTTCACCTACGATAGCTCAGCACTGACTTCAAAAGTTTAGTCATGGTCCCACCTGGGAACCATAATTTTTATCATGAACTGGCTTCAATTGTCTTGAAAAGGCTAACTCTTAACCAAAGGAAAGTGTAGAGGAAACATATGTTCTGTCATGTCCCTTTTTCTGTCTGTCGGCCTATATTTGTTTTTTATTTTTTAATTCTCATTATCTCAGGGATGCAATAATGAAACTTGGTACAAATTTGTATCTATTTGAGGTAAGATTTCCATACAAATTTTATTTTCCAACAATATCCTATTTCAAAATGGTGTCAGGTTAAAATGTTAAATGTTAAATATCTATAAAACTGAAAGATATAAAACTGATAATAGACCAATTATTTAGACATAAAAGTGATAATAAAACAATTATTTTAACAATTTAAAACCAAATTAAAAGGTGTTATATTTAAAAATTGATTGATGGATAACGGAGAAAACTCAAATTGAGTTGTCAGAAGTTGGCTTTTTTTGCTGTTGAATACAATCATCTCCCTACTTTTGAACAGTAAATTTAAGTTTTCACAATTTGATTTGTCTTAAAATTGTCTTAATTTTTTGTAGGCTACAGTAAGACTCATCATGATTTTATTTCAAACCATTTCAATGATATTAAGGTTTTTGAAATAAAAGATACATACAGACGGACAGACAGAAAATAAGACGAGATAGGACACATGTTATCCTAGATTATTTGTTTGATTTGATCTGCCGAATATCATGGTTACGTTTGGTCAATTAATTCATTACATTCTAATAAACTTAATGAATATTTAGGGTTCAAAATTTAGTTAAATTGGTAATACAGTAGAGTCTCACAATCTCTCGACTCCCATCAATAACTCGACACTCTGGCACTCCGGGAAACTCTACGCCTCCGCTTTGCCATTCATATATAACTCGTCGGCACATGGCTGTACATCATGCCCTCCGACAATCTACAGTACCTCATGCTCTTCCGTTGTTTGGTCGTTCTTGGAAGATCTGACATGTTCTCAGACCATCTTGTGGTTTTAAGTACATCATTGTAAGGTTTTTGGGTTTTATATATTTTTGATAGCTTATACAGTACTGTAATGTGTTTCAATGTGATCTAATATGCTGTAACTCCGGGAAACTCAACATTCACCAAACTCGACAGAGCCTAAGTCCACATTGTGTCTAGTTTCTGAGACTCTACTGTATTGGCTATTAGTTTAAACATTTATTTGCTTTGTTGATATAAGACATTGTCTTTGTTCTTACAAGGTAAATAAAATATATAAAATCCATGTTTTACTAATTTTATGTAGCCTTAATCAGAAAGCACTAATTTTATCGACCCATCTGATATTACCAGAACACTGATTTATAATTCAAATTATATATTAATTTCCTTTTATTTTTCCTAATTTTCTCACAAAGATATTATTTTAATTTACTATGGGTGAATTTTCTTACAAAAATTTTATTCCATCAATTAAAATTAAAAGTTAAAAATAAGGTTGCAAATAAATTACAACAATTTCCATAAATTCTTTAGGTTTAGTTTATTCTAAATTTATTCGTCTGAGTGATTTCTCCATAGAGTAATAGTATCCCATAGCCACAGTCAGTAATAGTACCCTATAAAATATAATTAATAGATACAGTTACCCAAAAATGACACTCAAAACCCTGAAATATCCCTTCACTCATGTGCTGCTCCTCTCATATTGTCATTTGTAACTTCAGAAATGGTTTATGTAGAACATTTATTAACTTTAAGTTACATCCAAGCCAGAAATTGCAACTATTATTTCTAAATGTATAAATAATACAAAACAAATTATACTGGTTTATTTTTTAACAATAGGAACTTTATCCATACAAAATAACATCCTGTTATTAAACATACAGTACTTTTTCATTACATAATCATTGGTAAATGTGATATATAACTCTTGGGTAACTACTAGTTTTAAACTCAAATATTATTTTAATTAATTTTTTACTCAATTTTCATTAACTAAGATGTATTTATAACCCCCAGCATTTTGCTAGTAAATAACTTATCAGAGGCCTATTATATCTCCTTATTTCAAGGTTTGACACTTCCCAAACACCAATTCTGGCTCCTGGCTACAACTTTGCCGTAGCACTGATCTAGTTCAACCTCATAAGATGGGCAGATCTGCACTCTATGGTTGGTGATTCTAGATCAATTCCCACGATCTGTATAATCTAAACAAAAGCTCTTGATTATGAGTTGTGTCGGGGCACTCAATTCTAGTAGATTTCTTTGATCCTGAATTTTCAAGATAAATTTACCTCGTTGGTCTCAGGATCTCAAAATCAACCCAAGAAGTCAGATTTACACACACCTGGTACTACTATTTATACTTTACCTTACTGCTTTTTGAGAGACCCTTTAACTTAGATTAATTGTGAGAATTAACAAAAAGTAAGCAACAACCACCCCTTAGCTGGTAATCATGTAAAATGTAAGTATAAGATAAGAAAATGTATAAGCCGACAGACTGAAAATTTAATCCTTAATATGTAGGTAGTACACTCCTGCTCTCTCACTATGTGGGTAGTACACTCCTGCTCTCTCACTATGTCGGTAGTACACTCCTGCTCTCTCACTATGTAGGTAGTACACTCCTGCTCTCTCACTATGTGGGTAGTACACTCCTGCTCTCTCACTATGTAGGTAGTACACTCCTGCTCTCTCACTATGTAGGTAGTACACTCCTGCTCTCATTAATAATTGTTTTAACTATTTTTGCCATAGTTATGTTTAACTGGTGTTGAAGGTGCGTACAATTAATTTTTGTATAAGTTAATTTGTCATAAAAAAATTGTTATAACAATTTTTTCATAAAACATATAAATTTATAAAACAATTATTTATTAAAATTGGCAAATTAGTTATATTTTATTTATATAAAATAAATCCTTCTAAATGTAACAAACCCTTTAACGTTTGAAACATATAGACCTATTGTAGTTATAATAAATCACTTGTGATATCTATTTTAAACTTTAATTTAGCATGTTTCTTTTAATTTCAAACTGAATGTGTAAAATATCAGTTTGTTTGTTAGCCTATACCTAAATACTTGAAATGTTGTAGTCAATATTGATTTATATATTCATGTTTGGGTAAAAATGTGCAAATTTTCATTAATATTTATTTATTGTAATATGTAATTCCATATTTATTCATAAATGTAAACAATTTCACACTAACTTTTAAGTAACATTATAATATATATATATATAAAATATTATAATATTTTCTAGACTAGTATTCTTGCCAATCCAATGTTAATAATTGTTTGTAGCATTTTCAATAGTTGTAGCCACCGTCTTGTAGTTATGTATGCATGTAATGGCATTGCCGTCGAGAATAATAAAATTAAAACAAGTTCGCACGCAGCACGCTGACGTGAGGGAAGTGAATTTCCACATAAAAACTTAAAAAACTCAAAATAAGTGTAAAAACATATATTTGTCCAATTTTTATTTAAATCTGAAAACATTGATTTTTTGGCTGTTCTGATACTCCTGGTTTCATTTACTTGCAAAGCTGGGAATACAATTTTGCGCATTATAAGGTTAGGAAAAGGTCCAGACAGGCTTTAAAGTAGGCGTGAGGTTGCTGGGGATGATAAAAGTACTCTAACAAAGGAATAACAGGCTTTTCTAGTGTAAAACCCCCATAAGACAACGTACTGTGTTTAGTCGATACATATTTTCTTTAATAACTTGGTAAATATTTATGCTAGAATGACGAGAGAGGGCTTAAAACTTTCGACTCACTAATTCCCATCTTTTTCATGCATTGATTTTACATCTAGAGCTTTTATGACCCTTTTTGGGCCCAAAAACCCAAAATTTGAAAGATTAATCCCCAAAAAAGGGGTTTAGAGTTTTCCGATTGTTTTGCCCAACGAACTTGTCCAACTGATTACAGAAAGGAACGTCCCTACCAAATTTGAAGTAAATCGGACAAAAATGTGACCGCTAGAGTGCAAACAGACACACACACACACACACATATATATATATATATATATATATATATATATATATATATATATACAATTTTGAACGACCCCCCAAAACTTGTTCAGGGGGTCACGTTAGGAACTTCTATGGTTGTCCCGGGCTTAAGTTTCACCGTGCGGGTCATGCTAATAGTTCACTTTCCAAAGGAAATTCACTAATAAAAAATAAATAAATAATAAAATTAAAAAGTCTGGTAAGTTAATGGTAAAAAATAACACCATTTCATTGCTCCAAAAAACCGCCAAAACTTTGTTTAAAGGTTAAAATTTGCAAATGTTTAAGTAATACATTTTTGACTACTCTCAATTACAGTGAGAGTAACCAATGTAAATTGGGACCAATGAACGACGGTGGTTCAGAGTCAATATCTTAAGAAATGTAGAAATGTTTAGGGGGGCGACTAATTTAAAACTCACTCTGTACATAGCATCTCCTTTATTAAAGGTAAAATACCTACATTAACACTTAGGGTCATTATGAACGTTATAAACTACTGTAATGCCGAATGACACGCAGACTCTACAACGGCCGCAGTGCTGCGTATGTGATTAGTGGCCCACTATTGGGACACGGCGACCCGAGTGGAGAGGGTAGCTCTGGCCTGTAATATAGTGGAGTCTTGGTTTGGCACTTCAATAACAATTATTTTATCTTTGACTAATTTTTTTTTTTTTAGATGTAAGAGGCCTTCTTAAACTCTTTGAGAATTTCATAAAGATGAGGGGTCCTCATAGAAGAGGCATAAGAACCACACCCTCTAAGGAAGGGCCATCAAAAACCAACTGAGAACTACTACAGCTTTCAAATTCTTTCCAAATGTTATTGTTCAAATAATCAAGAAGTTCTATTTTCAAATAATGTATTGTTTGTTTTTCAAAATTGTAGTTATAAAATTGTGTTAATCTAGTGTTTGTTTCTGTTAATTAAAGAGTTTGTTTTTGTTTATTATGGTGTGTTGGAAATTATTTTGGAACAAAAACATATACTTTATTTGATAATCATAATATCATGTTACTATAAACCAAATCAGCATTATTAACAATATTTTACTAAGTGGAGGAAAACAAGTTTCAATGATAGATATATATCAGTTATAAGTGGCTTTTTATAATTTTGGAACAACTTATAGTAGTCTTTAATAGTGAATCATATAATTTAATTACTAACACTATACAGGGTCTCACGTAAAAGGTGCACTGACTAAACATTTCAGATTCTACAAATAAAATTGAACAAAAATTTGCTGTTTTAAAAATTCTACTCCGTTTAGCGCCAATCTGTTTGTATATGTTTTTTAACAGCATATATAATATTTTATTGCCAATGTTGTGTTCACTGTTCACGTATACAAAATTTAAATTAAATATCTTTCTCGGTTGTGAAGATAGAATCTATTTAGTAAAAAACACATACAAACAGTCTGATGCCAAACGGAACTTTGCTTCCAGCATTCAACTAATTTATCACTTTTCAGTCACATTCAGTTTGCCACATCCAAAATACGCATATGCAACTGTAGGAACACTGAAAGAACAATTCATAACAATGGGATCCCCCGTGTAAATTACAATTACTTAGTGATAAGGTTAAGGTCCCTTGAGTGACCAAATGGGACGAATTTAACTTTTCGACCATGTGGAATTAAATCATATGGGACCAAGCCGTGAATATTATTCAAGTTTATTAATTGAAACTTGCTTTATATGCATTAATATTTAGCTTCGGTCGAAGTGTGACAATGTATTGAGGACTGCAGTGTTTGCTTCCTGGTATTTTCTGTCACAGCTTATTAGCTGTCCAGTTTTAATTTGATCAGTAGATTGTTTGGGGATTTTCAGTTATTTTTGATAGCTTTACGGTACAGCAAAATAAAGCCTGCGGAAGTTTTTTAAACTTAAAATGACACACTTCTACAAGGGAGAATGGTTTAGGCCTAGTTTTTACATGGTAGTAAAACGTATTTTATATGCATTTACGGGTAATTTCAAGGATTGAGAGTAATTTCGTAACACCTGACTGGCAACACTACAAGCTCCTGACGTGATGGTCAATCAGTGCTCATGCGTGAATTCCTTTTCACTCATGCATACTAAAAACGATCATAATAAAATTATCAAAATACTATTAACTGATAAAATGGAATTCCCTTTATAGAGCCTTTCTTTCAAATATTGCGGTCTCTCCTCAGTCAGGACTTTACGAATGAGACAAGAAGTGCGGAGAAAGCATAAGTCAACCATCAGCAATAAGCCAAGGGTTTTCCGCTCAAGTGAAATGTGATCGAATTTCCTTAGTCCACAAACGTACCTGACACACATGTTCTGCACTCTCTGCAACCAGTCCATGTCACCTAGAGATACAACGTTGCCATATACCGGAAGACAATACTCAAGTACAGAGAGCAAAAAAGCCTACACAAGCAGAAACTTAGCAGGTGCAGGGAAAAGTGCCGATGCCTGTACAACATTCTTAAATGGGCCACAGCTCTCTGACATACAATGCATACATGTCCAGAGAAGGAAAGTCTGGCATCAAACTGAAGTCCAAGAAGATTGGGAGAATTACACTCGTTCAGTAGAACACCACCGAGGTACATGCCAGACAAGGGTGAGAATTGCAGAACCTTGCCAGCTGGGAACGCCAACAAAGAGCACTTGTTCTTGATCAGTCGGATACCATGGCTTAAATACTAACCATAAATGGCATCCAGATCAGAATTGAGATTCAAAACAGCCCAGGCAACTTGGTCATTATCGTACTGAAGAGCCAGTGTGGCATCATCAGCTGGCAATGATGTAAATCCTCCTCCATGGTGGCAGAAAACAAAGTAAACAAGACAGGCTCAAGACAGCTATACTGTGGCATTCCTAATGATTTTTTCAGAGAGGCAGAAACATCATCAGAGCCCACTTCGGTCTTTTGGCTCCTTCCATCCAAATAGGATTGAAACCATGAAACTACCCGATGATCAAATCTGTAAAACTTCATCTTGGCTAACAGCAAGCTGTGATCAATGGAGTCAAAAGCTTGAGAAAAATCCAGCATTGCAATGGTACTGCACCTTCCAACATGTCCCTTACTTTAATTAGGTCATCGCAGATTAACAGCAGAGCTGTTGTGGTGCTGAACCCCTTCCCAAAACCAGACTGTGTAGCTGGAATTATTGACTCCAACTCCAAGAATTCTGCCAGTTGAGAGACTACAATTGTCTCAAAGACCTTAGAGAGGGCAGGTAACACGGAGATAGGCCGGTGATCAGCCACCGATAAGGGCGTTTTAACCTTAGGAAGAGGGATAACAATTGCTTCCTTCCAAGCATTAAGAAACACTCCAGTGGCCAGCAATCAACAGGTGAGTGATAGCTCCAACTCAGTAAGGACCTACCATTTTTACATATTGATCGTGATACCATCTGTACCAACTGCGCCCGAAGTTATCTTATTGGTGGTACCCTTTACTTCTCAACAATTTTTTCCCTATTTTTTTTGTTAATTGGATTGAAGCAAAGCGAAATCCTCATACTTCAGTCTGAAAATCGAATTCAGGTTACGCTAACTCCTTTTTCACGGGTTGATTGATTGTCATGAAATTTTTAGGGTAACGTTTTGAGGATTTAATGATTGTAGTAAACTATAATTGACGAATAATTATTACATTTCAATAATTATTAGTTTTTTAACTGAACCACACTTTTGAGCTGTGTAGTTGAACTGTCAAAATACTTCAACACCTGTGCTCACCTGCTGTCATTTCATTTTGTTGATTGTTTAAGGTTATAATATGAACAACAGTTGTTTATTTTTTTTATTATTTTATTATTTTTTCTAACGTCCTCGTCCTCTGTTTGAAATTTGGAACGTTACATTCGTTTAAGTTCAATAATAGTAACTTCATTACGGTAATGTTATAGGGGTAATCAAATGTAAACTTCTCTAAATATGATTGGTTGAAATTGAATGAATTATGAAAGCGTCATTGGCTAGAACGGCATTAGTGTGGAAGTTAGTTATTGTGAATAAGCTTCCAGTTTTGGTATATGCAGTAATATCCTTTACATAGGTGTTTATAATCCATGATGCAGCTATTCAAAGCTAAATTTCTGTGATGTCAATATAGGCTTCTTGAAAAACTGTCTACAAAAACTCAGTTGCAATTAATAAAGGCCAAGTAAACATATCCTTTGTGACCATTTATTGTTCATATACTGGTAATTTAGATTGAAATATAACATTACAGTAAATGTATCATAACATTCAGTCAAGGTGGCGAAGGCAAATCAAATATTAATTTTAGCTTTGCCATAAGTTTGTTCTATCCATAAACTGGTAGGACTATTTCTCTAAGGGGTAGTTTGGTAATAGTCCTACATGTTTTATTTCGATCAATATGCATTTCTGCCTTCCGTATTAGGCCTACCATTGTAAATTCCATGAGTGTGGTTTCATAAGTGGTAGCAGTTTGCATTTCCTACTGGTATTTTCACTAGGTAATACTGAAAGTACCGTCAGCATATAGGTAGGCCTACAATAGTTCTATTGAAACATTGTTAACAAACTAAGCACCATTAATATGTTAGTTTTATCATTTACGGATTTGCAGCAGTTAAGTAGCCTATTAAGAGCTGCTTTAATTTGAAACACAAATAACCAAACAATGCAATTAGGCGGTTAGGTTAAATGGGATTTACTACCCATAAATTAGTTAACATAACCCTAACCCATCAGTCAAAGAGCGCTGTCTGAGATAGGTCACCATACAAAGCCAAACCATTTCACCATCACAGGTCACCAATCTAACAACCTCGCGCTTACCTTTCACTCCTGAAAAAAAACAGTATGAAATCGGTATGTTACCCTTATAGACACAAAAATGTAAGGATAAGTTAGGAAGGCTTTAAAATACCTGAACCTCATTCCATTGTAATATTTTAAGGCCTACGGTATTCAAGATGGTTGCACTTCCGCAGGCGCCCGGTGGCACAATCGAATGAAAATAATCTATATAAAATATGGATGTACAAAATAGATTATTTTAATTTGATTATTAAGGTTTCGCAATAAATACAAGTACATTTACAATTTAAATTTCCCGGATATACGCTTTTCCCTGCTTTTAAAACATTTAGAAATGAATCTTTCCCTTAGATTCTCACTTCTCTTTTTTAGAGGTATCCTGATAAATGATATGATCTGCGTCGAGTTATATCAAAATATCAAAACATTAATGTATATCGATAATTTATACTGATTTTCATTTGATAGTTCCACCGGGCGTCTGCGGAAGTGTAACGTTTAAGATTAGGCCTATATTAGACTCAAGCCGCTTATGAAACCATACAAAAATAAAATACCTAGCCTATTTTAAGTAGGCTAAGTTACTCAAACCGCTTATGAAATCATACACAGTTCCATTTAACGATTCTTTGATCAGCCTTCAACTGGTCACCTGAATCAAATTTTACCCTTCCACCCTAATGAGCCTGTGTTTGCATGGTTTGAGATAGGGGACGGTTTTAGGAATTTTATTTTTGAGTGGGTCCTATATTTAGGCCAGGTTTCCACGGTCTGATGTAACTCTCGGAATAGGTGTTCAGTAGCTGGCGCTTTTTTTCACTGTCAAACTGACTACTGACTTGCAATTGTCTAGGATCATTTACACGTATTCTCTGCTGTACGTCTGTTGCCTATAGTTTCTATTGGTCAGTAAAATAAAATCGACATCAGCTAGTTACTTCGCACGGGGAGTCAGCTACTGTCAGTGTACAACTGTCTGAGTCATGCCGCACTAGCACAGGGTGCGTACGACTCCGGTCGGAGTCATGATGCAACTTGATAAACATTGGTCTACATTGGTTCGCGTTTATCAACTAAACTATGCCAGTATGATGTGCTGGTCCCATACTTCATTTTGGTTGAATCCGTTTTCGGTTCCCGCCACTGGCGGACGGCTCTGGCCGGAGTCACCTATAGACTCCCCAAGCAATATAGGGTGTCTTTGCTACGACTTTTCAGCAGCGAACGTGTTAAACACAAGGTTAAATACAAAATATTCACTTAAAAAAACCTACTTACCAAATATAAGGTTAAAGGGAGAATACACTTTCAATATTGCTGTCCTCTTTTTCTTTACAAAATTAATATCCATAACATTTGGCCTACTGTTCCATTTCAAAGTTAAATTGGTGATACCAGTAACTGCACCTGTAACAAGTAAACCTTAATAAGATGACTGAAATGATAACAACAGAAATTAGGCGGGAAGAGCGCATCATTCATGACCCACAAACAGACAACCATCTGTCAAACTGACAGTGCCAGTGCAGTCATCCACTATGAATATTTTACGGTACTAAATTTCTGAATTGGTAACGTAAAGTGTACTGGAAAACAGTTGTGTAAATGTTTTAAACGATCGGCGCAGCCGTTCTCACATTATTGCATTACAAACACACACACACACAGTGACGGACAACGAATCATTTTCACACAGTTATTTGCTAATACATAGATTCCTTCATTTCGTTCCGTCATAAATTATTTTACTATCATTAACAGAAACAAAGGACCCTTTTTCCGTTTCATAATTCATGTATTCAAATTTAAACGAATAGTGTTTTTCGCATCTGGGGACCTCAAAACTAGACGTTATCATGAACTCACGCCTAGGCCTGACCAAGGTAATTGCTTCTTTCCTAAAGGGGAAATTCACCAAACATTAAAAATGTTTAAACAATTAAGCAGAATGATGTTGATTTTACCTTGATAGGGTTGTTCCGCTCATCTGTTGGTCAGATGGCAAATGTAGTTAACTTACACATTTTTTAGTTTCTTGAAATAAAATTGTTTGCTCTGAGTATTAGGCTACTACCCATTTAATACGGTTTTGGAAAATATTCTGTGTTTTCGGATTTTTTTTATTTAACGTAGTAATGCCTTGATTAATATGAGACTCGTAAATATGATGCTCACATTCAGGATGATACTCTGCATAATATGAGTACCGTACCGTTAACCCTAGAATAATCCTTACATCCACCCCAGATGCTTAACGCCAGAGCTCACAGTTTGTAATTTTGTATCCCAGTCAGGTTTTTGTTATAATCAGCAATAAAACAGAATACTATTGGATTGAGTCATTATACAAACTTCAATATTAACTTTAATTTAATTTTCATCTTTTGCAATTGTATTTTTCTTAATATTTTTCATTCAATGTTCACCATCAGATTTTTGACAGATTTTAGCCCCTGTGGTACAAGATACTGAGCAACAATGGTCTAACTGTTCTGGCTTCATGTGAAAGAGAAAAAGTATCAAGTGTGTTTGATACCTATTCATTAAAAAGAGGGCTAATTTTTTTGGACACAAGTTAACAGAGCGGAAAAAATACCTCATTTAATTTTATATGATTGGGGTTTATTTATTACTTTCAACAGATCAAAATATTTTTACAGATCGAAACATGCAGTTTTACAAGATGGCTTGTAATTTGTTTGGCATGTAATAGGGATGCCATGATTTTTCGAACCACGATACTAAATACCCCGTCGCAGCAAACCTGCATACTCAGCGAATTTTCAATGGAGATATAAGTGTCTTAATATTACATAAAAACACTTACCAAGTTTCATAACAATATATTCACAAATAAGCGATACATCCAATTTTAACATTGGGGCTGAGTGCACAGATTTGCTGCAACAAAGAACATAAAAAATAGGTTTTAGCGAATTTCCCCTATATTAAGAAGCTATTACCGTAAGACCGTCTCATGGTAAGACTTAAGCCCGAGACCATGATAACTTTTCATTTTGAGGCACCCAGATGCCAAAAACACCATTCGTTCAATATATATTAAATACATATATGTGTCCGTAAGCACGATAACTCTCGCAAAAAAAGGTCCGATCTTAATTAAATTTTGTACAATTGTGTAACGTACCATTTGTTTGAACAAGTTCGAACACCAGACGAATCGCACCATCCGAAGGGGGGGTTTTGTACCCAAAAAATGGGTTTTTTGGGGTTTCCACATGTCATTTTTATTCAAATCAAATTTTAATTTTCAAAATAAATTTTCATTTTTGTAATTAAAATGTTATATATTGCTTATTTATGAATGTATAAGGATGAAACTTGGTATGTGACTTTACTTAGATGAGTTCTATTGATATTTGCATAAAAAACCCATTATTTTGAGTTCCTTGTTGCAGCAAACCTGCGTACTCATCCCCAATGTTGTTCTTATGGAGAATAATTAATCTTTTAAATATCGCTTATTTGTGAATATATTTCTTATGAATCCTGTTAAGTGGCTTAATTTGTTATGTTTATATATTCATTGGAAATTCGCTAAGTATGCAGGTTTGCTGCAACGGGGGTATTTATGCTAATATCAATATAACTCAACTAGGTGAAGTCTTATATACCAGTTTTAGCGAATTTCCCCTATAGGGAAGAAGCTATTACCGTAGGTGGCATAGTAAGACTTAAGCCCGAGACCATGATAACTTTTCATTTTGAGGCCCCCCGATGCCAAAAACACCTTTAGTTCAAATTGTGTATATATATATATATTTATTTATGTGTCCGTAAGCATGATAACTCTTTTAAAAAAGGTCCGATCTTGATGAAATTTGGTAAAGACGTGTAAAGTAGCATTTATTTGAACGAGTTTGAAATCCAGACGGATCGAACCATCCGAAGGGGTATTTTGGGGGGTGGGGTTTGTATCCCAAAACCGGGGGTTTTTGGTTTTTCACATGTAATTTTGTTTTACCTCAAAAAAAACAATTTGGTGTTTTTCTCATTTCTCTACATCAATTGGTTACCGAGATATTGAAAGTGCTAAACACAGTACGTTGTCAAATGTTATTCTTATGGAGAAAAAGAAAAAAATTATATCTTTCTTATTTATGAACATACACTGACGAAACTTGGTATATGGCTTCATCTGATTGTGGTCTATTGTAATTAGCACAAAAAAATGTTTACCGATGATTCCCTTAGCAGCAAACCTGCATACTCAGTCCCCATGTTATTCTTACGGAGAAAAAGTAAAACATCATATCTCCCTTAAGTATGATCATAAATTAATAAAACTTGGTATTTGGCTTCACTTAGTTGAGTTCCATTGATATTTGCAAAAAAAACAATTTTTTAAAGATAAATAAATAAATAAATCTTTATTTGCCATTCGGATACAATAATTATCATTGACAAATTCAGAAATACAATGTACAACCAAGTCAATAAAATATACTAATGAAAATAAATTCTATACAATACAGATATACAATTCTATACAATCCGAGATGAATCTCGTAGCAGCAAACCTGGGTACTCAGCCCCTATGTTATTCTTATGGAGGATAATTAATATCTTACCATATCGCTTATTTATGAATGAATATGGATGAAACTTGGTGCGTGACTTCACTTAGTTGAGTTCTATTGATATTTGCATAAAACCCCATTATTTTGGGTTCCTTGTTGCAGCAAACCTGCATACTCATCCCCAATGTTATTCATGAGGAGAATAATTATTATTTTATATATCGCTTGTTTGTGAATATATTTTGTAGGAATCTTTATAAGTGGCTTTAAGTGTTAATAAGACAAATTATATGTGCATTCGAAATTCGCTGAGTATGCAGGTTTGCTGCGACGAGGGTATTTATTTATTTATGTTTATAATTAAGGAAGACATAGCATTTAATTATTCTCTGTAAGAATAACATGGGGGCTGAGTACGCAGGTTTGCTGCTATGGGAGCCTTCGGCAAAAAATCGTTTTTTGAGCGAATATCAATAGACCACAACCAGATGAAGCCGTATACCAAGTTAGTATACGTTCATAAATAAGCGAGATGTAAAATTATTCTTATCCTCCATGAGAATAACATTAGACAACCCCCCCCCCAAAATACCCCTTTGGATGGAGCGATCTGGCTGATTTTCTAATTTAATGTCATAAATGCTGCTTTACAGGTTTATACCAAATTTCATCAAAATCGGATAATTTTTACGAGAGTTATCGTGCTCACGGACATATATATGTAAATATATAAAAATACAGTTTCGAATAAATGGTATTTTTGGGGTCTGGCCACCTCAAAACAAAGTTATCTTATCGGCATGGTAAGACCGGGCCTAGGTCTTACCATGCCGAATATGGTAATAGCTTCTTTCCCTATTGGGGAAAATTCGCTAAAACCAAGGTAACGACGACTCATCAAAGACCCGGGGCCCAAACATAGAAATATTTATATCACGTACCTGGAATTTAATTTCAAACTATTAACACTGTGGGGGTGACACGAAATTTGGTTTTGTTTAACGCAGCGAAAGTGTTTACCTGTTTACTATATCACTTGACATTGTGTAAAAAAAAGTGGAAATTGGCATGATTTATAAATTAACTTGCATGCTTTAGCATGCTTTATTTATTCTATTTATTAACATAAATAGAATAAATCAACCACTAAACCCTAGAATTCAAGATTAGAAAATTGACACATTTGATTGAAATATAACCTATTTGATTATTAGATGTCAGCTTATTCCACTAAAAAAACATCAAACAACTTTAAAATATATATTTATATGTATAGTTTATGGGTTTTTGTGATTAATGTCTCCTTATGACATGTTTGTCTCCACTTGTGTTATTCCAGCTGATTATTTCAGGGCTGCCACGAGGTGATTGGGGACCTGTGGGGGTCCCTAGAGTCCCCAATTTCACTATCTTGGTTTATTTTCTGCCCCAGGAATTCGGGGGCCTGGGGCAGTGTGCCCCAGTTGGCCATCCCCCTCGTGGCGGCCCTGGATTATTTACGTTGTATAAGGCGAGACGCTCACCCAACACATTTGGCCAGAGTTGAAGTGCATTTCTCCTGCCATTTGTTACTACTGTTTATGTGTGTGAGAACATTCACTCTTTTTAGCAGAGTGCAAGTAATATTTTTCTGAAGATACCCTCTAGAAATATACAACTTTCTGTTTTAAAGTGATTTTGAAAGTTCTAGATAGTTCAAAAAATGCCAGGTACCGACATTTCCCTTTTTCAAGCTTTGTAAATACTGACAAAGACCGAAAAATACAAACCGCCTGTACAAAATATGGATGTATGGCAACCCTATTTATACTTTAGTCATGATTTATAATCTGCAATTAGTAAATTTGGTCTCTATAAGCTTTCCTGTGTTTTTAGAATGTAATATTTTTAAAAGATCATGCATTCATTAAATTCAGTCCTTACAACAAACCAGAGCCAGAGTTCAGAGAATGTAAGGTTTCGAAAAGATCAGGCATGTTATCATATAAGACATAATTTATTATGGTATCAAATGAAGATTGTATTCTTCAAAATGGGTTATTTTGTGTTAGGTATACAAACAATGTTGTTCCAATGACAGGAAATTCAGTAATAAATAACCAAATTTGAAATCGATTAATAATCAAAAATAAAGACAAACCTGTGTTTTCTGTCATTATAGCCTGTAACTATGGGCTGAATGCATTTTCTAAGATAAGATTTTAAAAGCTTAAATTTGTAATTAAGTCTAAAAGCCCAGAGGTGTTGTTGTCATGGTAACAAATGAAACAAATAATTACCAAGTTTTACATCAAAATAATTCCAGTTCAATTTGGTTATGCTGATGATTTTTGGTCTTGAAAAATCTCAGAACCTCGAAAAGTCTGGGAGATTATTTCATTTGTTTTGCTAGACACTCCGCTGTAATGTTCAGATTGCATGTCATTAACAATGCACACACATACTCTTTTAGGGATAGCGTTCAAAACCCCTCCAATTTATTTGTGGACACCCCAGGATTTGAACCCATGACCCCTTGAACAAAAGTCCAAGACGCTAACCGTTAGGCTAGCGACATGCGATAATAATTTTATTATCTTCTCTGCATTTAGATCCGAAAGTCACACATTTCTGGACTTTTCCCCTTACCTGCATTTATGTATTCCAGTACACATTATTATTCATATTTGTTATCTTCCAGGAGGGGGTTTGCAGCAGCAGCAATCTCATGCTATGGCAAATTCTACTACTTTTATTATCGTAAACGTAAAATTGGATTTCATTGTATTTTTGTTTGTAAATATATATTTACCAATACTATTATTTTTTTTTAATTTCCCATGTGCAGCTTGCACATTGAATCAACTATTAAGAGTTATTTGAAAGTGTCCTTGTAAGATGGTGCCACCAGTACGTTGACCAATAAATAAATGAGAATAACCAATTAAGCTATAATTTTTATATTTTTGAACGTTTTTTTTATTTTTTAAATTTAACAGTGGAGGTAATCTCAAAATGATAGCCCAATTATTTGTTTTGATTAAGTATTAAGAGGGAGATATGGCCTATACCACAGAAAAGCAGCGTTGAGAAATAATATAGGCTATTGTACTTACTCATTGTTTACATCATGGTACTTACTGTTGTATTTGTAAGATACACATGTCCAATATTTCCTGTTCAGTAAAAAGTTATTACCTACCTTAGAAAAATAATAGTTTTGGAAAAATTAAACTGTTTTTGTTATTTTATTTATCTTCGCCACTTTCTATTTTAAATAAACAAGACGGAAACTTGATTTCCTTTTTAGTGAATTTCCTATGGAAAAGTGAACTATTAGCATGACCCGCACGGTGAAACTTAAGCCCGGGACCACCATAGAAGTTCCTAACGTGACCCCCTGAACACGTTTTGGGGGGTCGCTAAAAACTTTATATATATGTACTCGCACTCTAGCGGTCACAATTTTTGTCCGATTTACTTGAAATTTGGTAGGAACCTTCCCTTCTGTAAACGGTTGGACAAGTTCTTTGGGCAAAACAATCGGACAACTCTAACCCCCTTTTTGGGGATTGTAATTTTCCACATTTAAGTTTTTGGGCCCAAAAAAGGTCAGAAAAGCCCCGAATTTAATATTATTGCATATTAAATTATTGTACGTAAAATGCCACAAATTTTAAGCCATCCCTCATCATTCTAGCATAAATATTTACCGAGTTATCAAAGAAGAAAATGTTAATTGTCTTAACTCAGTACGTTGTCTTATCGGGATTTTACTCTGAAAAGGCTGTTTTTCATATCTTGATAATAGTTTTATCACCCCCAATACCCCTATACTAACTTGTTATCCTGACTATACCTCCTCCTAACCTTATAATGTACATCATTGCCATCCTAATAGTTAATTTAAATATAACCAAGAGCATCAGAATAGTCAAAAAATTACATTTTTCAATTTTCCACAAAAAATGTTACCATTGTTTTTTTAAACCCTTTATTAGACTCGTTTAAATGTTTTAATGCGGAAATTCTCTTCCCTAAGACCAGCGTGCTGCGTTCGATCTCGTTTGTTTTTTGCTTCTTTTAAACACTCGTATACACTTTTCCTTTATTTAACTGGATATTTGATTTATTTAAATGTTTATAAAGATAAATTTGTATAATACGTTAGTTTAAAATTGTTTGCTCAAAACTCCTGATTTGAAATACATTACATAAAACAATATTTTTAGTGTGCCTTTTAAGTGTGCTATTTTTAATATAATGCACACTAATGGACATTACTACAGAGGTAACACCCTCCACTAATGTCAAAAACTGACTTAACTTTCTGAAATGATGCTATAAGGTGCAAATTGCACTAAAGTGTATAGTAAGGTTTGGAATTGTAGACCTTCTTTACAAACCGCTGCATAGGGTCTAATGTTTTGTAAAACATCATTGTTATTTTGTGTTACACCTCAATACTTATGTAAGCGTTTAAGGTTAAAAGTAAGTAAAACTATTCAACTTACATGAATATTTCAAAAAATTAATTTTGGCAATATTTTATCATGCGAGACACAATATTTAAACTACCCAATAAGAGTCATAACAATTTAATTATCAAAACAAGGTGGTAATATAACTCTTCGCTTCATCCTCTTACGGGACATTTGAGCGTACTCCTAGTATTTATGTCACAATAGGTTAGTTTATGAACTGATAATCTACCCTCGACTATCATATATGTAAGACATGTAAATAACATCACATTTTATAGAACAGATCTATTTACTTATTAGGATGTGATCGATGAGCGTAGAAGAGCTTTTTGTGACTCTCGTGGGCTTATCTACCAACTGGGTCAGCTCAGGACTTCAATTTGCTTAATTAGAAAGCGAGTATTAGGTTGAGAAGTATCTGAGAGATTTATATTAAAATCACCCATAACAATGGTATTATCAGCATACTCGGTCATATCATAAAAAGCAGAGAAAAGAAAACGTTCAAGACAGGTGTAAGGAATATCTTTAGACCTATACACCACACATATGCAAAATTTATTTCCTCCGACACTTACTATGCCACAAATATTCTCAAGGGTAAATTGCACTTAAATTGTCTTAAGAGTGAAGTGCCGATCATTTTTCACATACAAAGTCACTCCGCCCCCTCTATTACCATTTCTATCACTTCTAATCAAGAAATATACATGCAATCTTATCTCGTCTGAGCTCTTATTGTCCGTAAGCCAAGTTTCTGTCATGCAATATATGTCAAGGTTCAGGTCCAGTACTATAGAAGCCATCTCCTCAAACCCTGTCGACAGCGAGTTCATATTAAGGTGGCCTATTCTTAAATGCCTGTTTTTGTAGCCTGAGTGCCAATATCACCAACCCGACTCAAAGACACTGCCACCCTACCAGCAGTTGACACAAGATCCTCTACACTAGGAGAGCTCACAGTCATGAGTGTCTCGGGAACAGCCTCACAAGCTGTAGGACGCTTAAAGATGTCCACAAGATTAGTCCCAAGTCCCAAGCATAGAGACTTCACCCCGATTCAGATGTCTGTCATCCCTAGCAAGATGATACCTATATGCACCAATCTTCTGGTATCTACAAAAGCAGCACCAAAATTTCCACACAAAATTTTTGAGTTTAATTTGCTCAAAAAAGAAGCGGTTGCAGTGTTGGTGATGTCAGACCATGGCAACACACCATTCACCAGAAATTTACTGTGAAAAAGCATATACGCGTGGAATATAGGAGATCCGCTATACCATGAAGAGCCTCGCGTTTGCCATGTCCACCGTTATAACCTGAGCCACCCTGTAGCCAATCGGCCAGTTATTTGTACCAACATGAAATGGATTATGTGGAGATTAAGTTTTGAAAACAATTCAAGCTTAAGCTTTATATTTTTTATCTTGGCACCAGGATTAATACTGACAGAGCACTCATTCTGCTCACAAAGCTTCCCTGCATAGCGCAGCAAAGAATCCCCATTCAACAAATAATTAATTTTTCTTCTGATACTGAACAGAACTCATCGACCAGAACCGGAGCGTGATCAGGCTGCTTGATGGCCATACCAACTAAAGAACCACGGTTTTCGTGATCTGATAGATTATATTTTGCATTTTTCTAAAATAGGCACAGTGACGGTTGACTTTTTACTCACAAGGCTCTTTTTTACATTTGCATTCTTAGATTGAATAGGACACTGTTTTTCTTGCCAAGATCCAGAAAAATTAACAATAACATTACAAGAGTGGGGTTCAGAAGCTTTACTGAGAATACTAAACTTGTTCTTACAAACTAAAGGATGGCCATTAGCAGGTTTTACAACTTTAGCTTTACAGTTCCTTATTTTTTTTTTTTGAACCCTCCAACAGAGGTCATTTACAAAGGTTGCCGGGGTGGGAGATTCGATAGGAATATTGTCGGGAACATTTGCAGTTGGGCTGTTAATTGGAGAAGGTTGTGAGGAGCATGGAGTGGAGTCAGTGTCCCTATGGATCAGGGGAGTTACAACCCCAGGGGAAATCTGCTAGCCAGCAGCCTAGCACTCACAATTACGTGAAGACCACACTCGTGGCCCGCAGTCTGCTGAGCCACACGGCCCTCTGTCAGGGTTACTTGTTACTTCCAGCCCCAAGCTAGCCAACAATGCAGCAGCATGCTGCCTTATTAAGCCTCCTCAGAGTCATAGTGGGTAGTGTGTTTCACAACAGAATCAAGCAACAACAGGCTCCAATGGGGCCCACCACAGTCAAAAGAATTATTCAAGCAGAAAAATACATAATGTTTTTCACTAAAATGAATGACATTTAATATACAATCAACCTGGTCTTTTTTCTCTACATTAAGCAACATAGTCATGGAAGGCCCTACGAACAAGACATCTTTACAAAGGTTGGTCATCTAGTAATTTAATAAACTGAAATGTGCTGCAAGTAAGCCATCAGATAGCCATTTTTTTTTTATCAACAGAAACTTCTGTCTCTAATGTTTTTGGCCACCTCCAAAGTTTGTGCTTCTCTTACAAACCAACAAAGTTATTTCACAAGACCTTTTTAATTTAGTCTACTAATCTCGACAATTAACTTTCGGTTAGTATCTTGTACACTATCATACTCACTAAGGATACGGTTATGCTCAGATTGAAACTTTCTTACAATAACTAAGTTAGCATTACTTGCCTTAACTAATAAACTTTCAGACAAATCTTTAACCTTATTTTCTAAAGAGTACTTTTCACCTACAAGGCAGTCACATGTAACAAAAGAGATCACTGAGTTCAATCCTGTGAGAATTCTTAGCAGACTCCCAATGAGAGTAAAGTTCTGTTAGTTCAGTCTCGGCGTCATTTAGTTTAGAGCGGGCGGGCTTCAACTAACTCACCACAAACTGCGTTGAATTGAAATACCACATCACTAGCAGAATTGACAAAGTCCTGGCAATTAATGATTTCACAATTTGCCAAATATGTACTAAGTTGAAGCTAAAGCCAGAAAGAAGTAGTTCATGTTCTTCAGAAAAATGTGTAGGTACATCCAAATAAACAATTATCTAGACTCTCCATCATACCAATGTGGAAAAATGAGAAAATAGTAAAATAGGATACTAGTCAAATAATACAACAGAATCAACAGGTAAATTATGAATATTTCTTAATTGGTGAAGCAACCACCTCTGAACCACATCATATAGACTGACCCGAAAATTTTCACTTCTAAAAATGTATTTTACAACAAGTGTTACCAATAAGTGCTGGAGTGCAGATAAAGTGAACGCCGGCAGGTCATGACTGCAAGCAAAACTCTAGCGTGTGTCAGAATTGCGTCATAACGAATGCAGGCGTTCCGATTACAGGCGGCAGCGATCGGTCGGCAACGGGCACTCGTATAGGGAACTTTACCCCGCGGCTTCCAGCCCCTTCGGTTTGTGCCTTTGTGCGTGACCACAGGTGCGCGAAGGTTGTAAACACGCTGCCGCAACGTGTTATCAGTCCCACAGCAGAGGTTATGACACAGTGTCCAAGCAATACAATACTACTTACAACGTCGATGATCACATCAGTAAATAAACGGTATCAGGAAACTGACACATACTTTCTCCCTATTAGCCCAATTTTAATGAATAAATTACTTTTTATTTACTAAATATAGAATACAAAGCACGGTCGAATGTACAGAAAATCTTGTAAACAAGTCTTTTTTAAAAAACATCCACCCAAATCCCTGCTTTGGAGGCACTACAGAATCCATTGCTACACTCGTGGTTTTAAGAGGGGAAATGCCCCCTATTCCCCCCCAGGGTTATTAAGGGGCAACATATTTCGAATTTCCTCTGTTGGTCACTGCTAACTTGACAAGCATATCAAGTTTGAATGAAATTGATCAGTAAATAAGAGAGAAACAGTAATTTTTGTATTCCCAATAAGAATAACATTGGACAACGTACTGCGTTTACCGCAAAATGAAAATTTCAATTTTCTCCGCAACCAGCAATCGTAGAATAGTAATTCAAAATACTAAATTATTTAGTGTTTTGAGCTCTTTTTAATGGTTAATAGTAATTTTTTTATATTTATGTCTTTTTATGAAAAATCCAAAAAACTGAATTTTTGATGTTTTAAGTCCTGTAATTTCTGAACCCGAATTTTTACAGGAATGCGGGTGGTGTCATTTTGTTGGAAAACTAATGTTCTACAAACGACTAAAGTTTAATCAAAATCGTTATAGCCGTTTTTGAGAAATGTGGATTTTTCATGTTTTTTGGCGGTTTTTGGGGGATAATTACCCTTAAAAATCAAAAATTGAAAAAAATGAAAAAAACACCTGGAGATATCGTGGATTAGTACCTACATACCAAATTTCATCAAAATCGGCCCATTGGTTAGGGCTCTAGCTCTGTACACAGACACACACACACACACACACACACACACACACACACACACACACACACACACACACGGACACACGCACACACACACATACACACACACACACACACACACACACACACAGACAGACATCACGTAAAAACCACTTTTTTGGGTTCAGGGAGCACCAAAACGAATATTTCCACTAACAACTCAAATTCGAAAATTTTGACGAAAACAATACTTTCTCCATATACTATGTATAGAGGGAGAAAGTAAAACTCACAATCACAATCACAGAGCTCTACTTCGCAGTTCAGGCCAGGCCTGATAAACCTAAGGCCGGGTTTTTTGTCTCATGCATACTAAAAACGATCATAATAAAATGGTCCAAATAACTGATAAAATGGAATTCCCTTTATAGTGAACAACAGGCAAAATATTTGAACGTGTAAGGTAAGGGTTGGGGGTTGGGGATTAGGGGATCCCAATGCTCTCGCATGTATCCGTGCCTGTATTTAAAAAACTAACCGAAATCTCCTCAGACAAATTGAAATGTTTAGCACTTGTCCATCGGAATAGCAGCAAATCACCGCGTGTAAATTATTACCTCTCACGGCACCGCCGGCGCCGGCGGCGCCACTACTAACAGTTTTTGTACACCGGCTAGTATGGCCTAGTCCATGTCCAGTTGCGGACCGGAAAAATTACCTTAAAAAACCGGTCTCTTTACGGCCCAGGTCACAACGACTTCAAAACGTGCCTGATCTACTCTACGTGTCAATTATATTCTATTGTATCTGTGCGCCAGGGCCCCATTTACCATCTACCGACCAAGTTAACGACCTTTTTTATTTAGTATGCTTCCGGCCCTGCTATTCGCTGGTTTTATTTGAAAATTGAACTATTCCGACTATACTATACATAAATTAGGATTTCAACATCCTTTTTACAATACGAGCTTAAGTTAATATAAGCTACATCAATTTCAGAGTCATATTAACGCTCAGTGCCGTGGAAGTAAAACTCGCTAATTACAACATTATCAGTGTATCAGCACGGTTGCATGGTACAAAAAAAAGCTGACCGTTCGTTAGGCCTAGCGAGAAAAAAATCAGCAATTAAGTCCTCACCAGTAAAACTTCCTTCCTCTACTACTCCATTAGTGGAAAAAAACCGTTTGCCCTTTGGTTCTCAAACAACATTTGAAAACGTCTAACATAAGTCAAGTGTTTGTGTTTGTTTTATCCAATTTTTGCCGCGCTAAACTTACTATGAATATAATATACGGTAAGCTGAATACTGTAGCTTATTGCCGTCCAAGTATCCATAGCTAATAATTACATTTTAAACGCTAAGATTACTCTCTCAATTGCATTCCACCATTTCTGAAATATTAGATAAACAGAACTTGCATGATTTCTTCCTGCTAACTAGTATTGAACTGTTATCTGTCTTCATTATGTTTATTTATATGATGTATATTTGTATTACAAAATATATAACATTTTGATTCAGTCAGGCTACTATTCCTAGCCTAGGCCCGCAACTTGGGCCTCTTCGTCAGTCTGTAGGTTACAACCTAAGCAATTGTGTCCCAGTTGAATGGAACCGTAATTGGTAACTACCTGTTTAGAGGCACTAATTTATATTTTCTAAAGAATCCAAAGTTAGTCTAGGTATAAATATATTATGGACTCTTAATAGAGTTGGTCCTGTTAAATATAAGCCTACCGTTATCAGTATATCTAACTTTTCCAATTTAATTTTTAGTCATAACTTAATGAAGTATTTTTGAATGAGGTTGAGTTTAGAAATATTGATTAATGCATTCACTGCATTAATTGTGTGTATTCAGGATAATCACATTTGTTTCCTTGTTAGGCAACCGCCGTACTAAATCAGGCGCGCCGCACTGAACATGTTAAAATACTATTAACTCAGTCAAGCCTAGTAGGCTATTGCACTTTTTTAGACGGTTGATGAATACTAGACATAAACCTAGGTCAATTTTTATAGGAACTCATACAAATATTTAATAGCCTAGTGTAGGTAAGCTCGATCAGAAGACAGAATTCATCTTACTTTTAAGCAAATGTTTTCTTTAGGGATGAAGCTATTCTTGTAGGTGGCATGGTAAACCCTAAGCCCCACGTGATGTTTACTGTTTGTTAAGTTACAAAGATTCGTTTCTAGTCAATTTTTTCAAAGGTCTTGCGCCTTGCGCCTAGGTTCACGAGAGACGCATGGTGATGCATGTAACACTACATGCTTCATAATTCGTTGAATGAGTAGGTGCAAGTAGATGCATGTGTTCCCCGAGACCAATGGAGAGTATATTCCAACACTCGTGCCTCACTAGTAGTTGATAGCGGATTTCTACGATTTTAGTTTCATATTCCTTCAGAGGTTTGGTCTTTCTGTTTACATGAGTTAAGTACGCACATATTTCGGAGCAAGTTAACACTGTATCCATCTTTGTCCAAATAATAACTTATTTTCCAAGTCGCTCTAGCAGAATTCTCAAACAGAATGCAATTGGCGCATAGCTAGTGGAAACACAGAGGCAAAGCGCATATGGGGCAATTCGCAAGACGCAATTTGCAAAAGATGCAAGAGTCATGCATCATTGAATGCAATATTGCACGAATTAGTGGCATGAAAACAAATCTTAATCACCCAGGTGACAAAAACCCCTCTATTTAAAATGTATTTTGATATAGGCGTGTTTCCGAACTTTCTACTGAAATTTAAAGAATGTGTTCCTGAACTTAAAACAAACAAAAAATTTTATGTAATCTGAATAGGACCTTCTACCTATTTAACTGATTTTCTTGTAGATAATATTGTGTTGTGGTTTTCAAACTCATCGAAACCCATTGTAGGGCCTATATTGCATCATTACCTGTCTATATCTAACAAAGTGTTTTTAACTTAGCACGTGTAGCCAACTATACATTTGTAAGGCTAATTTGGTATTTAATTTTATGCTTTCAATACGGCGGCCATTAAAAATATTCAAAGCTTAGTAAATTCAAAACAGCAATTTTTTAATATTTATCCAGGCATCAAAAAACATGTGAAATTTTGAGCAAAAAATGACTGAATAAAGATACTCAACCCATAGCTGATGAGTAACTGTAATTTTTTGAGATAAAGATGTGGTAATTTCTGGTACCTAATTTACAGGAATTTGTATGATTTTACTCATAAAGATTGTTTTTGCTTAGCTATGGGTTAAGTGATCTTTAAAATCGTTAAATATAATCTTTTTGGCTTAAAATTTTACATTTTGTTTATGTCTAGACACATTTTACCAAGGATTATCTAACTTAGCTTTGAAAAATGTAAAAGTCTGCCTTTTTGAATTAGTAAAGGGTATAGAAGCATTAAATTCAATAGAAATTTAGCCTTGTAGAAGTAGAGCCAATTTTCAATTTAGTACCTCATCAATGTGGTTTCTAAGCTATGTTGTAGTGATTAGTGATTGAAAAATTCAAACAGACAAGTAACGAAGTGAGATAGGCCCTATGTTTATATTCAATTTTTTGTTTGTTTTGTCCCCAAAAATAAGTTCCTGAAGTTTCAGTTGAGAGGTCGGAAACACCCTTTGATGGATCTATCTTTCCATTATTAATACAATAACTATAAAAAATTCTTATTTTAATTAAATTTTGCACTTAGACATAGAAAAGTGAAATTATAGTTTTTAGGGTCCAAATTCAGAATTGTATCAGACCCTAAGAAGGGGGTTTAAATTGATTAAAAATTAGCTTTTTATTTTTTAGCATAGATTTTTGAGAACACCATTTTTTATTTGGCCATTTTAAGTATGGTAACTTGAAAAAAATAGTAGGCTGGTTTGAATTAGGGTATTAAGTTTAACGTAGGTTAAGTGAATATTGAGAAAATAAATAAGTGTATTAAATAATTTAACAAGTTAATTTTACAGGGAATAAGTGTATGTTTAGCTTTTACATAGTTAAGTTTGTATTAAATAGGTAAACCTAACTTTTGTTTTTATTAATACAGCTCTAAAAAGCCATCGTTAACTTATTGAATTAAAATGTGTGTTCTATGTCAATCAATCCTTGCTAAAATATTCAAACTGATGCTAAACACAGAATACTATATTTTTCTTATGGAGAAATTTAGAAAAATTTATAATTAGTTTCTTAGTGAATTTTCTATAGAAAAGTGAACTATTAGCATGACCCGCACGGTGAAACTTAAGCCCGGGACCACCTTAGAAGTTCCTAACGTGACCCCCTGAACACGTTTTGGGGGATTGCTAAAAACTTTATATTTATAAATAAATATATATATGTGTGTGTGTGTGTGTGTGTGTGTGTGTGTGTGTGTGTGTGTGTGTGTGTGTGTGTGTGTCTGTGTGTGTGTGTGTGTGTGTGTGTGCTTGCACTCTAGCAGTCGCAATTTTTGTCCGATTTACTTGAAATTTGGTAGGAACCTTTCCTTCTGTAAACGGTTGGGCAAAACAATCGGACAGCTTTTTGGAGGGTTTACATTTTTTAATTTTGAGTTTTTGGGCCCAAAACGGTCAGAAAAGCCCTGAATTTGACATTATTGCATATTAAGTTATTGTAGTAAAATGACAAAGATTTTAAGCCCTCCCTCATCATTCCAGCACAAATATTTACCGAGTTATTAAAGAAAATGTTAATTGTGTTAACACAATATGTTATTTTAGGGGATTTTACATTGGAAAAGACCGTTTTTCATATCTTGTTGTAGTTTTATCTCCCCCAATACCCTTATACCAACTTGTTATCCTGACTATACCTCCTCCTAACCTTATAATGTACAACATTGCCATCCCAATAGTCAATTTAAATATAACCAGGAGCTTCAGAACAGCCAAAAAATAGCATTTTTCAATTTTCCGAAAAAAAAGTTACAAGTGTTGTTTTAAACCTTTTTTTAGAATTTTGTATAGGTTTTAATGCGGAAATTAACCTCCCTCACGTCAGTGTGCTGCGTGCGATCTCGTTTATGACTATCAGACCGTAAGGGTAGGTGACCTTTTGCGGCAGATTTTAGGGGGCGGCAAATGCTGTGATGTTAACATTTACCACGTTCGCTACAAACGTGTTAAAAACCCCATCTATACTCAGTCTATTGTTGCAGTCTGTCATGTTTGTTCGTATATGAGCTGATCGGTAGCGAATGTGTTAAAAAATAATAAATTGCATAGGCCTATATTTTTGACTAAGATCTAATCTGAAAACGTTACAAACAAAACACAAATTAAAACTACAAGGACCTAACTAAAAAAGTACGACATTAAAACGGTGAAATAATAAAATACATTATAATTTATAACTAATTATACTGTAGCTGGAACCCACATCTTCGTTCGCTTGGTTTTTTGTTAATTCTGGTTGTTCCTTTTTAATTAATGTAGTAATTATATTGTTGGCATTAAGAGAATACGAAAAAATCATATAAAATGAAAATGCTAAATAAGCTAGACTTTATTAATATTACATCTTATGATGGTATTACAAAATAATTATATTACGTAATCTTGATGAAAAGAATTAGCATCAACCCGGTCGAGGTGACAAAATTTGAGTACCTTGTGACGTAAATTTGAACTTGTTATAAATTTCACAATGTCTTCAAACATCGACATCTAGTTAGCTTGTGATATTTTTTTCTGAACTACAATGTTTGATTGCCACTGATATTTTTCAGGCAAATGTTCAGTGTGTTCGTGGAAGAGGACAGTAAAAGATTACCTAGAAGCAAAAGGACTAATTGAGAAGCCAACCCCCCTCCTCCAGTGCATTAAAGACAACATCAAGCAAGCTCTTACTATGAGTGGGCTTGTCACCCCTGAGCAACCAATGTGGCCTTCCGCTATTCAAGACATGGCCCCACAATTGCTGATGATATTTGCAGTTATGATGATTCTCTTCACTCTGACAGTAAGTTGAGTTAACGTAAAATGCAGTTTAATAAATGTATATTCACCTTTTTTACTCATAAAGTTATAAATCTTTAACTTAACTTCATTTAGATTTAATTTAAATGAAAATGTTTAACTTTTACATTTAAATGAGTGATAATGTATCAACATTTTATCCAGCCGAAATTTGTGCCAACAACTCTTTGCCTACAGACTCTGCCAACAGATTCTTTTGTTTAAATCAATGACTGTGGCACTATTTATTGTACCACATGAGCAAACAATTGAGTAAAGATTTATGAATACGACTACAACTATTTATAGGCTTGTCATTTCAGAACACATTTTTACATGCATTGTTACTACAATCTTAAACTTTTGTTGCCAGTCACCTAAATCCTTATTAGACCCACAGTTCTAGTGTATGAACTAAAGCCAAAGTTTATGGGGCTTGTGGTTTCTATGGTCACTTTAGGAAGGGCTGTAAACTGGAGAAAGAAGCTTCTCTTTTTGTGTGTACAATTTTTAAAGAGAATAAACTAATGTATCAACACCACAATACATTACACAATATATGTACATGTTATTTTTTCAGGTTTTTCCACACATAGTTTTTCTTGAAATAATATTTGAGTTTAAAAACAGAGGTTGGCAGCCTCTTTTTGCCTTACTTTGCCCTGTCTGTACATATCCAGCACAGCAAGGAGTGAGCCATTATAGTTTGCACCATTGGATCAGCTTAAAAAACAACAACACACAATCTGTTACTGAGATATTTTAAGTGATAAACACATTATGTTGTCCAATGTTATTCTTATGGAGGATCAATTTATCTCACTTATTTATGAATGTATACTGATAAAACTTGGAATATTGCTTCATCTGGTTGTGGCCTATTAATATTTGTACAAAAACCAATTTGTATGTGGTCCGCGTAGCAGCATACCTCTGTACTCAGCTCTTATGTTATTCTCATGGAAAATAAGTAAAGTGTGATATCTCCCTTATTTATGAATATAAATTAATAAAACTTGGTATGTAGCTTCACATGCTTGATTTATATTGATATTTGCATAAAAACATATTTTTGTCCTTCTTGTTGCAGCAAACCTGTGTACTCAGCCATTTTGGGACGGAATTATATCCTCGAAACGGTTATCCCTCTCGAAGCGGTGCTGTAGTCTTTTGTGGCCCTGATTATGCTATGGGGTCGTCATTTACGGCCAATATCACATGGTCCGGTCGCCTGTTTTGGCGGATAGTGGTGCTATCGTCATTTATGGCTGAAGGCACACGTTGCAATCATCAATTTGCTATCACGTGGTTCGGTTATCTATTATTTTGATGATGCATGGTCCGGTCGTCTTTTACGGTCTACATTACGTGGTGCGAGTGTCAATTATGGCCGATGTTACACGATCAGGCTGTCATTTACGATGGAACTGGAACCAAGAGATATAGGAACCTTTAGATCAGACAATATATGCATTAAGGAGACACCAGCGGTGCCCCTGAGGTTATAGCCAACCACATATTGGTTGGAAAGAGCTGAAGCTTGATGTTGACAAGAGACAAAGATACCTGAAGCATCCACAAAATTAAGCTACTGGTTAATTGAGTCTTTTCGACACACTAATCCCTTCAATAGTTTGGGGGGCCAAATCAACTCAAACCTATAGGCGCCACACCTCTTAATCAGGCCCTGGGTGGGGGGTTGCTGCTTATGTGAAATCTCAATATAATTCCGTCATACTTTTCTCCTGTGACACTGGCCATAGCTCGATCAGAAGACATCTTCCTTGATGTGACAGTTGATGGAACTCACGTGCTTATAGAATTATGTTACAGACCTCCATATATTAAGTGCCTAACTGAATTTGAAGCTTCTTTTTGGCTTAATGCCTAGATACACTCATGTTATTATTTCAGGCGATACTGACTTACAGGGACAGACTAAAACTTAATGTTAACAAAATCAAAACTACATAATCACTGGATTTAATAGATTAATGACTGATATTTATCTAAACACTATACCAGAAACTGAAATTAAATTATGCACCACTGGAATACTGTGTTAAATAAAAAATCTTGTAATACTAATAGACAATTAAGGTGGACAGATCATGTCAATCAAATATTTGCAGAAGGGTATTTGCAGGGATTCATAGCTTAAAGAAATTTTCTTTATATTTACCATTTAATATTAAAATTAATTTAGTTAAAAATCTTTTTATTTCTCTTCTTTGGTTATTGTGCTATTGTTTATATTGAATCAACTTTAGAACTCTCAAATACAATGGGCTAAAAATTACCGTGTCAGATTCATTTTAAATTTGAGGTGGCATGATCACATCACTAATTATTATGAAGCATTATTACAATCACAACTCAAAGAACGTAAAAATGATCACCATTTAAGTTATGCTCTATAATATAATGAAATATAAACAGGCCTAGCGATTTGGCTAGTAAGATTTTATTTATTGGAAATGCTAGCATGAGAAATACTCGCTATGGTGCATATTTGATTAACGTTCCTGAACATCAATCAACTTTGTATAGCAAATTGTTTATAGTTACTGTATCAAGATTATGGAGTTCATTACCAAATAATGTTTTTATCATAGAGATATTCGTGCTTGTTTTGGGGCATAGGCTAAATTATTAGAAAACATGATCAAACTGTAGTTAAAACATAAAATATTGAAATGTATGTACATTTGTAAAGATTCAATGAAGTAATTTTACTGTACTAAAAAGTTGTAAATAATTAGAAAAAATAAATTTTAATCATCAGATTTATTATTTGATTTTAAGCATGAAATCTAAAAACTATCTTCTGGGGAAGGACCCCACCCCCAGATTCCTTTGGCATCCTCTTTACTCCACGCTTTTGATTAATAATGACACTGTCGGATATCCGTCCGACTTTGACTGTTCTTAATAGTGAAGTTAATAGGTGATAATGCAGATGATTTACATTTTATGTTGCCTTAATGAGTGATTTTTAAATTGAGTTTCTAGAATGTAATCTTATAGTATTTAATTTGTTGTTTTATTTAAGGTAATCACAAAATTGATCATCCGTAGAAGAAACAGGAAGATATTATTGAATCTGAGGGGTCTCATACAGGAGATGGACAATGAACAGAGTGATGTGGTAAGACATTTTTAAATCAGTCTTATCTTAAATATTGTAGATATGTAATAATACAAACTTGTCAGAGGCTAGGCCTGTGATCTTCTCTAGATTCAGGCAATGACTAAAAGAAACAGGGGCGGCCCGTCAGATTTGCAGTGCAAAGACCAAACTTGCCGCCCCCCTCCATAACAACTAAAACCTCCCCCCCTTCCGTAGCTCTGAAATAAGTCTGACGTACGCGCCTCGCTCCCTCGCTTGTTGTTGCGTTTGTGTTGTTTCTGGTTCGGTCCGATACTGATCACCTGAAATGACAAGCTATGGAGCACATTCAGATCAGAGACTTGAGTAATTCAAAATCTTGATTTCATATAGTATCGTCATGGAAATGCTGAGTCACGATAGCTTTGAAATCATACAGCAGTCATATCTGCATGGCTGTTCTGAAAATCCTATAATTAAAAAAGGGAAACAACTAAGCAAATTAACTAATTTAAGTAACTTTAAATTTAATTTAGTAAGGCCGAGTCTACACTCTATGTGTGACTTGTCGTGCATTTATTTATGTGTTGCTATGACTACTATATATTGGCCAGGATGATCTCAAGGAGCGGCGCACGGCACGGCGCGCGTCGTAACGGTAAGCTACCTGCTACGATCACACGGCTCCCTCACACTGACGCAGGGGATTATTCTTTGACTTCTGCGTATCAACAAACAATTATGTGTTTGTTTAAGAAAAATAACGAGTTCGCACGCAGCGCGCTGACGTGAGGGAAGTGAATTTCCGCATTAACATCTTTAAAAAATCTAATAAAGGGTTTAAAACAACACTGATAACATTTTTTTTGAAAATTGAAAAATGTAATTTATTGGCTGTTCTGATGCTTCTGGTTAAATTTAAATTGACTATTAGGATGGCAATTTTGTACATTATAAGGTTAGGAGGAGGTATAGTCAGGATAACAAGTTGGTAAAGGGGTATTGGGGGGATAAACTACATCACTATATGAAAACAGCCTTTTCCAGTGTAAAATCCCCATAAGACAACGCACACACACACACACACACACACACACACACACACACACACACACACACATGTGTGTATATATATATATATATATATATATACACACATATAAAACACCCCAAAAACCAATACCCCAACTTTTTTGTAGGTATGTGTTAGCGACACCCCAAAAACGTGTTCAGGGGGTCATGTTAGGAACTTCTATGGTGGTCCCGAGCTTAAGTTTCACCATGCTAATAGTTCACTTTTCCATAGGAAATTCACTAATAATGAAAACAAACCTCAAAACTTAGAAGGAAGGGAGGAAGTACAAACTGATAACAGTACACCTGTTCTGAACATGGGAAAAAGATTTCTTCCGGGGGAGAATTATGCTGTGAATGCATAATTGCGATACTCTCACCCCCGCAACCATCGAAAGTAGTTCCACTCCCCTCCCTATCATCACTCCTGCAAGCAACACACAGATGTTCTGAATGTGCCAGACACCACTACAAAAAGTGAATCTTGGAAAGTTTTGGGCACGTTTGGGACTTGTCACTGGCCTTCAAGGTCCTTGGGTGCACAAAGCAAACGATTTTTGACATTGCGGTGCTGCAGTGCTGGCATCACGTTTTCTGTAAACGCCAAAATAAAATACTTTTGTGAGGTGTGAGGTTGTTTACTGGCAATTGCTTGGTGTTTATCGAGTGATTCTACATATTTACTACATTAAATAACATTATAACATGTTCGTCAGCCCAACCACATTTTGTTTTTAAAACTCAGATCTATACTCGGGATTCGGTTGAAACTCTGTGCATGCAACAAATACAGGTGTACCGGCAGGGGTGCCCAGAAGGGGGGGAAGATGGCGCTCAGAGCACCATAAAAACAAATTTTGTGGGGGATTTTTGAAACTATAAATATATGTGACAATTTGTAAATCACAACTGAAAATTTGTGTTTGTACGAAAGGATGACAATAATAAATAATATTATTGGCAAAGTATTGTTATAGTAAAAGTATGCAAAATAACCTTTCTTTTGCGATATGGCAAGTTATTCTGTACTATAATAATCCTAGACATTTATGCTTCTGATTATAGAACCGGATTGGATTGAAACAATAACCTAAAAAATCACTTGAAACTGATTTCTCTTTATGCTCGCAACCTAACCACACTTTCTGAGCTCTAACTAAGTGGACATTTATTTAAAAACAATAATTTTGTTGGGAAGAAAACAGATTGATACATATGTAGTCGCTTATGTTATGTTTTCACCTTTTTAAAAAACTAGGCCTCCCGAATGCAGGTCCTAATCACGTAGAAAATTAAACTGAATAGTTTCACTTAAACTGTCTACTTCCACCAAGAAATATGTTCTTTTTGTGGAATCAATTTTATTTTGCCCCCCCCCCCCCACACTTGCTCCCATGCTTTTTTACCACACAGTCTTTATTTTATAAATTTTTTTTATTGTTTTGTAGAATAGAATAACTTCTTCTCATAAATTTACTCATTGATTGTCGTTGAATGCTGGTAATTCTTGTCCTTCGTCTCCTTTTTCCAAAGTTGAAAAATAGCTATATGCTTCTTACTTCTTCTGAAACGAGCATCCAAAGTTTTTTTTTTATAGGCACGAAGATTACCAACAGTTTAGCAAAAGTTCTCAAGCCAAAGTGAAGTAAGTCCACAAGCAGAGTAGCCGACTTTTCAGTTTTTTCCAGGAATTAATTTCATGGTTATGACGAAACGTTTAAACATTTAATCCAAGATGTATATTTCTTCTAAAAATGTATATCTCTAAATCCAAACAAACGGTAAAAAAAATGTATTAAGAATTAATTGAGAAATCAGTTTTGATTAATCAACACAATCTTACTACGGTACACATTCGATTTGTTTACCAACAACAAACAGTAATAGCAAAAAAAAACATGTTACTGTTTTTTAGGGTTATGTTTTGTGTAATGTAATTTACTGATCCCCACCCTCCCCTCGACAATCGTCTGAATGGTTTTTGTCAGCTGTTCTAGCGGAAAAGTTGTTCTGCGTGAACAGTACAGTAGATAATCTACCTAATTATAACTAAGGTATTTTTTTTATTCATTGTCACTATACAGGGTTTCTACGGTCAGGGGGTTTCTACCCACCATTTATGACATACATGATATAAAGAATAATGTTTTACATATTAAATGCATACATGCATGTTTATAAAGTGAGAATGTGAAGGCGTATAACGAAAGTTGGTCAGGGGAGTTTTACAGAAGGGTCAGGGAAAAGTCAGGGAAATAGAAAATTTAAATTCTGTAGAAACCCTGCATTATCATTATCTGTGTATGTATAATTCTTTCGGTGTTGGCAGAATCTCGGTGTGCCCCTCCCTCCCCCCCCCCCCCCCCGGACGACTTTTGTTGTGTTTGGTGAATGTAGGTTCAGTTCATTCACTGTCACAACATAAGCGCTACTAAGGTTAAAGTTTATTGCTTACAACGGTGGGTGGGAGGGGTATAGCCACATTTAGGGGGGAATAGCGCCATGAGACTTGGGGGGATGGGCACCCCTGTGTACCGGAACTGTGGGCTGAAAAGGTTTACCTGCTTGGGAAACACTATAGTTAGACCATACAATTTATCTTATGTCAGAGTTGCAAAAAGAATTTTTGTAATACAGTATCGGTTCTAAAAATTATTAGACTATATTTATTATTATTATTCTAGACATTATTTATATTGACATGCAAGGGTGGATATACTATTTTGTTTTGCAGCTATAAGCAAATTGATTAGCCCCACCCCCCTCATTACCATCAATATCCGACTTGACCCCTTCTTCTGTATATGGAGAAGGAATACACCATATGGCAGGGGGGGTCATGGTTTTTTGAGTTTTAAATTTAATAACATCTAAATTTATCAGAATCATCATCGTAATAATCAAAACTGTTATTTATAATTTACATTTAATGTAGATTAAATAGCATCACCAAAAACTTACTTAAATCTACGACTTATCAAAAAACAAAAAACTCTTATCTAAAATACTAATCCATGAGGAGTGGAAAAGTACTCCTCCAGAGAATACAAAGATTTCTATCAAATACTGTAGTTTTTTAGTTTGTTTTAAAATTAACTAATTTTTTTTTTAAATTTGTAGTGTTGCCTGGTGTATTTTTAAACAACATTAACCCTAAATAAGATGTTTTATTCATAATACTTCAGTTTATGTTATGTTGTGATAATACATTTTTATATCTATTATTATAAGGATAGATATTAAACTCTGTGCTTATTAGATATGTTTTGCAATGATAACTGCAGGGCCAGTGTGCAAGAGATTGTCGCTACCATTCAAAACCAAATAGTCCGTGGAATTAGCATTCAAATATTTTACTGCATAACATTTTGCACCTTGTCTTTTAACCTCATTAGCTATTAAAATTTTCGGGGAGACACTCTACCAGGGGTTTCTAGCCCCCTGTGATGATGTCATCAAAATAGAGGTCGAGAAAAGTTGTTGTTTGGATTAAACAATATTAATTATAATAGTGACTAGGTTTAGATTTTCAAGATGTCATTTTAAAGAGAACAACCTATTCAACTTTTATCGTTTATATAATGATCGTAAAATTGTATGTCCGTCTGCTTAAATTTGAATATTTTTACACGTTCACTGCTAAAGTGCAATACAAAAAACGAATCTTATTCCTAAACAAAATGTTTACATTAAAATCTAAACTTTATGTGTGATGATTCATAAACAATGATATAAATTTTATCAGAAATAAATATGATATCATACTCATGGGTCAGTACTGCCCCATCAGCACCCAGAGTCAGAACACAGATCCAAACTTCATTGAATACACTAAAAACGTCATTAAAATGATATTTATGTGTTGTGGTCCATAAAAAATCATGTAAAAGTTTATCGGAAGTAAATATGACTTCATATTGTGACGTCATACTCATGCGTCAGTACTGACCCACCATCACCCAGAGTCGGAACACAGGTTCAAACTTCACTGAATTCACTAGAAATTTGAAGCCTTGAATTGCTCCACACCAAACAGGGGCATATTCTAAGTCTTCTTTGTCTAACAGTTCTTCCCACTCATTAGCTGATCCATCACCCTCCTCTTCAGTGCCACTGGGGTCGCTATTGTCGTCATGTTACCAACACTCACATCGTCCTCACTGTCTTGTAAAAAGTTATCACTGTTCCGCGATGTTGAAGACATTTTTATAAATAACAACACTAACTCTTACAAAGCACAAACAAACAGCGTGCGGTGCGTGCACAGTAACGTGGGTTAGCACTGACCCAGCCGGATAAGCGGGACCGTGACGCGGTGACCATCCGAACAGAGGTTAGAGCCAAGATGAGTTCTACTCATCTTGAGTTTATCCCCGATATAATATGTTTGTAAAATATGCAAAATGTAAATTAATATTTTTATTATATATTAGTAGAAGATTACCTGTTAAGTTGCAGACGATATTTAGATGGCTGTGCAGACGCGTAAGTCTCTTGTAGGTACTAAAAGTTCAAATCTGTTCGTTGGAAACTGTTGTCCGATAGACTTGAACCCTCCTCGTTGAAATAGTAAGTTTTGTAATAATTAATTTGTTTTATGCATTTATCATGAATTGTTATTATGTTGAGATAAATATGTAGATGTTATTGTATGTTTGTAAAGTAATATTTTTCATTAACTATTTTATATAACTTGTAAAACTTAAAATCAAATGTGAGGCAAAGCCTGTTTCGTTTTGTTTGCCCAGAAGCTCATGATTTAAATAATACAATTTTGATAAATTTTGAATGTTAATTTTGAATGTATTTTTAATTGATTTTAAATATTGTAAATTAATTCGTCTGTTCCATTTGTTTATTTGCAGACGAGGTTTATGGGATATATCTTGGATCGGACACAGCCACTTCCAATTAATGTAAGATCCACCTTATTTTATTTTTATTCAAAAAGGCATAAGGATTTAGAAATTTCCACCAGTTATTAAAGAAATGTATTTATTGTTTGATATTTAACAAATAATTAAAGTGTTCAGTTCAACAATCATTCTTGTTTTCATTTACATGCCTCTTGGTAAAAATGTTGGTGAGATATTTCTAAATTAATTATAATGTTGCCCTAATTGGCCAACCGGGTATACATAAGTTGCGCCACTCTGCTTATATTAAACCAACAAAACCAGAGGTTATGTAAAAATTGACATGAAGATAACCTAATTGATGTCCAGATAACAACATGTCCTGTCAGTTGTTATCACTACCCAGTCAGCTGATTTATCTTACAATATGAACTTCAAGATAATTGAACTAGTCTACAATATGAAGTATAATTTTACCTGGAATCATGAACACTTATATTAACATAACCTTCAAATATTTTAAAGCCTAGATTACTTTGAAGGACAATTTTCTAAACCATTCAATTCAAATTTTGTGTATTAAATTATGATTGATATATAAATAGCTTATTTATCTTGGAGAATTGTGCAATTCAGTGCTTTAAAATTGAAATAAAATAAATTTTGCTTTAAATTCAGTGGTAATATATAAATATTTATCTACGTCAAGAATATTTTATGTTATAGATTAGCAAAATGTGTTCTAAATACAATTTGAATTATTTGAACAAAGAAGAATTGAAATATGAACTTACTTTAAGGGCACAACAAATAACCAATGAAGATGTAGATTCTATGAGAAAACTTTTAAGAAATTCTTTGCATGTAAAACCTGATGTTAATAATTTGTCAAATAACTATACGTTACAAGAAGAAATTGATTGTATAAGCCAAAAGTACGAACTAATTACTACTCTGATTGAACAATGCAGGGAAAACCCAAATAAACTAAAAATTGCAAAAGTTAAAGCCAAATTGAGTCATCTAAAAATTAGAGTAACGAATTTATTGAAATGCAAAATTGACCTTGTGCAAAAACAAAAACTTGAAGATGTAAATAGTGAACTAACCTTAGCTATAGACAATTTTAAAACCATTGCCGGTGTTATTAGTTCTGAGGAAATGGATAAATTTGAGCAAGATCTTAACACGTCACTCATTGAAGATGAAGAAATGTTAGGGAAAATTGAACAACATCGACCCGATGCAACCACACCTGTTACATCCACACCACACCACGAGGCCCCCCGACCTAACCTAACCACTGCAGTCCCCATCGCTACATCACTCAAAACACTCATTGCTCCAAATCAAAACGTAACTCATCATCCCCCTGAAATCATTCAACAAGCTACAACTACTAACCCTTGCAATTACAATATTTTTGGGAAATTAACAAATCCTATGGAAAACTACTTACAAAAATTTCCAGTGTGTAACGGACTTGAAACAAGCCCTCTGCTACAATTTCTGCGAAATATTCTAAACATTCAAAATGAAACTACTTTGAGTCAAAACGAGCTATATGAAATACTACCCATATATTCAACGCCCCCATTGGTGAACAAAATTTTGGAACATAAAAACGCCCAAAAATCCATAGAACTACTTCATTCTGATATTTTAAGCACCTTCATTCCAATCACATTAAGGGAAAAGTTAAAGCAAGACTTAATATTTCGACCGCAAAAGCCCAATGAACCACTGTCTATATATATAAATGAAGTGAAAATGAACCACGAAATCTTGAAAACTGATTTAAGCGAAAACCAATTGGTTTCATTTATCAAAAACGGCATACACCCTGATATTAGAAATAAGTTAGTATTCGAGAAAAACCCAGAAACTTTTGCTGATCTTGACCAGTTGTGCATAAATGTAAATAATGTGTCATACAACGATTTTGTCAGAAATCATGTGTACCAAAATTCCCGTAATGAAGTTCAAATGCATAACTCGCATAGCCCCCCATGTTCAAACATCGGAGACAATTATAGGCCTCAATTCAAAAACGTCCCGAGAAATCCAAACTTAACACCTGCTGGTGCGAAAGTATGTTATCACTGCAACAGACCAGGCCATATCGCCCGACAATGTTTTCGAAAGCCAAAAAAACTACTAACGCCGGGAGAGAAAAATACATCGCCGCCTAACAATTTCTCTTCTGAAGGCACAAACCCGTTAGGAACATCTAGAGATTACAATTATCAGCATTCCCCAGATTTCAAAGGCGAACTGAGAAAATTAGTCAAAGGTTATAATAACTTAAAATCGCCTAAATTAACTAAGATTAAAGGAAAGACTATAAATTATTTACCTTGTGTAAACATCTCATTGGATCCAGAGTTGAATACCACAGCATTATTAGATACCGGAGCGAGTAAAAACTTTATCAGTGAAGACTTATATAATAGGTTATTTATGAAGAAATTAATTATTAGTGAAAATAAATGGAGTGGAAATATCTTAGCTGCCAATGACAATCCCGTGGAAATTATGAAGGAATGCAAGATAAAAATAAAAATGGATAAATATTGTTGGGTAGAACAATTCTTAGTAATTAAACAAAATTACTTCCACATGATTTTAGGCCATCCTTTTATGACCAAAAGTGGCTTGAACCTGAACTTTGCGTCCCAAACGTGTAATTTTGCATTTGATGTGAAAAATAAAATTCAGATGATTAGTAATGAAAATTCTGAACAATTTCGCTCGCTTATGCTTAAAATTGGTACTGTCGAAATGACAAGGGAAATTGAGGAAATAGTAAATAATCACCCTGAAGTATTTACTGATAAGATAGGAGCCGCCTTAGACTTGGAAGTGGAATTAAAATTGACTGATAACAAGCCTGTAAATATTCGTCCTTATTACTTAAGTCCTCCTGCTCTAAATAAGATGAAAAATATTATTGATAATTGGTTATCTGAGGGAATTATCGAAGAATCAGTCAGTGAATTCAGCAGCCCTGCATTTTTAACGAAGCAAGACAGATTAGTGATAAATTATACTGAGCTAAATAAGAAATTAGAAAAAATGAATTACCCTTTAGGAGACCTACAAAACATGTACCAACATTTACAAGGCGCAAAATATTTTACTATTATTGACTTGAATAAAGCATTTTTACAGTGCCCTCTTGCAGAGAATTCTCGAGATATCACTTCATTTAGTACGATTTTTGGTAAATACCGAATGAAGAGAGTCCCCTTTGGTTTGCAATGTGGAAGTTCAGTACTAGCAAATTATCTCGATAAGATGTTTAATGATATAAAATTTAAATACCTAATCAACTTTTGTGACGACATCCTCATATACAGCCCCGACAAAGAGTCACACCTCGAGCACCTTAAAGAAGTAGTAAAACGCCTATCTTCACATAAATTGACGGTAAACCCGGAAAAAGCTAAGTTTTTCTGTAAGGAAATTAGTTTCCTTGGTCACCTAATTAAACACAACACGATCACCATTGATCCTGCAAGAACGACAAGTATTTCTAATTTCCCAATCCCTAAGAACGTCAAGCAAGTACGTCAATTCACCGGAATGTGTTCTTTTTGGGCAAAATACATACCAAAATATGCGGAAATTTGTATACCTCTACACAATTTGAAAAAGAAAGGATCTAAGTTTATGTGGGATGAAAAATGTCAGCAAGCCTTTGACACCTTAAAAAGAAATATCGCAAATCCCCCTGTGCTTCAAATGGCCGATTTTTCAAAGGATTTTGTCCTCCAAACTGACGCGAGTCAATTTGGTGCTGCGGGTGTATTATTGCAATATAATGAGCAAAATGACTTAATGCCGATTGCTTATTATTCCAAAAAATTCACGCCTAACGAGTTGAGGTATAGTGTCTACGAAAAAGAAGCCTATAGTATTATATTATGTATTGAAAAATGGCATGAATTTTTAGAGGTCAGACCTTTTAAGGTAGTCACCGACAATATGGCTCTCTCATTTATTTTGGAAAAGAAAAATAAGCTTATCATTGGTCGTTTAGGACGTTGGGTTGAACGGCTATTAAATTTACCCTTCACTATCGAGCATATAAAAGGAAGTGACAATAAAGTAGCAGACGCCTTATCACGTATATTTGACCGACCGAGCGATGAAAATCGAACGGCGATCGATGTCGAAACCCCGGATGTATCTACTGTAAATATAATTAAGGAAGAAATACCTAACAACCTAAATAATGTAAATAAATGTTTGGTAAATAAAAATAACAAGATTAGATCTGAGAGACATGAAAAAGAAGATATATTTATAAATGTCATGCATGCATTACCTTTTGATTTCCAAGGATTAAAGTATCATCAAGAAAAGGATGAGGAATGTAGAACTATCAAAGAGAGTATTGTAAATAAGGTTAATAACGCAAATTTTACCCTCAAAGATGATATTGTAATGTATAGGCGTAAAATATATTTACCATCAAATCTTATCAGTGTTGTATTTGCCTTTTATCACAATAGTGTGATAGGTGGACACTTAGGAATTTACAGAACTCAGGCGAAGATAAATGAACATTTTTATCACTCAAAGATGAACGACACAGTAAAACAAATGGTAAAATCATGTACAGTATGTAAAATGTCAAAAAGTGAACAAACTAAGTATGAAGGCAAATTAATATCAGTGCCGATAGAGCAAACAATGAACACTGTATTTATCGATATTCTTGGACCCCTACCTCGTACAAAAAATATGAACCAATATGTATTAATACTCGTAGATGGTTTCAGTAGATTTGTATGGTTGTATCCGTTGAGAGATTGCAAAAGCCGCTTAATTATTGAAAAAATGAAACAAACTTTCGATAATTTCTCGATACCACGAATAATTGTATCCGACAATGCTAGTTACTTTGTCTCTAAAGATTTCAAGAGTTATTTGTTTAATAACCATATACAGCACCGTCGTATAGCTGCATACAGAGCGAATGGCAACCGTTGTGAGAGATACTTGAGGGAAGTTAACACAAGTTTAAGGTGTTTTTATTCTCACGATCACACTTTATGGGACTCTGATCTAGGATTAATTCAGCTATAATTAAACACTGCAAGAAATTCCTCCACTAACTCCACAGCCTTTGAAATAATGTTTTTTCACCCTTGTAATAATGCACTCACAAATCTATGGAATATTCAAGACCTTGTATCCAATAAATTAAACCCGGAGCAGAAAACTGAAAACTTGAAAAGAGCTATGAACAATATCAAGAGAAGTATTGCGAAAAACAGAAGACGTGATAAATATCAATTCCCTCGGTGCGATCATCCCTTTAAAGTCAATTCACTAGTTTACATCAAAACTCATTTCCTCAGTAATAAGATAAATAGATTTTCAAAAAAATTAGGGCCTAGATACATTGGACCTTACAGAATTTTGTATTTCATAAGTGAAGGTACTGTTTTAGTGCAAAATGTAGAAAACTTGGAAGATGTGCGAAAATTACATATTTATGATTTGAAGCTATCGTAAATGAAAGAAGAAAATTTAAGTCGTGAAATATGTTTGGAAACATTTATGAACTACCCATGACTTCGAGAAGAACTACAACTGTTGTAAATATAAATTAAGTGATGTTTAAAACAAAGTGACATTTATTTGAGATAATATTTGAAATAAAAGAAATATATTTATAAGTATGAAATATTGAGAAAACTATTTAAAGTAAAAGGGTCAAATTATATTTAATTGTCAAATAATTAAGGGATTGTTTAAATGTAAGCAAAATATCACTGTCCGCTGTCAGTTAGTATAAATGTTGAATAAATGTTGTATGTAAGAGTATATATGTGTGAAAGTATGAGCCGCGGCGTATAAATGTGAATGAATTGATGAAAGTAGAGTGAATTTATATTAGGTAGTTTTAAGGATACACGTTGTCACGACACACATTTTTCACACGCATTACTAAAATCACACTACACTAAAACACACTGAACACAAAAGCACTTCACACTAAAACAAATCACTTAAACTAACACAGAACACGACACACAGGCAAACATAAGCACTGGATTCGGTTTAGTTGAGAACTGACCTCAGACAGGATATCTATTGAAAAGTGAAAGTTATTTTGGGAGGAGTATATACCGTTAGTTTCCTCAATATGACTCATATTACATACTGAAATAAATAAATATTGCTCAAAAATGATTGTAAATAGTTGATTTAGTTGCTTTTTATCTCAAAATCTTTTATTATGTTGTATCTCAAAATATAATTTCTATTAAACTGTATGTAAATATAATTAAAGATTAATTTGATTTGTAAATGTAAACAAACATCAGCAAATGTGAAATCTTATGCTATCTAGCGGTGACAGATGGAACTAGTTGAGTTAAATTGCGTATTGCAGCGCTAGAGTTCAGCACCTGTCAAGTGAATTTACTTCTGTCACAAGTTAAATTATTAAGAAGAAGACTAAAAATGTTTATGTTTAAATATTTGCATCTTGATATATATATTTGAGGATTTATTTTAAGTAAGAATTTGTATTAGAAATAGTTATTATTTACATTTTGATATTTTTTTTGGTAGGGGGATATTTATACCCGATATAATATGTTTGTAAAATATGCAAAATGTAAATTAATATTTTTATTATATATTAGTAGAAGATTACCTGTTAAGTTGCAGACGATATTTAGATGGCTGTGCAGACGCGTAAGTCTCTTGTAGGTACTAAAAGTTCAAATCTGTTCGTTGGAAACTGTTGTCCGATAGACTTGAACCCTCCTCGTTGAAATAGTAAGTTTTGTAATAATTAATTTGTTTTATGCATTTATCATGAATTGTTATTATGTTGAGATAAATATGTAGATGTTATTGTATGTTTGTAAAGTAATATTTTTCATTAACTATTTTATATAACTTGTAAAACTTAAAATCAAATGTGAGGCAAAGCCTGTTTCGTTTTGTTTGCCCAGAAGCTCATGATTTAAATAATACAATTTTGATAAATTTTGAATGTTAATTTTGAATGTATTTTTAATTGATTTTAAATATTGTAAATTAATTCGTCTGTTCCATTTGTTTATTTGCAGACGAGGTTTATGGGATATATCTTGGATCGGACACAGCCACTTCCAATTAATGTAAGATCCACCTTATTTTATTTTTATTCAAAAAGGCATAAGGATTTAGAAATTTCCACCAGTTATTAAAGAAATGTATTTATTGTTTGATATTTAACAAATAATTAAAGTGTTCAGTTCAACAATCATTCTTGTTTTCATTTACATGCCTCTTGGTAAAAATGTTGGTGAGATATTTCTAAATTAATTATAATGTTGCCCTAATTGGCCAACCGGGTATAAGTTAGAGCAGATCGTCCACTATTATGCTAACACAGTATAGGTGCGCCTCTGAATTAGGCTAGACTCACACTGAGCGATGGACTGATGCACTGGACCCTGCCGCGTGAGTGATGCGATTTCCATGGGTCAGTGCTGACCCACACGCAGTGAACGTGTTAATGCTACATTTACCTACGTGTTTTATACATTTCTACATTTTGCTAATTACCCTGCAGGAAATACCCTATTAATGTAGTCGGTTATGGTAATGATTGGGCCCATTACCATAGTAACATTTTTTTTTATCTACCTAGCTGTAATATAAACTAGTAACCTAGCTGCAGCCCCCCACTTGCCAGGCACCCCTCAGTCGCTGGCATGTTTCATCAACACATACATCTTCACAGCCGTACACTGTCAAAAGATGTCACTGTGCTGTCAAAATACATTACACAATACCCAGTAGCGTATATACGTTTGAGGGGGAGGGGTTCAGGGGGATATATCCCCTCCTTGTAACTTTGAAAAATTAAAATTTATATCCTCCTGAAATCAAGCTTATGTCTTTTGATTAAAAATAAATGCTGTTAGTGAAACACAAAAATATATATACGTGCAGTATCTCCAAAATATCTTTTTTATATATTAAGAATATTGTTCGCATACAATAAATAGTAGCAGATGAACTGCACCAGCACCACCACAAGTGGGACGTGAGTCACCGAACAGTCTACCCTCACCCCCTAGCAGCCAGTTTTGTGAACTAGCGCACCTGACCTTGACCTTGACGTCTAGACGGTCTTAGTGATGTGCTTAACTTACGGTTGCCATATTAGGTTTGTAATTTAATAAACTGCAAGAGCCATAAATCTTCATCCTGATTTTTAGCGTTCCATAATGGCAAATATATGTAAAAGTCAACAATATTTCCCGACGAAATAAAGCCTAAGAGTAACAAATAAAAGAGGTTAGAGTGAACAGGGAAACAAGGTTTAGCTTATTTGGCAATCCTAGCATGACGATGAAATTGCAAACATAAATACATTTTCGTTCCCAGATAGAATTTCAATACAAAATTTGCGTTATTCAACGCATTTTTGGGAAAAATTTCAAAAAGAGGAGATTTTTAACTTTTAACGGAAATTCCCCAGAGCTATATTTTTACATTAAAACTCCGGGGAAATCCGGTGACTTGGCAACCTTAGCTAATGATTATACTTTCCAGTACTGATTGCAACTGATGCAAGTACTTTTTAGTCGTGGTTACTGATTATTACTTTGTATCAATGGTTTATGTCTTGGTTGTGTAGGCCTATCAATAATTATGAATGTAAGGGACACGTCAATGATGTCTTCAATTTTTTATACCGGTATCAGCTCTAAGTCACGAACACAGGTTTTTGTTGACAAAGGTCTATCTACGCCACTGCAATACACCAACCCCAACCTGGGTCCCCACCAGGGACCTTATTGATGACCTTATTGATGATTGTTTTTACTTTAGTAAAAACAATTGAAAAAATTACGTGCTGCAGTAAAAATTTGTTCTTATCTCTATGACGTCCATAATGGTGCAATATCATGGATCGATGATAGATTGTTAAAGATGTATGTCGAAAATCATGCTTTTGATTGATTAGATTTACAGTCTAGACCAGAGTGCAGTAGTTTCTGATCCAATTATAGTTGTAAGCACAATAGCCATGACAATTTTATGATGGTTTTTTTCAGATTGCTTCCATGCAAAACTTTACATTTTGATCAGATTGTTACTGTAGTTATCACTATATCCTTTAAAGCAGTGGTTCCCAAATGACAGTCGGTCGTGGACCCCCAAGTAAATAAATTAAACCATCGGGGACCCCTGAAACCTGTGTTAGATTGAAATCACATATTTTACACTCTGTTACCTTATTAATTACCAAAAGTCTTAGTGGTAAGTAATACAACATCCAATTGGGTATAACCAACTAAAGTTACTAAACTGTGGAAAAATAACTTCCAAGTTGTTCTATAAACTCAAATTATTTTTATTTTATAAGGCATATGAGTGAGTTAATTATTGACAAAGCAGTTGAAATTAGTAAGTAGGTACAAATTAGTAAGTGGGCGTAAACCAATGTTGGTATTTTATTCAGTGTGAATGATAAAATCTATCCTTTTTTCCCAAAATGTTTTCAATATTGGGACACTGGAGAAATTTACACAGAAACCATCATGCATGTTGAGAAGATTTATATATTTATTCTTCATGTAAAACCTATTCACATGTGTAGGTTGTACAAAATGGTATTAAATGTGTCATTGCTTTCAGAGATAACGTCTTGTGGTCTCGTTGCACAATTAGCCAGAAATCTAATAATTTCAAAACGTCAAGGCAAATTACACATTGAGGTCGTGGCTCTTTTTCAGAGCCAACATATGTAAATCCTAATTCCAAATACTTACTGTTGTACTTTCTAATTTTTTTACTAGAATTAAAAATGTTACTCATGCTGTTAAAGCTAGGACTATAGGCTGTTGACATTTGGTCTTCATTTAGGCCTACACTTACATTTAGACCTTCATAGGTGTTGCCAGACTGACTTTGAAATATTGCCTGCAATCCGCCAAGAAAATACCATCTTATAGTCGACAATGTAGTTGTAATCTCCGCGTAATTTCTACACAATCTTAAAAATACCCAAAACTGGGTAATTATTCCAGCGTGGAAAAGAGTAATGGGTGGAAGGGACGGAGGGATGTTGGTGCCAGATGCCATAGTTATGCCTGCAGTTGTAATGGGAAGAACACCATAACAGATCCTCTATTTGTATAAATATCTCGACAGCTGAAATTATTATTATTCAAAACAGGTTATAGATTATTATATTTAGGCTATTGATTGTTAAAGAAATTAAATTACCTGAATACAAAAATATATCCTAGTTCGATTTAAAATACCAGCTAGCCACCGCGGACCCCTTGAAAACCACTTGCGGATCCCTGGGGGTCTGCGGACCACCTTTTGGGAACCGCACTGCTTTAAAGAGTGGACTAAATAATTTTGTAACATTTTAATTTTTGTATATTTCAGGATGGATTTTATAATGACTTGTCAAATCAATATCGTCTACCAGGCGAACTAGACAACCAAGGTAAATGTTATAAACTATCTTAGTTTATGTTTTTAGTCAGAACTCTCTTACCCAAAGAACAAAAATATTTAAAAACCTTTTCAACCTTTTTAAAAACATTAATTTTCTAGTAAAGGAAGCTCCTTGTGGGCATCTAAGGGGTTCAGGGAGAGTCTGTTCACGTGTCCCTGGGTTCAAGCTCAGTCTCTTTCTAATCCATAAAATTGTGTCTGAGAACTTAAAGTTCCTTTCAACACCAGTGCCATATCTTACAGTGATAAAATTGTAAAAACTGCAAACTTTCTTCTAATTTTTGTCATGAACTGGCTTCAATTGTCATGAAAAGGCTAACTCTTAACCAAATGAAAGTGTAGAGGAAACATTTGTTCTATCTCGTCCCGTTTTCTGTCTGAGAGCCTGTATATATTTTTTTTACAAAATTCTCATTTTCTCGGAGACAGTTTAAGATACAATAATGAAACTTGGTACAAATTTGTATCTGCAGGTGCGGATACAGGGGGGAGCTCATGGGGGTTATGACTCCCCCAAAATCATCAGAACTTCACATATTTTACCCATTTTTCACTATAAAGGTTATTATATTTTGAAAATTTAGATATTTTTTTCACTCATGACCTCCCCTAAAACGATAGTCTGTTTGAGGTAAGATTTCCATACAAATTTTATTTTCCTATAATATCCTATTTCAAAATGGTGCCAGGTTAAAAATGTTAAATGTTAAATATCTATAAAACTGAAAGATATAAAAGTGATAATAGATAAATTATTTAGACAATTTAAAACCAAATCAAACGGTCTGTTATGTTTAAAAAACTGATTGATGGATAACGGAGAAAACTAAAATTTAGTTGTCAGAAGTTGGTCATTTTTGCTGTTGAATACAACCATCTCCCCACTTTTGAACAGTAAATTTAAGTTTCCACAATTTGATTTGTCTTAAAATTGTCTTAATATTGTGTAGGTTACAGTAAGACTCATACCAAGTTTCATGATTTTATTTCAAACCATTTCAATGATATTAAGGACTAAAAATATGTACAGACCGACAGGCAGAAAACAGGACGAGATAGGACACATGTTATTATATTATTTGTTTGATTTGATCTGCCGAATATCATGGTTACGTTTGGTCAATTAATTCATAACATTCTAATAAACTTAATGAATATTTAGGGTTCAAAATTTAGTTAAATTGGTAATACAGTAGAGTCTCACAAACTCTCGACTCCCAATAACTCAACACTCTGGCACTCTGGGAAACTCTACGCCTCCGCTTTGCCATTCATATATAACTCGTCGGCACTTGGCTGTACCTCATGCCCTCCGACAATCTACAGTACCTCATGCTCTTCCGTTGTTTGGTCGTTCTTGGAAGATCTGACATGTTCTCAGACCATCTTGTGGTTTTAAGTACATCATTGTAAGGTTTTTGGGTTTTCTATTTTTTGTGATATCATATAGTACTGTAATGTGTTTCAATGTGATCTAATATGCGTAACTCCGGGAAACTCAACATTCACCAAACTCGACACAGCCTAAGTCCACATTGTGTCTAGTTTCTGAGACTCTACTGTATTAGCTATTATTTTTAATACTTATTTGCTCTGTTGGTATAAGACATTGTCTTTGTTCTTACAAAATAAACAAAATATACAAAATCCATGTTTTACTCATTTTATGTAGCCTTAATCAGAAAGCACTAATTTTAACAGCCCATCTGATATTACCAGAACAGAATTTAGAATTCAAACTTTATATTTATTCCCCTTTATTTTTCATAATTTTCTCACAAAGACATTCATTCAATTTATTCTGGGTGAATTTTATTACAACAATTTTATTCCATCAATTAAAATTGAAAGTTAAAAATAAGGTTGCAAATATTATATTATATTCTATAATTATAATTTATAATTAATATTATAATCTATTATATTATATAAATATTATAATATATTCTTTAGGTTTAGTTTATCCTAAATTTATTCGTCTAAGTGATTTCTCCATAAAGTAATAGTATCCCACAGCCAGTAATAGTACGATAGAAATAATGGATACAGTTACCCAAAAAATTACACTCAAAAGCCTGAAATATTCCTTCACTCATGTTCTGCGCCTCTCATATTGTCATCTGTAACTTCAGTAATGGTTGATGTAGAACATTTATTAAGTTTAAATTACATCCAAGCCAGAAATTGCAACTATTATTTCTACATGTATAAATAATGCAAAACTAGGGATGAGTCGATACCAAAATGTACCTATTCTCAATACCGATACTGACATCAGAAAAATTGACACGTAGTTTAAAATTACAATTTGCAAATGTTTAAGTTATAAATTTTTGACCACGCTCAATTACAGTGAGAGTAACCAGTGTAAATTGGGACCAATGAACGGCGGTGGTTCAGAGTCGATACCTTAAGAAATATAGAAAATATTAGGTAGACGACTAATTTAAAACTCACTCTGTACATAGCATCTACTTTATTAAAGGTAAAATACCTACATTAACATTTAGGGTCATTATGAACGTTATAAACTACTGTAATGTCGAATTTCAAACAGACTATACAGTGGCCACGGTGCTGCGTATGCGATTAGTGGCCCACTATTGGGACGCGGGGCCTCGAGTGGAGAGGGTAGTTTTCTGGCCTGTAATATAGTTGAGTCTTGGTTTGGTACTTCAATAACAATTATTTTATCTTTGACTAAATGTTGTTTTTTTTAGATGTAAGAGGCCTTCTTAAACTCTTTGAGAATTTCATAAAGATGAGGGGTCCTCATAGAAGAGGCATAAGAACCACACCCTCTGAGGAAGGGCCATCAAAAACCAACTGAGAACTACAGGTTTCAGGTTCCTTCCAAATGTTATTGTTCAAATTATCAAGAAATTCAATTTTCAAATAATGTATTGTTTGTTTTTCAAAATTGTAGTGAAGAAATTATGTTAATCTAGTGTTTGTTTCTGTTAATTAAAGAGTTTGTTTTTGTTTATTATGGTGTGTTGGAAATTATTTTGGTACAAAAACATATACTTTATTTGATAATCAGAATATCATGTTACTATAAACCAAATCAGCATTATTAACAATATTTTACTAAGGGGAGGAAAACAAGTTTCAATGATAGATATATATCAGTTATAAGTGGCTTTTTAAAATTTTGGAACAACTTATAGTAGTCTTTAATAGTGAATCACATAATTTAATTACTAACACTATACAGGGTCTCACGCAAAAGGTGCACTGACCTAAACATTTCAGATTCTACAAATAAAATGGAAAAAAAATTTGCTGTTTTTCAAATTCTACTCTGTTTAGCACCAATCTGTTTGTAAATGTTTTTTTAACAGCATATAATGTTTTATTGTCAATGTTGTGTTCACTGTTTACGTATACAAAATTTGAATTAAATATCTCTCTCGGTTGTGAAGATAGAATCTATTTAGTAAAAAACATATACAAACAGTCTGATGCCAAACGGAACTTAGCTTACATTTGTTGTGTACGATCAGAATATTATATCCAGGTGTGTCACAGCAGCTGGAAATACTTTGTTCCAACACTCCTGGAGTACACAGTTCCACAGGGGCAAAGCCAGGGGGATATTGGGATACATCCCCCCCCCCCCAAGAGTCTGAAGTATTTTACTGCAGATAACACTGATCAATAAAACTGCGTACCACCGCCAGTACATACCGTGAGAAATCTTCCTCACCAGTGTACCAACCTAACATAATCACCGGCATGGCTTTATAATGTAAATTGTTTAGCAGTGTTGTATTACCTCCAGTATTACCAATATACCTCCTTGCTCTTTAACGTAGGTTATTCCGAATTTTCCTATCCCTGCTCCTAATTTATTATTTGTTTCGATAAATCGATGTTGGTTTGTTAACTTTAATAGAATAGCTCTCAATTTTAGAATGTTCTCAAATAATTATGTTCAAATGTTTCCTGATAATATTACAGGCTCCTTGTTCCATTGTAAATTGTAGGTTAAAACTGTGGAGTTGGTGTCCGGTGCATAGTTTATTTTATTTATATATTTTAAATGCTACAATACAGATGTATCCAAATACAATCTAGAAAGTGAATAAAAAAATACAATCAGGAGCATACAAATGGTAATTTATAGTAAATAAATTATTATTTTGAGCTCCTATAACATCTACTTTTGAAGTAGCTCCACAAATAATAAATTGTTTAATAACTTGCTGAAATAACATTAACACTATCAAAATTACTTTATAACATAGGAGAACATAAATTACACTTACAAAAAAATTAAAATAAGTAATAAAAACACAGTAGAATCTCTAAAAGCAATTAATCAAAACAAACAAAAACAAACAAAAAATCATAATCTTATAAAAATTACAAATTTTGAATTGTTCAAAACACATTACAGTAATACAGAATATAAAACAAGTAAAACTTTTAAATAACTTTTTGAATCAACAGAAATAATCAAATGTTATTTATTTTATATTTATAAGAGGTTAAGGTCGATGGGAAAAATGTCGGTATGATCAGGAAGAGCGTTGTGTAGCCGCATCATTACATTGATAGGGGACTAAGCTCCAATAATGTTTGCAAAATGTGGACTAAACAGCTGTCGGACCCGGGGCGTGCGACGAGGTACAAGGAAGCTGAGCCGTTCCAGCAGCCCACTGTCATCAACGACCCTGTCCACCAGCTTATGTAGGAAGATCAACATCTCCCCATCACGCCGCCTACTTAAACTGAACATCTCAATCAATGTTAAAAGTTCAGGATATAAGATGAAAACTTTGTATGCACCAAACAACTTAAAATACAAAAATCTGAGAAACTTAACCTTTATTTGTCAATTCATTTGCTCAAATAACACTGATAGGGATACCACACAACACTGCCAAGATGTGATCAAACTAAAAAGGAAATACAGCGATTTGAAAAAATTGAATTTTTAAAGAAAACTGAATGAACAAAAAGTTTATTCCAATAAAATTACAGTTTTTTTACAATTTCCCTTATATAATATGATTATTACTAATACCTATACTAATGTGGAGGTCTTAACTAGAAATTTAAAACTCAAACAATAAATGCTTAGGAATGTCACAATGTTACGTGTTTGGACTTTATGTTGATGTATTTTCATTAAAATGAACAGTTAATTTGGATTATAAACTAATGACTCTATGACATAGTTAAGATAATATACTTTCGTGAACTTTGCTAATAATGTTGCTCACAAATTTACCTGCTTGTTTGCCAAGAAGATCATTGTTTGGATCTTGTGCTGGGCCAAAGACAAGGGGGCCGCCTTTCCTGGTCCTAGTAACAAGTAATGGTGTTCTACTGACTGAAATAAATCAACCAAATATTTACTACCAATATGTTAATAATTGATTTAATGTTAAAAATTTGTTCAGCTAATTTTTGTATTGATGACATTCCCTTTTGTGGGTTTTAGTGTGTTGAACTGAGTCCCAATATACCATTCTAGACTTTTCATTTGTGAGGTGTCGACATAGTAAACAACGGTTTTCCTGGATGAAGCCGGTCGTTGCAGCTAGCACAGTAAAATAATTAAGTTTCATATGTAAATTACTGAATATTACTACTATATTACCCTATGATGTAGCGAAATTATCACGTCAACTATTATTGGCTTGCAATCTCCATTTATTTGCAGTTATACGAAATAATTTGACTGGACCAAAATTGTTAGGCATATAAATTATTTGTTTATAGGAACCTTTAAAGTTACCTTTACAGGTTTTATTTTGGAGTTAAGAAAAAAATAAACTGGATATAAGTTTTTAAAAGTGTAATATTTTAGAGTTACTCTAATGTTAATATATTTCTAATGTTTTGGATATTCCATGTTAAGATGTCAAATTTTAAGTCATGAACTTAAATTCGGAGATAAATGTTATGAAGTTCTATTCCGAGTACTTCAGAAGAGTTTAAAAATTTCACGTTTCAAGTAAAAAATGAAAATTTCCAGTACTGTATTCAACTAATTTATCACTTTTCAGTCACATTCAGTTTGCCACATCCAAAATACGCATATGCACCTGTAGGAACACTGAAAGAACAATTCATAACAATGGGATCCCCCGTGTAAATGACAATTAATTAGTGATAAGGTTAAGGTCCCTTGAGTGACCAAATGGGACGAATTTAACTTTTCGACCATGTGGAATTAAATCATATGGGACCAAGCCGTGAATATTATTCAAGTTTATTAATTGAAACTTGCTTTATATGCATTAATATTTAGCTTCGGTCGAAGTGTGACAATGTATTGAGGACTGTAGTGTCTGCTTCCTGGTATTTTCTGTCACAGCTTATTAGCTGTCCAGTTTTAATTTGATCAGTAGATTGTTTGGGGATTTTCAGTTATTTTTGATAGCTTTACGGTACAGCAGAATAAAGCCTGCGGAAGCTTTTTAAACTTAAAAATGACACACTGCTACGAGGGAGAATGGTTTAGGCCTATTTTTTACATGGTAGTAAAACATATTTTATATTCATTTACGGGTAATTTCAAGGATTGAGAGTAATTTCGTAACACCTGACTGGCAACACTACAAGCTCCTGACGTGGTGGTCAATCAGTGCTCATGCGAGAATTCCTTTTCACTCATGCATACTAAAAACAATCATAATAAAATTATCCAAATAATATTAACTGATAAAATGGAATTCCCTTTATAGAGCCTTTCTTTCAAATATTGCGGTCTCTCCTCAGTCAGGACTTTACGAATGAGACAAGAAGTGCGGTGAAAGCATAAGTCAACCATCAGCAATAAGCCAAGGGTTTTCCGCTCAAGTGGAATGTGATCGAATTTCCTCAGTCCACAAACATAGCTGACACACATGTTCTGCACTCTCTGCAACCAGTCCATGTCACCTAAAGATACAACGTTGCCATATACCGGAAAACAATACTCAAGTACAGAGAGCAAAAAAGCCTGCACAAGCAGAAGCTTAGCAGGTGCAGGGAAAAGTGCCGATGCCTGTACAACATTCTTAAATGGGCCACAGCTCTCTGACATACAATGCATACATGTCCAGAGAAGGGAAGTCTGGCATCAAACTGAAGTCCAAGAAGTTTGGGAGAAGTACACTTGTTCAGTAGAACACCACCGATGCTTCCAGATCAGAATTGAGATTCGAAACAGTCCAGCCGACTTGGTCATTATCATACTGAAGAGCCAGCGTGGCAATGATGTAAATCCTTCCCCATGGTGGCAAAAAACAAAGTAATCAAGACAGGCTCAAGACAGCCAAAATGTGGCACTTCTAATGATTTCTTCAGAGAGGCAGGAACATCAGAGCCCACTTCGGTCTTTTGGCTCCTTCCACCCAAATAGGAATAAAACCAAGAAACTAACCGATGATCAAATCTGTAAAACTTCATCATGGCTAACAGAAAGCTGTGATCAATGGAGTCAAAAACTTGAGAAAAATCCAGCATTGCAATAGTAGTGCACCTTCCAACGGCCCTTACTTTAATTAGGTCATCGCAGATTACAAGCAGAGCTGTTGTGGTGCTGAACCCCTTCCGAAAACCAGACTGTGTAGCTGGAATTATTGACTCCAACTCCAAGAATTCCGCCAGTTGAGAGCTACAATTATCTCTAAGACCTTAGAGAGGGCAGGTAACACAGAGATAGGCCGGTGATTAGCCACCGATAAGAGCGTTTTGACCCTAGGAAAAGGATAACAATCGCTTCCTTCCAAGCATTAGGAAACACTCCAGTGGCCAGCAATCAACAGGTGAGTGATAGCCCCAACACAGTAAGGACCTACCATTTTTTCATGTTGATCGTGATACCATCAGTACCAACTGCGCCCGAAGTTATCTTATTGATGGTACCCTTTACTTCTCAACAGTTTTGTTCCTCTTTTTTGTTAATATTTATATCACAATAAGTTAGTTTATGAACTGATAATCTAACCCCTCGACTATCATATATGGAAGACATGTAAATAACATAACATTCTGTAGAACAGATCTATTTACTTATTAGGATGTGATCGATGAGCGTAGAAGCGGTTTTTGTGACTCTCGTGGGCTTATCTACCAACTGGGTCAGCTCAGGGCTTCAATTTGCTTAATTAGAAAGCGAATTTCAGATTGTGAAGTATCTGAGAGATTTATATTAAATTCACCCATAACAATGGTATTATCAGCATACTCGGTCATATCATAAAAAGCAGAGAAAAGAAAACGTTCAAGACAGGTGTAAGGAATATCTTCAGACCTATACACCACACATATGCAAAATTTATTTCCTCGGATACTTACTATGCCACAAATATTCTCAAGGGGAAATTGCACTTAAATTGTCCTAAGAGTGAAGTGCCGATCATTTTTCAGATACAAAGTCACTCCGCCCCCTCTATTACCATTTCTGTCACTTCTAATCAAGAAATATACATGCAATCTTACCTCGTCTGAGCTCTTATTGTCCGTAAGCCAAGTTTCTGTCACACAACATATGTCAAGGTTCAGGTCCAGTACTACAGAAGCCATCTCCTCAAACCCTGTCGATAGCGAGTTCATATTAAGGTGGCCTATTCTTAAATGCCTGTTTTTGTAGCCTGAGTGCCAATATCACCAACCCGACTCAGAGACACTGCCACCCCACCAGCAGTAGACACAAGATCCTCTACACTAGGAGAGCTCACAGTCATGAGTGTCTCGGGAACAGCCTCACAAGCTGTAAGACCCTTAAAGATGTCCACAAGATTAGTCCCAAGCAGGCCCCGATTTACCAATGGGCAGAGTGGGCAATTGCCCAGGGCGGCCATATCTGGGGGGCGGAAATTTTTGGAGATTTTTTTTATTATTTCTAGAATATTGGTAAAACAACAGGAACGACACAACAAACTTGTTAACTTGCGTAGGCCTCGTAAGAGATCTGGTTACAAGCAACTGTCTACTGCTGTAGCGCAGCATTCAGCATATTATGGTGGAGCGCAGGCAGTGCATGGCAGACCAGCCACAGCCACGTCCACGTCCGTGGTTCACTGAGTGAAGCTGGCTGGCTGGCTGTCTGTGCGTCTGCCACTGCCACCGTGATATGAGCGCCGAGCGGTAGAGGGACAGAGGGATGGGACGAGGGGAGGCGGGAGGGATGTGATTCCCATCATGTCAAGTAATGAGTGAGCTGGGAGCATTAGTCATCTGTCATCTGTTGTTTATGTCTTATTCTTGGTCGTTGTTAAAGTTTTGAGTTAATATAATATAACCTCTTTGGTTTTTGCATTGTGAATGTTTTGAACTTAGTTTTTAGTCATGAGTAAAAAGTTAAATGGAAGTGAATATAGAAAACGGGCTGCTAAAAAACGAAATGATGAACTAGAAACCCTGCAAAAGGTTCCCAAAATCGTTTTTTTTTTATCAGTTACTTTAAATATTACCAAAATCTGTACTGAAAGTGATGTTGGTGATGATGACAGTTCAGTTTGTGATTCAACACCGTCGACTTTAGACTTAACACCATTTAAATTTACACAAGAACTAGAAGAAAAAGGTATAGAAATTCTTTCAAGAGTGAAAAATCCTAAAGAGCAACTTTACTGAACAGCAAGTTGAAATCATTGGTTTTATTGTGTTCTGAAAAAGACATGACACTAAAAACTGATTTTTCGAAGTTGTTACAGAGTTCGCGAAGAAAAAATCAAGAAAAAGGTCTATGTAGTTATGTTAACAAACAGTTTTCAAGAAAAGTATAGACAATGATTATATTGCAAGCTATTAACTTACTGTAATTCATTTCATCAAAAAGTTGACTTTTTTCTTAGTTTCAAATGTTAATAAAGCTGCCAAAGTCATGTATTCTAAGGTTATGTTTATATTGTTTTTCATATTGTTCATTTCGCTTGTTTTTCTCTTTGATGATAAAAGATATAACAAAATTTTAATCCACAGGTTTTTTGTTTATTTATTAAAAACAAATTGGTTTTACACTTAAAAAATTAGAAATGTGCAAACTGGTACCTTTAAAATTATGTTCATGTATCATGTATGTTTGCAGTTTGCACTAAATACGTAGTTATAAACAATTAATTGTATTTAAAAAAAGAATATAAGCCTACTAATTTTTTTTATCAACAGTAAACAGAACATTCCAGGTTAATACCTAATACATTATCAGCTCACCATTATTGGGGTAACTCAACAATACTATTAAGGTATCACAAATATTTTAGTCATTTTTGTGGGAGGGGGGCGGCTACAAAAGGTTTTGCCCAGGGTGAAACTTACCCTAAATCGGGGCCTGGTCCCAAGCATAGAGACTTCACCCCGATTCAGATGTCTGCCATCCCTAGCAAGATGATACCTATGCACCAATCTTCTGGTATCTACAAAAGCAGCACCCAAATTTCCACACATGAGTTCAAGTTGCTCAATAAAAGAAGCGATTGCAGTGTTGGTGATGTCAGACCATGGCAACATACCATTCACCAGAACTTTACTGTGAAAAAGCATATACGCGTGGAATATAGGAGATCCGCCATACCATGAAGAACCTCACATTTGCCATGACCACCGTTATAACCTGAGCCACCCTTGTAGCCAATCGGCAAGTTATTTGTACCAACATGAAATGGATTGTGTGGGGATTAAGTTTTGAAAACAAATCATGCTTAAGCTTTATATTTTTTATCTTGGCACCAGGATTAATACTGACAGAGCACTCATTCTGCACACAAAGCTTCCCTGCATAGTGCAGCTAAGAATTCCCATTCAACAAATAATTAATTTTTCTTCTGATACTGAACAGAACTCATCGACCAGAACCGGAGCGTGATCAGGCTGCTTGATAGCCATACCAACTAAAGAACCACGGTTTTCGTGATCTGATAGATTATATTTTGCATTTTTCTAAAATAGGCACAGTGACAGTTGACTTTTTACTCACAAGGCTCTTTTTTACGTTTGCATTCTTAGATTGAATAGGACACTGTTTTTCTTGCCAATATCCAGAAGAATTAACAATAACATCACAAGAGTGAGGTTCAGAAGCTTTACTGAGAATACTAAATTTGTTCTTACGAACTAGAGGATGGCCATTAGCAGGTTTTACAACTTTAGCTTTACAGTTCCTTATTTTCTTTTTCTGAACCCTCCAACAGAGGTCATTCACAAAGGTTGCCAAGGTGGGAGATTCGATAGGAATATTGTCGGGAACATTTGCAGTTGGGCTGTTAATTGGAGAAGGTTGTGAGGAGCATGGAGTGGAGTCAGTGTCCCTATGGATCAGGGGAGTTACAACCCCAGGGGAAATCTGCTAGCCAGCAGCCTAGCACTCACAATTACGTGAAGACCACACTCGTGGCCCGCAGTCTGCTGAGCCACACGGCCCTCTGTCAGGGTTACTTGTTACTTCCAGCCCCAAGCTAGCCAACAATGCAACAGCATGCTGCCTTATTAAGCCTTCTCAGAGTCATAGTGTGTAGTGTGTTTCACAACAGAATCAAGCAACAACAGGCTCCAATGGGGCCCACCACAGTCAAAAGAATTATTCAAGCAGAAAATTACATAATGTTTTTCACTAAAATGAATGACATTTAATATACAATCAACCTGGTCTTTTTTCTCTACACTAAGCAACATAGTCATGGAAGGCCCTACGAACAAGACATCTTTACAAAGGTTGGTCATCTAGTAATTTAATAAACTGAAATGTGCTGCAAGGAAGTCATCAGATAGCCATTTACTTTTATTATCAACAGAAACCTCTGTCTCTAATGTTTTTGGCCACCTCCAAAGTTTGTGCTTCTCTTACAAACCAACAAAGTTATTTCACAAGACCTTTTTAATTTAGTCTACTAATCTCGACAATTAACTTTCGGTTAGCATCTTGCACACTATCATACTCACTAAGGATACAGTTATGCTCAGATTGAAACTTTCTTACAATAACTAAGTTAGCATTACTTGCCTTAACTAATAAACTTTCAGACAAATATTTAACCTTATTTTCTAAAGAGTACTTTTCACCTACAAGGCAGTCACATGTAACAAAAGAGATCACTGAGTTCAATCCTGTGAGAATTCTTAGCAGACTCCCAATAAGAGTGAAGTTCTGTTAGTTCAGTCTCGGCGTCATTTAGTTTAGAGCGGGGTTCAACTGGGTTCAACTAACTCACCACAAACTGTGTTGAATTGAAATACCTTACTAAGTTGAAGCTAAAGCCAGAAACAAGAAGTTCATGTTCTTCAGAAAAATGTGTACATCCAAACAAACAATTATCTAGACTCTCCATCATTCCAATGTGGAAAAATGAGAAAAAAATCAAATAGGTTAATTGTCAAATAATACAAAATAATCAACAGGTAAATTATGAATTTTTCTTAATTCGTGAAGCAACCTACTCTGGACCACATCATATAGATTGACCCGTGAATTTTCAATTGTAAAAATGTATTTTACAACAAGTGTTACCAATAAGTGCTGGAGTGCAGATAAAGTGAACGCCGGCAGGTCATGACTGCAAGCAAAACTCTAGCGTGTGTCAGAATTGCGTCATAACGAATGCAGGCGTTCCGATTACAGGCGGCAGCGATCGGTCGGCAACGGGCACTCGTACGGGGGACTTTACCCCGCGGCTTCCAGCCCTTCGGTTTGTGCCTTTGTGCGTGACCACAGGTGCGCGAAGGTTGTAAACACGCTGCCGCATCGTGTTATCAGTCCCACAGCAGAGGTTATGACACAGTGTCCAAGCAATACAAATACTACTTACAACGTCGATCATCACATCCAGTAGTGGATTTAGGGGGGGGGCTATATGGGCTGTAGCCCAGGGCGGCAAATTTTCAGGGGTGGCAAATTTACAGAAAATTAATAAGTTGTTTACAAATGAAATGTTGAAATGGGGAACATTTTGATGAAAGCGGATGACAATGACGGTCTGCCGCCCTTTTAAAGGTAAAGGTAGTAATCAGAGACTATAGTGTATTACGCTTGCAGGCCCTCAACTGCAGTTCCTCAAAACAGTCATAATGTATTTGTCATTCATTTGTACTAGCGACAAGACGATTACGCTACAGAGAAAAGGCGGCAAGCCACGAACTACAGTTAATTCAACTTCTCCCCTCCGCTCATCAGGCATTGCGCCACTATGACTATGTCCAACTCACGGACTTCCAAGCTTATCCGTACATTCGCATAGCATTAAAATTATTTGTTACACAATATCAATAATGACTAAGGCACATGGCTGAGAAATGCTGCAACAATCGAATTTGAGATGACAATAAACAAATTAAGACTACAATGATATCTTCAATCTCAATAAGGTAAAACAAAGAAAGTTATTTCAGCCGTCGCGTCGTATACTTACCATATCAAAGGCTACCACACATAATCGTTCATCCTGGAGGATATTTTTTTATTAGTGAATTTCGTATGGAAAGTGAACTATTAGCATGACCCGCACGGTGAAACTTAAGCCCGGGACCACCATAGAAGTTCCTAACATGACCCCCTGAACACGTTTTGGGGGGTCGTTCAAAATTGTATATATATATATATGTATATATATATATATAGACATATATATATATATATATATATATATATAGACATATATATATATATATATATATGTGTTTGCACTCTAGCGGTCGGATTTTTTGTCCGATTTACTTCAAATTTGGTAGGGACGTTCCTTTCTGTAATCAGTTGGACAAGTTCGTTGGGCAAAACAATCGGACAACTCTAAACCCATTTTTTTGGGATTAATCTTTCAAATTTCGAGTTTTTGGGCCCAAAAAGGGTCAGAAAGGCACCAGATGTAAAATCAATGCATGTTAAAAGATGGGAATTAAAAAGGCGAAAGTTTTAAGCCCTCTCTCGTCATTCTAACATAAATATTTGCCGAGTTATTAAAGAAAATATGTATCTACTAAACACAGTACGTTGTCTTACGGGGGTTTTATACTAGAAAAGCCTGTTATTCCTTTGTTAGAGTTCTTTTATCATCCCCAGCAACCTCACGCCTACTTTTAAGCCTGTCTGGACCTTCTCCTAATCTTATAATGCGCAAAATTTTATTCCCAGCTTTGCAAGTAAATGAAACCAGGAGTATCAGAACAGCCGAAAAATCAATGTTTTCAGATTTCAATAAGAATTGGACAAATGTATGTTTTTACACTAATTTTGAGTTTTAAAAGTTGTTATGTGGAAATTCACTTCCCTCACGTCAGCGTGCTGCGTGCGAACTCGTTTTGTTTTAATATATACAGCCGCATGTGTAACTCACTCACTCACTGAGGTACACGAATTCTAGACCACTTCTAGACGAGCTAGAAACCTGAAATTTTGCATGCAGGTAGCTTATAGCTTTTAACCCCCAGAAAAATTGCCAAAACTAACAATTTTTTATTTTAACCCCCCTAAAAAATTTTAGAAACACCCCAAAAAAGGCTTATTTTAAAATTACAGTTTTTGAGCTCTAGCGGCCGAATGGATTGACCTATCAAAAAACACACACCACCACGACCCACGGATTTTGCAAGATCTACAACTTTGTTCCTATGACTTTTTGTCGTATCTCGCTCCCTTCACCCATAGGTAGAGATAGATTTTTCAAATTTCAGGCAATTTCGACGGTTATTTTCGTGGTTTTTAATTTCCTATCACTTTAATTTAGTATGTAAAGGCTTGATATTTGGCACTCAATATGTTTACACATTACCCTTCACGAAACACTCGATAAACTAACATGTTTTAATAATTAAACACCCCAAAATAATTAAAAACCCTAATTATTCCATAAATGACAAACTGCATTATCGACTTACTCAGGTAATTCTAGATAAGCTAGAATCATGGAATTAGGCCTACATGTAGCTTGTCCATTGAAACCCCCAGGAAAATTGCAAAAAGGTATAATTTTTAATCAGAACCACATAAAAAATTTAAAATGGAGGCAATTTTGAATATGTACAAAATAGTGCCTTTTTATTTTAGCTCTAGCGGACGAACGGATGGTCCTATCGATAAACGGAATACCTCCACTTGCCAAGGATTTTAGACGATCTAAAACTTTTACTACATGACCTTTTGTCGTATCTCGTCTCCTTCACCCTTAGATAGCGCTATATTTTTCAAATTTTGACATTTTTTCGAGGTTTTGTATTTTTTATCACGTGACCAGATGTGATGATTTAAACCCGGCTAAAACTTTGGTCAATGATTTTTTTGTCGTATCTCGTCTCCTTCACCCTTAGGTAGCGCTATATTTTTCAATTTTCCTCATATTTTTGAGATTTTGTGGTGGTTTTCCATTTTTAGCGAATTTCCCCTATAGGGAAGAAGCTATTACGGTAGGTCTCATGGTAATACTTAAGCCCGAGACCATGATAAATTTTTGTTTTAAGGTCCCCAGATGTCAAATCACTATTCGTTCAAATTTATATATATATGTGTCCTTTAACATGATAACTTGAGTAAAAAACGTCCGATTTCAATGAAATTTGGCTAAAATGTGTAAAGTGACATTCATGACTTTAAGTTTGAAAACCAGAAAAATCGGACCATGGGAAGAGGGGTTTATGGGGGTTATAAATTTTCCAAAAATCAGTTTTTTGCACTTTTCACCCTAAAATTTTTAAAACACTCAGTTTTAGTTTTGAGCATTTTATAGAGCTTAAAAAAATATAGTATTTAAAATTATTAACTGGTTAAGTGGTTGCGGAGAAAATCCAAAAAACCTGCTCATAAAATCTCTCATATTAATCTTATGGGAAAAAGGTTTTTGGCTTTCCCTCAGTTCATTTTAATGTAAACTTCACAATTGCTTTTACCGATAAATTCAGCTCTACAAAACAATCATTTGTGTTTAAATTGTGATTCTACATCCAACCGTTGTAGAGATATTCAAAGTGCTAAACACAGTACGTTGTCCAATGTTACCCTTATAGAGAATAAATAAAATTTGATATCTCGATTATTTATGAATGTATATTGATGAAACTTGGTATGTGACTTCACGTAGTACTGGTATATTGATATTTGCACGAACAATTGATGTTTTGTTGATTATCCCAGTAGCAGCAAACCTGCATACTCAGTCCTAATGTTATTCTTATGGAGAATAAGTAAAGTTTTATATTTCCCTTAATTATGGGCATAAATTAATAAAACTTAGTTTGTTGCTTCACCTGGTTGAGTTATATTGATAATTGCATAAAAATACATATTTTGTGTTCGTTGTTGCAGCAAACCTGCGTACTCACCCCTAATATTATTCTTATGGAGAATAAATAAAATGCTATAGATCACTTATTTATTTATGTATTTTTATGAAACTTGGTAAGTAGCTTTATGTGGTAGTGAGAAACATATGCATGCATTGGAAATTTGCTGAGTACGCAGGTTTGCTGTGACGGGGGTATTTTATTACGTAATATACTTCATAGACGCCAAATATTTAAGGCGTAGCATGTCTACATCACACTTAGTAAATAGCAGCAGTCAACTACAAGTTTTTATTAATTAAACCTGTCAAAAAATGAAAAACTCTAAATATCCTAAGATATGACCGTTTTATTAGTATAAGTAGTAATGTATTGGGGGTTCTGTGCCACTTTATATTATTGGACTTGCACGTGACACCAATAATACTTGAGCTAGAGACGTGAGATTTGGCATGCATGTGCTTTGAACCTTTTAACCTCACAGAAAATTCCCAAGCATTTTTTTTAGTTTTAACTACCTCAAAAAATTCATAATAACGGATATAAACAATCAGCATGTAGTGTTGTTTAAACAGTTCTAACAGTCTAACGGCTGGTCTTATACTTAAATATCTGCTGATTTATCTGTTTTCTTAGTATGAGAAGTGGTCTTATTGGGGTTCTGTTATTGGGGGATCATTTAAAACAACACCACTTCAACATGAGGCCAAACAGCGATCTGGGGGCGAAGCCCCCCACAGGGGTCTGGGGGTGGAGCCCCCAGCGAGCGAAGCGAGTCCATTATATACACCTGCATCGTTTGATTATACCTCTATTTAATAATTCAGCAATTAAAGCAACCCATTCGTTTTGAAGACCTGTGTGACCCGCTTCTATTGCTTCATGTATCAACCACATTTTATTTACTAATTTATTAACATCATTATAATAAATTATATTTGTATTATAAGTATTTTTTAATAATCCTTCTCCAGAACCTGTTTTCTCATTTACCTTTCTTTTTTCCTTTCAGTATAAAAAAGGATTAACTTCTTCAGTAGACATGAACCTCTTTTTAGTTTTTTCCAGTTTTGTTAGAAATAACTCTGAAATAATGTTCCTATACTTTATAGATTGATTTCTATGTATTGAAGATGATGGTTTATAATTCTTTCTATGAGTATTTGTATCTAGACATACACCTTTAAAAGTTGTCAAGTCTCGTGTAGTGTATTTGACAGGTTTGCTTTTAAAATCAATTCAAACAATTTGTTTGTTCCTTTGTACTTTTTACCATTTATAATTATATTATCCTGCTCATCCACATCTAACTTGCTATCGCCAATCATTAAACCTTCTCCTTCCAACCTAGCTCCGTATACATGATAATTTCTATTAGGTATATAGACTGTAACATCTTTAATGCATATTTTCTACCAAGATAAAAACCCAATCTGCTAATATCTGACGGGGCACCCTCTTGCATCTCTTCTTCTTCCTCTTCACTTATATTTTTACCCTGTTCATATTGTATTTATTTCTTCTGGTTCATCTTCAGTTTCTTCAGTTTCTTCAAATTCTTGAGTTTTATCATCAGATTTTAAAAAGAGTAAAATTAAATCTCCTTCTGAAACTTTTCCAAGCTTTTGAGATACTTACCTTAAAGGATCAATAACTGGTTTAAATGTTGTTTCATGAAACTTATCTCTCTCACTAATCCCTAGTCTTAATGCTCTGTTTTTACTTCTAATAGAATCACTTAGCGATTTTATCTCTTTTATTAACTTTTCTTAGTACAATTCTACCCAACGGAAACCTTGTTTATAATGTAAATGTATCTCTATCTCTTTGTCTTTTTGTTATATAAGTTATGTATTCACTCAACATTTCGTAAGATTTTTGTTGTAGGATTTATAAAGTATTGGTTTACAATATTTGTTTGAATCCAATCATTCTTATTATTTTCTTTGATTTTAGTTTTAGCCAGATCATTATAAAAATCAAAAAACATTTCGCTTGGAACTCGAACAAAATAGTTCTTATTTGACGTTATTTCAGACTGTAAAGTTTGCAAATTTATAGCATCATTTTTATCTTGAGGATCATTAACATATCTTAATCGTTTATTACTGATATTATAGTCACCCTCAGGAGTAAGAGACAAACCGGTGTACGCTTCTTTGTCATTTGATATTGATCTTACACCGAATTCGGTATAGCATCCGAACTTGTCCACAGTCATTTTATAAATGATTAAGCCCTTATGAACGAGAATTATATATATATATATATATGTATAACATTTTTATCCTTTCCTTTTTACCACTTGACCACTTTCTGTAGTTCTAAAAGGGTTACCATCAGCATCAACTAATACATAATCTGTTATTCTTCTATATACATAGTTTTCTGGTATATATGGTCTATTGTCTATATATTTATTGTCTATATATTTATTTGGTGGGATCACCAACCAACAAATCACGATTGTACACCATCAAATCAAATTCTACACCCGCATATTTAAATTTGTTAACTGTATCATCATACCATACAGCCTGGAACATTAAACAAATATCATCATTATATACCCCCCTTGGCAAATTCCTTATGAATTGATCTTCAGCATTCCAACATTTTTCGGTTTTATTAAACATTAATACATTGTACTCTTTATCCCCCTGTTTAATTATGCTTTTCTCACCCTTTGTTAATATTTGACCCACCACTGCTACATCTGTTGGCAATACACCTTCTTTTGTATTTGTTATTTGTTTACTGTTAGCATTAAACTTATCCCCCTTTAATGTAATAGGTCAACTTTTTGTAACACAATCATTAACACTTACACCGTGTTTAACATTACCCAACCTTTTATAATTAAAGTTCCATTCACCTATATTTGATTTGCGTATTTGTGAGACACATACAGCATCATTAGTATTTGTACCACAAAGTAAATTTACAATTTTTTTATCTTTACCATCCCACTCATTTACTTTGGATTCCTTATTTTCTTTGGATTCTAAAAACTCGTATTTGTTATCACCCTGTTTTAACAAACCATCCTCATATTTTAATATTTGATTTACAACTGCTATGTCATTTGGTAAGGTTCCTGCTAAAATGTTTGTTAATTGTTTATTTTTACCATCAAACTTAAGTTCATTCAATGTTATACTCTGATGTTTTGATACACAATCATTATCATTAACAGCGGGTTTAACACGAACTAGTCTTTTATTTTCAAAATCCCAATATACTTTACTCCTTTGTTGGTATTTTAGAAACATTTACAGCATCACCGCTTTCTTTACCATCCTTTAGATTACTAATTGAATGGTGATTAGCATTCCATTTGTCTTCTTTCAATTCTAAGAAATTATATTTATTACCTTGTACAAAGTTGTCTCCTTGTCTAGTTAGCGTTTGCCCCATCACAGGTACTTCGTCTGGTTGTTCAGCTTGTAGTATATTATTTATTTTACGTTTTTTACCATTCAAAATATTATCTTTCAACTCTAAACATTCATAATTCATTTTTCCTTGTACAAATGCATCTCCTTGTCTAGTTATAGTCTTTTCCAATCTAGAGACTAAAAATATTTTTGTTACTGAATCTTGTTCATTTTCTGGATTACCGATATTTGCAATTCTATTAGTTTTTGCATCGTACACATCTCCCTTAAGTTTTAAGCTTGTTGATATTTCCGATTATAAAGTTTTTAAATTTATAGCGTCACTACTATCTTGAGGATCATTAACATACTTTAAACGTTTATTACTAATGTTATAGTCGCCCTCCAGTGTAAGAGGCAAACCGGTGTGAGCTTCTTTATCATAAAATCTTGATCTTATACCGGATTTGGTATAACATCCGAACTTGTCCACACTCATTTTACAAATGACTGCATCATCGTTTATGAAACCATTTATATACGTTACAAAATAAAGGTCAATATAGCAATTTTATCTAAGAATATGTGTTTGTGTTATTGAATTAAAATGATTCGATCTAATCCCAATCTATATCTACCATTTTTAACCCTTTGTTCCTTATCAATCACCAGGAATCCGTATTTCTCTTCCCACGCTTTACTACAAATTTGTTTTAACCTTTCAAACGACATATCAGCATCAACATGATCTGTTGTATATGTTTTAAATTCATATCGTCTTGTTTAATTATAACGATAATATTTGCGTTATCCCTAATTAACTGTTTTGGGATTTTGCTATATGTTTGACCAATGTAGATACAGTCTATATTGTGATGTCTCCCCATCGCAAAATATTTTCTAATAATGTCATGGTTTTCACAAGAGACATCATCAAAAATAAAGACTGAGTATGGCTTTGCTTCATTCGGCTGCAAATTTTTATCACTTGCATCAAATTTGAAGAAATTTAATTCCGGTACATCAAATATTATTTCATCTAATAATTGATATTTTGGTTGGAGCAGAGACTTTGAAAATATGTATTAGATTATTAAACATTGATCCGTTAGGATTAGTTATTAAAGTAAACACTACATTTCTTTTCCCATAATTTGAAGGTCCACTAACAATACACCTTACGCTGTCTGGTAATAAGTTTCTATGTTTCCCTTCTTCATGTTTTACACTATCCACAGTTAATTCGTCTATATTCGCAATTTTAAAAGAATCCTTGAGTTTTATAATCTCCATGCCAGCACTCTTCAACGGTTAACGTGATACTAGTGAAATCCTATAAAAGATCTTGTTTAGGTACCCACGAGTCAGCAGTTTTATCAAAACCCAACCAGCGGACCAATACTTGATCGTTCTTTCGTTTTCATATATTTTCCACAAGATAAAAATCTCCAACAGTAGACTTTAACAATTCATGCCCGTAAAAGCCACCTTGTAAATAGTTCACCTTTATTATCCTTAAGTATGTAAGTTTCTGGATATGTCGGTTGTACTCTATATACGGTAAAGTCCAGTTGGGTAAATATTTCTTGCTAAATATACCTTTATATTTGCTAATACGAACTTTATCCCCCACGTTGAATTTTCGTGGTAATCTCTTTTCTTGGTTTGGAGTTCTTTTTAATATTTTCCAAAACTTGTTTGGAGTTCTTTTTAGTCACCTCAATCGGTTTCATGTGGATATTTCTATGAAACTTGTTGTTATAATCGTGTATTAAGTCGGGAAGTATGTCATACCACACGTGGGAACCTCTATTTGAAAAAGCTTTATACATCGCCCCTTTTAAAGTTCTGTTGAACCTTTCGATAATAGCTGCTTTCGTTTCAGATTTCGTAGAATAATGGTTTATATTATATTTTTTCATCAGCTTTGAAAAATCTTTATTAAAATATTCTTTTCCGTCGTCAGTTTGCAAATGTTTTATAGTGTTTTTATCTCTACGTATAGCTATCTCCATTGCTTTTGTCACGCTCTGACCTGTTTTGTCTTTTAGTGGAATAGCATCTGCGATTTTTATAAAACAGTTTATAACTGTTAGTATATATTTAAATCCTTTGTTTATTTTACTGTAAGGCCTCATTTCAATTAGGTCTGCTTGATAAAGATCATTTATACCTTTTATAACATTATTTATTCTTGGAAAGTGTATCCTTGCAGATTTATGAAGCTCAGCAACAATTTTACTTTTTAGATCCATATTAGTTGATGGCTCTACCAGCACTTCTAGAGGAGTATTAAATATTACTTGTATATACTCGTTCTTAATAGTTCAAGGTCACCTAAAAATAGTGTATAAAAGGGGGAACACAGCAAAATACTGCTGTGTTCTCCCTTTTTTACGGAAAGGAAAAGGATGTAGGACGATGAAAGAGCTACTCCTCGATAGGGTTAAGGGAATAGTGACCGAATGGTAAAGTGTGTATGTTGTCTGGAAATATATGTCGTTTGTCGTCAGTAGAGGAAAGTGCTTTTTTAACTTCTGATAGACTGTACAGCTGATGGTTAAAACTTCTGATTGTATTGAATTTTGCAGTCATAACTTGATTTTCAAATAAACATTGCTTGTAGTGTTCAAAATGCACTTTCTTTTTTAAATATCCTGTAAATCTAAGATGAATTTGTATTTAATAACTAAATCAAAGTAAAAAAGACGTTGCAAGAAGACACTATCATTGGGACCCCACATTTAAGCTCATGGATTCTAAGTAAACTTTTAATGAAAAACCACCACATTAATTTAAATTAATGAAAGTCTCTATATTGATCTATCATAGTAATAACTGACAAGTAATTTTGGATTATTTTTATATCTAAACATAGTTCTAAATCACTTAAGTTAATATAGGCTTGGTAAGGTAATATTATGTGTTAAACTTAAAAATAATTTACATGTAAATCGAAAATATTATCTGCTGTTAATAGTAATCTAAAAGTACAAAGGCAGTGAACCCCCTGCACCAATTTCAGTTTTTGATTATGCAATTTGGACCATTTAAAATACAAACATTTTTGAAACAAAGCTTAGTGTCAGTTTAATATTCCTTAATCATTATACATTCTAAATCACTCTCAAAACGAATCCATTCCGACTCTGTAGGTGGTTTGCCAGGCTGTACATACAGTAGAACCTCGATTTTCCGGGGGCGGATTAACCGAACAGCAGATCAGGAAGTAAACAATTTCAAAATAAACATTTGATGAAAACAGTTACCACTTTTAATTTCAGTGGAATAATCAAATTTAATTTTAAAATGTAATTTAATTGCATTTCAGCAATGTACAACTCGTTTTCAGACCTATAAGGTATTGTTTAAGATAATGTTAAGTCCATGAGTACAAGTCAAGTGAAGAAACAACAAAGAAATATGGATCGATGGCCCCTTGGTTACGCACACAACATGCTACCACCGAGTTTTTACGCGGCTGTCCCCGCACATACACAATGCAGTACTGTGATTGGTCCGGTGTTGTGGCAACACATTGACAAGCAGCCTATGATTGGACTATCAGTGACCATGGCAACCTGCTCTTTAAACTGGACATTGCACGTTCTGTGTGAGAAGGGAGAAAGACAGGAAGAAAGTAAGAGAAAATTACAATACTCCAGAAAGACAACAAAACAAATTGGCATTAGTTGTTGAATCATCGCTATCTGTACATAAGGCATTGGGTTTATGCACCTTTTTGTCTATCCATTTTTTGTTCCTATTCCTTTTGCCCATTTTGCAAAGCTAAAATATCATATAGCATTTTATAGCAGCGCAATTCTTGCCTAGTTATTGACGGCAAAACTGTGCCGTCATAAATCCCGCCGGGTGGCAAAAGAGTGATCTGCCTAGCTCTGTAAACTCCAAATCATTGTTATATGCTGATGACAATATTTTTTTGATATTGCAGATGAGGTAAAACACCTTAAATTGCTTTCCCAAACTACTTTAAAAGAAGCTGCGTCCTGGTTTCAAACCAATGGATTCTGACTTGATGAACAAAAAACTCAAAAAATATTTACTTTAAGAAAAACTGGAGATGTATTTAATTGCTGACAATATGGTTTCAAATGCTTAATTTTTGGAAATTTATATTGATTGCAAGTTAAACTGGCATCCACATATTGATCATATATCATCTAATCTATCAAGAGTTATATTTCTTTTAAAACGGCTTACATTTTGTGAACCAATTCAGTATCTCAAAACAGCTTACTATACCTACTTTCAGTCGATTTTCAGGTATGGTTGTCAAGTGATTTGTTCCAACTTAAAGGTATTGAAATATACAGCTCCCTTGTTATGATTAAACTCATAAGCATTCAACACAATTCACCTTGAATTGTTGGCCAAAATTAATTAATTTGGTTTTGATAAGAGCTTGGTAAAGTCCCGCCTGGGAGGTGGGAAGCAGGCCGCGTAACTAAAGTGTGAGGTTGTTTCTCAAAGCAGTTGTTAAAGCCCTAATTTGATTTATTTATAGACTACCTCTTCAATTGTATACATGTTTGCCTTGAGATGGGGAGTCAAATGGACGGATCCGTTTGGATACACTTCTATGGTGTTACCATTGATTCCAAAGAGAATACCCATTCCAGAAACAATGTTGGTAGCATATTGAGTATAGGGATTGCTTTTGCACCAAAGACTGACGATTTTAGGGGGCACTCAATGACCATCGATCTACAGTGGCAAAAATTATTTTACATAGTTGATTAAAGTTCACTGGATTGAGCGCAACTGCTCGACAATTTTTTTCCTAATAGGATTATTGTCTGGAGTCTGGCATCTGCACCATATCACATTTATCCTAGATTTTTGTACCTATTGTTGTAGAGGTTTTTTATGAATCATTACAGTTTAATAACAAATAACAACAATAACAACAATAACAGTAACAATAACAATAGCCAGCTAACAATATTCAGTTGTGGATTCTCGTTTTAATATTAAGTTTTATGTGCATTGCAGATAAAAAATTAATTGGTACTGCAACCTGTTTGTTTTTTTCTTTCAGTGCTTAACTTGCTTTGTGTTGGTCAGCGATTGTCGTAAGAAGAGAGCATCAGAAGGAACTTCCCATGTTTAGTAGAACAGGTGTTGATGGTGTGATGGTGCGGCGACAAGAGCGAACCAGAAGTTTATTTTATCCTTATTGCACTTCTTTGGGGAGTCTAGCTGATATACGTGCAACGTTTTTCCGCAAGTACGATCTCTGTCCTTTCTCGATAATGCAACTCCTGGACAACTTCATCTAGAGTTTCTCATTGCTGGAGATCTACCTGAGGTGTTTCTACGTGTGCCTTTCGGAGGAATAAGTGATCAGATAGGACTTTATGACATTCCATTCTGCAAGAACATGAGAGGAACTGGTCCCTTCACTAAGGATGACAACATGAGCCTGATTCGAGCGTTAATGGTGGCTATGGCAGTTTAAAAAGAGGACAATTTACCAAAATCTAAGGGGTTGTACCAGCATGTCAGGAAACATAACTATGAATTATGGCAACAAGGAAAACTAATAACAAAAGGTAAAACAGTATGGCTAGGTTGGGGAAACAAGAATTTCCTTGAACATTGAGAACTGTTATAAGTGCATCAATGAAAAATATTTGTTTTTGAGTAGCATACGGTACTTAAATATTATTTGTAGTATCTTCATTGTTATTTATTTATTATTCATTGTTACTGATTATTATTTGTATTTTCCATTTTTTATGAAATTAATACAAATAATTTCAACATTGATGATTCATAATCCTACAATCAAGAGGAGGCTCAGAATGTGTGTTTCTACCAGCTCCTCCGTTAAGACTGATGTTAACATGTAAGTAAATACTAAATGGTAAATCTAAAATAATTTATTGAAATGGCTTATTAAAGAAAAAAACTAGCAATTTCAATGAGCATAAATTTTATATAAAAAATAATAATCGTTTGATAAAGTCAATTGCTAGGTATTTTTTTGTTGATTAAAATTAGTGAAATATCAATATGATTTTGGATAACCTGTTGAGGAGGCCAGGATTTAAAAGTTAACATTGGTCTTATGGAAGAGGCAGGTCGAAACATGTTATTGGAGCCCACTCTTAATTATACATCAAAATTAAAACAAGGAAACAAATAATTATAATAAATAACTAAGTAAGAAATAAGGAAAGTTGTTCAAAAATATTATAAAGCCACTTTACGACTGAGATATAGGGCCTACCTATCCTTCAATATTTTTTCTTCCCCATGGTTAAATAATGCTGATATGGACTACGGTAACATGATATTCTAATTATCAAATAAAAGTATTTGTTAGTTAAAAAATAACACTTTATAATTAATACAAGAAAACATTACATTAGCATTGTTTCAACACTAGAATTTTAAAATTTAGTTAACAAAAACAAACAAAACACCAATTAACATTATTTCAACACTAAAATTTTTAAATTTAATTAACAAACAATAAATTAATTAACATTATTTCAACACAAGCATTTGAAAAGTGGTTCTAGTTAGCTCTTCTTCGTTGACTGTTCATCTTCTTGATATATTTTTCGAAGAGGCGAAGGAACCCTCGAATTCCTAAAAAAAAACATTAGACATAGATAAAGTATTTGTTATTAAAGTGCCAAACCAAGACCCCACTAGACTACAGCCCAGAGCTACCCCCTCCACTTGAGACGCCATGTCACAATACCAGGCGACTGCTCGCATAAGCTCGCTGTATACTATGCGTGTAATTCGCCACTACCATAGTTTATAACGTTCATAATGGCCCTGAGTGTTAATGTCCTACTTTTTTTATGAAGGAGGTATTATATTTTTTAATACCGTAGTTACCCAGCTTTTTAATAACGTGGTTACCCAGATGGAGCCAACGGTAATAAAGATGCACATTTAAAGCACTTTTCAGTGACTCACTTATATAAAACCACTTGTGTTCCTTATATATTTTTACTTATGTACAAGTATTTTAATAATTTTAATCTGGATAAACTGTCAATAAAAATTAAACCGGTGGAACTATTTTGTATTTGATGACATGGTAGATTTATTTTATGGATCTAAAATATCACTTTTTGCACCCTTTTAAAAATCTTTGTTTTAGAAAAGTTTTATGAATTTTGCAATGAAAAATGTTTAACTTGCATCAGAAGTAATTGTACATACTTTCAACATCAGTTAAACATTATTTCCATAAATTAGTTATAAATAATATCACATCAAATAACTATTAATGAGTGCAGGAGTAACAAGCACACCCTTATGGTGAGTATTACATTTTTAGTCAGTCAGCTTACTATCTAGTAATTACTTTCATTATTAATAAGTTACAGTTTGATTTTAGTGAAGATAATTTAATTCGTTATGTGTTAAATGAGTTATTATAGAACTAAACATGGTATTTCAAATTTTAAGCAACCTCCCACCCTCAGTTCCAAATTGAGAAAATTTAGTCCTTGGTTTTTGTATGTTGTCTATATAGGTTGCTTTACAAAAATAATATCTCAAATTGGTAAAATAATACTAATAATGAACAATTTCCTTCTCCTTCGATTACCCTCTCAAAAGTATTAACTGTTAATTAGCAACCATTCTCTCAATCCAAAATATTATGAGCCCTTGACGTAATGGTCAAGGCAACAAACTTTGAAACCATACACCATGCATTCTTGAGTTTGAATCACAGTCCTGACAAAATAAATTTCATCAGTACTATGCAACATACACTGCAACCGCTCACCCCTTGCTTTCCTACACACTGATATATTGTCTATGTGGACGGGCGAAGTAAGGCAAAAAGAGGCTGCCTACCTCTTAATAATAAATAAAAAGAAATACCTCAATTTGTGTAGTAATAGGTAAAATACTAAAAAGAAGTACTGAAGAACTTTGATTAACCATTACTGTCAGGACCGGGACTGTAACGGATAAGATAAGTACAGTAACAAAATTTAAAATTGTTTGTGGGAGGAATTAAAATAAAACCGTGTGCAAGTGGATTAAGTGGCACGTGAACTCAAGCTCACTGGCCGTGCCGATACGGAGTGGAGAGTACAGTCTCTCCCCATCATAGGACAGTAGCTCAGACAGACTCTTACATATGGCGCTGCCTGCACAAACATCAACGCTTACAAAATTTGCTCAATGCACATTTTTCACGATTACAGATAACAGAGAGTGACGGTTAATCAGCACTTATATTGTACATGTTTAATTTCATACTACACAATTTTGTACTGTCATTTTGATACAAACTAAGAATTTTGCTATAGTCAGATTATAACATTTGTTATTCCAGTTATATACCTTTAAAGTTAGGTATATTCTCTATTTGGATTTGTTAGCCCTTTCCCTCCGCCCCTAATTTTTTTTTAACTGGGTGGTGCTTACTTTTCAATCACCCTGACTGTAAATCTATCTAGGTTAAAAGGTCTCGCGAATGGTCTCGCTAGGTTTAAATAACAGTTGTAGATGTGTAAATCTGACCTGTTGGATTAATCTTGAGATCCTGAGAAAAACTGAGGTAAAATTATCTTGAAAATTCAGGATAAAAAACTCAACTAGAATTAAAAGTGCCCTGCTTGACAAAACTCACAATCAAGAGCTTTGATTAGAATATGTAAGATCGTGGGAACTGAGAATCCACAACCACAGGGTGCAAATCTGCCTTTCTGTTGAGGTTGAATTAGATCTGTGCTACAGGAAGGTTGTAGCCAGGAGCTAACTAGGGTATGGTGTTTGGGCGTTTCAAACCTTGAAATACAGAGATATAATTAGCGATTTACTACAAAAGCTCGGGGGTCATTAATTGAATATTTTATATATAATATTAGAGTTTAAAACTATAGTAGTTTTTTAAGAATTTTACAGTGCATTCACCAACGAGCACATAATAGAATAGAGAAGATACTCTGAGCGGAGAATGTGGCCAGCCTGGCGCACGGATGAGACGGTCCAAGATGGCGGCGCTGCCCTAGTCCGAGCGTCTACCACGCATCTAGTATGTGCTCGCCTACTGTATAACTATATGACTATATAACTATTCACCTACAGTATAACTATATGATGAAAAAGTACTGTACAGTTACAAATCAGACTCAATCTACATTAGTTTTTAATCATTTTGAATGATTGAAGTTAGAAGTTCTGACTGTTACAAAAAATGAGGCAATACAACAGGTGTAATTAGTTTTGTATTATTTATAACCAATAGTGGCAACTTCCTAGCGGCTTAGTTCTAACTTAAAGCTAATGTCATACATCAATGAAGTTAGAGATGGCATTATGAGAAGAGCAGCACATGAGCGAAAGGGTACTTCAGGCTTTTGAGTGTAATTTGTTTGGTAATTTTATCCTCTCATTCTGGGGAATTGTTACTGGCTGTGGCTATGGGGTACTATATTACTCTGTGGAGAAATGACTTTAAAAAATAAATTTGGAATAATCAAATCCCTGTGCCGTGGCGTGGCGGGACGGTGTGCGCTAGGCCTGGGTGTAGCAGGGTGTGAATGAAAGTGTGCATGTATTTCATTGATTTAATTAATTTCATTTTTGTTTAAGAATGTACATTAAGTGTGTAATTTTCCCTTTATAATTAATTTAGTCTCTGTAGTTTATCAGTTTTTGTTTTATTTTAATACATGTTTAAGAAATTATTTTAGTTATTAGATGTTAACTATAAGAAAGGACCATGTGGTCCTAAGTTCGCCTCAATAAAGAAGCATTTTCATTTCATCCTAAAAAAATATATATAAATTCTAAAATAAAATTTAAAAAAATAAATTTGTTTATTTTATTTTATTGATTTATATATTTTTTCCTCCAAACATGTAATATAAAATGTTATGGTTATTATAATGTAATTTAGCTTCATTTTAGCATAGTAAAAGTGTTGACACAATTCTTGTACCGTGTACAATTCATGAATAAAGTTGATTTGATTTGATTTGAATAGTTAGATAAAAAATGAGCCATTATTTGTCTTTGTACGACAGATAGTTTAGGTTTTAGCATTTTGTAGTACGGTAGAAAACTGTACCACATGGATTAGAACTGATTTGGCTCATACTTTGGTGGGGAGATGAGTGGACTGCCACAAAAAACCCGTTGAAATTTATTCACAAACTTATCTTTAACTTTTAGTATTAACTGATGAAATAAAATTAATTTAATCACTCAGAATAAATTGAATTCATATTTTTGTGAGAAAATTGTAAAAATAAAACAGAATAAATATATAGTCTGTATTATAAATTGTTGTTCTGGTAATTGTATTTTGGGTGTAAAAATTGGTGCTTTCTGATTAAAACTACCATATATAAAATGAGTAAAACAAGAATTTTGTATTGTTAGTTTATTTTGTAAGAACAACTAAATAATTAATACAATGGTCCTTCCCCCTGGTTTGAGTTAGCCTTTCCACAAAAAGATAAGTCAGTTCATGGATTCATGAAACAAATTATAGTTCCCAGTTGGGATCATGTCTAAACTTTTGAGATCAGTGCTGAGGTATCCTAGGTGATTTCTTAGTCACAGCAAGAAAGTCTGCAATTTTAAAATTGTATCACTGGAAGATAATGGTACTGATGTTACAAGTATCTTTTTGAGTTCTCAGATAAATTTGTATGGATTAGAACTGATATTGAACCCAGGGACATGTGAACAGACTCCCTAAACCCCTTAGAAGCCCATGAGGAGTTTCCTTTATACTAGAAAAATCAGGTTTTTAATAAAGTTTAAAAGTGTTTAAACGTGTTTGGAATAATATAGTTGTGACTAAAAACATAAAGTAAGATAGTTTATAGCATTTACCTTGGCTGTCTAAGTCTCCAGGCAGGCAATTCCTATCTGATAGGTCACGCAAAAATTCTTCCTAAAATAAAAATAAAATAAAGTTAGAAAATTATTTAGCACACTCTTTAAAAAATGATGATAGATGGTGATAAAAAAAGGAGAATAGAATTTTATTCTGACAGATTTTTACATTAAATATGTTAATGTGAAATACCTTGACATATAAAAAGAGAGGAGAGAACAACTTCAGTACCTTTTACCTTTGAACTTGTGTAATATACATATTAGGCCGGCCGCACACATAATCGAACAGAACAGAATAAGACTTTGTTCTGTTCTGTCTTGTTTGATAGCGTTCGATGATGTTATCTTCATACAGACAGAAAAGCGTGACACGTGACAGAAAACAAACCTGGCAGTGAAGCTAGTTGTATTCCATATGTTGTATCTATATGATCTTTGAAGTGTAGTTGTTTTTTTTTAATAGTAAACAATTTAATTTGTTTCTTCAATGGACATCGAGAAGGAAATGGTACTTATGGTGTGGATTTTCTACAATTACTAGACTCCAACCCGAATTGCTTTGGGTGTACCCCATCAGTAGTGGCGAAAGGGGGCTGCTGGCTCACTTGATTGACAGCTTCCGGTCACGTGACCGGAAGCGCTGCGTCATGAAACACGTCATCTGAGGCTGAGCCAGTGACGTAGGCGGTTTTGTGACGTAATGAGGGAAAGGTTAAAGTTCAAGGTCACGGGGAGGGTGTTTTAAAAAAGTACTACCTCGTACGCGTAAAATCCGATTGTGATTCGATAGTTTTCACTCGATAAAATATCGAATGAACACAATCGAATGAAGCAATCGAACGATACGAGTGCGAGGTAGTACTATTTCATTTATTACTTAATTTTTTACTTTTATTTTTATTTACAATAAGTTATGTTTACAATAATTTATGTTTACAATAGTTCCCCGTTGTTTGTCGTCATCGATGTTGTTGATCCGGAGTCGCGACCATCACTTCGTTTTCCGATGAAAGGCGGTAGATACTTTGACCCCTGCGCAGAGTCTATGTTGTTTGTTGCGATCAGTTCTAAAGATAAACTGTAGCCATTCGCTAGGAGAAGTCTTAACTCCTCTTTAAAAACCTCCAGGTCCGTAGAAGTTGATATATAAATAGAGTCATAATAAATACATCGAATCTTGAGTGACATGATAATGTTATTTTGTGAAGAGCGCGGAGAGAGGATGATGTTCACCAGTCGAGAGCTGGAGGTGTACTGACTATTCACAAGCTAGCGTTGCAATCGTACCAAATGGTGGGGGTAAAAGTGTGGTGGGGCGGAGCAGATGGCGGAGCAGATGGCGAACGGCAGATGGTAGGCGCCAGATGGCAGGCGGCAGGTGGCAGGTGACAAGTGCGCGGCAGATGGCAGCTGTCGTGGGGAGGAAGACTTTGAATAAAAAATCCATTAGTTACCCATCAAAATATTTGTGGTTCCATGTGCACCGCGCAAAAGTTGGTCTGCTCGTTGAAGTTCCTCCTCTAGTTTAGTAACCAGCTGAAAATCCGCTTCCATTTCATCCTCCTGCTCTGGACATTGCGGCTGCGCACACCACCTCTTGCAAGCATAATCATACGCGTTCTTATATTCCTCCAGGACTTGTTCATATGTCCTAGGCTGCTGGGATATAGTTTGCATCGCCGCTCCTTGCTTAACCTCGGTAGTCTCAAGAGTTGCCACCAAATCCTTCTCACTAATCACACCTCCCCAAATAATGTTATTGCCATGGCTTATGATGTTGCTTGTTGGCTGCTGAGATGTAGTTTGCTCAACCTCGGTAGCGTCAAGAGTTGCTATCAACTCCTCCTCACAAACCGCATCTCCCCAAATATTGTCGTTGACGCTGTTCATGGTGTTGTCTGTTCCAATGATTGTATAGTAATGCAGCGTTTGAGTGTAGGTTAGGTACTCGTCCCTTCCCCCACCACATCACTCCCCCCACCACACCACTTCCCCCACCAAGTTTTTACATCGCGCACTAACTAGCGTACACGCATTAGTTAGGGTCTGACTCTTACACTGTCAAGACCGTAGCTCCTTAACTGAAAACTTCAATTAATTTGTCTCAACACTATATGTGTATAAATATTACAGTCACTATGATCTAAACTAGTGCATGTTTCCATGTGTTGCTTCTTGTGCAGCAGACAACTGGCTAAGAGGGTTTCAACCTTGGCTATTCTACGATGGAACCGCTCATTGTCCGCTAAAAGCGTAGACATTCTATCTTCATCGTCGGAGAAGTAGAAGGTGGTGGCAAGCGGGCTACTGAAGGACACCTTACTCATATTCCTGTAAAACTGTGACATGTTCAGACGTTAACACAAACTATATAGGTAGATGTTCATCCGACAAGAGCTGGAAGTATAATGATGTACCGCTAGCGAGTAGGATAGACACCTATCCCCACCACAACGTTACCTTGTCCTTCAAACAGTTGTTTTTCGCTACAGTTGCTATACCCTTGGTCGGATCTGAAGTCTGTTTACACTAACTTGTTCGTCTGATTAATTCGCGTAGTTTGAGTACCCACTTGATATATTTTAAACCGTAAATAAAGAAGTTGTGTAGGTTTGACCTCTAAAATAGTTGGTTTTTTGCTATTACTGCTATGCCCTTGGTCAGATCTGAATTTCGTTTGCACCACCTTGTTTGTCTGATCAATCCGCGTAATTTGAATACCCACTTGATATATTTTAATCCGTAAATAAAGAAGTTATTTAGGTTTGACCTCCAAAATAGTTGTTTTTAGCTATTACTGCTATACCCTTAGTCGGATCTGAATTCCGTTTGCACCAACTTGATCGTCTGATTTATCCGCGTAATTTGAGTACCCACTTGATATACTTTAATCCGTAAATAAAGAAGTTATTTAGGTTTAACCTCCAAAATAGTTGTTTTTAGCTATTACTGCTATACCCTTGGTCGGATTTGAATTCTGTTTGCACCAACTTGTTCGTCTGATCAATTCGCGTAATTTGGGTACCCACATGACATACTTTACACAAACTTTGTACCCCCCCCCCCCAAAATGGGTCATGTTCAAGGTCAACCCCAAGGTCAAGGACCTTAGGACTTAGAAATTTTCACAAAGTGGGCTGCACACAAACATGAGACTAACAGTCTCCTGCCTATGTACAGGCCAAGTCCCTAACTTGAAATGCTTAGGGTGGTCCTGAAAAGGACCGTTTGTGTTTGAAGGAGATGGTGGATAAGGAGCGGTGGACAGTGTTTACTTTATTTCTTCGTAACCCACTTTACTTGACCCTTCTGCCGTACCAAAAACAAGTCGCACTCGGTCTCAGGAGGTGGCAGAGTGGACCTTGGAAGGTGGACCTTGACGTAACGGCCGCCAAAGAGGTGTTGGAGTAAGTACTCATCGCCGATCTTCCCCACAAATAAATATTCCATGTTCAACTTCAACTGGGCAAACTTGACGGTGACAGACTCCAGCGGCGTTACCAACTCGGTAAGTTTCACCGTAGCCGTCCTCTTCATTATTTCCTCAACAGTTGGAGGTGGCGATGAAGGTCGAGGCGCTGAAGGGCGAGGCGGTGTCGATGGCGGAGATGCAGAAGACGTCGAAGGCCGTTGATCAAAGTAAAGTGGGTGGTTCCGAAAATTTCTTTGTATACAAGACCTAAAAGAACTAGGTCTTTTGAAACCGCTCCTTTTCTCCGAAGACTTCTTCAAAGTCTCCTTCAAACGTTGCAGTTTCTCAGGTGTGATGGGAGAAGACATAGCGCAGAGGTGTATACAGTTCGCAAGGCAAAGCTGGTACCAGACGGAGCAAAGCGGGTCGTCAAGTGTAACCGTGACATTTCCATATACGGGTAGAAAGCTAAAGACCGGTCTACATCCTGTTCCCCTTCCACCGTGACGACACAACCCCCCCCCCCTTGACGTCACGGGGCGGACCCCCCCCCTTGACGAACCCCCCCCCCCGATTTGGGTCATGTTCAAGGTCACCCCCCCCTCGACTTCCCCCCTTCCGCTTCGGTGACGTCACTTTGCCTTTATAAGCGGGAGCAGTCCGCAGTCTCGTCGCAGTAGCTTGCCGCCCGCTGTTTGGATATACGTCCCAGTGGGTTGCACTCTGCTGCAGCGTAGGTCTGTTAAGTGTGCGTTGGGCCCGACGCGCAATTAAGAGATCCGCGCCCTTGCATGTTTAGTTAGTTTGTTTAAGCATGTTAGATAACGCTTGTAGTTTGCTGCTAGGTAATGTAGTTAGTCTAATATATATGTTAGTGTTTGGTATTGGTTTGAAGTGTTTTATTTACTAATAACATATGTACTCCCGGCCCTACAGGTCCCTCAACAACCTTGGTCAAAACTTGGGTTCGCAGCAGCCTGACGCCGGGTGTTTGGGTCTACGTCCCACCGGGTTTCAGTGATACTGTTGACCTTTGCAAAACCGACCTCGGCTGTTTTTGTAAAAATAACGTTAACTGATTAATTTGTTTCTTTTACATAGTTGCTGGTAAAGTCTTTATTTTCAAAGTAATGTATCTTGTTTCTCATCCTTTTCCTAACCCCCTGACAATAAGGTTCGGCCCTGAAAACCGGCCTTGTCAATAAGATCAATACGGCCATGCAAACCGGTTGACACCACCTATCTCACCCATGAGAAACGTTTGTGAAATATAAAATCAGTCTCTTGTTTAAAATCAGTCTCTTGTTTAAAATCAGTCTCTTGTTTGTTGTCTTTTGTCCCCTTCCCCAATACAGAGCGGGGAATAGAGCAGTATGTTATGCTCTATTCCCCGCTTTGGCATTATGTCAGATGACCTTGACCTACTGACGGGACTTAGAAAAACTTTCGTTTGATCAAATATTGGAAGAAATATACTTTTAAAATAACCTTTCTCAATCACCTCCACTCCCACCACTTACATCTCCCCACCATTTACATCTCCCACCACGTACATTGGGTATAAAAGAGGTTCCCCATCACTGGTAAAACATTCTGCTGTTTGTGTTTAACCATGGTGCATATCAGGAAGCAGACCAAGCCTAAGAAGATGGTCGTAGCAAAACCAGCTCTTGTGTCACCTACTACCTCTTCTACTGCTTCTTCATCATCTACACCAACTACTTCTGCACCGTCTCTACTCCGCCAGGTTTTATCTTCACCAGCTTCTTCATCGCCTGCTTCTTCATCGCCTGCTTCTTCATCATCCGGTCCTGCGTCCATACTCCGCCAGGCATTACTGATGTCCTTGATAATCCCGGAAGAGTCGCAACCAAGGTCTCCATCTTCTCCACCACCAAGACCCAAGTCACCAACAAAATCATCTTTATCTTCCCTATCACCAAGGTCAAGGACAAGGTCTTCTTCGTCATCTTCTTCTTCGTCATCTTCGAGCTCGAGGTCCTCTTCTTCTTCATCTTCGAGCTCGGGATCATTATCACCGAGTTCAAGATCTTCAACACCCACTATACCGCAGATCATTTCTCCAATCATCACTCCACCTTCCACAAGTTTTCGTCCGTCAGTAATCTGCATAAATGATCAAACTCCTTCAGAGAAATTTAATGAATTAAAATCCTTGAGAAGGAAGTGCTTACTTCCTGCACAACAATGTAAATACAGTTTTAAAAAAGGTGCAAGGAAAGGGGAACGTTGTGCTAAATCTAGTGTCTTAGATGAAGAATTATGCAGTTTTCATTTAAGACAAAAACACAAGGGTACCGTTTCTCTTTCCACACCACATCCAACAGTGAAACCAGCCAAAACTCGGATTAATAGGCTTTGTAAAAACAAACAATACTTCTTTGTCAAAATAATGGGTTTCTTAAAGGTCATGTTAAAATGTGGAGACCAACTCTACATTTTAAGATTACCTAAAGCCATGCGCCATCCCTACAAACCCACGAAAAAGCACTATCTAATCAGAGACAATTCAGGAACCACTGTGTGGAAAAAATTGTAATAACCTTTTTCCAAATTAAATCAAGTCTTTCTTTTTCCAAATTAAAAAAAAAGTGTGGACAACCTATTTACATTTTGTAGCATATGCTGCAGAGTGTAAATAGGTTGTCCACACTTTTTTTTACAATGTTACAACGACCTTGACCTAGATAACGGACTTAGAAACATTTCGCTCTGTCTAAATTCCTTTTCAAACCAAAACATTGATCTGTTCACCAACCTTTTAGGTGGGGGTAAGCGGGTATATAAGCGTGGCGTCGTAGAACATATTCATTAGTCAGCTATGGAGACTCCAGCAGGTTCATCCAACTCATCAGCTACTGATATGGAAGTAATCTGGGAACGTAGAGCGAAACAAAATAGAGCACGTTCGCGAAGAAACGAAAATAAAGTAATAGAAGGATTCAAAAAATTACAAGTCGCTGTACCATTTGCTAATCCTAGTGATTCTAGGATTTCAAAAATTCGACAGGCAATACAATATATTAAGTTTCTTCAAACACAGCTTCAAGAACCTTCTATAAAAGCTGAACTGCCTGAGGAACCGCTGCCCCCCTTAATCTTACAAAAAGAATTAGGGAACGTTTTTGTCGAACATCCGACCCTTAAAAAAGAAGATGACTGAACTCGATAAAACAATGAGAGGGGTTAAAAAAAAAAAACAAAGCGGGGAATAGATCAGTTTGTGGTCAAAGTGAGAATCACTTACTGCTCTATTCCCCGTTTTGGCAATATGTTCAGACGACCTTGACCCACTAAAAAGACTTAGAATATTTGTGTATAGTAGTGACTTACACTCCGTGTGGTAAAATAATGGAAGATATATTTATTTCTTAACACGATATACCCCTTCCCTAACCCTTGTACTCCCACCACTAACCCCCACCATTTAAACGTAGTATAAAAGGGGTTCCCTATCACTGGTAAAATCATTCTGCTGAAAATGAGTACACCCGCTCTCCCTATCGCTGCAGCAACACTAGTAGTAAGCAGAAAGGTTGAAAATCACGATCAGTTAATTGTCTTAAGAAGATTACTGCACAAGTTTCTCGATTGGGAGGTTGGTTGTGATTTGTATATGTGGAAGCCTACGGCTCCAGTGTATAATAGTGAACAGGAAGCATGGAAAACAAGCTATAAAAACAATGTAAAGTTACTTAAAATGATTGGTATAATGGAAAGGTTACTCCGGCAGAAATGGATCATCAATACAACATTTTATATTAAACCAAACCATTGTTGAATCAATAAAAAGGAGAGAGATTAAAAACAGAGCGGGGAATAGATCAGTTTGAGGTCTAAGTGAGAACCACTTACTGCTCTATTCCCCGTTCTGGTGGTATGTTCAGACGACCTTGACCCACTTACAAGACTTGTCATTCTGCGACATCGATGTTTGATATAAAATGTACTTCCTACAATAATATCCTTGTCATTTACCCCCACCACGTAAACTTGGTATTTAAGCGACCGCATCGGAATATCCCCAGTAGTTAGCTATGGATTCCCAAGCAAGCACATCCAAAGAGTATAAAGATGAACTATCAGATTTTTTGAAGTTCAACAATTGCTTGCGGAACCGAAGAGCCGAAAACGCATTAAGAACAAAAACATATAAGCTGACAATGCAAAAAGCCTACCGGAGATTATCAAGTAAAGTCCCGGGCGTTAAATCTACTACTAAAACAAAGGACATGATATATCGGGCAATAGAATACATAAAACATCTGCAGGAAATAGTTGCAGAAGTTCCTTCTGAAGAACCGGTCTCTCTTGAACCGATAGAATGCGTGTTCCTGGTGGAAGATAGGTTGGCGAAACATCATTTTCTTGAGGAAGAACCGTCAGCCTACAAACAAATCTTCCTCATGGATGAAGACCAGGATGAATAACTGGGTTAACAAAATTAAAGACGTCTGGAATACAAAGCGGGGAATAGATCAGTTTGTGGTCCAAGTGAGAATCACTTACTGCTCTATTCCCCGTTTTGGTAACATGTTCAAACGACCTTGACCCACTTCAGGACTTGGAAACAACTTTGTTTAGTACTAAATATATATTTAACAACAATATCCCCCCCTCTAAATATTGTGGTATAAAAGGCGAGTTTGTATCAATGGTTGAATCAGTCTAGTCATGGCACCAAGAGACATCATCTTTCCTCATCCACGAGAGGTAATTCTAATGTTAAAAAACATTATGTTAGAAGATGAAGATGAAAATGAAGATGCGGTGTTGGAAGATGAAGAAGTTGATTCCGTAGAGATGGAAGCCGTGAGTTGGATGGAACAATTGGAGAGTGATGAGGATATCTCTAGTGTAGCGGATGACGTGGAGGAAAACTCGAATTCGGACGATGCGGAGTGTTACCAACAGTCACTCTGTTTGGAACACATGGAGGCAACTCCGAGTGGTAGTAGGACCCTTTTTGAGGGTACCTACGTCACTAGCTTTCTCCCCCGTCGCTTATTTCCGTTTGATGAGTCGGATTTGTCAGATGAGTCTGATTAGTTTTCTTCGTTAACCTTCCAACTACAAATACAGAGCGGAGAATAGATCAGTTTGTAGTCAAAGTGAGAACTACTTACTGCTCTATTCCCCGTTCTGGAAATATCTTCAGATGACCTTGACCTATATCTGGACTTGGAAACAACTTCTTTTGATACAATAATTATTACTAAATCAAACATATGCTCCAAGAGGGGGGTACTCTAATGGTGGGGGTAAGCAGGTATTTAACCATGCACTTTGGAATACACGTATTAGTCAGCTATGGATTCGCAAGCAAGCACATCCAACTCCAGATCTGGCTACAATCAGAGAAACGCTGAACACTCAAAGAAATGGAGAGTGAATATTAACACTGGATATGAGAGATTACAAAGTGTAATCCCATTCGCCAATCCTCGAGATGCAAAAATAACCGTTTTGTATAAGGCCATGGAATATATCAAAATTTTACAGTTAAAACTCCAAGAACCGCTGTCAGCTCCCTCAATCGACCAAAAACTGTTGGAATCATGTCCTCTGACTGAAGATGAAAAACTCCAAGAACCGCTGTCAGCTCCCTCAATCGATCAAAAACTGTTGGAATCATGTCCTTTGACTGAAGATGACTTGGCGGTTCAACATTTCTTTGCTGAAGAACCCTCATTCAAACAACTTTTTGATGATCAGGATAATTAAAAGAAAACTTAAAGATCTGTTAAATAATACAAAGCGGGGAATAGATCAGTTTGTGGTCCAAGTGAGAATCACTTACTGCTCTATTCCCCGTTTTGGCAACATGTTCAAAGACCTTGACCCACTTTGGGGACTTGAAAACATCTTGGTTTGATGCAAAATGTACTTCCTGCGTAAAATTTGGTATTTCTTCACTAACACATATACTCCGGCATGTATACCCCCCACCACTGTTCTTATTCGGGTATAAATAGAGGTGCATTTTGGAGTGTTATTAGTTGCTGGTTAGCCTTTGAGGAAGACACAGTTATAATATGTATCGGTGCGATATTTGTAAAGCCTCATTTAGAGATGATTGGCTTTTAGCCATTCATAAAGAACAAAAACATAATTCCAACACAAATAAAAAAGAAGAACAAAATGAACAAGAATTAGATTCAATCGATCATCAATTAGCACAACATCAATTTGCAAACCTAAATCAGAAAGAACAAAATGAAGTTTTAAGACCGAGTGTCATTCATTATGCACAATCAACGTCATCAACATCGACTTCTACGCCTGCTATGTCTACACTTCACCATCCTTCATCATCAACACCATCAACATCGACTTCAACGCCTGCTATGTCTACACTTCACCGTCCTTCAACATCAACAGCTGCTATGTCTACACTTCACCGACCCTCAACATCAACAGCAGTAGATGTGGAACTACACGCTCAAGCACTACCTGGTAAGGTAGTAACACATTTTAAAATTGACAACGTAAAATTACAACTTGAAAACTTTTTACATAACGCCAAAGAATTAGTAACCAAAACACTAAAGAATGAACAAAAATGATTAAATTTTATCAAATTTGGACTGTTGCTAGATGCCATATTCACTAACATTCAAAACGAAACATCACCAAGAGGATTCATGACAAAAAACCGAACCATCATGGCTGCGTCAGATATTGAAAAGATCGTAACAGAATGTTTTGAGGAACTTTTGACGAAACTACAAGAGCATGAAGGAAGAGGATCTGGATGGACTTTATTAAGTATAACAAGTCTGGATGTTAGAGTTCATAAACACGGTTATGGAATGAGAGGAAGTAGTTATATTCCTCTTCCGAAAAAAGTAAGTGATACAAAATCCTGTATTAATGTGCAAAATGAAGATAACGAATGTTTTAAATATGCCATGTTGACCAAATATGTAACAGACAATCCGATAAGACCAAGTCACAAATATGAAGAAGTACAACATAAGTATAATTTCCAGGGAATGACTTACCCTGTTGAAATTACTGATATATCAAAATTTGAAAAGCAAAATCCGTCAGCTTCTGTCAACATTTTCGGCTTAGATTCGTCAAACAATGCATACCCCTTGCGCATAACACCTATTGAGCGCAGAGATCATACGGATTTGCTATTGATCACTAAAGGGGACATATCCCACTATGTCTACATAAAAAACTTTGGAGCTCTTGTTTCTAAACAAATATCAAAAAAAACGCGTTGAAAAAACCATCTGTAAAAGGTGTTTTTGTCATATAGGCAAGTCATTAAGAAGGGGAGGTTCAGAATGGCTAGTAGAACATCAAAGGTTATGTAGTGGAAACTATGAGGTAAGAATTAAATTGCCACATCCCAGCAGAGCGCAGATAAAATTTGACAAAGTAAATCAACAATACCCTGTTCCATTTGTTGTGTACGCGGACTTCGAAGCATCTTTACTTCCTATTGAACAACAAGAAGAGGATATCACAAAAAGAAGCAAATATCAAAAGCATGCACCAAACAGTTATTGTATACTAACAAAATCCACACTGTCTGAAGAACATCTTCAAGAATTTGGACTATCATCTGCTCCGAAGATTTATCGTGGTGAACAAGGAGCGAAACACTTTGTAGATGAGTTGTATTACATTGCCTCTAAGGTGGAAGAAATCTACAAAATTAAAATACCGATGCAACCTATGGATGAACACCAACTTCAACATCACAATTTGGCAACAACATGTTATCTGTGTAATAACCTATTTACACCAGATAACGTTAAAGTGCGTGATCACGACCATCTTACAGGAGCCTACAGAGGTGCAGCCTGTAACGATTGCAACTTAAATTACAAAGTACCATCTTTTATACCCGTTGTTCTACATAACCTTAGCGGATATGACTCTCATTTCATAATCCCGGAGTTAGGAAGAGATGATGGAGCAATAGATGTTTTGGCAACAACAATGGAAAAATTTATAAGTTTCTCTAAAAAGGTTGGCAAAATAAAACTTAGATTTATTGATTCGTTTCGATTTATGCCTTTTAGTCTAATGAAATTAACTGATAATTTAAAAAGAGAAGATCTGATAGAAACAAGCAAAATTGTAGCCAGTAGTAAAATGGATCTGGTTCTTCGAAAAGGAGTCTTCCCCTACGATTACATCGATGGACTTCATAGATTTAATGAAACATCACTTCCTCCACCAGAACAATTTAACAACAAACTTAATGATTCGGAGATTTCACTTGAAGACTATCAACACGCATGTCGAGTATGGAACGAGTTGGATATGAAGACTTTAGGAGAATACTCAGACTTTTATGTAAAACTTGACGTGACTCTTCTCTGCGATGTTATGGAAGAATTCCGAAGAACCTGTTTTGCAGCATACGGTTTAGACCCTCTACATTCATATACATCTCCAGGACTAGCTTGGCAAGCAATGCTGAAAGAAACAAAATGCAAACTCCAGCTGTTAACAGATATAGATATGGTTTTAATGGTTGAGTCGGGTGTTAGAGGTGGATTAACTCAAAGCGTGACGAGACATGTTAAAGCCAACAACAAATATCTACCTGACCATGATCAAGAGAAACCTTCAACGTACTTGGGATATTTCGACGCGAATAATCTGTATGGATGGGCCATGTCGAACCCACTTCCATTTGACAACTTTAAATGGGTTGATCCCGACTGTATTAGCGATATTTCACAAATTCCAAAACAAGGAGATACCGGATATATTTTGGATTGCGACTTTGAATATCCAGAACATTTACATGATCTTCATTATGACCTTCCACTCCTTGCAAGAACAGAAATTTCACCAACTGGAAAACACCCAAAATTAATGATGACCCTTAACAATAAACAACGATACGTAGCTCACTATTGGGTTGTTCAACAAGCTATCGAATTAGGTTTACGTCTTACTAAAATTAATAGAGCTGTAGAATTTTCCCAATCGTGCTGGCTGAAACCCTACATAGACTCGAATACTACCAGAAGAGCAGCCGCTACATCAGCCTTTCAAAAAGACTTTTTTAAATTGATGAACAATGCGATATTCGGTAAAACATTGGAAAACAAAAGAAGACATAAAAATGTTAAACTTGTTACAGATCCGAACAAACTACAAAAACTCGTACAACAGCCAAACTTTGGAACATCTATAATTATTAACGAAAATCTTGTAGCTGTATCTATGAAGAAAACAAGTGTGAAGATGGATCGTCCTTTGTATTTAGGTATGACAATCCTGGATATCTCCAAGACTCATATGTACGATTTTCATTACAAAAAGATGGTCACCTTTTATGGACGAGAAAACATCGGCATCTCCTACATGGATACAGACGCTTTTATATATTGGATAATTACTAACGATATGTATGAAGACCTTCGGACATTTGATTACAAAAACGACTTTGACTTTTCCGACTATCCAAAAGATCATCCAAACTACGACAATGACAGAAACAAAAAAGTCCTTGGCAAATTTAAAGATGAAGCCAATGGTGTTATACTTCAAGAAATTGTTGCACTAATGTCAAAATTATATTCTTTACAACTAAATGAAAACCAAGTCATTAAGAAAGCTAAAGGAGTAAAAAGTTTGTATTTAAAGAAGAATGTGCATTTTAATCACTATAAGAAATGTTTATTTGAAGATCAAGATATAACAGCAAAATTCAACACAATCAGAAGTTTCAACCATCAGCTGTACAGCGTGACGGAAGTAAAAAAAGCTCTCTCTTCAAATGATGATAAACGACACATCCTTGCAGACAACATCCACACTCTACCATTCGGCCACTATTCCCTCAACCCTATTGACGAGTAACCCTTTCATCGTCCTACATCCCTTTTCCTTTCCGTATAAAAGGGGGAACACAGCAGTATTTCGCTGTGTTCCCCCTTTTATACATTAGTTTAGAATGACCTTGACCTATATAAGCAGATTTATACAAAAGAATATTTAATATCATATCAGCTGTCTTCGTGAAACCATCATGTCAGACCTGAAGGAGAAGATTATTAATGAACTACAAAAACCTGCAAGAATAAAGTTTCCAAGAAGAAATACTGTTATAAAAGGGATAAATGATCTATATCAAGCGGATTTAATTGAAATGCGACCGCATAGCAGAATAAACAAAGGATTTAAATATATACTCACAATTATTAATTGTTTTACAAAAGTTGCAGACGCTTTGCCTCTAAAGGACAAGACTGGTAAAAGCGTAACAGAAGCCATGGAAATAGCCATAAAAAGAGATAAAAACAAAATTAAACATTTACAAACTGATGATGGAACAGAATACTTTAATACAAACTTTGCACAGTTAATGAATAAATATAAAATAAATCATTATTCTACAAATTCAGAGAAAAAAGCAGCTATTGTAGAAAGATTCAATAGAACCTTAAAAGGAGCACTGTATAAACAATTTTCAAAAAGAGGTTCTTACGTATGGTATGATGTTTTACCACAATTAATAAATGATTATAACAACAGGTTTCATAGAACTATCGGTATGAAACCTAAAAAAGTAAATAGAAGAAATGCAAAAGATGTATTAAAACGCATAAAGAAAAATACAAAGCCTAAAGTAGAAAAAATGCAGCCAAGAAAATTTAATGTAAGTGATAAAGTACGGATTAGTAAATATAAGGGAGTGTTTACCAAGAAATACCTTCCCAATTGGACGAATGAAGTTTTTACAGTGTATAAAGTGCAACCGACTGTACCTGAAACGTATATCCTAAAAGATAACAAAGGAGATTTGTTGCAAGGTGCATTTAATGGACATGAAATGTTAAAGGCAACAGTAGGTGATGTATATCTTGTTGAAAAAGTGTTACAAAGAAAAAAGGATGCAGTTAAAGTGCGGTGGTTAGGGTTTAACAAAACTGAGGATTCATGGATACCTATAAAGGACTTGGTTTAATGCAAGCAACTCATTTCATCGTTAACCTTTGAGCAGGATGGAGATTATTAACCATAAAGATCGATTCAATATTAATAACATAGATGATTTAACTGTGGATAACGTTAAAATTAACAATGGTAAACACGGTAGTTTACTTCCAAACACTGTTCGATGTATAGTAAGTGGCCCCTCAAACTGCGGAAAGACCAATGTTGTCTTTAATTTGATCACTAATCCGCAGGGATTAAGGTTTAATAACCTATATATTTTTTCAAAGTCTCTACATCAACCAAAGTATCAATTGCTGGATAAAATCCTATCTGATGTGTCTGATGTTAATTTTTACAAATTTAACGCTAGTGATAGTATTATGCAACCAAACGAAGCGAAACCGTATTCTGTATTTATATTTGACGATGTATCTTGTGAAAATCAGGATACTATTAGAAACTACTTTGCCATGGGAAGACATAATAACATCGACAGCATATATATAGGACAAACTTATAGCAAAATCCCAAAACAACTTATCAGAGATAATGCAAATATTCTAATTGTATTCAAACAAGATGATACTAACCTAAAACATATATATAACGATCATGTGAATGCGGATATGCCATTTGAAAAGTTTAAAGAGCTTTGCGGAAAAGCATGGGCGGAAAAGTATGGATTTTTGGTTATTATGAAAGATCAAGCTATAAAAGATGGTCGTTATAGAATAGGTTTTGATAAATTTGTTTTAATACACTGATTAGCGGTATTACTGTACAAGTCGTCAAGGTGTGAAGATGGTTAACCAGGAAAAGCTATTAAAGGAAATAAAATCACTTAGTGATTCTATTAGACAAAAGAACCGAGCTTTAAAATCAGGTATAAATGAAAGAGAGCAATTTTTAGAAACAACATTCAAACCTGTTACTGAACCTTTAAAGCGATTAGCACAAAATATGGAAAAACCTTCAATTCGCTTCGAAGGAGACAAAATGCTACCAATTTCCAAATATGAAGAAGAATTTCAGAATGATGAAAGTTTTGGTCAGTTACAAACATCTGAAGAAAGCGACGAGTATGAAGAAAGCGGAGATATAGAGGATTTAAAGGAAAAGGACATTGCAGAAGATACAAGTACAGAAGATACAAGTGTAGAAGATACAAGAGCAGAAGAAGAGGATATTAACCCATCCAACTTAAGCAAATTAAGCACTGATATTATGTTTAAAGGAACACTTGGAAGAACATATACGTTAAAAATGTTACACGCCGCACATGCTAATCGAAATTATCATACCTATGGAGCTAGAATAGAGGATAAAGGATTAATGATTGGAGATAGCAAGTTAGATATAAACGAAAATGATGATATAGTTATTGGAGATAAGAAATATAAAGGTACTAAAGGTTTGTTTGAACTCATCTTTAAAAATAATCCTGGTAAATATACTAAAAGGGATTTACAATTGTTTAAAAATATATTAGAGTATACAAATGCACATAGAAAGAGGTATTCCAAAGACCTACCTATTCATAGAAATCGGTCAATAAAATATACAAGTATTATATCTAGTCTTTTCCCCTCGAAATCAAAAAAAGCTCAAATTAAAAGAAGAGCTTTATCTTCTGCTGAATTAAATGTTTTGCATAAAAAGAGAAAAACAACTGATCCTACCACATCTGGAAGGGGATTATTGAAAAATTTGTATAAAACTAATATAATATATTACAACGATATAAATAAGTTAGTTGATCGAATGAGGTTATTACATGAAGCTATGGAAGCCGGGCACACTGGTTTAGAAAACGAATGGGTAGCTTTGGTTGATGAACTGCGAAAACAAGGAATAATTGTTCAGTAGACGCATATATATAATAAGAACCTAAACGATAGCGATTCAGTTACATCATGAGTGTGGACAAGTTTGGACGGTATTCCGAGTTTGGAGTAAAATCTGGATATAGTGAAAAAAGAGCTGGGTTTCCGTTAACACCTGACGGCAACTATAATTTTGAAGGAAAAGTAATTCAAAATGTTGGTGATCCGCTTATGTCGTCTGATGCGGTTACGGTACAGTACATGGAAAAAAGAACCCCAACTGTACACGAAGATCATTGGGGGTTTTCCGGTAAAAGGTTAAGCGATATACAATATCCCATTTATGATGGTGAAGCAGTAAATTTAGCTACTCTAAAATTGTTAACGATTTACAAAAGGAATAAAACTGACACAAGCTATGATGTAAAAAAATTAAAATGATCAAATGTAGGTGATTGTGAGCAGGATGGAGACGCTGTAAATAAGAAAATGTTTGATATTGTACACAAGAAATGGACTACGGAATATGAAAAACATTTGGAAAGGTTTGGTGCAGCTCTATTCCATTATATCCATCGGGCTTCAGGAAGAGATGCAGCTTCAGATGTTGACAGTCACAATTATTTAGACTGGAAAAATATACACAATCCAGAGAAACCTAATCAACGAGATAAACCGTCTAAGCCTTCTAAAGTCAAGACATTAGGAAAGGAGGATAAAGTGAATGTGATTAATGAACCAACAGAAAACAATGAAGATTACATAAGAGAAAAAAGAATTTAAAATACCCCCCATGATAAGGGATAAAGCATCAGTCATATTCGAGAGACGATACAGAGAGGATGATGGAATCCAATATTACTGCGTGGAGTTTAATATCTCAAGAGCCGAGATTTCCCCAAGGAGTGTTGACAGATGGTTTTGTTCAACGGTTTGATAGATATATGGATTGGGAACAACTTTCCATACATTACCTATTTACAATGACTATGTTAAGAATTTATTTTCACAGAGTTAACTGGATCCATATTTTACAAAGACAACAGTTTTCAGAAGACTTCCTCGTAGAGATGACATAAGATTTTAATAACTGTTGGGAAGTAATAAGTAAATATCAAAATCTCTCTGAGAATTACATTGACAATTTTAAAGATAAACTAGACTGGGATGTGTTATTCAACTATCAACGATTAAGTGGCAAGTTTCTAAGGGAACATGACAACTATTTAAAATTTATTCATTTTACCGAAGACAACGATACCATCATCAGCGGGGAAACATCTGGAACATCTTCAATTACACCTTATTTCTGTTTTTACTACTTTTATTTAATATGTCTACATTTAATTACTAAATCCATTTCGATATAATAAACGGATTTTAAACAGTATATAATACAAGAAACCGAAACTGATATTACATTCATTGTAAAACATTTATAGAGTGCACCTACTGATTGTAAGTTTTGCTATAAATAGTCATGTCGAGGGTTAAACGCATCAGTCATAATCGAGAGAGATTACGGAGAGGAAGGGGAATAGCATCAACAGCATTTTCTCTATTGAGTAAACCGGTTGGAGCTATAGTTAACAAGGCGATTGATTTATTACCTGTGGAATTACATTTACCTGGAGGATATCAATATTGTGGTCCTGGAACCAAATTAGAGAAACGTCTTGCTAGAGGAGATCCTGGAATAAATAAGCTCGATCAGGCTTGTAAACAGCACGATATAGCGTATTCCAAATTTGGTGGTACTAAAAATAGATCAATAGCGGATAAAGCACTTGCTGAGAAAGCTTGGCAAAGAGTAAAATCTAGTGACGCGAGTATTGGTGAAAAAGCAGCGTCTTTAGCAGTAACAGCAGCAATGAAAGCAAAAACTACGTTTGGAGGAGGAAAGAGAAGAAGGCGTGGGAAAAAACCCGCTAAACAACAAGGAGGTAATATCAGAAGAAAACGTCGATCTACCAGTGGTAAAGCTAAAAAGAAACCAACAATATGGTCAATGATAAAAAAGGGAGGAGGATTATACCTAAGACCGTATCGTGTGTATTAAATAAGAAAGAGCAATTAATAATTAAAAACAAAGAATTGACCAATGAAGAACTGATTACATATGCTTCTTGTTTGAAAATCCCATTTTTTAGAGGAGTATTTATGAAAGATGAGTTACCGGTTAAAATGTGGAAAAATGAGACTGGTATTGTAAATTTGGATAATAGTGAAGGATTAGGCACTCATTGGGTGTGTTACAAGAAACTTGGTAAAACCATTTATTATTTCGACAGTTTTGGAGACCTTCCACCACCGAAAGAACTTCAACAATACTTTCGTGCGGCAGAAAATGTTTTTTACAATCATACAAGAAAACAACCTGATGATACATCCATTTGCGGTCATTTATGTTTAGACTTTTTAGCTAAAAGTGTTAGTCAACTTTAAGATGTCCTCGTATACAGTGTCATTAACCGGTAACTCATGTACTTTGCGCAGTATTCTGTTTCCAGCGCTACGTTTGCAAAAAGGAAGACTATGGGAAGCCGCATTATTGGATTTAACAACATATAACTCTATTCCAAACGTTAGTGAAGGAATTAATAACAAAATACATTATTACAAGACAAAAGATGATAAAGGAAAGTATTCAGCTTTGGAAGAATTCAGTTTACCAACAGGAGCTTATGAAATTGATAATATAAATGAAGTTATACAAAAACATATGGGAAAAGAAAATATAACGATAAAAGGCAATAACAATACAATGAAAGCCGAAATTACGTCTAAGTATTATATTGATTTTAGTCAAGAACATTCAATTGGTAGTTTATTGGGGTTTTCTAAGGAAACAAAAGTATTAGAACCTAATAAAACTCATTCTGGGAATAAAACTGTGACGATCATCAAAGTTAACAGCATAGATATTACATGTAACATTATACAAGGATCCTACAGAGATGGAGAAAATCGTCATATATTACACACATTCTACCCATCAGTTGCACCAGGTTTCAAGATAGTAGAAAAGCCTCAAAACCTTGTGTACCTACCGTTAAACACCAGTTTCATTTCAGACATCGTGCTGAACATAGTGGATCAAGACGGAAACCTTATTGACTTTAGAGGAGAAGCTATTACTGTAAGAATACATATAAAATCATCCGCTTAGACAATGGGGTTATCATTTAAAAAGAGAGAGCCAACCAGCAAAGAGGTCAGTAGCTCATCAGCTGTAGAATGATTAACAAGTGACAACATTCGTTTTCTAGAAGAAATTGGATTAAAGGTCATTAACAATGGATATACTGGATATAGCGCAGGGTCCAACATTCGACGAGACCTTATGGGAAAAGGAATATCACACGCACAACCCTTACGCTTCGTCCAAATTAAACAATAACGATGAAATTAGGATTCCTATACAACAACAAGACATTTATACTCTTCCATGCGAAAGTTATTTATATATTGAAGGAAAAGTAACAAAAACTGATGGTACTGCTGGAACCACTGTTCCGTTCATAAATAATCCTATGGCATTTTTATTTGATGAGATTAGATATGAAATTTCAGGAGTTACAGTCGATTCAACAAAAAAGGTTGGAATTTCCAGTACATTGAAAGGATTAGCGTCTTTAACACCAAATGAGAAGAATCTGTTAGCTGTTGCAGTATGGGTTGCACCAGACAAAAGTACAATCGCTCCTGACTCTTCGGGAAACTTTGATTTCTACGTACCTTTAAGATTACTCCTAGGATTTGCTGAAGACTACAGAAGAATAATAATAAATGTAAAACAAGAACTAGTTTTATTAAGATCATCAAACGATAATGATATTATTAAAGCAGCTGCTGGAACAACTGATGCCAATTTAGACTGGAAATTAACATTAGACAAGATTGTTTGGAGAGTACCACATGTGCGACTAAATGATGAACACAGGATTACATTATTAAGAAAGTTAAAATCAGACCGAGACATTGTAATGCCATTCAGAAGCTGGGAGTTTCATGAATACCCCGTTTTACCTACAACACAACGGCATACATGGACTGTAAAAACTTCTACTCATTTGGAAAAAGCGAGATATGTAATATTTGGATTACAAACGAAGAAGAAAAGTATAATAACTGAAAATGCTGGTGAATTTGACCATTGTAAATTAACAAACTGTAAAGTGTTCCTGAATTCACAATTCTTTCCCTACGACAACTTTAATATTTCTTTTGATAAAAAAAGATACAGTGTTTTATACGACATGTACGCTAGGTTCCAAAATTCATATTACGGCAAAACAAATACACCTCTACTATCTCCCGTACAGTTTGAATCGAAAGCTCCGATTGTTATAATTGATTGTTCCAAACAAAATGAATCTGTAAAATCGTCTAGTGTTGATATAAAAATAGAAATGGAATTTCAAGAAAACGTACCTGCAAATACATCTGCGTATTGTTTAATTTTGCACGATAAAATTGTTACATACACACCGTTGACCGGTATTGTAAAGACAGTATTGTAAAACGTTGTACCACCACCGGCACCGCCACTGTCGCTAACCTATAAATAGCGGAGCAGCGATGCAGGTCTTCAGTTGATCGTCTATCGGCGCATGGGTAACATCTTCTACAAAATGAGTTCTCCATCTGTTGTACAAGGTGATGCAGAGGTAGCACCGTTATTGGAACGTGATAATACTAGTGAAGCAGAAATCATCAAGGAAATAACTGCATTTTTAAAGTTTGGTAAAAGAGATAGAGAGGAGGAAATTAATGCAGACCCATCAAAGGTAGTACCAAAGAGGAAGAAGAAAGTTGAAGAAAATATTCCTCCTCACATTTTAACTGAAGTTTTTCTGCGAATCTTTTACCCCATCTCAGCATGCATCAGTAAAAGTGTATCAGTTGGATTGATGAAATCATTGGATTATTCCCCTACAGTAATACTACACCATGGAACAAAAAAGGTTTTATTTTCGCAAAATGCTTGGGAGTCATTTTTGAAACATGTACATTTAATAGAATGTTATTTAACTAACAGTTTGTGTGGAAGGAAAACACATATTCGACTTTTGGATTGTGACAATGAAATCGATATTGTTAAACATCGCGGACAACTACAAGTGCAAATTAGAGACTTGACTCAACATGAAAATAAGATTCTACTGTCACGTGAAGAATTCTACGTTTTAAACTACGCAACAGAACCTATTACAAGGTACATGAGACAGTTGGTATTTGCAAGCGCTATTATTAAAGAATATTTGGTCGATACTTTGGAAAAACAACCTGATAGCACCATCGTGTACGGACCTGTGGATACATCTATTTTTAATAGAATACCTCATGAAGTTTGCATGTGGAGAAAGTTAAAGGATTTTGAACCACTTGTAGAAATCGCTACAGAAGCTACAGAAAAAACAACACAGGAAGAAGAAACGGAGAAACAAGAAGAAGAAGAAAACGAAACACAAGAAGGAGAAGTTAAAAAAGACTAAAGTTTGACTTAGTAAAGAAGAACACACGTGGGGTAGGCCTATTGGGGACGGTGCCCACGTTAAATATACACCAACGCGCCTGCAACTGTACGGCCTGGTATTTAACCTACCGTGGTGTGGAAAACAGTTTAGTTGATCGCTAGGTACCATGATGAGCGGAGGGGATGAAGAAGTGAGTGTAAAGCCTTGTGTAATAGAATTTCAAGCATTTCGAAATAATGATGATAGGTTTATTATCAAGGAATTAGTAATTTTAGACTTGCTTACATTTGTAGCCTACCCATTCACGTTTGAAGCTCCTTTTTCTTTTAACAAACTTAACACCAAAGCGAAAAGTACAAACAAATGGATAACAAACTACTTTCATCACATACATTGGTATGAAGGATTTATAAGCTACAGTAATCTGCACAGTATTATGTTTAACTTTTGCAAACAATATTCACATATTAGAAAAAAAGAACTGGATACAAAAGTACACGCACGATAATGTTTTCGATATAACTATCAGCAAGGACTTTAACATTAATCTCGGTAATATTTGTGTCGCTGCAAAAGATCTTAAACACGGTCAAACAAACTGTGCATTGTACAACGCATTTCGTTTGGCTGCTTACTTGAAACAAACGCAGGAATGTGGTGGGAGTAGCGGAGAACAGAAATGTGGTGGGGGTAGCGGGGCCTATAAATACGAGGAGACAACACCGCTCCAGCACGAGTATTATTCGAGACTCCGAAGAGGCAACATCACAGAAGACACCACCACTGACGAAGATGGCATCACAACAATATCTACAAACATTGGTTGATCAATTCAACACTCACTCAAAATCGAACCTTCTGTTTACTAAAAAATGTTCAGAACTAAAAGAACAAAGACATTACATTATTCATAGCATCAAGAAAGTGGAAACCACACATGGAGAAGCAATTCTAGTATCATTGTGCGAAGGACCTATGACTCCAGGAGATGAGCCGAAGTTTCAAGTATTTCTTCCAAAACGATTTGTTCAACTGCTACAAAATGAAGACTTGCGAGATATTCAACCGGGGACGTTGTATTTGGTATCACACGGTGTAAGCGGCAACAACTCGACGGAACTCACTCTGCACATCATGCATCATTGTACATAATGTCTCTATTTGTTTTTCTCTGTTTGTATTTCTAGTCATCAATGTTAGACTTAAGCTTATTGTATTGTAAAATGTTTGTTTAGTAAAGAAAAAAAAAGAAAAAAAAGAATAACATTAAAAAAAAAAAAAAAAAAAAAACAGCAACATAGCAGTATATTATTTTATATACTGCTGTGTTGCTTTTTTTTAAAATTCAAATGGATGACCTTGAACTTTCATTCAGGGTTAACTTATGAAGGGGTATAAAAGAGAGGGAGCAGTGAAGTTAGTCTCAGTCTTGTCTAACACACGCTGCAGCTAACATGTCGGTGCCACCGATGAACAATTTATTTTTCGATAACAATTTGAAGACATATTGTTGCGAGTTGCAATGTTTTAAAATACCAGGCGATCAAGTTGACGGGAAAGCTTGTCGTAAGTGCAGGTGTTTCAGCTATTGCATATGTAGATGTAAAACATATCAAATGAACCGACAAGATAAACTACAAGAATTACGGCGACGGCTTGCATTACTTTGGCGGCGAATGGAGTAGCAACCATCTGCCGCGCACTTGCCACCTGCCGCCTACCATCTGCCGCCTGCCATCTGCCGTCCACCATCTGCTCCGCCCCACCACACTTTTACCCCCACCATTTAGTACGATTACAACGCTAGCTTTTGAATAGCCAGTACACCTCCGGCTCTCGACCGGTGAACATCGAGCTGCTCGTCCCGACTGTGTGTTCCCTGCGGTCACATAAATAGGCAAGGAACACACAGTCGGGATGGGCCGATTGGACAAACAAGCGCAGCACTTGAAAACTGCGTCTGACGGCCGCGACTCCGGATCAACAACATCGATGACGACAAACAACGGGGAACCATTGTAAACATAAATTATTGTAAACATAACTTATTGTAAATAAAAATAAAAGTAAAAAATTAAGTAATAAATGAAATAGTACTACCTCGCACTCGTATCGTTCGATTGCTTCATTCGATTGTGTTCATTCGATATTTTATCGAGTGAAAACTATCGAATCACAATCGGATTTTACGCGTACGAGGTAGTACTTTTTTAAAACACCCTCCCCGTGACCTTGAACTTTAACCTTTCCCTCATTACGTCACAAAACCGCCTACGTCACTGGCTCAGCCTCAGATGACGTGTTTCATGACGCAGCGCTTCCGGTCATGTGACCGGAAGCTGTCAATCAAGTGAGCCAGCAGCCCCCTTTCGCCACTACTCCCATCAACCAAAAATGAGATTTTCTGACCGACCGCCCTCAAATTTCATGATACGAAGATCTTCATAAGGGTAATATTGAGATCAATTTTAATTCAATTGCATTCTAAAACATATATAAATGTAACAAAACACAAGTGTTACAGTATCATCATATGTTATGAGCTCTCAACTACTGAATGGCCAGACAAACTCTTTTAATCAGACAAGAGATGGAACAACTTCATTCGATCCCGAGCAACAGGCCCACTAGTAATACACTTTATTTTTGTGTTATTAATAAATCAATCAGATTTGATATGGCTTTTGTTTTTGTTTTTTTATGTGACGCTTCACAATGGAGAGATTGCAATTTTTAACTTGATAGTTTTCTGCAAAAGTAAAAATCAAGAATCACACTATAATAAAAGCTTTTATGAATCCATCAGGTTTTTCATTTGGAAAGTCATTTAGAATATCATATCAAAATAGCCTTCATTTAATTGTTTTCACATTTACAATGTAAATGAACAGAGTCAATAAAACTAGGCATACTAGAGAGTTCTCTACCATTTAAAATTATATTTGGAAACTAACAGTTTAGTACCACACTACAGTTTTTCAGTAACAGTACTAAATAAAATAAAATAGATTTTGTATGGACTCCTCAGGAAACTCTGAAAATGAATACAATGCTATAATTTATGTTTAAATGTATTGTAATTTTGTTATCTTTATATTTCATTTAGTAATTGTGTAAAACACTTTTTTCCCATGTATAGGTTGTTGTATTTGTGTAAAATTCAAAATGATATTTATCAACAATTACATTATTTTAGGTATTATATTGTTGGTACAACCAATCATTGTTATGCTCCTTCACATACTTGATGGATTCAAGGACATGTAGACTGTAAACAGCGAGAATTTTGATTTGCACAAATAAATGTTTAACAGTATCTGAGTATTCGTATTGTTTTATTTTTTGTTCAATAGTATTATCTTTGTTTACCTTAGGTAACCCTCAAATGCGCCCGACAGAGTGGCTGTGTATGAGGGGGTAGCTTCTACTTGCGCCTGGACGCAAGTGTGATTATTGTTTTTGTGTCGTAATATGTGTTATATTTGTATACTATTTTAGTGTTTACATTGGTATTATTACATAACTTATTATGACATTAGATATCTCGCCAAATATTTTTAACTAATAATACATATTTATACCACTGTACCACAATTGGTAAGTAATTCTTGTTTTTTTTATAAAATCAATAAATTAAATATTTGCAAAAAAGGCATGAAAATGAGGAAAATAAAACACTCCTTAATGAGTGTTGAAAAGGAATAATGTAAAAATAAACATTCGTGCGGCAGCTTATCTTGGAAAGCAGGGGTGCCCACAGGGGGGAAATGATAGCGCGGGTTGCGCCATACAATTTTCTTTTGGGGGGATTTTTTTATTTTAGCGGGGAAATTTGATTTTTGGGGGGAATTTTTAAAATACCTTCTATTAAAATCAAAATAATGGGATTTTTACAAAATGTGACAAACGACTTTTATTTAGTTAACAAAACAGCATTTAGAGTTTATTTTATGAGAACACCAACGTCTGCTCTTGGCTAAGTCTCTCTATTCAATATCGTCGGGCATCGCGTAGTAATATTCGTTCTGCAGGCGGCTGTCTGAACTGTTTCAGGCATGACAACTTTAGCTGATCACACTTCCCAACATCAGTATTGCATTTCCCTAGATCTTAGATGTGTAATTCCCTGCATAAATATATTGTGTAGGAGCCACTCACATTTTATATTTAAATGTGAGACATTTTAATACACATTCAAAAGTATGAAGTTAGTTAGCTAGTCAGAAGTAACTTTTCAGTATTAAATTTAACTAATGCATTGCAATCAATCAAATGATATGTTTAAAATAGCTTCTGGAAACAGAGGCATAATCGAGAGGGGAGGATATATATACATATTCACCCCTAAAAATCTGAAAAATAATGGAAAGTAATTTACACTTCTTATTTCAAGTACGGTTATTTAAATTTACAGCAGTAAACAAAAACTCATTAGCTCACTGTAAAATGTTCCCAGATTCTGTAACGATTTTGTACAATGCTAAATATTTCTGAGTTGGCAAACCTGCATGTCAACGGTTTGTCTTCAACAACTCTTGATGTAGGCTTTTGGTTTATAAAGCGTTTAGGTATTATGGTTTCTCAAATTAAATAATATTTTAGGTTGTTGTTCTCAATGGCAATGTGTGACATTTTCAGTCATCGCACGATCTCATATCTAATATTCCAAAATTTCATTTCCAAGAAAAGGGCGGGGATGTTGCAGGGAAAATTTAAAGAAACATAGTGATGTTTTTTCAAAATTAGGACTCAATGTTTAAATGATAAATGATAAATAAAATATGTTAAATTACTTTATACATATAATTTTTATATTTAACAAATTGTTTTCGTAACTTAAGATGCATTGTCTACCTAGAATGTTTCCCAAGCTGAGTTGATTGGCCTTTTCAGCATGCCAGCCAACAGTTCCGAAACATCTGTGATACTAACACAGTTTTAATCGAATCCTCTGTATAGAATTGAGATTTACAAAATAATTGTGGCTGGACTGACAAACATTTAATAATGTAGGAAATACATAAAATCACTTGATAAACACTATGCAATTTATAGTAAACAACCTTACACCTCACAAAGTATTCTACTTCGGTGTTTAGACAAAACGTGATGCCAGCACACGAAAGGTCAAAAATCACGAACCAACGAAGGCTCCCGACAAGCCCCAAACATGCCCGAAATTTGCCAAGATTCACTTTTTGTAGTGATGTCGGGCACATTCAGAACAGTGGTGTAGCTGGGGGGGGGGGGATCAGGGGGATATATCCCCCCTTGTAACTTGGACAAATTAGAAATTTATATCCTCCTGAAATCAAGCGTATGCCTTTTGATTAAAAATAAATGCTGTTACTGAAAAAAAATATATGTGCAATATCTCCAAAATATCTTATTTAAATATTAAGAATATTGTTCGCGTACAGTAAATAGTAACAGATGAACTGCACCTGTACCGGCACGCGGCACGGTATTTGCGCGCCACAAGTGGGACGTGTAAACTAATTTTTCTTAGTTCGCAATAAAAAAAAAAAAACTTTGAACTGACTGGCTCACTAATTATAGTCTCGCTTAAAATTAAATATGCACACATAAGAGCTAAACAATCTGGATAAAGGTAAAATACAATATACAAAGGATATTGTCCCTCTGCAAGTAAAATGGCGCTGTTCGGGATTATGCTTAAAAGTCTCTATTTACCATAACATTAACACATATTGAGATCACTGTCCCTGTAAGGGTTAGGCTATCACTGATTTAGTGTCCTTTTGCCATTATATATCCCTCATACAATAATTACTTCAAAGGTCTCAGTACTACAAATAGATAAAAATGTGCATAGTTAAATAAGATACAACGGCACACTCCAGCACACAATTAAGTAACAAAGTGAACCCTCATAAAACAAATCGTCAAGTCTAAAATCTAAATCTAATTTACTACGTTTCCAAAAAATCTACTCTAATATATAACACAGTTAAAAGGGTAACCCTGCTACTACGGCATATCCTATGACAAGGTCTTGGGTCCGCACTCTTTCCCAAAATTGAGTTCTCACACAAGTATTAATTATTTAAACATCTCCAAATAAAAAATTACTAGTAGGTGCCCGTCAAAATTCGACGGATACAATACATTAATAACAACTTGCTAAAATCGGCAACAAATAAAAACAAATTACATATGATCTTTGCCAGGGGGTGGAGCCTTAAAGATGCTGTATCTTCGTTGGGGCTTCATTCAAGAAATGTGGTTTTTAAAACTAATCCAAATAACCACATGCCATATGTCATATGTCAAAATCAGAGGTCGGGAAGTGATAGAAGAAGCCAGTGAGGTGGAGCCCTGATGTCTGGAAAAAATTATCCAAAGTTTTCTATTCTCCTAACAACCTGGTATCGTCCGGAAACAGATTTGAGGAGCCTTTTTCACAATCACCTGGAGTACTCTATTCTCCATAAAAATAACATGACAAAATTATAGAAAATGTTGGTGGGGGGGGTGTACACATCCAACGTTAGGGAATCATTCAAGACATGAATCTTTGTAAAAGAAATTCCAAAGAACCATCACAAATCAAAGTTGGATGTTGGGAAGTGATAGAATATGCCAGTGGGGCGGAGCCCTGAAGTCGGGAAAAGATTTTATGAAGTCTCTAAGTCCCCTAATAACCTGGCATGGTCCAGGAGCAGATTTGATGAGCCTTTTTTGCAATAACCTAGAGTACTCTATTTTCCTTAAGAATAACCATGTCAGGGTTCCCACTCAAATTCACGGGGTTTTCACGGTCTAAAAATTGTCAATTTCACGGTCGAAATAATACATAACCTATACCAGTCGTAAAACAACAACGCAGACACGGCACATCGATCAAATACTAGTTAAAACTTTCCCACATTCCAATTACGAAGTCACAGTAAATAACATAAAAGTGAAGCTTTAAAAAAAGAACTAAAGAACTCTATTAGAGTATCTTTGTTTTATTGTCGTCCTGAGTCATCGGTCTATCGGTTATCGGTTGCTGATGCTGGCGGTTTATACTTCGCTCAGTGCTGCCAATAATTTTTTCCCGAATTACCCTCGATTCTCGTCAAAATTACCCTCAAAATCTAAACTCCTGTATTTGAGTAAAGATTGCTGATGAAACAAAGGAAATGTCCTTGGAATTTGATAGGTTTGAGGGAGCCGCCAATAGATGTCACTGATGTATCATTAATGTTTTAAGTTTAGAATAAAGAATGAAAATAGAAGTTACACATGCCAGCCAGTTTTTGCCTCCGTTTTTCCATGCGAGATATAACGGATTTATCTCAGAATGTCTTTTGGTGCTTCAAATCACAGTATATAAATGACTAACAGCTGATGAAATTTAGTTTACAGCCATAAACACCACAAAACAGCTAATGCTATCTATCTTTCAGTCTATCAACTGCTAGGATTAGGTAGGCGGAGACAGGTGACAATAATCCCCATTTTCTATTTTCGTTATTTATTGTCTGGTTGAAGTTAAAACTTGCAGACATTACTGTAACTTAGCGGACTTCTTGTTGTCCTGGCACTCGTGGCTCTTCCATATTTTTAACATGGGACGATCACTCTACATGTAATCCTTACTCAAGCTTCATTTCTGTTATGGAGTTCATGAGTATTTGTCAGAGTAACGAAAATCGGAAGTGTCAATAAAGTAGAGAAATTTAGTAATTTAATCATAAATAAACAACATTGATTATAATAATAAGTACAAAATATAGAATAATATAAAATTTTATATTTTTAAAGGCTTTAGTAAAATTACCCCTTTTTACCTTCCAAGTTCCAAATTATCACCGACAAGGGTAATTACTCTCGAATTGGCAACGCTGACTACGCACTGTACACGGAATGTGCGAGTTACTGACGCAGTGACGCGACAGTTGTATAGTTACAGTAGCTGTCTACTGTCGCTCGTTTACACAGACTAATACAAAACAATAGGCAACTGACATACAGTAAAGAAGATGTATAAGCTGTCTTACACAAGTGCCAGTCAGCAGTCAGTTGACAGTGATAAAAACACCAGCAACTTAAGAACTGTCGCCCGAGTTACTTTGCACTGTGGAAACAGAAACCAGAACCAGGCCTAAATCATCTGCACAACTGCAATCAGCTAGTAGGCAGACGACGCGGTATTCACCATATTAACAACTTACTAAATAATTCTGTTGTACATTTCTCTATCTGAAAACAACTGTGATATTTTCTGAAAAGATTTTTTATGTTTTTCAAGTTTGATATGTTTTTAGGGTTTGACATCGAAATTCACGGCTTATTCCAGGTTTTTTCACGGTATACTAAATTCACGGCTTATTCAAGGTTTCACGGTTTTCACGGTTGGGTGGGGATCCTGTATTACAATGTTTTAGCGACTGGGGCGGAGTCCTAAGGTCGGGGTCATAAAAAACCTACGATACCCTAATGTTATGGATTAATGACAATTGGCTTAAATTACACAAAAAACTGAAAGAATAACATGACAATTTTGCCAGGTGGGCGTAGGCCTAAGGTTTGTGGGGGGACATGTCCAACATCGGGACATTATTCAAAACATGCAGGTTTGTAAAACAAATCAAAAGAACCATAACACGTCCAAATCGGACGTCAGGAAGTAATAGAAGAAGCCAGTTGGGCAGAGCCCTAAGGTCGCAAAAAAATGATTTGAAGACCTTTAGTCCCCTAACAACATATTATGGTCCGGGAGTAAATTGAATAGCACTTTTTGCAATAACCTGGAGTACACATATTTCTATAAGAATAACCGTGGCAATGTTTTAGCGACTGGGGCGGAGCCCTAAGGTCGGGGTCATAATAAACCTACCCAAATATTATAGATCTTTGACAGTTGGCTAAACTCACAAAAAAACAGGAAAAATAACACGATAATTTTGCCACGGGGGCGGAGCCCTAAGGTTTGTAGGGGGACGTATCAAACGTTGGGATATCATTCAAGACATACGGCATTATAAAACAAATCCAAAGAACCATCACACGTCCAAATTGAAAGTCGTGAAGTGATAAAAGAAGCCAGTGGGGTGGCCCTGAGGCTGCCAAAAAAATCATCCAAAGACCTTTAGTCCCCCAACAATGTGTTATCGTCCAGGGGCAGACTTGAAGAGACGTTTTCTAGCAATTTGGGAAAAACTTTTCTCCATAAGAATAACATGGCAGTTTTTGGTGCCACTGGGGCGCAGCCTTGAGGTTTAGGGGAAAAGCAAAAAAACACATATCTAAAATGTGTTGGTCCCCTACAACGCCGTTTTTGAAATCACTTGGGACACACACACCCACAACTACTTTATTAGTATAGATAGATAAGACACGAAAATAAATCAAAAGCTTGATGAGCTGATCAGCTGTCAAATGAAAATCACAGAGTCAGGATTATAATCAGCTGTTTGTTGTAAACAAAACATAATACAAATCCCACCAAAACGGTTTGTAACCATTTACATTTTGTTTCATTTAACAAACTTAAAAGGAGAAAATTATAATTCTGCCAATTTTGGTGAGTATCAGAATGTTTCAACTTCAAATTGGTATAAATCTTATGACCACACGTTACCTAGTTTTCTCAAACTATGGCCGAGTTCCTGGTAAACATTTCTGACATATGAATAACATGGGGAAATTTAAGTACTTTATACTTTATACCATTAAACAAACTTAAAGGGAGGAAATTATAATCCTAACAATTTTGGAGAGTATCGGAATGTTTACACTAAAAATTGGTACAAATTCCATGACCTCACGTTGCCTGGTTTTCTCAAACTATGGCCAAGTTCCTTCAAAAATTCTCCCATATGAATAACATGTAACAATTTTAGGACTTTGTAGTTTGTGTCATTTAACGAACTTAAAAGGAGAAATTGATAAATCTGACAATTTTGGGGAGTATCGGAATGGTTAAGCTGCAAATTGGTACAAACTCCATGACTACACGTTGCATGGTTTTCTCAAACTAAGGCCGAGTTCCTGGTCAAAATTTCTCCCACATGATTAACATGGAGAAATTTGAGGAAATTTAACGAACTTAAAGGAAGAAAATTATAAATCTATGACAATTTTGGGGAGTATTGGAATGTCTAAGCTTCAAATTAGAACGAATTCCATGACTTCACGTTGCCTGGTTTTCTCAAACTAAGGTCGAGTTCCTCAAAATCCTAGGTAAAAGTTCTCCCATACGATTAACATGGAGAAATTTTATGATTTTGTACTTCTTATCATTTAACGAACTTAAAGGGAGAAATTGATAAATCTGACAATTTTGGGGAACATTGGAATGCTCAAGCTTCAAATTGATACAAATTCCATGACCACACGTTGCCTGGTATTCCCAAACTAAGGCCGAGTTCCTTTACAAATATTCTCCCATTTAAATAACATGGAGCAATTTTCTAACTATCAATATTTTAAAAACTAATGCGTTATTTTTGAGTTTTACTTTTTGAGTTTTACAATTTTCTGTTAATCTGCAGTGTAAAACCTTTAAAATGACACATCAATTGACCAAATCGGTTGAAAAATAAATATGTAGTAGGCCGAAAAACAAAATTCCTTAGCTAATTAATATTTAAGATATACAACACTTATTTATTGAAAATTCCTTAATTATATTTATACAGTGCCAACTACATACAAAACGTATTCATTCAAAATTCCTTAATTACTTATACAGGGACCTAAACATGTTATTCTTTAATTACTTCACGTTTAAGTATTTAAACGCTTATTTTCCCTTACCATCTATTACGACTCTTTACTCAATATTTTACTTCATTTCATGCAAAACTTTATGTGAATGCTACAAATAGATTAACCATGTTTTATTACTCACGAGGGAGCTTGTACTGTTATTTCTGCTTTTCTTCACTTTAATTAAAATTTCGGGAAATGGAGCCTAACTTTCTATGTACCATTCTGAAGATGTTCCACATACCATGAGTCCCAAAATGGTCCTGCCAGGCTGCTCTGAGGGCTCTGGACTCTTGTGAGTTCAGGTCTAGGCTGGTGTGGGGTTGCTACAAAACAGTGTCTTGTGCTGGTAGACGCAACATGGTCACTCTTTAATTGTTGGGTGCCTGGCCACTCGGCGATTGTGGGTAATTAGGTGGCGGACAGGTTGGCTAATACGGCTGCCTCCCTGGCTCCCATGGGCCCCCCCTTTTTGTGGGATATCTCGTTCTTGTGCTTCGCAGGTGGGATTGGTGCTTGGGCTCGGGTTTGTCACAGAAGGAGATGGGTAAAGCTCCCTCTCCACAGGGTTAGCAAGCTGGCTCCAGGAACCATCCCAGCAGGTCACCAGGAAGCTCCTGGCTCTCAGCAGGCTGGACATTAGGCGAATCATAGGTATGATTACGGGCCATGGTCACCTAAGGAAACACCTCTCTCGGATGGGCATCTTCAATGGTGACCCTGCATGCAGGATATGTGGGCAGTACGAGGAGACTGCAGACCATCTGCTCTTTGATTGCGATGAGTTTAGGGAGGTAAGAGCTTCAACTCTGGGATCTATGGTCATGGGTGGATACCTGCCTCCTGAGGAGCTCGTCGATAGGATGATGCAGTTCATCAGGCTCTTGAACCTAGAGGAGTACTGAAACCTTCTCATTTCTTTTTCGGGGGTGCGCAATAAGCCCTTTGTGGCTGATGTAACTTGGGACCTATGTCCGCCCCTTCTGATGATGATGATGGTCCTGCCCCAAGACGTTCTCGGCCCTGGCTGTGGTGTCACTCTCTGGGGTCCTCCAGGGGCCGCTGTCTGCCGGGCTTGCTGATGGGGTGGTCCTCGCCTCTTCCCACGGGTGGTCTGCGGTGTTCTGGTCCGGAGTAGTGCCGAGGCCCTGGGTTAACCGAAGTTCAGGGTCGCTCGTCCCGCAGGGGTGACTCCGCTCCAATGTCTCGGGAGATCAGCGTCGGTGGCCTTCCATCTGCGTCCCCGTCCTGGACTCTCTCGGAAACTGGGCTGGGATGGTGACACCCTCTAGAGTTGGGGGATCTGTGTGCTCGTTTGAAGTGTGAATCTCGGTGACAGTCGTTGTGGAACTCTAAGGGTGGCTTGATACTCGTCCCCTAGTTGTCCCCACTCCTTTCCAAACATCCCCAAGAATGACTTCCTTCGATCCTCTTCATTCCTCCCTCTCTCTCTTCATATTTTCCCCCAGACTATGACCATCCCATATTCTATTAACCAATCAGGGTGACGATTAGCCACGCCTCTTCTCTTTGATTGGCTGATCATCTGTCAGCAGAATTATGTCATTTTTGAATGCTGATACTGCCGATTGGTAAGTACTTTGATTTCTAGGCATGCAACTTTTCCACAAAGTGTTTACCCTTCTATTCGATACATTGTGTTAATAGTTCCCATTGTCCATTTGATACTTTTGCTAGTGTAAGCTCCGCTCCCAGGCTCCCTTGTGTATCCCACGTGCGTTTAGCCACGTGCGGTTCTTTATAAATTACTAGTCCCACAAATCAATTTTAATTATATATTTTTAATAAGGTTTACAGACGTGAGTCACCAAAGTCTACCCTCACCCCCTAGCGGCCAGTTTTCTCAACTACAGACAGTCAGTGATGTGCCTAACTTTCGGTTGCCAAATCAGATTCGTAATTTAATAAACTGCAGAGCCATAAATCTTCATCGTGATTTCCAGCGTTCTATGAAGGCAAATATATGTAAAAGTCAACGATATTTCCTGACGAAATAAAGTCAATGAGTAACAAATAACAGAGGTAAGAGTGAACAGGGAAACAAGGATTTAGCTTATTTGGCAATTGTTGCATGACGTTGAAGTTGCAAACGTAAATACCTTTTCGTTCGCAGATAGGATTTCAACACAAAATTTTCGTTATTCAACGTATTTTTTGAAAAAATTTCAAAAAGGGAAGATTTTTAATTTTTTATAGAAATTCCTCGGAGTTATATTTTTACCTTAAAACACCAGGAGACAGGGGGGGTTTGTTTGATGTGTTTTTTTTATTTACTCCAGGTAAATTCGGTGACTTCGCAACCCTATCTTAACGATTACTTTCCAGTACTGATTACAACTGATACAAGTATTTTTTCGTCCTGGTTACAAATGCTGATTACTTTGTATCAATGGTTCATCTCTTGGATATGTAAGCCTATCAATAATTATGAATGTAAGGGACACGTCATAATGATGTCGCTTCAATTGTGTATACTGGCATCAGCTCTAATTACGAACACAGTTTTTTGTTTTGTATTCCCTAATGAGATATCCCCCCCTCTTGACAAAGGTCTATCTACGCCACTGATTCAGAACATCTGTGTTTTGTTTGCAGGAGTGATGTTAGGGAGGGTAGGGGAACCACTTGCGATGGGTGCGGGAGTGAAATGGATGATTTCATGAAATTTATTTATTTATTTTAGTCATCCCTTGAATTTAGAGATGACCACAACAAGTTTATACTACTGTAAATCTATAATATTTAAAGTTGGTTTCAATAATGTCTTACCACTTGGCTGTACCCATAGACTACTCGTTTTTGCATGCGACTTCTCGGTCTGGAAGACCTCTTTGAGATGATCACTTTACTTCTTCTTAAGATAATTAATTTTGCAATAATCTAAAAAAAATACAACAAATTAAATTCCAAAACATAAAATTCTTGTCATACACACTATTGAAAAATCGCTCATCAAGGCTACATACAATTTAAATCATCTGCATCATCACTGTTAACTTCGCTATTAGGATTAGGCAGTCGGACTGGTATCCTCAAGAGGGCGGGTTTTGGTGATAGTTTCACAGAAATTCAGTTTCACATAGTAAACTAATCTTTGATGGTCACTCACAACATATTTTTTAAAAAACACTGCACTGTTTTGAAAACTTTGCAATGTGAAATTTTTTACATCATTTGATGTAAGAAAATTGTGCCAAATTGATGACAAATCAGAGTATTTTTTGTGTAAGATAAAAACAATTTTACCCCCCATTACAAAAGTAAATACCCCTGTCGTAGCAAACCTGCATACTCAGCGAATTTCCAATGCATATATGTATCCTAATACCGAATAAAGTTAATCTTAATAAGTTTACAAATAAGCGATATATAACATTTTAATTATTATCCATAAGAATAAAATGGGAGCTGAGTACGCAGGTTTGCTGCAATATGGGACACAAAATATGTGTTTTTATGCAAATATGAATATAACCCAATTAGGTGAAGCCACATACCAATTTTTATTAATTTATGTTAATAAAAAAGGGATACATAATATATTTTACTTATTCTCCATAAGAATAATATGGGGGCTGAGTTCGCAAGTTTGCTGCTACAGGAACTATTTCGGTAAACTTTTTTTGTGCAAATAACAATATATCACAACCAGATGAAGCCATATACCAAGTTTGGTCGGAATACAGTCATAAATAAGTAAAATATAAAATGGTTCTTATCCTCCATAAGAATAACATTGGACAATGTACTGTGTTTAGCACTTTCAATATCTCTGGAGCCAATTGACGTAGTGCAATGATCAAAACACCAAATTGTGTGTTTTTTTTAAGTTGAATCCAATTATGAAAATTAAATTTGGACTTTTTCAAAGATTATATGTAAAAACTTTCAAAAAAACATTTTTAGGGTACAAAATCCCCCCAAAAAACCCCTTTGGATGGATGTACCAGAAAAATTTTGGATGGGTCGATCTGTTTGGTTTTCGAACTTAACGTCATAAATGTTGCTTTACACGTTTGTACCAAATTTCATCACAATCGGACAATTTTTACGAGAGGTATCGTGATCACGGACATATATATATATATATATATACAGTTTTGAACGAATGGTGTTTTTGGCATCTGGGGACCCCAAAACGAAAAGTTATCATGGCCCCGGGCCTAGGTCTTACCATGCCGACTACGGTAATAGCTTCTTCCCTACAAGGGCAGTTCCAGGACTGATTTTCGGGAGGGGCCATATTGCTGAAGGTTAAAGTTACTTTCGGTCTTAAGAGTCTGCAAGGATGTTGTTAATGAGCTCATTGAAAAATGCAATAATTACTACTGTAATTGATATTCAAATTTTATTGAGAGCAGAACCCAAAGTAAGGAGAAGCCCATTGGCCTACCCCGGGAATTATTTTATATTTTATGAAGCAAATATAAAACATCATAATATACTATTTTTAAAAATAGCATATTATTATTTATATGAATCGAATATAAAGTTTGCATGAGGCCTAAGCAGTAAGGAAATAAATAAAACTAAGAAGTTGTAATATTATAATGTTCATAATAATTGTAAACTGGATTCTTGAAAGAAAAAATATTGTTGAAGAAACAAGTTGTATTAATATAGCTTACAATAAAATAACTGTTAAACTGTAAGAACTGCCAAATTGTGTCTATACATCTTTATAAAACAAAGTCAAGTCGTCTGGCACCCTTTTTCGCAAATCTTTAAATGATTTGATCTGTGTTCACTTCAAGGGCTTGTGAACGAGAAGCAAGCAAAGACCCGTGAGCCGTGTTTCTCCCATTCTTGCCCTTACCCAAGTCTTAACTCTTCTTTAATGCTGAGAAGGTTAAGCCTAAAAACCATTTTACCAACCATTTCGCGCCTATACTGAAAATGGAGTACAGACTGGCAAGTGGCGGGAGGCGACCCTTTCGATGCAAGAACAAGGACTAGGCCTATGCGCATGCGCCAGAAATGAACGGCTTTTGTTCTTTTGTTTGTGTTCTACAATTAAAATAACGACTCAGTTAAAGTTCTAACTACTCACTCACTCACTAATCACTTCCTTAGAAGGCAAAGAAAGAGTGCTGGTACAGTAAGTGGTAAATAAAAATTGTTGTTTGAAGTTCAGAGATGCATAAAGATGGAAAATAACAAGTTTATTTGCCCTATCTGTGAAAAGAGGACAAGCTGTAAAAGCAATTTAAACAGTCACGTGACAAATTTCCTGGGAGGAGGAGGGTTAGTTTGTATTGTGTCGATGTACGAGCGTTCCGAAACCTTGTTTTATAGTCATGTGAAACCTGGTATGATAATTGCTGTGTGGTTTATGCCTTAACATTAATTGGATGAACGAAGTGAGTCCATATACTCAACAACAAATTTCATTCCAATTTGTTTGTGTTTTGGTCGCATAACTCAAGAACGCTTTAGTATATTATAGTTATAAATTTGGCACACGAATTCTTTGCTTTGTTTTTTAGGTCAAATTCGTTAACTGGCCTATCCACTTACACCGTTTCCGTATGGTGGCCCTTTGAAATTGGTAGAATAATATAACTCCTTTAATGTATGTCCGATTAAAAATCTGATTGAACCATCGGATTCCTCGCAAAACTTTACTTAAGAAAATATTTTAACCACCTTTTTACGACCCTCCGTTGTATCATCATTAATAATATAAATTCTGGTCCTTTATATAAATTTTGGTGTTGTCTGTCAAGTATCAGGAGAGCATATACTATTAGGTTCTTTATTAGGTTTATTTCACGAACGATGAGTTACATCATAAATAACAAAATTCATTTTTGCCAGTGTTTGTCTAAGTAGTTTAACGTAGGAAATTTTGTTTCCATTTCAGCGCGATTCGGTACAAATCTCTTTGTATTATTTAAATATTTTGTTCGGTTTTGCGCTTATTCATTTTACATATTCTCTTTGGCAGTCCTTTGAAATTGCTTACAGAATATGACTCTGTTACCGTTGACAACATTTTAATTGTGATCAAACATTGGAGTTATCGGTACTCTTATGCCACTCTGACATGTTATAACAAATTGTAATAGCAATGAATGTATTAACATTTGTAATCACATTTACATGGATTATATTGCAAGTAAAATAAGTATTGTAGGACATTATTTGTAAATCAAATCTTTGTTCATCCTCTTACATGAAGAATGAGCGTACACCTGCAGTTAATTTTACAATGTCCAGTGCATGTTGCAATGCTTGACAACTAATAAATATTTCTTGCTTATCAACAGATTATTGTTGCATGCAAAATGCTGTTTTGATGGTTTCTTTTCATATGAAATGATCGCTAGTTCATAAAAGTTGTATTAGTCCACTTAATTTCAGTTAGAAAAAGATATATTTTCCAAAATCTCGGGGGGGCCATGGCCCCCATGGCCCCTTCTCTGGAACCGCCCTTGCTTCCCTATAGGGGAAATTCGCTAAAAAAGGGGCAAATGGGTGTTATTTTATCAATTTAAATAAAGTAAGTTAATTTTCAATTCTTTTAAGAGTAAAAACTGTGAAAATACTGTTCCTAAACTGTAGTTTATCTTAATCCTACTTACCGACACTGTGAATATTATCATAACAACCACCAAAACGAGAAGTTTAGATTTGATATGGTCATCAGATATCCACTTAGCGGGCTCTGGATTTAATAATCCAATCTGCACGAGGGCGTTTTTGATACTGTGTTTAACTTGACTGATAAATGAAGGTGGTTTCTCAATCAGACCCGCAGACTCCAAATATCCTTTTATTGTCTTCTTACATGAACCCAGATAGCAAGTTCCTGAAAAAATTAGAAATTGAATTTTGTTAAATAAAAATATATAGGGCCAATCAATACAGTTTGACAAAGAAAATACCCTTGAAGGCTAAAATACAGTTAGGTTTTAAGAAGAAAGCTTTGAACACTACAGACACTTAAAATTGGTAGTTTTCAAAACACCATCCGCTGATTTCGGAGATCTGAGAGGTTCAGGGGGGGCAGGGGGGACAACTGCCCCGGGGCCGGAGCCAAACCTGTTGTGTTGTCTAAAATGTCCAAAAAAAAAGGTCACCAACTTGGATCCGGACGACCAGGCCTGCCCAGAGGCCCGTGAAAGCTAAGTACGGCCCTGGTAATGGAATGTAGCGCTATTCCAAAAGAAACATTTAAATAAGTCAGTTTGAGAACAGGCTTGTATTATTGCATGGAAAGAAAAAATTATGAATATTTTTTAAATCATCTGTGAAATGTAATAATAAGCCGGTAAGTGTTATAACTTAATCAATAATTTGATAATTTGTAATTGTTAAGTACTCTTATCAGTGGGGAATATAGATAATTATTTTTTTTTTTGGGGGGGGGGGGCAAGACCAATAATACGTTATTAGTAAATCAGTGTCACTCAATCTTTTATATTAGTTTTGGTGGCCAAATTCAGAGGGTAATTTCAGGACTTTAACCAACAGCCCTATTCACAATTTTTTCTGAAAAAGTTTGGATTATAAGCTTGTCTTTATTGACTGCAACTCACTTGTGCATAAAAATAAGCTTGGCAATAATACCAATGAATACAAACATTATAAGAACCACAAAGCTTATGGAGAATAGTCAGCCCGGTTGGTTGCCGCCAAAACAAGCTTAGCGTGGCAGCCGGCAACACTGCTGAAAAGGTCTACCCTTCACTGACTCATCAACCCTTGACACCATGCACTTTTAGTATTTCCTTCTCACTCTGGCTGGCCGCGCTGTCTGTCATGTCATTCTCTGTCTCACTCGCACCTACCGCACTAACAACAGTAGCACTCTCACTTCCATAACACCTGCCGCGCTAAGCTCGCCAAATTCAAATAAAACTGGGCTGAATCTTTAACAGTTGCGCTTGTTATAAGGTTTTTATTAATTTATAATACAATTATTCTACTTTGGTACATCAGAGATAATCAAACCAAACGGCAAACGTAAACAAACAATGGTTGCCGCTCAAATGTACATTACTGCTGGTGGAGGCGAGCGCCTCTGCGATTTCCTGTAGTTGAGATATCCGTGCATGTGCAGATCGCCTTTAGCTACAACCACTTGCCGCCAGCAGAGGCCCGAGATCACCAGCACCGGTGAAAACCAAGTAAACCGCTATCCCACGGAACCAATAATACAGATCTGTTCATAGGTTCTGTGCTGCTACTCGTTCACTATTGGCGATGTATAGCTATTTTCTCCCGCACGTTATGTTTATAATAATTCAGATTAGATGATTTTTTCCTAATTTTTTTTTTCATTTCGGGAACCCTTGACTCTTAGTATTCATTGTTAATTAACACAAATGGAAACTTAAATCTTCATTCTGTTTTGCCTACCCAGTGACACGTGTGTTTGAAGGAAACGGTATATCACGTAGCGGAAGTTTAAAGTAATAAATGACATACCTCACTATACAATATCTCAAAAGCAAATCATCCAATTATAATTCTGTTTTCACTAAAATATTATTTCTTAATCCTCTTTAATTTTATATGTCTCATGGGGTACTTCGCTATTTTAATTTGTTATGTTTGGGGTGTGGGGTTGAATGTGGACTCACTTTAAAATAAACAATTTTCCTCCAATGGGAACATATTTTTCCCGCTTAATGTACTACATTTATATCTCTTTAAGATTTTTTATGAGTACAGATGCAAGTTTAAAAAAAGGCCATATATGTGACAAATGGTAGAATACATATCTGTCTGGGAAATTTACCAGGCAATGTCATGTGTTTCTAATGATTACTAGAATCATCTGCAACTGATAAGTGATTGAATAATTTGTTTTGAAACTGTTGTAAAATGTTTATATAGTGCAAAACTATTACAGTGGAAGCTCTCTTAACCGACCTCGGATCAACTGCCCGTCGGATTAATCGACCGTCTTCCAAGACTAGACAAACTTCCGCCGCGGCAGCTGATGTCGCGATATTGTTCCGCAAATAACTTTCAGGTTACAACAGGTCATTTATGTTTTTCCGTAGAAAGTCAAATTCAGTCAGTTGCTCTCCATATGTTTACTATACTTCACAAGTTTGATCGTTTTTCACACTTTTTGTGACTGTGTCCGGTATTATTCGGTTTAACTGACCTTTTTCGTTATCCGACCATGGCCCGGTCCCGTAGGGGTCGGTTAAGAGAGCTTCTACTGTATACACACACCAAGAATTTATAAATTCAATATAAATCTTTAAGACTTTAATCCAAGGCCAGTAGTTAGGTTGACACATCAACCAGCAGTTCAACATAAATCAGTGAAGGTTCAAAGTTATAACCATCCGTTTAAGTGGAATAGTAGTATATGTTTATGTTTCATGACTATAGTATTGAGAGTGAGACTTTCCAGAACAATATCATGTATTATCAATGAAGCAATGAAAAACTTAGTACTAGTTATAGCAACAATAAGTTTCAACATACAGCAAAATAGCACAATATAAAATAAACATTTCATTCTTAAAATAATAAATTTTAAATGTTAATTAACATCAACTATTTTGAATACCAATTTGTTTATATAGGGGAAATGATTTATGCACAAACCAAAAGGAACAATGTGTGACTCCATACTTAAAAAACAGTGGTAAGAGCTATACACTAAAACCTCTAAAGACCAATACGATCTCAGGCAGTGCTGTTTATTAAAGTCTTGCTTTGCGTTGGTGCGGACAAAGGCTTGACAGTCCACTACTGGCTCTTTAACTATGAGTCAAGGCACTCTTAGCGGTTTTTAGTGTTCAACACTGCCTCAGCATACATTGAGACTGCTCCCCACTTCTCCTCGGATTTGGGCATAGCTACCATGATGGTTTATGGAGTGAAGTTTCTAATTGTTATAATCAGCATAAACCTCCACCCAGCATGCCCTCCACTTCTGAAGTAGCCATCATCCATCAGAAACTGACTCAAGAAGACTGGAATATTCCCTTAATCTTGCTGATCTTATGTTATGAGATTTGGAACTAGAGAAGTTGTCCCCCCCCAACAATTTGGAGAATATATTATTGTAAATAATGTATGAAAATACACAATACTCATAATCCCGATAATTTCTACCCCCCCCTCCCACCCAATCAAAATACTCAAATTACGCTTATGCCCTTGTCTCCATGGTCCCACCATGCTGTTACAGCTTTATGGTATTGACATGGGTCTATGACACAACAAGAACTGTGACGTTAGATATGTCCGGTAGTTGCAAGCGATAAGAATTCCAATAAGATTCTAGATTAACAACAAGAGATGCTGCCTGTACTTTTTGGCTGCTAGAATGCCAGCCTAGATTTCAGCACCGTATAGTAACTTGGGCTAGGCTGACACCATCACTCGTGTGTGTTTGCCTCTTTCAGGTGGACGGACCTCTGACATTCTTGAGTCCTTGTCTCATGCCAAGCGGATGTGCATATGAAATCCAACAGTCAAGAGTGACCCTTAATTAGGTTAGGTTAGGTTACTATTATTGCCATACACAACACAATTGTTTCTGAGGGTCCCATAATTTTATGCTGGATACTGGAAGTTGGCAGAACTGCTGATGTCATGTATGGAGTGGGAATGAGGGTGTGGCTCTCTGGTGTAATACTCGCGGCTGCAGGGTGGGGGGACAGCGCCAGTTCCCCGCTAAACATTTTTACTGCGCGAGGAAGGCGCTGCGGGAGGTCCTGACTGTTCCATTTCTATCGTCTCGTTAAGTTGCGCCGCTACTCCAGGCCAGTATAGCGTTAGATTTGCGCTGATGCCAAAGGGCTAATTTATGACATTCATTTCCGATCGGCTCATATTATGATCTGGTCTGGTGATTAATAAGAATGGCTCAAAAAATTAACATATAGAACATACCGCTAGAGGTTGTGAGTTGGTCAGTCCCCCTGGGCAATATGAATGCCAATTTCATAACTCTTGGTGGCTCATACATGGGTTCGATATTCTTAAATAAGTGAAATATAAATTTATATTAATTATCCATAAGAATAACATTGAACTAAATTTTTTACAGTTATAATATCGCTGAGCAAGGATTGATTAACGTAGAACAAACATTTTAATACCTTAATGATAGATTTGTTGTAGCCTAGCTACATTTTTAATAAAAACAAAAGTGAGTAGCTTAATAAAAGGTTAACTGTGTAAAAGCTAAACATAGCTATACTTATTCCCCATTAGATTAACATGGTAAATTTTGGAACCAACTTTTTTATTTTACCCCTACCCCCTCAACCATTAGGCTAATAATTTCAAATACCACATTATTGAATTATTTAAGCTATTTATTTATAAATGGCCAAATCCAAAATTGTGTTCATAAAATTGTAGGGTAAAAATTACAAAAAACTGATTTTTGGGAGATTTAAACCCTTTCCCAATAGTCAGACTTTTCTGATTTTAAACCTAAAAGTTATAATTTACCGGTAACACTTTTGTCCCATATTTAATCAAACATTTAATCGAACATGCAAAAAAGTTTTTGTGTTAATGGGCAGATAGATAATATACAGCTTGTTTCCGAACTCTCTATCGAAACTTCAAGAATATATTCCTGGGGTCAAAACAAACAAAATATGTGATATAATACATAGGGCCTATCTCGCTCCGTTATCCATTTTTTGTGTTTTTCAACCAGTACATGATACCTTTGAAACCATTTGAGGTGTTGACTTGAAACTTGGCACGTGTGTTATGCTTATTGAAGCTAATCTGGTATTGAAATTAACGTTTATAACTTTTACCTTCAGAATGGCGGACTTTTTATATTTTTAAAGCTTAACATCTTGGAAATGGCAATTTTTGAAAAATGTTCTTATACATAAAATAGTGATATTTTAAGCAAAAAATATTCTATAACGATATTATAGACCATTCAACCCATAGCTAAGAAATTTTAACTTACAATTTATTTGAGTAAAATAGTGCAAATTCTATGGAAATTAAAATAAATTACGTCTTTACTTCGAAAATTACAATTATTTTGCTATGGTTGGGTTCACTAATCTTCAAGTCAGTATACCTTAAGTGGTTTCTAAGATATGATGTAGGCCTAAGTTATTGGTTAAAAAACACACACAACAAATGAATAACAGAGCGAGATAGGCCCTATGTTAACATAATGTTTGTTGTTTGTTTTGACCTCAGAAACACTTGCCTGAAGTTTTGACAGAAAGTTGGAAAACACACTGAATATAACAATATAAATTTGAACGGGTTTTGCTGCCTGGGGACCTCATAACTTAAAGCTATCATTGCTTGGGGCTTAGGTTTCACCATGCCACTTACGGGAATAGCTTCTTAACTGAAGAGGAAATTTGCTTAAAAGTAAGACGGTTTCTTTCTATTCCGAGTTTACCTAAATTAGGCTATTCAATGCTTTCATGGGTTCTTATTAAAACTGACCAAGGCCTAGTATTCATAAACTGTCCAAAACAGTGCAATAGCCTACAAGGCTAGATTGAGTTTATAGTCCTAATAATTCTTTCTGAACTCAACCTTATTCCAAAATTCTTCACTATATGACTGTTAAGTTAATTAAGAAAAGTTATTGTGATCGGCTTAACTTCAACAAGACCAATTCCCTGAACACTCCATATAATAGGCCTAGGCTACCTAAGTTCCAACGTTTAATCTTTCAGAAAAATTTAAACTAGTGTCTCCATGGACATTTTTTTTAAACAGCAGCAGCATGGGACACAATTGCTTACCAGTAATTAAGTTGTAATCAATGAGCTGAAGAATAGGCCTAAGTTTTAGGCCTAGGATAGAAACAGTAGCCTCAATAAATTATCAAATCTACTTGATAATAGAAATATCCATCATATAAACAAACATAATGAAGACAGTTAGCAATACATTAATATTCTGTAGACATAAGTCAAACAAATTCTGCTCCTTTAATGTCTCAGAAATTACAGAATGCAATGAAGATAGTTGAGTGTAGTATTTATAATGTAATTATTATCAAATGGGCTATTTAAAAAAGGCTAGAATATTCTGCTTACCAATATCCATTGTTTTAGATTGTTTTAATAGAAAATTCTATTTAACAGAAGGAAATAACTGTACACTTTTCCGGTAGACAACTACGAACAAGCGACTTTTATTGTAGTTTCAACTGTTTTCTTCTTCTTCTACTCTTTGAGCAGTAACGGAAGGAAGTTCAATTTGTGAATCCAAAAGGTCTGCTTTATTTGTACCATGCAGCTCTAAAGCTACTCTGATGATTTGCGATTTGTTTCGCTTCCATTTCACTGATGGTTAGTATGGTTCAGAAACTTTTGTAGCTTATATTAACATAAGATTTGTTTAAAAGAAGATGTAAAAAACCTAAATTTTCAAAACAGTGCAATCAGAATAGTTTAATTTTCGCGTCAGATCAGCGAGAACAGAATACAAAAGAATGGACCACGGCTGGATTTAAGCAGAGGCTACATGGGTGCGTGCCTATGGGTCCACACCGTATACAAAAGCCTCGAACAATAAAAAAAAGGTTGCTGGGTTGCGCATATGGCCCTTCAGCTCCTAAATCCGGTAATGGAATGGACACGCCTGGTTTAGATGAGGCACTTTTTGCGGCTGTTGAGACAATTAAGGCCACGGCCGTAGACAGGCCATTTGTCTGGACTAAGCCCCGAGTAACACAACGGTTTGTGAAGACGCAGCGCTGAGAGAGGCAATAAATTTTAAATTACATGCTGCGCGGCGGTTTGTGGCACTATTGACAGTCGCGGATTTAGGGGGGGGGGCTATATGGGCTGTAGCCCAGGGCGGAAAATTTACAGGAAATTGATAAGCTGTTTACAAATGAAATGTTGAAACGGGGAACATTTTGACGAAAGCGGATGACAATGACGGTCTGCCGCCCTTTTAAAGGTAAAGGCAGTAATCAAAGACTATAATGTATTACGCTTGCAGGCCCTCAACTGCAGTTCCTCAAAACAATCATAATGTATTTGTCATTCATTTGTACTAGCGACAAGACGATTACGCTACAGAGAAAGGGCGGCAAGCCACGAACTACAGTTAATTCAACTTCTCCCCTCCGCTCATCAGGCATTGCGCCACTATGACTATGTCCAACTCACGGACTTCCAAGCTTATCCGTACATTCGCATAGCATTAAAATTATTTGTTACACAATATCAATAATGACTAAGGCACACGGCTGATAAATGCTGCAACAAATCGAATTTGAGATGACAATAAACAAATTTAGACTACAATGATATCTTCAATCTCAATAAGGTAAAACAAAGAAAGTTATTTCAGCCGTCGTATACTTACCATATCAAAGGCTACCACACATAATCGCTCATCCTGGAGGATATTGTTTTATCATCAAAACATCTGACCAAAGACAAATAAAGACATAATCTGTGAAGAGAGGATTTGATTGGTTGTTGCCATGGTAGTCAGAGCAGGGTCAAAATGGTGGTCAGAACGTAGGCTGCAGTTTTTTACTCCAGACGAGACCACTTTATTTATATATATTTTGGGTGGGTCGGGGTCAAAATCTCCCATTCCATTAAATGAAAAACTGTGATACTCGAAGTCTTTAAATTAATATCTTGTCGCATTTTAGGCGAATGGATGTTAAACTTAACTCCATAATCTTGAGACATATTTTAGATGTAATTATTTTATATTTTATCTCGGAGAAAAGTTATGATTTGAGTTAAATGAAAACACCATTGTAATATGGCTTTGGAAATAGTGTTGAAAATAAGCCGCATTGTACATCGAATGACACTGTCCCATCAACAAGTTAACACCACAACAGGACAAAATACCAAATATGACGGCACGCTTTTTGAAAGTTATTTTTCAGATAGTATAGTGACTCCTGTAGGTATTTTATTTTAATTAATTGGATCTACAACATCATGGAGGTGAAACTAGAAGTAGTGTTTGAAAAAAGTGTAGAGTTTTAAGAAGATTAGGCCTACATAAATTAATTTTATATTTTGATCGTCTAAAACAGATAAACAATTCTTAGTATACAAGTATAAATTACAAAATGACTGAAAAACTGTATTGAAAAGCGCCAATTCAGGATTAAAATAGTCAGAATTTTGAGGTTAATGGTCCGAATTACGAATTTAAGGCTGCAGTATCATCATATCTTATTTATAGGTTATTTATTTATGTATTATAATTTTCAGCAGTCAATGCGTTGGTGTAAAAGTCAACGATCAATGAAGCATAAGAAGAGATTTGTAGGCCTTATTTGTTGAAGAATTATCTTGTTATTAAAAGTAGCACAGCTTCACACTGCTTTTAACACCAACATTTGTCTCTATGGTTGATTGTCATTGAGTTTGAGTAGGCAATTTTGGATACTGTGTTAATATGAATCAAGTCAATTATACATTATTTTACTGTTTTTTTAAACTAAGAAATAACAGAAATGTCTTAAACTATTAATTCAGTAAATTCGTAGCTTTTTAGATTCTGTCACAAAATAACCAAACAAGATCTATAACATGTGGGTAAATATGGGCGGCGAAAAGGACAAAGATTTTAGTTGATGGGGGGGAGGGCGGCAGATTTCCTAATAGCCCTTAGGCGGCAATTGCTTAAATCCGCCACTGATCACATCAGTAAAAACTCACAATCACAATCATAGACCTTTACTTCACAGTTCAGGCCAGGCCTGCCAACCAGAGGCCTGGGTTTCTGTCTCATGCATACTAGAAACGATCATAATAAAATGATCCAAATAACAGATAAAATGGAATTCCCTTTATAGTGAACAACATGTAAAATATTTGAACGTGTAAGGTAAGGGTTGGGGGGTTGGTGATTGGGGATCCCCATGCTCTCACATGTATCCGTGCCTGTATTTAAAAAACTAACCGAAAACTCCTCAGACAAATTGAAATGTTTAGTACTTGTCCATCGGAATAGCAGCAAATCACCGGGTGTAAATTATTACCTCTCATGGCACCTCTCATGGTACTACTAACAGTTTTTGTACACCGGCTAGTACGGCCTAGTCCATGTCCAGTTGCGGACCGGAAAAATTACCTTAAAAAACCGGTCTCTTCACGGCCCAGGTTACAACGGCTTCAAAACGTGCCTCATCTACTCGACATGTTAGTTATATTCTATTGTATCTGTGCGCCAGGGCCCCAATTACCATCTACCGACCAAGTTAACGACATTTTTTATTTAGTATGCTTCCGGCCCTGCTGTTCGCTGGTTTTATTTGAAAATTGAACAATTCCGACTATACTATACGTAAATTAGGATTTCAACATCCTTATTACAATAGGAGCTTAAGTTAATATAAGCTACATCAATTTCAGAGTCATATTAACGCTCAGTGCCATGGAAGGAAAACTCGCTAATCACAACATTATCAGTGTATCAGAGTGTATAAACAAATTTGACATTATTGCTTAATAATGTTATTGTACGTAAAATGCCAAATATTTTAAGCCCTCCCTCATCATTCTAGCATAAATATTTACAGAGTTATTAAAGAAAATGTTATTTGTGTTAACATAGTATGTTGTCTTATGGGGATTTTACATTGGAAAAGACTGTTTTTCATATCTTGTTGTAGTTTTATCACCGCCAATACCCTTATACCAACTTGTTATCCTGACTATACCTCCTCCTAACCTTATAATGTACAACATTGCCATCCTAATAGTCAATTTAAATATAACCAGGAGGATCAGAACAGCCAAAAAATAGCATTTTTCAATTTTCCGAAAAAATGTTACAAGTGTTGTTTTAAACCCTTTTTTAGAATTTTTATAGTTTTTAATGTGGAAATTGACTTCCCTCACGTCAGCGTGCTGCGTGCGATCTCGTTTATGACTATCAGACCCTAAGGGAAGGTGACCTTTTGTGGCTGATTTTAGGGGGCAGCAAATGCTGTGATGTTAACATTTACCACATTCGCTACAAACGTGTTAAAACCCCATCTATACGCAGTCTATTGTTGCAGTCTATCTTGTTTGTTCGTATATGAGCTGATCGGTAGCGAATCTGTTACAAAAATAATAAATTGCATAGGCCTATATTTTTGACTAAGATCTAATCTGAAACGTTACAAACAAAACACAAATAAAAACTACAAGGACCTAACTAAAAAAGTACGACATTAAAACGGTGAAATAATAAAATAGATTATAATTTATAACTAATTATAATGTAGCTGGAACCCACATCTTCGTTCGCTTGGTTTTTTGTTGATTCCGGTTGTCCCTTTTTAATCAATGTAGGAATTATATTGTTGGCATTAAGAGAATACAAAAAAATCATATAAAATGAAAATGCTAAATAAGCTAAACTTTATAATGTTACATCTTATGATGGTATTACAAAATAAGTATATTACGTAATCTTGATGAAAAGAATTAGCATCACCCCAGTCGGGGTGACAAAATTTGAGTACCTTGTGACGTAAATTTGAACTTGTTATAAATTTCACAATATGCACCAATTTCTAATTCAAATTTCTATATGCACCAATCTTCTGGTATCTACAAAAGCAGCACCAAAATTTCCACACCAAATTTTTGAGTTTAATTTGCTCAAAAAAGAAGCGGTTGCAGTGTTGGTGATGTCAGACCATGGCAACACACCATTCACCAGAAAATTACTGTGAAAAAGCATATACGCGTGGAATATAGGAGATCCGCTATACCATGAAGAGCCTCGCGTTTGCCATGTCCACCGTTATAACCTGAGCCACCCTGTAGCCAATCGGCCAGTTATTTGTACCAACATGAAATGGATTATGTGGAGATTAAGTTTTGAAAACAATTCAAGCTTAAGCTTTATATTTTTTATCTTGGCACCAGGATTAATACTGACAGAGCACTCATTCTGCTCACAAAGCTTCCCTGCATAGCGCAGCAAAGAATCCCCATTCAACAAATAATTAATTTTTCTTCTGATACTGAACAGAACTCATCGACCAGAACCGGAGCGTGATCAGGCTGCTTGATGGCCATACCAACTAAAGAACCACGGTTTTCGTGATCTGATAGATTATATTTTGCATTTTTCTAAAATAGGCACAGTGACGGTTGACTTTTTACTCACAAGGCTCTTTTTTACATTTGCATTCTTAGATTGAATAGGACACTGTTTTTCTTGCCAAGATCCAGAAAAATTAACAATAACATTACAAGAGTGGGGTTCAGAAGCTTTACTGAGAATACTAAACTTGTTCTTACAAACTAAAGGATGGCCATTAGCAGGTTTTACAACTTTAGCTTTACAGTTCCTTATTTTTTTTTTTTGAACCCTCCAACAGAGGTCATTTACAAAGGTTGCCGGGGTGGGAGATTCGATAGGAATATTGTCGGGAACATTTGCAGTTGGGCTGTTAATTGGAGAAGGTTGTGAGGAGCATGGAGTGGAGTCAGTGTCCCTATGGATCAGGGGAGTTACAACCCCAGGGGAAATCTGCTAGCCAGCAGCCTAGCACTCACAATTACGTGAAGACCACACTCGTGGCCCGCAGTCTGCTGAGCCACACGGCCCTCTGTCAGGGTTACTTGTTACTTCCAGCCCCAAGCTAGCCAACAATGCAGCAGCATGCTGCCTTATTAAGCCTCCTCAGAGTCATAGTGGGTAGTGTGTTTCACAACAGAATCAAGCAACAACAGGCTCCAATGGGGCCCACCACAGTCAAAAGAATTATTCAAGCAGAAAAATACATAATGTTTTTCACTAAAATGAATGACATTTAATATACAATCAACCTGGTCTTTTTTCTCTACATTAAGCAACATAGTCATGGAAGGCCCTACGAACAAGACATCTTTACAAAGGTTGGTCATCTAGTAATTTAATAAACTGAAATGTGCTGCAAGTAAGCCATCAGATAGCCATTTTTTTTTTTATCAACAGAAACTTCTGTCTCTAATGTTTTTGGCCACCTCCAAAGTTTGTGCTTCTCTTACAAACCAACAAAGTTATTTCACAAGACCTTTTTAATTTAGTCTACTAATCTCGACAATTAACTTTCGGTTAGTATCTTGTACACTATCATACTCACTAAGGATACGGTTATGCTCAGATTGAAACTTTCTTACAATAACTAAGTTAGCATTACTTGCCTTAACTAATAAACTTTCAGACAAATCTTTAACCTTATTTTCTAAAGAGTACTTTTCACCTACAAGGCAGTCACATGTAACAAAAGAGATCACTGAGTTCAATCCTGTGAGAATTCTTAGCAGACTCCCAATGAGAGTAAAGTTCTGTTAGTTCAGTCTCGGCGTCATTTAGTTTAGAGCGGGCGGGCTTCAACTGACTCACCACAAACTGCGTTGAATTGAAATACCACATCACTAGCAGAATTGACAAAGTCCTGGCAATTAATGATTTCACAATTTGCCAAATATGTACTAAGTTGAAGCTAAAGCCAGAAAGAAGTAGTTCATGTTCTTCAGAAAAATGTGTAGGTACATCCAAATAAACAATTATCTAGACTCTCCATCATACCAATGTGGAAAAATGAGAAAATAGTAAAATAGGATACTAGTCAAATAATACAACAGAATCAACAGGTAAATTATGAATATTTCTTAATTGGTGAAGCAACCACCTCTGAACCACATCATATAGACTGACCCGAAAATTTTCACTTCTAAAAATGTATTTTACAACAAGTGTTACTAATAAGTGCTGGCGTGTAGATAAAGTGAACGCCGGCAGGTCATGACTGCAAGCAAAACTCTAGCGTGTGTCAGAATTGCGTCATAACGAATGCAGGCGTTCCGATTACAGGCGGCAGCGATCGGTCGGCAACGGGCACTCGTATAGGGAACTTTACCCCGCGGCTTCCAGCCCCTTCGGTTTGTGCCTTTGTGCGTGACCACAGGTGCGCGAAGGTTGTAAACACGCTGCCGCAACGTGTTATCAGTCCCACAGCAGAGGTTATGACACAGTGTCCAAGCAATACAATACTACTTACAACGTCGATGATCACATCAGTAAATAAACGGTATCAGGAAACTGACACATACTTTCTCCCTATTAGCCCAATTTTAATGAATAAATTACTTTTTATTTACTAAATATAGAATACAAAGCACGGTCGAATGTACAGAAAATCTTGTAAACAAGTCTTTTTTAAAAAACATCCACCCAAATCCCTGCTTTGGAGGCACTACAGAATCCATTGCTACACTCGTGGTTTTAAGAGGGGAAATGCCCCCTATTCCCCCCCAGGGTTATTAAGGGGCAACATATTTCGAATTTCCTCTGTTGGTCACTGCTAACTTGACAAGCATATCAAGTTTGAATGAAATTGATCTGTAAATAAGAGAGAAACAGTAATTTTTGTATTCCCAATAAGAATAACATTGGACAACGTACTGCGTTTACCGCAAAATGAAAATTTCAATTTTCTCCGCAACCAGCAATCGTAGAATAGTAATTCAAAATACTAAATTATTTAGTGTTTTGAGCTCTTTTTAATGGTTAATAGTAATTTTTTTATATTTATGTCTTTTTATGAAAAATCCAAAAAACTGAATTTTTGATGTTTTAAGTCCTGTAATTTCTGAACCCGAATTTTTACAGGAATGCGGGTGGTGTCATTTTGTTGGAAAACTAATGTTCTACAAACGACTAAAGTTTAATCAAAATCGTTATAGCCGTTTTTGAGAAATGTGGATTTTTCATGTTTTTTGGCGGTTTTTGGGGGATAATTACCCTTAAAAATCAAAAATTGAAAAAAATGAAAAAAACACCTGGAGATATCGTGGATTAGTACCTACATACCAAATTTCATCAAAATCGGCCCATTGGTTAGGGCTCTAGCTCTGTACACACACACACACACACACACACACACACACACACACACACACACACACACACACGGACACACGCGCACACACACACACACACACACACACACACACACACACACACAGACACAGACAGACATCACGTAAAAACCACTTTTTTGGGTTCAGGGAGCACCAAAACGAATATTTCCACTAACAACTCAAATTCGAAAATTTTGACGAAAACAATACTTTCTCCATATACTATGTATAGAGGGAGAAAGTAAAACTCACAATCACAATCACAGAGCTCTACTTCGCAGTTCAGGCCAGGCCTGATAAACCTAAGGCCGGGTTTTTTGTCTCATGCATACTAAAAACGATCATAATAAAATGGTCCAAATAACTGATAAAATGGAATTCCCTTTATAGTGAACAACAGGCAAAATATTTGAACGTGTAAGGTAAGGGTTGGGGGTTGGGGATTAGGGGATCCCAATGCTCTCGCATGTATCCGTGCCTGTATTTAAAAAACTAACCGAAATCTCCTCAGACAAATTGAAATGTTTAGCACTTGTCCATCGGAATAGCAGCAAATCACCGCGTGTAAATTATTACCTCTCACGGCACCGCCGGCGCCGGCGGCGCCACTACTAACAGTTTTTGTACACCGGCTAGTATGGCCTAGTCCATGTCCAGTTGCGGACCGGAAAAATTACCTTAAAAAACCGGTCTCTTTACGGCCCAGGTCACAACGACTTCAAAACGTGCCTGATCTACTCTACGTGTCAATTATATTCTATTGTATCTGTGCGCCAGGGCCCCATTTACCATCTACCGACCAAGTTAACGACCTTTTTTATTTAGTATGCTTCCGGCCCTGCTATTCGCTGGTTTTATTTGAAAATTGAACTATTCCGACTATACTATACATAAATTAGGATTTCAACATCCTTTTTACAATACGAGCTTAAGTTAATATAAGCTACATCAATTTCAGAGTCATATTAACGCTCAGTGCCGTGGAAGTAAAACTCGCTAATTACAACATTATCAGTGTATCAGCATGGTTGCATGGTACAAAAAAAAGCTGACCGTTCGTTAGGCCTAGCGAGAAAAAAATCAGCAATTAAGTCCTCACTCACCAGTAAAACTTCCTTCCTCTACTACTCCATTAGTGGAAAAAAACCGTTTGCCCTTTGATTCTCAAACAACATTTGAAAACGTCTAACATAAGTCAAGTGTTTGTGTTTGTTTTATCCAATTTTTGCCGCGCTAAACTTACTATGAATATAATATACGGTAAGCTGAATACTGTAGCTTATTGCCGTCCAAGTATCCATAGCTAATAATTACATTTTAAACGCTAAGATTACTCTCTCAATTGCATTCCACCATTTCTGAAATATTAGATAAACAGAACTTGCATGATTTCTTCCTGCTAACTAGTATTGAACTGTTATCTGTCTTCATTATGTTTATTTATATGATGGATATTTGTATTACAAAATATATAACATTTTGATTCAGTCAGGCTACTATTCCTAGCCTAGGCCCACAACTTGGGCCTCTTTGTCAGTCTGTAGGTTACAACCTAAGCAATTGTGTCCCAGTTGAATCGAACCGTAATTGGTAACTAACGGTTTTAGAGGCACTAATTTATATTTTCTAAAAAATCCAAAGTTAGTCTAGGTATAAATATATTATGGACTCTTAATAGAGTTGGTCCTGTTAAATATAAGCCTACCGTTATCAGTATATCTAACTTTCCCAATTTAATTTTTAGTCATAACTTAATGAAGTATTTTTGAATGAGGTTGAGTTTAGAAATATTGATTAATGCATTCACTGCATTAATTGTGTGTATTCAGGATAATCACATTTGTTTCCTTGTTAGGCAACCGCCGTACTAAATCAGGCGCGCCGCACTGAACATGTTAAAATACTATTAACTCAGTCAAGCCTAGTAGGCTATTGCACTTTTTTAGACGGTTGATGAATACTAGACATAAACCTAGGTCAATTTTTATAGGAACTCATACAAATATTTAATAGCCTAGTGTAGGTAAGCTCGATCAGAAGACAGAATTCATCTTACTTTTAAGCAAATGTTTTCTTTAGGGATGAAGCTATTCTTGTAGGTGGCATGGTAAACCCTAAGCCCTACGTGATGTTTACTGTTTGTTAAGTTACAAAGATTCGTTTCTGGTCAATTTTTTCAAAGGTCTTGCGCCTTGCGCCTAGGTTCACGAGAGACGCATGGTGATGCATGTAACACTACATGCTTCATAATTCGTTGAATGAGTAGGTGCAAGTAGATGCATGTGTTCCCCGAGACCAATGGAGAGTATATTCCAACACTCGTGCCTCACTAGTAGTTGATAGCGGATTTCTACGATTTTAGTTTCATATTCCTTCAGAGGTTTGGTCTTTCTGTTTACATGAGTTAAGTACGCACATATTTCGGAGCAAGTTAACACTGTATCCATCTTTGTCCAAATAATAACTTATTTTCCAAGTCGCTCTAGCAGAATTCTCAAACAGAATGCAATTGGCGCATAGCTAGTGGAAACACAGAGGCAAAGCGCATATGGGGCAAGTCGCAAGACGCAATTTGCAAAAGATGCAAGAGTCATGCATCATTGAATGCAATATTGCACGAATTAGTGGCATGAAAACAAATCTTAATCACCCAGGTGACAAAAACCCCTCTATTTAAAATGTATTTTGATATAGGCGTGTTTCCGAACTTTCTACTGAAATTTAAAGAATGTGTTCCTGAACTTAAAACAAACAAAAAATTTTATGTAATCTGAATAGGACCTTCTACCTATTTAACTGATTTTCTTGTAGATAATATTGTGTTGTGGTTTTCAAACTCATCGAAACCCATTGTAGGGCCTATATTGCATCATTACCTGTCTATATCTAACAAAGTGTTTTTAACTTAGCACGTGTAGCCAACTATACATTTGTAAGGCTAATTTGGTATTTAATTTTATGCTTTCAATACGGCGGCCATTAAAAATATTCAAAGCTTAGTAAATTCAAAACAGCAATTTTTTAATATTTATCCAGGCATCAAAAAACATGTGAAATTTTGAGCAAAAAATGACTGAATAAAGATACTCAACCCATAGCTGATGAGTAACTGTAATTTTTTGAAATAAAGATGTGGTAATTTCTGGTACCTAATTTACAGGAATTTGTATGATTTTACTCATAAAGATTGTTTTTGCTTAGCTATGGGTTAAGTGATCTTTAAAATCGTTAAATATAATCTTTTTGGCTTAAAATTTTACATTTTGTTTATGTCTAGACACATTTTACCAAGGATTATCTAACTTAGCTTTGAAAAATGTAAAAGTCTGCCTTTTTGAATTAGTAAAGGGTATAGAAGCATTAAATTCAATAGCAATTTAGCCTTGTAGAAGTAGAGCCAAGTTTCAATTTAGTACCTCATCAATGTGGTTTCTAAGCTATGTTGTAGTGATTAGTGATTGAAAAATTCAAACAGACAAGTAACGAAGTAAGATAGGCCCTATGTTTATATTCAATTTTTTGTTTGTTTTGTCCCCAAAAATAAGTTCCTGAAGTTTCAGTTGAGAGGTCGGAAACACCCTTTGATGGATCTATCTTTCCATTATTAATACAATAACTATAAAAAATTCTTATTTTAATTAAATTTTGCACTTAGACATAGAAAAGTGAAATTATAGTTTTTAGGGTCCAAATTCAGAATTGTATCAGACCCTAAGAAGGGGGTTTAAATTGATTAAAAATTAGCTTTTTATTTTTTAGCATAGATTTTTGAGAACACCATTTTTTATTTGGCCATTTTAAGTATGGTAACTTGAAAAAAATAGTAGGCTGGTTTGAATTAGGGTATTAAGTTTAACGTAGGTTAAGTGAATATTGAGAAAATAAATAAGTGTATTAAATAATTTAACAAGTTAATTTTACAGGGAATAAGTGTATGTTTAGCTTTTACATAGTTAAGTTTGTATTAAATAGGTAAACCTAACTTTTGTTTTTATTAATACAGCTCTAAAAAGCCATCGTTAACTTATTGAATTAAAATGTGTGTTCTATGTCAATCAATCCTTGCTAAAATATTCAAACTGATGCTAAACACAGAATACTATATTTTTCTTATGGAGAAATTTAGAAAAATTTATAATTAGTTTCTTAGTGAATTTTCTATAGAAAAGTGAACTATTAGCATGACCCGCACGGTGAAACTTAAGCCCGGGACCACCTTAGAAGTTCCTAACGTGACCCCCTGAACACGTTTTGGGGGATTGCTAAAAACTTTATATTTATAAATAAATATATATATGTGTGTGTGTGTGTGTGTGTGTGTGTGTGTGTGTGTGTGTCTGTGTGTGTGTGTGTGTGTGTGCTTGCACTCTAGCAGTCGCAATTTTTGTCCGATTTACTTGAAATTTGGTAGGAACCTTTCCTTCTGTAAACGGTTGGGCAAAACAATCGGACAGCTTTTTGGAGGGTTTACATTTTTTAATTTTGAGTTTTTGGGCCCAAAACGGTCAGAAAAGCCCTGAATTTGACATTATTGCATATTAAGTTATTGTAGTAAAATGACAAAGATTTTAAGCCCTCCCTCATCATTCCAGCACAAATATTTACCGAGTTATTAAAGAAAATGTTAATTGTGTTAACACAATATGTTATTTTAGGGGATTTTACATTGGAAAAGACCGTTTTTCATATCTTGTTGTAGTTTTATCTCCCCCAATACCCTTATACCAACTTGTTATCCTGACTATACCTCCTCCTAACCTTATAATGTACAACATTGCCATCCTAATAGTCAATTTAAATATAACCAGGAGCTTCAGAACAGCCAAAAAATAGCATTTTTCAATTTTCCGAAAAAAAAGTTACAAGTGTTGTTTTAAACCTTTTTTTAGAATTTTGTATAGGTTTTAATGCGGAAATTAACCTCCCTCACGTCAGTGTGCTGCGTGCGATCTCGTTTATGACTATCAGACCGTAAGGGTAGGTGACCTTTTGCGGCAGATTTTAGGGGGCGGCAAATGCTGTGATGTTAACATTTACCACGTTCGCTACAAACGTGTTAAAAACCCCATCTATACTCAGTCTATTGTTGCAGTCTGTCATGTTTGTTCGTATATGAGCTGATCGGTAGCGAATGTGTTAAAAAATAATAAATTGCATAGGCCTATATTTTTGACTAAGATCTAATCTGAAAACGTTACAAACAAAACACAAATTAAAACTACAAGGACCTAACTAAAAAAGTACGACATTAAAACGGTGAAATAATAAAATACATTATAATTTATAACTAATTATACTGTAGCTGGAACCCACATCTTCGTTCGCTTGGTTTTTTGTTAATTCTGGTTGTTCCTTTTTAATTAATGTAGTAATTATATTGTTGGCATTAAGAGAATACGAAAAAATCATATAAAATGAAAATGCTAAATAAGCTATACTTTATTAATATTACATCTTATGATGGTATTACAAAATAATTATATTACGTAATCTTGATGAAAAGAATTAGCATCAACCCGGTCGAGGTGACAAAATTTGAGTACCTTGTGACGTAAATTTGAACTTGTTATAAATTTCACAATGTCTTCAAACATCGACATCTAGTTAGCTTGTGATATTTTTTTCTGAACTACAATGTTTGATTGCCACTGATATTTTTCAGGCAAATGTTCAGTGTGTTCGTGGAAGAGGACAGTAAAAGATTACCTAGAAGCAAAAGGACTAATTGAGAAGCCAACCCCCCTCCTCCAGTGCATTAAAGACAACATCAAGCAAGCTCTTACTATGAGTGGGCTTGTCACCCCTGAGCAACCAATGTGGCCTTCCGCTATTCAAGACATGGCCCCACAATTGCTGATGATATTTGCAGTTATGATGATTCTCTTCACTCTGACAGTAAGTTGAGTTAACGTAAAATGCAGTTTAATAAATGTATATTCACCTTTTTTACTCATAAAGTTATAAATCTTTAACTTAACTTCATTTAGATTTAATTTAAATGAAAATGTTTAACTTTTACATTTAAATGAGTGATAATGTATCAACATTTTATCCAGCCGAAATTTGTGCCAACAACTCTTTGCCTACAGACTCTGCCAACAGATTCTTTTGTTTAAATCAATGACTGTGGCACTATTTATTGTACCACATGAGCAAACAATTGAGTAAAGATTTATGAATACGACTACAACTATTTATAGGCTTGTCATTTCAGAACACATTTTTACATGCATTGTTACTACAATCTTAAACTTTTGTTGCCAGTCACCTAAATCCTTATTAGACCCACAGTTCTAGTGTATGAACTAAAGCCAAAGTTTATGGGGCTTGTGGTTTCTATGGTCACTTTAGGAAGGGCTGTAAACTGGAGAAAGAAGCTTCTCTTTTTGTGTGTACAATTTTTAAAGAGAATAAACTAATGTATCAACACCACAATACATTACACAATATATGTACATGTTATTTTTTCAGGTTTTTCCACACATAGTTTTTCTTGAAATAATATTTGAGTTTAAAAACAGAGGTTGGCAGCCTCTTTTTGCCTTACTTTGCCCTGTCTGTACATATCCAGCACAGCAAGGAGTGAGCCATTATAGTTTGCACCATTGGATCAGCTTAAAAAACAACAACACACAATCTGTTACTGAGATATTTTAAGTGATAAACACATTATGTTGTCCAATGTTATTCTTATGGAGGATCAATTTATCTCACTTATTTATGAATGTATACTGATAAAACTTGGAATATTGCTTCATCTGGTTGTGGCCTATTAATATTTGTACAAAAACCAATTTGTATGTGGTCCGCGTAGCAGCATACCTCTGTACTCAGCTCTTATGTTATTCTCATGGAAAATAAGTAAAGTGTGATATCTCCCTTATTTATGAATATAAATTAATAAAACTTGGTATGTAGCTTCACATGCTTGATTTATATTGATATTTGCATAAAAACATATTTTTGTCCTTCTTGTTGCAGCAAACCTGTGTACTCAGCCATTTTGGGACGGAATTATATCCTCGAAACGGTTATCCCTCTCGAAGCGGTGCTGTAGTCTTTTGTGGCCCTGATTATGCTATGCGGTCGTCATTTACGGCCAATATCACATGGTCCGGTCGCCTGTTTTGGCGGATAGTGGTGCTATCGTCATTTATGGCTGAAGGCACACGTTGCAATCATCAATTTGCTATCACGTGGTTCGGTTATCTATTATTTTGATGATGCATGGTCCGGTCGTCTTTTACGGTCTACATTACGTGGTGCGAGTGTCAATTATGGCCGATGTTACACGATCAGGCTGTCATTTACGATGGAACTGGAACCAAGAGATATAGGAACCTTTAGATCAGACAATATATGCATTAAGGAGACACCAGCGGTGCCCCTGAGGTTATAGCCAACCACATATTGGTTGGAAAGAGCTGAAGCTTGATGTTGACAAGAGACAAAGATACCTGAAGCATCCACAAAATTAAGCTACTGGTTAATTGAGTCTTTTCGACACACTAATCCCTTCAATAGTTTGGGGGGCCAAATCAACTCAAACCTATAGGCGCCACACCTCTTAATCAGGCCCTGGGTGGGGGGTTGCTGCTTATGTGAAATCTCAATATAATTCCGTCATACTTTTCTCCTGTGACACTGGCCATAGCTCGATCAGAAGACATCTTCCTTGATGTGACAGTTGATGGAACTCACGTGCTTATAGAATTATGTTACAGACCTCCATATATTAAGTGCCTAACTGAATTTGAAGCTTCTTTTTGGCTTAATGCCTAGATACACTCATGTTATTATTTCAGGCGATACTGACTTACAGGGACAGACTAAAACTTAATGTTAACAAAATCAAAACTACATAATCACTGGATTTAATAGATTAATGACTGATATTTATCTAAACACTATACCAGAAACTGAAATTAAATTATGCACCACTGGAATACTGTGTTAAATAAAAAATCTTGTAATACTAATAGACAATTAAGGTGGACAGATCATGTCAATCAAATATTTGCAGAAGGGTATTTGCAGGGATTCATAGCTTAAAGAAATTTTCTTTATATTTACCATTTAATATTAAAATTAATTTAGTTAAAAATCTTTTTATTTCTCTTCTTTGGTTATTGTGCTATTGTTTATATTGAATCAACTTTAGAACTCTCAAATACAATGGGCTAAAAATTACCGTGTCAGATTCATTTTAAATTTGAGGTGGCATGATCACATCACTAATTATTATGAAGCATTATTACAATCACAACTCAAAGAACGTAAAAATGATCACCATTTAAGTTATGCTCTATAATATAATGAAATATAAACAGGCCTAGCGATTTGGCTAGTAAGATTTTATTTATTGGAAATGCTAGCATGAGAAATACTCGCTATGGTGCATATTTGATTAACGTTCCTGAACATCAATCAACTTTGTATAGCAAATTGTTTATAGTTACTGTATCAAGATTATGGAGTTCATTACCAAATAATGTTTTTATCATAGAGATATTCGTGCTTGTTTTGGGGCATAGGCTAAATTATTAGAAAACATGATCAAACTGTAGTTAAAACATAAAATATTGAAATGTATGTACATTTGTAAAGATTCAATGAAGTAATTTTACTGTACTAAAAAGTTGTAAATAATTAGAAAAAATAAATTTTAATCATCAGATTTATTATTTGATTTTAAGCATGAAATCTAAAAACTATCTTCTGGGGAAGGACCCCACCCCCAGATTCCTTTGGCATCCTCTTTACTCCACGCTTTTGATTAATAATGACACTGTCGGATATCCGTCCGACTTTGACTGTTCTTAATAGTGAAGTTAATAGGTGATAATGCAGATGATTTACATTTTATGTTGCCTTAATGAGTGATTTTTAAATTGAGTTTCTAGAATGTAATCTTATAGTATTTAATTTGTTGTTTTATTTAAGGTAATCACAAAATTGATCATCCGTAGAAGAAACAGGAAGATATTATTGAATCTGAGGGGTCTCATACAGGAGATGGACAATGAACAGAGTGATGTGGTAAGACATTTTTAAATCAGTCTTATCTTAAATATTGTAGATATGTAATAATACAAACTTGTCAGAGGCTAGGCCTGTGATCATCTCTAGATTCAGGCAATGACTAAAAGAAACAGGGGCGGCCCGTCAGATTTGCAGTGCAAAGACCATACTTGCCGCCCCCCTCCATAACAACTAAAACCTCCCCCCCTTCCGTAGCTCTGAAATAAGTCTGACGTACGCGCCTCGCTCCCTCGCTTGTTGTTGCGTTTGTGTTGTTTCTGGTTCGGTCCGATACTGATCACCTGAAATGACAAGCTATGGAGCACATTCAGATCAGAGACTTGAGTAATTCAAAATCTTGATTTCATATAGTATCGTCATGGAAATGCTGAGTCACGATAGCTTTGAAATCATACAGCAGTCATATCTGCATGGCTGTTCTGAAAATCCTATAATTAAAAAAGGGAAACAACTAAGCAAATTAACTAATTTAAGTAACTTTAAATTTAATTTAGTAAGGCCGAGTATACACTCTATGTGTGACTTGTCGTGCATTTATTTATGTGTTGCTATGACTACTATATATTGGCCAGGATGATCTCAAGGAGCGGCGCACGGCACGGCGCGTAACGGTAAGCTACCTGCTACGATCACACGGCTCCCTCACACTGACGCAGGGGATTATTCTTTGACTTCTGCGTATCAACAAACAATTATGTGTTTGTTTAAGAACAATAACGAGTTCGCACGCAGCGCGCTGACGTGAGGGAAGTGAATTTCCGCATTAACATCTTTAAAAAATCTAATAAAGGGTTTAAAACAACACTGATAACATTTTTTTTGAAAATTGAAAAATGTAATTTATTGGCTGTTCTGATGCTTCTGGTTAAATTTAAATTGACTATTAGGATGGCAATTTTGTACATTATAAGGTTAGGAGGAGGTATAGTCAGGATAACAAGTTGGTAAAGGGGTATTGGGGGGATAAACTACATCACTATATGAAAACAGCCTTTTCCAGTGTAAAATCCCCATAAGACAACGCACACACACACACACACACACACACACACACACACACACACACACACATGTGTGTATATATATATATATATATATATACACACATATAAAACACCCCAAAAACCAATACCCCAACTTTTTTGTAGGTATGTGTTAGCGACACCCCAAAAACGTGTTCAGGGGGTCATGTTAGGAACTTCTATGGTGGTCCCGAGCTTAAGTTTCACCATGCTAATAGTTCACTTTTCCATAGGAAATTCACTAATAATGAAAACAAACCTCAAAACTGAGAAGGAAGGGAGGAAGTACAAACTGATAACAGTACACCTGTTCTGAACGTGGGAAAAAGATTTCTTCCGGGGGAACCAAAAAAATCATCAAAACCGACCAAGATTCTGTCGGTTCCGGGAATTCATTAGGCTGAAGTTTGCAATCAAAAACAGCAAAGTTTGCTGTTAAAGTTATTTTAGTTTTTGACAAAACTAATGTTTTTTAAATATAGATTTCTGATTATTGTTTCTAATGTGTAACACGTTTTTCAGTTATACAAACTCTATCTTCGAGTATTTGGTCTTTAAGTTTTTTTTAGCTATAAAGGTTAATTTTGTTCTGATATATTGAATCTTATCTTCTAAAAGTGTTTTGATCACCTAAGTTTAATTCCAGTTACTTTAAAAACTGAAGTTGGCTGTAAACATGTTTTTTTCGTTAATACAAATGAAACTCATTTAAGGTACTGCCTTTTTGGAAGAAATACAGATGTTAATCAATTGACCACGACGAAAGCGCAACTAATCTGTAATGACGAGAAGTATTTTTAATTCTCAACATTGTCCACTCCATCTCCAATGCCTCGAAATGACTCAGTTAACAAATAAGAACTTGATTGAAATTATACTAAACAGAGACGGATCTATTAACTATATTTTTCAAAGTAAGGACCTTACAAGTACCGATCGAAGGGGGCGCCAAAATCTGAGGGGGCGTATCATATTTTCCCCTCTTATTAAATGTAATAGCAATATAAAACTCAAATCATTTTAACTTCAATTAAAAATGAAATGCCGACTCAATACTCTCCAATCCCCAAACCATATATTTCCTCATCTAGGAAGTAGTTTAAAATAATCGAAGATGGCGGATTAAATTAATTAGTTGAATCGTGTAACTTGATATTTTAACATTTCAATTTTCTTTCATCGTATTGCGAGTTTTATTCACACTCTCAATGTCACAAAACGACAGAGGTCAAAACAAGTTTTCGATTTGGAATAGAGGGGAGCGGAGATTGTGTTTATCTGATTTGTGAATTTAATGTTTTAAGTATAATGAAGGTGCAACATGGTGAATGCACAACATACTTCCCAGTAATGCCTTTAACAATTTATAATACTAATATACAACAAATTTACAAAATTAGTCGGATTTATATATTTTTTTAAATACTTTATTTTAGCGCTACGGACTACGCCCCCAATCCCACACCCCATGGCCCGTCATGTGCCGCCCCCCCAAAAGCGCCGTGCCCCACGTGCCCCGTGCTGGAGCACGGCTCGCACTGCCCTAGAGCCGGTACTGAAAAGAAATGAGTTAATGTAATCAAGTCCTAAAACATAATATTGATTATCTTTATATATATAGAATCCTTGGTAATTTACACAAAGTTATAACAGACAATAAAAGGCCGAAAACATTCAAATCATCCCTTTAAGAACTCGAGAACACATGAGTGCTGACCAAGCTCACCCAAACTGGCAAGATTCACAGCATAATTGCGATACTCTCACCCCCGCAACCATCGAAAGTAGTTCCACTCCCCTCCCTATCATCACTCCTGCAAGCAACACACAGATGTTCTGAATGTGCCAGACACCACTACAAAAAGTGAATCTTGGAAAGTTTTGGGCACGTTTGGGACTTGTCACTGGCCTTCAAGGTCCTTGGGTGCACAAAGCAAACGATTTTTGACATTGCGGTGCTGCAGTGCTGGCATCACGTTTTCTGTAAACGCCAAAATAAAATACTTTTGTGAGGTGTGAGGTTGTTTACTGGCAATTGCTTGGTGTTTATCGAGTGATTCTACATATTTACTACATTAAATAACATTATAACATGTTCGTCAGCCCAACCACATTTTGTTTTTAAAACTCAGATCTATACTCGGGATTCGGTTGAAACTCTGTGCATGCAACATAAATACAGGTGTACCGGCAGGGGTGCCCAGAAGGGGGGGAAGATGGCGCTCAGAGCACCATAAAAACAAATTTTGTGGGGGATTTTTGAAACTATAAATATATGTGACAATTTGTAAATCACAACTGAAAATTTGTGTTTGTACGAAAGGATGACAATAATAAATAATATTATTGGCAAAGTATTGTTATAGTAAAAGTATGCAAAATAACCTTTCTTTTGCGATATGGCAAGTTATTCTGTACTATAATAATCCTAGACATTTATGCTTCTGATTATAGAACCGGATTGGATTGAAACAATAACCTAAAAAATCACTTGAAACTGATTTCTCTTTATGCTCGCAACCTAACCACACTTTCTGAGCTCTAACTAAGTGGACATTTATTTAAAAACAATAATTTTGTTGGGAAGAAAACAGATTGATACATATGTAGTCGCTTATGTTATGTTTTCACCTTTTTAAAAAACTAGGCCTCCCGAATGCAGGTCCTAATCACGTAGAAAATTAAACTGAATAGTTTCACTTAAACTGTCTACTTCCACCAAGAAATATGTTCTTTTTGTGGAATCAATTTTATTTTGCCCCCCCCCCACACTTGCTCCCATGCTTTTTTACCACACAGTCTTTATTTTATAAATTTTTTTTATTGTTTTGTAGAATAGAATAACTTCTTCTCATAAATTTACTCATTGATTGTCGTTGAATGCTGGTAATTCTTGTCCTTCGTCTCCTTTTTCCAAAGTTGAAAAATAGCTATATGCTTCTTACTTCTTCTGAAACGAGCATCCAAAGTTTTTTTTTTATAGGCACGAAAATTACCAACAGTTTAGCAAAAGTTCTCAAGCCAAAGTGAAGTAAGTCCACAAGCAGAGTAGCCGACTTTTCAGTTTTTTCCAGGAATTAATTTCATGGTTATGACGAAACGTTTAAACATTTAATCCAAGATGTATATTTCTTCTAAAAATGTATATCTCTAAATCCAAACAAACGGTAAAAAAAATGTATTAAGAATTAATTGAGAAATCAGTTTTGATTAATCAACACAATCTTACTACGGTACACATTCGATTTGTTTACCAACAACAAACAGTAATAGCAAAAAAAAACATGTTACTGTTTTTTAGGGTTATGTTTTGTGTAATGTAATTTACTGATCCCCACCCTCCCCTCGACAATCGTCTGAATGGTTTTTGTCAGCTGTTCTAGCGGAAAAGTTGTTCTGCGTGAACAGTACAGTAGATAATCTACCTAATTATAACTAAGGTATTTTTTTTATTCATTGTCACTATACAGGGTTTCTACGGTCAGGGGGTTTCTACCCACCATTTATGACATACATGATATAAAGAATAATGTTTTACATATTAAATGCATACATGCATGTTTATAAAGTGAGAATGTGAAGGCGTATAACGAAAGTTGGTCAGGGGAGTTTTACAGAAGGGTCAGGGAAAAGTCAGGGAAATAGAAAATTTAAATTCTGTAGAAACCCTGCATTATCATTATCTGTGTATGTATAATTCTTTCGGTGTTGGCAGAATCTCGGTGTGCCCCTCCCTCCCCCCCCCCCGGACGACTTTTGTTGTGTTTGGTGAATGTAGGTTCAGTTCATTCACTGTCACAACATAAGCGCTACTAAGGTTAAAGTTTATTGCTTACAACGGTGGGTGGGAGGGGTATAGCCACATTTAGGGGGGAATAGCGCCATGAGACTTGGGGGGATGGGCACCCCTGTGTACCGGAACTGTGGGCTGAAAAGGTTTACCTGCTTGGGAAACACTATAGTTAGACCATACAATTTATCTTATGTCAGAGTTGCAAAAAGAATTTTTGTAATACAGTATCGGTTCTAAAAATTATTAGACTATATTTATTATTATTATTCTAGACATTATTTATATTGACATGCAAGGGTGGATATACTATTTTGTTTTGCAGCTATAAGCAAATTGATTAGCCCCACCCCCCTCATTACCATCAATATCCGACTTGACCCCTTCTTCTGTATATGGAGAAGGAATACACCATATGGCAGGGGGGGGTCATGGTTTTTTGAGTTTTAAATTTAATAACATCTAAATTTATCAGAATCATCATCGTAATAATCAAAACTGTTATTTATAATTTACATTTAATGTAGATTAAATAGCATCACCAAAAACTTACTTAAATCTACGACTTATCAAAAAACAAAAAACTCTTATCTAAAATACTAATCCATGAGGAGTGGAAAAGTACTCCTCCAGAGAATACAAAGATTTCTATCAAATACTGTAGTTTTTTAGTTTGTTTTAAAATTAACTAATTTTTTTTTTAAATTTGTAGTGTTGCCTGGTGTATTTTTAAACAACATTAACCCTAAATAAGATGTTTTATTCATAATACTTCAGTTTATGTTATGTTGTGATAATACATTTTTATATCTATTATTATAAGGATAGATATTAAACTCTGTGCTTATTAGATATGTTTTGCAATGATAACTGCAGGGCCAGTGTGCAAGAGATTGTCGCTACCATTCAAAACCAAATAGTCCGTGGAATTAGCATTCAAATATTTTACTGCATAACATTTTGCACCTTGTCTTTTAACCTCATTAGCTATTAAAATTTTCGGGGAGACACTCTACCAGGGGTTTCTAGCCCCCTGTGATGATGTCATCAAAATAGAGGTCGAGAAAAGTTGTTGTTTGGATTAAACAATATTAATTATAATAGTGACTAGGTTTAGATTTTCAAGATGTCATTTTAAAGAGAACAACCTATTCAACTTTTATCGTTAATATAATGATCGTAAAATTGTATGTCCGTCTGCTTAAATTTGAATATTTTTACACGTTCACTGCTAAAGTGCAATACAAAAAACGAATCTTATTCCTAAACAAAATGTTTACATTAAAATCTAAACTTTATGTGTGATGATTCATAAACAATGATATAAATTTTATCAGAAATAAATATGATATCATACTCATGGGTCAGTACTGCCCCATCAGCACCCAGAGTCAGAACACAGATCCAAACTTCATTGAATACACTAAAAACGTCATTAAAATGATATTTATGTGTTGTGGTCCATAAAAAATCATGTAAAAGTTTATCGGAAGTAAATATGACTTCATATTGTGACGTCATACTCATGCGTCAGTACTGACCCACCATCACCCAGAGTCGGAACACAGGTTCAAACTTCACTGAATTCACTAGAAATTTGAAGCCTTGAATTGCTCCACACCAAACAGGGGCATATTCTAAGTCTTCTTTGTCTAACAGTTCTTCCCACTCATTAGCTGATCCATCACCCTCCTCTTCAGTGCCACTGGGGTCGCTATTGTCGTCATGTTACCAACACTCACATCGTCCTCACTGTCTTGTAAAAAGTTATCACTGTTCCGCGATGTTGAAGACATTTTTATAAATAACAACACTAACTCTTACAAAGCACAAACAAACAGCGTGCGGTGCGTGCACAGTAACGTGGGTTAGCACTGACCCAGCCGGATAAGCGGGACCGTGACGCGGTGACCATCCGAACAGAGGTTAGAGCCAAGATGAGTTCTACTCATCTTGAGTTAGAGCAGATCGTCCACTATTATGCTAACACAGTATAGGTGCGCCTCTGAATTAGGCTAGACTCACACTGAGCGATGGACTGATGCACTGGACCCTGCCGCGTGAGTGATGCGATTTCCATGGGTCAGTGCTGACCCACACGCAGTGAACGTGTTAATGCTACATTTACCTACGTGTTTTATACATTTCTACATTTTGCTAATTACCCTGCAGGAAATACCCTATTAATGTAGTCGGTTATGGTAATGATTGGGCCCATTACCATAGTAACATTTTTTTTTATCTACCTAGCTGTAATATAAACTAGTAACCTAGCTGCAGCCCCCCACTTGCCAGGCACCCCTCAGTCGCTGGCATGTTTCATCAACACATACATCTTCACAGCCGTACACTGTCAAAAGATGTCACTGTGCTGTCAAAATACATTACACAATACCCAGTAGCGTATATACGTTTGAGGGGGAGGGGTTCAGGGGGATATATCCCCTCCTTGTAACTTTGAAAAATTAAAATTTATATCCTCCTGAAATCAAGCTTATGTCTTTTGATTAAAAATAAATGCTGTTAGTGAAACACAAAAATATATATACGTGCAGTATCTCCAAAATATCTTTTTTATATATTAAGAATATTGTTCGCATACAATAAATAGTAGCAGATGAACTGCACCAGCACCACCACAAGTGGGACGTGAGTCACCGAACAGTCTACCCTCACCCCCTAGCAGCCAGTTTTGTGAACTAGCGCACCTGACCTTGACCTTGACGTCTAGACGGTCTTAGTGATGTGCTTAACTTACGGTTGCCATATTAGGTTTGTAATTTAATAAACTGCAAGAGCCATAAATCTTCATCCTGATTTTTAGCGTTCCATAATGGCAAATATATGTAAAAGTCAACAATATTTCCCGACGAAATAAAGCCTAAGAGTAACAAATAAAAGAGGTTAGAGTGAACAGGGAAACAAGGTTTAGCTTATTTGGCAATCCTAGCATGACGATGAAATTGCAAACATAAATACATTTTCGTTCCCAGATAGAATTTCAATACAAAATTTGCGTTATTCAACGCATTTTTGGGAAAAATTTCAAAAAGAGGAGATTTTTAACTTTTAACGGAAATTCCCCAGAGCTATATTTTTACATTAAAACTCCGGGGAAATCCGGTGACTTGGCAACCTTAGCTAATGATTATACTTTCCAGTACTGATTGCAACTGATGCAAGTACTTTTTAGTCGTGGTTACTGATTATTACTTTGTATCAATGGTTTATGTCTTGGTTGTGTAGGCCTATCAATAATTATGAATGTAAGGGACACGTCAATGATGTCTTCAATTTTTTATACCGGTATCAGCTCTAAGTCACGAACACAGGTTTTTGTTGACAAAGGTCTATCTACGCCACTGCAATACACCAACCCCAACCTGGGTCCCCACCAGGGACCTTATTGATGACCTTATTGATGATTGTTTTTACTTTAGTAAAAACAATTGAAAAAATTACGTGCTGCAGTAAAAATTTGTTCTTATCTCTATGACGTCCATAATGGTGCAATATCATGGATCGATGATAGATTGTTAAAGATGTATGTCGAAAATCATGCTTTTGATTGATTAGATTTACAGTCTAGACCAGAGTGCAGTAGTTTCTGATCCAATTATAGTTGTAAGCACAATAGCCATGACAATTTTATGATGGTTTTTTTCAGATTGCTTCCATGCAAAACTTTACATTTTGATCAGATTGTTACTGTAGTTATCACTATATCCTTTAAAGCAGTGGTTCCCAAATGACAGTCGGTCGTGGACCCCCAAGTAAATAAATTAAACCATCGGGGACCCCTGAAACCTGTGTTAGATTGAAATCACATATTTTACACTCTGTTACCTTATTAATTACCAAAAGTCTTAGTGGTAAGTAATACAACATCCAATTGGGTATAACCAACTAAAGTTACTAAACTGTGGAAAAATAACTTCCAAGTTGTTCTATAAACTCAAATTATTTTTATTTTATAAGGCATATGAGTGAGTTAATTATTGACAAAGCAGTTGAAATTAGTAAGTAGGTACAAATTAGTAAGTGGGCGTAAACCAATGTTGATATTTTATTCAGTGTGAATGATAAAATCTATCCTTTTTTCCCAAAATGTTTTCAATATTGGGACACTGGAGAAATTTACACAGAAACCATCATGCATGTTGAGAAGATTTATATATTTATTCTTCATGTAAAACCTATTCACATGTGTAGGTTGTACAAAATGGTATTAAATGTGTCATTGCTTTCAGAGATAACGTCTTGTGGTCTCGTTGCACAATTAGCCAGAAATCTAATAATTTCAAAACGTCAAGGCAAATTACACATTGAGGTCGTGGCTCTTTTTCAGAGCCAACATATGTAAATCCTAATTCCAAATACTTACTGTTGTACTTTCTAATTTTTTTACTAGAATTAAAAATGTTACTCATGCTGTTAAAGCTAGGACTATAGGCTGTTGACATTTGGTCTTCATTTAGGCCTACACTTACATTTAGACCTTCATAGGTGTTGCCAGACTGACTTTGAAATATTGCCTGCAATCCGCCAAGAAAATACCATCTTATAGTCGACAATGTAGTTGTAATCTCCGCATAATTTCTACACAATCTTAAAAATACCCAAAACTGGGTAATTATTCCAGCGTGGAAAAGAGTAATGGGTGGAAGGGACGGAGGGATGTTGGTGCCAGATGCCATAGTTATGCCTGCAGTTGTAATGGGAAGAACACCATAACAGATCCTCTATTTGTATAAATATCTCGACAGCTGAAATTATTATTATTCAAAACAGGTTATAGATTATTATATTTAGGCTATTGATTGTTAAAGAAATTAAATTACCTGAATACAAAAATATATCCTAGTTCGATTTAAAATACCAGCTAGCCACCGCGGACCCCTTGAAAACCACTTGCGGATCCCTGGGGGTCTGCGGACCACCTTTTGGGAACCGCACTGCTTTAAAGAGTGGACTAAATAATTTTGTAACATTTTAATTTTTGTATATTTCAGGATGGATTTTATAATGACTTGTCAAATCAATATCGTCTACCAGGCGAACTAGACAACCAAGGTAAATGTTATAAACTATCTTAGTTTATGTTTTTAGTCAGAACTCTCTTACCCAAAGAACAAAAATATTTAAAAACCTTTTCAACCTTTTTAAAAACATTAATTTTCTAGTAAAGGAAGCTCCTTGTGGGCATCTAAGGGGTTCAGGGAGAGTCTGTTCACGTGTCCCTGGGTTCAAGCTCAGTCTCTTTCTAATCCATAAAATTGTGTCTGAGAACTTAAAGTTCCTTTCAACACCAGTGCCATATCTTACAGTGATAAAATTGTAAAAACTGCAAACTTTCTTCTAATTTTTGTCATGAACTGGCTTCAATTGTCATGAAAAGGCTAACTCTTAACCAAATGAAAGTGTAGAGGAAACATTTGTTCTATCTCGTCCCGTTTTCTGTCTGAGAGCCTGTATATGTTTTTTTTACAAAATTCTCATTTTCTCGGAGACAGTTTAAGATACAATAATGAAACTTGGTACAAATTTGTATCTGCAGGTGCGGATACAGGGGGGAGCTCATGGGGGTTATGACTCCCCCAAAATCATCAGAACTTCACATATTTTACCCATTTTTCACTATAAAGGTTATTATATTTTGAAAATTTAGATATTTTTTTCACTCATGACCTCCCCTAAAACGATAGTCTGTTTGAGGTAAGATTTCCATACAAATTTTATTTTCCTATAATATCCTATTTCAAAATGGTGCCAGGTTAAAAATGTTAAATGTTAAATATCTATAAAACTGAAAGATATAAAAGTGATAATAGATAAATTATTTAGACAATTTAAAACCAAATCAAACGGTCTGTTATGTTTAAAAAACTGATTGATGGATAACGGAGAAAACTAAAATTTAGTTGTCAGAAGTTGGTCATTTTTGCTGTTGAATACAACCATCTCCCCACTTTTGAACAGTAAATTTAAGTTTCCACAATTTGATTTGTCTTAAAATTGTCTTAATATTGTGTAGGTTACAGTAAGACTCATACCAAGTTTCATGATTTTATTTCAAACCATTTCAATGATATTAAGGACTAAAAATATGTACAGACCGACAGGCAGAAAACAGGACGAGATAGGACACATGTTATTATATTATTTGTTTGATTTGATCTGCCGAATATCATGGTTACGTTTGGTCAATTAATTCATAACATTCTAATAAACTTAATGAATATTTAGGGTTTAAAATTTAGTTAAATTGGTAATACAGTAGAGTCTCACAAACTCTCGACTCCCAATAACTCAACACTCTGGCACTCTGGGAAACTCTACGCCTCCGCTTTGCCATTCATATATAACTCGTCGGCACTTGGCTGTACCTCATGCCCTCCGACAATCTACAGTACCTCATGCTCTTCCGTTGTTTGGTCGTTCTTGGAAGATCTGACATGTTCTCAGACCATCTTGTGGTTTTAAGTACATCATTGTAAGGTTTTTGGGTTTTCTATTTTTTGTGATATCATATAGTACTGTAATGTGTTTCAATGTGATCTAATATGCGTAACTCCGGGAAACTCAACATTCACCAAACTCGACACAGCCTAAGTCCACATTGTGTCTAGTTTCTGAGACTCTACTGTATTAGCTATTATTTTTAATACTTATTTGCTCTGTTGGTATAAGACATTGTCTTTGTTCTTACAAAATAAACAAAATATACAAAATCCATGTTTTACTCATTTTATGTAGCCTTAATCAGAAAGCACTAATTTTAACAGCCCATCTGATATTACCAGAACAGAATTTAGAATTCAAACTTTATATTTATTCCCCTTTATTTTTCATAATTTTCTCACAAAGACATTCATTCAATTTATTCTGGGTGAATTTTATTACAACAATTTTATTCCATCAATTAAAATTGAAAGTTAAAAATAAGGTTGCAAATATTATATTATATTCTATAATTATAATTTATAATTAATATTATAATCTATTATATTATATAAATATTATAATATATTCTTTAGGTTTAGTTTATCCTAAATTTATTCGTCTAAGTGATTTCTCCATAAAGTAATAGTATCCCACAGCCAGTAATAGTACGATAGAAATAATGGATACAGTTACCCAAAAAATTACACTCAAAAGCCTGAAATATTCCTTCACTCATGTTCTGCGCCTCTCATATTGTCATCTGTAACTTCAGTAATGGTTGATGTAGAACATTTATTAAGTTTAAATTACATCCAAGCCAGAAATTGCAACTATTATTTCTACATGTATAAATAATGCAAAACTAGGGATGAGTCGATACCAAAATGTACCTATTCTCAATACCGATACTGACATCAGAAAAATTGACACGTAGTTTAAAATTACAATTTGCAAATGTTTAAGTTATAAATTTTTGACCACGCTCAATTACAGTGAGAGTAACCAGTGTAAATTGGGACCAATGAACGGCGGTGGTTCAGAGTCGATACCTTAAGAAATATAGAAAATATTAGGTAGACGACTAATTTAAAACTCACTCTGTACATAGCATCTACTTTATTAAAGGTAAAATACCTACATTAACATTTAGGGTCATTATGAACGTTATAAACTACTGTAATGTCGAATTTCACACAGACTATACAGTGGCCACGGTGCTGCGTATGCGATTAGTGGCCCACTATTGGGACGCGGGGCCTCGAGTGGAGAGGGTAGTTTTCTGGCCTGTAATATAGTTGAGTCTTGGTTTGGTACTTCAATAACAATTATTTTATCTTTGACTAAATGTTGTTTTTTTTAGATGTAAGAGGCCTTCTTAAACTCTTTGAGAATTTCATAAAGATGAGGGGTCCTCATAGAAGAGGCATAAGAACCACACCCTCTGAGGAAGGGCCATCAAAAACCAACTGAGAACTACAGGTTTCAGATTCCTTCCAAATGTTATTGTTCAAATTATCAAGAAATTCAATTTTCAAATAATGTATTGTTTGTTTTTCAAAATTGTAGTGAAGAAATTATGTTAATCTAGTGTTTGTTTCTGTTAATTAAAGAGTTTGTTTTTGTTTATTATGGTGTGTTGGAAATTATTTTGGTACAAAAACATATACTTTATTTGATAATCAGAATATCATGTTACTATAAACCAAATCAGCATTATTAACAATATTTTACTAAGGGGAGGAAAACAAGTTTCAATGATAGATATATATCAGTTATAAGTGGCTTTTTAAAATTTTGGAACAACTTATAGTAGTCTTTAATAGTGAATCACATAATTTAATTACTAACACTATACAGGGTCTCACGTAAAAGGTGCACTGACCTAAACATTTCAGATTCTACAAATAAAATGGAAAAAAAATTTGCTGTTTTTCAAATTCTACTCTGTTTAGCACCAATCTGTTTGTAAATGTTTTTTTAACAGCATATAATGTTTTATTGTCAATGTTGTGTTCACTGTTTACGTATACAAAATTTGAATTAAATATCTCTCTCGGTTGTGAAGATAGAATCTATTTAGTAAAAAACATATACAAACAGTCTGATGCCAAACGGAACTTAGCTTACATTTGTTGTGTACGATCAGAATATTATATCCAGGTGTGTCTCAGCAGCTGGAAATACTTTGTTCCAACACTCCTGGAGTACATAGTTCCACAGGGGCAAAGCCAGGGGGATATTGGGATACATCCCCCCCCCAAGAGTCTGAAGTATTTTACTGCAGATAACACTGATCAATAAAACTGCGTACCACCGCCAGTACATACCGTGAGAAATCTTCCTCACCAGTGTACCAACCTAACATAATCACCGGCATGGCTTTATAATGTAAATTGTTTAGCAGTGTTGTATTACCTCCAGTATTACCAATATACCTCCTTGCTCTTTAACGTAGGTTATTCCGAATTTTCCTATCCCTGCTCCTAATTTATTATTTGTTTCGATAAATCGATGTTGGTTTGTTAACTTTAATAGAATAGCTCTCAATTTTAGAATGTTCTCAAATAATTATGTTCAAATGTTTCCTGATAATATTACAGGCTCCTTGTTCCATTGTAAATTGTAGGTTAAAACTGTGGAGTTGGTGTCCGGTGCATAGTTTATTTTATTTATATATTTTAAATGCTACAATACAGATGTATCCAAATACAATCTAGAAAGTGAATAAAAAAATACAATCAGGAGCATACAAATGGTAATTTATAGTAAATAAATTATTATTTTGAGCTCCTATAACATCTACTTTTGAAGTAGCTCCACAAATAATAAATTGTTTAATAACTTGCTGAAATAACATTAACACTATCAAAATTACTTTATAACATAGGAGAACATAAATTACACTTACAAAAAAATTAAAATAAGTAATAAAAACACAGTAGAATCTCTAAAAGCAATTAATCAAAACAAACAAAAACAAACAAAAAATCATAATCTTATAAAAATTACAAATTTTGAATTGTTCAAAACACATTACAGTAATACAGAATATAAAACAAGTAAAACTTTTAAATAACTTTTTGAATCAACAGAAATAATCAAATGTTATTTATTTTATATTTATAAGAGGTTAAGGTCGATGGGAAAAATGTCGGTATGATCAGGAAGAGCGTTGTGTAGCCGCATCATTACATTGATAGGGGACTAAGCTCCAATAATGTTTGCAAAATGTGGACTAAACAGCTGTCGGACCCGGGGCGTGCGACGAGGTACAAGGAAGCTGAGCCGTTCCAGCAGCCCACTGTCATCAACGACCCTGTCCACCAGCTTATGTAGGAAGATCAACATCTCCCCATCACGCCGCCTACTTAAACTGAACATCTCAATCAATGTTAAAAGTTCAGGATATAAGATGAAAACTTTGTATGCACCAAACAACTTAAAATACAAAAATCTGAGAAACTTAACCTTTATTTGTCAATTCATTTGCTCAAATAACACTGATAGGGATACCACACAACACTGCCAAGATGTGATCAAACTAAAAAGGAAATACAGCGATTTGAAAAAATTGAATTTTTAAAGAAAACTGAATGAACAAAAAGTTTATTCCAATAAAATTACAGTTTTTTTACAATTTCCCTTATATAATATGATTATTACTAATACCTATACTAATGTGGAGGTCTTAACTAGAAATTTAAAACTCAAACAATAAATGCTTAGGAATGTCACAATGTTACGTGTTTGGACTTTATGTTGATGTATTTTCATTAAAATGAACAGTTAATTTGGATTATAAACTAATGACTCTATGACATAGTTAAGATAATATACTTTCGTGAACTTTGCTAATAATGTTGCTCACAAATTTACCTGCTTGTTTGCCAAGAAGATCATTGTTTGGATCTTGTGCTGGGCCAAAGACAAGGGGGCCGCCTTTCCTGGTCCTAGTAACAAGTAATGGTGTTCTACTGACTGAAATAAATCAACCAAATATTTACTACCAATATGTTAATAATTGATTTAATGTTAAAAATTTGTTCAGCTAATTTTTGTATTGATGACATTCCCTTTTGTGGGTTTTAGTGTGTTGAACTGAGTCCCAATATACCATTCTAGACTTTTCATTTGTGAGGTGTCGACATAGTAAACAACGGTTTTCCTGGATGAAGCCGGTCGTTGCAGCTAGCGCAGTAAAATAATTAAGTTTCATATGTAAATTACTGAATATTACTACTATATTATCCTATGATGTAGCGAAATTATCACGTCAACTATTATTGGCTTGCAATCTCCATTTATTTGCAGTTATACGAAATAATTTGACTGGACCAAAATTGTTAGGCATATAAATTATTTGTTTATAGGAACCTTTAAAGTTACCTTTACAGGTTTTATTTTGGAGTTAAGAAAAAAATAAACTGGATATAAGTTTTTAAAAGTGTAATATTTTAGAGTTACTCTAATGTTAATATATTTCTAATGTTTTGGATATTCCATGTTAAGATGTCAAATTTTAAGTCATGAACTTAAATTCGGAGATAAATGTTATGAAGTTCTATTCCGAGTACTTCAGAAGAGTTTAAAAATTTCACGTTTCAAGTAAAAAATGAAAATTTCCAGTACTGTATTCAACTAATTTATCACTTTTCAGTCACATTCAGTTTGCCACATCCAAAATACGCATATGCACCTGTAGGAACACTGAAAGAACAATTCATAACAATGGGATCCCCCGTGTAAATGACAATTAATTAGTGATAAGGTTAAGGTCCCTTGAGTGACCAAATGGGACGAATTTAACTTTTCGACCATGTGGAATTAAATCATATGGGACCAAGCCGTGAATATTATTCAAGTTTATTAATTGAAACTTGCTTTATATGCATTAATATTTAGCTTCGGTCGAAGTGTGACAATGTATTGAGGACTGTAGTGTCTGCTTCCTGGTATTTTCTGTCACAGCTTATTAGCTGTCCAGTTTTAATTTGATCAGTAGATTGTTTGGGGATTTTCAGTTATTTTTGATAGCTTTACGGTACAGCAGAATAAAGCCTGCGGAAGCTTTTTAAACTTAAAAATGACACACTGCTACGAGGGAGAATGGTTTAGGCCTATTTTTTACATGGTAGTAAAACATATTTTATATTCATTTACGGGTAATTTCAAGGATTGAGAGTAATTTCGTAACACCTGACTGGCAACACTACAAGCTCCTGACGTGGTGGTCAATCAGTGCTCATGCGAGAATTCCTTTTCACTCATGCATACTAAAAACAATCATAATAAAATTATCCAAATAATATTAACTGATAAAACGGAATTCCCTTTATAGAGCCTTTCTTTCAAATATTGCGGTCTCTCCTCAGTCAGGACTTTACGAATGAGACAAGAAGTGCGGTGAAAGCATAAGTCAACCATCAGCAATAAGCCAAGGGTTTTCCGCTCAAGTGGAATGTGATCGAATTTCCTCAGTCCACAAACATAGCTGACACACATGTTCTGCACTCTCTGCAACCAGTCCATGTCACCTAAAGATACAACGTTGCCATATACCGGAAAACAATACTCAAGTACAGAGAGCAAAAAAGCCTGCACAAGCAGAAGCTTAGCAGGTGCAGGGAAAAGTGCCGATGCCTGTACAACATTCTTAAATGGGCCACAGCTCTCTGACATACAATGCATACATGTCCAGAGAAGGGAAGTCTGGCATCAAACTGAAGTCCAAGAAGTTTGGGAGAAGTACACTTGTTCAGTAGAACACCACCGATGCTTCCAGATCAGAATTGAGATTCGAAACAGTCCAGCCGACTTGGTCATTATCATACTGAAGAGCCAGCGTGGCAATGATGTAAATCCTTCCCCATGGTGGCAAAAAACAAAGTAATCAAGACAGGCTCAAGACAGCCAAAATGTGGCACTTCTAATGATTTCTTCAGAGAGGCAGGAACATCAGAGCCCACTTCGGTCTTTTGGCTCCTTCCACCCAAATAGGAATAAAACCAAGAAACTAACCGATGATCAAATCTGTAAAACTTCATCATGGCTAACAGAAAGCTGTGATCAATGGAGTCAAAAACTTGAGAAAAATCCAGCATTGCAATAGTAGTGCACCTTCCAACGGCCCTTACTTTAATTAGGTCATCGCAGATTACAAGCAGAGCTGTTGTGGTGCTGAACCCCTTCCGAAAACCAGACTGTGTAGCTGGAATTATTGACTCCAACTCCAAGAATTCCGCCAGTTGAGAGCTACAATTATCTCTAAGACCTTAGAGAGGGCAGGTAACACAGAGATAGGCCGGTGATTAGCCACCGATAAGAGCGTTTTGACCCTAGGAAAAGGATAACAATCGCTTCCTTCCAAGCATTAGGAAACACTCCAGTGGCCAGCAATCAACAGGTGAGTGATAGCCCCAACACAGTAAGGACCTACCATTTTTTCATGTTGATCGTGATACCATCAGTACCAACTGCGCCCGAAGTTATCTTATTGATGGTACCCTTTACTTCTCAACAGTTTTGTTCCTCTTTTTTGTTAATATTTATATCACAATAAGTTAGTTTATGAACTGATAATCTAACCCCTCGACTATCATATATGGAAGACATGTAAATAACATAACATTCTGTAGAACAGATCTATTTACTTATTAGGATGTGATCGATGAGCGTAGAAGCGGTTTTTGTGACTCTCGTGGGCTTATCTACCAACTGGGTCAGCTCAGGGCTTCAATTTGCTTAATTAGAAAGCGAATTTCAGATTGTGAAGTATCTGAGAGATTTATATTAAATTCACCCATAACAATGGTATTATCAGCATACTCGGTCATATCATAAAAAGCAGAGAAAAGAAAACGTTCAAGACAGGTGTAAGGAATATCTTCAGACCTATACACCACACATATGCAAAATTTATTTCCTCGGATACTTACTATGCCACAAATATTCTCAAGGGGAAATTGCACTTAAATTGTCCTAAGAGTGAAGTGCCGATCATTTTTCAGATACAAAGTCACTCCGCCCCCTCTATTACCATTTCTGTCACTTCTAATCAAGAAATATACATGCAATCTTACCTCGTCTGAGCTCTTATTGTCCGTAAGCCAAGTTTCTGTCACACAACATATGTCAAGGTTCAGGTCCAGTACTACAGAAGCCATCTCCTCAAACCCTGTCGACAGCGAGTTCATATTAAGGTGGCCTATTCTTAAATGCCTGTTTTTGTAGCCTGAGTGCCAATATCACCAACCCGACTCAGAGACACTGCCACCCCACCAGCAGTTGACACAAGTTCCCCCTACACCAGGAGAGCTCACAGTCATGAGTGTCTCGGGAACAGCCTCACAAGCTGTAAGACGCTTAAAGATGTCCACAAGATTAGTCCCAAGCAGGCCCCGATTTACCAATGGGCAGAGTGGGCAATTGCCCAGGGCGGCCATATCTGGGGGGCGGAAATTTTTAGAGATTTTTTTTATTATTTCTAGAATATTGGTAAAACAACAGGAACGACACAACAAACTTGTTAACTTGCGTAGGCCTCGTAAGAGATCTGGTTACAAGCAACTGTCTACTGCTGTAGCGCAGCATTCAGCATATTATGGTGGAGCGCAGGCAGTGCATGGCAGACCAGCCACAGCCACGTCCACGTCCGTGGTTCACTGAGTGAAGCTGGCTGGCTGGCTGTCTGTGCGTCTGCCACTGCCACCGTGATATGAGCGCCGAGCGGTAGAGGGACAGAGGGATGGGACGAGGGGAGGCGGGAGGGATGTGATTCCCATCATGTCAAGTAATGAGTGAGCTGGGAGCATTAGTCATCTGTCATCTGTTGTTTATGTCTTATTCTTGGTCGTTGTTAAAGTTTTGAGTTAATATAATATAACCTCTTTGGTTTTTGCATTGTGAATGTTTTGAACTTAGTTTTTAGTCATGAGTAAAAAGTTAAATGGAAGTGAATATAGAAAACGGGCTGCTAAAAAACGAAATGATGAACTAGAAACCCTGCAAAAGGTTCCCAAAATCGTTTTTTTTTTATCAGTTACTTTAAATATTACCAAAATCTGTACTGAAAGTGATGTTGGTGATGATGACAGTTCAGTTTGTGATTCAACACCGTCGACTTTAGACTTAACACCATTTAAATTTACACAAGAACTAGAAGAAAAAGGTATAGAAATTCTTTCAAGAGTGAAAAATCCTAAAGAGCAACTTTACTGAACAGCAAGTTGAAATCATTGGTTTTATTGTGTTCTGAAAAAGACATGACACTAAAAACTGATTTTTCGAAGTTGTTACAGAGTTCGCGAAGAAAAAATCAAGAAAAAGGTCTATGTAGTTATGTTAACAAACAGTTTTCAAGAAAAGTATAGACAATGATTATATTGCAAGCTATTAACTTACTGTAATTCATTTCATCAAAAAGTTGACTTTTTTCTTAGTTTCAAATGTTAATAAAGCTGCCAAAGTCATGTATTCTAAGGTTATGTTTATATTGTTTTTCATATTGTTCATTTCGCTTGTTTTTCTCTTTGATAATAAAAGATATAACAAAATTTTAATCCACAGGTTTTTTGTTTATTTATTAAAAACAAATTGGTTTTACACTTAAAAAATTAGAAATGTGCAAACTGGTACCTTTAAAATTATGTTCATGTATCATGTATGTTTGCAGTTTGCACTAAATACGTAGTTATAAACAATTAATTGTATTTAAAAAAAGAATATAAGCCTACTAATTTTTTTTATCAACAGTAAACAGAACATTCCAGGTTAATACCTAATACATTATCAGCTCACCATTATTGGGGTAACTCAACAATACTATTAAGGTATCACAAATATTTTAGTCATTTTTGTGGGAGGGGGGCGGCTACAAAAGGTTTTGCCCAGGGTGAAACTTACCCTAAATCGGGGCCTGGTCCCAAGCATAGAGACTTCACCCCGATTCAGATGTCTGCCATCCCTAGCAAGATGATACCTATGCACCAATCTTCTGGTATCTACAAAAGCAGCACCCAAATTTCCACACATGAGTTCAAGTTGCTCAATAAAAGAAGCGATTGCAGTGTTGGTGATGTCAGACCATGGCAACATACCATTCACCAGAACTTTACTGTGAAAAAGCATATACGCGTGGAATATAGGAGATCCGCCATACCATGAAGAACCTCACATTTGCCATGACCACCGTTATAACCTGAGCCACCCTTGTAGCCAATCGGCAAGTTATTTGTACCAACATGAAATGGATTGTGTGGGGATTAAGTTTTGAAAACAAATCATGCTTAAGCTTTATATTTTTTATCTTGGCACCAGGATTAATACTGACAGAGCACTCATTCTGCACACAAAGCTTCCCTGCATAGTGCAGCTAAGAATTCCCATTCAACAAATAATTAATTTTTCTTCTGATACTGAACAGAACTCATCGACCAGGACCGGAGCGTGATCAGGCTGCTTGATAGCCATACCAACTAAAGAACCACGGTTTTCGTGATCTGATAGATTATATTTTGCATTTTTCTAAAATAGGCACAGTGACAGTTGACTTTTTACTCACAAGGCTCTTTTTTACGTTTGCATTCTTAGATTGAATAGGACACTGTTTTTCTTGCCAATATCCAGAAGAATTAACAATAACATCACAAGAGTGAGGTTCAGAAGCTTTACTGAGAATACTAAATTTGTTCTTACGAACTAGAGGATGGCCATTAGCAGGTTTTACAACTTTAGCTTTACAGTTCCTTATTTTCTTTTTCTGAACCCTCCAACAGAGGTCATTCACAAAGGTTGCCAAGGTGGGAGATTCGATAGGAATATTGTCGGGAACATTTGCAGTTGGGCTGTTAATTGGAGAAGGTTGTGAGGAGCATGGAGTGGAGTCAGTGTCCCTATGGATCAGGGGAGTTACAACCCCAGGGGAAATCTGCTAGCCAGCAGCCTAGCACTCACAATTACGTGAAGACCACACTCGTGGCCCGCAGTCTGCTGAGCCACACGGCCCTCTGTCAGGGTTACTTGTTACTTCCAGCCCCAAGCTAGCCAACAATGCAGCAGCATGCTGCCTTATTAAGCCTCCTCAGAGTCATAGTGTATAGTGTGTTTCACAACAGAATCAAGCAACAACAGGCTCCAATGGGGCCCACCACAGTCAAAAGAATTATTCAAGCAGAAAAATACATAATGTTTTTCACTAAAATGAATGACATTTAATATACAATCAACCTGGTCTTTTTTCTCTACATTAATCAACATAGTCATGGAAGGCCCTACGAACAAGACATCTTTACAAAGGTTGGTCATCTAGTAATTTAATAAACTGAAATGTGCTGCAAGGAAGTCATCAGATAGCCATTTACTTTTATTATCAACAGAAACCTCTGTCTCTAATGTTTTTGGCCACCTCCAAAGTTTGTGCTTCTCTTACAAACCAACAAAGTTATTTCACAAGACCTTTTTAATTTAGTCTACTAATCTCGACAATTAACTTTCGGTTAGCATCTTGCACACTATCATACTCACTAAGGATACAGTTATGCTCAGATTGAAACTTTCTTACAATAACTAAGTTAGCATTACTTGCCTTAACTAATAAACTTTCAGACAAATATTTAACCTTATTTTCTAAAGAGTACTTTTCACCTACAAGGCAGTCACATGTAACAAAAGAGATCACTGAGTTCAATCCTGTGAGAATTCTTAGCAGACTCCCAATAAGAGTGAAGTTCTGTTAGTTCAGTCTCGGCGTCATTTAGTTTAGAGCGGGGTTCAACTGGGTTCAACTAACTCACCACAAACTGTGTTGAATTGAAATACCTTACTAAGTTGAAGCTAAAGCCAGAAACAAGAAGTTCATGTTCTTCAGAAAAATGTGTACATCCAAACAAACAATTATCTAGACTCTCCATCATTCCAATGTGGAAAAATGAGAAAAAAATCAAATAGGTTAATTGTCAAATAATACAAAATAATCAACAGGTAAATTATGAATTTTTCTTAATTCGTGAAGCAACCTACTCTGGACCACATCATATAGATTGACCCGTGAATTTTCAATTGTAAAAATGTATTTTACAACAAGTGTTACCAATAAGTGCTGGAGTGCAGATAAAGTGAACGCCGGCAGGTCATGACTGCAAGCAAAACTCTAGCGTGTGTCAGAATTGCGTCATAACGAATGCAGGCGTTCCGATTACAGGCGGCAGCGATCGGTCGGCAACGGGCACTCGTACGGGGGACTTTACCCCGCGGCTTCCAGCCCTTCGGTTTGTGCCTTTGTGCGTGACCACAGGTGCGCGAAGGTTGTAAACACGCTGCCGCATCGTGTTATCAGTCCCACAGCAGAGGTTATGACACAGTGTCCAAGCAATACAAATACTACTTACAACGTCGATCATCACATCCAGTAGTGGATTTAGGGGGGGGGGGCTATATGGGCTGTAGCCCAGGGCGGCAAATTTTCAGGGGTGGCAAATTTACAGAAAATTAATAAGTTGTTTACAAATGAAATGTTGAAATGGGGAACATTTTGATGAAAGCGGATGACAATGACGGTCTGCCGCCCTTTTAAAGGTAAAGGTAGTAATCAGAGACTATAGTGTATTACGCTTGCAGGCCCTCAACTGCAGTTCCTCAAAACAGTCATAATGTATTTGTCATTCATTTGTACTAGCGACAAGACGATTACGCTACAGAGAAAAGGCGGCAAGCCACGAACTACAGTTAATTCAACTTCTCCCCTCCGCTCATCAGGCATTGCGCCACTATGACTATGTCCAACTCACGGACTTCCAAGCTTATCCGTACATTCGCATAGCATTAAAATTATTTGTTACACAATATCAATAATGACTAAGGCACATGGCTGAGAAATGCTGCAACAATCGAATTTGAGATGACAATAAACAAATTAAGACTACAATGATATCTTCAATCTCAATAAGGTAAAACAAAGAAAGTTATTTCAGCCGTCGCGTCGTATACTTACCATATCAAAGGCTACCACACATAATCGTTCATCCTGGAGGATATTTTGTTATTAGTGAATTTCGTATGGAAAGTGAACTATTAGCATGACCCGCACGGTGAAACTTAAGCCCGGGACCACCATAGAAGTTCCTAACATGACCCCCTGAACACGTTTTGGGGGGTCGTTCAAAATTGTATATATATATATATATGTATATATATATATATATATATATAGACATATATATATATATATGTGTTTGCACTCTAGCGGTCGGATTTTTTGTCCGATTTACTTCAAATTTGGTAGGGACGTTCCTTTCTGTAATCAGTTGGACAAGTTCGTTGGGCAAAACAATCGGACAACTCTAAACCCATTTTTTTGGGATTAATCTTTCAAATTTCGAGTTTTTGGGCCCAAAAAGGGTCAGAAAGGCACCAGATGTAAAATCAATGCATGTTAAAAGATGGGAATTAAAAAGGCGAAAGTTTTAAGCCCTCTCTCGTCATTCTAACATAAATATTTGCCGAGTTATTAAAGAAAATATGTATCGACTAAACACAGTACGTTGTCTTACGGGGGTTTTATACTAGAAAAGCCTGTTATTCCTTTGTTAGAGTTCTTTTATCATCCCCAGCAACCTCACGCATACTTTTAAGCCTGTCTGGACCTTCTCCTAATCTTATAATGCGCAAAATTTTATTCCCAGCTTTGCAAGTAAATGAAACCAGGAGTATCAGAACAGCCGAAAAATCAATGTTTTCAGATTTCAATAAGAATTGGACAAATGTATGTTTTTACACTAATTTTGAGTTTTAAAAGTTGTTATGTGGAAATTCACTTCCCTCACGTCAGCGTGCTGCGTGCGAACTCGTTTTGTTTTAATATATACAGCCGCATGTGTAACTCACTCACTCACTGAGGTACACGAATTCTAGACCACTTCTAGACGAGCTAGAAACCTGAAATTTTGCATGCAGGTAGCTTATAGCTTTTAACCCCCAGAAAAATTGCCAAAACTAACAATTTTTTATTTTAACCCCCCTAAAAAATTTTAGAAACACCCCAAAAAAGGCTTATTTTAAAATTACAGTTTTTGAGCTCTAGCGGCCGAATGGATTGACCTATCAAAAAACACACACCACCACGACCCACGGATTTTGCAAGATCTACAACTTTGTTCCTATGACTTTTTGTCGTATCTCGCTCCCTTCACCCATAGGTAGAGATAGATTTTTCAAATTTCAGGCAATTTCGACGGTTATTTTCGTGGTTTTTAATTTCCTATCACTTTAATTTAGTATGTAAAGGCTTGATATTTGGCACTCAATATGTTTACACATTACCCTTCACGAAACACTCGATAAACTAACATGTTTTAATAATTAAACACCCCAAAATAATTAAAAACCCTAATTATTCCATAAATGACAAACTGCATTATCGACTTACTCAGGTAATTCTAGATAAGCTAGAATCATGGAATTAGGCCTACATGTAGCTTGTCCATTGAAACCTCCAGGAAAATTGCAAAAAGGTATAATTTTTAATCAGAACCACATAAAAAATTTAAAATGGAGGCAATTTTGAATATGTACAAAATAGTGCCTTTTTATTTTAGCTCTAGCGGACGAACGGATGGTCCTATCGATAAACGGAATACCTCCACTTGCCAAGGATTTTAGACGATCTAAAACTTTTACTACATGACCTTTTGTCGTATCTCGTCTCCTTCACCCTTAGATAGCGCTATATTTTTCAAATTTTGACATTTTTTCGAGGTTTTGTATTTTTTATCACGTGACCAGATGTGATGATTTAAACCCGGCTAAAACTTTGGTCAATGATTTTTTTGTCGTATCTCGTCTCCTTCACCCTTAGGTAGCGCTATATTTTTCAATTTTCCTCATATTTTTGAGATTTTGTGGTGGTTTTCCATTTTTAGCGAATTTCCCCTATAGGGAAGAAGCTATTACGGTAGGTCTCATGGTAATACTTAAGCCCGAGACCATGATAAATTTTTGTTTTAAGGTCCCCAGATGTCAAATCACTATTCGTTCAAATTTATATATATATGTGTCCTTTAACATGATAACTTGAGTAAAAAACGTCCGATTTCAATGAAATTTGGCTAAAATGTGTAAAGTGACATTCATGACTTTAAGTTTGAAAACCAGAAAAATCGGACCATGGGAAGAGGGGTTTATGGGGGTTATAAATTTTCCAAAAATCAGTTTTTTGCACTTTTCACCCTAAAATTTTTAAAACACTCAGTTTTAGTTTTGAGCATTTTATAGAGCTTAAAAAAATATAGTATTTAAAATTATTAACTGGTTAAGTGGTTGCGGAGAAAATCCAAAAAACCTGCTCATAAAATCTCTCATATTAATCTTATGGGAAAAAGGTTTTTGGCTTTCCCTCAGTTCATTTTAATGTAAACTTCACAATTGCTTTTACCGATAAATTCAGCTCTACAAAACAATCATTTGTGTTTAAATTGTGATTCTACATCCAACCGTTGTAGAGATATTCAAAGTGCTAAACACAGTACGTTGTCCAATGTTACCCTTATAGAGAATAAATAAAATTTGATATCTCGATTATTTATGAATGTATATTGATGAAACTTGGTATGTGACTTCACGTAGTACTGGTATATTGATATTTGCACGAACAATTGATGTTTTGTTGATTATCCCAGTAGCAGCAAACCTGCATACTCAGTCCTAATGTTATTCTTATGGAGAATAAGTAAAGTTTTATATTTCCCTTAATTATGGGCATAAATTAATAAAACTTAGTTTGTTGCTTCACCTGGTTGAGTTATATTGATAATTGCATAAAAATACATATTTTGTGTTCGTTGTTGCAGCAAACCTGCGTACTCACCCCTAATATTATTCTTATGGAGAATAAATAAAATGCTATAGATCACTTATTTATTTATGTATTTTTATGAAACTTGGTAAGTAGCTTTATGTGGTAGTGAGAAACATATGCATGCATTGGAAATTTGCTGAGTACGCAGGTTTGCTGTGACGGGGGTATTTTATTACGTAATATACTTCATAGACGCCAAATATTTAAGGCGTAGCATGTCTACATCACACTTAGTAAATAGCAGCAGTCAACTACAAGTTTTTATTAATTAAACCTGTCAAAAAATGAAAAACTCTAAATATCCTAAGATATGACCGTTTTATTAGTATAAGTAGTAATGTATTGGGGGTTCTGTGCCACTTTATATTATTGGACTTGCACGTGACACCAATAATACTTGAGCTAGAGACGTGAGATTTGGCATGCATGTGCTTTGAACCTTTTAACCTCACAGAAAATTCCCAAGCATTTTTTTTAGTTTTAACTACCTCAAAAAATTCATAATAACGGATATAAACAATCAGCATGTAGTGTTGTTTAAACAGTTCTAACAGTCTAACGGCTGGTCTTATACTTAAATATCTGCTGATTTATCTGTTTTCTTAGTATGAGAAGTGGTCTTATTGGGGTTCTGTTATTGGGGGATCATTTAAAACAACACCACTTCAACATGAGGCCAAACAGCGATCTGGGGGCGAAGCCCCCCACAGGGGTCTGGGGGTGGAGCCCCCAGCGAGCGAAGCGAGCGAAGCGAGTCCATTATATACACCTGCATCGTTTGATTATACCTCTATTTAATAATTCAGCAATTAAAGCAACCCATTCGTTTTGAAGACCTGTGTGACCCGCTTCTATTGCTTCATGTATCAACCACATTTTATTTACTAATTTATTAACATCATTATAATAAATTATATTTGTATTATAAGTATTTTTTAATAATCCTTCTCCAGAACCTGTTTTCTCATTTACCTTTCTTTTTTCCTTTCAGTATAAAAAAGGATTAACTTCTTCAGTAGACATGAACCTCTTTTTAGTTTTTTCCAGTTTTGTTAGAAATAACTCTGAAATAATGTTCCTATACTTTATAGATTGATTTCTATGTATTGAAGATGATGGTTTATAATTCTTTCTATGAGTATTTGTATCTAGACATACACCTTTAAAAGTTGTCAAGTCTCGTGTAGTGTATTTGACAGGTTTGCTTTTAAAATCAATTCAAACAATTTGTTTGTTCCTTTGTACTTTTTACCATTTATAATTATATTATCCTGCTCATCCACATCTAACTTGCTATCGCCAATCATTAAACCTTCTCCTTCCAACCTAGCTCCGTATACATGATAATTTCTATTAGGTATATAGACTGTAACATCTTTAATGCATATTTTCTACCAAGATAAAAACCCAATCTGCTAATATCTGACGGGGCACCCTCTTGCATCTCTTCTTCTTCCTCTTCACTTATATTTTTACCCTGTTCATATTGTATTTATTTCTTCTGGTTCATCTTCAGTTTCTTCAGTTTCTTCAAATTCTTGAGTTTTATCATCAGATTTTAAAAAGAGTAAAATTAAATCTCCTTCTGAAACTTTTCCAAGCTTTTGAGATACTTACCTTAAAGGATCAATAACTGGTTTAAATGTTGTTTCATGAAACTTATCTCTCTCACTAATCCCTAGTCTTAATGCTCTGTTTTTACTTCTAATAGAATCACTTAGCGATTTTATCTCTTTTATTAACTTTTCTTAGTACAATTCTACCCAACGGAAACCTTGTTTATAATGTAAATGTATCTCTATCTCTTTGTCTTTTTGTTATATAAGTTATGTATTCACTCAACATTTCGTAAGATTTTTGTTGTAGGATTTATAAAGTATTGGTTTACAATATTTGTTTGAATCCAATCATTCTTATTATTTTCTTTGATTTTAGTTTTAGCCAGATCATTATAAAAATCAAAAAACATTTCGCTTGGAACTCGAACAAAATAGTTCTTATTTGACGTTATTTCAGACTGTAAAGTTTGCAAATTTATAGCATCATTTTTATCTTGAGGATCATTAACATATCTTAATCGTTTATTACTGATATTATAGTCACCCTCAGGAGTAAGAGACAAACCGGTGTACGCTTCTTTGTCATTTGATATTGATCTTACACCGAATTCGGTATAGCATCCGAACTTGTCCACAGTCATTTTATAAATGATTAAGCCCTTATGAACGAGAATTATATATATATATATATATATATATATATATATATATATGTATAACATTTTTATCCTTTCCTTTTTACCACTTGACCACTTTCTGTAGTTCTAAAAGGGTTACCATCAGCATCAACTAATACATAATCTGTTATTCTTCTATATACATAGTTTTCTGGTATATATGGTCTATTGTCTATATATTTATTGTCTATATATTTATTTGGTGGGATCACCAACCAACAAATCACGATTGTACACCATCAAATCAAATTCTACACCCGCATATTTAAATTTGTTAACTGTATCATCATACCATACAGCCTGGAACATTAAACAAATATCATCATTATATACCCCCCTTGGCAAATTCCTTATGAATTGATCTTCAGCATTCCAACATTTTTCGGTTTTATTAAACATTAATACATTGTACTCTTTATCCCCCTGTTTAATTATGCTTTTCTCACCCTTTGTTAATATTTGACCCACCACTGCTACATCTGTTGGCAATACACCTTCTTTTGTATTTGTTATTTGTTTACTGTTAGCATTAAACTTATCCCCCTTTAATGTAATAGGTCAACTTTTTGTAACACAATCATTAACACTTACACCGTGTTTAACATTACCCAACCTTTTATAATTAAAGTTCCATTCACCTATATTTGATTTGCGTATTTGTGAGACACATACAGCATCATTAGTATTTGTACCACAAAGTAAATTTACAATTTTTTTATCTTTACCATCCCACTCATTTACTTTGGATTCCTTATTTTCTTTGGATTCTAAAAACTCGTATTTGTTATCACCCTGTTTTAACAAACCATCCTCATATTTTAATATTTGATTTACAACTGCTATGTCATTTGGTAAGGTTCCTGCTAAAATGTTTGTTAATTGTTTATTTTTACCATCAAACTTAAGTTCATTCAATGTTATACTCTGATGTTTTGATACACAATCATTATCATTAACAGCGGGTTTAACACGAACTAGTCTTTTATTTTCAAAATCCCAATATACTTTACTCCTTTGTTGGTATTTTAGAAACATTTACAGCATCACCGCTTTCTTTACCATCCTTTAGATTACTAATTGAATGGTGATTAGCATTCCATTTGTCTTCTTTCAATTCTAAGAAATTATATTTATTACCTTGTACAAAGTTGTCTCCTTGTCTAGTTAGCGTTTGCCCCATCACAGGTACTTCGTCTGGTTGTTCAGCTTGTAGTATATTATTTATTTTACGTTTTTTACCATTCAAAATATTATCTTTCAACTCTAAACATTCATAATTCATTTTTCCTTGTACAAATGCATCTCCTTGTCTAGTTATAGTCTTTTCCAATCTAGAGACTAAAAATATTTTTGTTACTGAATCTTGTTCATTTTCTGGATTACCGATATTTGCAATTCTATTAGTTTTTGCATCGTACACATCTCCCTTAAGTTTTAAGCTTGTTGATATTTCCGATTATAAAGTTTTTAAATTTATAGCGTCACTACTATCTTGAGGATCATTAACATACTTTAAACGTTTATTACTAATGTTATAGTCGCCCTCCAGTGTAAGAGGCAAACCGGTGTGAGCTTCTTTATCATAAAATCTTGATCTTATACCGGATTTGGTATAACATCCGAACTTGTCCACACTCATTTTACAAATGACTGCATCATCGTTTATGAAACCATTTATATACGTTACAAAATAAAGGTCAATTTAGCAATTTTATCTAAGAATATGTGTTTGTGTTATTGAATTAAAATGATTCGATCTAACCCCAATCTATATCTACCATTTTTAACCCTTTGTTCCTTATCAATCACCAGGAATCCGTATTTCTCTTCCCACGCTTTACTACAAATTTGTTTTAACCTTTCAAACGACATATCAGCATCAACATGATCTGTTGTATATGTTTTAAATTCATATCGTCTTGTTTAATTATAACGATAATATTTGCGTTATCCCTAATTAACTGTTTTGGGATTTTGCTATATGTTTGACCAATGTAGATACAGTCTATATTGTGATGTCTCCCCATCGCAAAATATTTTCTAATAATGTCATGGTTTTCACAAGAGACATCATCAAAAATAAAGACTGAGTAAGGCTTTGCTTCATTCGGCTGCAAATTTTTATCACTTGCATCAAATTTGAAGAAATTTAATTCCGGTACATCAAATATTATTTCATCTAATAATTGATATTTTGGTTGGAGCAGAGACTTTGAAAATATGTATTAGATTATTAAACATTGATCCGTTAGGATTAGTTATTAAAGTAAACACTACATTTCTTTTCCCATAATTTGAAGGTCCACTAACAATACACCTTACGCTGTCTGGTAATAAGTTTCTATGTTTCCCTTCTTCATGTTTTACACTATCCACAGTTAATTCGTCTATATTCGCAATTTTAAAAGAATCCTTGAGTTTTATAATCTCCATGCCAGCACTCTTCAACGGTTAACGTGATACTAGTGAAATCCTATAAAAGATCTTGTTTAGGTACCCACGAGTCAGCAGTTTTATCAAAACCCAACCAGCGGACCAATACTTGATCGTTCTTTCGTTTTCATATATTTTCCACAAGATAAAAATCTCCAACAGTAGACTTTAACAATTCATGCCCGTAAAAGCCACCTTGTAAATAGTTCACCTTTATTATCCTTAAGTATGTAAGTTTCTGGATATGTCGGTTGTACTCTATATACGGTAAAGTCCAGTTGGGTAAATATTTCTTGCTAAATATACCTTTATATTTGCTAATACGAACTTTATCCCCCACGTCGAATTTTCGTGGTAATCTCTTTTCTTGGTTTGGAGTTCTTTTTAATATTTTCCAAAACTTGTTTGGAGTTCTTTTTAGTCACCTCAATCGGTTTCATGTGGATATTTCTATGAAACTTGTTGTTATAATCGTGTATTAAGTCGGGAAGTATGTCATACCACACGTGGGAACCTCTATTTGAAAAAGCTTTATACATCGCCCCTTTTAAAGTTCTGTTGAACCTTTCGATAATAGCTGCTTTCGTTTCAGATTTCGTAGAATAATGGTTTATATTATATTTTTTCATCAGCTTTGAAAAATCTTTATTAAAATATTCTTTTCCGTCGTCAGTTTGCAAATGTTTTATAGTGTTTTTATCTCTACGTATAGCTATCTCCATTGCTTTTGTCACGCTCTGACCTGTTTTGTCTTTTAGTGGAATAGCATCTGCGATTTTTATAAAACAGTTTATAACTGTTAGTATATATTTAAATCCTTTGTTTATTTTACTGTAAGGCCTCATTTCAATTAGGTCTGCTTGATAAAGATCATTTATACCTTTTATAACATTATTTATTCTTGGAAAGTGTATCCTTGCAGATTTATGAAGCTCAGCAACAATTTTACTTTTTAGATCCATATTAGTTGATGGCTCTACCAGCACTTCTAGAGGAGTATTAAATATTACTTGTATATACTCGTTCTTAATAGTTCAAGGTCACCTAAAAATAGTGTATAAAAGGGGGAACACAGCAAAATACTGCTGTGTTCTCCCTTTTTTACGGAAAGGAAAAGGATGTAGGACGATGAAAGAGCTACTCCTCGATAGGGTTAAGGGAATAGTGACCGAATGGTAAAGTGTGTATGTTGTCTGGAAATATATGTCGTTTGTCGTCAGTAGAGGAAAGTGCTTTTTTAACTTCTGATAGACTGTACAGCTGATGGTTAAAACTTCTGATTGTATTGAATTTTGCAGTCATAACTTGATTTTCAAATAAACATTGCTTGTAGTGTTCAAAATGCACTTTCTTTTTTAAATATCCTGTAAATCTAAGATGAATTTGTATTTAATAACTAAATCAAAGTAAAAAAGACGTTGCAAGAAGACACTATCATTGGGACCCCACATTTAAGCTCATGGATTCTAAGTAAACTTTTAATGAAAAACCACCACATTAATTTAAATTAATGAAAGTCTCTATATTGATCTATCATAGTAATAACTGACAAGTAATTTTGGATTATTTTTATATCTAAACATAGTTCTAAATCACTTAAGTTAATATAGGCTTGGTAAGGTAATATTATGTGTTAAACTTAAAAATAATTTACATGTAAATCGAAAATATTATCTGCTGTTAATAGTAATCTAAAAGTACAAAGGCAGTGAACCCCCTGCACCAATTTCAGTTTTTGATTATGCAATTTGGACCATTTAAAATACCAACATTTTTGAAACAAAGCTTAGTGTCAGTTTAATATTCCTTAATCATTATACATTCTAAATCACTCTCAAAACGAATCCATTCCGACTCTGTAGGTGGTTTGCCAGGCTGTACATACAGTAGAACCTCGATTTTCCGGGGGCGGATTAACCGAACAGCAGATCAGGAAGTAAACAATTTCAAAATAAACATTTGATGAAAACAGTTACCACTTTTAATTTCAGTGGAATAATCAAATTTAATTTTAAAATGTAATTTAATTGCATTTCAGCAATGTACAACTCGTTTTCAGACCTATAAGGTATTGTTTAAGATAATGTTAAGTCCATGAGTACAAGTCAAGTGAAGAAACAACAAAGAAATATGGATCGATGGCCCCTTGGTTACGCACACAACATGCTACCACCGAGTTTTTACGCGGCTGTCCCCGCACATACACAATGCAGTACTGTGATTGGTCCGGTGTTGTGGCAACACATTGACAAGCAGCCTATGATTGGACTATCAGTGACCATGACAACCTGCTCTTTAAACTGGACATTGCACGTTCTGTGTGAGAAGGGAGAAAGACAGGAAGAAAGTAAGAGAAAATTACAATACTCCAGAAAGACAACAAAACAAATTGGCATTAGTTGTTGAATCATCGCTATCTGTACATAAGGCATTGGGTTTATGCACCTTTTTGTCTATCCATTTTTTGTTCCTATTCCTTTTGCCCATTTTGCAAAGCTAAAATATCATATAGCATTTTATAGCAGCGCAATTCTTGCCTAGTTATTGACGGCAAAACCGTGCCGTCATAAATCCCGCCGGGTGGCAAAAGAGTGATCTGCCTAGCTCTGTAAACTCCAAATCATTGTTATATGCTGATGACAATATTTTTTTGATATTGCAGATGAGGTAAAACACCTTAAATTGCTTTCCCAAACTACTTTAAAAAAAGCTGCGTCCTGGTTTCAAACCAATGGATTCTGACTTGATGAACAAAAAACTCAAAAAATATTTACTTTAAGAAAAACTGGAGATGTATTTAATTGCTGACAATATGGTTTCAAATGCTTAATTTTTGGAAATTTATATTGATTGCAAGTTAAACTGGCATCCACATATTGATCATATATCATCTAATCTATCAAGAGTTATATTTCTTTTAAAACGGCTTACATTTTGTGAACCAATTCAGTATCTCAAAACAGCTTACTATACCTACTTTCAGTCGATTTTCAGGTATGGTTGTCAAGTGATTTGTTCCAACTTAAAGGTATTGAAATATACAGCTCCCTTGTTATGATTAAACTCATAAGCATTCAACACAATTCACCTTGAATTGTTGTCCAAAATTAATTAATTTGGTTTTGATAAGAGCTTGGTAAAGTCCCGCCTGGGAGGTGGGAAGCAGGCCGCGTAACTAAAGTGTGAGGTTGTTTCTCAAAGCAGTTGTTAAAGCCCTAATTTGATTTATTTATAGACTACCTCTTCAATTGTATACATGTTTGCCTTGAGATGGGGAGTCAAATGGACGGATCCGTTTGGATACACTTCTATGGTGTTACCATTGATTCCAAAGAGAATACCCATTCCAGAAACAATGTTGGTAGCTTATTGAGTATAGGGATTGCTTTTGCACCAAAGACTGACGATTTTAGGGGGCACTCAATGACCATCGATCTACAGTGGCAAAAATTATTTTACATAGTTGATTAAAGTTCACTGGATTGAGCGCAACTGCTCGACAATTTTTTTCCTAATAGGATTATTGTCTGGAGTCTGGCATCTGCACCATATCACATTTATCCTAGATTTTTGTACCTATTGTTGTAGAGGTTTTTTATGAATCATTACAGTTTAATAACAAATAACAACAATAACAACAATAACAGTAACAATAACAATAGCCAGCTAACAATATTCAGTTGTGGATTCTCGTTTTAATATTAAGTTTTATGTGCATTGCAGATAAAAAATTAATTGGTACTGCAACCTGTTTGTTTTTTTCTTTCAGTGCTTAACTTGCTTTGTGTTGGTCAGCGATTGTCGTAAGAAGAGAGCATCAGAAGGAACTTCCCATGTTTAGTAGAACAGGTGTTGATGGTGTGATGGTGCGGCGACAAGAGCGAACCAGAAGTTTATTTTATCCTTATTGCACTTCTTTGGGGAGTCTAGCTGATATACGTGCAACGTTTTTCCGCAAGTACGATCTCTGTCCTTTCTCGATAATGCAACTCCTGGACAACTTCATCTAGAGTTTCTCATTGCTGGAGATCTACCTGAGGTGTTTCTACGTGTGCCTTTCGGAGGAATAAGTGATCAGATAGGACTTTATGACATTCCATTCTGCAAGAACATGAGAGGAACTGGTCCCTTCACTAAGGATGACAACATGAGCCTGATTCGAGCGTTAATGGTGGCTATGGCAGTTTAAAAAGAGGACAATTTACCAAAATCTAAGGGGTTTTACCAGCATGTCAGGAAACATAACTATGAATTATGGCAACAAGGAAAACTAATAACAAAAGGTAAAACAGTATGGCTAGGTTGGGGAAACAAGAATTTCCTTGAACATTGAGAACTGTTATAAGTGCATCAATGAAAAATATTTGTTTTTGAGTAGCATACGGTACTTAAATATTATTTGTAGTATCTTCATTGTTATTTATTTATTATTCATTGTTACTGATTATTATTTGTATTTTCCATTTTTTATGAAATTAATACAAATAATTTCAACATTGATGATTCATAATCCTACAATCAAGAGGAGGCTCAGAATGTGTGTTTCTACCAGCTCCTCCGTTAAGACTGATGTTAACATGTAAGTAAATACTAAATGGTAAATCTAAAATAATTTATTGAAATGGCTTATTAAAGAAAAAAACTAGCAATTTCAATGAGCATAAATTTTATATAAAAAATAATAATCGTTTGATAAAGTCAATTGCTAGGTATTTTTTTGTTGATTAAAATTAGTGAAATATCAATATGATTTTGGATAACCTGTTGAGGAGGCCAGGATTTAAAAGTTAACATTGGTCTTATGGAAGAGGCAGGTCGAAACATGTTATTGGAGCCCACTCTTAATTATACATCAAAATTAAAACAAGGAATCCTGATAACTGAGTAAGAAATAAGGAAAGTTGTTCAAAAATATTAAAAAGCCACTTTACGACTGAGATATAGGGCCTACCTATCCTTCAATATTTTTTCTTCCCCATGGTTAAATAATGCTGATATGGACTACGGTAACATGATATTCTGATTATCAAATAAAAGTATTTGTTAGTTAAAAAATAACACTTTATAATTAATACAAGAAAACATTACATTAGCATTGTTTCAACACTAGAATTTTAAAATTTAGTTAACAAAAACAAACAAAACACCAATTAACATTATTTCAACACTAAAATTTTTAAATTTAATTAACAAACAATAAATTAATTAACATTATTTCAACACAAGCATTTGAAAAGTGGTTCTAGTTAGCTCTTCTTCGTTGACTGTTCATCTTCTTGATATATTTTTCGAAGAGGCGAAGGAACCCTCGAATTCCTAAAAAAAAACATTAGACATAGATAAAGTATTTGTTATTAAAGTGCCAAACCAAGACCCCACTAGACTACAGCCCAGAGCTACCCCCTCCACTTGAGACGCCATGTCACAATACCAGGCGACTGCTCGCATAAGCTCGCTGTATACTATGCGTGTAATTCGCCACTACCATAGTTTATAACGTTCATAATGGCCCTGAGTGTTAATGTCCTACTTTTTTTATGAAGGAGGTATTATATTTTTTAATACCGTAGTTACCCAGCTTTTTAATAACGTGGTTACCCAGATGGAGCCAACGGTAATAAAGATGCACATTTAAAGCACTTTTCAGTGACTCACTTATATAAAACCACTTGTGTTCCTTATATATTTTTACTTATGTACAAGTATTTTAATAATTTTAATCTGGATAAACTGTCAATAAAAATTAAACCGGTGGAACTATTTTGTATTTGATGACATGGTAGATTTATTTTATGGATCTAAAATATCACTTTTTGCACCCTTTTAAAAATCTTTGTTTTAGAAAAGTTTTATGAATTTTGCAATGAAAAATGTTTAACTTGCATCAGAAGTAATTGTACATACTTTCAACATCAGTTAAACATTATTTCCATAAATTAGTTATAAATAATATCACATCAAATAACTATTAATGAGTGCAGGAGTAACAAGCACACCCTTATGGTGAGTATTACATTTTTAGTCAGTCAGCTTACTATCTAGTAATTACTTTCATTATTAATAAGTTACAGTTTGATTTTAGTGAAGATAATTTAATTCGTTATGTGTTAAATGAGTTATTATAGAACTAAACATGGTATTTCAAATTTTAAGCAACCTCCCACCCTCAGTTCCAAATTGAGAAAATTTAGTCCTTGGTTTTTGTATGTTGTCTATATAGGTTGCTTTACAAAAATAATATCTCAAATTGGTAAAATAATACTAATAATGAACAATTTCCTTCTCCTTCGATTACCCTCTCAAAAGTATTAACTGTTAATTAGCAACCATTCTCTCAATCCAAAATATTATGAGCCCTTGACGTAATGGTCAAGGCAACAAACTTTGAAACCATACACCATGCATTCTTGAGTTTGAATCACAGTCCTGACAAAATAAATTTCATCAGTACTATGCAACATACACTGCAACCGCTCACCCCTTGCTTTCCTACACACTGATATATTGTCTATGTGGATGGGCGAAGTAAGGCAAAAAGAGGCTGCCTACCTCTTAATAATAAATAAAAAGAAATACCTCAATTTGTGTAGTAATAGGTAAAATACTAAAAAGAAGTACTGAAGAACTTTGATTAACCATTACTGTCAGGACCGGGACTGTAACGGATAAGATAAGTACAGTAACAAAATTTAAAATTGTTTGTGGGAGGAATTAAAATAAAACCGTGTGCAAGTGGATTAAGTGGCACGTGAACTCAAGCTCACTGGCCGTGCCGATACGGAGTGGAGAGTACAGTCTCTCCCCATCACAGTAGCTCAGACAGACTCTTCCATATGACACTGCCTGCGCAAACACCAACGCTTACAAAAGTTGCTCAATGCACATTTTTCACGATTACAGATAACAGAGAGTGACGGTTAATCAGCACTTATATTGTACATGTTTAATTTCATACTACACAATTTTGTACTGTCATTTTGATACAAACTAAGAATTTTGCTATAGTCAGATTATAACATTTGTTATTCCAGTTATATACCTTTAAAGTTAGGTATATTCTCTATTTGGATTTGTTAGCCCTTTCCCTCCGCCCCTAATTTTTTTTTAACTGGGTGGTGCTTACTTTTCAATCACCCTGACTGTAAATCTATCTAGGTTAAAAGGTCTCGCGAATGGTCTCGCTAGGTTTAAATAACAGTTGTAGATGTGTAAATCTGACCTGTTGGATTAATCTTGAGATCCTGAGAAAAACTGAGGTAAAATTATCTTGAAAATTCAGGATAAAAAACTCAACTAGAATTAAAAGTGCCCTGCTTGACAAAACTCACAATCAAGAGCTTTGATTAGAATATGTAAGATCGTGGGAACTGAGAATCCACAACCACAGGGTGCAAATCTGCCTTTCTGTTGAGGTTGAATTAGATCTGTGCTACAGGAAGGTTGTAGCCAGGAGCTAACTAGGGTATGGTGTTTGGGCGTTTCAAACCTTGAAATACAGAGATATAATTAGCGATTTACTACAAAAGCTCGGGGGTCATTAATTGAATATTTTATATATAATATTAGAGTTTAAAACTATAGTAGTTTTTTAAGAATTTTACAGTGCATTCACCAACGAGCACATAATAGAATAGAGAAGATACTCTGAGCGGAGAATGCGGCCAGCCTGGCGCACGGATGAGACGGTCCAAGATGGCGGCGCTGCCCTAGTCCGAGCGTCTACCACGCATCTAGTATGTGCTCGCCTACTGTATAACTATATGACTATATAACTATTCACCTACAGTATAACTATATGATGAAAAAGTACTGTACAGTTACAAATCAGACTCAATCTACATTAGTTTTTAATCATTTTGAATGATTGAAGTTAGAAGTTCTGACTGTTACAAAAAATGAGGCAATACAACAGGTGTAATTAGTTTTGTATTATTTATAACCAATAGTGGCAACTTCCTAGCGGCTTAGTTCTAACTTAAAGCTAATGTCATACATCAATGAAGTTACAGATGGCATTATGAGAAGAGCAGCACATGAGCGAAAGGGTACTTCAGGCTTTTGAGTGTAATTTGTTTGGTAATTTTATCCTCTCATTCTGGGGAATTGTTACTGGCTGTGGCTATGGGGTACTATATTACTCTGTGGAGAAATGACTTTAAAAAATAAATTTGGAATAATCAAATCCCTGTGCCGTGGCGTGGCGGGACGGTGTGCGCTAGGCCTGGGTGTAGCAGGGTGTGAATGAAAGTGTGCATGTATTTCATTGATTTAATTAATTTCATTTTTGTTTAAGAATGTACATTAAGTGTGTAATTTTCCCTTTATAATTAATTTAGTCTCTGTAGTTTATCAGTTTTTGTTTTATTTTAATACATGTTTAAGAAATTATTTTAGTTATTAGATGTTAACTATAAGAAAGGACCATGTGGTCCTAAGTTCGCCTCAATAAAGAAGCATTTTCATTTCATCCTAAAAAAATATATATAAATTCTAAAATAAAATTTAAAAAAATAAATTTGTTTATTTTATTTTATTGATTTATATATTTTTTCCTCCAAACATGTAATATAAAATGTTATGGTTATTATAATGTAATTTAGCTTCATTTTAGCATAGTAAAAGTGTTGACACAATTCTTGTACCGTGTACAATTCATGAATAAAGTTGATTTGATTTGATTTGAATAGTTAGATAAAAAATGAGCCATTATTTGTCTTTGTACGACAGATAGTTTAGGTTTTAGCATTTTGTAGTACGGTAGAAAACTGTACCACATGGATTAGAACTGATTTGGCTCATACTTTGGTGGGGAGATGAGTGGACTGCCACAAAAAACCCGTTGAAATTTATTCACAAACTTATCTTTAACTTTTAGTATTAACTGATGAAATAAAATTAATTTAATCACTCAGAATAAATTGAATTCATATTTTTGTGAGAAAATTGTAAAAATAAAACAGAATAAATATATAGTCTGTATTATAAATTGTTGTTCTGGTAATTGTATTTTGGGTGTAAAAATTGGTGCTTTCTGATTAAAACTACCATATATAAAATGAGTAAAACAAGAATTTTGTATTGTTAGTTTATTTTGTAAGAACAACTAAATAATTAATACAATGGTCCTTCCCCCTGGTTTGAGTTAGCCTTTCCACAAAAAGATAAGTCAGTTCATGGATTCATGAAACAAATTATAGTTCCCAGTTGGGATCATGTCTAAACTTTTGAGATCAGTGCTGAGGTATCCTAGGTGATTTCTTAGTCACAGCAAGAAAGTCTGCAATTTTAAAATTGTATCACTGGAAGATAATGGTACTGATGTTACAAGTATCTTTTTGAGTTCTCAGATAAATTTGTATGGATTAGAACTGATATTGAACCCAGGGACATGTGAACAGACTCCCTAAACCCCTTAGAAGCCCATGAGGAGTTTCCTTTATACTAGAAAAATCAGGTTTTTAATAAAGTTTAAAAGTGTTTAAACGTGTTTGGAATAATATAGTTGTGACTAAAAACATAAAGTAAGATAGTTTATAGCATTTACCTTGGCTGTCTAAGTCTCCAGGCAGGCAATTCCTATCTGATAGGTCACGCAAAAATTCTTCCTAAAATAAAAATAAAATAAAGTTAGAAAATTATTTAGCACACTCTTTAAAAAATGATGATAGATGGTGATAAAAAAAGGAGAATAGAATTTTATTCTGACAGATTTTTACATTAAATATGTTAATGTGAAATACCTTGACATATAAAAAGAGAGGAGAGAACAACTTCAGTACCTTTTACCTTTGAACTTGTGTAATATACATATTAGGCCGGCCGCACACATAATCGAACAGAACAGAATAAGACTTTGTTCTGTTCTGTCTTGTTTGATAGCGTTCGATGATGTTATCTTCATACAGACAGAAAAGCGTGACACGTGACAGAAAACAAACCTGGCAGTGAAGCTAGTTGTATTCCATATGTTGTATCTATATGATCTTTGAAGTGTAGTTGTTTTTTTTTAATAGTAAACAATTTAATTTGTTTCTTCAATGGACATCGAGAAGGAAATGGTACTTATGGTGTGGATTTTCTACAATTACTAGACTCCAACCCGAATTGCTTTGGGTGTACCCCATCAGTAGTGGCGAAAGGGGGCTGCTGGCTCACTTGATTGACAGCTTCCGGTCACGTGACCGGAAGCGCTGCGTCATGAAACACGTCATCTGAGGCTGAGCCAGTGACGTAGGCGGTTTTGTGACGTAATGAGGGAAAGGTTAAAGTTCAAGGTCACGGGGAGGGTGTTTTAAAAAAGTACTACCTCGTACGCGTAAAATCCGATTGTGATTCGATAGTTTTCACTCGATAAAATATCGAATGAACACAATCGAATGAAGCAATCGAACGATACGAGTGCGAGGTAGTACTATTTCATTTATTACTTAATTTTTTACTTTTATTTTTATTTACAATAAGTTATGTTTACAATAATTTATGTTTACAATAGTTCCCCGTTGTTTGTCGTCATCGATGTTGTTGATCCGGAGTCGCGACCATCACTTCGTTTTCCGATGAAAGGCGGTAGATACTTTGACCCCTGCGCAGAGTCTATGTTGTTTGTTGCGATCAGTTCTAAAGATAAACTGTAGCCATTCGCTAGGAGAAGTCTTAACTCCTCTTTAAAAACCTCCAGGTCCGTAGAAGTTGATATATAAATAGAGTCATAATAAATACATCGAATCTTGAGTGACATGATAATGTTATTTTGTGAAGAGCGCGGAGAGAGGATGATGTTCACCAGTCGAGAGCTGGAGGTGTACTGACTATTCACAAGCTAGCGTTGCAATCGTACCAAATGGTGGGGGTAAAAGTGTGGTGGGGCGGAGCAGATGGCGGAGCAGATGGCGGACGGCAGATGGTAGGCGCCAGATGGCAGGCGGCAGGTGGCAGGTGACAAGTGCGCGGCAGATGGCAGCTGTCGTGGGGAGGAAGACTTTGAATAAAATATCCATTAGTTACCCATCAAAATATTTGTGGTTCCATGTGCACCGCGCAAAAGTTGGTCTGCTCGTTGAAGTTCCTCCTCTAGTTTAGTAACCAGCTGAAAATCCGCTTCCATTTCATCCTCCTGCTCTGGACATTGCGGCTGCGCACACCACCTCTTGCAAGCATAATCATACGCGTTCTTATATTCCTCCAGGACTTGTTCATATGTCCTAGGCTGCTGGGATATAGTTTGCATCGCCGCTCCTTGCTTAACCTCGGTAGTCTCAAGAGTTGCCACCAAATCCTTCTCACTAATCACACCTCCCCAAATAATGTTATTGCCATGGCTTATGATGTTGCTTGTTGGCTGCTGAGATGTAGTTTGCTCAACCTCGGTAGCGTCAAGAGTTGCTATCAACTCCTCCTCACAAACCGCATCTCCCCAAATATTGTCGTTGACGCTGTTCATGGTGTTGTCTGTTCCAATGATTGTATAGTAATGCAGCGTTTGAGTGTAGGTTAGGTACTCGTCCCTTCCCCCACCACATCACTCCCCCCACCACACCACTTCCCCCACCAAGTTTTACATCGCGCACTAACTAGCGTACACGCATTAGTTAGGGTCTGACTCTTACACTGTCAAGACCGTAGCTCCTTAACTGAAAACTTCAATTAATTTGTCTCAACACTATATGTGTATAAATATTACAGTCACTATGATCTAAACTAGTGCATGTTTCCATGTGTTGCTTCTTGTGCAGCAGACAACTGGCTAAGAGGGTTTCAACCTTGGCTATTCTACGATGGAACCGCTCATTGTCCGCTAAAAGCGTAGACATTCTATCTTCATCGTCGGAGAAGTAGAAGGTGGTGACAAGCGGGCTACTGAAGGACACCTTACTCATATTCCTGTAAAACTGTGACATGTTCAGACGTTAACACAAACTATATAGGTAGATGTTCATCCGACAAGAGCTGGAAGTATAATGATGTACCGCTAGCGAGTAGGATAGACACCTATCCCCACCACAACGTTACCTTGTCCTTCAAACAGTTGTTTTTCGCTACAGTTGCTATACCCTTGGTCGGATCTGAAGTCTGTTTACACTAACTTGTTCGTCTGATTAATTCGCGTAGTTTGAGTACCCACTTGATATATTTTAAACCGTAAATAAAGAAGTTGTGTAGGTTTGACCTCTAAAATAGCTGTTTTTTAGCTATTACTGCTATGCCCTTGGTCAGATCTGAATTTCGTTTGCACCACCTTGTTTGTCTGATTTATCCGCGTAATTTGAGTACCCACTTGATATACTTTAATCCGTAAATAAAGAAGTTATTTAGGTTTAACCTCCAAAATAGTTGTTTTTAGCTATTACTGCTATACCCTTGGTCGGATTTGAATTCTGTTTGCACCAACTTGTTCGTCTGATCAATTCGCGTAATTTGGGTACCCACATGACATACTTTACACAAACTTTGTACCCCCCCCCCAAAATGGGTCATGTTCAAGGTCAACCCCAAGGTCAAGGACCTTAGGACTTAGAAATTTTCACAAAGTGGGCTGCACACAAACATGAGACTAACAGTCTCCTGCCTATGTACAGGCCAAGTCCCTAACTTGAAATGCTTAGGGTGGTCCTGAAAAGGACCGTTTGTGTTTGAAGGAGATGGTGGATAAGGAGCGGTGGACAGTGTTTACTTTATTTCTTCGTAACCCACTTTACTTGACCCTTCTGCCGTACCAAAAACAAGTCGCACTCGGTCTCAGGAGGTGGCAGAGTGGACCTTGGAAGGTGGACCTTGACGTAACGGCCGCCAAAGAGGTGTTGGAGTAAGTACTCATCGCCGATCTTCCCCACAAATAAATATTCCATGTTCAACTTCAACTGGGCAAACTTGACGGTGACAGACTCCAGCGGCGTTACCAACTCGGTAAGTTTCACCGTAGCCGTCCTCTTCATTATTTCCTCAACAGTTGGAGGTGGCGATGAAGGTCGAGGCGCTGAAGGGCGAGGCGGTGTCGATGGCGGAGATGCAGAAGACGTCGAAGGCCGTTGATCAAAGTAAAGTGGGTGGTTCCGAAAATTTCTTTGTATACAAGACCTAAAAGAACTAGGTCTTTTGAAACCGCTCCTTTTCTCCGAAGACTTCTTCAAAGTCTCCTTCAAACGTTGCAGTTTCTCAGGTGTGATGGGAGAAGACATAGCGCAGAGGTGTATACAGTTCGCAAGGCAAAGCTGGTACCAGACGGAGCAAAGCGGGTCGTCAAGTGTAACCGTGACATTTCCATATACGGGTAGAAAGCTAAAGACCGGTCTACATCCTGTTCCCCTTCCACCGTGACGACACAACCCCCCCCCCTTGACGTCACGGGGCGGACCCCCCCCCTTGACGAACCCCCCCCCCCGATTTGGGTCATGTTCAAGGTCACCCCCCCCTCGACTTCCCCCCTTCCGCTTCGGTGACGTCACTTTGCCTTTATAAGCGGGAGCAGTCCGCAGTCTCGTCGCAGTAGCTTGCCGCCCGCTGTTTGGATATACGTCCCAGTGGGTTGCACTCTGCTGCAGCGTAGGTCTGTTAAGTGTGCGTTGGGCCCGACGCGCAATTAAGAGATCCGCGCCCTTGCATGTTTAGTTAGTTTGTTTAAGCATGTTAGATAACGCTTGTAGTTTGCTGCTAGGTAATGTAGTTAGTCTAATATATATGTTAGTGTTTGGTATTGGTTTGAAGTGTTTTATTTACTAATAACATATGTACTCCCGGCCCTACAGGTCCCTCAACAACCTTGGTCAAAACTTGGGTTCGCAGCAGCCTGACGCCGGGTGTTTGGGTCTACGTCCCACCGGGTTTCAGTGATACTGTTGACCTTTGCAAAACCGACCTCGGCTGTTTTTGTAAAAATAACGTTAACTGATTAATTTGTTTCTTTTGCATAGTTGCTGGTAAAGTCTTTATTTTCAAAGTAATGTATCTTGTTTCTCATCCTTTTCCTAACCCCCTGACAATAAGGTTCGGCCCTGAAAACCGGCCTTGTCAATAAGATCAATACGGCCATGCAAACCGGTTGACACCACCTATCTCACCCATGAGAAACGTTTGTGAAATATAAAATCAGTCTCTTGTTTAAAATCAGTCTCTTGTTTAAAATCAGTCTCTTGTTTGTTGTCTTTTGTCCCCTTCCCCAATACAGAGCGGGGAATAGAGCAGTATGTTATGCTCTATTCCCCGCTTTGGCATTATGTCAGATGACCTTGACCTACTGACGGGACTTAGAAAAACTTTCGTTTGATCAAATATTGGAAGAAATATACTTTTAAAATAACCTTTCTCAATCACCTCCACTCCCACCACTTACATCTCCCCACCATTTACATCTCCCACCACGTACATTGGGTATAAAAGAGGTTCCCCATCACTGGTAAAACATTCTGCTGTTTGTGTTTAACCATGGTGCATATCAGGAAGCAGACCAAGCCTAAGAAGATGGTCGTAGCAAAACCAGCTCTTGTGTCACCTACTACCTCTTCTACTGCTTCTTCATCATCTACACCAACTACTTCTGCACCGTCTCTACTCCGCCAGGTTTTATCTTCACCAGCTTCTTCATCGCCTGCTTCTTCATCGCCTGCTTCTTCATCATCCGGTCCTGCGTCCATACTCCGCCAGGCATTACTGATGTCCTTGATAATCCCGGAAGAGTCGCAACCAAGGTCTCCATCTTCTCCACCACCAAGACCCAAGTCACCAACAAAATCATCTTTATCTTCCCCATCACCAAGGTCAAGGACAAGGTCTTCTTCGTCATCTTCTTCTTCGTCATCTTCGAGCTCGAGGTCCTCTTCTTTTTCATCTTCGAGCTCGGGATCATTATCACCGAGTTCAAGATCTTCAACACCCACTATACCGCAGATCATTTCTCCAATCATCACTCCACCTTCCACAAGTTTTCGTCCGTCAGTAATCTGCATAAATGATCAAACTCCTTCAGAGAAATTTAATGAATTAAAATCCTTGAGAAGGAAGTGCTTACTTCCTGCACAACAATGTAAATACAGTTTTAAAAAAGGTGCAAGGAAAGGGGAACGTTGTGCTAAATCTAGTGTCTTAGATGAAGAATTATGCAGTTTTCATTTAAGACAAAAACACAAGGGTACCGTTTCTCTTTCCACACCACATCCAACAGTGAAACCAGCCAAAACTCGGATTAATAGGCTTTGTAAAAACAAACAATACTTCTTTGTCAAAATAATGGGTTTCTTAAAGGTCATGTTAAAATGTGGAGACCAACTCTACATTTTAAGATTACCTAAAGCCATGCGCCATCCCTACAAACCCACGAAAAAGCACTATCTAATCAGAGACAATTCAGGAACCACTGTGTGGAAAAAATTGTAATAACCTTTTTCCAAATTAAATCAAGTCTTTCTTTTTCCAAAATAAAAAAAAAGTGTGGACAACCTATTTACATTTTGTAGCATATGCTGCAGAGTGTAAATAGGTTGTCCACACTTTTTTTTACAATGTTACAACGAACTTGACCTAGATAACGGACTTAGAAACATTTCGCTCTGTCTAAATTCCTTTTCAAACCAAAACATTGATCTGTTCACCAACCTTTTAGGTGGGGGTAAGCGGGTATATAAGCGTGGCGTCGTAGAACATATTCATTAGTCAGCTATGGAGACTCCAGCAGGTTCATCCAACTCATCAGCTACTGATATGGAAGTAATCTGGGAACGTAGAGCGAAACAAAATAGAGCACGTTCGCGAAGAAACGAAAATAAAGTAATAGAAGGATTCAAAAAATTACAAGTCGCTGTACCATTTGCTAATCCTAGTGATTCTAGGATTTCAAAAATTCGACAGGCAATACAATATATTAAGTTTCTTCAAACACAGCTTCAAGAACCTTCTATAAAAGCTGAACTGCCTGAGGAACCGCTGCCCCCCTTAATCTTACAAAAAGAATTAGGGAACGTTTTTGTCGAACCTCCGACCCTTAAAAAAGAAGATGACTGAACTCGATAAAACAATGAGAGGGGTTAAAAAAAAAAAAACAAAGCGGGGAATAGATCAGTTTGTGGTCAAAGTGAGAATCACTTACTGCTCTATTCCCCGTTTTGGCAATATGTTCAGACGACCTTGACCCACTAAAAAGACTTAGAATATTTGTGTATAGTAGTGACTTACACTCCGTGTGGTAAAATAATGGAAGATATATTTATTTCTTAACACGATATACCCCTTCCCTAACCCTTGTACTCCCACCACTAACCCCCACCATTTAAACGTAGTATAAAAGGGGTTCCCTATCACTGGTAAAATCATTCTGCTGAAAATGAGTACACCCGCTCTCCCTATCGCTGCAGCAACACTAGTAGTAAGCAGAAAGGTTGAAAATCACGATCAGTTAATTGTCTTAAGAAGATTACTGCACAAGTTTCTCGATTGGGAGGTTGGTTGTGATTTGTATATGTGGAAGCCTACGGCTCCAGTGTATAATAGTGAACAGGAAGCATGGAAAACAAGCTATAAAAACAATGTAAAGTTACTTAAAATGATTGGTATAATGGAAAGGTTACTCCGGCAGAAATGGATCATCAATACAACATTTTATATTAAACCAAACCATTGTTGAATCAATAAAAAGGAGAGAGATTAAAAACAGAGCGGGGAATAGATCAGTTTGAGGTCTAAGTGAGAACCACTTACTGCTCTATTCCCCGTTCTGGTGGTATGTTCAGACGACCTTGACCCACTTACAAGACTTGTCATTCTGCGACATCGATGTTTGATATAAAATGTACTTCCTACAATAATATCCTTGTCATTTACCCCCACCACGTAAACTTGGTATTTAAGCGACCGCATCGGAATATCCCCAGTAGTTAGCTATGGATTCCCAAGCAAGCACATCCAAAGAGTATAAAGATGAACTATCAGATTTTTTGAAGTTCAACAATTGCTTGCGGAACCGAAGAGCCGAAAACGCATTAAGAACAAAAACATATAAGCTGACAATGCAAAAAGCCTACCGGAGATTATCAAGTAAAGTCCCGGGCGTTAAATCTACTACTAAAACAAAGGACATGATATATCGGGCAATAGAATACATAAAACATCTGCAGGAAATAGTTGCAGAAGTTCCTTCTGAAGAACCGGTCTCTCTTGAACCGATAGAATGCGTGTTCCTGGTGGAAGATAGGTTGGCGAAACATCATTTTCTTGAGGAAGAACCGTCAGCCTACAAACAAATCTTCCTCATGGATGAAGACCAGGATGAATAACTGGGTTAACAAAATTAAAGACGTCTGGAATACAAAGCGGGGAATAGATCAGTTTGTGGTCCAAGTGAGAATCACTTACTGCTCTATTCCCCGTTTTGGTAACATGTTCAAACGACCTTGACCCACTTCAGGACTTGGAAACAACTTTGTTTAGTACTAAATATATATTTAACAACAATATCCCCCCCTCTAAATATTGTGGTATAAAAGGCGAGTTTGTATCAATGGTTGAATCAGTCTAGTCATGGCACCAAGAGACATCATCTTTCCTCATCCACGAGAGGTAATTCTAATGTTAAAAAACATTATGTTAGAAGATGAAGATGAAAATGAAGATGCGGTGTTGGAAGATGAAGAAGTTGATTCCGTAGAGATGGAAGCCGTGAGTTGGATGGAACAATTGGAGAGTGATGAGGATATCTCTAGTGTAGCGGATGACGTGGAGGAAAACTCGAATTCGGACGATGCGGAGTGTTACCAACAGTCACTCTGTTTGGAACACATGGAGGACACTCCGAGTGGTAGTAGGACCCTTTTTGAGGGTACCTACGTCACTAGCTTTCTCCCCCGTCGCTTATTTCCGTTTGATGAGTCGGATTTGTCAGATGAGTCTGATTAGTTTTCTTCGTTAACCTTCCAACTACAAATACAGAGCGGAGAATAGATCAGTTTGTAGTCAAAGTGAGAACTACTTACTGCTCTATTCCCCGTTCTGGAAATATCTTCAGATGACCTTGACCTATATCTGGACTTGGAAACAACTTCTTTTGATACAATAATTATTACTGAATCAAACATATGCTCCAAGAGGGGGGTACTCTAATGGTGGGGGTAAGCAGGTATTTAACCATGCACTTTGGAATACACGTATTAGTCAGCTATGGATTCGCAAGCAAGCACATCCAACTCCAGATCTGGCTACAATCAGAGAAACGCTGAACACTCAAAGAAATGGAGAGTGAATATTAACACTGGATATGAGAGATTACAAAGTGTAATCCCATTCGCCAATCCTCGAGATGCAAAAATAACCGTTTTGTATAAGGCCATGGAATATATCAAAATTTTACAGTTAAAACTCCAAGAACCGCTGTCAGCTCCCTCAATCGACCAAAAACTGTTGGAATCATGTCCTCTGACTGAAGATGAAAAACTCCAAGAACCGCTGTCAGCTCCCTCAATCGATCAAAAACTGTTGGAATCATGTCCTTTGACTGAAGATGACTTGGCGGTTCAACATTTCTTTGCTGAAGAACCCTCATACAAACAACTTTTTGATGATCAGGATAATTAAAAGAAAACTTAAAGATCTGTTAAATAATACAAAGCGGGGAATAGATCAGTTTGTGGTCCAAGTGAGAATCACTTACTGCTCTATTCCCCGTTTTGGCAACATGTTCAAAGACCTTGACCCACTTTGGGGACTTGAAAACATCTTGGTTTGATGCAAAATGTACTTCCTGCGTAAAATTTGGTATTTCTTCACTAACACATATACTCCGGCATGTATACCCCCCACCACTGTTCTTATTCGGGTATAAATAGAGGTGCATTTTGGAGTGTTATTAGTTGCTGGTTAGCCTTTGAGGAAGACACAGTTATAATATGTATCGGTGCGATATTTGTAAAGCCTCATTTAGAGATGATTGGCTTTTAGCCATTCATAAAGAACAAAAACATAATTCCAACACAAATAAAAAAGAAGAACAAAATGAACAAGAATTAGATTCAATCGATCATCAATTAGCACAACATCAATTTGCAAACCTAAATCAGAAAGAACAAAATGAAGTTTTAAGACCGAGTGTCATTCATTATGCACAATCAACGTCATCAACATCGACTTCTACGCCTGCTATGTCTACACTTCACCATCCTTCATCATCAACACCATCAACATCGACTTCAACGCCTGCTATGTCTACACTTCACCGTCCTTCAACATCAACAGCTGCTATGTCTACACTTCACCGACCCTCAACATCAACAGCAGTAGATGTGGAACTACACGCTCAAGCACTACCTGGTAAGGTAGTAACACATTTTAAAATTGACAACGTAAAATTACAACTTGAAAACTTTTTACATAACGCCAAAGAATTAGTAACCAAAACACTAAAGAATGAACAAAAATGATTAAATTTTATCAAATTTGGACTGTTGCTAGATGCCATATTCACTAACATTCAAAACGAAACATCACCAAGAGGATTCATGACAAAAAACCGAACCATCATGGCTGCGTCAGATATTGAAAAGATCGTAACAGAATGTTTTGAGGAACTTTTGACGAAACTACAAGAGCATGAAGGAAGAGGATCTGGATGGACTTTATTAAGTATAACAAGTCTGGATGTTAGAGTTCATAAACACGGTTATGGAATGAGAGGAAGTAGTTATATTCCTCTTCCGAAAAAAGTAAGTGATACAAAATCCTGTATTAATGTGCAAAATGAAGATAACGAATGTTTTAAATATGCCATGTTGACCAAATATGTAACAGACAATCCGATAAGACCAAGTCACAAATATGAAGAAGTACAACATAAGTATAATTTCCAGGGAATGACTTACCCTGTTGAAATTACTGATATATCAAAATTTGAAAAGCAAAATCCGTCAGCTTCTGTCAACATTTTCGGCTTAGATTCGTCAAACAATGCATACCCCTTGCGCATAACACCTATTGAGCGCAGAGATCATACGGATTTGCTATTGATCACTAAAGGGGACATATCCCACTATGTCTACATAAAAAACTTTGGAGCTCTTGTTTCTAAACAAATATCAAAAAAAACGCGTTGAAAAAACCATCTGTAAAAGGTGTTTTTGTCATATAGGCAAGTCAACCATTAAACCATATCTATATCTGTTAACAGCTGGAGTTTGCATTTTGTTTCTTTCAGCATTGCTTGCCAAGCTAGTCCTGGAGATGTATATGAATGTAGAGGGTCTAAACCGTATGCTGCAAAACAGGTTCTTCGGAATTCTTCCATAACATCGCAGAGAAGAAATAGATCAGTTTGTAGGTCATTATTATTATTCTTTAGTTGGATAGAAGGGGAGGTTCAGAATGGCTAGTAGAACATCAAAGGTTATGTAGTGGAAACTATGAGGTAAGAATTAAATTGCCACATCCCAGCAGAGCGCAGATAAAATTTGACAAAGTAAATCAACAATACCCTGTTCCATTTGTTGTGTACGCGGACTTCGAAGCATCTTTACTTCCTATTGAACAACAAGAAGAGGATATCACAAAAAGAAGCAAATATCAAAAGCATGCACCAAACAGTTATTGTATACTAACAAAATCCACACTGTCTGAAGAACATCTTCAAGAATTTGGACTATCATCTGCTCCGAAGATTTATCGTGGTGAACAAGGAGCGAAACACTTTGTAGATGAGTTGTATTACATTGCCTCTAAGGTGGAAGAAATCTACAAAATTAAAATACCGATGCAACCTATGGATGAACACCAACTTCAACATCACAATTTGGCAACAACATGTTATCTGTGTAATAACCTATTTACACCAGATAACGTTAAAGTGCGTGATCACGACCATCTTACAGGAGCCTACAGAGGTGCAGCCTGTAACGATTGCAACTTAAATTACAAAGTACCATCTTTTATACCCGTTGTTCTACATAACCTTAGCGGATATGACTCTCATTTCATAATCCCGGAGTTAGGAAGAGATGATGGAGCAATAGATGTTTTGGCAACAACAATGGAAAAATTTATAAGTTTCTCTAAAAAGGTTGGCAAAATAAAACTTAGATTTATTGATTCGTTTCGATTTATGCCTTCTAGTCTAATGAAATTAACTGATAATTTAAAAAGAGAAGATCTGATAGAAACAAGCAAAATTGTAGCCAGTAGTAAAATGGATCTGGTTCTTCGAAAAGGAGTCTTCCCCTACGATTACATCGATGGACTTCATAGATTTAATGAAACATCACTTCCTCCACCAGAACAATTTAACAACAAACTTAATGATTCGGAGATTTCACTTGAAGACTATCAACACGCATGTCGAGTATGGAACGAGTTGGATATGAAGACTTTAGGAGAATACTCAGACTTTTATGTAAAACTTGACGTGACTCTTCTCTGCGATGTTATGGAAGAATTCCGAAGAACCTGTTTTGCAGCATACGGTTTAGACCCTCTACATTCATATACATCTCCAGGACTAGCTTGGCAAGCAATGCTGAAAGAAACAAAATGCAAACTCCAGCTGTTAACAGATATAGATATGGTTTTAATGGTTGAGTCGGGTGTTAGAGGTGGATTAACTCAAAGCGTGACGAGACATGTTAAAGCCAACAACAAATATCTACCTGACCATGATCAAGAGAAACCTTCAACGTACTTGGGATATTTCGACGCGAATAATCTGTATGGATGGGCCATGTCGAACCCACTTCCATTTGACAACTTTAAATGGGTTGATCCCGACTGTATTAGCGATATTTCACAAATTCCAAAACAAGGAGATACCGGATATATTTTGGATTGCGACTTTGAATATCCAGAACATTTACATGATCTTCATTATGACCTTCCACTCCTTGCAAGAACAGAAATTTCACCAACTGGAAAACACCCAAAATTAATGATGACCCTTAACAATAAACAACGATACGTAGCTCACTATTGGGTTGTTCAACAAGCTATCGAATTAGGTTTACGTCTTACTAAAATTAATAGAGCTGTAGAATTTTCCCAATCGTGCTGGCTGAAACCCTACATAGACTCGAATACTACCAGAAGAGCAGCCGCTACATCAGCCTTTCAAAAAGACTTTTTTAAATTGATGAACAATGCGATATTCGGTAAAACATTGGAAAACAAAAGAAGACATAAAAATGTTAAACTTGTTACAGATCCGAACAAACTACAAAAACTCGTACAACAGCCAAACTTTGGAACATCTATAATTATTAACGAAAATCTTGTAGCTGTATCTATGAAGAAAACAAGTGTGAAGATGGATCGTCCTTTGTATTTAGGTATGACAATCCTGGATATCTCCAAGACTCATATGTACGATTTTCATTACAAAAAGATGGTCACCTTTTATGGACGAGAAAACATCGGCATCTCCTACATGGATACAGACGCTTTTATATATTGGATAATTACTAACGATATGTATGAAGACCTTCGGACATTTGATTACAAAAACGACTTTGACTTTTCCGACTATCCAAAAGATCATCCAAACTACGACAATGACAGAAACAAAAAAGTCCTTGGCAAATTTAAAGATGAAGCCAATGGTGTTATACTTCAAGAAATTGTTGCACTAATGTCAAAATTATATTCTTTACAACTAAATGAAAACCAAGTCATTAAGAAAGCTAAAGGAGTAAAAAGTTTGTATTTAAAGAAGAATGTGCATTTTAATCACTATAAGAAATGTTTATTTGAAGATCAAGATATAACAGCAAAATTCAACACAATCAGAAGTTTCAACCATCAGCTGTACAGCGTGACGGAAGTAAAAAAAGCTCTCTCTTCAAATGATGATAAACGACACATCCTTGCAGACAACATCCACACTCTACCATTCGGCCACTATTCCCTCAACCCTATTGACGAGTAACCCTTTCATCGTCCTACATCCCTTTTCCTTTCCGTATAAAAGGGGGAACACAGCAGTATTTCGCTGTGTTCCCCCTTTTATACATTAGTTTAGAATGACCTTGACCTATATAAGCAGATTTATACAAAAGAATATTTAATATCATATCAGCTGTCTTCGTGAAACCATCATGTCAGACCTGAAGGAGAAGATTATTAATGAACTACAAAAACCTGCAAGAATAAAGTTTCCAAGAAGAAATACTGTTATAAAAGGGATAAATGATCTATATCAAGCGGATTTAATTGAAATGCGACCGCATAGCAGAATAAACAAAGGATTTAAATATATACTCACAATTATTAATTGTTTTACAAAAGTTGCAGACGCTTTGCCTCTAAAGGACAAGACTGGTAAAAGCGTAACAGAAGCCATGGAAATAGCCATAAAAAGAGATAAAAACAAAATTAAACATTTACAAACTGATGATGGAACAGAATACTTTAATACAAACTTTGCACAGTTAATGAATAAATATAAAATAAATCATTATTCTACAAATTCAGAGAAAAAAGCAGCTATTGTAGAAAGATTCAATAGAACCTTAAAAGGAGCACTGTATAAACAATTTTCAAAAAGAGGTTCTTACGTATGGTATGATGTTTTACCACAATTAATAAATGATTATAACAACAGGTTTCATAGAACTATCGGTATGAAACCTAACAAAGTAAATAGAAGAAATGCAAAAGATGTATTAAAACGCATAAAGAAAAATACAAAGCCTAAAGTAGAAAAAATGCAGCCAAGAAAATTTAATGTAAGTGATAAAGTACGGATTAGTAAATATAAGGGAGTGTTTACCAAGAAATACCTTCCCAATTGGACGAATGAAGTTTTTACAGTGTATAAAGTGCAACCGACTGTACCTGAAACGTATATCCTAAAAGATAACAAAGGAGATTTGTTGCAAGGTGCATTTAATGGACATGAAATGTTAAAGGCAACAGTAGGTGATGTATATCTTGTTGAAAAAGTGTTACAAAGAAAAAAGGATGCAGTTAAAGTGCGGTGGTTAGGGTTTAACAAAACTGAGGATTCATGGATACCTATAAAGGACTTGGTTTAATGCAAGCAACTCATTTCATCGTTAACCTTTGAGCAGGATGGAGATTATTAACCATAAAGATCGATTCAATATTAATAACATAGATGATTTAACTGTGGATAACGTTAAAATTAACAATGGTAAACACGGTAGTTTACTTCCAAACACTGTTCGATGTATAGTAAGTGGCCCCTCAAACTGCGGAAAGACCAATGTTGTCTTTAATTTGATCACTAATCCGCAGGGATTAAGGTTTAATAACCTATATATTTTTTCAAAGTCTCTACATCAACCAAAGTATCAATTGCTGGATAAAATCCTATCTGATGTGTCTGATGTTAATTTTTACAAATTTAACGCTAGTGATAGTATTATGCAACCAAACGAAGCGAAACCGTATTCTGTATTTATATTTGACGATGTATCTTGTGAAAATCAGGATACTATTAGAAACTACTTTGCCATGGGAAGACATAATAACATCGACAGCATATATATAGGACAAACTTATAGCAAAATCCCAAAACAACTTATCAGAGATAATGCAAATATTCTAATTGTATTCAAACAAGATGATACTAACCTAAAACATATATATAACGATCATGTGAATGCGGATATGCCATTTGAAAAGTTTAAAGAGCTTTGCGGAAAAGCATGGGCGGAAAAGTATGGATTTTTGGTTATTATGAAAGATCAAGCTATAAAAGATGGTCGTTATAGAATAGGTTTTGATAAATTTGTTTTAATACACTGATTAGCGGTATTACTGTACAAGTCGTCAAGGTGTGAAGATGGTTAACCAGGAAAAGCTATTAAAGGAAATAAAATCACTTAGTGATTCTATTAGACAAAAGAACCGAGCTTTAAAATCAGGTATAAATGAAAGAGAGCAATTTTTAGAAACAACATTCAAACCTGTTACTGAACCTTTAAAGCGATTAGCACAAAATATGGAAAAACCTTCAATTCGCTTCGAAGGAGACAAAATGCTACCAATTTCCAAATATGAAGAAGAATTTCAGAATGATGAAAGTTTTGGTCAGTTACAAACATCTGAAGAAAGCGACGAGTATGAAGAAAGCGGAGATATAGAGGATTTAAAGGAAAAGGACATTGCAGAAGATACAAGTACAGAAGATACAAGTGTAGAAGATACAAGAGCAGAAGAAGAGGATATTAACCCATCCAACTTAAGCAAATTAAGCACTGATATTATGTTTAAAGGAACACTTGGAAGAACATATACGTTAAAAATGTTACACGCCGCACATGCTAATCGAAATTATCATACCTATGGAGCTAGAATAGAGGATAAAGGATTAATGATTGGAGATAGCAAGTTAGATATAAACGAAAATGATGATATAGTTATTGGAGATAAGAAATATAAAGGTACTAAAGGTTTGTTTGAACTCATCTTTAAAAATAATCCTGGTAAATATACTAAAAGGGATTTACAATTGTTTAAAAATATATTAGAGTATACAAATGCACATAGAAAGAAGTATTCCAAAGACCTACCTATTCATAGAAATCGGTCAATAAAATATACAAGTATTATATCTAGTCTTTTCCCCTCGAAATCAAAAAAAGCTCAAATTAAAAGAAGAGCTTTATCTTCTGCTGAATTAAATGTTTTGCATAAAAAGAGAAAAACAACTGATCCTACCACATCTGGAAGGGGATTATTGAAAAATTTGTATAAAACTAATATAATATATTACAACGATATAAATAAGTTAGTTGATCGAATGAGGTTATTACATGAAGCTATGGAAGCCGGGCACACTGGTTTAGAAAACGAATGGGTAGCTTTGGTTGATGAACTGCGAAAACAAGGAATAATTGTTCAGTAGACGCATATATATAATAAGAACCTAAACGATAGCGATTCAGTTACATCATGAGTGTGGACAAGTTTGGACGGTATTCCGAGTTTGGAGTAAAATCTGGATATAGTGAAAAAAGAGCTGGGTTTCCGTTAACACCTGACGGCAACTATAATTTTGAAGGAAAAGTAATTCAAAATGTTGGTGATCCGCTTATGTCGTCTGATGCGGTTACGGTACAGTACATGGAAAAAAGAACCCCAACTGTACACGAAGATCATTGGGGGTTTTCCGGTAAAAGGTTAAGCGATATACAATATCCCATTTATGATGGTGAAGCAGTAAATTTAGCTACTCTAAAATTGTTAACGATTTACAAAAGGAATAAAACTGACACAAGCTATGATGTAAAAAAATTAAAATTATCAAATGTAGGTGATTGTGAGCAGGATGGAGACGCTGTAAATAAGAAAATGTTTGATATTGTACACAAGAAATGGACTACGGAATATGAAAAACATTTGGAAAGGTTTGGTGCAGCTCTATTCCATTATATCCATCGGGCTTCAGGAAGAGATGCAGCTTCAGATGTTGACAGTCACAATTATTTAGACTGGAAAAATATACACAATCCAGAGAAACCTAATCAACGAGATAAACCGTCTAAGCCTTCTAAAGTCAAGACATTAGGAAAGGAGGATAAAGTGAATGTGATTAATGAACCAACAGAAAACAATGAAGATTACATAAGAGAAAAAAGAATTTAAAATACCCCCCATGATAAGGGATAAAGCATCAGTCATATTCGAGAGACGATACAGAGAGGATGATGGAATCCAATATTACTGCGTGGAGTTTAATATCTCAAGAGCCGAGATTTCCCCAAGGAGTGTTGACAGATGGTTTTGTTCAACGGTTTGATAGATATATGGATTGGGAACAACTTTCCATACATTACCTATTTACAATGACTATGTTAAGAATTTATTTTCACAGAGTTAACTGGATCCATATTTTACAAAGACAACAGTTTTCAGAAGACTTCCTCGTAGAGATGACATGAGATTTTAATAACTGTTGGGAAGTAATAAGTAAATATCAAAATCTCTCTGAGAATTACATTGACAATTTTAAAGATAAACTAGACTGGGATGTGTTATTCAACTATCAACGATTAAGTGGCAAGTTTCTAAGGGAACATGACAACTATTTAAAATTTATTCATTTTACCGAAGACAACGATACCATCATCAGCGGGGAAACATCTGGAACATCTTCAATTACACCTTATTTCTGTTTTTACTACTTTTATTTAATATGTCTACATTTAATTACTAAATCCATTTCGATATAATAAACGGATTTTAAACAGTATATAATACAAGAAACCGAAACTGATATTACATTCATTGTAAAACATTTATAGAGTGCACCTACTGATTGTAAGTTTTGCTATAAATAGTCATGTCGAGGGTTAAACGCATCAGTCATAATCGAGAGAGATTACAGAGAGGAAGGGGAATAGCATCAACAGCATTTTCTCTATTGAGTAAACCGGTTGGAGCTATAGTTAACAAGGCGATTGATTTATTACCTGTGGAATTACATTTACCTGGAGGATATCAATATTGTGGTCCTGGAACCAAATTAGAGAAACGTCTTGCTAGAGGAGATCCTGGAATAAATAAGCTCGATCAGGCTTGTAAACAGCACGATATAGCGTATTCCAAATTTGGTGGTACTAAAAATAGATCAATAGCGGATAAAGCACTTGCTGAGAAAGCTTGGCAAAGAGTAAAATCTAGTGACGCGAGTATTGGTGAAAAAGCAGCGTCTTTAGCAGTAACAGCAGCAATGAAAGCAAAAACTACGTTTGGAGGAGGAAAGAGAAGAAGGCGTGGGAAAAAACCCGCTAAACAACAAGGAGGTAATATCAGAAGAAAACGTCGATCTACCAGTGGTAAAGCTAAAAAGAAACCAACAATATGGTCAATGATAAAAAAGGGAGGAGGATTATACCTAAGACCGTATCGTGTGTATTAAATAAGAAAGAGCAATTAATAATTAAAAACAAAGAATTGACCAATGAAGAACTGATTACATATGCTTCTTGTTTGAAAATCCCATTTTTTAGAGGAGTATTTATGAAAGATGAGTTACCGGTTAAAATGTGGAAAAATGAGACTGGTATTGTAAATTTGGATAATAGTGAAGGATTAGGCACTCATTGGGTGTGTTACAAGAAACTTGGTAAAACCATTTATTATTTCGACAGTTTTGGAGACCTTCCACCACCGAAAGAACTTCAACAATACTTTCGTGCGGCAGAAAATGTTTTTTACAATCATACAAGAAAACAACCTGATGATACATCCATTTGCGGTCATTTATGTTTAGACTTTTTAGCTAAAAGTGTTAGTCAACTTTAAGATGTCCTCGTATACAGTGTCATTAACCGGTAACTCATGTACTTTGCGCAGTATTCTGTTTCCAGCGCTACGTTTGCAAAAAGGAAGACTATGGGAAGCCGCATTATTGGATTTAACAACATATAACTCTATTCCAAACGTTAGTGAAGGAATTAATAACAAAATACATTATTACAAGACAAAAGATGATAAAGGAAAGTATTCAGCTTTGGAAGAATTCAGTTTACCAACAGGAGCTTATGAAATTGATAATATAAATGAAGTTATACAAAAACATATGGGAAAAGAAAATATAACGATAAAAGGCAATAACAATACAATGAAAGCCGAAATTACGTCTAAGTATTATATTGATTTTAGTCAAGAACATTCAATTGGTAGTTTATTGGGGTTTTCTAAGGAAACAAAAGTATTAGAACCTAATAAAACTCATTCTGGGAATAAAACTGTGACGATCATCAAAGTTAACAGCATAGATATTACATGTAACATTATACAAGGATCCTACAGAGATGGAGAAAATCGTCATATATTACACACATTCTACCCATCAGTTGCACCAGGTTTCAAGATAGTAGAAAAGCCTCAAAACCTTGTGTACCTACCGTTAAACACCAGTTTCATTTCAGACATCGTGCTGAACATAGTGGATCAAGACGGAAACCTTATTGACTTTAGAGGAGAAGCTATTACTGTAAGAATACATATAAAATCATCCGCTTAGACAATGGGGTTATCATTTAAAAAGAGAGAGCCAACCAGCAAAGAGGTCAGTAGCTCATCAGCTGTAGAATGATTAACAAGTGACAACATTCGTTTTCTAGAAGAAATTGGATTAAAGGTCATTAACAATGGATATACTGGATATAGCGCAGGGTCCAACATTCGACGAGACCTTATGGGAAAAGGAATATCACACGCACAACCCTTACGCTTCGTCCAAATTAAACAATAACGATGAAATTAGGATTCCTATACAACAACAAGACATTTATACTCTTCCATGCGAAAGTTATTTATATATTGAAGGAAAAGTAACAAAAACTGATGGTACTGCTGGAACCACTGTTCCGTTCATAAATAATCCTATGGCATTTTTATTTGATGAGATTAGATATGAAATTTCAGGAGTTACAGTCGATTCAACAAAAAAGGTTGGAATTTCCAGTACATTGAAAGGATTAGCGTCTTTAACACCAAATGAGAAGAATCTGTTAGCTGTTGCAGTATGGGTTGCACCAGACAAAAGTACAATCGCTCCTGACTCTTCGGGAAACTTTGATTTCTACGTACCTTTAAGATTACTCCTAGGATTTGCTGAAGACTACAGAAGAATAATAATAAATGTAAAACAAGAACTAGTTTTATTAAGATCATCAAACGATAATGATATTATTAAAGCAGCTGCTGGAACAACTGATGCCAATTTAGACTGGAAATTAACATTAGACAAGATTGTTTGGAGAGTACCACATGTGCGACTAAATGATGAACACAGGATTACATTATTAAGAAAGTTAAAATCAGACCGAGACATTGTAATGCCATTCAGAAGCTGGGAGTTTCATGAATACCCCGTTTTACCTACAACACAACGGCATACATGGACTGTAAAAACTTCTACTCATTTGGAAAAAGCGAGATATGTAATATTTGGATTACAAACGAAGAAGAAAAGTATAATAACTGAAAATGCTGGTGAATTTGACCATTGTAAATTAACAAACTGTAAAGTGTTCCTGAATTCACAATTCTTTCCCTACGACAACTTTAATATTTCTTTTGATAAAAAAAGATACAGTGTTTTATACGACATGTACGCTAGGTTCCAAAATTCATATTACGGCAAAACAAATACACCTCTACTATCTCCCGTACAGTTTGAATCGAAAGCTCCGATTGTTATAATTGATTGTTCCAAACAAAATGAATCTGTAAAATCGTCTAGTGTTGATATAAAAATAGAAATGGAATTTCAAGAAAACGTACCTGCAAATACATCTGCGTATTGTTTAATTTTGCACGATAAAATTGTTACATACACACCGTTGACCGGTATTGTAAAGACAGTATTGTAAAACGTTGTACCACCACCGGCACCGCCACTGTCGCTAACCTATAAATAGCGGAGCAGCGATGCAGGTCTTCAGTTGATCGTCTATCGGCGCATGGGTAACATCTTCTACAAAATGAGTTCTCCATCTGTTGTACAAGGTGATGCAGAGGTAGCACCGTTATTGGAACGTGATAATACTAGTGAAGCAGAAATCATCAAGGAAATAACTGCATTTTTAAAGTTTGGTAAAAGAGATAGAGAGGAGGAAATTAATGCAGACCCATCAAAGGTAGTACCAAAGAGGAAGAAGAAAGTTGAAGAAAATATTCCTCCTCACATTTTAACTGAAGTTTTTCTGCGAATCTTTTACCCCATCTCAGCATGCATCAGTAAAAGTGTATCAGTTGGATTGATGAAATCATTGGATTATTCCCCTACAGTAATACTACACCATGGAACAAAAAAGGTTTTATTTTCGCAAAATGCTTGGGAGTCATTTTTGAAACATGTACATTTAATAGAATGTTATTTAACTAACAGTTTGTGTGGAAGGAAAACACATATTCGACTTTTGGATTGTGACAATGAAATCGATATTGTTAAACATCGCGGACAACTACAAGTGCGAATTAGAGACTTGACTCAACATGAAAATAAGATTCTACTGTCACGTGAAGAATTCTACGTTTTAAACTACGCAACAGAACCTATTACAAGGTACATGAGACAGTTGGTATTTGCAAGCGGTATTATTAAAGAATATTTGGTCGATACTTTGGAAAAACAACCTGATAGCACCATCGTGTACGGACCTGTGGATACATCTATTTTTAATAGAATACCTCATGAAGTTTGCATGTGGAGAAAGTTAAAGGATTTTGAACCACTTGTAGAAATCGCTACAGAAGCTACAGAAAAAACAACACAGGAAGAAGAAACGGAGAAACAAGAAGAAGAAGAAAACGAAACACAAGAAGGAGAAGTTAAAAAAGACTAAAGTTTGACTTAGTAAAGAAGAACACACGTGGGGTAGGCCTATTGGGGACGGTGCCCACGTTAAATATACACCAACGCGCCTGCAACTGTACGGCCTGGTATTTAACCTACCGTGGTGTGGAAAACAGTTTAGTTGATCGCTAGGTACCATGATGAGCGGAGGGGATGAAGAAGTGAGTGTAAAGCCTTGTGTAATAGAATTTCAAGCATTTCGAAATAATGATGATAGGTTTATTATCAAGGAATTAGTAATTTTAGACTTGCTTACATTTGTAGCCTACCCATTCATGTTTGAAGCTCCTTTTTCTTTTAACAAACTTAACACCAAAGCGAAAAGTACAAACAAATGGATAACAAACTACTTTCATCACATACATTGGTATGAAGGATTTATAAGCTACAGTAATCTGCACAGTATTATGTTTAACTTTTGCAAACAATATTCACATATTAGAAAAAAAGAACTGGATACAAAAGTACACGCACGATAATGTTTTCGATATAACTATCAGCAAGGACTTTAACATTAATCTCGGTAATATTTGTGTCGCTGCAAAAGATCTTAAACACGGTCAAACAAACTGTGCATTGTACAACGCATTTCGTTTGGCTGCTTACTTGAAACAAACGCAGGAATGTGGTGGGAGTAGCGGAGAACAGAAATGTGGTGGGGGTAGCGGGGCCTATAAATACGAGGAGACAACACCGCTCCAGCACGAGTATTATTCGAGACTCCGAAGAGGCAACATCACAGAAGACACCACCACTGACGAAGATGGCATCACAACAATATCTACAAACATTGGTTGATCAATTCAACACTCACTCAAAATCGAACCTTCTGTTTACTAAAAAATGTTCAGAACTAAAAGAACAAAGACATTACATTATTCATAGCATCAAGAAAGTGGAAACCACACATGGAGAAGCAATTCTAGTATCATTGTGCGAAGGACCTATGACTCCAGGAGATGAGCCGAAGTTTCAAGTATTTCTTCCAAAACGATTTGTTCAACTGCTACAAAATGAAGACTTGCGAGATATTCAACCGGGGACGTTGTATTTGGTATCACACGGTGTAAGCGGCAACAACTCGACGGAACTCACTCTGCACATCATGCATCATTGTACATAATGTCTCTATTTGTTTTTCTCTGTTTGTATTTCTAGTCATCAATGTTAGACTTAAGCTTATTGTATTGTAAAATGTTTGTTTAGTAAAGAAAAAAAAAAGAAAAAAAAGAATAACATTAAAAAAAAAAAAAAAAAAAAACCAGCAACATAGCAGTATATTATTTTATATACTGCTGTGTTGCTTTTTTTTAAAATTCAAATTGATGACCTTGAACTTTCATTCAGGGTTAACTTATGAAGGGGTATAAAAGAGAGGGAGCAGTGAAGTTAGTCTCAGTCTTGTCTAACACACGCTGCAGCTAACATGTCGGTGCCACCGATGAACAATTTATTTTTCGATAACAATTTGAAGACATATTGTTGCGAGTTGCAATGTTTTAAAATACCAGGCGATCAAGTTGACGGGAAAGCTTGTCGTAAGTGCAGGTGTTTCAGCTATTGCATATGTAGATGTAAAACATATCAAATGAACCGACAAGATAAACTACAAGAATTACGGCGACGGCTTGCATTACTTTGGCGGCGAATGGAGTAGCAACCATCTGCCGCGCACTTGCCACCTGCCGCCTACCATCTGCCGCCTGCCATCTGCCGTCCACCATCTGCTCCGCCCCACCACACTTTTACCCCCACCATTTAGTACGATTACAACGCTAGCTTTTGAATAGCCAGTACACCTCCGGCTCTCGACCGGTGAACATCGAGCTGCTCGTCCCGACTGTGTGTTCCCTGCGGTCACATAAATAGGCAAGGAACACACAGTCGGGATGGGCCGATTGGACAAACAAGCGCAGCACTTGAAAACTGCGTCTGACGGCCGCGACTCCGGATCAACAACATCGATGACGACAAACAACGGGGAACCATTGTAAACATAAATTATTGTAAACATAACTTATTGTAAATAAAAATAAAAGTAAAAAATTAAGTAATAAATGAAATAGTACTACCTCGCACTCGTATCGTTCGATTGCTTCATTCGATTGTGTTCATTCGATATTTTATCGAGTGAAAACTATCGAATCACAATCGGATTTTACGCGTACGAGGTAGTACTTTTTTAAAACACCCTCCCCGTGACCTTGAACTTTAACCTTTCCCTCATTACGTCACAAAACCGCCTACGTCACTGGCTCAGCCTCAGATGACGTGTTTCATGACGCAGCGCTTCCGGTCATGTGACCGGAAGCTGTCAATCAAGTGAGCCAGCAGCCCCCTTTCGCCACTACTCCCATCAACCAAAAATGAGATTTTCTGACCGACCGCCCTCAAATTTCATGATACGAAGATCTTCATAAGGGTAATATTGAGATCAATTTTAATTCAATTGCATTCTAAAACATATATAAATGTAACAAAACACAAGTGTTACAGTATCATCATATGTTATGAGCTCTCAACTACTGAATGGCCAGACAAACTCTTTTAATCAGACAAGAGATGGAACAACTTCATTCGATCCCGAGCAACAGGCCCACTAGTAATACACTTTATTTTTGTGTTATTAATAAATCAATCAGATTTGATATGGCTTTTGTTTTTGTTTTTTTATGTGACGCTTCACAATGGAGAGATTGCAATTTTTAACTTGATAGTTTTCTGCAAAAGTAAAAATCAAGAATCACACTATAATAAAAGCTTTTATGAATCCATCAGGTTTTTCATTTGGAAAGTCATTTAGAATATCATATCAAAATAGCCTTCATTTAATTGTTTTCACATTTACAATGTAAATGAACAGAGTCAATAAAACTAGGCATACTAGAGAGTTCTCTACCATTTAAAATTATATTTGGAAACTAACAGTTTAGTACCACACTACAGTTTTTCAGTAACAGTACTAAATAAAATAAAATAGATTTTGTATGGACTCCTCAGGAAACTCTGAAAATGAATACAATGCTATAATTTATGTTTAAATGTATTGTAATTTTGTTATCTTTATATTTCATTTAGTAATTGTGTAAAACACTTTTTTCCCATGTATAGGTTGTTGTATTTGTGTAAAATTCAAAATGATATTTATCAACAATTACATTATTTTAGGTATTATATTGTTGGTACAACCAATCATTGTTATGCTCCTTCACATACTTGATGGATTCAAGGACATGTAGACTGTAAACAGCGAGAATTTTGATTTGCACAAATAAATGTTTAACAGTATCTGAGTATTCGTATTGTTTTATTTTTTGTTCAATAGTATTATCTTTGTTTACCTTAGGTAACCCTCAAATGAGCCCGACAGAGTGGCTGTGTATGAGGGGGTAGCTTCTACTTGCGCCTGGACGCAAGTGTGATTATTGTTTTTGTGTCGTAATATGTGTTATATTTGTATACTATTTTAGTGTTTACATTGGTATTATTACATAACTTATTATGACATTAGATATCTCGCCAAATATTTTTAACTAATAATACATATTTATACCACTGTACCACAATTGGTAAGTAATTCTTGTTTTTTTTATAAAATCAATAAATTAAATATTTGCAAAAAAGGCATGAAAATGAGGAAAATAAAACACTCCTTAATGAGTGTTGAAAAGGAATAATGTAAAAATAAACATTCGTGCGGCAGCTTATCTTGGAAAGCAGGGGTGCCCACAGGGGGGAAATGATAGCGCGGGTTGCGCCATACAATTTTCTTTTGGGGGGATTTTTTTATTTTAGCGGGGAAATTTGATTTTTGGGGGGAATTTTTAAAATACCTTCTATTAAAATCAAAATAATGGGATTTTTACAAAATGTGACAAACGACTTTTATTTAGTTAACAAAACAGCATTTAGAGTTTATTTTATGAGAACACCAACGTCTGCTCTTGGCTAAGTCTCTCTATTCAATATCGTCGGGCATCGCGTAGTAATATTCGTTCTGCAGGCGGCTGTCTGAACTGTTTCAGGCATGACAACTTTAGCTGATCACACTTCCCAACATCAGTATTGCATTTCCCTAGATCTTAGATGTGTAATTCCCTGCATAAATATATTGTGTAGGAGCCACTCACATTTTATATTTAAATGTGAGACATTTTAATACACATTCAAAAGTATGAAGTTAGTTAGCTAGTCAGAAGTAACTTTTCAGTATTAAATTTAACTAATGCATTGCAATCAATCAAATGATATGTTTAAAATAGCTTCTGGAAACAGAGGCATAATCGAGAGGGGAGGATATATATACATATTCACCCCTAAAAATCTGAAAAATAATGGAAAGTAATTTACACTTCTTATTTCAAGTACGGTCATTTAAATTTACAGCATTAAACAAAAACTCATTAGCTCACTGTAAAATGTTCCCAGATTCTGTAACGATTTTGTACAATGCTAAATATTTCTGAGTTGGCAAACCTGCATGTCAACGGTTTGTCTTCAACAACTCTTGATGTAGGCTTTTGGTTTATAAAGCGTTTAGGTATTATGGTTTCTCAAATTAAATAATATTTTAGGTTGTTGTTCTCAATGGCAATGTGTGACATTTTCAGTCATCGCACGATCTCATATCTAATATTCCAAAATTTCATTTCCAAGAAAAGGGCGGGGATGTTGCAGGGAAAATTTAAAGAAACATAGTGATGTTTTTTCAAAATTAGGACTCAATGTTTAAATGATAAATGATAAATAAAATATGTTAAATTACTTTATACATATAATTTTTATATTTAACAAATTGTTTTCGTAACTTAAGATGCATTGTCTACCTAGAATGTTTCCCAAGCTGAGTTGATTGGCCTTTTCAGCATGCCAGCCAACAGTTCCGAAACATCTGTGATACTAACACAGTTTTAATCGAATCCTCTGTATAGAATTGAGATTTACAAAATAATTGTGGCTGGACTGACAAACATTTAATAATGTAGGAAATACATAAAATCACTTGATAAACACTATGCAATTTATAGTAAACAACCTTACACCTCACAAAGTATTCTACTTCGGTGTTTAGACAAAACGTGATGCCAGCACACGAAAGGTCAAAAATCACGAACCAACGAAGGCTCCCGACAAGCCCCAAACATGCCCGAAATTTGCCAAGATTCACTTTTTGTAGTGATGTCGGGCACATTCAGAACAGTGGTGTAGCTGGGGGGGGGGGGGGATCAGGGGGATATATCCCCCCTTGTAACTTGGACAAATTAGAAATTTATATCCTCCTGAAATCAAGCGTATGCCTTTTGATTAAAAATAAATGCTGTTACTGAAAAAAAATATATGTGCAATATCTCCAAAATATCTTATTTAAATATTAAGAATATTGTTCGCGTACAGTAAATAGTAACAGATGAACTGCACCTGTACCGGCACGCGGCACGGTATTTGCGCGCCACAAGTGGGACGTGTAAACTAATTTTTCTTAGTTCGCAATAAAAAAAAAAAAACTTTGAACTGACTGGCTCACTAATTATAGTCTCGCTTAAAATTAAATATGCACACATAAGAGCTAAACAATCTGGATAAAGGTAAAATACAATATACAAAGGATATTGTCCCTCTGCAAGTAAAATGGCGCTGTTCGGGATTATGCTTAAAAGTCTCTATTTACCATAACATTAACACATATTGAGATCACTGTCCCTGTAAGGGTTAGGCTATCACTGATTTAGTGTCCTTTTGCCATTATATATCCCTCATACAATAATTACTTCAAAGGTCTCAGTACTACAAATAGATAAAAATGTGCATAGTTAAATAAGATACAACGGCACACTCCAGCACACAATTAAGTAACAAAGTGAACCCTCATAAAACAAATCGTCAAGTCTAAAATCTAAATCTAATTTACTACGTTTCCAAAAAATCTACTCTAATATATAACACAGTTAAAAGGGTAACCCTGCTACTACGGCATATCCTATGACAAGGTCTTGGGTCCGCACTCTTTCCCAAAATTGAGTTCTCACACAAGTATTAATTATTTAAACATCTCCAAATAAAAAATTACTAGTAGGTGCCCGTCAAAATTCGACGGATACAATACATTAATAACAACTTGCTAAAATCGGCAACAAATAAAAACAAATTACATATGATCTTTGCCAGGGGGTGGAGCCTTAAAGATGCTGTATCTTCGTTGGGGCTTCATTCAAGAAATGTGGTTTTTAAAACTAATCCAAATAACCACATGCCATATGTCATATGTCAAAATCAGAGGTCGGGAAGTGATAGAAGAAGCCAGTGAGGTGGAGCCCTGATGTCTGGAAAAAATTATCCAAAGTTTTCTATTCTCCTAACAACCTGGTATCGTCCGGAAACAGATTTGAGGAGCCTTTTTCACAATCACCTGGAGTACTCTATTCTCCATAAAAATAACATGACAAAATTATAGAAAATGTTGGTGGGGGGGGTGTACACATCCAACGTTAGGGAATCATTCAAGACATGAATCTTTGTAAAAGAAATTCCAAAGAACCATCACAAATCAAAGTTGGATGTTGGGAAGTGATAGAATATGCCAGTGGGGCGGAGCCCTGAAGTCGGGAAAAGATTTTATGAAGTCTCTAAGTCCCCTAATAACCTGGCATGGTCCAGGAGCAGATTTGATGAGCCTTTTTTGCAATAACCTAGAGTACTCTATTTTCCTTAAGAATAACCATGTCAGGGTTCCCACTCAAATTCACGGGGTTTTCACGGTCTAAAAATTGTCAATTTCACGGTCGAAATAATACATAACCTATACCAGTCGTAAAACAACAACGCAGACACGGCACATCGATCAAATACTAGTTAAAACTTTCCCACATTCCAATTACGAAGTCACAGTAAATAACATAAAAGTGAAGCTTTAAAAAAAGAACTAAAGAACTCTATTAGAGTATCTTTGTTTTATTGTCGTCCTGAGTCATCGGTCTATCGGTTATCGGTTGCTGATGCTGGCGGTTTATACTTCGCTCAGTGCTGCCAATAATTTTTTCCCGAATTACCCTCGATTCTCGTCAAAATTACCCTCAAAATCTAAACTCCTGTATTTGAGTAAAGATTGCTGATGAAACAAAGGAAATGTCCTTGGAATTTGATAGGTTTGAGGGAGCCGCCAATAGATGTCACTGATGTATCATTAATGTTTTAAGTTTAGAATAAAGAATGAAAATAGAAGTTACACATGCCAGCCAGTTTTTGCCTCCGTTTTTCCATGCGAGATATAACGGATTTATCTCAGAATGTCTTTTGGTGCTTCAAATCACAGTATATAAATGACTAACAGCTGATGAAATTTAGTTTACAGCCATAAACACCACAAAACAGCTAATGCTATCTATCTTTCAGTCTATCAACTGCTAGGATTAGGTAGGCGGAGACAGGTGACAATAATCCCCATTTTCTATTTTCGTTATTTATTGTCTGGTTGAAGTTAAAACTTGCAGACATTACTGTAACTTAGCGGACTTCTTGTTGTCCTGGCACTCGTGGCTCTTCCATATTTTTAACATGGGACGATCACTCTACATGTAATCCTTACTCAAGCTTCATTTCTGTTATGGAGTTCATGAGTATTTGTCAGAGTAACGAAAATCGGAAGTGTCAATAAAGTAGAGAAATTTAGTAATTTAATCATAAATAAACAACATTGATTATAATAATAAGTACAAAATATAGAATAATATAAAATTTTATATTTTTAAAGGCTTTAGTAAAATTACCCCTTTTTACCTTCCAAGTTCCAAATTATCACCGACAAGGGTAATTACTCTCGAATTGGCAACGCTGACTACGCACTGTACACGGAATGTGCGAGTTACTGACGCAGTGACGCGACAGTTGTATAGTTACAGTAGCTGTCTACTGTCGCTCGTTTACACAGACTAATACAAAACAATAGGCAACTGACATACAGTAAAGAAGATGTATAAGCTGTCTTACACAAGTGCCAGTCAGCAGTCAGTTGACAGTGATAAAAACACCAGCAACTTAAGAACTGTCGCCCGAGTTACTTTGCACTGTGGAAACAGAAACCAGAACCAGGCCTAAATCATCTGCACAACTGCAATCAGCTAGTAGGCAGACGACGCGGTATTCACCATATTAACAACTTACTAAATAATTCTGTTGTACATTTCTCTATCTGAAAACAACTGTGATATTTTCTGAAAAGATTTTTTATGTTTTTCAAGTTTGATATGTTTTTAGGGTTTGACATCGAAATTCACGGCTTATTCCAGGTTTTTTCACGGTATACTAAATTCACGGCTTATTCAAGGTTTCACGGTTTTCACGGTTGGGTGGGGATCCTGTATTACAATGTTTTAGCGACTGGGGCGGAGTCCTAAGGTCGGGGTCATAAAAAACCTACGATACCCTAATGTTATGGATTAATGACAATTGGCTTAAATTACACAAAAAACTGAAAGAATAACATGACAATTTTGCCAGGTGGGCGTAGGCCTAAGGTTTGTGGGGGGACATGTCCAACATCGGGACATTATTCAAAACATGCAGGTTTGTAAAACAAATCAAAAGAACCATAACACGTCCAAATCGGACGTCAGGAAGTAATAGAAGAAGCCAGTTGGGCAGAGCCCTAAGGTCGCAAAAAAATGATTTGAAGACCTTTAGTCCCCTAACAACATATTATGGTCCGGGAGTAAATTGAATAGCACTTTTTGCAATAACCTGGAGTACACATATTTCTATAAGAATAACCGTGGCAATGTTTTAGCGACTGGGGCGGAGCCCTAAGGTCGGGGTCATAATAAACCTACCCAAATATTATAGATCTTTGACAGTTGGCTAAACTCACAAAAAAACAGGAAAAATAACACGATAATTTTGCCACGGGGGCGGAGCCCTAAGGTTTGTAGGGGGACGTATCAAACGTTGGGATATCATTCAAGACATACGGCATTATAAAACAAATCCAAAGAACCATCACACGTCCAAATTGAAAGTCGTGAAGTGATAAAAGAAGCCAGTGGGGTGGCCCTGAGGCTGCCAAAAAAATCATCCAAAGACCTTTAGTCCCCCAACAATGTGTTATCGTCCAGGGGCAGACTTGAAGAGACGTTTTCTAGCAATTTGGGAAAAACTTTTCTCCATAAGAATAACATGGCAGTTTTTGGTGCCACTGGGGCGCAGCCTTGAGGTTTAGGGGAAAAGCAAAAAAACACATATCTAAAATGTGTTGGTCCCCTACAACGCCGTTTTTGAAATCACTTGGGACACACACACCCACAACTACTTTATTAGTATAGATAGATAAGACACGAAAATAAATCAAAAGCTTGATGAGCTGATCAGCTGTCAAATGAAAATCACAGAGTCAGGATTATAATCAGCTGTTTGTTGTAAACAAAACATAATACAAATCCCACCAAAACGGTTTGTAACCATTTACATTTTGTTTCATTTAACAAACTTAAAAGGAGAAAATTATAATTCTGCCAATTTTGGGGAGTATCAGAATGTTTCAACTTCAAATTGGTATAAATCTTATGACCACACGTTACCTAGTTTTCTCAAACTATGGCCGAGTTCCTGGTAAACATTTCTGACATATGAATAACATGGGGAAATTTAAGTACTTTATACTTTATACCATTAAACAAACTTAAAGGGAGGAAATTATAATCCTAACAATTTTGGAGAGTATCGGAATGTTTACACTAAAAATTGGTACAAATTCCATGACCTCACGTTGCCTGGTTTTCTCAAACTATGGCCAAGTTCCTTCAAAAATTCTCCCATATGAATAACATGTAACAATTTTAGGACTTTGTAGTTTGTGTCATTTAACGAACTTAAAAGGAGAAATTGATAAATCTGACAATTTTGGGGAGTATCGGAATGGTTAAGCTGCAAATTGGTACAAACTCCATGACTACACGTTGCATGGTTTTCTCAAACTAAGGCCGAGTTCCTGGTCAAAATTTCTCCCACATGATTAACATGGAGAAATTTGAGGAAATTTAACGAACTTAAAGGAAGAAAATTATAAATCTATGACAATTTTGGGGAGTATTGGAATGTCTAAGCTTCAAATTAGAACGAATTCCATGACTTCACGTTGCCTGGTTTTCTCAAACTAAGGTCGAGTTCCTCAAAATCCTAGGTAAAAGTTCTCCCATACGATTAACATGGAGAAATTTTATGATTTGGTACTTCTTATCATTTAACGAACTTAAAGGGAGAAATTGATAAATCTGACAATTTTGGGGAACATTGGAATGCTCAAGCTTCAAATTGATACAAATTCCATGACCACACGTTGCCTGGTATTCCCAAACTAAGGCCGAGTTCCTTTACAAATATTCTCCCATTTAAATAACATGGAGCAATTTTCTAACTATCAATATTTTAAAAACTAATGCGTTATTTTTGAGTTTTACTTTTTGAGTTTTACAATTTTCTGTTAATCTGCAGTGTAAAACCTTTAAAATGACACATCAATTGACCAAATCGGTTGAAAAATAAATATGTAGTAGGCCGAAAAACAAAATTCCTTAGCTAATTAATATTTAAGATATACAACACTTATTTATTGAAAATTCCTTAATTATATTTATACAGTGCCAACTACATACAAAACGTATTCATTCAAAATTCCTTAATTACTTATACAGGGACCTAAACATGTTATTCTTTAATTACTTCACGTTTAAGTATTTAAACGCTTATTTTCCCTTACCATCTATTACGACTCTTTACTCAATATTTTACTTCATTTCATGCAAAACTTTATGTGAATGCTACAAATAGATTAACCATGTTTTATTACTCACGAGGGAGCTTGTACTGTTATTTCTGCTTTTCTTCACTTTAATTAAAATTTCGGGAAATGGAGCCTAACTTTCTATGTACCATTCTGAAGATGTTCCACATACCATGAGTCCCAAAATGGTCCTGCCAGGCTGCTCTGAGGGCTCTGGACTCTTGTGAGTTCAGGTCTAGGCTGGTGTGGGGTTGCTACAAAACAGTGTCTTGTGCTGGTAGACGCAACATGGTCACTCTTTAATTGTTGGGTGCCTGGCCACTCGGCGATTGTGGGTAATTAGGTGGCGGACAGGTTGGCTAATACGGCTGCCTCCCTGGCTCCCATGGGCCCCCCCTTTTTGTGGGATATCTCGTTCTTGTGCTTCGCAGGTGGGATTGGTGCTTGGGCTCGGGTTTGTCACAGAAGGAGATGGGTAAAGCTCCCTCTCCACAGGGTTAGCAAGCTGGCTCCAGGAACCATCCCAGCAGGTCACCAGGAAGCTCCTGGCTCTCAGCAGGCTGGACATTAGGCGAATCATAGGTATGATTACGGGCCATGGTCACCTAAGGAAACACCTCTCTCGGATGGGCATCTTCAATGGTGACCCTGCATGCAGGATATGTGGGCAGTACGAGGAGACTGCAGACCATCTGCTCTTTGATTGCGATGAGTTTAGGGAGGTAAGAGCTTCAACTCTGGGATCTATGGTCATGGGTGGATACCTGCCTCCTGAGGAGCTCGTCGATAGGATGATGCAGTTCATCAGGCTCTTGAACCTAGAGGAGTACTGAAACCTTCTCATTTCTTTTTCGGGGGTGCGCAATAAGCCCTTTGTGGCTGATGTAACTTGGGACCTATGTCCGCCCCTTCTGATGATGATGATGGTCCTGCCCCAAGACGTTCTCGGCCCTGGCTGTGGTGTCACTCTCTGGGGTCCTCCAGGGGCCGCTGTCTGCCGGGCTTGCTGATGGGGTGGTCCTCGCCTCTTCCCACGGGTGGTCTGCGGTGTTCTGGTCCGGAGTAGTGCCGAGGCCCTGGGTTAACCGAAGTTCAGGGTCGCTCGTCCCGCAGGGGTGACTCCGCTCCAATGTCTCGGGAGATCAGCGTCGGTGGCCTTCCATCTGCGTCCCCGTCCTGGACTCTCTCGGAAACTGGGCTGGGATGGTGACACCCTCTAGAGTTGGGGGATCTGTGTGCTCGTTTGAAGTGTGAATCTCGGTGACAGTCGTTGTGGAACTCTAAGGGTGGCTTGATACTCGTCCCCTAGTTGTCCCCACTCCTTTCCAAACATCCCCAAGAATGACTTCCTTCGATCCTCTTCATTCCTCCCTCTCTCTCTTCATATTTTCCCCCAGACTATGACCATCCCATATTCTATTAACCAATCAGGGTGACGATTAGCCACGCCTCTACTCTTTGATTGGCTGATCATCTGTCAGCAGAATTATGTAATTTTTGAATGCTGATACTGCCGATTGGTAAGTACTTTGATTTCTAGGCATGCAACTTTTCCACAAAGTGTTTACCCTTCTATTCGATACATTGTGTTAATAGTTCCCATTGTCCATTTGATACTTTTGCTAGTGTAAGCTCCGCTCCCAGGCTCCCTTGTGTATCCCACGTGCGTTTAGCCACGTGCGGTTCTTTATAAATTACTAGTCCCACAAATCAATTTTAATTATATATTTTTAATAAGGTTTACAGACGTGAGTCACCAAAGTCTACCCTCACCCCCTAGCGGCCAGTTTTCTCAACTACAGACAGTCAGTGATGTGCCTAACTTTCGGTTGCCAAATCAGATTCGTAATTTAATAAACTGCAGAGCCATAAATCTTCATCGTGATTTCCAGCGTTCTATGAAGGCAAATATATGTAAAAGTCAACGATATTTCCTGACGAAATAAAGTCAATGAGTAACAAATAACAGAGGTAAGAGTGAACAGGGAAACAAGGATTTAGCTTATTTGGCAATTGTTGCATGACGTTGAAGTTGCAAACGTAAATACCTTTTCGTTCGCAGATAGGATTTCAACACAAAATTTTCGTTATTCAACGTATTTTTTGAAAAAATTTCAAAAAGGGAAGATTTTTAATTTTTTATAGAAATTCCTCGGAGTTATATTTTTACCTTAAAACACCAGGAGACAGGGGGGGTTTGTTTGATGTGTTTTTTTTATTTACTCCAGGTAAATTCGGTGACTTCGCAACCCTATCTTAACGATTACTTTCCAGTACTGATTACAACTGATACAAGTATTTTTTCGTCCTGGTTACAAATGCTGATTACTTTGTATCAATGGTTCATCTCTTGGATATGTAAGCCTATCAATAATTATGAATGTAAGGGACACGTCATAATGATGTCGCTTCAATTGTGTATACTGGCATCAGCTCTAATTACGAACACAGTTTTTTGTTTTGTATTCCCTAATGAGATATCCCCCCCTCTTGACAAAGGTCTATCTACGCCACTGATTCAGAACATCTGTGTTTTGTTTGCAGGAGTGATGTTAGGGAGGGTAGGGGAACCACTTGCGATGGGTGCGGGAGTGAAATGGATGATTTCATGAAATTTATTTATTTATTTTAGTCATCCCTTGAATTTAGAGATGACCACAACAAGTTTATACTACTGTAAATCTATAATATTTAAAGTTGGTTTCAATAATGTCTTACCACTTGGCTGTACCCATAGACTACTCGTTTTTGCATGCGACTTCTCGGTCTGGAAGACCTCTTTGAGATGATCACTTTACTTCTTCTTAAGATAATTAATTTTGCAATAATCTAAAAAAAATACAACAAATTAAATTCCAAAACATAAAATTCTTGTCATACACACTATTGAAAAATCGCTCATCAAGGCTACATACAATTTAAATCATCTGCATCATCACTGTTAACTTCGCTATTAGGATTAGGCAGTCGGACTGGTATCCTCAAGAGGGCGGGTTTTGGTGATAGTTTCACAGAAATTCAGTTTCACATAGTAAACTAATCTTTGATGGTCACTCACAACATATCTTTTAAAAAACACTGCACTGTTTTGAAAACTTTGCAATGTGCAATTTTTTACATCATTTGATGTAAGAAAATTGTGCCAAATTGATGACAAATCAGAGTATTTTTTGTGTAAGATAAAAACAATTTTACCCCCCATTACAAAAGTAAATACCCCTGTCGTAGCAAACCTGCATACTCAGCGAATTTCCAATGCATATATGTATCCTAATACCGAATAAAGTTAATCTTAATAAGTTTACAAATAAGCGATATATAACATTTTAATTATTATCCATAAGAATAAAATGGGAGCTGAGTACGCAGGTTTGCTGCAATATGGGACACAAAATATGTGTTTTTATGCAAATATGAATATAACCCAATTAGGTGAAGCCACATACCAATTTTTATTAATTTATGTTAATAAAAAAGGGATACATAATATATTTTACTTATTCTCCATAAGAATAATATGGGGGCTGAGTTCGCAAGTTTGCTGCTACAGGAACTATTTCGGTAAACTTTTTTTGTGCAAATAACAATATATCACAACCAGATGAAGCCATATACCAAGTTTGGTCGGAATACAGTCATAAATAAGTAAAATATAAAATGGTTCTTATCCTCCATAAGAATAACATTGGACAATGTACTGTGTTTAGCACTTTCAATATCTCTGGAGCCAATTGACGTAGTGCAATGATCAAAACACCAAATTGTGTGTTTTTTTTAAGTTGAATCCAATTATGAAAATTAAATTTGGACTTTTTCAAAGATTATATGTAAAAACTTTCAAAAAAACATTTTTAGGGTACAAAATCCCCCCAAAAAACCCCTTTGGATGGATGTACCAGAAAAATTTTGGATGGGTCGATCTGTTTGGTTTTCGAACTTAACGTCATAAATGTTGCTTTACACGTTTGTACCAAATTTCATCACAATCGGACAATTTTTACGAGAGGTATCGTGATCACGGACATATATATATATATATATACAGTTTTGAACGAATGGTGTTTTTGGCATCTGGGGACCCCAAAACGAAAAGTTATCATGGCCCCGGGCCTAGGTCTTACCATGCCGACTACGGTAATAGCTTCTTCCCTACAAGGGCAGTTCCAGGACTGATTTTCGGGAGGGGCCATATTGCTGAAGGTTAAAGTTACTTTCGGTCTTAAGAGTCTGCAAGGATGTTGTTAATGAGCTCATTGAAAAATGCAATAATTACTACTGTAATTGATATTCAAATTTTATTGAGAGCAGAACCCAAAGTAAGGAGAAGCCCATTGGCCTACCCCGGGAATTATTTTATATTTTATGAAGCAAATATAAAACATCATAATATACTATTTTTAAAAATAGCATATTATTATTTATATGAATCGAATATAAAGTTTGCATGAGGCCTAAGCAGTAAGGAAATAAATAAAACTAAGAAGTTGTAATATTATAATGTTCATAATAATTGTAAACTGGATTCTTGAAAGAAAAAATATTGTTGAAGAAACAAGTTGTATTAATATAGCTTACAATAAAATAACTGTTAAACTGTAAGAACTGCCAAATTGTGTCTATACATCTTTATAAAACAAAGTCAAGTCGTCTGGCACCCTTTTTCGCAAATCTTTAAATGATTTGATCTGTGTTCACTTCAAGGGCTTGTGAACGAGAAGCAAGCAAAGACCCGTGAGCCGTGTTTCTCCCATTCTTGCCCTTACCCAAGTCTTAACTCTTCTTTAATGCTGAGAAGGTTAAGCCTAAAAACCATTTTACCAACCATTTCGCGCCTATACTGAAAATGGAGTACAGACTGGCAAGTGGCGGGAGGCGACCCTTTCGATGCAAGAACAAGGACTAGGCCTATGCGCATGCGCCAGAAATGAACGGCTTTTGTTCTTTTGTTTGTGTTCTACAATTAAAATAACGACTCAGTTAAAGTTCTAACTACTCACTCACTCACTAATCACTTCCTTAGAAGGCAAAGAAAGAGTGCTGGTACAGTAAGTGGTAAATAAAAATTGTTGTTTGAAGTTCAGAGATGCATAAAGATGGAAAATAACAAGTTTATTTGCCCTATCTGTGAAAAGAGGACAAGCTGTAAAAGCAATTTAAACAGTCACGTGACAAATTTCCTGGGAGGAGGAGGGTTAGTTTGTATTGTGTCGATGTACGAGCGTTCCGAAACCTTGTTTTATAGTCATGTGAAACCTGGTATGATAATTGCTGTGTGGTTTATGCCTTAACATTAATTGGATGAACGAAGTGAGTCCATATACTCAACAACAAATTTCATTCCAATTTGTTTGTGTTTTGGTCGCATAACTCAAGAACGCTTTAGTATATTATAGTTATAAATTTGGCACACGAATTCTTTGCTTTGTTTTTTAGGTCAAATTCGTTAACTGGCCTATCCACTTACACCGTTTCCGTATGGTGGCCCTTTGAAATTGGTAGAATAATATAACTCCTTTAATGTATGTCCGATTAAAAATCTGATTGAACCATCGGATTCCTCGCAAAACTTTACTTAAGAAAATATTTTAACCACCTTTTTACGACCCTCCGTTGTATCATCATTAATAATATAAATTCTGGTCCTTTATATAAATTTTGGTGTTGTCTGTCAAGTATCAGGAGAGCATATACTATTAGGTTCTTTATTAGGTTTATTTCACGAACGATGAGTTACATCATAAATAACAAAATTCATTTTTGCCAGTGTTTGTCTAAGTAGTTTAACGTAGGAAATTTTGTTTCCATTTCAGCGCGATTCGGTACAAATCTCTTTGTATTATTTAAATATTTTGTTCGGTTTTGCGCTTATTCATTTTACATATTCTCTTTGGCAGTCCTTTGAAATTGCTTACAGAATATGACTCTGTTACCGTTGACAACATTTTAATTGTGATCAAACATTGGAGTTATCGGTACTCTTATGCCACTCTGACATGTTATAACAAATTGTAATAGCAATGAATGTATTAACATTTGTAATCACATTTACATGGATTATATTGCAAGTAAAATAAGTATTGTAGGACATTATTTGTAAATCAAATCTTTGTTCATCCTCTTACATGAAGAATGAGCGTACACCTGCAGTTAATTTTACAATGTCCAGTGCATGTTGCAATGCTTGACAACTAATAAATATTTCTTGCTTATCAACAGATTATTGTTGCATGCAAAATGCTGTTTTGATGGTTTCTTTTCATATGAAATGATCGCTAGTTCATAAAAGTTGTATTAGTCCACTTAATTTCAGTTAGAAAAAGATATATTTTCCAAAATCTCGGGGGGGCCATGGCCCCCATGGCCCCTTCTCTGGAACCGCCCTTGCTTCCCTATAGGGGAAATTCGCTAAAAAAGGGGCAAATGGGTGTTATTTTATCAATTTAAATAAAGTAAGTTAATTTTCAATTCTTTTAAGAGTAAAAACTGTGAAAATACTGTTCCTAAACTGTAGTTTATCTTAATCCTACTTACCGACACTGTGAATATTATCATAACAACCACCAAAACGAGAAGTTTAGATTTGATATGGTCATCAGATATCCACTTAGCGGGCTCTGGATTTAATAATCCAATCTGCACGAGGGCGTTTTTGATACTGTGTTTAACTTGACTGATAAATGAAGGTGGTTTCTCAATCAGACCCGCAGACTCCAAATATCCTTTTATTGTCTTCTTACATGAACCCAGATAGCAAGTTCCTGAAAAAATTAGAAATTGAATTTTGTTAAATAAAAATATATAGGGCCAATCAATACAGTTTGACAAAGAAAATACCCTTGAAGGCTAAAATACAGTTAGGTTTTAAGAAGAAAGCTTTGAACACTACAGACACTTAAAATTGGTAGTTTTCAAAACACCATCCGCTGATTTCGGAGATCTGAGAGGTTCAGGGGGGGCAGGGGGGACAACTGCCCCGGGGCCGGAGCCAAACCTGTTGTGTTGTCTAAAATGTCCAAAAAAAAAGGTCACCAACTTGGATCCGGACGACCAGGCCTGCCCAGAGGCCCGTGAAAGCTAAGTACGGCCCTGGTAATGGAATGTAGCGCTATTCCAAAAGAAACATTTAAATAAGTCAGTTTGAGAACAGGCTTGTATTATTGCATGGAAAGAAAAAATTATGAATATTTTTTAAATCATCTGTGAAATGTAATAATAAGCCGGTAAGTGTTATAACTTAATCAATAATTTGATAATTTGTAATTGTTAAGTACTCTTATCAGTGGGGAATATAGATAATTATTTTTTTTTGGGGGGGGGGCAAGACCAATAATACGTTATTAGTAAATCAGTGTCACTCAATCTTTTATATTAGTTTTGGTGGCCAAATTCAGAGGGTAATTTCAGGACTTTAACCAACAGCCCTATTCACAATTTTTTCTGAAAAAGTTTGGATTATAAGCTTGTCTTTATTGACTGCAACTCACTTGTGCATAAAAATAAGCTTGGCAATAATACCAATGAATACAAACATTATAAGAACCACAAAGCTTATGGAGAATAGTCAGCCCGGTTGGTTGCCGCCAAAACAAGCTTAGCGTGGCAGCCGGCAACACTGCTGAAAAGGTCTACCCTTCACTGACTCATCAACCCTTGACACCATGCACTTTTAGTATTTCCTTCTCACTCTGGCTGGCCGCGCTGTCTGTCATGTCATTCTCTGTCTCACTCGCACCTACCGCACTAACAACAGTAGCACTCTCACTTCCATAACACCTGCCGCGCTAAGCTCGCCAAATTCAAATAAAACTGGGCTGAATCTTTAACAGTTGCGCTTGTTATAAGGTTTTTATTAATTTATAATACAATTATTCTACTTTGGTACATCAGAGATAATCAAACCAAACGGCAAACGTAAACAAACAATGGTTGCCGCTCAAATGTACATTACTGCTGGTGGAGGCGAGCGCCTCTGCGATTTCCTGTAGTTGAGATATCCGTGCATGTGCAGATCGCCTTTAGCTACAACCACTTGCCGCCAGCAGAGGCCCGAGATCACCAGCACCGGTGAAAACCAAGTAAACCGCTATCCCACGGAACCAATAATACAGATCTGTTCATAGGTTCTGTGCTGCTACTCGTTCACTATTGGCGATGTATAGCTATTTTCTCCCGCACGTTATGTTTATAATAATTCAGATTAGATGATTTTTTCCTAATTTTTTTTTTCATTTCGGGAACCCTTGACTCTTAGTATTCATTGTTAATTAACACAAATGGAAACTTAAATCTTCATTCTGTTTTGCCTACCCAGTGACACGTGTGTTTGAAGGAAACGGTATATCACGTAGCGGAAGTTTAAAGTAATAAATGACATACCTCACTATACAATATCTCAAAAGCAAATCATCCAATTATAATTCTGTTTTCACTAAAATATTATTTCTTAATCCTCTTTAATTTTATATGTCTCATGGGGTACTTCGCTATTTTAATTTGTTATGTTTGGGGTGTGGGGTTGAATGTGGACTCACTTTAAAATAAACAATTTTCCTCCAATGGGAACATATTTTTCCCGCTTAATGTACTACATTTATATCTCTTTAAGATTTTTTATGAGTACAGATGCAAGTTTAAAAAAAGGCCATATATGTGACAAATGGTAGAATACATATCTGTCTGGGAAATTTACCAGGCAATGTCATGTGTTTCTAATGATTACTAGAATCATCTGCAACTGATAAGTGATTGAATAATTTGTTTTGAAACTGTTGTAAAATGTTTATATAGTGCAAAACTATTACAGTGGAAGCTCTCTTAACCGACCTCGGATCAACTGCCCGTCGGATTAATCGACCGTCTTCCAAGACTAGACAAACTTCCGCCGCGGCAGCTGATGTCGCGATATTGTTCCGCAAATAACTTTCAGGTTACAACAGGTCATTTATGTTTTTCCGTAGAAAGTCAAATTCAGTCAGTTGCTCTCCATATGTTTACTATACTTCACAAGTTTGATCGTTTTTCACACTTTTTGTGACTGTGTCCGGTATTATTCGGTTTAACTGACCTTTTTCGTTATCCGACCATGGCCCGGTCCCGTAGGGGTCGGTTAAGAGAGCTTCTACTGTATACACACACCAAGAATTTATAAATTCAATATAAATCTTTAAGACTTTAATCCAAGGCCAGTAGTTAGGTTGACACATCAACCAGCAGTTCAACATAAATCAGTGAAGGTTCAAAGTTATAACCATCCGTTTAAGTGGAATAGTAGTATATGTTTATGTTTCATGACTATAGTATTGAGAGTGAGACTTTCCAGAACAATATCATGTATTATCAATGAAGCAATGAAAAACTTAGTACTAGTTATAGCAACAATAAGTTTCAACATACTGCAAAATAGCACAATATAAAATAAACATTTCATTCTTAAAATAATAAATTTTAAATGTTAATTAACATCAACTATTTTGAATACCAATTTGTTTATATAGGGGAAATGATTTATGCACAAACCAAAAGGAACAATGTGTGACTCCATACTTAAAAAACAGTGGTAAGAGCTATACACTAAAACCTCTAAAGACCAATACGATCTCAGGCAGTGCTGTTTATTAAAGTCTTGCTTTGCGTTGGTGCGGACAAAGGCTTGACAGTCCACTACTGGCTCTTTAACTATGAGTCAAGGCACTCTTAGCGGTTTTTAGTGTTCAACACTGCCTCAGCATACATTGAGACTGCTCCCCACTTCTCCTCGGATTTGGGCATAGCTACCATGATGGTTTATGGAGTGAAGTTTCTAATTGTTATAATCAGCATAAACCTCCACCCAGCATGCCCTCCACTTCTGAAGTAGCCATCATCCATCAGAAACTGACTCAAGAAGACTGGAATATTCCCTTAATCTTGCTGATCTTATGTTATGAGATTTGGAACTAGAGAAGTTGTCCCCCCCCAACAATTTGGAGAATATATTATTGTAAATAATGTATGAAAATACACAATACTCATAATCCCGATAATTTCTACCCCCCCTCCCACCCAATCAAAATACTCAAATTACGCTTATGCCCTTGTCTCCATGGTCCCACCATGCTGTTACAGCTTTATGGTATTGACATGGGTCTATGACACAACAAGAACTGTGACGTTAGATATGTCCGGTAGTTGCAAGCGATAAGAATTCCAATAAGATTCTAGATTAACAACAAGAGATGCTGCCTGTACTTTTTGGCTGCTAGAATGCCAGCCTAGATTTCAGCACCGTATAGTAACTTGGGCTAGGCTGACACCATCACTCGTGTGTGTTTGCCTCTTTCAGGTGGACGGACCTCTGACATTCTTGAGTCCTTGTCTCATGCCAAGCGGATGTGCATATGAAATCCAACAGTCAAGAGTGACCCTTAATTAGGTTAGGTTAGGTTACTATTATTGCCATACACAACACAATTGTTTCTGAGGGTCCCATAATTTTATGCTGGATACTGGAAGTTGGCAGAACTGCTGATGTCATGTATGGAGTGGGAATGAGGGTGTGGCTCTCTGGTGTAATACTCGCGGCTGCAGGGTGGGGGGACAGCGCCAGTTCCCCGCTAAACATTTTTACTGCGCGAGGAAGGCGCTGCGGGAGGTCCTGACTGTTCCATTTCTATCGTCTCGTTAAGTTGCGCCGCTACTCCAGGCCAGTATAGCGTTAGATTTGCGCTGATGCCAAAGGGCTAATTTATGACATTCATTTCCGATCGGCTCATATTATGATCTGGTCTGGTGATTAATAAGAATGGCTCAAAAAATTAACATATAGAACATACCGCTAGAGGTTGTGAGTTGGTCAGTCCCCCTGGGCAATATGAATGCCAATTTCATAACTCTTGGTGGCTCATACATGGGTTCGATATTCTTAAATAAGTGAAATATAAATTTATATTAATTATCCATAAGAATAACATTGAACTAAATTTTTTACAGTTATAATATCGCTGAGCAAGGATTGATTAACGTAGAACAAACATTTTAATACCTTAATGATAGATTTGTTGTAGCCTAGCTACATTTTTAATAAAAACAAAAGTGAGTAGCTTAATAAAAGGTTAACTGTGTAAAAGCTAAACATAGCTATACTTATTCCCCATTAGATTAACATGGTAAATTTTGGAACCAACTTTTTTATTTTACCCCTACCCCCTCAACCATTAGGCTAATAATTTCAAATACCACATTATTGAATTATTTAAGCTATTTATTTATAAATGGCCAAATCCAAAATTGTGTTCATAAAATTGTAGGGTAAAAATTACAAAAAACTGATTTTTGGGAGATTTAAACCCTTTCCCAATAGTCAGACTTTTCTGATTTTAAACCTAAAAGTTATAATTTACCGGTAACACTTTTGTCCCATATTTAATCAAACATTTAATCGAACATGCAAAAAAGTTTTTGTGTTAATGGGCAGATAGATAATATACAGCTTGTTTCCGAACTCTCTATCGAAACTTCAAGAATATATTCCTGGGGTCAAAACAAACAAAATATGTGATATAATACATAGGGCCTATCTCGCTCCGTTATCCATTTTTTGTGTTTTTCAACCAGTACATGATACCTTTGAAACCATTTGAGGTGTTGACTTGAAACTTGGCACGTGTGTTATGCTTATTGAAGCTAATCTGGTATTGAAATTAACGTTTATAACTTTTACCTTCAGAATGGCGGACTTTTTATATTTTTAAAGCTTAACATCTTGGAAATGGCAATTTTTGAAAAATGTTCTTATACATAAAATAGTGATATTTTAAGCAAAAAATATTCTATAACGATATTATAGACCATTCAACCCATAGCTAAGAAATTTTAACTTACAATTTATTTGAGTAAAATAGTGCAAATTCTATGGAAATTAAAATAAATTACGTCTTTACTTCGAAAATTACAATTATTTTGCTATGGTTGGGTTCACTAATCTTCAAGTCAGTATACCTTAAGTGGTTTCTAAGATATGATGTAGGCCTAAGTTATTGGTTAAAAAACACACACAACAAATGAATAACAGAGCGAGATAGGCCCTATGTTAACATAATGTTTGTTGTTTGTTTTGACCTCAGAAACACTTGCCTGAAGTTTTGACAGAAAGTTGGAAAACACACTGAATATAACAATATAAATTTGAACGGGTTTTGCTGCCTGGGGACCTCATAACTTAAAGCTATCATTGCTTGGGGCTTAGGTTTCACCATGCCACTTACGGGAATAGCTTCTTAACTGAAGAGGAAATTTGCTTAAAAGTAAGACGGTTTCTTTCTATTCCGAGTTTACCTAAATTAGGCTATTCAATGCTTTCATGGGTTCTTATTAAAACTGACCAAGGCCTAGTATTCATAAACTGTCCAAAACAGTGCAATAGCCTACAAGGCTAGATTGAGTTTATAGTCCTAATAATTCTTTCTGAACTCAACCTTATTCCAAAATTCTTCACTATATGACTGTTAAGTTAATTAAGAAAAGTTATTGTGATCGGCTTAACTTCAACAAGACCAATTCCCTGAACACTCCATATAATAGGCCTAGGCTACCTAAGTTCCAACGTTTAATCTTTCAGAAAAATTTAAACTAGTGTCTCCATGGACATTTTTTTTAAACAGCAGCAGCATGGGACACAATTGCTTACCAGTAATTAAGTTGTAATCAATGAGCTGAAGAATAGGCCTAAGTTTTAGGCCTAGGATAGAAACAGTAGCCTCAATAAATTATCAAATCTACTTGATAATAGAAATATCCATCATATAAACAAACATAATGAAGACAGTTAGCAATACATTAATATTCTGTAGACATAAGTCAAACAAATTCTGCTCCTTTAATGTCTCAGAAATTACAGAATGCAATGAAGATAGTTGAGTGTAGTATTTATAATGTAATTATTATCAAATGGGCTATTTAAAAAAGGCTAGAATATTCTGCTTACCAATATCCATTGTTTTAGATTGTTTTAATAGAAAATTCTATTTAACAGAAGGAAATAACTGTACACTTTTCCGGTAGACAACTACGAACAAGCGACTTTTATTGTAGTTTCAACTGTTTTCTTCTTCTTCTACTCTTTGAGCAGTAACGGAAGGAAGTTCAATTTGTGAATCCAAAAGGTCTGCTTTATTTGTACCATGCAGCTCTAAAGCTACTCTGATGATTTGCGATTTGTTTCGCTTCCATTTCACTGATGGTTAGTATGGTTCAGAAACTTTTGTAGCTTATATTAACATAAGATTTGTTTAAAAGAAGATGTAAAAAACCTAAATTTTCAAAACAGTGCAATCAGAATAGTTTAATTTTCGCGTCAGATCAGCGAGAACAGAATACAAAAGAATGGACCACGGCTGGATTTAAGCAGAGGCTACATGGGTGCGTGCCTATGGGTCCACACCGTATACAAAAGCCTCGAACAATAAAAAAAAGGTTGCTGGGTTGCGCATATGGCCCTTCAGCTCCTAAATCCGGTCATGGAATGGACACGCCTGGTTTAGATGAGGCACTTTTTGCGGCTGTTGAGACAATTAAGGCCACGGCCGTAGACAGGCCATTTGTCTGGACTAAGCCCCGAGTAACACAACGGTTTGTGAAGACGCAGCGCTGAGAGAGGCAATAAATTTTAAATTACATGCTGCGCGGCGGTTTGTGGCACTATTGACAGTCGCGGATTTAGGGGGGGGGGCTATATGGGCTGTAGCCCAGGGCGGAAAATTTACAGGAAATTGATAAGCTGTTTACAAATGAAATGTTGAAACGGGGAACATTTTGACGAAAGCGGATGACAATGACGGTCTGCCGCCCTTTTAAAGGTAAAGGCAGTAATCAAAGACTATAATGTATTACGCTTGCAGGCCCTCAACTGCAGTTCCTCAAAACAATCATAATGTATTTGTCATTCATTTGTACTAGCGACAAGACGATTACGCTACAGAGAAAGGGCGGCAAGCCACGAACTACAGTTAATTCAACTTCTCCCCTCCGCTCATCAGGCATTGCGCCACTATGACTATGTCCAACTCACGGACTTCCAAGCTTATCCGTACATTCGCATAGCATTAAAATTATTTGTTACACAATATCAATAATGACTAAGGCACACGGCTGATAAATGCTGCAACAAATCGAATTTGAGATGACAATAAACAAATTTAGACTACAATGATATCTTCAATCTCAATAAGGTAAAACAAAGAAAGTTATTTCAGCCGTCGTATACTTACCATATCAAAGGCTACCACACATAATCGCTCATCCTGGAGGATATTGTTTTATCATCAAAACATCTGACCAAAGACAAATAAAGACATAATCTGTGAAGAGAGGATTTGATTGGTTGTTGCCATGGTAGTCAGAGCAGGGTCAAAATGGTGGTCAGAACGTAGGCTGCAGTTTTTTACTCCAGACGAGACCACTTTATTTATATATATTTTGGGTGGGTCGGGGTCAAAATCTCCCATTCCATTAAATGAAAAACTGTGATACTCGAAGTCTTTAAATTAATATCTTGTCGCATTTTAGGCGAATGGATGTTAAACTTAACTCCATAATCTTGAGACATATTTTAGATGTAATTATTTTATATTTTATCTCGGAGAAAAGTTATGATTTGAGTTAAATGAAAACACCATTGTAATATGGCTTTGGAAATAGTGTTGAAAATAAGCCGCATTGTACATCGAATGACACTGTCCCATCAACAAGTTAACACCACAACAGGACAAAATACCAAATATGACGGCACGCTTTTTGAAAGTTATTTTTCAGATAGTATAGTGACTCCTGTAGGTATTTTATTTTAATTAATTGGATCTACAACATCATGGAGGTGAAACTAGAAGTAGTGTTTGAAAAAAGTGTAGAGTTTTAAGAAGATTAGGCCTACATAAATTAATTTTATATTTTGATCGTCTAAAACAGATAAACAATTCTTAGTATACAAGTATAAATTACAAAATGACTGAAAAACTGTATTGAAAAGCGCCAATTCAGGATTAAAATAGTCAGAATTTTGAGGTTAATGGTCCGAATTACGAATTTAAGGCTGCAGTATCATCATATCTTATTTATAGGTATTATGTATTATAATTTTCAGCAGTCAATGCGTTGGTGTAAAAGTCAACGATCAATGAAGCATAAGAAGAGATTTGTAGGCCTTATTTGTTGAAGAATTATCTTGTTATTAAAAGTAGCACAGCTTCACACTGCTTTTAACACCAACATTTGTCTCTATGGTTGATTGTCATTGAGTTTGAGTAGGCAATTTTGGATACTGTGTTAATATGAATCAAGTCAATTATACATTATTTTACTGTTTTTTTAAACTAAGAAATAACAGATATGTCTTAAACTATTAATTCAGTAAATTCGTAGCTTTTTAGATTCTGTCACAAAATAACCAAACAAGATCTATAACATGTGGGTAAATATGGGCGGCGAAAAGGACAAAGATTTTAGTTGATGGGGGGGAGGGCGGCAGATTTCCTAATAGCTCTTAGGCGGCAATTGCTTAAATCCGCCACTGATCACATCAGTAAAAACTCACAATCACAATCATAGACCTTTACTTCACAGTTCAGGCCAGGCCTGCCAACCAGAGGCCTGGGTTTCTGTCTCATGCATACTAGAAACGATCATAATAAAATGATCCAAATAACAGATAAAATGGAATTCCCTTTATAGTGAACAACATGTAAAATATTTGAACGTGTAAGGTAAGGGTTGGGGGGTTGGTGATTGGGGATCCCCATGCTCTCACATGTATCCGTGCCTGTATTTAAAAAACTAACCGAAAACTCCTCAGACAAATTGAAATGTTTAGTACTTGTCCATCGGAATAGCAGCAAATCACCGGGTGTAAATTATTACCTCTCATGGCACCTCTCATGGTACTACTAACAGTTTTTGTACACCGGCTAGTACGGCCTAGTCCATGTCCAGTTGCGGACCGGAAAAATTACCTTAAAAAACCGGTCTCTTCACGGCCCAGGTTACAACGGCTTCAAAACGTGCCTCATCTACTCGACATGTTAGTTATATTCTATTGTATCTGTGCGCCAGGGCCCCAATTACCATCTACCGACCAAGTTAACGACATTTTTTATTTAGTATGCTTCCGGCCCTGCTGTTCGCTGGTTTTATTTGAAAATTGAACAATTCCGACTATACTATACGTAAATTAGGATTTCAACATCCTTATTACAATAGGAGCTTAAGTTAATATAAGCTACATCAATTTCAGAGTCATATTAACGCTCAGTGCCATGGAAGGAAAACTCGCTAATCACAACATTATCAGTGTATCAGAGTGTATAAACAAATTTGACATTATTGCTTAATAATGTTATTGTACGTAAAATGCCAAATATTTTAAGCCCTCCCTCATCATTCTAGCATAAATATTTACAGAGTTATTAAAGAAAATGTTATTTGTGTTAACATAGTATGTTGTCTTATGGGGATTTTACATTGGAAAAGACTGTTTTTCATATCTTGTTGTAGTTTTATCACCGCCAATACCCTTATACCAACTTGTTATCCTGACTATACCTCCTCCTAACCTTATAATGTACAACATTGCCATCCTAATAGTCAATTTAAATATAACCAGGAGGATCAGAACAGCCAAAAAATAGCATTTTTCAATTTTCCGAAAAAATGTTACAAGTGTTGTTTTAAACCCTTTTTTAGAATTTTTATAGTTTTTAATGTGGAAATTGACTTCCCTCACGTCAGCGTGCTGCGTGCGATCTCGTTTATGACTATCAGACCCTAAGGGAAGGTGACCTTTTGTGGCTGATTTTAGGGGGCAGCAAATGCTGTGATGTTAACATTTACCACATTCGCTACAAACGTGTTAAAACCCCATCTATACGCAGTCTATTGTTGCAGTCTATCTTGTTTGTTCGTATATGAGCTGATCGGTAGCGAATCTGTTACAAAAATAATAAATTGCATAGGCCTATATTTTTGACTAAGATCTAATCTGAAACGTTACAAACAAAACACAAATAAAAACTACAAGGACCTAACTAAAAAAGTACGACATTAAAACGGTGAAATAATAAAATAGATTATAATTTATAACTAATTATAATGTAGCTGGAACCCACATCTTCGTTCGCTTGGTTTTTTGTTGATTCCGGTTGTCCCTTTTTAATCAATGTAGGAATTATATTGTTGGCATTAAGAGAATACAAAAAAATCATATAAAATGAAAATGCTAAATAAGCTAAACTTTATAATGTTACATCTTATGATGGTATTACAAAATAAGTATATTACGTAATCTTGATGAAAAGAATTAGCATCACCCCAGTCGGGGTGACAAAATTTGAGTACCTTGTGACGTAAATTTGAACTTGTTATAAATTTCACAATATGCACCAATTTCTAATTCAAATTTCTATATGCACCAATCTTCTGGTATCTACAAAAGCAGCACCAAAATTTCCACACCAAATTTTTGAGTTTAATTTGCTCAAAAAAGAAGCGGTTGCAGTGTTGGTGATGTCAGACCATGGCAACACACCATTCACCAGAAAATTACTGTGAAAAAGCATATACGCGAATATAGGAGATCCGCTATACCATGAAGAGCCTCGCGTTTGCCATGTCCACCGTTATAACCTGAGCCACCCTGTAGCCAATCGGCCAGTTATTTGTACCAACATGAAATGGATTATGTGGAGATTAAGTTTTGAAAACAATTCAAGCTTAAGCTTTATATTTTTTATCTTGGCACCAGGATTAATACTGACAGAGCACTCATTCTGCTCACAAAGCTTCCCTGCATAGCGCAGCAAAGAATCCCCATTCAACAAATAATTAATTTTTCTTCTGATACTGAACAGAACTCATCGACCAGAACCGGAGCGTGATCAGGCTGCTTGATGGCCATACCAACTAAAGAACCACGGTTTTCGTGATCTGATAGATTATATTTTGCATTTTTCTAAAATAGGCACAGTGACGGTTGACTTTTTACTCACAAGGCTCTTTTTTACATTTGCATTCTTAGATTGAATAGGACACTGTTTTTCTTGCCAAGATCCAGAAAAATTAACAATAACATTACAAGAGTGGGGTTCAGAAGCTTTACTGAGAATACTAAACTTGTTCTTACAAACTAAAGGATGGCCATTAGCAGGTTTTACAACTTTAGCTTTACAGTTCCTTATTTTTTTTTTTTGAACCCTCCAACAGAGGTCATTTACAAAGGTTGCCGGGGTGGGAGATTCGATAGGAATATTGTCGGGAACATTTGCAGTTGGGCTGTTAATTGGAGAAGGTTGTGAGGAGCATGGAGTGGAGTCAGTGTCCCTATGGATCAGGGGAGTTACAACCCCAGGGGAAATCTGCTAGCCAGCAGCCTAGCACTCACAATTACGTGAAGACCACACTCGTGGCCCGCAGTCTGCTGAGCCACACGGCCCTCTGTCAGGGTTACTTGTTACTTCCAGCCCCAAGCTAGCCAACAATGCAGCAGCATGCTGCCTTATTAAGCCTCCTCAGAGTCATAGTGGGTAGTGTGTTTCACAACAGAATCAAGCAACAACAGGCTCCAATGGGGCCCACCACAGTCAAAAGAATTATTCAAGCAGAAAAATACATAATGTTTTTCACTAAAATGAATGACATTTAATATACAATCAACCTGGTCTTTTTTCTCTACATTAAGCAACATAGTCATGGAAGGCCCTACGAACAAGACATCTTTACAAAGGTTGGTCATCTAGTAATTTAATAAACTGAAATGTGCTGCAAGTAAGCCATCAGATAGCCATTTTTTTTTTTATCAACAGAAACTTCTGTCTCTAATGTTTTTGGCCACCTCCAAAGTTTGTGCTTCTCTTACAAACCAACAAAGTTATTTCACAAGACCTTTTTAATTTAGTCTACTAATCTCGACAATTAACTTTCGGTTAGTATCTTGTACACTATCATACTCACTAAGGATACGGTTATGCTCAGATTGAAACTTTCTTACAATAACTAAGTTAGCATTACTTGCCTTAACTAATAAACTTTCAGACAAATCTTTAACCTTATTTTCTAAAGAGTACTTTTCACCTACAAGGCAGTCACATGTAACAAAAGAGATCACTGAGTTCAATCCTGTGAGAATTCTTAGCAGACTCCCAATGAGAGTAAAGTTCTGTTAGTTCAGTCTCGGCGTCATTTAGTTTAGAGCGGGCGGGCTTCAACTAACTCACCACAAACTGCGTTGAATTGAAATACCACATCACTAGCAGAATTGACAAAGTCCTGGCAATTAATGATTTCACAATTTGCCAAATATGTACTAAGTTGAAGCTAAAGCCAGAAAGAAGTAGTTCATGTTCTTCAGAAAAATGTGTAGGTACATCCAAATAAACAATTATCTAGACTCTCCATCATACCAATGTGGAAAAATGAGAAAATAGTAAAATAGGATACTAGTCAAATAATACAACAGAATCAACAGGTAAATTATGAATATTTCTTAATTGGTGAAGCAACCACCTCTGAACCACATCATATAGACTGACCCGAAAATTTTCACTTCTAAAAATGTATTTTACAACAAGTGTTACTAATAAGTGCTGGCGTGTAGATAAAGTGAACGCCGGCAGGTCATGACTGCAAGCAAAACTCTAGCGTGTGTCAGAATTGCGTCATAACGAATGCAGGCGTTCCGATTACAGGCGGCAGCGATCGGTCGGCAACGGGCACTCGTATAGGGAACTTTACCCCGCGGCTTCCAGCCCCTTCGGTTTGTGCCTTTGTGCGTGACCACAGGTGCGCGAAGGTTGTAAACACGCTGCCGCAACGTGTTATCAGTCCCACAGCAGAGGTTATGACACAGTGTCCAAGCAATACAATACTACTTACAACGTCGATTATCACATCAGTAAATAAACGGTATCAGGAAACTGACACATACTTTCTCCCTATTAGCCCAATTTTAATGAATAAATTACTTTTTATTTACTAAATATAGAATACAAAGCACGGTCGAATGTACAGAAAATCTTGTAAACAAGTCTTTTTTAAAAAACATCCACCCAAATCCCTGCTTTGGAGGCACTACAGAATCCATTGCTACACTCGTGGTTTTAAGAGGGGAAATGCCCCCTATTCCCCCCCAGGGTTATTAAGGGGCAACATATTTCGAATTTCCTCTGTTGGTCACTGCTAACTTGACAAGCATATCAAGTTTGAATGAAATTGATCTGTAAATAAGAGAGAAACAGTAATTTTTGTATTCCCAATAAGAATAACATTGGACAACGTACTGCGTTTACCGCAAAATGAAAATTTCAATTTTCTCCGCAACCAGCAATCGTAGAATAGTAATTCAAAATACTAAATTATTTAGTGTTTTGAGCTCTTTTTAATGGTTAATAGTAATTTTTTTATATTTATGTCTTTTTATGAAAAATCCAAAAAACTGAATTTTTGATGTTTTAAGTCCTGTAATTTCTGAATCCGAATTTTTACAGGAATGCGGGTGGTGTCATTTTGTTGGAAAACTAATGTTCTACAAACGACTAAAGTTTAATCAAAATCGTTATAGCCGTTTTTGAGAAATGTGGATTTTTCATGTTTTTTGGCGGTTTTTGGGGGATAATTACCCTTAAAAATCAAAAATTGAAAAAAATGAAAAAAACGCCTGGAGATATCGTGGATTAGTACCTACATACCAAATTTCATCAAAATCGGCCCATTGGTTAGGGCTCTAGCTCTGTACACACACACACACACACACACACACACACACACACACACACACACACACACACACACACACACACACACACACACACACACGGACACACGCGCACACACACACACACACACACACACACACACACACACACACACACACACACAGACACAGACAGACATCACGTAAAAACCACTTTTTTGGGTTCAGGGAGCACCAAAACGAATATTTCCACTAACAACTCAAATTCGAAAATTTTGACGAAAACAATACTTTCTCCATATACTATGTATAGAGGGAGAAAGTAAAACTCACAATCACAATCACAGAGCTCTACTTCGCAGTTCAGGCCAGGCCTGATAAACCTAAGGCCGGGTTTTTTGTCTCATGCATACTAAAAACGATCATAATAAAATGGTCCAAATAACTGATAAAATGGAATTCCCTTTATAGTGAACAACAGGCAAAATATTTGAACGTGTAAGGTAAGGGTTGGGGGTTGGGGATTAGGGGATCCCAATGCTCTCGCATGTATCCGTGCCTGTATTTAAAAAACTAACCGAAATCTCCTCAGACAAATTGAAATGTTTAGCACTTGTCCATCGGAATAGCAGCAAATCACCGCGTGTAAATTATTACCTCTCACGGCACCGCCGGCGCCGGCGGCGCCACTACTAACAGTTTTTGTACACCGGCTAGTATGGCCTAGTCCATGTCCAGTTGCGGACCGGAAAAATTACCTTAAAAAACCGGTCTCTTTACGGCCCAGGTCACAACGACTTCAAAACGTGCCTGATCTACTCTACGTGTCAATTATATTCTATTGTATCTGTGCGCCAGGGCCCCATTTACCATCTACCGACCAAGTTAACGACCTTTTTTATTTAGTATGCTTCCGGCCCTGCTATTCGCTGGTTTTATTTGAAAATTGAACTATTCCGACTATACTATACATAAATTAGGATTTCAACATCCTTTTTACAATACGAGCTTAAGTTAATATAAGCTACATCAATTTCAGAGTCATATTAACGCTCAGTGCCGTGGAAGTAAAACTCGCTAATTACAACATTATCAGTGTATCAGCACGGTTGCATGGTACAAAAAAAAGCTGACCGTTCGTTAGGCCTAGCGAGAAAAAAATCAGCAATTAAGTCCTCACTCACCAGTAAAACTTCCTTCCTCTACTACTCCATTAGTGGAAAAAAACCGTTTGCCCTTTGATTCTCAAACAACATTTGAAAACGTCTAACATAAGTCAAGTGTTTGTGTTTGTTTTATCCAATTTTTGCCGCGCTAAACTTACTATGAATATAATATACGGTAAGCTGAATACTGTAGCTTATTGCCGTCCAAGTATCCATAGCTAATAATTACATTTTAAACGCTAAGATTACTCTCTCAATTGCATTCCACCATTTCTGAAATATTAGATAAACAGAACTTGCATGATTTCTTCCTGCTAACTAGTATTGAACTGTTATCTGTCTTCATTATGTTTATTTATATGATGGATATTTGTATTACAAAATATATAACATTTTGATTCAGTCAGGCTACTATTCCTAGCCTAGGCCCACAACTTGGGCCTCTTTGTCAGTCTGTAGGTTACAACCTAAGCAATTGTGTCCCAGTTGAATCGAACCGTAATTGGTAACTAACGGTTTTAGAGGCACTAATTTATATTTTCTAAAAAATCCAAAGTTAGTCTAGGTATAAATATATTATGGACTCTTAATAGAGTTGGTCCTGTTAAATATAAGCCTACCGTTATCAGTATATCTAACTTTCCCAATTTAATTTTTAGTCATAACTTAATGAAGTATTTTTGAATGAGGTTGAGTTTAGAAATATTGATTAATGCATTCACTGCATTAATTGTGTGTATTCAGGATAATCACATTTGTTTCCTTGTTAGGCAACCGCCGTACTAAATCAGGCGCGCCGCACTGAACATGTTAAAATACTATTAACTCAGTCAAGCCTAGTAGGCTATTGCACTTTTTTAGACGGTTGATGAATACTAGACATAAACCTAGGTCAATTTTTATAGGAACTCATACAAATATTTAATAGCCTAGTGTAGGTAAGCTCGATCAGAAGACAGAATTCATCTTACTTTTAAGCAAATGTTTTCTTTAGGGATGAAGCTATTCTTGTAGGTGGCATGGTAAACCCTAAGCCCTACGTGATGTTTACTGTTTGTTAAGTTACAAAGATTCGTTTCTGGTCAATTTTTTCAAAGGTCTTGCGCCTTGCGCCTAGGTTCACGAGAGACGCATGGTGATGCATGTAACACTACATGCTTCATAATTCGTTGAATGAGTAGGTGCAAGTAGATGCATGTGTTCCCCGAGACCAATGGAGAGTATATTCCAACACTCGTGCCTCACTAGTAGTTGATAGCGGATTTCTACGATTTTAGTTTCATATTCCTTCAGAGGTTTGGTCTTTCTGTTTACATGAGTTAAGTACGCACATATTTCGGAGCAAGTTAACACTGTATCCATCTTTGTCCAAATAATAACTTATTTTCCAAGTCGCTCTAGCAGAATTCTCAAACAGAATGCAATTGGCGCATAGCTAGTGGAAACACAGAGGCAAAGCGCATATGGGGCAAGTCGCAAGACGCAATTTGCAAAAGATGCAAGAGTCATGCATCATTGAATGCAATATTGCACGAATTAGTGGCATGAAAACAAATCTTAATCACCCAGGTGACAAAAACCCCTCTATTTAAAATGTATTTTGATATAGGCGTGTTTCCGAACTTTCTACTGAAATTTAAAGAATGTGTTCCTGAACTTAAAACAAACAAAAAATTTTATGTAATCTGAATAGGACCTTCTACCTATTTAACTGATTTTCTTGTAGATAATATTGTGTTGTGGTTTTCAAACTCATCGAAACCCATTGTAGGGCCTATATTGCATCATTACCTGTCTATATCTAACAAAGTGTTTTTAACTTAGCACGTGTAGCCAACTATACATTTGTAAGGCTAATTTGGTATTTAATTTTATGCTTTCAATACGGCGGCCATTAAAAATATTCAAAGCTTAGTAAATTCAAAACAGCAATTTTTTAATATTTATCCAGGCATCAAAAAACATGTGAAATTTTGAGCAAAAAATGACTGAATAAAGATACTCAACCCATAGCTGATGAGTAACTGTAATTTTTTGAAATAAAGATGTGGTAATTTCTGGTACCTAATTTACAGGAATTTGTATGATTTTACTCATAAAGATTGTTTTTGCTTAGCTATGGGTTAAGTGATCTTTAAAATCGTTAAATATAATCTTTTTGGCTTAAAATTTTACATTTTGTTTATGTCTAGACACATTTTACCAAGGATTATCTAACTTAGCTTTGAAAAATGTAAAAGTCTGCCTTTTTGAATTAGTAAAGGGTATAGAAGCATTAAATTCAATAGCAATTTAGCCTTGTAGAAGTAGAGCCAAGTTTCAATTTAGTACCTCATCAATGTGGTTTCTAAGCTATGTTGTAGTGATTAGTGATTGAAAAATTCAAACAGACAAGTAACGAAGTAAGATAGGCCCTATGTTTATATTCAATTTTTTGTTTGTTTTGTCCCCAAAAATAAGTTCCTGAAGTTTCAGTTGAGAGGTCGGAAACACCCTTTGATGGATCTATCTTTCCATTATTAATACAATAACTATAAAAAATTCTTATTTTAATTAAATTTTGCACTTAGACATAGAAAAGTGAAATTATAGTTTTTAGGGTCCAAATTCAGAATTGTATCAGACCCTAAGAAGGGGGTTTAAATTGATTAAAAATTAGCTTTTTATTTTTTAGCATAGATTTTTGAGAACACCATTTTTTATTTGGCCATTTTAAGTATGGTAACTTGAAAAAAATAGTAGGCTGGTTTGAATTAGGGTATTAAGTTTAACGTAGGTTAAGTGAATATTGAGAAAATAAATAAGTGTATTAAATAATTTAACAAGTTAATTTTACAGGGAATAAGTGTATGTTTAGCTTTTACATAGTTAAGTTTGTATTAAATAGGTAAACCTAACTTTTGTTTTTATTAATACAGCTCTAAAAAGCCATCGTTAACTTATTGAATTAAAATGTGTGTTCTATGTCAATCAATCCTTGCTAAAATATTCAAACTGATGCTAAACACAGAATACTATATTTTTCTTATGGAGAAATTTAGAAAAATTTATAATTAGTTTCTTAGTGAATTTTCTATAGAAAAGTGAACTATTAGCATGACCCGCACGGTGAAACTTAAGCCCGGGACCACCTTAGAAGTTCCTAACGTGACCCCCTGAACACGTTTTGGGGGATTGCTAAAAACTTTATATTTATAAATAAATATATATATGTGTGTGTGTGTGTGTGTGTGTGTGTGTGTGTGTGTGTGTGTGTGTGTGTGTGTGTGTGTCTGTGTGTGTGTGTGTGTGTGTGTGCTTGCACTCTAGCAGTCGCAATTTTTGTCCGATTTACTTGAAATTTGGTAGGAACCTTTCCTTCTGTAAACGGTTGGGCAAAACAATCGGACAGCTTTTTGGAGGGTTTACATTTTTTAATTTTGAGTTTTTGGGCCCAAAACGGTCAGAAAAGCCCTGAATTTGACATTATTGCATATTAAGTTATTGTAGTAAAATGACAAAGATTTTAAGCCCTCCCTCATCATTCCAGCACAAATATTTACCGAGTTATTAAAGAAAATGTTAATTGTGTTAACACAATATGTTATTTTAGGGGATTTTACATTGGAAAAGACCGTTTTTCATATCTTGTTGTAGTTTTATCTCCCCCAATACCCTTATACCAACTTGTTATCCTGACTATACCTCCTCCTAACCTTATAATGTACAACATTGCCATCCTAATAGTCAATTTAAATATAACCAGGAGCTTCAGAACAGCCAAAAAATAGCATTTTTCAATTTTCCGAAAAAAAAGTTACAAGTGTTGTTTTAAACCTTTTTTTAGAATTTTGTATAGGTTTTAATGCGGAAATTAACCTCCCTCACGTCAGTGTGCTGCGTGCGATCTCGTTTATGACTATCAGACCGTAAGGGTAGGTGACCTTTTGCGGCAGATTTTAGGGGGCGGCAAATGCTGTGATGTTAACATTTACCACGTTCGCTACAAACGTGTTAAAAACCCCATCTATACTCAGTCTATTGTTGCAGTCTGTCATGTTTGTTCGTATATGAGCTGATCGGTAGCGAATGTGTTAAAAAATAATAAATTGCATAGGCCTATATTTTTGACTAAGATCTAATCTGAAAACGTTACAAACAAAACACAAATTAAAACTACAAGGACCTAACTAAAAAAGTACGACATTAAAACGGTGAAATAATAAAATACATTATAATTTATAACTAATTATACTGTAGCTGGAACCCACATCTTCGTTCGCTTGGTTTTTTGTTAATTCTGGTTGTTCCTTTTTAATTAATGTAGTAATTATATTGTTGGCATTAAGAGAATACGAAAAAATCATATAAAATGAAAATGCTAAATAAGCTAGACTTTATTAATATTACATCTTATGATGGTATTACAAAATAATTATATTACGTAATCTTGATGAAAAGAATTAGCATCAACCCGGTCGAGGTGACAAAATTTGAGTACCTTGTGACGTAAATTTGAACTTGTTATAAATTTCACAATGTCTTCAAACATCGACATCTAGTTAGCTTGTGATATTTTTTTCTGAACTACAATGTTTGATTGCCACTGATATTTTTCAGGCAAATGTTCAGTGTGTTCGTGGAAGAGGACAGTAAAAGATTACCTAGAAGCAAAAGGACTAATTGAGAAGCCAACCCCCCTCCTCCAGTGCATTAAAGACAACATCAAGCAAGCTCTTACTATGAGTGGGCTTGTCACCCCTGAGCAACCAATGTGGCCTTCCGCTATTCAAGACATGGCCCCACAATTGCTGATGATATTTGCAGTTATGATGATTCTCTTCACTCTGACAGTAAGTTGAGTTAACGTAAAATGCAGTTTAATAAATGTATATTCACCTTTTTTACTCATAAAGTTATAAATCTTTAACTTAACTTCATTTAGATTTAATTTAAATGAAAATGTTTAACTTTTACATTTAAATGAGTGATAATGTATCAACATTTTATCCAGCCGAAATTTGTGCCAACAACTCTTTGCCTACAGACTCTGCCAACAGATTCTTTTGTTTAAATCAATGACTGTGGCACTATTTATTGTACCACATGAGCAAACAATTGAGTAAAGATTTATGAATACGACTACAACTATTTATAGGCTTGTCATTTCAGAACACATTTTTACATGCATTGTTACTACAATCTTAAACTTTTGTTGCCAGTCACCTAAATCCTTATTAGACCCACAGTTCTAGTGTATGAACTAAAGCCAAAGTTTATGGGGCTTGTGGTTTCTATGGTCACTTTAGGAAGGGCTGTAAACTGGAGAAAGAAGCTTCTCTTTTTGTGTGTACAATTTTTAAAGAGAATAAACTAATGTATCAACACCACAATACATTACACAATATATGTACATGTTATTTTTTCAGGTTTTTCCACACATAGTTTTTCTTGAAATAATATTTGAGTTTAAAAACAGAGGTTGGCAGCCTCTTTTTGCCTTACTTTGCCCTGTCTGTACATATCCAGCACAGCAAGGAGTGAGCCATTATAGTTTGCACCATTGGATCAGCTTAAAAAACAACAACACACAATCTGTTACTGAGATATTTTAAGTGATAAACACATTATGTTGTCCAATGTTATTCTTATGGAGGATCAATTTATCTCACTTATTTATGAATGTATACTGATAAAACTTGGAATATTGCTTCATCTGGTTGTGGCCTATTAATATTTGTACAAAAACCAATTTGTATGTGGTCCGCGTAGCAGCATACCTCTGTACTCAGCTCTTATGTTATTCTCATGGAAAATAAGTAAAGTGTGATATCTCCCTTATTTATGAATATAAATTAATAAAACTTGGTATGTAGCTTCACATGCTTGATTTATATTGATATTTGCATAAAAACATATTTTTGTCCTTCTTGTTACAGCAAACCTGTGTACTCAGCCATTTTGGGACGGAATTATATCCTCGAAACGGTTATCCCTCTCGAAGCGGTGCTGTAGTCTTTTGTGGCCCTGATTATGCTATGCGGTCGTCATTTACGGCCAATATCACATGGTCCGGTCGCCTGTTTTGGCGGATAGTGGTGCTATCGTCATTTATGGCTGAAGGCACACGTTGCAATCATCAATTTGCTATCACGTGGTTCGGTTATCTATTATTTTGATGATGCATGGTCCGGTCGTCTTTTACGGTCTACATTACGTGGTGCGAGTGTCAATTATGGCCGATGTTACACGATCAGGCTGTCATTTACGATGGAACTGGAACCAAGAGATATAGGAACCTTTAGATCAGACAATATATGCATTAAGGAGACACCAGCGGTGCCCCTGAGGTTATAGCCAACCACATATTGGTTGGAAAGAGCTGAAGCTTGATGTTGACAAGAGACAAAGATACCTGAAGCATCCACAAAATTAAGCTACTGGTTAATTGAGTCTTTTCGACACACTAATCCCTTCAATAGTTTGGGGGGCCAAATCAACTCAAACCTATAGGCGCCACACCTCTTAATCAGGCCCTGGGTGGGGGGTTGCTGCTTATGTGAAATCTCAATATAATTCCGTCATACTTTTCTCCTGTGACACTGGCCATAGCTCGATCAGAAGACATCTTCCTTGATGTGACAGTTGATGGAACTCACGTGCTTATAGAATTATGTTACAGACCTCCATATATTAAGTGCCTAACTGAATTTGAAGCTTCTTTTTGGCTTAATGCCTAGATACACTCATGTTATTATTTCAGGCGATACTGACTTACAGGGACAGACTAAAACTTAATGTTAACAAAATCAAAACTACATAATCACTGGATTTAATAGATTAATGACTGATATTTATCTAAACACTATACCAGAAACTGAAATTAAATTATGCACCACTGGAATACTGTGTTAAATAAAAAATCTTGTAATACTAATAGACAATTAAGGTGGACAGATCATGTCAATCAAATATTTGCAGAAGGGTATTTGCAGGGATTCATAGCTTAAAGAAATTTTCTTTATATTTACCATTTAATATTAAAATTAATTTAGTTAAAAATCTTTTTATTTCTCTTCTTTGGTTATTGTGCTATTGTTTATATTGAATCAACTTTAGAACTCTCAAATACAATGGGCTAAAAATTACCGTGTCAGATTCATTTTAAATTTGAGGTGGCATGATCACATCACTAATTATTATGAAGCATTATTACAATCACAACTCAAAGAACGTAAAAATGATCACCATTTAAGTTATGCTCTATAATATAATGAAATATAAACAGGCCTAGCGATTTGGCTAGTAAGATTTTATTTATTGGAAATGCTAGCATGAGAAATACTCGCTATGGTGCATATTTGATTAACGTTCCTGAACATCAATCAACTTTGTATAGCAAATTGTTTGTAGTTACTGTATCAAGATTATGGAGTTCATTACCAAATAATGTTTTTATCATAGAGATATTCGTGCTTGTTTTGGGGCATAGGCTAAATTATTAGAAAACATGATCAAACTGTAGTTAAAACATAAAATATTGAAATGTATGTACATTTGTAAAGATTCAATGAAGTAATTTTACTGTACTAAAAAGTTGTAAATAATTAGAAAAAATAAATTTTAATCATCAGATTTATTATTTGATTTTAAGCATGAAATCTAAAAACTATCTTCTGGGGAAGGACCCCACCCCCAGATTCCTTTGGCATCCTCTTTACTCCACGCTTTTGATTAATAATGACACTGTCGGATATCCGTCCGACTTTGACTGTTCTTAATAGTGAAGTTAATAGGTGATAATGCAGATGATTTACATTTTATGTTGCCTTAATGAGTGATTTTTAAATTGAGTTTCTAGAATGTAATCTTATAGTATTTAATTTGTTGTTTTATTTAAGGTAATCACAAAATTGATCATCCGTAGAAGAAACAGGAAGATATTATTGAATCTGAGGGGTCTCATACAGGAGATGGACAATGAACAGAGTGATGTGGTAAGACATTTTTAAATCAGTCTTATCTTAAATATTGTAGATATGTAATAATACAAACTTGTCAGAGGCTAGGCCTGTGATCATCTCTAGATTCAGGCAATGACTAAAAGAAACAGGGGCGGCCCGTCAGATTTGCAGTGCAAAGACCAAACTTGCCGCCCCCCTCCATAACAACTAAAACCTCCCCCCCTTCCGTAGCTCTGAAATAAGTCTGACGTACGCGCCTCGCTCCCTCGCTTGTTGTTGCGTTTGTGTTGTTTCTGGTTCGGTCCGATACTGATCACCTGAAATGACAAGCTATGGAGCACATTCAGATCAGAGACTTGAGTAATTCAAAATCTTGATTTCATATAGTATCGTCATGGAAATGCTGAGTCACGATAGCTTTGAAATCATACAGCAGTCATATCTGCATGGCTGTTCTGAAAATCCTATAATTAAAAAAGGGAAACAACTAAGCAAATTAACTAATTTAAGTAACTTTAAATTTAATTTAGTAAGGCCGAGTATACACTCTATGTGTGACTTGTCGTGCATTTATTTATGTGTTGCTATGACTACTATATATTGGCCAGGATGATCTCAAGGAGCGGCGCACGGCACGGTGCGCGTCGTAACGGTAAGCTACCTGCTACGATCACACGGCTCCCTCACACTGACGCAGGGGATTATTCTTTGACTTCTGCGTATCAACAAACAATTATGTGTTTGTTTAAGAAAAATAACGAGTTCGCACGCAGCGCGCTGACGTGAGGGAAGTGAATTTCCGCATTAACATCTTTAAAAAATCTAATAAAGGGTTTAAAACAACACTGATAACATTTTTTTTGAAAATTGAAAAATGTAATTTATTGGCTGTTCTGATGCTTCTGGTTAAATTTAAATTGACTATTAGGATGGCAATTTTGTACATTATAAGGTTAGGAGGAGGTATAGTCAGGATAACAAGTTGGTAAAGGGGTATTGGGGGGATAAACTACATCACTATATGAAAACAGCCTTTTCCAGTGTAAAATCCCCATAAGACAACGCACACACACACACACACACACACACACACACACACACACACACACACACACACACACACACACACACATGTGTGTATATATATATATATATACACACATATAAAACACCCCAAAAACCAATACCCCAACTTTTTTGTAGGTATGTGTTAGCGACACCCCAAAAACGTGTTCAGGGGGTCATGTTAGGAACTTCTATGGTGGTCCCGAGCTTAAGTTTCACCATGCTAATAGTTCACTTTTCCATAGGAAATTCACTAATAATGAAAACAAACCTCAAAACTGAGAAGGAAGGGAGGAAGTACAAACTGATAACAGTACACCTGTTCTGAACGTGGGAAAAAGATTTCTTCCGGGGGAACCAAAAAAATCATCAAAACCGACCAAGATTCTGTCGGTTCCGGGAATTCATTAGGCTGAAGTTTGCAATCAAAAACAGCAAAGTTTGCTGTTAAAGTTATTTTTGTTTTTGACAAAACTAATGTTTTTTAAATATAGATTTCTGATTATTGTTTCTAATGTGTAACACGTTTTTCAGTTATACAAACTCTATCTTCGAGTATTTGGTCTTTAAGTTTTTTTTAGCTATAAAGGTTAATTTTGTTCTGATATATTGAATCTTATCTTCTAAAAGTGTTTTGATTACCTAAGTTTAATTCCAGTTACTTTAAAAACTGAAGTTGGCTGTAAACATGTTTTTTTCGTTAATACAAATGAAACTCATTTAAGGTACTGCCTTTTTGGAAGAAATACAGATGTTAATCAATTGACCACGACGAAAGCGCAACTAATCTGTAATGACGAGAAGTATTTTTAATTCTCAACATTGTCCACTCCATCTCCAATGCCTCGAAATGACTCAGTTAACAAATAAGAACTTGATTGAAATTATACTAAACAGAGACGGATCTATTAACTATATTTTTCAAAGTAAGGACCTTACAAGTACCGATCGAAGGGGGCGCCAAAATCTGAGGGGGCGTATCATATTTTCCCCTCTTATTAAATGTAATAGCAATATAAAACTCAAATCATTTTAACTTCAATTAAAAATGAAATGCCGACTCAATACTCTCCAATCCCCAAACCATATATTTCCTCATCTAGGAAGTAGTTTAAAATAATCGAAGATGGCGGATTAAATTAATTAGTTGAATCGTGTAACTTGATATTTTAACATTTCAATTTTCTTTCATCGTATTGCGAGTTTTATTCACACTCTCAATGTCACAAAACGACAGAGGTCAAAACAAGTTTTCGATTTGGAATAGAGGGGAGCGGAGATTGTGTTTATCTGATTTGTGAATTTAATGTTTTAAGTATAATGAAGGTGCAACATGGTGAATGCACAACATACTTCCCAGTAATGCCTTTAACAATTTATAATACTAATATACAACAAATTTACAAAATTAGTCGGATTTATATATTTTTTTAAATACTTTATTTTAGCGCTACGGACTACGCCCCCAATCCCACACCCCATGGCCCGTCATGTGCCGCCCCCCCAAAAGCGCCGTGCCCCACGTGCCCTGTGCTGGAGCACGGCTCGCACTGCCCTAGAGCCGGTACTGAAAAGAAATGAGTTAATGTAATCAAGTCCTAAAACATAATATTGATTATCTTTATATATATAGAATCCTTGGTAATTTACACAAAGTTATAACAGACAATAAAAGGCCGAAAACATTCAAATCATCCCTTTAAGAACTCGAGAACACATGAGTGCTGACCAAGCTCACCCAAACTGGCAAGATTCACAGCATAATTGCGATACTCTCACCCCCGCAACCATCGAAAGTAGTTCCACTCCCCTCCCTATCATCACTCCTGCAAGCAACACACAGATGTTCTGAATGTGCCAGACACCACTACAAAAAGTGAATCTTGGAAAGTTTTGGGCACGTTTGGGACTTGTCACTGGCCTTCAAGGTCCTTGGGTGCACAAAGCAAACGATTTTTGACATTGCGGTGCTGCAGTGCTGGCATCACGTTTTCTGTAAACGCCAAAATAAAATACTTTTGTGAGGTGTGAGGTTGTTTACTGGCAATTGCTTGGTGTTTATCGAGTGATTCTACATATTTACTACATTAAATAACATTATAACATGTTCGTCAGCCCAACCACATTTTGTTTTTAAAACTCAGATCTATACTCGGGATTCGGTTGAAACTCTGTGCATGCAACAAATACAGGTGTACCGGCAGGGGTGCCCAGAAGGGGGGGAAGATAGCGCTCAGAGCACCATAAAAACAAATTTTGTGGGGGATTTTTGAAACTATAAATATATGTGACAATTTGTAAATCACAACTGAAAATTTGTGTTTGTACGAAAGGATGACAATAATAAATAATATTATTGGCAAAGTATTGTTATAGTAAAAGTATGCAAAATAACCTTTCTTTTGCGATATGGCAAGTTATTCTGTACTATAATAATCCTAGACATTTATGCTTCTGATTATAGAACCGGATTGGATTGAAACAATAACCTAAAAAATCACTTGAAACTGATTTCTCTTTATGCTCGCAACCTAACCACACTTTCTGAGCTCTAACTAAGTGGACATTTATTTAAAAACAATAATTTTGTTGGGAAGAAAACAGATTGATACATATGTAGTCGCTTATGTTATGTTTTCACCTTTTTAAAAAACTAGGCCTCCCGAATGCAGGTCCTAATCACGTAGAAAATTAAACTGAATAGTTTCACTTAAACTGTCTACTTCCACCAAGAAATATGTTCTTTTTGTGGAATCAATTTTATTTTGCCCCCCCCCCCACACTTGCTCCCATGCTTTTTTACCACACAGTCTTTATTTTATAAATTTTTTTTATTGTTTTGTAGAATAGAATAACTTCTTCTCATAAATTTACTCATTGATTGTCGTTGAATGCTGGTAATTCTTGTCCTTCGTCTCCTTTTTCCAAAGTTGAAAAATAGCTATATGCTTCTTACTTCTTCTGAAACGAGCATCCAAAGTTTTTTTTTTATAGGCACGAAAATTACCAACAGTTTAGCAAAAGTTCTCAAGCCAAAGTGAAGTAAGTCCACAAGCAGAGTAGCCGACTTTTCAGTTTTTTCCAGGAATTAATTTCATGGTTATGACGAAACGTTTAAACATTTAATCCAAGATGTATATTTCTTCTAAAAATGTATATCTCTAAATCCAAACAAACGGTAAAAAAAATGTATTAAGAATTAATTGAGAAATCAGTTTTGATTAATCAACACAATCTTACTACGGTACACATTCGATTTGTTTACCAACAACAAACAGTAATAGCAAAAAAAAACATGTTACTGTTTTTTAGGGTTATGTTTTGTGTAATGTAATTTACTGATCCCCACCCTCCCCTCGACAATCGTCTGAATGGTTTTTGTCAGCTGTTCTAGCGGAAAAGTTGTTCTGCGTGAACAGTACAGTAGATAATCTACCTAATTATAACTAAGGTATTTTTTTTATTCATTGTCACTATACAGGGTTTCTACGGTCAGGGGGTTTCTACCCACCATTTATGACATACATGATATAAAGAATAATGTTTTACATATTAAATGCATACATGCATGTTTATAAAGTGAGAATGTGAAGGCGTATAACGAAAGTTGGTCAGGGGAGTTTTACAGAAGGGTCAGGGAAAAGTCAGGGAAATAGAAAATTTAAATTCTGTAGAAACCCTGCATTATCATTATCTGTGTATGTATAATTCTTTCGGTGTTGGCAGAATCTCGGTGTGCCCCTCCCTCCCCCCCCCCCGGACGACTTTTGTTGTGTTTGGTGAATGTAGGTTCAGTTCATTCACTGTCACAACATAAGCGCTACTAAGGTTAAAGTTTATTGCTTACAACGGTGGGTGGGAGGGGTATAGCCACATTTAGGGGGGAATAGCGCCATGAGACTTGGGGGGATGGGCACCCCTGTGTACCGGAACTGTGGGCTGAAAAGGTTTACCTGCTTGGGAAACACTATAGTTAGACCATACAATTTATCTTATGTCAGAGTTGCAAAAAGAATTTTTGTAATACAGTATCGGTTCTAAAAATTATTAGACTATATTTATTATTATTATTCTAGACATTATTTATATTGACATGCGAGGGTGGATATACTATTTTGTTTTGCAGCTATAAGCAAATTGATTAGCCCCACCCCCCTCATTACCATCAATATCCGACTTGACCCCTTCTTCTGTATATGGAGAAGGAATACACCATATGGCAGGGGGGGGTCATGGTTTTTTGAGTTTTAAATTTAATAACATCTAAATTTATCAGAATCATCATCGTAATAATCAAAACTGTTATTTATAATTTACATTTAATGTAGATTAAATAGCATCACCAAAAACTTACTTAAATCTACGACTTATCAAAAAACAAAAAACTCTTATCTAAAATACTAATCCATGAGGAGTGGAAAAGTACTCCTCCAGAGAATACAAAGATTTCTATCAAATACTGTAGTTTTTTAGTTTGTTTTAAAATTAACTAATTTTTTTTTTAAATTTGTAGTGTTGCCTGGTGTATTTTTAAACAACATTAACCCTAAATAAGATGTTTTATTCATAATACTTCAGTTTATGTTATGTTGTGATAATACATTTTTATATCTATTATTATAAGGATAGATATTAAACTCTGTGCTTATTAGATATGTTTTGCAATGATAACTGCAGGGCCAGTGTGCAAGAGATTGTCGCTACCATTCAAAACCAAATAGTCCGTGGAATTAGCATTCAAATATTTTACTGCATAACATTTTGCACCTTGTCTTTTAACCTCATTAGCTATTAAAATTTTCGGGGAGACACTCTACCAGGGGTTTCTAGCCCCCTGTGATGATGTCATCAAAATAGAGGTCGAGAAAAGTTGTTGTTTGGATTAAACAATATTAATTATAATAGTGACTAGGTTTAGATTTTCAAGATGTCATTTTAAAGAGAACAACCTATTCAACTTTTATCGTTAATATAATGATCGTAAAATTGTATGTCCGTCTGCTTAAATTTGAATATTTTTACACGTTCACTGCTAAAGTGCAATACAAAAAACGAATCTTATTCCTAAACAAAATGTTTACATTAAAATCTAAACTTTATGTGTGATGATTCATAAACAATGATATAAATTTTATCAGAAATAAATATGATATCATACTCATGGGTCAGTACTGCCCCATCAGCACCCAGAGTCAGAACACAGATCCAAACTTCATTGAATACACTAAAAACGTCATTAAAATGATATTTATGTGTTGTGGTCCATAAAAAATCATGTAAAAGTTTATCGGAAGTAAATATGACTTCATATTGTGACGTCATACTCATGCGTCAGTACTGACCCACCATCACCCAGAGTCGGAACACAGGTTCAAACTTCACTGAATTCACTAGAAATTTGAAGCCTTGAATTGCTCCACACCAAACAGGGGCATATTCTAAGTCTTCTTTGTCTAACAGTTCTTCCCACTCATTAGCTGATCCATCACCCTCCTCTTCAGTGCCACTGGGGTCGCTATTGTCGTCATGTTACCAACACTCACATCGTCCTCACTGTCTTGTAAAAAGTTATCACTGTTCCGCGATGTTGAAGACATTTTTATAAATAACAACACTAACTCTTACAAAGCACAAACAAACAGCGTGCGGTGCGTGCACAGTAACGTGGGTTAGCACTGACCCAGCCGGATAAGCGGGACCGTGACGCGGTGACCATCCGAACAGAGGTTAGAGCCAAGATGAGTTCTACTCATCTTGAGTTAGAGCAGATCGTCCACTATTATGCTAACACAGTATAGGTGCGCCTCTGAATTAGGCTAGACTCACACTGAGCGATGGACTGATGCACTGGACCCTGCCGCGTGAGTGATGCGATTTCCATGGGTCAGTGCTGACCCACACGCAGTGAACGTGTTAATGCTACATTTACCTACGTGTTTTATACATTTCTACATTTTGCTAATTACCCTGCAGGAAATACCCTATTAATGTAGTCGGTTATGGTAATGATTGGGCCCATTACCATAGTAACATTTTTTTTTATCTACCTAGCTGTAATATAAACTAGTAACCTAGCTGCAGCCCCCCACTTGCCAGGCACCCCTCAGTCGCTGGCATGTTTCATCAACACATACATCTTCACAGCCGTACACTGTCAAAAGATGTCACTGTGCTGTCAAAATACATTACACAATACCCAGTAGCGTATATACGTTTGAGGGGGAGGGGTTCAGGGGGATATATCCCCTCCTTGTAACTTTGAAAAATTAAAATTTATATCCTCCTGAAATCAAGCTTATGTCTTTTGATTAAAAATAAATGCTGTTAGTGAAACACAAAAATATATATACGTGCAGTATCTCCAAAATATCTTTTTTATATATTAAGAATATTGTTCGCATACAATAAATAGTAGCAGATGAACTGCACCAGCACCACCACAAGTGGGACGTGAGTCACCGAACAGTCTACCCTCACCCCCTAGCAGCCAGTTTTGTGAACTAGCGCACCTGACCTTGACCTTGACGTCTAGACGGTCTTAGTGATGTGCTTAACTTACGGTTGCCATATTAGGTTTGTAATTTAATAAACTGCAAGAGCCATAAATCTTCATCCTGATTTTTAGCGTTCCATAATGGCAAATATATGTAAAAGTCAACAATATTTCCCGACGAAATAAAGCCTAAGAGTAACAAATAAAAGAGGTTAGAGTGAACAGGGAAACAAGGTTTAGCTTATTTGGCAATCCTAGCATGACGATGAAATTGCAAACATAAATACATTTTCGTTCCCAGATAGAATTTCAATACAAAATTTGCGTTATTCAACGCATTTTTGGGAAAAATTTCAAAAAGAGGAGATTTTTAACTTTTAACGGAAATTCCCCAGAGCTATATTTTTACATTAAAACTCCGGGGAAATCCGGTGACTTGGCAACCTTAGCTAATGATTATACTTTCCAGTACTGATTGCAACTGATGCAAGTACTTTTTAGTCGTGGTTACTGATTATTACTTTGTATCAATGGTTTATGTCTTGGTTGTGTAGGCCTATCAATAATTATGAATGTAAGGGACACGTCAATGATGTCTTCAATTTTTTATACCGGTATCAGCTCTAAGTCACGAACACAGGTTTTTGTTGACAAAGGTCTATCTACGCCACTGCAATACACCAACCCCAACCTGGGTCCCCACCAGGGACCTTATTGATGACCTTATTGATGATTGTTTTTACTTTAGTAAAAACAATTGAAAAAATTACGTGCTGCAGTAAAAATTTGTTCTTATCTCTATGACGTCCATAATGGTGCAATATCATGGATCGATGATAGATTGTTAAAGATGTATGTCGAAAATCATGCTTTTGATTGATTAGATTTACAGTCTAGACCAGAGTGCAGTAGTTTCTGATCCAATTATAGTTGTAAGCACAATAGCCATGACATTTTTATGATGGTTTTTTTCAGATTGCTTCCATGCAAAACTTTACATTTTGATCAGATTGTTACTGTAGTTATCACTATATCCTTTAAAGCAGTGGTTCCCAAATGACAGTCGGTCGTGGACCCCCAAGTAAATAAATTAAACCATCGGGGACCCCTGAAACCTGTGTTAGATTGAAATCACATATTTTACACTCTGTTACCTTATTAATTACCAAAAGTCTTAGTGGTAAGTAATACAACATCCAATTGGGTATAACCAACTAAAGTTACTAAACTGTGGAAAAATAACTTCCAAGTTGTTCTATAAACTCAAATTATTTTTATTTTATAAGGCATATGAGTGAGTTAATTATTGACAAAGCAGTTGAAATTAGTAAGTAGGTACAAATTAGTAAGTGGGCGTAAACCAATGTTGGTATTTTATTCAGTGTGAATGATAAAATCTATCCTTTTTTCCCAAAATGTTTTCAATATTGGGACACTGGAGAAATTTACACAGAAACCATCATGCATGTTGAGAAGATTTATATATTTATTCTTCATGTAAAACCTATTCACATGTGTAGGTTGTACAAAATGGTATTAAATGTGTCATTGCTTTCAGAGATAACGTCTTGTGGTCTCGTTGCACAATTAGCCAGAAATCTAATAATTTCAAAACGTCAAGGCAAATTACACATTGAGGTCGTGGCTCTTTTTCAGAGCCAACATATGTAAATCCTAATTCCAAATACTTACTGTTGTACTTTCTAATTTTTTTACTAGAATTAAAAATGTTACTCATGCTGTTAAAGCTAGGACTATAGGCTGTTGACATTTGGTCTTCATTTAGGCCTACACTTACATTTAGACCTTCATAGGTGTTGCCAGACTGACTTTGAAATATTGCCTGCAATCCGCCAAGAAAATACCATCTTATAGTTGACAATGTAGTTGTAATCTCCGCGTAATTTCTACACAATCTTAAAAATACCCAAAACTGGGTAATTATTCCAGCGTGGAAAAGAGTAATGGGTGGAAGGGACGGAGGGATGTTGGTGCCAGATGCCATAGTTATGCCTGCAGTTGTAATGGGAAGAACACCATAACAGATCCTCTATTTGTATAAATATCTCGACAGCTGAAATTATTATTATTCAAAACAGGTTATAGATTATTATATTTAGGCTATTGATTGTTAAAGAAATTAAATTACCTGAATACAAAAATATATCCTAGTTCGATTTAAAATACCAGCTAGCCACCGCGGACCCCTTGAAAACCACTTGCGGATCCCTGGGGGTCTGCGGACCACCTTTTGGGAACCGCACTGCTTTAAAGAGTGGACTAAATAATTTTGTAACATTTTAATTTTTGTATATTTCAGGATGGATTTTATAATGACTTGTCAAATCAATATCGTCTACCAGGCGAACTAGACAACCAAGGTAAATGTTATAAACTATCTTAGTTTATGTTTTTAGTCAGAACTCTCTTACCCAAAGAACAAAAATATTTAAAAACCTTTTCAACCTTTTTAAAAACATTAATTTTCTAGTAAAGGAAGCTCCTTGTGGGCATCTAAGGGGTTCAGGGAGAGTCTGTTCACGTGTCCCTGGGTTCAAGCTCAGTCTCTTTCTAATCCATAAAATTGTGTCTGAGAACTTAAAGTTCCTTTCAACACCAGTGCCATATCTTACAGTGATAAAATTGTAAAAACTGCAAACTTTCTTCTAATTTTTGTCATGAACTGGCTTCAATTGTCATGAAAAGGCTAACTCTTAACCAAATGAAAGTGTAGAGGAAACATTTGTTCTATCTCGTCCCGTTTTCTGTCTGAGAGCCTGTATATGTTTTTTTTACAAAATTCTCATTTTCTCGGAGACAGTTTAAGATACAATAATGAAACTTGGTACAAATTTGTATCTGCAGGTGCGGATACAGGGGGGAGCTCATGGGGGTTATGACTCCCCCAAAATCATCAGAACTTCACATATTTTACCCATTTTTCACTATAAAGGTTATTATATTTTGAAAATTTAGATATTTTTTTCACTCATGACCTCCCCTAAAACGATAGTCTGTTTGAGGTAAGATTTCCATACAAATTTTATTTTCCTATAATATCCTATTTCAAAATGGTGCCAGGTTAAAAATGTTAAATGTTAAATATCTATAAAACTGAAAGATATAAAAGTGATAATAGATAAATTATTTAGACAATTTAAAACCAAATCAAACGGTCTGTTATGTTTAAAAAACTGATTGATGGATAACGGAGAAAACTAAAATTTAGTTGTCAGAAGTTGGTCATTTTTGCTGTTGAATACAACCATCTCCCCACTTTTGAACAGTAAATTTAAGTTTCCACAATTTGATTTGTCTTAAAATTGTCTTAATATTGTGTAGGTTACAGTAAGACTCATACCAAGTTTCATGATTTTATTTCAAACCATTTCAATGATATTAAGGACTAAAAATATGTACAGACCGACAGGCAGAAAACAGGACGAGATAGGACACATGTTATTATATTATTTGTTTGATTTGATCTGCCGAATATCATGGTTACGTTTGGTCAATTAATTCATAACATTCTAATAAACTTAATGAATATTTAGGGTTCAAAATTTAGTTAAATTGGTAATACAGTAGAGTCTCACAAACTCTCGACTCCCAATAACTCAACACTCTGGCACTCTGGGAAACTCTACGCCTCCGCTTTGCCATTCATATATAACTCGTCGGCACTTGGCTGTACCTCATGCCCTCCGACAATCTACAGTACCTCATGCTCTTCCGTTGTTTGGTCGTTCTTGGAAGATCTGACATGTTCTCAGACCATCTTGTGGTTTTAAGTACATCATTGTAAGGTTTTTGGGTTTTCTATTTTTTGTGATATCATATAGTACTGTAATGTGTTTCAATGTGATCTAATATGCGTAACTCCGGGAAACTCAACATTCACCAAACTCGACACAGCCTAAGTCCACATTGTGTCTAGTTTCTGAGACTCTACTGTATTAGCTATTATTTTTAATACTTATTTGCTCTGTTGGTATAAGACATTGTCTTTGTTCTTACAAAATAAACAAAATATACAAAATCCATGTTTTACTCATTTTATGTAGCCTTAATCAGAAAGCACTAATTTTAACAGCCCATCTGATATTACCAGAACAGAATTTAGAATTCAAACTTTATATTTATTCCCCTTTATTTTTCATAATTTTCTCACAAAGACATTCATTCAATTTATTCTGGGTGAATTTTATTACAACAATTTTATTCCATCAATTAAAATTGAAAGTTAAAAATAAGGTTGCAAATATTATATTATATTCTATAATTATAATTTATAATTAATATTATAATCTATTATATTATATAAATATTATAATATATTCTTTAGGTTTAGTTTATCCTAAATTTATTCGTCTAAGTGATTTCTCCATAAAGTAATAGTATCCCACAGCCAGTAATAGTACGATAGAAATAATGGATACAGTTACCCAAAAAATTACACTCAAAAGCCTGAAATATTCCTTCACTCATGTTCTGCGCCTCTCATATTGTCATCTGTAACTTCAGTAATGGTTGATGTAGAACATTTATTAAGTTTAAATTACATCCAAGCCAGAAATTGCAACTATTATTTCTACATGTATAAATAATGCAAAACTAGGGATGAGTCGATACCAAAATGTACCTATTCTCAATACCGATACTGACATCAGAAAAATTGACACGTAGTTTAAAATTACAATTTGCAAATGTTTAAGTTATAAATTTTTGACCACGCTCAATTACAGTGAGAGTAACCAGTGTAAATTGGGACCAATGAACGGCGGTGGTTCAGAGTCGATACCTTAAGAAATATAGAAAATATTAGGTAGACGACTAATTTAAAACTCACTCTGTACATAGCATCTACTTTATTAAAGGTAAAATACCTACATTAACATTTAGGGTCATTATGAACGTTATAAACTACTGTAATGTCGAATTTCACACAGACTATACAGTGGCCACGGTGCTGCGTATGCGATTAGTGGCCCACTATTGGGACGCGGGGCCTCGAGTGGAGAGGGTAGTTTTCTGGCCTGTAATATAGTTGAGTCTTGGTTTGGTACTTCAATAACAATTATTTTATCTTTGACTAAATGTTGTTTTTTTTAGATGTAAGAGGCCTTCTTAAACTCTTTGAGAATTTCATAAAGATGAGGGGTCCTCATAGAAGAGGCATAAGAACCACACCCTCTGAGGAAGGGCCATCAAAAACCAACTGAGAACTACAGGTTTCAGATTCCTTCCAAATGTTATTGTTCAAATTATCAAGAAATTCAATTTTCAAATAATGTATTGTTTGTTTTTCAAAATTGTAGTGAAGAAATTATGTTAATCTAGTGTTTGTTTCTGTTAATTAAAGAGTTTGTTTTTGTTTATTATGGTGTGTTGGAAATTATTTTGGTACAAAAACATATACTTTATTTGATAATCAGAATATCATGTTACTATAAACCAAATCAGCATTATTAACAATATTTTACTAAGGGGAGGAAAACAAGTTTCAATGATAGATATATATCAGTTATAAGTGGCTTTTTAAAATTTTGGAACAACTTATAGTAGTCTTTAATAGTGAATCACATAATTTAATTACTAACACTATACAGGGTCTCACGTAAAAGGTGCACTGACCTAAACATTTCAGATTCTACAAATAAAATGGAAAAAAAATTTGCTGTTTTTCAAATTCTACTCTGTTTAGCACCAATCTGTTTGTAAATGTTTTTTTAACAGCATATAATGTTTTATTGTCAATGTTGTGTTCACTGTTTACGTATACAAAATTTGAATTAAATATCTCTCTCGGTTGTGAAGATAGAATCTATTTAGTAAAAAACATATACAAACAGTCTGATGCCAAACGGAACTTAGCTTACATTTGTTGTGTACGATCAGAATATTATATCCAGGTGTGTCTCAGCAGCTGGAAATACTTTGTTCCAACACTCCTGGAGTACACAGTTCCACAGGGGCAAAGCCAGGGGGATATTGGGATACATCCCCCCCCCAAGAGTCTGAAGTATTTTACTGCAGATAACACTGATCAATAAAACTGCGTACCACCGCCAGTACATACCGTGAGAAATCTTCCTCACCAGTGTACCAACCTAACATAATCACCGGCATGGCTTTATAATGTAAATTGTTTAGCAGTGTTGTATTACCTCCAGTATTACCAATATACCTCCTTGCTCTTTAACGTAGGTTATTCCGAATTTTCCTATCCCTGCTCCTAATTTATTATTTGTTTCGATAAATCGATGTTGGTTTGTTAACTTTAATAGAATAGCTCTCAATTTTAGAATGTTCTCAAATAATTATGTTCAAATGTTTCCTGATAATATTACAGGCTCCTTGTTCCATTGTAAATTGTAGGTTAAAACTGTGGAGTTGGTGTCCGGTGCATAGTTTATTTTATTTATATATTTTAAATGCTACAATACAGATGTATCCAAATACAATCTAGAAAGTGAATAAAAAAATACAATCAGGAGCATACAAATGGTAATTTATAGTAAATAAATTATTATTTTGAGCTCCTATAACATCTACTTTTGAAGTAGCTCCACAAATAATAAATTGTTTAATAACTTGCTGAAATAACATTAACACTATCAAAATTACTTTATAACATAGGAGAACATAAATTACACTTACAAAAAAATTAAAATAAGTAATAAAAACACAGTAGAATCTCTAAAAGCAATTAATCAAAACAAACAAAAACAAACAAAAAATCATAATCTTATAAAAATTACAAATTTTGAATTGTTCAAAACACATTACAGTAATACAGAATATAAAACAAGTAAAACTTTTAAATAACTTTTTGAATCAACAGAAATAATCAAATGTTATTTATTTTATATTTATAAGAGGTTAAGGTCGATGGGAAAAATGTCGGTATGATCAGGAAGAGCGTTGTGTAGCCGCATCATTACATTGATAGGGGACTAAGCTCCAATAATGTTTGCAAAATGTGGACTAAACAGCTGTCGGACCCGGGGCGTGCGACGAGGTACAAGGAAGCTGAGCCGTTCCAGCAGCCCACTGTCATCAACGACCCTGTCCACCAGCTTATGTAGGAAGATCAACATCTCCCCATCACGCCGCCTACTTAAACTGAACATCTCAATCAATGTTAAAAGTTCAGGATATAAGATGAAAACTTTGTATGCACCAAACAACTTAAAATACAAAAATCTGAGAAACTTAACCTTTATTTGTCAATTCATTTGCTCAAATAACACTGATAGGGATACCACACAACACTGCCAAGATGTGATCAAACTAAAAAGGAAATACAGCGATTTGAAAAAATTGAATTTTTAAAGAAAACTGAATGAACAAAAAGTTTATTCCAATAAAATTACAGTTTTTTTACAATTTCCCTTATATAATATGATTATTACTAATACCTATACTAATGTGGAGGTCTTAACTAGAAATTTAAAACTCAAACAATAAATGCTTAGGAATGTCACAATGTTACGTGTTTGGACTTTATGTTGATGTATTTTCATTAAAATGAACAGTTAATTTGGATTATAAACTAATGACTCTATGACATAGTTAAGATAATATACTTTCGTGAACTTTGCTAATAATGTTGCTCACAAATTTACCTGCTTGTTTGCCAAGAAGATCATTGTTTGGATCTTGTGCTGGGCCAAAGACAAGGGGGCCGCCTTTCCTGGTCCTAGTAACAAGTAATGGTGTTCTACTGACTGAAATAAATCAACCAAATATTTACTACCAATATGTTAATAATTGATTTAATGTTAAAAATTTGTTCAGCTAATTTTTGTATTGATGACATTCCCTTTTGTGGGTTTTAGTGTGTTGAACTGAGTCCCAATATACCATTCTAGACTTTTCATTTGTGAGGTGTCGACATAGTAAACAACGGTTTTCCTGGATGAAGCCGGTCGTTGCAGCTAGCACAGTAAAATAATTAAGTTTCATATGTAAATTACTGAATATTACTACTATATTACCCTATGATGTAGCGAAATTATCACGTCAACTATTATTGGCTTGCAATCTCCATTTATTTGCAGTTATACGAAATAATTTGACTGGACCAAAATTGTTAGGCATATAAATTATTTGTTTATAGGAACCTTTAAAGTTACCTTTACAGGTTTTATTTTGGAGTTAAGAAAAAAATAAACTGGATATAAGTTTTTAAAAGTGTAATATTTTAGAGTTACTCTAATGTTAATATATGTCTAATGTTTTGGATATTCCATGTTAAGATGTCAAATTTTAAGTCATGAACTTAAATTCGGAGATAAATGTTATGAAGTTCTATTCCGAGTACTTCAGAAGAGTTTAAAAATTTCACGTTTCAAGTAAAAAATGAAAATTTCCAGTACTGTATTCAACTAATTTATCACTTTTCAGTCACATTCAGTTTGCCACATCCAAAATACGCATATGCACCTGTAGGAACACTGAAAGAACAATTCATAACAATGGGATCCCCCGTGTAAATGACAATTAATTAGTGATAAGGTTAAGGTCCCTTGAGTGACCAAATGGGACGAATTTAACTTTTCGACCATGTGGAATTAAATCATATGGGACCAAGCCGTGAATATTATTCAAGTTTATTAATTGAAACTTGCTTTATATGCATTAATATTTAGCTTCGGTCGAAGTGTGACAATGTATTGAGGACTGTAGTGTCTGCTTCCTGGTATTTTCTGTCACAGCTTATTAGCTGTCCAGTTTTAATTTGATCAGTAGATTGTTTGGGGATTTTCAGTTATTTTTGATAGCTTTACGGTACAGCAGAATAAAGCCTGCGGAAGCTTTTTAAACTTAAAAATGACACACTGCTACGAGGGAGAATGGTTTAGGCCTATTTTTTACATGGTAGTAAAACATATTTTATATTCATTTACGGGTAATTTCAAGGATTGAGAGTAATTTCGTAACACCTGACTGGCAACACTACAAGCTCCTGACGTGGTGGTCAATCAGTGCTCATGCGAGAATTCCTTTTCACTCATGCATACTAAAAACAATCATAATAAAATTATCCAAATAATATTAACTGATAAAATGGAATTCCCTTTATAGAGCCTTTCTTTCAAATATTGCGGTCTCTCCTCAGTCAGGACTTTACGAATGAGACAAGAAGTGCGGTGAAAGCATAAGTCAACCATCAGCAATAAGCCAAGGGTTTTCCGCTCAAGTGGAATGTGATCGAATTTCCTCAGTCCACAAACATAGCTGACACACATGTTCTGCACTCTCTGCAACCAGTCCATGTCACCTAAAGATACAACGTTGCCATATACCGGAAAACAATACTCAAGTACAGAGAGCAAAAAAGCCTGCACAAGCAGAAGCTTAGCAGGTGCAGGGAAAAGTGCCGATGCCTGTACAACATTCTTAAATGGGCCACAGCTCTCTGACATACAATGCATACATGTCCAGAGAAGGGAAGTCTGGCATCAAACTGAAGTCCAAGAAGTTTGGGAGAAGTACACTTGTTCAGTAGAACACCACCGATGCTTCCAGATCAGAATTGAGATTCGAAACAGTCCAGCCGACTTGGTCATTATCATACTGAAGAGCCAGCGTGGCAATGATGTAAATCCTTCCCCATGGTGGCAAAAAACAAAGTAATCAAGACAGGCTCAAGACAGCCAAAATGTGGCACTTCTAATGATTTCTTCAGAGAGGCAGGAACATCAGAGCCCACTTCGGTCTTTTGGCTCCTTCCACCCAAATAGGAATAAAACCAAGAAACTAACCGATGATCAAATCTGTAAAACTTCATCATGGCTAACAGAAAGCTGTGATCAATGGAGTCAAAAACTTGAGAAAAATCCAGCATTGCAATAGTAGTGCACCTTCCAACGGCCCTTACTTTAATTAGGTCATCGCAGATTACAAGCAGAGCTGTTGTGGTGCTGAACCCCTTCCGAAAACCAGACTGTGTAGCTGGAATTATTGACTCCAACTCCAAGAATTCCGCCAGTTGAGAGCTACAATTATCTCTAAGACCTTAGAGAGGGCAGGTAACACAGAGATAGGCCGGTGATTAGCCACCGATAAGAGCGTTTTGACCCTAGGAAAAGGATAACAATCGCTTCCTTCCAAGCATTAGGAAACACTCCAGTGGCCAGCAATCAACAGGTGAGTGATAGCCCCAACACAGTAAGGACCTACCATTTTTTCATGTTGATCGTGATACCATCAGTACCAACTGCGCCCGAAGTTATCTTATTGATGGTACCCTTTACTTCTCAACAGTTTTGTTCCTCTTTTTTGTTAATATTTATATCACAATAAGTTAGTTTATGAACTGATAATCTAACCCCTCGACTATCATATATGGAAGACATGTAAATAACATAACATTCTGTAGAACAGATCTATTTACTTATTAGGATGTGATCGATGAGCGTAGAAGCGGTTTTTGTGACTCTCGTGGGCTTATCTACCAACTGGGTCAGCTCAGGGCTTCAATTTGCTTAATTAGAAAGCGAATTTCAGATTGTGAAGTATCTGAGAGATTTATATTAAATTCACCCATAACAATGGTATTATCAGCATACTCGGTCATATCATAAAAAGCAGAGAAAAGAAAACGTTCAAGACAGGTGTAAGGAATATCTTCAGACCTATACACCACACATATGCAAAATTTATTTCCTCGGATACTTACTATGCCACAAATATTCTCAAGGGGAAATTGCACTTAAATTGTCCTAAGAGTGAAGTGCCGATCATTTTTCAGATACAAAGTCACTCCGCCCCCTCTATTACCATTTCTGTCACTTCTAATCAAGAAATATACATGCAATCTTACCTCGTCTGAGCTCTTATTGTCCGTAAGCCAAGTTTCTGTCACACAACATATGTCAAGGTTCAGGTCCAGTACTACAGAAGCCATCTCCTCAAACCCTGTCGACAGCGAGTTCATATTAAGGTGGCCTATTCTTAAATGCCTGTTTTTGTAGCCTGAGTGCCAATATCACCAACCCGACTCAGAGACACTGCCACCCCACCAGCAGTTGACACAAGTTCCCCCTACACCAGGAGAGCTCACAGTCATGAGTGTCTCGGGAACAGCCTCACAAGCTGTAAGACGCTTAAAGATGTCCACAAGATTAGTCCCAAGCAGGCCCCGATTTACCAATGGGCAGAGTGGGCAATTGCCCAGGCCGGCCATATCTGGGGGGCGGAAATTTTTGGAGATTTTTTTTATTATTTCTAGAATATTGGTAAAACAACAGGAACGACACAACAAACTTGTTAACTTGCGTAGGCCTCGTAAGAGATCTGGTTACAAGCAACTGTCTACTGCTGTAGCGCAGCATTCAGCATATTATGGTGGAGCGCAGGCAGTGCATGGCAGACCAGCCACAGCCACGTCCACGTCCGTGGTTCACTGAGTGAAGCTGGCTGGCTGGCTGTCTGTGCGTCTGCCACTGCCACCGTGATATGAGCGCCGAGCGGTAGAGGGACAGAGGGATGGGACGAGGGGAGGCGGGAGGGATGTGATTCCCATCATGTCAAGTAATGAGTGAGCTGGGAGCATTAGTCATCTGTCATCTGTTGTTTATGTCTTATTCTTGGTCGTTGTTAAAGTTTTGAGTTAATATAATATAACCTCTTTGGTTTTTGCATTGTGAATGTTTTGAACTTAGTTTTTAGTCATGAGTAAAAAGTTAAATGGAAGTGAATATAGAAAACGGGCTGCTAAAAAACGAAATGATGAACTAGAAACCCTGCAAAAGGTTCCCAAAATCGTTTTTTTTTTATCAGTTACTTTAAATATTACCAAAATCTGTACTGAAAGTGATGTTGGTGATGATGACAGTTCAGTTTGTGATTCAACACCGTCGACTTTAGACTTAACACCATTTAAATTTACACAAGAACTAGAAGAAAAAGGTATAGAAATTCTTTCAAGAGTGAAAAATCCTAAAGAGCAACTTTACTGAACAGCAAGTTGAAATCATTGGTTTTATTGTGTTCTGAAAAAGACATGACACTAAAAACTGATTTTTCGAAGTTGTTACAGAGTTCGCGAAGAAAAAATCAAGAAAAAGGTCTATGTAGTTATGTTAACAAACAGTTTTCAAGAAAAGTATAGACAATGATTATATTGCAAGCTATTAACTTACTGTAATTCATTTCATCAAAAAGTTGACTTTTTTCTTAGTTTCAAATGTTAATAAAGCTGCCAAAGTCATGTATTCTAAGGTTATGTTTATATTGTTTTTCATATTGTTCATTTCGCTTGTTTTTCTCTTTGATAATAAAAGATATAACAAAATTTTAATCCACAGGTTTTTTGTTTATTTATTAAAAACAAATTGGTTTTACACTTAAAAAATTAGAAATGTGCAAACTGGTACCTTTAAAATTATGTTCATGTATCATGTATGTTTGCAGTTTGCACTAAATACGTAGTTATAAACAATTAATTGTATTTAAAAAAAGAATATAAGCCTACTAATTTTTTTTATCAACAGTAAACAGAACATTCCAGGTTAATACCTAATACATTATCAGCTCACCATTATTGGGGTAACTCAACAATACTATTAAGGTATCACAAATATTTTAGTCATTTTTGTGGGAGGGGGGCGGCTACAAAAGGTTTTGCCCAGGGTGAAACTTACCCTAAATCGGGGCCTGGTCCCAAGCATAGAGACTTCACCCCGATTCAGATGTCTGCCATCCCTAGCAAGATGATACCTATGCACCAATCTTCTGGTATCTACAAAAGCAGCACCCAAATTTCCACACATGAGTTCAAGTTGCTCAATAAAAGAAGCGATTGCAGTGTTGGTGATGTCAGACCATGGCAACATACCATTCACCAGAACTTTACTGTGAAAAAGCATATACGCGTGGAATATAGGAGATCCGCCATACCATGAAGAACCTCACATTTGCCATGACCACCGTTATAACCTGAGCCACCCTTGTAGCCAATCGGCAAGTTATTTGTACCAACATGAAATGGATTGTGTGGGGATTAAGTTTTGAAAACAAATCATGCTTAAGCTTTATATTTTTTATCTTGGCACCAGGATTAATACTGACAGAGCACTCATTCTGCACACAAAGCTTCCCTGCATAGTGCAGCTAAGAATTCCCATTCAACAAATAATTAATTTTTCTTCTGATACTGAACAGAACTCATCGACCAGAACCGGAGCGTGATCAGGCTGCTTGATAGCCATACCAACTAAAGAACCACGGTTTTCGTGATCTGATAGATTATATTTTGCATTTTTCTAAAATAGGCACAGTGACAGTTGACTTTTTACTCACAAGGCTCTTTTTTACGTTTGCATTCTTAGATTGAATAGGACACTGTTTTTCTTGCCAATATCCAGAAGAATTAACAATAACATCACAAGAGTGAGGTTCAGAAGCTTTACTGAGAATACTAAATTTGTTCTTACGAACTAGAGGATGGCCATTAGCAGGTTTTACAACTTTAGCTTTACAGTTCCTTATTTTCTTTTTCTGAACCCTCCAACAGAGGTCATTCACAAAGGTTGCCAAGGTGGGAGATTCGATAGGAATATTGTCGGGAACATTTGCAGTTGGGCTGTTAGTTGGAGAAGGTTGTGAGGAGCATGGAGTGGAGTCAGTGTCCCTATGGATCAGGGGAGTTACAACCCCAGGGGAAATCTGCTAGCCAGCAGCCTAGCACTCACAATTACGTGAAGACCACACTCGTGGCCCGCAGTCTGCTGAGCCACACGGCCCTCTGTCAGGGTTACTTGTTACTTCCAGCCCCAAGCTAGCCAACAATGCAGCAGCATGCTGCCTTATTAAGCCTCCTCAGAGTCATAGTGTATAGTGTGTTTCACAACAGAATCAAGCAACAACAGGCTCCAATGGGGCCCACCACAGTCAAAAGAATTATTCAAGCAGAAAAATACATAATGTTTTTCACTAAAATGAATGACATTTAATATACAATCAACCTGGTCTTTTTTCTCTACATTAATCAACATAGTCATGGAAGGCCCTACGAACAAGACATCTTTACAAAGGTTGGTCATCTAGTAATTTAATAAACTGAAATGTGCTGCAAGGAAGTCATCAGATAGCCATTTACTTTTATTATCAACAGAAACCTCTGTCTCTAATGTTTTTGGCCACCTCCAAAGTTTGTGCTTCTCTTACAAACCAACAAAGTTATTTCACAAGACCTTTTTAATTTAGTCTACTAATCTCGACAATTAACTTTCGGTTAGCATCTTGCACACTATCATACTCACTAAGGATACAGTTATGCTCAGATTGAAACTTTCTTACAATAACTAAGTTAGCATTACTTGCCTTAACTAATAAACTTTCAGACAAATATTTAACCTTATTTTCTAAAGAGTACTTTTCACCTACAAGGCAGTCACATGTAACAAAAGAGATCACTGAGTTCAATCCTGTGAGAATTCTTAGCAGACTCCCAATAAGAGTGAAGTTCTGTTAGTTCAGTCTCGGCGTCATTTAGTTTAGAGCGGGGTTCAACTGGGTTCAACTAACTCACCACAAACTGTGTTGAATTGAAATACCTTACTAAGTTGAAGCTAAAGCCAGAAACAAGAAGTTCATGTTCTTCAGAAAAATGTGTACATCCAAACAAACAATTATCTAGACTCTCCATCATTCCAATGTGGAAAAATGAGAAAAAAATCAAATAGGTTAATTGTCAAATAATACAAAATAATCAACAGGTAAATTATGAATTTTTCTTAATTCGTGAAGCAACCTACTCTGGACCACATCATATAGATTGACCCGTGAATTTTCAATTGTAAAAATGTATTTTACAACAAGTGTTACCAATAAGTGCTGGAGTGCAGATAAAGTGAACGCCGGCAGGTCATGACTGCAAGCAAAACTCTAGCGTGTGTCAGAATTGCGTCATAACGAATGCAGGCGTTCCGATTACAGGCGGCAGCGATCGGTCGGCAACGGGCACTCGTACGGGGGACTTTACCCCGCGGCTTCCAGCCCTTCGGTTTGTGCCTTTGTGCGTGACCACAGGTGCGCGAAGGTTGTAAACACGCTGCCGCATCGTGTTATCAGTCCCACAGCAGAGGTTATGACACAGTGTCCAAGCAATACAAATACTACTTACAACGTCGATCATCACATCCAGTAGTGGATTTAGGGGGGGGGGCTATATGGGCTGTAGCCCAGGGCGGCAAATTTTCAGGGGTGGCAAATTTACAGAAAATTAATAAGTTGTTTACAAATGAAATGTTGAAATGGGGAACATTTTGATGAAAGCGGATGACAATGACGGTCTGCCGCCCTTTTAAAGGTAAAGGTAGTAATCAGAGACTATAGTGTATTACGCTTGCAGGCCCTCAACTGCAGTTCCTCAAAACAGTCATAATGTATTTGTCATTCATTTGTACTAGCGACAAGACGATTACGCTACAGAGAAAAGGCGGCAAGCCACGAACTACAGTTAATTCAACTTCTCCCCTCCGCTCATCAGGCATTGCGCCACTATGACTATGTCCAACTCACGGACTTCCAAGCTTATCCGTACATTCGCATAGCATTAAAATTATTTGTTACACAATATCAATAATGACTAAGGCACATGGCTGAGAAATGCTGCAACAATCGAATTTGAGATGACAATAAACAAATTAAGACTACAATGATATCTTCAATCTCAATAAGGTAAAACAAAGAAAGTTATTTCAGCCGTCGCGTCGTATACTTACCATATCAAAGGCTACCACACATAATCGTTCATCCTGGAGGATATTTTGTTATTAGTGAATTTCGTATGGAAAGTGAACTATTAGCATGACCCGCACGGTGAAACTTAAGCCCGGGACCACCATAGAAGTTCCTAACATGACCCCCTGAACACGTTTTGGGGGGTCGTTCAAAATTGTATATATATATATATATGTATATATATATATATAGACATATATATATATATATATATATATATATATATATATAGAAATATATATATATATATATGTGTTTGCACTCTAGCGGTCGGATTTTTTGTCCGATTTACTTCAAATTTGGTAGGGACGTTCCTTTCTGTAATCAGTTGGACAAGTTCGTTGGGCAAAACAATCGGACAACTCTAAACCCATTTTTTTGGGATTAATCTTTCAAATTTCGAGTTTTTGGGCCCAAAAAGGGTCAGAAAGGCACCAGATGTAAAATCAATGCATGTTAAAAGATGGGAATTAAAAAGGCGAAAGTTTTAAGCCCTCTCTCGTCATTCTAACATAAATATTTGCCGAGTTATTAAAGAAAATATGTATCGACTAAACACAGTACGTTGTCTTACGGGGGTTTTATACTAGAAAAGCCTGTTATTCCTTTGTTAGAGTTCTTTTATCATCCCCAGCAACCTCACGCCTACTTTTAAGCCTGTCTGGACCTTCTCCTAATCTTATAATGCGCAAAATTTTATTCCCAGCTTTGCAAGTAAATGAAACCAGGAGTATCAGAACAGCCGAAAAATCAATGTTTTCAGATTTCAATAAGAATTGGACAAATGTATGTTTTTACACTAATTTTGAGTTTTAAAAGTTGTTATGTGGAAATTCACTTCCCTCACGTCAGCGTGCTGCGTGCGAACTCGTTTTGTTTTAATATATACAGTCGCATGTGTAACTCACTCACTCACTGAGGTACACGAATTCTAGACCACTTCTAGACGAGCTAGAAACCTGAAATTTTGCATGCAGGTAGCTTATAGCTTTTAACCCCCAGAAAAATTGCCAAAACTAACAATTTTTTATTTTAACCCCCCTAAAAAATTTTAGAAACACCCCAAAAAAGGCTTATTTTAAAATTACAGTTTTTGAGCTCTAGCGGCCGAATGGATTGACCTATCAAAAAACACACACCACCACGACCCACGGATTTTGCAAGATCTACAACTTTGTTCCTATGACTTTTTGTCGTATCTCGCTCCCTTCACCCATAGGTAGAGATAGATTTTTCAAATTTCAGGCAATTTCGACGGTTATTTTCGTGGTTTTTAATTTCCTATCACTTTAATTTAGTATGTAAAGGCTTGATATTTGGCACTCAATATGTTTACACATTACCCTTCACGAAACACTCGATAAACTAACATGTTTTAATAATTAAACACCCCAAAATAATTAAAAACCCTAATTATTCCATAAATGACAAACTGCATTATCGACTTACTCAGGTAATTCTAGATAAGCTAGAATCATGGAATTAGGCCTACATGTAGCTTGTCCATTGAAACCCCCAGGAAAATTGCAAAAAGGTATAATTTTTAATCAGAACCACATAAAAAATTTAAAATGGAGGCAATTTTGAATATGTACAAAATAGTGCCTTTTTATTTTAGCTCTAGCGGACGAACGGATGGTCCTATCGATAAACGGAATACCTCCACTTGCCAAGGATTTTAGACGATCTAAAACTTTTACTACATGACCTTTTGTCGTATCTCGTCTCCTTCACCCTTAGATAGCGCTATATTTTTCAAATTTTGACATTTTTTCGAGGTTTTGTATTTTTTATCACGTGACCAGATGTGATGATTTAAACCCGGCTAAAACTTTGGTCAATGATTTTTTTGTCGTATCTCGTCTCCTTCACCCTTAGGTAGCGCTATATTTTTCAATTTTCCTCATATTTTTGAGATTTTGTGGTGGTTTTCCATTTTTAGCGAATTTCCCCTATAGGGAAGAAGCTATTACGGTAGGTCTCATGGTAATACTTAAGCCCGAGACCATGATAAATTTTTGTTTTAAGGTCCCCAGATGTCAAATCACTATTCGTTCAAATTTATATATATATGTGTCCTTTAACATGATAACTTGAGTAAAAAACGTCCGATTTCAATGAAATTTGGCTAAAATGTGTAAAGTGACATTCATGACTTTAAGTTTGAAAACCAGAAAAATCGGACCATGGGAAGAGGGGTTTATGGGGGTTATAAATTTTCCAAAAATCAGTTTTTTGCACTTTTCACCCTAAAATTTTTAAAACACTCAGTTTTAGTTTTGAGCATTTTATAGAGCTTAAAAAAATATAGTATTTAAAATTATTAACTGGTTAAGTGGTTGCGGAGAAAATCCAAAAAACCTGCTCATAAAATCTCTCATATTAATCTTATGGGAAAAAGGTTTTTGGCTTTCCCTCAGTTCATTTTAATGTAAACTTCACAATTGCTTTTACCGATAAATTCAGCTCTACAAAACAATCATTTGTGTTTAAATTGTGATTCTACATCCAACCGTTGTAGAGATATTCAAAGTGCTAAACACAGTACGTTGTCCAATGTTACCCTTATAGAGAATAAATAAAATTTGATATCTCGATTATTTATGAATGTATATTGATGAAACTTGGTATGTGACTTCACGTAGTACTGGTATATTGATATTTGCACGAACAATTGATGTTTTGTTGATTATCCCAGTAGCAGCAAACCTGCATACTCAGTCCTAATGTTATTCTTATGGAGAATAAGTAAAGTTTTATATTTCCCTTAATTATGGGCATAAATTAATAAAACTTAGTTTGTTGCTTCACCTGGTTGAGTTATATTGATAATTGCATAAAAATACATATTTTGTGTTCGTTGTTGCAGCAAACCTGCGTACTCACCCCTAATATTATTCTTATGGAGAATAAATAAAATGCTATAGATCACTTATTTATTTATGTATTTTTATGAAACTTGGTAAGTAGCTTTATGTGGTAGTGAGAAACATATGCATGCATTGGAAATTTGCTGAGTACGCAGGTTTGCTGTGACGGGGGTATTTTATTACGTAATATACTTCATAGACGCCAAATATTTAAGGCGTAGCATGTCTACATCACACTTAGTAAATAGCAGCAGTCAACTACAAGTTTTTATTAATTAAACCTGTCAAAAAATGAAAAACTCTAAATATCCTAAGATATGACCGTTTTATTAGTATAAGTAGTAATGTATTGGGGGTTCTGTGCCACTTTATATTATTGGACTTGCACGTGACACCAATAATACTTGAGCTAGAGACGTGAGATTTGGCATGCATGTGCTTTGAACCTTTTAACCTCACAGAAAATTCCCAAGCATTTTTTTTAGTTTTAACTACCTCAAAAAATTCATAATAACGGATATAAACAATCAGCATGTAGTGTTGTTTAAACAGTTCTAACAGTCTAACGGCTGGTCTTATACTTAAATATCTGCTGATTTATCTGTTTTCTTAGTATGAGAAGTGGTCTTATTGGGGTTCTGTTATTGGGGGATCATTTAAAACAACACCACTTCAACATGAGGCCAAACAGCGATCTGGGGGCGAAGCCCCCCACAGGGGTCTGGGGGTGGAGCCCCCAGCGAGCGAAGCGAGTCCATTATATACACCTGCATCGTTTGATTATACCTCTATTTAATAATTCAGCAATTAAAGCAACCCATTCGTTTTGAAGACCTGTGTGACCCGCTTCTATTGCTTCATGTATCAACCACATTTTATTTACTAATTTATTAACATCATTATAATAAATTATATTTGTATTATAAGTATTTTTTAATAATCCTTCTCCAGAACCTGTTTTCTCATTTACCTTTCTTTTTTCCTTTCAGTATAAAAAAGGATTAACTTCTTCAGTAGACATGAACCTCTTTTTAGTTTTTTCCAGTTTTGTTAGAAATAACTCTGAAATAATGTTCCTATACTTTATAGATTGATTTCTATGTATTGAAGATGATGGTTTATAATTCTTTCTATGAGTATTTGTATCTAGACATACACCTTTAAAAGTTGTCAAGTCTCGTGTAGTGTATTTGACAGGTTTGCTTTTAAAATCAATTCAAACAATTTGTTTGTTCCTTTGTACTTTTTACCATTTATAATTATATTATCCTGCTCATCCACATCTAACTTGCTATCGCCAATCATTAAACCTTCTCCTTCCAACCTAGCTCCGTATACATGATAATTTCTATTAGGTATATAGACTGTAACATCTTTAATGCATATTTTCTACCAAGATAAAAACCCAATCTGCTAATATCTGACGGGGCACCCTCTTGCATCTCTTCTTCTTCCTCTTCACTTATATTTTTACCCTGTTCATATTGTATTTATTTCTTCTGGTTCATCTTCAGTTTCTTCAGTTTCTTCAAATTCTTGAGTTTTATCATCAGATTTTAAAAAGAGTAAAATTAAATCTCCTTCTGAAACTTTTCCAAGCTTTTGAGATACTTACCTTAAAGGATCAATAACTGGTTTAAATGTTGTTTCATGAAACTTATCTCTCTCACTAATCCCTAGTCTTAATGCTCTGTTTTTACTTCTAATAGAATCACTTAGCGATTTTATCTCTTTTATTAACTTTTCTTAGTACAATTCTACCCAACGGAAACCTTGTTTATAATGTAAATGTATCTCTATCTCTTTGTCTTTTTGTTATATAAGTTATGTATTCACTCAACATTTCGTAAGATTTTTGTTGTAGGATTTATAAAGTATTGGTTTACAATATTTGTTTGAATCCAATCATTCTTATTATTTTCTTTGATTTTAGTTTTAGCCAGATCATTATAAAAATCAAAAAACATTTCGCTTGGAACTCGAACAAAATAGTTCTTATTTGACGTTATTTCAGACTGTAAAGTTTGCAAATTTATAGCATCATTTTTATCTTGAGGATCATTAACATATCTTAATCGTTTATTACTGATATTATAGTCACCCTCAGGAGTAAGAGACAAACCGGTGTACGCTTCTTTGTCATTTGATATTGATCTTACACCGAATTCGGTATAGCATCCGAACTTGTCCACAGTCATTTTATAAATGATTAAGCCCTTATGAACGAGAATTATATATATATATATATATATATATATATATATATATATATATATGTATAACATTTTTATCCTTTCCTTTTTACCACTTGACCACTTTCTGTAGTTCTAAAAGGGTTACCATCAGCATCAACTAATACATAATCTGTTATTCTTCTATATACATAGTTTTCTGGTATATATGGTCTATTGTCTATATATTTATTGTCTATATATTTATTTGGTGGGATCACCAACCAACAAATCACGATTGTACACCATCAAATCAAATTCTACACCCGCATATTTAAATTTGTTAACTGTATCATCATACCATACAGCCTGGAACATTAAACAAATATCATCATTATATACCCCCCTTGGCAAATTCCTTATGAATTGATCTTCAGCATTCCAACATTTTTCGGTTTTATTAAACATTAATACATTGTACTCTTTATCCCCCTGTTTAATTATGCTTTTCTCACCCTTTGTTAATATTTGACCCACCACTGCTACATCTGTTGGCAATACACCTTCTTTTGTATTTGTTATTTGTTTACTGTTAGCATTAAACTTATCCCCCTTTAATGTAATAGGTCAACTTTTTGTAACACAATCATTAACACTTACACCGTGTTTAACATTACCCAACCTTTTATAATTAAAGTTCCATTCACCTATATTTGATTTGCGTATTTGTGAGACACATACAGCATCATTAGTATTTGTACCACAAAGTAAATTTACAATTTTTTTATCTTTACCATCCCACTCATTTACTTTGGATTCCTTATTTTCTTTGGATTCTAAAAACTCGTATTTGTTATCACCCTGTTTTAACAAACCATCCTCATATTTTAATATTTGATTTACAACTGCTATGTCATTTGGTAAGGTTCCTGCTAAAATGTTTGTTAATTGTTTATTTTTACCATCAAACTTAAGTTCATTCAATGTTATACTCTGATGTTTTGATACACAATCATTATCATTAACAGCGGGTTTAACACGAACTAGTCTTTTATTTTCAAAATCCCAATATACTTTACTCCTTTGTTGGTATTTTAGAAACATTTACAGCATCACCGCTTTCTTTACCATCCTTTAGATTACTAATTGAATGGTGATTAGCATTCCATTTGTCTTCTTTCAATTCTAAGAAATTATATTTATTACCTTGTACAAAGTTGTCTCCTTGTCTAGTTAGCGTTTGCCCCATCACAGGTACTTCGTCTGGTTGTTCAGCTTGTAGTATATTATTTATTTTACGTTTTTTACCATTCAAAATATTATCTTTCAACTCTAAACATTCATAATTCATTTTTCCTTGTACAAATGCATCTCCTTGTCTAGTTATAGTCTTTTCCAATCTAGAGACTAAAAATATTTTTGTTACTGAATCTTGTTCATTTTCTGGATTACCGATATTTGCAATTCTATTAGTTTTTGCATCGTACACATCTCCCTTAAGTTTTAAGCTTGTTGATATTTCCGATTATAAAGTTTTTAAATTTATAGCGTCACTACTATCTTGAGGATCATTAACATACTTTAAACGTTTATTACTAATGTTATAGTCGCCCTCCAGTGTAAGAGGCAAACCGGTGTGAGCTTCTTTATCATAAAATCTTGATCTTATACCGGATTTGGTATAACATCCGAACTTGTCCACACTCATTTTACAAATGACTGCATCATCGTTTATGAAACCATTTATATACGTTACAAAATAAAGGTCAATTTAGCAATTTTATCTAAGAATATGTGTTTGTGTTATTGAATTAAAATGATTCGATCTAACCCCAATCTATATCTACCATTTTTAACCCTTTGTTCCTTATCAATCACCAGGAATCCGTATTTCTCTTCCCACGCTTTACAACAAATTTGTTTTAACCTTTCAAACGACATATCAGCATCAACATGATCTGTTGTATATGTTTTAAATTCATATCGTCTTGTTTAATTATAACGATAATATTTGCGTTATCCCTAATTAACTGTTTTGGGATTTTGCTATATGTTTGACCAATGTAGATACAGTCTATATTGTGATGTCTCCCCATCGCAAAATATTTTCTAATAATGTCATGGTTTTCACAAGAGACATCATCAAAAATAAAGACTGAGTAAGGCTTTGCTTCATTCGGCTGCAAATTTTTATCACTTGCATCAAATTTGAAGAAATTTAATTCCGGTACATCAAATATTATTTCATCTAATAATTGATATTTTGGTTGGAGCAGAGACTTTGAAAATATGTATTAGATTATTAAACATTGATCCGTTAGGATTAGTTATTAAAGTAAACACTACATTTCTTTTCCCATAATTTGAAGGTCCACTAACAATACACCTTACGCTGTCTGGTAATAAGTTTCTATGTTTCCCTTCTTCATGTTTTACACTATCCACAGTTAATTCGTCTATATTCGCAATTTTAAAAGAATCCTTGAGTTTTATAATCTCCATGCCAGCACTCTTCAACGGTTAACGTGATACTAGTGAAATCCTATAAAAGATCTTGTTTAGGTACCCACGAGTCAGCAGTTTTATCAAAACCCAACCAGCGGACCAATACTTGATCGTTCTTTCGTTTTCATATATTTTCCACAAGATAAAAATCTCCAACAGTAGACTTTAACAATTCATGCCCGTAAAAGCCACCTTGTAAATAGTTCACCTTTATTATCCTTAAGTATGTAAGTTTCTGGATATGTCGGTTGTACTCTATATACGGTAAAGTCCAGTTGGGTAAATATTTCTTGCTAAATATACCTTTATATTTGCTAATACGAACTTTATCCCCCACGTCGAATTTTCGTGGTAATCTCTTTTCTTGGTTTGGAGTTCTTTTTAATATTTTCCAAAACTTGTTTGGAGTTCTTTTTAGTCACCTCAATCGGTTTCATGTGGATATTTCTATGAAACTTGTTGTTATAATCGTGTATTAAGTCGGGAAGTATGTCATACCACACGTGGGAACCTCTATTTGAAAAAGCTTTATACATCGCCCCTTTTAAAGTTCTGTTGAACCTTTCGATAATAGCTGCTTTCGTTTCAGATTTCGTAGAATAATGGTTTATATTATATTTTTTCATCAGCTTTGAAAAATCTTTATTAAAATATTCTTTTCCGTCGTCAGTTTGCAAATGTTTTATAGTGTTTTTATCTCTACGTATAGCTATCTCCATTGCTTTTGTCACGCTCTGACCTGTTTTGTCTTTTAGTGGAATAGCATCTGCGATTTTTATAAAACAGTTTATAACTGTTAGTATATATTTAAATCCTTTGTTTATTTTACTGTAAGGCCTCATTTCAATTAGGTCTGCTTGATAAAGATCATTTATACCTTTTATAACATTATTTATTCTTGGAAAGTGTATCCTTGCAGATTTATGAAGCTCAGCAACAATTTTACTTTTTAGATCCATATTAGTTGATGGCTCTACCAGCACTTCTAGAGGAGTATTAAATATTACTTGTATATACTCGTTCTTAATAGTTCAAGGTCACCTAAAAATAGTGTATAAAAGGGGGAACACAGCAAAATACTGCTGTGTTCTCCCTTTTTTACGGAAAGGAAAAGGATGTAGGACGATGAAAGAGCTACTCCTCGATAGGGTTAAGGGAATAGTGACCGAATGGTAAAGTGTGTATGTTGTCTGGAAATATATGTCGTTTGTCGTCAGTAGAGGAAAGTGCTTTTTTAACTTCTGATAGACTGTACAGCTGATGGTTAAAACTTCTGATTGTATTGAATTTTGCAGTCATAACTTGATTTTCAAATAAACATTGCTTGTAGTGTTCAAAATGCACTTTCTTTTTTAAATATCCTGTAAATCTAAGATGAATTTGTATTTAATAACTAAATCAAAGTAAAAAAGACGTTGCAAGAAGACACTATCATTGGGACCCCACATTTAAGCTCATGGATTCTAAGTAAACTTTTAATGAAAAACCACCACATTAATTTAAATTAATGAAAGTCTCTATATTGATCTATCATAGTAATAACTGACAAGTAATTTTGGATTATTTTTATATCTAAACATAGTTCTAAATCACTTAAGTTAATATAGGCTTGGTAAGGTAATATTATGTGTTAAACTTAAAAATAATTTACATGTAAATCGAAAATATTATCTGCTGTTAATAGTAATCTAAAAGTACAAAGGCAGTGAACCCCCTGCACCAATTTCAGTTTTTGATTATGCAATTTGGACCATTTAAAATACAAACATTTTTGAAACAAAGCTTAGTGTCAGTTTAATATTCCTTAATCATTATACATTCTAAATCACTCTCAAAACGAATCCATTCCGACTCTGTAGGTGGTTTGCCAGGCTGTACATACAGTAGAACCTCGATTTTCCGGGGGCGGATTAACCGAACAGCAGATCAGGAAGTAAACAATTTCAAAATAAACATTTGATGAAAACAGTTACCACTTTTAATTTCAGTGGAATAATCAAATTTAATTTTAAAATGTAATTTAATTGCATTTCAGCAATGTACAACTCGTTTTCAGACCTATAAGGTATTGTTTAAGATAATGTTAAGTCCATGAGTACAAGTCAAGTGAAGAAACAACAAAGAAATATGGATCGATGGCCCCTTGGTTACGCACACAACATGCTACCACCGAGTTTTTACGCGGCTGTCCCCGCACATACACAATGCAGTACTGTGATTGGTCCGGTGTTGTGGCAACACATTGACAAGCAGCCTATGATTGGACTATCAGTGACCATGACAACCTGCTCTTTAAACTGGACATTGCACGTTCTGTGTGAGAAGGGAGAAAGACAGGAAGAAAGTAAGAGAAAATTACAATACTCCAGAAAGACAACAAAACAAATTGGCATTAGTTGTTGAATCATCGCTATCTGTACATAAGGCATTGGGTTTATGCACCTTTTTGTCTATCCATTTTTTGTTCCTATTCCTTTTGCCCATTTTGCAAAGCTAAAATATCATATAGCATTTTATAGCAGCGCAATTCTTGCCTAGTTATTGACGGCAAAACCGTGCCGTCATAAATCCCGCCGGGTGGCAAAAGAGTGATCTGCCTAGCTCTGTAAACTCCAAATCATTGTTATATGCTGATGACAATATTTTTTTGATATTGCAGATGAGGTAAAACACCTTAAATTGCTTTCCCAAACTACTTTAAAAGAAGCTGCGTCCTGGTTTCAAACCAATGGATTCTGACTTGATGAACAAAAAACTCAAAAAATATTTACTTTAAGAAAAACTGGAGATGTATTTAATTGCTGACAATATGGTTTGAAATGCTTAATTTTTGGAAATTTATATTGATTGCAAGTTAAACTGGCATCCACATATTGATCATATATCATCTAATCTATCAAGAGTTATATTTCTTTTAAAACGGCTTACATTTTGTGAACCAATTCAGTATCTCAAAACAGCTTACTATACCTACTTTCAGTCGATTTTCAGGTATGGTTGTCAAGTGATTTGTTCCAACTTAAAGGTATTGAAATATACAGCTCCCTTGTTATGATTAAACTCATAAGCATTCAACACAATTCACCTTGAATTGTTGGCCAAAATTAATTAATTTGGTTTTGATAAGAGCTTGGTAAAGTCCCGCCTGGGAGGTGGGAAGCAGGCCGCGTAACTAAAGTGTGAGGTTGTTTCTCAAAGCAGTTGTTAAAGCCCTAATTTGATTTATTTATAGACTACCTCTTCAATTGTATACATGTTTGCCTTGAGATGGGGAGTCAAATGGACGGATCCGTTTGGATACACTTCTATGGTGTTACCATTGATTCCAAAGAGAATACCCATTCCAGAAACAATGTTGGTAGCATATTGAGTATAGGGATTGCTTTTGCACCAAAGACTGACGATTTTAGGGGGCACTCAATGACCATCGATCTACAGTGGCAAAAATTATTTTACATAGTTGATTAAAGTTCACTGGATTGAGCGCAACTGCTCGACAATTTTTTTCCTAATAGGATTATTGTCTGGAGTCTGGCATCTGCACCATATCACATTTATCCTAGATTTTTGTACCTATTGTTGTAGAGGTTTTTTATGAATCATTACAGTTTAATAACAAATAACAACAATAACAACAATAACAGTAACAATAACAATAGCCAGCTAACAATATTCAGTTGTGGATTCTCGTTTTAATATTAAGTTTTATGTGCATTGCAGATAAAAAATTAATTGGTACTGCAACCTGTTTGTTTTTTTCTTTCAGTGCTTAACTTGCTTTGTGTTGGTCAGCGATTGTCGTAAGAAGAGAGCATCAGAAGGAACTTCCCATGTTTAGTAGAACAGGTGTTGATGGTGTGATGGTGCGGCGACAAGAGCGAACCAGAAGTTTATTTTATCCTTATTGCACTTCTTTGGGGAGTCTAGCTGATATACGTGCAACGTTTTTCCGCAAGTACGATCTCTGTCCTTTCTCGATAATGCAACTCCTGGACAACTTCATCTAGAGTTTCTCATTGCTGGAGATCTACCTGAGGTGTTTCTACGTGTGCCTTTCGGAGGAATAAGTGATCAGATAGGACTTTATGACATTCCATTCTGCAAGAACATGAGAGGAACTGGTCCCTTCACTAAGGATGACAACATGAGCCTGATTCGAGCGTTAATGGTGGCTATGGCAGTTTAAAAAGAGGACAATTTACCAAAATCTAAGGGGTTTTACCAGCATGTCAGGAAACATAACTATGAATTATGGCAACAAGGAAAACTAATAACAAAAGGTAAAACAGTATGGCTAGGTTGGGGAAACAAGAATTTCCTTGAACATTGAGAACTGTTATAAGTGCATCAATGAAAAATATTTGTTTTTGAGTAGCATACGGTACTTAAATATTATTTGTAGTATCTTCATTGTTATTTATTTATTATTCATTGTTACTGATTATTATTTGTATTTTCCATTTTTTATGAAATTAATACAAATAATTTCAACATTGATGATTCATAATCCTACAATCAAGAGGAGGCTCAGAATGTGTGTTTCTACCAGCTCCTCCGTTAAGACTGATGTTAACATGTAAGTAAATACTAAATGGTAAATCTAAAATAATTTATTGAAATGGCTTATTAAAGAAAAAAACTAGCAATTTCAATGAGCATAAATTTTATATAAAAAATAATAATCGTTTGATAAAGTCAATTGCTAGGTATTTTTTTGTTGATTAAAATTAGTGAAATATCAATATGATTTTGGATAACCTGTTGAGGAGGCCAGGATTTAAAAGTTAACATTGGTCTTATGGAAGAGGCAGGTCGAAACATGTTATTGGAGCCCACTCTTAATTATACATCAAAATTAAAACAAGGAAACAAATAATTATAATAAATAACTAAGTAAGAAATAAGGAAAGTTGTTCAAAAATATTATAAAGCCACTTTACGACTGAGATATAGGGCCTACCTATCCTTCAATATTTTTTCTTCCCCATGGTTAAATAATGCTGATATGGACTACGGTAACATGATATTCTAATTATCAAATAAAAGTATTTGTTAGTTAAAAAATAACACTTTATAATTAATACAAGAAAACATTACATTAGCATTGTTTCAACACTAGAATTTTAAAATTTAGTTAACAAAAACAAACAAAACACCAATTAACATTATTTCAACACTAAAATTTTTAAATTTAATTAACAAACAATAAATTAATTAACATTATTTCAACACAAGCATTTGAAAAGTGGTTCTAGTTAGCTCTTCTTCGTTGACTGTTCATCTTCTTGATATATTTTTCGAAGAGGCGAAGGAACCCTCGAATTCCTAAAAAAAAACATTAGACATAGATAAAGTATTTGTTATTAAAGTGCCAAACCAAGACCCCACTAGACTACAGCCCAGAGCTACCCCCTCCACTTGAGACGCCATGTCACAATACCAGGCGACTGCTCGCATAAGCTCGCTGTATACTATGCGTGTAATTCGCCACTACCATAGTTTATAACGTTCATAATGGCCCTGAGTGTTAATGTCCTACTTTTTTTATGAAGGAGGTATTATATTTTTTAATACCGTAGTTACCCAGCTTTTTAATAACGTGGTTACCCAGATGGAGCCAACGGTAATAAAGATGCACATTTAAAGCACTTTTCAGTGACTCACTTATATAAAACCACTTGTGTTCCTTATATATTTTTACTTATGTACAAGTATTTTAATAATTTTAATCTGGATAAACTGTCAATAAAAATTAAACCGGTGGAACTATTTTGTATTTGATGACATGGTAGATTTATTTTATGGATCTAAAATATCACTTTTTGCACCCTTTTAAAAATCTTTGTTTTAGAAAAGTTTTATGAATTTTGCAATGAAAAATGTTTAACTTGCATCAGAAGTAATTGTACATACTTTCAACATCAGTTAAACATTATTTCCATAAATTAGTTATAAATAATATCACATCAAATAACTATTAATGAGTGCAGGAGTAACAAGCACACCCTTATGGTGAGTATTACATTTTTAGTCAGTCAGCTTACTATCTAGTAATTACTTTCATTATTAATAAGTTACAGTTTGATTTTAGTGAAGATAATTTAATTCGTTATGTGTTAAATGAGTTATTATAGAACTAAACATGGTATTTCAAATTTTAAGCAACCTCCCACCCTCAGTTCCAAATTGAGAAAATTTAGTCCTTGGTTTTTGTATGTTGTCTATATAGGTTGCTTTACAAAAATAATATCTCAAATTGGTAAAATAATACTAATAATGAACAATTTCCTTCTCCTTCGATTACCCTCTCAAAAGTATTAACTGTTAATTAGCAACCATTCTCTCAATCCAAAATATTATGAGCCCTTGACGTAATGGTCAAGGCAACAAACTTTGAAACCATACACCATGCATTCTTGAGTTTGAATCACAGTCCTGACAAAATAAATTTCATCAGTACTATGCAACATACACTGCAACCGCTCACCCCTTGCTTTCCTACACACTGATATATTGTCTATGTGGACGGGCGAAGTAAGGCAAAAAGAGGCTGCCTACCTCTTAATAATAAATAAAAAGAAATACCTCAATTTGTGTAGTAATAGGTAAAATACTAAAAAGAAGTACTGAAGAACTTTGATTAACCATTACTGTCAGGACCGGGACTGTAACGGATAAGATAAGTACAGTAACAAAATTTAAAATTGTTTGTGGGAGGAATTAAAATAAAACCGTGTGCAAGTGGATTAAGTGGCACGTGAACTCAAGCTCACTGGCCGTGCCGATACGGAGTGGAGAGTACAGTCTCTCCCCATCACAGTAGCTCAGACAGACTCTTCCATATGACACTGCCTGCGCAAACACCAACGCTTACAAAAGTTGCTCAATGCACATTTTTCACGATTACAGATAACAGAGAGTGACGGTTAATCAGCACTTATATTGTACATGTTTAATTTCATACTACACAATTTTGTACTGTCATTTTGATACAAACTAAGAATTTTGCTATAGTCAGATTATAACATTTGTTATTCCAGTTATATACCTTTAAAGTTAGGTATATTCTCTATTTGGATTTGTTAGCCCTTTCCCTCCGCCCCTAATTTTTTTTTAACTGGGTGGTGCTTACTTTTCAATCACCCTGACTGTAAATCTATCTAGGTTAAAAGGTCTCGCGAATGGTCTCGCTAGGTTTAAATAACAGTTGTAGATGTGTAAATCTGACCTGTTGGATTAATCTTGAGATCCTGAGAAAAACTGAGGTAAAATTATCTTGAAAATTCAGGATAAAAAACTCAACTAGAATTAAAAGTGCCCTGCTTGACAAAACTCACAATCAAGAGCTTTGATTAGAATATGTAAGATCGTGGGAACTGAGAATCCACAACCACAGGGTGCAAATCTGCCTTTCTGTTGAGGTTGAATTAGATCTGTGCTACAGGAAGGTTGTAGCCAGGAGCTAACTAGGGTATGGTGTTTGGGCGTTTCAAACCTTGAAATACAGAGATATAATTAGCGATTTACTACAAAAGCTCGGGGGTCATTAATTGAATATTTTATATATAATATTAGAGTTTAAAACTATAGTAGTTTTTTAAGAATTTTACAGTGCATTCACCAACGAGCACATAATAGAATAGAGAAGATACTCTGAGCGGAGAATGCGGCCAGCCTGGCGCACGGATGAGACGGTCCAAGATGGCGGCGCTGCCCTAGTCCGAGCGTCTACCACGCATCTAGTATGTGCTCGCCTACTGTATAACTATATGACTATATAACTATTCACCTACAGTATAACTATATGATGAAAAAGTACTGTACAGTTACAAATCAGACTCAATCTACATTAGTTTTTAATCATTTTGAATGTTTGAAGTTAGAAGTTCTGACTGTTACAAAAAATGAGGCAATACAACAGGTGTAATTAGTTTTGTATTATTTATAACCAATAGTGGCAACTTCCTAGCGGCCTAGTTCTAACTTAAATCTAATGTCATACATCAATGAAGTTACAGATGGCATTATGAGAAGAGCAGCACATGAGCGAAAGGGTACTTCAGGCTTTTGAGTGTAATTTGTTTGGTAATTTTATCCTCTCATTCTGGGGAATTGTTACTGGCTGTGGCTATGGGGTACTATATTACTCTGTGGAGAAATGACTTTAAAAAATAAATTTGGAATAATCAAATCCCTGTGCCGTGGCGTGGCGGGACGGTGTGCGCTAGGCCTGGGTGTAGCAGGGTGTGAATGAAAGTGTGCATGTATTTCATTGATTTAATTAATTTCATTTTTGTTTAAGAATGTACATTAAGTGTGTAATTTTCCCTTTATAATTAATTTAGTCTCTGTAGTTTATCAGTTTTTGTTTTATTTTAATACATGTTTAAGAAATTATTTTAGTTATTAGATGTTAACTATAAGAAAGGACCATGTGGTCCTAAGTTCGCCTCAATAAAGAAGCATTTTCATTTCATCCTAAAAAAATATATATAAATTCTAAAATAAAATTTAAAAAAATAAATTTGTTTATTTTATTTTATTGATTTATATATTTTTTCCTCCAAACATGTAATATAAAATGTTATGGTTATTATAATGTAATTTAGCTTCATTTTAGCATAGTAAAAGTGTTGACACAATTCTTGTACCGTGTACAATTCATGAATAAAGTTGATTTGATTTGATTTGAATAGTTAGATAAAAAATGAGCCATTATTTGTCTTTGTACGACAGATAGTTTAGGTTTTAGCATTTTGTAGTACGGTAGAAAACCGTACCACATGGATTAGAACTGATTTGGCTCATACTTTGGTGGGGAGATGAGTGGACTGCCACAAAAAACCCGTTGAAATTTATTCACAAACTTATCTTTAACTTTTAGTATTAACTGATGAAATAAAATTAATTTAATCACTCAGAATAAATTGAATTCATATTTTTGTGAGAAAATTGTAAAAATAAAACAGAATAAATATATAGTCTGTATTCTAAATTGTTGTTCTGGTAATTATATTTGGGGTGTAAAAATTGGTGCTTTCTGATTAAAACTACCATATATAAAATGAGTAAAACAAGAATTTTGTATTGTTAGTGTATTTTGTAGGAACAACTAAATAATTAATACAATGGTCCTTCCCCCTGGTTTGAGTTAGCCTTTCCACAAAAAGATAAGTCAGTTCATGGATTCATGAAACAAATTATAGTTCCCAGTTGGGATCATGTCTAAACTTCTGAGATCAGTGCTGAGGTATCATAGGTGATTTCTTAGTCACAGCAAGAAAGTCTGCAGTTTTAAAATTGTATCACTGGAAGATAATGGTACTGATGTTACAAGTATCTTTTTGAGTTCTCAGATAAATTTGTATGGATTAGAACTGATATTGAACCCAGGGACATGTGAACAGACTCCCTAAACCCCTTAGAAGCCCATGAGGAGTTTCCTTTATACTAGAAAAATCAGGTTTTTAATAAAGTTTAAAAGTGTTTAAACGTGTTTGGAATAATATAGTTGTGACTAAAAACATAAAGTAAGATAGTTTATAGCATTTACCTTTGCTGTCTAAGTCTCCAGGCAGGCAATTCCTATCTGATAGGTCACGCAAAAATTCTTCCTAAAATATAAAAAAATAAAGTTAGAAAATTATTTAGCACACTCTTTAAAGGATGGTGATAAAAAAAGGAGAATAGAATTTTATTCTGACAGATTTTTACATTAAATATGTTAATGTGAAATATCTTGACATATAAAGAGAGAGGAGAGAACAACTTCAGTACCTTTTACCTTTGAACTTGTGTAATATATTAGGTCGGCCGCACACATAATCGAACAGTACAGAATAAGACTTTGTTCTGTTCTGTCTTGTTTGATAGCGTTCGATGATGTTATCTTCATACAGACAGAAAAGCGTGACACGTGACAGAAAACAAACCTGGCAGTGAAGCTAGTTGTATTCCATATGTTGTATCTAAATTATGATCTTTGAAGTGTACTTTTTTTTTTAATAGTAAACAATTTAATTTGTTTCTTCAATGGACATCGAGAAGGAAATGGTACTTATGGTGTGGATTTTCTACAATTACTAGACTCCAACCCGAATTGCTTTGAGTGTACCCCATCAACCAAAAATGAGATTTTCTGACCGACCGCCCTCAAATTTCATGATACGAAGATCTTCATAAGGGTAATATTGAGATCAATTTTAATTCAATTGCATTCTAAAACATATATAAATGTAACAAAACACAAGTGTTTCAGTATCATCATATGTTATGAGCTCTCAACTACTGAATGGCCAGACAAACTCTTTTAATCAGACAAGAGATGGAACAACTTCATTCGATCCCGAGCAACAGGCCCACTAGTAATACTTTATTTTTGTGTTATTAATAAATCAATCAGATTTTATATGGCTTTTGTTTTTGTTTTTTTATGTGACGCTTCACAATGGAGAGATTGCAATTTTTAACATGATAGTTTTCTGCAAAAGTAAAAATCAAGAATCGCACTATAATAAAAGCTTTTATGAATCCATCAGGTTTTTCATTTGGAAAGTCAATTAGAATATCATATCAAAATAGCCTTCATTTAATTGTTTTTACATTTACAATGTTTATGAACAGAGTCAATACTACATTGACTCAATACAATACTCAATACTACATTGAGAGTCAATACTCTCTACGCATACTAGAGAGTTCTCTACCATTTAAAATTATATTTGGAAATAACAGTTTAGTACCACACTACAGTTTTTCAGTAACAGAACTAAATAAAATAAAATAGATTTTGTATGGACTCCTCAGGAAACTCTGATAATGAATACAATGCTATAATTTATGTTTCAATGCAGTGTAATTTTGTTATCTTTATATTTCATTTAGTAATTGCGTAAAACACTTTTTTCCCATGTATAGGTTGTTGTATTTGTGTAAAATTCAAAATGATATTTATCAACAATTACATTATTTTAGGTATTATATTGTTGGTACAACCAATCATTGTTATGCTCCTTCACATACTTAATGGATTCAAGGACATGTAGACTGTAAACAGCGAGAATTTTGATTTGCACAAATAAATGTTTAACAGTATCTGAGTATTCGTATTGTTTTATTTTTTGTTCAATAGTATTATCTTTGTTTACCTTAGGTAACCTTCAAATGCGCCCGACAGAGTGGCTGTGTATGAGGAGGTAGCTTCTACTTGCGCCTAGACGCAAGTGTGATTATTGTTTTTGTGTCGTAATATGTGTTATATTTGTATACTATTTTAGTGTTTACATTGGTATTATTACATAACTTATTATGACATTAGATATCTCGCCAAATATTTTTAACTAATAATACATATTTATACCACTGTACCACAGTTGGTAAGTAATTCTTGTTTTTTTCATAAAATCAATAAATTAAATATTTGCAAAAAAGGCATGAAAATGAGGAAAATAAAACACTCCTTAATGAGTGTTGAAAAGGAATAATGTAAAAATAAACATTCGTGCGGCAGCTTATCTTGGAAAGCAGGGGTGCCCACAGGGGGGAAATGATAGCGCGGGTTGCGCCATACAATTTTCTTTTGGGGGGATTTTTTGATTTTAGCGGGGAAATTTGATTTTTGGGGGAATTTTTAAAATACCTTCTATTAAAATCAAAATAATGGGATTTTTACAAAATGTGACAAACGACTTCTATTTAGTTAACAAAACAGCATTTAGAGTTTATTTTATGAGAACACCAACGTCTGCTCTTGGTTAAGTCTCTCTATTCAATATCGTCGGGCATCGCGTAGTAATATTCGTTCTGCAGGCGGCTGTCTGAACTGTTTCAGGCATGACAACTTTAGCTGATCACACTTCCCAACATCAGTATTGCATTTCCCTAGATCTTAGATGAGTAATTCCCTGCATAAATATATTGTGTAGGAGCCACTCACATTTTATATTTAAATGTGAGACATTTTAATACACATTCAAAAGTATGAAGTTAGTTAGCTAGTCAGAAGTAACTTTTCAGTATTAAATTTAACTAATGCATTGCAATCAATCAAATGATATGTTTAAAATAGCTTCTGGAAACAGAGGCATAATCGAGAGGGGAGGATATATATACATATTCACCCCTAAAAATCTGAAAAATAATGGAAAGTAATTTACACTTCTTATTTCAAGTACGGTCATTTAAATTTACAGCAGTAAACAAAAACTCATTAGCTCACTGTAAAATGTTCCCAGATTTTGTAACGATTTTGTACAATGCTAAATATTTCTGAGTTGGCAAACCTGCATGTCAACAGTTTGTCTTCAACAACTCTTGATGTAGGCTTTTGGTTTATAAAGCGTTTAGGTATTATGGTTTCTCAAATGAAATACTATTTTAGGTTGTTGTTCTCAATGGCAATGTGTGACATTTTCAGTCATCGCACGATCTCATATCTAATATTCCAAAATTTCATTTCCACAAAAAGGGATGGGATGTTGCAGGGAAAATTTAAAGAAACATAGTGATGTTTATTCGAAATTAGGACTCAATTTTTAAATGATAAATAATAAATAAAATATGTTAAATTACTTTATACATATAATTTTTATATTTAACAAATTGTTTTCGTAACTTAAGATGCATTGTCTACCTAGAATGTTTCCCAAGCTGAGTTGATTGGCCTTTTCAGCACGCCAGCCAACAGTTCCGAAACATCTGTGATACTAACACAGTTTTAATGGAATCCTCTGTATAGAATTGAGATTTACAAAATAATTGTGGCTGGACTGACAAACATTTTATAATGTAGGAAATATATAAAATCACTTGATAAACACTATGCAATTTATAGTAAACAACCTTACACCTCACAAAGTATTCTACTTCGGTGTTTAGACAAAACGTGATGCCAGCACACGAAAGGTCAAAAATCACGAACCAACGAAGGCTCCCGACAAGCCCCGAACACGCCCGAAATTTGCCAAGATTCACTTTTTGTAGTGATGTCGGGCACATTCAGAACAGTGGGGGGGGGGCTGGGGGGGGATCAGGGGGATATATCCCCCCTTGTAACTTGGACAAATTAGAAATTTATATCCTCCTGAAATCAAGCGTATGCCTTTTGATTAAAAATAAATGCTGTTACTGAAAAAAAAAATATGTGCAATATCTCCAAAATATCTTATTTAAATATTAAGAATATTGTTCGCATACAGTAAATAGTAGCAGATGAACTGCACCTGTACCGGCACGCGGCACGGTATTTGCGCGCCACAAGTGGGACGTGTAAACTAATTTTTCTTAGTTCGCAATAAAAAACAAAACTTTGAACTGACTGGCTCACTAATTATAGTCTCGCTTAGCCTGTGAGAGAAAACTCTAGGATCGAATATTGAGCAAACACAGATAAAGGATATACACTGTTTTATTGTACACTTTAGAATCAGAATACATGCTTAAAATTAAATATGCACACATAAGAGCTAAACAATCTGGATAAAGGTAAAATACAATATACAAAGGATATTGTCCCTCTGCAAGTAAAATGGCGCTGTTCGGGATTATGCTTAAAAGTCTCTATTTACCATAACATTAACACATATTGAGATCACTGTCCCTGTAAGGGTTAGGCTATCACTGATTTAGTGTCCTTTTGCCATTATATATCCCTCATACAATAATTACTTCAAAGGTCTCAGTACTACAAATAGATAAAAATGTGCATAGTTAAATAAGATACAACGGCACACTCCAGCACACAATTAAGTAACAAAGTGAACCCTCATAAAAACAAATTGTCATGTCTAAAATCTAAATCTAATTTACTACGTTCCCACAAAATCTACTCTAATATATAACACAGTTAAAAGGGTAACCCTGCTACTACGGCATATCCTATGACAAGGTCTTGGGTCCGCACTCTTTCCCAAAATTGAGTTCTCACACAAGTATTAATTATTTAAACATCCCCAAATAAAAAATTACTAGTAGGTGCCCGTCGAAATTCGACGGATACAATACATTAATAACAACTGGCTAAAATCGGCAACAAATAAAAACAAATTACATATGATCTTTGCCAGGGGGTGGAGCCTTGAAGATGCTGGGCGGGACGTATCTTCGTTGGGGTTACTGGGTATTGAAGAAATGTGGTTTTTAAAACTAATCCCAATAACCACATGCCATATGTCATATGTCAAAATCACAGGTCGGGAAGTGATAGAAGAAGCCAGTGAGGTGGAGCCCTGATGTCTGGAAAAAATTATCCGAAGTTTTCTACTCTCCTAACAACCTGGTATCGTCCGGAAACAGATTTGAGGAGCCTTTTTCACAATCACCTGGAGTACTCCATAAAAATAACATGGCAAAATTATAGAAAATGTTGGTGAGGGGGGGTGTACACATCCAACGTTAGGGCATCATCAAGACATGAATCTTTGTAAAATAAATTCCAAAGAACCATCACAAATCAAAGTTGGATGTTGGGAAGTGATAGAATATGCCAGTGGGGCGGAGCCCTGAGGTCGGGAAAAGATTTTCTGAAGTCTCTAAGTCCCATAATAACCTGGCATGGTCCGGGAGCAGATTTGATGAACCTTTTTTCCAATAACCTAGAGTACTCTATTTTCCTTAAGAATAACCATGTCAGGGTTCCCACTCAAATTCACGGGGTTTTCACGGTCTAAAAATTGTCAATTTCACGGTCGAAATAATACATAACCTATAGCGGTCGTAAAACAACAACGCAGACACGGCGCATCGGTCAAATACTAGTTAAAACTTTCCCACATTCCAATTACGAAGTCACAGTAAATAACATAAAAGTGAAGCTTTAAAAAAAGAACTAAAGAGCTCTATTAGAGTATCTTTGTTTTATTGTCGTCCTGAGTCATTGGTTGCTGATGCTGGCGGTTTATACTTCGCTCAGTGCTGCCAATAATTTTTCCCGAATTACCCTCGATTCTCGTCAAAATTACCCTCAAAATCTAAACTCCTGTATTTGAGTAAAGAGTGCTGATGAAACAAAGGAAATGTCCTTGGAATTTGATAGGTTTGAGGGAGCCGCCAATAGATGTCACTGATGTATCATTAATGTTTTAAGTTTAGAATAAAGAATGAAAATAGAAGTTGCACATGCCAGCCAGTTTTTGCCTCAGTTTTTCCATGCGAGATATAACGGATTTATCTCAGAATGTCTTTTGGTGCTTCAAATCACAGTATGTAAATGACTAACAGCTGATGAAATTTAGTTTACAGACATAAACACCACAAAACAGCTAATGCTATCTTATCTTTCAGTCTATCAACTGCTAGCATTAGGTAGGTGGAGACAGGTGACAATAATCCCCATTTTCTATTTTCGTTATTTATTGTCTGGTTGAAGTTAAAACTTGCAGACATTACTGTAACTTAGCGGACTTCTCGTTGTGCTGGCACTCGTGGCTCTTCCATATTTTTAACATGGGACGATCACTCTACATGTGTTCCTTACTCAAGCTTCATTTCTGTTATGGAGTTCATGAGTATTTGTCAGAGTAACGAAAATCGGAAGTGTCAATAAAGTAGAGAAATTTAGTAATTTAATCATAAATAAACAACATTGATTATAATAATAAGTACAAAATATAGAATAATATAAAATTTTATATTTTTAAAGGCTTTAGTAAAATTACCCCTTTTTACCTTCCAAGTTCCAAATTATCACCGACAAGGGTAATTACCCTCGAATTGGCAACGCTGACTACGCACTGTACACGGAATGCGCGAGTTACTGACGCAGTGACGCGACAGTTGTATAGTTACAGTAGCTGTCTACTGTCGCTCGTTTACACAGACTAATACAAAACAATAGGCAACTGACATACAGTAAAGAAGATGTATAAGCTGTCTTACACAAGTGCCAGTCAGCAGTTAGTTGACAGTGATAAAAACACCAGCAACTTAAGAACTGTCGCCCGAGTTACTTTGCACTGTGGAAACGGAAACCAGAACCAGGCCTAAATCATCCGCACAACTGCAATCTGCAAGTAGGCAGACGACGCGGTATTCACCATATTAACAACTTACTAAATAATTCTGTTGTACATTTCTCTATCTGAAAACAACTGTGATATTTTCTGAAAAGATTTTTTATGTTTTTCAAGTTTGATATGTTTTTAAGGTTTGACATCGAAATTCACGGCTTATTCCAGGTTTTTTCACGGTATACTAAATTCACGGCTTATTCAAGGTTTCACAGTTTTCACGGTTGGGTGGGGATCCTGTATTACAATGTTTTAGCGACTGGGGCGAAGTCCTAAGGTCGGGGTCATAAAAAACCTACGATACCCTAATGTTATGGATTAATGACAATTGGCTTAAATTACACAAAAAACTGAAAGAATAACATGACAATTTTGCCAGGTGGGCGTAGGCCTAAGGTTTGTGGGGGGACATGTCCAACATCGGGACATTATTCAAAACATGCAGGTTTGTAAAACAAATCAAAAGAACCATAACACGTCCAAATTGGACGTCAGGAAGTAATAGAAGAAGCCAGTTGGGCGGGAGTCCTAAGGTCGCAAAAAAATGATTTGAAGACCTTTAGTCCCCTAACAACATATTATGGTCCGGGAGTAAATTGAATAGCACTTTTTGCAATAACCTGGAGTACACATATTTCCATAAGAATAACCGTGGCAATGTTTTAGCGACTGGGGCGGAGCCCTAAAGTCGGGGTCATAATAAACCTACCCAAATATTATAGATCTTTGACAGTTGGCTAAACTCACAAAAAAACAGGAAAAATAACACAATAATTTTGCCACGGGGGCGGAGCCCTAAGGTTTGTAGGGGGACGTATCAAACGTTGGGATATCATTCAAGACATACGGAATTATAAAACAAATCCAAAGAACCATCACACGTCCAAATTGAACGTCGTGAAGTGATAAAAGAAGCCAGTAGGGTGGCCCTGAGGCTGCCAAAAAAATCATCCAAAGACCTTTAGTCCCCCAACAACGTGTTATCGTCCAGGAGCAGACTTGAAGAGACGTTTTCTAGCAATTTGGGAAAAAACTTTTCTCCATAAGAATAACATGGCAGTTTTTGGTGCCACTGGGGCGCAGCCTTGAGGTTTAGGGGAAAAGCAAAAAAACACATATCTAAAATGTGTTGGTCCCCTACAACTCCGTTTTTAAAATCACTTGGGACACACACACCCACAACTACTTTATTAGTTTAGATAGATAAGACACGAAAATAAATCAAAAGCTTGATGAGCTGATCAGCTGTCAAATGAAAATCACAGAATCAGGATTATAATCAGCTGTTTGTTGTAAACAAAACATAATACAAATCCCACCAAAACGGTTTGTAACCATTTACATTTTGTTTAATTTAAAAAACTTAAAAGGAGAAAATTATAATTCTGACAATTTTGGGGAGTATCGGAATGTTTCAACTTCAAATTGGTATAAATCTTATGACCACACGTTACCTAGTTTTCTCAAACTATGGCCGAGTTCCTGGTAAACATTTCTGACATATGAATAACATGGGGAAATTTAAGTACTTTATACTTTATACTTTATACCATTAAACAAACTTAAAGGGAGGAAATTATAATCCTAACAATTTTGGAGAGTATCGGAATGTTTACACTACAAATTGGTACAAATTCCATGACCTCACGTTGCCCGGTTTTCTCAAACTAAGGCCGAGTTCCTTCAAAAATTCTCCCATATGAATAACATGTAACAATTTTAGGACTTTGTAGTTTGTGTCATTTAACGACTTAAAAGGAGAAAATGATAAATCTGACAATTTTGGGGAGTATCGGAATGGTTAAGCTGCAAATTGGTACAAACTCCATGACTACACGTTGCATGGTTTTCTCAAACTAAGGCCGAGTTCCTGGTCAAAATTTCTCCCACATGATTAACATGGGGAAATTTGAGGACTTAATACTTTGTTTAACGAACTTAAAGGAAGAAAATTATAAATCTATGACAATTTTGGGGAGTATTGGAATGTCTAAGCTTCAAATTAGAACGAATTCCATGACTTCACGTTGCCTAGTTTTCTCAAAAGGTTGCCGAGTTCCTCAAAATCCTAGGTAAAAGTTCTCCCATACGATTAACATGGAGAAATTTTATGATTTTATACTTCTTATCATTTAACGAACTTAAAGGGAGAAATTGATAAATCTGACAATTTTGGGGAACATTGGAATGCTTAAGCTTCAAATTGATACAAATTCCATGACCACACGTTGCCTGGTATTCCCAAACTAAGGCCGAGTTCCTTTACAAATATTCTCCCATTTAAATAACATGGAGCAATTTTCTAACTATCAATATTTTGAAAACTAATGCATTATTTTTGAGTTTTACTTTTTGAGTTTTATAATTTTCTGTTAACCTGCAGTGTAAAACCTTTAAAAAGACACATCAATTGTCCAAATCGGTTGAAAAATAAATACGTAGTAGGCCGAAAAACAAAATTCCTTAGCTAATTAATATTTATTAAGATATACAACACTTATTTATTGAAAATTCCTTAATTATATTTATACAGTGCCAACTACATACAAAACTTATTCATTCAAAATTCCTTAATTACTTATACAGGGACCTAAACATGTTATTCTTTAATTACTTCACGTTTAAGTATTTAAACGCTTATTTTCCCTTACTATCTATTACGACTCTTTACTCAATATTTTACTTCATTTCAGGCAAAACTTATTTAATGTGATTGCTACAAATAGATTAACCATGTTTTATTACTCACGAGGGAGCTTGTACTGTTATTTCTGCTTTTCTTCACTTTAATTAAAATTTCGGGAAATGGAGCCTAACTTTCTGTGTACCATTCTGAAGATGTTCCACATACCATGAGTCCCAAAATGGTCCTGCCAGGCTGCTCTGAGGGCTCTGGACTCTTGTGAGTTCAGGTCTAGGCTGGTGTGGGATTGCTACAAAACAGTGTCTTGTGCTGGTAGACGCAACATGGTCACTCTTTGTTGGGTGCCTGGCCACTCGGGGATTGTGGGTAATGAGGTGGCGGACAGGTTGGCTAACGCGACTGCCTCCCTGGCTCCCATGGGCCCCCCCTTTTTGTGGGATACCTCATTCTTGTGCTTCGCAGGTGATTGGCGCTTGGGCTCGGGATTGTCACAGACGGAGATGGGTAAAGCTCCCTCTCCACAGGGTTAGCAAGCTCAACCTCCAGGAACCATCCCAGCAGGTCACCAGGAAGCTCCTGGGTCTCAGCAGGCTGGACATTAGGCGAATCACAGGTATGATTATGGGCCATGGTCACCTAAGGAAACACCTCTCTCGGATGGGCATCTTCAATGGTGACCCTGCATGCAGGATATGTGGGCAGTATGAGGAGACTGCAGACCATCTGCTCTTTGATTGCGATGAGTTTAGGGAGGTAAGGGCTTCAACTCTGGGATCTATGGTCAGGGGTGAATACCTGCCTCCTGAGGAGCTCGTCGATAGGATGATGCAGTTCATCAGGCTCTTGAACCTGGAGGAGTACTAAAACCTTCTCATTTCTTTTTCGGGGGTGCGCAATAAGCCCATTGTGGCTGATGTGCCTTGGGACCTATGTCCGCCCCTTCTGATGATGATGATGATCCTGCCCCAAGACGTTCTCGGCCCTGGCTGTGGTGTCGCTCTCTGGGGTCCTCCAGGGGCCGCTTTCTGCTGGGCTTGCTGATGGGGTGGTCCTCGCCTCTTCCCATGGGTGGTCTGCGGTGTTCTGGTCCGGGGTAGTGCCGGGGCCCTCGGTTAACCGAAGTTCAGGGTCGCTCGTCCCGCAGGGGTGACTCCGCTCCAATGTCTCGGGAGATCAGCGTCGGTGGCCTTCCATCTGCGTCCCCGTCCTGGACTCTCTCGGAAACTGGGCTGGGATGGTGACACCCTCTACAGTTGGGGAATCTGTGTGCTCGTTTGAAGTGTGAATCTCGGTAACAGTCGTTGTGGAACTCTAAGGGTGGCTTGATACTCGTCCTCTAGTTGTCCCCACTCCTTTCTAAACATCCCCAAGAATGACTTCCTTCGATCCTCTTCATTCCTCCCTCTCTCTCTTCATATTTTCCCCCAGACTATGACCATCCCATATTCTATTAACCAATCAGGGTGACGATTAGCCACGCCTCTACTCTTTGATTGGCTGATCATCTGTCAGCAGAATTATGCCATTTTTGAATGCTGATACTGCCGATTGGTAAGTACTTTGATTTCTAGGCATGCAACTTTTCCACAAAGTGTTTACCCTTCTATTCGATACATTGTGTTAATAGTTCCCATTGTCCATTTGATACTTTTGCTAGTGTAAGCTCCGCTCCCAGGCTCCCTTGTGTATCCCACATGCGTTTAGCCACGTGCGATTCTATTTAAATTACTAATCCCACAAATCGATTTTAATTATATATTTTTAATAAGGTTTACAGACGTGAGTCACCAAAGTCTACCCTCACCCCCTAGCGGCCAGTTTTCTCAACTACAGACAGTCAGTGATGTGCCTAACTTTCGGTTGCCAAATCAGATTCGTAATTTAATAAACTGCAGAGCCATAAATCTTCATCGTGATTTCCAACGTTCTATGAAGGCAAATATATGTAAAAGTCAACGATATTTCCTGACGAAATAAAGTCAATGAGTAACAAATAACAGAGGTAAGAGTGAACAGGGAAACAAGGATTTAGTTTATTTGGCAATTGTTGCATGACGTTGAAGTTGCAAACGTAAATACCTTTTCGTTCGCAGATAGGATTTCAACACAAAATTTTCGTTATTCAACGTATTTTTTGAAAAAATTTCAAAAAGGGAAGATTTTTAATTTTTATAGAAATTCCTCGGAGTTATATTTTTACCTTAAAACTCCGGGGAACTTCGGTGACTTCGCAACCCTATCTTAACGATTACTTTCCAGTACTGATTACAACTAATACAAGTATTTTTTCGTCCTGGTTACAAATACTGATTACTTTGTATCAATGGTTCATCTCTTGGATATGTAAGCCCATCAATAATTATGAATGTAGAGACACGTCATAATGATGTCTCTTCAATTGTGTATACTGGCATCAGCTCTAGTTACGAACACAGTCTTTTGTTTTGTATTCCCTAATGAGATATCCCTCCCCTCTTGACAAAGGTCTATCTACGCCACTGATTCAGAACATCTGTGTTTTGTTTGCAGGAGTGATGTTAGGGAGGGTAGGGGAACCACTTGCGATGGGTGCGGGAGTGAAATGAATGATTTCATGAAATTTATTTATTTATTTTAGTCATCCCTTGAATTTAGAGATGACCACAACAAGTTTATACTACTGTAAATCTATGATATTTAAAGTTAATTTCAATAATGTCTTACCACTTGGCTGTACCCATAGACTACTCGTTTTTGCATGCGACTTCTCGGTCTGGAAGACCTCTTTGAGATGATCACTTTACTTCTTCTTAAGATAATTAATTTTGCAATAATCTAAAAAAATACAACAAATTAAATTCCAAAACATAAAATTCTTGTCATACACACTATTGAAAAATCGCTCATCAAGGCTACATACAATTTAAATCATCTGCATCATCACTGTTAACTTCGCTATTAAGATTAGGCAGTCGGACTGCTATCCTCAAGAGGGCAGGTTTTGGTGATAACAATTTTACCCCCCATTACAAAAGTAAATACCCCTGTCGTAGCAAACCTGCATACTCAGCGAATTTCCAATGCATATATGTGTCCTAATACTGCATAAAGTTAATCTTAATAAGTTTACAAATAAGCGATATATAACATTTTAATTATTCTCCATAAGAATAAAATGGGAGCTGAGTACGCAGGTTTGCTGCAATATGGGACACAAAATATGTGTTTTTATGCAAATATGAATATAACTCAATTAGGTGAAGCCACATACCAATTTTTATTAATTTATGTTAATAAAAAAGGGATACATAATATATTTTACTTATTCTCCATAAGAATAATATGGGGGCTGAGTTCGCAGGTTTGCTGCTACAGGAACTATTTTGGTAAACTTTTTTTGTGCAAATAACAATATATCACAACCAGATGAAGCCATATACCAAGTTTGGTCGGAATACAGTCATAAATAAGTGAAATATAAAATTGTTCTTATCCTCCATAAGAATAACATTGGACAATGTACTGTGTTTAGCACTTTCAATATCTCTGGAGCCAATTGACGTAGTGCAATGATCAAAACACCAAATTGTGTGTTTTTTTAAGTTGAATCCAATTATGAAAATTAAATTTGGACTTTTTCAAAGATTATATGTAAAAACCTCAAAAAACCCATTTTTAGGGTACAAAATCCCACCAAAAAAACCCTTTGGATGGGTCGATCTGTTTGGTTTTTGAACTTAACGTCATAAATGTTGCTCTACACGTTTATACCAAATTTCATCACAATCGGACAATTTTTACGAGAGGTATCGTGATCACGGACATATATATATATATATATATATATACAGTTTTGAACGAATGGTGTTTTTGGCACCTGGGGACCCCAAAACGAAAAGTTATCATGGCCCCGGGCCTAGGTATTACCATGCCGACTACGGTAATAGCTTCTTCCCTATAGGGGAAATTCGCTAAAAAAGGGACAAATGTGTGTTATTTTATCAATTTAAATAAAGTAAGTTAATTTTCAATTCTTTTAAGAGTAAAAACTGTGAAAATACTGTTCCTAAACTGTAGTTTATCTTAATCCTACTTACCGACACTGTGAATATTATCACAACAACCGCCAAAACGAGAAGTTGAGATTTGATATGGTCATCTGATATCCACTTAGCGGGCTCTGGATTTAATAATCCAATCTGCACGAGGGCGTTTTTGATACTGTGTTTAACTTGACTGGTAAATGAAGGTGGTTTCTCGATCAGACCCGCAGACTCCAAATATCCTTTTATTGTCTTCTTACATGAACCCAGATAGCAAGTTCCTGAAAAAATTAGAAATTGAATTTTGTTAAATAAAAATATATACCCCAGTTCAATCAATACAGTTTGACAAAGAAAATACCCTTGAAGGCTAAAATACAGTTAGGTTTTAAGAAGAAAGCTTTGAACACTACAGACACTTAAAATTGGTAGTTTTCAAAACACCATCCGCTGATTTCGGAGATCTGAGAGGTTCAGGGGGGCAGGGGGGGGGACAACTGCCCCGGGGCCGGAGCCAAACCTGTCGTGTTGTCTAAAATGTCCAAAAAAAGGTCACCAACTTGGATCCGGACGACCAGGCCTGCCCAGAGGCTCGTGAAAGCTAAGTACGGCCCTGGTAATGGAATGTAGCGCTATTCCAAAAGAAACATTTAAATAAGTCAGTTTGAGAACAGGCTTGTATTATTGCATGGAAAGAAAAAATTATGAATATTTTTTAAATCATCTGTGAAATGTAATAATAAGCCGGTAAGTGTTATAACTTAATCAATAATTTGATAATTTGTAATTGTTAAGTACTCTTAGCAGTGGGGAATATAGATATTTTTTTTTGGGGGGGGGGGGGCAAGACCAATAATACGTTATTAGTAAAGCAGTGTCACTCAATCTTTTACATTAGTTTTGGTGGCCAAATTCAGAGGGTAATTTCAGGACTTTAACCAACAGCTCTATTCACACTTTTTTTCTGAAAAAGTTTGGATTATAAGCTTGTCTTTATTGACTGCAACTCACTTGTGCATAAAAATAAGCTTGGCAATAATACCAATGAATACAAACCTTATAAGAAGCACAACGCTTATGGAGAATAGTCAGCCCGGTTGGTTGCCGCCAAAACAAGCTTAGCGTGGCAGCCACTAGGCAGCACTGCTGGAAAGGTCTACCCTTCACTGACTCATCAACCCTTGACACCACTTTTAGTATTTCCTTCTCACTCTGGCTGGCCGCACTGTCTGTCATGTCATTCTCTGTCTCACTCGCACCTACCGCACTAACAACAGTAGCACTCTCACTTCCATAACACCTGCCGCGCTAAGCTCGCCAAATTCAAATAAAACTGGGCTGAATCTTTAACAGTTGCGCTTGTTATAAGGTTTTTATTCATTTATAATACAATTATTCTACTTTGGTACATCAGAGATAATCAAACCAAACGGCAAACGTAAACAAACAATGGTTGCCGCTCAACTGTACATTACTGCTGGTGGAGGCGAGCGCCTCTGCGATTGCCTGTAGTTGAGATATCCGCGCATGTGCAGATCGCCTTTAGCTACAACCACTTGCCGCCAGCAGAGGCCCGAGATCACCAGCACCGGTGAAAACCAAGTAAACCGCTATCCTACGGAACCAATAATACAGATCTGTTTATAGGTTCTGTGCTGCTACCCGTTCACTATTGACGATGTATAGCTATTTTCATCCCGCACGTTATGTTTATAATAATTCAGATTAGTTGATTTTTTCCTAATTTTTTTTATTTCGGGAACCCTTGACTCTTAGTATTCATTGTTAATTAACACAAATGGAAACTTAAATCTTCATTCTGTTTTGCCTACCCAGTGACACATGTGTTTGAAGGAAACGGTATATCACATAGCGGAAGTTTAAAGTAATAAATGACATACCTCACTATACAATATCTCAAAAGCAAATCATCCAATTTTAATTCTGTTTTCACTAAAATATTATTTCTTAATCCTCTTTAATTTTATATGTCTCATGGGGTACTTCGCTATTTTAATTTGTTATGTTTGGGGTGTGGGGTTGAATGTGGACTCACTTTAAAATAAACAATTTTCCTCCAATGGGAACATATTTTTCCCGCTTACTGTACTACATTTATATCTCTTTAAGTTTTGTTATGAGTACAGATGCAAGTTTAACAAAAAAGGCCATGTATGTGACAAATGGTAGAATACATATCTGCCTGGGAAATTTACCAGGCAATGTCATGTGTTTCTAATGATTACTAGAATCATCTGCAACTGATAAGTGATTGAATAATTTGTTTTGAAACTGTTGTAAAATGTTTATATAGTGCAAAACTATTACAGTGGAAGCTCTCTTAACTGACCTCGGATCAACCGCCCGTCGGATTAATCGACCGTCTTCCAAGACTAGACAAACTTCCGCCGCGGCAGCTGATGTCGCGATATTGTTCCGCAAATAACTTTCAGGTTACAACAGGTCATTTACGTTTTTCCGTAGAAAGTCAAATTCAGTCAGTTGCTCTCCATATGTTTACTATACTTCACAAGTTTGATCGTTTTTCACACTTTTTGTGACTGTGTCCGGTATTATTCGGTTTAACTGACCTTTTTCGTTATCCGACCATGGCCCGGTCCCGTAGGGGTCGGTTAAGAGAGCTTCTACTGTATACACACACAAAGAATTTATAAATTCAATATAAATCTTTAAGACTTTAATCCAAGTCCAGTAGTTAGGTTGACACATCAACCAACAGTTCAACATAAATCAGTGAAGGTTCAAAGTTATAACCATCCGTTTAAGTGGAATAGTAGTATATGTTTATGTTTCGTGACTATAGTACTGAGAGTGAGACTTTCCAGAACAATATTATCCAATGAAGCAATTATCAATGAAGCAATGAAAAACTTAGTACTAGTTATAGCAACAATAAGTTTCATCATACTGCAAAATAGCACAATATAAAATAAACATTTCATTCTTAAAATAATAAATTTTAAATGTTAATTAACATCAACTATTTTGAATACCAATTTGTTTATATAGGGGAAATGATTTATGCACAAACCAAAAGGAACAATGTGTGACTCCATACTTAAAAAACAGTGGTAAGAGCTACACACTAAAACCTCTAAAGACCAATACGATCTCAGGCAGTGCTGTTTATTAAAGTCTTACTTTGCGTTGGTGAGGACAAGGCTTGACAGTCCACTATACTGGCTCTTTAACTATGAGTCAAGGCACTCTTAGCGGTTTTTAGTGTTCAACACTGCCTCAGCACACATTGAGACTGCTCCCCACTTCTCCTCGGATTTGGGCATAGCTACCATGATGGTTTACGGAGTGAAGTTTCTAATTGTTATAATCAGCATAAACCTCCACCCAGCATGCCCTCCACTTCTGAAGTAGCCATCATCCATCAGAAACTGACTCAAGAAGACTGGAATATTCCCTTAATCTTGCTGATCTTATGTTATGAGATTTGGAACTAGAGAAGTTGTCCCCCCCAACAATTTGGAGAATATATTATTGTAAATAATGTATGAAAATACACAATACTCATAATCCCGATAATTTCTACCCCCCCTCCCACCCAATCAAAATACTCAAATTACGCTTATGCCCTTGTCTCCATGGTCCCACCATGCTGTTACAGCTTTATGGTATTGACATGGGTCTATGACACAACAAGAACTGTGACGTTAGATATGTCCGGTAGTTGCGAGCGATAAGAATTCCAATAATATTCTAGATTAACAACAAGAGATGCTGCCTGTACTTTTTGGCTGCTAGAATGCCAGCCTAGATTTCAGCACCGTATAGTAACTTGGGCTAGGCTGACACCATCACTCGTGTGTGTTTGCCTCTTTCAGTTGGTCGGACCTCTGACATTCTTGAGTCCTTGTCTCATGCCAAGCGGATGTGCATATGAAATCCAACAGTCAAGAGTGACCCTTAATTAGGTTAGGTTAGGTTACTATTATTGCCATACACAACACAATTGTTTCTGAGGGTCCCATAATTTTACGCTGGATACTGGAAGTTGGCAGAACTGCTGATGTCATGTATGGAGTGGGAATGAGGGTGTGGCTCTCTGATGTAGTAGTCGCGGCTGCAGGGTGGGGGGACAGCACCAGTTCCCCGCTAAACATTTTTACTGCGCGAGGAAGGCGCTGCGGGAGGTCCTGACTGTTCCATTTCTATCGTCTCGTTAAGTTGCGCCGCTACTCCAGGCCAGTATAGCGTTAGATTTGCGCTGACGCCAAAGGGCTAATTTATGACATTCATTTCCGATCGGCTCATATTATGATCTGGTCAGGTGATTAATAATGGCTCAAAAAATGAACATATAGAACATACCGCTAGAGGTTGTGAGTTGGTCAGTCCCCCTGGGCAATATGAATGCCAATTTCACAACTCTTGGTGGCTCATACATAGGTCCGATATTCATAAATAAGTGAAATATAAATATTAATTATCCATAAGAATAACATTGAACTAAATACTATTTTTTACAGTTAGAATATCGCTTAGCAAGGATTGATTAACGTAGAACAAACATTTTAATACCTTAATGATAGATTTGTTGTAGCCTAGCTACATTTTTAATAAAAACAAAAGTGAGTAGCTTAATAAAAGGTTAACTGTGTAAAAGCTAAACATAGCTATACTTATTTCCCATTAGATTAACACGGTAAATTTTGGAACCAACTTTTTTATTTTACCCCCACCCCCTCAACCATTAGGCTAATAATTTCAAATACCACATTATTGAATTATTTAAGCTTTTTATTTATAAATGGCCAAATCCAAAATTGTGTTCATAAAATTGTAGGGTAAAAATTACAAAAAACTGATTTTCGGGAGATTTAAACCCTTTCCCAATAGTCAGACTTTTCTGATTTTAAACCTAAAAGTTATAATTTACCAGTAACACTTTTGTCCCATATTTAATCAAACATTTAATCGAACATGCAAAAAAGTTGTTGTGTTAATGGGCAGATAGATAATATACAGCTTGTTTCCGAACTCTCTATCGAAACTTCAAGAACATATTCCTGGGGTCAAAACAAACAAAATATGTGATATAATACATAGGGCCTATCTCGCTCCGTTATCCATTTTTTGTGTTTTTCAACCAGTACATGATACCTTTGAAACCATTTGAGGTGTTGACTTGAAACTTGGCACGTGTGTTTTGCTTATTGAAGCTAATCTGGTATTGAAATTAACGTTTATAACTTTTACCTTCAGAATGGCGGACTTTTTATATTTTTAAAGCTTAACATCTTGGAAATGTCAATTTTTGAAAAATGTTCCTATACATAAAATAGTGATATTTTAAGCAAAAAAGATTCTATAACAATATTATAGACCATTCAACCCATAGCTAAGAAATTTTAACTTACAATTTATTTGAGTAAAATAGTGCAAATTCTATGGAAATTAAAATAAATTACGTATTTATTTCGAAAATTACAATTATTTTGCTATGGTTGGGTTCACTAATCTTAAACTCTTTACTTAATCTTTTAGGCTTAAAATTTCACATTTTACGAATGCCTAGATAGGCTATAGTACTTATAAAAAATCGCTGTTTCAAGATTTGTATCAAGCTATGAAAAATTTAAATGGCAGCCATTTTGAAATGGTAAAAGATGGAAACGTTAAATTCAAAACAAAATTAGCCCTCAACAAGTAAGTTAAAACAGACGTGCCAAGTTTCAAGTCAGTATACCTTAGTTGGTTTCTAAGATATGATGTAGGCCTAAGTTATTGGTTAAAAAACACACACAACAAATGAATAACGGAGCGAGATAGGCCCTATGTTAACATAATGTTTATTGTTTGTTTTGACCTCAGAAACACTTGCCTGAAGTTTTGACAGAAAGTTCGAAAACACACTGAATATAACAATATAAATTTGAACAGGTTTTGCTGCCTGGGGACCTCATAACTTAAAGCTATCATTGCTTGGGGCTTAGGTTTCACCATGCCACTTACGGGAATAGCTTCTTAACTGAAGAGGAAATTTGCTTAAAAGTAAGACGGTTTCTTTCTATTCCGAGTTTACCTAAATTAGGCTATTCAATGCTTTCATGGGTTCTTATTAAAACTGACCGAGGCCTAGTATTCATAAACTGTCCAAAACAGTGCAATAGCCTACAAGGCTAGATTGAGTTTATAGTCCTAATAATTCTTTCTGAACTCAACCTTATTCCAAAATTCTTCACTATATGACTGTTAAGTTAATTAGGAAAAGTTATTGTGATCGGCTTAACTTCAACAAGACCAATTCCATAACACTCCATATAATAGGCCTAGGCTACCTAAGTTCCAACGTTTAATCTTTCAGAAAAATTTAAACTAGTGTCTCCATGGACATTCTTTTTAAACAGCAGCAGCATGGGACACAATTGCTTACCGGTAATTAAGTTGTAATCAATGAGCTGAAGAATAGGCCTAAGTTTTTAGCTAGGCCTAGGATAGAAACAGTAGCCTCAATAAATTATCAAATCTATTTGATAATAGAAATATCCATCATATAAACAAACATAATGAAGACAGTTAGCAATACATTAATATTCTGTAGACATAAGTCATACAAATTCTGCTCCTTTAATGTTTCAGATATTACGGAATGCAATGAAGATAGTTGAGTGTAGTATTTATAATGTAATTATTATCAAATGGGCTATTTAAAAAAGGCTAGAATATTCTGCTTACCAATATCCATTGTTTTAGATTATTTCAATAGAAAATTCTATTTAACAGAAGAAAATAGATTTACACTTTTCCTGTAGACAACTACGAACAAACGACTTTTATTATAGTTTCAACTGTTTTCTTCTTCTTTTACTCTTTGAGTAGTAACGGAAGGAAGTTCAATTTGGGAATCCAAAAGGTCTGCTTTATTTGTACCATGCAGCTCTAAAGCTACTCTGATGATTTGCGTTTGTTTCGCTTCCATTTCACTGATGGTTAGTATGGTTCAGAAACTTTTGTAGCTTATATTAACATAAGATTTGTTTAAAAGAAGATGTTGTAAAAAACCTAAATTTTCAAAACAGTGCAATCAGAATAGTTTAATTTTCGCGACAGATCAGCAAGAACAGAATACAAAAGAATGGACCACGGCCGGATTTAAGCAGAGGCTACATGGGTGCGTGCGTATGGCTCCACACCGTATACAAAAGCCTCGAACAATAAAAAAAAAGGTTGCTGGGTTTCGCATATGGCCCTTCAGCTCCTAAATCCGGTCATGGAATGGGCACGCCTGGTTTAGATGAGGCACTTTTTGCGGCTGTTGAGACAATTAAGGCCACGGCCGTAGACAGGCCATTTGTCTGGACTAAGCCCCGAGTAACACAACGGTTTGTGAAGACGCAGCGCTGAGAGAGGCAATAACTTTTAACTTACATGCTGCGCGGCGGTTTGTGGCACTATCGACAGTGGCGGATTTAGGGGGGGGCTATATGGGCTGTAGGCCAGGGCGGCAAATTTACAGGAAATTAATAAGCTTTTTACAAATGAAATGTTGAAACGGGGAACATTTTGACGAAAGCGGATGACAATGACGGTCTGCCGCCCTTTTAAAGGTAAAGGTAGTAATCAAAGACTATAATGTATTACGCTTGCAGGCCCTCAACTGCAGTTCCTCAAAACAGTCATAATGTATTTGTCATTCATTTGTACTAGCGACAAGACGATTACGCTACAGAGAAAGGGCGGCAAGCCACGAACTACAGTTAATTCAACTTCTCCCCTCCACTCATCAGGCATTGCGCCACTATGATTATGTCCAACTCACGGACTTCCAAGCTTATCCGTACATTCGCATAGCATTAAAATTATTTGTTACACAATATCAATAATGACTAAGGCACACGGCTGAGAAATGCTGCAACAAATCGAATTTGAGATGACAATAAACAAATTTAGACTACAATGATATCTTCAATCTCAATAAGGTAAAACAAAGAAAGTTATTTCAGCCGTCGTATACTTACCATATCAAAGGCTACCACACATAATCGCTCATCCTGGAGGATATTGTTTTTATCATCAAAACATCTGACCAAAGACAAATAAAGACATAATCTGTGAAGAGAGGATTTGATTGGTTGTTGCCATGGTAGTCCAGAGCAGGGTCAAAATGGTGGTCAGAACGTAGGCTGCAGTTTTTTACTCCAGACGAGACCACTTTATTTATATATATTTTGGGGGGGGTGGGGTTCAAAATCTCCCATTCCATTAAATGAAAAACTGTGATACTCGAAGTCTTTAAATTAATATCTTGTCGCATTTTAGGCGAATCATGATGTTAAACTTAACTCCATAATCTTGAGACATATTTTAGATGTAATTATTTTATCTTTTTTCTCGGAGAAAAGTTATGATTTAAGTTAAATGAAAACACCCTTGTAATATGGCTTTGGAAATAGTGTTGAAAATAAGCCGCCTTGTACATCGAATGACACTGTCCCATAGACACAGTCTATGGTAAAAGTCAACGATCAATGAAGCATAAGAAGAGATTTGTAGGCCTTATTTGTTGAAGAATTATCTTGTTATTAAAGGTAGCACAGCTTCACACTGCTTTTAACACAAACATTTGTCTCTATGGTTGATTGTCATTGAGTAGGCAATTGTGGGTACTGTGTTAATATGAATCAAGTCAATTATACATTATTTTACTGGTTTTTTAAACTAAGAAATAACAGAAATGTCTTAAACTATTAATTCAGTAAAGTCGTAACTTTTTAGATTCCGTCACAAAATAACCAAACAAGATGTATAACATGTGGGTAAATATGGGCGGCGAAAAGGACAAAGATTTTAGTTGATGGGGGGGGGAGGGCGGCAGATTTCCTAATAGCCCTTAGTCGGCAATTGCTTAAATCCGCCACTGATCACATCAGTAAAAACTCACAATCACAATCATACTACTTCGCAGTTCAGGCCAGGCCTGCCAACCAAAGGCCTGGGTTTCTGTCTCATGCATACTAGAAACGATCATAATAAAATGATCCAAATAACAGATAAAATGGAATTCCATTTATAGTGAACAACAGGTAATATATTTGAACGTGTAAGGTAAGGGTTGGGGGGTTGGTGATTGGGTATCCCCATGCTCTCACATGTATCCGTGCCTGTATTTAAAAAAACTAACCGAAAACTCCTCAGACAAATTGAAATGTTTAGTACTTGTCCATCGGAATAGCAGCAAATCACCGCGTGTAAATCATTACCTCTCATGGCACCGCCGGCGCCGGCGGCGCCACTACTAACAGTTTTTGTTTTTACACCGGCTAGTATGGCTTAGTCCATGTCCAGTTGCGGACCGGAAAAATTACCTTAAAAAACCGGTCTCTTTACGGCCCAGGTTACAACGGCTTCAAAACGTGCCTCATCTACTCGACGTGTCAGTTATATTCTATTGTATCTGTGCGCCAGGGCCCCAATTACCATCTACCGACCAAGTTAACGACATTTTTTATTTAGTATGCTTCCGGCCCTGCTGTTCGCTGGTTTTATTTGAAAATTGAACAATTCCGACTATACTATACGTAAATTAGGATTTCAACATCCTTTTTACAATACGAGCTTAAGTTAATATAAGCTACATCAATTTCAGAGTCATATTAACGCTCAGTGCCGTGGAAGGAAAACTCGCTAATCACAACATTATCAGTGTATCAGCACAGTTACATGGTACAAAAAAATGCTGACCGTTCGTTAGGCCTAGCGGGGAAAAAATCAGCAATGAAGTCCCCAGTAAAACTTCCTTCCTCTACTACTCCATTAGTAGTGGAAAAAACGATTTGTCCGTTTGTTTCTCAAACTACATTTGAAAACGTCTAACTGACGTCAAGTGTTTAATTAAGTTTGTTTTATCCAATTTTTGCCGCGCTAAACCTACTATGAATATAATTGGTAAGCTTAATACTGTAGCTTATTGCCGTCCAAGTATCCATACATAATAATAATATTTTAAACGCTACAATTACTGTCTCAATTGCATTCCACAATTTCTGAAATATTAGATAAACAGAACTTGCATGATTTCTTTCTGCTAACTAGTATTGAACTGTTAGCTGTCTTCATTATGTTCATTTATATGATGGATATTTGTATTACAAAATATATATTTTGATTCAGTGAGGCTACTATTCCTAGCCTAGGCCCGCAACTTGGGCCTCTTCGTCAGTCTGTAGGTTACAACCTAAGCAATTGTGTCCCAGTTGAATGGAACCGTAATTGGTAACTACCTGTTTAGAGGCACTAATTTATATTTTCTAAAGAATCCAAAGTTAGTCTAGGTATAAATATATTATGGACTCTTAATAGAGTTGGTCCTGTTAAATATAAGCCTACCGTTATCAGTATATCTAACTTTTCCAATTTAATTTTTAGTCATATCTTAATGAAGTATTTTTGAATGAGGTTGAGTTTAGAAATATTGATTAATGCATTCACTGCGTTAATCGTGTGTATTCAGGATAATCACATTTGTTTCCTTGTTAGGCAACCGCCGTACTAAATCAGGCGCGCCGCACTGAACATGTTAAAATACTATTAACTCAGTCAAGCCTAGTAGGCTATTGCACTTTTTTAGACGGTTGATGAATACTAGGCATAAACCTAGGTCAATTTTTATAGGAACTCATAAAAAAATGTAATAGCCTAGTGTAGGAAAGCTCGATCAGAAGACAGAATTCATCTTAATTTTAAGCAAATTTTCTCTTTAGGGAAGACGCTATTCTTGTAGGTGGCATGGTAAACCCTAAGCCCTACGTGGTGTTAACTTTTTGTTAAGTTATAAAGATTCGTTTCTACTCAATTTTTTCAAAGGTCTTGCGCCTTGCGCCTAGGTTCACGAGAGACGCATGGTGATGCATGTAACACCACATGCTTCATAATTCGTTGAATGAGTAGGTGCAAGTAGATGCATGTGTTCCCCGAGACCAATGGAGAGTATATTCCAACACTCGTGCCTCACTAGTCGTTGATAGCGGATTTCTACGATTATAGTTTCATATTCCCAGGGCTGTCGCGTAGTTTGTTGGCGCCTGGGGCGAGATTTCGTCAGGCGCCCCCTCCCCCATAAACCAATTAATTTCCAATTATACCCAACATTAAACCTATATGTAAGGATTCATACAAAAAACACAAACATACAACGATCGACGCTACAAAGAGCGACGCTACAGCGAGTGACACTATCAAATACATATATAAACAGATACGGTAAAACACACTACAAGCCAGGGCCGGATTTAGGAGCTGTAGGCCCCTAGGCTCAAGCAGTGGTGCAGGCCCTTGTTGCCATCCAGGTCCATGTTGGTAACTTTTTTGATTGTATAAGCAGGGCCGTACTCGGGTGGAGGGAAGGGGGGACAACTGCCCTGGGGGCCGGGTCTGTCAGGGGGCCCGGGCCCATAAAAAGGGGAGTCCGGTGTCTCATTTACGATCCTGTTGTCTAAAAAAAGTCACCAACTTGGATCCGGACGGCAACAAGGGCCCACACCACCAGGCCTGCCCAGGGCCCGTGAAAGCTAAGTACGGCCCTATGTATAAGGCTTTCTGTTGTGCGGGCCCTAGGCTAGCACCTATGTAGCCTATGCTTAAATCCGACCTTGCAACGAGCAACGCGACTTGGAGATGGAGAGACAAGATCAAAGCCGCATCGCGTCTAGATGTTCGTTTGCAAAGTTGTGTTTCGCAAATTAGTTTTGGCACTCAACTTAGCAAAAAAGGTCATCAGCTTGCTAAACCTGACCGGTAAGGGCCCGCACCACAGGTTGAAACTAGGGGCGTACAGCTCCTAAATCAAGCCTGCTTTGGACAGTAACACTTCACACGGTAATTCACTTTCCATATTTGTTTTTCGCCGCTGAGCTCCCGACAACATTTTTTTCCATTTTTGACACTGGCATAATTTACGTAACTCATCAATGTGATAGACTGACAGTGGCAATTGGACGCGAGTGGTTGGAGGGGTACGTGGGGTAAGTTGGTTGAGGATGTGAAGTCAGTGTCTCTACCAAGAGTCAGCATCCTCAGATCGGGTGTAATAATAGAACCGTGCAACACGGCAAAAAGTGTGTGCATGGATAGGGGCTTTCAGACTATGTAATATCATAGACTAACTGGTAATATTGGTGTATAATAATAAGAAAGTAAAGAGCTGGTGCCCACTACACATTAGAGTTCATTATTAGGCTATTAATAATAACAGTATACATAGGGCTGGATTTTTTAGCATAGGCTACATGAACGCGCGCCCAGGGGCCCACACCACAGAGGGAGCTTGCACCACACAAAACCACATACAAAAACCACTCATACGAAAAAAAACACCAACCTGGCTGGACAGTAGCAAGGGCCCGTGCCACTGGTTGAACCTAGGGGCCCACATTAAGCTGGTGGTCCTAAATCCGGCCCTGAGTATACGAGAAAATCCAGCTGCTCAGTTTATAGCAAATACTTATTTTGGGATAACTTAGTATAAATAGCACATTTAAAGTTATTAGTGTCAGATATCTATTTGTTCAAAAAATACATGCAACGTATTGTTCAAATTTCTCTTTGACCTAACTTAAAAAATATGTTTTTTGCAAATAACTTAATTTTTTCCAATTATTGCCTTTTACTTTTGCCTGCCACGGCGCCCCTCTTGCCGAGGCGCCCAGGGCAATCGCCCCGGTCGCCCACGCGACGGCCCTGCACATTCCTTTAGAGGTTTGGTCTTTCTGTTTACATGAGTTAAGTACGTACATATTTCGAAGTAAGTGAACACTGTATCCATCTTTGTCCAAATAATAACTTACTTCCAAGTCGCTCTAGCGTAATTCTCAAACAGATTGCAATTTGGCGCAAAGCTAGTGGAAACACAGAGGCAAAGCGCATATGGGGCAAGCCGCAAGACGCAATTTGCAAAAGATGCAAGAGTCATGCATCATTGAATGCAATATTGCACAGAATTAGTGGCATGAAAACAAATCTTAATCACCCAGGTGACAAAAATCCCTCTATTTAAAATGTATTTTGATATAGGCGTGTTTCCAAACTTTCTACTGAAATTTAAAGAATGTATTCCTGAACTTAAAACAAACAAAAAATTTTATGTAATCTGAATAGGACCTTCTACCTATTTAACTGATTTTCTTGTAGATAATATTGTGTTGTGATTTTCAAACTCATCGAAACCCATTGTAGGGCCTATATTGCATCATTACCCGTCTATATCTAACAAAGTGTTTTTAACTTAGCACGTGTAGCCAACTATACATTTGTAAGGCTAATTTGGTATTTAATTTTATGCTTTCAATACGGCGGCCATTACAAATATTCAAAGCTTAGTAAATTCAAAACAGCAATTTTTTTAATATTTATCCAGGCATCAAAAAACATGTGAAATTTTGAGCAAAAAATGACTGAATAAAGATACTCAACCCATAGCTGATGAGTAACTGTAATTTTTTGAAATAAAGATGTGGTAATTTCTGGTACCTAATTTACAGGAATTTGTATGATTTTACTCATAAAAATTGTTTTTGCTTAGCTATGGGTTAAGTGATCTTTAAAATCATTAAATATAATCTTTTTGGCTTAAAATTTTACATTTTGTTTATGTCTAGACACATTTTACCAAGGATTATCTAACTTAGCTTTGAAAAATGTAAAAGTCTGCCGTTTTGAATCAGTAAAGGGTATAGAAGCACTAATTAAATTCAATACCAATTTAGCCTTACAGAAGTAGAGCCAAGTTTCAATTTAGTACCTCATCAATGTGGTTTCTAAGCTATGTTGTATTGATTGAAAAACTCAAACAGACAAGTAACGGAGTGAGATAGGTCCTATGTTTATATTCAATTTTTTGTTTGTTTTGCCCCAAAAATAAGTTCCTGAAGTTTCAGTTGAGAGTTCGGAAACACCCTTTGATGGATCTATCTTTCCATTATTAATACAATAACTATAAAAAAATTCTTATTTTAATTAAATTTGTACTTAAGTTTAAAGTGAAATTAAAGTTTTTAGGGTCAAAATTCAGAATTGTATCAGACCCTAAGAAGGGGGTTTAAATTTATCAAAAATTAGCTTTTTATTTTTTAGCATAGATTTTTGAGAACACCATTTTTTATTTGGCCATTTTAAGTATGGTAACTTGAAAAAAAAAATAGTAGGCTGGTTTGAATTATTAAGTGTAACCTAGGTTAAGTGAATATTGAAAAAATAAATAAGTGTATTAAATAATTTACCATGTTAATTTTATAGGGAATAAGTGTAGGTATATTTAGCTTTTACACAGTTAAATTTGTATTAAATAGGTAAACCTAACTTTTGTTTTTATTAATTAATACAGCTCTAAAAAGCCATCGTTAACTTATTGAATTAAAATGTGTGTTCTACGTCAATCAATCCTTGCTAAAATATTCAAACTGATGCTAAACACAGAATACTATATTTTTCATATGGAGAAATTTAGACAAATTTATAATCTGCTTCTTAGTGAATTTTCTATGGAAAAGTGAACTATTAGCATGACTCGCACGGTGAAACTTAAGCCCGGGACCACCTTAGAAGTTCCTAACGTGACCCCCTGAACACGTTTTGGGGGATCGCTAAAAACTTTATATATTTATATATATATGTGTGTGTGTGTGTGTGTGTGTGTGTGTGTGTGTGTGTGTGCTTGCACTCTAGCAGTCACAATTTTTGTCCGATTTACTTGAAATTTGGTAAGAACCTTCCCTTCTGCAATCGGTTGGGCAAGTTCGTTGGGCAAAACAATCGTACAGCTTTTTGGAGGATTTAAATTTTTTAAATTTTGAGTTTTTGGGCGCAAAAACGGTCAGAAATGCCCCAAATTTGACATTATTGCTTATTAAGTTATTGTACGTAAAATGCCAAATATTTTAAGCCCTCCCTCATCATTCTAGCACAAATATTTACCGAGTTATTAAAGAAAATGTTATTTGTGTTAACACAGTATGTTGTCTTATGGGGATTTTACATTGGAAAAGACTGTTTTTCGTATCTTGTAGTTTTATCACCGCCAATACCCTTATACCAACTTGTTATCCTGACTATACCTCCTCCTAACCTTATAAAAGTGGAAACTGGTTTAGGAGGGGAGGAGCCTTGTCACGAAGCCTTTGGTGTTTCTATCTGTTACCACCATTGGGCCTAAGTTAACTTTCAAAGCCCGTCTCTCGATCCTTGACAGATTATCCGATATCTTACATTTAAGGCTCATTTTAAAGACCATTTTAGGCCTCCTCTTAGTATAACCTGAATACACAAAAATAAGTCTTTAAACTGACATTAAACTGAAATGTTTGCAGGAACCCTCCTATGTGTTAGTATTTGTGAAATGCACATAAGTTAACTTGTTTGGAGAATAATGAATAATACTTTAAAATAGCGTAATTCATTTTGAAATATTTACTAGAGTTACTCATGCGAAGCTATTCAATTGAAATATCTTTTGAGTTTGCTGTAAGATAGTGAGTGCCTTGCTGCAAAGATATAGTTCACCTGGACTCCTAATAAGATACTTAAGTTTTTAGGTATTTAAGCGTAGTTTTAAGAGGGGCTGCTCTTAAGCAGGTAAAAAACTCCAAATATTTTGTGACAGGAGCCCACTCTTATCATATTTTTTAGTGTTTAAATATAATAATTAACTATAAAAAAAACTGTATTGCACGATTATTATATTCAATAAGCGTTAAGGCTTTAATCTTGAGAAAGCTGCCGCGACGCCGACGCGCCGGCGCCGGCAAAACAGAGCCACCCGCGTCGTGCGGGTATAGCCTATGCTAACGCCTTAGCACTTTCTCGTTCGACACATTTCCACACAAAGGCAACCAGCAAAAATCAAATCCCAGTGTGTTACGAATTTGGAAGCGATAAATTCAGAAATTACCCTATCATGTAGGGAGGAAACCAACTTTAGAAAAGAATATTTATAATGATAAGGTCCAAAAGAGAGTTACTCTTCTGTTGGTGAAAGAATTCGCACTTGCTGGACGACTTTATGGAAGAAAGAAGGAAGGTACAGCACTAGTCTATACTGGAGAAAGGCTGGCAACTACAATTATTGTGCGATATTTATACAGCCTTATTGTAAGTATATGCCAAAACCAGGCGATTTCTTTAGACATTTGAATAGTTTTACTCTAGTGAAGACAAGAGACATTAAAACATGTTTAGTCCAAGTACAAATATGTGTGTGTTAATGTGTTGAAAGCCATACAAAAGAAGATAAATAAAATAAAATTATATGAGTTATTTCAAAGAAATCATTCTGTCCTAACTTATTGATTAATTTGTTTTAGCGAATTTCCCCTATAGTGGAGAAGCTATTACCGTAGTCGGAATGGTAAGACCTAGGCCCGGGACCATGATAACTTTTCGTTTTGAGGTCCCCAGACCCCAAAAACACCATTCGTTCGAAACTGTATTTATATATATATATATATATGTGTGTGTGTGTGTGTGTGTGTGTGTGTGTGTGTGTGTGTGTGTGTGTGTGTGTCCGTGAGCACGATAACTCTCGTAAAAATTATCCGATTTTGATGAAATTTGGTTTAAACGTGTAAAGCAACATTTATGACTAAGTTCGAAAACCAGCCAGATCGCTCCATCCAAAGGGGTATTTTGGGGGGGTTTTGTACCCCAAAAATGGGTTTTTCGAATTTTGTACATATAATTTTGGAAATAGTCCAATTTTAGTTTTTTCCATTGGATTCAGCTTTAAAAAACACACAATTTGGTATTTTGATCATTTCTCTACGTCAATTGGTTACCGAGATATTGAAAGTGCTAAACACAGTACGTTGTCTAATGTTATTCTTATGGAGGAAAAGAAAAATTGTATATCTCGCTTATTTATGAACGTATACTGACGAAACTTGGTATTCGACTTCATCTGGTTGTGGACCATTGATATTTGCTCAAAAAAACAATTTTTTTCCAAAGGCTCCCGTAGCAGCAAACCTGCGTACTCAGCCCCATGTTATTCTTATGGAGAATAAGTAACGTGTTATCTCCCTTAATTATGAAAATAAATTAATGAAATTTGGTATGTGGCTTTACCTACATGAGTTATATTGATATTTGTATAAAACCCCATTTTTTGTGTTCCTTGCTTCAGCAAACCTGCATACTCAGCCGCCATGTTATTCTTATGGAGAATAATTAAAATGTCATAAATCGTTGGTTTATTGATGAAACTTGGTATGTGGCTTTATGTGGTATTAAGATACATATATATGCATTGGAAATTCGCTGAGTACGCAGGTTTGCTGCTATGGGGGTATTATTTATCAACAGATTAACCATTTACAACCTCCAGTACAGATGGCTAGATATAAAGTGCAGATAGATACATAGATATAGATATAGATAGAACGGAGCTGTTACTTTTCACATCCTGGATCTCACAATCATCGGAACTGATACTTTAAAGTCAGTGATCCAGTGGTTGTCACTGGTATTTAAAAATAACATGCATAAAGAGGGTCAATGTAGGAGAGCACAGTATGTCTGTATAACTGCACAAGTCAAAAAACACTAATGCATAAACTACGCAATTAAATGGAGAACTACAAGCCAAAATAATGTCGGAGTGCGTAACATCGGCCGTAAATAACGATCGCCCCGTATAACATATGCCGTAATTTACGCAGTGGCGGATTTAGGGGACGGCTATAGGGGCTGTAACCCAGGGCGATAAATTTACAGAAAATTAATAAGTCGTTTTCAAAAGCAATGTTGAAACGGGGAACATTTTGACGAAAAGGATGACGAAAACAGATTACAATGACCAAGTGCCGCCCTTTTAAAGGTAAAGGTAGTAATCAGAGACTAATGTATTACGCTTGCAGTCCCTCACACTGCAGTTCCTCAAAGCAGTCGTAATGCATTTGTCATTCCTCCGTACTAGCAACAAGACGATTACGCTACAGAGAAAGGGCGGCAAGTCACGAACTACATCAGGCACTGCGCCACTATGACTACATCCGGTACGTCCAACTCAAGGACTTCCAAGTTTACCCGAACATTCGCATAGCTTAAAATTATTTTTTTCACAATATAAATAATGACTAAGGCACACGGCTGAGAAATGTTGCAACAATCGAATTTGAGATGACAATAACGACATTTAGACTACAATGATATTGTCGATTCATTCTCAAACTCAAGGTAACAAAGAAAGTTATTTCAGCCGTCTTGCACTTACCATCAAAGGCTACCACACATAATCGTTCATTCTGGAGGATATTTTTTAAACAAAACATCTGACCAAAGACAAATAAAGACTAACATAATTTGCGAAGATAGGATTGTATTGGCTGTTGCAAGGCCACACTAAATAAACCTTGGTTGTTGCCATGGGAGCATAGTTGACAAAGGGTCAAAATGGTGGGCAGCATTTAGGCTGGAGTTTTTTACTCCGCGAGACCTCTATATATATATTTTGGGAGGGACAGTGTCAACATCTCCCATTTCATTAAATGAAAAACTGTGATATTTGAAGTCTTTAAATTAATATCTTGTCACATTTTAGAAGAATCATGATGTTAAACTTAACTTTATAATCTTAAGACATATATTGTATGTGTAATTTATTATTTATCTCGAAGCAAAGTTATGATTTAAATTAAATGAAAAAACTCTTTTAATATGGCTTTGGGAATAGTGTTTAAAACAAGCCGCCTTGTATATCGAATGACACCGTCCAACCAACAAGTTGACACCACAACAGGACAAAATACCAAATATGACGGCACGCTTTTTGAGGGTTATTTGTCAGAGAGTAGTGACTCCTGTAGGTATTATATTTTAATTCACAGGATCTACATCATGGAGGTGAAACTAGAAGAAGTGTTTGAAAATGTGTAGTTTTATGAAGATTAGGCCTACATCAATTAATTTTATATTTTGATCGTCTAAAACATATAAACAATTCTTTGTATAAAAGTATAAATTACAAAATGACTGAAAAACTGTATTTAAAAGCGCCAATTCAGGATTAACAATGAATACAGAGTCTTATGGGCCAGAGTCTGTCAGTATTTGAAACTTGCCTTGCTAGTTTTGCGCTCGGCCCCGAGGCAGTGTGCGCTGTCACTCAACCCAGCCCACCCAACCTCACCCAGCCACTCATTGCCCCCAACCGCCGCTACAGCCAACCCCGCCCTACTACAAGAGCGAAGGGACCTAGGCCACGGCAACACCTCGTGTTTTCGGTACCGATCTGCAGTGCTAGAGGTGCTTCACAGTGGCAGGGCGCAAAACTACGGATTTCAAGCACGCCAACTTCGAATAAGCTACAGAATTTTTAACACGGGACCTGTTCTTCTTAAAAGACTCTGTATTCATTGGGATTAAATAGTCAGAATTTTGAGGCTAATGGTCCGAATTACGAATTTTAAGACTACAGTGTAATCATATAGGTTACTAGCTGCTGTGCCCGTGCTTTGCAACAGGGTGAAAATTCAGAGCTGAAAAATTGTAAACAAAACAATGACAGTCTGTAGTTAGATATACTTCTTATAACAGATGTTTATTTAAATTAATTGAAGTACCTGGGGGCCGAGCTTTGCTCGGGGAAGGCCAGTCAGATTGTTCAGATGACTGGGAGTAATATTTTACCACATACCACATACCTCATTTGCCTCTTTTCTGAATTTGTAATGTCACTCGAGTTGTTAATTATTTATAGCTCAATAACCCTTTGCTTTATTTAGGATATGACCACCCTACATGTGCAATATTCCCTCACAGTTTTAGTCACTGCTCTCAGAAAACCACATTTTAACAATTGTAAACAACAGGAGTATTACTTTGACAGTTCCCTGTTTGATTATGAACAGCTGATTCAATTCTTTTGTTTTGATTTTAAACTCCATAAGTCTAATGTTAATTTTTTAACTTTTCATTTTCGTTTTTTTTACATTATTTGATTTTTTTGGGGAATAAGACCTGTTTAGAACTTATTTTTATCCCAGAAAACAAAAATGTTTGTAGTTATTTCCAACATTTAAAGGAAATCGTTGGTGTCGTTTTTGAGAACAGAGTTACAGGCAAGCAAGCAAACCTTACTCATATTAGAGTATAGGATTAGTAAAACAAACGTGACATAAACCAAATAAAACTCTCCTCTATATGAATAACATGGGAACTTGGAAGTTCCGTGGAGCAGAGCCGTGAGGACATTTCTAAACGACGATAGGCCTATGACTCTCCTCGGTACATAGACTACATTTGTGCAAAATTTCAGCAGAATTGATCAAGTGGTTTTGGCGTGATGGAACAATAGACAGACAGACAGACACCACCTCATTTGTATAATAGTAGTGATTTATTATAATCTTCAGAAGTCAATGCGTTGGTGTAAAAATTAATGTTTTGATGAAGTATAAGAAGGGATTTTTAGGCTTTTGTTGAAGGATTTTCTTGTTATTAAAAATTACACTGCTTCACTGCTTTTAACACCAATATTTGTCTCTAGGGCTGATATTCATTGAGTAGGCTGTATTGAATATTAAACTGTGTTAATGTAAATCAAGTCAATTATCATTTTTTACTGGTTTTTCCAACTAGGAATTAACATAAATTTCTTAAACTTATTCATTCAGTTAATTCGTAACTTCTTTAGATACTGTCACAAAATAACCAAACAAGATATATAACATGTGGGTAAACCTGGGCGGCGAAAAGGACAAAGGGGGCATAGGCGTGCGCACGGTGGGTGCCGTGGGTGCCGTGGCACCCACGGTAGCCATAACGAGAGCTTGAGGGGGGCGCCAAAATTGATGATGAAATAAATGTTTAGATTAAGGTATTTTCAAAAAATAAGTTTAATGTAAGAAATAAGTACAAAATAATATGTACGTATTTGCTTAAATAGTAAGTAATACTGGGACTGTGGGAGTATTATTGTAACACTGTTAGGTAGTATTTACAATTGCAAATTCAATTCATATCAACGTCCAAAATAAGAACTGTCATCTTACCTTTCCCATGACGATCGACAGATTTCTTGGAAACCTCGTTGGAAACTGTGTGCCGGATGTAAGTACAATACCAATACCAATACCCCTTCGCCGTCCTTTTATTAAGTAAAAGTAAATGGCATATTGGTTTAAATTTGGAGTATATATAGATATAGTACTTTAATATCGCTGTTCATTTTAACTTTACTTGTCACTTTGAGCGCAATGGGAAAATTAAAACAATATACAAATATTAATATAAATAATAATTTCATCGCTATCATCAGTTAGATTATCAATTCTGTGATGATATCTTCTTGAATTTTTTTAAGTGCTTGGTACCATATTTCAGTTGATTGCTAATTGTTATATTGTTTTAAAAACCTTTAAGATACACTCTTTTACCGAGAAATCGGAGTGACATGCATCCGCCAGGCCTGAGCGTAATTTAGTTTTTTTTAGAATATAATACAAAACCTGTAACATTATAATATTTTGTAAACTAAATATACCAGTGCAGATTTAATATTGCATCGAATAAGATTAGCACTTAGGTATTTATGTCAAGGAGCAGTAAACTATTAGATTACCTACAATAATTGACATATTCTATTATTTAGCAGATAAATAGGTTCTTAGAGCAGCTAGATCGGGGGGGGCGCATTTGTGGATTCCGGCACCCACGCTGACTGGACTCTGCGCACGCCTATGAAAGGGGGGGGAGGGCGGCAGATTTACTAATAGTCCTTAGGCGGCAATTGCTTAAATCCGCCACTGAATTTACAATCGCATGCACCACGAAATATCGACCGTAATATATGACCGGACCATGGACCATAAACGTAGTAGATGACTGAACCATTTATGATAATTGCTGTAGTTGATGATCGCAACGTGTGCCTTCGGCCATGAATGACGATCGCATCGCACTTTATGAAAAAATGACAATCACGCCACCATCCGTTGAAACAAACCACCGGACCACGTGATATCAGCCATAAACGACGACCGTATCGTGTAATCTTGGCTGTTAAAACCGATCGCACCACAGATTACCATTTCGAGGATATAATCCCGTCCCAAAATAATCCCGAGGTAAAATAAATCCCGTGCGAAAACGGGATTATTTTTTCCAGAAAATTCTCCGAAATTTGGAATCCGTCCATCCCTAATCACGAGCTAAGGAAAAACTAACGTGTCAAACTGAGAATGAAGCAGGTGTGGCGACGAGAAAGGGTGCGCGGATCAAAAATTTCCTCTACTCAATTGATCATCGCACTTCCAAGTTTATTGAAAAATATGTGAGCCCCTTCGGCGCCCCTCGGCTGCAGCCTATATAGTCAGTCTCATGGTTAATCAGACCTTCTGTTCAGGGCTCCTGTACCGTGTTGTGCTCGTTGTGCTGCGCTGTGTTGTGCCGTGCCGTGTCATGCTGTCATTGTGGGTTCCCTGCTTTAAGTGGTCCATATATATATATATATATATATATATATATATATATATATATATATATGTCTTAAGGGTAACGGTCCTATGTTAGGATTGGGAGGGGGAATCCGTAAGGAACCCCTATGTCTACCGAACCGGATGTTGGAAGCGCCACCAAGATCGAACTGTGTGGCATCACCTAGCTGAAGCCTCTCATACTGTAAATATGGGCCTGAGACTCTATATTCTACATTAAACGTGAATATAAATCGACTTGTAAGGCCACATTCCCAACATCTGCCCGTGTACAGTCCTTGAAGTTTATGATAGTCCTATTCAGGAGCCTCTAACTTCACTTTCAACATCCAAATTTGACAAAACTAATTCAGTAAAATAGTCAAGATCAATAGTTTTTATTAGGAAAATTTGGTGGTTTCAATCTCACCATAAGGCTAAGATGATTTATAGTTTTCTTCACCACCTCTACGAAATACTTTGATTCGGCCATCAAGGGTCCCAAGTCTTTCCTTATATCCTCGAACTTGATCTCGATCTTACCTCTATCTCTATAGATATCCAAATTATCAGCCCAGAGAAGAGGTTCCCCAAAAATCTCCAGACTTTCAAACAAAGTAAAACTGTGGGATTTGCAAGCTAGAATTTCAACATAATACCTACATGAGGCCACTCCAAGATGTTATTCCGAACAAAGATTTCCATTCAACCGAGAAGAATTTTACTTTAGATGATTTTTGACAATTTTATCAAACTTAAACGGAAATAATTTAACCGATTTATATATAATAGTTTTGATGAAACTTATTAGACTGAAGCAAATCACGTAATTTGTCCTCTGAAAATATTGTTCTAACTAAAAACATTGTTATCAAATTTAAGAACTGGTTAAGCCAAGAGGCACAATTAGCGCCCCTGCAGGCACTATAGGGTACTTGGAGAGTATACTAATTAGCGCCCCTGCAGGCACTATAGGGTACTTGGAGAGTATACTAGCGCTTGACGGCGGGGGTCTGTACTACGTGTTGCAATATAATATTGTTAACATTAAGTATTGCAATATAAAGTGAAATTTCGAGTACAAAATGACGGTAGACACACCTCAGCTTCCTCAAATTATCCGATTTACGATTTAATAAAACTTTAATTCGGCTAGCAGCTCTACTGTTCGTTGTAGTGACTTAAAACGCCACCAAGCAGCAGCTTCTATCAAGTCACGAAGCTAGCGCTCCACGGGCCAGTGGCGCAGCGAGCTACTACAACGGACAACGTGGTTAGTTGGGCCATTGAATACTAATGGTTGGGCAGGTGACCCGTGCAGTGCGAGGCAAGACATAAAACCAACTTGTTAAATACACTTGCAATGGATCGGCCAGACCGGAAACCATGATTGGCATCTAATATATGATTTTTTCAAAATTTTCCATCAGCTGCACATATACAACCAGTTATTATATTTAGAAGGACGTTAGAATCGATATTGGTCTATAACAAGAAACATCAGAATAATCACCCTTCTTGAACACTGGTTTCACCCTTGTTACCTTTAAACCATCAGGAGGAAATACACCACTTATCACTATCAGGGAAGAATTAATTATGGTGGCTTAGTGGTTTTATTATGAATTTCCTAACTTCCTTAATTACAGTACTGTAATAGGAATTTAATCAAAACCAGATGAAAGTTGATTTTTAAAAGATGTTATTATAGAGTTAACCTCATTCTCTTCAACTTGTGTAAAGCGGAATGCATGTTCAGTATAAGAGATGTCCTGGAAATAATTTGTGCTCGGACAATTTATATGAGGCACCACAAAAGTATCAACAGCTGTCACAAAATAATTATTAAAAATATCTGAAACTTCTTGTTGGTTGGTGATTTGAGATCCATGAGAGTTTAATGAATAACTTCTACCACAGTGTAACTCTTTCCCTACCTCTTTATTTACCATTTGCCATGTTGTTCTCACAACATTACTAGACATACACACTTTAGAATCATAATACTCATGCTTTAAAGTTTCAACAGATTTTCTTAATATATTTTATTTTCCTTTATAACCGATTTAAATTTACAATTTTTTGTTTCTCTGAAAGCCTGGCTTGGATCTAATATTTCTCTTCTTTTACATTTAATGTCATTGGTAATCCACACATTGTTCTTATCTCTATAATTATTACCTTAGGAAAACATATACAGTATTAAATTAGTGGACAAATATGTTATACTACTAAAAGTGTCATACTTAACATCTACAGTTGCTTGGAATACATCAATCTATGATTCAGAACACAAGTATTTTATAAACAAATCAATATCTACAGTGATGTAATATAATAATATTAATGTAAGATCATTCATTAGTAGAGGCGGTGTCTGTCGCTTGGAGTCCACGGATCGGCGTTGCTTACACTGCAACCAACTGGCACACAGGTTGGCAAATCAAATCAAAATGTTTAATGACGTAAAAACACATACATGCATGGACATCGTCAGATTCATTTTCAATAGATTAAATAATTGCTTAATAACAATAACATATTACTAAAATACTAAACTCAAATCCGTAAGCAATTTGCTTTCGTGCTGTCTACAAAATAAAAGGCTAAGTACAAGCACACAACAAGCCATGCAATAAATAAATGTCAAACAACTTTGCTTAAACTATTTCACATTTATTTCAAGGCAACAGCACTTGGCTGGTTCGACTAGAGTCGCCACCTCTGATCTGGCCGGTTAGTTAACCAATTATTTATTAACATATTTTAGCATTGCGTGGCATATCTCTGTTCCTGTTTTATTTTTCTATGATTAAATTTACTAAATTACCAATCTCCTTGCCGGTATTGCTAACTAGAGGTCTCGCCTTGAGATAAAAAAGTGAAGCCTCACTGGAGGATATATCACTATGGTGGAAGTGTACTTGGAGGGAACTAAACATCTGGCCGAAGACTAATTAATACAGCTTTTGAAAAGAGGATTTGATTGGTTAGTCCATTTATTTAATGAATGCTCAAGGGGGGGGTGTAGAGGACATGGAGGGGAGAGTTTTTTTTCTGTGCAGGAATGTGTTGGGGGTGGTTAGAGAATAAAAATAGTAAAAGTCCCCGCCCCTAGCCTAGCTGCTTTAGTGGTGGGAGGGGGGGGAAATAACCTCTTTTTGGTTTTTTACTTCTACACTTAAAACCGTGCATCGTACGGAATAAACTGTTCTTATACAAAATAAAGAAAATAAATTCTCTACAAAAATGGTTATATTCATTTCATTTGTATATGTCTTAGTTTCCAAGATATTTTTTAATAAATATAAACAAACTTTTATAAATTGATTTTTGCTCGGGTTTTTAGTCAAATAAGTTAATATGTCACACGAGAGAATGACACAAATACAGGATTTGGTAGAACTCATCAAAAGGAGCAAAAAATCCTAAAAACTTTTTTGTAAATTGCTTACGGTAGTTTTCCGCTGTCTGTCTATAAGTGATTTTAAGTCAATGCAACATATATTAGGAACCACTTGAGTTACGGCCTTGAAACTTGACATGTGTATTATACTAGTTTAGGGCATATTAGGTATTAAATTTGGCGTTTCTATCTTTAACCGTTTCAAAATGGCAGCCATTTTAATGATTTAAAGCTTAATGTTGAAAAAGGCAAATTATTGAGTATTTGCATGCAGTTCAAATGGTGTGAATGGAGGGGTGACCGAAGTTGTAGTTTTTAACATTTCAATTAATAACTCAACATTTGAAACACACCGTCACCAAATTGAACTATTAACGTGTGTGGCTCTCCACCAACCACAATTAAAGGGATCTCTATATTATTTTGTTTGTAACAATATTTGTATATCGTCTAATAAAAATTAAATAATGACAGCAATAAAGACAGTGAGAATATTTTATCTGATAAAATATTTGACGCTTGCTATCCACGGAGCTTTTTATTATCTCCTAAAAGAGGCAATAAATACATTGTTTAGTTACTATCAAATTTGACATCTCGCTAATGAACATATAGTAAACCTCATCCGGTTTGAAGTCTATTGATAGCATTCGAAACCCACTGTTTTGGTCCTTGTGCCAGTAAACCTCGCACTCAGCCCTAATAATGTTATTCTTACCATAGAATAAAAAACAAAAATAGAAGTTGAACGTCAGCTAGTTGTTTGTCTCCATTTGTCATGCGAGATATGCAAAGGACTCCTATTGGATGTGTTTTTACTGGTTAACAAATCATAGTAGGCATACGAAAATCATTAACAGATCCCCATAAGGTTCATCTTCTATTTTAGTTTTGTATCCTATGTTATTTTGGATAAAAATTAACATTTTATATAGCTTATCCTATACATTTAAAAATTTAAAAAAGAAAGGTGGTGTCTGTATGTTTGTCTGTCGACTTGTATGTTCCGTTTTAACGTAAAAACTACTGAACCAATCAAGCTGAAAATTTGCATGTAGGTAAGTTAGATGATTTATCTGGGCTACATATAGGCCTATTCCCATCTTGGCAATCCCTTAAGGCGGAATTTCTTAGCTGCCGATTTCAGTTGCGTATTTTTGAATCACACAGGATGTTGAGTGCACCTGCGTTTTTTCAGCACGAGCGTTTTCCTAAACTGCAATATTCAAGTGCGAAGTGTGCCAGTGATTCACTAGCCTATAGGGACTTGACGGTCATAGTCGCCATGCCTGTGTTAACTAAGTTTAAAAGAAGACAAATTGATTTATTTATTCAACGGACATACCGTTTCAATCATAGATAACAATTAACAGTGTTGCAATAACATTTCAACATTAAAAAAATTGTGCTGTTTTGTTGTTTTTACTCATCGAAGACTAGACGAGGAAACAGATTTTGTTAGGCCTACCGAACATAAATTTTTACCAATAAAAAATAGGAAAGGTGTGACACTAATATCCCTGCATAATCACAAACAAATAAATTGATATTCCTCTAAATAACATTTTTATCTAACATTCCCCCTCTATTCAATTTCATAGCATCTCTCTTTTCAAGGCATTCTTGAAATCTGGGGCAGAGCCAGAATATTTCACATTTTTCTTTTTAGATCATGTATCTTTAGTTATAAATAAAAGGGGTGGTTATAATTTCATTCAGACAATTATAATGGTACCTTTCATAGCATTGTGTGATTTTGAACAAATTAATGACAAAAATGCCTATTTTTACTCTCATACCAGAGTTACATTTTCAATTATACACTGAAAAGTTTTGTGAAAACAAATTGTCCTGCACTAGTAATATATTGAGGTTATGCCGTGGCCGGCCTGTCCAACGAGGTTAATATATCTAGAGCTCTCGTCTGGAGTAAAAAAATTAAGCCTACATATGCTGACCACCATTTTCCCCTCTGTCCCCTCTGCTCTCATGGTAACCAATCAAATCCTCTCTTCACTAGTTATATGTTCGCCAGCTGAAAAACAACTTGTGAGAGAGGATTTTACTGGTTAGTTGAGTAAAACGGCGGTTACCAAGTAGGTATCACTTTTTACCCCAGACGAGTGTGGCATTGACCACGATATTCAATCAGTCAACAATGTGCAAAATAACGGCAAACAGACATGCTATTGACCAAGTGGAACACGTTGTAGGCGAGTGCTCTTGGTATATTAACCCATTGGCTTACCTGAAATTTGCCACCTGACAAACCGTTCAGTTTCCTAAGAAAAATTACATAAATGTAGACCTTTACTAAAACTGTCACTATAGCAACAATTATTGCTCAATTTACTTAATTTTTGCACTAATCTTTAGAGAAATAAATTATCTACAAGAAGAAGATACTTTTGACAGCATTTATGTATGGTAAATATTATATATATATCATATATATATATATATAGTTTATAAAAAACATAAATTTTAAAAGGAGTTACATGTAAATAACAACAAAAAAATGTTTCAGCCCAACAACTATTATGTACTTGTGGGTTATTTATTTTTTTACGTGAAAATAAAAAATGTTAGTGATACATTTATATTTGACCTAGATATAACACATTTTCCAAAATCATATTTTTCCTAAATTTGACTAAGTTTCCCCAAGGATGGGCATATGAATAAAAAATACATTCAAACAAAAAATGAAAACAAGTTAAAACAACAAATAAACAAAAAAGAAAAAATTTTATAATATTTTTATTTTATTTTTTATTATTATTTTTTTTTTATAAAAAGTGCTATCCCGAGTATACTCGGGGTTGCACGTCCGGGCTACTTTCGGCGGCCACGAGTATACTCGGGGTTGTGAGCCAATGGGTTAACCTCATCGGGCCAGCCTGAGTGTTTGAAATAACTTACTCGCGTTTCTTTCGTCTTTTAAAAGTAATACTGTAAATAATTACTAAAAACAATAGTTAGTTTTATAACAAATAAGTCGGGTAGATTTTTAAATTTACGAAATAAAATTAAAGTTTGGTCTTTTCTAGCCACTTGCTAAATATTGTTTCTGTTTTTTCCTACTACTAATTTTGTTTGGTTCCCATTGTTCTACGCTTGTCATTGTTTGTTTGGCAATAGTGGGATACCTTGTTTTGTAGGTATATGCTCTATGCACTGTCACTAAATGTTTCTGTGTTAAACACTAAACTCTCACGATCGCTCAAAATAATATTCGCGACAGACCAAATTATTCTAAAATAAAACAAAACTCACTAAGCGGTCAATGAATTGCACTGGGGGATCACTACTGACACGTAGTGAACTTGCCCGAAAAGATAGTAAGTCGCAAGTCAGTTGGATAATAAGTCTTCGGCGGGTGACTGTGTGTATGCACTCCCTCATCGAGCCGAAATACTGTGTACAATAAATTAGTCACAGCGCTTGTTCAGTGTACTGTAGGATTGAAATATCTGACTCAAAAGCAATAGCTGTAATCGTTTGTAAGCACATCATATGACATTTTACATGAAAAGTAAGAACGCCAAGCAGTTAAAACGCTTCTTACATGATTTTTCTTGCTATACGTAAACCCCGGGCCGGCGCGTTCTTGGACGAGTGCACCACTGATAGGTACTCGGAAACTCGAGTATTGAGCATCCCTAACAATGAATGATGCAGGGGGTAAATCATTTTCAAAGTTCTATCCAACAAAACAGTTTTATTTAGACACACCCACAATAATTCCTCTTATTCTTGGAGTATGGTAGATCTACTGTACATCAGAGCAACCACTCTACTTAAGTAACCGTTAAATATCAAATTAATGAAAACTAAAGATTAATATGTCTGTGCACATGGTAACGAGTACAGTTAGACAAGCACTTAACATAATCATGAACAAAATTAAAAATGAAGCAATAACACTCTTGGCAATTTAGCCGTTGTCAAGGGCTAAATCGAATTAAAATATTGCAGTAAAAACATGTTAATATTTTAAATGAAAAAGAATTGTTCAAAACTTAGTTATGAATATATATATATATATATATATATTTATTTTGTATTTTGTTGGCTGTGACATGTCATAAAATTACTTATTTTAAAAATATATCCATCAATTCACACACCTTTATACATAAGTGTAAAATCAGTCTTTTTAATAACAAAGATATTGTTTACAATAATAATCGTAATTTAGTATTACTTATAAGACTTTCGATAGAGACAAATTTTGGAGATTACAATTATTGTAAGGCACAACAAAGTCTCCCCCAACTTGCAAAGTCTTTATTTGATGCTTTAAAACTTATGTGACTGGTGTAAAATGTTTTATACCACTGTTTAGTATTCTGCGTTTGTAACTTCAGTTAAATAAATTTTAAGATAATTATCATTAAAGCACGAGAGGGTTACGATAAGATTATGGCGGAACCCCACTAAATGTAAGAATTACAGGCACATGTGGTGTGGTAAACAATAAAAGGACAGAACGCCCATGTGTATTTTAGAAGAATATTTTGATTTTTTTAATATTAAAATTATAAGCAAAATGTTACTCAAACCTATTTGAAATGAATATTATATTTATTGTAGTCTATTTTTCACTTATGGCTGCAATTTTGCTCAGTCTAAAGAGCAAGCTTACCTGATATGTTTAAACCATAGACAACCAATCTGACTGTGAAAAAGCAGATTAAAACTCTGAGAATGCAAGTTTAGAATGTAGTGTTAGTGATGTTATAATTAGAGGCGGATCAGAAGATGATGGCCACATATACATCCAGAAATAATAAAAACAAAGTGAAATCATTGTGAAAAAACCCCTCTATGGTCGAACAAACTTAATTACTTAATTAGTGATGAATTTAATCTTAAATTTAAGCTTAAATGCAACAAATTGTGGGTCAAAAACTTGTAAGCGTTTTTAATTATCAGTTAAGAGACTGAGTAAACAGAAATCGAGCTCTAAAAATATAAAGTGGATTAGTGCGAATGCTGCAGTATTAAACTATTAATAACTAATAAAACCATAAAATAAATGCAAAAATACCAATAAATATCCCTAGTTTTTGTTTGAATTAATTTAATATCTTAAAAATTAGCTCAAATCTAAAATGGAATGTTAGTTTTGCTCGAATTACCCTGTATTCCTAATACGCAAAAATGTTACAAATGAAAGGGGATCACATAATTTTCGTTAAATAATTATCAAGGAAGGAAAAACTATCTATATGGAAAAAGTTAATGCACTGACTTAACACAATACAAAACATACATTCTTACACTGTTTAAAATTAATAAGGATAGATGTACACAAATATAACAATTTATTCAAGCAGGAATGTTAGTAGGAAGTATGAAAAATCGTAGGTTACAAGTAACAAGTAGTAGTATAACAAGTGTTATAAGAAAATAAAATATAAATACGATAAGCACAGATTGATTAGTGCCGCTGAAAAATCTCGTAACAGGAACTCAATAGTTGACTTTGTTTAAAAAGTGCCATTCCCGATGCTAAATATTATGCTTTTATGAATAAATAAATATACATTTTTTAGAATATAATAACTACAAATTTCTCATGAATATATTTCTTTTTGATATATTTTTGTTTTGTTTTAACGTTTTAACTGGAAGAGTACACAAATTATCTGTTTAATCTTATAAAGCTTAGTGCCTGATTGATAGACAGTAGAAATTTGATTGATTACAGAGCAATTGCTTTCTGTTAGTTAAGAACTAAAAAAGTTAAGTCATGGAAATAGAATGAAAATTCAGGGGGTTGAAAAAAGTACAGTTTCACCTTAAACGACATTCTCCTCGCCCTTTGCCCATTTCTTACATCTATTATTTTTTGTCACATAACTTCTATTGTTGCCATGTATAAAAATAACTTATATCTATGTAATGACACATTTATAAATGGCAGTCGTAGAAATCATTTTGCCTTATTTTAATTGTTATAAAACATCACAGCTGTTAGTGAATTGTTATTTAAACACAAACACCAGAGAAGGGATTTACATAACGGCTTTGAGACAGGAACACAAGTTTTAAGATACAATCACTGACTAAATCTTTTCAGAATCCCTCCCTCCATAAATAAAATCTCTGAAATAATAACGTAACAATAGAACAACATAAAGTACAACAAACACAGATTAACAAGTAACTATACCGTAAATACTAAAACCGGCTGACTCCTTAAGGCCAGACTTTGTTGAAAAGATCCATGAAGGAATCGTAGATCATGAAAGTGATGGCAACATCGAGACAAACTCTCGACAGCCGAGGAACAGTTCCTTTGTAGAACCTGCAAAATGACATCAACCTTAGGATAATCTGACACTGAAATGTGCAACTCATGCCACCTGGTATTAAGACTCAGGTCGAAGAGAGACGCGAATGCCTTAACCACTCAAATTACAGTGAACGGGTGAGGCGAATTTGCCCATTATTACAAGAGAAAAGTGGTTCTGCCCACTATTCCCCCCCTGGTAGTCTACGATTATAAACACAAAAGTTTCATTGATTCACCCACTCCCCAAGAAGGCAACAAGTTCAAATTTAACACGGATAAATCGTATCGACTCAGGGAGGAAACGATGAGCAAGAGTAATTTCTTAAATCACCGCCAGAAATCGCGAACAAACCGAGCATAAATGAAATGACTGGGTTTCTATGAATTAAGTGACAAATGACCGACCGGAATACTCATATTTAGATAGATAATCTAACCAAACCTGACTTTAGGGGTAAAAGGCAAAAGGAAATATATTCTGCTGGTTGGTTGGTGGGTTGGACATGTGTACTTACTACGTTAAGTATCAATGAGTTGGGTGAGATTTATACAACTATGAACTCTTGTATATCGGTTTGTTTGTTTGGCCTTTGGCAAACCTTATGTGGGATGACCAAACAAACGTAAACCAACATACGAGACCTGACTGTCATATAAACCTTACCTAACCCATGCTACTCAACAAAATAAGCACCCATGCCAATTCCTGCCCACCAACTAACCATGCCTGTAAATTGTTTTAAAACACCAAAATAACTAAATCAACAAAGTAACCATTACAAATTATTTTCAAACATAAAAAAGTAATTGAAGATAATTAGCTTACTCCAGAAGCACACAATCGAGAACCTGACATTTTGTCCACTGGGATACTACAACCACAGCATGCCGTGCTTGCTAAGAGTTATAAGTCGAGAAGCAATGAACAACTGAGCAGCATATTTTGACAATGATCCAGGAAACTAATCTCGTAGCATCTTTTCTCCCATGCCGTGAGGATTCAAATTCACTCATGGAATACTTTAGTTTGGTATATTTTCTATTTTTTACCTCAAATGTTGCAAGCTTATAAAACTACAAACTACAATATATTTTCACTTATACTGTACCCACACGAGATGGAATCAAAAAACCAATAATATTTTTAAAATCTTGTATAGTTATGAAATTTATAAAAGGAATTCAAATCATAGTGTGAAGAATCACTGCATTAAATTTGATATATTATTACCATCGGCCATCAGCTATTAACTGAGATCAGTGAATCTGCAATCACATACTGATCAACCACATGTAAAGCCCATACAATTCATTATACAAAAATATATCAGCCCCGAGAGGGTATTTATTAAGTTAAGATTTGTGCATGTTTGTTTTTGATTTTGTCAACAAAATCTAACTTCTGTGTTAGTTTCATTTTTGGCAACAATATGAAAAAGCATGGAACGTTTGCTGACAATTCGAGCCACACTAAAATAAAATTGCCCTAACAACAATACAAAGTACAGGAATCCTGAGCAGAAGCAGTACTTACGCTCTAGGGCCTTCGTTTTTCCATATCTTGACGAAGCAATCCCAAGTACCACTGTACTTGGCTGCTTCGAGACCCTGCATCCTTGTTTTGACAACATCGATCGGTGTGTTTCCAAAGACTGAAGCTGCCCCTGCGAATGCTCCGAAAGCCCCGACAATCATCTTCGGCACGGGTTTGGTCGGGTCTCCTCCTCTATACTTGTCCTTGCATGTCTCCATCACAAAGAACCTGATAGCTTGGTTGCTGCCTTGCTTCATAATGGTGGCTGTGAGACCTTGGTAAACTCCCCGAAACCCTGCCAGAATCATAGAGCAATATAAAACATGCGACATAATATATTCAGTGATGGTGGGGCCCGTAGGATGTAGTCGTTTGGGGGTTGAATATTCATTGTAATAACAACTCCTGGAGAGGTTCATTAAAACTGGCAATCTGAATAGTTTCAATAAAAGCTAAATAAAACCGCGATAGTTATAAAGACTAAAGACTTACAGTATTCATACATTGCTGACTAGCAAGCTAACGTCGTGGCAACAATTAACTAGCTGCTTGCTGTTTGTTCCTAAGACACTAGTTTCCTAGCCGCTAATAATAGCATCGTGTAAACAGCCCTTTAGACCATGACAAATTATAGTTAGAATGAAATATCTCCATTATAAGCAAACTATGAGATAAAAAATAGTCACTAAAACAAATTTAAATACCCCCGTCACAGCAAGCCTGCGTACTCCAATGCATTAATATGTGTCTCACTACTACATAAAACCACTTACCAAGTTTCACAACAATACATTCATAAATAAGTTATGTATAACATTTGATTTATTCTCTATAAGAATAACACTAGGGCATAGTATGAAGGTTTGCTGTTTAGGAGAAATAAACTAAAAATTTGTTTGCGCAAATATTAATAGACCACAACTAGGTGAATCCACAAACCAAGTTTCATCACTATAAATTCATAAATAATCGAAATATAACATTTTATTTATTCACCATAAGAATAACATTGGCCAACATCTCGTACGATGGCCTGCTCCGACTCCAAACGCCATTTGGCGTGTCTCTGGTTGGATACGCTGACGACGTATCAGCGGTAATAACTGCCAGGAATGCTGAGCTAGCTCAGATAAAATTGCAGATAGTTACGGAGATCGTCATGCTCACCAAGCGGAGAAACCCCACCATCGTCCGACGGTGGGTTCCGAGGTGGTCCAGACCAAAAGGGCGGCAAAGTACCTGGGGGTTACGCTTGACAGTCGGCTGTCCTTCTGGGAGCATATCCATTTGGCATGTGACAAGGCCTAAGCTCTGGTGTCAAGGGTGATGGCCAATATCGGCGGTCCGTCGACTTGCAAGAGACGACTTCTGATGGGGTCGGCTCAGTCTGTTCTGCTCTATGGTGCTGAAATCTGGGCTGGTGCCCTTAGAATAAAAAAGTACAGGCAGCGTTTTCTGTCTGTTCAGACGCCAGGGTGCGCTTCGGATAGCCCGAAGCTATAGGACCGTTTCCGAATCTGCGGTTCTCATTGTGGCCGGAGTGATCCCCACTGACTTGTTAGTTCAAGAACGTAGGGATATCTTTGTTCTCAGCATGGACTTAGGTCGCCAGGAAGCTGTGTCACGAGCCCGCGCCAACACCATGCGGAAGTGGCGGCAGCGTTGGAAGAGTCGGACACCGGTTGTTGGACGTTCAGGCTGGTCCGGGATCTTGGGCCATGGGTCCGGCGAAATCACGATGAGTTGTTATTTTTTCTGTGTCAGCTTCTGACAGGCCACGGCTATTTTCGAAGCTACCTGAACAGAATGGGAAGAGTCGGGACACCTACCTGTCGGTACTGCCTCGAGGAAAGTGATGATGTATGTCACACTTTCTTCGTCTGCAGCTGTTTTGAGGTAGCAAGTCAGACGCTGACTTTCACGATCGGATACCCTAATCCGGAAACCATCGTGGGAGCCATGCTTGAGTCCGAGGAAAAATTGCGAGCGGTTGCGGCGTACTCCGAGAAGGTGCTCCGCGCCAAAAACAGGGAAGGGTGTCTCGACCCATAACAAGTTGTGGAATTAGCCAGCTCACTCAGGCGAAGCAATACTTAAATAAGCAGTGCCACCTGGGGTTATGTGGGTCAGCAGGGGTTTTAGTGGGTAACTCTCCATTGAGATTACTGGAGGGAGTACCACACTGTTCCTTTTGGTTCGCGCATAAAGCGTTTCCCCTACGTAAAAAAAAAACATTGGCCAACATACTGTGTTTAGCATTTTGAATATCTCCGCAACGGTTGATAGTAGAACAACAATTTTACCAAAATGATTTGATAAAAACGTGTTTTGGATTTTCTCCGCAACGACTTAATTTGTCTAAACGACTAAATTATTTGTAAGTTCTATAAAATGGTAAAAACCAAATTGAGTGTTTTTTTTAATTGTTGAGTAAAAATTCAAATAACATATTTTTAGAAAATTTTAAACCCCCATTCCATGTTCCGATCTTTCTCGTTTTCGAACTTAGTCATGAATGTCACTTTACACATTTGAGCCAAATTTCATCGAAATCAGAAGTTTTTTACAAAGTTATCGCGTTCACGGACACATATATAGATAAATATATATTATACTTAGGAAATAAATAACTGAGTACCCTTTTTCTAGATATGTATATATATAAATATATTTAACACATTCAATGCTGACAAACATGTTTAAACATGAAAATCACATAAGTTTCAATGTTAATTAGAGGGCGGGAATTATCGTCCTCCGCATCCAACGTGTTAATAATTATGCTGGATTAGGACTGCTAATAATATTAATATTTTTTTTTTAAACACCATTTTTGAAGATCTTTTAATATTTTATTATTTTTTGACTGACATGTTTTGGCAATTATGCCAATTTAAAAGTCAATATAATATAACAAACTATTGTATAAGTAAGAAATCCTATCCATATGGTCCTAAATCATATTTTAATAGGGTTTATTTTAATAGTACCCATTGGAAATTTTCAAAGTGGTCATAAAACCATCACCATTACTTACTAATGTCCTAACCGATTATACAGGGTGTCATATAAAAGGTACACTGGCTGTACCTTTTATTTATAGATTTATAGATACTGTACAATTTTGTACTCTACACCAGTCATTTCTGTTTTTCAAAGGTAAAATCTTAACAAGAAGGAATTCGGTTTTAAATTACTCCAGATATATATATATATTTTTTTTCATTTTAGGTGTAGAATGCAAAAATGTATAGCTAGTGCACCTTTTACGTGACACCCTTATCAAAGCTGCCAAAATTCGTACATTTTTATTTCAATGCTGTCAAAAGCAGTAAAAATGAAACAGAATAGATATATGGGAACTTCAACATTTACATGGACTTCAAAATGCAAATACATATTACAGTCGTTTTACAAAGATTCTTATTCAGTTCTTCATATAAAAAGTAAATTAAATAGAAGGGCAAAAAAAGGAAACAGGAAAATTAAACATGTTTTAATTTTCAGAATTTATAAGGATGATTTTGATAGAAGACAAAATTATATTAAAATAATTAGATGGACAGATTTAGTTACAAATGTGACTAAAATTGATATCTCAAACCTTGACAATTAAGATAAGTCACGAACTCAGTATCACTTGGTGAGTTGAGGTTACTGAGAAGTCAAGGTCTGAGGAGTCAAGGTCGACAATCAATGGTGAGTAGAACGATTTGGATTTGATATTAACTGAGTAAAACCAATTGAATACTGTTACAACATAACAGAGATGGCAACAATTGAGATTAAATAATTTGTAAAGATATTTATAGACTTTGTTTGAATTATTTGTGAAATATACATTTGAACTAAACTATGTCCAGGTATAAACAACAATGTCCTGAAAGTAGTTCAAACAAATGCATCAAAATATAACCTCAGTTATCCTATTATATTTGATAGTATAATAAAAATCTACAACAAGGTACTTCAACTGTTAATTATTTTATCAACTGTGATAAAAGAACAAGCTGTGTTATCTTTATAACAGATTGTTACATTTAATGTCGGCTAGCCTCCCATTAGGACAAAAAGTAACCTCATTCAAAATAATGTTTACTTAATCGTATATATATTTCAGTTAAAATTCCGAGTGAAATGCAATTATTTGCATATTACGGTTCAGCTATGGCAAAATACTAACAAACCAACACACTGCTAGAGTTAAACCAAGCGCTTTAATGGTTTTGAAGAAATTTTGTCAAAGCAGAAAAAGATAGTTACATAATCCTATCCTATACTCTAATATGAGTAAGGTTTGCTTGGTTGCGACACTGATCTCAAAAACGGCTCCAACGATTTCCTTCAAATGTTCGAAATAACTAATTTCTGGGATAAAATAAGTTCTAGACAGGCCTCATCCCCAGGAAAAAACAAATAATTTAAAAAACGAAACTGAAAAGTTAAAAAATTAACATTGGGCTTATGGAGTTTCAAATCAAAACAAAAGAATTGTAACAGCTGTTCATAATCAACCAGGGAACTGTCAAAGTAATACTCATTTGTATATGATTATTAACATGTGGTATCCTGAGAGGAGAGATTACAAGATTTGAGTGAAGATTACATATTTAGAGTAGTAAAATAAATCAAAGGGACATTGAGCTATAAATAACAACTGGAGTGACCTTAAAAATTTAGAAGAGGCAAATGAGTTATACAAATCTGATTATCAGTAGGGGGAAGTGGTGAAATATTACTCCAAGTCATCTAAAAAAAACCGACTGGCCTTCCCCCAAGCAAAGCTCGCCCCCCCCAGGTACTAAATATATAATACGATAAGATAAATTTCCTAGTTTACCTATTTAGGATGGCACTGGCATGCCCCATTAGAAAATATTATAAGATATTTGATTAGTTCAAATTTAAGTCACACATTTTGATTTTGAATGCTCCTCGATCATCTTAACTTTTATTAGGTGTTTATTATACTGGCCGACTGTCGCCATCTTTGCCTGGCTGTGCTCAGACACCCAGCGAGGGTGAGAAAGGAGAGTGGCTAACACAGTAGACTTGGAATTTCAAAAATTTATTTACTCCTTATTTTTTTATATTTTTATAGAAATTATCCCTTTGCAGTTTTCGGGTTTCCTAATTTACCGGGATATTTTTGAAACATTGTTTTTACCTCAAATATATGTTCATTCAGCGGAGACATTGGCGTTCATAATCGTCAAGTTTAATAAAACCACTCTCACGTGAAGGCGAACCTTATCATTACAAGTCTTGCCTGACACAGAACATGTTTACTCTCAATCCAGTGGCACGCTAGATGAGTGACATTTGATGCGTTGTTTGTCTTGTGGTACACATAAGACATTTTATAAACTCTTTTAGCAATGTTTAAGCACCAGTTGACATTTAAAAAGCTTTATATATGTATGGTAAGGGCGCTTGCTTAAAATTACACATAAACACAAGACAGTCAACATTCCAAACACTTTTTACAAAAATATGTACTCTATGGTAATCATTATAGTATTCCATGACTTGAAAAATATGATACTTTTACAATCCTATATAATTCTTTCTACTCTATTTTTATTTGCTTTTTAAAATATACAATAAAAGGGCGAAAAGAGAATAAAAATGGTTTACTGTCGTTTTTTGGCTAATTTGGTTCACTTGGCTTCATTTCCTCTGTTGTGTTAAGATAATCTTAATGTGGAGTGGGAGAAATGACTGAGTATAGTGGGGTTGATAAAAATTAGTACAACAACAACAGGCAGCTGAGGTTTATTATAACACTAGGGAGCTGCCCCCTACTTGCTTCGCTCACCAACCCCCGCGGAGACTTGCAGCTTTGTCGCTTGCACACAAGGTACGATGAAAATATTAGTAATAAAATAATATTTTAAAACAGATTGTCATAAAGTTGAAGGTTATCATGACAAGATGGTTTATTTCTTTTCTCCGAGTAATTCTTCAGGATATGGATCAGTTTTCAACATAGTTTTACTAAACGACTGTGTTTTAACCTTGAGATTTTAAAAATAAACATCAAGGCACCACAAAAAGTAAATTTAATTTCCAGGTCACCTTGGTCTAGATGGTCTACTTCCTGGTTAGAGGTATATGAGGTATAACGTACATATGTCCCTCAGATAAATTCCTTCTACCTATGTTTTTTTCCATTTCTAAGTTCACATTCACGTTTATTAATGTACATTTTTCTGTGTACTAAATTTTCATGCATTTTATTTAATAAGTGGATTTAGAATTTTCTCTTTTCTTCTGTAAGTTTAAATTTTGTTTCACCCATGGTTTCTTTACTAATAAAATAATCGGTTCAACATTTTTTTCATTGAAAATATTGTTAATAAAAAGTTTGAAGGTTTTCATAGTGAATTTGGCAATATTGAAAAATGTATTAACGATAAGAGAGAAAATTTATTAATTTTAAAAGTAATCAATAGATAGATTTGAGGAAAGCCAATGTGTTGTAAAATATAAATAACAAAATATGCTCTTTATTTTGAGTTAATTCACAGGTTGTCCAGATGGTATATTTTCTACTTTGGAATCTCAAGGTCAGTAGATCAAATGATTATTGTGATGATGGCAAAGAGACGTTCTCTTCCTGAAGGTCAATGGCCTAATGGGTCCACCTAACTGAGCAAGCACAACACAAGGCTGACTGGCATCCTAATGGGTGTTATCTCAAATATCATTTTGTTTAAATACCATCGACACTTTTCCTGTCAAAAAACCCATTTATTTATGGGTTCACTCGGTTCATCATTATTCACGATAAAATTTATAAAAATGAATGCTTTGCCGATTTACAAATAAACTTCAGTCTGTGCTTTGGCTAAAGTGGCGTAGCACCTGGCCCTCCGGGGGGAGTTACAATCGATAGTTTGTCTTCTGCCGCCCTGTGAATCCTTTCTCTGAGACTTAATCGTGTTATCAGTTGTCCGGAGAATATATACAACTGTTCTGGGGAAAGAAAGCATGAGGGATTGGAATCGGAGGAAATACAATAGACTATGATTACTTTACCTTAATTAAATGGAGTAATATTTTTAGGTGGCACCACTGTCATTACAACCGCTTTTGTCAAAACATTCCCCGCTAAGATTTTGGTTGTAAACTAAGTTTTTTTAAATAACCTTTCCTAAACCCGCAACTGGTCACAAGTAATGCCTGTGAAAATTAGACGACTCCAGTTGTTTTAGTGTCTATGTGTTAGGCACTCGGTCCATCGTTACTCGTGAGCAGCTTGTTTGATCAGTGTGCCGGTTGATCCAGATCATGGCACCGCCACATTAGTCTGGATGAACCGGACTTTACTTAATAACAATACTAGTAAATCAGGAATGGCATTAAACAGTTACTACACAGTTTTTACTCTATTAATGACTTTTTTAACCCCTTAATTTGTTCAATTATTACTGTTTATCATTATTATGTTCATTATTATTATTGTTTTTCATTACTACTTGTAAAATTAATATTTTAAAATTATGTAATTTTCATGGTATAGCGTCATTTTCAATCTGAAACCCCCCAATTAGCGAATTTCCCCTATAGGGAAGAAGCTATTACCGTAGGTGGCATGGTAAGACTTAAGCCCGAGACCATGATAACTTTTTGTTTTGAGGTCCCCAGATGCCAAAAACACCATTCGTTCAAATTTATATATATGTATATATATATGTACAGCTTGCAAACAAAACGGCAGCCATACATAGGATATTTTGCATTTAAAGTGGCAGCCACCTGGTTGTGGCAGCCGAATACGGCTGCCACTTTATTTCTCAGTGCTAAACAGATTTCTGAAGACAAACAAACACATTTAGCTTTATTTTGAAAATTAAAATTGGCTGCCATAGTGATGTTGGTGTGAAAAATCATATACGTTTAAGGTTCCATGTTTACTCGCCAGAGCCGCGCCAACGTCGGTTGCCGTATAAGTTGCCGTGTATAGAGTTTGTACACCACGGCATCATTATGGCAGCTGTAAATATGGCAACTATGTCATGAGTCACATCTTGCCTTATCGTTCGCCAGCCGCTCTTAGCCAGTGCTCAGCTCTTGTCTGCGACTGAGGCGTCACGTCACCTGCGTGAAGCCGACCGCGTGACCCAACCCGACATCGTGACGCGTGACGTACCGCGCGATGCTCCATTTCCGGCCTTGACCCCCACACTTCCACATGTGGACGCGTCAACAAAACAACACTGCCTGACATTTTGTGACGTAGGGAACATTGGTGTATCTTGCTAAAAACCCTTTTGCTATTTAGAATAACTCGTGCTTGACGCATTTTTGTTTAAATAATGTGTAGTAATAATTTTGTGTCCTAATTATCGTTGAGTGGACAAAATTTAACATTTGTAAATTAATATTGGATTTCTGCAACTTTCCAGCATATTAATAAACGATCATGTAATTTAATTTCTTAAAGTTTCTCATGATATACTTGAATTTGAGTTATTATAAATTGCCTTTTATTTTTAGAGTAATAGTATTTATTTTAACTGTCCATTGCGATTCCATGACCATGGCGATTTTTTAAAAAGGTAGATACTGTATTCTAATTGCTGCCATTGATTCATTTATGTAATATTAAGACTACAAAGAAATCAGTTTTTTTATTGTTTCTTATTATTAGGTATAGGTACAATTTATTGTTACCGTGCATCGTGCCTTCATTAATGTGCTAATTTAACAAAAAGGTAGATAATTTAGATGATGTAACTGAATAATTTACAATATATTTTAGACTAAAGATAGTAATTAAACTCTGTAGAGAATACCATCATATTCGTCCTTCGCAAAAAAATTATGTGCAGTCATATAGAAATAATCAAAAACCTTTCAAACTAACTGTAAAGTATGTAAATGATTTTAATTTTTACCATCAAATCATGAGTTTTATAACAACTAATTAAGAAACATTTATAAAAATGCTTAATAGTTTTGTCAAACAAACTCGTGTTGTTTCATTAAGAATTAATGTTCTCCCAGTTAATCATAGTTTTTATTTCTTCCCTTATACGTGGCATATGGAGGAAGTATTGTTCTGCAAACATGTTTTGATTTGAGTTATTAGTAGACATAGCGATTTAAATTGTTACCTGAATCAGAAAAAGGTAGTTTTTAAGATTATATCCATGACTGTTGGTATGTATGGATACAATCAGCCAACACATTGTACCAGAAGACCACGCATGTTTAAAACTGATTTGTTATTACATCAGTCAATCAAATAAACAATAATAACTAATCCTATTTCCATATTTGACATTAAAATTTGAGAATTGAACGATAAAATAAACTGTATCAGGAAACTGGCACATAGGCCTACTTTCTTCCTTTTACCAATTTTAACCAATAAATGGCTTTATATTTACTAAATACATATAAATAAAATTAGAGTTTTGTCTGTACATTGCTTGGAATTATGAAATTTTGCATATTTTCACGTTTTACAACCTAAAAAAGCCAACACAAGTATTATATCAATTTCTGTCTGTCTGTCTGTCCGTCTGCCTTTCTGTCGGTAACGCTCAAGGACGGGTTTTTGTTCGCTTTTCACGGGAAAACGGGTGCACTGACATTGATGAAACTTTGTTTCTTTGTTCTATATGTGCGTGAGAAGGTTTTAGGCTACTCTAAACTGTCATAAGCCTTTTTGAAAAAGAATGGCGGCCGCTAAAAAACGTAATTTCACGCGATTTTGGTCACGTTTTTTTGCTTTTCACAGAGAAACGGGTTCACTGATTTCGATGATACTTTGTTTCTATGTTCTAAATGTGCGTTAGAAGGTTTTAGGTTAAATTATTTTTTTTTTAGATCACCTTAGGACTCTCTCCCACGGGGTTTTAAAGATCCTATGTTATTCTTATGTACAAAGCAATATTTATTTATATTGAACTAGATGATGACTTAAGAATAGTTATTCTATAAACAGATGTTGTAGATCTTATTTAAAACTTTGAATCAAGATTGGTAATAAATTATATAAGTATACAGAGAAGATATCTATATACAAAAATTAAAGTTTTGTCTGTACATTGCTTGGAATTATGACATTTTTGCATAATTTCGCGTTTTACACCCTAGCGGAGCCAAAACAAGTCTTCTCTCAATTTTTGTCCGTCTGTCTGTCCTTCAGTAACACTCAAGGACGTGTTTTTGTTCGCTTTTCCCGGGAAAACGGTTGCACTGATTTAGATGAATCTTTGTTTCTTTGTTCAATACATTTGTGAGAAGGTTTTAGGTTATTTTAAACTGTCATGCGCCTTTTTTTTAAATTATTGAGGCCGCTCAAAAACGTGTTTTCGCGCGGGTTTGATCGTGTTTGCTCGCTTTTCATAGGGAAACGGGGGAACTAATTTAGATGAAACTTTGTTCTGTGTTCTACACTTACGTTAGAAGATTATATGCTACTTCAACACTTTTAATTCACCTCAGGGCTACAAACCACGGGATTTTCAAGATACCATCTTATGGTTAGGGACAAAGCATTGATTATACTAAGCCAGTTGATAACTTAAGAATATTTATTCCATAATCAGCTGTTGTAGTTCTCATTTAAAATGTTGAGTGAAGATTGGTAATAAATAACAGAAGTATACAGAGTGGACATATTATTTAAATCTATATTTTTCAAACACATTCACTTGCTTGCATTGTGATCACTGTAACTAAAAAACGACCATGTCTAAGAAGTTGAAATTTTGTATAGTGGTTCCCCTTATTCTGCAGATGTACAATAAGGCTAGGTTTGAAACAAAATCGTACCCGGCTTAGCCCTTATTGTTTGCCCTAATATTTTATTGCTGGCGATCTTATGAGCATTAGTTCGGACCTTTTTAGTTGAAATTTGGTAGGCAAATACTTAATATATCAGAACAAACACAAGCCTATTCCCGTTAAGATCGTGTTTTAGGGCCCCACCCCCGAACCTTCAGAATACTTATTTTAACAATCTTGCACATGCTACTGGACTGATGAAGATAAAATTCGGTAGAAAAAAAAAACAGATAAAATAATGTCAAATGGGGCTCTGCCCCACTGACCTCTAATATAATCTTCACAAATTACTCAACCAATAGAGCTAAAATTTGGTACTTTAAAGGACATCAGCAACAACAACAAGGTCCACAATGGGGAGTCATGGTGTTCTTCTCTAGAGATTTCATACAGACACTTTGTGTGTTTGAGAAATGGGGGGACGAGATCTTTGCCTCTCTAAATAGATCTTTTATGAAGCCAACTACTGAGTGTCTCAAATTAACACTGAATTTGAAAATTTTTTTTGGATAAGATTAAGGGGTTGAGGAGTTTTACTAGGTCCTTTTTAAAAGGTGGGAACAGAACATTGGAAAATAGTTATTCTTTTCAAATTCATATATTATTTAGACATAAAACCCGTACGAAGGACGGGTACACAGCTAGTATTGAATACAATGTTCGTAATATTAGCCTAAATCTATTTTTATTTTAGGCACTACTGAATCACTTGCTTTACACGTTGGTTTTAAGAGAGACGAAGCCCCTTCCTTCCTATTGTTTAATGCTAACTTGAAGGAACATAACAAATGTTATTAAAATTAAAATCGAATAAGAAATAAATGACAAGTTTTTATCCATATAAGAATACAATAATTTGACGACGTATTTAGTTTACCGCTAAATGAAAATGTCAGTTTTCTCCGCAGCCATTGGTTGTAGAATAATAATTCGAAATACTAATTTATTTAGTATTTTGGCCTTTAAAGTTGTGATAGTTAAACATGAATTAAAGTTTAAAGTTTTTCTAGCTGCCAGTCGCGACCTCGCCCGTAAGATAAATCTGTGTAATAATAACAGTTGTAGCTGGTGTTACATAAAGTAAACCTTGCAATATTTCATCTATTTACCCTATAATTTAAACTTTAAATTCCCCTTTAGTTTAGGTATGAGAAATATATTTTTATTCCCCACCAGAAACAGTGTATATAGGCTTATCATATTATGTAAATCACCATATGTAGACACCACCTCATTTTTATAATCATAGTGATTATACACTAAATATTACGGTTTTTAATATATTTAGCTTTGAAAAATAAAACCGGCCGCTATTCTGAAATAGTACAAAGTAGAAACTTGATATTCCATACCAAAATGGGTCTTATTATGTGTAATATATGTACCGAGTTTTAAGGTGATATCTTCAAATTTGTCTAAGATACAACGTATTTAAGTAAAAGATATACACATACAGATAGACGGGATGAAAATAAGCGTTTTAGGATATATACCTTTATATGAACTTTTTTATTTATTTTGTATGAGGACTCATATTCCAGAGTCCTGAAGGTTTTTTTAACACCCTGTAGATAACCCTGTATAGTACAACCCTGCATAGTATAACTAGCTGGTACCCAACGTGACTTCGTTCGCAAAATCTTTCTTCATTAGGATCGGATTCCTGTTTTTCTCGCTGGTAAATATATTTTTACTAAAGAAACTCAAATAAAATCATTACTCCATAAGGTAAACACTGACAAACGAATTAAAAATAAATTTTTAATGCCAATAAGGTGGAGCCCAAAACATGTTGAGTATTGTCAGTACCCTATAGGTTTGATTCTAATCTACTTATCTTTCTATCGTATTTCAGCTCCATCATTCCATTATTATACATGTGTCAGTGAACGTAACTATGAATGCCAGTGTGGTGTAGCTTCATAGGACTGTCGAATAAGAACGATATTTTATTAGAATTTTAGCTTAATGTGTTCAATAGTTGGTTGTGATAGTTAAAATGGGAATAACAAAGGTTCACTTTGCGGAGGAGTAGGCCTATTATTCTTAGAATTATACAGCTATATCATTCTACCAAGCTTTAGGTCCATCATTCCAGTGGTAGGTGTGAAATAGTATAGATATCTATGCATCCCACACGGGCAGAGCCACAAGGGATCTTTGGATTAGGGAAACGTCAATTTTGATAATTGTGTTTATCTATTGTTTTGTGTTGGTGTGTGATGATTGGTATGGGTATACTAAAGGCTAGTGCGGGGCATAGCCTTTAATTATAATACAGCCTGTGATTTTTTAGCTGTCAGCTATCATTCTACTGAATTTCAGCTCCATTAGTCCAATAGTAGGTGCAAGATGGTTGAAGGTAAGGAGGGCAGATCCCTACAACATTTGCGGCATAGGCTTATGATTTACCCTGTTATATTAGCTGCGTTCCTACCGAATTATAGATCAAAATCATCACTAATACCTACAATATTTTCATAAGAGTCCAGTAGGGTAGAGCCCCTAAGGTTTAGGACTTTTATTAATGGCTAGAATCCTTCTAATGGTTAATCTGGTTTACCATGTAAATATTGAACACAATTGGAAATATAGTGTAGGAGAGCATAAAGGACAAAGAAACAAAGATTAATTTAAATACTGTATATATAGGTTATATCTTCCAATGTTTGATTCGTTGGGTGAAATTTCAAATGATTGTTTATTTAATATTGATTTGTTTTAACACCAACCATAATCCCACAAGATTTACCCTACAGGTCGCTACATAATTAAATATACCGCTGTTTACAATATTATATATTAGTCTTCTGTAAAAATTATCACTAATCTTTCCTCCATATTATAATAACGTTGTAACTTTGAAGTTCATTGAGGCAAAACCCTAAATTCCTAGGACTTAGATAAACCTTCCTATGGTTGAAGTGAATAACTATGCCCAGTTTCATTGCAATTTGATGAGTGGTATAGATAAACAGACAAACATTTATTTTGATGTACAGAGATTCATTCGGTTAAATTTAATTTACTAACATTTTTATAAAATGTTATTAAATAACCAGTGATCATACGCAATTTGCCTATGAATGTATTTTTACTTGAGTACACATTTTACTTAGCATTTAACATTTTACATTTAACACACGGTCTAAGGATCAACTCCAATATCCCATACATAGACTAAAGTTATATGAAAATACTCTCCACTATATGGGTTTAAGGTTTTACAACAAATTGCCAAATCATTTTAAGGAATTAAATTTAGTAAAATTTAAGTGTACCTTAAAAGAAATTTTAGTTGATAAGGTTTATTATAAAGTACATGATTTTTTGAATGACAAAATACATTGGAGTTGGTCTAAACAACAAATTTATTTGATATCTTGTTCATGTATAGAATTAGTTTATTTTATAAGAGATATTGACGAGCAACCTGTTTACTTTACAAATAATGTATTGTTTGTAAACTGTGTGAATGTTATGTTACAATAAATATCTTGAATCTTGAACTTACAACATTAAATTTACATCACACTTCGGAGTATATATTTACACTTTTTGGATTAAAAGGTTACCAGAAGCGTTTTTGCAATTGTTTTAATAACAAAGAATTACTTCAACAAATATGCGATTTAAATATGTAAGATCCTTACTAAAGATTACTAGCACTGACGATCCCCTGACGAAAAGATTGATTGTAAGCGAAAAACATTGGTTTGCATTCTGTCATGAAATTAATTAACTTTTTCGACAAACATACTCATGTTTATCAAATCACTTAACTTAATAATATAAATTCCTAATTTTATGGCAAATGGGGCAAAGCCCCGATGGAATTTCGGATTTTCTTGAATTATGATACTTGTAAGAAAAAAATAACATTTTGATATGCAATATGTTATGGTTTTGTCACGATAACCCCGTAAACTTTGGTGTATTTTTTCCGTTTGATTATGAACACAGGTCTATCTCAACAAAACAAGTAGGTAGCAGCCCAGATGGTGTTTATAGTACACATGACGAAGATAAGATAGTGGCGCCAAGATAAGACCCCCTAATTCCACTCCTGCTAAGATAGCAAATAAAAAGGTTGTAACCAATTTGACCCCGCAACACCTTCATGTGTTAAACTCTGTGGTCCACGTTATGTCTCACAGCCCTTACGTGACGCCAAGAAATAGGTAGGGGCGCTGCAATAGGCCCCGCCCCGGGGTTGTTGTGCCCCTCCCCACCTGAGACCATAGATGGACCAGGGTTCAGTGGAAGCAGACCCTCACCCATTTATTAGTTTCACAGTAACAATAAACTCAACAAACACAAATTAATCCTGTTGTGTAGATTCATTGGAAATATGTTAACAATTGATAATAGATTATACGACAGCTGATTAGTAAGTAATAAGAGTTCAATTTGCAGTGCCACTATCGCAAAAAAATGACTGAGATAGCCTATTATGAAGGATAAAGTGTTCCTGTAAAGGGAATAGGAATTTAATGTTTTTGAGAAATTTGGCAACATTGCCGGCTGCTTTAATGATAGCGATATATCAAGACCATATAAAATGGCTGCTATAATGATGGCAATAACAAATATATACACCGGCTGTTACAATGGTGTTGGTATGTATGGCTGTTATAATGATATCACACTTACTTGTATAATGGTAGGAAGTTTTGCATAATGGTAGGAAGTTTTGCATATTTTTAAATTTTTAAAATCAAAAACTCATTTTGAACCTAAATAGAAACATTATTCACTTTAAAAATAACATATACTACATTCCTATAAGTGGCTGCCATAACGATTCTTTCTTTACGGCTTTCACAGTGATATTAGGATGTCTATATATATATATATATATATATATGTCCGTTACCGCGATAACTTTTGAAAGAAACGCCCGATTTTGATGAAATTTGGCACAAATGTGTAGAGTAACACTTATGACTAAGTTCGAAAACCAGATTGATCGGAATATGGGAAGGGGGTTTTATGGGGGTTTTAAATTTTCCAAAAATCAGTTTTTTGAATTTTTCCACCTAAAATTTTAAAAACACTCAATTTTGGTTATAGCCATTTTATAGAGCTTATAAAAACAAATAATTTAGTATTCTGAATCATTAACCTAGGTTTAGTGGTTGTAGAGAAAATTCAAAAAACGCGTCCATAAAATTGTCTATGTTAATCTTATGGGAAAAAGGTTTTTGGATTTTCCTCAGATAATTTTACTGAAAACTTGACATTTGCTGATACCAATCAGTTCAGCTCTACAAAACAATCATTTTGGTGTTTTAAGTGTTGTTCTACGTTTAACCGTTGCAGAGATATTCAAAGTGCTAAACACAGTACGTTGTCCAATGTTACCCTTATGGAGAATAAATAAAATTGTATATCTCGATTATTTATGAATGTATATTGATAAAACTTGGTATGTGGCTTCACGTACTGGTATATTGATATTTGCACAATAAATGGATTTTTTGTTTATTATCCCCATTGCAGCAAACCTGCATACTCGACCCCCATATTATTCATATGGAGAATAAGTCAAGTTTTATATCTCCCTAAGTTATGAACCTAGATTAATAAAACTTGGTATGTAGCTTCACCTGGTTGAGTTATTGATAATTGCAAAAATACACATTTTTTATCTTCCTCGTTGCAGCAAACCTGCGTACTCAGCTCTAATGTTATTCTTATAGAGAATAAATGAAATGCTATATATCACTTATTTATAAATGGATTTTTGTGAAACTGGGTAAGTAGCTCTATGTAGTAATGAGACACATATATATGCATTGGAAATTCGCTGAGTACGCAGGTTTGCTGCGACGGGTGTATTTTTCAGATGATCTTATGACTTCTTATAATCAGCTCTTACATAGGTTACACATTATTTTGAGTGTGTTATGTATGCGTGTGAACTTAAACATGAAAATACTGACTAGCATGATTAATGATAAACCACTAATATGGGATACAATCAAGAATTTGGTTATGGTTATCACTGATGGTAAACTTTTGAGATTAAATATTCTTGAGATTCTTAAAATAAAAAATAAAATCAGACTGCAAAAATAAAAAATCAAAGCAAACAAAAAGCCGGTATAAACAAATTGCAGTACCGCATGTTTGTAATGCAATCTTGCAAACATTTATTTTCCAAGTTTTTAATATCTTAGACACAAAACACAGAAAATAACCAAAAACATATATAAAACATAAGTACTCACACTGGTGTACTTCAAAATATAACTATTATTTTTAAAACGTTAATCAAGTGTTATTTTTTTTAAGTGTTTGTAGCACACAAAGTTTATGGCAAGTCTGCAACTGAAGGCATTTTTCTTTAGGTTTTCATCTTTTATCTGTTATCTCAACTGTTTTAAGGTTTAAGGACAGTGTAACACTGTTATTTTGGATAAGAAATATAATATATAGCCTATCGTAAATAGTGTCTCACAAGTTGTGAATAGCGAGTTAGATTACGTATTTCTGAATATTTCCAATCAAGAAAAATGTCCCTTTTTGTTTTTCGGTTGTAGATTTTCAATAACTAGATGCATTATCACAGTCATGAAAAAATCACCAATATGAACAGTGTCACAATTTTGTGTTTTAATTGTTTCAATGAATAATGACAAAATTGAAATTGCATATTTTAAATAAGTCAGGACTAATATTTTACGCAGCACTTATGAGGCCAGTGTGTATTGGGATTATTGTAAGTATGCAAGAGAACAAAACACAATCAACAAACATCTGTGGCAGAAATCTGAACCTTCAATGTCGTCTTGTAGACATCTCATTTGACATGGGTACTTATCTGAGGGGCGCTTGAGTTAGGGGGCGCTTTGTTTGGGAAAAGGAATCGACTACTGTAGAAGGGAAAAAATGTTAGTTTCAGATCAAAAGAGTTGCAACAAACAGTAAGCAAACCTGCAAATCATTTTTAAAGAACCTGTAAGACTTCAATAATATTTTTCAACTCACTTCTCGTTGCCACAACAGATTCTGTAAACACCATAGACAAATCTTCAGTGATTTTTTTCTGTGGAAATAACTGGTGCTTACGTATTAAACAGACCATCAAATTTTATAGCAAGCTGTGGCACTCGGGTTAGGTTTGTTTATTATATTTTATATATAAAATACATATATAGACATATTTCTATTGTTATTACTTGTAATATGGGAACAATGTAAAAAGTAGAGTAAATATAGCCTGACTGTGGCATTGTGTTATACGAGTTAGTGGTTCGTAAATATCTAACAACTCATATCTTTGATATTTTTCTAAATAAAAGTTGTACTAAGGTAAGGTACACTCTGGTAAAAAGTTATTCTTTGAACTACTAAACTGTAATAATAGTTAAAATCCTAATCTCTGTATAGGGAAAATATTAGAATTTAGATAAGATTTATACAAAGTTGTATTAACTGAAAAGGAGAAGTAGGAATTATATTGAATATTTAGTTTTACTCTAAATTAAAACAAATAAAATTTCTATTTATAAAATATGGAAATAAAAAATAAACATAACAAAATATGTATTGTTTTAGTACTAACACAGTCTAATATAACTATACGGTAGACAGTTGTATTGATATTTGCATAAAACCCAATTTAGTTGTCATTGTTGTTGTAGCAAACTTGCGTACCCTAATGTTCTTTTTATGGAGAATAAATAAAACTTTATATATTGCTTATTTATGAATGTATTTTATGAAACTAGGTAAATGGCTTTATATGGTAATGAGAACATGTATATACATGTATATTGGCAATTCACTGAGTGTGCAGGATCGCTGGGACGGGGGAAGTATAATTGGTGTTCAGGATGATCAAATATAACTGGTTGAATAAGTAATCCGCGAAATGTGACTTTACAAAATTCAAAGATGCGGGTTGTCATTTTTAACTTGAAAAAGTGAAGAAAATAAAGTAAAAGAGCAAAAAAATAGGTGAGGTAGAAGATTACCTTGTTCTTTTAATATGAGGCTGACACCATGAAAGAAGCCTTTGTATCGAGGGTTGGCCGAGCGCTGATCATTGATGAACTTGACCTTGACAGTTTCCATGGGGGTGACAGCAAACACAGCCTCACAGATTCCCGCGCCCAACCCACACAGCACTCTCATCTGAGGGGACAGGTTCCCCCGCTCATCTATCGCTCGATTCTTCAGGGCTTCAAACGCTCCGAATCTACAGAGCATGTCATCTATCAAGGACTATTTATAAAAGCCTTTGTAAAAAAATTGTTAAGTAATCTTAAATCATCCTAAGAAGCTCTGAACCCATTTCCAGGGATGGTAACTAGTCACTTTTGTCTCTTTTTTAGGCCAAGTCACTTTTGATCACTTTTTTACTTGGTCACTTTTTCTGCATAATATTAAATGACAAAATTAAGTCAAATGTATATTTGAATGGCATGAGAGCGCGACATTTATTTTTCTCTCAGAGGTTTGGATGGCTATTAGGAGAGGAGGAGGCCATTCCTGTCTGTGTCATATGAAAATCATTTTTCATTTTAGCGAATTTCCCCTATAGGGAAGAAGCTATTACCGTAGGTCTCATGGTAAGACTTAAGCCCGAGACCATGATAACTTTTCATTTTGAGGTCCCCAGATGCCAAAAACACCATTCGTTCAAATTTTTATATATGTATATATATATATGTGTGTGTGTGTGTGTGTGTGTCCGTAAGCACGATAACTCTCGTAAAAAAGGTCCGATCTTAATGAAATTTGGTACAAATGTGTAAAGTACCATTTATTTGAACGAGTTCGAAAACCAGATGAATCGCACCATCCGAAGGGGGGTTTTTGGGGGGTTTTGTACCCCAAAAATGTGTTTTTTGGGGTTTTCACATGTAATTTTAATTTAAATCAAATTTTAATTTATACCATTGAATTCAACTTAAAAAAAAACAAACAATTTGGTATTTTCATCATTGCTCTACGTCAATTGGTTACCGAGATATTGAAAGTGCTAAACACAGTACGTTGCCTAATGTTATTCTTATGGAGGCAAAGAAAAATTGTATATCTGGGTTATTTATGAACATAAACTGACGAAATTTGGTATATGGCTTCATCTGGTTGTGGTTTATTGTTGTTTGCACAAAAAAACAATTTTTCGCCTATGGTTCCTGTAGCAGCAAACCTAGGTACTCGGTCCCCATGTTATTTTTATGGAAAATACTTAAAATGTTATATATCGCTTATTTATGGATGTATATGGATGAAACTTGGTATGTGAGTTCACATACATGAGTTCTATTGTTGATATTTGTATAAAAACCCATTCATTATTTTGTGTGCCTTGTTGCAGCAAACCTGCGTACTCATCCTCAATGTTATTCTTATGGAGATTAATTAATTAATTTTTAATATCGCTTGTTTGTGAATATATTTCTTATGAATCCAGTTAAGTGTTTTAATGTGTTATGTTATATATTCATTGGAAATTCGCTGAGTATGCAGGTTTGCTGCAACGGGGGTATTTTTAATCACAATGTTATATCCTGTGAGTGACCTTTAAACTAATTATTAATGTTAATTATTATAGTTCTGAATATACTATTTTTTCCTAGTTTTGAGTATTTTTCTTCTACAACTAAAATCACAATGACTTCTAGTTTTCACATCTTATAAAATCTGTTATGCTACAACATGTAATGACAATTTACGACCTGCTGAGAAACTAATGATGGAAGGTCAAGATAGGTTGGACAAAGCACTAAAGAAGAAGAACTTAGATGAAATTAGAATAGCAAACACTATGTTGGAAGGGGCATTTGTTGTTCAAAAACAAGCAGAGACAAAAAGGAAGCTAACAGAAAAGCCTCTTGCTTGGTTCAAAAGGGCAAATCAAGTCTTATAACACATTTCATCACCGAAAAACCGTAGACTGATTGAACTATTTCTTTAGGTTTAAAGTGGTAGAGGTTTAAAATGGTAGAGTAGTATATACTTAATGTTAACATACCTACATGTTAGTATTATATGTTAGTGTTAATTTACTTCAGATTAATATAAATTTCAAACAGTACATATTTTGGAATATAAGTAAACTATGAAAGTAATATATCAAAACCTTTGGAAATACATACCTAGGTATATAATTCTGCCTAAGTGTTCAGGTGTTCAAGTTCTAATTTATTGCTTTGTAACAATATTGTATGGTTTATTAAAAAATAATGAAAAAAGAGGAAAAGGGGAAGTTAAGGACAACTTCCTACTTTTTCTCTTTATTTAAACTAAAAATATACGAGATAGCGAATTTCCCCTATAGGGAAGAAGCTATTACCGTAGTCGGCATGGTAAGACCTAGACACGGGACCATGATAAATTTTCGTTTTGAGGTCCCCAGACCCCAAAAACACCATTCGTTCGAAACTGTATACATATATATGTGTCCGTGAGCACGATAACTCTCGTAAAAATGATCCGATTTTCATAAAATTTGGTATAAACGTGTAAAGCAACATTTATGACTTTAAATGCGAAAACCAGCCAGATTGCTCCATCCGAAGGGGTATTTTGGGGGGGTTTTGTACCCCAAAAATGGATTTTTGAATTTTTACATATAATTTTTGAAAAAGTCAAATGTTGGGTTTTACCATTGGATTCAACTTAAAAAAACACACAATTTGGTACTTTGATGATTCCTCTACGTCAATTGGTTACCGAGATATTGAAAGTGCTAAACACAGTACGTTGTCTAATGTTATTCTTATGGAGGAAAGGAAACATTTTTTATCACGCTTATTTATACAGCGACGTACACTTATGTACACTGACGAAACTTGGTATAAGGCTTTTTCTGGTTGTGGTCTATTAATATTTGCTCAAACAAAAAATTTTTTGCAAAAGGCTCCCGTAGCAGCAAACCTGCGTACTCAGCCCCCATGTTATTCTTATAGAGAATAATTAAATGATATGTCTCCCTTAATTATGAACATAAATTAATAAAAACTGGTATAAGACTTCACCTAGTTGAGTTATAATGATATTAGCATAAAAGCCCATTTTTTGTGTTCCTTGTTGCAGCAAACCTGCGTACTCAGCCCCAATGTTATTCTTATGGAGAATAATTAAAATTGTATATACCGTTTATTTGTGAACATATTTTTATGAAACTTGGTCAGTGGCTTTATATAGTATTAAGACATTTATATCTCCATTGGAAATTCGCTGAGTATGCAGGTTTGCTGCGACGGGGGTATTTATGACATTTGGTCACGTTTGCCACTTTTTTGAAGCCTCTGGACTGTTACCAGTTCTGCATTTCGGAGCCGTGCCTTGGATTCCCAATCTCTTACGTTTTTGCATTACCAACTAGTGGCCTATGTAATCTAACGCTCCGCTCAGCTGTTATTCCAGGGAGTAGATTGTGTAGACCACCAGGCTGAGGTAGATGTTATGCTGAGGTAGTGGCTTTTTCTGGCACAAAAGTCTGTAGTTTTTCTGTGAGAAATATACTCTCTTTTAAATGTTTCACAAGTTATATGAGAACTATTATCAAAAACTTTAAAGGAAGTAAGGATAACGGATAAAGGTTTATAATTGTTGATTACGGGATGTAATAAAAGACGTCTTACAACACTTAAGATATATTCAGACTTATACTGATTCACATACAGACGGTAAACATATAAAAGATGGTACTAGGCGATTGCCTAAGCTTTGATTGCCTAGTACCATCTTTTATATATGTTTATTGTCTGAATGTGAATCAGTATAAGTGTAAATATATCTTAACTGTTGTAAGACGTCTTTTATTACATCCCGTACATAATAACAACACTAATATGCTACGGGATGTAATAAAAGACGTCTTCAACACTTAAGATATATTTACACTTATACTGATTCACATACAGACGGTAAACATGTATAAAAGATGGTTCTAGGCTATCGATTTCGACCAGTCACACCAGTCATCATCAGGCCAATGAGAGAACTGACAGAATCAAAATGGCGTCCTTGCTTATATTCTATTGGCTACCGGAAGTTCCAGATACAAGTTCCTAAATGTGCCACCAGAGTCGAAGTTAACTTGTTTGTTAATCAATTTATCTCTATTTTTACATTTTTCTTTAAATATAAACAATTCTTCCCATGCATTCATTTCATTTCCATTTTTACAATTACATCCCGTAAGTAATAACAACACGTAATATGCTAATAAAAAAGTTGTTTAGTAAAAAAGTTGTTGACTAATATGCTAATAAAAAAGTTGTTTAATTGTTGATTCCGGTTTACCTGCCCTTGTGAGTTTTGATATAGTGCATTTTTTATTGCTTTAAGCCTTTGGGAAACATTCCAAGAGTAACGAGTTGGCACGCAGCAGCTGACGTGAGGGAAGTGAATTTCCATATAACAACTTTTAAAACTCAAAACCAGTGTAAAAACATACTTGTATTCCAAATTTATTGAAATCTGAAAACATTGATTTTTTGGTTGTTCTGATGCTTCTGGTTTTATTTACCTGCAAAGCTGGGAATACAATTTTGCGCATTAAAATGTTAGGAGAAGGTCCAGTCAGGCTTGAAAGTAGGCTTGAGGTTGCTGGGAATGATAAAAGTACTCTAACAAAGGAGTAGCAGGCTTTTCTAGTGTAAAACCCCCATAAGACAACGTACTGTGTTTAGTCGATACACATTTTCTTTAATAACTCGGTAAATATTTGTGCTAGAATGGCGAGAGAGAGCTTAAAACTTTCGTCTCACTAATTCCCATCTTTTTGCATGCATTAATTTTACATTTGGGGCTTTTTAGACCCTTTTTGAGCCCAAAAACTCGAAATTCAAAAGATTAATCCCCAAAAAAGGGGTTTGGAGTTTTACGATTGTTTTGCCCAACGAACTTGTCCAACTGATTACAGAAAGGAACGTCCCTACCACATTTTAAGTTAATCGGACAAAAAATGTGGCCGCTAGAGTGCAAACACACATATATATAAAATTTTGAACGACCCCCCAAAATGTGTTCAGGGGGTCACTCACGTTAGGAACTTCTATGGTGGTCCCGGGCTTAAGTTTCACCGTGCGGGTCATGCTAATAGTTCACTTTCCAAAGTAAATTCAGTAATGATAAATTAATGTTTGATGGAGGTGGTGCTACTAGTTCTTGGTTGCAATGCATGTACAAGTGCATAGTGCTATACTAGTTTTGAGTCGGTATCATCTACTACAGTGGTTATCTTGGGTTCCAGTGGCGTTCTAATATTAGCAAAGCGATACCATTAACTAAATTAATTTAAAACGAGATGTTCCAACTTTGTATTTAAGTGTGCCGAATAAGAGGCTAACTTTAATTAATTAAATTTTACAATATAATCACACCAGGAAGTAGGTAATTTGTCTATGAATGGATAACTGGGTGGGTAAATCAAGTCTTCAGAGTAAGTGTTAAAAGAATAAAATGTAAAGTACCGGTACAAGTATGAGTACAAAGATAAGTTAAGATATTATTGCTTGGTTGACTGAGACACAGGAAGAGAAATATGTCTTTCAAAACTTTACTCTGTACAAGATGGTAAATATAAGATAGTACAAGTCTGTGAGATAAGCAACTCCCAACAGTTTTCACAGTTTTTATGCCAGCTCAAACTACCTGAGATCTTAAGTATTTTAAAAATTTAAATTTATAAGCAATTGAAGTGATAATCTTCTTTCAGTCAAGGGTAAATAGAAGATAAATGTGTCCAGAGTCTATGACCTTTCTCACTGATAACAAATTATCGTTCATGCCAAGAACAACAGCCTTGAAGCAATTCAAATAGCAAGTAAAACTGTACTTGTTTTAACACTTACATTTTTAAAAACTTGTAAAAATACTGTACATATTTTTTTAACTTGTAATTATCCTGCAAAGTAAAGAACCTGCCTTAGAAAATAAGATTACATAACTTGTAGTCGTCAACCCAATAGTTTACTAGTTGATTGTCGCATTATCAAATATATATATATATATATATATATATATATATATATATAAAAGAAGCTAAAATTCTGTCATTCTTCAATATTTAGATTTGATAATGGGACAGTACAAGTGTCAAAGCTAGTTATCTAGTAAACTAGTGGATTGAAGACGACAAGGTATCCAACCTTATTTTCTACGTCATATAATCAATCCAGAACGCAAATAGCATGAATAAAAGAAACTGCATTGGGTAAAATATCAATATATATTGGACTCTAGTAGACATAATTTACTTACCGAGTTTGCCTGCAACAACAATGAGGCCTACTCTCAATGACTGACTGGTATGTTTCATTTTTAGTCCAAAATGTAGCATATTTATCTCACATTTGTTCAATAATATCAATTAAAACACATAACATGAATTAGAAAGACATCTTCACAAGTTATTGACCAGAAGTCTTAAATCTCATGTTTGTAATTTATGAATGAGATCACAAATGTATTTATAAAAATATTTATGAGATACCAACTAAAGCTATAATTTGTGGGCTATAAGTATGTTATCCACAAACATTATCAATCTAAAAAAACTAAAAAGTAGTAGTTTTGTATATATTTTTTAGCCTAAAATATTCCTGGCACCAAAGTATAAAATAGTTTATGTTATTATTGAGCAACTTTCCAACTAACTGAAATTATATCTAAGGTAATAAACGGAGGTGGTTTGGAGCCATGAAAAGGATGGGGGAAAAGGCCTTGAAAGTGAACCAAAACAGGAGGAGTGAACAGCTGGTATGTTGGAGGGTAAGGTGGAGGTATTGATTAGACAGTTAAGAATGGTTCATGAATAACCAAGCAAAAGTAAACGTTTATTGTAATTCCACTTAACATGAGGAAACAGCTGGATTTTGAGAGAGAAGCCAGCCAAGATGGGTCAGACGACCCTAAGAGAAATGTATACATTAGTAAGCTAAATAGGTTCTTATTGGCAGCTTAAATAAGCCACACTCCAGGAAACTCTATGCCTCCGTTTTGCCATCTGTATCCAATGCGCTGGCACACGGCCGAACCTCACAGCTTCCGATGTTTTGGTCGTTGTTGGAGAATCTGGCATTTCCTCAGTCTATCTTATGGTTTTAAGTGCATCAATGTACGATTTACGGTTTTCCTATGTTTCGTAATAGCACGTACAGTAGGTACTTTGATGTGTTTAAATATGATGTAATATACAATTTAAAGCTAAAGCTTGGGTTTTCTTTTCTTCCCCTAATCTGGGAAACTCGACATTCGCCAAACTCCACAGTGTCTAAGTCCACATTGTGTCGAGTTTATGAGACTCTACTTTAATCGAATTAACCAAAGAAGCTGTGACACAATCTTGGTTATTATTTTCATAATCTACATTTCTAAATAACTATAATGATATACTATCATTATTAAATATTTTATGAAAAAAAAATTAAATGATCTGTTTAGAAAATGTGCTACACTTTCCCTTGTAATTGTTTTGCGTTGCTTCCTTGGAAGGAGCGCAAGGGCCCGCGACAGGGAGGATGCACAGGACAAGTTCACCCCTGGTAGTAAGATAAATAAATACCTGTTATTGTTCCGCCAGTTAGTCAAACTTCCATTTATAAGAGTTATCTATTTCAAGGTTAAGATTATCTATCGCACTGTCAAGACTCTTAAACATCACCTTTAAACATTGTAGTCACTATCACAGTACCCTCATAACCGCCCTCCATGGACCGAGCCCTGAGTCAGATAACTACAAGGGCGGTTAAAACAAATCATCACCTGAGTATTGTCATATTAATCACTAAAAATCTTTCTACTTATACGACAGTTAAAAAATAGGTTACTAAGATGCCACCATATACTTGATTAACTACGATCGACTTGTGACCTGAACGATTTTGATGGTACAGCATCAGGACGTCGACTGCGGTGGCGGACGAAGGTCGTTTCCTGGAAAATTCGCAGGGCGGTTAGGCTAATCTGAAGGGCGGTTAATCCGAAGGGCGGTTAATCCGAAGGGCGGTTAATCCGAAGGGCGGTTAATCCAATGGGCGGTTGAAGCAAGGACAGTTAAGGGGCATCTACTATACTTTGTTAGTTAAAAAATGCATATTAAAACTCTTCTCTTTAAAATTATATCAATTTATAAAATCCAAATCTTCTTATACCGGTAGCACTACACAGCACTATAATTTGGATTTTAGTAGTTAATTAATTAAAAAGGAAAGAGTTTTAATCTGTATTTTATTAAACTAACAAAGCAGTGACTAGAATTTTTAATGACAAGTTTTAAAAGTCTGGAATTATGAGACATACAATCTACAAATTCTTAACTACTGATATAAGTTTGACTAACAGAACAATAAAAGGGCTGTCCAGAGGGTAGTATAAATTTTTGTCTGAAGTTGCAATAGGCGGGGCTAGTGCGGACATCTTGCTTTCTGAGCGTTCCTCTGCTCAGTGTGCATCCAGCCATGCTAGCGGGAGGTTCGTGCTGTTCCCTGTTTTTTCACAGTAAACTTTTAAAATTTGTGTTCTAATTAAAAATCCTGCAAATAGTGAGGTTTGATCTGTGATGAATTTAAACTTTTCATAACTTTAGCGGCAAGTTAAATACGATTTGTGAATTCGTGAAAACCAGCGTTACACAATGGCGGAGCTCTCGCTTAGTTTTCCAAAAATTTTACTAAGTTTGTTATATGAAATCATAACACAAAAGCTGGGCTATCACATTTTCTGTGCAAAAGGGTAACAAAGGTGTTTTCAGAAAACCAAAAGAATCTTTTCATTGACTTTCGCGGCAAATTCATCAGTCGAAAAGCTCGGTCATCCACTTCGATCTTCATCGTGAACATTAGTACAGCCATTTTTGTAAACATAATGCATCAAAACTGTACTCCACCCTTCACCTTCACTGAATGTTGTTTAAACATGTCACATAGTTGCCGATAAATTTCAATCGGTTATGGTTTTTTATTAACAAAATGTTATCACTGATCACACCTCACAATTTGCAGGATTTTTAATTGAAACGCACATTTTAAACTTTACTGTGAAAAAACGGGGAACAGCAAGAACCTCTCACTAGCATGGCTGGATGAATACTGAGTGGAGGAGCTCACAAAGCAACTAACAATTATAAAACTTAAACGACGGTTATAAAAAGGTACCAAATATATGTACTAATATGAAATACTTGACTACAAAGGAAACATATGATCGACTTGTTGTGACCTTTGAATGATTTTTACAGTAGCCTACATTATCGGTACGACGGCTATGGCGGCGGATGTGAGTTATTTCCTGGAAAGAGGGTGGTTAATCCGATGGGCAGTTGACGCAAGGACGGTTAAGAGGGTGTCTACTGTATGTAATAAACTCCATTAGTGTTGCGTATATGTCTGTAAACCTGCCATGCTCAAAATCCCTGTGGTAAAATTAACTTTGGCCTATATTATAAACAGGATGTTTTCATCTAGTTGTATAACTTATCTCTCTTATTTTAAGTTAATTAAGTGTTTTAAATTTTTCATTCTTTCTTTTATAGCCGTTTCGGGGTTTCAAGGAATTATAAATTGTTGATGAAAATACCTCTTACCGCCCTGAGAACTTTTTTTATGAGCACATTATCACTTAGGCTTTCATTATGTACGCTTAGTATGGAGGACGATGCTAATTATATTAAGTCCTGGTTTCCACGGTGCCAAGTAGAGATGTCAGTAGCCGACAGTAGTGACAGTTGCTGGCGGTTTCTACAACTCTATAGGCAAGTGACATGCAGTAAAGAAGACGTGTAAACAGCCTCAGACAAGTGCAAGTCAGCAGTCAGTCGGCAGTGACAACAAGCTCCAGTTATTTAACAACTGGAGCACAAGTTACTTCGCGCCGTGGAAACCGAGCCTAAGTATCTGGTGTGAAATGAGCTGTTTCAGAGGATTATTGATAGGATGTTTTAAAAGTATGCGTGTTGTATTACTTATGTTATGGGCTACTTGTGGTCAACTTACCTAACGGCAGACTTGGGTATAGAACCATACAGTAACACACTGAGCCCTCTATAAAGACCGAAGAACCCATGGCTTTGAACCGTCTTCTTGATACAGTCACCGATCCCTGAGTACCTTTTAGCCCCTCCTTTTTCGTCTAATTGTAACTGAGTTTTTACATACTCTGTTGGGAAGGTAATGCAAATCTCAATACCACCAGTAATACCCCCTGAAAAACATATAAATAGGTTTTAGTTTTATTACTCTTTCTTATGACAAATTTATAGCTTAAAACTAGGCATAAATATATTTCAAACCAATTTAACGATTGTTAAAACCATTCAAACAGATCTTATTCATCACCAGAGTCAACCAAAACATTGTCTTAATAGCTGGTGGCAGAAGGATATTTAAAAACAAATCCTCGTTACTACGGTACATGCAAACACTATCAATATACAATACCACAGGCCAGAAAAACACGCCGCCAAACTTCACTGACTTTGATAAAACTAGGAATATATCATTTGCTTCCCAATCATAACTTTTTGTGGATTAAATACAAAATTTATATTTAGTTTTAGTAACAATATTTCCTTATGATAAAATTAGCCTAGTTAAAATCCATTATATTTTACTTCTTTTATTTCACTTCCAAGTTTTTTTAAGAGGTCAGCAGCTTTTTTCCTTACTTTGCCCTTTTACATTGACTATAGATCTATAGTCACAATTTTGCAGTTATTTATGATCCTATAATTAGTAACTATCTTCATATTATTATTTTTAAGACATAACTTGTTTCAGTTTCTTACAGTGTTTACTTACATATTACGGTTTTTAATATATTTAACTTTGAGAAACCAAAATGGCCGCCATATTGAAATTGTAGAAAATAGAAACTTGATTTTCCATACCAAAATGGGTCTTAATAGATGTAATACATGTACAAAATATTAAGTAAAAAACACATACTAACTTACAGACAGATGGACAGAAAAACTAAGCATTTTAGGACATACCTTCATATGAACCTTTTTCTTTATTTTTATATGAGAAATCAGCTCCTGAGGTTGTTTGAAGGGTATCAGAACCTTTATAATACCTATACACATTGATTGACTAATTAATTGTTTGTAGACTAAAATTATGTAAAAGATGGGTCATAAATCATGTTAATGCTTATTTTATTTAACAAATTGATACTCTGCAGTTGAATTTAGCAACTTTAAGATCTGAATGAGCTTCAACGGTCCAAACAAAACCACCAATACCTCAACAATCGGTCATGGAAGCATATTACATAAACTACTGTCTCCCACGGAGCTTTTTCTTGATTTTTAAGAATATGCAACTTGAATACTACCCCAATATACAAAATTAATTTTTATTTTCAAGCATTGGCAAAAAAAAGACTACAACATGTAAAAATTTCAGAATATTTTCATTAGCCCCATCAGAGATAGGGTACAAAGGTCAGAAAAATTCAAATTTTAGAAAAATTCAATTGTTAAAAAATAAAGGAAAAGAGTTTTACAAATTATATTTTATGGGGTAACAGTTCTGATGTATAACCTTCTCCATAAAAAATGCCAAGCTGTATATAGGACTCCTTTCTTGGGAATAAAATGTTTAAAAAGTGAATTTTGCACAATTTTGATATCCAGCAAGGAAGTCAACTTTTCTGGTGGAAGAAAGAGAAAAAGGCAAAATATGATGATGACATAAATTAAAGACAGGAACTTTACCTTAGGATAAATAGTTTATGAGATATTTTGGTTAACGTAAAAGACTGCAAACACAAAAATCGACGTGTTTAGGAATACAAAAATGGCCGCCACACTTAAACGAGTTAAGATTTAAAAAAAAAATGGTTTATAACTCCTCAAATACAATAGAAACAACAGGGAGGTAATAATTTTTTCAAAATGGTCGAGCAACCAGCTATGGACTACTTCATATGGATTGACCCACCTTAATCCTTTTACCGCCACGGGCCAATGAGATCAGCCCTATATTATGTTGTGAAGACTGCCACGGGCCAATCTCATCGGCTTACACATTTGACTCAGACTGCCACGGGCCTTCGGCTTTATGATGTCGGGCGAAAAACTCCATGGGCCTTCGGCTTTGCGATGCCGGGCGAAAAACGCTACGGGCCAATTAGAGCTTTGCGTATTTTTGTATTGTGCTGTTATTTTTGCTCATATAAGTATTTGTAAAAATCATGCTAACACTATAAAGCCAAAGAACCATTTTTAATGGTTCTACTGTGTAAAATTACCTAAACTGTTAGGTACTTTGGTATTGTACGGATGCCACTATTTTTGGAGGTTAAATTTTACCGGATACAAAGGATAACTACATAATTCGAAAAAACGTACTTTTATTGACTTACTGTAAAAATTTTACATCATTCTGATGAGCGGTCTTTGTGTTGTGCCTCCCAAAAGGCAGCGATGTCCGCTAGGATCGTGTTGAATGCGTCGCCGCCGCTAGCAGCCAGACCCGATCGCCACATGTACTCCGCAAAATATACAGCGCGCTGCGGCAGTTATGTTAGGATGGGTTATCATAAAAAAAGTACGGTTTCCTATTCATTTCGAGGTAAATCCCACACCAAAAGAACGTCACTCATTATGAAAACAAATGTAACGTAGTGCATGACAATAAATCACTCATGACACTGACCCAGATACAGGCGGTGACAAGTGATGCGCGCGCTCCGGTCAACGACCTGACCTTGGCCTATTTGGAGGGGGTTTGGCGGCCGGAAGTATGACTCATCAGGTATCATTCGATTTGTAACGAAACAAGGAAAGTCCTACAATCATTTTTATGATAACCCATCCTAACATAACTGCCGCAGCGCGCTGTATAAGGGTGGCATCCGTATAATACCATATACTTTATTATCCCAACAACAAAAATAATATCGATCAGGTAGGCCACACCAACAGCAAACATCTAAGTTTAACTAACGCCACGCTTCTATTCGCGGCAATTGTTGTCGCCTAGCAGTCTGCCACAAGCATTCCTTTACTATCGCCATAAATATATTAGTTACGGTATGGTAATGTGTTAAAAAATTACATAGGCCTACCGTAGCCTATAAGTTACACTTTTATAAATTTTTAAACTAAAAAGCGTTATAACATAAGCTGTCCCTATTCCGCAGGGTCCGAGTAGTGGCGCACTCACCCAGGGATGGGATGGCACCATTGCAGCGCTAGGTGTCTAGCCAATGAGGTGTCAAATAAAAAACGTCTAATGATTTTTTATCCGTTTCATGTACCGCCTCCGTCGATGATGGAGTTCCGTGCTTACCACGAGCCAAATGGAAGGAAGAACATTGGTTAAAAACAAATCGGGAGACCCCCTGGTTTCTCACAACGCTAAGTATAATTAGGTTAAGAAAGAAAAACGGTGGAGGGATCAGTCTTGTAACCCAGGTGAGAACCCCAAAAGTTCCTCCATTCCAGGAGTTTGTGGACGGTGCAGAGCTAGCATCAGGTAATGGAATGCAATTAGGTAATTATCGGTAAAATTTTTTAAACATTTCAGGTGTAAACCCCCCCTTCCTATCCCCAAGGTGTTTGGAGCTTCTAGGTTCTAACCAGCAAAGCACCTCCCTTTCCCATGATACAGTAGCTGGGTTCGCCCAGGGGTCTGTATCAATATCAATCTCAATCAATATCAAAAAGCGTTATAACATAAGTTTTTCAAACTAACTTATAGGGCCGACCTATAAATTAAAGACATTAACAATTAAAGACGAACAAATCAAAAATTATAGCTCTAGCTATTGTCTACGATCGTTCCAACAGATGTCAGCATATTAGTGGAATTCACCGCGCCCTTTATTCAGTTGTGGTGTCAGCTGACTTAGCGCTGGCGGCCTTCAAGTGTCAAGTGGCATATGTCTCATGGCGGCAAAGGGTTTTAAGTAGGACACCCTGAGCAATACAATAAAATAACTCACCTATCCCATCACAGAAGCTAGCTGTTAATCATTATGGACTTGGACAGCAGTGAAGAGTGTTGGTTGGTAGGACAAAAATATGTTACCCAGTTAGAGTAATCCTTGGAGGAACAAAATTGTGTTATTAGTTCTACTCTAATTTGTTAATTCCAATAGCTTATCGTAATTTTATTGTAAAAAGCCTATCCAACTATGCAAGCCTTCTTCAAAACTTAGTAAACTGAATTATAATTTGTCCAGACCGTCCTCATCTTCCTAACAAACTATTATTTCTTCGTAAATGATCACCTTACCAGCAATAATTCCTTTGAGACCCGTCCCTGAGGCAGCAGCTGCAGCACCATATTCTCTCATCCAAGGTCTTAAATAAGGACCTTTAAACGATTTGGAATTAGGTGTAGTCATTGCGAAGTCCTGTTCCAGTAAAATTCACTAGGTAACCAAAATATCTTAAGAATTAAAAATAATATTTAAGTATCGGCTTTGCCTAAAACATTACTATTGTAGCGCAGGCAACTGTAAACAGTCCATGTTACAAGTAAAAACTAAATTAAGTACCACTCAAATGTCCAAATAACTAGCAACTAGCAAGTTACAGTTTTAACACGTTATGTCTGCGCTTCAAGGACTCGAAATATTTTTGGCCCTTTCCCTTTCACTCTAATTTCAGAATTAATTCTGTATCACTATTAACTATTGTAGTTCCTTGAATGATGAGTGAGAGTGACTAGCCAACGCCGACACAATAGTATAAACCAGTGTTGCCACTTTTAGGGTAATTACCCTTTTTTAGAGTAATTTTACTGGTCTTAGGGTAATTTTAGGGTAATGGAGTTTTTAGGGTAATTTTAGGGTAAAATCTAGAGTCCCTTTATGTTTCAAATTTAGATGTTTTGGCAATGTAAAATGGGTTTTTACAGGAATTAAAACATTGACATTAAGTGCTAGGTAAATTAAAAGTATTATAAAATAGATATAACTAGCATTTACATCCTATATCCATCCTATTCTATTAGACTAAGGATGCATTAATCACAATGAACACAAAGTTTAATTTTCGAACAAATAAAATTGAGGCACATTATGTGATGTGTCCAAAATTGGGCACAGCATAATTTATATAAAACCCTAAACAGTAAAAATATATCGGGTTAATAAATATAGGTTGTTAGATTTATATAGCTCTTATGTAGAAAATATGTTTACTGAACAGGGGCGGATTTAGGGTGAAATTTGGGGGGGTTAACAGGGGGACTGGGGGAATACCCCCAAGGTCCAGGGGCCCTCCCCCGGAAAATTTAGGTGAATTATAAGACCCTAAAACGCATTTCTAGGCTATCTGACAACTTAATATGAGAAATTATATTGTTACGCAGCCACTTATTTATATTTTCGAGAAAATTTGGGGGGGGGGTCATGACCCCTATGACCCTCCCACCCTTAATCCGCCACTGTTACTGAATACTGTCTCTATTTTGACCATATTTGTATGAAGGAACTAAATTGTATTTTATGCCTGTGAAAATATTTTATGCCATGGTGAGCCAGGTGAGCGCACATAAAAACATCCCAACAAGGCATAACTTGTGTAAATTTGTGTGATGTGGTGTATTATTGTAATGAAACCTATTGATCTAATCAAATAGTAATAAGATGACAAACATATTCTCTGGGCATTATTATTTAGACAAAATAACATTAACAAATTTGGGTACTTTGGTATTATACGGATGCCACTATTTTTGGAGGTTAAATTTTTACCGGATACAAAGGATAACTACATAATTCGAAAAAACGTACTTTTATTGACTTACTGTAAAAATGTTACATCATTCTGATGAGCGGTCTTTGTTTTGTGCCTCCCAAAAGGCAGCGATGTCCGCTAGGATCGTGTTGAATGCGTCGCCGCCGCTAGCAGCCACACCCGATCGCCACATGTACTCCGCCAAATAAACAGCGCGCTGCGGCAGTTATGTTAGGATGGGTTATCATAAAAATACGTACGGTTTCCTCTTCATTTCGAGGTTAATCCCACACCAAAAGAACGTCACTCATTATGAAAACAAATGTAACGTAGTGCACGGCAATAAATCACTCATGACACTGACCCAGATACAGGCGGTGACAGGTGATGCGCGCGCTCCGGTCAACGACCTGACCTTGGCCTATTTGGAGGGGGTTTGGCGGCCGGAAGTATGACTCATCAGGTATCATTCGATTTGTAACGAAACAAGGAAAGTCCTACAATCATTTTTATGATAACCCATCCTAACATAACTGCCGCAGCGCGCTGTATAAGGGTGGCATCCGTATAATACCAAAGTACCCAAATTTGTACAACTGAAATAAGTTTATAAAACAATAAAGTACTTCCAACAACTGTCAATGACATGTTATCAACAAGTTTCTATTATCAGCGATACCAGCACATAATTCAGTATAGCGCTGAATAAAAATATTACAACAGAATATTTATTTAAATTTTTTAATACATATTTCGTTGTATGTGAAATATATGGCAAAGACGAGTATTATATGCTATGTTACTTTACTTTTTATGTCTTGATCGTGTTTTAAAACCAGTCACGAGTGTATTTTGAGCTTTTAGAGAAGAAAATCAACTCTTAGGGTAATTTACAAAAGTTTAGGGTAATTTTATCACACGGTTAGGGTAAAATTTCATTTTCCTGTTGGCAACACTGGATAAACAACTAAGTGACTACGCACACGTCCAATGTAAGGACAAATTCACTTCGCTACCGCTTAGGTTAGGTTAGGTTAAGTTACGTTATGTTAGGTTACGTTGGGTTAGGAGGATTTCTGGCTCTCAATTTGTTTTAAACATCACAGGAAAGGTAACGTACGGTGCATAATTTGGAACGGACGTGAACAGTAGCGGCTCACGTCGGACGTGTACGTAGCCTCTGCCAACAATTTTATACTGTTTTCTCTTCCACAGAGTATCAGCCAACACATTTTGTTATGTATCTGTATAGATATAATTTCGTGATATTCATTTGATTTTCTTTGTTGGCTCGTTCGATTTGCTAAGGAAAATAACTACTCGCTCAAAATGAACGAGTCACCATGATGAATCAAACAAATAAATATTCATCTTTCGAAAACGAATAAGCTTGTATTTGTTAATTTGTTCATAATTTATCAAATTCCACGCCAAGAATAGATATGTAAATCAAACCAGGGGTGCCCAGAAGGGGGGGGGGTGGCGCTCAGAGCGCCATCAAACAAATTTTGGGGGGCATTAAAAGTTTTGGGGGATTTTTGAAACTATAAATAAATGTGACAATTCGTGAATCACAATTGAAAATTCGTGTTTGTATGGGATGATGAGAAAAATAAATAATATTATTGGCACAGAGTATTGTTATAGCAGAAAATGCGGAAAATAACCTTTCGTTTGAGGGATGGATAGTGTTGCTGCAAGGTTCGTAGAGCTTTCAGACCAGGTGTGCTGAGTCGATCTATTTAAGGTTTTCTACTTGACCGGAAGAGACCTCGTAAAAACAGCTGGAAAGTCACGTGATCATCAATCCAATCTGCAGTGTTACTGGAAACACGATAAATATTTTATATAAATTTGTTATGTTTATTTTATATCAAATAAATATTCGGTGCTGTATCTGGGATGTAAACATTAATCTTATTAATTAAGAAAGGACGTTTTACGTGTTTGCCTTTTTCTCTTCAAAACATAAATAAATCTGAGAATCTTGGTCTTTAAATAGTAATATAAATAATTTTATCCTAAATAAACATTCAAAATAAAAGTAAACACCATAATATGTTTATTACGGAAAACTATTAATTTAAATACATTTATTATGTTCATTCGTGTATTGCTCAATTTGAAGTTCATTTATGTGCCTCATATATATGATTTATTGGAATATCTTCACACAAAATTATGCTTGAATTTTTAATATCCTATAACTACTCTAGCCCTAGACACGTACAAATTGCCTTAGAAAAGAGCTAATTATCTAGAAGTGGCTACACTGGTTTGTATTATTTCTTATTCCCACAATCCCACATTCCCACTTCTCCTTATTCCTCACTCAGTCAGGTTCCACGCTTACGTTTATGTAAGCATGAAGCATGTCCTTCGTGGAGTATTTGATTTCGTAAAACGTTAATATGCATTTTCATTGCAGGATAAAGGAATTCAAACGTTGAATTAACTTTTTTAATCAATTATTTTATTACAAAATATGTACGCCAAAGGTAAAACGACAACAGTACCCTCGGATGCTCAAGCTCGAGAAAAGTAAGGAAATCCCATTTCGTCTTTTTTTGTTTTGTTTAGGTTATGTTAAACTTGTAACCTGAAGAATGCTCTTTTAACACAAAATAACTTTATTGTCAAATATTTACAGTGTTTATAAAATTGCATTTATAGACGTGTCCGTTATCTTTAGATAATAGTTCATTAGAACACAGGATGAACATTTTATGTTAACTAGGTAAGCAGACCTAAACCCTGACTAACTTTTCATGGCAAAGATGAAAGGAAGCATGTAGCCCTATCCTTAGCCCGGTTTCTGTCTGGCATAGCATCGTTTGTGTACATGGAATATTGAACCAATGGAGAATTTATACCAATAATGCCCATTGTGACTAGCCTAGGTTATGGAAAAGTTGGTCACCAACAATACACTAAATTGGCCTGTCTTATTTAATGTTTTGTTAAATTGTTGATTCCTGACTGTAGCCATTATCATGTATTGCAATTTAAATTGGTGTATTGCCGTTATAATGATAAATAAATGTTTATTTTTGTAAAAAATTGCAATAAGTGACATTCTCTCATTGGGCTTGATAATGACCTGCGTGACTGGTCAAAGTTGATGTCTTGTACGATCCTAAATGTTTATTTACAATCATGTAGGCCCATAAGTACCCTATAGGCCTTAGTATATATGTAATTTGTAGTCTTGTAAGATAAAATTGAACGTATCTTTAAAAACAAAAATACGAAGGTTAATGTGCTACCGTATCTGAGAATAAAAACTTATGATGTATTAAATTATAGGATATAAATTAGATATAGCCTACATTAAATGATGTTTCTTGTAATTTTAACCCTAGAACCGCAAAGGATCGTGATCACAGCTTTTTGTGCCCTGTTTAAAATGCCTAAGGTGTGATTGTGATGCTTTAGTTCCGATTGCTGTGCAACACATTGCTACTCGATTCATTCAGACTTTTTCTTCCTTTCGATTTTTTGTGCAGCATTGGAGACAGAGTCTAATGAGAAAGTAAATGATCTGGCAACATCCTTTTCCTCAAACAAACTCAAATTAAACTCTCAAAAAACTAAATACTTGTGTATCCAAACTGTGCAGACAATTTTCAAAAAATAATAGGACTCCGAAACTGTTGATTGAAGAGGAGAGAGTTGAAAAATCAAAAACTGCGGACTTTCTGGGAGTGAGATTGGATGATAGACTGGGTTGGGAGGAGCAGATCAGAAAGCTGGAGGGGTCGCCAGCCCAAGGGCTCTTTGTCCTGAGAAGGATACGGACCTATGGGAGCCTCCCCCTGTCAAAGATGGTTTACTATGGGTTAATTGAGCAACACATTTCATATTCAATCATCTTGTGGGGTGCTGTAAAGGGAAACCTTGATCAAATCTTTGTCTTGCAAAAAAAGCAGATAGAACGATTTTAGGTATGTCACCCCAGACCAGCTGTAGAGATGCTTTCAGACAACTTGGCCTTATCACAGTCCCCTCTCTTTTCATCTTTGAATCAGTTTTCTACATAAAAACTCAACGACAATTTTCACAGACGATGTTTATAATACCCGATAAAAAGGAAAACATGCAGTTCAACATACTCTAACCGCCTTCGAACATAAGCCCAATTACATTGGATTGAAATTGTTTCAGGCCTTGCCAGAAAAATTACTTGAGATTCAAAAATTTCAAAATTCAAATCAGAACTTAAAAAATATCTGGTGGAGTCAACCTTTTATAACATTGACAGTTACCTCAATGGTAACAACGTAGATTAAGTACCCTTACCGTAGGCTAAGTTATTCTTTGCTAAGATAGACCTGACCTGTCCAATTCCTTGCCGCAAAGGACTACGGACGGAGACATCATGTATCATGTATGTATGTACTTAGAGTTTGTAATCGAATGAAGTAAGTTAGTCAGATGGTCTTTCGGTGTGTCTCCCGACCTCTCCGCCAATTATGAAATCTTGTCAATGACTGCTGTAACGGTAATTTTTGAGTAATAAAGTGTTCCACTAATACAAATTGGTTTATTCAAATTGGTTACCTCAACAAAGTATTTATTTTTATAATCTGCACTGAATTCCCAACACGTTTTATTATTATTAGAACGTTGGACTCAAAGCCTATTGTTGTTACATGCAAGACATTGCCAAACACGAAAACGCAAGAAACAAACAACAATGTAATCTCGACCGAGAGAATAAGCCAGGCAACCGGCGCAGTCACGTGACAGCCCGACCAACAAAACTCCTGGAAACCGCGAAATCGCCCCATTCCTCGTAACTTGACCGCGTGCTTCACTTCGTTCTTCAAAATTAAATCGCTACTTTAAACTCTCTCAAAATTCGTCGATTTGTTTGCGGGTGCACCCCACCAACGTAATTCTATTTCGCGAATTATTAACGGGAAAGTATAAACGCGCGATTTGAATTTAATTCAATTCGGTAACTTTAAACAAATCTTGTGAGCACATTTCTTTTCAAAATTCAGGTCGAGTCAGGCAAAAGTTGGGCAAAGGTAACAATTAAAGGGGATTAGTAATTTATTTGAAATGCAAAATCATTTATCGTTATTTAGTTTATGGTGTGTTATTATTGTACTTCAAATGTTTACGTAAGTAACTAGATTTAATATTGTAATTTTAGTACTTGGTCACAGTTTCTATAACATTGTAGTATATCATTGTTGACGGATATTGTATTTAAATCTTATTTGTTATATTGTTAATTCTCATATCTTTATTCACTGTTAATTCTTGAAATTTTATTGTTATATTTTTAAAACACTGTGAAATAATCTGGTGTGAACTCATCCCTTAGAAATCATATTGAAACATACAGGAAATTCAGTATTTAAAATTAAAATTGTTTAAATTGAGTATATTGTAAAGAATTATTGTAAGAGCTGTAAATCGTGCCAGTAAATTAAATCAAAACTGAATATCAAAGGATTCATGAGTTTGGTTGATTTTACAAAATAAATAATATGCACAAATAAGCAGATAGTAGGACACTCTTATGTCATCCTCGATCTAGTCAATGCTGTGAGTACATCAAATGGATTAGTGGCAATTGTTGAAGGCTAGAGTACTGGAGGTTAGGTGGAGATAGTGTACATTATATTAAATTCCCAGGAACTCGCTTGCGGCAGTGCCACGTGCCAGTAAATATTATTCTATACCCTGTTATGTCCATATCTCACTGCTGACTCACATTGTGTAATTTACTAAAGTGCAATTAAACTCTTCAATAATAAGTAAATAGTAAGGCCTTAAAATCCGCCAAACGATTGAATAACCTAACTTAAAGTAATTATAATTCAAGATCACCCTTTATGGCTCTTTGTTCCTCCAAAGGACATGTGACAAACTTATACTTAATAAACTGATTTCCTTCAACCATTGTTCTTATTGAAAGCAACCCACACATATTCAGAGATCCACGAAGGTTTCCCGGGCCCAGCAGCCTTCCACATCTCTGTATTAGATTTTAAGTAAGTGAGTTAATTAAGATAAAGAGTTACATTTTTGTAGTTGTCAGCTAAAGAGGAAATATACAAGGTATTTTTCATAACAAGTGGTAGCGAGCTATCAACTGAATTGTGGGTTGCCAGAAACAGAAACGTGACCAAGTTATTGTTATTTAGTTTTAATCTATTTTTCTGTGATTCTTAAACATATTTAATTTAATTTATTTAAGTTGAACTATTTGATTTATAATGCTTCATGGACGTCAATATATCACAACAGCTAGGGATCGGGCAACGAGAATTCAATCACGTAATCTAAGAATTCCAAATGTAGATGGATCCACCCCAGTTGTGATTAATATTGAACCCCAGTCGCAGGCCGTAAATAATGTAGATATACCACAATCTCCCGCAGCGCCACGTGGTAGTTTAGAAGACAGGTTACACAGCGCGAACTTAATGCCTCGCCAATTTGCACCGCGCGGGAATTCAACGCATCTAAGGCAAACTCTGTCGAACGAACCGGAATCAGATCTTCTTATCACGCGTGATTTTACAGGCCAACACTTGGACACACTTTCAACAACTGATCGCACCGTGGTAATAGAATTAGTTCGTAAATTACAGCCTTGTTCGGGAGAGGATGAAGCCCATCTGATACATTTTTTGAAGCAAGTTAACACAATTTTTCAAATAGTTCGTTTTGGGCACTATGACGTCATGAAGTTAATTTTGCCACAAACTCAAGCACTTCTTTTCGAGATTTGGTCACAGGGATTAGAATTAAATTACACATGGGACAATTTGCACTTTTCAATATTAACAGCCTTTTTTCCTGGCTTACAGTTAGAACGAGTGACAAACAGGTTTGTAAAGCGACTACAGGGACCTCAGGAATCTTTTTCGAGTTTTGTTAATGATATTATCTCCTCCGCTACAGCATTACAGTGTAATTTCCAGGATAGTTATTTAATAGAGGTAATACTTTCAAACATGAATCCGCGCATGCGCAGTAGCTTCACATTCCAGAACAAGCCCCAAACAATTTGGGAATTGAGATCTTTGGCGAACTCAGTGAATGCGTCGATTCAAGCGGACAGATTTTATTTTCACACCTTCCCTGAGAATCAACAAGCGACCGCTGTCACTTCAGGAAGTCAACAGCAGTTTGCGCAGCGACCCCCTATCAAATGTTTCACATGTGGGGAACTTGGACACATCGCACGCAATTGTAGACAGGGAAACGCGAGAGGCAATTTGGCCTGGAGGTAGTTGAATTGCCGCAGATTAACACCTCTATTTCTGCTACTCCTTTGAATTTCTCCTTGCAGCTACCGACAGTCAAGTTTTTTATTCCACAATGTTTAATGACAGATGCACTCATAGATTCAGGATCGACAAACTGTTTTATAGACCAGAATTTTTTTCAAAATATCAAGTCATCACCAGGTGTCAAGGAAATTATTAAAACAAGTATGTCAGTTAAATCAATAAATGGACAAAGCGCTACAGTTAGGAAAATAGTTAAGCTTCACTTCAAGATAGGTCATTTCTCTTGGACATTTGATTTTTTTGTAGTAAATTCGCTACCTTTCCCGATTATTTTAGGGGTTAACTTCATGCAGAAATCACAAATGAACTTAGATTTTTCCAGTAATACCATAAGATTTAACTTCAATAGTAATGTCAATCTTCCAATGAAAGATATTTTTGTCAAGCAATCACAACCCAGTAATTCTTTATTTTTGGAGTTATCGGAAGCAAATAAAGCACATTCACATCAAACAGAAGAATTTTTACAGAAATTAAAAAGTGATTTTCCCTCTGTTATAACTAAGCGCATCGGTCAAGCGAAGGTTGCTCCTTATCATATCAGCTGTTTACCAACCAAACCAGTTTGTTCCCCTCCCTACCCCTTGCCCCCGGACAGATTAGCGGCGATGAGACAGATCACAGACGACTTACTGAATAATAAGGTTATTAGGAAATCAACAAGTATGCACTGTGCCCCAGCATTTCTCGTTTCTAAAGCTGATAAAAATAAATACCGACTTGTTTGTAATTATAAGAGAATAAATGAATTTATTTCCTATGATGCTCACCCGCTACCTACCTTAAATTCAGCATTTGAATTTTTAAGTAAAGCCAAGTACTTCACATCACTGGACATGAATAATGCCTTTTTTCAAATCCCATTAGATTCTCAATCAAGACAGTATACAGCATTTTGTACTCCGTATGGTTTATTTGAATTCAACACAGTTCCACAAGGTTTAAAAATAGGATCCCAAGCCCTTACTAGAGTCATGGATGAAATATTAGGAGATTTTAAATTCAAGTTTGTCTTCAATTTTTTAGATGACTGTTTAATTTATAGTGAAGATTGGGAAACTCATAAACAGCATGTAACACAAGTTTTAAATAAATTCAAGGAGTACAACATTACCATAAATCCCGAGAAAATAAAGCTAGGCCACACTTCAATTAAATATTTGGGACACATTATTTCAAACCGGACACTTTCCTTAGATCCCGACCGCATAGCACCTATCCTGCAATATCCTAGACCACGTAATTTGAAACAGCTTCAAAGATTTTTAGGATGCGTCAATTTTTATTCCCGTTTTATTAAGAATTTTTCTAAGATCGCACTACCATTGAATAACCTCAGGAAGAAGAACGTAAAATTTCAATGGACAACAGTACACCAGGAAGCTTTTGACAAACTAAAAAATTCTCTAGCAACATCGACAACGCTTGCATTGCCGGATTTTGAGCGAAAATATGTTATAACGTGCGATGCTTGTGATGAGGCAATCTCGGCAGTCTTACAAATGCGAGACGGGGACAATCTTTTACCAGTTCACTTCGCTTCACGCACCTTAAGCGAAACAGAACGCAAGTACCCGATGCACAAAAAAGAATTTTTAGCTTGTTTGTATGGAGTAGAGAAGTTTAGGCCATATTTAAATAGCAAATTTACATTACAAACCGACAACTCAGCAGTAATGTATATTTTGAAGGCTAATAAACAAGTTAGTAGTCAGTTATCCAGGTGGCAACTAAGGTTATCAGAATTTGATTTTGAAATAGAGAATATTAGGGGCAAGTTAAATGTTGTAGCAGATGCACTATGTAGGGTCTTCAAGGGTGATACGGACAAAAACGTTAAAATCACCGAAGATTCCGCATGTTGTACTCTGCAATTATTTCCAGAATTATTCACTTCAATTAGGGAGAAACAGGCTCAGGACACAGAACTTAGTTTAATTATTTCAGACTTGAGAAATAGAATTCCAGTTAAGGACTATTCATTGCGCAACAATATTTTATACTTTGGTAAACAGGGCAGAAAGAGTAAAATTGTAGTACCACAGTCCATGCACACTTTTATTGTTAAATATTTTCATGAGAACCCTATGTTTGCACATGCGGGCATAGCCAAAACAATCAATCACATACAGAAGCAATTTATTTGGAAAGGCATGATACAGTTTATTAGGAATTTTGTTAGGCAGTGTGAACAATGTCAACTCTCAAAACCGGCACAAAATCAGAAAATAGGTCAGTTAAGTTCCTACATTCCCACAAATTGTAACGAGCAATGGTTTTGCGACTTTGTTGGACCATTACAACGGACGCAGCGAGGTAACGAATCAATTTTTGTTTTGGTAGATAATTTCTCAAAATATTGTTTTTTATACCCAGTTAGGAAACAAACGTCAGACTCCGCTATAAATATTCTTCGAAACAACATTTTTGCTCAACATGGCCTTCCGCAACGATTAATTACAGATAACGCCTCCATTTTCAGATCACAGAAATTTTTTTCATTTCTTTTTGGTTTAGGAATTAAGCATATCACAACCTCCCCATATAGACCTCAGGCTAATGTCGCGGAACGAGTCAACAGGAACTTAGTCACAGCTTTAAGAATTTTTCACAACCAGAACCACAAATCTTGGGATATTTATTTGCCATATTTAATGCTTGCCTTTAATTCCGCTGCTCATGAAGCAACAAAGTTCACTCCAGCAAGTATTTTCTTGGGCAGAGAGCTAACACATCCGTTACAATTTCTTTGGAACTTGGAAGCCGGAAACACAAATAAGCCGAATTTAGACACAGTATTTCAGAATCTCACTAGGGCACATAATAGGACAAAATTGCGATACGACAGAAATCGAACTCCATCTACCTTCGTAATAGGCGATAAAGTCGTGTTGTATAAGCATTCCCTTAGTAACAAAGACAAGAAGATAACAGCGAAACTTAATCACAAGTGGAAGGGTCCTTATACAATAACTCGACTTACTTCACCAGTTAATGTTGAGATAAGCTTGGACAGTGGTCCAACTCACAAACAGATTGTAAATGTTGATCAAATAAAAAAGTTTTTTTCCTTCAACGTAATTAATTGATTTCATTTTTAGCACTTAAACTGTTGTGATCAATTGACCTTATATTTAAGCTTCATTTTGTAAACCCATATTATAACAGATTCTCATGTGTGGGAGACTCTCATCTGAGCAGAGCAGCGAGACATTGGCACCTGTCACCCTCAACCATCATCACTATCTCTGGGGCGACGACACATACAATAGTCACGGAGGTGCGCAGATCCACTGCACATCTACAACCAACTTGTATCCTGCTCATCGGCACGAATGACGTGAAACGCAACATCCCTCACACAGTCTCCACGCACAACATCAAGACAATATGCAACATCTTAACTTATTCAGGGAGGACAGTTTTTATTTTGACAGTGCCACAAACTCTTTTCAACAGTGAATCTAACAAGAAAATTAAGAAATTAAACCACTTCATTCAATCTTTAAACTCAAAATCGAATGTTTTTATCCTCAACCTACAAACAATTTTTTCTGGTCACAACATCACAACATTGATTGAACATTTTTATCGCAACGGCAGGAAAGATGGAATTCACCTAAATCACAAAGCATTTTTTCTAATTATGAACGAAGTACAGTTTAAGTTAAGTGCAACGCAACACAATGGACTTAGTTACAACATCGCTCTGGACAGTTAGGTTTCACCAAGTTTTGGGGGTGAGTCTTCGACCGAAGTGGAACTTACAGGTATCATCGCCGTAAGAGTCCACCACCTCTACTGCTATTGAAATTGAATTGTCAAATGTACCTTTAGTATTAAGCGCTCCTCATTTTCTGGAATTTTTAATTTTTGTGGTAGGAAATTTTTTTTAGATCAGGGTTGGACAAAAATTAAAAAGCTTTTAGGGGGGGAAAATTGTTACATGCAAGACATTGCCAAACACGAAAACGCAAGAAACAAACAACAATGTAATCTCGACCGAGAGAATAAGCCAGGCAACCGGCGCAGTCACGTGACAGCCCGACCAACAAAACTCCTGGAAACCGCGAAATCGCCCCATTCCTCGTAACTTGACCGCGTGCTTCACTTCGTTCTTCAAAATTAAATCGCTACTTTAAACTCTCTCAAAATTCGTCGATTTGTTTGCGGGTGCACCCCACCAACGTAATTCTATTTCGCGAATTATTAACGGGAAAGTATAAACGCGCGATTTGAATTTAATTCAATTCGGTAACTTTAAACAAATCTTGTGAGCACATTTCTTTTCAAAATTCAGGTCGAGTCAGGCAAAAGTTGGGCAAAGGTAACAATTAAAGGGGATTAGTAATTTATTTGAAATGCAAAATCATTTATCGTTATTTAGTTTATGGTGTGTTATTATTGTACTTCAAATGTTTACGTAAGTAACTAGATTTAATATTGTAATTTTAGTACTTGGTCACAGTTTCTATAACATTGTAGTATATCATTGTTGACGGATATTGTATTTAAATCTTATTTGTTATATTGTTAATTCTCATATCTTTATTCACTGTTAATTCTTGAAATTTTATTGTTATATTTTTAAAACACTGTGAAATAATCTGGTGTGAACTCATCCCTTAGAAATCATATTGAAACATACAGGAAATTCAGTATTTAAAATTAAAATTGTTTAAATTGAGTATATTGTAAAGAATTATTGTAAGAGCTGTAAATCGTGCCAGTAAATTAAATCAAAACTGAATATCAAAGGATTCATGAGTTTGGTTGATTTTACAAAATAAATAATATGCACAAATAAGCAGATAGTAGGACACTCTTATGTCATCCTCGATCTAGTCAATGCTGTGAGTACATCAAATGGATTAGTGGCAATTGTTGAAGGCTAGAGTACTGGAGGTTAGGTGGAGATAGTGTACATTATATTAAATTCCCAGGAACTCGCTTGCGGCAGTGCCACGTGCCAGTAAATATTATTCTATACCCTGTTATGTCCATATCTCACTGCTGACTCACATTGTGTAATTTACTAAAGTGCAATTAAACTCTTCAATAATAAGTAAATAGTAAGGCCTTAAAATCCGCCAAACGATTGAATAACCTAACTTAAAGTAATTATAATTCAAGATCACCCTTTATGGCTCTTTGTTCCTCCAAAGGACATGTGACAAACTTATACTTAATAAACTGATTTCCTTCAACCATTGTTCTTATTGAAAGCAACCCACACATATTCAGAGATCCACGAAGGTTTCCCGGGCCCAGCAGCCTTCCACATCTCTGTATTAGATTTTAAGTAAGTGAGTTAATTAAGATAAAGAGTTACATTTTTGTAGTTGTCAGCTAAAGAGGAAATATACAAGGTATTTTTCATAACATTGTTAACATTCAAGCTACTTAACAGGATTCTTCTTAATGCTAATCTTATATTTAAATTAAATGGCACCACTTTTATAACCAGTTCATGGCACCTAAGTTAAGTGTGAAGTTGTAATTTTGGTACAGTAGAACTTCGATAGTTCGACTTTGTGGACTAAAGGGGTGTCGAACTATCGAAATGTCGAACTATAGGGAGTATATGGAACATTTTATTACAGATGGTATTATGAGCAAAAAACAATTTTGTATTTGGTTTTTAGGTTATATTTTAGGTTTTGTTAGGTTAGGTTTGTTTTCAAAAACGTGTTTAACTCCTGCAGCGTCTCGAGCGAACTGACGACCTACTTACTGGGAAGGGCGGGGAAAGGAGTGGATAGGACGGGGTAGGGGGTAGGAAGGATGAGTTATTTATAGAAAAGGCAGTAGCGCACGTTCGCGAAAACAATAAGCGGGCTCCCATCACTGACCGGCGAACCCGTCAAGAACACAATCCGTCTCCGCTACTGTCATGTCATGTCGTCACGGCCCGTGTCGAAGTATACAGACTGTCGAACTATCGAAGTTCTACTGTAATTTAATTTTTCAAGTTTGACAGAGAAGTGGACTCGTGCTGTACTGCAAATGTTGTATATTAATATTACACTTAAGTCAGATTCTCCTTATGTTGCTGATTAAAATAATTGTTAGATATAAATGAGAAATAATGGCATAATGAATGGTTCCAGTGTTCATTTCTGTTATTGTGTTTTCACATTTTTACTGAACACTGTCGAATTCAAGTTACAAAATATATAAACAGTCCACTAGGCCTAATAGTTTTATAATGCTGATTTTCCTATTAAAATTTAATTTTTATTAGGCCTAGTAGTTATTACAGTTATTACATTATTAGGCACCTTAACTGCAACTAAGTTAAATGTTTCTAAATTATTTGATTTCTCTTCTAAATATTATATTGTTTGATGGTAGGTCTATGTACGTATCTTTATGTTTTTGGCATAGCCTACCGATACACATTTTCAGAAGAATAACAAATAAAATGTTTAAGTTCAGGAATTACTTGGGAGACCTGTTTTTAACTTACGGTAGACTATATATATTTACCGTGGTACATCTATGATAAGTAGTGCTTTAATTTTGTCTATTTAAAATTAACTCAACAAATAATTTAAGAAAAATATTAATTTCCCTAAAAGCTGCAACAAGTATAGTTTTAAAATTTAAAATACAGACGCTCAGAAATCTGGACTAATGTGGCGGACGGCCGACCCGGATTAGAAAATCTGGTTGAGTCACGAATTCAGCCTGTATAGTGAACAATTATGGCAATTGTCATGTAGTTTTATGAGCTAAAATAGAAGAGTGACTTCCACCTCCTTGATAAAAGAACACAAACACAACACCTCAAACCCACTTTACCGTTGCATGCATGATAGTTTCACTAAGTAGGGTAGTTAAATGACTCTTTGCTTGAAATAGTCTCCTCTCTAATGTTAGCAAAACAATAATGTTCATTTGTTAAGATTAAATAAAAGTTATAGGGATCGGAAAAATGTTTATGAATATATTACATTTTTATTCAAAATGCCTTTGTTTATTTTATATCATCTTTAATTTAGTGTTAACTTATATTTTTAAGTACAATATAATTTTTTAGTGATATTGTGTTTTTTATGATTATATTTTTACCATGTAGGCCTATGTTAAATTTAACATGGTCTTTGAAACATCGCTTTGTGTGTATACAATTCTGTAATGTTTTTTAAAGTAATCCAGCTATTTTTAAAGTCAATAAGTCCATGTCCTTTCGCTTACGGCTATTGTCCACTGATGCCCAATTTTTCTCTTTAAAATCCTTTAAACTCGTGTCAAATGTAAGTTATAATTAATATTGTTTTTTTTTGTGACTAAATGTATATTTACACATGCCCCAAAAATACACTAACAAATCTAAATAGGATTAATAAGTAAACACAACTGTATAGCTAAACAATAATAAGTATAAGTAAATATTTAACATTTTAAACATTAATATACCAAAATGTTTGTCTCTTATAAAAACGTTATTTTAAGGTGTTATATTTAATTTATTCTTGATTTGAAAATTATCCTTACAACTTTAGAAACAACACTTTTGGAAAAATGAATCCTTTTATTTGCAAACTCACTTTCACCTCTTTGGAAATATTGCTGCTTACTTTGTTGTCTAATGTGTGCCACTGGTAGTTCACTTACTAAATAGCATCGTTTCACTCTCATTGCTTAATTTTAGTAAAACCTATTTATAACTTTAGAAATAACACTTTTTGGCAGCATTCCTCATTTTATTTACAAATTCAGTTTTGTCTTTATGTGAATTCTGCTACTGAATTTAAGTTACACTGTTGTATTTTTACAATGTAGAAAAATCCCAATATACACTGGTGGTGCTCATTGTAGTGTCTGTGTAGTCGCTATAAAGTATAATCCTACGAACCTTTGTGAAGCGGGTGCGGCAGGGGTAGACTATAGCCTTATTCTGTTTAAAGGTCAGTAGAGCCAACTCTCCTTATCAAACTTAATTGCCATTACAATTTTAAAAACTGGTGGTGTAGTTTGCACTTGATCTGGTGTTACCATCTGGTACTCTAATCTATTTCTTCTTTAAATAAAATTCCATTCAATAAAGTTAAGAGATAAAAACATTCATATTTCAATTATTTAGTTATTTTTGTCTTTTATGAATTGTTAATTAAAACGTTGGACTCTAAGCCTATTGTTAACATTCAAGCTACTTAACAGGATTCTGGTTCAGGCACACGCCAGAGCTGCTTTTGTTACCAGGAGCACTATGCTAACTTACTCTTTCTCCAGTGTTGGACTCTAAGCCTATTGTTAACATTCAAGCTACTTAACAGGATTCTGGTTCAGGCACACGCCAGAGCTGCTTTTGTTACCAGGAGCACTATGCTAACTTACTCTTTCTCCAGTGTTGGACTCTAAGCCTATTGTTAACATTCAAGCTACTTAACAGGATTCTGGTTCAGGCACACGCCAGAGCTGCTTTTGTTACCAGGAGCACTATGCTAACTTACTCTTTCTCCAGTGTTGGAAATTTAAATGATAACCTAATGATATTTATTCATAATTGTTTCAGATTGGCCTTATATGTGTATGAGTATCTGCTGCATGTTGGAGCACAGAAAGCTGCTCAAACATTTCTTTCTGAGGTAACTTATTAAACCTAAAAGTTAAATTTAACTAGCCTAATTAAGTTTTCTTAATTTATTAAAGTCTTTGATAGGCAAGATTAGTTAGACGACTTCAGTATCTTTTACATTAGGCCTACCTACATCCTACATATATTTGCCTACATCCTCTAACTAAACCAAATATAGTTTAATTGTATAATTTTTGTAAAGAAACAAAGTTGGGCGGCTTAACCCTAGGAGTTAAGAGGAAAGCACTAAAAGTGCATGTTCATGTGAAGTACAAGGTGGTAGACACACTTAACTCTTCAAGTGTCTTAAATAATGGTCTTAATGTTTGCCTATTTTTGTTGATTTTGCAGTGTTTTATTCAAATACAGTAGAACCTCGGTAAACCGAGCCTCGCTTATCCGAGATTCCGGGTTAACCGAGGCGGTCCTAATATTTGTACAGTATTATAAATTTCAAAGGGAAAGTAACACGCTCAAATAAACGAGCAATTGACAGCGCGCGCCTTCACTTACCGCAACACCAATACGCGCGCTGAACTGTATTGTGTTTGCATTCAACTACAGTAAACTTCGGCAGTTGTCAAGGTTGTATGGCAAAGTTCGTGCATAGCAGACAGTGCAATTCGGGACCGTCGTCGTTAGTCTGCCGAAGCCGCCATTTCGTGTTGACAGTGATTTGTTTACTCAGTTCTGTTTATCGCTGTTAACTTAGCGTGTCCGTGTTAATTAGAGAGATGAGTACTAAGCGCAAACGTGTCGTTTTGTCTTTAGACTCGAAACTAAATGCAATGTTACGATATTTCTTGTACTAATAAACTGAACAAAACTCAAATCATTGTTTTATTTCATGGATTAAACATATCTTGTGGTATTTATAACCCCAATTACGATTTTTAGGTTACATTCCGTGTTATCCGAGATTTGACGTATCCGAGGTGGCCTCGGTCCCAATTAACTCGGTTAAGCGAGGTCCTACTGTAAATTTAAAAAACTCAAAAACACTCCTAAACTGCATTATTGTATAGTTTGTCTTGTTCAGAAAATCATGGGCTTCAATATTATGTATATAACATCTCATAAAAATTATAAGTTTGCGCTCCATCAAATTATAAACGGTTCTAGAATATACAATTTTCAAAATAGCCAATTTGTTTTAAATTTTATAAGGATACTAAATATATAGACAAATAATCAGGTAAAGTAGCAAATAAAAAAGTTTTAGATAATAATCTGTGTTGCATGCTATAGCCAATGAGCAAAATGGCCTTGGCGACGTCGGAAGGATAATTTACCTCGATATCAATGCTGCCTATTTCTCCAGGAACATCAACCAACCCTTCATCATCACTAAACTTTTTTTCTAAAGCCCCACGTATGTCAATACTGTCCATTTTTATGAATAAAAACAACGAAAAACATCGCAAAACAACACCATTCCCGAAGTTAGGTTAATGACGCACAACAAACCTTCACACTTCAGCTGTCTGCTGGAGTACGATTGGCACGAACGTAAAAAGCGTCTGCAGACAGACATCGGGAGAAAGCTTAGAATCTGCCGTAAACGGCGATACCAATTTCGATCCAGTTCATTAAGATTCAATGCGCCCCAGCGCCTATTCCGTAAACGCTGTTTGACTGTCGACGCAACGACAGTAAACACCCCAGCGGATGTGTTTTGTGTTGCTATAGCGACACATAACACCTAGAGGGTTAAAGTGCAAGTTCGGTAAGCTATTTTTTGTTGCCATAAACACATAGAAAACAAACTCAAAATTTGGAAACAAATACCGGTACATCATTCAAAAGATCACATTCTACACTTTTATCTGATCACATAAATGAACCTTATAACAGCTGTATATCAACGAAATTATGATAACAATTTGAATGAAATTTGCGCGGCGACTCGTTAGTTGAGGTATCACGTGGTTTACAGTTGCCGAAATTGCAAAACATAGGTTGGAAAAAAATTCCTAACAAGAGTATTTTTACTCCTATCCGGTACTGAGTGGTACGCTCTGAACAGCTTATGAGTTGTTCTTTTACTGAGTGGTACGCTCAGAACAGCTTATGAGTTGTTCTTTTTCCCCATATGAATGTCAATATTAAGACTTCTCTGGGAAGAAAAATAGGAAAATAATAAAACAGCCTAATTTTACGTGACCGAAGATTGGCCAAATTGCACTTTAAGTGCATGTTTGAAAACAAGCGATATTAGTGTGTAACGTTCTTATTACATGTGAAGTTATGTATAATTTTGAAGCTGAAGAAATTTAAAATAATTTACTATTGAGTTTAGCGGCCCTGGTATATTTCTGTCAACGTAGTGACGTAAGATAGAAGGATACAAATGTCGACTTATCGCTTGCATACCTAATGTATTTCACTTGGTAAATTTCATTATTTTTGTTTATATTCGAGTGAATATTTATTATTACGTGTGTTTAGCGTTATTAAAGTATTATAGTAGTAATATTTATGCTTATATATCCTGTAGGCCCTATATATATATATATATATATATATATATATATATATATATATATATATATATATATATATATATATATGTACGCAGCTTTGATATTTAAATAGGCCTATGCATCCCGTTACTTTAGGCCTGAGAACCAAGATAAACTTGGCCTAAAACCTAAATTTATGTCAAAAACAAAAAGAAAGAAATATACTGACTTATTTTGTAAAAGGTAAATACATTTACAATAACAATAAACATAGAACATATGATTTTATGCTATATAAATGCAGCTTTGATATATCAACACTTCCTGACTGAAAACCAATATGAACTTGTAGGCCTATTATAAAATATGCAAAAAGAATTATTTTCTGAGATAAATATAATAAATATATATCTATATATTCTGGTTGGTAAATACATGTAGAATAGTATACAAATTTACACATGTAAATCATTATTACTTTATACAAAATGTATAGGCCCTCCATTTATATGTAGGCCTGGCAAAATAAAAATTAAAAAATCATAAAACTTGGGTTTATTGATGACAAATATGTAATAATGTTTCCCCCCTATTCATTATGTTATTTTTGTATTTGCTATTTTATCACCTTGAAATATATACCGTAAGGCTTCTTATGTAGTTTAAGTTTTTTATAGCATTTGTATACAATTCAACAAACAACAAACAAACAAATTTGTATTCAATTTGTAACAAACTGTGTAAAAATCAGCAAATTTGACTTTTTTCATATATTTCTAGATAATACAAATAAGATATAATATTTAGCCTACTAGGTTTTTGGTTTCATATAGCCTAAAAATTTAATTAGAGAAATAAATTCCCTACTAAATGTAGATAATTAATTTTCCATAAATATTAGTATATACGGTACATGCTGAACCTTTACTTTAAAATTTTCATTTTGAAAATTTTGAAATCATTAATTTGTTTTACTTTTTAAAATATTGTCTTTTCAATATATTGTTTTGTTAGTATTTTCACATTCTCCTGTTCCTTCTGAACAAAATGAAAATGCTTAAGGATACGTTTACTTTCATAATGGGAATTTATACAAATTTTCCAAACATAGTCTGCAAAATCACCGAATTGGCCCTGCCACCGAGCAATTCACCTCCTGACTTAAAAAGAAAATTTGTATAAAATGAAAGGGAGGAAACAAGGCGGATGATTACACGTCCTTCTTTGGCTGAAATTTGCTTCCATCACTATTGGTTGAAGCAATTTCTTATTTTTACTTACGGGATGTAATAAAAGACGTCTGCTGATGTAATAAAAGAACTGTTCTCTCATTGGCCTGCTGATGACTGGTGTGACTGGTCGAAATCGATAGCCTAGTACCATCTTTTATATATGTTTACCGTCTGTATGTGAATCAGAATAAGTGTAAATATATCTTAAGTGTTGTAAGACGTCTTTTATTACATCCCGTAAGTAATAACAACACGTAATATGCTAATAAAAAAGTTGTTTATTTTAACTTGTCATTTTGTTTTTCGTCTTTATATCTCTGTTTAACCCATTGAGTGGTAATGTTGTGTATGGAACGGTTGATCAGTGTTGTTTTGTTAACGTTTTAAAATATCTTGAACGCCTAATCATAAAAAAATTATCCAAAACAACTCTGTCACGGACATATGATCCCCCCATGAGTTGCATACAAAAACTACTGATCCAAGTTCTGCCCTCTGGTCTGGAGGATAGTGTCTTAGGCCACTCAACCACTGTTCAGACTAGCAGCTGCACCGGACCGTGCGGTATAGGCTACACTAAAATCTTAACAATGGAAAAACAGTTACTTTAGCAGGATGAGTTAGTTTTAACCCCAATGGGGTTAGTTCCCATTCTCAGGGAATGGGAAAATATTGCCTTTTAATGAGGATTTGAATATTAATCAGTTTAATTTGGTCCTTTTGCAGAAATTAATTTAAAGTCATCTAGTTAGTAGACGGAACTTACTCCTTTAAGCGTGTGGCGCTTACCTCAACGCATCCTTTTAGTTCCGTGTTTAGTATTCTTGGAGTTGTGGGTTGAGGGAGATACTCTGACTTACGTTAGCTAAAAAGATGAGTTTTAGGGTTTTTTAACTAAGGCAAATGTACAAAATACCTAGCCTCTCATACATGTCTGTTTAAGGGTTTTGTAAGTTTTGAGGTTATGTTTTGAGTTTAAAATCCTAAATAATTTTACTAATTAATATTGTTATTGTAAGAAAACTTCAAATAAAAACACACAGCTTACAATAATAATATGCCATCCAGGCCTGAAGTTCAATTTTACATTTGGTGTGTTTTCTGGATTCAAGAAACTTTAAACGTTAAATTTTAAATCTGAAATTAGCGAAACATTATTGAATAAGTGACTTTTAATATTCAGTTGACTATAGTTATTTCACCATTTAGATAGCCTAACCTAAACAGATAAAAGTTAACTTTAAAATAGACAGTTTTCGTTCTGCTAATGACTAACAATTGTTTACTCTTTTGTATAAAATTAGTATATTTTAAAAATAAATTCAAGTTTATCCTTTTGGAGCAGTGTGAGCTTTCTCAAAAAAAATTTAAAATACCGTAGAAGGATGATTATTCATTCTTTGGCTTTTAGAGTAGATATAGATGATGCTCGAGTTAGATACGTTTGTGTCGACCAGGTTAAACCACAAGTCAGATGCAGACAGATACGTTTGTGTCGACCAGGTTAAACCACAAGTCAGATGCAGACAGATACGTTTGTGTCAACCAGGTTAAACCACAAGTCAGACGCAGACAGATACGTTTGTGTCGACCAGGTTAAACCACAAGTCAGACGCAGACAGATACGTTTGTGTCGACCAGGTTAAACCACAAGTCAGACGCAGACAGATACGTTTGTGTCGACCAGGTTAAACCACAAGTCAGACGCAGACAGATACGTTTCTGTTGACCAGGTTAAACCACAAGTCAGACGCAGACAGATACGTTTGTGTCGACCGGGTTAAACCACAAGTCGACGCAGACAGATACGTTTGTGTCGACCAGGTTAAACCACAAGTCAGACGCACACAGAAACGTTTGTGTCGACCGGGTTAAACCACAAGTCAGACGCAGACAGATACGTTTGTGTCGACCAGGTTAAACCACAATTCAGACGCACACAGATACATTTGTGTCGACCAGGTTAAACCACAACTCAGACGAAGACACAGACAGTGCTCTCAAAGGACCAATTGCTTAAACAATAACTAACAATGGTTTTAGGTGGCAGATTCAAAGCCGATGTATCAGCCCAATATAGCGCTCAAAGGCTTTATGTAAAAAAAAATTGAGATAAAAATGAAGTTCTTTTACACACTAAACAAAATTGCGTGTTTTGATGAATGGTTCATTATTATCCCTTGCTTTAAGGCGGTGGTAATGGAAAGCAACCGATTGGAGGGGAAGAGTACGCGGGCTATGCAGAAAATGGGACTCTTATAAAGGATATGATTTAATTAGCCAATAGGAAATACTGTAACTATAACATTCTGGATTTGAATCATCTTTACACATTTGTTTTGTGTGATTACTAGGTACAGTGAATTTTTTATAATTGCTTTTATGCTCTATGGTAAGTATTTTATTTCATATATTTTCTGTATTGATTTTTCTGAAACAATTTCTCGAGTAGCATGATGCGTATTGTTGCAATTAAACAGGATACAATAGTAACGCAGGATTTATTGTATCCTGTTTTTCTGAAAAGAGTATAGACTTATATTGTAGTTAGTGAATGAAACCAAATTTTCGATTGTATAATAAATGTGTTATAATACAACTATCTCTCAATTTTAATTACAGATACGATGGGAAAAAAATATAACCCTGGGAGAGCCTCCTGGCTTCCTCCATTCTTGGTGGTGGTAAGTTTTAATTTATGTAGAAAGTTAATTAAAAATTGGCAAGGTAATTCCGGTCTGTAAAAAAGGGGATATAGAGAAAGTACATTGTTACAGGCATGTCTCAATTCTGCTCGCATTTTCTAAATTATATGAAAAAGTGGTTCATCTCAGTTGTTAAAAATGTTTAGAAACAAATTATGTCTTAGATAGACAACAACACTGATGTCGTTTTAATAAATCGATAGTAACTGCAGATATTGAATCTATAGAAACAATTAGGCCTATTAAAAAAGACAATGGTGGGGTAGACGCTGTGGGAATCTTTTATGACTTAACTCAAACATTCAGCAGTGTATCACATGAAATCCTGATCCGAGTACTGGAAAAACATAATGTAACTGATTTAGAATTGGATTGGTTTAAATCATACCTTACTTACAAGAAGCAATATGTTAAAATGTCACATTTAAACAGAAACCTCTCACTCAAAACTAATTTAGCAATAAAAGAGGTACAATAAGGAGTACCACAAGGTTCTTTTTTAGGACCTCTCCTTTTCTTATGCTATATTGCGTTGCACGAGTGAAAAACCAGGCTGTCCATAAGCCCAATGTTAAAATTAACATTAGTCTTATGGGCGGCCTGGTTTTTCAACCATGCAACGCACTGTACATGAAAGGACTCCCTAGTCTCACCGAGAGGATTTAGCGATACGGTAAACAGTAACTAATATAGGCTATATATAATTTAACTAATTTACTTAGTATATAAGGTTCTTGACACACTATGTTATATGCTGTATAAACTTAATAATAAAGGTTTTTGATTAATTAATTAATTGAAGTCTTTCAATTTGTCTTAGTTTTACTATGATTATTTTTAAATTTAGCATATTAAAACGAATGGCATTTTGTGTTTTATAATTGTTGAGAAGCCGTTTTATTATTACAGTGTGTTCTGGGATCTGTACTGCGCTGCCCCAGAGAGGAGGGACACATGTGAACATTCCAGTGAGGCTAAGGCCTTCTACGATCATGATTATGTAAGATGATTCTGCCTATTTAAAATATACCTTTGTTTAATCCTGTTGAACTATGAAGCAAGTGGAGAAAATGGCTGTTGGAGAGTCAAATAGGGATACCCAGTCGTGGAACAGTCCACTGAAATTAAAACATTGGAAAAAGCTTTGAGGTTTCTTTATAAACCTCATCTAAATAATTGTTTATCTGATTTTATTTACAGTTGATAATAATAAACCTACCCCCCCTTTTTACTAGAAGAATCTTAAGGGTTTATTCATTCATTTATAAAGTCACAATATACACCATACAAAAGGAATTATCTTAATGGTAGGTGGCATGTCAAGGTTATTGAACAATTCCCCAATTTTTGTTAGTGAATTTCCTTTGGAAAGTGAACTATTAGCATGACCTGCACGGTGAAACTTAAGCCCGGGACCACCATAGAAGTTTCTAACGTGACCCCCTGAACACGTTTTGGGGGGTCGTTCAAAATTTTATATATATATATATATATATATGTATATATATGTAGACATATATATATATATATATATATATATATATATATATATATATATGTGTATGCACTCTAGCGGTCACATTTTTTGTACGATTTACTTCAAATTTGGTAGGGACGTTCCTTTCTATAACCTGTTGGACAAGTTCGTTGTGCAAAACAATCGGAAAACTCTAAACCCATTTTTTTGGGATTAATCTTTCAAATTTTGAGTTTTTGGGCCCAAAAAGGGTCAGAAAAGCCCCAGATGTAAAATTAATGCATGTTAAAAGATGGGAATTAGAAAGACGAAAGTTTTAAGCCCTCTTTCGTCATTCTAGCATAAATATTTACCGAGTTATTAAAGAAAATATGTATCGGGTAAACACAGTACGTTGTCTTATGGGGGTTTTACAATAGAAAAGCCTGTTATTCCTTTGTTAGAGTACTTTTATTATCCCCAGCAACCTCACGCCTACTTTGAAGGCTGTCTGGACCTTCTCCTAACTTTATAATGCGTAAAATGGTATTCCCAGCTTTGCAAGTAAATGAAACCAGGAGTATCAGAACAGCCAAAAAACAATGTTTTCAGATTTCAATAAAAATTGGACAAATGGATGTTTTTACACTAATTTTGAGTTTTACAAGTTTTTATGTGGAAATTCACTTCCCTCACGTCAGCGTGCTGCGTGCGAACTCGTTTTTTATTCTAATAAATTTGCTATAACAGCCTTTCTTATTTCAAGTAGGCCTAAATTAAATGTTAGAAGAAAATTTAATCCTAATTACCATTGAATGTTTTCTAAAAAATCCAAAAGCCTTAATTATTTGTTTGTTTGTTTAGGTATTTAGGTTGCAGAACGAGTTACGTATTATATTAGAGATCTTTTAATCTTGTGGGTGGGGAAGTGTTGGTAGTGGTCAACAATATGGCCAGCTGAGCCCCTCCTCCTCCCACCAATGTACAGCCAATGAATACATTCAGTTCCTTCCTCTCGCCCCGCATTGGGTTTAATTATCTCTAGTACTGTGGAACTTGGATGATTTAAATCCCAAGGGACCAGTAAAATATTTAAATAATAGAAAGATTTTAATTAAAAAGTTGTTAAAAAAAGGCTTTGAAACCGAGTAAAATACGGTCCGAAGTTTTTCCCAGGACTGGTCTATACCGGTATTGGGTACAACAAATGAAGGTGTCATAGCATGTGGTTGTCTATTATGACAAGCTTTCCTTTCCCCTGGACCTTCCATCTTTGTAGACACCAGGGGACGGAGCGTCTTCCTCATGATTGTGGTCCCCGGCTGAATATGGATACCTTGTCCATGGATATCCTAGAAGGCTAAAGCATACCCACCTATGTAAGAGTTAATAAACCGTAATCACATGAGTTTTTTTAAGTTATTTTATTATAAACCTTACCTGCCCGTCGCCATAGATCAGTAGGCCTGTGCGGCGATCTAAAGACAGCGAGGTACCGTAACACATAGTCAAGCCAGTGGTGAAAAAGTATCATAGCAGTCAGCCGGATGGAACTACGCTTGACCACGGCTGACTTGCGAGGCCAGCCTCTATCTCTGAGCTACCGCGTCCTGTAGTTTGCCCTCCTACAGTTTGATTGGCTGATCATCTCGTCCCACCGTCACCACCTCTGCTACAGCCTGTGGCTTACAGTGGTGGGGGTGGCGGCTGCTTTAGTGTTTACTACAATGCTGCCCTACTCCCCCTCTTGCGCATCTCAGGGCTCATGTGAAACCTGTCAGCCTGTAGTTTCTTTCCTTCCGGTGACCGGAACCCTCGTAGATCCCCTTCCCACGTGGAAGACGTGCCTAACGGCTCTATCGGGGTTTGCTATTCCACCGATCTAACATCTCTATCCGTTCTGATAACTGTGTTTGGACTGTAAAATGCAATTTTATATTTTTGATATAATATTAGGCAAAATGAAAAACAACCTTTGAACACTTCAAGTGTTCTTTTATTAATGTCTTTCCAGTAATCCAGCGTTTTCACTACCCCGGTCTGAAATCTGCTGGATTAGTGAGAGTCTACTAAGTTATATTTCGTTGTAAAAAATAATTTGGCTAATTTGCTAGTTTTACAAATTTGAATAATTATTCATATATACTTTTATTTTTTCAGGGTTTTGTCAACTCGGGTTATGGTGTCAATGGCATGGGTCATGTAAGTTTGTTACCATTATGTTATTGAATTAAGTCACTTACAAGCTATTTATGTTTAAAAAATTCTAATTTAAATTTGAAAATATAAAATGGTAATTTTGATTCGCTCTTAGAGCAGTACAATTGTTTATTCTGCATTATAAAGGTTGAACAAAGAGGAATCTCTCTAATAACCGAAATAACCGATTAACTTTGAACTTGGTTTTAACTTTAAAGCAGGCAAATATAAAGCCAAGAATGATATTGGTTTCAGGCAATGTGATTTTTTTAGAACACATTACACTTGCAATGCAATAAAAAACTCTTCTTGAGTAATAGATGTTTAAAAATAATAACACTTATTAGAACATATAGTGTTGTTGTAGCGTAAAAATGTTTTTATTTAGTGATGTTCATCAAAATGACGTACAATGATCATCAATAAACCGATTAAATATTTAAGAATCATCGATCAATATCTTTAAAGCTGAAGTAGATTTTAAAGAAAATAATTTTTTGAGTTTATTGTTATCAAAAAGTGAATCTGATATTCTTCCAAATCATCCAGAGCACTAATATGTACCATGTTCAGTTAGGTTTGTTTACTCTAACCTTTATACTATGCTATATAGCAAGTGTCAATGGAAAAACATTAGGGGCCTATACTAAAATACAATAGCAAAACTAACCACCACAACTCGCTGTGCAAGTTGGTGGTGTATTTAGTATAAAATACACTGAACCCAAGTGATAAACCAATATCCATAAATGCATAGTTATTTTTCCACGGTTCACACTTTCTGGAAAGTCAGGGAATTCGTTAAAGGTCAGGGAAAGTCATGGAAAAAGTTGCAAAATGCCAAAAGTAAGTGAAAATGCTTGTAATTTTATAAAAGTCAGGGAAAGCTTTTAATTTAGTCATAAACGCAAAGTAATATTGCACAAAAAACAAAACTTATTTGGTAGATTTTTGTTAAATCAGTGTTTTGGTGCAACAGAAAAAAAGTGAACCATAACTGGAAAAGGCAAAAAATGTATTGTACAACAAACTGTAAACATGAATATAAAAAAATAACAAAAACTGGAGAGCGCTATATAGCTGTGGGAAAGGTGAAGGCCAATAAAAAGAAAAAATATTACCTACTGTAATTAAAGTGTGCATTCAGAGTCATGATTCAGGGAAAATGAACTTTTTTGGTCAGGGAACGTCGGGGGAATCATTGACCAAAGAAAAGTGTGAACCATGTTTTCAGTGTTTGCCTAGCAAATTGATTTGTAAGGAATATGAGTATTACAAGTGATATCAAAGTGTTAATACTACTGAACCTTTTGTGATGTTGCAGAATGCTGGACCATCGCCAAACCCCATGGGACAAATGCCTCCGACTGATCATATGGGTCCTGGCTTCTTCCCAGTAAGTATTCAAATGTGTATTGGCTTTCAAATTCTACCTCTGTATTTTTTCCCTTTGATTTTCTTTAATTTTTTTATAAAATTAAAACCACGTTATCAATTCCTCAGGTGAAACCCCTCCTCTTGTTTTAGTTTATTTGGTTCTGCTTCCAATACTGCTTATACCCGGTACTGTCAGTTAATCGTAATATCCATGCAATAGAGTACACCAATAGTATCAGGAAAGGATCGATGTTCATTCACATCGGTAGTATTGGAATCTGTTGGCAAAACACGGAAGCATTCTGAACTCGTAGACAGCTCTATCGCAATTGTTAAGTATTATTTTAAGTGAAAACTTGTGTGATTACACCGCCAAAAAAGTGAATTTTACTTTAAAATTGAAAATGATTTATGTTATAACAATCTAAAAGCAGAACTTCTTTTATCGATACCGATTTGAACTTGTCTTTCGAGGATTAGAAAATTCTTTGCAGTTACTCAAAAATTTGAGAATTCGCCCACTCCTATGAAACTTATACTCGTTGAATGTGTACGTAAAAGGTCAGGCTTGTGGTGATTTAAGAGACACTGAGTTGTGTTCCGTAATCCTGTAAGAAAGAAAGAAAGAAAGAAAGTATTTATTTCTATTCATGTACATAACATAACATTGAATTCACTTATTACATAAATGAATAACAAATCAATAAACAACAAATGATTCAACATAGAGTCTTAACCTAACAAAACAAAGATAATCAAGTGCTAGTTAATAAGTAAACAAAGTACCTAAACAGAAATTAGGTCCCCCAAAGGCGAACCTGTGTCGGGGTGACCATCATTTTAATGAGAAAGGGATGCAGGCCGGTACATTACAAAAACTGAATTAACAAAGTAACAGTAATGACAATAAATAAAAAGTGCTAACTATCGTAATAAAGAAACATATATTGTACAAATAATAAACAGTATCAGGCATAATGACATAATACCGAACAATTTTAACAAACTAACCTTACCTGGCCAAAGCGCTATACTCAAAAATTGAATTCAAAAAGAATATTTATATCTGGAATATCAAATAGCCAAATAATTATTAATTTTTGAAACTTCTTTAAACTAAAACAATTCCTTATGTGATTTGGTATTTTACTGAACAAAGTTGGACCAATGTATTCAAAAGAATGTCTAGAAAATTCTAACCTAGGCAATGGTATAAAGTATGAGTTCGATCGTTGGTGCCTTAATTCATAACCTCTTTCAATTGAAATCCATTTTTGAAATTTAATAAAAAAAGTGCTTACTATTCTAAAAACGTATAAGTGTTTTAAGGGGAGTATGTTTAACGATTTAAAAAGAGGAAAAGAAGGTTCCATCATAGTTTTTTTTGGCATGCAACGAACAATTCTCTTTTGTATATTTACAACTGGTTTTAATAAATTTGAATAAGTATAGCCCCAGCACACTATTCCATATTGAATTTTAGAAGCTATTAGACCAAAATACACATTTTTTAAAATATCAATCGAACAAAATGTTCTTAGTAAAAATATCTTCCTAGCCATCATCAAAAGAGATTTTTTCAGATTTTCCAGATGAAATTCCCATTTTAATTTATAATCGTAAGTAACTCCTAAATACTTCATATCAGATACCTGTTCAAATTTGAGACAGTTAACATAACACAAAGAATCTGTTTCTAGGCAGTTTGAGCATTTATATAAAAGGTGGTTGTCAAACGTGATTTTATTTCGCAAACTGAAGGTCATAAATTTAGTTTTAGAGCTTAGAATAAAACCATTTGAATCGAACCAATACTTTAACTTATTTAAATCGTTCTGAATTTGTAAAAATAAATCAAACTTGATGAGGCAGCGTATGAAAAAGCTGTATCGTCAGCAAAAGCTGTTAAGTTGCCATTGAAAACACCCTGACACTAATCATTACAATAGATTAAAAATAAGATGGGCCCAAGAACTGACCCTTGGGGCACACCACAAGTTACTTTAACAGGTGAACTAAACACGTTTTTAATTTTGACAATTTGACTTCTGTCGCTTAAATAGCTCTTGAACCAATAGAAAGCATTTCCTCTGATACCGATATTCCACATCTTTTGCAACAGTAAATCATGATTTACAGTATCGAATGCTTTGGTGATATCAACGAAGAGACCAGCTACAAATAAATTGTTGTTTATACCATTGTACAAGAAAGAACAGAACTTGATCAGCGCATCTTCAGTAGATCTACCAGAAATGAAACCAAACTGATTTTCACTAAAAAAAGAATGTTTGCTTAAAAAGTTTAACAATCTAGATTTCATTAGTTTTTCCAATACTTTAGAAAAAATTGGTAACAAAGAAATTGGACGATAATTATTCAGCAAAATTCGATCCCCTTTTTTATGGATAGGAACAATGATAGCCGATTTCAGCGGATTTAGGACAACTCCCTGTATGAAAGACAAATTGAATAAATAGCTCAGCACATCAGCTATATGAGGAGAAATTGACTTTAAGGTAAAAACTGATAGACCATCAATACCTACAGACTTTTTATTTTTCAAACTGTTAATAACATTAATAATTTCAAATTTATCCGTTGGAAAATTAAAAATGAATCTAAGTAAGAAAGACCAGGAAAAAATTTCTTATAACGATCCACTGTCTGCAATGAACTTTTAATATTTGATGATTGAGCTGCATTTTGGAAAAATGCACTAAAAGCATTAGCTATATCAGTAGGATCTGTCAAAGATTGGTTATTAGCACATAAATTAACAGCTTCAATATCCTTCATGTTTTTCCTACGTCCACAACCAATTATTTCATCAACGTAATTCCACTGCATTTTAACATTATTTTTATTTTCCTAAAACAATTTGTTGTAGTAAATCTTTTTTTGTTCTCTCAAGTCAGAGTTTAAAGTATCACGATAGTTTTTAAAATACCGTTCCAAAGCTTTATTGTTTGGTTGTTTTAAAAATTTATGGGAAAACGTTTTTTCTAACCACTCGCCTGCGTAAAGTCTCAGTCATCCAGGGCTTTAACAGTCTTACGCTTCGTTTCCGTTGTGAAAATGAAGAAGAAATGCTAATAACATCGTTCAAGGCGTTCATAAACTGTGCAAATGCAAGACAACAATCTGTTTCACTATAAATATTCTTCCAATCATAATCAGCTAATAAACCATTTAAAATATCATAATTGATCTTATTAATATAAATACATTAATTTACCTCCTTAATTTCAGTATGCATGTCGCTCAATGTTACATAAATACTACACAGGATAAGAAAATGATCAGTTATATTTAAGTTTACCAGAACACCTTTTAATGAAATTTTGTTTTCATTATATCTACAAAAAACATGATCAAGGCAAGATATGGACTGATTTTGAATTCTAGTTGGACTATTATACAATTGATAAAAACCATGTGAAGCAAGTAATGACAAATAGTTATCTGATTGCATAGACTGCTTTAAAGTACATATATTTATGTCACCTATAAAACAAACATTTGTATTTTTAACGCTTTCTAGTAAATTAGAGAGTTCTGTAATAAAGGCGTCCGCGGTGTAGGCGTGCAGCCGGTACACAGCTATGAACGCAACAATGAGGTCCGACTGCAGTGTTACATTGACCTTAAGCGCGTCAGCTGTTGTCAGCCTGAGATCACTCGCCACGCTCTTGTACTGACGAGAAACATACACTGCCAAACCTCCCGCAACGCGCTCACTGCATGCGACATACATCTCATACCCGTAGATGTTATACATGTTGACCTCAAAATCATCAATCCAAATTTCAGAAAAGACAATCATATCTGGTTTTTTTTCTAAACTAGCCATAGTAATTAAAAAGGAATCAAAATTTGAGCGCATACTTCTAATATTCTGATGCAAAATTAACAGACTACATTCTTTATTAGCAAAATCATTAATAATAGTTATAGGATCATTACAGTCTTAAACAATGTCAATGTAACAAAACAAACAAATAAAAAACATTTAAATTACAGCATCACAAAACATTTTAGCGAAATTATATCAATACCCACTGATAACCCAAAACAAAATATCTGTATTGGAAATGTAAAAGCTAAAATTGTAAAGACTATACAATTACTTGAAGAGACTTACAGTTTATTTCAGGTTCGACAACATGTCCATGTGAGTAACCAAAATGGCAGGTCCAGAGTCAATTTTCTTAAGGTAGATTTTGCCCTCCTTCACCCACACATATTTGTAGCCGTGCCGATTTTTGAAATCTCTAGTAGCCCTCAGCAGTTCTCTCTTAGCAAAGCTGAGACTGTCATTTATATAGACTGGGTTTATATATATTTATATAGACTGTTGTAAAATATTATAACAAATTATAAGTAGTAGTAAAAATATTATATTTTTGAAATTTACTACAAAAACCTTCTCAAAATATAAAATATTAACTAACCAAATGTTTTAAGTAAATTTAAAAATATCAAATCTTCAAACATGTTTATACTTTGAAAATAAGTTTCCTTTAAGTTAACACTCATGCAAATTAGCCCTTAGCCGATTAATTAGTAATTTCCTACTCCTGAAAAATCACCATGGTTGTTCAACCAACCTCAAAAATTATATTAAAATCCTTTAGAAAATAATATATATTAAAAATACTTTACAAAACTCCAAAATGTAAAATAGAAACCAAAGTAAATATATATTGTTAAGTTAGTCAATTTGTTGTTAGTGTAACTCCTGAACAAATAATTTGTAAGTCAATGCCAACATCTTTGATTTGATTTCAGCCCTTCATGGGACCGCGGTACCCTTCAGGACCTCGCCCGGGGGTTAGGATGCCTCAGCTTGGGAATGAATTCAATGGGGTAAGTTAACTGATACAATTACTAGAAAATATTGGTTGATTGGTACCAGTTGAATAACGTACAGTGACCTGTTAATTTTCCTGCTATTGGCCTGAAGATGTCCAAAAGAGTGAAGCTGTTCAATTTTTGACACTTTATTGTTTAGGTTAAGTAAAAATAATTAATTCAAAATTTGAAATATTCATTCTGTTGATTCTTAAAGAGAAATAATATGGTACGATATGGTAAGTGGTATCCAATTATCCGAATACAAGCTATCCATCTTTTGAGTTTGATATATTTCAAAGAAAGAATAGACCAGGTAGCAAATAAACCGTTGAAAATCTTCCACCAGAATGCACAGGAAATACAAAACAAGACAAGACCTAATAATACACCTTATTGAATCCATAGAGCCAGAAATAGCGATACTCTCTTAAAAATGAATTTCTGAAGAACAAGGATCCCTGGGTCACTAGGCCTACACAGGAAAGGAGGCGTGGCTATGTATATTGTCAGAAGAATATGAGGGAAGTGATGAGCCTCCCTGGGTTACTAGGCCTACATAGGGAAGGCGTGGCTATCTATGTTGTCAGAAGAATATGAGGGAAGTGATGAGCCTCCCTGGGTTACTAGGCCTACATAGGGAAGGCGTGGCTATCTATGTTGTCAGAAGAATATGAGGGAAGTGATGAGCCTCCCTGGGTTACTAGGCCTACATAGGGAAGGCGTGGCTATCTATGTTGTCAGAAGAATATGAGGGAAGTGATGAGCCTCCCTGGGTTACTAGGCCTACACAGGAAAATAGGCGTGGCTGTGTATGGACAGAAGAATGTGAGGGAAGTGATGAGCCAGTAACCTGCAAAAAGGCTATGGTAAGCACATAAATTGAAGTCATGTTCAAGTCATGCAGTGGGAAAGTTCATGACGCTCTGGATATAATTTCAGGGTGACCACGGACCGAAAATTTCGGGGAAATTGGGAATTATATAGGAATTTTTCCATACCGGGAAAATACGTGAAATAAACGGAAATTTCGGTGAAAGTCCGGGAATGTAGTTTAAAACGCCTTTTTCGGCCGTTCTTGTTTATGCGGCTGGGTTGTTGTTTCCAGCCAGTAAAACACATTTGGTTGTCATTTTCAGCGATCGTCGTTTTTCGGCCATAAATTAAAAGTATATTTTCTTTTTCGTCCGATCAGACGCAGAAAAATCTCCTTAATTGGCGATAAAATGGGTTCGAATTACCTTTTTTTCCGTTAAAATACGTTTCGGTTGTCATTTGGGCCTATAAAACGCGATCCGGCTTTATTTTTTTCTGAGAAAATACTGTCCAATTGCCAATATTTTCAGATTTATCACGGTTAGATTGTGATTTTTGGCATTTATTGCGGACGGCATCTTCGACCGATAAAACACGTTACTGTCGTCGTTTTCGGACTTTAAAATGCGGGAATGGTTGTTTTTGGCTAATAAAATGCCTACTTTGTTTTATAATATACGTTTTAGTCAGTAATTTTGTCCTGTAATACACATTTTTCTAGTTTTTTTCGGCCGGTATAATGCGGCCCGAAACGTTAGTACGGTTGATTCGTCTGCCTTGCCAATCGCAGTATGCGGTTTTTGGTCAATTTGTCTTTTTCGGGCGCTAAAACGAGAGGTTATTTTGCTATTTCCATGGATAATATGCAGCTTTTTTGTCGTTTAAGGTCAGTAAAACTCGTTCCAGTGTTGTATGCCTACAAATTCAGTCATATCGGCGTTTTTGACTGCCAAGTCGTAGCAAAATGTAGGTCGATAAAACCCGGCCAGAGCACTGATCTTTCCTGATAACACGCATTTTGGTTGACGTTTTTGACTAACACGACCCAGCTTTATTTTTGCCGGGAATATGCGGTCTGATTGCAATTTTTGTACGATTAAGTACAGTTAGATTTCCCTAAAAAAATTGCCTGCATAAAAATGCGGTTCGTACGCAATTTTCGGTCCGTACCAAACTTTATGGTCGTCGTTTTTGGCTACTAATTTGCTGTAAAATTGCCAGTAAAACTACCGATTTTGGCTGATAACACACGTCCGGACAGTGAATTTGCCTTAAAAACACAGTTTGCCATTTTGAGGCTAAACATGCGGTCCAATTGACAATTAGACAGTCAAATTAGATTATTTTGCTTTTTTTCGTCCGATAATATGCATCTCGGCTGTATTTTACGGGCGATAAAATTGATTTCGATCTTAGCCTTTGGCTAAAAAAATGTGGTAAAATCTTCGTTTGTGATGATAACTAGAGATGTGCGAGTACTCGAAAATTCAATTATTTATTACTTCAATACTCGACTATAATGATACTATAAAGTTCCAGCAAGTATTTCCCGCCGATTTTCGGAGAACCGCTAACGGTTGCGAACTGCTAAATCGTGTAAAATCGTCCGAACTGCTATAGATGACATAGGAAATATAGTATCAGCCAACAATAGCGACTTGACCCCGTAGTATTAGCCGAAAATGATGACAAGGAAAGACAACATCGGCCTAAAATTACGACTGAACCACATAACATCGGCCGTAAATGGCGACAAAAAACATAATACATGTGTCGGGACAAATTACGATCAGACCACATAATATCAACCTAAAAAGAAACACAATACGGGTGTCGGGGCAAATTACGACCAGACCACATAATATCGACTGTAAATTATTAATCACATAATATTGATAACAAGCGATGACCGGACCAAGTTTTTTGCCGAAAACGATGGGTAAACCATGTTTGTTTTATTTGTTCTGGACCCATAACTCAGAGGTTGGTGGATTAAAACCACGCTCTACCACCAATTGGGCCGTTCGGACCCTTAAGTTAAAATTTATTGAATTTTTATTCTGTTGTCTTTCTGCGATTTTTAGTAGGGGTGTGTGAGTTGTGATTTTTTGGATCAGTGGAGTACTGGCAATTATTCTCGAGTATCGGTCTTTTCGAGCTAGTATTTGCCTTCAGCATTATTTTGTTGTTGGTAGTTTCAAATAGTTTAATGGAATTTGAATACCACTCCGGGTATAATTTGGTAGTCAAATCAAGGTTTTTAACAAATACATGAGTAGCAATATACATTTTTTAGCCAGGAGAATCAAAGTGGATTCTGTATTGCTGTAAAGCATGGTTTGGCTGTCGTTTTCGGCCGATAAAACATGGTCCGGTTGCCATTAGGGCAATGTCACTTGGTACGGTCATCTTTTATAATCAATATTATGTGATTAAATCATCATTTACGGCCAATATTACGTGGTCCAGTCATAATATTTTGACAGTTTTATGTTTTCCGTCACCATTTTTAGCCGATAAAATGCAGTATTTTCATCTCTATCCGATATTGCGGCCGATTTCAAGTGGTCCGGTTGCCATTTACGGCCGCTATTACCTAGTCCAATCGTAATTTTTTGCCGTCATGCTTTCCGTCGTCATTTTCAGCCGATATTACGTGATACGGCTGTAATTTCCATCTGATAATATTTTGAGTTGCGTCTTCGGCTGACGACAGAAATTACACATTCCGGTTGTTATTTTGTTTGTTATTACGTTCGGTTATTGTTCATGACCGATTCATATTTCCTGTAGTCATTTTTGGCCGATTGTACGTAGTTCCGTCATTTTTTCTGGCCGTTGCTGTACGATATGGTAGTTCATAATCGTTAGTGATATTCCGGAGATCGGCGGTAAATATTTGCTCGAATTTTCAAGTATTCTTATAACTTCAAGCCAAGTCGAGGATTGAAATACTCAGCCGAAATATTTGAATCTTCAAGTACTCGCAAACATCTAATTTCCTGTTATATTTTCGCATTCCGATCGTCTTTTTCTGATTATAATCAAAATAAGATCACCGTTGTCGGTCGTCAAACACGGGGTTAACTCGCCATTTTTGGCCCATATAATGTCGTTAAATGTAAACATTGTTTTTGTAACAACTGTATGTAGCTAATAGCAGGGTGCAATATTTACCGGCGGGAAAGAAATGAATTACCGGCGGGAAAATGTGGGAAATATACGGGAATTTTTAAAAACAATTTCTGCGGACAACCTGAATTTCCATTCTCAGGAGGAAAAAAGAGCAGAAAACCACTCACTCCTTAATTATGATTAGGGGTTTGCGAGTACTCGAAAATTTGAGTATTTCAGCCGAGTATTTCAATACTCGACTCAAAAGTCTGAGCGAGTATTTCCCGCCAGTTTCTGGAGGATCGCCAACGATTGCAAACTGCCAATGTAATTGCCGCTAAAGATGGCTCTAAAGAGATGGCAATATGGCTCTATCTATTTTAACTAATTGTTACTGTAAACTAGAATAAGAATAAGAATAAGAATAAGAAATTTATTCAGCCTGAAAATATTTCATACAAATACATTGGCACGTCACACACATTGGTAAACAGTATTAACAAAAGTCATTCACAGTCCACATTCTTGTTGTATATTCATCTACAGAATAAAATGATTCTTTATACAGGAAATAGTTTAGTTTAGTTTTAAAATGCTTATCACTAAGCAATCTTATATCCAATGGTAACTTGTTGTACAACTTGATAGCCATCAGCAAAGGGCTTTTATCTGTCTTAACTAATCTCACCTTTGGCGTATTTAAATTATTACAAAAACGAGTATTATAACTATGCTTATCTCTTCTACAGTTTAGTTGAACAATATTTTTCCTAAGATAAATCAGACATTGTTGCATGTATAAAGAAAACAAAGTTAATATTTTAAACTCTTTGAAAAGATCTCTACAACTATGATACTTATTTACACCTGCAATTACTCTAATCGCCTTTTTTTGCATAATAAACACTTCCTTTGCATGAGGAGAAGATCCCCAAGCAATTAAACCATAACTCAGATGGCAGTGAAAAAGTCCATAATATGCCTGTACAATAGCAGCCTGTTCTAATTCACCACATAACCGTTTTATAGCAAATATACTTGAGCTGAGTTTGCTTTTTACCAAATTAACATGATGGTGCCAGTTTAGAGTAGGATCAAAAGTTAGGCCTAAAAATGTTTGATGCAGGTTTTCATATGGCAATTCAGGAGTTTCTCTAAGGCTAAATACTACAGTTGCTGTCTTATCTTTGTTCAGAATTAAATTATTTGCTGTGAGCCAGTCTTCTATAAAATGTTGATTCACCTTACAGTTTTCTATAAGTTTACAATAATCTGAGTTCCTAGTGATTACCGTGGTATCATCTGCATATAAAACAACGTCTGATGGGACATTTACGTTTAAGTCATTTACCACTATCAAAAACAATAATGGCCCAAGTACAGAACCTTGTGGGACTCCACAGGTTACAAGTTTACATTGAGATTCACTTGTTCCTAAAACTACATACTGAGACCTACATTGCAGATAAGACCTGAATAAATCTAGAGCGACACCTTTGATATTATAGTGCTTCAGTTTTTCTAATAGTATTTTATGCGATACTCGATCAAAAGCTTTGCTTAAATCACAGAAAGTTATTGCAGCAAAGTCCTTTTTTTTTCATAACAATCTAGAACCTTATCAACTAGAGAAATAATTGCTTGAGTTGTAGATAGTCCTTTTCGAAATCCAAATTGTTCTTTGCAAACCAAACCATTGGATTCTAAGTATTGCATTATTTGGTTACCAATAACTATTTCTATTATTTTAGACAGGACCGGTACAATCGCAACAGGCCTGTAGTTTCCTATCTCCTCTTTTTTACCTTTTTTATATATAGGATGCACTTTAGTAATTTTTAGAACATCAGGAAATATCCCCAGCCCTAAACAACCATTAACGAGAACTGTCAGTGGAGATACAAAACTGGTAATGGTTTCCTTAATCAGAGCATTTGTCAGACCAAAATGATCCTTACTTTTTTTAGGAGCTAGTTGCTGAACCACATCTAAAATATCTCTTTCTGTAACAAACTTAAAACAAAATTCATCAATATGTTCAGGTACAGTCATGTTACTTAAATATAGGTTAAAATCACAGTTACTACTTCCATACGAATTCGGAATGATTGAATCCTTGGCAATATTTATAAAAAAGTCATTAAATTCATCTGGCATAAAAACATTATTTACACTACTATTTACATTACTCTTTTTACTTTTATTCACAATACTCCATAAAGCTTTTGTTTTATTTTTTGCATTATCAATAAAGCTAACATTCGCCTGTTTTTTTGCTTCCTTAATTTTACGTCTATACACAATTTTGACTTGCCTATACTCATTTTTATACCACGCAATATTTGTAGATTTTGATAAATCATACAGCATATCTAATCTATCTTTAAGCTTTTGTAGCTCTAAATTGTACCAAATACATTTTGCATGAGCTTTCTTAGGTCTAGTTTTAAAATTATTTACAGTAGTTACAAAACAAATGCTAAAATAATACTTTAAAATATTTACAAAAGTACTAAAGCTAACATGCAGATCATTTGTCATAAATACATCCTTCCAGCATTCTTTCTCTAAATAGAATTTAAATTCTCTAATACCTGCATCAGTTATCTTCGTAATGGTTTTAAAATTTTCCGTAGAACAGTTATCTAGTTTATTGTCAAAAACACACTGAAAAACCTGTGCTAGGTGATCGCTAACATGTCTGTTAACCACATTGATTTTATAATTGCCATCTAAAGAAGTAAATACATTATCTAGGCATCTTAACCCTCGAGTAGGCACAGTAACTGTCATTTCTAATCCATACATATTCAAAAGTTTTACAAAGTTTACAGTATCCTTTTCATGGCCAAGAAAATTCATGTTGAAATCACCACATATGATTGAGGGCTTGTTTAACCGATTAAGGTGGCTTAATAATTTCTCCATTACATTTAAAAAACTTTCTACATTACCATTAGAACTGCGATAAATAGTTACTAACAATATATTAACATTTAATATTTCAATACATGAGATTTCACAATCCATTTCAACAGAGAGTCTGTTTATGACATCCATTACTTTAATAAAAGAAGGATCATACCGAGTGAAAATTGCAGATCCCCCATGAATCTTGGTAGTTCGACAATAACTAGTAACATGTTTTAGCTCATTAATAGAATATTTACAAATTTCATTGCTTTCCATCCAGTGTTCTGTAATACACAAAAAATCTAAATCCAACTCACAAGAAACATTTTCTAAAATTCCAATTTTGTTAAACAAGCTTTGACAATCCTGGTGAAAAATTTTTAAATTTATCTTAGGACTACTACAGCTTTTTCCAGAATTTTTATTATTCCCATTTACATTTTTATTTACAATATCCCCTGTTGGTGAACTGTCAATAATAAAAGTATTTACATTATTTCCTTTATTTGACCTACTCAACTTACATATATCTATGGGTCCATTGGTGTTCGATGCTGTCGATGCACAAGACTGGGTTGTCCTGGAAAGGTGGAGTTTTCCGGCAGGGGCTCAGTTCCTGGGGGAGGCGGCTGAACATCTATTCTTTGCAGACAACCTCTTGCAACAGCTGATGATGATGCAACCTTTTCGGCAATTAGTTTCGTTAACCATCTCTTCCCATCCTGATTGAGGTGCTGCCCATGTCGCGTATGTAAGTGTCTTGGAGCATCACTCACCTTGACCACCGAAACATTAGGATAACTTTCACTCAGTTCAATGAGGCGCTTATTAGTTTTTATTACCTCTTTGTTTACACACGACCACTGTGCCAAGTCATACCTCATTGGTAAATCTACTAAAACAACGTTTGTATTTACGTTATCTAGAGTCTCTGTTACAGTTTCAAATACCTTGTCTGCTTCATTTTTTGCCACGTCATTAGACCCACAAATCACTACCAGAGTATCCTCTTCACCTAGATTTTCTTGGTCAATATTTCTTTTCCCAAGGACATCCCTGGTAAGTCCACCAGGTCTTACAAAACCTACTGCTTCGTGTGTTCCCTGAACAACACTCATATGCCAAGCCAAATCACGACCGTACATGATCCTGTACATGTCTCTAAGAAATTGTAATAAAGAGTTTCTGATTTCTGAACCTAGTTTTTGGTGTTACCTGAAATATTTTACAATCCAGATGTTTTAAAAGCATTCAGATTGTACATTTTTGATTTTGAGTTTATAGAATAAATATGTTATAGAAAAAACATAATGAGTGCTTTTTAAAAAACTCAAAAAGCACTCATAATGTTTTTTTTTGCTCAAAAATGTTTTAACCTTAATCCAGAATACAAATTGAATACCAAAGAGTTACATTGGACATAAGAATGTTTAGATATGAGAGGTTCAAGTATATGTTTTAAAGGAAAAAGTATATGGATATTGGAATGATGTATCAGTTTTTAAGATATATGTCCATTTGTACATTGTTGTTATTAAAATTACAGATAAGCTTAAACTCTACCTAAATTTTACCAACTGTTTGCATACTTCTAAACCTTAGTTAAAACTGTAATTAGGACTGTTAAACTATGAATAAAATGTGGTACTGGAATACAAACCTTTCATTATATTATAAAACATATCAGTAATTTGTTAGTAAAAATAGAGCTATTTGTCAAGCCTTATAATTTGCAGGCCCTTTTGATTGGTTCCCCCTTTATTTTGTAGTCAGGAGTCTTAATTGATTTTGTTTTGCAGCCTCCTGGTCAGCCCATGATGCCAAGCGGGATGGACCCAAATAGGGCAGGCAAGTTCAATCTTATATATTTAAAAAAAAGTGCATAAGAGTATTCTTAAAAATTACATTTATATATTAGTTTTGAACGTCATTATATGGCTGCACAGAAGTCCAACATGTTCATGCTTTGTTTTTCAACATTGAATAACCTAATAGGCAAAGGTCATCCATCTTTAACTTTTGATGTATTTTATTTCATTGTTTAGCTAGCTACTAATAGTACTTTATGGCACGGATTTTGTCCAACTCAGAGCCTCCTGCAACCATTCAGAGCATGAGGTTTAACCAAAAGGAACATTTATAGCACGAGTACCACCGCCAAGGCCTTTGGTGTATAGTTCCCACAGTTAACTCAACAGAATGGATATTTTTAGGCAAATGTCTTGGGCTCAGGTAAAAACATGAAATCTCGATCCAGTCTCCCTGGGACACTTGTCAATAAGTTATATTTGTTGTGAAATTATGGCTGGTTAGTCTCACGCTTGCTGTTAAAACAGTTTGATGATACAAATTCCAAATTTGTGTCTTGTTTGAATCTGCCTTTATGCCTGTGTCATTCATCAAAACAAATTTGTATTTGAAAATTGTAAAATTACATCAGTAACTGTTGGGTTCAAGAGAAAAGTAATTATTTATGTTGTAGAATCCCCAACAAAAAGTACTGATATCGCTAAGGAATTAAATATTCATAGACTAGATTACTTTAGCACATAATTAAAAAAAAGAAAAACATGTTTTCTTTGTATTAAATGTGAAATTTATATTTACTTTTGATAAAGTTTTTTCGAGGGAATTGCTGACTTAAATAGTTCAAGTTAATATTTATAATCTTTTCCAATCCTCTTGAGAGTCTTACCATAATAAGGGGTCTTGCATAAATTACTTCACGCTATATTCAGCCTTTTTTGACCCCCTCCCCCCCTGTGCCACGCTCTGTCATGCTGCTCATTACTCCCCCTCTGTCTCTTTACACTTATTAATTATTAAGTATTGGATTGTGGCGTACGGTATTTCGTCACTGTATCTGACAATTTTGCAGGCAACTCCATTAATCTTGACATGTCACACAGCCCTTAACCCCCCCCCTCCCCCCATGTCACGGTCTGTCACGATGTGCCGCACCCCCTCCCCCTCGCCCCGGGGAGGTGTGACGTAATATATGCACGGCCCCTTAGAAGAATTCAATTATCTTGTTAGATCAGAGTGACATACAGGACTGCTTTTTACAACATTTATTTAACTAAACCAAACAAATTGGAGTTCAATCAGTAACAAGTCACAAAAAAGTTACTGTGTAGAAAATAAACATATGCATGAATATATTTGTTGTTGTTAATTTTGCTTCATGCGACATGTACTAACCGGATGAGGTTTGTTACTTTTTATTTAGGCTTGAATACAAAACTAACATAATAATAGATGATAAAATAGTATAGTTTTTTTTAAAATTTTCAGATTCTTTTAGGTTATTTTTTTATTAAATGCAACCAGAGAAAGAATGTTAGAATTTGTATACCACTTAGAACCTTTTATATATCAATGTCCAATAATTACATAACATAAGACTAAAATTATATAATTGATCACAAAGTGATTCTAGAAGTCTGTTATTTAACTCAGTCAATACAGATTAAATGTCTGAAGTTTCAGTTTGTATTAACTCTCAATTCGGTTTAGTTTTTTATAAATTTCAGCCCTCAAGACAAATTTATAGCCAAAAGATAAATATTTATTGTTGAGCAAAATGTTTTACGGGTTTACAGCCTTACTGAGTAATCTTTGAGGTTCAGTTACTATAATTCCGGGTAAAGTTGAGGAGAATATCTTGCAGTTGGCTGCCTCTATCCTAATTGGTGACGGTAGACTCTCAGAAATCCGGACTATTGTGGTGAACGGCAAGTCCGGATTTCCCGGAGGTGGGCATAAATCATCAATTCTGCCTTTATAGTGAACAATTGTGAAAATATGCTAACATATACGTTATTATTACTTACGTTTATATGCTAATACAAGAGTGAGCTTTCGGAAGAAAGATATAAACACTACGTCCGTTATAAATTACCGTCCCATATCAATCTTACCAGTCTTGAGTAAAGTTTTTGAAAAAATATCCCCTTGATAAGATTGATTAATTTTTTTGAGAAGTTCAAAATTATGTCCAATGAACAATTTGGAATCAGGAAAAACGGGTCAACAATTGACGCTGTCACAAAATTATTCGAGTCGGTTGTCGACGGTTTGGAGGGACGAGAGCATGTCTTAGGCGTATTTCTTGACCCCTCAACATGAAATCAGCTCAAATTGAAATGCTCAATATTTGTAATTATAATGTGAGTTCTTTATTTTGCCGTGAAAAAAACTAGTAAAAGCAGAGCCCTAATTTTAAGTAAAAGGCAATTAAATTGGAGGCAGGTGCTTATTCCAAACGTGGACGTATTATGTAAAGAATACCCCCGTCGCAGCAAACCTGCATACTCAGCGAATTTCCAATGAAAATGTAACATAACACATTAACACTTAACAGGATTCATAAGAAATATATTCACATACAAGCGATATTACAAATATTAATTATTCTCCATAAGAATTGGGGAAGAGTATGCAGGTTTGCTGCAACAAGGAACACAAAATAATGGGTTTTTATGCAAATATCATTAGAACTCATCTAAGTTAAGTCACATACCAAGTTTCATTCATATACATCTATAAGTAAGCGATATATAACATTTGAATTATTCTCCATAAGAATAACATGGGGACCGATTACCTAGGTTTGCTGCTACGGGAACCATACGTGAAAATTTTGTATTTTGTGCAAACAACAATAAACCCCAACCAGATGAAGCCATATACCGAATTTTGTCAGTTTATGTTCATAAATATGCGAGATATACAATTTTTCTTTTTCTCCATAAGAATAACATTAGACAACGTACTGTGTTTAGCACTTTCAATATCTCAGGAACCAATTGACGTAGAGCAATGATAAAAATATCAAATTGTTTGTTTTTTATGCTGAATTAAATGGTAAAAATTAAAATTTGATTTAAATAAAAATTAGTTGTGGAAACCCCAAAAAACCCATTTTAAACCCATAAAAATTTGAACGAATGGTGTTTTTGGCATCTGGGGACCTCAAAATGAAAAGTTATCATGGTCTCGAGCTTAAGTCTTACCATGAGACCTACGGTAATAGCTTCTTCCCTATAGGGGAAATTCGCTAAAAAGATTTTGATTTTTGTTTAACAAAGTTTACTGTTGATAGAATTAACTTTATTATTGTAGGTTTGTATAGATGTCTGAAGTCAGATGTTAATGTATTTTTGGAAGAGTTAAACTCCTTAATTAGCCTTTTGCTCAAAAGCTCATCAAATTTAGTTTTGGCGGGGGACCTGAACATTGATGTTTTAGAGAACAGTAAGGAGCACAAACACTTGAAAAACATATTAAGGAGTCATGGTATGTTTTACGTCGTTGACTTTCCAACAAGGTTTCAAGGCAGTGAAATATCTTCAATTGACAATTTTTTAACTAACTACAACAAATCCCAAATTAATATTGAAGGCCTTATAACAATGCTCTCCGATCATGATGGACAAGTTTTAAAGCTACAAACAAACGTAAAAAATGAAATGAAAAATACTTTCTTTAGTGAAAATCGTAGACATTTTTCAAAGGATAATATAAGTCTGTTCAAGAAACTTTTAGTAGGAGAGTCTTGTTTCAAGTTTATCTAGCTTCCTCAGATGATAAGTTCAAAACGTTTAACAGAATATGTGCTTACTCCTTTAATATGGCATTTCCAAAACACAATCTTAAAATTAAAAATAATAACTTAAACTGGCTAACTGAGCAATTAAAAGAAGAAAAACAAGAAATAATTAAACTAAGTAGGCATGCTAGGATTACAAAAAACCGTACAATTTTCAGAACTGTCAAAAATATGAATAAGTTTTATAGAAAAAAAATTAATAAATACAAAACGGGAATATTTTGACAACAAGATTAAACACTCAAGTAATATGACCAAAACAGTATGGAAAATTGTGAATCATGAAGTGGGAGCTAAACCAGTTAAGGAGCATGTAAATATAGTTTTAAATGAAAACAAACGTAGAATATTCAATCCTTTGAGGTAGCTAATGTATTTAATGATTACTTTACAAATAGTATTTATAAGAACGACAATTTCTCTACTTGCGTTGAAGTATTAAATGATAAATGTGTTTTTCACTTAGATTTAAGCAGAGGGTATTTGGAATCCTTTAATCTATCTCCAACAGATGTAAAAGATGTCCAAGAAGTTATTAGTTCTTTCAAAAACAAAAACTCTTGTGGATACGACGAATTGCCATTGAAGATATTAAAATCTGTAAATCAAGAATTGAGCCCAGTATTAGTGCACTTAGTAAATTCATCTTTCATTTGTGGAAATTTCCCAGATCTTTTCAAAATCTCAAAAATTGTCCCGATATATAAAAAAAATATGCACATTGTACTACAAATTATCGACCAATTTCACTATTACCCTCAATATCCAAAATCTATGAAAATATTGCTTACAAGAGACTTTTATTATTTTTAGAAAGCAACAGAAAATTAGACAATAACCAACATGGTTTCAGAAAAGGGAAATCTACCATAACAGCAGCAGTTGACTTTGTAGACTCTATCGTTGATTCTATAGATAAGAGAGAATCCGTGATTGGAGTATTCATGGACCTAACAAAAGCCTATGACAGGATGAACTGGAACTCTTCACTTACTCTGAATTAGATAACTTAAATTTTTTTTAGAGACCATAGCTTAAGCTTAAATGCAGAAAAAACTAATTTTATCCATTTCAGAACAAAACAAAACAAAATACAATTAAACCTTGATGTTGAAATTGACAAAGCAGAAATTTCCAAAGTTGATCATGTAATTTTTTTGGGGCTCAATGTAGATTGCAACTTTTCTTGGAACCTTCATGTTCAACACATTTTGAAAAAGGTGAACTCTGGTCTATTTGCCCTTAAGAAGATGTCATTTTTATGCAGTGGAGATTTTTTTAAACAAATTTACCACTCTTACATCCAAACACATATTCAGTATGGAATTTGTCTTTATGGAGCCACTACAAAAGAAAATTTGAATGAAATACTTGAATGAAATAATGAAGTACAAAAGAGAGCTCCTAGGATTATGTTGCACTTAAGCTATAGAGAGCCTGCAAAAAATATTTTTCTGAAATCAATATCCTTACTGTATATGGGTTATATATATTTGAATGTATTATACTTGTTTTAAATAGCTATATTGTCCAACAGAAAGATAGTTATCATAAATATAATACTAGAGGAAAACAAAGTGCAATTCTTGAACATCGTAGACTTGAATTGTTTGCAAAAAACCTATTTATGCTGGAAATAAATTCTATAACAAATTCCTCAGAAAATAAAAAATGAAAGTAACTCTTTAAATTGTAAAAGATCTTTAAAATAATACCTGAATAGTTTGGCTCTATATTCTGTGGATGAGTTTGAGAATCGTACCCATGATATGACTTATAAATTATAAATGTTAAAATTAGATCTTTAGTTAGATAAAACAATCTGTTTTTATCAACCACGCTTATCGCGTATGACACTATTCAATGTATATATGAAAATGTACAATAATGAATAAAGAAATTTGACTATTGACTATACACTGACTATCTCCAAAGCCTTTCACTGTGTCCAGCATGAAACACTGTTGGGCCAGTTGGAGGCCAATGGAGTCCGTGGACTGCCACTCAAGTGGATCTCGTCCTACTTGACAAATAGACAGCAGCAAGTCGAAATTGCCAACACATAGTCTGAAAAGGCTGCAGTGCAATATGGCGTCCCACAGGGATCGATTCTTGGGTCAATTTTATTTTTCATATTTGTCAACAATTCAAGTCAATCAATCTTAAATGGAGAGGTGATTCAGTACGCTGATGTCACAACTCTCTGTTTCAAAAGCAAAACCAAAGCTGAGCTTGAAGTAAAATCCAGTATTCAATTTTTTCCCCAAAATATGTCTTAACGTCAATGTGTCCTGCTACATTTGTGTGTTTAAAAACATTAACAGATTATACCACATAGATTATACTTTTTCCTCTAACAAAGGCAGGGTTTAAGCCAGAGCTGGTCAGTACTCGTTGCAACAAAACATTTTTATTTTGTAAAACAACCCTCGTCTCGGTTTAAATATTATCTAAGCTTTATTAATGCTTTAATGTAATTGGGACTTGATGCTGCTCCGTAGCATTCAGACAGGGGTGCAGAAAATGTTTAGACCCCTAAAATTTCCCCCGATCCTACTATTACGAACAAAAAATGTCCAATAAAATTTGCGACATATATCTTTACATTAAAATCGACCAGCTTTTCATAAGGCAAATCAATAATATATCAAGTAAATTGAATTTATTAAGGTTAAATTCCACAAAAACATTTTGTTACTTACAAACTTAAAGCCTCTCACGCAGAATGTAGCTCAGGTATTAATACATCTTTGGAGTATTAATACTCGAGCGACGTCTTTCGTGCCACTGTTCAAACAGAAAGCTACGTGAAAGACGTATTTCCCCCCCTCTACCTCACTGACAACAACTGTTTGATTTGAGTTCACTTCAGTTTGGTTAGTAGCGTTTACAGTACCGTGGTGTGAGCCTGGTTTTAACAGAAGTGTTATGCCCTGGATGCCCCATAAGTAAAAACTATTTGTGCCTAACCACTACCTAACCTCACAAATTTACAAGCACTACCTAAACTTTGCAAATCCCCGTTGCAGCAAACATGCATACTCAGTGAATGGCCAATGCATATTGTCACCTAACTTCCACTTGAAGTCACTTACCAGGTTTCGTCAAAATTAAAATAAAATTAGTGGTATATCAAATTGTATTTATTCTCCATCAAGAATAGTCTAATAGTGAGGCTGAGTGCACAGGTTGCAGCGACGAGGGCCGCTAAAAATAGCTTGTACGAATATTAATAGACCACAACCAGATGAAGCCACATTTGCAATGGTGTGAATAGTTATATTAAATCGATCCTTTACTCAATCGCTCTAGCACTGGGGTGGGAAGGTGCAAGTATTAGAAATTTAAATTAGGTACGACACACAATCAGTCTTGTGACTGTGGAGAGCGTCAAACTATGGACCACATAGTTAATGACTGTCTCCTGAGCGCTTTCCCTGAAGGGTCGGCTGGCATGCATGGAACAAGTGAGGCTGGACACCAATGGCTTAATTAACGCAGGTAAATCATACCAAAGTCTTTTATTTGTGGTAAACTCCGAAATAGAAGGCAGCTGTATAAGTCAAACGATATATATAATCAATAAATTTGTCATAATCACGGTTCTTCACAACGCACTGATCACAAACACAACAGAAAGCAGATGACCCGCGTGGTGATGACAGCTCAGTGTGCATGCGCGAGTCGCGTAGCTAGCCGAGGTATTTTGTCGCCGACCTCGCTTACGTATTAATACTCTTGTGTGAACTGCCCCATTACATATCATTGTGACATACGTCTAAGACGTCTTACTAAGACGTCAGCCAAGTATTAATGCGTGCTGTGTGAAGAGGCCTTTACCTCTAACATTGTGATAAAATTATGTTACTAATAAAATGAACTTGCAAATAATAAGTTAAACAATAAAAAATCTAAGTTGAATTGTTTTATTTTAATTTATTAAGATTAAATTCCACAAGTTTTTGTAACTTATAAAATTACCTCTAACATTGTAATAAAATCACGTTACTATAAAATAAATTTTTTTAAATATGTATTAATTAAAAACTAAGTTGAATTGCATGTTTGTTTTTCATATAAGCCTAACTTCTTGAGGAATGGAGGAATGTAGTCAGATTTGTCATACAATCATCAATGTGAGACACTGAGTTTTAAAAGTCTGCTAAAAATATACTAACCAAAGAACCAAATTATATGTTATACATTATCAATTTCGATGTTAACGATTCTTGGGATAAAAAATGTTAAGTTTGGGGTTTTAAATTTGTTGTAAAAATTAGAAAACAAAATTTGTTTTTATAATTATTAATTTTAATTGATTGTAGATTTACATTTTTAATTATAGCCTACTGCAATATTAAATTCCTAATTTAAATAAATTTAATACAAATAAATTTCAGGGTGTCTAGGAGTTTGAAAAGGTGGGAAAGTCGGGAATTTGAGTAAAAACTAATGAAATGTCGGGAAGGCAGGAAATCAACATAGCAAATGTTGAATAGTCGGGAACATTGATAAAACTGATAAAACAGTGATTGTATTATTCACATCTCTTGAATGGAACATCTCACAACTTTGATTGACATTTTATTTAATTTGTGATATGCGGAAAAAAATAAGCAATAATTTTTCTTTGTACGATAATTAGTTTCGGTTTTAGCATTTTGAAGTAGTACACTTCTTAACTCTTGAATAAATTACCGCGACCCTCGACCGGATGCCGAACAATGGTCCAGCCATTAGGAATGAGGCCTAGTGGCGTAGGTACGGGGGGGGGGGGGGGTCAGGGGGATATATTCCCCCCTTGTAACTTGGAAAAATTAAAAATTAAAACCTCCTGAAATCAAGCTTATGCCTTTTGATTAAAAAGAAATGATGTTACTGAAAATCAAAATAAATATGTATGCAATATTTCCAAAATATCTTATTTATATATTACGGATATTGTTTGCGTACAATAAATAGTAGCAGTTGAACTGCACCGGCACACGGCACGGTATTTGCGCGCCACAAGTGGGACGTGAGTCACTGAACAATCTACCCTCACCCCCTAGCAGCCAGTACGTCAACTAGCGCACCTGACCTTGACGTCTAGACGGTCTTAGTGATGTGCTTAACTTACAGTTGCCATATAAGATTTGTAATTTAATTAACTGCAGGGAACCATAAATATTCATACTGATTTTCAGCGTTCTATAACCGCAAATAGGTATATGTAAAAGTCAATTATATTTTCCGACGAAATAAAGCCAAAGTGTAACGAATAATAGAGGTTAGAGTGAACGGGGAAATAAGGGTTTAGCGTATTTGGCAATCGTTGCATGACGATGAAGTTACAAACGTATAACTACATTTTCGTTCACAGGTATAGGATTGCAACACAAAATTTGCATTATTCAACACATTTTTGGGAACAATTTCAAAAAGTGGAGATTTTTAACTTTTCAAGGAAATTCCCGGAGCAATATTTTCATCTTAAAACTCTGGTAATCTCCAGGGAAATCCGGGTGACTTGGGAACTCTAGCTTAACGATTACTTTCCAGTACTGATTACAACTCATTCAAGTACTTTTTATTCCTGTTACAAATACTGATTACTTTGTATCAATGGTTTATGTCTTGGATATGTAGGCCTATCAATAATTATGAATGTAAGGGACACGTCAATGATATGTCTTCAATTTTGTATACCGGTCCGGTATCCGCGCTAGTCACGAACACAGTTTTTTGTTTGGTATTCCCTAATGAGATATCCCCCCCCCCTTGACGAAGGTCTATCTACGCCACTGATGAGACGAAAAATGTCGGGTCGCTTGACGACTGAATTTTGAGGTAAACAAACACAGTTAGTTGTCTGATGTGGCCATAAGGCCATCAACATTATTTGGATACTTAACTCTGGATAATACGCCGTAGTCTGTTATGCGACTTCCAATGACGATGGAAGTAACTTATTGTAAATTGCTTATGCAAAACAGTTTTTGTTGTGGTATCAAAGATTTTTAAATTTTCCGGGAGATTACTTTGCGACTTAAATATATTTTGTTTGTTGGCCCAGAATGATTACTTTGCGACTTAAATATATTTTGTTTGTTGGACCAGAATTTCCCCCGAGCCTGGCTCGCCGGTTCGGACATATTCTGCACCTCTGCACTGAGACAAATACTTATAATTTTAACAAATTTTTAATTTACTGAAAACAACAGGTTTGGTAATATGGAAAGAAACCTGATTAACTGATTGGGTTTTGTTTAATTATATAAGCAGCTAATCTTTCTTTCTCACTCTTGATATATGGCATCTTGTAACGCTTCTTCATCTGTTGTTTATTTATTTATTTATTTATTCATACACGGTATAACCATTTTACAATAATTAATCATTCCTAATGCTCAAAATAAGCCAAATAAATATAAAGTGTTTCCCTTGTTCAACATAGTATACAAATAATAATAATAAATACAAATATAACTTGGTATAACAATAAACAACATAGTAGCAACTAATGTACAATACAAATATATACTTATATAAACGACAACAACTAATACAACCAAAATAAAAGAACTCTCATCTCACAGGAACAAAAACCATAGAACACAACTCAGAGCAAGGCAACAACCCGGCGCCTGACAATCCAATCACTGGAGGCAAAAAAGTCCACATGCGGTGAAACAACGTTGCCAAGATGCTGGATGCGAGCTAAAGTTGACTGCTGGGCGTAGTTGGTACTATATTGCCTCCGTGCAAACAGGTCTTTGGATCTTGTAGAAGAAGGAACATGAAAGTAAATCCTCTCAAGCAGATAGGGGCAGATAGGGGTTTTCCTCTACAAGTCCATTAACCAGCTTGTAGAGGAAAACCACATCTTGAACATCACGTCTGGTTTGCAAGCTCGGAAGATTCAGCATATCGGATATCTCGCTCAACGGAACTTCAAGATATCGGTAGCCGACACGGAATCCCACCAGTCTCAAAAATCTGTTTTGAATCCCCTGGAGACGATCACGAAGAGTGACTTGATGAGGAGCCCATACTACGGAGCAGTACTCCAACAAAGGTCTCACATTACAACAGTACAGGGTTCTAAGTGTACGAAACTGGGAAAGATGTCTTGAGGAACGAACAAGAAGTCCCAGAGCCCTACCAGCTTGCAAGCAAACCCTTTCGACATGGGCCTCACAACTCAAGGATGGCAGTACCTCTACCCCAAGATCCCTGACGGATGCAGGCCTAGCAAGAACATTAGCCTCCAATCTGTAGGCATGCAATCGAGGAGCACTTATTCTGTGAAAGGTAAAGGCGATGCACTTTTTCAAATTCAAGCTCATTCTGTTATCTGTACACCACTCATAAATGGCCTGAAGATCACCCTGAAGTGCATTAAAGTCCTGTGCAGAGCCAATAACATTGAAAACCTTAATATCATCCGCAAACAGAAGACAATTGGTAGAAATACAGTACACAATGTCATTTATAAAAATGTTGAAAAGTGTAGGCCCCAGGATTGACCCCTGCGGTACTGCGGTCCTGCGGGATGTTCCGATGAAGGCCTCAGATGTGGTCGAGGCAAACCTCACAGAAAGCTGCCGATTACTTAGGTAGCTGCAAAACCAGCTATGGAGTGCACCAATGATTCCATAGGCGTAAAGCTTGTCAAGAAGGCGCTGATGACACACCCGGTCAAATGCCTTAGAGAAATCCAAATAGAGAGCGTCCACTTGCTCACCCCTCTGAAAAGCCTCCATCACATAACTTTGAAAAACTATAAGGTTTGTAGCCGTAGATTTACCAGAGATAAATCCATGTTGATAAGGTGTTATCTGCTTCCACAACAAGGGGCCCACCTTCCTAAATACCAGTCTCTCAAAAACTTTAGCTAGACAGGGCTGCAAAGCTATGGGTCTGTAGTTCGTGATATCATCCGTAGGTCCGGACTTGTTGTTGGTTGATTTGTCTGGTGATTGAAGAGGTGGTCGAACCATTCGACAGCCAATCCAACCATAAGCGTAATTTCAGTATTTTGATTGGAGGGGCAAACACAGTTGTGATCGTGGTTATTGTGACTTTCCATATATTATAATAATATGTTCTCCAAATTATTGGGGGGGGCAACTGCCCCCTTGCCACCTCCGAATCATGCCTCTGAGTCCAACTGATGGCGGACAAGAGAAAGCATATTGTAAAATTGAAGTTACAATTCTATAACATTCTGTTGTTGAGATAGATCTTTGTTCACTGCAAGTGAAGATCAATTTATTTGGATTAAGGAATATCGTGCAATTTCAGTTTAACCCTTTCCGCTCGTAGGTCGCCGCTGCCGCGACATTCATTTCCGTTGGTTCCGCTCGTAAGTCGCGGTTGCCGCGACATTTGTTGTATCGGCTTGTTAGTTAATAAATCCACTTTATATAAACCCTACATGCTTTTATACTCAATCAACGATCTCCCTGTGTGTTGTTTAGCTGTCTTTGGTCGTAAGACAAACAATTGTGATTTATTTAGACAGCTGTGAAGTTAGCTCTGTTTGGTGTTTGGTTATGTCTCTGCTAGTCGTACGACTCGGTTTGTTTACGTTTGTTTATTTCAAGCTCTCACACCTTGAAGGACCTAAAATTTGTTTAGGTAATAACAATTATAACTTTGCTTGAAGAACCTAAAGTAATAATATTTAGGATGTAGCCTTATAAGTGTCTCATAATAATCTAAACTAATAGAATACTGTTGTAACTCTGAGTAGGCTCTGTTTGTTTCTATTTTCATTATTTTTTAGGTATAATGCCTATAATGTGTGATAAATTTATTTTTACCATTATTTTTATTTTTATGTTTTAATATTATTTTATCACAGTTCAATAACTCTAAATAACATTTAACTTACATGAAATAAAGAGAAAGAAAGTGACAACAATTGCGATAGAAACAAAAATGTTCAAAAATCAAGAAGTTTATAAAATTCATTATTAGGTCATGATTGTAGGTAACCTTTAGTATAATGAGTAATTTGAGTTTGTAAATAGATAAGGTATGAAAAAAATGTTTTGCAAATCATAAAAAAAATTATTTTTAAAAAGGCCAAAAACTCATATTTCCTCTTTGGTTTTTAAAAATTTAAAAATAGAATTAGGTACCGGTACTGGTATTATAAAAAATTTAAGTTTATTTTCTTAATTTAAATTTAAGTTTATGTGTGTGTGGAATTTAATGCTGTATAATACAAAAATAACTTTTATTAAATGATTATGTAATATTAGCAGGTACTATACTAAAAACAAAAACATGGACTTTTCCATTTAGAAAAATGCAAGTGTAAGGGACAACGGGTCTTCAAAAAATGTGATTGGAAAGGGTTAAGTTTGTTTGCGTTTCTCAAACAAGAATAAAACCTTTGCTAAAACCCCTGCTCTTTGGTAATAAGAACTCAGTTATCAGTAGTTCTATTGTTCACTGTGTTGCGCAGGAGCCTAAATTCTGATAATCATAGAACAGGAAGGGTGCCTTCGGGAGTTAAACTGGTTGATTGTACAGTTGGCATCAAACAATTTGGAAAGAGGGGGCTTTCTGCGAGAGTTTCCACTCTGTCTACAATAATTGTTAAATGATAAACTGTTGCTATAAAACCTCTTGTAGTGTAATATACAGCTGTAGAGGTGGTCATTGACGTAATGAAATAACGAATTGCCATTAAAATAACTCTAAGATGCTTTTTAGTTGATAGCAGGATTTGAGTTGTATATGATAAGTCTTTTCTCTTCTCAGGTGAGGGTGGAGAGTTTGTGGGATGGCAAGGTAGGCCTAAATACCAATTATATGTCAATGTCTCTTATTTCATTCAATCCGCTTGCTTTCTACCAATTTTCAAGGGAATTTTATGCTTTAATTTGGTTTATAAAACCCAATTTATAATTATTTGTACATCACATTTTTGAAAATTTCTCTAAACTGATACAACAAACTTTACTAGTACAGGATGTAATAAAATATGTCTTATAAGTAAATGTATACTTGTAATGTACTCATATATGTGACAGGAAATATATGTATATGAAAGATAGTACAAGGCTTGTAATTTCGACCTAATAATTTTCTCATTGGGCCTGATGATGACCAGTGTGACTAGTCAGAATAGATAGCCTTGTACAATTTTTTATATAGGATGTTAAACAAACTTCAATGATTTAGGATATGATTCACTTAAAACTAAGAAAAAAGTTCATGTAAAGGTAAGTCCTGAAGTGGTGTTTTTTCCAATTGTCAGTCTGTATGTAATCTTTAACTGAAATAATCATAATACTTCCAAAACCACTGAGAACCACTGATGAATCTTTGCCATGTTATCCTTGTTCCTTGGGTGGAAAAATTAAATAAATGATTTTTACTCGTTTCAAAATGGTGGATATTAAAACTCGATTAAAACTAAATTACATAAAACATGGATTTCCATGAAAAAACACAAAGGATAACTTTTTGTTGTGTTTTTTATTTCACATTCAACAATGTGTAATTTAAAGAAATCGGATACAAAATAAAATAACAGAGCAAATGATAATTTTTTAAAGGAAATCTATTCGGTTGAGTACTGGTATCAGACATTTTAACATTTCTAACCGTGCTGCTCTGTTTTTTTTAGCTGATTTTCTTAAACATTGTTTGAAACGCAACAAAAAACAATACAAAAAGTTATTCTTTTTGGTATTTTTTGTGAATAAGTATTTTTTATGTAGTAATTTTAATTTTAATTGTTAACTGATTTTTGCCGATGGACTACGGGGTGGAATACCTCAGGTGGTTTTTCTCTTATCTGGCAGGACATATGTAGAGAACGTTTATTTGTAAAAGTGGTAGAAAGTTTATTCTAATTGGAAACGCATATTAAGTGGTGATCCACAAGGTTCAATATTAGGTGCCTTTCTTTTTTTTAGAATATGTCCACATATGACGTGCCACATCAAATACGTTGATATTTGGTGCTTTTTGCTAATGGCACAACTGCTTTAATTGCAGCTAAATCTTGATCTGACATTAAATGATCAGTTTCTCTTTCTCTGATGCACTAATCAAAAACTATTTTTTTCTTGTTTACATTTGAATGAGCACAATAATACCGAGCAGCATAACCTTCTAGGAGTTGTTATTGACAGTAAAATCAACTGGCAAGTCCAAATGAGGGAATCTCAAAAGAATTGACATATTTTACTTACACTAAGTCTGTACTTTCAAAATGCACATCACTGAAGAGTTGCCAAACTTTTTATTTTGTATATGTTGAAATCTTAAGATATGGGATAGTTTTATGGGGTAATACGTAAAATATTAGAATATCTTTCTCAATTAAATAAACATTTGTCAGAATCATATCACATTCACCTCTTTAAAGCATCTTGCAAGCCTCTTTCCAAAGATCTAAACATTTTAATCCTCTCTTCTTTGTACATTTGCACAAAATGATAGATTGGTAGCCACTTGACCTACCATTTGTTTGTTATTGCATGGCTTTCATGTAATTGTGACTAGACACTGGCTACTGCTCAAGTGCACTTGTGCACTGTTTTGTGGTAATAAAGAACAAACTTATTTTAAGTGTTGTAAGACATATTTTATTACATCTCGCTAATATAAATGTACTTTATTAGATAGTATTTGGGGGTTTCCTTTTCCTTGCCTACTCCTACAAAGCACACTTTAACAGTGCAAAACATTCCAGTGTACAGATGACCCACCTAATTTGTGTTTTTATTCACTTTTTATTTTATAGTCTTGGTTATTTTAATGTTACGTTGTATAGTGAGTAGGTTTATAAATATAAAAGTAATAGTTATTAATTGACAAGTCGTGAGAAATCACCAGCTATATTAGCAATATGAGCTCTCATCCAGGATCAGGAATGAGAACTTCGGGGTTTGTCTCATAGTGACCATTAATTACTTAATGGCTATTATTACCGAGGCATTAATTTATGGCTGTTTATTATTATAGGGTTACTTGACCAGATTTAATCTAGAATTCATGTCATATACAGACATACAACTATTACTGCAATAGAACATTTGTTATAACCCTTTTTTATGACATTCGCTGCAGCTGGTACCATTGGCACTGAATGGTGTCTGGTCATACGTGTATGGTACCTTTCATTACAACTGGGCACTACAAACAGAAGCCCAATGGGCCGTTATAAGTTCAGTGTCTTACTGTGAGAATTATGATTAAAGATTCAGATCGTATACATCGTTATACATGGAATAGGTCACGTCTTAGTCATTTACAATAAATATTCAGTTTTGTACATTAAGATAAAAATTTTCTCTTAGTATGTCCTGAAATTCAGCACATCAATATTTTGCAGACTATTAGTATTTCTCAAGCTTCATGACAGATATAAAATGAGAGGTGGTTATGTCAGGGATGAAGGAAACAGAACAGGAGAGACGAACTGTCTTTAAATAAAGAACAGAAGAAACCTTCGGTATTACTAAATTGGTGATACAAGCCTATTCTATTGTAACTTGCAGAAAGCATATACAGTAGACTCCCGATTATCCGCGGTAATGGGTGGCTGAGCGATCGTGTATAATCGAAATCGCGGATAAACCAATCCTAACCTAAAATACACTTGAAATAGTTAAAAACGACTGTGAGAGCAAAATAATAACCTTTAGGCTACTGAATGTTAGGTTTAATAATGTGAAAGACTTCAAATACAAGATTACTGTACGTACCTTTTAATAAACACACAATTATTTTACAAACAATATTTTCACATCGGTAAAAAAACAGTCCAATACGTGAGACAAGTGCACTATATTACAGGCCTAATGTCGAAGATGCCGTCCTTATTGGCTTCGAGGAAAATAAACAATGAGATCGCACAACGAGGTGTCATGTTTCCCTTCCAAGAAGTCCAATTGTCCCTCTGCATAATGGCGGGCAGTTGCGTACGATATGGCGGTCAGGAGGGATGGCGCGAGATGACTAATGTTTTGGTGGGCGGGCGGGCTTCCGTTTGACCACTAGTAACCCCTTTCTCTCGCCCAAGGCCAAGTGCGTGGCGCGCGGGAGCTATAATTTGCAGGCGCGAGGATAGACGTTTACGCGCTAAACTTCGCTTGCCGCAGTTGCGTTTTTTTTTTTTTTGTTTTTTGGCCGATCGCGGATAAGCCGCAATGCGGGTAATCCGGTCGTGGATAATCGGGAGTCTACTGTAAATATTGTAATTATTTTATTTTCTAGAATTAAGTTTACATTAAAACAATAATAGCATCCTTGGAACAATTTTGGTGTGTCCAACTGTCTTCGGTGTCACCACAATCTGGCTGTGCTGCCTTTTGCCTCAAGTCATTGTCAGTTTGGCTTTCAAGGATGAATACTGTGTTGTTTTCTACAGGAATTTTTACATGCAACCGTTAATAGTTGTAACTGTGACAGTGCTCATTTATAGTATTTGTGTTTTGAGTATATTGTGACCATTTGCTATGGCTAGGGTATCATAACGAGAGGCTGAGGCCTCAAGTTCAATTCCGGCGTTGAGTGTTCTATCCACTTATTTTTTTATATTATAGTTCACTATTTTATATTTCTCGATTACTCACTTTATGCTCCCTAAACCCAATGAAGTGGTTTTACAAAAATGTTGTAGTCCGATCGTGATGGATTTTGGTATGTAGATTCAGTTCAACTACATCTCCAGGGGGTCATTATTTTTTAAAGACCATCGTTAAACCAGAAAATCAAATTATTTTAAATTAACTATTTTGATCAAGATTGGTAGTTTATAGTACTTTAGGTCCCTAACAAAATGATCCTAACCACATATCCACATATCTTGGAAAATGTTACATTAAAAGAATTCTAGTAAAGCTTTCAAAAGTAAGTTTTCCCCCAATTTGATCAAAATTATTGACTTAAGTTATTATTCTACGAAATTGGGAAACAAACCTAAGCTCATTTGATTTCCTTGAACAGAAGGGAGTGTACATACCCTGTAGATGAAGTGATTAGTAGAGGTTTGAAAAGGAATAAGTCATGTCTAAGTTTTCTGTCAAGGTATTCTAGTTGAAAACCAAGAGCCATTTCATCACATACTTTTTTATATATCTTTAACAGTACTGAATATTCAGTTTGGCATTATTGCTTGATGTTTGGCAATGGAAAAGTTTTCGACCTATCCAGGTGGTAGTAAGCGGTGTTGCTCTTTGCCACTCACTGTTTAGGGCTACCACCGCTTGTAGCCACTGCTTAGGCTACCACCGCTTAGTAGCCACTGCTTAGGGCTACCACCGCTTAGTAGCCACTGCTTAGGGCTACCACCGCTTAGTAGCCACTGGTTAGGGATACCACCGCTTAGTAGCCACTGCTTAGGGATACCACCACTTAGGGATACCACCACTTATTAGCCACTGCCTAAAGGTTTGCAAGCAAACTAATCCAATAAGAAACTGAGTGCTATCGATTTTGTGGCTCGCCGCTCATTTCGTATCTGAGGCATTCACAGATGTTCGTACCTGGTACAGTGGTTGGAATGTATACAATGGTTGTTTATAATTATGAAAATTGCAATTAAAATAAGTCTTTACTTAAGTCTTAACTAAACAGAAAATGAAGAATTTTAGGTGACTGCCCTAGCCGCCTTAGCTTATTTTTACATCCCATAATCAAATTTTATATCTTGTTTTGCACTTATAAGATCTCATTCAGATATTGATTCAGAATGCATTTTGGTTCAGTAACCCCTGCTGATTTTCAGCAATAAAACTTCTTGTACCTTTTATTCTCTATTTTGATTTTTCTTGAAACAATAATCTTTTCCGTACTCGCAAAGATTGTTCATTCACAAGAAAACTATTTGGTGACCAGCTGCAGCAAATGTATGACACTCGTTTCAGTTTCCTTTGAATGTATAAAACTTGTTTAGTTCATTTTCTTATATTTTTTATAAGTAAAATTTTTTACCAGTATTTTTTTACTGGTAAAATACAAAAAAGTTGTGTCATAATAATTTTGAAATAGTTCAAATTAATAACAAGTACTGTAATATAATAAACCAATATAAAAAATTATAGGTTTCTTTGTAGTGTTCATTGAAGTACTTGTCACGTTAGTGATGTGTACTGTATTTATAACAACTAATTATTGATAAATATGATTTAGTTTTGAGTCTGTGCCAAACCATGGCTCCTGTAAATTAACATTTTTGCTGTAATTTAAATTCAATATTAAGTTATGTCAATACAATTTCACATAGATTAGTTTTCATAGCATTATGTTAATTTTCTGGCCATCATTTTGACAATATTTAACTAAAGTAAATTTGTTTGGCCTGAACACCCTAAAACATATGGTAATTGTTTTATATAAAGTTATAGGAATAGAACAAAGATGTCATATTTTGAAAAAGTTGGTACCAGTGTAATATTAAAGACCATCAATCCATTGGTTAGGTTGTATTCTATATTGAATGTGTAGGTGGTCCAGGGATGAACCCGCGCATGAACCCTCCTAGAGGACCTGGGATGGTGCCCGGGACTTATGGACCGGCTCAGGGTATGCGGGGGCCCCCGCCCAACACAGGACTGGGGCCTGGGCCTGGTGGACCCCCCATGTCGATGGGGCCCGGCGGTAGACCTCAGTGGCAACCCAACACATCTACTGTAAGTCTTGGGCGTTGGAAAACCTGCAAGGGTTTGTAAAATTCATTATCAGATTGATCCCTGATCTAGTTTTGAATCCATATTTTGGCCGATAGTTCACGTCGGCAAACCTCAACAAATACGAATATATTTAAATATTTGATCTCCTTTTTATCGTGATAGGTTTGCTCAGTAAACAGTAGAGTTTCACACACTGAACATTCTGGAAAACTTGACGCTGCTGTCTTATACCAGACAGGTGGTAACATGAACCACTCGTTGCAGTTAATTTGTCTGACATTGTTACATTCTCGGGTATGGCGACCCAATTTTGGTCTGATAATATGTTAAGAAAAGGGTTTTGAGTGCTAAAGATTTCTTGAATACAAATTGAGCTTGTCTGAAATATAAAAAGTAGCCTACATTACATCGTCTACTTCAGTTTATGGCACAAGGTGCTGGGGGAATCCCCTCGGCTCTCCTTGTATATTTGAATCCTTATTTTTTTCATTATTGGCAGCTCTTTTGTGTATGATGGCCCTGCTATTAGAGGAGTTTTCAAAGATAGCTACTACTTCTAAATGGTATACAGACACCGTACAGTTTTATTATGATCTGGTAAAATAAGTAGGTTTCAATTACCTCAGAAGGTCAGAAGAATATGTATTATGTAAGTATATGTGCTGTTTTTATTTGGATTTTTACTTTTGAAACCCACCATAATGCGCATTCGATCCTGTGTAAGTGCTCATTATCTCGAGACTTCTTTGGAAATCACAAAAATACAAATTTACCATAGTGTCTAAAATTAGTGTTTGTTTTCAGGCTATGAACTACTCATCATCATCACCTGGAAAATATGGGGTAGGTTAAAGTATCTTTTGTCTCATGTTCTAACAATGTTTTGTATTTAAATATATTGAAGAAATATGAATGATTCAATTCTTATAATCGTTAAGTGTGAACCATTTCATTGTTTTATACAGTAGAGTCCCCCGAAAAGCCGCCTATTCCGAACTCGAGTTCGGAAATTACTTAACATGACTTAAAAAAAGGAATAATTTAGAATACATTATTTGTTTGTGAAAAGACGTACATTTATTGCTATGCAAAGAAGTTATCAATACTGATTACATAATGATACTCCACAACTATCTGGCTTCCATATATCGCAAAGGAAGCTCATTTAGATTATTTCCCTGACGTCAAGTTTTTTGGACATTTTTGAAAATGTCAGATATATTGAACCGCAGAGTTTTTGGAAAAAACAGTGACATCCAAAACCGGACGTCCGAGTGTAAAGGGTTACCAAGTCAATACGTTGAGATTAGTCTTGTAATCCGTCTATTCCGAAGTCCCGCTAAACAGAACAGGGTTCGGACCCAATTAGTTTGGAATAGCGGGACTCGACTGCATTAATTATATTTCATTATAAGAAAAAAAAGAAATTCAATACATTTTATATAAATAAATTATGACAAATTATTTTAATGCTAATTATATATGATATCAAATTTCTCAGGATTTATTTAATTCATCATTAAAATGAAGGATATCCAAAATTATCTGGTCTTTCATTGATTTAAATTGTTAGTGGTCTACTACAGAACCATTTTTCATGAGGTTGGCGGTATGTTTTCTCTACACTTTGCCCCTACAATGGGCCTCAGGCCTGTGCATGGAACGTATCAAGTGAAGCAGGGGATGAGCTGTTCAAACTGAAAGGTACTACTGGTAAAACTGACTAGTCATGACTGAGATTCCAACCGACGCAAGAGCCGCTGCCGTTGTTTCCGAGTCCCGTCGCCTAGACCACTACGCCAACGGTTCTTTTTATCTTAGTACATAAACCCCATGTTCCAAGTTTGTGTTTGCTTTTATTATATTTTTTCCTTAAAACATAGCACCCTTCAAATACAATTACAAATAGAGCTGTTATTTTTTTCAGGGACCACCAGGCGGGTCTGCCCCCCCGGGACCTGGGACTCCCATATTGCCTAGTCCACAAGGTAAAATAGAAAGGCTACACGCTATGATTCTTTATGTTCGTCGCGAGTACATTATAATGGGTAAACAACAAAAACTTAAAATGACTTATTGGCAAATGGAAGCATAGAAGTTAAAAAGATATACTCTCTATGTACAGTGTATAACCCACTTCAAAAAAAAAAAAAAAAAAATTGTCATCCATTCTCATTTCATTCTGCCAATTCTATTTACTGTGTAATTCATTCAGTATTTACGTATTTTACTGTATTTAGTGGAAAAATGTCTCTACAGTAAAGGTAATTCTTGCCTTCAGCTGAGAGCTATCAGTTTTTGTTTTCTAGGTGTGTGCCTACAGTTTAAGGGTGGTAATGTACTGTAACAGTTTGTGTGTTTAGGTTCAGTCGGCCCTTACTCCCCTGCTAGTCATCGCATGCCTACTCCCAGCCCCGTCACACGTCAAGGTAGGATGTGCCTCAATACAGCATTACTGATTATAAAAATGATTTTAATTATTTAACATGTTTAAAAATGTCTACATGTGAAATAATCTCGAAATTCATTTTGCCTTCGTGTTATCCGAGGTAGCCTAGGTACAAATTACCTCGCATAACCAGGAGTGTACTGTATATACATGATCTAGACATATTAATGGGGAGTACAGAAAGCTACATGTGCTTGGATTTTTCTTGTGGCCGTTCTTTCATTTTAGTATGAACCAGATAGTTTAGCAAAAACAATAGTTTTAAAAAACAAGTTCTAACAATTTGATAAATTTGCAGATTCGTCCAACCCGGGAGGAGAGAATATGTACACAATGATGAAACCTGTGCCTGGAGGATCCATGCCTGGGGTAATTCTTATTATATCACCAATTATTTTTATTCTTATTATTTAATTCTTATAACTTAATTCTTATTATTTTTGATTTGGATTGCATGTGTAAATCCAAAGTCGCAAATAAACTTGTATCATCTTTTTATCAAAATGTTTACATTATAATATTAATCTTAAACGATTACTCCTGAGTTAAGATTAAAAACCTTAAATATAACAAATAACTGAGCAAACAAATATAGAAATATTAGTCTATAGCTTTTTAATTAACTGTTCCAATTTCTCTTAAAATATTCTTAGAGAAATTAAAATCATAGTTACACAGTTCTTTAAGTTTCTCCTGAAGTTTTAAGTCATAAAGATATTATTTTAATATTTTTTTTGTAATTTTACTTAATATAAATGGGTTTGGCATATTGGGAAGGGGGGTCATCATCATCAGTGTTGCGGATTAGGAAACCCCAGCATAGCTGCTAGTCACATCTTCCACAAGCGGGAATATTGCGCAGGTTACCGGAAAGATAGGATATAGCAGGAAAGGAAAGGGTGGGATGGGACGGCAGCCAAATCGACCCTTCACAGGGCCAACACCCGTGCCCCTGTGACAGCTGGGATGAGGCTCTCAAACAGGGGACCCGCATTCTGCCCTCCAACTGGTCAACTCAACTGACAGGGTATCCATTTACAACAGCCAGGGACCATCCATTCTCAGGTTGGCAGGTGGGGACCAAACCCGGAAATTCTGTCCCTAGCCACTGCAAATGGAGGGACCAAAGGTGAAAGGGAAGTTTGTCATAATGGACAGCCAAAAGACTTACCATATGTAATGACAACTTCATTTGCTGTACCCAATGTCAGCCTCAAAACTGGTATAGACCAGTTTTAAGGTAATCCTGGGACGAGGGGGGGGTTTATAGCTAAAAAGATTTAAGAGGCTATGGGAGCGGTCCGTGGGTTTTCTTGATGATGTCTTGTTTCTGTATTAAATGTATGCTATTTTTGCCTTTCTTGGAAATGGAAGTTAATTTCAACTGAAATATTTATTTTCAAAATGTTTGGATTATATAAAACTCGGCAAAACGTTTTCTGTTTATTTTCTGAGAGTTAGTTTAGTAACAATTAACATGGTTTGAAAACTGTTTCTTTTAGAGTTTTTTTAATGACATTTCCTCCAGAAACGAGGAAACAGTATCTATGTTTCAATATGACATAGATGAAAAATAAGCGTGACTATGCATTTGATTTGTGTTTGAAGAAGTAAGATTTCTGTGTATATTGTTTTAATTCATGAGTTTTTTTAAAGTGTGAGAAATCTATGAATCTATGAAATATTTTGGTTCTGTTGAATACTGGTAACGGTACCATAGAAATTAATTTTATTCGTAAAAACTTACTGAGGGTTAACAGTGATTTGCCAAGAACTATATCTGTCATCTGATTATCTGTATTTTATTTTTGAGTTCTGCCAAAATTATTATTAGTTATTTTTTGAGGTTTTATTCTGCCAGGTTTTAAATTTGTATGTATATATTATTAAATATTATGGGTGCCATAAATTATCCCAGTTTGGTCGTCGTATAAAATGGAGGGGGTTTCGCCTTTGCTAATGGAGGGGTTTTGGGAGCAACCCCAAATTTATGTTTATTGCCAAGATAAGTGTCAATGTGTTTGCCCATGCATATTGTAGTTGGAGATAATGGTTTATTTGGAATTATATTTATTTTTAAATCAACAAACTTATCTTGCAGAAAAGTTAGTTTGTAAGGAAAAGCCTTAAGGCTGAGTAGGATTACGTTTAGGAAAGGGATAGTATTCAGATAGCTTACCTGAGAAATCAAAACTCAGTCAGCAAAGAGTTAAACAACATTTTAAACGCTGATAATTCATCCATCTAAGGTGCTTAATGAGAGAGAGAGAGAGAGAGAGAGAGAGAGAGACTTTGATCTCTCAGGTAAGCTAGCCGAATGCGATCCCTTTCCTAAGGTCCAGTTCAGACGAGTGTCAAAGTACAGCCCATTGACGCTGCATTGCAGCAGGTAGCGCTAGTTTGGGTGTCGACGCGGCGTATGTTCATGTTGACCCGTCTTCAGTACACAATGGAAGTGTACAGAAGATAGTGCTTGGTTTTTGCCTTCTTCGTCTATACGTGCGTGTTGAAGACCAGGAAATTAAAGCAGTGGGTTTACCCACTGGTTAATCCTAGACTGTTAAATTAAATTATTCTCCTAATAAATGTAAATTTACTTATGAATTCATTTTTCTCTTGTTTTGGGTTAAATTTATCATCAAACTTTTCACATACACTTAACCTGACACCTCTCTTTTTTATCCTTTTGAACTCTTCATATGAAGGGTTCCATATTGCGGGATTTTTCTTGATCTCTTCAATAAATAGTTAAATCCACATTGAGATTGTCCATTGCTTTTGGGGTAGGTGTTTAATTGCTGACTCATAAGTTCTTGTGAACGGACTGGTGCTAAACAACACTCTGTCTCGACGCCCTGATGCTGCGTTGAAGCATTGAGCGCCCCGAATCCTGCAGCTACACAGCTACACAGCTGCACTGCTGCGTCAACGCCTCCATTTGAGTACATACACGGTTCCAACGTTCTGCAAAATTAAGATGTCTCGATGCCCCTGCAGAACAGTCTGAACCGGGCCTAAATCTAATGTTATCCATTAGAAAAGTTATAATACATAACATAACTTGATTTGAATTCAATTGAAAATGTAGTATTACCTTGTACAATATCCTCGGTGAGGTGGCAACTGAGGTGATCCTCTGTAATGGATTCAACATTGAATTGTTATTTTATTTGCAGGAGTTCGGGATGGGAGGAAGTGGTCCTGGGAATGAAGGCCCAGGGGGCGGGATGGGAGTCGTGATGAACGGTGATGGCAACTCGCCGGCGGGGCCGGGCCCCGGGACACCCAGGGAAGACTCGGGTGGGGGCATGGGCGACTACAACCTAGGAGGTTTTGGCCCCAACGACAACGTCAACATGGGTGTACCTGCCTCGTTCTTCTCTGACAGTAAACTGGGAAATAAAGTTCCCGATGAGTGGTGAATGTATAGTCACTCTAATCTGTGTGTATTTATTTGCTGATGGCCACTGCTTTGGACTGTGGACTTTATTAAGAGACACGGTTCTACACGATTTCTTTGGATAGTGCTCTTTTCCAGGGTGGCTGACAGAAACCTTCAATCTTATTCTTTTTGATAAATTTCCTAGGGGAAGAGCCGATTTAAAAAAAGTTTAGAACGTCTTTGGCTCATGATTTACGATTTTATTTTCTCTGTTAAAAAATCTTAACAGAAATATGTTTGAAAATCAATATTTACACTATAATTTTGAAATAAGTAATCAAATGGAAAATCCCTCGTCGCAAATTTGAACTGAATCATAGCAGAGCGATTTTTTTGGTCATTCATACGTTATCAAAATTAAGAAAATCCCTCAGGGCTTCACCCCACTGGCCTTATCATTTCCAATGTTTAACTAATGCAGATGATCATTTAAACATTTGTTTATTGGACAAAATGGTTCATTAATTTTATCTCACGATTCAGCACATGCGATGTTTGAGACCTAGTATATAATTATAAATTTGACACTCGACAGTAAAACATTAATCCTCTGAGAAGCTTATTAAGGGCTACAATTAGAGCTACATTAGAGCAAATAATCAATTTAAATTACCATGCAAGTGGCCAGAAATACTTTTTATATTGCATCAGTTAAAGTTCTAGGAACAGTTGTTTATTAGTGACAATTTATATTTTATAAACAATGTTATTATCCTATATATTAATTCACAAGCAGTTTTTATTTTAAGATGCTCGATGTGTAAATTTGAAGAGGTTGAGGTGTAGCTGATACGAATTTCCCTATAATTTAAACCTCTCTTTAGGGCTCTGCCCTTTAGGTTTTCTAAGTGCAAATCTTATGGAAGGGAAATTGAATTTTATAATTAACAGTTGTTGACATATTGAAAAATAACAGCACAGCAGCAGAAACAAATGTTACAGACTTAAAATAAAAAGTGACTATTGGAATGACAACGCAGTGTGCATAATGAGGGATGACGTAAATTCAGAAGCATGAGAAAAATATTTGCTCAAGTTCGAGCAGCTGGCCCTACTAGTTTATTTACCTTCAAAACAATTATTTCTACCACAGAATCATTGGTTTTTATAGGTTTTATCATAATAACTTTAATTAATTAATTTTCGATTTCAATAAAATGTATTTGGTTAGGTGGTGATTCTTTTCATGACTACTTATAGTAAATACATTATGAGGATATTTCTTATTAGTAAACAACTTTTTGATAAGCATGTTAAATGTTATTATAACCATGGGATGTAATGAAATATGTCTTACAACATAAATACCTCAACTCTGTGTGTAAAGAGGGTACTGTAACGGCATTAGTCACATGGTCAAGCCAGGGGAGCCAGGGGTTGGAGAAAAGGTACCTCAGCCGTGTGTAAAGAGGGTACTGTAACGGCATTAGTCACATGGTCAAGCCAGGGGAGCCAGGGGTTGGAGAAAAGGTACCTCAGCCGTGTGTAAAGAGGGTACTGTAACGGCATTAGTCACATGGTCAAGCCAGGGGAGCCAGGGGTTGGAGAAAAGGTACCTCAGCCGTGTGTAAAGAGGGTACTGTAACGGCATTAGTCACATGGTCAAGCCAGGGGAGCCAGGGGTTGGAGAAAAGGTACCTCAGCCGTGTGTAAAGAGGGTACTGTAACGGCATTAGTCACATGGTCAAGCCAGGGGAGCCAGGGGTTGGAGAAAAGGTACCTCAGCCGTGTGTAAAGAGGGTACTGTAACGGCATTAGTCACATGGTCAAGCCAGGGGAGCCAGGGGTTGGAGAAAAGGTACCTCAGCCGTGTGTAAATACACAACGGTAAATATAAAATGTAAAAGATAGTACGAGGCTATGGATTCCTGCTAGGTGATAGAAGCACTCCTCACAACTTCTGGAGTGTTAATCTCTCATTTATTTGGTGTTGTTTCTTCTGTAAGACTCCATTTATCCTCCAGAAACGATATCCTTTACAGTGTTAATCATAGGTGCCACACATTCCTGAAAATAACTTTTATATGTTTGTTCAGGTTGTACTGAATAAAACAAACACTATTGCATCACATTGTGATTGGGTTATTTGTAGTGATGAATATTAGAAGCCTCTCAGTCGGTGTCTGTTTTTTTAAGTCTCCTAAACATGCTCGGGCTGGCCTGCCCAAATCTACAGCATTATCTTCGATAATGTCTTCAAAAATAAAAATCTCCTAACTTTTTTCAATAATAATTTGATTGATTCTCTCACTTAAACCGTCTTCATTAGAAGTATTACTATGTTGATTCTATGATAAAGCTGTGTAAGTGCATCCTACCTAATTATCCTACCATAAAGTTTTTTCGGTCCTATCTAATATTATTAAATAGTATTATATTTTGTTATATCCCTTCCGATTACTTTTACAATTGTTGCTTCTATGGAGGTGGGTAACCTGATATCTGCCTTCGATTGACAATCAGTTTTCAAACGTCATCCAATACTGACCTTCTGAAAGCCACCCGAAGCGCACATCAAACAGAAAGCCCGAAGTTTTCCCTCACTTAACCGATGGTGAGATTCAGTGAGCAGGCCTGGAGATGACCGCTATGACTGGTTATTATCAACTTCAACCTTGTACCATCTTTAATATATTTTACCAGTATAAGTGTAAATATATTTGTATATGTTGTATGGCGTATTTAATTACATCCCGTATTCCGTTATTGTTAGTACTAACCAGAAACAAGTCAAACATAATGGAAAACACTTGGTGTAGGTACTAAAAGTTATACTCCTTTTTCAAATGATCATAATTTAACTACTTTTGCCTAAGGGTCACATAGATCCCTCAACATTACTACTGTTGTAGCTCATCTCTTGAAATGGCTTGTTTTAAAAAATTATTTATAACTTGGGAAAACTTGTGATGAAAATGAAATAACAAGGCAATATTTTAGTGCCATATTTAGTCATTGTAAAATCAAAGTTTTTATACTTACTTCATGAGATAAACATTCGTAGGGCTTTTAAAGCAATCATAACCAACTTGGTGTGGGTCTTTTTCTGATGTTAGTGGTGGTCATGCTGTTTATAACTCTTAGGTGATCAGGGTATCTTCTTGCCAACTGGTTCAGGGATTATGCTTTGTAGAATATGTAACTATAATTATCTGTGTGATAAAATGACTGACCATCGAATAACCTAAGATATAATTAATAATTTTATTCAGTTTTATATTTTATTAAAAAATATAGACAGCTTAAAGATATCTTATTAGGTCTTTCTTCTATTTGTTAAGACACAATGATGGAATAATAAATAATTTAACAAAAAACACTAATATATTAACGAATTATAAGAAAATGATTAGATTATACTACAAAATTAATACTGTACGTAGTTTGTCGCATGATTTTTTTAAATCTTCCATGTACTACTTTTAAAACGAAGGTCATAAAAGTTTGTTTGTTCAGTTTTGCATCTGTTTTGTCTACATGTATATGTTAACTATAAAGTTAGTTTTAGGTAAAATAAGACAAACAAAATGAGCTAAATAAAAAGTCTGTTGAATTGCTCACAATTTATAGTATGTTGGCATTTTTTTTCTCGAGGTACATTTTTAAAATAAAATTGTCTATTACTAAGAACACAAAAACTAGTGTGATATTTTAAAGTTGAAACAATTTTTTTATCTTTCACTATTTGTGATTTTAGACTTTAGTCATTGTAATTTAAGTTTTTTTTTTTAAATTCTTCTGTTTTTAAAAATTCTAAAATCGTGGGCAGCTAATCTTCCCTTGACATTTTAATATATAACCAGAGAGGAGGGGGCGGGGTGCGTGATACAAGATTTAGCATCAAATTCAAATTGGGGGGTATAAGATTTGAAATGGCCAGAGAAATTGGTAGATGTAGTTCTTACCGACTTGAATGAGATTCCCTAATAATGATTTGGATCAGTATGTTTGATCTGTTCTCTGTTGATCGAGTAAAGAGGATATTTGTAGGTCAGGCCCCTTCGACAAGGGACATAATTCTCCAGGACTTCACATTCCAGTGCTAGACATTCCAACAATCACAACTGAGGTTCTTCATATCATCGAAGAACTGAAAACTTTGAAGCTGAAGTTTAGTGCCATTTGATTCATAGAAAGCTTTTATTCTATATTATTAAAAAAGGTTTCTTGATTTTTGCTTGGAAATTTTGGATCTAAATCTATGGTGTGTGTACAGGTTTGGCATCAATTACAAAATGTCTACCTTCTGGATGTGCCTTTTAAGGAAAACATTCACCTTAGGGCTACACCCCAGGCATTTTACAGTTGTAATATTGATCTTATGGATTAATTTGATGTAGTTTGGCAACTGATTATAATGCAACATTTCCGAATCTAGGGACCTTTAGGGTTTAAAACGGATCTGTTATCTTCGTGCAAGAACATATCAAATCGAGTACGGTAAAATCTACTTTGACATTTGTATTACTGTTTTCATGTTCATCAAGAGTCAAAATACAATGGAATCAAATCTTTCCAATCTTGTCTTTATTTGATCTTAAAATCAAATCTTTATTCATTTGGTTATAAATGTACCCATTGCAGATGCTGAATATCACTGAGCTCTACAGGCAGCGGTTGTGATATGTCTACCATGTTGAGTGATATGTAAAGCAAGAATAGATAACTGTAATTTAATTGTATTTTTTGACACCATTACATTTCTTGATGAAATTGTAAATAAATAATTTTGATTGATTGATTGAGGAAAATGTCTCTGAATCTATAAAGGACTGTAATGGTGAGTTTTATAATGTGAAGACCAATCTTTTGCTCATAAAATCTCATCATTGCTTCCAAGTTCCAAAAAAGCCATAAAGTGTCAAATTCTCGTCAACTCCTGAGTTGAACATGTGGAAGAGATTGTGACCAAAGCCAAAAGGAACTTGGTTCTTGGATTTCTTAACTTGACCAAAGTATTATTTTCTTTTGTGACTTTCTTCAGGTTACTCACCTTGTGGGATTTTCTGAAATCGATGAGTGAATTCTGTTTTCAACTGACACTTTAACCTCTCGCTTTCTGGCCAGTCAGTGTGAGTCTGGTGTTCTTTTACTGAGTTTTTGGTCCACATCGTTACAACGGAAAATGTTAGTTTGAAAGTCTCAGGATGATCCTTTCTGGACACTAAGATATTTCAGCGCCTTACATGGGAGTGTGCGATCCACATGGTAAGTTTTTAGAGTTTCAAAGACTCGATTCGACAATACCTAAAAGGTTGTCGAGTTTGTGGAATATTTAGTTTCTTGAAGCTTGTTTAGATAATGAAAAAGTACAGATAGAGACATGGATTTTATTTCATTCGTCAAATTATTTTTTTAATAAATTTCTTGCATTTTAAAAAGTGGAAATTTGAGTGATACACTAAGAGCGTTATAGGGCTTAGTTCCTTGGCAGTTTTCATGAATTGTCCAAGCTAATGATAAGTAATGGTATGTAAAAGTCCGGTACTGTACTTAGAAATGTGCGTCGAGTGTCGAGTTCGTGAGACTTCACTGTTTCAAGAGCTTTGCCAAAATTGACCTCTGTATAAAGGTTACATCTTAGGTTTTTTAAATTCTTTAGATACTGTATATTCAAAATTAACTTGAACCGATGTAGATATTTAAAAAAATCTCCCCCCGCCCCCTCTTTAGCTCAAAAACGAAAATCAGCAAAAAGGGGATTCTCTGGAGTGCGTTGAAAACCTAATTTCTCAAATTCAAAAGAAGGTTTCAAGTTTCAGAAGACTTTAAAAAATAGTACCTTATCATAAAAACTTATGTGTTACATAATAGGTTGTAATTATACAGTATTCTAATTCTTGAGGAACCCATTTTTGTGCCATATAACTGCGTTCCTCGAGAAATGGTTAAAAGGGATTTTATTTATTTACAATTTTTAATTTTATTGTTTTTAATGTTATTTCTGCACATATGTACATAATAAGTATAGATAATTTTTTTAATACTCATTTGTTAATTTAGTAAATAATTTAGTTTTAAGGAATTTTGTCGGTTATCGATGGGAATGTGGTTTAAGTAACTTTTTACTGTAATTTTTATAGGTTTACAATTTAAAACAGGGTGTTCATAATGTGTTATGTTAAGGTCCTACAGTCCAGGTGCTTTTTTGATCTTGTAGAGATACTGTGAACTGATAAAAGACATATTTTTGTGGACACCCTGTTATAAACACGGCGTAACACGTGGGTGAATATGCCATGGTTAGTATTCACAAGGGACCTGCAGATACTCTCAAGGTTTGGTACTACTGGTGGAGAGTTTTCACAAGGCAAAAATAAAATCTGGCAGTTATAATAAAATCAAGAGATTAAATTTTGCTTGTGAATATTGAGTCCAAGACTAACTAGCCTAGTAAAAGACTTGAGTCTCCCATCAGTCCTAGTTTTTGCTAAACAACTCTCGAGGTGTTTCACTGTCTGTTCTAAAGTAATAATTGTATCGCAGCTCGAGCTTAATTTATGCAAGTTTTCTGTATCTTTCCGACACATTTTGTCCAATCTATCTTGTGTCACTGCTTGCAGGTCCCCGATTATCACTTCTTTATTTCTAGTCTGGTAATCTTTTGTTTCAATAAAATGTTTTAACCAAATAAGATAACAAATAATAAACATGTTCTAATATACATCACAAATATGAAATCATCTGGTTATTTTATTGTTAAACAGCATTTTTGCCAGTACGTTTAGTATTGTGCAAATTAAATTGCTTTTATATTAAATAAGACTGTATAATGGTTGTTATCATAACAAAATTTGTATTTGTTACTTATTGTTTTAAATGTGGGTTTTTGGCTTTTTAGTTGTCCTGTATTTGAGAGCATTTTTTCTCTCCTGTATGTTAGGAATGGTAGTGTTTAGAATTTTCTTGTTTTTTACATGTGAATTTTTAGAACGTTGTGTTCATAAACACATCTAGTCTATGTTTATTATGATGTTTTGGTGCCAGTGCTGAAATATTATCATGTCATGCTAACCAATAGCTCAGATTGCTCTTGTGAAACATCTAAAACTTACTTAAATTCGGTGTTGGGTTCAGTTTCCAAAATTATTGGAATTTTGTCAACTTAATACGTTTACACCTGTTATAGGAGAATACAAAAATTATAATTATGTGATAAGATCATTTTAAATTGTTTGTTGAAGTGGCATAAAATAAATTTCCTTGTCAAAGCACCCACAAACTCACTGAAAATTCAATGAAATTTGACCATATTCAAAGCTTGCATTACATAAAAAGGATTATATGTGAGCTAATTTGTATTTCATAAAACTGTTTTCATAGGCGTAATTCGGGGGTGGCAAGGGGGACAGTTCCCCCCCCAGTAATTTGAAGGAAATCGTATTTGTAATATATGAAAAATCACAATAATCACGATCACAACCATTTTTGCCCCTACAATCAAAATGCTGAAATTACGCTTATGACTGTTTTAAAATGTAAGGATTTTTTTCTAAACGAAGAATTAGGATTCCAATATAAATAAAAATAACTACGTGCAGCGACATACCAAGATGAGTAATACAAATCCATTCATAAATGAACTATTGCCAGTGTTCTCCGTATCCATTTAACGTAGGCTATTGACAAAAATGTACTTATTTATTAAATCTCAAGTTTTGAGACAAGCATCATATCTGATAATGTTTCTACTTTGTGAGTTGTTGAGAAGTAAGTAATGGCGTTTGATCAAATTTCTTTTAGAAGTGTAGAAATCGAGAGATTTAACACTGGTTGCAAAAGCCTTGTTAGATGATGGGGGAGCTTTGTGTTGTGTAACCCTAATGGCTGCTCCTAGTGTTTAAATAACCTCTTTCCTTTACAAAGAAATCATATTAAAAACCTTTTCACCATACTACACTGTAATCGCCTGTTTTCGGAACGTCATTTGATTACCGAAAGTAGAGTTTTTCCGCCCAAGGGCCGAAAGTCAGCTGATCTATTTAGCCAGTGTTGCCAACTTGTTTTCAAGCGTACACGACGTTACCTGGTTAATACGTGCATACTATTTTGTGTTCTTTGGTTGAAACACTGGAACAAATAACAATATATTTCAAAACATTGTACTATCGATGATTTGTTAATTGGTTAACTGATTTTAGTCCGAGATTGCATAAGGCCGCTCGTGTTTTATGACCGATCACATTTAACCCGTTAATAATTGTAGTATGGTGAAAAATAGCGTTCACACCTCTGCCGAAAGGGTTTTGCATAGCCCTCGAACAATTTATGACCTCGACTTCGTCTCGGTCATAAAACACGATCTCGGGCCAGCAAAACCCCACTTTCGGCCCTTGGTGCGAAATATACTATTATGCACATAAATTAAAAAAACGACTCCCGATTGCAAAAGGTGCAAACTATAACATTAAGAGTTGATGGCTCTTATCCCGTAACCCAATTGAAAAGCTCGTACCTAGCTTCAGCATTATTGGGTCAACGTGCGGCGTGTTCACACTGGGCGGCAAGACACGGTGTTGTGGGGTTAATATTCAATGGCAAACAATGGAACCGTTCACACACACGCTTGTTGGCAGCAACGCTTCCGCTGGTGTCGTACATTTAGTTGTGCTTTTAGTGCTCAAGTTTACAATATATAGTCAAAGATTTCCTTACTCATGCAAACAAAATATTCATAACTCATATAAAAAATGTATTAGGGTTTGTCGAACTTGTCAAATAATGTATAATACAAGCCAACCAAATAGTGAACTTTTATTATTGGTTCAATCCAAACGTATCTCTACCGACTGCACCTCTTACGTCGTGGATGTTGCAATCAGCCATCTTGTACCAATGCAAGCACGAGATGAGCTCTCCACTCATGACAGTCCCGTCGTGTCCCCCAGTGTGAAAATGCCCAACGCTGTATATTTTTTAAAGAGTGGCCAGTGAGTCTGAGTCGAGTCACCCACTTCACTAGTTTGGCTTTCCTTTATCAGCTTTCTTTCAGTATTTCAATAAACATGTATATTTAACTTTTATAAAACTATACTATAAATAGATTTGTTTACACACTTGCTTATTATCTTACCCACTTCCACTCACCTCAAAAATGGCTGGTGAGTGGAAATGGGTAAGTTGACCAGAATGAACCTTTTCTTCATGTTTGCAGGGAAAACAGAAATGTAATACCCTTGAATGGAGTTCCCCGGATTGCCTAATAAAGTCTCAGCAAGCTGTTAATTAATTTTGTAGTTAATAAAAACATGTTTTTGATTACTCGGGTTTCGATCATGAATGAATTTTGTTTTGTGGTCAAGGGACATGTTAATAATAGGTCAACACAAACTTTGTCCTCGGTATTACTTCTCTAGTATAATACATTTCTCCAATGTACAAATTAATAACAAATCCATGGTGCCAAAACGTTTCCTAGGATCTGCCTAGTCTTTTAAGAATATGTTCTCTGATATATGTTCTTAAATTTCATTCGTACACAAATCACTTGAAAAACCTTAATGTGAAATAAACATAATTCTCTGATTAATGTACTGTATTAGCCTATATTTGTTCTCATTTGTGTTAACTAAATGTAGAGACAAGATTTCAAACACTGAATTGTATGTTTTTACGCTATTTAGAATAATGAAATTATATTTTGAAAAATGTATGCATTTTATTACCCTCCCCTAATACCATGATCATCAATACTGTTGCTATTCTGTCGGTAAACCTGTCTTGTACATTGTAGTAAAGAGGCCGTACACATTAACGTAACAAATTTTTTCGTCGTTTCAGTCTCCCGCTCCCCCATGTAACACACCGTAACGCTTGACCATACCCCCACCGTCCTCCCCCCAATTAGAGATGGGAATTGTCATTGTTTTCCGGCAACGGTTCTAACGACAACGCAGCTATCCAATAACGAGTTGCGGCAACCTATTATTTGAGTAACGGTTGCCAACTCGTTGCTGCTTAAAACCGTTGTCCGCCGGCTGGCGTTGCGGCGTTCAGTTGTCGTTGTCGGTTGTTCAATTGTAAGTAGGGCGTTATCCAGACAGGACGTTATTCTAAAACGTTACTTTAAATGCTAGGTTGTTACTGTACAGCATGATTCACTTCATGGTGTTGCCACCTTATTCAGTACTTAAATTATTTCGACACCGTCTGCTTAGAACCATTTCTAATTAATGACCCATAAATCAATTTTACTATTGCTTAACCCATTGGCTTACCTGAAATTTGCCACCTGACAAACCGTTCAGTTTCCTAAGAAAAATTACATAAATGTAGACTTTTACTAAAACTGTCACTATAGCAACAATTATTGCTCAATTTACTTAGTTTTTGCACTAATCTTTAGAGAAATAAATTATCTACAAGAAGAAGATACTTTTGACAGCATTTATGTATGGTAAATATTATATATATATATATCATATATATATATATATAGTTTATAAAAAACATAAATTTTAAAAGGAGTTACATGTAAATAACAAAAAAAAAAAATGTTTCAGCCCAACAACTATTATGTACTTGTGGGTTATTTATTTTTTTACGTGAAAATAAAAAATGTTAGTGATACATTTATATTTGACTTAGTTATATTTTCCAAAATCATATTTTTCCTAAATTTGACTAAGTTTCCCCAAGGATGGGCATATGCATAAAAAATACATTCAAACAAAATATGAAAACAAGTTAAAACAACAAATAAACAAAAAAAAAATTTTTTAAATAAAAATTTTTTTTTTTTTTTCTTATAAAAAGTGCTATCCCGAGTATACTCGGGGTTGCACGTCCGGGCTACTTTCGGCGGCCACGAGTATACTCGGGGTTGTGAGCCAATGGGTTAAGAATGAATAACAACTGGTTATTAGTGATAATAACTTGTAGCATCTTTTTTTATTAGAATAAAGATCCGTAACACTTCAAACCACTTGATTACAATATCGAGGAATTCTCAGGAGCAGCCACTGAGAATTAACGAACAAAAATTGTAATTTAAAACCCCTTTCGAAACTTACAGTAATAATTATTCAGTTCGTTGCCGAAGTTATCGTTGCTCTGGTAACGTTACGGAAATGGCAAAGCATGTTGTCCCGTTGTCCGTGCGGGTTTTTTGCAATGTGGTGTAGGAACGTTATTAGAATAACAGGGAGTTCTCCGCAACGTTGCCACGGCCGCAACACTGTTATTCATCCTGTTATGTTAAATAACGCCCATCTCTCCTCCCAATGTTTTACGTAACTCAATCGTAGTAGGCTTTACAACAGCTTAAATCTTTTAAAATCGTTTTATCAGCAATTTGGAATATGGATTTCAATGAATCCTTAACTTTAAATTATTTTCTTTAACAACATTTTTGTAAAACTTATTTCAAAGCAAAATGTATACAAACAAACACTGTTACTAATAATATAAACAACAAAATAAACTATCTCAGCTAAAACGTAACAAATTTAATTTATAACTAGTACAAATACAAAACAACTTAAATAACTGAAGATGTGGGTGGTGTTGGGCAATATTGTATCCAGTCATGATTTCACACTCTAAAACAACACAAAACATAGGTGTAAACCAATACAGAACTTGCGGCACTCAAAACATGTTATGTGATTACTTTTAGTTTAACTGTTATTAAAATAGTATGACGGAAGTATTTTTTATATAAATAATTGTAACCTTGTTCAACTTGATTATTTCTTAATTTTGGAAGATTTATAACAGTATCAATAGATACAGGAGTGCGCCAGCTCTTAGGGTTAGTATGTGCGAGTTACTTTACGTTGATCCAAACCCCCCCCCCCCCCCTTTTTACTGATTTAATACCTATGATTCTTTATTCCTATTAGTCGTATTTCCTGGCATTCATTCATTTCGTATATATCATATATGAACCTTGTAGGGAATTTTATAATTTTGAAAAATGATGAGAATGTGTTTTGCCTACAACACACTGGTAGTTATGATATTCTAGATATTTATTTGATTTTTAGAGACATTGGAGTTTTGAAACCTCGGAATTGTGGTAAAGTGCAATATTATATTAAAGTAAAACTACCTCGGAATTATGAAATCTTGGAGTTATGATTAATTTAATGTTTAGCTGATTTTACAGACCTCAGAATTATGAAACCTCGGAGTTTTGAGACGCTCCCGAATTGGAAATGCTTACTTGTGAATACTCTACTACTTGGCTACCCAAACAAATCTTTGTTCACTGTATAGAAGTCGGGTTGCCAAAGCTGAAAAACATTTTCATAGCTGAATAGAATTATGTATTCAACTACATATCAGAATTTGCACCTCTCAAACACCTTGTATCATTTAAAATTCCATGCAGCTGTGGTTTAGACAATAATTCAATCTTGTTTGAATAACACGAGGTTATAAATAAATAAACAAATAGTACTAATAGTATTCTTTGTCCCCACTCCGCAGGGTCCGAGTAGTGGCGCACTCACCCGGGGATGGGATGGCACCATTGCACCGCGCTAGGTGTCTAGCCAATGGGGCGTCAAATAAAAACGTCTAATGATTTTTTGTCTGTTTCATGTACCGCCTCCGTCGATGATGGAGTTCCGTGCTGACCACGAGCCAAACGGAAGGAGGAACATTGTTTAGAAACAAATTGGGAGACCCCCTGGTTTCTTACAATGCTAAGTATAATTAGGTTAAGAAAGGGAAACGGTGGAGGGATCAGTCTTGTAACCCAGGTGAGAACCCCAAAAGTTCATCCATTCCAGGAGTGTGTGGACGGTGCGGAGCTAGCATCAGGTAATGGAATGCAATTACGTAATGAACGGTAACAATTTTCAAACATTTCAGGTGTAACCCCCCTTCCTATCTATCCCCAAGGTGTTTGAAGCTTATAGGTTTCAACCAGCAAAGCACCTCCCTTTCCCATGATACAGTAGCTGGGTTCGTCCAGGGGTCTGTATCAATATCAAATAGTACTAATAATATACTTTATTTTCCATTTTAAGAAATATAAACAAAGAGGGCTGTTCAACTTACTATAAGGTAGTACACGATTACTAACTTAAAAGATGTATAAAGGAATTGAAATGGACAGGAAAAACTGCTACTCAAGAAAAACAATGGTACTTTATTATGTAAGTGTGCCTTAAACAATCCATTTTGCTCTTGGAAAACTACAAAATGTAAACAAAATTTTAAATTTAACGAAGCACTTTGAATTGAAGAGTACAGACAGAACAAACACACTCATAGACACTAGGGAATTACAAGGAGGATTTGGATATTACAGAATGTCAAAAACATGGTTTCCTTCCTAGATAACACTGAAATCATATATTTTTAGTGTAAGAATGTTGAACACTTAACAAATAAATACGTCAGCTCCAGCAGTGCCGACATTACATAGACAAGATTAAAAAAGGAACTTGGAACCTTAACAACTACCAGTTTACTTATCTTTATATAACAAATGCATTTTGAAAGCAGGGGCGGATCTAGGAATTTTTTGATGGGGGCGCACTCTAGATTTTTTTCTCGCTAAACGATAACGTCCTGCAGCAACGGGAGGCAGATGTTAGTACTCGCTAAATTGAATTCAATCATGATGCTAACAAATAAAACACGACATTGTAACACTTATTTTGCAATGAAATGTTTAATATTGATGTATTCCACTGATACAATAAACAGTAGGTACATAAATACACACATTATATACAACAACTACCTCGAAAAACCAACATTTTATACCGATTTATTTACTTACACGCACTACTAAAGCCTAAACCAACGCGCACTAAATGGCTAAGGTAGAACGCAAAGGTTTCAGAAAAGAAGAAGATTGAGGAAGACTGCAGGGTCGGTGCTGCGGTGTGTGCCACTAGGGCAACCAAAGGCAATAGTTCGGTGCTGTGGTGCGTTACCCTAGGAATGCTCGTCCCAAGTCCCTAGGCCGGTGCTGCGGTGTGTGTGCTAGGGAAGCCAAGGGCAATAGGCCGGTGCTGTAGTGCGTGACCTTAGGGATGCTCGGCCAAAGGCCCTAGGCCGGTGCTGTGGTATGTTCCCTTAGGACGGCCAAAGGCAATAGGCCGGTGCTATGGGGCGTTACCCTAGGGGATGCTCAACACTGGCCGATGCCTTTACCTTACAGATAGTAAGTTGTGTTTGTCAGATTGAAGGAGCTCAGTGACTCCCTAATCTTATGTATCGATCGGCAACTGTTTTTTAAATGTTTGGATGCAGTAAGTTACTTAACACACATAAAGGACGTATCGTTATATAGCGACTTGCTTCCTTACTGGGGTTCATTATCTTGTCCTACACATTCCATGACAATTGTACTGTTAAAACTATTCGTAGCGACCCGTTATAGGGGAGGCTCCATTTTGTAGAGCATCGCCCAGTAGGTAAGACGTGTTGGTACAAATAATGTATTTGCAAATATTAAAAACAAAAACTAGTACAGTGACAGACAGCATCACACTATTACCATTGACTATACACCTGTAGAGTTACGTCCACCATTGCGTGCGATGAACCCCGCCTCTTTTGTTATTAGACGGGCCCATAAGGTTTTCAGTCTAGCACAGATATATAGTCAGTGCTATTACCCATTAATTAAACATTTTCTGAGTCCAAGGGGGAGCGTGCCCCCCGCGCCCCCTGGCTGGATCCGCCATTGGATCTTGAAGACGTTCTGAACTCCAAACTACAGGGAATCAGCAGCCGGTAATGTCTTTCATTTCATTTATCAATTTATTTTCGACAACTGCTTGTTCATCTTTATTACACTGAAAACATAATTTGCGATTTGCGGGAGAATCAATCACTTTAACTAAGTGCACCACTCTCCACATCTCATCGCATTAAAGTACAAACAAGGAACACAAACAAATGGAATAGAGGCGACATAGTGTTATATAACTCACTTCAGCTTTAACTTCATTATTGGTTTCCATATTTCATAGGTACGAAACCCACCCCACTATACTCTCAGCTACGCAATTTTGGCTACCCCATTTAAATTGCTCACAACAGCTGTAAATGGCCTTTTTTTGTCAAAACAGCGACAATTTGGCCTATTTTCCCTTAAAATTTAATGTTTTAACTCAAATTTGACATGTTAAATTCGCTGGATTGAATTCACATAGTCTGATTGAAACCAACCATAATTATTCAGATTTCACAACCAACATGACAACTCTACATTATTGTAACAAGTGTCGGTTTATGTTGAAGAATTTGAGATTTATAAAGCCTCAAAGAATGATCGTGGAGACCTTCTAAACGACCAACAGCCTGCTACCTGCTAGAACTGCAATAGATAACAAAGGACAAAGGTCAACTCTCCACCCGCCGCCGGTAACGTAGTCCGGATATGCCTTTGAATCAAAAAAATTACAACTACCACCAAAAAATATCTAGGAAGCGGATTAAACATTGAACTTAGCTGTTCAGACAGCTAGCATATATGACAGGCTTTGAACTGTCCATATAAACAACTACGGATTGTATGTGATGCGTGAGCCGAAACGCGGTCCGGCTCCAAGCAGACCCCCCACCACTTTCCGGTCAACCGCACGCTCCGCCGTACAGCCGTGTAGCGGAACTGCAAGGTCTGGAGCAACCTTAGGTGCTTTGGTGCAGTATAGTTGATGTTATTTTTTTCCTACCAAGCGAGGAATGGAAATAGAACATGCCAGATATGTATGTTCAAACAAAATATGTAAAAACAGCTCAATGTCTTTCCACAGGTAAGCGTTTCAAGACGAAATGAAGTTATTTAAAGCTGTTATTTGTTTTTAATTTATAGTGCTAATAAAGTAACTCAACGATTTACTCACGTTGTTTAAAAAAGCCTAAGTAAGTAAACTTGTCTGTAAATATTTCATCAAGGATGTTTTTATCAAATAGATCTTAGTTTATAATATTTTTACGAGTTACTTGTAAACAATTTTGTTATAAAAGAACCTTGCAAGAAAATTAGAGTCTCTGTTAAATCTTTGCAGTATTCATAGTTTCTCATTCAAAAAGAATACAGATTTTAAGTATTTTTGCAGGTATCCAAAAAATGTTAATTTAAGGAAACGTTAGATTATAACTATGAAAAGACAAAACTTTACAAACACCACTCTGATTGTGAAATCTCACTACAAAGACAATGTATTATGCTGTTTTATTGTAAGGAAATCTGTTAAAATAAAGTGTGAGGAATCTTTAAAATTATTGACAGCTGACGAATGTAATTTGTACTCATATTTTAGTGACTTTGTTTCCAGAGGGAAGTTAGTTCGAGCTCCCTCAGATGTGCTGTGTGTTGAACAACAAATATAGTTTAAATACAAATGATAGGAGTTAACACTCACAAAATCATTTAGGAAGCTTGTAGAACATTAGCAGGAAATGTTTTTAAAGGCCATGTATCTAACTTGGACTTCGGGGAAGATACCCAGAAATTAAATTATTAGTAAAATCAATATGTAGTTTTTTTTTATTATTTGCTTTAGTAGGTCAAAAAAGAAACATAGCAGCTGCACATTCTAAAGTTGGCATTCGACAAAAGTTAACAAATCTTGTTTTGTTTAGCTATGTTTACGAATATTTGTATATAAGGTATTTTCCTGAATTAAGGTGCCTGTAAGCAAATTAAAGTTCGGTTTCATTAGATACTCTTGTTATTTACTTTTTCCTGTGGTTTTTATGCTTTAGATGTAGCCAAATTGTTCGAAAAATACCCGATTAATGTAAAGGGGGTTTTAATTAAAATAAATATTATTTCACCACAAATTAAACTAATTCAACCTACTAAATAAACAGTGCATGCTGTTAAATATATGTAACACATGTAAAAACAGTGCGACCACATGAGGGGTTGGTGCTTTTAGCGAATTTTCCCCTATAGGGGAAAAAGCTATTGCCGTAGGTCTCATGGTCAGACTTAGGCCCGAGACCATGATAACTTTTTGTTTTGTGGTCCCCAGATGCCAAAAACACCATTCGTTCAAATTTGTATATATATATGTGTCCGTAAGCACGATAACTCTCGTAAAAAAGGTCCGATCTTAATGAAATTTGGTACAAATGTGTAAAGTACCATTTATTTGAACGAGTTCGAAAACCAGACGAATCACACCATCCGAAGGGTGTGAAAATAATTTTTTTGGGGTTTTCACATTGCTTATTCGTGAATATATTTTTATGAAACTTGGTATGCGGCTTTATGTGGTATTAAGACATTGGAAATTCGCTGAGTATGCAGGTTTGCTGCGACGGGGGTATTTAAGCGGAAAACAACATTGTATTCAATGACGGCGCGGCAGTAGTGACGGGGGAAAGTGGTGGGGGGAGCTGTCTATGGCCGGACCGCACGGCTGCTATTCAGCATGCGATGCATAGTTGTCTATATCAATGCATATAACTTTGTCCCCTAGTGAAAAAATATTTTCTGGCCTGATCTGGGCCAGAACTGGCCAGATATGGGGCTGTCTGGGCCAGATCTGGGGATGTCTAAGCCATAACTGGGGATGTCTGAGCCAAATTTGGGGAAGTCTTAGGAAGGATGATATGAAGTGAGAACACTGCATGAAATGTTGAACAAAAAATATAATTTAAACTTGTTTGAAATCATGTAATTTGGAATTAGTAATGAAATAGCTATACAAATATTTAATTAGTCAGTAGGAGGAGGATAGTAATTATTACCTGTAATAAACAATTGTTTATAAAAAGAGTGTTGCTATCAAACTAATAAGTCAATGACAATGAAATACAATGTGTTGCACAAGTGAAAACCAGAGCCTGATTCCTGATTAACCATTAGGCTGACTAGGCTGCAGCCTATAGGGCGCCAGTCAGTCAAGGGACTCCATTTTTTTTAATAATCTAAGAAGTGCGGCGATTAATTGGGTTAGAGGGAATTTTATTTCCGCGCGCCCTTTCCTGTCGGCACACCTGCTCCATTCTCAGTTTGACAGAAATTTAGTTTAGTTGTTCCCTAGCTCATGATAACGGATTGACGGGTTCCTAAATTTTGGGAATTTTTCAGGAGAAATTATCCCGTTTTCCGGGCAAGATTTATTTTACCTTGGGATTATTTTGGGACAGGATTATGTCCTCAAAACAGTAATCTGTTGTGCAATCATCTTTTAATATAATTAATATTGTTGGACCAAGGTTGGTTAATTATTGTATACATTACATTAGTATAATATTATAATAATATTATTTATTATCTTAATACAAATATTTAAAGGGGTAAAATTAATTATCTTAATTATACATTGATATATACATTTGTTTGTGCTCGATAAAGAGAATACCTCAAAATATTGCAACAAAATGGTGTTAATTTCTTAAGTGTATATAAATTAAATTTATATTTTTTATTATAATTTTATTAAATATATATTAATTAGCTCGCAGTTTATCATATTACAAGGCAAAAATGGATACATAAATCAAATGAACAAACTCAATTTGTTCCAACTTTCATTTGACTTAGAAAAATATAACTGAAGTATTGTTTGCGTGTGTAGGTATAGACTATTGGTAATTTGTATATCCCACTCCATCCAGGTACACTCACAAGTCAGAATCGCTGTGGGGGTTAAGACATGTGGACAGTAAGTCAAAGATCATAGGTTCAAGACCCGCCCTGGTCATGATATTTTTGAAACTAAAATCTTTTTTTAAAAATATATATTATTGGTTTATCAAGCTATTCAACTGAAAAATCACATTTTTCAAATTAATATAACCGTTTAAATAAAAAAATTATATAGTTCTGGCCCAGATCTGGCCAATTCTGGAAGAGCCCAGATATCTGGCCCAGAAAACTATTTTTTCACTAGGGTCTATGTATCTAGTTGTCTATATAACAGTGTTACCATCAGGGACTCAAATGTTTAACTTAAATAAGGCTTTAAAGTAACCGCGAACAACCCCCTAAAAACTGCCCTTAGGTCCAGGGCCGCCGAGAGCCATGGTGGGCCCCGGGGCAAAACATTGACAAGGGCCCCTCCCACCCCCACATAATGTAGTCTAATCTGTTATTTTACCTACAAACTCTTCATGTGTTCTATTAAAATTAGTACTTATTAGGTACTAAACATGTTTGTAAAGAATCGTAATTTCTTTGTGAATTACTTCAGTTTTGATCTTAACCAATTATTGGTGTAGCAGCTGTACTGGGGAAATTCATCATTCTTAAATACTAGAACCAACGCCGCACTAGATATTCGATCAATCTTAAACAAATAGCCAATACTAGCCAATAAATAAACTACGCTAATGCAGAACATTACTACAAAATTTAATTACATTGTACAGATTTTTTTAAACGTTCAAATCACGGAAGATCGAATTGCAGTTGTGTCATAGACACAACTACAAAACTACGAGAAAAGTATAACTAAGCTGTCATAAAGTACAGATGTATAATATATCCTTTTAAGTATAACTCCTTTTACCTTTACATTATGGAAGAAAGTAGGCATAAACTTTGAGAACGAAATGAAAAAGTCAAAAACACATTGGTACATTGTTGTTTGTAATCTAATATATTATTTTGTTTGCTCAATTCTTAATTTTGCATCATCATAATTTTATTTTATTCAAATTATTAAATAAAAACTAGGGCTACACACTGATTTCTAAACAAATTGGCTACAGTTGTGGTTGGTGGATGTAAACTGATGAAAACATCTTGTATGAATAGTAATTGTTTATATATTTATCATGGCTAGCAATACATTGGTGAAAATACCCAAAGCTGATGTTGTAGCTACTAAGTTAACTTGAGGCAAAGTCATAAAAACACTATCAGACTACAGAGGTAGGTATATCAACACTTTTCTGGCCTTTTTCGGCAAATGTTTGAATTATTTGCCTATCAGCTGTAGGTAGGCTGGCCACGGGGCCCGTGCGATGTGCTGTGAGCTCTCTAGGTCTTCCGACTCCACAAAGCTTAGCTTTTATATTTGAATCATCCGCCGATCAGAATAACTTCCTCTGTTTCACAATATTAAAATTGTTTGTCACCGTAAACAAATAATAAAACTCTTAATCTAGGCCTACCAAAAACAATTTGAAATTTTAATTCTTCGTTCTATTATTATACGACTAGCAGTCAGTACTCTCTAAGGCTGTCGGGTCCGAACCCTGGGGATTTCCCCCCCCCTGCCACCCCCTCTTGTCGGGCATGCTTAGGTCAGTAAATAAATATGTTTAATAAAACTGCATGTTGATCCACATACGTAACAAATGGACCTGACCATTTGTTTTCCGTGCAGAATGAACTTATTCTTCACAGAATGAAGACTTATTCTTCAATGCAAGCTGCTATTATTGTCTGTACACAGTACTAAGTGATTTGATTTGGGTTTGTAAGCAAATGAAAACATTGTTTTGAAAATCCCTTAAAAAAACTCAGGTTGTAGTAAATATGAGGGGCTTGAACATTTAATGGGTGCTTTTGTTTGAAGCCCCCAAGGAGCTGTTGATGCCAAAACCAGCCATGGACTCATTAAAGCATAAGAGATGCAGGATCATTGGTCTCTTTTGCCTTCAAAGAGCAATTCAGTACCAGGTATGGTAACTACACATACAGTGTTATTTAATGTGAATTTATGAATATGGAGTTGTGAGTTGTGTTCGAGAAATCCAATGAGTTTATTTTTCAATTTAATTTTTAAAATGCCATCTAACAAAAACCCTTAAGCTATGACGACACTTGCCAGAGCAGCATTTTTTTCATAACAATATCAACGGAGAGAACCCATCATGAGGCAATATCGAAAATAAGAAGTGACAGGTAAACAGTGTTGACAAAAAGGTTTGTTCCCACTATGCCTCTGATTGTGTGCAATATTGCATGCCTCTTGCCTCTTGCGGCTTGCCCCATACGCTGTAACTCTTGTGTTTCCACTATCCATGCGCCAATTGCAGTCAGTTTGATAATGCCGCCAGAGCGACAAGGTTATGATAATGACTGGTTATGGTAATGAAAATAGTTGGTGTCGCTGCCACTATCATTTTAAGTCGGAAAAAGAAGGAAAAGGCCTGATTTTTGGATTAGCTATTACTTTGAATCAAGTAGTGGTGCAGTACTGTATTGTGTGAAGTTTGTGATCTTGACTTTTATAACAGTTGTGGGTTGCTCAAAACTGGGTTGATAAAGTTGTACCAGTACTTCATTCCACAATAAATAACCTAGGGAAGTTAATTAAATTTTGGAGAAAGATGGATAAAGAAATAACTAGTCCGAAAGAAAATGAGTAAACAGAGAGACAAAACCTGAAGGATGACAAATCTATAATCTTAAAGATCTGCTGTCAACTACTATAGTGAGGCAATATTCAACGAGTGTTGCAATATGCTCCTCGTCGGTCTCAGGAAGCACATGTGCCAGCTAGGCTCCCCAAGCAAATGCAGAGAGACATAACCTGAAGGAAGACAAATCTATAATCTTAAAGATCAGCTGTCAACTACTATAGTGAGGCAATATTCAACGAGTGTTGCAATATGCTCCTCGTCGGTCTCAGGAAGCACATGTGCCAGCTAGGCTCCCCAAGCAAATGCAGAGAGACATAACCTGAAGGAAGACAAATCTATAATCTTAAAAATCTGCTGTCAACTACTATAGTGAGGCAATATTCAACGAGTGTTGCAATATGCTCCTCGTCGGTCTCAGGAAGCACATGTGCCAACTAGGCTCCCCAAGCAAATGCAGAGAGACATAACCTGAAGGAAGACAAATCTATAATCTTAAAAATCTGCTGTCAACTACTATAGTGAGGCAATATTCAACGAGTGTTGCAATATGCTCCTCGTCGGTCTCAGGAAGCACATGTGCCAACTAGGCTCCCCAAGCAAATGCAGAGAGACAAAACCTGAAGGAAGACAAATCTATAATCTTAAAGATCTGCTGTCAACTACTATAGTGAGGCAATATTCAACGAGTGTTGCAATATGCTCCTCGTCGGTCTCAGGAAGCACATGTGCCAGCTAGGCTCCCCAAGCAAATGCAGAGAGACATAACCTGAAGGAAGACAAATCTATAATCTTAAAGATCTGTTGTCAACTACTATAGTGAGGCAATATTCAACGAGTGTTGCAATATGCTCCTCGTCGGTCTCAGGAAGCACATGTGCCAGCTAGGCTCCCCAAGCAAATGCAGAGAGACATAACCTGAAGGAAGACAAATCTATAATCTTAGAGATCTGCTGTCAACTACTATAGTGAGGCAATATTCAACGAGTGTTGCAATATGCTCCTCGTCGGTCTCAGGAAGCACATGTGCCAGCTAGGCTCCCCAAGCAAATGCAGAGAGACATAACCTGAAGGAAGACAAATCTATAATCTTAAAGATCTGCTGTCAACTACTATAGTGAGGCAATATTCAACGAGTGTTGCAATATGCTCCTCGTCGGTCTCAGGAAGCACATGTGCCAACTACCCAAGGAAATACTTGTGGGGCTTGTGGCGTTGCAAGCATCACCGCGCGTCTCCCGTGTGCCTAGGCGCAAGACGCATTAAAAAAGGCATAGTGCAAACAAACCTTAGAGTCCATTGTAGTTATCTATAAATTAATGATGTTAAACAAGGAAAATAAGTTTTAATTTTCATAAACCACTTTATTATTAACTTTCCATGTATTTCAATACAAGTAATGACTATAAAACAAACATATCACAGAACACTTGTTGCAATCAGTACAAAAAGTCTTAAAAATTATAATAGTTCAAGGAATGGCAATTATTTTTAGTGGTATTTAACACATTTAACAACATAACTAACGGATTAAATATAACACATTTAACAACATAACTAACGGATTAAATATAACTTAATACAATGACAATTTCAGCAATTCTCATAAACTTGATACAATGAGGTCTATGAAGGGGTCGAATGTTGAATTTCAGACACTTTTATAGCCTTATTTGTTTCTTAAAAAATGTCAGTTCCCTAATATTTTATGAATGGGTAAGGCAACAATGACTCCAGAAATAGCACTCATTTTCATAGCACTAGCACTCTATAGCATTAACATAAAATAATTTATTGTGAAGCAATAATTGACAAATTAACATAAAATAAATTATTGTGAATCAAAAAAGACAAATTAACATAAAATAAATTATTGTGAAGCACGAATGACAAATTAACATAACATAAATTATTGTGAAGCACAAATGACAAATTTCTGCTCTTAGTATCATACAACCGCTATGACAACCAAGGGATAACAGTACTCTATTACATGTCCGAAACAAAAGGACAAGCTATAAACATACAATCACAGAACATTTGTTGCAATCAGTACAAAAACTCTTAAAAATTATATCTAGTCTTAATTACAATAGTGTTTGAGAATGGCAAATTGTTTAGATGTATTTAATACATTTAACAACATAACTAACAGATTAACTATAACTTAATACAATGAACATTTGAGCAAATTCTCATAAACTTTATACAGGACTATGAAGGCGTCAAATGTTGAATTTCAGACACTTTTATAGTCTAATTTGTTCCTCAAATCATGTCAGTTCTCTAATTTTTGTTTAATGTGCAAGGCGACATTGACACCAGAAATAGCACTCATTTCCATAGCACTAGCAGCCCACTCTATAGCATTAAGATAAAATAAATTATTGTGAAGCACAAATGACAAATTTCTGCGTTCAGTATCATACAACGGATACGCCAACCAAGGGACAACAGTAACACTGTCACGCTTCCGAAACAAAAGGTCGAGCTGCTCATCTGTCAGAATATCTTTTGAAAATACTTTGAACACTTTATTGTCATATTTTGGATCAAAAGTCACAGGAGTCAGAACACTGACAGAATTATAAAATAGTTCATTGCTCACAGAATATATATTATTTGGCAATCCCTTTGGTGACTTATATTGGAAGAAAGTATGATTCAGCTCACCGTGTACAAGGGTCACTACCGTTTTCTGGTACTTAATGAGGGGGATATTTAGCTCTGGGAAGCCCTCAAATTGTATTTTGTTCTTAGAATTTTCTATTATCGGACAAGCAATTACAACATAATCATAGATATACGAAGCGTTATTGACTGACAGAGCAAACGTTGAGTCGGGCGTTAGAAAGACGGATTCTACTCTAGCCTCAATGAGTCTAGCATCTGATTGAGCGAGAAGAGTTTCTGGTACGCGTTTGTTCCCGCCTTCGACACTCCTGACTCTGCCGTCTTGAGACCCTGCGAGCGACACAGAACCTGCAACGCATCAGCAACATTAGCACCTAACTAAAAATATGTCAACAATAACCTAAAATTCAACTGAATCAGTTGCCACCAAAAATGTATGACGAAATTCAAGCAAAATTTAAAGTTTTCCAAGTCAAAATTGTTTAAAATCGGTAGACTCGATAGTATTTTTAGTGTATGTGACATAAACACCCATTATGTTTGATGAGTTAAATCAAACAACTTAAAGTAAAAATTGCCCCTCTAGTTTCACAAAATTGAAATCTACAATTCAAAGACATGTAAATTCATTGTGGCAAATAAGTTTTAAAATTATACATCCATTTTTCACTCATCTACTAAGCCCCTTACCTAATAAGATGTTTATTAACACAGGTACACTTTTATTTTTAAGGAACCGACAATTTAGTATGCATAGGTCTTTGCATGGTGTTCGTTAGTCACAGCCAAACTGTGTAAAATCACCTGAATAATGTGAACATACTGTAAAGAAAAATGTCCATATATCTGTCTATATGGCTTATATTATTATTATTGTTATTTGAGAAAAACTAATTAAATGTTCTAAAGAACAAATAAATGGCTGCCCGGACTTCATTAAATTTTGTCAGCAGTGGAAGCTATTTTAAATAAGGGGAAATGCCATTTAATTAATGATTACACAATGTTAGCTGAAAACCCAAAATATAGAGGTCCTGATGAATATATAGGTCAAAATAAAGAAATAGATCTGTTATCAGTCGGGGATCCAGGAACAACCAAGCTCAATTTAAGTATTCATCCAGGAGACAAGGCAGTAAAATATACAGGATCTTAATCATGCACTTTATATGTTTATGAGGAGCTGTCAATAAAGTAACTTACCAACAAACACTGGAATGTCGGTATTCTGGTTGTAGTTAATATTGGTGGCCAAAAATATAAATTCATGTATAAAATTATAACCGTAGCCTTGTGCTCGTAGATACTCATCTAATTTCACTTCCATGAGACCAGGAAAATTCTCACTCATATATCCCAATAAACTGTAAACGTCATCGAATTGTATTCGTTGTTCTTGAGCTAAATAAATCCTGAAATAAAATATTTTAAATTAATAAGTAAAACCATAAACAATTATGTTGTAGACAGAACAGGCCATACAATCCGAACAGTGATGCTGCATCCTTGTGTTGTACACAGAACAGGCCATACAATCCGAAAAATGATGCTGCATCCTTGTGTTGTACACAGAACAGGCCATACAATCCGAACAATGATGCTGCATCCTTGTGTTGCACACAGAACAGGCCATACAATCCGAACAATGATTGCTGCATCCTTGTGTTGTACACAGAACAGGCCATACAATCCGAACAATGATGCTGCATCCTTGTGTTGTACACAGAACAGGCCATACAATCCGAACAATGATTGCTGCGTCCTTGTGTTGTACACAGAACAGGCCATACAATCCGAACAATGATGCTGCATCCTTGTGTTGTGCACAGAACAGGCCATACAATCCGAACAATGATGCTGTATCCTTGTGTTGTACACAGAACAGGCTATACAATCCGAACAATGATGCTGCATCCTTGTGTTGTACACAGAACAGGCCATACAATCCGAACAATGATGCTGCATCCTTGTGTTGTACACAGAACAGGCCATACAATCCGAACAATGATTGCTGCATCCTTGTGTTGTACACAGAACAGGCCATACAATCCGAACAATGATGCTGCATCCTTGTGTTGTACACAGAACAGGCCATACAATCCGAACAATGATGTTGCATCCTTGTGTTGTACACAGAACAGGCCATACAATCCGAACAATGATGCTGCATCCTTGTGTTGTACACATAACAGGCCATACAATCCGAACAATGACGCTGCATCCTTGTGTTGTACACAGAACAGGCTATACAATCCGAACAATGATGCTGCATCCTTGTGTTGTACACAGAACAGGCCATACAATCCGAACAATGATGCTGCATCCTTGTGTTGTACACAGAACAGGCTATACAATCCGAACAATGATTGCTGCATCCTTGTTTAAATTCAAACAATTTACGAGAGTTAAATGATAATGAGAAGTGATGGATCAACTCATCAAAGTTGTGAATGTGATGACAAAACCGATGTAAGCACCATAACACCTCTTAGACATTTAAAGATACCATAGTCAATATATCTTGTGAATAATTTTCTGGACAGAATATAATTAATATGTTTTGTTGATATATAAAATATAAGTGTTGTTTCGTTAATGAATATGAGAGATATTACTATATAAAGTGTATAAAAAGTGTGGGTATAGTTTAGTACACTAGAACCACACTAATCTGAAAATCCGCTTAATCAGAACAAAACTTTTGGATAAAACAAATATTTTATGAATAAGTTCAAAGATTAAAGGAAAGTGTGGTTTAAATTAATTATAGAACTGTAAAATGCTCCTATACACATGTTTAGATTTGCACAGTTAATCTTTTGGTTTCCGGATAATTTGAAAATTCGATAACTCGAACAGGGCTGGTCTCAATTAGTTTGGATTATCGGGGTTCTAGTGCATTTATTTAACTACCACACAAACAGAAGTTTCAATAACTGAGTACTGTACAAAAAAATATACTTTTTGAAACAACTATCAATTTTTCATCATTTCAGGTAACAAGGAGTCAGCAGCAAAACTTTAACACACGTCAAAATATATATTCAAATAAAAGTCTCCATTAAAACAAACCTCAAAAAAGACGGTTGAGTCCAAAATTACAGCTAGTCAAAGTTTTCAATGAATTCAAATATTTAAACTTCAGACACCACTGTTTCTGACTTAACTGCCCTTTTAAAATTGGTATTGGGACAGTGTGCATTGTTAACTAGGCCCTTTAAACCATTGTATATTATATCCAATAATAATATATGGGGCCATACACATATTATGTAACGCACTTAAGGAGGGGAGGGGGTATGACGTTGCGTTATGTGGAGGAGGGGGGGGTTTGGATCAACGTTACATAACTCAAACCCTAAGAGCTGGAGCACTCCCGTATCTATTGATACCGTTATAAATCTTTCAAATTTATAAAATAAACATATTGATATCTAAATGAACGTTACAGTTAGTTATATAAAAAATACTTCTGTCATACTATTTTAATAACATTTGAAATTAGTTTTGAGTAAGTTCTATCTTGTTTTACAGCTATGTTTTGTGTTGTTTTAGGGTGTGAAATCATGGCTTGATATAGTATTTCGCAATACCACTCACATCTTTAGTTTTTAAGTTGTTCTGTATTTGTATTAGTTATTAGTTATTCAATTTGTTTCGTTTTAGCCGATATAGTTTATTTTGTTGTTAACTTTATTAGTAACAATCTTGTTTGTTTGTATACATGTTGCTTTGAAAAAGTTATTAAAAGATGTTGTTAAAGGAAAGTAATTTAAAGTTTAATGATTCATTGAAATACATGTTCCAAATTGCTAATAAAACGATGTTTAAAAGGTTTAAGTTGTTTTAAAGTTTACTACCATTGAGTTACATAACACATGGGGGGGGTAAGGTAAAGCGTTATGGTGCATTACATGGGGGGGGGCCGGGTCTGAAATGACGAAAAAAATGTGTTACGTAATATGTGTATGGCCCCTATAAAATGTTTATGTTAATATTTTTGATTTCTTGTACTGTCTGAGTACAGTATTGATGTAGTTTTACTTCCTTTTGTATGGAGTCTTACTTCAAAGTAAAGAAACACAGTTCATAAAATATATTTAGGTTAAATTTAATCAAATTAAAACTAATACAAAAATACCTTTCAAAGTCAGACAGCAGAGGTGTTACAAGCGCAGACTCAAAGGACACTAAGTCTATTCCATATCTCCACAACAAGCGCACTATATTCATTATTCGAGAGTCACTTGTTACAAAGACAAATTTTTTCCCATTGTATAATCCAGTGATATCTTCACTGACGTATCCTGGTGGCTCGTCCAACCAATGAAGTCCTAATAAAAGACAATTACTGCTGGATATTACAAATTAAAAACATACAAAAGAGTTTTTGTTTTCACAAAATGGTTTGAGACTCAATACAAAGGGAATTCAGTATACAATTCCCTACAGAACTTAGTTATTGGGAAAAATGTTTGGGTTATAGTAGAAGGGGAATATAAAGAAAGATACTATTGGTTCTACCAGTAAAAAAAGTAAAAAAAAAAACAGTTGTCTTCCCAGGTTGACCCTTTCAGTGCTCAGCATTTTTCAATATTTTTTTAAAGTGCTAGTTTTTCACAACATTCATCTGGACAGCGCCATGGCATCCAATAGGGCGGAGTCTACTGCGCAAATATACAAATCTGAAAAATATAACTTGCAACCCACAAGTGCTATGGGCCAATACATCGGATCTCGATCATATGGGGAATCAAATTGAGTCGTCAGTGTTTCGAAAGAAAAACTGAGATACCCATCTAAATCCACAGTATCGGAAATCGAGGACTTTTCAGGAATAAGACAAAACCGATATATCGGCCCGTAGCACTGAAAGGTTTAAAGGAGAGTCAAATAAATATTTTAACATAACAGAAAAAGGACATTTTTGGTGCTGATATACAACCACCCTCTGATCATTTAATCCTTCAGGAGGTCAAACATTCATTCTACAGTTCTACACCTCCTTGCCAAATTTTATTAAAATACAAATTAAAATTGGTTTGAGAGTCAACATTTTAATGAGCACATACACAAATATGCATAGAGTTGAAAATGTACCTTGTTCATAGACGAATAATGAACTATTGTCTATTGTCTACGGGCATAAGCTTTATTTATATTGTGACATGATGACAGCAACTTTTTTTTAGACAATTTTCAAGAACCACTGCTTCATTGGTACAAATTTACAGGAATTAGTTAGTGGTAAACCTGAGAAAGCAGTTAATTTCCTCTGGTCCCACCAAATAACATTTTTCAGCCACTTTCCATCATATTTCATGTTATCTGTACCCTGTGGTCAGTTAGGAAAGGAATGTTAAAACTACATTCATGTTTTAGTGCTAAGTTAGGTACTAAAACATAACTATAATATTTATAATATTATAATATTTACTAATATTATATAATATTATAATATTTAATATATAATATTATAATATATTATATTATATAGCTGCATATCTACTATGCTACAAAAAGGTTAAATGATCAAAGGGCATCTGAGACTATTCAAGAGGATGAAGGGATTGGCCCAGCAATCCAAAATCACAAGGCATAAAGCACAAATTGAAAGTGTGGTCATTCCTTAAAAAAGCGAAAGAAAGTTAGGTACATGAAGAATCTGAAGATAACAAACCCTGCTTCCTCACTCCAAATAATGAGTTTAAAATTGTATCACAGTTATTGATTAGAACTTATCAAAGCTAAAGTCAAGATATGAAGTAATCGGTTCAATGTCCTCATAGTTTTACTTTAAACAGGACCCGAGCTGAGAAAACCATTGAAGATCTGCGGAAATGCTGTGCACTTTGGTTTGAGGTATATTCCAATGATGTGGATAGACTGTATTTGAACAGTCCAATAAAATAAATACTAGTAAGAAGCAAGTAAAAGAACTGTTTAAGAGATCTTGAAAAATCGACTCTGCTGGATCTGACTGGCTAAATAAGGAGCTCAGATGGACAAATGGGATTTGCTGTTTGCCATATACTATCAATCTGGATAGACATGGCAAACAAGAAAGGTTGGGTGGATGTGAATTGTAGAAGTGGTGAATAAGGAAGATTCTATTCAAGGTGGCCATTTCATCATTATAGGATTTAACATGTTAAATTATGGTATTAAATTGAAATAGATAGGAAGCTGACGTTATATGTGTAGTAAATAATACAGTAGACTCTCAGAAATCCGGACTATTGTGGTGAACGGCCGGTCCAGATTTTGAAAAATCCAGATTTCCCAGAGGTGGGCATGAATCATCAGTTCCACCTTTATAGTGAACAATTATGACAATATGCGATTACGTTTATGGGCTAATACAAGAGTGAGCTTCCAGAAGAAAATTATAAACACTCCATAGTACAGTAGAACCTCGTTGATCCGTCACCAACGGGACCAAGAGCATGGTCAGAACACAAAAAGGTCTGAATATCAGAGTATCACATTTATTACATGAAAACGTGATAAAACTGTAGTTTAAACGGAAAATATTGAAATGTTATACATTTCTAAAGATTTAATATAAGACTGTAAATCATAAATAAAGTATACTGTAATAAAAACTGCCACCAGTCTACTGATTTACATCGCCAGATCGTCAGTGATGAGTCATCGACAGGAGAAGACCTGAACAGAGCAGCGCACCGGATACATAAACAATAACAAAGATAACAGTACGGTTGGGTGCCTGACCATGCAAACTACATGACATTTATGTAATGGGGAATAATCGCTTGAAAACTGAAGGTGCTAAATCGTGAAGTTCTGTTTTGTCGTTTTTATTTGCAACAACAAATTTAAAAAATTGTAGATCATCAGTCCAGATAACCGAGAGACCGGATAAGTGTGATCTGGATTTCTGAGAGTCTACTGTGTACCTTAAAGTAACAAAATGTCTTGTATTTTTTAATTGTTAATTTGTCAGGGTCTCGGGTTCACATCTTTTTAAGATATAGCTCAAAAAGGTTATTTTTTGTCTGATTTTGATAAAGTTTAAAATTAAGGAACTTGTTATATCGACAATGCATTTTGTACAATGTGTATTTCCACCATTTTATAAGGTCTCAGGTTTAAATCTTGGTCAACAATCTAAATTTTATTTTTATCCAATTTTGATGAAATTTGAAATAAAGGGATAGACTTGAAACTGTATAAATATTGTCAGTTAGTTGTTTACATGCTGTTGTATTAAGTACAAGGTGATGATGTTTCGTACAAGGTTTTCTATGCATTAGTCTGTGATGTGTCATTTTTTAACCCTCCACCTGGCAGTCAAATGTTGTGCAGTTTTCTGTAGTGGCAGGGTCATTTGGCGATTCTACATGCTATTTAAAAAAAAAATTGTATTAATTCCAATTTTGCAGTAAACATATCAATGTGCATATTTGTTTTGTTCATACAAGACAGGAAAATTTTAAAATGGTAAAATAAGCAAATAAGCGACATTTAGAAAGGTCAGCGCCAATAAAAAATAATAAAATTGAAAACAAATTGGAATTTTTTTTATAAATCTCCAAAGTAGAACCTTACTATAACCAAACCAAATTTTGTAGGTCAAAATGATAAATGTACCAAATTTTGCTTATCTAATTCCCTACATAGAAAAAAAAAAAATATATATATATATATATGTCATAGAAAAAAATGGATATATTAATTACATTGAACAATTTGGGAAAATTGCAAAACGGCTATTTGTACGTACGTACCCAGTTTTGTAAGCCAAAAGAAAGCCTCAAACAATCCATAAATATAATAACAACTTTTTTTTAATGTGGTAAAGTTATAAAGACAATAATATAAGAATGAATGGCCTAAAAGTTATTTTTCAAAACTTTACTATACATAAAATAGCAAAATTATTTTGTTAAAAACAAAATTGTTGTTATTCAAAGTAAGATAATATTTGTATAACACCAAATGAGCTATGTAATATGTTCAGTAGTTATTTCCCTACAAGAAAATATATATTTATGAATAAAAAGGTATACAAATAAAATTGTTATCGCAATTTTGAGACAAGTTGTATTTGTGAGACAGCAGATACAGGCCTAGGCCTATGATTCACACTGCACAATTAATCACTTGTAGTTAATTTTTACGCATAAATAATCCGATAAACACTACTATTCAGACACACATCACACTTCACTGCACATATTTCACAGAACCTCTGTGCAATTACAGCAAAAACATGTATTATAAATTACTTACAATGAATAAACAACCCCATTGAACAGCTGTTGGAGCAAAACAATAACATGCATCTTACGTCATATAAGTTTTTCCGATTGGTAAGACAGGCTGCCAATCTTATGGAAACTATTCAGTGTTCTTTCCCTTCAAACTGATATAAGATCATACATGTAATATGAGTTTACACTTTGTATAATATGTGTTTTGCATATCGTCTCGGAGAGATGAAGTTGCCATAGTTGTTGAAGACGTAAAATATAACGATTTTATAACTTTTCCACAAGTGTGTATGAATATAACTCGACATTACAGTGAATACCAACAGAACGGGAATTTCTCCCTGATTTCAGTGGTTTCTGGCTAGAAACGAAATTGACACTATTATGATTTTTGGAAACTTACCGAGTTTGGAGATTTCTCAACACGTACATGACGGAATCGACTTCACACAAAATTTTCATTTGAATGTAACTCTCTATTACATTGATCTACTGCTGCCATAAGGTTCATTTATGTAATAAAATGAAAGTTCAGAATGTTATCTTTCAATTGATATAACAACTATCCGATTCAAGGCGCTTTTTCAATGCTTTTTGCACAGTTGAAAAAAAAACCCAAATCGTCTTGGAGAGACGAATGCCAGGCGGAGGATTAAATGGTGTTCAGAATGAATATATATAGTAATACTAATTTTGGTCATAACATTTTTAAAAATATTATTTTTATCGTAAAGTTGAAAATAATTTAACCAGAAGAGGAAAAAAATATTTAAAATTTTTTTACACCAACCAAAAACTATGTATTTTTATCCAATTTTGATTAAATTTTAAATAAAGGGACTGACTTAGTACTGGACAAATTAACTTTGTACAAAAAATGTGTTTTACCATCATTTTTAGGTTTCTCAGATTCAAATTTTAATCAAAAAATAAAAAGTAAAATATGTTATTTCTGCTCTGATATTGATGACATTGTTTTACTTAATATAGTTTTATAGAAGATGAGAGTGCCTAATAGTCAACCTAGAATAAAAAAGAAAGAACATGTTACCAACAATAAATGATTATTTTATTCAAATAAATAAAACTGTGGCACTGATTAGAAATGTTGGCAACAATGAGACTGAGTTCTCTACACTCACCATTTGATTCCACGTAGTCTGTCATATGCTTATGTTCAACATGGATTAGTGATCCCCCTGTTTCAAATTCATGTCCGTTTATTGTTGTTGTGGCTAGCCTTCCGCCAATCTCAGCCGCTTCGTACAAATCTATCCTGATGTCATGTCCATCTTTGGCAGCCAGTTTTGAAAGCTCATAGGCCGTTGCCGTTCCTCCAATGCCTCCTCCAATGATTGCTTGAACAAATCAAATGTGCGTTTTATATGTAAAATCACAATTTTGATTGATGTTTTAAATTATATTATCAGTATTCAATTGAAATTTTCAAACCTACAGTTGTATAAGGCATGCCTTAACCAACAAAATATTACTGTAATATCATGAAGTCCTACTAAACAAAAAAAATCACTGAAAATTACTTGGTGACAAACATAAAATTAAAATTCATTGTTGTCGCCCCTAAATGTTGCATATTAGGCTAAAATAGGTATATACCTTGTCGTCAACAGTTCAAATTGTAGTGAAGCAACCCACTATATGTTTCGCCGTGAATACGGCATTTTCAAGGGGAATACAAAAATCATATTTATTCAAACAGGATGTGTCAAAGTTAAAATTGGCACAGTCACAAACACATTCACAAATAAATGCCGGTAGGCTTACCAAACACATATTTCTCTATCAATATATTATTTTTATGAAACAAGGTAATCTGGTTAATGTGTTGGTGAAGTATATATGTTAGTATTGGAAATTCACTGAGTACGCAGGTTTGCTGAGACAGCAGTATTCATATTTCTATCTAACAAAATATACTGCGATCAGTCTAAACCATTGTATCTTTAAAAACTAGAAACATTAAAAATTATGCCAAAGGTCTGCATCTTGCAGCTGATATAAAACTGTGGAGACCAGCAGAAGTAATTCATCCTTGCCGAGTTTAAAAACTGCCATTTTGGCTCCAGCTGTGGGTCTGGTCAGATTGGCTGGGAGGTCAAGGTGCCACCCCCCTTTCAGGAGGCAGGGTTGTGGTAGGTCAATACTTTGAATCCCGCCTCACTGTGTTTTAGTTAACTCATGAAGAGTTTGCCTGTCTGTGGCAGAGTTGAGGGAAAAGGTGGATCATTAGCATAAGTTAAGGTTGATGGGATAGGTGATTTTTTTGTTTTTTGAGTTGCACTTCTGATCAAATTTTCTTTGGTTAAAGTATGGGGGATATGCATTAATTTAAGTTCACTTGCCAATGCATTTTATGTACAATATTTGTGACAAACAAGTTCTGAGTTCTGAGTTCAGTCAGTGAGTGGGTTATTCAGCTGTAAATGTTATGAATGGAATTTACTGTTAATCGAGAAATATTTGGAAGATATTACGATTCAAAAGTAATTGTGTGGTTTTGTTATACAAACCAGTTTTATTTTGATATTGTGTGAATAAAGAGATTAAAATTTAATTACTTACCGATACGGGAGCTCCTTGTGTTCTTGCTACTGCAGTCAGCAAAAGAGATGGATAGCAGGACTAAAATCAGCCTTAACTGATATTTTGCTTTAAGAGCAATCATGTTTATTCTCCTTTTAATTAATTATGTGTAAAGTTGAATTGTGGAAATTCGTTTAAAGAAAGATAATTAACTTCTAAAAGTAGGCCTTTTTTTCACAGCAAACCTAAAACATAAATGTAAAAATTACAAATATAAACTAAAAAATACTTCTCTATATAGAGGACAAACATTTGGAACACGTGTGATGGAACTTTGTAGTTACTTATTTTAACGACATATATACATAACCACATACACAATCATATTTATACACGGGTAAATAAAATGTACTACCATTAGTATTATATTTTGATCTATGCTGGGACAATTGACTAAGGAAATCATTTAAATTACCGGCAAATTAAATAAATCCTTATTATTACAAAACATTTTCAGAGTTCCAGTGAGGCTGGGAAAACAGGTATCATTGTCATTGGTATGAAAACCAAAATCAATCTGGTGTTTGTGTTAAAAAACGAGTTCGCACGCAGCACGCTGACGTGAGGGAAGTGAATTTACAAATAAAAACTTCTAAAACTCAAAATAAGTGTAAAAACATACATTTGTCCAATTTTTATTGAAATCAGAAAACATTGATTTTTTGACTGTTCTGATACTCCTGGTTTCATTTACCTTCAAAGCTGGGAATACAATTTTGCGCATTATAAGGTTAGGAGAAGGTCCAGACAGGCTTGAAAGTAGGCGGGAGGTTGCTGGGGATGTTAAAAGTACTCTAACAAAGGAATAACAGGCTTTTCTAATGTAAAACCCCCATAAGACAACGTACCGGTACTGTGTTTAGTCGATACACATTTTCTTTAATAACTCGGTAAATATTTAAGCTAGAATGACGAGAGAGGGCTTAAAACTTTAGCTTTTCTAATTCCCATATTTTTACATTCATTGATTTTACATGTGGGGCTTTTATGACCCTTTTTGGCACCAAAAACTCGAAATTTGAAAGATTAATCCCCAAAAAAAGGTGTTTAGAGTTTTCCGATTGTTTTGCCCAACGAACTTGTCCAACTGATTACAGAAAGGAACGTCGCTACCAAATTTGAAGTAAATCGGACAAAAAATGTGACCGCTACAGTGCAAACACACACACACATATATATATGTATATATATATATATATATATGTCTATATATATATATATATGTCTATATATATATATAAAATTTTGAACGACCCCCCGAAACGTGTTCAGGGGGTCACGTTAGGAACTTCTATGGTGGTCCCGGGCTTAAGTTGCACCATTTCCAAAGGAAATTCACTAACAATAGGAGAGCTTACTTAAGCAAATTATCATTGTACATAATCATTTAAATAATTATTTTTATCCTACTAGAGATATGACCTTAGAGAATTTTACAATTTTGATATATCATGAATTCTTTGAGTAGGCAGGCAGACTGCTGTTTAGTTTAAGGCTCATACAGTTTGAGAGTTTTAGCCTACTAGAGATATGACCTTAGAGAATTTTACAATTTTGATATATCATGAATTCTTTGAGTAGGCAGGCAGACTGCTGTTTAGTTTAAGGCTCATAAAGTTTGAGAGTTTTAGTCTACTAGAGATATGACCTTAGAGAATTTTACAATTTTGATATACCATGAATTCTTTGAGTAGGCAGGCAGACTGCTGTTTAGTTTAAGGCTCACACAGTTTGAGAGTTTTTTCAAATAAACAAATGTCTTGGGTACTGAAAATTATTTTTTCAACCGGTGGGATACTGTTGATCAGGCTGGTTTATTCTGTAAGATTGGTGGTTGTTTTTTAAAAATACCAATATTATAAATATAAAGGCAGGGCATCGTTAAAAAAGCATACTTTTCAAAAAGATATTTACACGATGTTTTGTTTGATTTAACAGACCTAATTCTAATATACATATTTTTTGTATTTTAAACTTGCAGTTGCGTATGAATGAAATTGAACATCATAATTCAATGCCATATTGAAAAATGGAAAAACTAAAACTACTGTTGGACTGTAAATTCATTAGGCCTAGTACCTCAGATTTAAATTGCACACAAATAGGTTTGCGTGAGGGTGTCTCACGTACCGTAAGGTGTCTCAAATAGATTGCAGACAAACTAATTGACCTAGAAGGATGAAATAAAATTATTTACCCCTAAATCGACGCCAAGGAATAACGTAAAAATGTTTTTAGATTGTTACAAATACAGGGTGTTCCAAAAACAGAGGGCCACTAGTTCGAATCTCGGAATTTTCAAATATAAACATATATAAAGTTATACATCATCTTAAAGCTCTACACTCGGACTAAAATTTTGGCAAAAACAGAACTCACTTATCTTAATCCGTTTCAAAAAGGCGGCCATTTATTTGGAAAATGTTTATATTTACGGAAAACCCTGTACATGCTAAACCACAAGACATCTTAGTTCTAGTTCAAAATTCTTACTCGTTTTAAAATCGGTGTTACCCTGATAACCTATGCTACATGACAGTATTTAAAACAAAATAAAAAAGTACAAAAAATACTTATAACTATTGAAAATGTTTATGAGCCCAAAACTCCACAAAGCCAAATAGTAACATATATCAAAAAGTATATCATCTTTATTTCGTTTATATAGCCTAACCTAACTCCCCAGAGCGCTGTATGGAGGGGTTCCCGGTTGAGAGGAAAATTCCCTTTTTTGGGGAAATTTACCATACAGCGCTCTGCGGAGTTCGGTTTTGATAAATAAATACAAACTTTCTGTGTCAGGTAAATCATTTGTGTATATTTAAATTATTTATATTTGTATATTTTTCCTTAAACAAAATTAACCTAGTCTGAAGAAAATTCCCCACCTAATGACCCCGGAATACCAAGATTGACTTGATTTTACACATTTTTGACTATAGCTCGCTTAACCAAATCGAGGAACGGGTTTCATATTAGTGTTCAGGGGAAAATTCCACACAATTTGAGTACCCACATCGCTGTATTTCAGAAAGAAATATCTTCCCGTGTTTCCGCAGCAAAAAAAAAATTATTTCCAAAATCGGTAAATTAATTCAAAACGTTTTTAAAAAAAAATTTAACTTCTTTCATGGTTTATTACAATTACCTTTCACATGTATCACTTGCCGGAAAGAAACAATATTGATAAGCCTAAGCTGATAAATGAGTGGAGCTCACTGAGATCGGGCCCCATGCAAACTTGAAAACTGCGTAATGGGTGAACCAAAGTTTGCACGGTTATTAGGACAAACAAAGGTTTTAAACTAAACACATTTTAATTCCAAAATAGACCAAACCTTTAATATGAAACAGACAATGAAATTACACTTATTACCATTGATAATAAGCTAGAACAGATTACAAAGCGAATGTGGAATTAATAGTTTCCAAATCTGATTGATTTCGGAAATGTCCCAGGCTCGAAACAGAACATGGGACTGATCCAGCATATTTGGTAAACCACTATTCACATAGGCTCGAAACAGAACATGGGACTGATCCAGCATATTTGATAAACCACTATTCATATGGGCAAGTCAATAGTGACCCCTGATGAAAGAGAAACTTAGCAGTCAGTTGTATCAAACCTAGATGCTCGACCACGGCTGACTTGTGGGGGCGACGCTCTATCTCTTGAGTTACCACATTCAGTAGTAATTTATACTAAGATTTGTTTAGATAATATTTCGTTTTGGAACCTAAAATGTTACTAGGGTGAAATATTATGTACTATACCTTTCCGTCCTGCGGACAAGGCCTAGTTGATCTTCCCCTTAAATTTAAATTAGGCGTATTTAATCCCAACAGTTATAACTTATATAATGTGAGGAAGTATAGCGTTGTTTCTTTCAAATACAATAATGATTTCTAGGACAAATAGCACTGTAATACTTAAAACTTGTATTCTTGACTCAAAACGAACACTTTAGTTTTAAACTTATGAAGACAAGAATAATAACAAAAACTGGGATATACTGCAGTGTTGCCACTTGATATTAGCGAATTACTCCAACGCTCCCATTTTACACCCTTCCGGACATGAAAATCCACCAAGAATCTGCCAAGGCAGATTTATAAAAAAATCTCCATTTAACCCCAGAGATCCTGAAAATCCGCCAATAATCCCCCAAAGTTGATTAATCTAAATTACCTATTTTAACCTCTAGTGTCATTAAGAGCTGATTATAGTCAAAGTATATTTTTAGCGAATTTCCCCTATAGGGAAGAAGCTATTACCGTAGTCGGCATGGTAAGACCTAGGCCCGGGACCATGATAACTTTTCATTTTGAGGTCCCCAGACCCCAAAAACACCATTCGTTCGAAACTGTATATATATATATATATATATATATATATATATATATGTATATATATATATATATATATATATGTCCGTGAGCACAATAACTCTCGTAAAAATGATCCGATTTTGATGAAATTTGGTATAAACGTGTAAAGCAACATTTATGACTTTAAGTTCGAAAACCAGCCAGATCGCTCTATCCGAAAGGGTATTTTGGGGGGGTTTTGTACCCCAAAAATGGGTTTTTTGAATTTTTTACGTGTTATTTATGAAAAAATCTAATTTTAGTTTTTATCATTGAATTCAGCTTAAAAAAACACACAATTTGGTATTTTCATCATTTCTCTACGTCAATTGGTTACCGAGATATTGAAAGTGCTAAACACAGTACGTTGTCTAATGTTATTCTTATGGAGGAAAAGACAAATTTTATATCTCGCTTATTTATGAACGTATACTGACGAAACTTGGTATATGGCTTCATCTGGTTGTGGTATATTGATATTTGCTCAAAAAATTATTTTTTGCCAAAGGCACCCGTAGCAGCAAACCTGCGTACTCAGCCCCATGTTATTCTTATGGATAATAATTAAATGCCATGTCTCCCTTAATTATGAACATAAATTAATCAAATCTGGTATATGACTTCACCTAGTTGAGTTATATTGATATAAGCATAAAAACCCATTTTTTGTGTTCCTTGTTGCAGCAAACCTGCGTACTCAGCCCCAATGTTATTCTTATGGAGAATAATTAAAATTGTATATATCGCTTATTTGTGAATATATTTTTATAAAACTTGGTAAGTGGATTTATGTAGTATTAAGACATTTATATATCTATTGGAAATTCGCTGAGTACGCAGGTTTGCTGCTACGGGGGTATTATTATAAGCTGACAAAATAAATGTGCTTTTCAAACATTATCTGTCATTGTTTATAAAACACTGTTTTAGCGATTCTATCATCATAAACGTGTCACCAATCGTGTGTGCCTAAACTCTATGATATACTATATAAACAACTGAAAATAAAATGGTATAATAGTGTGCGATGAAGTGAAAACTGGTGAAAGCTAACACTAAGGAAGTTACTATATCTATAAAGCTCTCGTCTAAGGTAAAAAAGTAAAGCCTACACGAGGACCGCCATCTTGCCCCTCTGCTGCCATGGTAACCAATCAAATCCTCTCTTCACTAGTTGTACGTTTTTCAGCTGACTAACACATAGCTTAATTGTGAATAGAGTATTAGAATGGTTACCTGAAGAAACTTGCGGTTAGCTTAATTGTAGGCTTCACTTTTTCATCCCAGGGAGAGAGCCCTAAAATAGATTAACCTCGTTGGATAACACCCAACAATGCCAGCAGGTTTTGGTATTATTGTGCAAAGAAGCGGGGGGAGTCTGGGACTCCCCCAAGAGAAGACTACCTGCTACACCCACCTCTCCCTCATCCAAAATGGATAAGATAGGAGGGCAAACACAGCATGAGGGGGAGATTTGCCGTGACTGCTGGATTGACAACCTGGTATTGGCTGATTCAGAAAAACATGACTATTAGTTAGAAATGGTGTGACTGTCTTCCGTCAACTGCGCGGCTGCTCACTGTTGACGTTTTTCTAAGGTGTGGGTCATCCAGAATGGCGATTGGGTGGGGCCTCCAGTGTCTTCTGGGATTCCGAATCTTATACAGAGCATCCACTCATCCGCTCTTTAAAAAGGCAGCTAGTTTTTACTTTAGTGAAGTTCTCGAGGGTCGGGACTACAGTCGAGTTTTGGATGGTAGAATTCCGTACGAACCAGGGCTGGCGGATGATCCTTCTGAGCGTCCTCAATTGGATGACTTCCAGACGTTTCCTGTTTGACTAGTGGTGAATAGCCTCTGATTGGATGTTGCATTGAACTTATAGTAGTTCTAATGTATTACAAATATAATACCTTCAAGTTCCTTTTCACTTTATTTTATATTTGGTGATGGTTTATGTTAGTGATGAAACAATGTACAAATGTATGCTAATACAAATTATCAGATAATGGGGCATCAGGGTGTGAGACCAATGCAAACTATGGTTACATCAAGGATGTGCTAAGGTGACCCCTTCTGAATATAAAAAAAATGCTTATTAGGGCTTGGTTAAGGTCTGGAAATTGTATAACATTGTTGACTGTTATAATCCCCAAATTGATATTCTTGTGGATTTAAACTGTAAATTGTCAGTGTTGTCTAATAACATTTCTAATTTTGTAACTATACGAGAAATTTAAAAATTGAATAATATCACTTTCGTCCATAAATGAAAGCTTGTAGAAAGTGGTTTCCGTAAATTTCGGAAGGTATAAAGGCTCAAATCATCAACCAGAGTTTTGAGGTTCTTGCGTTTGATGTCGGTGGAGTTGGAGGACCACAACTCGATAATGAATGCATTGCCTTCAGCACGACCAAGCAATACTGTGAGAACAATGACCTAGTGCTGAACGAAGGAAATACTTTAAAGAAACTTCAGCACAAAGGGGAAAAGCGAAGAAGAACTACCAGAACTGAAAATTAAAACAACCACAATAAATTACGTAGACCTAAGTATAATATATTGGACTCCAACGGTACATGGAAGCCGCATATCGAACCTTGTGTAGGACTTGTAAGAAAATAAGTTCAGGAATTTGCATTATAAGAAGGGAGGAAATACACCCATATAAAGTCAATTTAAGTCAAGTTCAATTGTTTTATATTTGTAGAAATATTTATTGCCACCGTTGTTGTTTTTCTTTGTTGCTTTTGATATTGTTATTGTTGCCAAATGTAACGGTCACTTATCATTCGCATTTACAATTGTTTTTAATAGTTTTAAGTTTTTAAGTTATAGTATTTTTTTACCTGCATAAATATTTATTGCCATTGTATTGTTGTTATTCTAGTTCCTTTTTGTATTTTTATTATTGTTATTATTGTTTGTATTGTTATTATTGTATTGTTTGATCACGTGACCTTACAGTTGTTTTTACGATGTCTCTTCCGGTTAGCTAGAAAACCTTAAATATACCGACTGCACAGACCTTAAAAAGTATCTATGGACCATAGACTAACTACAGTAGTTAGTCTATGCTATGGACCTTGCTACTTTAGCACCCAAGGAGGTTTGTTGTATTACTGGAGATAACACTGCTTAACGTTTTTTGTCGAAAAAGCGAGCCAGTGATTTTGTTAGGTTGGTACACTGGTGAGGACAGATTTATCGTTCTTTGAAATATCCTGATTCGTTGTTTTATTCCTATAAGTGAATCTACTCATGCACATCACAGGAATAAAGGTAATAAAGTTGAAACAAATTAATTTTTTTCGTTTGATTTATGTATTTAATCTTGCCGTGAAATATGAATAATTATGAGCAAATAAACGAATAAACGTTTATTAATTTTCAAATCATGAATAGCTATTTGTTTGATTCACTTTTTAGAGTCGTTCGATTCCAGCGAGCAGTTTTTGCCTCACCAAAATTTGCCAAAGAACGGCTCGCTATTTTGTTCAACAGTGTTGCCTCCAGTATTACTAATAGAACTCCTTGTCAGCACCTCGATGTTAAGTTGAACATCTAAATTCAACTCAAATTTCCCTATCGTCCTATATGCTTTATATTTTATCTTCACTCAATCGTTAATCATGTAGTATTGTTGTTATTTGTTGAGTTTTAGGTTATGGATCTAATAGTTTTATCTGGGACAGAAGTTTAAAAATTAAAAGTGAATTAATTCCTTTGAAAAATTGTACAGTTAAAAATGCGCTCTTAAGTTTGCACATTTATTTTTCCTGAATGTATAACCATACATTTATTTGTCTGTAACGTTATTAGGAGTGCATAGAGCATGGAAGTTCGATATAATGTAACGCATTAACCTAAATTTTATCAGTCTAAACTTAGAACTTAAGATATTAAGTGCCATATCGTCAATTTGTTTTGACAGCATCAAAAAGTCAACAGATCTTCATGTTGTATTATGCAACGCTAGTCAATAGTAATAAGTTTTTCGTTGGCACATCCAATTCACTTGGGCCTTGCTATAAATTGGAGCCTCTAAAATATCAGAATCCTAACAACAATTAAGGAATTTTCTATCAATTCAATGTTTTATCAATGGCTTCTGAGAAACCCTCCAACAAAATCAGTGATGTAAGTTAAGTTTTTGTGTATAACTGCATAGGTATCTTTTAATGTGACCTGACTGTGTTGAACTATTCTAATGCAGTCATACTCTTTGATAAGCCTCTTAGTAAACACCTTCTGAGCTCCATAGCTTAGTAAGTAACTCTACACCACTAACTTTAAGGTTTAGATTCTTATATAGGCTCTTTAGGTTTGATTGGGGCTCTTTTACTAGAATGGAATTGAAACTACTAGTACAAGTACAAATCCTGTGACACAAGTTATGACCCCTATCCCCATAATACAATTTCTGATAGTATGTACTGGTACCGTATTACTAAAAATGTTCTATAAAAATTTAGCTTGTAGGCATTTATGTGTTATAAAATACAGACAGGTAGGATACCCTTACGATCATAAGTTACTGTCAGTTTATGTGACGATATAGAAATCAATTCTGATTCAGATATATACCTTAAATTAAGATTTATTTTAGCAAACTATTTTTTATATCGTGGTTGAAATACCCCAATGAAAGGGTATTTCTACAACCGCCCCAAAGTGCCTCTTTACAATCTAATAACGCATTGTAAAACAGCTGTTTTCTGTTTAGCGAGTGTAAAAGTCCTTATCCCTCGCTGCTCCTTATTTTCCTGTTTGCTAACAGCTATTAACAAGCTGATTGATTGTTGCTTTGGAACAAGCTAATTGACTCTGTGTTTTTAATCTCAATCTCGTGAATTCAGCCAAAATGAATTTAGTGAAAAATTACCAGTTTTCATAGTTTTTAACTTACTTAAGCGATTAAGACCAACTTTACACTCTTAATACATAAACAACAATTTGAGCACTTAGTGGTCAAAGCTTAACTTAAAACAATCATAGAGCAGAAAATAGTAGCTTAGTTTAGTTTTCTGGAGCTGTACAGACGGCGACAGATCCCTGGCAACTTCCACGGAAGAAGTCAGTAAGGAGCCTATCAACTTTTCTAAGACTACCTGCCATCTCGGGACGAAAGCACGTCCGGGTCACCTTTCCCCATACTAACAAGCACAAGCCTGGATGTTTTCTCCGTGGATCATGTCTGACCCAGGAGCTTTATTTGGCTAAAGGGAGAGAACTGCCATGTCTCTAGCTCTTCATTGCAAGAGTGGAACGTCCTTTAATCCTCTAAAATCAACTTGGGGCCGCAGTGGATGTTCTGGAAACAAGGAGGTCACTATGGTATCCTTTCCAAGGTGGCACCCTCCATGACGGAAGGTGGAGAGTAAGTGGCAAGTTTCACTGTCAAATTTCATTGTTGTGTGGGTTGTAATTTTTTAATCCAAACCCCATGGATCAGAGTCTTTCAAGTTTCCCCCAGCTGTCAGCTTTGCCTTGCTGTCGGGTATCTCCTGTTTATGGCGCGGCAGAGATACCTCCTCGCATCCTTGTAATTTGCCATCTTTTGTTCTCTCCAATAAAATTAAGGCCACCAAGTACAGTAGAACCTCTATTAACACGTTCGCTACCACAATGTTAAAAAAAAATCGTAACCACAGACTGCCACCACAATTTTGCGGCGGGCGTGACCTACTCATAGCCCAACGCCGCATATCTGCGGCGGCTGAGTTTAGACTGCCGCCGCAGAACTGCGGCGTTGGTTTCTTGATACTAAATGAGAAATTTATTCGCAACGGTCTATTTTAAAGGTTAGATGGTTTAGGCACGGTCTACAGGATAGTCCGCCTTGTATATGCGGTGCTTGGTCTGTAGCTAGGACTAGGACCAGTCTACAGGGAAGTTTATGATTTTTTTCGTGGGCTGTCAGAGTGACCCGGCCGCCGCTGGTAGCGAACGTGTTAACTGTCACCTTTGGGACCGGGACTGACGGATAACTGAATAGACGAATAATAGAATTGTCACTATAATTATGTCACTTTTAATTTATAATTTTATAAACATGATACAATTATATTTATAATTATAATAATGTCACAATTATGTGACTGCCCAAAATATTTTAGCTCATACAGACGCTCAGACACTGCCCTATGGCGCAAATCCTGACGCTAATAAATCGTAAAATTCTCATAGATGGCTGAGGGATAACAGAGAGCGACGGTTAAAAGAGTGACGGTTGATCAACGTTTTACTGTATTACAATATTTTAAAACCGTTTTAACGAATATTACATATACTATAAATTGTATCCAAAACTAGCATTTCAAAACAATGTTCAAGTGTCCACAAACTTAGAAAAAAACATAAAAGCCTCAGCTTTGAACTGTGTGTACAGCAAAATTCTAAAGCTTTTCCAATAATAAGGCCTTTAATCCTGGGATTTTTAACTGTTTAAAATAGCACCCTTCCTTTTCAGAACCACTGCACTACCCTCTCACTTGCACCCTTCCTTTTCAGAACCACTGCACTACCCTCTCACTTTTCTGTAATCTGTAATAACTTGAACAAAGGTTGTATCCTTCTAAATCAAAGTGAAATTTCTTCATCTATCATACCTTAGCAGATTGATTGATTTATTGAGTTGATTGATTGTTAGTGTTGCGATTCTAGTTTAATTTCATCCAGATTAAATCATATAATATCTACTCTTTAGAGTTGGTACTACTCATTCTGGTGAAACTTATGTGTGCTTCACAGAATTATGATAACCTACTATATCCCCAGCTACCGATTTTTTATCCTCACATAATGCACTGATGACAGAATACATTTATTTCTAAGTTGGAATGCACAAATATATATATATTAGGGCGTGTGTGTCACACTCATATGAGATATTTTGTTTTACTCTAAATTTTATATCTGTTTCTGTGTTTTGTATATATATCAGGCTGATATATATATATACACTTTATCGTAGGTACACTTGGTGATTAAGCCTGACAAAAATAACTGACTTGGACCAGATTGATGAAAAATAGTTCTTTGTTGATAGTGTATTTTATCATCTAAAATGTCCTGATTTTTTTCAGAACAGCAATGTGCTGGTGGCGGGAGTCATATACCTCCTAATGAACAAATCTTACCACATATCTAGGAATGTGCGAGCTCAGTGGTTTCTTCAACACCTCAACACTACCCTCACACTTCACCCAAGCAAAAATGTGGTAAGTTATTTATATGGTTGTGAAAAAAACAACATAAAATTACCTAGGCTATACAAAGCTGTACTTTTTATTTTATAACAAAAAACTTCTTGATTAGCATATTACGTGTTGTTATTACTTATGAGATGTAATAAAATACGTCTTAGAACACAAAAATATATTTACACGCACACTGTATTCACATATCATATGGGAAGTTTCATGATGTCTGATGTCTGATTTTAACTGTCTGATAATTCAGTGTAAGTTTCACCTCTTTTTTGTGGTAGGCTATTTAAAGTGCTAAACACAGTATTGTCCAGTGTTATTCCTATGGAGAATGAATACAATTTTATATTTAGATTATTTGTAAACTTTGTATGTGGCTCCCCCTAGTTGTGGTCAGTTGATTTTTGCACAGAAAACCAATTTTTTTTCTATGGTCCGTGTAGCAGCAAACGTGCGTACTCAGCCCCAATTTTTTTCTTATAGAGAAAAAAAATCATATTTTTGATATTGCTTTATGAATGCTTTTTTATGAAACTTGGTAAGTGGCTTTATGTGGTAGTGAAACACATATATAATATGCAATGGAAATTCATTCTGAGTTTGCAGGTTTTCTGTGACGGTTTATCTTAATAAAGGATGGGAGGTCATTTATAGTAATCACAAATAAAAGAGGGCCCAAAATGAAACCTTGAGGAACTCCTAACATTATATCTTTAAGATCTGATTTAATAATAATAATAGTAATAATTTTTGTTTTCAACAATACACATAGGTACAGTACAAAAGTTAACATAAATATTGATCAGAGCTCATGTACAAACTAAAAAATAGTTTACTTGGCTGATCAAAATTCACACATAATATATAAGAAAGGAAAACAATGAAACAAAATGAATATACCCAAATACATGAAGAAATAAATACAGTAAAGTTTTCCTCCCAGACATATTCTGATTCGAGGTAACAAATAACAAACCAAGGCAGACAAAGAAACATAACAAACAGATAAATTTAATACTATCCTCCTATCTGAATAAACTAGTATTCAAGCATTGAATATACAGAGTATAGAAGGACAACGGTATAGGGAAACCTGTGCTGGTTGCTAGACCCCCAACCTAGCGTCAGATGTTAGAACCAGCTGAAATGATTACACTATTCGCTGCTGATCCTACCGGCAATTCTTTGCACTACGACGACCACAGTGCGGCTCGGCGACGCAACAGCGTGGCGCCGGCGCCGGCAGCCCGGAACTGCGCGTGCGGTGGCAGTAGCACTATCTGCGAATCTGGAGAGAGTCGAGAGTGATCCCATGCATTGCACAATTTCAAAATGGTTATATTACTGTTACCTGCAACTGTGATTGTTGATAGAAAGGACTTTTAATGTAATTAATAAATAAATTTTAATATAAACAATATTTACTATTTGGTTTTAATTTAAATAACAATAAATTGTTTGTTAATGGCAGCTCACTAAGATTTACTAACGCTTCATTTGAGCAATACATAGTACAGTATTATATACATTACATCCATATGTTTTAATACGCTTGGCATTATTTTTGCCAAAAAGCCTAGCCTACAGCCAACCTTTATTGTTTTTCTATATTAAAATCAGCAAAATAAATTGAAATAGTTAAGGTAGTTCGGCGACCTTACACAGCCATATTTTCATTACAACGGAAATGTGAGAGAGAGAAGGAGATAATACAAGCGCCCTCGCCCCTTATGGTCAAGGTCACCGACACTATTCTGTGTTTGTAAACAACTTTGACCGTGTTGAAACAGTGTGCGGGGTGAAAGCGATCCTTTCTGATTTGACGCGGGCAGACATTTTAAAGGTCATTCCCGAGTGGTTCGTCAATTATCAGTGTCTTGATCATCGTACATTTGTTATTAACTTATGTTTGAGATTAAAAATAATCAAACATATTTTGTGGGAATCACAAATTCTGAGAGTTCCGAAATCGCAATCATCTTGCCATGTGAAGTGGAGCAAATTACGGAATATGTAAGAAAGTGAGCACACGTTGAGTATCAGAGCACTTAACATTCAAGTATCGTGTATTCCTTCAATTTAAAAATATACCCCTTGTTCATGTACCAAATTCGAAATGCTACTGTTAGCTCTTATGTAAACGCTGTTCAGTATTATAATGTAAACGATATGTTTACCAGTTGTAAATAATAATAATTATTGTTATTCGTCCACATTATTTTCTATATTCAAATAGGCCTATGAGTTTCCTTTCTGTAAGTGTTAAATTAGTTCCATAATTTTCACTAGTTAGTGTGTTTTTTCTCACGAATAATGCGTGCACTCATACTTTTTATAAAAGTTATTTGTATAGTTTGTCGTAATAATTAATTTGTGGCAAAACATTATGTTTATACTCATTACTGGTTTATTGGTAAAGGATAAGTGGTTTATTTGACCTTTTATTAAATTATTTAAAGATCCTACTAATTATAGCTAAAAGCCCTTCATAAATTATAAATACATGATTATTTCTTTGTTTTGAAATACACTAGGTAACTTGTACGGTACATATGATAGGTGCGTGTAATAATTACTGCCGAGTAATCTAATGTATATACATGTACATATTCATGGTTTGGTTTAAGTTTTTCTAGAATGTTATTGTTCATAGTAGGCTATAACATTTTGAAAAATATATTTGTACAGTTTTACATTAGTATCAGCGAATTATATTTTCATCATCCTTTTTTCCATATAGTACAAACCTGTACCTTTTCAAAACAACGTATAAAATTGTTAATTTTTATCTGTGCAGTGTGCAGTATGTATTCAAAATATGCATTAAGGAATTCCATTCATAATTTGAAAGCTTATTTAGGTGTCATTTCTGTGCCCCTTCCATCTCACACTATTGCATTTATGTTTGGTTTATGGTCTTAATTAAGTTTTAATAAAAGGATTATAGAATATTCTTGTTATTTATTTTATGTTATGTATGCTACTTTTATTTTCCAGTTTATAGTTTAAATATCAATTTATTTCAACCCGTTAATTTATATAAAGGAATAAGGAAGTAAATCTACCATCTGTAAATCGACTTTTTCTAAATAATTAATGATAGATCAGTTGAAAATAATATTAGTTATTATTAGAAAATGAGTAGTCCTATTTTTAAATTCAGTTTTAAGGATACGTATTGTGTAAAGTTTTGAAATAATAACATTACAGCCCTGGTAAATGCCAGAGTACACCATTTGGTGGTGTTTACGTTTGCGTGATAGACGATAACGAAAGCGATGGCGCCTGCAAGGCTAGTAGTGGAGTACGGTTTGTTGTTGGTCTGCAAGTCGTCAGCCGTGCTGCGCTCCAACAGAGAACTCGTGTACTAAGCGTCGACGGTGTCGCTCGTACCGTCAGATGCATGTTCTTGCCTCTAATTGTGATCACGCACTCTAACATTACCGCTCCCTCTGTCTCTCTAGTTAGTGTATACTCAATGATTCAAGTAATAATTCTAATTCTATTAATGTTAATTTAAATAATGTGCACACATTTACACATTTTTTTTGCTTCCTTTAACAAAACCCTTATATTAAAAAATAGCAATTATATAAAAAAAATTACCTTTAAAATTGTCTCAATAATAGTATATAAGCAACAACAATGATATATAAAATAAGAAAAATAAACATATTAGCAAGGACTTTTATTTAACATATACAGAAATAAGTACAAACAATGGTTCCCTATTAGTAAATTTAAATTTGTCTCCACAATTTGCTTCCTTGTTTTCTAAATAAGATTTGAATAATAGAAGTTCAGTATTTTTTATGTCATAAAATTGTAGTTTCTGAATGATAATGTGATGAGATATACTGTCATAAACCCTACTTATGTCTCCTAGTACAGAATACATTTCCTTCTTTCTCGCAAAAGCTAGCAGGAACTCTGAACTGAAACCAATTATTTGAAGAGTCCCTCAGGGATCAGTGGTAGGCCTTGTTCTCTCTATACTTTTTACAAATGATGTTCCCCAGTTGATGCAAGAGTTCTTTGTAAAGGGTTCAGTAAAACTGTAATGTGTGCCCACGACACTGTTATTCTTCCTGGTAGACAACTAGAAGTAGACGGCTTTGTATTCCTAAATACGGCCACAACCACAAGCTTTGATACTAGGAGGGACAACTAGAAGTAGACGGCTTTGTATTCCTAAATACGGTCACAACCACAAGCTTTGATACTAGGAATACAAAAAGACAGCACTGGGTTACTTTCCGGGCTGGTAGAAACTGAATCTACGAAATATCTCGGAGTTGCTCCTGTTGAAAAGCTTTCCTGGACCCCACATATTGATTCACTCTGCAGTAAACCTAGCACACGGCTTTACGTAATAAGCAGTATGAGGAATTCCAGTGACTTCAAAGACAGCCTATCATGCTCATTTTGAATCTCATCTTCGCTATGGGATTGCAGTATGGGATGGCACAACTGTTGATAATCTGCAGCGTGTCATAGTGCTGCAAAAATTAGCCTTCAGATTCATTTTTAAATTTGCAGCCCAAAAAAACTACGAAAGGATTTCCAGGAACTGCAGGTTCTTAGAGTATGGAATCTGTGCATCTGGACGCAGTAAACAACATCCACATAAAGGCACCGGAAACAACAAGAACTGGGGCACATATTCATAGCTACAACACCAGGCATGCACACAACTATTGCCTTCCTGTGCACAGCCCCACCTCCACTGAGAAGGAAACTAGTTGCGTCGGTATTGAGATGTGGAATGCACTACCGGAAGAGCTCACTGCTCGATCGAAAATTTAAGAACTGGTTACAGTATCGACCATTCTACTCCCTGACTAACTATTTTTACTGGAGAACATTTACAAGATTGTAATTTGTAACTGTATTGATGACATTACAGTAGAACCTCGGTAAACCGAGCCTCGCTTATCTTAGATTCCGGGTAAACCGAGGCAGTCCTAATATGTGTACAGTATTATAAATTTCAAAGAGAAAGTAACACGCTCAAATAAACGAGCAATTGACAGCGCGCGCCTTCACTTACCGCAACACCAATACGCGCGCTGAACTGTATTGTGTTTGCATTCAACTACAGTAAATGTCGACAGTTGTCAAGGTTGTACGGCAAAGTTCGTGGGTAGCAGACAGTGCAATTCGGGACCGTCGTCGTTAGTCTGCCGAAGCCGCCATTTTGTGTTGACAGTGATTTGTTTACTCAGTTCTGTTTATCGCTGTTAACTTAGCGTGTCCGTGTTAATTACAGAGATGAGTGCTAAGCGCAAACGTGTCGTTGTGTCTTTAGACTCGAAACTAAATGCAATGTTACGATATTTCTTGTACTAGTAAACTGAACAAAACTCAAATCATTGTTTTATTTCATGGTTTAAACATTTCTTGAGGTATTTATAACCCCAATTACGATGTTTAGGTTACATTCCGTGTTATCCAAGATTTGACGTATCCGAGGTGGCCTCGGTCCCAATTAACTCGGTTAAGCGAGGTCCTACTGTACTAATGTTGATAGTGATGTAAATAAATATATTTTAACTTTGACTTTTGACTAGTGTTTTTACATTGGTCTGTCCTGTTGTGTTTTTACATTGGGTTGGCTCCAGGTTTGCTAGTAACTTCCTCTAAGACCATCTACCCTACTAATATATATTAGACTGTGGTACAACTTTAAAACCTATTCATTAACAACATTTTGTTGGGGGTGTAGTTAGTAAAAACTTACAGTTGACGTATTGAAAACCTGGTAAGTCTTTTGTGAACCCTCTTCCTTGGCATTTTAACAGTCGGATTTGAACACATCTGAATGTTGCAGGGTGATTCAGACTGTGAGTTGGCGGTTGTGTCGATCCTGCCACAGGACTGCCCAGAAGACTGGAATGTTGACACCCGACACCTCTACCACTACTTGGTCGCAACCACCACCAACGTCATTTTCTTCAGTGAGATCTACAGCACTGTGTATTGCCTGGACATGAGCCCTTCTATATCAGCTGTTGTAAGTACTTGCTAATGTATTTATATATGCATTTTGTACATTTAGCCAATGAACCCTGCTTCTAATCAAACAAAATCAGCTTAACTTTGCTACCACAGTTAGAGTGTCCCATTTAATTCCTAACCGAATTTGTATGTTTTGCTTTTTTATTAACACATGCCAAAAGTCCAGATGTTGAATTAGAGAATATATTCTGAATGTTTTAGAATGAACAGGAAAATATATTAAAATATTTAAGAAAAAAAGTCTGCTATTATTTACATCAATCACAAGAATTGTTAACGACAACAAAAGTAATGTGGAAAAGAAAACTTGTAGCATAAATTACATTACAAAATCAAATGCACATGCTTTTGGAGCAGTATAATATCACACGAGTTTCAGAAAACTCTGGTAGGATGGTGAGTGGCATGATTTTTGGCTGTAAGCAGTGGCGGATCTAGAAACAAATTTATGGGGGGCTAGTTCTAAAACTGGTGTACATTTTCCCTGTTTTCTAGAGATCTACAGATGTACATAAGAGTGCCTTCAAAATTACTGTTGTTGTATTCCATTTGTTCTATTGTTCTAAATATATATTCAATAAATAATATGTTATTCCATCACTGATTAGTAAAAAAAGGTTCATGACGTTTCGGGATCTGGAATATGATCTACTTTTCAGGTGAGAAAAATATCTAGAACATAGCAAAATTACAAAAAGTATTAATGGCACAATTCAGGAAAGGCTGAAAAAACACAAAAAATCCAAAATAGAGAACTGGAAAAGCAGTCAAACAATAATCAAACCAAACACAAAAGTCAGGCACAAAATGGAACACATGATGCGGCATGGGACTGCATGGAGAACGCGACCACTAGAGCGAGACTGGTGGGGGCAGGGGTCCGGGTCATGTGACTGGTGGGGGCGGGGGTCCGGGCCATGTGACTGGTGGGGGCGGGGGTCCGGGCCATGTGACTAGGTGCATCACTAGTGTTCGAGGCGCGCGGTGGCAAACATCTGAAACAGAGAACAAAAGCGATGGAAAGTTCCCTGTCGTATCGGTATGTCAGTTTGTGACGTATTTGTTTACCTGATGTCTCTCTCGGGCCTTACTACGGGTGTTAACATAACGTGTGAATTTTGAGGAATAAATGTTTCCCAATTTACTGAGGCTTTATGTACCCTTTTTCAATTCTTTGTTAAGTACAGGCAGCCAAATGGCCTCATTTCAACTGAAGATTGGCTGATGGGTCGGTCTGCTAATTTTATGTACAACGTTTCAATTAATTTTCTTTTGAAAAATGAGGTTACCGTTGTACTATTTTTGCTTCTTCAAAATTCATGTGATGATTTTGATACCAGCAATGTTATGCAGTTTTAGATTTTCCTACTGAACCCTTTTTTGTGTTTCCCCTACGTTCTTTGATTCTAGTGTAAGTGGTCTTTTTGTCTCGCTGTAATAGGGCCTGACAAATTTCTGGTGATTTACCAAAAAACTGGAATATCTCAGCTACGGGTTCAGTGATCCTTTAAACCTTTATACCTTTGCTTACGATTTCAAATTTTTAAATATGTAGATCATTTTTTGAAAAATATGTCTATTTCGAGATATCCATTTAACAAATTTTAAACGGCCATAATTTCGAAAGAGATAAAAGATAGAATCGTCAAATGTATTACCAAGTTAGCCCTAAACAAAAATATAACACATGTGCCAAGTTTCAAATCAGTACCTCAAGTGGTTCTTAAGAGATGATGTATTAATTCAAATATAAAAATATAAATTCACAGGTCACGGTGCGATGGTAGGCCCTATGTTTGATATCACCCCAGGGAAAAGTTCCTGAAGTTTTGATAGAGAGTTTGGAAACACGCTGTATAGTAGATTCTCACAAACCCCCTAATAGATTCACTCTTATTTGACCCCCTGCAAAACTCAATATTTAGATTTCTAATATTCTTGTTTCATTAATTGTTACTAAAATAGAGTTGTTTGTGTAAATCATGCCCTAACATGCTTTCAATACTATGTTACAGTAACTTAATACTTACCGTATAACTCAGTAACATTAATTTTAAATAACTAATTCAAGGAAAACTTAAATAACTTAAATATCAATATTCCACTAGCTTAACAGCCTTATTTCCACATTATGGGAAGGTTCAAAGACTACTGTATTTGTATTCCATTACAAAAGTCTCTCTTTGAACAAAACAGTTTCTTAAATTTGTCAAGGTATAAAAAAAGGTTTAAATTTTTGCTTGTTTTATGAGACAGTATACCACCACTCAACCTTACCTCGGAAATTTAGTTGAATGAAACAATTTACAGAAATATTTTCCAAGTAATATTTACTTGTATAATTGTATTCTGGAAGTTTGATTTAAAATGACTCAAGTACCTATGCAGGTTTACCGATTTAATCATGTTTGAAACACATGTTTCAGGACATTCAGCATGGAAAAGTAATGCTGGACGAGATAGTTGATGTACTCAACGAGAGTCTCAGTGGAGTGGTCAGTACGGTAAGTGGCTAGAGTTGTAACTTTGAATTAAAATTCATGTTATTTAGCCCAGAGCCGTTATATAACTAAATAAGGGTTTACCTTCCGTCAATGGCTCCAACAAATTTTAACTTGCGTTACGATCGCTTCGGCATTATAATGCCATCCTCAGATACAATACAAGGAATTTCAGCTGAAGCAGCGTCATCACACTTGAAAATACACAACACAAACATCGAACATTTAAACGAAAAGTACAACGAACAGGCCTGTCGCACATATGTTCCACGGTACCGGCTGACACTGCGATCTGAGCAAGTTGCCGACTGGAGGTTATTACTGCATCGTTCCTGGCGTGCTGGCGTTATCAGCTGAACTTTGCTCTACTGCCTTGGGTTCTCTGTTCCGATTTAAAGTACTATTGAATATGAAGTGAGATTTATATTGCAGTTTGTTATTTTCGAGTAGGCCTTGTAAATCTCATATTCTTCCAGGGTATCCAGTCCATTGCCTTTCTTGCAGGTGTGAAGAATTTCTAAGCCAGTGTTCAGATCATTGATATCGTGGTTTTCATCAACCAGGTGTTGTGCGAAAGATGAGTTTTGCTTGTCAGCTCTTGGGTTCACATGGTGCTCTTTGTACCTAGTTCCAAATGAACGTCCTGTTTTTCCGCTACCGCTATGTGTTTGATTGTATTTAGTTCTTTCTGATAGTCGGTGTCTAACATTGGCACGTTTAACAACCTATACACCCTACTATTATAAGTTGCAAATTTCTGTGATGGAGGATGGTAAGATGTATTATGAATGGTTTGGTCTGAAGTGGTGGGCTTTCGATATATACTAAAATCCAATCTATTCTCCAATTTCTCTACTGTCAAATCCAAGAAATTTATTTTATTTTATTTCTCTATTTCCATGGTGAATTTTAAATTTGGCGCTATGCTATTGAGAGGTTTGTGTAACAGATCAAGTTGTCTGACCTGACCATTGAACAAAAGAATGGTGTCATCTACGTATCAATGGTACTGTAATATTTTTTGTTTTTGTTTATTTCTCGTGTTGTGTTTTTTCAAGTGTGACGACGCTGTATTGTGTTTGAGGATGGCATTATAATGCCGAAACAATCGTAACGGGTTACAATTTGTTGGAGCCGTTGACGGGAGGTAAACCCTTATTAAGTTGTAACTTTGGTTTAGCTATGTGATAATTATGTAATGGTAATGAAACCTATGTGTTCGGAACCCACCTTGAGCTGTGCATCCACCTGCCTAGACAAATAAATGGTAGGTATTTGCAGTGAGGAGAACTAAATAAAATAAAATAAAATCATACATTGTCATAAAGATACAGTGTTGTACAAGGCAAAAGTCAATTACAAGTAATAGTTGTAAACAATGGTGATAAAATCAGACTCTTGAAATAAAATAAACTAATTAACTAAATTACATTGTGTTGTTGATGAAATCATGGATACTATAAAACTCTTTGTCAGTCAGATATGCTGCTTTAGTCTAGACTTAAATATAGTTAGGTTATTCTCTGCTTTGAGGAAAGAAGGAAGTGCATTAAAATGCTGGAGTAAGATTGATTTAGATGGAAGATGGTTCGGGAACAACTAAGTTATCTCTGTTTCTTAAAAAAATGGAGGGTTAGATGCTCTCCCTTTATTAGAAATCTCTCTCTACTATAAGTCATTGGATAAATAGTAAGAATCTTTATCGCTGTCTTTATCATCGAAGCTTAACAACTTGTAAAGTTTTAAATTAATGCTCAGTTTTCAAAATTTAACATTCTCCTACTAGTCATTAGGTTTGTTCACCTATAATACACTATTAGGCAAGGGAAATTAAAACTGAAAATGAATATAGCAATCAGAAATTGTTTTGCTAGAAAATGTTCTTGGAGGTCCTCCGGTTCAAATACCGAACTTTCTACACTGGGTGAAGTGAGCCTTTGAGATACTCGATACTTTGTATCTTCGGGCTTAATATCGATTCTTACATAAAAATAGTTAAAATTAGACATTTGTATGATTAGAGAACACTAAAATATATACAGAGTTTTTGATACATCTTAAATAAAAACCATTACATTATTTTTGTTAGAAAAGTTGCACGAGTTTCCAGCAGCAAGCTCAGAATAGAACCTGTATCTAACTAGCATTACCGATAGTGAAGCCAAGTCCTTCACTGATCGGTGGGCAAGGAGTGAAATCTGAAAACGGTAGAAAACTTTAATGCATATTTTTCAAATATTCTGTGATTAGGCACACTTAGAATAGACTTAAAATTGCCAAATTTGGCACAGAGAATGGGTTTTAGAGCCACATACTGACAGTAAAGCTAAAAAATATATCTAAATAACTATACAGCCCGATGTGTAACTCACTCACTCACTCACTCATGTATACAAATTCTAGACCACTTCTAGATGAGGTAGAAACGTGAAATTTGGCATGCAGTTAACCTGTACCTAGAAGCTCCCGGGAAAATCATCAAAAGGTACAATTTCCAAATTTTAAACCTCTAATTTTTACTTTGAAAATTGGAAATTTTAACATTGGGCTTATGGAGTTTCAAATGAAAACAAAAGTATCATAACAGCTGTAGCAAAATATCCAGACAACTGTCAATGTAACTTTTACATGATAGAGTTTAAACAAATGATAGGAACAGTGAATAAAGACCATCTAACGTGGCTATATCCCAAATGAATCAAAATAGTAAACTATATATAAAAAATACTTGAAGTGACATTGACTTATAATAACAATTGTAGTGACCCCAAGCCGGGGGTCTGGGGCGGAGCCCTCAGCGAGCGAAGCGAGTATATGTATATAATTTGAATTATAATCATTAATAATATTCAAACAAATTATTTGAATCATGATTCATGACATAAAATAGTTAGTCAGTGAGCAGTGGCGGATTTAGGGGGGGGGCTATAGGGGCTGTAGCCCAGGGCGGCAAGTTTTTAGGGGCGGCAAATTTACAGAAAATTAATAAGTTGTTTTCAAAATAAATGTTGAAACGGGAACAATTTGACGAAAACGGATAACAATGACGCTGTGCCGCCCTTTTAAAGGTAAAGGAAGTAATTAGAAACTAATGTATTACGCTTGCTGTCCCTCACACTGCAGTTCCTCAAAACAGTCATAATGCATTTGTCATTCATCCATACTAGCGACAAGACGATTACGCTACAGAGAAAGGGCGGCAAGCCACGAACTACATCAGGCACTGCGCCACTATGACTACGTCCAACTCATGGACTTCCAAGTTTCGCATAGCATTAAAATGATTTTTTACACAATATCAATAATGACTAAGGCACACGGCTGAGAAATGTTGCAACAATTGAATTTGAGATGACAATAACAAAATTTAGACTACAAAGATATTGACGATTCATTTTCAAACTCTAGGTAACAAAGAAAGTTATTTCAGCCAACGCATATTTACCATCAAAGGCTTCCACACATAATCGTTCATTCTGGAATATATTTTTTTAACAAAACATCTGACCAAAGACTAACGTAATTTGTGAAGAGATTATTTGAAAGGTATGATTTGAGTTAAATGAAAACACCCTTTCAATATGGCTTTGGAAATAGTGTTGAAAACAAGCCACCTTGTACATCGAATGACACCGTCCAACCAACAAGTTTTTTTTTTTTTTTGTCTTTCATTCTTTATTTGCAACTGTAAAAATTACATACAACGAGCAAATGTGCTAATAATTATTCTAACAAAAACATGAACAAATAATATTAAAAAGTAGGCTCAGTAGTCTTCCTTTTTTGAACTGATTTTCAAAGGTTTCTTCTGACACGTATTGTTTTGCTCTTCTGTGCCTACAGTCATCTTAGAAGATCTCGGCTCCAGTTTCTTTTTAATCTTCTCTGAAGGATGCCAGGAAGTGTCGGTGTGTGGAGTTCTTGAATCAAAGGATTTGAGTGACCATCAAGTTTGTTGAAGAATAGTTGATAGCATTCTTTTGCTGTTTCGTGAACAAATTTCAATTTAAAGTCTGTATGAAGTGTCTTGTTACTTACATAGTAGGGAACGCCAGAAATTAAGCGAAGCATTTTAGATTGAAAGGTTTGAATTTTCTTTAAGTGACAAAATTTTGCTGAACCAAAAATTTGAATACCATAAGCCCATATTGGTTTTAGAAGAGTTTTGTACAATAGTAATTTTGATTTAGTAGGTAATTTTGAATTGAAATTGAGTAGTCGATAAAGTTGCTTAGCTCTTGATTTGAGAGCAGTTATCTTTTTTGTTACGTGTGTCTTCCATGTTAATCGCTTGTCTAGATGGAGACCAAGATAACGTGTTTCGTTACTTTGAGGGATTCTGTTGTTGGCAATGTGTACAGGAGGGCATACACCTTTCCTTAGTGTGAATGTGACATGTGACGACTTTGTTGCGTTAACTTTTATTCTCCAATTTTTTAACCAATTACTTAGGACGTTAATGTGATTTTGGAGATTGTTACTAGCTTCAATGGGGTCTTCTGATGAACTTAGAATGGCAGTGTCATCAGCAAATGTGGCGATCTTTGTATTTCCAGTTTCAGGGAGATCAGCTGTGTAGATACTGTAAAGAAGAGGAGATAATAAGGAGCCCTGAGGAACACCGGCTAATATTGGCTTGTAATCTGAGAAATCTGACCCTTGTTTCACCATAAAAAATCTATCTTCTAAATAAGAACGGAGAATCAAATAGTAAGTGGGTGGAAGAATTCTTAATTTTGATAGTAGACCAGGATACCACACCTTATCGAAGGCGGCACTTATGTCTAGAAAAACAGCACTCGTATATTTTTTTCTTTCAAGTCCAGACGCAATTGTATCGACCACTCTATGAAGTTGCTGCACTGTAGAATGCAGAGATCTAAACCCGAATTGGTGATTTGGCAATCCATTACATTCCTCAATTGCAGATTGTAAACGTGTTAAGAGGATTCTTTCGAACAATTTTGAAACAACAGGGAGTAAGCTAATAGGTCTGTATGATGAGACTTGGTCTACTGGTTTCTCCGGTTTTTGGATTAGAATTATTTGGGATAGTTTCCATTGAATGGGGTAATGAGTTGTCCGTAATATTGCATTAAATATTTGTGTCAGTAAGGTGATACAGGGACCGGGTATTTCACGTAAAATTTCACTTGTGATTAGATCATATCCAGGTGATTTTCCTGGGGGTAGTTTAAAAATGGCCCGTTTGACATAACACCAACATTTTTCTATAGGGCTGATTGTCATTGCATATGCTATATCATCATTATATTAAAAGAATAAGGCGATTTTTGTATAGAATATTATGGCCAAACTACTGGGTCGATTTTGATGATTTACGTGTCGTTTGAAAGCCCTTAACGTCTAGATGTGCCTTTTGGGGTCTCAAGTCAGTGCGTGGAACCAGAAACCATTGGGAAGCCCTCAAAGTACGGTTTTGGCCCATTTAAATAACACTGGGCAGCAAATCGAATTAAAGGAAGCAGAACACCTGGGATTAAAAATACAAACATATGGTTTGCTAGTTGAATATTAAACTGCGTTAATGTGAATAAAGTCAATTGTGTATTTTGTACTGTTTTTTCAACTAGGAAATAACAGAAATTTCTTTAACTTATTCATTCAGTTAATTCCTATTTTTTTTAGATTCTGTCACAAAATAACCAAACAAGATATATAACATGTGGGTAAACCTGGGCGGCGAAAGAACAAAGGGGGGGGCGGCAGATTTACTAATAGCCCTTAGGCGGCAATTGCTTAAATCCGCCACTGTCAGTGAGGATATTTTGTATTTTTTGGTCAGAAAACGCCTCTCCAGTAGTCAGTATTGTAAAAAGGACAGAACAGGAAACTAAAACCATAAAGCTTAAATTTTCGCTGGACAAATGTTTACAGTCGTTTGACTGTGAAAAACAAGGTCCAGCTAAGCTGAGGGATGACTATGCTGCCAGGGCTGCTGCCCCAACCCCAGTGGTTAGACCCCAGTGGTCAGTCTACTCACCACTCTCAACGTCCATCTCAAGTCCTGTATGTCTGTCGTCGGTTAAAATTCCTACCAATTAGCATTAGTAAATACACAATAACCTGGCAGTGTTTTGTTTTTTAAAATACCGCGTCCCACCATTACCTATACGCGCTAACAAACTATTTCTTAAATGATTCATTTTCTCTGTAAAGGGAATTATGAAGGTTTTAAGGCTCTATAATTTGAATTTTTGGATTAGGCTATTCAAATTTTGTTTCCGATCACTTGAGGTTTGAACTATCCAAGTTCCACTGTACTGTATTAGTATCTAGTTTCTTTTTATTGATTTTTTATAACTCATTCAACTTTAATGCTTAATTTTAACATTTTAGAGACGACCTTTTATTTATTTTTATTTTCTAATGGAGGAAGTTAAAATCAATGAATTATTTCAATTGTGTTTCAGTTGATTATTCCTGGATCCGAGATCATGTTTGAGCCTCAGATATTTGTCACTGTGATTGTCCACACACCTTTCTTCACTACACCAGCTCAACAGGTAAATTGTAAATTAAAGTATTTCACATTTTTATCAGGGGCCTGTTTCATCAAAGTTACTAAACTAGTATTACTAGTCCGCAGTCTAGGGGGTGGGCGAGTAGTGTTTTTTTTTAATTGAGTCGAGTAGAGTCGAGAATTGAACCAAACTACTCGAGTATCGAGTCAAGTCGAGTCGAGTAGTTCTTTAAAAATTAAAAAAACTCCTTTTAATTTTTTTTTATTGAAAACCATTTTTTATAATATTAAACTTTAATTATAAACATAACACTGTATTGAATTATTAATGTTATTATTTATTTTATTTTAACTTTATTTTACCATGAATGAATAATGATTTAAATGAAAAAAAAAATATATATATATATATTGTTTTCAACAACCATAACAAACAAAAGACAAGTATTACAAATATATATCCTTACAACAATTTTGGGTTAGTTTATCAAAACCAGAACATTTTAACAAGAAAGTGATTTTTGACCCTGACCGAAACATCCCCTGTGCCCCTCTCTTACTTATGTTAACTCACAGGTATCCATAAATAACCCACCTGTCAATCAATGTCTCCTTTCATGTGAGCTAAAACTAAATGTTAGATTTATTTTTCTTTATTTCAGTCACTTATTTTGTTAAATATTGGTTAGCGGCGTAAACGTGGGTAAACGGTGCGGCGGGAGTAATTAACTACTCGACTCGAATTTTCGAGTAATCTCTAATACTCGCTTGGTCTTCGAGTATTAGAAAATACTCGACAGGTACTCGAAATCTTGAGTACTCGCCCAGCCCTATCGCAGACTGGTAGTTAGTGTAAAGTACAAGTGTACGTTTCATAAAGTTACAAGAGTAGAATATTGGTAGGGGCTAGTATTACATTTAAAGCCGACACTTTATCCGCTAGACCAGGGGTTCCCAGACTTTTTGTCTGCGCTTACCACTTGATATTTTTTTAATTTTTGGAGTACCACTACCTCAATTACTAAATAAGGTGGTGTTTATAAAAAATACAAATTTACATCGAGTACCGTATGTTTATTTTAAACAATTAAACACATAACGCAAACCAATCTTAGTTAGGTAGTGTGATTAAAAAATACCCCCGTCGCAGCAAACCTGCATACTCAGCGAATTTCCAATGAATTATAACATAACACACTAAGCCACTTAACAGGATTCATAAGAAATATATTCACAAACAAGCAATATTTAAAATATTAATTATTCTCCATAAGAATAACATTGGGGATGAGTACGCAGGTTTGCTGCAACAAGGAACAAAAATAATGGGGTTTTATGCAAAATATCAATAGAACTCAGCTAAGTGAAGTCACATACCAAGTTTCTTCCATATACATTCATAAATAAGCGATATATAACACTTTAATTATTTTCCATAAGAGTAACATGGGGACCGAGTACCTAGGTTTGCTGCTACGGGAACCATAGGTGAAAAATTTTTTTGTGCAAACAACATTAAACCACAACCAGATGAAGCTATATACCAAATTTCGTCAGTTTATGTTCATAAATAAGCGAGATATACAATTTTTCTTTTTCTCCATAAGAATAACATTAGACAACGTACTGTGTTTAGCACTTTCAATATCTCAGTAACCAATTGACGTAGAGCAATGATCAAGATACCAAATTGTTTGTTTTTTTTATGCTGAATTCAATGGTGAAAATTAAAATTTGATTTTAATAAAAATTACATGTGGAAACCCCAAAAAACCCATTTTTGGGGTACAAAACCCCCCCAAAACCCCCCCTCGGATGGTGCGATTCGTCTGGTTTTCGAACTCGTTCAAATAAATGGTACTTTACACGTTTGTACTAAATTTCATTAAGATCGGACTTTTTTTACGAGAGTTATCGTGCTTACGGACACATATATATATAATTTGAACGAATGGTGTTTTTGGCATCTGGGGACCTCAAAATGAAAAGTTATCATGGTCTCGGGCTTAAGTCTTATCATGAGACCTACGGTAATAGCTTCTTCCCTATAGGGGAAATTCGCTAAAAAGCAAAAACATTTTTTTCCAGAATTATAAAAAAACAGTATTGACTCCAAATTTGACAAATAAAACGTAAACCTAAAGTCCAAACTAATAAATCAGTAAATTAATATTAGTTTAAAGACGGCAGTTTTTCAGTTGAAAACATGTAAATAAGTTTCATCGTACTTGCGGTTAGGTTGAGGTTTAGGTTTTTTAATCGCATCCTTAAAGGTAGAAGGAGACTCCTGGCTTCAAAATCGCTTCATAGTTACGTAAAACACCAATACGGAACATAACAAGACTCACAAACAAGCTATTAAAACTATTACTTTAGTAGCAATGGAGAAACAACACACACATTCCGTTCAGTTCAATGCGCAAACTAGAACTGATATCGGCAGTGTCAAAACGACGTAAATAACCTCAAAAAATCAAAACAGAGGGAGGGAGGGAGGAACGTCGAGACATGAGTCACATCCGCCGAGACTCGAGACGGAGACGGCTGACATGAGGGATGCCGCGGGGAGTGTACAGTCCAATCCAAAATTCCTGCTAAAAATGTGATTTCTTAAACGTAATAAGATAATATTAATTATAGTTTTTTGAATATTGATATTTTTAGTCTAAAAACTAATTTTTATAAGACGGAAGAATAATTTTACTGTATTTATATCGGTAGAAGCTTTGTATACTTGAACGCGTACCACCCTAGACGTCCCTGCGTACCACCATTTGGGAACCGCTGCGCTAGACCATGATTTGACAACACTACGCTCCTTTAACTTCTTGTGATTGCGCAGCAAACCTTGCGTATTTTTATGAAACTTGGTGAGTGGCTTTATGTGATAGGAGAAACATATACATGCATGGGAAATTCACTGAGTACGCAGGTTTGCTGCAACACAAAAAAGGAAGAAACATAAACGAAGTTCATTTAAGTTAAGTTCATTTTTGACCCTAGCAGTGGCCTAATGTTGAAGTGGGAAATGGCCAAGCAGATTTGGCGATTTTGCAGACCTTTTTTTGAAAATTTGTATAAATTCAACCGTACAAGTAAACCTAGCCAACCTCATATTAATTTTGACCGGAAAGAACAGGAGAGTCTAGAAATACTAAAATGATAAAGATTCAGGAAAATAATTTTTCGGTGAAGTGAAAAATAAAATAAAAACTTTTTTTTATAAATTTCAAAAACAGCCTCGGTGAAATTTTTTCTACGGATTTTTTATGGAAAATTCATTATATACATTTTGTAGACAATCTAATTCCCTACATAGAAATATATAATATGTTGGGAAAAGAATTTTGTTGAAAGTATTAGGGGCATAATATAATAATAAACGGAAAACCGAAAAAAGCGTAAACTGTACGGTGTTATATTGTGTTGTAAATAAGTCATGTAATATATTTATATACTAATATATATATACATATATATATATATATATATATATATATATATATATATATATATATATATATATATACATATTTGTAAAGCTAATGAAGTAAGGAATCCAAAAAAGTCATATAGTTGATGGTAAAAAATTATTATCACTTATAAATACATGTAAATAAAAGAATGTTTCGCTATTTTTACGTTTTTTGTAAATAAATATTTCACAATATTTAGTATATAACTCTTTTACCAAATTTTTTACCCCTAAACCATTATACACATGTTGTAGTACATTCAATTCCCTAAATATAAATGTATAATACCCAGGGTAAAGTATTATTTGTATATGTGTTATGTAGCAACAAACAACTAGTCGCGGACTTGGCAAATTTGTGAAAAGTAGTATTTTTCAATGAGATCTTTGTAATTTTTATAAACATAAATAATGTCATATTATATATATGACATTATTACTACAGGTACTTATAAACAATCAAGTATATATATATTTACATATACATAGGGTAGTGGCGTGTTATATACGAGATAACGTGCGGTCAATAGGCCTATGTAGCGGTTTACGAAATAATTGTTCTAAATTATATTAGGCCTACCCAATAATGAAAAAGCCAACATTACAATTATAAACATTTATTATAAACATAAAAATCAAACTTTTATTATACATAAAAACCCATAAAAACAAACATGAAACTCACCCTCCCCCCCAAGTCTTCATGTCGATGACTAGTTGCGGCGCAGGGGCCACCCTTGACCAATCTGGAGGACGCAAGGAATGGAGCTCAATATCCTACACCTGCAGGTGGTGTGGACCCCTTTTTGTCATTCAGTGCAATGGTACGATCCCCTTTGTAAATTGTTTTGTCCCTCAGCCTTGCACAAAGCACACACTCGCTTAGAGTTCTTGGGCAGCAGAACAATGTTGTGGCGATGTTGAATAGGCCTAGGGTTGTCCCCACCTGGACCGACACTGGGCAGAAGGGGACGAGGCGCACTGGAGGTTGACAGTTGTTCAATTATACTGATATTGAATTTAGACCTGATGTTGGTGGGGGGAAATCAGGCCTATGGCTAGGCCCGGGGATAGCATCAAGTGACAAAATTGTTTGGGGGACTGTCTCTGTAGTAGAGGGGGATTTTTTTCATTTGAAACTAAATTACTCTACATTTCTTCCTCTTCAAAATAACATATTATTTGACTAGTAACTATAACATACAATGCATATAAACGCGATTTTATAGTTCGACCAATTTGGTCGAATTGGCCATAACACAAAAAAAAAAAAACACCTGTTTTCAGAAAATCATATTACCCGATCTGGGTAATTTCAAAAATATCGTGTTTTGCCATTGTCAGAGCGTCGGCTGCAGCAATTGCGTTGTGCCAAAACTTCATTCAATTTCTAATTGTCGTAACATTGTTATACAGCTGCTACACGGTTCATTTATGTAATAAAATGAAAGTTCAGAATGTGATCTTTTGAATGATATATATATATTGATGACTTTTGAGTTTATTATTATTGGTTTATTAACGTTACAAAATTTTCTGTAAAGTTCGACCAAATTGGTCGAATGGCCACGGCTAGGGTTAAGGTAAATTTGAGACAGAGCAGTATGCCAGTGCTACATGTGGATCTCACAAGAACAAATTAATAGTACTGTATTTTACGGCACACTTGCAATTTCTATGATACCATACAGCGTTATGACAGTAGCGAGGTTATTGCTGAGATTTTGCAAAACCCATAGTAAAATACTCCATTTTTGGCTACTTTTTAAAGCATTTCTTTTACCTCGGCTGACTAATCTGAATAACCCAAGATCCAGATGATTTTAGTCCGGATAAACCAGGCTTTACTGCAATTTCTTGAACTCGTTGAGAAAATTTAAAAAAGTGAAGTGGAATAAAAGCTTCACTAAAATATGTAAAATCTACAAAATTCTATGTTTATTTTTGAATTGTACAGGTGCAGTTAATAAATTTAATAAATATTACATTTTTCACTAGATTTTATAATTCATATTTTTATTTGGACCTCACAATTATTAGAATGATATATCATTGTCTAAGACCTATTCTAGTGTATGGCTGCTATTATACCTCCTCCTAACCCGCTGCCTTTTAAAATGTAGAACTGTCAAAATTTATTTTTTTGTTTATTTAGCTTTTTCTAGTAAGTTTTTATTTTGTTTTGTTATATTTGTGAACTCTTGAACATCTTTTATAATTGTTTAAAGAGTATTATTAATACTAACATTTCCAGTGAATTTCGTGGTTTGCTATTCGTAAAACATAAGCATTTTTAAGTTTAAACTCTTTTCTTCCAAAATGGAGGTAATTTTTTAATTTTTACTTTCAAAGGATTGCATTTTATTTTTTATTTGCCTTTTATATTTAGCTGAACCAGGTTTACTAATTTGTTATTTTGTTTGTAATTTTGACGTTCTAGAGGGTAATGTATTTAATTTATGTTGTTTCAATACTGAACTGGAGTGTGATGTACTGTGAAAACGGACTTTGCCAACCTAACAGACCGTCTCATGACCATTGTTTAACTGTGAAACTTTATATTCTATGTTTTTTCAATCCAATTTAAGTTAAATAAAGCACTGTTCTATTCTATTCAAAATCTATTTTCTTCTTTTTTCAAACTAAAAACTAAATCAGATCGGGTAATCACCTTTCTGTCTTTATAGTTGTTAAATTTAGATATTTATGTAGTAAGCGGGTAGATTCAATTTATCAATGATAATTCACAAATCCCTCTTTTTGCTTTGGCAGGTCCTGGTCCAAGGTTGGCAGGTTACTCAGGAGAACCTCGTGGAGTTCTTGGCTGCCATCCGTAAGCAGTTGCAACTGCTGGAGGACACCATCGCTGAAGTCTCGGCTCTGGCATATGATCAGCTGGAGGCTGTGAGGATCAGACAGGTTAGATTCGGATTCAGATTGCTGTATTCAAGATTCAAGATTCAACAGTTTTATTGTTTTTAAGCAAGCATACATGTAATTGACAAAATCAAGCTATTTAATTATTGTATAGGTACGTTCTAGAGATCAAATTTTAAAGTAAAATTCTAATACCGGTACACCAAGTTACAATTAAAAGATTGAGAGACAAACATATTTTAAAACATCCGCAACAAAAAATAAATCAAACGCAGTATCAACTCAAATCTTTAACAATGAATATCACAGGCTAAGTACTCATCTACGGTATAAAATGCTTTATCTTGAAGCCAATTTCTAATCTCTAAGCTTCTTCCATGCTTCTGAAGGCAATTTATTAGATAATTTTATTTTCATAAACACAAGGCTGCTTCTGGATTGTTCTAATGTTATAGATGGAAATTCCAAAAAAGTTTTTTTTCCTGTGAATAATACGAAGATTTTAATCATACAATTTTAAATAACTGAGAAATTGTAATTTTTACTAGTTAAAACATGCTTTTTTTGCTATTTGTGAACTACATCATGTTTTAACGTATAAAAATTACAATTTCTCACTTATTTAAAATCGTACAATTAAAATATTCATATTATTATTTTTGGGACAAAATGACACAACTTCTTTTATTTTTACAGTTTTTTCCTAAATATTCCGGGTTTTAAGATATTTAGCTTTGAAAAACCAAAATACTCGCCATTTTGAAATGGTATAAAGTAGAGACATGACATTCCATACCAAATAGGGTCTTCTTAGATGTAATACATGTACCAAGTTTGAAATTGATATCTTCAGATGTTCTTAAGATATAACGTGTTAAGTAAAAACACATATAGACACCCTGTATATTTTTAACTTATGTCTTATTCCTTGTTTAACTGTGAACTGGTATCAGATGGAGTCTGACCGACTGGTGGGAGGGCTGTTTGAGGAGTCCTCAGAGAGGGTGCAGATGTCCACGGCTGAGATCCCCATGGTCAGCCCAGACTCGGGCTTCATCAACCTGCTGCGCTACGGCATGCTGGCTCTGCGTCTACTGCCTCACAGCAGCCTCTCTAGTACGCTACCGGACCTTTGCTCTTCATTTATACCTATTTTTCCTCTTTGGAATCTAATTCTGTTAAATCACGCTTAGACCAGTATTTATACTACTTTTAACCCTTTGCGCTCGGGTAGGGTCTTTTAAAATGTTCCTCTGGGGTCGTATAACCACTGTCAGTGGCCGTCGTCATTTCTCTATCAGCTAGAGTTTGTTTCTGCTGCGTTATTCCTCACAGCTTGTAAGGCCACTGATAGTGTCCAGTATGAAATTCCAACTTTAAACTTATGTAATGTCCCAGCATGCAGTTCTGAACTGTGTTTACGTTTTGTTTACTTTTTTCAAAGCCTAACAAATAACCTCTTTCGTTGTGCTGTTTTTTCACATGGTGATTCTTTGTTTTTAGCGAATTTCCCCTATAGGGAAGAATTAGCGAATTTCCCCTATAGGGAAGAAGCTATTACCGTAGGTCTCATGGTAAGACTTAAGCCCGAGACCATGATAACTTTTCATTTTGAGGTCCCCAGATGCCAAAAACACCATTCGTTCAAAAAGGTCCGATCTTAATGAAATTTGGTACAAATGTGTAAAGTACCATTTATTTGAACGAGTTCGAAAACCAGATGAATCGCACGATCCGAAGGGGGGTTTTTGGGGGTTTTGTACCCCAAAAATGTGTTTTTTGGGGTTTTCACATGTAATTTTAATTTTAAATCAAATTTGAATTCATACCATTGAATTCAGCTTAAAAAACAAACAATTTGGTATTTTGATCATTGCTCTACGTCAATTGGTTACCGAGATATTGAAAGTGCTAAACACAGTACGTTGTCTAATGTTATTCTTATGGAGAAAAAGAAAAATTGTATATCTCGCTTATTTATGAACATAAACTGGCGAAATTTGGTATATGGCTTAATCTGGTTGTGGTTTATTGTTGTTTGCACAAAAATAAATTTTTCGCCTATGGTTCCTGTAGCAGCAAACCTAGGTACTTGTTCCCCATGTTATTCTTATGGAAAATATTTAAAATGTTATATATCGCTTATTTATGAATGTATATGGATGAAACTTGGTATGTGACTTCACTAAGATGAGTTCTATTGATATTTGCATAAAAACCCCATTATTTTCTGTGCCTTGTTGCAGCAAACCTGCGTACTCATCCCCAATGTTATTCTTATGGAGAATAATTAATATTTTAAATATCGCTTGTTTGTGAATACATTTCTTATGAATCCTGTTAAGTGTTTTAATGTGTTATGTTATATATTCATTGGAAATTCGCTGAGTATGCAGGTTTGCTGCGACGGGGGTATTATATCTGTCCAATATACCCTGAAATATCTTATTTGAGGCTACGACCATAAAAATTGATTCAAGCTGGTATGGGCAGAGGACTGAAATGGCTGCTAGGCTGACAAAGAAAATCGTGCGGCCACCCAGAGTGGCCATACGACCTTAGAGGACTATGTAGGCGGGAATAAATGCAAGCTGTTATGGAGAAGGCACTGGCCACTGGGAGTGGTCTTTCGAGAGCAAAGGGTTAAAACCCTTGCTTGTTTCTTTAGTTCTACATGTACATATAAATAACTAGAGATGTGCGAGTTCAGGTTTTTTAAGCCGAGTCGAGTAAATGGAAAAAGATTCGAATCTCGAGTTAGAGTCGAGTATACAAATAAAAAAACACATAGGTCGAGTTAAATTGGATCAAAACAGTGTATAGGGTTCAATTTATAAAAGTTGTTATTGAAATATACTTTTATAGTCACTATGCCCTGAAAATAACAATAGTAAGTCAAATAAATGGATTCCTGCTTCATTGGAAAAAGACATTTATCTGAAAATAAATCATACCAAAGTTATTGCCTAACATTTTGCCATGAAGGTCAAATACTTTAAATATTTTGGTATTAAGGTTTTTATAACCTATATGGTAATAATTAACAGTTTCATTAAAAAATTATTTAAGTTTTTTATTTGATTTCCTATTTTTTATTTATCCTACGTTTTATTGTATATTATGTTTAGGCCTAAGCTACATCTTTCTACGAATGGAGGAAATAAAATTACATTTAGGCCTAAAAGTTAAAATAAACTTTATGTTAATATTTCAAAGGCCTATTACATGGTAAAGCATTAACCTACTTACTTACCACACAAAATATATTTACTAATATATCTTAGCATTAATTTTAACACTAATAGTCCTAATAAGAACAATCAGTTAATAAAAACATGAAGGTACTATGTTTGAAAGTGCCTGGCAAATCAATTTATAAAATTGAAGCCATGTCTTAAATAGAGTTTCAAAATATTAAGAATGATTCAAAAAAATCATTAATGAAACTTAAACAAAGCCTAAACAAATCACTTGTCTTTAAAATCAGCTCAATGCCAAAGGACAATAGTTGAGCCTAAAATTAATGGATAGAATTTTGTTGAGTCTCTTTTACTCAATTTCCATTACTATGGAACAAAAAACAAGCACAAACTTCTTATACTTACCTATTAGATTTCATTACAGATTTGTTTTTGATATTTTAATTTTTTGTACAAAGTTAGGTTAACCTAAAAGTGGACTATGATTATACAGGCAGTGTTCATACAACTCAATCTGAAGGTCCTGGTAAATCTTCCTTTTTGGTGTAAAGAGTAGGCTAACACAAATTTATAAGCCACAACTTACTTATTTATTAATAAAACACTAAAATTCACATCACAACTAACTCTTAACACCTCAAATGCGTTGACACTCAATTTGAATTTACAGACGCCGCGCGGCCGTAGACAACCCGTGGTAGCGCGGGTAAACGGCGGGAGTAAACTCGCTCGAAATCTCCGAGTTTCAGTAAAACCTCGAGTTTCAGAGCCGAACTCGGCTCGAACTCGAAATTTCGAGTACTCGCACATCTCTATAAATAACCCAAGTCTTGGATCTCATAGTTTCGAGTTACTCGCACGATAGTTGGCATCCAGCATTTTACACCTCGGCCAAAATGATTATTATATAATAAAATTAAAATAATTGCTGAATATGGTTAAATATTTAAGATTAGTTTGTTATAAGTCAATAAATATTAACACTACTCAGTTTTATTAACATTTTATACTTTGTTCTTTAAAAATAGACCCACATAAAATCTAAAGTCAGACAACTCGCCATTTCAGATCTTAGTTAATTTTGTGCCTTGACATCTTTCTCGTGTGACATCACCTGTACAGATCCATTTTTATTAGCCCCTGGACTATGTTCATGTACATTAACCTTCCTTCTGTACATCTAACTCTTATGTTTTGGTACTCTTTAGTGAGAATTGAGTTGGAAAAATAGAATGGTTAATCACGTCTGAACTGTGGACTATGTCCATTTGAGTATGTCTGAACTGTGACATGCACACACTGCCATGGGAATTGTTTTATATACAGTTTGGCCGCATTATTTGTGAAAGTAGCAAACTTGACTGTATTTACTCAAAACTTACTCGATATTGTTTTTGAAATCAAATCTCAACATTTTGGGTTAACTATTAGTTTGCACCAGTTATTTCATATGCAAGAACGGTTTGTATTTCCGTTGTTTGTCTCATGCCACTCTCCCCGGACTTCACCTCATTTAATAGCATCCCCATTAGAACAAAATTATATTTCTTCTGAGATATATTTATATTTGATCTAGTCGTATACACAATCAAAACTATTACAGTGGAACCTCACGGGATGTAATAAAAGTCGTCTTACAACATTTTCGCTTGTTTCTTTTTCTTTTATTATAACACTTTTTCTTTTATTACATCCCGTAAGTAATAACAACACGTTATATGCTAATCAAAAAGCTGTTTAGTAGAGCCTCACTAATTCGACCTCGATAAATCAAAAACCTCTCTAATTAGTAGCTTTTGTTTGTTCCCTTCAGAAAACCTCTAATGTTCGAAAAATAATATACCGATAATTCAAAGTGTTTTAATGCATAATTTAGCCTCTAGAATTGTAATATGTTTATACTTTGGCCTCTAGAATTCAAATTTTGTTGCTGGAATTCTAAACGTTTACTTCTCAAATTCAAAGCCAAACTCTACAGTACGAACTGTGATACCACAAGCCTCTGAAATTCTAAGTAAGCGCCGAAAACAAGCTTGTTGAAACATGAACTACTCAGTTCAGTATACTCAGTTTCCTCCAGATCTCAATTCATTGACGTTTTCTTTGCCTCAATTTGAGTTTCATTCACATTAACCTCTATAATTCAAACCCTCAATATTTAAAACTTCCTTTAATTTGGCTGTCCCTGAATTTTGAATAAGTGAGGTTCTACTGTATTTAGTTTTAGAGTATAACATAAGTATATTTTCTTTGGCTCTATTCTTGTGCGAAACTACATAAACTACCATAAAGGAAGTATCAAATTTGAATAGTGCAGCTTTTCATCAGGTTGCCCTGATCGGCTTTTGTTACAGACCTGGTGGTGGTGACAGACGGAGTGATATCTCTGCCTGACATCCATGTGTTGGACCTGGTTCTCACCCAGCTAAGGACCAATGCGGTGGCTGTGTCTTTTCTCCACGTCGGGTCACAGTTCCACCCTCACAGTGCTCAGGGTCTGGTACCCTACAGTGAACTCATGCAGTTCATCTCCTGCGCCACCTTCGGTACCTACATTCCCCACTCCGGCTCTCAGGTATCAGAATCGTTCCTCTTGTAAATACTAGTGTTATACGAATAGTGTCATCACATTTACAGGTCGATAAAAAGTAGATTTAAAGGGCTACTATGGCCGACAAACTGTAAATATGTTTTACGATTGTATTCTGTTAAAGTAAAATATTAAAATTATTAAAATTAAAAAATATTAAAATTCAAAGTGAATCAAAGTACACTTAAGTCCCTTAAGTCCCGCTAGTCCGAACACGGGTAATCCGAACGTCCGCTTAATCCGAACAGGTTCTGGATTTTTTTTGTAAATACTGTGCACTAATAAAAAATATATATTTTACGTAATTAAGAGACAAAAGATAATGGGAAAGTTAAATAATGTTGTAACTAAATGAAAACAAAGTAATATTTTGAAGAATAAAAATGTTTTGTTTAATGTGAAAAGACTAAATTTACAAACAGTACAAACATTAGCAGACTACGTCAATGTTTTGTTATGATTTTGGCGCTTGAGCTAGTAGTAGTAGGGAGGCAGATATACAGTCTCGGTTGGCAGTGCGTACAGTCCGCGTGCAGTATCGTCATGCGTACAGTCCGCTTGCCCGCTCACAAAACTACACACAGTGGGCCAGTGTGCTGTCTGCAATGCACTGTGCATATTGTTGATTCTGCGTTTGAAAGAGTAAACAGTCTATTGATACTTGTTTTTGTGTATCATTCGTTCATATTACAACACTACAGACCCGTTCAGTTGCTTCGTTCTCTATTATTTAAATTATTTCGGTTAATCCGAACAATTAGCTAATCCGAACAGTCGGTCCCAATTAGTTCGGATTAGTCGGACTCATGTGTACCTCAATAAAATAAAATAATAAAACTTTAAATATTATTACTGTTAATCAATTATATAAAAGGCTTATATTTTATTTCCTCCATACATTTTGAGATGAAATATTGAGGGATACAATACAATTTTTAAATATTAAACTTTGATGAATCTTTTTTCGCTTACTTACACAAAATAACTCTTCCAGTAAATAACAACTTTTTGCAAAAGATAATTTTTCACTGAGTCTTTAAATCACTTTTTGTCTTTGTCGCTTTATAAATTGGATTATAGATTGTTCGAAAATTGTTATGCCACATGAGATATTTGTTGTATCAAATTCAAGGTAATGTCGGGCAAAGTTTATTTAATCTCTAGTTTCTAGTTTCTAGTATAATGTGAATGAACATCTCTACGAAAATAAAACTTGTGAATTTGTCCTTCAACATAAATAATGCAGTCAAAAATGTACTGGTCATACACAGTTAATATGTCTAATGTGGAAAATTGTTCTTTTACCGATATGTGCATTCAGGGCCTGCATTAGGCTAACTAGGCTGCAGCCTAGGGCGCCAGTCAGCCAAGGCTCTCAAATTGTTTTTAATAATATTGGAAGTGCGGTGATAAATTGGCTAGAGGGAGTTTTAGTTCCGCGCGCCCTGTTCCGTCGCCACACCTGCTTTATTCTCAGTTTGACAGAAGGGTAGTTTGGTGTTCCTAAGCCCATGATTAGGGATGGACGGATCCCGAATTTTCCCAGCGGGATTTATTTTACCTTGGGATTATATCCTCAAACCAGTCATCTGTGGTGGGATCGTCTTTTATGGCCGTGACTACGCGACGCGGTCACGGCCAATATAACGTGGTTCGGTCGTCTGTTTCGGCGGAAAGTAGCGCGATCGTCATTATTTTTCTATAAAGTGCTGTTCGATCGTCATTTATGGACGAAGGCACACGTTGTGATCTTCAATTACGGCAACAATCATGAGGTTCGGTCATCTATTATGTTGATGGTGCATGGTCCGGTCGTCTTTTTCTTGGATTAGGCAGAGAAATATAGTATATACCGGGCAATAAAAAGAATGGTGCAAAAATAAAGTTGAATTCATACAAAAACATGAAAACAGAGCTGAAAAATTAATTATTTTAACAAGTTTTTTATTTTTTTGCAGAATTATTTTAATGAAGGACTAAACACTTACCACGAAGCTTTCTTGACCTGGAGCTTCAAAAAAGGCGCAAATGTTCATGAGTTGTCGACACCAGTGCCTCGGATGGGGGAGTGGTTTGTGAGGTATAATAAACTTAATTTGTTAATACCATCTTAAATATAAAAATATGAGTCAAAGGAGAAAAAAATCAAATAGATTTTTTGCTGTGCATTTTTTAAATCAGTCCTTATTAAATGTGACATTTAGTTGCCTGGCATTAAAGATCATTTAACAAATCATTTGTAATATAACATTTGTGTTGATTGAAATTGAAAAAACAACAATTTTGTTTGCACAAAACATTCATCCCAAATTGTTACATAAAATAAATTATAGTGGAACCTCAATAACTTGAACCTCAAGGGGAATAGAACAAATTTGAGTTATCGAATATTTTGAAATATCGGGTTAGGTTACGACTTATCAAGGTGGTCTTCCACAGACTGACTTATTGAGGGTCATATTAACGCAATCGTTGAGTCATGGACGAGTAGAATCCTTACATAATTTTGTGTTTTGTACACGGTGTATCATAATTAATCATACAATAGTGATAAAAATAAAAATAATGTTAACAGTTGAAAATCTCTAAAATATACCTGGAATTGTTTTGACAACTTCTTTGTCAACGTACCAGTGGACAAAAAACATCCTTCAGTGAACAGAGAACATGTCGTAGAGTAGGAAAGTAAACAAAATATGACTTGCAGTTCGGCAATTTGGTGATGTTTTGGCCATTCGACCACTTCCTGCCTATTATCAGACTTTTTTTCGGATTGCAACATGCTCAAACATGCTTTTCGGATGATAAATGCTCAAATACAGTAACTGGGGTTTTGAATCCGAACCAATAATGTAGAATTTTGACTTGTAGAGGTTCGACGACATTACAGTTTCGTGTTATAGAGGTTTTCCAGCTAAAACTTCAAGTTACAGAAGTGCGGCAGCTAAGAAGACCGCAAAACATTGAGTTATCGAGGGGAATCCCGCCAACTCTTTGACTTATAGAAGTTAAATAGCACAGTATTAAGTAGGCAAGTTCAGGGGGAGTAATAAAACGTTGACTTATCAAGGAATTTGATTTATTGAGGTTCGAGTTATTGAGTTTCCACTGTAATAATTCCTTAACCACTCTAAAGGAAATAAATGTATATTTAAAATACCTCATTTATAAAAAAACATTAGAAGCTGGGGAAAATTAAATTTGAAATACAAATGATTATTTCAGCAATAATAAATAGTCTATGAGATTATTGCCAACATTTTCCATCCCTGATTAGTAAAAACAAGTTTCACGACGTTTCGGGATCTGGAATCTGATCCCGTCTTCAGGTGAGAAAAATACCGAGAACATAACAAAATTACAAAAAATATTAAAGGAACAATCCAGACAATGCTGGAAGAAAAAACACAAAAAGCTAAAACAGAGAACTGTAAAAGCAGTAAAAATAAAGCAAATGGAAAAATCAAACCAAACTAGACTGGTGCAGTACCAGTCTCGCTCGAGTAGTTGCGCCGTGCCGTCCTGTACCACACCGTGTGTCTGTTTGGTGCCAGGCTTTTGTGTTTAGTTTGTTTTGTTCATTTGCTTTATTTTGACTGCTTTTACAGTTCTCCGTTTTAGATTTTTGTGTTTTTTTTCCAGCATTGTCTGGATTGTTTCTTTAATATTTTTTGTAATTTTGTTATGTTCTCGGTATTTTTCTCACCTGAAGACGGGATCAGATTCCAGATCCCGAAACGTTGTGAAACTTGTTTTCACTAATTAGTGATGGAAAATCTCTGCAATAATATCTTAACAACATTAACTCACCTTCACCAACAATGAATTTTAAACAAAGAAATAGTATATCATCACAAGGACTGACAGTGGTCTTTTCCGGTACGCAATCGTGTTTTCCGTGTGAGGCGATAGCCGAGCGCGGAAACTCAATCAAGTACTGGACTAATGCTTTAGGTAAGAGTTATGAACGATACTTTTTATCACACTGTAAACAATAATAATGAAACATCGTTTTCAGACTTTTTTTATCACATTTGCTGGGCAATATTTCTCACAAAATAATGACAACTGTGACAATGATAATAATGTTTACATTATTTTTACGTTTATCTGCTAAGTGCTAACTATATTAATGAAAACTTTTCTACTATTGATAGAATGGGTGTCAGAATGCATAACTAATAACAGTTTGGGAAAAATCTCTAGGTGTCACAGCTGATATCAGCAAAATAGTTACTTTTGTTACAGTGTCATGAAAATATAAATCTTCAACTGTATCAGTCACAATTATTTCTTAAGTTTTGCTTAGTTGTAAAACTTATTTACTTAACCTAAAATATGTTATACAGCTTTTTACCCATTCAACTTGTATAGTGCTCTAATGATGTGGAAATACATTGCCTCAAACAAAACCTTCTCGTTTTCCTCTCATTGGCCTGATGATGACTGGTGTGACTGGTCGAAATCGATAGCCTAGTACCATCTTTTATATATGTTTACCATCTGTATGTGAATCAGTATAAGTGTAAATATATCTTAAGTGTTGTAAGTGTAAAGAAATTGTCTCTACGTTAAACAAGGAATAATAGTTAAAACCATGATTAGATCATAAATAAATGGCTACCCAGACATTTAAAAATTTAGCAGACTACAGTGGAAGCGTTTAATAATTAATAGGGTTAGCCATGCAATAAATGAATAAAGTTACAAATTCTAGGCCTTCCAGAGGCGCACATAGATCTGTACTGATAGAATTATAACACCTGGAAATATTAATAACAACAGATTTTTCATACAAATTTATTCATGCATTTTTTCAGATTCACATCTCCATAATTTTAACTGTACAGTATTTGCGTCTTGATATCACACATTAATAGAATGCATAGAGTGGGTTTCAAAATTATGATTACAATAATATACAGAACACCAGAGCATGCGCTTGAAGTGACATAATACAATAAGCTTCAGACCTTTGAATAATTAATTGAAATATTATAGGTGAAAATGAATTGTCTACTGCCAGTATTTATTTTAATTGTTTGGGTCAATAATTGCAAACTGATATTGATTAAAGGTTGTGTTAATTTAATAGGCTAGTTCTTGGATGGATGGAGGAATAAGAATTTATTTACTAATGTATAATTTGAGTTTCCTGGGCAACGCTATATACAATTTAAGCTGGCCAGCCTTACTGATAACAAGGGGGTTAACTATTTGCTCAATATGAGACAATACTGTATTTTCAGGACCGCGGCTGCTGTATGCAATTCTAGCAAGCCTAGTTCAAGTTTAAATTTATTTATTATTGAGAATGCCCATGCACTAAGGAACCTATAAAACATCAATTACCTCCCATCATCATTGAACTGCGTTCCACAAGTTATTTATATTAAATTAATTTACTGACCAAACGTAGATTGTAATGGCAGTGAATTGAGACAAGTAGATTGTTTAAATTATCTTACAGATTAACTGGATGAAGTCTGAATCAGTTCAGGAATAACAATAATAACACTAAAATAATGAAAATTTCCTAATTCTCTGCAATATTTAGGTTGGCGACATGCTAAATTACCAAAGGTTACATTCCATTGAGCAAAATGTGCTCAAATTATAATTTATTATGTATTGACATGCATTGATTGATTGACTAGATATTTTGGTAACTGTACTTTCAAGTTCAAATTACATACGCAAATAATAATTACTACTGAAAATTGAATAATACTGAAACATGCTAATGGCTAGAATAATTTAAGACAGAAATGCACTAATTATAATAAATATGACACACTTAAATAAATTAAATCTCAAGGACTGGGCATATACTCTAAACTAACGTAAACTAACAAAATAATTACTCACTCATACTTTCTGGGATCCCATACATACACACACGTTCGGGTAAAACACGCGACGATTTGAAAAATCAGTTGCAACACGTCGTCACGCCAACAATCCACCTCTTCGAAATGCCCATTAATTTATAATTACTCTCAAAATGATTCTGAAGCGCACTACGCGTTAATTCTGATGATTTGCGACGAGTGTTAGCTAACAGAAATTACTAGGTGGATGGCAGTGAACGACTATTTTAACAGTAAAGATTATACGTGAGCGGTGCTCAATGTTCCCCAAACCACGCTATCTGAGTATCACTGGCGAAATGGGATGAGGCCGATAACGCGCGATGCGACGACGACAACCCTCTTCCTGACAGGCCATTGGTCCGTTGAGCTGATTGGTGGAGGAGGCTAACGGCCGTGTATCTTTTGAAATATTTAAATTCAGTTCTTTTAAAACACATGATGTGCTATATTGATTATGAGAATATTCTCATAACATCAAATATCAGCACATAAGACGTCTTTTATTACATCCCGTAAGTAATAACAACACGTAATATGCTAATAAAAAAGTTGTTTAATCCTCCAAATGGTGATGACTTGACACATTGTCAAGTATAACGTTGGTTATATATGTCTTTGCGGTGTTTCCCCTGTTTCCGTTCGAGACATGACTAGGCAAGGGTATGGGGAGAAGCAGATTTTCCTGTAATTCGTTTTCACCGGTCCCCTTTGACCTGCTGGAATGTCCTCCTATTCTTCCATAATATTCAATTCAATTCAAACATCTTTGTTCATTAACTGTACAAGTTTACAGATTGAATAGTGTCATGCAGGTACTATCACTGTACTGCAACTAAAACTAAGAAACTAATCTAAGCTACAACTTAACAGTTGAATCTACAGAACAGTTTTACTAAAGAAAAGTACAAACAAAAAAATAAAACCTGAGAGAAAATAGAAAAAAATTATTTATGTAAGCAAAACTACCCTGCTGCGTCTAGACAATAGAACTCCTCAATTGAGTAAACAGGATGACTTGTGAGGTATGCCTTTAGTGCTTTCTTGAATTTTGTATCATTTGTTATGTTTCTTATTTCTACTGGAATATATTTTAAGAGTTTAGAACCCATATGCGAAGTTTTTTTCTTAAAAAATTCTAGGTTGTGTTTCTCAATTTTGAGACGATGTCTCGTGTTGTAGTTATGACTTACTACATTTCTTAAACCCAACCGTAGGGTTAAAATAATTGTTTCAAAAATGTAAAGATTATAAACAGTCAGAATTTTAAGCTCAGCAAATATGGCCTTTACTGAGTCTTTCCATTTTAGATTTAACATTATTCTAATAGCTTTTTTTTGTAGTTTTAGAATTTTGTCCAAATTGTTTTTCTTTGTCGATCCGTAAATACTAATTCCATATGAGATATGTGAGTGGATCAGAGCAAAATATATTTGTTTCAAAGTTTCGATACTACAACTTTTAGACATTTTCCTCATCGCATACAGACCAGATGCCATTTTACTGAGTACCGAATCAACATGTAGGTCCCAACTTAAATTTTCATCAATTATTAAACCAAGAAATTTAGAGTGGCTAGATAGATTAAGTTTGTGCTCATTAATACTAATATTTGGCACAATTTTTGATTTGGATTGTTTGGTTTTAAATGAAATTAAATTTGTTTTAGTTGGATTGAGTAATAAATTTCGTGTGTTAAAAAAGCTGTTGATAAAATTTAAAGTGTCATTCGAAGATTGTTCAATGGTTTCTAAACTAGAACCGGATACAATTAAATTTGTATCATCCGCATACAAGCAAAGCTTGTTCCCATCACTAGGAGTTACCAGAGGTAACCCTGTAACGTAGCATATAAAGAGCAACGGGCCTAAAATAGAGCCTTGTGGGACTCCGTAACAAAGTGTTTGCATTTCCGATGAATACTTTTTAATACATTTCCCTTTTTTATAATATAATTTAACATATTGCTGATACCCAGTCAGATAAGAATCAAACCACTTATATTCTTTATTCTGGATTCCTAAACTATAAATTATATCTAAAAGTTTGCTATGGACAACACTATCAAACGCCCGTGTTAGATCCATGAAAATTCCAACTGGATTATTACATTTATCAACTTCATTGATTATATTTTCAACAAAGTCAATCATTGCCGTGATTGTTGATCTTCCTTGTCGGAAACCATGTTGCTGTCCATCCAAAAGATTATTAGTCTCTAAATAATTTAGCACCTGTTTGTACACCACTCTCTCATAGACTTTAGAGATAGATGTCAGTAGCGACACTGGTCTGTAGCTCTCAGCCTGTGTTCCATCGCCTTTTTTATAGACAGGTACTACTTTAGCAATTTTTAGTTGTTTGGGAAATAGTCCGGATATAAGAGAGGAATTAATTAGATGTGCGGGGGGATGTACAAGATAGGTTTTAGCTTTTTTTAAGATGATAATAGGAACTTCATCGCTCCCTGCGGAAAATTTATTTTGAAAAGACGAAATTATTTGATAGTAGAGGCAATATGGGAAGTCTGGGACAGCTGAAAAATAATTGTTTTTTAATCAGAAGTGACGTTTGAGTAACGTGGTGATGACGTATGTGTGACGAGAGGGTGTGATGACGTCACGGCGATGACGTATTGGTGTGACGATACACATACGTCATTGGATGTGAGGTAATGTGAAAACGGGTGGATTTATATTCGTTAAGAAACGGTTTAGTTACGTCGGTTTGCGACTTGAAATGGCCAACCGTCCATTTAAGTCGGTTTTGACTTGAAATGGCCAACCGTCCATTTAAGTCGGTTTGTGTTATCTTATCTTATCTTATCTTAGATCTAGATCTTAGATAAGATAAAAATTTTTTCTGGGGGCTCCGCCCCCAGACCCCCGCACTTGCTTCGCTCCCCATCCCACGCCCTAAAATCCCCCTCCACTAATCACCCCCGCCACATTTACAGCTTAACACAGAATCGCGCGTTACGATCCATTCACACTCCAGATCTTAGCCGCAACGCAACCATGGCTCGCAAATTACAACCGATGAAACGCCCTGCTGACTCTTCTGACGAGGACTATTCGGACGAAGAGGATCACAGACCTCGCAGGAAAGAGTTCAAGTTCTGCCAAACTAGACCGACGGCTGCAACTACTCCTGTGGGGAGAGCGACGATTCAAATAAAGCGAGACATCTTCACTTACCGACAAATCAACCAACTCATGGACATACATCTTGGACCGCTACCGACACCTTGCCGATCAGATCATCATCGAAGTTAGTAGCGGAGATCACTTCCACCTCATCATCCAACATCAACACTTGGACACAGTCGACGCTAGCCTACGCCGACAACTACAACTAAGACAAATTCTTCGGGTCGTCGCTTCCATCCCCCCACACTAAATCCAGGACTCCACTCCTTCTACAAACGGCCTTTATCAAGGCCACCACTTATATCATTCGTTGTGAATCAGCCTAGCAATCATACAACATACTAAACCTACATTGCGTACATTTCAATCCAGATTATCAGGACTTAGTCATTTAACATCAATCATTTTGGTGGCCTTTAAAAAGGCCATTTTTACAAGTCTCAATTATTTTAACTTTCACAGTCTTAGACGATTCCTTTACAAGTCTCAGCCTCACATCTTGTTACTTGTTTTACAGGAGGAGTATTCAACATTTTCTGGACTTTGTCATTTATCCAACTTCAGTTTAGTGGCCTTTATAAAGGCCGTTTTAATAAGTCTCAATTTTACAACTTTCGCGGTAACAAAGAATAGTTATTCAGTTGTCGCTATGAATGTTTTAGGGGACTTTAAATAATTATAATTTATATTCTCCAAACATGTTCAAACGTGTTCAAGGTCATTTTAATACTTTAAAAAAAAGGATCTTGACTGTGGCGGATTGCCCTGCCGACCAGTCAAGAAGGGTCAGTTCATTCGTGGCGGTTTGCCCATGCCGACCGATTGAACTGCTTAGGGTATGGGTGGACCGCAGAACTCCACACTGCGCGAACCACCCGGGTTTGTTTTTGGGGTTGTGATGGGAATAGGGTAAGGGACAGAGTTTAACTTGTACAAATCAACAAATTGTGTTAGTGTTAGTGGGAAACCAGCGAAGCCATGCAAGACAGAAAAGGATTGTACAGAGAAGAATAAGAGATCGGCGCTGAGTTTAACGAATGACACGGGCCAGATCCATTGCCCACCGCACTGTTCACCCAACGCCCGGAGCAGTGCTGACCACAAAGGGGGACTTGTCTCAGGCCTTGTGCGACGCAGAAGGTGTTGACTCCGCCTCGGGACCCGGCGGAGATCAGCGTAGAGATGCCGGCCGATAGCAAGTGAGACCTACATATGTGGTGCTCGCTATATCACAGAAGTTCCAAGCCCGGGGTACCACTGCAGGGATTGCGGTACTAGGAGACCTCCGTGGATGTTCAGCTTCTCTCCGATGATCTCCGCTGTGTCCCGCTTCTCTGGAGCTGCTCTGGACTGGTCCCATGTCTGCATGCCGAATGATTCGAGTGGAACGAGCGTCCCGGTTTTATGAACTTTTCCGCTGAGTCAGCAGAAAATAACCTCACCTCATTGGTTGAACTGTTTGACCAATGAGAAGCCGGCTTGTGCTAGTGTGTATACCGCTGTTCTTAAGCGAATCACTTTTGCTCACCCTTTCGTTACGGACGCAACTGCATCATGTTCAGGAAGCAGACCCGGCCTAAGATGGTTGACATGCCTCGTCGGGAACCATCGTTCCAGCTTTCCAGCTCCAGGCCCCACAGTGTCACACCTCGGTCATCACTCCGGCAGCCTCGTCAACGTCCAGCTCCAATCCCAGCCCCAAAGAGCGAGTCCGTGACAGGGCAGCCTCGTCAACGCCCGGCTCCGACACCAGCGTCAAAGAGTAGACCCGTCGATGTAATGCCTCGACGGGTAAACATATCGACTTGTGCCCGGGAACCGTTCTCTTTACTTAGAGAAATTCTCTCGGACAAGACGAGGGATCTGGAACCTGAGAAGAACTATACGGCCCAGATCCCTGTTATCGATGAGCCGAGGGAGATTTGTCGGCCGAGCTTCGAACCGGCATTCCCTGGGTTCAAACTCCACCGCCTGTGGAAACTGCAGCCGGGACTTTATTGTCTGCTCGGATGGGACAAGCCTTCGCGGGAGCTTTTGTTGCGCCACCGCAACTTTGTCTTTAGAAGTTACCTGCCGAATGGAGTGATTGAGCCACCGTACGAGACATTAAAGACCTACTTGGAGGTCGGGAAGCCGGAAGATGGGCAACGACGTCAGCGTGTCACCGTCCAATGGGTGTCCATGTAAACAATGACACTGATAAAAACGGCCTTTTTAAAGGCCACAAAAAATTTCAATCGTTTGACACTCAGTAGCGTAAAACATATATTTTGTTTTACCCCCAGTCTTACTCCTGCTGTAGCGAAGTTTTATTATAAGTCCCATGAGGTTTCAATAAAGTTTGTTGGTATTTTGTACGGTACGGTACTTAGTTACCGACTTCAACAAATATGGTTTGACCGAGAATTTTAATCGTTCCTCTGTCAACATAGTTTGTTCAAAGGGGTAAGCGCTTGGACTGGGACATTAAATAATTAAAATGGCCTTTCTCAAGGCCACTAAATAAAACGCTGAGTCAGTGTTATTAGTGCGCACCAACAGGAGACCTGCAGCGGATCCTATACGGTACGTAGCGTCGCACCTTAGAGACCAATGATTAGTGGAGCTCAGGACATCCTGCTTGCGCTGAGGAGAGAAGATGGAAACTACGGTGGAATAAATCTTCGCTGAGATGATTGAGCGACGGGCTCCACTAGCACCGATATCCTCACTCCGGCCGCCTCGTCAACGTCCAGGAGCCTCGCAGAGGCGTGTTCGCTTCGCGTTGGACTGTCCAGCTCCGAGACCAGTGCCAAGGAGCAATCCTGTCACTGTAATGGATTGTGTTGCGGCTACTCCACGGCGAAAGCTTCAGAGGCTAGAGCGGCGCTTCTACACTCCACTTGGGCAACTACGCCATGGCGAGCAGAATCGACGGTTGTGGCGGATGAAACCCGGCCTGTACGAATTGTTATTTTTCGTACGCCAGGATGGTGAGGCTACTCTGCGGGAGGTTGGTTCCTTGGAGCTGACGAGAGTTCGCCTGCCAAGGAGAATGGAGTGGCCGTGGAAGTCGACGCATCTGAAGATTCACGGGCCGGGGGAGGACCTTTCGTATCCCAGAGGGAAGGCCGAATGCGTCCGTCGCTAGACCATCTCAAAAAACGGCCTTTTTAAAGGCCACCACATTTTTCAATCGTTTTTGAACTCATGCATTTGCAAAGTTTTATTATAAGTCCCATGACATACTGGGTATTGGTAATCTGTACGGTACGTAGTTGCCGACTCTAAATAATATATTTTGACCGAGAACTTTGTTCATTATTCGGTCAACACAGTTTATTTAATGCGCTTAAAATAAATGTTATGGGGCTTAACAACCATAGCTTGGAGTAAAGAATGAAATGAGTTGTGTTTGCAAACACAAACAATTCCACGTTTCTAACATAGAGTTACAGTCGGGCTAAGATTGGAGATACGTAGTTGCCGACTCTAAATAATATATTTTGACCGAGAATTTTGTTCGTTATTCAGTCAACACAGTTTGTTTAATGTACCTAAAAACAAATGATATGGTGCTTAAGAGTCATAGCTTTGAGTAAAACATAAAATTGCTTTCAAACACAAACATTTGCAAGTTTCTAACATAGAGGCACAGTCGGTCCAAGATTGGAACATAAAAACGGCCTTTATCAAGGCCACCATTTTTAGTACTTAAATTCAACTGACCAATAGGAGAAGAGTTGCTGTGTCAGCAACGCCTATATAATGAGAGAGTAGTGCGATGTTTCCTCATTCCTCCACTGAGCTGATTGCTGATCTGATCACCAAGTCATGGACTCTTCTGAGACTTCTGCAGCTGTAAAATCCATCCTGGCTGAGAACAAGGTGAAGTCTATCTTCGATCCGCCGGACGCACCTTCTACATCCACAAGCGTGGTTTCGCCGCCAAGTCCCCTGCACTTTGGAGCACCGACAGCAGAGTCATCGGATGAAGATAATAGGAAATTCATTTCAAAACATGACCCCTTCGTACCGAAGGCAACTTCATCCTCCAGCACACCAAGAATATCATTGAAGAAGACACCACGGGTAAGAAATGCGCCCAAGTGTACCCACCAATTTAAGAGAGGGCCGAAGAAGGGTGAAGTATGTGCAGTCTTCTGCAAAATAGGAGAAAAGTTCTGCGCTAAACACAAACCTGCAGAGAAAAAGCCGCCAGCATCTAGTTTTGACTTTGAAACTATAGCTCAGGAGGGAAAATTCCGAAGATTGAAAGTTTCCAAAAAATATAAACTCCTACAAATTAAAGAGCGCAAAGTAATTTTGGAAAACAGCGGAAGAATCCTAAAGGTAAGACTGCCTGGATATTTGCAACCAATACCCAAGACTGGGTCATACTTAATATTTCAAAGGGCGGGCAAAGGCGAACTGGCAAAGGCGATGTGGGAGTGCGTCTAGATTGGATCAGCAGCTCAGAAACGGCCTTTTTCAAGGCCACCAATTGTTTCACTCGTTATAGTACTCACAGTGTGCTAACTCTGTTGTCTTTCACAAACAAAGTATATTATGTAAAATCCTACAACATAATTAACCTACATTGCGTAGCTTTCCTTCCAGTCAACAATGGTCGAGACCAGTCGTAAACCTTGGTGGAGAATTCAAAAACGGCCTTTTTAAAGGCCAAAAATTGATTCACTCGTTATAGTACTCACAGTGTGCTAACTCTGTTGTATTTCACAAACATAGTATATTATGCACAATCCTACAACATAATTAACCTACATTGCGTAGCTTTCCTTACAGTCAACAACGGTCGAGACCAGTCGTAAACCTTGGTGGAGAATTCAAAAACGGCCTTTTTAAAGGCCAGCAATTGATTAACTCGTTATAGTACTCACAGTGTGCTAACTCTGTTGTATTTCACAAACAAAGTATATTATGCACAATCCTACAGCATAATTAACCTACATTGCGTAGCTTTTCTTACAGTCAACAACGGTCGAGACCAGTCGTAAACCTTGGTGGAGAATTCAAAAACGGCCTTTTTAAAGGCCAGCAATTGATTAACTCGTTATAGTACTCACAGTGTGCTAACTCTGTTGTATTTCACAAACAAAGTATATTATGCACAATCCTACAGCATAATTAACCTACATTGCGTAGCTTTTCTTACAGTCAACAACGGTCGAGACCAGTCGTAAACCTTGGCGGAGAATTCAAATACGGCCTTGTTAAAGGCCAGCAATTGATTCACTCGTTATAGTACTCACAGTGTGCTAACTCTGTTGTCTTTCACAAACAAAGTATATTATGAGATGAAATAAACTGATAATGCAAGCTGCAGACTGAATTAATATTTACATCTCTCGTTACTCAAATTGAGCTAACTGTGTTGCCTTTCACAAACGAATTATATTATAAGATTAAATGAACCGATAATACAAGCTGCAGCCTGAATTAATATTTACAACTCTAGTTTCATCGATTCTTTGCATTCAAAAAAAGATTTTGTTTGTTTGTTTGTTAGGTTGACCTTGAAAATAATAAAAGCATTGTCAGCAGTTAAGATAAGAGACTGCTGAAAAGCATTGTCAGCAGTTAAGATAAGATACTGCTGAATATGCAGTAGTTATTACTATAAATAGAGGCGTTCTGTAGAGTTGATCACATCCATCTGCGACGTTTACCTGGCAACATGGTCTACGAGATTGTTCACCACCAAACAGCGAGAAGGGTTAAACGCTCTCCTCTGTGGCTGAAAACATTCTACCTCCGTGTTCCGATTTATTGGACGACGGAGATAACTCAAGAATGCGACTTGTGGAGAGTTTCTGAGGCTCTAGACAGTATCAGGGCCGACTGCCGAGCGACTACTATTAAATTGACAACGTCCGACGTAGGGTTCTGGATGGCGCCTACTCCTCTGGAAGATGACTTACCCTTCAAGACCAACGTCATCAAAGACCTGAAGCGTTTGCTGCGGCTTGGCCAAAGGGTGACTCTCACCGTCATCGTTTCATGAGGACGTATCCTGCAGACCCACAACGCCATCTCAAACTCCACCTTCTGAGGGCAACTACAAACGGCCTTTTTCAAGGCCACCATGAATTTCACTCGTTTTAACTAAGCTAAGCGTCTTATTTGAACCATACCAATTATTTATCTTTTCGATTATTAATGTTTCTACTAATAATGAAATTAATAATTACCAACACATGGTTTTTAAAATTTTTAGTTGTACAAAACACATGGTGGTTTCTTAATTTTACCTCAACCAACAATTGAAATTTATGATATTAAGTATGCACAAGTGTATCTCTTTCTCTCTCTCTCTCTCTCTCTCTCTATATATATATATATATATATATATACATTTTTCGAGATCAAAACCTATGTTTACGGTTTTTCTACCATAACTTAGCACTTTTTTTACTGACTAAAACCTAATGCTCTTATTCGTTGTTTATTTTTGATTGTTCATCACAAAATTCCCCTATAAATAAAGGTAAATAGTAGTCACCGGTCATTCATATCCTATCTACCACCATGGCACCACTAGACATCCCTCACCACTGGAAGCAAATTGGAGAAATAATTGAAAATGTCTTACAGGAAGATGTGGAGGAGATTTAAGATACTAGCGACTCCGAAGACCTGACCAACTCCGATGACAACACAGCATCACTAGATGTCTCTGACATAGAAGATGCAATAGCATTTGTTCTTCACGAGGATTATCCGGAGTCAGTCGCCGACAGTATTGAATTTTATCTCCTGTCCGAAGATGAGGATGACAACAGGACTCCTGTCCTACGTGATGTTCCCGATGCAAGGCGGAGACTATTCGATAGTTCCAGTGGTGAGGAAGACGATGATGGCGTTGCATACCTGAGTGACTAATTAGAGAAGTCTGTTTCAAACGGCCTTTTTCAAGGCCACCAATTGTTTCAATCGTTTTAAAACTCAGCCGAATTCGCAATGTTTTTTTTTCCTTAAACTAAAAAAGCCACAAGCAGAGTATAATAAATGAATGAAAAAATGGTAGCCGTTAAAACGGCTGTTTGGATGTGTTTTTCAACTGTATAAAGGGTTTATTGTTCAACAATGATGTCATCATCTGATAGATAATCTGCCCCTACTAATCTTTCTAATGCAGCCATTACTTCTCTGGATTGGATAGTTGTTCTGCTTGATACAACGTTAACCTGTACTGGTTGATCATCACTTTCTTGTCTTTCCGTGGGTGTAAATGATAATTGAAAATGTGGTGTTGTGGAGGATATATCTGGGACCTGTATAGGCTGCTCCATAATTATGTTGTGGTTAGTAAGCTTATAGTAATACTAATTTATAATTTCATTTATGTTTACTTTTAAATGAATGAACCAATGGCAATGAAAGTGATGATGTTAGCAAAAATATAAACCAATAGTAATTCAATGCTGAGGTCAGCATTTGCTATAAAACTAGAACATGTGAAAAATGGCTCTCAATACTACTTTTGGAGCAGTCTATAACACACTGAGAAATTTATTCAATCACAATGTACTATTGTCAATGTTGTAATGAAGATTTCATAAATGAGGATTTATATATATATCACTGTGAAATTTACCATAATGCTACTAATAATGCATTATCCGATTGTGAAGACCATCCCGATTTCTTACACTTCCTTGCTGACACTGAACACTCTACACGGCAGAGCAGACCAAGCGTAATTGCATATGCACCTCCTAGCAAACAAAACTCAGTGGATCCTGAAGATGAATCCTCACCCTCTACTTCTTGAGGGACTGCGAACGAAGATGCAACGTTGGGAGTCAACATTTTAGTGGAGGCGTTTGACAGATCTGTCGTTCGACATTACAGAATAAATAACATCAATACACTTGAACTACAAATATTTCTGACCCTCGTTAAAGATGTTATAATTGCAAAATTAAATTATGAACTTAACCGTTTGAATTTCATTAAATTTGGATTACTATTGGACACAACATTTAATAATGTAGAAGGAGAAATATCCAACAGAGGGTTTCTTTCTAGAAACCAAACTATCATGGAGACGTCAAATTTAGATGAAATAGTTGATGAATGTTTACAAGAATTGGTGCTTAAAATAACTGAACATGAAGCTCGTGGATCCGGATGGTCCTTGCTCAATGTAAACAACCTGGATTTACGAGTTCATAAACGTGGATACGGTGATCGTGGCAGCAGTTTTATTCCATTGCCAGCAAAGATTAAAGATAATAAATCATGTATTAATGTTCAAAACAATGACAATGAATGTTTCAGATATTCCATGTTGGCAAAATTTCTTGTTCATGAAGGCGTCCAACATCCTGAACGACCGAATAGAAGATATCAAGAACTAAATGGTAGATATAAATTTAATGGATTAAACTACCCAGTGTCATTGTCTGATATAGGAAGTTTTGAAAAACGTAATGCAGGTGTATCTGTTAACGTGTTTGGACTGGACAGAAGAAACAATGTGTACCCGTTAAAAGTGGTACCACGTGAATTGACTGACCATACTGATTTACTGTTACTAAAAGATGAAACTGTTTCACATTATGTGTACATAAAAGATTTCACTAAGCTCATTCACTAACAGCTCACCAAAAGAAAGTCACCAATAACAGTGTGTAAAAGATGTTTCTGTTTTAAAAATATCTCTATAAATAGAGGAGGTCGTAGTTGGCTGACGGAACACTCTAAACTTTGTGGAGATCATGCAGCAGCAAAAGTTATCCTTCCAACTCTGAATAGTTCTATTCTAAAGTTTAGGAATATCCATCACCAGTATCGCATCCCAATTGTAATTTACGCAGATTTTGAATCGTCATTGATACCAGTGGAAAATGTGGATCCTGACGCAGCAGACAGTAGGAAATACCAAAAACACGAGCCAAACAGCTATTGTCTTTTGGTAAAATCAACACTTTCATACGAGCATCTTCGGCACTACGATATTCCAACGGAGCCAAAGCTTTACCGTGGGGAGCAAGCTGCAACACGATTTGTTGATGATCTATATGATATTGCTGAAAAAGTATCTACCCTCTACAGTTACATTGTTCCTATGGAAAATCTCACTGACCTTCAAGAACTATGTCATCAAATGGAGGACATTTGTTACTTGTGTAAACAGGAGTTTTCTGAGGACAACATCAAAGTGCGTGACCATGATCATTTGACAGGAGCCTATAGAGGAGCAGCTTGTAACGCCTGCAATATCAACTTTAAGCTACCTAACTTTATACCGGTTGTATTACACAATTTAAGTGGATACGACGCACACTTTATTATTCCAGAACTTGGACGAGACAAAGGACAAATTGACGTATTGGCTCAAACGACAGAAAAATTTATTAGTTTTTCAAAGAAAGTAAAAAATATAAAATTAAGGTTTATAGATTCCTTAAGGTTTATGCCATTCAGTTTGATGACACTCTCTAAGAATCTGGAAAGAGATGACTTAATTGAAACGAGGAAGCTGGTTCCAGAAGATAAGATGGAGCTCGTATTAAGAAAAGGAGTGTTCCCGTACGACTACATAGATTCCCTTGCTCGATTTGACGAGACTGCGTTACCTCCACCAGAAATGTTTTACAGTAAACTCAATGAATCTCCAGTAGATCCAGAAGATTATGAGCATAATGTCAAGGTATGGAAGGAACTTAATATGTCGACGCTCGGAGATTATAATGATTTTTATGTGAAACTTGATGTAACTCTCCTTTGTGATGTAATGGAGGAATTTAGAAATTCCTGTTTGTTAGCTTACGGACTGGATTGTTTCTATTACTTCACATCTCCGGGACTGGCTTGGCAAGCTATGATGAAGGAAACTAAATGCGAACTCCAACTTTTAACTGATATTGACATGGTTCTTATGGTTGAAGCTGGTGTTAGAGGAGGGCTCACACAATCGGTCACACGATATGTCAAAGCCAATAACAAACATCTTCAAAATTATAACTCCACTAAAGAATCAGTCTACCTAGGCTACTTCGACGCCAATAACCTTTATGGATACGCCATGTCAATGCCATTACCTTTTGGCGGATTTTGCTGGGTTGATTCTAATGTTTTAGGAGACATTATGAGCATCCCGAAGTTCAGCGATATCGGATACATATTGGACTTTGACTTTGAGTATCCTCAGCACCTTCACGACCATCATTATGACCTTCCTCTATTACCAAGGTCCGAGGTTCCTCCAGGAGGCAAATATTCAAAGTTGATGACAACACTTGAAAATAAATCTAACTACATTGCACATTATTGGATTGTACAGCAAGCAATTGAACTAGGAATCAAAATTGTTAAAATCAACCGAGTGCTTCAATTTACACAAAAGTCCTGGCTAAAACCGTATATAGAATCAAATACTTCAAGAAGAGCAGCTTCCACATCAAGTTTTCACAAAGAATTTTACAAACTGATGAATAACGCCGTCTATGGGAAATGTCTTGAAAACAAAAGGAATCACATGAATTTGAAACTTGTTTCTGATGAAAAGAAAATGTTAAAATTAGTTCAAAAGCCTAACTTCAAAACATCTATCATAATAAACGAAAATCTTGTAGCTGTATGCATGAACAAAACAAATGTTGTCATGGATCGACCTCTTTATGTAGGAATGTGTATACTTGATATTTCAAAGACCCATATGTACGACTCCCACTACAACAAGATGGTTGCCTTTTATGGACGAGATCGAATTGGAATTAGCTACATGGACACTGATGGGATCGTATATTGGATCAAGACACTTGACATGTATGATGACCTTAGAGTGTTTCCTCACAGGAATGATTTTGACTTCTCCGACTACCCAGTCAACCATCCGACATACGACAACTCTGTTAACAAGAAGGTTTTAGGAAAGTTCAAGGATGAAACTTGCGGAGTACCACTTGAAGAAATTGTCGCCCTCATGTCGAAGATGTACGCGTTAAAATTAATGACAGATAGAACAGCGAATGTCACATCAACAGTCGCAGCGGATGAGGATGAAGCAGGGATTATCAAGAAGGCAAAAGGAATAAAAAAGATGTACATAATGAAAAAAATGAAATTTGAACATTACTACAACTGTTTATTCAGAAGAGTTGGGTACTGTGCATCTTTTAACACAATCCGGAGCTTCAATCATAATTTATATAGTATAACTGTGAAAAAGAAGTCATTGGCAGACAAAGACGACAAACGTGTGATCCTTCAAAACAACATACACACACTTCCTTATGGACATTATTCATTAACATAAATTGATTAAGTGCATCATCATCCTGAGAAGTAAACTGGTGGAAGATCTATAAAATGCTAATTAATTAAGTATATGTTAAATAAAGTTTTTAAAAAACCACTTCAGTGGCCTTGACCCAGTTTTCGTGTGTTCAGAATAAGCAATTTTTTAAATTAGCAAAAACTACATTACTTATTTAACATTTAGCCTTTTTTAATAAATGAAACAGTTTTATAGTTCAGTTACTAAACGATTGGAGGATAAAGCGAACCGATGGACGAGAGAAAATCCATCGTTGAAGAACTTCACAAACCAGTTCGAAGAAATTTTCCTAGAAGATCAACGGTCGTGAAAGGCATTCATGACCTATATCAAGCGGACCTTGTAGAAATGAAACCGTACAGTAGGATTAATAAATGTTTTAGGTACATTTTAACGGTTATTGATTGTTTTACAAAAGTAGCCAGTGCAATTCCACTGAAAAACAAAAGTGGATCGTCTATTACAGAAGCAATGAAAGAAGTACTTCAGGCGATAGGGAAACGTATAAAAAATCTGCAGACAGACGATGGTACAGAATTTTTTAACAGAGATTTTTCTGATCTAATGAGGAAAAATAAAATAAATCATCATTCAACTTATAGTGAAAAGAAAGCCGCTATTGTAGAACGTTTCAATCGCACTTTGAAAACTTCAATGTACAAGAAATTTTCAGAAAGAGGCACCTATGTATGGTATGATATTCTTCCTACTTTAATAAAAGATTACAATGATAAAAAACATCGTACAATAGGTATGAAACCAAATCAGGTGAATAAAGCAAATTAATCTAAAGTTTTGAAACGCATAAAGAAAAGTACCAAACCAATATTAGATAAGAAACCACCCAAAAAATTTGCAATAGGAGACAATGTGAGGATATGTAAATATAAACAGATCTTTACCAAAGGTTACCTTCCGAATTGGACAAACGAGGTTTTCACAGTGCATCGAGTACAGCCTACTATTCCTGAAACTTATATTTTAAAGGATGTTAAAGGAGAGATACTGCAGGGAGGGTTTTACGGACATGAGTTGTTAAAATCCAAGACTGGCAATGTTTATTTGGTTGAAAAGATATTAAGAAAAAGAGGTAATAAACTTTTAGTGAGATGGTTGGGATTTGATAAGAGCGAAGATACTTGGATAGACAAAAAGGACCTACTTTGAAATAAAAAATCAGTAACGGGACAGCATTTGAGAAGACTGTTTATGCAGTAAATAAATTATGGAAATTATCTGCCAGAATGAAAGACTTGATATTAACAATATTGATTGTTTGACACCGGATATTTTTGATAATGAGGTAAGTAAACATGGCTGTTTATTGCCTAACACAATGAGGTGTATTATTAGTGGGCCTTCAAACTGTGGAAAAACCAACGTTGTTTTTAATTTAATAACAAAACCAAACGGCTTAAGCTTCAATAATGTTTATATTTTTTCCAAATCTCTGAATCAACCAAAATATTTATTATTGGAAAAGATTTTGCATGATGTACCCGATGTTTCATTGCATAAATTTGACGCAAGTAGTGAGATTATAGAGCCTAACAATGCTGACCGTATTCAGTTTTTATTTTTGACGATGTTTCCTCTGAAAATCATGATAGGATAAGAACATACTTCTCTATGGGTAGACATAATCATATTGACTCTATTTACATAGGTCAAACATATAGTAAAATCCCGAAACAATTAATTAGAGACAACGTAAACTTTTTAATTGTTTTCAAGCAGGATGAAAAAAATCTCAAACATATATACAACGATCATGTTGGTGCAGATATGTCATTTGAAAAATTTCGAGATGTGTGTGGGAAAGCTTGGAAAGAAAAATATGGGTTTTTAGTTATAGATAAAGAAAGATCTATGACAAATGGTCGTTACAGAATAGGGTTCGATGGATTTCTTTTATTACATTGACTTCTGCCTATAACAAATTCAGTATTTGTGGTGAAGGCGTTGAGAACAGTCGGAACTAATAATGTCGAACCAGGAGGAGTTGCTTAGTGAAATAAAAGTCCTAAGTGACTCAATACGGAAGAAAAACCTGCTACTAAAAGAAGGATTGATGGCTAGAAATAAATATTTGGAGGAAACCTTCAAGCCCATTGTCGAACCCCTGAATAAAATAAATGATAAAATGACCAAATCGACTCTACTAGATCAAGAAGTAAAAGAACGAGATAAAAAGATCGTTAAACAAGATAAAACTTCAGGAACATACGGATCAGAATCTGGGTCAGAATCATTTAGCAGAACGAGTCGTTCAGGAGAAGAAGAAGAAGAAGAAGAAGAAGAAGAAGAAGAAGATAAAGAAGATGAAGAAGAAAGTAAATCCGACATTGAAGGTGAAACAGATCCTTTAGAACCAACAGAATCCCCCACAAATATTAGTATTTTAAGTAAAGAAATTGGCAAAAAAGGACCTCTTTCACGAAATTATATACTAAAAATGCTACATGGTGCACATAAATCGAGTAAATACCACGTGTATGGAGCACGCTTGGAAAAAGACGGTCTTCGTATGGGGGATAGTATGCTAGAGATAGATGACAAAGATAATATAACAGTTAAAGACCAAACTTTTAAGGGTACCGCTGGACTGTTTGAATTGATTTTTAAACCCTCTCCAAAAAATATACTAAGAAGGATTTGAATGATTTTAAAAACATATGTATTTTAACCAACTCCCATAGAAAAGGTTATTCACATAATACACCTATTCATAGAAATAGATCGGAGAAGTATAGAGAAGTTATTTCAAAGCTGTTTTCTAGTATTAGAGGAAAACGTCCGAAGGCTAAGGGTAAAGGAATGTCGATGAAATCGGTGTATGATACAAATATTATATACTATAATAATGTGAATAAGCTGGTTGACAGAATGCGATTAATATATGAATCTATACAGGCTGGGCATAACGGATTGGATAACGAAATGATTGCTTTAACGGAAGAGTTAAAAGGTCGGGGATACATAGCTTAAGTATTCAGTCTAAAGATGAGTGTTGATAAGTTCGGTCGTCATGAGAGCTCTTTGGTTCGAGAGGTTTTGAGAGGTCCACCTGGAGAAGGTTTTCAGTTGACTCGAGACGGAAACTATGATCTAAGAAGGAAACGTTTGTGCAATATTGCAGATCCTATTAACAAAGATGAAGCAGTAAACCTTGGAACAATTCGTACATTTACATTAAATTGCGAGACAAATGACACCATGTTTGATGCTAAATATAAAAGAATTATACATGTGGCAATTGCAGAAAAAGATACAGATGCTGTGAATAGGCGATTTGTTTTGGAAGAAATAAAGCAATTAAAACAAGATATTTACCAAAAAATCGACAAATTACAGTCTATGGTGATTCTTTTCACCTCTTCGAAGAAGGAAAGTCGGGGAACACCTTCAAACAGTGTAAACGCAATATATGATACAAACAGTGATGCAGAAGAGTCATTATCACTGCCAGACGTTAGAGTAATCTAATGAAGTAAGGTGTTAAAACAAAAATAAATTATCATACATGGAAGGAAGACGTTCAGTAGTGAACTATCACTCATGAAAAGAGGACGAGGACTCACTAGTAGCGCAGTGTCTCTTTTTAAAAAAGCATTTTCCACTTTACCTACAGGTGCATTAATAAACACAGCTGTTGACGCACTTCCAATTGAGCTACATTTGCCTGGAGGTTATCAATATTGTGGTCCAGGTACGAAATTGCGAAAGCGTTTGGTACGAGGAGATCCTGGAATAAACAAATTGGACGAAGCTTGCAGAGCACACGATATTGCATATTCAAATTACTCAGATTCGGAAAGAAGATCAATTGCAGATAGAGCTCTTGCTGAAAAAGCTTGGCAGAGAGTAAAATCAAGTGACGCAAGTGTTGGTGAACGAGCAGCTGCATTAGCAGTAACTGCAGCCATGAAAGCCAAAACAGCAGTTGGAGGAGGATCAAGGAGAAGAAAAACAAACACACGTCGCAGAAGAAATATTTCCGGTGGGGGCACTAGTAAAAGAAGAAATACTAATAAGAGAGTTAATCGTAAGCGAAAAAAGTGTTCAAAATGTTCAAAAAAAAAGGTAAACGGAAGAGGATTATACCTAAGACCATACCGTGCATATTAAATAAAAACAAATTAATTTTGCCGAATAAACCATTGAACAAGGAGGAACTTGAACGGTATGCATCATGTTTAAAAATCCCTTTTTTCAGAGGGGTGTTCATGCGAAACGGATTGCCAAGAAAAATCTGGAAAAATGAAGCCGCAATTGTAAACCTTGATTATGCTAATGGTGCTGGGACACATTGGGTTTGTTATAAGAAAATATTTGATTCTGTTTTTTATTTCGACAGTTTTGGGAATCTTCCACCTCCTAAAGAGTTACAAGTGTATTTCGGTGCAGTACCTAACGTAGTTTTCAATTATGATAGAAAACAAAGAGAAGACACGTCAGTATGTGGACATTTATGTTTGGAATTTCTAGCCACAAGTGTCAGTCAACTGTAAGATGTCGTCTTGTACTGTAACAGTTAGTGGTTCAACATCAACTTTACGAAGTACATTATTTCCACCATTACACCTGAGAGATGATAGACAGTGAGAAATTGCACTTTTGGATTTTACTACTTACAACTCAATCCCAAACATAATAGAAGGTGTTAATAATAAATTTCACTACGTGAGAAAGAAAAATACTGAAGGTCTGGCTGATGTACGTGAATTTGTTGAGATTAAAACTGGTGCTTATGAAATAGCACCACCATAAACAGAGAACTTCAAAATAAGTTAGGAAAGGATGTAATTGAACTAAGGGCGAATAATAACAATTTAAGAAGTGAAATAAAATGCAAGTTTTATATGGATTTCACTCTACCAGCATCGATTGGTCCTTTACTTGGTTTCCCATTATACAAGTCGGTTCTTGAACCAAATATCTACCATACAAGTCCAAAAACTGTGAACATAATTAAAGTTAATACTATAAATATCACGTGTAACATAGTTCAAGGGGCTTATAAAGATGGATCGAACCAACATATTTTACATTCGTTTTATCCAACCGTTCCACCTGGATTTAAGATAATTGAAAAACCTCATAATCTGATATATCTTCCATTAAACTCCACTCATATTTCAGACATCGTATTGAACGTACTAGATCAAGACGGTGACATCGTGGATTTCAGAGGAGAAATTATTACTGTACGTTTACACATTAGACAGGCACCGTAAAAGAACGATGGGACTTGAATTTACATATAACACTAAACAAACATCAGACAATTCTAGTATATCTCCTAACGTAGAGAGGTTAACTAGAGAGAACATTAAATTGTTAGAAGGACTTGGTTTCAGAGTCAATGATAATGGACATACTGGATATAAAACATGGACCGATTTTCGACGAAACGTTGTGGGAGAAGGAGCTTCACACTCACAACCCTTACGCTTCATCGAAATTAGGAAATAATGATGAGATCCGAATTCCAATACAACATCAAGATGCATATACTTTACCGTCTGAAAGCTATATTTATATTGAAGGAAGGGTTTTGGAAAAAGATGAAAATACAACATCAAAAGTACCTTTCATAAATAATCCAATGGCCTTTTTGTTTGAACAAATCCGGTACGAAATATCTGGCATTGTAGTAGATTCGACTAAAAAAGTCGGTATAAGCAGTACGCTTAAAGGGTTGGTTTCTTTATCACCTAATGAAACGAACGCTTTAAAAACAGCCGGATGGATATTACCAACTACGACCAAAATAGTACCTAATTCAAGTGGTTATTTCGACTTTTGCGTTCCGTTGCGGCTCTTACTAGGATTCGCTGAAGACTACAGAAGAATAATAATTAATGTCAAACAAGAATTGGTTTTACTGCGATCATCCTCTGATGTGGATATTATACAAGCTGATAGCGGAACAACTCCCACAACACTTGAATGGAAATTGAAGTTAGATAAAATAGTTTGGAGAGTACCTAATCAAATCAAATCAAATCAAAAAACTCTTTATTCAACCAGTACAATTAGTACAAAGAATGGTGTCAAAGGTACAAAACAAATTTATCTTAATTACTCAGTAATGTTAAAATAATAATAACACCTTCAAAATAACATTTATCTCCCAGCCTCAAAACCCTTTCAATTTCGGAATTCCTGAATAATCAGAATTCATCAAGGGAGTATAAAACTTTAGCAGTGACCAATTGTTTCACTTTGTTTCGAAAAATTTCAAACTTATTTATGTTTTTTATTTGTTGAGGTAGTGAATTAAAGAATTTTATTCCATTGAAGGTTGGAGTTTTTGTGAAAAGTTTTGTCCTGTATGCCATTGTCAATAAATCATTTTTGTTCCTTGTATTATAATTATGGATTTGACTATGTTTAAAAAATGTTTCCAAGTTTTTCTTTATATGTGAAACTGTTTCAAGTATATATAAACCATAAACTGTAATTATTCCCAGAGTAGCAAAATGCTCTCTGCAAGAAGTCTCCGGACTTAAATTTAACATAATACGAACTGCTGATTTCTGTAGTTTCAAGATTTTATCTAAGTTATTTTTTGTGGTTGAACCATAAATGGCAATTCCATAAGCTAAATGAGAATGGATGTTTGAATAGTAAATCATTTTCATTGCATCCATGTCTAAAAAATGTTGCAATTTTCTCAGAGAAAAAATGCCAGAAGAAATTTTGTTACAAACTTTATTAACATGTAAATTCCAATTTAAATGGTTATCTAGATGCAATCCTAAAAACTTGGTTTCACTTGATATTTCAAGTTCCTCATCCATAATATTAATACTATTAAACTTTGGACGATTCTGTGGGTTATAAAACTCCATAATTACTGTTTTAGAACAATTAAGCAAAAGATTACTCTCAGCCAAACAATTTTTGATATTTTGGCGGTACCTCATGTACGGTTGGCCGATGAACGACAAGTAAGTCTATTACGGATTCTGGACTCTGATAGGGATATTGTGGTTCCTTTTAGAAGCTGGGAAATGCATGAATGGCCTGTCTTGCCTAAAACTCAACGTCAATCGTGGGCTGTGAAGACTTCGAGTAATTTAGAAAAGCCTAGATATGTTATTTTTGCTCTGCAAACAAATAAAAGATCTAATATTACTGCTAATGCCAGTAGCTTTGATCATTGTAAACTTTCAAATATTAAGTTGTTTTTAAACTCACAATTCTTTCCCTATGACAGTCTTAATGTAATGTTTTCTAAGGACAGATATGGTATTTTATACAATATGTATGCTAGGTTTCAATCGTCATACTATGGAAGGGCGAACTCGCCTCTCCTCAACCCTGAAACATTCAAGAGTCTCGCACCAATTGCAGTCATAGACTGTTCAAAACAAAACGAATCAATTAAATCATCAACAGTCAGTAGATATTCGCATCGAGTTTGAGTTGGAAGAGAATATTCCAGACCAAACAACAGCGTATTGTTTGATAATACATGATACAATCGTAACGTACACCCCTCTAACAGGCGTGGTTAGAAGAATAATATAGATGTTTTTACCACATTATTCAGCACCTACATATATTTACCCCCGCCACAAGTTTATAAAAGGGAGATTCTTCTGCGAGAGGACATCAGTATACCACCTGCAGACAGCAAGACAACATTGATAGTTAAAATGGACAGTATGCCATCTAATTTTCTTGAAGATGTAACGCTCGAGTCTGCATCAACAGAGGTGACAGCTGCATCTAAAACGTCGAATCAAGACTTACCTGAAAACACAAAACCTAGTGAGGACTCTGCAAAAACAACGGAAACTACTTCTTTTCCAATTGACAAAGACACAATTCCACCTGGTAATCCTAGTGAGGACTCTGTAAAAACAACGGAAACCACTTCTTTTCCAATTGTCAAAGACACAATTCCACCTTATAATAATAATAATGATGATGTTAAAACTAATACAACACCAGCTGAAAATGTAGAAGAGTCTGCAGAAAAGGACACAACAACTACTGAGGAGATTAAGGCTGGACTCTCAGGATTTCTAACTTTCGAAGGAAATGATCAGAGGAAAAGGAAAAGATGTGAAAATGAATATGATGAACAAAATATGGATGTGATATTTGATGTATTTTTACGCGCAATGTATCCATTGAATTTAAACATGGATAAAAGTTACTGTTGGTGTTTTCAAATCTTTGAACTTTAATCCTGCTGTGCTAATTAACCATTGCGGGAAAGCCTCATTGCTGCTTACGATAGACATGTGGGATAAATTTACTAAACACGTATCTATCATTGAAGCCTACTTATACAACAACTTGACAGGACGAAAAACTGCAATTGGATTTAATGAATCCGATTTAGAAATCGACAACATCAGACTTCGAGGTACTCAATTTGTGAGATTTAGAGATCTTTCTAAACACAATAAGAAAATCCTTTTAACTTTGGAAGAATTTCAAGTCCTGTCGAATCTAACACCAGTAATAATCAGATACATTCAGCAACTCGTCACATATGCTCCACTTATTTTTGATTACCTCAACAGTTCGGTGAACACACATCCAGTTTTACCACTGATCTATGGCCCGATAGATCATTCTATATACAACAGATTGCCTCAAGAGGTGTCGTTCTACAGAAGGACCGGATTCTTTTTTAATAAACTTCGAAGTGAAGGAACCAAAATTAAAGTTTCTCCAACAAAGGAATTGCCGGAGAATATTTCAAATAAACAAAAAGTGTAAAATTATTTCAATGATTGCGTCAAGCAAGTGCTCATGTTGGGAGCACTAAAACTTTTTAAAAAAAGATTTACGTGACCTTGAAACAGTTCAGGTTTGCACATGTTATTCTTCTTTTCGCTGACTATATACATATGAAAATACTCACACTGTGTGAGTGCAGTTGATTCCAAGCTTCCAAACAGTACCTATCCTACTCAGTCTTGTTTATTACATGCTTAAGTAAACTTCATAAAATGGAAAGATACTGTTGTGAAAACAAGTGTTTTGTGCGACCGAAACTAGAGGTAGACGGATTAGCCTGTGAAATATGTGAAAGTTATGGTATTTGTAAATGTCGATGTAAAACATATAAACTTCCAACTCCAACACGAGAAACGTTCACATTGTACAAATCCCAACACTGTTATACATGTTGTCCTAAAATGTGTGTGAAATTTGGACTGTATAGCGATATAATAAAATATTGTAACAAATGTCGCAAAGGTCTTTGTGAATGTCTACTACAATATTGTGCAAACAGGAAGAGTTGGGATGTGGATATAGAAGTAGAGTCAAAAGTAATAACAAGACGGAATAGCATGTAGAATATGTGAATGCTATGGTTACTGCAATAGAGTGTTAATTTTTAGGAAATGAAGGTTTGCATTAGTATAAATAGCTGTCACACCACCCACCCCATCTCAGAACAACTCCAGCTCTTGCCCAGTGAAAACCAACTTCATGCGCTCTCGTAGATCAACACAAAATGGAGGAGTATAACCTGTGGAAACAAGCGTTACTCAAAGAATATCAGGATACGAATGATTTAAAAAAAATTGTAAGCCAACTACCAAAAAGTATAGCTGAAGAAATTATGAATGAACATTATAAAAATTGTGCGACGGCTTTAATATGTTTCTATGAAAAAGATAGTCTTAGGATTTGTCGAAAGTGTTACGAGGATAACAAAAATGAATTTGCGGACTACGAACAAAAAGTTCTACATGAATCTTTTCAAGTCAACACGTCAACGCTACAATTGAAATATCAATGTATGAAATGTAACGGTACATGTGTAGAAGAGAGATACACTAAATGCGAATGAATGTTAGCAAACTCTGATTGTTTATACGGTAGATTGCATCAACAAAGTGCTCATGCTGGGAGCACTTAAACATTTTTTAAAACTAATTTACGTGACCTTGAAACAATTCAGGTTTCCACATGTTATTCTTATTTTCACCGTATATATATATATATGACAATATTGGGGCTATATGAGTGCAGTTGATTGCAAGCTTCCCATCAGTTAACAGTTGCAAAAATAAATACATACTGCTGCAGTGAGAAATGTTTCATAGAACCAAAATTACATTGATACGGAATGGACAAACCAATTTGTTTTAATTATAATATTAGAATGTCCAAAAAGTGCGTAGTAGAATTTCAAGCTTTCAGGAACAACCAAGACAAATATATCATAAAAGAACTAGCTTTTTTTGACATATCTACTAATGTCATTAACTATTTTCTTTTTAAGCCGCCTTTTCCTTTTAAGAAGTTAAATAGCAAAAGCTCTAGAACCAATAAATGGTTAATGAAGTATCTTCATCACATCACCTGGGACGAAGGATTTACACAATACAAAGAGCTGGATAACATAATGTACCATTATTGTCAACAGTATGACGAAATCTACACTACTGGGGATGAAAAATCAAAGTGGATCAGAATGTACAGTACTTCAAATGTGACGGATATTGTGTTGGATAAGGAATTTGCAACGGAATTAAATGGTCTTTGCATCGGAGTAAAAAGCCCTCAGCATAAAACTGCAAATTGTGCATTGTCACGAGCATACAGAGTAGGCCGATTTATATCCGGTGGAGGGGGAAATCCACATATACCCAAGCACGTACCTCCGTAATATCAGTTGGACACAAGATCTCTTACAGAATACAACACCTAGCAAAAGAATCATATCAGCTTCTCCACAATGGCATCACCTTCTCCACTACAATCTCTTGCAGAAAAATTCAACCAACATTCAAAATCCGATCTCCTAGCAACAAAAAGATGTAGCGAACTTCAAGAGAAAAAACATTATGCTGTGCATTCGATGAAAAAGTTGGATACATCAGTTGGTGAAGCAGTTATAGCTGTTCTTGGAGATTCACCCTACAAAGAAGAAGATAAACCTAAATTCCAAGTTTACCTCCCGAAAAGATTTGTTAATGTTCTTATGAACGAAGATTTGGATTCTGTCAAGCCCGGCGTATTGTATTTAGTTTCCTATGGACCTTCTGGAAACAACTCTACAGAAATAACAATCCATGTTAACAATACTTTGTAAAATAGTTTTGTACATAGCGTAAAATTCCATTGTAATCTCTGATTATTTTACCTTTTTAATTATGTATTATTTTTACTTAGGTATTATGTAATTATATTTTTAAAAAACTCATCACTGTGACCTTGACATAGTTTTGAAAGTGTCGGACTTACCCCCACCATTTTATTCTGACATAAATAGAACCCGTACTAGTGATCAGCTATCATTTCTCCATCAGCTCTCGTACCGTCAAGAACGAACTTAACCCATCAACATAATGAAGTTTCATCTGGTGATGCAAGACGAAGTGGATTTGGGAATACTTCACGAAACACTCCTGCATTTGATGACGGAACATCCTCCGATGGTAATGAAGATTACTGTTGAATTCGACAGCACAACCTTCTGCGATTCGGAGACGACTGAATCACCCACTGAATGGTCTCCGAATGCCACATCCGAAAATACAGAAGAAACCAAACCACACGAACCTCCAAAGTACGAAGAAGAAAGCCAACCACAAGAACCTCCAAAGTACAAAGAAGGAAATAATGTTTAATACAATATACCTAGTTTGCTGTAAAGATAAGTTATGTAAACCTTGATTAAATCTTTGTAATTTTTGACAAATAAATTATCAAATCTTTTTTTAAAAACCACTTTCGATGACCTTGAACTTGTTTCTACATGTCCGTAACCACCCACCCACTTGGGAGTAACAATGACTCTAGGTTTTTTTCTATAAAATGGTTACATTTAATTGGATAATTTTTAGCCAATTACTTGTCAGTGTTTCGTGATGACTAAGCATAAACAAGTAATAAAATCATGTCTGTCTGATCCTCACTACCATCCTCTCGTCTGACACCGATCCGCCAACATGTCTGCATCTACTCTGTGGTCCAAAGAAATCGGCGACGAAGAGTTGGTGGAGATCACCCTGATTGCGGAGCATGGGGAGAGAATGAGAGCAATTTCAACTATGTCTGAGGACGAACTACAAGAAAATCACTTCAATGAGATAAAGGCGATCATGTCATACATTGCCCAACCGACGATGCTTCCAGAGCAGTGGCCGGCGATATCTCGGCGGATGGAATATCTCGCTGCGCTGAAGGCTGAGATCAACAGAAGAGGTCTATCAACTGAGATTTATGCAATATTTGTGTAAATTACAGATTTTAAGGACATGTGACAAACGGCCTTTTTCAAGGCCACCAGATGTTTCATTCGTTTGACACTCAGCAACCGCCAAATTCATTTTCAAATCACTCCCACGACTTCTATCAGTTTCGGAACAAATATTAATCCATCCGTTTTCACTTTACTCCACATCCAATAACGTATGTCGTTCGTCACACCAAAAGATTTTAAATACATGTAACAAACGGCCTTTTTACAGGCCACCAGTTTGTTCAATCGTTTGACACTCAGCAACCACCAAATTCATTTTCAAACCTCTCTCTTGACTTTAAACAGTTTCTTAACGAATATAAATCCACCCGTTTTCACATTACCTCACATCCAATGACGTATGTGTATCGTCACACCAATACGTCATCGCCGTGACGTCATCGCCGTGACGTCATCGCCGTGACGTCATCACACCCTCTCGTCACACATACGTCATCACCACGTCACTTCTGATTAAAAAACAATTATTTTTCAGCTGTCCCAGCCTCCCCATATTGCCTCTACTTTTGATCTATTTGATTTGGATTGACCTGCTCAAAATGGAACTTTTTGTGTGACAATTTATTTTCAGGTAATTTTTGTGAGATATTTTGAATTTGATTTTGTTTTGAAATATTCGGAAATAGACGATTTAATTTGTTAAAAATCAGTCTACACGTGCTTCTCAGTTCCTATTCCTAATCTTTATCAAAGCTATTTGAATTATTTCTTTTTTCTATTGCTGCCCCTGAGTCAACGCCTGAAGATGGAGGCCTGGAACGCCCCGAAACGTCGGCAGAATATAAACTTTGTTTCGACAACACGGTCGAAGAAATAATACATCTTGTGATATTGACCACGGAAGCCTACACTCTTCTAATAGAATTTATTTTTTATACCAAGATTAATTCATAATGTAAGAACTAAAAATTGTCATGGCCCCTAATGTTGGACAATGTTTCTTGGCTTATTAAATCTATTTAAATTTCAGTACTATTCTTATGATTTTGTTGTCAGTTTAGGTGCTGCCATACACAATAAAACCAGAAGAGATATGAGAGTGTATAAATGCAAAATTTACCAATCTCATTGTTTTAATATGACAAACCCGTGATGTTTTTCTTAATATAGAGAGACCTGTGAATATTTGTTTACGAACTTTATTTCCTGAGAATTACAATTAAAATGTTTGTTAACTCTTTAACGTCTGTACTATTGTCCGTGTATAAAGATTATTGTTTACTGTCAAGAGATATTCCTATAGTTTTACTATTTTTACTGGTGTTCAGCGCAATCACGTAATTTTAATTTTTAAACACTTACAATTAGGGGTGTGCGAGTAGTGATTTTTTTAATCGAGTCGATTCGAGTCGTGTAGTGCCAATTATTTTTGAGTTTCGAGAATTTTCGAGCGAGTATTTGCCATCAGTTGGTAGTTTAAAATAGTGCAATAGAATTTGGTTACATCCCTAGATTTGATAATCTAAACATGGCTTCTAACTAATACATGAGTAGCAATACAAAGTTTTGGCCAGTACAATCAAACTGGTTTACGTATTGACAAGCAAAACACGGTTTGGTATTAGTTTCCGTCCGATGAAACAGGGCCCGGTTGTCATTTGGCCAATTTCACCTGGTCCAGACATCGCTTATAGTCAATATTAAACGACGAAATCGTTAGTCACGGCCGAAATTACGCGGTCCGATCATCATTTTCGGCCGATTTTACGTGATGCGATCGCCTTTTGCGGCCGTTAATACGCATTTTGGCCGGTACTAATCGTTCGCGGTCGTCATTTTCGGCCGATTTTACGTGACACGACTGCCTTTTGCGGCCGTTACTACGCATTTTGGCCAGTACTAATCGTTCGCGGTCGTCATTTTCGGCCGATTTTACGTGATGCGATCACCTTTTGCGGCCGTTACTACGCGTTTTGGCCGGTCGCAATCGTTAGGGATCGTCCGGAAATCGGCGGGAAATACTCGCTCGAACTTTCGAGTAGTTTTAACCCTAGGAGTGGCCCAATGCTAAAGTGTGGAATGGCAGGCTAAATTTGTCGATTTTGCAGACATTTTTTTGAAAATTCGTATAAATTCAACCGTAGAAGTAAACCTAGCCAACCTTATATTCATTTTGATCAGGAAGAACAGGGAAATTTATAAATACTAAAATGATAAAGATCTAGAAGGGTAATTGTTTCGGTAAAGTGAAAAGAAGAAAGACAATTAGAATTTTATTTTTGAAATTTCAAAAGTAGCCTCGGTGAAATTTTTCTACTGATTTTTTATGGAAAATTCATTATATACATTTTGTAAACAATCTAATTCCCTACTTAGAAATATATAACATGGTATGGAAATAATTTGTTTTGTAAGTTTTAGGGGTGTAATATAATAATAAACGGAAACCCGAAATATATGTAAACTGTACGGTGTTAGGTTGTGTTGTAAATAAGTCGTGTAATATATGTATATACTAATAATGATATATACATATTTGTAAAGCTAATGAAGTAAGGAATCCAAAAAAGTCATAAAGTTGATGGTAAAAAATTGTTATCACTTATAAATAAATGTAAATAAAATAATGTTTTGCTATTTTTGTGTATTTGGAAAAAAATATTTCACAGTATTTAGTATATAACTTTTTTTGTCTAATATTTTGCCCCCAAAGCAATATAATCATGTTGTAGTACATTCAATTCCCTACATAGAAATATATAACATGTTATACATAGAATACATAGGAGTATACATATAAATATAACTCACCACTACCAGATAAATAATCCAATTAGCCTAGGCCTACGACGCAACATCAGAAAAGTCGATCATCTCAATAGCACTGCCTATATTACCCTCTAAATCGTCATCAACGTCACTAATACTTTATTCAAGAGCACCCCGAATGTCACTACAATCCATTTTTGCGTAAATTCGGCTAAATAAATAACTAAAACAATCTTACACAACTGACAGCGGTCAAACAAAGCGCGCCATTTTGGACTGGGACTTCGACATTGCATATTTCAAATGTCATGTCATATTGTCAACAAAAACACAACACATCGAGACAGATAGAAGAAGAAAGCCTGAAATCTGCTGTTTACAGTGATACCAAATACAATACAGTTTGGAGCGAGCCAAACAAACTGACTGAGACTTGGTAAACAGCAAACAGCTGCGCAGTTGCCGATTAGGCAAAAATGTGGCGTAATGAAACTATTATTCCTTGGTGATGATTTTCAGAATAAAACAGTGCTGCCAACGGCAAAACTAAATTACTCTACATTTCTTCCTCTTCAAAATAACATATTATTTGACTAGTAACTATAACTTACACTAGATATAAATCCGATTTTCCTGATGGCCCTTTTTCGGCCATCTGCCATTGTACAACAAAACAGAAAACACCTGTTTTAAAAAAATCATATGATCTGTCTAATCAATATTTCGTTCAAAACATCAATACCAAAATATGGCGCATCTCTTTAGCAGTGCATTGGTACCAACCGCAACTTCCCACGACAAAAATTACCCGAGCTAGGTAATTTCAAAAAAGTAGTGTTTTTACATTTTCTTAGCATCGGCTGCTAGAATCGCATCGCGCCAAAAATTCATTTGATTTCTAATCGTCGTCACATTGTTGTATAGCTGCTACAGGGTTTGTTTATGTAATAAAATGAAAGTTCAGAATATTATCTTTCGAATGATATATATATATATTGTTCGCTTTTGAGATGATTATTACTGGTTGTTTTACGTTACAAAATTTTCGGTCCCGAATGGCCGATTCTCGGCCTCTGCCACAGTAGGCTGCAGAAAATAGGGCCGAATCTCGGCCATTGGCCACTCCTAGGGTTAAAAACTTCGAGTCGAGTTCGAGTATTAAAATACTCGGCCGAAAACTCGAAGTTTCGAGTACTCGCACACCCCTACTTACAATATAATTTACAGTTGAACAAATAAATTGAATGCCATAAATAAAACCATTAAATTCACAAACTTAGGTCTCAAAGAGATAATTTTGTTGTTACAGTAACCACAGTTTTTATGGAAACCGAGAGCCCCAACTGCTAATGAAAAAACAAACGGAGGACAATCTGAATGCCTCATTAGCGAGTGTACTTTGTTGTCGTCTCCATGAAGGTTTCATGATCAAGGTGAGACTACCTTTTATGGGTTTTATGGAACATGTTTTAATTTAATTCCTACAAGAACTCAAGATATTTTATTCACTATACTAAGTGGACATATTTGAAAAACATCTTTGAAAAACAAGAAAACTCCATACAGTAGTTACCACGTAGGCCTACTTAGTTAAGTGGCTCCAGTCACAAAACATTTCACACTTCTGCCTGATTCTCTGATAAGGCCAATGTTACAGTAACTCTCAGATCTCTTCCTCCTTCATGGATTATCCAAAATCATTGATTTAGAGCATTTTAAAGAGCAAACAAATTTAGCGATTTCAGTGAGCAGAGTTGAATTTGTAAATTACAAATAACTGCTAACCCATAAACAAATTACGAAGACAAAATATTTTTGAATTTTTACTGAGCAATTATTAGTTGTGTTAAGAGCATTGTTGTTATGTTATACGTTCTCTCTTAGTCTTGAATGATTTTAAAAATTGTATTCATTAGGTCTAACTTACCTGTAAAATTTTAAAAGTCAGGGAATTTTGCCAGGAGGTTTTTGTAGTCACCTTTGAATGCCACCCTAGTATCTACCTCTCCAGTAGAGATTAACACAGACAATAATATGGTTGGTTGGATATAGGGTTACCAAAGACATGTACTTAACTTGAGTAAAAACAATGGATTAATGAACTTTCAAATTCTTAAAAATATGTCCATAGATGCAATTTGGGTTTTTAAAGAAATATATGCAAGTTTTAAGACAAGTAAAAAGAGTGTTCTGATCTTTGTGTATTAGAGAATGTTGAATTTCTTAAGTTTTGTTTTCCAGAACATAACTGTGAAGGAAAGTCAGTTGGAAGTGTGTTTGATGTTACCTTGGGCTAATCACATCTACATAGAGTACATTGTCTTGTGTGAGTGGCCTGTACCTCCCCACAGCTCCGTGCGATTTTACATTTCTATCAAAGGTAATTGATGTCATAAAGTAACCTAAAATAACCTAAATATTTTATCAGTGTATGCAGTAAATTACACAATAAAGAAATAAATTTATCCGGGTTACTGTATTCTCATTGGTAGAGTAAGAGGCATGTTAGTTAGTAAAAACAGAAATAAACAAATTATTATTTTTTGCGATCTTAAGGTTAACATTCAGCTGTGAAAACATTTTGATTTACCATATGTTTTGTTACTCGATCGTGTTTTCAATGACCAAGTTGGTGTCACAGTTACACATACAGTGTACATAGCAACTCACATTAAAACTGTAGCAATTTGTATTGCATGCGAATGCATCTTTATATATTAGGATATATAAATATCTCTGGCAGCAGTTCCAAAATTAATCCATATGTGTTACATATGTTTCGGCTTTACGCTATTTTCAAACACCAGGACAGGAAACAAAAATCTGTTTGCATTGCTTCGTTAAAGTTGAAAATCCACACTTAACACATAGGTCACATAAAACACAGACACACAGACAGTACAACATGAAAAACTACTAACATTAATTTTGATAGGCCTATCACGGTTAAGCGACATAGCCGCAGTCACGAGCAGAAACAGTCTGGACAGTTGTACTGTCTGTGTGTTTTATGTGAACTATGTGTTTAGTGCGGATTTTCAACTTAACGAAGCAATGCAAGCTGATTTTTGTTCCCTGTCCTGGTGTTTGAAAATGGCGTAAAGCCAAAACATATGTAACACATTTGGACTCATTTTGGAACTACTGAGGAAGGTATATGTCCTAATATGTCTAATTACAGTTTTGGGGCTAAAGACTTGAATTTTAAGCATTTTTATAAATTATTGGTCCGCATAACTAATTTAAAACAAACTACCGATACAAATTTGAAATAAAACTTCTACAAATTCATAACAAAACTGGTCAATTATCTCAAGGGGCATATGTACACATTAGATGTGAAGTGGTCTGTTTAACATCTGATAAGTGATATTTACTCCATGTATTTGTTAGTGATAGAAATATTTTGTTGTAACCGTGTTACATCACCCACTATTAAGGTGTTTGCTCGCATCGGGTGAGCTTAATATCGCAGTGAGTGCTTTATTGATTCCAGCTCCATATGAGTTCCTCCACGACATAACATGCCTGATCAAGAAGCAGTTCCAGTCGCCGTATCGCCAGGCTGTAGTGACCAGGTTCTGGACCACCATCAAGACTCTGGCGCAGTCAGACCTTCTGTTGGCCCACCTCGACTCATTCTCCTCCACCCCCCTCTCTTTCGCCCTTCCCGAGACTATCCGCAGCGGAATGCCTCTCTTCTACCTCCCTTCCAACAGCGGGCCGCATACACTCTCCTCTAGGTGAGAGAAATCTATACTTATGTAATAGGTGAGCACATTTTTTGTGACAATCACTCCTCTTAAACTACTGAACCGATTTTCATGTTTTTAGTGTCATTGGAAAGAACCTAACGTGAAGTTGTGCAGGAAACTTTTTTTATAGAGAAATAATTTGTGAGTGAGGCCCTAGGGCCCCTAAAGTTCAGTTTTTTCCCATAAGCTTAACATTGGGAAATAACTATAAGTTTTAAGCAATCAGCTGGATAGAGTAAACACAGTTAATCAGCAGGCCATGTTGGCTTTGGAACGGTAACACAATATTTATACGGGAATGTCAGTATAATATTACGTTGTGATCGCGAGCGAAGCCGCGACAGGCTACTAGTTAAATCAAATACTAGCTGACCCCCTTCTCCGCATGGGGATTTAGCAGGCATAGAGCCAGACGTTTTAAAAGTTTATTTACTTTATAATCAGCTGACTAACTAAATAAAATATGACTCCTTAAGATTAACATTGAAACTTTGAAAGCCTGCGGGGCGAAGGTCTGAAGGTGTAGGTTTTTCAAACCCGCATAAGGCACATCTAGAGAGTTTGAGCTTTTCTTTGATACCAAACATGTATAAAAAATAATAGTTTTAGGGTTATAAAATAGCCGAATAAAAACAAGAAATTCTTTTAATAATATAGATTCTAAATTTAAATATATTATCAAATTTTTATATTTTGGAAAAATAATGTCCAATAAATTGTGTCAAATCATACTGCTGATAAAGCTAGACGAGTTAAATGTAATATGTAGAATTTGAAAGCCAAAATGGAAAAAACATCAATAAGTTAGGAACCGTTCACAAATTACTTTATACAAGAACGGGGGAGGAATTTAAATTGACAATGGGATGGGAGAGGTTAACATTATTATATCATGATTTTTCCTATTATTTTTAACTGTATTCTTCTTACATCTGTCACCAGTAATAGTTTTTTAAATCTATGAATTAGAAAATAAATTATGCCGTGACTTATGAAGGTGTTAAAAAAGATATATATATATATATTTTTGTGTTATTTAAAAAAAGTTTTCTAATTCATCTAAAGATGACATGATCTTTTTAAAGGGGGTTTGCCGAGTGGTAGTATTGGGATGGGGGGAGGATCTTAAAGTCAGCTAAAACTAATGGTGACATTAATAGACGAAGGGGCTAATGTTTTACAATTATTTTCCAGTATTTGCAAGAGCTTTTATTAAATTATTGTCTATTAGCTTTTGGTAAATTTTCTAAGCATCTAATACAATCTAATCTATTTGTGAACGGCCTTTCAGGTAGCTAGCTACCACCCACTCTTTTGCCAGGCCCTTGATTCCTAAGGCTGAGAGTTTTTTTAAGACGAGATCGTGGCCAAGGCAGTCAAGTGGCTTACTATAATTCAGCAACACTGCTGATACATGCACTTGTGCTTCTAGGTGAATGATGGCGTCTTCAATTAGACTCGTAAGAGCTGTTGTGGTGGATCTGCCTTTAAGGAATCCATGCTGGTTTTTTGCTATAAGGTCATGACTTTCTAGGTGTTTTAACATTCTTGACAGTGAACTTTTTCTGTTTTTTTCCTAATGTTGACAAGAGCCGGGATGTTGTTTTTGTGATTTTGGTATCAGGCGGTAGTTCTCCAGTTTGGTGCAGAGGCTTTTTTTGTGTTTTGGGTAGATTTTTGCTATTTTTAGAGCAGAGGGGAACTGACCTAGATGGAATGATTTGTTGATAATGCTAACCAATGGAATCGCAAGCTGTTCAGCACAGTGTTTAACAGCTTTAGATGGAATTTTGTCCACTCCACATGACAATTTGGACTTTAGCGTGGCTTTCACTGACAAGATTTCATCTTTGGTCATTGGTGTTAAAATTAATGGTGGACAATTACTATGTGGTTGGAGCATTGGGCGTGTTATAATTTTGTTTTTGAACTGGTTCCTGTTTTTTTCCAGAGTGGAATCTGCTATTTCTGCAAAAAAATGGTTCAGGTATTCTACAATATTAGCAGGGTTGTCTACTATGTTCCCTTCTATTTCCATTTTCAGATTTTTTTCATTCTTCTGCTTAGACTGTTTTTCTGCATGAATTACTTCCCAGATTCATGCTTTTGACCTGTTCTGAGCATTGTTGATATGTTCTGCTGCAGTACGCTTCAGGTTCTGAGCTTTAAGTCATAGGTTTTCTTTTTCTCAGCCATTGATGTTCTGTCAGTCTCATCTCCAGTAAGCTCACACCTACGTAAGACCGTAAGGAAATCTTCTTTTAACACTTTAGTCTCCTCATCATAGTGGACCATGTAGTAATGTTGACAAGAGTGATATTGGGTGGTATTATTTATTGGGTGGTAGTTCTCCAGTTTGGTGCAGGGGCCTTTTTTGTGTTTTGGGAAGATTTTTGATATTAAAAAAAAATCATAAGTTTTGCTGGGGCAAAACTTACCCCTTGATTAATTTTTTTCCATACTGGTTTTTGCCATTTCGTAACCAATACAAGGCAGAATCAACTTCGTGGGATATTTTCATTTAAATGTTTTCATCAGTTATCTACTGCTGTTACAAGGTTCAATCATATAAGAAAATGAAAATGTTGAATGTGATCTTTCGATTGATATCACTATTACCCAACTTTAGTTTGTTTTCAATGCTTTACAGCCGTTTGATAAAAATATGACATGGTACAATGATTGTCATTGTATAGACACCTTTGAATCAAATTGAAACGACAGTTATCATTGTATGGGAGCTTAGAGGGTTAATCCTGCTCTTCAGACGGAGAATCAGATTTTCGCAATACAAAACTTCCCATGTCTTTCTATAATCAGAATTAAATTTAAGATAGGGATAGTAGTCAGCAAGCATACTAGCGGGGACTCATAAAGGAACAATTTTCAGAGGGATCAAGTTTCTTTTAACTCCCTTTGAAGAGGTTACCTTTAAGGGGTGGTGGAAAACTACCCCCAGAAAAGTTCCTCCATGAAAAAACTCCTACGTCATTTTGACATCAGAGGTTTAGGGGAAGTTTTTCGGCCGCAAACTAAAAGGACAGACACATTATTATCTATTTCGTAGTAGTAGTAGTTCAGTTAAGTGGTAGTAATTTAATTCAAACCTCAGTAAGTCCAGCACTGGAAAACTATCCTCATAAATCAACCTCCGGAATCTAACCCCAGAAAACTACCCACAAAGTGCTCATCACAACAACGCTGGGCGCAGAGCTGTCAGCCCGGAAGTAATGTGGTCTATTCACCCGCTTCCTCAAAACCGGCCCAAAATTATCGCCGCTTGGCTATATGCATGACACTACTTTCACAGGACTATTTGGAATATATTTTATTGCTTTTTTTTAAAAACATAAGGAAAACTACAATATGTTTGGCAGTAATAACTGCCCTGTTGCCTTTTTTATCACCTCTTCTTACCTTTTAAATCTAAAGGGGCATAACCTTACCTTTGCCACATAAACACGCTACCTTCCATAACAATGCTACATTCTGTATGATAATATGATAATTTCTTGCACGGCAAACACAATAAAACTAATATCTTTGTAAAGAGGAAATTCTAAACTTTTATTTTCATTTAAAGGGGGAAAAGGTGTCGCAGATGTAACCTTGGGGGGGGGCTTTGCCAAACAAAACCCAGGTGGAAGGTCCCCCGCCTCACACAGACCCCTACTGATATCTTAGGACCACATTTTTTTCTCGTTTCGTAGCAATCTTGGATTGGGGTTGTATATAAGCATGAAAAAATGGCAACAAGTATTTTTTTATCCTAAGGTACTCATTAACAATTTTCAAAAGTTATTTCAATTTCAACAGGCCAGTCAAGCGAAATATACATCCCAGCCTGCACTAAACCTGAAAAATTTGATGAATAAGAACTGGAATTCGAGTTAAACTTTAATTCAATTTAACCTTCAGGAATGGATTTCCAAATTTATAGTTTCCTGCGACATACTGTAAGTTGCATACTGTTACTTGTTTTATTAACATTGTCATACAGAATGGGCTCTCAAACAGTCTTTACTTCTTTCTCAGCCACCCTATATACAGAAAAGTATTAATGAAAATTGTCTTTGTTAAAAAAATATGGTTTTTCATTTGCAGTGATCCAAGTTGTCCACAGTTTGCACACTTCTGGCGGCCAGTGTGTCTGTTGGACCCCTCAGTTTGGCACAAGTGGATGCACACCCAGACCCTCAGCCTGATCTTGCAGCATGACCTCCCCCTGCCCAGGTCAGTAGCTATACTGCTTGGTCTGATGATGAGGGTGGTCAATGTGGCCTTGCAAACTGTGCCAAGCATTACAGTTGACTCTCACTAATTCAGTAGATCAGACTGTCAGATTAGTGCTAGATTCTCAAAAGTGCCGGATTATTCTAAGGCCATTAATAAATACCCCCATCGCAGCAAACCTGCGTACTCAGCAAATTTCCAATGTCTTAATACCACACAAAGCCGCATACCAAGTTTCATAAGAATATATTCACAAATAAGCGATAAATACAACTTTAATTATTCTCTATAAGAATAACATTAGGGATGAGTATGCAGGTTTGTTGCAACAAGGAACACAAAATAATGGGTTTTTATGCAAATATAAATATAACTCATCTAAATAAAGTCACATACCAAGTTTCATTCATATACATTTATAAATAAGCGATATATAACATTTTAATTATTCTCCATAAGAATAACATGGAGACCGAGTACCTAGGTTTGCTGTTACGGGAACCATAAGTGAAAATTTTGTTTTTTGTGCAAACAACAACAAACCACAACCAGATGAAGCCATATACCAAGTTTTGTCAGTTTATATTCATAAATAAGCTTGATATAACATTTATTTTTCTCCATACGAATAGCATTAGACAACGTACTTTGTTTAGCACTTGCAATATCTCAGTAACCAATTGACATTTGTTTTTTTTAATGTTTAATTCAATGGTATGTCTAAATACTTGATTTAAATAAAAATTACATGTGAAAACCCCCAAAAAATATATATATATATTTGGGATACAACATCCAAAAACCAGCAGTAGCTAGAGCCAACCTGATTTGTAGTTTGATCCAACAGATGTTCTACTCTTGACTGAATAGAGATCCACTTGTCTCTATTCTCTCCTGTGGAGTCAAATTCGCAGGGGGGCTACTTATAACACGTTGTGCATCATAATTATCCATGGTTTTAGCCACTGACCTGTGGATTTTATGTAAGACTAAATTACTTACTCCAAATGAGCTGACAGACAGTATGTAAGTAATTTAGTTTTACATTTGTACATCGGTTGGTTTGGTTGCCATCGATCTTCAACTTCCTTTTAAGCCTTGGTAAAATATCTTTTAGCTCGAGTTCTTTCACTTTTCACTTTCTTCAGCTTATCCATTTTCCAATTTAATATAATAAAAACAGTAAGCGAAGCCTATAAAGTCCTGTCACAACAATCGCCACTATTTTGCGACTCCAGATCGGTACCCGTAAACTTTGGATTCGCTTGTTTAAATAAAAGAACTCGCGTACAAAAAAACTATTAATCCTGTTTAATTTAATACTTTAAATCCTTTGATACAGTAATCTTAATATGTGAGAGTGTTCTGCAAAACAATTGGAAATTTGTAATAAAATTTGAATTTAAAAATCGCTAGCATCAACTTGAAAAAAAACTGGAAACTATCAGTGGATTTTATTAGGTTTTTGATTCACATGTTATTGTTGGTGTTGTATTATAATCGTGAATCGTGATATTGTATAGCTTTAACCGTTAAAGGGCTGAATTATTACGTGGCTTTGAGCTTAATTATTTTATGGTATAGGTGCCAAAATAAATGTTTGATTTTGTATATTTTTCTTTTTCTAATTGGATTAAAAACTATAAATATATTAATTTTTTAGCTGAAATATTTTTTAAATAAACATAATAAAAAATAAAAAATTTTAAAAAAATATTTTGTTATTATATTTTTATTTGCGAAACAGAGTGTTTTAAACAATGATTTACAGGTCAAATAATTTACACAGTTATACAAACAACAAATCAGTATCGTTTTTGTGTTTGTTATTTTAGACGGATACTGTATATCCATCTTTATCCCGGAAAATTTTTACTAATAGACGGATATATCCGTCTATAGCCCGGAACGGAACAAGAAAAAGACGGATATATCCGTCGATAGCCCTTTAAGGGTTAAATGCCCCAATCAACTCTTAGTTATATGACAGTGTATACTCTTACGTTGGCTGGGATGAGAGCAAATATATGACAAATTGTTGTTATTCTTTGTAAAAGTAGTGTGGCCTCTTTTACTTACACACTTAGGGCATTTCAGCTGTTTTATCTAATAAAGTGAGTTCTTGAGTCTCATAATAATAAACTTTATATATTGAAAACTGTGTCAGGTATAAATTTTCTTGTGACAGGTTCCTGCACGTAGCATCTCCCAATGGCCGTTTCCAGGGCCTACAGTGTCGGCACGCTGCTGCCACGCTCTACAACTTCCTCAAAGACTGGACTAGTTTTGTACTAATCGAAAACCATTCCTACCTCAAGTTTCTGTCCTCTGGGTAAGATTTTCTTATATATTTAGTTTGCAATTTTAGCAAAGTCATTTTAGATTACTGTCCCCAAAATCCATAGAATTTCCGTAGTTCAATTAACGGGGAGGATGAGAATAGCAACAGAAAACACAATAGAACAATTACAAAATTGAGCTAGTTATGTGTACCATTACTTTAATTCGAGTATCTCTAACAAATAACTTGTTCTCTACTAACTTGCGTAAAAAAACACTACTACAAACCAGTAATGACTGGTATTGCAAACATAAGTGATGTCCTCGCCAGAGAGGGAAGCCGTCTAGGTGTCACCCCGACAACCCGTCACCTCGGCATTTTGGCCACAGGCGACAACCTGTCACCTCGTAAAAATATACCGATGCCGTCAAGGTGTCACCCCGTCAAGTTGTCACCTCTTTTATAGAGGTGATTGTTTGTCGTGTGCAGAGACGACAACCTGTCACCTCGCACGCTTGCGTCAAGGTGTCACCCCGACAACCCGTCACCTTCTCTACTCCCAGGTGACGATCTGTCGTCACCGTTCACGACAAACCGTCACCTCGCACACTCGCGTCAAGGTGTCACCCCGACAACCTGCCACCCCGCTCCATCTGTTTCCGTCTTTTTATAACGCAAAAATAGGCTTTCTCCAATTGGCTTATCAGCGCTACCATGCTTAAAACAAATAATAAACTTTTACAAATTATAAATTATTCATGTTTAATCTTCTACCGTATTTAAAACTACATTAATTTAGAGGCACGGTCGTGTCTCGTCACCAAGTCCACCAGCAGGCGACGAGCGAACGACGACGCGACGTGAGTAACTATTAACACAAAGGAAAATGAAGCGATTTTTCGACCCACCAAAAAATAAATTTAAAGCCCTAATTTGATCTAATTCAGTTTTAACACGTTAAAAAAACACCAAAATATACGACAGTTTGTTTTAGAATGGTATAATAATCGAGAAATAAACGTTTTAAGCAGCGAAAAAATTACAAGTTTCGTAAATTTTGATCGAATCTTCCACCTCGATGTTCAGAAAGCCTAGCGACTTTATTTCTCATCAAACCTAAATGAAATTTCAAAGTCACTCATAATTTTTCTCATAGAAGTGCCTTATGATACTATGAATAAAGTTTAAAATCGAAATGTGTTAGAAGTAATCACTTTAAAATTTTTCATTTTAGTTGACTTTTAAAACGTAAACAAAGAAGATGACACAAAGAGTAGGTTTCGCAAGTAAAAGGCTGAAAAAGCTGACACATCAGGATTCATATATTCTCTGTAACCCGTGCAAAGATCAAGTATGTTTTCAAATAAATTTATGATATGCTAGGAATTGTATCTTTGTGGCTACAAATAAAATTACAAATTGGCTTCATTCGACTTTTAAATTTAAAAATCCTATTACTTTAAATGAACAATTTTCGTAACTTTGTTTCAGAAATCTCAACTCCAAAAAATTATATCTTAAAGAATAGCGTGTAACGTCTTCATGATAGGTAGTCGTTTCATAGTCCTTATAAGCCATCTTAATAAACCTTGATAATAGCGTCTTAATTTGTTAACATACCAACTGATAAAACCAAATAAGTAATAACTGTAATAAAGCATATATGTTGCAGTTTTACCTTATAATTTATTCTTTGGGGTTTCGTCTTAAAGGCAACAACAAGAAACTGGTTTATAACCTCAGTTTGAGCGTGTGCGTAGCCACGGGAAACTGCTAGTATAAGGCCTAATCTATAAAATAAGGCCTGCTAGTATAAGTTATAGGCCTAATCGTATAACGGGTGGTCTAAAAATAGCGCTCACATTTTGTTTTGTGACAGCACAGCAATTTCATTGGTTAGAGAGATGATTTTTGCGGTGAACGGTTCTTTAGATACTACCATTTTTTCATATCAGTGGTTTCAACTATTTAACTTTTCTCATGAAGGCGGCATAGAAAATAAATAATATGTAAATTTTATGTGAAGTGTGATTTGCGGGATTGGTAAAATTCTCACGATGATCAATCACATCACTTTGAATCTAGCAATACATAATGACAAACTCAACAACATTTCGTCAGTTCCCATCTAGTAACGGAAAAACTGCAATGATATAGACACAAATGAGTACGCGTGAGTACGCTTTGAAAACTGTCTTGCCTTATGCGTATAAACCAACTGCAGCTTGCACATGAAACACATTTTCATTATGGTCACCCCCTAGTGAAACTTATTTTTAACTTTTAAGGGGATTGTGTTCAAATTTTTCGATGAAGTTTTGACGAAATTGCAAAATCATTTCTATAATGACTACTTCTGCGGTATTGCGAAAGTTTTTTACCTACCTTAGAATTATTATAAACATGAACAGAATTCACACATTATAAATTTTGTATGCTGCCCCTATTAAGAAAGTTGAAATAGTTTAAAACCACTGATAAAACCATTCACCACAAAAATCATCAGCGGTTTTGTTGGACCATACCAAGTATAAAGTCTAAGAAGCTGTCTCTATTGCAGTGTTAAACGAATTGATTATGTGTGCAAATATGTAATTTTAGTTCAAAGAGAGGAACCTATCGGGGTGGCGATTTGCTGTGGTGTCAAGTTGTCGGTTGCATCGACGTCAAACCGCCACCTCTCACGCTCGCGTCAAAGTGTAACCCCGACAAGGTGTCACCTCTTCTCTTTGGAGGTGGCGATTAGACGCCTCCGTACACGACAACCCGTCACCTCGCACGCTCGCGTCAAGGTGTCACCCCGACAACCTGTCACCTCCTTCAAATGGTGACGGGTTGTCGGGGACGATGCGCGTCAACTCGTCACCTCAAAACCTGTTTTAAAAGGTGATGGTTTGTCGGGGTGACAGGTTGACGGGGTGACACCTAGACGCGGTCCCGTCAGAGACCATCTTTACTGTGTTAAACGCATGGGTGAATCGCGCAGTGTGATATCAACTATAACTTGCACACAGTTAAAAAAATCGTTGCCTACTGCATTTTTTAAGTTTTATTTTTAAGAACTGTTTATTCAGTATTTCAGTTATGATGCAGTTATAGTTGCCATTATAGTGCAACATTATTTTTATTTTAAAAAAAAACTTGTTAACAATCACTTATTTTGCGTCCAAAGATTGAATAATATCAATAAATAAAATGTCATGAAATATTGATTAGAAAAGTTGGGAAATGTCAGAAATGTTACGTAGTGGTTTAACGCGTTGGCTGCGGCGGACCCCGATCGGTTTTTTTTCTCAACATATAAACTTATGCAAATTTCATGTTTAAACATGTTTGCAGCAGCGAAAGTGTTAATCAAATGTCTATCCCCCTCCCCCTCCCCCCGATTAACCTTGTTTGTTGTTTTCCAGGGAGTCAGACAAGACACCAAGCTGGTTCTACGTGGTCAGAGTACAACAGAAGCCTCCCTGTGCGGTGATACACATCGCGTTCCTGGGAGGCACTCCAGGAAAGCTGAGGCATCAGGTTTGTCACAGATTTAATTTAATTTCATTTATTAACGGAGTGATCCTTTTTACAATATAGTTACAAGAAGTGCTTAGAAGTAACATCAAAGAGAGTTCATGTTCATTGTGATTTGCACTTGAAGTTGGAAATTACAGGTTAGGCTAACAGTAAATTGGCAAGTTTGAAAAAGGTAATATATTCAGATATAGGTATGTTCAGGTTCATATTCAGGTTCTTTTTGGTTCTATTATTAATACATGAGATTTCATCCTAAATGTTGTTAGGAAAAAAATATTATAAATATATATTCGTATAAATAAGAACAAATACATAACAACAGCAAAAAATGAATGAGAACTCATGCAAGTTTGAAATAAGAAACAAGAAAAAGAGCAACCGAGAAAATGTTGATTAGATAGTTTAGCAATGTTGAGCAGTAGACAGTTGAGTAAAAAGTCAATACTTGAATTTCAGTAGGTACTAATTTTTTTATTATTTACAGATCGTCGAACAGCTGAAAACGAAGATCTCTGCACTGACAATCCCTCAACGACTGACAACAAAACATCAAGAAAACAACATTAGGAACCAGGGAGAAGGATTTGTTGATAACCAGACTCGCTCTAATGTTCCTTGCTGCATCCTCTTAAACAAGCCCCTCGAGAAGATTCTCATCAGGTAAGTCGCTGCCTTTCAATTGTTCCCAACTTACATCTTAGTAAAAAAGAAAATTGATTTTTAACTGACCCTACTGCTTTATTTACAAATTCTAACTTTACAACTTATCTTAGCTGTTTTTGAGTAATTAATTAAAGAATTTTTAATTATCTCTGTATGTTTTGTGATGAACTTTCTGGGGGGTCGAAAATGTTTCGGACCGTCAGGCGAATCCGAAATCCCAGGAAATTCGTCACGGTCTGTCGAAGCCCAGGAAACGCTCAGCTCGGCTGCTGGGATATTTCCAGGGGGCGAAGTTCGAATGTAACAGTGGTTATACGATTTATAAAATCAGAGAGCTCAGTTATGTCAACTCGGTTGCCGGTCAACTCAGAGTTGCCTCATCCTTGCCCACAGAAAAATTGGTTGGGGCCTAGAATTTTGCATCAACCTCCCCGGGGGTTTACTTAAAATTCAAAATCCTCAAGATGAGATTAGGTAATTTAATTTAAACAAAAAAAGGAAAGAATTTAGAATTTAGAAAAAAAGGAAATTTACAAGCAATCAATAAAAATTAATTTAAGTTTAGACAGTAACCTCTCGGGATCGACTCGTTGCTGCCGCTATCGCTGGACTGGGCGCTCTACTAGGGCTTAGTACGGGCCTAGCAGAGAATTCCAAAGAAACCCCAGTACCAGAAATACTTCTCACAGGAGTAGGGTTACCCTACGCTCCGGTTAGACTTGCAGGTTACAACCAGTGTTCACCTGTCTATACTTGGATTAGACTCGCAGGTTACAACCGGTGGTCACCTGTCTAACTGCAGGAAAACGAGGTTACTCTCAAAGAAATAAAAGTTATAAAAATGCCTCACAGGCTGATTTTAATTTGTTTACTACTAAAATGAAGTTAACGGATAAAAGTTGACACCGGGATAATAATCTTTATTACCCAGTTACTATCAACGTGTCGGGACGCTAGGCTATCTTATGTTAAATTACCACCTTACTGGCAAAAGTTAATAATCGAGCCTAAATATACTAATCGTAATAATCGTAGACGTACCTTTATACCAAAAAGCAGTCGTTAGAACGAACGCACTGTCACGCACTTTACAGAACTTTGCTGAGAATATCGTAGTCAGAACGCATAAGCTATCACTATGACGGTCTCTTCGAGAGTGACGCTATTTCTCCACGAGGAGCAATCCTTCCGCCTCGATGAATCACAACAGCTGATCGGCCAAGGGTCAGTTAAACTCAAAAATCAAGGGCATATCCGGCGACCTTCTTCTTCACCAGCCAAAAGTAATTCCGAGAGAGAAAGAAGAACCCACCTCGTCATCTGTCAACTGTCAAACTAAATCACGGTCGATGAGGGGCGAGGTTATGTTGGATTGTTGTGGTTCGGTCAACGAGTAAATAATCGTTTATTTTCATCAAAGTAGTGAATCTTATTAAAAGTGTTGTCGTTTATTTATCCCTGGTTACATGCTTAACATGTAATTCCGTCACCTTAGAGAGTCCATAGGCTACTCACAGTTGAAAGTTTGTTTACCAAATCTAGGCTAAGATAGGCCTAGGCTAAGGTTATTGGGATGCGGTCAAACGACACTGCAGGTGTCGCTTCAACTGCAAACAGGCAGTTTACAAAAAGCGTTGCTGAAAAACGATGGTCGTTTCAACTGCAACGAGGCAGTTTACAAAAAATAGTGCCGAAAGCAAAGCTGTCGTCGCTTCAACTGCAGACGGGGCAGTTTACAGAAAGCGGTCTAACTCCGGATCAACTGCTTGGCAGTTTATCGTTGTTGGCGGCGCGGACGGTTGCGTTGTGACTGCTGGTGGCGCTGCCGCTGGTGGCGCTGCCGCTGGTGGCGCTGCCGCTGGTGGCGCTGCCACTGCTGGCGGCGGAGTTCTAGGAGTCGCAATATCTGATTGGGCCGCACTCTGATGAAATCGTTGCCACCAACGAAGATCCGCCACCGTTTGTTCTTCCGCTGCTCCGTCGTCATCCGGTCGTAGGTGGCCGCAATCCTCCACACCATGCTGTCTGGGATGGCGAGCAGCTCACCAGGGATGTAGGCCGTAACGTTCCGATCCGGTTCGTCTTGCAGCTGCCTATCTGGCCCCGGTTGGTTAGGCACTTCCACCCGGACGTGGACGAGGTCTTCGAGAGGTTGACGGGCAGCTCCCTCATTCACCTCCACTCGTCTCTCGGCAACGGGTTGAGCCACTTCTACCGGAACAGCCTCCTCCCGTGGCTCGGCTGCCGGTCGCACCACCTCCGGACGGACGACGCGCACTGGCACGTAGCCCTCGGGGAGTCGTCGGCGGTCGGGAGATCTACGACGGTCGGCGCGGTCGTTCGGCTGTCGCTCGTCCCGTCTCGGCCGCGGGCCTCGTGATCGTTCCTCCCGTGCCGGTCGTTGGTCCCGTCGTCGGTCTCCCTGCGCTGGACGCTGGTCTCGCCGTTGGCCCTCAAATGCCGGTCGTCGATCTCGGGGTCGGTCCTCCGGTGCCGGTCGCCAGTCTCGTCGCCGGTCCTCGCGCACCGGTCGCTGGTCCCGTCGCCTCTCGTCTCGCACAGGCTGGCGGCCTCGTCGGCGATCCGGTTGAACGTCTCGCCGCGGTTCCGGCTGTCCAGGGCGCTGGTAGCGGCCCCGCCGATCGTAGCCCCGTCGCCGTCGGTGGTCAACAACTCCGTCGGGTCGATCTGCAGGTCGTTGTGGCTGTTGCTGCCTCACCGCCCTAGGCAGCGGTTGACGGTCCACAGCCCTCGCTGCAGCGGAAGCATCCCGACTCCTAGCCGGCGGTTGTGCATCCACAGCCCTAGGAGGGTTTCGGACGAGCACCACCCTGTTCGGTGGTTGAGCATTCACCACCCTTCTTGGCGGTTGTGTGTCTACTGCTCTAGCCTGTTGAGGTTGAGGTTGCGCAACGGGGACCGGCGCCACCTGCGGAGGGGTCATCCGAACGTCCTCGTCGTCCGAGCAACTCAATGCCAGGCAGGGCGAATCTGCGGTGTGGACACTCAAACCGAGAGGGTCGTTCTCCGTGGCACCAGCAATCTTCGGGACGAAGCTGGTGTCGGAGTCTCGTCGGCTGGAGCTAGATGGAGTAGGGCCGGCGATGTTCACCGTTGCCATCCTGGAGTTTATCTCGTCGTCCAACTCCTTGTCCGAAAGGGTGACGTCTTCGGCGGGCGGTTGCATCAGGGAACCTGCACCGGAGAAGGCAGGGCTGGCGGCAGGGGTCCCGCTGGCGACGTTGAGCTGCGAGAAATCTTCTCGCTCAAACCGACCGCTCAGTAGCACGCGGTGGATGGTTGTGCGCGCCTCCCTGGGCCCGATGTCGAAACCGGTTAGGCCGGCGTCTCGGGACAGCTTGTCTCCAAAGACACAGACAAAGATCGCAGTCGCCGACTCGTCTGGAGCTCGAGGACATCCTTCGGGGGTCTCGGCGGTTGTCCAGGCGTCTGGGGCAAAAGGCTTGCCTTCCATCACGGCCACCGCCTCGAAGAAATCCCGGATTTTCCCCATCTCAACGGAACGGGGCCGGGCGAGGGGGTCGAAGGCGACGATCTCTCGCCGTCGAGGTCTCGCCGCGATGAGCGTCCAGCTCAGCAGAGCAGCTGGGAAGAGGACCAGGTCCCTCTCGAGGAGTCCGTGCCCCCTCGCATACTGGTGCGGGACGTTCGCCGGTTCTCGGTCCCAACGGACTAGGAAGCGAGGGTCCATCGACCAGGTCTTCAGCAGCGATGGAAAAAAAACACTGCGCCGGTCAACCAAACGGAAGAAAGCCTTCACCACCGTTCCGTTTATCTCTCCAGCATCAAGTTGGTTAAAGTCCAGAGCGGACACACCAACCAAAGGTCATAGATAGGCCATCGCTACACTCACCTAAGACTACCGAAGGAAGAAACTACTCTACCAGGGTATGCACTAAGTCAAACGGTTAGTAAAGGTTAGAAGCGATGGACACTGGCGTGCGGGAACTAGTAACAAGCAGGAGCAAGCAGGAAGCAGCTACGTGCAAGGAACAGCCACGGGCCGCAAACAGCTACGGACAGCAATCAGCTAACCTGAAAGCGACAAAACAAAAGCATCAAACTTTCGGTCTTCGCACTGCACCCCGCCACCAAACCATACAATCCACCACCAAGTGTCCCAGAACTATACGATTGCTAATCTTAACAGCTGCAAAGGCTTTACAACCGCGGACAAAATGGTTTCAAGTCCTTGACGTGGACCACGTGGGTTTGGTTAGAATTCGCATCTTTCACCTCGTAAAGGTTACCGCCCTTTCGACCCATCACCGCGCAGGGTCCGTGATATTTTGGCGCGAGTTTGCCTACGATGGCATCGGCCGCAGAGGACAAGGTGTGGAGCCTTCTCATGACCTGATCCCCCGGTCGATAGGCCACCTCCCGTCGTCGGAAGTTATAATATTTCGCCTGCCTCTGGTAGGCCGCCTTCAGGTTCTCGCGTGTGGCCTCAATCAACCGTTTGAACTCTGCCTCTCGTTTTTGCTTGATCTCAACCAACGGGAGGTCATCGGGGGTGTCTGAAACCTCAACGGTTGGACCACGGAGGGCGCAAGGTGGTTTCAGTTCGCGACCAAAACATAGCCTCGCAGGGGTAAATCCGGTGGAGTCATGTACTGCCGAGTTGAGGGCGTACTGGAACTCACACAGGTGGTTGTCCCACGTTTTGTGATTGTTTTTCACAAACTGGGCGATCATCGTCTTCACCACCCGGTTTTGCCTCTCGACAGGGTTCAATTGGGGCTGTAGGGAGCGGTCGTCTGGAGATTGACTCCCCATTCAGCAGCTAGATTACGAACTATGTTCGATACGAACTGAGTACCGTTGTCGGTGATCAGCACGTCGGGGGCTCCATGCCGTAGAAGGAGCGACTTCAGCCTCAACACCACGTTATTCGCGGTTGCAGAGGGGAGGGGTGCCAGCTCAGTCCATTTACTGAACGTATCCTGCACGACTAGCAGAAAACGTTGACCGCGCTGAGATCGGGGCAACGGACCTACAAGGTCAGCTGACACCACGTACCATGGGCCTTGGGGTTGCCGGAAATACATAATCCCCGCAGGTTTGGCTTGAGGAACTTTGTAGGCCTGGCACTGAGCGCAGGACCGTACGTAGGCCTTCACATCACGCCGCCAATTTGGCCAAAAGTAATCTGCGCCAACTCGAGCAAGAGTCTTTTTCACCCCAAGGTGACCGGCTGTTGCTACGTCGTGGTTCTCGTTCAACACCTTAGAGATGTTTACTCTCGGAACACACACTCTCCAAGTAGTCGGTTCGTTCTTCCTTGAGAACGCACGGTGTAGGGTCTCGCCCCGTACCCGGTACCGTGGGTACTTCCCGGGGTGCTTACCGACCAACTCCCGAAGTCGAGCGTACCAAGGATCGTGGGCCTCAAGCGGTTTGCCTTCTTCGTTCTCGTCAACCGCTTGACCGTGCTCACCGTTACGAGTTTCAGGGGTCATCCCTTCGGCAACGGTGTCACTTTGAGGTCGTCGCTGTTCCCTTGCACCTTGTCTCGTTAGTACTCCAACCTCAAAAGTGTTAAGGTTTACAGGAATCTCAGGTGGGTCATGCAAGTCTGGAACAGGTTGTCGAGAGAGGGCATCGGCCACTCGGTTCAAGGTTCCCTTCCGATACCTAATCTCGAAGTCAAATTGCTGCAGTTCCATGACCCACCGTGCCAAACGTCCGCTGGGCTCGTTGAGTTTAAGGAGCCACTTCAGGGCGACGTGGTCGGTTATTGCAACGAAATGATACCCCTCGAGGTAGGCCTTGAACTTACGGATCGCCCACACGAGAGCGAGACACTCCTTCTCGGTTGTCGTGTAGTTCTGCTCGGCATCAGAAAGTAACCGACTGGCATATGCAACGACTACCTCTCTGTCGTTTTGTCGCTGGGTGAGGGCCGCTCCCAGGCCAGCATTTGATGCGTCGACTTGGAGAACGAACGTCTCGGCAAAATCTGGGCAAGCAAGGATCGGGGCAGTACTCAAGGTACGCTTTAGTTCGTCAAACGCCTGGGTCTGCTCGTCACCCCAGGTCCATTTGGCGTTTTTCTTGAGCAGCCCACGTAGTGGGGCCGAGACGGAGGCGAACTTCTCCACGAATCGACGATACCAGGAGGCAAGGCCGAGAAAGCTGCGAAGCGCCTTGACGTTCGTAGGAGCAGGAAATTCCTGGATCGCTCGTACCTTCTCCGGGTCCGTCGAGATTCCCTCGCTACTGACTACGTGGCCCAGATACTTGAGTTCTCTCCGGGCGAAGTGACACTTCTCGGGGTTTAAGCGGAGACCGGCATCTCGGAGGCGCCGGAAAACAACGCCGAGAAGTTCAAGGTGCTCCTCAAAAGCAGAGGATACTATCACCAAATCGTCAAGGTAAGCGAACGCTTTCGGTTCCAACTCAGGCCCAATGACTCGGTCTAGCAGTCGCTGAAAGGTGGCTCCAGCAGAATGCAGGCCAAACGGCATGACCTTGAACTGAAAGAGTCCAAGCCCGGGGACTGTGAAAGCCGTGATGGGGCGGCTGTCTTCGGCCAGTGGCACTTGCCAGTAACCTTGTTTGAGGTCCAAGGTACTGATGTACTTGGCTTGCCTGAGTTTTTCGAGGATGGCGTTTATTCTCGGCAAGGGATACGCATCCTTGATCGACGAGTCATTCACCCTGCGCATGTCAATACAAAAACGATACTTTCCGGTCGATTTCTTTATCAGCACGATCGGCGAGCTCCATGGGCTGCCTGATGGTTCGATCACACCATCCCGCAGCATGGCAGCCACCTCTTCGTTGATGATCGTTTGCATGGCAGGGTTACGTGGGTAGTGTCGCTGCTTTATCGGGACTACGTTTTCCTTGAGACGTACCACGTGCTCAACCAACGTAGTTCGCCCGACCACAGAATTGAACAGGGGAAGCTCCTCATCAAGAAAGGCTTGAAGATGGCGATCCTCCTCGTCGGTCAGGGGCTTCAGAGTGCCAGAAGCACACGAGAAAGGTCCCGACATCTCGGTCTCTGCAGCGTCAGCGACGTTTAATTGTATGAGGTTCAAGTCGTAAACACACTTCATGCCTAAAACAACGTCCGTCGTAAGTCCGGGAACAAAGTAAACTCCCAGAGTAAGGGGTTCACCCAGGATTGAAGCGGGCAGGTGGTACTTCCCTCGAATTCGGCAGCGAGTGCCATTGACCATCCTAAGTTCCGCGTTCGACTCCTCGGATTTAACACCACACTCTACTAGGTATCGCGCCACCTCGTCCCCAATGAGGTTTACTACGGCCCCCGTGTCCAACAAGGCTCTGAAATTTCGGTCGAGTAGTCTGACGTCGATGAAGGGTCGAATGTCGGGCAGGTCAGACTCCTCGCTTGCTCCACTGACGAAGGTGCTCACGCGTCGGAGCCACTCCGACCACTCTTTGGAGGTTGTGCGGCACTGGGACGCTGGGGGCTCAGGTGACCTCCGGACACCTGAGTCCGGTTGGCGTTTCCCGAACGGCAGTCACAACGAGTGGTTGCTACACCTTCCCGTTTGCAATTGAAACACCTCATCACCTTCGGGAGCCGGCAATGGCGATAAAGGTGTCCCTCCGCATTGCAGTTCCAGCATATCATCGTCTTGGCCCGAGAAGACCGGGCTTCAGGTGAAGCAGAGCGCCGTGCTGGATTGCGAGGACTGGGAAATCGGTCCTGCCTCTGCGGTTGATTGGCCCAACGATCAAAAGTGACTCGTTTGTCATGGCCTCGCTCGTTCAGTTTCGGCCTAGAGTGGTTGGTTTGGGTCGGTTGAGGGACCGGCCTTGGTTGCGGTTGCACAGTCTCCGGCAACAAACTGTCCAGCACTGCAATGTCCATTGAGCGGTCGTTGCGCCTCCTGGCGACATACGCTGTCTCAGGCACTAACGCTTGAGATGCAGGGGGGGGAGGGCGAAAAGTTTTCCGTTCACGCACCAACTCTTCGAACTCCTCGGCTCGCTCGATGAGTTCAGGCAGCGAAAAGAAGTCCTGTCTCCGGATCATGAATTTGTACTCTGGTCTCATGTTGGCGTACACCAGATTAAGTTTCTGCTGGTTACTATATTCGCCACTTCTCCGGATCAGGGTTGTCAGCGCAATGACAAAGTCGCGGAACGACTCTGTGTCACCCTGAGTTCGCTTACGGATTTCTTCGTCCAGGTTGCGACGATAGCCTGGCGGGAAGAACTGAGACTCGAACATCCGACGAAACTCCGAAAAATTGGTCCATATGTCTCTGTTATTGCGGTACCAGAGTAGGGCCTGGCCATGAAGGAGCTCCGGCATAGCCTTGAGAACTTCTTCAGGCGACAACGAATATGCTTCGAGAAGTTCCTCCAATCGCTCAAGGAAGGAGACGGCATCGCGTCGGCCATCAAACCGTAAATTCCACTTTCGGACTAAGTCACAAAGAGTGGAGGACGTTTTAACAACGGTCCTACTCCGATCCTCCTCTTGTTCTGCACGCCGAGACAGGTCCGAGGAGTTGACACCTCCATACGTGCCAGGCACCTGGGACCAGGACACCTGGTGGGGGGTTATCTCCGGGGCACGCCGGTCGGTTGCTCGCCCATCGCCTTCGTACGAGCTAGGCTTGTAGACAGGCTCAGGTTGAAGGTGGCGCTGGTTATCGTCCAACCTCGCCAAGGTCTGCACCAGCGAAGCCAGAGTCCGTTGTACATACTCTGAATCCGCATTCGGAGATATGCCCAATATACCCCGGATCCTGTCTGACTCACCCGCATAAGGGTTAACTGCTAGGAAATCAGTCGGCCGTGGTGCTGGTTGAGCCACAAATGTCCCTTGAGTGGTGTACTGGGACAAGTCGAAACCTGCAGTCAAGGGCACTCCGATGGTCGTTGGCCGGAAATAATTTCCATCAGTCGGTCTGCGAGAGCCGTCCGGCACGTGGTACGTCGCGCTGACGGATTGGCAAGCAGAATCCGGCGGGTAGGCCGAGATAGAGTGCGGCCAGGCACCGGATGTTGGCCGGTTGATCACAATCCTGGGCGGTTGCGAAGTAGTCGTGCGCTGATGCGCACGACCCTTGGCCGATCAGCTGTTGTGATTCATCGAGGCGGAAGGATTGCTCCTCGTGGAGAAATAGCGTCACTCTCAAAGAGACCGTCATAGTGATAGCTTATGCGTTCTGACTACGATATTCTCAGCAAAGTTCTGTAAAGTGCGTGACAGTGCGTTCGTTCTAACGACTGCTTTTTGGTATAAAGGTACGTCTACGATTATTACGATTAGTATATTTAGGCTCGATTATTAACTTTTGCCAGTAAGGTGGTAATTTAACATAAGATAGCCTAGCGTCCCGACATGTTGATAGTAACTGGGTAATAAAGATTATTATCCCGGTGTCAACTTTTATCCGTTAACTTCATTTTAGTAGTAAACAAATTAAAATCAGCCTGTGAGGCATTTTTATAACTTTTATTTCTTTGAGAGTAACCTCGTTTTCCTGCAGTTAGACAGGTGACCACCGGTTGTAACCTGCGAGTCTAATCCAAGTATAGACAGGTGAACACTGGTTGTAACCTGCAAGTCTAACCGGAGCGTAGGGTAACCCTACTCCTGTGAGAAGTATTTCTGGTACTGGGGTTTCTTTGGAATTCTCTGCTAGGCCCGTACTAAGCCCTAGTAGAGCGCCCAGTCCAGCGATAGCGGCAGCAACGAGTCGATCCCGAGAGGTTACTGTCTAAACTTAAATTAATTTTTATTGATTGCTTGTAAATTTCCTTTTTTTCTAAATTCTAAATTCTTTCCTTTTTTTGTTTAAATTAAATTACCTAATCTCATCTTGAGGAGTTTGAATTTTAAGTAAACCCCCGGGGAGGTTGATGCAAAATTCTAGGCCCCAACCAATTTTTCTGTGGGCAAGGATGAGGCAACTCTGAGTTGACCGGCAACCGAGTTGACATAACTGAGCTCTCTGATTTTATAAATCGTATAACCACTGTTACATTCGAACTTCGCCCCCTGGAAATATCCCAGCAGCCGAGCTGAGCGTTTCCTGGGCTTCGACAGACCGTGACGAATTTCCTGGGATTTCGGATTCGCCTGACGGTCCGAAACATTTTCGACCCCCCAGAAAGTTCATCACAAAATGGCGCCCGTACAGATGGACTAGTGAATGTGTAACAGTGGTGCGTAACTTGTCAGAGAGGGCTCAGTGAGGAGTATCATAACTAATTTTAATATTGGTGAAGTTGTATACTTGTATTTTCAGCGATATTTGTAACTGGTCTAGTACTGGTGAGCCAATAAGACGCTTTTATCAGGGTAAATTTGGTTTTTAGCACTGATTGCTATTAGATAATTTATCTTGATTTTGTTTTGGGTCATTGGTTTTATTTTCAGTGCGAGTTTGTTTTAGTATTTTCTCGTCGTTGTTTTTGTCTTGCGTCCCCCTCTGATTGAACGCGCAAGTAAGAGCAGCAATGACCAAGAACCCTCCTGTAACGGTGGCGGTTTCGCAACACGTGTTGATGACGACGTCATCAGGAGCAGCCAATACAGCTCCCTCGCCTAGTGTGACATGCTCGAGCGCGTCCACAACCACGACGACGACCGTGGTGTTCACAACTGCTATGACTTCGTCAGCGGTGACCACTCCTAGGTCCCCAGTGGAGGATCCTCGAGTCGGTTGGATTCATGAGCTTCAAAAGCACCAGCTGATCGCGGAGATGGCGCACCATGGCCTACCGACCGAAGGGAACGTAGCGGACTTGCGCAAACGATTTTGCGATTTCTGGAAAACCGTGCCTGTGCCTGTTACGGGGGAGATGTTTAGCGGCCCACCAGTTGTAACCTCTCAAAGTGAGGTGGCGTCTCGAGCTCAACCCCTCGCTTTTCTGGATACGAGCCATACCACCTCCTCTGCAGGCCAATTATTGGGTGCTGTGACTTCTGGCGGATATTCTCATCGTCCGCTCTCTTCCTGGGCTATAGGCCAACCACAATATCAACCGATGACCTCATTGGGTTTTGGTGACACGCATCAGCGCACGACTACTTCGCAACCGCCCAGGATTGTGATCAACCGGCCAACATCCGGTGCCTGGCCGCACTCTATCTCGGCCTACCCGCCGGGCACCAGATGTTGGCCGGTTGATCACAATCCTGGGCGGTTGCGAAGTAGTCGTGCGCTGATGCGTGTCACCAAAACCCAATGAGGTCATCGGTTGATATTGTGGTTGGCCTATAGCCCAGGAAGAGAGCGGACGATGAGAATATCCGCCAGAAGTCACAGCACCCAATAATTGGCCTGCAGAGGAGGTGGTATGGCTCGTATCCAGAAAAGCGAGGGGTTGAGCTCGAGACGCCACCTCACTTTGAGAGGTTACAACTGGTGGGCCGCTAAACATCTCCCCCGTAACAGGCACAGGCACGGTTTTCCAGAAATCGCAAAATCGTTTGCGCAAGTCCGCTACGTTCCCTTCGGTCGGTAGGCCATGGTGCGCCATCTCCGCGATCAGCTGGTGCTTTTGAAGCTCATGAATCCAACCGACTCGAGGATCCTCCACTGGGGACCTAGGAGTGGTCACCGCTGACGAAGTCATAGCAGTTGTGAACACCACGGTCGTCGTCGTGGTTGTGGACGCGCTCGAGCATGTCACACTAGGCGAGGGAGCTGTATTGGCTGCTCCTGATGACGTCGTCATCAACACGTGTTGCGAAACCGCCACCGTTACAGGAGGGTTCTTGGTCATTGCTGCTCTTACTTGCGCGTTCAATCAGAGGGGGACGCAAGACAAAAACAACGACGAGAAAATACTAAAACAAACTCGCACTGAAAATAAAACCAATGACCCAAAACAAAATCAAGATAAATTATCTAATAGCAATCAGTGCTAAAAACCAAATTTACCCTGATAAAAGCGTCTTATTGGCTCACCAGTACTAGACCAGTTACAAATATCGCTGAAAATACAAGTATACAACTTCACCAATATTAAAATTAGTTATGATACTCCTCACTGAGCCCTCTCTGACAAGTTACGCTCCACTGTTACACATTCACTAGTCCATCTGTACGGGCGCCATTTTGTGATGAACTTTCTGGGGGGTCGAAAATGTTTCGGACCGTCAGGCGAATCCGAAATCCCAGGAAATTCGTCACGGTCTGTCGAAGCCCAGGAAACGCTCAGCTCGGCTGCTGGGATATTTCCAGGGGGCGAAGTTCGAATGTAACAGTGGTTATACGATTTATAAAATCAGAGAGCTCAGTTATGTCAACTCGGTTGCCGGTCAACTCAGAGTTGCCTCATCCTTGCCCACAGAAAAATTGGTTGGGGCCTAGAATTTTGCATCAACCTCCCCGGGGGTTTACTTAAAATTCAAACTCCTCAAGATGAGATTAGGTAATTTAATTTAAACAAAAAAAGGAAAGAATTTAGAATTTAGAAAAAAAGGAAATTTACAAGCAATCAATAAAAATTAATTTAAGTTTAGACAGTAACCTCTCGGGATCGACTCGTTGCTGCCGCTATCGCTGGACTGGGCGCTCTACTAGGGCTTAGTACGGGCCTAGCAGAGAATTCCAAAGAAACCCCAGTACCAGAAATACTTCTCACAGGAGTAGGGTTACCCTACGCTCCGGTTAGACTTGCAGGTTACAACCAGTGTTCACCTGTCTATACTTGGATTAGACTCGCAGGTTACAACCGGTGGTCACCTGTCTAACTGCAGGAAAACGAGGTTACTCTCAAAGAAATAAAAGTTATAAAAATGCCTCACAGGCTGATTTTAATTTGTTTACTACTAAAATGAAGTTAACGGATAAAAGTTGACACCGGGATAATAATCTTTATTACCCAGTTACTATCAACATGTCGGGACGCTAGGCTATCTTATGTTAAATTACCACCTTACTGGCAAAAGTTAATAATCGAGCCTAAATATACTAATCGTAATAATCGTAGACGTACCTTTATACCAAAAAGCAGTCGTTAGAACGAACGCACTGTCACGCACTTTACAGAACTTTGCTGAGAATATCGTAGTCAGAACGCATAAGCTATCACTATGACGGTCTCTTCGAGAGTGACGCTATTTCTCCACGAGGAGCAATCCTTCCGCCTCGATGAATCACAACAGCTGATCGGCCAAGGGTCAGTTAAACTCAAAAATCAAGGGCATATCCGGCGACCTTCTTCTTCACCAGCCAAAAGTAATTCCGAGAGAGAAAGAAGAACCCACCTCGTCATCTGTCAACTGTCAAACTAAATCACGGTCGATGAGAGGCGAGGTTATGTTGGATTGTTGTGGTTCGGTCAACGAGTAAATAATCGTTTATTTTCATCAAAGTAGTGAATCTTATTAAATGTGTTGTCGTTTATTTATCCCTGGTTACATGCTTAACATGTAATTCCGTCACCTTAGAGAGTCCATAGGCTACTCACAGTTGAAAGTTTGTTTACCAAATCTAGGCTAAGATAGGCCTAGGCTAAGGTTATTGGGATGCGGTCAAACGACACTGCAGGTATGCCTCACAATGTGCTAAACTTTACCCCTCTACACATTTAGCACATTACAGTTTTTTTATAGTTGTGGAATGTAACTAAAAAATGTCTCGCAACACTTCAAAATATTTGTATATTTATACTGTTGACAACAATCAGATTTTGATCCGACACACTAATCATCATCGGGCCCGATGAGAGAATGGCTTAAAGTATCCGACCTTTATAATGTCAAATTAGTTTACAGTAGACGCTCTTTTATCCGGCATTCTACTGACCGCATCAGCCGAGCCAGTTTGGTTATGTTCGGGCGCTCACAGTCCTCTACCAACATTTCACTGGACTTTGCACGCTCTACTGACCGCATCAGCCGAGCCAGTTTGGTTATGTTCGGGCGCTCACAGTCCTCTACCAACATTTCACTGGACTTTGTACGCCATCACGCTCTACTGACCGCATCAGCCGAGCCAGTTTGGTTATGTTCGGGCGCTCACAGTCCTCTACCAACATTTCACTGGACTTTGCACGCTCTACTGACCGCATCAGCCGAGCCAGTTTGGTTATGTTCGGGCGCTCACAGTCCTCTACCAACATTGCCAGTGTTTAAACTTTACACTTTTTTGTACTCCATGTGTTTTCCTTCACAACCTATCAGGTAAAATATGTGTTTTGTTCATTTGGGTATTGTATGGAGTTTATTATCTTCAGTATCCACTTTAAAAACTGTGTATCTTATATTATCCGGCAAAATCAGTTATCCGGCATGGCCGAGGTCCTGAACATACCGGTTAAAAGAGCGCCCACTTTATTTTGTGTGTCTTTTGAGTTTAATTTAACCATTAAAATAGTATTCTTCGTACTCGGTTGTAACAGGAAGTATTTATCTTTTCGTTTGTGTCGCAGGTATGAGAGAATGCCGTCGGAGTTCGGGACGGTGGTGTTTCCGGATGGTACGCAGCCCCAGACCGCAGTGAAGCCCCCTCGGCCCACCAGCACGCTCGTCACCACCCTCTCCCGCTACCTCCACCACCGCCGCTGGGTCTGGAGCGTCTCCCCCTCCTCCCACCACATCCTCCATGTCTCCAGCATACTCTCCCTGCTCACTCAGTAAGTAGGAGCGATCTAACTGACACTCTACCACTTCCAAACTATTTTACCGGAGAGTTGGCTACAAGGATAGTTTTCGATTAAAACTGGCTCTTAGGGCCGCTTTCCCCAAGTAAAGTTTAACTTAAACTTGGGTTTAAACTTAAGTTTATGAGAAATTCCACTGTCCCAATGTGTTATGGGTAGTTTGTTAAACCCGGTTTATGTTAAACCTATAGAAAGAACCTGTTTAACGATTTTATTCTATGCTAACATAACCTTAAATCCTTGTAATAATATTTTGTTTTTAGTTTACCTAGAGAGTAAACAAACAAACAAAATCATATAAAACATATTTCCAGCTTGATATTTTGTGGATTAAACTAAACTGGCTGGATAAAATGTTGGGGAAAACGAATTGTGCCTTAATCCCGAGTTCAAAATAATCTAGGTTTAGCTTAAACTTGAGTTGGGGAAAGCAGCCCTTACACTCCTTGTTATAGTTTACTGAAGAGTATTAAAAGCTACTTGTGGTGGGGGTGAATAATAAAACTAAACGTTCGAGGCGAGTAGTTATAAAGAGTTCAGTTATGCTGTTCTCGTTAATTTTTTACACATGTATTAAAATAAATATGACTGTGATTTAATTGAATAATTTGTCTTCTAAATTAATTGCCCAATTGTATATTTAAGTTGCATTAACACACAGTAACATGAAATAATCAATATATCATACTCACCCATATTGTTTCCAAACAAAGCAGACAATATAGCCTGGTCAACCAGTGAACCAATAGTGCCTTTTTACTGAAAGAAAAGTTATCTGTATCAACAAAACTAGTTTCATGTTTGCGTTATTACAACATGTCATTTTCAACTTTATACTTAAAATAAAATGCACTTGTGTGGCGATATAATCATGCAAATAAATCTCTTAAAACTGCACTTAACACTTTATATGGTTCACACTTTCTGGAAAGTCAGGGAATTTGAAAAAGATCAGCGAAAGTCAGGGAAAACGTTGGAAAAATGCCAACTATTATTTTCCAAAATTACAAAATAATTATACAATATTGCTATTTTATACGTCAGGGAACAATTAATTTTGATGTTAATCATAAACGCAAAGCACTACTGTGCGAAAATCAAAACCTATTAGAAAAAAGTGCACATTCCGAGTTGTGAGTCAGGGAAAATCAACTATTTTGGTTTGGGAAAGTCAAGGATATCATTAACCAAATAAAAGTGTGCACCATGCTTTAGATAGAGCCAACTATCAACTATTTATTTTTCCGCTCCAACGGGTGTTTATAAACAATGACAGGTGTTGAGTGATTCACGAGAGACAGGGGAAAGGTCTGGAAGTGAGCAAACAATCACCTTGAGCCCAAGCTGCCTGTTCCAACTCACAGTAACTGACTGTCGGGGAGTTTATATAAATATAAAGATGATTTATTATAACACATTCTTCTTCTGAAATTGCCATAACGGAAATGTTGCTAATCACAATTATCTTAGACATTATAAATTAATACTTCAAATTATGTTTTGTTGTTGCAATTTTTCTGTCTTTTTTGCAGGTAATTTTCATCATTTATATGCAACATTTTACAGCTAAAGTTTATGTAACAATATTAACTAACTATCTATCAAGATCTGTAAAATCTTCTTAATAAAATTTTAAATAGAGTCCAAAAGTTACAACAAAATGTTGACGTTCCACGAGATTCTATATATAAACCAATAGCCTCTATTTTGTCACATCAACATTTTTCTTCAAAAAAATAATTTTTGGCTTGTATAATCTTTTTTTTGTATGAAATGTATGCTACCAGTGCCAAGTCTGTCATGTCGATATATGTTTTGACGAATTGCAAGCTTTGATAATGTTAAAGCTTTGGTAATGTTTGATAATGTTGATAATGTTGCGCTTGCAACGCAACATGTCAGCATAATTTGTTCAACACATTGTGACTATTGAATATAGTCCAGGGGCCTCAACATGAATTTTGAAATTATTTGTGTTTACATACCTCAACGCCCTGGGTGCAGGAATCGGCCAGAGAGTTACCCACAGGACAGCAGCCAATGGCAGAAAATGTTTATTTTTGAAAATCCAAATTCAGGTTACTTATTAAAATCAAGTTATCTTTTCAATATTTGTTTGTAGCCGTAATGCTGTCTGACCCAAACAATTTTGTTCATTTCAGGATGCGACTACAAGAAGGTTTTCGTTTCGCCCACTCAACAGCAGGTATAATAAACATGGTTCTGGAGATACAGATGAAGGTTGGTATTAAATTTTTAATCACTCATTATATTTTAAATATTTAAAAATCGTGAAACTATATTATCTGTAAATGGCACTTATGGTTTTTTTCAAAAGTTCTTTGAAATAAGAAACAAAAGTAAAAGACTAGTGTTTGTTTCTTGGTGTTTTCATCTGTGCGACCTTTGATAACTATGATTGATTTATCCTCAAATTTAACATTTACTTAAGAAGATCCAATTTAAAATCCAAAATTGGGTGCTATTTTATAATTTTCAAAATGTACTCTGTCACTAATTGTTACCAAATTTGACACATGCTGTACAGGAATTTAACGGGTAATCTAAATAAAGTTTACACTAGCACCCTAAAAACTTTAAAAAGCGCTTCAAATGTAGCTAAATCAAACAGGGAGGGACAACATTGAATCTTGTATCATATCACAATACAGAAAATAACTTAGAGCAGATGATAATGTGTGCTAGTGGTATCTGATTTTGTGTGAGTGTGAGTTTCTGTGTGTGTATTAGGGTAGAGAAGGAAACTAGGTATTTCCGTGTTCTGATTATCTGCAAGTGGCAGCTAACAAACAAAAACTATCTAATGGAGATCAGCATCGGCCTAAAGGAAACCGACTTATCCTCACACAAGGGAAAAAGTGCACATTCCGAGTTGTGTTGGTGTATTGCCTATGTGAGGATTATTTTTAAAGTAGTTGTTTGCTATCATAATAGTTGTATACCTATATATTTATTTTTAATAAATGGTTTTGAATGTTGAACTTTGAACTATTCACATTAACTCAGAATGCATTTGACCAAAGTTGCAGTCAGGATTTAGAAAAAAACACTGTACCTGCACTGCTTTGACAAACCTTATCAACAATTTATTTGAGGCATGGGATCTCGGCAAATGTAGCATCATAGTTATGTTGGTTTACTCATAAGCTTTTGTCTTGTTGAACCATGACATGTCGATTGCAAAACTTCATTATTATGGATTTGGAGAAGATGTAAAAAGATGGGTCAAATCTTACTCGGTTGAAAGAGCACAGGTTACTAGGTCGGGGGAGGAAATTTCTGGGCCATTTGTCAAAATCTCTGGTGTACCTCAAGGGAGTTGTTTAGGGCCAATTTTATTCAACTTTTTCACTTCGGACATGCCAGCTTTGTAAAACATCGCTCAGTGCACATGTCCAGACGATTGTCAGCTCCATCTGGCTTTTACAAAGTAGTAGTATTGCCATTGAGTTGATCAACTTTGATCTTATGAACATCGTAGTTACACCAGCAATTTTCAAAGAACTAAAAATTTTAACACTTCCAAATTTATATATATTAAAGATTTTATTGATGGTAAAATCAAACTTTGCAAGATTTTCAGAGGAAAATGTTGACCACAGATATAATACAAGATTTAAAAACAATTTTCAATATCCCATACATCATCTGAAACTTATTGAGAAAACACCTATGTATATGGGGAAACGAATTTACAATAAGTTGCCCGTTAAATATAAAAACTTAATAAAAACTAACTCGTTTGAAAAGGAACTAATAGATTTTTTGTTGGAAAAGAACTATTATAATGTTAATGAGTATTTATCTGATCCTGATTTTAAAAATTGTACATAGTTTAGTAAGGGTTTATTTGTAAGCTTACCGTATGTCTGATTTTGTTAGTGTAAGTACCAATTATAAGTAGTTATTATGATAAATTATTATTGTTTTGACAATGTCACCAGTTTTTTTTTAGCAATGCTAATTTGTAAACGTATTGTGACAATAAAATATTTGATTTGATTTGATTTGAAACACTTTGTCCTGAACGTCAGTCCACACACCTTAATGCAACCTCTCAGTGACTGCTGCTCAGCTAATGTTCGATGGTGCGAAGGCAAAAAGCTAAAAGCACTGAGTTTAGTTCTGGATGTCACTCAAAGAGCTATGGGAAGATTGAGAGGATTGTAAATATTTAGAGATCTGCTGCCAAAAGCTGCTAAACTTCAGATTGTGCAGTCATTGATTTTATCAATTTGTTTCTGCTGCTTCGCATATGGTAACATTATCTCAAAGTAAAATATGAAAAGGATACATAGGGGAAAAATAGTACATTAGGTTTGGTTTTTGCCTCAGTCGACGCGACCGTGAATCACCATATAAAGATGCTACGCATAAACTTTCTGTTGGAGACATATGCAGGCTGATGACCGGTCGTGTGGTACATAAGCTCCTGATTTCCAATAAGCCATAGTACCCGAGTGAAAGACTACCGCGGAGTGAAAGTGCGGAGGTCGGTCAGCGTAGCACTCGTCAATATGAAAATCTGTATTTTCGGAAGACTGGGCTAGAAGTTGAGAAAAAGCCTTTTTCTTAATTCAACCCGGCAATGTACAAAAACTACCTCGGTCATCTAAAAGAATATTCCATACCCACGTATTAAGTTAAAACTTGAAGAATCTATGGCAACAGCATGGAACAAATCAATGAAAGTAATGCACAGCTAACGGCAAAGATCTCTGTGTGTGTGCAACATTATTTATTCGATCTACTGGCCTGCTCAAATACATTCTGCCAGTAGTTAGTTTGGGAGTATGAACAGCTTCTGTTTCATGATTATCAAGTTAAATAAAGTGTGGATTTTCCCTATCTAAAGCAACTAAAGCCGAAAGGAGAACGTTCCCTCACATGCACATATCTTTACCATCGACTATAAGTAAATTTTTAGTGTGTTCTGCTCGATTATTTTAGTACTTAATGACAGTTAGCGAACTTCTATTTTTTTTTTTGTACCACATAAAGACTTAGTTTATTGAAAAACGATACTGATGTCGAGAAATTATTGTTTCACTATTTTAATATTGATGGTTGACAGTGCTGCGACCAGGAGGCAGATCACATGTGTGACAATTACCAACCTTGCATCATCCAGTATGTCCTGTTCCCCCTCCACGTCACAAGCAATGTCGGCAAAGGAAGGTTAGTCTCATGCATTCCGATATACATAATCATAACAATATGCACCGTGCTAATTAAGAAATGATTTAAGTATAGTAAAGTGATAATCCAAACATTAGTAATTTGTACTGTCAGTCAACCAGACGGATTGAAAGAAATTAATAATCACCTAAGAGACTTAATATTGCCTATGCGATGATGGAAATTTATAAATAAATACCTAAATTACCTTCCCCTGCATCGTTGACTATCTGGATAGACTGTGCCAATACTTCAGAATTTGTTAAAACTTAAATTTAAACTATTTACATATCTACAGGCAAGAGGCAGCGGCGCTTAAATGAAATCTTTTAGAATCTTGTCTTCATCGAAGAACTCCTTGATTGTATAAAATGGTCTCTCACGCAGCCATTTCTTGGTCATCTTTTTGAACTTTGGCAGTTCCAAGTCCTTCACACCTGTGGAATAAACCTGTCGTTAATGATTGAGTTTTATATTTTTCAATTTACAAAAATCTTAAAAATAAAAGATTTCTAGAATTTAATTTGCATAGTTTCATATGTTTAAAAATTAATAGGGAGGTTTCCACACTCCCGAGTTTAATCGTGGTTTTTAATTATGTAATGCAGTATGGCTGCAGTGCTAAAAATAATTTTGTTATATGATTCTCAGAATTTTAGTTATGATTGGTTTCTTTTACAACGTGAATGTGTTTGTCGTGCAGCACATCAGAGGAGGAGGACACGGAGGTGTCAGAGTCAGATAGCAGCCTGGAGCTGATAGCAGAGTGCTGGATAGAGCCTCAGCACGGCTTGGTGGCGCGGGGCTCTGCCAGGCGGGCCTACATGGAGAACCTGCCGTACCATCAACTGGCTGATGTCGTAAGTCATTTTTTCCTATTATTAGTGAATTTCCTGTGGATAAGTTAATTATTAGCATGACCGGCACTGTGAAACTTAAGCCCGGGACCACCATAGAAGTTCATAACGTGACCCCCTGAACACGTTTTTGGGGGTCGTTCAAAATTATATATATATATATAGGTGTTTGCACTCTAGCGGTCACATTTTTCGTCCGATTTACTTCAAATTTGGTAGGGACATCACTTTCAATAATCAGGTGGACAATTTCAGGCAAAAAATGTGAAAAACTCTAACCCCCTTTTTTTGGATTGTATATTTCAAATTTTGAGTTTTTGGGCCCAAAAAGAGTCAGAAAAGCACCAGGTGTAAAATTAATTCATGTTAAAAAATGGACATTAGTACGACGATAGTTTAAGCCCTCTCTCATCATTTCAGCACAAATATTTACCGAGTTATTAAAAAAAATGTATATTGACTAAACACAGTACATTGTCTTATGGGGGTTTACATTAGAAAAGCCTGTTATTCATATGTTGGTGTAGTTTTATCATCCCCAGTATCCCCACACCTACATTAAATCCTGACTGGACCTTCCCCTAACCTTATAAAGTGCATCATTGTATTCCCAGCATTGCAGGTAAATAGAACCAGGACCATCAGAACAGCTAAACATTTTTTTTGTTTTAGATTTCCATAAAAATTGTAATAAATGAAGGTTTAGCACTGATTTTGATTTTATAAAGTTTATTATGTGGAAATTCACTTCCCTCAAATCAGCATGCTGCATGAAAACTCGTTTATATTTATAAATTTGAAAAACCGATCATCCCCCAGGCCAAACCTCTACACCTACAACCACTAAATTTGGCAAGTATACTCTTTCCATAACGTAGGTAACCACTAAGAGAGGATTTTAAGAAATTTCCATAGGGCTCCGCTTCATGGGGATTCAAAGTTCTAATCCAGTGTTATTTTTACGGACATTCACTTTGGTTTGAGCTGATGAAAATTCAAACAGCTGATCGTGATTCGTAGTAGTTCCACGGGTTAACCACAGAATACAGCACACACCACAGGTTTTATTCCCGGGTTAAACCGGGTACGATGGCAGCTAGTTCTAAATAAAATAATATATTGTTTCATTGGGGAGATGAGGGAAAATGTGTTTACATACACAATAGGATTTCTAGCAACCAGAGGAATTTAGAATTGCAGGTAAAGTTAGAGCATTTGCTGTAAAAACTAGAAAAATAATTGAGAACTAAGAGTAAGTTCTGTTGAAGGATTTTTAACCTATTTCTATCATTGATCAGGGTATTTTTATAATAAAACTCCCTGAAGATTGAAAACTCTCAATGGAGGACTTAAAGGTGAACATTCAAATTCAAATCCAAAATAGTATTTATTTATAAGTACAAAGCAAGTAAGAGTAAATACATGCAAAAGCACAGCCGATCCTATTCAAAATGAGACCCAACAGACCCCCATGGAAACATGCAGAGTCCAATATTACTTATTCAGTGGTTTGTAAGCATAAATTCATCCAAAGAATAATAAGGGTTTTGAAACAAAAATGTTTTTAATCTGGTCTTCAATTTAATTTCATTAATTTAATTTTTCAAATCTAAAGGCAACATTCTATAACATTTTGAAACGATATACGTAGGTTTTTTGTTTAAAAAAGACAACTTATGTTTTTGAATGTCAATATCATTTTTATGTCTTGTGGTATGTTTATGTTTATTAAAGCTCTGTGTTTTTTCTCTGGATTATTTTTCAGGTAGATTATACATTCAAATATCAAATATGAATGGCAATGAACAGTCAAATAACAATCTAGCCATTTGGTAGTACTAGGGCCTACATAATGTTTTTTCAACTAAATTTCTCTGATGATTTTTGGTTAAGGTAAATTCTATTAAAACTAGGGGTGTGCGAGTACTCGAAACTTCGAGTTTTCGGCCGAGTATTTTAATACTCAAACTCGACTCAAAGTTTTGAAAAATACTCGAAAGTTCGAGCGAGTATTTCCCGCCGATTTCCGGACGATCGCTAACGATTGCGACCGGCCAAAACGCGTAGTAACGGCCGCATAAGGCGATCGCATCACGTAAATTCGCTCGAAAATAACGATCGCTAACGATTACGACCGCCCAAAAAGCGTCGTAACGGCCGCGCAAGGCTATCGCATCACGAAAAATCAGCCAAAAATGACGATCGGACTGCCTAATTTTGGTCTTAAATGATGACGGTATACATAATTTCGGCAAAAGTGGCAACCGGGCCACTTAATATCAGCCGTAACTAATGATTTCGTCATTTATTGATTATAAGCAATGTCTGGACCAGGTGATAATGGCCAAATGACAACGGGACTGTGTTTTATCAGGCGGAAATGAATGTCAAACCGTGTTTTGTTTTTCAATACATAATCCAGTTTGATTGTACTGGCCAAAACTTGGTATTGCTACTCATGTATTAGTTAAAAACCATGTTTAGATTATCAAACATAGAGTGGTATCCAAATCCCATTACACTATTTTAAACTACCAACTGATGGCGAATACTCGCTCGAAAATACTCGAAACTCGAAAATAATTGGCACTACTCGAGTCGAATAAAAAAAATCACTACTCGCACACCCCTAATTAGAACCTGAAAAAAAATCACAAATTTTTTGTTCTGGCTTGTTAAGAGACTTGGACACAAGTGACACCAAGTATAGAATAAAAGCGCATAAACTACTTCTGTAAACTTGTATGGTGGTGAGAATAAATCGTTAATAAGGCTTTATTCTCACCAAAACTTGTCACTACTTCACTTCTGACAGTGTTTTTCCTTTAAAATTACCTGTTTAGACCTACTTTTTAGAAAGTGGTTTTATAGCTACTCTTCCGTGGTCTTATGGTAGATGGTTATGTTACTAACTGATCTGAGTAAATTGTTGGGGTTGTTATGTGGGTGGAACTGTCGCTGCGACCCGTGTGAAGGCGCTCAAGTAAATGCTTTCAGGGCGGCTAGTACAATTTATATTGCCATTTGATATTCACTGTTTATAGGTACTTCATACTACATGGTAAACCTGGATTACCGTGCACAGTTTGATTGCATTTGAATGTATAGTATATGAATGTATAAGCGAAAAACAAAGAAATGTTAATTTGTACATATATAAAAGATGTTCTATGTTCTATGTTCTTTTATTATTTATTACCAATCTTCACTCATCACTTTTCTTAAGCCATACAACAGCTTTATATGAAATTAATATTTTTAAGTAATCATCTGATCCAGTTCAAATTTTATTTCCAAAAGATTAGCATTCAAATGGTCTATGCCAATGGGGCGGAGCTCTAAGGTAAAACTTTTAGTGAGCCTCTACGACCTAGAAAGCAGCTACAGGTTCAAAATTTCATTTCAATCTGGTCAGTGGTTCCTAAGTTTTTTCGATAATTCATTACGTGGTATTTCGATTATATAGATTGAGCAAAATAATAAATTATATTTATTCTTGATACAAACATCTTTCAGTAATGTTTGTCTACTTTTTACCTAAGCACAAAAATGTTAACAAATCATTTTTCATAAATTAGAATTTTGATATATCAATACATTCAACAAGTACTGATTAATATACTGATATATTTGTGTAGGAAATAACAATCATTATTGTTATGGGTTTTACATACACAATCCTTGTCATGTATTTTCGTGATCACTTTTAAACGATAAAATACATTATGCTCAAACTAACTTTAAAATTAATTTAAGAACAGATTACATTTGCAAAGTATGACTTTAAAACATTTCTTAATTACTATATGTTCTTTTCAAACAGATTTGTTTGGCAATTTTGTAACATGAAGGCACTGTTGGAGTGTAAGTGTTGCGCAATTGGCACTCCAAATAGTTATGTCACTTGGCACTCCCTCATTGCTTGATTGGAATAAAAAGTGTCACCAAGCTCAACAACTCTTATCATGGCCAAAGTAAACACTTAGGATGAGATAACACACCTGATCAGAAATGGAACACTCTTCTATCCATCTTTCGTTTATTATTAAGGTTATTACTGAATTGCGTAACACAATTTCTCATTATTGTTGAGATTTGAATTTTTAATTGTACGATCTTGCATTTGGTAAACGATGGTGGTTAGAGATAACTTGGAAAGGTTTGCTACGTAAAAGTTTTTCTCAGGATGCGATCCGTGGAGCAAAAACATTGTTTTTTTAGCGAATTTCCCCTATAGGGAAGAAGCTATTATCGAAGTCGGCATGGTAAGACCTAGGCCCGGGACTGTGATAACTTTTCGTTTTGAGGTCCCCAGATGCCAAAAACACCATTCGTTCAAAACTATAACAAAAGTTGTATGTAATAAACAAAAAGTTTTGTTTGTATATAATAAAAAATAAATAAACTGGAGTACTCTGGTAAAATCATTTTAGTTACACTTGCACGTGTTTCAGCTCTTAGGCCATGGTCACAGTGTTAGTTATAATACTTAACCTTATTTTAAAACTAATCCTTATCATCAAGAGTAAAACATAATTTCACATGTGATTATAAGTCATCTGATGCATTTTTATCAGTGCAGGTTGGTAGGGGCACTTCTAATGATGATTAGTTGGTCGAAAATTGGGTTTTTTATCTGGACCTGCATCGAGTTTAAAATGGTTTCCTTGCCAATTTGATAATTTTGATATATGTATAAAACTCTTTTTTAATATCCATTGTGGTATCCTTTATTTTGGATGTCAAGTACTGTCATATTTTCACCAATATTTTTTTTAGGTATAATCAGTTTTTAATACATGGTCGCAAAAATAAAGGATTCTAATTTGTTAGTGTTACTAAACACTACTGAAGAAACCGATATTTGCACCTTTGTCGAATTAGAAAATATTGGAAATTACATACGTAACCACAACTTACTTTTAAATTCACAAAAAAATAAATTTGTAACTTTTAAGACAGCACAAAATAGAATAATAAGGGAACCAACAATAATTCATGACTCAAATAGGTACATACCTTGTCGTCAACAGTTAAAATTGTAGTGATTTAATCCACTACATGTTTCACCGTAAATACGGCATTTTCAAGTGGTAAAAAACAAAGAACGTACAAAGAACATACAAAGAACGTATTATCCAAATAGGATAGGTCAAAATTTAAAATTGGCACAGTCCTAAAATTTAAATTTTGACCTATCCTATTTGGATAATACGTTCTTTGTATATGTACCACTTGAAAATGCCGTAATTACGGTGAAACATGTAGTGGATTAAATCATTACAATTTGAACTGTTGACGACAAGTTATGTACCTATTTTAGTCTAATACGTACAGTTCAGGTGCCACAACAATGAATTTTAATTTATGACTCACGTGGTATTTAAAAGGAAAATGGTACAAACTTCTTAGGTTTGACAACAGAAGGCATCTGAATTGGGATGATCATGTACACACAATTTTAATTAGAACTAACTCTGGAATTTATGCTTTATCAAAAATGTCTTATTACTGTTATTTAAAAACGTTCAAAAATATTTATTTTGCCCATGTGCTCTCTCACATTTCCTATTGCATAGCCCTGTATGGTTCTACAAAAAAGATAAATATGGATAATATTTTGAAGCACCAAAAAAGAGCTATCAGAATTATGCTTAAGCTGAAGTACAATGAATCAGCCAAGGAACATTTTAAAAATTTAAACATTGTTGCTGATTATGGTCAGTTTATATTTGAATGCATGCTCATCAAAGAAACTCAAATGTCAAAAATAAACTTAGGCACCCACTCACTCTTATAACACTAGGAAAAGGGATTAAATTATTCAGCCTCATAGGCTAAGGTTTTTTGAGAAATACCCTACCTATGCAGGTTATAAATTTCTAAAATATATTCCTGAAATAATAAAGAAAGAAACCAATTCAATCAGTTTTAAAAAATTTCTTAAAGATTATATGATAAATAGAGCTGTTTACTTCTTAAAGATTACATGATAAATAGAGCTGTTTACTAAATAGAAGAATGTTATACCTCTCTTGAATAGTTTTATTGTAAAATAACTATTTTATAAGACGCTGTTCTCTGTACCATTTATGTGCATATAAATTAATAAAGTTATTTTACTATTCACTATTAAAATGGCATTTATCGCTTATTAATGAATGTATATTGATGCAACTTGATATGTGGCTTCAGCTAGTTAAGTTATATTCATATTTGCATAAAAACCTATATTTTCTGTCCCTTGTTGCAGCAAACCTGCATACTTAGTTCCGACGTTATTCTTATAGAGAATAATACAAATTTAATATATCACTTATTTGTGAATGCTTGGTAAGCGGTTTTAAGACATATATATGCGTTGGAAATTTGCTGAGTGCGCAGGTTTGCTGCGACGGGGGTATTTTAAATATCAAATTTTTAGACATTGAATAGTGGGTGGGTGACTTCTCTTTTAGAGCAGATAATTTTTTTAAAAAATTGAAAAACTTTTAGTAAACTCTAAACATAATATTAAGATAGTTGAAGACTGGTTAACTTCAAATAACCTGGTTCTAAATAATGATAAGACAAATACTGTTCTGTTTAACCTTCGTGAAGTTCATGGTAGCCAAAATAAAGATAAAAATCCAAAATTTTTGGGACTAACTTTCGATCCCACTTTGAACTGGCATCAACAAGTAATTGTACTTAAAAGTAAACTTAGTTCAAGTATATTTGCATTGAAGAGGTTGTGTGGTGAATTTGAACTGGCCTCTCTCATACAGGCATATTATGGTCTTTTTCATTGTAATTTAAGTTATGGACTTCTCGTTTGGGGGTCCTCTGCACATGCCAAAGACATATTAATAATGCAGAAAAAGGCTATTAGAGTCATGGCTGGAGTAGATAGATATCATAGTTGCAGGGACCTTTTTAAAGAATACAAAATATTGACTTTGTTCTCCTTATTTATTAAACAATGTCTGTTATATTTAAGAACTCAATTAGGTATTTTAGAATATAGGAGTGATATACACAGTCATGACACACGTTTTAGATGTAATATAAATTTGCCTCAAGTTAGAATAGCTAAGACTGATAAAAGTCCATTAATCTTAAGTAGTAAATTATTCAACAAGTTACCAGTAGCAATAAGATTACTTAATGATAAGGATTTTAATTTAATTAAGGACATAATTTTCTTTGTATGCACCCATTTTATTCTGTGGAAGAGTTTATGTCAAGTTCTTGGACTTCATTGGACTTTGATTAATATAACTCAGATTGTGTATTTGTATTTGACGTGACATTGTATTTGTTTGAAATATTGACTGGCTGAATAAATTCTTATCTTATCTTATCTTATTAGTTTTTCTGAGTGTTACAAAACGATTATTTTAAGAAACATTAATATTTTTAACATTTTCAAACTAATTAATTTTACTTAATTATAAAAGGGAATGGATGCATACAAAATTACTGCCATAATACTGTCAGTGGTAACAAATATAGGGATATAGGAGTGTGGATTTATTTGAGCATTAAAATTACTGTAAAAGAAACAGTTTTTGAGGACCACTTGTTTAAACCAATCTTCTAAAAGATGTTGAATCTATAGAATAAAACAGAGTTGAGAATAAATAAGAGTGTTTCATAGTCACCATCACCGGAAGCTGCTGTTGCTTGTTTTCTCTCTTAGGAAGTTATTTATTATTGGTACAATGTTGCTTCTTTACTTGGGGCCACTCCTAGAACTAGACCTAGTTACTTCCCAGAAGCGAATAAGTTGAAGGGAGAGGGGGTTCTTTAAAGTTTGTCCTGCCCTGGTGTGAATATATCCTAAAAGCCTCTGGTTCCATGATCTTGCTCAATATTACATTACCGCTTGCGTTTAGAACCGTACGGTTTTATACGTTGCTCAACCATTTCTTTAATTATTGCCAAACAACTTTTTCAGAGCAAACTCTCCATTTACTTTTTCTGGTTTAAATATAGTTTTTTATTCCTTCAAAGCATTGTTCCTGACATGATAGGATGCAAAATATTCTGCAGAACCCATATTCCACTAGTTCATTGAAGTCTCACAGTCACGATAGTGTAATACTGATCGCTGTTATTGCTGCAAGCCTTACATAGATTTCAAAATATTCTGCAGAACCCATATTCCACTAGTTCATTGAAGTCTCACAGTCACGATAGTGTAATACTGATCGCTGTTATTGCAAGCCTTACATAGATTTCAAAATATTCTGCAGAACCCATATTCCACTAGTTCATTGAAGTCTCACAGTCACGATAGTGTAATACTGATTGCTGTTATTGCAAGCCTTACATAGATTTCAAAATATTCTGCAGAACCCATTTTCCACTAGTTCATTGAAGTCTCACAGTCACGATAGTGTAATACTGATCGCTGTTATTGCAAGCCTTACATAGATTTCAAAATATTCTGCAGAACCCATATTCCACTAGTTCATTGAAGTCTCACAGTCACGATAGTGTAATACTGATCGCTGTTATTGCAAGCCTTACATAGATTTCAAAAGATATGTACATTTTTATATTTAAACAGAATTTTACGAACTAGGCCTAACTTTATAATACTGACGTCTCGGTGATCGCATGAGAGGTATACAAAATGTTTGTTAATTACTACAAGTTTGTTTAGGTAGGCTGGTAATGAATTACTGAACAAAATTAAAAATATTTTAAATAGCAAAAAAGAAGTTGAGTTGTAAAAGATCTTTCTTGAATGACAGTTATGATTTTGAATATTGATTTATCAGCAGCATTTTGAGAAGTGTTATTGAGTTTATTGAATATATAGACCTGTAGATTAGGCTCTCAATGACTAAGAGTTTATGTTATCTACCAAGATAACACACCTTGCCCACAACCTCTTTCCACATTGAAACTGTTGCAAACTGAAGAATTTTAAACAAAATTTGTATTTTCTTAAAGTTGCGTTAAAGTTCAGTCGACAAAATTGTATTCCTAACTATACTCTAGTTAGAAATCAAAAACCACTAAATACCATTAGTGGTTATTTAGTCATTATTTGACCATTAATAAAAAAAGTGTGATATATATATATATATATATGTATCGAGAATCGGTATCGAGAACCGACTCATCCCTAATATATATATGTGTGTGTGTGTGTGTGTGTGTGTGTGTGTGTGTGTGTGTGTGTGTGTGTGTGTGTGTGTGTGTGTGTGTGTGTGTGTGTGTGTGTGTGTGTGTGTGTGTGTGTGTGTGTGTGTGTAAAAACACTCTTTCACATATACATAGAATGTTGTAATCAGCTAACTTACGCTGCCTGAAATATTTCAGTTTTAAAACTGAATTTCTATTACTTCATTTATACAAAATTTGGGTAGCTATTTTCACTTTATATACAACAGTAATAATTTTCAAGATATTAAAAATATATGTCATGTTACATTAGGCAATCAAATCTTCTCACAAAGGTTTTTGCAATCAGCATCCCTAGTTATTTGTACTTTTTGTGAAAAAATCAATTAAATAATGTGGATATCTTGATGGTGAGTTTTAAAACCCTTAACTCCCTAGCAAGCTATTGAGAGTAGTCTTCACCCCCATTAATACTAGTAGTCCATCAAGTGGTCCATCAAGTGCTGGTCAACGGCGAAGGAGCTGTTAATGGTAATTGCTTAAAACTTCTCTAGCTTAGAAGTATCAGCAAAAACTCTAGGCCAAGTCTAAAGTATCTCTTAATGTAGACAAATATGCTCTTATTTAAAAAATAACTTCAATCCTTTAATTAATGAAAAAAGATAAAACTTGTTATCTCTCAAACGAAACAAAACAGAAAGTGCTAGAACCTTCAGTAATATGTAATGCACAAGTAATTAAAATATAACCCAGCATAAATTTCCTTGGACTATTGATGAATCAACATTTAAGTCGGTATGAACATATTAATAAAATTCTAAGTACAATTAATTCTAGAATGTATTCATTATCAAAAATGCCTTTATTCTGCAATATTCAAACTCTTGGAACTACAGATTTTAAAAATATTCATTCACACATTTCCTTCGCTACTTGTTTGCTTTGATAAAAAAAAAGTGAATAAGGACAGTTCATTAAAACACCAAAATTAGGCTGTAGGAATTATATTAAAAATTAAAGTTTGACGATTTTAGCTAAATAACATTTTGGTACGGTAACCTAATTTACTTTCTGTGTAGCGTCAATGTATTGTTAACTCAATTGATCACAAAGCCTAAGAATGCTATCACTGATCATAAGAGCATCCATCTGTACACCAGGAGAAAGAATTCCCTGAATTCAGGGAAGAATTCAGGGGGGGGGGATTCTTGGAGAAAGAATTGAATAATTCAAGCACACCATTATTACAATTTAATGAAAAGCAACCTACATGGGCAACAAGTTTTTGAGGTATATACCACAACAAATAAAACAAGCAGACAACTCAAAGAGTATTTTGTGGATAGGAAACTATATTCACTACATAAGTTTTACCACCTCTCACAAGCTTTTGAATTGAGATTTATTTTATATCATGTTACAAGCCATCATGTAAACTCGATTTATTTTTAATTCATACGCAGTAAGACGCTTTTCAAATAATATAACAACAATATCGGTTTGTGGATCTTGTGTACAACTTCAATAAAGATTTATTTAATTAATTTCCAATGGGGCACGGCTAACAAGGAGGCAGAATTAAATCTCAATTGTAAGCACAGGTTTAGGTGTACACATGCCGCAAATCCGATCTCTCTCGGAAGTAGCGGTAGGTGGAGCATTAGATTCGAACGCTAAATCAGCATTATTATTCATTTCCATAAACAGGGATCAAAGGACCATTTTATCGGTACAAATTAGCTTGTCAAGTTATGCTAATGGCACTCAAATGTAAAGTTACACCAGCTGCCTTATTGTATGGTTTGGGGTCAGTATGTTCTACTAATTGAGAACTTTTAGTTAGGAGTCAAATTTTCATCTGACTCCTTGTGGGTTATCCTCGATCGAGGGTAAGGAGTGAGTAACTTGACAGGTAGGTTGTTCGATCCAATATGGATTTGGATTTAAATTTTCTAACTTATTAAATATCTACATGTAAAAAGATATAGGAGGGTAGGGGACCTGAACCTCCTATACCAAAGTTGATTGCTTTGATAACTGGACACGGCCACTTCAGGAAACATCTCCACTCTCGGACTCAGAAATGAAAGTCAGGTGTGTAGGCTTTGCAATCAGTCTGAAGAGACTGCCAAGCACATCATACTGGATTGCGAGAGACCCGGGGCAAGGGCAAGGAGGAGGGCTCTGTTTGGTTGTAAGCAACCAGGTGATGAAAAGGACGTTAGTATTGGTAAAAAACTCCTGGATCTCGTAAAGGGTACGGGCAATGGTTTGCTGAACTAACGGACTAGGGACACACAATAAGCTTCGGTTGACGTGTGAGGATCTTTGAATCCGTCCCTTCAACAACACATAAACATAAACATAAGGAACCTGAAACTCGTCCTGTGTAATATCTACTTAGTTTTTAATTTTTAGATTGGAGGAAATAAGTAGATGAAATAGAATTTTAAATCTAATTTGCGTTACCTTGTTTACTATTGATTGTGTTTGTAGGCCATTAAGTGTGGAAAATCATTTTTGGGAACACCTGAAAACTGGAAAAACTGTATTTAGGAAAACATACGTTTTGGTTGTAGAAGTCTGGATTGGTAAGATGCAATGGGGTCCTAGCTGCCTTTCCTTGAGAATACCATCATGGATTCTCGGGTGGGCAGTAACCCAGCCGACCCCTGGTGTCTTAATGTGTAAAGAGTCACTGGGCTGATAGTTCACACACACACTGTGCTACAAGCAAACTGTATTTTAGTTGATTACACTGATCAACTTTTACACCATTCTATGTTTTAATTAATATTTAAATTTGAGATTAATTTGATTAAAACACACCATACACTCCCAAATGAGTTATAACAGATATTGAAAACTCTTGAATAACAAACAGTTACACCATACACTCCCAAATGAGTTATAACAGATATTGAAAACTCTTGAATAACAAACAGTTACACCATACACTCCCAAATGAGTTATAACAGATATTGAAAACTCTTGAATAACAAACAGTTTTTATTTTCTAGTAAATTTTGGACAATTTATAGAGAGAAAATAACATATAGACCTATTGCGTTATGTTATGTTCATATTTAAAATTTGTTTGTCTCAATTTAAGTTGAAGCGAAAATAGGGGGTTAAACAAGAGAATTGATATGAAACCATACTACATTAGCACTACTGTTGATTATACATCTTTTTATGGAAATTGTAGTCCGTAAAATCTTTTACGAGAACTTCCCCTATAGGGAACAAGCTATTACCTTAGGTGGCATGGTAAGACTTGAGCCTGAGACCATGATTACTTTTCGTTTTGAGGTCCCCAGATGCCAAAAATACCATTCGTTCATATTCATATATATGTGTAAATAATTTTATATATATATATATATATACACATGTGTTCGTAGGCACGATACATACTTTTGTAAAAAAGTCTGATCTTGATGAAATTTGATATACATGTGTAAGGTAGTACCTATTTTAATGAGTTCAAAAACCAGACATATCGCACCATTTTAATGAGGGGGGAGGTTAAACCCAAATTTTAGTTTTCCCAATTGAATTCAGCTAAAAAAATTTAGTAATTTGAATTATTGCTCTGCGTCAATTGGTTACTGAGATATTAAAAGTTGCTACACAGTAGAGTACGTTTTGCAATGTTAATCATATAGAGCATAGTACAATTTTATATCTCGCTTATTAATGAACATAATATATTAGTGAAACTGAGTATGTGGTTTCATATGATTGGAGTTTATTGATATTTGCATGCAGAATCCATTTTTTGTGGTCCCCATGGCAGCAAGCCTGTGTACTCAGCAGCTGCAATGTTATTCGTATGGAGAACAAGAGACATGTAATATATCACTTGTTTATGAACATAAATTGGTAAGACTTGGAATGTTGCTTCATCTGGTAGTAATCCATTGATATTTGCATGAAAATCTGATTTGTTAAGTCCTTGATGCAGAAAACCTGCATTCTCAGTTGTAATGTTTTTCCTATGGAGAATAAATAAAATGTCATACCTCGCTTATTTATGAATATGCTTTGATGAAAGCTGTCAAGTGGCTTCATGACGTCGTGAGGTACCATTTTAAATTTGCTGAATATGCAGGTTTGCTGCAACAGGGGTATTTTTCTTATTTATGGTACACATAAAATACACTTACAGCTAAATTTTGTTAAAGTATTTTTACTGTTTTGACTTTTTAACTGCAGGGAATTCTAGTAGTGCTTTTAGGAGCTCTAAAACCTTAGGATTCATGTTTGTATTTTAGAAAATGTCTTTGAAAACAGTAGTATATGTTGCATGCAACATGAGATTGAAAACATAGTACCGGGGCTAGATTTGTTATAGCTGGATATGCAAGAGTCGACTGTAACAGTAATTCAAATAATTGTGGTTTATGATGCTTTACTAAAGACTTTATTTTGTAAAAGAATCAAATGTTTAGACAACTACCGGACACGGTAGCTCAGAGGTAGTGTGCTGGTCTCGCAAGTCAGCCGTGGTCAAACGTAGGTTCGACCACTTTTTCACGAGTGGTCACCACTGGCTTGCCCATGTGATTCTTTCTCTCGCTGTCATTAGGCCTATTGGCCTATGGTGATGGGCAATTGAGGTTTCAATAAAAACATTTTAAAGTCGTTCGATAATAATTACACCCGTAGATAAAATATATATATGATTTTCTCTCAAAAAGCCCTCTGAAAATAGCTCTTAGCTTTCATATGCATAAAGTAGATAATTTTGAAACGGTAGTTAAGGATAACTGACTGACTTAGTCAATGGTTTCTGCTAAGACAAAAATAGTTGCACACCTATTTAGTTATGGTACTCACGTAGATAACTGGGTTAGTGGTTACTCACCTGATTTAGTGGCCTAACACTAAGTTTTTGTGTAAAATAGTTTATATAGCCACAAGGAATCTGAGAAAGTTTGTCTATTTTCAAATCCTAAAATTTAATTGTAATATTAATCTACCTCAGTCACATAGCATATACTGCCATAACTTAATACCTAGCACCTCTGAAACAATTGCTGTGACTTTTAGCGAATTTCCCCTATAGGAAGAAGCTCTTACCGTAGTTGGCATGGTAAGACCTAGGCCCGGGACCATGATAACTTTTCGTTTTGAGGTCCCCAGAGGCCAAAATCACCATTCGTTCAATACTGTAGATATATGTGTCCGTGAGCACGATAACTCTCGTAAAAATAATCCGATAAAAATATTGTATATCTAGCTTATTTATCAACTTATCTTGATGAAACTTGGTATATTGCTTCATATCGTTGTGGTCTATTGATATTTTCACTAAAAAAAATTTTTTCCCGATAGTTCCCGTAGCAGCAAACCTGTGTACTCAGCCCCCATGTTATTCTTATGGAGAATAAGTAAAGTGTTATCTCCCTTAATTATTCCCCCATGTTATTCTTATGGAGAATAAGTAAAGTGTTATCTCCCTTAATTATGAACATAAATTAATATAACTTGGTATGTGGCTTTACCTATTTGAGTTATATTGATATTTGTATAAAAACCATTTTTTGTGTTCCTTGCTTCAGCACACCTGCAAACTCAGCCGCAATGTTATTCTTACGGAGAATAATTAAAATGTCATAAATAGTTTATTTATGAATGTATATTGATGAAACTTGGTATGTGGCTTTATGTGGTATTAAGATACATATATATGCATTGGAAATTCGCTGGGTACGCAGGTTTGCTGCTATGGGGGTATATTTGGAATTATATTCATCATGGCTGACGTGTGCTTGCTAAGAAAATAATTCGCCAGAATATAAAAGAGACAGAAGAGAGGTAAAATTAAATTAAATCAAAATGCTAAGCAATGTCCCAACATTGAAAAGTCATTGAGAGTTTTCTCTATTTAATCCTTCTCTGTTAAGATAGTTTTCAGTTAATTTATATTACATTTTTTGTTGTTTTATTACTAAGCTCTGTTTAGTTAGAATCATCTTGATAACTCATAACTATTACCAAACACAGTATAACCAACATTTAATTTTATTTTAGTTTTGACACATATGAAACGGTTAAAGAAATTTGTATCCAAGAACAGTAGATTAAGACTGTTGGTTAATTTACTGGAGAATTCATTGATTTGATGTAATATGAGATTAGATAATATATAAGTGGTAATGAGAGAGTACAAATTTGTAAATTGAATCACACTATTAGTCGCTGGTATACAATGTGTAATTATTTGTATTTTCTGTTTTCTTTTCATATGAGAAAAACTGTGATTATGGATAAATGACCAGTGTCAGTACGGTTCCATATAAGAATATTATAAGCCCTTTAGTAAAAATGTGGTAAAACAGTAATTTACCATAGTTTGTTCACTGAAACCTTTTTATATTACTAAATATGTTTGAAAAATATTCAGCTAAAACTTTCTCAAAAGCTACATACATTTGCTCTGTTATGAGATAGAAACGTGGTCGATGTGCTGCAAGCATTCTGGAGTGAAACTTTCTGACACATGGTTACCAATAAATTATATAACGGTGTAGTTTCTGAAAACCACAAACATACTGTAAACAAGAGGAAAGAAGACCCCTCATTGCCCTGCTAAGCTGTGTGTTTGTGCGGTATCATAGTTTTACGGAATCTTGGGGTTAGCAGGCACTTGCCAAATGGAACAATGAATCGCATAAAGCACTAGCGTAGTGATCATGTGGTAGCGCCTGCAATTGTTATGTAGGCCAGATTCCAGGGGTCTTCTTTCCTCTCACCGACAGTACTGTGAAAATCTAGCGTGCCCCATAGAAAAAAGAAAATGAATAATTAAGGTAAATACATTTTTCTACTGATCCATTATGTTTGTTTACTAGAATAGAATTTCACTTGAATGCTGTGAGGTTTTTTTTAATTGCACCAACAGACATTTTGTCAAGGGAATCTAATTCCCCTCATATGAAGTGGTCTGACTATATTTAACTGAAAACAAAATCACAATCAAAGATTGTTAGAATAAGAACCACATATCAAATTTATCAGTCATCCAATATGTTTGATACTTACTTAAATAATGTTGTATGTATTTATATATTTTTTATTTATAATTGCTGTACAATTTTGTATTTGTTATTTTTTTTCTGGAAAAAATTCATGCATTCATTAATTAATTTATTCATTCAATATGTTTTGGGAAGTTGTCATACCTTAAAACCCCGAGTACAAATCATAACTCCTAATCCCTTTTCATAATTAGTTAATATGTAAGCCAATGTAAGATATGACCCACCAGTTATACAAGACGGCTTAGTTTTATCAATCTATTTAATCCCCACAAATTGGTGCTAGTCCTGATATCAGATCCTTTTATTTAGTATTGATTTAACTTTTGATTGCTTTTAGCGAATTTCCCCTATAGGGAAGAAGCTATTACCGTAGGTGGCATGGTAAGACCTAGGCCCGGGACCATGATAACTTTTTGTTTTGAGGTCCCCAGACCCCAAAAACACCATTCGTTTGAAACTGTATATGTATGTGTGTGTGTGTGTGTGTGTGTGTGTGTGTGTGTCCGTGGGTGAGATAACTCTCGTAAAAAATGTCCTATTTTGATGAAATTTGGTAAAAACGTGTAAAGCAGCATTTATGACTTTAAGTTCGAAAACCAGACGGATCGAGCTATCCGACGGGATATTTTAGGGGGGTTTTGTACCCCAAAAATGGGTTTTTAGAGTTTTTTACATACAATTTTTGAAAAAGTAAAATTTTATTTTTCCCATTAGAATCAGCTTAAAAAGACGCACAATTTGATGTTTTAATTATTGCTCTACGTCAATTGGTTACTGAGATATTGAAAGTGCTAAACACAGTACGTTGTCCAATGTTATTCTTATGGAGGATAAGAAAAATTGTATATCTTGCTTATTTATCAACTTATCCTGACGAAACTTGGTATATTGCTTCATTTCATTGTGGTTTATTGATATTTATACAAAAACCCATTTTTGGGCCGATAGTTATTCTTATGGGGAATAATTAACGTGTTTTCTCCTTAATTATGAACATAAATTAATATCAAATCAAATCAAATCAAAAAAATCTTTATTCATAAAATACATGTTATGTACATTGAATAGTTTCATCAAGACTTAAGAATAGAACTTAAGACTAAAAATAAATAATGAAAAACAAAATCAATTGTAAATCCATGAGGGGGTGGAAAAGTACTCCTCCAGAGAATATAAAGCTTTGTCAATCAAATAAATTTTTACTTTGTTTTTAAATTTCTTAAGGTTTTCCTCATTTTTTATATTGCTGGGTAGATGTTTCAAGAACCTTAATCCCACAGAGGATGGTTTTTTTTCATAATACTTTAATTTATGTTGTGAAGTGATAATAAATTTTTTATTCCTAGTATTATATGGATGACAGATAAATTCTGTGCTTTTTATATTATTTTTTGCAATGATAATAGTCTCAAAAATATATTGCCCATATACTGTTAAAATCTTTAATTCTTTAAATTTATCTTTTGTTGTTTCATTGTAATCTAGCTTCATTATGATTCTAATTGCTCTCTTTTGCTGTTTAAGAATACCATCCATATTTGCCTTTGTTGTTGAACCATAAAGGCTTATACCATAAGATAAATGAGAGTGGATATTCGCAAAATATATATTTTTCAATGTTTTTTGGTTACAAAAAAATGACATTCTATAAAGTGAATAAATTCCTGAACTTAATGTTGATAGTAATTTATCTACATGCTTATTCCAGTTTAAATTTTGGTCTATTGTTAGGCCTAGAAACTGTGTGCTACTTTTATTTTCTATTTCTCGTGAGTTGTACATAATAATTGGTTCAGTTATCTGCTTGTTTTGATGGGTTTTAAATATTATAAAATTAGTTTTTTGAGCATTCAGCTTTAATTTTTGCTGCTGCAAGAAACTTCCAATGTTTTCTAGTTCAATAAAACTCAGGATTTCAACTTGTTGAACAGTATTAGCTGATACTTTAAGATTTGTATCGTCTGCATAAAAACAAAGATTATTTTGTGGTAAACACGCAAGTGAGTTTCCTGCATCATTAATATAGCAGAGAAACAAAAGAGGACCTAAAATCGATCCCTGTGGGACACCACATTTCACATTTTCAGTTTCTGAGAAAAACTTTAAAACTCTGTTGTCATGTGTTTTGTGCGCAATTTCTACAAATTGATATCGATTGTGGAGGTATGACTGAAACCATTTTATTGATCTCTTGGATATGCCTAACATTAGCAATTTATTTATCAGTTGAGAGTGGTTGACACTATCAAATGCCTTTGATAGGTCCATGAAAATTCCAGTTGTGTATTCTCCTTTGTCTACTGATTCAGTTATAGATTCTATGAATGATACTGCTGCAGTAATTGCAGATTTCCCAGGTCTAAAACCATGCTGATAATCATTTAATAATTTTGACTCTTCTAAGTACCTTAATAACTGATTGCTAACAATTTTCTCATAAATTTTTGATATTACTGGAAGGAGGGAAATGGGGCGGTAGTTTGACACTAGATCATCTTTCTTATGGATTGGTATAATTTTAGATTTTTTCAACTGATTAGGGAAAATTCCCGAAACAAAAGATGAATTTATTAAGTGGCTTAAAATTTGACTTACATATTCTTTGACATATTTTATAACTTTTATTGGAATGTCATCATATCCTGAAGAGTTTTTGTTTTTTTATTGAGCTAATTATCTTTTCCACCTCCCTTGCATCAACAAATTCAAAATTAAAACCTTTTTTAATACCTTGCTCACTTTTATTAGTAATACTATCATTTTTATCTTTGCAGTTAAACTTACTAATATCCTCAGCTACATTGACAAAATATTCATTAAATACATTTAATATAGTTCTAGGGTTACTTATGCTACGGTTTCCCTTTTGCAAGCAGATATTTTTAGTTTTATTTTCATTCCTTTTACCTACTTCCGAGTTTATAATCCTCCAGACTGTTTTTTGTATATTTTCAGATTTCTGTATTATATTTTCAAAATAATTTGTTTTAGCTTGAGCTACTTTTATCTTATAATTTAGTTTTTTTGTTTCATATTTTGAGTATATAATTTGGTATATGGCTTTACCTAGTTGAGTTATATTGATATTTGTATAAAAGCCCATTTTTAGTGTTCCTTATTTCAGCAAACCTGCATACTCAGCCGCCATGTTATTCTTATAGGGAATAATTAAAATGTCATAAATCGTTTATTTATGAATGTATATTGATGAAACTTGGTATGTGGCTTTATGTGGTATTAAGATAAATTAATATGCATTGGAAATTCGCTGAGTATGCAGGTTTGCTGCTACGGGGATATTTAGGTGTACCAACGTTTTTGAAAGTTTCAAGGGAGAATATGACCATTCAAAAAGTATCCAAGTTTGTGATTAAAATTTTGTTTCATGGTATGTCTATACCAATCAAACATTTAGGACGGGGAACTTTTGTGCTAAAGCAACCCCCCCCCAAAATAAAATGCTGAAATTTGACATTGGCATTTTTTCTGTTTTACTTTTTCTACAATGGAATCTAATCCCATTTCTTTTGAAAAACGCCAACTTGGCCGCCGCAGAACAGTCTGCTTTTTCAAGAGGTTATTTAAAACTAGCTTTCAATTTATTTATTTTTTGCACTTATTCCCTTAATATTATAATAAAATATGTATAAAAAATAGTGTATTATATATTGAATATACAATTAAAACAACAGCAAATTAATAACATGCAAATCACACAGTATATTTTGACTGCACTCTTAAGTTAATCTGTAGATCCAACATTGCATACCAGTTTTGGAACCCTCCAAATCGTTTTCGAGATCCGCCATTGATACAAACTCCTATATTTTAAAGGTTCAATAAATTTGATAAAAGATAGATTGAATTTAAAGCTTCCATTAAAAAACTATTTGTCGGATGAAAATTTAAAAAACAACATATATATAAAACAATAATCAAATCGCTTATAAATGCATTACCTATAATATCTTTAGTGGAATTGTGGCTAGACCTATTTTGAAAGGTGCTGCATAAATAACAAAGATTCCAAATGAAATGATTAAAGATTTAACTAATTAAAACAGAATGGGATGAAAATAAAATCTTAATATAATATTTTGTAGTAGTTAACAAAACCTTTGTTCGTGTTAATCTTTAATTGTAAAGAGTTTTTTTGTTGCATTACAATTTCCTAATGGTTCTCCTAGTAAAAAAATAAATTAAATATTTCTTCTCAGTCTGGTTTTATTCAACATATAACTTTGTAGTGTTCAGAATTTTTTTGGTAATTTACAGATTACCATATAATACCACCCTTAGTAAACATTTTCCTTGTTAACTATCAAATATAGAAATTTTACATCGCTAAAAACTCATCTTTATTTGTCATAGTATAAAAATTAGTCACCGGTGAGACACCGTGGGGTTTGGAAAGTAAATATTTACTTGGAAAATATTGTGGTGGCAAATATTTGAGAGTGCAAAACCCGAGAGCAAGGTACTGGCGAGTGTGGGGGAGTGGGGGTGATAAGCCGTGTTGGCCCATCTTATCAGTGGCGGGCTGGGCAGGTGTATATATGCCTAGCCCCTCGGGTGCACTGGCTGGATTCTTACAGCTAGGCCAGTGACGAACAGTTGGAAGTGGAGATCTTCGCATGTTTGCCTTATGCCAGATCTAACTCTTCCAATTGATCACGCTGGCCCCTCCCCCCTCCACCCTCCACCACCGACGCTCTGCTCACAGGATATCACTCTCGGGGTATTCCACAGTTAATATAATTTTATATTTATTGAGGTATTTTTAATTATTAATTTTCATTGAGATAAAAATATTTAATCTTAGGAAAGTTATTTATAGGCAACTTAAGAAAGTATGTGAATTTTTATAAACTTATAATTTTATCCTACATCTGTTTAAATCTGTTATCAAATCACGTGTATTTTTTGCATTAGGTAAAGCATGTATATAACGTTTATCGATTTTTTGTGGTAGGTTAATACATAAATTATAATTATTATATTTAAAACAATAATTAAACAAATAAATATAGTATCTTGTGGATATTTGTTAAATTGTCCGCTTAATTTATCTTTTACCATGGTACATTTAAAATTTTAAAATTGCACAAATTTAATATTTTGATAATAATTTTGAATAACTTGTACAATAAATAATAACCCAGCCAATAAGTATTGTTGATTTGGAAACGTTCATCCAGTGTTAATTGATTATGAAATATTTGAAAAATGTTTGTTAGTGATGAAAATACAGTACTCCATAAATTATTAACCCATTTATCAAATCAAAATTAAGTAAAGTTTAAGTTTTATAGGTTTAGACAATTTAGAATTTAAATCTGTAAGTGAATACCTTAAGTAATTAAAGCAGCGTTTAAATATTATTTAATTGAATTAATTTGGTTAAGTGATTTGAATTTTTTGAGCGTTTTATTAAAAACTGTATAGCAGCAAATGCAAGGATGGTGCAATTTGTTTAATGCTTGAAAGTAAATTTTCTTTTGCCCTATTTAAGTTTGGTTATTAAATTATATTATGAAGAAAATTTCCAGGAATTTAATGATATTTTCAATTTATGTCGCTTAGCAATTATTTTTTACAGCTAATTATTATTGCCAACATATGAAGATTATTTCACATATGCATATATAGTGAATTAATTCAGTTTATATATGCCTGAAAGTGCATTTTGGGTGCCAATCTAGAATGTTTTCCAATGCGAGAATTCTCTTGATACTCAGGCAAACACTGTGTACTTATTGTAAAAATTATCTTTCAGGATTCTTAAATATGTTCAAGAAAATTGTTTAAGTTATTTATAAACAGTCTTAATTAATATCTGAACCAGATTAATTAAATTGAAGTAATTAATTAAATTGAAGTATTTAATTAAATCTTAAGTGTACAATTACAATCTAATGGAATTATAGTCATCCCATGCACGTTAGAGGTAAACATATTTTTTAAGTTTTAGACACTATTGAAATTTAGCTTTTGGACACTTGTGTCTTTTCTCAAAGCTATTGCATTAATATTAATATCAGTAATTGCATAATTGTATAATGGCCTGAATAAAACTGTGTTCTGGGCTCAGGAAAATAACTACTTAAAAATAGTAGTTGTTTTGAGATCAAACTAAATTAAGTTTCATGACATTTTTAAGTTATTTTTATTTTATACCCATTGTATATCATAAATTCAGAATAATTATTGTGACTAAGAGTACTTTTTTTGGATTTAGTGTATTTAATTGTTTTTGGAAAATATTTATATTCCAATTAACATTATTAAATCAAGCTTAAATCATGAGTAAAAACTTATGATTTTAAATTATGATCTTAAATCAAGGTTCTTTTTCTTAATGAAATATTTTTCCTTCATTAAAATTCCAGTTTGGCCTTCTATTTCTGTCTAATCCAAGGTCTTTGATCTTCCTTTTGTAATATTTTTAACGTGATATATGTTTTTGGATTCTTAAAAAGCTTTTTTAGTATTTTTAGTATTAATTTGTTAATTTATAGCAAATTTTCTTTTGCCCTATTTAATAAGTATGCATGAATTGCTGTATTTTTGGCCCTGTCTATAGTAATAACACCTCCCTAAATTTAAATAAAAATTGTGTTTTTATTTAGTTGTATATCTATTTTGTTAAACAACTTTTTTATTAGCATATTACGTTTTGTTATTACTTACGGGATGTAATAAAAGACGTCTTACAACACTTAAGATATATTTACATTTATACTGATTCACATACAGACGGTAAACATATATAAAAGATGGTACTAGGCTATCGATTTCGACCAGTCACACCAGTCATCATCAGGCCAATGAGAGAACTGTTTATATATGTTTACCGTCTGTATGTGAATCAGTATAAGTGTAAATATATCTTAAGTGTTGTAAGACGTCTTTTATTACATCCCGTATCTATTTTTTTGTACACTCTAAAATGTTTTCACAAATTGCAGAAAATTAGCACTGTAAATATTTTTTAGGCCACTTTTTTGGGTTGGGAAGCATTTAGAACATTTTTGAAATGTATTAAGATTTTTTTCCATGTAGATCAAATAGCACTTAATATTGTGCATTGCTATCTCCTAGAACCTTTATCTAATCTTGCAGCTTTTGCAATAACTGTTCCCTGTATTTACCTTTAATTAATACAAATTAATAAATGTGGTTCTTTGGGATAATGTGGCTCCCAAAATTTAATTGTACTTTTTATAAACACTGAATTAATAGATAACAAAGCTAACATTCATCTTCCACCGTATTAAATAATATAATTAAAATTATTCAAAGATTTTTAAAACGTACTCTTTATTACAAAACCTTACACTTTTTTATTTGTTTTCTATATCTCTTTGCATTATTGTTTAGAGTAAACTAAATGTACCCATTTACCAAAACTTTATTTAAAAAGTAAAAACCACAGTCGTACAGTCTAATGAAACCAGTAACAAAACTGGTAAACCGATGCAGTGTAATAAGAACTAGAAATACTAAGACCATAAGTTTATTTTTTTCAGCTAATTTTTAAGAATTCTGAAACAAATTTTGAAAGTCAACTGATTTGTTTGTAATTCAGAGAATGTATTGTTATCCTATAATCATTTTAGTTAAATCCAAACCTCATCAATTAGAAAAGGATTTCTCTAACCAAATTTAAGATTTTCCTTATCAATTATAATGTTGAGTTTCTTAATGTTTAATTTTATAGAGTCATTGTGGTGTCTGTTAGTGTATTTAATTTGTAAATGCAATTTTGTTTACTTCTAAGTCCTGTAGAAGTGTTTTTAAAATACCTTTGTCACACCCCTAACTAAAACCGTTTAAATTTACTAATGAAAATGTTTCACCATTCAAAATGTATAACAGTAAAATTTAAGAAATAATGTATAGATTAATCTGTTATAACTAATTAGATTGTAACGAAACAAGTTAATAAAACAACAATTTGTAAACTTTTCTAATTTTGTAATGGAAAGGACAGTCTATGTTAAATAGGGTTTTATCAAAATTATATTATTATTTCAGGCAAATGATGTCTTAGTGTAGGTCTATAAGTTGTTTGATGGTACAGTTGTTTTAGTTTCAACTCTTAATAGTTTAATAACAAAAATATTCTGTAGGTATTGAACAACAGTACAATTTACTCATGAGATTTAGCAAATTTTCAATGCAACATTCAGCACTTGCTACTTTATAAGGTACGTGTATACTTAGTCGGGATACAAGCACTTTCATACTCACAGACTCACATTAACGCTGGGTAACATTAGCCAATCAGAAGTGAGGAACAAAGTTGGTCCCTCAGATAGGAGCGGGGAAGTCTGGATTGTTAGGTGGTTGTAAACAATGCCGGTTACTTAGGCCAGATTTTGTACTATTTTGACTAACAAGTCTAATATATAAAATAATAAATTCAATAAACAATTTTTTTGAAAATTCCTGTTTCCTGACCATATTTTGTATATATTCTCTTTTATAATGCCAGTTATAATATTTTTCACATTTTTCAAGACCACTTGGTTGTCGTAGTTGTTTTGTTTAATTTTTTATTTTTCCAATCATTTTATAACAAATTTTGTCAATAATATGAAAACTCTCACATTCTCCCAATTTCAGTAAAAGTTAAACTTAACCCATTGAGGTAGTAATTTTTTCTATTTGCAGTAGCCTATAACGGGAATTGATTGGTGCTGCACTCTAGTAGCAAAATATGTAACTAATGACCGCGGGCGTCTACGGTTCTATCCGCTAGGGGCGCGGACTGACTGAAAAATCTTAATATTGCCGCCAGGCCTTTGGTTGTGTTAGCTGAGTTGGCTACGTCGTGGAAACACCTTGGCCAGGTGGTGATACGATGTTCGTGGGTTCGATTCCCGCACACGATCAAAACTGACCAGTTGTGCAACTCTCAATGAGTTAACCGGTCTGTGCCAACGTTGGTGGGAGGGCCCAAGTAAAACAAACGGTGGCAGGCTTGCTTGGAAGTTGACGGGATCGGTTAATTCTTTGAGACTTGCACATGGTCAACACTGATTTTGCTAATTTTTACTTATGTCTACTGTGTGTGTGCCAATGCGACTCGCTAAACTGAAAGAAAACAATATTTTAATTAAAATATGCCATTAATCCATTTGAAACACCATTTTTTTACTCCAATTCACAGGTTAATCAAATTACAAGTAAAGAACGAGACCAGCTTGTATGTCTACGCCAATGGGTTAATAAGCTATATGTAATATCAGCTGAATTAAAACTAATGATTCTAGTCAGCTGATAATGCAAATCAAACTCGCATGTATCCCGGCTACTACCCTGCTTTGCATTCCGACATAGATAGGAAGTAGAGAGCTAAATAACATTTGTGTACCTAGGGTTATAACCTAAACACCATCTCAGCTCTGGTTTACATGCAATTTTAAGTTATAAGCAGAATTCCAATAGTTTTGTTGGCTAAAAATAAGATTAAATTATATTGCTTAAAAACATTCTCTAAAAATCAAGAAATTTAATTTTGGTTTGCCACTTATAAAGTCTAATGATTCTATCTCAATAATGTTTGTGATACGAGATTACTGGCAAAACTTGAGTAAACATAATTCTAGATTGAAATAACAAATAAAAAAAAGTTCTCTAATACAAATTTTAGTTTATACTCAGACTAACTTGTGTTATGTTATTAAACGTATTAACATTTTACATCAAACATATTAACATTTTACATCAAACATCCAATTATATTACTTGCTGATTTGAATTGTTGTCATTTCAATAATGGCTTATAAGGGATAGTTGTAGTAAACCATAACTAAATGGTCCTGTACAGTTAAACAATGTTTAATTGATATTTAGTTTTATTACTTAACACAAAGGTAAGATTTTTATTATATTTATTATATTTTTTTGTATTTTTATTTTTAATTTTTATTTAGTGTCTCTTTTGGACATTTTAGACTTTTAACATTTTTAATTGTACATTTTTATATATTTTTTATATTTTTAATTGTGTTATTTGCTTTAATAACACTTTAGTAGTTATATTCTTCAAAATAATAACTAAATTGATAATTGTAAACAAGGTTGTTCTTTAAATTAAATCTATGCATGAAATTTAAAACAGATGATCTCAAAAGTTGCAGTTTACAAAAATATATTTAGTGTAAAACTACAGAAAAATATATTTGTTTAAGTTTTTTTCTTGTAATAATTGTTCTACTAAATTTAAATCCATCCTCTTTGTTAATGTTTTCAAGAGTTTCTAAAACTGCTGTACTTCACGTATTTTTTAATCTCCTCTTTGAATTAACACGGTTTTAACATACTTGATGCTATGGCATATTGTTTTAGTGTGTTCGATTATCACTGAAGATTTTTATATTTTCATTTTTATCATCTCTTACATTTACTTTCATTCTTAATTCTATACTTGTTACTGTTTCGGCTCTATACACTTTACTACAGCTACAAAGTACTCTGTATATTCCTCTGTTATTGGTGGATGGTGGTTGGTCTTTAACTTTAGATAGCATATCTCTTAGTTTAGTATTTACATTGAAGGTAGCATGAGAACTTTTGATATTCTGTCCGTAGAACCTTTTAACTTATCAAGTGTGAGATTATAAATTATAAACTTATGTATTTGAATACTGTCCAAAATGGCCGGTTAAAACTACTACCTTCCAATTCTGTTTTAGTGAAGGATATCCATTTTGCAAAATATTTTGATTAAACTCTCGTTTATGCCTGAAGTAATAGTTTAAATTAAACTGTACAGACTGTTGCACGAAAAAGTTAGTATCATTTTATACTGTAAATAAGTGTAATGTAAAGTAACTATTTTTGTCCTTGCGTGATTCCATAAATCTATGGATCCAGTCTTATATAATGATTGTATCGAAGGTGTAGTAATTTAGGTAGTTGAAATCTGAATATTTGTTGGGCTGTTCAGATTTGTTGTTATTCATAACAAAAAACATAATTCGGTTACAATACATAAAATGAAAACCTCTTTGGTCATGTTTTGACCCCAATGACCTCGATAATTAATCTCGATAAAGTAGAACCCTTCTTAACCGACCCTCAGGGGACCGGCACCCAGGGGCATAATGGAAAAGGTGGGTTAAAACAAACATTGAGCTTACTGGCCTAAAACATACACCGATGTTACGATTTTGGGAATATAAAATACACATGAACAACCTATTAAGTTTTCAGAAGTTATGAACAATATCTGAAAATATACATAACAGTTACGAATTCGGTCGCCCTTCTAGCATAACACACAACAATAGGATTTTTCTGCAACGGTGACAGTGGTTAAATATACATAAAGAGATACTTAACCTAAAGGGACGGGCAAGTTTATTTTTGAGTGAATCATCAAGATTGGAAATGAGGCAATTCTTGGAAATAGGTGATTAAATCGTTCCGTTGCCGAATCTCGGGTTGGTTAAGAGGGACTTTACTGTAAGTAAAACAAGACTATTTACTATTTATTGACTTAAAACACTGTGTGTTTGGATGAATGCCAGCTTATGAAGTAAATAGTATACATATAGCAGTTTTGTACATTTTCTAAGTAATCTTAGTAAAAGGTGTATACATTTATTTTGAACGTGCAATGAAAACGCCAGAAATTGAATTTAAATAACACCTTAAACTAGGAGGATGAAAATCTTCCATTATGTGTAATTTGTTTCATAATTTAGTACTGTTTTATTTATAAATAACACTTCAATAATTACAGTATACACCTCTTAACCGTCCTCGCTTCAACTGCCCATCGGATTAACCGCCCTCTTTCCAGGAAATAACTCACGGCCGCCGCCATAGCCGACTTCCCGATTCTGTTCCATAAAAATCGTTCAGGTCACAACAAGTCAATATATGTTTTCGTAGTTAATCAAGTATTGCATCTTGGTACCTATTTTTATCATATAAGTCTTTATCATTTTGCTCTTATAATTTTTATCATTCTTAGTGCTTAATATGACAATACCCAGGTGTTAATCGTTTTAACCGCCCTTTCAGTTATCCGACCCAGGGTTCGGTCCCATGAAGGACAGTTAAGAGGGTCTACTGTATTTATAAAACACATTTGAAACTCTTACTTTTATATTTTTTTAGTGTATTAATTTACTAAGATTGGATTATCAGTATATAAAGTTAATTCAGTTTAAATATTTCTAGGTTTTTATCTCGTACTACTTTGACTATTAAGTTTGATTCAGCATGTAAATTCTGTTATATAACTAATATATTCTGAACAGTGTTATAATTTTAGGGTTTCTTGCATAGTGTTTTTGCTCTTTAGTTTTATATTATATGTATCTTGACTCTACCTAAAGATATTTTTTCAGGTTATCGTTGTTACTTTTGCATGTCTATTTATACCACATTTTCCATTATACAGGGTGATTTTTTTAACACAACCTAGGATTTGGATGTAAAAGGAACAAATATTTTACATTAAACTAAACTATGTTTCATAGCTTTATGACTTCCTAAAACATATTCCTGTATTTTTATAATAAAAAAAATCTAGATGCTCTAACAGACCGAGCTTAGTTCTTGTGTGACATTTATGCAACAGTTCACACTTATTAGCAAATTAAAAAACGTACTTTTGTATGTTTAAAGTAATAACAGCTAGTAATAATGATCTTAAACAGTTACTTTAGGTACTTAAAAAAACACTTTATTTTATTATCAGCTTATTTGAAATAAGCATATTTGACTTTGGCAAAAGCTTAATCAACAGGTGGCACGATTACCCAACAATTTATGTCTTCACTAGGACTGTTATGCTTTATTTCTTGTTATCTCTATTATTAGTTTTATATTTGCCTGAACATTTGGGAGTGGGATGGCTTTAGACAGTGGCTCCTCTGAACTAAGTGGAGAAGTGGTCTCTTCACTTTGACTTAAAGTGAGATTCAACTCCTCCAACTTATTTCAGCCACAAAAGTACTTCTGCTGCGGCTAACTTCTCTTCAGTTCTGTAGGTTTTATAATACTATTATATTGTGTTCAAGAATTAAGAAAAGTGAATTTATTACATCATAATTTTGTTATAACTCTATCAGGAGTAAGTTATTTTTTTGCAGAGTTATTTAGTAATAAAATAAATTGAAAAACGGAATAGTATATTTTTTCTCCTATTCTAGCTTTAAGTGATAAAACATTTTGATTAAAGGTATGAGGTTTCGTGGGGATTTTAATGTAATTTAGAATAGTTATTTATGATTATATTTTTATAAACTATCACTTTTTGATTACCAATCACATAACTATTCTACTTAACTAAATCTGTGATTGTTTTACTCTTGTTTTAGCGAATTTCCTCTATAGGGAAGAAGCTATTACCTTAGTAAGATCTAAGCCTGAGACCATAATCAATTTTCATTTTGAGCCCCCCAGATGCCAAAAACACATTTCTTTCAAATGTATATCCTTCCTTGTCGCAGCTTCACCTGCATAAACTATAATTTTAACAGAATGAAACGTAAAGTTACTTGTGTGTGCTGCTGGTGCTGTATTTGTTTGCGAATCTGTCAAACTATCTCAAATAACAAACACCTGTCTAAGTAAAAAATGTTAAATGGACACTTTATATCAGCTGTTATATTTTGCTGCTGACTCAAACCTCTTAAAAACCGTGTCTCCATAAGAACAGCATTGGAACAAGGTGGCCAGCGGAGCAGAGCCCTAAGGCCCGAAGGAAAATCATTTCCTAACGAACCTGTAGGATGTAATACAAATATATTTTGAAAATTTCAAGCCTTTAGCTTTTTTAGTTTTTAGTGTCGTCCTCGTTACAGAATACCTGCATGATCTGTTCAGTATTATTTTTATGGAGGATAAATAACAATTGTATCTCGCTAATTTATCAATATATTTTGTTGAACATATGTAATATGGTTTATGTTTTGGTGAGGTATGTATATTTGCATTGGAATCTCGCTGAGTTTGCAGGTTTGTTGGGACAGGGGTGTTTTATTTCTCAAGATGCCACTTTGTTTACATAAATGAAATAGTTTGACGTAGAATTGATAAAGTGGATTGAGTCGCTAGAAAGCCAGGCTGAGCGGCATGACATATGACAGATAAGCCGGTTAAGCAAACACACAGATAACCTGTCTTATCCACACACCTGTTATTACCCAGGTTTCATAACCATATCAAATATTCCACGGAAAAGTATGGTTAACAATGTAACCATTTTTAATAGCACTTGCGTAGATCTTGAATCTTTTGAAGAAGTAGAGTATGTCTTTTAGTAAAGCTTGATAAAATCTAGCCTATTTATTATTTTCTTACCAATCAATACATTTTTAGTAAGTTTTACTCCTTCCCCCTGGATCATTTTGGACTGAATTTCCATTTGTCACAGCTCATTAAGTAATTCATATTAATAATTCCTTAACAGTCAAACTAAAGATAAGTTTTCATTTTGACATCATTGTCACTTTTGTATGTCTCCCACTCCCACTTTCTCCGTTATATATTATTAACAATTTATATGAAATAAGCAACCGTTGTGAATTTGGATATATCCCATGAAAAACATTTGTTCGGAAATTTAATTTGAAGGCCTATAAATCCAGTAAACTTACACCACTAAGCTATAACATTGGTTCAAGTGTCATTTTTAATAGAATAATTTGTTTTAATAGGAAAATTTTATATAAGGAGTTTAATATGAGTCAATTAGAGGAAATCCTGAAATACAGTTACTAGTCTTCAATGTTGATTCAACAAAACAAAGTCAATAAAAAATCAAATTTTTGGGGGAAATCAAGGAAAAATAGCCCTTTAGTAATTGATTGCAAATATACTATCAAAACTTTCCTCCGTCAGTCATGATTCAACAAAATTGTACTGACTTCAACTAATTATGAATATATTTTGTTTATGTGTTTTTTAATTTTGTTTAAGAATCACCCAACGGTGAACCTAAACCATCACAAAGTAATATCCATGCAATTTCCTTTTTTATTTTAAAATAATTTTGACATTATATTTCTCATTATTAATAATAAAAAAACATATTAATAATGTATTTGTACACCAATTGTCAAACACTCAAGGATTCGATGCCAACTGGAATTATAGCCTTGAAACCACCCAAACATCGAATATCAAGGAAAATAGCTTTTCATTCGTAAACAAAATGCTAGTGCTTGAGAGTTTATATGCAGGGTAAAACAGTACAAGGGCTGAGTCATTCATACAAGTTAATCCACTCAAATAATAAAACTAAGAAAGCATGGCACTTAGAGGCTAGGTAAGAAATACTTGCCTGACATCATCGGTTCAATTTAAACATACTAGAAGGTATTCAGGATTCACAAAAACCAATTTGAATTCTCACCAACCGATTTGACACATTTTAACGTGCTAAAAAAACTACTACAGTTGCATCCAACTATTTATTGAATAAATGATACTCCAGTAATACTATTCATAAAATTAATAAGTTATTTAACAATAATCAGCCTAAAGATAATAATATTAATATTCGTTAACTATAAATTGTAATAAATTATTTTAAGACTAGTCTTGAAAACTCAAGGCCAAGCTCAGATTTGAAATTACTGCCCTATATCAATACTATTTGTATTCTTCAAAATCCTCTTAAACCATATAATTAATTAAGGTTTTGTATCTTGTATCTTTTGTATCTTCTGGGTGACTGGAGTCTGTCACCGTTTGCTGACTGACGTCTCAAATCTACTGTTCTCGTTCAGCTGGTTCATCTATGAATTTTGAACTTAAATTTTCTCAAGTGCTTTAATTAAATTTGGACCACTGTGAGAAATGTTGTATTATCAACATAAAGAGTCGCCTTACAAGGAATAAAGTAAGGTAAAACATTTATGAAGACAATGAAAAATAAAGGGCCCAGGACTGACCCCTGAGGTATGCCAGTTTCGACTTTCAACAGATTAGATCTCTCATTTTTTACTTGTACTAACTGAATGCGGTTTTTAAAATAGTAAGAGGCCTTTCAACTACACCATAAAAAGCTAATTTTTTTATAAGAATTTCATGAAAAAAACAGAATCAAAAGCCTTAGTTAAATCAATTAATGTAGCACACGTATTAATTTTGGTGTCACAGCCTTCAAAAATATCTGAAATGAGACTTTCCAAGGCCTTAACTGTTGATAAATTTAATCTAAAACCATACTGACTTTCACAAAATAAGTTATTTGTTTCAAAGTATGAATATATTTGTTGATGAAGACAGTGTTCAAAAATGTTAGAAAGGATTGGAATGAGAGATATTGGTCTGTAGTTGTTTGGATCTGTTTTAGTACCTTTTTTGAAAATTGGTATTGTGACTGTTACTTTAAGGCATTCTGGAAATGTTTCTTGTGAATCGTAAAATTGTATAAAATATAAAGTGGATTTACAAAAAGAGGACCTATCTTTTTTATAATAAAATTGGAGAAACCATAATAATCTTCAGCCTTAGAATTACTAAGCTTGTTAATTGATTCAATAACGTTCAATTGGGACATTGACATTTTGTATCAAGCTTTTTTGAGGCCGAGAGAAGAGCTATTGGGTCCCCTGTACTTTTATTACTTACGGTTACACAAGCAGCATTTACAAAGCTGTGATTCAATGCATTTAAATTAATTGGAACATCATTTTCCTTTTTAGGTTCATTAATTTCATTTTTAATAATATTCCAAGCTGCCCTGCCTTTGTTCTTTGAGTTCGCAATGTACTCAACTCAACTTTGAGCTGACACAATGTGTTCAGCTCCTACACCATTGCAGACTATTGGGAACTGACAAGTCTTACTGTTGTCATGTGGTGAATGATTGTGTCTACCCAAGTCCTTTAATGAAACACGTTAAACACAATGTTAATTGATAATTAAATTTCATACGTTTCATAACCTACATGTGCACACAATTTCATTCAGATAAAAGGCTTTTTAAATCGACATTAGAATATTTTGTGACAAATTTAAGCTATATAGTTGTTGTCGGGGGTGGACTGACCCGCCAGGATAACGGGAAAGTTCTTGATGCATCTTCCCTGCAATGGCGCCCTGGCGCCCTCCTCGAGCGGGGAAAATAAACAAATATTGGTACAAAAAAGTAAAACCAGTTTATTTAAATTATTATTATATTTTAAATAAACTTCATATTGAAATAAATCGTGTTTCATATTAACAAATTAATTTAACATTAATTTATTTAAAACTAATGTTGAAATAGGGATTTTGGTTGGTAAACCCGAGCGGGCGTTCACCTGTCAAGTGTCATACACTCTCTTCTAGCTGACTTATCGTCTGCAGCTTAAAGTTGGTTGGGGTAATGTGTTATGAAATAAATTATAACTATGGTGATGAGCTTATGGTGGTATTGTATGAGTATACAGAGTGGAAAAAAGTCTGAAAACGTTATATCTTTAAAACTATTTGAGTAACAGAACTAAAACTTTGCCAAATGGTTTATGGTCTAAAAGTCTATTTTAGAAGGTACTTATTGACATTGCATCTCCAAGGGGGGACGGTCCACAAGAAGTCAGAAGAAAATCTTAAATGTAAGCATAGGATACACATAATTTTAAAGGCCTAGTCTAGGTGATTTTAATGCTGCAAACCAAAATTCAAAAGCTTTATTTGTTACAAAATGGCGGTTGTTTAAATATTTGTTAAAAAAGCTGAAAAATTACACCAAGATGGTTAAAAAAATCTGGAAATTGTTTAATATTTATAAAACTATTAGAGTAACAAAACTAAAACTTTGCAAAATGTTTAAGGGTATAAAAGTATATTTTCCAAGGTACATATTGACTTTGCACCTCCAAGGGGGAACGGTCCACAAGGAGTCAGATGAAAATCTAAAATGTAAAGCATAGGTGAAGATGTGCATCATTTTAAAGGTCTAGTGTAGTTGAGAAATGCCGCAAACCTCCCTTCAAAATCTGTATTCGTTACAAAATGGCAGCTGTTTAAATAATTTGTAAAACTGTTGGACTATTTTACAGCTATTTAAAAAAATAATTAGACATCCGCCGTTTTTGAATGAATAAAGCTTTTGAATTTCGGTTTGCGGCATTCAGCTCAGCTAAACTAGGCCTTTAAAATGATGCACATCTTTACTAAATGCTTACATTTAACATTTTCATCTGAATCCTTGTGGTCCGTTCGCCCTTGGAGGTTCAATGTCAAAATGTACCTTTGAAAAAAGACCTTTAGACCCTAAATCATTTTGCAAAGTTTTAGTTTTGTTACTAAAATAATTTTAAAGATATTACACCGTTTCTAGACTTTTTTCCACCCTGTATAGACTTCACGATTATTATTTTAAGTGTGTAGTTTTTACAAGTAAGCTGGCCTAGATTACATAAACTTCAAAACCAGTATGAATCATGTACACTTTACTATCCTAACCTAAAGGGAAATTAAGATAAGGACCAAGGGAAATGAGTTGGCTAGTTGGAAAATTAATAGTACGTTGTTTCTAAAAATTATGTGAACAAAGTAATGAATTAAGACGACTTCTCCATATTAGTGAATTTCCTTTGGAAAGTGAACTATTAGCATGACCCGCACGGTGAAACTTAAGCCCGGGACCACCATAGAAGTTCCTAACGTGACCCCCTGAACACGTTTTGGGGGGTCGTTCAAAATTTTATATATATATATATATATATATGTGTGTATGCACTCTAGCGGTCACATTTTTTGTCCGATTTACTTCAAATTTGGTAGGGACGTTCCTTTCTATAATCTGTTGGACAAGTTCGTTGGGCAAAACAATCGAAAAACTCTAAACCCATTTTTTGGGGATTAATCTTTCAAATTTCGAGTTTTTGGGCCCAAAAAGGGTCAGAAAAGCCCCAGATGTAAAATTAATGCATGTAAAAAGATGGGAATTAGAGAGGGGAAAGTTTTAAGCCCTCTCTCGTCATTCTAGCATAAATATTTACCGAGTTATTAAAGAAAATGTGTATCGGCTAAACACAGTACGTTGTCTTATGGGGGTTTTACACTAGAAAAGCCTGTTATTCCTTTGTTAAAGTACTTTTATTATCCCCAGCAACCTCACGCCTACTTTCAAGCCTGTCTGGACCTTCTCCTAACCTTATAATGCGTAAAATTGTATTCCCAGCTTTGCAAGTAAATGAAACCAGGAGTATCAGAACAGCCAAAAAATCAATGTTTTCAGATTTCAATAAAAATTGGACAAATGTATGTTTTTACACTGATTTTGAGTTTTAAAAGTTTTTATGTGGAAATTCACTTCCCTCACGTCAGCGTGCTGCGTGCGAACTCGTTTAAAAGTCAGCCAGTGTGTGTTAGCAGTCAGAGTTGTGTTTTAAGGTTGATTAAATGCAGATGGTTTTTATTTTGTTGTTAGATTGTTCAGGCGGACAGTAATAACAAGACAGTCACTTACAAACCAAATCAAATCAATTGATAAAATCACAACATTTTAATTTTAATCAAAAACCTGGTGAGCCTTTGCTGTTATACTGTTAAGGATTTTTGTGAAAATGTAATCAAAGGGGAGATTATACTTCCTTTTATTCTTGCTTGCTAGATTCCATACTATGCTTTCTTTGCTTGTTTTATTTTCTTGACCTCTTAGGGGCAATGTTTTGACCTGTCCAATGCCTTGTGGGAAAAGGAAAAGGTTCACGAACGGAATAACCGAGTATCAAGTATAATTTATCAATAAGTTATTTTGTGATTTATATATCGACGCACGGACATCATATCGATATCCGGGAGATATCTTCTTAATTTTTAGGGTTTTCATGTTCGATGGGCCATGTTTCCTCTCAGTATCCTTCTAGTGTCACTGTCAGTCACAGTGAATACATTTAGTGTTTGATAACTCAATGTTATAAGTAGGGTTAAATGTCAATTAAAACAAAGCAGTGAAGTGAGATTCACCATGAACAAGTAGCTTGTAGCTTGTAGCAAGTAGCTTTCAGAAGTAGCTTGTATCATGCTCCCCCCCTCTACCGACAACATTTCCTTCAGTGTACTAGCGCCCTCATAGACCTACTCCACCACCCTTTTTATACCGCCATTCCACCCCTGGTTGTTCAAGTTTTATACACATATCGTGACCACCTGGTGGAAAACATTGTAGATATCTTGGCTCTTAAGCCTGTGTACTCAGAAAATTTTCAATGCATAAATATGTGTCTCACTACCACATAAAGTGACTTACCGGTACCAAGTTTCATAAAAAAATATTTATTAATATTTGATATATAACATTTTATTTATTCTCCGTAAGAATAACATTAGGGCTGAGTATGCAGGATTGCTGCTACGGGATCAATAAAAAAAAGGTTGTAAAAATATCAGTAGATCACCACCAGATAAAGCCACACACCAAGTTTCTTCATCTATATACATTCATAAATAATCAAGATATAACATTTTATTTATTCCCATAAGAATAACATTGGATAACACACTGAGTTTAGCACTTTGAATATGTCTGCTACGGTTGGACTCAAAACAACAATTTAAACCCCAAAATGATTCATTTTTAGAGCTGAACTTATTGGTATAAGCAAATGTTAAGTATAACGAACATTAAGTGTAATACACTAACGTAAGTATCAGTAAAACAAACTGAGGAAAATCTAAGAGTTTTTTCACATTGTATTAAAGCTAAAGGAAATTTTATGAATATTTTTTTCCCCTGCAACCACTTATCCTAGGTTAATGATTCAAAATACTAAATTGTTGTTCTTCTTTAAGCTTTTTAAAATGGTAAAACCCAAAATTGTGTGTTTATAACATTTTAGAGTAAAAAGTGCTAAATACTGATTTTTGGAAAATGTTAAACCCTATTTACCTATTCTGACGGTCGGGTCTTATTGAATTGGTTTTCAAACTTAAAGTCATGAATTGGTCACGCATTTGTGCCAAATTTATCAGTTAGAATGAAAAAATTGTATGTTTGTCAACGGTACGCTCTACTGGACTTTTACCCTTCCGCGCTGAAACTCACGGTAATAGTTTCTTTCTTATTTAGAAAATTCGCTAAAATAAATTATACCCCCGTCGCAGCAAACCTGCATACTCAGAGAATTTCCAATGGATATATAAATGTCTTAATACTACATAAAGCCACTTACCAAGTTTCATAAAAATATATTTACAAATAAGCGATATATACAGTTTTAATTATTCTCCATAAGAATAAAATTGGGGCTGAGTACGCAGGTTTGCTGCAACAAGGAAAAACAAAACGGGTTTTATGCTAATATCAATATAACTCAACTATGTGAAGTCGTATACCAGTTTTTATTCATTTATGTTCATAATTAAGGGAGACAGAGCATTTAATTATTCTACATAAGAATAACATGGGGGCTGAGTACGCAGGTTTGCTGCTACGGGAGCCATTGGCAAAAAATTTTTTTTGAGAAAATATCAAAAGATTACAACGAGATATGAAGCTGTCTGTATACCAAGTTTCGTCAGTATACATTCATAAAGAAGCGAGATATAACAATTTTCTTTTCCTCCATAAGAATAACACTAGACAACGTACTGTGTTTAGCACTTTCAATATCTCGGTAACCAATTGACGTACCGGTAGAGGAATGATCAAAATACCAAATTGTGTGTTTTTTTAAGCTGAATCCAATGGTGAAAGCTAAAATTTGACTATTTCAAAAATTACATGTAAAAAATTCAAAAAACCCATTTTTGGGGTACAAAACCCCACCAAAATACCACTTTGGATAGAGCGATGTGGCTGGTTTTCGAACTTTAAGTCATAAATGTTGCTTTACACGTTTATACCAAGTTCCATCAAAATCGGATCAATTTTACGAGAGTTATCGTGCTCACGGACACATATATATATACAGTTTCAAACGAATGGTGGACCTCAAAACAAAAAGTTATCATGGTCCCGGGCCTAGGTCTTACCATGCCGACTACTGTAATAGCTTCTTCCCTACAGGGGAAATTCGCTAAAACAAACACTAAAGATGTTCAAAGGGTAGAAGGAGGTGTAGCACTTATATGGGGCTTAGACGAGCAAATTAGCATGGATGAAAATAGCTTGGTGAGTTGTACACTATGTATAAGGGTGTACCATTGTTGGTACACATCGACCGCTGGATCATACGTTACCTCGGGTTGACAGTGTGCCACTGGTGGTTCACAAATAAATTTACATAATTTATATCTTGTACCGACATTTCGGTACAACTAAAACAAAACCAATAATACATATGATAAAATCCCTTCTGTTAAGTAATCAATCATCAATGCGTTCAACTTGAATTATTTCCAAGATCCACTCCATTCAAACATGACGTACCAAAGTTGTAATTGTGTAAAGTTAAAGTTGAACTTTTAGAATAATGTGGTTTTAAATTAGTCAGTTAGTCTAAATAGTTTACTTGAAATCTACTTCGTGACCATGTACTAAACAAGTAAATAAAGAAAGCGTATTATGCAATTCTAATTTCCTATATATTGAGAAACAATTTTTCTATTACAACGTATAGTGTGTCATCCCTGTTTATTCTCTAATCTCATCTTTGGCATCTAATTCTGGTGCTACTCTAAATACATTATACCCCCGTTGCAGCAAACCCGCATACTCAGCGAATTTCAAATGGTACTTCACTATGTCATGAAGCCACTTACAATCTTTCATTAAAGCATATTCATAAATAAATGAGATATGACAAAAAAAATATTAGGACTGAGTTTGCAGGTTTGCTGTATAAAGGACCACACAAATTATACAAATACCAATGGATCACCACCAGATGAAGCAACATACCAAGTTTTAGCAATTTATGTTCATAAATAAGCAATATATCACGTGTTTCATATTCTCCATAAGAATAACATTATAACTGGTGAGTACGCAGCTTAGCTGCCATGGGGACAAAATAAAGAGTTTTGTTTGCAAATATCAGTAACATGAAGCCCAACGGTATAAAGCCACATACCAAGTTTCATTAATATATGTTCATTAATATAAAATTTTACTTATTCTCCATAAGGTTAACAATAGACAACGTACTGCTTAGAACTTCAGTATCTTGGTTTGACATAGAGCGATGATCAAAATGCCTATTTTTTTGCCGAATTCAATAGTGCAAACTTAAGTTTGCTCTAAAAATAATTATATGTTAACAATTTAAAAAAAAAATGTTAATGTACAAAACCTCCCAAACCCCCTCTTATAATGGTGTGATTAGTCTGGTTTTCAAACTAATGAATATAGATGCTGTCTTATATGATTTTGCCAAACTTCATGAAGATCGGACTTTTTTTACAAAAGTTATCATGCCTACGGACACACAAATATACAGAGTGAGTCAGACCACCCGTCCAGCATGTATAACGGGAGAACGGTTTGGTCTAAAGTCATCAAACAAAATTCTTCCCTACTAAAACGCATATGGGCTATCTATTAAAAATATTTTCATCAAAATCTATGTACAGATTGTTCCACAGGTCACGGGCTCGAATCTCAAAACTTTCTTATGCAAACATAGAGAAAATTATATATCATTTTCAAGGTCTAGTCAAAAGAAACATTTTGCCGAAAACAGAATTCATTTATCTTTATCCGTTTCAAAATGGCGGCAATTTTTGTGTAAAATATTGACAGTTACGGAATACTCTGTATATTCTAAACCACTACTCGTATCCTTTTCCCGACTCAAATTTCTTACTCATGATAAACTCAGCTTTACTCTGGTATGCTACATGACAAGCTTTTATGAGAAAATCTATAAATCAAAAAAATATTTATTTTGAAGATGCCTACATGCCCAAAATTCAAAAAGTAAAATGGCAGTGTATGTCAAAAAGCATACCATTGAAAAGGTCTTGTAAATCCTAGCAACTTTCTAATTTACACCAACCTTGTATCTCTTTTCGTTTTTCTGCAATCAGAAAAAAACATTATTTTTCCATTTGAAATGCGTGTTAATTGTACATAACATCAAACGAATGTAGCCACAGAATACATGCACATGTCAGGCAAATTAACATGCATTTTATATGGGAAAATAATGGTTTTTGCTGATTGCAGAAAAACAAAAAGAGATACAAAGTTGGTGTAAATTAGAAAGTTGCTAGGATTTACAAGACCTTTTCAATGATATGCTTTTTTACATACCATTACTTTTACATTACATTTTTTACTGCCATTTTACTTTTTTGAATTTTGGGCATGTAGGCATCTTCAAAATAAATATTTTTTTTAAATATAGATTTTCTCAATAAGGCCCATCATGTAGCATACCAGAGTAAAGCAGAGTTTATCATGAGTAAGAAATGTTAATCGGAAAAAAGATACGAATAGCGGTTTAGACAATACAGAGTATTCTGTAAATGTCAATATTTTCCACAAAAATGGCCGCCATTTTGAAACGAATAAAGATAAGTGAATTCGGTTTTCGCCAAAATTTATCTTTTAACCAGAAACCTTTAAAATTATGTATAATGTTCCCTTTGTTTACATAAGAAAATTTGGAGATTCAAACTGTATATAGATTTTGATAACAATATTTGTAATAGATAGCCCATATGCGTTTTAGTAGGGAAGAATTTTGATTGATGACTTTAGACCAAACCGTTCTCCCGTTTTACATGCTGGACGGGTGGTCTGACTCACCCTGTATATATTAATTTGAGCAAATGGTGTTTTTGGCATCTGGGAGCCTCAAAACAAAAGTTATCATGTTCTCGGGCTTAAGTCTTACCAAGCCACACACGGTAAAAGCTTATTCCCTATAGGGGAAATCCGCTAAAATCAATATTTGATATCTATCAAAGAATATGAGAGCCAATGCCAATGTAAAACTAAAAATGCCTTGAAGGAATAACTCTATCCTTCTTAATATACAGCCGGTCCTACATAGATATACGTTTGTAAAACCATTTACATCACATATTTTTCTTATAACATGTGTAATATGATTTATCAGCGATTTACTTAGTTTGGATAGATATAACCATTTAAAAGTAAACGTGTACAAATAAATGTATATGAGGCATGTTTTTGAAGTAAGTACCTTTCTTGAATTCCGTCGTTGTGGCGCTGCGGTTGACATACCAGTATGTTTTGCTGTGTACCTCCATCTATTGGCAAGCCTGGGACGCAACTACGGCAAAAATCTACCGGGTTTTCATTTGCTTGTGAGCATTCAAAATGATGCCGCCGATTGAGGTCCCTGCCAACTGTGAAGTCGCGCTACGATTCAGTTTTTAAGTGTTAACGGCGTGAAAGCGGCTGAAATTAATTGCTGCTTCTTAACTTATAAAGAACAAACACAAGGATCAGCCTGATGTCCTAAAAATTGTGAAATTTAATTTATTTATGGATGAGTAAAAGTCATTTTAATAGCATTAGACCTATTCATCTAGGTATTACATTGAAAAACTACATAATAATTTATCTAATATTAATACAACAAAATTAATTTAAAAAAATGGCTAATTGTGTGAAATTGTGATTGTACGCAGGGTTTGATCATGAAGAAATTTCATTATAATTTTGTTTTTTACTGTAAGTTTTGCTCATCCTGTAAAATATAAATAATGATTATGACCAATTCAATCAACCCTTTCAGTGCTAAGCTTCTGAAAGGAGTAGTTGAATCTGTAATATTTTTTTTATTTTTTAAACAACTTTAACGCCTAAATAGTTAAATTTAAAAAAATTGTGTTTCCGGTGGACACACAAAGTAAGGGATAAGCAAAACGTAGCAAAACACCTGATCAGATGTGCAACTCACAAAGAATCACCCATCCTGTGAGCTTGGACCCGAGCCGTCCACCGTTTGCTTAAGACCCGCCCTCCCCTTCACAGCTGCGTAACTGCCGGGCCCGCAGGGCCCGCGGTGCGGGGAGCCCACGGGCCTAGGGGGCCCGTGAGCTGAGGTGGCTTGCATGGTGGGATTAAGTTGTTATATTTAATTTTCAAAACAGTAATAATGTGTAACTTAAACAATTTATTTATTTTTAGCCTAGTGATAATATCTTTAATTAATTTTGCTTAAGGCCTATTTTTTAATAAAAGACTCACTTTAAAACTGCAATAAGTTTTATTATTTTAAGTTTCCTCAATAAAAACTACTTTAAAAATAAACTTTAAGTGAGCTATTTTAACAAATATTTCCCCATTTTCCATATAATTTTTTTTTTAAATTGTTAGTAAGTACCTAGTGTGAATAATGTTTTTGAAATATGTGGAGACAATTCCGTTATGTAAATTCACTTTGAAGGGTGAATCATAGCATAGTCTAACTACAGTAGTAGTAGTACTGTGGTTAGACTATGGTATAAGTATAGGATAGTGATAAAAGATTTTGCTCATGGTAGGATCCGTTTCAAACCAACGTACAACCGTATACGCTGTAGCCGGCGGTTTCACAAATGAGCTCTAACCAGGTTCTAATGACCTTAAAATCCAATTTTTCAGTAAAATACCGTTTTGAAACCTGTTATGATGGCAGTAGATCTGGTGGGACAGAGTCGAAATCTCCCATTTGGTTCAATGTAAAAACTGTGCAATTCAAAGTATTTAAATATTAATATCTTGTCGCATTAAAGATGCACCTTAATATGTTAAACTTAACTTTATAATCTTGAGACACGTTTTAGATGGAATTTGATTGTTTATCTTGAAGCAAAGTTATGATTTGAGTTAAATTAAGACACCCTTGTAATGTGGCTTTTGAAAATAGTATTGATTAACAAGCCGTTCTGTACGTCGAATGACAGCGACCTGCCAACAAGTTGACATCACAACAGAACAAAATACCAAATACGACGGCACGCTTTTTGAAGGTTATTTGTCAGCAAGGTCCATATAGATACTTCGTAACGGTCTGTGCAGTCAATATAATTAAGGTTTTCTAGCTAACTGGAAGAGACCTCGTAAAAACAGCTGTACGATCATGTGATCAACAATCTAATCTGCAGTGTTGCTGGAAACACAATATTTATTGTACGTATTTAAAACATTATAGCTCAAATAAGAACATTTAGGCGTTATTAAAATTAAAAAATGCTGGAACTGACGTTATGTAACTGGAGATGAGGAAACGTCTAACTCAAGCAAAATTATCCCAGAATCTAGGAAAAGGATAGGGATAGGTTGAAACTGTATGATTATGTTAAATGGTAGGGGGGGGGCTGGAAATAAGTTTGCGGGGGGCCCAAAAAAATCAGTTACACCACTCGCCACTGCCCTAGACAGGTGACCTCTCCATGAGTTGCACATAAAAACCACCGACTGTGGCGGGATTCGAACCCTCGATCCAAGTGTTACCCACGGCCGAGAAGGTAGCGCCTTAGACCGCACAGCCACTGATCAGACTAGCAGCTGTTGCAGACCAGGTGGTATTAGAGCCTAGGCGCTGGACGAGGTGGTTCAGTTTGTGTCTACCAGGTTACACCACATGTCAGACACAGACTGCAAACACAGCTTGTAACAGTACAATTGCTTATGTAGCAGTAACAATGTTTATTGGTGGCAGATTCAAAAGCTGATATATCGGTCCTTAGCACTGAAAGGGTTAAGCAACTAAGCTTTGGTAATTACAAATTGAATTATTCGAAAGTTTTAATTTTATCTTTTAAAAATTGAATCTTCAGTAGGAATGGATCTAGCCTTAAATTTTGTTTCCTTTTTAGTAATGTATTTGATGATGGTTTCAGATGTGGCGAATGGATGCTGAGTGCATAACTAAGCTTTTGACATTCGAGCAGCTTCGTCTGATGAGCCAGAACCCTCAGATCCCTGTGCCTCCGAGGATGGACCCTCTGGAAGCCCCGCCTCGCAACCCTCTCGAGTAAGAGCAACTACATGAATACTAACATAACAAATATATTTTGTAAATATTATCAAAGTTGCTGATGAATGTTAAGAAAATCATAACGACTCAGTGCACACCATATGGGAATTCTATTTCCAATTCTAAATCAAATCAAATCAATTTATTAGCACATAACATTTGGCAATACATCACAAGGATGGTGCAAACTGGTGCTTTGTCCAGAATCTTGCATAGCCTAATTACAAATACTAACATAACGTAAAATGTATAACAGTTTTAATACTAATATACATGCACTTAATTTAAAATAAAAACATCTCAACCAGTGTGAACAAAAATAAAAATAAGAAATGTGTTGGAGCTTAAAGGTCTATATGGGCCCCAAACTACTGAATATCCCCCACAGGATTTTCAACCAAGTAATCTGAAACCCTGTCATAAGATTTTTCAATGAGAAATTGTTTAAATTTTGATAACATTAGGTTTGGAGTTTTATTCCTTATTTCCAGAGGGATAATTTTGAATACGTTTAGTGCCATATACAATGGGCTTTTTTCAAAAAGAAATATTCTATGGATAGGATAGTTATATAAATATTTACATCATATTTAATTTGATTTAAATTTTTCAAAAATGTCTGGATTCTTAACCTCAAAATATGCCAATTCCAATATATAGATGCAAGGAAGGCTTAAATTTGTAGTTTTTTGAATATAGGTTTACAACTTTGACGTTTGTTTGCTTTAACCATTGATCAGACAATACTTTTTTGAGCTTTAAAAACATTGAAGAACCAGAAGCAGAACCCCAAAGAATAACCCTATATTTAATTATTGAATTAATATAACCAAAATAAACAACTTTTATCGTATATATTGACTTGGAATCTGATAAAATTGAAAGAGCAGATCTGAGAGAATTCAATTTTTTTAAGAAGCTGAGTGGGTCTAAAGTTATATACATTTTTAAAAAATAAGGGACTTCAATTAAGTTGCTGAACATATTTTTTCTGTACATAATATGCTTTTTATCCCTTATACCTTTGTATTTACAAACCATCTTCACTCAGGTTAAAAGCTGATGAAAGATAAAAGCTATTTCATTTAACAGTTATTTGCATAAATTAAATAAACAAAAAGTAAAGTAAATAAAAAAATTAAGACACAAAAATTTGAAAATATGTTTCTAAAAAATTTAATTTGGAATTTTGAAAATTGGGAGCCCTAATGAACATTTGTTTTATATGCGAACTCGTTATTTTTTTTTGGAAATGTGTGCTAAACTAAAGAAGATCAGTACAGCCATTTTGACGCTATTACGTCCCATACAAACATATTCAGTCAGTCCCATTTTCATTGCATTTAAGTTGATATTTTCAAATGTTTCTAAGATGTAATGTATATAATAAATACGTAAATATATATATAAACAATATATACAGACAGATAGACGGGAAACTAAGCGTTTGAAGACATACCTTTATATAAACGTTTCTCTTTCTTTTTGTATGAGGAATTAGATTCTAAAGTCCTGACGGGTTTTTTAAAACCCTGTCGATATTTATATAGTATAACTAGCTGGTACCCAGCGCGACTTCGTTCGCAAAATATTTCTTTATCAGGATCGATTCCTGCTTTTTCTCGCTGGTAAATATATTATTACCAAGGAAACTCAAATTAAATCATTACGGAATATTAAGACTAAACAGAAATAAGTTTTTTTTTCATTGTCTCTTATTATTAGGTATAGGTACAATTTATTGTTACCGTGCATCGTCTCTTCATTAACGTGTTAATTTAACAAAAAGGAAGATAATTTAGTTGCTGTAAATGAATCATTTATAATATATTTTGAACTAAAGATAGTAATTAAACTCTGTAGAGAATACTATCATATTCGTCCTTCGCAAAAAAAATTATGTGCTGTCGTTTAATCAGTATAGAACGGTATAGAAGTAATCAAAAACATTAAGATGTAATTGTAAAATATGTAAATAATTTTCATTTTTACCCTCAAATCAGAAGTTTTATAACAACTAATTAAGAAACATCCAATCAAAAAGCTTAATAGTTTTGTCAAACAAACTCGTGTTGTTTCATTAAGAATGAATGTTCTCCCAGTTAATCATATTTTTCATTTCTTCCCTTATAGGCCTACATGGCATGTGGAGGAAGTATTGTTTCGCAAACATGTTTTGATTTGAGTTATTAGTGGACATAACGAGTTAAATTGTTCCCTGAATCAGAAAAAGGTGGTTATTGAGATTATAGCCATGTCTGCATGTATGGATATAGACCAGAAGACCACCCATGTTTAAAACTTATTTTTTTATTTCATCACTCAATCAAATAAACAATAATAACTAATTATATTTCCATATTAGACATTCACATTTGAGAATTGAATGATAAAATAAACTGTATCAGGAAACTAACACATAGGCCTACTTTCTCCGTTTTACCAATTTTAACCAATAAATTACTTTTTATTTACTAAATATTGAATACAGTGTATGTAATATTCGCCCAAATCTATTTTTTGAGGCACTACTGAATCACTTGCTTTACACGTTGGTTTTAAGAGAGACGTTGCCCCTTCCTTTTGTTCAGTGCTAACTTAAGCTGTTTTAAAGCCTATTACGATTGAGTTACGTAACACATTGGGGGGGTGGGGGGGGGGTCTGGTCAAGCATTATGGTGCGTTACATGGGGGAGGGGGGAGTCTAAATGTCGAAAAAAATGTGTTACATAATATGTGTATGGCCCCAGAGAGATTCTTAACTCCTTCAGGCCACTTTTTGTGACTTGAGCAAGGCCTTTGATTGTGTTGACCACAAAGAACTCATCTTAAAGCTAAATTATCATGGTGTCACTGGAATTCCATTAAAGTTCTTTCAATGCTATTTAATTAATTTTAGACGAAAAAGTTTGTATTGATGGAAACAGTTCTGACTGAGGTTTATATTTTGAGGTTCCGACCGGAGTGCCTCAAGGGTCAGTGCTGGGCCCTCTTTTGTTCTTACTGCAGATAAATGATCTTCCTAGCTCTGTTAGAGCAAAATCATATATGCAGATGACACAACTTTTTAAAATGTCCATATACTGATTTGTAATTGCTGCAAGACCTTGTTAATTAGACTGTTGAGGAAGCTTCAATGTGGTTTAGGGCAATTGGATTTTTATTAAGTAAAGCCAAAACTCAAAATACCCTATTTAGCTTAAGACAGTGCCCACTAGATGGTTCATCAAACAATTTTTGCTCTAACGTTAAATTTCTTGGAATCTTTCTCGATAACAATCTGACATGAAATTCCCATATTGAATTGAAATCCAAAAGGCGCTGTGTAAAGTCATCTTCTTACTCGACGTATTTTGCGTTATGTGCCCGAGAGCTATGTGAAATCCGTTTACTGTGCTTTCTTTCAATCAATAATTAAATATGGTCTACTAATTTGGGGCAATAATAGTAAAATTTCAGACATCCTTATTCTCCAATAGAAAGTTGTTAGGGCTTAACCCTTGGAGCACTGTTAGCCACTATTCATCAAATTGGAACTACAAAAAGTATGAAACCTCTACATTCTTTACTGCGCTTCATTTTCACTTAAATACCTTCAGTCTTTAAATCTAAGTAGGATTACAATACTAGAAACAAGAATAAAATAGCAATAGCACATTGTAGGCTGACTAAAACACAAAACAGTCACATTACCTCACAACTGATTTATAATAAATTGAGTATTTTGTCAAATAAGTATCCTGGAAATATTTTTCTCAATACAACACTGGTTTTTAAAAAAAACCTTTTTATACACTTTCAAGTTTTTAGAACATGGAGAAATTGTCTTTTAGATTGTAACCTTAGGCCCATTATGAAGTATGACAATTGTATTTTTCTTTTTTCTCTCTCTCACACTGATCAAGGTTTTGCAATTTTTATTAAGTTATATTAGTTTTAAGTGTTTTAATTCGACTGTGATCTTGACTTTGTCAATGCAAATTTTTTTGGAAAACGACAAACTATTATTTATTTATTTAATATTAGTCCTTTTTTGGGCACTCTAAACATTTGTTTGTTATGTTAGGAGTGATTTGGTAGCAATTCAACTGCACTTTCATTTTTAATTTATTTTTATTCATATGCAAACTATTTTCGTAGAATCTCATAATGTTGTAGAAACTGGCCTCATGCAACAGCATTGTCAGATCAGAGGATCCAGAAGATACCCTTTGCCTACAATGTTATCAGTATCTTGCCTGAGAGCCAACAAGTGGAGCTGCAGTTTCCCATGTTTATTCAAGGTAAAATATGTATTCCGTGTATATGTTTATCGTATTTCTCTCTTGCATGTTTTTTTGTTATTTAAACACCAATGGCATTTTTGTTACTAGAGTACACAAACGCTTTTAGGGAAAGCGGTGCAAACCCCTCAAATTTTTGTGGATACCCTGGGATTTGATCCCGTGAGCCCTTGAACCGAAGTCCAAGACGCTAACCGTTAGGCTAGTGAGATGCCCAAAGTTAGTACTGTGTTTGTAAAATTGCTTCAATGTCTTTGGATTTTGCATATGTTTTCGTTCAGATTTTACAGGGCGTGCCTCAGATTCACAGGAGGAACACACTTGTTGTGTTACATATTCATTAAAGGAACTGTGTAGGACTCATTTGAGAATGAGGGAATTACTAATAATAACGCTTTTGGCAGTTTCATTCTTACTTATGTTTTTTTATTTTTACCTATACGTTTCGATGCCACTTTGGACATCTTCATCGGTAGGAAGGTTATATAAACAAAACAAAAATTAAAAACAAACAATGAATCATATGATAGCTTACTACTACATCTAATTTAAGTACATTAGCCAAACATTTAAATATATAAGTATGGTGATCCATGGGGTGTATTTTTAATTTATTTCCTTTTTGAAAATTGGAAGCCAAGACTTAGAGAGCTTATATCCATCTTCCCTATTTATATTTTCCTTGTGTTTAATTATTTCTATGGATTCTCTCTAATCTTTCTTTTAAAATAATCTTCTTCTTTATGCAATAATTTTACATTGTCAAGCTCCATGCTGTGTCCGGTTTCATGTGTGTGCTGCTATTGCTGAGGTATTTATTCTGCCTTTTTTATCGTCTCTGATATGCTCACTTACTTCAACATTTACTGTTCTCCCAGTTTCTCCAATATATAAATTTTTTCAACTGCACGGTATTCTGTAGACACCTTTGTTTTTCAACACTGGTGTTTGATCTTTTATTTTGGAGAGTAAATCTCTTAATTTAGAACATACTGAAAATGTTGTCTTTATTTCATGCTTGGCTAGAACTTTTGACACTTTGTCTGTTGTACCTTTAATGCAAGGCAGGATCGCACGTTTGCAGTTCTCTTGGTTAGCTTCATTTTGTTTTCTCGGTTTTAGGTTATGTTGTCTTATAACATCAGCAGTTACATTCAAATTAGAGAATCCATAGAAATAATTAAACACAAGGAAAATATAAATAGGGAAGATGGATATAAGCTCTATAAGTCTTGGCTTCCAATTTTCAAAAAGGAAATAAATTAAAATACACCCCATGGATCACCATATTTATATATTTAAATGTTTGACTAATGTACTTAAATTAGATGTAGTAGTAAGCTATCATATGATTCATTGTTTGTTTTTAATTTTTGTTTTGTTTATATAACCTTCCTACCGATGAAGATGTCCAAAGTGGCATCGAAACGTATAGGTAAAAATAAAAAAACATAAGTAAGAATGAAACTGCCAAAAGCGTTATTATTAGTAATTATAACAATGGCTTACTTAAGTTTAAGAATTGAAATGAGGGAATTAAATGACAAATAGTCGGTGATTGACATTGCATAGTATTGGGGAAATTACATGCATCACATGCTGACGTTACTGCCATGGATTTTGACTGTTGGACAGTATTATGATGAACTTAAGCTTGGTGAATTGAATTGAACTAACCCATGAATTAAGCCATGATTTTCAGAAGCTCCAGACATGGTATAGTTGTTACTTGGCTGATGTGTTTGGCAACCTTGCTCTATGTTTTGGCATAGTTCAGCTGTGATATTAGGGTACCCTAAGAGTTGTGACCACACTTGTTAGGCAATTTCATGAAGCTATTAAATCCTCAGAATAGCTGGATTTCAAATTTTAGATTTGTTTATGTCATGTGGCAACTTTGTTTTTATTTTACTTTAGGTCTGCATTATGAATCGATGATGAAATGTTGTTAATTTTTATTTGCATAAATTGTAGAACTAAGACTCAAGCTATGAGCTGACATGCGCAGTTACTATGCCAGTGGTAGTGTTTCTTTAGTCAATTGCTAAGCTATTATTTATTTATCTATACTTCCGTGCTAAAATGTGTGGTATCTAAACACTTAAAACAAAAATGACCTATGTTTCAATCATCTTTTTATAAGCCAGTTTTGTGGTATCTGAGAAATTTGCTGAAGATAGTCTGTGGTAACTGTTGTATTTACAATAAAAATACCTTATCAATAAGCAGTTAAAACACTTCAGCTTGAATTGGAAAGAAAAGTAAGATAACAAATTTGTAACTATCATTTTTTGTTTGGTACAATATTTATTAAAATTGTTTGATAGGTGTTAATGTGATCAGGAATTCAAACAGATTATATTCTAGAAGTATAAAAATATCAGTACCCCCAAAAATATCAGTTACCACTTACCGAGTTACCACATCTGAGCTTGGCAGGGCAGTGTGGTACCAACAATTTGAACCGTTAATGAAAAATTAAGAAAGTTTAATTTCAGTTGTAAATATGTTAAAAAAGTTCAAAGTAAAAACTTAGTCACGCCGGAAAAATTGAGAGAGAAATTTGATGGATGATTTAAATAACTGATAACTTGCAAAGGTTTTTTTCTTCTTTCCTAGATTTGGGAGATGAGTGGTGCGCCAAAATATCAACCCACACTGACGCCCCCAATGTTCTTCTGATGGAGACTTTCTTCCAACAGCTCAAAGATTTACATGACAAGGAACTGTTTCTCAGCCCCGTGGAGTCAAAACAGTTTATTGAGTTGATTTTTAAAAGGCAACGTGACTTGGAGAAACATCCGGTCCCATTCCCCCGTAGACAGTCTTGTGGTATGTATAACATTCAGATACGACCACACCCTCATGAAAAGTGCTATTAAAACATTTAATGGGCTGTCTTAAATTGAGGAGTTGTACCTTGAGTCATTTCATGAGTGCCGAGTGTGCTTTTAAAACTTATAAATGTCTGTAAAACTGCAGTCCTCAGGTTGGTCAGCATGGGAATAGTTTGTTATTCAAGAAATGTTTGCTGGTATTTTCCATCCCTGATTAGTAAAAACATTATTTGTTTTTACTAATAAGTGATGGAAAATGTCTGCAAATATTCCTTGAATAACATAAACTCGCCATCACCAACAATGAATATTAAACAAAGAAAGGAATAGTTTGTTTTAACAAAATCCGTTCTGTTTTAATCTACAATATGAACTCACATTCAAGGTGTGTTAGACCAGGCAATCTCATGTAGAGATGCAACTCATCAGCAATACCCCAAGCAACTTGGATTGCCGATCTCACCGCTGAGTTGTAATAGAGCTTTCACATTATTTTACTCAACATTTCTTATATAGTACTGAATGGGAAAAATTATGAGTTGTAACAGGTTTAAATTTAAAAAAAATTATATTGTTGTTTACATTTGTCATTTCGGGATCTAAGTTCACTTGCATTGTTATTTCATCAGATTTGTTTGATATAGTAAAATGTAACTTTAGCATTGGTTGCATATGAAGTTGCACAAGAAATTATCTAGCCTGTTTTCCTCCCATAAATTATCTTTATATTTCAGTTTAACTCAAAAATTAAGCAGGATAAATAAAATATGTCTTACAACACTATAAAGTATATTTGCACTAACAAATTAAAATTATATTGATTAAAATAAAAAATAAAACTTATCAAATTGAATATTATATAAAACGAAAGACCCAGTCGGTGGGATCATTTTCCATTTAAAGACAATACATTAGGAACCTACAGAAAAATCAGTTCTCTCAAACCGGCAGTTTGTTAAAATAGTTTTATGTACAACAAAATAAAATCACTTGAGGAAAACATAGATTGAATACAGAGTCTTATGAAGGTACTTTGATGTTGGTTATTGTAACTCAGTTTGGTTTTCAATAAACAATAAAAAATATGAGCCGGTCTCAAAGAACAGTCTCAGTTAAAGTGTTAATTATTCGTCAGATAAATAGCCATAAGTGGACACACATAAATAACACACATGAACATATGTGGACCACGGTAAAGGGGAGAAACAAATAGCAATGCAGAGCAGTGCTCAGTGACAATAACATGAGTTGCAGTCCACTGCTCATTATTGTAAATTATTTATTTTTTCTGCTATGCTGAACTACCCTAAGTCTAGTGTAATTGGGTCTTGCTATAAGTCCAACATGGATAAGCCCGTTTCAGTTGTAATTTTTCCTTTTTCATAAAAGATTCGAAAACCAAAATAATTTTTAGATTGCTGTTGAGATTATGGCATGATGCGTAGTAATATAGTGAATACAAATATCAGAAAATTTAGAAACTAAGAACTCAGTAATATTCAAATATAATAAGTTTTAGTTTATCTCTGAATCTTCTTATTTCCTAAGTTCCCCATTGAAAATAAACTGTTGCTGTTTATTTGGTTAGACATATGCCTGGTACCATCATCCTTTTTACTATAACATCTACAGAGAGAAAAACACCAGTCATTCAATTTGTGGTACAGTATCGGTTACAATATAACAGTGTGAATTTATTAATCGTTCCGAATCCTTTTTAGCTATGACCGATAAGTGTAATTTTAGTATTTTACCAATTTCCAAGCGTATATTATGTTGAGATTTCTTAAATCCATTATTAATCATAAATCTATCGGTTTTTCAGATTCGAGTTCTAAAAGTAGCAGAAGAAAATTCTCAGATAAAGACAGTAAGGAAGAAGACAAAGAAAACGATTGGCCTAAAATCCATTGCGATGACGGGCTCGAGAACTTAGTTGGTAGTAATCAGTCGATACATCCGACATTGAGCAACAACAACAAGACCAAGCAGTCTCTGGGAACAGCAAGCTCCGGGCCGCGCAAGTCTTGTGGGCCCCTGTACCGCATGTATCCTCGGACTCCGCCTAACCTCACCCCCCCACATGGTCACATGGATGTGGACCGGGACATGCCACGCTGGAGGTTCTTTGTCAAGAGGTCCTCTCAGTCGTACATCATCCTGACATTCGTACCGGCATCGTACCGAGACTGCAAAGCCCTCATGCTCAACGCCGAACCCAAAGCCTGGACTCTGCAGTCCGAATCGGACTCTTCTAGTAGTGTGATTCCGGAACAAAGTGTACAACCGGTCCTAGCCGAAGAGGAGAAGCAGGTCGTTATAGGATCGAAGTTGGACCCCGAAGCGAAACCTTTTGTTCCTATGACGTTACAGGACAGCACACTGTCGGTTTCAAACTACTCGCCCGTTTCTAACAAAGGATGGATCGAGTACAAGTTGGACTCTACCTCGAATGTTTCAAATATTTCTGATCACGAGGCTTCAAACACAGACCTGCAGCAATCCACATGGGAGCTCAGCAAGGGAAGCCTAGAGCCCGGTTCGCCCTTCCGCCTCAGGGCCAGGTCTTGGGAACCCATGAAACCACAATCCGTGTTGAAAACAAAGAAACACTCCTCTCCGAGAGTACGCACTCGGTCTGTCGGATCGAAGTATAACGAGTACAAAATGAGAAGAAAGTTAAACTACGACTATGATACATTTCCTATGATTTCAAATCTGCCTTTAAAACCACCGACCAAACCGGTTTTAGGCCATATAAACGTCCCTGTGTACGTTTACGGGTGTTGTTTGGATAACCTAATGGATTCCCTGATTCTCAAAACTGAGTACAAGCGAGACTTCAAAGACCTGTTTTGGAGGAGGACGTGTAAAACGGATGTCGAAGGAGAATTTGAATCTGATGACAACTCGGATACTATTGATCATTGTTCTTCACAAGGTTCTTCAAGTGACCTTACAGTCACTCGAGGTATGCTAATCATTAGTGACCAGATTGGTACTTGTTGAGTTACTTTCTTGCTGCTCACTCTCTAGTCTTATTAGTGAATTTCCTTTGGAAAGTGAACTATTAGCATGACCCGCACGGTGAAACTTAAGCCCGGGACCCCATAGAAGTTCCTAACGTGACCCCCTGAACACGTTTTGGGGGGGGTCGTTCAAAATTATATATATATATATGTGTGTGTTTGCACTCTAGCGGTCACATTTTTTGTCCGATTTACTTCAAATTTGGTAGGGACATTCCTTTCTGTAATCAGTTGGACAAGTTCGTTGGGCAAAACAATCGGAAAACTCTAAACCCCTTTTTTTGGGATTAATCTTTCAAATTTCGAGTTTTTGGGCCCTAAAAGGGTCAGAAAAGCCCCATGTGTAAAATCAATGCATGTAAAAAGATGGGAATTAGACAGGCAAAAGTTTTAAGCCCTCTCTCGTCATTCTAGCATACATATTTATTGAGTTATTAAAGAAAATGTGTATCGACTAAACACAGTACGTTGTCTTATGGGGATTTTACACTAGAAAAGCCTGTTATTCCTTTGTTAGAGTACTTTTATCATCCCCAGCAACCTCACGCTTACTTTAAAGCCTGTCTGGACCTTCTCCTAACATTATAATGCACAAAATTGTATTCCCAGCTTTGCAGGTAAATGAAACCAGGAGCATCAGAACAGCCAAAAAATCACTGTTTTCAGAGAATTTCAATAAAAATTGGAAGAAATGTATGTTTTTACACTGATTTGGAGTTTTAAAAGTTTTTATGTGGAAATTCACTTCCCTCACGTCAGCGTGTTGCGTGCAAACTCATATTTTGTTTGTCTCAACAAGAACAATTATCTTTTGTTCTACGATTACTATTATTCCTCGACTTAATACTCCCACAATTATACTAATTTGTACCGACCAAAGATTGTTTTTTAATGTTTAGATTTTTAATATAAATTAATATTTTTGTTTTATGTTTGAAATAATAAATTTGATATATTTTATTGTCATTGAATACATGTGATATTGCTGAGGGTTATACAATTTGTTTAGCTTGTATATTTCTGTGGTCACTGTTTGGCCTCTATTTTAGCGAATTTCCCCTGTAGGGAAGAAGCTATTACCGTAGGTGGCATGGTAAGACTTAAGCCCGAGACCATGATAACTTTTTGTTTTGAGGTCCCCAGATGCCAAAAACACTATTCGTTCAAATTTATATATATATGTATATATATATATATATATATATATATATATATATATATATATATATATATACATATGTGTCCGTTACCGCGATAACTTTTGAAAGAAACACCTGATTTTGATGAAATTTGGCACAAATGTGGAGAGTAGCATTTATGACTTTAAGTTCGAAAACCAGATCGATCGCACTATGGGAAGGGGGTTTTATGGGGATTACAATTTTCCAAAAATCGGTTTTTTGCAAATTTGACCCCAAAATGTTAAAAACACTCAATTTTGGTTATAGCCATTTTATAGAGCTTAAAAAAATAAATAATTTAGTATTTTGAATCATTAACCTAGGTTAAGTGGTTGCGGAGAAAATCCAAAAAAAGTGTCCCATGTTAATCTTACGGGAAAAAGGTTTTTAGATTTTTCTCAGATAGTTTTACTAAAAACGTCACATTTCTGTTTATTAATGTGTTTAGCTCAACAAAACAAACATTTTGGTGTTTTAATCGTTGTTCTACGTCCAACCGTTGCAGAGATATTCAAAGTGCTAAACACAGTACGTTGTCCAATGTTATCCTTATGGAGAATAAATAAAATTCTATATCTCGATTATTTTTGAATGTATATTGATGAAACTTGGCATGTGGCTTCAACTAGTTGTGGTATATTGATATTAGTACAAAAAACAAGTTTTTTGTTGATAGTCCCCGTAGCAGCAAACCTGCATACTCGGCCCCTGTGTTATTCATATGTAGAATAAGTAAAGTTGTATATCTCCCTTAATTATGAACCTACATTAGGAGAACTTGGTGTGTAGCTTCACCTGGTTCAGTTGTATTGATAATTTCAAAAAAAACCCACTACTTATCTTCCTTGTTGCAGCAAACCTGCGTCCTCAACCCTAATGTTATTCTTATGGAGAATAAATAAAATGCTATATATCACTTATTTATGGATGTATTTTTGTGAAACTTGGTAAATAGCTCTATGTAGTAGTGAGTCACATATATATGTATTGGAAATTCGCTGAGTACGCAGGTTTGCTGCGACGGGGGTATTTAATATTTTGGTCACCAGTCCCTTAAAAACCTCAAGAGAATATTTGACTTACCACCGAACTGATACGAGCACTCCTGTATGAAGAAAAAGTGTTAGTAACCCATTTTCATATCATGTATTACTTTGCAAACATACCGGGTGTCCCACGAAGAGGTTTAAACGTTGATTTTATATTACGTGCCCATTCATGCACCGAACTTTTTTAAACTTTACACAGTTTACAAAGTAGGTTCTAAAAATAATCTGGAAAAATTTCAGCTCCCTAACCTTAATAGAAACAAAATGGCGGCATATTGAAAAACGATACTTTAAAAACATTAAAAAAGGTGTTTTTGGTTTTATAAAATATTTTTATTGTTACATTCTTGGGCAATATGACTTTTAAATAAAAGAACTAGAACATATCCTAATGGAAAACCTTAAAGTCAAAAATTATTCAAATTGTAACCCATCCACAGCAACACACTGATAACAGCGCGTAACAAATGATTCGTAAGCTCTTACAAAGAAACTCCGCGGTATCCGGAGAAGTTCCTCTTCTATTGATCGTTTTAGTTTCTCATCATTATTGAAGCTATGGTTATAAACTTGTTCCTTCAAATAACCCCATAAAAAAGTCACAAACAGTTAAATCAGGTGATCGGGGTGGCCAATCTAAAAAATCACTTCCACGACCAATCCAACGGCCATGAAGGTTGCCATTTAGTAATTGCTTGACAGGATTTGCAAAATGAGGTGGAGCACCATCTTGTTGAAAGATTGCTTGATTCATTTCTGGTACCGTCAAATGGGGCAAGACCTGTTCATTTAAAACTCGTGCATACCTAATCCCAGTCATTGTATTGTCTGAAATGTCGTAAGATAACACGCCGTTACAACTGACACTCGCCCAAACAGTAATTCCTTTTGATTTAATTGGAGTCTCTTCAAGAATGTGGGGATTGACGGTATTATAATAATTACAATTATGCCTATTTACAACACCATTGCGGTAGAAAGTGGACTTGTTTGAGAAAATGATTTGAGTATGCCAATCAGGATCTGACTCATGGTATTCAATGATACGAGAACAAAATTCCACTCTCCTGTCCGGATCATCGTCAAGAAGTTGATGAACTAGGTGACTTTTGAAAAATTTAATTTTGTTTTTCTTAATAATTCTCTGTACAGAAGACTTCGGAACACCAGTTTCAAGTTCAACCTTCCTTAGTGATTTCGGTTTACCTGGAGAGCGGAGCATTGATGCGCACACCAGTTCTTCTCTTTCCTCATTAGATCGCCTAGAGTACTTTTTGACAACACTACCAGTTGCTAACAAAAGATTTTTCCACTTGGTTATTGTTGGATTACTAGGTGGTTCAATTCCTGGGTAGGCAACCTGAAATTGTCTAATTGCTTCAGTGACGTTGCCAAAAGCAATAGCCCACGCACAACACTTAACTTTTTGTTCAACGTTAAAAACCATTCCTCGACTCCACTTTCAGTAAAACAGTACTGAAGAAAGTTAGGTTATGTTTTTATGGCTCAAGCGAAATTTTACAATCAAACAGCTGTTCTTCAACAATGAGCGTTAGAACCGCAACGTAGTAAACAAATCAGATAATAAATCATGAAAGTAGTTTTTATAGGAAGCAAATTGGTAAATTTTTCAATATGCCGCCATTTTGTTTCTATTAAGGTTAGGGAGCTGAAATTTTTCCAGAATATTTTTAGAACCTACTTTGTAAACTGTGTAAAGTTTAAAAAAGTTTGGTGCATGAATGGGCACGTAATATAAAATCAAATGTTTAAACCTCTTCGTGGGACACCCGGTATTTCTTTACAATTGTATTATGTTATTTTACCAAAAACATTGTCGTAATAATTTTTTATTTTGTTCAGAAGAAGGCGAGGTGAAACAGCATGCACAAACCATCACGCAAGCGTTCACCAAATCTTTTGGAGTTTCCTTGTTCAAAGCATTGCACCTGGGACATCACATTAATGCTGTCAATGTTCAGTCAGCAATGGAGGAGTGTGAGGAGGCCTTGGTTGAGATCAACATCACTCACTACTTGCAGGTCCACAATATCTTTAGCTCTCAAAATAAATTATTTGTATTTATACAAGAACCATTGAAGAGTACAGAATGGTGTAAAGGACAAGCCTGACTTCTAATTCAAATTCACTAGCCCCGTGGGTATAGTGTTATTTTATTTATATACTATCAAAATAGATCCCTTTCAAAATGCCAGTATAATAAATCTGTATAATAAATAAATAAATCTGCCAGTATAATAAGAAATATTTTAAAAAAGATCTTTGTATAAAGATTAATAAATAATGAAAAACTTGTTTTTGGATTTTGATTTTACCATTGTAGTAAATACAAATTAAGAGAGGATCGACTGTTACCAAAACAGTAATATATCAGCATAGAAAAAACTGTAATACAAATTGTTGTTTGAAAACCTTTTAAATACTTTATAGGACTAGTCAGTAAAAAAAAAAATGTTTCTGGACTTATAATTTTAGTAAATACAAATAAGAAGTGTTTCTACTTGCAGCTAAACAAGGAAAGGAATATGCAAAAGTATGAGAGTATAGAATCAAATTATAATTCCTTGTTTCAAATTCATTGTTGGTGATGGTGAATTTAAGAAATTATTATCGATCCCATCTTCTCGTGGCAAGAATACCCAGAATAAAGTTAGTGGTATAATCAGGCGACGCTGGAAAACACATTTCTTCGACTGCTGTTACAGTTCTCTGTTTGAACTTTTCTGTGTTTTTCCAGCTCTGGCTGGCTGGTGCAACTAACTTTGTTATGTTATAGTTACTCTTTGTGCCTGAAGACGGGATCAGATTCAAAATCCCGAAATGTCGTGAAAATTAGTTTTTACTGATCAGTAAAAACTGATTAGTAAATGTCCGCAATAATTACTTAAACAACATAAACTCACCATCATCGACAATGAATTTTTAACAAAGATCTAAATCAGTGAGGATATCAATAAATTTAATTTTTTTGCTGTACCTTTTCTTGTTTTTGTTACATTTAGTAAGAAACTATCACCATTATTTAATTAAAATCCTGTGTTGTAAGTTCGTTATATTTGTAACTTGTAACCAATATCAAAATTTGTTTCAGACGGTGTGCCGACATCTAAAAGAAATGAAAGAGAGAGTGAAAGAGGATGATCAACAAAGCTTGGTAGAGTTGGAGTCATTCAAGTGTGCGGCACCGTGCCTGGAGTACCGGCACCTACACAACCTGATCAAGGATAAGTTCCATCACATCATCACTTCCTGTTTCAAACCAGTTCCTACCAACCCAGAGTACTACTACTGTTCGCCCAACTGGGAAAGAGACCACCACCAGGTAAATATTCCTGTTGTCCTTGCAGAAGACATGCATACTTGGACAGTGTTCCTATAATTTTATGACACTGAAACAAAAAATATTAAATTATGCAATATTTTAAAGAATTTTATATACTTTTTTCACTAATTTAAAAATAATAAGGTTAAATTCTCAAATTCATAGCGATGCAGCAAGCACGTACATTTGCCCTTGTCATTCTGAAATTACGAATTGGCTTTAAATTTATTGGAATAAACGTTTGTTCTTTTATTCATTTATCGTGAAATTGTTTGCCTTACCATTAACAATTCAAAAGTTTCCTTAAACAAATTTATTGTTTGTTTAAACAAGTACCGACCTTAAAGATGAAATAAATAACAAAGTTATAATTTTTTACAAATACTATGTTTACAAATACTATGTTGTTATACAATGATGAGAATTTAAATGTTGTTAATGATTTAAAATTATAAAATTGTCATTATTTAATATTAAATATCAGATATATTAATATTAAAAAGTCCTAATAATATTATGAAGTTTTGTTACTTGCTAATTATAACTTGTTTATTGTAAATATCTTTTTATAAAGTTTGTAATTTGTATTTCATGAAAAAATATTACATGCAATCAAGATAATTTGCTAATTATTTTCACTTGACAAGGTCTAAAATGCTCTGGTCTTTGGAAAAAGCTGTGTTTGTTGCTTTAGTCACAGCAAGCCGGTCTTAAATGGAAATTAAACATTATAGCCTTAAGTTATGTGTCTCTTTGGACTTCCTAGTATATTATTTAATAAAGGTTATCAAGGATTATTACATGTCAGAGAATGTTTAGAGATAAATATTGGTATTCGGACTGTCCTGGATTCCTGTTGTAAAATTGTTTAGTTTTGGTCTCTGTACTTCTGAGCCATTTGCTAGTGAGTATTACACCGTAATTGCAACAAAGGATTTCAGTTTTATTTGATTTATATATTTCATCCAGTACAATCTCTAATTTTTTACTCTAATAGTTTTTCCTCGTCACAGAAGTGTTTTTAGCGAATTTCCCCTATAGGGAAGAAGCTATTACCGTAGTCGGCATGGTAAGACCTAGGCCCGGGACCATGATAACTTTTCGTTTTGAGGTCCCCAGACCCCAAAAACACCATTCGTTCAAAACTGTATGTATATATATATATATATATGTGTGTGTGTGTGTGTGTGTGTGTGTGTGTCCGTGAGCACGATAACTCTCGTAAAAAATATCCGATTTTGATGAAATTTGGTATAAACGTGTAAAGCAGCATTTATGACTTTAAGTTTGAAAACCAGACAGATCGACTTATCCGAAGGGGTATTTTGGGGGGGTTTTGCACCCAAAAAATGGGTTTTTTGAGTTTTTTACATATAATTAAAAAAAGTCAAATTGTAGTTTTTGCTATTGGAATCAGCTTAAAAAGACACACAATTTGGTGTTTTAATCATTGCTCTACGTCAATTGGTTACAGAGATATTGAAAGTGCTAAACACAGTACGTTGTCCAATGTTATTCTTATGGACAATAAGAAAAATTGTATATCTCGCTTATTTATCAACTTATCCTGATGAAACTTGGTATATTACTTCATATCGTTGTGGTCTATTGATATTTGCACTAAAAAACATTTTTTGGCCGATAGTTCCCGTAGCAGCAAACCTACGTACTCAGCCCCCATGTTATTCTTATGGAGAATAAGTAACGTGTTATCACCCTTAATTATAAACATAAATTAATAAAATGTGGTATGTGGCTTTACCTACTTGAGTTATACTGATATTTGTATAAAACCCCTTTTTTTGTGTTCCTTGCTTCAGCAAACCTGCATACTCAGCCGCCATGTTATTCTTATAGAGATTAATAAAAATGTCATAAATCGTTTATTTATGAATGTATATTGATGAAACTTGGTACGTGGCTTTATGTGGTATTAAGATACATGTATGTGCATTGGAAATTCGCTGAGTACGCAGTTTTGCTGCTACGGGGTATTATATTTTTTTAATTGTTGATGTTGCCAATATCTTTTACCGGTACTAGGTTTCCTTAATTTTTATCACAATGTAATAAGAAATTGTACACGTAATAATAAACTTTACATGTTTGAATTCAAACATGTTTGTTTAATATTTAGGTAGATATAAACACAGTAGTCAGTACCAATCTGGAAGAAAGACGGAATTTGGAAATCACTAATGATTTTGAGCCAAACACATATCAGACAGAGTTCATTGAGTTTCGCTCTGACCAAGGAAGCAATGTTGGTGAGTAAATAAATATCTGATCAGTTCTCTACAGTCCTATTTTCTCTCTGGACACTTAACCGAAAGACCGGTCTGAGAGACTGGCTCACAAATTTGTGTTTTACTAATACTGATACACATTTACAATGGAAGGTTTTACAGCAAAACCATTCACAATTCAACCAATTTCCTTTATACAATACAATATTTTTATATTTGTCACAATGACAGGGAACTTCTTCACCCGCCATCATAGATGAACTCGTAAAGTAACAGTGTCTACTTTTTCTTTTTGCGTGGAACTGTACATTAATTAGATTTGTGTAATTTGTTGTATGTTGTACCTTATGTGAAATAGTAATTATGTTGAAATAGATAAATAGATATATTACTCCCTCCCCTGTCCTTATTGCGAATCTTAATGTCATTATATCTGGAACCTTTTCCTCCTACTTCGAGATGACTTGAGAGTTGTCGGTTTACAGTTTACAGCTACAAATACCATGCACAACTTACTTATTCAGATTTATAAAACCATAAAATTTGTATTTTTAAATGGAAAAATTTTAATAGTAAATACTTTACATAATAACAGTACGAGATTGCACTGATTTTTTGAAAGGTGTGATTTGGAATCTTTCAATAATAACACTGCAGTGGACGCTCTTTTAACCGGCATGTTTGGGACCACAGCCATGTTGGATAATAGAACATTCATCGTTTTTAAATGGGATATTGAAGATATAATTAACGCCCTACAAAACCCAAATGAACAAATCATATATTTTTAAATGACAAGGTTGTGAAGTAAAACACAGATTACAAAATAGTGAAAAGTTTAAACACTGAAATGGTGCACACAGTCTAGTGCTCTGGTGGCTAATGTCAGTGAGGTCTGTGAGCGCCCGAACGTAACCTGAAAAAGCCAATCATGAGTGGCTCGGCTGATGTCGGTTCCTAGAATGCCGGATAAAAGAGCGTCTACAGTACCTATAAAGGAAACAAATTTTCACTGATTACAAACTCAAATTTTTTTAAATCAAACGATTTTTCAATTTACTGGAAGATATTTTTACCTGATCTGTATTTTAATTAATTCAAGGATTCACTCATAATCAAGAATAAGCACCTTGCAAGGTTGAAATATACTCGTTCATGCAATATTTATTTAGTGATAGCAAATAATAGTAGTATTCAAGTTTTATTATGTTTTAACTAGATAACATGGTACAGTAGACTCAGAAATCCAAATGGCACTTATCCGGACTCTCGGTTATCCGGACCTGTAACCTTTACCTTTTATTTACTTATTAATTATTTAATTAATCTCTTATTTTACACAGCCCCAGGTTGCTGGCCACCAATTTGTAACCAATCTCTTTTTTCTTTAATTAATTAATTATTATTTTTTAATTTTAATTAATATCTCAAACAACAAAAATCAATGATATTCAATTAAGCTATCTCAGGGTTCCATTTAATTTATCTCAGGGTTCATTGATTTATTAATTACTAACTCAGCCGGCAAAACATAATATTCTTAACGACAGGGTGGACCCATGTTGAATCTTATCCACATGTGAAATCCTGTGAGTTCGTGTGGAGCTTGTTGGAAATTAGGCATTGATAATAAAAAAGTAGATAATTCTGAACATACATCTATTTATTTCTAAACATCTTAACTTAACAAAGGTTGTAAAAAAGTTCAATTAGTCCTTAAATCCAGATAAAACTAATACACCCTAATCACATCAGACAATTTAATAACTATCTTGTACCTGTGAATTTATTTGTGAAACAAAATAATGTCACTGAGAATAAAACAATTTATTTATAAGAGTTCTTGTAGAGTATTGTTTATTTTTTACTGTTGTTTAAGTTCCATTAAATATTATGCCGTTGTCTAGATAATATTTGTTTTCAGTTAGATATTGACTAACTGGATTTTGATTATAGTCCTTCTTTTAGTAGGGATAGGCTATGCCTCTCTGTATTAATCAGCCCTAGCATAGTCCTGACCGAGCCCTAGCCTCTGCCGATTTCAGTGTTTAGAATAGGTTATACCTATTCTGAGTTCCAAATAGTTTCAATTAACACAACGAGATAGGCTATGTCTTTTTATAACCCAAAATAGGTTATCCCCAGCCCTAGGTTTCAAATAATTTAAGTAAATTTATCAGAAGTATCAACAATAAATCATTTTGATTAAGTTAAATACTTATCAATTCGATGTTTTTTCCACAAGGCCTAGTCACTAATTACACTGTCACAGTCAAATACACCGTTCACAAATGCCCTTTTTAACGGATTACACAACACTCCGGAGACGCCATCTTAGCGTCTATCAGCTTTACTTCCGAGATTCACAATACTTGTTACAGGACCTTCACGCACCGATGAAAATGACAAAAGACCAAGAATTGCGCGTTCTCGCCCTATTTATGCGAGAGGATGACTCACTCGCGCCAAGCAATCTTATTGGCTGTCGAGATCAGGCGACCAGGTTTTGGGCTAAAATGCGCCGCGTTCATGCGCAGTAAACATCGCCAAAATGGCTAAAATCTCGTTTATTAAATTCATATATTTACTCATTAAAAGATCGACTTTTCTATTTTCTAACCGAATTTGATAATTTTCTCAGGCCTGCTAGGGAATCTCATATGGTTTATTCCTATGTAGTTTTAATTTCGATCGGACGCTTAGTTTCAAGGATATTCCCGTTTTACTAAGCAGTTAGGTATTGCACAATAGTTCAAACTGACTGTTTTAACTGTTAAAAATTGACTTTTTTATTTGTTGATAGAATTTTATCGTTTTTTCATACAAGTTAGAGAATTCCATATAGTTTGTTCCTGTATGATTTTTATTTCAGTTGGACTCATAATTTTTAAGATATTTCATTTTTACTAACTCAAAAGTTTGTGACATGTCATTTTATTATTTATTGTTATTAAAATGTATTTAATTTAGCAATGAACTGAGCCACCCGTCTCAGACCGATGATCTTGATCTTTTTGTTGCAAATGAAAACAAAAACTGAATTTAACTTTTTTTTGGCCTTCAGTTTTCAGGAGATTATCCCTTGATAACCTGTGCAAACTACACAAGTGTAGGGGTGGGTGAGTATTCCAGTTTTGAGTCTTTGTTCCAGTACTAAAGACTACTCAAAGGCCGAGTCGAATAATAAAAATACACGAATCTATCGAGTTGAGTTGTTGACTACTCCCGCCGTTTACCCACGTTTACGGCGCTAACCAATGTTTAACTAAATAAGTGACTGAAATATAGAAAAATAAGCTTAAAATCTATTTTTAGCTCTTATGAAAGGAGACATTGACAGGTGGGTTATTTATGGATACCTGTGAGTTAAGATAAGTAAGAGAGGGGCACAGGGAGTGTTTGGGTCGGGGTCAAAGAATCACTTTCTTGTTAAAATGTTCTGGTTTTGCTAAACCAACCCAAAATATTTGTATGGATATACAGGGTGAATCTCGTAAGTTGTCCAGTATTGATTTCAGACAAACCGTTGGTCCTACGATGATGAAATAAAATTATTTCCCACTAAACCAACCCCAAGGAATAACGTAAAAATATTTTTAACGATTTTTAAATACAGGGTGTACCAGAAACTGAGGGTCACTAGTCCGAATCTACGAAATATCAAATACAAACGTATATCATGTTATACATCAAATTAAAGCTCTTTTCAATCCAAACCATTTGGCGGAATCGGATTTTGATTATTATTGATTCATTTCAAAATGGCGGGTGTTTTTGTGAAAAAATTAGTATTTTTTTGAATACCCTGTATTTTTCTTAAAAATGCAGATATCTTGATTCTGATTCAAATATCGCATTCCTTATGAGCTAAGCTTTATTTTGATATGCAACACTTCAATATTATCTCAAAAACAAAAAGTTTCAAAAATATCAGTTTTTGAAAATATGTACATAGCCAAAACTCAAAAATTTCAAATAGCACCATATGTCAAATAGCATATCATTTTAAAGGTATTGCAATTCTAAGAAACTTTCAAATTTAAACCTTATGCGTATCTATTTTGGTTTTCGAGTTATCAACAAAAAACATGTTTTCCCACATTAAAACACATGTTATTTGTTAAACATGGTGGTAAAGGCTGGACCATAGTTCTAGGCGTCTGGCTGACGCATGCGCATTAATTTGCTGTGTTAATTCCCCATCTGTCAAAACTTGGGCTAACATATGATTAAATGCAAATTCGTTATTACGCATGCGTCAGCCAGACACCTAGAACTATGGTCCGGCCTTTAATAGCCCCATGCATAGAGTAAATCTTATTTTATAAAAACTACAATAATAAAGAACTTGTCTTAAAAAAATATTCTTTATGTTACATTTGTTACAAAACCACTATAAACAAACTTTTTGTGTATAAAATATTTCAAAAGTTACCATTATTTTTAGGTGCTACTGGATAAACTATTTACAGATGCTCAAAATGCCTTCCCCCTACTTCTAAAACCATTTCAAGTCTTTTAGGAAGGTTGTTTACAGCACGACGTACTTCTTCTTCATTTATTTGCCTACACGCCAACCGTATCCTTTCTTTCATCTCATCTCGAGTGGTAGGAGCTGTTCCATACACCATGTCTTTCAGTCTCCCCCAGAGGTAAAAGTCCATGACCGTTAAATCAGGGGACCTAGCCGGCCAAGGGATGGGACCTCCTCTCGCAATCCAATTATCACCAAACATCGCTGTTAGAGTTTGACGAACGTCAATAGCGTAATGCGCTGGACAACCGTCTTGCATGAACCACATTTCTCTTTGTACGTTGATGGGAATGGGCCTTAACAGCTCGAGAAATTCTTCATTTAAGAATGCATTGTACATTACACCATTTAGATTCGTTTAGAAGAAATGAGGACCAATTATTTGCCCATTAAACACCGCACACCACACATTGAGGGTCCACTGTCTTTGATTGTTCACTTCCCGTAGCCAATGTGGATTCTCCCTGCTCCAATACCGCATATTGTGTCTGTTAACGTCACCGTTGTTTTTGAAGGTCGCTTCATCGCTCCACATGACGTTGTGAGCAAAGTTAGGATCATTAGAAATTTCATTTTGAGCCCAAATAGCAAAATTAATGCGGTGTAGATAATCATCTGCTTCCAATTCTTGATGCAGCGAAATGTGGTATGGATGGAAATCATTAGCCTTAAGGATCCTACAGACTGACATCTGGCTAATAGAGAGAACTCCCTAGAGAGAACTCTGGTAGACACATGAGGATTAAGTTCTACTGTAGCTAAAATATCCGGTGCTCTTGTCTGTCTTACTGGCATAGCTTTTAGTCTTTTTTTGGATGGCTGAACTTTTCCAGTCGTTCTTACTCGTTGAGCTAAACGTACAAAATCTTTACGGCACTGGCGTTGCAAATCAGGAAACCGCTCTGCATACAGTCTTTCGGCAGCACTAAAGTTCTGGAAAAACTCACCTAAAACCATTAACATTTTAAAAGCTTCTTCGTTACTGTATACCATAATTAACAACCAACTAGTTAACACAATAAGAAAAACTAATTACTGTTTGAAATAAAATAAAACTAATAACCGCTCAGACATGCATTGTGTTAACTTAAGATGGAAACATCTAATAAATGTAAACAACTCAACAATACTAAATAACATCTGATAAATAACAGCTGACTATTACCACCATGTTTAACAAATAACATGCGTTTTAATGTGGAAAAACATGTTTTTTGTTGATAACTCGAAAACCAAAATAGATACGCATAAGGTTTAAATTTGAAAGTTTCTTAGAATTGCAATACCTTTAAAATGATATGCTATTTGACATATGGTGCTATTTGAAATTTTTGAGTTTTGGCTATGTACATATTTTCAAAAACTGATATTTTTGAAACTTTTTGTTTTTGAGATAATATTGAAGTGTTGCATATCAAAATAAAGCTTAGCTCATAAGGAATGCGATATTTGAATCAGAATCAAGATATCTGCATTTTTAAGAAAAATACAGGGTATTCAAAAAAATACTAATTTTTTCACAAAAACACCCGCCATTTTGAAATGAATCAATAATAATCAAAATCCGATTCCGCCAAATGGTTTGGATTGAAAAGAGCTTTAATTTGATGTATATCATGATATACGTTTGTATTTGATATTTCGTAGATTCGGACTAGTGACCCTCAGTTTCTGGTACACCCTGTATTTAAAAATCGTTAAAAATATTTTTACGTTATTCCTTGGGGTTGGTTTAGTGGGAAATAATTTTATTTCATCATCGTAGGACCAACGGTTTGTCTGAAATCAATACTGGACAACTTACGAGATTCACCCTGTATATTTGTAATACTTGTCTTTTGTTATGATTGTTGAAAACAGTATAGCCTATATGAATATATATTTTTCTTTTTAATTATTCATGTAAAATAAAGGTTAAAATAATATAAATAATAACATTAACAATTCAATAAAATGTTATGTTTATAATTCAACTTTAATATGTAAAAAACATTGTTTTCAATACAAAAAATTAAATAAGTTTTTTACTTTGTAAAGAACTACTAGACTCGATACTCGAGTAGTTTGGTTCAATACTCGACTCGACTCGATTTTAAAAAACACTACTCGCCCACCCCTACACAAATGTCATGTAGTTTGCATTGCCAGGTGCTCCTATATGTAAGCCGTTATCGGTGTGTGTTGTTGTTTACGTATCCGGTGCGTCGCTCTATTCAAGTCGTCTCCTGTCGATGACTCATCATTGACGATGTAAATCAGTAGACCGGTGGCAGTTTTTATTACAGAATACTTTATTTATGTTTTACAGTGTTATATTAAATCTTTACAAATGTGCATACATTTTAATATTTTCTGTTTAAACTACAGATTTATCATGTTTTCAACTAATAAATGTGTTCTTCTGATAATTCGACCTTCTTTTTTACCGATCATTTACTCGGTCCCGTTGGTGACGGATTTTCGAGGTTCTACTGTATTATGGAGTGTTTATAACTTTCTCATAGAAGCTCACTCTTGTATTAGCACATAAACGTAAATTAGTATTGTCATAATTGTTCACTATAAAGGTGGAATTGATGATTTATGCCCACCTCCAGGAAATCTGGATTTTTCGTAATCCGGATCGGCTGACCGCCACAATAGTCCAGATTTCTGAGAGTCTACTGTAAACAAGTTTTACTATGTTTTTAACATGATATTTTGGTTTTGTTATTTGACACATTATGATTATTCACTCGGTGGTAGATGAATAGTGTGTACCATGTGTTTGTGATGTGCAGGAGGAGCCAGTCCCTGGGAGACGGTGGGCTCCGTCACCACTCCGGACGAGGCTCACACCTCCCTGCTGTCCAACCGGGACTCAGACAGTCTCAGCATCTTCCCGGAGGAGGAGTCCGACGAAGACATCTCCCCACTCTTCCTGCAGCTCATCTGCACAGTCCAGTCCAACGGGCAGATGGGCAACTGCTCTGTGCAAATACTCCCCACGTGTTTAGGTATTTTGGAACTTCTTTGTTGTTTTTGTATTTCCAAGTTTTATGGGAACGCGTCATAACCTTCAGGTCCTCTTTTATTTTAACCGGGAATTTGGCTGTTTCAAGTCGTCAAGGTTCAAAACGTCAAGATTATTTTTTATAATATTTTTAATTTAGCTGATCATAAAGTCAAGGTAAAAAACGTAAAGGTTGAAAAAAGTAATTAGTAAAATAATAGTAGTTACATTAGATGTAAAACCACTAGTTTCAAAACATAAAGTTTCACAACGTCCAGGTCAGTAACTCGCTCGCATTCAGTCCACTTGGAGGCAAACAAAAATATTTGAAACCAGTCGATCCGTAAGCCAAGTTTTAGTTATGATTCAGAGTACGCAACGTAAAGTTTCAAAACATCAAGTACAGTCTGATCCAGAACTGTTACGCATCTATCCGAGAACGGTTTTGAGGTTGCCTCTACTTTACATTCTGTACCTTGACGTTGTGAAACAGATGTATTTACAAGCAGTTTGAAAGGAGTGGATCCAGATTTGGTTTGGAGTGAAATCACATTCAGCATATACAGTTATAACAAATAGTACTTTGACATTTTGTAGCTTTACGTTTTGAAACACCTCCGTTTTAAAATTGTTTTATAATAATACCTTTACGTTTTGAAACTGGAGGTTTTGAAAACAGTCTTATTTTACATTTAAATAACTGAGACTTGATGTTATGTACCTTTACGTTCTGAAACCACACATTATTTTAAATAGGACCTTTACGTTCTGTACCTTGATGTTGTGAAACGAACCCAATTTTACAAATTGACAATTGTGTTATACTATCTTATCGAATCCTGACACTGCACAGATGCAACGGTGGCTCATTGCCGCAGCAGTGTTGCGGCGGAATGCGAGCGTTTTTATTTCGCCTTTGCCTGGGCACATTCCTTCGATTAAAATAACGCTGAATTTACCGGGACGTGTGGCAGAATAATGCCTTTCGTAGGGTATATTTTATTTTGTGTAATTATTGGCAGCCCTGTTTTAGTATTTTCTCTTTTAACGGCTATTGTTGTTTTTTTTATCGATTTCCGACAAAACAGGCTTCTGTAACGGTTTGTTTGAATGACATACGATATGAAATACTATGATAAATTTAGTAAGTAGGATAATTAATAGTACAGTCATTAATTAATGGACTCGAACAGTTTGGTTACTGTTGTTACTAATAATATAACAACCACAAATTATTTGAATTTTTTCAATTTAATTAATGCAGTATGCCTAAGCTGTACGAACAACATCAAAACCTGGGCCACTGGAGGGGCTGAGTTTAAGCAAAACCCAGGATCCATCAAGTTGAGATTCACCCAAAAAAACACATTTGTAGTGATTTTTTTAATAATTATAAACGTAATTATAAACGTAACTAATGTCTATTAGTCGCTTAAAATCTGTTAGGAGTTGTAGGCCACACTAACATTTTATTGATCTGTTATTATTTTAAAGGATAAAATAAATTGACATGCTACAATCTGAGAACAGCATTAACTATCTGGGGAATCTAAATCTATTTTATATATGTCATCAAATAATCAGCTGAATTTATAGGAAATAAGTTCTTAATATTAACTTTGGAACAACTCTATCAGTATATTTATTAGTGGTTTACGTACCTTTCGTCATAAATCCTAAATGTAACACAATGGTTACCATGGTTTCGACACCTTATGTGTCATGGTCACACCTTTAGTAGAGAATATCTGCAAAGTTCAGTTCATAGAACTTCATCACTTCTTGTTTAAAAAAAACCATACATAAAACAGTTTATACAAACGAACATTAACCCATTGGCAATCTAGAGCAGCCCTATACAAATCTAATTAATTTGCAACTAAATGCAAGGTTTTACTTAAGATGGCCACACACTATCGGACTTTTTCCCGAACAAGACATCGAACCGAGCAGGATTTGGCTTGGAAGGGAGAAAATCCGGTAGTTTGTGGGGCCTCCGAACCAGACACCGAACAAGACATCGAACCGAGCACCAAGCGCTCTCGAGGCGGTTTTTTGACGAAAGATCAAAGAAAGATCGGTCCGATGTCTTGTTTGGGGTCTGGTTCGGGGTTCGGTAGTGTCTGGTACCTCCATACGCTGCTCCGAGCGCCGTCCCGAGCCCCTCTGTTAGGAGCTATGTTACAATCCTCCTACATAGTTAATAATAACTAGGCCTACTGCTTTTGCAAGAAACAGTGATAGATATTTGATTTGTTAACAGATAAATCTGCTAAACTAGTTTAACCTAAATAAAATTAATAATGTTAGTAAAATCAATTCATATGCAACTATAAATTAATCTCTACTACATAACCCCAGCCCCCTACCACCCTACCTGCATCCCCTAAACCCCACAAGTACATGGCCGACGTGCACAACGGCAACTAAAATGGTCCCCACCGTTTTTACCCCGCTCGGTGTTTTCGCGCTCAATCTGTCCGTACCGATGTCTTGATCGGGGTCTTGATCGGGAAGAAGTTCGGAGTGAATTTAGCTACCTTCATGCCCTACTCCCTGCTCCCTGCTCGGTCCGATGTCTGGTTCGGGCAAAAGTCTGATAGTGTGTGGCCGCCTTTAAACACCTATAAAAGTATTTCCTTTGTATAAAACTAATTAATGTTACATATATTCTTTTACAGTATTAAATTTCACACACTGTAGAAAGCTTTTAAGGTGTTTTTGTTTACATATACATAAATATATATGTATATATATATTATATATACAAATTTTAATTTTAATTTTTAAAAGCAAGTTTATTTTGTTATTTATAAAACCCTTAAAAATCTTCTGCTCTTATATTTTCATTAACAATATTCAATTCCCTACGTAGACAATTTTAATTTATCACAATATCTTATTTAGTTTTTTTTTATATAAAATTTTGTAAAACGCTACAAATCGTGAATTTTGACATTTTGCCCCATACATTGGAACCCACCCAACCAGGTGAATTTATGTTTCCACAATTCTTAAAATCACCATAATAAGGTTAGAAATATGAGTAATATGATTTATTAGTACATGCACAGAAAAAATATTTATAAAATTAAACTTAGCCTAAATATAAAATCAGTTTTGTAGGCTAACTTACCAATGAGCGGAAGTAAGTTTTTTATCCAATTATTGAGAGTGATGATTGAAATGCACTTTACACTTTTGTTTATACTCCTATTTACACTTTACATTTTCACTACAGTAGGCCTATTACACTTTACACTATTTACAGTTTATCTTCTTCCTTTAGTATTCAAGCTTTGTGTGGTATGCTTCAAAGCAGTTGTCCACATGGAGGGCAACCTGGCATTTCTTGCAAATGTAACGGGTTCCTGACCTTACACCATTTTTATAGCACACCTTGCAGTTTCTTGTTGGGTTGTTTTTCTTCTCAGTAGGGGGTATAGCCATGGGAAAATGACCCCAAGGTTTACTCTGAAGTCGGAGGGGGTTTTCCTGCAGTGATGGATGGCCCGGAGAGGTTTTTTCGGGAAGTGTAGCAATATTTGCTCAACAATATTTAGTCTGTATTCATAGTAGTGCATTTTCTTTTTCCAAATTTTCTTCCAGATACAGAACGAATTAAACATCGCCATGTCAATTAGGTAAAAAAATATCTTCTTATACGATTTTACACATCGTCTCATGATTGTGTGAGATGATAGAAACTGATCCTGAACGTCAACTCCTAGCATTCCTTTGTTATAGTCGGTAACTGATTTAGGCTTTATAACCTGGATTGTTTCTCCTCTGATTATAAATTCTTTGTCCACTGCTAACTGTATTCCTTCATGCACAGTGGATAACATATGTACATACTTTTTGTCCAACCATCTTATTGCTACTACACCGTTGCAGATTCTTCTTACAGCATCTCCTCTTTCAAGCTCCATTTTTGGGAATTCATCAGGCATATTTGTTCTCATGCAATCCACTGTTCCAGTGACATGCGTATCCTTAGCTAGTTGCATTTCACAGAGTCAAGGGGACATATACCAATCGTCAATGAAGAGCCTATATCCCTGATTTTGAATAGGCTCCGAAATCTTTATCACAACAGCCTCACTGCACAGTAAACCAGGCGTTTGATCTTCACCTGTGTAGATTTTAAATGCAGCACAGTATCCACTACAAGTTTCACAGAGTTTGTAAAATTTTACTCTAAACCGCGCTCTTTTTTTTTTGGATTGTACTGAATGTAGCTCAAGCGGGCCCGAAGTTTCACTAAACTTTCATCCACCGCTACATCTTGTTCCATTGTATAGAAGTCCGAAAACTTATTTTCTAAATAGGAAATTACTGGTCTCAATTTTTTCTGTTTGTCTCTTTGATCTGTAAAATCAGGGTCAGAAAAATGCAAAAATCTTGAAATTAGACAAAATTGCCTGTATATCATAACCTCTGAATAAATACTTGTTTCCACAATTTTCATTTTTGTCCAATACATTTTTAGTGTTGGTTTTTTTACTTGCCCCATCAGAATGTAAAGAGCAATATAAGCTTTCATTTCTGGATTAGTAACGGGGACCCAAAACTTATCATCGGCAAGGGCTTTTCTGTTTGGGTCATTGAGCTGTTTGTTTGCATAATCATTCGTCTCAATACACAACATAGAAAAAAACTCTTCACCTAAAAATTGAAACAAGACTTCAGTTTCTGTGGGTGTGTTTCCGAGTGCGGGCGTAAATTTGATTTATGCCGGGACTGCCTCGAAAAGGAATTTGTTTTACATCATTGTCTTTATCCTCCCATTTCCATTGTGATGGTTTTTTATTTCTTATCTTTCTAGACCTAAGCGTATCTTTTCCTTTTTCTTTAGTACGTCCACCTTTCTTTGGTTGAGTTTGTTTCCCTTTTTTGAAAGGCTTTTTCTTTGAAGATTTAGGCTTACTTTTCCCTGAAACCGAAACACAAGGCCTACTTTCAATAGTATCATAGTCCATAGGACTAGGCCTATCACCTTGCCCTGTTTCTCCTACATTTATTCCTGAAGTAGAACTACATGGTTCATCAATAACCATTCCATCAATATTACTTTCAAAAATATCTCCATCACTTACTAGGCCTAAATCTGCATCACTTACTGCTAAGTCTAAATCTGCATCACTTACTGCTGCTAGGCCTAGGTTTTGACTGGGTGTCCTATTATCACCATCTGATTCCTGAGGATCCAACTCTTCAACTAACCCCAAACAACTCATCACTTGAGTCATTATTACTTTCTTGTTCACTGTCAAATGCTTCATCCAAAATTCTGTCTATTTCACTAGAATATAAGTAGTCATCACGACGAGCCATCACAGTACATAACCTAAACACTCAACCTACTCACTGTGTCCAATCAATCACTCTACTTCTCTAAAAAACTAAAACAAAATAATGACGATGGAATAAATATTACAAAACAACACTATGCTGTTTATTCACTATGGAAACTCAGATAAATAAATACTTTTAGGTAAAAACAAACACAAGTATTGAAGACTAGAACTACGCTATTTGTTGTGACAGACAGCTGACTAGCTGAGAGCGAGGTTACCAGCGGCGGCGTAGTGATACGAAAATGACAGCTGTAGACAAAGTCGTTCTTGTTTTGTAGGCTAATGGATATTGTAATGAACTATACTATAATAAATTTATTCATTTAATGTTCCCTTTAGCCCTCAAAGAACTTAGAATCCTACTAAAATTATTTTAAATGCCAAATAGTAGACATTAAAAAGGTTATGTAACCATGATGAGTTAATTCGCGATGGGGCTTTTGGGCCCAATACTGCCATCACGACTTAAGACATGATAGGGCGTCAATGGGTTAACACAGAGGACACAGACACACACATCTCACCGGCCGGTGCACTGGAAACTCATTGTGTTACATTTAGGATTGATGACGAAAGGTACGTAAACCACTAATATTGTACTCAATCCTGGGGCATTCACAACAAAAATGAATATCTATCAGCATGTCAATGTGAAGTCTTTAGCCACTAGGAGAAAAGTGGTAGATTGGCATGAAGAAACAATAGGTATTATCAGAAGGTGACTAATAAATCTTACAATAGGTAAACCTGTAATCAACTCCCGCTTATCCGGGAGCGGGTTAATCGGGCTGCGGTTTAACCGGGGTTACAAAAGTTTATTTTTATTATTTTTATTTATCCCCTTCTAAACATAAATAGAGCAATAATAACAATTTATTTGGCTAAATTATCTCCAGAATCGTATTTAATTTACTTTGTTTATCAAAATAAATACTCTACAAACAATTTAGTAAACACAATATAATCTGAGAGTCTGTCATCTTGCTAATGAGCCGTGGGCGCGTGATGGGGAGCGATAACTTTGACATTGCTCTAGGGACTGCACCTGGCTAGGCAGTGCGACGGACGGTCGGACGCGGACGTCTAAAAATAGAAACATCTCAAAACAATCACCCTTCCCGCTGTTGTTCACCCTCATGGGGTTTTTCCCCCAGTGTGGAATTAATTAGCATACTGTTCGGTGTAGTTTAGAGAGTTCGGTGTTTAGAGATTTTCAACCTACTAAATATCATTCGGCGTTCTGGATAGTATTTACTGCTATCAACCATTGCTAGTTTTAACGATTATTATATTGATTGTTTGTAAATGTCATCACAATTTAACGATTTTCAAAAGTATTTAATATAGATAAATATATCTTAAATGACATTAAAACACAATATTGTAGTATACAAATATTACAAATCTTGATAGACCTTTATTATATTCATAATATTCAATTTATTGAATCCCTTTGTATTAACCGTGGTTTTGGGTTATCCGTGACCCTCGAACCGGTCATTACCCCGGATAATCGGGAGTTGGCTGTTTGTGCTTAAGAAGCTTCCCGTCATGTTGTATTGTGTTTGCAGAAGAGCTGGTGCAGTATCTGGATGGGAGCTTCACCAGTGGCAAGATAGACCTCAAGAGCCTGACAGTCAGTTTGGACATCCTGTGTTTGACTCTGCCCCAGCAGTTATTTTATCAGTCTCCCGTCATGTTGTATGGTGTTTGCAGAAGAGCTGGTGCAGTATCTGGATGGGAGCTTCACCAGTGGCAAGATAGACCTCAAGAGCCTGACAGTCAGTTTGGACATCCTTTGTTTGACTCTGCCCCAGCAGTTATTTTATCAGTCTCCCGTCATGTTGTATGGTGTTTGCAGAAGAGCTGGTGCAGTATCTGGATGGGAGCTTCACCAGTGGCAAGATAGACCTCAAGAGCCTGACAGTCAGTTTGGACATCCTGTGTTTGACTCTGCCCCAGCAGTCCAAGTCACTGAAAGATCAAAATCTTCATTCTTCTCCCAATACTTCAGGCTCCAATGATGATCAGTCAGTTTTGCGGGCAATATTTCCTTGGACAATTGTTAAACTTTAATTTTAGTTTTTTTAAAGAATTTAACTACTTAGAATGTCTTTTGTCTTGTAACCTTAAAGTTCACAAAAACAGGGAGAGTTAGAGAATTTGAAATGTCCAGGAAAGGGAAGAGATATGTTAACTAGTGGGAAATATAATCAAAACAGAGCGATCTTAAATGTTTTCTGCTTTTTTCTACAGAATTTGTACGAATATTACTGTTCTGATGCAATTTTTATTTTTCCTATCCGGGCCGCCTTAATAATTTAGGGATTCTATTTTACACTCAATTAAATCAAAATAATATATATATATAAATAAAAGAATTTGTCTTTAACAGTTTTATCATTCAAAAAGAATTTTAATAGGTGGTAAATGGTATTATATTAAATGGTAAATTCTGGTAGATATATGCTTTCCATTGAGAGAAACATAGTGTAGTGTTTAGGTATTGGCAAAATATGAACTATTTTCATAACCATCTTCAATGCAACAATTTTAATGAAATAAACAAAGATTTTATGTTATCAGCCACTAAGTCACTGTAGTAAAATGAAAACTGTTTAAATACTATTACTTTTAAAGTGATACTCATAGTCCTATATGTAGGCCTACATTTAGGACGGATCACTTTTGCAGAAAATGTATGTCAACAGTTTTTTCCTTCTTATTTACTCAAAGATGGCACTGATGTAAGAAAATGGCTGATTGTTTGAAGGTATAAAATGATACTTTCTAATAGGGGTGTGTGAGTAGTGATTTTTTTTAATCGAGTCGAGTATTGCCAATTATTTTCGAGTATCGAGTATTTTCGAGCGAGTATTTGCCATCAGTTGGTAGTTTCAAATAGTAATGGGATTTTGATACCACTCCAGATTTGTTAATCTAAGCATGGTTTCTAACTAATACATGAGTACACATCACGCGGAATATCTTGGCCTGTGGGAACTGTTTTCAGTTCAAACAGTTGAAGTAGAGCGAGATTGCCATCTCTGTTGCCATCATCTGTTCAGTCAAACTGAAGCTCGATATGGCCCAGCTGGTTATCTCAGTCACTCCGGCAGTGGAGTAAGCCATAGGCTAAGATATTCCGCATGATGTGTTTCAATACAACTTTTTGGCCAGTACAATCAAACTGGATTACGAATTGAGAAAAAAATACACGGTTTTACATTCTTTTCCGGCCATTAAAACACGGTCCAGTTGTCATTTGGCCAATATCACCTGGGCTAGTTCGCTTATAATCAATATTAGATGACGACACCGTTAGTTACGGCCGATGTTAAGTGGCCCGGTCGCCACTTTTGCCCATATTATGTATATCGTCGTTATTTTCGGCCTTTATTAAGTGATCCAGTTGTAATTTTTGGCCTATATTATGTTTTCCGTCGTCATTTGCTGCCAAAATAACGCGGTCCGGTTGTCATTTTCGGCCGATTTAACGTGATGCGATTGCCTTTTGCGGCCGTGAGGATGGGATTTGGCCGGTCGCAATCGTTAGCGATCGTCCGGAAATCGGTGGGAAATACTCGCTCGAACTTTCGAGTACTTAAAATCTTCAAGTCGAGTTTGAGTATTGAAATACTCGGCCGAAAACTCGGAAGTTTAGAGTAATCGCACACCCCTACTTTCTAAATATTTTTTCTGATAAATGCTCTTTTTATTTAATAGTTAAGTTTTTCAACTAACACAAATATTGGTTTTGTTTTGATAAACATTACATGTTTTTGCTGAAACCTCTTCACAAACATTACAAATATTAGTATGGCCAACTAATATGAAAACATCTATTTTTAACCTATTCATGTGGTTAGTGACAAAATAGGTTTTGTTTTGATTTACAGGTTTCCAGTCACTTCCAGTACAACTGACAATCTTCAGCATCTTCCAGACTACCAGCACAAGGCAGTCAGTCTTTGTGTTGAAGAGGTAAAACTATCCGTTTGAACTAGGTTAAACCTTGACTCGTTGCACTCTGGTAGGGTCTTTTAAAATGTTCCTCTGGGGTCATATGGCCACTGTTAGTGGCCACCACTATTTCCTCATCAGCTGGAGTTGTTTCTTCTGCATTATTCCTTACAGCTTGTATGACCACTCTCAGTGGCCAGTATGAAATTCCACGAACGATCGCATGGCTACTGTGAGTGGCCTCAGTAACATGTGACTTAAAATAGACAATAGACAGATCCTTTATTTCTTTAAGTTATTCTACAAGTTCTACATTCCAGGAGCTTGTAGAGCTCGTGTGAAAATTACAATATAAACTAAAAAACTATTATTATTGTTGTTGCAGTCCGACCGATTTCATATTAAAATGTTTTAGTCCAATTCTTCCTTGATCAGCATATCCTTACTCCTAGATAAATTTAATCTCTTCAAAACAAGTTGATTCATTGTGCTATGTGCAAAGGAAATTTTGGAGGAAAATAAATTTGTTAGTTAAATTTTTAACATCACAATTTCTTTAGATAACATCTTTAAAAGCCGTCACACTTTTAAATAATAACAAACAAACAAAATAACAATATTTGTTTAGCAAACAAATAACAATATTAACAAACTTGACCAAAAAAGAATTATTACAAACTACAATATAAGCATGGTAAGGCAATAATCAAAGTTTCAATAAATAACTTTAACTTATAATAAACTAGACAAATCATTATTCAGAATGGCATTTTAAATTTTCATTTTAAACTGTGGTGTCCGCTCATTCAAGATGCTACTACCAAAGATCGAGATTATTTTATTTAAAATTACCTTCCCAATAAAACAATACCGTACTGCTTCCTACTAGTTTCTTTGCTAAAAAAATCAACCTCTAATGTTATAAATGTTGATGCACAAGTATTCATTCTAAATTGTCTTAAATTGTAATTACCAATACATTTAAATGAATGCATTATGCTAGAAAGTTAATACATTTGATGCATTGTTAAATAATTCTCTTTGTGAAATAAATGAGTTACTCTGTCATATTTAGGTATAAAATTAATGGTTCTAAAAGAAAATTCCAATCAAAAATCTATTTTAAATTGTCTGTATGATGCTGTAATCTGGTGACGAACTAAATAAACTCATGCAATGTCCCAGCATGCAATTCTGAACTGTGTGTACATTCTTTTCACTTCTGTCAAAGCCTAACAAATAACCTTGTGTTGTTTTTTCACATGGTGATTGTTTGATTCCCAAATGTTAACTGTGATTATTAGTGTTATTAATTTAAACTGGATAACAATTTAGGTTCTGATGGAATACGAGATGTTCTCAAAAACGACTTAATTATTTTGAAAGTGTTTCAGAACATGAGAGCAATATTGACTCCAACATTGCATATTTATATTAAAAGTAACTAAAAAGTAGACAAACATGTTTTGTTTGGCAAAACAGAAGTTTTAAAAACAAATAAAACTAAAGTGCTCAAGTATTCAAAGAGTTTTTATAACCAACCAATATCTACAATATCACATTTGAGGCTACGGTCATGAAAATAAATGCAAGCTGGTATGAGCAGAGGGCCGAAGTGGCTGCCAGGCTGACAAAGAAAATGGTGCGGCCACCCAAAGTGGCCATACGACCTGAGAGGACTATGGAGGCGGGAATAAATGCAAGCTGGTATGAGCAGAGGACTGAAATGGCTGCCAGGCTGACAAAGAAATGGCGTGGCCTCTCAGAGTGGCCATACGACCTGAGGAGTGGCCTTTCGAGTGCAAAGGGTTAACAATTTAGTGTGGAGTGATGCTTGTTCATTGTTTAGTAGGGGTCTGCGGTGCACCGAAAAAACGGTACCGGTACGGTACACAACTAATTACCGTCATCGGTTCGGTACAGAACATAACCCCGGTACAGATTCGGTACTACAGTTTACTGCTTCAAACAATAAACAGAGATAAGCTAAACAATGTTTAACAAAATAAGTGGTTTAAATAAGACCGACTCCTATTTATAACTAGTCATTTCCTTTAAGGAAAACAAGACCCAAAACTCGTAGGAAAAGCGACGTTGACAGGTGTTATTTATAGCTGATCGAGAATGGAGATAATAAAGGTAGGCAAGGGGAGTGGGGAGTAGCTGGGTAGGGTCGCAAAAAATGTCCTTGAAGACAAGAAAGGTTTAGACTAGGAAAGCGTGAGGGGTAAGGGGGGAGGGAGGTAATTAGCTGTAAATCAGTTGTTTGTCAACAATATTCCTAGGGTGAGTGGCTGTAAATCAGTTGTTTGTCAACATTATTCCTAGAGTGAGAAAAGGAATACCTACTATCTTTTAAATCGCTTTCGTTCTCCATTATGATTTCAAATTAAACTGCTTTTATTTATGTATTATTATTATTGTTATTGAAGTATACTAGTTAAATTTTTAAATTATATTAAAAAAGGTTTAAAAAATGGTTGAAAACTAATTCAAATATAGCCACTAACTTGATAAATTTCAAATGGTAGCATAAATTTGTTATTTTTTACTGTGCTGTGAAATTTGTACATACATATATCTGTTATATGTTAGATTATCTTGTGTGGTTTTGGAAAATTCAACTAAAATTTATTATTAACAATAACCTAAATTTATTTTTTGATAAGGTTAATAGCTAATTATTTCAAATATGATATAGGCAAATTAACATTATATAAAACTGTCTTACTTTTATTACTTTATTTATTTATTTTTCAGTTTTCCATGGTACTTATGTTTAAATAAATGTACTGTAATATTTGTTATGGACTTCAATTTTGAATTTAGTAATGTAATTAAGTAATTTTAGAATTATTTTGATTTTAATCTTCAGTATTTATTGGTCTAATTTTCTAATTTCTAATTTCTTTTAGTTTCACATCATACATAGTTTTATTTAAGTTATCTGATTTTACTTTGTATTAATGATACAATAATCTCCCAATGCAACAAGAATAGTATTAATAAAACTTTGGTTTTTGTTGTTTGTATGAATTAAACCAATAGTTTTTATTTATATTGAAATCAATATAATTAATCAGTTAGCAACTTATGCAATTGATTGATTTTCAAGTAATTTTTGAATTTATTTCTCATGATTATTTCAAGAACTTGCATTAATACCTAATAATAACAATGTTAAAATAATGTAATACTCCGAAGATGCAGGTTTTAAAAATATTTTTATTGTTGGTATAGTTATTTATTTGTTTAATCAAATTAATAATAATAATTGTATATGACCTTAATTATTACTCAATAATTTGTTTATGATACATTCAAATTAATAACTAAATTAGTATATATGACGGTACATTGTAGCGTACCGAATTTGTACCGAGAACCGAGGTACAAAATCTTTTACCGTACCGAACCGTACCGATCTGAAATTGTTGGTACCGCAGACCCCTATTGTTTAGTTCAATGAGTAAACAAATGTCAGTACAGCAACCATTGAAATATTGTCATACATTAAATCTGTACATAAACTAAAGTTGGAGATAGACAGTAGTGTATGATTTGTCTGTACTCGGTCCAAGAAACTCATGTTTGATCTTTTCTGTATGAAGACACTTTTTGTAGCTTCAAAATAGCTTTCTTTAGGGGTCATTAGACCTGTATCATTTCTGAGATGAATTTAAAGTTACATATTTAAATTTATAATATTTATTTTAATAAATAATTTACCTTTTCCTTTTGTGTTTTTGAAGTCAGTTTTAATTTTTGTGAAAGTGTTATCTCCACTGGAGAGATGACTGCAAAACGAATGCAATTGTTTGTGTTCCTTCCGACTTTAGATGAAGTTAATGTAGACATTTTAATATTAGATCAAGTGGCTGATGAGGGACGAGATCGCTGCGTTTCTGCTGGACCAGAGCCCAGTGACCGAGGCCACGCTGCAACTGGTGGCTGACCACATAACATCGTCTCCCAACCGCGCCTCTTGCGTGCGCCAGATAGTCCCGCTGCAGTTTGTTTTCGGGGCTGAACAAAGTCTTGCTGTCTTCCTGCAGGTCGGTTGTACTTTATTATGTATGAAAGAAACACGCCTAACTGTCGAGGGGGCGCATCACGGAGATTACCGCTAGTAAATATCCTGTACTCTGCGGCTAATGTGGGATATGGCTCCAGTGGGGGCCTATTTTTGAATCGGGTGGGTGGTGAGTAGGTGAGTGAGTTACTCAAACCACTATTTTTTATTTTCAGATCAACAGGGAAAAGTACAGATGTTGACGGACGTAGTTAACACAAACGTTGTTGTTGTTCGGATGTAGTTAACCGTTCAGTTAATTACATCCAACCACATAAAATTTATATTTGTATTTTCAATGAACGTTTATGTTTATATTTAACATTGATAGATTTACTATAGATAGATATTTTTACTGAATCGTACACCAACTCACCCATTTCTACTCACCAGGCAAACGCTGGTTACTGAAAATGGGCGAGAAGACCAGAAATGAAATAACCTTCTTCTTCTTCATAGTGAAGGAAATGGCAGAAGTAACTGCCTAACTGGATTATGTTTACTTGTCAATACAAAATTTGTAAATACACTTTAATAACCTATGGTTTATTATTAAAATGCTCAAAAGTAAGTAAATGTTTACAAATATACCTGTTTATTTACCTAAAGCAATAGAAGGTTTATACATTTTTATATTTGTCAATGTTTACATTTGGCTATTTGATTTGAGAGATAAACTATCTGTCAATTGACATCTCACGTGGTGAATTTAAACAATGAAAAAATCAGCTCTTAGGTGAGTTGACTTGACTCACCTCTCACCAGTTTCAAAAATAGGCCACTTGGGGCGTAAGGTCAATGCACTTAAGCACATCTTCCCTCCAACACGCCACTTCCCCAGAGATCCTCTTCCACTCGATAATGTTTTACAACATTAGGAATAGAGTTAATGTCAGTTTCATGCTAGTTAGAAAGAGCTACTTTTAAAATTTTTATATCCGTGTAATTTTTGTCCACTTTAAGTCGTTTCCTCTTTAAAGCAATCAATTTACCATTGTACTTCTTATTTAGGACAAAAGTTCATTTTATAAAAATTGTTAGATGAAGGATAGTAATGTCAAACCATTTTTAAATTTTTCATACGGATTTAAATTTATTTTCTATAAGTTCTATCTCTCTAATTAGTAATTGTAACTTTTTACGGTAAAAAGTATTAATTGGTAACCTGGAAGTAACTTCCGAGTGTCCCCCCTTACATTTCCAATTCCATGTGCCGTATGGAGGGTTAAAGAACTATTTATATTTTTTATTTTGTAATTGTTTTTCCACTTCTGTATATTTAAATTCACATCCTGACAACATGAGATTGTAGGATAAGCTCCATTCGAGGCGATTTAAGCCCAAGGATTTCCTTTTGCGGTCCTAGCAAGAGTGATGGTGTGTGACACCATGTGTACTTAAGCATCTTGCATTTTTTATGCAAAAGAAAAGGTTTTTAATGGAGATATAAACCATTTAACTTATATTTATTTTTATTAAAAACTTTCACTCCATAATTATTTAACACTTTGACTGCGCGTGGGACATGGGGCGTATTCCCGCCACGCGGCAACTGTTCCGTCAGGCGCAGTCACATTTTCAATTCCCGTCTAATGAATGACAAAAACCACTGTACGGTACTGTACTGTGTTACAACACAACTAGACGTAGTTCTACAATGCGCCAACAGGTCGCAGCACAATCCAGATAGCAGTAGTCAACCAGGGTCGCCATCTAGAGGGACTAAGTGGGACGAAAACGAATGTAGGGAAGTCACGTGACGGCCGGGATATTGGGGGAAATTTACTACCAACCTAAAGCTTGAATCCTGAGCGTCACCCTAAAAAAATATCGTCTTCCTCCGGCCCAGCCTGAGCTCACACTGAATCATTGTTTCTAAGCAGACTTGGTGGGAAGCCGGCGTCCCACGCGCGTGAGCCGCGGGACCGTGATAGGATGCCGGCATCCCACGCGCAGTCAGTGTTAAGTGTTTATTTTCTTATTTAAATCTTTAAATGGCAGTAACAAATAATTATTGAGTAACAGAAATTTAATCATTTTTCTGAACATTTCTGTGCAGGACTTCTCAATGATGCGAGTGCCAGGATATTGTTTAAAGAAAGAAAATGAGTTGTATTACATTGTGAAGGATCCAAGTCATCGAGGTTCTCAAGACAGTGAACAATCTTCAGAACTCTGGCTCACCAGTTAGTATAGATATGCTTAAGGGCAGTAAATTTCAGTAATACTATGCAGTCTAACAATATCAGTAACGTTATATGTGTGTCCTAACTCTGTGAAAACTCAAAAAAACTAACAACAGTCTTACAAAAACATCAAATAATCTTAACATCTACCTCATTGTTTTTTTGGTCTGATGTGCCTATGTGTGTTTTCAAGGAAATTTCTCATATTAGGAACTCCTTGAAATATTTACTTGGAACTTGGTGTATGTATTATACATATTTAATGCTAATTTTAAATTTCTGTTGACGTTTCTAGCTTTCATATTTTCTAAATAATGGATTTTTAAAATTTTTAACCTAACTATCTTAAAAGTGTAGAATTTATCTAAAAAAAAAACAAACAGAAAAGTATTTGAGGGGCATATTTTTTGTAGGATCTTTGGACCTGTGCTAGAAAATGAATGGAAAATAATGAAGAAACAACAATCTTGATGATATAATATGAAAAATAAGACATTGGACAATTTGCCGAATTCCAGAGATTGAGATGGTTTGGACACCTTCTGAGGATGCTAAATGACGGATTGGCAAAGCTAGTGTGGGAGATTATGAAACAAAAGGAGATGCGGGTGGCTATGACTGAGATGACAAGAGTGGGGGAGTGGGAGAGAGATGAGGGGTGAGGCGAGGAATGGAGGCCAAAGCTGACAGAAGGCTGTAGTTCCGTGTAGTTGGTAAATAAAAACTGATGATCCTTTCTATGAAAAGGTTGACCGAGTAAAATAACCAGCGTTTGGACTTTGGGAATAATTATGAATTTGAATAACTGGAATTCAGTAAGAGAAGTTTTCTCCAGATTTGGAATAGATACGGTTATATTTGGATTTATGGCCTACATAGTCTTGAAACAGTCATGTCTGTAAGGTACAATGGTGATAGGTTACTGAGATTAGGTCAAGTCATCATTATGGAACAAGGGACAGAAACCAGTTGGCAATCCAAAAACATTCAACAGAATTGCACTATAAAAAACAAGTTCTACAGGAGTAAAATTCATAAATCATGTCCCAAAGGATCTCCTTTTGATAAAAAAATTTTAATATTCAAGAATCGTTTTAAAAAGTTTTTAACAGGAAAAGCTTTGTAGGGGAGGGCGAGTAGTGGTTTTTTAAATGGAGTTGAGTTGAGTAGTTCTTTATAAAGTAAAAATAACTATTTTTTATACCTGTTTAAAACATAACATATAATTTTAACAAATTTGTGTGATTATTTAATTCAATTATTAATGTTATTATTTATTTTATTTTAACCTTTGTTTTACCGTAAATGAATAATGATTTAAATGAAATTATTATATACTGTTTTCCACAGCCATAACGAAGAGAAGACAAATATTACAAATACATATCCATACAAATATTGTGGGTTAGTTTGTCAAAACCAGAACATTTTAACAAGGGAATGATTCCAAATGTTAAACTTCTAAACAGATAAACACAAACAGTTAGTTGTGGGGAACTTGGGCTCAAGGTAATTATTTGCTCACTTTGTGAATAGAAGGCAATAAATCACTTGACACCTGTCTCCCCCTTGCCTCTGAGGGGTTTACTAAACAATATTATGAAAACAAGTTCTTGAAATACTGATAGTAAATATAAATAAACAAATCAAATTCAAAGGCGATACTAAAAATTCAATTAATTTGATGTCATAAGTTGACATAAAATAATAAACAGCTGGTTAATTATATTGCTTTGTAAGACAGAAAACTACTAACATACAAACAGAAAACCCTAGAATTTTACATATACCATTTTTTGTTCTACTGAGAAGATACAATATCAATAATGGAAAGTAAAACAAGATACAGTAGACACCCTCTTAACCGTCATGCCTGTTGTACAATACGGTGCGTGTCTTACGAAAAGGGAAATAATAATTGTCCATCCTTAAAATTTGTGCGATATAGGCAACCTGCGGAATCTGTTATCTGTATAGCGCAAAACTCATACAGAATATTACCGGATAAGCTACATCAGACAAGTTGGGCCATTATAGTTTATGATATATGCCTAAACTGCACTCGAGTTGACATGATTCGCAAAAGAGAGAAATAATGGATAACGAAGAGTACCTTTGGTCCATTTGCGTTGAAATACGATGCACCTGGGTAGTAGTGGCGAGCTGTCGTCTAGGTGTGGGTTGAGGGCCTCTCTGCATGGGGAATAAGGGCCTCACAGCTAGGGGGAGAAGGCGCCTTCTGTGGGACCAGGGCTGGAGGAGTGATGAGCGAAGAGCAGGTGTCGTCGGGCATGAGCTGAGTCGTGACATCACGTCGTCGTATCGTTGGTTCACAGGATGAAGATGCGCACTTTATGGTCACAGTCCGGCACTTTCACATAAGTTAAAAGGCAATTCACTTTTCGTACGAAAAATATAACTAAAACGTAGGCTACTGTCAATAGCGCGTATGGACAATAAAGAGGTACCGGTAATTGTTTTTATTTTAACACTAAATTTAACAACGAGAGTTTATATTCGTAATTTGACGTAGTGCAAATTATAGAATGAACGATATTTATATATTAATTTAAAGCTGACTGTGGAAAACCACGAGAATTTCAATGTACTGCGCGACGCGGAAGTTCGTCATGAAGTTTAGCTCGGAACTGGCGAAAAAACATTAAAATCGGGTAAGCGTCCTTTACCCCTACTCTAACTATTTTGGAACTGACCAATCAGAAACGAATAAAATATGCATGAAAATTCAATAAGATGAAGAAAGATTATATGTGGAGAACTATCTTATCTGCCTTGTATTGTTATTTTGCTGGTTTTTAATTCTGTAGAAATAAATACTATCCACCTGTCATAGCACTTAAAAGCATTTACATCCTCCGCCATCAGTCACCAACTTTCACAACCATATGGTACCTCTCGTCACACCAGACTGAACACTTTTATCTTCTTGAGTCAGCTCCTGAACAGTTCAATGTTGGCATACGCTCTATTCCCAGCTTGAATAATTTATTAGTGAATTTCCTATGGAAAGTGAACTATTAGCATGACCCGCACGGTGAAACTTAAGCCCGGGACCACCATAGAAGTTCCTAACGTGACCCCCTGAACACGTTTTGGGGGTTCGTTTAAAATTGTGTATATATATATATATATAGACATATATATATATATATATATATATATATATATATATATATATATATATATGTGTATGCACTCTAGCGGTCACATTTTTTGTCTGATTTACTTCAAATTTGGTAGGGACGTTCCTTTCAATAATCAGTTGGACAAGTTGGTTGGGCAAAACAATCAGAAAACTCTGAACCCCTTTTTTGGGGATTAATCTTTCAAATTTCGAGTTTTTGGGCCCAAAAAGGGTCAGAAAAACCCCGGGTGTGAAATTAACGAATGTAAAAAGATGGTAATTAGTGTGGGAAAACTTTTAAGCCCTCTCTCGTCATTCTAGCATATATATTTACCGAGTTATTAAAGAAAATGTGTATCGACCAAACACAGTACGTTGTCTTATGGGGGTTTTACATTAGAAAAGGCTGTTCTTCATTTTTGGTGTACTTTTATCATCTCCAACAACCTCACGCCTACTTTAAAGCTTGACTGGACCTTCTCCTAACCTTATAATGCGCAAAATTGTATTCCCAGCATTGCAGGTAAATGAAACCAGGAGTATCAGAACAGCCAAAAAATCAATGTTTTCAGATTTCAATAAAAATTGGACAAATTTATGTTTTTACACTTATTTTGAGTTTTAAAAGTTTTGTATGTGGAAATTCACTTCTGTCACGTCAGCGTGCTGCGAGCGAACTCGTTTTATGCATTAATACCATTGATATTAAGTTCAAATTATAATCTATTAAGCACAGTGACCGAGATCCAGGATCCAGTAAACACATTTGGCGGCAGGTAGGCCAAGCTCAGATTTGTTAGTGAATAAGAGCTGTACCTTTCCTCAGGTTACTGGTCAGGTGAAGTACCTCAATGCAGATCTCTATAGCTGCTTGTAACCTTTATAATTACACTTTTTGTTTTGTTTGTTTTAGCCGGTGAAGATGTGGCATCAGGCAGTAGGAGTGAAGTGAGGTAATATTAATATTTTACATTTAAAAACTGTGAAAGAATAAAAAAAATCAAATTGATCTTGTCTTAAGGGATTTATGTGATAGAAAAATAATCTTGAAATATGGTTTTACAATACGTGTTTTGTCCATCCAGTTCATATGAGTAATCAAAGGATTACTGCAGTTTCAACATTAATATGTCAACATCAGATCCTCCATGTATAAAACACAGCTCATTTTCAATGAAAACAACAAAATTAAAAATAAATAAACAGATGTTAGTTTATATTGGTAGTACAGTAGAGTCTCACAAACTCGACACTCAATGAAAATCGATGCCTCCGCTTAGTGATACGTACCTAACGTGTGGCCGGTATTCTACCGTATTACATGCGCCTCCAATTCTCGACTGTATCTCACGCATCCAATTCTCAACCGTATCTCATGCGCTTCCCTTGTTTTGGCTATTCTTGGAAAATTTGACACTTTCTCAGTCTGTCTCGTGGTTTCAAGTACGTCAATGTAAGGTTTATGGGTTTTCTATGTTCTGTAATACCATATAGAGTATTGTAACATGTTTAATTGTGAATCATGTTTGACATTCCAAGCAGGAGCAAGTGCAAACCAGTTTTTATCAAACATAAAATCATGACATTGCCTTGTATTTTAATTTTTTATAATTTATTGCTTGTTGAGGAAAATGAATCTAGATTTATTAAGCGTAAATATGTATATAATTTAGGGATGAGTCGATTCCAATTTTGTTTGATTGCGATTCCAGTTCTGATTCTCGATTCCGATTCCATCGATTCCTAATAATAAGTGAAATAGCGAAGTAATGTTTAAAAAATAATTAAAGACAAAAGTTAGTCAGTAATTGATTTTTATTTAATAAGTTGAGACAATCAGTTGGTGATTATTTTTCATTAATAAAATAAAATAAACTTACAAAATAAATAATAAAAAAAAATTGAATTGCATGTTTATTTTTCATATAATTTTTATGCTTTAAGTTATATAAATCTCCCATATTTTTTTGAAGTTGGTTTTCTTGTGTTATAAAACAATCACTTTAGATATTAACTATTCTTGACCGATAAAATACATTTGTAATGTTAATGTTAAATTTTGGGTTTTAAATTTTGTAAGTTAGAAAGTAATTATTTTTAATAATTAATTTTTAATGATTGTAGATCAACGGTTTTAAATATACTGTAATGTTAATTAGCAGCTTTTTGTAGTTAATTATGAAACTATTCAAGGGGAAAACATGGTTTTAAGATAATGATTCAAATAAATAATGTTGGTCAGCCGACTAATTTATTGCTTTCAACCAGACCCCACTCCTACCCTCCCGTTCCGTCTTCCTTCCTTATCTTCAAGGTCAGATTTTTTGCCAAACACTCCCTGTGCCCTCTCTTACTTATCTTACTTTACAGGTATCCATAAATAACTCACCCGTCATTGTCTCCTTTTATATGAGCTAAAAATAGATTGTAGGCTTATTTTTCATTATTTCAGTAATTTATTTTGTTAAACATTAGCTAGCGGCGTAAATCTGTAGCTATGCATTTTTCAACTACTCGACTCGAATTTTCTATGGTTAGCAGCGTAAATCTGTAGAGTATCGATGCCTGGAATCGATGGAATCGGAATCGACTTTGGGCCATCGATTCTCGATTCTGATTCTAAGCCTGAGAATCGGTGGAATCGAGAATCGACGATTGGAATTGACTCATCCCTAATATAATTATAGCACAAGAAAATGTAACAATCTGGACATTCCCACAGTCAGGCCAAATAAATCTATTCAAACAAAGCCATACATTTTTACAAATAGTTTTTTTTTAAGTTTCCTGCCAATTTCTGAGAACTAGTATGACTGAATTTAGAAGTAGGTTGTTCAAGTGGCGTCTGGACCAACGGTTTTTGTTGTGGAATTTTTAAAAGTAGAAAATTTTAATATTTAGTTAGTATCAGTCATTTGACTTGTAGTTAGGATTTTTTAGGTGGCTCATATTATATCTACGTTGCCTATCATACTTGTATGTGTTGTAAGTAAAATATGAACCTAAATTACTTAATATAATGATTTCAAATTTAATTTCCTTCACCGTGCTCTGCCGCCATCACTAGTGTGTCGATCTCACAATCTCAGGTAACGCATTGACATTCAGATGAACTTTCCCAGCTGACGTGAGCTAGTCGATGACCGGTAGGGTGCGCTTACAAGAAACGTATCAACAACCTTTAAGCCACAAACCCTACCGGACATCAGCCAATGAGAAGGTTTAGAGATCTGGATGGAGGGGAAGAAGTGGACCGAGGAGGGGAGTCTGGGATCATCGAGGAACACGGGAGAAGAGGTATGGACGAGTAACTGTGACAAAGTAAGGGTTTCAATAAAATATATTTTAACCTGTGATATAATTTAATTAATGATGTAAAGGTTTATTATAATTTCATTTTAGTTTTCTTTGATAATTTATTTTCAGACTGTAATTTCAAGTCGCTTTTTGTTTACCATTAATGTAAAATTTAAATATCATTACTTTTAATCTTTAATCTTGTTGTTTTGTTAATTTCTTTAAAAAGGGGAAAATTGTAGTCTTTGATTTCTACTGTTGTTCAATATGTAATTGTCGTTTTGATTTGTATTTCAATTTATTTTAGACTTACTATTGTTCAGTTCTTGACTTCACATTTTGCTTTAATATAAATTGTTTTTGAGATCAGTCTTGTGTCTCTTTACTTTGTCCCTCTCACACTTCGCCAAGCGCCCTGTAAACACATCGGAGGCACGGGACTCGCATGGTGGAGGCGACGGGGTAACGATCTCGGTGCCTTTCACACCTCGCCAAGCGCCCTGTAAACACATCGGAGGCACGGGACTCGCATGGTGGAGGCGACGGGAAACGATCTCGGTACCTTTCACACCTCGCCAAGCGACCCTGTAAACACATCAGAGGCACGGGACTCGCATGGTGGAGGCGACGGTAAACGATCTCGGTACCTTTCACACCTCGCCAAGCGCCCCTGTAAACACATCGGAGGCACGGGACTCACATGGTGGAGAAGCGCTTTTGTTTGCCCTAACATTAACGATCCTAAATTTGTAAAAAAAACATGCATGAATCGTCTTGGAATTACATACTGAAAATAAATTATCAATGAAAACTAAAATGAAATTATAATAAACCTTTATATCATTAATTAAATTATATTACAGGTTAAAATTCATTTTGTTGAAACCCTTACTTTGTTACATGAATATCCAATCACTGAAGCACATAGCACACACACACACACACACACAGTCACTCGTCCATACCTCTTCTCCCGTGTTCCTCGATGATCCCAAACTCCCCTCCTCGGTCCACTGCTTCCCCTCCATCCAGATCTCTACCTTCTCATTGGCTGATGTCCGGTAGGGTTTGTGGCTTAAAGGTTGTTGATACGTTTCTTGGAAGCGCATCCTACCGGTCATCGACTAGCTCACGTCAGCTGGGAAAGTTCATCTGAATGTCAATGCGTTACCTGAGATTGTGAGATCGACACACTAGTGATGGCGGCAGAGCACGGTGAAGGAAATTAAATTTGAAATCATTATATTAAGTAATTTAGGTTCATATTTTACTTACAGTGTTAAATGACAATAAGGGCTATCTTATTCTTTAAATATGATCTAATATACAATTTAAAGTTAAAGCTTGGCTTTTTTCTCACCCCAATGTAACTCCGGGAAAATCGACATTCACTAAACTCGGCCTTGTCTATAACCACATTGTTTCAATTTTGTGAGACTCTACCGTATTAATTTTTTCTTATTTATTATTTACCTTATGTCTCCTATGTTTTATCTTTAACTTTTTGTGCCAACCATCTGATGTTTATTGAACAGTACTTTATTAGATGAACAAGATAAGAAAGTGTTAAGGTTGCTTATTTTTACTCTTAAATAGAACTGTAATATTGGTTACTTGGTAGTGTTTAATGCCCAGTTTCTCTGCGTTAGGCTGGAGGCAGAGCACAAGTCCACAGGGTGGAGTAGCGTTGCAGCTTGGCACGCAGAGGTAGCTAACCTCATGGAGGCTGAGAGTCTTATATTTGAAGGTCAGGTTGCATCTAAACTTAAGGTGAATTTGCTCTCAGATTGTAAATAATCGTTAACCCTTTGAATGCCGAGCTTGTTAATGGCATTAAATAAAACACTACACAAAATTTTTTCAATAGAAAAACAGCTCACCACACTCGGTCATGGGTTGGGTTTTTATTGAATGTGGATACAGCACATTGAATAGTTGTTTTGTTAATTTTGTTAATCTTTTGCGTTCCTAAACAGTAAAAAGTAAATAACGTGCTTCTGGTACTCACTTACACTAAGGATAGGTAAGAATTAGCAAAACAGCCAATCAGATGTGCAACTCACAAAGAATCCAACCATGCTATTAGCTTTCACCCACGTTGTCCACCGTTTATTTTAGGTGGAGCCTTCCCTTCAACTTTTCCTCAAAGTTTCCTTAGAGTTGAAAAGTTGGACACAAAAAACTAAAGGCTGAAACGATATTAAAATCCTTGATCATATCCCCTGGCTGGGAGAAGAGTGCCTTCCTTCGGTTAGGTTAGGTTAGTTGTCCTGTTGCTCGAATCCGAGCAAGATTGTGGTTTGTACCCAAAGAAAGGTTACTTCAGTTGTAAACAAACATCTGAGAATAATACGGATAACGTACTTTCAATCAACACGTAGTATAGACTTCCGCTGTCAGATAGCGCCACTGTTCCGAAAATTAAGCCCTTTACTGTATTTAAGTGATGCCCTTTCTTAAAATTCTGAGCCGTATTGGCAAATCTATGTAAAAACCCCTTTGATTTGACACCTAAAATGTTAAAATCCGTCCAGCTCATCATGAGGTGTGAGTTATGACTGTGAAGAAAAAACCCCTAGCGTAAATAATATTAAACACTGGATATTTAGACCAACGGCTGTATTGGTGGTATTAAACCCTACACGCTGGAAAAGTTTGTTCTGATTTAGTTTACCTGGTCACACCATATGTCAGATGCATACCACAGACACTGCTCATAACGGTACGATCGCCTGTACCGATAAAAAGTTATTGTTAATAATGTTTTTGAATAGCATATATAAAAGCTGTACAACCAATTCGTGATGCTCAAAGCGTTAGTTATGGTTAATTCGTGGTCATTGTTAAGTTCTTAGTTTATATATCAAGTTGCATGTAAAAAAATAAGTTAGAGTGAGTTGTATAATTTGTATGTTATTTTATATCTAAAAGTATCTGTATTTTAGTAATGAAAACAAGTCACTCTCAAATGTAGCCTTTTTTGTTTGAGTTTAGTTTTGTTGTCTAAGAGTGAAGTTTTCAATTCTTATGGTACCCTCTAGGGGTGTGCGAGTACTCGAAACTTCGAGTTTTCGGGCGAGTATTTTAATACCCGAACTCGACTCGAAGTTTTTAAAACTACTCGAAAGTTCGAGCGAGTATTTCCCGCCGATTCCCGGACGATCGCTAATGATTACGACCGGTCAAAACGCTTAGTAACGGCCGCAAAAGGCGATCGCATCACGTAAAATCGCCCGAAAATGACGACCGCGAACGATTGCGACCGGCCAAAACGCGTAGTAACGGCCACAAAAGGCAATCGTATCACGTAAAATCGGCCGAAAATGACGACCGCAAACGATTCGACCGGCCAAAAACGCGTAGTAATGGCCGCAAAAGGCGAAAGCATCACGTAAAATCGGCCGAAAATGACTATCGGACCGTGTAATTTCGGCCGTAACTAATGATTTCATCATTTAATATTGATTATAAGTGATGTCTGAACCAGGTGAAATTGGCCAAATGACAACCAGGCCCTGTTTCATTGGCCGGAAACGAATGTCAAACCGTGTTTTGTTTGTCAATACGTAATCCAGTTTGATTGTACTGGCTAAAAATTTGGATTGCTACTCATGTATTAGAAACCATGTTTAGGTCATCCAATCTAGGGTGGAATCCAAATCCCATTACACTATTTTAAACTACCAACTGATGGCAATTACTCGCTCGAAAATACTCTAAACTCGAAAATAATTGGCACTACTCGACTCGATTCAAAAAATCACTACTCGCACACCCCTATTACCCTCAGATATTTTCTGAATAAGATTTTAAAGAGTAGCTTCAACTGTTGGCCATAGGTTTTGAATAAAACATTTAACTGGGGAATACAAACATTCTGCATTACTGTGAGAATAACCTATTTGACATTAGCAAAATAAACTTCATCTGAGTTACCAAACCATCTTTCACTACTTTTACCATGATACCTATACAATTTTGTCAAACTAGTTTACTAGTATTGTTGAGTGAAGATGGTAAATAGATGTGAGGACATTTAGTGGAAACCCATTTTTATGCTGGGGGATGCAATGATTATAAGGGATTTATAGGTGCTAGGGTGTTGAATAGGGATGGGCACAACTGCCGGAATCACACAACGGTTGCGCTGCGACAACCGTTTAAAATAACGGTTGTCGGCAACTGTTGACCTTGACATTGCGTTGTGTTTTCTCGCTAATACTGAAGGCAGTGTTAGCGTTGACAACTGCTTCGGTACAACCGCTAGCTTTGTGAATCAGCTTAGTTGCGGATAACCGTTGTCGTGCCGATAACCATTGTCGAATTTTTTTCTGTTGTCGGCCGTCTGCTGAGGGCGTTGTTTAATAAAACGGTTGTTCACAACTGTTTCGATAACAGTTTGTTCTGGCGTTGCATTGTGTCCAACACCTATATCGAAGCCGACAACTGCCATCAAACGATTATGTAGCTGATGTTTGCAGTCATCAACATACTAATATAAAGGCATTGTGTTGCATATGGAAACCTTATTTTAATGTAAAACTAATTGATTGTTACATACAATAATGATTGTTGTATACAGCAATTTATTATTCACAATAGTTTTTTAAGTTGGCCTATTATTTATTTTCTTTGTTAGAAATTTTCTTACGTTTTAAGTAATTGTTTATCTGTTTTAAGTCCAATTCAAATCATTTTAATTACGATTAGTTTAAATTTTACAGTTGTAGTTGTTCATTTGGTGGTTGTCGATAACAGCCAGTTCCGCTCAACCGTTTAGCTCGACAACGGTCATCGCCACACAACAGTTGTGTTTTTTCGCCCCATCCCTAGTGTTGAATGATTTCATCAGTTAATGCTGGTCTGTCTGTTAATATAACTGCTACAACACCATTGTCTATAAGCAGCACCTCAAACTGCCAAGAATTCCATCTAGAGGACGTAACTAAAGCTACATCCTGTGCAGTAGTAACACTGATGTTATGAATGTTGTAGGAAGTGGAGGGGAGGGAGACATGGATGAATACAGTGATTGGTTGAGAGAGCTTGAATCTCGAAGGTCTGAACTGCCCAACTTCTGGCTCATCATGAGAGTGGACAAAGACTGTGTCACCTGCTACTTCCACTGCAGGCAAGTAGCAAACCTTGGCTAATGCGGAAACATCATTTTCCAAACCTAAATTTCAACTATGGACAGGTAGATTTAGATTGTATCCTTTACTATTGAAATTATGTACAGTAAAAGCCCGCTAATCCGGCATCCGATGGTCCAGCACTTTCAGTAATCCGGCATCGGTCAAAGGGTTAAAAAAAAATGTTTGTACACTTATAAGCCTTTTGGTTGCATTCAGCAGAGTTCGGGCGCGATCGGCAGAGTACGCGGGCAATCGTCTGGAGTAACTGTTCTGTATATATTAAAATATAATACTGTTAATCTATTTTCTGGTTGAAATGTTGTTTTGTTTTTAACATTTTCCATTATTACTGAAATCAGAGAAATACCTTAAAAAACGGAATAATGGCCCGCTAACCAATGATTTCCTTTTGACTGTCTAGTTTTAGCGGTATTTTCGCTATTCTCGCAATTACAGCTATATTTAGACGGCTGTCAGTAATCCAGAATTTTCGATAATCCGGCACTGCCAAAGTCCCGAACGTGCGGATTAGCGAACGTATATTGTATTTATTTGATCAATCCTTGAATATTTCCAGGAGAAAATTTAGATTTTAAGATTGGAAGCTCTTCATCAGCTCTTGCACTATATCTAGCTAAAAATTACCAAATCCACGGGAAGGTCTTCTTTCAATAATAACTTACCTGACATTTAAAATTGTTAACACATAATACGTAGAGGCCTAACATTCAAACTGTTCATCAGAACAATAGTTCTCACAGTTAAGTTTGTGTTTCAAGTAGAAGGAAAGAAGAGGGAAAGAAAATCTTAATTTCCAAATAAATATTTTAATAACTGTGAACAAAACATTTTCATGGAAATACTCTCTTGGTCATCTTATCAGGTACTGATGGTAGTTTCTCATGAAAACGTTGGTATCAGTCGCAGTCCGGTTAATCAACTCTGATAACCGTGTGACTCCTGTGGCGTGTGTCTGACATTCTTATTCTAGATTTCATGTACATGACTGAAACTTTTTACCACTTTACATAGCTCAATAATTATTATTTTATTACACTTCTAAAACTGTCATACATAGATTATTGTTATTAGTACAGATTACAGTATGTATTACAAGTTTTTATTATTCCAAATAGACATCAGACTTACTTGTATTTTTTCCCTAAATAGAACTCAAAGATAAAAGCCATTCTTTTTAAGTTTGTAAATTTCTTAAAATTATTATTTTTTAAACATATAAAGATAAATTATTGTAGCTTTTCGGGTCCAAAAATATAACAAAGAATTTGTAAAAGGACGCTCGATTAATTTTAGGTGTTCGATATGCTCCCAAAGCACAGTTCCGAGTCCTGTACTCAGGCTGTTAATGATGTTCGTTCTTCAGTTGGCCACTTAACTGAGGAAAAATCAAGTACTTTGTACACAGAAAGGTGTTTTAATGGAAGTATTTTAAGTTCTCTAAATAATGGAAGAGATGCATCTCGTCTTCTTTTAAAGGCCGCTGAGTAAGTGATCCTCCAATAGATCTTGGGCAAGGTATTTGCTGTAAACTGTGTTAAGACAGATGTTCACTAGCCCCACCATCACTTGGTGGTCGCTGCTACAAGCAAAGCTATCACAAACAGTCTTACTAGCACAACTACTGTAATAGGTCCCTTACTCAGCAGCTATAATTGCTCGTTTTCATTTTAAAAGCACCCTCTCCATGTTTGTTCCTTCTCATGTCACAAAATACTCGATAAGGCAGATATGTCGACTGGCTTTGTCTCGGTTGCACACTTATTTTGTGTTTGACAAAACTACTAGACCTTTTTAAAATTTCCATTGCAAAAATCAAGAGTTCATGTATATAACTGTACATGTATTTTTTGAAGTCCTCCTGGAGTAGATGGATGCCGTAATTATATTACTCAAAATCTACTGTCATAACCTTTTGCTAATACATATTTAGTTTTAACCATCCGCTTATATTAGTTGTTATATTTTATTGCACTTGTTAAAGCAAAATCACAACTAGAATTGCAAGAGTTGGTTGAAAAAACTATTAAAGAACTTCAGGTTTGGTTTTCAGCAAATGGCCTCATTCTTAACAATTTAAAAACAAATGTATATTTCTTCAAACTATCATCTGAAACAAACAAAAAAGAGCAAAAGTTTCTAGGCTTATCAATAGACAACAAATTAAGATGGAATTCCCATATTAAATTTGTTTCAAAGAAATTACGATCTTTTACATATGCCTTCTCTGTTCTATCTCAATACATTTCAGATGACATTTCCAAAACAGTTTATTTTTCATACATTGAATCTGTTTTTAGGTATGGCATTGTTGCTTGGGGAAATTTAGTCAGTAGTAAGAAGGTTTTTTTATTCAGAAAAAAATTATCAAAATAATTGCTCGCTCTAGCTATAGAGCTTCTTGCAAACTTCTTTAAAAAAAATTGCACATTTTAATTTTTCCTTGATTGTACATCTCATTTATTGAACCAAGATAAGTTCTCTCCATTTTTATCCAAACATGCCTACAGTACTCGAAATAAACATCTTCTTTACTATCCAAGTCATAGTACAAGCACATTTGAAAAGAGCTATATACTGGCTGGAAGCTGTATAACCTCTTACCAAACTCATTGAAACAGGAAAATATAATCACTTTTAAAAGAAAAACTAAAGAAATCCTACTGAAGACTTATTATTCAGTTTCAGAATATTTATGTGACACAAGACACAAACTTGGGTAGATGAAGTGCTTCCAACTTTTTTGTCTTTTATTTTTTTTAATTATGCAATTGTGTAAATTGTGAAGTATTATATGTATACACAATAATCTACATTGATGAGACACCTGTTACCGCATATAGCAATTTATGTAACGTTTATTGTGTCAATAAAGAATTTGATTTGATTTGATTTCTGCTTTTAGATTTTTGGAACTGGAAACACCTGAAGTTAAACTGTACAGTTTGGTGCAGAAGAATGTAGTGAATAGTATCAAGATAGTGTGCAAGACTGTGAACCAGAAGATGCTGTTGAACAATCTCCATGACACTAGGATGTGTAATCAGCTGTTGGAGCCGGAGTCCATGGAGGACATCTGGAGAACCAGCCACTCCTCCTCTCAGCTGCCCAAGCCTGACGAAGGTACCGACTTGGATCTCTAAAACTAACTTGTGGCTGGGGTGAAAGGAAAAAATTAAATCATGAAGACCTTTTTATTCGACAATTTACAAAGAATTATTTTATATTCAAATAAATAGAAAGTCCTGAACCTCTATAGCAATATACAGGTCTTATTCTTTCTTTTTTTAGGTAATAATGAAAGAGAAATATGTTTGACTCTGTCTCCGTGACAGCTTAGGTACCGTGTCGAGTCTTGTCATTTTATGTTTGAAATTTAAATAATCCCGAGACTAAGTAAAAAATATACAAACTAAACACACTAGTTTTTTTGTGAATATAGGCCAGTGGCATTTCTTAACGTTTTGATAGGGAACGGTACAAACCCTGGTCTTGTTACTATCTAAGGTCGACCTGTTCTTAGAAAGCATCATTAATAGCCCAATGACAAATGGCAGCTAGGTCCAGTTTAAAACCTTCTCAAAGTTTAGTTATGTGTAGGTAAATCTTCTTTGACTCAAACCATTTTAATTTCAGTATTATTCTTAAGGTTTTTTTAATATGAAGATTTTTTAAAATTTTCAGTAGAAACTACAAAATACTTGTTGCCAACCGAACAATAAAGTGACTCAACGATATTTCAGAAACAGGAGCCAGTGAAGCGGAGACTCCAGTGGATTACCTGGAAGCCAGTTTGAAGTTCCTGCCAGGATGGTTCTCTTGCCCCGTCGTATGGGAGACCCACTTCACCCTACACCCCCGCCTCAAGACGGGGCCCACCAAGCCGGGGCTGTCGCGGGGCATTCAGGCCCTCCGCACTGTCCTCAACCGCTTCTCTGTCAACAACCGCAAGAACATGTTTGTCTACCAAGACCACCTTGGAAATGTCTTTTACCTGAGGTAATATTATGTAAAAATCTTCCATTTATTTCTAATGAATCAATGATAATAGAAATGTATACTTTTATTTTACCACTTCTTTATTCAAAACTCAATTCTCAACAACAAAAAACAAAACAAAACGAACATCTGATAAAAGATAGGAAAATCCTCATATTACTAACACAAAATACATGACATTTCTTCTCCCTTAAATTGGAGTAGTATCATAGCCGCCTTTAAAGGAGGCTGCAGCGTAGTAGAATTGGCAACGCCGCAAGAGGAGTTACCGCGTGCCTCGCCGCCCGTATACTAACATGGGAAAAACGAGATCCCGCCGTCTAAAATCGTTATCTTTTACTCTTCAAGTTAGAAAATACCGTTTAAGTGATGTTTATCGTTTTGCTAACGAGTGTCTTACCCTGTTGTGAGTCCAACAAGGTTCATATTTAAACTGAGAGTAAAGTTAAGCATGTTTATAGTCAGTGTTGCTGGGTTTTACACGTAGGTATATTAAAACTGTAATGCCTAGCACCGTTAATTCAAGAATGTGCTAGGAATTCAAAAATTGTAATCACTTTTTAAAATGCCCCTGTAGCAACAAACTCACCCACTTATTAAATTTAAAGTAGAGTTATTTATTATGTTCAAAATTTGTTTACTAAAGAGTTGTATACCTTTCTTTTTGCCGTAATTTGGCTTTTTAACGTTTTTAATCCATAGCACAGACAAGCTATGTTTTGTATTAGTTTAGTTAAGTATTAATTACAATAACCTTTTATCATTGGTTTTATTTTATAAATATCAATAGATAAGACAAATAATTACAATTGACTAAGTGCTAATAAAGAACAATATTCCTCAAAACAACAAATTAAACAAAATTGAAAACAACGACATACAACCGTTATAGCAACTTAGCAACAAGTATAAATACTACTCATAGGTAATGTCTGTACAAAGTATTAACATTTTGTCTGAACTTCTATCTTCCAAAGAAATAATTATTTGCCTCGTATTGCATTTGTCATTGTTTATTAGTGAATTTCCTTTGGAAAGTGAACTATTAGCATGACCCGCACGGTGAAACTTAAGCCCGGGACCACCATAGAAGTTCCTACCGTGACCCCCTGAACACGTTTTGGGGGGTCGTTCAAAATTGTATATATATATATATATATAGACACACATATATATATATATATATATATATATATATATATATATATATATATATATATATATATATATGTGTGTGTATGCACTCTAGCGGTCACATTTTTTGTCCGATTTACTTCAAATTTGGTAGGGACGTTCCTTTCTATAACCTGTTGGACAAGTTCGTTGGGCAAAACAATCGGAAAACTCTAAACCCATTTTTTGGGAATTAATCTTCCAAATTTCGAGTTTTTGGGCCCAAAATGGGTCAGAAAAGCCCCAGATATAAAATTAATGCATGTTAAAAGATGGGAATTAAAAAGGCGAAAGTTTTAAGCCCTCTCTCGTCATTTTAGCATATATATTTACCGAGTTATTAAAGAAAATGTGTATCGGCTAAACACAGTACGTTGTCTTATGGGGGTTTTACACTTGAAAAGCCTGTTATTCCTTTGTTAAAATACTTTTAAGACCCCCAGCAACCTCACGCCTACTTTCAAGCCTGTCTTGGACCTTCTCCTAACCTTATAATGCGCAAAATTGTATTCCCAGCTTTGCAAGTAAATGAAACCAGAAGCATCAGAACAGCCAAAAAAACAATGTTTTCAGATTTCAATAAAAATTGGACAAATGGATGTTTTTACTCTGATTATGAGTTTTACAAGTTTTTATGTGGAAATTCACTTCCCTCACGTCAGCGTGCTGCGTGCGAACTCGTTTTTACTTCAAACAGTTTATTATTGGCATTTATTGAACATATTAGTTTTAAAATGTATTCTTAGGGACATCTAAAACGATAAGTTACTCTGACCATGGATTTTTCAAAGTAATAATCTTTAAAACCTAACATAATTACACGATTCATGTAGGCATACATTGTTTTAGTTTACTGCCAATTAGTATGTTTAATATTATTTTTCGGTTATTGTATACTTTCTCAACAATCCCTGATGCCCATCCTATTTGTTCTCTCTCTAAAAAAAATTAAAAAAACATTATAGCTAAAATGATTTAAAAGGACCCGTTACTCGACTGGCGACTATGGGCTTTGTGCCGGCAGTGACTCCTCTGCTAGTTTGAACTCCGCGGCCTTCGTTAAAGGCGGCTATGGTAATATTTACAAATCGTCCATGAAGAGTTTGAGATTTTTGCGAACTTTAAGCGTCATCTGCTGTTTGCTTCTCAGGCTTATTCCTTTTCTCTCCTCTTTCTGATCTAGTCAATGTGCCATGTCCATTCCAGGTTCAGACTTGGAACAAATATTTTAATTATTTTTGGACCGAGCTTACTTAGTATTTCTCCTTTGATCCAGTTAGGTCCTCTTCCATAGTTCCTTGCCCACACCGTGTCATGATAATAGAAACGTATACTTTTATTTTACCACTTCTTTATTCAAAACTCAATTCTCAACAACAAAAAACGGTACTTTGGTATTATACGGATGCCACTATTTTTGGAGGTTAAATTGTTACCGGATACAAAGGATAACTACATAATTCGAAAAAACGTACTTTTATTGACTTACTGTACAAATTTTACATCATTCTGATAAGCGGTCTTTGTGTTGTGCCTCCCAAAAGGCAGCGATGTCCGCTAGGATCGTGTTGAATGCGTCGCCGCCGCTAGTAGCCAGACCCGATTGCCACAGGTACTCCGCCAAATATACAGCGTGCTGCGGCAGTTATGTTAGGATGGGTTATCATAAAAATACGTACGGTTTCCTCTTCATTTCGAGGTAAATCCCACACCAAAAGAACGTCACTCATGAAAACAAATGTAACGTAGTGCACGGCAATAAATCACTCATGACACTGACCCAGATACAGGCGGTGACAGGTGATGCGCGCGCTCCGGTCAACGACCTGGCCTTGGCCTATTTGGGGTTTGGCGGCCGGAAGTATAACTCATCAGGTATCATTCGATATGTAACGAAACAAGGAAAGTCCTACAGTCACTTTTATGATATCCCATCCTAACATAACTGCCGCAGCGCGCTGCATCAGGGTGGCATCCGTATAATACCAAAGTACCCAAAAAACAAAACAAACATATTATCAAAGATAGGAAAATCAACATATGACTAAAACAAAATACATTGCATATTATTTTACCTATATTTTTTCTCGGATGAACAAAAAGAATCCTATTACTTAGGGTGATAGGGGTTGGAAGTAGTGAGTGTGTGTGAAGTGCAAGAGCGTGAAATTGAATGTTTCATACACAATTACCGACACAATAAAAACTACAAGTTCATTTATTTATCTGTTCATTAAGGCTCAGCCTTATTGGTTTTAAAAACTCCAATGTTTAGTTCATGCCGACATACGACATCAGCATTTTATCGCTCAAAAAAGGCTACCATTAAATATGTTACTTCAGGAGAGTTTTGTCTAGTAATGAAGTATTAGTATTATATCTATACGATGTTACAGACTCTATGAGAGTGTGAAATCAGTAAGCAGGACGGTAGATGGAGAGGAGAACTCGCCTTTGTCAGTCTCTCGTAGTTCCTCCATTAACAGTCTCAACAACTCAGGGGCCAAGAAGAATGAAGATACTGGTTCCTCCATCATCTCAGCAGTGGTAACTTTCCTACCTAAAATATATTTTATATATAGAATTATTTAATTTTTAATAAGATAATGATTTTTTTAATTAAGTATAATTTAAGTTTATACCAAATGTGAATGCATTTGCTAATTTAAATGCTTGTTCATTACTATTATTGACTAAAAAACGTATGTTGACAATAATTCGGGATCTAAATATTGTAGAATCTGTGCAATCTTCTGAATACCTACTCCCTACCTCTATTGTCTAGGGCTCTCCCCAGCTTAACATTGTAGTTGTGTGTGTATCCATAAAGTATTAAGATCTTCTCTGCGCTTGTTAACCTGTTAATATACTTTCTTTTTCAAGGATCTTAGTCTATTTTATACAGTTAAGTGGAGCCAGTTTAAAAAAACAAACTTTAAAATGTTTAAACTGTTAAAGTTAAAAACTGCCTTTAATTAAAAAAGTACACAAATTTTACAACATTTTTCGTCACTGTGTCCCTTTAGCTAAGAGAACATTTTTAAACACCAAAATTTAATTGTACAATACAAATAATTTCTAGATATGAATATTAAGCTGGTTCTGTTTAATACTTAAACGAATTAGACATAATTAATTACTAAATTAAATTCACAGCATACATCACACAGTAAATTAATAGTTCACTGTTTAATACAGTATTTTTTTATAATGTATTTGCTTGTATATGTTTGATATGCTTGAAACCAAACATAGTCCAATTAAATTGCAGCTGGACATTACCTAATAAACATAAACTAAATGTTTGACCATGTGTTGTTTTAAATATGCATATGTAATAAAACTTATCTTTACTTTGTTTTAGAGCAAGGAACTAAGACCTCGGCTCAAGTCATTTGGAGAAGTCGGTGACAGTATCCGTCAAGAAGAATTCCTGACATTGAAAGTTCATGGAATTTCTGAAGCAGGTAAAGTACTTTTACCATTTGAAAAAAAGTTCATACATCACTATTAAACCACATACTTACTCTTGTGTGGCTTCACTCCGTATAGTTGGACATGTTGCTCTATGCAAGAATGTCCTACAGGAAAAGTCTCAAAATCAGAATGAACTTTGAGTACAGGATAGGTGTCAAAAATTAAAATAAAACAAATAGAAATCTATAGACAAGTAGAAAGACAGCAAAGTTTAAATGGCTTTGGTTGGAGGTACTGGTGTCAGTGGAACAAGGTTGCTGTTCTCTAGTTTATGCAATGCTGTTTGATTTTGTGTGCTGATGTTGTATCCTTTCACTTGGTCAGGTGGTAAGTTGAGGAACTTCATTCCCGTGAGAAGGCTTTTCTGTGAAGAGAATCAGGAGCTAGACTGGAAGGGGAAGGGTGAGGTCTGTCAAATGTTATAGTTGTGTCCATCCACTTGTCTCGGTTGTAGCTGTAATTTGTTATCATATATGGCCACACGAAAACGTCGAATGGAAGCAAAGGTGAAGTAATACTGGACTGGAAGGGAAAGGGTGAGGTTCGTAGTCTGTCGAATGTTATAGTTGTGTCCATCCACTCGTCTCGGTTGTAGCTGTAATTTATTAGCATTAGGGGTGTGCGAGTAGTGATTTTTTAAATCGAGTCGAGTACAGTCGTGCCAATTATTTTCGGGTTTCGAGTATTTTCGAGCGAGTAGTTGCCATCAGTTGGTAGTTTAAAATAGTGCAATGGGATTTGGATACCATCCTAGATTTTATAATCTTAATAACAGGGTGGCCACCCAACCGTGAAAACCGTGAAACCGTGAATTAGCCGTGAATTTGGCACACCGTGAAAAAACAGTGAAAAAGCCGTGAATTTCACTGTTTTCACTGTTAAACCGTGAAAATTCTATCATGATTAGTGACTCGAATGTCGGTATTGTTACCGGGAAAGTTAATTTGAGGTATAAAAATATGTTTCGGTGTACAGAAAAAACAGTATCGGTGAGAGATTTGTTGACAGGAAAAACAAAGAAAGAGAGAAGCAAGTCAATAATATAAAAACAATTCTTAAAGATATTTTTTTACAAACTCTCCGATGAAATTCCAGGTAAGAGATTTATTTACAGCTCTATTCGCGAATTGATAACCAAAGGAGCTGACTGAGGGGAAATGGGGGGGGAGAGAGAGAGAGAGAGAGAGCGGCTAGTCCGGAAGTGAGCAAATACCTTCCAAATTCCTGGAAGTCAACACAACTGTCTGACAGATAAACCTATTTTTGAGATCTTTTCCTTGTACAAATATTCTTTTGGTGACCATAAATTAATTACGTGTAACGCCTTTGACCCTTGTTTATTAAAACAGTGTCTCAATATATATATCGTTGGTTATTTTAATTTCTCTGTATGCCATGCATTCTGACAATATTTAATCTGAGAATAAGTAAAATATATCTCAGTGAAGAGTGGGCCTTTGGCCTAAACCAAGACAGGGAAAAATAAATAATTGTCAAGTTCTCCTCTCTCTCTCTCATTCTCTTTCCCCTATCCTATCTTTCTTTCCCATATCTTCTATCCCCGCCCACTTAGCACGCGCAGTGCGCACAACAGGTTGCCATGGATACCGATCATAGGCTGTATACCCCACTGTGTCGTCACACACCTCATCACTACTGCCACTGCGTTGTTAAAACATAATGGTGGATGTTCCCCAACTACCTTGAGGCCGTCGATTAATATTTATTTGTTGTATAACTACATGCTTCATACTACAAATATCTAAAGTCCAGATGAAAAATTAATTGTTGTAAATCAAGAAAACCTTTCGTGGAGGTTGCCACGGTATTTAAAGTTATTCTTAAGTATTTGTAAATATACTAAAATTACTCTTCATTTATATGTACGCAAATTATTATTTATAGTGGTTGATTTTAAGCGAGCTAATTATATATTTTTCTTAGTTGAATAAATTAATAGTTCATGAGTATTGATTTATAAATTATGTGTATTTTGCATGGTTTTTAAATTATGATATCAACTAAAAATATCGACTAAAAAAATTGGGAGATTATTGTATCATTAATACAAAGTAAAATCAGATAACTTAAATAAAACTATGTATGATGTGAAACTAAAAGAAATTATAAATTAGAAAATTAGACCAATAAATACTGAAGATTAATCAAAATAATTCTAAAATTACTTAATTACATTACTAAATTCAAAATTGAAGTCCATAACAAATATTACAGTACATTTATTTAAACATATAAGTACCATGGAAAACTGAAAAATAAATAAATAAAGTAATAAAAGTAAGACAGTTTTATATAATGTTAATTTGCCTATATCATATTTGAAATAATTAGCTATTAACCTTATCAAAAAATAAATTTAGGTTATTGTTAATAATAAATTTTAGTTGAATTTTCCAAAACCACACAAGATAATCTAACATATAACAGACATATGTATGTACAAATTTCACAGCACAGTAAAAAATAACAAATTTATGCTACCACTTGAAATTTATCAAGTTAGTGGCTATTTTTGAAATAGTTTTCAACCATTTTTTAAACCTTTTTTAATATAATTTAAAAATTTAACTAGTATACTTCAATAACAATAATAATAATACATAAATAAAAGCAGTTTAATTTGAAATCATAATGGAGAACGAAAGCGATTTAAAAGATAGTATTCCTTTTCTCACTCTAGGAATGATGTTGACAAACAACTGATTTACAGCCACTCACCCTAGGAATATTGTTGACAAACAACTGATTTACAGCTAATTACCTCCCTCCCCCCTTACCCCTGACGCTTTCCTTGTCTAAACCTTTCTTGTCTTCAAGGACATTTTTTGCGACCCTACCCAGCTACTCCCCACTCCCCTTGCACACCTTTCTTATCTCCATTCACGTTCAGCTATAAATAACACCTGTCAACGTCTCTTTTCCTACGAGTTTTGGGGCTTGTTTTCCTTAAAGGAAATGACTAGTTATAAATAGGAGTCGGTCTTATTTAAACCACTTATTTTGTTAAACATTGTTTAGCTTATCTCTGTTTATTGTTTGAAGCAGTAAACTGTAGTACCGAATCTGTACCGGGGTTATGTTCTGTACCGAACCGATGACGGTAATTAGTTGTGTACCGTACCGGTACCGTTTTTTCGGTGCACCGCAGACCCCTAAAAACTGAACCGTGATTTTGCCAAAAATAACCAGGAAAAACCGGGAAAAAACCGTGAATTTGTATATAATTGTAGAGTGGCCACCCTGTAATAAGGTTTCTAACTAATACATGAGTAGCAATACAAAGTTTTGGCCAGTACAATTAAACTGACAAACGTATTGACAAACAAAACACGGTTTGACATTCATTTCCAGTAGTGATGTGTCAAAACCAAAACTTGAATCTCAAAACCACCAAAACTTTGGAAAAGTTTCGGTTTCGAGATTCGATCGGTGAGTTTCGAGAATCAAAACTCGAAACTGCTGAGATTTTTTGTGTCTTTATTGTTGTTTTTTTAACAGAAATCACGCCCGTGTTTCGATCAATAATGCAAAGGTCAAAAGCCTACTGTCATCGGTCGTCTACCTTCACCTTTTTTGGATTATTGATTTTTTATTTCTGAAAGAACAACTCTAACCAAAATATATAATTAGTTTTAATTAATTTTTCTGGATTTATTTTTCATAACCATACCCAGGCAAGTAAATAGGGTTTTGCGATTTGAGTTTCGAGATTCGAGATTCAATTTTGTAAGTTTCGGTTTCGGTTTCGAGATTCGAAATTTCTGGTTTTGACCATCACTAATTTCCAGCCAATGAAACAGGGCCCGGTTGTCATTTGGCCAATTTCACCTGGTCCAGACACCGTTTACAGTCAATATTAAATAACGAAATCGTTAGTTACGGCCGAAATGATGCGCTCCGATCGTCATTTTCGGCTGATTTTATGCGATGCGATCTCCTTTTGCGGCCGTTACTACACGTTTTGGCTGGTCGCAGTCGTTCGCGGTCGTCATTTTCGGCCTATTTTACGTGATGCGATCACCTTTTGCGGCCGTTACTACGCGTTTTGGCCGGTCGCAACCATTCGCGGTTGTCATTTTCGGCCGATTTTACGTGATGCGATTGCCTTTGCGCCGTTACTTCGCGTTTTGGCCAATCGTGATCGTCCGAAAATCGGCGAGAAATACTTGCTCGAACTTTCGAGTAGTTTTCAAAGTTTCGAGTCGAGTTCGAGTATTAAAATACTCGGCCGAAAACTCAAAGTTTTGAGTACTCGCATACCCCTAATTAGCATATATGGCCACACAAAAACATCGACTGGAAGCAAAGGTGATGTAATACTGGACTGGAAGGGGAAGGGTGAGGTTCGTAGTCTGTCGAATGTAATAGTTGTGTCCATCCACTCGTCTCGGTTGTAGCTGTAATTTGTTATCATATATGGCCACACAAAAACATCGAATGGAAGCAAAGGTGATGTAATATTGCACTGGAAGGGGAAGGGTGAGGTTCGTAGTCTGTCGAATGTAATAGTTGTGTCCATCCACACGTCTCGGTTGTAGCTGTAATTTGTTATCATATATGGCCACACAAAAACGTCGAATGGAAGCAAAGGTGATGTAATATTGGACTGGAAGGGGAAGGGTGAGGTTCGTAGTCTGTCGAATGTAATAGTTGTGTCCATCCACTCGTCTCGGTTGTAGCTGTAATTTGGTATCATATATGGCCACACAAAAACATCGAATGGAAGCAAAGGTGATGTAATATTGGACTGGAAGGGGAAGGGTGAGGTTCGTAGTCTGTCGAATGTAATAGTTGTGTCCATCCACACGTCTCGGTTGTAGCTGTAATTTGTTAGCTTATATGGCCACACAAAAACATCAAATGGAAGCAAAGGTGATGTAATATTTCGTTCGTAAGGGTTTTGTTAGAAAACACTGCCACAAACCTGACCTAAAATGGACTTATGAGCTGGAAATGGCAGCCGGATTAAGTTGGCATTAATGTTTAGTAAATGAAACATTAAAATGCAGTACTTTTTAAAAGATCGGGTTTGCAGCAACAAATAATACTTTCTAATACCTTTCAAATTATGTATACCATGACCTAACCTTACAATGGTCAAGATTTTCCTTTATATCTTGGAATTGAGTCAGCTTAGAAATATTATTTCTGCAGTGACAAGGCTTAACTGTATGGAAGACATATCCTAATAAACACATTAAAATAAAACAGCATTATATTTATAAGAGGATTGTTACAGGGGCCGAAGTGAAGAGTGAGTTGGTTCAAGTTCTTCACAACCGGTTAGATGACGCGGTGCTGGAGGTTCTATCCGTCATGCTGGCTCGCAACCCCATGTGCAAACTTTCACCAGAAGATGTTCATTTCATTCAGAAACCATATCGAATGCCAGAATCTACTGTGCAGGTAAGTTCCAAATACTGTTTGATTTTTCTCAAATTATTCACAATATTTTGTTATGCAATAGTTATTACATACAGTTTATACCCATTAGAAAATAATTGACAGGTACTCGAAAACTGGAGTAGTCGCCCACCCCTAATATGTTGGCACAGATAAAATGAAAAGGAACACGAACACGAAGTTGCAAGCTACATAGTCTCAAAATAAAACTAAAACAAAACGAGTTCGCACGCAGCACGCTGACGTGAGGGAAGTGAATTTCCACATAAAAAAAAAAACTATAAAAACTCAAAATCAGTTAAAAACATACATATATTCCAACTTTTATTCAAATCTGGAAACATTGATTTTTTTGCTGTTCTGATGCTCCTGGTTCTATTTACCTGCAATGCTGGGAATATAATTTTGCGCATTATAAGGTTAGGAGAAGGTCCCGTCAGGCTTAAAAGTAGGCGTGAGGTTGTTGGGGATGATAAAATTACACCAACAAATGAATAACAGGCTTTTCTAATTTAAAATCCCCACAAGACAACGTACTGTGTTTGGTCGATACACATTTTCTTTAATAACTCGGTAAATATTTATGCTAGAATGACGAGAGAGGGCTTAAAACTTTTGCCTCTCCAATTCCCATCTTTTTACATGCATTTATTTTACATACGGGGCTTTTCTGACCATTTTTGGGCCCAAAAACTCAAAATTTGAAAGATTAATCTCCAAAAAAAGGGGTTTAGAGTTTTCTGATTGTTTTGCCCAACGAACTTGTCCAACTGATTACAGAAAGGAACATCCCTACCAAATTTGAAGTAAATCGGACAACAAATATAACCGACCGCTAGAGTGCAAACACATAATATATATATATATATATACAATTTTGAACGACCCCCCAAAACGTGTTCAGGGGGTCACGTTAGGAATTTCTATGGTGGTCCCGGGCTCAAGTTTCACCGTGCGGGTCATGCTAATAGTTCACTTTCCAAAGGAAATTCACTAATAATGATAAACTGACAATACAAATTTCCTTTAAATAATGCAATAAAGAAATATTAATATAAACAAGTTATGAAATTATACAAAACAATGGTTGTGTATTTGTTATGTAATGGTTGTGTAATTATAAAGAAACAATGCAAGATTGAATACATTATTGTAAAAGTGCATGAATTATGTACTATGACAGATAGATAGATAGATATATACTGTAGATATATATACATCGATAGTTTATTGAATCATTTGTCTTAATACAGGAAATAGATCATGCCACATTATGTTACAATATATTTCTACAGGCACAGGCTTCAGTCAACAATGGGCTGTATAAATTTGCCCACTTAAACAATGGGATTCATAAAAATACTACAAAATAGTACCATTTCATTCCCAAAAATTCAAATATTTACAACAAAAATCTTAATTTGGCTAAACTCAAGTTATAAAATATAGAAATTAATTAATTTGTCATGCTAGTATTATAATACCCCCGTCGCAGCAAACCTGCGTACTCAGCGAATTTCCAATGCATATATATGTGACTCACTACTAAATAGAGCTACTTACCAAGTTTCACAAAAATACATCCATAAATAAGTGATATATAGCATTTTATTTATTCTCCATAAGAATAACATTAGGGTTGAGGACGCAGGTTTGCTGCAACGAGGAAGATAAGTAATATGTTTTTTTTGCAATTACAGTAGAACTTTGATAGTTCGACACTCGATAGTTCGACAGTCTGTATACTTCGACACGGGCCGTGACGACATGATATGACAGTAGCGGCGACCGTTAGTGTCCTTGACGGGTACACCGGTCAGTGATGGGAGTCTGCTTATTGTTTTTGCGAACGTGCGCTACCGCCTTTTCAATAAATAACTTATCCTACCTACCCCCTACTCCGTCCTATCCACCCCTTTCCCCGCCCTTCCAAGTAAGTAGATCAAGTCAGTTCGCTCGAGACGCTGCGGGAGTTAAAACACGTTTTGATTCTTTCATGATACACTATTATTTTTCTGCTCAGAATACTCCTGTGTTAAAATGTTCCATATACTCCCTATGGTTCGACATTTCGATAGTTCGACACCCCTTTAGTCCACAAAGTGTTGAACTATCGAGGTTCTACTGTATCAATATAACTGAACCAGGTGAAGCTATATACCAAGTTTTATTAATTTAGGTTCATAATTAAGGGAGATATACAACTTTACTTATTCTCCATATGAATAACATGGGGACCGAGTATGCAGGTTTGCTGCAACGGGGACTATCAACAAAAAACTTGTTTTTTGTGCTAATATCAATATACCATAACTATTTGAAGCCACATACCAAGTTTCATCAATATACATTCAAAAATAATCGGGATATAGAATTTTATTTATTCTCCATAAGGATAACATTGGACAACGTACTGTGTTTAGCACTTTGAATATCTCTGCAACGGTTGGACGTAGAACAACGATTAAAACACCAAAATGTTTGTTTTGTTGAGCTAAACACATTAATAAACAGAAATGTGAAGTTTTTAGTAAAACTATCTGAGAAAAATCTAAAAACCTTTTTCCCATAAGATTAACATGGGACACGTTTTTTTGGATTTTCTCCGCAACCACTTAACCTAGGTTAATGATTCAAAATACTAAATTATTTGTTTTTTTAAGCTCTATAAAATGGTCAAAACCAAAATTGAGTGTTTTGAACATTTTGGGGTCAAATTTGCAAAAAAACGATTTTTTGAAAATTGTGAACCCCCATAAAAACCCCTTCCCATAGTGTGATCGATCTGGTTTTCGAACTTAAAGTCATAAATGCTACTCTCCACATTTGTGCCAAATTTCATCAAAATCGGGTGTTTCTTTCAAAGGTTATCGCGGTAACGGACACACACACACACACACACACACACACACACACACACACACATATATATATTTTCGTTCTTTAATTTTGTTAGATGTTATAGTTTTTAGCGAATTTCCCTATAGGGAAGAAGCTATTACCGTAGGTGGCATGGTAAGACTTAAGCCCGAGACCATGATAACTTTTTGTTTTGAGGTCCCCAGATGCCAAAAACACTATTTGTTCAAATTTATATATATGTATATATATATATATATATATATATATATATATATATGTGTGTGTCCGTTACCGCGATAACTTTTGAAAGAAACGCCCGATTTTGATGAAATTTGGCACAAATGTGTAGAGTAACATTTATGACTTTAAGTTCGAAAACCAGATTGATCGGACTATGGGAAGGGGGTTTAATGGGGGTTTTAAATTTTCCAAAAATCAGTTTTTTGAATTTTTCCCCCTAAAATTTTAAATACCCCCGTCGCAGCAAACCTGCGTACTCAGCGAATTTCCAACGCATAATATATGACTTAATACCACATAAAGCGGCATACCAAGTTTCATAAAAATACATTCACAAATAAGCGATATATACAATTATAATTATTCTCCATAAGAATAACATTGGGGATGAGTACATAGGTTTGCTGAAAAAAGGAACATAAACAGTTGGTTTCTATACAAATATCAATATAACTCAACTAGGTGAAGCCACATACCTAGTTTCATCAATATACATTCATAAATAAGCGATATATTCCATTTTGATTAATCTCCATAAGAATAACATGGGGGCTGGGTACGCAGGTTTGCTGCTACGGGAACCTTTAGCAAAAAATTGTTTTTTTGAGCAAATATCAATAGACCACAACCAGATAAAGCTGTATACTAAGTTTCGTCAGTATACGTTCATAAAGAAGCGAGATATAATTTTTTTCTTATCCTCCATAAGAATAACATTAGACAACGTACTCTGTTTAGCACTTTCAATATCTCAGTAACCGATTGACGTAGAGGAATGATAAAAATACCAAATTGTGTGTTTTTTAAAGCTGAATCCAATGGTAAAAACTAAAATTTGAATATTTCAAAAATTATATGTAAAAAGTTCAAAAAACCCATTTTTGGGGTATAAAACCCCCCAAAAATACCCCTTAAGGTGGAGCGATATGGCTGGTTTTCGAACTTAAAGTCATAAATGTTGCTTTACACGTTTATACCAAATTTCATCAAAATCAGACCTTTTTTACGAGAGTTATCGCACCCACGGACACATATATATATATATATATATATATATATATACAGTTTCGAACGAATGGTGTTTTTGGGGTCTGGGGACCTCAAAACGAAAAGTTATCATGGTCCCGGGCCTAGGTCTTACCATGCCGACTACGGTAATAGCTTCTTCCCTATAGGGGAAATTCGCTAAAACACTCAATTTTGGTTATAGCCATTTTATAGAGCTTAAGAAAAACAAATAATTTAGTATTTTGAATCTTTAACCTAGGTTTAGTGGTTGTAGAGAAAAGTAAAAAAAACGCGTCCATAAAATTGTCCATGTTAATCTTATGGGAAAAAGGTTTTTTGATTTTCCTCAGATAATTTTACTGAAAACTTGACATTTGCTGATACCAATCAGTTCAGCTCTACAAAACAATCATTTTGGTGTTTTAAGTGTTGTTCTACGTTCTACGTCCAACCGTTGCAGAGATATTCAAAGTGCTAAACACAGTACGTTGTCCAATGTTATCCTTATGGAGAATAAATAAAATTTTATACCTTGATTATTTATGAATGTATATTGATGAAACTTGGTATGTGGCTTCGCGTAGTACTGGTATATTGATATTTGCACACTAAATGGATTTTTTGTTGATTATCCCCGTTGCAGCAAACCTGCATACTCGGCCCCCATATTATTCATATGGAGAATAAGTCAAGTTTTATATCTCCCTTAGTTATGAACCTAAATTAATAAAACTTGGTATATAGCTTCACCTGGTTGAGTTAAATTGATAATTGCAAAAATACACATTTTTTATCTTCCTCGTTGCAGCAAACCTGCGTACTGAGCTCTAATGTTATTCTTATGGAGAATAAATAAAATGCTATTTATCACTTATTTATAAATGGATTTTTGTGAAACTTGGTAAGTAGCTCTATGTAGTAGTGAGTCGCATATATATGCATTGGAAATTCGCTGAGTACGCAGGTTTGCTGCGACGGGGGTATTATTTATACTTATTATACTTTTATTTTATTTTATACACCTGAAGAAGCGAAATGCAAAATATAGTGTAATGTATTGAATTTTTCAGTTCTTTATTGAATTGTAGCTATATATACATATATATAAATTTGAACGAATAGTGTTTTTGGCATCTGGGGACCTCAAAACGAAAAGTTATCATGGTCTCGGGCTTAAGTCTTACCATGCCACCTACGGTAATAGCTTCTTCCCTATAGGGGAAATTCGCTAAAAGTAGAAAAGTATTTGAATTAGTATATATTATTATGTCTAATTTGTTAAATTTGAGTAAATCGTTGGGAATCACCTTCATTAAATTGCAAGTTAGCTGTAAGTATGAGCTTGTGGAAAGAATCCATTTTATTGAAAGTTTTTGCATGTAGGGTTTATGCTTAGTTGGCTTTTATATATATTTATTGAGTGTCTGAAGTAATTATGTTCTTATTCTTCGTTCAATTGCTATATTTTTACCAATTCCAATGTTTTTTCATCGCACTTTAAACTTTGAAGGTATATTTTCTTTTATTGTAAGAAATACAAAAATACTAAGACTTGTAAAAAAATAATATTTATTAATTTAATTGACCTGATTTCAGTTTTCACTCCCACCAGAAGCCCTTGATAATTTGCAAGCGGTTTTCCACTACCTGCGTCAAAATCTGATGCAGTTCATGCACACTCCAAAGTACACTGATACTAGAGCCCAGTTTCATTTACAGGTAGGTCTATGTGTAACGTTTCCAGTTTTAAATATAATGTAAAATATCGGATGAATTAGGAGAATGTAGATTATCATAATAAGGATATATAAGAAGATAATGTATCAGAAGTTTTGCATCAAGATGGCATTGGAGTTGGTAGCACTGCAGTCATACCCACAGTCCTTTGCGTTCCAATATGGCAGTTGTCGGCTGGTATCTTCTTCTATTTTTTTATTGTTATATGTTGTATCTATCAGATTCAAAATTTCTTATAAATGAACAACTCCAATGCACTGTTCGCCATGTGGACTCACACAGTTGATCTGATGATGACAGCATACACTTTTAAAATATATTAACAAGTTTTTACTACAGTAAAGGTTGTTTTTATGTAAAATGTGTTTTTACTCTTAGTAGTTATCAACAAATGGTGAATTGATCATTAGGAAATTACTTATTAGAACTTTGAATAACATCAAAGTTAGAGTTATTAATCGTCATTCAGAAAACAGACTGCTCTTATTACATTTTTTGTATCATAATTTAACATTGAAATATCTTTCATAATATTACTAGGTATACGCTCCTATGTCCCGTAATAGGATGAAGCGAGGATTTGTAATACCACCATAATAGGCAGTATAGGTGCCGGATTAGTTAATTAAAAGTAACTTACCTAACCTCACCTAGGCCCATATTAATACTTCAACCAGCCTACCACATTCCAGTTTATTGTTGAATCTAGTAGGCCTATATTAGGTGAAGAACCAGAATTTATTCACCCTGAAAAATAACTACTTACCACATAAACATTCCTCTTAGAATAGTCATTGTGTAAACAATTTGTCTTTGAATTCTGTATTGTTAATTGGAAGTGGATATAAATAGGCTATAGGCGATAGGCATATATTTGAACAAGTCTTTAAAGCCCAATTACTTCTGGCCTACCAATGCACAACTTCAGTCAATGTCACTTTTGATAATCAGGCAATAATTATGCGTCAAATTATTGCCAGGAGTACAGTATCCGGTAAGACCTAGGCCAAATGTGAAAGTATTCTTGTTGGTTGAAATCTAAACAAACATTATCATATTTGTAACGTGTCGCAGATTAATTGACTACAAGTAACTTACCAAACCTCACCTAGGCCCACATTAATACTTCAACTGGTCTACCACATTCCAGTTCATTGTAGAGTCTAGTATATTAGGTGAATATTCAAAATTTATACACCCTGAAAAAGAACTACCGGTACTTACAACATATAAACATACCTCTCAGAATAACCATTGTTTAAAATTTGTCTTTGAATAGAGTTGAGTGACCCCTGGGGTTACCATAGTAGGCTATGGGCAAAAATTTGAGTAAGTCTTTAAAGCCCACTTACTTTGAATCTACTAAGGCATAAATTTAGTCAATGTTACTTTCAAGAATCTGCCATCGCCTTCCTTATTATCAAACATTAATGTAATGTAAAAATCGCAAATTAATATAGCTATGAAACTATGTTAGGATAACTGACCTATGACTATTTTTATGGCTTTATACGATATATGAGTTGAAAAACAAAATTTGAGTTTTGCCAAAAGCCAAAATGATGTTATTTGAACACATGACATGACAGCTGATTTTAAAAAAATGTTTCTTTTGAAAAACAAGAACAACTAATGGCGTTTTTCCAATGGCACCAAACATTTCCGATTTAACCAAAATTACTGACACTACGATTGTTGAAGACAAGATATCAGCAATTAAAGGTCTCACGCACAAAATTGTTGTTCAAATTATAACTACAATTAGGCTATATTGATCTGTTACTGCTACGAGATAAATTTTTATATAATAATTAAAGTTAAGAATCTCCTCTTTTAAATGTTATCAATATGGCTATGTCCTGGGATCATTTGCAATGCGTTATAAGCAGTTGGAAAAAATTAACCTATTTGCCGGATTCTGGCAATAGGCCATCCAGCGCACACATGCAATTGCCGTATATCCAACAAAAGGCAGTCCTAGGATTAATTTATTGTCAGAATCACAAATGAAGAAAAGTTAAATATGAAACTATGTTTAAAATAACTAACCTATGAATAACCTACCTAGGCGCTTAAAAAATTGAAATGTAATAGGTTAGAAATCTATATCTGTTACTGAAATAGGCCCTATAAGGTTTTAAGTAACAATTTTAACCCACAGTGTAGGCATAGAACAACGATACATTAACCTCGGGCTGTTTGGTGACTGTAGTATTGTTGTTGGCTAGGATTGATTTTTTTACATTTCACAGTTCCTTTTAGTGTCAAAGTCATGACTTAAGTTATTCAAACAATGAGAAATTCATAATAATTAAATATGTATAACATTAGACTACGCCCAGGCCTAACCAAACTTTTCATAAACAATAACCAACATGTAACAGGGGCATATCCAGGGGGGAATTTCCCCCAGAAATTTCAAAAATACATGTGAAAAACAGGAGAAAGAGTGGGATGTAGGTAAAGCCAAACCCTATCCACCGCAAAAAAAAATCCTAAATAAATTTGCCACTGTTAAGTAGTAGAGTTAACGTAAACTTACCGTACTACTTACTGAAAATGATGTCTTAAAAAATCAACCCATTCTATTGTAAAAGGAGACAGTTTGGAATTTTTGTGTGATAGCCTATCAGAATTTTTCAAAACTGTAGATCTATTGAACCATAGTTTACATCGTACCGTACCTTACATAGGTTAAAGTCGTAACCGAGTAGACACAGACTGTGTAGCCTTTCCATATGGCCTACAACTTCCATTACATCGTATAGGTACTTTCACGATAATACTAAATTCTTAATTTTAATTGTTTTAAAAACGAATAAATGTGGAATGATTCTAGTACAAATTCTTCATTCAAAACTCATTTATTCGCAAACGCCAGTAACTGAACTGACCGGCCACTGCCGGCCAGGAGACCACAGACTACAGACGACATAATCTGTTGTTTTGGTTAGCTGCTATTGTCAACATCCGGCCGTAGTCTGTTTGACTACTAAATCAGTTGAGCGACTGTTTGCTTACCACCTACTACCCAGCCCAAGACACATCTGAATATTTCTGGAAAATGAAAAAATAGAAATATACCAAAATAATAATCCAATTATAGTTTATTACGACCCTTTTTACAATTAAGAGCAATCCTGAAAATTTCAAAGCAGTTCATTAAACCGTTAAAATGAGTTAGCGTAACAAGAGAGTGACTAAACACAAGTATGAAGGATTCAACTCACTTCACTCGCTTCATCCAATTACTTCATTTTTTGAATTTGTTAAAATTTCTTTTGTTTGGAAGTAAAGTTTGAATCCAAATTAGCTCTTGAGCTCTTATTGGAAGGTAACTTCCTGAATGAAATTGTATTGTTATTACGTTATTGGAAAGGACTCTTATTGTAATGATACATGCAAGCTTATCTTGAGATGATTATGTATACTGTATTCATAAATAAAATTAGTTGAGATTTTAAATACTCAAACTAAAGATTGTAAAAATATTCAGGAAAACCGAGGATCTGAGCAGGTTTTTGTTAGAATTTTGCTGCAGATTGCTAGCTACAATGAACTGTCAAACCATGTAGCATTGACCAATAATGAAGAAATATCTTTAAAAATTGCTTCTGTTGTGATTTTATGACATGCATGGGTACGTCCCGAATTAATATTTAAACAATTAATGACAGATTGCTAAAATAATTTGAATGAAAAAGATGAACCTGGTAATAATTATAGTTTGAACATTACCTAGGACTATTCACATCCGGAGGAACCCAGCAAGCAGGTGCCAGAAGGCTGCATATTCCTGTACAACCAGAGCCCCGCATCGGGTAGCAAGGGCATCGCATGCGTTGCCGTTGCCCTGGTGGACAGTGAAGGCAACATCGTGGAACAGATGAGTTACCAACCCCCCAGCATCACTGCATTCCTGGACCAGCCCTTCACCGCAGCACAGTTCAACTCCCTCACTGCCACTAATGCTTCTGATGGCGACTCAGGTATTTCTTCACTTTTTTTGTTATTTCAATGCCAAATTCATTTTTTTAATAGAGCACACCAACATGTTTAGGGAAAGCGATCCAAACCCCTCAAATGTTTGTGTACACCCCGGGATTCAGCTGAAGTCCAAGACGCTAACCGTTAGGTAGTGAGACGCCCACTTTTCTATTGATAGCAGCTTAAAGCAAGTGATTTCCTTATAAAGTGCATTGAAATTTGACCAGCTTGTTTGGTGCATGATTTACAGTCGGCCATTTCATATAGTTGTAGGTCTAAGGTTTTTAACTTATTTTGATTAGTTTTGCTGGTAAAGTTTAAAATATTAGCTTTTATATAATGGTTTACAATGGGTTCTGAAATTGACATTATACATTATTCTAATAGCTCTTTTTTGCAATAAAAAAAAGTTTTTTATGTAATTTCTACCACCCCAGAGAACAGTACCATAACTTAAATGAGAATGTTTTTGAGAAAAATATACACATTTCAGTGAGTTAAAATCTAAGTAATTTGCAGTGGTGCTTTTTGTTCTTCGCACACTGAAAACTGCCTATATCTAAAAGACTGCTTTCAAAGGCATCAGTTGTTACAAATACCAACTTGTGACTTAATTATGATGAATGTTTTCCAGGTGCCTCAGTGAGGGTGGAGTTGAGGGTATGGAAGCAAGGAAGAGTCAATGTGGAGTCTCTCACTCTCAAGTTGAAGGCTGCAGTTCGCCACGCTCTCTGGGACATGGTTACCGAACTGAGACTACTAACTGCTCCTCTGTCTAGCACTGTACCATTTACAAGTGAGTAGCACTGACACTCACAACCAGCATTTCACTCCCATTCACTATTTAAACATGTTTATACAATCAATATATTAATACCTAATGTTATTGAAAGCATTTATCAGTTAAAACTTTACAATTAATTTCTACCAAAGGTGTCATATGTTTTCAATTGATAAATTGGTAGTTTTCACCGCGGACAGAAAAATCACATCCACTATCAAACTAAAATTCGAGTACATCGAGTGTACAAACTTAAAACTATGGGTGTGCGAGTAGTGATTTTTTAAATCGAGTCGCGTAGTGCCAATTATTTTCAAGTTTCGAGTACTTTCGAGCGAGTAGTTGCCATCAGTTGGTAGTTTAAAATAGTGTAATGGGATTTGGATGCAATCCTAGATTTGATAATCTAAACATGGTTTTTAACTAATACATGAGTAGCAATACAAATTTTTGGCCAGTACAATCAAACTGACGAATGTATTGACAAACAAAACACGGTGTGACATTCATTTCCAGCCGATAAAACAGGGCCCGGTTGTTATTTGGCCAATTTCACCTGGTCCAGACATCGCTTACAATCAATATTAAATAACAAAATCGTTAGTTACGGCCGAAATGACGCGCTTCGTTCGTAATTTTCGGCCGATTTTACGCGATGCGATCGCATTTTGCGGCCTTTACTACGTGTTTTGGCCGGTCGCAATCGTTCGCGGTCGTCATTTTCGGCCGATTTTACGTGATACCATTGCTTTTGCGGTCGTTACTACGCGTTTTGGCCGGTCGCAATCGTTCGCGGTTGTCATTTTCGGCAGATTTTACGTGATACCATTGCTTTTGCGGTCGTTACTACGCGTTTTGGCCGGTCGCAATCGTTCGCGGTCGTCATTTTCGGCTGATTTTACTTGATGCGATCGCCTTTTGCGGCCATTACTACGCGTTTTGGCCGGTCACAATCGTCCGAAAATCGGCGGGAAATACTCGCTCGAACTTTCGAGTAGTTTTCAAAGTTTCGAGTCGAGTTCGAGTATTAAAATACTCGGCCGAAAACTCGAAGTTTCGAGTACTCGCACACCCCTACTTAAAACTTATTATTCCTTTTACCGTTAAGCTTAATATTTGCATTTACTTTCCATAAATAACACAACAAGTGAAAATCTTGTAACAGACTGCACTGTGTTCATTGAAAGTAACAGCTCACAATTATTTAACATAAACGCAATTTGAACACAAGAAATAACATCACCACTATAGTAATCATAATTTATCATGCAAAACGTGTCAGTAACACTAACCACCAGTGTGTTATGACTGACAGATGAATCCAAATGTGTCACAAATCAAGGCAGCCTGTGGGACACTATAGTAATCATAATTTATCATGCAAAACGTGCCAGTAACACTAACCACCAGTGTGTTATGACTGACAGATGAATCCAAATGTGTCACAAATCAAGGCAGCCTGTGGGAATGCCAATGATTCCACAGGCTATTGCATTGAATTTATAGTAATTATAAAGAGAAAGTTAAAATTTGTATAGTCAAATTTAAGTTTCCCTTTCCATAGTCATTAGTAGAGGGTTGTCATGTAAAACTTTGTATTATTACTAAAATAAGACAGGTTAGAATTCTCATTAAAACATATTTCTTAGGTACTTTTAAGTGTCAGCAAAAATAATGCACGTAATCATTGCTCCATATACTATGGCGAGACAAACTCATTCTATTGTGAAAAGATGGACACTTTGTGCACAAAACTCCTTCTATGCTACACTGAAAGTACATCTCAGACCATAAATACACTCTGGTTTTTTATTTTAACACGGGTGGGCGAGTAGTGCCAATTATTCTCGCCAAAAAGGTTTCAATTACCTGGTGATACTGTTGAGTGATCCTATGTCATGGTACAACTACCACTGGTTTCACACCTCAGGGGTTCATTTTCAAGTTGACATCAAGCTAAACACACTCCTCTTCATCACTGGTGGTGAGAAAAGTCGTAAAAGTTATTAAACAGTCACACACGAACATTGAACACGGAAACATCGAAAACATTTAAAAACTGGCCAGTGCGAAAATATAAGCATGTGTGTCGTTGGAGGAAGATGACTCAACTCGTTTTGTGTACCTATGCGTGACATGAATTATTATCGAGTTTCAAGTATTTCCGAGCGAGTATTTGCCATCAGATGGTAGTTTCAAATAGTGTAATGGATTTGGATACCACTCCAGGTTTGATAATCTAAACATGATTTCTAACTAATACATGAGTTGCAATACTAATGTTTGGTCAGAACAATCAAACTGGATTATGTACCTATTGACAAACAAAACACGGTGTGACATTTGTTTCCGGCCGATAAAACACGGTCCGGTTGTCATTGGGCCAGTATCACTTGGTCCGCTTGTAATAAATATTAAATGACGAAATCGTTATTTATGGCCGATATGAAGTGGCCCGGTCATCACTTTTGCCGATATTATGTATACCGTTGTAATCTTCAGCCTTTATTACGTGATTCAGTCGTCATTTTTGGCCCATATTAGTCATAGTCATAGTCATAGTCACAAATCTAGCTTACATTATGCACAAGCTGTACAATAGGCTAAATAGCGTCAAGATATACATCATCAAAAGAATACATTTTACTAAACTAATCAAGTTCGCACGCAGCACGCTGACGTGAGGGAAGTGAATTTCCACTTAAAAACTTTTAAAATTCAAAATCAGTGTAAAAACATACATTTAATTCCAATTTTTATTAATATCTGAAAACAGTGATTTTTTGGCTGTTCAGATGCTCCTGGTTTCATTTACCTGCAAAGCTGGGAATACAATTTTGCGCATTATAATGTTAGGAGAAGATCCAGACAGGCTTGAAAGTAGGCGTGAGGTTGCTGGGGATGATAAAAGTACTCTAACAAAGGAATAACAGGCTTTTCTAGTGTAAAACCCCCATAAGACAATGTACTGTGTTTAGTCGAAACACGTTTTCTTTAATAACTCGTTAAACATGTATGCTAGAATCACGAGAGAGGGCTTAAAACTTTCGCCTCACTAATTCCCATCTTTTTACATGCATTAATTTTCCATACGGGGCTGTTCTGATCCTTTTTGGGCCCAAAAACTCAAAATTTGAAAGATTAATCCCCAAAAAAGGGGTTTAGAGTTTTCCGATTGTTTTGCCCAACGAACTTGTCCAACTGATTACAGAAATGAACGTCCCTACCAAATTTGAAGTAAATTGGACAAAAAATGTGACCGCTAGAGTGCAAACACAAAAAACACACATATATATATAAAATTTTGAACGACCTCCCAAAACGTGTTCAGGGGGTCACGTAAGAAACTTCTATGGTGGTCCCGGGCTTAAGTTTCACCGTGCGGGTCATGCTAATAGTTCACTTTCCAAAGGAAATTCACTAACAATAATACATTTATGATTACTTAACTAAGATTAGAGAGGGGTGGAAAGCTCATCACAAAAGAATGTAACGTGATGTTTATAAGACTATTTAACATTTTTTCAAACTAAGCCATTTTGATTTGTTATTTTTGTTGGAATATGCTTTAGATAAATATTCTTATATATGTCAGTTAGTTTATTTTCCAAAAATTTAAATTTGTGTCTCTGGGAAAACTGATTTTTTCTCTGATATTGTAGAAATGAGTCCTCATTGAGTTAATATTTATACTGAGTTTTTCATTTCTTGCAGCAAGAATAGTTTCAAAAATATATTGACCGTAGACCGTAAGAAATTTTTAAGTTTTAAAATGGTTCTTTGCTGAATCATCATATATCAGTTTTAGCATAATTCTAATAGTTTTTTGTTGTTGTTTTACAATACTCTTTAAATTGATTTTGTCATATTTTTGTCATGTTTTTAATTTTTATTATGTTTTATTATTATGTTTTCCGTTGTCATTTATGGCTGAAGTTATGCGTACCGATCGTCATTTACACCCATATGGTGGTTTTTGCAATCGCCTTTTGTTACTGTGCTATTTAACCGGTCCCAATTGTTAGCGGTCGTCCGGAAATCGGCAGGAAATACTCGCTCGAACTTTCGAGTATTTTTCAAAACTTCAAGTTGAGTCCGAGTATTGAAATACTTAACCAAAAACTCATAGTTTTGAGTACTCGCACACCCCTAGTTTAATGTTGTAATGCTACATATTTCATAGGCAATGCACTTGAGATTGTATCATTGCCTTTATTTCGGTCTCTGGGTGTTTTTGATTAATTTATCAGAAATTATTCATTTCTGTTTGATTTGTTAATGGTCTTTTTAACATTAAAGGTTTGCCTTACCACCAGCTTATTTTTTCAGTGGACTCGGAAGGAGATGAGAGCTCCTTGAACACCGTCTATCAGAGCATCATAGCGCCTTGGATGCAGTTTGGGTACAAGCTAGGCACTCCAGCTGTCTCCACACACATTGTAGCCCTTTCTCAGAGGTTGGCTTATGTTTCTTCTTTGTTTTTTAAATTCCAAAACACAGGCTTACACAGGTATTTGTAGCATAATTCAATATTCTTGAATTGTTTTGCGTAAATATCAGTTTAAAAAAATTGTGTTTTTGACATCCGAGTATATACAAATAAAGTTATAATGGTCCTATGTCCTTACCCTACCATGAAATCTTTAGTACGTTATTATAATAATCTCTACCAGCCCTATCCCTTACAGGACGTATCTCACTAGCCTGGAACCCCCTGGGTTCAAGGAGCCACGGGTTCGATTCCTGGGTTGTTCCACACAAATTTGAGGCTTGGACTGCTTGCCCTTAAAAGTGTGTCAACAACACGCTTTGTTGCAGCAAACAATCAAATGCTTGTTGCTTATCAAATCTACTCGGTTATTGTAAACTTATTACATGTTTCTCGTAACATAATACCTTATAAGCGTTGAAATACATCTAGAAATAATCTGTTTAAGAAATTTTCGATGAGATTCAAATTTGGTGAAAAAATGTCAATGCCTAAATCAAAATTAGCATCGAGATGCATTTTGTATTCGTTCACATGGTTTTCCAGACATCCAGTGAACATAACTCTGAGTGAGGTAGCCAATCTGGTGTCCTGTGATGGCACCGTGGGGTTCGTCTACTACCAGAGAGACGCAGCGTATCTGCCATACAAGTGGACCAGCCCTCCGTCCAGCCTACCGTCCTCCACCACGTGCCTCCTCATCGCCCGTAATCCCGACCAGTGGCGTGCCTCAGTCCAGGCCGAACCTAGGCTCTGCCTGGACAAACTGGAGCCCAAGTGTAGGTTCCACATATTTGTTTGTTGTGATCCTATTATTAATTACTAGAGACCACCCAATGGTTGAAATTCGTTCAAATGACGAATAATAATTAAAACCAATAATTTGATATATAGTGGGTTCTGTTGCGCTCATCTCTCTCCTTCTCTCTTCCCTCTCTCTCTCTCCCCCTCCCACACCCTCAGGTAATTTCTTTGAATGTGGAGTTGAAACGGATAGCAGAAGGACGATACCATTTCAGTTATCAGTAGCCTTTTAGCGAATTTCCCCTATAGGGAAGAAGCTATTACCGTAGTCGGCATGGTAAGACCTAGGCCTGGGACCATGATAACTTTTCGTTTTGAGGTCCCTATACCCCAAAAACACCATTCGTTCGAAACTGTATATATATATATATACATATATACATACATATATACACATATATACATATATATGTGTGTGTGTGTCCGTGAGCACGATAACTCTCGTAAAAATGATCCGATTTTGATGAAATTTGGGATGAACGTGATATATATATATGTGTGTGTGTGTGTGTGTGTGTGTGTGTGTGTGTGTGTGTGTGTGTGTGTGTCCGTGAGCACGATAACTCTAGTAAAAATGATCCGATTTTGATGAAATTTGGGATAAACGTGTAAAGCAACATTTATGACTTTAAGTTCGAAAACCAGCCAGATCGCTCCATCCGAAGGGGTATTTTGGGAGGGTTGTTGTACCTCAAAAATGTTTTTTTTGATTTTTTACATATAATTTTTGAAATAGTCAAATATTGGCTTTCACCATTGGGTTCACCTTAAAAAAACACACAATTTGGTATTTTGATCATTCCTCTACGTCAATTGGTTACCGAGATATTGAAAGTGCTAAACACAGTACGTTGTCTAATGTTATTCTTATGGAGGAAAAGACAAATTTTATATCTCGCTTGTATGAACGTATATTGACGAAATTTGGTATAAGGCTTCTTCTGGTTGTGGTTTATTGATATTTGCTCAAAAAAAACAATTTTTTCCCAAAGGCTCCCGTAGCAGCAAACCTGCGCACTCAGCCCCATGTTATTCTTATGGAGAATAATTAATTGCTATGTCTCCCTTAATTATGAACACAAATGAATAATACCCCCGTAGCAGCAAACCTGCATACTCAGCGAATTTCCAATGCATATTAATTTATCTTAATACCACATAAAGCCACATACCAAGTTTCATCAATATACATTCGATTTATGACATTTTAATTATTCTCCATAAGAATAATATGGCGGCTGAGTATGCAGGTTTGCTGCTACGGGAACTATCAGCCAAAAAATGGTTTTTTGTGCAAATATCAATAGACCACAATGAAATGAAGCAATATACCAAGTTTCGTCAGGATAAGTTGATAAATAAGCGAGATATACAATTTATCTTATCCTTCATAAGAATAAGATTGGACAACGTACTGTGTTGCACTTTCAATATCTCAGTAACCAATTGACGTAGAGCAATGATTAAAACATCAAACTGTGCGTCTTTTTAAGCTGATTCCAATGGGAAAAAATAAAATTTTACTTTTTCAAAAATTGTATGTAAAAAACTCAAAAAAAACATTTTTGGGGTACAAAACCCCCCCAAAATACCCCTTCGGATAGCTCGATCCGTCTGGTTTTCGAACTTAAAGTCATAAATGCTGCTTTAAAGGTTTGTACCAAATTTCATGAAAATCTGACCTTTTTTACGAGAGTTATCGCACCCACGGACATATATATATATATATATATATATATATATATATATATATATATATGTCCGTGGGTGCGATAACTTATATATATACAGTTTAGAACGAATGGTGTTTTTGGGGTCTGGGGACCTCAAAACGAAAAGTTATTATGGTCCCGGGCCTAGGTCTTACCATGCCGACAATGGTAATAGCTTCTTCCCTATGGGGAAATTCGCTAAAAACTGGTATACGACTTCACCTAACTGAGTTATATTGATATTAGCATAAAAAACAATTTTTTTGTGTTCCTTGTTGCAGCAAACTTGCGTACTCAGCCCCAATGTTATTCTTATGAAGAATAATTAAAATTGTATACACCGCTTATTTGTGAATATATTTTTATGAAACTTGGTCAGTGGCTTTATGTAGTATTAAGACATTTATATCTCTATTGGAAATTCGCTGAGTATGCAGGTTTGCTGCGACGGGGGTATTTATTTATGCCTGAAACCTCACCACCTCATCCTCTCCCCGTCCCTCATCCTGCCCTCCTCACAAACAGGTTTAATTTGTTTTTTAATGTTAAAACATAGAAGGAGTTAAGGGTGTTACTAATCCAGTTGTCAGTAATATTTTTGATTTACAATAGTCCTGAATTGTCTGTTCTTGTTGTTGTAGTGTTAAAACAGATAAGAGAAGGGTGTTACCATTCCAGTAGACAATAATAGTTGTTATTTATGAATCATCTGTTCTTGCTGTTGTGCTACATATTTATTTCAACAATCCAGCTGTTTATTAACTGAAAATCATAACGAAAATCAAAACGCACGTTCTCATAAGAATTACATGTAAACTTGAAAGCCAAAATGGCAAAGCCCTACACACTCAAACACAAAATTATTTACATTCGACACATCTCCTAATAGTAATAAACAAGTGTGCCAAGTTTCATAATTCTATGATGCCGCATATCTGAGAAATCGGTACCACAACATTTTTCGTAGCCTATTAATAAATAGAGATTTCAACTTTTGAGGCACATCTGGGGCACTGCTTTTTGTGAGATTTGGATTAGCAAATCCCAGAAGCTGAGAGGCACGTCGTGCACAATGGAAATTTCAAGCGGGTCACAGAAGGAAAGGATCTAGTATAATGGGAAAAGTGGGACAGGACAGAACAGCCGATCAACCTTTTGGAGGGCAAACTCCTGTGACTCCTGTAACGGCTGGTCATCAGCCCCCAAACAGGTGGTCTGCCCTGCCCTCTTGGCTAACTGGCAAGGGACCATGGTCTCCCCTGCTGTCTGCAAGCATGGAGGGACCGAGGTGAAAGGGAGGCTTTTCACAAAGAAGAGCCGAGTCACACGCATTCTATGACATCTTCATATTGATTTACCTACTGTTGACCTGTGAACTGGTATAGTAGACCAGGATGAGAGTTGTCCTCGGTCATATCTTAGCATATTTAATCAGATTGCTATCTCATATAGGATCGAGAACACATTCTATTCTTCAGTGCTTTTTGTTTGTTAAATATAAATCACATAAATGTTTAAAAAATCCATAGTTAGAACATTTTACAAGAACTGGTCTAACTGACTCCAGTAGAAACTCTCAAACTCAACACTCGAAAACTCTACATCCTGTCCGCCCTAGTGCGCCAGAAGCTTTAGACTGGGTTACTGGGTTTTCCAAGGTCATTCACCACATTGTTTTCGTTGCTATGGGGTCTGCTATTGTTTACGCACGTAACGGTTGCTTCTGGAATTTGTGTCACCTCTTTCCTTACCGCAAGGCTTTAGACTGAGATTCCCAAGTAGGTCATTCTTACTTTCACTAATAAATATAAATGTGTTATAATAATTCAATAAATGTACAATGTAAGCACAATAATGTGAGCGTTGTAATGTCACGCCTATTTTTACTACTCAAGTTCCCTAAAACTCGACAACCTCTAAACTCGACAATCTTGACAATATTTAAGTCCACATTGTGTCTAGTTTGAGAGTTTCTACTGTACTTAAAAATTGTAACTTCTACAACAAGTTTTAAAAGGAAGTTTATCAGTTTGTTATTTCCAACTGCTTTTAAAGGCTGGGATTATTTTAGAATAATTAGTCCTAAATTGTCGAGTAACAGGCCATTAAGTGTGTAAATTAAGTCTGGTGTCTGGTGTAAATTAAGTGTGTAAAAGTTAATTTCATAAATTAATTTACAGCACAGAAGGTGCTGCAGAAGTTTTCTCCTTTCCTAATGGCAGCGGCTGGAGAGATCGTGCTGTTTGTGCCTCGGCAAAGATTCCTCATAGCCATTGTCAACAATGAAAAGGTCAGCAATCCAGAAGCATTTTACACACCTTTATTTAAAAATGTAATTATAGTAATCCCTCTCATGTATGATCATTTAACAATTTATATTGGGAATACATTGAATAAGTGTTTCCTGCATTCAGTTTTTTATTTTGTCAAATTTGTTTACATAATTTTCTGTTGAATCAATTGCTTCGGAATCATACGACGTCTGATTTAATTTTATTTATCTACAGTTACAGTATACAATGTTACATCCTGTTGCAAGAGTCAAAGCCTTAAGAGAATTTCATTTTGTCATATCACACACACATCAGACTCACACTTCAAGATCCCATTCACTCAGAAGTGGAATGACGAATCCAGGAAAAATTGAAGCTCTTAACTAACTTTACACTGTCTAATTCTTTAGCCAGTCAACTCCTCCACGCTGTAAAGAGTTTTCAATCAAGAATGTTTTGAGACGGCGTCAATAAGCTGTTTGAGATGATTGGGTAGCCTGTTCAAAATCTTTGCTATATGATCCTATATCAGTATGAGCTAAAAATAGATTTGAGGCTTATTAGCGAATTTCCCCTATAGGGAATAAGCTATTACTGTAGATGGCATGGTAAGACATAGGCCCGGGACCATGATAACTTCGTTTTGAGGCCCCCAGATGCCAAAAACACCATTCGTTCAAATTCATATATATATATATATATATATATATATATATATATATATATATATATATATATATATATATATTTATAGGTATATATGTGTGTGTGTGTGTGTGTGTCCGTAAGCACGATAACTTTCGTAAAAATGGTCCGATCTTGATGAAATTTGGTATAAACGTGTAAGGCAGCATCTATTTTCATGAGTTCGAGAACCAGACAGGTCACTCTACTTTAAGGGGGGGTTTTGTACCCCAAAACTGGGATTTTTGAACTTTTACATATCATTCTTTTTAAACCCAAATTTTGGATTACACCATTAAATTCAGCTTAAAATTTGATCATCGCTCTACGTCAGTTGGATACCGAGATACTGAGAGTGCTAAACACAGTATGTTGTCCAATGTTAATCTTATGGAGAATAAGTAAAATTGTATATCTCGCTTATTAATGAACATATATTAATTAAACTTGGTATGTGGCTTTATATGGTTGGGTTTTAATGCTATTTGCATACAAAACTAATTTTTTGTGGTCCCCATGGCAGCAAACCTGTGTACTCAGCAGCTATAATGTTATTCTTATGGAGAATAATAAACATGTGATATCTTGCTTGTTTATGAACATAAATTGATAAAACTTAGTATGTTGTTTCATCTGGAGGTGATCCATTGGTATTTGCATAAAAACCAGATTTTGTGGTCCTTGATGCAGCAAACCTGCATACTCAGTCCTAATGTTTTTCTTATGGGGAATAAATCAAATGTCATATCTCGCTTATATATTAATATGCTTTGATTAAAGTTGGTAAGTGGCTTCATGACTTAGTGAAGCACCATTTGAAATTCACTGAGTATGCAGGTTTGCTGCAACGGGGGTATTTTTCTTTGTTCAGTCACTTATTTTGTTAATCATTGGTTAGCTTATCTATTTGTTTTTCATGCTGTGAACTGTACTGAATGACATTTTGAATTATTTTCAACGACTCGACTCAAATTTTAGAGTAGTCTCTAATACTCGCTCGGCCTTCGAGTATTAGAAAATTCTCGACAGGTACTCGAAAACTCGAGTACTCGCCCACCCCTACTTTCCTTAGTACCTCAGCAACCTTGAGATGGTGATTGTCTCATAGATAAGAGGTCTCTCAGCGTCACACTCACTGAAATCGACAACTTATCTTTTGCTGGGTTATGCTGGAAGTGGGAAAAAACTCTCTTTCACTAGCCCGGCCTTGTATAATGACTTCACTGACCCCTCGAAAAGTTTTAGGACACTGGGCACATTTAAACATGAGTTAGAGTTTTTCAGAGATATAGGGTATTAGAAATTTAAGATAGTGACATGAGTTTTTCTGAAAGAAGATTTATCTGAGGAACGCTTGAAATTAAAGTCATTTTTATTTATTTATCTGGCAATATTGTTGTTCTGTCCCAGATCATTTTGCACACTTACAACTGGGCCAAGGACCTGGTGGAGTTGTTAGTCAAGCAGATGGGACTGTTAGGTCAGTGGCTGACAGCTCGATCGAACCTTCAGATTGGAGTCACCTTTCAAAAGATGGGTCTCTTCCTCAACCAACCCATGGCTAGGAAGTCTGACTCACAGGTACTGATACAATTAGGAACAAATATACGTACATTGAGATGGAACGAATATACGTGCATTGAGATGGAACGAATATACGTGCATTGAGATGGAACGAATATACGTACATTGAGATGGAACGAATATACGTGCATTGAGATGGAACAAATATACGTACATTGAGATGGAACGAATATACGTGCATTGAGATGGAATGAATATACGTACATGGAGATGGAACGAATATACGTACATAGAGATTATTTTTTATTGTAGTATGTTGATGACCAAACCACGCCTTTTTGTTTTCCATGTTCGCAATGTTGTAAATGATTTTAACTAATATACATTACGAAATGGGATATCTTGCTCTAGAAACGTATCACAACCAAACTATTCATACCCTAAGTTACCAAGGTTCGTTTTATATAATATTTCTGACTACAGACCAATATTTTTCATTGAATCCTAGATTTTTTTCAGTAATAGTAGAATACAAATTCACCTTTGCTTGCCTTATCTTTTCAGTTGAGAGATTATAATCTTAATTTTTTAAGATTATATTTTCCCTATATCTTAAAAAAAGCTTAAACATATAATTTTTCCCAATTACCATTACTAACTCCTTCCTTGACCAACACTTGTTGGATAGACTGTGTCAAATGTTAATTCAAAATGTCAAAACTACTATCTAAACATATTTAACTAAGCATGATAACTACATGATAAGGAACCGAAATTTTCAGTCATCCAAGGATTGTGCTTTAACTGTTTTCTAATTTGCTGTTAACAATTGTCTGTCAAATGTTCTCATCTACTACTACTCTATTGTACAGTGAAGTATTATTATTTACCTTCCTATCGTCTAATGGCCAGTTGTACCTAATATTTTGACATTACAAGAATATCAATAGATTTTTAATCAATAAAAGATAGATTGATTTTTGAAATTTGTTTGCTGCTTTAGGACATGACGTATATAGGAAACTAAATTAATAAAAACCCAGGTTGGAGCTGTAATATAATTTTTAAACAAAATTCAGAGATTAATCTTATATAATCTGGACCAGAGCCCATTTGTTTTATCCAAATCTCAGATAATGTCATAATTTCATATAGTTTATTATGACTTGAAAGATGTGTATAAAAGTTATCCCAATTGTTCTTTAAACTCATTATATTCAAACAAAGCTTTTACTCACTATATATGATTTAACAGACATACAGACACATTTTATTTTACCATAAAACTCTTTTATTGTTTAATAATAATAAATAAATACATTACAACATATTGTACAATAAAGAACAGAATTAAGTTTGGACACAGTATTTCAGAGATAGAGCGCTGGCATCACAAGTCGGGATGTGCCTGGCGTATGAGGTTGGATTCCAGCTGACAGCTAAGATTCTCGTGTGACTAATGCTGTTAAGGTACATGCCTCTCCACACAGGCATATCGGCCCATCACAATGGGCAGTATAGGTTCCTTTTTAAGTTCCCTATAAGTTGTAAATATCAAGGGAGATCTACAGTGAGTGTAATTTCCAGGTGACCAACAATCCGTTCATGTCACAGATAGGAGATGTAGAGAGCCTGATGACGTTCCGAGCGGTGGGTGGGCGGAGCAGTGTCAGTGGCGGGGGGACCGTGTCTGCGGCCCAACTGCAGGAGGTCCTGCGCGACACTAGACCCGCCCCTCTGCGTCACCAGGCGTCCGACCTGGTGGTGGCCAGCGTACAGCAACTGTTCGACACCAAGGCTCAGGACAAGCGAGGTTTGTGGAGTCAAATGTCAAAATGTCTTGTCCCATTTTATTGAATTTACCCTATAGGGAACAAGCTATTACCATTGTCGGCATGGTAAGACTTAGGCCCGGGACCATAATAACTTTTCGTTTTCAGGCCCCCAGATGCCAAAAAAAATTTGTTCAAATTCATATATATTTCATTTCATTTATTGGTACAAAAATGCTACAAAACAGGCTCTTAACCCAGTTAAAAAGTAGTATTATTACTAACATTCATTTTTAGGAATTTTAGAAAACACTATGCCCATGAAAAACGCAATCTACTATACATGCATAAATTCAAAGTTTTAAACTACACGCTACAAATAAATAAATATATTAAATTTAATTACTCCATACTAAACAAACTGAGTTAGAGGTAACGTTCAGTCTAAATGCAAAAACATAATAAATATATATTATACAATCCTAATCTAATAAATGTTGTACAATTTGTTTTCTCAATTTGCTGGGTGAACCTCTAAGTATATCTACGTTATTTGGCAATGAATCATAAATTCCTCCCATGACATTCAGCAGGGAGTTAACTCCTAAATTGGTTTGAGAGTAGTGGGGGAAAGATAACAGACGACAACAGGAATTGTACTGCGGCACCTTGAACTGTAGTTTAGATAAGAGAGTTATGTTCAATTATCTCTTTTGTTATATCTCTTTATGGAGCAACATCTACAAATAATTTAAATTATATTCTAAAGTTACAGAAAAAAGCAATAAGAATGATTCTTAATCTTAAAGCAAGGACATCAGTAAAATAACACTTTGTTTCATTAAAAATAATGACAGTTTATGGACTCTATGTCTATGAAACTATTCTGTCAGTATTCATTAAAAATAATGACGGTTTATGGGCTCTATGTCTATGAAACTATTCTGTCAGTATTCATTAAAAATAATGACACTTTATGGGCTCTATGTCTATGAAACTATTCTGTCAGTATTCATTAAAAATAATGACAGTTTATGGGCTCTATGTCTATGAAACTATTCTGTCAGTATTCATTAAAAATAATGACAGTTTATGGGCTCTATGTCTATGAAACTATTCTGTCAGTATTCATTAAAAATAATGACAGTTTATGGGCTCTATGTCTATGAAACGATTCTTGCAGTAAAAACAAGGTCAAATTTGTTAGACTTAGTTGGGGATAACCATAATTATTATACCAGAAGTAGAGGAGAAATTGCCCTGAATCTTCACAGATTAGAACTGTACTCCAAAAAGCCAAAATATATAGGGTCGAAATTCTATAACAAACTCCCAAAATATATCAGATCTACAGTTTGTCTTTCAGAATTTAAGAAAAAACTAAAAATATTTCTCATTAACAAAGCTTTACACTCTTTAGAGGAACTGTAGTCTTAATGGCATACAATATTGATGTAACCAAACTTGTATTAGAATAAGTCAAATCAAATCAAATCAAAATATTCTTTATTCAGAGTCAATACATATACAGTATTTGAATAGAGTCAAAGTTCTAGTCTAAAACTAAATATTACATTCTTATCAGGTTATATGGAGAGAAAATAAAATATTAATCATAAACATAAATTTAAGTTATTTTGACTGCAAATTTAACAATAAAGAAAATATATATATATATATAAAACAACTTAATCAGTTACTTAGACAATACATTTACATTGCAATAGCTGACTACTAGCACCAGTAGCTGACTTAAAATCATTATTATTTAATTTGTATTACTTTATTTACATTTTATTTCATTACATTATTATAACTGTGACGCTAAGCGTCACGCTATTTTATATAGTGTAGGCGTCCTTCATAACCGCTCCAAACGCCATCAGCGGTGTCGAGCCGGCTGATCTTTTGAACCTTTAACGGCGATTCTCGGTGGCGTCCCTCGCCCCTTTCGTCGATGCAGCCTTGAAGCGTTGGCACCATCCCCGCCCCTTGTCAGGATTAATACACCGTCAAAAGCTTAAGTACCTTAATTTATAAGTCCTTAGTATCAGGAATGGCAGGCTAGACTACAATTAGAAGGGGCAATCCCTTAGGGAACCCCCAAACAACAGGAATATGTAGGACTTGCAAATCGGTCGGGACCTCGTGTCTCGACCGCATTTGGTTTAACAAGTTAGATTCAGGTTTTTTTTCCTCTACTCAGAAGACAATTAATTAATTAACTATCATTGCTTAGATTCAGGAACTTAGTTATTCATATATTATCCAATACAGTTATCAGTTTATCAGGTTTAGACACTTGTAACAATTTCACTATTAGGTCTGGAAGGATATTTATTAGTTATTAATAGTTTAACCCATCATCAGAGCTGGCTGGTATAGCATTCTGGTCTGGTAAAGATCCATAGGTCTCAGGACACCCAGTCACGTTTTCCAACCCCCAATTAGTTTTCAGTACTTATTAGCACCACATGGCTTGGCCAGACCTTGGCCTGCCTAATTAGTTGGCTAGTCCTAAATTAGCCAAACCACTAGCAGAGTCAGCACGCCCAGATTCCAGTTTGTAGTTACCATACAGTTGTGTTACCCAATTATTACCCCAGATTAGTACGCCCCTCTTTCCCCCGTATAGTTATACCAATTCCAATTAGCAGCCCATTTAACCACCCCCAGTAGCATAACATTCCTAACCCCCGCTACCTATGGTAGCACCAACAAGTAAAAATATTTTACTCTCCCCCTGCTACATATGGTAGCGGACACCCCAGACCATTTGGTGTTTCAGTCAGCTCTGTAGGGTGTAAAAAAATTGCTTTTGCTAGGGTTTTGTCTTCTGAGTAGAGGACAATTTAAAATTTGCACCGCCGACACTAGGGGTTTGTTAGGACTTTAGCTTTAAGCAAATTATTTTTCCAAATTAAATTCTAGGATGGCCAATTTTGTGGGTACAGATTGTTCTTGTTTATGTTTGTTGCAGCATAGGTACAAGTGCCATCCATCTAGTTTCCAGCCTGCAATGTTACAGTGTATGGTGTTTCAGTGTTTTTAGTGATTAAAGTGTAAGCCTCAAGCAAGTGGCAAATATGGTCTTAAAAATATACTGTGGAGAGTCCCAGGTATAGTGGTTTAAAGGCTCCCCAGTTTTTCATTAAATCCAATGCATTTGGCAATACAAGGTGTATTTTCTTTGCTAGCAATGACCATTTTTATTTTAATGTAAAATCACACCTTGTAAGTGTTAAATTCAGTGATTGTTTATTATAATACCCTCAATAAAAATATATCTCCATCTCACCAGTGTTTATTACCAACACTATTGCAGTGTCTGTGCTGTACCATTTTCTGTGCTGTGCATTGTCTAAATGTTAATTTATTTTGTGCTGTAAATTTTGTGTGTTAAGTTTAAATAGTTGTTTAGTATAATATATTGGCCATCCCTAGACACATTAACTTCAAAACCTAATTGGCAAAACAATATTCAGGCAGGAAAGCTTTAATAGGGAAACCCATTTATAGGCCCTAGCGGTCATTGTACAGTCGTCAGTTTTTAACCCGTATTGAGGTGTAAAGTGGTTTTAGGCTACTACTTTAGGATGTAGAAATACTTGATAGGGTCATATGTGAGTAACAAAGTAGGTTTTTGTAGGAAGACCAGGCCCATATATAGTTTTTAACAGGTTTTTAAGTCAGTTTTTCCGCCCAGCCAAATACCAGCTATAGGCCTTACAGCAAGCTATTAATTGGCCAGCAGTGAAATCGATTTTGTATTTTTGGCTAATACTATAATACATTAGGGATTTTACATTTCATTTTGCCTAATTTTACATAGTTAAATCCAAGTAACCTTCACTACCACTATTAAAGTAGCGCTATAATTCAAGGCTTGTTTTGGCCAATAGCTGTGAATTCGCCAATACTTGACCAGGTACAACAAGCTGTATTTTGGATCTTTTGGAGGTTTAGATGACTTTAGCCTATTGTTTTTCATTAAAAAAAATACAGAATGAGGTTATGTGTGTGTACAAATGTAGTTCTTTTGTAGGGATAAAATCCTCAGTTATAGCTTTCAGCCACTTATAGTAGTCACTTTATCTTAAATACCATCCGGGTTTCTGGTTTTTTTTACAGTTATAAAGTAGTTCTAGCCTTTATTTTTGCTAGTAATACTTTGGAATTTATTAAAGCAAGCCAGTTATAAAGTTTTTTATCCATTGGGCTTTTATTATTGCATTGTTGCTCGAGCATTGAATCTGCCAATGGATATCCCATAACGATATGTCACAGCTGACGTCACACGGTTGGCGATCATGCATTCGCAACTTCTTCGGTTAGCTAACCTAAAGTTAACGGTTTTGTTCGACGCTCGATGCATCTACATTGCTTTTGCTAGTTAAACAGTGAGTTTAAATTAACTTCAGTTTTTCATTTTTGAAACTTAGTCTTGATTTTTTTACTCCAGTAATACCTAGGGTTTTCTTGTTCTACGCTTAAATGCGTTAATACTCGACTTAGTGGGTTTTTGTTTAGTGTACAGATTCTCTTGACTTAAGAGTGACCCACATTTAGATTCAATTTTGATTTTAGTGTAGATTACGTGTGACCCTGTCTGTTATTCGAATTTTTTGTTAGGTATAGGATTAGGGGGACCGACCTCAATTTTATTTCTCAAATAGACACTTCTGGTGTCGGTCGGCCTTTTTCTGCTTTTCCCCTTCAGTTTAATTTAAATTTGTGCCAGCCAAGCAAATTAATAGATGTCCAGGTCCTTGGCGACTCTTACGCCAGGAGATTTTTCATTTTTTTCACAAGCAAATCCGGCATTAACCGGGACTTTACGGCCAATTTTAGTTAAGAGCATCTCTGGAGCTAGGATAATTGACCTCAAGGTTTTTGTGAAATTAAATTTTTCTGCAATACAGTCACGTATTCCCTTACTGTTTTTCTTAGGTACCAACGATTTTTTAGCAAATGTAGATGTAGCAGTATTTAAGAATTCCTTTCTGTCATTTTTGAGAATATTACGTCGAACTTATCCTGGAATGGCAATCGTTCTCATGACTTTGCCGTTTTATCCGAGGATAAGTAACTCCACACCAGTACTTGCCCGTTTGCACAAAGTTAATAGATTTTTGCTTACTCTACGTTCTGATTCAGTAAGAGTGATAGAACTCCGCGACGAATTAAATCAGATGAAGTTTTTTCATGCATATTATGGGAACTCTATGCGTCGTGATAGCATCCATTTCAACGACGACGCATTTAGAAAGTTAATTCCTGTAATAGAAAATTCCCTTTCACAGTCACCGACGTAGTTTTTTTTCGCATCCTTGTCTTACGCAACGACTGTTTATGCTCCTGAGAAGTCATTTCTTGGTAAATCTCATCCGAATGCTTGGCCTAGGTCAAATTTTTTGCTTTTCTTTCCTCCAGCACAATGAAATTTCGCATTTAAAGAAATTTTGTAAAAATTTTTTTTAGGACAATTCCTCATTTTCTGTGTTGGGCGCGTTACCTCGGGTGCTCCTTTGCACTACTATTGACTTTTTTCAGTGAATATTGCTTACGGGGTAAAACCTCTAGACTTTCGGTGTTCTTGTAATTAAAATTTGTACTTGTAGTTAAAATATTTTTTCTTTCTCGCAGCTCCATACCTGTTCATAAATTTTTTAGAAAAATGCCCTCTAAGGTGTATTCCCCCGAGGAGCTGCCTACCGGCACTTCCTGGGTCTGCACCCTCAATGCGCAGGATGCCACCAATCAGTGCCTCGTATTAGGGATCACACCTTCTACGACGTTGTCTATAAACAGGACCCTGCTAAGTGACTACCTTAAAACCTTGCAAATGAATGGTGGGTCCGAACCCTTACCCGTAAATTCTAGGCCAGATCTAACCTCCCCAAGCACCGCCCAGCAGTTGGAACCAGAAGATAAATCCTCTCTGGCCCCCAACGCAGCTTCGAACCCTGACGGGGCTACCATCCCATTAACTCAATCGGCGCCGGCAACGACACCTGGTGCTACCAAGGAACAGCTTGGTAGTAATGCTAGTACCGCCCACGATATCGCGACCACCAGTTCTGACAGCGGACGTTCACCTGCTGTGAATTGGGCCCAGTTAGTCCAGGACACCGCGTTAGCCGTGGGCCAACAGGTGGCCGCTGCTATGACCAGTTGCCGTTCACCTCCGCGCGCAAATCACAGTACCATGAGGGTGTTAGATGATATGGTTAGGGCCTTGCCAGTGACTACTGGTGCCGACCCCCACAAATTGGCGGAGTTTCTTATAGCGGTCTCCAAAATCACCAATCTGAACCTCTTTGCCGACCAAGATGTTTTGTTGGCGATTCTTCCCCGCACTGCGGAACAATTGAGAGCCTTCTGGCTAAATGGAATCGCCGATCACGGCAAGCTCATTCAGGTGGTGCAAGGCGTTAGGGAATTTTTCTTGCCCGCACAAGTTAGGCACACGATCGTGACCACTATGGTCTACAGGGTTCAACGTCCGTCAGAGTCCCTTTCCGAATTCATTGAGGGCATCTCTGCGTCTTCATCCTTGTTAATGCCCGATTTTTCTGAACGTGATGTGCTCGACACAGTCGTCAACGGTCTCAATGCACCAACGCGGGCGGCTCTTGCGGCCTTTCCGGCAGCGTGTAGTCTTACAGACCTCCTGGCCTTGGTCCCCAGGGTTCAGGTGGTCCGCGCTCTGGAGCAGGGCCAAGCCTTCTCGCAACCAAACACCGCGCACCACAGTGCCGGGCACCAGCAGCAAAATTTTCCAAATTTTTCCCACACATATCACAATAATTCTCGACAGGACAACCGACGGCCCTCAGCCCAATATAATAGGAATTTTCACAATTTTTCTAGACAAGCATACGCACCCCGCATTCCACAGTTTCCATACCAACAAAACCAGCTGCAGCCATTCAGATCTTTTCAAGCTCCAAACCAATTTACTCCTCAACGCAACTTCACTCCACAAAGTCAGGGACAGGGAAACGCCAGAGGGGGGCGCCGTTAGGTGCCTTAGCGCCTCCCTTGGTTCAAACGGTAAAGCAGGTGCCTGTCAACCGAACCATAACTAACAAACCCAAGGGTTCACCAAGTATACCGGCTAACGACTTATGCTACGTCACACTCGATTTCAAGGGATTATTTAAAGACACGCTAATTGATACCGGATCCTCGTTTTGTTTGTTGTCCTCCGACACTTACCTGCTCCTAAAGCGCCATACTAGAGCAGTGGTGGATAAACAACCGACATCTTTTTCTGCCATATCTGCCGCGGGTGAACCCATCAGGTTCAAGTTTGTTACTAGGATCCATTTTAAAATTCAACATCTCTCTTGGACTTTTCCCTTTTTTGTAACGGATAACTTGCCAGTTCCCCTATTAATAGGCTCCGATTTTTTGACAAAAACTAAAGCAGTTATTAACATGTTCACACACACTCTCAGTTTCCCTTATGGATCCCCAAAGTCCCCAACAGCTTTTCCACTCATTTGTACCTCAGTTGCTGAACAACCAGATCATCCCGTCATGGGGGAAAATTTGAACCCCCAACAGCAACTTTCAGTCTCACAATTAATTTCTCAGTTTCCAGAAACAATCACTAGTAAGTTAGGCCGAACGAACCTTTTGCAGTATCATATTAAAATCAAAGAACACAAAATTATCCGCAACAAACCTTACCAGTACGCCCCTCCCAAACTTCAACTCATGCGACAGCATATTGATGACCTCCTCAAGAAGGGAGTCATCCGCCCATCTACCTCGCAGTATGCCTCCGCCGCATTTTTAGTCCCCAAGAAGGGCGGGAAAACGCGCATGGTGGTCGACTACCGTAATTTAAATTCCATTCTAGAATTAGACGCCACTCCCATGCCCACCATTGAAAGCGCCTTTCAGCACTTGGGACAAGCACGTTGGTTTACGCTGTTAGACTTAAATTCAGCCTACAATCAGATTCCCCTTGCGGAAGCGTCTAAGCAGTTCACCTCTTTTGTTGTACCATGGGCACAGTATGAGTTTAATTTTCTCCCATTTGGACTTGCGTCTGGTAGCATGGTCCTCACCTCATTGATCGACAAAATTTTTGGCGATATTAAATTTAATTACGTTTACAACTTTTTTGATGACCTGTGCGTCTATAGCGACTCCACCTTTGAAGACCACTTGGAGAAGGTTAGGCTAGTAATCAAACGCCTACGCGACGCAGGCCTCACCATTAACCCAGAGAAAATGACAGTTGCTTCCAACAAAATTCAATTCCTTGGACATGTTTTTTCTAATCACACCATTTCAATTCACCCCGATAGGACACGACCCATTGACGAATTCCCCACACCCAAGAACATTAAACAGCTATCCCGTTTCTTGGGAATGACAGCTTTTTACGCCCGTTTCATCAAGGACTACGCCACCATCACCATGCCACTTAACCATTTAAAGAAAAAAGGCGTTCCTTTTGTTTTTGGACCTGACCAAGTAACAGCTTTCCAAACCTTAAAAGCAGCCTTAGTCTCATCAACCATTCTCCGCATGCCCGATTTTGATAAGCAATTTGTCGTTCACACAGACGCATCCGGTTCTTCAATCGGAGCGGTCCTTCTTCAAGCCCACGGCGATCAGCTTTTCCCAGTTTCTTATGCATCCCGAGCCCTCAGCAAACATGAACTCAACTACTCCACTTTACAATTAGAATGCCTGGCCATTGTTTTTGCACTTCAGAAATACCAGCAGTATTTGGAACACCGAGAGTTCGAGCTCCACTCAGATTGCTCGGCTCTCACATGGCTTCTAACACACCCACGCCAGATGGGGCGAATCGCTCGCTGGGTTTCCTTCATCAATTCTTTCAAATTTAAGATCTACCACATTCGCGGCAAGGACAATGTCATTGCCGACTGCCTTTCCCGTCTTTTTGAAAACACTGATACAACAGAAGTCACGCCCCCCGTTCAGCCACCAGCAGTTTTGACCCTCTTTTCTCTTCCTGAGGTATTCAAGGACATCTCCAGCCATCAACTGGATGATCCTGATCTTAGGAAAATTATTAGATCACCCAACAAACCCCCAAATTACTCAGTAGATACCAATACACTTTTATACCGTCAACCCAACCAAACCAAGCCCAGGGTAGTAGTTCCCAACAAGCTTTTTGATCTCCTTTTTTCATATTATCATGAATCCCCTACTTCGGCTCACCTTGGCATCAGTAAGACCCTCGCCCGTATCGAACGCTTTTTCTGGGCACCAAATCTCAAGGCCTATATTACAGATAGGGTACGGACTTGCGTCAAATGCCAAAGGTGCAAACAGGCCCCTAACACTAAAGTAGGGAAGCTGGCCTCCGAACTCGTAACCCAGCCTTGGGAGAAAATTTTCATCGACCATATTGGCCCTCTGCCGCTTTCTCTCAATAGAAGTAAGTACATTTTAACTGTGGTCGATTCCTTTTCTAAATTTTGCCTTATGCTCCCCGTTAGGAATACTAAAGCCGAGACCACAGCTGCAATTCTCAACAAGCAAGTTTTTTCAATTTTTGGCCCACCTAAGTATCTAGTTTCTGACAACGTCTCCAATTTCAAATCAGTTGTAATCAAAAACCTTTGCATGGGCTTGGGCATCCAACATATTTACACCAGTCCGTATTACCCGAACCCGTCACATGCCGAGAGGGTGAACAAACAAATCAAAATTGCTATCCGAATATTTCACAACCAGCATCAAAAGCGCTGGGACCAGGAACTTCACTGGTTCCAGATCGCTTTTAATTCCGCACGACATGAATCCACCAAGGTTTCCCCAGCCCGTTTGTTCCTTGGTCGGAACATATTTCACCCCCTGGAGCTACACTGGAACTTGGACCGACTAGTCGACGGCCAAACTTCCCCACAATCTTCACAACAAGAGTGGGAAAAGGCCGTTGAAAACCTCCAGAAAGCTAGGCAGAGTCGGCAGCGCAAATACGACCTGAACAAGCTGCCCAACCCTTTCAACACTGGTGATTGGGTCATGTTCAGGGAACATCATCTTAGCAAAGCTGCCGATTCAATCAACAAGAAGCTGCTGCCTGTCTGGTCTAAGCCATGTGTTATCGGTTCCTTTTCTTCACCCGTAACTGCACGACTGTTAAACCCTTCCACGGGCAAACTCATTAGGAGCGCCCATGTCTCACAACTCAAAAGATTTTTTCAACCACAGTTTTAAAGTAATTACCTCTTTACCAGACCAGAACCGCTATACCGAAGTGATTTTAGGTTAAGTTTTCTCTCTCTGTCGCTGTCCCCGCCAACGCCCGGGGGATTGTGAGTCTAAGGGTATCCTTCGCTGATGGGCTGCCCTACACGTTCTCCCCCGTGCGTTGTCGGCAAACTCTCTTTCCCCTCCCTTTTCGTCTACGACACCCACTCTGGGTTTTGTAAAGAATTTTTTTTTGTGATTTGAAAATGACTTTTCTGCGGTTGGTTACCCTTTTTTTATTATTGTTTCTTTTACCTCCGCAGGAAAGGGCCCAGTGGTGGCACCTTCTGTGGCGACCTGATCAGTCGTGTGTTGAGAGACAAAACTCTTCTCTATTTCTTTCCTGTCGTAACCCTTGTTTCATTTTCAGCCTTCTTAGCTTAATTAGTCGCTAAGGTAGTAGTAGTTAGGTTTAGGGAAAACTCAGATTATTTTAAAGAAATGCTAGTTATATTTAAATTCTTCAGATTATGTTAACAAGGTGATACAATTTATTAAGTTTCAGAATTTTCCAATATTTACATATATTAAGTAGGCACCGAACTGGACCACCTACCAATAACGGTTGAACCCAACAAGTTGTCAGGAAAGGAAAGTGCACTCTCTTTAGACCCAAGCACCCTTTCCTGAAATATCACCGCTCAACACAGCTACCAAATGCGCCATTCTCCCTGCGCAAGCAATCGCCTGCCCAAAAAGTCTCGCATGCAAATTCTCAAAAAAAAAAAAAAAAAAAAAAATGTTTCATTTCAAGATTAAATTAATTACATCCTTCCAACCTCCTTACTTCACAGTTTTCTTACGGCTTCCGCGAGCCCCACCAGTCTAACCTTGGTTACCCGGCGCCACTCATGGGTCAATCCCTCGGTTTCCCTTTAGGAACCGACCAACCCGTCAGTGATCGGACCGCCGCCTTGCAAGCCACCGTCAAACAACTCCAACACGACAGTTCCCTTTTAAAACTCCAATGATCTTAAATCTTTCTTTTCAACTATATATTTCTCCCCAAGTATTTTTTTTACATAGTTAGACACCTGCACAATCAAAAAAAAAAAAAAAAAAAAAAAAAAAAATTATAATTTAAACCCAACCAATCAAATCTAAGCCAAACTTTTTAAAGCAAGATACTATAACCCGAATAAACTCAGTGACTCCGGACAACTCCCAGTGAATTAAAGTGAATAGTGATTCCCCAATGACATCTACAAATAGACCTTAGACACCCAGTTGACGATACCGGGAGAGCGGCAACAAAACACCCTGATGCCCAGCAGAACCGCAACACTATCCTCACCAACAGCGCTCCACCTTCAACCACAGCGCGGTGATCCGGACGTTTTGCGAGCCACCAACGCTGCTGCCCACACCGGACCAGAGCCCACCTGCTCCATCAGCTCAACCTCATCAAGTCCTCCTCTCGGTCATCACAGCAACCTCAACATTTTGATTCAGTTCACCTCACATCTCCACCTCAAGTTCTCCGATGAAGTGTTCATAGTAAAAAAAAGACTCTAATCCATTCAACAACTAAATAGCAAAAAAAAAAAAATACAAAATTTTTGTGCGTGCAGATGTCCGTCCCTTTTACACCAATTAACTCAATCTTTTTCACTCAGTTTTCAATTTTGTTCTCAATTAAAGTCAGGTACGTTAGGCCAAATTCAACTGTCGTTCCCCTACAACCCATCCTCCTTTTGCAGGGGGGGGTGGATCCCGATCCCTGCCGTGGTTGGTCAAAATAAACAATAGCAATCTTCCCCAAAAAAAGAAACGCGGCGACCGAGGTTCCAAGACGAAGTCGGACTGGTGCTGGCTTTTGAGCTTTCCTCGTCTGCTCGCGGCTTCCCCTGAATCAAAACCGGGAACATGATATCTCGGGACCACGAGCATGACAGAGGGAGCAAAACCGAGCGAATTTCTCAAACTCCTACATCTAACCCACACCTTCACCCACCTTCCAACAAACTTTTTTCGTTTTCACTTTGGCCTTAGGGGGGGTGGTTGTGACGCTAAGCGTCACGCTATTTTATATAGTGTAGGCGTCCTTCATAACCGCTCCAAACGCCATCAGCGGTGTCGAGCCGGCTGATCTTTTGAACCTTTAACGGCGATTCTCGGTGGCGTCCCTCGCCCCTTTCGTCGATGCAGCCTTGAAGCGTTGGCACCATCCCCGCCCCTTGTCAGGATTAATACACCGTCAAAAGCTTAAGTACCTTAATTTATAAGTCCTTAGTATCAGGAATGGCAGGCTAGACTACAATTAGAAGGGGCAATCCCTTAGGGAACCCCCAAACAACAGGAATATGTAGGACTTGCAAATCGGTCGGGACCTCGTGTCTCGACCGCATTTGGTTTAACAAGTTAGATTCAGGTTTTTTTTCCTCTACTCAGAAGACAATTAATTAATTAACTATCATTGCTTAGATTCAGGAACTTAGTTATTCATATATTATCCAATACAGTTATCAGTTTATCAGGTTTAGACACTTGTAACAATTTCACTATTAGGTCTGGAAGGATATTTATTAGTTATTAATAGTTTAACCCATCATCAGAGCTGGCTGGTATAGCATTCTGGTCTGGTAAAGATCCATAGGTCTCAGGACACCCAGTCACGTTTTCCAACCCCCAATTAGTTTTCAGTACTTATTAGCACCACATGGCTTGGCCAGACCTTGGCCTGCCTAATTAGTTGGCTAGTCCTAAATTAGCCAAACCAGTAGCAGAGTCAGCACGCCCAGATTCCAGTTTGTAGTTACCATACAGTTGTGTTACCCAATTATTACCCCAGATTAGTACGCCCCTCTTTCCCCCGTATAGTTATACCAATTCCAATTAGCAGCCCATTTAACCACCCCCAGTAGCATAACATTCCTAACCCCCGCTACCTATGGTAGCACCAACAAGTAAAAATATTTTACTCTCCCCCTGCTACATAACTGAACTCAGGCAATCAGTAGTAGGTCCTAAGGAAATTCTGAAAAGAATAAAGTGCCTTATTAGTCAAATATTCTTTGAGTAAGCTTTTAAATTGATTGTAATTTTGTTCTTTTTTGATTGAACCTGGAAGTTGTGTAAACAATTTTTTCCCCATGTACCTTGTTTTGTTTTTATAGAAATTTAGATTGTGTTTATCTAAAATAATTTGATTACGTGTATTATAAGGATGATTAGCTTCAAGCGAAAAAACACTGTCATGCTCTTTAACATATTTAATTGTTTCAAGGACATAAAGACTGTAAACTGTTAAGATTTTAAGATCTATAAAAAAGGTTTTTACACTTTCTGTGTTTTTTAAACCTAGCATGATTCGTAAGTAACTAAATGACATTTATAATTTGACACTATTCTTGTATATTTTTGAAATGTACATAATTGAATAAAGATGTTTTGAATTGAATGTCATCAAGCGCACCACCATCAGCTGATGCAGGTAAACCAACATAGCTACCCGCCGACCCGCCGCCGCTTGTGTAGAGAGTCTAGTTCTAATTTAGATAAGAGCTCAGAATAGGGAATGACTGTTGAGTAATGACCAGACTCTTTGAAATATAACAATTTTTTAAAAACCTTTTTCGAACATTCTCGATTAGATCAGAAGAGTAAGCATAGTACGGGTTCCAAACAACTGAACCAAATTCCAATCTGGATCTCACCAAAGTACAATACAGAAGCTTGATGACATCAACATTTTTCAGAAAATTACTTGACCTACGAATGAAGCCCATAATTAAAAATGCAGATTTACATATAAATAACACATGATCAACAAAAGACAATTTTTCATAAAATATTATACCTCTTAAATGACGTGATTTGATACCAAAGTTGCGCCACCTATCCTGTAGCTGAACAAAATTAAATTGCCCGCAGGCTTCCTGGAAAAAATTCAACACAGAACATTTATTAATATGAAATTTAAAATTGAGTTCACTCAATTAAAACAGATTATCCAGATCATCTTGAAGATTTGAGCAATCAGAAACATTCTTTATGTTTGTAAAACACATAACGGCTATATGTGTCCATAGGCACGATATCTTTTGTAAAACAAGTTCGATCTTGATGAAATTTGGTATAAATGTGTATAGCAGCATTTATTTTCATGAGTTTGAAAACCAGACTGGTCGCACTATTTTAAGGGGGTTTTGTACCCCAAAAATGGATTTTTTATCTTTTTACATATTACTATGTTTAAACCCGAATTTTGGGGTTTGCACCATTGATTTCAGTTTTAAAAAACAAACAATTTAAGTATCTTGAATTATTGCTCTATGAAAATTGGTTACTGAGATATTGAAAGTGCTAAACACAGTATGTTGTCTAATGTTAATGAAGATTAAATCAAATGTAATCTAAAAAAATAATCTAATAAAATATAATCTTTTATTTGTTCTTATGGAGAATAAATACAATTTTGTTATCTCGCTTATTAATAAACACATAATAATGAAACTTGGTAGGTGGCTTCATATGGTTGGGATTTACTGATATTTGCATACAAAACCCATTTATTATGGTCCCCATGGCAGCAAACCTGCATACTCATCAGCTACAATGTTATTTTATGGAGAATAAGAAACATGATATATCTAGCTTGTTTTTGAACATATATTGGTAAAACTTGGTAGGTTGCTTCATCTGGTGGTGATCCATTGGTATTTAAATAAAAACCCTTATTTTTGTAGTCCTTGATACACAAGCAAACCTGTGTACTCAGTCCTAATGTTTTTTCTTATGGAGAATAAATAAAATGTCATCTCATTTATTTACCCAAATGCTTCGATGAAAGTTATTAAGTGACTTCCAAGACGTCGTGAGGTACCATTTGAAATTTGCTGAATATGCAGGTTTGCTGCAACGGGGGTATTGTGGCATATTTATGCATATCTATATCACTTTTATTGATGGCACTGTTTGGTGGTGTTATTGTCCTTTCAAACACCTCCTGTCTATTGTTAGATGGTTTTTTGCTCCCTTCTTATCACCTGCCCCCCCCCCCCCCCCCCCCCGTTGAAACAACAAATTTTCATCAACACAATAATTTTTGTGTTCGAATTGATTGCTTTTAGAGATTCTGTAACGTGTTTTTATTATTTATTTTTATTTTGAAATTCGGTTGAAAACTATGATTTTTGTTCTCATTTAAAGTTAATTTTGAGAGTCTTGATGTTATTTTAGTATCGGTTTTATAGTTACTAAACAATTTATTATTTGTAGAGCTACTTAGAAAAGAGACGTTATTTAAGCTCAGAATATTTATTTATTTATTGTAAATAACCATTTGTATGCTGCTATGTTTGTATTTTTTTGTTCTTATGCTAAATTGTAATTGGATATATATCTGCATTTTAGAATTTCAAATAAATAAATAAACACAACCTAAAAACTATGTTTCACATTTTACGCACGCTCATGGACTTTCAAATCCGGAGTGCCTAATGACGCCAGACAGAATTAGATGTAGGGTGAGGGAGGGTGGGACTTTCAATATAAAAGATTACTAAAATACATTGACTGGGGTTTTGTAATTTTAACCGATGTAAACTTAGATTTTTAGAGTTATGGCGATTTTACAGTTTTGATTTATGGAGGTTGTCTAGTTTAAACTTAGGTTTATAGAGTGCTGATAGGCTGAGCATACCACAAAACTTGGAATTATCGAGATGCTCCCCGCCAACTCTTTGATTTGTAGAATAGCAAACTATTAAGTAGACGAGTTTAAGGAGATGACAAAACTTTGAGTTATCGAGGAAGTGATTTATTGGGGTTCAAATTAGCTAGGTTCCACTGTATAAGATAAAATACCTGGGGGTCGAGCTTTGCTCAGGGAAGGCCAGTTTATTTGTTTAGATGACTTAGAGTAATATTTCACCTCTTTCCCCAACTGATTATCAGATTTGCATAGCTCATTTGCCTCCTTTATGCATTTTTAAGGTCACTCCAGTGGTTATTTGTAGCTCAATGTCCTTTTGCTTTATTTCGGATATGACCACTCGATATATGCAATCTTCATTCAACATTGGAAACCACATGTTATGAATTATAAACAACACAAGTATTACTTTGACAGTTCCCTGGTTGATTATGAAGAGCTGTTACAATTATTTTGTTTTGATTTTAAACTTCATAAGCCCAATGTTAATTTTTTAAACTTTTAATTTTCGTTTTTTACAATATTTTATTTTTCCTGGGGTTGGGACCTGTCTAGAAATTATTTTTATACCAGAACTAGAAGTTAGTTATTTCCAACATTAGAAGGGAATCGTTGGAGCTGTTTTAGAGATCAGAGTTGCAAGCAAGCAAGCACGCACCATGGCACCATGGCACCACGCAAGCAAGCAAACCTTACTCATATTAGAGTATAGGATTGTATAACCGAATGACTTTCCAAATGAGTGTTCTGACGCAGGTCACCAGAAGAAGCTGTATACAATGTGGCAAATGCGAGGAGGAACCCCCAACATCCCCATAGCGGAGGATGTGTTGGCAGTGTTCATGCTGTACTCCAGAGTGATCCACTATTGTGTCACCCCTCTGCTGTTCCTGCCAAGGTGATTATATGAGTGTTCTGACGCAGGTCACCAGAAGAAGCTGTATACAATGTGGCAAATGCGAGGAGGAACCCCCAACATCCCCATAGCGGAGGATGTGTTGGCAGTGTTCATGCTGTACTCCAGAGTGATCTACTATTGTGTCATCCCTCTGCTGTTCCTGCCACGGTGATTATATGAGTGTTCTGATGCAGGTCACCAGAAGAAGCTGTATACAATGTGGCAAATGCGAGGAGGAACGCCCAACATCCCCATAGCGGAGGATGTGTTGGCAGTGTTCATGCTGTACTCCAGGGTGATCCACTATTGTGTCACCCCTCTGCTGTTCCTGCCAAGGTGATTATGGCATTTAGCCCTTGGGGCTCATGTAAGGTCTCTCAAACAGATTACAGACAAATTACTCGCCCGCGAAGGATGACAAATATTTAAATATTTAGTGGAAAATCATTTTGTTTCATCCTTTCAGGTCGAGTGTTGTGTCACCCTGTAAATGTGTTGACTACATTTTTCATAGTGGGCATTTGACAGATCACGTTAAAACATGTAAACATAATTTAACTATTGGAAAGATGTTTCTGTGTTACTTACCATTTTCAACCATTATTCTATTATTTCGTTTATTTTAGTGATAAATATTCGTAAAAATAATAAAATAAATAAGAAACGAGTTCGCACGCAGCACGCTGACGTGAGGGAAGTGAATTTCCACATAAAAAACTATAAAAACTCAAAATCAGTTAAAAACATAAAATTATTCCAATTTTTATTCAAATCTGAAAATATTGATTTTTTTGGCTATTCTGATACTCCTGGTTCTATTTACCTGCAATGCTGGGAATACAATTTTGCGCATTATAAGGTTAGGAGAAGGTCCAGTCAGGCTTTAAACTAGGCGTGAGGTTGTTGGGGGATGATAAAAGTACACCAAAAAATGATTAACAGGCTTTTCTAATGTAGAAACCCCCATAAGACAACGTACTGTGTTTAGTCTAAACACATTTTCTTTAATAACTCGGTAAATATTTATGCTAGAATGACGAGAGAGAGCTGAAAACTTTCGCCTCACTAATTCCCATCTTTTTACATGCAATAATTTAGGGGTCTGCGGTACCAACAATTTCAGATCGGTACGGTTCGGTACGGTAAAAGATTTTGTACCTCGGTTCTCGGTACAAATTCGGTACGGTACAATGTACCGTCATATATACTAATTTAGTTATTAATTTGAATGTATCATAAACAAATTATTGAGTAATAATTAAGGTCATATACAATTATTATTATTAATTTGATTAAACAAACAATTAACTATACTAAAGATAAAAATATTTTTAAAACCTGCATCTTCGGAGTATTACATTTTAACATTGTTATTATTAGGTATTAATGCAAGTTCTTGAAATAATCATGAGAAATAAATTCAAAAATTACTTGAAAATCAATCAATTGCATAAGTTGCTAACTGATTAATTATATTGATTTCAATATAAATAAAAACTATTGGTTTAATTCATACAAACAACAAAAATCAAAGTTTTGTAAATACTATTCTTGTTGCATTGGGAGATTATTACATCATTAATACAAAGTAAAATCAGATAACTTAAATAAAACTATGTATGATGTGAAACTAAAAGAAATTATAAATTAGAAAATTAGACCAATAAATACTGAAGATTAAAATCAAAATAATCCTAAAATTACTTAATTACATTACTAAATTCAAAATTGAAGTCCATAACAAATATTACAGTACATTTATTTAAACATAAGTACCATGGAAAACTGAAAAATAAATTAATAAAGTAATAAAAGTAAGACAGTTTTATATAATGTTAATTTGCCTATATCATATTTGAAATAATTAACTATTAAACTTATCAAAAAATAAATTTAGGTTATTGTTAATAATAAATTTTAGTTGAATTTTCCAAAACCACACAAGATAATCTAACATATAACAGATATATGTATGTACAAATTTCACAGCATAGTAAAAAATAACAAATTTATGCTACCATTTGAAATTTAAGTTAGTGGCTATTTTTGAATTAGTTTTCAACCATTTTTTAAACCTTTTTTAATATAATTTAAAAATTTAACTAGTATACTTCAATAACAATAATAATAATACATAAATAAAAGCAGTTTAATTTGAAATCATAATGTAGAACGATAGTGGTTTAAAGGATAGTATTCCTTTTCTCACTCTAGGAATGATGTTGACAAACAACTGATTTACAGCCACTCACCCTAGGAATATTGTTGACAAACAACTGACTTGCAGCTAATTTACCTCCCTCCCCCCTTACCCCTCACGCTTTCCTAGTCTAAACCTTTCTTGTCTTCAAGGACATTTTTTGCGACCCTACCCAGCTACTCCCCACTCCCCTTGCACACCTTTCTTATCTCCATTCTCGTTCAGCTATAAATAACACCTGTCAACGTCTCTTTTCCTATGAGTTTTGGGGCTAGTTTTCCTTAAAGGAAATGACTAGTTATAAATAGGAGTCGGTCTTATTTAAACCACTTATTTTGTTAAACATTGTTTAGCTTATCTCTGTTTATTGTTTGAAGCAGTAAACTGTACCGTACCGAATCTGTACCGGGGTTATGTTCTGTACCGAACCGATGACGGTAATTAGTTGTGTACCGTACCGGTACCGGTTTTTCGGTGCACCGCAGACCCCTACAATAATTTTACATCCGGGGCTTTTCTGACCCTTTTTGGGCCCAAAAACTCGAAATTTGAAAGATCAATCCCCAAAAAAAGGGTTTAGAGTTTTCCGATTGTTTTGCCCAACGAACTTGTCCAACTGATTACAGAAAGGAACGTCCCTACCAAATTTGAAGTTAATCGAACAAAAAATGTGACCGCTAGAGTGCCTGCACATATATATATATATGTCTATATCTATGTCTTTTATATATATATAAAATTTTGAACGACCCCCCAAAACTTGTTCAGGGGGTCACGTTAGGAACTTCTATGGTGGTCCCGGGCTTAAGTTTCACCATGCGGGTCATGCTAATAGTTCACTTTCCATAGGAAATTCACTAATAACTGGACGATTAAGTCAAAGAGATGTACAGACAAACAGTCAGGCTCAAGAATAAAACTATTACTGTGGCGCATGCTCGCCTACCCTTACCGACAAGGATGAGGGAAAGAAACGTGGAATGGCCAGAGGGAAAGGTTAGAGGGAAAGAAGTTTCAAATTGAAATGTTTATACACAGTACATTCTTTGTTATCGACTGACTAAAACATTATCATTTGTAATTTATAATGAACTTTTATTATTTTAATTAATTAACGATAATTTAAAATGCAATTATTTTGAGTTATTAAATACAAATGGTAGCTACTGGCTAAGAAAGTCAAATGTTTCAGTCGTAACGGACCCAGAGTTGCGTTCACTGGTGAAGCTATTGGGTGTTTTAAGCAGTCAATGTGTTTAACGTATTTGTTAGAATAGAAGCTCACCAAGAGATTACAGTAAAATATTTGATTCTCTGCAATGGTTCGGGTGGTCAGCTCGCAGTTTCGGCTGTGAAAGTTGCAGTGACTAATCAAATATATTTATTTGTCTCTTGCACAAAGGTACGATAAGTAGTGTCAGAACATAAATAATGATTAGTCTAAATAATAATTAATTACTATTTTTTACAAAATTGTCCATGCAAAATTCATCTAGTGAGTAGAGTAAGAGGCACGTAAGTTGGCACACGAGTGTACTATTCATTTCAACCACTTTCTGTATACTAATCACGTTACAAACATTGTTGGACCACATGTGCCGCTCGTTTACATTTTCTCACACCGTCAGAAGGTGTTTGTTTACAAATAAATTTTTGTTGTTGTTTGGTTTGTGAAATGTTGTTAGTTTACGAAGTAAAAACTGAATTACTTATAAAGAAAATAACATATAATTCAAATAAAATCATCATTCCTCAAACAAATTTATGACAAAAACAGTTAACACGGATAGTTAATTTATAAGGATGCCTTTGTTGCAAGACAAATTGCGACAGTTTTAATGCAAGTAATTCCCTTTAAAACTTTCGCAAGTAACTTTGCAGGTGCAACTGCATCAACAGCTGGTGCTTGAAAACACGATCAAGAAACAAAACAAATGGCAAATATCTTTTCAAGACAGAATTTTATGCTTAAGTTCGCAAAAAGGTAATAGTTTGTTTATATCTGTTTGTGCCAACTTACAGAACATCACTGTAAGTACTGAGTACTGAGTACTGTTTGGGCCTCTTGCTCTACAGAGCTTTCTGCATCAGGAACTCCTTTAATAACTTCTTGATTTTACCATTGTCTTTAATGTCATTGTCTAGTTGTATTTAATGACTAAAAAACTAAATTGGATACAGTCCAAGTCTAGACAAACTGTTCTTTTATTTGGGACCCCTTTGTTGCCAGAAGCCATCCCGAGATGAAGAATGATTTTATTTCACTGTAGTACTGGACTCATTAAAGGTTTATTATTATTATTTTGTTCTTTATTACCTTTGCTCGTCTTTCACATAGCATGCAATTGGCAACATCATATCCTTTTTGAGATGAACCGTATTTTATATGCGACTGATCAAAACTGGTTTGAGTCAGTTTGCATAATTTTACTAATTTGTTTGCAGATGGAGGATTCAGAGTGCTTCAACTCGTGATTCTTCACTGAAATCCCACAAAAGTGTTTCCCAGGTAATAAAGCAATGGTTTATTATTTTTCCATAACACTTTTTTATTTTTACATAAATCATAGCGACATTTCTACAGTATATAATTAAGAAAAATAGTGCATGATTTGATAATTATTGTTACATATTAAGTCATACACAAAAATATCTAATTAGTTTAAAAAATATATATATTAGGGATGGGTCGGTTGCATTTTTTATCGGTTCGGTTTTTTACAAAAAAGGTTGTCGGTTTCGGATATTTTTAAGAACTTGCCATAACTGTCTCATCCATACTTAAAATTTAAGTTTCTACCTAGATTCTGAAATTCGCCTATCTTACATCACAGGGTCATTATCAACTCACAAATAACGATTTTACCAAACTTTAACTGATTACATACCTATACCTATACCAATACCTATTTCAGACTTTGTTTCACTGGTTTACATAAATACTGCTGCAAAAACACTGTGCAGGGGAGTTGGTTAAAAAGTCATAAGAAATCAAAGACGGATAAAATGAATTTAAATTAAATACGAGTTCGCACGCAGCACGCTGACGTGAGGGAAGTGAATTTCCACATAAAAACTTTTAAAACTCAAAATCTGTGTTTTTATTCCAATTAAAACATACAAATAACATACAATTATTCCAATTTTTATTAAAATCTGAAAACATTGATTTTTTGGCTGTTCTGATGCTCCTGGTTTCATTTACCTGCAATGCTGGGAATACAATTTTGTGCATTATAAGGTTAGGAGAAGGTCCAGTCAGGCTTTAAAGTAGGTGTGAGGTTGCTGGAGTTGTTAAAAGTACACCAACAAATGAATAACAGGCTTTTCTAATGTAAAACCCCCATGAGACAACGTACTGTGTTTGGTCAATACACATTTTCGTCTATAACTTGGTAAATCGTTATGCTAGAATGACGGGAGAGGGCTTAAAAGTTTCGCCTCACTAATTCCTATCTTTGTACATGGATTAATTTTACATCCGGGGCTTTTATGACCCTTTTTGGGCCCAAAAACTCAAAATTTTACAGATTAATCCCCAAAAAAGGGGTTTAGAGTTTTCCGATTGTTTTGCCCAACAAACTTGTCCAACTGATTACAGAAAGGAATGTCCCTACCAAATTTGAAGTAAATCGGACAAAAAATGTGACCACTAGAGTGCAAACACACACATATATATATATATATATATATATATATATATATATATATATATATATATATATATATATAAAATTTTGAACGACCCCCCAAAACGTGTCCAGGGGGTCTCGTTAGGAACTTCTATGGTGGTCCTGGGCTTAAGTTTCACCGTGCAGGTCATGCTAATAGTTCACTTTCCATAGGAAATTCACTAATAATGGGTCATTACAAAACTAATTAATCACCTAAGCTTAAAACCAATTTCATCCAAATAATAACAAAGTTAGCCTAGGGTAATACCGTAGTCAAAGTAACCATTAACTTATTGTTAAGATGTTAAGGTTTAAGTTTAGCCTACTGTAGGCCTAACCTTAAAAACAAAATAAATACCTGGTTTTGCTGATATTTTATTTTTGCAGACTTTTGAAACCCTAGAATATTTTCCTAAAGGAAGGATATATAATCGTAAATACTGTAGGATTTATATTTACGGTAACAGTAGGACTAGAACTACCTCCGGGGTTGGGGTTAGTAACAATGTCAATTGGGCTAAAATGGTAGATCGCCAACTAAGTCTTCTTCTGGCATTCTCAACGATATTAACAAACGTTCTTGGTAAAAATGTCCGACTTTATTAAATACACAGTAAAATTGACAGTAATCCCGTAGATCCAGTAGAACCTCTTAGACGTCGCGTCGTCGTCTGCTAGTTAGTGATGCGATATGCACAATCTGATATAAACGAATACACTGGCGAAGGTTAGATGTGAGTTGTTGCTCGAAGACACTGACGATCCTGGTGTCTGAATACGCTACATATCAAAGATACGTCTAAAGAAGTTTCTGTTTTTAAAATAATCGAAATGTATATTTTCAATTTATAGTAAATTGCCAAAGTGCCGCCCCTTAAATTTTGCTGCTCTAGGCTGCAGCCTTTTCAGCCTATTTAGAAATCTGGCCCTGGTGCTTCTTGCCGTTCTTGTATTAGTTGTACTTTGTATTCTCACCAGAAGAGCTAACGAGGCGCTCTAGTTCCGGGCGGTAAATTCATGATTGTAACTTATAGTTGTGATGTGCGTGTTCGATACGTAACGTGTTGAAATATCGCGATAGAGATGATACGATACATATGATGCGTCACTGTCACTAGCAGACTAAGTCCGAACTGCAGTCGTTTAGTATTTAATTTCTTAAATCTGGCGTTCTTTTTAATTTGTGTTAGGTTAACTCATCACATATGTTCTTTTTTTATGTTTAAACCGTTTGTTAACTTATAAATCAATAATTTTTAATAGGGTATTTCAAAGGCGAAACGTTTTTAACATCTCAGGTATTGCGATTCAGTGCCTCGATATGATACGGTATACAACTACCACTACTATGGTACATACTATGGTATGTGTATCTCTTTTATACCATTTTTGACGTATCGTGTCATTATACTTTCACTGATATATCTCATTGACTGGGTTAGGAGTTTAAGCGATATATGTACAAAACTATAATGCTTATTTCCAATATGACAGTGAAATGCACTTACTGACAGTGAAAAACTGAAACCGACATTTGACCATCGATTCTCGGTTTTGTTTTTTTTTGTAAAAACCGGTAAAACCGACAACCGACTTCAAAAATCGACACATCCCTAATATATATAAATATATATACGAACTTGGAATATAGGTTACAGATTTATTTTGTCCAACTTTTTCCATTGACCTGGTTTTTATGTATGCACTGATAGCACTGGAATTTTTGTTAGCAAAGGCGTTGAACAATTCATTCTTCTTACTTCAGTGGTTATTTTGTTTTTGTGAGAAATGCATTGACAATTTCCTTCAACTAATTCGCTGCGAGTCACGCGCTGTTACAGAGTAAATCTACCTGGTTTTAATTCTGCCTCTGATCCATCAGCTTTCAATTAAAGGATCTAATCTTGCTTGCACCATTAAATGGTCAAGACTCGCTTTATACAGGATTGAGATTAGTCTAGAGTTTAGCCGCAGATTGCCGTTTTCTCGCATTTAGCGCTACACATCAGCATGGAGCTTATCTGTCTTGCTATCTGTCAGTGACATGATGTAATTGAATAAAGTGAGATTGAGTTAAGAGTGACACTGTGTTTCAGCAATTTTGTTTCTTTTATATACATGATTTTTTTGTTCTGTATTCAACAATGGATATTCCTAAGCGACATTTAAACTATGAACAGGTTTTGTATCATATACCGGCACAGACTGGAAATCACACTCGCTGGAAATGGGCAAAATCAGCTATTTTGCAACAAGGACATTATTTCCTATCTTCATACAAAAAAGTAATTTTACAAAACATCCAGAGGACCCTAAAGCCTTAATTTTAGTGGTGAATGAGGTCAATTTACAATTTTTTGTTGTTACAGAGTTCGCTTCAAGACTTATCTCCGTTATCAGAAGAGAAATGGCATCAAAACCTTTGTGCCAACTTTGTCAGTGAGTACAAGCAGTATCTGCAAAGTCTCGGGTTCATCCCCGTTCAGCTTGTGCCTTCCTCGCCAAGAAAAGGGTTAGTACTATTGCTGATTAAGTTGCCAGTTGGGCTGTAGCCAATAGTGTGTGTTGCCATTTTGCCATAGAAAACTATCACTAGAATATTATTCCAAACAACTGGTGTGGAGTTTTGGCAATGCAGCACGTCTGCTGTTGGCTGATCTCGGATGATAGATAGCCCGGCAAACCACGCCCTCAACTAACAATTTTATCGTTGGCTATTATAAGTTTTAAATTTAAACAGCTTTGGTTGGTATATTACTGTATTGACTATGATGTGTTAACCAATTCCTATACACAGCATATACTACCGACATACTTAAGACATAGCTGCCTTACAGAACATTTGGGACTGTTCCATAATTAATATAAAAAGGTTCCATAAAATAATTTCTTCGTAGAGAAGAATGTCATAAGGTAAGGGGCACTCTTTCTCCCAATGCAATAGTGATATCTCATAACTCATTTTGCCATTAACCACCCCCCCATGCCAATTATTCCTCTTTGAAAACCTAACTGATACTGGAAATTTTCTTTAACAGTATGAAAGGTTTTTGCTTAAAGACAGCAAAAACTGTAAATAATAAAAAAGACAGTTGTCAAAAATTTGTCATTCACAATAGTAACAGAAAAGACCGCAGATTAGTGTCAGCAAATAGTCTCTTCTTGTATGGCTTTTGTAATGCAAAATAATACTGTACAGACATTTGTTAGGTGAATAAATCTATATTGTTGGGATATGTTGTGTAAAAACGTCATTGAGTAAAAATATACTACTGAATTGCTATAACACTGTATTACACATTCTGTTCTTCATTTACAGGTTTCGCTCAGCAAAAGCTGTAGTGAAAGACACAAACACAGTTTGCTACCTACAGAAGTCTTTGCTGGGAGGAATACTGCTGTTCGAGCTTTGTCTGTGCGAACCGTTCTTCTACTCCAAGTTGCATGCGCTAGAGTGCTCTAGGCTTGAGGGAAAAGCTTCTAGTGGACTGATCTCCCAGGTAAAAATAATACCGCTTTCATTTTTTTCAAATTTATGTGTAGTGGATTAGTGGTTATGTTTCCTATATCACACTCAGTACAAGGACTTATTTGATAGTAATTTAAAACTACTTTATGGTTTGACTGCTCTAAGCAAGCTGTAAAAGGTGGTTCTTTATGACCTAGGACCTTGCTTGATTAATCAATATGAACAAATAAATGTGCCTGCAGTTTTAGGTTAAAGGTTATTTTTTTACAGTTCCAAATTTTTTTACAGCCAGTATTTCTTCTTTGTGGTACTGTTTTTGAACTTGTTGAACTATTTTGTTATTTTGCAAGTGCCACACCGGCTTTTTTCATGGCTTGTATCTATTTTGGTTATTTCCATAATTACATTTTATTGGTAAATTAGTTTTTACCAATACATTTTTTAAGTTAGGTGGTCTCTTAAATATTACTCTAGATAAAAACTTTGTGTTTCCTGTAGTGATGGTCAAAACCAGAAATTTCGAATCTCGAAACCGAAACCGAAACTTACAAAATCGAATTTCGAATCTCGAAACTCAAATCGCGAAACCCTATTTACTTGCCTGGGTATGGTTATGAAAAATAAATCTAGTTACTCCAAATAAACCAGTTAACTTACTGCCATGCTCGAAGTATCCTAGAAAAATATTAGTTTCAGAACTACTAGTGAACTAATTATTTGTAGCTTAGTTATAAACTTTGGTTAGAGTTGTTCTTTCACAAATAAAAAATCAATAATCCACAAAAGGTGAAGGTAGATGACCTATGACAGTAGGCTTTTGACCTTCACATTATTAATCAACACTCGGGCGTGATTTCTGTTAAAAAAAAAACAACAATGACACAAAAAATCTCGGCAGTTTTGAGTTTTGATTCTCAAAACTCGCCGATCTAATCTCGAAACCGAAACTTTTCCAAAGTTTTGGTGGTTTTGAGATTTGAGTTTTGGTTTTGACACATCACTAGTTTCCTGAGATGTTTAAAGGATGTTCAAGGACATTTTTATTATGTGGTTTACCTTATGAAGGGCTGGGTAATATTGTTTGATGAACTTTGGTTCATTAATCGCAAAACTGTTAGTCTGTTGGTTTTTTTGGCTGATCAATTTGCCTTCTTTGACTTTTTTCGGGATAGCTTGACTTCTTTAGAAAGTCTGTCAACTTATTTATATAGTTTAAGAAGTCTGATCTATCACTGTACAAAAGTTCATATGAAGGTATGTCCTAAATCGCTTATTTTTCCGTCCATCTGTCTGTATGTGTTTTTACTAAATACGTTATATCTTAGGAACATCTGAAGATGTCAGCTTCAAACTTGGTACATGTATTACATCAAATAGAACCCATTTTGTTTTGGAATATTAAGTTTCTACTTTGTACCTTTTTAAAATGGCTACCATTTTTGTTTTTTAAAGCTAAATATCTTAAAAACTGTAATATTTGGAAAAAACTGTAAGAATCCAAAAAGTTTAGTCCCTTTGTCCGTAAAAACTAACAAAATAAAATAAAATAGTTATGGTTCACACCAAGATAAATAATCATGTACTTTAAATGTTATTGTTTCAATAACAAACTAGTGAAATAAAATGTTCTACAGTTCACTCTGAGCTTCTTAGACGAGTGTGACAAAGTGAAAGTGTTGATGCACCTTCACTCGTTCACTTACGACTACCATCTACGGACGCTAACGAGGTTCGTGTGTGGGGGGGACACGTCGTTGCGGCCCGGCTACCATGTCACAGGCTTCCTCGACGACTTCCTCAAGTACTACAGCAAGGCACCCAACTACGCCTACAGCCTAGTCCACTCAGGTACATGTCAATAAAGTGAGACACCGTGTTTGGCTAACCTAAGTGAACTGTGATTCCATATTTGGAAATATTTTTAAGTTAACATCTGATGTAAGGACGGGAGGATTCTATTATAGATTTGTCTCTCAAGCAACTTATAACAGACACTCAGAAGGGCTATAGGGCTGTTGTGGTTCTTTTCCAGGCTTCAGGGCAGCTACTATTTTTGATTTCTTGAACATGCCTGGCATTTTACTTGTATCTAAGATGGAGTTGAACACTGCAGTAAGCCACTGTTTAACTTCTGTTCCAAAATGTTTTACAAACTAGAAATATTTCATCCAAGCCTGCTGCCTTTCCGATTGGCAATGCAGGGATCGCCACTTGAAGCTCATCATAAGTAAATGGTCTGGAGACCTCCAGAGGTGCATACACTGACTTTCCTTTATCTCACTGAGCTTGTATGTTATTCGTCTATCACATGGATGGAGGTCAGGTTTAGATAGGCATGCTAGTCGTTTTGCTATTTTACAAGGGTTAGGCTGTGAGGCCGCGTGTTGGGCATTAGGCTTAGCAGTGGAGAGCTTTCTTGCGAGTGATCAAGCTTCCCTACTGCTATGAGTGAAATCAAGTTTCTCAAGTGTATTCACCCATTTCTCTCTCCTTGCATTTTCTAGAGAGCTTAGCAGTAGATCCGCTGTGTCTCTGTTTTTTGTGTCAGTAAATTCACTGTAAAGGTCTTCACACTCATGACTCCATCCAGGTATGTACTCTTTCATAAAGCCCCCCTCGCTTTGGCAGTAGATATGATTAGTTTTGTAAACCGGCCGTAGTTTTTAACTATAGGAGGGATAAACCTAATGCCCCTTTCAAGCCTTGTAGGAATGGCCTCCCAATCATTGAAGTTCCATCTAAGCCTAGGGCACCATCACTGTACATGCCAATCTACATTTGTGTACCGTATGGTTTGTGTACTGTATGGTAATCTTACAAGTGGAATTTGAATCCCTACTGATATGCTGAGAGTGGGGAAAAGCATCAAGAACCCTCCCGTAAGTTTACACAGGTCTTGTGGATCAGTCATTTGAGCAAAAATACAAGTCCGGCGAGTATCCACGACGCCAGCAGGCTGAGGTTAAAATGTGTGGGTCCTCAGCGATGGCGTTATATACAAGAAAAAGATCGTTATTCTCAGCCCAGCTCGACAAACTTATGCTATTGTTATCATCAGACGAGTATCCACATTGGCTATGATGAGTCGTCCACATAGATACCGGGTGTGTTCGAAAGTTGGAATAACTCTATCTAACCACTGGATGTTTGGTGGCTTATACACATTAATGATGGTTGTTTCTGATACTTTCACGGCAACAATAAATATGTCGCCATCACAATTCTTCACTTCCTGCCTAACATATGTTGACACGCCATAAACCCTGTGTCCTGTGCCATCCACAAGCCTGTATCCAGGAATATGGCCCCTCGCACTACCCTCTAAGTCATCGATATAAGTCATCGACTTTGTTTTCGTGCAAGATTTTACTTAGACCCTCGGACTTCGAACCTCTCAAACCCTCAGCGTTAAAATGACATATATTCAAAATGGAACCTAAGTTTCTAAAGTGGCCCTGGAAAAGGCCGTTGTGTTTTGAGCAGCAGCTGACACAGCTGTCAGATCACAGGTATGGTAGCCCAGCCACTAAAATTTGTCGTTCGTTTAGCACCTCAGATCACAGGTATGGTAGCCCAGCCACTAAAATTTGTCGTTCGTTTAGCACATCAGATCACAGGTATGGTAGCCCAGCCACTAAAATTTGTCGTTCGTTTAGAACCTCAGATCACAGGTATGGTAGTCCAGCCACTAAAATTTGTCGTTCGTTTAGCACCACCCGGGGAGTACGTGCAGCTTAAGGACTTTTTGCTGCGGTCACGAACAACATCACCCGTCATAGTCAGAATCAAATGAAACTTATATAATCCTAGATTTAGCTGCTTATATAAGGCATGACAATAATTTAGTCTTCAGTGTTTATCATCTTGAATTGCATCATTATCAAATTGTTTAATTCATATTGTTTGTTTCAGGAAACCTGGTAATCCCAAAGATGTCCACTCCTGCTCACTTGCTGTTCAACTATCTGCTGAGCCACAAAGAGAACTACCCCATGAAGGTGATCCGCTTGGCAACTCCTGGCCAGGAACTTGACGATAACCCGTTAAGTTCTGTAAGTGAAGGCTTCACGTATACCTTATAAATAAATTATGCATTTAAGTGTTAAATTAAGTTTCATATCTCTTAACCGGATTTAAGAATTCAGAACGTGTTTTTGCGCCGTATAACCGACATTTTAAAAGGTTGTGGTTTATGGGGATTAGATTAAAGTCTGCAACTTCGGATTTTCCTTGCCCTGTAGCGCTTAGAGAAATTAGTAGCCAAATGCCAAGCATGTGATGGGTGGTCGGTGTTATATCCGCACATCATTGTATTTCCCATCTCAAGATTCAAGAGTTGTATTAGTCAGCAGGCATACAAGTGATGCATTAGACATTGTCGAATTACCATCATTTTAATTAGGGGTCTGCGGTGCACCGAAAAACCGGTACCGGTACGGTACACAACTAATTACCGTCATCGGTTCGGTACAGAACATAACCCCGGTACAGATTCGGTACGGTACAGTTTACTGCTTCAAACAATAAACAGAGATAAGCTAAACAATGTTTAACAAAATAAGTGGTTTAAATAAGACCGACTCCTATTTATAACTAGTCATTTCCTTTAAGGAAAACAAGCCCCAAAACTCGTAGGAAAAGATACGTTGACAGGTGTTATTTATAGCTGAACGAGAATGGAGATAAGAAAGGTGTGCAAGGGGAGTGGGGAGTAGCTGGGTAGGGTCGCAAAAAATGTCCTTGAAGACAAGAAAGGTTTAGACTAGGAAAGCTGAGGGGTAAGGGGGGAGGGAGGTAAATTAGCTGTAAGTCAGTTGTTTGTCAACAATATTCCTAGGGTGAGTGGCTGTAAATCAGTTGTTTGTCAACATCATTCCTAGAGTGAGAAAAGGAATACTATCCTTTAAACCACTTTCGTTCTACATTATGATTTCAAATTAAACTGCTTTTATTTATGTATTATTATTATTGTTATTGAAGTATACTAGTTAAATTTTTAAATTATATTAAAAAGGTTTAAAAAATGGTTGAAAACTAATTCAAAAATAGCCACTAACTTAAATTTCAAATGGTAGCATAAATTTGTTATTTTTTACTGTGCTGTGAAATTTGTACATACATATATCTGTTATATGTTAGATTATCTTGTGTGGTTTTGGAAAATTCAACTAAAATTTATTATTAACAATAACCTAAATTTATTTTTTGATAAGGTTAATAGCTAATTATTTCAAATATGATATAGGCAAATTAACATTATATAAAACTGTCTTACTTTTATTACTTTATTTATTTATTTTTCAGTTTTCCATGGTACTTATGTTTAAATAAATGTACTGTAATATTTGTTATGGACTTCAATTTTGAATTTAGTAATATAATTAAGTAATTTTAGAATTATTTTGATTTTAATCTTCAGTATTTATTGGTCTTTTTTCTAATTTCTAATTTCTTTTAGTTTCACATCATACATAGTTTTATTTAAGTTATCTGATTTTACTTTGTATTAATGATGTAATAATCTCCCAATGCAACAAGAATAGTATTTACAAAACTTTGATTTTTTTTGTTTGTATGAATTAAACCAATAGTTTTTATTTATATTGAAATCAATATAATTAATCATTTAGCAACTTTGCAATTGATTGATTTTCAAGTAATTTTTGAATTTATTTCTCATGATTATTTCAAGAACTTGCATTAATACCCAATAATAACAATTTTAAAATGTAATACTCCGAAGATGCAGGTTTTAAAAATATTTTTATCTTTAGTATAGTTATTTATTTGTTTAATCAAATTAATAATAATAATTGTATATGACCTTAATTATTACTCAATAATTTGTTTATGATACATTCAAATTAATAACTAAATTAGTATATATGACGGTACATTGTACCGTACCGAATTTGTACCGAGAACCGAGGTACAAAATCTTTTACCGTACCGAACCGTACCGATCTGAAATTGTTGGTACCGCAGACCCCTAATTTTAATTTCAATTATATTCTCTGTTCCAGTCAAGTGAATATGTGTTGGTACAACAAAGCTCCAGTACCCAAGTGATGTACAGGGACAATCATGACAACAAACAAGTGTACGAGTATGACGTTGTTTTGGTCGTGGCCAATGAAGAGAGCCCAGAGCCCAGCATTCTCAGGCTCTGTTACTACATCTTGCTCACCAGTAGGAGGTGAGGCGAATTTAAAATCACTTCTGATTTATTTATTTATATCAATACCTCTTTGATTGCATTTACAATGTATTCAGGTAAGTTACTTATCTTAAATGTCACCAGGAAGCTAGTTTTTAGGATGACTAGCTAAACAACAAGATGCGACAACGTTTTCAACGATCTTGTATTTTCTTGCTATATGTGTGATAAGTCTAAAATTACAATTATTGTGTTGGATTGGGGATTTTAACAAATCCTGGGGCACTGTGACCAATCCAGAGATCAGCCTTAATTTACCTCTAGTAAATCGTGAGAAGACTGTTACATTGTTAAACATTTGGGGTTGGAAAAAATTAAATTAAACAAACATAAACCTTTCCTCAGATCTTGTATGATTCCAGAAATCTCAGTAGGCCTATTCAATAAGTCGTGTCATCTTATCGTTAGGCAGAACAGGTGACATTGTGAGGTGAATGCCAAAACTGATCATGAAAATAGTTTTCTATTTTGTTAAAGGGAACCTTATGCAAAACTGGAGAATGAGAGGAAACTGGGCAAGTTCTGTACTGTTTCAACAGCGAATCCTCTGATGCTGTACGCTCTCTCGAGAGAGACAACGCCCCCGATCCCGGAGGAGACACCTGAGGAGTTGGCCGAGGCTCATCAGAATCCAGGAAAAAGTCTGTTTGAGCGGCGCTCCTCCTCACACAATGTTGAAATCAAGTCAGTGGTCACTTACAATGTAGCCTTACACATCTTTATTAAAATTCAATTTTGGTCATGAACTTTTGAAATACAAAAAGAATACTTGTTACCCCTGTTTTATGAACATAGTAGCTCAGAGATAGAGCGCTGGCCTTACAGATCAGACATGGTCAAGTGCAGGTTTGATCCCGGTTGACTGCTAACATACTTTTCATGAGCAGTCATCACTGAAAATGCTATTACAGTACTTCAAATATCTGTGTAGATCGTCACAAAGGCTTATTGACCTGTTGGCGACAGACAGTTAGGGTTTAATTGGATGAAGCGAGCGAAGAGAGTTGAATCCTTCATACTCGTGTTAAGTCACTCTCGTTACGCTATCTTATTTTTAACGATTTAATGAATTGCTTTGAAATTTTCAGGGTTGCTCTTAATTGTAAAAAGGGTGGTAATAAACTATAATTTGATTATTATTTTGGTATATTTCTATTTTTTCATTTTCCGGAAATATTCAGATGTGTCTTGGGCTGGGTAGTAGGTGGTAAGCAAACAGTCGCTCAACTGATTTTGCAGTCAAACAGACTACAGCCGAATGTTGACAATAGCAAGCAGCTAACCAAAACAAAACAACTGATATGTCGTCTGTAGTCTGTGCTCTCCTGGCCGGCCCCCGGCAGTGGCCGGTCAGCTCAGTGTTCAGTAGTTCAGTTAATGGCGTTTGCGAATAAATGACTTTTGAATCAAGAATTTGTAATAGAATCATTCCACATTTATTCTTTTTAAAACAATCAAAATTATGTATTCAGTATTATAGTGAAAGTACCTATACGATGTAATGGAAGTTGTAGACCACATGAAAAGAGTAGGCTACACAGTCTGTGTCTACTCGGTTACGACTTTAACCTATGTAAGGTACGGTACGATGTAAACTATGGTTCAATAGATCTACAGCTTTGACAAATTCTGATAGCCTATTATACACCCCTATTATATTCTCTTAAACTTAACTCTATTAAAAGACAAATTTTAAACAATGGTTATTCTGAGAGGTATGTTTATATGTTGTAAGTAGTTATTTATCAGGGTGTATAAATTTTTGTTATTCACCTAATTTACTAGACTGTGCAACGAACTTGGATGTGTAGACCAGTTGAAGTATTAATGTGGGCCTAGGTGAGGTTTGGTAAGTTACTTATAGTCAATTAATCTGCGACACGTTACAAATATGATAATGTTTGTTTAGATTTCAACCAACGAGAATACTTTCACATTTGGCCTAGGTCTTACCGGATGCTGTAGTAGCTTTTTCCTTGGAAATAATTTGACCCATAATTATTGCCTGATTATCAAAAGTGGCATTGACTGAAGTTGTGCATTGGTAGGCCAGAAGTAAGTGGGCGTTAAAGACTTGTTCAAATATATGCCTATCGCCTATAGCCTATTTATATCCACTTCCAATTAACAATACAGAATTCAAAGACAAATTGTTTACACAATGACTATTCTGAGAGGAATGTTTATGTGGTAAGTGCAGTAGGACCTCGCTTAACCGAGTTAATTGGGACCGAGGCCACCTCAGATACGTCAAATCTCGGATATCACGGAATGTAACCTAAAAATCGTAATTGGGGTTATAAATAGCTCAAGATATGTTTAAACCATGAAATAAAACAATGATTTGAGTTTTGTTCAGTTTATTAGTTCAAGAAATATCGTAACATTGCATTTAGTTTTGAGTCCAAAGACACAACGACATGTTTGCACTTAGCACTCATCTCTCTAATTAACACGCACACGCTAAGTTAACAGCGATAAACAGAACTGAGTAAACAAATCACTGTCAACACGAAATGGCGGCTTCGGCAGACTAACAACGACGGTCCCGAATTGCACTGTCTGCTACGCACGAACTTTGCCGTACAACCTTGACAACTGCCGACGTTTACTGTAGTTGAATGCAAACACAATACAGTTCAGCGCGCATATTGGTGTTGCGGTAAGTGAAGGCGCGCGCTGTCAATTGCTCGTTTATTTGAGCGTGTTACTTTCTCTTTGAAATTTATAATACTGTACACATATTAGGACCGCCTCGGTTAACCCGGAATCTCGGATAAGCGAGGCTCGGTTTACCGAGGTTCTACTGTAGTTCTTTTTCGGGCGAATAAATTTTGGTTCTTCACCTAATATAGGCCTACTAGATTCAACAATAAACTGGAACATGGTAGGCTGGTTGAAGTATTAATGTGGGCCTAGGTGAGGTTAGGTAAGTTACTTTTAATTAATTAATCAGGCACCTATGCTGCCTATTATGGTGGTATTACAAATCCTCGCTTCATCCTATTACGGGACATAGGAGCGTATACCATATACAGGGTGTCTTGCAACCATATGAACAAACTTTATCACGTTATTCAGCATGTCAAAAAAAAAATGTAATATAACATGTGTCCTACCTCATTCCGTTTTCGGTCTATCTGTCTGTATGTGTTTAATCCGCTGTTTTGTTGTTTCTTGTTTTCTAATGGACGTTTCTATAAACATGGTAACCAATATTAACAAAAATGTAATTTTCTTAGTTATCTTTCATTCAATAATAATAAATTATACATCATGTTATTTGTATTAAAATTGTCTAACTTTTTTGTATCTTAACATTTTTTGATAAAATTTGTAGTTTATTAATTATTTAACTTTGAATATTTTTAACTGCCGCCATCTTGAAACGAAAAGTTGTATGAAAACGAAATTTTAATGGCATTAATAAACTACCTACATTAACAATCATACCAAGTATCATGATTTTCTCTCAAACAGTTTCAAAGATATTAAGGTTTTGGAAAAAAACACATACAGACAGATAGACCGAAAACGGAATGAGATAGGACACATGTTATATTACATTTTTTGTTTCTTTTGACATGCTGAATAACGTGATAAAGTTTGTTCATATGGTTGCAAGACACCCTGTATATATAACATACCCATCATTCACGTCAATAAGATCCTTTCAAACACACAAATGTTTATTATTTATATGATCGTCATTACTTACCTAAAATGATCGTCATTATGAGAACCCTTGTGGAGAAATATTAGTTGTTATATTTAAAGTAGGCCTGTAACAATTGCCTCTAAATCCAGCATTCGATAATAGCTTTAATAGCTCTAATAGTTTTTTTTTTGCAGGAGCAGTATTTCTTTAATCTTACTACAATATCCCTAGAAAATTAGGTCATATCTGAAATTGATTGAAAATAGGCAAAATAAAAATAACTCTTTGCAGTCTAGCAGTGATGTAATCAATGTGAGTACTCCATGTTAAGTGTTTGTCAAAGAACGCCCCTAAACGTTTTACAGGATTAGCGAACACCCCTGTATACACCCTTTTTAATAGATAAATTAAGAGATGATTTGTGTTTTAGGGCAGAGTCAGTGAACTATCTCGGATATTATTCTTCACACGAGCAGTTCATGCAACAGCTTATCCTGGAGCAAGCGAGCAAGGCTCGTAGTTCCATTGAGGAAATGATCACCCAAGTTTCACTTCACTGCCGTACCCACTTCCTCTGGAACAAGCTCACCACAGCGAATTCTACGGTATTCAATTTGGTGTATTATTATTCAGTTCAAGGGTATAACCTGTGGAGCTTTAACAAAATTGTCTATAATAGTCCATATTTATTTTATTTATTTATTTATTTATTTATTTATTACATCACATAACATCTATTATAGGGAATTTCCCTTAGACAGGTGAAATTGTCAAAGTTTCCTTATACTTTGGTACATATGGTGGGCAATCTAGGGACCTCTCCTTTTGTTCTGCTATACCTTTAATTTTATCCCGCTTCCTTTTGTTTGTTTTTTTACACCCTCTGTAGATTAATTTTTCAGGTAAAAATGTACTGCCTAAACAACAAGAACAAGCAGGGCCAATGATAAACTGGTTTTCTGGGGTCATTTTTCAGAGGCCCGGGGAAGATAAGTTATATAATGTCAAGTCTCAGTTTTGTTTGGTATAAAATAAGGCCGTTTTCGAAACAAGATTCAAATTGTAAAGTTAATATTTAAAACGTAGCTGTTTCAAGATGTAAAGGTTCAAAATCTCAAGGTTTTATTTGTTATAACCATAAATGCTGAAGGTGATTTCACTCTAAACCAAACGTGGATCAAACTACTCAGAAATAAGTTTCAACACATTAAATAAATCTGTATCCGCTCCCAAAAATAATGATCTTCCAAACTACTCATAAATACATGTGATTCACAACGTCAAGTTTCAAAACGTAAACCAAACCTGGATCAAACTACTCAGAAATAAGTTTCAACACATTAAATAAATCTGTATCCGCTCCCAAAAATAATGATCTTTCAAACTAGTCATAAATACATGTGATTCACAACGTCAAGTTTCAAAACGTAAACCAAACCTGGATCAAACTACTCAGAAATAAGTTTCAACACATTAAATAAATCTATATCCGCTCCCAAAAATAATGATCTTTCAAACTACTCATAAATCATACATACTACTATCATACTACTACTATTCTTGACATGTGATTCACAACGTCAAGTTTCAAAACGTAAACCAAATCTGGATCCACTCCTAAAATGAGATGTTTAAAACTATTTTTAAATATATGTGGTTCCGTCAAGTACACAGGCAACCTCAAAAAGCTTTCTCAGCTGCTGTGTCTTTGGTCACTGGCTGTACCACGTTCAATGCAGGCATGCTGCTGTCGTGGCAAACTCTAGCACTGCACTAGTGAAAGACTGAATATAATTTATATTTTCAGTTTGCATTCAAAGGCAGTGTTAGTCAGTCAATTAAACTTTGAGCTACAATTGGTACAATTGGTACTTTGAGCTACAATTGGTACTTTGAGCTACAATTGGTAATTTGGATTAATTAGGATACACTGCTGAAACCTATTGTACTAAAATTTGTTAATACAAAGACACCAGGGGGCCTATTTTTGAAACGGGTGAGTGGTGAGTCAGTCAACTCACCTACCAGCTGATTTTTGCATTGTTTAAATTCACCACGTGAGGTATGAATTGGCAATGATTTATCTGTGAAATCAAAAAGCCAAATGTAAACATTGAACAATGTACAAATTTATAAACCTTTCGTTGCTTTAGCCACATCAATTGGTGTATTTTAAACATTTACTTACATTTTGAGCATTTTTAATAATAAATCATACGTTATTCAACTGTATTTAAACATTTTGTATGGGAAAGTAAACATAACCTAGTTAGGCAGTTTGCTATTGATTCCTTCTGTCATTTCCTTCCAACATGAAGAAGAAGAAGGTTATTTCCGGTCAACTCACCCATTTTCAGTCATCAGCGTTTTGCCTGGTGAGTAGAAACGGGTATGATGGTGAGTGATTCAGTAAAAATATCTATCTATAGTAAATCTATGAATGTTAAATATAAACGTTCATTGAAAATACTAATATAAATTTTGTGTGGTTGGATGTAATTAACTGAACGGTTACCTAAATAATATCTGTACTTTTATCTGTTGATCTGAAAATTAAAAATAATGGTTTGAGTGACTCACTCACCAACTCACCACTCACCCGATTCAAAAATAGGCCCCCAGATTAATCGATTCTATCTGCTTTTGTTTTTATTTCCCTTGAATTAAACAATGCTCTTCTATGAGTTTTTACGGTTTTTGTCTACGTTAACCCTCACAGCGACACAAAACACATCCGCTGGGGTGTTTACTGTCGCTGCGTCGACAGTCAAACAGCGTTTACGGAATAGGCTCTGGGGCGCATTGAATCTTAATGAACCGGATCGAAATTGGTATCGCCGTTTACGGCAGATTCTAAGCTTTCTCCCGATGTCTGTCTGCAGACGCTTTTTACATTCGTGCCAATCGTACTTCATCAGACAGCTGAAGTGTGAAGGTTGTTGTGCGTCGTTAACCTAACTTCGGGAATAGTGTTGTTTTGCGATGTTTTTCGTTGTTTTTATTTGTAAAACACGTGTATTGACAGTATTGACACACGTGGGGCATTAGAAGAAAGGTTTAGTGATGATGAATGGTTGGTTGATGTTCCTGGAGAAATAGGCGGCAGTGATATCGAGGTAAATTATCCTTCCGACTGTAACGTCGCCAAGGCCATTTTGCTCACTTGCTATAGCACGCAACAACAGATTATTATCTAAAACTTTTTTATTTGCTGCTTTACCTGATTATTTGTTTATATATTTAGTATCCTTATAAAATTTAAAACAAATTGGCTATTTTGAAAATTGTATATTATAGAAACGTTTTTAATTTGATGGAGCGCAAACTTATATTTTTTTTATTCATTTGTATTTGTATTTATTTTAACATCACATAATTTTTCAATTATAATTTTTTTGAGATGTTGTATACATAATATTAAAGCCCATGATTTTCTGAACAAGAAAAACTATACAAAAATGCAGTTTGGAGTGTTTTTGAGTTTGTTACATTTATTTGAATAAAACACTGCAAAATCACCAAAAATAGGCAAACATTAAGACCATAATTAAAGACACTTGGAGGGTTAAAATAAGTCGCCAAAAATGTTTAACCGATGAGTATGCAACAGAATGAAACAGTTTAAAAAAATAGTTTTTGACTACCTACTTCTTCATTTTAAGGTGACTGCCATTAAAAAGCCAAATAGAATTAAATTTCTACAAGTTTAAACTTTATAAAACTTAACTCTAAAGCGACACGAATATAACCGAGCAATTATCAATACAATCAACTCCTGATCATCCGGGGCAATGACCAGTTGGAGGGTCACGGATAAGCCAAAACCACGGTTAAAACAAAGGGATTCAATAAATTGAATATTACGAATATAATAAAGGTTCATCAATATTTGTATACTACAATATTGTGTTTTAATGTCATTTAAGATATATTTATGTAAATTAAATACTTTTGAAAATCTATAAATTGTAATAACATCTACAAACAATCAAGATAATAATAATTAATACTAGCAATGGTTGATAGCAGTAAATACTATACAAAACGCCGAATGATATTTTAATAGGTTAAAAATCTCTTAACACCGAACAGTATGCTAATTAATTCTACACTGCGGGAAAACCCCATGAGGGTAAACAATGGCGGGAAGGGTGATTGTTTTGAGATGTTTCTATTTTTAGACATCCGCGTCCGACCGTCCGGATGGTGCAGTGGCTAGAGCAGTGTCAAGGTCATCCATCGCTCTCCATCACGCGCCCACGGCTTATTAGCGAGATGACAGACTCAGATTATGTTGTGTTTACTAAATTGTTTGTATAGTATTTATTCTGGTAAACAAAGAAAATTAGATACGATTCTGGAGATAATTTAGCAAAATAAATTGTTATTATTGCTTTATTTATGTTTAGAAGAGGATAAATAAAAATAATAAAAATAAACCTTTCGTGACCCCAGTTAAACTGCAACCCGATTAAACCGCTCCCGGATAATCGGGAGTTGACTGTATAAATTGTTTAATCGTTGATAGCTCTTGTCAGTACATGAATAGAAAAAGGTGCATATCGAGTTTATAATCAAATAAAACTGAGCCTACATTCATTTGTTTGTTTATGTTCTGGCAACAGCTGAGTCTCTGAATCCAACAGTGAGAGCTGAGCTACACAGGGTGACAGTCGTAGTCTTAGCTCTTTTACTAATAGTTACCGCCTCCTTGAACCTAGGCCATGTTAGACCATAATTATCCAGTCGGGATAGTTTAATTTAATTTAAATATCTTACACCTGTGTTTGATTTTTAGGCAACATTTCATAGCATTTACAAAATTGATAGTGTAAAAACCGTAAGTTATTTAAATATTATATCAGGGTAATTTCAGAGGGCCATTGGCCTGTTAGTTTTTAAGAAAGGGGAAATACTCCTTCACATATGCTACCTAAAACATAAATATACTATCAGTACGATTGAGGCAATTTCTCACAATAATTGTCGGTTTGTTCCAGGGCATGTCCCCGACATACGCAGAGTTCTGCGAGCTGTTGTCGCTCGCGTCTATAGAGCCTGTAAGTGACATAGACCCTAGAGTCAGCCCTGTGCTGGCACAGCCCTTGGCCTGGTTCCAGGGTCTAGTCAAGCTACTGCAGGCCAAGTACGCAGACAACTGCAGATACCTGACATCACCCGACGCGACTCTGCAGTACCTTCTGGTGCTGCATCCCCGTGTTCCTTTGGGCTTCCTAATGATCGCCTTGGACATCAATGGTGCCCGAGGGGTAAGTTAATAGCTGGGAGTGGGAATTATACGAGGCTAAGGGAAGGGACAATGATAATTTATCACGCTTGTTTATTCATCAGACTGAACACAGGATTTCTCAGAAGTAAGAAATGTTCATTTTTGACCGAGATATGGGGAAAACATTGAAAACCACAAAAAATGCTTGGCAGCCATCTTTGATCCACCATTTTGGATGGAAGCAGACATGAGAACTCCGGACACTTTTTAGGTTTGGTTTTACTGGTCGCTAATCCTGAAATATTCAACCAGTTATAAATATCTGTGTTATCGGCCTACCTTTAGGCTATAATTTGCTGGACTAAGTGGAGACATTTCAGCACACAGGTTGCGGCATTCTAGATGTGGAGAGATGAAAGTAGAGGCGAGACACTGCTGTCACTAGCTTGAGGCTTGGCTTTGCACTTGAACGCACGAGAGTCAGTTTATGGGCATGTTTATGAGCTCACATAACGCGACTGCGGAAGACCGGGAGTCAGTTAACTGGGCGTCACAAGATGGTTCACAAGACGGTGGCACTAAACTAACTAGACACAGTACTACAAATTTTGAATAGTTTTGGTTGGTTTAAAAATTACAAATCATTGATAATGTTGAGACTACGAAAAAGATAAATAGACTACAGCCTAGGTCGGCTGAGAAATGAGAATTTTCAGCCGAAAGCGGCGAGCAAAAGGGAGAAAAGTTAACTAGAATTCATGGCAGACTTTGGACCGCTCGAGTTTGGAACCCAATGATGCCAAAGCAGCTAAACTAAGCTCCTCTCTCTCTCTCTCTCTCCCCCTCCCTCCCTCCCTCCCTCTCCCTCCCACTCCTCTCTCCCTCTCTCCCTCCTCCCTCCCTCTCTCTCTCTTTCTCTCTCTCCCTCTTTCCCTCTCCCCCCTCCTCTCTCCCCCCTCCCCTCTTCTCTCCTCTCTCCCTCCCCCTTCTCTCTCTCATGACCAAGCTTAACTAATAACTACTTAACAGTTTACTCTTTCCGAAGATGTTAAAGTAGTTTCAATTCATTGAGGATGGGGATCGACCAAACTGCATTACATAAATAATGCTTGTGAACAGACCAGTGACAAACTTTTAATGCATCATAAAAACCGATGACAAACATCAGGAGGGTTAATAGATTCCAAAACAATTACCATGGTATTACTTAACACTACCTCCACAGTGTTAAGTGTATATGCTGGGTCTTGCAACTGGAAAAGTTGAGGAATGCTAAAATATTTAGGGATTTTAACATCTGGAAAATTATTAAAAAAATAACTTTGTCCTAAAAATTAAAAATACAACATGCATTATATGCAGCGGTTTTGTTCATTTACTCACAATAAAACTTAGTATGTGATTAATCTGTATAATATTCCTGATTGTGATTTATTTGTTTGAAGGATGAATTAACATGTTTCACAAGGTTTCATCTGTTCCCAGGAAGTAAACCTAGTTACCAGCAAGACTTTAGGCTATGAGCAAGTGTCCAATGCACACTTGCCTAGCCTGGTGGAGGACGTTATCAGTGCGTGCTGCTTTCAGTTGTGGACTGGGCTTCTGTAACCACATATGTACGCCTTACAACCTACACACATTCCGTAGCGTTCTTCTGCAAACGCGTGGAGCGTTCAGTTTTATTGATTTATTTATAGGGTGATTTGTTGGAGGTGTCACCAAATAACATATTACTCAGAACAAATTGAGTCTTACCTAATAAACCTCTTGTAGTAATAATTATTGACGAATCATGTTTGCTTTTAAGCTTACTAGGGGTCACTCTGTGAAGTAGTTGTATTAAACAGTATTTTAACTGTAACACGTAGTACTAGGTTGCTCAGATTCAAAAATTGGACAAATTAATTGATTTTTTAGCATTTTTTAGTCTTTATAATTTTGTTGCTGTAATATATAAATGATATTTAATTACCATGACATTTCAATTTTTCTTATGTGTTATTTTTTGACATTTTCACCAATCGCCCTGTATGATTTACTTTTATTACATAACTTATCCCTCCACCATGTATTGTAATGACATAGATTTTAGCTTTTGTAATTTTATTTGTGATTTAAGACACATAATTAATAATAGTTATTATTAAGACACATAATCGTTATCTTTATAGTTAAAGTATTTTAATTTGTATTTTAACCTATTGGGACTGTTAACTACAGGTACATAATGAATTCCGAGGGTCATCCAGAAAGTAAAGAACGTTTGCTTACTGCACCTATCACAGCTCACCATCACCGCAATGGTGTGTATGGCAGTCCACTCACCTCCCCACCAAAGTGTGAGCCGAGTCTCGTTGCTGTGCGATCACACGTCTTATTTCTACAGCGATTCAAACGAGACTCGGCTCACACTTTGATGGGGAGGTGAGTGGACTACCACACTCGCAATGGCAGTGATGGTGAGCTGTGATAGGTGCAGTAAGCAAACGTTTAACACGTTCGCTGCGCAGTACGGGTATACCCGTAGTTGCGGGTTTCCCCCGGAACGCGCTACGGGTAAACAATTTGTTGCCAGCGTGTAGCTTAGAATGCGAGCTTTATTTTGGTGTAGGTTGGTAGTAAATTTCCCCGTAAAATTCCCGTTCATAAGGGACAAAAAACAGTTTTTGCCCCATATTTCTGGGATATTCTCCCTGTAATTGACATTACAAGGGAAATGGCTAGTACCCAGGCAGTGCTGCTACCTGTGGGTGTTTCAGCGAACTACGTCCAGTCTCGTGGAAATGCAGCACATCACCGAACCGCTGTTTTGTGATTCGTCAGACCGAAATAATTGAATTCGTCTGTGCCAATCTGGTTCGCTGCCGTGCTCGGCGTACGCCCGCCATTGGTGGGCCGCAGCGAACGTGTAAAAGAAGTAAAGCTTTCTGGATGATCCTCGTATCTTTTAATAACTATTACTAATGACAGCTTTATTGATTGATTGTTCTTTTGATGATTAAATTGTAAAAATAGTTTTAGAGTTTTGTTATTTTTAATTCAACTCAGCATGCCAAGATATCAGTTACATTTTTTATGTAAGATTGTTTTATTAACTTAGGTATATTGTTCAAGATGTTTAAAGTTTTAATATGTATGCGATTGCAGAAAATATAAACTAGCCTATTAGGGTGGAATTCAGTGACATTCATTATTATACATGTTTATACAAAGTTTACCTATATATTTTTATACGTGAAACAAAATGATAGTTTTTTATCTTGCTAGTAATTTTTGTATAGAAATTATCGTTTTTAGTCTGAAGGCAAGTAGTTTTAAAGCTTTAAATTGTCTTTCTATGCGCTTTAGTACAATTAAAGAACTTAAGACACCAATTTTAAATTGCTTTTATAAAAATAATTGTTTAATCTTTCCTGTAGAAGTTTAGACTCGTGAACAAGGTTTTTTTTAATTCTATTTCAGTTTTAAATTCAATGTTTTGGATTTTACTGTCGCAGTAGTTAGGGTTGTATCATGTAATGTGAGATTTAGCTAGTTCAACTTGATTGAATTAGCTTTTATCCAACCCACCTTATTTAAGTCAATGTATAGGTAAGTTTAACAAGTACAAAAAATATGTGCCATAATTATGTTAGTTTTTGGTTAATCTGTTGTCGTGTGGAAATCTTGTACTTCTGATAAACATGGGCATTTGCATTTCTCTTTGTTTTTCCCGCATACTAAGCAAACGTCTTAATGATTCATTTCTGAAGAGCTTTTAATTTGTTTTTATTTTTAATATTTTCAGATATAATTAAAAATATTTTAAACTTTGATGTTTGCTGAGTAATATAGTAGTAATTTGTATCTTTAAATTACTCTAGTCAAAGCACACAAACCACAAAGTGTCTGTGTAATATGTTCTCTCATATTCGATTGTTGGATTTTGATTTCAATTGGAACCAAGAAATATTTCAGTACCCACCCACAAACAACAGACATAGTTCTTAAATATGGAACTGCCGAGGTATTAAAGATTTTATCCCTTAGTTAAGTCAAATTTTGAACACGAAAACTGCTATGTTTAATCACATTTAAAATTGTAAATCTGTTAAGTATAATTTACTTTGTTTTGTTATAGTATATTGATCAAAAATATTTCATATATCCATGGGCTCTAAGAATATATTTTTAAGTAAGAATATATACTTTGTATGTTTAGGCTAAGCAGAATGTGATATTTGAACGGGCTACCTCTTGATTTAATTAAGAGTTTTGGGCGTATAAATAAATGTATTGATTTCTTTTGAATTTGATTGGGCGATTGAACTTTGATCAATCATTACTTCTAAAGCTCTGTAGTTAATTTCAGCCCCTATATTTAACTTCTTGTTCTGAGCTGATCCTTCAGTTCCATCATCAGTTTATCAGTTCTTGGCTGGTCTTCCTTCCCTGTCCTGGACATCTACCTGTCCTGATTTAGAAGGACATCTTTCCTTTCTTCCTACCAAAAGCTGCTCAACTTATTGAAATAACTGATCTCCACTAACAGATAGGTTGCACATCCTAAAAAAAAAAACTCTAAGACAATAAATTAAGTTCAATACAAAAGTTGATATTATTGTTTTTCTTGTTGAACAGTTTTTGTTGGTTTTATATGATCTTAGCTCAATCCAAATTGATCCGAATTTAGGAATTCAAATTCATTAATTTGTATGTATTTGAATGCACAAAGCTCAAATCACTAATTTATGATATTTTTCTTCTCCTTAAATATGGTATTTGCATCCTTTTCAGTTTGACCTTCACTTTTATTTTTCGTATTGAATATTATTGTTTCTGACTAAATATACTCAGTAGCCAGTACTTTTTAAGATTTAGCATTAGAACCTTAACCTCCATATTATACATGGGCAACAAATAATTTAATTGTGCTTGTATTACGGTGTTTTAAGTTTTAGTTTATCTCTTTCTTCTCTAATTACATTTTATATTTTCATATTTTGATTTTTTGTTAGAACTCTTATTGCTCTTTCAGGGTGGCCACTGAAGAAAATTTTTAAAATTCCTGGTTTTCCCGGCTATAAAACTGCTAAAATCTTGGTCATATTTCTTTTAACACGTTCACTGCATCCCGAGGTCCCGAGGTCTCGTACCATAACCTATATTTGGTGCGCTTGCATATTATGTTATTATTATAATGCTCTCAGGTACGGTGTCGATAACTAAATTGACATAGAGAATATAGAGGAATAAGATATATATTGTCCATAAAGCTTGTTGATTGCTGGATCAGTTGGTAACCATGACATCAGACGAGATCTATAGGTCTCGTAACGCACTGAAGTACTTTCATACGACACGAGACCCCCGGACCTCGCAACGAAGCTTAGTTGCTCAGAGCGCCACTTGGAGCTCTTGAGTACGTTCCGTTCACAACATTGCGCCAAAAGTTGTTTGTTGTTATTGCAATAACCTAAATTGATTTGTGGTGTTTTGGTGTATTTTTTCTCGTAAATGTGCAGTACGAGATCTCGGTGCCTTGTACTATTGTGTCATATTCAAATCCTGAGCAGGCTGTAGGTTGGAAACAGTGTGCTAGTTCACAAAATACATCACAGAGTGCTCTGTTTCTATTTGTTTCAATGTTATGATGTGCAAAAGATTGTCTGCCAAGATCTCAAGGTCTCGTGTCAAACAGCTGTAATCACACCAAACGAGAACCGTAGGTCTTGTAACGCACCACCGTAATCACATACAAATATGCTGTAACGCAGTGAACGTGTTAATAGTCCACCTGGCAGGTCAATAAAATATCAAATTGAACTGGACGAATGACAAACGTGTGGCTGGGGATAGGCGATGGGGTGAATGACAAACATATGTGGCTGGGGAGAGGCGATGGGGCGAATGACAAACGTGTGGCTGGGGAGAGGCGATGGGGCGAATGACAAACGTGTAGCTGGGGAGAGGCGATGGGGCGAATGACAAACATGTGGCTGGGGAGAGGCGATGGGGCGAATGACAAACGTGTGGCTGGGGAGAGGCGATGGGGCGAATGACAAACGTGTAGCTGGGGGTAGGCGATGGGGTGAATGACAAACATATGTGGCTGGGGATAGGCGATGGGGTGAATGACAAACATATGTGGCTGGGGAGAGGCGATGGGGCGAATGACAAACATGTGTGGCTGGGGAGAGGTGATGGGGCAAATGACAAACGTGTGGCTGGGGAGAGGCGATGGGGCGAATGACAAACGTGTGGCTGGGGAGAGGCGATGGGGCGAATGACAAACGTGTAGCTGGGGATAGGCGATTGGGTGAATGAGAAACAAATGTGGCTGGGGAGAGGCGATGGGGTGAATGACAAACGTATGGCTGGGGAGAGGCGATGGGGCGAATGACAAACGTGTGGCTGGGGAGAGGCGATGGGGCGAATGAAAAACATATGTGGCTGGGGAGAGGCGATGGGGCGAATGACAAACATATGTGGCTGGGGAGAGGCGATGGCAAATGACAAACGTGTGTGGCTGGGGAGAGGCGATGGGGCGAATGACAAACGTGTGGGTGGGGAGAGGCGATGGGGCAAATGACAAACGTGTGGCTGGGGAGGCGATGGGGCGAATGAAAAACATATGTGGCTGGGGAGAGGCGATGGGGCGAATGACAAACATATGTGGCTGGGGAGAGGCGATGGGGCGAATGACAAACATATGTGGCTGGGGAGAGGCGATGGGGCGAATGACAAACATATGTGGCTGGGGAGAAGCGATGGGGCAAATGACAAACATGTGTGGTGGGGAGAGGCGATGGGGCGAATGACAAACGTGTGGCTGGGGAGAGGCGATAGGGCGAATGACAAACATATGTGGCTGGGGAGAGGCGATGGGGCGAATGACAAACGTGTGGCTGGAGAGAGGCGATGGGGCGAATGACAAACGTGTGGCTGGGGAGAGGCGATGGGGCGAATGACAAACGTGTGGCTGGGGAGAGGCGATGGGGCGAATGACAAACGTGTGGCTGGGGAGAGGCGATGGGGTGAATGACAAACGTATGGCTGGGGAGAGACGATGGGGCGAATGACAAATGTGTGGCTGGGGAGAGGTGATGGGGCGAATGACAAACATGTGTGGCTGGGGAGAGGCGATGGGGCAAATGACAAACGTGTGGCTGGGGAGAGGTGATGGGCGAATGACAAACGTGTGGCTGGGGAGAGGCGATGGGGTGAATGACAAACGTGTGGCTGGGGAGAGGCGATGGGGCGAATGACAAACGTGTGGCTGGGGAGAGGCGATGGGGCGAATGACAAACTTGTGGCTGGGGAGAGGCGATGGGGCGAATGACAAACGTGTGGCTGGGGAGAGTCATCTAAACCGCTAGCTTGTTCTCCATCACCACCCACCACCGCAACACTGTCCATCCCTCTAGTACGGAAGGCATCAGGAGAACCTGTATGCGCAAAATTACTAACAATTATTATTAAAGGTGTTTTCACAAACTACAGTCATTCACGAAACAAAAATTACCCAATAAACCAAATATAATCTAATATTAAACAAGTCTCTCCGTTTAGGTAATACCCCCTTTTAAAACAATGGAATCAATATTATATACATTAAAATATCTGTATTTTATTAAAGTGTCTGACAACATTTTACGATGCATGGTGCATCGTAACAAGAGTGGTTCCCTGATCCCATATAGTCGGGGGACGGAGAATACGATCGAATCTAGATGCATACGATAATTCTATGCTGACAAGACCCTGTGATCGGTTGCCTGATGATACGCCATACAGGACACCAAAAGTTCTAAATAACCAACCATCCGATCTTCCCATATCATCGGCAGAGCACCGTACTTTTTTCCACAACTTTTGTTTACTATGACAGTGTGGTAGTAGCCTTATTTGGTCTTATCACTCAGCTTATTTTTGTTTGCAAAAAACGTACTGAAACGGCATAATTTTGCTAAAGGAATAGATAGAAATCTCCTGTTCCAGGATGTAATTCCCAGCTCATTCACAGTTTATCCCGCTTCTCCTAATTCCCAGCTCATTCACAGTTTATCCTGCTTCTCCTAATTCCCAGCTCATTCATAGTTTATCCCCGCTTCTAATTCCCAGCTCATTCACAGTTTATCCCCGCTTCTAATTCCCAGCTCATTCACAGTTTATCCCCGCTTCTAATTTCCAGCTCATTCACAGTTTATCCCCGCTTCTAATTCCCAGCTCATTCACAGTTCATCCCGCTTCTCCTAATTCCCAGCTCATTCACAGTTTATCCCGCTTCTCCTAATTCCCAGCTCATTCACAGTTTATCCCCGCTTCTAATTCCCAGTTCATTCACAATTTATGCCGCTTCTAATTCCAGGTTCATTCACAATTTATCCCCGCTTCTCCTAATTTCTGGCTTTTCCCAGTTGAGTGGCCACCCTGACTTGTTATAAACGAGAGTAGTTTCTCCCATTAATACTTCTACAAATAATTGTGAATTTAAAAAATTTCACCCCTGTTTAAGTCGCTTGAGAAATCTTTTTTTTCCACACAGCTTGTTGCAATTCTTAGTTCATCTTTCAATTTTACTCAGGCTGGTTAACTGAGTTGTACACAATGTTATATACTCAGTTATTTAATCTGAGTGTAGAAAGATCTTTTTAGTTATTTTTAGTGATAATTTTTGTTACATAATTCTACAAGCCATTTAAACGTTAAATATAGCCTACTGTATATAAAAGAGATATATTTTTATGCATATTATTCTTCATAGTTATTTAGTTTTGTGACTAGAACTTATCACATCTTGCCATGCATGTAAAAATGCAGTTGATTTAAATGTCTGTGCAATCTGTTTGTGTATTTATAGTTCACTACTTGTGATTTTAATCAAACTTAATTTACTATTAAAATCAATATATTTTTATTTTTTAAGTCTGAATTTTAATTTAAAAGAAATATTGGCTAAACCACATCTAAACATAATCTACAGTTAAATAATTTATATTTTACTGTTTTCAGTTATCAAGCAATGAAAATATGTGATGTAAATTTTAATTATTACCTCAAACACTGAGTGATAAGATATGATAAGGAGATATCCTCATCAATTTATTGACTCACAAATATTGTGTCCTTGCATTTAAATTTGTTTATCTATTTCATTCCACCCCATTATAGTATACCCCTTGTAACCTGGCCTGGTATCTGTTAACAATAGCATGTAGACTGTACCAAAAAGCATTAATTTATATCTTACCCCTCCCTCTTTTTATTAGATTAACTTATTTAAAACATTTAATTAGCTATGGAACTTAAGCACACATAAATTTAATTTTCAATAGATAAAATATGTATTGAGTAGCATAGGTACTAGGCCTATTCCAAAATATTTAAGGAAATTTTATACTGACACCACAAACTATGTTTTATCATACCTAAAAATTATAACTAAAACTTGTTCTTCTTATTAAAAAAAATATAAAAACGAGTTCGCACGCAGCACGCTGACGTGAGGGAAGTGAATTTCCATATACAAAACTTTTAAAACTCAAAACCAGTGTAAAAACATACATTTATTCCAATTTTATTGAAATCTGAAAACATTGATTTTTTGGCTGTTCTGATGCTCCTGGTTTCATTTACCTGCAATGCTAGGAATACAATTTTGCGCAGTATAAGGTTAAGAGAAGGTCCAGTCAGGCTTTAAAGTAGCCGCGAGGTTGCTGGGGATGATACAAATACACCAACAAATGAATAACATGCTCTTCTAATAAAAAACCCCATAAGACAACTTACTGTGTTTAGCCGATATTCATTTTCTTTAATAGCTCGGTAAATATTTATGCTAGAATGACGAGAGAGGGCTTAAAACTTTCGCTTCACTAATTCCCATCTTAATATAAGCATTAATGTTACATCCGGGGCTATTCTGACCCTTTTTGGGCCCAAAAACTCTAAATTTGAAAGAATAATCCCCAAAAAAAGTGGGTTAGAGTTTTCCGATTGTTTTGCTCAACGAACTTGTCCAACTGATTATAGAAAGCAACACCCCTACCAAATTTGAAGTAAATCGGACAAAAATTGTGACCGCTAGAGTGCATACACACACACATATATATATATATATATATATATATATATATACACACATATATATATATATATATAATTTTGAACGACCCCCCAAAAAGTGTTCAGGGGGTCACGTTAGGAACTTCTGTGGTGGTCCGGGCTTAAGTTTCACCGTGCGAGTCATGGTAATAGTTCACTTTTCCATAGGAAATTCACTAACAATAGTATGTTATCTAATGACTGTAACAAGACTAGAAACACTATAATTTGAAAAATGTAAATATGTAATTTATTTTTGTTGCTAATTTTATATCAGGTTTGCGTAAACTTGCTCATTTATTATTTAATCAAATTTCTTCAGACCTGGCCTCTTTGTATTTTTTGAGATATTAATCAAATAATTTATATTTTACAGTAGAGTCGGTTGTCCAAACTGGGTGGTTCGTATAATCAAACAAAAAAGTTACCTTTTGAAATCCCACACATTTTGTATATATTCTATACTGAATATAGGTATTCAATATTTAAAACGCTAATTTTGGAATGCATGCAATCAAAAAATAAACCTGCCATGCGAAATTTGAAGGTGTAATCGGGACAAAAACCTATCCTACAGCACATCAAAATGTTCATGTGTCAAAATTCAGAAAACATTCAAAAATTCCTCTGGGAATTCCCCTCTTTGGCCTTTAAGTTGTAATGTTGATCAGCTGCTGACAAAGATTTTACTTGGCCAGGGGATTATTTGAATACATGTTTATATTTAAATATTCCCGTTGTAACTGGGATTGTCAGACTCAGTTAGGTAATCAAAAATTTATGAGCAATAGGAAAAAAATATTTTATTTCCATTATATATTGTAAATAAAATTTACTGTTAGCTGCTTCGCACAGGGGAGATACTGAATTAATTTTGGCATTCGGTTAAGTGTCATTTTGGTTAATTGTCACCCGGTTGATTAATTATCTATTGTATAACTGTATTCTGCGTTTAGACATACTTTTATTTATCTCTATACCACCCCAAAGTCCAATGAAAAATAAAACTATCCAATGATTGGGTTCTGTTAGATTAGTTCCAACAATGTAAAACCTGTGACTTTATTGGATTGATAAAAATTATAAAATAATTGACTTTTTATATGTCACTCATTAGATAATAAACTTTAATAAAAAGTTAAATATCAGAATAACCTCATACTCAAGTGAGTTCAAATATAAAATGTTTATGGTTCAAAAATTTTACGTGGCCACATTCATGAAGTTAAGTTGATAACTTAAATTAACTATGCGATTCACCTCAATCAAAATATGAATAAATTGTTATCAACTCCTTCACAAGCAGTAAAAATTATTTGGATAATATTTACCAGGATATATTTGTTGATACTTTTTGTTGGCATATAGTTTTATTTGTAATTATATTAAATATAAGATGTGTATATTGATGTAAAGTGCAAGTTACCGTGATATATTCAATGGTTTTTTTGGGCTGAGACTACTGATACAACTGCTAACTAGTCAAGGGAGACTAGTCTAGTTTATACAAGTTTTTTTCTTACTTATGTGTTCATAATATTGTTAAGAATTAAAGTTCTATTTTGAAACATTTCTAATTTTTATCAACCCCTTCTCTTCTCTTCTCAGAATAACCCTTCAACTTCTGGACCTTAGAGAATTTAAGCTGTTGACATGAAAATTGTTCACTGCCCGCACTCTGCCGAGCCCATAGTGTGCTCTCCGTGCTCTCCCTTGCACTCACAGGACTTTCAGCTCCGAGACAACTGTCGGGCCCAACATTACTCCATTCTCAGGGGCGGATCCAGAGGTCATGTTTGGGGGGGAGTTACCTCCCCCCCTCTTCACTGGTGGTAACTATTACCCCCCATTATTTATTTTAAAACTATATGAAATTATTCAACGAATTAAACTAAAGTTAAAATAATATATCAATAACCTTGTGCTCAAGGAAAAAAAGCAATTATAACTTTCAAAACATACTGAACAAAATAATTTTATTTCTGCTTCGCCCGACTGTAAACAAAAAAAATAAATTAGGCATTCTACTTTTTTCTACGTCATCTTTAGGCGTTTAAGAACAAGTAAGATGCCTAAATTAAATAAACTATTCATTTCAGTTGTTACACACGCAAAAAACGACTATTTACAAAACTTATTTGAAATCTACAATACTGAACTGTGCAACGCGAAGATACATTAAGGAATGAGGCTGACAGACAAGGTCAACGACTCGAAAAATTGAGATTTCATACCACATTTTCAAAATGAAATACATGGCTTGTGAGCTTCCGTTTGCACGCAATTTAATATTTATTTCCTCTTATTTAACTATGTATAATTTGGGGCAATTTTTGCTTCTAACCTAGCTACTGGATATTTATCACCTAACAACGGAATAGGTTTACACAAAAATCAAACCTAGCCTACAGCTGACAGCAAACGACGGGGACGTTCGACTATGACAGGTGAAATCCAGTAAAAATAACCTACGAATACAATGGTACCAACCTTTTCTGTTTGAGGCTAAAATTTACCTCCAAGACCATGTTGAAAACACTGAATTTTTGGCCTGTCAACTGGCAAAACAACTTCGCGATACTTGGGAATATCCATGTTTCTGTAAGACGCTTTTAGGTAAAAGACATGGATGTAAGTAATGTGTTATATATCAAAATAAAAGTTTAGAATCTCACCTGTCTAATGGTATGTATTTTATTCCATTTATCAAACGTTTAGGTACAATAGTTTTAATTTGAATGTAACAATTTAGACGGGAGCGGCAACAATTTTTGACTCTCGCATCCGAAAAACGGGATTTTGTGAGGCTTTTGCTACTTACATTTTCGTTCTAATGTATTCAACCATTCATCTTGGGCCTAAATAATAACATAAACAAAACATTTCTTAGGTTTGGGGGGGCGACCGCCCCTACCGCCCCCCCTTGGATCTGCCCCTGCTCATTCTATATACAGTATCAAACTACTATAAACACTTTGAACTGAAATTTGATATTTACAGTTACCATTATTATATGGGTATAACGTGTTATTTTAATAACTGAGGTCCTCCCCATTAACTTAAAAGAAGTCAATCATTAAAAGGGAGGGAATATTACAATTTTGGTTGGTCTGTTTTGTTGTATTTCAATGAATAATAGGTAAGTGTTATTAACTATTTTTTATACGGTTTAATCAGTGGCATAACTGATTTTTTTGCCCCCTCCCCCCCTCCCGCAAACTTATTTTAAGCCCCTCCCCTCCAATGTATGAGCCATTTTAGTGATTTAATAGTGCTAATAAGTTCTTATTTATTTAGGCTATGTTTTCAATAAAGTTTCATGACGATAATGTGGTATAAAATACCTAAGAATTAAGCCGACAAGTATTCAGTCAAAGCGTAAACCATCATAACGTCCAGGTCCCAGGTCAGTATCTCGCTCTAATCCATGCCTAAATGTGGAGAGGTATTTGGAGTGGATTCGTAGATCCAGATTCAGTTTGGAGTGAAATCGTAGCTATAGCATTTACGGTTGTACCTTAAGCTTTTGAAACGGATCTTATCATAAGCCACCTATTTATTATTTATCACTATCCTACACTTATGTTTATTCACCCTTGAAAGTGAATTTACATCACAGAATTTTCACTAGACGGTTCAAAAATTTAACTGACTCTACTGTTTTTTAAATTGTTATGCAAAATGGTGAAATATTTGTTAAAATAGCTTACTTTAAAGTAATTAGAATTGAGTAATATTAAAATAATAAAACTTATTGCAGTTATTAAGTGTGGCATTTATTAAATACAAAACACAACAAATGAAATATATTATTTCTAGAATAAGAATAAATTAATTGTTAAAGTTTACTAGCAACATTATTGCTGTATTGAAATGTTTTGAAAATTTATTATAACAATTTCATCCAATAATGCGGGATCGCCAGAGCTTTTACCTCGACCTGTGGGCCCTTTCGCACTGCGGGCCTAATGTACTATCAAATGAATTAATTTAAGTACTATCATTAAAGTTAACCTTGAAGTTAGTGAACGTTCTGGAGTGAAAGAGCCACATTTCTTAGTCTCATTTTAGCAAATTTCCCCTGCAGAGAAGAAGCTATTACTGAAGTCGGGATAGTAAGACCTACGCCCGGGATCATGATAACTTTTCGTTTTGAGGTCCCCAGATGTCAACAACTCCATTCGTTCAGATCTGAATATATGTTAGTGGGTGCAATAACTTTGGTAACAATTTCATTACTCATACATATTTACTAAAACAACACAGGTACTAAACAAAATACAAAAGTTGAAAAAATATCCATAAACCTTTACGGCTTTGGAATTTTGTACTGAATAATACAACTAAAATGCCAGGTGGTCAAACATATATGAACAACTGGTGTGTAAACACTTAAAGTGACATACATACTCTTGTATTGGATATTGTTTTCAAAACTGTTCACATAAATAAAGCTAGGCAATTCGGTTATCCAGTTCGAACCACACACTATTTATTGTAGCCTACACTTAATCACTAATGTTTCAAAGGCTGTGTTAATTCTTAATCTTAAATATCATTAAAATAAACATTATAAATTTTGCTAACACATGTTCATCTTTACAATTATCTAAATGTGTCCGTACAGATTATATTTGTCTTCAAAGTGTTTTGTTTTGTTTTTGGACACCCAGTATAACCTTACTGATAGTATTACAAATAAAAGTATATACAATAACTTGTATCCAGTAATAAAGTTGTCACTAAGGGGCATAATTCACTAAATCTGGGACAGGAAAGCTGCGTAAAGTTTATTCTTTTATGACTAGTAAATATTGTTTATTACAATTTGGATTATAAATCAGCCTAAATTTACCTTTAAATCTTAAAAAATTCTGTAAAGGTCTAAACTTTTGTATTCATAAAGTAGTTTGTATGGAATATTTGGTATTAGTTATATTTTTAAACCAATATGCTTAAAACAAGTTTATAATTTTTAACTAACAACAAATTAATTAATTTAACATACTTAAACCAAAGTCCAGTGAATCTTAAGGTTTATAAAATAGGTCTATTTCATACTTTAATGATTGATACAAGTCTCTTGTGTTTTACTTACAAGTTAGAATGGTAGTTACCAATTTATTTTTTCGAAAGGAGTTAATTCTAAATTCAAACTCCCCTGCTTCTAACAGCAGGATCAAACAGATCTGTTTGTTAATATTAACTTTAAGTGAAAATGAACAATTTTGAACACATAACATGTTTCAAATTATACAAATAGTTAACAAGTGTGAATTAATTAATATAATTTTTAATTAATATAATTTTTTAACATCATCTAGAGCTAACTTTGACAAAACTAAAAATTATTTGTTTCTAGGCAAACCATAGAGCCCCAACTGTTCCAAGAGTAATTTTCTTAAAATATTACATAACACGCCCTGCGTGATAACACACTTTGTACAAGTTCTTAAAATGTTACCTTTTGGAGTTTTCAATGTCTTTAAAACTTTGTTCACGTTTGTGACAGTTAGAGGATGATTTTTTCTTTCCAATTAAAAAACTAGAACTAGGATAAGGAGCGTTTTTCCTTGGTTCTCTTTTTGATTCTCTTATTCTGTTACTTTTAACATTATTGACTATGGTATTAGTAAGAAATCTTTTATTGGTCCGTGGTAGTGGGCACTTTTTGAATCCTTCAATTCCCGATATTTCAGCTCTCGCAACAGCTTGTTTGGCCTCTCGAACAAGTTCTTCTTCAGCAAGTCTGTAAAAAGGGCTTTTTGTAATAATGGGAAATACAAATAAATCTAGTCATTTATAACTCGACATGAGAAAAAACAGTTTTCAATCTTACAGAACACAAAAAATTTACATCACAACTTTTAGCTACCGGTACATATTAATAATCTCTACTTTTTCAAAGGTGAATTCCCTGATAATCGTTTAATACAGATACATTATTAATTTTCCCATTCATTATTGTATTAATTTAATTCCTAAATGCTTACGCTTGACTCTACATTTTAGCGAATTTCCCCTATGGGGAAGAAGCTATTACCGTAGGTGGCATGGTAAGACTTAAGCCTGAGACCATGATAACTTTTTGTTTTGAGGTCCCCAGACGCCAAACACACTATTCGTTCAAATTTATATATTTCACCTGGTCGAGTTATATTGATGATTGCAAGGATACATATTTCTTATCTTCCTCGTTGCCGCAAACCTGCATACTCAGCCCTAATGTTATTCTTATGGAGAATAAATAAAATGCTATATATCACTTATTTATATTGAATGTGTTTTTGTGAAACTTGGCAAGTGGCTCTATGTATTAGCGAGGCACATATATATGGATTGGAAATTCGCTGAGTACGCAGGTTTGCTGCGACGGGGGTATTTTATTGAAAATGTAATATCAGGCCCTAATAACACACACACAATTGAAACATAAGTCGTTTAAAACATTATTTTGGACATTTGCCATCACTGAAAAAACCGTATCACAATTTGTCGGTATATGTGTTTGTTACTTATTTGATTACCGGGTACCTCATATTTGAAAATAAGCAAACTTAAGTAGCGGAAGGCCTAAGCTTATACTGATACTGGTTGACTGATTGCGTAAAAGGTGCACTTGTAACCTAGAAGATCTGTTATTCTGGACTTTAAGTTCCCCCCTCCGAGAGCACCTCCTCAAGTGCTACTCCATAACAGAGCATCCTGTTATGTTGCGACTCCAATATGCGATTTGCGAACCGATAGTCCAAATGAATCAGTGGAATTGTGTGTTAAATTTGACTATCGAAAATAACAAATTATTATCGCACAGCCGCAAACTCCGGACATTTCCCAATTATCAAAGAACCAATAAGCAATCGTTTAGATGGATCAGCTGATACTCAAAGCTGGCTGAGTGACTACACGACAACAATCGGTTCGCGAACCAATAGTCCAATATTGAATCAGCAGATAGGATATTGTATAGAAAGAGAGGTCAAAACAAAATCAATTTGCAAGGAATTGTGGGATCTCAGAAAATGTTTGCCGCGCATACGCAAACCAATGAGATTGCGTTTAGCGATCTCTCCTCTTGTCCGTCTCCCACCCCTTCTCTCCGCTTCGACCCCTCCCCCCTAACCATTTCTCAGCTAAAACACAATTGAATCGCGAACAACGATGGCTTACACCGATTCGCAAACGAAGTGAACGAGACCGAGCAACATGGCATATGTACCATGATTCACGCCACAAATTGGTTCTTTTAAAAGTTGAATCATGATTCATTTGATTCACTCGATGATTCGTTCGATTTGAACGATTCGTTCGATTTGAACGATTCGTTCGATTTGAACGATTCGTTCGATTTGAACGATTCGTTCGCAAACTGCCCATTACTAGTTTGGTTGCTCTCAGCCTCTACCATCCCACCCTGACTGCGCTGTCGCAAGGCACGGCGCTGGCATATTGTTCGTGTTGTTCTCTCTGTGCGGACACCAAGTCAATAGGCGCAGTCACGTTTTTAATTCCCTGCTGATGAATGACAGTTACACTGTATGGTGCTGTACGGTGTTACAACATAATTGGACGTAGTTCTACAAACGTCAATAGGTAGCAGCACAATCCAGATACCAGTAGTCAACCAGTATTGCCGTCTAGAGGGACTAAGTCGGGACGAAAATTACTGCGATAGGGAATGTATCCAGCAAAGCAAGGGGAGAGCTATTACTTACAGTGTGAGTTGTACAGTAGACCTACTGATAAAATTGACAGGACAGGTCTGGGAGTCAAAACCACAACAGGGCCGCTGCCATAGTTACGGAATACATCGCCTTGACCACTACTCCAATGTCTTCAGATATGTAATATATGCACCATTTATCATTACTCCTTGGAGTCTTTATTATTTATGGGGCTGTGGTCCACACCACTGGTGACACACAAGCTGAAATAAAGCCTTCCAGGATTAACCATCAAGATGTGAGCATAGTTATTTTACAGTACCTCTACCAAGTGTTTTATAGTACATGATGTAATAAGATAATTACTCAGTGTAGCCTATACAAGAAATAGGAATTCACTACAAGATTTGGCGACGAGTTAAATTGGTTTGTTTGAGTAAAAAGAGTACATGTACTTATTATTACAATTCAAGACGTAATTGCAACGAGTCGACAGGTACGTTTCTGCATTTCAGTTAACTTGCTTCAAGTCCAATTCATTTGATTTGAAGTGAACAACACAAGAGGCAATGCTAAAGACTTGTTCTTTAATATGCCCTAGAACTCGTGCGTCTCTTCTGATCAGCTAGACTATCTGAAACAACGCTATTTATGATAAAAATGTATTCCGTTCCAGCAAGATTAGCTCTTACCCTAGACAAACTTGCCACTCCTCTGTGGTTCAGGGTACTGTGAGTGTTATTGAATTTTTGTAGATATTATGTAATTTGGTCAAAGATGACGTAATTTTTCAAGTGGGTAGGGGGGGGGGTGCTGCTAAATTAGGTTTATGATGGTGGAATGATTATTGGGAGGGAAACTGAAAATTGGCAAAAAATTAAAGATATAATTTATGGACGGGCGCCCTTAACTTAACTTACATTTTCAAAATACGTCGCTTAAACTTTTATATTTGTTTCCTTTTCTTTTCAAAAGTCAAACATTTGTAATTTTCTTAAACTTTAAAGCATAATATCTCTGATGGGGGACCTAGTAAAATTCAGAAACATTTTTGTGTTAAGCACAGGTATGATACAAAACTGCAACAGCAATTTGAGCAGTAGTAGTGTTGAGTAATATGTGTGTTTAGTTTTTGGTTTTATGTTTTTACTGCTTCAACAGTTCTCCGTTTTTGGTATGTTGTGATTTATTTTCTAGCTTTGCCTGGATTGTGCCACTAATTTTGTTAATGTCTATTAACTTAAGTAGGCTATTCACAATTACCGGTAGTGAATTAGTAGGTTATAAGTTAGGCCTATATCCTGGGTGCGATCAGATTTCACATCCTAAAACGTCGTGAATCTTGTTTCCTCTAGCAAGTAGTGATATCGAAAATGTCCACAGTAATTTTTTAAATGATATAAATTCTCCTTTAACTTAAAAACAATTACTTTTTTTGAAGCTCTGTGCGATGGCAGTACCTGTCTGATGGACTTTGGGGGGCGTCAGGTTAAGAGGGTGAATTGTCCTCGGGTTCTGTCACCCATAAAGCCCGGGAACTAGGTAAGGTTCTCTCTCCCTTTCTGGAGCGAGGCAGACTGACCCCGTCCTACCACTTTATCCGTCCCTCTTTCCCCTTCAAACCTTTTTAACTTATTTAATCTCATCAAAATACCCAAATTTATTAGGGCCTAGATTAGGCCTACTGAAACCACTCTGGCTTCCTTAAGATCATCACGCCTCAATGGGCCAGTCCCACTTATTCAAGTTATTAATTTCTTAAGTGTAATAGGTACTAGGGTAACGTTTACAAAGGGAAAACCAAATAATTAGATATGGCATAGACTGTAATGAATGTATTCAAAGTATAAACCAAATAAACCTAGCCTAACCTAACCGCTACACAGCTACACATCATCACTGTGCAAGGTGGGAAGTGGTACGGTAAGTTCCTAATATGCCCCAGCCTAATTGAACTAAGATTTAGAAGTTTGAAAATGACTTTCATTGAGTTGATTTATATTTACCTGTTCAAGTCTAAAACACCATTTGTTTCACTGGACATTTTTTAAGATTATTATTTGCATTTAAAACAAGTTTGAAAGTAATTTATAATCCACTAACGTAGCTAAGTCTGGCACAGGTATTTATTTTTTACACTGATGTTAGCTACACCACATTTTCTGTCAGCAACAAGATTCGTGAATGATTAAATTATTAATACAAACGAACGGAAGACAATAAAATCATATCTGAGATTTATCAAATCGACAATAACAAATAACAATACACTGGCTAGTGGCTAACAAACAACTGACAAAAAATGAACAGATGACAATGACAGTTAAACGACGGACAGGACAGACGGCGAGACGACGAAAGCTATTCCGTTTGAAACGGTGTAGTACTGTATATTGTATTTATTTATATAGTCAATGCTACTACCATAGATTAAACATACTCCTAAGGAATCTTTTTAATCTATGTTACTACTTACTTATAAACACATAGTCACTACATATGAAAAAAACGGTAGTAACATAATTAATAGTAACATTATAATAAATAATAGAGTTGGAGACGAAATAATAATACTGTTATGCATGACGCAGAGTTTATTGTTATTCGTGGATTTCTTTGTCAGTGTTGTTATATCATATTAATGATATTTATTGGTTGAGGAATAACATTACATTACTGTGTTTACATTTAAAATATATATTGTTATTTTTTTAAGCCCATTATTTTTATTTACTGATATTTATTGTTACTTATTTGATTAATATATATATATTACTGTTTTACTTATTTATTGTTGGTATACCTGTTATTATTATTGTTCAGTCACTAGAGTCACTAGTTACACTTTAATGTTTTCTTCAGACCATTCAGCAGCAGGGCCCCCTCAAAGGGGGGGGGGGGAAACGGGGGCACATACATTTTTAAAATTCATATATCAAAATATATAAATGCGTGTTTGTAAGATTGATGCAAATCCACAGATGGAAATTGAATTTAAACTGATCAAAGCTCAGCATTGCGTTCTGAGAATTTAGACAGATGCTGGTAATTTTGTTGCTTGCCAATAGGCAGCGTTGTGATGGCAACTCCAGCTGGCTCTCTGAACGCCATGTTGAATCTTCTCCCGCTCCCGCTCCTGTCAAAATTACCCACAATGCACCACGCAACAACATGAGGGAGTAGGTAAGTACTCATGGTGTTTAGTGTTGTTTTGGTTGATTCCGAGGAAGGAATCCCTCGTAATAATATTCGTTCTTGCCGTTCATGAGATACTTGTTCTTTCATTGTTATTTTAAAGATATTTAATTTACATTGTCATGGCATATATTCCCCATTTGTAAATATTCACCCGTTGTCACCCTTGGTGAATCCGGTTAGCCGTACGTATTTTATATATTTTTAAAACATTATTAAGGCTGCTTGTCATGTATCACTATTAAACCAAAATAGATGTTACTTCAAGTATATCTTATTTAAATTTTGAGCTTCTAATATTTGTCAAACATAACATATTGTTTTCATTTCGGCGTCTGCAACGAAACATAACCTATAAACTACCATAACCTCTCACACTTTCAGTAATGTTGATATTTCTTACGATACCTAATAGTAACATTTGTAAATTTTATTTGAAGTCTGTTTCAATTGTGTAAATATTTCTGACCTGTAAATTGATAAAACATACTTGCTTCTTTCAAAATGCTATGTGCATACTGCCCTGTACCGGTAATGTTTATGATTCTAGCTTGTTTGTTAGGTTAGGCCCCCTACAATTTGCATTTATTGTGGCTAATTAATATCCTAAAAGTCATTTAAGTTTGTGTTGATGACACATTCCAAGTTGAAAGTCCATTTACATGGTTGTCAGTGTCTAATATTTACTTTGAGTTTTACAAATAGGCTATATGATTCTGTTATTTTTTTCAGATGGAAAATTCGGCTTATGCCCCCAACCCTTTACCGCCTCCTGCTTTAGTAGTCTTCTCTCAGGCTGGTAATTTGCCTGAGGCCCTTAGAATGCAAAGACCCTTCAGCACTCAGGTTAGTAGGTTGTGAAAAATATACCATGTAGTAGACTGCCATTTACGATACCGGTGTGAAAGTAGGCTTTGCTATTTCAGTTTATAAGTTCCAAAGAAAGGGATGTATATTATTTGTATATAATGTTAATTTTTTCAACATGCTATGAGTAGGTTTTTACATTTCAAAACTTATGAAAATAGTTTGTCAAACAGCTATTAAAAAATTGTTTAAAGACCATTAAAAAGTACGGTAAGTTAGAAAAATATTTAAAATGACGATAGTTCAAATTAGAATTTAAGCATTGACGTTTCCTTGTGCATTTATCATATTTACCTGCTTGTTGGTAAGTTAATAAAATATTCTCATTCTGTCTCTCATTTGTTTTAAAGTTGAAAGCTGCAGATAAAAATACTGATCATATGTTAAAACATAAAATCTATTTAATTTTTAATGTGATGCATGATCATCAGGCAAAAATGATACATCAATATATCTTAACATATATCAATAAAGTATTGAGATGGTTGTATATGATAAAATTATCTTGAGAACAACCATTCCAAAAGCAAATGTATAAAGGGACATAATGCGGCAATACCCTCGCATTTGTTTTGACCGTATTTGGTTTTTAATTGATGTAGATTTTAATACTTTTAATTTAATACTGATATTTTGTATTTTTTACAGGCACAAGAAGCTAAGGATATCCAAGTGCCATTCAGTACTGCCGGGTTTGGGCTACGGCTTATGGACAGTTATCCTGGTTTGCCAGCCCACCTTTTGCACCACTTGCAGCCCCAGTTTCATCTCCATCCGGCTTTAGACCCGCGATCAGTTCCTTTCGGTCCCGCTTTTCAACCGATTACTTCGGAAAGTAACAAAGTATTTCCTTCCGCGTTCGCTCCCCCACCTTCTAAGTGTTTAAAAATGGAAAGTGGTGAAAACAACTCTGAAATGTTTTATCAAAGAGACAGAGCTGAATCAAGTTCCCCGGCTAGTGTTTCCATTTCCCCAACTCCTCCTGTGTCGAATAACGCTAAGGAGGAAGTTGACAACAGCACACCTGAGGAACGTGATACCGCCACTCCGAGTTCTGAAGTCACAGAGAGATCTACCCCAGAAGAAGGCAGAGGATTCAGACGTAAGTCTCAACTTTTTTTGTAGGCTAGATAAAATTCTTTCCTTGAAACAATTAAAATTTACCCTTCATTTCTCTTTTTGTAAATCAACTCAGCCAGTGTTTAATCAAGTATTGTTTTAAAAAGAATACTATGCAGTCATAATATGCAGTATGGAGACAGTTTTTTATTAATTGGCCTACTGCTGAAACCGTATAAATAACATTTTAACTATGCATATATTTGATCAAGTCACTGATCAGTATGTGTAAAATTCAATACCTCTACAAAAAAGTGGAGTCATGACACAAACTATCGTATTATTTTGAATTTTTTAAATAGATAGTTTTTACACCCTTTTTAAATAAATACCTACTGGTATCAGCCTAGGCCTAAGTTACCTGAATTAATATTTGTAGGTAATAATGCTGGTCGTTAATTAATCTGTATGAGGTTTCAACTGTAATCAGTTTACCAAAATTTCTTTTAGGCCTATGTAGAAAATAATAAAAAAACTAAAATTGTTTTTAAGCATATAATGTTTTAATTGATTCATCTTTTTACACGTAAATCAATGTAAAATTAGATGTTTATTACTTTAAACCATGACATTGAATGTTTAAATGCTTATGCCTAGCCCTTCTAAAATTAAAACAGTCTAACTAATGTGAAATCTAAATTGTAAGTTGGCATTTTATATTACACGAAGTACCAGTCGTTAACAGTCATTGTACTCTTAATTTCCATAAATGTACAACGTTTACGTCTACATGGCAGGCAACTATACACTACTAACTATGTATACCGGTACTAAGTAAGTATACAGGGTGTTAACAAATCTTTCATGACTTTGGGATATGATTCCTCATATAAAAAGAAAGAAAAAAGTATGTCCTAAAACTATTGTTTTCTGTTTATCTGTCTGTATGTGGTTTTTCTTTAATACTTTATATCTTAGGAACATCTGCAGATATCAACTTCTAACTTGGTACATGTATTACATTTAATAAGACTCATTTTGATATGGAATATCAAGTTTCTATTTTGTACCATTTAAAAATGGCAACTATTTTTGTTTTTTCAAAGCTAAATATCTTAAAAACCGTAATATTTAGGAAAAAACTGTAGGAATAAGAAATTTGTTGTCATTTTGTTCTAAAAATAGTTATATGAAGATTGTAACAATAGGATTATAAATAACTGAGAAATTGTGATTTTTATAAGTTAAATAATGCTTTTTTGCCATTTATAGACTAAAATATCATGTTTTAACAAATGAAAATCATAATTTCTCAGTTATTTTTAATCCGATTGTTACAATATTGATATCATTATTATTAAGGTGGAAAAATAACACAACTTTTTTTATAGTTACAGTTTTGCCCTAAATATTACTCTTTTTTAAGATATTTAGCTTTGAAAAACAAAAATGGCCGCCATTTTGAAATGTTACAAAGTAGAAACTTGATATTCCATACAAAAATTTTCTTATTAGTTGTAGTACATGAACCATGTTTGAAGTTGATATCTTCAGATGTTCCTAAGATATAACATATTAAGTAAAAAACACATACAGACAGATGGACGGGAAACTAAGCGTTTTAGATGTACCTTCATACAAACTTTTTTTCTTTTTGTATGAGGAATCATATTCCAAAATCCTGAAAGTTTAACACCCTGTATTCTTAAAATTCTTTAACAACATTATGGATACATTTTTAAAAAAATCAGTGAGCCAGATGATTTATAATTTAAAACCCTTTTAAATTATAAATAATAAATAATGAAGCAAAAAATTTACCTATTTATTGTGATCCAAACAATTGAAATTTATTTCATCCAACGAATCTTTTAACATGAGTGTACTCATGAGAGAAATATATTAATAAGTTAAAATTGTTTGATAATGTTTTGTAAATTAAATTAAAAATGAAAACTAAAGTGTTAATGAAAACAAAGAATTGTAAATTTTAATTCAAGAAATACAAATGTTGTCCTTTGGTTCTTGTTAAAATTATTTTTTACCATGTTGTTTACATTTTAATATTACATGGGGCCTATTCATTGTTACATTTCTAAATTGCCTTTGTATTTTCATTTCATACTGAAACTTCTAAGAATGTCAATATTTTTAAAATACGGTACGTAACCTAATAATAATACAGTAATTCTTACATTGCATGGCCATTAATGCACACAACATGTTGACCAGAAGCTATTATTTCCTTACCTCTCAATATAAATATATTAGTATAAAGAGCAAATAAGTTAGCTTGCAATACATGGTCTGGTAACAGGTAGGCCCTACAAAAATAACCATTGTAATGGTAATGTATCAGGAAGTAAGTAAACCTTTGTTAATTTGAACTTTTGTAGTTTTAAGCACAATCTTTAAAATAATATAATACAATTTGTAGGAAATAAATTAAACATTGCAGTTTGGAATCAGTTTAATGGAATACCAAGTAAAATTTGTATTATTTTTATCCTTAGTAGCTTAAATATGTTTTAAGTTGGTCTAAGCACAAATTGTTGTCAAGTTAAAAAAATTATTTTCGTGCCTACAATTCAATTCTATTTATTTATTCAAAAAGGTTTGCCATATTTTTGGTCCTGCTAAGAGGAAAACTTGTTAAGCGGGTCCATTTAATGACAAAAATTTAATTTGTAATAGCCTAGATGTCTTTAGTGTTTTTATCGTGGCATAACATGTCATTAAAACACACATTTAGTTCAAATAAATAAAGAGTTAATCTAATTTAGCCTACTAATAACTCTTAACTGTTTAAATTAAATCAACAACTAACATTGTAAATGTAAACATACAAAAACATATTAAACATATTTAATTTTGTTGGAATGTTTTATTTTACTAATGTCAGGAATACATTACGGTATTTTGTTAATATTTCAAAAAGAACTCCTAAAAAATGAATTTAAACTATATCCGGGTAACTATATAACAGGAATTTGTTATTACTTTGATAAGTTTTCAAGATTCTTTATTCACTTTTAACTTTTACAATATAGCTTAATTGGTTTTGACAAATTTAATCCTTAAAGTATATTTAACTTAACAACCACACAATTATACCACAGTTAAGTTTTTAAATCTTGAACATAATGCCCTACAAACCAAACAACCCAAGACAGTAACAAATATTGCTCATTGAGCAATTCTTTAAACAAAGATTAATTTAGTAGTATCCTTTAACTTTTGAAAACTTTGGAAGTAAATTTGACATTAAGTAATACTACAGTTTCCACAGTCTAATATTAGTACCGTATGTATTGTATATTCAATAATGAGAAGGTAATAAAGGGTTCAGCTTGCATTTCAGGAAAGCTAAACACAGATATCAGTAGTTAAAAATGAATACTTTCATTAAAGACTATTCTCTCAACATAGATTAGAATAAAAAATAGATAATTAAACATGCAAGCTTGTTTTTAGCGAATTTCCCCTATAGGGAAGAAGCTATTACCGTAGGTCTCATGGTAAGACTTAAGCCCGAGACCATGATAACTTTTCATTTTGAGGTTCCCAGATGCCAAAAACACCATTCGTTCAAATTTTTATATATGTATATATATATATATATATATATATGTGTGTGTGTGTGTCCGTAAGCACGATAACTCTCGTAAAAAAGGTCCGATCTTAATGAAATTTGGTACAAATGTGTAAAGTACCATTTATTTGAACAAGTTCGAAAACCAGATGAATTGCACCATCTGAAGGGGGGTTTTCGGGGGGTTTTGTACCCCAAAAATGTGTTTTTTGGTGTTTTCACATTTAATTTTAATTTAAATCAAATTTTAATTTAAATCAAATTTTAATTTAAATCAAATTTTAATTTATACCATTGAATTCAGCTTAAAAAAATAGACAGTTTGGTATTTTGATCATTGCTCTACGTCAATTGGTTACCGAGATATTGAAAGTGCTAAACACAGTACGTTGTCTAATGTTATTCTTATGGAGAAAAAGAAAAATTGTATATCTCGCTTATTTATGAACATAAACTGGCGAAATTTCGTATATGGCTTGATATGGTTATTGTTGTTTGCACAAAAAAATTTTTCGCCTATGGCTCCTGTAGCAGCAAACCTAGGTACTTGGTCCCCATGTTATTCTTATGGAAAATACTTAAAATGTTATATATCGCTTATTTATGAATGTATATGGATGAAACTTCACTAAGATGAGTTCTATTGATATTTGCATAAAAACCCATTATTTTGTGTGCCTTGTTGCAGCAAACCTGCGTACTCATCCCCAATGTTATTCTTATGGAGAATAATTAATATTTTAAATATCGCTTGTTTGTGAATACATTTCTTATGAATCCTGTTAAGTGTTATAATGTGTTATGTTATATTCATTGGAAATTCGCTGAGCATGCAGGTTTGCTGCAACGGGGGTATTTTTATTTATTTAATTTTTTAAATGGCCTTACACTTTTTTGTATGGATATTTTTCAGTTGTCCATGTAATATTGTCTCCTTTTTTGCAAGATTTTACATTGTATATCTTGTTTTTTTACCCTTTTGGTGTTTTTAACATGAAGATTTGTTAAGTTTCTTTAAAAACGGCGGAAAGGATATGAAATAAACGATTTTTGTTTTTTTGTAAATGATACAACTATTTTCTAATTATTGTATTTCTTATGGCAAAGATTGCTTGGAATTGCACACTTGACAAATACGTCAGGCTTATTAAATCGATTTTGAGGGTGATTAATTTAATTTATTATTTAATTTATGCATACTATTACGATTGATAAATAGGTTATTGCCGAAAATAAAATGATGAAATAATTAGATTAAACCTATTTGTACTTTATATATAACTTTTTTAGATGCAAGACCTACATACATTCTGAAAAGTGTATCAAATGTCACGGCATAAATTAATACGAAAAATAAGAAATAAGAAAATAATTCATAAAATAAAACTTATTATCGATATAAAACATAATAGGCATAAGTTCATTTGGATGAAAATTGGCACCAATTCCATTTAGTAAAAAACCCCTATTATTATAAGCGGATATAATTATTATGCAGGCTATTCTTAAAAATAATATGAAGCAAATATAAATATTATAATATTGTTTAGTGTATGAAACTATCGTGTTATGTATGGTTTGTGTTGCCGTCTCTTCTCTGCTTTTATTGAGGCGATCATTTTCCATCACTGACGTTTCCGATGTTAAACCCCTACCAATAAAGATATACTCATGGCTTCGGGTACCGAATAATAATTTATCAAGATTGTCGAATTAACACAAATTATTACAAGGGGTCGTTTTTTGAAACGGTTTGAGTTGCTCACGGACAACCTGACCCATTCGAATGATCCCATTCAAGACTGACTACCTTACTGACTTACTGTCGGGAGGAGTTGCAATGCGACAAGCTAAAATAGGACGTTGGAGTCAGAAGAAATATCGCCGCTGACCCTAGCGCTACGGGCTATTTCAATGTTAAAACGCGCAAAACATGTCTTTACTGAAAAGCATTTTTTTTGTTGTTACTGTTTGACCTATTGATTTGGAATAAATTTTGTTTGAATCTTTATGAAGTTTTGATTAGTGTTTGCTTGGAGTTTTATTTTTTAATGACTAGGAAAACTACAAAATTTTTATAAAAATATAGACTTTAAATTACTACATTTTTGGAAATTTATTATTTTACTTAGAAAATAGAGAGCAATTAACCTGCGTCTTCAAAATACCTTTAATTTGAGACATCTTTCATAGTCGTATGTTGATAAATAAGCGAGATACTGTATATGGTTTTAAGTTTAACATTGCTCTTATGGGGGTAAAATCCAACATGGCCGCTCTCCAACGCCCTCTTAATATGCAACAGCACAACAGTTAGAATATGATGATTCATTATTTTCAATAAATATAGTGGTAATCACACGGGAATGTAGGCCTACCTCAGTGTCGCTGACCCTGTATGTTGTAACTAATGAGTAAAACATATGCCCTTATTTCATTTTCTGTTTTTGTCCACGACGTAACATAAATAAATAAAATAAAACCCTGTAAAATAAATTAGCACACAGAGTAACGATATTGTTTCCAAACCTCTGCTCAAGGAATTTCAAAACATTATATAATTTTTAAAGAAATCAAAATTATACCTGATGAAGTTTAGTCGGTATACTCAAGACGATTATTTTACCAAAGCGATGATTTGTAGATGCTGCAAAATCACTATTGTTTTACATGTCAAAAAATTAACCTACCTAATTTCTCACCTCATCGGACGCGGACGGGAAGTGATTAGCGCCTAAGGAATTATAGGAATGGATTCTTGTAATTTGTTCGCGTAAGCAACATGGAGGAATCATTACTACCTCCATGGTGGCGAACCCAGTATATCTTAGTTTGTTTTGAATTCACATTTAGGTTGAAAACTCGAATTTTGCTTATCTAAAAGTCGGGGTTTCAGACAGGCTACAGCTTGATGGTAAATCGTGTCCTGCCTTTCGCGAAGACTCAAGTCGGGCGCTGAATAGTGAATAGGTGACCTTTGTAGGTAACCTGTGCCCTGTGCGAGATGAATGCAACAACCTGTAAGGCTGTTTCCGATAGGTTTTAGTTGGACCAACAAAGTCTAAGTACCGGCGGGCCAGCAAATAATACCTGTCCTAACCAACGCAGGATGACTGTTGGATCTATGTCGCAGACGTTTTATAAGAAGGTTGATTTTCAGCGGCCCGACCTTAGTTGAAATTTGTATTAATTAGGATATTTACTTTATTGCAAATAATTGAGTTACCGGTACGTATGTTGGGGGAAGGGGGGGGGCGGGTAAATTACCCGCCATATTGAGGTTATGCCGCGGCCGGCCTGTCCAGAGGTCTCGTCTGGGGTAAAAAAAGAGGACCATATGCTGACCGCCATTTCGCCCTCTGTCCCCTTTTCTCCCGTGGTAACCAATAAAATTCTCTCTTCACAAGTTATAAGTTTGTCAGCTGGCCTTTTAAAAGTAATACCATGGTATTACTGTAAATGATTACTAAAAATAACATTTTCATAAAAAAGAGGACAAAAGTGAGTTTGCATTTTTTAGTTGACAAAATGAAATCAGAGTTTGGACTTTTATACATAGCCATTTTCTAAATATTGTTTCCTTTTTCCCCTACTATATAAAGTGGACTATAATTTTGTTTGTTTTCCATTGTTCCACACTTTCCATTGTTTTGGAATAGCGGAACAGCTTGTTTTGTAGGTATGCACTATGCACTGTCACCTAACCTAACAAACACACTCACGATCGCTCAAAACATTATTTACGACAGTCTATATTATTCTAAGATAAAACAAAACTTAGGCAACCGCACTGGAAAATCACCACAGAAACACAGTGGACTTGCCCGCAAACATACAAAGTAACGTAGCAAGTTAGTTCAATGAGTATACAAACTCCCTGGAAACACTTTGTGTATTTGTTCCTTAGGTCGAGACAATAATAAAACACCATATAAACATGGGTCTAAAAAGTCTAGTTTTCTGTCTGTCGGTCTGTTTGTAATTTTTAAAAGTTTTCAACTAACTCAGCTTCTATTTAAGATAGCAAGTTTAAATTCGGCTCCAGCGTGTACCTTAAAACTCGCAACAAGTGTATAAAGTCAGATTAATTTAACTGCATCAGATTCAAGATGGCGGCCATTTAAAGTTTTTTATGTAAAATTTCATGAAAATCGTAAGTTTTATCAAACCTGGTTTCCAGTAATAACACATGTAGAATTGTAAGACAAACAAAGCGACACCTTGTTTGCTGAAATCGGATAAGAAATAACTGAATTATTAGCAATTTACCAAAATAAATACCACTTTTTTAAAACTCGTACATTGTTATTTTACATTCGGCCTTATAAATTCGAAAAATAATTAGGTAAATAACTAATAACTCTTATTTCTTATCCGATTTCAGCAAAAATGTGTCGTTTTGTTTGTCTTACAATACTACATGTTCTATTACTGGTAATAAGTTTTGATACAACTTATGGCTTTCATTAAATTTGACACAAAAATATTTAAATGGCTGCCATTTTGAATTTCATACAGTTAAATTAATAAAGCTTTATACACTTGTTGTGAGTCTTAATATATACATTGGAGCTGAATTTAAACTTTCTATCTTAAATAGAAGCTGAGTTAAATGAAAACTTGTAAACTCACAAACAGCCCAACAGACAGAAAACTAGGCATTTTAGACCCATGCTTTTATGGTATTTTATTATTGTCTCGACCAAAGGAACAAATACATAAAGTATTTCCAGGGAGTTTGTATACACCCTGTATATAATGAGTTCGAGCCGAAAATACTGTTTAGGACACGAAATTAGTCACAGCGCTTTTTCAGTATTGTAGGATTAAAATATTCGACTCAAAAACATTAACTGTAACCATTTTTAAGCACAGCAGATAAATGTTGTTACAACTTACATGAAAACTAAGAACGCCAATCAGTTAAAATGCTCCTTACATGATTTGTCACCCTTGTTAATGTCACCAAACCAGTGCCGGGACGACGTTCCGGTACGAGTGCACCACTGACAACGAGGTTAGGCTATTATATCTAGAGGTCTCATCTGGGGTAAAAACTGAAGCCTTCATATTGACCGCCATTTTCCTAAGGTAACAATCAAATCCTGTCTTCACAAGCTAAATAGTCAACTGACAAACATGTAAATGATGAAGAGAGGATTTGATCGGTTACCGCGGAAGCAGAGTTGACAGAGGGGCAAAATGGCGGTTGGCCATGTAGGCTACCTCGTTGGTACCGTCTTCCCAACTAGATTTGTTTCGCCGGGCAGGTTCGGTGCTGTATAGGCACTACTCGACTGGTGCGACCTGTTTCCTGAGCAGTGACTGACGCCGCTATGATATGGGTATATGGGTCCACTGGATCCCCTTACACATCCGGATATTAGGCCTTAGGACTAGCCAGTAAAGTAAAACACCTGTCCTTGGATAGATTAGACGTTTTTGTCGAAACAAAATGGATTTTCCAGTTATTATCTTGCCGATAACACTCCCTTTTATCCTATTTATACGTATTTAATCATCTAGCTGTAATTGCGATAACCCATATATATCCTACTGCATTGCCCTATATTTTCTTAATTCCAACAATGTCCTTGTGTAAAGTGGATTTTTATACGACTTACACTGTCAGTGCGGTAGTGTACATCATGCCGTTGCTAAATTATCGTTTTTTTAAGTTAAACAAGGGACAACAATTTTGAAATCTGGTTATTGGGTGTTACTGAGTCATCTCCGTCACTGGCGCAGAGGCGGGTTGAGGCAATCAAGGCAATGCCTGTAGTCACGTGAAGTCTAGTATAAACTGTCAAGTTCTTGGAGTAAGTAATTAAAATAAATATCGAGTTAAAAAGTTTCACGAAAAATACAAATATTTTCATAAACATTGAGTATCTTATTGCATTGCATCGGTGGGTTGACGCATCTATTCTATAAGCGGAATTAACCAAAAATCCTCAAACCTTCCTCACCTTAAACCTCCTACAACCGCTCTCAAATCGTCGCCAAGCAAAACCACAGAATTCAAAAAGGTTCCTCAAAGTTCAATTACTGATTATAAATTCTAACAGAGCCAAATCAATGCATCCAAATTCACATTATTCAGTTGAATTCCAATGTCAAAGTTCAGTTTTATTGATAGTACTTCTATAAAGTAACTTTTATTTTTGGTTGAATTCTATGACATTTGTATGATAATTTGTGACTGTTAGTTACTTTAATTTGTGACAAATAGTTAAGTTACTTTATAGTTTTCCATGCGCAAGTTCAGCAAAGTTGGCCCAACGTTATTCCATTGGGCGAACATGGGTATTAGCAAACTTAAACCCCATAGAGTGGGGACAATGGAAACAACACTAAATAACCAAATAGTTCTGAAACCCCCGTTTATGAAAGATGAAAAGTATTGTTTAAGTGCCTTGATTGTAAAGAATAAAAACACCATCCCGTGTAAACCATAGTAAATTGGTGTAAACAGGATAACTTAACTGTTTGCTTTGATTTAAATATCAGCGTTAAAAGGATGCTCAGGTTACCTTCTTCTACTTGCTACTCGACCCCCTCGAGTTGGAGCCAAGGGTGGCGGCCCGCCAGTTTGTAAGAAGTCGTGCAAAGCGTCAATTACCCCCCCCCCCGCCGATACTACGGCGTACAGTTGGGAAAAATGCAAAAAGGTGGCAAAACCCTAAACAATGTTTGTCTCAAATCCCATTGTTGTTTTTGTATGTATAAAACATAGTGGAAACAACAGGCGACAAGACAACAACAATGCAAATACTGGTAAAACATATTCGGTCTTCATAGTCCTATAGTTAAAAATTACTACTGAATTTATTATATAATTTTTGGCTGTCCGCCTTGCCTGAAAACGTTGCAAAAATCTACATCATATTTTAAGTTGCATATTCTGATCAATCGACTGCTATGTGTTGTTTTGTAACCTCGGGTAGCTATATGCAATTTAACATTTTTACAGTTCAACTATTGTTCATTTGATTCAAATAATAAACTGCGTAAATAAATTAATTGAATATTACAAAGTTTAAAACAACCTAAACTATTTCTAAAATGTCTAGTTATGTATTGTTGTACCATGATTAAGTGTAGTTTTTTTACGATGAAGTAAGATTTTAAAGGGCCTTAAGACATTTCAGCCAACAAATCTTGCCCTTACCTGCGCCTCAGAAACATGTTTAACTTTGGGGGTTTTCATTTTTATCGTTAAGGCTGTCCCACACTTCTCGTGGACAGGCCTGAACAATCGGCCGAACATCCCGAATATTCTTCCGAATGTTCACTGAACATTTCGTCCCGTATTCATAAGTTCGTGCAGCTCTCGCATTTCTCGCGAAAACTCCGAATATTAGGAGTTGGGCCGAATGTTCGGGCGTATTCGCGAGAAGTGTGGTACAGCCTTCAGCAGTTAAACATCTTGAAACTACAGCTCCACATAGGTACTTAATTTTGAAATTATAATGCTGATATATTTTCGTAAGTTATTTATTTAGACTAAATATGTAACTTGTATTAGTGGATTTTAGGGTTACTGTAGCCTAGACATGAATATTCAGGGAAAACCACGGGGAAATCAGGGAAACTTGTTATTAAGCATGGATAATAAGGTATTTACACATTTATAACAATAAATCATTTACTTAAACAATTTTTCTACCTTTTCAAAAACTCCTTGATTTTTCCCCGATTTCGTTGCTCCCATTCGATTCTCCTGATTTTTACATGTGATTTAAAAAAGTTCGGTTTTAAGTCTGTTAAAATAATGTGATCCGAGTGTTTTAGAAGACTCAGTTCTTGACTTCAATGATAGAGCACACATCAATTAATGCCAAGTTGTTTTTGATTTTTTGCCCACTGTGCGGCGTCCCCTTGTGTAAACTAGATTCACAGAATTAGTTCCTAGGTTCTCTGTTGATGCAATTGATTGAGCCGCGAGGTTTTCGAAGTAAGGTAAAGGTGTGGACTTTGGGTAGGTAACATAATCGCAGAAATAACTAGGGAGTGCAATAAATTCCGCGTTTTTAAAACTTGATAAATATATTTCTTTTATGCCTAATATTAAAAATAAAAGTTTAAAACTCAAAACATTGTAAATATAGCCTAATAAATTAAAAAAAACAACAACAAAAACACTAAAAATCGGTGAAATAGTTTTTAATTTCCCATACGATATCTATAATATCTTGGAAGAACAATCATTGATTGCATCGTGTAATTTGAAATTAAATTAAAATTTTCACACATACGTGTTGAGGATAGTCTAGTCTCAATATAAATTAAAATGCCCCGAATTTGTTACAACACCGATCTTTGTTACACAGTAATGATCTTTGGAAGAGAGAAGTACAATTTTTGTTAAGAGGTACATGTTTTTTTTAAGTATTTAGAGAGACACAACTTTAATAACCGGTAAAACTTGATTTAAAAAACCCCTTCGTAATTATAAATAATTAGTAAAAAATGGGAGTGCGATTTTTCCAATTTAAAAAATGCACAGCCGTGTGCAGACATCACTTGTGTGTTGATGGTCAGTTTTAATATTACATTAAGAACGTATCTATCAGTTGATTTAAACACTACGAATGTCAATATTAAAGGACTAGAAATATAATTTCATATACCTGTAAGTTGTGTTCATACGTATCAACAACGTATTGTATGTTTTAAGACTCCGGTCTACCCCTTCCACTCAGCGCTAGGAAAGGGTTTGCAGGATTACTCTTTACAGCTGCTACGTAAACCCTTTAATAAAGTCAAAGTATACAATTAAAGAGGAAAATATTATCTACAAAAGTACTTTTTTACTTTTTAAATTTATTTAACTGAGTTGAATTTACAAGCCCTTTTAAATGTACACAAATGAGCTGTTTCAAACTACCACAACTTAAAACAGAAACATTATTTTAAAATTCTAAAAAATGTGAGTAGAATTAACTTTCTTCTATCAAATCCCGTTTATAGAATGTTGATAACATGATTATCATAGCCACAAACAGGAATCCTGCGAACCTCCGCACCGCTCCTTTTCCCCATTTTAAAAATAAATTTTCAGGCGGCGGCGCATAGATTTGTTTGTAGGTTAGAGTAGACCGGAACCTTAAGTTGTTGTTTTTTCCAGAGAACCCAGTGAGCATAATTTTAGTTTTAGTAGTAATAGGGCCAAGAACAAATTCTAAAATTTTGAATGTTTCGGAGATATATTAAACTATTATCGCTTGTACGATAAAAACAATTTGTTTGCTGGGTTCCCATCAGGGGTTTTTAAATTTTGTAGGAATCACAAGCCATCAGGTTGTGATCTATCGTTGCGGAAATTCAAGGATTTGACATTAAAACTGTTCTTACTTAAATATATAGCAGGATATAGATCTTTTGTAAGGAGTCGCAAGTTACGAGTTATTTCGTAACTGGAGCCCTCAAACCCAGTTACACCAATGTATATTATAATGTCGTGAGTGGCGTTGTTGATTCACTTTCTTAGTCTTTTTGTATATATATATATACACAATTTAATGATGTATATTTTAACGTTATCACTGACCGTAGTACTACAGAGATCGTTCCCGTGCCGATTGCCGTGGAGAAATGGTCATTTTATAGGTGACTGAGTGGAATTACAATTCTGATGGTTTAATGTTGGCGCGTCCGCCACCGCCATAAAACTTTCAATATTATGACTCGATTTATTACAGCGAATTATCAATTAAACCAAACGTACTGAAAAAACCTTTTGTTCCTCAAATTTAAGTTGTACAGTTTAGCAAAACATCACATAACTGAAGCCGTTATTTGGCTGTTAATTTAGCGCGCGTTTGGGAAAATTGGCTTTTACAGTTAAGGACTTGGGCTTTTTTCACTACCCCTCTCCAGCAAAGAAATTTCGTTGGCTTTATCTTAAGCTGGGATTTCGAAAGATAAGAACTAGAATTATGTCCAAACAGTTATACCAAGTTGCACCTTTTGTATAACAATAAACTAGATATAGTCAAATTTTATCGGCGATTCATACGCACCTTAGTTAAAAAAAGTATAAACTCGACCAAACAAAATAACCTGATCCCACACCATACATTCCCATTATTTCTTTACATAACTTTAACTAAGAGACTGGATAATATTTATGTAACTTTTTATATTATCAGTCTTGCATTTTAATTCCAAAAAATGTCCAGATCTTTTCAAAAAATGTTTCTAATCTAGAGAACGTTTCATAACCTCCAGGTACGGAACGTCAAGGTCCTCTTTTATTTAAACTTTGTAGTTTGACTGTTTCAAATCGACAAAGTTCAAAACGTCAAGTTTCTTATTTAGAATGTTTTTAATTTAGCTGTTTCTGAAAGTCAAGGGACAAAACATTAAGGTTGTATAAATACATGAAATGAAAACAACTAGTTTCAAAACGTAAAGTTTCACAACGTCCAGGTCAGTAACTCGCTCCCTTTTAGTCCAATTGGAGGCAAACAAAAATATTGAGATTGGCTGTACTGACTTGACGTTCTGTATCTTGACGTTGTGAAACAGATGGATTTATAAGTTGTTTACCCCTGAGTGGATCCAGATTTGGTTTGGAGTGAGATCGCTTTCAGTGTTTACGGTTATAAGAAATACTACTATGACGTTCTGTTCCTTTACGTTTTGAAACAACTCCGATTTAAATTGTTTTATAATAATACCTTTACGTTTTGAAACTGGAGGTTTTGAAAACAGTCTTATTTACCATTTAAATAAGTGAGACTTGACGTTATGTAATATGTATCTTTACGTTCTAAAACCACGCATTATTTAAATAGGACCTTTACGTTCTGTACCTTGACGTTGTGAAACGGTCCCTTAATTTTTATGTGTTTTACAACAAATATAACATAAGAGCAAACGGTACAAAGTCAAATTTATCATGTCTAAAACACGTTTTAAAAAATGTCCCCGTCACAACAAAACTTGTTTTACCATGGGATTTTACCAAAAGCTGCATAAAAGCTCTAACTGAAATATTGTACTTAATTTGACCGTGGTTCAAGTTTTCCACCTGCGAATATCTGCCAGAAGGGTACTAAGAAACTCGAAGGAAAAAGTCAATTCACTTTCTTAAACCAACTAATTTGTATGCAAACGTCTATAGATTACAACCATATGAAGCTATGTCTAAAGTTTGGTCGTAATATTTGTATACAAGCCATATATCAAACAATATAATATCTTCCCTAGAATATATCGTCTATCGTCTATTGGTGGCTAGCACGCAGGTTTGCAGGGACGGTGCTGGCTGGGGTTTTTGCAAATATCAACTATCACAACTATATGAAGTGTAATTATATCCCCTTAACAAGTGTAATGATAAGTGAGGAGTACAATTTTATTCATTCTCCATAAACAAACAGTTGGACCAATACTGCCGAAACCTCTAATGGGCGTATTGGCGTAGAGCAAATTTTAATAAATAAGTCCATTAAGTTTAAGCTCAAATGAACGTTTCAGTTTGAAAAACCGAAAACTCCCATTTTAGAAGTAGAAGAACTTCAATTTACCTTTGGATGATGATACAGTTATTTTGTTTGTTCTCTAAGTCTTTAAAAGAAATGTGGTGGAACTATTTGGACGAAAGCTAACAAAGTAATACTCAAATTAAAATCAAATCAAATCAGATTTATTTCAGAACAATTACATACGGAAATGCATCAATAAAACTATCGAAATAAGTAATCCCCGCGTGGGCCGAGGCCTGTGGGTAGGGATCCAGGGATTGGGTCCATCCGTGAACAAAATATAACATAAATTTACTACACAGTCGCACTGATATTCGATGATGTTTCTTTGCACTTTTAACTGACATGAGATAAAGCACAGTGATTAACTACTAGGAAATACATGTCGAACCCACAACAAACATGCCAGTCAATAATAGTTGCGGTCTAGACATCGGGAAACCAAAAATATTTATTTAGACAACAAACAAAGAACATTTACATTGCCCGTCGAGTGTTTTGTAATCGATGGTTGTTCAAGTGAAAAGTGACAAATATCTAGGTCTTACAATGTCTATATTACACACTTTCCCATGGTAAAACCGCTAAAAAGGTTCGTTTTTCGACTTGCGGCAATTTGTTGTCGTCGCCGTTTTCAAGCCTTTTCTCCGGAACAGTTTCAAGATGTGTGTTTACTTTCTGATTATGGATATTGGTTTTTAAATGTTTAAACGTGGTAAAATTAGCAGAACATTGCCGGAGGTTTTTTGTGTAGCGATATACTTTATATCACTACCATTCATAAATTTAGACAATCTATACACTTTGGTAAAAACTCTGGACAATGTCTGCTCCTACCTTCTTTAGGGGATGGTTATTATTATTTTAGCGAATTTCCCCTATAGGGAAGAAGCTATATTACCGTAGTCGGCATGGTAAGACCTAGGCCCGGGACCATGATAACTTTTCGTTTTGAGGTCCCCATACCCCAAAAACACCATTCGTTCGAAACTTTATATATGTGTGTGTGTGTGTGTGTGTGTGTGTGTGTGTGTGTGTGCGCGCGCGCGCGCGCGTCATCTGGTTGTGATCTGTTGATATTTGCTCAAAATAATAATTTTTTGCCATGGCTTCCGTAGCAGCAAACCTGCATACTTAGCCCCATGTTATTCTTATGGATAATGACTAAATGCTATGTTTCCCTTAATTATAAACATAAATGAATAAAAACTGGTATATGATTTCACCTAGTTGAGTTATATTGATATTGGTATAAAAACCCATTTTTTGTGTTCCTTGATGCAGCAAACCTGCGTACTCAGCTCCAATGTTATTCTTATGGAGAATAATTAAAATTGTATTTATCGCTTATTTGTGATTATATTTTTATGAAACTTGGTTAGTGGCTTTATGAAGTATTAAGACATTTATATCTCGATTGGAAATTCGCTGAGTATGCAGGTTTGCTGCGATGGGGGTATTTCATTCATTAAGAATCCATATACATCTCCATCCCAGGATTCAGCGCTTAGGGGTTACGATACTGTCAACTCTAATACAGTATGTATTTCTAAAGAGAAACACGCTAAAGAATTTTAGGAAGTGCGGCAGGAGTATTGACGGGAACTAAAGACAAAATATACTAAACGAAGCTACAGTACTATATAAACCTCAAGATTAAATATTTTAAGTACTATAAATCGTAAGTGGAACTTTTCATACTTCATTAATCACGATTACCTACCTCTGACGTTCGAGAAAAATATCCTCGGGCCGGGGAAGTCAATGAATTACCTCCCAGTATTAATAGCTAATCAAAAGAGAAACACCCTGCAAACTCAGTAAGATATAACAGTACTTTTACTCCAAGTCCCTGTTGGCGTATGCTCGATTGTTTTGATGATCTCTATAACGAATCGGTCATTTCAGAAACGACCCACGTGGCATTTTCTTAACTTTCGGAAAAACGACAAAAATTGCGAAATCAAACCATAGCAACTCTTAGTTAAAATTTTAGATTTTTTAACAAGTAATTTTAAAAAATCTCAAAAAATTACACATGTGTTGTTTATGCAAAGAATGACATACTTTTAATTTGCAATGGGCTTAAAAAAGTATTAATGAGAATCATTAACAGTAACACAAACAGTATTTATTCATTACAAAAAGATCAAAGGGGCTCACAAAAAATAAAAAATTCATTACTTTTTTGTTTTTGTTTTTATTAAAAAATTCAATAGTCCAACGTGTTTTTTTCACCACGGGCTTCCGACGTCTTATAGCTTCCCGCTTCTCAATCAAACTGAAGAAATGCATCTTGTGGATTCTTACTGTCTAATGAGTAGAAATAGTCCCACATTTAAGTTTTGTTTTCTTCAGATAAGTTAGAATAGCACTTTTTTGCACATTTAAACTAAAAGTCTCTTGAACCTTATCATCAACACTCTTGCATGCTTCATAATGTTTCTATTGTATTCATCTTCATTTCTTTTACATTTTCTTTTTTAACGACTGGTTCACTATGACTTTCACCTGCCATTGTAATAGCAAAATAGTATATTCTTTAAAATTCACAGCATACTTTTGGTTAAGAAACAATGTTTAATAATTATTTAGTAAAGATCTGCAGAAAGCAAAGCTGTAAAACCTCAGTTGATTGCAATATTACAGGGTTACCAAGGGCAACAATAAGCAGATGCAGAAACAATACATGTGCTTACATTTGTGTCGTTTCTGCATGGAACGAAATATTGTAATCCTGATTTAACGGATAAGGGACCATAGCACTTGTGTAATTTCTGCACAAAATTGTGTGCCTACCAAAGTACTACAAATCAATATAAAAAAGTGAAATTTCATTAAAGTCACATGTGTCGTTTCTGAAATGACCGATTCCTGATTTGTGTTTTCATGTTATCTCTTATCAAGATTTGATTATTTCATTTTGCTGAAGCCTTGACATCTATCATTTTATTCTAAAACACAACAAAATACTTTTGATGTAGCCTTAAGGTGTCAATGTGTTGATAATATGCGAGACCAGTTTCGGGTCAGTCACAACCCATCTTCAGTTTCAAGACATTATCACCTTAAGGCTACATCGAAAGGATGTTGGTGAGTTTTAGAATAAAAATATTGATTGTTTCGAGTAAGATACGTCAACATCCGTAATGTGCCCGAGTTTGTTCTGCAAGGGCCTCGGTTTAGGATGTTGTGATCGTCATTCTCGGCGTTGCTGCTCGTTCCTGGGCCTGAGCGATGGTCAGTCAGGGCCGGTGGTGCGATACTCGTGGGACTGCGGTCAGTCCGGGGCCCGGAAACTGCGGCCGGGGCTCACTTCCACCCGACACCCCCTCCCTCCCTCCCTCCCCGTTCACCCTCGGCCACTCAGACCCACGACAAATTGAAATGTCAACGGCGACACAGGCATTGCGGTAACTGCGTTAATCATCTACCTGTCAAAAACGTTACCCCGTTACCGCCGGTTGTCAAAATGTTTTCGGTACGAATTCAAATTTAACTTTTGAGACGTCGGTTTGATATTTAGCTGTAAAGATAAAAAAATAGCAATACATTTATTTGTTATTCAAGGAATTTGTGTGGGTATTTTCCATACTTATTAACAAAAACAAACATTATTTATTTTAATTTTTAAGCTGTCTCTTAGGGAATAGAGCTTCTCATTCGTCGTTGATCTCCTTTAGTAATACACTCTGTTCGTTTTCGCAAGACACCTAAGGGATTAGGATACCGTACCCTTAACCCTTACACGCACATTCAAAAGCATCAGCCCCTTCCTACAGGTATCCGACATACACTGGTGCGCCCAGTGTGTCACTGCTACTACTGAGCCCCTTCCTACAGGTATCCGACATACACTGGTGCGCCCAGTGTGTCACTGCTACTACTGAGCCCCTTCCTACAGGTATCCGACATACACTGGTGCGCCCAGTGTGTCACTGCTACTACTGAGCCCCTTCCTACAGGTATCCGACATACACTGGTGCGCCCAGTGTGTCACTGCTACTACTGAGCCCCTTCCTACAGGTATCCGACATACACTGGTGCGCCCAGTGTGTCACTGCTACTACTGAGCCCCTTCCTACAGGTATCCGACATACACTGGTGCGCCCAGTGTGTCACTGCTACTACTGAGCCCCTTCCTACAGGTATCCGACATACACTGGTGCGCCCAGTGTGTCACTGCTACTACTGAGCCCCTTCCTACAGGTATCCGACATACACTGGTGCGCCCAGTGTGTCACTGCTACTACTGAGCCCCTTCCTACAGGTATCCGACATACACTGGTGCGCCCAGTGTGTCACTGCTACTACTGAGCCCCTTCCTACAGGTATCCGACATACACTGGTGCGCCCAGTGTGTCACTGCTACTACTGAGCCCCTTCCTACAGGTATCCGACATACACTGGTGCGCCCAGTGTGTCACTGCTACTACTGAGCCCCTTCCTACAGGTATCCGACATACACTAGTGCGCCCAGTGTGTCACTGCTACTACTGAGCCCCTTCCTACAGGTATCCGACATACACTGGTGCGCCCAGTGTGTCACTGCTACTACTGAGCCCCTTCCTACAGGTATCCGACATACACTGGTGCGCCCAGTGTGTCACTGCTACTACTGAGCCCCTTCCTACAGGTATCCGACATACACTGGTGCGCCCAGTGTGTCACTGCTACTACTGAGTCCCTTCCTACAGGTATCTGACATACACTGGTGCGCCCAGTGTGTCACTGCTACTACTGAGCCCCTTCCTACAGGTATCCGACATACACTGGTGCGCCCAGTGTGTCACTGCTACTACTGAGCCCCTTCCTACAGGTATCCGACATACACTGGTGCGCCCAGTGTGTCACTGCTACTACTGAGCCCCTTCCTACAGGTATCCGACATACACTGGTGCGCCCAGTGTGTCACTGCTACTACTGAGCCCCTTCCTACAGGTATCTGACATACACTGGTGCGTTGACTATTGACAAAAAAACTCCGTAAATCCGCTTTTTCTTTTGTAAATACGGCTTGCTTATTCAGTTTTCTCAGAATGTAACAAAGATTCTAAAAATTATACTATCATACTATCATCTTTATAAGTTTCATTTTAGCGTTGAACGGTGTCATGTAAATGTATAATTGAACCGGGCGGGTCTAGAGTCTAGGGCATCGGGTCCGGATGGCCGTGAGTGCTCGTGTTGAAAATAAGTTTGTTCAGGTAGCAGAAAACTGAACAGACTATAATATATAGCAATGCTGTCTCCAAATATTACATAAGTTATAGGAGGATAAAATTACAAGTATAGTATAAATTTATCTTTATCGTTATTAAGTTACATTCAAGGCCAGCACAAAAGATATAACATTGTCAAATTTCTAAGACTAACATCTAACGATAAGTAAATTATTACCAACATTTTCAAAATAAACTATAGTGACTCTCGCTAATAAAACACAAAATAAAATTCATTCACCCCCCAAAAAATTCATCCACTGAGTAGTATACTTTTTGTAGAAGCAATTTTTTTAAATTCAGTTCTAAACCGATTTTCATTTACCATACTCTTCAAGTTGCTTGGTAATTTGTTAAACAGCTTTCTTCCCATTTACTGAAGAGTTTTTAAAATAACTTCAAACGGCGTTATGGGTCCTGGAAATCATTGCAAAACCTAGTATTATAATTATGTTCATGTTGTGTTTCTTTTTAAGTTCTCCAGATTATTTTTAACGAAAATTATACATCTGTAAATATATAATGAGGGCATTGTCATAATGCTGAATTCTTTAAAAAAAGGTTTACAAGATATTTCAAAGGTTTCTTTTTTGATGAGAATGTCATGACTCTGATGTATTTTTTTGCATTTTAAAAACTAATTTTGAGTGACTTGAGATTCCCCAAAATTCAATCCCGTAACTTATGATTGGAAAAATCCCATAATACAACATCAGCTTTGTTTGAGTCTCAACAACTTCTCGTAAAATAATCATTTGAAAACAGATTGAATTTAGTTTTTTAATTAATTTACTAATATTAGCCTTCCAATTTAATTGATAATCAACCTCCACTCCTAAAAAATTAACTGAGTTATTTACTGAGAAAGAGTTTCCTAGAAAATAAATATTTTGTTCAAAGGTTTCTTTGCTTTGAGCAGTTTGAAATTTAACAATTTGCGTTCTGTAATTGTTAAGCAACAAACCATTTACTGAAAACCAATTTTGAAGCCCTACTATAGCATTTTGAAAAATAATTTTAATATCCTGATTTGAGTTTGCCTTCAAAATGGCTGAAGTGTCATCCGCATAAAGAACCAATTTTGGAGATACACTAAGAGGCAAATCATTTATGTATAGCGAAAATATCACAAGTCCCAATATTGAACCCTGAGAGACACCATACTTTAATTCATGCCAATTTGAAATACATTTAATGTTATATTTCAAAACAATGGTTCTCTGATAGCGTTTTGATAGATAAGATTTCACCCAAGACACAGCTGAATCGCCAAAGTTTCTCACAAAGGATATCATGCTGAACACAATCGAACGCCTTGTTCAGATCACAGAAAACACCTAACGTACTCTGTGATCTATCCAAGGCAGATGCAACATGGTCCAACAAGTTAGCTATGGGAGAAGTTGCATTATTTTCTGATCGGAAACCAAATTGATCTTTTACAAACAAATTATTAAATTCCAAAAATTTTTAATTTGGCAAGATGCAATTTTTTCAAAAACTTTGGAAAGATATGGTAATAATGATATGGTACGATAGTTGTCCAAAACATTCCTCGCTCCTTTTTTATATAGAGGCTTGACTTCAGCATATTTGAATTTTGATGGGATTTCACCTTATTCAAAAGATTTATTTATAATACAACTGAGTGGCCTACATATTGAATCACTTGTAATTTTATTTTTTTTTAGGAATTTTCGTATACATATACGAGTGATGGAGATGCTTTATCCGTGTTGTGCGGATCGAGTATGTCTAAGGCAGGTTTAGAGATTGTTCAGTGATGGATTATACAGTTTTAAGGCCAAGTGGTCTTACTGCTCCGATTTTGTTGATAAAAATCCTTTAAATGTATAACAAATTACGTTTTTGAATTTCTTTTAATTCCTTCTCAAGACGATTCCTACTTCCAGTGTATAGCATACATAGACCGAACTGACTTAGATTACCTTGGTCATTGTCCTCAAAGTGAAGCGACCTTTTACTAATTTGGTATATGAAAAAGTCACGATTCTTTGAACTTACGATGATAATTATGATACGAATCACACACGTATTTTATTAAAGGACATTTTGAAAACTTGGGAACTTTTCTAATCAAAGTAGTTTGTGCACAATGTTTACTGTTTGTCAGGATGTACCTGGATTGCCTACCCAGCGTTGCGCGGCGCCATGCCTCGACATTGGTCTATTCAGTGCCTTGACATTCAATCCTATTTACTTTTAAATTAAGCCTGTCACATAACATACAATAGGATTCAAATTAAAAACTTACAAATTCGTGTTAACGTTGTCCATAAATGTATATAGTTTAGTCGAGAAAATTACGATACTATCAACTTAGGGTTTATTCATAGAAAGAGAATCGTACACGTATTCAAAATACATTTTAAGAACTCTTGTAGTTTTAACTGAAGACATCACCTTTTTTATGATCGATTTTAAAGTTATGATGTTTAATCGATTCTCTCGAAACATATTTAATCGTCATTCATCGTAAAATAAGCCGAGAGCATATTGCAATTGCATCGCAGCTTAAAAAAACTGGTAGCGTAATCAGTGAAGGGAGTCATGTTAACAACGGAGACCTCAAAAGAGCAACGAAAATCTTGTCCATAGAAACTCGTGACCGCAGATTAAGAGGGGCTCCAGTCACTTACGCGTTTCTACCTGCTTCCTCCATAAGGCCGATATCGTCGATTTATGCCTCATTTTAAAGAGAGAGAAAAATACCTTGTGATTTGTTTGTTTTTATGGGTCAACTATGGTTTTATATTACTTAGTAGAAATTTTATATTTCCAGTATTATAGCTTGAATTATGACTGTTAAATATATCGTTTTTAATACAAGCGAGCTGTATGTTATATATTTAAAATTTAAGATGCTACAATGTCATTGGATTCTTGTATAGCTGTTTTGTACCACTAAATAACAGGGTTTTGAAGTCTCAAAATAGGTTATGAGGGACATTATCACAACTAGAATAACTTCCTGTGAGGCATCATATACAAGTAACATGTCAATTCGGTGCTTTTACTATCCCATTTGATCCCCGATGAACAACGGAGGAGATGCTTTACTCCAGGTTGTATACAATCATTTGTAGCAGTATTTTTCAGGTGGAGTCCCAATGGTTGGCTGATGATCTGAGGATTCCTAAGGAATTTTTTCTTAATATCTTGTTATCTTTAAGTATCATTATTGAGATCAATTTATTTAATTTTGTTTCACTAACATTAATGACACACATGATATAGAAAATAATTTTTTACATATTAAATATATAATAATTCAATTGTGCACATATGATTAATTGCAAGGCGAGAATGCTAAGACATATTTCGAAAGTTGGTCAGGGGAGTTTTACTGAAGGGGCTGGGAAATAGAAAATAGAAATTCTGTAGAAACCCTGAATAAATAAATAAATTAATCTATATGTTTCATCGAAATTCTGCTCACTTAAATCGCTAGGTGTCTTTTTCTGTTTAAAATGAACTATAAATCATCAATTTGGGACTACCCGTTGAGGAGGGCGGACTTTGATAGTCAGTATTGGTGTTATGCAGAAGACATGCAGAAGACTGCGGGTAAACGCAGGGCCCGGAGATCCCTCTTCGTTGGACATATCCGATGTAGTTTAATTTTCCCTTGAGTGCTATTATTATAATGTAAACTAACATCATCCTCGAATTGTATTTATGTCATAAACTGGTTTTTGTGTTGACTGTATTAGGCTCTACATGTCGGAGCGTTTTTTCATGTTTCGAGTTATTATTTATCAGTACGGTTCACGTAGTGAGAATAGTTCGGGATGCAATAAAACGCGTCTTGCAACACCACAAAATATGTTCTCTTTAACTGTTCTCGCGTACGAAACGGCGAATTTCCACAACAAAGCGATTGGTTTTGTCGAATAGATCGTTATCCCCAATGAGAGAACTAAGACGAGTTTTGGGCAGTTTAAAATGTTCCTTCACTGTTGTATTTCATTTTGTATGTTCAATCTGAAATGGAAAGATCGTAGTAATACTTATTGAGTTTTTTTAAGTCTTTACCCAACCGCATGCGATGCAATGAATTATAATGTTGCGAGCGAGCATTGTGTGGCTTTCATTGTAGAACAGTCGGTAGACGCATCTGGAGGAATTATATAAAACTGCGGCCGTGAGTGGTGGTGGGCGTGGATTGTTGTCTAATAGCCCATAAACTGTAAGGTTGCCCCTTGAGTGCAGCGGGCCTGGCGAGAAGCAATCCGTGCATTTATGTCCCCCCTCCCGCACCCTCGCCTACCCTTGACTATCCCACTATCGATACGAGTAGTAGGTTTGTCATGTCTTTGGGTGCAAAACCCCACATACGAAAAAAATGGCCGAGAAACCCCATCGATTTATTGCCAACTGAAAAGAAAGTCCGAAGGATCTGTTTTTGCACACTTGTCCGATCCAGAATTGACCTGTCTCTGCCATCCTTCTTTTCCCAACTTATTCGATAATACTTTTTTCAAAATTTATTTCAATATACACATCGTTTTCAGAAATCCACGAGTTCTGGCTACTTGGAAAACCGAGCCATTTGACATATAATAAATCACCCTTCCTCCTAATTACCTTATCTACCAAATACATATATTTATATTTAGTCTTTCAAAATTCTTGCTCATAAAATCCCCCTTTGATTATATTATCGTTTTCATCTTTCGCCGGCTTTGTTTTCTCAACTTCTGCTAATGTAAAAAGCTCCCCTGTCCAGTTAGGGGTATATACTAAATATATGTTTATACTTGGAAATTTGTACACTACCTAACTTATATCTTGGCTTTTTAACTACTACTTTAGATGCCAACCTTTCGTGTACATCTTTAGAGTTCTTAGCATTTATTTGGTTAGGCTTCATTCCTATTGACCTATGTGCTTTATTATTATATATCTTTATTAACTTTGGAAGTAAATCTAACCATTTAACTCCCTTGTGCACTAAACTCTCTATATAACCAATTATTTAACGAGCTCTGTAACCGTTCCACAATATCTGCCTTAGTTGTTCTAAATGTGTGATAGTGATTAATATTTAGCTTATCCATTAATTTAGTAAAATGCTCATTACAAAACTCATTTCCATTATAATTTTGAATATTTTTAACCCCCTTTGTGCATGAGAAAGTCTTTATGGCTTCTGTGACTACTAATCCAGTCTTATTCGTTAGTGGAGCGGCGTAAGCCTTTTTCGAAATTTTATCTATTAAAGTTAAAATATATATTCCAAGAATTCTCTCTTGCATAATTCTGTGTATCTATTAAAACTATTTGAACGGTTTCGTTCATACCCAGTACTTTAAAAGATCTTCAAAAATCCAACTCGCAGGCTTATGCAACTCATAAGCAATTTTGTCCATACTCATTCTTTTGTATTCTAAATAGTAGTTCGTTGTACCATCACCCAATCTTTTATATACTGTACATAGTTTCCTGGTAGGTATGCTTTCCCATCTAAAGTCTTAAATCCGCTCAGAGATGTGGAATCTGCCACTAACAATTTAAAATAATAATTTGTATACTTCAAATCAGATTCATATGTGTCATATTTAAATATTTTGCTTTCAAGATCAAACCTCATAGCCTGTGACATTAAACAAATGTAATTATCATGTTCCCCGTTGGGTATATTCCTTATCAATCTTTCTTCCGCATCCCTTCTATTCATTTCTTTATCAACCATCATGACTTTATGCTCTTTATTATCGTGTTTTACTACGCTTTTCTCACCCTTTTTCACTTGACCAACCACCGCTGCAACTGATTAATGTTCACCCGGTGAAGCGGGTGATATTCTTTTACCAGCGGCAAAAAAGACATCACGTATTAATAATAACGCCTGAATTCTTATAACGCAATCGTGAGACTTAGTAGCAGGTTTAATATTATTTAACCTTTTATTGTTAAACACCCACTCGTCCGCACCTGTATAACACATCACCACAGTTTCTGCCCTCAACTAAATTTACAATTTTAGCGAATTTCCCCTATAGGGAAGAAGCTATTACCGTAGTCGGCATGGTAAGACCTACGCCCGGGACCATGATAACTTTTCGTTTTGAGGTCCCCAGACCCCAAAAACGCCATTCGTTCGAAACTGTATATATATATATGTATCTATATATATATATATATATATATATATATATATATATATATGTGTGTGTGTGTGTGTGTGTGTGTCCGTAGGTGCGATAACTCTCGTAAAAAAGGCCCGATTTCGATGAAATTTGGTACAAACGTGTAAAGCAGCATTTATGACTTTCGAAAACCAAACAGATCGACTTATCCGAAGGGGTATTTTGGGGGGGTTTTGTACCCCAAAAATGGGTTTTTTTGAGCTTTTTACACATAATTTTTGAAAAAGTAAAATTTTATTTTTTTACATTAGAATCAGCTTAAAAAGACGCACAATTTGGTGTTTTAATCATTGCTCTACGTCAATTGGTTACTGAGATATTGGAAGTGCTAAACACAGTACGTTGTCCAATGCTATTCTTATGCTGGATAAGAAAAATTGTATATCTCGCTTATTTATCTACTTATCATGACGAAACTTTGTATACTGCTTCATTTCATTGTGGTCTATTGATATTTGCACAAAAACCCATTTTTTGGCCGATAGTTCCCGTAGCAGCAAACCAGCATACTCAGCCCCATGTTATTCTTATGGAGAATAAGTAACGTGTTATCTCCTTTAAAAATATGAACATAAATTAATAGAACTTGGTATGTGGCTTTACCTAGTTGACTTATATTGGTATTTGTATAAAAACCCATTTTTTGAGTTCCTTATTTCAGCAAACCTGCATACTCAGCCGCCATGTTATTCTTATGGAGAATAATTAAAATGTCATAAATCGTTTATTTATGAATGTATATTAATGAAACTTGGTATGTGGCTTTATGTGGTATTAAGATAAATTTATATGCATTGGAAATTCGCCGAGTATGCAAGTTTGCTGCTACGGGGGTATATGTATATATATATATATATATATATATATATATATATATGTGTGTGTGTGTGTGTGTGTGTGTGTGTGTGTCCGTGGGTGCGATAACTCTCGTAAAAAAGGTCCGATTTTGATGAAATTTGGTACAAACGTGTAAAGCAGCATTTATGACTCTAAGTTCGAAAACCAGACGGATCGAGCTATCCGAAGGGGTATTTTGGGGGGGTTTTGTACCCCAAAAATGGGTTTTTTGAGTTTTTTTACATACAATTTTTGAAAAAGTAAAATTTTATTTTTTTTCCATTGGAATCAACTTAAAAAGACGCATAATTTGATGTTTTAATCATTGCTCTACGTCAATTGGTTACTGAGATATTGAAAGTGCTAAACACAGTACGTTGTCCAATGTTATTCTTATGGAGGATAAGAAAAATTGTATATCTCGCTTATTTATCAACTTATCCGGACGAAACTTGGTATATTGCTTCATTTCATTATGGTCTATTGATATTTGCACAAAAATCCATTTTTGGGCCGATAGTTTCCGTAACAGCAAACCTGCATACTCAGCCCCATGTTATTCTTATGGAGAATTATTAACGTGTTATCTCCTTTAATTAGGAACGTAAATTAATAGAACTTGGTATATGGCTTTACCTAGTTGAGTTATATTGATATTTGTATAAAAGCCCATTTTTAGTGTTCCTTAATTCAGCAAACCTGCATACTCAGCCGCCATGTTATTCTTATGGAGAATAATTCAAATGTCATAAATCGTTTATTTATGAATGTATATTGATGAAACTTGGTATGTGGCTTTATGTGGTATTAAGATAAATTAATATGCATTGGAAATTCGCTAAGTATGCAGGTTTGCTGCTACGGGGGTATTGATTCTTCCTACAGGGGTCAGTCGAATTACTCAAACGAATTTCGACGGGCGCCTACTAGTTTTAGTTTATGTTGACTGCAGTACACGGGTGTATTGCAGGTTTTTTTCATGTTTGCAGGCGCTAATTGTGTGCAGTGACCTTGGGATCGAACTTCCCCCCCTGCCACCCTGGCGCCTGGGCCGGCGTTATCTCTTATTTTATCGCTCCATTCATTCTTATTTCCCGGAATTTACTATTTATCATTTCTCTTATGAATGTATATTGATAAAACTTGGTATGTGTCTTTATGTGGTATTGAGATAAATTAATATGCATTGGAAATTCGCTGAGTATACAGGTTTGCTGCTACGGGGGTATTATGCTTTATAGCATCCCAATTTTCCTTTAATTCTGAAAATTCCTATTTATTATTACCTTGTTTCAACATACCATCGTCATATTGTAATATTTTATCGACAACCGCCACGTCATTTCGCGATGTTCCTGGTAAAATGTTTGTTAATTGCTTATTTTCCCTATCAAACTTGTTATTGTCTAAAGTCAAGGTTTGAAGTTTTGTAACACAGTCATTCTCATCAATTGCAGGTTTAACACGAACTAACCTTTTATCGTTAAAATCCCAAGAGTTTAAATCCATTTTTGGTATTTGCGAGACATTTGCTGCATCGCCACTATTTGTACCTGCTACGAAATTAGCAATTTTATGGTTTTTAGCATCCCACTTATTAGTGAATTTCCTTTGGAAAGTGAACTATTAGTATGACCCGCACAGTGAAACTTAAGCCCGGGACCACCATAGAAGTTCCTAACGTGACCCCCTGAACACGTTTTGGGGAGTCGTTCAAAATTTTATTTATATATATATATTTCTATATATATATATATTGATATTTTCAGTTCATTTAATAGGGCTACTATAATTATAATTCTAAATAGATTTAAAATACCTGAGTACCCTTTTAATTTCATTTTATTCTGCTGACACGTGTTTCGGCTATAATGCCATGTTCACAGCGTCTTAACTTTCTTATATACTTAACCTATAATTTAAAAAATACAAAACATAACTTAAATTTAAATAAAATCATATGATTCAATCTACATATGTTGAGTTTTTAATACAGGGTGTGGGGTCTTTTACTTTTAATTTCCTTGATTTTTTCAAAAATTGGATTTCTTTGTTCTGCTTGCACATTTAGTAAATTATTTTTTTTGGTCATCAAAATGGTTCATATATATAAAAAAATCTTCTTTTGCGTTCATTTTATTGCCTTTGTTCTCAAATGATAAAATTTCTAAACTTTCTTGTAGTTTACCGTAGCTGTGATTAGTTGTTAAAATATGCTCTGCAAATGTAGACTTTTGAGTGGTACGGTTGTTAGATTTGATGGCTTGGATGTGTTCTTTGTACCTGCAAGTAAATGTTCTACCAGTTTGTCCAATGTAACATTTTTGACAATCTTTGCAGTAAATTTTATATATCCCTGATTTATTAAATTTATCGTTGTTTTGGAGGTTTGATTCATTGGAATATTTCTTGATGATATTGAAGCAGTTATTTCTCGTTTTGAAACCTATTTTGAAGTTTGTTTTTTCAAATGTTTTCCTTACTGCTTTATTTAATACAGAACTATATGGCATGCACATGTATTCTTCTTTGGTTTCTTTTGGTTTGTTTTGAGCAGTTTTGTTTTTTATTTTTTTAATTATTTTGTCAATTAAGTTACCCTTATACCCATTTCTTATAGCTAGGGATTTTATTACTCTTTTTTCTTTTTCGTAATCTTTTTGACTCATAGGAATTTTAAGGAGTCTGTTTATCATGAAATGAAAGCTTGACATCTTTTGTTGCCAGGGATGGTTGGATGTTGCAGGAATGAGTAATTCTGTTTGCATCTGTTTTCTAAATACTCTAAATCCATGTTTTTTATTTTCTTTATATATTGTTAAGTCTAGGAAATTTATCATTTCATTTTGAGTTTCCATTGTGAATTTGATCTTATCTGATAAGTTGTTTAAATAGTTTAAAAATTCTTGACAAGCATTTTCATTTCCGTTAAAAAGACATATAATGTCATCTACATAACGATACCAATAAATTATGTTTTGTTTGAATGGATTACAATCATTACATACTTTGGTAATTTCCAAGTTGTTCAAGTATATATTTGCTAATGTGCCTGACAGGGGTGATCCCATAGCTAAACCTTCGTCTTGAATGTAGTATTTTGAATTGTATTTAAAATAGTTTTGATTTACAGATGTTTTTGTTAATTTCATGATATCTTCTACTTCATTCTTCGTTATATTATTTTTAACAAGATTTTCTTTTAGTATTTTTAATGTATCATTTTTTGGTATGTTTGTGTACATACTAGATACATCAAATGACACAAACATTGCACTTGTTGGTATTTCCGTATCTTTGATTTTTTCTATTAAATCTAAACTGTTAATTACACTAAAATCCTGATCAAATCTAAATGTATTCTTTAATTTGTTGTTAAGATATTTACATATTTTGTATGATGGGGCATTTATGTAGTTAACTATAGGTCTAATCGGTATATCTTCTTTGTGTAATTTTGGTAGACCTCTTAGTTTAGGTGCGCTGGGACTTATAGTTTTTAATTTAATTTTTTCATTGTTTGATAATGTTTTACATTTTGAAATAATGGCATTTGTGTTTTTATTAAATTCTGTGGTTGGATCTTTTGAAAGGCATTTAAATGTGTTGTTTTTGATAAAGTTTTCAACTTTTTTATCGTATTCGGACTCGGTAATAATTATTGTTGTATTGCTCTTGTCTGCTTTAGTGATTATAGCATTATTTTCTTTCAACTTTTTTCCTATTGACTGAGCTAGTTTTAATTCTTTCTTTCCATTCTGAGTAATTTGATTTGTTCTGATTTCTATACTGGTTTTATTTAACTCGTGGATAAAATTGTGTCTTATTGCATCTTGTATCTCTTTTGGTTGGTTCTTAATAGCAACTTCTACATCAATAAGTTCATCCTCTACTATTTTGGATTTGTAGTCTAAGTTTATGTTGTACTTAATTTCTTTGTTGAGCAGCTTACTTTCATCCTGGTCAAAGTCAATATCATATATATATAAAAATCATCTTATTGCCTTTGTTCATATATATGTATGCACTCTAGCGGTCGCATTTTTTGTCCGATTTACTAAAAATTTGGTAGGGACGTTCCTTTCTATAATATGTTGAACAAGTTCGTTGGGCAAAACAATCGGAAAACTCTAAACCCATTTTTTGGGGATTAATCTTTCAAATTTTGAGTTTTTGGGCCCAAAAAGGGTCAGAAAAGCCCCAGATTTTACATGCATGTAAAATTAATGCATGTAAAAAGATGGACATTAAAGAGGCGAAAGTTTTAAGCCCTCTCTCGTCATTCTAGCATAAATATTTACCGAGTTATTAAATAAAATGTGTATCGGCTTAACACAGTACGTTGTCTTATGGGGGTTTTACACTATAAAAGCCTGTTATTCCTTTGTTAGAGTACTTTTATTATCCCCAGCAACCTCACGCCTACTTTCAAGCCTGTATGGACCTTCTCCTAACCTTATAATGCGCACAATTGTATTCCCAGCTTTGCAAGTAAATGAAACCAGGAGTATCAGAACAGCTAAAAAATCAATATTTTCAGATTTCAATAAAAAATTGACAAATGTATGTTTTTACACTGATTTTGAGTTTTAAGTTTTTATGTGGAAATTCACTTCCCTCACGTCAGCGTGCTGCGTGCAAACTCGTTTTTGTTTAGCTCTACAAATTCTTATTTATTATCGTCCTGTGCAAAAGTACAATATTTTCTCTATTACCATAAACTTTGCTCTATTGTGGGAAAACCTTATTTTGGGGGGTGGGGATTATTTTTGGCGGAATGTCGTGGGGAATACTGTTTTATGTATACTTTGTGCCATTAAATAACCCAGTATTGGACATTTGCTTAGTACAGTACACAGGATTCAGTTAGTTTTCCCTCCATATATTCATATATCTTCATATCTCCCCTACTTTTATTTATTTATTTAGCCAGGATAACAATATAATATTGCATGGGTTACAAATTAAATAGTTTTTACCTAAATTTATAACTTAAAATTCTCGATTCAGTAATCAGTCTTTTAATGAAATAATGTAGGTAGATATAACTTATCGAACAGTTAGATTCTCGAGTTCGAGTCATAAATATGAGACTTTCCATTCGTTTGCGGTCCTATTGTACTCAGGGTAGTTTCCAATTCCGAACTCGACAGGGGAAAGGTTAAAGCGGCAGACCGCAATAGAGGTGGTCGAAAGTAAATTCCGGAATTGGCTGTTTGAGCTTAACAAATGGGGGCGGCTCGGCTTAGGTGTGAATAGGAGACGAGGGCACAATTAGTACAATTGTTGGCAACTCGAACCTTACGACCATTAATCTTGGACCACCTTGGGGGGGGGCAGCCCCGACAAATTGGGTTCGGGGTGACCTACACTTTAATCTGGGATCACGGATAACAGGGGTGTGATTGCGATCGGAATGCCCTTCGATGAATTATGCAATAGTGAAGGCCTCGTACTCCCACTCTTTCTGCCCCACGAAATGCCCAAACGTGTACGTATCGTGTAGATTCTCATATGGAAGAAGAATGGGTTATTCTAACAACCTTAAGAAGATAACGAGTTTTATTGCAATGTAACTCAAGAATCTCCATAATAGAAACTCGCTAACACTACCCTCAATAGCACGACTTCCTCGATTATACGTGCATTTTTGCAATCCTCGTGAGATTTCCAAAACACCAAATGTTAAATTTACCTCAACAGTACGACTATTATTGTTTTACAATCCTCAATAGCACGGTTTTTTCCCTAACTCAGCTCGCAGTTCTAACCCTCTATAGCACGAATTTTTGTGACACCGAACCTTTATAGTACGACTTCAACCCCAGTAGTGTGTCGTTTTACATAATGTGACCTTTATAGCATGAGTTCAGTCTTCGCTGTGTATAGTTCCTACGGGCAGTGACTCATCAGAACGGCTGTTTTTAAGGAAATAATTCCTTGGAATCAGGTCTATATATGAAAACCCTGCTCCCACCCTTCCTTTGGAGAGTTGATTCAAAATACACTTTCCTTAAAGGGGTTTTAGAGAAACCAGTAACCTTGATAGCACGACCTTTAGTCCACACGACCTTGATAACACGAACCTCAACTAGAAGAGTATCTCGATAACAAGACTGTTTCCCAAATCCCCTTGAGAATCTTGCTATCGAGGTTCTACTGTATCAAGAGTTCAGTCCTCACTAGCTTAAACTTAAAGAATACCAGTGGAAGGCAGCTGAAGTCCGCAAGGAGCAATCGTTCAATATGAATAACAATGTGTTTAAGTGCATCCCCATCGTACGGTAAATCGGTCGCCTTTCCCAGATTTTTGGTCCTTTTAAAGTTTGTTAAGATACAAATACTACTCTTCATCGCTGTTGATGTGAAGATTATTTTTTCGTTAACGTGACGGTTTTTCAAAATATCAGTGATGGAGAGTGTTAGTAGCATCACCGGGAAGGACCACTAGCGGGCAACAGGTAACCTGAATCTCTCCGGTAATATAAAGTGATTTGGAGACTATTTTTTCATCTGTATTTTTGAAACTCATAATAGCGATGGATTTGAATTTATTTTTTGATTTATTTGGACTTTACCTATCGCTTGTAGTGTTTAAAACTACACTACGTTTCGGGAGGTAAGGAAACTCCTCCCGTTATCACGTTATCCTCCGTGAAACACTAGAAGCGATAGGTTAAGTCCAAATAAATCAAACAAATTTCATAATCTTTTTAAATGCAATTCCAAACCCAGCAAGATAAGTTTAAGTTAACTGTGATATGCATTGCACGGGGCCCCTTGGCCGTGCCTGTGGGTGGGGAGGGGGTCCTCAGTCAGCGCGATCACTGTGAGCCGATCAGCTGCAGCGGTGAAGGATAGGTTGCCAGCCGGGGTCTAACAAGGTGTTACCGCCACCCCACTATTGTATGCTAATCTATTGCTCGCAAATTCCCTCGATCCTACAACCTATCATATAGTTCAATCTTCCACAGTCCGCATGAGCTTTCGGCATTTGAATACATTATTTAAATAGTGGTACACGTGTGATGCTATCGCGCACGCATCAGGTGTCGCTTTGTTACGCCGTTTATTCAATTCCCCGGCAATGATCACGCGTATTTATCGTGTTACTCACAATGGGGCCTTGTTTTACTCCGTGTCTACCATTTACTTTGTACCGGTTATCGGGATTGTTCTACATTTTCAAAATACGGCTTTCCACTGTCGGCTGTGGAAGCGTGGAAGCTCTCGGAGATCGTGGTTGTTTGCTATGGCATCGTGTGATAGTGGGGCTCGGAATTGGTCTTCAACGTATGTGTTCGGTTTTATCCCGACGGAAACACTATAATGTCGATGACGAGGATTTCAACGGGATGAAATATCCGTATACCCAAACATGTTTCGGGACGAAGTTTGTACTTTGAAATTTTGTTGAATTTAGGTCTAAAATAGAATTTTGGCCCGAGATAGGTTTTTGAGGGACTCCATATTTAATTTGTAGAAGATTAAATTACATTATTTTTATAATGGAATTATATAGCAGTTTTAGATTTTATTTCCACGTATTCACCATGATTTCAGGATATTTTTTTACCCAGCATGCATGTGCCTTGCATACTCGAATCTCCTTAAACATTCCAAAAACATACTATTTCAATTATTTTTACCCTCCTCAAACTTAAATATCTGCTTTTTGTCTGTTTTCGTAGTATGAGTAGTATTTTATCTCGGCTTTGGGCCACTTTATATGACACCACTTTAACATGAGGCCAAACAGCGACCTGGGGGAGGAGCCCTCAGCGAGCGAAGCGAGTTAATCTATACTAACTGTATTTCTGTCATGGCCGGGCTGGTCCGGCATTATATTTGTCTTAAGAGCATTTCACTGGAATATATAATAACCTCGTGACTCGGTATATTATCCCATACTTACTTCTATACAGAGTGGTAGAAAGTCCCGGATGTGTTTAATATTTTGTTTAACCATTATAGCTAGAGCAATAAAACATGGAAAATAAATACTACTCATAAAACTCTACTTTATGAGACCACTATGAGTTTTTAGCAAATTTACCGTATAGGGAAGAAGCTATTACCGTAGTCGGCATGGTAAGACCCTCCATTGGTAAGACCTAGGCACGGGACCATGATAATTGTTCGTTTTGAGGCCCCCAGATGCCAAAAACACTATGTTCGTATTAATTCATGTATTCGTTGTATATGTATACATGACTAACTTTAGTATATTTCGTAAAAATTGTAATAAATAAAAAAATACTGGTAGCTTGCTTTTACATCAAAGCTTATATTTCATGACATCAATTAAGTTTAAGATCGTCTTAAAATAAGCATAAGTTTTGTTTCGCGTTTAGGTTTGTGAACTTTGTAACCGACTGTACAATTCATATGTTTAAATATATGTACAGTTTAGTCTTGATGAGTCATTTTTATAAATATTCAATTCCTGACATATCAGAGTCCGTTTCAGATGAAGCATCACTTCACATCATGCACTGTACATTCACTATACTGTCCGAGCACCCCAGTCAGAGTCCGTTTCAGATGAAGCATCACTTGACATCATGCACTTTACATTCACTACACTGTCCGAGCACCCCAGACAGAGTCCGTTTCAGATGAAGCATCACTTCACATCATGCACTGTACATTCACTAAACTGTCAGAGCACCCCAGACAGAGTCCGTTTCAGATGAAGTATCACTTCACATCATGCACTGTACATTCACTATACTGTCCGAGCACCCCAGACAGAGTCCGTTTCAGATGAATCATCACTTGACATCATGCACTGTACATTCACTACACTGTCCGAGCACCCCAGTCTGAGTCCGTTTCAGATGAAGCATCACTTCACATCATGCACTGTACATTCACTATACTGTCCGAGCACCCCAGACAGAGTCCGTTTCAGATGAAGCATCACTTGACATCATGCACTGTACATTCACTATACTGTCCGAGCACCCCAGTCTGAGTCCGTTTCAGATGAAGCATCACTTCACATCATGCACTGTACATTCACTATACTGTCCGAGCACCCCAGTCTGAGTCCGTTTCAGATAAAGCATCACTTGACATCATGCACTGTACATTCACTACACTGTCAGAGCACCCCAGTCTGAGTCCGTTTCAGACGAAGCATCACTTCACATCATGCACTGTACATTCACTATACTGTCCGAGCACCCCAGTCTGAGTCCGTTTCAGATGAAGCATCACTTCACATCATGCACTGTACATTCACTATACTGTCCGAGCACCCCAGTCTGAGTCCGTTTCAGATGAAGCATCACTTCACATCATGCACTGTACATTCACTATACTGTCCGAGCACCCCAGACAGAGTCCGTTTCAGATGAAGCATCACTTCACATCATGCACTGTACATTCACTATACTGTCCGAGCACCCCAGTCAGAGTCCGTTTCAGATGAAGCATCACTTCACATCATGCACTGTACATTCACTATACTGTCCGAGCACCCCAGTCTGAGTCCGTTTCAGATGAAGCATCACTTCACATCATGCACTGTACATTCACTATACTGTCCGAGCACCCCAGTCTGAGTCCGTTTCAGATGAAGCATCACTTCACATCATGCACTGTACATTCACTATACTGTCCGAGCACCCCAGACAGAGTCCGTTTCAGATGAAGCATCACTTCACATCATGCACTGTACATTCACTATACTGTCCGAGCACCCCAGACAGAGTCCGTTTCAGATGAATCATCACTTGACATCATGCACTGTACATTCACTACACTGTCGGAGCACCCCAGTCTGAGTCCGTTTCAGATGAAGCATCACTTCACATCATGCACTGTACATTCACTATACTGTCCGAGCACCCCAGACAGAGTCCGTTTCAGATGAAGCATCACTTCACATCATGCACTGTACATTCACTATACTGTCCGAGCACCCCAGTCTGAGTCCGTTTCAGATGAAGCATCACTTCACATCATGCACTATACATTCACTACACTGTCCGAGCACCCCAGATTGACGACTATCCGATCAATTTCTCGATCTACGATGACATTTGTCTCCCTGAATTTGTCTTCTATATTCATTGCATGGGAGCAGGAAGATGACCATTCTTCTTTGGAAAATGTTTCTCTGCATAGTTTCTCCATATAATTTACTTTGTATGTCACATTTCTCAAGGCTACCCACCCTTTTACAACCCCCCAAACAATTTCTATCGGATTTAGGTCCGGATGATAAGGCGGCAGTCTTAAAGGTGTGATTGTATTCTTTTAATATCTCATCAATTTCATAGATCTTGTTTGATGGTTTATTCCGTTTGACAATGTCGTACAATGTTGGCTTCAACATATCTTCATTAAACGGGATGTTTTTCTTTGTTAACCACTCTTTCATTTCTTGCTTGGTGTTTCTGCTGATAGGAGCTTTGTCGACATCAACATTGTGGTATGGGCGTTATCTAAAACAACCACACTATTAGGGGGTAGATTAGGTACGAGCATTTCCTGTAGCCACTTATTGTAATTCACTTTATTCATGTTGTGATGGTAATCACCGGTAGCTTTGGACGGGTTCCATATTAATAAGGCATTAGGAATAAATCCCGGCATACACTATTATTAGTCGATCACCTTTTGACACTTCAACAACATAAACTCACCATCACCAAAAATTAATTTTAAACAAAGAAACAAAGAATGTTGACTCTTGTTTTAAGATTCCTTGACCATAATCGTCACTCCATGATTTGTTTTGTACATGAGTTGACAAAATGTTATTTCATCAACTTCGACAGTGGGACGATTTTCCTCTCTGTAGTTTTTAATTTCTATTAAATAATTAATTATTTTTGCACATTATCAGGCTTCTCAATTAGTATCTGCCTATTACTTTTGGTTTTTTGCCGTTTGAACACCAATTTGTTCAGAATTTTCCTGACACTATTGTTGCCCCCTTTGAAGTTGATATTGTCTGCTAGTTTTAGTCTTAGACCGTTAATCGACGGTGACCTTTTTTCTTCGATATACAAATTATGAACAATTCTCCTATTAACAGCTAAGTCCAAGCCATCCAACCCTGTGACGTCGGCTTTTTTGTTTCGCTTTTTGTCAGGAGAACCAAAACGCGCACTGGCGCCGGCTTCTATTAAACGGTGTTCTTGTTTTATGCGTTTAATTGAACACAGAGATGTTCCTGTAGCTCTTGCTGTTCGTTCTTGACACTTTTCTACTGGAAGAACAAACGTGCCATTATTCGCTTCATCTGTCATGAACCGGCAACACGTTAAAAATCACTTCTATTGTTTGACTTTGTATTTTTTATTTTTCAATTTTGACAGGACAGGAGGCATTTTCAGAGTTGTATTTTACTTAATTTTTCTCAACAATTACGATCAACTGACTGAACAGATGATGCGAAATGTGGAGGTTGGAGCTTTTAACTGAGCAACAGAATATAGATGTATAACAAATGTTATCAAGTCAGAGTAGTACGATGCTGTGCATGCGCTTTGGCACCCCTCGCCAGTCGCTCCACTCCAACTGTTTGAACTGTAAACGGATGCCACAGCTCAAGATATTTCGTGTTATGTGCACGTTTCCCCGGCATTATTGTGATACAGGTACCTTCGTGGTTAAACGAGCAACAAAAGTATACACAAAAAAAAACAAAAAACTCAAAATTTTGTTGACAATCAGAACCCCCCTTTAGTTATCATCTTATCCATTAAATGTTAGTTCCCATAAGATTAACATGGGAAGTTTAGAGGGCACTATTGCAAAGCCCTAAAGAAATTTTAAAACGTGAAGAGGCCTATCTGTTACTTTAGGATATCACCTATCACAACAATCGGTTCAGTAGTTGGAGCGTGTTTGAGCCACAAACAAACAAACTCACAAACTTTGAGCTTCATAATATCAGTATGATTGGATCTCTAAAAATGCACTTTAAATGTTGTTTAAACCTGGATTTAGTAAAACCTAAACCGCAGAAAAATAACACCAAAATTCTTGATTGAAAAAATAAACGGGTATTTTAATATTGTGATCAACCGAAATTTAAAATACAAAAAAATATAGTGTTATTAAAACAAGTTCTCAAATAACAATTTAAAACATTAGTATATTTGTTCTCTTTTTCTCTCTTTTACACCCTACATTCATTTTGGTTACACCTTCGTGATGTTTCAAATGTTCACATCTATTGAGTTTCTTTCAGCTGTTTAAATACGTAACCTACAAAGTGAGCGAGCTTCCAAACTCTTCCTAAAATGAAAAAAAAAAAAAAAAATGAAATAATAATTGAAAACCTAAATTGAGATGTTGGCTTCAACATTCCCTTTACCTCTTAGAACACTCGAAATCCGTTGTGTGGTTGTCACGAAACAGTTCCGGGAGGAAACCCGTCTCTTTTTTTATTTGAAGTAGGATTATCTAAGCCTTAAAGTTACCTAATTTTTTCGTTTTATCCCTTCTTAAGTCATTTGCGGTCCTGAATATCCCCCATTGTAAATGGAAACAGCTGCGCTTCCGACATTGGGACGCGGCGCGGCGGCGGCACTTTGCAAAACATATTATTACCGCTGTCAAAGATATATTCCGCTTTAGCAACATCTTTATACCAATAATAATGGTAATAATAATTTCTAAATGTAAATTAGTAGAATGTTTCGCATTTTCTACTCGATATTATTTTTTTTAATTATACAAAACATGATTCCAGTAAATATTATAATCATACTAGATTAAGTGTAGTATTTTATGTCGTATTGTCAACTAAGGTTAAATCTGTTTTAATTAATTATCCAGGTTTTGGGGGAGGCTCCAGCCCGAAAGCCCCCCCTTAGGTCCACCACTGCTATTCACCGGTATGACACGAGTAGGGCCAAACTCTCGAATGCCCTTCCTGCAGACTTCGCGACTACACGAAATTCCTGGAAATTTAAAGCTCCATTGAAAAGCTACTTAGTTGTCTCCGACCGAGTGAACCAGGCCGAACCATATGACTGTAGTGTTAACTGTAACATCGGGCTTAAGGAGTGGTTTTTCACTCGTGCACAATTCGCTCGTCGGATTCTCAACTCTCCAGAACCGCAGCGGCCAAGACTGCCAGGAGTGAGTCGCCGAGCCGCTATTATATGTTAAACAGATTAGAAGCCGAGCCGCAGTATGCGGACAAGCTCTCGGAATGTGCAGTAGCAGTCATCGAATATTTTTGGCGTTACAAAGCCGCATTGTGTGATAAATCAGGGCCAGTAATTGAGTTATTAGGAAGGGTCGAGCACGGAACCGGTTTGTATGGTGTTGAATTCGCACTATATATTGCCCGCTACCAGTGCACTGCGCAGCTGCGCATCCGCTTCTGTCTGCGCCGCGCTACATTTTTGCAGGCCGATTCTTCATATAAAATTACCTTGTGTTGCTCTCGTGCCTATTTTCGTCCGTTTATTCTTCAGGAGAGTCATTTTGTCGCTCGGATGACCGTTACTGTTACTTCAGCTCGCCCTCACCTTAGGTGGTTCTAATTGATCATTCTTATCTCTTTATTTAAATTTTCTTCGAGAAAAGTAATGGCGTCAAGAGAATTACATTACATTTAGAATTGTAATAAAAACAGTACAAATTAAAATAGTATTTAACAATGTAACTGGAAATTTTGTTGGTTATAGCCTTTTGAATGTAGGAATTCTTCTTTTGAATATAACTGTCGATTTGTTAACCGTCTAGAGAGTGTGGTTAACAAATCACGTCTAGATAGTTTCGTGATTTATTCTGGCAAGAGATTGTGTACTTTTCTTCCGATCTAGGAAGGTTTTTTCTCAAACAGTGAGCTGCGATATGGGGTAGGATGAAGCTGGAAGCTGGAAGCGTGTCTGGTGGTGTCAGACTGTGGAGATCTGACCCTCTTTGTGTTGGAATTTTGTGTGTAGAATCACCTCTCTGATATACAGAAATCACCTCTCTGATCGAGAAATGGAATCCTCGTCTGCTGCACTGGGGTGCTTAATAAGGCTCGTGGGAGGGGAGTTTACCGATGTTCATCTGGACGCAAAAGATGATACCTAGAAATCGAAGGTAAACCCGTTTTTGTAATCCTTTGAATTAACGATCAACTAACAAAAGGATAGTTTGTAAACCCGAATTTGACAGGGGCTAATCCTGTTGTTTAGTTTCCTCAAGTTAATTCATACATTTTAAACCAACAGTTGTGTGCAGTGTATGAACCGTTAAACGGGTCAAGGGGTTTCATAGAATACGCTAAACGGTAGCCCAGTTGAGATTGCATTTTGTAACAGCCTAATCAAAGGCAGCATAACACGACATATACTAAAATAGTGTAGGTACAAACATAACATTCACATTGACCGAGCAAAGCGATTGCATGTCGATTTCTTTTGGATAAAAAGTCGACTTAGATTAGGGGCCATACACATATTACGTAATGCATTTTTCGCCATTTCAGACCCCCTCCCCCATGTAACGCACCATAACGCTAGACCATACCCCCCTCAACCCCCCAATGTGTTACGTAACTCAACTGTAGTAGGCTTTAAAACAGCTCAAACCTTTTAAAATCGTTTTAATTAGCAATTTGAATATGGATTTCAATGAATCATTAAACTTTCAATTACTTTCTTTTAACAAAATTGTATAATATGCCTAACTTATTTCAAAGCAAAATGTATACAAACAAACTTGACTGTTTTAATAATATAAACAATAAAATAAACTATCTCAGCAAAAACCTAACAAATTTAATTTATAACTACGGTAATACAAATACAAAACAACTGAAAAAACTAAAGAAGTTGGGTGGAATTGCGCAATACTGTATTAAGCCATGATTTTACACCCTAAAACAAACACAAAATATAGGTGTAAAGAAATACCTAACCTACTCGAAACACTATGTATTTATTTTTAGTTTAAATGTTGCTAAAATAGTATGACGGAAGTATTTTGTATATAAATAACTGTAAACTTGATCAATTTGATATTTTATTTTATTTTGAAAGATTTATAACAATATCAATAGATACGGGAATACGCCAGCTCTCTTAGGGTTAATATGTGTGAGTTACGTAAAGTTTATCCAACCCCCCCCCCCTCCCCCACATAACGCTACGCCATACCCCCTCCCCCCCCTTAAGTGCGTTACGTAATATGTGTACCCTTGGCCGACATATGAATGTATGAGGATTATTTAGGTTCACAACAATTTAAGATGAAGATGACAGTCACTCAGGTAAGTTTTCATATCGCGGAGCTATTTCGTGTCGATTTCCTTTGAAGATCTGCCAGCTCAAATTAAATTAAATTATTCAGTTAAATTAGTTTTTGTTTCAATATGGCGGCTTGGCCATTCCGTTACCACGAATGCGTTAGGGCTAGACCATAAGTAATCATCATATTCGTCGTTCGTATGGGTACTTGAGATAAGCTATTAAACGTGTAAATTGTTTCCGTTTAATTTACATTTCAAGATGGCGGACGATTCCAGGTTTGCGCGCCTGCCATGTTATGTCTGCAACCCGCTGAGTGGTATGCCAGGAGATTGCATCACCCTATAATCAGGCGCTCGCAATAAGTGAATACAATTGCAATTAATGTTGTAATGAGACAGCTCTTCGTGTCACTGTTTATTTTAGCGAGGTGTATTATTTACAACCAGTAGTCCGTTAGGTTCTTCACCCGGTGCCTATACTCGTTGCAGGTTTGACATTTCCCCGATTGTTGCCGGCCTGTTCGCACGGCAATAAACGTAGCATACGGCCCGTCTCCTCGTCTGCGCGTCTATCTGTGTCACTGCAATTTGTAATTCTTTCTTTCTTCCTTCTTTATTTTCTTTCACTTGTGCATTACTGAATAAATGTTTTATTGTAGTGCGATATATATGTTCGAAATATTAGATAAAGAATATAGTTATGTTTTTAAATATGATTCTGTGGTTATTATTTTATTAAGCAGACATTTTAATTAAACAAATACACGCGTAATGTTCTCCACTCAGATTTATAAATATATAACAACGAATGCTTAAACGGAAGCGATATTAAAATAATGTTTAAAATTTATATTTTGTAGGTTTAATAAACAAAGTTAATGTATAAAGACTGTCCGTCTATGAAAGGCACAGCTTTAGTAAACTAAACTGAAGTGGCATGCTCCCGCAGTGATTCGGGATCACCATTTTGAATAGGGTTAACAAACAAGTTATAGTTATATGGAAGCTGTCATTATTCTTTCATAATTAACCTAACATGAGGTGTCCATCGATGAGGGTTTATTTAGAGTTAGTTCAAAAATTACCCTTTAACCATTAGTAAATTTGGATATGGCCGGTGTGGCAGAGGCTGTATCCAAATTCACCAAGGATGTTTTGAAGGGTCGGGCAAAACATACAAATTCACCAACCAGAAACAAGTAGATAAACCAGGCCGTCAAAACATGTAAATTCACCAGATTTTGCCCGCGGGCAGGTTGTATCGTGTGGTTTAATTGTTTTGTGTGGTTATTGAATACTTTAGATATATTTTCACTATGTAATTAAATTTGAAAATTATTCTGTCGGAAACAGTTTTTTTGGCTGTACATGTCAAAGCATTAAACTACGTTTTTTTTCCCTTTCATCTTGGCTATGATAATAACTTTATTGCCGTTTAGTATGACATTGAATGCATGCCAATATATACTGTATTATATAAATAAATAAATTGTTAATTACTCGAATTCCAATAATTCTTTTTAGGCAGCCTTCAATTTTGTAAAGGGACAGTAAAATACTTGGGCTCGGGCTCAGCTACCTACCAACGCCCCGAGGGGTTGCCAACATGATTCCCGAAATTGGTGAATTTAGATGTTGTGCCGGTCTGCATTTTCTACCTGTTTCGGGGTGGTTGAATTTGGATGTTTCGATCGACCCTCAAACCATCGGTGAATTCGGATACGGCCGCGGCAGGGGACCTTAAATTGAATTTCTCATGCTGTGTACGATCTATGTGATATATATTTACTATTGATGATACCAGTGGTACGATATAGTCATTATTTTATCAAATATAAAATATACCTTAACAGTAGTAAATTATAAATGTATATTGAATCACACTCGTTCAATGTTTAGTGTGAAGTAAGTCGTGTATAGTTACCATACATCCTCTTTATGGATCATTCGAAAACGTCCGGGCGGATTTTTGAGAAACCCACCTAGTCCGAGTTTTTACAAGCGGCAAACTTAATATCGGGAATTACGTTTTTATCGACTTTTAAATAAGTTTATATTTTTTAAAGTTAGGTATAAAATCACTATTTTTCGCCCAAAACCCATTACTTTGTTATACAGAATGTAATTTTTAGTTCTTATTCAATGAAATCAGCTCGTATTCGTTGTTTTACGTATTGACGTCGCGCTGTGTTTATCGCCGCTGTAGTCCATCGTCTACATGTCTAGCTGAGTCCTGGGTGAGGTTAGGCTATTCGGATAGGCTTTCGACAGATAGTTTGATTATTCGCAAAATTAGTTTCAATGCCTAAAAATTTACTTTTTATTAAATTGGCAGCTTAAAGCCCCCAATTTATTTTTAAGAGATCAAAACCTGATTTTCAATACTTATAAATTTTTTTAAACAACTAATTACTCTACTTTTGTACTTAAAGAGGGGGGGGGGGTAATATTTTCGCGATTGATTAATCCGCCTCTCAACGGGTCCTCTTTTTCAACCCAGAGAATATGGTAATCCTACACCCGTGTTGTGTCGGAGGAAACGCAGTCGTATGACAACGTAACAGGTGCCGGGTATGCCACGGCCCGCGTTATCTCGTAACGCGTGTCGGTGCCCAATTATTTATAATTTACGATTTCGGAGGATCGCCGTCTCTGATGAATTCGATAAAGCCCTGACGCGGCTGCGACGACCCGCCAGGGAAGGGAACACTCTAAGGTGTTTTAATTTTAGAGTTACGGCCCTCTCTTGTCGCATTTTATTCAGGTTTTATTCTTGTGATTTTGTTCGCCGGGTTATGTCTCGAGCTATCAAACTCGTATGCCGTCTGTCTCGTGCCTCCTTTACGAGGCCTCTCCCGCCACCGCTGCCCGTGTGTTACGCCTACATCATATTTTGTTTATCCTCGTATCTGGAATTTCATTAAAACTACTTCGTGTGTTTCATTACCAGTCGTATTTTCATTTACAATGGACAATGTAAACTCGGGGTTTTGATTCGTGTTTTAAAGTCTTGAGGGCGTTGAATAGGTATGCATTAATGGTTTACAGCTCTCACAGGTTACATATTTTATAAAGAAGAAGGATTTACTTGTATTCAATAAGGTCGCGCTCCTATAGCTTTAAACTAATCTGGGCGGACTATAGACCAACAATTAATATGCACGTTCCTTGCTGGAATTGGACCACAGATAAGAGGAGCAGTAATATAATGTAGACAGGTTAATACTTATTAATGTACAGCAAGTTAGAGTTACATGGTTGTTGTTATTGCATTAGGTAATCTCAATAACTTTGTAACAGCTCAATAACTTATGTAACGATCTGTCTGGTAGTACAACAAGTTAGAGTTACATGGTTGTTGTTATTGCATTAGGTAATCTCAATAACTTATGTAACGATCTGTCTGGTAGACGGACTGAAGATCCCAGGGTTAAAATTGACCTGAGAATTATTTACCTGTTTTGGCGAGGCTTGACCGAAGGTCCCAGCACTAATGAGGGGTCGAGCGGGGATCCTGAGTCAAGTCTCGCTCTTGGGATGTCATCGAGTTTGATGAGGTTGACAAGGGCACCAATGACACCTCACACCATGGGTCACTTACATTTTGCAGTAATTTAAAATGAAATATTAACTAATGGTTGTAGTTCCTACCCTGCATTTCAGTACAAAACAATACAAAAAAAAACTGATTCAATCTCCATTTTTTCCTTATGTGGGTAGTTTGCTCTTTTTGACTGCAGTTATGATAGATTTCCCCTTATATTTTCATAGTTATCAAAAATAAATCATAATAATATTCTAAATGTGACAGTTTGGATGTATGTATAGATGGATGATTCATCGCCCCCAAACACGACTGAACCTATTAAGGTAACATTGCGCATGAGCTTATATATCACATTAACATAAGACCTGATAACGTAAACAAAGATTTTATAGTGCTGGTCAGGGTAATATTTGTAATGCGGTTTAATTGTTCACGAGTAACAAGTCCGCTACAAGACGTTAAATATACATAAAATGAAATATAGCCACGGGTAACAGCTAGTACATTTATATATTACTAGAAAGTTCTATGCTCAGCCTGCGCATCCCGTATTGAGAAGCGAGAATAGTAAATAGTTAAATAGTAAACAAAACAATGACAGTCTGTAGTTAGATACAATCCTTGTAACAGCTGTTTATTTAATTTAATTGGATGAATAAAAAGCACATGTGACATAAACCAAATAAAACTCTCCTCCATATGAACTTGGAGACTTGGAAGTCCCGTGGGGCAGAGCCCTGAGGCCTAAATTGAAAATCTAAAGCCAGTTTCCACATCTGCACACCTAGACGCGCGTTTTAGTGTATATATGTTAACGAAAAAGCCTTATTGTTTACAAAGTTTTAATGTAGCGTATTAATAATAGTATAGATAGATTTCTCCATGTAGGCTTTCCGGTTCACCATATCTACCTTAAAACCTCATCAAAACCAATAATTAGACAATAATTTTGAAGATTACCTTCACCGCTAAATGCGACAAATAAACAAACAATTTAAACCATTAGTTATAGCTTTTTAAATTAGCCATTTCAATTTTTAACAGTTTTATGAATCTTTATATTTCTCAATAAATAATTATTTATTCTTATTTTGTAGTTAATTATATTTGTCCTGTCTTTATCAATGTTGACTGAGGATGTTATTAAAAAACAAAATGCACATTTGCACGTTAACTGTAGTATATTAATAACATTACAATAATACGTTCACTGAATACGCAGGTTTTTTGCGAGATAAATATTGTATAAGTATAAAGAGAACTATAAGAGTGATTTTGGTGGAAAAAAGCACATTTACAAAAAAATAATGTAGTTTTGACTTTACTAAATAGAGTGAAAACAAATTTTGTTCTATTTTATTCAGTTTTGATTTGTTGCGGTTATATAAAGTTGTACTCTTTATAAATTTAATCATAGTCTGGTTGCTATACAAATGATACATAACCTACTTATTTTGTTGTTGTCTGTTTTAACGTGTGTTAACAGTTTAATAATTGTGTTTTAAGACCAGCAGAAAAAACATAAAGTTTTAGTGTAAGATTTGCAATACATATCCTATAACACGACTGTGAGCGTGAAACTTATTACGAAGGAGGAGATAGACAGGGCCGACGAAAACCTAGTACCAGCGGTCCCCCCTGGCAGGTAGAGGCGGAGACCCGAGTTCCGTATACCTGTTTTTAGAGGCTTGACAGAAGATCCCAGGACTAATGAGGGCTAGGGAGGGGACCCTGAGTCAAGCCTCGCCAAAATATTTCGCGACCGACCCTTGATCGGGCTACCCTGGGATCTTCAGTCCTCCAATCGTTCTGTCTGACCGAACTATTGATTAATATCTCAAAAACCGCCTAAGATTCTGTTGTCATCCTCTGTCAATGTGTTGTTTTATTTGAGCAATTTTTAAATCAATGACTAAATAATAAAAAGTACAGTTTGATCATAATTTGTTTATACAGTCTTTTGGTACATTATATATTTAAATAACTTCTTAATTAGAATGATACGTGTTGCGCGGGATTACCGGATTTTACTAAAATACGTCTTACAGCACTTCAAAATACACTTACACTTATACTGTGTTCGTATTCCGCTACAAGGCGTTAAATATACATAAAATGAAATATAGTAAAAGGCTATCGATTTCACGCCGATCATAATCATCATTATATTTCATTAAGAAAAGCCGCATAGTTTAAAAATCCCTTATACATTTGGTTTCTGTGAAAAAAATATTTTTTGAAATGGCGGCGGTTTCAAATTTGTAATCTTAAATGTCAAAACAAATTAAAAACAATTTTAAGAGACAAACTGACAGTAAAATAAAGACATTCTAACGTTGCATAATTTTTTTAAATTTGATAATATAATATAACGGAGGAAACTCAATTTGTTGATCAAAAGTTAAGGTATTTTGGGTGAAAAATGTAATCATGGCCATCTTGAGCCGGTAAATCACCGTACTTGTGACCAAATAAATTGAGCTTTCTTTGCTATCCATTATCCAATTAAATATGGTCATCATAATTTTGAAGCCCTTCTTAGGAGAAAGATCCGCGCAACCCACGTGCACGAGGTACAGAAAAGGTGTATTTTATGAAAACTGTTAAGTTATTGTTTTAAAGCAAAATCAGTTTTTAACTGGAGTTTGGGTTTTTCAAATGTTCTTGTTCCAGAGATATGCGGAACATAGGAAATTCATGTACAGTATATATTTAATTTATGTAATACAGGGTGTCTCACGTAAGGTGTCTCAAACACATTGCAGACGAACCAATTGACCTAGAAGGATGAAATAAAATTATTTCCCACTAAATCAACCCCAAGAAATAACTTTAAGATATTTTGAGTTTGTTACAAATACAGGTTTTCCAAAAACCGAGGTTCACTAGTTCGAATCTCTGAATTTTCAAATGTGTCAAGTTACACACCATTTTCAAGCTCTACAACAGACTAACATTTTGGTGGAAACAGAACTCGCTTATCTTTACCCGTTTCAAAATGGTGGCCATTTTTTCGAAGAAAGCTGACATTTTCGGAACACCCTGTATCTGCTAAACCACAAGACATATTTTTGTTCTGATTCCGAATTCTTATTCGCATTTAAATCAGCGTTACCCTGATTTGCTACATGCCATTATTTTTAAAAAAATACTAAAATACTTTTTTTAATGTTTACATCCTCAAAACTCCATAAGGTCAACTAGTAACGTATGTTAAAAGGTATATCATTATAAAGGTCTTGAAAATCCTAGCAACCTTCTAATATACACCAACCTCGTATATCTTTTTGTTGTAGTGTTTGTAATGATTGTTTTTGTTTTAGCAATCAACAAAAATCATCATTACCCTATATAAAATGCATGTTATTTATGCGAAACACTTGACATAAATAAGTGTAACACTTGACATACCTGAAGTACTAAGTGGCCTCTTTTATAAATAGGTTATCTATAATTAGAGTAAGTTATGATCGTATTGGTAGATGCAAGGGTCGTATTACACTTCATTGGAAATGCCTTGCATAGTATTGAGTCACAAACCGGACCTCCAATGGACCATTTTATCGACAAATAATCACATTTCAAATTGTCGATGATGTTCAAATATTGCTGCAATGAAATGTTCGACCGATCGTTTAATTTTTGTCGGTTTGATTATTGTTTTTTGCTTCAAGATGGTCTACTGTACTAAGACCATATAAAACCTTATATGAACTGAAGTATTGTTCGACGATTGCAGACATTTAAGAGAAAGGGATTTCCCCCTATAGCGAAATACGCCTGTTCACTGTATTATAGTGTCGGTAATTACAATAAGGGTTTCACCCTATGGATTTGTTTGTATTTTTAGTCGTAAATCTTAGTTGGACGTCGTCGGACTTATTAAACACCCGGTATATACAGCAGAACCTTGATAGCAAGACTCTCGATGGAGATTTGGGAAACAGTCTTGTTATTGAGGTACTCTTCTAATTGAAGTTCGTGTTATCAAGGTTACTGGTTTCTCTAAAACCCCAATATAGCAAGAGCATTTTGGAGAAACTCTCCAAAGGAAGGGTGGGAGCGGGGTTTTCATGTTTAGACCCGAGTCCAAAGAAGTTATTTCCTTCATCCATTCTGGCGAGTCACTGCCCGTGGGATCTATGCACGGAGAAGATTGAACTCGTGCTATGAAGGTTTCATTATGTAAAACGACGCACTACTGAGGTTGAAGTGAAGTCGAGCTATAAAGGTTCGGTGTCACAAAAAGACGTGCTATAGAGGCATAAAACTGTAATCTAAATTAGGAAAAACGTGCTATTGAGGTTTATAAAACAATAATAGTCGTACTATAGAGGTATTTTTTACATTAAGTGTTATGGCAATCTCACGGGGATTGTAACAAATTCATGTTTTATCGAGGAGGATTGAGGGTCGTGTTTTCGAGTTTCTACTGTAATATAGTCTGCTATTATAATAAAACACTAACGCCCTATGTGAATTGAACCACGATATTTGCAACTAGAATATCCCGAACCAGTGGTAGTGGTGGTGGACATTGTGATGAGCAACGCCACTAGGTGTCACCCCACCACTGCCCTCGTCCTCGTCCTCCCCTCGCACAACGCTTGTTTACTTGTCATCCTGCTGGAAAAATGTGTCAGTCTCGGTCTTATGAGCCATTTTCAGTATCCGGTAATCCGCTCGCCCCCCAACCCCCCTCCCGCCGCGGATCAGCGCCCGTATCCGATTATCGCCCGATCTGATCCAACTCTTCAACCCCCGAATCGCGCCAATTTATACCGTAATCCGGTTTGTTTTGAGCCGGCTGTTTCCCCACTTCGTTCGACACGTGGTAAAATACTCTGATTCGGTTCGTTTACCGACATCCCGATACTTGACACTGCAAAACAATTAGGATTAGGATTTCAAATTATTTACGTCGCTCTGTTAATGAATGATACACATTTATGGAAAGCTGAACTTATTTTGACGACGTTTAGGTTTTTTCCCCTTTTATTGTTTCCTTCTTACTTGTTGATTATGGGATAGCCTCTAAGACCTTCATGAATCATAAACCACAATTAAAAGTACAGTAATTTTGTCTTTTAGACATATCAAACATTCTTATCCTAAGAACTGTATTTTTATTTTAGTTTTTCAAAACCAACATCAAATTGCTTTTTAAACTCAAAATCTTAACCTCACGACTATGGGGTATGAAATACTCTGTCGTAGTAGGCCCGGAATGTCTTTTGACAAATTCCAAACGTGTACACTTTAGTTTACTAAGATTCCCTTCATACGTTTTATATGATGATTTCTTTGAGCTTGTGTTGTTTTGCCAACTGATATTTCTAAGAAGATGAAGAATAACAATAATAAAAAAAACACACATTATTGATCCATTTTAAAAATGTACAAGAAAATTATGGGAACGTCTTTGTAATATGCTATGAATGACCAAATTTCCGAAATAAAAATTGGTCCGATCCCCAGTCAGTTTGGAATAGTTTAAATGACAATTTATTCGGATGTCTGTAGGCTAGCCATGTCTTAATGAGAATAGAAGCATAAAACAAACTAGTATAATAAAGAACCTTAACACCAATGAAATGCCCAGGCAAAAAAAATTCCGTCGAAAGCTCTAATATAAGCAATTTTGGAGTTGCCTAAAACCTTTTTCTTATAATTAAACTATTATAATATTAAAACCTTCGCTCTACTAAGTTATCCAGTCATGGAAAGTTTCGGGAATTTGTTACGCCGGATACCCCAGTTTGAGACCTTCCGGCCCTCCTTAATCAATAAAAGACAAACAAGGATTTATTTACTCCTGGGACAAATCACTGTCGCGTTTCGCCGTGATGTCGCCCCAGTCAAAACATTGCGGGCGACAGCGCGTTGTGCGTAAGTCAAGTGAGTTATGTCAGTAATTAGAATGATACTCCAGATTGAAACATTTATCCAACAACCCTTCCACGGGGGAGGGGAGAGGGGGAGAGCCCTCCGTGACCATCGCAGCTAATGTGTGGCTAACAGATGTCAACGCTCTTCTCCCAGCCTGGGGGTTCGACTGCTGTATCACGTCGTAGTTTTACGTTAATGGGTTGCTTTAGTAGATCATGAGATGAAATCATTCACTCTGAAAGGAGTAAGGTTTGCTCAGTTGCAACACTTCAAAAACTGCTCGAACAATTTCCTAAAATGTTGGAATAAACAAAAACTGGTAGTGTACATTTTGGGTTAAAATTGTATATTAGGTCTCGTTCATGGGATATTTTTAATTTTGTAAAAAAAATAAAAACATAATGAGCTCTAAATAAAATACCCCCTTAGTAGCAAACCTGCATACTCAGCGAATTTCCAATGCATATTAATTTATCTTAATACCACATAAAGCCACATACCAAGTTTTATCAATATACATTCATAAATAATCGATTTATGACATTCTAATTATTCTCCATAAGAATAACATGGCGGCTGAGTATGCAGGCTTGCTGAAATAAGGAACACTAAAAATGGGCTTTTATACAAATATCAATATAACTCAACTAGGTAAAGCCACATACAAAGTTCTATTAATTTATGTTCATAATTAAAGGAGATAACACGTTACTTATTCTCCTTAAGAATAACATGGGAGCTGAGTACGCAGGTTTGCTGCTACGGGAACTATCGGCCAAAAAATGAGTTTTTGTGCAAATATCGATAGACCACAATGAAATGAAGCAATATACCAGGTTTCGTCAGGATAACGAGATATACAATTTTTCTTTTCCTCCATAAGAATAACATTAGACAACGTACTGTGTTTAGCACTTTCAATATCTCAGTAACCAATTGACGTAGAGCAATGATTAAAACACCAAATTGTGCGTCTTTTTAAGCTGATTCCAGTGGGAAAAAATTTTTACTTTTTCAAAAATTGTATGTAATAAACTCAAAACCCCATTTTTGGGGTACAAAACCCCCCAAAATACCCCTTCGGATAGGTCGATCTGTCTGGTTTTCGAACTTAAAGTCATAATTGCTGCTTTACACGTTTGTACCAAATTTCATCAAAATCGGACCTTTTTTACGAGAGTTATCGCACCCACGGACACATATATATATACAGTTTCGAACGAATGGTGTTTTTGGGGTCTGGGGACCTCAAAACGAAAAGTTATCATGGTCCCGAGCCTAGGTCTTACCATGCCGACTACGTTAATAGCTTCTTCCCTATAGGGGAAATTCGCTAAAAGAGTCCATCCTTGTAGATGAACAAATAAATCTACGGTCAACTGTCACAGTAACATGCGTATGACGAGTTAACGACTGTTCTCACTGCTTGAGAATAGTGCACAGGTCGAGCCGTTGAGTAAAGTAATACATACAAAGAAACGCAATCGATATATAAAATTAGCTTTCCCAATAGCTAATAGCATCATCGAACTCAAAAGACAGATGATTGTTTTTCTATTGTAAACAGTCGTTTGTATTGGTTATATATAAATACTGTGCCATACATATTTCACCAAAAATTATTTCCTAAAGGAACATTGAGTAATATGAACAACTAACTGGTGTTGTTCCAGCATGCAACAAAGAAACGAATAATGAGCGAAGCAAATATCACTCAAACACGTTAAACAACATGAAATATTTCAATTTTTAAAAAACGGCTGTAACCATTTGTATTACAATTTGTGGGTTTAAAACGCGCGCTTTATGTCCCTAATAAAACGACACCACCACCCGCATTTCTAGACACGTTTGGGTTCAGTAGTTTTAGGGCTTAAAATACGTTCCAAAACTTATTTTTATTTGTTTTTAAACCTTAAGATTTGAATTAAAATTGTCTTACCACCATTGAAAAGCTCATGTTGGAATAGCCCCCGAATCACTTTATATTACCAAAAAGGTTTAAAATACCTGGTATTATGGTGCCGAGTGATCCTACGTTATCTTGCTCCGGCGACACAAGTGCTGTTTTTTTGTCCTGGCCATTTTTTTGTTTAATGTTTTCAATGTTTCCGTGTTCAATGTTCGTGTGTGACTGTTTAATAACTTTGACGACTTTCTCACCACCAGTGATTAAGAGGAATAGGCTAGCTTGATGTTAACTTGAGAATGAACCCCTGAGGTTTGAAACCAGTGGTAGTTGTCCCATGACATAGAATCACTCGGCAGTATCACCAGGTAATTTAAAGCTTTTGGGTATTAAAAAGCCAAATAAATTAGTATATTAAATTATTATTAGTCGACGACTGATGATTGCAAAGAAAAATGAAATGTTCATTTAGCGCTAAACGCATTAGGCTACGTCGTCCAATGTTATTCGTATGGGGAACTAAGCATATTATATAATTTTCCTCTCTTAAAACCACTTTGAGTATTAAATGCCTAGTGGGCCAAATAAAGGAATTTGGGTATACATTTTAAACAAGTAGTTTACTAGATGATTTTTTTATACATGCTACCGTATTTTATATTCTTTTTTTAGTAAATATAGAGGAATTAATTTATTAAAATAGGGCTGGAGGGGGGAAGGTATGCTTCAGTTTTTGATACCGTTTATTTTTCTCATGTTTGTGAGTATGTATCGTTTGTTAAAAAATGTCCGGAAACGCCTGAATATTTTATTTATGAATTAACACGCAACAATGTAATTCTAGGGGTATATCTCTCCCCGAGTTATCGACTCTTCAATACATATTTCACCTGCAAAATTCCGGGTTGGGGACCTTCTATGGTGGAAGTATCGAAAATGTTAAATATAAGCATAGGTAGTTTGTACCGCATTTTGAAGGTCTTATCTTAATAAACACCTCGTCGCACAATCGACTACAACGGACGGTTGCGTTTTAAATGTTAGCATGTCAAACATTTTACTTAAACGCTATTCACAAAATTTAAACATGTGATTGTTTCTGTTACCGTTGTCCTGCGAACGTTCGGTTTGTGGTTTTGCATATCACCATGCAAGACATGTCCTATGATGTGTTGCATTACTATGCCTAATGCATGCTGTACTACAATACGTATCGACTTCTCAAGGACGTCCATTAGTAGAAGTTATTATCGTTAGCTTACATGTAAGATTTTCGACACTTCCACCACGGGACATTCCCCCGTCCGTTGCGTATTATACAGGTTAAATGTGCCAGAGTCGGTAGACTCGAGTGAGGACAACCCTATCGTTTCATCGTTGTATGTCAGTTCATTAACAACTTACATTAAAACCTCACAATTCGAACCTCGATAGCTCGAAAACCTCTATAATTAGTAACTTTAGTCTGTTCGCTTCAGAAAACCTCTAATCTTCGATATATAATATATCGATCGATTTAAATGTTTTTAACGCATAATGTAACCTCTATATTCTAATACTTGGGCCTCTAGAATTCGAATTTTGTTGCTGTAATTTGAAACGTTATTTCTAAAATTCGAAGTCAACCTCTACAGTACGAACTGTGATTCTATGAAAGCCTCTGAAATTCGAAGTCAACCTCTACAGTACAAACTGTGATTCTATGAAAGCCTCTGAAATTCGAAGTCAACCTCTACAGTACAAACTGTGATTCTATGAAAGCCTCTGAAATTCGAAGTCAACCTCTACAGTACAAACTGTGATTCTATGAAAGCCTCTGAAATTCGAAGTCAACCTCTACAGTACAAACTGTGATTCTATGAAAGCTTCTGAAATTCGAAGTCAACCTCTACAGTACAAACTGTGATTCTATGAAAGCCTCTGAAATTCGAAGTCAACCTCTACAGTACAAACTGTGATTCTATGTAAGCCTCTAAAATTCGAAGTCAACCTCTACAGTACAAACTGTGATTCTATGAAAGCCTCTGAAATTCGAATTAAGCGCAAAACAAACCTGTTGAGTTACGAACTAATGCTTTTTTACTCAGTTTCCTCCACATCGGAATTCATTGTCGTTTGTTTTACGAAGTGACTACGTACACGTCCAATGTAAGGGCAAATCCACATCGCTACCGCTTAGGTTAGGTTACGTTAGGTTAGGAGGTTTTCTGGCTCTCAATCTGTTTTAAAAATCACAGGAAATGTAACGTACGGTGCATAATTTGAAACGGACGTGAACAGTAGCGGCTCACGTCGGACGTGTACGTTGCCTCTGCCTTTGTTTTATTTGCCCCTATAATTCGAATTTCATTCACATTAACCTCGATATTTCAAACTTCTTTTAGTTGGAAATATCGGCTGTCCCCTGAATTTCGAATAAGTGAGGTTCTACTGTGTTTCGGCGCTTCCAGACGTTCTACCCGGTACAGACATCTCACGAGTTGTATGTCGAGGAGAGGCTGTTGTACGCAGCGTTTGAAGATCGAACACTTTGAAATCTCTCGGACAAGACAGCGGTTCAATATCCGGCCACTTTATTCATTCAAATATCGAGGAGTAGCGGCGCGGCGTTTCGCAGCCAAAGCCCGGATCAAAGGACGGGATAGTCGCAGATTTAACTTGTCACCCCGGCAATAGCGCATTCAAATATTTCTCACTGACAGCGAGATCCTCGTCACCCCCTCCCCTCCCCCAGAACCCTCTGTTGTGTTAAACAGATCTCCATCCCCCTCGACCGCCGACACTTTGCTTGTTTTGCTAACTACTTTAAGTGGCTTCAGGAAACTCAGGTGGTGGTTCTTTCTAGGCAGTTTTTCTTTTTAGGCAGTTTTTAATGCTAAACCCCGTTCGACTTCGATGGATTATCAAATATAGTGCGACTGAGGAGTTCACGATGTCTATGTCACTGGCCCGGCCATGTCTGCATTTTCAGTTGAAACATATATCACTATTTAGTAACTAATTAGTACTATTTAGTACCAACTTAAAAAAATTAGTACCTCTCACATAGTTTTTTGTTTAAAATTCATTGTTGGTGATGGTGAGTTTATGTTATTTAGAGATTATTGCGGACATTTGCCATCACCGATTGTAAAACAACATGATTGTAAAAACCTTCATAAATAATATATCACATAGTGATGTTATTTAAATTTAAATATTCAAGAAAACCCGTATTAGCTATATGGAGGTTTGGTTAATTTTTAAGATTACAATAATATTTATCCCATTAGATATAGCTTATTTAAATCTACGAATTACCTCTTATTTTACAATTTAGTACCTCAAAGTATTTTGAGTAATGAGGCATAAATTATACGGTTTGCCATAAGGCTAGCATGTAAACTAATAAAATAAAATAATTAAGTTCTGAGAGGAACTAATTTTTTAAAGGTTGGAACTAAATAGTACGAATTAGGTACTAAATAGTGATATATGTTTCACTTAAAAATTCATACATGGCCGGGCCAGGAACATTGACGTGAGGACACTCGGGGAGCAAAGCTTGACGACCCCGCTCATCATCGACTGACTGGCCACTTCATCTTATTAAAGATTATTGAAAGTCAAATTTCGTGTGTGGGTACTCTCGCGTTACACGTGCATAACAGGACTGAGATTTTAAAGCTCAACTGTTAAGTGTTTGAAACCCGCTGATTCTAAAGTAGGCCTACATTAAACATTTTTTCACTTTACGTCCATTTTTACACCAATAGGCCTAACGTTCTGATTAATCTGTTTTTAACCATTATTAAGATAATCGTAATAATATTGAAAACCTATCTGACCTATTAAGAAAAAGTAAGGGAGCTTTAAAATTCAATAGTAGTTTTTAAATCGTTTTTTTTCAGCAATTTATTGTTAGCATATAATCGGAGGTACATTGCTGTGTTATTTGTTCAGAGTGTTGGTAAGAAATGGATGGGAAATTTTTAGAAATGCATTTTATCCGCCTCTAAGAAAACATAGATATCTTTAAACAACTAAATCTTGAGTTCTATTGTACCGATTTTAATGTTTGATGCGTCATGTAAACCTCTGATTACGCAAATTTGTACAATATCATAAGTGTTGAACATTTGCTCATGACATATGCGTAGAAAATGACAAATGTCTCATATTTACTAAATCATTTACAATATATACAGTTTTTTTTCTGTCCAACCTTTGATGGGGCATTATCACTTTTATCAAGAAATGCTTAATAGCAGATTTTAGGAAATTTTCTATACTTTCAGAAAATCATGGTCGATTTCCCTACCGTTTTTGATTTACAGGCAAAATACCTAAATGACCTCGGAATTTGCCGTTATATCTTAAAAAAATGCAATGTGTTCAAGGGGTATGTTTGTACAACTGATCCTGGAGTTCTACTGGACGGATTTTAATGTTCAACACATCATTGTAAACCGTTAATTGTATAGATTATGAAATAATTATGAAAGTCTGACATAATATGTTGTAAGTTATGGTGGAAAAAGCGTAAAATATTTTGAAAATAAATACATTCAAAATATAAAAAAAATTTTTGTTTCCAGTCAATATTTATCTTCGTACTATCAGTGTTGTAGCTAACGCTTACATCGATGTAAAGCAAATTTCATAAGCTTCAATAATATAACATCTGTTGTGGTAGATTTTTCTATCGTTTTTGAATTATAGATACAAATTCAAACCAACTTCCATATTCGCAATAAACCTTTAGCAAAACATATGAATGTAAGGCCTATCTTTGTACAACTAAATCTGGAATTCCAACGGACGAATTTAAATATTCAACCCCTCATTGTAAACACTGAATTGTGTAAATTGTCAAATAATTATAAAAGTTTTACATATTTAGTATTTTATGGTAGAAAAAGCGTAAATTATCAATTTGTAAGAAATTCAAAAGAAATTTGTAAAGACATTTATTGTCTTTTCCAGTCAACTTTTTTTATTGTATCAGTTTGGTAGCTAGCACTTTATATCGTTTAAAAGGAAATTTCATAAGCTACATGAATATAACATCTGTTGTGGTCAATTTGTCTATCGTTTTTGAAGTATAGATACAAATTCAACTTAACTTCCAAATTCACAATCTATCTTTAGCAAAACACATGAATGTAAGGGGTATCTTTGTACAACTAAATCTGGAGTTCCAACGGACGAATTTAAATAGTCTACCCCTCATTTTAAACCTTTAATTATGTAGATTGTCAAATAATTATGCTAGTCTGACATATTTAGTAATTTTTGGCGGAAAAAGCGTAAGGTATTTTTTTTAAGAAATTCAATATCAATTTGTAAATAAATTTATTGTTTTTCCAGTCAACGGTTGTTTTTGTAGTATCAGCTAATAGATTTAAAGGAAATTCCATAAGCTTCATTAATATAACATTTGCTGTGGTCGATTTGTCCAACGTTTTCTAATTACAAATAAAAATTCAAATAAGTGTCCAAATTCAAAATTTATCGTCAGCAATATACAGGAATGTAAGCGGTGTCTTTTTACAAATAAATCTGGGAGGATTTAAGTAGTCAACCCCTCATTGGAAACCCTGAATTATGTAGATTGTCAAATAATAATGAAAGTCTGACATATTTAGTAATGTATGGTGGAAAAAGCGTAAAGTATTATTTTAAAGAAATTCAGCACACATTTGTAAAGACATTTTTTTGTTCAGTCAACATTTGTCAAAATCTATGGCTAACGCCTTACATCAATTTAAAGGAAATTTCATAATCTTCAAAAATATAACTTCTGTTGTGGTCGAATTTCCCACCGTTTTTATACTTCTAGCTGGTGACCCATTCTCCGCACGGGGATTAACAAGCTTAGAGCCAAATATTTTAAAAATGTATTTACATTTCAATCACTCAATAAAATACAACTCCATAAGATTATCATTGGAAATTTCAAGCCCCTGGGGCGAAACTCTTAAAGTGGAGTTTTTTTAATACCCCAAAAGGCACATCAAAGAACTTTTAATTGATACCAAACATGTATACAAAATAATAGTCTTAGACGTCAACAATCACTGAACAAAAACCAATAAATTCTTTCAATAATATAGATAATGTAATAAATCAATACAACCTCCAAATTTGCAACCTATCTTTGGCAATATACGACGATTGTAAGGGGTATCTTTGTAAAACTAAATCTTGAGTAAACTTTCATTAAAACAATATGAAAGTTTAAAATTGTTCTAGAGACCGTTGTATTCTTTTACAACGGGCTTTGCTGCTAGTTTGAACATAAGTTTATAATTTTTACAATATCTTAGCATTGATGTTTAACAATATTATGTGAATGGTAAGTATTTTTAATCGCATTATGTTAGCATAATTTTATAATGTATGATTCGATTAATAAGTAACTAGTCACTTCCTGAATTTTATGTAGCCCAAACCGAGTATACTAATATTTTAAATAGGTGATTAAAATAGCCTTCCAAATGAAATCGTACGGCGCTAATAGAAACATATAAACCCCTCAAAGCTGCTATAAACCAGCACCAGGATAAAATTCGCCAAAATAAAACATTTAGGCTGTAATTTTCAAAGAAATTGCAAATTTAAAATCATGTTTTTTATTCATGTGGAATATCACCTTAAAAACTATACGCGGCAATAAAACGTACAATAAACTATACTCTCTTGAAACAGAGAGGAAACTGGCCAAAACCTCTTCGTACAATCAATCAGGCTTTGGCAAATACATTTCTTTGGCAACATTCAGAAAATGAGTGAAAATGAAACGCACGAACCGACTGCCTCAGGTAAATGTAAAACCTTCTGAGACATCGTTGTGGTTGTTCACAAAAAAGTTTCATAAGCATTGCTAACAACCGTCGGTTTAAAATGTTGAAGTCGAATCGAGTTAAATTAAACAATAGGATCAGCCCCTGCCCAATACGGGTTCACAAACTATCCTTTCTATAAATCGCGGGCTTAGCTAACAACGAATTGTTTAATAACGCTGTTCTTTAATACAATCGTTTTATTCCGCGCGGCAAGGGTAATCGCTTAGTTAATTCTCCGTGAGGAAGCGCTCGGTCTAAAAGCAAACGCGACCGGCAGATACGATCCGAGGCCATTTACACGTAATTACAAGGCGGGTATATCAGGTGGTTAAGGTCTCCGAAACAACCGCGAGACGCACAACATCGCAATACTGCAATACCGCCATACCGCCGATAACAGCATATGGCCGCCAGACCCGCTCATTAAGACGCCCTTCTAGGCGGTCACAAGTCTTCTTTATCCGATTCTGACAGAATTTCCGTTCCATTTCCACCCCCCTGACACCGGCTCTTAATATTATCTCGCGCGTTTTTAATTCGAGACGACAGTCTTGCCTCCCCCCCTTTACGGCCGAATCTCGGCGACTCCTTAACGAAATTAAACTCCGTGTGTTTATGTTCGCCGTCCGGAAAAGTTCATATCGCGAGGCACCTCGCCACTCTTTATCGCGAAAAGAGAGAATTTAATTAAGCGAAATACGTCGCTTGTCCCTTAATTATTTTACTCGTAGATAAAAGGTGAATCGCGACAGTAACGAGGTTACGCCGCTTTGATTCCCGCCGTTCTAGGCTTAATCCTGTTACTCTGCACTGTAAAAGAACTCTTATTTCGTATTGCTTATTTTTAAATTTCCCCGCTCCTCGTTAACGCTGTTTGCTCGCCTCTGGGGCGCTCGCCTCAGTCCTGTGCCCTGTACACCGTGTGAGGCGGGGTTCAGTTGTATTCTGCAGTTTAGGTATTACAATTTTGAAAGTAAATGTGCGTATGTGTTATTTTTTCTGTTTACATATAACATTATCGGTGTGTAAAATATTTTTTTTTTTGCAAATCTTGTTTTCGCGGTAGTCCTAGATCAAATCGATGCTTTTGTATTTTTTATTTTAAAATGAGTAACAGTTTAAACATCGCTAAGCTTTTCTAAAAGTTTCATAACTGTCGTGAGAGTTGTCAGAATGTGTTAAAAGACCAATTAACATCAGGATTTTAAAATTCGTTTCATAGAGCCTCGGTGAAAACTCTTCCTGAATTTGTACAAGTAACTTCTAATTTGTTTGATAGTTTCGTTTATAATTCCTCCTGCATTCGAGAAGTTTTAAAAGTAAAGAAACAGTATTTTTAAATTGACAACTAAATATCGTATAACCGATTATAGCAGTACAACAAATAACCTTTCGAAACCAATGACGCTTTCCACGATGCTTGGAAAGTAGGAAGAGGTTTTAAAACCGAATTTCCTGTAAAAACATTCCTAATCATTAATGACTGCAGTAGTAACTAGTTCGGATTATAGGAAACAGTAACTTATGCTACTATTAGTATTTCTTGGCAATCTCGATGTTAACACCACACCCAAACAAATTGTTTTGTCCCATGAATCGTCTATCAATTCACAGTATTCACACCTAACACGGTGAATTTTAACCGTGCTAAAATCAGCTGGTAAGTGAGTTATTTAGTGAAATTTCCTCATCTCTCACCCATTACAAAATAGGCCCCAGATTATAAAATATGGATCCGATGATCTCAAGTACAGTATAGTACAGAGTGTCTACCTTATATGGAAATCCTGAAATAGGCAGATCATTTTGAAAACCTTGGAAAAGTCAAGGAACTTTTATGAAAATGTTTTAAAGTCAAGAAATTCTGAAGAAGTTCCAAAATACAGGTTTTTCGAATGTTCTCAACTAAAATTAAATACCGTTTTCAAACAGAGTTTTATTGATAAATAATTTGAGATCGTAATACGATTAATCTCAGTCTCGAAGTAAAATTAATTGCACGCATTTTTTTAAATTACGTGATTATCGTAATATTTTGACTAAACAAATACCTAGAATTTCTTGCTAAAACAACTGGAAACCTTGGAAAGGTGAGAGGACTTCCACCGAGGGTCTAGTAGACACCCTCGCAGTAGTAGGTGCAGCAGTTGTCAAGTGAGGTCAGGCGGTTGACAGCCATTATGGGCAATCTTGGCCCGTCTCTCGCCTCTCCAGTGAGCGTCTAGTAGACACCCTCGCAGTAGTAGGTGCAGCAGTTGTCAAGTGAGCTCAGGCGGTTGACAGCCATTATGGGCAATCTTGGCCCGTCTCTCGCCTCTCCAGTGAGGGTCTAGTAGACACCCTCGCAGTAGTAGGTGCAGCAGTTGTCAAGTGAGCTCAGGCGGTTGACAGCCATTATGGGCAATCTTGGCCCGTCTCTCGCCTCTCCAGTGAGGGTCTAGTAGACACCCTCGCAGTAGTAGGTGCAGCAGTTGTCAAGTGAGCTCAGGCGGTTGACAGCCATTATGGGCAATCTTGGCCCGTCTCTCGCCTCTCCAGTGAGGGTCTAGTAGACACCCTCGCAGTAGTAGGTGCAGCAGTTGTCAAGTGAGCTCAGGCGGTTGACAGTCATTATGGGCAATCTTGGCCCGTCTCTCGCCTCTCCAGTGAGGGTCTAGTAGACACCCTCGCAGTAGTAGGTGCAGCAGTTGTCAAGTGAGCTCAGGCGGTTGACAGCCATTATGGGCAATCTTGGCCCGTCTCTCGCCTCTCCAGTGAGGGTCTAGTAGACACCCTCGCAGTAGTAGGTGCAGCAGTTGTCAAGTGAGCTCAGGCGGTTGACAGTCATTATGGGCAATCTTGGCCCGTCTCTCGCCTCTCCAGTGAGGGTCTAGTAGACACCCTCGCAGTAGTAGGTGCAGCAGTTGTCAAGTGAGCTCAGGCGGTTGACAGTCATTATGGGCAATCTTGGCCCGTCTCTCGCCTCTCCAGTGAGGGTCTAGTAGACACCCTCGCAGTAGTAGGTGCAGCAGTTGTCAAGTGAGCTCAGGCGGTTGACAGCCATTATGGGCAATCTTGGCCCGTCTCTCGCCTCTCCAGTGAGGGTCTAGTAGACACCCTCGCAGTAGTAGGTGCAGCAGTTGCCAAGTGAGCTCAGGCGGTTGACAGCCATTATGGGCAATCTTGGCCCGTCTCTCGCCTCTCCAGTGAGGGTCTAGTAGACACCCTCGCAGTAGTAGGTGCAGCAGTTGTCAAGTGAGCTCAGGCGGTTGACAGTCATTATGGGCAATCTTGGCCCGTCTCTCGCCTCTCCAGTGAGGGTCTAGTAGACACCCTCGCAGTAGTAGGTGCAGCAGTTGTCAAGTGAGCTCAGGCGGTTGACAGCCATTATGGGCAATCTTGGCCCGTCTCTCGCCTCTCTAGTGAGATTTTAACTAATGTCTGTTGCACCCCACTTTAAGTGACAGCAATAACTTAGCCCCAATGTTACACCGCCCCAGCCTATGACCGACCCTTCCATACTTACGACTTGTCCACCTAAATATCAGTTTGAAACACGTGTGCTGCTCGCTTCTTGTTCTTTTGATACTATCGGTTAGAAATTGTAGTTTTCATCACAAGGAGCAAAAGTGGTTGTTTTTGGTGCGCAATCGTGTTTGTAAAAACGATTAAGCAACCAAAACGCACTTTTGCTCCATGTGATGAACAACGTTTTTTATTATACTGCCCGTAAGCCTTTGATAGTTGAAAATCTGGACCAAATATTAGGTGATTTGTATAGTTTTGGAAGTTCAGATAGCCGAATCAACCAAAACAATTTCCAACCAACAATACCGCGAAAAGTTCATATCGCGAGGCACCTCGCCACTCTTTATCGCGAAACAGAGAATTTAACTGAGCGAAATACGTCGCTTGTCCCTTAATTATATTACTTGTAGTTAAAAGTAAACCTTGTGAGTCTTGTGTTTAAGGTATTGGTAACTTTACAATATTTACATTTATTTTATTTACAAACATAATTCATACCGGTATAACACGTGTTGATTACCTTTGAAATACACAAACGTTAAAAGGAACAATAACAATTTGTTCACCAAAAATTAGGTGATTTGTATAGTTTGGAAGTTCAGATAGCTTAACTTTACAATATTTAAATTTATTTTATTTACAAACAAAATGTATATAACACGTGTTTGTTACCTTTGAAATGCACAAAGGTTAAAAGGAACAATAACAATCTTTGAGGTTAGCGCACTGAAAAAATCCACAGCTGATTTTTCGGAGCCCTATTTTAAGATGTCAGGAAAATGCGATTTTATGGACTAATCACAGACCCTAAAACAGCCGATTTTCGTGCAGTATGATAAAAATGGATTTTTGTGTTACAGTAGGTTACAGCTGATTTCGAACGGACTACGTTTAAAATGCATAATGCATGCATAAAAACCCATGCATGGTATAATGTATGCTATGTATAATGCTTTACATTCGAGTAAAGCTCCATTACTACTCACCGTATACTTTACGACAGTACAATTTTTTTAGGATTATTTTACTCGAATAGTCAACATTTTAGTTGATACGGCGTGGTATATACTCTTTTACTACTGTCAAAAAAGAAAAGTTTATTTTTGAAGAGTGCAGTTGAAGAAATTATAAAACACTTTATAGGTTTACCATTCTACTCTGTTTATAGGTAGAGATAAGGTTAAATTTATGTGATCTTTTGGTATAAGATAAAATAACTGTCGTTATTTATTTAGTAGTCCATACGATGACTTTTTCAGAACAGAAGTCGAATTTACTGGACCTGTTAGACCTTTCATACGCTTTTGGCTATGCCTCGTTTCAAGAATTGTCGGTACGGCCAGACGAGATTAGGGCTAATAATAAAACATTCTTAACATCTAAACTGTCGGAGTACGGTCCTTTGGGCACATTCCTGCATTTGACCAGGTGAAATTAAAAATCCCCACTCGACTCAGTATAATCCTTGTATAGCTGTAGTGGGATTCGAACCCAGAACCTCCCGGGTGAGGCGCGAGCGTATCACTATGCTCCCTAACTAGGTGAAGGGAGTTGGGTGTGCAAAGACGGAGGTGTGAGGTACGTGGGTGAAAGGTCGCGTTAGCGTCGCATACTGATGGGCCCTTAGCGCCGACAAATTGAGATTGGATAAGAATGATAGCGAGAGGCCCGCATCACGCTCGGATTAGACTAAATAATGGCAGGATCATCACCTTCCACCCTCCCCGGCGCAACTACCGGTCCTTCAGTCAGATTTACCGTTTACGTTTTACTTATACAGATTTTGATAGTATACTTTACAAATAAAATATAGCCAAAACTATTATCAAAATTAAAATAATAATTGAAATATTTCTTGTCCGTATTCACTTCAAAATGTTTTCAATCTCTTCAAGATTTTAGGTCTTGTTTGTTATTCGACAGTTGTTGCAACTGAATGGCTTTATCCGGATAATACGGTTATGTTTGGGCAGTTTGCTACGGTAATAGAATTGTTGCAGTATAGTTACATTACTATCCAACTAAAATCCCTCCTTCTCGCTCCAATCTAGAAACATACGTGTTAGCGAAACTCCCGTGCTTAACTTAGTCCGGACTATATTTTTCGTGTTTTGAAACATAAAATTATCTTTACGACTTTAGTTTACAATATGTTTTTGATTAAAAACTATTGTTTATTTTTCTTAGAAATTAGTTTATATACAAAGCCAGCGTTATTTTCTTCATCTTTGAGGTAGTTTAAAAATTGCAAATATTCATGCTTATTCGCTCTTTAATCAAAAATCCATATTGGATTTTAAGCAGTGTAAATTAAACAAATATAGTTAAACCGGCTTATAAAATCAGTCCAATCATGTTCGCTTGTCTATGTGTCGCCTTGCGCCCGGGATCCCTCGGCTCGGCTGTTTGCATTTCGCTCTTTAGCGTGAAACAATCTGGAATAAATCCCCCAATCTCGTGAGGAAACAAGCCCCCGTCAACCCGCCATTTTAGATAAGATATGTTGATAAGACGATATTCTCGAAACCACTTTTCAAGAATTCCATCGCACTTCACTGGCCGTTTGCGTTGCCGTTACACGAAAAATTGGAGGCGGTGTTTTACACTTAGGCAGCAAACTGGGGAACGCGGAGCATGTGTGGGAAACAACTCGTGGTGTATTAATGACCATTACACTAAATTTGTTATTTAATTCATTCGAGTTTCTATTTAGTTGGTGTAAATTTGTGTCTATTAAGAATTTGTTGTTAACGTCATTGATTTTAGTTCCTTTTTGTCAACGTCAAATATAAAAATACAACGTTAAGAAATGTTAGCTTTAGTTATACTAATTCAGGGTTTCCACGCGTCCTGGAAAACCTGGAATTTCTCTCTTCGACCTGGAATTTCCTCTCTGTTCTGTAATGGTATTATATGAAAATAGAATTTATAATATATTTATTTTCTCAAAAAAAAAATCAAATTACAATTTCACAATAAACAAAATAAATAATCATGATTTTTGCTGTTTTCAGTCCACATTTCATAATTTAAAAATAATAACACTTATAGTCGTGCCAGAACTGACCATCTTTGTTCCTGAATAATATAGGAGAGCTAAAAATATACTAACAAACAAAAAACAATATCACTTACATTCTGAGAAAAATAGGGCTTCTAAAGGCTAAGTCTGTTTTAGATGTTCCAACAAAAGGGTTTGATCAAATAAAATCGCCCAAAGAAAAATTAACTGTTAAATGCATTATATGTCCTGAAATGTTTCTTGGTTTTACGTAAACAAGGGTTTTAACATTTTTGTTGTTGAATGTTTTCTGATTTTGTTTAAAGAGTTTTATAGATAGATATTTACTCGGTTTACTCGCTGTGGGCTTCGCCTCCACGTCGCTGTAAAGCCTCAAGTCGTAAACCAAATTTGTAGGACATCTTTAATCCGCGGCATGTGGTCTCCGTAAAGCTTAAAGAAAAAAACACTATACTTTGATTTTTTTATTCGCATTTTTCTATTTTTGAAGTAGTTTTAAATTGCTCAAATAGAAAAATCTAGTCCTTAGGGCGAAGGGGCGAGATATGAGAAAAGGTTATAGCACTAAAGTTATAATAAACAAGTATATTGTCAAAACCCCGAAGAACGTGGTAGTGTCGGATCCGCCCCCAGTTGTTTCATTGGCCTTAGGTTAAAGTTTTTATGTGAGAATAGCTTAATAAACATTTGAATTTTTCACCATTTTTTTAAATTGTTTGAGGGAGTTAAAATTTAAAAAGTAATATTTGGGAATTCCTTCAGGGGTGGAAAGGTACAAAGCATATGCATTCCTGTTGTTTATTGTTAATTTCCGTGGGTCCCGATGGTAAAAAAATGTTTACTATGGAAACTAAAATGAAATCATTACTCTATAAGGTTAACTGATAGTTTCAAACATAAAAATGTTGAATGCCAGTAGGCTGGAACCCCAAAAGATTTTCACTATCTGAGTAGGTTTATGTTTGATATTCATGCACCGAGATTACTTCATATCGAATTTCAGCTCCATCATTCCAGTATTAAATATATGACAGTAAATATAACTCTGAATGCCAGTGGGTCGGAGGAAGGTCGAGGATATTTTGGAATAGGGGGAAGCTCAACGTTTGATCCTGATTTATTACATAATATCTTCCTTCGAATTTTAGCTATCGATCTAGGAGTTAATGTGTGTTGACGTGGGCATAACAAATCAAGCTAGGTCGAGGCCCTAAAGAGTATTTTGATAAAGAGTACTACTATGTCTGGTTTGAGTGCATTAGCTGTGATTTTTCCACCTCATTCTGTCCAGTATTAGGACTCTGTTTATCAATATATGTGTACAAATAAATTTGAAGCAAAAGCAATGAAACCATGACTATGTTGCGAGTGTCTTGGACAATCATGATTTTATCTTGGAAATGTCATGGACCCGTGGGAACCCTGTTAATGTTGTGCATTTTTTAAATATCAACATGGGTTGTTACATCATTTTCAAACATAACTAGATAGAATTATAAGAATTTTCATACAGCGGGGTGTAATTAATTAAAATCAACAATAGTCAATGATAAATTAATCGGCTCCAAACTATCCAAATTATAAAACGAGTTCGCACGCAGCACGCTGACGTGAGGGAAGTGAATTTCCACAAAAACGTTTAAAACTCAAAGTATGTGTAAAAACATACATGTGTTCCAATTTTTATTAATATCTGAAAACATTGATTTTTTGGCTGTTCTGATGCTCCTGGTTTCATTTACCTGCAAAGCTGGGAATTCAATTTTGCGCATTATAATGTTAGGAGAAGGTCCAGGCAGGCTTGAAAGTCAGCGTGAGTTGCTGGGGATGATAAAAGTACTCTAACAAAGGAATAACAGGTTTTTCTAGTGTAAAACCCCCATAAGACAACGTACTGTGTTTAGTCGAAACACATTTTCTTTAATAACTCGGTAAATATTTATGCTAGAATGACGAGAGAGAGCTGAAAACTTTCGCCTCACTAATTCCCATCTTTTTACATGCAATTATTTTACATCCGGGGCTTTTCTGACCCTTTTTGGACCCAAAAACTCGAAATTTGAAAGATCAATCCCCAAAAAAAGGGTTTAGAGTTTTCCGATTGTTTTGCCCAACGAACTTGTCCAACTGATTACAGAAAGGAACGTCCCTTCCAAATTTGAAGTTAATCGAACAAAAAATGTGACCGCTAGAGTGCCTGCATATATATATATATATATAAAATTTTGAACGACCCCCCCTAAACGTGTTCAGGGGGTCACGTTAGGAACTTCTATGGTGGTCCCGGGCTTAAGTTTCACCGTGCGGGTCATGCTAATAGTTCACTTCCATAGGAAATTCACTAAATCAATCAATCATAGCCTTCCCGTTTCAACTGTAACAGCGTCTTTAAAAGTAATAAATTATATTAATTGTATATTACCTAGGTTTCCTAATTAGGTTCAATATACACGTATTTAATGTTACCAGTTACTCTTCGTCTTCCAGTTAAGTTGATGCATTTTACAGCTTAATGTTTCCCTACGACTAAATGTTTTTTCTTTCTTGTTTCAGGTGAGTTTCGGCCGTTTCTGATTGTGAGTACGCATGATGCATGGTTATGAGCGCCCTATCGAACATAGTACAGTTGTAAATGTTTGGCGTTTTCAAATCCCGTTTCAATGAATACAAATCCAAATTTCTATTTTAAATTTTCAATATCCGGTTTTCCTCTCATGCGAGAAACCCATCGAAGTTGAACTTTGAGATCGTGTTACTTTGTCATTTTCAGTTACATTGAAAACTCTCGAAATCATGTCCTATATACAAGGTGTATTACAGCCTCTTTTAACCCTTTTGCGATTAATTGCGTTTGCGTTTTATCTTAGAGCATGTTTATTTCTGCAACAATAAATGTCGATTGAGAAAATTGACGTGTGTTTTAATGTTTCCGCTTAGAGAGGGTTGAGAAGCTTTTGATTTGGCTAGGAAACAGGAAATAGTTAACAGTAATTGAAGCTCCTATAAAACAGTTTTTTGTTTTTTCTTTTAAGAAATTTTCAGGATAAAAAATGTATAATCCAGTTTATTAACGATGAAGGTTTACCTGCTGACTGACCAGCTTATCTGCTGACTGATGAATGCAAAACAATGAGCATACATTTTAGATAATTATTATTAGCTTATCATAGTATTTTAAATAAATGTTTGCGAATAGGTAGAAATACAATGCCGAACTAAATCCAATACATGAAAAGAATTAGTGTAGAATGATGAAAATTGAAAAAGTTAAGGTGGCCATAAAAAAGTTGAAATGTTTGAAAGCCCAATAAAGAAAAATAGGGAACATCTGGGAATATACAAAATAATGTAGAGTTATATTTAGTTCGCTGGAATTACAGTTACTAAACAGAAGTGGGAGAACTCCGACTAAAAACAATTCAATAGAAGGGGCCAATTTGGTTGAATGAGAAACAATCATTTCAATTTCTTATACGTAGAGAGAGCCTATGAGAGGGCATTATTTATGATCGACTTTGCCTGGAAAGAGGCATTTTATGATATTTATAGCGCTTACAGATGTTGCCACTATTACTCCAGAACACCGAATCGAGTGTAAGAGTAGCGGGAGTCTATCTCCAATCCTGTAATTATTTCGGATTAATGAAGTTCCGTCAAAGACGTAAGTTTAAACTTGAGAATTGGAGACCATAGCTATTCCTATTTATAATTTTTCTTTAGATAAAGGATAAAAAGCCAATATGAAACAAAACTGTATACATATTTAGAATGCTATGGAGGGAAATAAAATAAACATTATTCCTGCGAAACTCAAAAAAAATGGTGGTGGTGTGCCTAGGAAGCAAAAATAATCATTAAAACAATACAACGGAACAAGTGAGGACCTTAAAATACTGGAGTGCGTTTTCAGTGAATAAGGCAAACTCTAAATAGATTCCATGTTTATGGCTGCAAGTACGGTAGGTGTGGCAAGCATGGCTTGCTAAGATTGTGGGCTTAGTTTTATTTTTTGTATACTGTTTTCATTAAATATACTATATAACTATTAAAGGTTATTTAGTGGGATCAATGAAAATGTTAAACAAAGTTAAGATGGTATCCTTTCATTCCAACTATAAGTTATTAACCGTAAATCATGAACCTGGATCTTAAAATAATACACGGTCCCTAGGTCGAAGCTATAGGAAACAGAACCTAGGACAGTGAAAAACCTTGGCGAAAGGTTAATATCCGCATGTACCTCATAGGCAACCCCCAACAGTAGTACAGAACACAGAGCTTGGATAATGAGAATATATTTGTAGTAGTGATGGGACAACCGACTGCTTTCACCAACCGATTATTCACCCCGTGGTTTTAGGATTCATCCAGTTCTTTTAGCTTGAATTATTCACCAGTTAAACCGGGAGAAAGTTCACAAAACCGGGAGAAAGAGCCTCTTCTTTCCAACGGGAGAAAGAGCCTGCATCCTATAGTCCAGTCAGTAAAGGTTTCGTGTCGGAACAAATTAGTGACAAGCTAAACTATATACATATATACCACTTGATAGTACACGACAAGATGTACATTTTTCCAAAAGTCCCCTAAAATCCCCCCGGTGCTTTCCCCCCCAACCCCCTTATAAGTCAGGAATTGCAAGGTTATTCACCAGTGATTGTGCAATGATACGTGGGTTAAAAAAACATGTGCCGGTTTGGCCTGTTATAATAATTTACCCGTATTTATTAAGTACATGAATATTTATATGCCAACACAACAATATAATCTGCCAATTCTCACTTGTAAACCTGGATGTTTGCAGCAAATTTTGTTTCGATAGTTCCTTACAAGAAAACATTAAATTACTTTTTCTCCACGGAGCAGGTGAATCACCTAGTTGTTCGGTTGTGGTCCGTTCCAACAGTTCCGCACTAGGTTCCAGTGTTTCAGGCTGTTCAGGTGATTCACCGGACCGACAGAGAGGATAAGAACTGGGTGAATCGATTGGAGACAAGAACCGGGTGAATCGGTTGAGAGACAAGAACCGGGTGAATCGGTTGAGAGACAAGAACCGGGTGAATTGGTTGAGAAACAAGAACCGGGTGAATCGGTTGAGAGACAAGAACCGGGTGAATCGGTTGAGAGACAAGAACCGGGTGAATCGCTTGAGAGACAAGAACCGGGTGAATCGGTTGAGAGACAAGAACCGGGTGAATCGGTTGAGAGACAAGAACCGGGTGAATCGGTTGAGAGACAAGAACCGGGTGAATCGGTTGAGAGACAAGAACCGGGTGAATCGTTTTTTTCACTTGGCTTCCATTACTAGTTTGTAGGATGGAAGTTCACTGATAGAGAGGATATGAGAAGCAAAGCAAGAACGAGTTTGCACGCAGCACGCTGACGTGAAGGAAGTGAATTTCCACATACAAAGCTTTTAAAACTCAAACCCTTTTAATTTACCTGCAATGTTAGGAATACAATTTTGCGCATTATAAGGTTAGGAGAAGGCCCAGTCAGGCTTAAAAGTAGGCGCGAGGTTTCTGGGGATGAAACAAATACACCAACAAATGAATAACATGCTTTTCTAATGTAAAAACCCCATAAGACAACTTACTGTGTTTAACCGATATACATTTTCTTTAATAACTCGGTAAATATTCATGCTAGAATGACGAGAGAGGGCTTAAAACTTTTGCTTCACTAATTCCCATCTCAATACATGCATTAATTGTACGTCTGGGGCTTTTCTGACACTTTTTGGGCCCAAAAACTCGAAATTTTAAAGAATAATCCCCAAAAAAGGGGTTTAGAGTTCTCCGATTGTTTTGCCCAACGAACTCGTCCAACTGATTATAGAAAGGAACATCCCTACCAAATTTGAAGTAAATCAGACAACAAATGCGACCACTAGAGTGCATACACATATATGTATCATTTTGAAGGACACCCCAAAAAGTTTTCAGGGGGTCATGTTAGGAACTTCTATGGTGGTCCCGGGCTTAAGTTTCACCGTGCAGGTCATGTTAATAGTTTACTTTCTATGGGAAATTCACTAATAAAGTAGTTAGTCAACATTAAGATCGGTTAATAACAAAGAGAAGCACCTGAGGTCCAGGCAAAGAAGTTGACCGAGACCAGAACTGATTAGAATGACGCTCTTGTTGTCAAACATCGATACCTGTTTAGGAAAAGGGGGTAAAATATGTTAACAAACTTATTTGTAGTCTTTGCAAATTGTCGCCGTCCTTTGCGACTTAAATAAACTGCTTTACACCTTATCAGACTTGCTATCTGAATAGGATTATTCTCCTGGCAGATGAAAAGATATATTTAATTTACTTCCTACCTTTATTCAGTATAGTGCAAATTAACCTAGTTCTTTGGTTAACAGTGAAAGTTTCAAAAATAAATGATTTTCTCATTCGCCTCTTGATAAATTCTTGTGAATAGAACTTTCCCTGTGTAATGTGAACGTTCCTGTTATAAAATTAGTTTGTCTATTCTCCAACTTTTATCCTAATTAATCACCCGTTGAGGATTTAAAACCAGTATATTTACTATTGTCTTCCTCCATTTTTCTTTGTTCAGCATAATCATGTTTCATGACTTTGTTGGTAGAGCAACAACTTTTAAGTTTTTCTGCTATTGACATTTTAGTTGGATTTTTGCATCTTGCACGTGCATGCCCTGTTCAATTTAATTTACCGTTTTTGTCGATTAATGTTTGATAAAAGCACTGACAAGAACATCTATTTTTGTTTAATAGGCATGAATTAAAATAAAACTCCAAACGTCGCATTCAAAGATTTCAACTTGCAATGAACAATTGCGCAAACACATGCAAATCTTTTTCCTTTTTTTAAAAACTACATGAGAAGGATCTATATGCTAATTGCAAGATTTAACGTTTGCAGCCCTTCTTGTTGACCATGCTTTAAGGGCTGTTGCCAATTTCTTCAAACAAATACATATAGTAAACAGAAATCCCTTTTTACGTTAACACATTAAGGACCAAAAAATACAAATTCATGAAGAAAAAACTCCAAAACGTGAGTTATCCTTGTACCGTAAAATGAATTAATATACTGTAGCATAAAATGATATAATCGGGATTGTACATAAAATATGAATAATATGTATCGTGAAGATAGTAAATGCATTTTCCTGAATTATTTCTGAGGTAATGAAAGTGTGTTCAGTCAAAAGGTCTTGGTATCGTTCGTTTTCCTTTTTTTTGTGTCTTCATGTGTTTTTACGAATAAATGACAAATGTAAACCATTTCAGGTATTGACCAAATGCATGCGGTATAGCTTATACTCTTAAGCTCAAGCCGTATTTGGGTGGTGTTTTAAGATACTTTTCTAAATGTAGGAATGTAAAAAAAAATAATATTCGTATAGCTAAATAGCCATAAAATTCTAAGTTAAAATGAAATGTAACCATTTAAATACATAACCATGCCAGTCTGCGGGAGGCAAGAATTTCTATTTTTCCGGGGCTTTATTGTTTTCGAGTTGGAATGCAGTATTTTGCAGTTGCACCTTGTTACGTAGACTTCACAAGATCGTTAATTCGAAGCACGGATTATAGTAGCATGCTGAACCATTAACTTTGAAATGTTGGTTTGTATGCGGGTTTATTATAACAAGTTTCATAGCTATCCTGAGATTATAATAGGCTGACGTTGTATTGGACACCCTCAGCGAGACTTATAATTTTATTAAATTATAATTTTAATTGTTTAATTATTTACAATTTCTGTAGAGTTTGTTATGATCTATTTATTACTTTACAATCTCTTAGGCGCCGCGCTGGGGAGGGTGAACTGAGACTGTGACTGGGATTCTATGGTTAATTTGGGAAATAATTGTTAGTTTGTTTTGAGATACGCTATACGAAGGTCCAGTTAAATCGTATTAAAATTGGCGAGGTTTATTGCGCTAATCAAAAGTGGTTGTTATAAATAATAGTTGTGAGATTCTATAGGGTTGGAATTCACGATAGACCCTGTATTAATATTGTGAATTAACGAAGGTTACTTATAAAGGTGCTGGGGTTTTACTCATAGACCTTATCCCATGCAAAGTTATAATTTACATATTAGTTTTAGCAATCATGCACATTCTTAGGAAAATAATTGTTATTATTATAATTGTCAGGTTAGTATTAAAGAATTATAACTAATTATACCTTAATCAAAAACATTTTGAGTAAATACTTCGAGTTAAAAAAACAATAAAGTTGAATTTTTTTTTATTGCACGTTTTTAAATGCGATATGAGCATGGCTGGTTAGTTACATAAAGTTAGTCCCGACTGTAGACTGTAAGCATTTTACCGGTTCTTGTTCTATGATTTTACGTGTGAATATTTACAATTTTGTAGATGATAAATAATAGATGATTTCAATAGAATAGTGTATTTTTAATTACAGTTTATTTTATCTTACATTCACGTAATTGTGGATATTTTCTGGGGTATTAAGGAAAAAGACAAAACTATTCTGGCTTGCATTCGGACGTTGTGTAATGTGTAGTTAAACGAATTAGGAGGGATGTTATCAAAATTCCTTCTCGACATAAAAATATGCCTTTAAAATTAATTGGATTTAGCTCCTCAAATAACTAAGCGTTGCTCTAAGAGATAGAACAACTAACTTGCTTCATGGTTGTATCACCTCTCCAAGAGGCCGAAGGGGGTCATTTAATCAAACTAAACAAACATAACAGAAACTAATTGCAGTAAAACCTCACTAATTCGAAAACCTCTATAATTAGTAAGTTTTAAATGTTCCCTTCATTCAGAAAAACTAATATTCGAACAATAATATCCGATGATTCCAAGTGTTTTTAATGCATGATGTAGTCTCTAAAATTCGAAAATGTTTATACTCTGGCCTCCATAATTCGAATTTTGTTGCTGTAATTCGAAACGTTATTTCTAAAATTCTAAGTCAACCTCTACAGTACGAACTGTGATTCTATGTAAACCTCTGAAATTAGAATTAATCGCAAAAAACAAGCCTGTTGAAATATGAACCAATGCGTATACTCAGTTTCCTCCAGATTTGAATTAATTGACGTTTGTTTTTTTGTCTCTATAATTCAAATTTTATTCTTAGTAACCTTAATAATTCAAACTTACGATATTTCAAACTTCCTATGTTCGAAATAAATTGGCTGTCCCCTGAATTTCGAACAAGTGAGGTTCTACTGTATAATACAAATGTTTTGAGCGTTTCGAATTTCTGAAAAGTTGTATAATTGTATAGCTGTGGAAAAATCCACGAGCTACGAAATTAAATCTTATACTGTCTCGAATGTGTTATCACTATATGAGTAACTGAGTGAGAGTGCGGCTGTAATTGGTGGATGTTAACTTAGCGAAATCGGAAATAAGATTAATTCTGTATTTATTTGGTACAATTCCCGAGCATACATAGGCCCTATATGTCGACAGATCGACACGGTCATGTGACCACAGCATTACATATCGGGCTGTGGGACAAAAGTATTGGGGAAGAAAGATTGGCCCAGTGGAATGTACAATGTTGTTGGGGGAGGGGGGGGCTCTGTGTAGAGTGGTCGTAAACGAAACCATCAAATAGAAAGTCCGGTTGTAAACTCAATGTCTGTCCGTCCGTCTGCGGACCGTTTACACTGATCGCGATATTTGTGCATTCGTCCGTGTTACACACATATTTGCACGTCTCCCTTGGGGCTTTTTATGTTAAACTTTCTCCGCTTTTCTGGTCCGTAGATTTTCTGAAATGGGTAAACACGAAAGGTTATTTTATAGGATGTTTAACTATCCGTGTTAGGAACAACAGGCTTTGTTTCATGTTCATATTGTTTTTCACTAATATTGTAATTAGCATTAGTGAAACGTTGAGTAATGGAACATAACACTGTGCATGGGTTCCAATATATTCTGGAACACACGTGTGGAGTGTTAACAACAATAACAACCTTTATCATAACGTTACATAACGAACGCTTCTCAATATTTACAAATATTCTAAACAATTTGACAAACAAAGTTTGCGGGGTTTGTAGCAATTTTCTTTGTGATTTCATACCTACAGTCGGTCATGACGCAACTTTTTCATAGAGTTTTTTTTTTAATTTTTACTTTAAAATTGGTAATGAAAACACAAAGTTTAGCTTAACAACTTGGCAACGCAAATGTTACTGTAACCAAGGGATTTAATTTAAAAACTTGTTACAACACCAGAATATATTTACACCCACACTGTACCCGCATACAGTATGGTAAGCATAATATAAGATGGTACAAGACACAATTTAAATCGAAAATCTAAAAATTCCAACGCACATTTATTACTGGCAATGGACCACCATCAGACCCAATGAAATAATTACATTCGATTTCATTAGAATGCCGTTAAAATTAATGAGAATTATATTTTTTTTGAATTTGAGTTTCAATTTGTACTTGAACTTGTATATGTTTTACAAACCAATGTAATACTACTGCGAAAATAGAGGGGAAAATAAATGTGTAGATTTTAAACTAGACACATTTTATGACCATCACAGTTGAGTGTTTAAGGGTTATAAGGTTTTTGATGGACTTTTACTCCATCAAAAAAAGTATTTCAAGTCCATTAACTACTTTTCCTCCTTTAAAATCTTTTCTGTTTTATAAATTTACTTCACCATCAAAATAAGGATTTTTAAAATGTAATGGCATACAAGTTTAAAGAGTGCAGTGAATTTGTATACTCAAAATGAAAATTCCACTAGTTACGACGACCTTGTCTAGCAGTAAAGTATAAAATGAAAATACCTTAGGCTTCATTTAACGAATTGTAACCCAGCCACTGCGACTTAACTCACGGATCGCAATGTATATTCAGCACAAAGTTTTTCAATTGAAAATAGTTTTTTTATGAATTCATAAACAAAGACAATCATACAAGATTTTGCACAAGATCATTCGAAAAAAGTTTAATCTAATGACTAACGATAATCAAATTTCTATCGATGGATTGAAAAGAAACATGACCGTAAAAACCTATCTCGATTGCATTTCGTTTTGTGTAAATCATTTAAATCATATCCTTTGAAACTTTTCTAGAAATACATGTCGAATCAAGTTTGAGTTACGTTACTTAAAATAATAATAAGGTAATAGTTTTAAATCAATAGATAAAGGGGCAAATAATTAACAGATTTTTGCGGGTTTTTCAGATGGAGCCGAGTCGGCGCCCAGGCGGACTCCCTACCAAATATACGCATTCTCCCGGACTCTATGTTAGTTGCTACTTTCAATAAATTTAATCATTACACTCGCATTTTGCTTCAGACCTATTGTAACTATTTCTGCTATTGTTCCAGTGTTCAATATACTTGTCGAATTGTAGACTACTTTAGAAATGCATTGTCTTGAAGCGTGTCGCGCAATGTAAGTCTTGTATGGTTCTTGTCGATTCCTCAGTGGCTTAGATTAAATTCACCTATATTATTGTCGTTAATGTATAACGAGACGGCCATGGTTGGTTTCATTTTTGTTGCATTATCAGTCCCACGATTAAAACATATTTTGTAGGGTGTTTAGACGAATTAAATTAGTTAATCTGGTTATAACCTATTTACCCACAAAAATAATAATATGGCGTACAATCTTAGGCTAGCATACACAAACATTTAGTGCTAAATATAGTGTCCCGATTCATACGTAAAAGCTACGTAATCGGTTTTGACGTTCGTCCGAGGTTATACAACGTGAGCGCCGCCGAGTTCGTTTTCCTTATCATGTAATGTCCAACTGTAACATTGCATTTTTCCTCTTCAAAACGTCTCTAGAGTTATTACGTAGAGATAATTATTAAACATAATTAAGTTTTTAAAGTTTGAGAATTGTTTGTTAGTCAAGCGACATTAAATCAGACTTAATAAACTGCGGTTAGTTTTGTAAACTGTGTGTGTACATGTAAACTATGTAGTGTACAGAACATTTTTTGAAAACTACGGTAACACCCCTTAATCAATTTAGTTTGATTTGTACGCCAGTGGTATTTAAAAAAATGGCATAAATAGATCAGTCCAGTTCTATATACAAGAATGACAGTCTTTTTTGTAGTAAAATAAAGCTTTAAAACTACTTTTGTTAACCTCGGAATCATGTTTTAATTGTATCGCTCAGAAAAACCTGCTTCATAGTTTGTTGTTATTCTGTTACCAAAAAGTAGTCGAACCACAAGGTGTTATATATATTATAGCCTCTAGGTTAAAAACATAATCACAAATGTTTTGAATTAGTCCCTAGTTATGCGTTTATAAGATAAACTAACATCCCTAGTATTAGGCTATACTGTGGTGGGGAGATAACATTTTGGAGGGGGGTAGGGGTTCTCAATTACTGCTGGAAATGGTTTTTGCTCAAACAATATCTAACGATAGTAAAAAATATCGCGAATTTATATCAAGTTTTTTACACTCGTATTATTTTAAAACTACTTTTGCTCGGTCTATTTCAATAATTATATCGCCTGAATTTCCCCTGATTAATACATTAGCGAAACTACATAAATCCCTCATTCGAAGTCACTTACGCATTGATATGAAGAGGGGGTTTTGATCTGAGTAAAAACAATTATAATTTCTCTGTGCTGGAATTCAAGAAATATGGCAAAGACGCGACAGTTCTCGAAATTATTTCAAAATCCATAAATTGTCATGTTAGCAGATTACTTCTTTTCAATTTTGTATCGTTATAGTTTCTAAATATAATGGCAACTTAATAACAGTCTTTAACGGTTCCCTGGAAAGCGCCGCTAGGCCAGGTATCACACCGGAAAAGCGCCACTAGGCCAGGTAGCACACCGGAAAAGCGCCACTAGGCCAGGTATCACACCGGAAAAGCGCCGCTAGGCCAGGTATCACACCGGAAAAGCGCCACTAGGCCAGGTAGCACACCGGAAAAGCGCCACTAGGCCAGGTAGCACACCGGCAAAGCGCCACTACCAAATCCACCGCTCCAAAACGCACCGTCAAAGCGCCAGTGCGACTTTCCTTTTGTCATAAATTTTTCTAAGAAACTGATTTGATGCAAATTTAATTGTACTTTGAATTGCGATTATCTAAAATCAGCATGTAGACTTGACTTAATTCAGGAATAACAAATCAAATCAGTTAAATATACAACCAGTATTTATTTTTATAATATTAAAACAGTCATATTTGGCTAACGTATTTTTAATCAGCCCACCTTCTTCACAGGCACGCATTTCGAGAAATTTAATATATAAATTTCTCCGTTTTTCGCTGCAAAAGTTTCCTTTCAACGAACTGTTGATGCACAAGGTTTTTTTCTTCGTTGCGAAGGTCCTCTGGTTTTAGCGGTATTCGTACCAATGTAGGTATGTGTCTGGGTCTCCCTCAGTGTGTCGAGAAAGATGGAAATGCTCGGGTGAGGAGACGGGCACGATTTTTTAAACTTGCTATCAAAAACTTTCACAGGCGTTTGTGGTCCACCAAAGGTCCGATGAATGTAGAGCCCAATGAGAGTAACAATCCGTAGCGTTCATTGTTGGTTTACATTCCACCCTCCATCCGATTACCCGGCTACCTTGTTACCTGGGGTCGCGTTGGCGCTTTCCCGGTCTACCCGTTTTTAATATGCGTTTTTGAATAAGGATTCGAAAGTACCAACAAAAACTACCGGGCCACCTATATAATTTACTTAGCTGTAAACAAGACCGTAATTGTTATATAAGTCTTACGAGTAATTGTTTAAACTACGCCCGCGCTAACTTCTTGTTTAATGCTATTTCTCAGTGGTAGCACGTGCTTTCCTTTGTCGATACACTCAGCATATCCGTCGATCCAGTTAAGGATAATCAGTGCCGCAAGTCAATCGAACATTAAACAGTATGCGATCCAATCCCCCAAACGCCGCGCCGCCAATGCCGAGATGCCAAGATGTGGTGGCCGAGGCGGGAGCGCGCGTTCGGCGTTTCTGCGACCGAGACACGTTCCGGTGACAACTGCAGGTTTGTATTTCTTCCAAACGGGGCGAGTGTTTATGGCCGGATTTGCGGTTTCAATTGCGTCGTGTGGGCCTATCTGCGTGTTAAATCACCACCCGCCATCCGCCATCTGCGTGTACCGCCACTTTGTTCCACAGGTTATTAGAGAGAGTGAGTTATCACGCGCGCGCCTTCCACCCTACCGTAGGAATTTAGATGATAAATTCCTCTTCTGTCCGGTAATATCCTTTCTTTTTCGTATATACGACGAAATAAAAGGCCTTTACAAATGTTATCACTGTCGAGTATTTATGAGACCCACCCCCTCCCGGCCACTAACCGCCGTCTTTCCGCCCCCCGCACTCTTTCTCGTAATATTCTGCGAATTTATGTGCGCCAAATATTAGGTGGTGGCGGGGGACAACATTGTCGCGCTCTTATTAAAATCACCACTTGATGGATGGTCCGGCGCGGGCGGTATTGATGCACTGGGTATCGCTTGCGGCCCACGATCGCTTTGTGCCCGTTATATCGGGAAACTACATATACAAATCGTGTCATCGATTGACGATTCCAGGAAAAGCTTTATAAACAGGTTTTGTTTAGAATAATTCTTAAGACTTCTTGCGTTGTTATTGTTTTATTTTTTTATCGATTTAATGTTTTAGAAAGTTGTATTGAACGATACGTCGAACAGATTAAGACATAATCCCCCATCGGTTGACAGGGACTAATACTGTATTATGATTCGCACTTCTTGCAGCGTGCAGTTTGATTATTTAAACGACATCGTGTCGGTTGATCCTTTTCCCATTCTCAGAGAAGTTTCAGTAACTAGGTATAAGATGATCACGTAAAAGATAAGTTAACCTTCGCTTGCAGTGACATGTTATCACCTGTTCCTTTATACGACTTTTTTATTTAAATATAGAAATTATAGTAGTATGGATATTAGGTCAGTCAAAGTAGTTTTTGATCCTGGTAGATAATATTTACTTATTTATGACACACCGCCATCAGCTTTTCAATCATTCCACATATGATTAACTGTCAAAAACAAGTAAAAACAGTTATTTTAAACGCGTAGTCCGAGTTCATCATTAATGAATTAATAAAAAAAACGTTGATGACCAGTACTTAATGATTACAGTTTTTATGAATAATAGTTATACAGTGAATTGCGCCAGGGCTGAGTGCACGTTACGTTTTCACTGTTTGCAATAAAAAGTATTGCATTAAATGTCGCTCAAACTACAGAATACCTATTTGATAAGCAAAACGTACCCATCCTGCAAACAATGATCTAATAAAAAAGTATTTAAAATTAAAAGCCTAACCTACTAATTACATAGTTCGATTAAAAACGATTTAATATTATACATATTCGACTGCATAGTCAATTAATCACCCTTTAGAATTTTTGTCTTCTGAGCGTGAGAATCGAGTCAGCAGAATCTAAGCAATAATTTGTTTACTGTTTTCGAATGTCACAAATAATTATATAAAGGAAAAGTATAAAAATAACTGGAAGTAATTTAAAAACTTCTTACAACACTTCGAAATGTATTTACACTTACACTGTATCAGAAGACGGTAAATAAATGTAAATGAAAAATGAAATTATTTGTTTCACAGCGTCATATGAAAAATGCATACATAAATAAATCCTTTGGTTCACATATATAAAATTATAAAACCATATTTTTCAAACATAAGAAATTTCAGAAACAAATATAATGTATAAAAAGATGTTATACGAGTGTTCTTAGACGTTTTTAGCGAACTTATGGAAAAGTTAGCTATTATCATGACCCACACAGTGAGACTTAAGCCCGAAACCAACATAGTAGTTCCTAACGTGACCTGAAAACATTTTGGGGTGCCTAAAATGGCCGGATTTTATTTGTAATCAATGAATCCACATTGTCGCGCCTACATATTTTAGTACGGGTTTGCCCGACTCATGAGCTACCCATTTTGATCATTCCTGATGTTTCATTCTTGGATGAGGTTATAACTGAGCAAAAACCTAACCTAACATGATATATAATACAACTTGATGTATATGTGCGCTCGCCAGGGAGGTTTATTGTATAACAGGAGGCAACACTGCTTAACGATTTTGGTCAAAAAAGCGAGCCGATGATTTTGTCAGGTTGGTACACTGGTGAGGCAAATGTATCGTTCTTTGAACCATCCTGATTGGCTGTTTTATTCCTATAAGTGAATCTATTCTTGCAAGTCACTGGAATAAAAGTAAAAAAGTTGGAGTACATTCATTTTTTCGTTCGATTTATGTAGCTAATCTTTCCGTGAAACATGATTAATTATGAGGAAATAAACAAATTCAAGTTTATTGAGTTTCAAATCATGGATAGGTACTTGTTTGATTCACTTTGTCGACTCGTTCGATTTCAGCGAGTAGTTCTTTGCCTCACCAAAACTTGGAAAGACCGGCTCGCAGTATTTGTTCAACAGTGTTACCTCCAGTTAATACAATAAACCTCCCTGGCGCTCGCTCGCCAGCGGTCGCAATTTTTGTCTGATTTACTTAAAATTTGGTAGGAGTGTTCTTTTCTATAAATAGTTGGTTGTCAAAGAAACAAAATGGGAAAGCCCTAGCCCTCTCAATAAAAAGTTACATTTTGAGTTTTTGGGCCCAAAATGGTCAAATGTGTCCCGGATATCAAATATTGGATTTAACTATGGAATTTAAATAGCCAAATGTTTTGAGCCCTCTCTCAGCGTTTTGCCACAAATAATTACAGAAATATTAAAGGTAGGGTAAACTGACGGAACACATTGCTTTGTCTTAAGGGGATTTAACTTTGGAAAACGTCATATTTCATAAATTGGCGTTGTTTTATCATCCGTTCCCTAATACTTTAAAATCATTAAAGTGCATACCTTTTCACGTGACTGAACAAGTACCTCATAATGTGCATATAACCATCCTTGAATTGCAGAGAAATAAAACGGTGCATCAGGACAGCGAAGAAATAAAATGTAAGTCAATAAAAAAACTAATTGGCACAAGTAAAGGTTTGATTTTATAATGCATTTATTTTTAATATTTTAATAACGAAATTAGCCCCCTCCCATCATCATGCTGCGTGCGAGCTCATTTAATTGCACCCCGTGATATATATCAATCAGGACCCTGCTAATGAAACGGTGGGTATAAATAAAGGCAGTGAGGTAAATAATACTTAACACGTGATTTCACCTGTCATGATTATATCCATTTACTATAAAGCCAATCCTGTGTATAATCACTGTAGCTGGTATTTACCACTGGGTCGAGATTTTCATAGCCCTACTCCAATCGATAATCGGATTCGGCAACATGCTCCATAGTCATAATATAATATTTAGTTTGACCCTCTTGTGTTACCCTTTTATTTATTTAGGGTTAATATGGTATATTTGAAAAATGGCGCCCAGATGTGTGTTTAAAAAGTCGCTGTTCAATTTAAAGTTAAATATAGTCTTTGTTCAATTTTTTCAAACAATTAAGTAAACATTTTCCATCACTGATTAGTAAAAACAAGTTCACGACGTTTCGGGATCTGGAATCTGATCCCGTCTTCAGGTGAGAAAAAACCCTAGAACATAACAAAATTACACAAAAAATTATTAAAGGCACATGAAAGGATTGTGCCTTTAATAATTTGTTGTGTAATTTTGTTATGTTCTAGGTTTTTTTCTCACCTGAAGACGGGATCAGATTCCAGATCCCGAAACGTCGTGAACTTGTTTTTACTAATCAGTGATGGAAAATGTCCGCAATAATCCCTCAAACAACATAAACTCACCATAACCAACAATGAATTTTAAACAAAGAAATTAAGTCAAGTTTTGACATTACATCTTGTTTCACACCGCTATGGTAAGAAGTTGGGGGTGTGTCTCGGTGAAACGCTGGGGTTTGGGGGAAGGGCTGGTTTTAAATTACGAAATAATCCGTAACGCAATTAAATTATTGACCGCAGTTTGCATTACAGTTTGGAATCACTGATATATAAATGATGATAATAATACAAATAAAAACGTTATAATAATAATAATGGAATATTAGAGGATCGTTATGTAATATTAGTAACTGAGTGAATCACATTCTTTAATGCGTCTTACTTTTGGTATGCAGTTGTTGTAAGTTTGTTGAGTTGAATCGAACACAACTATCGACCATAAGACCGAGAAAACTTCTTTTAAGATTATTTGTCAGCCAACCTTATTTATCTTTGTAGCACGCTCAACGAGGGGGAAATGAATTGAAACATCAATACTGCGTGTGTGTTTGACAAAAGACAAAAGCTTTTCTGCATTGCGACAGAAACAAAACCACGAAATAACCAGAGCATTTGGATCCTCGGTTAAGCCCTGCATGAGTGACACCTTATCGCTCCCAGTTCGGCACCTGGGTCCGTCGTCCCCCCCTAGCACCCTCAGCCCAAGTGTCAACAACCCTTAAACCAGAGAATGCTAACTTTCACTACTTTTGAACACGCTATGCAGAATGCCCATGTTGAGCTCATTGCGCGGTTAGAAGCTCAAAAAAACCCACTGTGCGAAAAAGTGCTCGTTTTAAAAAATTACCAGCTCACTAGGCGCGAGAAGTAAGATTTAATCTTTTACCGATGGATTTGAGTTTGTAAAAAACGTGTTCTCTCTTTCCACTATGCACACTGTACGCGATAAAGGTTACCACCAAGATTTTCGTGACACCTGTTTTTATCGTTGCCAGAAACGTATTTTTTAATAATGTCTTTCTGATAGTCTGCTCTAGACAGTGACGCAGCTGGTCGTCTGTTTATAACACATTATTCGGATACATCACCATTTATTCATTTACGTAAATTGGAACGCGATCAGGCACAACTCAGATATATTTCCGGACTCTCTCATTCATTTTAGCGAATTTCCCCTATAGGGAAGAAGCTATTACCGTAGGTCTCATGGTAAGACTTAAGCCCGAGACCATGATAACTTTTTGTTTTGAGGTCCCCAGATGCCAAAAACACCATTCGTTCAAATTTTTGTATATATATATTTATTTATATATATATATATATATATATATATATATATATGTGTGTGTGTGTGTGTGTCCGTAAGCACGATAACTCTCGTAAAAAAGGTCCGATTTAATGAAATTTGGTAGAAATGTGTATAGCACCATTTATTTGAACGAGTTCGAAAACCAGACGAATTGCACCATTCAAAGGGGGGGGGGGGTTTTGTACCCCAAAAATGGGTTTTTTGGGGTTTTCACATGTAATTTTTATTTAAATCAAATTTTAATTTATACCATTGAATTCAGCTTAAAAAAACAAACAATTTGGTATTTTGACCATTACGCTACGTCGATTGGTTACTGAGATATTGAAAGTGCTAAACACAGTACGTTGTCTAATGCTATTCTTATGGAGAAAAATCAAAATTTTATATCCCGCTTATTTATTAACATACACTGACGAAATTTGGTATATGGCTTCATCTGGTTGTGGTTTGTTGTTTGCACAAAAAAAAACAATTTTTCGCATATGGTTCCCGTTGTAGCAAACCTAGGTACTCGATCCCCATGTTATTCTTATGGAGAATAATTAAAATGTTATGTATCGCTTATTTATGAATGAAACTTGGTTTGTGACTTCACTTCGATGAGTTCTATTGATATTTACATACAAACCCATTATTTTGTGTTCATTGTTGCAGCAAACCTGCGTACTCATCCCCAATGTTATTCTTATGGAGAATAATTAAAATTGTATATATAGCTTATTTGTGAATATATTTTAATGAAACTTGGTATGCGGCTTTATGTGGTGTCTGTGTGGATGTGGGCAGAGCTAGAGCCCTAACCAATGGGCCGATTTTTATGAAATTTGGTATGTAGGTACTAATCCACAATATCTCCAGGCATTTTTTTAAATTTTTTTGAATTTTTGTTTTTTAAGGGTAATTATCCCCCAAAAACCGCCAAAAAACATGAAAAATTAAAATTTCTCAAAAACGGCTCTAACGACTTTGATTAAACTTTAGTCGTTTGTAGAACATTATTTTTCCAACAAAATGACACCACCCGCATTCCTGTAAAAATTCGGGTTCAGAAATTACAGGACTTAAAACATCCAAAATTCAGTTTTTTTGATTTTTCATAAAAAGACATAAATATAAAAAATATTACTATTCACCATTAAAAAGAGCTCAAAAAACAAAATAATTAAGTATTTTGAATTTCTATTCTACGATTGCTGGTTTCGGAGAAAATAAAATTTTCATTTAGCGGTAAACGCAGTACGTTGTCCAATGTTATTCTTATGGGGAATACAACAATTACTATTTCTCTCTTATTTACTGATCAATTTCATTCAAACTTGATATGCTTGTCAATTTAGCATTGACCAACAGAGTTAATTCGAAATATGTTGCCCCTTAATAACCCTGGGGGGAATAGGGGGCATTTCCCCTCTTAAAACCACGAGTGTAGCAATGGATCCTGTAGTGCCTCCAAAGCAGGGATTTGGGTGGCTGTTTTTTAAAACAACTTGTTTACAAGATTTTCTGTACATTCAACCGTGCTTTGTATTCTATATTTTGTAAATAAAAAGTAATTTATTCATTATAGTTGGGCTAAAAGGGAGAAAGTATGTGTCAGTTTCCTGATACCGTTTATTTGATACCGTCGGATTCATAGTATTATTCTTCTAAACACAAACTTAAAAATAAAAAATCTAGAATAAGCTCTGACACATGTGATTTTAATCTGGCCATTCATTGCGCCGTACATCCCAACAGATAGATACTAGATTGCTAGGTAGAACTACGCTCTTCGTTGTTGGATAAATAATCCGTATAACATGCAGTTGGTGGAAATTCTCAATTAAAACCACCCACTCTTTTTTACGTGTTTTAAGCCCGTGATTTTTGTACCTACAAGTTTGAGTTATCGATGAAATTTGTATTACACATAAATTTTGAATTCATACATACCGAATAACCGTTATAAAATGACTGCTAACGTGAAGTCCTCCCCCAGATCATGCAATGTAATGGCAAAGCGTATTCATCACTTACGTCACATGGCACAGCCTTTTCACATGTAAAACCTAAAATTTGAACTAATCAGTTTGCGTGGAATTTTGGAAGGATTATCCAAAAATAAAAATACCCCTGTTGCAGCAAACTCGCATACAAAGCGAAATTCAAATGGTACTTCACAACGTCATGAAGCCACTTACCAACTTTCATTAGAGCATATTCATAAATGAGCGAGATATGATATTTTATTTATTCCCTATAAGAAAAACATTATAGCTGCTGAATATGCAGGTTTGCTGCATCCGGGACCACAAAAAATGGGTTTTGTATGCAAACATCAGAGAACCCCACCATATATAAGTAGTAGTGGAACTCTTTTTCGGTCACCTTAAAACGGTCACAGTGTCAACTAGTTTGGTAAACTCAACAAATGGAACATCACAAATGATCGGAAAATGTTTAAATGCATATGGTAAAGCACTGAAGAACGGGGAAAGGTGATGAAGAGTATCCTGTGTGGCGAAATGAACCACCAGAAAATCCTGAGGCCGGACGAGCGATCGTATGTTGACTCCACACTGTACAATGTTCAAAACTGGCTGAAAACCCATTGCATCGGCCGCTCGTCCGGACAGCGTTTTGTGCCTCCACACTATCCGGCGGCCGGACCGGAAAACGTACAGGGTGTAGGGCCCTTTACACATGATTTTGGCTATACCACAACGCGGTTTATTGCATGGTTCACATCCATGGGCCAAATTGAGATTTCTGTTTTCAAGCTTGGGCCTACAAGCATGTTCTTTAAATTTGGAGGCATTTTAAAAACCATTCTAGGTGGTCTAGAAAAAATAGTTTCGGTTAAGGAAGAGTTTTTTGGAGAATCAAATCTGAAAATTAAAAATGTAAATGTTCAGTTTTCAATCAAATTAACTGAGGGAAATCTAAAAACCTTTTCCCTTAAGATTAACATGGGGAATTTTATGAATACGTTTTTTTGGATTTCTCTGCGGCGACTTGACCTAGGTTAATGATTCAAGATACATTATTATTAATTTTATTAAGCTCTATAAAATGGTCAGATCCAAAATTGAGTGTTTTAAAAATTTGTGAGGTAAAAATGCAAAAACTGATTTTTGGAAAATTTAAAACCCCCGTGGACCATTTAAAACACCCCTTCCCATTGTCCCGATATATCTGGTTTTCGAACTTACGATCATGAATGTCACTTTACACGTTTGATCAAATAAATGTAATCGAAATCGATCTTATTTTTCAAAAGATATCGCGTTCATGGACACATATAGATACCTAACACCCCCCTAAAATACCCCTTCGGATAATCTTATCCGTCTGGTTTCCGAACTTGTTCAAATAAGTGCTACTTTGCATGTATATGCCAAATTTAATTATCTTCGGACTTATTTTACTGGTGTTATGGTGTCAACAGTTACCAAAAAAGCTGCATTCAATTTCCCATATAAATACATGTAAAACATTTGAATAGTATTTAGTGCAGTTACATATGAGTTCCCGACAAAAACTGGTTTTATATCTGGAATCTACTGATACAAATGTATAAGTTAAATCAACAAATTATATGTTTGCCAACGTTACCATGTACTGTAGTTCCAGCCAACCTTTTCCTTCATTTTATAAGCTTTGCTAACAGATTAATATAGATTTTTAGGAAATGTCGTGGGGTAAGAACGTAAAATGTGAATAACGTAAATTTTTTTTAAGGCTATAAGATACAGATTTTTTAAAACAGGTTTTTCCAGTCAACATTTTTTTCCGTGCATTTAAGTAAAACAATATACAAAATAGAATTAAAGTGAGGATAGTTTTAGAACATGTTATTAGATCATAGTACATATCATAACTTTAAAGCCATTAACAGAATTATGTATGGTAAAAAAAGTAAAACCCTAGCACAAACAAAAGCGTAGCGTGAAATGTAACCTTTTTGCGTTACGTAGCGATTATTATTAAGCCCCCGAGTAACGCAGCGTAACGTATGCGATACTTTCTCCCCCCACAAGTGCGTTACGTTATAAGGGTATTGACTTTAAATTATAGAGCATATCCTAAGTACCTTGCTGTTAATAATCAAAAGAAGATTAGCCTAGTTAGTAGTTCATATCCGCCCAATTAAGAATTGTTTTAGCCTAGACGTACTTGAATGTTTTGCTTCTTGTTTTGATTTCCCTGTTGAACTTTATCAAGGTTTTAGAAGGAACGGTCCCAACCACGGTCATGTTACCGGTACTACGTTGAACTTAATTTTACCTAATTTCGTATTGTTCGATTAATCGAACGAAAACTACTAGTTGTCGTTCGATTGTGGTGATATCGTTCGCGTTTTGTACACTGTTTATTTATAATCTCTGAATAGCTGATTTCATAAACCAATAAATTAGTGAAACAACAATACGATGGTTATTGTTTGGTTTGTTTGGTTGTAAGAATAACTCCCATTTGGAGAAGGTGACCTCTATTAGCCAAGAAAGTATTAAAACAACATCCACCACTTTGTCGTTTGTTTATGTATACTTAAGGTATAATCCGTATTTTTCTGTCGTGTTTAACTTCGTTCAGGCTACTTTTTACATGTGGTAATTAAAGAATTTAACGTAAGTTATTTTTCGTTTACGTCGGATCCGCTCTCTTTTGAAATTCTCGACGTGGTTGATTTCTGGAGCCAAGAAAAATGTTAAAAGATGTTCGCTTACGACTTGGGTTGTTTAGTTATGTCGATGCTTATGGTGTTTGTTAAGCAATAGCAGGGTGTCTACCAGTCCAGCAAAAGTTGTGCTGGGGTTTCACCCTGATTTATTTTTTTAATTTTCTGTTGTTTTTCCAACATAACATACCGGAGTTAGAATGCATTTAATTTTTGACGAATTTTTCTGTTGTAAGTTTATTAAACCCGATCGTTTCACTATAATTATAATCATTCGTGTTTTCCTTTCGTTCGGGGAACATTAATTGTAAACACTGAATTACGTGTCGTCCTGCAAATATTTTAAAGACTGGTTTTTGAGTAATTTGTACTGGCAGAAAATAAGTAAGTGAATCGACAACATATACAGGGCGAATAAAAAGTCAGACCCCCCCCCCCCTATATCTTTTTGATTTGTGGGGGGTATAAACTAATATCTTTTGAGTAGTGGCAGTAAATTAAGGTGTAGTACCTTTTGACATTATTTAAAATGTTGAGTGTCCCCTAAACAAAGGGGATTTTTGAGGCAACTCAAAATCTTTAAATGTAAACCCCCTTTATGTGACCACTCATTAAAAAATACTGCAAAAAAGTAGATACATGGTGAAAATTAGAGACCGCTATCTCTTCTCTAACGAAAATAGCAGCAGTCAAAATTCCCCAAAAAGCCTTGTATTCATATCTGGAAGGCGATATTTTTTGTTTTATCATTCCTTTTACTAATTAAAAATGAACTGATCACATTCAAGTTGTGATATTAACTTCAGGTGCACCATATTTTGTCACTGTTAAAAATGTTGAATTTCCCCCAAGATTTGCCTTCCAGATTTGAATACAATATTTGGGGATTTTGACTGGCTGCCATTTTGGTTAAGGAAGAGATAGCGGTCTCTAATTTTCACCATTTATCTACTTTTTACATTTATTTAAAATGAGGGGTCACTCAAAGAGGGTTTACATTTAAAAATGTTGAGTTGCTCCCAAAATCCCCTATTTTTGGGGGACACTCGAAATTTTCAATAATGTCAAAATATGTTACACCTTAAGTTGCTATCACTACCCAAAATATATTAGTTTATATTAACAAATAAAAAGGATAGACGGGGGGGTCCTGACTTTTTATTCGCCCTGTATGGTGGGAGGGTATAGGTCGCTTACCTGATAAATATATAAACTCTGTACGGTCGGTTTGTGTCGACGCACGTGTTGGTCTGCCCCTGTCCCTGCATTTGCATCGCCTGATGAGACGACGGTGACAGCGTCAGCCGCTGTGTCGTGTGTCGTCGTGCTGCGCTCAACGTGGCAACGCAGGGAGTGATTGATAGGACGGTGTTATCGCTGCGGTTCCCTGACTAATGTCCGTCTGATAGCCCGGCCTGACCTGTCCGCACCAGATTAATAGCCATTTACACTGTTTGATAGGGGCTCTGCGCGACCGCCCTGTTAATCCCAGATTTGCAACAGGGCTTAGTCGACCGCACTCCCCTAATTAGTTTGAATTTTACCCGGTTTTGCCACAATCGCCGGACCGCCCGTGATTTATCGTAGGTGAAAGTTGTGTCCGGGTGTGGTATCGATTTTTACATTTTCGATAAATTTGGCAGAAACTATTTTTTCCCCAGTTCGAACTTTGTACAGAAAAGGATATTTTTCTAAATTTTCTATTAATATATAATTCTGTAAGCGAAGTTTTTAAGTCAAAATTGTAGAAGTTTGTCAAATCGCAGGATGATGGGAGACGACTAAAATTAAAGTTTATCCCAGGAACTCGGAAAAAATAACAGTATTTCTAAAAATTTACCAGGAAACGAGAGATAACGTAGAACATCCCCCATAAGAAAAGCAATGGAATTTAAAAACGTCTGTGTTCATTGTTTTAGCATATGTTTTACCCCTTTATTGTTGTCTGGATGTAACTATCTCCCTATCTTATCGGTTACTTAAGTGTTCGACTATTAGCAAATGAACACTATCGGCGACCTTTTTGAGAAAATGCTGTTGCATATTTCCCAGTTGAAGCCTCCACAGGAATTAGAAAAGTCCGTTACGTAATATTGTTACCTAAGTGTGTTTGGGTTTTCTTTTATTAAATGTCATTCAAACTACATATTGCGTTTATATAACCTTTCAACTTTATTGTTTAGGTTATGTCTCGTTTGGTTTCTTACAATATCTGTCAGAAAGATATTGTTAAATGATTAGTGCAGGCTGGTTTGTATATTTCGCTAGGCTTGCCTGTTAAAATTGAAATGACTTTTGAAAATTGTAAATATGTAGACATTTAAAGCTGAAAAGTGGAGGTAGTCGTATAACGGAAACGGTCCCTAATTGCAGCTTCATATACATGGCAGCTTTACCTCCTTTTTAATTTGAGCAGCAGGTTTCCAAATGTGAGCGGTAAAGCAAAGCAAAAATAAATATACACAATTTTAAATATAGAACAAAATGTTTACAGTATTTAATGCAAAATTACCGACCAGAGGATTCATGGTGAAAAGCATTATAGGATTCCCTTTGTATCTTTATAGGTTAACTTTCATTGAGTCAATCTAGTCAATAGCACGTTCTCCAGCGAGACATTTGCCCCTGATTATTCTTTCTCTGGGGACGTACCAAACACGATAGGACCTCTAACCTCTAACCCTTCCCCGCAGCACCCGAATAGTTGGTCATCTAAGTTGACCAGATTCGGAGACTGAAAACGAAACGCATGAAACCGGGGGGTGTGGAGGTATGGAATACCCCCACAAAACAGGGGTCCGGGAACATTTTTGAAAATTAGGCGCAAAATGGTGGGTTTTGAGGAACTTTAGCAGTAGTTTTTTAAGCTCTGTGGCTATTAAAACTCACTGTTAAATCTGTTACTTTTAATTTGTATTTGGATTCAGTAATTTGTTTTGGAGTTAGGCAGCTAGAGAAATCAAAGGAATCATTACCAAACTTATTCCAATGATATGGGCTTTTATTCAAAACGCTAACAAATTAGGACAATGGGTAAGACAACGACATAGCCTAGTAAGATAATGTTGAAGATAAAACCACAGAGAAACGAAAAACTTTCACAAATGGATGTGACGCTGGAGATGCGCGATCGTTAGCGAGCAACGCCGGAAACAGCCGAGCATGCTTTTGGAACATGGGATTTGGAAAGTACTCAATTTTGTCAATTATTTTTTATAATCTAAATTAGTACGATCTCTTCTCTTCAGGAAAAGGTGTCAGAACGACAGAATCCAAGTACAGGGGTTTAAAACAATTGAAAATCAGTTCAGATGAAAAACTATTTATACAAGAGGAAATCAGGTACAGAAAAAGCGATAACGGGACAAATGGGTGTTCCGAGAGGGTTGGTCGGGACAACGGGACAAGTATCCAAAAAAGTGACTGTCCCGTTGAAAACGGGACGTCTGGTCACCCTAGCGAGTCGACCGACAATTGCAGAATCTTTGACGGTCAGTATTGTAGACATTAGACAACCCGGGGATCGTTGCGCCGCGCCGCCTTGAAACAGGAACCGTTTAATGAGACCGTAGCGAGGGGATCCTTGAGTTTTTACAACGCGGGAGGCGGGGACGACATTTCCCCGGATGTTCCACTGCTTTAAGAAAGGATTTCGAGCGACGGATCGCGAATTGGTAATTGTTTGCAGTGATATATAGAGAGCAATAAGCAGACATGAGCTTTCTTCCCCCGACTTGGAATGAATTTTATGCCGGAACATAAAATACCTACGTTTTGCACGAGTCTCACCTCCCCTCAAGTGATTCCTATTCGGCACCACTAGGATGTCAAGAGTTGATTCGATAACTAAGCTTCATGATATTTAAACTCGATGAATGGTAGTGATAACAGACAATCGAATATATAATCGATTATTATTTAACGGGAAATAAAATAACTTTAAGATAGCCTTCCTAATCGCACCCCTACGAGTGCATCTTATTTAGCATCTGATAGTAACATTATTTTAAACTCCTCAAGGTACTATCGTCTGATATGATAAACATCAAAACTTTATAGGCCAATGGGGCAGAACTTTAAAGAAAGGTTGAAATATTTTCTGTATTCTGAAACAGTGAACATTTGTTTATGCCATATGATGCGATTTTCCCTTCAAATTTGTACGGCGAATGTCTCATTTGATAAAATATAATAAAAAAGAGTTTTAAATATATATGTTGTACTTTCATCTCTGACTTTTACATTTTTGACAAATTTCACTGCTAAACACCAATGTCTCGTTTTTCAAAAATCTATTTTGCTGGGGCACTTTCTCACCAGAGTACTGAATTTAAGTGGTCAGATTACATTTTTATTTTTTTTTAGAAATAAACAATTTTCAAAGGTACAAATTTAACTAAGAGAAACGACCTGGGAATGTTATGGTGCTCCCGGCAGAGGAAAGACTTGCGTCATTTTGTTAAGAGGTTGACAGCCTATTTTTGCCTTACTTCGCCCGTCCACATAAACTATACATCTGTGCGTGGAGCGTATCCAGCAAAGCAAGGAGTGAGCCGTTACAGTGCGAGTTGAACAGTACTGATAAAACTTATATGTCAGGGCTGGGATTCAAACCCACGACAGGGCGGAACAATGGCAAAGAGAAATTTAAAGTTATCTAGGCCTTGAGAAAAATAGTAATAGTATTGACAGTAATAGATCAATCAAATCAAAAGCTCTCAATTTACATAGCTTCAAGATTTGTAATGGTGTCAATACAATTTAACTTATCAGTTATAGTCAGCTCAATGAAAGTCAAACAGTTAATACTAAATAAACATGCAGGTAGGTATCCAACTAAATGTTTTAATGACAATAGCTACTAGTTACAGTTCGTACAGTTCCTTCGAGGATATATCGTAGTAAGCGGTCCTTCGAAGAGATTCAAGACATTCAATTTTTAACAAATAACTTCACTCTTTTCGATATGCAAAAGTGTCATTATTAATACAACATCTAATGATATTTGTAATTGGTATAAATGCCTATATTGGATCTGTAATTAGATATGGAATTGTACTTTGGGGATCAGTTGCAAAACAAAACAAAACTTCTCAATGCACAAAAATCGATGGTGCGGACATTTACTAGGATTTCAAAAAGAACAAGCTGTAGACCTTTGTTCAAGGAATTGGGTATTCTAACCATTACTAGTCTATCCAACTTTGAAATTGTTAAATTACTGTACAGTGGTCTGGACAGCTTTGGCAAGTTTAAATTTACTCACAATTATTCCACACGTCATCAACATTTATTTTAATTCCCTCACCATAGGCTTTCTTTATATGAAAACAATCCAAATTACATGGTCATCAAAATTTTTAACAAATTACCAAAATGTCTGATCATGAACACTTCAAAAAGTATGCTCTTGACAAATTTGCAAAAATTATTATCAGAAAAATCGTATTATAATATTGAGGAATTTGTATGGATAGTTTCTGAATTGAAACTAACTTGACAAGAATCTTTTCTAATAAGTCTTATAAATTAATCACCATGTAATACAGACCAGCTGGCATTCACAGGTCACATTCGAATCTGGATGTATCTTTCTTGTTCAGTTAAAATATTGTTGTAATTTTTAAATTAAGTTGTAATTTTTGTTTTAGTAACTATATTTAGTATGGTCCTAGCTTATGACGAAACTCCTATCTGTGTACATTGGACATTTGTAATATTATGAGTTAATAAATAATTTGAATTTTAATTTGATTCCGGATGCCAACACTGTGTCAGCAGTTATCAAAGCCAATCGTCAGGGATGACACCTAACTTTACTACACTTTCTTCTAACACGGATAACATACACCGTACCCACTACTTTAGCACTAGGGACGTTTTTGACTGAAGACCTATATACCTGCTTAGTAGTATTCACTTCTTCGGTTTTAAATTCGTATTTTTCCTGAAAAAAAAAACATTTAATGTATTTCTGTCTTAAATCCTCGCAGCATAGACCAACCATCTTCCCTATACAACTCGTTAGATTTATCAAAAGGAGTTTGATCCCTGATTTATCATATCCATTATAGTAGACACATCGGGATTCCTCCATGTACGGTAACATCTACTTTTAGAGTTTTGCAACACGAGTGAAACATCGTTCCAATACAAGTCTCGTGTCCCGTTTTCAACGGGACAGTAACTTTTTTGGATACTTGTCCCGTTGTCCCGACCAACCCTCTCGGAACACCCATTTGTCCCGTTATCGCTTTTTCTGTACCTGATTTCCTCTTGTATAAATAGTTTTTCATCTGAACTGATTTTCAATTGTTTTAAACCCCTGTACTTGGATTCTGTCGTTCTGACACCTTTTCCTAAATAGAAGAGATCGTACTAATTTAAATTATAACAAATAATTGACAAAATTGAGTACTTTACAAATCCCATGTTCCAAAAGCATGCTAGGCTGTTTCCGGCGTTGCTCGCTCACGATCGGGCAACTCCAGCATCACATCCATTTGTGAAAGTTTTATCTTCAACATTATCTTACTAGGCTATGTCGTTGTCTTATCCATTGTCCTAATTTGTTAGCGTTTTGAATAAAAGCCCATATCATTGGAATAAGCTTGGTAATGATTCCTTTGATTTCTCTAGCTGCCTAACTCCAAAGCAAATTACTGAATCCAAATACAAATTAAAAGTAACAGATTTAACAGTGACTTTTAATAGGCACAGAGCTTAAAAAACTACTGCTAAAGTTCCTCAAAACCCACCATTTTGCGCCTAATTTTCAAAAATGTTCCCGGACCCCTGTTTTGTGGGGGTATTCCATACCTCCACACCCCCCGGTTTCATGCGTTTCGTTTTCAGTCTCCGAATCTGGTCAACTTAGATGACCAACTATTCGGGTGCTGCGGGGAAGGGTTAGAGGTTAGAGGTCCTATCGTGTTTGGTACGTCCCCAAAGAAAGAATAATCAGGGGCAAATGTCTCGCTGGAGAACGTGCTATTGACTAGATTGACTCAATGAAAGTTAACCTATAAAGATACAAAGGGAATCCTATAATGCTTTTCACCATGAATCCTCTGGTCGGTAATTTTGCATTAAATACTGTAAACATTTTGTTCTATATTTAAAATTGTGTATATTTATTTTTGCTTTGCTTTACCGCTCACATTTGGAAACCTGCTGCTCAAATTAAAAAGGAGGTAAAGCTGCCATGTATATGAAGCTGCAATTAGTTCCTCTAAAATAAATATATCGAGAAAGTCAGTTACAATTAAAGTATGGATTTATTATGAATGTGTAGATAATATTCTTAATATCGGTCCGATGTGGTAACGGAGACCTTGATGTTAAACTAAAATGTTAATGGTAAATTTTCAACCAAAAATAATAAAAATACGACCAAAACGTAACGGTATATAAGTTTCAAATAAACTTATAAACCGTTTTAAGACTGAAGTTCTGCAGTTTAAAAATAATAATTTCGGAGACAAACATGTCCTTGATTATAAATAAATTTAACTACTGTGTAATAATTTCAAATTCAAAATTTAAATATTTGTTGAAGCTATAAACAAAATTTATACTCCATTTTGAAAATTATATCCTTCATTTCTTGAAATTATTATGTAATTATTTTTTGTTGGAAATAAATAAATGTGTATTTGATGTAGTAGTACTATAAAGTAAAATGATTAAAATATATATATATATATATATATATATATATATATATTGTAAAAAAATTCAAATACTGCTACTTACACTTTACCGTTTAATGAATTTAGACGACTCTTCAACTATGGGTTCAACTATGGGACCTTAAGTTCTTAAGATGTCTGGCTGAAACCAGAATATGTTTGGCATAGAGCAATAAGTACAATACCAATACTTACCTGTTTGACATTTCCTTGTTCATTATTTTAAATACAATCATCAAAGTGATTAGTTTTCAAAATAATACCACTCTTATTGTGTCATCAATTATTACCTTTACTATTAAATTTTACATTTTAATTGGAATTTTAACCAATCTTGACGCAAGATGAAGATGACTAACCACATTATGTTCTTATAAGTGGTATCTCATTTTGCCGAGTAGTATCTTATAAACAAAATGAGTCCTATTATGCTTCCTAGGGCCACACCAGAGTCAACTCTTTTTTCATTACTAGATTCAAAAGTATTTGTGCCAACAATTAATAAGATTGAAATTTCTTTTGAGAGACTTTTAGCCTTTAGTAAGCGTTTTGTACTTTCTATCAAGAGATCACTGGTTCGATTTCCGGAATACAGAAGAGTTTTAGACCGTTGCCCTTTATCACTATAATTTTTAACTGCCTTTGGCGTAAAAGAATGATACACAGTATTGTTCGTTTGTTTGTTTGTTTTATGTTGTTTGCTTTTTTGGTTGAACATTTGAATGAAAACAGAGAAAATGGGTTTCTTACCAAGAATAAAATTGAGGTTAATTAATAAAATAAAAACCGATTCAATAAAATCCTATCTTCTTGAGCTGTCTTAAATTACAAAGATCTATATATAATCTATTTAAAAGGTGACCACTTTTTTGTTTAAATTGCTTTGTTTCTTAGGAAATTAAAAAATGCTGTTATTTTGTACATAACAACCAATGAAACTTTACGGCGATAACAAACTCAATTTGGATTTATTAAGTGCCCCTGATTGAGTGAGTGCTCTACCTCTAAGATGGAATGGAAATCAGACGTTTACTGTCCCAGTTCAAGCGTAAAACATCACTTGTTACAATCTGGACAACAACAATGCAATAAGGACAAGTTGTTAATTGAATAGGACTAACTTCCATTTTAAACAGTTAATTTAATTTGGATTAAGAACGAAGTTCGGTTAGGGTAAAATAAAGTATGAAATAACATCTAAATGTATTTTACATTTTCATTTTATGACTGTGGAAAAAAGTATATTTTTAATTTATTTACAATTTCGATTGTGCAAAAGAAAAAGTTACATTATAAGCGCTCAAAAGTTACTTTTCCTCTCTAAACTCTGCAACTTTTAAAACCTTCCCATCCGCGTACTGCAATTATAATATAGACACGCCCCAGGAAGAGCAGTGATTTGTGTTTTTTTTTTACTTTAATTATGCACTAAAATCAGTCTCTTTAATGGCCCTTACGGTATCGATAAATCTGTGTAATGGCGTGTAACTAAAAGATACACAACACTTAGATAGAACGAATGTTGACGGTTTCATAAAATATGTAATACTTAAGTTATTGTGTGTTGTTTCACAAAAACTATCAACTTCAAAATGGGTATGGTCCCTGGTGGTGTCTCAATGTTCCCCCATTAGAAAATCACAACTGTTTGTGGTCTCTATTCGTGGGAGTGTCCCTGTTTAAGACCCACTTATGTGTTTACCCGCGCTCGCCTCCCCCACAGACAAATCAGGCTCACTTGTCTTTATGTGGCTTTCGTCACGTTGCGGCCTGTTTTTGTCCGGGACCATTTAGCTTTTTCTGCAGTCACTTGCAGCCAATTGCAGTGCTGGGCCCCAATTAGCCTACAAGTTGCGCGGTTGCGCGGCGATCTTCCACCTTTATAGCGAGTGCCTCTCTTGACATTCGCACCTTGTCTCGTTTGCCGTTCCCCCTCCCCCTCCCCCTCAAATATTAGCTGGTGTTAGGCGAATCTCTCGAGGGATTTCTTTCGACTTACTTTGAAAATGGGAAATGTTGAGGCCTACCATTGATTGTTACGAAGATGAGGATCGTCTGACTCATCGAATCACGGAGAACGCGAACATGTTAAGAAGTTTTGAACACTGGTAAATTCGGAAACAGTTAAAGAAAATGAGGAACTAAATTTATTTCAGGATTAATTAATTATTATGAATTGGAAATTGTGAGTAGTGTTGGACTTGGTCTTAAATTTAATCCTTAGTAACAGCGCAGGTTTGAAGAATCGATTTAGATATGAAATAATATTAACAAAGGCGAAAATAGGCTTTGTTTAAAATTGATGTAGATGCCATGCAACAACTAAATTAGCGTGCATAGCTTATTGTTTAAAATGGTAATCGATAACAATTAACAGCAAACAATGCAACAATAAATCGATAAATATAGCAGGCCACCAATAAACATTAACTAAAACTTACACTCGCATACACTTACAAACATTTACCATACATACATTTACTTTTACATTTACAGAACTCACATATTTATTTTGCACATTTACTTCCATGTATCACATTACTCCTCAGGACTGGATTTTAAAATAAAGTTATTTATAAATAAATATGAAATTTACAGATAATCTATATATTTTGGTTATGAAAATCGAGCTGGATTTTAGGTTATATATAAATGTTTGTTTCTTGTACAAGTATTCTTTTCGTAATGATATAAACCTAGAAAAAAATCAGGTGACAACTAAAACATATCCGCACAAAACTGTGTGCTTATGTTTGGCTTTCTGAAATTCTTCTAAACTAAAAGGAAATACTCAACAATTCAGTTTTACTGGCACACTCCAATAAAACTACACCACCTTTTTATTTATTGTTCATCACAGACATTATTCACAGGATCATAAGAATTGTAACTAATAGTTTTGAAACTATATCGAAATAGGTATAATTTTGAACTTATATTGCACTACAAATTTAACAAAAACAAAACGACAAGTGGTACCTTTTACTGTTTAGGGCGTTTTATTTTAAGATAATCACCCAAACGCTTTATACCCATCCTTTATACTCATGAAATAATTATTCATTCTTATATAATAGTAATTTAAAATATAATAAGAAGTTAAGGGTTGAGCAATTTTAAACAAAATTAATATTATTTTCTTGGCAAACAGATTAAATTGTCCTTAAAAATTGTTATGTATTTTTACTTTTTTAACTTTTATATTTTAACTTTATTTTTTTATTTATTACTTTTTAATTTTCTATTTAATTTAGGAATAATGCATACTCATAAACCAGACTATATGTTCCTCTGGGTTCTAAGAACTTTGGACCCTACCTTTGAACTTTGGATCTGCCTATTAATAACATTTTATATTTTAAAAGTAAAAATATATCTGTACAGCCCATGAACGTTTGATCCGTCTAACGTTTATTAATTCTAAATCTTGGTGGTGATACCGTCCGAAACAGCCTGCCAGTGTGTCATACCTGTGGCGCATCAGCGGCCCGGGCATGGGCGTGCGTGCGCGTGACAGCTGCCGCCGCGCTACTCCCCCAGTTTTATACTCGTGTAATATTCCTAATGACGGTCGGGACGGGAGGCTACAGATGCTTCGTACTTGTTCAGATTAATGCGCTATGCATGTTTCCCCGCTCCCCTTATCCGGACGTTCGTTTCATTTGCCTTCCGAATTACTAATTCGGGCCGGAGATAATTCTTGCACTATTTTGTGACACCGTGTCGCGAATTTCGTCGTAACCCTTTTAATATGCGGTCTTAAATCTTTCGGTTTCGGGCTGATTGGCGCAAGCCGGTGTCTCGCTCTGTCGTAAACGAAGGTGGTAGGTTCGCCTTGCAGCTTCGGCTACAGGCGGTCCCACACTTCTCGCGAACACGCCCGGTGGCCGAATGTTCGGAGTATTCGAGAGAAGTGTGGGAGCTGCACGAACTTTTAAATACATACGGGACGGAATGTTCAGTGAACATTCGGGAGAATGTTCGGCCGAATGTTCAGGCCTGTTCGCGAGAAGTGTGGGACCGCCTGCGGCATGAGCGGTGAGCGACGACCGACGAGCGACAATTTTGTTCTAGCTGCACGAGGTTTCGTGCATATTAGGGGTCGGTGGCTAGGATTCGAGTGCCTACAAACAATACATTGCCGATTGATGTCTGCCTATTCGCGAATGACACATCGCTTTGTGTATCTGCTCCTGACCGATGTAACCTTGAAGCCCTCGCATATCTCCAATATAGAGCTCCGATGGTTTCAACAAAAAACCTTCTTTTGAACAGAACGAAAACGATCATGGTCGACTTTCATATTATAAGGGTCGCCACACATCTTGACGGATGAATCGGCGCTACTAGACATTTTGAAAACAAGATTGTTTCGACGTTGCGCCGAATATAGAGCTCATAGAAGCGTGTGTACGATTGTAGTGTTGTATAAGAATTAAATATTATGTAAGAAAAATTAATATTCAGCGCGATGTCGAAACAGTCTTGTTTACAGAATGTCTAGTAGCGCCGATTCATCAGTCAAGATCTATGGCGACCCTTATAGCAATGCCAGTGAAAGGGCCACTCAACTTGTCTCTTGCAGAAGACGAGGTTATCCCCTCCGAATCTTCAAAATTGCTTGGTTTGATTGTTGAAAAACAGCTCAAGTTTCACAGCCACATCACGTTTGCAGCAGGTTAAGTTCTGGAATTTTTGTGATAAGAAATATTTCTTAAATAGCTGATAGCCGTGTAACTCTTGCTGCTTATTACGGTCTTATCTATCCATACATATCATATTTAGTTGCTGTGTGGGGTAGTGAGAGTGTCCGGACAAAATTTGTGTTCAGTCTTCAGAAAAGAGCGGTGAGAGCTGTCTTTAAAAGTCTCGCCGCGCTTCTTGCAAACTTATTTTCAAGGAATTTAACATTCTTACGTTTCCATCAATTTATATTTTCACTTGTTTAAAGTTTCTCCATAGTAACACTCTTCTTTCCAGCAAACCCGGTATAGACTTATAAATTCAATAACTTTAAGCCACTCAAACACAGACCTAGTTTCTTTGATCGTCACCTACTATCCAGCTATTCAATGCTCTCCCAGAATCTTTGAAGACAATTGACAATCAATCAATCAATCATTCCTTTATTGCCTTAAAACTTGTACAAGCATTGGCATGAGTCATTTACAAAATGTACCTCTTACAACAACAAAATAGTCAACACTTCTAAATTATAAATTCCTTATGAATTTCCCATGGACACTGTAAAACGCTCCTCTCAACAAATAGGTCTTAAGATTCTTCCTAAATTCATCATGTGGCATCTCCACCTTGAGGCAATCAGGAAACGCATTAATAAGTTTGACAGAGCAATAATAAACATTGTTTTCAAAAAATGTAGTTTTATGTTTGGGAATTGGGAGATTTAAACTTTGGCGAAGAGAATATACCGTAGAGATTCTGGACTCAAAAAGCCCACGGTTTTTCCTAAAAAATATTAGTGTTTCAAAAATATATATGGAAGGAAATGTCAACAGGCCACACTGACGAAAAGTCTCCTTACAAGATTGAAGCCGCTTGAGTCCAAAAACAATTCTGATTATCTTCTTTTGGAGAGTAAAGATGTATCTCATACTAGCCTTTTCCGATCCCCAAATAGGTACAGCGTAAACGAGATGAGGATAAAAGCAACCATAGTAAGCTGTGAGCAGTACATCAGAATTAGTGTAAAATGATAATTTACGTATTCCATAAATTATCGAACTGAGTTTACCAGCCAATTTACTGATGTGGTCAGAAAAACTTAATCTCGAATCAATCAAAAGACAAAAAAATTTACTGTATCAGTAGGTGAAACAGTATGACAACACTGGGCTCTTTAGTCTGGGCTTAGGCAGGAAGTCTTGTTGATCGAGCGAGCCCATTTCAGCGTAAGGGAATTTCTGAATTTTAAATTGCCAGACCAACAAAAGCCACTGATGAATGTAAAATGTTGATTTGCGAAGAAAGGATTTATTTTATTTATCTGGCCGAACTCTCTGGCGACGTCATACCATTTTCTCCTCAAACGATGCTTATAATTTTACCAGAAAATAAGAAATGTACTTAGATAGATTCTTATATTGTATTGGAAGAATCTCTCTTCGTCATTATCTAACTCACTAAACTGATGGTGATACTTGTCAGATCTTCTGTGTATGTACATTCATCCCCCAGTATTTGAGAAGTTATTGTATTGGAAGAATCTCTCTTCGTCATTATCTAACTCACTAAACTGATGGTGATACTTGTCAGATCTTCTGTGTATGTACATTCATCCCCCAGTATTTGAGAAGTTATTGTATTGGAAGAATCTCTCTTCGTCATTATCTAACTCACTAAACTGATGGTGATACTTGTCAGATCTTCTGTGTATGTACATTCATCCCCCAGTATTTGAGAAGTTATTGTATTGGAAGAATCTCTCTTCGTCATTATCTAACTCACTAAACTGATGGTGATACTTGTCAGATCTTCTGTTTTTGTACATTCATCCCCCAGTATTTGAGAAGTTATTGTATTGGAAGAATCTCTCTTCGTCATTATCTAACTCACTAAACTGATGGTGATACTTGTCAGATCTTCTGTGTATGTACATTCATCCCCCAGTATTTGAGACGTTATTTCCGGCTGAAACAACTCGCATACGGGGGTTAACTTGTGATGACATTTCACAGTTCCACGTCAGTTGGAAAACTTATCCGACTGAACTGTGAATGTATATGGGGAAGAAAACGGTTTGTATCGTAGCCTAGTCGCTTCTCCCTCGCATCGTGACAGTACCATGCTCGTTTAAGATATTTTCTGTTTTCAGCTTATTTAGTGAATGTACACGCCAAGGTTTTACTTTGATGGGCGACTCTCGAGTTTTGTGCGGAGACGCATCATATGGGGACCTGATTTTATTTAGAGGCGATTAGGGGTTTCCCTTATTAGTAAATTTCCTTTGGAAAGTGAACTATTAGCATGACCCGCACGGTGAAACTTAAGCCCGGGACCACCATAGAAGTTCCTAACGTGACCCCCTGAACACGTTTTGGGGGGTCGTTCAAAATTTTATATATATATATATATATATATATATATATGTGTATGCACTCTAGCGGTCGCATTTTTTGTCCGATTTACTTCAAATTTGGTAGGGACGTTCCTTTCTGTAATCAGTTGGACAAGTTCGTTGGGCAAAACAATCTGAAAAGTTTTTTGGGGACTAATCTTTCAAATTTCGAGTTTTTGGGCCCAAAAAGGGTCAGAGAAGCCCCGGATGTAAAATGAATGTGTGTAAAAACATGGGAATTAGTAAGACGAAAGTTTTAAGCCCTGTCTCGTCATTCTAGCATAAATATTAACCGAGTTATTAAAGAAAATGTGTTTTGACTAAACACAGTACTTTGTCTTATGGGGGTTTTACACTAGAAAAGCCTGTTATTCCTTTGTTAGAGTACTTTTATCATCCCAAGAAACTCACGCCTACTTTCAAGCCTGCCTGGACCTTCTCCTAACATAATAATGCGCAAAATTGTATTCCCAGCTTTTCAGGTAAATGAAACCAGGAGCATCAGAAAAGCCAAAAATATCAATGTTTTCAGATTTCAATGAAAATTTGTATAAATGTATGTTTTTACACAGATTTTGAGTTTTAAAAGTTTGTTCGTGGAAATTCACTTCCCTCACGTCAGCGTGCTGCGTGCGAACTCGTTGTTACTTATGTTCTTGTTTGCTATATGTAAATCCACCCGACACCCACACTTGCAAGACCCCTGTAAACCTCTTAACCACAAATTGAACCGACCAGATGCGAAGGGTAACCGATCTTTGCAAGCATTCTGAACGGAGTCGATATAACGTTCCATCATTATCTGATTGGAACCCCGGTCGCCCCATCAAAACAGCGACAATCCCGAAATCGTTATCGATGAAACAATTCGCAAAACTCCATTTTTGACGTCGTAAATATGAAAGCGGAGCGGATTGATATTTAGACTCGCTTCATCAAACCTCGATGGCAACAGCAGTTATTGTCTTTTATTGCCATTAGTATTGATTTTAAAGCCGCATTATTCGTTACGTGTGGCCCCGTTATTTTTTTATTGAGTGTGTGATGATTCTGTATTCATTGTTATTTTGTTTGTTGTTGGGCTTACATCGAGTTAACGTGCAGTTTTGTTGTCATCGTTTATCAGCCGCTGACTCATTGTCACGTTATAAAAAACTATGTTTGTGGTATTTTCTGTGCTATTCCATGTGGTACAACGTGTGCATACAAATCTTAATGTGTTGGAAAAAAAAGTTGGGTTTTTATTTAGTTTTTATATTTCGAATAATAAATATTTCCACAATTTAACCGAAAACCCCAACAATAATTATGAATGAATTCAGTTTTTTTTTATTTTTTATTTTCTTTGTATTTTCTTTTTTAGGAATATATATATGTATGTATATATATATATATATATATATATATGTATGTATAGCTAGTGTAAATATACACCTTTTTGTTGCAAAAAGGTGTATATATATATATATATATTTTTTTTTTCATACCTAATAAATATGTGTAATGTATGTTTTGTGGGGTAGAAGTGCACAACCCCACATCGACTTATATAAAGCTAGACGGGTTCACTCACTCACTCATTCACGGACATAAACTATGAGGCACTTCCCGTAATCTAACCCCCCTCGACCCCATTCTTGAATTAAAGCTCTTGACGAGAAACTACCAGACAATTTTTTACATTTTCCCCGCCCCAAAAATGCCTCAAAAACTCAAAAATGTTACCTTTTGGCAATTGTTCCAAAAGGTAACATTTTTGAGTTTTTGAGGCATTTTTGGGGTGGGGGAAATTGAATTTTTTCAATTTTTCCACTTTGAGCGCGTTTTGCACGGAAACGGTAAGAGATGGCAAAAAATGTTAAATACAAAAGTTGTAGAAAATTTGATTTCCAACTAACGATTTTCCGTCAGGTTTAAGATCCGATCATCCGTTTAGCCGCTGTTCATCGGAGAAGAAGTCATTTTGAGTATTTTGGCCCATTTAACTGTGTACAGTTTTGGAAAGCTGTTTAATGAAAGCACACTATCATTAAACATTACTAGGGCTAATACCACATGTTTGTATCAGCTGATTCAAATAAACCGCCCGTGTAGGCGATACTAATTTGCTCACATGAGGTTTATATAAATCAGCTGTTACAAAAAAAGGTGAGCACATTATCGCCCACACGGGAGGTTCAATATTGCAAATATCGTTTGTTACGATATTGGAAAATTTAATCAACCGATTGTTTATTCTATCGAATTAATTTAGCCCAGTAGCCCAGTGAATATGTTGTCAGATGATTCAAGATTATGTGGTCACGAGTTTGAATCCTACTTTTGATGCTTATTTTTTGAGGTCTGCAATTTATATTTAATTTGACTTTATTTTGTTTTTACAAAGTCATTTTTTGTAATTATGTTGCACAACGAACAACCACCATACAGCGAGCGCTCTGCGGAGTTAGATTATGTTAGGTTACTATAATTTTGTCGTGAACTGAAGCCTAATTTGTTGTTATTTTTTCACGTAAATCCATTTGTAGAACTCCAATTTAGCATTGTAACCACAACTTTTTATTTATATCTGATTGACTTTGATTGAGTGTGCACTTTATGTTTTGCTTTTTTACACCTCGAAACAACCATCGTAGTCGGGAGTTCATTCGATGAAACGATCAAGCAGCCGGTGGGTTAAATGTTTCGATATCGAACCGATATGGGACCGCCTGTGTAAGTGTTAATGTGCTCACCAAAGGTCATTGTTGTGTAGTTATTCTTCGGTTAATGAACTACGAGTTTGATTTAAACTTAAGTTGACTGAGGAATGCAAGTGAGCGAAGCGAACTCCGAAAGGGAGTTTGGGGGCGAAGCCTCCAACGGCGATAAGCCTAGTTCATTCTAACGCGCTTTGGGCAAGGGCATAACTAATACAATCTGTTTTAACGTTCTACTATGATTCCCCGTCAAGTGATGTTTGTAGTTCAGGTCAGTTATTAACTCGACTCGATAATAAACTTTCCAATTTCACTGTTTTAAGAATAAACCCCCATCATGGACACGGGAGCTTCACAGATGTCGGTTGGATTTGTTTATATATAACTTCAACCACAGCAAAATCAATGCGATTTTGCAATAGTTGAATCTGGCTTTTAAAAGCTTACAGGGGATTTAGACTTTCCTGGTACTAGACGGTACATGGATCAATGTCTAACACTATTCTATAGTTATTTTTAAAATATTGTTTTAACTGTTTTATACTACAGTAGTGAATACGACTCTAATTTTCAACTTATAGTTTTTTATCTGTTAAATCTGCAAATAAGTATATAGTTTTAGGTCTTGCGCCTTTAATAAACTCGAAATGGCAAATTCTTGTGTTTCTTCAGGTTCCTTGTAATTTACTGAACACACATATAAATTATTGGCGAGCTAGGGATGTTGTCAGCTTGAGTGAGTGGGGGCGGGCGCTGCGACCACGGGCCATCAAATATGCTCTCAGCGGCCCATCAAAGTTATGGAATTGCCCATAAATACGACATTCGGTAGTTAGTTGGCTAATCGTTGTCTACGGCACTATGCCCCACATGTTGCGCCTTTGACCCTCCCCTGTCTATTCTATTGATTTGATTGACCTCTCCCCCCCCTTACGTGGTGGTACATGATTTATAGACAGGTCTTACCGAGGTCTGGACACAAACACTGGCCGGTTGTGCTGACAGCTATCAATAACGTCGATGGAACATTACCATGATTGAGAAATGGCTTGCTTCCTAGTAGTTGACTGTGTCGATATTCTACTGTATATTCTTTATTGTTTAGACGTTATGACGGTTTTTGGGGGTTTGGCGTTTATACTTTGGCCCAGACGTGTCCAGTATTGTCCGACTTTAAACACACCCGCAACAGCATATGCGTATTTACAGTCATGACATAGAATTGTACACAATAAACCTTTTTCACATGTTTGCTCGGGTAATACATTTAAAAAAATGTTGGCACAAAGATATTGCGTCGTGGATAGTTTTAAGGTCGTTTGAATTATTGTACTGGAAGTGTAATAATTGTCTATATCGATATACTTTGGCTATAAGGTATCGGGCGGTTTTTTATGTCGTTATTTAATACATTTTGAATAATCATAATATCCAGTCTAATAATATTCAGTATTCTTTTCGCGTACTTTGGGTTCATATTAAAAAATCAAACTTTGTAATGAATAATTGTTTCCTACATCTACATCCTTATTTCTTTTACAGATTTTCGGGAAGAAACAATAATGCTTGATTATTAACCGTCACTGGGTTGATAACTAGTCTTGCGCTATTGACAGCTACATATTCCAATTCAAACATTATAATTCTTTATTATTTTTTCTTTATTTCCTACTAACATACATAAACGCCAGAAAGTTATACAAAACAGTTTATATAATTTGATTCCTCAGAATTATCAATTATAAAAATTATTTTAAAAGATATTGATATAAATAGTTAAACGAAATGACCACACCTACCCTAGAAATACAACTTGGTTTTCAAGTTTACATTCAATGAGATTGACTGCATATATCATTCTCTCGCTTCGTCAACACCTTAAGTCGGAGGAAAAACTAAAATAAATCCTGACCTGTGGGGCCAAACACATATTACGTAACTCATTCCCCCCATGTAATACACCATAACGCTTGACCATACCTCCCCCCTCCCAAATGTGTTACGTAACTCAATCGTAGTAGGCTTTAAAACAGCTTAAACCTTTATCATATTAGTACTGTATCAATTCATGATTTTACACTATAAAACAACATATAGGTGTAAAGCAATACAGAACTTACTCAAAACAGTTATGTAATTACTTTTAGATGAACTGTTATTAAAATAGTATGACGGAAGTATTTTTTATATAACTAACTGTAACCTTGATTTAGATATCAATTTGATTATTTTTTTAATTTTGAAAGCTTAGGGTTAATATGTGTGAGTTACGTAACGTTGATCCAACCCCCCCCCCTACCCCCACATAATGCAGCATAACGCTACGCCATACCCCCTCCCCCCTTTAGTGCGTTACGTAATATGTGTATGACCCCTAAACATATAGATTGATGTATGTACAAAGAACATTGATGACAACAGATCAGAAATCGGTTAAACTGTCTTAAAACCATTTTCGGGCTACGTCGCGTCGCCATATTGTAATGAAGGCGAACTGGAAAATATGTCCTTCCTGTTTCGTAATTTTCTTGTGTTTAGACGTCAGAGGCATTCGGGCAAGAAGTGTAGAAACGCTTTTAAGGTAAAGTGGTTCCATTCCTAAACTATGTTGTCAACTCGGCAGTTTAACTCGTGACTGCGTAAACAATCGAGATGTCTATAGATTCAGCTGATGTTATATGCCAACAATAATCATGTACACTGAAACGGTGGTGATAGTATTTTTTACCGAAACCGAGGGTCTGACTGAGTTTCTCACAAAATAATAAACCTTTTCTAAAATCGTTAAAAGAAGTCAGAACTCTTCGTCAGGTAATATCTTCACTTCATGCGCTAGTATGCGAGTGAGTGAATAAAGTCGTAACTTTAAGTTCATTCCTCGGGTGCGACTTATACGACCGAACACAGACAACGTAAAAAGACGAAGATTGTATCTCAAAGAGCGCAAATTGTTGGAAACGGTCGTTTCATACTACTTTACGGCTCAATCTCTCGCGATATTCAAAGTTGTTCAGAGACCTAGTATAATAATAATGTCAGTTAGAACGTAAAATACCGACCAGGAATCGAGTCGTGTAGATGCAAACCCACATGTAAACGAAGCGACCGGCAACATACCGTACGGCCTGAGCGGGAATAGATAAGTGCACGAAAACAGGGCAATATATCGGTGATAAAAATCCAGTTCATCAGGTTATATGGCGTCATAAAGTGAGAACTGCGATTGCTGACAACCGTCATTCTTGTAGAGGCCCGGTTAGAAATATATGACATTAAACGGTGCAATCGAGTAGCAGTCGTGGTCGTATAAACCCAAGTATAGTGCTGCAATTCTGACCCATTTTGGTTTCCTGTGGCCGGGAGTTAATTTTTGAATTATTTTCTATGTTGCTATAAAGGTACGTTTAGACTTGGTGATCTCACCGCTAGAGATAGCCATGCAGACCGTGTTAGAAAAGTCAGAATTATCCAAAACGACTTGTACTGTAAACTTCGTCTCCGAGTTGGATTAGAGATTCCGTAATATATGGCTTTGATTTGAAGACAAATACGAGTTGCTATTTGCTATAGTTATAGTATAGCATCACAGCAGCTGGTATAAGGATTTAGTTGGATCCCTTGAGACGTTACTAACTCGACCTACCCTCACATCGTTCAGACTTGTAGCGTTACTATAGCACGACTGTGGGTGGTTTACATTTCATATTGGATGTGAGGATGGGGTCGACCCTCACATCGTTCAGACTTGTAGCGTTACCATAGCACGACTGTGGGTGGTTTACATTTCATATTGGATGTGAGGATGAGTCGACCCTCACATCGTTCAGTCTTGTAGCGTTACTATAGCACGACTATGGGCGGTTTACATTTCATATTGGGTGTGAGGATGGGGTCGACCCTCACATCGTTCAGACTTGTAGCGTTACTATAGCACGATTATGGGCGGTTTTACATTTCATAATGGATGTGAGGATGTGGTCGACCCTCACATCGTTCAGACTTGTAGCGTTACTATAGCACGACTATGGGCGGTTTACATTTCATATTGGATGTGAGGATGAGTCGACCCTCACATCGTTCAGTCTTGTAGCGTTACTATAGCACGACTATGGGCGGTTTACATTTCATATTGGGTGTGAGGATGGGGTCGACCCTCACATCGTTCAGACTTATAGCGTTACTATAGCACGATTATGGGCGGTTTTACATTTCATAATGGATGTGAGGATGTGGTCGACCCTCACATCGTTCAGACTTGTAGCGTTACTACAGCACGATTATGGGCGGTTTACATTTCATATTGGGTGTGAGGATGGGGTCGACCCTCACATCGTTCAGACTTGTAGCGTTACTATAGCACGACTATGGGTGGTTTACATTTCATATTGGACGTGAGGATGGGGTCGACACTCACATCGTTCAGACTTGTAGCGTTACTATAGCATGACTATGGGCGTTTTACATTTCATATTGGATACGAGGATGGGTCGACCCTCACATCGTTCAGTCTTGTAGCGTTACTATAGCACGACTATGGGCGGTTTACATTTCATATTGGATGTGAGGATGGGGTCGACCCTCACATCGTTCAGACTTGTAGCGTTACTATAGCACGACTATGGGCGTTTTACATTTCATATTGGATGTGAGGATGGGGTCGACCCTCACATCGTTCAGACTTGTAGCGTTACTATAGCACGACTATGGGCGGTTTACATTTCATATTGGATGTGAGGATGTGGTCGACCCTCACATCGTTCAGACTTGTAGCGTTACTATAGCACGACTATGGGCGGTTTACATTTCATATTGGATGTGAGGATGGGGTCGACCCTCACATCGTTCAGACTTGTAGCGTTACTATAGCACGACTATGGGCGGTTTACATTTCATATTGGGTGTGAGGATGGGTCGACCCTCACATCGTTCAGACTTGTAGCGTTACTATAGCACGACTATGGGCGGTTTACATTTCATATTGGATGTGAGGATGGGGTCGACCCTCACATCGTTCAGACTTGTAGCGTTACTATAGCACGACTATGGGCGGTTTACATTTCATATTGGATGTGAGGATGGGGTCGACCCTCACATCGTTCAGTCTTGTAGCGTTACTATAACACGACTATGGACAGTTTACATTTCATATTGGATGTGAGGATGGGGTCGACCCTTACATCGTTCAGACTTGTAGCGTTACTATAGAACGACTATGGGCGGTTTACATTTCATATTGGATGTGAGGATGGGGTCGACCCTCACATCGTTCAGTCTTGTAGCGTTACTATAGCACGACTATGGGCGGTTTACATTTCATATTGGATGTGAGGATGTGGTCGACCCTCACATCGTTCAGACTTGTAGCGTTACTATAGCACGACTATGGGCGGTTTACATTTCATATTGGATGTGAGGATGTGGTCGACCCTCACATCGTTCAGACTTGTAGCGTTACTATAGCACGACTATGGGCGGTTTACATTTCATATTGGATGTGAGGATGGGGTCGACCCTCACATCGTTCAGACTTGTAGCGTTACTATAGCACGACTATGGGCGGTTTACATTTCATATTGGATGTGAGGATGGGGTCGACCCTCACATCGTTCAGACTTGTAGCGTTACTATAGCACGACTATGGGCGGTTTACATTTCATATTGGATGTGAGGATGTGGTCGACCCTCACATCGTTCAGACTTGTAGCGTTACTATAGCACGACTATGGGCGGTTTACATTTCATATTGGATGTGAGGATGTGGTCGACCCTCACATCGTTCAGACTTGTAGCGTTACTATAGCACGACTATGGGCGGTTTACATTTCATATTGGATGTGAGGATGTGGTCGACCCTCACATCGTTCAGACTTGTAGCGTTACTATAGCACGACTATGGGCGGTTTACATTTCATATTGGATGTGAGGATGGGGTCGACCCTTACATCGTTCAGACTTGTAGCGTTACTATAGCACGACTATGGGCGGTTTACATTTCATATTGGATGTGAGGATGGGGTCGACCCTCACATCGTTCAGACTTGTAGCGTTACTATAGCACGACTATGGGCGGTTTACATTTCATATTGGATGTGAGGATGGGGTCGACCCTCACATCGTTCAGACTTGTAGCGTTACTATAGCACGACTATGGGCGGTTTACATTTCATATTGGATGTGAGGATGTGGTCGACCCTCACATCGTTCAGACTTGTAGCGTTACTATAGCAGGACTATGGGCGGTTTACATTTCATATTGGATGTGAGGATGGGGTCGACCCTCACATCGTTCAGACTTGTAGCGTTACTATAGCACGACTATGGGCGGTTTAAATTTCATAATGGATGTGAGGATGGGGTCGACCCTCACATCGTGCAGACTTGTAGCGTTACTATAGCACGACTAGGTTCGGTTATTGGATGTGAGGATGGGTCGACCCTCACATCGTTCAGACTTGTAGCGTTACTATAGCACTACTAGGTTCGGTTAACATTTCATATTGGATGTGAGGATGGGGTCGACCCTCACATCGTTCAGACTTGTAGCGTTACTATAGCACTACTAGGTTCAGTTAACATTTCATATTGGATGTGAGGATGGGTCGACCCTCACTTCGTTCAGACTTGTAGCGTTACTATAGCACTACTAGGTTCGGTTAACATTTCATATTGGATGTGAGGATGGGTCGACCCTCACATCGTTCAGACTTATAGCGTTACTATAGCACTACTAGGTTCGGTTAACATTTCATATTGGATGTGAGGATGGGTCGAGTTGGTAACATCTCGGAGATATATAATGCCAACTACGTTCTTATACCAGCCGCTGTGATGCTATTTCGGTTGATCATTTTGGCGGTAAATAAATGAGTACATTCTAGGATGGGACCAGCAGAGGCTGCAGGGAACAGGGTGTGCCACCCCAAAAAATTGAAAAGAAGTATTCTCACTAATGGGGAATCTGTATAATGTAGCTATTTGAAATGTCAGTGTTGGGGTATTAATTGGTATTGCAATTTACTTGTGTCCATCAAAGTGGTCGTGATAATTAGAGTGACCTAACCGCCGCAACGCGCTGTGTCAATTGTTAGTCCGGTATGAAACTGTAGCTGGTCACTTATAATACAAATTTTACTAGTTTATTCGATCTAAACTTTGCTCCTCCAGTTAATAGGATAAGTATCTCATTATTTTATTTGTATCATTGCTCTGCAAATAAATTTTCCTTTACATAAATGTTTATTTATTTAGTTAAACAAGCTTAAATTACATAATGACAAGTTATCTCAAAACAAGAACAAATGAGAACAATTTGGGGATTTTTTCAGTTAGATTGTGGTAGACAGATGTCGCGTTACAGCAAGAAATTAGTTTACTTTCCCGAGATTCCACAATTTCTCAGAAGGGAGAGGAGGAGGCGGTACGTCTAGGGGTATGATGAAGGTCTTCATTACCAATTTGAAGGATTTGACTTCTTAGCTGTGCGATGCTTTACCTACATGAAATGGGACCGGTTTGAAACGTTACCAAATTGAAGGTCTCTCCTTTTTATCATTTTTATTTTAAATCGGCCACTGCGGATAGCAACACGTATGAAGCAAAACTAAACGAACGCTCTTAAATTGCGAATAACCTAAACTGACATCGCTCAAACAAGTCTGGGCCTGGGAACGGCTGGCATTTTAAAACATAATTACCGGTTTACGTTTTTTTAAATTTTTTTATTAAAGGGTAAGCAAGCTAAGAAAATAATGTTTTAACAAGTGAGTGTAACATAAAATATTGATTTTATAAAGAAAAGGTGTGAGTTTTATGACAAAACTGAACCCCCCCCCCCAGCATGTTCGGTCAAATTTTCTCCAAACCCTAAGCTTAGAATCTACCTATTTTGTTTGCTAACTCGCAAACCAATTTCTTTCATTTAAACATCAAGGGATACAAACCCCAAAACGACAATATTACGCTTATTGCGCGTCTTATTAAAAAATGCGTGATTTTTAGTATTATCATAACTACACTACTATGGGCGGATTACATTTCATATTGGATGTGAGGATGGGTCGACCCTCACAAACATTCATAAAAACAATTATGATTATGAATTATGAGGGCACTAAAATATGGTAGCCTGGTTTTGTGTAAACTTATTTAATAAGATTGTATTATTATTTAATTATTTCATTAACTTATGGTTATTTAACAATAAACAATTTCTAATAACTTGTGGTACAATATTCCGGAGACTTTACGGTAATCTGACTCTCACAAAATTCCTCAAAACTACTGTTAAGTTGTTACCACTAATCAGTTGATAAGAAATTAATGAATAGAATGATTGGATACAACGAGCGAATCTGGCCTCCAGTCCAATACAGCAGCAGTCGCCAAAGCACTAGAGTTAGTAACCCAATCACACAGCCAAAGCCCTCGCCGCATTTCAAGGCAAAATATAATCATATTGTTTCTTTTTTGTTTTTATAAATTGCTCAATACAACTGAAAACTTGAAACAGTAAGATTTAAATTTCTCCCTGACCATACAAAATTGAACTAAAAACATCTATTTGAGACAATATTTGTGGTAAAGGTAGTGTAGAAGTAAATGTTAAGAGGCTCCAGTCACGAAACTTTTTGATTTTCTACCTGCTTCCTCCATAAGGTCAATGTTAACTTTCAAAGCCCGTTCCTCCTCAACGGATTATTCGATATAGTTGATTTATGGCTCATTTTAAAGAGCAAAAAAAACTAGCGATTTCAGTCAGCGAAATGTTAATATCACAAATAATAATCGTTCAAGAGAAATTTGAAATACTTAGCATTTATGATTTGTTATGAATGAACTGTTTGTGATATTGAAATTTTGCTCACTGAAGTCGCTAGCTATATTTTAGATCTTTAAAATTATCCATAAATCATCGATCTAGGATAATCAGTTGAGGAGGAACGGTCTTTGAAAGTTAACATTGGTCTTATGGGAGAAGCAGGTAGACGCAGAGAACTGGTGCCCCCTCTTAATGGTTGGGTGCGGGTAACGGTATACAATGTGCATGATGGCCGAACACGGATAAGATATGGATGATATCGGATAAGATGTTAATTACAATTAATTAATTGTGCATTATATTTGGCTCAGTAAAATATAAATGACTACTTGTTATTTATTGTGATACACGTAACGAATTGACTGCCCAAATGTCCTGGAATGGTCAACAAATAAAAAATATATATATATAAGAAAACATATTTACTAAACGTGGTTTTTGATGATAAATAAATCGTTTTTGATGTACGGTTTATAATTATGCCTGCACCCGAAGTGCGATTTTGGGTGGAGATAATACATAATTTTATAATTAATTAAACGCATGCATATCTTTATAAATCATTCAATCATTCGGTCAAGAGTAATTCAAATCGTTGTGGCAGCCGATTAAGATATGTCGAGTATATAATTGATTATAATGGAATACTCTTTTTTACATTAAATACTGTATACTATAAAATCCACATGTAGTTATAAAGAGCCAATAACTGTTCCATAAAGACCGCATCAACTGGTGTAGAATTCATAAATTGGCAACTCAGCAGCAATCACTGATAGATAAGACTGACTGAAATGAATATAGTGTACATTAATCATATATAATTTCCATTAAAGTATAAAATAAAATAAAAATTAGAAGTACAAAAATCAACCATGGTCACGCGCCAAAAGTAGTGCATGAAGCAAAACTTTCATCAATACACAGACTAGTATACAGTCTCGAAGTGTATGATTGTACAAACTTTAAAAAAGTTCATACACATCTACCTGACATCACGATTACACAAAAAATGTGTAAGTTATTGTGTTTGTTGTATAGGTATTACAGAAATTATATTAAATCATTGAACCCTTTATTGCATGTTGCATGTTATTGTGACTCGATATTTATATAATATTGCGATGTGTGGTTGTTGCAGGTAAGTACCAGGTAGAAAATCCAACAAATTTGGTGAGTATAGTTGAGTTCTTCTAGCGTTGGGCCTGGATGGCGAACTATCCAACGATCCAACTGTATCTAACCGTCTAATCTAGCTGGCGCGCCAGGCACTGACTAATAGATATTTTACTGCAGGTACTTTGCAGCATTGTAGTTTCAGAGAGTTGAATTTTTAAACAGTAACGAGTTGATTTCTATCCTGATAAACTCGAATTCAAAATGTTATAGAAGTTTTGCAAAACTCTCCATTTTCTCAAAGACTCTCTTAGTTATGTAAATGTTACGTTAAAACATTAAATCAGTCACAATTCTACCATCGTCAAGACCCATATGGTTATTTATTTACTTGTGCATTTTTTGTACCTACCCTTACTAAATTAAAAAGGAACCAGTAAAATCCAACTTTATATTAATATAATTTATATTAATTGCTGTACAATCTGGTTAGTAAATTAACTCGAATTTTAGTAATAATTACATATAAAATAGCTTGAATATAGCTTAAAACTGTATTTTATTGTGTATGTAATGTATGTGTAGTTTTAGTGTTTATTTAAACACTCATAATTCGATCTGTCCATTTTCCAATCCGATGGTGTCGTAATATTGGTAGGTGTAAGGTTTGTATTATATTACACCTTACACCTATTATTATCATATACGATGACGCTTTACGTTTTTAAATTCCCTCTATTTCATAGAACTTACATTAACGTACTATCAATCGCTATTAGACATCTTTTTTTTCTTTTTGGGGAGGTGGAAATGCATTGCACACCGTCAGCTATAGAGATGCATTGCACGCTGTATAGAGTGGGACTCGCACCTACCAAAACTCCCTCCCGGCACCGAGGGACTAGCCTGGAACCGCTTGGCGCATAATCAAGGCTAGGCCACTTGACGTTAGCCCGTTAGGGACTCAGAGGGCTGAATATCAATCAAGCCGATCCAGATCGGAATTATTCGCCTTGAGTATGGTCTTGACGAATCGCGCCACCCGGTTCCAGGGTTCATCCTCACGGAGCATTGTCCACGACTGTGCCCGGATCCAGAGGACCGACCTCAGACACCACCGACGCTCGGAGGTTATGCCACCTGACGCATTCAAAGATGGTGCTCTGCTCTGCGGTATCGGCGACACCTGTACAGTATATACAGTTGGGGCTGTCCGACTTCACTATTTTGTGGAGGAATTTTCTGAAATACCCGTGACCCAAAAAAATCTGGGTCACGTAGTACCCCACCTCGCCGTGCTTCCGAGACATTCGGAATTAGTCTCGAGGTCCACGGACTCCTCGACTCGGACTCCCAGCTGGCTTGCCACCAGTAAGAGTGCGCTCGCGTTCTTCGGAGGCGACGATCGCTCTGTCAGCCTCAAATCTCCGGCGATGGATTGCCTGTCGCTCGCGTGCCAGAAAATAGACGGGGGTAACCCCGAAAATCACGAAAACGGTCGGCTCGAAGATTGTGCGATACGCAGATGCCATTCGCAGAACTCCTGCTCGGTGAACGCGCAACTGAGAACCACTGCGGAGAGCTTCGGTACTGTGGCAAGCTGGTACAGCAGGTCGTTAGCTGTCTTGCTCCTCTGCATGTGCAGTTGGAGAACTCGCATAATTTTTTGGATGAGGAGCGGATCTTCTCTAGGGCTTGTTTGTATACCCTGCAGCGGCGTGACTTAGCGACGCGCCTGATGGCATCGTCCTTCAGACCGGCTTCGGCGCACGAAACGCAATACCCCGCGGAGGTTCACGCGCCGGCCTTGTGGTCCGGACTACCGCACTTGAAGCACATCTTGCTTCTGGCAGACCCTTTGCATCGGTTAGGTACGTGCCCGAAACCCAGACATTTGAAACATCTGGGGGCGACGAGCTTCTCGTGCACCCGGCACCTCACCCATTAGATCTTCAGGTGGCCTTCCTCCAGAAGCTTTGTCAACCCAACGTGAGGAACGCCATCTTCTGTTCCCTGGAGTTTGCCGCTGCGACGAAGACTCTCACCGCGGCGGAAGTACCGAGAACGGTCTTGACAACCGAAGTAACCTCATCCTCGGTCGTGAGCTCGTCCAAGTCCCTCACCTCCAGTGTAGCCTTAGATTCGAGAACACAGACAGTGGCGTTGACTCCCAGGATGGACTGGAAGTCACTGCGGAGTTCACTACGGTGGTTGGCGCTCCCTGACGCCTGCCCGAGCTCGACCAGGCATCTCCAGCTCTGGTCTTCCGGAGAGCCTCTATTATCCCGGCTCCATTTTCCGGTTCCGCCTTTTCCAGCTCCGCCTCTTGCCGGGGATCTCTGCAAGCACGTCAGCGTAGGATTTCCCGGATGATGGCTTGGTGAGGTTGGCGTCAGGGCGTGGCTTGGGGCCTCTTATCTTTTTGGGCTTGCCGTAATAATCCTTTGATGACAGTATAGACATTGCCGTATAATTCATTGAGGACAGTATAGACGTTGTTGTAATTTTAGACATCACCTTGAAATTCATTGATGACAGCGTAGATATCGTCGTAAAATACTACTTATGTCTGTGTAGTCTACCCGTAAATTTCGTTGTTGCAAGTGTTGGTAATATAGTCAAGTTCGGTAACTGTACTCGATTCTAGGTTTACCGTGCAGAATAGCTGATGGGAGGAAGCAATGCTACTACCTGAGCTGTGTACATTATGCTTTTGTCATGCGGGTTGCGGCAACTGTCCTCGCGACCAAGGCGCCCGTGTTAATGCTCTCAGGACGGCTAGTACATCTTGAACTGCCGTTTCAACTGCACGGTTTCCGGGTGGGCGTTCCCTACTGCATGATGAACATAGAATCTAGTAATAACAATGTTGCAAAACGGGGTCCGGCTGGGTGTGGGTTTGGATCACAAGATCGGTTTGCGAGGTAGAGGTTAGATTCCCGCGCCTGACATGGTGTTTACTCTGCGATAGTTGCTACTTATTCAGAACTAAGCTGAAATCGTTGGTATTCGTATACAAAATACGATTCTTGTGGTTATTCATCTATGTAACATAAATATCCGATTAGTAAATCGTATTACTTTAAGAAACAAAATATATAGTAAACCTCGGATTATCCGGACTGAAGTGGCGGAATAGGCCCGGAAAGCGAAAAATCCGGATAATCTTAAGCTACTATAAACCGCAACAATAACGACTGTGACACTAGCGCCTGCAATGTTGATGCTGCGCGTTGCGTGGAAAACTGTGCAAATAGACATGCAGATTCTATGATACTTCACGCATACATTAATTTATTTCGTTTGGTCTGAGACTTCAAAGGCTCTAGCGTTGGCGAAATATTGCGTTTTGACTGAAATTAACGTTTTTTTTTATATTTCGGTTAATCTGGAATCCGGATGATTCGGGTCCGGTTAATCCGAGGTGTTGTGTAATACTGTTAGAGCGAAGAGAGATGGAGAAGTGTCCAGTTATGTCCACTTTCACAGTGTAATCACTTTGTGACGGATACAAGTGATTAGAGGACAAGAAGTGACAAATCGGACACAACAGGCGGGTAATGGCCAAGTGATGACGTCCAGATCAATCTCCCCCCCAGGACTCAGTCCCGACGGTTTTTGCGCCTTCGCCTTCGGCCTAATCTGTCCCATGTAATCGCTCACTTTGACACCCTAGTCGGCCGTGGTTCCTAGTTTTGAGTGAACGTGACAAATTTGGTAATTTTCGTAAATATTTGCTAGCGGATTCATGCATATTAAAGTAGGAAGATCGTTATTGAGCTTATTTAAAGTCGATATTATAAAGAAAGTGAACTGGTGTAAATATAGATACAGTTTTAACAGTAAAAAGTTGTAGTTTAAAATCACTTTTTCAACCGTGTTTAAATTAATGTTGTAAAGTTAATATATAATATTTACACGATCTTAAATTAAAGTAGTTGGCTTTTTATTCACGCCTTCCCTTTATGAAACTTTACTATGAATTGAAGACTAACCTTTTTTAAGTGATAGTATTCGGACAGTCAGTGGAACGTTTTATCGTCTCTTGTCATCCCAAAATGCATGTTATCACACAGTAACAAACATAAAATCGTGTTCAGCCCTACTCAATAAAATGTTTAATTTATTAGAATTAGTACCTGGGGGGCCGAGCTTTGCTCGGGGGAAGGCCAGTCAGTTTGTTTAGATGACTTGGAGTAATATTTCACCACTCCCCCCTCTATTGATAATCAGATTTGTATTATTCATTTGCCTCTTTTCTACATTTTTAAGGTCCCTCCAGTTGTTATTTATACCTCAATGTCCCTTTGATTTATTTTACTACTCTATATATGTAATCTTAACTCAAATCTTTTAATCTCTGCTCTCAGGAAACCACATGTTAATAATCATAAACAACATGAGTATTACTTTGACAGTTCCCTGGTTGATTATGAACAGCTGTTACAATTCTTTTGTTTTGATTTGAAACTCCATAAGCCCAATGTTAATTTTTGTAACTTTTCATTTTGGTTTTTTTACATTATTTGATTTTTCCTGGGGATGAGGCCTGTCTAGAACTAATTTTTATCCCAGAAATTAGTTATTTCGAACATTTGAAGGAAATCGTTGGAGCCGTTTTTGAGATCCGTGTCGCAAGCAAGCAAGCACGCAAGCAAGCAAGCAAGCAAACCTTACTCATATTAGATTATAGGATTAGTTCGCATCTGATCGATTTTAGTTTTAGTAAAGCGCTAACAGGCTTGCTCAACACCTGCCATGACACTTAGGGAAAACTATTCGAAGGCATAGTTAGGCGAGGGTAGTGACATGGGTCTACACCTTGAAACATAATTTTAATGTCAAGGAATACCTTTCGAATGCATAATGAGAAAAGTATGAACAAAGAAAACATGAAATGTATACACATATATGGAAATAATGGCATTCAAGCAAAATCAAAACGCTTTTAATAAAAGCGTTTTATTTTCCTTGAATACCATTATTTTAATATATGTGTATACATTTGATGTTTTCTTTATTCGTATTTTTCTCATCATGTGTTAATTTTTTTTGTTGGAAAGGTATTCCTTGACATTAAAATGATGTTTCAAGGTGTAGACCCATGTCGCTACCCTCGCCTAACTATGCCTTTGAATAGTTTTCTGAGATGTCTTGATTAGATTTGGCGGATTGAAATGTTATTTATGTAAATCATTAATTAAACTCCTTATAAACCCACGTTAATTTTACTCACTAACCGAGGTTAGTCTAATAGCATCTAGTTTAGTTGTGCTTGTGGTATTTATCTTTCTTCGTACTTTTTTAAAGTCAGACTGAAAAGTTTCTTCCGTTGATTGAAATTTCTACTAAATGTTTCATTATGTTCTGTTTAAACGTAGCAGGTGAAGACTATCGGGTGTGACATGATTCGTAAATGACTAGCTCCTGTCCACGAATAAACAGGTGTGAAATTGATACGCGAATTGAAACTCGGTTCGTAACAATAGTAAGTTGAAGCATTTTTGGTTTCGAGCGAATTAAGGTGAGACACCAAACTTGAAACACAAATATTAAATACGAATATTTAATGCACCTTCGCCTCGGTATTAAAAGTTGTCCGTGATTCGTTAGGCTCGCCGCCCTCATCAGCACTTGTTGAAGACCTGAAAACACAAACACAAGTCATCATTTTATTTCAAGTTCAATATTGTTAAACCAGTTCGTTAAACAAGCACAAATATTAACCTCTATTCCGAATAGAAGTATGGCTTCCTTTAATCAATTTTGTAAATTTACTGTTAGCCTTGAGACGTGATTGACGAAAGTTCAAGGAAATTCGGCGAAGAAAGCAGCATGTAGTTTGATTAAATTATTTCTCATTTGACCTGAGTCCACAAGTTATTTACTTTTGAGGAAATTTTAAACTAGATAACCTGCAACTCAGTAGTGGCCATATTTAACTAGGTGGGAGGGAACATAAAGATGAAATCATCAGAAGGAGCATTCTATCGAGCGGATGGGTGACACGCTTCAATGTTGGCGCGGGGCAAGAGCGGTGCGGGGTGTCCATTGATAGTACTTGCGGTGTATGTTGGGTACGCACAATTGTTTCTCTCTCTGATGAAGCTCTTATTAGCGAATTTCCTATGGAAAGTGAACTATTAGCATGATCCGCACGGTGAAACTTAAGCCTGGGACCACCATAGAAGTTCCTAACACGACCCCCTGAACACGTTTTGGGGGGTCGATCAAAATTATATATATGTGTATGCACTCTAGCGGTCGTATTTTTGTCCGATTTACTTCAAATTTGGTAATGACGATCCTTTCTATAATCAGTTGGACAAGTTCGTTGGGCAAAACAATCGGAAAACTCTAAACCCATTTTTTGGGGATTATTCTTTCATATTTCGAGTGTTTGGGCCCAAAAAGGGCCATAAAAGCCCCGGACGTAAAATGAATGCATGTGTTAAGATGGGAATTAGTGAAGCGAAAGTTTTAAGCCCTATCTCGTCATTCTAGCATAAATATTTACCGAGTTATTAAAGAAAATGTATATCGGCTAAACATAGTACGTTGTCTTATGGGGTTTTTACATTAGAAAAGCCTGTTATTCATTCATTTGTTGGTGTATTTGTATCATCTCCAGCAACCTCACGCCTACTTTCAAGCCTGACTGGACCTTCTCCTATCCTGATAATGCGCAAAATTGTATTCCTAGGTTTTTCAGGTAAATGAAACCAGGAGCATCAGAACAGCCAAAAAATCAATGGTTTCAGATTTCAATAAAATTGGAATAAATGTATGTTTTTACACTGGTTTTAGTTTTAAAAGTTTTGTATGTGGAAATTCACTTCCCTCACGTCAGGGTGCTGCGTACGATCTCGTTATTATTCATCCGTGTGAAGTGAAGTGCAGTTTAGTGCGCTCACTTAGGTTTACTTGTTCGATTATTTAAACATTTTTCAAGATCTAAGAAAAGGTTTTTATCGGAATAATAACTAATGTTTTTGGGGAATAGTCCGACTCCCCAGTATTAATCTGTTTGGTTTTTTAGTTTTACAAAGAACACAACCGGCCTAAAGGCACCTTTTAAAAATATGAATGCTCGGAAGTAATGAAGGACACTTTTGAACAAAAGTATGAAGTCCGTTAACGGCAGTTACCTGTTAAAGGGTAACAAGTCGTCTCTAAGCGTTCGCCTCAACCCGAGGCCTCTTAGAAAAACATATATATTTGAAGCTTTTAAATTAATCTACATTTTATTTACAACTAAACTATTATTTACGGATTAATCCCCACGCATTTCGGTCGCCTTTAATATTAAGACCAGAGTTTGATCCGTTTCCTAACAAAACTGATAGAAATTTAACCCTCAATTAACAGAAATAAAATATAATACCATTTCTACATGCCCTAAATTTTAAATTGATAAGAGAGTGAGGTATTTTTTTAATTGAATTTGTTAATTTCAAACCAGCAACCCCATGGCAGTCCTGGCACCGGTACCGAGTGGAGGGGGCTCCGCCGTACCCCGTCACCCTCAGCCTCTCAGCCAAGCGTATCGCAAAGTGAATCTCTTGTAAAGGACGAGAGACGGGCCAAAGATTCTATCTCGACACGGAACAAGTGGCTTTTGAAATAAAGCTTCTCCGAGTCGTTGCTACTTTTCTGCCCGGAGATCAAACGCCAGCCGCCGCCCCTAATTGCATTAAGCGACTTCCCCCGAGGTGAATTTTAATCTTTTCACATGCTTCTCATGAACTCGAATATTGTTTTCTGAAGGATTCCCTTCGCTTTTAGTCGAGGTTTCTTTCAACTTTTATCTCTCCTCTATAGTTTGAAAGTGGGGTAGTCGCTCGAGAAGCTAAATTAGCCCGGTTTGCCGGAACAGGAGAGCTCTTCGTTTGAAGATTTCTCTTTTGAACGTTGTAATCCACCTGATAAATATCTCTTTTGCGTTTAACTGACATAACTCGGTTCTCCTTTTTTACTCTTCGGAGAATCGTGTTTAAAACAAATTTAAATAGAGAATATGGCAAAACTCTCTCACATCCGTTTTCTTGAACAGTTTTTAGAAAACAGATATACCGGCGTTAAAACGATAAATGTGTTTTAAACCCGTGCTGCGAGTAGATTATCAATGAAAAACTTTAACACAAACGTGAACTTAATTTATTGCTTAGAAATTATTTCCTCATTAGCGAATTCCCTATGGAAGGGAGAGCTTCCAACTAACGTGACCCTTCCGCTGATGAGGCCAGGATCACAATAGAAGTTCTTGAATTATACATGTTTCCCGTGAACATGTTTTGGGGGCTCGCTAAAAACGTTATATATATATATATATATATATATATATATATATATATATGCCAGTGGTCGCATTTTGTCCGATATTCTTCAGATTTTGTTGTGGGTTTATTCCTTTTTATAAACAGTTGTACGAGTTCGTTGGGTAAAATAATTAGTTCGTTGGGTAAAATAATTGGAAAACCCTAACCCCTTTACCGGTTTTAGAACTTGGGCCTTAAAAGTGTCAAATATGCCCCGAATGTATAATAAATAGGTGTAATAGTTAACCATAAAACCACCTGCTGCGTTTGTGTTTTTTTTTGTATTGTTGGTGTAATAAATACCATAAAACGTAAAAAGCCAAAATTTCAAACCGTACCTATTGATAATGATTTAATAGGATAAAAGATGACGTAATGTAGGTCCCTTGACAGTCCTAAACTTTGGAACTCTGTCAGTTAACCGGTTCCGATGTCGTTATTGTAATAGTAAAACACACCATGAGACAGGGTTGGGGACAGCCACGCGCCAAGCGTTGTTCGGCCCGTTCGTTGGTCGATGCATCCGATTTCGAATTAATCACTCTCCAAAACATCAGTCGCACCGTAACCACTCGGCTGTTGCAGTTGAAGTTATGCGATGTGTTGCACATTTTTACATTTCATCGCTAATATCGCACTGTGGCGAATCATCTGGTCTCTAGTGCGTCAAGTTAGCACGAAAATATTTCACTTTGCCTACCGGTGCCGAATTTTGCACCTTTCACCCAGTTGCCTGTTGAAATCTCCCAGAGGTTCTTAACCCCTTGTGATGACGTCGTCAAAACAGCTGATTAAAAATATAGTGTCTGGCGAAACGTTAACAACTCTCATATCCGCGGTGGTCATTAAATAAACTATTAAACTTTCCCAATTAATATAAATGTCGTAATTTATGTCTACCTGTTCAAATGTTTGTTCTGAAAATTGACTGGCGAATTTCCATGCAGGAAATACGCGATTAAGAGAGGCTACGTCGGTACCTCCAGACTCCTATAGCTGCAACAAACACTGGTTGTTGGAATCAGTATACGTATCATTTTGTGTATGGCACATTCGGTATATGTAACCACACATATAACCTTTAAAGGAATCATTCAATTTTGATTCACTTTTATTTTAAGATGTATTGACTACTTACTGACATGAGTTCAGTAACAATATATTTTCAACAGGACAAATTCGCAAAATATCAAAATTTGTAGAATGAACATTTGAACATACAGACATATTTTATTATTTTTATTTAACTGGTGAAAGTTGAAGAGGTTATTATCTTTAAAATTACATCTTAACATTGAAATCCAGCCACTGGTATGAATCAGAGTTGTCAACAATTGAAGCAATCCCGCATCTTTTCGTCTGTGATATTTATGACATCTTCACAGGGGGTTGAGTGTATCACCTATGGGAAATTGTATCCCGGCAGTTTTGCAAAATTTGGTGCATGTAGCCAGCAATGGAATTTTACGTAAATCGTGGAGGCTAACTCCATATGGATTCTCTACGTTCTGCTTCATTATGAAAAATAACTAGCATCATCTCGCATGTCCGTCGAGATGACAGGGCAATTTGACACAGGTATTATCAACAAGATACGTCATTTCACTGCCGTATAAGAAGAGTTAAGGCGATGTTATCCATAATAAGAAAACATAAATAGATGTCCTAACACTGATATAGTTTCTATATTTCCTACCCAAATAATGATCATTACAAGGGCATTTGCTCAGATAATTCTGAGGTAATATTCTGTTTCGCCCTTTTCTTCGTCAACCGACTCAAAATTAAGGCATTGAAGACTAATTTATATTAATATATGCCCATATTTAATGTGATCTGTAGTTTATTTCCGGGTTTTTCCGTGTAGATGTCGACGAAGTCGGTGGCCGACGTTTCGGATATATTACAATATCCAGCTTCAGGGCAACGTGAATTAATAGTAAAAACTTACTAAAAACTCACTCACTAAGTTTTAGTAAGTTGTCACTATTAATTCACCTCGCCCTGAAGATGGATATTGTAATATCCGAAACGTCGGCCACCGACTTCGTCGACATCTACACGGACAAACCCGGAAGTAAACTACAAGAGATTATATGACCTGTGTTTGTTTGTTAAATTATCACATAACAATCTCATAAAATTCAAATCACGGCCTGGTACTTGTTATTATGTGTTTTTTTAACTCTATCGCGAGTTACATAATTCGATTGGAGATAAAAATATCAAACTACTTTAAATTAACTTAAATGATTTATTGTACGTCGGAGAACCCGTTAAATACTTACTTGTAAACCTCGATAAACAACAACGTCCACATTAACATAAAATATGTCAGCTTTTGTAAGTAGCTTTCTTGTTAACAAAGCGAGACATCCAACTGTTGTAAGAACATCCAGGAATTCCTTCTGACTTTTTATAACTAACTTTAATTGATAGATCTCAAAAATGTCGGAAGTAACCGGAAGGTTATTCGAGCTCAGAAGTTGATGAAACGTCTGAGTGGTCCGGTGCAGAGGTGGCGGATGTGTAGCCCAGGGCCCAGGTCGGAGTGACACAATTTCACACCTTCGCCCCACAATTATTCGCGCCCCGAGGAAGATGTCAAAGAGCGCCCCGCCGCCCCGCCGCCCCCGCCCGCGGCCCCATCGCCGCTGCCGCTCCACGGCGCATTACACGATTCGCCGCTGCTTCAGTTGACGTCGTGATTGAAATTTTTCCCGGGAGCTCGGGAACCGTTTTCGGCGGGATTAAGCTTTCGACATTCTTTTGACGCCGTGTTGAGACCGGCAATAAAGAGGGAAATAATTCGGTTATATCGCTTCGACCCCTTTCTCTCGAGTCGATATTCCTTGGATCTCGGACAAGAGAATTTACAAACAACAAAGTCTTTGTGAAAAATAATTACACCGTTAATGCCCCGTTATGAGCCTTATCTCCGACACCTTTTTGCGTCTTGGAATTAATTATGCCGAAGTGACTCCTCCTTATTCGAAAATAACTTTTTGTTTGGGACTAATTTTGCGGCTTTATGGGCGGGTTTTGCGAATCCCGACATTTTTAATTACACTGTTGTAAGAATTTTCAAGCGCAAAAGGGAACAAGATTTTTATAAAGAGGTAAATAACTTTAAAGGTTTTCAAAGAAAATTGGAGACATTTTAATACTTCAAGAACGTTTGATGGATTTTGACACGTGGAGGCAATCACCTCAGTCGTCGTTGATATGCGCTTAACTAATGTTGTAGTGGGAAGGATACGAACATAGAACTGTAACAGTCATATTGTATATTTTGAGATGGGTGCTTGACATTTTAAACAAAAGTACCTAATTTTTAGGTTTTGTTAAATATTGGTGCAGATGGTTTTACTATCTAAAAAGGTCCAGGTAAGGGGTATGGAGATTCACTTGTACCTCGAAAAAGAATTTAACAACTTCACCTGAGTGAATTCCAAGTACGTTATCCTCAGTATTATCAGTATTATCAACAGCAGAATCAGCTTAGAAACAAAAAATATTAGCAACTAAAAGTTTTTTTCTTCGGCATTAGGTTGCGGATATATTTAAATTAGCAGAAATTATGGGTTCTACACAGTTTTTTTAATGACAATCAATGATGTTGTATATTTCGCTTGGAATTGTCGAAAGTTATTTTTGAGAGGAGGGATTTACCCAGGAAAAAAACTAACTTGTAGAGTAAACCCTTTTCCAAAACTACCTTTCTAGGTGGCGGGAGCATGTGGTTCAAAGTCTTTGGCTTCTAACAATGTAAACTACGATCTTTTAATCAAGTTTCATCGAGATCAGCTCATGAATAAATTAAATATACAGTACAATTGTATTTTTTATCCACGAGAAAAAAAATTACAAAGCATTATTTTTATTACTTTAATTTTCCCCGCAACTAAATGACGAAGAGCAAAACTTTAATAATTACTAATTTGTTTGTATTCAAGCCGATTCCACTAGAGGTAGCTGCAGCACTTGTATATTTACTTTGACAAACGCAAGCCCTCAATTTTATTTACAAAACTCCCTCCCCCACTTGGAGAGTAAAATTATTGCCAAAAAATATACATCTGTAAAAGGTGCTCAACTTCATGGTTTTATCACCATTGATTTACGACATTTAGATATATATGATTAATTATTATACTCCAAGGCATGCATTACACAAATTGTATTTAAATTTAAACAGTCAAGTGCCTTGAATAAAATTATTAATCAGTTTGTATTCATGCGTTTTATTTATTTTCTATAACAGTGGTTTGCTATAAGTCATGGCACGCCTTTTGAGATATCGATTTAATCCAATAGTTGTGTAGACACCCCGGGGATTGGACCTGTGACCCCTTGAACCGAGGTAAGGACACTGTCCGTCAAGTTTGCGTGGCGATAAATTCTCCGTTTAGTGTGATGTTAATGTCAATGTGTTCTCGTGTAGATACTTAAACTGGAATTATTTGGTTATTAATCTATTTAAAGCATTGTAAATTCTAAAGACCCGTAATAGCTTGTAGTGAAACGTATAAAGAACTTTATAAGATTGTAAGGAGTTAAAGTTGAGTATATTAGAGTAAATTGTAAAAAAATCTTAACTAAAAGATGAAATTTGGTTGGTCCGGGCGAGAGATGTGGACGAGACCTGCCCCTAGCTTGCAGTGAAACTATAAGGAACGTTAGCTGATAAGATAGTTTGTTGGTCCGGGCGAGAGTTTACTCACGGGACCTGCCCCTACTTGTAGTGAAACGTATAGGGAACGTTAGCTGATAAGGTAGTTTGTTGGTCCGGGCGAGAGTTTACTCACGGGACCTGCCCCTACTTGTAGTGAAACGTATAGGGAACGTTAGCTGATAAGATAGTTTGTTGGTCCGGGCGAGAGTTTACTCACGGGACCTGCCCCTACTTGTAGTGAAACGTATAGGGAACGTTAGCTGATAAGATAGTTTGTTGGTCCGGGCGAGAGTTTACTCACGGGACCTGCCCCTACTTGTAGTGAAACGTATAGGGAACGTTAGCTGATAAGGTAGTTTGTTGGTCCGGGCGAGAGTTTACTCACGGGACCTGCCCCTACTTGTAGTGAAACGTATAGGAAACGTTAGCTGATAAGATAGTTTGTTGGTCCGGGCGAGAGTTTACTCACGGGACCTGCCCCTACTTGTAGTGAAACGTATAGGGAACGTTAGCTGATAAGATAGTTTGTTGGTCCGGGCGAGAGATGTGGACGAGACCTGCCTCTAGCTTGCAGTGAAACGTATAAGGAACGTTAGCTGATAAGGTAGTTTGTTGGTCCGGGCGAGAGTTTACTCACGGGACCTGCCCCTACTTGTAGTGAAACGTATAAGGAACGTTAGCTGATAAGATAGTTTGTTGGTCCGGGCGAGAGATGTGGTCGAGACCCGTCAGTGCTTTTATCGCCGCTGACTGATCGAGTTAGGCACTGTGGCAGAAAAATGAAAATCAAATCGTATTAGCGATGTTATCCCGTCGGGGCGGATATCGTTGCTCTGCCTTCCTCTTTGAAGATGCTAACCTCTCGTCGAACAAAGGTTTCCAAACTGTGAAACCACCCTTCAATTATTCCACTTGAGACGCGCCGCAATAATCCCGTCACTGCTTTACAACCACATCGTGCTTAACCTATTTCATCTTTCATCTTCAACATTCGTGTCTCGAGTTTGAAGTAATGTTTCAATTTTGTATTATATTTCTTTTTCCTGTACAATTCGTATTTAAAAAAATAAGTAGCGAAACATTTTATGTAAGCTACATTTATAATGGCGATTTATAAAAGGCCGAATTAAGTCAGGTTTATTTTCTTGAACTGTTCCAAAAATGGTTGTTTGTGCGATTTTTTTAATTTACGACAACCTTCGTATGGAAAATATAAAATAAAATATGTTATGACAACTAAGACACAATTAAACATCAGTATTTCAAGGGTTCGATTAGCAAGCGATATAATACAGAATTAATTGTCTTCGAAGAGTATAAAATTGTTGTCATTACACCATCGAGCCCGCTTCACTTAATAAAACAAGGTCGATACTTAAAAGTGGTTTCTATTCGGCGCACCCGGTTGTCATAATGGAACGTCTTGTGAATATATACCAAACGATTCCATATTTATTAAATTCGATTATTATTACTAGTATTTTTCAACTCCTGCCTCATTACTTGTTTCTATCGAAACTCTGTTCCAAATTATGGCGAATATCGCATTTAGCTCATATCTGGGTGTGATAGCCCTGGCCGGCCAATGACAATGTCGGTTATCCGCTGGTTATGGAAGTGGACGAACTCGTCAGTATTCAAGGGCGGTGTTGCGAGGAAGGTGGCGGGATCAGCGAGGAGAACCGTAAGCCAGCTAATATAAGAACCCTTCATCCAACAACATGTTTTATCGCGGTCAGTCCGAGTCTGGACACGTATTGTTGTGGGGTGGCTGGGGGCGGCTCTGGGGGGGGACTGCCCTGGCACCGCCCCCGCCCCCTATCATCTTTTATTATTATTCTAGCTCGTTAATCTTCTCTCCTCTCCGTATCTCTGGCCTCAACAAGCGGAAGCGTCTTTTACAGTAACACCTCGTTGACAAAGAGGTCGCTGTAGAGTCTGCGTTATAATGTAACCGGATTGTCGTATTAAGGGTAGTGTTCTACCAGCCGTAGAATACTGCAGTTTGACATGCATGAAGCTCCAATATGCTGTGAACATTTACCGGACGTTCTATATTGAAATACGCTCACTAATCTAAGCTGAGTTGTTATTGTTAATTCATTAAAGGGGGAAAAGCACTACAAAAACTGTTTGACTGTTTTTATCGTATAAGAACTAACGTCAAAGTCTTTGTTTGAACTCAAATTTTCAATCAGATTAATAACTGAAATTTGTATTAAACTAGTAGAAACCGTGGCAAATTCAGAAAATAAATATGGTGTGGATGTAGTAAATATCCTTAAGGCTTCAGCTAAAGTCCCAACATATTGCTAAACTAACGTTTTATCTGTCAAAATAGTGTGGAATTCTACTACGAGTCGATAAAGAATAAGGTGATCTAAAACCCGCGTCGTTCTATATTGTTCTGAGGACGAACATCGCCGAGACAACTGGACTGAGGGCAGATTGTTTTGGACGTGTCTTCAGACACAGTAACAAAGAACAATCCTAGCAATCTTAAAAGGTGATTAGAGAAAACCAGCAAAAGATCAGAGTGATTAGGTTTATTTCAATTGTAGCATTTTGTTTCGATATCCTGCCGTTACAATGTTACATAATCTGCAACGTTGCGGTTTCTTCTGACGTTGGTAAATATTATTAAAAATACATGCGAACTTACTTAGATTAGTTTTGCCTTGAAACAACTTTTTTATGAATGTGATACGAGCTACACTTAAGGAAATGAATTAGTTTGATATAACTACGAACGATTTTTACTGTTATACTTCAGTCACATTTTAAATAAGATGATCAATTCACGTAAAAGATAAAATGACACAATACATCAGTATTAGATATTGTTAGTTTTTGTTTAATCTGTTTTAGATGTACAATTTTATATTAGAATAAAACCCTTAAAATATATGGTTGTGCGCGATTTAGTTAGTTATTTGTAATTAAATTTGATTTTATCTTTTTCCCCATGAGTTGAGAGGAATAAGAATTCCAAATTCGTTACCACGTACATTTAATGACAAGGCACATGTGTGGGTCTAAGTTTCATTTTTTTACCAGGTTTACATACCTTTTCCGTCCAAACAGTTAAAAAATGTATGTTGCCACCTACTATGACGACATGTTTCGGAATCTAGAATTCTATCTTCCGGTCATACAAAAACGTCCGTAATTCATTACAGATTTTCGCCAAGATTTAAAAATTGTTAAACATTAATACAGTTCAACATAACACAACACGACATTAAACACAAACTTCGCATGGGGAAAAGGTATGTAAACCTGGTTTTAAATTCTAAACAACAGTTCAGGAGGCATTTTCAAAATGAATCAATTTCATTGTTATAATTCTCTGTAATTTAAATTTGTGTGGGCAAACTCTATTTTAGCAGATTTTGATGTACTTAATTTCTAGATGTGTATATTAGAGACGGTGTGAGTTTGAGCAATGTCTTATTTGTCTTAACAATGATCGGTGGGACAAGAAACATCGTGTATTTTTTATACTAACTGCCTTATATCCGAATTAATTGTAACTTCAAATATATTTTTGGCGTTGGAAGATATTTTCGACTACGATATCATTAGTTTCTCTCATTTAAAAATGATTTAATCCCAGTTTAAAGTACAGAGTATACATTCACGATTCCCCAGAATAACACGGTTAACATTGTATAGTCTTCGGTCTGACCCGGGACCCCTCGAGATCTGACATGAGTTAGAGCGTGTGAATTAGTGGGCTTAGGTGCTGGGTGGGGGGGCAATATGCTAAAAGCGGTAGGATCAGGGCTCGGGGAATCAATCCAAATCCCGGGGCAGGTTGGCGGTGGAGTCGGGATGTGATATTGATAGGTTGGGGCCGACCGAACATCTGATCCAATTATGTGCCGCGGCGCCTTCCTTGTTCGATATTCAAATAAAAACATTCTAATTGCATTTACTGACCTTTTGAGAGCCTTTGTAGTGTTTGTAATTCCAGCATTTAAGGAATTAACTGTTTGGTAAAACAAATTTGCCTGAGAATGTTTAATACAACGTTTAATGTTAATGTTTTTAGTAGAAATCCACTATAGGCTACCAGCTGTATTACTTAAAACCAGTTTTACCTGTTAGAATTTGTTGTTTGGTTTGCAAGGAATAGGATAAGAGTTTTGGATTTGGTTTGTAAGGAATAGGATACAATTTTGTGTTTGGTTTGTAAGGAATAGGATACGAGGTTTGTGTTTGGTATGTAAGGAATAGGATACGAGTTTTGTGATTGGTTTGTAAGGAATAGGATACGAGTTTTTTGTTTGGTTTGTAAGGAATAGGATACGAGTTTTAACGTTGAAGATGATTTATTTACAATTAACTAAGTAAATTATAAAAACTTTGTTTGAAAGCTTTTTGAAGAAAAAACCTGATCTGACGAATAATGTTGTTTTCTTAAACGGCTTTAACCTACATTAAAGATTATTTTGTTGTATCACTGACAGTGATACAAAGAGCGTAAATGATATCCTTTATTATTAACATGGCTGCAGAAGTTGAAATACCATGTTAGGACGACTTGTTGTTGAACCCAGAGGATCTTAGTCCCAATAATAGTCATTCACTTACGGAGATCTCAGTAAGCAGACATCAAACTTTATTTGCCATCGGAGAAGCTACCGAAAATCGGACGATAAAAGGAGCAGAAATAAAACAAACTACATCCGAAAAATACATATACTTTCTCCCTTTTAAACTAGTAAAACTTACTATCAATAGTACTATCGATAGTTCAGAAACTATTATGTGCACATTTAAAAAATTGTAATTTATATTTTGGAGTGTTTAAATTTCAAAATTGAGGGTGTCCTGTTGTTATTTATTTCCTAAATTGTTACCAAACCATCCTCATGTTTGTTAATTCTCTATGAAAATAAATTATATTGTCATAGATCATGTGTGTTAAAACCCATTAAACTTGCTACGGTATCCATATGGATACGGTTTTTTTTTATTTATTCACCTCATTTTTATTCATTTCAAATATGTTAGTAATTTTATTTTATGTCGATTAGCACTATATTGCAATGAATATAATACTTTAATTTAATGCAATTTAGACTTAATTAGTAAACTCATTAAAACGGCATTGGTTGGTTTACTTAAAATGTTCCTCAATCGATTAAGTGTTATTTATAAATCTGATACATTGATAATTTGCTTAAAATAAAAGTATTAAATTACCCACTTGTAAAAAAATGAAACTATCGATAGTTTTTTTAACCATCGAAAACTATCGATAGTATGTTTTCACTAATTTAAACCCCTAGTTCATTTTCCTACATATAGTCAAAGCCGAGTTTATAACTATTTACTTGTTTTACAAGACAGTTTTGCACTTCGTATTTTACTGCGTTCTGTCTGGGGGAGGGTGAATTTACAGTCAAGGCTATTTATTTTATATAGGACAAAAAGAATAATAGAAAGTCATTCTCCACTTAGAGTCTTCATCGCCGGAAGTTGCCAGACGCCATTTTGGAGAGTTTTGTTCCTTAAGGCCAATTTGAACGTTATGCCTGCGTTAGTCCTCCTCCGATCTCCACAAAACATCCGATTAGTTGTCAAATTAAAGGTGTAGTAGTTTCTAAGGGGATTTCATTTTCAATTTTCTTAATTTGGGCATTTTGGTTTCATAACAAATTTCATTTTCAACTGTATTGCTGTACATATTCTCATTAAATTGTTTAACAAATCTAAATTCGAAATTGTATTTCACAAGGGGACGAGGAAACCTTTAATTTGGCCCCAGTATGAATGTTTTGTGTATCAGGTGAGGAGTAACGGTCTTATGGTACAAAGTTCTGAGATGGTGTCCGGCAACTTGGGCAAGGACCAGAGTAGCTGGAGGGCCTCTGTTGCCACGGCGCGGGCCCCGGCCGTTTAAACCCCCACTGGAGACAGTTAATCAACCCGCCGGTAACAAGATCTTCCACTTGTAAAGCGCAGATGGCTCGCTCCCATTTTATTACTAGTATAACAGGAGACCGGATTGAGCCTCGAACGACCGGCAATAACACCGGATTTACACTTGCTCTCGTAGCTTCTACATTTGTCAAACCGTGTCTAATTCTTTGTCATTTTAGTCCCCCATCGAGTAAAAAGGTTAACAAATATAAGGGGTGTTAAATCGCAAAGGATTTTGCAGTTTCTCTCTTCTCGATCTAACTTTAGTAGTACTTAAGCACGGAACTATTTTAAGGTACAACCGTAACCGTTGGACTTGCAGTACTGCAATATACATTTCTTACTACATGGTCCGGGCTAGTGGGCAGTGGTTTGTTAGCGAATTTCCTTTGGAAAGTGAATTATTAGCATGACCCGCACGGTGAAACTTAAGCCCGGGACCACCATAGAAGTTCCATAGAAGTTGATACTATTGCAATATCAATATTCTTGTATGTTCCCTTGAGTTCTCGCTGTTCCGACTTACTCCGCGCTCTCGATAAATACTATTGCAATATCAATATTCTAGTATGTTTCCTTGAGTTCTCGCTGTTCCGACTTACTCCGTGCCCTCGATAAATACTATTGCAATATCAATATTCTAGTATGTTCCCTTGAGTTTTCGCTGTTCCGACTTACTCCGCGCCCTCGATAAATAATATTTCAATATCAATATTTTAGTATGTTCCCTTGAGTTCTCGCTGTTCCGACTTACTCCGCGCCCTCGATAAATACTATTGCAATATCAATATTTTAGTATGTTCCCTTGAGTTCTCGCTGTTCCAACTTACACCGCGCCCTCGATAAATACTATTGCAATATCAATATTTTAGTATGTTCCATTGAGTTCTCGCTGTGCCGACTTACTCCGCGCCCTCGATAAATACTATTGCAATATCAATATTCTGGTATGTTCCCTTGAGTTCTCGCTGTTCCAACTTACTCCGCGCCCTCGATAAATACTATTGCAATATCAATATTTTAGTCTGTTTTCTTGAGTTCTCGCTGTTCCGACTTACTCCGCGCCCTCGATAAATACTATTGCAATATCAATATTTTAGTCTGTTTTCTTGAGTTCTCGCTGTTCCGACTTACTCCGCGCCCTCGATAAATACTATTGCAATATCAATATTCTAGTATGTTCCCTGGAGTTCTCGCTGTTCCGACTTACTCCGCGCACTCGATAAATACTATTGCAATATCAATATTTTAGTATGTTCCCTTGAGTTCTCGCTGTTCCAACTTACTCCGCGCACTCGATAAATACTATTACAATATCAATATTTTAGTCTGTTTTCTTGAGTTCTCGCTGTTCCGACTTACTCCGCGCCCTCGATAAATACTATTGCAATATCAATATTTTAGTATGTTCCCTTGAGTTCTCGCTGTTCCGACTTACTCCGCGCCCTCGATAAATACTATTGCAATATCAATATTCTAGTATGTTCCCTGGAGTTCTCGCTGTTCCGACTTACTCCGCGCACTCGATAAATACTATTGCAATATCAATATTTTAGTATGTTCCCTTGAGTTCTCGCTGTTCCAACTTACTCCGCGCACTCGATAAATACTATTACAATATCAATATTTTAGTCTGTTTTCTTGAGTTCTCGCTGTTCCGACTTACTCCGCGCCCTCGATAAATACTATTGCAATATCAATATTTTAGTATGTTCCCTTGAGTTCTCGCTGTGCCGACTTACTCCGCGCCTTCGATAAATACTATTGCAATATCAATATTCTAGTATGTTCCCTTGAGTTCTCGCTGTTACAACTTACTCCGCGCCCTCCATAAATACTATTGCAATATCAATATTTTAGTCTGTTTTCTTGAGTTCTCGCTGTTCCGACTTACTCCGCGCCCTCGATAAATACTATTGCAATATCAATATTCTAGTATGTTCCCTTGAGTTCTCGCTGTTCCGACTTACTCCGCGCCCTCGATAAATACTATTGCAATATCAATATTTTAGTCTGTTTTCTTGAGTTCTCGCTGTTCCCCTCGATAAATACTATTGCAATATCAATATTCTAGTATGTTCCCTTGAGTTCTCGCTGTTCCGACTTACTCCGCGCCCTCGATAAATAATATTTCAATATCAATATTTTAGTATGTTCCCTTGAGTTCTCGCTGTTCCGACTTACTCCGCGCCCTCGATAAATACTATTGCAATATCAATATTTTAGTATGTTCCCTTGAGTTCTCGCTGTTCCGACTTCCTCCGCGCCGCGTTTCTTTTTGCTGTAATGAGGATTCCGGGAGTGAACAAATCTTTGAACTCTTACCAGATTCTGCGTTAGGAAATCGTATGTTTAAAACGATTAACATATTACTTCTCCCTCTTGTGTATGTTATAAACACTGGTAGTCTTATGTTATTAATTGATAATTTGCCGACCCTCTAAAGTCAGGTTTTACCAGCGTCCAGTCAATGCCAGAATACTTTGTCGTTTGCGCTCCGAGTAAAATATACATTATACATAATAATAATAATAATAATAATAATAATAATCAACCAGTTATTGTACTGCCAGTTAATCGATTTGCATAACGATTAATCTTTTATCATTCATTATATTCCTCAGATTGCTTGATATTGCTTGATTGCTTGCGATTATTTTAAATCGGAAGATAAGAAAACAATATGACTACAACGAATGATGACACCAAATATATGTGCGTTCCATTTAATTCAAACATGGAAAAAGCGATACGACGTACTTTCAAAAACTCAAACTTGAAAATAAGTTATAAAACAAAAAATAATGCATTTAACCTTATCAACTCTAAAGTAACAAAAAATGAAAATATTCAAGAAGATCAATACAGTAAGTCTGGCATATATAGAATTACATTTAGTGAATGTGATAGCTATTACATTGGCCAAACAAGACGAAACTTTAGAGTTCGATTTAAAGAACATTTACAAGCCCTAAAGTCAAGAAATAACACAACTATGAAATCCAATTATGCAGAACACATAATTAATACAGGACATAAATATAAAAACTTAGAAGAAACCTTATCAGTTTTGAAGTACGAAAAACAGCAAGAACAACTTAACGTCAAAGAAGAGATGCATATAATATATTTGTATAATAAGAAAGATCCACAAAATATTTTAAATACTATGCAAGTCAGTCAACAACACCCTATCTTTGATAAAATTGATGAAATTAGAACTCAGAGAAAGTAACTTTACATAGTATATACAAATTAATATTTTATTTTATTTTTACCTTTATATTTATATTTTAGAATTTTAGAATTTTAGAATTAGTGATCATATATTATTTATTTTTAACATATGTTTGTAATTAATATAAAAGAAAAGTTTTTGAGGTTATGTGACTATGAAGATGGCCATTATGGTTGAAACTAGTCAGTCAAAATAAAAATGTTTCAAAAAAGGGTACTTGTTAATAATGTTTTTAAAAATAATAATATTAGTAGCCCTAATATTCAAGTCAAGCAATATATATATATATATATATATATATATATATATATATATATATATGTGTGTGTGTGTGTGTCTATTTGCCGACGACATTTCGTACTGTTACTACTTCATCTACCAATAAAACTGAAGAAACTGCTTCAGGGAAGCCAAATAAATTTTAAATTGGTTTTAAAATACCTTTTCGTCTCTAGTTCAATTTTCCGTTGTAAACCTACTACGTGTCACCGCTTTCGTCGTCCCAGTGTCACCGTGCCGGCCACCGCGACGGATAATAAAGTATTGAAAACAACATTGTGACTGTCCGCATGAACGCCGTAGACCTACCGATTATTTAAAGGTCAAGATGTGCGTGTCCGTGTTTTTGTGTGTATGTACTTTTAAATTAATAACGACGTTGATTCGACCGATTGATGTGATTTTAGCTTGATGACTCAACTGACAAACTGCTTGAGAATGGCGCAATGAAGCGTTGAAACCAGGATGTAGTTTTACAACGGAAAATTGAACTGGAGACGGAAAGGTAATTTAAAACTACTTTACTTAGTCACAGTTCAGGATAAAATCAAAATGAGGAAATTAACTAATTTTTGTAATGACTTGTAGAAAATGGGCTTTTCATGAATACGGGGAAACCTGGCTCGGTTGATTTTAAAATAAGAGAGAGAGTAATAATTCATGCATTTTACTTGATAATTTGACCATTACCTCTACCTGTACTGTTGATTTTCCCGGTCCTTAAAATCGATATCCGATTGACCTACGTTGACCACATTAGTAAATTTACAAGTAAACTATGTTCATCTTTGTTTGCAATAAGGAAACTATTTTTTTGTTCACCTCTGCCGAAGTATTACCTGCAGCTTATTATAGTTGTGGTTGGCTTTCACTTAGTTTATGCTCTACCCCCATTGGGGCTGGAAAACATGAAAACCAATTATGTTTCCTGTCTTTCTGTCAGAAAAAGTTCATCGGTGTTATATTTCGACTTGACAGACTGCAATCCCATAAAGAAACATTTCGGGAAAAAATATTAAATTTGACCTCATTATACATTTTGAGATCATTGTTAGCGAATTTCCCCTATAGGGAAGAAGCTATTACCGTAGTCGGCATGGTAAGACCTAGGCCCGGGACCATGATAACTTTTCGTTTTGAGGTCCCCAGACCCCAAAAACACCATTCGTTCGAAACTGTATATATATATATATATATATATATATATATATATATATGTGTGTCCGTGAGCACGATAACTCTCGTAAAAATTATCCGATTTTGATGAAATTTGGTATAAACGTGTAAAGTAACATTTATGACTTTAAGTTCGAAAACCAGCCAGATCGCTTTATCCGAAGGGGTATTTTGGGGGGGTTTTGTACCCCAAAAATGTTTTTTTTGACTTTTTTACATATAATTTTGGAAATAGTCAAATTTTAGTTTTTACCATTGGATTCAGCTTTAAAAAAACACACAATTTGGTATTTTGATCATTTCTCTACGTCAATTGGTTACCGAGATATTGAAAGTGCTAAACACAGTACGTTGTCTAATGTTATTCTTATGGAGGAAAAGAAAAATTTTATATCTCGCTTATTTATGAACGTATACTGACAAAACTTGGTATACGGCTTCATCTGGTTGTGGACCATTGATATTTGCTCAAAAAACAATTTTTTGCCAAAGGCTCCCGTAGCAGCAAACCTGCGTACTCAGCCCCATGTTATTCTTATGGAGAATAAGTAACATGTTATCTCCCTTAATTATGAAAATAAATTAATGAAATTTGGTACGTGGCTTTACCTAAATGAGTTATATTGATATCTGTATAAAACCCCATTTTTTGTTTTCCTTCCTTCAGCAAACCTGCATACTCAGCCGCCATGTTATTCTTATGGAGAATAATTAAAATGTCATAAATCGTTCATTTATGAATGTATATTGATGAAACTTGGTATGTGGTATTAAGATACATATATATGCATTGGAAATTCGCTCAGTACGCAGGTTTGCTGCTACGGGGGTATTTTTTTATATACAAGAATAAACACCTATTTGTTTTTCTAGTTCTGCCGCTTACATTTTTCGACCACGTAATGAACTGCTCTTTTCAAACAGAACAACAAAATGAAAAACCTCTCTAAACCCTGTTTCCAAATGCATAATGCATTGCCAGATTGCCTCGAAGTGAACAGCCACCCAAAAATTCAGAAACCACCTTGTAGAAAAACCTTTTACAATATTAAGGAGTGCCTCGAAGTGAACAGCCACCCAACAATTCAGAAACCACCTTGTAGAAAAACCTTTTACAATATTAAGGAATGCCTCGAAGTGAACAGCCACCCAACAGTTCAGAAACCACCTTGTAGAAAACCCTTTTACAATATTAAGGAATGCCTCGAAGTGAACAGCCACCCAACAATTCAGAAACCACCTTGTAGAAAAACCTTTTACAATATTAAGGAATGCCTCGAAGTGAACAGCCACCCAACAATTCAGAAACCACCTTGTAGAAAAACCTTTTACAATATTAAGGAATGCCTCGAAGTGAACAGCCACCCAACAGTTCAGAAACCACCTTGTAGAAAAACCTTTTACAATATTAAGGAATGCCTCGAAGTGAACAGCCACTCAACAATTCAGAAACCACCTTGTAGAAAAACCTTTTACAATATTAAGGAATACCTTAATTAGGCCATATTGCAGGCAAACATAAGTTATTTAATTTCAATGGGTTTTACACTAAGATTTGTTGTATAGTGTATAATTTACGCATGCCAATGTTGTTGTAAGTCTTATAGCAAAAAATAACTTTTGATTTGATTCGATCGGTCAATTTCAGTTCTATGTAAATATGGGATAGAATCTTTTTCTAGATTTTCTATCGCGCTTGGCTTCGTTTTTGCTGATTTAATCGTGTCTTACTGCAAATAACTAGGAGCTAAGCAAGTTTGTATTTTACACAGTCAACTAAAAGGAAATTAAAACACATTCGCTTATGCTATCTATTCTATGAAAGTTGTTTTGCCTCGCCGTTATCCTTCCAGTCGGGAAATTAAGTGAAACCAAGGTACTTGGACGCTAAGGGAAGGCAACAGACGAAACAAGGGCTATTAGTACCCCGCCCTAAGTTGTAGGGCAAGCCGCAACTTTGCCAATAAGTGCGGCCGTGACTTGGGAGCTCAACTCCACATGGCATTTTTGTGTGTTCAAACCTCTTTCCTTTTTATGTATACCAGTATCCGAGTGTATTTGTAAATAGAATTTATAACTTTGTATAATACTGTTAGTATTACCATCTCTTAGTTGTATTATTTGATCGTTAGTATTACCATCTCTTAGTAGTATTATTTGATCGTTAGTATTACTATCTCTTAGTAGAATTATTTGATTGTTAGGATTACCATCTCTTAGTAGTATTATTTGATCGTTATTATTACTATCTCTTAGTAGGATTATTTGATTGTTAGGATTACCATCTCTTAGTAGTATTATTTGATCGTTAGTATTACTATCTCTTAGTAGGATTATTTGATTGTTTGGATTACCATATCTTAGTAGTATTATTTGATCGTTAGTATTACCATCTCTTAGTAGTATTATTTGATCGTTAGTATTACTATCTCTTACTAGTATTATTTGATTGTTAGGATTACCATCTCTCTTAGTAGTATTATTTGACTGTTAACAAATTTGTAATTCTTAAAAACTGTTATTAGTTTTTAGCATCACACGGTTTACAGATGTCATCTAACCACTGTTTTGTTTTAATAGTTTTTTTCAAATTTATACATTACATAACAAATGACCATAGAAATATACTTGATATTACGGCATTACACGCCTAGTGCTCTTTGGTCAAATATACCGTACATATTTCTGGTTGAAAATTTATGCTTTGAATTAAAATGTCAAAAATCTAAAAACTTGTTTTATTTAGAAAAATGCCATGAATGTTTAATACAACTGCAGAATAACAGGAAACTATTTATGCACGGATGTTTCAGAAGAGCAGTATTTTTAAAGCTGAATCCAATGGTGTAAACTAAATCTTTTTAATTTTATTAAAACGATTATATATATATGAAGATATATATTAAAACGATTATATGATGAAAAACGTCGTATGGGTATAAAGCTTTCGGATTGTGCGGTCTGTCTGGTTTTCGAACTCGTTTAAATAAATACTACTCTACACATCTGTACACATTTCATTAAGATCGGATCTTTTACGAGAGTTATCGTGTTAACGTATACGTGTATAATAGCATTGAACAAATTGTTTTTTGACATCTGGGTACCTCAAAACGAAAGGTTATCACGGTCTGGGGCTTAAGACCCACCATGCGGTAATATATTCTTTACTCTAGGGGAAATTTGTTAAAATTATGCGTTAGCGTGTCTCAAGCCATGTTCTCATATATATGATTAATTTTACATTGCAAATGCATAAATGTAACTAAATATTTTTTAATTTTATTAAAACGATTATATATATGAAGAAGACCCTCTTATGGGTTCAAAGCTTTCGGATTGTGCGATCCGTCTGGTAACATTCATTATATTAATATCCATATAATGAATGTTGAAATAAGATTTAAAAAGTTACATTAGAATTTGTTGTATTACCTATTTACTCGCTTACTACTTACCCTTACTAACATGCTTAAGTCATCGTTATCTAATAAAAAGCCTCGTCGCGTCAAGAAGGGGTTAGTTTATTTTTGACGGTGTTTAGAGGAAGGGCCAGAATTCATTTTAGTGTTTGTATTGCACTGTATTGCTAAGAGTAAATAGGAATAAACTTATTTATTGCTGTAGGACAACTCATATATCGCAGAGCATGCGTCAGTAATAGAAAGAGTTGAGTTTCAATAAAATGAAGAATATAGAAGTTGCAATATATCAAGTTGCAAAATAGAAATAAAGCAACAGCCGGATAAAATACCCCGTAGCAGCAAACCTGCATACTCAGCGAATTTCCAATGGAGATATAAATGTATTAATACTTCATAAAGCCACTTACCAAGTTTCATAAAAATATATTCACAAATAAGCACTATATACAATTTTAATTATCCTCCATAAGAATAACATTGGGGCTGAGTATGCAGGTTTGCTGTATCAAGGAACACAAAAAATGGGATTTTATGCTAATATCAATATAACTCAACTAGGTGAAGTCATATACCAGTTTTTATTCATTTATGTTTATAATTAAGGGAGACATAGCATTTAGTTATTACCCTTAAGAATAACATGGGGCTGAGTATGCAGGTTTGCTGCTACGGGAGTCTTTGGCAAAAAATTGATTTTTTGAGCAAATATTAATAGACCACAACGAGATGAAGCCGTATAAAAAGTTTCGTCTGTATACTTTCATAAATAAGCGAGATATAACATTTTTCTTTTCCTCCATAAGAATAACATTAGACAACGTACTGTGGTGTTTAGCACTTTCTATATCTCGGTAACCAATTGACGTAGAGGGATGATCAAAATACCAAATTGTGTGTTTTTTTTAAGCTGAATCCAATGGTAAAAACTAAAATTTGACAATTTCAAAAATTATATGTACAAAATTCAAAAAACCCATTTTTGGGGTACAAAACCCCCCCAAAATACCCCTTCGGATAGAGCGATCTGGCTGGTGTCGAACTTAGTCATAAATGTTGCTTTACACGTTTACACAGAATTTCATCAAAATCTGATCTTTTTACGAGAGTTATCGTGCTCACGGACACACACACACATATATATATATACAGTATCGAACGAATGGTGTTTTTGGGGTCTGGGGACCTCAAAACGAAAAGTTATCATGGTCCCGGGCCTAGGTCTTACCATGCCGACTACGGTAATAGCTTCTTCCCTATAGGGGAAATTCGCTAAAACAACATATTTCCACAACAAAACCAAAGTGTTGAAAATTTATGTTTTAAAACAATTGTTTTGTGAACTTGCCGAGAGGTACGACCTTAATTAACCACCTATGGGGTAAGCCACCAACTCCACAGTGCCACAACCTGACAAGGGGGATGTTGTGTTCCACACAATCAAAGGCCTATGGATAGTTCTAGAAGTATACTTAATGTCATATTGCGCTTATCCAAGTCACTCACAATCATTTCCATTAAGCGGATGATTGCATCAACTGCTGATTTTCCCTTCCGAAAACCAAACTGGTTATTCGTCAAAATAGTTTATTCAACTAATGAATTTAACATCCTGCGCACGTATAATTTTTCAAAAATTTGCTAAGCACTAGCATGATTGAGGTGGACCTATAGTTGCTTGGTTGATGTGAATCTTCCTTTTTGAAAATAGGAATCACTTTTGTAACCTTAAGAGAATTTGGTAAGATGCCAGTTTTTAAAGAACGATTGATTGATTGGATGAGGGGACCCGCGATGCCGATCTGTTTTATTTTTCAAAAGCCATCCATGTAAACATGCCGATGACATCAGCTGATTTCTTTGCCCTCAGGTCGGAATTCGCCTTTGTTGCTCACTGACATCCCTCAGGAACATCGATTCCGCCGGACTTAAATGTCCAGGAGCAACTAGAGGTGCGAGTTCGACCACAATGTCATCGGCATTTGCGAAAAACATCTTGAAAATATTCGCCACCTCCGACGGCTCCCGGACAATTTTACCCCTCCACCTCCAGTTGGGTTACTTGCGTTTTTTGATCAGATCATTTGTTGCTGTTTATAATCGACCACCGATTTACTTCGTAGCTCTTTGCTGCTCTTAAGACTTTTCTGTATATTTCTTTTGTATAAATTGTAAAAAAGTTTGAATTCTTGGTTGTTGGAGGATTGTAACTGCCTCCAATAGACGTTAAATTTTCCCTGGACACTAAAATCCCTTTAGTGATCCAGGTGTTTTGTTTGAACCTTCGGTTTAATTTGGGACAAAAGGAATCTACATGAAAATATAAGCGATTGTTTAAAGAGTCAAAGAATCTATCTGCACAATTTACTCCTGTAAGGCAGTCCCAACTTTCGGTTTGTAATTTGTTGTTCAGAAGGAGAACATTTCCGGGCCTTAAGTCCATTCTGGAATTAACAGTACATTGGCGATGGAGAGGTGTAGGGCCTTCGATAGTGGTGGTCAGACACGGCGGTGGATAGGCCTACTACTGACCGATGTTGGAAACAACCTTGTCAATGGCAGTTCGCGATGTTTGTGTCACCCTGGTGGGCGACTTCACAGGCCATTTTAACGCAAAACCCTTCAACGTTGCTCTAAGCCACTTTGTTTAACTGTCATGGGCGTTAAGACATCGATATTGAAGTCTCCTGCTAGCAAAACTTTAAATTCTTAGCGGTGAGGTGTTGCAAAAACTGTTCTAATTTTTCAAAAAATTTGGCTTCGTTACTGTCTGGGGATAAACCATACATAAACAGTGGTTCTCTACCTATTATAAAATCGCTGACATCTGCAATTTCAAATGTTTTCCAACTGCTAGTTTAAATGATAAAGATTCAAATTTGATGTTTTTAGATATAGACCAACTCCCTCCCCCCACTTGATAATTTTCCGAATGAAATAATCCCCTGAATCATAATTTGGAATTTCGGAAAACTGCACGTTTGTTTCATTAAAGCCAAATTCCGATAAAATTAATACATCAGGCTTGAGTTCTTCACACAGTATATCCAGCTCTAGAAATTTGTCTGTGGCACCCTGTATATTTCGATGAATAATTTTAAACTGCTTCCTTTAGTTGTTGTCTGGCTGGAGCTTTTACAAATGATATGGCCTTTTCTAAAAAAAACTAAAAATTGTCCTTGTTTATTATTTGATTCGAATGTAACGAATTTCCATCGACGATTGGTGTCCTTTTGACTGAATTTTCAAAACTGTCAATCTATAAATGGATATATTTTAGATTTGTTTATCTCTGACTTGATAGTTATGTTTTAAGACATGTTAATGATAAGTAGGCGTAGCTTTATTATTTTGTGCAAAAATACGATTTTAAAGAATGAGTCATTTTGTGCAAAAATAAGATTTTCAAGAATAAATCATTTTGTAAAAAAATACGATTTTCAAGAATATTTCATTTTGTGAAAAAAAAAGTCATTCAAGAATAAATAATTTTTTCACAAATAAGATTTTTAAGAACAGATCATTTTGTAATAAAATACGTGATTAGAGAAGGAGCGGCGCGGTGCGGGGCGGGTTGAGGGCGCTACTGTATACGCCCGCCATCGACCATCGACACACCGGGTACATGTTTACACTGCAGTTAACACTGGGGACCGTAAACACTGAGATACGCCCCATACTGGCCCGGGTATAAATCTCTCTCTATTTGTTCAACTGTTACGGCTGCTGTTCCACCAACACCGCGTTTATATGGTTAAACTTATCGCTTCCTCGAGCTTTCTGTGTCGAATGAGCCACTTGATGGGTCGCATCTTGCTGTTTGTTCACTCTGCACAAATATATTCATTTTTTGTAGAGGAGTCTGCTAATTCATTATAAATCACGAATGCTTTGCCGATTGCGCCTATTTGAATTATGCCATTACTGTGAGACCAGAGACCATAAGATTGTTGTTAAAACGTTCGGGACACCAGAAATAGATCGTTCAATTATAAAGAAAACCTCCGATTGAAATTAATTGTATAATGATTTATACAGGACATCGTATTTCATGAATCCGCAAACACGGACGATCGTATCACAAGAAAGCGGACTGTGGGAATTTTTACAATTGTAGGTTATTTTTATGTTTAAATAGTTATTCAATCTTTTTAAAGAGTAATCAAATTCAGTCTTTTGAAATTGAGATTAAGTGGTGGCACATAAAAACGTATAAATGTTCACAATTTTTCTAATTTAGAAGTAATGTTAATATGTCATGATACTCTTTTAACTACATCAAATTTGTTTTCGGCAATTCTTAATTGTTACGAAGTTACATTAGCGTAAATAGACAGCGATGTATCATTGTGTACAATGGTCATTCTGTCCAAAAGTAAAATTATGTTCATTGTGTCCAAAACTTCTGTGCATTCTGTCCAAAACCAAATAATTATTATAAACTATGCTGTTGATTGTGTCCAAAAGTAAATATAAAGTAAAAAAACCTAGTTAATTTATTTGGAGCAAATGAACTTGAACATCAACGTTTTCTGTTTTGTCTCTACTTTTGGACGCAACGACCAAGCATGTCTTTTGGACACAGTGAACAGCATATTTTATAATAATTATTTGGTTTTGGACAGAATGCACAGAAGTTTTGGGCACAGTGAATATAGCTTTATTTTTTGACAGAATGACCTTTGACCACAATTATACCTATCCAAATAGACACACAACTAAACAAAATAAAGGCGCACAGGTTTTGTTTTTCTTAACCTTTTTTTACAAATACCGTTCGTGCAATTTACAAAGTTTAGAACCAAAATTTCGTGAAAGATTTTCCTCAATGAAGAAACAATTTATATTTTGCACCCAAGGGGGCATGGGCCTCGAGCGCCGCAGATTGAGACCGTCCGGGCCGGGAACGGGTCTCCCGGCGGCGTGCTACCGTCGTGTTTTTGCCCCGCCGGATCATTCTAAATTATGACATTCTTTATGTTGATTTATCCTGTTATCATGCTGCTGATCGGTCGGTCGCGTCATTGTCTCTCCGTTGCCGCAGTTTTTAGCCGTGACAGGCGACGCGAAATGAGCCAATTTAAGCTTAACGTCACCTCTCATGCGGCCCGTGTATGGATTCCAAACACTTGTCACATTTAGGTTTTTGCCCGCGAGTTTGGAACGGTATTCGGCGGGCCGCCGTCGCCTGTCGTCTCGTGGTTGGGTTCCGTGGGAATAAGCTTCGACTGGAGGAGTTACAACGGCAGAAACTAGAAATCGAGAATCTTTAGGAGATTGTGAAATCGTAGTTGTCATCAAGGAATTATTCTTAGTCGAGCCTTGCCTTATCAAAGTTTTGACGCTCAAACTCATATTTTGAAAGACCACTAAATCCTCAACAAGTTATTTCAGCGGTGCAGATTAGCACTGATAACATAAATGAGGTACGTACTTGAAAACTTGTATGGTGTACTTGTACGAGAAAAATACTGTAAATACCATGTAAAGACTACATGTTATTAATATGGAATGAAGTCTACTTTATATCACAATAAGTAATCGAGCTCTAGAGTACAGTAAAATATATATGTATAACGTTAAACCATACTAGAAACTTTTAGGAAAACTAAGGCTGCCCCTCACATTAAACCATTTTAAATGGATGCCTTTGATGAGACAGGCTAAACTGACTTTTTATTTTTGTATAAAACCTCTCCTAACAGTTACTTATATTGTGGGTACTAAAACGTAGGGAAAGAATTATTACACATCCATATTTTGACTTTTTTAGGAGCTATGAAACCCTCAATTGTCGGACAAAAGGTTCAAGCTATCTTCGTCAGCTAACACGAATGACACCTATCTAGAATCTAGTTTACTATCTAGTATCTATATCGAGTATAATATAATACTGTAAATTTACCGCACTGTACTACAATACTGAAAATGTTAAATGTTTTACACGAATTAATCGTCTTTTATTTAGACCTATTGTAGGATAGTTGCTACAATTTGTTTATAATGACATAATTGGTGGGTTATAAGATGTCGTAAATGCATTGGTGAAAATTAGAAGCGAGATTAAATTTCCGAACAAATAGATTTCGCTGGAGCTCGATTTTAGTTTGTGGTTTCTTATTTTTCTCTTTGGCCTGCCCACTTAACCCCGCATTTTACGCTTCTGTTCGTATAATTTTACCCATCATATTCCCAGGTAACCTACATACTTAAAGTAGGCGTGTAAATCGAATCGATTTTATTGCGATTGTTGTAGAAAGTTACAAAACTGTGATGAATCCAAAACGACAAAATAATTTCTAACAATTCATGTAAATGTGACATTGTCATTATAAATCCGATGTGAAAGTCGGCCGCTCGTTACGTCGCAGCTGGTCAGCGCCAAATGTGTTCAGAATAATTAATTAATTAACCGCCTGGCCTGGGCGGGGGCGGGGGCGGGGGGCGGCAAAAAGCCGGTGACATGTGCCGCCCAGGTGCCCGCCCGCGCTGCGACACGTTTTTTGCCGCCCTCAGTTAATTGGTAAAAGATACAAGTTCAAAAAGAAATTAGCCCGTTCGTGTTCATGTCCACTTGTGGACTTGCTCATTAAACTCCCCTTTCGAGTTCGGGGTTTAATTTTTTTTAAATTTTGTATCCAAACGTAAAACATCCTCTTCGACCGGGCTCGGGCGCAAATGACCATAGTGTTTTGATTTTATGTGACATATTTTACAAGTAGTATAATGACTTTGCTACCTTTAGTTGTCCTATCTTATCTGCTTAGCTTGTAATACCGATTCAAAACTAGTTTAATTTACATCATCAGAATAATCCTGCTACATCCTTGTATATGTGACGCTTCAATAGAGTAACATAACATTAATAAGCGTTACTTTTTCCCCTTTGAAGATCCTTATTTGAAATAAAGTTCCAAACGAGTGCGCATTTCTGTTTTCAAAACTGCCATATTTATAATTATATCCTTCTCATACACCTGGGATTTTTCCTTGCCTAAATTGTATTTTTAAATGCTGTGCTGTGCTCACATAATTCCTCAACAAAATCTTTATCCCTCGGAAACTCAAAAACCCCTTTAGAAGAAGCGGTCGTTGTCGGATGTCACCGGAGTGTGAGATTGTGACAAACAAATCGTTGAGTTAGGATTAACTTGGTTTTGATTGGGAGTTATCTTTGCCAATCGCTGCCGTAGCCCATGCAAAACAACTCGCTTAAACAATTGCACATAGTTTTACACTAGCAGGAATAAATACATTGTTCACGCCTTTTTTGGGGTTTTGCAGGAATAAAAACACTACGCGTGCACTGATTATAGGTAACCAATAGTATATTTCGCACCAAGGGCCGAAAGTGGGGTTTTGCTGGCCCGAGATCGTGTTTTATGACCGAGACGAAGTCGAGATCATAAATCGTTCGAGGGCTATGCAAAACCCTTTCGGCAGAGGTGTGAACGCTATTTTTCACCATACTACAATTATTAACGGGTTAAATGCGATCGGTCATAAAACACGAGCGGCCTCATGCAATCTCGGACTAAAAACATTTAACCAATAAACAAATCATCGATGGTACAATGTTTTGAATTTTATTGTTATTTGTTCCAGTGTTTCAACCAAAGAACACAAAATAGTATGCATGCATTAACCAGGGAACGTCGTGTACGCTTGAAAACAAGTTGGCAACACTGGCTAAATAGATCAGCTGACTTTCGGCCCTAGGGCGGAAAAACTCTACTTTCGGTATTCAAATGGCGTTCCGAAAACAGGTGATTACAGCGTAGTGTGGTGAAAAATACTTTTTCTTTTAGTTTGCCATTTCAATGTAAATGCAGTCTTACGATGTAATTCACCTGATCAAAATCATAAAATAAACAGTGTTTGGATGATGACAGTTTGGGCTATTTTAACAGAGTGTTTTAAGATCTTAAAATTAAGCCATGAAGTTGTTCAAGATTGCTCAAAAACAGCCCTTACAAAAATAGTTTTACATGCTATCTTGTAGATAATGGGTCAAATTTAAACGCTTTACAAATTTGTTTTTCGATTTTGAATTGTTTGTTTCAATTACATTCTTCATTGAGACTAGTAACAACACAATCCGCCCTTCAGTGCAGCTCTGCCTATGATGTTTTATGGTAAATTAGTTTATTTTTAATGTTAGACCCCTCTGACATTTTGCTATAGCAAGGACTTGACAGGAATTGTATTATACAAGCACTACTGTAATGCCATTGCGGAATAGTTTCCTATTTCTTTTTCCCAGCTGAGAAAGTTGGCGAGATGTGTATGTGTATATGGACTGGGAAAGGGAAGGGGTACGGGTGTTTGCGGAAATGTCTGCGGTGTGTAATGACACATACGGGATACGCGTTTGTGCCAACACATTATGCGCAGGCCGCGCGTGAAACCCGCCTAGTGGCCCGTGAGTCGACATATACATACTGCCCCGGCCCTCTCACAAAACTCTCTTCACAAAATATAAATATTCCTTCGAGCGTATGAACGTTGCCTCAGAATTGGGGGGCCCGATAAAATGAAACGGTGCCCATTTGTTTACCAACATGGGGATTATTATACGGGGTATTTCCAAACTCGATACACCTACTGTGGCCTTATGAACGCCGACACTGTTCAGACAATGGAAAGTGGAGCGTTATTAATTGAGTAATGGCATTTGTTTGTATAAAAATTCTACTTTATATTATTTATTTACCAGTTTTTATTCAATGGAATTTAAATACGTTGGTAAGTGCTCTATTAGCGAATTTTCCCTATAGGGAAGAAGCTATTACCGTAGGTCTCATGGTAAGACATAAGCCCGAGACCATGATAACTTTTGTTTTGTGGTCCCCAGATGCCAAAAACACCATTCTTTCAAATTTTTATATATGTGTATATATATGCGTGTGTGTGTGTGTGTGTGTGTGTGTGTCCGTAAGCACGATAAATCTTGTAAAAAAAGTCCGATCTTAATGAAATTCGGTATAAATGTGTAAAGTACCATTTATTTGAACGAGTTCGAAAACCAGACAAATCGCACCATCCAAAGGGGGGTTGTGGGGGGGTTTGTACCCCAAAAACCCCATTTTTGGGGTTTTCACATGTAATTTTTATTTAAATCAAATTGTAATCCATACCATTGAATTCAGCATAAAAAAATTTGGTTATTTTATCATTGCTCTACGTAGTCTATTGGTTAAAAATAAAAATGTTATATCTCGCTTACTAATGAATAAACTGACGAAACTTGGCATGTGGCTTCATCTGGTTGTGGTCTGTTGTTGTTTGCACGAAAAAAAATGTTTTCGTATGGTTCCCGTAGCAGCAAACCTAGGTACTCGGTCCCCATGTTATTCTTTTGGAGAATAATTAAAATGTTATATATTGCTTATTTATAAATGTATATGAATAAAACTTGGTGTGTGACTTTACTTAGATGAGTTCTATTTATATTTGCATAAAAACCCATTGTGTTCCTTGTTGCAGCAAACCTGCGTACTCATCCCCAATGTTAATCTTATGGAGAATAATTAAAATTGTATTTATCGCTTACTTGTTAATATATTTTTATGGAACTTGGTATGCGGCTTTATGTGGTATTAAGACATTGTAAATTCGCTGTGTACGCAGGTTTGCTGAGACGGGGGTATCTTAAATTATTACAATTCGTGGAATTAAACTTTGCAACCATTAAAATGTGTTTTTTTTTAGTTTTTAGTTTTTATAACGTGTTCCGATTAAACATGCACCATGTTTTGAAATGACGAGAGAAGGAACCCTAAACATAATGCAAAATTAGGAATTAGTATTTGTCGAGTATATCAGATATATTCGGTCTTTATCTTTATCTTTTGTTCCAAAGATATGAGTTAGTTAATAAAACACCATCACAGACAAAATCAGAATAGGATAAACCAAATGTTTTCCTGCCATAACACCATCACAGACAAAATCAGAATAGGATAAACCAAATGTTTTCCTGCCATTTTTTATTTGTACCTTTAGGTAACTTCCCATAAAGTTTGTGTCCACAAAGTTTGAAAACACCAAGTAAATAATAACTTCAGTATTTTATTTTTCAATATAGGCTATTTAAAAGACAGTATATATCGGATATACTACTTTGTTTAATATATTTCAAATTGTACCCGTCCTAAATATGAGAGTGGTCGATTAGTTTTGTCTATACATTTTCTAGCTGCATTATTCTAACAGTCAATCTATTTCTCCATTTGACTTTGTCACAACAATTTTTCCAGGAATATCAGATTTTGATAGGATTTGTATACCTTGAACATTGAAACATAATGATTTTATCGTTATGGAATTAGTCAATCCTTAGGTTAGGGTAGTAGGGTGTGTTGTAATATGATTGTAGACGTAATATGTACGGCCTGATTTTAAACAAGTATTTTATTGTTGGTACAGTCTAATTTCACAAAGTACAACGCAATTATTTTCACTGAAAATGCTTAGTTTACTTCCAGATTTAGTTGATTGTTTTAATCAAATCAAATTAAATCGCAGTAAATAAATAAAACAAGTTACTATTGCTGCAATTGTAGTACAACCAGATGCGACAGTCATCATTTGAATGTTATGGTTGCCCGTGTCGTGCTGAATGTTTGTAGTTGGAGGCTATATTCAAGGCAATTATGAAGTTTCTTGTGGAAGGAAATTAAACTTTGACTTATAGGTGTTATAATGGTTTTTTAAGATCGAAACTCGAGTCACCATTGCATGGAGAGTTGACGGATTTAGGTTAGTAACCTGTTGTAATTCCTCTACTCGATCCGGAAGATAGCATCATGAGTAAAATAGATTATTTATTTCCACAGTCAAGGTACATGTTTTACTAATAGTAAATAACAACTACTACATTTGCTTAAGACAGAGCTCTTGGAAGCTACTGTACCAATTTAATCTTCAATCATGAATATTGTTAATAAAAAATTGCCTTTTTGTCTTCCATAATTACACTGTATTAATGTATTACATTTATTGTTGAAAGACTGAAAAAACGTTTATAAAGTCCAGAAAATTAACTTGTAGGTTTCGGTAACGTCTGTCGGGGCGCTCGTGTCATTCCGTCGCGTTCTCAGTTGCATTTTAACAATTGTCATCTTTGTGACAGCCAGGTAACTCGGTGATCGATGAATGATAGTGATCGGCAGGAGTTGACGCGTGGACGCGCTGGCGCCAACACATGTAAACACCGGGGCAGGGGTGGGGCGCTACCGCGCTAATCGCATAATGCCGCTGAGATGCGTTGATTAAGGTGGTGTCAGCGGCCTGATTTACGCGCCACCGAGACCCAATTAACGAGTCCTCTAAGCTCGCAGCTCAGGCCGCTCAGGTGCCGCGTATTTACGCGACTTTGCATATTTCATCGGGCGCTGATCCATTTGAGCCAGAAATATTTTTCGTCGTTCATCATGTTAATGTGGCGCGGGAGGCGGGCTTCGCTCCTCGGCTATTTACAATTTTGTTTTTATCGCCTCACTCGACGAACTTCGCAGCGCCCTACCTCTTCGTGACCCGCGCGACGCTCCTGCAGGCTAATTGTTAGGGCGACGTGCATCGATCCACGTTTAAAATCAATTAATTGTGTTAAGAGCCATATTAGTATGAACCGCTTCGTGTAACAGGTAGAAACCCGATATGAGGAAAGTTTCTGTATTGTGTGTTTTATCTATAAAATAAATACACCGGGAGTGTGAGTTATATTTAGCGTTGCATTACGCGAGTCGGTCAAACAGCACGTTAGAAAATTTTAAATTATTTAAATGTTTTTCATATCTAACCTTTTTTATTCGGTTTTTGTGTTTTAAAATCTTATTTAAAGTCGGTTTGTGAAATCCACCATCAACAAAACTTGTATTGTAACGATTGTTAATTCAGTCGCGTTTCGGTGTTTAATAATTGTAAAGGCCATACACAATTACGTAACGCATTTTTTCGTCATTTCAAACCCCCCCCCTCATACCGTAAAGCTTGAGCATCCTCCCCCTCCCCCAATGTGTTACGTAACTCAATCGTAGTCAACTTTTATAAAATTAACATCTTAAACCTTTTAAACATGGTTTTATTAGCAATTTGGAGTATGAATTTAAATAAATCATTAAACTTTCAATGATTTTATTTTAATAACATTTTTTAAATAATGTAAAAAGTTATATTTACAATAACCAAACAGTAAAAACTAAAGATGTGGGTGGCACTGAGCAATACTGTATCATGTCATGATTGTACACTCTAAAACGAAGCTGCAAAGCTAAACAGAACTTACTCAAAACACGGTATGTATTTATTTTTAGTTTTACTGTTATTAAAATAGTGTGACGGAAGTATTTGTTATATAATTATAACTAACTGCATCCTTGATTAAGATATCAATTTGAATATTTTTTTAATTTTAAAAGATTAACATTATCAACAGATACGGGAGTGCACCGGATCTTAGGGCTAGAATGTGTGGGTTACGTAACGTTGAGCCAACCCCCTCTCCCCCAGATAACGCAGCATAACGCTGAGCCACATCCCCTCCCTCCCTGAAGTGCGTTACGTAATATGTGTATGGCCCCTTACCTTGTAGTCTACTTCTCTTGTACAGGGTGTCCCAGGAAGGAATGCACTTTTAAAACAAAAACAAACAAAAGAACAAAAAATGGCTTTATAGACAATTTGTTTTCACACGGTTACCTGACAATACACCTCAGGGAAATTACTCGTGGATCAAGACATCCGGTTGTAAACCCCTCCTGGCATCTCTGCTCGGCACCGTGATGGAAACCAGGCCTAAATGTAGAGTCGATTCAAGTAGGACTATGGTCGCAGTGCTAGTTTTTAGGTACATTATTTTGTATTCACATTTGACAGTTTATATATATTTTTGGGTACTTTAGGTTATTTTTATGGAATTTGTAGTGCTTTAAAATAACCCTGCAACTTTGTTTGTCAACTTTAAAGTGTCAGTAGACTGTAAATGTTTATTATTGTAATTTACCGTAAAGAGTCGACTGTCAGAGTGTTTCCATGGTTCCCCTCAAAGAGTATGACGTTGTTATGGCTATTTCTATCATTCCCTATACCCAACCAGTAACCTTTAGAGAATGTAAACGTCGCGTCGTTGGCGCCTCTCCCTTGGATTTTCTGCTGTCCAATAACGGCAGTTTAGCTTATTCACGTGTCTGTCAAGGTGATGGAAATGGACTTCTACACTAAAGATTATGTTCCTGAAATTTCTAAAGTGACGGGGCATCTTATTAACGTAGTTCTTCCAGAGTCTGTACCAACTGCATTTTGTATGGGTAATACTCGTTTGGGGAACGTTCAAATCAGTATAATGGTACAATGTCTTCTTATCGATCGCTGAGGATCACCTTCACCAGCCTTATAGGGGAAGTTCGAACCTTCACAGCATCTCGAACGCGCTCGGTGTTTTCTTCAGACCGTACATCTCTCCTGCGACCAGTGGGACGAGGGTTCATAGTTGATCCTGTTACTTCAAATTTTCACACCCAGCATTTAATTATCTTAACAGATGGTGTTCGATTGAGATCATAAAGTCTGAAATGGGCGTGGGAATAGCGGCGTGCTATCACATAAGAAAGGGGTTTGTAATACTCGCTTACACAAAAAGCACGCTGCGCCCCGGTAAAACGATCCGTAGGAAGTGGTTTTCCACGGGCGCGGGCATGGCCACAAAAGTCTGATAAAGTTACTATCTTATCTCTTGGATATTCCGCTTTCCCTAAAATTGATTTCCTTAACTAACTCTTAAGAGTCTTCATCACCGGAAGTTGCTCGCGCCATCTTGGAGTTTTGCTCCATAAGGCCAATGTTAACTTTGTGCCTCCATTACTCCTCACCTGATCGTCACATACAATTCATTTTGGTGTCAAATTAAAGGTTTCGCCGTCCTCTAGGGAAATACAGTGTCGAATTTTTTAATTTGGGTACTATAGTCGCATAATAAATAGTTTAATTTTGAACTGAAACACTGTACATGTTCTTATTAATTTGTAACAAAATCCAAATTCGACTATTGTATTTCCCTAGAGGACGAGGAAACCTTTAATTTGATACCAAAATTAATTGTTTGTGACGATCAGGTGAGGAGTAATGGGGGCACAAAGTTAACATTGGCCTTATGGAACAAAACACCAAGATGGCGTCCGGCAACTTCCGGTGATGAAGACTCTTAATATTAACGTGTGGGCAACGGTTACATCGCATAGTGTGGACTACGGTTACATCGCATAGCCTGGACTACGGTTACATCGCTTAGCGTGGACTACGGTTACATCGCATAGCGTGGACTACGGTTACATCGCATAGCGTGGACTACGGTTACATCGCATAGCGTGGACTACGGTTACATCGCATAGCGTGGACTACGGTTACATCGCATAGCGTGGACTACGGTTACATCGCATAGCATGGACTACGGTTACATCGCATAGCGTGGACTACGGTTACATCGCATAGCTTGGACTACGGTTACATCGCATAGTGTGAACTACGGTTACATCGCATAGTGTGGATTACGGTTACATCGCATAGCGTGGACTGCGGTTACATCGCATAGCGTGGACTACGGTTACATCGCATGGTGTGGACTACGGTTACATCGCATGGTGTGGACTACGGTTACATCGCATGGCGTGGACTACGGTTACATCGCATAGTATGGACTACGGTTACATAGCTTAGCGTGGACTACGGTTACATCGCATAGTGTGGACTACGGTTACATCGCATAGTATGGACTACGGTTACATCGCATAGTATGGACTACGGTTACATCGCATAGCGTGGACTACGGTTACATCGCATGGCGTGGACTACGGTTACATCGCATAGTATGGACTACGGTTACATAGCTTAGCGTGGACTACGGTTAAATCGCATAGTGTGGACTACGGTTACATCGCATAGTATGGACTACGGTTACATCGCATAGTGTGGACTACGGTTACATCGCATAGCGCATCTCAAATTAATGTAGATATGATAGATTACGTTTGAGAAGCATTAAAGATTAATCCGGCTGAGCCAAAGGTGTGATAAGCGACCAGAAGTATCTGTAAAACTGAGGAGCGTCAAGGAGTTTGTCTACGGTTTTGAAAACTAAGAAGACTAAAACAACAATACTTTCACGACTACTTGTTTTTAAGCACCGAACAGTTCATTTAATTTGAATTAAACCACTGTGGGAAATAGGAAAGCCCGATTTATTTAAGACTGAAATGTGTATTCATCCAAAAGTTAACTAGTTATCATTTTATCGATCGAGAAGAAATATTTCAATACTAATTAAACTAGTTTGATAATCTTTTTGTTAGGGGACATTTTTACGGGACCGCGAACAGTCAGGAAATGTCTTCTTTCTTTATTTTCTACACGGTTATTAATGGGAACCTTAATAACCGTGTAAATGAAGCAACAAGGTCAAGAAATATCGATTTGGCGCCAGAGGCCGGGAGCTCTCGGCGGTCATTAGGCCAGCCATACACGGGGGTGAGACCCTCTCAGGGGCCCCAAACTGCATTTTGGATATAAACATGTGATAACGACGCCGTGTCTCGGGAATGGTAATGCTTCCCGCCAAGTTTCCAGTGTCGAGAGGTTCTTACCTTAATACTGTGTAGCCGTTCGACACAAAACTTGTTATGTCGTAGGTATTTAATTATATGTAGCATAATACTTTACACTACACGCATTCGTTAGTATTTTCAACCCGAATTTGTAAGGATTTTGTTCAAAGTCGGTAAAATTGAACCAGTGTCTCGCTTTGTGCGATATTGTTGGTAACTAAAAGAAATTCTCAGGAAGACTAAAAAAGAAACTTCGAACTTGGAGAGAAAAGTGTTAACGTATGTTAGCGCTTAGTCCATCTACACCCGTCACACATACAAAGTTTGATAACAGTTCGGGTGTTTTTAAGTTAAATGAAACATCTTGCGAGGAGCGAGGCTATAAATATTTTCGAGGTATATTTGAGCGAAAAGTATAAAATTGTTGATTTTGCATCGCCGTTACATTTAAAGTCGGGTACAGTTTAAGACTTTATTTCCCAGTCCTGCAACTTAAGTTTCGTTAGACATTAATTTTTAACATACAGAGCGAGGAACCTCCGCGTGAAAGTCTGAACGCGTTTGTGCTATTTTATTTCTTGTATGCGATCCAGTGTTTTGTAGGCACTCGGCACAACCCCCCCCCCCCTTTTGTTAAACGCACTCGGGGGAGGCTTCCCCCTTTACATTCAAATAGCCAGTAGTAATTAAAATACCCCCGTCGCGTCGCAGCAAACCTGCGTACTCAGCGAATTTCCAATGCACAATATATGACATAAAGCCGCATACCAGGTTTCATAAAAATATATTCACAAATAAGCGATATATACAATTTGAATTATTCTCCATAAGACTAACATTGGGGATGAGTACGCAGGTTTGCTGCAACAAAGGAACAAAAAAAATGAATTTTCATGTAAACATCAATATTACTCAACTAGGTGAAGCCACATACCAAGTTTCATCAATCTACATTCATAAATAAGCGATATATACCATTTTGATTATTCTCCATAAGAATAACATGGGGAATGAGTACGCAGGTTTGCTGCATCAAGGAACATAAAACATGGATTTTTATGCAAATATCAATATAACTCAACAAGGTGAAGCCACATACCATTTTTTATTAACTTTTGTTCATAATGAAGGGAGACATTACATTTTACTTATTCTCCATAAGAATACCATAGGGGGCTGAGTACTCAGGTTTTCTGCTACGAGAATAATCGGTAAAAATTGATTTTTTTTTGTGTAAATAACAATAGACTACAACCAGATGAAGCCGTATACCAAGTTTCGTTAGAATACGTTCATAAATGCGCAAGATATATATTTTTTATTATTCTCCATAAGAATAGCATTAGACAACGTACTGTGTTTAGCACTTTCAATATCTGTGTAACCAAATTGTGTTTTTTTTGATGCCGAATCCAATAGTGAAAACTAAAGTTTAACTTTCTAAAATATTACATGTAAAAACTTCAAAACAACAACATTTTTGGGGTACAAAACTCCCCAAAATACCACTTCAGATGGGTCGATCTGTCTGGTTTTCGAACTTAAGGTCACAAATAATGTTGCTTTACATGTTTGTCCCAAATATTATCAAAATCGGACCTTTTTACGAGAGTTATGCACCCACGGACACACACACACACACACACACACATATATATATATATATATATATATATATATATATATATATATATATATATATATATACAGTGAGGTGTGTGTGTATTTGTTGTTTACACACATATATATATGTACATAGGTGAAATATATATATATATATAGGGGAAATTAGCAAATTTCCCCTATAGGGAAGAAGCTATTACCGTAGTCGGCATGGTAAGACCTAGGCCCGGGACCATAATAACTTTTCGTTTTGAGGTCCCCAGACCCCAAAAACACCATTCGTTCGAAACTGTATATATATATATATATACAATATATATATATATATATATATATATATATATATATATATATGTATATGTATATATAAACACCATGCCGACTATGGTAATAGCTTCTTCCCTATAGGGGAAATTTGCTAATTTAACAAATATTGCTTTGATCTTGTTTAAGATATATCTTATGTAAAGACTCAAATCGTTGGCATCAATTTCCGCTCATGATTTACCTAAACACTGTAATACCATAGCAATCGGTATGTGTTACACTGACGCCTTCTACGCCAGCTGACGATGACGGTGCGCGCCGGCGCAACTACTGTCTATTGTGCTACAGTCCTACGCCTCTCACCAACACTTTGCCTCTCACCCGCCTATCACTAAACCTTTGCAAACGCAGTGACCAAAATACAATTAAAGATCTCCTTTGAGATAATATTTATCAATCACGATTTCGTTTAAGCTTTTTACTTTTTCTTTTCACAATGGCTCTGTTATTTTACTATGCTAATATATTTTATATATTTTAATTATTTCCTGAATGTCCATCATAAATTAGCATTATTTCATCGGTATTTTCGGTCAGTGTGCAAGAGGTTCTGCTAAAATTAATATATAATGTAGTAAATCGTATTTACATATGCTGTCCTCGCTGGCTTTCTATTCAGTGGTAGGTCCAGACGAAGAGGAAGGTCCTTGCTTCGGGTATAAAGTTGTTAGGTACAAGTTTATTCTTGGAACCTCGTAGTTTTTTGGACACGTTTTTTCATTCGGAATCACGGTTTTTATTTGGATATTTCTATAGTGTGAATGGATGTGCGGATGAAGTTATTATAAGTATGATAGGTTTATTATGTTGACGAATTTTAGGCTTAAGTCGACTTGTGATATACTACAGCACTGCCTCGGTGATAAATTCATATGTGTTGGTATTCGTAACCGACTTTCAAACTCGGATCGCAAATTTGTTGTTAAACTGCTAAGATTTTGAACGTGTTTAAATATGAAGCATAAATTACCAGTACGGAGTTATTATAGCATGGCATGCGAAACTCCGTTACATGAAGGAAATAAAGCGCCATCAGATTCCGTTGACACAGAAAGTCAAGCGGAGCCAGGTTCGAAAACTACATACGGGTTCTATTATCTCCTTTTTGGAGTGGGTTAAAAAGCGTTCAGACGGGCTAAAAATGGGCGTGGGCCGGGCAGTGTAGCGCTGTAGAACTGCAGACGCATAACCGCGGCTAACTGGTAACTGGTAACTGTAGGGCGGTACGATTATGTGCTTTGAGCTACTCTGTCATTTACTTCTGCTGCTCCACACAAAGAATTTACACTTCAACTCTTTTTACGCTTATATCTTGAAACCGCTCTAGTTTTAAGTGTTGAAGAATTGTTAACCCTTCTCTTTTTATAAAAAACATAGGGCTTAAAATTAAGTAATTTACACTTTTATGCAAAAGGGAAACAAAAAAACCTTGTGGGATCGTGTCTTCGCCCATTTTCCAATGGCAATTCTTTGTTGTTGTTTCTGTCGGCAGTTTAATGGATTTAAACCTTATGTAACACGGTGTCTGTCCTAGATTATCGAAGGGAAAACGCGATGCCGTATGTTATCTCAACACCACTATGTAAGTATTTTGAACTTTACTTAAATAAACGTAAGATAGGATTATTCGTTTTCCATCAGTTGAAACGAAAAAAAAAAACATAACTTCTAAGGAACCCATGCATAATACAATAACCCCCGTTGCAGCAAACCTGCATACTCAGCGAATTTCAAATGGTACTTCACTAAGTCATGAAGCCACTTACCAACTTTAATCAAAGCATATTAATAAATAAGCGAGATATGACATTTTATTTATTCCCCATAACAAAAACATTATGACTGATTATGCAGGTTTGCTGCATCACCGACCACTAAATCTGGTTTTTATGCGAATACCAATGGATCACCTCCAGATGAAGCAACATACCAAGATTTATCAATTTATGTTCATAAACAAAAAAGATATCTCATGTTTATTATTCTCCATACGAATATCATTATAGCTGATGAGTACGCAGGTTTGCTGCCATGGGGACCACAAAAAATGAGTTTTGTATGCAAATAGCATTTAAACCCAACCATATACAGCCACATACCAAGTTTCATTAATATATGTTTATTAATAAGCGAGATTACAATTTTACTTATTCTCCATTAGATTAAAATTGAACAACGTACTGTGTTTAACACTCTCAATATCTTGGTAACCAATTGACGTAGAGCGATGATCAAAGTACAAATTGTTCTTTTAAAGCTGAATTTAATGGTGTAAACCAGAATTTGGGTTTAAAAATAATTATATGTAACAAGTTCAAAAAACGCATTTTTGGGGTACAAAAACCCCCCAAAACCCCCCTTAAAGTGGAGCGACCTGTCTGGTTCTCGAACTCATGAAAATAGATGCTGCCTTACACGTTTATAGCAAATTTCATCAAGATCGGACTATTTTTACGAAAGTTATCGTGCTTACGGACACACACACACACACACATATATATATATATATATATATATATATATATATGTGTGTGTGTGTGTGTGTGTGTCCGTAAGCACGATAACTTTCGTAAAAATAGTCCGATCTTGATGAAATTTGCTATAAACGTGTAAGGCAGCATCTATTTTCATGAGTTCGAGAACCAGACAGGTCGCGAACTATATTTATATATATATTTATATATATGAATTTGAACGAATGGTGTTTTTGGCATCTGGGGGCCTCAAAACGAAAAGTTATCATGATCCCTAGGTCTTACCATGCCACCTACGGTAGTAGCTTCTTCCCTATAGGGGAAATTCGCTAAAACGAGTTCGCACGCAGTACGCTGACGTGAGGGAAGTGAATTTCAATATAACAAACTTTTAAAACTCAAAACCAGTGTAAAACATACATTTATTCCAATTTTATTGAAATCTGAAAACATTGATTTTTTGGCTGTTCTGATGCTCCTGGTTTCATTTACCTGCAATATGCTTGGAATACAATTTTGCGCATTATAAGGTTAGGAGAAGGTCCAGTCAGGTTTGAAAGTAGGCGTGAGGTTGCTGGAGATGATAAAAGTACACCAACAAATGAATAACAGGCTTTTCTAATGTAAAACCCCCATAAGACAACGCACTGTGTTTGGTCGATACACATTTTCTTTAATAACTCGGTAAATATGTGTGCTAGAATGACGAGAGAGGGCTTACAACTTTCGCCTCACTAATTCCCATCTTTTTCATGCATTAATTTTACATCTGGGGCTCTTCTGACCCTTTTTGGACCCAACAACTCGTAAATTTTAAAGATTAATCCCCAAAAAAGGGGGTTACAGTTTTCCGATTGTTTTGCCCAACGAACTTGTCCAACTGATTATAGAAGGGAGTGTCCCTATCAAATATGAAGTAAATCGGACAAAAACGCGATCGCTAGAGTGCAAACACACATATGTATATATATATATATATATATATATATATATATACAATTTTGATCGACTCCCCAAAACGTGTTCAGGGGGTCACGTTAGGAACGTCTATGGCTGTCCCGGGCTTCAGTTTCACCGTGCCGGTCATGCTAATAGTTCACTTTCCATAGGAAATTCACTAATGATAGGAAATGCGAGAACGCCTGAAACTAAATTATCTGCTGGAGAAAATTCGTACCTGCTGTTGTCCCACTGCTGAGTCTTCCCCTTAACCCCCACCCCACCCTTGCCTACCTGTAGATAAATACGGTCTAGTTTAATTATCTTTCCATACAACAACTCATGTCGTACTCACGAGTTACAGCACAAGAAAGAGACTTAAAGGAAATTATAATTTTAAATGTGTTAAATGCACGAAAAGACAAGATGAAAAAAGGAAATGAATAAGCCACTGAGTGGTGGCTCGGCGAGAAGAGGCAAGAAGCCACTTGAATCGTTGAACTTAGAATTAGCAATTAGAACGAGGGGAGGCTCTAATTAAATGCAACTGAAATAAATCGCGCGATGAGCACTCGAGGCTTGATCGATCTTCTGGTTTGCCGTTTACCGGGTTCCGAGTGTAGGGTTCGGCGGGATAAAGTGAGAATGCCTTCCATGCATAGAAATCCGGGAATAATCTAGCCGATTTGATGAAATTACAATTTTTGAATTTTTAAGTACTGACTGAAGGAAATGTGTTCTCAATAGTAATAAATTTGTATAAAATGGTAATTTTGAAATGCATTTGCATTAAAGAATGCGGCATTCATAATTATTTTTGTTATAATATCCACACACAACTCTTATACTTAACTCTTATTTATGGGACAACACAATAACAAGCTATAACACTTAACCTAAACACTTAACACCTAAGTCTTTCATCTTTATGCTTTAACTATGTAAATGCGTGTAGGTTCTTAAATATCGAGAGTAAACCCTGGTAAAGTCAGAGAATTTGACATTGGGTTTAAGACGTGTTCAGAGTTTGTGTTGAAGTGGAAAAGAAACAGCAAACTCAGGTAGCTGTTCGTAAATTGTAAATTATGGCTCTTCAAGAGTACGCCACCGATGAGGGTATTTTAATATGACAAAATTAAAATACATATTTTTTTATATCCGCGTCTTCTTTACGAACAGAAGTTTTCCATGTTTGAATGTCATGGAAACAAAAACAATTAGCTCCGTGTTTTTTGTTCTTAACTCGTGGTTAAGCTGTTCATATGTATATGTAGGATGTTCGCCTTCCTAGAAATCTTAGAAAGTCAATTTTTCGCTCGAAAAACTGGGAAATTTGATTTAAAATAAAAATATAAATCTGGAAATCTTCTGTAAAATCTTGTTTTGGCTGCCGACAAGTTTAGTATGCACTGTAGAATATGCTAAACAAAATTTTAATTTTAGATTGCAACAAATAATTTGATCGTATCATAAATAAATCTTTCCCGTAAAATCTCGTTTTATTTTTTTAAAAATTATAAAAATATTGTTAAAATTTCAACAAAATGTAAATTTTTTTAACGAAGTATTTCTGTAACATCCAGGAATTTATTGATTTAAGTTGTTTTAAAATTTATAATTCTAGATAAATAATTAATGTTTATGTATTGGCTCGGGAAATCTTGCGTTTTCAATTAAAACCTACGCTATTAGTTAGTACCCAATTCGCGTATTATTAGTTCCATTACTTACAAATTAGTGCCTCTCTCATATCGGTGTTACAGTATCAAACCAAGAAAACATCATACATAAATATCAATATGACAATTCGGTAGTGAAGGTTAATATAAGGTTCTCTTCATTAGATGTAGCTTTTTTGGTATTTCTTATTATTCCTAATTGAAAAGTTATAAATTCCAAAGACTGAGCATGAGTCGTAATTGACACAAGTTTCTATAAGGCGCGCACAATGTGTTTTAACAGCCCCGATCTCTGTGATGTACTGACATTTTTAATGTCTGTGCTGAATATTACGAAATAGATCATGTATAATGGCATATATTTTATTCGGTAATTCCAACGTTGTTGGGCCAGCGGCAGTAATTAAACTCAAATTACCTATCGAATAATTACAAAAACCTTCTCGCAAAATCGTGTTGAAACCTTTAGTCTGATTATGGAATAACATTGACTGGCGGAGCGGCCGCCAAAATTGACTGGCGGCGACCGAACGTTATATTTCATAACCTCGTGGAAACGTAAAACACGTGATTAGAAATTTACAATAAACGTTATTTAAATCGTTATTTAAACACGTCTATAGCACATGTTTCAAATATGTTGGATCTAATTCCGATGTGTTTATATTGATGGTTATATTTGTTTAAATCATGAATTACAATTTCAAATTCGTGTTTTTTTCAATATAACTATCAATGTAAACTCATCGGAATAAGATACAAAATGTTTGAAAACGTTCTATAAACGTGTTTAACTGACTAATTAAATTACGTTTATTGGAAATTTCTAACCATGTGTTACATTTCCACGAGGTTATGAAATAGAATGTTCGGTCGCCGCGCGGCTGCTCCGCCAGTTACTTTCTTTCGACAATCGGACTATAATAATAAAGTGAGGCGATTCCAAAGAATGTTTCAATAGACACCTCGCCTAGAAGTGTATCATGACTCGCTCACCCATTCGCGGCATTCCAGCAGGCGTACCCTGCAAGCAAGGGCCGCAACAAGCAGTCCGCAGCAGCGCCGTTATTCTATGTGCTAATTCAATTGAATACGCCCGCGACGCGCGACGCCCTGTGCCCGCCACCACTTTATATGGCTTAATTTGAAAAACCTGTAGTAGGGTTTACAGCGGTACGATTAGGCGGCTTTTATTTTCCAAACATCTTTACAAGTGGTTAAGAAGAGGCAGACCGAGCGCTCACGACTGGCTGCATTCCCGCCGCGGTCATTACAATGGCTGTTTGCACCGCACTCGCGGCCCGCGGCCCGCTAGCGGCTACCTCGAGGGCCAAATGTTCGGAAAAGCCAAATGGAGGTACTTTATTGGTGTAGTTAGCTACTTATAAAGTAAGCCAACATTTTCGAAAGATGTGGCTCTATGCCTGCGAGATTCTTGTCTGAGAACGGGACACTGACCAGTTAGGTTATTCAATCCTGCTAATATGTACAAATGGGATGGATTGTGTCTGTCTGTCTACTTTTTGTTCCTCAATTACTCAAAAACGACTGAACCGATTGGTATTACAATTTACAGGAATTTTCCTTATATACCAAATAAACACATAGGCCTATTTTCGTTTTGAAAATCCTATAGGGTTTTGCCCCACGGGAGTTCAAAGTTCCCATGTATTCTTTATGGACATTCATTTTTGTTTGAGCTGATGAAAATACAAACAGCTGATCTTGATTCGCAGGTTCCACGGGCTAACCACATAGAATGCAGCACACATAGTTGCTTAGTTTGTCTACTCTGAATTTGTTTCGCCGTTGCGAAGCACGGGATTAGCAGCTAGTATTAAATATTTTGTTAAATATATTATATACAATATTATTATGTTAAATAAAATATCAACTGAATTTTAGTTGGACAACACCCTAACAAAACATGCAAGTGTACCATTTAGTAAGGTACAAGCTTACGTTCAGTCTTAGCAAAATAATAGATCGCCCTTAACTGTAGTTCTACATAGGAGATAAACCATTTTAATAAATATACTTATAAACCGGTCGGGCAACGGACAAAGGAAACCATACCCTATACAGGTCACCTTTATTTATTTTAAATTAAATCCCATTCGATATTACGAGTTTTATAATGAGCGGAACGCAATTATTTCCTAGCACAAAGTAACCGTGGTAATTTAAAAAGAGTGTTCAATGATAAGGCTCAATTGCACCCGGACTAACAAAGACTCGTGTACCTCTTTCTCGAGCTATTAAACGTCACCGTGTTTAAATGAAAAAAGGAAGAAAGTGCGCATTAAGAACGATCTGTCTACACTTTCTTACAAAGAGTTTTTGTTTGTAAAGTTTTAATAAGAAGGGATGCACAACGAGGGGAAGAAATAACCCTTTGAGCGCATCTTGTCCGGCGATTATATCTTTATTCGGTTTTTGAAATGCTGCAAAGTAGGGCGGCACTTATCACTTAGTGGTTAGCAATAGCGAGCATATGGCGCGGAAACAATGGGGGAGGGTTATTGCCTCCCCCCGCGCGCCGCTTTAATTATTCCTCTGATTACATTTTAGACACGGCCACTTTTCTGTCTGCTGAAATCTTTTCACCGCCCCGCGCCCCGCCGCGCGTTAACTGTTATTAAAGTTTAAGTAGATGTTGTACGACACTCCAGACTGTGTTATTGTCGTGGGTCGCGGCAGGAGCGGCATCCCAGCCCCGTGCCGCATCGCAGGAGACGGGATCGCGAGATTATGGAGAGTGTATTTTAAATTATAATATATTATATAGTTTTTAACTTATTTAGTTTTACAATTTGACAATACATCGATCCCATTCGCTCAGTCATTAATTATGACGCCCCGTTCAGTGGACGCTGTGTCATTAATTATGTGAGGGACTTGCCCCCTTTTTATTTGCCTATTTATAATTACAAATTATACCGTATCACAACGACTTTTAAACAATTGTTTTAAATAAAGCTGAGTCACTTGACCATTAGAAAACCTTGACAAAAACTGCAACAATCGTCCCATGAATTGAGGACATATTATGTACCAACTAAATGCGCAGTTATTAGTTTGCCGCCTTTTACCCAACCGATATTCTTATATATAACAGTTACAACATTTTATTATCTCTCATCCGTGAATATTAGATTCGATGGTTGTTCCTGCACGATCGAGTAACTGAAAATGTGGCAGGTCTTTTAAAATTGGAGGAATAAAAGAGAAAGTTAACGAATAAATTACCTAAAACAAAATATTAACTATAGGTCCGACTTGGTGTGTTCTTTTGAATCTACAGATTTTAGTTGTCTGGCATGAATAACGGTGATAAAAGATAATTTTGTCGATGGATCTTACGATTTAAAAGAATAAATAACACCTCAACTTTGATTTTTTTCTATGAATACGTTCCTTAGCTGTATAAATATTTTTTAAATTTTGTAGTCCCCCAACTATTAAACACTTTGATCGTTAACGATGACCTCACGTTTGTCTTACCTCTCTAAAGTTACGCGTTTTTAATTGTGCGGTTTCGAATGAATATTAATTTCTGAGCACTGTTCTGTTCGCCCGCTTGTCTACGCTGTACGCTGTACAAAGGCCCAAGTCCCCAGTTTTTGTAAGCAGTTTGTTGATTGTCCCTACTCCCACCGCCGCCACATGCGCTATCTCCCATCTCCCTGACGAATGTCGGATGTCGTACATAAATAAATTCCTTTTTATTCTCTAAGTGAGGAAATCCCCCATCTTGCTCATTCGCGATTACAGAAGCTGTTGTTTTATATATGTAATACAAATATTGATCGATTTTGAATATCGAGTAGAGGAAATTAAGTAAATTCCGTAATATCCTTAGGCATATTCGCTGGGCATATTACAGAGACGGTTTAAATCAATTTAATTAATATTACAAACTGCTGCGTTCGTTAAATTTAATGTACACTTTTTTATGGACGATCCCTGTCAAGCTTGCTGTACAGAGTCGTGTATTTAAAACGGTTCGTTCTTTAGCCGCTTTATTGTGTAACCGTTCAAACATTTACGAATACAAAGACAAGCAGCTCCCCGCTATCTACTAATCAAAATGTTCACCGTGAATCTACTCTAAAATATTAAATGAGTTAAGACTAATTTATCTTCAGCTACAACTACCAGTACGGAATATCAGTTAATCGGTGAGAGGGGGAGGGGGTGTCTTAGCAAAACCGAAGAAAGAACAAAATGTTAAGAGATTTGACTTTTGCTCGTATTATTTTGTCTCAAGCCCAAACGCATGTTAGATTAAACTACAGTACTCATAACTGAACCGTCAATCTCAGCTCTACTTGTCTGCCACAACTCGCAATTCCCACATGTACTTTTGCTTTTCTAATAGCCGAATCGTCTGCACAAGGTGATTATGTTTATGACTTTCGGTTCTGCTAATATTGGTCTCTTTCGTTCTGCCTCTTTTTTTCTATGTTCCCCTCTTACTCCTCCTCCTTGCTCGGTCATGCAGATTCTATTCTAAATATCCGTCAAGTGCCCTTAACACATTACAGTAGAACCGCGCAAAATCCACCAGATAGTAGACTCTCATACATATCTCCCATAATGATTATGGTTGTCTCTCAGATTTAAAAAAGTTTAGACCGTTGCATGTCTCTTATCACTGAATGTTTGTACATGTAAAGGAAATTGATTTTAGGAGTTGAAGGGTCACTCAGTAGATTAAGAGGAAATTCAATCAAGATGGTTTCGTGTGAATTTTACTGCTTTTTGGAATTTCTGATGTCTCATAACGGGATTTTGTTAAGAGCCGGTCATATTGGGTTTATCGCCCATTAGAATAATGTTAAGTTCAGACACCATTTTTTTGCTTATCTCTTGGGATAAAATTTTGATTTTGTTGTCAATTGAAAGATATTCTTATCGCGGTTGATTATTGTGGAAGATATTTTGAAAATAAATTATAATATTTTAATAAACAATGTAATTATTTTTTTTAAGTTTGACATTTTTTTCTGGTAATCTGTAACACTTACACGAATATTTGCTCGCAAAAATCACTCTTTACTTTATTTTGAGTAGTCAACAAAATTACCTAAATCATATTGAAAATGAAATAAAAATGTGGGTCCTAAATAGATGTTTAGTTAGCATTGCGCTTATGGAGAATCAATCCAATATGACCGACGGGGGAGCGAGGCCCTAAGGTACAGTATACATTTACTAATTACCTGATAATTTATTAACTTCGAATGGAAGCTATCGATAAGTTACTACGAGTAGACCATCGATGATCTTGTTATCGATCCAATCACTATCATAGTACATATAATATATAAATACGAGGAGAAAATCTTTTTCAATATAATACATTTTAAATATTCTTTTGAGGTTTTTAAAGTAGACTTCGAGGCGAAAACGACAGTGCAAACGGGAGCGGCTGAAAACTTTGATGCTGGGTCAGGCTTTAAAACTCCCATTTTCCACAGTAGGCTGGTATTTAAACTGCCGCACGACAACTAAAATTATACAAAATAATAAACACAAAAATTATACATTTTGGTTTGCTTTAAGGTTGCATTTTTAAATAACGCTGTTCAACTTTGGAATAAGTATAATTAGTTTAAAAGTTGTTCTCTGTCATGAAATGTTTGTCAAACCCCTAGCATCAAACAGTACGTGTTTTGTTTGTTCAATGAGCGTTTATATTTGATATTTGCTCCTCACTCCAAATGGCAGTGTGAATGCCATTTGACATATGATATTTGATATTTGACTTGAGTACATTTTCAAGTGAGGTGTCAAATATGTTTTCATTCGCTTTGTAATCGGCCATATTTGAAAATTATGAAGTACGATAAACAGACAAAGGCGGAGAGTAGCTACGCTATGGCTACATCCATAGTAGCCGACCAGTTGGCAACAGGACCTCCTTCCCTTTTTCGGTAATCACTTTGAAAGTCTGTTACCTGATTTACCACATAATCACCATACAAGTTGCCGTTGAATTAAAGCTCGTAAAAATCAAGGTCCCAATAAAACAAGATTCCGTGAGAATGTAAGAGTCGTGTACACTGTACAATGCTGTGAGAAAGAGGTTGTCGGTTGTCGGTAGTGTAATGTCGACTGGAAGCCGCGGTACTGCGGTACTGATGGAATCGTAACCACCGCGATAAACACGCCAAATGAATAAGGAAACAAACGGCGTGGGGCGGCGGAGGGGCGCGGGGCGGCAAGCGCGAGGCGCATTCATCTGTCAACGGGGCGCAAGAATGTCGCCGGCCACAGTTTACTTTATGACGAGCGGAACTTGGTGTTCGTAAATACTCGTTGGTGTCACTCCTATCGCGGTTTCTTCAACTGTTTAACTACCTAGCGGTTATCTTGTTTTGATTTCTTTTCCTTAGCGTGCGAGGTTTATTTCCCTTTCAACTTCTCCGTCCTGCCGAGTGTACGCTTCCAGCGACCGTTGTGAACAAGCTGTTTCGGTAACCGGTTCGATTGGTTTTATCGTGTTTCGGCTGTTAAAAGGTTCGGGCGAATAGTGCGAGCGGCTCACTCGAATCCTGTACCTCTTACGATAAAATTACTCTTAGATCTTCCTAAAATTCGGGTCAGCAGTTTGGGGGATGGGATTTAGTCGGATTGAAGATTGAAGTTATCAGGATTCCGTGTTTGGATTGTTTTGGGAGGTTCCGTTGGTAAATAGTAAACTTTAGGTTTCCGACAATTGATTGAAGTGTACAGATGTGCACCTATAATCCACTGCGAACCACCACAGTTTGGTATTTTTCCAGTGAGACCGACTTAAAAATAATAAATTTATTTTCCATACACGATGAAAATTATCAAAACCTGTAAGACAAACCAAAACCAGTATTATTGTTTTTTTATTTTATTCGTCCCTCTTCTATGTCTCGTGGTGATCTCATCAAAATAAATCGACATTGTTTTAAAGTACTCGATTTATTTGTTATTGTAATTTTTTGATTTGTATACCTTTTGTTTAACGCATCTCAGATAGAGGTAACTAACCGACTTTTCCACTTTCTTCAGACTCCCCAACAGAAAGACTTCATTTCACTCTGCAAAACGTAATAATCTAAGTATCAAACTCTTACGACCTGAATAGGCTATGTCTTTCGCCTTGCAGATCATGCTTATTCAAATACTCGGGTTTGCTACGACGTGTCCTTTGCTGTCATTCGGAACAACCCCTCAGTGGCCGCTTGTGGAGCTAGTATTTACCTTGCTTCTTTGACCTCGCTTGTCTCTAGGGTGGCCGTTTTCGTCCTCGGCTTTAGTAGCAGGCTACAAGTGTCACAGTTGTGTTTGTACTTGGAACCTTCCCGGAACTTCGCTAAGGTCTGGTCGCACTGTTGAATGGACTGACGCCTTTCATTCACCCCTCTGTCACATTTCATTCGCCCTGCAAACAAACTACTGAATGAATTTTCGTTTGGACCGTTGCCTGAGCCTTCTTGTGGAGTATATTATTCCTTCTTCACTCATACAATTGCTTAGTGGGCAACAATTAAGCTCAGTTTTAAATAATTATTTATCTTCTCAAGGTATATGCCGTATTGTCGTATTACATAAAAGGATCAAACTACGATAGTTATATCGTCTAAGTTTAGTCACTTTCGACAAAATAAATTATTGTTTACATATTTCCTTAATACGTCGAACAACACTACGAGCAGACCCCATATCAATCCTAGTTAAATAAATCTGTTAAATAAATATACCCCCTTCGCAGCAAAACTGCGTACCCAGCAAATTTCTAATGCATAATGTATGTCTTAATACCATATAAAAGCGCATACCAAGTTTCATAAAAATATATTCACATATAACCGATATGTACAATTTCAATTATCCTCCATAAGAATAACATTGGTGATGAGTACGTAGGTTTGCTGAAACAAGGAACACAAACAATTGGTTGTTTTGCAAATATAAATAGAATTTAACTAGGTGAAGCCACATACCAAATTTCATCAATATCCAATCATAAATAAGCGCTATATTACATTTTTATTATTCTCCATAAGAATAACATGGGGGCTGACTAAGCAGGTTTGCTGCAACAATGAAAAAATGGGTTTTTATGCAAATATCAATATAACTCAACAAGGTGAAGCCACATACCAAGTTGTATTAATACATACCAAGTTTATTAATTATTACCAAGTTTTTTTAGTTCATAATTAAGGGAGTCATTACATTTTACTTATTCTCCATAAGAATAACATGGGGGATGAGTACGCAGGTTTGCTGCTACGGGAATAATCAACAAAAAATTGTGTTGTACAAATATCAATATACCAGTACTACGTGAGGCCACATACCAAGTTTCATCAATATACATTCATAAATAAACGAGAAGTCAAATTTTATTTTATTCTCCATAAGGATAACATTTTAGCACTTTGAATATCTCTGCAACGGTTGGGTGTAGAATCACAATTTAAACACCAAAATGATTTTTTTGTAGAGCTGAACTGATTGGTAAAAGCAAATGTGAAGTTTACATTAAAATGAACTGAGGAAAAGCCAAAAACCTTTTTCCCATGAGATTAACATGGGAGATTTCATGAGTAGGTTTTTTGGATTTTCTCCGCAACCACTTAACCTAGGTTAATAATTCAAAATACTATATTATTTGTTTGTTTAAGCTCTATAACATGGTAAAAACCAAAAATTTTTTTATAAACTGTAGGGTGAAAAATGCAAAAAACAGATTTTTGGAAAATTTAAAACCCCTATAAACCCCCCTTCCCATGGTCCGATTTTTCTGGTTTTCGAACTTAAAGTCATGAATGTCACTTTACATATTTGAGCCAAATTTAATCGAAATCGGACGTTTTTTTACTCAATTTGTCGCATTCACGGACACATATATACTGTAGATATATATATAATTTGAACGAATAGTGTTTTTGGCATCTGGGGACCTCAGAACAAAAAGTTATCATGGTCTCGGGCTTAAGTCTTACCATGAGACCTACGGTAATAGCTTCTTCCCTATAGGGGAAATTCGCTAAGAAATACATTTAAAGAGTGAAACAATCCTAGGGCAACGTTCTGTGAAGGGACTTGGCTACGAAGAACATGAGTTGAAATAAACTGACTAAAGTAACTCAATAAGTAACATTGAACAGCACATTCGATACTGCATTACATTTTTTGTGTATTAGTTATTATAATTAATATTAATTACAATTAAACATTAACATTATGTTAAGGACTGTTTTTTTATATATTTGTTTGAACGCTCAATGTTTACATCGTGGTGGCTGCTAATTTAATCACCTCATCACGTTTCCATCTAGTGGTTAAAGTAGTTTAAAGGTGTTACCGGGAGGGAAAGTAAAAATGCGCTAATTGAGAATGCGAATTACAATATGTCCTAGGCCACTTCGTACGGTAATATGTAAACAAATTGCGTCGGCATCGACATCATGTTTCGGGTGTCTAAGATGCTTGAGGTGCAATTAGTCGAGGCAAGGGATAAAGCGAACCTCTTCTCCAAACCATGAAACTGAGGCTCAACCTCTACCCGTTTACTGGCAACTCGACATTTATCCCATTACGCGATTCATAAGATAATTTTTCCGCCTAGTAACCGCGTGCCACATGCAGGATACATTTATTGGATCCATCGGGGAGGATGAAAGAGCGCCCCTTGCCTCGCCCCGCAATATCCACATTCCTGGCCGCGTATTACGCTTGTTATGATTATCATTTCCAGCCAAATTGATAATAGCTCTCTGCTAATTTCAGAATGCGAGCGAGTTTTGCCGCAATATCGCGCACGCTTTGACCGGTGGCGCGCGGCTGGGCGGGCCGCAAACGGGGAGGGACTCCGATATTTCGTTTTTAATTTGACTTATGAAGATTTGTGTTCACTCGTCAGGGTACGCCATCTTATGCCTGCATTTATTCGCCACACAGTTACATTTTAAAGTCGTTAACTGGACCGCGGGTTCTCGATGCTGAAATGTTACAATATTATGTTTAATACCTATAGCATATCATAATTGTAGTCATAATTTTACAAAGATTCGAAGAAGTTTTTTTTCACTAACCATAAAACTCTAGTTACTTGTTGTTGTGATCTTTAGTTACTTTTTTATGAACTTAACATGTTTGGAATAAATTGTCAATATATTGAGTTTCATATTTGTTATTCTAATTGTTCCACAGCAACTCGATATAAAGTATATATTTTATCCTCCATTATTATGTTGCACTGTATTGGTTGTTTTAGCGAATTTCCCCTGTAGGGAAGAAGCTATTACCGTATGTCTCAAGTAAGACTTAAGCCCGAGACCATGACAACTTTTCATTTTGAGGTTCCCAGATGCCAACACCATTCGTTCAAATTTTTATAAACATATATATATGTCCGTAAGCACGATAACTCTCGTAAAAAAGGTCCGATCTTAATGAAAATTCGTACAAATGTGTAAAGTACCATTTATTTGAACGAGTTCGAAAACCAGACGAATTGCACTATCCGAAGGGTTTTGGGGGTTTTGTACCCCGAAAATGGGTTTTTGGGGTTTCTACATGTAGTTTTATTTAAATCAAACTTTAATTTTCATTATTGAATTCAGCATAAAAAAACAAGCAGTTTGGGATTTTGATCATTGCTCTACGTCAGTTGGTTACTGAGATATTGAAAGTGCTAAACACAGTACATTGTCTATTGTTATTCTTATGGAGAAAAAGAACAATTTTATATCTCGCTTATTTATGAACATAAACTGAAGAAATTTTATGTATGGCTTCATGTGGTTGTGGTTTATTGTTGTTTGCACAAAAACAATTTTTCGCCTATGGTGCCCTTAGTAGCAAAGTTAGGTACTCGGTCCCCATGTTATTCTTATGGAAAATAATTAAAATTTTATATATATCGCTTATTTATGAATGTATATGGATGAAACTTGGTATGTGACTTCACTTAAATGAGTTCTAACGATATTTGGATAAAACCCCATTATTTTGTGTTCCTTGTTGCAGCAAGCCTGCGTACTCATCCCCAATGTTATTCTTATGGAGAGTAATTAATATTTGAAATATTGCTTGTTTTTTAATATATTTCTTATGAATCCTGTTAAGTGGTATAATGAGTTATTTTATGTATTCATTGGAAATTCGCTGAGTATGCAGGTTTGCTGCGTCGGGGGTATCTATACAGTACAATCGGTTTCTTTATACTTAAGTTTTATACTTATCACTTTATGCGCAATATTTTTTTATCCATTTATCAAGGGGGCTCCGACTCCTGACCCCTTTACTTACCGATCCCCACGGCAACTCGTGGGATGGTTTCGTCACTCGCGTACACGGGATGGTGTATGCGAATTACAAAATATAATAATGGTGGATTACATGGGGAACTCCAGCGTTATTCTAAAACCTGTTTACTAGACGTTCACTCAAGTGTTGCTACCTCCTATTTGCCGACGTCATTAAACTTATTATGACAGTATGCTCTGCCGATAGTGATCTCCGGAAAGCCTGAATTGTGCCATATCACGGTGGGAGATGGTCTGCTTGCCACTGAACCCTATGGTAAATGCTAAAATGTGCCCTTCTTTAGAGGCCAAAATCCCATTCTTTTTTCTTCCTCCATAGCCAACGGCCAAATCTCTTCGTTTAGCTTTATCACATTCCTCGGGATACTCCTTACGGGTGATTTATCACCTGATGCCCATATCGATGGCATTGTCAAGAGGCTTCACTGCTCGTGGCTCGAAAACTTTTCTCCTCAGACACAAGTCGAGTTAGACAAATCTTGGAATATGGGAGTTCTGCGTGGTCACCATAGTTTGACCACTGTCAGAAACTGGAGGCTATTCAGAGGAGATTTTCGAACATTCTTGGCATTCGATTGGATTTTAACTACCTAACTGTCCCTGTCGAGAACCTGCAGGCACGACTGTACTTGAAATCGCTGGAATGTAGAAGGATGATTGCTGATGTTTTTGATACAAAGAGATGAACTCCAGAATCGATTGTGCTTAACTTCTTCAGCTTATTGAGCTTAGGGTTCCTTCAAGGACCATGCAAATTGCAAGTTCTTCCAGGCGTACCTACAGTATGGACCCATTGCAAGATTGCTAATACTGGGTTGTGAGGTGTCCTCCTACCATTGCAAGGTATTGGTAGGTTGTATGGTATTGACAAGTGCAATCTTGCTAATACTGGGTTGTGAGGTGTCCTCCTACCATTGCAAGGTATTGGTAGGTTGTATGGTATTGACAAGTGCAATCTTGCTAATACTGGGTTGTGAGGTGTCCTCCTACCATTGCAAGGTATTGGTAGGTTGTATGGTATTGACAAGTGCAATCTTGTTAATACTGGGTTGTGAGGTTTCCTCCTACCATTGCAAGGTATTGGTAGGTTGTATGGTATTGTGTTTGCTACCATTGCAAGATTGCTAATACTGGGTTGTGAGGTGTCCTCCTACCATTGCAAGGTATTGGTAGGTTGTATGGTATTGACAAGTGCAATCTTGTTAATACTGGGTTGTGAGGTTTCCTCCTACCATTGCAAGGTATTGGTAGGTTGTATGGTATTGTGTTTGCTACCATTGCAAGATTGCTAATACTGGGTTGTGAGGTGTCCTCCTATGTGGACTTTTTACTCGATGAAATTTTTTCATTCCAGCTTCCTGATTTGCTCCCCATGTATCCTCTCATTCTTAGCTTTATTAGGTCACGGTTATGGTGATATAATTGAGTATTGGTCAAAATATAATTGTATTGTTATATCTGTTGTTTTTAATTTATTTAGTTGCCACTTTATGTTTGTTTTCATTGGTTGTTGCTGATTATTGCAGTTATAGCCTGAGTGTACAACCTTTTGTTAGCATTGATAGGTCCACATTCAAACATCCAAAACCAAACGTAGTGGTTAAGTGGTTGGTTGTCCGTTGTAACATAATATTTATTGTTTTTGAATTATCTATCGTCATTGTCAAGTTGTTAATTGCTACTTGTTGCCTGCCGTCCATCATTAACTCCCAGTTGTTAACTGGATAAAGATGTATGAGCTAATACTGTTTTGTTAGTGCATCTAGTTGTATTTATTAATGAATTGGTGTTTTTAATTCGTTACTTTAATGTATTATGAAGTAGTGTGTACTGGAACGTACAATCATGATGTGCATTATTCATTGTGATGAACCTTAACTGAGCTATGCAAATATTGTCCACACGAATATTGTTTATGTAATGCTCTAATATTTTATCATCGTAGCTAAAGAAATAAAAAAAATCTTGTCTATGATTTAACTGCATGTATTACTGTATGTCAAATTGTGTTTACCTTGTATATATGTGACATAAAACAATAAATATAACGGAGAGATTTTATCTTGACCCTTAAATTAGTAAATTATACTGTAATAAATAACACACTAAACTTAAATCGGCCTTTCGCACGTTATAATGAACAGGGTTAGTAAAGATAATTCTGGTATTCGATTAATTGCTATTTAAAACAATTATAAGGCAATTATGTGGACTTTCATCAAGATGTGTTAAAATATCAAAACTATTTTTTTGTTTGTATCAATCTGGCCTCAGTATTTTGATATGCTGCTACATTTAACTGACTTATTCGAGTTTCGTGCGTCGAATAATATTTGAAGAAACATTAAAGGTAGTGAATAAAATGCGCTCCTGGAAATGCACAAACAAAATTGCATATTCCTTTGGGCAAGCATGAACTTTACTTGTTATTTAGATTAAAGTAGGGTAACAACCGAATGGCTCCTAGATTTCTTTGGGGATAAATACAAATTGTTCATGTAGAAAAAATGGTGATATGATGCATTTTTGGGAGAGTATTTCGGCCGGCTATCACGACTGCCACTTTATTATAGTTCAACACACGTTTGTCTGTACTGCCACAGAGGAGATGTTGAAGATCGGCGGATCTCTCATTGACACTTAGCGCGGTGTAAAATATAATCTTACACGGTTACCTGTAAAATACGGTCTGTACAAATTTAGTGGGTATGAGTGTTTGGCGGTACTATGTCGTGCCGGTAGTCAGTTACTGAACATGAGCTTAGTCCGGCAGTGTAGAGACTCTGTCTAAGTGCGAGACAGGAGAGAGCATGTGTTCGGCAGCTCCAGTAGTGACACTGTCCAAGTACCAGACAGGAGAGAACATGTGTTCGGCAGCTCCAGTAGTGACACTGTCCAAGTACCAGACAGGAGAGAGCATGTGTTCGGCAGCTCCAGTAGTGACACTGTCCAAGTACCAGACAGGAGAGAGCATGTGTTCGGCAGCTCCAGTAGTGACACTGTCCAAGTACCAGACAGGAGAGAGCATGTGTTCGGCAGCTCCAGTAGTGACACTGTCCAAGTACCAGACAGGAGAGAACATGTGTTCGGCAGCTCCAGTAGTGACACTGTCCAAGTACCAGACAGGAGAGAGCATGTGTTCGGCAGCTCCAGTAGTGACACTGTCCAAGTACCAGACAGGAGAGAGCATGTGTTCGGCAGCTCCAGTAGTGACACTGTCCAAGTACCAGACAGGAGAGAGCATGTGTTCGGCAGCTCCAGTAGTGACACTGTCTATGTACCAGACAGGAGAGAGCATGTGTTCGGCAGCTCCAGTAGTGACACTGTTTGTGTGCCCGCGGATTATTGTGATTTATTCCCCAGACATGTTTATCCGCCCCGGGCGTGTGCGTGTGTGCGAGGGGCGGGAGGAGGTGGCCCTATAGCCACTCCTGTTATCCTTCATTGCTCCGGGCTTTTATTGTACTTCTCCACACGAATCGATTTCTGCCCGTCTGTTTTTCTTCTTTTGATGATTTTCCGTGAGATAGAAATCATGGTGGAAAGTTTTGATAAAAATTATTACGACTGTGAGTCGGCCCGCCAACACTGTGACTTTTCCTTTTTGAGATTACTTGTGTTTTAGTAAACGGGACAACTGAATCGTTTTATATATATATATATGTCAGTGTAAGTTCATAAATAAGCGAGATATACAATTTATCTTATTCTCCATAAGAATAACATAGGTCAACGGACTGTGTTTAGCACTTTAAACATCTCTGCAACGAACTGACGTAGAGACATGGTGAAAACATCAAATTGTTTGGTTTTTAAGCTGTGTCTAATGGTGAAAACTAAATTTGAATTTTTAAAAATATCGTATTTAAAAAACTGATAAAATGTATTTTGAGGTACAACACGCCCCCACTCCCATACCGTTTCTAATGAGGTGATCCGTCTGGTTTTAGAACTTAAAGTTATAAATGTTGCTTATCATGGTCCCGGGCCTAGGTCTTACCATGCCGACTACGGTAATAGCTTCTTCCCTATAGGGTGAATTCGCTAAAATATTTAACATTTTGTGAAATCTCGGCGAGATTGTGAAATGCGGTTACGCAAGTGGAGGACTATGAATAGCACGTTGGCAGTAAAGGTATTCAAACCGTAGTTTTAACTACGTAACTACGTTTTAACTACGTAGATTCAGTGGCTAACATGGCATTAATTACACCTATTTTATTATAATAATCATACAGTTTTCCCGGCTTAGGTATTTTTCAGTCTATAGCGGAAAGCTGGGCTTTCATCCATCTGGGTGTAAAAAGTGACTGATGTAATTTATTGCATAGCGGGATCGATTAGGGGAGCGTCCGCGGTGTCAGGGTCGCCCTGACGCGTCGCGCCCGGGCTTCCGAACCTCTGCACTCACACAAGGCGGTACAGTAACACACAAGTAAACATTTGGTAAACATTCAGGCGGTACAGAACACACAAGTAAACCTTTGTTGAACATTAGGCGGTACAGAAACACAAGTAAACCATTGTTGAACATTAGGCGGTACAGTAACACACAAGTAAACATTTGGTAAACATTTAGGCGGTACAGTAACACACAAGTAAACCTTTGGTTAAACATTTAGGCGGTACAGTAACACACAAGTAAACCTTTGTTGAACATTAGGCGGTACAGTAACACACAAGTAAACCTTTGGTTAAACATTTAGGCGGTACAGTAACACACAAGTAAACCTTTGTTGAACATTAGGCGGTACAGTAACACACAAGTAAACATTTGGTTAAACATTTAGGCGGTACAGTAACACACAAGTAAACCCTTGTTGAACATTAGGCGGTACAGTAACACACAATTAAACCTTTGGATAAACATTTAGGCGGTACAGTAACACACAAGTAAACCTTTTGTTGAACATTAGGCGGTGCAGTAACACACAAGTAAACCTTTGTTTAACATAAGGCGGTACAGTAACACACAAGTAAACCTTTGGTTAAACATTTAGGCGGTACAGTAACACACAAGTAAACCTTTGTTGAACATTAGGCGGTACAGTAATACACAAGTAAACCATTGTTGAACATTAGGCGGAACAGTAACACACAAGTAAATCTTTGGTTAAACATTTAGGCGGTACAGTAACACACAAGCAAACCTTTGGTTAAACATTTAGGCGGTACAGTAACACACAAGTAAACCTTTGTTGAACATTAGGCGGTACAGTAACACACAAGTAAACATTTGGTTAAACATTAGGCGGTACAGTAACACACAAGTAAACCTTTGGTTAAACATTTAGGCGGTACAGTAACACACAAGTAAACCTTTTGTTGAACATTAGGCGGTACAGTAAAACACAAGTAAACTATTGTTGAACATTAGGCGGTACAGTTAACACACAAGTAAATCTTTGGTTAAACATTTAGGCGGTACAGTAACACACAAGTAAACCTTTGGTTAAACATTCAGGTGGTACAGTAACACACAAGTAAACCTTTGTTGAACATTAGGCGGTACAGTAATACATAATTAAACTTTTGGTTAAATATTTAGGTGGTTCAGTAACACACAATTAACCCTTGGGTTAAATATTTAGGAGTTACAGTAACACACAAGTAAACCAGTATACACAGTAAAACAGTATATTCTGTTACACACAAGTGTACTCTAGTACAGGGAAATCATATACAGTATTTTGCTTTATAGGGCATTTGGTTTTTTTTTCTAGGTGTAGTCCCCATTATTAGTGTAATCCATTTTAATTATTTATTTTTATAATTAGGTATTGCAGAGCATAGTTAATTCATCTTACATTAAATTATTTATTGTACAACAATAGCTCAAGTATCTTTGTTTTATTTTCATCAATAACTGAACTATTTTAAACACGATTGAATCCCATGGAAATTCAGAGAGCTACGCACGTGAATATTTTACTAGGTAATGATTTTTTCTCATTTGTAAAACAAGTTACAGTAGTATAAAAATGCGCAGTCTAAAAAGAAAAACATGCATTGTTACGACGGATCTGCATCACGAGGTCAGAAAATGTTCGCGCTTTTAAAATTAAACTTTATATACAGGACAGATTAACTAATCAGTTATTATAATATTTTAAACAAAATTGGACAATATAAAACCCGTATCCATCGAAATTTAACATTAAAGTGATATTTCGTATACTCCATTTGGAAAGTTATTGAAATAATACTTCAATTTCTTCCTTATCAACGAATCGTGTACGAAAACTAAAAGCTACCATAGGTTTTTTACGAATTAAGATTTTTTTAATTTAACGTGTGTTAACCACTCTGGAACTTAAATAAATCAAACTAATATTGATAAAAATTACCCTACAGAGTTTATTATGAAATACAAACTAACATGTATCAAACAAGTACCAACAGCTAAAAGTATAAACATTCTATAGAAAGTATCAATAACAAATTATATGCTTAAAGTATAAAAGAATATTAGTTGAGGATGTTGTCTTCTAATGCGAAGATTGTACAAGTTCAACGCAGAAAGTCTGATGTTTTACTCGTTTTTTCAAAGCCTTATTATTATTTAAAGCCTGCTCGCAATATATAGTTTTATAAACCACTTTATATGAAGGCTGAAGTGTAACACAACTGATGTAAAAATATATTATATTCAGGGTGTTACAAAAACCTTTCAGGATTTCGAGGTATGATTCCCCAAACAAAAAGAAAGAAAAAAGTTCATGTGAATGCATTTCCTAAAACGCTTATTTTTTCGTCTGTCTGTATATGTTTTTTACTTAACACATTATATCTGAGGAACATCTGAAGATATCTACTTCAAACTTGAGACATATATTACATCTAATAAGACCCATTTTGGTATGGAATATCAAGTTTCTACTTTGTACTATTTGAAAATGGTGGTCATTTTTAGCTAAATATTCTAAAAAAACCGTAAAAGTTAGGAAAGAACTGTAAGAATCAAAAACGTTGTGTCATTTTGTCCTTAAAGTAATGATATGAAGATATTAACTGTAGGATCAAATAACTTAATAGTTGTGATGTTTATAAGTTAATTTTGAGTCCAGAAATGGCAATAAAGTACACCTTCATTTGAACCTTTTTCTTTCTTTTTGTATGAGGAATCATGCGCCGAAATCCTGAAAGGTTTTTTTTATACTCCCTATGAAACCCCAAACCAAAGTTATTTCGAAATACAAAAATCCCAAAAGATTACTTTTATTCTGACATTCTTTTAATTGGCAAATAATTAAATTAAAAGCAATCTAATTTGAATTTTAAATAGATAAGACTTAAAATGGAGCCAAATTCGTGTATACATCTTAGCAATATATGGGCCAGAGTGGTGTTTTAAAAACGCATAATGCAACTAATTGCTTCTTTGCAACCTTTATATTTTAATACCGATAATTTGTCCTATTATTTTATCCTGAATAACACGTAGCTTAAATATTTTCTCTGTAGATTGTGGGTTTGTATCGCTGTTTTGATCATTTTTCCAAATTGGGCTTTCTGAGTACGACTCGTTTCCCAACAAGTTGTGCCTTTTTGCCTTAATCTGTATTTTTATTACTTTTACAGTAACAATATTAATATTATCATAACAGACGGTTGCATTGTACTGATTTTTAATTTTCGATCGGATATAAAAACGAGTTTGATGGGGGAAGAACGTACATGCAAAACGGACATTTAATAAATGTGTTAGGATTTATATATTTTGTACGATCGTGACAAACAGCAAAAACACCCCTCACTTGCAATACCTGCTTTAGCCTTTATGTTTTTTCACAAATATTAATCAAATAAATGTATTACTGATTAGTATTAATATTTTAATCAGTTATGTTCAGCTTCACCGCATCGTGGTTCTGTTCTACATCGATAGACGTGCAAAGCCCAAACACACCCCATGCAAAGCAACAGGCAAATCAGAGATATTGATTACTAACTGGATGGCATAACATGATAGTTTAGAAGTATTTTTTAAATTGCATAATAAAATTGGGTCGTTGTATATTTAAACTTTATCACCGTTCTCGGTCAAACTAGACAATTATTATTTATGTTTTCTGGTCTGTTTTGTCCTGATATTTTAATGTCGGCAACAAATAAAAACTCTAGAACTTGTAAGTTTTGTCGCCATGGAAACATGCCGGTAGCATCGCTATACAGTTTAAATTGTTACGGTAAAGCCAGCAGGTAACAAATCAAATATTATTTTAAATTAGGAATTGTGTATTGTTTTATGAAAGTACGGCTTAAATCTAAATATATTTTGTAGATGGCGTATTCTATCGTAGCCAGTCAGTTTACAAGTAATTATTATTTTACATTCTAAATTTATCTTTGCCCTTTGGTTTATCACGCGACTAAACCTGTTTATCGAACAAAACTCGATAGTAAGTAACTTTCATGCGAAATTTGTAAAATAATATTTCCTCGTGGATTTCCTCCCTTGATAAATCTTACCGTTCAGGTGGGAAGGGGTGGGGGAAGTAGGTGTAAGGGGCGGGGTCGGGGGCGGTGCCAGTGTTACCGCCTCCGGCGCTCCGCCAGTGCCGTCCCCGCAGCCGAGCTTGCTCTCTGGCGTTCCTGCGCCTACCCGCTACCACTACCGCCCGCCGCCCGCCACCCGCCGCCCGCCGCCCGCCGCCCGTACCACCTCCCACCACATCTCTAAACTTAAATTAAACATTAAAGTAAACAGTCGGACTTTTCTGGAAATTTAAATGAGGGGGTTAAATGCGGCTATGCCGAGTAATTTAGCGATATTGTAAAAGATGAATACGCTAATGGAAAGTCGCAAAACGAAGTAACTTTATTCCTCCTGAAAACCCAAATTTTCTCAAGGATTCGTGTAAACGCGAATGTCATGTTTTATGTAGTATTTCCCATCGCAATATCCTCTTCCCTATTCCAGTCGTAACTTTAATATTCGAAGCATAAACGATGTGTCTCGCTCCAAAAATTTACTTTACTAGGGTTTTGTAAAACTTCCTACATTTCGACGATAAATTCCTAGATTTTATCATTCAAAATTCCTCTTTTGCCCTTATTTATGGATTTTGACGGTCGAAATTGAGGCGTGATTGTCACTCATGTACAATATCAAATTTTTAATTTCCGTTTACCCCAATAATTAAGGATATTTTATATCCATTTGTATGATATATTTGTATATATTTAAAGGATTTGTATGGGATAATCTCCCCACGTTCTACAATTTGAAATTTATGTGTGGTGTAGTAGAGGGGGGGAGGTCTCCTCCAATACCCCCCCCCCTTAGTTCTCAACTCATCTTGAATCCCCTCATTTATTCCGGCTTCTAATAATCAGCATGGTTTAGATAAAAGTTTTATTTTTATATGTTCTTGAGCTGAAATTGGACGGCTTTGAATCCGGTTGGGTTTCACTTGATTGGATTGAGTACTTTTGTTATTTGATTGAGAATTTCACGCGATCTTGTTGTCGTGATTTGTTTTTCTGTACAGTCCATTCTCAGCTCAGCTCATGAAATCACCTATTCGGCATTCGCTTTCGATTCATGACAATCTTGTACGTGTTTTAAGAAACACCCGTTCGATTTTTAGGATCATTTTAGTTAATTATTATTCACGAATCTTCTTCACTTCGAATTCTTTCACGTAAGGTGCTTATACTTTACCAGCCTCAGAGGTTCATATGTTTCTCACATGTGTGTGTGTTTTTTTTTTAATTTACTGTGCATTAGAACAAACTATTGCACTGTGTGGTGAACCATCTCGGATGTTTCAGAAAAATTCAAATCTGAACATTGATGTGAACATCTATGAACATTGATTATATGTGGGCGCACCGTTTTTTTAGCGAATTTCCCCCATAGGGAAGAAGCTATTGCCGTACAGTCGGCATGGTAAGACCTAGGCCCAGGACCTCTTTTTTATATTTTGTTAACCCACATTTTCATTTGCATACCCATTTTTCATATTTCCATATTTTTATATTTAAAATTTTTTTTTTTTTTGTTATGCCTACAATTCCAAAAGTCAAACAGTAACGTTTGTCAAAAAGTTAAAGGTCTTGGAAATCCTAAACTTTCCAATCCTAACTTTCCAATCTACATCAACCTCTTTTGTTTTTTAGCAATCAAAAAAAATTATCATTTCCCATATAAAATTGATGTGAGTTATGCACAACTCACTTATAAAAGAGACCACAGATTACTTAGAAGTGTTGCACACAAATAACGTGCATTTTATATGGGGAAATGAACATTTTCGTTGATTGTTAAAAAGCAAAAAGAGATACGAGGTCGATGTAAAATAAAAAGGTGTTAGGATTTCCAAGTCCTTTAAATTAAACACTTTTTGATGTACGTTACTATTTGACTTTTTGGAATTTTAGGCATATAAACATTTCAAAAACAGAATAATTTGTTATTTTCTTTTAAATAATGTCACGTAGCATATCAAGGTAACGCTGAGTTTAATAGGAGTCAGAATTTTGAATCAGAACAAAGTCTTGTGGTTTAGCAGATACAGGGTATGTCAGTATTTTTCAAAAAAATGGCTGCCATTTTGAAACGGATAAAGATAAGTTAGTTCTGTTTTCGCTAAAATGTTTGTCTGTTTTGTAGAGTTTTAAAATGGTGTGTAACAAGGCATATGTTCATATTTGAAAATTCCGATATTCGAACTAGTGACCCTAACACCCTGCATTTGTAACAAATTAAAAATATGTTTACGTTATTCCTTGGGTTTGATTTAGTGGAAAATAATTCGTTTTCGCCAATTGGTTCGTCTGCAATGTGTTCGAGACACCTGACGTGGGACACCCTGTATACCCCACTAAAGTTTTACTACCGTGAAATTGATTTTTGCCTCTGGATAACAAAATTAATTAAACTTGTCACAGATTGACCAAAATTGTAGCCTATACACGGATACTAGAAAAGAAACTGTAGGGTTATAAACATAAACAAATTACGTTTTTGGATCGAATGTAAACAAACTTTCTTGTCATATGGTTCAGTTTATTTTAGCGAATTTCCCCTATAGGGAAGAAGCTATTACCGTAGTCGGCATGGTAAGACTTAGGCCCGGGACCATGATAACTTTTCGTTTTGAGGTCCCTAGACCCCAAAAACACCATTCGTTCGAAACTGTATATATATATGCATGTCCGTGGGTGCGATAACTCTCGTAAAAAAGGTCCGATTTTGATGAAATTTGGTATAAACGTGAAAAGCAACATTTATGACTTTAAGTTCGAAAACCAGCTATATCGCTCTATCGAAAGGGGTATTTTGGGGGGGTTTTGTACCCCAAAATTGGGTTTTTTGAACTTTTTACATATAATTTTTGAAATAATCAAATTTTAATTTTCACTATTGGATTCAGCTTAAAAAAACACACAATTTGGTATTTTGATCATTCCTCTACGTCAATTGGTTACCGAGATATTGAAAGTGCTAAACACAGTACGTTGTCTAATGCTATTCTCATGGAGGATAACAAAATAATTATATTTCGCTTCTTTATGAACTTATACGGACGAAACTTGGTATACGGCTTTATCTGGTTGTGGTCGATTGATATTTGCTCAAAAAACAATTTTTTGCTAAAGGTACCTAGAGCAGCAAACCTGCGTATTCATCCTCCATGTTATTCTTATGGAGATTAATGAAAATGGGATATATCGCTTATTTATGAATGTATATTGATGAAACTAGGTATGTGGCTTCACAAGGTTCAGTTATATTGATATTTGCATAAAAACCCATTATTTAGTGTTACTTTTTGCAGCAAACCTGCGTACTCATCCCCAATGTTATTCTTATGGAGAATAATTAAAATTTTATATATTGCTTATTTGTGAATATATTTTTATGAAACTCGTTATGCGGCTTTATGTGGTATTAAGACATATATTATGCATTGGAAATTCGCTGAGTACGCAGGTTTGCTGCGGGGGGGGTATTTTCGTATAGTAATATTATCGTCTGCAGGGGCAACAGGAGATACACTGGCGTTTGGACACATCCATGTGTAAATAAAAACAAATATGTTTACATTCGATCCACTGACGTTATTTGTTTATGTTTATGGCCCTTACCGTTTTTTCTAGTTACCATGGCCTATATGACTAAAGCAAAGCCCGATATTATCATTAAATGAGTCATATAATTAAAATTATTTTCCTACTACCGTGCTTAAAGATCTTTACGATGTAAAACTCGTCGTAAAGCAGATGTTTTCTGTTTATTGAGCGAAACAGTTTGTATAGCTCACTGCGCCTTACCGGCCTTACTTTGTCACTTTGGACTAAGCTAACTGACTCACTGTCTACGTCTTCAACCTCACTATCGTGAATATCCAAAATGTTAGTGGCAGGAAAGATTGTGTAACAAACACACAATGTAGTTCGAGTGTGTCTTTACCGCTTTCACAAAGTTCCCAACAGTTTTACCTCAAGGGTTAAAAACTTTCTTACACTTTTAATACATAAATAGCTATTTTGAAACTCACTAAGCGATAGGTTTTTTGTTTATTGAAGTTACGAACTCACATTGACCAGTAGAAAACATTGACTCATTTGAAAATAATTTGAATTTTTTTCTGAAAAACTTGTTCAAAATCCGTCATGAGTTTCTAGTGTATTAAATAATACCCTGAAATGATCATGAACACATTTACAATACCCTAGGTAATAAAATTCAATGCGGTCGACTTTGTATTTCATTCGGCACTGTTAATGGTCTGAAAATTTATGAGAGAACATTATTTTTTACTTAGCAAATAATTACTCACACGGGTTACTCATTTCATGTTTGAAATACGTCACTTTTAACTTCTATCGTTTAAGATGTTGTAACTATTGGTAATACTGTTTTAAAACATGAATTTTAGTTAGATTACTTGACAATTTAACCATTGCTAACACTAATACGTCAATACGATATTACCATTGTAAAAATTTGAATTTTTAGCATCTTTAGCAATCGAAAATTCACCAAACGGATAATTCTAAATTAGTTTAAAGCATTTCAACTCACCGTAACATTACTTAATTTGACTTATATCATTTATAAATGTAGTTCTGTATTCATGATTATATCCTGCTTTTTATCATATAAATTCAAACAAAATGTTGGTAGGCAACATTCATAAATTGCATTAATACATATGCAAAAGGGGCGTCTGCACAGTTACAATTGCTCATTTATTCATTTATTTGTCTTCCAATGGAAGAAAATAATTTTACCTGAAAAACTAAATAGTGAAATATATAAGCTTTCTCATCGCTTACATAAAATAACTGTTTTGTTGCGTTTTGGAAGGAAGAAAATAAACAATAACCCTCTTATTGCACCCCACTTATAACTTGATCTAAAACTAGACTATATGGACCATCTAAACTAACAATCCTACACCATCTGAAGCAGAGAAGAAACGTTATTGCACTTTGCAAAGCTTTATAATTTCGTAGTTCACCAAATGGAAAATCAAGGAGTTTTATACTTTACACTAAGGATTAAAATCTTTCAGACTGAAAATTACGTCTCACTCTCGCCAAATAAACAAAGGCATTCTGTCACAAAAGCTGAATAAGATGGACTGATGTTGGTGGGCGATGTTATTATTAATATTTTACATTTGCAAATTTAATTGATTTAATTTACCGTTAGGTATTATTGAACAATCAATACACCTTAATGCTTCTCTCGCCAAAAAGCAATGTGGTAACTAATACAAATACTAAATTAGTGAAACTAAATGCAGGGTTGCGTCATTCCAGTAGGGGTCAGCTCGGCGGTGCGCTCTAGGCCTTCGTTATTATATGCGGAGAACGAGCCTTGCAAGTTGGCTAACTCACCGAAATCTCGAATAAAACTATTCAAGACCTCGTACAGTCCTTGCGCCTTTGCGTCTTGCGACCAGTGGACTAATTTCCTCAAATGTTTGTCCCCATATTTGGGGACTAATCCTTCACGCCTTGTGCCTTTGTACCTGGCGCGCCAGCTGATTGGATACATTTACTGCGATATAATAGAAACTAAGTAACACCAATGAATACAAACCCTAAGGTCTAACACTGAATACCCGAGTATATCCAAATTAAGTATGTATGAATTATATGTTTGTAACATTGAATCGATCCAGAAGTTCGTCTGGTGATATTTTGGGATCAGATGTCAATACTCGACTTTATAGACTCTCGTGAGTTAAGATATAAAGCTATAATTATTTCAAATGTTTGTAAACTGATTCGTATACAAATATCTGAGTTATTTTTAAACTAAATCAAAGTTATCTTTAAGTTAAAATATACCACATATCAAGAATATAGGATAGTACCGGCTCCGCACAAACACCCTACAATATGACAGTTTTTAGTTTACTATTCTGATATCGTCACTCCCGATCATCCGGTGCCCCCCCCCTCAGCCGATACGGAATGTCGGGGTCGGGGTGACGGCGGTGACGACAGCGAACAAACCTAATTTGCATAGCTAAAGTGGGTTCGGATGTGTTTTAATGTAGTTATTAGTTGTAGCGAGGCCGAGGGCAGAGGAGATACCAGTCCGGGAGGGGATGGAAGGGACAGGGTAGGGGAGGAATGTGAAATCGGTCGTGAAGGGTGACAAAGGTAATCGGTGACAATAGCGCCGGAGTCAGGCAGGGGTCGGCCAGCTGCCCTTGTTTGCTTAGCGTTAGCGGCAGCGGCAGTCAGTGGCCGTGGTGGCAGTCGTGGACCATGGGTGACACCGCATTCTGTCTCAACAACATCCTCTGTTCCCCAGGCAAGAAGAAGTTCCAGGCGGACCCGTCGTGCTGCCCGGTGTGCGGGGTGACCCTGAGGCCCGGCGAGCTGGACACCCACTTCGTCCAGGAGCTAGAGAGGCTGTACAAGCTCAGCGCCAACGTCAGGGTCAGGAGGGAACATCTATCCTCGTCCGACGGCTCTCTCGAAGCTCGGTGGGAGGTAAACAGCCTTACCTTTACCTTTTTACCTTTTTTTGCTTTACCTTTTTATTTGATAGTGTATTTCACTACTAGTCACGAAAGTGACCTCCGGCAAGATAGCAAGCATTTTCCGCGCGAGGCGAAGCGGAGCATGGAAAATGCTATCGAACCCCGAAATAGGACTTTAGTGACGAGCAGTGACCAATACTTTTCATCACGATGCAAATAACCAAACTAAATTATCTGATATTTCATAGTCTTATAAGTTTCCGTAAGTAAACACAACACGGTTTTACGGTTTATTTTAGTGTTAAAAATCATCTGTTTGAACATCGAATTTTCAAAATAAATTACAAATCATAGTGGTGTGTTTACACATATAAAAATGTCTGACATACCAGAAAAGATACAAAACATTAGTGCTCCTGTTGAGCAAAACGGGAACTTCAATTGTTGGGACAGCCAAAGTATTGTTTAGGAGAGTAAAGTAATTTTTGGGACAGGCAAAGTCAGCTGATCATTATGAGAATTGTTACCATACGTACTATCTATTATCTATCGATAGAAAGTCTCTCGAGTGAACCTCCATACTAGGCTCACACTTGACCCGGACATGCACACACTAACACTCCTGTCCACCTACACCAGAAACCCCGAAGTAGACGATTGTCCAGTCTCCACGACTGCGATGAAGAGGACCGATCTAGGATGTAAAGACTGCAGTGTGCAGATGTTAACTTGACCCTAGATACTCGTATTCCATTCGTTATGTCGTGTGAACATCAAAACATCGATTTAAAACCAAGCGAAAAGGCTACTACAATCGCTTTATTATAAATGGTCATGTTTTAAATAAAACGATACGAGTAACCAGCGTTTTAAGATTTTTAGTTTCGTTTTACTATGAACGGATGTAAAAGTTATAAAAATACAAAATAATAATTACAAGTGACGAGATATTTTCCTTTCAATTACCTTAACCTTCCAGTTTCCCGAAGTTGTACGAGAGGCGAGTAGGCTTATGTGTTTGTACGCCCGTCTTTAGGATATCAACTTAGATGCTTTCTAAGAACAGACAGACCTTAGACAGTAAGAAAACTATGGTTTGGACCGTTATCATTGCTTATCAAAACTATACAAATGTCAAGCGTATATAGGCCTACACACCGAAACAAATACACAATCTTTCTCCGAGGTTAGAGCTCCTCATGCAGCAAGCTGCTGCTGTCGCGACGTGTTTACAGTGTAGCTCGACACGTCCAGTTGCAGTTCCAATGCCAAACAACTGGTCACAATCAGAGTGTTGCCAAGTGACTGCAACAATCATCTCGGAATATCAGATGTACCGGAGATCGGATGATATTGTACACACTGCATGTTAAATGTTGTATAACATTTTAGGATAAATTTATATAGTATTTTTAAAATTAAATTTGTATTCTTGAATGATCTTTCACAAAATGTTTCTGAGCGTGAATTGATCATTTGATGATTAAAACTTGCATTAAATAACTTAAAAACGTTGCATTAATTATTGTTTTTTTTTCCAAACTTTGTTAACTTAAAACTATACTGAACAACAATGTATTTATGTGTGTTGTGACAACAATAATTGGGAACTTTTTAGTTACCTGCAAAGACTTTTCCCGAAAATGGGGGTTTGGTTAGTGACCCCTCATTTAAAAGGTCTTAATAGGTTGAGAATAATGACATAAGGAAATCAAGTTCTGATGATCCTAAACAAAATGGTGGTAATAAAAACGTGTTATCTGTCATTTTAATTTTTTGTGTGTCTTCTCTTAACTTAATAGATTGCTGCAAATAAATCAAATAAATGGCATAAGGAAACTGACACATACTTTCTCCCTTTTAGCCCAACTTTAATGACTGAATTACTTTTTATTTACTAAATATAGAATGTAAAGTACGGTCGAATGTACAGAAAAACTTTTAAACAAGTTATTTAAAAAAATATCCACCCAAATCCCTTTTTTGGAGGCATTACAGAATCGTTTGCTACACACAGTGGTTTTAAGAGGGGAAATGCCCCTCATCCCCAACCCCCAGGGTTAAGTGGCAACATATTTCGAATATGCTCTGTTGGTCAATGCTAACTTGACCTTGATCAGTAAATAAGAGGGAAATATTAATTTTTGTATTCCCCATAAGAATAACAATGGACAACGTACCGTGTTTACCGCAAAATGAAAATTTAAATTTTCTCTGCAACCAGGAATCTTAGAATAATAATTCAAATCTAAGTAATCTTTTTTAACATTAATGTTTTTTATAGAAAATTTAAAAAACTGAATTTTGGATGTTTTAATTCCTGTAATTTCTGAACCCGAATTTTTCCAGAAATGCGGGTGGTGAGATTTTGTCGGAAACCTAAAGCTCTACAAACCACTAAAGTTTAATGAAAATTGTTACAGCCGTTTCTGAGAAATCTTTATTTTTCATGTTTTTTAGCGGTTTTGGGGGATATTACCCATAGAAATCAAAAATTAAAAAACGCCTGGAAATATCAAAACAAATATTTCCACTAACAACTCACATTCGTATATTTTGACAAAAAACAATACTTTCTCCATGTACTATGTAAAGGGGGAGAAATTAATAAGATTAAAGAAGACTGCCACAATTCGGGTTCTGATATCTGTAAAACCAATATAGATAGAAGAAGTATACCATTTAATATAACTCGTCTATACTATTATGTTCAATGTCATAGGATGTTTTATTTTCACCATTATTCTCAGCTAAACAAGGCCTTTTAAATGAGGGGTTACACACAACATGGTTGCTATTTAATACAAATTAAATTAACCTCCCTCCTCTGCCTCCATTTTCATAAAAATTCTTTGCAGGTAACTACAGAAGTGCCAACTACTATTAGTTACGACGATTGACGCAACCTGTGCTTTTCTAGCTCTTATTGTTAGGAAGATAAAAATTATATTGCTCACTTAACTGTTACACTGTATGTTGTTATTCTATCAACTGTATCACATATAAAAGTTTGTTTTTCTGTTTGGTAGATATTGCATACAAAATCAAATAAGTATCTATTTATATTATTATGTATGTATATTTTTAGTAAATTTGCTTGTAGTTAGTTAACCAAAACATCCTGACCAACAAACAATCATTTTTGCTTTAAAACTGTAGTTTGTGGCTTTGGCTAAGTTTTGCAGTTATTCTCCTCTTGGTTCGGAGCCAAATACCAAAACTGTAACCTTTAAATATTTATACCAAGATCCATTCTATTCTAAAGATTTCATACTTGCCTACTTACCAAATGAATAATGTTGACGTTTAAGTCCCGTCCCTCCTCAACGGATTTACGAAAACAATTTATTTTTTTACTAATCTTAAAGAACAACAAAATCTTACGGTTCCAGTCCGTAGGACTTTTTACATCACTAAAATTCATCTGATAAAATTGTAAAATAATAAATATTTATAAATTTGATTGAACATTTATTCTTTTTCAGAAGACTGCTTAATAAATCGCTAGTTTAAAAAAAATGAGCCATAAATTAATGAATTTAGATAATCTGTTGAGGCGAGATGGGACTGAGGCGTTAAGAGGGGGCTCCAGTCCTCTGCTTCTCCCATAAGACCAATGTCAAATTTCATAGTCCGTCCCTCCTCGACGGGTTGTCCGAAATTGATTATTTATGGTTCATTTTAAAGATCAAAAATATACCTAGCGATTTCAGTAAGCAGAATTTCGTTATCATAAATAGTTTGCGCATAAAAAAATCATAAATATTGAATATTTTGGAATTTTATTGATCGATTATTATTAGCGATATCGAAATTCTGCTTACTGAAATCGCTAGGTATATTTTTGCTGTTTAAAATGAGCCATAAATCAACGATATCGAATAATCCGTTGAGGAGGAACGAGCTTTGAAAGTTAACATTGGCCTTATGGGCGAAGCAGGTAGAAACACGAAAAGTTTCGTGACTGGAGCCCCCTTTTAAGATTGGCTTTTTGGTGAAGCAGGTAGAAACACAAAATTGTTTGGGACTGAATCCCCTTGTTATTAAATTTGCAAAGTTGGTATAGTTCTAAAACCTCTATAATTTTAGGGAACAACTAAATCATCATGAACCAAGGCAAGTAAGTTAAACGAATATATAACCTCTAGAATTGTTTGATGTTTTTAACAAATTTATACAGGGTGTTCAGAAAGGGTCATTACAAACTTCAGGTGGTTAAAAGTACTTATCAATTTGAACAAACATTTTTTATATAAATATAGGTCGAACAATTTTCCGTTTAGCCCCTAACCGCCATTTTTTATTTAAAAAAAAATGAATATCTCGTAAACTATCTAAGCAATAGAAACTAAACTTTGCACGTACGTTAAATAACCAATGAAGCAAATAATAAAAATTATTATTAAGTCGTCTTGAATATTTTCAAAATGGCGCCCGTTTTAATACTTTAATGTCAAATAACAAACAAACCATTAATTTTATGAAAGATTTACAAGGTACAAAAAAGATAAACATTCTTATCACAAATCTAATGACACTTTATTCAACGCAATCCGTCAATGCATCAGCGAGAAAATGCACTTTTAAGGTTTGCTTGCACAAATCAGGGACAACAATGAGCGCCCAAATCACTGCTTCTTTCTGTTTCTTTATATAACAATTATAATTTATAGCCCAAATATTTAATGAAATGTAGGTATTTTGGATTTTGTCATCTAATAAGGCGACAATTTATATTGGTAATAGGTAGTAGTAAAACCTGCAATACATAACACTTCAAATACTTCAGATAATTTAATCAGGAAATATATAGTCATTGGTGACTAAAGCTTGCCAACAGTGCAAGTTGCCCTACAAGATGTCATACTCATTTACTCTTGAAATAAGAGGCATCAGAAAGCTGACCCATACTTTCTATCTTCTAACGCTCTTTCAATCAATCAATTTCTAAGAATAGGAATTAGGGATTGGTTTTTAATAAGAATATAAATTATAGTAGCCTATTAACAAACCTGTGAGTAAATAATATGTTCTAAAATGTTTATCCAAATCCCTTATTAGAGGCATTACAGAGTCATTCCCTACACACAGCTCCTCCCCCACAGGGTTATGTGGCAACTTTTTCTGAATATTCTCTATTAGATAGCTTAACCTGTTTACCATGTTTTAATGAAATTTATCAGTAAATAAGGGAGAAATTATATTTAATTGATTCTCCATCAGAATAACATTGGGACATCAGACTACCATGTTAACCGCTAATGTAATATTTCGTTTTTCTCTACAACCATTAGTCATAGAATAACAACTCCGGATACTACATTATTTAGTATATTGAAGTCTCTTTTTTAAGATAACATGAACATTTCATTAAAAGTGTATGGTTTTATGCAAAATCCAAAGAACTAAATTACAGGTTAATTTATGACCCCAAATTTGTTTCTAGAAATTTGAGTGTGGTTATTTTGTTAGGGACCCAATGCATTAAAATCCACAAAATTGTAATCATAATCGTTAGAACTCTTTTTGAGAAAATAGGGTTTTTCATTTTTTTGCGGTTTTTGGGAAATAAATAACACTTCAGAATCAGAAAGAACAACTTAAAAAACATCAACACTAAAAAAAGGTAAAACTTATGAAATACTATGAGTTTAGTACATACATACCAAATTTCTTCAAAATCAGTACTGGTGTCTGTGTCTATCCAGATGAACTTTCAGACATCACCGGAAAAACAATTTTTTTTGGTGATTGTAAAAATCAAAATACTTCCAATGATAATTTAAATGCATAAATTTTGACAAAATCAATATTTCCTCCTTATATTATTTACAGGGAGACAAAATAAAAATTGACAGTTGAGTTTACTTTTAAAAGTTCAGATATTGCTAAATCAACTTTTCTATCTTTAAAATAAGTTTAATGAACCTCACAGGTGTTATCAAACTAATGTTTTTGCAGACTTACCAGAGGATTAGAGCAAACAGACAAAGCAGGCTGAGGATAAAGTACCGCAAGCGTAAACCGGATGAAGTTTCCTGTCCTGTTTGCAATGAACCTATCCAGGGAACTTTGGAAGAGGTCAACCATCATGTCGAGACTTGCCTCCGAAAGGTAGGAATGATATCTGCATACTCGAGTAATCAGACACTTGATATCGGACAAAGAAGGAGATACCTTATTCTTTATTAATAAAACATGGGTCTTAAAGAATATGGTTCCAGAAAATCTAGTCCTCCAGATTAAAAACCGTTAAATTTCTCTTGAATATAATGTTGATAATGTTATAAATACATAAGATTGATTAAATACTTGCAGCATTTTCAATCTTTCGTGAACACAAAAGTTGTTATTGCCATGTGTCCAATAAACACAGAATCATTCACTACTTCACAATACTCTAGTTGACAATATCACTGGTGATATTGTAGGTGGAAGGATACAGAAATAAACAACTGATTTTCACTAGTGGTCAAACTGAACTGAAAATTCTTAACATATTTATTATTAGATATTTTAGACTAGAAAATGTTGAAGTCTTGCAAACTTTGGCACTCTCTAAAATCTGACAGGCCAATGTACTCAAATATCTCATTAAGGAACTTTTTTCAATATGTATTACAGTTTTTAGTTTATAACAACTACAAAGTGCTCTAAAGTGCTGTCGGAACGTAAAAGTGTATTTTAGTTGTTTAGTACAGTAAATATCATAGTTTTATTTATTATTTATCAACTCGTGTAGACAACAGCACCAACCAACAAAGCCATCAGATTTTTCTTATTGGTATGCTTATTAATCGCCAGTAAACTGATTTACAACTGTTAAAAGCTATATTTTATTCTAAGACCTTAAATTATTTTTAAATGAACATTTTTGAAATACGACTTTTCTCATATCCACATTAGGCTGAGTTTCTTAGATGACTTGGTTACTGTTCGTTTTTAAACTAACTTGTTAATCCGTTCCTCCCCTGTCTTTCAGAGGTAACATTCGTGCTGGAAAATTATAAGTGATTGACTATGGCAGAAACAGTGCAATAGGTATACTATAGGTATTCCGTACCACTCCTAACCCGACACTCCTACAGGCCTTATCTGTTACATCAGCATTGGGTGTTTCCCCCGATTCTTTCTTACTTGTGTTGATGTATTATTTATTATTTAGGAGTGTTTGTTTCTGATCGCAGCATGGGTCGATGAATGATGAGGAGGAGAATGTAGATGTGGAGGGGGAAGGCAACTCAGAAGTGTATGAGGAGTATGAGTGGGCGGGCCAACGCAGGATACGAGCCTCTACACTGCTCGTCGGAGGCTTCGCTGGTATGTACCACAACCTAGGAGGTAGAGTATAAATTTAAAGTAGTAAAATTGTTAAGAATATTAAAATAATTTTAAGTTGATTTTTTCTGTGAAAACACGTTAATCTAAGGTATTAAGTATGTTCTGCAGATTACGTATGTTCTGCAGATACGTAACAATAAAACTTTTTTTGAGTATGAGACAACTGCTTTATGTAAGATTTAAGAGGGCGCTCCAGTCACGAAACTTTTCGCGTTTCTACCTGCTTCCCCCATAAGGCCAATGTTAACTTTCAAAGCCCGTTCCTCCTCAATGGATTATTCGATATCGTTGATTTATGGCTCATTTTTAAAGAGCAAAAATATTCCTAGCGATTTCAGTAAGCAGAATTTCGATATCGCAAATAATTATCGATAAAAAAGCCTGAATATTCAATACTTATGATTTTTTCTATGGGTGAATTGTTTGTTTTCGAAATTTTGCTCACTGAAATCGCTAGCTTTATTTTAGAACTTTTAAATGAATCATGAATCATCAATTTCGGATTATCCGTTGAGGAGGGAACACTAATCTTACGGGGTATGCAGGCAGACGCAGGGGACTGGAGCCCCTCTTGCTGTGTTTATTAGAAAAAAAGAAGATATTTTGGGAAAACTAGGATGCCCACTCACACGTTTTCATTTATTGAGTTTCAAGGCCCTTTTTCTGGAGTTTTGTTTCACATATTCTCATATTCATTATCAAAATGTATAATCGATAGTGCAGGGAGTAAATATTAAACTCTCAATTTTCTATCATAATGTAAAGTGGCTAACTGAAGTGTGTTTTGTCAAGAGATGACGGTCAAAGTTCGAAGTTCGGTCTGTTGAAAGTTAATTGATCAGCTACACAGGGAGGAAAGGGAAATTCAAAGGCCATATTTGACTGCCATTTCTTAACTTTTGAACTTTTCCATCCCCACAAGTTCCTTTTCTTCCTTTGTGTTTCAATCAGTGCTGACATTCCAAAGTCTTATCAGTCTGATCCATGAGTGTGTTATCGCAGGCACGGGAATGGCCAGTGGGAGTAGAGCGGGAGGGGGAGGAGAGGAAGAGGAGGGGGACCTGGTAGTGGACGAGGATGACTCGGCCACCTTCGGACCCACCCAGTACTCGGAGGCCGATGTCGTGGTGCCCTCGGCCGATAGCTCCACCGAAGACAAGGAACGCGAGGCCCTCCGAGATGCTATCATCAGGTAAAGCTACAACCGCAGTGTGTGACATCACGGCACAGCCAACACAAGTTCTGGGTTTTGGTCACACTTATTCCAACCCAGTGGTGAATATAGATAATATTTTTGGGGGGAGGGCCAAAACCAATCATAAGCTATTAGTAAAGTAGTGGCATTCAATGTTTTGGTGGCTTCAGGACTTTCTTCAGAGGGTGACTTCGGGACTTTCACCAACAGTCCTATTCACACTTGTTTTTGCGAAAAGGTGTGAAATACAAGCTTGTTTTTTCATTATGTCTGTGACTCACTCACACAACACAATAATGCTTGACAATAATACATTGACTGTACTTTGGTACATCAGAGATATTCTAACCAAACGAAAAATGTAAACAAACAATTGCTGCCGCTGAACTGTATAGTCGATGCCAGTCGACAAAACAGCGCTTTTGTAGGGAGCGGCCACCTGTCGCGACCGGCATCCCCTGTCTCTTCCAAGAAATTCAAGTTGATCCATTAGGCCTACAGCCAAAAATGATGGCTGATTTTTTCCGTCTATAGTTGACGAATAACAACAAATTTGAATCACAATTCTACGATGTCCAGTTATCGACATAACAGGTTACGGACTTATATTGCGGGGCATATCAGGGAAATCTGAATCCTGTTATGTCGATAACGGGACACCGTAGAACTGTGATTCAAATTTTGTCTTATTCATCTACTGTAGACGGAAAAAACTAGTCATAATTTTTGGCTATAGACCTAATGGATCAGCTTATTACAAATTCTAGTAGGACACGGAATTTCTTGGCAGAGAAGGGGTATGCCGGCCGCAACAATGTGGCCGCTCCCTGCCGCTTACGACAAAAGCGCTGTTTGGAAACAAAGATTAGGACGGGACGGTCTACCTGGGGAACTGTGCCTTTACAGCTGGCATCGACTATACATTACCATACTGCCGGTAGTAGCTGCGACCGCCAGTGGTTGAGATATCCGCGCATGCGCAGATCGCCTCTAGCTACAACCCCTTGCCGCCAGCAGAGGCCAGAGACCACCGTTACTGGTGAATTTGCACCAAATAAACCGCTACCCACGGAACCTATAGTACAAATCTTTTCATAGGTTCCGTGATGCTTCCCTCTCACTATCGACCTTGTATCTCTATTTTCTCTCGTGCATTACCGTATGTTTATAATAATTCAGATTAGTTAATTTTTTCCTGTTTGTTCATTTTCGGGGTGCCCGGGCCAGGCCCCCTTGGCCCCTGTTCCAACCTAAATTTGTCAGCGGCACATCGATTATTCAAATACTATGTTTTTTTTCATGATTTGTAAATGGCCTATCAGTAAGGAGTATATAACTAAACAGTGAACCACCGAGTTTGCCTGGAAACGACACATAACATCATATATTTTGATTTTATTCTGTACAAATTTATATCAGATTATTAATAATGATAAATAAGCGATACCCCAAATTTGAATGTTAGGAATAGGCCAAGTTCTATTTTCATTTCAGATCTAAATTAAATTTATAAACAGCTGCACCACCACCATGAGTTTGAAAATTATTTCACAGCTGGCCTTGCTAGCCGAACTAGTGTAGAAAGTCACTGGTTCGATTAGGGTCCCCACATGACTTTGAGAGGTTGGACCTATTTCCTCTAACAACATTAGATACAAAATGCCTCTGGTGTAGAAAAAAAACATTTATTGAAAATAGCACTACTAATCTAATTAGCCACGACCCACGGGCTGGGAATCACTGGGATAGCAGCTTCACAAGTCAGAAAACCCTGAAAAGTCACAGAATTTCAAATATTAGCGAATATTTAAGATTAGAAAAAATAATTAAGACTTAGGAAATAGTTATTTGTGTATTAAGAGTGTAAAGTATGTCTTTATCGCTTGAGGTAAAACTGTTGTGAATTTTCTGAAAGCAATAAAGACACTTTACTCTCGAATCACATGTAAAAATTTTCCCACAACTGCAATTTTGGATACCACTCAACATACAAAACTTAACTTTAATTTATTTTGGCTGAATTCACAAGATCGAGGTTATAAATTGGTCCAAAGCCACAATTAATCAGCTGGTTCTTACTTCAGCGAGAAAAAAGACTTCTTTGTTTCTAAAAGACTTCTTTGTTTGCTAAACCATTGAGTATACACTAGTATACTCTGTATATTCAATGGCTAAACACAAAACAGCTGTTTTAAGATGTTTTTTAGATCGTAAAGAAGCTGTTTTAGGAAACATTTTTCTTTTGTAAATTTTCTGTTGTCAGTATGCATTGCACTGAGTGTTAGCACAACTATCGTGAAAGGCTGGTTCTTGAGATACGGTCTGGAAGAGGCTGTGGCAATAGCATGGCAATGAACAGTTAAAATATCATCTTATTTTGTTCATAAATAATTATTGTTCAACTACATCTTGATGATGATTTTTGTCAGAGAACTCAAGGAAGAGTCTTGAAGTTTCTTCTTGTTGTTTTACTACACCCACAACATGTTGTTATCAATTGTCAAGAGAATCCTGACATGTCAGGATTTTTTTAGATTAAATGCCTCTATTTCAAGGCTTTTCCAGAGTGGTGCTCATTTTATGGAAGTAGACAGTTGTTGTCTTACAAATCTGCTATTCAGTTTGGTGAGGTGTGGTGGTTGGACTTATGACTTTGGCCCCAGGTTTGATCGATCACCGATTGCTATTACCTATGTGATAATGCTGCTGCTCGTTTTTGCTGAAGGCCCACCATTTAGGCATTTCTAAGATCGGAGAGCAAAGGAGAACTGCCTTAATACTGATCTCCCTCCTTTAAAAGCCATACGATATTATTATTATTATTATTATTAGTGAATTTCCTATGAAAAAGTGAACTGTTAGCATGACCTGCACGGTGACACTGAAGCTCGGGACCACCATAGAAGTTCCTAACGTGATCCCCTGAACATGTTTTGGGGAGTAGTTAAAAGTTATTTGATGTGTGTTTGCACTCCAGCGGTCACTTTGCTGTCCGATTTACTTCAAATTTGGTAGGGACATTCCTTTCTATAATCCCTTGGGCAAGTCCGTTGGGCAAAACAATCGGAAAACTCTAACCCCCTTGTTGGGATTTTAACTTGTCAAATTTTGGGTTTTGGGACCAAAAAGGTCAGAAAAGCCCAAAATGTAAGAATAATGCATATTAAATTGTAGGACATAAAATCCAACATTTTTAAGCCCTCTCTCATCATTCTAGCACAAATATATTTACCGAGTTATTAAAGACAATATATATTATATATTGACTAAACATTGTACGTTGTCTTATAGGGGATTTTACATTAATACATTAGGGGGATATTACATTTTACATTAGGGGAATATGTTGGTGTAGTTTTATCATCCCCAGTATCCCCACGCCTACTTTCTATCCTAACTGGACCTTCTCCTAACCTTATAATGTGTGACATTGTTTTCCCATAATTGCAGGAAAATCAAACCAGGAGCATCAGAACAGCCAAAAAATTAAATGTTTTTAGATTTCCATAAAAATTGGAATAAATGTATATTTCAACACCGATTTTGATTTTTTTTAAAGAATATTATGTGGAAATTCACTTCCCCACATCAGTGTGCTACGTGCGAACTCATTATTATTTGACCCAGTGGATTTCAGCAGCGATGAAATCAGTTGTAAATTATGTTGACTGGCGAGAAATGAGTTTACTGTCACTCATTTCCAAACACACCCCCTGATTCGGTACGATTATGATCCAATGCTTATCTAATGTTGTTTGTTTGCAGTCCGAGTGGCAATGGGCGACTGTCGAGCTACCCAGCCAACGTGAAGGAAGAACCAATGGCTGTGGACTGCTCCAGACCCGAGGAGCCCAAGACTGACGGAGAACACTCGCAAGTCCTAGAGGCCCTCAAGAGACGGATACGCGACCTCGAGTCTGAGACCAAAGGAGTGTCAGAAGAAAAGTTCCTCTGCCTTATATGCATGGTTTGTAGTTTCTATAATATGCCTTCTTAATACAGAGGAACTTGGATAGTTCAAATCTCAAGGGAGCGGTACAAAAATTTGAATTACAGAAGTTGCTAGAAAAAGACTTAAAACCTTCATAATTTCCATTTCCAGAGAAAATATATCATTAAAGAAATAGTTTGTTGAACTACTTGCGCTTTTGGACAGGTGCGAAAAGTCACACACAACTCGATCGAAAGTGGGGTGAGGGGTGGGTACGATAACCTTGAACGTAACCTATCAGGGTTTGAGACATTCCGAGGAGTGAACAAAACAGCTGCAGCTAGTTCCACAGAGTCCGTGGAACTGCTTCGTGAGGGGTGGGTACGATAACCTTGAACGTAACCTAGCAGGGTTTGAGACATTCCGAGGAGTGAACAAAACAGCTGCAGCTAGTTCCACAGAGTCCGTGGAACTGCTTCCAAAATCAATTTTCAGAACAATCCGCTGCAGATGTTTCCTTTACAAATTGTCTCAGCGCTAAAAACACCTGTAGCTAGCTGAATTATTGTTCAATTAGAATGGTTGGAACTATTTTCACTCCCGGAGCATTGGAACTAAATAGCTCCAGTTCCAGCTGCTGCGACACACCTCTATAGTGCGGTTATCAAAAGAAAGTGACTGGCAGAGCGGCCGCGCGTGCAATTTGTAATTTGTGTTTTTTAAAATATAATTATCAATATAAACTCATCGGAATAAGATACAAAATATTTGAAACATGTGCTAAGAACATGTTTAACTGACCATTTAATTCATGTTTATTGTAAATTTATCAATTAATGTTTATTGTAAATTTGTAATGTGTTTTATTTTTCCACGAGGTTATGAAATAGAATGTTTGTGTATATACTCGGTCGCCGCACGGTTGTTCCGCCAGTCACTTTCTTTTGATAACCGTACTATAAGTGGTATAGATCCAAGACTTTGGCCTCATGATGAATGTGCAACACCAGTTTCCGGGGATCCCAAGTTTTGATAACTATATAACGGCCACTTTTTTCAGCCTAAATGAAAAAGTTTGAATTATCCAAAGGAAAGTTCAAATTAACCAAGTTTTAGCGAATTTCCCCTATTGGGAAGAAGCTATTACCGTAGTCAGCATGGAAAGACCAAGGCTCGGGACCCTGATATCTTTTCGTTTTGAGGCCCCCAGATGCCAAAAACACCATTCATATATATATGTAATATGTATCGATAGGCACGATAACTTTTGTAAAAAAAGTCCGATCTTGATGAAATTTGGTATAAACGTGTGGGGCAGAATCTATTTTCATGAGTTTGAAAACCAAACAGATCGCACCATTTTAAGGGGTGGCTTTGGGGGGATTTTATACTCCAAATTTTTTTACTTTTTACATATAATTATTTTTAAAACCAAACTTTAATTTGCACTATTGAATTTAGCTAAAAAAATTGGATTTTGATCAAAACTCTACGTCAATTGATATTGAAGAAAAGAAAAGATATTGAAAGTGCTAAGCACAGTACGTTGTCCAATGTTAATCTTATAATTTCATATCTCGCTTATTTTATCGTGGATATGATTGAAACTTGGTATGTGGCTTCATTTGATTGGGGTTTACTGATATATGCATAAAAAACCCTTTTCTTGTGGTCCCCATGGTAGCAAACCTGTGTACTCAGCAGCTATAATGTTATTCTTATGGAGAATAAGAAACTTGTGATATATTGCTTGTTTATGAATATAAATTGGTAAAAATTGGTATGTACTTCATCCACAGGTGGTCCATTGGTATTTTCATGAAAACCCGATTTTTGTGGTCCTTTATGCAGCAGACCTGCATACTCAGTCATAATGTTTTTCTTATGGGGAATAAATAAAAATGCACATCTCGCTTATTTATGAATATGCTTTGATGAAAGTTGGTAAGTGGCTTTATGAGGTGGTGAAGTACCATTTAAAATTCGCTGAGGATGCAGGCTTCCTGCAACAGGGGTATGTTAACATTGTTTTTATATAAAATGCTAGTTAACAACAGAAAAATTTGAATTAAAGAAGATTTTGAATGATTTCTGTGTTATCAAGAGGCCGTTTATAAATAATGTTAATTCTTTATCCCAAGAGTAACAGTTTACAGTTAACAATTTTTTTCAATGCTTATAATATAATAGAAAAAAAAACATAAATATTAATAAGAAATATTGTATTTTCAGAGGTGCTTTACAACAGTGAATAAGTGATAAACATGTTTTTGCCATCCATGGCTGCGACTCGTATAATAACATTCAAAGTGGTTTTACAACGTAATGAAATTAGCTAATTTAATTAGCTAACTAGCAAGAGGCTATACATAAATTATGTCAACTGAAAATATGAGGGGGTCGGATTAAAAATGATAGTGAGTTGGTGGAGGAAATACAGTTAGCCAATTAAAAAGCACAAGCTTATTGTCCCAAGCAGAAGAAAGAAGTGCCGCTGAAGTGTCATAACCTGCATGTATCATAATTTTGGGTTTATTCGGTTCTTAAATAATGTTTTGAAGTTCACTTGATTTTTAATGACTTGAGTAGAAATATTGATTAAATAAAACCTTATTGGTCACCTGGTCGTGACCAAATACCAATACAAATTTTTAGGGATGCAGAATTAAAATTAGATCTTTTTCTTTTCACATGCAACAGGGAACTTTTACGTGTGACAAATGCATCATTGTTAGGTAGAGACTATTCTAAAAAATTCAAATTATCAAAAGTAATATTCGTAAGATGACACTCTTAATTACTGGCCTGTGGCAAGTCAACCTTCCCTTTCTAAAATATTGGAAAAATTTATACTTTTAAATATATTAAATTTTTAGGTGTAGACCAACATGGGTATAAAGGTATTATATATGCCACAACTGCACTAGTATATTATATAGAAACATTTTTTTAAACCATTTACAAAAATTACGGGGAACCATATGCTGTAGGGGCCTTCCTTGATATGACGGAAGCTTTTGAAAGTGTTAATGATAGTATTTTACTCAATAAACTTAAAACTTATGGTATAGATGGTTAAAAATTGAAAAGTAAAGTCATACTTGGAGGGTCGTCAGCAGTATGTTTATATAAATCATATGTAACATCAGGGGTGCCCATCCCCCCAAAGGCAATAGCGCGATTCCCCCCCAAAATTATGCTTGGTCCTTTACTAACCCCCCCCCCCCCCCCCCCCGGAGTCGTTGCCCATAAAATGTAGTGTGTAAAAGTACCCTTATTTGTATCCTTCTGACTGAATAAATAAATCTCATAAACAAAACTCATAACATAAACAACAATTGCTACATTTGCTATCATTTTGTTTATTAGTGAATTTTCTTTGGAAAGGGAACTATTAGCATGACCCGCACGGTGAAACTTAACCCTAGCAGTGGCCTGCCAGCTTAATAAGCTGGTTTCACGTGTCGCGTGAAATGGCCAACAGCTTAATAAGCTGGTACGGGTCGAAATTTTTGTAACGGTAAAAAATCATATAATAGTCAACTCAGAAGTGAACAATATTTATACCATTCGAAAGATCACATTCTGAACTTTCATTTTATTACATAAATGAACCGTTTACAAGTTGTATAACAATGTCACGACGATTATAATTACTATGAAATTTTGCCGCTACGCCATTCCTGCAGACGACGCTCGGAAAATGTAAAAACACGACTATTTTGGAATTACCCTGCTCGGGTAATTTTTGTCTTAGGATGTTGCGGGTGGTACCACTGCATAGCCAAAGAGTTTAGTTTCACTGTGGTATTGATTTTTAGAACGAAATATTGATTGGACAACAGTTACGATTTTATGAACACAGCTGTTTTCTGAATTTGTAACAAATGGCCAACCGGCTTAATAAGCCGGTATGGAAAATGCGAATTACATCCAGTGCAAGATATAAATACTAGTCATATAATATTTCATTTTGAAGAGGAAGAAATTTAGCGTTTTTTTATTACTTTTACAATTGTAAGATAGGATGTATTTCATTATTGAGTAGGCCTAATATAAAAAATAATAATTTTGTAATTTTTCCGATATGGTGACCGGATCTACAATCACACGTTATCTCTTATATAATATGCCACTACCCTGTGTATATGTATATTTATATATTTTATTGTTTCTAAATACCTGCAGGAATAATATATAGATATAATATACTAAATGTATATATAGTATTTGGAGGAATAAATTTCTAAAAAAAGTTATATACTAAATACCGTAGAATTTTTTTTCCGAATACCCTAAAATTTCCAAAATTCATCTAATCGTAAGTGATAATAATTTTTTACCATCAACTTTATGACTTTTTTACATTTCTTATTTCATTATCTTTACAAACATATACCTACATATTATTATTAGCATATACATATTTATATTACCTTTTTACAGTACTAACACTGTACAATTTTCAAATTTTGCGGTTTTCCGTATATACTTACATAATAATTACAAATAAAATTCTTTCCCCAACATATTATACATTTCTATGTAGGGCATTGAATGTCCTACTAAATGTATATATAGTATTTGGAGGAATAAATTTCTAAAAAAAGCTATATACTAAATACCGTAGAATCTTTTTTTTTCCGAATACCCTAAAATTTCCAAAATTCATCTAATCATAAGTGATAACAATTTTTCATCATCAACTTTATGAATTTTTTACATTTCTTCTTTTATTATCTTTACAAACATATACATATTATTATTAGCATATACATATTTACATTACCTTTTTACAGTACTAACTAACACTGTACAATTTTCACATTTTGCGGTTTTCCGTATATACTTACATAATACCTACAAATAAAATTTTTTCCCCAACATATTATACATTTCTATGTAGGGAATTGAATTGTCTACAAAATGTATATAATGAATTTTCCATAAAAAATCAGACAAAAAAGTTTTACCGAGGCTGCTTTTGAAATTTCAAAAATAAATTTCAATTTTTTTATATTTTTTTTACTTTGCTGAAAAAATAATCTCTTAGATCTTTTTTATTTGACTATTATCAGATTCCCCTGTTCTTTCTAAACAAAATGAATATGTGGTTGGCTATGTTTAGTTCTCATTTCAAATTTATACGAATTTTCAAAAAAAGGTCTGCAAAATCGCCAAAATTGGTTGGCCATTCTACAGTTTTTGGGTGGCCACTGCTAGGGTTAAGCCCGGGACCACCATGGAAGTTCCTAACGTGACCCCCTGAACACGTTTTGGGGGGTCGTTCAAAATGTTATATATATGTATATATATATATGTGTGTATGCATGCACTCTAGCGGTCACATTTTTTGTCCGATTTACTTCAAATTTGGTAAGGACGTTCCTTTCTATAATCTGTTGGACAAGTTCGTTGGGCAAAAAAATCGGAAAACTCTAAAACCATTTTTTGGGGAGTAATCTTTAAAATTTCGAGTTTTTGGGCCCAAAAAGGGTCAGAAAAGCTCCAGATGTAAAATTAATGCATGTTAAAAGATGGGAATTAGAGAGGCGAAAGTTTTGAGTCCTCTCTCGTCATTCTAGCATAAATATTTACCGAGTTATTAAAGAAAATGTGTATCGGCTAAACATAGTACGTTGTCTTATGGGGGTTTTACACTAGAAAAGCCTGTTATTCCTTTGTTAGAGTACTTTTATTATCCCCAGCAACCTCAGGCCTACTTTCAAGCCTGTCTGGACCTTTTCCTAACCTTATAATGCGCAAAATTGTATTCCCAGTTTTGCAAGTAAATGAAACCAGGAGTATCAGAACAGCCAAAAAATCAGTGTTTTCAGATTTCAATAAAAATTGGACAAATGTATGTTTTTATACTGATTCTGAGTTTTAAAAGTTTTTATGTGGAAATTCACTTCTCTCACGTCAGCGTGCTGCGTGCAAACTCGTTCAGTATTCGTTACACAAATTTGCAATTATAATTGCATACACGCATCAACAATAGCATTTATTTTATCTTTATATTTTTTACCAAACAACATTTTTTATTGTTCTAAATATATTCTATAAATAGCCTAAGAAGAATGGTATATATAATTTTTTGTTTTAATTAGTTGCTCAAAGTACTGATCAATTTGGCTTAGGCCAAAGGCCGATAAAATGTACAACTGTTATAATTTCAAAAGTAATTTGTGAAAACAGATTACATTTTTTTAGAACTCTCATTCTCACTTAAGCTTGAATTTTTTTGGGAAAATACACATTTTTATTATTCAGTGTTGCTATTTTATCGTGAGACATGGATTTTACATATTAAATTAGTGTAGGCCACTCATACAACTTATAATCTGTAGTAGATGTAAAACTGAATTTTGGTGTATAGTAAATTATATTTCTTATTTACAGGAGCATTACAAAAAACCAGTGATATCTGTCTGCTGTTGGCACGTCCATTGTGAGGAGTGCTGGCTTCATACACTGGTACGTTGACAAACCGTACATTACAAGTTAAAACTAGCGAAGGATTAGGCGAGTCACTTTTCAAATCTTGATTCGGTTAGATTAAACCTAGAGTTTTGACATAGTCACTTCTCAAATATGAGCTCACGTGAACTCTTGGCATGGGATGGGTCAGTTGTGGAGGTGGTGGGGAGAACCAACCATTCATTAGTCAACCACGGTTGGACTAACAAATCCATTAATAACCACTATTACCAACAAATATGATTTTTTTAGGTAACAGTCTCTGTGATTACATCAAGATTTGAACGTTTTTTCTATTACATGAATTCTGTTTTTGTTTTTTTCTCATTTTATGCTTGAGTAAATATTTAGTATCCATATTTTTAGAAATCATACTATTATTTATGTACTAGACTGTTTATATTTTATGTCATATTTTTAATTATCAAGACCTATTGTTTATAACCCTTTGGGGTCGGCTGGGACAACGTTTGTCCCATCGTGATAGGGTGGCCAAGTCACACGCGGGACACGTTCGTCCCATTAGTGTGCAGTGACCGAGTCGCGCATGGAACAACTGTGTTCCATCCAAACACACATTTGATTATAAATGGATAAAACTTTTACTTAGGAAATTCGCTAACAACTATTGTTTTTCTTAACCCTTCCCAAGTGGCAAATGCAGGGCGAAGCCCTACTCAGTACACAATATATTTTTTAAAGATATTTTAAATAATGATATTTTTACTTTGACTTTGAACCACGCTACCACTCTCGAGCTAACAGGATGTTCTTGGAAACACGATTATGAATAAGAAGGAAACCTCAGTCATTGAAATTCAGTGTCATTAAAATGTCTATGGGAAACTTATCAACTTCTTTGTATTTATGGTCTAAAGAATTTGACCTAATGTCTCTTATGCAGTAGTGTCACACTGATATATTTGAACTGTGGTAGAAAGGGATATTACGTTTTGTTGTCTTGTCGAATAATAGTATCCAATTGTGTGCATTGTGTGTGTGTCTTTCTGTAATTTGTAACCCTATCGTGCTTCTATAGTTAGCCTCAAAAGGGGATTTAGATCAATCTTGCACTTAACTACGGTAGTGTTTTCATTATTTTGAATTGTACGCTAAAGTTGCGAGTATATAAATCATAGAATAACCAGTGAATAATTATCGGTTTGTGTGGATCTTCCAATAATTTCAATTTTTTGTATATAACTTAAGATGAAATGTATGAACTGAACGTACTCATGTTATAACAAAACTAAATTTGATTGTATTGTTTCAGGGAGCAAAAAAGTTGTGTCCACAATGTAACATGATAACCTCGCCTTCCGACCTGCGTCGCATATACTTGTGATGAATCGATTAGCATAGACACCCACCCTGCCTTCTTTAGCCTTGTACAGTCCTCGAAACACTTGTATATTATGTACATATTGTAATTTTTCCACCTCAAGACTGAAGAGATAAGTAATCAACAAGAGTGCGAACCTCGCTCGTAGTATTTGTTGTTGTTTTGTATATCGATATACACACGGTGGTTACATTTAATTGTGATACTCAACTGGAACCAAATGTTCATACCATCGATGTATTTACTATCAGTAGGGTACTACGCATTTGTTACACTTCACTGCTGTATATACCTTTACCATTACACGCTGTGGATATTTGTAAATAATACTGTAAATCTATGTGTATTTTAATAGTTTTTTTTGTTGTAAATTATAGACAAATTGTTTCAAAGACTCTTGTCGATAGGTCAAGTTAAAATTGCACAAGGTATGACCGATTTTAATAATAGAGATAATTGTTGTTTTTGTTGTACTTACAATAAAAAATTAAACTTTTGCTCGTTAATTGTGTGCTGTTAACCTAACCTTTTCTTTACAAACCTGTCCATGGAAGTCGACCTAGTTGTAGAATATATGCAATTTTATCGGACACAAACGATGTAAAACCATTTTTTACAGGATGGAAATGGAAGCCTGTTTGATTTGTTCTGGCCGAAAATTGCCTTTAGAATTGTGGGTATAAACCACAGTTTGACCATGATATTCTATTTGAAATGGTCGATGAATTACAGAATATACTATTCAAAATCATCTATTAACAATTGTATTGATGTCAGAAAATCTCTTGTAAATACTCTAATCTCAAAAACAATTAAGAAATCTCGACTAGGTAAGTTTGAACAAATCATGCATCAACCAAAAATATATACATACAATATTTTAAATCAAGCTGTATCTAATAAAATCTGAACTAATGACAATAAACAAAAAAACACATGAAATAATTGACAATTATTAAATCAGTAAATCAGTTTCCCTCTTTTTTAATTTCAGGTTTTTCAAAACAGCAATAAAGATAAGACTGCTGTAATCATTTCAAAGCTTTGAAACTCAGCATTTCCAAGACGATAATATTAAATCAAGATTTTGAATTTCACAAGTCTCTGAGCTGAATGTATTCCATAGCTTGTCATTTCAGGTGTCATATCACACGGAACCAGAAACAACGCAAACGCAACAAGTGAGGGCGCGAGGTGCGCACGTGCCAGTCTTATCTCAGAGCTACGGGAGGGGAGGTTCTAGTTGATGGGTGGGGGGGCAAGGTGCGCACGTGTCAGTCTTATCTCAGAGCTACGGGAGGGGAGGTTCTAGTTGATGGGTGGGGGGGCGAGGTGCGCACGTGCCAGTCTTATCTCAGAGCTACGGGAGGGGAGGTTCTAGTTGATGGGTGGGGGGGCGAGGTGCGCACGTGCCAGTCTTATCTCAGAGCTATGGGAGGGGAGGTTCTAGTTGATGGGTGGGGGGGCAAGGTGCGCACGTGTCAGTCTTATCTCAGAGCTACGGGAGGGGAGGTTCTAGTTGATGGGTGGGGGCAAGGTGCGCACGTGCCAGTCTTATCTCAGAGCTATGGGAGGGGAGGTTCTAGTTGATGGGTGGGGGGGCAAGGTGCGCACGTGTCAGTCTTATCTCAGAGCTACGGGAGGGGAGGTTCTAGTTGATGGGTGGGGGGGCGAGGTGCGCACGTGCCAGTCTTATCTCAGAGCTACGGGAGGGGAGGTTCTAGTTGATGGGTGGGGGGGCGAGGTGCGCACGTGCCAGTCTTATCTCAGAGCTACGGGAGGGGAGGTTCTAGTTGATGGGTGGTGGGGCGAGGTGCGCACGTGCCAGTCTTATCTCAGAGCTACGGGAGGGGAGGTTCTAGTTGATGGGTGGGGGGGCGAGGTGCGCACGTGCCAGTCTTATCTCAGAGCTACGGGAGGGGAGGTTCTAGTTGATGGGTGGGGGGCGAGACTAGGGTGACAAGTTTGATGACGCGCCCTATGCATTCCTGTGGAGAATCAAAGCAACTGTAGAAGTTGTGGAATTCGTCAATTAAATCAATATAAATACCTGAATGTAATTTTGTTGTATAAACTGGTACAGTTACGACGTGTCTAGTACACTCTTGATTAACTGAGCCCTCATTATCAAGACGAGACTCCAGGTTATCCGAGATGGTAACTATAAAGGTCGTCATTATAAATATATATTTTTACTTTAGTTTTAACGTTATAGTTTTGTGACAACTCTGTTTTTTTAGAATGTGAATATTCTTCTAAATTTGATAATTTGTTAAATTTTAATAAATACAACCATATTAATGTCATGCTTCAAACAAAAAAGCTGCACTTGGCAAATAACTAGATTTATTTAGTTCCATTTTAAGACAGATCTTGCTCAGCTTTGCAAGTCTGACAACCGACTGTTCCAAGAACCAAAACCATGATGTTCTGCTGTTCAAGCACTAAGCATATAAAATCAAATAAACTAAGGTAAAATGTATGCAAACAAAATTTAGGTATGAAAATGGTAAAAACTGTTTGAATAAGTACATTTCAGTATAGTGTTTATACTTGTAAGTATTATCTATAAACAATTTGTTTTATTATTTGACCTTCAGGAAGTATTATTCCAATGGTGGTTATAAAAATGTAACAATGTAACTTTGATGAGATACACAGGGTTGTTGAGCTATTTATCGTTAAAAACAGCTTACTCAAATCAAATCAAAACAAAATCTCTTTATCTACATGAACATCAAGTACAGTAATGGCATCAATGCAAGTAATGTTTCGGCAGGCTTAAAAGCAGACTGGTGTGTAGTTATTTGTGTTGGTGGATGATGCTAATAAAAATAAAGCAGAAGCTGGATGGAACTAAACCAATACCGTAATTAATTTTTTACCAATTTTCATTTAATTTCTTAAAAAGGGAATAGATCTACTGTACTTCTGTACCCCATTAATCATGAAAAATGACAGACTTTCATAATTAATTAATAATCTACACAACTAAATGTTTCCTATGAGAGGTTAAGTAATGAAATCTGCTAAGTGAAACTCCAAATTTAGTTGTACAAAGACAACAGCAGTTTTATTCGGTAGATTCATGTGTATTGCTAAAGATAGATTGCGAATTTGGAAGTTGGTTTGAATTTTTGTCTATAGTTAAAAAACAGTGGACAAATAAACCACAACAGAAGTTATATTCTTGAAGCTTATGCAATTTTGTTTAAATCGATATAAGGCATTAGCTACAAATCTGATAATACATTGGTATATTTTTACTGGAAAAAAATAAGTTTCTTAACAAATTTCTAATTTACTTCTTACAATTTAATATTTTACAATTTTTCTACCATCAATTATGAAATATGTCAGGCATCCACAATTATTTTATAATCTACAAAACTGACGGTTTCCCATGAAGGGTTAAACATTAAAATCACCCAGTAGAGCTCCAGGACATACAAAGATACCCCATACTCACATCAAGCCTACTACTTGCTGTTGGGTTTAAGTGGGGGATCCTCACTTAGCCTCTTACTATTCTCGGGGTTAGGTTGCAAGACTTTCTGATCATCTTCAATCGATCAATAATTCTTTAAGATATTCTAAGTTTTTTCAATAAATCATCAATAAGTAAGAACAAATTATAAATATTAATTTTAATCTCCGTAAGATTAACATTGGACAACATACTGTGTTATCAAATTGTTTTTCTAGAATTCAAATTTCTTCGAAACTATTTTTCATAGAAGATAGTTGGTTTTATCTATTCCAATCGATCACTAAACAAAATAAAAAAGTACTGATATAAGAACGAAACACTAAGGAAGGTAAGTGTATTCATTGGTAAGGGCCAATACGGAGCGCCAAGAATAAGTAACATTTATACCTCGCTTATTTATAAACACATATTAAAAAAAATATGTTGCTTCATCTGGCTATGATATGCACTAAACACAGCCCGCCAAACGTAAGCTGGCACTTTTGGCTGCTAGGTAGAAAATCTGTATTCCTCGTTCTGAAAACATCAACTACTGGGGTGGTGGGAACAGTTAGTCTGTGGCCATCATCCCTGTGAGTCACTGGGCGTGCGAGGGTCAATATATTCCGAAAGTTTTATACCTGCACCTCCACCCTCCCCTCGCCATTAGTCCGTCGCCTCGGCTCGGCAAGCCCAAGTGCCAGCTGACGTTTGGCGGGCTATACCCCCGGAGCAGCAAACTTTTTTGTCAAATTATAACTATTTATGTAAAAAGTTGAAACTCCGTGATATAAAATTTTACAATATTTGATTTCATTTGATACGTCTCTCATTAAAATCGAACGGCCCATAGGTTTCAGAGGTGTGATATTGTAAACTCGAGTTTCCAAAATGTTTGGGCGGATAGGCCTACACATTCTTGGATTATTCACCTAAAATGGAATATAATAATTATGATTTTTTTAAAAGCCCGCATCTTTCCTGCCATTCTGTCTGAATGTGTTTTCAGTAAATAAATAATATCTCCAGAACTGAGAAGATATTTATTTGAAACTAGTACGGCTGCTATACCCGTGCTTAAATTAGTCCCAGGTCAACCTTAAAACTGGTCCATACCAGTTTTGAGGCTGTTATTGGGTACAGCAAATGAAGTTGTCATTACATGTGGTAAGTCTTTTGGCTCTCCGTTATGACCAACTTCCCTTTCACCTTTGGTCCCTCCACTGCAGCCGCTGGGAATGGAAACTCCAGGTTTGGTCCCCAACCAGAGAATGTGGTCCCTGGCTGTTGTACACGGATACCCTGACGGTTAAGTTGGCCAGTTGGAGGGCAGAGCGGGTCCACCTGTTTGAGCCTGATCACAGGAGCAAGGGAGTTGGCCCTCTGAGAGGTAAATTTGGCTGCCTGTCCCATTCCACCCTTTCTTTTCCTGCTATATCCTACCCTTCCGGTAACCTGCACAAAATTCCTGCTTGTGGGAGACGTGCCTAGCAGCTATGCTGGGGTTTCCTAATCCAGCAATAATGAATGAATGAATGCCTGTGCTTCACAACAGGGTGAAAATTCAGAGTCGAAACATTGTAAACAAAACAATGTATCGTTATAGTAAGATATAATCCTTATAACAACTGTTTATTTATATGAGTTGAATTTTAAAAAAAATCATTTTACATAATTAATTAAATAAAACCTCTCCTCCATATGAATAACATTGGGATTTGGAAGTCCCGTGGGGCAGAGCCCTGAGAACAATAGTCAGACACCACCATTAACACAAAGATACCCCAGACATATTATACTGTTGTTAAAATGGTGATAGTATGTTTATAATAGTTATTGATGATTTGGCAAACGTTATATCAATATTAAACCCATACATTTTAGAAAAAGGGGAAAATTACAACATTTTTATATTTTTGTTGCAAATATAGTGATGTATATATTTTGAACAATTATTTTACAAACAATTGAGCAATTGAAATTTCTATAAATAAAATCTGGTTTTTGCCATTTTCAACCAAAACAGGATGCTGCTGGTATCACAATACTAGTAATACCGTGGTATGCAAGTTAGAAATCGTAATCGGATGTAATATTTGACTGCCAAAAAAGTATTTGAAAACATATTTGCGATGTATATAAATACTAGATGTCAACGTACCCGGGAATAAACCCTGTGGTATGTGCTGCATTTTGTGGCTAACCCGTGGAACTACTACGAATCATGATCAGCTGTTAGAATTTTCATCAGCTCGAACCAAAGTGAATGTCCGTAAGAATAACACTGGATTGGAACTTTGACTCCCCGTGGGGAAGAGCCCTTTGGGAATTTCTTAAAATACCTTCTTAGTGGTTACCTTTGTTATGAAAAGTGTATATTCGTGCCAAATTTCGTGATTGTAGGTGTAGAGGTTTGGCCCGGGAATGATCGGTTTTTCGTATTTAAAGATATAGATTATTTATGCCTTTGTCGGAATTGTATTCCTTACAGTTTCCAGCTCATTGTGGAACTTTTAATCCATAATGTGCGATGTACGTAAAATCCCAAAACATCCATCCTTTACCCAATGGTCACTCTTAGATAAAAAAACAAGAAACAAATTTCAATGCTAGAGACTACAGACTTAATCCATTAGAATCCTAAATATACTGGTCTTATTTTAATATATACGCTAGTACACCTTATCTTCCTGTATTAGTATATTTTTAAGTTTATTTGACAGAAAAACAGTTTGTCAACTAATTACAAATTTGGTTAATAACGAAATTGGTGTGGTTTGGATTATTTATTATCAGATTAACACTACCTGAAATGTCATTGAAGGTGTTACCACCCCCTGAGAAAGTATGTACTATAAGCAAATTCTGAGCATGAACGCATTTAGTGAAACAGATGCCTAGGCGGTGGCATTTGCCTTTGATCTTTTGACACAGCATTGCATTTTTGAGTTTCTATGTCACTTTGTTTTATTACAACTGTTATTTCCAAATACTTCCCTACACCACTTGAGATGCATTGACTTGAAATGTTGCATATATTCTTAATTGGAACAATTTAGTATTGAATGTGAAGTTTCTAGCATTGGCCGTTTTAAAATGGTGGTTATTTTTAAATATTATAAAGAATAAAAAACATAAATGACAAATTTAACACACAGAAAAAGGTTTACACACAGAAATATTTTTAGTTTTGTAAATAAAATACTGTTTTCGGATTGTGTGTTGTAAACTAAGATCTGTATCCTATCTTTTTGGCACAAAATTATACCAGTGATTATGAAACCTAGAAACGTAAAATGCGATACCACCCATCTACTACACCTTGTGCCAACGTATACTACCTAAACAATACGAAAGGACATACCAAATGTCCGGTAAATATCACAAATTAGCCTAAATTATAAACATAACAAATACATACAAACACAGACACAAAACGGAAAGAGGTAACTTTGGTCGGCTTGGATTGGCGTGTGTCGGATTATATGTATACCTCAGTGGGTTACATATAAATTTAACGTTTTAGCGAATTTCACCTATAGGGAAGAAGCTATTGCCGAAGGTCTCATGGTAAGACTTAAGCCCGAGACCATGACAACTTTTCGTTTTGAGGCCCCCAGATGCCAAAAACACCATTCGTTCAAATTTATATATTATGTGTCCATAGGCACGATAACTTTCGTAAAAATGGTCCGATCTTGATGAAATTTGGTACAAACGTTTAAGGCAGGATCTATTTTCATGAGTTCAAGAACCAGACAGGTAGCTCTATTTTGAAGGGGGTTTTGGGGGGTTTTTGTACCCCAAAAATGTTTTTTTAAATCTTTTTACATGTAATTATTTTTTAACCCAAACTTTTGTTTAGACTATTAAATTTAGCTTAAAAAACAAAAAAATTTGGTATTTTTATCGTGGCTCTATGATAAGCTGTTATTTTATTAAACTAATATATTGTTTTGATGTATTTTTATTGTTAGATTAATCTTAAGGGTTTAAATTTTCTATCTGCATGTCCAGTGAAATTTAAAAATAGCTGTACCGTTATTATACCCTTAAAGGTTGACAACACTTTATGGTATGTTGTTGATTTATGAATCAGCTGGACGCCCTCATAAGTCGTAAGACATCTTTGCTGCGAACATTACTCTTATGAATAAATAAGCACACCTGGTCTGAAAGCTCTACGAACCTTGATAATAACAAACCATAACAACAATTAGACTAAATTAAATGGGTATTTTATTTCCTACAGAGATATAAACATGTAAAGCATACACATAACACACCTATTCAATATTTTAAAAAATGACCACAATCCATAAAATCACATTAGGTAAATTAGGCTATTTAGTTTAATCACATTAGGTGCCAGAAATAATAGAATTAAACCACTTAATTTTACTTAAATGTAATAATCAATTAGTTTTTATTGACTGTTTGTGTTTGGATATAAGCCTACAATAGTGCAATTAGGGTTGTTAAATATTTCTGTACCGGTGACTTTGGCGCTAATATTTGTTCGGCACTAAAGGAGCTGGTGCCAGGAAATTGTTCTGACCAGCTCCAGTGACTTCGGTGACAGTACGAATTCACTCACTCAAAAGTCGCTGTCACTGTTTGGTTGTTTCAATGTATCCCCGCTAGGTTCGTGGCGCTGTCGCTGGAGCTGGAGCTGGGCGCTGGCGCTGGCACTGGTCACTGTCACCGGTCGCCGTTTGGTTGTTTCGAGGTCGTGGCGCTGTCGCTGGAGCTGGGAGCTGGAGCTGGCACTGGTCACTGTCACTTGTCGCTGTTTGGTGGTTTCGAGGTATCGCCTCTAGGTTTGTGGCGCTGGCGCTGTTTGGAGCTTGGCGCTGTTTGGAGCTTGGCGCTGGGCATAGACGAGATGGACGAACTACGAAACAGCGCCAGTGACTTCAGTGACAACACGAGCCCGCATTGTTCATGCAAGTCGCTGTTGTGCGTTTACTAACTAAAGCGCTGTTAATACAATTTTCCGATGACTGTTATTTGTATAATTAAGTAGTCTTTTTACAAGCTTTCTTTATTTATGATTTAGTAACAACTTTATTATTTACTTCTAGGTAATTAATATTTGTTTAGTGATACTCCTAAATGTTTTCGTAGTTAAATGAGAATTTGTAGTTGTACTAAGAATTTTAATTATTACTTGTTGTTCCTATTTTATGAAATATATTTAATTCTAATGCCAATAAGTGAGCTGTTGATTCCTTTTAAGGTCATGATTAACTTTGATAAATAACACAGTGTCAAAAAGGGGTAATTTATCGCTGGAGTTGTTACGATGAACTGCGGGAGTAACTGGTGCCAAGTCACCGGTAAAAGTAACTGATATTTCTTTGGCGCTGTCACTGAAGTCACTGATCCAGCAAAGTCACTGGATCGCACATCTCTAAGTGCAATATTAAATAACACTAAATATATATAGAGAATGATTAGAATAAGCACAGACTAACTACAGTACTGTAACCAACTGATCTATGGACTGGACTGATGGTGGTCTATGGAATAAGTCCAGATATTAATGTAATCAATAATATAATTCAGAAATCCTTATAAAACTATCATCCTTGGACTGAGCTCAAATAAGTCATGAAAGCGGCAAGTTATTTGAAAACGGGAAATTCAATTACAAATGCCCCCTCCGGCAGAGGGAAAATTAGAGCCTTGAGGTGCGGGAGGAGGCGATACAATTACTCCGTGACGCGGTAGGCGGCGGCGCCGCCGGCCGCGGCCATGTTTTCTGCCGAAGCGGTCATCTTTCTGACGACTGGATTTCTGATGGGTGAGGGTTAGTTGCCACCGCTACTAGCTCGCTACGAACCTTGCCTACTACCCAACAATGATCGGTGGTGATCCAAAGTCGAAATTTGACTTTCACGGGCCTCTGGGCAGGCCTGGTGGTGTGGGCCCTTGTCGTCCGGATCCAAGTTGGTGACCTTTTTTAAAAACCGGCCCGGCCCGGGCTCCCCCTCGACGGGCCCGGACCCCGAGGCAGTTGTCCCCCCCAGAGTACGGCCCTGCATTTGGGGGAGAATATTTAAAACTACATGCAGCATATTATCCAAACCTAAAAAACAAACAAGGCCTCAATTTCCCTAGTAATGTCCACTTTATATCCCAATGTTTCAAACCATCTTCAATTAGTCATAGTTCACCCACGCTCCGCTCACTCGCGCTCACTTTCGTTCGTATAACAATCGTACAGTAATACAGTTTAATACATAATTTGCAATTTTAGGTTAAACTAAGTTTAGCGGCTTACTTTAATTTGCTATTGAAGTACGGTATTTAACAAATTCAGCCCTTTTAAGTGATTTAAAAATCAATATGGTGAGTAGTATAAGGTAATTTTACTGTTTACAGAATGCGGGAATCTGTTATTTATCTTGCACCTCTCATCATGTCCTCTCACTATTTTAAGTGTTCTTTGTGAGGAACAGCTATTTCCCGGCAACTTTTATGTGTACTATTTAAATACCATTCAATTAATATAGTGGGTCTGGTTGATTCCTGGGCAATTGGGTGGAGAGGTTTTTTATAACACTAAATATGCTCCTCTAGTGGGATAAAGGTAATTATGCATAATTGCAAGATAAAAATGGCAAATTTACTGCAGGATTATCACTTTTGGTGACACTTTTCACTGATAGAAACTGGTCTCCTAATCAAGCCTATTTTCTGAAATTATTGTCAATAGAGGCCCAAATAAAATCCTGATTCTGTCAGATAAATGTGTCACAGAAGATGTTACTCCCAGCAATGTAGGTGGTGCTGCTCACTGTCTTAATTGACTCTTCTCATCCAGAATGGCCTAATTTTAGACAGTTCTTCACTCTTTATATCTTGTGATTAAAATGAATGATATCTTTTACCATTGTATCTGTTAAATGCTTATGTAGGTACTTCCTCTTCATCCGTTGACCCAGTAAGTTTTAGTTGTTGGACGCGAGATTCGTCAGGCTATCATTCTTCTCTTTACTTTTGACCAAGGGTTTAGCTTAGTCTGTGAATTAAGTTATAAAGCTGATAAATTTCATTTACCTCGTAGTCTACGTAAGATTTTTCTATTCAACAAATTTCCTAATAGAAAGTACCTTTTTCCATAGTCAGGGTAGGGGCTGTAGGGGATAGATTAATAATATACTTGACTGATGACAAAAATTAATACATAGTAGTGATGTAGTTCCGTCTAGTGTTCCCTTAGAGTCGTTTTTTTACAAGGTTGGCTGTGGTTCCAGTGAAACAGATACAGTAATCACTATGGGAGGGGTAAGCTATATAGTAAAAATTATGGGTACTTTGGTATTATACGGATGCCACCCTTATACAGCGCGCTGCAGCAGTTATGTTAGGATGGGTTATCATAAAAATGATTGTAGGACTTTCCTTGTTTCGTTACGAATCGAATGATACCTGATGAGTCATACTTCAGGCCGCCAAACCCCCTCCAAATAGGCCAAGGTCAGGTCGTTGACCGGAGCGCGCGCATCACCTGTCACCGCCTGTATCTGGGTCAGTGTCATGAGTGATTTATTGCCGTCACTACGTTACATTTGTTTTCATAATGAGTGACGTTCTTTTGGTGTGGGATTTACCTCGAAATTAAGAGGAAACCGTACGTATTTTTATGATAACCCATCCTAACATAACTATATTTGGCGGAGTACATGTGGCGAGGCTGCTAGCGGCGGCGACGCATTCAACACGATCCTAGCGGACATCGCTGTCTTTTGGGAGGCACAACACAAAGACCGCTCATCAGAATGATGTAAAATTTGTACAGTAAGTCAATAAAAGTACGTTTTTTCGAATTATGTAGTTATCCTTTGTATCCGGTAAAAATTTAACCTCCAAAAATAGTGGCATCCGTATAATACCAAAGTACCAAATTATGTCTAACCTCCCAATTATTAATTTGGAATCAAATTGGCCTCCAGATTAGTTAGTGATGTATAATGCCTGGGTACTTTTAAAGTCCTACCTTTCTTTAAGTTAGGCTACCCTACGGTATTATTAATGTATATTTTTTATATTAAAATTGTTCAGTTATTTCTCTTAAAATAATAAAAAACTTGATTAAAATATTTTATATTGCTATTTGAGTCGACTACCTATATAAACCCATTACAACACGACGTTGGATGCGGAGGACGATAATTCCCGTCCTCTAATTAACATTGAAACTTTTGTGATTTACATTTTTAAACATCTTTGTCAGCATATATTAACAATGTCTATCTGTTTATTATTTATGCATGTTCAGTTTGTGTAATCAACTTAGAATGTTTTCTTCTCTTTTAGCTTCCACTGTCACTGTTACGGACTGCTCAGAATCACCCTATGGTGAGTATACAATAGTCGTAAAATAAACTAACATTTCTTCTTGTTGTTTGTTGATTTTAGATCTCAGTATTATGTTATATAGGCCCTACCTCTAATATTACTAACATGGTGTGAACCAGAAGACAGGGAAGTAAGCTAAATATTTGTGGACAATTTGTTGTAGCCTAAATCTAATCCTCATTCAACTTGTATTGTTGAGCAAGCAGAATAATTTATTTATCGTGCTGAAAGTCCCACAGGGGTCACTGACCTTGAAATATCCTGCCTAAAAAATTCCCCGATTGCTGTAACTACTATTATATTTAGATCAGCGTATCGTGTTCGTAAACTGTACTACTGTACTGTAAGTTTGTGTATCTCACTGTGCCTCCAGATTTTGTGATTTTAATAATAATTTCTCCTTTGTAGTTTGTTAGGCCAGAAAATGACTGAATGCCCGCTAATGTTCTGCTAATCAAGAGATAGAGAAACTGCATCCATTGTAAAGTAAAACTTCAGAAAAATAGTTTTAAGTTTATTAAGGAATAGATTCTTTTTTACATACCGTAACTTATTGGAACCCACAGGAGTAAATGTTACAAAGTAGCAATAGTACATATTTATTTATCAAATCAACTTATTTTTGTATTTCATCGCCAGTGGCATTTTTGTTAAGAGCACATTACAAAAGCTTTTAAGGGAAAGCGGTCCAAACCCCTCAAAATTTTGTGGACATCCCGGGATTCGAACCCGTGGCCCCTTGAACCAAAGTCCAAGACGCTAACAGCTAGGCTAGCGAGAAGCCCAACAAAATTAATATCAACCTTTGTTTATAAACAAATCGGATTATTTTAAAAGGTAACCCCTCTTTATTTTGGTTAAATGGGGTTTTACTGAAAATAAAATTGCTTTAGGACCATCCAACATTAAGATTAAGATAGGCCTACTGTAGAAGCAATTCTGAAATGGGTCAGACACATAACCTATATACCGGCAGTGCAGTGGTGCCATATTCACTCCCGGGAAAGAAATGACTGGACTCTAGGAATTTAGAACAGCATTTACTCAGAATAAAAAATTGATATAAGGTTACCAGAGTACATTTAACACATTTGAGTGCTAGTCACTGACTGCACATCATTATTGTTGGTCTCACAGCCCTCTGCCACTCAGTTTACCCAGGTGAGGTTGCGTAGCCGTACTTAGTGGTACTGTGACAGCCTCGGTTTCCAGTCGGTCAAGAAATAAGGTGCACTGTGGTTGGAATGATTTGCTTTTGACATTCTCTCTTTTGGCGAATTTCCCCTGTAGGGAATAAGCTATTACCGTAGTCGGTATGGTAAGACCTAGGCCCGGGACCATAAAAACTTTTTTTTTATGGTATTTTGGGGAGGTTTTACATCCCAAAAATGTTTTTCTTTTTTTTTTTTGTTTTTACGTGTAATATTTTTAAAAGTCAAATTTTAGTTCTCACCATTGGATTCAGATTTATAAAGACACAATTTGGTATTTTGATCATTTCTGTATGTCAATTGGTTAGGCTACAGAGATCTTGAAAGTGCTAAACATATTACGTTGTCCAATGTTATTCTTATGGAGAATAATAAAAATTTTATATCTCGCTTATTTATGAACATATACTAACGAAACTTGGTTTACGGCTTCATCTGGTTGTGGTTTATTGTTATTTGCACAAAAAAGCAATTTTTACCGATAATTCCCGTAGCAGCAAACCCGCGTACTCAGCCCCTTTATTCTTATAGAGAATAAGTAAAATGTAATGTCTCCCTTAACACGTTGGATGCGGAGGACGATAATTCCCATTGATTAACATTAACATTGACATTATGTGACATTGAAACTTATGTGATTTTCATGTTTAAACATGTTTGTCAGCATTGAACGTGTTAATTATGAACATAAGGCTGCTAGTCAGATCAGTGGCTAGACCGCTCGTCCCGGAGTAGCACGTAGATTGAAGGGGAGGGGGAGGGGGGTCAGAGTTGAAGGGGAGTGTGGACCTTAGCAAACAGTGGATGGCACTGGTCTAAGCTGTGAATTCTTATTGAGTTGCATATCTCAACAGGTACTGTGTTTGTGTCCACTGGAAGCAATGTAATATATAGCCTATATAAAACAATTAATAAATAACACAGATTAGTTAAATCTTTATTTATTTAACAAAATAGTTAACTCAATTCACAAGCTTGAGGCTCAAGGGGTTAATATGATATAGCGCAAAAGATACGTAGAGGTTGGTATTAAAGTGCACTGAGGTAACACTTATTTCAACAAGTTATCACTCCAATAATTTTTTTTGTATTCACAGCTCGTTGAGTTGAAGAATGGAGAGACATACAACGGTCACTTGGTGAGCTGTGATAACTGGATGAACATAAACCTGCGAGAAGTCATCTGCACATCGAGGGTAAGGGTTAATTCAAATTAATCAACTTTACGCCGTGCGACTTGGACCACACGACTTGCACCATGGATAGGACGGATTTTATTAAAACATTCCCCACCGTACGTACATTCTGCCAATATGGATACCGGTATCAATATTCCTACTTAAGAGCTAGATTTTTTTATAACAACGTTATAATATGAAATAAGTAAAGGATTTACTTACTTGTTTTTTTAAATCTGTCAGGGCTCTAAATTACCAATTGACGCAACTTCTGAAAATAGGGATTTTTAATACCCCAGCGGCATACAGTTACCTAATTTGGTATACTTTTACAACTTAATAGCTTTTGAATTACTATTTGTTTTCTTCTAAAATGTCAAATGGTAAAACTGAATCGATATTTCTTTAAAATAGGCATTGAATCCCTCTTGTGTTTTTTTGTAGTTTTTTATGCCATAGCAAGGAAAATTAAACTATATTTTCAACCAAAGTTGATACAATCCCTCCTTTAAGTTGAGTTATAAAGTTTAAATCATTTGTTAAATAGAGTAGCCGCTCGCTAATCCAGCATGTTCGGGACTTTGGCAGTGCCGGATTACTGAGTGCTGTCTAAAAATAGCCGTTATTGAGAGAATAGCGCATATACCACTAAAAATACAGAGTTAAAAGGAAGTCATTGGATGGCAGGCCATTATTCCGTGTTTTATTGCGCTTTCTCTAATTTTGGTAGTGATGGAAAATGTTAAAAACAAAACAACATCATCCAGAAACTAGGTTTACAGTATTGTACTGTAATACGTTCAGTACTTCTGCCGATTGCCCGCAAACTCTTCCGATCGCGCCTGAACTATACTGAACGCACCCAAAAGGCTTATACAGTGTACAATACATTTTTTAAACCCTTAGACCGATGCCGAGTTATTGAAAGTGCCGGACCATCGGATGCCGGCTTAGGGAGCCTTTTACTGCATATTGGAATTTAATCAGCTGTGGGATTTGATTTGACTTTACAACTGAAATCAGGCGATCAATCAAAGCTGTTGGGAAAAACTAGTTATCCTAAATAATAGTAATTATAATAGCCCAGGGTTTAAGCTGCGTTCGCAAAATGCGACATGCACCATGAAAATGTGACAATACTTGGGCAGGCTGTCGCTTTTTTGCTACAAAGAAAAGTATTTTTTAATTATATTGCAGAAAATCTGGTTTTAACAATACCAATTGTATTAAAAGTCCGTAATCACGATCCACAACCAAAAAATAGAAGAGTAGTTGGGATGTTGTATAGAGGCTTAACGTTGTGTTGGTTGCACTACGTCACTTTACCGATTGCCTCTGAGCGAGTGGTAGAGGAGACGAGCCTAGATTACGTTAACAGTTGCTGTCGATTTCAACATGTTTCAACTGCGTACCGTGTAAACGGAACGGGCGAGTTACTGATATGACAGTTGTAGTGACAGTAGCTAACCCCCTAGCAGACGTCATGCGCCGTAACTCGGTTTGGCGCACACTTTGTAGTAGCCGAGCGAATCGGCGAATGCGAGAATAACGAGGCTAGTTCACCATCGAAGGGATGGCTGCGCTCGCCTCGCCATCGCACCGATTCTTGTCGGTTTTTGTTTAGTCAAAAGAGACTAAACAAAAAGATCACGGTCTCGACTCGCTGCAGAATGTGGACGGTTACACGAGCACGAGTCGCTCGAAATTGCAACGATCGGGCGAAAGTGTAGAGGTACCTTAGCGCTTAGCGAAAACTGACAACTCAAAATTGGTGATGCGCAAATGCGATCGCGATATGCTTTGAGGTTATGTTTCAGAGTGTGTAATGGTTGGGGTGTGTGTGTGTTTTAGTTGTTCTGGTGCCATATTAGGCCTATTCTATTCTATTAGAATGTTTAGTATATTTCCATTACAGACATTAATGGTTAAAATGGATAAGTTACCAAGAAAAGTAGACACTGCTGAATAAATATATTATTTAAATGTTAAACCTTAAAAACAAATGCAATCAAAAGACAACTTAAGACCAAAAAATAATATAATGACACATGATAAAATGTGAAAAGGAAAATATTTTTGCTACAAGTCTCTAAGAGCTTGTAGCATTTTTGCTCAAAGAATTTTTTCCCAGCTGAATCCCTGTAATAGCCTAGTTATAATAACTATTGACTAGATAGTAGTAAATGCATGAAGGAAACAGAAAACTAAGAACATTAACTTATTATTTCAATATTAAACATTTGATATTGCTACAAAATCAGGCCACTTTTTAAAATAAATTAATAACATTAACAAGAAATAAGGTTTTTTTGTATTTTTTCCACTCAAATTTTAATATTGATGTACGAGAAGTTTTTTTTGACAATTTATAAGTAGGTGCATATTGATTTCATTGCAGTTGACATAGTCACCAAACACTCTGTCCGTGCTATACTCAGAAATCCAGGAAAACACTGAAATAAAATAGCCAATGCGCATGCGCTGAACCGAGTCGGTGAACACCCATAAGCGACTGTAGTGTTCAAGAGGTCGTGTACGGCTCGACGTGGTCGTTATGTGTGAACATTTACAACGATGCTCGTGTCATTCACGGGGCACGGCGGAAAGTCGATACGTGTGAACGAGGTTCTTCCAATTTTATTTCAGTTTTAGCCACTTTTATCATATTAGGGTCATCTGCATATTGATATAGGCACAGTTTCTTTTTTACAATTTATGTTACTTTAATATCTCGGCATGCCTCTCATGTAACAGATAAAAGCAAAAGGATCCCTATGGGACCACATTCCTAATTTGTTGAGACTCGGATATAAATTTGAAAATGTTCTTATTGGAAATTTGAAATTTAGTTGCTTTTCTAAGAGAATTCCATGAGAAACAACGGATTGTCAAAAGCTCATAAGTCCATAAATATTCCAATAGCTTTGTCTTTTTTATCGATAGATTCTATTAAATACTCTGTAATATCAATTGATGCAGTAATAGTGGATTTGTTTTTTCTGAAATCCATGTTGTTCTTTACCAAAGAGGTTATTTATATCCAAATGACTATCCAATCTATTCTTCATTGCTTTTTAAAAACTTTAGAAATCAAAGAAAAAATTTAAACTGAGCGGTAATTTTTTATTTCTGTTATTTCCCCTTTTTTCTAGATCAGAACATATATTTCCTATGTTTTGTTCAGGATGGTGACAAGTTCTGGAGGATGCCCGAGTGCTACATCCGCGGCAGTACTATCAAATATCTGCGAATCCCTGACGAGGTCATTGACATGGTGAAGGAAGATATCGCACTCAAGTCCCGCGGGAGAGGGGACATGAAGGGCAGGGGTGGAGCTCAGAGGGGCAGAGGAGGAGCCCGAGGTAAGAAACACGTTCATATAAGGGATGATTTGAACGAATTATAAACAAAATTTCAAAGCTTGTTTATCACTTGAAATCAATTTAAATTAAGTTAATAATTGACGTATAACACTAAATTCAGAAAATAAACACTTACTCACACAGCACAGCCCCTTAACATAGGGTGTTTCTTTTTATTCTATTTGTCAATGAATTGAACCCACTCTAAAAATAATAAGAATCTGTACAGTCCTGAAGTTTCAAAAGTTTTTTAAGGTAATTAATAATACACATAATTTTGAATAAGTAGTTTCTGCCTTTCCTTATTAAAATTGATTGATACAAATTTATTTGTCTGAAAATACTTCAAATTATAAATGTTATAGAAGTTCTATAAAAAGTGATATATTAAAAATTGGTTTACAGTTTTGGTTATATTTATGTCAACTAGTGCAATTCTTAAGGATGGGCTCCAGTCAGAAAACGTTTTCCGTTTCTACCTGCTTCTCCCAGTAGACCAATGCTATCTTTCAAATTCTGTCCCTCATTAACAAATTGTCTGAAGTTGTTGATTTATAGCTCATTTTGAACAGCAAAAGATTCCTAGCGATTTCAGCGAGCAAAATTGAGATATCACAAAGAGTTAACCCAAAAACAATCGCAAATATTGGACATTTTTTAACTTTTGTGAACAATTATTATCCGTGATATAATGATTCTGCTCACTGAAATTGATAGGTTTTGTTTGCTTTTTAAATTGAGCTATAAATCATCAATTTCGGAAAACGTGTTAAGGAGCAACAACAGAGTTTGAAAATTAACATTGGTCTTATGGGAGAAGCAGATAGAAGGAGGAGGTTGGAGCCTTCTTTTAAGAAGAGTTTTAACTATTATATTACACTAATATGTTAAATAAAAAGTTGCTTTAGCCGTGATTTTAAATGCAAAACATAATTTTTATTGTTCATATTATGCAGATGATTTGAATAACCGCTAATAATTTCCTCAGAATATTTTCTATATCAAAAATATTATAACTGAAAGTTTGTAATTCTTTTTTCTGGGCATCAAATCAAAGCTTTATTGTTGCAATAAATGTTGTATCAAGTAAAATATTTATTTTTACAATTCATTTTTTATGCGTTGCCAAGCTTAAAAAACCAGCTAACATTGTCGAAATAAACTACAAGTAATACTAAAGCTATTATCACAGTCAACTAAACTAAATATTATTAACATCATTAAGCCAAATCAATAAACACAGATTTATTATCTACTTAGTCATAAATCGTTTAAACATTCCGGGATGCTATAATAATTTTTGTTCTAATAAAAAATCAGAAAGAATTATTTTTAAAGATTTATCCCATACACAGGTTAGTTTTGGTTAGGGCTTTTTGCCAATTTAGCAGGAAACTATAGATACAAGCAGGCATACCTTGGAAAGTAACAAAGTGGCCGGTCACCTTGAAATATTATTTTATATGTGTTTTGTGGTGTTAGTGTGTTATCATTAAGATGCCCATACTTTCCAAGGTCATCCTCCTTGTCCTTTCCATATTTTCCTGCACAATTTTTTATTTTTAATGGTAGCCTGTTTACAGTTTTTCCCATATAGAGTGGTTTTTGTTTCTACTAATGCCAAACGATGTATTGGGTATCGAAGAATATTTATATTTCTTGTGTTATACCCATCATTTACCTGACTATTAAAGATTTAATTAAAATGTACTGAACCATCAATAAAACATTACAAATATAAATATTAGGGAGTGATAATATTTTGAGCCCTAGAAATGTAGGTACTTACAAGATGATCCAAGTAGTCAGTATTCTTACAAATTTCTTTTGTGTCTTAAAAATTATTTCTATGACTTAAACTCACGGGGCAGCATTATAGTTTTATAATGCTGCACCCCGAAATTCAATACCATAAAGAAATATTGAATAAAAGTAAGCATAATATACCAATACCCTCTTTTTTAAGTCTACTAGATCTTTCAGAAACATTGTTTCAAAGCAAGCCGAATTAAGTCTTTTATAAGTAGGGGCATATTGATTTCATTGCAGTTGACATAGTCACCAAACACTCTCTCCGTGCTATACTCACAAATCCAGGAAAACACTGAAATAAAATAGCCAATGCGCATGCGCTGAACCGAGTCGGTGAACACCCATAAGCGACTGTAGTGTTCAAGAGGCTTCAGCCTCCATTACACTACACAAGAGAGATATGTGTGTCTTAGGCACAAATGTTTTAACTTGTGGACTGTTGTTGACTCTGTGATATGTATTAAACTGTGTGTAATACATTCCACACATTTATTCCGGTTAAAATTTTCATCTAGTTCAATTCCTACATATTTAATATTATTTTCTAACGACAATTTGGCTATTTGGGTGAAATTAAATGATATGTAACATTTTGTAAATGATTTCAGGTGGTTTCGGAGGGAGGGGCCGGCCCGGGGGGCCCTTGGCCAGGGGTGGGACCAGCAGAAACCCTCCGAATAAAAATAAAGCCAAATAAATATTTCTTAGTGATCTGTTTTAACTACTGTAAATATTTAAATTAAGGCATACTGTCAATATTGTATATGTGCAAGTACCTAACTGTATTTAGAAGTATATTTTATGTATTAAGCTGCCAGAGACTATAAGCAATATTGCTGTTCTACTCGAGAGTTCTGTGTAGCATATCTTGTTGGAGCGATTGTTATTGTTGGATTCTACCTTTTGAGTAAAGTTACAATTATAAGATAATTACCGGTACCTGAGGGAAAACCTACGACACCATGTGTTAGTAACATTTTACAGGTAGGAGGTATTGCCTTTGTAACTCGGGGGCCATACATAATTACTTCATCTGGAAATAGGAGGGGGAGGAGGTCCAGATTCAAAATTACGGTGAGAAGATATTTGGGGTGGGGGGCTAGCTTGAAAAAGACGTAATTTTTAATATTAATTTTGAACCAATTTCACTTGTTATAGGCCTAATCGAAAAACTTCCATTTTCGAATTAAAGAAAATAAAATTCTCAAATTATTCAACTTTAGAAACAATTTATTAACCTTTTTTAATACACTTCCTGATTTGATATAATTGTTTTAAAGTAAATTGTTTAAAACAACGTTTTTACCTGTCCCCATTCACAAAAAAGACAATCTTGGTTCTTTATCTTGTCCTGAAACTCTCTTATCTTGTGTCACCTGACTAACTGCATGACCACCCAACTTGCCATTCCTTATCAAATCCTAAAAATGTAAAAATTAGTGACTTAATATATGGATGGCCCTCAATAATTTAGTTATTTTTATTTAGTTTATTTTAAATTTGTATTTCATTTTAGTCATTTAACACATAATATTTAGAATTGTACTCTCCTTTACAAAATTTTATGAGAGTAGTCATAATAATCATTATTATTAAAGTACAATTTTTGAAATGGTACTTGTACATCGTGAAGGTGATTTTATTTTGTGCTTTAGTTTGTTTTAATAAGTTGTTTTTTATTTAATAAAAAAGGATTTTGAGTAATTTTTTGTAAATGACTGTCATTACCAGTACCTATCATTCGTCAATCTCGGTCTAGATTTAACTGCTAGAAATGTTTAAAGTTATGCCATAGATATTTTACAAGGTTCATGTACAACAAGGAAAATAACAAAAGGAGAAATTAAAAATGAATTCATAGTCACTCGAGAGCTGTATTGCTCCAGCAGATAAGTTGAAAAAATAACAGTAGAATCCAAGGTTACTACATCCAATAAGGCAAAACTATCGGGCTTAAAATAATGAAATGACTATTAAAAATGTGCAAAATTAGTTTATTGTTAGAAAAGTCAAACTAAGAGACAACAAAATCTGACAGGTGAGTGAGGTAATGATGAGAAAAAATACCCCCCGTCGCATCAAACCTGCGTACTCACCGAATTTCCAATGTAAATATAGTTTCATTGAGCAAAGGTGGGATACACAGCTAACTCACCTGAAGAAACTTTTTCAGATGAGCACAGCAACAAAGAAAGTATTTTTACACACATATTACATATTTCGTCTCCATTTGAGACTTCTTCAGATGTACAGAGAGACTGTCAGTACTGAAAACAGTACTTGAGACCTATTTGGTTATTTAAGTAGTACTTTTGATGACATTAGATTATTTGTATCTTGAGTCTGACTGATATGTATACGATAACAAGATTTGAATTTAGTAAGGACGGTTGGTATACTGGCATTTAATATTGGCCACCTGGTCAATCCCAGAGAACAGGAGAGCTTCCTTGTTGGACACTGTACTACCTGCTACTCTTCAATTAGGTGGCGCCCCACAAAGAAAAAGAAATTGTACCATCTGGGAAAAGACTCACAACTCAGAATGCACACTTTTTTCTAAAAGGTTTTGATTTTCGCACAGTAGTGCTTAGCGTTTACGATTAAAATCAAAATTTGTCCCTTAGTTGTATAAAATAGTACGCATTTCCCTTACTTCCGGCCTTTTCCCAACTTTTTCAAATTCCCTGACTTTCCAGAAAGTGTGAACCACGTTAAATATTGTATACCTGATGAGACAACTTTATTTATTTAATTCAAAAATAAATGTTTTCTCGATCAGTGTTGCGTTGTGTTAGGGTATCCTAATTGTATTTAATTTCATTGTATGCTACTAATTTTTAATTGTTAATCCGCTTGCTTTATGCCGTAAGAAAATTACAATTTTAGAATCTCAAATGATCCAATGCAACTAGAATATAATTCCTCGATTTCAATGATTTGTACGTTCTTTGTAAGATAACCAGGGCTGTATTTAGGACCTCTGGGGCCCCGGGCAGATTCAAAAATGGGCCCCCTAACATAATACAAGCATGGTTGTAGGTATATATCCATTGGCTAACAAGTCATTAATTACCCCCAAATCAATAGGTTTTTGTGATTTTTTGTGACAATATACTTATCTTGATGATAATGTAATGAAGATATTTTGTTGTCACAAGTAAGACACAAAAACTAATTTAGTTCCAAAAAATTAAACTGATACCGGTTAAATTATACTGACACTGATTATGGTTGATATTTGGATTATTAATGGGAATGTTTGATATTATGATCAAAGGCAACGCAGAGTATCATTTTCTATACTCAGGATGCTACAGCTTTTAATCACTCCGGTTTAATAATGCTGATTCAAAAGTAACTTTTAAATAAATAATATTTATTGCAATTGAGAAATGTTATTTTGACGGGTTATTACTTGTTCAATTTTAAATTTTACTGAAATCAAAACTCGTGGGTCCTTCAACAAGATATGACATTTTTTCTGCAGATTTTGCCGCTCTAGGCGCGCGCCTGTTCCGCCTATTCGGAAACACTTCATTAGTATGGGAAGGTACTACAGCAGCAAACCTACAACATATCCTTGTCCTTCAAAAGCGAACAAGTAGAATCTTATGTAATCTACAATCCCGTAAATGCAGAGAAGCCATCCAGGAGCTAAAGATACTTACAGTACCCAACTTGCACATCCTAGAAGCAACAACCCACGTATACATTAAGATGCCAGAATCAGCAAACAATGGATCACAAATCAACCAACACAACTCCAGGCACGCTAACAACTACTGCCTACCAGCATAATCTCAGCTCTACAGAGAATAAAACCAGCTACATCGGGGCCAAGATATGGAACACCTTGCCGGAGGAACTGAAGAAAAGCGAAAAACGGTTTATTGGACAGCGCCTGAAGACGTGGCTACAAGACCGACCCTTCTACACTCTGAATTATTTTTTTAACTGGCCTTTAAAAGTGTTATTTTAACTTAGTTGTCACCTTAATTCCTAATGCGCTTTTTTGTGACAATATACTTATCTTGATGATAATGTAATGAAGATATTTTGTTGTTGTTGTCACAAGTAAGACACAAAAACTAATTTAGTTCCAAAAATTAAACTAGGCCTTTACTCAACATTTTTATCATAAAAAGTAAAAAGAGTGTGATAAGGGCGATTCTTGTGTGTGGCGCTTGGTCAGGCTGAAGTAATATGGCTATAATAATATGGTAATATGGTTATAATATGGCTGAAGTTCTCGTTTGTCCGCTTTGAAGGAGATCCTGTGCTGCATTAATTTTGTTGCACTTTTCAGGAGTGCACTTTGTCATTTTTAATTTTCTTTTTTGTATAGTAATTAATTATTGTTCTCATTCAATTTAAATTAACTTTAAGTCATAACACAATGTATAGCTATAGCTATATTTGTCTTTCTATTACTGTTTTTGTTAAAGTTCAATTATTAATGGCTCTGTATCTATAATAGTTTGGTACAGTTCAGTTATTGGTATCTATATATATTTTTTTTTTTGGTCTCGTCATATATTTTGATTGTTTTGCATTTTGAATGACATCTTGGAACTACCAAACAAAGTAATATTGTGTATCGGTTTTGACTGTGGAAATATTTGATGAATTTTGGTATGCTTAAGACAATGGTGTAGTATAAGCCTACACATTCACTAAATTCATCTATTAGTTTTCAAAAGTAGCACAGTAAATTGCAATGTAAATGTTTTAAATTTCTTCTACAACCTAGGAAGTTCTGATGATAAATAATATTCTCAACTTCAAATCTTATATCATATAAAATACATCATAGTGTTATAATAATAAATTTACAGCATAGCAGTTAATATTTTACTTATATACTAATAACAATCACTATGGTAGTTATTTAGTGACATTTGGGAGACTTATATTTAACCAGCTAAATTGCTATTCGGGCAGGGTCTGAGTCCCGAGGGAGCTACTGTATCACTCATAACGGACCTTCTCACTCATAACACCTCTGGTTAAAGAGTTGAAGTTATGACAGAGATAAATGAAAAATAAAAATGGGTTTAAAAGAATAGTGGAAAAATAATGTGGAAAAAGCATTAACTGTTTTATTACTTTTTGCCAATATAAAAACACATTTCACAATAAAAGAATAACAAGAACATCTCTTCATAAAATTCTTAACAACTATGGTTTTTTTTTTCTTAAGCTATAACCCAAATATTAATACAGAACCAAACTATCTTATATTAATGTTTACCAGAGAGAGCAGGAGAATCTGATTGCATTATAATGTGTTACATGAATGGGCCTGTCTCTAATGTTTCAGGCAACTGTTGAAGTGGAGATTTTGAACATAATATAAACCAGCTTTATTTAACATGATAAAATCAAACTTTCTTTAACGTTATTTCTCAATACCACATTAGTTTAAAAACTGAATATACTAAAATGAGAGAGTATTGTCTGGGAACCACAGGTTTTATTTTAAGATTGTATGTGTTGATAGCATTGTTAAAGTACAAAATTAGATATTAATTAAGCTAAATAAGAAGGAAAATTAAAATTATTAACTTAAAAACTGGGATGATTGAGATTGCCCTATCTGATGATTATTATTCACGAGTATTTGTTTATCGTGAACAACGTTATGCAGTGAATATTAGTATTCATATAATACTAATGCAAAATATTTGGGACAAAATTCAAAAATCTTAAGTTCTATAAGATGATAACACACATCATAACAATTTCATGAGAGTGACAAATAAAATTAGTAGTAGAGATTACAAAAGTACACACTTTATTGGAATTTGGATGTAAAATAGTAAAAAACCTTGGTCTAACGACTAAATATGTTTTAAATTAGAAAACAAAACTAAAAAATCTACTACAGTCAACTCCCGATTATCCGGGAGCAGGTTAATCGGGTTGCGGTTTAACCAGGGTCACGAAAGGTCTATTTTTATTTATCCGCTTCTAAATATAAATAGAGCAATTAAAACAATTTATTTTGCTAAATTATCTTCAGAATCGTATTTAATTCACTTTATTTATCAGAATAAATATTAAACAAACAATTTAGTAAATACAACATAATCTGAGAGTCTGTCATCTTGCTAATGAGCCTTGGGCGCGGGATGGGGAGCGATGACCTTGACACTGCTCTAGCCACTGCACCTGGCTAGGCAGAGCGACAGACGGACGGACGGACGCGGATGTCTAAAAATAGAAACAACTCAAAACAATCACCCTTCCTGCCGCTGTTCACCCTCACGGGGTTCCCCCAGTGCGGAATTAATTAGCATACTGTTCGGTGTAGTTTAGGCAGTTTGGTGTTTAGAGATCTTTAACCTATTAAATATCATTCGGAATTTTGAATAGTATCTACTGCTATCAGCCATTGCTAGTATTAACTATTATTATGTTGATTGTGTGTAGATTTTATCACAATTTCAAGATTTTCAAAAACATTTAATTTATATAAATATACCTTAAATGTTAAAACACAATATTGTATATAAATGTTAATAAACCTTTATTATATTTGTAATATTCAATTGATTGAATCCCTTTGTTTTAACCTTGGTTTTGGGTTATTCGGGACCCTCCAACCGGTTATTATCCTGGATAATCGGGAGATGACTGTACTTCAATTTTTTATTGTACATTCATTCTAATTCAAATTGAAAGGAGCAAGAATCCAAATGAATTAAGTTTGACTTATAGCACTGTAGCCATAATGTAACCACATTCAATAAGACTTTGTACAGTGCTAAAGCAATCTTAACAAGTAGTGAAATAATGTTATTATTGCGATGTTTAGCACTTTGAGGGTTAAGCTAATGTTAGAAATAAGTACCGGTATCTTATACGAACACATCAGAGCCATTAAAATCACAACAAATCACAGTCTTAGGCACACTTCACTAATGGTAAACGTAACAATCCATAAAACCGCTCTTTCAGTTAATGGAACTTTAAACCTTAAAATATTATCACAATTTATCAGTCTTAAGGTATCTTCATTTCTGGTATAACATCTCCTTGTAACTAACTCCATGGTAAATCGGCGTCCAACCTGAAACAAATATATCAGATTATGCTTATATAACAGATTTCATCCTGCGATCTGAGTATATTATAATTGTACTCAAGTAAGTTTGTAATCAAAAGCATATGTATTAATTGCCCTTTAAGTTTTTGCTGGTGATTTTCATTCTTCCTGCAAGTGAATCACAGTATTTCTAAAAGACTGCCCAGTTGGAACTCCATTCCAGTAGCACGGCCTTCGAACATCTCTCAAGTAATCGATACTCATTACAAAAACTAATCCTCGGCAATTAATTCAAATATACAACAACAAAAACCTGTCAATGAACGTTCAAATCATTACTGTGCATCACACTGCAATACGTCTTATCCTTTCTTACGACTATTGACAATAATTGTTTCTCCCCCCATGCAATCTCCACTAGAAGTCATTTTAAAGCCACTCTAATGCCCAAGTGGGTTCCGATCTGTTGGTTCTGGCACCAAAGGAAACAGTAAAATATGTCACCGGTAGGAGTTTTACTGGTAAAAAAAAAACTCAACATCGGACTGTGTGTTTTTAAAGTACTGAGTTGCAGGCTCAGATACAGAGCGGTCATGACCCCCCCCCCCAAAAAACCACAGACCTTCATATATTTTACCCATTGTTCACTGTAAAGGTAATTTCAGTTGATCGTTTTGGAAATACTTATGTTCGTGTTTAGTACCGTGTGAGTGAAAAAGCAGATTTCACTCATGATCACTGAACGGCCATTACTTCGGACATCGCGTCGGTAGCTCTCGCAGTGTTGCAAGTCAGGTGTTGCGAAGTTACTCTCAATCTTTAAAATTTCCCTTAAATGCTTTTTACAACCTATCTTACTACCCTGTAACTACCCTTTTGTCATTTTTAAGATTAAAAACTAAATTTAATTTCCAGGCATTCCATTCAATAATCTCCACCTACCAATAAAAAAAGTTATCGTCATGTTTTGGCGAGGAAAATAACTAGGTATTCGCTGAAATTGAACGAGTCAGCAAAGTCAATTATAATAATAATTATTCATGATCTGAAAATTAGCCTATTAAACATATATTCGATGATTCGTCCATAGTTTATCACATTTTACGGCCAGAATAGATACGTAAATCTAGCAAACACAATTAACTTGTTCCAGTTTGTATTACTTTTGTGATTTGAATCAACAGACTCGCTTAGAAGAATCGGACAACCCATTACGGCAGTTAAAAGAACGTGGACTTTTCCTCACCAGTGTACTAACTAACCTGGCAAAATTACTGGAATCATAATTTTAGGTTATGTATTCTTCTTTTCAGTAGGCAATGCGATATGGTGTAAGATTATTTGTTCAATGAGGCACGGAATAAAGAGGGATTTTAATTCCTTGTATTAATAAATACCGTACCAGTTCATTTTTGTTGAAGGAACTTTCTCTTATTAAATTATCACTGCTCTAAATACTCGTCCATTAGGTATGGTTGTCATTGCATACTGATCGGGTTGAGGTTTAACCGGGGTCACGAAAGGTTTATTTTTATTTATCCGCTTCTAAACATAAATAGAGCAATTAAAACAATTTATTCTGCTAAATTATCTTCAGAATCGTATTTAATTCACTTTATTTATCAGAATAAATACTAAACAAACAATACATTAAAACATTTATGTAATTCATTTATGTAATTTTGTCCATATTAATTGCAAGTTTTAATAATTTGATCAAAATAAAAATGTTTTTATTGAACTGTGTGCATGCGAGCACCAGTTAGTTCTTCAGTATTTTTACTGACTATTCACTTTTTCAATTATAGAAAATAACAGTAATTAGTTCTTCAGTATTTTTACTGACTATTCACTTTTTCAATTATAGAAAATAACAGTAATTTTTTAAGTATATTAATTTTGTAACTTTCGTAACTTCTTTTAATAAAGCCGAAAAATAAGCCCAACGTCCTAAAACTCATATAACTTTATGCAATGTTTTTCACGACCATTTATTTCGGTCTTTTTACAGATTTTATTGACTTCCAAACCCTCTCAGAAAACACATACTCAATACTATATATTTTTTCTCTTACGACCCCCCCCCAAAAAAAATTAAAAAAACAAAAACAACAGTCTATATCCGCCCCTGCTGAGTTGGCGATGAACTATCGTGGATCAAGTATTAAGCATACAAATTGGTTCAGGGCTCCTTACATTATGGCCTTCTAGAGTACAATATTCAAAACCCCACCAATAAAATTCCATTATTTTCTAGCATTTTCATCTACTTTTCAGTGATATAATTTGTTATTGGGTTTAAGGAGTCAAACTCTCGTTCTTGATAATCGTTAAACACTAGGCAAATCTTTGGAAAAATACAACTTTTAACAGGGTTTATATAGATAGCCCTTAAACCTTACTCTGGCCATATATTTACAATTACAATTTAATTCTGAACAAAATAGTTTGAGTTTGATGTATTTAGCCCAATAAATAACTGATTTATTGCTGGTACAACCATGCAGCCTCGCAAAGTAGGCAATATCGCACTTCTTATTTGTTATAAACAAAACTTAGATGTGCGGTAACTTTGAAACTAATGGACATATTAAAAGAGAGTTCTGAGTGTTACGTCAGCGGTTGCAAGAAACTCACAACATTTCATACAAATCTGACAACCTCGGGTGTCGTTGGTTAGATGATTTGACATGGAATGTCCCATTTATTTAGGAAAGCGATTACCAAAATTTAACCTTTTTCTTGTTAAGTATGCTCCAAATCAGTAAACAATTTTTTGTAATATTTTAATGAACATTAACAAGAGTTTTAATAATTCTACTTAATTATTTTTGAAAGTGGCAATAGATTTTACTTTATTCTTTACAAAGTTTATGATATCATCACAAACAAATAAACCTTGACAAAACCTAAAATCAAAACTAAAAAACAAATATTGATGTACCGGTTATGTTAAATAGGCCCACCTGTAAATTTCTCCTTTCTTCCTAAAATTATTCTCTCTTTCACTGGTTCCTCTTTACGTTTATTGAATGATTTGTCTTTACATTCTTAAACGTTTCCTCGAGCTGAAAAATAAACATGATAATGTGTTAATACTACTACTAATAATAGTACTAAACCGATTAAATTATTTTAAGAGTTCACAAAACAATGTTTTTATTCGCACGATTGAAAACTGTAGATGGTTCAGGATTCATACTCATATCCCGCACTAGACTTTCAACAAGGCTTTCTCATATCAACAGCCGAGTCATGCGTACCCACTAGACTGGAGCCCAGAATGTGAGTGTGAGGACCTGCGACCAACAGATTAAATTTGAAAGACTCAAAACTCTAGAGACACTTCAAACTCATTACAACAAAACCATAAAACCACACTGTATATATATTGTGGTTATTGGGTGTATGCTGCCTTTGTGTATTGTTTTGTTTGTGCAGTTATTTAAGAGAGAAGAATCTGCAAAACATCTTTAACTAAGAACAGCCGTACAGCTTAGCTTGATTTATACTGAAAAAGTTATTTCTTGGTAAAAATCCACCTCTTTAATTCAGCGTAAGCTCACTTCACTCAAAGTAGAAAACTTGGCATTTGAATAAGGGGACCTCAGGCAACATTTTCCAGCAAAAATATTTCTGCTTGCATTTTTTTCATTTCTATCCAATTGTTTATCCTAATTTCCCTAGCCTATTAGGGGTCTATCCATTTTTGTTTTCTAGATAGGTGGGCCTACAGATTAAGGTGGATTCCGAAACCACCGGGAACCGGCTTATTATATTTGCCGGTGATCGACCCCGAGACTTTGTGGAATGAATTACCACACTCTGACCACTCCGTTTCAAATCATACCGTACTTCAGATTGCAGGAAACCTGCTGCATGTGAGCATGACTCTGGTAAAACTGGAGACAACTCGGAGATAAAATAGATAAATGTACTCCTCACCTGGGACCCAGGTATAACCTTCCTCCAATAACAAATCAAAAACTTTTCTTGTTTTATTTACATCAATTTTAACAATTTTTCTTGCTTTCTTCAACAACAGTCCGTTGTTTTTCTTGCAATCTGAGATCAAGAAGTCTTTGATGTCGAGATAAAAACTTGGCTTCAATCCATTTGCTCTGCAGAGATCAGCTTCTTTGGGTGACAATTCCTTGTACCTGAAAATAATTTCATTTGTATGAACTTATTTTAAAAAAACAACAAAAACAATATATAATAAAGAAAATTAAAGATTTAAAATAAAATATAATAGGTAATTTAAAGTTACTAAATCAGTTTCGTTGTGTGTTTGTGTGAATGTATTTATTAACTTAATAAATAAACCATATCAAAGGTTGATTGGATTTTGATTCTTCAGGGTAAATTAACTATACCTATATTGAGACTAAAATATCCCTCTTTTTTTTCTTTACACCACGACTTTTATACATTACATACTAAATTATGACAGCTTCCTACAAGTATCCTAGGAAACAAATTAAAAATCCTTTTTTAAACACATACTTTAAGATTGTCAGACCTTTTTAAAGCAGAAACTTTCACATAATTTGATTGTAAATCATTCCCCCTCAAAAGTCATTTCTAATTTAATTTTGTCCATATTGATTGTAAGTTTTAATAATTTGATAAAAATAAAAAAATAAAAAAAAACAACAAATTGTTCCAATAGACAATTTTTATTCATTGTTAGGCAATTTACAACAACTAACATAACAATCAATTTTGTTAATGCATTAATACTAGGCTCCTAGAGTATGAACCTACTTGATACAAAATTGCCTATTAACAGGACCATGATAACACAGATTTATGAACAAACAATTCTAAAATCAAATTCATTATTTAAAAATTGTACAGTTAAAAAGTCAAAAATGGTATAAAAAGAATTTGTGTAACACTAGGCAAGCAGATTCTTTGAGAAGGTATTAACAGACAAACTAAGAAAATCTACAGGAAATTTGTTAAATATATTTCAACCAATATTTAAAGTTCTCTCTGGTTATTCCAAATGTTTGTGTTCGTAAGATGTGTGATGCAATGTCGCGTGGCAACTCCACTCTATAACCTAAAATTTAAAAGGAATACAAACAGCAGTAAAACAAACAAAATAAAAAATATTACAACAGTAATAGTTGGCTATTTTCCTATATATGCATTTCATTTGAATGTAGTAATGCATAAACAATTTAAGTCAAACACCGAGAAAACCCAATGACTTTAGGCCGTGTGTCACACTGCCGACTGTCGCAGTCGCGTAGGCGAACCACAGTTTTCGGAAAAGTCGAGCCTCTAACACAGCCCCAGTCAAGTCCCGTTTGCAACAATGGCAGTATCACCTACCATTCTGTGAGTTTTTGCAGAAAACTGTAGGAACTGCTGCGAATGATCGCGTCGGCAGTGTGCACCAGTGGTCGCGACTGCCATTGTTGCAAATGAGACTTGACTGGGGCTGCGTTAGTGACTCGACTTTTCCGAGAACTGTGGTTCACACACGCGAGTGTGATAGACGACAGTGTGCACCCGGCCTTACTCCAATCCAAAATAGTGGTTGTGATTACTGTGTATGATATAATGATTATGTTAGTGAGTTTAGATTTTTTGGGGGGAGGTATTGTAACAGTTTTGGATTTTAAAATACCATCCCCCCCAAAAAAAAACATAGCAACAAAATATTTTGTTGAATACCAGAAATAAAAAAGTAAAATATTGTTTTGTTACAAAGACTGTTACCAAAAGATTTGTAAATCAATTTGTACCCTCATTTTATTGAAGAAAAAGTGAATTAAATTTATTTGCATCCAGTGATTAATATTTGTCAAGTTTTACAAAATAAAAATAATCCACCAATTTTTTAATAAAAACCTCCAATTGTTCCCTTCACAGTATTCCTAGTTCATGTTTATTGCCTCTCGCTCCCACTCCTCCAAACAACAACCCTCCACAAGTGCAACATGTCCGCATCACGCTCCCACTCCTCCAAACAACCCTCCACAAGTGCAACATGTCCGCATCACGCTCCATTGCCTCTCGCTCCCACTCCTCCAAACAACAACCCTCCACAAGTGCAACATGTCCGCATCACGCTCCCACTCCTCCAAACAACAACCCTCCACAAGTGCAACATGTCCGCATCACGCTCCATCGCCTCTCGCTCCCACTCCTCCAAACAACAACCCTCCACAAGTGCAACATGTCCGCATCACGCTCCCACTCCTCCAAACAACAACCCTCCACAAGTGCAACATGTCCGCATCACGCTCCATCGCCTCTCGCTCCCACTCCTCCAAACAACAACCCTCCACAAGTGCAACATGTCCGCATCACGCTCCATCGCCTCTCGCTCCCACTCCTCCAAACAACAACCCTCCACAAGTGCAACATGTCCGCATCACGCTCCCACTCCTCCAAACAACCCTCCACAAGTGCAACATGTCCGCATCACGCTCCATCGCCTCTTGCTCCCACTCCTCCAAACAACCACCCTCCACAAGTGCAACATGTCCGCATCACGCTCCTACTCCTCCAAACAACAACCCTCCACAAGTGCAACATGTCCGCATCACGCTCCCACTCCTCCAAACAACAACCCTCCACAAGTGCAACATGTCCGCATCACGCTCCATCGCCTCTTGCTCCCACTCCTCCAAACAACAACCCTCCACAAGTGCAACATGTCCGCATCATGCTCCCACTCCTCCAAACAACAACCCTCCACAAGTGCAACATGTCCACATCACGCTCCATCGCCTCTCGCTCCCACTCCTCCAAACAACAACCCTCCACAAGTGCAACATGTCCGCATCACGCTCCATCGCCTCTCGCTCCCACTCCTCCAAACAACAACCCTCCACAAGTGCAACATGTCCGCATCACGCTCCTACCTTTATGACCGCATAATTTTAACCCAAACACATTTCCACCTCACATTTAACCTACACAGATTTCCTATCTGACTTCAGTTTCAAAACTATTGGACCGTTCTGGGACTTTTGTTACAAACAGTACAATCAGTAAAATTCAGATAAAATGAAATCTTAGCGTTCAACAAGGTTTGAGGGTGTTTTATTAATTGTCTATCAATATTATTTTTTACTATCACAGTAAATCGAAAAACAAGTCACATTGAAATGGTGTGCTGTACATCTGCAATAAATATTATGAAAAGGGAATATTTCCATTGACTATACACCTGTAGTAGATTGTAAACACAATGCTAGGATCCGTAAACAAAGAAAGCAGCACAATCTATTGGGTGCGGTCGGCAACAAGGACTATAGCCTGTGCTTCCTCCTAGTAGCAAACTACTTGGAATTGCAGAGGCAGACGAACAGACAGAGCTCGCTTGATTGACGCTGGTGAAAGAAAGCTGCGACCTCGACATCAATTTTATTTCAAGTTTTTAACAGTTATTACAATTTTATTTTTATTTCACACAACCTTTGTTATTACAGCCTTACAGCCTTTTTTAAAACGTATATTAAAACTTCCGAGTTGCGAGGAAAGCGAGACAGTTGTTTTATTAGCAAAATGAGATTTTTAAAACCCGCCACGGCCGAGCTGAGCGCGCCAAGCGGCATGAGCCAGAGTTACGTCCGCCATTGCGTGCGATGGTGGCGATTTCTATCCAGTGCTATCAGAACTATGTAGAGAATCTCGCCTCTTTTGTTAACAGAACCGCCCATAAGGTTTCCAGTCTACTACAAATGATATTTCAAACAATTTAATGTTAAAGTATTCTACTTTAATATTTTTTGCTGAAATAATTTAAATTTTATCTCAGAACAGCTAAGCATACCGACATTGCATGGTTAAATTTAACTACTCAAATAAAATACTCAACTTTTGTATAACAAGATTGAGAAAATAAACTCACCTAGGTAAATGGAAGATGTCTAAACATGTTTTTTTTCTCTTTACAGCTGGAGGTGTGGCCAAATTCCGAATATCCACCCTTTCATCACTTTGTTCTCTCTTTTGTCTTTCACTTTCAAAGATGTCCATGTCCCATTTTGATGTGATTCCTCGTTGAGTTCTACAGAAAGTCAATTTATTTACTTCTGCCCTCTTACCATTTATTAGACCCAAAGAAGTCGACAAGTGTTCCATTTCATCGGCTGAAGTGAGAGAACAAAGGCGAATCATTTTTTTTGCATGGGATTTTCCGAGAGTTGCCTGAAATTTAAAAGTATAGCTATTAAAAGACTGTATGCAATTTAACCTAGTGGGTCACGAGTTGATGCTTACCACGACCCCCCAGTGGCCCAGGTTTTGAGTCTGATCATACAGCTTAGGCCTACTGCAGGGATTAGTAACCAAACTTATTCAGTCCATTAATTAGTTTATTAATTTACACAATAACCTACTTATTAAAAGGTATATAGTATTTCATGTTTGTTTTAACAACATACTGTACAAACAGTAACACAAGGCTATTTTGTCATAAATCAACGGCTGTTATGAGAGACAACATTATAACAGGGCTGCCAAGAATCGCAACACACAACAAAATTTACCACAAAAAGGCATTATTCGGCTATGCACCCTGGTATATTCAGCGTTACTCAAGTTGATGGTATGTGCCCAGGCAATCACAGAATCTAGCACGCCGCTGCAGCGGGCCTCCACTGCACATATGACTCGGCCACAACTGTGCAACAACGGGTTCCATCCAACAGGTTAAATAAAAGCTGTTTAGGGTTTTTTTCTGGAATTAGCCACATTTTCTCTTTCAAGGCAGTCACCTTTTTACTCTTCTTTACCTTGAGGTTTAAGAAAATTGTTTTGAGGGCGAATGATGATAGGAGAAAAATCCTTAAACATTATTGATTTAACTGTATTTTTGAAACTCATAATAGCGATGGATTTGAATTTATTTTTTGATTTATTTGGACTTTACCTATCGCTTCTAGTGTTTAAAAAAATTATTGATTTGACCAATAAAATATGTAGGCTAAAATGTGTCTCAAAACTGTATGCCTGGCAAAATGGTCTCATTCTTAAAGAACTTTTTCAATTTCACCTATTTCCTTAAACAAATATATGCCTATTCTTCAATTGTTGAAATATCGTTTTAAATAATCAACTCATATAGCGGAATAGCCAAGAAAGCGGTAGAAACAGTAATTATGTGATGTATGCCCAATTTATGACATTCATTCTAAGAAAATACATCTATTTTATTTATAATTATACATATTGAATTTATTCCAATTATTCATGAAAAATATCCAAATTATATTTTTTTATACTCAACTATTTTACTGAGAACATTATTTAGGCTCAACATTGCTGTTGTTGATTAATATTTATGTGTCTTTAAATACTTATTTAAATACTTTACATAACTAAAAATACAAAATTTTACAAGTTAATGTTTAAAAATAAATTCTTAGCGAAAACAGCTCAAATATATACCTAACTGTTTATTAATTTATTTTCTCCTAATGATCAGTAAAACAGCTAATCGTTCATTAATATAAATAAAATGAATATGCCAATTAAAAACACAAGTAAACTAACCAAACAATATAAAAAACATAGTAAATGCTCAAAAACATTTGGAATATATTACAGACTACAGCATTAAATAACATAAAAAGATAACAATGAAACAATAACTTGTAAAAACAACAATGGGCCTGTTGCACATCAAAAGAACTGTTAGAACATTAACAACAATTAGCATAAAAATAACAAATATAAAAAAAATAAATATAAAAAAATAAAAAATAAAAGGGTCCGTTCCACAACGTCAAGGTACAGATTATAAAGTTCCTATTTAAAGTAATGCGTGGTTTCAGTTAAGTTACATAACGTCAAGTCTCAGTTATTTAAATGTGAAATGAGACTGTTTTCAAAAACTCCAGTTTCAAAACTTAAAGGTATTATTATAAACCAATTTAAAAATGGAGGTACTTCAAAACGTAAAGGTATAAAACGTCAAGGTAGTATTTGATATGACTGTAAATGCTGAATGTGATTTCACTCCAAACCAAATCTGGATCTACTCCTTTCAACTGCATGTAAAAACATCTGTTTCACAACGTCAAGGTACACAACGTACAGCACAGGCAACCTCAAAACCGTTCTCGGCTGCTGGCTGTATCACGGATCAGATTGTACTTGACATTCTGAAACTTTACGTTGTGTACTCCGCATCAGAACTAAAACATGGCTTACGGAACCACTGGTTTCAAATATTTGTTTGCCTCCAAGTGGACTGAAAGCGAGCGAGTTACTGACCTGGACGTTGTGAAACTTTACGTGATTAAACTAGTGGTTTTACAGCTAAGGAATTTATAGAACTTTTGACGTAAAGTACCTTGACTTTCGGAAACAACTAAATTACAAACATTTTAAATTAGAACCTTGACGATTTGAAACAGCCAAATTACTAAGTTTAAATAAAAGAGGACCTGGAGTTTTCCGTTCGTACCTGGAGGTTATGAAACGTTCCCAAATAAAAAAAATTACAAATTTTAAATTAATAAATACATTAATCAATCAATTTAATCTTTACATAAACAAAAGTTCAATTTATTGATTGATGTAGGCCTATTTATATAATAATTTAAAATGTATAATCAATAAGAAGAGCTAAAGAAGATGAATATTAAAATTTTCATTTAATACAAAAATATATTTTTTAAATTTAATGATTATATTTTCCTTGCGGGTAAAATAGTTCTTACCTCAAGTCTGGAAAACCAAATTCCAGTTCCCTTTTGATTCATCAAACCGTGTCTTTTAATTACAGATTTTCTTTGTTCTCTTTCTTTGAGTTGTGAGGTATACTGCTCGGCTAATGCAATCTGCAGATTTTTGATCAAGTTTAGTTCTTCACTTTTACTTTCATTTGCATCTTCACTCTGGTTACAACAGTTACTCAACTGACTCGCTAATACCGCAGAGTATTCTGCTTTGTTACTGTACTCGGTCTCAAAATCTCCCCTGTATGGATTGTATCCTGCGAGAGAATCGTCCTTAAGCCTTGCCTTTTTTACCCTCATGAGCTCAAGCTTGGTTTGCCTACCAAATTTTAAATATGTAGGTTGATCAATTTTAGAACTCAATAACAACCTTTTATCTTCAACTTCACTGGATGAGGAGAATAAAACATTGTTCCAAATATTTTGACAATTAATATGTTTAGGAGAGTAAGAGGATTTGAGCTGAAGAGTATTTGATAATGCCATTTGAACTTTAAACAGAGAAGAAATATTAAATATACAGAAAAATTTTAATAGTTATATTACTTAGAAAAGTATGCCAACCCAAATGTTTAAAAATGAGAGCGTTTAGGTCTTTTATTTTCTTTGCCGTTTACTTGTTTCTTTTCTTTATTACGATTTACTGAGGGAAATCTTTGAACTTGATGTCTTCTTGTCGGCTGAACTTCACGTTCTGCTGCTAATAACCGCTGACTCACAGGTCTCTTAACCCATATATGAACTCTCCTATCGTCTTTCTCCAATTTTGGCTCAACTTTATGCAATGCTAGTTCTTTATCTGAGCATTTAGCTAGGTAATTTTTCGCTATGGCTTTTCTTTGAAGGTTAATAAATTTCATATGTTTTCTTTGAAGCTGTTGTTTTTTCGCAAGCTTTTTACACTGTCTAAACTTTTTCAGCACTGATTCAGCGCCATAAATGCCATCAAGATCACGAACTGGCTCTTCTTCAGGCCTGGCACGTGAGGAAAAGTGAGAACACCCCTGCAACAAAGCAATCATAAATAAAACTAAATTTTAAACCACTGAGCAGTGATAATGAAGTTAAGTAGCTACTGCATATTTCTTGCTATGTCATTAAACAACATTTAAACTATTTTATTCCCCGAAATTTAATTTTATAGCCTAGTTCCTCCCCGCATGCACAGTAAATGTCTTGTCTCGTCAACAAATATTTCTTATTTATATATTTTTAATTGCTTATTGTTGGGGAAAATTATGTTCTCCGAACCCAGAAAATTTTTTTCACATTGATGCGTGTATTGCCGTTGTTCCTAGTCCTAGCAACCCTCACCAATGGACCGATTTTGGTTAAATGTACGCTGGTTGCAACTCAAGGACGATATAACTGAGCAATAATATAGAGGCAATTTAATTTTCGGTCCCTAGTTAAAATAGCCCACTTACATTTCTGGGAAAATTCGGGGTTAGAAGGTATAGGACCGAAAACTTCCAAAAAGTAGAATCTTGAATTGCATAACAACAATTTGAGGAATAGAATTTTCAAATAAATCTTTAATTTACTCAATTCAGTAGAACTCTGTTTGACTTAAATAAAGGGGCAGAATTTTTTTAGATAACCCGATTTCTTGGACAACCCAATGGTTAATGTGCCCCCTTTTAAATTTGACTGGTCGTGCGTCACTCTCTGTCCAGTGAGTCGCGGCATCATGTACATACTCTATTGTTGTCGTCTCACTTGATTGTTTACTGTGTACAGAGTTATACGTCTAGTGCAACTGGTGGCCGATTCCTAGATAAAGTGCCAAATAGAAATGCAAAATCCCTAATGGAAAAGTGAAACAACATATAGAACCAGTTAGTACTATTATTACTTCTCGCCCACATCACTGCATTTTGGGCGTCACTGGAAAGCTTCCAAAACCTCTTAAAAACTTGTGAGTTGTATTCTAGATAATTAAATATATAGAAAAAATAAAATAGACAAAATAATTGGTTTTATTATTTTCATTTCCAGTATATTTACTGAAGGGGTGTCCAGAGAGTCCTGGATTGATATGATTTTTAGCGCAAACCCTTGAAAATGCTACAAATTACTCTCCTCGGCAACTTTAAGTAAGCATAAATCCTGAACCATGTAAGATAAAATAAAAAAAAAAAAATTTATTCTTCTGAGCAGTAGATAATTACATGGTGAGAAAATAAAAAATTTCTAAAATGGTTATGCAGCCATTAATTCCAAAATTCGGTGATTTCACGTGGAATGACCACCAACAAATATTTAAATATTTTAATTGTTAGGGATGTTAACACCGATTTGACAAAATATGATCAAAGTTCTAAGTCACTTAATCATATTTTAATATTTTATGGTACGTGTTACTTTGTGGATTGTCCAACAAGGATAACAGACACCCTTTGGAAAGTGTCATTGACAATGTTCTGACAAATATTTTAAAAAAAACTCATTAAAGTAACGGGCAAAATTGATAATACTAAATTGTCAGACCATGATGATCATGATACAGTTCAAAAGAAAGAAATTCTGAAAATGTTTAAAAGCTTTGCAAAACGCAAACTTTTTTCGTATACAAGAAGGTTTAATAAAACAAATTTAGAAAATTGTTGAAATGCCTTAAACACTGTTAATTTCAAAAAGGTATGACAAATTCTACGATATATTTATGCTTAGATGTAATGTTTTTACATTTTAATCTGGATGTAACTTTCTTGTTAAGTTAAAATATTGTTATAATTTTTAATTAAGTTGTAATTTTTGTATTAGTAACTATATTTAGTATGGCAACTCCTAGCTTATTACGAAACTCCTGTCTGTGTACATTGTACACATTTGTAAAGCTATTATTCCACAGACTGCGGAATTTACGGCGGGCGGTGCGACATTTTCTGCTGCAGAGATGCGTGTAAAATCCTGAGAGGTGGTTCATGTGACTGTGTAAATAACATGCGGAAATTCAGTTGTGTCCAAACTAGTGATGAGTATGGATAGGAACCATAAAAACCCTCGTGGCTTTGATGCTTTATGATGACCTTGATTGTCCACCGGGCGGAACCGAACATTCCGGATGCGTAAACGCACGTCAGTGGAACCAGTCAACAGGGAACTCCGTTGAACCAGTGTCGTTATAATTATGCAGCGGAAAATTTTGCATCACCCGCCATAAATTCCACAGTCTGTGGAACCATAGCTTAAGATGTTATGAGTTGATAAATAATTTGAATTTGAATAATACAGTGGAACCTCAATAACTCGAACCTCAGGGGGGACGGAAAAATTTGAGTTATCGAATATTTCTAAATATTGAGGTTCGACTTATTAAGGAGATTTTACAAAGACTTTGACTTATTGAGGGCCACGGTAATGCAATCATGAGTCGTGGAAGAGCAGAATCATCATATTATTTTGGGTTTTGTACACAACGTATCATAACTAATACTACCGTAAAAATTATAACCAATCATATTTTTAACTATTACAAATACGCTATCGAAAATAAGCCTGGAACCTTTTATATCTTTATTGGTGAATGTACTAGAGGATCTTTCAGTGAACAGTAAACATGCTGTAGAGTAGGAAAGTAAACAAACAATGACTCGTAGTTCTGCAATTTGGTGATATTTTGCCCGTTTGACCACTTCCTGTCTATTATTAGACGGGATTTTGTTCCATTTTGATAACTTTCCCCATAACACACCCCTCCCCACCTTTGAAGCTAAGTCAGTTCTAAAATAACCAATGATTCACACATTTCTTACACGCACTAGAACCTTGAAATTCGGACTAACTAATGACGCCAGACAGAAGTAGATGAAGGGGGAGGGAGGGTGGGAATAAAGGGGTGCAACATGAACAACGGATGCTCAAATACAGTAACTAGGGTTTTGTTATCCAAACCAATAATGTAAAATTTCTACTTATAGGCCTAGAGGTTCTCCAGTCTAAACTTCCGAGTTATAGAGGTGCGGTGGTAGGTAAAATATCGCGAAACTTCGAGTTATCAAGATGTTCCCCACCAGCCCTTCGACTTATAGGGGTAAAATAACACAGTATTAAACAGGCAAGTTCAAGGGGAATGACAAAACTTCGACTTATCAAGGAATATGATTTACTGAGGTTCGAGTTATTGAGGTTCCATTATATACATTTCCCTAAAGTACAAAGTTTTTACCACAAATAACGTCTTTTTAGGCAATTTAACAGGTTTTCTGTGGTTTTTCATCGGTCAAAAAGTCATGAAGGGTCTGATATCATAAAAAGGGTTATGAATTCATTTTCTGTACAATGTCCTGCGTAATCTAAGTAGGGTATCCACATGATATAGTTAAGAAGGAAATTATTTGTAGGCTTTTTCAACACATTAACTGCAGCCTAACATTTGTCTGATTGGTAGACTATTGTTTAGGTTAAGGATGGAATTTGGCACAATTTCAGTACCCACTAATGTGACGTTAGGTGAACATGCAATTTTGGGTTTTTTCAATTTCCCAGACTTTTTTGCCAAAACAATATCTGGAATCAGGGTGTTGATGAAATTATATTTTGGGAGGAGTAACTTACTGAACATAGCTGAATCCCCAGTCAGACTATATCTTGAGTTAAGTTAGGTACCCAGGCTTGAGACACCAAATTTTATGTTTTCGCTCAAAAACTATTCAACCAGCATCGGAGAAAAATTAAGTTCTTGGGCCAATGGGGAGCACCTGAAGCAGGGTTACCACCTTTCAATGACACAAATCAAGCTGTCCTCTGCAGACTGCTCTGTTGGCTGATGCTAGGTTGTCGACACGTGGATATGACGACAAACAATTCTACGAATCATGTGCATTCTATTGGGATTCATATGAAAATGTCTGAGTAATCAGGTCTGCTCGTCTATCTTCATAAATTAGGTTCACTTTTATTATGCAGCGTAAGTACACATCACGTCTTGTGTTATGAATCAAAAGAATATCAATTTAACTCATTCACATTTGTTATTAAGCCTATACCAAAGTAAAACAACCAGCCTAATCATAATGACCTTGCATGCCATAGTGGGGACTCAAGAACTGGGAGCTAATTCTAAGGCAGATTAAGTTTAACCTCAAAAAAGTTTATTCATATGAACTGCCTACCAATTACTCAAGTTAAGCGTCCACAGTATCATAGCTTTCACGAGGGGTTAGGAAATGCCAGTAGTCTGGTTTTATTCATCTGCAGCTTACTTACTACTTCTTTTTTCATTGATGACCGGCAAGAAACCAGATAGATTGTGTCATTAAGATTACTTAAAACTATGTACATATAATTACAAGAGTCACTTAGCAAAATCAAGAATCAAAGAGGGCATTTCCATGTCATATCTTTTACCCATATCACCCATTGCCTCTAAATTCTAGGCCTAAGGTTTGATTGGGATACTACCAATCATATGTCACAGATGAAGTTGGGTTAAACTATAGGCCAACCTAGGGTTGCCATATCTTTATTGGGACAAACCGGGACACCCGCTCTGGAATGATTACTGTTGATCAGGGGGGGGGTTTAACTTTGAAATGAGAAGGGAAGCAATGTTTTATTTATAAAATCCTTTTCAATAATAAGAATGTAATAAAATCTTTTTATAGTAAAATTTGCCTACAAACGAATTACAATTCAGTGGAACCTCTATTAACCATTACCTTCGGGACCGAGACTGTGACGGATAACTGAATAGACGGATAATAGAAACATCATAATATAGACGTGTACAGTAACTAAATTTTAAAATGTTTGGCAGAGAAATGAAAATAAACTGTGTACAAAAGGATAATGCATATTTATGTTATTTAAAATAATATAATAGCTCATACAGACGCTCAGACACTGCCGTACGGCGCAAATCCTGAGTCTAATAAATAGTAATATTCTCATAGACGGACGACGGATAACAGAGAGTGACGGTTTAAAGAGTGACGGTTGTTCCGAGGTTTTACTGTAACTCAGTATTAACTTATACTCAACAATTTGAAATATAACAATTCGGTAACTCTTCTCAAAGCGGTAAGAGGAGCTAGTCTATTAACCGTTGGGCGATAGAACCAGAATAATTTATCAATCATACATGTTTGACGATTTCGCAGCTTTTAGGTCTGGCTAATTTTTGATATACTCGTATAACTCAACACAGGATTTTTTTAACTGAGACCACAGACAGGCGGTTGGTAAATCTATTGATCAAAGAGACCAAACAAATTAAAAATTAGTTTTTTCCAAAATGTAGAAAGTTTGACGCTGACTATAGAAATATTATTTTTTTCTGCGGAAAAATCGTTAAACCCCGGAAGATTGTAAAATATACTGTTTTTTTTTCTCATAATACTGTTGTAGGCCTATGTGGGTACCTATTCAAAATGTGCGGAATTTCACCCTAATCACGTATGTGCAATTATTTTCCTCACCACACATTTTTATCTGCGAAAAAGTCTGGAAAACGTCAGAAATTAGTAAAATAATTATTTCTTTATAATACCGTCATGTGGGTATTCAAAATGTGCAGTATTTTACCCTGACTGCAAATGTGCAATTATTTCCCTGATTGGACTGTTAGTAAGCTACCAGCGAAACTTCGAGTTATCAAGATGTTATTAAAGCTGGAGCGTGCAGGGAAACGTAGAAAAAGTGCCGCCATAGCAACCAACACGGGTTATACAGCGCTCTGCAGAGTTAGGTTAAGATAAACAGCCTAACCTAATCCTGATTCTCTAGGGTTTTAACGACTATTCCGCAGAAAAAAGTATGACCGGGAAAATAGTTGCACATACGTATTCAGAGTGAATTTCCGCACATTTTGAATACCCATATGACAGTATACGCCTATACAAAAAATGGGGGACAAGCCAACAGGGCAATTTGGCGTTGGGGCAACGGTAGGCGTCTCTCGCCGGGTCCTGTTTAGCGGAGCCAATCAAACGTGAGCTCACCGCAACAATCAGAGCCAATCAGCTGTTAGCTCGCCGAAGCAACTGACAGTAGAGGCTTTACTTTACTATATTTTCATTGATAATTCTACACTCTGTTCTATGAGTAAAAACATAAGTACTGGGGAAAAAATATCTAATTAGTTTGGCAAGAGAAGGTTTATTTTAAAATGGTACTGTGTTAAAAGTAGAAAGAACATTAAGATAACAAACAAGTTAAAAGAATAATAAACTGATGATTGTCATAACAAATTTAACATGATTCATACATCGATCGATGTGTGTTTAAATATAACATATTATAACATTTATTTACCAGATAACTTTGTTAGAATAGTTAGTGTAGGAAAGTGCCTACTTCAAATTTTTTGTGTCACAATACATTTTACGTCATATAATGTACTAGGAAGTATATTAATAGTTATGTATGTTAATTATAAGTAAGTTACAAGTTAAAATTAACGAAACAAGCTAATCTTTAACAGATTTAATTATTTTGATCTTGTTTCTGCGTTGTGGTATGGATAAATCTGGCCAGAAAGTTAAGTTGTATGTTCTTATTTTGGAGCCCTAAAGTTCATAATTTAGTCTTTTGCATGCAATATGTTTATTACACAACATTTAATGTAAAACGCTGATACATTAGGCAAAAACGCTCTGAATCATCCATGATCGCAGAAACACGTTGCATAGGTTGTTCACCAGGCCTAAACTTAATTTCACTTTGTGTTAATCTTAGTGTACCTAATTTATTGCTAATAGGTCTGAGAGTATGAAACTAAATTTCAGAACGTGTATTCTTTAAGTAACAAGCAGTAAGAAATCCTATTTCTAATTCGTTTTAAAACCTTAGGAGCATGTTGAATTATACTTTTACAATAAACATAAAAGGCCTATAAGGCCCTATAAGCAAAAATGCCTTCAGTAACGCCAAATTAAGTTTTGTTATTAATCATACAAATTATGATTAAACTTTCTGAAACTGGCTACACTCTGTTCTATGAGTAAAAACATACAAAATAAGCTAACCCCATGATAACTTTATTATCAACAATTTGAAAATAGCAATAGACAATATACAATATAAACAATTAACCCCACCCAATCAATCAATCATAAATCTTAATTTGTCTTTGTACATATAATACAATAAATGGCGTCATACTTATATTTAACATATACATAGGACCAGGGCCCACCAACCCCAAAGCAAGCACAATACATTTCATCATTTCAATCATTTCATAATAGGGTTTGATAATAGGGTTTTTGTTGCGGGTAATAAAACTATATGATTGATAAAAAAGTATATTCAATAAAAAATGTAGAACAAAAAGTAAACGGTAAAGCGTGAGTTTTGAACTCGGGCCAACAGGTTGATAGCTAGGCACTCGTCCGAATGAGTCATCGAAGCAACTGACGTAGGGCAATTACGATTTACCTTTTGAATTTTCAGTAGTGTCTTCATCTACCTGTTCCGACTGCTATGTTACTTTGTAGTAAATGCTTACATACTGTAATGACATGAAAATCTCTTAACCTTTATATATTTTACAATCTGCGTCAAATTCCCTTCCTTCTGGATACCGGGAAATTATTTATGGTTAAACTGTTAACTTGGATTTAACAATAAAACCATTTCCTTCTCAATACTACACATACAAATTATTGTTTCAAGTATCCAGATTTAACACTTAAAGATACACTGTATTAGAGATGAACATATTAACGCTTTAGTACTAATGTTAATAATCACATTCACGGGTTTTTACGGTTTTCAAGGTCTAAAAATTGTCAATTTTATGGTCGAAATACTAAAATACCCCTGTAGCAGCAAACCTGCATACTCAGAGAATTTCCAATGTATAAATATGTGTCTTAATACCACATACCAAGTTTCATCAATATACATTCATAAATAAACGATTTATGACATTTTAATTATTCCCCATAGGAATAACAGGAATAACATGGCGGCTGAGTATGCAGGGTTGCTGAAGCAAGGAACACAAAAAATGGGGTTTTATATAGATATCAATATAACTGAAGTAGGTAAAGCCATATACCAAATTTTATTAATTTATGTTCATAATTAAGGGAGATAACACGTTACTTATTCTCCATAAGAATAACATGGGGACTGAGTACACAGGTTTGCTGCTACGGGAACTATCGGCCAAAAAATTGTTTTTAGTGCAAATATCAATAGACAACATCGATATGAAGCAATATACCAAATTTCATCAGAATACGTTGATAAATAAGCGAGATATACAATTTTTCTTATTCTTCATAAGAATAACATTGGACAACGTACTGTGTTTATCACTTTCAATATCTCTGTAACCATTTGACATAGAGCAATGATCAAAACACCAAATTGTGCGTCTTTTTAAGCTAATTCCAATGGAAAAAACTAAAATTTGACTTTTTCAAATATTATATGTAAAAAAACTCAAAAAACCCATTTTTGGGGTGCAAAACCCCCCTTCGCATAGGTCGATGTGTCTGGTTTTCGAACTTGGGAGTCATAAATGCTGCTTTACATGTTTATACCAAATTTAGTCAAAACCAGACTATTTTTAAGAGAGTTATCGGACTCACGGACACACATATATACACATGAGTCCGGCTAATCCAAACTAATTGGGACCGAATGCTGTTCGGATTAGCCGAAATAATTTAAATAATAGAGAACGAAGGAACTGAACGGGTCTGTAGTGTTGTAGTATGAACGAATGATACACAAAAACAAGTATCAATAGACCATTTACTCTTTCAAACTCAGAATCAACAATATGCACAGTGCATTGCAGACAGCACACTGGCCCACTGTGTGTAGTTTTGTGAGCGGGCAAGGAGATTTGCAAGGAGATTGCATGACGATACTGCACGCGGACTGTACGCACTGCCAACCGAGACTGTATATCTGCCTCCCTACTACTACTAGCTCAAGCGCCAAAATCATAACAAAACATTGACGTAGTCTGCTATTGTTTATACTGTTTGTAAATTTAGTCTTTTCACATTAAACAAAACATTTGTATTCTTCAAAATATTACTTTGTTTTCATTTTGTTACAACATTATTTACCTTTCCCATTATCTTTTGTCTTTTAATTAAGTAAAATTTTTTTATTAGTGCACAGTATTTACAAAAAATCCAGAACCTGTTCGGATTAAGCGGACGTTCGGATTACCCGTGTTTGGACTAGCGGGACTCAAGTGTATATATACAGTTTTGAACGAATGGTGTTTTTGGCATCTGGTGACCTCAAAACGAAAATTTATCATGGTCCTGAGCCTAGGTCTTACCATGCCGACTACGGTAATAGCTTCTTCCCTATTGGGGAAATTCGCTAAATCATAACCTATACCGGTCGTAAAACAACAACGCAGTCGTGGCGCATCGGTCAAATACTAGTTAAAACTTTCCCACATTCCAATTACGATGTCACAGTAAATACTATAAAAGTGAAACTTTAAAAAAATAAGAACGCCAATAGAGTATCTTTGTTTTATTGTCGTAGTGAGTCATCGGTGTATCGGTTAACTTATCCGTTGCTGGTGGTTTCTATTTCGCTCAGTGTTGCCAATAACTTTGTTCCGAATTACCCTCGATCCTCATCAAAATTACCCTCAAATACCCTCGAAATCTAAACTCCTGCATTTGAGTAAAGAGTGCTAATGAAACAAAGGAAATGTGCTTGGAATTTGATAGATTTGAGGGAGCCGCCAATAGATGTCACTGATATATCATTGATGTTTTAAGTTTAGAATAAATGAAAATAGAAGTTACACACACCAGCCAGTTTTTTGTCTCAATTTTGTCATGCAAGATATAACGGATTTATCTCAGAATGTCTTTTGCTGCTTAACAAATCACAGTATATAAATGACTAACAGCTGATGAAATTCTGTTTACAGCCATTACCACCAATTATAAAATAGCTAACGCTATCTATCTTTCAGTCTATCAACTGCTAGGATTAGATAGGCGGAGACAGGTGACAATAATCCCCATTTTCTATTTTCGTTATTTATTGTCTGGTTGAAGTTAACACTTGCAGACATTCCTGCAACTTAAAGGACTTCTTGTCGTCCTGGCACTCGTGGCTCTTCTATATTTTTAACATAAAACGATCAATCTACATGTAATCCTTACTCAAGCTTCATGAGTTTGTGAGTATTCGTCAGAGTAACGAAAATCGGAAGGGCCAATAAAGTAGAGAAATTTAGTAATTTAATCATAAATAAAAACAATGATTATAATGATACGTATAAAACATAGTATAATATAAATTTGTATATTTTTAAAGGATTTAGTCAAATTACCCCTTTTTACCTTCGAAGTTCCAAATTATCACCGACAAGGGTAATTACCCTCGAACTGGCAACGCTGACTACGCACCGTGTACACGGAATGTGCAAGTTACTGACGCAGTGAAGCGACAGTTGTATAGTTACAGTATCTGTCTACTGTCGCTTGTTTACAACGACTAATACATAACAACAGGCAACTGACATACAGTAAAGAAGACGTTTAAACTGTCTTACACAAATGCCAGTCAGCAGTCAGTTGACAGTGATAAAAACACTAGCAACTTAATAACTGTCGCCCAAGTTACTTTGCACCGAGGAAACGGAAACCAGAACCAGGCCTAAATCATCCGCACAGCTGCAATCTGCAAGTAGGCAGACAACGGGGTATTCACCGTATTAACAACTTACTAAATAATTCTGTTGTACATTTCCCTATCTGAAAACAACTGTGATATTTTGTGAAAAGATTTTTTTAAATGTTTTTCAAGTTTGAAAAACATACTACTAGGTTTTACTAGGTTTTTAAGGTTTGATATTGAAATTCACGGAATTCCAGGTTTTTTCACAGTGTACAAAATTCACGGCTTATTCAAGGTTTCATGGGGTACTTTGGTATTATACGGATGCCACTATTTTTGGAGGTTAAATTTGTACCGGATACAAAGGATAACTACATAATTCGAAAAAACATACTTTTATTGACTTACTGTACAAATTTTAAATCATTCTGGTGAGCGGTCTTTTGTGTTGTGCCTCCCAAAAGACAGCGATGTCCGCTAGGATCGTGTTGAATGCGTCGCCGCCGCTAACAGCCACACCCGATCGCCACATGTACTCCGCCAAATATACAGCGCGCTGCGGCAGTTATGTTAGGATGGGTTATCATAAAATACGTACGGTTTCCTCTTCATTTCGAGGTAAATCCCACACCAAAAGAACGTCACTCATTATGAAAACAAATGTAACGTAGTGACGGCAATAAATCACTCATGACACTGACCCAGATACAGGCGGTGACAGGTGATGCGCGCGCTCCGGTCAATGACCTGACCTTGGCCTATTTGGAGGGGGTTTGGCGGTCTGAAGTATGACTCATCAGGTATCATTCGATTCGTAACGAAACAAGGAAAGTCCTACAATCATTTTTATGATAACCCATCCTAACATAACTGCCGCAGCGCGCTGTATAAGGGTGGCATCCGTATAATACCAAAGTACCTTTCACGGTTTTCACGATTGGGTAGGAACGCTGTAATAACCTTTCTTATTTGTAGTGTCCTCATTATTTCTCTTACGTCATAAAATTGTGTGCAAGGGGGATTGGTGGGTTTCAACAAGAGTTTGGCCTTGGTTTCAATCGAGAAAACAGTGTGGTTTACTTCATAAAACACTCGGTACCTACCTATGAACTAGAAATAGTTTGTCCTACCAAACATTCCTCATTACATTTCTGTTAACGGTACGGTTATCCCACAAAACTATATTTATTTTAATCATCAGTAATTTAAGAGCTTTAGGCTACAGTGAAATATATCATACATTAAATTATTCTGATTTCAGTATAGGCCTACCTTTCGTCATACTTGCAAACTCTTAACCCATTTTACAATCACATTTTGATAGGCCAACTGACAAAGTTACTGTCACACTTTTTTCCGATTAAACAACCACTGCATTTTTTAATTCTCCTTTTATTCGTTATTCTTAATTAACGTTGAATTGCCAGAAGTTATGAGGAAACTGATAGATTTTGTTGACTTGAAACACAGACACATTGACTCTGAGGATAAACAGCAATAATATAAATACAAATTCACTAACACATATTAACTCCGTGTTAACACATGTCACTAACACCTGACAATACTGGCCTTTTGACATTATTATTTGATACCTTTAATTTTTCTAATGGGTGATTTACTCGTTGATGGATTAGTGACTATGACGTTGGCAGTCTTGCTTCCGCCTTTGGAATTTACACCGTGCTATTCTGAGTAGACTTTCAATGAACTTGCCACTGGCAAATAGCGTTTGACATTAAGGACACCGGACATTTTCATTGGCTAACAAAGTTTTCAATCATCATCGTTGCCCCAGTGCCAAATTGGCCAAACGCATGGTTCCCGAAAAAAGTTATTCTCAGATTTTCCGAAGTTGTCCCGACTTTTTCGCGGAGAAAGTGTGATCGGTAAAATAATAGCACGTACGTGTTCCGGGTGAAATTCCGCTTATTTGAATATTCACATAACAGTATAATAAGTAAACATATTTTACGATTTTCTGGGGTTTTAACGACTTTTCCGCAGAAAAAACTATCATTTCCATACTCAGCGTCAAATTTTCAACCTTTTAAATTTTTTTATTCGCGTAGTATCGTTGATGGATAGTTTTACCAGGCGGTTGTGTTCATCGGTCCACTGAGATAACATCTTTGAAAAACTCTCTCTACATTTGCATGGTATTGAAAATAAAGACTGGCAAATCTTTAACAAGTGATGACATAATTATAAAAACTCTCTCTACATTTGCATTGCAGGCTGGTATTGAAAATAAATACTGGCAAATCTTGAACAAGTGGGAATACGGACACTTATCCTAGGGAGTGGGAATCTTGACACTAGGGCAGGTATGGCAACCCTAGGCCGACCTAGAATTAAAAATTATGTTTTCTGCATTTCACGCCTATGGACACTTATCCTAGGGAGTGGGAATCTTGACACTAGGGAGGTATGGCAGCCTAGAATTGAAAATTATGTTTTCTGCATTTCACGCCTAACTTAAAAATATCATTGCTCATTTAAAAATCGGGTATAGCTAAAACATAAAAGGTTTACATATCAGATGAATAAGTTAACAATATATTAAATGTCATAAGAACAATCGCAGTTCTAAAACTTACTAGCCTATTGTACATACGTACCGGTGAATCCAGTTTGTATGGTTTTTATAATCATGTAATTTAAAATAATTAAAAACTATCCTATTTACTAGAAATAGGATACTGTACTAGGGCACCAAAGATTAGGATACCAAAACACAATAAGAGTTTATTGAGCTATATAGAACGAATTGGTAAAAACTGCATTACGCAAGATGGGGATAAAGGATAAAGAAGGAGAAAGATCAAAGATGTCGTCCGTAAATCGCAAAATCACAACAACAACAAATAACAAAACAAATTAACTAAATACAATGCAGCCATAGAGTATAACGTCGTTGAGAGATAAGCGACGTTATACACTATAAATATCCCTGTCGCAGCAAACCTGCATACTCAGCGAATTTCCAAAGGAGATATAAATGTCTTAATACTACATAAAGCCACTTACCAAGTTTCATAAAATATATTCACAAATAAGCGATATATACAATTTTAATTATTCTCCATAAGAATTACATTGGGGCTGAGTACGCAGGTTTGCTGCAACAAAGAACACAAAAAATGGGTTTTTATGTTATTATCAATAACTCAACTAGGTGAAGTCGTATACCAGTTATCATTCATTTATGTTCATAACTAAGGGAGACAGAGCATTTAATTATTCTCCATAAGAATAACATGGGGGCTGAGTACGCAGGTTTACTGCTACGGGAGCCTTTCGCAAAAAATATTTTTTGGAGCAAATATCAATAGACCACAACGAGATGAAGCTCTATACCAAGTTTCGTCAGTATACGTTCATAAATAAGCGAGATATAAAAATTTTATTTTCCTCCATAAGAATAACATTAGACAACGTACTGTGTTTAGCACTTTCAATATCTCGGTAACCAATTGACGTAGAGGAATGATCAAAATACCAAATTGTGTGTTTTTTAAGCTGAATCCAATGGTGAAAACTAAAATTTGACTTTTTCAAAAATTATATGTAAAAAATTCAATAAACCCATTTTTGGGGTACAAAACCCCCCCAAAATAACCCTTCGGATAGAGCGATCTGGCTGGTTTTCGAACTTAAAGTCATAAATGTTGCTTCACAACTTTATACCAAATTTCATCAAAATCGGATAATTTTTACGAGAGTTATCGTGCTCACCGACAAACATATATATATAGTATATATATATGTATATATATGTATATATATATATATACATACATGTATATATATATATATATATACAGTTTCAAACGAATGGTGTTTTTGGGGTCCGGGGACCTCAAAACGAAAAGTTATCATGGTCCCAGGCCTAGGTCTTACCATGCCGACTACGGTAATATTCTTCCCTATAGGGGAAATTCGCTAAAATCGTCCATTTTGAAGTCGATGACACTTTTTTTATTGGAAAGTGGGAATGGTTTAGCACACCCGCTCCTGCAGGGGTAGTGTGAAATTCAAATTCTTTATTGTCAACATTTATAACAAATGCATAAACATAGTAAATAAAATCAAAACAAATAATTACAATTTTAACAAAAGGTACAACTTCCTAGACAGATTTACAACTAGGCTAAAACAGTTAAAAAAGAGGAGGTAACATAATTTTTACCTTGAATTTCAAAAGGAGAGTCCAAGTCATATATGGGCATTTTAAAATCAACCAGTTTTTCAACTCCTTCATGAACTTGTTTCCATTAAGGCTCAACCCAAGCTCAACCAACTCAACCCAATAGAAGACTACCCACTAAACCCGAAAGTTATCATCGATTAAATATACCAATTGAGTAAAGCCTAAATTTTTAAGATTGATAATCCGTGATGATCAGGATTTTTTATGCCTTGTGCCGTAGCAGTTGAGAATGGCGAGACGCAAAAGCGCTTCGTGGAAAAACCTCAAAACAAGTGCAGCCTGACAGAGAACATATCACTTTGATCATGTGACACCAGCGAACAGACTCCATCACCCTAACCCTCATCGGTGTCGAGTTAAATGTCCACTATTATAGTGTAGTGTTGTAAGTGGGGTGTGCGAGTAGTGATTTTTTTAATCGAGTCGAGTCGAGTCGGGTCGAGTAGTGCCAATAATTTTCGAGTTTCGAGTATTTTCGAGCGAGTATTTGCCATCAGTTGGTAGTTTAAAATAGTGTAATGGGATTTGGATACCACCCTAGATTTGACAATCTAAACATGGTTTTTAACTAATACATGAGTAGCAATACAAAGTTTTGGCCAGTACAATCAAACTGGATTACGTATTGACAAACAAAACACTGTTTAACTGTCGTTTCCGGCCGATGAAACAGGGCCCGGTTGTCATTTGGCCATAATTTCACCTCGTCCAGACATTGCTTATAATCAATATTAATTGACGAAATCGTTAGTTACGGCTGAAATTACGCGGCCCGATCGTCATTTTCGACAGATTTTACGCGATGCGATCGCCTTTTGCGGCCGTTACTACGCGTTTTGGCCAGTCGCAATCGTTAGCGATCGTCCGGAAATCGGCGGGAAATACTCGCTCGAACTTTCGAGTAGTTTTCAAAACTTCGAGTCGAGTTCAAGTATTAAAATACTCGGCCGAAAACTCGAAGTTTCGAGTACTCGCACACTAGCTGTAAGGTAGACAAATGTATTCATATTATTCTTCTTTTTTGGTTTAATTTCTTCTTCTTCTTTTTTGTATTGGAAGGTGGAAATGTGTTTCTTACACCACTGCTCCCGCGGGGGTAGTGTGGCAAGTGTGGGACTCCTCCAAGAGAAGACGGGATCCCCTCAATCGAGTACCCATTAAACCCACCTCCCCCCTCCAAAATGGGTGAGATATGACTGAGACCACATATCACATGAGATGACAAGCGACCACAGAATGAGGGATAGCCTTCAGTTCACAACAGATGGGTAGGTCATTCGAATAAATATCGACTATCGCATTATAGACTAGCGATTCTAGCTTTTTGTTTTATAACATATAATACAAATGGATTTACGTGTAAAAAATAACAACTTTTGCTGCAATTCACGACAAAATTATACTAACCTAACTTCGCAGAGAGCTGTATATGGTGGCTCTTCGTTGTGAAACATATTAAAAATAAATTAATTTTTATTTAAAAATATAAAGTAAACTTTAACAAAAATCTAAACCTTAAAAGGTAAATGACAAAAATAATACTTGAACCCGAACAAAATAACGTAAAATAAAAAAATGCAGACCCCAAAAAGTAATCAGCAGCAAAAGTAAGATTTGAACCCGGGACTGCAGGACCGTGAATCTGAAACTGTATCCATTTTGGTCCACCGTAACATGTCGAACCTTGGGAAAGTTACAATTTAACAAGCTGTGATCCTCTAAATGTTAGTTGAGTAGTCGACTACGATAATCGGTAGTCTATAATCCGATAGTCGATATTTAATCGAATGCCCTACCGATACCGATCTGTTGTGAACTGAAGGCTATCCCAGAATGAGCGGGTGATCCGCCTTGACTGCCGATGCGAGACAATCTTCTTCATATGTATTACTACACCAAAGATCTCAAACATAATCATCCACAAAAGATCTCTTACAAAAATCTCAAAAAGGAGTTTAGAACTGCGGTTAGAAACGCAAAATCAGGAAATGTCCTTGCTCATCTTAACTCTTCTAGCAGTAAATCCAAAGCGGTTTGGTACATAGTGAATTAAACTATTCCCAATGAGAAAACCAATAAACCATTCAAATCCTTTGTAATCGAGTCTGATAGCTAGTGGAGAGCTTCTGTCGAAACCTGATGACGTAGCGCAAGCTTTCAATGCATTTTTTACGAACATTACTCGTACATTTGTTGGTGATCCAGCAGCAATGAACCGCCCTTTACTCATTCCTCCATCATGTTCGACTCTCTTTTTAAATCCAGTTAGTGAGGAGGAGGTCTTCCAAGTTATTAAGTCTCTGAAACCTAGTGATTCTGCTGGTGAAGATGGTATATCATCAAAGCTACTCAAGAAAGTGGGTGAATATGTATCTAGGCCTTTGTATATTCTGGCCAATGTTTCTTTTGTTGAAGGAAAATTTCCCAAATCTCTTAAAACAACAGTTGTAAAGCCCCTCTTCAAAAAAGTACAATTTCTGACATAAACAATAACTATAAGCCGATTTAAATTACATCAACATTCTCTAAGGTTTTGGAAAAGTTATTTTTGAACCGTCTTTATCCATTCTTGGTCAGCCATCACTTGCTATTTAACAAACAGTTTAGTTTCCAAAAAAACACTTCCACTCTCGATGCTATGTTCAGTTTCATTTCAAATGTATCAAAAGCCATTGATGAGCATAAACATCCATTTGGTATATTTTTGGATCCAAGCAAGGCTTTTGATATGGTGAATCATAAACTGCTGTTGAGGAAATTGGATCACGTCGGCATTAGAGGTAATGCACTTAATTGGATTTCATCATTCTTAGAAGGTAGAACCCAAGCAGTCAAGATTCCGCATTTAGATCAAAATTAATGTATTTCTTCTCAGAAATCTGGTGAAATTGTTGTCACCTATGGTGTTCACAGGGGTCGGTGTTGGGACCGATCCTGTTTGTACTCTTTATAAATGATATCCATACAAGTGTGTCAAATGTTGATCTTTGTCTTTTTACCGATGACACCTCTTTGAACGTATGTAATTCTTCCCGTAGTGATCTTGAAATTGAATCCTTCATACAAAGTAGTTTGTTATTACAGTGGCTGATTGATAATAATCTTTCTGTTAATGCTGAAAAAACTCATTTTATTGATCACAAGTTGAGGAGACGACTCCTCTAGCTTGTCTATTAATGAGAATGAAATTAATCCCTGTCAACGCGCAAGTTTTTTGGGTTTAATTGTAGATCCCCGCCTAAATTTGTCTGACCATATTGATAAAGTTTCTCGCAAAATGAATAGTGGCATTTTTATTCTTCGAAGATTGTCTAAGTTTTCTGATTCCAGAGTGTTCTTTTAACTGCCTACTTTGGGTGCCTATATAGCTGTATCCACATCCTAGTTATGGCATCCCATTATGGGGAGCAGAGTCCAAAAAATCAATAACGATTTTTCGCCTGCAAAATAAAGCAATTAGAATAGTTTTTTCAATGAAGAAGACTGATTCATGTCGAGGCGTGTTTTCCGGAAATAACCTGAGGACACTTTTTTGCATTTACATTTATGAAAGTCTTTCTTTTGACATAAAAAACAAACACCTGTTTCATTTTCGAAAGACCAGTCATTATAATCTCAGGCATGCATAACTACATTATCCACACCTTACCACAACACCACTTTTTTTGAGAAACAGTCATGCTTCGCCATAGTAAAACTTTTTAACGCCCTTAGTTATTAAATTGGAGTCAGATGTGAGAAGGTTCAGAGGCAAATTAAAATCGTTTTTAAAATCTAAAGAGCACTACAGTGTCCAGGAGTTTTTAACAGACAAAAGTAGCGTTTAGATGTTAACTGTTTTGTTTTTATTTTTATGTATTAGTTTATCCTGTATTTATACATTTTTTATTTGTAACAACAGACCATTGTCAATGCTACTTGTATATAGTTACATTAGTTTTACATTATAGAATTATTTACATTATAGAATTATTAGTTTTCCTAGACAAGCAATCCTTAGTATTGAGTTCTTAAGTTTAGGGCCGTACTCAGCTTTCACGGGCCCCTGGGCAGGCCTGGTGGTGTGGGCCCTTGTTGACGTCCGGATCCAAGTTTGTGACCTTATTTTAGACAACGCTGTCCTAAATAAGACACCCCCCCCCTGCTTAAGTTCCTGGTGGACTAAGGCTCTGTCATAAACGTCAGATTGTAGGATCGGAGGGGTCAGAAATAATGACAACTATGTTTGAAGTTAATTTATGTTTTCTCAACAGATAGTTGTTAGAGTATACACATCGCTTAAACTAGTATCGAATGGTTAACAAATCTAGTATTAAAAAATGATAAAAGTAGGTTTACAAATGACCTATATTCACAGTCCAACAGTGTTTCCTACTCGAGTTTCTAGTGGCTAAATCAATTTGTTTAAAACAGCAACAAAAATATTGTAACAATCGTGGTAAAATTAGAAATATAAAGCGAGAGATGAACACAGGGAAGCTTCAGTCTAGCCCTCGGCTACTATCACAAGATATTGCTTCGAACCTTATTGCTTTCAGATTCATAGGTATTGCTTCTAATCCACTCTTAAAACTAGAAAACAGCACAACTTTTAACGTAATGCAAAGCACTCGTCGAGTACCGGTACTAGAGTATAAAAAAGGTTCGTGTCAGCGACGATCCTTCAACCGGCTGGGCCGCTATGACTAGTGACTCTATGCACGTCTAAAACAGCGTATAATTAAATAGTACCACAAACTATGTCATAATAGCTACATTATATATCGATAACAATACTGCTCGGCTGGCCAAAGTGCTATTTACATACAAATGTCACTTAAGAAACTCTAGTACGTATATTATTGAAGTAAGACGTTATAGTAGTTTGGTACACATTTCGATTCTACAAACTACGATTGGTGTATATTTTTTAAATATTTGGCTACAACTTATTTTAAAAAACTTTGTAAAGCAGTTTAGCAAAAACACTATAACCGATATTTCATCTGTACGGAACATATATTTACTGTAAATATATCAGGCACTACAGGTATCTCTGCCTACAAAACATTCGGTTTTCACTTACTAAGTGGTTTTTTACTGACTCTCGGAAAAGAAATTGAAGTATAGGAGACAGAGACATACTACTCTATTATAAAGGGTTGCTTACATTATACTGTAGAAAAACATACAACCTCGCTCAATATAAGGATTAAGGCAACTTTCATTCTGAGTTGTTTTTGGAACAAAAATACACAAGCACCGACAGAGAGCAGAAATAGAGGAACTCTAGCAATCGTTATCTGAACTAAAGGATTCGATGTGCGGTGTAATATGTATTTTATGAACAGCATAGCTAGAAAATGGGTTCAAAACTAATGTAATTGTAAGTTATTTTGTAACCCCAACTTTAAACTTCAATCACTTCATATGTTCCCTCCCTGCCAATAGCTCGATACACTAAAACAAAGCCAATCACTGTTAATTTTCTGTCAGAAGGAAAGAAATTCGGATTTTGCTCAATACAAAACTCTATGTTTTATGCCCATCACTCCAATATTAAAATTGATTAAGTATTTTTTTAACCCCCATATAAAGAAATAATTTCTATTGAATCCATGCAATAACTGAAAAACTTTTTATTTTTTCCTGATGTTTTAATTGCTTGGCATACAAACATCTTTGGGCTAAGAGTAAAACCGACCCAAATATTTATTACCGGTACCTGAATTGTGGAATGGTGTGTCTCTAATATTATGTTTAGGAAATTAAAATAAAGTTTTTCTACACTTTATTTAAATTTAACTTGAAAAGCATTTTAGCGTCCAAGCGGGTATTGTTACCAATATTTTCAATTTTGCTGGGCTTTGAAGACATTTCCACAGAAGAAATGCACATTTAAGGTTCACTGTTGTAATAGGCAGGACTAATAGCCATGGTGAATATATAGTTGATATATCTTGAGGACATAGAAAGAGATAAAAAAAATCACAATGCATTTAAAAAGGGCTAAAAAGTAAATTCAAAAGATAAAAATAAACAACATTTAAATACAATGGTATCTTCCTATATTAAACTTTAATTAAATATTGGGAAATTAAAAATTTTAAAACAAATTCAATTTCATTTTGATTTTATAAAAATAACTCTGAGTTGCTAGGGGCTCAGTCATACGCCACTTTGAGGTTACTTACTGATTTTTGTAAAATGTAAAAAGCCAAGAAAAGAGCAACAGTGTGCTTACAGGTTTAAATTCACTTTTGTTCTGAGGGTTAAACAGAGGCAGGCAAGAAAATTCTACCTTAGATCAAGCAAGCCTACAGTGACTTTTGCCTACAAGACCATCAACAAATTGACTAGACAAATTTGAGCCGTAGCAACATGATGTGTTTGAATATGTAAAACCATCCCACGGTTACTGATTCTGCCATGTTTAAAATTAAAAGTTTTGATTTTAACTGGCACGTTTTATTGCAGTATCCCTAATAAAAATATCTGTACATTCCTCAAGTTGTAATATTTTGTATAATGTGCTGCCTATAAATTATGTTATCAGAAAATAGGGGGAAGGGTCCAGATAAAATTAAAGTAAAGTGACAATGGTGGGCCTGAGGGTGTGTTTTATTTTTATTTAATTTTACCAAATATCAATTAAATAGAAGAAAATTTAAAAAATACTTTTTTTGAATACTGTGGTACAGTGCAAAAGGGTACCAAGCAAGAATCAAAGAGATAGTTATATTTTGTTATCTTGACTGGGAATGTAGGCTGGCAATCAGCCTGGTCGACAACAAGTGGCAGGCATGAAACATAAACCATTTTCTAACACTTCTTAAGAAGTGCAATACAAATTGTCAAAAACTTTATTTTGTCAAAAACTGTTGTGTGCATTTTTTCTTATACAAATTACAATATAATCTTTAAACTTTACTTTATGAAGCTTGGGAATTTTTTTTACAGAAATACAAAACATAAATACAGATACAAATTTTTTAAATCAGTATTTTCAATTTTTTTTAAGCAGTGTTTTGCTATCTGAGAGTTAGTATTGTTTTGTACAACTAAGACAAAAATAATCAAGCAAAAAACACTTTCACATTATTTATGCAAATAGTGCCTCCCAAAGCATTATGTAACTTTTACTATGGTCGGTTGATTATAAGGGGGAAGGGTTCAAAAGTAAAAAAAAAAACAACAAAAAACTGATAACGTTATTTCTGGATGGTCCCTAATCACAATATCAATATTTAGAGAAATTAAAAATAAAGTAAAACCATTTTAAAATGCAAACAAAAAATCAAAATTAAATAATATAGTAATCCACTTCTATTTACATTGTGACATTTACACATTTAAAACCAAAATAAATTTTAAAGAATCGATGGCGAACAAAACTAAATTTCCCACTAGATTTGGAACTGTTATTATTGTAATTGGCCAGCTGGTTTGACTAAGATCATAAGACATCTTACATTGATATCCTCGGGAAATTTTTATTTTCACTTAGGAGGCAAGCTAGCTAGCATCCGTCAAGGTCCTAGTAGTTACAAATGTTCAAAACTCTTTGCAAAAATAACAAGAAAAGGTTAAAATTATCTGCGATTAAGTCATGCCTCATCATCCATCGTTTTGTATGTTTTAGTACTGGATTTTATATGTTCAATGTTTTCGTGTTTGTTTTTTTTGTAGTATGATTTATTTTTATGACAAATTTTCACAACATTGGTGTTGAAGGATTACTCGGCAGAATCAAAGGTAACTTCAACCTCTTTAAAAACTGATTCGGAGACTATTCCATCATAACAATAACAGGATGTTACTTTTTAAACTATATTTCAGTATTTCAAACTAAATTTTCATAATTTTCTACTGAAGGAGTCAAAGCACTTGCAACTGCCATTGTAACTGGCTACCGATGCAGAAATAGTATTAAATAATCAATAACAATAACATTATTATTATTATTTAATACTGATGAAATTCTAGAACTCTGATAAGAAGGGTTATTGAAATTTGTGTGAAACGGGCTGAAGGACCAGGGGATCCCTCCCTCGAACCACATCTAAGCCTTCGTCACCTTTGACTGCAATCCCTGTAGGTTTTGTTTGAAATTAGAATACAAGAGTTATCATCATATATCCCCAGCAAATAAAAACACATGAAATATATACCAAGAGGAACAACTTTAAGAGATTTAAAACATAAAATAAGTAGCTATGATTTCAGTAGACCAACCGTATTGTGAAAAAAGATAGATCTGCCTAACTGTAGCCGTATCTGGTAAGACCGAAAAAATTGGTAGCATTTTTTATCTTCTGATTAATAGACAAATCTAACATCTCGTTTTAGGTAACATACTAAATACTGAAATTACAGTTGGAACTTGTTACAATTACGATTTAAACATTTATTTACCGCTAAAATAATTTTGAAATTTCTAAAAACAAAGATTTAGTCATATACTGTATACCTGCTAGAAGTCAGATTAAAGTTGCCATACAAAAGCTTCTACAAGGCCTCTATAACTTAAAATATTTCAGCAGTTACTCAAAATCGCTAAAATAATTATATACAATTCTATATGAGTACATGTCCACAATATTAGTTCTAATACACATTGAGCTTTTTTAGTAAGTTCGCTTTCTTTTAAAACTAATCACAAAATAACGTGTGCAAATCCAGTTGACCCTAGCGTAGCTAAATATTATCTCTAAATCTTAAGAATAGCTAAGTGTTCGTTCGTCAACAAATAACCTTATAAAATCTAAAATGTATACAATTGAAACAAACCATCTTTATACAAATTCAGTATTGAAATGATGACACAGTGGATCATTAATTGACTTGTGACGCTTTCAAGTGCTACGATGATTATGTTATGTACAATATGAGAGTCACTTAAGTTGACATGAACTTCATTTGGTTTTATCATAGTTTAATACAACAGTTACAGGACCTAGTCGAAAGCAAAAATAGGAAATAAACAAACAAAAAATAGTTTGAATGCAGTTGTCAGTAAAATGCCGCATGGTTATAAATATTACAAACGTATTTTGAAATTGCTCTTTTATTTTTAAAATTATGTAATTTTTGGTGTCGATACTATGAAATGTTATTTAGTAAGCATGTTATACACTTTTAAAACTATACAATTTAAAACTAATATGATAAAAAACAAATTATTGGTTCGTTTTATATATATCTCCTTAGATATGAATTGTACTGAAAGAATTATGGTTGATGGTTTAGAAACATTATTGTAATTCAGAATATCCACAGTATGCATGTGTTGAAAGCCATTCAAATCGTATGGTAATTTATAAGAGTAATAAATAGGTTAAGTATTACCATTATTAACAACCTTTTCATTTTAAAAATATTTCAAAATATCTGTTCAATCCTGCACTCCTGAAACTCACAGGGAATGTCGTTTCAGTAAATAATTAATAAAACCTAATCGTTCTTTAATTTTCCTAACTTTTTGAAATTATAAAAATATTTTTAAAATAAATTCAAAATCGTATTTCACCAAAGTTGAACATCTCATTTTAGTGTTGTCATTCCACATAACTGTTGGATATAATTACTGTTGCATTTTTATATGAATAAGAAACATAAGACAGTAGCTAGCAGTCAGAGGCAAGATCCTCATAAATAGTATGTTTGAATTATTCAACATAATTTTGCAATGGCTTGATTCAGACTTAGGATTGATACTGCTTGCAACCTAAATTTGTCACAATTCAATATTATAGTTTACGAACTGTTAAAATCATACTTATATGTTGGTTGAACAGTCCAATGTGTAGTTTAAATCCAACATTTCTTTATAAAAACAACATTCTCAAGTGGTATATAGATACAGCTCATATTGAAGAAGGTGAGGTAGAACTACCTGCATTTATTAGTTTTTATGTTGGTTTGAACTTTGTGTATAACTTTATCTGGATAGTTCTTTATCGATATTCAGCATTTCAGTATTTTGGACCACTTGTGAAAACTGATTTTGCCGCATGGGTTTTAAACCATGCATTGAACTATTGGAAAGTAAAGCAAGCCTTATCAGATATTAAAGCCTTATTTTTGTATTTATATTTTTTTGGTAAGACAAATTTTACAGAGCACATAACAAACGTTTTTAAAGGAAAGTGGTCTAAACCGTTCACATCTCTGTGGACATCCCGGGATTTGACCCTGTGACCCCTGTGAACCTAAGTCCAAGACGTTAACCATTAGTGTTACGTATATAATCATATGGTCATGTGTTCCCAAACGACCGATAACAAGATGTTTTGATAACAACCTAAGTCCAGTTTACATGTTTAAGACTTGCTCAAATAAATATAATAATCGGCACAGTCGGTAGGAGCCTAGCAAGATGCCTGACAGAATAGGCTTACTAGTTTTGATAGATAATTATTAATTTTACTGAAGACTTTTATAACCCAGCGAGACTTCCTTCCACAACCTTCATGACAGACAACTAAGGCTGTTTACCTACTGCTATTCTGTTAAGAACACGTGAGTGAGGACTTATAACAGCCCAGAATACAGTTTTATTGTAGTTACTGAATTTTCGTTGAATTTTATGACTACCCATAATGGCATGACTCACACCAATCTGTATAGTTTAAAATATTTTATAATTAACTTTTGGCTGTGTAAGATTTTTAATTTTCTTACAAAGATTATATAATTTTTAAACTGCGTACTAAAAGTATTAATCAAATGAAATAAATATTACATTTTAAGTAGTTAGCTTGAAACAAGTTTTATTTATTACATGGTAAAATTATAGGTTTTGATGTTAAAAGGTGTCTGTTTTTATAATAGTGACTCTATAAGTTAGTAGAATTTTCATTAACACTAAAACCCATGTGATCTTAATCGAGCAAAAAATGAATCTTATGTTAAAACAGAAAAGTTAAATTTACTTCTAATGATATTAAATTTAACTAATATTCTTTATTTTACTTTAAAATTACGATTGATTTATGATTAATTAAACATAACATGAAATATACCAAACAAAGTGGTAGTTTTTATGATAATAATACAAACAGCATAGTTTGAGTAAAGTGTCCTATACTTGACACAACTATTTATTTATATTGCCTAAGGGATTGAATTTTGAATCAAAATAAATCAGGTTTTAGGTTTACATACCTTTCTTCCTTCAATCCTCGGTTTACTTTCAGATCACTGGTTTCAGGTCTACTGTCCTATTATCAAATTTGGTGTCAAATATTAAAAGGAGAAAACATTATCAAAGTTTATGCACAATAACAAGGTTTTGGCCCCACTGTCTGGACCTGTATTTGCCCGGCCAAACTATATAAATTTTTTTTATTTGTACAGTCAATTTCTGTTGTGTTAATGTGTATAAACTGTGAAAACGTGTTCTACTTTCAATTTGTGACGCAGGATTTGATAATGGGACAGTAGTCCCGAAACTAGTAATCTGCTAAAACCAAGGATTGACGACGGAAAGGTGCGTAAACCTACTTTATTTTGAATTGACATAATCAGTTTTTTAACAATTTGCCAGTGGGAATAAAAACAAGAGAGGTGCAACCTCGAAGCACCAGACAGGACAGTGCTTGTGGCCCTTGGAGTGGCCTCGCGTTATGTTCGCGGTGGATTGGAAAATATTTTCTTATTTTGTCCTGAAGATATTCAATGATTAAGCCTCCAGAGCTGATTATAGTGAATAGTGAATTTTAGTGATAAGTGAATGGACTGTTACTGGCTGACTGCTACCAAGGAGCTCAGTTTGACTGAGATAAGTAATTTTGAGTTATTTTCATGCAAGGTAAATTACTTAAGTGGTATTAAAAATCAGGATGTTTGAAGACCATTTGAAATAAAGCAGTTTTACTTTTTATTTATATTTATATTGAAACCGGCTTTAAAATATTTTCTCATCTCAGAAACATTTTACTTAGTGTGACCAAGGTTCCTAAGTAAAAGTAAGTTGTTTAATATTAATTTGTCTATACTTTTATTGCATATCCAATAACGTATTTGATTTAGTAATAACAATTATTTTCCTGTGGAATAAATCACTTTTTGGTAATATTATTTTTAATAATAATTTGACAAATTACTAAATTGAAACATATGTTTAAATTCCATTTTAGTGGCCCTTGGACTAAATACTCCGGACTAAACAGGTACTCTACCTCCATCATTAGTCCATTGAAGAAGATGAACCTTGTAGTAAAACGAAACATGTCAGTGTAGAGTAAGATTCATCTTCAATGGACTATTGACGGAGGTTGCACCTGTTTAGATTGTATGTTTGTAAATATTTATGTTGTAGTGGTACAGTATATATTTCAATGACAATTGTATTATTAGTTTGCAAATTGAAGCTGTATTAAATAAGTTAAAACCAGTTATTTAACAATAAATAGTAAGAACAGGCTTCTCACAGAGTCAGCATCCAGCCAGGAAACTTTTTAGTTTATGGAGTGAAACATTGCTGTTCATTTTTGTTATTAAATATTTTCAAATATACAAATTATTTATGGTTTAAACCGGTAAAGAACACCAGAAGACACAATGACTAAGAAAATATTGTAATTCATAGATAAACTACTGTATCCGTTAGAGCATTTTTATAATTATAATTCTACGATTCTGACATTAATTTATCAATTCCTAAACCTTAATAACTTATGTTTAATTGTTAAAAAATTCATAAATTTAAGTTGATATTACTATCATTTGAAGAATCGATTCAGTTGAATGTATCATCTTGAAAATACTTCAAGCAGCAAGGCATTCAATCACTCAATGGATACTGCAGGATATTCAAGTTTCTGAAAACCACTGAAGTTGGCAACATTTTGAGCAAAATTCCCTTGAGTTGGACAATATTTTTGGTATAGCACATTAGTTTTTAGGTGGAAAAACTAAAAGCTGTTAAGGTTGCTCTAGAAATATTTTGAATCAGTCTTTACACCCCTTTCAACTAACCAAAAAAACACTCTATGTAAATTTCTGAAAACATAAAATAGTATAACCTGCTTACTAAATTGAATTTAAAGCTTTTTAAACACATGTAATGTTTTATATTTCACAGGATTTTGAGTATGTGTTAAACTAGTCATTCTGATCATAAATCATGTTACTGATAATTTTTATTAAAACAAACTAATATATTTTAATTTTCTATTTAGTTTAACATTTTACCGATTGGATCAAAGTTTTTATTTAATATAACACGTCATTGTTAAGTTCGCATGCAGATGAATAGTACAGTGGAACCTCGATAACTCAAAACTGAGAGGGAACAGAAAGAATTTGAGTTATCGAATATTTAAAAATTTCGAGGTTCGACTTATCAAGGTGATCTTACGCAGACTTTGACTTATTGAGGATAACAGTAACGCAATCGATGAGTCATGGACGAGTAGGATCCATTATTACCACGGATAACTAATAATAACGTAATAATTATAGTTAAACATAATTTTAACAATAATTGCAAATGTCTACAATAAGCGTGGAACTGTTTTGATCCTATTTTTTGGTGAACCAACTAAAGGATTAAAAACATCAGACAGAGAACATGTTGTAGAGTAGGAAAGTAAACAAAAAATGACTCACAGTTCGACAATTTGGTGAAATTTTGCCCGTTGTATCACTTACTGTCTATTATTAGGCGGTTTTTTTCTCTTTTCTTATCACTTGCCTCACAACACACTCCTCACCATCTTTGAAGCTAAAAAGTAGTAAAAAACGTTTCACGCATTTCATCTATGCCCTAAACCATAAAATTTTAACTAATTAATGACGCTAGATGTAGGGGGGACGGAAGTGTGAATTTTGAGTTGTAACATGAATGATGGATTCTCAAATACAGTAACTAGGGTTTACGAATCGGAACCAATAATATTAACTTCGATTTACAGAGGTTCCCCAGTCAAAACTTCGACTTATAGAGGTACGGCGACTTTACAGATTCGAGTTATTGAGGGTTTCCTGATAAAACTTTGAGTTATAGAGGTGCGGTGGTAGTCTGAAAAGACCGCAAAACTTTGAGTTATCGAGGTGTTCACCATCAACTCTTCGCCTTTTAGAGATAAAAAAGCATAGAACTAAATAGGCAAGTTCAAGGGGAATTACAAAACTTCGACTTATTAGGAATTTGGTTTACTGAGGTTCGAGTTTTTGAGGTTCCACTGTATATTCTCACTGAGTGAGGTTTCAAATGTACTGTTTTGAGACTTTAAATAACAGCCATTTAAAAAATATTAACGAAGTATAAATCAAGGTTTGTTAGTAATATACAGAATTGTTAAAATAACAAAATCATAAATACCATACTTATTGCAACGGTTTACTAGAAATTTTGATTCTATAACAAACATAAATCATTTTCGTGAAATATTACGAATTAAAAAATAAACACTGAATAATTTTTGTATTAAATATTAATGTATAAATCGACTTCATGTTAACCTAATAAATACAAAAACAGCACAACAAAATTGGACTAAACAGTAGTTTGTAAAATAATTACACTCCTACCCATCATATCTCGCTGGGCCAAACTTTCAAAGGTTCTTTTGTAGAAACATTTTATTAAACACAAGTTCATTAGCCCAGCCGAGTGAAAGAAATTTGACACCTATAAAAAAGTTAGTTAATACAATAAATAAAGTTCCAGTACCACAAAACTTATGGCTTTAAAATGGCTAAAATTGAATATTGTTTTATTATCATCTCAAACGAAAATATATGTTTATCGATTGAATTGAAAGTTCCTATCCGTCGGCAATAAAATCCAACAATGCACAGGAAAACTTTAGTTTATTTAATTTGCCCATTAACTGAGATTTGAAAGCAAAGTCACTCCATGGAGAGACGTATCAGGGTATGAAGATTGAACCTGTTCATTGACCCACACTGAACCGTAGCCAAAGCTAACATAAATATAGGTTTGATGTCACCTCTTAACCTACTTCACTAACTTTATACAATATATAACTATATAAAAACTTTGTTTATGTAGCACAACACAAAAAGTGGTACAATAAAATAACCTTTATAGCACCAGTATTTGTATAAAACGTCAGCTTCCTATGGCACATTGAGTGGCCAGTCCCATCAGCGGAGACACAAGCACATTTCATCCCAGTTCCACGCCTCACAACCAATTGGATTTAAAATCCAAGTAATAACTTTTTATAAAATGAACAGATTGTGTAAAAAAGTCAATTTCGGCTCGGTTAAGGTGATAGATAATAGCTGCAGTTATTCTACACACTAATGACGAATTTTGAAACTAATAAAACTAACATATTCCAATATAATTAGAAAATGTAACATATTTACATATAAGCTATTTTTTTATCACCATGGTATGTGTTTTTTTATACCATTTACTTATGTAATCTTAAATAAATGGAAACTATTTTGGCATATTAAAATTAAGAACAGAACTTTTATTGTGATTTTGAAAGCAAACATATAACAAATAACTATCTTGTATTTCGTAGAATTGTTATCCATATTTCATAAAACCAATTTTTCAAACTATATGACACATATAACAGTTTTGGACATGATTTTAAATTATATCTATACATTTGTTTAGTTATGGTCTAAATTACTAATGATGAAGTTTTTTTGATTAGACATCTGAAATAATAACTCAATAAAAATTACACTTTGGTTAAAAACCATATGGTAATAAACAATGGCTAAATATTTTATAAAAACCAATAAAGATTCTACGCAACGTTGCTGTTAATTTGTAAAAGCTCAGTACAGGATTTAGTGAGGTGGAGCATTTATATTTAAAAATGACAGTCACTTGAAGTGATAAACAATTTATATATCAATATAATTACAATATTTGAATATATATGAATTTTGATGTCGTTGGGAGCCTGGAGAGAAATGTGCTGCACTCTTAAGCTTAATGTGGGGAACCCGCTTATCTACTTGAGCTACAACTGACTCATGACTAGCAACTGTCAACAAATATCAATAACATAATTTAATCTAACTACAACCTCTAGAACACAATTTTGATTCCTAATCGACTTTTATTGCTTGATTTACTGAGGTTTCAGAACTCGCTCCTTTAAAAGGACAATAGCATCGATACAGCTCGGTTAATATTAATGACTTTGTCAAAAGACATCGTTCGGATTATATGAACATCTTTTGAATTCTAACATTAATGGTGAAACCGAATTTTCTAACAAACTGAAACACACTTAACTCTTTGGTAACAAAACGATTAACACAAGCGATCCTTTTTGAGGCATCGATTAGACTAAATAAACAATCTATACCATGACGGCAAACAGAACTAGGTCATCACAGACAACCGAACTACCGTGTTATAGAACCGGTTACACCAAGAAAAATCCCGACAACTTTAACCTTATTAGATGACTTTTTACATAATTAAACGATATATTTAAAAAAACATCGTTACGTTATAGGTAAATAACAAACTATTATTTAAGACCGATTAAAATTCTTTCATCGCTAATGTCAAACTTAAAAAAAATATATAACGTATATAAATTTATTTACAATAGATATATAATGAAAGATTAAAAGAAATCACTACACCGAAATAAAAATAATGCGGTATCGTGAAATCGGTGATAACTCGAACTAGAAACGTATCACATTCTGGTTAGATAAAATATAACAAGAACCCGAGTGAGTGTTCAGTCTACAGATTGGAGAGAGCGAACACCATCCCCGAGACGGCCTCTCACAAACAAAACAAAATGTTAAAAAGCATGTATGCGAGACTTCAAAAAACGCTGTTTTATAGTTTTTGATAAATCGACAAATGTACGTCCGTCACGTAGCGTATCGATAGGCTAACCTCATAAAGAACCATTAACTAATCTCTTTGACAAAATAACTAAAATAAATTACTATAGTTACATACAATTAATTACATTCACATGAGAACAACGATTTGTACTAAATTAAATTTACACAAAAAATAAAGAAGAGGCAATGTATCTGCCAGGGAATCACCGAGTTCGGGATTCAGGGCTTTCGACCTCTCACGGGATCACAGGAAGGGGTAGCCCTGTCCGGTGATTGAGCATGAAGAAACTAAGACTTATGACGACTGCGACTTGGGGGTGGATGGAGGGAGCTGTGGGGGGGTCCGGGAGGGGGAGGTGTGGTTGCCACTGGACCCGTTGGATCCTGGACCTCCCAGCGACTGACTCGTGTCCATGCCTTCACTGTTGTGAACCACTGTGTTGAAGTAACGTTCTGGAACAAACAACATCATCGGCAATGCTTTATTTATCTGAATTGTGTCATGCGTGAACAAATCTAGAGGCATCTACCAGGCCTTCCTAGAGCCATGTAAATGGAGAGAGGGATAAGGGGAAGTGTTTCCTTATGTGTTATACCACAACGGTTGGTGAGAAAAACTTAGTAATGTGTTGATATTCGAGGAATCCATATAAAAACACACAAACACTGACTGCTATTTACATTAGTCCATCTATCTCAAGCTGGTGATATTTTAATAAAATGACTGAATTGTTTCATTAACAGTTACAAAACAAAATATACAAAAACAACTCTTCTATGAATCTATCAAAACAAATACAATTATTTATAATTAACAGCTGTGAGAAGCAAACAATTTGCTTTAGCCAATAGAAAATTTCAAGGACTGTGATTGGGGACCTGCTGTCCAAATAATGCTGAAGAGGGGGAAGCCATCCTACCTGCCACCAGATTAAAATAAAATACGCTGGAAAGAAAATTCAGCTACATATACCAAACCTGCAATACACCAAGAACCCATATTTACCCGTGTAATTAAATGTTATCACAGTAGTGTTTTAAACCAAAATTAAATGATTTAACTGGAAAATTTCTTTCCTTTATCAGATTTCTAATAACAACAGTAACTGTTTTTTGTTGTTTATTTTATATCAATCCTGGGTTCAAAAACTTGACCAAAATATCTTCAAGTACCACTACCAAGATCAATGAACTGATGGTATTTGTTCTGAATCAGTGGTTGACATTATATTTGAAAATAAGCAGCTACTCTCAGGCACTGAGTTTTAAACATCGTCAAGCAGATAGTTTGATTTACACATTAACACATTCTCAACACATTTGATTGAAAATAAAAACATATTTTAGATATTTCCATAGAAAAGTGAACTATTATAAAGTTGGATAATTTGAAAATTGCTATTACTTTTTTGAAATAATAACAAGAAACTACTAAAAACAAAGAAAAACAGTATAATTATATACTGAAAATACCAAATACTGTACTGATATTAGTACCAAATTTGGGTACTAATCTTCATAATCTTCATAATCATGTTTTATTTCCAGAAAGAAATCCAATTTCAAGTTTTCAAACTCTTAATTAATAACTTACACAAGTACACCAAATAACACATTGTCACTCCCTCTGAAATGTCTTCCAATGTTAAGTACTGACAGTTAATCACAATCACAATAGTAAACATAAGCATAACATCTAAATCTGCTATTAGTACCTCACTTCCAAGACAAAATGTTAATGCCAGCTGGAAGCTTGTTTCCAAGAATGTGTGGAGGCTAGATAAGGAACCGTGATTTAAGACAGAACTTTAATTTTATGCTGTTTGAATACCTTCTTGTAGTTGTCAGTGTCTCAACATCAGAAGATAACATTCAGGGGGAAGTGACAATGTTCAACTTTGTATATCTGTGTAATGGTCAGAGAAAAATGTGTGAGCTTTAAATTCGATTTCATGTTGGAAACAGAGGATTGTTATAATAGTACATGAATACCTCAATTAAAAAAAAAAAAAAACAATCCAGAGGTTTTATGCGATATTACGGTAAAATACAAAACAAAACGTGTCTAAATTAAAAACAGTGTACAACATTTAGAAATTAATCGAAAATATTATGACAGTGACCTCCTAAAAATATAAAGTAACGGATATCTTAAAATATGTAAACCTTTTTTGTACTTACAATGTCAAACGTAAATGTTTTCTTACTAGTGGTAAACTTACCGTCGTCCATTAGGGTAGCATTGGAATCCGGGTTGGTCCCAGATATTAGAGGAGTCATCATGTAGTCCTCCTCGAGATTGATAAAGTTAGGGGGCCCAGGAGGGGGGGCAGAGGGGGCCGGAGGGCCTGGGGGCGTCCAGCGAGGTAGGCTGGGGGGCACATGCCGAGAGGAAGTGCGGGGGGCACTGCTCACAGTCACCGGAGACGAGAAGAGAGAGAGGTTGGTCGGACTGATCACTCCGGACATGGCACTCACGGGGCTGATGTTGGGATAAGTGAACAGCTGCAACATCAACACACCGTATCACCATCATAGGTCTCAAATACTCACAAAACATGTCAAATATGATCATAATATGATATTAGCATATTGTAGACATAGCTACAAAATGCTAATAGTTGTTTTTGAAGTAGCTACACCACTCAAAAACAACACTGCTCCTGGAGCACCAGTGAAACCACCATCGGTAACTCCACAACACCCGTAGCAATGACAGGGTCACAATCTGGTTCCAGTACCGTCACTGCATCAGCAGACTCTCCGTGCTTCAAAGGTTGGGGAACTCCTGGCATTAAAAGAGACACTACAAAATATAAAGACCTCAACAAATTCCTGAAAGACTATCCTCCCAACTTCCAAAAACTAAGGCCTATCACAATGCAATCGACTCGACCCTGGATCAACTCACTGTTTACTGTCTTCTGCTTCCCACCCTCCTCTGAGACGCTCCAAAAGAACTGTTGGTAAACAACGACTCAATGGAACACTAGATTTAAAAACTTCTGATGAGCTATCAAATGTATATCAAAATAGTGATGAGATGGCTTGTTATCCTGATGGGTTTTTATGTCAGACTTAGGAACCATAATCCAAAGAAAATGTAATTTTGGTGTTGAGAAAAACAAAGAATATTTTAAACATTAAAGTCTGGTATTTACAATTGTTCACAGTAATATTCAATCTGTAAGGAAAAAATCAACCAATTAGAACTAATATTGGATAAACTTTAATGTGTCATTATTTCTCTTAGTGAACATTGGCTTTATGATGCGACAAAACTTGTTATATAACCAATGGATTTTGTTTAGCTTCAATTTACTGCAGAAAACCATCTATAAAAAATGGTGGCTGTGCAATTTTCTTAAAAAATTAATATTAAGTTCACCTGGCTACTGGCTACTGGCTGGTATCTACTCTCTAAAAGATACCTTTAGATGACAGATCAGTACTCTCTAAAAGATAGCTTTAGATGACAGATCAGTACTCTCAAAAAGATAGCTTTAGATGACAGATCAGTACTCTCAAAAAATAGCTTTAGATGACAGATCAGTACTCTCTAAAAGATCGCTTTAGATGACAGATCAGTACTCTCAAAAAGATAGCTTTAGATGACAGATCAGTACTCTCTAAAAGATAGCTTTAGATGACAGATCAGTACTCTCAAAAAGATAGCTTTAGATGACAGATCAGTACTCTCAAAAAATAGCTTTAGATGACAGATCAGTACTCTCTAAACGATAGCTTTAGATGACAGATCAGTACTCTCAAAAAGATAGCTTTAGATGACAGATCAGTACTCTCTAAAAGATCGCTTTAGATGACAGATCAGTACTCTCAAAAAGATAGCTTTAGATGACAGATCAGTACTCTCTAAAAGATAGCTTTAGATGACAGATCAGTACTCTCTAAAAGATAGCTTTAGATGACAGATCAGTACTCTCAAAAAATAGCTTTAGATGACAGATCAGTACTCTCTTAACGGTAGCTTTAGATGACAGATCAGTACTCTCAAAAAGATAGCTTTAGATGACTGCTCCAGCAAAATAATTACACGTTTGCAACCGAGCACCACATAAATGCGCCGCTTCTGTTTAACAAATTTTTAAAATTTTAAAAACGAATATAAGTAACATGTGTCATTCACCATATACCATAACATTTATTTGAATGAGTATATTGTCTTCTATTATTTCAATGCCAGATGCATTTTTAAGAGCACATAAATGCTTTTAAGGTCAAGGTATTCAAACACCTCAACTTGTGTAGACATCCTAGGAATTGAACCCGTGATCCCTTGAACCAAAGTCCAAGACCGTAAGGCTAGCGAGATGGAGTATAAAATTATAAAATTGGGTTAATAACCTTCATAATAACTTCAAATGTTCATAATAAATTACATCTACATTTTTTGTCGAGTTTTAAGCATTTCTCACAGTGAACAAATTTGCAGAATTTAGTTTATTGCCTGGAAAAACCATAGGTTTTTTATTTATTGATCAAGTGACGCATATTTGGGTCATTGAACTTTTCTTATTTAAGGCAATTGAAACCAACTTGATTTTATTGTATGGTTGACAAACAAACACTATTAAACCACACTCACTCATCAAAACTAACAACCACCGTAAGGCAGTGATGCACCTGCAGTAAAAATGTAAATAATATTGTCCAACCGTCTGGTAATGTCAATAATTGACTCATAGGTGAAGCACCTGCAGTTCTCACTATAGACTGGTACAAACAGATCAGACCTTTAAAATAGACTAGTATATTGAAACAAGTGTCTGAATTGTTAGATAGGACACTGCTGCAAATAAGCGTCGTCAGTCTATTTCAATGAGATCGGACAGCGATGCAAATGAGCGACAGCAGTCTTTGGATAGTGGATGGAAAACCAATCCCTGAATATTCACAGCTATATTGATTGTTTTGTATGATGGTGGTGGTGGTGAACGTGTTAACAAATTTGATAAACACAGCTTATACTGAAGCCAGTGTATACTGCAAGTATACAAAGGTACACCAAATTATTTATTCACATAATAGAAGAATCCATTATGCTCATTTGCCTGTAAAACAATAGTATATTTCAACACTAGGACCAAAAGGGATGCTTTACGATCCGAGCTTAAGTTGAACGGCTGAGGCGAAGCCCTGGCTGGAAAATGAGCGAAGATCGAAAAGCCACTTTTGGTCCTAGTAATGAATTATATTTTTCGTCATACTGCAAACAATATTAATATAACAATTTCTCAAAAACTAAATTTTGTTTACTTTTTACCATTAAAAGTTTGCTTCCATATTGATCTTATTGCTACTCCAAACAAACATCAGCTGTTACACAAGTTTTCACTGTTACAAGTTGAATAATCCGTTCAATTCATATTAACACCTAATGACCTCAATCGAAAAGTGTAATCCAATGATGGTTTTAGTCCTAGGACGAAAAACATCGTAAAAATTATACTTTTCGGTCGAGGTCATCAGCTGTTAATCCTAGGACTAAAAAACAAATAAACAAATTTAACATCCCATCGGATATGTTGAAAACAGCTGTTTTTGAATCAGTATGACAAAAAACCATTTATTTAACACAAATAAAAACTTAAAAAATAAAGTTGTAAGCAGCACAAAATAAACCACTTATTGGAAAAATAGATTTCAAAGTTTTATTTCTTAAATTCAGTTACGTATTATAGTAGAATGAGGCAATGTGCCAGCACCCAAACACACAACACGAATCATCAAAACCACCAACACTGTTTCTGTTAGGCGACACTGCCAAGCCAATCACACTGAACGCACAAACAATGTATAATGTATAAGTGACTATGTGCCATGCTCACTCTCAAAGCAGATCTACCTATTGACTGTTGGGACAACTACAAAATTATTATACAATGCATTTAAGACAAGCCTCATACTGCTGAATAATAAAATTTATTTAAATTTTGTTTGGCATTATTTGAGCCTTTATTTTACTCCCTCGGTCATCTTGTGTCCCCATACCTCTAGTGGCAAAACTCATAAAAAAACCTCTTTGGAATGGGGTGATCCCATCTGGTTTTCATACTCGTTCAAGTAAATTCTACATATTAAACATCTGTAACAAGTTTTGTTAAGATCGGACCATTTGTATGAGAGTTATTATGTTATCGGACACATACAAAAATATATATGAGTATACATATATAAACAATTTTACCAAATGGTATTTTTGGCATCTTAGAACAAAAAGTTATCATGGTCTCTGGCTGAAGTCTTACTATTCACGGTAATAGCTTTTTCCCTATGGCGGAAATTTGGTAAATTTTTCCCTATAGCAGTAGTTTGCTAAACAATACATAAAGTGGTTGACAGAACTTTGTATCAAACCGATCGAGGTGACAATATTTCAGTCCTTTGCGATATACTATTGAACTTGTTGAACAAATTGCAATGTCTTCAAACAACAATGTCTAGTTAGCTCGGAATGAGTCTTTCTGAAGTAGTATATGTGATTGCCGCTAAACACCAAAGGGGGGTCATTTAGCAGCGAAACGGTAAAAACCTTTCAAATATGCCAAGTTATGTCACCCCGATTGGGGTCATAAGGCAGCAAACATATTAACCACCAAATTTGAGTTTTCTCCATTATCTATTATTTAATTATTATTAACAATACATCATTCGATTTTACTTTAAGTTGTCCAAACATTTTGTCCCTTGACTTTTTTAAATAATTTTATGTATTTAACAATGACAATTTTCAATTGCTGCTATTTTGAAACAGAATATTTTACGTTTAGAAAACCCACATTTTAAAGGACATCTACATACATACTCATACTGAGTAACATTATTTGTCTCAAAACAGTTTTTAAGATATTATGGTTATTGTAAAAATCATACAAACATGGAAAACTAAGCAAGGTAAGACTAAACATTATATGGTTTGTTTTAATCTAAAGCATAGCCCGGTGAAGTTTGGGTTAGTAGTTTTTGAACACCCTGTATAACTAAACAATGAAAAGCATTAAAGCATAACTGCACTAATCTTTTATATTAATTGTTTACCTTCAACACCTTGTTTACTTGTTCATTCATGTATTACTCCTTCTGAAGATTTTTTAACTTTACAAATAACTTAGTCCAAGGATTTATGACCCTACTTGCCTTTACAAAAGACAAAACATCCAATAACACGTCAATGCCATTTTCAGCTCCAGATGAACTTCACTATGAACATGTTTAAGAAGTGTTCTAAGGAACAAAACAGAATGAAATACATTTTTGTAATGTTAGTGAAAACATCAGATGGGAGATGGGTCAGATTGTACTGTAAATAGGAAAAACACGTTGGAGTTAAATTAGAAGAAAAACATCCACATTGTTAGTGATATTATCAAACCAAACCACAGAATAGGTAAAGCATCTACAGTGAGTTGTCCTGTAGCGGAAGGGGGTTCAAAGGTAAAACTTCATGCAATAGAAAGAAAGGATTCTCACCTGACCGGGCTGGGTGTGGATGTGAGAGAATGGTACAGGGTATTCTCTGGAGACAGTGAAGGGGCTGGTGACAACAGAGCGGCCAGGGGGAAGCTGAACCTCCACTTGAGATGAGGGGGGCGAACCCCGGTCGGGGGAGGAATCTGACACCGGTGGGGTTATAGACGGGGGGGGCGAACTAGCAGTGGTCACTGTCAAGTCACCTGGAACCACACAACCTTCCATCAGACCGGAGGAACTCATGGACAGATGCCAGTGGAGGGGTTTGGCAGAAGCCTAGTGATAAGCGAGTTACAGAAGTGTCGATAGTTTCAACGGTAAGTCAAAAGATCCTCGTTCTTAGCCATCCACACAATAGCCTGGAGTCCTTCCTAACGGAAAAAGAAGCGTCGGAGTGTAAGACAGTTAATGCTGCAGTATCACGTAATTTTTTATCTGACAAATTTTAAATATTATTTAATCCATCGGGGCAAGCACCTCTATCCAGTACAGAGAAATACCATAAAAGTCAAATCTCTTAGGTAGCTTTGATGTTCGACTCCGTCCTAAGAAGTTTTATAAATACCATTGCCTAACTTTCGATGATGATCCATAGTGATGAAAATTTATAATTTCAACCGTCAAGTAGCACTCTTAAAACATAGGCACAGGTGCAAGTTGTAAATATAACACAGGTTTTGAATATAAATAACAATATCCGCAGTAGTTGGATAAACTTTAGAACAGGATGTAAAATAGGGTATCTGTTTCCTTTGGGCACCTAAGATTGTCTGTGCCCAAGAGTCTAAGTTTCCATGGACCACTGCTCCCAACTCGCGACATCCACATTCATCCCTCATAGTTTACACGCACAACAGTTCACAACAACTGAAGGCTGTAGCCAGAGAGGGGGTCAAGGGGGTTAAACCCCTTTAAACCTTTGAATTTTGCAACAACTCTTTCATTAACTTAATCTGATCCTCACCCCCGCTCTTAATAATCTATTAAATGAAAGGTATCTTAATCCAACTCTAAATTATTTTTCAACACTTATCAAGTATAGGACCTTCGTTTGATGGAGTTATTTAATGTTGAATTGTGTATCTTGATTTTGTTTCACTTGCTAAAAATTTGAGCAAATGTACAGTAAAATTGAATTTTATTAGATTAAAAGAAAATGCTCCTCTTTTGACTTAAGACACATCCTTCACTCTTTTTCCTTGCCTTACTTAAAAACATGAAAACTGGTATAGTTATAATACTAATCAATAATAAATTGGTTTTATATTATTAAAAAACCACAGTCTTGCTTTTCAGAATAATACACTAAAAATATATTTTGAATAATAATCCTAAATTTTTCAAGGAGCCATCATTCACGGACCAACGGGTGTGCGTTCCTAGCTCTTCTAATGGGCACGCTTTATACCCAAATGATTTTAATGGGGGTGGAAAATTAAGAGAAAACGTTCAAACCACCAGCTCTGACAAAGAGTATCCATTAAAAGAAGATGTACAAATAAATAAAATCAGAAAATGAATTGGATGAAAAAAGGTAGTTATGCAAAATTCTGTAAATACCTGTAGACCTGATGATAGCCACAGGCCTAGCCATGGGTGGTGGAGGGGGTGGAGGCAGCATTGAGCTGGGGTAGTACTGTGACAGTTTTGACGGGCTCCTGGAAGGACCGGCCTGCAAACAAAATTAAATTTCATTTGTTATATTAAAGATTATACCATACTTAAATGATGAGGTGATTTTTGCCTAAAAGCTACTTACTTATGGAAACAATGATCTGAGTCTTATATCTTTGTGTACCGTTTCTTTAAATAGAAACAGGTTGTGTTTTGCAAAAATGTCAAGCCTTAAAAAGTAATTTTAGTGGTTGTGTTTTAGTATGGACTAGTAATTTCATCCAGATATACAGTCACAAGACCGATGTTTTACATTGCTATTATTATTACATTGATAAAGTTCTCACGTTTATCAATGAGTCCAAACTTTATTTTCAAGAAAATAATTTGTTGCTTAATATAGATAAAACCCAACTAGTGTTTTTTAGCCCAAGTGGTGTAAATGAGGAGTTTGTTGTAAATAGCAATGATTTTAGTGTTAAATCTGTCGCATCTTGTAAATTTCTTGGTATTAATATTGACACCAAATCTTCTTGGGAAGTACATATTGACTATGTTTGTAAAAAAAATATCACCTAGCCTATTTTTACTACGAAGAATTAACTCCTATCTTCATCCTGATATGTTAATGAAAGTTTACTATGGCCTAGTGTACCCTTATCTTTCTTATGGCCTACTGTTATGGGGAAGTGCAGCCAAAACACACATGGACAGAGTTTTTATCCTCCAGAAAAAATCCTTAAGATTACTAGCTAAGGTGAATCCTAGAACATCATGTAAAAATTTATTTATTGAATTTAATGTTTTGACAGTTTATGCTTTGTATATTTTTCAAGTTATAATGCTGTTGAAGCTGGATAATAAATATATTTGTAAAAATAGTGATGTCCATGCTCATAATACAAGGAGAAAACTTGATTTTTATAGAGTCAATAGAAAATTCAAAACAACAGAAAATAGTCCTTATGTTAAAGGTGCAATATTTTTTAATTCACTTCCTCAACACATAAAAATCTTAGATGGAAATAAGTTTAGGACAGAACTCAAGAGATATTTAATCATGAAGTGTCCTTATGATTTACAATTGTAGAAATATAAATTGCGTGTACTTTATAAATTTTTTTCTGTAGATATTTCATGTAAATATATTGTGTTGATATTTAGGCCTAATTTGACTTGTACTGTGACTGAAAAATGTATATAAATATGCACTGTGAAATAGATTAAGAACCTTTGACAATGTATATGCATGCAATTACATGTTTCGAACAATAAAGAAATTTGAATTTGAATTATTGTTATTGAAATTCTTGTTCTTAGCTCCAAAATTAAATTTGACACACAGTTCACAAATGTTATACAATATGAACTGTATGTTAGATCTGGATTTCAGTTAACATTAACAAAGAAAAACAAGCGTGTTTGATGCCCTGTCTGGGGTGTTTGAAAATGGCATCAAGCCGAAACATGTAACACTTTGGATTTACTAACGGATGTGTTATAGGTTACCTGCGAGCCTTGTTGGGTGTTTTCTGCCTCTTGACACACAAACGTGACAAAGTCCGAGAGGGTGTCATGTCCATTCTCGGGGTACTTAGCAGGACTGTGTTGCTGCGGTTGGTCGCCCTGCTGGTAGTAGCTGGACGTAGCCAGGGATGCCACACTACTGTGTTGTGGTGGCAGGCCTGCTGACATAACAAACTTTAAATCAGCCTCTCTCTTTATCACATTCTTGTATGCTTGTGAGCATCTCATAGACGGATCTTCAGTTCTCGGGGAGCATTACCTTAATCTAGAGTCTGATATGGCTTATTATGCAATTGGTATCTTCTTAAGCACAATGTGTTTTGTAAACATGAACAATTTTAATTTGACTCTACGTCACTCATAAAATGTATACAGGTAAATCGATTAGATTTACAGAGATATTACACATCTCAAAATATGTCATGACTAAATCTTACATAAAATATATTACTTGTGTACAAACATCTTACACTTACACTGTATAATCAAGATACCTTAAAAGATGAAAAACTACATGTAGAGAAAATTCTGATCTACAACTGAGTCAGCAGGGTAATGTGTATGATGTAAAGAAATATGCTTAAATCATAGTCCAATACCAAACTACCAACACAAAATTATGAAATATCCCACTTTAGCATGTCTATTAACATTACTATTTTATTAACACTAACATATTAATTGTTCTACCATCAGCAGTGGTATGTTAAAATGTCAGATATGTTATTGCCATCTTCACAATATATAAATCCATACAATATTTGTAAATATATTATCATGAAGTTTATAGACAAATGTGGCTTGCAGCTGTGTATCAACCTGATTATCAGTGAAAAGACTGAAGACCCTAAGATTTAATACTTTTTCCATTATTGTTGATTTATTTATATTTAACACATTGGCTCACAACCCCAAGTATACTCGTGGCCACCGTAAGTAGCCCGGACGTGCAAACCTGGAGTATACTCGTTATTGTGTAAAAAATTACACTTTAATAATTCTATACAAATGTTTAGTCTAATAAGAATAGATTGTGTATAATTGATTTTCTGTGTCATGAACCATTTTGAGGAATTTTGTATGCATATGCTCATACTTGGGGAAACTTAGTCAAATTTCAGATAAATATGATTTTGGAAAATATGTTATCTATGTAAAATGTAAATGTATCACTATATTTTTTTATTTTCATGCAAAAAAATAAATAACCTACAAGTAAATAATACTTTTTGGGCTGAAATATTATTTTTTGTTTTTTTACATGTAAGCTCCTTTTAAAATTTAAATTTATTTTTATAAACAATATATACTGCTGTCAAAAGTATGTTCTTCTTGTAGATCTATTTCTCTAAAGATTAGTGCAAAGATTAAGTAAATTGAGCAATAATTGTTGCTGTAATGACAGTTTTAGTAAAGTCTTTATTTATGTAATTTTTCTTAGGAAACTGAACAGTTTGTCAGGTGGCAAATTTCAGGTAGGCCAATGGGTTAAGCATCATTGAAGTTTATAGGAACTTTACAGGTACCTGGGATTTCCTTCTGGGGATACAAATAAATTTAGCTCATCTCGAAAGGTTTTATGTATGTAAATGAACCATTTTTTGTGTTTTTACAGTATTTTTTACAATAGTATTAATTTAAAAATTTTAAGACGAGGTAAATATACATCATATTTTAAAGTAAAAATAATTCCCACTGTCATATTTAGTTAATTACTAATTTATTAGTGAATTTCCTTTGGAAAGTGAACTATTAGCATGATCCGCACGGTGAAACATAAGCCCGGGACCACCATAGAAGTTCCTAACGTGACCCCCTGAACACGTTTTGGGGGGTTGTTCAAAATTGTAATTGTAATTAAATAAATTGTATATATATATATACATAGACATATATATGTGTTTGCACTCTAGCGGTCACATTTTTTGTTCGATTTACTTCAAATTTGGTAGGGACGTTCCTTTCTGTAATCAGTTGGACAAGTTCGTTGGGCAAAACAATCGGAAAACTCTAAACCCCTTTTTTGGGGATTAATCTTTCAAATTTCGAGTTTTTGGGCCCAAAAAGGGTCAGAAAAGCCCCGGATGTAAAATTAATGCATGTAAAAAGATGGGAATTAGAGAGCCAAAAGTTTTAAGCTCTCTCTCGTCATTCTGGCATAAATATTTACTGAGTTATTAAAGAAAATGTGTATCGACTAAAGACAGTACGTTGTCTTATGGGGGTTTTACAGCAGAAAAGCCTGTTATTCCTTCGTAAGAGTATTTTTATCATCCCCAGAAACCTCACGCCTACTTTCAAGCCTGGATCTCCTCCTAACCTTATAATGTGCAAAATTGTATTCCCAGCTCTGCAAGTAAATGAATCCAGGAGTATCAGAACAGCAAAAAATTAATGTTTTCAGTTTCAATAAAAATTGGTCTAAATGTATGTTTATACACTGTTTTTGAGTTTTAAAAGTTTTATGTGGAAATTCACTTCCCCCATGTCAGCGTGCTGCGTGCAAACTCGTTTATTCTTTTACAAATTTTTGAAGGTGCAAACTTTATATTGAGAGTTGAAGCTGCTCAACCAGCCACATATTATACTGTGATGTAAAAGTCACAAATGAGCTTCATTAATTTTAGCAAAACAAAACAAAGCGAAGTAGAAAATGATAAAGATATTCTGTGACCGGCATAAATACATGACATCCACAAGTGAATACAAATAGTCGTGGCTGTATTAAAACGAAGTTGAGTGCCATCTGAAAAGATTTTAATCTAATAATCAACGTGGATAAAATTAGGACTATCGTTGGTTGACACGGAAGTTGCATGGACAAATTGGGGCAACCAAACCTTCAAGATTGATGAATATCTACATCCTGAAGTTGTATGAAAGATTTGCATTCATTAAAGTGGTTTTCATATGTTTAATGGAAATAATCTTCATTAATTAAGGTTTAAGTTTGTATACCAAAGGTAAAAAATTGGGGTATCTGGTCCGTTATAACTTATCAATACAAATAAAAGGCATATTATTGTTATATAAATGTAAAAAATGGAATCCACCCCAGTAAGTTTTAACATATTTACTAAAGGAAAAGGGATTTTACTATTGATTTTTAATTTGTAGCTGTTATAAGTGTTATAACACTTATTGTCTCATAAGTGTTCTTGCCGATGAGCGCAGGTTAGTTTGTCACTGTCATGACCGCACATCCAGCTGCACCACATCGTCACTTTCGTTTGGCCAAATTAGTTTATGTCTCGTGCAAATTGTGTAAAACTACATCTTGTGTGTCTGTGGTAAATGTAACATGTGTTTTTTAACTTTTGACAACCTTCTGTGAGTGAAAACGTTTCACTGGAGCCTGATGATGAGGATTTAGAAGTTTCGAAACTGGTCGCCTCTACAGGATCATAAAGGGCCATTGACAGAAAACAAGGTAAAATAAATCATTTTTGCTGGGAGGGCTTTTTTTTGTCTGGGAGAGCTGAAATTTAACTTATATCTTGTATTTTACATTACAACAAATTTTATCATTATTTTTTCATAAGGATCCTTGAAATTGGAACTCCAGCAAAAGTTTTGAAGTGAAAATAGAGAAATAACAAAGCTTTAAGTCATTTATCAGATTTTATAAAAGGGAATATATGCATGTCTATATGTCAATCAAAAATGTATTTATTTTAAACTTGTAAATGCTCAAAATCTCTCTGTATATTAACTTTGGATGAAGATTCTAGATTACTATTTCCTCTGCATACATCAACGGTTTGATTTTTACTCAACATAACTAAACATGTTTCTTACAATAAGCGTTATCACAATCGAAGATGAAATATTACTTGCACTTCCAAGTGACATTAGTTGTACTTAATTAACGTGTTTAATAGAAATATTTTAACAAAATAAACCATACATTCAATATGACCTTAGTATATACTGTGAACTAAATCAAATTGGTACCAAATTCCCAAACATATTTACTTTAAAAAGATCAAATTATGAAATACATAAATATTATACCCACTGGTTTTTAACAAAATGTCCAAGAAAAATTCAGTTTTACATCGGGATGATGACACCCTTAGACACTATCATGCTCAGATAACGCCAAAGTCCGACAAATACAAGGTCGGACACATTTGAAACTGTTCCCATTTGGCAGGTATGTAAAGGTATAAGACTCATTTTTCAGTATGTGTGTGCTAAGTCTGACAACTTCACACTTGGACTGAAAAAGGATCCAAGTCTAAAGCTTGTCGTTGTCCGTGCTTCGGTACAGTCACGTAGGAATCTTATCCTCAGTGATACCATCTCGAATACGTTAAACTGTACAACCGATAATCCTGGAATGAAAACAGCGCTAACTACAAACACTTAGAGTTATATAAATAGGTTGCAAAAACAGTGTGTAAGGTGAAACATAGCAAACATTTAACATATACATAACCCTGATCTATACATCAAACATCGACTAGTGCTAGAAGCCCATCCAACATCGACCCGGATAGAACCACACTTTCATCCGTGTGGAGAAAATGTGGTTCGCTCTAGAATAAGTGCAGTTTAAAAGAAGATATTCATTGTGGAGTCAACATCAATGCATGCTAGATAAAATTTATAAAATGTACTCAATAAAAGGTTAAATATATAGTGTAGAGTGAATCGAAAGAGGAAAGATTTTAGAAGAAGCTGCCAACACCGACCGTGGCTGTTGCCATCCAAGCCACAGTGGGAGGGGAGGGACACTGACTGAATCTTCTTCTGCAAATCAAAAGCGACACTCATGTTGTAAGGGGAGAGGGCAAAGGGTAAGGAGGGAAGCTATACTAGGAATACACCGAGAAAGCTCCGAGCCTCATTCGAAAACAAATAAAAATGAACATTTTATTGAAAAATGATTGTTTAAGATTAATTGCAAACATTCATTAACTTCATAAACTTAATGTTCATAAACTTTACTGTAAGGATTTGCCTTTTATACTAAACACTGCTTTTAGAGAATTATATAGACTGAAAAAAGATAAGTCATCCATCAAAACTTTTGCAGAATATAGCTTGAAAAACGATAAAACGTGTCTCGTACTAAGAACTAACATTTATTTAATTATTGTCGCTTATAAACTTAAAGTATTCAATAATAAAATAAAATATATATTTTTATGACGGGACACAGTTGTCAGTTGGGTTCAGTTTTAATTATTATTTATAACAATTTCCTCAAAGCTTTAAAATTGTTTGAAAACAAAATCAAAAGTGTTTAACGAATCTCGATAGTTTATTGAACACTGATCTGTTTCTAGGAAATTGTCAAACTTTTAATTTGCTTTAAAATAAAAGAGGCAACTTGAATGGGGCATTCATATTTTTAAGTCAGGCTTTTAATTGTTTAATTAACAATGTTATAAATAATTGTATAATAATGAAATTAATATGAAATTTAACTGTGTGTATATAAACTATTTTGGTTTTAATTGTTTTACTTGAATGTTGCACTCGACTAGCATATTTATCTGAACAATTTATAGCGTGGGGTAAACTGACAATACAAAGAGTAAAGAGCTGCGATAGAACAAACTGAAATCGGTTTAATTGAAAATAGCAAAAATATGTGCCTGATTAAACTGGTAAAGCGATGAAAGGTGAACAAGTGTCAGACGTAAATAATAACGGGAAACATTAACACATTTAAAGCAGAAAGAAAAAGGTACATTTTAAAGTAAAAGCGGGATTTTTTTAATATTTAAAGATGTGATGAGAATCACAGTGAATTCAATAGCGGTTTTTCTAAAAAGGTGGGTGGGAACGGTTAACATGTAAAGCGAAGGACAAAATCCATAGAAAGGTGCCTGTAAATAGGATGAAACATATGTTATATAAAAAGGAAGAGTGGTCGGGCACAAATACTAAGTAGTGAGGAGAAAGGTTGACATCAAGACACTGAACAGTAAGTACCTGTTAGATGATTCTGACTCATGCAAGGAGGAGTAAGGAACTGAAACAAAATTATTGAAACGTTACTAGAGCGGCCTGTCTCCTGGTACTCCTGTCCCGGGCCTGACTATCCCCACCTACTTCAGATTGTGACTTAGGCTATGTCGGGCAAGTGAAATGGTGGCACAAGCTCGGACAAGCTTGCCAATCCCCAACGGGAAACAAAACAATTTGGTTTTACCGGCACACGTGCCTTTTTCAGTAAGTTTCAGAGTAGTGACTGTATAGCGTGGTACCTGGTGCATTCTTTGAGTATCGAATCTGGAGGTTGAATTGCTGATTAATGCAGTTTTAGAAGGAAGACCTATTTGTGAGATCTGAATATAAGTACAATTTATTTATCTCGAGGTACTCTCTGATAGTGTACCCTCAGTCTTCTTCATAAAACATTCACTTACCACTCTTGCCCATTTCGTTCAAAATTTAATACATATTGGTGCTGCTTGTTTTCGATGTGGAAAAACACTACTGATCAGGAAAGCTTGCTGCAGAGTGCGCCACCATTTTCTATTTTATTTGCCCGAGCCAACATCCAATGTAAACACAGCCTTAGACCCACAACACCCAGGCATACTTGTACAATCGTATATTCTACAATAATACAACAGAATCATTTATGTTTAGTTCAATCAAAGTATGTAATCCTTACAGGAACAGTACTATTGGATTAAACAATCATAATATATGTATATAAAACCCCCACCCCCACTCCCCCCACTCCTATATGGGGGGTTTATATATTTAAACCACCCCCACTCCTTTAGCCAGAGGGGAAAATACCCAACTCGAGTAATTGTATATATCAAGAAGAATTTGCTTCAGACACGACTTAAGTTTAAAATATTAAGTGTTTAAAAGGTAGCAGCTTTGTTCTCACCCTAGACAAAAAAATTAAAATACAGTAGAACCTTTCTTAACTGATCCTCACATAACTGGCAACCAGGCAGATAACGAAAAAGGTCAGTCAAAATGAACAACAAACTTAATGGCCTAAAACATACTCAAACGCTGCAAAGGATACAGAAGCTGTAAGTAATGAACTAATTATGAATTTGATTCTCTCTTTTCCTGTTACACATGACTGCAAGCAAAGTTGTTATAGCAATAATTTGCATTATTAATCCTTTGAACTAGTTAATATTTGTTGAGACGTTTTAACGCAGAGCACTAAAAATAGCTCTCACTCTCGTTGGAGAGAAGTGGACAGTTGAAATTATTCAGTATTCATAAACAAATATCTTAATCTGTGTAGACTTGTTTTGTTTTTATATTTCGCAGAGCACAGGAATGTAAATGAGGTAATTCCTTGGATTGGGCTGATAAACTGAACTGTTGTAAAATCTGGTGAACTGAAGGTGATTAAAGCCAACTATTCTTTTTGCCTGCTTGGGGCAGTTAAACCAATCGACAGTTAAAGAGGTGTCATTTAAGGGGGGGGGGGTCTACTGTATTCCTGTATTTTCGTAACAGAAAATAATCTATATCTCAGTGAACTTTTTAATATATCTAGATTATTGTTAAAGTTGCTTAGTTGTGGTTTTAGAATCTGGAAAGAGTGTGTCGTAAATACAATTTGTGGTTGCCCAGACCTTCCAGGTTTGATGGTGAACTGTTTAGATTAACATTTCTGAAGGAATAAATATTGGTTTCTACACACTTAAAAAAGTCTGTGCATTAAACCATATTCACAGTCTTGACATTTATCTTAAGGCGGTCCCACACTTCGCGCGAACAGGCCTGAACATTCGGCCAAACATTCCATCCCGCGTGTTCCCGTATGTATTCAAAAGTTCGCGCAGCTCCCAAACTTCTCGTGAATACTCTGAACATTCGGAGTTTGGTCGAATGTTCGGGCGTGTTCATGAGAAATGTGGGACCGCCTTTAGAAAAGCTTTTGCTAATATTTTTAACTTTTTTATTTCAAATTTACAAAATGTAAAAACCATCCAAGAAAATCAATCTGCCAGGATAAATATTGTTTACTTTTGGATTATCAAAGGTATTAAAATCTAGAAAGATAAAAAACCCTGAAGAAGCGATCACGATATACAAGATGAGGGACGAAACCATTGTATAAAGAATTAGTAATTAGCATTTCCATTTTTGTACAACATAAATATTTTGTAATTACTAAAACTACTGATGAAATACGAGGATCGTTGGAGTTATATACTGTCACAACCTGAGAGTAGGGCGGACTCCTTTCTAAGCTTCTCCCTCATCCCTCATCCCTAGGGTTAACAACTACATTTTCTCACTTACCAGCAGCTGGTGGAGAAAGGATAGGATTTGTAAAGGGTGTACAAAGAATTGAAAATTAGTTAAATCTACCTTATTTCTAAATCTATTAATTAGATATTATTACATACTCATCTATCTAAATCAATACCAAACATAAGGGAACACTATCAAAATACACAACACACAATTCAGAGGGGGAAGACTCTATAAGCCAATTATGAACCTCTGCTGGGATAAACGTAGCATTCTAGTGTTAATTTATGTAAAACAAGGAATAAATCTATTGACAATTAACAATTAATTACAAAATAATGATAAAAGAGTTAAATCATATCATTCGTTTTATTCAATAAAAAAGCAAATATTAACTATTTTTAGATTTGAATTTAACACTAATTAAAAATTGCAAGTGGGTAAGAATACTGTAAAAAAAACATTTAAATATAAATCGGATCGAAAATTATTAAAGACTTTGTGTAAAAGTGTTTTATTTTTTATGACACTTTTTTTATTATTTATGAACACCTTGATTTGTTAATGAGTAGTCTAAATAATAATGCATAGTAAGTTATACATTTATACATTAATGCATTAATGTCATTAGTTATACATTAATGAAGCAAAATATTAATAAGAAACACCAAATAAAAATAATAACATCTGTATACATTATAGTGGTTTGGTCTTGATTGAAAACTACATCTATTTATTTATAACATCTATACGTACAATAATTTCTCAACACCTAGCATGTTTGATTCACATTTGAAAGTGGTTTTAGTATTTTCTAACGAAAAGCTCTAATCAATTATTTAGTATAAGACAAGAACCAAAATTAATTTATTCAAAAATGAAGGTATAGGCTTTACCAGACAGCAATGCTCAATTTTTAGTACATCATACTAGCAAGCTTTAAGCAGCATTTTACTTTTCTATATCATATTTCTAGGCAACTGGTAGGAATTAGGATGAGTTGAAACAGAGAGAGTATTTAACTTTAAATACTACGGCCAGTATATACATTTCTCCTACCTACTATTGAGTGATAATTTTAACACTTGAACAACTGCTGCTTAGCTATTAAAGAATTTTTAGTTTTGAGAGTCAAATTCTTAATAAACAGTTTGGAATTAAGGAACATTCCCAGCTGCCTTTTTGTGAGGTATTTAATTCTCAGCATTGTAGGAAGTCTACAAAATCTACCCTTTAGCCAGAAATACAATATTTGTTATGGTATTGCAAGATTTTTTAAACTATTATGTATGTTGACATATTTACATGTGTCCTTCCTCCCATCCCAGTTATAAAATAAATTGGTATAAACAAATTGTGTAAAATAATCTTCAAAAGTTTGAGGTTTTTAAAGTTTGGTTTAGGGATATGCAGTACCTATTCTAAAAATTAAACATGGATGCACCATTCCTTATTTTATTTAAAATGGATTATGTTTATAGTTTGATATACTGTATAATGAATTTATAAGTAATAATATAATTTGTACATTTAATCACTTTAATTTGTATTTGCTAATTACATAAATTAAATAGAATTTTGCAGGAAAAATACATTTCAGGAGCTAAAATGCAAAATTCAATGCAACTTTTCCTAGCCTATTTTTAATAAGAAAACTTGAAAGATGTTAATATTTGGAAATTTAATAACTAGAAAAAGTTGTGGTCCCAGCGAGTTTTAAAGAAGAGGTAAGGGGTTAATAAACATCATAATATCTAAGGATTTCTTTAATTTATTAAAATAAAAATAGGCTTTTACGACAAATAACGAGTTGGTACCTTTAATTTAGAAAGTTTATGAAAAATTGTATTCTAAAAAATTTCATTTGTACTGATGTTCATAGTTTAACCATTAAACTAACGTTCTGGTTCAGTTAAGGACAAGCAGCAGAAGATACTAACATTATCGGTCTATGAACTAGAAGGTGAACGTCGAAAGGCGACCCTTATTAAAATAAACCATTAGGCTAGTCCCAGATATAAAATGAAGTAGTCAGTTACAATGAATTGGAAGGACAAATAAACCATTTTTTTATATAATTCTGCAAACAATATTTTTAAGTAAAAATTGTGGGAGTTTGGAAAATTTCAGGATGATGGGAAACAGCTCAAATTAAAGGTCTTGATCCCAGGGACTCGGGAAAAATAGCAGTATTTCTAAGTTACTAGCAAATGAGGAATAACGTAAATCATCCTCTGTAAGAAAAGCATGGGAATTTAAAAAACGTCTGCTTTGTTTACATTAAAACATGTAGTTATGTATCTACTTTGATTACAAACTGCCATGTGTTCCTACTTATATGGTTTTATGTTCCTCAGGATGTAAAGAGTAAACAACTCAAATGAGGCAGAGTATTCGAGCAAGGTTAGGGGCTATGGCCCCTTCAAGCCACTAGTAAAATATAATTCACTATTCCTTTTAAAGTTAATTTTCAACTCGTATAAAGAATGACGAAGAATACCATCCAGCGATCGACTGTTATCGAGTGGTTAAAACTGTTTTAGAAGTTACAAGAGTTAAGCAAACACAATTTTAAGTGTGAGATTTGTCCAGTTTGAAGCACTAACCATGGTCAACGTCAGAATGCCAGCTGGTTTGGCTGGAGAGGCTGGCGGGGCTCTGACCGTAGTACGTGACCTCCCCGCCGGGGCCCTTCTCTCTGGCGGGGCCTAGCTCCAGGTCCTCCTCTGTAGAACTGAGCCGCCGGAGCCGCTTGTTACGGGGCTCACTGGGGCTCTGGGCACTCCTCGGCAGCGACAACGGACCTGCGCAACACGGTGACCGTTATATCGAGCTTAAGACCTAAACTGGAAACCACGCGCAAAACATGGTACAGCACTATACGTTACCAAAGACTCAAACACACGCTATGGTTCATCCCAGGGAAACTTACCTACAGTACAAACAGTCCAAAAAAGAGCAGCCAGAACTCTAGCAGGTCTAGGCTTCCGTGAGTCCTGCCGGGATGTATTTAAGGAGCTGAAAATACACACAGTAGCCAACCGTTACATCAGCGATCTCGTAATGTACGTAGTTAGCAAAGGTGTCCTACAGTTTTCTGAGACCCACTCCTACAACACCAGGAATAAAGCTAACTACAGTTTACCCACACACCATCTAGCTGCATACTAAAAAAAATCCCTCATCGGGGCCAAACTTTTCAACACGCTCCCACCCATATTAAAGCAACAAAAGAACAACAAATGTTTCAAAGCAAAACTTCTAGAATGGCTGCTGGAGGAAGACTATTCCATTGAGGCATTACTATTCCATTGAGTAATGCCTCGAGCGAAGAAGGATGCCAATATGATTAAACATCAATATTGACGCCTATCCTGTTCTCAAGGAACATGGATCAAGATCATTATGTTCGAGTCATCAACGAGTTACAGAAAATGTAATCAAATTCAAGCAGACGCCTGAGTTGTGATGAGAAACTTTCACCTTCCATATAGCTGCTGATTTCGTTCAGTGCGAAAGCGTAAACATATTTTATTGCAGAGATGCCACAATGGTGAGCTACTATTTACATATTTTAGTGAAATATTTTTGTACTGTACCGTAGCTTTGTTAAAGGTTTTTATTATTTGTATTATTAACAATATGTTAAGCAAACTCGAAGATGAGAATGCCCTTGTACTGTCGCACACAAAACACTATAAAGACATTTATTTAATAAATAATATGGTTTTTGTATTATTATAGTCCTTGTTAACACGTTCAGTGGGCGCGCCGGATTTCCAGCGGTTGCCTTTTAAGGAAACAAATGCAATTATCCTGAATATACACAATTAAAGCAGTGAATGCGTTAATGAGTTTTCAACTTTCCAAACCAAATATTCTAAACATTTTGGATAAATCGATGTAATAAAATTATATTTGGTTCTATCCATCGCAAGACTGAGGCTTGTACTTCGAGAGCAATATGTGCAGTGTAATTTTGGATGAACTGTGGTAAAAAATGATGTAGTTTCCTCCAGCAAAAATTGAGAAATCCATTAACTGATTTTTTAAATGTTTTTATATGAAATAATATGGCTTAAAGTCGATGAAACTGAACAGCCTATTTCGCCCGTAGTACAGACAGAATGATCCGAAAGGTCAGTCGAGTTATTTCCAGAGTCCTTAGCAGGGGAGGGTTCGTGTTCACTGGGATGACCTACATCAAGAGATAATGACAAAAACAGAATTATAAATTTGGTCGTCTGACTTTGGTTAAAGTTTTATTGTTTTATATATCTAATCTAACATACGATACAGCCGCATGTGTAACTGACTCACTCAAGTATACTTTTCAAAAGTTACAGTTTCCGATTTTAAAACCTATAACTTTTATCTTGAAAATTGGAAATTTAACACTGGGCTTATGGAGTTTAAAATCAAAAGGAAATAAATCATAACAGCTGTAAAACGTTATCCAGTAAACTGTCAAAGTAATTTCACATGGTAGAGCATAAACAAATGATAGAATAAATGATGAATAAATATAACATGCAGAGTGGATATATCCCAAATGAATCAAAATGTTTTACTATATAAAAATACTCAAAGGGTCATTTAGTTATAATATCAACTGGAGCGACCCCAAGCGGGGTTTGGTAATACTAGAGCTAATACTAAAGTAATACTGTATTACTCTATCCTAGCTCTAAGCTAATCATATTACTATGCAATACATAAATAGTATTCATCGACTGACATTGCCAGGATTCATGAGAGCGACAGTTTAACATTTTTATTGAAGTATCCGATCATGATTGTAGTACAAACCGTAAAAAACCGTGACTGACATTCATAAACTCTGTGTAAACCTTTAAGAGGTTTTAAATATTTCGAATTATATAAAATTTGACTCTTAAAAGCCAAAAATAATAAAAATAACTAGACCAAATATATTTGGAATTAGAAAATTGCATTTGTCAACGTGGTTTAGAACTAACCTGTAGAAATATTAACATTTTTTGTAGAAGCTACGGCAACAATCAGAAAATATAACAATATTAACATTACAGTAAACACAAGGTTTGGTATGGTAGCAATTCCATTATGGCGAAGATGAACAAACATTGTCAGTGTTTACATGAGCGGTGCCAGAAGAGCCTAGTAGAGTCGTATTTCTCTGAGGGGCTGGATGTCCTATTATTGGCAGGAATAATAATGGCGGCCGCTAATTTATAAATAGCAAACGCGACGTGGACGGTAGACTACCAGGTGCCACGCCGTTGCGCTGGTTGGTGCTAGTGGAAATAACTCATCATCCAATTCCTCATTCGAAACATGCGTCTCGAATCTCAGAGTTATAAATTGTAATTTCTATTAGTAATGTAGCATGTTTTATCTTTACTTCTGATTTATGAAAATCCAAAAGTGCCCCTCATCTGTGTGCTGCGACGATTATACATGGAAAAACGGATTTTTGTTAAACAATTTGCAATTTTGGTTCTACACAAGCTGTGCCTAACACGATTTAAATATTGTAAATATAACCATTCCTGATAAAAACTACTTCCTATTATTTAATTCCGGCTTTTGTTTATAAAGTTCTACCACCGAGTGTAATGTTTTTTTTTTTTAGTTTTACATTCCGTTATAGCTTCAAAAACTACAGTGTTCTACAGGGCATTTACTCGGTTAATTTTCTCGGTTAATTTTCGGGTTTTTGGTGAGTTTACGAAAACATTAAATTAAACATTAAATATGACCCATCTCTTTTCTCGCCATTAGATTTCATTAATGCATGTTTGACGACACTCTACGTAATCAAATCTCCGCATAGGCCTAAACCTCTGATTTCCTTTCCCTGCCGGATTAAAGCGCCGTCCTATCCACGCGTTCTTTACAAGACTGAGCTGTGGTTTTATTGGAAATAGACGATTAGAGTTTGAACAGAAGTAGAACGTTGACTCGGCACGTGTCACATCTCCGTGTTTAAATATAACACGTCCACGTCTGCGTGTCAGCCCGCTGTCTTTCCGATCATCAATCGATGAAAGAGTTAGATAAAATATTGAACACGTAACACAAACACGTAAACCTTCCCTTGGCTCTTCGGAGTTCAACTAATCTTTGCAAAAATCCAAATTATTGCACCATTTATAAGAGTGTTGTAACGAGTCATGAGGATACACAGATAAAACTCTAACTCATACCCTAGTGGTAATTCTTAATTTATCTCTTTTCTGGTACAGCAATGAAATGTAAATTTTACATATACAACTGCTAGCTGAGTGTATACAGAAAAGGAATAATTTCAAAGGTCCCTGAGTAGTTTATCACCGTGAAGTAAGGAAACGCAAGCGTGCAATTGTAAGCGATTTGTCGACTCCGACCCACGAATGTCCACCAACGCCGAGCGGCGAGCGTGGAGTGAGGGCGTGGGCTCCTGCAGGGATAGGACAAAGTTCTCATCGCGGAAATCTTATCACCAATGCACAGAGCCAGTGATAGATGTAGAAAGTAGAGGTAACAAGGAAAGAAAGCAAAAGTTAGGTTATAAAGAAGAGGTAAGAGGTATAGGCAAAGAAGATGTTATAGATACAGGTAAAGAAGAGGTAGAGAAGACAAGAGAAGAAAAGTAAGAAAGGATAGCTAGGAAAATATTCTTCGTCACTGTGGCCTGCTACAGTGCCCAGCGCCACGCGTAGAGTCTAGCATGGATACGATACACGATGCTTATCTGTATGACGGAAACTTTCCACTATATAATTCATTCCGCCAAAGTCTTCCCACAAGTCAATTAAAAAAAATCGGAGATTTCCTAGTTTTCTCTTCCTTCTTTGACGAACTAAGAGAACAAACAACATAGTGGAAAAAACCTAAAACCTAAAACCTTAAAAGGAAAAAATACAAAAAAGTAAAATCCTTTTTTCTGACTCACGTTTCAAAGTTTTCCATTTGACATTGGCGATATCGTATGACCTTAGTTTCCTTACCAAACAGTTGTAAAATAGAGGATGTCATACTAAACACGGCCAGTAAAAGACTGTGTAAAAAACCTTCCAAATTCTAGGTTTATTTTTAAGGACTCTGAAATCATATATCTTACAAATTCCTCCTAAATCTCCCAATACATAATTACATACAACAACTGATAAATATTATTAATAGTTTATAGCGAGCTCAGAAAGAGTGATGAACAACCAGGGACGATGAAAAAGTCAAAGTAATTTCAGAGCTAGTAGTTCAATTTGGGGGTTTGGAATAAATCATGACCACCAAGTCTTCATCAAATTTTAAATCTTAATAACCAGTTTTTGTATTTTAAAGAGAGTTTTTGGGTCAACTTCCCACGTGGGTGAAATGTTTTCAACATTATTCATTTCATGATCATTGCTAAGATTTTGAATAACTCGTTTAGTTAGATGTTTTACCTAACAAAAAAGGCAACAAGAGCGAACTACTAACACAGTATGTCTCGCTCAGTAACCACATTAAGGTCTCCTTTTATTTCGTGTCGTGATGAAGAGTATGTCGAACCTTTATGATTAATGATCAACAATAAAAATACGTAGAGAGGTATGAAATAAGTGAATAGCACCAAATACAGTTGGACAGAGGATCTATCAAAAATCGACTTGAAAATCCCAGGAGTTTTAAAATTGTGACAAGAAATTCCCGGTTGAAATAAATCAAAAAGAAAAAGAAAATCATAAATCAAAACTTGAAACTATGTTAGTTTAGTAATTTAATGATACGTCAAGCGGCTTGAAATATTCTAAGACATTTTAATGCTGAAAGCCTTAAAATGATCACTCAGAATGTGGTACTTCTTAAAAATTCGATGACTTGAATTTCCTGATTGTTGCTGGCTTTTAAAGATTTCCGGATTTTGAATCACCCTTAATATCTTGGTCGGATTAATAAATAATTAGACTTACTGAATCCACTTAAGCATAGGGTAACGATGACATAAGTTACGGTTTAGATACTATTAACAAATTGCTATGTGTATGTGCGTGTGTGCGTGTGTGTGTTGCGAGAGTGAGAGATACGTCACTGGTACTTACTGTAAGCGCCCGAGGTCATCATGGACGAGTGATCGGGAGCGGGGGGCGTGTAGCTGCTGCAATAGTAGCCAGGGTTTTCAATCTTGATCACGTTTATGGGAGGCTGCATTCCGTTCGGGTTGTGGACTATGGAGGCTAGAACATACACATAAATCCCATCGGTATCCTGTTGTAATAAAAGGTTTATAGAGTAGTTGTCAATTAGCTTTTGCGTATACAAATCGCGTTGTTACAACTTAAGTCAGCATGTGAGAATAGCTTTGTTTATGGACTTTATAAGTCCGACCTTCTTAAATAAGTTATTTCATGGCAGACATTTAGGATTGATGTATATATGTCTTTATATTATATAAACTTATTTAAATTTTACGTTATTTATTTAAATAAATGTTCAATATAGTCCGATCTAGCGGTAGTTGAAAAGGGCATTTTAGCGCTAGTAAACTGATTGAAAATTAAAATTTTCCTGTTGTGTAAAACGTAACGTAAAAATGAGACAATAAATTTCATTATTCCCTTTTACAAACATGAGTATTACTTATTCGTAGAGGAATGTGATTTTATTTTATGCAAAAATCTTTCCTTACTACTTGGTTTCTAGCCAACCACAACATCTCTTTATAAGAAATATGTAGTTGTTTTACCAAAGATTGTTTTTTTTTGTTTTTAGTGTATTTTTTACCAGAATTAAACGCTTTTAGAGAATGATGATGATGAAAGCGGTCCGAACCCATTCTGATACGGCCATCACGGTAATCGAGCCAAGCCCCCCCCCTGAACCGAAGTTCAAGACGCTACAACCGCCAGGCTAGCGAGACGCCCATTGTACATGGAAAATACACTGTTGCGGGTAGCAAGTAAGGCCACGGCTTGGGATCGCGATATCACATTTTTATTTTGCTATCTCCAAATGTCAATCACATCACCACCAAATTTGTGTCAATAGGGATGGATGTGTGTCCGAAAATCAAAGTATTCCCAAAACCCAAATGAAATACCAATAAAGAGATGAGAAGTGGTTTTGCGAGTTTGCGGTAAAAAAAATCGGGTTATCGAAAGCAGCATTTGGAAAATGTTATTCCCAAATCGGCATCAATGTATTATTCTATGCTGTTATTTCGGTTAATTTATCGATATAAATTTCCAGATGTTAATATATACCGATCTTGTATGCTACACAACCAACGGTTACATTTACCATGAAGCGACAGATGATTATGCATGCGAACAAATACAAATATAAACAAATAAAACTGCATAAAACAACGTAAAAACCTAGTTGCACTATTTTTTAAAACGACGACTAAAGAATAGTTAATCGCGAGGACCGCCGATAATGGGAGAGAAAACGACGCGCTGTGCTGTGATCGGGGTCCCTCTCTCGCAACTCGAATACATTCGAATTAAATGGTTCGGAAAAATTCAATAACCGATTGAAGAAGAATCGAGCTCGGAGGGCAAACTTTTCACCGGCTAATTGTTATTTGGCAGTTCTGGCGCGTTATCTGAAGCGAATGGGGCGCGAAGAGACAGTGTGGCTGAAAAGGCGCTTATCGCGAGAACGGGGGAGGTCACCAATAGCGCGTTCTTATCGAATCTTTCAGTCCATATCACAAGCTTTCCCATTTTAAAAATTAATTAGGTACAGTTATGAACAGTTCAATTGTGAGGATTTATATAGATTATCTATACGAATAGTGGAGTTTGGGAAAATTAAAGTTCGCACGGTCCTAGACTTGCAACCTACCACGCGGCTTATGGTAGCAAACCCTTCATCGGGAAATTCTCAAATATTATAAACAACTCCTTCGGTGAATTCTATGTACATATGTCAAAAACAAAAATAGCTATACTCGTTTTAAACACATTTCTTTGTTGTAAAACATGGGATGGAAAAAGTCTTAAAATTGCAAAAGTTACTAGGTACAATTTAACTATCGGTGGGGTTTTTTAAATGTAACTTTGGAGATCCTAATTTTGTACACAATAATCAATCCCACAAAATTACACATAGTTAGTTAATTTTCACCATTTACTGGTAAAAAAAAACAAATTTATATTATTTAAAACTCATTTAAAGACGATTGCTTGATTTTGAGTCAGAACAGTTTAAGCCAGTCTTTAGAATGAATGCTCCTGGTTTATATAAAACGAGTTACAATAACTACGGCTCACAACACTACCAAATATATGTACACGTATACTGTACAGTACTTATAATACAGATTACAGAACGGTATAAATTATGGTAAAATGAAATCGATTGGTTACACTTTTAATTATTTGGCCCAATCAGAGAACGTGTGCAAGTCTTCGTAAGTACAGAATAAGTGTAAATCTATTTAGTATTGTTGGTATACACCAGTGGCGTAACTGCCGGGCCCGCAGGGCCCGTGGTGCGGGGTGGCCCACAGGCCTGTGGATACATGCATAAACAAAATAACTATAAATGTTTTCAATCCATTACCAAATCTGTACCCAACAAGGTAAATATATATTTACCTCTTTGGGTATAACGGTACAACCGTAAACGCTATAGAGCTGATTTCACTCCAAACCGAATCTGAATTCACTCCAAATACTTGTTCCACATTTAAACAGGAACAGAGTGAGTTACTGACCTGACCTGGGACCTGGATTTTATGAAGCTTTAGTCTTGAAACTTGTCGACTTAATTCTTAGGTATTTCATACTACATTTACGTGATAAAACTCGATTAAAAACATTATACCGGTAGCTCGAATAAGAACCAAGACATCATTAAATCACTAAAACAATACTGGAACTGACGTTATGAATCTGGAGGTTAGTTTCCCCTCATGCAACCTTAAACCTAATCCCAGAATCTAGTAGGCCTAATGGAGCAAGGTCCATACATAATTTGTAAAGGTTTTCTGAGCCGATCTATTTAAGGTAACCGGAATCTAAGTCTAAGGTAATCTAACCGGAAGAGACCTCATGAAAACAGCAGTAAGGTCACGTGATCACCAATCCAATCTGCAGTGTTGCTGGAAACACGATATTTATCGTACGCGTACCATATTTTCTACATCATTGTAATTCAAATTAACATGGTTTAACTGCTTACATTCTATGATCAGCTGTTGTTTTATAATACTGATATATTGTTTTGATTTATTTGTATTATTAGATTAAGGGATTAAGGGTTTAAATTTTCTTTCTGCATGTCTAGTGAAAATTTGAAAATAGCTGTACCATTACTATACCCTTAAGGTTGACATCACTTTATAGTATGTTGTTGATTTATGCATCACCTGGACGCCCTCATAAGACATCTTTGTTGCGAAGATTACTCGTATTTATGGGAATAATCATACCTGGGCTGAAAGCTCTACGAACCTTGCTAATGGAGAGGGTTAGGGCGAAACTGTACGAATATGTTACATGGTGGGGGGGAGGGGGGCTGGAACTAAGTTGCAGGGGGCCCCAACAAAAATCAGTTACGCAACTGGTATACATAACTTGGTTATTTGTAACTCCACGTATCATGCTACTCAATAAATTTATAAAAAAAGCAAATGCAAATAACAGACAACTAGGACAGTTATATCGCGGAGGTAACGGCGCGGCGCGGCGCGACGGTGTGCAGTGCGATCTAGCGGCAGTCTGGAGAGCTAATTATGCCACGCTCGTTGCCCTAAGCGCCACATCTTATCTCGGCTCAGCCAAAGTAGGCTATTTTACGGATCAGGGTGGGTTCGCATTTTGGCAGCATCTCCTGCATAAGTCGCTATATCGCCGTTAAGGGCCTCTATATCAGCGCGAGTCGCCGCCCCTCTGTTATTGTTTGTGCATCTATTAACCTACATGCGCTGCGCCTTTAGCCCCACAGTTCAAGCAACCCTTACACAATATCGTGTGTCCTCATTTCTGACGAGACAATCTGTGTTGTTTCTGAAACTGAGATATTTTATTAGTACGTAAAAATGTCCTAAATCACTGAATTACCGTACTTTAAAACGCCGACGCAGCTAGGGAATACGAATGAATCATGAGTGAGATGCCTTACTTAATCTTACCTTAATCATGAGAGTGATTAATAAGTGAGATGCCTTGTGTGGTCTCGTTACTGACTAAGACGGACTAACTGATGTTTTAGTTATGATCATTAATTAATGGCCCGATGACCGATGGCAGCTGGGTACAGGTTCGAACCTTCCTTCAAAATTGTTCGACTTTGCTCAGGATCGATCTGGCGAACTCAGTCTGTGAGACGAGCGCTCTATCCACTGCACTATCCAACCAGTTATTAATTATTAAAATAATAGTCGTAAGATCGCAAAAACATAAGTAGTGTATATATTTTCACTAAAAAAACCATACTACCGTGTAACATGTATAAACGAAAAATAATATTGAGATAAATGGAATTAAAATAAGGTTAAACTAAGCTATTTATTTAAGCTGATGGAATGACTTTAAATGTACAGGTTGGGCAAATACCATTAATTACATTTAAATGGCATTCGAGCAAAATATAAAAACATAAATATTCATTAAAGCTTATATACAGGCATTCGGGCGGTTTCACAAATAACAAGTTATGTCATACTGACATGGTAGTTTAATTTTTGCTGATATAGTTCCCATAGCACGTGTTAGAAAAATAATATTATATAATAATAGTGTCCTTCTAAGTAAAAGTAACCTTAAATAATGATTTACGTTTCCATATCACACAATTTTTACCAGGTAAGAATACCATATAGGCCATGAACATGCTAAGGTTAAAAATAAATAAAAAAAAATAATAGCTGCATGACTTTATGGGGATTTAAGGACGATAAATTTGATTTATCGGTTTGAGGGAAAATATAACTAGTGTTTTTTTTCTGTGTTACACCAAATAATGTATCGTTCAATTAAGATATAACAAATTAGGCAGCTTTAAAAAGAAAGACGTTGTATGGTGAATTAGCTTATAAAAATACATTTTTATTTCACTTGTTATTCACTTCAATGTGACTTCTATATGTTTCATACCCAACTCGACTCTTGGTTACTTGGCCAAAGAATAATGTTCAAGCAAAATAGTACTGATCCAGGTTTCCAATAGATAATTTATTCAGCAAAATCAGGGGTATTTTTCGAGAAACATACTTTAGCCAAAGTTTACAATACAAGAAAAAGGCTTATGACAAAAGATTCAAAACGTAATTATGAAATGAAAACCTCAGGAAATACAAATATTAGATCATGTAGATATTTAGATTCGATAAGAAAATCGTTAAGACATGTTTTATTTTACAACGGTTCTATATCATAAACACAAAATAAATTACTTATTTCGTAAAAAGACTGTCGGGTAATAGCACACATGTACATTAAACCACGGTGTCGTTTCTTTGTACGAATTTGGCAGCGTTTCCCTCTTTACCCGCGCCATATGACCACAATCACCACATTAGCTGCAAGCCCGGTGCTGAGCCTCTCCTAATGTGGCACTGAGAATACGTACTTCACTCTACCTCACGAGCAGTGACTGTTATTCCTGTGTGATATTGAGAATACGTACTTCACTCTACCTCACGAGCAGTGACTGTTATTCCTGTGTGATATTGAGAATACGTACTTCACTCTACCTCACGAGCAGTGACTGTTATTCCTGTGTGATATTGAGAATACGTACTTCACTCTACCTCACGAGCAGTGACTGTTATTCCTGTGTGATATTGAGAATACGTACTTCACTCTACCTCACGAGCAGTGACTGTTATTCCTGTGTGATACTGAGAATACGGACTTCACTCTACCTCACGAAAAGTGGCCGTTATTCCTGTGTGATATTGGGAATACGTACTTCACTCTACCTCACGAGCAGTGACTGTTATTCCTGTGTGATATTGGGAATACGTACTTCACTCTACCTCACGAGCAGTGGCTGTTATTCCTGTGTGATATTGAGAATACGTACTTCACTCTACCTCACGAGCAGTGACTGTTATTCCTGTGTGATACTGAGAATACGTACTTCACTCTACCTCACGAGCAGTGACTGTTATTCCTGTGTGATATTGAGAATACGTACTTCACTCTACCTCACGAGCAGTGACTGTTATTCCTGTGTGATATTGAGAATACGTACTTCACTCTACCTCACGAGCAGTGACTGTTATTCCTGTGTGATACTGAGAATACGTACTTCACTCTACCTCACGAGCAGTGACTGTTATTCCTGTGTGATACTGAGAATACGTACTTCAATCTACCTCACGAGCAGTGACTGTTATTCCTGTGTGATAATGAGAATACGTACTTCATTCTACCTCACGAAAAGTGACCGTTATTCCTGTGTGATACTGAGACTAGGTACTTCACTCTACCTCACGAGCAGTGACCGTTATTCCTGTGTGATACTGAGAATACGTACTTCACTACCTCACGAAGAGTGACTGTCATTGATGTGTGGTACCAAGGGTACCTACTGCACTAGACCTCTTGAATTTTAACTTACATTATTGCACAGAAAGTTTGAGCTATCCTTGTGTTGGACACAATAAACGGAAATAAAATTGACCCTCACCGGTCGGGGTGCTGTCAAGAAGAGAGTTTTTTTCTACAGAATACCGAGGAAATATCTATTTCTGGGATGTAACTCATACCAATTTTATGTATAATATGAACTCATATTTTACAGATGCCACAACAAAATTTATAAATAAGTGGATAAATCGACGAATAAATAAGTAAAATGGGTATACAATGTTTTATTAATTATAGCACTGGGAAATGCATTACGTATTGTACTTTCGCGCAACACATAATTTGTTTTGATTTTAGTGTGTGCACTAATAACTACAAAAACTGGGTATTTTTAGGAATTATACGTATTTTTAAATTCGATCATTAATAAACTGAATTTTGAATGGTGTGACCCTAGTGGTACCGTAAGTACTGAAATCATAATCATGAAGCTCTACAAGTAATTCATAGAAACTTAAAAGGGAAGAAATGGCTAGTCGTTCTTACTAGTGTGAAAAATACAGACAAACCATGCTACATGGTAAACGATTACTCCTTGCGCTTTCCAGGTAGAACTGTTTGTTTACAATATTCAAGCAAAAAGGGTTACAGCTGACTTGAAGGTTACACTTCATTCTTTAAATCCGAGGGATTCTAATACTTTATTCTAATGACTAAGGTTTTTTTATATTGTACACATTTGTAAAACTCCCTTATTTTAGAACTGTAACTATAATTTCATAATATTCTAATTACTGTTTAGAATAGCACTGATGATGAAAATAGCATACGCTATAATTTTCATGTTCGTTTTAAATAGCTTAAAAGCCAATGCGCGTGTCAGTCCAGGAGCGATTGCGTGGCCACGTGTTAGCAACTACATGTTGCCGCTGGGCGCCGCTGCCAAAACCCTCTCCAAGTTCCCACGCCTCGAGCCAATAGTCGAAAATATTTTTACTGCCGCTTCAACCTGGTGGAACATACTTGACCCGATCTACCTTTCCTATGTTGTACTGTTTAGGACAGTTGACCTATTGCCTATCACTTTTTTTAATGTTTAGGACAGTTGACCTATTGCCTATCACTTTTTTAATGTTTAGGACAGTTGACCTATTGCCTATCATATGTTGTAATGTTTAGGACAGTTGACCTATTGCCTATCACTTTTTGTACTGTTTAGGACAGTTGACCTATTGCCTATCACATGTTGTAATGTTTGTTTAGGACAGTTGACCTATTGCCTATCACATGTTGTAATGTTTAGGACAGTTGACCTATTGCCTATAACTTTTTGTAATGTTTAGGACAGTTGACCTATTGCCTTTCCCATGTTGTACTGTTTAAGACAGTTGACTTATTGTCTATCATATGGTGCATTGTTTGAAAGCTGACTTTGTCAAAATCTTTTCAGTGTTATATTATCTAGGGAATATATATACAGCCGCTTGTGTAACTCACTTACTGATGAGGTATACGAATTCTAGACCACTTTTGGTCTTCTTTTGGTTTTCTTACGTGATACAAAATAAAAACCACCACAATATCTCGAAAATGTGCCGACATTTGAAAAATCTAGCATTGCCTAAGGGTGAAGGAGACGAGATACGACAAAAATTCATAGAACCAAAGTTGTAGAACGTCTAAAATTCCCTAGCACGTGGTGGTGTCCGTTTTTCAATAGGACTATCTGTTCGGCTGTTAGAACTAAAAAAAACACTACTGAATTATTCAAAATACTCCTGAATTGTTCAAAATTTCCTCCATTTTGCATTTTTTGAGGAGGTTAAAAATTAAAACTGTAACTTTTGAAAATTTTCCTGGGCATTTGAATGCACAAGCTACATGCATGCCAAATTTCACGTTCCTAGCTCGTCTGTAAACGGTCTAGAATTCGAATATCTCAGTCAGTCAGTTGGTCAGTCTCACATGCGGTTGGTTGTATATATATTAGGTAGATAGATAAATAGACTCGCTTCGCTCGCCCCCTGTAGGGGGCTTCGCCCCCAGGTCACGGTTTGGCCTCGGGTTGACGATGTGGTGACGTGTTAAGTGGCCCAGAATCGGCACATTTCCACTACTAATACCATGAAAACAGACAAATCAGCAGATATTAAATTTGAGGATATTAACAATTGAAATAATAGGTTTTGGGAATATTTAAGGAGATTTTAGCATGCTGAATCTCACATTCTTAGCTGTAGTAGAAGTAGTCTCTTATCAAGTGGTCCATAACCGAAATAGAAATATACGATTTGTGAAAAAGGGGTTTAGGCAGGAATTTATTTTTTTAAAGTTCGAATCTTTCAAATATAAACTCACAATGCACAAAATACACAATTAATTTTAAGTAACATGTTATTTAAGTGGTTGGAAATAAAAAAGAAATGGGGCTAAAATTCATTAGAGTAAGGGTTTTAACAATACGTACACGGTAAATTCGCATGCCATAAAATTTATTTTCCAATAACAATTTATACATTTATGACAACAATTAAAAAGGTATAACGAAAAACTGATAAACAATATTTAAAAGGAGCCTTACTACCTTTATCGACTATTAAGTTATAAAGGATTTCCCGGTGCTGTTAGAAAAAGGGAAAAATCTGGCCACACAAGATATCCGTAAAAGTAAAGCTTAACAGAGGAGGGTTGATAATGTTTACATAGGGGGATAATAGGGTGGTGAAAGAGGGTGGTGAGATGCGTATGTGCTGTGATTTGCGTGTGAATGAGGAGAGCACATACGCACATCCACACACACTCCTGTGCAGTTAAATGGCTAGTGAGGGCACAGATCATTCACGGCACATTTGCTCATCAGATAGCTGCCACCTTGCCACCTTAGTTTGCTGCGGTGAGCGTTTTAATCCCCCAGCTGTGCTCCTGATATTTATATCTTAAAACTGTTTTCGACAGCCACTCTATATGGCTATTTCCCTTTTTCCTGTTTATGGATAAAATGTGTAAGTTACTTATAAAAATATTAGATTAATAACATGTATTAAGGAATTATGCTCCCATTTTACCTCCTTTTCACCAGTAAGATCGTGTGGTACGTATGAGGGGATTAATAATTCACAGTGTGTGCTAAAAAATAGTTACATTTATTTTTAAATACATAGGTTTGATATAGCCCTGCCGATGTAGAAAGACCGGATTATTTGTTTCTATAAAAAAAACAACGAAATAACTGGTAATTTGACCTCGAATGAAAGGTTGGATATAATTCAGTTTGAGAATAATAATTAGAACTAATTATCTAATAAGGATTAAACACACGATATAGATAAAACGGTGCATTCATTACTGGCGTGAAAGAGAAAGTGGTTTTCAGTAATATGACACAGGCTTGAATACAGTTGGCGAAACCGAACTGATGACTGACTGCTCATACGCGTTTAAAAATAATCATAACTTAAGTTGGCGGCTCTATTCGACCTATGTAATAAGCATAGCAATCTACAAGCAATCTCGTATTTGTGTCACTTGAAACTATATATATACAGAGTGTTTATAAAAAACTTTACAACTTTAATGTTCTTGTATTCATGATCAATGGTTCATAAAAGTTTCCTAATGACACCACACGAAAGAGTGGCTCAAAAAGTTTTAATCAGCAGGCAGTTAAATCAGCTGATTCAATTATATTGTTGCCTGGTGAACAAAAACAAATAATTAAAAATTCTCATTAGAATCGCAATGGACGCTCGTGTTAAAGCACGGTGTCTGGAGTGGTTTATCGAACCAAAGTCTGATGTTGCTGTTCAGCGGAGATTTCGAACGAGATATAATTTTGCTCTTCCCCAACTAGGAGAATTTCAGCCAAATGTAATGTTTTATCAGGACGGTGCGGTGCTCCCCCACATTGGTGTATGTTTGTTTGATATTGTTTGGACGAAACATTCCAAAACCGTTGGATTGGCCGAGATGGACCAATAGCTTGGCCTCCTAGGTCACCAGATATTTCCCCGAGTTTTTGTTTTTGTTTGGGGTTTTGTCAAGGATAAGGTGTAGGCCAATAAGATAAACATCAAAGAAGAACTGAGAGAAAGAATCAGGGGAGCGTTTGCTGAAATCGATGATCATATGTTACGTTGTGATTGGGCCGAACTGGAATGTGGACTTGATTATTTGCGTGCAAATAATGGGAAACATATTAAAATTAGGTAAACTTAATACCAAGCAAAACTCGAGAAAATTTCCTATACTTTGGTTGTAGTTTTATAACTTTAAGGGAAAAAATAAATGTTTTACGTTTGTTTGAAGTTGTACAGTTTTTTTTATAAACACCCTGTATATATATTTAGAATATGTAATATTGCCTCTCGTGCTATGAGTGAATAATCGGGTTCTAAGTATCTACCGTCTGAGTTCACTATCTATCTAAATTATTTTAGAAAATTTGTCTAACATTTTTGTTCGGCTATTTTACGATCGACAGTTATGGTAGTTCGAAATTTAGCTCATTCGAAAAATTATACGACTGATTCGGAAGTTAATACGGTAGTTTATGAGTACTAACATAAAAATAATTTTAAAATAAAATGGAATTACCTTTTGAAAGCCTCCAGAGCTCTTTGGAGGAGAACACGCCCGTTGCTAAAATGGTATCATTGCAGACGACGCCGTTGTAGGGGTTGTGCGAGTAGCCTACAACAAACCGACAATCCCAGTTAGAAGTGACTCAGACTCAGAACTACCATTAAACTCCTACTCCTACTTTGCCTACACCTAGATAATATAATACCACGAACTTTGACAAACCTAACTTTATTTTAAGTAAAATTAAATCGAATATATCGAAGTACCAAAAATAGCATGGTATATTCCGTCAAAGGGGCCCCTAGACGGGCGATCGAACACTATCCCCCGGACATTGTGTCACACCATACAACTATTTCACTACTAAACACTCATCTCTCCCATATTAGTCGATATATGGAAAGACCCCAAATAAAACGTTGTTATCACACGTTTGAGGTATTGGATCCCTCTAAATTAGTATAATTTCTATAACTCGTTCGAATCCTGAAGTTATCTATATATCCTAAAGGGATCTGATAATTACTGAAATTGTGTATTTCCAAGTAAAATGTAAATAAATACATTTTAAATACAAATATTTTCAGGTGATTATAAATATTTTTGAAAATATCTCAAAACTGAAGGGCGAGAGGAACTTGAGGGTTGTTTTGCTCGGTGGGTAGGATCGTGTTAAACTGCTGGATGTTCAACAGATTTGAAAGTGTTATTAAGCTTAGTAACTCGTCTTGAATAACTTAAGAATAATTTTAATATGATAAAAAACATATTTGTATGGCGGTTTTGATAAATAGTTGGATCTAATTATATGTATGCTGAGCCAACAGATATCTACTATCTACTTTGTTGAAAATTGACTTGTTGTCTAAGTACGTAGATTACAACATAAGTCGTCTACGATTACACCAGGAATGTTTTTAATATGAAGAAATATTTATTGTTGCGGCGATAACTAGGTTTGTACCAATATGTACCTTATAAATTACTGGTTTGTTACAATCGAAGACAATTTTAGATAGATAGTGTATGTATAATGGACAAAATTAAGTTTTAGTATTGGAATAAACGAAAAAAATATCTTCGGAAGATTATGTTCGGTTTGTTGTAAGCAGCACAGAGCTCAAAAAGAATTACGAATTTAAATTATATAAGTTTTTTTGGAAATAATTGTTTGCATATTTATAAATAAGAACGATTTAGGAAAGATAATAATGTAGGTTTGAAGTATTGTTGGCGGTAATGACAAAAATCTTACCTCATTCAAGGCGGGGGCGGCTCACAGGTCTATACTCTCGGTATGGAATATAATTATATATTTTTACATTTTAATGCATCAATATTTTTTCAATGTTTTCACACTTTGCGAAGGAGTTACGAAAACAATTTCACAAATGAAAGAAAACCAAATATTCCAATCCAATATTCCAATAAACCAAAATTCCAGACAGCGTAGTTAGATAAGAAATTGTGACATTTTTACCTTAAGGGGGAATTGATCTCGAGGACTGTTTTAAAGGATCGCGCAATTTTAAAACATATTTGTGGGAAGATTGAAACGTGCAATCGCGTGAGACGTACACTAGCAAAAATGACATAGTTTTTTTTCATTAAAACAAGAATAATCATTTTCAGAATTTAAATTGTAAACTTTTTGAGACTAGGAAACGTTTTCTAGACGTTATTAAAACATGTAAAACTATTTTCCTTATAACTTATTTCACTTTGAAGTAAATTAAGATATTGATTATTTTGTTCTCAGTCCAGCTAGATTATAGTATAAGATTTGTAAAATTGTTGTTCAGTATGATTAGATATAATCTATTATTTTGATGATTTTGTTCTGTCCAACTTTGTTATAATATAAGATTTTACTAATTTTGTTCTCAGTTCAGCTAGGTTGTAATAGTATAATATTAAGGTGATAATGTATTGGGGGATAGTATTGGGGCTCCATAGGGGGAGGGGGCGGCTTCAGTCACGAACTTTTTTGAATTCATACCCAAATCTACTGTAAGATAAATGCTAATTGTTCACATTCTAGGCTCCTTAGCAAACGTTCATTCACACCGGGCTCTCTAAGTTCTTATTTAGTTTTGAAACTATTCCGGATAATTTTTCGAGCAGGTATGAGGGTTAAAAATTAGCATCAATGGATCTTATGGCAGAAGCGAGTGAAACGCCAAATGTTCTTCCTGAATTTCCTGCGCCTCTACATATGGAGTAATTGACTCATGTTGTCAAACTATCATTTCGTTAACTTCTGTTAAATATTTTTGCTCAAGTTTTCAACATAAACACCATAATGGCTGATGATTTGGTCAGATCGGTTTGATGCAGGGGAGTGCGTGACACAGGAATGGTGACAAAGACCGGCTCTATTAGTCATATTGTCACGGCGAGATCGGCCGGCCAAATCCAAGGTTGTCTCCAAGGTGAGCCGGTCGCCAGCACGATACTGTAATTAGTTATTGCTAATCACTTAATGGTTTTATCTCGGGATTAAGGGATGATAAGGATTATAAACAGTGCCCATATGTCGCGTCGTGACAGTACAGGTCGTGCGCACGAGCATGTACTGGCACAGTTAGCGCATGCTCGGCGCGACGAGACGTGAAGCATTTCTGTATACAGGTTTGATCAATTGTCGGATTTGGAGCGGTTTGTGTTCGTAAAGTAACCGAACCACCAAACGCCCGTTAACATGTTACACAATCAAAATAACTGTTAACTGAAACTTAATTTTACAATTGTGCTTTAATAAATCGCAGGTGAGTTATGTTTAAACCGAGTTAAGTTTTAGTGACCTTTCCTCACTACCGCATGTCAAATACGCAGCGCACTGTGAAGCAGCTTAGGTTTTAAGAGTCTACCATTGGACGTTTCTCCTCACTACTGTCAACTTATTATTGAAATTCCCTGGTATTATTCCATTTTCGGTAATACACCGTAGTTTGCAATATCTTTGACTACTTTATAAAAGAGGCACCGTTTCCACACTGCTGATGTTCGATCAGTCAATTAGTATTTAATATTAGAATATGTTAATAGTGTAGTTCATAGCTAGTGCAGAAAATGGTATTTTCCGGGCAAAATTCAAGCACCGGGAAAACACTTTGGATACATTTCATCGCATTGTGAATAATAATAATAATAATAATAATAATAATAATAAAACATATTTTTTAAACATTTTTATCAGGTTTGCTGGGTAATATTTCTCATAACATAATGCCAACAATATAATTGAATTTAGCAAAAATCACAGTTTTTTTGCTTCAGAAAACATAATACAAAAACATTTTTATAAAATAATTTCAATTCTACGAGCGGGACATTCAAAAATCGTCTCAATAATTACGTTTACTGAAGAAAGTAAGCTGTGATTTTTGCTCGAATAAAACTTTGCATAAATCTTAAAAATTAATTAGTTGGTAACAATAAATGTTAACTAATTTTTGAATTCACCATTCAGGTAACCGTATACAGAATTCATATAATTAATTCGTGAATCAACCGCCTTAATAAACTATCAATCATTCGAATGTCCACATTATGTCCGAACGTCCTAACCAATGCCTGGAGAGAACAAATGTATCGGTAAACATAATAGACGGTAGGCACCTCGATGGATAACCCTTAAACCCTTTATTTGCAAGGGTTAAGTGGTATATTCTAATTTTCAATTGTAATTTGTCATATCTCATGTTTTACATTCAAAGTATTGGTTTTTAGTTGCTTATAGTTGAGAATTAAAGGTATCAGATTTTTATAACTCTGCCTCTTTTCTACATTTTTAAGGTCACTCCAGTTGTTATTTATAGCTCAATGTCCCTTTGATTTATTTTAATACCCTATATACGTAATCTTCACTCAAATTTTTTAATCTCTGCTCTCAGGAAATCACATGTTAATAATCATAAACAACATGAGTATTACTTTGACAGTTCCCTGGTTGATTATGAACAGCTGTTACAATTATTTGGTTTTGATTTGAAACTTCATAAGCCCAATGTTATTTTTTTAACTTTTCAATTTAGTTTTTTAACATTATTTGACTTTTACATGGGATGACACCTGTCTAGAACATATTTTTATACCAGAACTTAGTTATTTCCAAAATTTGAAGGAAATCGTCGGAGCCGTTTTCGAGATAATTGTGCAACCAACAACCAATCAAGCAAACATTGCTCATATAAGAGTATAGGATTAGCTGTTTTATAGTGTAGTTTGTCTAAGAAAGAAAGCAACACGATGATGTTCCACTAACACAGCGCTATCAACCGCTGGGCGCCTTCAACCGTGAAGAGGCAACTTTGATAGTGCTCGCATATTGCCTATCGCACCCTCACTGCCCCAGTGAAGGGGCCAGCAACTCAACATCACATTATGTTTAATGTAGAACACGAATTAAATTTATAACATTGTTGGCGCTCCGTGTGGGATTCAGTTCTACGTGCAGAATAAATAATTCCGGTTTATTGACTTACCTAGAATTCCAAAAGGTCGACTAAATGCTCGCAGTTATTCTGACAGAGGATAGAAAGTATCCGGTAGTGCGATTCAAAATATTAATATGGTGCTGAAAATATCCAAAATAACTTTAAATTAATTTGATTTGATTTCGGAAAATGTAATATGGCTATTTTAAAGTAAGTGTTCATTATTTTAAGTTTTAGCGAATTTCCCCTATAGGGAAGAAGCTATTACCGTAGTCGGCATGGTAAGACCTAGGCCCGGGACCATGATAACTTTTCGTTTTGAGGTCCCCAGACCCCAAAAACACCATTCGTTCGAAACTGTATATATATGTGTGTGTCCGTGGGTGCTCGTAACTCTCGTAAAAAAGGTCCGATTTTGATGAAATTTGGTACAAACGTGTAAAGCAGCATTTATGACTTTAAGTTCGAAAACCAGACGGATCGACCTATCCGAAGGGGTATTTTGGGGGGGTTTTGTACCCCAAAAATGGGTTTTTTGAGTTTTTACATACAATTTTTGAAAAAGTAAAATTTTATTTTTTACATTGGAATCAGCTTAATAAGACGCACAATTTGATGTTTTAATCATTGTTCTACGTCAATTGGTTACTGAGATATTGAAAGTGCTGAACACAGTACGTTGTCCAATGTTATTCTTATGGAGGATAAGAAAAATTGTATATCTCGCTTATTATCAACTTATCCTGACGAAACTTGGTATATTGCTTCATTTCATTGTGGTCTATTGATATTTGCACAAAACCCATTTTTTGCCGATAGTTCCCGTAGCAGCAAACCTGCATACTCAGCCCCATGTTATTCTTATGGAGAATAATTAACGTGTTACCTCCTTTAATTATGAACATAAATTAATAGAACTTGGTATGTGGCTTTACCTACTTGAGTTATATTGATATTTGTTTAAAAGCCCATTTTTAGTGTTCCTTATTTCAGCAAACCTGCATACTCAGCCGCCATGTTATTCTTATGGAGAATAATTATAATGTCATAAATTGTTTATTTATGAATGTATATTGATGAAACTTGGTATGTGGCTTTATGTGGTATTAAGATAAATTAATATGCATTGTAAATTCGCTGAGTATGCAGGTTTCCTGCAACGGGGGTATTTACATATAACAAGTGTGAAGTAATACAATTTTTAATGGTTCCCAAATGACGCAGTATTCTTTACTTTTTTATCTTCATCGACTTCATCATCTTCATTATCTTCAATGCCAGTAAAGGTGTTAAATTTAATTATCTTCAATAATGTATAAAAAATCGACTTTACAAAGAGAGTATTTAGAACCGTACCTAAATGCCTAATAGCGTTACAAAAGAATAACCGCTTAAAAAAGTATGTTAGTTGTATAAGTAAAAAAAAAAAAACTGAATATCTGAATATGTACAAAGGCCAACTAATAATGCACGATTCTAGATTCTTGTTAACGAAAATTATTAGGTGCTCAAAATCAAAGAAACAAAACTTTGTCATAGTACCGTTTACATTGTTCCACTTGGCTCCCATAACATTATTGAAACTTTCATATCGGAATTATGATCCAAAAATATTCAGTAATCCACTCGGCTTTGCGAGAAATACCATTAACGAAGGATCGCCCTGCGACTAGTTTGAAATTACATATTTATCACAAGGCAGTTGGCTTTCATAAAAACATGAAGATAGTCTACACTATTATCAAAATGCAGTCTTTGGCCACTTTTGCTACTTCGAACGCTATTAAATCGAGCATAACATGCCGGACCGATGGAGCTAAAAATTAAAACGTTTATAAGATCTCCCACTAACGTGGGAATAATAAACTCTGTTTATATTGTTTTAAAAACGCATATATATATATATATATATATATATATATATATATATATATATATAAAATCGGAAGATAAGCGTAAATTCGGTAGCTTGTTGGATGCTCAAACTAACAAGTTTTTGACTGTTTACACGGTATAATATTGACCGTATAAAATAAAAAACTAAGTCTGGCGGAGGGTGAACACGGTAACACGTGGTTGCGGCGGCCGCCCAATTTATTGGTAGTGCGACACCGATTCCCCTATTTTAGTTTTGGTCGCCCACTTTGATAACGCGGCCCCAACATCGGGGATAGTATAGGACATAGTAGGGGAAATATTTACCCCCGTAATGCCACCAATTTTGGTACAATCAAAGCCTCAAGTCCTGGAGTGCAGTGGCAAGGAAGTACGATCATAGTAACGAATTGAACCTCTATACAACGGTTACGTTAAATTACACGATAAATATTCACTTCAAAAACCCTCTTCGCAAACTCATGCGACCAGTATTCGTTATTGCTTGACCAGTTGTATTATAAGTAGATGAGTTTCAAGTTATTTTGTGCGGGAAATTTATTTAACGAGTATTTAACCGACATATATATTTTTGCATTCGGAGGTAGGGGTACTCAGTATAACTGAGGTAGGGGTATAACAACCTCCTACCCAAAACAGTGCACTGCAGTTAATTTATTATGTATTTTGTTATTTGTGAATTTCCTTTGGAAAGTGAACTATTAGCATGACCCGCACGGTGAAACTTAAGCCCGGGACCACCATAGAAGTTCCTAACGTGACCCCCTGAACACGTTTTGGGGGGTCGTTCAAAATTGTAGACCCTTTTTGGGCCCAACAACTCGAAATTTGAAAGATTAATCCCCAAAAAAAGGGTTCAGAGTTTTCCGATTTTTTTGCCCAACGAACTTGTCCAACTTATTACAGAAAGGAAGGTCCCTACCAAATTTGAAGTAAATTGGACAAAAAATGCGACCGCTAGAGTGCAAACACACACACACACACACACACACACACACACACACATATATATATATATATATATGTGTGTGTGTGTGTGTGTGTGTGTGTGTTTGCACTCTAGCGGTCGCATTTTTTGTCCAATTTACTTCAAATTTGGTAGGGACGTTCCTTTCTGTAATAAGTTTGACAAGTTCGTTGGGCAAAACAATCGGAAAACTCTGAACCCTTTTTTTGGGGATTAATCTTTCAAATTTCGAGTTGTTGGGCCCAAAAAGGGTCATGAAAGCCCCAGATGTAAAATCAATGCATGTAAAAAGATGGGAATTAGAGAGGCGACAGTTGTAAGCCCTCTCTTGTCATTCTAGCATAAATATTTACCGAGTTATTAAAGAAAATGTGTATCGAATAAACGCAGTACGTTGTGTTATGGGGGTTTTACACTGAAAAGCCTTTTATTCCTTTGTTAGAGTTCTTTTATCATCCCCAGCAACCTCACGCCTACTTTCAAGCATGTCTGGACGTTCTCCTAAGCTTATAAAGCGCAAAACTGTATTCCCAGCTTTGCAAGTAAATGAAACCAGGAGTATCAGAACAGCCAAAAAATCAATGTTTTCAGATTTCAATAAAAATTGGACAAATGTATGTTCTTACACTGATTTTGAGTTTTAAAAGTTGTTATGTTTAAATTCACTTCCCTCGCGTCAGCGTGCTGCGTGCGAACTCGTTCGTCAATCACGTAACCTAACATTAACGCCACAGCGCGCTGTATAAACTGTTTAGTGCATAAGGACCAACATATGACTGTTGAACCTAGTTATTGAGTGTTTAATATTGAATGTTATTATCTGAACTTTGGTTGAGCGGTTGGCAGACAGCATAGCGATGAAACTGAACAAATTCGTCGTTTGTAAATGTAATGGCAAATGTGGTAGTTTTATACCTAGATAGCCTATAATTTTAAAGCAAAGCCTAACTGTTTTTAAGGATAGACAGCCTACTTTTTCTTGTTTCCCCCAAAAATGACGAACTTTGATGGGCTTTAATTAAATTATTCAGTTCTTTGTGTCATGTATTGATTAATACCGAACATATATCAATTTAACAGAAAACTAGTTTATGAGATAATCGGCCAAAGACAAAAAGTATGTTGTATTAATTGGTGATACATTTCTTATGATATTATATTTAATATTTATTTAATTATCGGTTTTATATACGATTTTTATATTTGTTGTGCATTTTATGGTATTGTTTTATCTTTTATCACGCTTACTTAACTTAAACTCCCGTGTTTTATTTTTACCGTTGTGACATAATGATGTTGTTACCACAGCTTTTATCGATGTGCCGAATGAAACTGACCGAGGCCTCTTGTTCTATATTCATGGGCATGTAAACACAGCAGGCTCCGTGTTTTTAATACATTGTGCTTTTCTTTCGTATAACATTCCGTGGTGGGAGAGGCCGTCCTCGAGAGCGGGCGGGCGCCGAGGTCAGCCACCTAGGCCACCGGACTAAATGGCCTAGTTTCCCGAGACTCGACTAGTTTGTCCTGGCGGGGAGTCTTCACCCGTGGACCCTGATCGGCACACCAGAAGTGACTTAATCGAGTTCACGAAACCTAGCCGGGAAAATAATCCGACATGAAAAAAGAAATTGCAACTGAAACAGTGAGAACCGTGTGCGAGGAATTACGTTGAATAGGCTCTTGAAATAGAAACAATCGGGTGTCACTGGCTACTCGACACCTCAAGAAGGTGCAAGTATGGTCGTTATTGTTTTGTCCGCAGACTATAGTTGTTGAAATAGAAACAATCGGGTGTCACTGGCTACTCAACACCTCAAGAAGGTGCAAGTAGGGTCGTTATTGTTTTGTCCGCAGACTATAGTTGTTGAAATAGAAACAATCGGGTGTCACTGGCTACTCAACATCTCAAGAAGGTGCAAGTAGGGTCGTTATTGTTTTGTCCGCAGACTATAGTTGTTGAAATAGAAACAATCGGGTGTCACTGGCTACTCAACACCTCAAGAAGGTGCAAGTAGGGTCGTTATTGTTTTGTCCGCAGACTATAGTTGTTGAAATAGAAACAATCGGGTGTCACTGGCTACTCAACACCTCAAGAAGGTGCAAGTAGGGTCGTTATTGTTTTGTCCGCAGACTATAGTTGTTGAAATAGAAACAATCGGGTGTCACTGGCTACTCAACATCTCAAGAAGGTGCAAGTAGGGTCGTTATTGTTTTGTCCGCAGACTATAGTTGTTGAAATAGAAACAATCGGGTGTCACTGGCTACTCAACACCTCAAGAAGGTGCAAGTAGGGTCGTTATTATTTGTCCGCAGACTATAGTTGTTGAAATAGAAACAATCGGGTGTCACTGGCTACTCAACACCTCAAGAAGGTGCAAGTATGGTCGTTATTGTTTTGTCCGCAGACTATAGTTGTTGAAATAGAAACAATCGGGTGCCACTGGCTACTCAACACCTCAAGAAGGTGCAAGTAGGGTCGTTATTGTTTTGTCCGCAGACTATAGTTGTTGAAATAGTAACAATCGGGTGTCACTGGCTACTCAACACCTCAAGAAGGTGCAAGTAGGGTCGTTATTGTTTTGTCCGCAGACTATAGTTGTTGAAATAGAAACAATCGGGTGTCACTGGCTACTCAACATCTCAAGAAGGTGCAAGTAGGGTCGTTATTGTTTTGTCCGCAGACTATAGTTGTTGAAATAGAAACAATCGGGTGTCACTGGCTACTCAACATCTCAAGAAGGTGCAAGTAGGGTCGTTATTGTTTTGTCCGCAGACTATAGTTGTTGAAATAGAAACAATCGGGTGTCACTGGCTACTCAACACCTCAAGAAGGTGCAAGTAGGGTCGTTATTGTTTTGTCCGCAGACTATAGTTGTTGAAATAGAAACAATCGGGTGTCACTGGCTACTCAACATCTCAAGAAGGTGCAAGTAGGGTCGTTATTGTTTTGTCCGCAGACTATAGTTGTTGAAATAGAAACAATCGGGTGTCACTGGCTACTCAACATCTCAAGAAGGTGCAAGTAGGGTCGTTATTGTTTTGTCCGCAGACTATAGTTGTTGAAATAGAAACAATCGGGTGTCACTGGCTACTCAACACCTCAAGAAGGTGCAAGTAGGGTCGTTATTGTTTTGTCCGCAGACTATAGTTGTTGAAATAGAAACAATCGGGTGTCACTGGCTACTCAACATCTCAAGAAGGTGCAAGTAGGGTCGTTATTGTTTTGTCCGCAGACTATAGTTGTTGAAATAGAAACAATCGGGTGTCACTGGCTACTCAACACCTCAAGAAGGTGCAAGTATGGTCGTTATTGTTTTGTCCGCAGACTATAGTTGTTGAAATAGAAACAATCGGGTGTCACTGGCTACTCAACACCTCAAGAAGGTGCAAGTATGGTCGTTATTGTTTTGTCCGCAGACTATAGTTGTTCGTTTTCGTACAAACTCCAGTGATAAACTACTTTAGTGCAGGTATTAAAAAATACTGGGCGATAAATATGAAATGACATTTAGTTTTAATGATTTAGTTTTAATGATTTAGTTTTAGAGTTAGTTATAAAAATGGATTACTGTATTTCAAATAATCAGTACTTTAACGCGTTATTCATATAATTATCGATTAAAACGTAGCCAACAAAATCTTCGAAATCTACTTCGCTCGACTCGTTTTGCATTTCATCGAAGCGAGAAAGCGCAGGGCGTTCAGTTATTGGAAACACAGCCCCTATTTGAGAAATTTGTTCGCTAAGAAATAGCTGTTTTATGATAACGATAAAAAACTTGCCGCCCAAGAACCCTTGCCGCGGTGATAAAATCCCCCGGAACATTTGTCGTCTACTTAATTTTTAAAAGAAAACAAGGCCGTAAAGGAGTTTCAATATGAAATTTCCGTGGAACAGTGTTGTTTACGTCGTTTTTCCAAATAAGGGCGGCTTGAGCCGGATGTTATTAGTGGAGGCGTAAGAGAGCATATTTCTAATGCGACATTTTCACCCTCCCCTCTGCGATTACAGGGTGGCCAATAAACCACGATCGAGACCCAGCCGGAGCGAACTGGTGGATGTGGGTGAATATGGGTGAAACGGCTGAAAAGTGTGCTAAACTCAACAACAAAAATTGAGTCCTCTTTCAGGAGAAGATATTTTCATATAAGGGCTGTTCAAACGTGGACTAGTTCAATTACAGTTTTGCTTACAAATACGGAAATACGAATGGACATTTCTATGCTATTTCGCATCACTGTGACAAATCCAATAAGTTATAACAATGTAGGTAGTAAATGTACTGTATAGTATTGTATTGTTGAACTATTTACTATTATACTACTGCTTCGAACATTTTTTATATTTAGAAAAATTACTCATTTCAGTTTTCAGTTTTGTTATTGATATAATATATTTATTTGATAGGCGATACCAATAACATTCTTCAACTCGCATTGTCTTTATAAACAAAATTAAGGTCATAGTATGTTCGCATGAATTTTTGGCGGTAAAACTTGAGGTTATAAATATCAAAATTCAGTTAAAATGTTTAGGAGTGGACACGTCTTCTGACCTCACTTTTGTGTATGCGCGTGGCCCGAGTGCGCTAGCTTTTGGCACCTGAACAAGGATTTGCGATGGATATTTTTATGAGGTGCCTAAAAAACCTTACACGCTATCCAAATAATATATGCGTCAGGTTTTTAGCCTGTATGTCTAACAAAAATTCGGTAGTACATTAAAAGTAAAGAATCTGTTTTAAAAGTTTAATTATAGTCAAAATGTTTTTACCTTTAGTATCAGTTTAGACTTAATATTGCTTCGAATAACATTATGAACCATACATTTACGGATTCATTAGTTACGTTATTATTTGTGATTACAAAGATAAAAAAATACCCCATAGCAGCAAATCTGCGTACTCAGCGAATTTAAAATGCATACAAATGTATCTTAATATCACATAAAGCCACATACCAAGTTTCATCAATATACATTCATAAATGAACGATTTTTTTACATTTTAATTATTCTCCATAAGAATAACATGGCGGCTGAGTATGCAGGTTTGCTGAAGAAAGGAACACAAAAAATGGGGTTTTATACGGATATCAATATAACTCAAGTAGGTAAAGCCATATACCAAATTTTATTAATTTATGTTCATAATTAAGGGAGATAACACTTACTTATTCTCCATAAGAATAACATGGGGACTGAGTACGCAGGTTTGCTGCTACGGGAACTATCGGCCAAAAAATGGTTTTTAGTGCAAATATCAATAGACAACAACGATATGAAGCAATATACCAAATTTCATCAGGATAAGTTGATAAATAAGTGAGATATACAATTTTTCTTATTCTTCATAAGAATAACATTGGACAACGTACTGTATTTATCACTTTCAATATCTCTGTAACCATTTGACGTAGAGCAATGACAAAAACACCAAATTGTGCGTCTTTTAAAGCTGATTACAATAGAAAAAACTAAAATTTGACTTTTTCAAAAATTATATATAAAAAACTCCAAAAAATTTTTGGGGTACAACCCCCCCCCAAATACCCATTCGGATAGGTCAATATGTCTGATATTCGAACTTAGTCATAAATGCTGCTTTACACGTTTATACCAAATTTCGTCAAAATCGATTATTTTTACGAGAGTTATCGTGCTCATGGACACACACACACACACACACACACACACACACACACACACACACACACACACACACACACACACACACACACACACACACACACACACACACACACACATACACACAAATATATATACAGTATACAGTTTTTAAAGAATGGTGTTTTTGGCATCTGGGGACCTCAAAACGAAAAGTTATCATGGTCCCGGGCCTAGGTCTGACCATGCCGACTACCGATTACGGTAATAGCTTCTTCCTTATAGGGGAAATTCGCTAAACACAGCCGTGTCTATACTGACGAAGTGGGAGTGGAAAATGTTATTTTACAGTTAATTTAGTTTTACTTGAAGTTGCTATGAGCATGTTTTGTACGACTTTAACAAGTTATTTAACAATTAATTAATACTTTCATCACTACGTTAGCAGGAACACTCAGACCTACGCTGAGAGGTACTGAAACAGTTATTGTGTGATTGGTCCATATATTACCATATCTCGGGTACAATAGTTAAACTGGCCTACCTTAGTTACCCTACCCAGCCGGCTATCTAGCTTATAAGTCTATAATGTACCGATTTTCTCTCTCATCTTGCGTTACACGTTCTTCTGAAATGTGTAACGCAAGAAAATGTGTAATGCAACGAATGAATGTGTAACAGGCACAACACAATATACAGGGTGGCAAAATTCCAGGGACGGTCAAATGTTTAAAAAAATAATACAGATAAAGCTACAAAAATTGGTACAAAGTTACTGGGCATAAAAATCTATTTTAACACATATTCAGTGATACGCCTTCCTCAGGGGGACGGCCCGCTACGAGTCAAAAGAAAATATTAAACGTAAGCATAGGTTGATATGCACATCAAATTAAAGGTCTTTATTAGTAGAGTACAATGCCGCAAACCTGACCTCAAACGGACAACCGAGCCGGAAATGGCAACCGTTCAAAGATGGCTTGAATTTGCAATAAAGCACTGTAAATAATAAACTGACGAGCTGTTTAATGTTAACATTAATAATCCAACAAAGTTTTTACTTATTACTACTATTGTAGAATAATAAGTTACATATTGCTGAGAGGGAAAATAAACCAAACAATGAAAATTGAACATTAAACAGCTCTTGGCAGTTTCATTCTTACTTATGTTTTTTATTAATAGCGTAACAGGCACAACACAATATACAGGGTGGCAAAATTCCAGGGACGGTCAAATGTTTAAAAAAATAATACAAAAGCGTTATTATTAGTAATTATAACAATGGCTTACTTAAGTTTAAGAATTGAAATTAAACAGCTCGTCAGCTTATTGTTTACAGTGCTTTATTGCAAATTCAAGAAATCTTTGAACGGCTGTCATTTTTGACTCGGTTTGTCCGTTTGAGGTCAGGTTTGGGGCATTGTATTCTACTAATAAAGACCTTTAATTCGATCTGCATATCAACCTATGCTTACATTTAAGATTTTCTTCTGACTCCTAGCGGGCCGTCCCCCTGAGGAGGTAGCGTATCACTGAATATGTGTTAAAATATATTTTTATGCCCAGTAACTTTGTTCCAAGTTTTGAAGCTCTATCTTTATTATTTTTTTAAAGATTTAATCGTCCCTGGACTTTTTTTCCACCCTGTATTTAGCAATCTAATTAAGCAGGCAGATTTCAAAAGTATTTTAAACAACTCTCTAAACCCATTTTCAGAGACTGAAATTCTATCAGTAATGTAACAATAAAATATTGCCATAGGTGTTCTTTTACCGCAAACCCACTGTCCCGTTGTTTGTAAAAAGTTCAAATTTTACTAATGCAAACCAGCACGTTGGAGTTGGAAATACTTCATAATGTGTTTTAGCGCCATGAAAACAATAATAATATACTCCAACGTTCAGAGACGTGTTGTAAAGTTACAACGGATCGCATTTAAACGCTGCATCCAGCTTAAAGGAATATACCACACACATCTGTAAAGTTAAATTCTCCGGAAACGGTTTTATTAATTTTATTATTTAAATTATTAAAGAACATCTAATTGTTTAATCTACACGGAAGTGAATGACGAAGAAGAGTGTCTTAAGTCTTGAATTAATCCAGCCAAACAAACAAAATCGTTTATCGTTTTAAGTTTATTGTTTCTTTAATTAATTTTATCCGGAAAAACTCTACAATGCTAAAAAAATTATAAAACTGATCCTGAAAACGTTATTTTGACGCTGACTAGGACTAGCAGCGATAGATCACTTTAGAATTACATATTTTGACCGATGACTAACACTAGCAACGTTAGATTACATTAGAATTACATATTTTGACCGCTGACTAGCACTAGTAACGATAGAGCACATAATAATTACATATTTTGACCGCTGACTAGCACTAGCAGCGATAGAGCACATAATAATTACATATTTTGACCGATGACAAGCACTAGCAGCGATAGAGCACATTAGAACTACATATTTTGACCGCTGACTAGCACTAGCAGCGATAGAGCACATTAGAATCGATTATTTTGACCGCTGACTAGCACTAGCAGCGATAGATAACTTTAGAATTACATATTTTGACCGCTGACTAGCACTAGCAGCGATATATCACATTTTAATTACATATTTCATTTAAAAATGCACGTTACCTTTTTTAGTTTGATTGCGTCTTACCTGGATAATAGACAGCGATGTTCATAAATGATATAACGACAATTAAAGGAGAAACGGACAGTAGTGCTCTATTACCAGCCCAGTGTGTCAGTGGTGGCAAGGGGGCTATAGATAGCCCTGTCTGTCACAATGTCCCACGACCAGTGCCGACAACCCGCCTGTACAGCAATAGACATCAGCAGTCTAAAGCAATAGATTCGGTCACCAGGGCTTCAGCAGCGACTCCGTATGTGTGTAACAAATGGCTTACTTTGGGACCGATTACGAGACGCAGCCTATTGCAAAGAAAGGAATAAATAATAAAATATTGTAACGAACACCAGTGCCAAATTTATGCTGTTCTGATGTGTTTTTTATATTTTTCCCGCATTGGAAGGCTGTTAATGTTGTGCAATGGGGATTTTTTGGGTGAAGTGGGTGAGGTGGTTGGGGGGGAGGGGTTGGGGTTGGGCGTGTTAATCTGATAAGAACCGACAGATATAAAATAAACAGGTTTCTCCACTACATCTCAGGAAATAGTTACGCTGATTGATCTGAAGGCCTTAGCATATTTCGGTTTTAATATTAATATCTTCATGTACCATTATATTATTTATTTAACTGTTTTAATCTGACAGCTATTAGATTTTTGGTGTGGTGTTTCCTATTGCATTAGTCAAGCCAATTGGATTAACTGTTGGTAGAGAGAAAGGCTCTCTGAAAAAGTTCAGTAATCGAAGTTAAGTAATACAACCACGAGAGTGTGAAAATTAAGTGAAAAACTGTATTGACCATGAACAGGTTCGCCCAGCGGGTCAAACTTACTGCTGAGGTTCGCCAAGCGGCTCAAGCTTACTGCTACGGTTCGCCGAACGGGTCAAGCCTACTGCTAAGGTTCGCCGAGCGGGGCAAGCCCACTGCTAAGGTTCGCCGAGCGGGTCAGGCCTACTGCTAACGTTCGCCGAGCGGATAAACTTACTGCTAAGGTTCGCCGAGTGGGTCAAGCTTACTGTTTTTCTTTCATAATAAGTCCAATTTACAACTTACCCTAAACGGGGACAACACGACAAGGTTACAAAAGCAATCTGGTGGATAAGGCAATCCGGTGGGGTGAATACATCTGACGAACGTATTCTCCATGGATACATCGATACAATGAAAGCAGTAAATTAATAACTATTCTGATGTCGGTATCAGCATGTGTTTATATTTCATACTAAACAAACTCGGCTTTGCATCTATCGGGTTAGATTCTGCTAGTATACAATCGTCCCTGATGTTGTCACTTTGTCAGGTACCTGTGATACCACACGATTTATTTATTTAATCACGTCGCGTCGCACTGTTTTGATAGATACTGTAACTCAAAGTGCCAGAGTTTTATTCTCCAATGTTAATTCATTCTTATGTAATATGTTCAAGATACTTAGCGTGAAACCCTGAGAGACATCTAGTAGATTACCGTTCAAGAAGGTTAATAACCAAGATGAAAATGTAATTTTACTAACTTTAAGAAATATTGTTACACTTTAGATGTTGGAAATAACCGGAAATGACTATGCAGTATTGTGATACCATTTGGTATTTCCGTCCTTCCAATTAGCGTCCCTTCAAAAATTGATTTTACATTTTACTGTCATAATCGTAATTTTACCTTTATTCTAACTATATTTTAATACCGACTTCATATCTTGCGGTATCAACGATCTCCAATAATTTATTTGAATTACTAAAATAAAAAGGATGGAGTAGATACATGGTACCGGAACAACCGGGTACCGACACAGAAAAAGCGTATAATTTACAGGGAGTCAATCGATGGTGGGGGGGGAGGTGAAGCAGGTGGGGTGTACATCTAGTGTCCGGCAGTTGTTTTCGTCGGATCCGGCGGCAGCGGTAGCGGCGGCACATAAGTCCCCGCCAGGAAGGAAGTCCTGCATGCCATGGGTCTTTATTTTTACCACAGTCGGGTCACACGAGCTCGGGTCGAGATAAATCGGTAGGCGGATTCGGATCTTATATTTATTGAGGCCGCCCCGACGTTCGCGTATTTTTCACAGCCTATGCATACGCCTCGGCGCGGCGTGCCCCGGGCTGAGTTATTGTACTGGGTAACGCTTAGGCCTTCCAAATATTTATTAAAACTCGACAGTCTTTTAAGAACATGTTGACGAGATAACGGTAAGGTAATGTTGCAGCTTTATTGATATTTGGAAACGTGTGGACAGCATTATTTGAAAAATAATTACAAAATCGATTGTGAAAAGTATCTACAGTTTAAACCGCGAAAATAATGTTGATTTTACGGTAACTTTTCGGGTTGCTTTTAGATGCCTTGGGGACCATGCATAAATTACGTCACGCTATATTCAGCCCTTTTTGACCCCCTCCCCCGTGTCACACTCTGTCACGCTGCTCATTACTCCCCACTCCCCCCTGTCACGTCACACTTATTAATTATTAAGTGTTGGATTGTGGCGTACGGTATTTCGTCACTGCAACTTACGATTTCGCAGGCTTTAACTCCATTAATTGTGACGCATCACGAAGCCCTTATCCACCCCCCCTCCATCGTGTCACGGTCTGTCACGATGTGCCGCACCCCCACCACCCCCGGGGAGGTGTGACGTAATATATGCATGGCCCCTTGTTGTACAATTTATGATTATTATTACTCTTATTATTATTATTTTAATAATTTCCAATTACAATCTGTCGGTGTATCAATGGTAAACTAAATAATTGGTAATGGATCGCCCATTTAAAAATTACAATACTTTGAACTACCAACACATATGTCAATAATCATAGGCAAGAATACATAAACCGTCATTAAAAATTACTGAAACTTGTAGTTTACTGGACATAACTAACATTTAACTTAATGGATACAAACAAGTTGATTACTGAGTATAAATAAAATTCGGTTGGGATAACATTTGTAAGATTCGTGCAAGTGAAAACTTATTAAATTTGGATAGCGACTGTAAATTTACCTTCATCGTTTATCGTAATATTTTGGCATAAAATTCGTGTTTTATTTTATTTCTATTTTAAAAGTCGCTTTTAAAGGCTGGGAAGAAATTAAAGGCTGTAAACTCTTAATAATACTAAAGCAGCGATTCCCACTAAATCGAATGTGTTTTTAATTAATGCGTCCTTCAGTAATAAGTACTTGTAAATTGCATCTTAAGTTTGAGTTTGAGTACACTTTTGAAGTATTATGTTAACATTTCCTTTTTTGGGAAGTGAATTTTAATACATTTAACTGTATTAAATTTACTCAATTTTGGTTATACATAATATTGAAAATAACTAAAAATACTGCTGGTAAATAAATTTGAATTGATAACGACGTAAGTCATCAAACAAAATTCTTCCTCACTAAAACGCATAAGGGCAATCTATGAACATTATTTTCATCAAACTCTATGTACAGGATGTATAGGATGCATGTAAATTCTACAAAACACATTGAAATAAGAGTGGATTATGCAAGTTAATGCAAGTGTTATGCAAATTAACATGCACTTAATATGGGGAAATATTATCTTTGTCTGATTGCAAGAAAACGAAAAGAGATAAGATGTTGGTGTAAATTAGAGAGTTGCTAGGTTTTTCAAGACCTTTTCAATGGTATGTTTTTTGACATACACTACCATTTGACTTTTTTGATTTTTGGGCATATAAGCATTTTAAAACAAACTACTTATTTAAATTTTGATTGTTTCAAAAGGGCCTGTAATGTGGCATACCAGAGTAAAGCTAAGTTTATCACGAGTAATAATTTTGAATCGGGGAAAATATATGAGTAGTGGTTTAGAAAATACAGGGTATTCCGTAAATTTAATTATTTTACCAACAATTTGCCGCCATTTTTAACTGATAAATATAAGTGAATTCTGTTTTAGCCAAAATGTTTCTTTTAAGAAACATTTATAATATGCTCTATGTTTACACAAAAACATTTTGAAATTCGAACCCGTGGCTTTCAGTTCTGGAACATTCTGTTTCAGCATTTAATATGGATGAATTTTTGTATAAATTTTGATGAAAATATGTTTAATATACTGCCCATATGCGTTTTAGTCAGGAAGAATGTTGTTTGATGACTTTAGGCCGAACCGTACTCCCGTTATATGTGCTGGATGGGTGGTCTGACTCACCCTCTATATATTAACAATACACTTACATATAATAAATACAACTTCCTCGCTAATCTATCAGTCGTAGTACAAAATTAATCGACGTCTATTTAGAACCGCGTGTAATTCAGTGTCCTAAGGTAAAAATAATCTCGGAGATTCACTAGCACTAAATAAAAAACAAAATTAAGAGCGATCATCGGGGCTGGATTCCCACCCCCATTTAAGGGGCAGATTTCCATCTGCAATTAACAGTAATCTGTTTAAGTGCGCTATTATAACGGATGCGCCGTCGCGGGCGGGACGAACAAAAGTTAGTGTTTTATTTCAGGCAGAAGAACAATTAGCGCTAGTACTCGTCTAACTTTCATTTCAATTAACAACTTTTTAATTTGTAACTGCAGGTCAGAGCCTACGAGCTATAACTCATCCCGGTCCACTTCAGGAGAGGGGCGGCCCGCGCACAAACACTCCTCTTGTATAGTGTTAAGAGCTGATTGGGTGAATGGAACCTGTAATACTCCGCTGGTGTTAGTCGATTCCTTTGTTTCGAGTGAATAAATGGGATAGCTATTACCTCTTGTATACTCAATGGTATCCGTACGCTTAGGCTGGTCCCGATTCTAATAGGAATGTTTCGGCCGAACATTCGTCCAAATGTTCGCTAAAAATTCGTCACTGCTTCGACATATGCGGTATCCACTCTTCACGATCAGTTTGAATCGGCTCAGACGTTCTGGCGAGTTCTCGAACAGTGGAAACAGTGGAACAATGGAAACAGTGGAACGCACATAACGCAAGGCACTTAGAGGGGCGACGGAGTTGGGCCAGCGTTTCGTAACGCATACGTTTTAAATATTATGCTAGAAATTGTATACAATTATAAAAAAACAGTATCGAAACTGATAGATAAATCAAAAATGCAATTAAACTATGTAAAACAAACTTCCATAACTCTTTCACATTAGCTGTAAAAATTAATACATATTCATATAAAGAGAATGCCTGTTTTGAGGGTCTCGCAGCTCTGTTTATAATGTATTAGAACTAGAGTCATGGCATGTTATTGCACAGTGCTTATTATCGAGAGAATGCCTGTTTTGAGGGTCTCACAGCTCTGTTTTGTAATGTATTAGAACTAGAGTCATGGCATGTTATTGCACAGTGCTTATTATCGAGAGAATGCCTGTTTTGAGGGTCTCACAGCTCTGTTTATAATGTATTAGAACTAGAGTCATGGCATGTTATTGCACAGTGCTTATTATCGAGAGAATGCCTGTTTTGAGGGTCTTACAGCTCTGTTTATAATGTATTAGAACTAGAGTCATGGCATGTTATTGCACAGTGCTTATTATCGAGAGAATGCCTGTTTTGAGGGTCTCGCAGCTCTGTTTATAATGTATTAGAACTAGAGTAATGGCATGTTATTGCACAGTGCTTATTATCGAGAGAATGCCTGTTTTGAGGGTCTCACAGCTCTGTTTATAATGTATTAGAACTAGAGTCATGGCATGTTATTGCACAGTGCTTATTATCGAGAGAATGCCTGTTTTGAGGGTCTCACAGCTCTGTTTTGTAATGTATTAGAACTAGAGTCATGGCATGTTATTGCACAGTGCTTATTATCGAGAGAATGCCTGTTTTGAGGGTCTCACAGCTCTGTTTATAATGTATTAGAACTAGAGTCATGGCATGTTATTGCACAGTGCTTATTATCGTTTTAATATTTTGGAGTTTTGTTAAGTGCCTGTAAAAAAACTTCTTCGTTCCATAAACAACTATTTATTAAAAATTAATTGTTGTGTTGCCATTAGTGGTATCACAGGTACGTGTTCGACAAAATAAATTCAGTTGCTCATTAAAAATGTAATTTTAGTTCTGGAAATTATTTTAAAATACGCGTACGATCAGTTTAAAAGATTAAGCATTTTAGTTTCCTGTGATCGAGTTACGTAACGCAAAAGGGGAGGGGTTTCCTCAAACGTTACAGTATTTGTGAGAGGAACGTTGAATAATGGGAACAATGTGTTACGTAATATGTGTAAGCCTATAGCATCTAAGTATTTTCAAATCGATATATGAGAGTGAAAGTTAAGGTTTTATACTATTTTCGGCCATTTTTATCCAACATTGTTATTTTGATGCAGATTTTATGATATTTATAGAGGTTAGTGACACAAAATATTTCATTTATGTAAACCGTTGCCAGATTTAAAAATCAAAACCTTTAAATCTTGTAATGATGAGATTGTTTAATGCCCTTGCTAACCCGTTGATGTTTTCCTCGAACCTTGCCACTTTCGAAAAGACAACCATTCAGTTCATACTACATATTTGGATAAAGTATATTAATTATTATTGTTATTCCTGTAATGTTTGTTTATAATTGTTTTTATTGCGTAAGTGTCCTGGATGTAAACTGGTTTTGCATGCATATTAATCATGTTTGTTCAACTGAAACTTAGAGCATGTTAAGCACTATATTTAGGTAGTTCAATATCGTATTTATTTTGACGTTTCCTGTGAATATAGGAAAAATAGACCGCCATGTAAAATAGGCACTTGTTGTCAATGCCTATAATGTGTTTTTAACAAATTTTTTTAATATTGAACCACATATGCTATTATATAATTGTATTTATACTGTTTTGTAGCATTTCAAAACCCACAAGTTGTTGACTGTGGACGGAATGGGGGGGGGGCTAATATGGAAATACTCTGGGTTTTCTTAAATATACAAATGCAAATCAAGTATTTCTCGGACTATTTTGTTATAAATGAATAACTATTACAGAGCAACGACCTTTAAGCTTAAACAGTTAGATTAAAAATGCACCTCTTAAAAAATCTGTTTATATGATTTTTTTGGACAAATTTCACTCAAATGAAAACTACCCCAATACCAAGGTATGATTTTGTATTATTTGACCTTTGAAAAATATTTGACGGGTGCGATAAAATTATTAATCATGGAGTTTTGGATTTATTGAAGACGCTAATGTATTGTTAGTAGCAGTGAGAGGAGTTGTATGATAGGAATCGAGTGTCGTAACTTCTACGCCTTTGCATTTTAATGGTCAAGAAATTTCTCAACAAAATACCTCTAAACATCACTCAACAAACTTCCATACAGTAGTTTTAAGAACTCAGTCTGCCAATGGCTAGTCAGAACCCAGCTGTACAGTGTAAATGAGTTCTTTGAGTTCCCCACAACTAACTGATCTCTGTGAGTTTAAAAATGTACAAGGATAGTTGCCTACCTCTGTATCGTCCCCCCACTGTGCCATCATTCCTTCATTTAATTATAAATCTGAATGTATATATGTCCAATCCATCATTTTATTTGTAAATTGTGTACGTATTTTTGAATTATTTGTTTAACTTAATGTAGTTTTCAACCCTTCAACTAAGTGACTGACAGATTTAACCTAGTGCATGAAGAACTAGGACGGGCTTTTTTATAGACTCAAGTGACAGCTGCGTTTTGCATGACTACAATCTGACCATATCACATATATTGTAAAAAATGCCAATTGATAATAAACTTTATTTCTGATTAATATAAACTGAGTATAATTACTAAGAGAAGTTAACATATTTCGTATCATTCCAGAAACATCTTGAACATTATAAATAACGATTTTGTATTAAATTTATGTTGTTAAAATTATAATACATTAAGTGTACATGAAAGTTAGTTTAGATGAATTAATTTCCAAGGGCCATATTTTATATAAAGTATAATTATAATCTTTTATTAAACGAAGGTATAAGTGTGTATTTTGATTTTGAATTATTATAAGACGCGATATATAACGATCTGTGAATTTATAAAGTCGCGTATATATTTAAAATATGGTAAAATAAGGTACGTAGTGAAATTATTGATTTAAAATGAAATATTTTGTCATTTAAATGTTTTAACCCACGATAAACACACACACACACACACACACACACACACACACGCATTCATCATAAACTAAGTTATAAATATCGGTTGTAAACTGTAACCGTACTTACTAATACTAACACTAATGCTTACTTTGCACTTATTAATTACCAATAGATTATTAAGATACTGTTTATTGATCCAAGAATGTTAAAATTTGTCATGAACACATTAAATATGATCAAAGATATATATATTTCACTAAGAAAATAACGTGGAGAGAACGGGTGATGGGTTATTCCCCACTGGGAAGTTAAGAATGCAAGACAGGGAAGACAGTTAGCTAGTTGCAAGACAGGGAAGCAATCAAAGCTCATACACATAACTGTGCTAAACAATGCCGCAATCCTACCTTCAAATACATGAATAACCATAAATACCCCCGTGGCAGCAAACCTGCATACTCAGCGAATTTCCAATGAATATACAACATAACACATTATAACACTTAACAGGATTCATAAGAAATGTATTCACAAACAAGCGATATTTAAAATATTAATTATTCTCCATAAGAATAACATTGGGGATGAGTACGCCGGTTTGCTGCAACAAGGCACACAAAATAATGGGTTTTTATGCAAATATCAATAGAACTCATCTTAGTGAAGTCACATACCAAGTTTCATCCATATACATTCATAAATAAGCGATATATAACATTTTAAGTATTGTCCATAAGAATAACATGGGGACCGAGTACCTAGGTTTGCTGCTACAGGAGCCATAGGCGAAAAATTTTTTTGGTGCAAACAACAATAAACCATAACCAGATCAAGCCATATACCAAATTTCGCCAGTTTATGTTCAGAAATAAGCGAGATATACAATTTTCCTTTTTCTCCATAAGAATAACATTAGACAACGTACTGTGTTTAGCACTTTCAATATCTCGGTAACCAATTGACGTAGAGCAATGATCAAAATACCACATTGTTTGTTTTTTTAAGCTGAATTCAATGGTATAAATTAAAATTTGATTTAAATTAAAATTAAATGTGAAAACCCCAAAAACCTCATTTTTGGGGTACAAAACCCCTCAAAAACCCCCTTCGGATGGTGCGATTCATCTGGTTTTCGAACTCGTTCAAATAAATGGTACTTTGCACATTTGTACCAAATTTCATTAAGATCGGACCTTTTTTACGAGAGTTATCGTGCTTACGGACACACACATAAATATATATTTATTATTTTTAAAAGAAAATTACCAGAGTACCCTTCAAATTATATATATATTTTGAAGGGTACTCTGGTAATTTTCTTTTAAAAATAATAATTATAATAGTAGCCCTATGCAGTGAACTAAATAATATAATATATATATATATACATCTATAAAAATTTGAACGAATGGTGTTTTTGGCATCTGGGGACCTCAAAATGAAAAGTTGTCATGGTCTCGGGCTTAAGTCTTACCATGAGACCTACGGTAATAGCTTCTTCCCTATAGGGGAAATTCGCTAATAATATGCTTTGCGACGATATATTATTCCCTAAATATCTGATACTTTACGCGAAAGCTTAAAAAAGTTCTTAAAATAAGAAATGTTCACTAGAAGGGTTTGGACCACTTTCCCTAAAAGCGCTTGTGGTACTCTATTAACCAAAATGCCGTTGGCGTTGGAATAAAAATACCCCCGTAGCAGCAAACCTGCGTACTCAGCGAATTTCCAATGCTTATATATGTATCTTAATACCACATACCAAGTTTCATCAATATACATTCATAAATAAACGATTTATGACATTTTAATTATTCTCCATAAGAATAACATGGCAGCTGAGTATGCAGGTTTGCTGAAGCAAGGAACACAAAAAATGGGGTTTTATACAAATATCAATATAACTGATGTAGATAAAGCCACATACCAAATTTCATTAATTTATTTTCATAATGAAGGCAGATAACGTTACTTATTCTCCATAAGAATAACATGGGGCTGAGTATGCAGGTTTGCTGCTAGGGGAGCCTTTGGTAAAAAATTGTTTTTTGAGCAAATATCAATGGTCCACAACCAGATGAAGCTGTATACCAAGTTTCGTCAGTATACGTTCATAAATAAGCGAGATATAAAATTTTTATTTTTCTCCATAAGAATAACATTAGACAACGTACTGTGTTTAGCACTTTCAATATCTCGGTAACCAATTGACGTAGAGAAGTGATCAAAATACCAAATTGTGTGTTTTTTTAAGCTGAATCCAATGGAAAAAACTAAAATTTGACTTTTTCCAAAATTATATGTAAAAATTCGAAAAACCCATTTTTGGGGTACAAAACCCCCCCAAAATACCCCTTCGGATAGAGCGATCTGGCTGGTTTTCGAACTTAAAGTCATAAATGTTGCTTTACACGTTTATAACAAATTTCATCAAAATCGGATAATTTTTACGAGAGTTATCGTGCTCACGGACACACACACACACACACACACACACACACATATATATATATGTATATATATATATATATATATATATACAGTTTCGAACGAATGGTGTTTTTGGGGTCTGGGGACCTCAAAACGAAAAGTTATCATGGTCCCGGGCCTAGGTCTTACCATGCCGACTACGGTAATAGCTTCTTCCCTATAGGGGAAATTCGCTAAAATAAAATAAAAGAGAAACAAAAAACTAGAGAAAATGGCATGCTGATGGGGGCAACAAATAGCGAGTGGAACGAAATAAACCATCATTTGACATCTTTTTATAATTTGTCCATACTTTAAACAACTTCCCCAAGTTTTTGTTCAACGTTTTTAAAACAATATATCTTAATATACAAAACTAACAAGGCACTTGTTATAATGTACTGTGACGCTGCGAATGAGTATGTTTGTTCGCTTCACCTAATTTGAAATCCGTCGAGAGAGATAAATCAGTTTAAAGAATAGAATGATCGGATGACCGAGGGGTGGGAGGGCAGCGGGGCGAAGACATATTTCAGTGGGTCACTGAGGAGGAAGTGAGTTGTAGCTGATAGGGTCGCCGTCACGCTGCCAGGGAGTCGTAGTTGTAGTGCTCAGTGCTGGATACATCGCCTACTTAACTTCCTCCGCTTTTATTGCTTCTATATCGATCGTTCATGCTCCAAGGTCAAACTGAGATTTGGTAAAATAACACGTGGTGTTCCTCGAGGGTCTGTTCTAGGACCAATTCTTTTCTTTTCCTCTAAATTAAAAACAACGCTTTTACATGTGGGTGAAATCTGTGAATTTCTTAGATAAAATGGGTATATTAGGATTTTACAGAATTAAAATCATCAAGACGTTATTCAAGGTTCTATAAAGTTAACTGTTATTTTATAAATTTTCATAAACGTTATGAAAGTACCAATATCAGGATTTTTTTTATTTCAACGCCAGTGGCAATTTTGTTAAGAGTGAATCACAAACGCTTTTATGGAAAAGCGGTCCAAACCCCTAAAATATTTTGTTGTATCAAAAGATTGTTGTACAAGAAATTAGTCAACAGTATTCTATTAAGAATCAAACATAAACAAAGATCGACGCTCGTTGAAGAATAGCACCTCGACGCTCTCCAGAACAATGAAGCCTGTTTTGTCGTCCGTTATCACCCACACAGCAGATCGGAATTGCAACCCTCGAGTTACATAAATTAATTATCAAACGCGATTTCTTCGATATTTAATGTATTAGAAGGGAGGACTAATAAAATAACACAAAAACAAGATCGGAACGGAGGGAGGCGAGGCGATAGGCTTGCGACGCCATCACTAACAACAACAATTAACACAACTTCCCCTTCCTACTTATCTAAAAGAAACATAGCGAAACTTCTAAATTATTTCTGTTTGAATTGTGAGCCAAAGTTGGGAGTCAGTTTACCGCTAGCGACCGATCATTTATTACGTAGTCCGGCTCGGCGCCTTCTTTGTTTTTCTTTCGACACCGTTTTTAACTTCCCCGAAACGAGAAAGAAAAGTTGGCGGGACGAAGTGTTTAAGGAACGCGCACTGAAGGGATTAGCGCAGTAATTTAGAGTGGCTGTATATCGCGGGGCGGAGCTAGTCGCAGACTAAAACGTGTGCGATTCATCGCCAACTCGCCCAAAGCTATCGGGCAATGTCACAGGTAACACCAACGGGGCGCTAGCAAACCTCTTTAAAAAAACTTACTTGAATAACATCCATAACCTTTTACTATAATCCATAACCCCCAAAAGGGAATACGTAACATTATTTTGGTGATTTTCTTTTCAGTCGACTCTATAACGAAAGTACATCCTTCGTTATTTTTGTATAGTTAAAATATACAGGGTTCCCAGCTTCCACTGCACGAAACATTCCCGCGTTATTTGGCACGTCTAAACAAACAAATAATGCGATATAACATGTGTTCTATCACGATTATTATCCTGTCTGTGAGTTTGTATGCATCTTTTACAAAAACATCATTAAAAAGAAACGGTAGTATTTACCTACGACAGATTATAAATCCCTTTAAAATTTCATTTTTGTGCGAAAATCCTCTTTGGAATGGTGGCGGTTTTATATGTTCGATGTTGAATACTGTATTTAAAAAAACAGAAAGAAATATTTAAAACGGTTAACATTGCAAATTTGTAGACAGTTTTGAGCCAAATCGAATGGCATCTCATATTTAAAGATTAGACGATGGAAAACGGAGAAATAAAATTTAGTACTCAAAAGTAGGAATATGACTACAATCAGCAATAAAAAGGCACAATTTAAGGTGTAAATTTGACATTCCTCCGTTATCTGTCATTCAGTTTTCAACTATGATCTTCGTTCGAAATTGTCTAAATATTTGCTCTCTTGAAATTTCTTTGTATTTTTTCAGTTTTACAGATATTTAACATTACAGATTTTAAAACACCGCCATCTTGGAGCGGAACTTTGCACAAAAATTAAATTATAAAAGAGACTTTTAAAATAAATAATCAAACCCAGTTTCATTATTGTATCCGTAAACAAGAAATTAAGGATTTTGTAAGCACAAAAATACAAACTTACAGATAGAAAAGGGATCAAGATAGGCCACATGTTGTATTGCATTATTTGTCTGTTTTACCCTGCTAAATAACCCGACAAAGTTTGTGGCTATGTATACAAGGTGGCGGCTAAATATCCTGGAATACCGGTTTTAAATCTGCAGTAAATTTTTTATTTTAAATGTGATCCCAAAAAGCTTTTAATTTAATTCATCGATAAAACGTAATATGGGCTTTGATAATTTAAAAACATTTTAAAATGTTTTACCGGTAAAAAATTGTAATCCTCCTGATTCATCAAAAGTACTGAAAATGTCCAACAAGTAAAAAATAAGCATCATAACAAATTGTGAAGTTTATGTTACAATCTTTCTTTCCCAGATGTCTAGACAACTACTACATGAAAAAATGAGAGCTTCACGACGAAAAAATATACAGACTAATTATACATTTTATGCCTGTATATTTACCATACATTTGAGAATATTGGATACAACAAAGTACCGGATGGTTGAGTACTATTACAGTCGAGATATCTGTTGGTTATAGTAAACCTTAAAGAAAGAGTGTTTTCCTAGCAAAACTATACACCTTTTATTTACTTTCGACTACAGATTACTATAATTGTATATCTGCTATTATTTTTGTATACATTATCTTATTGTATAAGTTAAACGGTCAAATTTCATGAGCGTATATTTTGTTAGGCAGAGGATAAGCAAAAATAATGTACTGAAGTGTTGTCATAGTTTTTCTACATGTGCAGCCACAATGCTAATGGAGCTTGTCTCAAGTGTTGTCATAGTTTTCCTACATGTGCAGCCACAATGCTAATGGAGCTTGTCTCAAGTTTTTTCATAGTTTTCCTACATGTGCAGCCACAATGCTAATGGAGCTTGTCTCAAGTGTTGTCATAGTTTTCCTACATGTGCAGCCACAATGCTAATGGAACTTGTCTCAAGTGTTGTCATAGTTTTCCTACATGTGCAGCCACAATGCTAATGGAGCTTGTCTCAAGTGTTGTCATAGTTTTCCTACATGTGCAGCCACAATGCTAATGGAGCTTGTCTCAAGTTTTTTCATAGTTTTCCTACATGTGCAGCCACAATGCTAATGGAGCTTGTCTCAAGTGTTGTCATAGTTTTCCTACATGTGCAGCCACAATGCTAATGGAACTTGTCTCAAGTGTTGTCATAGTTTTCCTACATGTGCAGCCACAATGCTAATGGAGCTTGTCTCAAGTTTTTTCATAGTTTTCCTACATGTGCAGCCACAATGCTAATGGAGCTTGTCTCAAGTGTTGTCATAGTTTTTCTACATGTGCAGCCACAATGCTAATGGAGCTTGTCTCAAGTGTTGTCATAGTTTTCCTACATGTGCAGCCACAATGCTAATGGAGCTTGTCTCAAGTTTTTTCATAGTTTTCCTACATGTGCAGCCACAATGCTAATGGAGCTTGTCTCAAGTGTTGTCATAGTTTTCCTACATGTGCAGCCACAATGCTAATGGAGCTTGTCTCAAGTGTTGTCATAGTTTTTTTACATGTGCAGCCACAATGCTAATGGAGCTTGTCTTAAGTGTTGCCATAGTTTTCCTACATGTGCAGCCACAATGCTAATGGAGCTTGTCTCAAGTGTTGTCATAGTTTTCCTACATGTGCAGCCACAATGCTAATGGAGCTTGTCTCAAGTGTTGTCATAGTTTTCCTACATGTGCAGCCACAATGCTAATGGAGCTTGTCTCAAGTGTTGTCATAGTTTTCCTACATGTGCAGCCACAATGCTAATGGAGCTTGTCTCAAGTGTTGTCATAGTTTTCCTACATGTGCAGCCACAATGCTAATGGAGCTTGTCTCAAGTGTTGTCATAGTTTTCCTACATGTGCAGCCACAATGCTAATGGAGCTTGTCTCAAGTGTTGTCATAGTTTTCCTACATGTGCAGCCACAATGCTAATGGAGGTGTCTCAAGTGTTGTCATAGTTTTCCTACATGTGCAGCCACAATGCTAATGGAGCTTGTCTCAAGTGTTGTCATAGTTTTCCTAAATGTGCAGCCACAATGCTAATGGAGCTTGTCTCAAGTGTTGTCATAGTTTTCCTACATGTGCAGCCACTATGCTAATGGAGCTTGTCTCAAGTGTTGTCATAGTTTTCCTACATGTGCAGCCACAATGCTAATGGAGCTTGTCTCAAGTGTTGTCATAGTTTTCCTACATGTGCAGCCACAATGCTAATGGAGCTTGTCTCAAGTGTTGTCATAGTTTTCCTACACGTGCAGCCACAATGCTAATGGAGCTTGTCTCAAGTGTTGTCATAGTTTTCCTATATGTGCAGCCACAATGCTAATGGAGCTTGTAGTAATATTTTAATTTAACGATTCCAAACTATCGCGCTTGAAGTGATCTCGACCAAAGATAATGTAAGGCTGAGTACTTCAGTTCTCTACATCTAGGCTGAAACCGTAAACAATTGGTAAAACACGGAAGTGATAGATGGCTACCTTAAAAAATAAACTACGTTTTTCAATAAAGTAGTGCTGTAAATACGACGATAACGAACCCATAGACTAAAACGGTGGCGAAAAGGCGTTTGGGGTCGGTGAAAGTGGTTTGATGCGATAGGAAACAGATAACTGGAATCTCGAACACATCGGGAGTAATAAATACAAATGAATGGGGATTGTGGAAGCGAGAGGAAGAAAGGCGTCAGTGGGACATGGGAGCGGCTGATTCTGGCCCATTAATCTGGGAAGAGGGGCCGAGAAAAACTGCAATGAATGAATACAATGGAAGCGTGTTGTGGGAGACACGACCCAACCCCTGGCAGAAAAAACAGAAATCGACTGCGAGAGGGAGATGATATGACCCGGCTCGACAATCGATACCCGCTAAGGGCTCAGGGCTGGGAGTCGTGGGGCAATAGAGAAATGTGTAAAAGAGACAGCTTAGAATAATGCATGTGGACACGAGCAGGCCAAGACAAAAGTATAAGAAATTAACAAAACGCAGAAAATTCCAAAAACAACCACGATCTAAATAAAATAAACAACGTTGAAAGCACGTGAAATTAAACGGTAAACGTATACCGTTTACATACAGTAATCTACAAACAAATTATTGTGGAAATAGCTCTACATTTATAAACAGAGCAAAACATTAATTGTAAATTCCAACGGAAAGCAAAACTTTCCAAGTGACAATAAACAAAGCAAGATTAGTGCAATGGAGAGTATTTCTTTAATACAAAAAGTAAAAAAAAGTAAAAGTAAAATAAATAAATAGTGGCCCTGTTTTGATTAAAATTGCAAAAAGTGCCAATATCATGAGAACAAAAGATGATATTTAAAAACCGATCGGGGCATTGGTTTCAGCGTAAAACAATAGTTTAAAAAGATAAGCCACAACCCCAGCTTAAAATTATACAGATTATCTCATTCCAAAATGGCGGATCAACGATAGTGACCCAATATTTTAAATTGATCAAAATTAAGCAAATCCCACTTTAACAATGTTTTGTGGTGATTCATGTTCATTCTCTGATATATGGACGGGAATAGGGGCGTTTTTGATGGTTCAGGCAATTTAAACTCACTTCAAAATTAGTTTAAAAATTACTAATATCTTGAACACGAATGCAGATTTATAAAAACGGATTCCAGCACTGTGTTCAACGCAAAAAGTAGTTTTAAATGATTAATCACATTTACATTTGAATAAGACATTTTGAATCAAATATGGCGGTCGACAATTTCACATAGTCAAAATTAAGTATTTTCTATCCAACAATAATCAGATGAGGTCAGGGGTTTATATTTTAACAAATGTAGGAAAAAGTAGGGGGGGGGGCTTTTAAAACTCACTGTGTAAGAATACAGTATAAGTGTAAATATAATTTGAACTGTTGTAAGACTCACTAAGACGTGGGATTTTAAATTTTGAATTTTGATTTTTTGGGCTCAAAAAGGGCCAGAAAAGCCCCAAATGTAAACTTAATGCACATTAAATAATTAGACGTTACAAGGCGGAAATTGTAAGTCCTCTACATCATTCTAGCACAAATATACACTGAGTTATTAAAGAAAATGTAAATTGTGTAAACACAGTACGTTGACTTATGGGGACTTTACATTGTTTTTCATATATTGATATAGTTTTATCACTCCTAAAACCCCATACCGGCTTTTGATCCTGATTGTACCAACTCCTAAGCTTATAACGTACAATATTGCCATCCCAATACTGTATTGAAATAGAACCAGGTGCATCAGAACAGGCAACAAATCGAATATCTACCATTTTGCTAAAAATGATACAAATCTTTGTTAAACCCTTTATTTGATTTTTTATCGTTTTTAGTGCGGACATTCTCTTCCCTGACGTCGTCAGCGTGCTGCGTGCGAACTCGTTTTTAATTACATACCGTTTCTAGAGGATCACAAAATCACTAATTCTGCACTCTAGTAGGATGCACTAATCGGACATATGATTATTTTTAACGTCGAACATGCGAAGAAATCAGCTTCAGACATCAAGCGGGAATTGGTGCTCATAAAAAGTTTAACACATTTTAACAACGTGACAACGAAATCAACTAATCAGGCTTGTAGATATTAATTTAAACGATAATATATTCGAGCGTATCTAGTAGTTCTACACTAAAATAAAACATATTTACGATCGTTAAATTTGACAGTAAGCCTGATTTACAACAAGACTAGGAGATCCGAGCGCTAAGCAGCAGTTAGTATTCCGCCGACTCAGGTGGTGAGATAGGACGAGATACGCCGCGACGATAGTTACCCATGCAAACGCTAACGCTAACGGGTTCTTACGCAAGGCGGTCGGAATGCGTGCAGAGTCTTAGTCCGATCCTGGTTAGACACATAAATAAGGAGGGGAGAGATTCGGCGATCGCGATAAGGAGGACGAGCTGTTTTTAGCGTGGTGGGGTACGCCGCACTAAATACTGGCTAATGTGCGACAAAAACCTCCCGAGATATTTCCACACTCGTGCGTCTACGGCTACGGCAGGAGCTGTTAATGGCTTTGTATGTGCTCACGTTGGGCACAGAAGCTGAGGTGATGCGACTCCAACATTATTACTAATTATTTGGCATATCGCACCTTTCTATAGATGCAGTGAGATCGATTAAAAATAAATGTCGCTATTAATATAAGATTTGTTCCTATTAGTCCAACAGATTACTAAATGTATTTGCCGTATTCTCTTATTTGGAACGGTTTTATTTCCATCTGGACTAGTTTTGACATCTATCTTAATTACCAGGGGTTGAATAAAATCGCATTAGGAATTTTATTTAGCCCCTGATACTTTGGATAGATATCGAAACTAGTCCGGTCATGTTAAAATTTAAAAGTGCTGGTTTAAATATGATTTTTATGCAGTGTTCATAAGATTCGTACTTCTTAGTAATTAGATCAAGTACGTGGGGGCCGAGCTCTGCTTGAAGTAAAGTCTCATACTGATACTCTACCCGTGTGTTACTTTGAACGCTCTCCGGTTGATTCTGATCGGCTGTTACGATTCCCATCAGCCCAATTTTAACGTTATAAACCCTTGGGGTGAGGTATTTTGTCAATTGATTTTAGAGACACCCGTACTTTCAAAGTTCAAGCACATACATTGCTCGTATTATCGTATAGGATAAACACCTTTTCACGCAGTTATTTAATGGAATATTCCTCCATTATAACTGTATGATTACATCATTTACATGCACTAATACCACACCACTCGTAACCATAGTAGGTGTTAATTTGTCTTAATAAATATTAAATGACATGAAAGGTTTACAATTTTTAAACGACCAATAAGGTAACACCTTATTCGTAAGTTGAGTTTTTTCACTGTGCCAGGTAACAATGTGCGGTTGGATCGCGCCAACCACACAATGTCTGCCTCCTTACAGCTGCTACAATTCTACTCCAATCTACCTGTGTTGCAATATGTCATAGTATTAAAAAGTAATTCATAAGCACTAAATTAATTTTTAAAAATTTCTTCAGTCATATAATGTAAAACCATTTTTTATTTAGCTTATATTATTAACAACGATAGAGCCCAACTCATTAAATCCCTTGAAAAATAAAACTCGCGGATAATATTGAAATTGTAAATGATGCTGTCTAGTTCTTTTATTACCTACCAAAAAACGCGTGCCTAAAAGTTGTATTTAGCACTCGAGTATTCATTTTTTAAACATAAAATATACAAAATCTCACCCTTGATAAGAATTGTGTTTCAATAAATAAACCTAAGACATGAAAAAGTAAACGTATATGTTTAAATTTTACAAGTTAAAACTCACATGTTAAGGAGCTTCGCTTTTAACGTTACGATAACAGTCGATTAAAACATTTCCTAGCTCCTGTGTGGCAGCGAACTGGAGGCAAAAAAATAGTCTTGTGTTATCTTTCCCCTTCAACAGTTATTAAATGATGAATCGCCAGTGCCGGCCAACGGTGTTTCTGGATAATGTTACCTGTCGGGTGTGTGTATCCTGTATTTCAAAGCCAGTAATTACTGTAAATGTATTTGTAAAACAATTAAATATTTTTACAAATTGATTATATAAAAAACAACTCATTTCTTCTTTTCCTAAGATGATAATAGAAGAAAAGTCGTTTTAAACATGAATATTGCGGTAAATTTCAACTCAGGATAGTTACAACTTTTAACTCCTTAAAAATTCAAACATAATTATTAAAATTTCAAAAAATAATATTCATACAACAGGCTTTTTGTAGCCTGTTAGTTCGCTTTCGAGTGTGACTGCCAAAATTATTGGTAAAAGGGTAAAAATAATTAAAATTCACTGTTTGTATCCCAGTCTAAAACAGGAGCATAACTTGTCGTCAACGGTTCATATTTTTAGAGAGTCAATCCAATACACGATTTGCCGTAAATACGGCATTTTCAAGTGCCAGTCTGCTTGTTACCGGTGCCGTGATGAGAAATATGCGTGTGGTAGGCCTACCGGCATTTACTCGTAAATGTGTCAGACCGTTAGACTGTTCCAATTTTAATTTTCGACATACCCTGATTGGATAAATGCGTTTCTTGTGTTCCACTTGAAAATGCCGTATTTACGGCGAACATGTAGTGGATTGATTCAAAACGATTATAGCTCCTAGGAACGTCTTCCACAAGTGGGAATATTGCGCAGGTTACCGGGAGGAAAGGGTGGGATGGGACAGGCAGCCAAATTAACCTTTCAGAGGGCCAACTCCCGTGCTTCTGTGACACCTGTGATCAGGCTCAAACAGGCGGTCTCCCTCTGCCCACCAACTGGCCAACTCAACTGACAGGGTATCCATGTACAAAAGCCAGGGACCACATTATCAGGTTGGGGGCGCTGACACAAATTAAACTAAACTTTTTCGAAACCATATTAATTTGATCAAAAGCTTTGCAAGCCGACTATAGAAAAAATCCAATAGCAATGACAATAATAATCTACACGTCATTTATCACAAAAGAAGTATCTGACTATAGTTAACGTAAAAAATCTTTATTAACTGATAATAGAACTGTCGACGATAGGGTGAGGGATTTTCAGTAAGGTATATTTAACCAATATTTAACCAAAAACATCTGGACAAATATTCGTTTGGCTAAATAAGAACCAGTCGGTTTAATGAGACTTATCGCACTAAAAAATGCAATTTTAGAGTCGGTAAGGTGCGTGTGGCTGTGCGTGTGTGAGTGAGCGAGCGTACTGTGAGCATGTGCGCGTGGGCTCAATGGCCTTGGGGACACCTCACATGCAGCGCGGCGCGTGCGTCGTCGTAGCTAAACAAAACGCATGCGCACTTGAGTAACTAAGAGGAATTTATTTTACAGTACTGTTTTTTTCTAAAAAAGGAACACATTACAACTAAACAACAGTACTACAAAAACCCCGCCAATCAATTTTACTATTACCTTAGCCATGACATGTTTGTCACAGTATAGTCATGTTACAGTGTCATAGACTTGTTTGTGCAGTCTTATAAACTGCACAAAGTTTATTTTCCCGTGGTACCAAGTCTTGACAAATAAATTTGTTGATGACATGGAGGGGGAGGGGGGTAGGTACGCCTTGCTGAAGAGAATTATCAAATAGTGACGTAATAGTACTGATCACGTTTTTTTATTGCCGTTAAGCAATTCATTGTGTAGCAAATATAAATTTACACATACACAAAATTCTCTTGATAATACTGAAGGATTAAAAGTGGTGTTGACCTATAATTAGTGGGATTAAACCTAGTCCAAACGGAGTTTTCAAACTTGCATGATCAAGTACAGAATGATATTGAAAACCAAAGTATTTTTTATATGGAACGATTGAACCTTCTCTGGTCCAAAACCAGACCGATCAGTTGTTTATGATTCCCACTATTTCCCCCTTCATTAAGTTACAGACATCGAGGAGTCAGAAGAGAAACTTAAATGAAAGCATCGGTTGAATTTCAGATCGAATTATAGATCTTTATTTACTACTGAGCACAATAACAAGAATCCATTGGACATGGCAATCAGCCGAAAATTACGTTAATGTGTTACAAATACAAATTTAAAATTCTGGCATAACCTTACTATAAGATTGCTTTTGCAGTGATTAAATATGGTTTTAAATCAAATTATATTAACCGTGATAAAATTATGTTTAATATGACCCGTGCCTTCGAAACGCGACAAAAGTTGCAAGGTATATGGTTACAGACCACGTTAAAACAGCGGCATTTATCTAGTTTATATTTTTCAAGGAGTGGAAGCTGACACAGAGAACCTGGATTTAGATAAATGCTAACCGACATTGTCGAGAATTTAACACAAATAAATTTACGAGTAAAATGTTACATTTATAGCTTACATAAAAGCAGGAACGATTATAAATGTATGAGTGAATCAGTTGCACTTGCGGTTATGTTAACCACATAAGTCGAGAGTGAATCAGTTGCACTTGCGGTTATGTTAACCACATAAGTCGAGAGTGAATCAGTTGCACTTGCGGTTATGTTAACCACATAAGTCGAGAGTGAATCAGTTGCACTTGCGGTTATGTTAACCACATAAGTCGAGAGTGAATCAGTTGCACTTGCGGTTATGTTAACCACATAAGTCGAGAGTGAATCAGTTGCACTTGCGGTTATGTTAACCACATAAGTCGAGAGTAAATCAGTTGCACTTGCGGTTATGTTAACCACATAAGTCGAGAGTGAATCAGTTGCACTTGCGGTTATGTTAACCACATAAGTCGAGAGGAGATTTAATATTTTTTCTTCGTTATTACTGATGAGCTCAATTTGCGCTGCTTTGCTTGCGGATGTATTTACTGTGCTGAATGTGCGTTAAAGGTATGTTTTAATTTGTATTTGATTTTTGAGGAAGCGTATTTATTCTCAGTAAAATATCGTCAGCTAGTTCTTGCTGAATGTTTCCGGGTGTCCACAAATTACCTTTACAAGTTTAGTAGACAATTATAAACATAAATAGGATGGTAAAATATTAGTGATATGTTAGTAGTGGAAAATTGTTTGTAAAATACGTTCTGTAGTTTGGTTATCTACATTTTCGTCGTTGGTTGCCTATTATTTCATTACATAACTATCTGTTATAAAAATGGTGATTTATCATCGAGAGAGGGGAAGATGTGTCTTCTTTAATTATTAAAACCATAGTTGGTGGAATACGCTTTTTGATGTTACAATGAATGTTTTGTTCCATTGTCGGATAGTGAGCCTATTAGGAGGTTCCTCCTTTTATGGTGTTCAAAACTCCTTTGAAGTTGAACATTATAAATTTTAGTTATTGCCAAGAAACACACTCACCTTGTATTTTTGTGGGATTGTTTTAAAGTTATGAAAAGAAAATAATGTAATATTTCATGAAAATGTGAGCAAAAAAACGTCAGAACATTATTTGACATCAAACCAAACCCCAATCAAATATCACTATTATGTTACGTTGCACACACGATTAAAAATGTAAAGATAATTTGTGGTACCCGGTATGTGTAGGTAAGACTAAGGGAGTAGCAAGGGGAGTGTTCTGAGCCGACGCGACGGCCCAGGCGGTGGCTGGAATTGGCGTTTTAAATCATTAATGGATCAGCTAGGGGGCGTGATGAAATGCTTTCAAGCTACCGATCAAATCTCGCTGACCGCCGATTGTATGGATCCAGGGAGTCGACAAGGAGCCCAATAGGGTGAAGACATATTGGGTGGCTTAACCTTTCAACACGAAGAACAACGAGTAAGTAAGGACCAGTTAATCCTGAATTTAGCCATAGTGTTTGCATTAATTAACAAATAATATCCTTAATTTGAATTAATACGGCAGTAGTCTGATGTATTGGTTAGAGCTCGTGACCTAGGCCTGCACCAATAGCTAATATTAAGTATTTGGTAATTAACTGCCTCAAGGTGTAAATTGCCAGCAAGTTGCAATCACAAGGCAATCAGTCGCAGTTGTGCATCGCCAGAGGTTAAAACAGCTCACATCGGTGTCAGGCAAGTTCAAAATTTAAACACGAACACGAAACATAACACAGTTCAACAAATGTAGTTTACAAAAATGCACAGTGGAATAAACATAAACTACAGTTTTTGGGACAATGCGACGAACAGTACCACACAAGTTGTTTAGGCACACCAATGCAAGCTGTTTCGACGCGACTGATGATGGCACACCAATGTGAGCTGAGTTACGGTATGTCGATGCGACTGATGATGTCACACCAATATGAGCTATTTTACCCTATCGACGCGACTGATGATGTCACACCAATGTGAGCTATTTTACCCTATCGACGCGACTGATGATGTCACACCAATGTGAGCTGTTTTACCCTATGTCGACGCGACTGATGATGTCACACCAATGTGAGCTGTTTTACCCTATGTCGACGCGACTGATGATTTCACACCAATGTGAGCTGTTTTACCCTATGTCGACGCGACTGATGATGTCACACCAATGTGAGCTATTTTACCCTATTGACGCGACAAATGATGTCACATCAATGTGAGCTGTTTTACCCTATGTCGACGCGACTGATGATTTCACACCAATGTGAGCTATTTTACCCTATGTCGACGCGACCGATGATGTCACACCAATGTGAGCTGTTTTGCCCTATGTCGACGCGACTGATGATGGCACACCAATGAGAGCTGTTTTACCCTATGTCGACGCAACTGATGATGTCACACCAATGTGAGCTGTTTTACCCTATGTCGACGCGACTGATGATGTCACACCAATGTGAGCTGTTTTACCCTATGTCGACGCGACTGATGATGTCACACCAATGTGAGCTGTTTTACCCTATGTCAACGCGACTGATGATGGCACACCAATGTGAGCTGTTTTACCCTATGTCGACGCGACTGATGATGACACACAAATGTGAGCTGTTTTCCCTGTGTCGACGCGAAGAGGTTAAAATAAAAGGTTTGTAAGGAAAAAAGAATAAATTTAGTGGAAAATATTGTGATTTTTAGAGTAAATGTTTTAAAATTCGACAAATTACATACTACTATTTAGTGATTCTTATATATGTCCTTAGTTTCTTGGATAAAAAAGCGCTAAGGTCATATCTGCTTCAGTTTGGATTACCGGCTAATAGCTGTTCTCATAAACAACTGTGACATTTGTATTTGATTTGTTTTGCAACATTTACCAAGCAGTTTTTGAGACGGAGTGGTAGATCTCTACAAAATCATTTTCCCACTTTCCAATGTCGGGTTGTTGGACCGAGCACGGCGGTGCCTACGAGGCATCTTAAGGAAGTGTTACTAAACGCTGGTGTCCCTGGAAACCGCTAGATATCTTTACTTTATTGTGATATCTTTATCTTTATTGTGAACTGTAAAGCCTCAACGAGAATTCATATACGTCTATCAAAAGTCCATGGTTAATGTAGTTGTATTTTACCTTCCGAGTAAAATGTATTTTATACCAGTGATATCCAAAAAGTGATTGCAATGAATAATATTCTGTCGGTCTAACTTTCTTGACCTTTTCTAACTCTACGAATTAATTAATATGTTTGATATTTAATCGAATCTGAAACTAATAAATGTGAATACAGGCGACACTGAATTGTGATTTGTGTAACTGATGCAATATTTTTAATGACGGTATAAAATGTACAGTGCAAATGATGAATCGGTGGGAATGTCATCGTCATTTTAAAATACCGCTTAAAAAATATGGGACAATTTTGGTAAAACCGTACGAAAACACGATTCACCGTTATACACCCAGCACGGCGAGGCCTTCTGTGCGTAAGGTCAGTACTAATTTAAACAAGGCGAATTCTACTCGAAAGTAAGCGGTAAACAATGATCGCGATCTTATCTGCGGTGCGTGTGGTGGTGGACACATGTGGCCGAGCGGCCGGTCCGCAGCGACGCGGCGGGACTGGTTCTCTCACTGTGGACTATCTTAAGTGATCGGATCACTCCCCCACCCTCCGCCGTACCAGCACATCACTACAAACAGGTTCTATTAAATTTGCCAAATGAGGAGAGGTCGTCAAATCTTGTTCGTTAAGTCCGGTCCCCCGTTATATGTTAGGGTAGGCTGAATAACTAAGCAGTCCTCGGTGCGATTTCTGATTGCCGCTTTCCAATCCTCAGCTGGCGCCCGATTGTTCGACTGCCGCGATTTGTGTCAAACCAGTCGCCGGATTTTCACTGAGAATATTCGGCTTCTGTTTACACCTCTGACTGGTCTTGATATTCCGTAGGCTGGAATATTTCGAGATCGGCTTCGATAGACAAAACGATCTGATTTTCTGATTTTCATTCGCGAAATAATTTAACGTCTCCCGTCGGAACGCATGTTCTTCAGTAGTTTTGCAGTTCCACCCCGACGACACACGGACAGTACAGGGGATTTCTCCGATTTACATTATGTCTCACTTATGTTTCAGATCGTACCGTATTCAAATATGATTACTAATATACCACTAATGTGATATGATATGATTATTATAATCAAAATCTAATTACTAACATGATATGATATGATTAGTAATTAGATTTTGGTTATACTATAACTCAAACATGAGGTTTGTGCTCAGATGTTATTTACCTAACATCAGAATTTCTGAAGGCTCTATCAGAAACGGGAAATATTTATCAAAACCCCCATTTCGAAATGTGGCCAAAACATAAACCGACCTGATAGTCGTTTATAAATTAATTCCGGGTTGAATTAATTAACCTTAACAATCTTTTAACTTATAAGAGAGACAGGAAGTCAAGAAGTCAATGGTCGAAATGGAATCTGACTGCACCGACTTACTGTTTCTCTCGCAGACAATTTATGCTCTCGATGGAGTTACTGGAACCCCTCAAAAGAAACATGATGCAGCCAATTTATAGAGCTTACTTGGGGAGAGGATATATCGGAAGGTCGTTTAACCCCAAGATAGGAAACACATTTCGAGTGACGGCCGTAGCGCAGCGCAGCGACCAATCGCGAGATTGTATTTCATTCCGTTAATAGAGCCATCGCGCTGACAGGCCCTTGCCTTGCGAACGGCCCAAAAAACCGAACCGGCGAGACGCCTGGCGCGCCGAACTCGCTTTCGCACTCTCACGTCGCGGTTGGGAAATCGATAGAACTTTGTGTACGAAGGATATTTTTAATTGAAACGCGTTTAAGTCTAAATTACTTTTGAAATAAAAGAGTGTTTGAAATACAAATTAAAGAGAGCTATCGTACCCATAATGGAGACCTGAGAAAAAAGTATATGATTAATATTCTTTTAAATATGATCAAATTAAATATTAACAGTGATTAGTATAGTTTGTCGCTTCAAGTAATATGGTGGTTGCGAACCACATTCAGCTTCCGTTTTTCTACCATTGCACCCAAGAAAGGGGGAGTGATTGTAATAAGAAACCACCCCCCTCAAACATATGAATAATTATTTAAACGCTGATTTGGATTGTTGCCACATGCGGATTGGATTTTAGTCCCAAACACTTTCTTTCCAATTATAATTTGAATCTATAGTATTGGTAAGTCATTACATCCCACAAATATGTATAGAAAAATATACAATTTTTTTATATGGTTATTATTTGAATATGTAATCAAATAGTAATAAAATCGAGTAATTTTAAATTTTTTATTGGTTAAATTAAGAGACTTTCCTGCCATTGTGTGATTAAATATGATCAATACTACGTGGATATTGATATCATAGTTTTCTCATTTAGTTCAGAAACACAAAATACTGTACGTTCCACTACCTAGTTCCCGCTATATTAGTCAATTCGATCGATGCTTTATTTGTACTTTTAAATGTCCAATTTACCTGTATTTTGGATGTGTTATTTTTCGGATACTAGTGTATATGCAAATACATTTATAACTCCCAAATTTAGTATTAAAATTACTAGAGTGTCAATTGCTAACTTCGTTATTTACTATCCGATTTGATTGATTCTCGGACGTGTTATACGAACACTACTGGTCCGGGGACCCTGGAGGGATATTACTGTATTGGTAAATACCCCATTTTTTAAATTCACCCCTGACTTTACATGCACTCTCTCCACTAGCACAACTTTTACAATTTATTTAACTTGACGAGAGGGCAAACCTTGTTCAAGCATAACAACAAACTGTTGCCAAGGCTTTCAATAATTTACAAATTACATGACAACCGACCGAAACCGAACGATCCCACTGACTGGCCCTTGTTTTAAAATGTTCAATATTTCGATTATATAGCTAATAAAGTTATAACTTCTTCATAACAAATTCACTACTTACAGCCACTATCAAAGATTTATTCCAAAACTTAGTAGAAAATAAAGGAAGTAGTTTTGATGTTTGCAATGCATTGAAAAACAGTGTAATACGAAAGGAGTACGACATTTGACCTTATATCAATTTTTAAGAACTATATACCCTTAATTGTACCCCCATCCTCCTCAATTGTAACGAGTAGTCCGAGAAATTGTTGATACTAGTAATGCATATCTACTTAAAGTTTACCCACCTTCATAACACACAGGTACTTCAAATATGTATGCCCGGGTTTTACACATTTTGTGTCTTGACGTGTTTTTCAGTTCTAAGAGAACATTATAGATTCTAATCCAACGTTTTTTATCAGCTCAACTAATGTCGGAAAATGGAAATTAAACTGAATTATAGGAGTATATTTGACCGAATGAGGGATTGAATACTTTTATATTATTTTAGAATTACCTTTGAAATACACCTTTATGTAATTAATTATATAATGTGACATATCATCTTAGTCTCAAGTAGAGAGGGTTTTATTCCGTAAAAAATGGTCACTAACATACCTTTAAAACTAGCATGGTAATGCTAGAGATTGACGGAAATAAGAGACGTAAGTGTCGATAGTCGTACCGGATAGTGTTTTCGTGCCACGGGGCATGCGAGGTCGAGCGCGACAATGTTGCGACTCAATAAAATAGCGGGTTTACGTCCTTGTAAGCCGGGCTTCTACAGCGGGGCCTCGCGCACCTAACCCTTTTGTATTTCTGTTAGCATGTGTACCACGAGAAACTATTAAGTCCACGCTAAAATTGAAAGCGGTTTCATAAATTTCTGAGCGGTTTTGTCCCGCAGTAAATTGCAATCCCAGTTTTGACACTGTCAGATTAAAATATCCCCGTCGCAGGAAACCTGCGCACTCAGCAAAGTTCAAATGAGAGATATGTAGAATATTAATTATTCTCCATGAGAATAAAATTGGGGACAAGTAAGCAGGTTTGCTGCAACAAGGAACACAACAAATTGGTTTTTATACAAATGTCAATACAACTCAAAAAGGTGAAGTCACACTCCAAGTTTCATCCATATTCATCCATAATTAAGCGATATATAACATTTTAATTATCCTCCAAAAGAGTAACATGGGGGCTGAGTATGTAGGTTTCCTGCAACCACAAACACAAAAATGGATACTCAATTTTGATTATGATAACTATAAAAACAACAAAAATAAAAACAAAAACAAAACAACAAATATATATATATGAATAAACGTTTGAACGAATAGTGTTTTTGGTATCTGGGGGCCTCAAAACGAAAAGTTATCATGGTCTCGGGCTTAAGTCTTAAGTCTACAGTAATAGCTTCTTCCCTGTAGGGAAAATTATAAAACAATTATAAAATATTAACTGAACATCCTCGCGGCTTAGTCTGTGAAGAACCGCTGTCGCGCGGACGGATTTCAAAATGCGCGGGGGAGTCGCGTATGGGACGGGGGCAGGAAAATGGCAACCTCATTGTATGCTCGAATAACGATCCGAGAATGGAGGCTTAAGAATGAAAAATGGTCTATCACTGACATTTCGTGTAGATATCTTGAAAAGTGAATATTTAAATGAGCTCGGGTCCTAACGGAGAGCGGGCGGGTGGACATCCACGCCCGTCATTGTCTACTCGTCTACTCGTCTACTCCACAACACTCCCTGAACCACCGTGTGCGGCCGTACACCGTGCTCTATACTACTGATGTATCGTGACGCTCTTCTGGTTTCAGAAGTCATATTTGTTTCAGCGAATTTCCCCTCTAAGGAAGAATCTATTACCGTAGTCGGCATGATAAAACCTAGGCCCGACACGATGATAACCTTTCGTTTTGAGGCCCCCAGATGCCAAAAACACCATGCGTTCAATACTCTTATATATATATATATATATATATATATATATATATATATATATATATATATATATATATATATATATGTGTGTGTTTGCCCGTGGGTGCGATAACTTTCGTAAAAATTGTCCGATTTTGAAGCAGTTTGGTACAATCGTATAAAGCAACATTTATGACTGGAAAACCAGACAGATCGCTCCACCCAAAAGGATGTTTTGGGTGGTTTTGTACCAAAAAATGTTTTTTTTTTGAGTTCTTGTACATATATGTATTTTTAATTCAACTCTTAGTTTTCGCAATTGAATTCAGCTTAAAAAAGCAAACAATTTGGTGTTTTGATCATTGCTCTGTGTCAATTGGTTACAGAGATATTGAAAGTGCTAAACACAGTATGTTGTCCAATGTTATTCTTACTGAAGTGTTATGAATATCTTATTTATGAAAGTATATTGATGAAACTTGGTATGTGGATTTACGTGGTATTAAGACACACACATACATATATTAATTGGAGATTTGATGAGTACGCAGGTTTGCTGTGAGGGGGTATTTTACGATAAAGTGTTCAATACGTACTGAAATACAGCTCGAGGAAACAAATCCCAATCAACGAGGATTTAAATATTCAAGTCCATCATGAGCGAGTTCAGCGCTTTCGGGCTTCAGAAGCTTACACATTTATGAGAAACCCCTTTCGGAGTCCTTACCGATACGATCAATTGTTTTCCTCTACTCCAGACAACAACACGATTTATAAGTCTTGCTTGCATTACTCCTTAACGTCAGTACGAACTGACTTGCGAAGATGTTGTATATCTCAAACTTTCTTAGAAGTATCTGGAAGTATATTAATTTCGGATTGTCTAATGCGTTTCTGAGTATGTTCAAGATGGTTTTGAGGCAATTTGCAATGAGATGGAAACCCTTCCCGTGGTGGGGATTGTCAGTGTATTGTGACTTACTCAGGCGAAATGTCACCAGTGATAGGAAGACCAAGCACCTTCAGCAGAGATGATGGTTGAGTCGGATATAATCAACTGGGTTTTATTCTTTCTACTCGGAATGAACACGTAAACATAATCGTCTGATCGTCTACCTCTTCAATATTTGATGATTAGTACAAATTTACGATAATGGTTTCAGAAAAAACCACGTCAGGGCAGTAAAATTGTTGTTACACGGTTTTAATGCGTCATTGCCACTTCATCAACGTGGCAGCCTTACATTAGTCAAGTCATAAATTATGACCTGAGACCAATCTGTCGTCCAAGTGAATACAAGCGTTGCCGGTTGCACAATCACAAAGCTCATGGTGAACAGCTATTTCTAACGTAGATAATATTTCATCTTCTTATTTTCAGTAGTTTCTTAATTATATCCAACTATGACTTGTAACGTTGCCTTACACTGGATGGTCGTCTTCTATGTCTTAGTTATCCTAAAAGGTTCCCATAAAAATACACATTATATTATGTTTACGTGTTTTCGACTCACATGGCAACTAGACTACTTATGGTAACATGTAACTAACCTTTAAAAAATCCACTGATTTGGCAATTGTACTATCTGTATACGATTTATACGGTTCGTTCCACATTTGTGCAATATTTAACAAAATTCCATGGTTATATTTTTAAATATTAATGAACACATCTCGACAGTTGCTAATATAAATAAAAACTAGGCTTTACAATCCCAGGTCACCAAAAGCTATACAATTTTGTTTAAATATTCACCAGACATAACATATTATCATTTGCAATACACAACAACCCTTAAACACAAACATTGACACAACTGCAAACATTGACAATTTAAAGGCGAAAGAGTCAGAGTCTTTAAGGGGTTTAGAGTATTTTCTGAATTTTTTCATATGTAAGAATTATGAGAAACATTTTGATGCGCTATTGGATATAGTTTTGTTACAAAACGTTAAATTTGGTAAGGCGGGTTACCATTGGATTAAATGTATTTAAAAATTAGCGTTTTAAATATCGATATGCCAGGTGCGCGTTGCGTTGCTCAAGCACAAATATTAGGTAAATTTATCTGTCTTATATTTAAAATCATTAAAATAGTTAAAAATAACCACAATATTATTAACCGTCCTTAAATCTTACCTGACCTTCGAATTCAATATTTTAAAATTGCCTAATAGTGATTAGGCAATAGTGATTAGGTCTCTTATTTTGTAGGCATTCCAGTAGGTTTAGCGAATTTCCCCTATAGGGAAGAAGCTATTCCAATGGGTGGCCCGAGACCATGATAACCTTTCCTTTTGAAGCCCCCAGATGCCAAACACACCATTCGTTCAAACTCATATATATGAGGGGGTGTGACCGTAATCACAATAACTTTCGTAAAAAAGTCCGATCTTGATGAAATTTGGTATAAACGTGCAAGCCAGAATTTTTTTCATGAATTCGAAAACCAGACAGGTCGCACCATTTTAAGGGGGGTTTGTATCCCAAAAATAACTTTTTACATATCAATCTTTTTAAACTAAAATTTTGGTTTGTACAATTGAATTCAGCTTAAAAAACAAACAATTTGGCTTTTTGAATTACTGCTCTATGTCAATCGGTTACTGAGATATTGAAAGTGCTAAACACAGAACGTTGTCCAATGTTAATCTTAAGGAGAGTAAGTAAAATTGTATATCTCGCTTATTAATGAACATATATTAATGAAACTTGGTATGTGATTTCATATTTTTGGGGTTTACTGATATTTGCATACAAAACCAATTTTTTGTGGACCCCATGGCAGCAAACCTGTGTACCCAGCAGCTATAATGTTATTCTTATGGATAATAAGAAACATGTGATATCTCGTTTGTTTTTGAACCTGTATTGGTAAATCTTGGTATGTTCCTTCGTGTGTTGGTGATCCATTGGTATTTGCATAAAACCCCTATTTTTATGGTCCTCGATGCAGCAAACCTGCGTATTCAGACCTAATGTTTTTCTTAAGGAGAATAAATAAAACGTCATATCTCGCTTATATTTGAATATGCTTTGATGAAAATTGGTAAGTGACTTCATGACGTAGTGAGGTACCATTTGAAATTCAATGAGCGTCCAGGTTTGCTGCAACGGGGTTATTTATTTCTATATTCGGCTAGTAAGATTGTATTGTTTTGCCAGTACATTTATTAATAAATATGTTTCCCAATGTTAATATCATTGACAAAAACGAAATTTATGGACGGTCATTGTCCTTCAGAATGAAAATATCAACAACTGAAGACCTTTACCTATTGAAGAAACTTACAAACACAAATTAGAGTGGTTTATTTAGAATCAAAAGTAATCAAAACTCGCCTTAGAGTATGAATATTATCTGGATCGACATCACCTGTAAAGTGAGGCATTTTCAAAAAAATATTTCACATCAATTTTACTTCATGTCTTTATTTATAGGCCGACGATGAAGATGAATGAAGAATATGGAAGAAATCTGCATTATAAACATGTTGAGCAAACATAGCTAACGTTAGCGAGCAGGAAACACAACACTATCCGCAGGGATCGTGCGATAGCGACAAGGTCACTCCAAGGTCGCGATTTACTTTCATTCTTCAACACTTTATATCTCCTGCAGTGTCGATTATTGTAACTTATCGATTGCGGTTGATGACGATTGACGGTGGAGCGATTACGTCGATGTTAGTATAAAGTATAAAGGGTGTTCGGTGACAATCACTGCATCGACTGCGTGATTTTGGAGTTGGTCGTAGCCGAAATCGGGCTGTTTACCGTTAGAATATAGCAAATAAAAATAAACCCCACTGTTTAGTTTGCCCAGAAGAATAATATAGTAAGGATTACCCGTTTCAATCAAAGTGTCTGTAAGGCTTATTTTACCTAGGTAATTTCATAAATATTGATATGCCAGAAGACAAAATCTTGTTTGTGTGGTGTAGTAGGTGTAAGTTCAAAATAGGTGTCCTAAATGGGGCGTTTTATATTGCTTTATCACCGAGACAATTTGCGTCTCTGTATTATTATATTACTAGGAGTACGTTTATATCGCGTAAAGGGATGAGCTCACAACTACCGTTACGAAAAAAAACATTGTCCTCATATTTAGCAGCGAAGGTGCGAATAGTTTAAAACAAAAACATATCCCAGCTGAAATATTTTGAAGACAACCGTAGTCACTTCATCAGCTGTTTACGCAAACCAATGCAGTTGCTGAATAACAAACATGAATGGTTTTAATGAGTATAAAAATCCAAAATAAAACAAAAATTTGGTTTCAAAACACGCCAGTGATGTTAAACATTCTCGTTAAACATCGCATTACAGATTTTCTAACTTTATTTGATTTTTCAAATACACACGACACACGAACTAAACTTACTCTCGAGGGATTCACTTCGCTCATCCCATCAGAGCTGAGCAAGCATAATTGCTGCCACGAGGACCACAATTAGGCTTTTATACATATATCAATAGACCAAAATCAGATGAAGCCACATACTAAATTTCGTCGATATATGTTCATTAGCAAGTGAGATGTGAAATTGTACTTATTCACCTTAAGTAAACTGTGTTTGGTATTATAAATATCTCAGTAACCGATTGACTTGGAGCAATAATTCAAGGCACTAAATTTGATGGTTTTTAGCTCACATGGCAATGGTGCAAATTAACATTTTTCATATTACAAAATTGTATGTAAAATAAAAATATATATATTTGGGGTACAAAACCCCCTTCGGATGGGGTGTCTTTTCCTAATATTAGTGTATTAAGAGTTACGATATCAAAACCCATCAAACTGTTGTAGTTAGCAAAGCAGTGTTGCCTGAGCACCACACTGTGCACTTGTGCAGTAGTGCCGCCCTGTTCCTTTGGTTTTTGTTTTTGATTACTGTGTTTCTTTTAGTTTTATTTTTGTACTGCTTATACTCTGTTTTAGCTTTTCTTTGATTTCTACAGATTTGCCTGGATCTTGCGACTAATTTTGTTATGTTCTAGTTTCTTTTCACCTGAAGATGGGATAAGAAACCAGATCCCACAACATCGTGAAATTTGGTTCTACTTTAGTGATGGAAAATGATCGCATTAATTTCTAAAAAAAATTTCTTGTTTAACATTTGAATGTATTTTATTTACAAATAAATTTAAATTGTATTCAACTCATTGGTTAAAGGGTTGTATTAAAACATTTGATCATGAATTATTAATATTCAGCCAAATTTATGGATACACTCTCAGCAGTTTCAATTTCTAGTTTTATTCGTACATTCCCTTTCTGACCGATTCAATCCGTCTAGAACGCCCTATAACAGTTAGGGGTTATTTATTCAAAAATGCAGCTCATCTAATCATAGAATTGGGCATAATATTATTACAACCATCCCTAACCCTTACAAACATCTCATTCGTGTTTTAGACATCTAAATTCTTAAAGTCCATATTTAAGTCACTATAAGCAAAAATATTTAATTTCAATGCCAAAAAACCTCACCATGTTATTATTATAGAAAAACAGAGGTTTCTAAATCTGCCTTTGTTATGCTCTAACTTATAACCCAGTGGAAATCCTGTATTAGGTTTTTAGATTCACTAGATAAGTCAAACGTGTTGAGACGAGTTCAAGCTGTAATGCGGAGGATTGGAGAATCCAAATTGACTGACGTCATTCGATCTTTTTTGTCTAGTGTACGGCGCACAGTGGTCAAATTCCTCTGTTTACATGCGAAAAAGGGGTATTTTTCATGTCTTCAAAAATGTGTAATTTTTGACTGAAGAGTTTCCTAAAGGGTTGGGAAACCAAAAACCTGCTTTTGATTCTCCTGCAGGTCGAAGGGTGGAGGGGAATTCTTGGGGAAACCCAAGAATAAAGTCACATTCCTTTATTACCAGTCCAGATTTGCTTGTTAGAAAATGTTGCTGTACGATTCAAATCTGCTCTTCCACTAAACTGAAAATCGTCCTAACGCAATGGAAAACATCCTGAAAGGTAATAAACGTAATTATAAGACTTAAACAATATTTTAACCGTATTTCTTAACCCTTAAAATGTTTTAAAAACAATAAAAATTCGGTTGTTCTACTTAAGTAGTGCATAATTTTTTGGGTTGGTGATCGTTGGTCATAATTTTATTACTGGTTGATAGGTCTTTTTATACTTAACAACCCATATAAATTTCAGCTGCTACCTCTTGCAACCTTTAGAGATATATAATTTTTTGTAGAATCATATCATAACAAGTTTTAATCAAAGAAATATACGTATATTACAGTTAATTCGGGAATACACATTTGGATTGGTGACATTGGATTTTTGCACAACATTTTATTACTGGTTGATAGATCTTTTTATTCTACACAACCCATATTAATTTCAGATGTTACCTCTTGCAAACTTTTGCAATAAATATTTCTTTGCAAACTGCTACCACTGAACGAGTAAGTTATTTTAAATTTGATAAATTTGTCGAATACAGTTTTTATACCATATTGTTTTATACTGCTGATATAACTGGGGACATTCTTTTTTGTTTGAAAGGTCGTATTGTGCCCCCTAGAAAACCCTAGAAAAACCCCTAGAAAATCTATTTAAAATGCTCGCGAAGAAGACAATGGAGGACTTGTTCCACATGCTGCTTGTGTCATCCGATCCTTTAATTAGTAGCTATAGAATTAAACATCGAAAAAGGGCTAGCAAACTACCCTCAACTGTACTTAGTTTTCTACAGGTTCCAGAAGAACCCAAATCTGTAGAAGTAAGGTCAGAAGACTCAGAAACCGACATCAGTGATAGTGATTAACCTACTAAGTGTGTGCAAAACATCTCAATAATGTTATTTTTTCAATAAGTAATTTAGTGTTTTTTTTTTGTTTAATGTAATAAAGTAGGCGAAATATGTGGTATAGTTACGTATTCCACTCCGTAACACCCTTTTCATGCGTCACAAGGAGTTTTAAATAGTTTGCAAAGTCTTTAGATTTTTTCGCGTCTATATCGCCAGCCGTGACCACTGTGCGGCGTTCCGACACCTGCTCCTGCTCGCTGTTAGACGGCTTATCCTGAGTCGAGTGCTGATGACGGGCCGATCAGACGTGTGATAAATCAGATTTAAATCAGGAAATAGGAGAACCAAATGGCCAAATTACCATAACAATAAACTCGTTATAGGTATATGAGTTTACTGTTTACCGTAGTACTGATACTGATACTGATACATGGGGAGAAGAATGCACTGCGACCTAGCGAGATCTTTTGTGCCCCCGCTTCTGAGCTTTCAGTTCCTTCCTAGAGCTCCTACTCCAGCCCTAACTCCTTGATGAAATTTAGAAGCTCGGGGGGTTCTAAAAGGGGAGCATCCCTAATACTTATCTGGTATGACCCTTTTTTGGCCAACCGCATCACATTCAGCCAGCAGATGCCTCGGGGTTTCCTCCTGCTCCTGGCAGAATCTGCAGCCATTCTCTTCTACCATACCCATCTTCTTAAGGTGGCCCTTACAGTGTCCGGTGAGAAACACTGTTAAAATTCTTAGCGAAGTGACTGCGTACACGTCCAATGTAAGGGCAAATTCACTTCGCTACCGCTTAGGTTAGGTTGGGTTAGGTTACGTTACGTTACGTTACGTTACGTTAGGTTAGGATAGGTTAGGTTACGTTAGGTTAGGTTAGGAGGTTTTCTGGCTCTCAATTTGTTTTAAAAATCACAGGAAAAGTAACGTACGGTGCATAATTTGGAACGGACGTGAACAGTAGCGGCTCACGTCGGACGTGTACGTAGCTACTGCCAATTCTTAGGCTGTTCTTGTTAAGCCTGATCAGATTTTCAGATCTTCTATGATTAAAGTTTCCAAGCATTTCCTTGGCTTGTCCACATCCAGGAAGAGTCACCCACCTCTTGCTCTCTCTACCTCTTCCCTATCTTTGAGTTTCCTCCTGAAGAAAGCATCCTCTAGCCCGCACCCTGGCTCGGGGCCAGTGAAGGGTTTTACCGCCCCTTCTCTTGCAAGCCTGTCATACCATAGTAAGGATATATTTTGGGGGAAATAAGGGGAAAGGGGAAAACGAAAGCTACATATTCGTCGGTTTGCCCAATGTTCATAACACTTTCTGAGTTTCCTCCGAATCGCACCAGTTTAAACAGCAAATCGTTTTTAGTAAAGCAATACAGTTTCCATCGAGTTAAACCTATTTCCAATTTTACATTATTGGGAAGACAAGTACAAAGTTGTAATTTAAAAAGTTATGAAATGGTTTTGTACCAACAAACTTATAATTAAAATATCATAATTAGATAAAGTTACCTACCTGATAAGTTAGTTTTGTAAATGAGATTAAACATATGACAACATGTTATTCAACCTTTTAGAGTGGTTCTGGGCAATGTACAGCACTTGCCCTTTTATTTGATTTCCAACCTACTAAAGGTCCCCGGAATTTCATATCTATGATATTATAAAGAAGAGGTGGTTTCTGTCTGTCTATCTATCTGTCTATCTGACTGACTGTCTGTCTGTCTGATGTTCCGGGTGAACGCAAAAACTACTGAACCGACTGGGCTGAAACTTTACACATAGGTAGATCTTGAACCCATGCAACACATAGGCCTATTCACTTCCTTAAAATCCCCTTGGGCTACGCCCCGTGAAGTCCTAAGTTTCAATGTTTACATTTCAGAATAAAGTAAACATTCAGAAACTGTAATGCGAACAGCTGTGGATACTTCCATTTGACAGTTTAAAGAGCAGAAGCAAGAACAGCTGTTTCAAGCTAACTAAAATGCAAATTTGCATTGACTAAAAAACGGGTAGAGAAAGCCCCTGTGCGAAGGACGGGTACGTCAGCTAGCTATTAATTAATATTAATGAACAAATATTAATGTGGCTTGATCTGGTTGTGGTCTATTCTTATTTGCACAAAAAACAATTTGTACCGATACTTCCTATACCCCCACGATTTTATATTTTTGATCCCACCCCGATTTTATAATTTTTGCCCCCTCCGATTTTATATGTTTGCTCCCTTCACGATTTTTTTTATTTTTGCACCCCCCCTCCTCCCCCCGATTTTATATTTTCCGCCCCCACCGATTTTTTATTAATGCCCCCCTTCCCCCCTCCCCGATATTCTTTATTTTTTTGGAACTTTAGTTCTTTTATTTCTAATACCTAGCGAATCCAAAGTGTTACGTGTACCGATTTGGACTCGCAAACCACACGCCGTTTACTACCCGACAGAGTTCCTTGACTTAGCAACAGAACCCGAACTATCTGCCAGTATATTTCGTTAACTTTGACTTAATTGCACATTAAACGTGTAAAATGTAATTTTAATATTGTAAAATAATGCGGATTGTTATTTGCTTTAGTTAATCTCCTATTTATATACAACCCGTACGAAGGACGGGTACACAGCTAGTAATAATTAAAGTAGTTTAATTACAAGGCCAAAGATGACATATGTTTATCTCCGTAACAATTTGTGTCTAGTCCAGCCGTAGGTGTTTTAAAACGTAGCTGCGACTGCCAAAGCGTGTACTGTGTCAATGAACTTTTACCCAAGTTTCCCCAAGAAATATACAGGGTGGGGGAAAAGTAACTAGGTACTTAAAAACTGCTGTAAATTCTGTAATAATGATAGTTATTTTATAAAAAAAAAAAACACGAACTTGAGCTTCGCTACATAAGAAAACATAGCAATCAGCTAAATCTCAACCGACTTCCTCAAACGGCAAGGGATACAATTTACACTCTTCTGAAGGAAGTCAATTGGGAGATTGGTGATAACCTCTTGATTCTGTCGGATGTTTGGGCTTGCATACCTCCTCCTCTGTGTAGCCAAGGTAGGCCTACCTACCTACCTATGACGCTGTTGCCAACATTAAATCAGTACAGCATCAGTTACAGCATTTATAACTTTTGTTAATGCCTAGTTACTTTTCACCCACCTGTACATCTTTCGAAGTAATAATTATTTTACTTTAGTCATATCATAATCACTTTGAAATAAAGTATATTGCAAATACTTGTTTACGACTTTTTTTTAAATTAAATAACAGTAATTTTTATTTGTTGTACATTTCAAATGGGGATTGAGCTCATACAGTTAGAAACGACCTAAAGGTCAACAAAATTTATAAATAAGTGTCACCACTCAAAATTCCAAATTTTACAACGTATAACCATTGAATATAAATACTGAAGTAGACTTATCATTGCCATTGTAAAATCTGTCCCCAGTTTTGTGTGTGGCAGGAGTCAAAGATGACGTAGTTAACACTAATCACCAGCAGAGTACTTCTGTCGACTATTACTTATCCTCTCAATGAGGGGACAATACGACAGTTGGTGTGTCAGGAAGCAAACATAAGTTGATTATCACTTGCTTTCAGGAGTGTAGCTATTTTAATAGTTAACGTAAATAACTAAAATAAATAGCTGACAGCAGCACAATCTGTCGGTGACCTAATCAAACTACGTCCACTTCAAATTCTGGCGAAAACTAAAAGTGGGACAGCTGGGCCATATAGGTGGGATGTCTCCTTAAGTATATATAGTCAATGGTATAACATTTATATAGATTTCTTTGGAATAAAGTGTTGTATAAATATTGTATGTTAAAGATAAGAATAAGAGAGGTTTAGTCAATATGGAAAACGTCCTTAGAATGTTTTCAATAAAGTTATGTATGCTTCCTTTACTTACATAAAAAATAAAATAATTCTGTAATTCGATTATTTTCCTTGCAACTTAAATCTAAAATATAACAATTAGCACCCCTTATAATAGAAACTTTCTAAATTTACTGTCACATGATTTTATGAAATAGTTTGGGCCATTTTACTCGTAAACGAGGATACAACATCGGACTAACACTGTCGATCATTCGTAATGTTGTTCGAAGATTGAACTTGATGTTAATTTAACTTGACTCCATTTCCAGGACATGGCAAAGAAACGAGTTTTATCAACGTTTTCATTTTATTTCCACTGAAAAGCAGGCTTTAAATTTTATAATTAACGTCTTTTAGCTCACAATATGTGTTTCAACGCCCTCGTTCATATATTATCATTCAGTAAAAACTGCAAAACTTATTGGCAGGAATATACAAAAGGAATCACAGTGTTAACTACGAAAGAATGTGCCTTGTCCTAGTCTAATAAATAAATAAATATCCAAAAACTATCGAATATTGGTAAGTGTTGAGGAAATAACAAATATTATGTTCTATATTAGAGGTAACCCGAATTCAAGTGTATAGTATATTTTTAATTAGAGTATTCACATATTTAGTGAATTGGTAGTATAAATGGCAGTATGTCGGTTGTATTGTGGTAGATGGTTTAAAAACATTGGCTGTGCTAGAACCGCAGTTTAAAAAATAAAAAGCTTAAAAATACTCGTACTAATGTAGGAATAGCTATTAATTAAGTACACATCTCAGAAACGTTATACATTATTTATAAAATTAGTAAATTGCACACGCAAACCATAGTTTAATGAAGCAAAGCCAGGAGAACTCAACAGCGATAGGTACAAAACAGGGTTTGATCCCACCCTAGTTAAATGACTACTTTGACGTTGTTTGTATCAGAATGCAAATTAATATGTTGTACAGTAATAACTAACATTAGAAATCGAGTAAAGAGTGATTATGGATGAATACTTGTTTTATTGTTTACTTTGATATATATGTTTTACTGGGATAATCAACCATTTCATTGGGGTTGTATATGACTTAAAATATGAAGGATTGATGATAAAAAATATTAGAAGAACTGCAACTTCAGTTACTTTTCGCAAAGTGTTGTTGCTCATTAAACATGGTGTATGGTATTATTATGGTACAAAATATAAAGTATAATATCTAATTTTCTCCATGTTCATTCTATGTGTGAGTTTGTTTGTTTTCACATATATCTGAATAACTAAAGTAATATTTTACGGGGATACGTTAAATTAGTAAACGATTGCCAAGTATCAAATTGGTCATAAAATAAGCGTAAGAAATATTATTAGTCTGACTAAAACGGTTTCGAGATTGTACTGCTTCATTTATTTAAAGTAATTTTGTATCGAAAGCCTTATGCAGTAATAACAAAAATATTTGAATAGCTACCATTAAAAAAACCTTTGACCGCTCGAAAGCAATTTATACACTTGTATTATCCACAAGATTTTTTTCACATAATCAGTTTCTATATTAAATTAATGAATATTCAAAATCACACACATACTCAACAAAGTCTAAACGGTGCGAGATAAACCCTATACTAAACCTGTTTATAATATCGTTAGTTATACTAAACTAACGAAATGACACCAGATAGTTATTAAAATATAACAAAAATATAAAATACAATTTGCTGTGGATATTACTACAGTTTATAGTTGCAAACATCTGACGAAACAAGTTATTAGAGAAGGGATTTTTTTAGAATACTGTTTGAAGCAGTATCGAATGTTAGAATTTGTAGATTTCAGTAATATTACAAATTCAGTCGTTTTTTGTTTTGTTTTGAGAAGCCACATCCAAAAAAGTGGTATTTTACAAAGTATATCTTAATTCAATAGCATCAAATATTCCTCTTACGTACTTTTGTCAATTTAAGGTGCTGAAGTTTTCCTCTAAAGGCGGTCCCACACTTCTCGCGAACAAGCCTGAACATTCGGCCGAAAATTATCCCGAATGTTTACTGAACATTCCGTTCCATATGTTCCCGTGTGTATTCAAAAGTTCGTGCAGCTCCCACACTTCTCGTGAACACTCCGCACATTCGGAGTTCGGCCGAATGTTCGGGCGTGTCGCGAGAAGTGTGGGGCCGCCTTAACTCTTTAAACTCTTTTTCCAAGAGAGTTATAGATTGATAGAATAATTTCACACGCAATGTCTAAATTGTTATTTTAAATCATCTCAGCTCCATCACAAAGAGCTTGTTTGTTAACCCGATAGAAGTATTCCTGTACCAGAGCGAGTCTCATTAATAAAATATTTATACCTAAAGGCGGTCCAACACTTCTCGCGAACACGCCCGAACATTCGGCCAAACTCCGAATGTTCGGAGTATTCGCGAGAAGTGTGGGAGCTGCACGAAATTTTGATTACATACTGGAACATACGGGACGGAATGATCAGTGAACATTCGGGAGAATGTTCGGCCGAATGTTCAGGCCTGTTCGCGAGGGTGTGGGACCGCCTTAAGGAGACTGATCCTGTTTGTCAATTTAGCGTATTTTCCACGGGTAAAAGTAAAGGATTGACGATACTGTATGTACCAGATGGGGGATTAGTGGCGTTAGCAAGCAGCACTGTCTCCATCTTACCTTGGCTGGCTCTCGGCTCCCGGTCTTTACTGTTATCACATATCCCACTCAATATTTCTGAAAAACCACAATGCACCTCAGATCCACACAGTATACCATCACAAAAACAGTGGAGCTTCAATGCTTTTTCTATACATTTACTGAAGAGCAGCCTGGAATAGGAATAACTGAAGATGTTAAAGCTTTCTGAGAAAGGCTCTTGTCCGCAGCACCACATTTACCACATTTCCTGATTGTGGTGGAAGGACGTCATAATAAAAGAGAGAAAACATAATATTACGGAGCGTTTTTGGAACTTTACATTAATTTGTTGTAAGCTTTTGCTCCGCTAAAACACCGATATATAAGTATTGTGAACTAAGTATGTTTTTTGAACAAACAAAAATGCACACGGCAGCGAAATACTATCTACATGGATACTATAAACAATAACCCCGTGATCTTCAACACACTTCAAATCCTAACAATTCAGTTTCATGGGGCACACATTGTGTTTGAAGGGTAGGTATATTCGTATACAATTTACGGAAACTGTTTTTGAAAACAGCGAGTCCTCCCAGTCTTTCAGTGAAAAATAATTGATCAGTTAAGTTTTGTCAGAAACATTATGAAAGAAAAATAAAGCTTTCCGGGTTCATCACGGTCCGCCCAATTGGCCCAGCATTAAACCACATTTAATGTTAAAACATGAAAATGTCAAACATCTATGGTTATAATAAATCTAATATTTAATTTATGAAAATGCATCCACAGTATTTATATAATCAATTGTTACTACAGTAATATGATTGTTTACCTTATTTTTATCAATCATGAGGAAAAACACTAGCAAATCCATTCATTTCTTGAAGAAGGAGCCCGAGACGGATTTTTAAAGCTTTCAGAATGCATTGAATAATTCATTATGTTTACGCTTTTTGCAATTTACTAAAGGTTTTTGAGCTGCCACGGAGTTTTCATAATTTACAGGTAGGTAATCACCCTGTAATATCTGACAGCTGTTGTACACTCAAAATTACAATAAACATTCATTATGTACTCTTTTGCTCAACGGTAGTTAAAGTTAAAGCGGTCACGTAGGTGAATCAGGCCGCGAACTAGTGGCATCGACATCGTAGTAGTAGGGCAGTGTGAGGGCAGTACAGGGTGCGGGCGAGCTGGCATGCTAGTAGCGTAGCCGGTACATGACGGCAATCGTGAGAGCTGAATCCGTGACCACAGCACAACAATGCCGGGCCGTACACGGCAGCCCGCCTGCATATCAACTGCCGCAACACCCCACCTTCCACATAAACCTTCTATCAATTATCGAACCACTTCCTTTAGTCGTATTTGAAATCCGTATAACGGTAAGCTACAGCGGCAAAATGTCCTCTCCTTATCTAAGTGCGTGGACGTTATAGGAATTGACCTCCATCGTGTAGCAGTAATTTAAAAAATATTATCGATTTCCCCTAGTTTCCTCAGAGAAAATTTACTCAGAAAAAACCCCCAATAATGGAAAATTTTGCGAAAAAGAAAGACAAATTGAGGAAAGTCGGTTTTTGACACAAACAAATTATAAGACTCTATTAACCCATACACTGAAACATCGTTATGCTAATGAATCCAAAATATGGTTAGAAATTTTTAGAATGCCGGATTGTTCACTTTGCTTCACTATATACATCGAGTACAGTGCGTTGCGTTGTGGTGCAAGTGAAAACCTAGGCCGTCCACAAGCCCAATGGACCGTATATTGTAAGGAATAAGTCATCAGTGTTGTAAACAAATGGTATAATCGAATTTTAAACTTTCTGCAAAAGATAGCGATACAAATTTGTATTCACCTTTGCACTAAACCATGGTATTCTTTGTAGATTTAAGTGATAAAATATTCAGTACGGATTACTTAAAAGGCAGTAAACTTGTAAACCATTGAGGTGCAATTCCACCGGTGTAACTATTCCCAATAAGTATGACAAGCAACGGATTCTCTTAGTAGATACGTCACAACAAACAAATACTTCAATGGGTTAAAATAATATAAAGTATATTTTAAGTATATATACAATGTGATAATTAAGTATGAAACATAATTTTGATCTTTTCAGCGAATTTCTCCAATAACCGCAGTCGGCATGGTAATATCTAAGCTCGGGACCACGATAACCTTTCGACACCATTCGTTATGTATATGTGCCCGTGAGTGCGATATATTTAGGGAAAAAGTCAGATCTTGATGAAATTTCATGCAAACATATAAAGCAACGTTTATGTCTTTTTAAGTTCGAAAACCAGACAAATCGACTTATCTTCAGAAAGGGTTTTGTGCTCCAAAAATGGGTTTTTTGAATTGTTGACATATACATTTATTTTAAACCCGAATTCGAATTTAGTCCATTGTATTCGGCTTAAAATACAAATAATTTGGCATCTTGACCTATTGCTCTACGCCAACTGGTTACTGAACTATTGAAAGTGCTAAGTACAGCACGTCCTTCAGTGTTAATTTTATGGGGAATAAGCGAAATGTCATCATAAAATGTGTGCTTGTGTGATATATAAAAGGGAATGAGCATGTATTGATGAAACTTGGTATCTGTCTTCACATGGTTAGGGTCTATTGATATTTGTACACAAAATACATTTTTGTTGTCCCTGTGGCAGCAAACCTGCGAACTCAGTTCTAATGTTATTTTTATGGAGAATAAGACAAAATTACACATCGCTTGTTTGTGAAGATATATTTACATAAATACCTCCGTTGCAGCTAACCTGCATACTCAGCGAATTTAAAATTGTACCTCACTCCGTCATGAAGCCACTTACCAAGTTTCATCAAAGCATATTCATAAATAAGATAGATATGACATTTGATTTATTCTCCATAAGGAGATCATTAGAACAGAGTACGCAGCGCAGGTTTGCTGCAACAAGAACCAACAAATCGGGGTTTTCTGCAAATATCACTGAATATTTTTTGATGAAACTTGGTAAATAGCTTCATGTGTTTGTGAGCTACAATTTGAAACATTCTGAGTGCGCAGATTTGCTGTGACAGGGGTATTTATATATTACAGGTAGAAAAACACGGGTTTACGGCGATCACTAACAACAACAGTTGGGACCTTTTTTCTAAACACCTACACAGATATTTTCCAAACTAGGGGGCACTGGGTGCGGGTGCCTTATTTTGTTAGATACCACCACTCATTTCAAAGGTTTTGTTAAATGGAAATAATGACACAAAGTAAAGAAAAATCCAATAACACAGCAAAATGGTAGCTGTAAACGCGTCCTATTGAATGGAAATTTGTACCCCTTTTAACTTAACTAGGTTGGAGTTGCGGATAATACCAGAGCCGAAATGGGGCAGCCTTATTCAACCAATTAATCTTATTTTTTATTTAGTTGCAGTAATATATTCAGGTAAGAGAAGCAACCAAAGATTTAGATATGTTCTAACTAGTTAGGGATTTTACCAGGAATATCAGTAAAGGCTCCCTTAAAAAAAATAAAAACTCTTTGCAGGTATTTAAAAAGGTCCAAACTACTGTTTACAACGATTGCCGCAAACCACGATTTTCTATGTCTAATAGTTAAAAAGATACAAATGTACGGTCCTTAATCAATATACTGTATAAGGTACATACTTAAAATACCCCCGTCGCAGCAAACCTGCATACTCAGAGAATTTCCAATGCATATATATGTAACTTAATACCATATAAAGCTACATACCAAGTTTCATCAATGTAATTCATAAATAAACGATTTATGACATTTTAATTATTCTCCATAAGATAACATGGCGGCCGAGTACGCAGGTTTGCTGAAGCAAGGAACAAAAGAACAACAACGGGGTTTATACAAATATCAATATAACTCAAGTAGGTAAAGCCACATACCAATTTTTATTAATTTATGTTCATAATTAAGGGAGATAACACGTTACTTATTCTCAATAAGAATAACATGGAGATGAGTACGCAGGTTTGCTGCTACGGGAACAATCGGCCAACAAATGTTTTTTAGTGCAATTATCAATAAACCACAATGACATGAAGCAATATACCAAGTTTCATCAGGATAAGTTGATAAATAAGCGAGATATACAATTTTTCTTATTCTCCATAAGAATAACATTGGACAACGTACTGTGTTTAGCACTTTCAATATCTCTGTAACCATTTGACGTAGAGCAATGATCAAAACACCAAATTGTGCTTTTTTAAGCTGATTCTAATGGAAAAAACTAAAATTTGACTTTTCCAAAAGTTATATGTAAAAAACTCAAAAAAACCATTATTGGGGCAAAACACCCCAAAAAATAACCCTTCGGTTAGGTCGATGTGTCTGGTTTTCGAACTTAAAGTCATAAATGCTGCTTTACACGTTTATGCCAAATTTCGTCAAAATCGGATTATTTTTACGAGAGTTATCGTGCTCACGGACACACACATATATACATATATACAGTTTTGAACGAATGGTGTTTTTGGCATCTGGGGGCCTCAAAACGAAAATTTATCATGGTCCCGGTCCTAGGTCTTACCATGCCGACTACAGTAATAGCTTCTTCCCTATAGGGGAAATTCGCTAAAATGTACACCGTAATGCAATTTTCCTATTTCAACTGCACAATTAAAAAAAATATAACCAAAAAACAAATTAAAAGGAAAAATAAATCATAATGGGAAGATGGAAAATAAATGTTTGTAATTTATGAAGCAATAACGCTGTAATATAAAAATCAAACATAAAACTATCCCAAAACATATATCGCAGGACGAAGTGGGCATTAGAGCGCGGGGGCGGAAAGTCAGTCACCGCGTCCTGCGGCCCCTTCTGGCGATATAACTCGATACAACCATTCGCCGAGAGAATCAGAATTCTTATCCGGACTTCATCACATAACTCATCCTAAATGACTGGCTTTGTAAATAGTAAAAGAAAAGTGGAGGCAGCGTTAACCTATTTCTGGGCCGTTGGGGCGAATCCCGAGTCATGAAATAATGGAAAAGAGAGTTAAATATCTGTATATGGAGAGGGGAGACACAATGCAAGCATTCACAATGGGCCGCAGTCATAACAGCGTAATAAAATATAAGTAGTGGAGAAAGAGCGGTTCTGGGCCACTACTGCGATGCGGCCCGTCGTCCCACACGCTACATATTTGATAAATTTGTTAAACCCATAGTGATATTATTGTCAAATAGAACATCAACCAACACGGTTTGGTCGAATTTAATCTGGGAAATTACAAAAATATAGTACTATAGTAGTATACTCGCTTCGCAAGCTCTGAGAAGTATTTTTGACTAAGCATCACTTAAGTGTTAAGTGTTAAATTGTTATAAAACTAACATAAGACTACAACTTTTGTTTTCGGTGAATGTAAAATTGGTGTAGTTGAAAATAAAATTATACATTCTATTTATTAATTTGTAAATAAAAAGCAGCAATCTTAACAATGCCAATTGCAAGGCCGAAGCAAAACATAATTTAAACATATGGTCCATATCGCACAGTTTTTGTATGTCTCTTCAGTATGACACAATACCTACTAAGCATTAAATATGTCTTACATTTGCAAAGTTTGAAGTCAATATCTTCCGTAGTTCTTACAACATGACTTATTTTTGTAATAACACACACAGGTAATCGAAATAACAAGGGGTGAGCAAGAGAGGTAATCTGACATTTTCTTGTATTTACCTTCCATAGCGCAATTAAGTTTGGTTAGTTTATTACGGAACCCTTGTACCCTTGTACATAATCAAAATGTAGGCCCACTTTAATTTTGTAAGCATAGAAAGTATTTCATTAATATATTTTTTTATTTTGCAGTAACAACTTTCAACAAGTATTAATCAATCCAACAAAGGTGTGATATTTTCAAATTAGACACGTTGTACAGAGAATTCGTTTGTAAATGTGAAGGACATTAACTAAAGGAATTACTTTGAATTTGTAACTGGTAAAGTATTGGTTATACAAAAAGTGCAAGTTTACCAAAAGGTCATACATGTTCATCATCAGGTCTTATAATCATTGGCGTTACTGGCAGGCTATGAGAAACACACACTAAACTCTAACCCTCAATTATTGTTTTGAATATTCAAATTGTAACTTGAAAAATACAAAAGTGAAAAACTATGTGTAATAGTATATTTCGTTACTAGTCCGGAAAAGCGTTCTTTGCCAGTGCGAGATCGTGTTTACGTGCGAGACGAAGACGAGCACGGAATTTAGATCAAGCACTGGCAAAGAGCTTTTCGGACGAGTATTGAACGTTACTTTTCGTCATACTACAAAAAAGTCATATAATTACAAAAAAAAAAAATTAAAAACACAATGTCATGATATGCTTCACACGTGTAACATCAATGAGAGGTTAACTGTGGCCAATGATTTGACAACAATGAAAGTCAGCTGTTGCGTCGCGTTTGTAACTTCTAAAACTGATCGGAAAAGAACTGTACGGCAAAAATAGACTTTCACCACAAGATTAACATGTAGCTAATTTTAGTGATCGGAAAAGAAGTGATCGGAAAATATAACAAAGGAACATATGTTATTTCAAATGAAAACAGCAAGTTTCCAGCCGCATTTTAGTATTGAAAGTCATATGTTCCCGCGTAGTATGACGAAAATTATGTTTAATAAGTGTTATTTCAACTTTTGTGTAATCGGATTAACAATTTACATATCTAATAAAAACTATCATAACAGATAGTATATTAATCACCAGTTAATTATAATTCGGGTTAGCTAAATTATAATTCGTGGGAAAGCCGAGCGAAATATAAATCAGAAGGGATTTAACATATGCTATCGTAATCGTGGCAGACGGCAGGCGCCGTGGTGCTGCAATAGTGAGAGAATTAAACGATTATACGTACATGACAAGTGGCAACTGAGAAAAAAGATGTGACGGGAATTGAACATGCGGTCGCGAGTGCCATTCCTTATAAGACGGGGACGCTGTCGATGAAACAGACTGAATTGCACGAGCTCCTTTCGGACTTAATGCTCTGTTCATTACGTTGTCTGCTGATACGTATCATGAAATGATAATTTGTTGCATTTAGTTCTTTCTAGTAAAATATTCAGAGTATTTGAAACGTTCAGTACGTATTTAAAATTTTAAATTGTAGGTTTATCAGAACATCATGCTACAGTACTGGTATACAAATGATACATTGAAAAATCGTAATATTGAGTCAATTATATAAAGGGGAAATATGCATTGAGTAGAACGAATATTATCCATTTATCACTGTTCAATGAGTCTGTCCTTATTTGCGAATATATATAGTGAAGTTCAGTAAATGGTAAGACAAAACATTAGGCCTTAAAAATGTGATCTGGGAGTTCCTTAAACATCCTCGAAATAATTCTGTTTGGACAAGTAAATTCTGACTGTTTCCCTACTTCAACAAGTTCACGACATTTACTGACTTTTCCAAGTTTTACAGATTTTACTCAAACAGAACTAAAACGACACCTAAGAGTATATGTGTTTTGTGAATTGTACATTTTAGTCTAGAGGTTATAAGCCAACATCCGTTCGTGTTTCAAATGTAAAATACTATGCACTTGTTTGCACTGTATTATGTATGGCTTGCTCAGCCAGTCACCGAGTCGTCTGTGGGACTTGTCACTGGATGTACTGACAGGTAAACAGTGGTTACCACAACGGGCGCAGCTCTCAAGAGAGACATCCGCCCCTTAATTAGAACTTTCCTGTCAAAAATCCATACAATCTTCACTTCCTAGTCCACAAGTTACAGTTTACTCTCATTAGGATATAAATACAAATGTCGCACTACGTCATATAATGTAGACAGATAACTCACCATGACTGTTAATGAAGTTGGCCAGGTACAAGTCTAGTTCTCGGACGGAAACATTTATATGATAAGGATTTACACAGAGGCTAGGGTGCGCACACTCGGGCGACTTCTCTAGGCGCTCGCCGTCGGTGCTTTCCAGGGGAATCGCCTTGAACAGGATGACCATGACTAGATCCAGGCGCCACACCTGCAACACCACAGACCAAGTGAGTATTCAGGGCGAAAACAAAGTGCGTTCTACACAATATATATTGGAAGAAACAAAATAGACTAGGATTTCATTTTTATAGATAATTTATTTTAATTGTTACTGTGATTGTGACTTAAACACGTAAGACTGTACGAGGGCCTTAAATACTGTTCAATTAAATACTTATACCTTTTAAAATGTGAATTTCTTTTAAACACTCTCAGGTAAGGTTAAACAAGTAACAGCCTAATTCAATACATAAACAATAGCAATAGCGAAGGATGGTCAACCTCTAAAAATTACCTAAATATTTAGGAATCATCATTTTAACAATCACAAACTCAGAAAACTATTTAAATTCAAAAAGTAATGCCTAGCAACCGCTGAAAACGCCGCTCAAAATTACGAAGAAGATACTTTCAGTCACGAAGTTTTAGTTGTCACGTGTTGATTCGGTTGTTCGGAGGTAAAAACCGACAACCGACTCGAAATAACAGATGACAGTTGTTGGGGCTGATAAAACACAAGTGGATCAAATGTTACGTCCGCGCTGTGGAGGGCGAGCGGGGATGACAAATTGGAGGCAGTGATCCACGTAATGCGAGCGCTGAGTGCGGCTATGTCGAGCTGTGTCGCCTGCTCCATGTAAATCTGGAAATAAGGGTGCCTCACAGGGAAAGCGATGGCAAATTTCGAAGAGGTTTCGATCCGGTTAACGCTTTAACAGTGTACACAGCCAATTAGGGCGTTCAGAATGTCGAGACACTTCGGCCACAACTGATTTTGTTTCACGTCTGCACTAAAAATCTGTGAATAATCTGTTAGAGAACGTTTATAAGAACATCAAACTTATTTTAAACTTATTTAAATTGTTAGTGAATTTCCTTTGGAAAGTGAACTATTAGCATGACCCGTACGGTGAAACTTAAGACCGGGACCACCATAGAAGTTCCTAAAGTGACCCCTTGAACACGTTTTGGGGGGTCGTTCAAAATTGTGTGTGTGTGTGTGTGTGTGTGTGTGTGTGTGTGTGTGTGTGTTTGCACTCTAGCGGTCACATTTTTTGTCCGATTTACTTCAAATTTGGGAGAGACATTCCTTTCTGTAATCAGTTGGACAAGTTCGTTGGGCAAAACAATCGAAAAACTCTAAACCCCTTTTTTGGGGATTAATCTTTCAAATTTGAGTTTTTGGGCCCAAAAAGGGTCAGAAAATCCCCGGATGTGAAATTAATCCATGTAAAAACATGGGAATTAGTGAGGCGAAACTTTTAAGCCCTCTTCCGTCATTCTAGCATAACTATTTACCATGTTATAGAAGAAAATTTGTATTGACCAAACATAGTACGTTGTCTTATGGGGGTTTTGCATTAGAAAAGCCTGTTATTCATTTGTTGGTGTACTTTTATCATCAGCCCCAGAAACCTCACGCCTACTTTCAAGCCTACCTGGACCTTCTCCTAACATTATAATGCGCAAAATTGTATTCCCAGCATTGCAGGTAAATGAAACCAGGAGCATCAGAACAGCCAACAAATCAATGTTTTCAGATTTCAATAAAAATTAGAATAAATGTATGTTTTACACTGATTTTGAGTTTTAAAAGTTTTTTATGTGGAAATTCACTTCCCTCACGTCAGCGTGCTGCGTGCGAACTCGTTTTTATTTTTGAATGAGTTATTTTACAAGACGAGGTTGGGGCCCGTTGCCTAGGCGAGATGAGAAACCATTCAAACCCATCTGAGAATGGCTCGTCCCGAACCTGACCTACCGAATGTTGTCGAACACTCGTCATTGTGCTACTCCACTCAGAAACGCACACTGAGGAAGCAATCTAGAGGAAGTTGAAATATATTTTTACATAATAATATACGCTTCAAAAAGTATAGTCTATGTAAATCCTTACATTTATTAAGATTTATAAAAAACGGATGATTAAGCCTCCAGATTTGTAATACTCAGTATGTAACAAATTTTACCGATTAAATATTTAAAACGTGTGTTACTGGTTAATACTGTTGCATGCTGCGTTAAAAATTAAAGACCACGTAGTATATAAAATTACGTAGTTAAAATTTAATGTTTTTGTTAACATCAACTGATTACTTCTAAATTAATTAATATTTACAACTAAAATATTTCGGGATGTAATGGTATTTTTTATTTAACAACACGAGGATTGGTTGTTATAAATACACCATTCGTTTAATTTACATTTTTTACGTATGCACTCAATTTGGAATAGTCTCTTAATCCTTTCCTTCAAAACGAGTAATGCCTGTGCAGAATAATCGATCTCAGGAATCGATTGGTAAAATCCTCGAAATATCAAATGCTACTTGAAATTTATAACTTTAACATTGGATTTATAGAGTTTAAAATCGTAGCTAACTAATTATAACAGCTAATAAAAAACAACCGGCGAGCTGTCAAAGTAACACTCACGTGCAAAGCTCGGCCTCCAGTTCACTCCGAGGTGGTGAGAGTAAAACCGTATGTTCCGTGAAAGCTCCATGTCTTGAGATATTGCCAGAAACAGGTCGTGGAAATCCCGCCTGCCTTAGCACTCGATGCGTCATTGCGACACCCGCTAAGAGTATTGGGAAACAGCAAATTGGGGACATAACAGCGAAGGTGGTCTATCAGCGGAGACAAAATTGTATACAAAATAATACTTTTTAATTGAACTAGAATTGCAAAAGACATAATAGTTAATGAATCCCATTACCTACAATCGGTTTGCCTACAGCGTCATTTCCCTCAGACATCCGAGCAATAACATAATCATATTAAAACGAATGTTAGATCTTATTTAGCAAAATATATTTTGCAAACATAATTTATCGATTTTTATCATCAACTAAAATTACCATTTTGCAAAATTATAGATTGTTTAATTAAGATTTTTTCTTCTAGATTGTTACTATTGCGGTTTATAAAAATACGAATATCTTCAAAGGCTTTTGAAATTGTCAACAATGAGCTTATGCCGTTATTGGGTTCAATCAGCTGATTACTTTGACGTGAATCTAAACCGAATACAGCTCAAGTAAACAGTAAGTATTAAACAATGATATCCATGTTTTTTTTCTCTTTATTATAAATATTTTGTTACTTTTACCTGTCACTTGCTCTCCAAGCCCGTGGGGCTTGAGAAACGATGGGCAGGTCATGGCTCTGAATGAGTCCCCGATAAAATCGTGGCGGTCCCACACTTTTCGCGAACACGCCTGAACATTCGGTCCCGTATGTTCCTGTATTCAAAAGTTCGTGCAGCTCCCACACTTATCACGAATATTCCGAACATTCGGAGCTCGGCCGAATGTTAAGACCTGTTCGAGGTGGGACCGCCTTTAGGTTATGTAAGGGTCGGATTATCATAGGTGTCAGGGCCGCATCATTTACCATAACCGATATAACTGAAAAAGCTATAAAAATGCTTGAAATGCAGCAAGGCTCAAAGCTGATTTTAGAGACCAGAAGATCCAAATCTTGGATGGGAGATCCCCCACGCCTCGGGTGGGCCCCGACCTACGGACGACATGGTCATAACTCACACTGGATTCGGTGACAAGCCGCCCGACACCTACTGACCCGCCGCGCCGCCTCGCCCCACCGACCGACCAGAAACCCATAAAAACCATAAAACCTACCGATACCCACAAGTCTCTTTACATTTACATTCAGTATATATTAGATATTAAAATCGGACAACAAACTAAAACTAAGACACAAACAACGACTTATTCAAAAGAACATTCTGATTTCTCTATTACATTGTCCATAGTCTGAAGCGAAGTTGTAATTGGCTTGACCTGTAGTATTTGTTACACCGTTGAGCGATAGTTTGAATTGACCATAACATAACCCAAATTAACATTAGCGGCCGTGTTAATTGTGACATGATTTTTGAAAACTCATAAACAAAGGGTTATTGATTCCCAATCTAAGATTCATAGATTTAATACCCGACCTTGATAGTTTTTAAACTATGAAAAAAAATATCTAGAACAACAAATTAATGACACAAGTTTTATTTTAACTTTTATTCGTTAATGAATATACAGGGTGATTGATATAAGTGTGCCAGCTGTTTTCTTTAAAAGTATAGGAGCTATCGAAAAAAGTTAAATTGCAACTTCCCTGGATTTTTGGTTCTGTATGATTTTGTGATTTTTAAATTTGATTTTATCCGTCATTTTTTTAATTTGGCGGCCAACTTTAGTTTTTTTTTCATGAAATGTCTATAGTTTTATTATTGAATCACGTATACAATACAATTTTAAAACGTTTTTATTCTTTGTATTTTACACTAAACCTAACCGTTAAGGTGATTTTTATTGTTTTAGCATTGAGTATCTCACCTTATGTGTAGCCCTGGGGGCTAAACAGCTAGGTTAAGGAAAGAAACACCAAGAATAAAAGCGTTTTAAAATTACATTTTATACTCCATTAATTATTAAAACATGGGAATTTCATAAGAAAAAAATTAAATTGGTTGCCATATTGGAAAATGGCGGGAAAATGACTATATATCCCCTAATTTTATTAATGGAGTAAGGATGTTGTTTGAGTTTCCATGATAACAATATTTTTAACAACAACAAAAGAAATAGAAGTCAATAGTAACCAAGCAAGACCACGCACACGAAGTCACGCCCGGTAACCAGCTAGTATTTACTATAAAATATAACATTACTAACTAACAAAATAAAAATGAGGATACATGTTTATTTAGCGATAAAATGTAAAGCCCTGTGGAATAAACTAACTAAAAACCTAAGTAGGTGGATTATACGTAGCTTTGCACAGACCAGAGGCTACAGAAATCAAATAAGAGTTTTTGACAGTGAAATAATAAGGCTAATGTTTAATTTAAATAGAAAGTTGCTTATCTTACTAATGTTCTAGAATTAAATAATTGGTACTCAACATCTGCAGAGGGGTCAGCTACAAAATGAAACGGATTTATAGGGGCATTCGCATGGATAGTAAGTGCTGAATAAACTTAATAAAACGCCTAATTCACAACGTTACTGCAAAAGCCTGAGATAAGCCTATTTGAAAGACTTGCACACGAAGTACACGTCACAAGATCAAACAATTTGATGTCAAAATATCTTTAGTAATTAAAATAACTTAATTTCCAAACATCTGCATTGGTAAATTTGTCCGAAAACGGTTAATATTTTCAGATAAAATCAAAACGTCAACTAAAGTTATTTAGATGACAGGTAAACGAATAATTTTCATAAGAGCTCGATAGGTCAAAGAATTTGTTCATTTAATTTGATTCATTATGATTTAAATCTGATTATGATTTTTTTGTTTTACATAAACGACCTCCCTAACTTTTCACAAAATCTTGATTTTGCGATTATTGCTGATGACTGCTCTTTGTGTGTTTCACGAGAAACTCAGCAGCAACTTGTGTCAGTTGTGAAAGATCAACACAAGATCACGAAACATGCTATCTTACAGCAAGTGATTGGTCATTCGACAAAACGTTTTGAGAAAGAGCCCTCTTACTTATGTGTACAAATTTATATTAGATTGCCAGCTTAAATTAGGGCAGAAAATAATATAATTACTTTCAAAATAAAGGTTAGAGAATATTTTCTTGCAGACAGTCCCTACCTAATGAGTGAAGTCGGGTGACCTATTCTTTAGAATTATGATTATTTTCTTCTTCTTATTTGTTTTTTTAATTTTTATTCTGATAGAGTAAAACAAGAATATATGGATTTGAGTTTATGTTTTGATGTATAGTGTGATTTTTAGCGAATTTCCCCTATAGGGAAGAAGCTATTACCGTAGTCGGCATGGTAAGACCTAGGCCCGGGACCATGATAACTTTTCTTTTTGAGGTCCCCAGACCCCAAAAACACCATTCGTTCGAAACTTTATATATATATATATATATATATATATATATATATATATATATATGCGTGTGTGTGTGTGTGTGTATGTGTGTGTCCGTGGGTGCGATAACTCTCGTAAAAAAGGTCCGATTTTGATGAAATTTGGTACAAACGTGTAAAGCAGCATTTATGACTTTAAGTTCGAAAACCAGACGGATCGACCTATCCGAAGGGGTATTTTGGGGGGTTTTGTACCCCAAAAATGGGTTTTTTGAGTTTTTTACATACAATTTTTGAAAAAGTAAACTTTTATTTTTTCCCATTGGAATCAGCTTAAAAAGACGCATAATTTGATGTTTTAATCATTGCTCTACGTCAATTGGTTACTGAGATATTGAAAGTGCTAAACACAGTACGTTGTCCAATGTTATTCTTATGGAGGATAAGAAAAATTGTATATCTCGCTTATTTATCGACTTATCCTGACGAAACTTGGTATATTGCTTTATTTCACTGTGGTCTATCGATATTTGCACAAAAACCCATTTTTTGCCCGATAGTTCCCGTAGCAGCAAACCTGCATACTCAGCCTCATGTTATTCTTATAGAGAACAATTAACATGTTATCTCCTTTAATTATGAACATAAATTAATAGAACTTGGTATGTGGCTTTACCTAGTTGAGTTATATTGATATTTGTATAAAAGCCCATTTTTAGTGTTCCTTATTTCAGCAAACCTGCATACTCAGCCGCCATGTTATTCTTATGGAGAATAATTGAAATGTCATAAATCGTTTATTTATGAATGTATATTGATGAAACTTGGTATGTGGCTTTATGTGGTATTAAGATAAATTAATATGCATTGGAAATTCGCTGAGTATGCAGGTTTGCTGCTACGGGGGTATTTACTGATGTTGATGTCGATTGAGGTGTTTAAAGTTGTACTCTATTGAAGCGAATAAAGTGACTATAACTTATGATACATCCATTTCGTTTAATATATTTTGGATTTTGATTGTTTTATTTTATTTTTAAAAGTTTATAATCTAGCCAGTGTCCTGTTTGCTGATGAGCTGACTAACTGCATACGATTAACATTGCAACTTCAAATGCTCATGACACGAAGTACAAAAGGAAGTTTTTCCAAAAAGAGACATGTAGAGGGTAAACGATTTTGATTCCTCCTACAAAATAAAAGTAAGAACTATCGTCAAGAAAACCCAAGTCACAAGAATTGTATCGATATCCATTAATCAAGGTGACAGATTGATTGTGAGCGCGCGCAAGTTGGCCTGCTGCGACGGCGACGCGCAGTAATGAATGCACTCGCAGGCTGCGCACGGCAGGACAATGGTGCTGTTAGCGCGTATCTCGACCCTGCAACAAATTACTCCTCGTATTTGTCATGTTCTCCGCGTTTTTGTGTTCTGTATCACTGCCACGTTTCGTGAGGATTATTCTACTGTTTCTTTGATTAGAAATACGATTCTTGCTTTCTAAATGAATTGTTGAGTAAAAATAGCAAACGAGTTTTTCTTAATACGGGTTTAAAACCTTTACACCGTTATTTGAAGGACAAAATATAAAACTTGTTGGACTTGAACACTTTTGTTCATTTAATATCGGTATAACGTCTGCCATATTCCAATAAATCTCTCTCTCTCTCGGTTCTATGGAGATATCATTTATTTACGGGATGTAATAAAAGACGTCTTACAACACTTAAGATATATTTACTCTTATACTGATTCACATACAGACAGTAAACATATATAAAAGATATGGTTTGCCTAGTACCATCTTTTATATATTTTAACTTCTTAGTGGTTTTTAAACAACTGACTTGTTCGAGAAGAACTAGAACTTTGATGTTCGCCTGATGAAGATCCCAGTAGTGGATTGAACCGGTCACATTTCGAGGTAAATAGGATCACTAGACGATAAGGTCATTTAAACCAGTACACATACAGTAAGACTAATGTTACTCTACATGTTCAATTTAAGGTCTAGAATTCGAAAACGTTTAGTGAGTGCACCTTTTACATGGCACTCTGTATCACAAAACTTAAGGTATGTCTTTTAAAAGTTGTTTAAATTATTACGCTTTTATAAGTTAATCTTATTACATTTACGGAAAAAGTTGCACCCGGTACTTATACTTAGAAAATGCTATATTTAAAGGTATTCACGTTAGAAGGAAGCCTAAAGAGTTTGACGCATAACCATATTTGAACCTTTCTTTGAATGGCGTGGCTCACGAAAACATCCCTCTTTTCATAATGGGAGCAGACCTCCCTATACTTTGCCATGTTAACCTAGGTACATTTTTCTCAAACACCGTAATAAGTAAAGATCTGAAATTTTAACCACTTAACTAAAGGTTCCTTATGGCCACTTTAGCCAGAAAATTGTTTATATTAGTTTAGTAAATATAATAATGTTTTAAATCTACTTTTTTATTACTATTTTGTAAATTGTTTTATATCTCTTTTTATAAAAAAATTAAATTTATTTTGTAAAAATATCTGGTGTAAATGTATGTACTAGTAGTATACTCATGTGTACAAATATTCAGCCTTCCAGCTTTAACCGTTCCCGAGAAAAATGTAACTAAACACAAAACAATAACATTTTCGAAAACAAAAACAGTGTCTGCACTGAATAGCGTTGAAAAGAACGTGCATGGTAATACGAAATAATTGTTCGTAAAAAAATGGGAAAAGAATGGGACTCTTTAATACTCTGCGTTGATGAATACTGCATTGAAAAGTGGTCGACTCATTAGAAAGTAAGAAAAAAGGAACTTTTAAAATACTATTATGTATAGTTGCAAAAGCTTACAATTTTCATGAATTGCAAATATGAACCAAATCCTATGATTACAATTCTGTTACGTTGGAAAATTGCGCGATGAAACAAATTATAGATTGCGCAGATTGACTCAGGTTAAAGGTATCAATCCAAGGTGATGGGGACAAATAGTAGTTTTTAAACATATCTATGTCTGCCGGACACAAGGACAAAGGACAATGTTCCCCATAAGAAAAGCATGGGAGTATAAAACGTATGCTTTGATTACATTTTGACATGTGTTTATCCTCTCAATGGTTTTTTATTCAGCATGAAACAATCAACCCACATGTGATCTATGCGTCTCTAGGGGCTACAGGCCTACAAGCCACCACTGGTCCAACAAACCCCTACAAACTACCAACTATCCCACAACTTCTGCGAAACCCCTGCTCAATGATGGTGGTTCTATTTTGCAATCGCCAAACCGATCCCTCACCTTAACAACTTATATATAAATCACTACTAACGGTTCTTTGTGCCAGTATAAACAATAAGAAAAACGATAAAAAAGCAAATACTTATGGCCCCATAAATTGTAATCACATTACCAAAAACTTATCACCGAAGAATATTTGTCATGTTTATTTATACAAAATTAGAAAAAAATATAACGAAAAAATAAAATAAAAGTAATAATCTACTTAAAGCTCTAACCCAAGGGGACAGTTTCCCCAGAGAATATTCTCCATGACAGCCATTTGAATTTCGTTTGGACTTATCTCACTGAGCGTATTATAACAGAAATGCATCTAGTGTCGTACGTTAGAGGCGGCCGGCCTTATTGCATGACAAACGGAATAAGATATCGAGTATTGGGAGCAAGCGTCCATTCAGCTGGTTCCAAATAAGGAAAGCGTTCACCGACGGCGGCACGCACGTCACCATGCAAGTGTTGCAAGTGGTCCGCAACATCTGCATTCTTCAAATTGATTTTGAAATACTTGCTTGGGAAAATAGGCGTTTGCTGACAATATAATAAATAGTCAAAATGCAGTTCAATTAAAGCCAAGTATTTGTTGTGATTGGTTTTGTAAAAAAAAAACTATTCCACTGCAAATATTGTAAAGTGTATGATAGAATGACAAATTTATTTTCAAACCCGAAGTAACGTACGAGTTTTGGAGAGTAATAGGAATGCGTGATTATAATTACGTAATGCTTTGTGAATACAAGCACTAAAATAGGTCTGAAACTGATATCTGGGGTTTAATTCCGTACTTCCGTAAAGAGAAGGTATTTCAGCACTTTTAACATGCCCTATAAGATATTCTTGATCCTTTCGTTCGACTCATTCGAAAATCGGCCCACCGGAGAATGGGGGACGCGAAGAAGAAACGTCGGGTTTAGGTAATTATTTACGGTTTCAGTGGTGGCGGTGGAGGGAGGGTTGTTTGGCGTATCGGGTATCGGGAGGGAACGAAAGTCCACAAATCTGACCTGGTGACAGATTCAATCAAGGCTCTTGACTCCCCCTTCCCACCAGTGACAATCAGCGCAAGTCTTAATTCTGCTTTAGATTGCGTCTCATCTCGTCCTCTCTACGACCTATCTCTGAAAACACCATAAAACCCGGTACCGTCTCCATAGCACCCCGTCATTAAGTCCTTCTCCTGGTAATTTATTCACACTGATAACGGTCTGTATCAATTTATTGTGTGATTTGAGGAAAGAGCTTTATAAGCAAATCCCAAATTTTTTATAATACTTTTCTAAGTTCACTTACTTAGAATTTAAGTAAATGTTAGATGTTAGGTAAGCGTAGTTAAACAAGGCTAAAGCCTGTTTTTGGGTGGCTTTTTTACATAACAGTTGTTTAAATGTAAATATTTAGACCGATAATAAATTATTACTCGAGTTACAAAGACTGCATTTTAATACCAAAACATGCAACGCATATAAAACATATGAGATATGATAATACGGTAACAAAAATCCAGAAAAACGTATTTCTTCTCCGTAGCGGCATCTATATCTGGCCTTAACAAGTTTTTTCCCAGCTATGCCTGGATTGTGCCACTAATACTGTTGTGTTCTGGATACTCTTCTAATCTGAAGATGGGATTAGATTCCAGATCCCTCAACATCGAGTAATTTTCTTTATCTAATCAGTGATGGAAAATGCACGAAATATTTGTTCTAAATAACATAAACTCACCATCACTAACAATTAAATTTAAACTAAGAACTTGAAAAGTAATTAGGATCAATACAATTTTTGATTGTCCTAAACGTTATATAACTGTTATATTAATCTTGCTGTACAAGATGTTGAGACGAATTGTAAATCAATCTTTAAAATTCAGCATGGAGAAAGAAGATGTCGATCCAGAGAAGTCAGGCATTGAAGAGTCAGCTCGCCGCTCGCCGCTCTTAGCTCTCAGCTCTCAGCTGAGTGACAGTTGACCGTTCTTCACCGCCTCGCCTGCGGCAGCCGTTCTCCCTCGCTCATCTCCAATTTGCCTTTTCTGATTTACAACCTTTAAACTGTTGCTGCAAAACGTGTCGTAATTATCCTTCAATCGATTTCTAAGTGGCGATTTATGAACAGTCGGTACTGCAGTGTGTTCTGAGTTACAGTAATGATGAATTGCCATTATGAATATTTAGCACTGCGTCCACATGTCGCTCAAGCATGCAGCAGAGTTGCTCCTAGGTACTATAACACGATTCACCTGTGGAACTTATAGATATTGTAACGAGTTCTCTTCAACGACTATTTATTTTATAATTCGTTAACAAATTCACTAATTTTACTTAACATGAACAAAATGTCAGCCAAACTTTCTCGAAGAGAAGTTTTTAAGGAATTTTCAAGAAGCAAAGTGGAATATCGAAGGCTGAGTAGGAGGGAACGCAATGTCATCGCAGTATGGGACTGATGGAATTTAGATGAGGGGCGTCACTGATCCGGTCGCTCGTGGTATTTCGGTGAACTTTGGGGCTGACCTTATGTGTACCAGCTCGGGTTAACACTGCCATTTCCGGTCTGGAATATTTTCTCTTCGGCTATCTCGGTGAATTAACCTTGGATGCAAATGTGTATAAACATAATGAATTTAGAATACTGCCGCATAGGTTTTCCTACTAACCGATTACCGAAACCGAAACCGGCACCACCGAACCGGCGGTATAACCGTGGCACGAAATTTACTTTAGCTTCACTAATTTGTCTTTTCGTACATTATTTTAGCCAAAGGAAGGACAATTTGTTCCTCTCAATAGTAAGGTTACATTTAAATTGCTCATTCAACCGGTACGTGTTGAGCTATTATCTCGCTCATAGTCATGTATCACTTGGATCGAGACTTGGAACATGAAAATTACCTGAAGTTAATTAAACTGATTAAAGTAGTTTTTATGAATTTCGTTTAGTATTTTACCAATTTAAAGGGCTGCTGATATTGATTTAGTCGAAATTTGGATGAGGTATTAACAATTAGTTATTAACACTAGTGGGGTTGTAGTGCCAGACCAATGGATTTAGCCAGACTACACAGCTTTATACACGTTTTTCGGTAAAATATAAAATATAGATAAAAGTCCTGCTTTAAGCAACCAACCCTACTTTAGATTCTTACTTGAGATTCGTTGACACCATTATATTGATAACAATATACTTTTTTAGCGTCGAGGCTTTTCCTCCGAATGACGGTTTAATGGGAACTGCGCGGCTTTGAAAGTACGCCTTCTGGTGACCCGTAACACAGAAGCAGATCCTGACTGGAACCCTGTATTAAGAAGTGTGGAAATGTAATATAAATAGAGCCAAGACATGCAGCTTACAGAATACACCAAATGTTTGTATGATATCCATACTGTATTAATTAGGGCATGTAAATTTCATCCAATTACTCTTAGCGCTTATAGGTAATAATATACCAAGGGGTACTCAATAGCAGTTATTCAGTGTTTCTACAGAATTTAAAATTTCTGTTTCCCTGACTTTTCCCTGACTTTCCCTGACCCTTCTGTAAAACTTCCCTGACCAACCATCGAAATACGTCTTAGCATTTTCATGTGTGAACAATTATTATATATTTAATATGTAAAACATTATTTTCTGTCATAAATTTTAGTAAAACAAAATGAAAAAAAAAAAAAATTATCTCAATAACTGAGGATTACAAGATGTTAAGAATAAACTCCTTGGGAATTCTTAGATCATCAGCCAACCATTGGGACTCCACCTGAAATAAACTGCTACAACAGATTGTATACAACCTGGAGTAAAGCATCACCTCAGTTTTTTTCTTCATCGAGGATCAAATTGGATAATAAAAGCACCGAATTGCCATGCAAATTTTATATGATGCCTCACAGGAAGTTATTCTTGTTCTGATAATGTCCCTCATAACCTATTTTGAGACTTAACAACGATTACAAAATTAATTTTGTGAAGTAGCGTTAAGGTGAAATAGTAATCAATATTGTCTATAAGCTACATATTTATTTTCATATATTTAATACGTGGGGTCGAGACGTAACAAAATAAGCTTTATCTCTGGGTTCCCTGACCGAATTTCCATTCCCTGACTTTCCCTGACCGTAGAAACCCTGTAATTAAGGTATTTATAGAGATATAAATTTTGTAGTTTTTCTTTTCAAAAATAAGAAACTGGTATAACGGTAAGCTCTCGGCTATGTAATAAGCGAGGTATCTGACAGGTAATAACTTGTATGCTAGTAACAATCAGAACTTAATAGACTAAAGAAAGTTCAAAAACTTTTCGAAAATGTAAACAAGACCGGTTTAAACACGTGAACGAATGTATGGTTTTAATAATTATGTGTATCAGTTTGTAGTTGTATATCGTCATTTACTACACAAATTTACACGTTTTTCGAATGTTATAACAGTTAATCGCTTAAGTATGAAGACGCCGACACATATATATTTAAGGAGTTTATGAATTTATAAGGATAGAATGTAAAAACTGATGCCTTGTGGAGCATGTTACTGACTAAGGCTAATAGTTTATAAGTTAGGCAACGCAATGGAAGGAACTTACTGTTCCTTCTAAATACGAACCACAGATAACTGTTCGAGATTTAGGTCTACGATTCTGCTTGTAATACCTGTTCTAATTTAGGGTCTGGTTATTGAAAATCTGAACATCCAGTTTCACTATCCTATATGATGCAGACTCTTTACACTTCACACATGGTATATATATCTATTATATTAATAGGCAAGCATGATTTTTGTCGTACGTTTTATTAAGCTCGTGCGCATCGTAGGGATAGATCTAAGCACACCGTTAGAAATGTATTTTTCTGTAGATGTACACAATACTATCGTAATTTACATTAGTTTCTGAGAAATAGAGACAAATTAATTTGAAATTTGAAAAAAATAACATTGGCCTTATGGGTTGCCACGTTGGTTACGGAATAACAACGAAATATAAATATAACTTTCAAATCACATGTTAGATTGCAGCGTGCATTGAAAACTGTGCATAGCGTACTTGATCATACCATTTGATAAGGAATAAAGAATGTTACATTGAACCATTACTACGCAACTTAAGTGGTGGACTCAGTGGAGTGTAATACAAATTGTTAAAAATCAATCATATGTTGAAATATAAAATATAAACAATAACAAACCAAATTTAATCATCAATAGTGATATGCACGATTGTTTACTGTTTATTTTTGGTTTTGCGGTAGTGAAAATTCTGCGCGTCATGAGAAACTAATTATTATTTGACAGTGTTTGTTTTTTTAGTGTTTTCAGTAGTGATATGCCCGATTTTTCACCGTTTACTTTTTATTTTGTGCTCGTGAAATGTCTGCGCGTCATGTGAATCTAATTATTTTACTATGTTGTTTCACTAGCTACTGGAATGGTAACATCCTTCTATTATCCTTTTTACCTCCACGTTAAAAAAATTAAACCTGTTTGTGAGGGAGAAGGATGAGGGCTGGGAAGAACGAGGTGGAGAGGTTTCAGGCGTAAATAAAAAGGCTACTGTTAACTGGAATGGTAACGCCCTTCTGCTATCCTTTTTAACTGCACATTAAAAAAAATACCTGGAGGTGAGAGTCGGGGAGGGGGAGGAAGAGAGTAGGAGAGAGAGATGAGCGCAACAAAACCCACTAAATATTAAACTTTTTTCAAATATTCGTCAAATAATATTTGGTCGAATTTCGACCATTGGGCGGTTTCTAGTATATATGAACATGGACATAAAAATCGAGATAAGTCGTTGTTATACTAGTAATCAAATCAAAGTCCATTGAATCCTCGACTCCTAGACTAATCAGTGGCAGTTTGGGGGTCGTTATTGTGTACAACAAAAAAGGTTGTCCTTTTGGCTATACAGTGTAATCAGCTTCCATTTCGTCACCATTTAGCCTATTCTTGGCACTCTGGTGCTGGTGTCTTAAAATCTGAGACTACCGACTGAATCCGGAGTCTGGAGTCAAGACAGAGCCGATGTCAGCTGGGGGGAGTTCCAGGGAGGAAACCTTCTTAACTAACAAACTCTTGAAGCCTTTCCGGCTAGGGGACGAACCGTCCTGGGGGAATGACCCTCCAGTGGATTCAGGAAGCCAGATGGGATGGAGGGCTCCCTGACAGGGAAGGTCCTTGGCTGATGGACTCGAGAGGTCAACCGGGTTAGAGAGTCGATCTGAGGTAGCCCTGCCCTGACCCCAGACACAGAATTATCTTTCCCTGAAGGGGTGACTTGCAGCCCGTGCCCTGTACCACATTTCCTAACATTGAAGATTCCTATCGTCAGGTGGCTGTTCAATATACCAAAGTAATCGTGTCCATCCGGCTATGCCGGAGCCTCTAATTCCTTAAATATAGCATCCAATCAAATCAATTCGCTTATACCTTATCCGCTTGCCGCAGGCAGTCGATTCGTCTCATCTTCCCCTTTTGGTCGGGATTGGACAAGACACACATGGCGGGCTTCTTGCCGGTTATGCTCAGTACGAAGTCTTCTCTGCACTCTTGCGTTATGTCCTTCCGTAGCTTTCCCAGCAATCGCGAAGCCCACTTTTGCTTCACTTCCACTTTTTCGTTCTGAAAAAAGAAGAATTATATTAGTGCGCTTAATTATTCCACAAAAACATAAAGGATTTAATCGAAGATCGGTACCTTTTGGGAGAAAGGAGCTAGGCAACATGGGTTATACGCCCTTTAAAAACTAACCGTACCATGCGGTGACTTTAGTCTACTAACTATGGCCGTATTTATTTGATTCGAACCGGCTAAATACTTTTCTACCAGCGTCTTAAATTTACAACTAACTTCCCTGTTAATCCTCAGGATTCGTTTTGATACAAAATTCAAAGACCCGCATTTGACGTTAACAGGTCGAACAATATGTTGACTAATCGACGGAAAAAACCTAAGAGTATCCTATTACACTAAGCAATAAAACATGGCGTGTCTTCACTAGGTCCAAATAAGGGGAGTCCTTGTTAGGCAAGACGGGGTTTGTCGAGTTTTGAACATGTGTTGTAGACAAGTTACGCAAGGGTCACGTCACACCTGTCGGAGAGTCGAGTCACAGTGATCGGAGGATTTAAGTTCGTTCAACGAATAAATAAATATACGTTAGCTACGAAAGGATTAGTTACAAGGTATAAAGGAAATGAAAATGTTCTCGCCCTATAAAGAGGCGGCACGTCTAAAACTAATATTGTCCAAACAGGAGTAACGTCCCGAGCGGCTGCTCCAATACCCTATAATTTGCCGCCCAGTGGCGCACTAATATGTAGCGCCCGCGGGCGGGAGCGTGTGCCGATGGTCCGCGTCCGCCGTCCGCCGCCCCTCCACGGCCCCTGTAATTTATCGACCGGTTCACCGTCTTCTGGGGACAAATTCGCAGAACAATGTAGCAATAAATAAAATCAACACTCGGCTCGGCTAATCAAGCCGTTTCCTCTTCTTCAGCTGCATTTGTTCACAAACTGTCTCCGAGCGAGTGACATCTTTATTGTTTCCTCTATACTCTTCGCGTCTAGAGTGTTGCCATTAAAAACCCTCTAAATAAAATTTACTTATGCATTTGCTGTTTGGATTTCAGATTAATTTATTATTTTTAAAGAGTCAAACACGTAGAGTAAACGTAGGTAATCGTGTCGTTTGTGTGTGGGGTAGGGTTTAAAGATTACAAACGAGGCAATTGTAGGTTACAGAAAAATACACCAAAATACAAAGGAATAAGTAAAAACTCGACAAAAAAAGGTTAAGGAAAATGTTTATACCCGATAGCCATACTACTTATGCATTAACAAATAAAATAACCAAAATTTAGTTTTACCTAGTACTAGAACGTTTACAAGGCCTAAATGTTGTAGTACTCGATTGTAGGTTTTTATTTCTACCGATAACTAAGCAGAAATGCTATCAAAATGTATGCAATTTATAAAATTCAGTTGTCTTATGGTCGACCAAACATTCACTTTGTAATCTTACGTAAATGTTACGGGGTGTTTAGTCCCTCAGTCTTCGTAGTACAATATATACTTAATATTTTTTTAAAGTATGATTTACCTGTTAGTTTTTCCGCTGTAATTTTGATTTGTTTTACATAATAAATTAATTGAAATGTATATTTTTGTCATACAATTTTCTACCAGATCAAATTTAAATGTTATTAAAGAATGAAAAACATTATAAATTGGTCGTTTGACTTAATTTCATGGCTCTTCAAATAAGAAAAAATTAATTTGTTTTTTTGCCTTGACGAACTGTTTATTTTCATTATAAACTGTGGGTAGTGGAAGTCAATACATTTTTGACTCTACATATCTATTAGTTTCCATAAAAAAGCCAGACATGTCGTAATTTGAAAATTGAGTGAGAGATAAGTAGGTAATATTAGTATAAAATAAACATAAAATGGGACGAAATTAACAAACAAAACAAGGGAACCGATAATTTGCATAATCAACATGTTTTCAATAGTATCTGAAGACACATTTGTAATACAAACCTTAAGAAAATGAGACGTTTATGAGAAGACTGTCTTAAACTCATTATTTCTTAAAACAACTAACGGCTGCGCTTAACAGAATATACCTAGGCAAAAAAAGGTGTATAATTAAGAGGTGAATAGCAGCAAAGCTGGGGTTTCCTAATCCAAGGTGTATAATCACGAAAAAGGAAAATAAGGATTTCACACGCAGATAAAATTTCTGAATACGATACAGTACTTGTATTGATTTAAATTTTTAGCTACAAATACTCACTGGAATTCAGAATTCAGGTCGAACCCACGTGTCCTCTATAACATTCTTTAACTTGTCGACCCTAACGACCCCTTGTTGGCCCGATGACGTGAAAGTCGGTATCACGGGTAGTTAAGGGGGTGATGCATCGAACGCAGAAGGAAGAGCCCGCCATCGATCACGATCGGGCCACATTAAGTGGGCATAACCTTTAGGAGGCGCCCAGCGCCCGAGGACGGGGTGGGATCTTCGCAGTGAAAAAAATTAATAGCTACGCGTTTTCAGCTTTTTTGAAGCACCGGCCGCAGAAGAGGGAAAATTAACATTTAAATGACGGGGGTCGAGAGCTCTCCAGGGATGGGGGATAAATCAGCCGGGAGAACCCGGGAGTTAATTTCCCTTTCCGTAACCACTAAACGTCAATCTGTAGCACGTCCAGTTGATTTGTCGGTGAGGGAGGACGGTGGACTCCTTGGCCGACTCACCTTCGGCTCGGGGGACTCGTTTCCTGTAGTTTGGGCAACTTCCGAGTAGACGCGAGTCCCCGCGGAATAGTTTACACGCTCATAAATACGTCGTTATAAAATGGTCACTAACCCGATACTAATATGAGGTTGTTATAACTGGTTTGATGTTTTCTTTGCAAGAATAATATCCGTATGCTTATTTTTAACAAGAAATAATTAATATGCAATTGCAAATGTAACTTCCTTAGCTTAAACATTTTATGTAATTAGAGAAGTTTTTGATATAAGTGTTATTTTTTTAATAGAATATTTGATATTTACTATGTTAAAATAACCTACGCACTAAATGGGTTTGCTCAAAATCTTAAAGATAACATTTATCGAGTCAAATAACTACTCAGTAAAAATATTCATGAACATACAATAACCAATCGAATGAAAAGTTATGCATATTTAAATAAAAAACAAAAAAAACATTAGAATATCAAAATATTCAAAGGAAGATTGTGGACACGTACACATGTTTACAACACAGCCTTGCAATGCCAATACAGAAGAGGATGATTACGGATTTTTTCTCCTCTAAGATTGAATTCACCCTCAGACAAAACATATTAAATCCAGACCAAATCCTATGACAATTAAAAGAAAATGAATGTAATATTTCCTAGTATAGTATAACAATATAAACCGTTAATAATGTAAGATGTCGGAACCTATATTTGCAAGTGTACATTACACCGGAGGGCGTTTGCAAGTAAAGCCTCCGCATCCAGACCACGTGTTTTCAAAAACGAATTCCATCATTAAAACTATCAATAAAACTAGAATAGTTATTTATGCAACGAGTGCAGCAAAGTCACTTTGCGCACGAGTTGCATATTAAATTTTTCCTACGTCTGCCAAATATTGATTATACAGTATGATATGTGTAATATTTATGATAGCCTATATGGTATATTTCCTACGGTAAGAATAAAGCGTTTAAATTATATTTATTCGTTTTTTTAAGAAGGCTGCCAATATTAAAAACTATCTTAAAGATATACTATTCCTAATTGAAGTAATATTAACATTACTAGACCTACTCACAATTTATGGATACGTTTTTCATGTAAACACACTTTAATTAAACTTCAACAAAATACAGGTAATGTTTATGCTTATGTTGTTCGGGAACAACAGCAATAAATCATATGTTTATTATCCAGTGTTGCCAACATAATCCATGCATAAACAACGTTACCTACATAATGTTTTTGACTATTTTTGTGTTCTTAAGTTGAAACACTGGAGTACGCAAAGTAACATGAATACGGGAATCACCTGTTTGGCGACGTATATCGAGTGCGAAAACAACCGCTTTCTCAGGCAGACGTAGGAAAAATTAATAATAGGACGTCTGGGTTCCTATGATGGCGGGTGGATCACTTAAAATTCCTTTGTCTGTGCTTAAAGTAATGCAACTGCCAACATCCAGAAAATTATAAGTTTTTGAAATATTGTAAAGTGGAGGAAAACTCCGTTTGCGCCCCTCCAACAATGCCTGACGAGTGAGTCTGTACTGCTGGCGTCCCACTGCTTCTGTACCGTCGCGGTCTCACAAGCTGCTTTCTACAGCTGATACCAGCATCAAAATAATTAGTGAATTTCCTATGGAAAGTGAACTATTAGCATGACCCGCACGGTGAAACTTAAGCCCGGGACCACCATACAAGTTCCTAACGTGACCCCCTGAACACCTTTTGGGGGGTCGTTCAAAATTTTATATATATATATATATATGAATAAAAGGCTTTATATATATACATATTAAAGCCATATATATGTGTTTGCACTCTAGTGGTCGCATTTTTTGTCCGATTTACTTCAAATTTGGTAGGGAAACTCCTTTCTGTAATCAGTTGGACAAGTTCGTTGGGCAAAACAATCGGAAAACTCTAAACACTTTTTGGGGATTAATCTTTCAAATTTTGAGTTTTTGGGCCCAAAAAGGGTCATAAAAGCCCCGGAAGTATAGTTAATCCATGTATAAAGATGGGAATTAGTGAGACAAAACTTTTAAGCCCTCTTCCGTCATTGTAGCATAACTATTTACCAAGTTATAGAAGAAAATGTGTATTGACCAAACACAGTACGTTGTCTTATGGGGGTATTACATTAGAAAAGCCTGTTATTCATTTAATGATGTACTTTTATCATCCCCAGCAACCTCACGCCTAGTTTAAAGTCTCATTGGACCTTCTCCTAACCTTATAATGCGCAAAATTGTATTCCCAGCATTGCAGGTAAATGAAACCAGGAGCATCAGAACAGCCAAAAAAAATCAATGTTTTCAGATTTTAATAAAAATTGGAATAAATGTATGTTTTACACTGATTTTGATTTTTAAAAGTTTTTTATGTGGAAATTCACTTCCCTCACGTCAGCGTGCTGCGTGCGAACTCGTTTTCGTTTGATAACATACATGGCATTTGTTGATATACTATATACTTACGTGCAATGTTCACATAGTTTAAAATAATATTTAGTCAACGTACTTATTTGCCTTAATAACACTTTCGCGCAAAATAGTGAAGTTGTATTTAATTCAAACACAAGAAAAGGATAACGAACAGAGCATCACAAATGCATTTATATCGAAGAGGTTAACGATTGCATAAACGTATGAAATGGATTTAATAACAATTAAAATGTGTCCCATACTTTTTATTAATTTTTAACTGCAGGTGAAATGAAAATACGATGACTATAGGGAATAAAGAAATTCGTATTAAATTTTACAATTTGCCATTAATTGTGTCTGTAACAGTGTTAACCGATAAGGCCAATGGACTGGGTAGATTTTTTGGGCTTTTATGAACGTTCCTTGCATTTATGCAAATTTTATGTAAAGATGTGTTGTACTTTTACACCCCAGAAAATTGTATTACAAACCAAATATTGTTGTAATCTCAGTCAAGATACAAAAATGAAATACTGGGTGAACTATGACTATTTTGTAATTAAAATTATATATTATTTTAGACGGTCTGCTTTAGTGTGGTGGTAAGGGCGTTTGGGGGTGAGGGGGTAGGAGAGATGACAACAAGCCGGAAGGAAGGCCGAGCAAAACCCCGCGCTCTATTATACAAACTTGAAAGAATCAAAACAACATTTCCCCTTCTGCCGCTTTCCGACTGCAAGAGTTCCACTGACCGTACGATCCATTCAATAAGTTCACCATTCAATCACCATCTCTTGACTGGAAGGTCTTAGGCACATTTTAAATAAAAATAAATAAACCAAATACATAAACATATTTTAAACTACGTACGTAACGTATTAAACTGTCAATTGCTAATCGTTTCTATACATGCCCAACCCCCTGCTCGCTTCGCTTCACAACCCCTGGGGTTATTTCATTCGAGAACGGTATATTTCCATGGCGTCGAGGTTTGCAAACGTCGTAAAATCGTATTTTTAACTTGGTAGGTGGCTTCGGCCCCTACTAAAATATTAATGTGGGATTGTCTAACCTTCTCGAGATATGAGCAAATTGCAACAAAGACATTGAAGGATCATTTACCTTAGGTAACGCCTTTTTTGGTAATTTCAAACCCACCCCCCTCACTGCCATACAATGCTAAAACATCCCCCGCCACCTCGCGTTCCGGTTCCGTAACACAATTTGTTCCCGTTTGATACGCTTAGATCTTGCAAAAACACAGTTTTACTGGACATTTTAGAAGGATTTATATTTAAAAGGACCGATTAAAATCCAAAATATTAGTTTAACTATGTCAACTAGTTGATTTAAAATTTAATCAATACACTAGTCATTTTAAACGTGTATTAACGTATTCTACATTATAGTTTATTCAACTCTAGGCTGCTTACATGAACGGGTCTCGAAGTCCGTCATTACATCGTCTTATGATAGCCTCGCCAAGGAAGTTTGTCGTATATATATTAAAAAGCACGTCCCAAGCATTTTACCCAATTTGTATAAACCGGAACGTAGTTTTAAGGGGTCCGGCTTATTAAATGTCTTATATTCCATAGAAAAAAATTTGTTTCGAGTTAGAATGAAAATACTTGAACAAAAGCTATGATAAAGTGTACTATAAATTGGCTTAAAGCAAGAGGTTTTAGGGCATTTTATCTGTGCTCTATAATATATTCCGTTATTTTTTAATTTCCTTAACTTTGACATTTGAGAAAATTAGTTTTACCATAAAATTTGTAGGACATACAATTATATTTTCAAAACTAACCACTACAGCATTGTTATTTTGATAGACAACGCAAGGGAAGTCACTCGTACTTATTAGCCGATAACTGCAACCCCAAATCTCTCCTACCAAAATGTCCGGAATGATCCACCCACTTTCAGAACACGCAGGGATTATCCATCCCTTTCGAACTTACAGCCACGCCAAAGGGGTTGACATTTGATGGCCCCTACAACCAAATATCCGATTCTCGGGCAAAACCGGCCGACTACTTGATGCGATGACTACAATTAATGATAGAAATAACTGGATTTTTCTCATTTTATGGTTTTAAAGGCATTCAGAGTTACTCAAGTCTTAACTAACAAGGGATTTTAGTGTGTACAGTAAAAACGACACTCATAACTGTCTTAATCAACGGTGCAATTTAGTAAAAAAATAAACACAGAAAACACAAACGATAATTAATTTTAAAACCCACTACTGCATTTGTAGCTCAAAAACATCAATATTCTGTTAGTTAAGAACAATTGAAAAAGTTAGCTCTCGGTGGTGCATCGCCCGGCGAGCTCGCGATATAACGACTACCCCGGTAGAGGTATGCCGGGGGGACCGATGGTTCTAGGTGACCAAAGTCCATCTATCGGTACGGCAGCGCTGTGCGCCCCGCCAACCGCTGGCGACCTTCACCTCAGAACCGGCCCTTGTTCCCTTTTGAAATATTTTACATCACCAATGTTATTATTAGTCACATTGGTGGTGGTGGTGAGTTAATTTATTTAAGAAATTATTGTGCAAAAATGTATAATAATGTTTTTTACGTTACCTAAGATATTTTATTTGAATTAGGAATGTATGATATTTCCATGGCGTCGAGGTTTAAAACGTTGAAAAACTGTTTTGTAATAATAGAGGTGTTCTTTTAGTATAAATATGTTGTCATTTTTAATATATCAAATAATACAACGCATTATAAATAAAAAAAGGCAAAATGTCATAGAAGATTTATCAAAATTTGAATAAAGGAATGGGAACTTCAACGAACCTTAAATTCCTACTCTTAATCGAAAGCTTAACTGGAAGAAAACAATAATTACTCCAAAATAAAACTAACAAAAGTATTTAGTTTGTTTACTAATGATATAAGGTAATCTAGGACAAAACCAGTTCTGTTCAACAGTTCTGGACTATAAGGACTTTACTGTCGTGTTATGCTTAACATTAAAAAGGTCTTACAGTTTTGTTACAATACAACCCTACCCTAACTTAAAATTGTAAGGTGACAGAGCAAAATATACTATGTGAGCAAACTCAATGTAAAATAATCATAGGCCTAAAATTTAACTTACAGCTAAACCCACCTGCACTTACAGTATTCATTAAAATCATTTTATTTACATTTAGGGGAGCTAACTTGTAGAATTTAAGTTCATTTGTATTATAACAAGAATGTCAGAATTAGCCTATAGAACGTTAAATACTTCAATGCAAGCAGTAAGATAACATTTAACCTCATTCCTCCATGAACCGCTTAGTCGGGCATTTCAATCAACTAAACAGTTATAATGAAGAATTGAAGCATACTGTTATACAAAATTCAAATCTAGATGTATCAAGGACGAATTTAATAACCAAATTTGTGTAAGGGGGCCTAAATGATATTACTTGCAAAGAAATAGAGTATCAAAAAGGATCAGCTCGTTGGCTGTTGAAAATGTAAACACTGTACTAGGGCCGAGTAGGGCCCACAGCAGAAGGTTAGAGTTAAACTGAGCAACTAAAACTATGGTGTAGGTAGAGTCAAATAAGCTGTTAAAACAAACTGATGTAATGAACCTTATTGCTAATTTATGGCCAGATGGGATATTTTTTATTTATAATGCATCTCGCATATTTAATTTAGATAATAATTATTGAATATTTAAATAAAAGGAAAACTGATTTTAATATTATTTTTAACATGGCAAAAGTATGAATGTTTGTAATATATTAGTTATAAGAATAGTGTAAGAAAGTTATTTTCTCTCATAGCCCGAAATTCAAATATTTAAATTTAACTTTAGTTTATATTTTATTTTAAATTTAACCTATTTTGGAATAAAGGTAATAACATTTAACGTGAATCACGGTTATCAGATGTACTGCATATAGTATACAAATCCAAGTTGAGAAAGTAAATCTAAAGTGCTGTGCATCTGGAAGACAAAGTTAAACAAGAAGGGAATTGTGAAAATTTGAAAGAAGATGGACATTTAACTCAGAGCTCCACATTTATTATAATTTTTTATCTAATTGTATCCATTAAATGATTGAATTAACCTGTTAGAAAGTACTAAATTTATGTTTTAAAGTTGTTTTTATAAATTACTAAACCCAAGAAGATCTCCATGGACATTATTTTTGTTTATTGAAATTTACCACATGGACATTGCACATATCTTGGTAACCGACGCTGGAGGGGATTTTACCACAGTAATATATTGAAGTAACTTACAATAACTTAATTTAATTTTTTTTTATTTTGCCGAATTTGAATAAAGGGGTTAATAATAAACTAATATGCGTTGGCAAAGAACCCCTCCCTGAATAAGAACCTCATTAATTATAAGTTATCTACCTAATGTGTTGAGCACCGGAGCATTATTTATATTTTTATTTGATCTTTGAGTTGTCTTTGTTGTTTGTTTCGAATTGTACCTAAATTGAATAAAGTTTGTTAATTATATTTCTGTTTTGTACTTAAAAGATATCCTCTTCAAGGACATATAACTTAATTTATTATTAGGTGAAGTTAGTTTGGTAATATAAAAGTTTAGATCATAAATATATAGATTTTAAATATAATCGGCAAATGTGAATGTGACATATATCTTAAACGTAGTGAAGAAATTCTAAAATTCACAAATGTTCTACAAGTTCATAATTGTTTTTTGAATTTTGTTACACGGTTTAAGTTAAAGTACTAAAAAAGGTTTACATAATCAGTTTTATTTAGTAACAAACAAACCTAATAAAATAACAAACAAACCTAATAAAATTAACGAAATAATTACAAGTAATAATCATCTAAACATCTTCCATAAATTAAAATCCATAAATTATTCTTTGACTATTGAAAGGACTCTTGATTTATTATTTGAGAGTATACATTACAAGCGAAACTATAGCCGGTTTATCGGATTAATTAGAGAGTATACATTACAAGCGAAACTATAACCGGTTTATCGGATTAATTAGAGAGTATACATTACAAGCGAAACTATAGTCGGTTTATCGGATTAATTAGAGAGTATACATTACAAGCGAAACTATAGTCGGTTTATCGGATTAATTAGAGAGTATACATTACAAGCGAAACTATAGTTGGTTTATCGGATTAATTAGTCTATATTTTCGTTTTTGAAGCCACTCGCTGTCGAGTCTAAGCCGGTACTACCGAGCGACTCAGAAGATCGATATTGTTCACGCTCTGTGAATAAACATGCAGAAACGAAGGTGAAGAAAGATCCGGCGGGGTACACGGGAGACCGGCGTTAATGAGGGACCAGGAATCAATGGGTCCACCGGTTCCATAATGTAGATGGAAGCGGTGGAACAGGACAGGGCTTCTCCCAATTAGAGATAGGTTACACAAATTACGCTTGTCTCTCACATCGGCATACCGTGGCCCGGTCGCCGACCAGCGGCTGTCGGGTGGGCTCGAGAACAGATGGAAGTGCATATGGAATTATTGATCCTCCGATATCGATCTAACGCTGCGGCAAGAATTTAAAGCGACAGACAATGAGTTCTCCTTCCTTGTACACACGCCAGTAGAATTTTGTTAACTCGCAATACGTATTGTAGCGAACGAGTTTCATCTTGTGAGACACACCGGGGATCGAACTCGTTACCTGCTGACCATGGTAGGCTAGCGACATGACTAAGGCCCAGCCAACGAAGAGTTCAACTCCACAGACAAGGCTAAAAGCCGCTCAGGGTGTTCCGAATTCAGAGATCTGGAATGTGAACAAATACAAAAATCGATACCTATAAAAATAGTAAATATTTCATTAATAGTGCCGGTATTTTCCGGTACGCAATCGTGTTTTCCGTGCGAGGCGAGAGCCGAGCGCGGAAATTCGACCGCCGGAATAACACTTTAGGTACGAGTTATAAACGATATTTTTCAGCACTCTGCAAATAACCATAAAAAATAATTAAAAATATTTTTCAGACATTTGTATAAGGTTTGCTGGGTAATATTCCCCACAGTATAATAACAACGATGGTGTTTAAATTGTTTTACTTCAATCTAGTAACCAGATTAATAAGAACAGATGATTTAAAATGCATCACTACTATTGGTGCAAAAGCCCAACCAGGCCCTAGCGCTGCTGGTGTGAGAATGCTCAGAGCACGAAAAATCTCCAGCTGTTTTTCCGGCATTAAGGGCGGTCCCACACGCCCACACGCCCGAACATTCGGCCAAACTCCGAATGTTCGGAGTATTCACGATAAGTGTGGGAGCTGCACGAACTTTTGAATACATACGAGAACATACGGGACGGAATGTTAAGTGGATATTCGGTGGAGTGTTCGGCCGTATGTTCAGGCCTATTCGCGAGAAGTGTGGGACCGCCTTTAGAGAGGGAAAGTATTACTTCCGGTATTTACGGCTGATACCAAAAATAACCTCTTCCGGTACAGTATGATGATAAAAAAATGAGGTAACCTTATTTATAAGGTTCAAAATTGTGTTTATATCGAACTCCGAGAGATTACCTAAGAAACAACGGGCCAGAAAATGTGTAGGATAAATGGTCTCTATTTTAAGTGAATTTAAAGGAGGAAAACTGCTTCTGCGGTACAGTACCTCATGCGGAACAGTAAATATTACTAACTTTTTGTGTTATCTCATACAAGCATTCAAGCATACATTATGCTTTGAAGTATAACGGGCTAAAATCAGGTTGTTGATCGCAAACTCCGCATTCCAATCAAAACGCTTTCGCCCTCCCTTACACCTAGAGGAGATATACTAGAACAGTATGTGTAAAAAGTATTTAATTCAAGGGAATTATTTTAAAGTGGTAAATTCAACCTAGTAAAAGTAGCGCCTCTCAAGTCGACTCTCGCCTACTCTTATCTGGGATCACCCGCTCCGCCCCGCAAAGTCTGGCGTTTTCCATTCAATGAGTTTGTATCAAGTCTTACTCTTTCCAGACGAAATTTAACATGCAAAACGTATGTAAATTATGAAAAGCTCAATTCTGCCAGCCGTAATATATATGGACCGGTGATAAAATAAGGTTATCCTATGATGCGGGTAATCAGTCGGCCCGGGAGGCGGCGGATCCCCTCCCACGGTCTAGACCCGCTCCATTTCGGTCCGGCCGCGGAAAGCTGTATTTACGACCACTTAATGGAATTTACTTTATTTGCGGATGTAACCAGGTAGCTGAGTGACGGCGGGCGGTAAACACGCCGAATGTGTTGTGGGACTCCCCGCCCCGGCCTGCGCCCCACCGGCTAGTGACGGGATAATCCCAAGAAACAATCGCTTCAATAATAGGACGACAGCAGCTCTTTCACAACGTTTACAGTAGAAATAAGTTTTTCTGAATTTTGTAATATTCTTTTAGTTCCATAATTCCAAATATTTTAATTATACTCCAAATTATTCCAAATAAAGGTGAACGTTTAAAACTTTCTTCCTCGACACCTTCCTTTAGTTATTCGGTAGACTTGAATTCACTAATCCCCTTTCAAGCGATACGTATAACATTTAACTGGTACATACCTGCAACATGTGGTGAAGGTCAGAGAACTTGACAAATAATTTAATAAATAGATTGTAATTTAGAGTATAACACTATAATTATTTTCTCATGAAAAAGTGTTACAAGTGCAATTTGAATGAGTTTTGATATATTCGGTATTTAATTGTATGGTACAATCAGGTTATAAACTATTAAGGAAGTATTTTGCTCAAGATTTTATAGAACCGATGAGTATGTTTTGTTATGATAGTATAAGACAAGTAATTTTAAAAACACTTAAGTAATGTTCTACCGGTACTGGACAAACTGAATAATGGATGATTTTCCACTATCACTTTTATTGTTAGCGGCTCAAACCCTGATAGTATTATTTCGATCTTTTATTCGATAATATTAACATTTTAAGGGCCGCTTCCCCCAAGTACAGTTTAACCTAAACTTTGGATTAAACTTAAGTTTATGAGAAATTCCTCTTTCCCAATGTGTTAAGGCTAGTTTAAACCTGGTTTATGTTAAACCTATAGAGAGCACTGTTTAGTTATTTTACGCTATGATAACAAAGTTGTATCCTGTATAGGAAATATGTGTTTTTATTTTAAGTAGAGGGTAAACAAATAAAATCATTTGAAAAACGTTGCCAACTTAATATTTTGTAGATTAAACTAAACTGGGTAAGTCACATTTTTGGAAAAACGAATTGTGCCTTAATCTCACGTTCAAAACAACCTCAGGTTTAGTTTAAACTCGAGCTGGGGAAAGTGGCCCTTAGTGTACGAGTTCATAGAAATACGATTTAGACGTTATCTGTTTTTAATGTATTAGTAAAAATTCTGTTTTGCAATTAGTTTAAAAATTGAGCAGACGAAATATATTTTAATGATGTTTTTTTTCTATATGCGTTGAATACGTACCACCCGGCCTCGGCAAAACAAGATACCAGCGGCAAGCGGGCCAATAATATGTGTAAAGTTATGCAATTAGGCTAAGGGTGAGCGAATGGGACACATCAAATCCAATGCTCCTCCAATTACTAAGGAATTCGCGTAATCCAAGCGGGTATATAGCGACGCCGGTCTAGTTGGTGATTCCCTTGCTAATACGTCTCCAGCTCTCTGGCCGGCCTGATAAGAGACGGCCTCTCAATCTTTTATAACGCGATAAACACTTCGCCTCTCTCTACGTTTACACTGTGTAACTCAAGAGATCGAAGGCCCCGATAGTGGCTAAACGCGGCGAATCGGTATTGCCGTCTGAAATACTGCAGCCACACGTGAGATAGTAGTGCTAGAATTATAAACTGTATAACTGTGTTTCATATTTAAATGCAAAACAAATCTTAATTTTGTTCATGGTTAATATAAACCACTGCCTTGGTATGGTTGTCAACCAACTGCCGATATTGTTTTTTTTGTATGTGTGTTTGTAGCCTATTTAATCATGAAAAAGTAAATTTTACTGTTTTCGCAATAATACAATGTTTTTTTCTTTTTTAAGTACACTGAATTTGATTCAGAGCTCGTTCTCACGCACAGGCTAATGGGCTTATGTGAGAATTTTTTTCCAAAAATATTGTTCGTGTACATGATTTTGTATTTGTTTTTATTTGGAAATAAATTTGATTTGATTTGAACTATCCTTTTGTAATCCAGGTATTTGTTGTAGGAATCAAGGAAACACGAAATAAGGCATGAAGAGTGTTCTTAATCTTCTGTGGCCACGTTTATAAATGTACCGATTTAAAAAGGAATTGATGTCTCCAAGACTATAAACAAACTGAGCAAATGCAAATATCTGTAATGCTAGAATGTACTTAATATTTCAAAATGTAAGTACGCACTATGGTATTTTGTAAGTCAATTTTAATATATAAGAACAACTTTAAATGGGTAATAAGAAGACGACTTTGAACAATTTTATTTTTAATCTGAATGTTTGGAAAATGTTATATTTATCCAATGAAACATATCTGTTGTAACAATCAATAACAAAGATGACTAGAAAATGTAATACCGACTCAAGACTTCTGATTAAACTACCGTCGAGTTTTCAAAATAACATACAACTCAATAGACACACGAGATTATATTTATGCTTACTGGGCCCAAAAACTCCTCTCGCTTTACTCATTTCAATATTAAAATGAAATAAATTGGGACAGCTGATCTATTTGTTATATTTTAAAATTTTCTTTATTTTACTTGTTATTCCCTTGTTTCGGTTTTGTAAAACAATGTTATTTCTCTCGGATTTTCTTGTCAAGATCCTTTATATGTTTGGTAGGAGTTATAGACTTACGTTGGTCCTGGTTTTATATATACTAGCTGTCCTGTTGCTCGAATCCGAGCAAGTTTGTACCCAACGAAAGGTTTCTTCAGTTGTAAACAAACATATCAAAACATCTGAAATTAAAACGGATGATAACAACGTACTTTCAATCAACACGTAATTTAGACTTCTGTCGTCAGATAGCGCCACTGTTTCGTTCACACCGCCTGGCGCAGGTATTTCGTTCGCGTCTACCAGTTAAAGTTCGTCGGCCTCCTCCTCTTGGCCGTCCTGGTCGACGTCTTATAGTCTCCACGTCTTTTTGGTTATGTTTTGATTTTGTGCAAATAAAAACTGGTGTTTTGTTGCCAGCTGTACGTTCAATAACCATTTTTCAGGGTCAGATTTTATTTGTTTAACCACTTCCTTAAATAAACAGCTGATTTCTCGATCGTTGGTTTGTAACTGCATATTATGTCTATGGGGAAAATCGCGACTTTGACCCCATATTTTCCCATGTCCACGGTGACTTTTATAAATTTTTTTAATTGATGGCAAAACTACATGCTAAGACCTTTCTAACGACACCTTGGACATGGTGATCGGTAGCACCACCGCTCCAAAACAATTATGACAAAAATATGCCTAGCGTATTAAAAATATAGATAAACAAATTGCATCAATAAATCCGTATGAATTACGTTTTATATATATAAGACAATTGTTTTCTTTTCTAAATTAGGTAATCCATTTAAATACCGGATCACAAATGAGATAAAATTAATAGAATCAATTATTTTATTGACTGAAAAAATACAAAAAAATCTTAGGGGACCGTGGGCAGCGCGTAACGAATGAGCCCGGCAGTTGGTGGGGGGGGGGGGGGGTAGCGGGATGAGAGAGAGGGGGGGTTTGCGGTTGTAGCGCCTCTGCCAACTCATAAAACATAATGGACGGCCAATAAAAGTGTAAAATTAGATACACATATTGAGTAATTAGGTGGTTAATTATGGTTTATGGCCGATAGCTTCCACAAATACTGGAGCGAGCCTAATAGCTGTGATTATAATGAACAAGAGGCCCCATCCCACTGGCCCCTAGTCGCCGGGCTTGCTTTCCTTGATGGCCCCCATTCATTAGGACAGGTGAACGTGACCACCTGTTATGGTGGAACTTGGTGTGTCTTACCCCCTCTGTCCTTTTGGCGAGACACCCTTGGACTGAAACATATCCATATGGGCTTTGGCTGTTCTGAAACACCTGGTTCTGCTTATTTCGGACTATTTGGACGATCACATAGATCGACATAGAGTGCAGGAATGAGTGGCCCTATCGACGTTAGACAGGGCCGGCGCGGCGGGAATAGGTAGCAGAAGAGCAGCTAGGGGAGAGGCCGGGGCCTTGACTAGCTGCTCTCGCCTCTCGCCGGTTCTGGGTTAGGAAATCCCGGCAGAGCCGCTAAGCAAGTATTCCACGTGGGAATTTTGCGCAGCCCTCCCACGTCATGTCAACTGGCTGAAAATTTCATGATATTAATTATATCTAACAAATGTGTACTGTCATATAATTAGAGTTTCTTGAAATCATCATATAATATATATACACGATGGATTTTAAATATTTTTTTAATTTTTCTGATATGCTTTTAGGAATTTATGTCAGTATGTATTCGTATTTTATTTGGATGCGTTGCTTTAGTTCCAAGTGGATTTAACTACAAAATTATATTTCAGTTCTTTAGTTCCAAAATGTAAAATCACCAGTGGCGTTAGTTCCAAAACTCAATAATGATTTAAAATAGGGAGAGGATTTAGTTCCAAACGTCGTTGTGTCCAATAGTACAGTCAATATGGAAATTATAAATATTTTGTTTAATTTTAGACAGAATGCGACTGGAGAAAACGCTACAAACCACATGGAGCAGCCAACTCCTGTGAACCTCCTTACAATGGTCGTCAAACACCTATTGGGAAATTGCCACGCCTTGGTAACTATTCTCCTTATTTTTATGGAAGGAAATGAATGGATGCATGGAGAAAATTTTTATCAGCAAAATATATTAGGGACCGTACACGTATTACGTAACGCAAATTTTCGTCATTTTCATCCCAACCCTCCCCCATGTAACACACCATAACGCTTGAGCATACCCCCACCACCACAAAATGTGTTACGTAACTCAATCATAGTAGACTTTAAAACAATATAAACCTTATCGTTTTATAGCTGTTTGGATATGGATTTAAATAAATCATTAAAGTTTTAATGGCTTTCTTTTAATAACATTTTTTAATAACTTTTTCAAAGCACAATTGATTGAAGAAAAAAATTATTTAGTGCGTCAAACACCGAAGATGTGGGTGGCACTACGCAATACTGGATCATGTGAGTACACTAAAAAACAACACAAAACAATGCTGAAAAACAATACAAAACTTACTCAAAACACGTTAGTATTTATTTTTAGTTTTACTGTTTTAAATTCGTATGGTGAAAGATTTTTTTATATAATTATAATTAACTGTAACCTGGATTTAGATATCAATTTGAGTATTTTTTAATTTTAAAAGATTTCCAACATTATCAACAGATACGGGAGTGCGCGAGATCTTAGGGTTAAAATGTGTGAGTTACGTAACGTTGATCCAAACCCCCTCCCCTCTCCCCCATAACTCAGCATAACGCTATGTCATACCCCCCCCCTTTAGTGCGTTACGTAATATGTGTATGGACCCTTAATGAGCCTGTCAACTTGGTTCTTGTTGTAATGTTTCATCGTACCAGTAGTTCATGTATCCTAGTTTTTGCTTATAAAACTTCAACTCTCATTTGCATTCTAAACTCTGCTATTACTATTGAACCATTGAACTATTTTTGCCAAAATATCATAGTCAATTGTATGTAAATTATTGTATTTTTATATCGAATCGATTGTGAATCATAGCATCTAAATGATGCTTGCCATATAAAATAAATAAATAAGTAAACTCTGACTTTGTTGGTACTTATCGCTTATTGTTTTCGGAACAAGTCAATATTATAAGCTAAGCTGGGGTGCCATTTTCATTCTGCCACTCTCTGATTGGGCCCAATGACGGGTCTCATGCCTCTTTGGTTGACGGGACAGACAACGGAGATAGGCAGATAGATAGATAGATAGATAGATAATGATGACTCGTGTGACGTCGCAATCAATTGTCTTGTTTTATATTTGATATTTATTTATCGTCTTATACAAGGTGAATAAAAAGCCAGGACCCCTCTTTTTTGTATTTGTTACTACACACTTATATCTCTTCGGTAGGGATAGTAACTTGAAGTGTAGTTTCTTTTGACATTATTTAAAATTTTGAGTCTGCCCAAAATAGGGGATTTTGGGGGCAAACTCGAAATTTTTAAATGTAAGCCCCCTGTGAGTGACCGCTCATTTTAAAGAACTATAAAAGTAGATAAATGGTGTAAATGAGAGACCGTTATCTCTTCCCTAACCAAAATGGCAGCCGGTCAAAATTCCAAAAAAAACCTTGTAATCAAATCTGGAAGGCAATATTTTTTGTTTTACCTTTACCTTTAATAAGTTAAAATAAACTGATTCCTTTCGCGATATAACTACAGGTGTACTACCTTTTGACACCATTACAAATGTTTAATGCCCCCAAGATTTGCCTTCCAGATTTGAATACGATTTTAGGATTTTTTTAATGGTTGCTATTTTGTTTAGGGAAGAGATAGCGGTTCAAATTTTCACAATTGATCTGATTGTTATAGTTCTTTAAAATGAGTGGTCACTCAAAGGGGGTTTACTTTTAATATTTTTAGTGGCCCCCAAATCACCCTATTTCGGGGGATACTCAAAATTTTGAATAATGTCAAAATATACTACACCTTTAATTACTATCACTATCTAAAATATATTAGTTTATATTAAGAAATAGAGAAGGGGTCCTGAACTTTTATTCACTTTGTATGTGTAGTGCAGTGTGAATATATTTTGTAGTGTTGGGAGACGTAATATATCGTAATTTATCGTATCCTGTTTAACTGAAACAACACGTATCATGCTACACAATTAACTGTTTATAAAACTGTTTTAATTCAGACTTATTCGTAATTCTTTCGATTGTAAATGCTGTTGTACACTATTTGACTTTTTCATGTAATGAAAATATCGTGAGCTATAATTCAATCAGGGATTACCAGGGCACATTAGAATATATGTAAACAAGAAACTGGAATTAGAAAAAAGTTTTAGATCTAAATTAAATACCAGGTCAGGGTGGTTCATATTATAATATTATAGTTCATGTTTATTTACCCACATTAAGCTGCAATCTAATCTTTTAAAGGCATACTTACAGGGTTTAAGCTGCGGTCGCATTTGTCGCAAAATGCGATATGCACCACGAAAATGCGACAATATTTGGGCAGGCTGTCGCTTTTTTGCTACAAAGAAAAGTATAATAAATATTTAAATGTTATTGCAGAAAATCTGGTTTTAACAATACAAATTGTATTAAAAGTCCGTGATCATGATCCACAAACAAAAATATTAGAAGAGTAGTTGGGATGTTGGAGAGGCTTAACGTTGCGTTGGTTGCACTACGTCATTTTACCGATCGCCTCTGAGTGAGTGGTAGAGGAGACGAGCCTACATTACGTGAACAGTTGCTGTCGATTTCAACTGCGTACCGTGTAAACGGAACGGGCAAGTTACTAAAATGACAGTTGTAATTACAGTAGCTAACCCTCTAGCAGACGTCATGCGCTCTCCGCTGTGACTCGGTTTGGCGCGCACTCTGTAGTAGCTGAGCGAATTGGCGAATGCGAGAATGTTGAGGGCTAGTTCGCCTCCGAAGGGATAACTGCGCTCGCGTCGCTATCGTACCGATTCTTGTCGGTTGTTGTGACCGAGTCAAAGGAGACGAGCGGCAGGTCCTCCATACTTAGTGCCGCTCGTGGTCAACTCGCTGCAGAATGTAGACGGTTACACGAGCACGAGTTGCTCGAAATCGCAAAGATCGGGCGAAAGTGTAGAGGTACCCTAGCGAAAACAGACAACTCGAAATCGGTAACGCGCAAATGCGATCGCGATATGCTTTGAGGTTATGTTTCAGAGTGTAATGTTTGGGGTGTGTGAGTTTTCGTTGTTCTGGTACCATATTAGGCCTATTCTATTAGAATGTTTAGTATATTTCCATTTCAGACTTTAATGGTTAAAATGGATAAGTTACCAAGAAAAGTAGACTCTGCTGAATTATATATATATATTACGGTATTTAAATTTTAAACGTTAAAAAAATACAAGCAAAAAACAACAAGACCAAAAAATAGTATAATGTCACGCGAGTAAAAATGCGAAAAGGAAAATATTTTTGCTACAAGTCTCTAAGAGCTTGTAGCATTTTTGCTCAAAGAATTTTTTTCCCAGCTGAATCCCTGCATACTTATATATTTCAATGTTTGAATCCACATATTGATGGCTGTCCAATCACATGATATGTAAAAGCTTAATATTTAATTACATATATCTTTCTTGTTTTCATTTTGATTCTCCATAATAGTAAAATATTTTATTAAAATAATCACGGCTTGTAAATTAACGTTACTTAATATATTTTGAGTTATAAATAATTGAGCATACGAACTCGTATACAGATTTTTACCAATGATTTTCCTGATTTGTAATAAAATAATTAAGAAAGACTAAGGTTTTACAAACGTTCTTCGTAAATGTATTTAATTTCCAAATATTGTTCACTACTTTTGGCGTGAAATTTAAATGGTTTGCTCTTATTCTTCATAAACATCTAGTTGGTAAACATTTAATATCGTAGACGACTCAATAGTCTGAGGCAATTCACAACACTAATGCAATGATCCTCCTACATTGAGGGCCCGCTTTGTGGACCGGTCCACGTCCGATAAAGGTCTGAGTTAGTTAGTTCATTAGCCACTTCAGTCCAACAAAACTCATCAATCTCGGTTAAGACACAGCTTTTAACCACTCGAGTCTTAAGCAACCATATTACTAGGAGAATACCGAACCTTCCAAGAAACATTCCAGTAAAAATAGTTTGTAAAAAGAAAACTTATTACAACTTGATTATGATAATTAACTATGAACGTAACTTATTGTGAAATGGTCGCGTTATAAGAATTCTCTCAGTTTGTGTTTCAGCAGGACACTAATTGAAACCGTATTGTATGTTGACGATGCCCAAGCAATGTATTCGTTTATGGCGAATACAAATCTTGAATGTTGAATCTTGAATCTTAACTGATAATTTGTGGTATAGGAATCAAGAAAACAACAGTGACTCATGTCCCAGACACTGTACGAGTGCTCGAACACATATTATTTAGAAACAATAAAACAGACGAAACGAAACTCATTTGAAAAATAATAACAATACTAACTATTCGTAATAGATAAAAATCCTCATGAGGCAAATATTATTGTTTTGTGAGTTGTTAAACAAAACGCAGCATTTGGATTTTATGTTTATTACTTTATTTATTATTATGTTAAGTTAACAAGCGCATTTTCTTATAGTTTCAAATGTACACTAAAACTTTGATGTTTATCGTAATAACTCAATTAACAAATACGAGGATTAAAAACTTATCTCGCAAAAAAATTTGACTATAATAAAGTCAGATACGTCTTTATAATATAAAAATAGCTAATTTTCGGTGTATAAACAACAAAATATGTCCAGGTTAAAAGTTTGGCATATTTATGAGTAATAAAGACCACTAACCATGTCAATTGACCCTCAATAAGGGTCTTTAAGCTTCCCTTCCCTCAAGACCCTTCCTCCCCAGGGAGACAAATAGGGCCAACTCTGATGACCCAGCCCCTAGTCTCGCCGCTCATCTGAGCCACTCTTGATTTCTCATCTGAAGGCAAAACCTAAAGTGATTGTATGCGTATAGAAATATTAATACACACTAAAACCCTACTGACGTAATTATTTTTATTTTTTTACTTTCCAAGCAACAATCCGTTACATTGAATCAGTTCATGCCGAATGTAATAGTCTTCTTATTAGTCTAACTTCATAATTAGCAACAAATTCAGACATCACCAAACCCACACCGATTGTTAAGGTAACAAAACAAAGCCTACATATTTGAAACGGTAGCAGCTCAAACTGAACAATACGGTGGTTTTATTTGATATAATTTGTTTGTCTAGTTTTGAATCATAAAAGCGCGAGTAGGAAACAAGGTAACATGTTATACAGTAGTTTATATTGGTTAATACTGTAACTTAGCAACATTAAAGTACTGTACTAGATATAAAATTGGTTCAATCTTGAGGGGGAAGGGGGGTAAGGGAGTAGGTAAGGAAAAAATGTTGTTCTAGAATTACTCCTGATGACAATATTCAATATTAAAATTTTCAAATAATAAGTCTGAGGAGTAAACGTTTTGTCAGTTGTGTGAAAGTAAATGAGCTACGGATTTTCCAATTTTAAATGGCGGACTTTTGTTTTTCTCTTTCTCCTATTGTCACTGCTACGCTTAAATTGTCTATGCTTTTATAACTATTTTTTGGGTGGGAATAATGATTTTTACCTCAATTACATTCCAATTGTTAGTAAAATTTACGAGAATGCCTGTATGGAATATCAATGGAAACTTCCTCAGAGCCATTAGTCAATAATATTGTATTCATGGAATACGTCCAAAGGATATACAAGAATGACGTCAATATGTATGCTAAACAGTACACTAAAACACACCTTGTACATTCGAATGCACCTAAAATATTTTTATTTTATTATTTATTTTACCCCTTTAAACTTTTAGAAGAAATAGAGCGTCAGAAGTAGATAGAGTTTTAATTGAGTATTTCGATTTTATTTTAAAATCGATAAAATACTGCAACATCCGAGTGGTTCCTCCATGTTATAAAGGCGTGAGTAAAGCAAGATCCGAATGGGAGAACGAGGTTGCGGATTAAGCGAAGTAATTCCGATAATTAATCGTATCAGGTAGACTAGCGGGTCGCGGGAACAAGAGAAGAAAGTCTAATTTATTGCTCTCCACCTTAGAAGGTTTCATTTAGAGATGAAAATAGAAGAAAGAGTAAATTAAAGTGGCCTCCCTCCACTCCCGAGCATCAGGTGCGCTTTCCAGACAATAGAGTCGAGCCGAATCTTGGCATCGGGGCTCTGTAAAAATAGAGTTATCTCGGTGTGAACAATATGCCGCGAGCCGAGCTGATTTGCTTGTGTATGCCGCTTGCCGCTCAGATAACAAACAGGGGCGACCGGAGCGTGAAAACTGCTGAATGCGGCCGCCGAGCGCCAACCGACTTGCATCGGTAAAAAGGCGAAGGTGTGGACCCTGGCCGCTTTCTTTCCCTGACCGTCAACAATAAATCTCCCAGATAACCCTCCTTCCCGGCTGGTAATATAACCAGTAATATAGACTGGTGGTACGAAAATGTAAAAATCCTGAGACGTACGATCTTCATTAAAGGTAACAGATATGTTTGTATTACTAATATGCTGGAAACGGGTGTTTAAAAGTGCAGTAAAATTCTCGGCTTGCGAGACGGCGAAGTATTATAAACTGCGGTGAGTAGGTGAGTATAAACAACACAGAAATATTAATATCAAGTTAAAGTTCGGACAAAACAATGACGCTGGGATGATGTCATACACCCCTTTCCCAACAAGATAAGTTTGTAGACATTACTCCTCTAAAAATATTATTAAATATTTTATCACAAATTCCAACGCAGCAGAAATAAATATATACGCATGAGATAATATAGCCGAATAGGGTTAGTGTACGACGAACACGTCAGTTTTTAATTAATAATCTTTAACTTTAAGATAGCTGTGAACATGTTTTAAGAGTTTGCACCGAGCAGAATAACTTCCCTTTATACAACTTTTCGCTTGCAGTGATCTGTGTCAATTTAACTGACCTTCATTCAGAAACAATTTCAGAAATGCTGGGAATAGTTTTAAAGTTAGTGATCCGACGATCCTTTGAACTGGTGTACAATGTGATAATCGTTAAGTGAAAAGGCCTTTCAAACGGTTATAAAACCAGACCATTGACATTGATAGAGCTGTGTACGAATTCAACCCCCCCCCCCAAAAAAAAATAATACAGTCACAAAGTACATCGTAAAGTATGTGAAAACACAAATTGAATCCAGTACCGCGATGCCTAATTCTTTACACCCGTAATCAATCGAGTGCAAGACTGACTGTTCAACGATTAGCGAACTTTGTATTACTTTCGCTCCAATCTTTTTTATAGAATGTCAATCTATCTACGGAAGTATTTTCCTCGAGGAAATAAAAAGTTAATTGCACCTGGCTAAATATTCTCTTGAGGACAATAAACGGCCGCACGGCGCTGGCTGTGTACCGTTTAATGGCCGGCTCTAACCCTCACGAGAGCCGCATCGCTTATGCTAATTGGTTGGTTCCTTGGCAATTACAAATCTGTAATCATAGGAGAGTTACTACTCCGGCTGGGTGTCGAGTTGACTGTAGGGATGCCTTAAAAGGTCCTACTATCTCTGAAACTCTATGTAACTGATATATAGGCGTTGATATTGGATTTTATGTGTTAAACGTCTTATTTGTACTAACTTATCGAAACAGAAATATTAGAATTCCAGATCGAACGATATTGAGATTAAAGTAGGTTGTGTTTATTTTAAGGCAACAATCGTTATTAATAATAATTTATTCATTTTGAAAATGCCTCCTGAACTGTTGTTTAGAATTTAAAACCAGGTTTACATACCTTTTCCGTCAAAACAGTTCAAAAATATATGCTGCCACCTACTATGACGAGTTCAAAAATATATGCTGCCACCTACTATGACGACATGTTTCGGAATCTAGAATTCCATCTTCCATCTGTTTGGTATGACCGGAAGATGGAATTCTAGATTCCGAAACATGTCGTCAAGGTTTACATACCTTTTCCGTCAAAACAGTTCAAAAATATATGCTGCCACCTACTATGACGAGTTCAAAAATATATGCTGCCACCTACTATGACGACATGTTTCGGAATCTAGAATTCCATCTTCCATCTGTTTGGTATGACCGGAAGATGGAATTCTAGATTCCGAAACATGTCGTCATAGTCGGTGGCAGCATATATTTTTGAACTCGTCATAGTAGGTGGCAGCATATATTTTTGAACTGTTTTGACGGAAAAGGTATTTAAACCTGGTTTTAAATTAATAATAAGTCCTGGACTGTACAGCTTATTCTTTAAAAGTTCCACGACCACCAACATTAATTTAATGAAAATTGCGCGAGTGCTAATTAAAAAAAAAACATTTTCGACATGAAACCGCTTGATTATTAAGTACACTGTAATTTACACAGCGAGTTGTTCCAAATATTTCCCAGTGGAACAGTGGCCAGCAGTGCCACGACAGACACACGGACACATAATGATCAGCTGTGGTCAGTCAATATCTATTACTTTCAATTCAGTCCTGGATCCGCTCGAGATTGATCAAAGGTTCATAATTAAACAAATACTGAAAAAGAACCAAAGTATCCGACGAATTTGCTTTTTATGAATTCTACAATACCAACCGCAAAGAATATTTTCATGAAAAATCTCGGTTTGTATAAACAATAGACAGTATTCTTAATTTTTTTAAAGCACTATTACAATGTAATTGGATACGTAAAAAAAATACAAGAGAGCATTACAACTACGTAAAATATAACCTGCTGTAGTCAAATCAGAACTTATTCTAAGTACAAAGGATAGGTTGAGCCTACTTGCAATCCCAGAATTCATCAGTTGTGTAAGAAACTTGATTTTTATTACAATGTAATTGGATACGTAAAAAAAATACAAGAGAGCATTACAACTACGTAAAATACAACCTGCTGTAGTCAAATCAGAACTTATTCTAAGTACAAAGGATAGGTTGAGCCTACTTGCAATCCCAGAATTCATCAGTTGTGTAAGAAACTTGATTTTTGATCCACTCAGTTACAATCTTTTTGAAACTGTTGCATGGGAGGTTTCTGATAGCTAAGGGGAATTAGTTATATTTTTGAGCTGCTGATACATATGGATATTCAGCGTTTTGGAAAGTCTTACATGAGGAGTTACAAGATTATTGCTTTGTCATATTTGATACAATTATATTCCAAAATAATGTGCAAATGTAATGGAGGGCAGTGTGGTTCTATTCGCGGGAGGAGGGAGGGCGGTGGCAGATCATCAGAGGCTCTAGTGCAATCTCAGACAGTAATTGAGTGTAAATGCAACAAGTAAATGACATAATTATGGCTGTGAAAATTCAGGTCATTACGTATTGTTATTTATTGTTTATTTTATTTATTTTAATCACTGTTTGCCTTAATCAAGTATTAGTTGTTATAATATTATTTTTCCTTTGGATGTGTAATGTTTTATTCGGATGTCAAGTATTTATGTAGAGACTATTTACTGATATATGGAAGCACTGAGCAACAGCAAGGACTCTTCTTCGCTCACAGACTTTGTGAGGAATAATTTATAATGTTTATTTTTCATGCTCTCTAAATAAAATTGTAATAAATAATATGAATCTGATCAGGTCTCACCTCGCTTTACATAGTTAGTTGTTCCAATTAAGGCCCTTAGCTCGGCCAGTAGCGCACATCCCTGCCACGACAGACAAGTAACGATCAGCTGAAGTCAGTCGGAGTCTCAATACCCAGTAACGCCCAGTATGTTGTAGCATATGTCCACTATAGTCGTTTGTACTGTACATTGTTAGTTGTTCCAATTAAGGCCCTTAGCTCGGCCAGTAGCGCACATCCCTGCCACGACAGACAAGTAACGATCAGCTGAAGTCAGTCGGAGTCTCAATACCCAGTAACGCCCAGTATGTTGTAGCATATGTCCACTATAGTCGTTTGTACTGTACATTGTTACTTGCTCCAGTTAAGGCCCTTAGCTCGGCCAGTAACGCACATCCCTGCCACGACAGACAAGTAACGATCAGCTGAAGTCAGTCGGAGTCTCAATACCCAGTAACGCCCAGTATGTTGTAGCATATGTCCACTATAGTCGTTTGTACTGTACATTGTTAGTTGTTCCAATTAAGGCCTTTAGCTCGGCCAGTAGCGCACATCCCTGCCACGACAGACAAGTAACGATCAGCTGAAGTCAGTCGGAGTCTCAATACCCAGTAACGCCCAGTATGTTGTAGCATATGTCCACTATAGTCGTTTGTACTGTACATTGTTAGTTGCTCCAGTAATCGGCCGCAGTCAATCTCTCGCGCTCGTGAATGATGCTTCGCTGCCGTGATACGCTCGTTAGCTCGCTACCGTCTTTATTTATTAGCTAGCTCCGATTGTTTTATCGCTCCATTCGCGATTCAATCATTTCAATTGGGTCGCATTATTAATGGTCACCCGATACGATCCTCTTTTTGCCTTCCCCCATTTACCACTTTCAATTTACAAACGATTTCTCCTCTTAAGTTGTTTGTATCGGGCAATCTAAACGTCGGATGTTTCATTCGCATTAGAACCAAAGCTCTAAAACTATGTCAGTTAATCAGGTCGAATATTACTTCTTTACATTATCTTTTATCAATGATACAATCTCGTTATCCCCGTTTCAATTTTAAAGTAAAGAAAAATAAAAATGCCACAGAACGAGTTGTATCGTTAGGATCGGTGCCACATCGAATCCCGTTATTAAATTAAAAATCTAAAAACTGTCCATTGTAAAAATTCATCAAATTACATTTAATTTCAGTGGTTGTATTTCTACCTCGCTATCCCACACGACGAACGTCCTCATGTCAAGTGTTTCCTCAGCATTGGCGGACACACGAGTAGGTGAACTCACCAATCGATTCACGTCCTCACGGGGTACTTGACATTCATCTTTAACACGACAATGATTGTAACCCGGATTTAGGATGCTTGTCCGAACCGAGACACGCTATCTATCAGTTATAAAGTGTACTAAGTATTCGTGGCGAACGACGCATGCGCGTCACGTGCTCGGCGACAAGTCGTACATCCATAGCTGTGTTCGCCGAGGACAATTAGCACACCGTGCACACACGTGGCCGTAGCGCCCCGTGGCACGCATTCGATACGAGCATCGTACACACGCCGCCCGGGGAAAAACTAGGAATATCGTAAAAATGAATTGGGCGGAAGAATCGCAAAACATCGATATTTAAAAGTCCATACCATCATTGTTAACATTATTTGTTAAGTTATAGTAAAATTGTTAGGTCATAGGTTTTAAGTGTAAAAATTATATTTTGCATAAAGGTTTGTTTAAAAAAATACCACAATTTCAAAATAGACACGAGAACTGGGGGTCTGACCATGACTTTTTTCTTAGGCCTACATTATAACCACAATTATTGTTAGCTATTGTTGTATGGTGGAAATGGGTCTTCGCTTGATTTGCTTAGTTTACAATTTTCTTTCACCCGTTAAGATTTTGTTAAATCAAATAATAATGTGACGGTTAACATGGGGCGTTTGGGACCTTCCTCCCTTTATCCCTGGAAAATGGACAGTCCTCCTTATCCCTGGAAAATGGACAGTCCTCCTTATCCCAGTGTGTTCAAACTAGCGAATCATAACTCGGGCCTGGTCCAACTTTCTCGTTAGTAAAACCATTGTACTGAGCATCACTAGTAGAAATAACTTGCAGGGATTAAAAAGTTTGGATGTGGCAAATCAGCCGATTCAGCGTAGTTTATTAAACCCCGGGAAATACTAAGTATTTTCGCTTTCCATTTTGCCTTTTTTTCTCTTGTTCTCGGTTCATCTTCGTACGCAGTTATAAAACCCGATGGTTCCTCTGTACCATGGCCGAGGGTAGATACTCAGTCAAAAATGGTAAAAAAGGGAGGGAACTAGATTTACATGAGGAAGACGGGACACGGATCTGACGGGGGCCCCTGATCTAAATACTAACTCTGTTGTGTAAATAATGACTAAGAGCACTTTGCTGAGTTGAATTAGAAAAAAAAAAACCTACGTGAATCAATTTCGATGTGACCAATCATAACTGCGTGGTATTTTTACACGGACTGCTAGTTACAGTATAATGGTATACACACAAGATGTCATCCCACCGGTCAACACCTAACAGTCGTCCCACCACTTCCACTCCCCGTCCTGTAATTACTCACTGCGGATATGCAGTGTTTTTGTGAGCCGATAGTCGCCAATGGCAATTTATTCTGGTTTAATTATTCAATCTATCGCTACTCTCTAATGTGGAATAATATCCGAGGTCTGTAAATAGCGAGGATTTAAACGCTGCTACTTAATATATATGTCTCCGATAATACGACTATACACGGAAAACTTAAACACTATACACACTATACACTATACACTCAGACAACTTTGTCATTTTTGTCTAACATTTAATATCGAGGTATATTACTGTGTCAACTTCGAGGTGTGACATATTAAAATTGTTAACTTGAACTGAGTCAAATTCCGTTGAATAATGTAACATTAACTAAAAACCCCTTACATTTTGGTTCTAATTGCTATAAAAATAGCACACGACAAAGGCAGTGAACCATCATTTTACAAACTCCAATGAAATAGTTAATACAATGAACGCATTACAAGAATGACACGAGAGCGAAGCATGTTATCCTTGCTAAATACAATGCAAGGGTCGCGTTACAAGAATGACACGAGGGAGAAACTGTCTATCTTTGGTAAAAACAATACGAGGGACGCGTTACAAGAATGACACGAGGGAGAAACTGTCTAGCTTTGCTAAAAACAATGCGAGGGACGCGTTACAAGAATATCACGAGGTCGAAGCCGGGTATCCTCGCTAAAGACAATACGATGAAAGCGTTACAAGAATGACAAGAGGGCGAAGCCTGTTATCCTGGCTAAAGAAAATACGATGAACGCGTTACAAAAATTACACGTGGGCGAAGCTGGTTATCCTCGCTAAAGACAATACGATGAACGCAATACAAGAATGACAAGAGGGCGAAGCTAGTTATCCTCGCTAAAACCGATGCGAGGGACACGTTACAAGAATGACACGAGGGAGAAACTGGCTATCTTTGCTAAAACAATGCGAGGGACGCGTTACAAGAATAACACGAGGTCGAAGCCGGGTATCCTCGCTAAAGACAATACGATGAAAGCGTTACAAGAATGACAAGAGGGCGAAGCCTGTTATCCTCGCTAAAGAAAATACGATGAACGCGTTACAAAAATGACACGTGGGCGAAGCCGGTTATCCTCGCTAAAGTTAATACGATGAACGCAATTCAAGAATGACACGAGGGCGAAGCCACTTATTTTCACTAAAGACAATAGGATGAATGCGTTACAAGAATGACACGAGGGCGAAGCCGGTTATCCTCACTAAAGACAATGCGAGGGACGCGTTACAAGAATGACACGAGGGCGAAGCCGGTTATCCTCGCTAAAGACTATGCGAGGGACGCGTTACAAGAATGACACGAGGGCGAAGCCGGTTATCCTCGCTAAAGACTATGCGAGGGACGCGTTACAAGAATGACACGAGGGCGAAGCCGGTTATCCTCGCTAAAGACTATGCGAGGGACGCGTTACAAGAATGACACGAGGGCGAAGCCGGTTATCCTCGCTAAAGACTATGCGAGGGACGCGTTACAAGAATGACACAAGGGCGAAGTCGGTTATCCTCGCTGAAGACAATACGATGGAAGCGTTACAAGAATGACACGAGGGCGAAGCCGGTTATCCTCGCTAAAGACAATGCGAGGGACGCTCGTAAGGAGGCGTAAATGTGATTTGTCACGACAATACCTCATAGGGGAGGCACTGCCACGGCTGCCCCTTCTGCAACGTTGATTTTGGACAAACTAATTTAATTTGTATTCTTTTTAATTGTTATGTTTCTATGATTGTCCAATAGTTGAACTTAACATAGTTAACGTCAACGAGATACCATTGTAATAGTCCAATATAAAGAAGGCATTATTATAAACTGTATAAGGTCAGTAGATAACAATATAACCTCTAATGTAGGTCTAAAAAGGTAGGTGTTCCTATTATTAAACTCTGGCTGTTAGATACGTTAAGAAAAATAATACCATTTTTAGAATAAACGGTATCAGGAAACTGACACATACTTTCTCCCTTTTAGCCCAACTTCAATGAATAAATTACTTTTTATTTACTAATTATATAATACAAAGCACGGTCGAATGTACAGAAAATCTTGTAAACAAGTTGTTTTAAAACACATCCACCCAAATCCCTGCTATGGAGGCAATACAGAATCCATTGCTACACTCGTGGTTTTAAGAGGGGGAATGCCCCCTATTCCCCCCCAGAGTTATTAAGGGGCAACATATTTCCAATTAACTCTGTTGGTCAATGCTAAATTGACAAGCATATCAAGTTTGAATGAAATTGATCAGTGCATAAGAGAGAAATAGTAATTTTTGTATTCCCCATAAGAATAACATTGGACAACGTACTGCGTTTACCGCTAAATGAAAACTTCAATTTTCTCCGAAACCAGCAATCGTAGAATAGTAATTCAAAATACTAAATTATTTAGTTTTTTGAGCTCTTTTTAATGGTGAATAGTAATATTTATTTTTATTTTTATGTCTTTTTATGAAAAATCAAAAGAAAACTGAATTTTGGATGTTTTAAGTCCTGTAATTTCTGAACCCGAATTTTTACAGGAATGCGGATGGTGTCATTTTGTTGGAAAACTAAAGTTCTACAAACGACTAAAGTTTAATCAAAATCGTTAGAGCCGTTTTTGAGAAATATTGATTTTTCATGTTTTTTGGAGGTTTTTGGGGGATAATTACCCTTAAAAATCAAAAATTCAAAAAAATGAAAAAATGCCTGGAGATATCGTGGATTAGTACCTACATACCAAATATCATCAAAATCGGCCCATTGGTTAGGGCTCTAGCTCTGTACACATCCACACAGACACACACACACACACACACACACACACACACACACACACACGGACACACACACACACACACACACACACACACACACACACACACACACACACACACACACACACAGACAGACATCACGTAAAAACCACTTTTTTGGGTTTAGGGAGCACCAAAACGAATATTTCCACTAACAACTCAAATTCGAAAATTTTGACGAAAACAATACTTTCTCCATATACTATGTATAAGGGGAGAAAGTAATAAACGGTATCAGAAAACTGACACATACTTTCTCCCTTTTAGCACAACTTTAATGAATAAATTACTTTTTATTTACTAAATATAGAATACAAAACATGGTCGAATGTACAGAAAATCTTGTAAACAAGTTGTTTTAAAAAACATCCACCCAAATCCCTGCTTTGGAGGCACTACAGAATCCATTGCTACACTCGTGGTTTTAAGAGGGGAAATGCCCCCTATACCCCCCCAGGGTTATTAAGGGGCAACATATTTCGAATTTCCTCTGTTGGTCAATGCTAAATTGACAAGCATATCAAGTTTGAATGAAATTGATCAGTAAATAAGACAGAAATAGTAATTTTGTATTCCCCATAAGAATAACATTGGACAACGTACTGCGTTTACCGCTAAATGAAAATTTCAATTTTCTCCGAAACCAGCAATCGTAGAATAGTAATTCAAAATACTAAATTATATAGTTTTTAGAGCTCTTTTTTAATGGTGAATAGTAATATTTTTTAATATTTATTTTTTTATGAAAAATCCAAAAAACTGAATTTTGGATTTTTTAAGTCCTGTAATTTCTGAACCCGAGTTTTTACAGAAATTCGGGTGGTGTCATTTTGTAGGAGAACTAAAGTTCTACAAACGACTAAAGTTTAATCAAAATCGTTAGAGCCATTTTTGAGAAATTTGGATTTTTCATGTTTTTTGGTGGTTTTTGGGGGATAATTACCCTTAAAAATCTAAAATTCAAAAAAATGAAAAAAATGCCTGGAGATATCGTGGATTAGTACCTACATAAAAAATTTCATCAAAATCGGTCCATAGGTTAGGGCTCTAGCTCTGTACACATCCACACAGACACACACACACACACACGGACACACACACACACACACACACACACACACACACACACACACACACACACACACACACAGACAGACATCACGTAAAAACCACTTTTTTGGGTTCAGTGAGCACCAAAACGAATATTTCCACTAACAACTCAAATTCGAAAATTCTGACGAAAACAATACTTTCTCCATATACTACGTATAAGGGGGAGAAAGTAAAAATGAAAGAAAACTAACAAGTTTTTCGACGGAAACATATTATTTATACAATGAGAGTCTTCAATATATGTTATTTTACAATAATATATTGTTTTAAATTAAATAAACGTTTCAACTGCATGAAACCGTACTAGCAGGTGTCCCGTTCTCCGCACGGGAATTACGCAGGCATAGGGTCAGATGTTTTTAAATACTAACATTATAATAATCTGTTTGACTAAATAAAATATGACTCCATAAAATTAACATTGGAACTTTAAAAACCCATGAGGCGGAGCCCTGGAGGGGGATGTTTTTCAAACCCCCAAAAGGCACATCTAGAGAGAAAGAGCTTTCCATTGATACCAAGCATGTATACAATATAATAGTTTCAAGGGTCGAAAGTTGCCGAACAAAAATCAATAAATTCTGTTAATAGTACAGGAGATAGAATCATACGTACATTTTGTAATAATAAACATTTCTCTTGACTAGTTACAATGCCTTCAACGTAACGACGGGAAACTTTAATATTGCAGAACAAATTATAACTGTATAATAGTACTATAACGTAATACAGATTAGAATTTTAAATCATTATCAACATATATTGTTAAGACTTTTGTAATCATAGACATAGGTATATAGTCTATAGAAGAAAAATCCATTACTTATACATGGTTATTGATTATTCCAAAACTGAACCACAATATGTATCTCTATAGGCTGTCTACTTATATCAGGAACAAGTCTATATCGGACTGTGGAAAATGGGCTGTAGAAATGTTTTATGCCAAGGGGTAGAGCGACATCAAAGGAAGGGCTGTCCCGTTGTCAGATACACTCTACTAAATATTAATGTGCGAATAGAGTTAATATGGAAGACATGCTTGTAGGTGGGCGGACTCGGTAAGCGCAGCGCTGGTCCCGGCTACCGGGCTGACCGCTGGCTGACCACCATGCTTGTAGGTGGGCGGACTCGGTAAGCGCAGCGCTGGTCCCGGCTACCGGGCTGACCGCTGGCTGACCACCATGCTTGTAGGTGGGCGGACTCGGTAAGCGCAGCGCTGGTCCCGGCTACCGGGCTGACCGCTGGCTGACCACAAGACATGCTTGTAGGTGGGCGGACTCGGTAAGCGCAGCGCTGGTCCCGGCTACCGGGCTGACCGCTGGCTGACCACAAGACATGCTTGTAGGTGGGCGGACTCGGTAAGCGCAGCGCTGGTCCCGGCTACCGGGCTGACCGCTGGCTGACCACCATGCTTGTAGGTGGGCGGACTCGGTAAGCGCAGCGCTGGTCCCGGCTACCGGGCTGACCGCTGGCTGACCACCATGCTTGTAGGTGGGCGGACTCGGTAAGCGCAGCGCTGGTCCCGGCTACCGGGCTGACCGCTGGCTGACCACAAGACATGCTTGTAGGTGGGCGGACTCGGTAAGCGCAGCGCTGGTCCCGGCTACCGGGCTGACCGCTGGCTGACCACAAGACATGCTTGTAGGTGGGCGGACTCGGTAAGCGCAGCGCTGGTCCCGGCTACCGGGCTGACCGCTGGCTGACCACAAGACATGCTTGTAGGTGGGCGGACTCGGTAAGCGCAGCGCTGGTCCCGGCTACCGGGCTGACCGCTGGCTGACCACCATGCTTGTAGGTGGGCGGACTCGGTAAGCGCAGCGCTGGTCCCGGCTACCGGGCTGACCGCTGGCTGACCACAAGACATGCTTGTAGGTGGGCGGACTCGGTAAGCGCAGCGCTGGTCCCGGCTACCGGGCTGACCGCTGGCTGACCACAAGACATGCTTGTAGGTGGGCGGACTCGGTAAGCGCAGCGCTGGTCCCGGCTACCGGGCTGACCTGCTTGTAGGTGGGCGGACTCGGTAAGCGCAGCGCTGGTCCCGGCTACCGGGCTGACCTGCTTGTAGGTGGGCGGACTCGGTAAGCGCAGCGCTGGTCCCGGCTACCGGGCTGACCTGCTTGTAGGTGGGCGGACTCGGTAAGCGCAGCGCTGGTCCCGGCTACCGGGCTGACCTGCTTGTAGGTGGGCGGACTCGGTAAGCGCAGCGCTGGTCCCGGCTACCGGGCTGACCGCTGGCTGACCACCGCTATAGCAGACATGCTTGTAGGTGGGCGGACTCGGTAAGCGCAGCGCTGGTCCCGGCTACCGGGCTGACCGCTGGCTGACCACCGCTATAGCAGAGATACCAGTTATCAGCTTGCAGCCAACATTGCAACAGTCGTGTTTACCGTGATTTACTATTGCGACTATATGTTGAGATCGATACCAGATAGTAATAGTGTGTATCAAAATTATCGTTATTTCTTGTAATGTTTAGTTTTTATTTTATTAGCATCATGTTAGTTTACCATTGGTATAGAGACACGAGATGTATTTAATTGCATCTTACATAAGGAAATAATATATTTACTCTTACACATTATACACACTGAAATACAGCCAACATACATGCCAGTGGTAGGAGACAATATATTTGATCAGTCACATCGAACATAATCAGGATCAATAAATGAAGAACCGAGTACCGTTTTTTAAAATGCGAGTGTAATTTCTGTAGACTTGTAAGATGTAATTTACTACACCATGTAATATTGTACTGTAAATTGTAAATCTAAACATCCTAACCAACGAATTGTTAAAAATAGTGAATTTAAATGCGAGTGTAATTTCTGTAGACTTGTAAGATGTAATTTACTACACCATGTAATATTGTACTGTAAATTGTAAATCTAAACATCCTAACCAACGAATTGTTAAAAATAGTGAATCACTATAATTTATACGTCGCGTCGGCGTCGGTCTAAATCTACATATAATTAGTTTGACTATAAGTTGAAACCGTCGGCGTAAATAACACAGCAAACATAACTAGTGGTATAGTTGATACCCAACAGGATGCTAATGGAGAAATATTCCCAGCGAGTCGGCCGTGTAGCCGGTGTCCGGTGTACGGTTATTAGCTAAGCCCCTACCCTGCTCAATATAATTACGGTTTTAGGCACGGTTGTCATTTCGACTACGGGTCGCCCGGATCTCGAGTCCTTCCAGGCTACGTTTTCGATTTGTTAAAAAAATCTCGCCTTCTGACTTATCGAGTAGAGACGATATCCGGCTATTCGAGCAAGCTCTGGACCGGAATCCACAAGGTTAAGGAAGATATCGTCCTCGAATGATCTGGAAGCGTACAGTAGAAAAAGAGGCAGGGCAGATGGGAAATACTTGGAGGTACGTCACACAGAGTTCGTTGATGGATCTTCATAGAGGCAACGGAAGCGGGATTCTGAGTAGGACTCAGAAAATAACCCGCCCTCGAAAATATATTTTTATAAAGTAATCGCGTTTAATCGATATAAATAGTTATAATTTGTTTTAATGAACACTGTAAACTAAATACGTACAGTATGCTATGTTTTCAGTTTATTACCGTGGTAACACATACTCGATCGCGTGCTATCTGTTCTATCAGATCGATATCACTTAGGAATCTTGTCCCGGAAAAAGAACCTGATTTATAACTGTTAAACAAATAGTTTCTTGAGTAGCATAATTCGTGTTGTTACAATTAACAGGATAAAATAAAACTACGTCTCACAACACTACAAAATATATTTACACTTATACTGTACTTAAATACTGTCTTTTTGTATATTTACCGTCTTGTATGTATGTACAGTATAAGTGTAAATATATTTTGTAGTGTTGTGAGACATAGTTTTATTTTATCCTGTTAATTTTTAAATGTAAAAGTGAAGAAACGATAACAGGGAAAATAGCTCTCGAAAATCGCACACAAGAACGTAAGAGGCGAAACGCTGCGATTCGTCAAGCCCGTAAACGGTAGCACGTGCAGCACAGGAGCGATTAATGCGCGACTGTTTTACACTGTTATGATAGGAACGTCCTCACAACACGACCAACGGAGAAAAAATCAGAAGCGCCTCATTAATAGCGGTTCAGTAAACAACTGTCATTAATCATAATAATTGAGCCGAGCCGCATTTATTGGGGTCCCCTACCGGTTCTTGGCGTTCGGCCGCGAATGCTGGGCGGTCGCCGAGGAGATACAGTTAGTTGCGACAGTTCCTACAGTACACGAATAGCGAGTAGGGAAGTCCTAGCAACGTATGCATCGTTTTATAAGTAGAGACCCACATTTGGACAACGATCACGGATGGAGTAACAATCGCGTACTTAGCCGTATCGGTTTAGTTGTAAGTTTTTACGGATGAAACCTAAGGGCTGGAATTTATTTAATGGAATTTGTAATTTTTTTGTTTGTTTACAAACAAATATCCTAATTTTTACGTTTTAGAGGTAAACAGTAGCGCACGCAACGGGCCACGGAGTAGTAGGGGAACAGCGCTAATTTATACTTTAAACCTGGGAAGGGGGGGGGGTGGAGTTAAATAAAATACATGGGGTGTACATACTTATTAGGTTAGCACATTAGCACTAGGACAGGTCTGAATACTATACCAGTAAGCCATACTATAGACATACACACCCATAGCATATTAAGACCAATATTATAATAGAACTGACAATTTGCATGATCTAAAAGGTTTCAAGAAACGTTACAGAACTAATTTTTGTAATTGTTGGTAAACCAATTTTTAAAGCACTCAACCCGGATATAGTATGCGCCATTGCACCCGGATATTCGAGCGCCTAAAACGAGGTTTCACAAAAAATCTCAAAACATTCGAGAACATGTTGAACAATACAGCGATTCAAAAGGCTTTTGTATACCAACGAAACAGGCTGAGAAAGGAAAAAATCGTGTTGCTTTAACCGGAGAGAAAGAGAAGTCGTAAGTCACGGCGAAGAATAGAAGACGTGGCAAAAACATAATAAATGCTCCTTTACCTTACGGCGACGATCGGAAATCTATAATTACGTAAAGCCTAAGAGGGAGCGAGGCGTATGTCGGGGGAGGGCGTCTTAGATTTGTGTTCCCTAATCCCCGACCCATTCCCGATGACTTATTTCGCACCGAGGGACAATCCGAGAGGACGGGATCTCCATTTAGTACCTCCTTTTTGTTGAAAATTGCATTTTAATTATAGAGCTAATGCGAGTTCGTTTGTCTTTGGTAGGCACTTTATCGTCTAATGACTGGCTTGTCCTCAAGAACGCGTTTCTCTTTCCTTTATTCGATTCTTAATTTCAATAAATTATTCGATGCGGTTCAGATTAATCGGGTGTGGGTATCGTAGATTTATACTCAAAATATAATTCTGGTCGATATGCAAAATTATACTTTACGAATCCAATACTGTATCGATTTCATTACAATATAAGAACGCATCTCTCCCAATGTGCAGAGTTTAATGATGCACGAGTCAGTTTACAATCATATTTAATTTAAATCTGTTAAATAGATTTACCTTAAGAGAATTACAAATATGATAGGAAAAAATAATGTCATAAAAAGTATGAACTTTCAAATAGGAGGGAAAAGTAACAGAATCTTATGATAAGGGGAATAACATTGATTTCTTAGCTACTTTCCATTTAGAGACAGTCTGTGACCAAACAGGTCCGTAACACTATTACAGTAAACAAATCACAACCGAATACCTCGGCTACAAAAGGAAGTCGGTTTTCAGACGTGTCGAAAAGAGTAAACAGTGGATTCGATAAAACGATGTAGATCACTGATTTAAATTAGCCCGGGACGCGCGAGAGGGGCTCGCGTATGTGGAGGTGGATCCGCGCCAAAATATGCGGCGTTCGCTGCACCGCACACTTCCCTTCTTTTTCGGACCTCTTAATTCCCTTTTACCCCACCGTACACGATTAAGGGGCCACCAATAACGGCGGAAAAACGGAAAACTCACTCGACCGGGGCCTGCGTAACGAACGTGATATTTAGTGAGTGGTTTTATGGACTATTCCGCAGTGATAATCGGGTACTTAGACCCTTGATAACTGCTGCTTGACACCCTCCCTCCCGCGGCGGGTAAATCGCGCGGAGAGCGTCTGGGCTTGACGCGCTGCCGATCCTGCACAATTAACATCAGATCAGCAGATCAGTACCTTAATGTGCTCACTGGTCACGTATCTTGATTTTATCAGAAAATTTGTACTTTCGCTGTATATAGTTAATACTATTTTAAAATATTTTAATTGATTGGTAAATATTATATATGCATGATCGAAGACATACCTATATTATAAGCGTTTAAAGATTTCGGATTAATTTTGAAAATTCACAACAAGCTCGTAATCCGGTAAAAGTAACTGAGAACAATAAAAAGTCATAAATATAGCATTTTTCCGAAAAGACAAGTTCTTGAATGTTTCTTTCTGGTAGCTACTATTTGATAAAAATACGATTGCAAGTTTTTAATGTTTACTAAGGCCTAAATCTTTTTAGCGAATTTCCCCTATAGGAAAGAAGCTATTACCGTAGGTCTCATGGTAAGACTTAAGCCCGAGACCATGGTAACTTTTCATTTTGAGGTCCCCAGATGCCAAAAACACCATTCGTTCAAATTTGTATATATGTATATATATATATATATATATATATATATATATATATATATATATATATATATGTGTCCGTAAGCACGATAACTCTCGTAAAAAAGGTCTGATCTTAATGAAATTTGGTACAAACGTGTAAAGTACCATTTATTTGAACGAGTTCGAAAACCAGACGAATCGCACCATCCGAAGGGGGTTTTGGGGGGGTTTTGTACCCCAAAAATGGGTTTTTCGGGGTTTCCACATGTAATTTTTATTAAAATCAAATTTTAATTTTCACCATTGAATTCAGCATAAAAAACAAACAATTTGGTATCTTGATCATTGCTCTACGTCAATTGGTGACTGAGATATTGAAAGTGCTAAACACAGTACGTTGTCTAATATTATTCTTATGGAGAAAAAGAAAAATTGTATATCTCGCTTATTTATGAACATAAACTGACGAAATTTGGTATATAGCTTCATCCGGTTGTGGTTTATTGTTGTTTGCACAAAAAAAAACAATTTTTCACCTATGGTTCCCGTAGCAGCAAACCTAGGTACTCGGTCCCCATGTTACCCTTATGGAAAATAATTAAATTGTTATATATCGCTTATTTATGAATGTATATGGATGAAACTTGGTACGTGACTTCACTTAGCTGAGTTCCTTTGTTATTTTGCATAAAATCCCATTATTTTGTGTTCCTTGTTGCAGCAAACCTGTGTACTCATCCCCAATATTATTCTTATGGAGAATAATTAATATTTTAAATATCGCTTGTTTGTGAATATATTTCTTATGAATCATGTTAAATGGCTTAATGTGTTATGTTTTAATTCATTGGAAATTCGCTGAGTATGCAGGTTTGCTGCGACGGGGGTATTTTAATACTGATTGACTTGGCAATTGTTTAACAATTTAAAGACAAATTAAAGGTAAACGAAGTAGGTACATATAAAGGAAATGGGAGTTTTATACTCAACTCAATTTCAGCTAATTTAAATTAGCTGCACCGTTTACTAACGCCATAAAGGAAGAATGAGCTTTTGCTCCGGTATGTGACAACTGCTTATTGGTGGCGATATTATTGATACATATAACAATATTTCTGGTTTCATTACATACAAAAATGAATATGAACATCATAATATATAAATATATAATATGTAAATAATGAATCTTCTAAATAAAAACCAAGCATAACTTCGAAGAAAAAATTAAAAAACCGAATGAAACTGAAATCCCGACAAATTTGTTTAACTGGAACTGGTTTTGGGCTATATTTAATACTAACAAATATTGTAAACAAATTGTTAGGTATTTAAATAATTTAAGACCAATTACACTTCAACAGAGAAAGAAATAAACAGTAGCCATCTCATATGAAGGCATATTTATAGACATTTGTAAACGATTTGCTATATAATCAGTTGTTAACAATTCTATACATGTGAGAGAGATACGAGAAGTACTTCCAAGAGCTTCACAGTGTGATAATAACCCCACAAAAACATAATACACCCGAAAATAACCTTTACTCTATGAAATAACTCGAGTACGGACAAGAACGTGCACTAGGAAATGTACTGAGGAATTATGAGAGTACATTTTGCGCCCTCCTTTTAACATCCTTTAAATAGATCCTTTTTAAAGGGCAATCAATCAATAAATGGTTAATTGTTAATGTTTGAAACCGGTTGTATAATTTAGAACACACAAACATAAGCGAGTTCTCCAAAAATTAGAAATGGGACCTGATATGAAACTCGCACTGGGTCAAGTAATAAAATAAATCGATCGGTAAAACTTATCGTCATTGCAATACCAGAGCCGGGGGCACTGGGCACTCTGGGATTGAATATAGCGTGATCGCCCCACCAAGGCCCCTGCAGCCGTAATTGATGGCGTTTTGATGTATAACTAATAGGTTGGTGCGGTTTTATTGGCTACGAGTAAACGGCCATTGAATCTTCTGTTACGTTCTGCCTGTCAGATTTGACCTTGCGGTATATATGGGGCAACTTGCCAGCGACACGCTCCCGACGGGCAACTTCCCATTCGACCACCCAACCTACGGTAGGACCATGGCTTTCCACAAGGAATGCCTAGAAAGGCCTTTAAAACAACTCTTGCGTTGGCTTAGATGTAGTAGTGCTCTCAAAAACAACCATTGACAATCTATTACAAACTTTCCAACAGTTTTGCGGTGTCTTCCTAAGACTCTGTAGGGTATAAACTATTGAAGTAAAGTTGATGTAAACTTGCAAGACTACATATATATAATCTGTTCCGGATTCAATTGTAGGGACCATATTATCAACGCTGTTTCCATCCTTCTTACTACTACCGCCTTCTCACAGTTCGGTTGCAAAACCCGCGCAGTTCGATTAATGTTTGCGTTGTCATCTATGTTGTGTTGAGTCTTAGACGTTCAGCTGTCGCGACTCATCTTATTAGCGAATAAAGTTTTTCTTAACCTTTGGCCCGGAAGCTGATTATTCTCCTCAATGTGTCTATAACGAGACAATTTTGTGTCAGATTTTCTTTAAATGAAAGTAATGAAGTAATTTCACAGTCAACTGATAAGAGTGGTAGAATCTAAACTGATTTTTAGATGAGTTCACATATGATTGAGTTTGAGAAATGACTGTCACAATAGTATGAAATTCAGTCAACGTCTAATAACAAACTCTTTCAGAATAGGTTTAACCTACTGCTGCTGTTTTATTATCACCTATATAGTATAGTAGAGAATCCCCGTGTATCAGAATAAAATTTACTATTTAAAAGGTTTGAACCCGTATTTATCAATACACTTCCAAAACTAAGAAATTCATACTCTTAAGCACTTAGCCAGTGTGGTTTCCTACACAAACCAATTTAGAAGAACCAAAAGTCACTGTCAATTCAAATTTACAGGATGTTAATTCTAGTTCCTTTACTTCATCCGACATTAACAGGTTTGTAATAACGCTTATTATTTAACTTTCTGTTATTGTGAAGCTATAACCTTAAATACCCCCGTCGTAGCAAACCTGCATACTAAGCGAATTTCCAATACATAATATATGTCTTAATACCACATAAAGCCGCATACCAAGTTGCATAAAAATATATTCATAAATAAGCTATATATACAATTTTAATTATTCTCCATGAGAATAACATTGGGGATGAGTACGTAGGTTTGCTGAAACAAGGATCACAAACAATTGCTGTTTGTGCAAATATAAATATAATTCAACTAAGTGAAGCCGCATACCAAGTTTGATCAATATTCATTCATAAATAAGCGATTAATACAATTTTAATTATTCTCCATAAGAATAACATGGGGGATGAGTACACAGGTTTGCTGCAGAAAGGCCCACAAAAAATGGGTTTTTATGTGAACATCAATATAACTCAACTAGGTTAAGCCTCATACCAAGTTTTATTAATTTATGTTCATAATTATGGGAGATACTACATTTTACTTATTCTCCATAAGAATAATATGGGGGCTGAGTACGCAGGTTTGCTGCTACGAGAATAATCCTTAAAAACCGATTTTTTTGGAAATAACAATAGACCACAACCAGATGAAGCTGTAAACCAAGTTTCGTTAGTATACGTTCATAAATAAGCAAGATATATTACTTTCTCCCTCTATACATAGTATATGGAGAAAGTATTGTTTTCGTAAAAATTTTCGAATTTGAGTTGTCAGTGGAAATATTCGTTTTGGTGCTCCCTGAACCCAAAAAAGTGGTTTTTACGTGATGTCTGTCTGTGTGTGTGTGTGTGTGTCCGTGTGTGTGTGTGTGTGTGTGTGTGTGTGTCTGTGTGGATGTGTACAGAGCTAGAGCCCTAACCTATGGGCCGATTTTTATGAAATTTGGCGTGTAGGTACTAATCCACGATATCTCCAGGCGTTCTTTTCATTTTTTTGAATTTTTGATTTTTAAGGGTAATTATCCCCCAAAAACCGCCAAAAAACATGAAAAATCCAAATTTCTCAAAAACGGCTCTAACGATTTTGATTAAACTTTCGTGGTTTGTAGAACTTTAGGTTTCCAACAAAATGACACCACCCGCATTTCTGGAAAAATGCGGGTTCAGAAATTACAGGACTTAAAACATCAAAAATTCAGTTTTTTGGATTTTTCATAAAAAATCATAAATGTTAAAAAAGATTACTATTCACCATTAAAAGGAGCTCAAAAAACTAAATAAATTAGTATTTTAAATTACTATTCTACGATTGCTAGTTGCGGAGAAAATTGAAATTTTCATTTAGCGGTAAACACAGTACGTTGTCCAATGTTATTCTTATGGGGAATACAAAAATAACTATTTCTCTCTTATTTACTGATCAATTTCATTTGATATGCAGGTCAAGTTAGTATTGACCAACAGATGATGTTCGAAATGTGTTGCTATTTAACCCTGGGGGGGGGCAAGGGGGCATTTCCCCTCTCAAAACTACTGTGTGTAGCAACGGACTCTATAGTGCCTCCAAAAAAGCAATTTGGGTGGATATTTCTGAAAACAACTATTTTAGAAAATTTTCTGTACATTTATCTATACTTCATATTCTATATTTAGTAAATAACAAATATTTTTGTCATTAAAGTTTGGCTAAAAGGGAGAAAGTATGTGTCAGTTTCCTGATACCGTTTATTTTTTTCTTATTCTCCATAAGAATAACATTGGACAACGTCAATCTTTGTAACCAATTGACGTAGAGAAATAATCAAAACACCAAAATTTTTTTTTTTATCTGAATCCAATGGTGAAAACTAAAATTTGATTTCAATACATATTACAAGTAAAAACTTAAAAAAAATTAGGGGTACAAAACCCCCCAAAATACCACTTCGGATGGGGCGATCTGTCTGGTTTTCGAACTTAAAGTCATAAATGCTGCTTTACACGTTTGTACCAAATTTCATCAAAATCTGACTTTTTTACGAGAGTTATCACACCCACGGTCACATATATATACGGTTTCGAACGAATGGTGTTTTTGGAGTCTGGGGACCTCAAAACGAAAAGTTATCGTGGTCCCCGGCCTAGGTCTTACCATGCCGACTACGGTAATAGCTTCTTCCCTATAGGGAAAACTCGCTAAAAGTACAAATGTAAATAGTTTTTTTACATACAAAAATGGAATGATTGCTTACATGCTCAAGATGTTTAGGCACCTAATCTAAAATAATGTGTTTATTATGAAACTATCGGAGTTAGTTGTAGTAAATGCCAAAAGAAATTAAATATATTTTTGGTAAATTATTTGTAGTCCGAATCCTGGGTTGCGTTAAAAACGCCCTAGGGTTTACAAACTAGGATTTGGAATTAAAATTTCACTTATTTAATACTAACACTTTTTTTAGTGATACAAATAATTCCTTAATTCTTATAACTACATTAATTAATACTTTTTTAGACTAGGTGCTCAAACAACTGACCCGTGTTTATGCACAGGTTCTCTTTCTTTAGCTTATTTGAAAAATCATTTTTGTACTTTTAATACCATCACTTCAAAATAACAGCAAATAAAATTAAAAACGAAACAAACCAGCTGACAGAGCAGAATGAAGTAAATGAAGTGAAGTGTCCAACTTATGATCTTATTGATCAAATAAAATAATTCTTTATTGCTATTCAACAATATTATAAATATTGGCATGCCTCTGTATAAAGTGACACATCTAAACGGAAATTTATATGTTTTTCATTGACCTGAAACCGGGACTTAGACTTAAGAAATATAAGTTTTTATCTTATGAAATTGCTCATAAATAGTACAATTATTATGTAATTTATATCAAATTTAGACGAAATAAGTTGATCCTTACTACATTTAATCAGTACAAGAAAATGCAAAAATACTTTTGTACGCAGTTTTTTAATTACATACATTTTTTGAATCATCATTTGCAGAGAAAAGTTAAACAATGAACTATTCGATAAATACAGTACGCTAACTGAAGTTGCTTGATATGAGTGTCATGGGGTTTAATTAGAACATCCCCTTGGCAAGGAGGAAGTGTGGTTTTTAACCCACTGTTGAGCTGGATCCAAGACTGTCGTTCTGAGCGGTTTCTATCAGTCAGGATTGGCTCTACAATGTCCAGGCAATTCCAGTAGGTGTCCGGCGGGCCCCACCTAGGGCCGTATATTTTCATTGTGCTCATTAGATATGTTCTTGACCTGGTGAGGTTGGAAATATGATGTTGATGTACTCATACTCTGGCTCTGCCAGTGGAATAAATAAAATAAAATAGATAAACTCACACTTAAACTATTTGCTTAACGGAAATATATCTGAACAAGTGTTAATACCCCATAAGAAAACCAATGGTAGGCAACGTACTGCATTTAGTATCAGGTCTTCTTCACATTTGTCAGAACCACTAAAGATAAAAAAAAATGATTCGAAATACTAAATTGTTATTTCTTAAGATACATTAATGGATAACGAAAAAAATATATATTCAAAAATCGTGTATGAAATTTTAAAATGTGGTGACGACTACGCGTCTGACCCGAAGTAGAAAACTTGGTGTTTCAATGAGAAGACTTACATTAGTTAGTGCACATTTACCAGCAAAAATATGTATGCTTTTATTTTTATTTTTTAAATGTATTTTCGCTTGCCTCAGTATAAGATTTTACACATATATATCGTGGGATCCATAAAGGTCCCCCCTCTTAATTTTGGAAAAACTGTAAATTTGCAAACAATCATTGGTAAATGATACTAGAATAAGCCAAAGCACATTTTTAGGTGGTTAAGGGTTTCAACCCTCATCCTTTAATAAGGGGTGCTGGGATAGTTTTTATTTTCCAAATAGAAACCCCTGACAAGTTGCAAATCATTTTACAGAGGGTAAAAAGGAAAATTAATGCCACATACTCGACCTCTCTATTTAATCGAATGCAAATGACGATTTCATCAGATTTTAATTCGTGATTTTATTTGACACAGTTTTTAGAGGGATCTGATCAATGAAGACAAGCGGCTTGGATGGAGGGCGAGAAGGGAGATTCGTATTGAATATAATAGCAGGGTGACTGGGCTAAATATTGACACAGTAGAAGCGAGGAGGAGCGCGGCAGTCGCTCGCGGCGCGGCGGCGGCGGCGGCGAGGCACGGCCTCACAACTGGATACCAAATCCTAACATTTTAACGGGTAGATAGTTTTAAAATGTGTGTCAGTATAACGTTACATAACAGAGACAACATATAAGTACCATAATGTTTAAACACATGAAATGCTATTTTTTTAATTCTAGAACAGCTTAGTATAGTTTTATAGGTTCTCTAATTTTAATCTTAAATATCATCACAAAAATACGGAAATTATTATAATTTTACTATTGTTGAGATTGAAAATATCATGCTAATGGCGGACGTAGATTTAAGACTATGTTGACATCCTTTTCAAAACCATTGATTACAAGAGGTACACTTTAATAAAAAAATATTTTTAAGTCAACTTTCGGTTAGGGAATAAAGGTCCAAAAATTAAATTAAAATTAGGACATTCAGAACACATAAATATTTGGTTTTGTGAAATTTATAATCTGGAATAATATGATACACCCGTTGACTTAGTAATGATAATTAGAAAAAGTAGCTTCCTGCATATTTGAAGGAGGGAGGCACCCTCTTTAAGAGACTGAATCGAAAACAAATTATCGCACCAATTTGTATGTTACCGGCTCGGCATGTATACAGTTGCTGTGTCACAAGAGTACATTTTTGTACTAAAACATTAAGTTTGAATAAAGGTATAATATTTATTATAACAATTAAGTATGTCCGGGAATCTTTAATTTGCTAGAACAACCACCCGCAACAGAGAAACAGAATTTATCTAGATTACTGAGGTGTGATAGGGGATCTTTTTTGGTAGCACAATTATTTGAGCCAAGGGAATAGAATGATTATAGATTACTGAAGTACAATGTACCTACGAGAGGATATTTCGCTAGAACTATTTCTTGACCATGAGTCAAGATATGGAGGTGTGTCAGGCAATGTGCATTTAACTAGAACAATAGTTGGGCCGAGAAGAACAGCATGTTTATAGAACAATGAGATGTCTTGGGATATTCTAGAAGACATAGTTACACCAGGGAGAAAAGTATGGTACTTGAATAATGGGGTGTGATAAGGACTCTACATTTTGGTAGAGCGATTGTTCAAGCCAAGGCAACAGAATGTCGTAGAACACCGAGGTGGGTCGGATCAGAGTATGTGCATGTGTGTGTGTGTGTGTGAAAGGTGCGGCAAGACGCCATGAAGGGCGACGAAACAGTCTACACCGAGTACGGTTCTATATCTTGGGCTTAAACCTGATTGACAGAGTCGTTAATCATCGAAGGCCAGACATTTCAAGGTCCGGCCAAGGAGCACATGTATATTGCTTAACCGCTTGGTTTTCCTTTTGTGCTAAACCAACCGAGTGCTTCCTCCGGTATGATACCGACTGTCAGACTGGGCATGCACCTAGTAGAGAAATAAGAGATAGTCAATGAGTGGTGATAGCTTTATAGGGACTTATGGCAGTAAACAGTTGAAACGGTTATATGCAAATGTCTATGTAATTTGTATTAAAACCTAAAACTTTGCCTGACTCCACTTAAACATCGAGAAGATGCAACTTATTTTTACAGTTGATTTATAACTTCAGTGGAATATAATGTATAACAAACATTAGATTTTGACTTGGGTGGAGGCTTTTTTACATTCGCCCAACATTTGGTCCTAAGACCCGACTAGAATTGATTTGCAATGAACCTTACAAAACACTGCTTAAGTTTGTACAAATCATAATTACCCATATTTTTGGTACTTTCCCGGGGTTTCGGGGAAATTCCTGGTTAAATACACATTTACTAATACCCTACCCACTGGATATTTACCCAACCCTCACCAACAGCCCCGACCGTAGGGTCAAGCAAAGCAGAGTGACCTGCCATAGTACTGATCAGCCGGCTGATAAGATGTATCTGTCTGACGTAAGATGAAAGCGCTGATAAGATGTATCCGCCTGATGTAAGATGAAAGCACTGATAAGATGTATCCGCCTGATGTAAGATGAAAGCGCTGATAAGATTTATCCGCCTGATGTAAGATTTAAGTGCCGATAAGATGTACCTGCCGGATGTAAGATTTAATCGCTGATAAGATGTATCTACCTCATGTAAGATATAAGCGCTGATAAGATGTACCTGCCGGATGTAAGATGTAAGCGCTGATAAGAGGTATCTACCTCATGTAAGATGTAAGCGCTGATAAGATGTATCCGCCTGATGTAAGATGTAAGCGCTGATAAGATGTATCCGCCTGATGTAAGATGTAAGTGATGATAAGATGTATCCGCCTGATGTAAGATGTTAAGTGATGATAAGATGTATCTGCCTGATGTAAGATGTAAGCGCTGATAAGAGGTATCTGCCTGGCCTTAAAATTATAACTCTCGACAAGCTCGCTGCAGAGATTCGAAATCTGTTCCTTGACCACTTTGCCAACGGCTGACTCGTTAGTTGTCTGAATTCTATTAGTGAACGCTGAATCAACGCAAAATGAGTGAAGTTTGACTGTACAATAGGTGATATCTCACTCCGTTGCGCAACATATTGTCTGCATTAATTCTAGGTCACTCCCTCCAGTTGAAAAATACCTCGTCACCGCAGTCCATAACGGTCGATCCTGCTAAATATGTTTCCGTTACGGCGAATGAGGTTGTTAAATAATGCTTATTTAGATAAATTACTGGAGAAAAAAATCTTATACGCATTTCAGAAATGTATATTAAATAATACTAATTTATTATCTATAAAAAAGCACGGCAATAATTAACGAAGTGTAATCGACCGCTTCGAGTCATTATAAATCGCACTTATCTCGCCATAATCATTTGCTATAAAAATACGATACGAGGTGATCTAAGTCCGACCGTTATTACGCGGTTAAAGTTTATGAAGCTTGTGAACGGTTTTAAATCGACCACACAAACAACGGAACATACTCCAACAACATACTATTGGATATGAAGCGACAATGAAACATATTGCGTTACAAAAGGAACGAATTAATTTGTCTCGCGCTTCCAACTCAGAAATGTTACTAGTTGAGACAGTTACTTTGAATTTTTGGTTGGAAGAGCCAAGTACAGAGCCCACACACAGGTGAACGGCCGGGATGTCAACAACGCTAACCCACTCTCGCAGTCCCTTTGTGTTGTCCTAGCTTAGTCTTACATCTGCAGATACGTATACCGTCGCATATGTTCACAACCCCTTCACTTCCCACATAAAGGAGAAATTAAGGTACGTATTTAAATAATCAAAATAGTCTACATCGAAAAACGCCAAAAACAGGCTCGCGCGATTTTTTTATTCTGAACACTCATTTGACGTACGGAAAAAACAAATTAATTTAGTGGGTTTAAGATTACCCTTACTCCTAAATAGGGGTTGCGGAGGGTAGTTTTTATTTTCCAAATAGCAACCCCTACCAAACTGCATATAATTTTAAATAGGGTAAAAAAAGAAAATTAATGCCGCAAACTAGACCTGTCTATGATGATTTAAACTAAAGTTAAGGTAAAAAAGTATCATCGTCTTGGTTTTTTAACTAAACCTCCTGAAAATACCACAAACTCAAAAATAATTATCAACTAAGCTTTAGATTGATCTGTCAGGAGAAATGTTCAGTGTCAGAGTCTGGCTCGTTGTTTAAAGTCGTACACCGTTTATAAAATTAAAATTGTTAAAAGAGTCTTAACTTTTGCCATGCTAATTGAGATGTTCAGACGGCCTCCATTCTTGGCAAAAATGAAAACTGTTTTCAAATGACTTTCTAGCAATTTAAATCATCAACGGCGTTACAAGGGTGAATGCATGCTCTATTTTCCCACCCCGTATCTGATTTCTGGTAAGAAGGGAAACTTAGCAGTACAAATAACAAAATTAATATTTTTATATAACATTAGATTAAATAAACATAGAGATGTCTGGTTTTCGGTATTCTATTTATTTTTTTACCCTCTTAAAAATGATATGCAACTTGATAGGGGTTACTATTTGGAAAATAAAAACCACCCTTAGCAACCCCTTTAGGTCTGGCAGTGGAAAAGGTACTTCAATTTATGCTAGTAACATTTACCAAAGATTGAAAATTTACAGTCGTTTAAAAATTAAGAGGTGGGACCGGGACACCCGGTCTGAGAGTAAGTTGAATGAATGATTTATCAGTTATAATTTTTGATTGCATTTCTTCAAAAACAATATAATTTGAGTGATATTATTTTATCAATCATTCCCCTTTTGGTTCATTAAATTTCATTGGTTTGATTTAGAAAGTTCAGAGTCCGTTAAACTCAATAACGCAAAAACATTTTGTAATGAGATTTTTAGGAGACATTTTCAATATCTAAGGGGTATTTTAAAACAACACATGTACACCTTTTATTTTGGATTTTTAATTGTTATTACAATTTAAATTTTCTTATTGAGTAGCTGTACTGGTTGCGTAGTAAGCTGTTGAACTGTCTGCGGTTGAATTCAGAATACTGTATACTGAATACTGTATTCTTGTGTTGGAATATGTTCTTTTTTTTAAATACACAAATGTAAACCCTGTCAAAAAACAAAACAGGTTATATTTGTTTCAATTAACAAGGTTGTCCTTAATTCTAAGAAATTTAAAAAATGATATTTTTAAAACGTTTTGATTATATTCCAGTGGCATGTTGTATTAAACGTTTGATTGAATTCCAGTGGCATGTTGTATTAAACGTTTGATTGAATTCCAGTGGCATGTTGTATTAAACGTTTGATTGAATTCCAGTGGCATGTTGTATTAAACAGTTTGACTGAATTCCAGTGGCATGTTGTATTAAACAGTTTGATTGAATTCCAGTGGCATGTTGTATTAAACAGTTTGATTGAATTCCAGTGGCATGTTGTATTAAACAGTTTGATTGAATTCCAGTGGCATGTTGTATTAAACAGTTTGATTGAATTCCAGTGGCATGTTGTATTAAACAGTTTGATTGAATTCCAGTGGCATGTTGTATTAAACAGTTTGATTGAATTCCAGTGGCATGTTGTATTAAACGTTTGATTGAATTCCAGTGGCATGTTGTATTAAACAGTTTGATTGAATTCCAGTGGCATGTTGTATTAAACGTTTGATTGAATTCCAGTGGCATGTTGTATTAAACGTTTGATTGAATTCCAGTGGCATGTTGTATTAAACAGTTTGATTGAATTCCAGTGGCATGTTGTATTAAACAGTTTGATTGAATTCCAGTGGCATGTTGTATTAAACGTTTGATTGAATTCCAGTGGCATGTTGTATTAAACAGTTTGATTGAATTCCAGTGGCATGTTGTATTGAACAGTTTGATTGAATTCCAGTGGCATGTTGTATTAAACAGTTTGATTGAATTCCAGTGGCATGTTGTATTAAACAGTTTGATTGAATTCCAGTGGCATGTTGTATTAAACGTTTGATTGAATTCCAGTGGCATGTTGTATTAAACAGTTTGATTGAATTCCAGTGGCATGTTGTATTAAACAGTTTGATTGAATTCCAGTGGCATGTTGTATTAAACAGTTTGATTGAATTCCAGTGGCACGTTGTATTAAACAGTTTGATTGAATTCCAGTGGCATGTTGTATTAAACAGTTTGATTGAATTCCAGTGGCATGTTGTATTAAACGTTTGATTGAATTCCAGTGGCATGTTGTATTAAACAGTTTGATTGAATTCCAGTGGCATGTTGTATTAAACAGTTTGATTGAATTCCAGTGGCATGTTGTATTAAACAGTTTGATTGAATTCCAGTGGCACGTTGTATTAAACAGTTTGATTGAATTCCAGTGGCATGTTGTATTAAACGTTTGATTGAATTCCAGTGGCATGTTGTATTAAACAGTTTGATTGAATTCCAGTGGCATGTTGTATTAAACGTTTGATTGAATTCCAGTGGCATATTGTATTAAACAGTTTGATTGAATTCCAGTGGCATGTTGTATTAAACGTTTGATTGAATTCCAGTGACATGTTGTATTAAACAGTTTGATTGAATTCCAGTGGCATGTTGTATTAAACAGTTTGATTGAATTCCAGTGGCATGTTGTATTAAACAGTTTGATTGAATTCCAGTGGCATGTTGTATTAAACAGTTTGATTGAATTCCAGTGGCACGTTGTATTAAACAGTTTGATTGAATTCCAGTGGCATGTTGTATTAAACAGTTTGATTGAATTCCAGTGGCATGTTGTATTAAACGTTTGATTGAATTCCAGTGGCATGTTGTATTAAACAGTTTGATTGAATTCCAGTGGCATGTTGTATTAAACAGTTTGATTGAATTCCAGTGGCATGTTGTATTAAACAGTTTGATTGAATTCCAGTGGCACGTTGTATTAAACAGTTTGATTGAATTCCAGTGGCATGTTGTATTAAACGTTTGATTGAATTCCAGTGGCATGTTGTATTAAACAGTTTGATTGAATTCCAGTGGCATGTTGTATTAAACGTTTGATTGAATTCCAGTGGCATATTGTATTAAACAGTTTGATTGAATTCCAGTGGCATGTTGTATTAAACGTTTGATTGAATTCCAGTGACATGTTGTATTAAACAGTTTGATTGAATTCCAGTGGCATGTTGTATTAAACAGTTTGATTGAATTCCAGTGGCATGTTGTATTAAACAGTTTGATTGAATTCCAGTGGCATGTTGTATTAAACAGTTTGATTGAATTCCAGTGGCATGTTTTTAGAGGACAACGGTCCAAACCTCTCAAAGTCTTGTGGGTGCTCCGGGAATCGAACCCGCGACCTCCTGCACCGAAGCCAAGGCGCTAACCGATAGCCTAGCGAGGCCCTGGATTAATTTACTATCGATGTTGTATCGTGTTTTGAATAATACTTTGTTCCATTCACAGTTTGTATTAGAGAGGTGAAATAGTGAATAGATGCACGTATATGCAAACGTAAGATGTAGTTTATAGGATAAAACACACAACTGACGACTGTGAGAGGGGGTAAGTTTTGGTCAAGTAATAAATGTGTTTTTTACAGTTCCGTTATACAAGTTAGATGTTTTTAATAACCTTGTACCTGCGATGATGACAACGATTCGTTGTTTCACTGCTATCTGCAGTCAACTATGTAGTTATTTTATTAATACACCTTTCTTCTCGTAACGGTAATTGTGAGCCTTGCGCGATAAAATACCGTACTCCCAGTTACGAGTATATTTAAATGGAATAATAGGTTAAAAATCCCATTTACTCTTACATTAATTCGAACGTATTCGTGGCAAAAGAGAAAAATGTATTTTTTTATACAAATTCAGATGACGAAATACAAAAAAAATAAAAACAAACTGGGAAATTAAAAAATATCCCACCCGAAGGGGGTTAGTCTGTGTAGGGGCCTACTTGTTTCTTCTGGGTTAGCGAACCGCACTGTCTGACTGTGGTGTTTTGAAGCCATTAAGAGTTTATTAAGTTTAATGTGGATTCGGTTTAATCGTAGAGACACTTAGTGTAAACAAAATGACATAAGCGAGCAGCCGTGGGGCCGGCCGCCGCCGCCGCGCCCACAGTCTTAACAGACAATTAAACTTAGGCGCATAATCCATCCCAAAGACAACAGATTTTAATTATTGCAATTATCTGTGGCGGTGGGGAGGGGGGAAGGGGGCGGGGAGTCGCAGGGTTCCGGCTCGTGATTTACTAGTAGAAGGGTTCGGATCTGCAGAGAATATTTCACAGCTACTGTGCACAAACCTGACATTTATATTATTAGGTTTGACTTGCCACATTTACAAGGGAATCTGGGTCCCCTCGCCTTTCTCTACTCTACATTATCTTCTTGCCCTCGTTAACAAAGTAATTTGTTTATACGATATAACATGACAAATATAACTTAGTCCAAAAACAAATTGTCCCTGACTTGTTTGGTATGAATAAACGGTCATATATATAAACCATTTACTCGATAATAAACTATTTTTGCGGTTATGTTCATGTTATCAGCTTAAAGGAAATCCTTTCTCGAACTACAGCTAGACTTGTACATATTTGTAGTTAGTGAGGACGAATTATTATTATTATTATTATTACTATCGTACATTTAAGTTTTGGTCACAAGATGATCCATAGCTTCCTTCAGAAAAGATAGACAGTGGGACAAATCTGGCAGTGAGACTTAAAACAGAGGCAGTTGAGTTGGTACTGAGTAAGCCTTGCTTTGTCTTTTGGATTAAGTGGCATGACATTTTCAAAACTAACAATATACAATATGTTTGAATATTAAATACATAGTAATCAAAGTGAAGGCATGCTTGTATATTTGCCAATTTAGGTGCATGTACCCTAAGTAGTTGACTTTAGACCTATGCGTATTTTATTACTCAGCTTTCGGGGGGCGAGTAGTTGTAGGGTACCTGGAAGGCCTCTGGCTAGAAGAGGGCTAGCAAATGTGTCGACTTTGTCTTTGTTGTTTTTAAATTGTGACTACTATCTCAAGAACTTTTTGAACTCAAGGATTTCAATATTTATTTTGATTGATAATTTAAACACAGGCAAGGGTATGTGTTTAAACTATTAACTGATACTAGCATACTGACTAAATACGATTAATACATTAATACTTACTATAAACATATTAAATTATTCCCTCGTATATATTCAATGTGTTGTGAACAAACCCGTAAGTATGTTTAATAAATATAATTTAGTTAAATAATAATTGTTCCTATTAAATAGTTTAATGGCAATTTATGACTTTATTACTGTACATGTACAGGATGATTCAAAAAGAATGGTGCAAAACTAAACATGTGGTATCTGTTTGCACCAACTAAAACAGCTGATTATTACTAAAATAGAAAGAGTACGTTTATAAGTTTGTTTTGATAAGGTCATGTTTTGTCTCGGTTGCTCGACTGACAAACACTGACGTGTTTATTACATGGCTACGACAACGCAAAACAACATGTATTGGCCGCTCTAGAAATCAAGACAGGCCTCTGCTGCGCTAGCAACCACGATCGCCGGACTTCACTGCTTGACATTTTTTGTTTCTGGGGTTTCGTAAAAGATTCAATTTACTACCCCTCCATGCCTCAAAACCTGGATGACTTAAGACTGTGTATAACCAGAGCAGTGTAATCTGTAACGTTATGAGTTGTGCACATTTGTAGATAGTGAGGACGAATTATTTTTATCACTATCAAACATTTAAATATTGGTCAACAAGACGATCCATAGTTTCCTTCAGAAGCGATAGACAGTGGAAAAACTCTGGCAGTAAGACTTAAAACAGAGGCAGTTGAGTTGGTACTGAGTAAACCTTGCTTTGTCTTTTGGATTAAGTGGCATGACTTATTCCAAACACAGGACACGTTGCAGCGTAAGTGGCCGGAAGTGGAATATCGCCTGGATGTATTAGAATGTATGGGATTACCGCAAGTGCGAATGAAAGCCTTTATAGTGTGTATACAACTTGTTAAACCCTGAACTGTTGAATTGTTTGACCCTGTTTTCGTGTTTTTGTGTATTCGTCTGTATTTAAACCAACCTTATGTTTGCACCATTATTTTTGAATCACCCGGTATACTGACAAAAAAGCAAAATTACATGGTGAAACATCGGATAGATTCGATTTTTTTTCAAGGTAACCGGTTATAAAATAAGTGATCCGACTCCGGCACAGTTGCATCGACGGGGGAGCAGCAGGAGGAGAGGTGTCCAGCGGTGCTCACTTGATCAAGACGAAACGAGGACTAAAGGACTAGCAAGTAACTGGGTGGCCTTGGACAGGCTCTACTCTTTAAACAATAGCCCAGCACATATTTACAAGGATTCTGCGTCTTCCGTGTACGCCTAGATAATAACTGCTTGACATAAATACCAGGGCTCATTAAAAATTGACAAGCTCGACATACAAGACACATGATTTGTGTCGGTAGGCAAAGCGCGGCGGCCGGCGCGGCGCTGGTCGGCACCGGTTGTTAGGCATGTAGGCATGTACCTTGTCCGAGTACATTGAAATATACATGCCAGTTTTTCCATCCCTTCCTACAACGCTGCGACTATGTTTACGATTTGTTCCTCAAACAAATAGTTACATAAGGACATTTACTACTATAAAATGTTAAACCTCTAACTATTTTTGATGAAGAGAGACTCGTATATGTACAACGTATGAGGATTTAACAGGGAAGTTAAATTAACACAAATGATAATAAATGGATAAAAAATAGTCAGGGAGAGTTCATCGATTTCATACTTATATAATTTCATATTTGAGGTAAACACAAATTTTTGTGTTTGATGCTCCCAACATAATTTAATACTTCCAAAATACCTATTTTTATTTTAGGAAGAGGGCAGATTTAGACTGAACAAACTAAGAGTATTAGGATGAAAGGCACTACATGAGTAATTGTCCATTTATTTAAAACTAGAAATTTAGATGTAAACATGGATTCATTAAACTTAAGTAAATAGGTAAAAATGTAGCTAATTTATTTGAACTCGGTAACAGGCCAAGTTATGTCATTCAAGCACACTCAACACAACGTTCCATCGTTAGATATTCGAGATTTGGCTATTCTGGCGAACCTGGATTTTTTATTCTTTATTGTTTATGTTAAACTAAAAGGTTTGGAGGTGGAAGGGGGGGGGGAGGGGGTAAGTGATCATGTTTATTCTATTACTTCCTTCACTAAACACATTTTTAATACTGCACGTTTAATAGGTTTTCATTGGAATACATTTATCAATTTGGCGTTATTATGTAATTGAAACTCTATGGAATAAATATGTTTAAAACATAATAATTATAACTTATATACGCGTATAGCAGGTCGGTTTAAGCTCGGGGACGAAAGATCAGTGTTTTAGCCAACTGTCTCATTAAGTACACCGTTTTTTTGTTGTTTTTTTAGAGCGCTTCTTATGTTTCGCTTCTGTTTCTTTTCGTCCAAACCATTACGGAGACTTAAATGCCCGCTCGAGTGAAAATATAAGGCAGTAGAAAACAATGAACGGTAGAGATATGTTAGGTCGGAACGTGATGTTTAGTGGGACATAATGGTTGTTTACCGTCGGTGAAGTGAGAAGGCGCTATTTTGAGCAGAACAGAGACTAACATATAACGCGTTAATTAGCTAATGGAAGCCACATGTCAGACGGGGGACCCGCTTAGACTGCGGTTAGCCTGCGGTACACGATTCCTCGGTACCCCAGCAGCAGGTAAACAACCCTGGGCGCCGCGCTGCAGTCAAAACTGAGAGCAGTGCAAGCTCTATTGTTAATCGGTCATTTGAAGTTGTATTTACATTGTTTTAAAGTTATAAATAAATTTTGTAAAAAAATAGTGTTACGATTACGATAAACAATTTATGCACTTTTTAGCTTTTTCTCTTTCAACGGTTCGATGATTGAGTCATTTTTATAGAAATAATTACTTGTAAAATTGAACTAACTAAAGATTAATCACTAGGATAAAATGTTTAAACCAATTTTGAGGGATACCTATTGAGGGTTAACTATTGTTCGGATACCTCAAAATATTAGTTTAAATATTAGATTGCATTACCTTACCTTATTATTATCTTATTACCTTATAAGATTACCTTAAATATTATGTTAGTCGGATACCCCGGTTCGGGTAAGGTTATCCGACTTGGTGAACAGCCTCATTTTACCTTACTCCCCTATAAACAACCCTGGTATTTATTTATTTATTCTCTCAACGGTTTAATATGGCATGAAACGATTTAATATTCGTTACGCTTCATAAGTTATAAACAAACTGTACCGATAGTGTGAAACGCCGGATAATGGTGGGCCCGGATTGGGCAGATCTCTGACATTTGGCGATACAATGACATGAACGGCAAAGTAATCAGTAGCCCATACTGTAAGTATCACGACTGAAGGCACAGTATCACTGTGGTGCCCGGACAATGGTGGGCCCGGATTGGGCAGGTCTCTGATAGTTCACGATACAATGACATGAACGGAAAAGTAATCAGTAGCCCATACTGTAAGTATCACGAAGGCACAGTATCACTGTGGTGCCCGGACAATGGTGGGCCCAGATAGGGCAGATCTCTGATAGTTGGCGATATAATGACATGAACGGCAAAGTAATCAGTAGCCCATACTGTAAGTATCACGACTGGACGCACAGTATCACTGTGGTGCCCGGACAATAGTGGGCCCGGATTGGGCAGGTCTCTGATAGTTGGCGATACAATGACATGAACGGAAAAGTAATCAGTAGCCCATACTGTAAGTATCACGAAGGCACAGTATCACTGTGGTGCCCGGACAATGGTGGGCCCAGATTGGGCAGGTCTCTGATAGTTGGCGATATAATGACATGAACGGCAATGTAATCAGTAGCCCATACTGTAAGTATCACGACTGAAGGCACAGTATCACTGTGGTGCCCGGACAATGGTGGGCCCAGATTGGGCAGGTCTCTGATAGTTGGCGATATAATGACATGAACGGCAATGTAATCAGTAGCCCATACTGTAAGTATCACAACTGAAGGTACAGTATCACTGTGGTGCCCGGACAATGGTGGGCCCGGATTGGGCAGGTCTCTGATAGTTGGCGATACAATGACATGAACGGAAAAGTAATCAGTAGCCCATACTGTAAGTATCACGAAGGCACAGTATCACTGTGGTGCCCGGACAATGGTGGGCCCAGATTGGGCAGGTCTCTGATAGTTGGCGATATAATGACATGAACGGCAAAGTAATCAGTAGCCCATACTGTAAGTATCACGAAGGCACAGTATCACTGTGGTGCCCGGACAATGGTGGGCCCGGATTTGGCAGGTCTCTGATAATTGGCAATATAATGACATGAACTTCAAAGTAATCAGTAGCCCATACTGTAAGTATCACAACTGAAGGTACAGTATCACTGTGGTGCCCGGACAATGGTGGCCCGGATTGGGCAGGTCTCTGATATTTGGCGATATAACGACATGAACGGCAAAGTAATCAGTAGCCCATACTGTAAGTATCACGACTGAAGGCACAGTATCACTGAGGTGCCCGGACAATGGTGGCCCGGATTGGGCAGGTCTCTGAGAGTTGGCGATATAATGACATGAACGGCAATGTAATCAGTAGCCCATACTGTAAGTATCACGACTGAAGGCACAGTATCACTGTGGTGCCCGGACAATGGTGGGCCCGGATTGGGCAGGTCTCTGACAATGCGCGCGTGGGTCACGACAGCTGCGCACAATAGTACCTAATTACTAACACCAGAAAGCGCCTACGATTGTGATTAAAATAGATTATGTATTCTGGAACGTTAGATATGCGATAAAATTTGACATTTCCGATGTGAGAATAAGGCGTTTAAGGATTAAATCTTTCGTGCGACTGCTGTTCCCCGGGTCATCATAGTTTGTATAGTAGGTGGATGCTGCTGGCAGCTATATATTTACTGGTTTGTATTATGTATTTTGTGTTACTTCCTGATGTTACCATTCAAAACTAAAGAAAGAATATATTTAAGTACTTCTGAGTCATTAATTGCAAGACATATTTTATCACAGTTGTTTTTAACTATAAATATATTAAGGCCTATACTGGAACACAAGTTAAATCAAATCTCTCTTACCTTGTATCAAATTTCCACTCGAATAATTGATTATGAAATGTTTTCTTATGATGTAATATCTCGGGTGAGGTGTCAAATTATATCGACTTCCGTGTTATTTGGTATCGTTCTGAACTTCATATTTTTTTAGTTGTTGGTCAACAGTCTTGTGACTGATAAAACTTAGTATTTAAATTAACTTAGACATGACTTAACATGACTAGAAAAACTTTCTACGTTCGTTCAAAATTTGAAAAAATTGAGTGTATTCTGAGCCGAAACGAAAATCAAAAACGGCCCAGTGGTGAGCAAAGACGAAGAGAGGTGCGAGGGCTAAAACGACGAATCGATAGGGGATGGCTCGATTCCAAAATGTTCCGCAGCCATCGTATATGGCGCAAAACTGAGCCTAACCACGGCCCAAATCAAGCTATTTGCCCACCACTAATCGCTTACACAACACACGGTGTATACTGCATCGCTGTGTGCTCGGCCCTTTGCCCGAGCCGCGCATCTCGTTTTACCTATATATATGTAAGTCGGAGTTATTGGGTGAAACGGTGAACAAAATTTGGCTCACCCGAGGTTTGGTTAAGAGAGATACTCTTGAAAACAATTCGTTTGATAAAGACTCTACTTTTGACCCTTGTTCAATATTCACTAGTTATTTAATTTTTAGCTAAAATAAATTTTCAAGAGTACCGATGGATAATAAAATTTCGCAAAACCTAAAACGCATTATGATCTAACAATAAGAAGGTAAAAAATTTGTATTATTAATAATATTTTTAGTTTTTAGTTAGTTTGCAAATATTCTATTGTTTAAATATTTTATATTAAAACTGGATAAAATATAGATACAGTAATTTTAGCCCCTTTTTTAAAAAAAGCTGTCATAAAGACAAACTTGCAAAATATCTTATTACAACTGCAGAAGGATTAAATTGAAATAACTACCCAAGAGAACTATTTAAACATATTTTGAATATAGAGGTGAAATGAGTAATTTGTGTGATTTATGATAGCTTATTTCCATGCGTGAGGCATACGTGAGGTAAAATAAAGCACCCAAATAACTGATTAAATGTAAACTCACAATTTTAACTAAATAAAAATCCCAATAACACAAGGTGATTTTTAGTTAATAATTATTAAGAGTAAATGTTTCTTTCAAACGCGTCCCTTAAGTTCAAGATTGTTTACATTTTAAATTTCTGGTCATTATATACATGTCCTGCCTGCAACGATTTAAAACAATCATACCGGACCAGTCAAAGCGTTTTAAAATTATTTTAAGATATAATATTATAAAGTATAAGTGTGATAAGCCCTTTGTATACAAGATCGGTTGTAATAATTTTAATAACTTATATTTTGGTCAAACTATTAATTTTGTAGTGATATTTCAGAATCATGTTTCAACGTGGAAGAATGGCAAACCGGCAGGGCGAGACATTGGGAACTACTAAAGACATTCTAAGTATCCTCCATATTTGTAAGAAAGGAAGTTTAATAAATGCATGGAAGAGCTGTGGGAACGTTTCATAACCTCCAGGTTCAGAACGTCAAGGTCCTCTTTTATTTAAACTTAGTAATTTGGCTGTTTCAAATCGTCACGGTTCAAAACGTCAAGGTTCTTATTTATAATATTAAAGTTTCACAACGTCTAGACCAGTAACTCGCTCGTTTTCAGTCCAAAACACTTCGAGGAAAAACGTATTTGAAACCATTCGATCCGTAAGCCATGTTTTAGTTTTGTTGCGGGGTACACAACGTCAAGTTCCAGATTGTCAAGAACAGTCTGATCCAGAATTGTTGTGGGAAGGCCCACAGCAGCCGAGAACGGGTTTGAAGTTGCCTGTACTTTACGTTCTGTACCTTGACGTTGTGAAACATATGTATTTACAAGAAATTTGAAATGAGTGGGTCAAGATTTGGTTTGAAGTGAAATCAAATTCAGCGTTTACGGTTATACTAAATACTACCTTGACGTTTTGCACCTTTATGTTTTGAAACCCTTCCGTTTTTAAGTTGTTTTATAATAATATCTTTACGTTTTTAAACTGGTTGTTTTGAAACTTATTTTACGTTTAAATAACTGAGACTTGACGTTATGTACCTTTACGTTCTGAAACCACGCATTATTTTAAATGGGACCTTTACGTTTGTACCTTGACGTTGTGGACGGACCCGATCTGTTTAAATCCAAGGAAAAGTTTAAGGAGAGGGATAAATTGATTAATGAACATGTCAACGTTGACTCTGGTGGTGGTTATCGCATTTTGTTTCCGGTAGCCAGTAGTAGGTTCTATGTCATTCTTTGAACGTCCCTGTTAATTATCAGTGTAACTGATAGAAATCGATTTCCGCATACCATATTTTATGGTAGATATGTCTGTCACATTTAAAAATGTTGTTAGCTTTGTTTATAAAATTGTCTCTAAGTTGAAAATAATTTGTAAAGAACTAATTAATACAAAGTATATTGTATTTAGGGGAAAAAACAAAGCTATTAATAGCAAATTGTATAATGTAGGTATAATGAAGATAATGTTAGTGCAATTATATGAAATATTCTATTTATCTACGAGTAATTATATTCTACAGTTATCTATAAATGCCGGTGAAACGATGTTTTAACAATACGTTTAAATTTATTAATAAAAGTAAAATCAGCTAGAGGTTTTAACGTCAGTTTAAACCAACAAAGTAGACTATGCAAATCTAATGGAGAATATCCACCGCAATATAAAAGTTTGAGACTATAATAGTTCCAGTATAGTTTCGACATCATTAAACAATAGTTGTATCTTATAATAATATTAGTTTTACAATAAGGAGACGAAAATAATGTTTTGAAATAAAAAATAAATAATTTGGTTTGTGAGATAGTTATAATACTTTGACGATTTATTGAATTTGCACAAATTTTGATCATTGAAGCCTTATAAATTTGTAGGATGTGGCACCGGTGTAAAGGGTTGAGCTGAACACAGAGGGAAAAGAATATCGATTTATTTTAGTAAATTATGAAAGCTTGTAATCACATTTTCACTCTTAAATTAGTTGTAGTGTAAGACGTTTGGAACCTTTGGCGATTGTCGGTGGGAGAGGTTTGGAACCTTTGGCGATTGTCGGTGGGAGAGGTTTGGAACCTTTGGCGATTGTCGGTGGGAGAGGTTTAGAACCTTTGGCAATTGTTGGTGGGAGAGGTTTAGAACCTTTGGCGATTGTCGGTGGGAGAGGTTTGGAACCTTTGGCGATTATCGGTGGGAGAGGTTTGGAACCTTTGTTGATTGTTGGTGGGAGAGGTTTGGAACCTTTGGCGATTGTCGGTGGGAGAGGTTTGGAACCTTTGGCGATTGTCGGTGGGAGAGGTTTAGAACCTTTGGCGATTGTCGGTGGGAGAGATTTGGAACCTTTGACGATTGTCGGTGGGAGAGGTTTAGAACCTTTGGTGATTGTCGGTAGGAGAGGTTTTATAACACTTTTAAAACTCTAATTTCTCTCTATTCCCTCCTATCTTTTCGAATATTAGATATATTTATCTAATAAATCACTTATATTTCCTAATGTTAAATATTTATATTTATTTAATCCTTAAAACTAGAGGCATCAGATTACGAACATCACATACAAAACTATGATATTTAGACAGTAGCACCTTGTACCAACAACCACAATTTACAATACAATTTATTGTTTGTTTATTTTTATACAGAACAAATACTTTGATCACCTTTTGATTTTAATTGTATTTGTTAATACAAAGAATTGAGAAAATGATACATATAAATCAAGTTACAAGTAATATGTAAACATGTTATGTTTTAAACACAGAACGTACTACAATTGTATTCGGCACTTGAGTTTTGTCTTTATATGTATCACATAATTTTACGTGTATTGTAAAAGAACGATGTAATAAGTTTCCAAATATATTTGTTAACGTAAAAAATAGTATAAATCTGTACACATCAGCCGGTGAAAAGAGAATGCATCTATACAAACCGTATACTTATTGCTTGAATATGACAGTTACAGAATTATTCTTAAAAAAATATTATCAATGCTTGTTTTTTATAAAAGTGAAAGGACTGTAGTTGTAGGCAGGGCCCGGGAGTGGACAGAACGGCCGTTTGTGAGGCCGCATCCTCACATCGACATGTCTTCCCTTTTAAACCGGCCCTTCTCAGAATGGGATACTTTCAACTTTTCCAAAACCTCCATAATAGTGCCGCTCTAAAACACATTTCCTGTATTTATATGAGCATTCACTTCTGTTGTAATCTAGACCTGTTACGCACTTAGAATCGAATCGAAATGCCATAAACAATATCAAATAAATTTTTCTTTTAAAAATGTCTAGCCTTAGTTGAACCGACGAGTCTTTGGTTAGTTTCGCGAACTTCTTTGATTTGAAACAACAACGATTCGAGAACGTCGTTTGACCCTTAGTAACAATTGTCTCGATCGTTAAATATTGTTCATCACACAAAATTGCCTATGTAATAACTCAAAGTTGATGATTTGTACCAGTTTTTGATTATATATCACTATTCACTAGCGGTTATGTTATGAACTGGATGATTACAATAAACCTCGGAATACTGTACTTAATCTGGCCATCGAGCACACACTGATCCCCGCGGGATGTCGAGTATAATCGAATGTTCCATCAGGCGGCCTTTATTGTCAGTCCATAATGTAACCAGTTTTTATATCTCTCTCTTTAGATCTAATCACAGTTCATACAAATTGGTACATGTTAATGCCAAATATTATTAAATCAGGTGGTTCCTTTACTAGTTTTACAGTGTGAACTACCACGCATCCGAAGATATAAACATTTACAAAATGGGCCTAACATCAAATTATACATAGTGTACCGTGCCGACCACGGTAATCGGATTTTTTGCTGGTAAATTCGCCAAAATTTGAACTAGTAGAGTTAACTTTTGAACAGACAGACATGTACGATCTTAATATTAACGGTGAAATTTGAATAGGTAATTTTATTTGAGATCACACCTTAAGAATCTAAATCTACCACACGTATGAGAGTTACAACGGTTAAACCAAACGCTGTAACATCCCTCGACTATTTTTACGACGTCTTCACAAGGGGTTATGACCTCTGGGAGAGTGTCTCCCGGCGGATTTTGATTGATAGGTAGGTAACAATAATAATAATATACGTGTAAAATGTGTTACCGGTAGCCAGAAGTGAAATATTTTGTCAATTCTGGAGGCTACCTCCAAGGACTACTGAAGTTAGTGATTTCTATGCACTTTGTTCCACTGTTCCACCTTATTGTATCAGCCCGAGTTGGTTTTTATTCCAGCCGGCGCGCGGCGCGGCGGACTCGTGCGCAGCGCCACGGAGACGACACCACCGTCGCGGTCGCGGTCCTCTCCGCGTGTAAATCTCTCCGGCCCGTGTACTCTCACCGTACTTGTAATTGGATTCTTTTCCTCGTGACGGAGTACCGGTCTGCAAGCGAACCGTTTCCGCGGCGTGCTGAGGCCGTGTTGTGTTCTCCCCTTCTACAATATATCGAGACGTTTTCACGTTTGTTTTGTTGTCAAACGGCGACAGGAGTTACGTCCGCCATTAGGCTCCGACCGCTATCAGCAGTCCGCGACCGCACCGCTACATTAGAAGTCGCTATCACCGCGCTCCTCTTTCTCCAAGCTCGAATCTTTTCTTGAGTTCGCAGGTTTTTTATGCTAGTTTTAATTCCGGCTCCGTAAGGCAAACGTCATGCGTCATTAGCGTTCTTCACCGGTGCTATGAAACTAACAAGTTTGCAGGATTATTGTTGCAGCGACAACATTTACTACACTCTGATTAAAAGAGCCATATCGAGGAGGATTTTTCACATGAATAAAAGATATCGTTTCGATCTAAGTTATAATGCGATAAACATCTCACTTCGGTATCTCGAAAACTTGTTACGATAGTAATTTTTAAGTATTGGAAAATATTCGTCACACGAGAAACATTACGTGAGGTTACAAATAAAACCGGACAAGGTAAATAATCTTTATTAAAAAATGATTTATACAATTGAAAAAACAACGGCAATAATATGATAACTATTTTATCGACTTTTACGAGGCTACCATGAAAAAGGAATACACGTGTAGAAAGACAAGCGCGCTCCTGGAGATCTCGACATCTGGAAGAGTACTCGGCCCAGAACAAATACTCCACTGTCATAGGCATGTTGCCATTGCATAGCATTACCTCCTCTGCGACTTTCTACCGATCTCCGAACGTCAGGTACAAGAAACAGAAGAACACCGAACATGTAGGACATTAAAAACGCTTTCGAACCTTTAATCAGTGGGTTTTCACCCCATCGTGAAGAATTTTGCAACCTTTTTAACTTTTCTAACGGGTTTCTAATTGAACTCAAATATGTTATACCTGATTTGCAACGAATGATTGTTCTCTCACTAACTAGACGTGGTTAGTACCAACAGGATCAGAATGTGCCTCGATAGTGTTCAGCACGTTTTAAAAGTAAACCTTTTTCTTTTATTTAATAGCTCTGAGCCTAGATATAAAATGCATAATATAGTATTTTATAACTATGATTGTTTTAAGTGATAAATCATTGTTACTAGAAAGTGGACATCACACATAATCCACAATAACACAATATATCGATGGTGGGGGGGGGGGGTGCGATAGATAACCTTTGGGCGAAGGACGAAGAAGAGCCAATATTACCGTACAGCAAATTGATTATTAGATTTGCGTTATAAAGTAAAGCACAGACTGTAAAACACAAACCTGTCAATTAATTACTTGTAAATGTATGCAAGGGGACTTCCTAAATGAAGATACATATCCACCGTTGTCAATATTCATGGACTCAAGGCTCTCAACGTAAAGAAAATTCTTGGTTTAAAATTCATTGTTGGCGAGTGATGGCGAGTTTATGTTATTCAAGGAATTTGTGCGGACATTTTCCATCACTTATTAGTAAAAACAAAGTTTCGCGACGTTTCGGGATCTGGAATCTGATCCCGTCTTCAGGTGGAAAGAATACCTAGAACATAACTAAATTAGTGGCACTGAAAAACTAAAACAGTTTTATTTTGTTTTGACTGCTTTTACAGTTCTCTGCTTTTCAGTGTTTTCTCCAGCTTGCCTGGGTTGTGCCACTAATTTTGTTATGTTCTAGGTATTCATTCCACTTGAAGACGGGATCAGATTCCAGATCCCGAAACGTCGTGAAACCTTGTTTTTACTAATAAGTGAAGGAAAATGTCCGCAAAAATTCCTTGAATAGCGTAAAGAAAATATCATTAAAGTTCTTAAAACTGGGTAGTAATCAAAATAAGTATTGCAATTTATAATTAAGTTAGGTCATTTAACTAAAAAATAAACTTTTTAATTAGATTGAATCGTACACTTATCAGCTGCTAATCCGTTCAGAGAAAGTTCACCTTATCGCATCAAAAACACATATCGGAACTTCATCACGATCAGCCTCCCAAGGGTGTAAGAGATTTGTTTTCTCCGAGTCAAATCAATTCCGAAGCGCTGATTTGTGTTTAATTAGTGAGCAGTGCGACCAACCTAGCGACATAAAATATGGAAATGGCTGAGGCAACCTTGGTCGAGAGCACCTTCGTGTTATCGGGGATCGTTCGAGGCCGTGTTTCCTTTCACAACGGCAACACGCTGGGATCCATCCCCAAACATGCGCACTGCACTACGTGGCCTATACACGGACTAGGAAAGAAAATGTGTCAGTCGTTTTAACATTCTGGTGCTTGAAAAATCTAAGGCTACCTATAAAAATTACTATCGGACAATAAAGACACATATTTATCGATACATTTTCATATTATATGCAACCTCTGGATTGTTGATTTATATTATTTCTAGGGTTACCTTAACAATCCAAAAACTTAACTGAAAAAAACTAAACTTTAAAAGTAAAAGTAAACTTTTTGGATTGTCAAGGTAAACCTGGAAATGATTTATCTGCCCCCGGTGCCCTTTTTTTAATATATCGTGGAAAAGTGATGGGATAGTGGATAGTGGTGATCAGGAAGGCTTCCTCCTCTCTAGCATTACTTGAAGGGAAGACTAATCATACAGTCTTTGCTTTGGATTAAGCAGTTTTTTTGTTATATTCATTCTTGAATTATTGTTTTATTGCAGCTGTAAATCTGACAACATTACGTTTGTTTTGACATTTTCGTAAGCGCGTTATTGCCGTATCTTTTACTGTTTAGCTGTTATTGATTACGCTTTCACCCGCTTAAAACAGTTCAAGTTGTAGTAACGGTTATTACCGGTGTCGAAAAATAACGTTTTAGCCCGTCACTAGGTTTCACATGAATGATTGGATACAAACAAGAATGGAGATAACACTCTCCCTCACCCCTCTATCTCTGGTATTTACGCAAGACACGGTAAAAAGAATTCATTTATAAGTATGTAATGATACAAAGTGTTGTTGTGTTCATAGCATTTAGAAAAGAGCTGATCAGCTGTTCCTGTTTATTAATGTTTTCAAATATTTCAATTGTTTTGGTTTTGTAGTTTACTTTCTAGTTGGAAATAAAGCATTGTATTTATAGTTCAATTTGTACACTATTTATAACAAAGCTAAGCACAACTTCGTATTATGACTTATATACAACTTTCTATAAATAAACTACTTTGTTGCCGATACTACAGTCTTATTGGGACTGGATTTAACCCTAGATCATAACGGATGTTTATTTTGTGTTTATAAATGAGTTAAAATGTTTGTCGTTGTTGGTGAAGTTTTGTAAGTTTAATATACCCGTTAGAGATCTCTACAAATAGTGATTACACTGACTAGACCGATTTTATGCTTTTCACGGATTAATTTAGACCCAAAACGCCCCAAAGACCCAATGTGAAGTGTGCAACTACTGGCGCTGGATACCCGGTACCCGCAGACCTGCATGACGGCTCTGTCTCCGTGAATAGCTTAAACAGGAGGTCATTTCACCCCTTGCCGGCGGTGAATAAAAATAGCCATAACCACGAGTAGCTATCTCCAACCGATAGTCGCTGTGTCTGTTTACGGGCCATTATAGAAATTATGACGAATGTCTCTCTCCGCGGAGGTCGAGTAGCTCGACGGGCTTCGGCCGACTTCGGATAACTTCAGTCCCCGTCGCTTTACGGCTCCGGTAGCGATAAACCCGATCGTAAATCAGCTTTTGCTATTACAGCAATTTAAATAAGCCACGTTAAAATTATAATACAGCTGGAGTATAACCACCGAGAAGTTATAAAACCCACCATAATCTTCCATAATCGGAAACTTCTCGTGCTGGATGAAAGACAAGTTTAGTTTTCACATAAAACATGTAGATAATTAGATTAGTTTGGACTAGCCACAAGTAATGAGACAAACATGTAAATCGACGTTGTAATACACATGAAAACATGATTCAACAATGAAAACAGTTTTACACCTCCTAATTAAAACCGGGCAGTAAAACAGATAAAGAGTAGTGTAATTTTACAATAACATGTGGTTTTTCGAACGTAGAATCTGACATTAAGTCCTACATGTTGACTTATTAGTGAATTTCCTATGGAAAAGTGAACCATTGGGGACTACTCTTTCAAATTTAGGGGTTTTGGGCCCAAAAAGGGTCAGAAAAGCCCCCGATGTAAAATTAATGCATGGAAAAAGATGGGGATTAGTGAAGAGAAAGTTTTACGCTCCCTCCCCTCATCCTAGCACACATATATACCGAGTTATTAAAGAACATGTTTATCGACTAAACACAGTACGTTGTCTTACGAGAGTTTTATATTAAAAAAGCCTGAACCTCACACCTACTTTTAATCCTGACTGGACCTTCCCCTAATTTTATAATGTGCAGTATTGTATTCCCAGCATTGCGGGTAAATGGAACTAGGATCATCAGAACAGCCAAAAATAAATAAATGTTTCTGATTTTAACACAGATTGTGAATTTTAAAAGTTTTTATGCTGAAATTCAGTTCCCTCATGTCAGCGTACTGCGCGCGAACTCGTTTCTAAATCGTACCCTGCATCCCTGCATTAAATCGCAAAGACTGACATAGCCCTAAAAGGTTCAACAGAATTAACGTTGTTACTTCATGGAATTCGGGTTTAAAATTAAGTTATTATAGGTTAGACTCAAATTGTAGTATCTTCAATTTATGATGTATTTACTTACGACTTTTTTAATTGGCACGTTAAATTCCTAAACGGTACATTCAATAGCACTAGTAAACACAGGAGAAGTTCGTAAACTAAGGTACTTTAAACTAAGGTAGGCCTACCTCTCAACAATCTACCGAAACTGATGATTTGTGGAGGAAAAACCAATTATAAAGACTAAATATAACATCTGAAATATTCCTAACAAGAATTATGTTTTATTATATTTGTCGTAGATTTTAACAATTTATTTTTGTTCTAAGCTGGACATGTTTTATTTCAAATCAATCATTTGTAACGAAGACACACTTTAGGTTAATGGCGGCAGCGTAATATTCAGCAACGGCTTTGGCACCAAACCCCTCTCGAATATATGTTTATTAACAACGCACGATGACACTGATACAAAACTTGTAACGATTTAATTAGTTCTTGGTTTAAAATTCATTGTAGATGATGGTAATTTTTTTTATTTAAGACATTATTGCAGATATTTTCTGCACTGTTTATAGAGAAAAACAAGGTTCACGACGTTTTGTGATCTGGAATGTTCTAGGAGTTACTCCCACCAGGATGGTGTAAGACTCCAGGTCCCGAACAGTTGTGCAATTTATTTTTCTCAAAATGCGCACAACAGTTGCTTAAATAACAATTAAATCAAATATGGCGTTTTTGATTTGGGTGTAAATCGTCGAACGTTTTGTGTTAATGTAAAAAAATGTGAAGAGGATTGTTATTATTAAAGGCGTCTTAGAAATGGACTAACGCCAATAGCCTGGAGGTGGGCAAAGCGCACTATTAAAAATTAGTATTAGGATTAATTTATAGTTTATACATTTTTAACATATTAGTGATTTCGGAAATATTTGTAACCTTTAAAATTATCTAATATAAAATAGATGAGGAGGTACGCGAGTTGAAAATAAATACTGCTTTCGTCAAGGTGCAGGTGGATTATGTGATGTGTCCCCAATGTTTTCTACAAACAGTACAAACCAAGTGAATTTTCCGGTCCTCCTGTTAAGATTCGCACCTTCCAAGCGGTTCGTGGAAGAACCATTATCCGTCTCGGAACGTAACGAGTAGTTGACTCGCAAGAGTGTAACAATCGAAGGCGTGCTCGAGCAGTAGGCCCTAGTAGTGTTGTATGACTAGCCTACAAGCTCGGCCAGATTTATCGCTTCAAACAGTACCTGTTTCCACTCGTTCGTAATTAATCTGCCCGCACTAGCTATTAATTGCGTCCCCACTTTTCCTACTACGCACATTTCCTCAGTTACAAGGCTACACGCCTCCGACGCTTTGTCGTCGCTCTGTCTCTCTCCCCCCTGACAATTGATTCTAAGCCATTCTAATTCGTCGTGTAGTTCGAGACTCGTATCTGTTATACATACATTTGCGACGAATCGTTTTTGATGATAAATGTTCTACCGATGGAAAAGCGAGAAAGTAGATAATTTATTTGTGTCTGGACTATAAACGCGATACTAGCGATTGTTGACCGAACAGGTGAAGTCGTTACCTAACTTTGCACAATGATATGTATTTTTGAAATTTGTAATGAAATCAGTTTTATACGCCGTCTGTCTTATAGTGGAGATAGATCTCTAATAAAAGGATATTTCTCCTCGGTCTATCCATTTTTGTTTGGTAGGTGGATTCCGAACCACTGGGCCACAGCATTATTGTATTAGCCGGTGATCGACCCCGAGACTGTGGAACACTACACTAGGCCGCTCCCAGTGGAATCAGTAATGATAAATATATTAATATTACAAAAGGATTATTGGAAAGTTATTAGAAGTCGTCCAGTACTAACTAGTGAGTTAGTAGGCTAGCCCATTTCCCCCAGTTGTTATATTTCCTGTAAGTGCACGATAAATTCTTTTCCAGCCCAAGAGAACAGATCGAGTGATTGTCTTCAATTCTGGCTCACGCATTTGTCCGAGTGCCAAACTGCATCTCGCGCTGCATCTATTGTGTTCGCATTCCACTACTTCCTTAATAAAAAATGTAAAATGTCTTCCTTCTCGTCTTCCCATAAGCGTATTATTTATAGCCTGCCTCGCACTAATGACTTCTAATGTAGCTGTTAAATACTGGTCCTAGTTTCCGTAATTCGTGATCAATGTTTGATTTGTGTCGTGCAAGTCGGTCGTCTTTGACCGTTCCTTTTCTTTTGTTGCATACTTTCCCGCCTAAACACACTTTGAAATTTGTCTGGAATGTTCTTTCCCGAGTCTAGGTAAATAGTAAACATCAGAAACTTAGGGGGTCGGGAAAACAAATGTTATCTGGGTCTTGTGTCATGTTATAATAATATGAATGTTTCTATCATTGGGACTGATGAAGGGGGTGAACAATCGAAACCGATTCCCTATTACCGAATGTATACCTTCTAAAAAATGAAGTTCAGCTTCGAACAAGCGTCAATGAATGTTGTAGTATTGTAAGGCACATTACTAAATTACATAAATGAAACGGCGTCTCTAAGGACAGTGTACGGAAAATACGGGTTACAACCTGACCCAATGGAAACGTGCACTTGTAAGACAACTTTACTCGCTTTGTGTTACATCAATAAATAAAAGTACCTCCCTTTTACTTTCTTCCCCTTATACATAGTATATGGAGAAAGTATTGTTTTCGACAAAATTTTCGAATTTTAGTTGTTAGTGGAAATTTTCGTGTTGGTGCTCCCTGAATCAAAAAATGTGATTTTTACGTGATGTCTGTGTGTCTGTCTGTCTGTCTGTCTGTATGGATGTGTACAGAGATAGAGCCCACACCAATTGGCAGATTATGATGAAATTTGATATGTAGGTACTACACCTCGATATCTCCAGGCATTTTTTAATTTTTTGAATTTTTGATTTTTAAGAGTAATTATCCCCCAAAAATCGCCAAAAAACATGAAAAATCAAAATTTCTCAAAAACGGCTCTAACGATTTTCATTAAATTTTTGTCGTTCGTAGAGCTTTAGTTTTCCAACAAAATTATACCACCCGCATTTCTGTAAAAATTCGGGCCCAGAAATGACAGGACTTACAACATAAAAAATTCTGTTTTTTGATTTTTCATAAAAAACATAAATATAAAAAATATTACTATTCACCAATAAAAAGAGCTCAAAAAACTAAATAATCCAGTATTTTGAATTAGTATTCTACGATTACTGGTTGCGGAGAAAATTTAAATTCTCATTTTGCAGTAAACGCAGTACGTTGTCCAATGTTATTCTTATGGGGAATACAAAAATTACTATTTCTCTCTTATTTACTGATCAATTTCGTTCTAACTTCATATGCTTGTCAATTTAGCATTGACCAACAGAGGAAATTCGAAATATGTTGTACCTTAATAACCCTGGGGGGGGGGAATAAACCACGTGTGTAGCAATAGACTCTGTAGTGCCTCCAAAACAGGGATTTGGGTGGATGTTTTTGAAAACAACTTGTTTACAATATTGTCTGTATATTCGACCGTAATTTTTAATCTATATTTAGTAAATAAAAAGTAATTTATTCATTAAAGTTGGGCTAAAAGGGAGAAAGTATGCGTCAGTTTCCTGATACCGTTTATTTGAGTTTTAAAATGCAAACGACGTTTTAAAATCTTCAACTGAGATGGATTAACACTTTGGTTGTTCCAGATTATCACAAAGAGAGTTGATATTTTCACTAGTTATCAGCCGAATTAAATATTAAATTTATAGGTATGCCGCAATGCCTTCCAAATTGTTCCCCTTCGCCTCTTTACATTTTCTTAAGAAGTGTACAAGTTACGTGGCATACCTATCAACTGTTTAACTTCGGTGCATGATATGCATTTCTCTCGTATTCCTCCGCCTTCCTTTTCTCCTCCTCTTTCTTTCGCATTCGCGTTACCCTTGTATTCCTTCGGTCTATTCGGTCTATAGGTGTTCAAATATAAAAACATAAGAACACATCTCATGTATATATTAAACATATAGTTTTTGTATAGTAAAACAATCGAAATGTTGTATCTTTAGATTATATTTAATCCCTCGACTCTATACAGAAACCTAGATGTATAATATGTATATGAGATGTTGTATTATGATTTGATATCTGAACACCTATAGACCAAATAGACCGAAGGAATGCCAATGATCACATAAGAAAAGGAAATTCAAAACGTTTTAATAAATATATTGAAAGCAATAGTGCCAAAATTAACAAAACCGATTTTTCAATAGTTAGTTTTGAGGTGTGATATTAGCTTCAATTATTATCTACAAAAACGTCCTTAAACGGGTGAAATCCATAACACTGTTTACATTCTAAACAGTTTTCGTTAGAATGCCTACATGATTCGAATGCTGGCTTTTGATTCGAAAATGGAATATAATTGTGAACAAAAATAATAAACACTACTCACCATCAACTCTTCCTTACAGCGCCGCTCCTCCTCCAGAGACATGCGCTTCTCGTGCTTCTTGAAGTATTTGCGCTTGGCGGCTTGCAGGTTGAACCACGTGTATGAGAAAGACTTCACATGCGGCAGCAGCGCCTCGATAAACGGATGGAACTCATCCTGAAACACACAATCGTGTTTAGCGAAAAATACAAATGACAAGGACTATTAGGTATCTATGGATAATTCGCTTACTGTCAGTTTGGAAACATTATAGTTATTAAGTAGCAGGTTGCCAAATGTTTGTCATATAGAAAAACACGTTTGTGCTGAACATATATGGAGATCTTGATTGACGTTTAAACCGTTTTAGTTACAGAACCTCACTATTTGATACCGATTACAAATGCTTTATGTTACTTCAAGCAGGGGTCACAGCTCACCATCAACTGTCAAGGGGAATATTTTTGGTGCTGAACACGACGGGGGGTTTTGATGCAGATTAAAAATATAAATTTAAATGCCTGTTAAAAATGTGCCTTCAAAAGATCGAGTTCCCGTACAACCTACAAACTCATCACACAACCCACGGAAAATTATTTATCGTATACTAGCCATTTAATCGTGTCAAAAGTAGCTTATTAATACAATGTTACCGTTCGTCTTCCAATCAGCATTGTTAATACAGTTTGTAAACACAAAAATTGGGAATATTAAGTAACACAATATTATGCAAATGTAAACAACAACAAAAAACAAATTTCTTGCTCATTTTGGTTACAAACAAAATAAATACATTTGGTTATTTTACGAGGATTAAATTTCTGTTAGCTGTATTGTATTGATACTGGATAAGCTGCAAAGATATATTATTGAATAACTTTCAGGATATGAAAGGAAAGAAAAATTTCATCTGGTAAAATTGTTTAAATTAAAATGTAAAAGTTATTTTACAATTTAGAGTTAAACAATTAGCAGGTAAGGCAAAGGGTTATCACCCCACAGAGTGTAGGAGATGTGCCAGGGCCATGAACTCCACTTGGGTCCGTACCAACGATATCTGCTTCCACCCACCGGCACACGCCCCTAGACAACTAGCAGGTAAGGCAAAGGGTTATCACCCCACAGAGTGTAGGAGATGTGCCAGGACCATGAACTCCACTTGGGTCCGTACCAACGATATCTGCTTCCACCCACCGGCACACACCCCTAGACAACTAGCAGATAAGGCAAAGGGTTATCACCCCACAGAGTGTAGGAGATGTGCCAGGACCATGAACTCTACTTGGGTCCGTACCAACGATATCTGCTTCCACCCACCGGCACACGCCCCTAGACAACTAGCAGGTAAGGCAAAGGGTTATCACCCCACAGAGTGTAGGAGATGTGCCAGGGCCATGAACTCCACTTGGGTCCGTACCAACGATATCTGCTTCCACCCACCGGCACACGCCCCTAGACAACTAGCAGGTAAGGCAAAGGGTTATCACCCCACAGAGTGTAGGAGATGTGCCAGGACCATGAACTCCACTTGGGTCCGTACCAACGATATCTGCTTCCACCCACCGGCACACACCCCTAGACAACTAGCAGGTAAGGCAAAGGGTTATCACCCCACAGAGTGTAGGAGATGTGCCAGGACCATGAACTCTACTTGGGTCCGTACCAACGATATCTGCTTCCACCCACCGGCACACGCCCCTAGACAACTAGCAGGTAAGGCAAAGGGTTATCACCCCACAGAGTGTAGGAGATGTGCCAGGGCCATGAACTCCACTTGGGTCCGTACCAACGATATCTGCTTCCACCCACCGGCACACGCCCCTAGACAACTAGCAGGTAAGGCAAAGGGTTATCACCCCACAGAGTGTAGGAGATGTGCCAGGACCATGAACTCCACTTGGGTCCGTACCAACGATATCTGCTTCCACCCACCGGCACACACCCCTAGACAACTAGCAGGTAAGGCAAAGGGTTATCACCCCACAGAGTGTAGGAGATGTGCCAGGACCATGAACTCCACTTGGGTCCGTACCAACGATATCTGCTTCCACCCACCGGCACACGCCCCTAGACAACTAGCAGGTAAGGCAAAGGGTTATCACCCCACGGAGTGTAGGAGATGTGCCAGGACCATGAACTCCACTTGGGTCCGTACCAACGATATCTGCTTCCACCCACCGGCACACACCCCTAGACAACTAGCAGGTAAGGCAAAGGGTTATCACCCCACAGAGTGTAGGAGATGTGCCAGGACCATGAACTCCACTTGGGTCCGTACCAACGATATCTGCTTCCACCCACCGGCACACGCCCCTAGACAACTAGTAGGTAAGGCAAAGGGTTATCACCCCACAGAGTGTAGGAGATGTGCCAGGGCCATGAACTCCACTTGGGTCCGTACCAACGATATCTGCTTCCACCCACCGGCACACGCCCCTAGACAACTAGCAGGTAAGGCAAAGGGTTATCACCCCACAGAGTGTAGGAGATGTGCCAGGACCATGAACTCCACTTGGGTCCGTACCAACGATATCTGCTTCCACCCACCGGCACACACCCCTAGACAACTAGCAGGTAAGGCAAAGGGTTATCACCCCACAGAGTGTAGGAGATGTGCCAGGACCATGAACTCCACTTGGGTCCGTACCAACGATATCTGCTTCCACCCACCGGCACACGCCCCTAGACAACTGGCAGGTAAGGCAAAGGGTTATCACCCCACAGAGTGTAGGAGATGTGCCAGGACCATGAACTCCACTTGGGTCCGTACCAACGATATCTGCTTCCACCCACCGGCACACGCGCCTAGACAACTAGCAGGTAAGGCAAAGGGTTATCACCCCACAGAGTGTAGGAGATGTGCCAGGACCATGAACTCCACTTGGGTCCGTACCAACGATATCTGCTTCCACCCACCGGCACACGCCCCTAGACAACTAGCAGGTAAGGCAAAGGGTTATCACCCCACAGAGTGTAGGAGATGTGCCAGGACCATGAACTCCACTTGGGTCCGTACCAACGATATCTGCTTCCACCCACCGGCACACGCCCCTAGAATCTTCTCGTATGTAAACAATATACCCATTTTTGAAGATGGGAAAATAAGTTTTTTTTTTCAAAGATCGGAGCTCATAACATGTTAATCAACACGGATGGATCCAGCTGCCCAAACACATTTCCCATATGGAATTCCCCAGATAAGATAAGGACTATTCATCTATACTTTCTAAACATGCTAGAAGTAATTATATTTACAATATATTTGAAATATCTCTTCTTGCTGTTGTGATGTGTTTTGTCGGTGTATCACCAGTTGTTAAACATTACGATTACGTTGGAAATTAGGAAGGACCATGGGCAGGAGCTCTGAAGGTAAATGTTTTTCCGAAACAACGAAAGACAAATCTAAAGGGTAAGAGCTTATACCAAACATGTATGTAAAATAATAGTTTCTGAGGGCGAAGTATACCCGAAAAATAAAAAAGTTCCATTAATAATATAAATACACTTATAAATAAATCACACGAGCTAAACACCTAACGAAGCCCTCTCTCGGGTTTAACTGCTTATTAGCATAAACCCGTATTTTTTCAAAAGCTACGTTTAAAGTTGCATGAAACCACCAAATGAATTTCCCGACAGCAGTGACATGGTAAATTCGGCAAAAGTCTGTGACATACTCACGTCTCTTGTAAATTTAAACGAAAGCAATTACGATATCAGCTTTACTGATGTAGGGAGTAGCTGGTCATCTCTTAGGAACACGCGTTATATTTACCTAGCTGTCAGATAATGTTCCTCCTCAATTTAATGCCAGTGTAAACAGACCTTAAAAAATGTAATACCTGAAAATAACTAATTCCTGGTGTTCAACGACCGAGTCGGTATCACCTGTCAATCGGAATGACTACTCATTAGAACGGTTTGACTGCAATATCGATGGCGAGGGTCGGGTTCCGATGATCGTGGAAGAGAATTTGACTAGGTTAAGTGTCAGTTTATTACTTGTAAGTGTTGGGGGTTAGCCAGTGTTACGCTGGCACAGGACTGTGCCAGGACCTTGACCCGGGTTGGATCAGGACCAACGCGACGCAGCCACCTGCCCTCCAGTTCACAACATTCCATGGGGACCTACTGAGTCCGATTACCCCTCTGGGAACTTAACTATATATCCTTTTTCAATTCGGTTCAATCGCCTATAAAATACCCTGTGACCTACATAGTTTCTTCCAAATACCAGGTATTCCATAAAATGTATCTTCTTTATGGCAATTTAACATAACTGTACTTCTTTGTTTAAAATTCATTGATGGTGATGGTGAGTTTATGTCGTTTTTGTTTTTATTAATCAGTGATGGAAAATGTCCACAATAATCTCATAAACAAAATAACTATACTCGTATTCGATAAATACGAAGATCAAATTACAGTTCTGTACAATATTAAGTTGTAACAATTAAATAGGGCAAAACTATTTTGTTCCGTACGCTAGTTGTCATGTGAGTGGATCGACTTTTCTGTTCTATGTCCTTAATCTTCGGAAAATGTATGGTAATTTTGCACCAAAGCCCTTTCAAGACAAACTGATCGGTCAAATTTGTTATTTGTAACTATTGTATTGTTGTTTGTATTGTTGTTGTATTTGTTGTTTGTTGTTTGCAATGTCGAAGAACGACATTTAAACTGAAAGGTACAGTGTTTTATGGAATAATTAAAATGCTCGATTCAGCAAACAGCAAAAAAATTATAAAACTCACTTTTTGAACGGTTCAATTAAGTCGCTTTACCCGATCTTTAAAACGGAAATGGCTTGCTAACAGTAAAGTTGATATGACGAAAAATCAAATAATTATAAACTAAATCAGAATTTTGTGAAATTGAATTTTTCTTAAATACCCGTTCATCTGAAAACTAACTCATGATAGAGATTTCACGATTAAATAATAAAAAATTTCGAAGTCTTATAAGTTTAGCACTGATACGGGCATGACCGAAGGTTTCGTTTGGCGTTTTCATAGTATGGCGTTCAATAAGGTCAGGTCTTCTACTGATAGTTAACAAATATTGCTCTCTTTAATACTCAAATGCTAGTATAGTGCGCTTATTTCCATCACGTTCTTTAGAAGAGCGAACATAGCAGATTTCACTACGACCTGACAACGAACGGAGTTGTACTATATAGACGGGACGGAGTAAAAGTTCCAATACCAGCGATATATGGTCCGCCCCGGGCCGGATCAAGGAGCAAGGGTGCCTCCTATTATTTTATCGGCTCCAACACGGTCCTTAAGCATTCCCACAGCCGTTCGTGAGTTACGCGCCCGGTGCGTTGCGCAATTTAGAGAGTTAGCATCGACTCCGGAGGATTTTATCAAATAACCGGACAAAACGAACCCGATGATTTACGGCCTGACGAGTATTTGTTCGCGGTTAATGGCGTTTATATGCAACGACGAGGACGGTGTCATTTCATAAACACGTCTATAAAACAAACAGGAATATATCTTGTGCAACGATCCAAGGAGACTCGACTGTGCCACTTTCTCGCTCCTACACACCTCTCGTCTCTCTCCTCTTCTCGCCTCTCCACTCTCCACTCTTCCTCCTTATTTTTCTTTGTGCGCTGCCATATTTGTTAATGTAAATTTGCATACTTTCAACGAGGCGTATGTTGATTAATTTAATATAAGGTAAAATGATATTAAATGGTTTAGAAAGCGAAATTTAGCAAATACAAATTATGGGGTTGGCAAGACTCGTTCGTAATCGATTTATCTGTAAACAATCGGAAGTATACAACGAAAGCGATCAGAGAAAGACAAGGACGCTACAAGCCGAAACGTTCTTTCAGGATATTACTCTGTAGGTCGGTGCCAATTTAAACCTCTAAAGACGAGGGGTTCTACACCTAATTGGCAGATCTACGAGGTTCAGCCATCAGATCAACTCCTCCATAAAGGAACACGCGTTTTGGCTGCAGCTTCTTTTTGTACTGGTGATAAACTCGGAACAGACAATGGTTCGAGTATGAAAAATCATCAAATTCGCGTAGAATTAAATTCCAGAAAAAACAGATCGCCCTTAAAAAATACTTCAAACATAATTAGTGAAAACTCATGCGATAAACCTTGACAACTCAATTTTATTGATGGAAGGCGGTGTCTAACCGACTCATGCAAACGCGTCAAGCGAAAATAAAGAATAGAGGAAATCTGAAACGTACATAGGATAAGTAATGTCGAATGTCAGTACTTGTAAACAATACAAGTTAAGAACTGCGAGGTACCGCGGGGTGACCTCGTGGCGAGCTGACGTCCCTGACCGTCTCTCCGGAGATAACATCGGCGCCTAACCTGTTGATTGATTGTGCTAAACAATCCACTCTCTGCACCCTTTACCACTTAATAAATATAATATTTCAATTATTAAGAGGGAATTCCTATTAAATCATCAGCAATTACATGACGCGCACGTTCTACGTCTACAACAAAGTTCATAACATAACCACCCCAATAGGACTTATAAAACAGTCGAAATATCCAAACCCGTATTGAAGAGGTTTTATATGTTTATTTTTAATGGCAAAGAAGGATCAATTATACAACTAAAGTAAATTAAAACTATGTAAATAAATTTAATACTAAAGACAAAATTGTTGAGAACTTGACGGCAACTCGCCACTAATAGACAATGCGACTTTATATTTTACAAAATTGAATTAGTCATTTTAGAGGAATTTAATAATCCACAATTGTTATTTAAAGTCTGGTTTATTTACCATTTTAGAAACTGATGTCCACCACGATATCCGGCCGACCCTTCCACCTCACAATACAATCACCCTATCGTTGTTGTGTCTATCTACACCAGTGGCATTTGTTAACGTTTTGATAGGGAACGGTCCAAACCCTTTTATTCGTATGACCAGTTTTAATTTATAATTAAAATTTGTTCACCTTACATCAATGCGTGACGTGGAAAACCAGCTCTCACTAACACACGTACTTATCAATGACTTCTATAAACAACAAATTATCAAATCATATGGTACCAATAAATTTAAAGAAGCTACTCCATCACATGGACATTTACAGACACTGTAGAAAACTCAGCTTTGTTCTTTAAGTGCTCTAACAAAAAACACCATATAGCTGTAGGAATGGAAATGCGATAAAGTACAAAAATCGGTCGAGATGAGCTACACAATACCGAGGACAAACCACTGCTCTTAGTCGAGGGGTTAGGGGTGTGGGGGGAGGAAGGGTTACGAGGGAGGGTTGATATAACTTAATTTTCCAGACATAACTTTGTGTAAGATGTAATGGAAGTTGCGGCCCGGCTAGATGCTATCAAACCCGACCCCACAAAACATTTTAAATCTTGTTTATTATAAACTGCTAGGGTCGGCCTATTAGGCGCTTGCAACATTTATGTTGGGATCGGTTCCACAAAACGATCTTTAAGATGATTAAAACTTCGATATAAGCTTCTTAAAATACACCTAGTTACGGCTTTGCGACTTAAAGTATGAATTACAGCCATCGCTACCTGAGCAGTGTTGAATGGTTAGTCGAAGTAAAAATAATATAAAAAGGTTAAATGTTAAAATGCCCTAAAGAAACAGGTGTTTGCAAGTGCATTTGCGTATGATAATTTATTTATTTTACTTTCTTCCATTATGCATAGTAAAAAGTATTGTTTTCGTAGCATTTTTTTTAATATGAGTTATCGGTGGAATTTTTTTTGCTCACTGAATACAAAAAAGAAGATTTTCACGGTGAAGTTTGTTTTCTGTCTGTTTGCATGCCCGTCTAGATTCAGGCAGACCTCGGTGAAGTCTGTTTTCTGCCTGTCTGCATGCCCGTCTAGATTTAGGCAGACCTCGGTGAAGTCTGTTTCTGTCTGTCTGCATGCCCGTCTAGATTTAGTCAGACCTCGGTGAAGTCTGTTTTCTGTCTGTCTGCATGCCCGTCTAGATTTAGTCAGACCTCGGTGAAGTCTGTTTTCTGTCTGTCTGCATGCCCGTCTAGATTTAGGCAGACCTCGGTGAAGTCTGTTTCTGTCTGTCTGCATGCCCGTCTAGATTTAGTCAGACCTCGGTGAAGTCTGTTTTCTGTCTGTCTGCATGCCCGTCTAGATTTAGTCAGACCTCGGTGAAGTCTGTTTTCTGTCTGTCTGCATGCCCGTCTAGATTTAGACAGACCTGGAGACCACACAAATTCGATTCCTAGAAATTTTTTCACGTTTGCGAATTTTTGAATTTGAAGGGTATCCCCCCAAAACCGCTACAAATGTTAAAAATCAAAATTTCTCAAAAATGGTTATCACTATGTTGATAATATTTGGTTGATTATAGTGCTTTAGGTGTCTAATAAAATAAAATCACCCTTGGAAATTCCTTGGAAATTCGGGATCAGAAATCATAGGGATTAGAAGATTTCAAAATTCATATGTTTTGACTGTACTCAAAATCATGCATTTTAGTGAAATGTATTTATCTCCACTAAAAATAGCTAAACAAACTAAATAATTTAGAAACAGGAATTATTATTTGATGACTAGCAGTTGCAAAGTAAATTTAAATTTGCAATTACCCATAACGCAATACTAAAAAGTTATTTTGATGGAGAATACATCAATTATATTTTTCCCTTTTATTTGATGAGCAATATCATTGAATTTAGTAAATAGGTTAGGGTGACTTTGACCAAGACAGGATATTCGAAATATCTTGCTTCCTAACCTAAATTGGTCTTCATATACAAATCAAACTATAGCCCGAGAACTTGCCGAGAGTTCCACCGAGCATTTAAAGAGTACTTAGTCTTTATAGTGACATACAAGGAATATAACTTCCTCACCCTTTTGCTAATTAAGGTATGTATTTGAAATTTGTTTGTGGCAACCTTCCCAGATATGAAGGGCTACAATGACGAATACCGGGTTAACATTTGTAACACCAAGTGGTTGGATGAGGATAGGAGGGGGGTTAGCTAAAAGACTTCAAAAGCAAAACAATTTATGGTGGTACTTGCTTTCAACCACTTTGTATAATAATGCCACACTACCATCAGTATCTGCATGTATATTAGCAAAGGGAATACCTAAAACAGAGACTTCAAATTTCTGATTTTCCAAATGCACCTGCACACGCGCCACGTCACAATGTCCGGCGGTTAGGCTAGGTTAGGTTTACTAATATATGTATAAATATAATAAATCTGACAATATTTCTTAAATATCATAAGACTGTTGCAAACATTAGTAGTACACTTTTTGTAACAACTTATATCTCCTTATACAAAACGTTTAAAAAAACCGGACAATAATCGGATTCTGACCGAATAAAATAATAAAATGTTATACAGTAGGAGTTAAATCCAAAAATTGAAAATACAGACAAGTAGTATGCGATTGAGAGAGCAGGTGGAGAGGGCAGTGCTTGGAGAGGGTTGCAGGCTGAGATGAAGCGAAGGGGATGAAATTGACTTGGCTCATCTCCTAGCCGTTGTAATTCATTGAACAGGCCGCTTTTTGTTCAATATATCCAATGTTTATGTTTCTACAAGATTTATCATAAGCTACGTAGCATCTTCGCGTCGAGACAATATACAACATACTCAGCTTTACAACATTCCTCTTTTCTTATAGCTTCCTTGTTTCTTTAGGCCATTAGCTGAGAGGATGAACTATACATCCAAAAGTATTTGACCAATTCTCCTATCAGGAGTGACGATCAGTGTGTCTGACCACGATCGGTATGTCTGACAATGATCGGTGTGTCTGACAACGATCAGTGTGTCTGACACGATCGGTGTGTCTGACAACGGTCAGTGTGTCTGACAACGATCGGTGTGTCTGACAACGATCGGTGTGTCTGACAACGATCGGTGTGTGTGACCACGATCGGTGTGTCTGACAACGATCGGTGTGTCTGACAACGATCGGTATGTCTGACCACGATCGGTGTGTCTGACAACGATCGGTGTGTCTGACAACGATCGGTGTGTCTGACAACGATCGGTGTGTCTAACGATCGTTGTGTCTGACAACCATCGGTGTGTCTGACCACGATCGGTTTGTCTGACAACGATCGGTGTGTGTGACCACGATCGGTGTGTCTGACAACGATCGGTGTGTGTGACCACGATCGGTGTGTCTGACAACGATCGGTGTGTCTGACAACGATCGGTATGTCTGACCACGATCGGTGTGTCTGACAACGATCGGTGTGTTTGACAACGATCGGTGTATCTGACAACGATCGGTGTGTCTGACACGATCGGTGTGTCTGACAACGATCAGTGTGTCTGACAACGATCGTGTGTCTGAAATCGATTGAAATTCATACTAGATAGTGTTTAGATAGGGTTTCAGCATTTATACAGATTGAATAATGGATAACGGAGATAACTTAAAATTAAAATATGCTGTATCACTTTAAAAAATGAATACCCTTAACCCCCACCCCCTATACTTACGAGCACAAAATTTGAGTTTTCTACATTACCCATGATTTAATCCTTGCATGTGATATACTGTTGGATCATATACTGTCTTAAAATAATCGACAAATTGTGTACCTTACCATGTTTGTAATGTTTTAGTTTTTAATGTATTTAACATTACACATGTTAAGAACGGCATTGAGAAGCATGGAAACTCGGAACAATCTTGAGACCATAATAATATAATTTTGCCCGTTATGCATATTGGTACTTACAACTTAACGATCTATAAATTTACATCATCATGACAAACAGTGTTTTATTCGAAAATGGGTTACTAAAATTTATTCTATTTACTCGCTGGTGCGTAGGCAAAAATATCTATAAATACATGAATTCAATACTACAACTACCACTTTATTTAATGGATAAGATTTTTTTTAAGTTTAATCCGAGATTTTACATTTCTACAGTAACATTTTTCAACTCAAAAATCATGAATGAGAGAGAATACATGTGATTCATTGAAAAACTGCAATACAAAATATCTACGCATAAAACAGTCAATTATATTTACACGAGGACAAGGTGCCTCGAATCGGTCATCGGGAACATTACATTACTTTACATCGGTATGCGAAAATCAACTTTATTAACTCGACAGCTCGGTCCATTACTCGGCAATACGTTATGTGTTTTAAACTAACGATAAATACATCAGCCGTCTATGAAGTCACTCGGGATAAAACAATGAGCCATCGAGCAAGATGGAGGGCGATGCCGAGGCGAGACGTAGGCGACATAGGCACTGGTGCGCACGAACCGTGTAAAATAGCATTGCAATCGTACGGTCGAGCCCACGTGAGACAATACGTACGGGAGACCGACTCATTTATGTGGCTCGATAAATCCGAGGTTTACGCGACAAACCTAGAGTCCAATAAAAAATAAAATGCGGTTGCAACATTGAACGAGCACGCGGGCGGGAGTGGGCGGCCGCAAGACAACTCCAGGCCCCAGGAGTGTCCACCTAGATAAGGGCTACAGGGATTCGGAGAGAAAAGGCTTAGGAGAAACCGAGTCCGATGTGACGACTGGCAAAATGTTTGGGACAAAACGGTAGATAAGAAAAATCTGAACAAAAAAAATACCCCGTCGCAGCAAACCCGCATACTCAGCGAATTTCTAATGGTACTTCACTGTCATGAAGCCACTTACCAACTTTAATCAAAGCATATTAATAAATAACGATATATGACATTTTATTTATTCTCCATAAGAAAAAAATAGGACTGAGTATGCAGGTTTGCTGCACCAAGGACCAACAAATCTGATTTTTATGCAAATACCAATGGATCACTACCAGATTAAGCAACACATCAAGTTTTATCAATTTATGTTCATGAACAAGCAGCGCGATGTCACATGTTTATTATTCTCCTTAAGAATAACATTACAGCTGCTGAGTACGCAGGTTTGCTGCCATGGGGACTACTAAAAATGAGTTTTGTATGCAAATAGCAGTAAACCCCAACCATAAAAAGCCACATACCAAGTTTCATTAATATATGTTCATTAACAAGCGATATATAACATTGGACAACGTACTGTGTTTAGCACTTTCAATATCTCGGTAACCAATTGACGTAGAGTGATGATTAAAATACCAAATTTTTTTTTGTAAATTGAATGGTGTAAAGCAAAATTTGGGTTTAAAAAGAATTATATGTAAAAAGTTCAAGAAACCCATTTTTGGTGTACAAAACCCCCCCAAAACCCCCTAAAAATAGTGCGACCTGTCTGGTTCTCGAACTCATGGAACTATATGCTGCCTTACACATGTGTACCAAATTTCATCAAGATCGGACCATTTTTACGAAAGTTATCGTGCCTACGTACACATATATCTATATCTATATATATATATATATATATATATATATATATATATATATATATATATAAATTTGTAAGAACGGTGTCTTTGGCATCTGGGGGCCTCAAAACGAAAAGTTATCATGGTCCCGAGCCTAGGTCTTACCATGCCACCTACGGTAATAGCTTCTTCCCTTTAGCGCAAATTCGCTAAAATCCAAACAGGGGATCTCATTCGATTTTGTCATGCGACTCACCTTCAAGATTTTAAAACCACCCACCGTGACCATTAATATAGAAGGTTATTTTGTAAACCTAACCCATTAATTAGAATACAAAACTACAAATTTGACTCTATGTTTAAAACTCATTGTAGCGATGGATTTTTTTTAAAGTCATGTTTTAGGTGGAGTATTTTTCATAGAATAATATTCTTCGCCATTTTTAGGCACAAACACCTTCAGGTTCATATGGCGTTGTCCTCAAGCAGCGACTGATGGGAGTCCTCTTGTCGATTAAAAGTTCAAACAACATAAACACAGTACAACTCAAATTAAATTATCAAAAGGGGAAAATACTATTTTAGTGATAGATTTGTTTGGACTTTAGAAAAGTAAGCCCAAACAAATATAATATAATATACGAATTTGACGTCATATCGCAACACTGAGAAGTTTGTTGTTCTTGGTTGCATACTAGTTGTCATGTTTTAAATTATTTTGTCATAGCTGACGATGCTATGTTTATTTATTTATTTGTCTGAACTTTGCCTATTATTATTTTACTTATTGTACTTATGACTTATGACTTGTCGCTTCTAGTGTTTAAAGCAGCACTAGGTTACGGGAGATAAGGAAACTCCTCCCCTTATCAAGTGATCCCCACTTACATTTTATATCAACTAATCATACCTAACTCGTGTATAACGATATTAAAATATAAGTAGGGTTCGCTTGATGGCGGTAGGAATTTCCTTATCTCCCCAAAAGTAGTGTACTTCGAAACACAAGAAACGATAGGGTACACATTCATCGCTATAATGAGTTTTTAAAATACAAATATGTAATTGTACTTAACTCTCAAGACCGAAAAAATGCCCATGACAACGAGAACCGATGATTTATAGGCGGAAAATATACTCGGAGGTACATTTCTAGGTTTGCAGCACTAAAACTGCTTAATATGCTTACGTTGTAGGTTTTTTTGTAATTTTTAATCAAATCAACTGTTAGGCCTATTGAACTTTTGACGAATTTTAAAAATCTATTACGTTCAAGTTTTGTAGTCAAGGATGTTAATTTTGTGTTGAAACTATAGGGTCTAACTAATTTTAGGGGCAACCAGTACTTGTAACGAAGTAACAAATCAGTTCCAATATTTAAATACTGCTATTTACTTATTTAAGTATTATCTAGAAATTCAAAATAATATCATAATGAAACAACGTGAGACTTACAATGTCTTTCATAATGAAAACTGTATTTATTGTAACAACTAAGGATAACCGGTAAGAGCTTATAACATTATCGATTTTCTTTTCGATCATTTGAATGTTTAAAGGTAGATCTTAAATAGCGAGTTAAGTACAAAAGAGACGAGCGACAACGGTAGCCGAGCGAGCTCGATAAATCGCGTCAGAGAAGCGCGCCGGGAGTCGATCGGACGGGGCTCGACACTGAAAATAGACGAGCAGCCAAGAAAAGCAAGGCCGGGCCCGGCCACCGCGCCAGGTGCAATCACGAAACCATATTATTCTGGTACCGAAGCGCCGTCGCTGTGGCCCTCCGACGGCGGAACTCGAGTGAAAAAGCTGGAAACGCCGCCACCAGTTGTAGACCGAGGGGTTCGACCGGAGTACGACCTGAGAAGTAGTAAACGGACGCGGATATTTGGTATTTTGTGCCAAACCCATCATCAATGCCAAGTGTAGTGCCACCGCTAAACACCATCTGGCGGCCGCCACCTCCTGGCGTAAAACTTGCACACAATATTAAACCGAGATCGTTACATCTTCGAAGTACTGAGCGGTTCGGTGTTCGGCTATTGCCGAACTTAACTCGATACTCGAGTCGCAGTAATAATGCTCGACAATGCGCCACTTGCATCCTGACACTGCAGCACCTATGTTGCCCTGGGTAGCTCACAAGTCAGAACCGAGTTCGTTGCGCCACTTGCATCCTGACACTGCAGCACCTATGTTGCCCTGGGTAGTTCACAAGTCAGAACCGAGTTCATTGCGCCACTTGCATCCTGACACTGCAGCACCTATGGTGCCCTGGGTAGCTCACAAGTCAGAACCGAGTTCGTTGCGCCACTTGCATCCTGACACTGCAGCACCTATGTTGCCCTGGGTAGTTCAAAAGTCAGAACCGAGTTCATTGCGCCACTTGCATCCTGACACTGCAGCACCTATGGTGCCCTGGGTAGCTCACAAGTCAGAACCGAGTTCGTTGCGCCACTTGCATCCTGACACTGCAGCACCTATGTTGCCCTGGGTAGCTCACAAGTCAGAACCGAGTTCATTGCGCCACTTGCATCCTAACACTGCAGCACCTATGGTGCCCTGGGTAGCTCACAAGTCAGAACCGAGTTCGTTGCGCCACTTGCATCCTGACACTGCAGCACCTATGGTGCCCTGGGTAGCTCACAAGTCAGAACCGAGTTCGTTGCGCCACTTGCATCCTGACACTGCAGCACCTTTGTTGCCCTGGGTAGTTCACAAGTCAGAACCGAGTTCATTGCGCCACTTGCATCCTGACACTGCAGCACCTATGGTGCCCTGGGTAGCTCACAAGTCAGAACCGAGTTCGTTGCGCCACTTTAATCCTGACACTGCAGCACCTATGTTGCCCTGGGTAGCTCACAAGTCAGAACCGAGTTCGTTGTGCCACTTGCATCCTGACACTGCAGCACCTATGTTGCCCTGGGTAGCTCACAAGTCAGAACCGAGTTCGTTGTGCCACTTGCATCCTGACACTGCAGCACCTATGTTGCCCTGGGTAGCTCACAAGTCAGAACCGAGTTAGTTGCGCCACTTGAATCCTGACACTGCAGCACCTATGGTGCCCTGGGTAGCTCACAAGTCAGAACCGAGTTCGTTGCGCCACTTGCATCCTGACACTGCAGCACCTATGTTGCCCTGGGTGGCTCACAAGTCAGAACCGAGTTCGTTGCATTATCTGTCAAGTCTGTCATTTGTACGACCAATTAATGCGGATTCGGATCTTAGAAAGTTGCACAGATATTTTTGGTGCTGATGTTATATGGTGACGGGTAGATGGTTAAAAACCATAAAGACCAATGATTTGTAGCTATTTTTGTTCTCAAAGTGTGTTATTTTTTGTCGATTCGTCCTCCTAGCTTATACTTTGAATTCAAACAAAAAAAACTGTTTAAATAGTGTATACACAATAAATGCCATCATAACAATACAGCGCTTGGATAAATCATGTGATCGTAGAACCTCAAGTTAGTCTTTGAAACTCTTACGGGGGCTTCTTTTGAACGATGCTGGTGGAGGGACAACGCGCCAATTTCGCCAAATTGTCACGTATTTTCAATTCGGCTCTTCAATGCGAAGAATACTTTCACCGTAGAAACTACGAGTCGTCGTCAAGTCAAATGTGCAAATCATGGGGCTGCGGGTCTTTTCTTGTCCACGGTATTTATAAAGTACACAACAGTTAATTTACGATGGTTTCGCGCATATCCGTCAAGAGACGGTAATATATGGACGACGGCTAACAGGCCTTGGCCCCTAATCGCCATACGTTTCTGTCTATACTTGTAACTCACTAGAGCATTTTGTATGCTAGTACAAATTTCACGTCCAAATGTGATCGATCGTAAAATACCTCATGTGAAAGTAATATTGTGGAAAGGTATGTTGGAACTACGAATGTAAGCAAATTCTTATGCATTAATCTACTTTACTCTTTTACTGCTTTCTTTTCCTTTTGTCTGCTTTTATTATTAGTTTAACTTTATAGATTCGATCTATTCAATAATCAAACATTTTTCAACTAATTATGTTTCTTGTAAATAAATTGAAGCTATGAAATCAAAGTCGGCTTCCTTTTAATCGGCTTATGCCTATTCACACTTTTAATCAGCATTTGTCATATAGTTAAAAATCATTATATAAGAGTTTATAAAACATTTTAACAGAACGAAATTTGATAGTTTTTTTTGTAAAAGCCTTGCCACTATGGAGGTTTACAAGAGTAAATGTTAGATACTTGAAGTAAGTAAAAATCACAATATTTCCACGCAAAATTAATCTTGTGAAAGAGCAAATAAACTTAACAAATCGCATATGTCCGTCCCGGCAATAAAGGCTTTTAGGGCGCTTAAGGAAAGAGCGGTTCAGTAGTAGGGACCCGGGTAGGACACGAAACAAAAATGTAGTGCAAGGGTCTTATATCATGAGTCGTAAAGTGAAAAGCTGGCGCCTCCCTTCCAATGTCCGGGTGGAAGTACATGGCCCGGCTCCCCGCACACGCTCCTACGCGCGCACACGCACACACGCATAGGTCCACTGTTTAATTAAAACAACGTAATCTGTGTCTGATTAACACAACGGAAAAGAATCCCGCTCAGTCTCTCGAAGCAACTGGAATTCCTTTATCCTCCCGACGAATGTATTAGCACCACCATTCCTCGATTTGTGTTAATCCCGTTATTAGATCCTTTTCCAGTTACCTTCTTGTAACTAGTTTTCATTAAAACACACAGATGGCGTTGTCCACCTACGTCATTTTAAACCCTCATGATGTTACTTAGTTTAAAAGAGGCGTGAGACTCAATTATGTATGCTAACCATTAAGTTGTTTAGAAATAAAAACAACTAACACTAAAGAAAATCGGCAATGTTTCTAACAAATGTGGCACCCCAAATAAGGGGGATAAGAACTTCAAAATACTACTTAGGACTAGAAGAATAAGTAAATGTGTTCTCTATAGTTCGCCGAGGTAACAACGCCACGGTCGGCGTTCGCTGTTATCGAATCGTCAATTAATTACTTTTATGTTACTTTATGAAGTTCGAGTGCTTGAAAAGTATAAACTAAAATTAAAAAAACATAATAAACAAAATTAGTTACAACAATATTTATGCTTATCAGAGATAGTAGTACCGGTAATGTAGTGGTTTCAGTCCGTCGCATCGCATCGAAAGGCGAAATATAACCGTTCGAATAAGTCGGGATTCACCCTAACAAATAAACGACATGACTAACAGCGGATTAATAGATTCCATACACACAACAAACGATCAGAAGTCAAAATAGGGGAAACGAGACAAGGTGAAAGTGAATCACAGGCCAGCCGCGACCTTGTCAACGATGCCGTTTAACCGAGCAAAACCGGTGGTTGATACGAGAGCACGGGCCGGGCTTGCCAAAAATATGTCCGGATCGAGCAGAGTGCCAACGCCACTGAAAGGATTGGCAAAATCCGATGTGTAAAAACATTATGAATGAATGCGACTGGGCAGAAAGAACGCCACGAGCCCGACCATTGAGGACTACTGCTGGAATGCAACCGTTTGGCGCCCGCACTGGGGGGCTGCAGCACCCTCTCTGGGAGGTTTCAGCTCACAGGTTCGGCCACGAGCCCGACCATTGAGGACTACTGCTGGAATGCAACCGTTTGGCGCCCGCACTGGGGGGCTGCAGCACCCTCTCTGGGAGGTTTCAGCTCACAGGTTCGGCCACGAGCCCGACCATTGAGGACTACTGCTGGAATGCAACCGTTTGGCGCCCGCACTGGGGGGCTGCAGCACCCTCTCTGGGAGGTTTCAGCTCACAGGTTCGGGTGATGGTTGCAGCTTCGAAACAATGTGCAAGATATAATAAATTAAACATCGGATGAGGAAACACGATTATTTGTTTATGCGAAAACGAGAAAATAATAAAAGCACACGGGAATTCCGGATAGGTCCCTGGTCCGTAAAAAATACGAATTTAACATTACATTGTTATTCCTTACGCGGTTAATTAGGAAAAGAGAAATATTCCATCAACAAATTATTTCACATTACCGCCAAATCATACTCCGGTTCCAATTATAATGTATTTTTTAAACTGAAAAATTCCGTCCGATCGCATAATCAATAACGGTAAGAGCGGGGAAACTCGTGCTCTATGTTAAGTGGCAATAAACTAAGTATAACCCCTTACTGGGGGACGGAAGATTCAATTGGCCGAAACAACTGAGAGGGTCATGTCGTGTCGGGGGCCGGGGCCAGTGCGGAGGGCCGTTTGGTAAATAAACTCGCCCACAACAAATCCCGGTCCCGCAAAACATTTGTCTCCGTGTAAAAAACCCCGATGAAAACAATAGGCAGAGGATAATGAAGGGTCTTGGGTCAGTTACCGAGGAAAGTCTGATAAATCTAGCGGACGCGTGGTTCCGACAATCTCGGTTTTTATGGCCCGAGGGTCCGGGTTATTGATAAAATCGAATCCCTTAATTAGAACAGACGAGTTAACGGCACTTGTTTTGGATTTGCCGTAGCGATTAATGGGCAGACGGTGCCAAACGAAAAGCCACTACAAGTGCAGGTCATATCCACCTCTATACCTTCCACCCGACAAAATACTGCTGACCTGGGATATATTCTGGTTCGGACATAGATATGCTTTGCCGTACAGCGTTAACTCACTCAGCGTCAGCGAGTAAACATTCGATCAGGTGTTGGGACGAATGCTCTATGACACACAAAAGCAAAATGGTACCTAATATACAAGTATAATGACTGATTTCAACAGAGAATAATCTAAGCGAATTATAACATTGTAATTACCCTAGTCCTACGACGGTTGAACAAAGTGCATATGAAAGTCAATATGTAGCGGAGCTATGTTACGTACATGTTATACTAAAATCCATATTGAGTTAAAATTAAAACCGAATTACACGTGGTTACCAAGAGTTATTCTAACTACTATGGACCAGGACTACTGAACACCCTAAGGATGCAGACACTACTGACAGTTGACAGGATGGTCCACATGTTAATGCTATTTGTTATCTCAAGCTTATTGATAGCTATTCGCAAACGAATAGTGAAAACGGGTTTAAAGTTTTCTTTTTAATTATTTACTCTGTTACTAATATAGTACCTGGGGGGCCGAGCTTTGCTCGGGGGAAGACCAGTCAGTTTGTTTAGATGACTCGGAATAATATTTCACCACTTCCCCCTATTAATAATCAGATTTGTATAACTCATTTGCCTCTTTTCTACATTTTTAAGGTTCCTCCAGTTGTTATTTATAGCTCAATGTCCCTTTGATTTTTTTTTACTACTCGATATATGTAATCTTCATTCAAATCTTTTAATCTCTGCTCTCAGGAAACCACATGTTAATAAACATAAACAACATGAGTATTACATTGACAGTTCCCTGGTTGATTATGAACAGCTGTTGCAATTCTTTTGTTTTGATTTGAAACTCCATAAGCCCAATGTTATTTTTTTGTTAACTTTTCATTTTAGTTTTTTTACATTATTTGACTTTTCCTGGGGATGAGGCCTGTCTAGAACTTATTTTTATCCCAGAAATTAGTTATTTCGAACATTTGAAGGAAATCGTTGGAGCAGTTTTTGAGATCAGTGTCGCAAGCAAGCAAGCAAGAAAGCAAGCAAGCAAGTAAGCAAACCTTACTCATATTAGAGTATAGGATATTTAATAAACGGTATCAGGAAACTGACGCATACTTTCTCCCTTTTAGTCAAACTTCAATGAATAAATTACTTTTTATTTACTAAATATAGAATATAAAGTACAGATGAATGTACATAAAATTTTCTAAAATAGTTGTTTTCAGAAATATCCACCCAATTCTCTTTTTGGGAGGCACTACAGAATCCGCTGCTAAAAACAGTGGTTTTGAGAGGGGAAATGCCCCCTTGTCCCCCCCAGGGTAAAGTTGCAACATATTTTGAATATCCTCTGTTGGTCAATGCTAACTTGACCTGCATATCAAGTTTAAACGAAATTGATCAGTAAATAAGAGAGAAATAGTAAGTTTTGTATTCCCCATAAGAATAACATAAGACTATGTGCTGCGTCTACCGCAAAATGAAAATTTCAATTCTCTCCGCAACCAGCAATCGTAGAATAATAATTCAAAATACGGTTTTTGGGGAACAATTACCCTTAAAAATAAAAAATAAACGCCTTTAGGTATCGCGGTTTAGTATCTACATACCAAATTTCGTCAAAATCGGATAATTGATGTGGCTCTAGCTCTGTACATATCCAGACAGACAGACATCACGTAAAAATCACTTTTACCGTTTTAGCGAATTTCCCCTATAGGGAAGAAGCTATTACCGTTGTCGGCATGGTAAGACCTAGGCCCGGGTCCATGATAACTTTTTGTTTTGAGGTTCCCAGACCCCAAAAACACCATTCGTTCGAAACTGTATATATATGTCCGTGGGTGCGATAACTCTCGTGAAAATGGCCCAATTTTGATAAAATCTGGTACAAGCGTGTAAACCATTATTTATGACTTTTATGTTCGAAAACCACACAGATCGACCCATCCGAAGTGGTATTTTGGGGGAGGGTTTTGTACCCCAAAAATGAAGTTTTTATATGTAACATTTAAAAAAGTCAAATTTTAGTTTCCACCATTGGATTCAGCTTAAATAAACACACAATTTGGTGTTTTGATCATTTCTCTACGTCAATTGGTTAAATAGATATTTAAAGTACTAAACCCAGCACGCTGTCCAATGCAATTCTTATGGAGAATAAGAAAAAACTATAGCTCGCTTATTTATGAACGTATACTAACAAAAGTTGGTACACGGCTTCATCTGGTTGTGGTCTATTGTTATTTGCACAAAATACACAATTTTTACCGATAATTTCCGTAGCAGAAAACCTTTGTCCTCAGCCCCCATGTTATTCTTATGAAGAATAAGTAAAATGTAATGTATCCCTTAATTATGAACATAAATTAATAAAACTCGGTATGTTGGTTCACCTAGTTGAGTTTTATTGATATTTGCATAAAAACCCATTTTTGGTGTTCTTTGTTGCAGCAAACCTGCGTACTCGTCCCCCATGATATTCTTATGGAGAATAATAAAAATGGTATATATCGCTTATTTATGAATTTATATTGACGAAACTTGGTATGTGAATTCACCTAGTTGAGTAATATTGATATTTACATGAAACCCAATATTTGTTGTTCCTTGTTGCAGCAAACCTGCGTACTCATCCCTAATGTTATTTTCATGGAGAATAATTCAAATTTGATATATCGCTTATTTGTGAATATATTTTTATGAAACTTGGTATGCGACTTTATGTGGTATTAAGACATATATTTTGTATTGGAAATTCGCTGAGTACGCAGGTTTGCTGCGACGGGGGTATTTTGGGTTCAGGGAGCACCAAAATGAATATATCCACTAACAACTCAAATTCGAAAATGTTGGCGAAAATAATACTTTCTCCATAGGGGGAGAAAGTAAAAAAAGATAATTGCGAGATATCCCATGTTTATTATTCTTCATAAGGTTAACATTATAGCTGCTGAGTATGCAGGTTTGCTGCCATGGGGACCACAACAAATTTGTTGTGTACGCAAATGTAAGTAAACCTCAACCACATGAAGCTACATACAAAGTTTCATTAATATATTTTCATTAATAAACGAGATATACAATTTTACTTATTCCCCATAAGATTAACAATGGACAACGTACTGTGTTTAACACTTTCAATATCTCAGTAACCGATTGACATTGGGCAATAATTAAAGATACTAAATTGTTTGTTTTTTAAGCTGAATTTAATGGCGCAAACCAATTTTTGGGTTTATAAAGAATTATATGTAAAAAGTAAAAAAAAACATGAGTGGGGTACAAAAGCCCCTTAAAATAGAACGACCTTTCCGGTCCTTGAACTCCAACGTCGAATCTATGTTAGGTATCCCGTAGGTCCAATGTTGTCGTGCATCGTGTAGCCAATACACGTTGCAGGCGGCTGTCTAAAACGTTTCATGTATGGCAACATTAACTGATCTCATTTTCGCACATCATTATTCCATTTCCCTACTTCGTTTTTGTACTTCCCTGCAACATTATTTTGTGTAATAGCCACTTCCTTTTAGTTTTCCGAACCTCGAAAGTTAGATGTTGGTTAGCTAGTTAGAACATTTTTAGTTTTAAAAACAACTAATGCATGCAATGAAATGTGGTTTATGATTATGATAGTGCTCCCTCCCACCCAAAAATCCGAAAAATAGGGGGAAATATTTGACATGCCAGTAACTTATTTCAAGTTATGGGATTTTTTGATGTAAAATATACAATAACTCATAATTTTACAGCCAAAATTGTAACAGATTTTGTACAATTCTAAATATTTGTGAGCTGGCAAAACTGCATGTCAGCTGCTTGTCTTGCCTCGCCTACTGGGTCAGACAAATCTACGGTTACATCGGTCCTCAATTTGAACATGTTGGATTTACATTTTAGATTGCCCTAAAATTGTGGATTTTAAAACAGTTTGTGTTTATATTACATGAATACGCACTACTTCCTTAGCAAATTTTAAATCCAGGTATAAATTGTGGTGTTAGCGTTCGGCGAATGCGTTGCGTCATTTTTATCTGATGACAGTCGCACAGTAAGATTGAAAAGCCAGGCAGTCCATAAGACTATAAGTGTTAATTTTAACATTGGGCATGCGACGCTCACTATAACTGACTATAACTGAGGGAACCAATTTAAAAACAAACTGTGATAAAAGTTCCTAACTTTTAGGCCCTGTATAATATAAAATTATAGGTTTTGAAGAGACAATTTTAATTTGATTCCAGGTCTAGCTTTCACTACGGTCTATGTGATAGTCTTGAAATGAGGATTAGCAAAGCTTGTTTTAGTCTCATTCAGGGAGTTATTTCCTCCCATCTTAACACTGAACAAAAGCTTACAGTCTTTGTATCAAGATAATTATCAAACCTAATCATTATTACTGACAAAATAATCCATAATAAGTCTGAATTATGGCATAATTGGTTTGCTAGGAAGGGGGGTGTGCTATTGTCTTTCGGGGATGGGCACCCCTGACGTGTGAGAAAAGCTTCTTGTCATACGCTGACATTTCATCAGCTTATATGCGAGTGAACAGGATAGTGTGTCTGAGGTGGCATTGTCAGCGCATAGGTCTATTTCAGCCCGGATGGTCCCGGCCCGGGCCTCGGAATAACCTCGGCTTGACGGAAATCTCCTGACGTCACTGTATCACCTGATTCCTCGTCACCTACACTTAGTCATAGTCTACTATTACCAGTTTATTACTACAAGAATCATATGGTAGCAGGAAATGTGACGACAAGTTAATTTCAAGGGCATAAATGTATAATTCAAAACAAAGTTCATCCCAAAACATAAAAACTATCGAAACTAATATTCTAGAGTTTTAAAGCGAAGTTGTTTACAGGAGTTTTCTTCGTCAGTTAATTCGTAAGGTAACAAAACATCTGATATTACGGATGATAACATCTGAGAATAATGCGGATAACGTACTTTCAATCAACGCGTAGTTTAGACTTCCGCCGTCGGAAAGCGCCACTGTTCCGAAAATTCAGCCCTTTACTTTATTTAAGTGATGCCCTTCTTAAAATTCTGAGACATAATGGCTTTCATTTAACACCTCAAACGTTATAATCCGTCCAGCTGTTTTCGGTTATGACTGTGAAGAATATATAGTTATCCCCTAGCGTATTTACATATAGGATCCCTGGCTGATAACATCGATATTCAAAATTGTGAGATTATGATAAATTGAATAAACTTTATCAATACAATAAACATGCAATAAACATGCCTGTTTTAGATACACAGTGATATGTTTTAAGCAATACACGGCGTTTTTCATGAACTGGCAATTTATATTATTTGCATAAACAAATAATAATAAATAATTTCACGAGTCAGTTATAAAATTGGTGGCTTTAAAAATACCTTGACAACCTGCTATTTAACCCACGTTGCTATAAAATACTCAAAATAAATAACAGTAGTATTGATTGCCGAATAAAAAAATCTCCTGAAAACCACATTTTAAGGCTAAGTTGAATTTAGTGATGATATTTTTTTAAGGAGGCAGTATACAATTGCACAACAATAACTAGGCAGAATTTAAACAATAATGTATGAACTAAAATTAATTAGTTACATTCTTACGCTAACTGCTAGTATATGTGTCATGTCAGAGTTTATGTAAAGTTTTAATTTACTACCGTCCCTCTAAATATGAAAATCACATACGTATTTGGAAAAAATCGTGATGAAGCTCTTTACCTACAACTAGATTATTGCCTAAGCCCAAAACTGGTAAAACCTTGACGGCGAATCTTTACACGTCTATCCAGCGCTGAAATCGATATGTGGAAAAAAAGACGCTCCTTCAACTTTGATTACTTTAAATTGTTCTTAGCGGTAGAAACATGCAAATATAATTTGTGATCTAATGTTTATGGAACAGTTTTCATTTGTACGCAAGGACAACATACTAATCCTCTAAATAGTTTGTAAGGGTATACGGACACTATTATATATTTTAGATAAAAACTAATTACCCAGCCCATTGTATGCAAAACTCTAATCAGATTTAGGGAATGAGTTCGACTAGAATGCATAACAATTCATATAGATTGCGACCAATAGGAAACAAAGTAACAGAGAGAAATGGAATTCTCTGGCACACAGGAGGTTTGGCACATAAGGTGTTAGTGAAAACATTTACGAGCAACATGAGTTGGCACATCCACGTAAACATTGGCGAGTGCACGAGGTCTAGCTCTACAGGTGTGACTTACAACGGCACAACCCACTCTCCGCTCTCCTTGCAACCTCTCTGGTAGCGAGCACGAGGTCTAGCTCTACAGGTGACTTACACCGGCACAACCCACTCTCCGCTCTCCTTGCAACCTCTCTGGTAGCGAGCACGAGGTCTAGCTCTACATGTGTGAAAAACCGGCACAATCCACTCTCCACTCTCCTTGCAACCTCACTGGTAGCGAGCACGAGGTCTAGCTCTACATGTGTGACACACCGGCACAACCCACTCTCCACTCTCCTTGCAACCTCACTGGTAGCGAGCACGAGGTCTAGCTCTACAGGTGTGACACACCGGCACAACCCACTCTCCGCTCTTCTTGCAACCTCTCTGGTAGCGAGCACGAGGTCTAGCTCTACAGGTGTGACACACCGGCACAACCCACTCTCCACTCTCCTTGCAACCTCACTGGTAGCGAGCACGAGGTCTAGCTCTACAGGTGTGACTTACACCGGCACAACCCACTCTCCGCTCTCCTTGCAACCTCACTGGTAGCGAGCACGAGGTCTAGCTCTACAGGTGTGACTTACACCGGCACAACCCACTCTCCGCTCTCCTTGCAACCTCACTGGTAGCGAGCACGAGGTCTAGCTCTACAGGTGTGACACACCGGCACAACCCACTCTCCACTCTCCTTGCAACCTCACTGGTAGCGAGCACGAGGTCTAGCTCTACAGGTGTGACTTACACCGGCACAACCCACTCTCCGCTCTCCTTGCAACCTCACTGGTAGCGAGCACGAGGTCTAGCTCTACAGGTGTGACACACCGGCACAACCCACTCTCCACTCTCCTTGAAACCTCACTGGTAGCGAGCACGAGGTCTAGCTCTACAGGTGTGACTTACACCGGCACAACCCACTCTCCGCTCTCCTTGCAACCTCTCTGGTAGCGAGCACGAGGTCTAGCTCTACAGGTGTGACACACCGGCACAACCCACTCTCCACTCTCGTTGCAACCTCACTGGTAGCGAGCACGAGGTCTAGCTCTACAGGTGTGACTTACACCGGCACAACACACTCTCCGCTCTCCTTGCAACCTCACTGGTAGCGAGCACGAGGTCTAGCTCTACAGGTGTGACTTACACCGGCACAACCCACTCTCCGCTCTCCTTGCAACCTCTCTGGTAGCGAGCACGAGGTCTAGCTCTACAGGTGACTTACACCGGCACAACCCACTCTCCGCTCTCCTTGCAACCTCTCTGGTAGCGAGCACGAGGTCTAGCTCTACAGGTGTGACACACCGGAACAACCCACTCTCCGCTCTCCTTGCAACCTCACTGGTAGCGAGCACGAGGTCTAGCTCTACAGGTGTGACTTACACCGGGACAACCCACTCTCCACTCTCCTTGCAACCTCACTGGTAGCGAGCACGAGGTCTAGCTCTACAGGTGACTTACATCGGCACAACCCACTCTCCGCTCTCCTTGCAACCTCTCTGGTAGCGAGCACGAGGTCTAGCTCTACAGGTGACTTACACCGGCACAACCCACTCTCCGCTCTCCTTGCAACCTCACTGGTAGCGAGCACGAGGTCTAGCTCTACAGGTGACTTACACCGGCACAACCCACTCTCCGCTCTCCTTGCAACCTCTCTGGTAGCGAGCACGAGGTCTAGCTCTACAGGTGTGACTTACACCGGCACAACCCACTCTCCGCTCTCATTGCAACCTCACTGGTAGCGAGCACAAGGTCTAGCTCTACAGGTCACTTACATCGGCACAACCCACTCTCCGCTCTCCTTGCAACCTCTCTGGTAGCGAGCATGAGGTCTAGCTCTACAGGTGTGGCTTACACCGGCACAACCCACTCTCCGCTCTCCTTGCAACCTCACTGGTAGCGAGCATGAGGTCTAGCTCTACAGGTGTGACACACCGGCACAACCCACTCTCCACTCTCCTTGCAACCTCACTGGTAGCGAGCACGAAGTCTAGCTCTACAGGTGTGACACACCGGCACAACCCACTCTCCGCTCTCCTTGCAACCTCTCTGGTAGCGAGCACGAGGTCTAGATCTACAGGTGTGACACACCGGCACAACCCACTCTCCACTCTCCTTGCAACCTCACTGGTAGCGAGCACGAGGTCTAGCTCTACAGGTGTGACACACCGGCACAACCCACTCTCCGCTCTTCTTGCAACCTCTCTGGTAGCGAGCATGAGGTCTAGCTCTACAGGTGGGACTTACACCGGCACAACCCACTCTCCGCTCTCCTTGCAACCTCACTGGTAGCGAGCACGAGGTCTAGCTCTACCGGTGTGACACACCGGCACAACCCACTCTCCGCTCTTCTTGCAACCTCACTGGTAGCGAGCACGAGGTTTAGCTCTACAGGTGTGACTTACCCCGGCACAACCCACTCTCCGCTCTCCTTGCAACCTCACTGGTAGCGAGCACGAGGTCTAGCTCTACAGGTGACTTACACCGGCACAACCCACTCTCCGCTCTCCTTGCAACCTGACTGGTAGCGAGCACGAGGTCTAGCTCTACAGGTGTGACACACCGGCACAACCCACTCTCCACTCTCCTTGCAACCTCACTGGTAGCGAGCACGAGGTCTAGCTCTACAGGTGTGACTTACACCGGCACAACCCACTCTCCGCTCTCCTTGCAACCTCACTGGTAGCGAGCACGAGGTCTAGCTCTACAGGTGTGACACACCGGCACAACCCACTCTCCGCTCTTCTTGCAACCTCACTGGTAGCGAGCACGAGGTCTAGCTCTACAGGTGTGACTTACACCGGCACAACCCACTCTCCGCTCTCCTTGCAACCTCACTGGTAGCGAGCACGAGGTCTAGCTCTACAGGTGTGGCACACCGGCACAATCCACTCTCCATTCTCCTTGCAACCTCACTGGTAGCGAGCACGAGGTCTAGCTCTACAGGTGTGACTTACACCGGCACAACCCACTCTCCGCTCTCCTTGCAACCTAACTGGTAGCGAGCACGAGGTCTAGCTCTACAGGTGACTTACACCGGCACAACCCACTCTCCGCTCTCCTTGAAACCTCTCTGGTAGCGAGCACGAGGTCTAGATCTACAGGTGTGACACACCGGCACAACCCACTCTCCGCTCTTCTTGCAACCTCTCTGGTAGCGAGCACGAGGTCTAGCTCTACAGGTGTGACTTACACCGGCACAACCCACTCTCCGCTCTCCTTGCAACCTCTCTGGTAGCGAGCACGAGGTCTAGCTCTACAGGTGTGACACACCGGCACAACCCACTCTCCGCTCTCCTTGCAACCTCTCTGGTAGCGAGCACGAGGTCTAGCTCTACAGGTGTGACACACCGGCACAACCCACTCTCCGCTCTCCTTGCAACCTCTCTGGTAGCGAGCACGAGGTCTAGCTCTACAAGTGTGACACACCGGCACAACCCACTCTCCTCTCTCCTTGCAACCTCACTGGTAGCGAGCACGAGGTCTAGATCTACAGGTGTGACACACCGGCACAACCCACTCTCCACTCTCCTTGCAACCTCACTGGTAGCGAGCACAAGGTCTAGCTCTACAGGTGACTTACACCGGCACAACCCACTCTCCGCTCTTCTTGCAACCTCTCTGGTAGCGAGCACGAGGTCTAGCTCTACAGGTGTGAATCACCGGCACAACCCACTCTCCGCTCTCCTTGCAACCTCTCTGGTAGCGAGCACGAGGTCTAGATATACAGGTGTGACACACCGGCACAACCCACTCTCCGCTCTCCTTGCAACCTCTCTGGTAGCGAGCACGAGGTATAGATCTACAGGTGTGACACACCGGCACAACCCACTCTCCACTCTCCTTACAACCTCACTGGTAGCGAGCACGAGGTCTAGCTCTACAGGTGTGACACACCGGCACAACCCACTCTCCGCTCTTCTTGCAACCTCTCTGGTAGCGAGCATGAGGTCTAGCTCTACAGGTGGGACTTACACCGGCACAACCCACTCTCCGCTCTCCTTGCAACCTCACTGGTAGCGAGCACGAGGTCTAGCTCTACAGGTGTGACACACCGGCACAACCCACTCTCCGCTCTTCTTGCAACCTCACTGGTAGCGAGCACGAGGTTTAGCTCTACAGGTGTGACTTACCCCGGCACAACCCACTCTCCGCTCTCCTTGCAACCTCACTGGTAGCGAGCACGAGGTCTAGCTCTACAGGTGACTTACACCGGCACAACCCACTCTCCGCTCTCCTTGCAACCTGACTGGTAGCGAGCACGAGGTCTAGCTCTACAGGTGTGACACACCGGCACAACCCACTCTCCACTCTCCTTGCAACCTCACTGGTAGCGAGCACGAGGTCTAGCTCTACAGGTGTGACTTACACCGGCACAACCCACTCTCCGCTCTCCTTGCAACCTCACTGGTAGCGAGCACGAGGTCTAGCTCTACAGGTGTGACACACCGGCACAACCCACTCTCCGCTCTTCTTGCAACCTCACTGGTAGCGAGCACGAGGTCTAGCTCTACAGGTGTGACTTACACCGGCACAACCCACTCTCCGCTCTCCTTGCAACCTCACTGGTAGCGAGCACGAGGTCTAGCTCTACAGGTGTGGCACACCGGCACAACCCACTCTCCGCTCTCCTTGCAACCTCACTGGTAGCGAGCACGAGGTCTAGCTCTACAGGTGTGACACACCGGCACAACCCACTCTCCGCTCTTCTTGCAACCTCACTGGTAGCGAGCACGAGGTTTAGCTCTACAGGTGTGACTTACCCCGGCACAACCCACTCTCCGCTCTCCTTGCAACCTCACTGGTAGCGAGCACGAGGTCTAGCTCTACAGGTGACTTACACCGGCACAACCCACTCTCCGCTCTCCTTGCAACCTGACTGGTAGCGAGCACGAGGTCTAGCTCTACAGGTGTGACACACCGGCACAACCCACTCTCCACTCTCCTTGCAACCTCACTGGTAGCGAGCACGAGGTCTAGCTCTACAGGTGTGACTTACACCGGCACAACCCACTCTCCGCTCTCCTTGCAACCTCACTGGTAGCGAGCACGAGGTCTAGCTCTACAGGTGTGACACACCGGCACAACCCACTCTCCGCTCTTCTTGCAACCTCACTGGTAGCGAGCACGAGGTCTAGCTCTACAGGTGTGACTTACACCGGCACAACCCACTCTCCGCTCTCCTTGCAACCTCACTGGTAGCGAGCACGAGGTCTAGCTCTACAGGTGTGGCACACCGGCACAACCCACTCTCCACTCTCCTTGCAACCTCACTGGTAGCGAGCACGAGGTCTAGCTTTACAGGTGTGACTTACACCGGCACAACCCACTCTCCGCTCTCCTTGCAACCTCACTGGTAGCGAGCACGAGGTCTAGCTCTACAGGTGACATACACCGGCACAACCCACTCTCCGCTCTCCTTGCAACCTCACTGGTAGCGAGCACGAGGTCTAGCTCTACAGGTGTGACACACCGGCACAACCCACTAACCTCTCTCCTTGCAACCTCACTGGTAGCGAGCACGAGGTCTAGATCTACAGGTGTGACACACCGGCACAACCCACTCTCCACTCTCCTTGCAACCTCACTGGTAGCGAGCACGAGGTCTAGCTCTACAGGTGACTTACACCGGCACAACCCACTCTCCGCTCTTCTTGCAACCTCTCTGGTAGCGAGCACGAGGTCTAGCTCTACAGGTGTGACACACCGGCACAACCCACTCTCCACTCTCCTTGCAACCTCACTGGTAGCGAGCACGAGGTCTAGCTCTACAGGTGTGACTTACACCGGCACAACCCACTCTCCGCTCTCCTTGAAACCTCTCTGGTAGCGAGCACGAGGTCTAGATCTACAGGTGTGACACACCGGCACAACCCACTCTCCGCTCTTCTTGCAACCTCTCTGGTAGCGAGCACGAGGTCTAGCTCTACAGGTGTGACTTACACCGGCACAACCCACTCTCCGCTCTCCTTGCAACCTCTCTGGTAGCGAGCACGAGGTCTAGCTCTACAGGTGTGACACACCGGCACAACCCACTCTCCGCTCTCCTTGCAACCTCTCTGGTAGCGAGCACGAGGTCTAGCTCTACAGGTGTGACACACCGGCACAACCCACTCTCCGCTCTCCTTGCAACCTCTCTGGTAGCGAGCACGAGGTCTAGATCTACAGGTGTGACACACCGGCACAACCCACTCTCCACTCTCCTTGCAACCTCACTGGTAGCGAGCACGAGGTTTAGCTCTACAGGTGTGACACACCGGCACAACCCACTCTCTGCTCTTCTTGCAACCTCACTGGAGCGAGCACGAGGTCTAGCTCTACAGGTGTGACACACCGGCACAATCCACTCTCCGCTCTTCTTGCAACCTCTCTGGTAGCGAGCACGAGGTCTAGCTCTACAGGTGTGACTTACACCGGCACAACCCACTCTCCGCTCTCCTTGCAACCTCACTGGTAGCGAGCACGACGTCTAGCTCTACAGGTGACTTACACCGGCACAACACACTCTCCGCTCTCCTTGCAACCTCACCGGTAGCGAGCACGAGGTCTAGCTCTACAGGTGTGACACACCGGCACAACCCACTCTCCACTCTTCTTGCAACCTCACTGGTAGCGAGCACGAGGTCTAGCTCTACAGGTGTGACACACCGGCACAACCCACTCTCCGCTCTCCTTGCAACCTCACTGGTAGCGAGCACGAGGTCTAGCTCTACAGCTGTGACACACCGGCACAACCCACTCTCCGCTCTTCTTGCAACCTCACTGGTAGCGAGCACGAGGTCTAGCTCTACAGGTGTGACTTACACCGGCACAACCCACTCTCCGCTCTCCTTGCAACCTCACTGGTAGCGAGCACGAGGTCTAGCTCTACAGGTGTGACACACCGGCACAACCCACTCTCCGCTCTTCTTGCAACCTCACTGGTAGCGAGCACGAGGTCTAGCTCTACAGGTGTGAGACACCGGCACAACCCACTCTCCACTCTCCTTGCAACCTCACTGGTAGCGAGCACGAGGTCTAGCTCTACAGGTGTGACACACCGGCACAACCCACTCTCCTCTCTCCTTGCAACCTCACTGGTAGCGAGCACGAGGTCTAGATCTACAGGTGTGACACACCGGCACAACCCACTCTCCACTCTCCTTGCAACCTCACTGGTAGCGAGCACGAGGTCTAGTTCTACAGGTGACTTACACCGGCACAACCCACTCTCCGCTCTTCTGCAACCTCTCTGGTAGCGAGCACGAGGTCTAGCTCTACAGGTGTGACACACCGGCACAACCCACTCTCCACTCTCCTTGCAACCTCACTGGTAGCGAGCACGAGGTCTAGCTCTACAGGTGTGACTTACACCGGCACAACCCACTCTCCGCTCTCCTTGAAACCTCTCTGGTAGCGAGCACGAGGTCTAGATCTACAGGTGTGACACACCGGCACAACCCACTCTCCGCTCTTCTTGCAACCTCTCTGGTAGCGAGCACGAGGTCTAGCTCTACAGGTTTGACTTACACCGGCACAACCCACTCTCCGCTCTCCTTGCAACCTCACTGGTAGCGAGCACGAGGTAGAGTTCTACAGGTGACTTACACCGGCACAACCCACTCTCCGCTCTTCTTGCAACCTCTCTGGTAGCGAGCACGAGGTCTAGCTCTACAGGTGACTTACACCGGCACAACCCACTCTCCGCTCTCCTTGCAACCTCACTGGTAGCGAGCACCAGGTCTAGCTCTACAGGTGTGACTTACAACGGCACAACCCACTCTCCGCTCTCCTTGCAACCTCACTGGTAGAGAGCACGAGGTCTAGCTTCACAGCCTCTCTGATAGCAGCCTTCGTGATTGGAGGAGATCGTAGCGCTGGGGACTGTGGGGAAACCTTCTAAAATTGTTCACAATCTGTATTAAAGGAAAACTGCTACCAGCACGTCTTTACACTGCTAGCAAAATAAACAGACCTAGCAGACCTAACAGACCTAGAAATAAAGTTTGGAAAAGCATATAAATATACTAAAATGCACTAAACCTGATACCTTTACAAGACCAACAAAAAACACATCTAGAAATCTGTTGTAAAGTCACTAATGCATTTGGATTTTTAAATAAACAAATTAGGAAACAGATAATTAGGGTGGCTACCTTCACTCTGAAAAAAACAGTGGTTGGAGCGCTCGCCTCATAACCCGAGATACGTGAGGATACAGTGGTTAGAGCGCTCGCCTCATAACCCGAGATACGTGGGGACACAGTGGTTGGAGCGCTCGCCTCATAACCCGAGCTACGTGAGGATACAGTGGTTAGAGCGCTCGGCTCATAACCCGAGATACGTGGGGACACAGTGGTTGGAGCGCTCGCCTCATAACCCGAGGTACGTGGGGACACAGTAGTTGGAGCGCTCACCTCATAACCCGAGATACGTGGGGACACAGTGGTTGGAGCGCTCGCCTCATAACCCGAGATACGTGGGGACACAGTGGTTGGAGCGCTCGCCTCATAACCCGAGATACGTGGGGACACAGTGGTTGGAGCGCTCGCCTCATAACCCGAGATACGTGGGGACACAGTGGTTGGAGCGCTCTCCTCATAACCCGAGATACGTGGGGACACAGTGGTTGGAGCGCTCGCCTCATAACCCGAGATACGTGAGGACACAGTGGTTGGAGCGCTCGCCTCATAACCCGAGATACGTGAGGACACAGTGGTTGGAGCGCTCGCCTCATAACCCGAGATACGTGGGGACACAGTGGTTGGAGCGCTCGCCTCATAACCCGAGACACATGAGGACACAGTGGTTGGAGCGCTCGCCTCCTAGCCCGAGATACGTGAGGACACAGTGGTTGGAGCGCTCGCCTCATAACCCGAGATACGTGGGGACACAGTGGTTGGAGCGCTCGCCTCATAACCCGAGACACATAAGGACACAGTGGTTGGAGCGCTCGCCTCCTAGCCCGAGATACGTGAGGACACAGTGGTTGGAGCGCTCGCCTCATAACCCGAGATACGTGAGGACACAGTGGTTGGAGCGCTCGCCCCTTAACCCAAGATTGTCTGGTTTGATCCAGATCAAACATCTGTAATTTCATATGAATACTTGCTACTAGATCCACCATTTGTTTGTCATTGGGTTTGTATTGGAGCTTTGTCGATTATCCATATAAGAAGGTTTGGACCGATCCTAGGTTGAACTAGGTTAGGACTGCGTAGTCTAAAAACTTTATAATTCTTTGGTAAAAGTTCCAATGGGGATATGACACAAAAAATAGAAACTATAAGAAAAGCATTAAGAACAGCCTTTCCTTTCTTAGATAGCGCAAATACACTGAAAACCTTTCTGCGAATACGTCTCACTGCTTAGAGAAAAAGTGCGGATTTCCTAAAAAATACGAACTCTCTAAAAGGGGGAATGAATGAGTGATGCGAAGGACCGGCAAGCGCTCGGCGGGCCAATGAATGAGTGATGCGAAGGACCGGCAAGCGCTCGGCGGGAATGAATGAGTGATGCGAAGGACCGGCAAGCGCTCGGCGGGAATGAATGAGTGATGCGAAGGACCGGCAAGCGCTCGGCGGGAATGAATGAGTGATGCGAAGGACCGGCAAGCGCTCGGCGGGAATGAATGAGTGATGCGAAGGACCGGCAAGCGCTCGGCGGGAATGAATGAGTGATGCGAAGGACCGGCAAGCGCTCGGCGGGCCAAATTGTAAACTGGTTTGGGTGTCAAGGTCGTTTTGACGTGGATTTATAGTTGAAGTGATCAGAAAGATACGTTATTGTGCTGTGACTATGTGGGACCTTGTCTTAACTCATCATCAGCACGTAGAGTATATGAATATTTATCATTGCAACAATTTTAGAAGAATATCTCATTTAAATGAATTATGAAATTCCAGTATGAACACTGCCGGTAACAAACTGACGTTCATTCTAATGTTATTTTACATTACAAAGATGTCTCCAGTTGCAAGCCGTTGTAGGTGTAAAGGGATGGGAAAAAATATTTAAGCTCTCTTAAGGTGATTGACAAGCTGAGAATATTAACTACAGGTGACCTTATAGTTGCAATATACATTAAGTAGTGTAATTGTTCCATTTATGGTTTCTTATCGTATTTATAAAGAGTAATTTTTAATCGTTACATTTTTGCCTAGTGTCTATAAATAATTAAAAAGAGAAATCTCAAAATTAATAAGTACATCTATTTATTGCACTTCCTATTGTTTTTTAATCATTATAATTTAATTAAAAGAATTTTATGTTGGTTTCAATGCAATCTTTTTTTTATTTCGTACTATTCCTCAGAACAAAAATTCCCATTTAAAGTTAATAAAATAGTTAGCTCTCTAATGTGTTCAACAAACAACATCTCGTCAGTTGGCGGAAACTGAGTAAGTAGTGGAGGGGTTAAGTGCAGTTGACCTAAGTAGAGTATATGAATATTTATCATTGCAACAATTTTAGAAGAATATCTCATTTAAATGAATTATGAAATTCTTGCCATATAGAACAAGAAATTCCTTATTCTCCTTTAGTCACTGGTCATTGGAGGACTACCGTCCAACGTAATTAGTAATTAATAATTAGGTTATCAACTGTACGAACCAAGGGTACCAAGGTTAAAACTACAGACAGAACCTAAGATCAGATGCTGTATTACTTTACAAAGGTAGTTTACTGAAACATTATAAAATTACAACGAGAGGGTCTTTGAGAGGCGAATCGAGACTGCTGTAGGTTTTGCCTAGCTATATTTCAACGGATATTTAGTGTTAAAGTTGCTGTACACAGCACGTTGTCCATTCTTATTTTTATGGAGAATAGGTATTATTTGTTTATCTCGCTCTCGCTTACTTGAGAAAATATATTGATAACAATTGGAAGTGCTGGTTTGGGGTATTGATAACATCTGGTTCTGGTCTGTTGATATTTGCAACAAAAATTGTTTTTGGCCCCCGTTACAGGAAACATACGTTCTCGGACCTAATGTTATTTTCAAGGAGAATAAATAAAAATGATGTATCTCGCTTGGTTATAAATATATTTATTGTAACATTTGTGAGTGGCTTAATTTTGTTGTGAGCTAAATATATTTCTTAGAAAAAGGTTACATACCTTGTCGTCACAAATCCACTAGTTTACTAGATTACTAGTTTCGGGATTAGTATTGTACCATTATCAAATCTATATTTCAAAGAAGCTAAAATACTGACATCGTCTTGAGGTTTAAAAATGTTCAATACTAAACATAAAATTGTGAGTCAGCTCTTTTCCTTGGCACATCACACAAGGGGAATAAATACGTACACTTATTGTGAATTTTTAAATATTTCTTTTAGTCACGTTCGAGTTTATCTTTAGTATTGAAAATATTTTAAACCTCAAGACGATGGCAGTATTTGACCTTCTTTGATATATAAATATGTTAATGGGACAGTACTAGTCTTGAAACTAGTAATTATAGTAAACTAGTGGACTGACGACGACAAGCTATGTAACCTTATTTTCTAAGTCATATAATAAATCCAGGAGGCAAAAAACATGAATAAATTAAGTATATTTGTATTGAACATTCTCTGAGAACACAGGTTTGCTGAAACGGAGGTACCTACTAAATACAGTATTAATATGTTGATGGCATATGTGAAGAGGATAATGTTTAGGTAACGCGTCTCGAAAGCTCAAATTTCAGCTAAGGGTCGGAAAAGAAGGATCGATGGAGCGAAGGTAGGTATTGGCAGATGCTAGGTGTGGGCTCGGGCCTCTAATGACTCAACTCTGTGCCAGATCCGCCCATCTGATGAATGGCACGATTCCCCATGTCGAGATTAATTGCTGGAACCGTCCCCGGCAGATCTCCTACTCCGCCGTCGCTACCGGCACTCCGCCACTCCACTGCCCTCTGCCCTCCCCACGAGATCTCCTGCTACCGGCACTCCGCCACTCCACTGCCCTCTGCCCGCCCCACGAGATCTCCTGCTACCGGCACTCCGCCACTCCACTGCCCTCTGCCTGCCCCACAAGATCTCCAGCTACCGGCACTCCGCCACTCCACTGCCCTCTGCCCTCCCCACGAGATCTCCTGCTACCGGCACTCCACCACTCCACTGCCCTCTGCCCTCCCCACGAGATTTCCTGCTACCGGCACTCCGCCACTCCACTGCCCTCTGCCCGCCCCACGAGATCTCCTGCTACCGGCACTCCGCCACTCCACTGCCCTCTGCCTGCCCCACAAGATCTCCAGCTACCGGCACTCCGCCACTCCACTGCCCTCTGCCCTCCCCACGAGATCTCCTGCTACCGTTACTCCACCACTCCACTGCCCTCTGCCCTCCCCACGAGATCTCCTGCTACCGTCACTCCGCCACTCCACTGCCCTCTGCCTACCCCACAAGATCTCCAGCTACCGGCACTCCACCACTCCACTACCCTCTGCCCTTCCCACGAGATCTCCTGCTACCGGCACTCCGCCACTCCACTGCCCTCTGCCCTCCCCACGAGATCTCCTGCTACCGGCACTCCGCCACTCCACTGCCCTCTGCCCACCCCACGAGATCTCCTGCTACCGGCACTCCGCCACTCCACTGCCCTCTGCCTGCCCCACAAGATCTCCAGCTACCGGCACTCCGCCACTCCACTGCCCTCTGCCCTCCCCACGAGATCTCCTGCTACCGGCACTCCACCACTCCACTGCCCTCTACCCTCCCTAAGAGATCTCCTGCTACCGGCACTCCGCTACTCCACTGCCCTCTGCCCTCCCTACAAGATATCCTGCTACTGCAGGAACACTCCAGATAACTATTAACTAATGACACATCAACAATATTAATTAAAGATTCTAAACTAATAGACATGAATGCGTAATATTGTATCACCCGTTTCGATTTCCTATCAATCTGAGCTTAAGTAACCAGGGCCAAAGAGTATTATAATATTTAACGACTTTTCATGGGAATTGTTTTTGAGTAAATCAGCGAAAATCTTGTTTGAGTGCAAGAGAATCCATCGCTTCGTTGCCGCCGTCGGTCGCTGTTCGCTGATCCCCGCGCCTCGCCTCGCCTGCGCAGCCAAGGCCGACTGGGACCTTCGCGGTGCTGTAAAGGACAAGCTTCACATTAAAATGAAAATGATAGCTGGAGCTTTTATCATTTATGCATAAACTCGTTCTCACATGAATAAACGAGTATGTAGAATATATTTATATAATGCCGATGGACAACGTGAATTTTTCTTTTCCTAGTTACTGTAATTACATAACTTTAAGGATTTCTAGTTGTGTTCGATTTTTGTAGCGGGGCTTTACGTCAGAGGTTCAGGATAAACATTTTTTTATATTGCCAATCGCAGAAAATGTTTTTGTTCTGCATTCTAAACACGTTTTGTGTATGGTAACGTATCAGAGTAAACATATTTATCTGCACTACAAACTTCAAAAAGGTTTATTATGTTTAATGTTGATGCAGATCGTTAAATATGATTTCCCTTTTACATTTGTAAGTGTAATTATTGAACTTGGTGAGAATCTTCTGCCATTTATGAGGGTTTCTCCGGCTTAAAACCGGACATCCCACCTGCCTCAAGCAACAGCCCTATTAACTACTAAGTAAACTTCCTCTAATCAACACCATTATATTAATTAAACAAATGGTTGAGAGTTGGAATGTTATACAAATATATATATATATATATATATATATATATATATATATATATATACCTTTTCATATATGTACTTACGAGTGTATTCAGGAATTAGTTGTAGTGAATTCCTGAATCTTGAATCTGCCGATATTATTCAAAAACGCAATTGAGTTTTTGACACTAATTATGGTGGTAAACTACAAATGCGAGATTTCTGCTTTGATTTTTGGAAAATAAAGCGTGGACAGTGCACATATGTCAGTCTACGCCCTCGTGGGGCTTAATGATGCAAATGTATCTAACGGAATGCGCATAGTGGCCGTACAGGTCGCCGGGTGCGCGCGCTCACACACGGGTGACGACGAGCGCCGGGGCCGCCGCGATACTCTGACCGCGTGTAAAACCTTGGGTACAATAATTGCGTTGCTGGGATGGACACTCATGCATGGGATGACAGTATGCGAGGGAGTTGGATTGACAAAACGGGATGGACAGTCAAGCATGGGGTGACAGTTGACTAGGGAGCTGGATAAACGAAACCGATTGGACAGTCATGCATGGGGTGACAGTTGGCGAGGGAGTAGGATGAACGAAACAGAATGGACAGAATTGCATGGGGTGGCAGTTGGCGAGGGAGTTTGATAGAAGAAGCGGGATGGACAGTATTGCGTGGGGTGGCAGTTGGCGAAGGAGTTGGATAGAAGAAGCGGGATGGACAGTATTGCGTGGGGTGGCAGTTGGGGAAGGAGTTTGATAGAAGAAACGGGATGGACAGTATTGCGTGTGGTGACAGTTGGCGATGGACTTGTCTAGATGAAACGGGATGGACAGTATTGCGTAGGGTGGCAGTTGGCGAAGGAGTTGGATAGAAGAAGCGGTATGGACAGTATTGCGTGGGGTGACAGTTGGCGATGGACTTGGCTAGATGAAACGGGATGGACAGTATTGCATGGGATGACAGTTGGCGAGGGAGTTGGTTAAACGAAACGGAATGGACAGAATTGCATGGGGTGGCAGTTGGCGAGGGAGTTGGATAGAAGAAGCGGGATGGACAGTATTGCGTGGGGTGGCAGTTGGCGAAGGAGTTGGATAGAAGAAGCGGTATGGACAGTATTGCGTGGGGTGACAGTTGGCGATGGACTTGGCTAGATGAAACGGGATGGACAGTGTTGCATGGGATGACAGTTGGCGAGGGAGTTGGTTAAACGAAACGGAATGGACAGAATTGCATGGGATGGCAGTTGGCGAGGGAGTTGGATAGAAGAAGCGGGATGGACAGTATTGCGTGGGGTGACAGTTGGCGAGGGAGTTGGATAGAAGAAGCGGGATGGACAGCCATGCTTGGGGTGACAGTTGGCGATGGACTTGGCTAGATGAATCGGGATGGACAGTGCTGCATGGGATGACAGTTGACGAGGGAGTTGGATAAACAAAACGGAATGGACAGAATTGCATGGGGTGGCAGTTGGTGAGGGAGTTGGATAGAAGAAGCGGGATAGAGAGTATTGCGTGGGGTGACAGTTGGCGATGGAGTTGACTAGACGAAACGGAATGGACAGCCATGCTTGGGGTGACAGTTGGCGATGGACTTGGCTAGATGAATCGGGATGGACAGTGCTGCATGGGATGACAGTTGACGAGGGAGTTAGATAAACGAAACGGAATGGACAGAATTGTATGGGGTGGCAGTTGGCGAGAGAGTTGGATAGAAGAAGCGGGATGGACAGTATTGCGTGGGGTGACAGTTGGCGATGGAGTTGACTAGACGAAACGGAATGGACAGCCATGCTTGGGGTGACAGTTGGCGATGGAGTTGAATTGATTAAACGTAACGGACAATTATGCATGGGATGACAGTTGGCGAGGGAGTTGGATAAACGAAACGGAATAGACAGTCATGAGTGGGATGACAGTTGGCGATGGAGTTAAATTGAATAAACGTAACGGACAATCATGCATGGGGTGACAGTTGGCGAGGGAGTTGGATAGAAGAAACGGGATGGAGTATAAACTCTAGTAGTGGCGAGAGAACGAGATAAGTAGCAAATTGGGACACTGGCTTTACAACTGCTTTGAAACCTTCTTCCTCTCACAGCTTTCACACTGTTCGAACTACAGCAATTGACTATTCAATAAGACTATGGTAAATTTATGGCTAGCTGTAAGAGGCAGAATGTTTTATTTCATAAATTGACCATAGTCTTATTGAATAGTCAATTGCTAGTTAGAGCAGTGTGAAATTTCCCGGTCCTTATGTGACTAACCCAACAATTCCAGACAATACTTTATCCCGGACACATGCTCGAACCCAGGACTGTACGAGCTAGTCCAGGGCGTGTAGCAAGCCTATCTGTAATTTACGTTTTCCACCGAGTCGCCTTCTCAAAATATCCAACGATGTCCCAACACCCGTCTTCTAGAGTATTTGACCTCGATTATATATTTTAAGGACTCCCGATCAAACGAATTGTGTTTGGGATCTAAGTTTAGAATAAAAAGAATTTGGCTGATCATTTAATAGTTTAAAAACAGAAGAAACTCACGTAAGTAGCTACCTTGAAATAAAGCAATTGGAATTTGGAGAAGTGACTTAACGTTACGATTGGACATTTAAATAGGATTTAATTTTCAGGTTTTGTGAATAATTAGTATTGGATTAAACCTTAGAATATACGAGAATTTAGCTACAGTAAATACTGGATATTGAATTAAAACTACAATCTAAATTCTCTTACTTCCATAATTGTTTTTCAAAATACCTTGACGTGGGCCAAACGTGTTAAGGTTTTAAGAGTACGAGTCTTTACAAATAATCCAAATTTCCATGCGCGGAAGGACACCATGTTTGTGTTTTTCAACTTGACTACCCATTTTACATTATTCTCCTCGACTGAAGTTTAAACAACCCTCTTGAACAATCGGTTAAACACACATGTCAAAGTAATTCACTGTCATGAATACACTAGACACTAATTTAAGAATTGAATTAATATAATTTAGTTGACCTTGTTGTCCACAACATATTTTATGACCTCTTGTTTTGTTCTTGAAATTGACCTTCTCTTATGCAAGAGCACGGTGTGGATACGTAACTTGAACAATAATAAACATAAACAGAATTTAGTACAAAAACAATTAACGTATTTGTTTTTAATTTTAGCAAAAAAAATACAAATTTTTGAATCGATTTTGATTTCCCACCGAGATCTGAGCAAGTTGAGTATTGAGAGGTGACGTCACCTTCGCTACTCACCAGTGGCACTGCTGAAGCTGTTTATTACTTTTACCTACCAGGAGAAATCGTAACGTTTGTTAGCGAGTCATATGCATGTGGATCTAATGATAATTTCTAAAGATATAAATCTGAAATATCGCAGACTGGACAATCACGGCCGACTTAGCTATTTACGAGACCATAAACAATGGAGTGAGCCTACACAGAAATGTGAAGTCCGCGGGAGGGGCGAGCGCAGGCGCGCCGAGACACGAGAACCTGCATGTACCGCTGCTGTTGGTGTATCAGACGTTTTTTTGGTTGTGTAAAGTTTCCAGCCAAGTAGCCGGGCAGGTTATCGATCTGGGTAAGGAAAGGTCTACTAGAAAAACACAGCTTTTAAACTTTAATATCGTTTTTAGAAAACTTTAAAAACATGAAGTTTAACATTTTATAGAATAAAACATATAATGTAGCAATCCGCACGTGTTATGCAACACTACTTTGTTGTTTCACAGGTGTGTTCACATTCACAAAGTTATATAAATAAAATATCAGTTATTTTTTTAAACAGTATCCTCCAAAAATATGGTTTCTATTACAGTTTATCAAATCGGTCACATAACAATCTTTGTTATAAATTCATTGTTAATAGTGAGTTTATGTTATTTAAGATATTATTACATTTGCTATTAATGATTAGATAAAAAGCTAAATCAGAGAACGGTAAAATCAATCGAAAAAACCAAACCGAAACACAAAAGTCAGACACTCAGAGAGGCGCACAACTGCACAGAGTGAGACCCGAGCGATGCTGGATTGCGGCCTTAAGTTTGTTATGCTCTAGATATTCTTCTCGCGTGAAGACAGAATCAGATTCCAGATCCCAAAACGTCGAGAAACATGTTTTTCACTAATCTATCATAACAGTTTAAAAGTGTTTTTTTACGTAGGGGAAACGCTTTATGCGCGAACCTAAAGGAACAGTGTGAGACTCCCTCCAATAATCTCGGTGGAGGTTTACCCACTAAACCACCTCCGGACCCACATAACCCCAGGCGGCGCTGCTTGGTTAAGTATTGCTTCGCCTGGGTGTGCTGGCTAATCTTGGGGCTTCTTTATGGGTCGAGACTCTCTTCCCTGTTTTTGGCGCGGAGCACCTTGTCGCAGTACGCCGCAACCGTCTTCCACTTCTCCTCAGACTCAAGCATGGCTCCCACAATGGTTTCCGGGCTAGGGTCTCCGATCGTGAAAGCCAGCGTCCGCAGCGTGAAGACGACTGCAGACGAAGAAAGTGTGATATACATCGTCACCTTCCTCGGGGCAGTACCGGCATGTAGGTGACCCGACTTTTCCCATTCTGTGCAGGTAGCTTCGGAAATAGCCGTGGCCCGTCAGAAGCTGACACAGGAAGAATGAGACCTCGCCGTGATTTCGCCGGACCCACGGCTCTAGAACCCGGACAACCCTGAACGTCCATCGACCAGTGTCCGACTCGTTCCAACGCTGCTGCCACATCCGCATGGTGTTGTCACGGGCGCGTGATGCAGCTTTTTGACGACCCAAGTCCACGTTGAGAATAAAGATCTCCCTATGTTCTTGAACTAACAAGTCAAAAGGGATCACTCCGGCCACAACGAGAACCGCAGATTCGGAAACAGTCCTACAGCTTCGGGCTATCCGAAGCGCACCCTGGCGTTGAACAGATAGAAGACGCTGCCTGTACTTTTTCATTCTAAGGGCACCAGCCCAGATTTCAGCCCCGTAGAGCAGAACAGAATGAGCCGACACCATCATAAGTCGTCTCTTGCAATTTGACGGACCACCGATATTGGCCATCAGCCTACCCAGCTGTGACACTAGAACTGAGGCCTTATCACAATCCAGGCGAATATTCTCCCAGAATGATAGCCGACTGTCAAGCGTAACCCCCCGGTACTTCGCCACCAGTTTGGTCTGGACCAGTTCGGAACCCACCGTCATCGGGATAACGGTGGGGATTCTTCACTTGGTGAGCATGACAATCTCCGTTTTTGAGAGGGCCAGCTGGAGGCCATGGTCTTCCATCCAGACACTGACTCTGGCCATAACTATACCCAGTTTGAGTTGAGCTAGCTCGGCGTTCCGGGTGGTTATTACCGCTGCTACATCGTCGGCATACCCAACCAGGGACTCACCGAATGACATTTGCAGTCGGAGCAGGCTATCGTACGAGACGTTCCACAAGTCAGAACCGAGAACCAAACCCTGAACAGTCCCCGCGGTCACCTCCCTGCGGCGAAGTCCGGAGGAGATTTCGTATTGCAGCCTACTTTCTTTCAGGTAATCCATAACTATGACTAGCAGGTACTTGGGAACACTGAAGCTCCTCTGCAACGCTTCAATCATAACGCTCCAATTTGCCGAGTTGAAGGCATTTTTCACATCCCGTGTCACAAGCAGAACGATGTCACGGGCTTTATAGCAAGCGGTTTCAGCTTGTTGCACCGCTTCAACCACTTCTGCGACAGCCATAACAGTGGAATGGCCTTTGCGAAAACCATGCTGGCTGACTGCCAGGTCTCCGGCGTCTCAAATAGCTTGGTGTATCGTAGGCTGCAGGAGCTTCTCCAGGAGTTTCCCCGTCGTGTCCAAAATGCAGAGCGGTTGATTCGACGATGGTGAATCTGGAGCCCCACCCTTGCCCTTGTTGATCAACACCAATCTGGCGGTCTTCCAGCAAGCCGGGACACACCTCCCGCTAAACACGCATTATACAAGAAGCAAAAGTTGTGGATGGCTGCTGGCGACGACGAAAGGATGCCACCCGGCCCAGGTGCCTTCCGGTTCTTAAGGGAAGACGCTGCCCTAACAAGTTCTTCTTCTCCGAACACGCGGAAAGCCGCGACTTGCATCGGGTCCCTCCTCGTGTCCCTCACAGGATGCTTGGGGAACAGGATGCTTGGTCTTCATGGTGTTAGCGTCCATTGAGGTGCACGGACTTAGTGCTCCCAGTCTCCGGGTTACGATTTTGTAACCCATCCCCCAAGGGTCTCGATCCACGTCCTCACAGAGTGCCTTCCATCAATCACGTTTGCTGGTGCGGATAGCTCTGGCTAGAGATCTTCTCGCAGCCTTGTACTCTTCATCCAGCGCCTCAAAATCTGGGTGCTCCCGAGCTCGGGCTCTATGAACCCGCCGTCTCAGCCTGAAAGCGGTCCTTCGCAGCTCGGCGATCTGGTCATTCCACCAATAAGCTTGTTGCTTCCGGAAACGCTTCCTTTGTGGTATCGAGGTTTCGCAGGCCCGTCGTATCAGCCGGATTGTACCCTTAACGGTGGCTTTCACTCCTCCCAGGCTGCTCGGAACCTCGGGTGCCTCAGGCACTCCATCGAGCCCTTCGTCTATGGTCGCGACAAACCTTGCCCTATCTTGGCCGGATTCCAACCAAGTGGGTTTCGGGCGGTATGCCTCACTGTAACAGGCGAAGGTAGGACTGTGAATTAAATTTACCGGTAATCGCTGCCGTTGTAACCCCCGAGTACTTTCCAATCCTCCACAAGCGCACATAGACTCTCGGACGCCAGAGAGACGTCAGGAATGGACTGACTAAATCCAGGACGTTCGTACGTTGGTGTCGACCCTCGATTAAGTACCACAAGGCCGAGTCTCGCTGCCATCTCCAAGACTTGTCGCCCTCGGCTATCAGTGTGGGGCATTCCCCATTCCTGAGCCCGAGCATTGACAATTATTATTATTAGTATTATTATCCAGTAAAACGACTGTAACTAGCCATCAACTGCCTTCTAAATTAAACGGTGAAGTAAAAGTGTGAAAAATTGTTCTTCTACAGTTCTAATTAGAGTACTCATAATCGATGAACAATTTATATTCATTGAAAAAAGTAAAAAACCGGTGTTGTTGGGGCCAGTCAAAATCGCCAATTCAGCTGCTCCTATGACAACTGAATTGTTTCATAAAACTAAACTATTTGTAACAACTGAGCGACTGAGCGTCTTGAAAGCACCGCTATTGTTTGGTATCTGTTACATAGCATGCGAATTAAAATTGTATATATATTTCAAACTAGTGCGCTAACGGCACGCTAAAGTGAGGGGAGCGAATGTCCGCTTTATAAACTAAAAAAATCAAATACGGCGTTGAAACAAACACGTGCTTTATTTTTATTGGACATTCGATTTGTACTGGATGTTCAGATGCCTCTGATGTTCTGTAAGTTTGGATTATGCATTATAAGGTTAGGAGGAAGTCCAGTCAGGAATGAAAGCCGGTATGGGGGTACTGGGGATGATAAAACTACTGGGGAATCTACTACTGGGGATGATAAAACTACTGGGGTACTGGGGAATCTATGTCCGTCTATCTACTAAGGTCCTTTTCTAATGTAAAATCCCCTTAAGGCAACTTTTTGTGTACATTTTATTTAATAACTCGGTAAATATTTGTGCTGGAATTATGAGGGAGGGCTTAAAATATTTGGCTCTTTACGTTCTACCGCATTGTGGGAAGCGTTGGACGATATTAAGTTCCACAGATTTGTACCAAGTATGTCAATTTACGCTTTATTTAATATCTTTGGACTATTTAGCAGAATCCCAAGAAAGGGCTTGCAACCTTTTGCCTGTCTTTCCTCGATCTTAGCCAGGCCTTTGATATGGTGAATCACAGCCTGCTCTTGAGAAAGTTAGAGCACTTTGGTATAAAAGGAAATGCCTTTCATTGTTTATCCTCTTTTGTTACAAATATAAAACAAACCGTAGAAAGTACGTGGAACAGTAATTCCTTACGTTCTAAGTCCTTACGAATTCATTACGTGGACAGTAATGGTCGTGTTTCCTGTCAGCAATCTGATGAAACGATCGTACGTTCGGATGTCCCTCAGGGCCAATCCTGTTTTTGCTTTTTATCAATGATATTTGTAGTAGCCTGCCTTGCGCTGACTTATGTTTGTTAGCGGACGACACCTCGTTAAGTGTTGGTAACAATTCCCGTGATATTCTTGAGGTGGATACGTTTTTACAAAGTTGTTCTTTGCTGCAGTGGTTAGCTGAAAAATAACTTGCTGGTAAACACAAATAAAACAATGTTCAGAGTGTTGGGTGATTCCACCACTGGTTCTTCTATGATTATAGGTGAAAGTATCATTGATTCAAGCCAGCATACCAGTTTTTTGGGCCTTATTGTCGATTCTCGACTTGATTTTTCCAAACTTGTTGAGAAAGTAAACAGTAAATTAAACAGTGGTATATTTGTTCTTCGAAGCCTTGCTCAATTTCCAGACTCAAATGTTCTTCTTACAGCATATTAAGCCTACGGCTGTTTGTTTCCTCATTTAACATATGTTATCGCAATTTGGGGTGCAGAATCTACACGGAATGACAAACCCCTAAGCCTGATATTTTGTATCTAGAAATCTGAATCGTGTAGAGGTATTTTCTCTAAAAACAATCTTCTAAATTTTTACAGCATATACATTCTCGAATTACTTTCTCTTCTTAAAAAAAACAACAAAAAAACACATTTATATCAATCCCGTAACACCAATAGATACAACCTTCGCAATTTTGGAGCTGATTTTTCCGAAACACAAGACGTCTTTTTTTTAAACAAACACTTTATTCTTCCATAAAGCTGTACAATGCACTGTCTCATCTTCTTAAATCAGAACCTGGTGCTTTTTTGACAGGCTTTTCTGGCTGAAAAGGAATATTACACCGTTCGTGAGTGGGAGTATCAGATAGGAGTATTGTTTAGTTGCATTATATGCTTACAACTGATGTTATTTGTTGTTAATTATTAGTTTTATAAGATGTTTATTAGTACTCAATGTGTAACAAAACCTGCCACTTGTCAATGCTACTGCTATAGTCAAATGAGAATAAAGGTTTTTGAGGCATTCTGTAAAAAAACGTATCAAGATCTTAGCAAGAGTAAATGAATAACAGCTAGTATTGCACAATCAACCAAAAGTGAATACATCTTATGCGCTTATAAAATTATATATATTTTTGTTAAATATATATTTATAAAGTTAATGTTGCTATTTATTCGAGGTTATGTTGTTTGTTATGAAATAATATTATATTTATTTGTGTTGTTAGATTTGGTGTATCTTTAGTATTGTTCTTATGTGGATTATTAATATATTTAGGTACAGGGTGATATTCGAAATGGTTATTTACGACTAAAATTAATGAAAAACAAACCGCTACAATTATTGTGTAAAATTGGGCATATGTTTAATGGAAAGTGATTATACAACTGTCATGTCCTGCAATAATGTAGAGAAGTTATGACTAGATGCAGTTTAAGAACTCCATCCCGCGCGTGCGAGTGCACCCGGGAACCGTATAACGTATTTTTGTAATAGGAAACACGTTTAAGTAAAGATTTATTTAAAATTGAATTGAATAAAGTTTTAAACATATAATTTTTAGCGACCCATTAAAACGTGTTCAGGGGGACACGTTAGGAGCTTCTATCGTGGTCCCGGGCTTAAGTCTCACCGTACGGATCATGCTAATAACTCACTATACCATAAAAAATTTGATAGAAATTCTCATACGTTGCTTGTTTCGTAAATTGCTGGTGAAAGGTTTGAAATACATTTTATATTGACACGAATTTATCCGTAGCTTTTACTTGCGATACAAACATGTGTGCTTTTTATCCGTAGCTTTTACTTGCGACACAAACATGTGTGCTTAAGCTTTTATTCATTTGTTATTTTATGTGATACAGCGTTTGTATTTATTGAAGTGTCAGCGGTCATTCAGTGAGAGCGTAACTTTGATGTACACACGATGAAACGGTGCATTCACATTTTTAACGATTCAAACTATTTTTAAATTCAAACCATTTAATATAGACATAGATACAATTGTGAGCAGAATCCACAAGGTGTGATAGTGTGTTTGTGAGCCACTGAAGTTTGAACAAACACCTTTTGTAATGTTTCAGCTTAAATACTTACTGGAACTAGCTTTGTTATCATCGGAGATAACTGAATTTAACTAAGACTACACCACGTTTTTATACAAACGAATCAATAAAATTAATAATATTTTTGTGTATTTTAACCCGGGACCCGGGAGACCCAGGACAGTTCTTTGACAAAGACTGGTTCAAATATCTGGCATTTTGTTACTAAGTGTAAGTGGTCTTTGCTGCAGCTCTACTGTTAGGGTGTTTAAGACAGATATCGTGTGGAGTGTGTTGACCACAGCGGCTGCGATGCACTGTCGGAGCAACAAATGCTTAGTTGGTTGGATGGCAACAAGAATGACATCCCTTCAAAAGTCGTGAAAGCTTGTGCTCGAACTCTATCAGTGCCACTTGTTTACATACTAAAATCATCCTTTGAGTGTGGTAAAATCCCTTCGTTGCTTAAGACTGCCATAGTAAAGCCCTTGCCCAAAAGAAAAACGCTGAATCCCGGAACTTTTCAGGCCAATATCAATCATATAAACTTTGTTGAAAGTCATTGAAAAAGTATTTTTGAATAGACTGCCTTCTTTTCTAGCGTTAAATGACCTGCTTTTGATAAACAGCCTGGGTTTCGAAAGAAAACATCGACAATTGATGCACTATTCCATTTTGTTTCATCCTTGGCTTCTTCTGTGGATAAGAAAATGCACTCTGGGCGTATTCCTTGAGCTCAGTAAGGCGTTTGATGTCGTGAATCGGTCTATTCTACTCCATAAACTGGAACATATGGGTTTCAGGGGCGAAGCATATGATTGGATAATTTTGTACTTGCTTAATAGATCACAGTTAGTTTCAGTACTGATATACTGAGGTACTTAGATAATTTATCTAAAGAACAAATAATCTGAAGAGTTGTTAATGCTGTCAGGAGTGCCACAGACCTCGGTCTTGGGCCCCATTTTATTCCTACTGTAAATGACATCTCCAAAAGCGTTTCCTACGCTAAACTTTGTCTGTTTGCAGACGATATATCCTTAAGAATTTCAAAAAAGTGCCTTGATCAATTGGAGATAGAAGCAGTTATAGAGCAAGTTCCATTTTGCAGTGGTTTACTAAAAATAATTTAGGCACAAATGTACAAAAAAACGAAAGTCGTTAAATTTTCCTTTGAGAAACAAAAGTTGCCCGGATATTGGTCAAATACTTCTAGACGACTTTGAGGTTACAACACCCTCTAGTACTGACTTCTTAGGCATCATCATTGACTGAAATCTTAACTTCCACGATCACACTGATTCAGTTCTAAAAACATTGAACAGTGCATGCTTTCTTATTATTAGATTGTCATTTTTCTCGAACAGGCATATTCTTCTTTTAACCTATTATGGGTGTTTTCCCCATTCTTTCTTACGGTGTTTCCATTTGGGGATATGAAAATAAAAAAAAACAAGATTAATTGTTAAGGCTCAAAAGAAAGCAGTTAGGATTGTATTTGGACTCGAGGTAACCTCTTCTTGTAGCGGGAAATTCAGAGATAACAATATTTTAACTTTTACTTCTCACCTGTTTGACTTTAAAAAAATGCAAAACTCTTTCCAAGCTGTTCGGTTCCGAAGTATGATTTTCGAGTGTCTAACGTTCTGGCTGTTCCTCGCCATAACACCTCTTTTTTTAGCACCAGACAGACTGAAGTTCTATTATAATGTTCAACAAATTGCCATCACCATTAAAAGAAGAACAAATGCTTTAGCTTTTAAAAAAGGTTGACATATTTTTTATTAATAATGAGTTTTATGGTCTCAAGGGATTGTTTAGTTGTAAGGATGTAAGAGCCATAAACCTGTATAAATATTTATGTGAGAGTTTTTGCATATCTGACAATTGTCGGGCATTTATTTGTTTAAGACAATAAAGAATATGAGTTTAGAGTGTGGGGATTAGGGGCCATACACATATTACGTAACGCATTTTTTCATCATTTAAGACCCCCCTCCCCCATGTAACGCACCATAACGCTTGAACAACCCCCCCCCCAATGTGTACGTAACTCAATCGCAGCAGTCTTTAAAACAGCTTAAACCATTTAAACATCGTTGTATTAGCAATTTAGAATATGTATTTCAATGAACCTTTAAACTTTAATTGACTTTCTATCAACAACATTTTTTAATAACTTATTTAAAAGCAAAATGAATAAACAAACAAGACTGTTACTAATAATATAAACAACAAAATAAAGTATCTCAGCTAAAACGTAAACTATTAAATTTATAACTAGTACAAATACAAAACAACTTAAAAACTAAATATCTGACTGGCATTGCTCAATACTGTCTCAAGTTATGATTTTACACTCTAAAACAACACAAAACATAGGTGTAAAGGAATACAGAACTTACTCAAAACACGAAATGTATTTATTTTTAGTTTAACTGATATTAAAAAAGTATGACGGAAGTATTTTTTATATAACTTACTGTAACGTTGATTTGGCTATAAATTTGATTATTTTATAATTTTGAAAGATTTATAACAGTATCAATTGATACGGGAGTGCACCAGATCTTAAATATGTGTGAGTTACGTAACGTTGATTCAAACCCCCCTCCCACACATAACGCAGCATAACGCTACGCAATACCCCCTCCCCCCTCAAGTGCGTTACCTAATATGTGTATAGACCCTTATGTGTTTGAAAAACGTATCAAGAAATAAATATCAAGTAATAATACAATTCACTGTCCTTTTATTTTCACAAATTTTTTCAAATACAACAGACTGGACAGACAGACACTAGTATTCAAAATACAACATTTTACCAGTCTCCCAATTATTATTTTATTATTATTTATTTTACACCGAAATACTTACATGGAACAGAGGATTATGTCAAAATAGTATTAACAGAAAAACGTTTATAATACATACACGGTTAATATTTCCAAATCCTACTAGGCAAATATTTTAGAACACACTCATTCGCGAAAGCAATGAAAGAAACGGAATGAGGAAAATAACGGGGAGCAATATCGGAGAGACGACGGGGCGAGCACTGCGTCCTCGAGGAACACGAGATAAGGGGAATAACCGTCGAGCCAAAATAGTGGCATACAAATCCGGCGTTACCACTAGCCGAGTTTGCATATAAAGGCGGGGTATTTATTCGGAAATATGAAATGGGGTAGCGACATGCCGGCGAGCCACGCATAACATAATAGATTGGGGTGCGTCTACTGTCGGCTCCGGGCATGCATGAAAACAAAATGAGGGAAAGCATCTTCAGTGGTAATAAAGTGGGCTGTATAACTGCACCTCCCCACCACTGGCCCTCTATACCATCGAGTCATATATGGACCGTTTTATTGCATCGGGTTGTATGCGTGTATACTACTGTAATAGGGTTAAGTGATTTTAAAACATCTGTTTGAATTTTAACTGAAAGGAATATCATTAATTAACAGTACATACTATAATATTTTCCCTACCTATGACAAATAACCGTAGTTACAGACTAAGAATTATTAAGAGTTATAGATCATATTTTAGGTTTTATAAAAATGGTGCCGTTAGCAATTACAATTTTTTCTTGGAAAACATTTTAGCTCGATAGGGGCAAGAGAAATAAAGGGATGGAATGGTAATGGAAGGACGGTGGGAGAGGGAGAGAGAGGGGGGAGAGGACGTGGGTTACTAGTGGGCTCAAAATAGTTTATCCACAACACGCGTGTGACAGTGGGCTAGTGGGGAACCTAAACGTTTGACCGACTGCTGGTATCAATATTGACGTATGTCGACACTAAACCAATTGTTTGTCCTCAATGGCAGACGGGCCGTCGCGTCGCGCCAAATTGTCTATTAACCGATCTCTTTTATAGCCTTTTGGAATTTTTAATATTTTAGAGACTCTGGAGAACTCGACCTTATTTTTTTGTGTATCTACGCCAGTGGAATTTTTTAACGTTTTGATAGGGAACGGTCCAAACCCTAGTCTTGTTATTATCTAAGGTCGACCTGTTCTTAGAAAGCATCATAATTGATAGCCCAATGACAAATGGCAGTTAGGTCCAGTTTCGAATCTTCTCAAAATTTTGCGGTTTTGATCAGGATCGATCTGGCGAACCTCGGATTACGAGGCGAGCACGATAACTACTATCCTACACAGCCAATGTATTATCACTATAAGTTAACAAACATAAAGTTGTTTGATGACACCTCGTTCTCATTTAGTCGGTTGCCTAGTTCTACAATCAGTACATTTCTAAGGTCGTTTTTTTAGGTCCTGATTCCAATAAACCTATTTAAAATTAGTTCTATTGCCAAACAAATTTTCTTTAATCTTGATTTACCCTTTTTTCATTGCTTTATAGGGATTACTTAATTATAAGAGTGATTATGCGAGCAACTTCTTAAGACAACTAATCCAAACTAAAAAGGTAACAAATGTACTATTATACAGGTAGCCTAAATTATACTAAATTGTAAGTCTATTAATATATTGTCGAAGCTAATATATAAATTTTAGTGCCTGTTTACTAAAGAATACTGCCGGCACAGAGAATGCCTGTCTTCAGAAAATTTAGCATTAAGATAAGTTAACTTGACAGGCAATACTACTAGGCAAACTTAGGTTCAGTTATTCTACAATTAACTAATACTAATTCATTATTAATTCAGGCTTTCCGACCAGGGGAAAGGCAATTAGCTTTATTAAATTGATAATTTATTTACATATAATTAAAATTGATTTTACTCAAAGACACAGTATTTCAACCGAATAGTCATTGGTCGTAGCCAATCGAACTTTATTCCATTTCCACATCGCATGAATAAACGAAACAATATTCATTCGTAAGGGTAACTTACATAGTATTTTTTCAAGCAACAACTCGACTCGTGTAGTCATTAAACATACAAAAACATTGTTTCCTAGAGAATTGCAATAGCAACATAAACAATTTATAAACAAAAACGTAAAACCGAGATTTTTCTGACTTTAGCGATTTGGTTTGCAATAAAGTTAAGGTTTTCTCATGTATATATATGGCATTTTCATTATTTACTGATCAGCCCTAAAGTAAACTAATAAACTTTCACGAATGATGGATTACAAGAAACATATTTATGTTACATATAGCTAAAGCGGTGCGAATACCAATTTAGAATAATTTTGTTAATTATTTTATTTATTTACTGATTGTTTTGTAAGTTGTACATTTACATGTATCCAGCAGCCGGATGTCATACCGATTGAAAATTATCTTTAACTGCCAATTACATTTGTATTTTATTTGATTACAGAATAGATTAAATTTAAATGGACTGGGTCATGCAAATTCACAACTACAGAGTAAGTTCAGTCACTCATCAACACTACCTTACAATACTCACAATACTAAGTACCGACACAGTAGAGCACTTATTTACTTTTGTATTTGGGTGGTGCAACTATATTATCTAAATAAAGAGATCGAGTTTTTATGTATGCGTGTTGTTCATTAAGTATTATTTATCCTAATCATTTGCTGTGTTTACTGATATGAAAGTTCTTCTTACTGCGTACTTTGCTAGTCTGAATCCTCATAGGCTGTATGGAGTCCCAACATGGGGCGCGTCAGACTCCGTCCGATCGAGGAAAGTATTCCTGTTACAAAAGAAAGAAGTAAGACTGATATTTGGAGTGAGAAGGCTTATTCATGTCGAGGTGTCTTCTCTAGCAATAACTATTGATTTTTATATATTTTAATGCGTTACTTTTCATATAAAAAACAAACATTTTTTCCAGGCTTACCACACATCAAGATTTCATTTTAGAAGTGTTTGGCCCCTAACCATTCCTCACCACAACACTACTTTTTTTAAATCAAACTTTATATTCAGGTATTAAGTTGATTGATGCTCTCCCACCCTACATAAAGCCGATTACAGGTATAGACACATTTAGGAAGGAATTAAGAACATTTTTGGTTGTAAGCGAGTAGTACAGTTTTTATGAGTAAATGAATGACAAAAGTAATTTTAGTTGTTAAACCTTTGTTTGTACTGATTTGAACTAATTTTTTATTTGTTTTCTTGTGTTATTTTTACTCCTGTTACTGTGTAACATTTCGTACTTTAGTCAATGCTACTTGTAGTCGAATTACAATAAAGAACTGATTTCTGATTTCCTAACTTAAATTTGGAACAGGAACCATAAAAATATAACAGATCCAAAATCGCCAAGGGACGGCTCGAGTGCTGGGGACGGGGATGAGGTGGGATTGGTGGGATTGGTGGGATTGGCCTTGACATTTGCTCCGTTACTCCGGTAAGCCATGGAGGAATGAGTCGACCAGTATTGCGGCTAAGTAGACATGTGTTGGCTCAGAAGCAAACCTTTTTGGCAACATAGGCTAATAATAGCTAGGACTCCGAGCGCCCCCCCCCCTGCACTGTGATCCGCGCTCGCAACCGGGCATCCGCGTACCTCAACAGGCCTAAACCTCATTCGGACCCTAGAAAGGCTCAAAAACAAAAAAAAAACATGCTGGGATATGTCAGAAATAATAAATTATTTTAAATTTGATTCTATAACGTGAGGATGTTACAAATGTTTACCACATATTACCAGATATTTTATAACGCTTTCAAGTAAAATCAAACTACAAATGAAGAAATTAGCCAAATCCAACTATTCAAAAATGCAATCATCTGAATTTATTTCAGAAGAAAAAAAACATGTATCACCAGAAAAAGCATAGAACATTGTTTCCTTATAGTTAAGATAGTATTAGGTTTTGTACAAACTTATTATCGTACATTAGATTGTTGACTCTCGGATGACGATTTTAACCCTTAAAATCTTAAACATATGTTTGGTATAAAACATTCGTTTGGATCTGAAAAACATCCACTGTATAGGGTCCAATGTACACAAACTACAGAATATATATTTCGCTTTATTCTTAATAATCACATTAAACTACGAACAATACGCATTCTTAATTACCATATAAATTTCATAATTGGTATTTTTTTGCCTTAATGTGGATATTGTCTGTATCTATTTTTATTGTTAATACCTAGCACCTTACCTAGAATCTTGTAGGAAATAGGAATATGGAAATATAGGAAAAATTCATATTCTATTAATTCGAATACTCGAAATTAAACTGAAGTTTGCGAATAACCAATCCGTTTGTCAACATGAAGTTGTCGTTCACTTGCAAGTTAGCACCGAACTCGGACTTGTTACACTGAGTTTATTCTTCAGTTAAAAACCTTATAGGAACTTAAATCAATTAACCTGTGTATGTTAAAGTTATTTATTTAGGAAGGATTAGGCTATAAAGAAGATTCGGTGCTCATGCTTGTTAGCCTTAATTACAGGAAAGTAATTTACAGGAAAGTACATTTACAGGAATGTAATACAATAGAGCAGACTTTACAGCGGTAAACCGATATTACAGTAACCATTAGTAATCGGTTTTTAATGAATCCTGTTTATTAGCCTAGCGAATCAATCCGGTTTATTAGCCTAGCGGTATTAGCCTAGCGAATCAATCAGTTTATTAGCCTAGTGGTATTAGCCTAGCGAATCAATCAGTTTATTAGCCTAGCGGTATTAGCCTAGCGAATCAATCCGGTTTATTAGCCTAGCGGTATTAGCCTAGCGAATCAATCAGTTTATTAGCCTAGCGGTATTAGCCTAGCGAATCAATCCGGTTTATTAGCCTAGCGGTATTAGCCTAGCGAATCAATCAGTTTATTAGCCTAGCGGTATTATCCTAGCGAATCAATCAGTTTATTAGCCTAGCGGTATTAGCCTAGCGAATCAATGAGTTTATTAGCCTAGCGGTTAGCCTCTCAGGTCCTATGAGAGAAAGGTTATTTAAGAGTTAAATGATTAAGCATTTTGAATGTTTTACCAACTATACGTTTTAATGTCGAAACGCTTGGTGAGTTAAAATGTGTTTTTTTCACAGCTAATTTGTATTTTAAATGGAACCAAACAAAATCAAACTATAAGACTGACAAGTGTATAAACTACTTTACGTTCAACTAATGTCTTAAATTTATAATAAAAAATGCTTAACCTCATTAGATCAGAAATTAAACTAAAAATTAAAAGGAGGTATTTATTAAAATATTGTATCAACAAGTTTTATCAGAAAAAAATCTATTTTTAAAACTGATAAAACAGTAACACTGTTAACACGATTCAAACAACAAATGTAACCGTAAACATTAAATTAAGATGTATAATATTGATTAGAGTAGTCATGTTTTACATTTCCCAGAATATTTTAAATAAAAAATATATTCCAGCATAAAAATATATTTTATTTAAAAATACATTTAATAACTAATTCGCCTGATTGTCAGAACCGTTGACTATGTACAGATTAAATAAACTAAAAATATTTTAAATTCCCAATATTAGTTTAAAAAAGTGCAAGCTATTAGAAAAAATACAAACCATTTTATATAAATTAAGTATTTGTTAACTTTACAAAACAGCACTAAAAGAGGGGGGGTCCTCATTAAACTTAAAGGTTATATATGACTAAATTAAAAACTATAAAAAAAATTACTTAAGTTACCTGCCATGAAAATGATTTTAATTCGCCTGATTGTCAGAACCGTTGACTATGTACAGATTAAATAAACTAAAAATATTTTAAATTCCCAATTTTTAGTACTATATTAGTTTAAAAAAGTGCACGCTATTAGAAAAAATACAAACCATTTTATATAAATTAAGTATTTGTTAACTTTACAAAACAGCACTAAAAGAGGGGGGGGGGGGGTCCTCATTAAACTTAAAGGTTATATATGACTAAATTAAAAACTATAAAAAAAATTACTTAAGTTACCTGCCATGAAAATGATTTTGAAAATGATTTTTAAAAGTTCGCCTACGCATTAAAACATGTTAACAGTAAACCCCTCTTATATTTAGAGGTAAACAGATTCGAGTTGCTAAAATATAATTATTGGAATTGTAAAAAATAATTCCTGTTAAACAAATAATTCAACCTAACACATGCATGCAATTCCTTATTGCTAGTATTCATAGTAAAACTAGCTTAGATTGCTGTATGTCTGCTAATTTTAATTTTAATAATCAATATTTAAGTATATACTGAGTTATTATATTCAATCATTTTTACATGACTCAAGTTGAAATAATCTCTTTAAAAAACAAAAACAAAAAAAATAACACAATTTGAGAACAATTTAATGTATTAACATTTGGAATATATTGCATTAAAAAAGAACGCTACATTATAATAGAACATAAAATAGCAATTATTGAAATGTAAAACAGTTAAAATAGTTTGAATGGATAGAAATCCCAAATTTGAAAATTTAAATTGTTTATAAGTTACATTGCGACTGATAATAATGAAATTTCGCAATACAACATTTCCTCTACCGTTATTGCAAAATTATAATCAATTATCTTAAAGTATTTTGTATTTGGCAGCAAGAACACGTTACAGAAAATAATTATGTCAAGTGTACAGCCCACCATAATGTTAAACAATATATATATATATATATATATATATATATATATATATATATATATATATATATACATACATATATAAATATAGGGTCCGCATTAAAGTCTCACTAATTTGTGTCCAAAATTACCTAAGCCAGGCGAATCGTGGACAAAAACGTGTCAACGCAACGGTGTACTTATTTGTTTCGGTTTTTTTTTCAATTCATCGCTGAATTGTTTAGTTGAAGTAAGTATATGTGGGGACAAAACTAGTAAGACCTTACTAGTAAGAATCTTCGTTCATCGACGTAGTTTTACCTGACATACTATGATTTAAGAAAATAAAAAAACACCAGTCCACCCTAAAAAAATCTGCGCCACTGCGTGGAAATAAATGTAATGGTTGGTATAGGGAAAATGAGTTACAGAAGTCCGCCGGGTTTCAGTTCATAAGTACAATTTTCATGTTATCAACACTCCAAATGGAATTCTAAAGAGTTAAGTCGACGCTACTCTTGCCGTTTTTAATGGTATCAAAATATTCTAGACTATTTTTTCTACATTTAAAAGGGGTTTAAGTAATACTTTTCAAGAAATGAAAAGAGTAAAAAACGTGAGTATAGTAGATAATTTTTCTCGTGTAATGTGGGATACATTTACTTCAATAGTGTATTCGTAAAGGGTTAGTATCAGGTATACTACAACGATGCGCCGCGGGGGAGACCACCAAACTTAATATTTTATGTCTTTTATTTGAGTCCATATTGTTATTTAGTTTTACAGGCGGAGTACAACAACAGAATATGCGATCAATTGGTCAACTGGTCACACAACCACACAAGTTGTACATTGAACAGAGGTTACGATGGATTTCTCGATGCATCTCTCTTTAAAATAATCATAATAATAATAATAATACAGAGTAAATCGTGCTTGGATCAAACGAAAAAACGAACACTTAGACCCGACTTGTATTAATAAAACGGAGTCAAAGAAAAACGTCTGCAATTGTTTATAAGCTTTTTGTCACTTTAAAAATCTTATATGTGAAAAAGGTTATAAAACCTGAAGTTAGTCAGCAGGCTAACCATTATTTTACCCAGCTATCTATTTTACTGTTATTTTTAAATAATGACTATGTATTTAGGTATTTGGTATCTAATCACAGTTATGTCAATAGCCAATTATATGTTTCGGAACTGTTATCCTGGCCTGCAAGGTTTCCATGTTAATCTTATGAAGAAGTTTTGTTTGATTATATGATTACTGAAACATATTGCTCAATAACTGGTATAATCTGGTTCGCCATTTATTCAACAGCTTATTCTCGAGTATTTACTATTATGTGTGTGCAGATTTTTCTTCGAGGAATTTTCTTAAACGAATTTTGTGCTGCAGACAAATTCTGATATGACATTTTTGTGAATATGTTAATAATAACAAAGATTTATATTCGATCTTGGTTTGGCTTCGATATGATAAAGCCCTTGGCAGGTAAATAAAAAAAACTGTATTTACCTATTAAATTTATCCTGGTTACCTTCTTTAAGTCACTTATTAATATCACAGTTTAGTTAAATTTTGGATGACGTAAGCTACAGTCGTGATGACCAAGAGTGTCCAGGTCTTATCCATGCGTTATCTCCCCCGACGAGAACAAATTGCCTACATTGATCATTGCAATAAGATAATAAACAATCGTAATTATTAAGTCGCAGGAAAATACAGCATATTTTTTAATATCGGCTACGGATCAATAATACAGGGTCTGTCCGAAACTTCACGGGTTATTTGTTAGGTAAAATCAATCGAATAATACGCAAACGAAAAGAGGTAGGACACATGTTGTATTGTATTATTCGCTTGTTTTAGCTGAAAAAAAACCTCGGGAAGTTTCGGGCAGTCCTAGCTGATCATTCTGTATATTAAACTTGACTGTACGACGGGTGGTTGTAGGACTGAAGATCCCAGGGTAGCCCGATCAAGGGTCGGTTGTAAAATATTTTGGCGAGGCTTGACTCAGGGTCCCCTCCCTAGCCCTCATTAGCCCTGGGATCTTCAGTCAAGCCTCGAAAAACAGGTATACGGCGCTCGGGCCTCCGCCTCTACCTGCCAGGCGGGAGAACCGCTGGGACTAGCTGTTCTCGTCGGCCCTGTCTATATCCTATTTCGTAATTAGTTTCAAGCTCATAGTTTTGTTGTAGGATTTGTATTTCAAATCTTAGGCTAAAACTTTATGTTTTCCTGCAAGACTTAAAACAGAATTATTAAACTTATCGAACACATTTTAAAACAGACCAAAAACTAAGCAGGCTATGTATTATTTTTATAGCAACCAGGCTATGGTTAAATTGATATATAGTATAACTTTATATAACCGCGAAAGCATAACCGCACCAAATAAAAACTGAAAAAATATAACCCAATTTGCTTTTCACTCAGTTTAGTAAAGTAAAGATTACATAATTTTCTTTCCTAAATATGTTTTTTCCACGAAAATCACTCTTATAGTTTTCTTTACACTTATACAATATTTATCTCACAACAAACTTGCGTATTCAGTGAACGTTTTATGTAATGATATTAATATACTACAGTTGTTGTGCAAAAACATTTTCTGTTCAAATCCATCTTAAGGGTTTAAAATGATCATAGAAATAGTAACTGGGGCTAATATAATTACATTACATCCCGACATTTGCATTTTGATTTTTAATACCATCCTCAGTCAACATGAAGCCCTACAAACACTTTCACATCATCCATGCTGTCACCAGCCGTCACAAACACAGACTGGTCAGAGAAACTATGTCTACTCTCGAAGTAAACTACCCTTACATATTTTTGGAAAATTCCCGGTCACCCCCTACTCCAGTTTTCAGCAAACTCGTTGGGCGCACGGGTTCTTTGGGTAAAAATACCTGAATCTACCTACCCAGCGACAAACCAGTGAGATATTTTAAACATAAGTCTAACACATCTAGTAATCTAATTGGTAATAATAAATCGTGCACTTTATTCAATAAATATAAAAAATGCAAGACTTTTATTATATAGAAAATCAACCTACATACTATTTTCTTACCAAATCGTGCATTATCACCTCGCCTCAAATATATCATGAATCGGAGATTGTAGGCGTATTCCATTGGTTAAGTCCCGAAATAAACGCAATTCTTATTACGTCAAATATACACCTCGAATTTTTTAATCAACACATGAAGCATTAAAATCAGTACAGTAGCTCTTTAAACTTCGCCCTTGCTACAAAAAACTACCTGCGTATTAATATTAAGATTGGTTGCTAGTGTAATAGGTCGTAGGGACGTCTGCAGTGTTAGAAGCAGATGGATTATTTTATTAAAAAGTCTTAGAAACTGGGACAAATAATTAACAGTTAATTGTTTGTTCACAGAATAATATTGACTAGAATTGCTCTTGCGAAACTCGCGCATTGAAACACCTGTTTTGATTTAGTTGTAATTGTCGCTGTAGGATGGTGTCCCTATTACGTTGAAAAATAAATAAATGATTATCGCCCAGTAAATTATAATTTGTATGGTTTAGATTATTTGTTTATTTTCTCATTTAGCGGTGAAGGTAATCTTAAAAATTATTGTCTAATTATTGGTTTTTATGAAGTTTTACCGTAGATATGGTTAACCGGAAAGCCTATATGGAGAAATCTATCTATATTATCAATACGCTAGATGACAACTTTTTAAACAATAAGGCTTTTTCGTTAACCCCACTATTATACACTAACACGCGCGTCTAGATGTGCAGATGGGCAAACTGGATTTAAATTTTCGTCTTAGGGCTCAAGGCTGTGCCCCACGGGACCTGCAAGTTATTCATATGGAGGAGAGTTTTATTTGGTTTATGTCACATGTGCTCTTTCTTTTTCCAATTCAATTAGATAAGCAGCTGTCATAAGGATTTTGTCTAACTACAGACTGTCATTGTTTTGTTTACCATTTACTATTTGCTATTCTCGCATCACAAAACGGGAGCAAGCTGCGCATAGAACATTCTAGTAATATATAAATGTACTAGCTGTTACCCGCGGCTTCACTCGTGAACAATTAAACCACATTACAAATATTAACCTGACCAGCACTATAAAATCTTTGTTTACGTTATCGGGTATGTATGTTAATGTTACATGTCAGCATACATAGAACATTAGCATGTTTTAAATAACAATGAAAATATAAGGAAAATCTGTCATAACTGCAGTCAAAAAGAGCCGTTTTTTTTTGTATTGTTGTGTACTGAAATACAGGGTAGGAACTAAAGTCATTAGTTAATATTTTATTTTCAATTACTGCAAAATTTAAGTGACCCAAGGTGTGAGGTGTTATTGGTGCCCCTTGTCAACCCTCATCAAACTCGATGAAGATCCCAAGAGCGAGGCTTGACCGAAGATCCCCGCTCGACCCCTCATTAGAGCTGGGATCTTCAGTCAAGCCTCGCCAAAACAGGTAAACAATTCCCAGGTCAATTTCAACCCGGGGATCTTCAGTCCGTCTACCACGACGGTTACACGTTTAAACAATGTATTGTATTACATTATGGTTTGGGACCTTGAACAATTTTAGATAGGCTCTAATTGGAATTAAAAATTGTATTAATTATGAGTATAACAAATAATGGTTGTGGACTAAAATATATTCATCATTATCATTCAAGGGTAACACATCGGAATTAGATTTAATTTCGGTTATAAATTTATAAATTACAAATGTATTTCCCACAAATACTACATTACATTCTTAATACATGAAAGTGGCAAGAAGTAGTACTGGCTACTTTATCCAGTAGTGTAGCCAGTTCTACAAAATGATAATTACACTAATATAAATAAAAAAAGTTGGGTCTAGCATTGAGTCCATTGTCAGATACATATAGGGAAAATGTATTTAATCAAAATTGTTATTAAATGTAATTAGATATTAGCCAAGGGTTATGGCATATCCTTTCATAAAAATAACTGAACGAAAACTTTCTTTGGGTTACCGCGGTGGAATAAAGATTGGTTCAATTGCATATACTAGAGTCCTAGCGTAGGTAAAATAAAAACAATAAACACATTGGCACATCGCAGCAATAAAAACTAAGTGTTACAAAAATGTACAGATTTAAACCTTATCGATTTTTTCATACGGGGACAATCGTATCATTAAATGTATTAGCGAATTTCCCTTGAAGGGGTTGTGTGTCCCCCCTATTTTTGAACGAAACCTGTGGGCGATTTTAATGAAGTTTGGTATGAATGTGTAGGACAGAACCTACTTATATGAGATAGCGAACCAGGAATATCTGGTTATAAGAAGAAGTTTACAATCCCCACATAAATACAGAACATTACTTTAAGAACTCTCCGTCACAGCAAACCTGTATTACTCATCGATAACTCACTAAAAAATGAGGATATATTGCATATATTTTCGTCAGTGTATATATAGATTAATAAGCGAGATACACACACACTGTATTTATTATATCCGTAATATAACGTTGCATTGGCTGAGTGCACTGGTTTTCAGCAATGGGGACCTCAAAAATAATGGAGATTATATGCAAATATTTTTTTCTAAAACCACGAATTTTCCAATATTCCATTTTACCTAATTGAGTTTAAATGTGTTTATAAGTAAGCAAGATATTAAATCTTATTTATCTTCATAAGAATAAGATTGGACAACGTACTTTCTTCAGCAGCACTTTCAATATCTCTACAACGAATTGACGTATAAGAATATAATAATCGAAATAATAGTTATTTTAAATCTAAAATCATGTATATAATAACACGTATGAGGACTTTACTAAAACTAACAGTGAACATGTTAACTTCTTATATCTCGTATGATTTACACAAACAACTTTTTGAATACTTGTTTGGATTTTTTCCGCTAGCACTTTAACCACCATTCTAAATAATAAATTATTAGTAAATAAAAAGGGCAGAACCATAATTGTGTGTTAACAATATCTTACGATGAAAAAGACTAAAATTGATTTTATTTACATTAAATTGGGTTGAAAATCCAATAAAACTTCTTCTTATAACCAGATATTCCAGGTTCGCTATCTCATATAAGTAGATTCTGCCCTACACATTCATACCAAACTTCATTAAAATCGCCCAGAGGTTTCGTTCAAAAATAGGGGGACACACAACCCCTTCAAGGGAAATTCGCTAATACATTTAATGATACGATACGCTAACTCGTGTCACAATGTTTAAGCTAGCTGAACAAAATAAATAAAAGGACGTGAACATTATAATGTACAGCTTTATATTTAAAAAAATATCGTCATGCAGATAATGGAACTAGTTTAAACTGATAGTTAAAAAGCGTAACAATATACATAACCTTTTACCTATTTCATTTTGAGGGTTGGTTAGCTTTCCATGAAATGTGCGTGTATTGAAGCTACAATTATTTTCCTCCAGTTCTAGAGGGACTACGACGTTATCATTGGACAAAAACTGTATTTTACATGGGTGCGAAAAAAGTCGTATAGGATGGAATCAAAAACGACGTTTGAATATGATATGTCACAGTATGTATTACCTTCAAATGCCCGAGTAACGTATCAACTCTTTATTATAATTTAATTTGAAAGCATAGTCCACAGATTTTTAATCAACACAAATTGTATAAAAATACCAATATATAATTTTAAAATAGTGTTTATTCAGGACATATCGGGAAAGCACTAACATAATCTACTAGGCATACTAAATATACGACTTCAACAATTCAAAAACTGTATTTAGAGAAAAATGTACCTAATTAGAAAAAGGAAAAATAATTTAATTATAACTTACGCCAATTAACGCAATTTGTTAAAAACATATTTAAATTTTGCTCTTTGAAACTGTGATACCGTGTATAATATATATGATATATATTTAAACTATTTAAAAAGGAATATTCTAATATTTTGGACTGCAATGAACTTGTTTAAATGTAACGTATAATATATATTAGCTTATATATCAATCATAGCATTAAGACAACTGTTTACAAATAATATACTTTCATATAATTTTAGAGTATACATAATATCAATATCTATGTTATGTACTACAAATATTTATAAAATAATATTTTTTAGAACTTTTCAAAAAAAATCTAGTACAAATTACAGATGAAAACAACCAAAACCTGTTTTTTATTTGCTATTTACCTACTTGCTATGACTTTAATAAGAATTATTAAAATACGATTAGGTATAGTGTGTTTACTTGTTTTTAATATACAACTTTACGAGAGTTTTTAAACAAAACTAGATACCGAGTAGGAGGAAGATGGAAACACAATATATAAACGACGGCGACGATGGAAATAATATTTAATAATATTTATCATTTTTTACTTAAAAAGTATAATTTAAAATAAAACTCTTACGTTTTGGTTAGAAAGGTACAAACATTTGTCATATTAAACATTAAAACCAATATCCCGACGATAGTGAAATGATTTTATATATTCTTTGAAAAACTTCTGTTATTTTTTTAATTGAGTTGATTATATCATTTATGATTTTACTGTAACTTGTGCTGTAAATATGACGAAAGTTTGTTACTTCTTAATTTTGAAGAAAATTATATAAATTTTAAATAAATGATTGTGATGATTTTATGGGCTACCAACCGGTTTGAAGAGATACTAACTACTTTACAATCAAACAATATATTGGAACTTGCTAAATGGTGTTTCTCTACTTGTGTATTTCGAGTTATTCAGTTTACTAAAGCGAGACGACGATCTCAACAATAATTTACTTACAGTAAACTTGCACGACTCAATCAATTCACTTCAGACTATTTTGAAAGTTATTGTTCACATGACAAAGAATTGTGAAACTTTTGTGGTAAAATAAAACAATATAAGTTTTTTATTTTTTAAGATGTAAGATGCTAGTATTTAAACACACTCGGCCAGGTCGAGTTTTAAGCTTAAGATCTCATGTAGTAGTTATTTTATTTATTTATTTATCGTTCTAACATCTCACAAAGCTCGTATTTAAACTCCTTTTGCCTGCAATTTTTTGTAAGAGACCTATTTATAACAACTTTTTTATATTGTCTATGTACCCATCTATCCTTTAAGAATAATTAAAAATACTAACGGATTTGTTAACGGGAGCATTAAGGGCCACCAACCCCTCTGACGAGAGCCTAGGGCTGCAGGCTCAAGGGGAGCGCAAGAAGCAAGCTACAGATGATACTGCCATAGGCAACCCCTCTGACGAGAGCCTAGGGCTGCAGGCTCAAGGGGAGCGCAAGAAGCAAGCTACAGATGATACTGCCATAGGCATCAATTTTAATTTCAATCTTACTGTAATGTATAGATCACATATATTTTATTTTATTTCTAGTTTTGGCACTCAAAGTTTTCTTTTTATCTAAGCTGCAGTCATTACCTCTCAAAATTGGAAGCATATCATAAATTTTTGTGAAGAAGACCGACGCGATGCGACTAGGAGATGCGATTGCTCTGTAGGGAAATAATTTTGATTAACAAATATGTTATAGCTTCACCTACGTTTTAATTTTTTTTTATTTTATATATTTTTCCTCTTTATAATTAGTTCCCAATTAGTTCATGGTTACTATAAACTTAAACAACATTTATATCAGTGTATATTTTGCATATGATATTTGAGCAGTTACGTGAAGGAACTGCGGTGTGGTTAAACCATATTAAGCTCGATTGAATATGCGTATATAATTTTTAAATAGATATTTGTACAAAAATCAATTGTAACATCAAATTTCTAACACACATCAGTTTTAAATATGTTTAATTATAGCCTACTATACCTTTTAAAAGTTTTAATGGCGTTTTTGGGACAACGGGTACCATAACGTAAAATGTTTTCAACTGATTGAACATTGTTAAAATACTAAGTTAATGGTGTTCTGGTTTATTTTAAACCGTACATTACTGATATATCACTAAGTAAATTCTGCGGAAAATATATTGATTGAAATTGCAAAACTAGAGAGCCGCAGAAAACTGGCGCCTAGGGCCTCAAAAATGCTGAAACTGCCGTTGTGACACAAAAACTCAGTTAATAATTCCGTAGGGAAATTTTATTCGCTGAGCCGATTATGTTGAAGACTGAAAAAATACCGGATAACATTTAGTGTAATAATAGTAATAAAATATTACTTAACAATATTATTCAGTCTAATAATAATTTTAGTCTATCACATTTTTATATTCACGAAAATTTATTGTAATTCATTATTATTCACTACATTTAGTATTACTGAAATAACAAACATAATTTTTTTAGTTTAAAGTTTTATCAGCATCGTTTAAAGAGATCTATTCTAAAATAATTTATATACGGTGTTCACGTAATTACTAGGTGGTTGCCTGCGTTTATGACGAGATTAATATATGAGTTGGTTGTATTTACACAATTAGTACCCTCCAAAGTTTAGTAACGTTTTCAATTCAGGCTTTATTCGTTTTACGAATTATAAAGGCTGCTTCATGAGGTTACTTTGTTCCCTGACACTCTGAAGAGAGCTGGTATGTTAACAAATTGTAATTTCGAATTATATATAAAATTGTACGGAAGATAAGTTTAAATTAAATAATGATGTATCATAACGAAATAAATACGGTTGTAAAGATAGACATGAACCAATGTTAAGAAATATATTAGAAAGAGAAGGAATTATTTCAAAAGTTTACCTGAAATAATTAACTTGCAGTTTTGTTTGTCTCTGGTAAAGTACGATGATTTCCATTCGGGTTTATTATTTCAGAAATATTATAAACGGTTGGTATTATTTTCGTATTTTATGATCAACTTAAAACCCTAACATGAATAAACACGTTTAATAAACGCCCATTTTATCTCATAAATAACTTTAATGCGTTACAGTTATTTTAATAATTTTTTCGATTATTTTTGGTGAAGAAAACATATTTCCATATTATTTAGCACTCTTCTATACACTAATTTAAAACCTTAAACAAACCAGCCGCGTTTTAGCTTTGACGGGTTTCCCTTGTTGATGATTTTGTTCGAGTGTTAATGTTGAATTTCTTTTAATTAAAAATTTATTTAATTTTTTTTTCCAATTTCAAACCACACTATACAACTGTTTTATTGAGTTTACATTGACAGAAATACTACTATGCATCAACAATTTTTAAAAGCATATTTTTATCGTAAACCTACGTATACATGTACTACTAGCAAGATAAGCGATAAGCAAAATTTGCATCGAGCATTTGTCGATTCTTTGGGTTATCAAGTAACTACTTAAAACCGTTTCTAGATTATGTAAACAGAATTTTAAATTGCAAATTGAAAACTTGTTAATACAATGAAAGGCCTACGATAGCTATATCTTTTACACGAAATGTGAGGCCCGATGGAGACCCAACGATCGGCGAAGGTTAGCCTTCCAGCGCTCCGTAGGTCAAGTGAATATGTGCGGTTGTAATTTTGAGTCGAATAAGTGTCGAAAGAGCGGCCGGGGTTCCCCCCCTCCCCCGGCGCCGCTGGGTGCCCGCAGACCCGTTCTCTGCCAATATTTTGTGTACAGTCGGTCAAATAGCTTTTTATTCGTATATACCTTATTGGCTCGGGCATCGTAACGAGCGGCTTGGCAGAGGGTCCGCCATTCAGCGCCCGGCCTCACGCATCTCCTACTACACACCTTATACTACAACATGGTACTGGTACTAGTGCCCGGGGCCCCGGCCAAGATCCCAGTATCGGGGCCCCGTCGCAGCCAGTGGCATACACTCACTAGTCCGTCTGTTACGCCACACTACCACTCCGCTTAGCCTACGTCTACCGTATTCTAGTCTAACCTTGTGCTGATAGCCTTGGGACGGCCAGGAAGTTATTTGATAGCCCACGTTCGGCGCGTAGTTTCCAGCTTGATACATACCCGCACTTCTTCACTCACCCGCGCATTAGTTCCTTCCGTTCACATACACTTACACTACTATTTCCTTATTCTTCTCTATTTTTTCTTCGATCGTCGATAGCAGAAAAAATCGATCGGGTGCTTAGCCCCGCCTTCCGCCGCGGAGGGCTGCCAATGAGCGTAGGCTCCCGCGACTCCTCCACGCCCTCCGCATTCCGTCCGAGGATCAATTAGACGACCGATATCTGGTGCGGCGGCGACGGTGGCGGAGCTGCGGACCGCGGGACACTGAGCGCTCTCCTCTCCCCGGATCGAGAGTTTTATTTTCAAACCGAGTGTTGCGAAACGTCCTCACCGTGCGAGTCCGTCACCCGCGCATCCGACGCGAGCGGCGAACGACAGACGACACTGGGGCCTGGGCGGGTGCCGGTGCTGCGGTCCCCCGGGCTGCGACTGCGACAGGACGGCGACGAGGAGTTACAGGTGAACTCGCGGCTCCGGAGACGCAGTGACGGGCATGGTGTCTTGTGGGATGTGTGAGAGCGACTGTCGGCCTCGTGGAGACGGTGTGTGGCGGCGTGTGGTAGGGGGCGGTCCCTCAGTGCCCGCGCAGCCTCGCGCCGCCCCCCGCCCCCGCGCCACCATTGGTCCGGCCGCCACATCACCGCCTCACCGCCCGTCAACGACTTACCGTTCCGATTACAAGGCAGGTAGACACCTGTTTGATCGCTGGAATCACCCGTGTCCGACATGAGGAATGATAAGAAACTCCAGCCTGTACTAGAGGCACACCCGTAGTTTCAGCTTATCGATCGACCATTGAAAATATCAAAGCAAAACTCAAAAAACAACACGTTAACCCACATACAATTATATTTTACAAGTATAACACCCATATGAGTGCCAACCGTGGGATTTATTTAATATAAGAGGTCTCGGAATATCAATGGCCTACTGGACTGAAACGCCAGGGAACCGCTTCTTGATATCAACACTGTACTTATGACAGACCGTTGCAATACAAATACCGTGGGGTTTACCACCAATCGTACTGTTATGTAGACAAACTACAGTTACAATACAGTCAACCTACAGATTATACTTATACTAGATTAAATAAATCTGCACAACAGATTTTCTAGATTTTGTAAAACAGCGCAAAACACATAAAATTCAACCCGTTAAATAATACTATTATTTTAAAGCGTTTTCAAAAACCCTTTATACACTGTTTTCGTCACAATCAAAAATGTAGTTTTGCGAATTGCTTATTTGATTCCACGACATCGGGTACGGTGTCATTTATTTCCTTGTGTTCAGCTAAATGTTCGACGACGATATCAACGACGCGTGCTAATTGTAATTGTAATCCCCCGATTTACCTTCTTAGATAACTCTACACGTTTGAACCAAATTGATAGTTTATAACAATTCTTGTAGTAATTTAAGAATATAAATAAAAGTGATGTGGAAATATCGAAGTAATACTGATCTAGGGTTGCGCAGGTGTTATTCTTTACCAGAACTCAAAATCATACAACCTATATATTTCTATAGCTTCGTTATTATTTCAAGACCAGATTAAACTTTAAATAAAGTTGTAGTAATTTAATATTAGTAATGCATTTTTTTTTCTTTGATTACGGATTCCGTAGGATAAACGTTTATATATCAAATTACTCAATGAATATCTTATTGGACGACCTTGAAATTCATGCAATATAAAAAGGTACGTACTTAAGAATTACCTATCCAACTATTTAATCATTCCAAAGAATTTTAGGAGTAAATATAATAATAATAACATAACTGACACCAGAACCAAACACGCTGTATAATGTGCTGTGCAACAGTATTCAATAACTGTCGATAAGCTGGTTTATGTTTATTACTGTACTGTTTATGTATATCTACGTACTTGTAAACATACTAACCATCTGTACTTCTAGCCTTTTGTAATTTCTAGCCACGTAATAACCTAATATAATGCTAATACCTAATACACACGCCCTCACACTCAATACACTCAGCCATACCAATGCATGGCTAATGCTCACAGATTACGAAGCTTAAACCTGCACCTAAGCAGCACTGACTCTTTTAATCGTACAGAAAAAGTACATATTAAAAATACTATTATAAAGTTAAATACGTTGTCTTTATTACAGAAAACTGTTTATTTGATAAACCTTATCGAGTATACTTTATGTCTACTATAACTACAAAAATTGCTGAATTAGGTATTACTCAGAAAAAAAAAAACTTCAGATGGCTAATGAAAATAAGGTTTGAAGGTTTCAACGCCTAAAATACTAATTAATACGGGTTCAGTGGTATGCTTAGCTTCATTTTATGCCAAAGATTCTTTAGCGTTATACAGTTTTGTTTTTCATTATTGCGATGCGAACTGACGTAATGGGATTGCTTAAACACGAAGAGTGGTTTGGCGTCATCATAGGAGATTTCTTGTTTGAAATTATTGTGTTGTTTCACAAGAATTCGATTATTCCCCCTACTGGGTACCTTTTATTACCTCCAAGTAAAATTCACCTGACTTTCTAGGTTTTCCGGCTGTTTTTTGTTTTTTATGCTAATATCTATCAAAAGAATATTTTATGTTAAATTTGTCTCCAGGTATTGATGCAATAAGTGGGTATTGGACCGACCTCACTGAACCTAGTAACATTAATGTCATGAATGTAATAGTTGACAATAAATTCGCAAATTTTGTTATGATTTAGACTTCCATAAATCATTTACCTTCTCAATTTTTTTTGTTTTTAAGGTAGAGTATTTCCTATATTTCACAGCCAATCCAGCTCATATTCAGGTTCAACTACATAATTCTTACGTTTAATATACATTAGTTAAATAATCTTTATATATAATTCTGTAAGCGAAATGTTTAAGTCAAAAATGTGGGAGTTTGGCAAACTACACGATGATGGGAGTCGGCTCAAATTAAAGGTATTAATCCCAGGGACTCGGGAAAAATATCAGTATTTTTAAAAATTTACCAGAAAACTATAAGTTACGTAAAACATCTCCCATAAGAAAAGCATGGGGATTTAAAACCATCGGTTTTATTTATATTAAAACATGTGATTAAGAGTATACTTTTTTATGGACTGTCATGTGTTCCTAATTATATCGCAGTTTTATTTACATTAATATGTAAAGAGTAAAAAAAATCAGTCTGGGCAGAATATTGGAGAAAGGTTAGGTAGGGGCTGTCTTCAAGCCACTAGTTATTATGCAATTGTTTTTATTAATTTAAACATGTTAATGTATTTTTTATATATATTTAAACAGTATCTATCTGGAACATCACATTCTTTTTGTAACTTACGTATCAATAGTCTTAAAATGACACTTATGGCATACTAATGTAGGCCCTACTATAGTGATCACTAAAAGCAAATACTAAGTTGACTTGAAAAAACTACACATTTATAAACTATATACGTAGTAACATACTTAAATATTGATAAAATATTATCATACAATACCTGGCTTTTGCAAATCCCATCCAACTGAAATCCATTTAATTTATCTATCACTAAATGATACACCAGAAGCCTCGCTAAACAAAACCTAACAGCTAGGTCTTCCGTAATACATATATGTTTTGAAAACAATATAAATGGTTTTAACAGAAACTCACAAAACCCTCTGTTTTATACAAGCCGCACTGATGAGCCTTTTTCAGGACAGGCGAAAGTTACAAATAAATCATGAAAAACCAAGTAGTCTAAATTGAATAACAGATAATCTACAAATATTAACCTAAATAAAAACTAATAACAATCAGTTTTCCATGTAATAAAAACAATAAACGATACAACGACAGTAAAGAACAAACATTTGAGAGTAATTATTTAAAGATAACAACTCATTCAACAGTGACCTCATTAACAAAAGTAAATAAAATGAGGAAGCTGGATTTAATATAGTGGTGAAATGGAATTTAATGACAATTTAAAATTATTCTAAACTAAAAGAAGGATTTGCCCTTCCTACTACTTAACAATACCTTATTCTAGCTTATCCAGCTTTTGATAAGTATTTATTTAAGCACCGATCAACTCTTTTGTATTAGTTCCAGCAGTAAAACAATCTGTCTAATTTTCTGTCATTATTTGTCTCGTAAATTCAAAAGTAAGTTAGAGTAAATTGGTAGTTTAATTAAAGAATAAACTAAAACTAGAATAACAGTTTTTGATTTTGTCTTATCTATTTGAAATCACGGGGGAAAATTGATGAGGTTTATGTATAATTCTGACTTACTTATACAAAACTCTGAGCCTAAAACCGTGAATTTATTTTTCATATTGGCCGTTTTAATGTTCGACTGCTTAACCCGGATCCTGTATGATGCGTTACTCTAAACCAAACACTGATTCTAACAACATTAACTCGATTAGAATTTAACTTACTATTTGAACAAATAATATTCAACTTCAACACATAATTGTTTACGAAAAGTGGCTTAAGTCAGTTTTAGAATAAAGAGACCTCACTTTAAAATAAAAGGTATCAGGAAACTGACACATACTTTCTCCCTTTTAGCCAGACTTTAATGAAAAAAAGATTTTTTATTTACTAAATATAGAATATGAAGTACAGATAAATGAACTGAAAATTGTCTAAAATAGTTGTTTTCAGAAATATTCACCAAAATCCCTTTTTTGGAGCACTATAGATTCTGTTGCTAAACAAAGAGATTTTGAGAGGGGAAATGCCCCCTTGTCCCCCCCAGGGTTAAATGGCAACATATTTCGAACATCCTCTATTGGTCAATGCTAACTTGACCTGCATATCAAGTTTTAATGAAATTGATCAGTAAATAAGAGAGAAATAGTAATTTATGTATTCCCCATAAGAATAACATTGGACAACGTACTGCGTTTACCGCTAATTGAAAATTTCAATTTTCTCCGCAACTAGCAATCGTAGAATAGTAATTCAAAATACTAATTTATTTATTTTTTTGAGCTCTTTTCAATGGTGAATAGTAATCTTTTGCAGCACTTATGATTTTTTATGAAAAATCCAAAAAACTGAATTTTGGATGTTTTAAGTCCTGTAACTTCTGAACCCGAATTTTTCCAGAAATGCGGGTGATGTAATTTTGTTGGAAACCTAAAGCTCTACAAACCACTAAAGTTTAATCAAAATCGTTAGAGCCGTTTTTGAGAAATTTGGATTTTTCATGTTTTTTGGGGGATTTTTGCCCTTAAAAATAAAAAATTCCAAAAAATGAAAAAAACGCCTGGAGATATCGTGGATTAGTACCTACATACCAAATTTCATAAAAATCGGTCCATTGGTTAGGGCTCTAGCTCTGTACACATCCACACAGACACACACATACACACACACACACACACACACACACGGACACACACACACACACACACACACAGACAGACATCACGTAAAAACCACTTTTTTGGGTTCAGGGAGCACCAAAACGAATATTTCCACTAACAACTCAAATTCGAAAATTTTGACGAAAACAATACTTTCTCCATATACTTATGTATAAGGGGAGAAAGTAAAAAGATACCGTCTTCAAGCGGAGAAAAAAGCGATCTTACTGCCCTTATATAGGAAGTACCTCGGGGCCGAGCATTTTGGAGGGAAATACAAATTTATACTTTAACTGGTGATTGTTATTTTAACAGCTCATTGATTACACTTTTGATCAGCTTTTATGATTTTTATGTGATTTAAGATTCCATATAATTCGAATTTTTCAATTTTCAAACGAGTTAAAAATCTTTTTTGTGATTTAGGATGTTACTTTTTGTTATTTGCTGGGGCAAATAAATTTAATTTAAACTATTCGAACCGAACATAATTTGTTCTTCGGTTATATTGCCCTTTTCAGTAATATCGATTGTATATCTTCCGCTAAAAACATTTTAATAGTTTTCTTCACACCTGCACAATATTTATGTCGTATCCAGCGAAGTTATTATTTAGTTTTAATAAGATATTATAGTTTTGCAAACATATCCTCCCGTTACGTGGCGTGTTTCGGGTAGTCAGGCCCGCGCTCAATCCACCGTTATGGTAAATTGTTATTGAACATTCCTTTATACCTAAGCATCACCCTCGAAGACACAACGCTATGATAGTTCTGTTGTCCAGTCGAGTGTATGTCCCCTGTAGCTCAGGCTACGAATCAACCCCGCTTTAAAAAAAAAAAAACTATCAACACGCAACACAAGTCTAAAACTGGTCAGTAACAATTATCACGATTGAACATTTGTGTAGAAAACTTCAAAAACAACAGAATTAGATTGCTTTTCTCAGTTTAAAAATCCTACAACAGAGCCCCACGCTAGCCCACTGACCAGCTAGTAAGCGCCCGTGACGCCCCCGAGAATACTATAAACCCTCGCTGTGTTGGGCAATAAACTCGTCAATGGTGTACAAATCGTGTTGGCTAAACTCCGCTTGGAGCGACCTCTGTAGTTCCCTCGCCCTACTGACTAACATGGAGGTAGTTTCAGGATTTGCAACCTCCTTGAGACGGCAGGTCCACTGCAACTCTGGGCTTGGCCGAGCGTTCATTCAGTTCTCTACCCTCTAGGATGGGCATGAGCTCGCTGCCCTTGAAGAAGCGAGTTCTGAAGTTAACAGAATGAGGTTTCAAATGTTCCTCGATACGTTCCTGCATGACTCCGGTACTAGTAAATAGTTGTCACGAGTATTTGTCAGCTGTAACAACATTTCTGCTGTAACAGGCATCGAGTTGCACACGCGACTGGAGGCAGGCGAGTGACCGGCTCTGGGTCTGTGGGGATTGTAAGCGAGTGGATCGATAGGGAGGATTGCCAAGCGAGAGGTGTGTGCGAGGCCGGTGCCAACTTTCCACGTGGTCCGTGTCCTGTCCGCGGCCGGATAATCGATAGTGGATCCCGGCCATGCCAAGGGATGGAGTCAAAACTGCAAGGCTGCCAGCTCGGTCGCGGCCCCGGCCCCGTCACAACATCGTCGGCCTTGACAACTGATTCCAGGGTGTCTGTTAAATCCTTTAGGATTTCCTGATTTGTCAGGTTTTCCAGTAGTTAAAAAAAACTTCCAGGGATTATTTTAACTGTAATATTGAAATAAAACTAGACAAAATGCAATTACATTTTGAAACTTAATTTATTTCAGATTAATTTTACTACGCTTTTGTCACCTTTGACTGTTTATAACTAAAAACTCGTTTTTGAAAAAACTAATATATCCTTATAATACAGAACAATATACCATCTTGTTAAGCTATTTCCAAATTCCCTGATTTGTTTAGATCTGTATCGAAATTCCCTGTATTTCCCCTCGGGTGACTATTTCGTGACTTTATAGTTTCCCCCAGATTTAGCAGACATCTAACATCCGGTTCCCAAAGCGAATCAGCCACTTGAAATAAACTGATTTGCGTAGGAAATATGAAGATTTATTTAGTATGTGTAAGTGTTTTGAACTACAGTTTAGGGAACGAATTAAAAGAATGCCCATTAACGTGCAATAATCATTTCTACACGTACAATTCCAAGGGGACTCGATTTAGTATTAGGGGGTTTCTTGGAGCTTATACAGACACTCTTTTTAAGTATTGAAGTTGCGGATTAAAACTGTTCTTAAAAAACGCACTTCAGAGTTACTTAAAAAAACATATTTTTCAAGTAAAAACCTTAACATTGCATTGGGATAATCACATTGTCTATGAACATAAAAGTATATTTTGAACAAAAACATATATTTAGCATCAGGCTTAAATACTCTTCAACTGGGCGTGCATTTAAAATGGCCGAGTTATCTTGAATTGTCCATATATACCTCATGATTCGCTCACTTTCCAAATACGCAACATTCCACGTATTCGGGACTTCTAGGTGTGATACAGTTCATTTCGTGCTATTAAGTTTATATTTCTTGTTGTTTCTTTAGCCGAGTAGGTTTTTGTCACTGTGTAATGTTTTTTTTGCTCAGGTGAAATCACAATTATCTGGTATTTTGAAAAAAAATATATACAATGACGTTCTAACTAGCATATTACCTGTTTTGTTAAAACTTACGGAAAGTAATAATGTTATTTAAAACACTTTAAAATATATTTTCATTATACGGGTTTCACATACAAGACGATAAATAAACTTAAAATATGGAAACATCAATCGATTTCGATTATGGAAAAATACAATGTGATAAAACATTAATCTATTATATACAATTACCGGCTTGTATGTGAATGTATTTCTCGATGTTTAGACTATTGTATTCTATTCCAAAAATACTGAATTATTATTCTTGAACATGAAGAGGTTTCACCAAAAAGAATACCTGACAATATTCAGATTTTACAGCAGATAAACAGAATACATTTAAATAATATTAGTTTTGATACAAATCGGACCAAAATAAAAGATTACTAATAGCATAAAAAAAGGAATGAACACTTATTTAGTGAAAGGGTGAAGAAAGGGCTTCTCAGTCGAGTGAGCCCCGTGGGGTGTGCGGGGGGCGGGGTGGGACCTCCCCCGGCCAGCCCCGCGCAGGTACACACCATTTACCCTTGCCACTTTTAAATACAGCTCACAATCCGGGTGATATATAACTAAGGACATTGACAAAGGCTGATAAAATACTATTTCCCCGTTAATGCGTTTTAAGCTCCAAACGAATCAACTGAATTTGTTTATTTGTTGTTTATTAAATTAAACATAGAAGGTACAATACATTTTTCAAGCTATCTTAAATTCAATCCATGCTCATAAATTCAAGAGTGTAAAGACTTAAGCCTGAAGAGCCTTGTGAGTTTAAATGTAACATATTCGATTTTCCTTCCTCCCAGATAGGATAAGCCTTCGTTGAGTAGCTTTGTGGTTACTCGGCTTAGCAAAAACGATATCAATTATCCAACTAACTTATACTTAACCAAACAAAGGATTTAGCAATTAATTAAACAAATGAGTCGAGATAATATTATAAAAAAGTGCTTCTAAAACTCTTAATTGGGTTTAATTTAAATTGAGTTCCTTACAAACGATTGAATTAGTGTTCGTAAAAGATCGTTTTGTTCAAATACTAATTAAAATTCTTAATTTTTATTGCTAAAACAGCACCAATTGCCAATTAAATTACAGCAATAATAAAGGGAGCTTAAATAATATAGAAAACAAAATATTAATAAATTTCAAGGGATTCCCTATTATTCAAAAGTATATTAAGATTCTTCGGCACATGCAATCTGAGCGCTTTTTCGGTGCACCGGCTGCAGTTAACCCTGACTGTGAGACGTTCAACACTGAAATTCTTCGGTACACCGGCTGAAGCTATCCACGATTGTGAGAAGTTCAACATGGGGATTGTTCGGTACACCGGCTGAAGCTGACCACGACTGTGAGACGTTCAACAAGGGGATTGCTCGGTACACCGGCTGAAGCTGACCACGACTGTGAGACGTTCAACATGGGGATTGTTTGGTACACCGGCTGAAGCTGACCACGACTGTGAGACGTTCAACATGGGGATTGTTCGGTACACCAGCTGAAGCTGACCACGACTGTGAGACGTTCAACATGGGGATTGTTCGGTACACCGGCTGAAGCTATCCACGACTGTGAGACTTTCAACATGGGAATTGTTCGGTACACCGGCTGAAGCTATCCACGACTGTGAGACTTTCAACATGGGAATTGTTCGGTACATCGGCTGAAGCTGACTACGACTATGAGATGTTGAACAAGGGGATTGTTCGGTACACCGGCTGAAGCTGACCACGACTGTGAGACGTTCAACATGGGGATTGTTTGGTACACCGGCTGAAGCTGACCACGACTGTGAGACGTTCAACATGGGGATTGTTCGGTACACCAGCTGAAGCTGACCACGACTGTGAGACGTTCAACATGGGGATTGTTCGGTACACCGGCTGAAGCTATCCACGACTGTGAGACTTTCAACATGGGAATTGTTCGGTACACCGGCTGAAGCTATCCACGACTGTGAGACTTTCAACATGGGAATTGTTCGGTACATCGGCTGAAGCTGACTACGACTATGAGATGTTGAACAAGGGGATTGTTCGGTACACCGGCTTAAGCTGACCACAATTATGAGACGTTGAACAAGGGGATTGTTCGGTACACCGTCTGAAGCTGAAGCTGACACGACTGTGAGACGTTCAACATGGAGTAAGTTCGGTTTAACGGCTGAAGCTGACCACAACTACGAGACGTTCAACTTGGGGATTGTTCGGTACACCGGCTGAAGCTGACCACAACTATGAGACGTTGAACAAGGGGATTGTTCGGTACACCGGCTGAAGCTGACCACAACTATGAGACGTTGAACATGGGGATTGTTTGGTACACCGGCTGAAGCTGACCACGACTGTGAGACGTTCAACATGGGGATTGTTCGGTACACCAGCTGAAGCTGACCACGACTGTGAGACGTTCAACATGGGGATTGTTCGGTACACCGGCTGAAGCTATCCACAACTGTGAGACTTTCAACATGGGAGTTGTTCGGTACATCGGCTGAAGCTGACTACGACTATGAGATGTTGAACAAGGGGATTGTTCGGTACACCGGCTTAAGCTGACCACGATTATGAGACGTTGAACAAGGGGATTGTTCGGTACACCGTCTGAAGCTGAAGCTGACACGACTGTGAGACGTTCAACATGGAGTAAGTTCGGTTTAACGGCTGAAGCTGACCACAACTACGAGACGTTCAACTTGGGGATTGTTAGGTACACCGGCTGAAGCTGACCACAACTATGAGACGTTGAACAAGGGGATTGTTCGGTACACTGTCTGAAGCTGAAGCTGACACGACTGTGAGACGTTCAACATGGAGTAAGTTCGGTTTAACGGCTGAAGCTGACCACAACTACGAGACGTTCAACTTGGGGATTGTTCGGTACACCGGCTGAAGCTGACCACAACTATGAGACGTTGAACATGGGGATTGTTTGGTACACCGGCTGAAGCTGACCACGACTGTGAGACGTTCAACATGGGGATTGTTCGGTACACCAGCTGAAGCTGACCACGACTGTGAGACGTTCAACATGGGGATTGTTCGGTACACCGGCTGAAGCTATCAACAACTGTGAGACTTTCAACATGGGAGTTGTTCGGTACATCGGCTGAAGCTGACTACGACTATGAGATGTTGAACAAGGGGATTGTTCGGTACACCGGCTTAAGCTGACCACGATTATGAGACGTTGAACAAGGGGATTGTTCGGTACACCGTCTGAAGCTGAAGCTGACACGACTGTGAGACGTTCAACATGGAGTAAGTTCGGTTTAACGGCTGAAGCTGACCACAACTACGAGACGTTCAACTTGGGGATTGTTAGGTACACCGGCTGAAGCTGACCACAACTATGAGACGTTGAACAAGGGGATTGTTCGGTACACCGGCTGAAGCTGACCACAACTATGAGACGTTGAACAAGGGAATTGTTTGGTACACCGGCTGAAGCTGACCACGACTGTGAGACGTTCAACATGGGGATTGTTCAGTTTAACGGCTGAAGCTGACCACAACTATTAGACGTTCAACTTGGGGATTGTTCGGTACACCGGCTGAAGCTGACCACAACTATGAGACGTTGAACAAGGGGATTGTTCGGTACACCGGCTGAAGCTGACCACGACTGTGAGACGTTCAACAAGGGGATTGTTCGATACACCGGCTGAAGCTGACCACAACTATGAGACGTTGAACAAGGGGATTGTTCGGTACACCGGCTGAAGCTGACCACGACTGTGAGACGTTCAACATGGGGATTGTTCGGTACACCGGCTGAAGCTATCCACGACTGTGAGACTTTCAACATGGGAATGGTTCGGTACATCGGCTGAAGCTGACTACGACTATGAGATGTTGAACAAGGGGATTGTTCGGTACACCGGCTTAAGCTGACCACGATTATGAGACGTTGAACAAGGGGATTGTTCGGTACACCGTCTGAAGCTGAAGCTGACACGACTGTGAGACGTTCAACATGGGGTAAGTTCGGTTTAACGGCTGAAGCTGACCACAACTATGAGACGTTCAACTTGGGGATTGTTCGGTACACCGGCTGAAGCTTACCCCAACTATGAGACGTTGAAAAAGGGATTGTTCGGTACACCGGCTGAAGCTGGCCACAACTGTGAGACGTTCAACAAGGGGATTGTTTGGTACACCGGCTGAAGCTGACCACGATTATGAGACGTTGAACAAGGGGATTGTTCGGTACACCGGCTGAAGCTGACCACGATTATGAGACGTTGACTAAGGGATTGTTCGGTACACCGTCTGAAGCTGAAGCTGACACGACTGTGAGACGTTCAACGTGGGGTAAGTTCGGTTTAACGGCTGAAGCTGACCACAACTATGAGACGTTGAACAAGGGGATTGTTCGGTACACCGGCTGAAGCTATCCACGACTGTGAGACTTTCAACATGGGAATGGTTCGGTACATCGGCTGAAGCTGACTACGACTATGAGATGTTGAACAAGGGGATTAATCGGTACACCGGCTTAAGCTGACCACGATTATGAGACGTTGAACAAGGGGATTGTTCGGTACACCGTCTGAAGCTGAAGCTGACACGACTGTGAGACGTTCAACATGGGGTAAGTTCGGTTTAACGGCTGAAGCTGACCACAACTACGAGACGTTCAACTTGGGGATTGTTAGGTACACCGGCTGAAGCTGACCACAACTATGAGACGTTGAACAAGGGGATTGTTCGGTACACCGGCTGAAGCTGACCACAACTATGAGACGTTGAACATGGGGATTGTTTGGTACACCGGCTGAAGCTGACCACGACTGTGAGACGTTCAACATGGGGATTGTTCAGTTTAACGGCTGAAGCTGACCACAACTATTAGACGTTCAACTTGGGGATTGTTCGGTACACCGGCTGAAGCTGACCACAACTATGAGACGTTGAACAAGGGGATTGTTCGGTACACCGGCTGAAGCTGACCACGACTGTGAGACGTTCAACAAGGGGATTGTTCGGTACACCGGCTGAAGCTGACCACAACTATGAGACGTTGAACAAGGGGATTGTTCGGTACACCGGCTGAAGCTGACCACGACTGTGAGACGTTCAACATGGGGATTGTTCGGTACACCGGCTGAAGCTATCCACGACTGTGAGACTTTCAACATGGGAATGGTTCGGTACATCGGCTGAAGCTGACTACGACTATGAGATGTTGAACAAGGGGATTGTTCGGTACACCGGCTTAAGCTGACCACGATTATGAGACGTTGAACAAGGGGATTGTTCGGTACACCGTCTGAAGCTGAAGCTGACACGACTGTGAGACGTTCAACATGGGGTAAGTTCGGTTTAACGGCTGAAGCTGACCACAACTATGAGACGTTCAACTTGGGGATTGTTCGGTACACCGGCTGAAGCTTACCCCAACTATGAGACGTTGAACAAGGGATTGTTCGGTACACCGGCTGAAGCTAGCCACAACTGTGAGACGTTCAACAAGGGGATTGTTTGGTACACCGGCTGAAGCTGACCACGATTATGAGACGTTGAACAAGGGGATTGTTCGGTACACCGGCTGAAGCTGACCACGATTATGAGACGTTGACTAAGGGATTGTTCGGTACACCGTCTGAAGCTGAAGCTGACACGACTGTGAGACGTTCATTATGGGGTAAGTTCGGTTTAACGGCTGAAGCTGACCACAACTATGAGACGTTGAACAAGGGGATTGTTCGGTACACCGGCTGAAGCTATCCACGACTGTGAGACTTTCAACATGGGAATGGTTCGGTACATCGGCTGAAGCTGACTACGACTATGAGATGTTGAACAAGGGGATTGTTCGGTACACCGGCTTAAGCTGACCACGATTATGAGACGTTGAACAAGGGGATTGTTCGGTACACCGTCTGAAGCTGAAGCTGACACGACTGTGAGACGTTCAACATGGGGTAAGTTCAGTTTAACGGCTGAAGCTGACCACAACTATGAGACGTTCAACTTGGGTATTGTTCGGTACACCGGCTAAAGCTTACCACAACTATGACACGTTGAACAAGGGGATTGTTCGGTACACCGGCTGAAGCTGGCCACAACTATGAGACGTTGAACAAGGGGATTGTTTGGTACACCGGCTGAAGCTGACCACGATTATGAGACATTGAACAAGGGGATTGTTCGGTACACCGGCTGAAGCTGACCACGATTATGAGACGTTGAACAAGGGGATTGTTCGGTACACAGGCTGAAGCTGACCACGACTGTGAGATGTTGAACAAGGGGATTGTTCGGTACACCGGCTGAAGCTGGCCACAACTATGAGACGTTCAACAAGGGGATTGTTTGGTACACCGGCTGAAGCTGGCCACGATTATGAGACGTTGAACAAGGGGATTGTTCGGTACACCGGCTGAAGCTGACCACGATTATGAGACGTTGAACAAGGGGATTGTTCGGTACACAGGCTGAAGCTGACCAAGACTGTGAGACGTTCAACATGGGGATTGTTTGGTACACCGGCTTAAGCTGACCACAACTATGAGACGTTTAACAAGGGGATTGTTCGGTTCACCAGCTGAAGCTGACCACGATTATGAGATGTTGAACAAGGGGATTGTTCGGTACACCGGCTGAAGCTGGCCACAACTATGAGACGTTCAACATGGGGATTGTTCGGTACACTGGCTGAAGCTGACCACAACTTTGAGACGTTGAACAAGGGGATTGTTCGGTACACCGGCTGAAGCTGACCACAACTATGAGACGTTCAACTTGGGGATTGTTCGGTACACCGGCTGAAGCTGACCACAACTATGAGACGTTGAACAAGGGGATTGTTCGGTACACCGACTGAAGCTGAAGCTGACACGACTGTAGACGTTGAACAAGGGGATTGTTCGGTTCGCCGGCTGAAGCTGACCACGATTATGAGATTTTGAACAAGGGGATTGTTCGGTACACCGGCTGAAGCTGACCACGATTATGAGATATTGAACAAGGGGATTGTTCGGTACACCGGCTGAAGCTGACCACAACTATGAGACGTTCAACTTGGGGATTGTTCGGTACATTGGCTGAAGCTGACCACAACTATGAGACGTTGAACAAGGGGATTGTTCGGTACACCGGCTGAAGCTGAAGCTGACACGACTGTGAGACGTTGAACAAGGGGATTGTTCGGTTCACCGACTGAAGCTGACCACGATTATGAGACGTTGAACAAGGGGATTGTTCGGTACACCGGCTGAAGCTGACCACGACTGTGAGACGTTCAACAAGGGGATTGTTTGGTACACCGGCTGAAGCTGACCACGATTATGAGACGTTGAACAAGGGGATTGTTCGGTACACCGTCTGAAGCTGAAGCTGACACGACTGTGAGACGTTCAACATGGGGTAAGTTCGGTTTAACGGCTGAAGCTGACCACAACTATGAGACGTTGAACAAGGTATTGTTCGGTACACCGGCTGAAGCTGGCCACAACTGTGAGACGTTCAACAAGGGGATTGTTTGGTACACCGGCTGAAGCTGATCACGATTATGAGACGTTGAACAAGGGGATATTTCGGTACACCGGCTGAAGCTGAACACGATTATGAGACGTTGACTAAGGGATTGTTCGGTACACCGTCTGAAGCTGAAGCTGACACGACTGTGAGACGTTCAACATGGGGTAAGTTCGGTTTAACGGCTGAAGCTGACCACAACTATGAGACGTTGAACAAGGGGATTGTTCGGTACACCGGCTGAAGCTATCCACGACTGTGAGACTTTCAACATGGGAATGGTTCGGTACATCGGCTGAAGCTGACTACGACTATGAGATGTTGAACAAGGGGATTGTTCGGTACACCGGCTTAAGCTGACCACGATTATGAGACGTTGAACAAGGGAATTGTTCGGTACACCGGCTGAAGCTGACCACGATTATGAGACGTTGAACAAGTGGATTGTTCGGTACACAGGCTGAAGCTGACCACGACTGTGAGACGTTCAACATGGGGATTGTTCGGTACACCGGCTTAAGCTGACCACAACTATGAGACGTTTAACAAGGGGATTGTTCGGTTCACCAGCTGAAGCTGACCACGATTATGAGATGTTGAACAAGGGGATTGTTCGGTACACCGGCTGAAGCTGGCCACAACTATGAGACGTTCAACATGGGGATTGTTCGGTACACTGGCTGAAGCTGACCACAACTTTGAGACGTTGAACAAGGGGATTGTTCGGTACACCGGCTGATGCTGACCACAACTATGAGACGTTCAACTTGGGGATTGTTCGGTACACCGGCTGAAGCTGACCACAACTATGAGACGTTGAACAAGGGGATTGTTCGGTACACCGGCTGAAGCTGAAGCTGACACGACTGTAGACGTTGAACAAGGGGATTGTTCGGTACACTGGCTGAAGCTGACCACAACTTTGAGACGTTGAACAAGGGGATTGTTCGGTACACCGGCTGAAGCTGACACGACTGTGAGACGTTCAACATGGGGATTGTTCGGTACACCGGCTGAAGCTGACCACAACTATGAGACGTTGAACAAGGGATTGTTCGGTACACCGGCTGAAGCTGGCCACAACTGTGAGACGTTCAACAAGGGGATTGTTTGGTACACCGGCTGAAGCTGATCACGATTATGAGACGTTGAACAAGGGGATTGTTCGGTACACCGGCTGAAGCTGACCACGATTATGAGACGTTGACTAAGGGATTGTTCGGTACACCGTCTGAAGCTGAAGCTGACACGACTGTGAGACGTTCAACATGGGGTAAGTTCGGTTTAACGGCTGAAGCTGACCACAACTATGAGACGTTGAACAAGGGGATTGTTCGGTACACCGGCTGAAGCTATCCATGACTGTGAGACTTTCAACATGGGAATGGTTCGGTACATCGGCTGAAGCTGACTACGACTATGAGATGTTGAACAAGGGGATTGTTCGGTACACCGGCTTAAGCTGACCACGATTATGAGACGTTGAACAAGGGGATTGTTCGGTACACCGGCTGAAGCTGACCACGATTATGAGACGTTGAACAAGGGGATTGTTCGGTACACAGGCTGAAGCTGACCACGACTGTGAGACGTTCAACATGGGGATTGTTCGGTACACCGGCTTAAGCTGACCACAACTATGAGACGTTTAACAAGGGGATTGTTCGGTTCACCAGCTGAAGCTGACCACGATTATGAGATGTTGAACAAGGGGATTGTTCGGTACACCGGCTGAAGCTGGCCACAACTATGAGACGTTCAACATGGGGATTGTTCGGTACACTGGCTGAAGCTGACCACAACTTTTAGACGTTGAACAAGGGGATTGTTCGGTACACCGGCTGAAGCTGACCACAACTATGAGACGTTCAACTTGGGGATTGTTCGGTACACCGGCTGAAGCTGACCACAACTATGAGACGTTGAACAAGGGGATTGTTCGGTACACCGGCTGAAGCTGAAGCTGACACGACTGTAGACGTTGAACAAGGGGATTGTTCGGTTCACCGGCTGAAGCTGACCACGATTATGAGATGTTGAACAAGGGGATTGTTCGGTACACCGGCAGAAGCTGACCACGATTATGAGATATTGAACAAGGGGATTGTTCGGTACACCGGCTGAAGCTGACCACAACTATGAGACGTTCAACTTGGGGATTGTTCGGTACATTGGCTGAAGCTGACCACAACTATGAGACGTTGAACAAGGGGATTGTTCGGTACACCGGCTGAAGCTGAAGCTGACACGACTGTGAGACGTTGAACAAGGGGATTGTTCGGTTCACCGGCTGAAACTGACCACGATTATGAGACGTTGAACAAGGGGATTGTTCGGTACACCGGCTGAAGCTGACCACGACTATGAGATGTTGAACAAGGGGATTGTTCGGTACACCGGCTGAAGCTGACCACAACTATGAGACGTTCAACTTGGGGATTGTTCGGTTCACCGGCTGAAGCTGAAGCTGACACGACTGTGAGACGTTCAACAAGGGGATTGTTCGGTACACCGGCTGAAGCTGACCACGATTTTGAGACGTTGAACAAGGGGATTGTTCGGTTCACCGGCTGAAGCTGAAGCTGACACGACTGTGAGACGTTCAACAAGGGGATTGTTCGGTTCACCGGCTGAAGCTGAAGCTGACACGACTGTGAGACTACCAAGTTGAAGACTCTGCTGAATACTGGTTGAAGCTGACTACAACTGCAACCTGTCATATCTGTTTTGTTTTGTATATGTTTGGATAAAAAAGTTAGTATGTGGTTCAAAAAGTGTATTATTTTATCTATAATATTGTTCTCTCTTAAATTAAATTATGTGATTTTACAACAAACTAATACTTACAAATAAAGGAGACACTCTTTGACAGAACATACCTGAAAACAAATACAAATTAAATTTTAATCCTGCCTTAGGTATTAAAAGTTGCTTAATTTTTACAAAAAAAACTTATATGAGCTGGTTTATGCGTTTTATCGTAATTATATAACCTTCTTGATATGTTAAATTTACAAAATAAACTAGTATTTCGATTAAATAATCTAGATGTAGGAATATCAGATTTAGTTTTTCCACGCTCTCATTAAGTTGGCTCTTCATGTCTAGCCTTGAACATCAGTGACAGCGTTGGTGTATTTTAAAATTAAGGTTTGCGGGTTCAAATTCCGCCAAGGAATAGTAAACTTCTAATTTTATTTCATAATACCTTATAAGTAAATATATTTATTTACGTATCAGTTATTTACTTCAAAATACCCACGATTATGCACTAAAATGTTTAAATCGTGACAAAACAAAGTAGACGTTGTGTTATTATTTTAAAATATCTAGATTAGAAATAATATCATTTTATAGTTTGCATATTATGCAGACAAATTTCCAAATCAGCAGAATACTTGCTCATTAATCTGAACAATTATAATACTAATATAATACGAATTATACAATACTATTACTATTAGAATATTATTATTATAATAATTATATTTATATAATTAATTATAATACTAATTTACGTTACCTTAAACATATACTCACGGTCGCTAACATTTGCAACACCGCGACCTGTTTTTGATCAGAAAAGACTTTTTTTAGAAAATACTATACAATATACACGTCCCTCATTCAAACCGACGCGACGCATCAGAAAAGCGACAACATAATATCTAAACAAATAAACCGAGTGTATATGAAAATGGTAAAGGAGCGAAGGGAGTTACGACACTGTGGGGCCCCCAGTGGCGGACGAGAAATATGACTCTGTCAGAGGTAACGTATGTGGTCCAACCGAGGAAATTATACAGCTACAAACTCATTTGTATGAAAAAACAGGACTATATAGTAAAATTACACCAGTGTTCGGGTCTCAGTAACTACATAAATCGCTAGCCAGAGCCGGCGCCAGAGCCCGGCTCCGATCGCACACCGGATTCCGCACTCTGCTACTCCACCACTCGTGGAGGTTTGTCAAACGGGGATTAAAAGCAAAGAGAGTTCGAACCTTGCCTCCAGATTCCCACAATCCGGTTTAGGGCTCGAAACCTGGACATCCGGATATCGGGTTGATAACGAAACAGTTAAAGCGATCGATCGCCTGATATACTAGCCTGAAATAAGACAAACATTTTTGTTCATAGATTTTAAACTTAAAATGGCTATTCGGCATATGGAAATTATATAGACGTTGCCTGCGAATCAGGATATAAAACAATCTCCGACACAAAATCCGTGTACCGTCTGTGAGTCCACATTTTTGTAAGGAAATAGTTTATTTCATCATTAGTACCGAGACTGATAATTTATTATTGGCAAATGGCAACTTTCAAAAATAGTTAATACGACGTAGAAATAACAATGGTCTCTGAGGCCGGGGCTTTTTCTTAATGTAAATCTGGACCGTATTTCGGTTTAGGGTCATTATTTTCAATTCTTAGAAACTATGGTTTTACCATTAAATTGTATTTTTTACTTGGACTAATTATTATTTTCCTTGTAAAACGCATATTATTGGGCGTGACACAATATTCGAAAAGGCAATAACAGATTATTTTTAGTTACTTCAGAAAAGAAACACGCTACAACTATTAAGTAGAACTGCAACTATCTGAACTAACTGGGATCCGGATCGATTTGGATAACTGGGCGGTTGTATTCCGTTAGCTGGCCGCTATAAAATAAGTTATAAATACCCCCGTTGCAGCAAACCTGCGTACTCAACGAATTTCCAATGCATATATATGTGACTCACTACTACATAGAGCTATTTACCAAGTTTGACAAAAATACATACATAAATAAGTGATATATAGCATTTTATTTATTCTCTATAAGAATAACATTAGGGTTGAGGACGCAGGTTTGCTGCAACGAGGAAGATAAGTAATGTGTTTTTTTTGCAATTATCAATACAACTGAACCAGGTGAAGCTACTTACCAAGTTCTCTTCATGTAGGTTCATAATTAAGGGAGATATACAACTTTACTTATTCTCCATAACATTAGGGATGAGTATGCAGGTTTGCTGCTAAGAGGATAATCAATAAAACATAAATTTGTTGTGCAAATATCAATATACCAGTACTAGGTGAAGCCACATACCAAGTTTCATCAATATACGTTCATAAATAATTAAGATATACAATTTTATTTATTCTCCATAAGGATAACAGTGGACAACGTACTGTGTTTAGCTCTTTGAATATCTTTGCAACGGTTGGACGTAGAACAACGATTCAAACACCAAAATGTTTGTTTTGTTGAGCTAAACACATTAATAAACAGAAATGTGACGTTTTTAGTAAAACTATATGAGAAAAATCTAAAAACCTTTTTCCCATAAGATTTACATGGGACACTTTTTTTTGGATTTTCTCCGCAACCACTTAACCTAGGTTAATGATTCAAAATACCAAATTATTTGTTTTTGTAAGCTCTATAAAATGGCTATAACCAAAGTTGAGTGTTTTTAACATTCTGGGGTCAAATTTGCAAAAAACCGATTTTTGGAGAATTGTAAACCCCCATAAAACCCCGTTCCCACAGTGCGATCAATCTGGTTTTGGAACTTAAAGTCATAAATCCTACTCTCCACATTTGTGCCAAATTTCATCAAAATCGGGTTTTTCTTTCAAAAGTTATCGCGGTAACGGACACACACACACACACACACACACACACACACACACACACACACACACACACACACACACACACATATATACATACACACATATACACATATACACATATACACACATATATATAGATTGTAGAGTTAGACCGCACACACTACACACTGGTGTAACATAAGATACCTTTCACTGTATATATAAATTTGAACGAATAGTGTTTTTGGCATCTGGGGACCTCAAAACGAAAAGTTATCATGGTCTCGGGCTTAAGTCTTACCATGCCACCTACGGTAATAGCTTCTTCCCTATAGGGGAAATTCGCTAAAACAAATTCAAATTATAAATAACTATTAATTTACGCCTAAAGGTGTATACAGAAATATCGTGTTCTTTTTACATACAAAAAGATTCGGATAATTGGCTATTCGGATGATGCGATTTCCCATAACTGAATTTCTGCATGACTCGGAATATCGCATACCAAGAACGGTGAGCGGTGTGATCGCATACCAAGAGCGGTGAGCGGTGTGATCGCATACCAAGAACGGTGAGCGGTGTGATCCATACCAAGAACGGTGAGCGCTGTGATCGCATACCAAGAACGGTGAGCGGTGTGATCGCGTACCAAGAACGGTGAGCGGTGTGATCGCGTACCAAGAACGGTGAGCGGTGTGATCGCGTACCAAGAACGGTGAGCGGTGTGATCGCGTACCAAGAACGGTGAGCGGTGTGATCGCGTACCAAGAACGGTGAGCGGTGTATCGAGTCGCCGCTCCGCCGCCGCGCCGCGCCGCAGAGCGCTACCAAAGCTCCTCTCACGCCGACCCATAAATCAGCCATCTCCGAAACTAATGTGCCTCACTCCCGTATCATTCATCGGGATAAACTCGAGAAAACACACAATCAAATTGAATAGAGCCGATTATTAATGATAGAGATTGCGCTACCGTTGCGGCGACGGGCTCATTTGTTGGCCGCGCTGCGCAACTGGCTGCTGTTAGCTAATGTACTCGTTCTGCTGTAGTATGTAAACAGTCGAGTATATCAACTGCGCTCTAGAGACAGGATGCCTACGTAGTGGGAAGGGTATTATTCTAGAGGATGTTTTTAAAATAAATAAATCGTAATGAGTGTCTCACGTAAGGTGTTTCAAACACGTTACAGACAAAATATTTGACCTAGAAGGAGAGAATAAAACGATTTCCCACTAAATCTGCCCCGATGAATAACGTATAAACATGTTTAACTTTTATTCTTAGTTTATTACGAGTAAGAAGTTGAATCGGGAAAAAGTACGTCTAGTGTTTTATAAAATTCACGAAAATGGCCGCAATCGTGAAACGGAAAAAGATAATCGACTTCTGGTTTCATCAAAACGCTCAGATCATAGGGCTCTAAAATTATGAACATCACGGCGTTTGAAAAGTCTTTAAGTTGTTGGTATTTTTTTGTATTTGAAAAAGTTACAAATATTTTTACGTTATCACTTGGGGTCAATTTAGTGGAAGATAATGTTGTGTTCATCCTTCTATGTCAAGTAGTTTGTCTGTGTTTGAGACACCTTACGTGATTATATACACCCTGTACATCAAATGCATTTACCTAATTTGTAATGCGAATTCAGGACAAATATTTCGTTTAGTATTTTTAATGTTTCACACAAATTTAACCATGATAATATCCCGAATACTTTACAGAATCGCCACCATAAAATTACCATTTGCGTATTGTAAATAAATGCAAAGTAATACAGCGTATTTGACAGTAAGTATATTTATAATTAAAAAGTGTATAAGTGAGTCAACTGACTAGATGTCAAGACCACCCTCGTGTAGAAGATGATAATTCAACAGCACGTGTAACAGCTGATTTAGTTGGCGATAAGAAAACTTTAGTAAGTTTTGGAAATGTTAATGTTTCAATAATTATATAATCATTTATTTTATTGGAAATCCATCAATTGATGGTTTGCTGTTTTGCTGCGAGGGGGCGGGTAAAATGTTTTAAATAACTAAAGATTGTAGAGTTAGACCGCACACACTACACACTGGTGTAACATAAGATACCTTTCACTGTATGTAAAAGATGCAAATACGTACAAAACCGTTAATACTTTTTTCTCTTGAATAAATGTACATTCAAAGCCAAAGTTGTGATAGAATAACATAATATGCTACATCTTTACTTTAATAATAATAACATCTTTTCCTTCATATCTGCCCTTTGGTTTGTCATCATTAATAAATTTAATGACTTTCAAACCACAATTTAGTTTGCCCTGTTCTCTAAGGTAAGCAATTTGTTTCTTTTGTATGTTGTGTCGTCTAATCTCTCTAATCTATTTGCTCACGTAGTGTCATGGATGTAACAAAATGTTAAGATTTTAAATTCAAATTATGAAATATGATTTATTTTTAATAAAAAAGGATTCGGAAAGAACGCCACGTATAAAGAAAAACGCAATATAATTAAATTGGGCAATAAGTGTGATATTATATCGTTAAGGCCATTTTATCTAGACATCTTAAATAGATTTTACCAGGATACTACCGAGAGTGATGAATGAAAAAAACTTCTATTTACATAAAATAAAACATATTTAATCATTTACTGTAAGAAAATGTATTATCAGATATGTTTCAAAATTACATTTACAAAATTACATTTTGTCCCAGGTTTGTGTTTTGAATTACACCTAAAAGCGTCAGTACTCGACATAATCGTACGTATAAATCGAGTCCATTTTCTCGGGCCTATTAACATACTCTATCTTATGCAGGAGCGATGTTCCGGTCCTATTGAAGAATGCGAGTCCTATCTTGACGACCTCCTTGACGTGGCGGAACTGGGAGACGAACTCTAGAGCTTCCTCTTTGATATCGACCTCCCCCAGGGCGACGTGAGCCTCGTACTCCAGATGGTCCTCCACGGACGCCCTGGAGAAGTTCTTGTTGCGCAGGACTCTGTACTGGAGTAGGAAGGCGCGCCTCTTGGGCGTTCTGCACTGCGGGATCAGCACGTGGTCCGTCAGCGCGGACTGTATCACCACGAACTGGGGACTCAACGTCGTCAGCACCTCCTGCATAACCATCTCGTACGAGTTCTTGTCCGAGAGCATATCGCCATCGGGCCCGGCGAAACGCTTCTGCAACTCTTCTTCGAACCTGTCGTAATGTCTGTTGATTAAAAGATCCACTATTCTGTAAGTGCTCCTTTGACGGTACAGTTCTAGGGCTCGGATGAAAGAAACACACGAAATTACCAGGCAAAAGAAATCGGTTACAAAAAATATAAGGTCCATGGTTATTATAATTTTAAAACCGTCGACTCGTTCCATGGACGTTTTGAAGTATAGTTGAACAGTTAGCGATGATTTCCAGTGTCATTTTTGTCTTCATACGAATAGAGACAATATCTCCAAATAAGAAATGTTACTTCCCTGTGAGTTTCTGCCCATGTAGTAACTTCATCTTCGATTTACAGACATCGCAAAAACTATAAGGATACAATATTCCATGTACTAGAAGAAAATGTATCTTTATTCGAAAAATATGAGAAGTACGAACTGATTACACGTACGCGAATATAATAGTGAACAAGGTAGAACTAAGTTCGTCTGGAGTTCGTATGCAAAGTAAAATCTGACACCGTAAAAATACAACTGTTTGCACAACACAACGAACTTATTTTCAAACACTCGATTGACGGAATCATAACTATTCACAAATCTCTAGTTATAATCAGTTTCTTATCTATGTAATGATTAGTTCCGATAAGCGTAGTGACGTGGGGCAGTGTTTTTGTTGACACTCAAACATTATTCGTCATATCCGAGAATATTTCAATAACCGATCTTTTTGTGGTTTATGTCAACGTAAATTTACTGGACGCAACTATAAAATAAATGTCATAAAACTAACACGATATTTATTTAGTGTTCTAATAATATAATTAATCAAATTTAACCACAGGTATTTCCTCTGCTTGAAGTGTAATTTACCTTATTTGATAAGGATAACCTATTCACTGTTTATGAAACGATCACATACATCAGTGTTACAGGTAACTGTTAAAATATTATACCTATTATTAACGAGTATATTTTTAAAAACTATTTCCATATCGTGGAATCATTTCGTTTTCGTTTAAATGTGCATGATGTCAAGTGAAAAAACGAGTTCGCACGCAGCACGCTGACGTGAGGGAAGTGAATTTCCACATAAAAACTTTTAAAGCTCAAAATCAGTGTAAAAACATACATTTGTCCAATTTTTATTGAAATCTGAAAACATTTATTTTTTTGCTGTTCTGATACACCTGGGTTCATTTACTTGCAAAGCTGGGAATACAATAATTTTGCTCATTATAAGGTTAGGAGAAGGTCCAGACAGGCTTGAAAGTAGGCGTGAGGTTGCTGGGAATAATAAAAGTACTCTAACAAAGGAATAACAGGCTTTTCTAGTGTAAAACCCCCATAAGACAACGTACTGTGTTTAGCCGATACACATTTTCTTTAATAACTTGGTAAATATTTATGCTAGAATGACGAGAGAGGGCTTAAAACTTTCGCCTCTCTAATTCCCATCTTTTTGCATGCATCAACTTTACATCTGGGGCTTTTCTGACCCTTTTTGGGCCCAAAAACTCGAAATTTGAAAGATTAATTCCCAAAAAATGGGTTTAGAGTTTTTCGATTGTTTTGCCCAACGAACTTGTCCAACAAATTATAGAAAGGAACGTCCCTACCAAATTTGAAGTAAATCGGACAAAAAATGCGACCGCTAGAGTGCATACACACACACACACATATATATATATATATATATAACATTTTGAACGACCCCCCAAAACGTGTTCAGGGGGTCACGTTAGGAACTTCTATGGTGGTCCCGGGCTTAAGTTTCACCGTGCGGGTCATGCTAATAGTTCACTTTCCAAAGGAAATTCACTAATAATCGCATATCATTTATATTTTATAAATCTATTGTTTCAGTTTATGTGGTTTACGATTATTGTGATTTTTTAATTTAGTTCTCATTGGTTGTTACAAAGTAAATACTCTTATATATTATCTACCTGATGTAATAAAAGACGTCTTACAACACTTAAAAATATGTTTACCATTATACTGTGTTCACATATAACACATTTTACTATCATTTTGCCCTGTACCATCTGTTATATATGTTTACCGTCTGTTATTTGAATACAGTATAAGTGTAAATATATTTGTAAGTGTTGTAAGACGTCTTTTACTTAATCCCGTAAGTAATAACAACATGTAATATGCTAATCAAAAAGTTGTTCATATATGAGTATTATCATAAAATCACCAGTTTAAAAAAGTCCAACATTCTGGATACAAGTTTTCTGTTCAATTACAATATTTAGACCCAAATCATTTTACAAGTCGTGCAGGCGCATGAAAACACCTGTAAACAAACCAAGTAATGTCAAGTGTTTGACAAAATATTCCAGCCAGCTTTTATTATTTTAACATTGATTAAGTCTTTTAACCGAGTTCACAGAGATGAATACAGGATTGTAACTCCGCCTGGGCTCAGGTGGGGGGGGGGGTGACGTTCTCACTAAAATAGTGTTTTTCTTAAGCGTGTTTAACTATATTCGGTTATGTGTACAAAGCCCGTTGACTGTTTTATAGAGCCACGAATGCATCATATATTCAGATTTATTATATCTGTAAAATTACAAGTTCTTTAAGCAACATAGGAAATTCGGAATATTTTATGTTTTAAGTGTCATATGCAAAACTTTGGACTTAGTAAGATTCCGGTAAGAGGCGCTGGCAATGGTTCCACTAAGTAATTAGATAGGAAATAAGAGATGTTTTTAAAATTTGTAAACGTATCCATATAGTGTGACCTAGTTAAATATATAATTAGAGGTATATAAGACTTATCTATGGTCATATACAATAATGTATAAGCATTACCCAGATACAATGTATATAAATTCGGTTATATTGTAGAGTAACACTACCTTCATGACTACTAAATTGTAATTTATTGTAGATAACACATTAAGGATGTATGTTTTCGTTGTGTTGGTTGTTTTGAGATGGTTTAATGAGTTTTATTTCAAGTGAAGAGATTACAATTTACCATAATTCCAGCTTTTGCAATAACCACCAATGTCACCCGTTGCTATAACCAAAGCCAGCCTTTCAAATTCGGTTAAAGCTTTCTTGAAGAAACCAGTATAAGGTCATGGTCAGCCATATGAAACTCTATAACGGTCAAAAAGAAAATTTAAGAATTTTCATCGAGGAAAAATCAAAGTCAGGGAATTTATTAGAAACTGAATTGTTTTACAAACAATGCAGTTCACAAGGAAATGTTTGCTTGCAAGATAAATTTGTGGAACACTCAATTTTCCTGCCAAGTTCGAGCATCTTTACGTTTTCCTGATGATTTGTAAGTATCGTATGTACCACGAGTTTTGGTTAATTGTGTTCATTAAATACTTTATATTTCATTAGAAAATATTATTCAAGATGAGATTGGGTTTTTATCAAAATAATTCTTAAATTTCATGTTAAACTGTCCATTGGTTGCACTAATCAACATCTAACATCTTAGTGAAATGATTGTTATTATTAATATAAACTGGTTATCGATACTTAAAAATTGCTTTGTAACACTACTATTGTTTTTTACTGATGACAAACTGGCCAAGTTTGAACTAATCTGGTTATATAGCGTAGAGGTTAAAGTAAATTGAGGTCCGCTAGATCGATCCTTCACAAAATGCGGCCATTTTTTCAAGGATCGTTCCTAGACCCGGCTGTCATTTTCCATTGGTAATTTGATATTATTTAATGATGCTTTCCTAGAACAATTTGACCTTTAGTTAGTAACAAGGCCAGGGTCCGGACAATTTCCTACCAAACGTTAAAAAACTAATGGCGAAATTAAACACTGAAAGAAACTAAAAACTATATCAATGGTCCTGATCAGGTCCGAAAGAGTTTGATAACCCTTATAAAATTTGACCTGGGAAAGTCCCACAGTCCGTAACAATTTGATCGACATTGATCAAAACCTGAAATACCTTTGCATCAAATCTGAAAATGTGCATTAGGGCAGGAAGGTTTAACTATATAAAACACATATGTGTACACTTGAGTTTGGCAAGCTCAACATTCAAGAGGTATTCTCTGGTAGACAGAGACAGCTACGGGAGAGAGGCAGGCGGATTAGTGCCGGAACCGGTTGAGAAGCAGCCTACATCGGCTCCTTATAGAAAATACTGCCTCATTTTAGCACATGGTACCATATAATCAAAAGAGAAAATGTTCAAAAATATATACCAGGAAAATAACAGGGCCATGTACAATTTTAGTGGATAATAAGTCAGGAATAATTATTGTATCGTAGATAATGTCTAGAGTTATCCATTTAAACTACAATGATGAAAATTAAATGGATATAATTTCAGTCCCAAACTTGCAATGCGTCAATAACCGAATAGTAAACAGTGTAACTCGGTTTGGTGCTGGTTTGTGGAAGAGACGACACCGATTCATTTCGCACAGATGTTGTAAAAGTTATTATATCGGTATTTGCCAATTCGTTTCTCAACTTTTATGCCATTTACAACAGTAATTTCTATAAGAGTACCCCCGTAAACCTGTGTACTCAGCGAATTTCCAATGAATGCATATGTAAGCACATTAAGCCACTTATCAGGATTCATAAGAAATATATTCACAAAACAGCGATATTTAAAAAATTAATTATTCTCCATAAGAATAACATTGGGGATGAGTAAGTAGGTTTGCTGCAACAAGGAACACAAAATAATTTGTTTGTATACAAATATCAATAGAACTCATCTAAGTGAAGTCTATAATGAAATTTATACTAAATTTCATCCATATATATTCATAAATAAGCGATACGTAACATTTAATTGTTTTCCATAAGAATAACATGGGGACTGAGTACCTAGGTTTGCTGCTACAGGAACCATAGGCGAACATTTTGTTTTTTTATGGAAACAACAATAAACCACAACCAGATGAAACCATTTACCAATTTTCGTCAATTTATGTTCTTAATTAAGCGAGATATCAAATTTTTCGTTTTCTCCATAAGAATAACATTAAAAAATGTACTGTGTTTAGCACTTTCAATATCTTAGTAACCAATTGACGTAGAGCAATCATCAAAATACCAAATTGTTTGTTTTTTTAAGCTTAATTCAATGGTAAAAATCTAAAATTAACCATTGGGGTACAAACCGCCCAAAAAAAACCTTCGGATGGTGCGATTTGTGTGGTTTTCGAACTCGTTCAAATAAATGGTACTTTACACATTTGTAGCCAATTTCATTCAGATCGGACCTCTTTTACGATGGTTATCGTGCTTACGGACAAATAAATATATATACATGTATACAAATTTTAACGAATGGTTTTTTTGGCATTTGGGGACCTCAAAAAAAGTTATCATGGTCCCGGGTTGTCTTACCATGAGATCTACGGTAGCTAGCTTCTTCCCTATAGGGAAATTCGTTAAAAAGGGCGTTGCATCATCTTTCATTTTTGAAAATATATACAATTAAAACTCCGTACATCATGTACTATATGTACATTGCTGGATGCAGGATTAAGAGCCCACTTGTTTACGAAATGACATGTGTTCAAATCAGATGAGGCATGAGGCAGAGTATTGGAGCAAAGTTAGGGGCTTTGGCCCTTCAAGCCACTAGTTGAATATATTTTAGTTACAATTCTTTATTGTGTTACGAATTAACCTTGGTGAGTAATTACTATCCATTATTTGTGTAGGAGTTGTAAACAATGTTCAAACATTAGATATTAGGATTTTTTTATTTTTCCAATGAAGTGATTCTTATGTCCTTTAAGAGGGGATAGAAGTGGTGAAATCGGACACACTATAATCAGTGGCTACGACTCTAATAATATATTTAAATTCGTTTTTAATAAAAGAATTCGTTTTTTTGTGCCTAAAAACTAAAAACAATAAACGTATTAACCAGCAAATATTATCGTAAACTAACAAATATATTTAAATACTATAAAAGGCAAGAAAATATTACAACGTATAAATGTATGTAAAACGCACCTCCTTATATAGAAACTACGTTAACATATAGGTCATACATTTAGGACATTGGAAGTATTTACAATTATATTTTCAAAAGACATGTCATCAATGGATTGCCTTTAACTACAGCCCTTCTCCTTGTCGATATACTCATTCAAAGCCATGCTTCTCTAAATTGATTCAAAGTTACGACGTGATTTGACAATAAAAAATCACTAGAAAAAAAAACATAAAAATGTTCCTTTAGATTCTTAACCCCAAATATCGACCCATCGCTGCGATTTACTGTGACAAAATTTTGCTGTTTTCCCGCATAACTACATACGCTATGTTTACAAGTAAAAAAACACAACTATATGATAGTTACTATATAATGTTACATTCGATATAGGGTTTAAAACCCCTTCAGCACTGGGCAATTATTTTGACTTAACATACGCCTCGCGGTAACTTGGCTTACCGTTTAGAAAAACTGTTAACCAGTTCAAACCTGGAGTTCTTTAGGGATACATTCATTTTTAAACGGGTTAAACGTTCTGCACAACAGTGGATCTCGGCGCCACGCGCTATCGATGCTGCGAATCGATTAATTCTTATCGAGTCGGCGGCCACGGCGCGTGGTGAAATATAGGCCTACATAAAACTTTCTGCTTAACCAAGCGAAAGCGAACTCTACAGTAGTAATACTGTAGTGTATAATATTATTATGTCGAATGGAGAATACAGTGGGAGGGGGCGTGGGACTGGCATAAGGCCAGGTCGGTCCTCCCGGTCTGTGCTACTAATTTAACATCAATCTTGTACCACGACTTCCTTCTACAGACTGCGGAACGATTGTAAATAAGCTATGATAAGAGTTTGTTAACTAATAAAGAGGATGAGCAACAGACGTAGCGCCACCATGAAACACCCCGAACGTACACGTGGTATTAGGCACATGTGCACGCGCAGGCATAGCAAGTTCCAACAACAACAGAGGTAGCGCCACCATGAAACACCACGAACGTACACGTGGTATTAGGCACATGTGCACGCGCAGGCATAGCAAGTTCCAACAACAACAGACGTGGCGCCACCATGAAACACCCCGAACGTACACGTGGTATTAGGCACATGTGCACGCGCAGGCATAGCAAGTTCCAACAACAACAGACGTGGCGCCACCATGAAACACCCCGAACGTACACGTGGTATTAGGCACATGTGCACGCGCAGGCATAGCAAGTTCCAACAACAACAGACGTAGCGCCACCATGAAACACCCCGAACGTACACGTGGTATTAGGCACATGTGCACGCGCAGGCATAGCAAGTTCCAACAACAACAGACGTAGCGCCACCATGAAACACCCCGAACGTACACGTGGTATTAGGCACATGTGCACGTGCAGGCATAGCAAGTTCCAACAACAACAGACGTAGCGCCACCATGAAACACCCCGAACGTACACGTGGTATTAGGCACATGTGCACGCGCAGGCATAGCAAGTTCCAACAACAACAGACGTAGCGCCACCATGAAACACCCCGAACGTACACGTGGTATTAGGCACATGTGCACGCGCAGGCATAGCAAGTTCCAACAACAACAGACGTAGCGCCACCATGAAACACCCCGAACGTACACGTGGTATTAGGCACATGTGCACGCGCAGGCATAGCAAGTTCCAACAACAACAGACGTAGCGCCACCATGAAACACCCCGAACGTACACGTGGTATTAGGCACATGTGCACGCGCAGGCATAGCAAGTTCCAACAACAACAGACGTAGCGCCACCATGAAACACCCCGAACGTACACGTGGTATTAGGCACATGTGCACGTGCAGGCATAGCAAGTTCCAACAACAACAGACGTAGCGCCACCATGAAACACCCCGAACGTACACGTGGTATTAGGCACATGTGCACGCGCAGGCATAGCAAGTTCCAACAACAACAGACGTAGCGCCACCATGAAACACCCCGAACGTACACGTGGTATTAGGCACATGTGCACGCGCAGGCATAGCAAGTTCCAACAACAACAGACGTAGCGCCACCATGAAACACCCCGAACGTACACGTGGTATTAGGCACATGTGCACGCGCAGACATAGCAAGTTCCAACAACAAAAGTTTTACCCTATGATGTTCGCGTTGTATGATTATAAATGCCTTGTATAATGTACTGGTTATTTTCCTTAATCATTTTAACTGAGGGGTTTTTGTTTTAGCGAATTTCCCCTATAGGGAAGAAGCTATTACCGTAGGTCTCATGGTAAGACTTAAGCCAGAGACCATGACAATTTTTTGTTTTGAGGTCCCCAGATGCCAAAACACTATTCGTTCAAATTTATATATATATATGTATATATATATATGTGTGTGTGTGTGTGTCCGTGAATGTGATAACTTGAGTAAAAAACGTCCGATTTTGATGAAATTTAGCTCAAATGTGTAAAGTAATATTCATGACTTTAAGTTCGAAAACCAGAAAAATCAGACCATGGGAAAGGGTGTTTATGGGGTTTTAAAATTTTCCAAAAATCAGTTTTTTGCACTTTTCACACTGAAATTTTTAAAACGCCACCAATTACCAATTTTCTCTAAGTGGATGCGGAGAAAATCCAAAAAACGTGTTCATAAAATCTCCCATGTTAATCGTATGGGAAAATGGTTTTTAGCTTTTCCTTAATTAATTTTACTGTACACTTCACATTTACTTTTACTAATCAGTTTAGCTCTACAAAACAATTATTTTGGTGTTTAAATTGTAATTCTACGTCCAACCGTTGCCGAGATATTCAAAGTGGTATACACAGTACGTTGTCCAATGTTATCCTTATGGAGAATATTTACAATTTTATATCTTGATTATTTATGAACGTATATTGATGAAACTTGGTATGTGGCTTCACCTAGTACTGGTATATTGATATTTGCACAAAAAATTGATTTTTATTGATTATCCTCTTAGCAGCAATCCTGCATACTCATTCCTAATGTTATTGTTATGGAGAATACGTAAAGCTTTATATCTCCCTTAATTATGAACATAAATCATTAAAACTTGGTATTTAGCTCCAACTGGTTGAGTTATATTGATAATTGCAAAAAAAAACACATTTTTATCTTCCTCGTTGCAGCAAACCTACGTTCTCAGCCTTAATGTTATTCTTATGGAGAATAAATAAAATGCTATACATCACTTATTTGTTTAAGTATTTTTATGAAACTTGGTAAGTGGCTTTATGTGGTAGTAAGAAATATATTCATGCGTAGGAAATTCGCTGAGTACGCAGGTTTGCTGCGACGGGGGTATTTTTAGTTTCGGCAAACTGTTTAAACATATAAAGTCATAAATTATTACAACCCTAACATGGGGTTTTTATACTTATGAAACTGCTAAGTTTTTAATCCGAAAAGACCTTATGAACTAAACTAGAAAATCTGAATGATTGTGTTTTCGCACTCTGACGTAGCTGTTCTTTAAACAGTTAGGCGGTTCTTTGAGCAAAACAATAGGAAAACCCTAACCCCCTTTTTTGGATCTTTGAAATCTAAAGTTTGAGTTTTTGGGCTCAAAATGGTCCAATTTATGCCCGATAGGACGTGAGATACAAGAAACTGAAGCCTTCGCTTAGCATTCTAGCCCAATATTTCACAAGATATTAAAGATAACTTAAATTAACTAAAAACAGTCCTCCTCAAAATCTCAGGTTATTATGCTGAAAACAGTCCGCAATTACGTTCCATGGGTTAGCATATTTTGTGAGGTTTTTATAAATCACCTGAATTATCAGCGATTTGTTTCGATACTAAATCTATTTTTATGAACTAGAACGCTTCCGGATTACAATGAAAAATGTCTATCATAGTCTGATCGACTATTAATCTATCGCTGTGAATGAAAACTCCCCCGATGTAGAGTCGATTTGCAAACTAAATCACACCGAACATAAAAGCACCACTAGTGCAACGCCGAGTCCGTGTTTTCATAGTTGTTGGCAGATAAATTATTATTGCCGAACGTTCAGGCCTATTGTCATTTAAAGGACAATAAGTATAGAACTCATTTTAATGACGGCTTGACAAAAAAATGTCTATACATAATGTCAATAACATAATGTCTATACAAAACAATAGACAATTTTTATCTTAGGAACCGATGCTAAAATTAATAGAACATTATTGCTGGGATATGAGTATGCATTTTAAGTTGTAGTAAAATCTTCTATTTTCTAGGAATTTTATTGAAATATAAGACATGGCTAGGTTTTAGAATCACTTCATTTGTTGCCCTTTTGTTAAAAAATTCAAACCAGTAGTTAGCAAAGAGTTCATAGAACGTCACTGACATTGGCGATGAATTTATTAAGTAAAATATATGGACATGCAAATGTAAACGAATAATAAATTATGGCTATATATATGAACATAATTTGTATGTGCGACGAGTACATACAAAATGCATACAAATCTAAGACTCTTTAATTGCTTTGCATATAACTCAAGTAATATTTTACAGTTTGTTATAGTTATGTTAACAATATGTTAGATAATCTGTATTAATACCATATGCATTTTCATAAACATAATTTTGGTTGTACACATTTTTAATTAACGAAAATAACACTAAGCGAAAGATAGATTCAGAACAGTGACACCATCAAATATGAATCAAATAAATTACGAATGTTTTGAGCGTCGACACATAATAAAAAGAGATAAGTACAAAGTGAATTGCAGATTAAAGGGGCTATACACACGTTACGCAACGCACAACAAGAAGACGAGGGGGTATGGCATAGCGTTACACTGCGTTATTTGGGGGCATGGGTCTGGGTCACGTAACGCTGATATTTTAAACCAACACTACAAACAATTTTAAATAAAAATACATTAGAAACCGAAATGTAAACAAAAACTATAATTAATAAAGTAAAAATGTATTTACGGTACTTTGTTTTACCTGTAAAATAGAAACATTACCATGTAATGTATTTTAAGTTTTGTTTTTATTTTATATACATATTTGAAAATTACGCACAAAATAAAGTTTGAACTGTATTAAAAAGACTGCAGTTATACAAATTAACAATGCTTGTTTCATGTAACGTTTAAGGGTGAGTGGGGAGGGTGAGCTCGAGCGTTACGATGCGTTATATGAGGAGAGCGATGTGAAATTACGAAACAATGAGTTACCTAATGTATGTGTGGCCCAGAAGTGAAAGTCTTTGATTATTTTCCCTAAACGAGAAAAGAAACTGCGTGTGTACTCCTAGAATAAACTCGCCGATTCTGGGAATAATAAATAGGTTAAGAGCCAGAGTGACTAAGCGCGGCTTACGGCGACTCGCGATCGGCGGGCTCGGGGACACAATAATTAAATGGGAGATACGAGTTTAAATCGGAGAATCGGTTTACGAGGCACAGCTTAGCAGCCCTTTAGTGGCTTAAACAGCGCGCAAATCTTGATTTAGGGGCTGTATGGACTCTACTGTCTCTTCATCATGGAAAGTTGTTTCAACTTAAACAGCCTCAGCAATTTCAACCAGCCTATAATCAGATGTTTCAATAGGCCCAACTCATTCTTTTCAGTATTTTGGATTTATTTACACGGACGATTTGTTTAATATTACGTGTGTTGTTCACAGAATAAAACGTCTTGTGGTAAAGTATAACTCACATCGAGGTAATTGCGTTATTAACCATGTCACGTCAACTGTCTGCCTGTAAAAATAACGAACATTTCATTTGTTGGTTCGAATTCGTTATTACAAAATAATATAGACATTAAAGTTCAACAAAAAATAATGTAATATAAAACTAAATGCACCGTAACAAATGTTGTATATTTATATAATCTTAGTTCTTGATTTCCTAGACATATTGTCATCCAGTAAACTACGTTTTTATTCCATGACCGACTTTGACCACAGAGATGTAAAATTAAAGAGATTTTACTTTATATGATTCGAACGCAATTCATGTTTTCCCTCAACTTCAAGACTCCACCCGACTGCCCCTTAAAGTTCTCAGTTACTCTTGTGGAAGAAAGATTTTATTACGTTACATGTGTTTTTATTAGCGAATTTACTGTGGAATGGTGAGCTATAGCATGACCTAACGGTGAGAACTAAGCCCGGTATCACCATAGAAGTTCTTATATAACCCTGAACACGGTTCGGGCGGTTGCTAAAAACTTGAAAATATGAATGATTGTGTTTTTGCAATCTGATGTCGCTGTTCTTTAAACAGTTAGGCGGTTCTTCGAGCAAAACAATTGGAACCCCCTAACCTCCTTTTTTGGATCTTTAAAATCTAAAGTTTGAGTTTTTAGGCCCAAAATGGGCCAATTATGCCCGATAGGACGTCGGATACAATAAACTGAAGCCTTCGCTTAGCATTCTAGCCCCAATTTTTCACAAGATATTAAGGATAACGGAAATTGACTAAATTCAGTCCTCTACCGAGTTCGGAAAACACTAATGTTCATTATAGCACCTGGCGTAGTTTTATCATTCCCAGTACTCCAATACCTACGTTTACATCTTGTACATTAAAACTCCTCCTAATCTTACAAAGCAAAACAGTACCTGGGGGGGGAAGCTTTGCTTGGGAAAGGCCTGTCAGTTTGATTAGATGACTTTGAGTAATATTTCACCACTTACCCCAACTGATTATCATATTTGTATGGCTCATTTGCTTCTTTTATACATTTTAAAGGTCCCTCCAGTTGTTATTTATAGCTCAATGTCCCTTTTATTTATTATGGATATGATCACTCTATATATGCAATCTTCACTCAACAGTTTTAGTCACTGCTCTCAGGAAAAACCAGTAATACAACACGAGTATTACTTTGCCAGGTCCCTGGTTAATGAACATCTGTTACAATTCTTTTGTTGTGATTTTAAATTCCATAAGCCCAATGTTAATTTTTTAAACACTTCATTCTCGTTTTTTTACATTATTCGAGTTTTCCTGGGGATGAGAGCTGTCTAGAACTTATTCTAGAACTTATATTCATCCCAGGAATTAGTTATTTCCAACATTAAAAAAAATCGTTTGTGACGTTTTTGAGTTCAGAGTTGCAAGCAAGCACGCACGGACGCACGCAAACCTTACTCATATTAGAGTAGAGGATTACCATTCTTAATTAGAACCAGACGTATCATATACCTGCAACAAAATTGAGTGTTATCTATGTTTTTTACAAATATTTGCACATATGTGTGTTTCAACAACATATTTAATCTTCGAAGTATTAAATATGGAAATTTGCTCCCCTTCCGTCAGTGTGCTGCGGCCGAATCTATATTTTTAATACGCTAGGCATATTTTTGCCATAATTGTTTGGAGCGGTGGTGCTACCGATCACCATGTCCAAGGTGTCGTTAGAAAGGTCTTAGCATGTAGTTTTGCCATCAATTAAAAAAAATTATAAAAGTCACCGTGGACATGGGAAAATATGGGGTCAAAGTCGCGATTTTCCCCATAGACATAATATGCAGTTAGAAACCAACGATCGAGAAATCAGCTGTTTATTTAAGGATGTGGTTAAACAAATAAAATCTGACCCTGAAAAATGGTTATTGAACGTACAGCTGGCAAAAAAACACCAGTTTTTATTTGCACAAAATCAAAACATAACCAAAAAAACGTTCGACATGATGGAGACTATAAGACGTCGACCAGGACGGCCATTTGTTTTAAATGTAAACAACACAATGTAAACAAAGAAAAGTAAACACTGGCTGGTTTATTATCTTTTGAATAATCGTGTTACTTGAATGAATTGTGTTACTTGAATTTATTTCTGTAAACAACTTAATTTGGGCGCAGCAACGCGCGCCGGGTAACTGCTAGTTAGTTTTAATTCGTTCAATTTCAGTAAACAGCTCTCAGACAGTTCCTGTGTTGTTTACAATTTGAGGTTGAACTTCCATTTGATGTCTGCAGTACCTCTGTGGGGGGACGGGCACCGGCTAGTGCACTATAGAGCTCGTTAGAGGCTGCAAATTGTGGTTGACAGAAAGGTTTTCTTGCCCCCACCTCGTTGTTGAACGTCCGAGCTATTGTGTACACTGACTAGAGGGTTTCGGTGCGCTTGTACGTGTTGTTAGCAATATTGTTTATTTACAATCGTTCCGCAGTCTGTAGAAGGAAGTCGTGGTACAAGATTGATGTTAAATTAGTAGCACAGACCGGGAGGACCGACCTGGCCTTATGCCAGTCCCACGCCCCCTCCCACTGTATTCTCCATTCGACATAATAATATTATACACTACAGTATTACTACTGTAGGATTCACTTTCGCTTGGTTAAGCAGAAAGTTTTATGTAGGCCTATATTTCACCACGCGCCGTGGCCGCCGACTCGATAAGAATTAATCGATTTGCAGCATCGATAGCGCGTGGCGCCGAGGTCCGCTGTGCAATTTGATTCAGAAAGATGATATATTTAATAAACTTAAATTTTATGAGCTAAATCATAAAACCAAACCATTAAATATGGGACTTGGATTTTTATAAAATTATAACAAGCACTTTTTAATTTTTGTGGTGGGAAATTACTCTATTTGTTAATCCTATATAGGTAAACTACAAAGTCCCATAATAAATTAGGAGAGTGAAAATATAGGAAAATTACAAATCCTTTGACATTCTACTGTAAAAATCACACCAGCTGTAAACACATTATATTAGTAAAGGATTGCGAATCAAAAATAATATCTAAGTTGTAGTGCAGAGAAGAAACCTGTGGTCGTAGATACTGAAGTCTCATATCAGTAGAGTGGTCGATGGTAGCCACGGATTTTTAGAGGTTTCTTTTGATCGGCCGACTAAATAAGACACTATACAGTATATATACTTGGGAATGATCTTTGATTAGCCACTAGGTATAAAGTTAGGGAGCACACATGATAGGCACCATTTATAAAAAGAACCATAGTTAAATTAATAACATGCAATCGAGAGTTAATACAATCGAGATAACTTTACCATATTAAACTTTATTTTACAAAACTAAACATTTACAAGAAGTTTCATATCCGCCAGTTAATCATAAACTCGTGTTCATAAGATAAAGCCTTTCGATACTAAAAATGCAAATGTATTTATAAAATATAAAGTATTTCAATAACTTACTATTGTGCTGATTAGACATGTTTACATTGTAAGAACAAGAACATACGCCTGTGACATTGCATTATAAACAGCCAAACAATCGGGTAAAGTACAAATCGTGGAGGAAATTGTTAAAAATATTACCAAATAATCACCCGGTTAACTTTATTATCGACATTTAAATAAACTTCCGGGTTCAAAATCCAATTTACTCGAGTTTTAACCTCCTTTATAAATTCACAGTTCACACAGTTAATAAGTGTTGATATCTGCAAACTTTGTATCAAAAGTTAACTTATTTTATGATGTCCTAAACACCATGTCTTAAACAAAAAATAATTTTAGTTCATTCTTAAGTATGAAAACAGTTAAAGTTATATATTAAAAAATGCAACAGTCAATTTAAATTCTTAGATGTTTAAACTAATTAGAGACAGATGGTGTTAAACAAACAATGTAGCTACAGTGCCTCATAATCACGACAAATAAGAGTAAATTTTTCAACAATGCTTTTAAGACAGAGAGTTATGTTCCTCTTTTTAAAATACTCTTGAAATATTAAAAGTTATATAGAGACAAAAACTGTAACAGAAAGGTCGTGTCTTAGACAGTTTATAAGGCCTCTTATAATGCAGCAAATACTAGAAAAAAACATAGGAGTGGAAACTTGCAAAATTGAACACCAAAACGCCAGTTCGATACTGTGATTGGTGATTCAAATTTAACTCGGAAATTTAATTCTTTTTTCAGAAAATCACAATAAAAAAATATTTTAAATTAAAATGTACACCACATTTTCGTGCTCTACCCATAACATATTCTAATTTATATCTGAACCGAGAAAACGCGCGACTTCTACAATATGATAAATTCATACATCCACCCGGTTGAATAAAAGAAAAAACACTTCGCTGGAGTAATGAAACACTTATGTATGAGGGCTCCACACATGTGAATCATAAAACTTCACCCGCCATTTAACCCGACTCCATTCTTCCTTACGCTCGGTCAACGATCTTTATTTATATTACCTTTGCGAGGGGTTAAGAGATACATTAACTACGAATACAAAGATCTTCTTTAAACGGAGGCTCTGAGATTTTATTTTCGTTGAGGTGACCTTAATTTATCATACGGTCGTACGCTTAAGTTACTCCTTGAATTTCTCGCCAGACTGTCCCAGATTAAGCGACGTTTAATACTAACAAATAAAATATGATGGGTCGTTAACGTGATTTACCTAAGATAGTATTCATTGAAGCGAATGTCATGATTGTAGTTTATGTTAATTATTTAAAAATTATTGTACCGTAAATGTTCATCAATCAAAAATAAATGAACTATCACAATTCATTCATTCAAATAATTATCAGGGTCACATACATTCCATTTAAGTGAGGAATTCGTGAAAACTGTAATTGAATTAGGAAACTGGTAATTTAAATTTCCTCATCTTTAAAATCTTAAAAAAGTTTTATTTTTCGTATCTATAATAAGCTTTTCCAAATCATGTGCAGATGACAATTTATTTCTTGACCAATCTTCAACAACAACTGGTTAATCATTTGGAGGCATGGCACTTTAGCGTACTTTTTCGTAAGTCAATAGTTTTTTAACCTTTTTTTTTAATAAATTGGTTGAATTACAACCATACAAATCTGTTATTTCTCTGGTTTATTCCTCATTTAGTTTATCTAGATAACAGGATACATCGACTTTCATTATTTTTAAGCCTATAAATTTTAACATGTATTTCTGTTTTCATAAACAAATCTAAAAATATTACCACAATTTAAATGATTAAGCTGTTCTATTTAGTAGGCTGTATAAAAACACCAAATGGGATTTATATAGTTTATATTAACTAACTACTATATAGCATGTTTAATTTATATTGGAAAATAGTTAAAATACTTCAATTTCATTGCACCCTATAGGATTAGTGAAAGTTATCGAAGAAATTGAAATTTTGTAGAATAAAAACTTGCCAAATTATTTTATGTCGGTTTTATGTTTTACTAAAAGAAAAATAATTAAAATGTTGATTTAATTTTTTTACTAGATTGTGTCATAAACATGTACAAAGACAATAAGACATGTGAAATAATTTATTGGAAAATGTTATACAACAATATGCAGAAAAGTGGACGGATTAATTCGTCCAAGATCAGGGGAATAGTATAGGTTCAAGGTCCGGAAATAACTAAGAAATTGTATAATTAAATTTACTTGGATTTGTTTTTAAGGGGGTTCGAATAAAACAATGTGTTACATGAACATTATGTGTATTTCATATTTCATAACAGTTGCCAACTTGCCACAGTAAAAATTCTCACACATATTATTTTTAGTTGTTTTACCAGGCAATCTGTTCATAAGTTATGGTTTTCAACTAAAGTTCAAAAATAGGTTTTCAGGTTACACACAAAAATAGTAAGATTACATACGTTACGTCTTACGGATACATCCGTTTAGGTTCCTGGACAAAAAAAACATGTACGGATTTATCCGTCTTTTGGCCATTAACAGATAACAACATTTACGAAAATATCTGTATTTTGGCCAACAACAGAAAGGCGCATTTACGGATATATTCGTCCATGACCCAGGTAGGGTTAAATACTGTAAGGAAAATAACTATGAATTAACATCTTGTTTTTGTTCTTGTTTTCTTCTCTTTCTATTTTTTACATACTGAACATATCTCGTGCTGCCTTAACGTATTTCTATATTTTAACCTGTATATTTTCTATCTTTTGCAATCTTTGTTGTTTTATCATTAAGTTACGAAACAATCACTATTACTCAGTAAGCCAAACGATTACTGTGTTTTTGCATTAAATATGTTTTTACTTTATACCCCTTGTCACAAAGAATTATTTTTTATGATGTGTATAGCAAATCTTTGTAAAAACCTTAACCACTGCAAATAAAGCAACACAGTTTATTTTGAAAATATTCAAAATCGAATATTTATGAAATTTACACTGTTACCAACAGGGTAGTAAATCTGTATAATATAATGTTCTAATGCATAAATTTGTTTCAAGGGGTGCCATAAGAATTAAACAATTCCAACTATTCAAAAATACATATTTACTCAAATACAATGGATTTCGTTAAACAATTAATTAGCTAATATTTAGCCAACAATTAATTAACGTAATATTTAAAGTGCGACAGTTAAAATAAAAGCGAAACGTCTTAAACAAGCGCAGACAGAGAGAGTCAGCTTGTTAGAATTACGGTTGTCTGGAGCATAACAAACGGCCGGCGGGTTTTGTCTAGCGCGCCCCGGACTTCCGACATTTTCCGGCCCGCGGGCTTCCACACCATAAACAAAGTATTCCTTGCAAAAACAGCCACATCACATATGAGCATACAACGCGACTCCACATTTCCATATGGAGACCCAGACCCGTCTGTTCCCTCTGCTCTGTTTCTACAAGTAGAAATTTTGATTTTAGTCGCTGAATTGCAAATTATTGTGCAACACCAGTGACTAATGAATAAGTTGATACAGTAGAACCGAACGTCAAATATCCGAAGAATCGATACTGTATTATATAAATGAAAAAAGAAACGAAGAGACTCAATGATGGTCCGAGCTGCACTACAACCACAAACAAGCCAACCTAATTTAAATGATATAAACACCGTTAGTTGAGTTTATTTTTTTATTTCTATCAACTTTTATCCGTTATTTGATTTGATACTGCTTTAATAGATCGTTTATGATTTGTTTTGGTGTTAGTTTGGGAACTAAAATTGACAATTTGGTTGTCCGAAATACTATCTGACTAATTACCTGTGTTGAGTTAGTTACTTATAAAATGTTTTAAACTTACTTAAGAACAGTATAAACTTTCTATATTGATTATCGCAAATCTTTTTTAATTAAAATCTTTAATTTTTACAATACTTGAATGCTTCCCCTACACCTTATATAGTAGGAAACCCATTTGGAGCGAAGTAATCTACCATATGAAATACAGCTAAGTTCTTTGATCTTAATAAAACCACGCTAACTCGATCGAACGATATCACAGCTTTACAGATACCATCAATATTGAAGACTCGTTCGGAAGGAGGACTCGAACGTTTGTTTCTTAACTCCATGACGTGATGGTCCTTTATCACTTAGGCCTGAGCCTTGTGGGGCTCAAAGAAGAGGGATCCTTTTGAGATGTGTATTTGTAGAACTTCGAGCTTAAGACAACAAATTTAAGAATGAAGAGCTACTTAAGAAGGAAACTGTAACTATCCTTTGTATAATTTATTTATAAGCTGACCAAATGTTAACAGAAACAGGAGCTAATACCACTGCCTTCTACGTATAAAACACTTGGGTGATAAGAAAAGGTGAATAAGGTGAATACTTTCTCCCATTTAAAACCTCAATTCATTGATAAATTATTTCACTTTACTATATAAAAGATGTAAAGTAATGCAAAGTAATGTATTATATTTAAGTGGTCAAGTAATTTAAGTATATATTTTGTTTATAAAAGTTCACCCCAACCCCGTAATTAGAGGCATTGCATAGCCATTAGCTACACACAGTGGTTGTTAACGGTGGGAATTCCCCGTCATCCCTCAAGGCATCATATTCAGAGAATTCTCTGGTAACCAATATACCAGGTGGGCTACACCTGTATCCCAAGTTTTAATAAAAATAATAGGTAATACTCCCCCCTGCAACAAACCTGCATACTCAGCGAATTTCAAATGGTACTTCACTAAGTCATGAAGCCACTTACCAACTTTCATCAAAGCATATTCATAAATAAGCGAGATATGACATTTTTATTCTCCGTAAGAAAAACATTAGGACTGAGTATGCAGGTTTGCTACATCAAGGACCAGAAAAATCTCGGTTTTATGCAAATAACAATGGAACACCACTAGATGAAGCAACATACCAAGTTTTACCAATTTATGTTCATAAACAAGCAACATGTTTCTTATTCTCCATAAGAATAACATTATAGCTGCTGAGTACGCAGGTTTGCTGCCATGGGGACCACAAAAAATGGGTTTTGTATGCAAATATCAGTAAACCCCAACCATATGAATCCCCATACCAAGTTTCATTAATATATGTTCATTAGTAAGCAAGATATAAAATTTTACTTATTCTCCATAAGATTAACATTGGACAACGTACTGTGTTTAGCTCTTTCAATATCTTAGTAACCAATTGACGTAGAGCGATGATCAAAATAACAAATTTTTTTAAGGTTAATTTAATGGTGTAGACCAACATTCGGGATTTAAAATAATTATGTGTGAAAAGTTCAAAACCCCATTTTTGGGGTACAAAATCCCCCCAACACCCCCTTTTAAATAGAGCGACATGTCTGGTTCTCGAACTCTTGACAATAGATGCTGCCTTACACGTTTATACAAAATTTCATCAAGATCGGACCATTTTTACGAAAGTTATCGTGCCTACGGACATACACATTTATATAAATTAGAACGAATGGTGTTTTTGGCATCTGGGGGCCTCAAAACGAAAAGTTATCATGGTCCCGGGCCTAGGTCTTACCCTAGGTCCTACGGTAATAGCTTCTTCCCTATAGAGGAAATTCGCTAAAAAAGAGACAAAATTATCCATTCAATTATTTGTCTTTACTTCACAATGGCAAAAGTTAAAAACAATCAGAGATGGGAGTTCAATAATTTTCCTGACTCAATTAACTATGTCAAAAGTTAATGTAATTTAATTTAATAGTTTCGGGATGAGCAAAGCACCACCAATGCAGAAATGGTGTTAGTATTTAGAGGCTTTATTAATAAACAGGCAATTTTTGCAGTTAAACACTTTTTATATTTCGTTGACACTATTACATATTTTTTTATTACTGTATCAGTAAAGATGTTTGATTCTGATTCTGGTCATTTATTGATTCTCCATAATAATAACACTGGACTGAGAGCATTTACTGTGTTAACTGTAAACTGAACATTTTGGGTTTCCCCGAAATTATTTCTATAGAAAAAAATACCCCCGTCGCAGCAAACCTGCATACTCAGCGAATTTCCAATGGAGATATAAATTTCTTAATACTACATAAAGCCATTTACCGAGTTTCATAAAAATATATTCACAAATAAGCGATATATACAATTTTAATTATTCTCCATAAGAATAACATTGGGGCTGAGTACGCAGGTTTGCTGCAACAAGGAACACAAAAAATGGGTTTTTATGCTAATGTCTATATAACTCAACTAGGTGAAGTCGTATACCAGTTTTTATTCATTTATGTTCATAATTAAGGGAGATAGAGCATTTAATTATTATCCATAAGAATAACATGGGGGCTGAGTACGCAGGTTTGCTGCTATGGGAGAATTATGCAAAAACAATTTTTTGGAGCAAATATCAATATACCTCAACGAGATGAAGCTGTATACCAAGTTTCGTCAGTATACGTTCATAAATAAGCGAGATAAAAAAATTTTATTTTTCTCCATAAGAATAACATTAGACAACGTACTGTGTTTAGCACTTTCAATATCTCGGTAACCAATTGACGTAGAGGAATGATCGAAATACCAAATTGTGTGTTTTTTTAAGCTGAATTGAATAGTCAAAACTAAAATTTGACTTTTTCAAAAATTACGTGTAAAAAATTCAAAAAACCCATTTTTGGGGTACAAAACCCCCCAAAATACCCCTTCGGATATGTCGATCTGACTGGTTTTCGAACTTAAAGTCATAAATGTTGCTTTACATATTTATACCAAATTTCGTCAAAATCGGATCATTTTTACGAGAGTTATCGTGCTCACGGACACATATATATATATACAGTATCGAACGAATGGTGTTTTTGGGGTCTGGGGACCTCAAAACGAAAAGTTATCATGGTCCCGGGCCTAGGTCTTACCATGCCGACTACGGTAATAGCTTCTTCCCTATAGGGGAAATTCGCTAATAGATAACATTTTAGGTGTGATCTTTAAAGAGTGATATTAGATTTCAATTCAAGTAAATAGTTTTAGGCAAACAAATCTTGACACTGGATTAAAGTTTTTATTTAAATCTTGAGACAAATTGAATTAAAATGTAGCTGATAAATCTACATTTGCATTCTAAAAATGTAGTTTTAGAGTAAAATTGTTTACGAGTGTAATCAGCATGCGTTGCATCAGTATAATGTATCAGGTTCTAGGCTTGACCTAATTAGATAGAACTTCATTTAAACCGGTTAACATACCTTGACGTCCGCAATTCCTTGTGGTAATACAGTGGTTTACTATAGTTTGCCTCACAGGGAGCCATCAAACCCTTAAGAACGTTAATGCATTCTATAAATGTCGACATTTTTTAAAACGCACTGAGCACATAAAAATGAAAAAAATCAAATACATTTATACAGTTCCCCGGCCGGTACTTGTCACTGAACTGGTTCGTTCTCTGACGTCCTAGCCTACCCTAAAACCCTATTTAAACCTAATATTAAAAAACCTAGTTAATTCAGCTGACTTATAAAACTACTATTTGGATGTGTTACAACATTTTTTCTGTGAAACGATACAGAAGCATTCACTGGTTTGATTCTATTTAATGTTGCTTTCAATTTTAATATTAATTAATTTTCTTTACGCGATTTCAATGTACAAACACCTATATAAAAACTGTGGATCTCTACAAGAGGTCTTTTAACATGCGATATTACTGAAAAACTTGCCTAACCAGTTGTACCAATAGCTCATATAATAGGAAATCCGCACTTTATTGTGGCCATTAAATCAAAAATGTTAGGTGCAGAAAATCCAGATATTTATATATTTCCCTATTCGTATCAGCAAACATAGTACCTAAAAACGATCAATGTATCTGAAGAACAAAATTTTATTTAATCAGATTTTATTTAAATTGATTTATTCGAATAAAGTATTGATGGCTTAAAATGTTGTTGTTTTCTCTAACAAATAAAATCGCGTACAGAACATCACTTCAAGGACTGCATGAAATACTGGTCACCCCGTAAAAAGACAGGTCAATAATTTTCCCATATCATGCTGAGAGCATCAGCCACAAAGGCAGCCAAATATGCATATCAATAAACAAATTAATTTGTAAGCAACATACTATGCTGATGCAATCGCACTGTAGTCACTACTCTGATAAGATATACCAATGTAAACATAAATACAACTGCGTCGAGACATCGCCCATCTGACGTAAAAACATAAAACGTTTCCACTTCCGGGCAACTCTCACCCCAACGCCAAAAACCGCAACTACGTCACGTCTGGGATAACCCACACATTACATAACAGTTTATCACACTTTAAAACATTGTGCATTACAAACAAATCACATTTCTAGAAGCAAAAATTGGTGCGATAACCGATACAGCTTGGCCCCAAATTGTAGGGACACTGTGTTCAACGAAAAACAAAACCATGCACTCAAGGCTATTCGCGCTTACACCATAAAACAAATTCAAATCCCCTCTCGGTGCATACAATTCACAGAAAAATACGTCATTCTGTTGTTTTGAACATTGTAAACACAACCCTACGCGGAATAAAACCCCTCCCAGATATTTCTAAAACTCTAGTACCGTCGAGGGCACCCAAAAAACTCAAAAATGACCGTGCATTCGCGGCACAATACCTAGCGATGACACTTTACCAAACTACTTTCCTCCAGGCGCGGCACATGAAACTCTAAACTCACAAAACTTCAGACAGACCTTGTAGGACAAAACTCATAACTAATAACTAGCAGCTCCCGCAAGAATGGTGTGTCACTCATCGGCAACAAATCACTCGAAACGGCATTGAACCACTGACCGACAGTTCTTCAAATCACTTGCAACCTAGCAACAAATATTGAAATATGTACCAGAAATTTATTGATTTATACATACAAATTTGTTATTCATCTGGCACACTCATTTTATATACAAATTAATTAAACAGAACAATTTTAAAATCATCCAATATATTTCGAATTGATTTAATTTTTAATTTGTTTTATTTTATAGAAATTGAGTGTGCTAGATGAATCAAGAAATAATTTACCATTTTCAAAAATTAAACATTCAGAATACATTCAGAAGAAAAACATTCAAATTCTTTTCTTTAGACAAACATGCCTCTTTAAATGTCCTTAGTTTTGAAAAATCATTTTCTTGAAATACAAAAACTATTCTAAAATTGTCATAACTAAAAAAATCCAAACTAAAACCAATTAAAGCAAAAGACACCTGAACCGGCGTATTGTAAACCAAACGTCTGACGTCCGAAATCACTTGTAATTATTATTGTCGGTAAGGTCGATTAAGAGTAAAAGACTTGAACCAGTCATGGACATTTATTTTATGCGCAATGATAAATTATTAAATAGAATTAATAGTTTTCATAACATCACGTTTATAATCGCTTACTAATAGTAAAATTCAAAGTTTTTGTCTGACTGAACCAGTTGTTTTTTTAATAATTGCTGTTTAAACGGGTATACACGTCGAGACACTGCATATAGTATACATATACATATATAGACATACCTGCGGATAATGACGACATGCCAACGGTCAAAGGCGGCCGAACATGTGACCGATTAACAGGAAGAGTTGTGAGTGCACTAACACACTGGATAAATCACGGAGGCGCGACGGCGGGGAATTAAAATGATGGCTCCATGTATGCCTATTGAATGACCATAAATAAGCCAGTACACGGCTCCCGGCTTTATTTACCGACGTAAAACGTTTTCAACACTGTCGACACCTCATCCACAATCACCGCCATGATTTATACGGCCGATACCACCGATGGACGCTCGCACAGCCTCGATAATCGACTCGACACCGACGAAACAACGTGGCTCTCGATTGACCTCGACGCTCGGTAAATTTAAAAAAAATCACAAACTTTAACAAAAATATATATTCTATTGTAGGCTTTGGTATTTTTTTCGGAAAACTTCAGTTTCACTAAAGAGAATTTTGTCAAATAAAAAAAACACTAATAATCTTTAATTCTAAAGATCATCAACACAGTAAAAGCTCATAAGCTCAACCTTCAAGGTTTCAATTTCGGAAAAGTTTGATTGAAAGTTTTAGATGTTTCTTGTGACTATTTTTTGAGGGAGTTTGTTAAATAATTTAGGTCCAATGTTTTGTGGTAGTGACACTCCAATGTGTGGGTCTGTCTGTGATGTTACCGTTGTCTAGTGTCATACGTACACACGTCTTCTACATATTATATCTACGACGTTATGTCCTCTAAATAACACATTCTGCAGTATAAAACATAATCTCGCTTCGCTCGCTGAGGGCTCCGCCCCCAGGCCCCCACTAGGGGTTTCCCCTAAAAGGTTTAAAGGCAAAAAGTCGTAGTACACATGGCAAGTGGCTGAAACTTGCTAATAATCCAAACATTATAAAGGTCCTATGACTACCAAAGTGTGATGTTGACAAATTGATTCCAAATAATTAGGCCTCTCAGTACAATAGAGTATCAAACAATTTAAAAGATTTTCGTTGAAAACCCTAAAGCCAATGGCTGAGCTGTAATTTCAGTTACGTCGTTCAAAAAATTGTTTAAAAAGGCAATTTATTCTGGATAATATCTGTTATTGGCTTTTTTTAACTACATTAACACTCCCCGAGGCAAAGTGAACTCAGCAGCAGCCAACTTATTTGGTAGAAGGCTTCGAACCAACATACCAACTAAGTTAGACAATTTGAGACCTAAGATAACAGTTCTTAAAGATAGGAAACTGATTTTGAAAGACCGTGAAAAATTAAAAAGTACTGTGACAGAAATATTAGACATCGAGATTCTTTGAGTGTTGACAGAAAGTCGTGTTTCACAAGATTCCTAGCTCTACGTGGTTTCCAGGGAGAGTGGTTGGGTGTAACAACACCCCAAGGTTATTGGGAAGAAGGTGGCATTTATCGCAGGAATGAAATTAATTTATCTCCTAGAACTGAACGTCTTGATATTTCTTCACCAACAAAACCCGTCAGAAACAATAAGTCTACTACTGGAACTGGTGTGTCTAGATGAGTGTTGTCTCCGCCTTCAGGTAACAATCAAATTGAACCCCCTCATCATAGACCCACTCCGAGTCTAAACGACTCATAGTGATGATTATGGAACGAGATGCGGACGAGTCGTCAAGACACCCACTAAATCAAGGAACTTTATACAGTAAATGTTTTTCTTAAAGGGGAAGATGTTGTGTAAATATCTTGGAGGGTTAATTATTTAATGTTTATTTTATGTTTGAAACTAATGTTTTTTTCTTAAATGTTGTCAATCTATTTCCAAATCTTATGAATAAACTAGTTTGAATTTTTCAAATTTATTTTTAATTGCTAGTACCTCTCGCAACAGGACTAATATTTGGTTTGGAATGAAAAGAAACAAGTGAACTTTCCTGGTACCACTTTACGAGGAATCAAAAATAATTCTATACAAAAATAGACCAATGTATATAAAAATACCCCCGTCGCAGCAAACCTGCGTACTCAGCGAATTTCCAATGCATAATATATGTCTTAATGCCATATAAAGCCGCATACCAAGTTTCATAAAAATATATTCATATATAAGCGATATATACAATTTTAATTATTCTCCATAAGAATAGCATTGGTGATGAGTACGTAGGTTTGCTGAAACAAGAAACACAAACAATTGGTTTTTATGCAAATATAAATATAATTTAACTAGGTGAAGCCACATACCAAGTTTAATCAATATTCAATCATAAGTAAGCACTATATAACATTTTAATTATTCTCCATAAGAATAACATGGGAGATGAGTAAGCAGGTTTGCTGCAACAAGGAACTAAAAAAATGGGTTTTTATGCAAATATCAATATAACTCAACAAGGTGAAGCCACATACCAAGTTGTATTAATTTATGTTCATAATTAAGGGAGTCATTACATTTTACTTATTCTCCATAAGAATAACATGGGGGCTGAGTACGCAGGTTCGCTGCTACGGGGATAATCAATAAAAAATCAATTTTTTGTGCAAATATCAATATACCAGTACTACGTGACCCCACGTGCCAAGTTTCATCAATATACATTCATTAATAATGGAGATATCAAATTTTATTTATTCTCCATAAGGATAACATTGGACAACGTACTGTGTTTAGCACTATGAATATCTCTGCAACAGTTGGACGTAGAATCACAATTTAAACACCAAAATGATTGTTTTGTGGAGCTGAATTGATTGGTAAAAGCAAATGTGAAGTTTACATCAAAATTAACTTAGGAAAAGCCAAAAACCTTTTTCCCATAAGATTAACATAGGAGATTTTATGAGCAGGTTTTTTTGGATTTTCTCCACAACCACTTAACCTAGCTTAATAATTCAAAATACCATATTATTTGTTTTTTTAAGCTCTATAACATGGTATAAACCAAAATTAAGTGTTTTAAAAATTTTAGGGTAAAAAATGCAAAAAACTGATTTTTGGAAAATTTAAAACCCCCATAAACCCCCCTTCCCATGGCCCGATTTTTCTGGTTTTCGAACTTAAAGTCATGAATGTCACTTTACACATTTGAGCCAAATTTAATCGAAATCGGACGTTTTTTACTCAAGTTATCGCATTCACGGACACATATATAGATATATATATATATATATATATATATATATCTATATATATATATATATATATATATATATATATATACATATATAAATTTGAACGAATAGTGTATTAGTCATCTGGGGACCTAAAAAAAAATTTGTCATGGTCTCGGGCTTAAATCTTACCATGAGACCTACGGTAATAGCTTCTTCCCTATAGGGGAAATTCGCTAAAAGCCCGCAATTGATAGTAAAAAAAAATCCTCAACTCAATTAAAAACAACAACTAATCACATTTTTTATATTTTACTTCGGATAAGGATACGATTTTTTTAATGATTCCAGGCTTAAAATGTCATGAAAAACGTCTAACTACAATTGGATTGTAGCTAGATCTGAGCAAATATGAACAGATCTACCTTATAAAGCCCCCATCCAAGTTTAAACAAGTCATATATAAGCGAGGTGTAAAAATTGATTTATTCTGCCATAAGAACAAAATTGGACAACGTATCCAAGTTATTACATAGGACTGGGTATGTAGGTTTATTGCTATAAGGGTATTTTTTATATTGACAGATTTTAACCAGATGAAGTCAACCGTTAAACCGTTATTGTGATCAAAAATATAAAATTTTACAAACTCTTCATAAGAATAACATTGACCAACGTCTTGTATTTAGCATTTTCAATATCTCAGTAACCAACTGTTAATCAATATAATATAGTAAAATTTAAGAAATCAATAAAAATAATTTTGTTTGATAAACTACAACCAATAGTGCAAACTAAAGTTTTGTTTTTAATTATATATATATCAAAATTAACGAACCGATTTTTGGTAAGCAAATCCTCCTAAAACACTTTCGGATAATACGATCTTTCTGATTTTCGAATTTAAAGTCATAAATGTTGCTACAAATAGACACATTTTTGTACCAAATTTAATCAAGGCCGGACCTTTTTTACAAAATTTGTTGCGCACCAAGGAAAACACATAAAAACGTTAACGATTTTTGCACCTGGGAATCTCAAAACTAAAAGTTATCTTAGTCCTGGATAAAGGCCTTACCACACCAACTACGGCAATAGTTTCTTCCTTCTCACTTCTTCCGTGTAGGTGAAATTCGCTAGAAATACGTATCGGCTTTTAACCTCCTATTATTTACACCCATTTTTCTGTTGAACCCAAATTCCACTAGTATACAATACAAATATCTCCTGTTAGATTTGGACGCAGAGACGCGCGTCCTGTGGCGACGGTTAGGTTGAGGACAGTACCTAGGAGCACCCACGCCCGTCACACCTTCCATTGTTATCCTCCGGCGATCCTACAGACCCCACAATGACAACACCTACTGCCCTCCGCGGCGGCGGCGCAGCCTACAGTTCCTCGCGTTTTGTTTTGAGCACAATTCTAATACCCCCGTCGCAGCAAACCTGCATACTCAGCGAATTTCTATTGAATATATAACATAACACATTAAAAAACTTAACAGGATTCATAAGAAATATATTCACAAGCAAGCGATATTTAAAATCTCAATTATTCTCTATAAGAATAACATTGGGGATGAGTACACAGGTTTGCTGCATCAAGGAACACAAAATAATGGGTTTTTATGCAAATATCAATATAACTAATCTTAGTGAAGTCACATACCAAGGTTCATCCATATTCATTCATAAATAAGCGATATATAACATTTTAATTATTTTCCATAAGAATAACATGGGGACCAAGTACCTAGGTTTGCTGCTACGGGAACCATGGGCGAAAAATTTTGGTGTGCAAACAACAATAAACCACAACCAGATCAAGCCATATACCAAATTTCGTCAGTTTATGTTCTTAAATAAGCGAGGTATATATTTTTTTCTTTTTCTCCATAAGAATAACATTAGACAACGTACTGTGTTTAGCACTTTCAATATCTCAGTAACCTATTGACGTAGAGCAATGATCAAAATACCAAATTTTTTTAAGCTGTATTCAATGGTAAAAATCAAAATTTGATTTAAATAAAAATTACAGGTGGAAACCCCAAAAAAAACATTTTTGGAGTACAAAACCCCCCTTCGGATGGTGTAATTTGTCTGGTTTTCGAACTCGTTTAAATAAATGGTACTTTACACATTTGTACCAAATTTCATTAAGATCGGACCTTTTTTACGAGAGTTATCGTGCTTACGGACACATATACATATATAAAAATTTGAACGAATGGTGTTTTTGGCATCTGGGGACCTCAAAATGAAAAGTTATCATGGTCTCGGGCCAAAGTCTTACCATAAGACCTACGGTAATAGCTTCTTCCCTATAGGGGAAATTCGCTAAAAAATGCTACAAAATGTGACGAAGGAGGGTCGAATGGCATGTTTTGCGTGCCGACATGTTTAAACATTCGTTCGGTTTACACCTGACGCGAGTGTAAATAAGAAAAAATCATTAACATATATAATTTAATTTTTGTTTTTCAAACTTTTTTCCATCTTTGGTAATAAATTACTCCTAAACTCCAAATGGATTCTTTACATCCTGATTTATTATATAAAGCGATTTTGGAAAAGAAAAACGTAACGCGATTAGGTGACCTGAAAAGATATAAATTATTATTAAGAATCTACCTTTTCCATAAAGATATATCTATCTGAGTGGGGTGCAGGAAAATATAAACTTACATACGACAGTTTGAAAGAGGTTTGACCTTCTATATTACACTTGCGAGTGGAGTCTCTTAGATTATAAATTAATAGAGACGAAAGGCCGTATAGTTTCGGGTGAGGTACGGGCCCGAGGCCCCTTCGGAATCGCAATTGGGTTCCCACAGCCTGTCGCTCAGTATGCTACAGTCACACTTCCTCCTACCCCCTCCCCAGCCACCAGGGGACATTTACTTGCATAACTCGGTGTGCACGAGTAACACATTCCGTTAACGCCATTGTGAAATATTTTGTGTCTTAAAAACATTTCTAGTTTAGTCAGTACAAATTTCGTCTCTATTATATGGATTGTTCATATCACTCCTAAACGTGGTACTTCAGTTTAGCCTTAGAATCCATTACAATTCCAACTTATTTTATAATCGTTATACAATATTGTTTGCACAAATATCACAATATTCCATCTACTGCTATTTGTCTATAAAATTCTTGTTAGTAAGTAATAATACGGGATCTTGTAATTACCATGATAGTTACTAGAGCAAATTATGTTATATTTTGTATAAGTATTTTTAAAATATTTATTCTTTTGTTGATTGATTATATTGTTATATCCACGTTTTTTCCCTTCCCTGAATATAATGTAAAAGGAAACATTAAGAAGGAGTTTAAATTAGCATGCCCGCTCTCAGTCTTTCTATTTCCATCACAGGTCGGTCAGTCAGTTGAATTTAGAAATCCGCCATTAGGGTCTGAGCTCCTTGAGAGGGGGCTCCAGTCCTCTGCTTCTCCCATAAGACCAATGTTAACTTTCAAAGTCCGTCCCTCCTCAACGGGTTGTCCAAAATTGATTAGTTATGGTTCGATTTAAAGATCAAAAATATATCTAGCGATTTCAGTAAGCAGAATTTCGTTAAGGCGGTAGTAGGGTATATTGGACATTCCTGGCTCAGGAGGGACAGGAGGGACGCCCCCCCCCCGAGCCCCCCCCCCCCCGAGGTCTCGTCTGTGACACTTTGCGAATTTTTTTTTTGCGAACTTTTTTGCAAACTTTTTTTTTGCGAATTTTTTTTTTTTGCGAATTTTTTTTTTTGCGAATTTTTTTTTTGCGAATTTTTTTTTTTGCGAATTTTTTTTTTTTTTGGGATTTTTTTTTTTTTTTGCGAATTTTTTTTTGCGAATTTTTTTTTTGCCAAATTTTTTTTTTGCGAAATTTTTTTTTTTGCGAATTTTTTTTTGCGAATTTGTGTTTTTGCGAATTTTTTTTTTGCGAATTTTGGTTGTTGCGAATACTATCCTAACCTAACCTAACCTAACCTAACGTAACGTAACCTAACCTAACCTAACCTAAGGTAACCTAACCTAACCTAACCTAACGTAACCTAACCTAACCTAACCTAACCTAACCTAACCTCGGATCAGATTTCTGATTGCAGATTCTTGTTCGTCTAGTCGAGCCGAGTCATTTGAGTACCCACATCGTACACTTTGGATGATGTTTACAAAAAAGGGGCCCGCACCACACTTTTGACCTTTTTTTTTTTTGCATTTTTGGAATCTCCTCGTCAAGCCGAGTATTCTCAGTACGCACATGACATACTTTGGATAATTAATACAAGAGTTGAACAGGGTAACGCTACAACCAACAGAGCTAGCCCATCAGCGCTTGCGGTCAATTGAACTAACAGTGAATGCAAATTTTAAGGAGAATATAATTGCAATGCTTTGAACATATACTGCAAAGGGGGGTGTATCGATACACCCCCCTTCAAGTACTCTGCACCGAGGCAGCTGTTCGCACAACCGACTGACGCGTCCAGTCTACTGTCTGGGAATGCGGATGTTGTAATTTGATACCTCGACTGGAGGGTGCAGGTGTTCACACAAAAAACCGACAAGTCGAGACCTGTCTGGGAATGCGGATGCTGTAATTTGATACCCCGACGGGAGGGCGACGCGACCCTTCCAGGAACCCATTATAGTCCGCCCGTATCGAATTCCGAGCAATAAATCACCAGTTGTCAAACACCCACGTTATCAATCTTGTTTTAGGCTTCAACAATTCCTGACGTATGGGGGAGCGAAAATCTCCCCCTAGTAATTAAATCAACAGAACACCAGTTGTCACGGTCTCATGCTTGTTCTAGTCTTCAACAATTCCTGACGTATGGGGGAGCGAAAATCTCCCCCTAAGCCATTATGTGTTAGGGGGAGCGAAAATCTCCCCCTAGTAATTAAATCAACAGAGCTAGCCCATCAGCGCCTGCGAACAATTGAACTACCAGTGAATGCAAATTTTGAGGAGAATATAATTGCAATGCTTTGAACATATACTGCAAAGGGGGGTGTATCGATACACCCCCCTTCAAGTACTCTGCACCGAGGCAGCTGTTCGCACAAATAACCGTCGCGTCCAGTCTACTGTCTGGGAATGCGGATGTTGTAATTTGATACCTCGACTGGAGGGTGCAGGTGTTCACACAAAAAACCGAGAAGTCGAGACCTGTCTGGGGTGCAGCTGCGCCCGACCCCAGGAGGGGCAGGAGGAGCAGGAGGGGCAGGAGGGGCAGGAGGAGCAGGAGGGGCAGGAGGGGCAGGAGGAGCAGGAGGGGCAGGAGGAGCAGGAGGAGCAGGAGGAGCAGGAGGAGCAGGAGGGGCAGGAGGATCAGGAGGAGCAGGAGGGGCAGGAGGGGCAGGAGGAGCAGGAGGAGCAGGAGGGGCAGGAGGAGCAGGAGGAGCAGGAGGAGCAGGAGGAGCAGGAGGGGCAGGAGGAGCAGGAGGAGCAGGAGGGGCAGGAGGGGCAGGAGGAGCCCCCCTGCCCCTCCGGGCAAGGTTTCGTCTGTGACACTTTTGCCAGCCAAGACGCCTGCGGACAATTGAACTACCAGTGAATGCAAATGCGGATGTTGTAATTTGATACCTCGACTGGAGGGTGCAGGTGTTCACACAAAAAACCGACAAGTCGAGACCTGTCTGGGGTGCAGCTGCGCCCGACCTCAGGAGGGCCAGGAGGGACAGGAGGAGCCCCCCCCCCCCAGACGCCTGCACCAACACTTGGAAGAAAATCCTCCTACATTAGAAGGATTTCATTCTGTTCCCTAACATGAAAAGCTTTTGTGGCCTTGAAAAAGGCCGATTATGATGGTGGGATCAGGTGGAGGCTAAGGTGTTGGAAAACGTTTATTTTTTACTGTTGAAAACCTTTGTTACTTCATCAGGGTGCAGTTCATCGGTCCGCCGATTCCACCACATTTCAACAAGCATCATGTACTTCTGCTCATGTTCAATGGCGTAGAAGTGCTCCTCTTCAATGGGGTAGAAATTCATCTTGTAGTCCATGTCACGCTGCCAATATTCCCACTCCAAGCCGTCCAGCGGGCAATGGTTCCACATGCTGTTGATTCCCCGTCGTCTGGAGTACAGAGCGTCGTCAAGATCTTGAGTAGTTGAATACATTTTTGGTTCATGAACGTACTTGAACTTTTTATCAATGCGCCATAGCCTCTTCTTATGGAAATGCTTCAAGGTGCATTCATCGTCGTCTTTTCGGTTGTAGAATTCATCACCTTCGAAGTAATCATCTTCATCGTCAAACGGTCTCTTCTTATTATTGCTATTCATTGTCGTTTCCGCTGCAACACATACATCCTCCAACTCAACGTCTGTGATGTCACAATCCCACTCGATGTTGGCCATGATCTCTTCGTAGCTGTTGACGCTTCGAAACTCAAGACTAAACTAAACTTTACTGCTAGGGGCGGGCTGTGCGTCGTGGGATGATGGGCGCAGGTGTACAGACAAAAAACCGTCGCGTCACCCTACTGTCTGGGAATGCGGATGCTGTAATTTGATACCTCTACGGGAGGGCGCGGGTGTTCACACAAAAAACCGACGAGTCGAGACCTGTCTGGGAATGCGGATGCTGTAATTTGATACCCCGACAGGAGGGCTACCGACCCTTGCAGGAACCCATAATTATAGACCACCCGCGTCGAATTCCGAGCAATAGTACACCAGCTGTCAAACACCCACGGTCTCATTCTTGTTCAAGTCTTCAACAATTCCTGACGTATGGGGGAGCGAAAATCTCCCCCCTAAGCCATTATGTGTTAGGGGGAGCGAAAATCTCCCCCTAGTGATTAAATCAACAGAACACCAGTTGTCAAACACCCACGGTCTCATTCGTGTTCGGGAGTTTGAAGTGTGTGGCTGTGTAATAGTGTTGCTGTGTGACATTCTGTCAGAGCGATCGCCCGACGTTTTGACCTAACCTACAAAATGAACCACTTAACCGCCTATGTGTTTAATGATCGGCCTTTGTCTGTACTGTTTGACAGCAGCGATAATCCATGGTTCAAAGCTAAGGATGTAGCTACAATATTGGGATACGCTAACCCTAAAGAAGCAATCAGAGCACATGTTAGAGAAAAATATCGCAAAACAATTCCTGAAGTATGGGGGAGCGAAAATCTCCCCCTAACCTATAACGAGAAACATTCAATCTTTCTTAACGAGCCGGGATTATATTCGTTACTTATGAAATCTAAAATGCCCATCGCCGAGAAGTTTCAAGATTGGATCTTTGAAGAAGTTTTGCCATCCATTAGAAAAAATGGTCAGTACAGACTTATAAACGAGAACCAACGGCTGCTACAATCACTTACAAAGTCGCTAACAAATAACCGAAAGCTAGATCAAACAAATTCCGAGTTTAAAACTACAAATGATATATTGTGTATGGAAAACCAATCCATGAATCAAACGCTGATCGAACAGACACCTAAAGTGGCAGTGTTGCCTGAAGATGTAAATCTGAAGCATATATTTTGTGTGATGATTAGGGAAACCCTTCTAGAGCAGTACGGAGTTTGTGAATACAAGTGCATTCGAACACAGAAGAGGAATTTCAAACAAGCCTTGAAAAAAGCAAAGGAAGAAGGATTTACAATGTGCTACTGTAGAGAAAATGTCCCCAACGGCATAAACATAGTGAATAAGGCTAAAGAAGTGATGAAGAGTTACGGCATGCACATTGACTGCAGATACAACAACATCCTAACCTCGCACAATTTCATTAATGTAGTTGAACATATCTTTGACAATGCATAGGTCTGCGCTTGTGGACTCGTTCCAGAACCTTCGACGCTAGTCAGGTAGCAACAGTCGATACGTGCTCCAAAGATGACCAGTGTGGATGACGCAAGAAAAGTAATCACCATATCAATGAACAAAATACGTTATAAACGTAACAACATCCGAGAAAGGCTCGCAATCAAGTTAGTGTTGGATAGAGCGAGAGATGTGTTTGAGAGAAAATATCATATGAAACAGCATACTTATGAAAAAAAAAAAAAAAAAAAAAAATATTGAATATCATGTAAAAGAATATAACTATGAAGAAAACAAAACAGACTGTTAAATTTAACGAGGAGCTAAATACACAGTACACTTACGAGCCCTGTGAGGATGTACAACAATTAACGTGGACTCAAATCGCAATAGATGAAATGAGATTCCGCAGACCGTTGGAACTGATGTTGGGTGAAAAAATCAAACATCTAACCTATTGCAACAAGATGTGTCACAGCGAGTGCATACAGTTTACTTCAAGGGTGAGCAGACGCACCACCAGTCCGTAGTACGGTAGAAGTCACACGGTAAGGACGTCAACATGGACGCTTACGTTTCTGCGGACGACTATATCAAATCGTTTATTCAGGAGATTGAGGTTATGAACAATAATGCTAGTGATCAGACATTGGCATCACCTCAGACGTCATCTGTAAAACCGATCACTGCCTGCAAGAGACGAAGGAGGCCAACTCTCATCGAAGTGGAAACCAAGAAACCAGGATGGGTGCCAAAACCAACAGATGATTCTCCCATAGTGTCATGGATGGACGATGGGAATACTTTTGCTGTTCAAAACCCGGGAAACAAAGGACAAATTTTATTGAAAATGGAAATGTACGATGGTACAGATATGGTGTTCATGTGCAGTTTATTTTTGGACAAAGATGGTGAAATGCTCCAAAGTGTTAGACAAGTAGTTGATAAAGTGGAAAACATGTGGATCGATAAATCAACAGGAGTACCGAAAATTACAGGCTTAACTCAAACTGTTACACAACGCAGTGCAGTTTCGCAACCAACGTCGAAGAAGCGAGCTGTGAGGAAGAAACAACGAGTGTCGCCAGCAGTCAATTAAAGCATCAGCATTCCCAGACAGGAGGGCGACGCGTCGGTTTTTTGTGTGTGAACACCTGCGCCCGGCCAACTACTAGAGATGTCGAGCAGCAGCACTTTCAAGCTAGAGTTTCCGAGCGTGAACGGCACTGCAGCAACCGAGGACCTGAGAGCTACCCTCAACAACTGCAAGTCCGACTCTCCGCTCTACACCAGGATAGACGATCTCAGAGAGGAATGCGGCTATCTCATCACTGCGATGGAGCGAGCCACAACACCCTTTGGCGAGACGATCATCGTGATCCTGGAGGGACAGGTCGGGGACGACTTCTTTCTGCGAGTCTACCCGCCTAGGCGCTTCAACGAGGTCCTGAGCAACACCGACATCGAGCGCTACAACAGCGGGTTTGGAGAACGCCTTCGCTTGGTGAAGCGCAGCCCGAGGGGTTCCAATAGCAGATTCACACCTTTGGAGTTTATGTAAAGCAAGACTTGAAGATTATGTAAATACCTTTGTAAATTAGTTTTCGTAGTCAATACTTATAGTCACGTTCAGAACATAACCACTGTGTTATTTATTTCACTTAACCCCAAAAATGTCCTTTGGTAGTAAGTTTAAGAGCGTGAGTATGGTAACTGTGAGGTGTTTAGCTCATCAGCGTCATCATCAGAATCATCGATATTTGTACATAGATGTAACCCACCGCGTAATGCGATACAATTGATTGGAGCGCATCGTGTGTGAGCTGTCTTGTGATGGCGACATCGCACTGCGTTTGTAACAAAATAACGTGTACATTAACACGACGATCACTTTTCTTGCTTAAGTCACGAGGGGCATTATGGCGTACGGGACGATTGGTAATAACAGCGTTTAAAGTAAACTGTGCACATTCGTTGTGATACGTCTTGTCACAGCACGTTAGATTTCACATTCTCACATTCTACATCAATTACAATTGTAGACGTAATCTCATTTCATCTGTTGTGATTTAAGTCCACGTTAACCGTTGTACATCCTTACGCGGCTCATAAGTGTAATGAGTATTTAGTATGACAATAAACTTCTCGAATGTTAGTACGTTAAATCGTAGCTTGTTCATTGACGCATCGATCCCTATTCTTGTTTCAGTCTCAATATGCATTATGGCGTACGTGCCAGATGGTACTAACAACGCTTGAAATAAACTGCACACATGTGTTGCGATACATCCAAACACAACAAGTTAGATGCATCATTCAATCATTCAGCATCAATTGAAATGTTATGCGTGGCATCATTTCATCTGGTGTAATTTGAGGGAATAACTCGACTACGAACCTTTATCGTATGTTAGTTCGTTAACAAAGTAAATTGTACATTAACACGACGATCGCTTTTCTTGCTTAAGTCACGATGTGCATTATGGCGTACGGGACGATTGGTAATAACAGCGTTTAAAGTAAACTGTGCACATTCGTTGTGATACGTCTTGTCACAGCACGTTAGATTTCACATTCTCACATTCAACATCAATTACAATTGTAGACGTAATCTCATTTCATCTGTTGTGATTTAAGTCCACGTTAACCGTTGTACATCCTCACGCGGCTCGTAAGTGTAATGAGTATTTAGTATGACAATAAACTTCTCGAATGTTAGTACGTTAAATCGTAGCTTGTTCATTGACGCATCGATCCCTATTCTTGTTTCAGTCTCAATAGACATTATGGCGTACGTGCCAGATGGTACTAACAACGCTTGAAATAAACTGCCCACGTGTGTTGCGATACATCCAAACACAGCAAGTTAGATGCATCATTCTAACATTCAGCATCAATTGAAATGTTATGCGTGGTATCATTTCATCTGGTGTAATTTGAGGGAATAACTCGACTACGAACCTTTATCGTATGTTAGTTCGTTAACAACGTAACTTGTACATTGACGCATCGATCACTTTTCATGCTTAAGTCACAATGTGCATTATGTTGTATGTGACGACTGGTAATAGCAATGCTTGAAGTAAACTGAGCACATGTGTTGCTATACGTCTTGTCACAGCAGGTTATATTGCTCATTTCCCCTTTCAACATCAGTTACAATTGTATGCGTAATCTCATTTCATCGGTTTTAATTCAAGTCCGCGTTAACTGTTGTACATCCTCACGAGGTTCGTAAGTGTAACGAGTATTTAGTTTTACATTAAACTTCTCGTATGTCAATCCCAAGTAATCGGTGTTTGAAGAAGTTTGCCTTTCCCTCAAGAATTGTCACTAGCATTATAACATACGCGTTTAATAACCAGATCGCACTTGTAATATTTTTGTATACCAATAACAATTCCAAGTAATCGAGGTTTGAAGAAGTTCGCACATTGATAAAAAAAAAAAATCCAAGTAAACGATGTTTGAAGACGTTTGAGTTTTCGCCATCACACAAGTTCCAATCTTGAGTAATGTCAACCCAAGAAAATGAAAGCTAACAGCATCACGTAGTTGTGTTAAGTTACGATAGGTATAGTTAGGTTTATTAAGACTGTTTCCAGTTAGAAAGGGGAAACATGGAGAGACTTATCTCATCGTTAGGTTACGATATCCAGTGTAAAGTTAGGTCCCTGCATAGAAATAGGAAACGTAGACAGTTGTATCTCATCCTTAGGTTATGTTATGCTCTGTTAAGTTAGGTTTGTGCTTATAGATAGGAAATATTGTCAGTAGTATCTCGTCGTTAGGTTAAGTCATGCTCTGTTAAGTTAGGTTTGTTGTTGAATATACAAAAAAAAAAAAAAATCTGTACCTTAATGTCGGCGTGCGCATTATGATTATACCATTTTTAAATTGCGCACGCCGACATTAAGGTACAGATTTTTTTTTTTTTTTTGTATATTCAACAACAAACCTAACTTAACAGAGCATGACTTAACCTAACGACGAGATACTACTGACAATATTTCCTATCTATAAGCACAAACCTAACTTAACAGAGCATAACATAACCTAAGGATGAGATACAACTGTCTACGTTTCCTATTTCTATGCAGGGACCTAACTTTACACTGGATATCGTAACCTAACGATGAGATAAGTCTCTCCATGTTTCCCCTTTCTAACTGGAAACAGTCTTAATAAACCTAACTATACCTATCGTAACTTAACACAACTACGTGATGCTGTTAGCTTTCATTTTCTTGGGTTGACATTACTCAAGATTGGAACTTGTGTGATGGCGAAAACTCAGACGTCTTCAAACATCGTTTACTTGGATTTTTTTTTTTTATCAATGTGCGAACTTCTTCAAACCTCGATTACTTGGAATTGTTATTGGTATACAAAAATATTACAAGTGCGATCTGGTTATTAAACGCGTATGTTATAATGCTAGTGACAATTCTTGAGGGAAAGGCAAACTTCTTCAAACACCGATTACTTGGGATTGACATACGAGAAGTTTAATGTAAAACTAAATACTCGTTACACTTACGAACCTCGTGAGGATGTACAACAGTTAACGCGGACTTGAATTAAAACCGATGAAATGAGATTACGCATACAATTGTAACTGATGTTGAAAGGGGAAATGAGCAATATAACCTGCTGTGACAAGACGTATAGCAACACATGTGCTCAGTTTACTTCAAGCATTGCTATTACCAGTCGTCACATACAACATAATGCACATTGTGACTTAAGCATGAAAAGTGATCGATGCGTCAATGTACAAGTTACGTTGTTAACGAACTAACATACGATAAAGGTTCGTAGTCGAGTTATTCCCTCAAATTACACCAGATGAAATGATACCACGCATAACATTTCAATTGATGCTGAATGTTAGAATGATGCATCTAACTTGCTGTGTTTGGATGTATCGCAACACACGTGGGCAGTTTATTTCAAGCGTTGTTAGTACCATCTGGCACGTACGCCATAATGTCTATTGAGACTGAAACAAGAATAGGGATCGATGCGTCAATGAACAAGCTACGATTTAACGTACTAACATTCGAGAAGTTTATTGTCATACTAAATACTCATTACACTTACGAGCCGCGTGAGGATGTACAACGGTTAACGTGGACTTAAATCACAACAGATGAAATGAGATTACGTCTACAATTGTAATTGATGTTGAATGTGAGAATGTGAAATCTAACGTGCTGTGACAAGACGTATCACAACGAATGTGCACAGTTTACTTTAAACGCTGTTATTACCAATCGTCCCGTACGCCATAATGCACATCGTGACTTAAGCAAGAAAAGCGATCGTCGTGTTAATGTACAATTTACTTTGTTAACGAACTAACATACGATAAAGGTTCGTAGTCGAGTTATTCCCTCAAATTACACCAGATGAAATGATGCCACGCATAACATTTCAATTGATGCTGAATGATTGAATGATGCATCTAACTTGTTGTGTTTGGATGTATCGCAACACATGTGTGCAGTTTATTTCAAGCGTTGTTAGTACCATCTGGCACGTACGCCATAATGCATATTGAGACTGAAACAAGAATAGGGATCGATGCGTCAATGAACAAGCTACGATTTAACGTACTAACATTCGAGAAGTTTATTGTCATACTAAATACTCATTACACTTATGAGCCGCGTAAGGATGTACAACGGTTAACGTGGACTTAAATCACAACAGATGAAATGAGATTACGTCTACAATTGTAATTGATGTAGAATGTGAGAATGTGAAATCTAACGTGCTGTGACAAGACGTATCACAACGAATGTGCACAGTTTACTTTAAACGCTGTTATTACCAATCGTCCCGTACGCCATAATGCCCCTCGTGACTTAAGCAAGAAAAGTGATCGTCGTGTTAATGTACACGTTATTTTGTTACAAACGCAGTGCGATGTCGCCATCACAAGACAGCTCACACACGATGCGCTCCAATCAATTGTATCGCATTACGCGGTGGGTTACATCTATGTACAAATATCGATGATTCTGATGATGACGCTGATGAGCTAAACACCTCACAGTTACCATACTCACGCTCTTAAACTTACTACCAAAGGACATTTTTGGGGTTAAGTGAAATAAATAACACAGTGGTTATGTTCTGAACGTGACTATAAGTATTGACTACGAAAACTAATTTACAAAGGTATTTACATAATCTTCAAGTCTTGCTTTACATAAACTCCAAAGGTGTGAATCTGCTATTGGAACCCCTCGGGCTGCGCTTCACCAAGCGAAGGCGTTCTCCAAACCCGCTGTTGTAGCGCTCGATGTCGGTGTTGCTCAGGACCTCGTTGAAGCGCCTAGGCGGGTAGACTCGCAGAAAGAAGTCGTCCCCGACCTGTCCCTCCAGGATCACGATGATCGTCTCGCCAAAGGGTGTTGTGGCTCGCTCCATCGCAGTGATGAGATAGCCGCATTCCTCTCTGAGATCGTCTATCCTGGTGTAGAGCGGAGAGTCGGACTTGCAGTTGTTGAGGGTAGCTCTCAGGTCCTCGGTTGCTGCAGTGCCGTTCACGCTCGGAAACTCTAGCTTGAAAGTGCTGCTGCTCGACATCTCTAGTAGTTGGCCGGGCGCAGGTGTTCACACACAAAAAACCGACGCGTCGCCCTCCTGTCTGGGAATGCTGATGCTTTAATTGACTGCTGGCGACACTCGTTGTTTCTTCCTCACAGCTCGCTTCTTCGACGTTGGTTGCGAAACTGCACTGCGTTGTGTAACAGTTTGAGTTAAGCCTGTAATTTTCGGTACTCCTGTTGATTTATCGATCCACATGTTTTCCACTTTATCAACTACTTGTCTAACACTTTGGAGCATTTCACCATCTTTGTCCAAAAATAAACTGCACATGAACACCATATCTGTACCATCGTACATTTCCATTTTCAATAAAATTTGTCCTTTGTTTCCCGGGTTTTGAACAGCAAAAGTATTCCCATCGTCCATCCATGACACTATGGGAGAATCATCTGTTGGTTTTGGCACCCATCCTGGTTTCTTGGTTTCCACTTCGATGAGAGTTGGCCTCCTTCGTCTCTTGCAGGCAGTGATCGGTTTTACAGATGACGTCTGAGGTGATGCCAATGTCTGATCACTAGCATTATTGTTCATAACCTCAATCTCCTGAATAAACGATTTGATATAGTCGTCCGCAGAAACGTAAGCGTCCATGTTGACGTCCTTACCGTGTGACTTCTACCGTACTACGGACTGGTGGTGCGTCTGCTCACCCTTGAAGTAAACTGTATGCACTCGCTGTGACACATCTTGTTGCAATAGGTTAGATGTTTGATTTTTTCACCCAACATCAGTTCCAACGGTCTGCGGAATCTCATTTCATCTATTGCGATTTGAGTCCACGTTAATTGTTGTACATCCTCACAGGGCTCGTAAGTGTACTGTGTATTTAGCTCCTCGTTAAATTTAACAGTCTGTTTTGTTTTCTTCATAGTTATATTCTTTTACATGAAATTCAATATTTTTTTTTTTTTTTTTTTTTTCATAAGTATGCTGTTTCATATGATATTTTCTCTCAAACACATCTCTCGCTCTATCCAACACTAACTTGATTGCGAGCCTTTCTCGGATGTTGTTACGTTTATAACGTATTTTGTTCATTGATATGGTGATTACTTTTCTTGCGTCATCCACACTGGTCATCTTTGGAGCACGTATCGACTGTTGCTACCTGACTAGCGTCGAAGGTTCTGGAACGAGTCCACAAGCGCAGACCTATGCATTGTCAAAGATATGTTCAACTACATTAATGAAATTGTGCGAGGTTAGGATGTTGTTGTATCTGCAGTCAATGTGCATGCCGTAACTCTTCATCACTTCTTTAGCCTTATTCACTATGTTTATGCCGTTGGGGACATTTTCTCTACAGTAGCACATTGTAAATCCTTCTTCCTTTGCTTTTTTCAAGGCTTGTTTGAAATTCCTCTTCTGTGTTCGAATGCACTTGTATTCACAAACTCCGTACTGCTCTAGAAGGGTTTCCCTAATCATCACACAAAATATATGCTTCAGATTTACATCTTCAGGCAACACTGCCACTTTAGGTGTCTGTTCGATCAGCGTTTGATTCATGGATTGGTTTTCCATACACAATATATCATTTGTAGTTTTAAACTCGGAATTTGTTTGATCTAGCTTTCGGTTATTTGTTAGCGACTTTGTAAGTGATTGTAGCAGCCGTTGGTTCTCGTTTATAAGTCTGTACTGACCATTTTTTCTAATGGATGGCAAAACTTCTTCAAAGATCCAATCTTGAAACTTCTCGGCGATGGGCATTTTAGATTTCATAAGTAACGAATATAATCCCGGCTCGTTAAGAAAGATTGAATGTTTCTCGTTATAGGTTAGGGGGAGATTTTCGCTCCCCCATACTTCAGGAATTGTTTTGCGATATTTTTCTCTAACATGTGCTCTGATTGCTTCTTTAGGGTTAGCGTATCCCAATATTGTAGCTACATCCTTAGCTTTGAACCATGGATTATCGCTGCTGTCAAACAGTACAGACAAAGGCCGATCATTAAACACATAGGCGGTTAAGTGGTTCATTTTGTAGGTTAGGTCAAAACGTCGGGCGATCGCTCTGACAGAATGTCACACAGCAACACTATTACACAGCCACACACTTCAAACTCCCGAACACGAATGAGACCGTGGGTGTTTGACAACTGGTGTTCTGTTGATTTAATCACTAGGGGGAGATTTTCGCTCCCCCTAACACATAATGGCTTAGGGGGGAGATTTTCGCTCCCCCATACGTCAGGAATTGTTGAAGACTTGAACAAGAATGAGACCGTGGGTGTTTGACAGCTGGTGTACTATTGCTCGGAATTCGACGCGGGTGGTCTATAATTATGGGTTCCTGCAAGGGTCGGTAGCCCTCCTGTCGGGGTATCAAATTACAGCATCCGCATTCCCAGACAGGTCTCGACTCGTCGGTTTTTTGTGTGAACACCCGCGCCCTCCCGTAGAGGTATCAAATTACAGCATCCGCATTCCCAGACAGTAGGGTGACGCGACGGTTTTTTGTCTGTACACCTGCGCCCATCATCCCACGACGCACAGCCCGCCCCTAGCAGTAAAGTTTAGTTTAGTCTTGAGTTTCGAAGCGTCAACAGCTACGAAGAGATCATGGCCAACATCGAGTGGGATTGTGACATCACAGACGTTGAGTTGGAGGATGTATGTGTTGCAGCGGAAACGACAATGAATAGCAATAATAAGAAGAGACCGTTTGACGATGAAGATGATTACTTCGAAGGTGATGAATTCTACAACCGAAAAGACGACGATGAATGCACCTTGAAGCATTTCCATAAGAAGAGGCTATGGCGCATTGACAAAAAGTTCAAGTACGTTCATGAACCAAAAATGTATTCAACTACTCAAGATCTTGACGACGCTCTGTACTCCAGACGACGGGGAATCAACAGCATGTGGAACCATTGCCCGCTGGACGGCTTGGAGTGGGAATATTGGCAGCGTGACATGGACTACAAGATGAATTTCTACCCCATTGAAGAGGAGCACTTCTACGCCATTGAACATGAGCAGAAGTACATGATGCTTGTTGAAATGTGGTGGAATCGGCGGACCGATGAACTGCACCCTGATGAAGTAACAAAGTTTTTCAACAGTAAAAAATAAACGTTTTCCAACACCTTAGCCTCCACCTGATCCCACCATCATAATCGGCCTTTTTCAAGGCCACAAAAGCTTTTCATGTTAGGGAACAGAATGAAATCCTTCTAATGTAGGAGGATTTTCTTCCAAGTGTTGGTGCAGGCGTCTGGGGGGGGGGGCTCCTCCTGTCCCTCCTGGCCCTCCTGAGGTCGGGCGCAGCTGCACCCCAGACAGGTCTCGACTTGTCGGTTTTTTGTGTGAACACCTGCACCCTCCAGTCGAGGTATCAAATTACAACATCCGCATTTGCATTCACTGGTAGTTCAATTGTCCGCAGGCGTCTTGGCTGGCAAAAGTGTCACAGACGAAACCTTGCCCGGAGGGGCAGGGGGGCTCCTCCTGCCCCTCCTGCCCCTCCTGCTCCTCCTGCTCCTCCTGCCCCTCCTGCTCCTCCTGCTCCTCCTGCTCCTCCTGCTCCTCCTGCCCCTCCTGCTCCTCCTGCTCCTCCTGCCCCTCCTGCCCCTCCTGCTCCTCCTGATCCTCCTGCCCCTCCTGCTCCTCCTGCTCCTCCTGCTCCTCCTGCTCCTCCTGCCCCTCCTGCTCCTCCTGCCCCTCCTGCCCCTCCTGCTCCTCCTGCCCCTCCTGCCCCTCCTGCTCCTCCTGCCCCTCCTGGGGTCGGGCGCAGCTGCACCCCAGACAGGTCTCGACTTCTCGGTTTTTTGTGTGAACACCTGCACCCTCCAGTCGAGGTATCAAATTACAACATCCGCATTCCCAGACAGTAGACTGGACGCGACGGTTATTTGTGCGAACAGCTGCCTCGGTGCAGAGTACTTGAAGGGGGGTGTATCGATACACCCCCCTTTGCAGTATATGTTCAAAGCATTGCAATTATATTCTCCTCAAAATTTGCATTCACTGGTAGTTCAATTGTTCGCAGGCGCTGATGGGCTAGCTCTGTTGATTTAATTACTAGGGGGAGATTTTCGCTCCCCCTAACACATAATGGCTTAGGGGGAGATTTTCGCTCCCCCATACGTCAGGAATTGTTGAAGACTAGAACAAGCATGAGACCGTGACAACTGGTGTTCTGTTGATTTAATTACTAGGGGGAGATTTTCGCTCCCCCATACGTCAGGAATTGTTGAAGCCTAAAACAAGATTGATAACGTGGGTGTTTGACAACTGGTGATTTATTGCTCGGAATTCGATACGGGCGGACTATAATGGGTTCCTGGAAGGGTCGCGTCGCCCTCCCGTCGGGGTATCAAATTACAGCATCCGCATTCCCAGACAGGTCTCGACTTGTCGGTTTTTTGTGTGAACACCTGCACCCTCCAGTCGAGGTATCAAATTACAACATCCGCATTCCCAGACAGTAGACTGGACGCGTCAGTCGGTTGTGCGAACAGCTGCCTCGGTGCAGAGTACTTGAAGGGGGGTGTATCGATACACCCCCCTTTGCAGTATATGTTCAAAGCATTGCAATTATATTCTCCTTAAAATTTGCATTCACTGTTAGTTCAATTGACCGCAAGCGCTGATGGGCTAGCTCTGTTGGTTGTAGCGTTACCCTGTTCAACTCTTGTATTAATTATCCAAAGTATGTCATGTGCGTACTGAGAATACTCGGCTTGACGAGGAGATTTTAAAAATGCAAAAAAAAAAAAAAGGTCAAAAGTGTGGTGCGGGCCCCTTTTTTGTAAACATCATCCAAAGTGTACGATGTGGGTACTCAAATGACTCGGCTCGACTAGACGAACAAGAATCTGCAATCAGAAATCTGATCCGAGGTTAGGTTAGGTTAGGTTAGGTTAGGTTAGGTTACGTTAGGTTAGGTTAGGTTAGGTTACCTTAGGTTAGGTTAGGTTAGGTTACGTTACGTTAGGTTAGGTTAGGTTAGGTTAGGATAGTATTCGCAACAACCAAAATTCGCAAAAAAAAAATTCGCAAAAACACAAATTCGCAAAAAAAAATTCGCAAAAAAAAAAAAAAATTCGCAAAAAAAAAAATTTCGCAAAAAAAAATTTGGCAAAAAAAAAATTCGCAAAAAAAAAATTCGCAAAAAAAAAAAAAATCCAAAAAAAAAAAAAATTCGCAAAAAAAAAAAATTCGCAAAAAAAAAAATTCGCAAAAAAAAAAAATTCGCAAAGTGTCACAGACGAGACCTCGGGGGGGGGGGCTCGGGGGGGGGGGGGCGTCCCTCCTGTCCCTCCTGAGCCAGGAATGTCCAATATACCCTACTGGCGGTCCCACACTACTCGCGAACACGCCCGAACATTCGGCCGAACTCCGAATGTTCGGAGTATTCGCGAGAAGTGTGGGAGCTGCGCGAACTTTGAATACGGTACCGAATGTTCAGTGAACGTTCAGTGAACATTCGGGCGAATGTTCAGCTGAACATTCGGGCGAATGTTCAGCTGAACATTCCGACGAATGTTCGGGAGGCTCCCACACTGTTCGCGAACATGCATTATTGCATCACTGCATCATTGATAGTCAACGATCTTGTTCTACTGAGACAATACTATAAAACTGCTTATTTATTTGTATGCGTACCGTATTTATTTGTTGTGCTTTCAAGTAATTATTGAATAGTGGTAATGAATAATCGATAATTAAATGTCAATCTGTAGTTGTACTGACATACTATGCGTATGTCAGTTATAATTATAGCTATAAATAAGTTATTTTACTTTTATTTGTGTAAATTGAAGTTTTGTTTTAAGACACAGGGGGTTGACATTTATTAGTATACTGTCTACGGATTCTGCAGGATACAGGGCTTGAGTCACTTCTTCAACTCAGCTGCACTATTTGTCAGTGTGTTGAGGCAATGTGATGTTTCAAATCATTCAATTCATACAATCACTTGTGTTTTCGCGGCAGCAAATTGACGCCAACCTCAGTAATGGGCATTTTAATTAATTATTTATATAAGATACAAATAAATCCTTTAATACGGAACCCTTAATTATTGTACCTACATATCCTTTATTTAAATAGTACTTGATTTTCTTCCACACTCCATAATCAGTGCCAGTCACAGTGGTGAAGAGGGGACAACTACTCAAGGAGAAAAACCATTTGTTTGAGATCACAGCACCCAAACGTATCTGTTCTTGCAAATTAATATAAGTGTGTCATCTAAGTTGAGTAACCGGCAGTGGAATCGATTTAATTTACTTCAATTATTTGACAAGACATAAGAAGCTCCCAAGAATTACATCAATCGCATCGGCGGCGTGGTACAGGTGCACAACCAGTCTGTCTTTCCCACGTTGAAATTTTCCCCGAAAAGAATAGTTTTTTGAGTTATCTCTTTACTAATATTATTGTTCAGTATATTCCTTTTTGTAAGAACTTGTAAAAGCTTGGCTGTTATGTTAATAATAAACTTAATATATAAATGTTTATGCCGATTAATAAAATAATACCCAATGTTTGTTAACCTTTTTTTATAATGAATTATACTATCTTATACATGAATAAATGAAAGGTGGTGACTGTCTGTCGACTTGTCTGTTCCGATTCAACGTCCCATCTTAGCAATCCCTTAGGGCTTCGCCCCAGTCACCCTTAAAGTTACAATGTTACTCTTATGGGCAATAGGTTGAATGAATCAGGTGAGTACTTAAACAGATGTTTACAGTAGGATTTTAATCATCTGTGCGAAATACTAGTGTCAGCTAGTACTTGATATATTTATATTTGATTTTTTACTTCGTAAAAAATAGGCTTCTCATATTTTTGTTGGTTTCTTCTACACGACTAAATTCTACACCTTTTATAATTTATTACATCAGGAGAAGACATTTTACTCGATGTTAATTAATTTCCGACAAATGTAAACATTGTTATTAATATTATTATCATGAATTAATTATAAACAAGTCAAATACAAAGCGTTTCCTTGTGCACACTGAAGGCAGAGTGGTCAACAATGGAAGATCGCCGCGAAAACGCCCAAACTAGCAGTTATTACAGCTGATTTCCAACAATTGTTTATAATCAGCTGATTAACAAAATCAAACAGACGTGTATCTGCTATTGCAGAAAAAAATACGACTGTAGATGAAACAACAGTGACATTATCTGTAGAGTCGTCTATTTTTCCACGACAATGCTCGTTGGACACGACGGACAATGCGCCAACAGCTGATTCGAATTTATTTATGTTCGAGGGAATGTTCGCCCGAACATTCCCCCGAATGTTCGGTGGGTGTTCGCGAGGAGTGTGGGAGCTTCATCAGGGTGAACGTTCAGTGAACGTTCGGTAGAATGTTCGGCCGAATGTTCTGGAGAATGTTCGGCCGAATGTTCAGGCGTGTTCGCGAGTAGTGTGGGACCGCCTTTATCATACATAGTTCGCGCATGAAAAATCTTAAATATTGAATATATTGGAATTTTATTGATCTATTATTATTTGCCATATCGAAATTCTGCTTACTGAAATCGCTAGGTATATTTTTGCTCTTTAAAATGAGACATAAATCAACGATATCGAATAATCCGTGGAGGAGGAACGGGCTTTGAAAGTTAACATTGGCCTTATGGGGGAAGCAGGTAGAAACGCGAAAAGTTTCGTGACTGAGCGCCCTCTTAATGTGAGATGTGGTCTATTAGCTCGGGAAGTATGTGAAATTTGAATAGACTCGGGCAGATGCTAAGCATAAGGTGGTGGGAAGCTATTGTTAGCAATAATTCATGTAAAATGACTGCTTCTGGCGTTTTTGGGGTGGACTTGCGGACTTGTACAAGCCTGAAAGCATTTGTCCGGAATAGATCATTGCTTAGAAAGGACCTTTGATTCGGCCCTTTAAACCCTGGGTGATACGACCTTTTGTCCAAACTACATAGGTATTTTGCAATTGATACAAAAATACGAGTGTTTACTTTCCCTCCTATACTGGTCATAGTACGAAAAGTATTGGTTTCGTCAAAATGTTCGAATTTGAGTTAGTATTGGTGGAACAATGGAACAAAACGGTGATTTTCGACATGTCTGTCCATTTTTATGTGTACGGACCGAGAGACGAAGCCAAACCAATAAGCCGATTTTATGCCTAGCAATGGTCAGTCGATAAATTGAGAAATGTATTTCCACCTTTAATCCTGGGGGGGATATAGAGGGAACCACCTTTAAAAATCCATGTAAAGTAGTCAGACAGGGCAGAACAAAATAAGAAGGTGTAAAGTTGTCTTGTGAATCAATTGTTAGTAACACCTCAGCTTTTTAGGCCCTCGACGGCTCTCTGACTGGTCTATACTAGTACAGAGGTCGACAAAATAAAGCTGTCACAGTATTGGTAAGTCTTTTGGCTATCCAGTGTTACCAGCTTCCCTTCCTTTGGTTCCTCCTTGTCTCTTCTGGGGGCTTGACTCCCAGTCGAGCCTGGATACCCAGTCTATAGTCCAAGTCCTTGGAGGGAGGAGTGCATCTTCCTTACAGTCTGGGAGGAAGTGCCCTTACCCGACGGTCTCCGGTCTGCCGGGCTGGGGGATGAACCATCCTAGGGCCACCCGACCCCTGAGAGGTTGGAGGCTCTGTGCGATAGCGGTCCCTGTCTGGTAGACTTAAAGGGACATCGGGTTGAGGGCGAATCGTCCTGGGGTTCTGTCACCCACAGAGCCCGGGAGCTAGGTAAGGTTCTCTCTCCCTTTCTGGAGCGAGGCAGACTGACCCCGTCCTACCACCTTTCCCATCCCTCTTTTTCCTCTTTCCGGTGGCTGCATAATATCCCAAAAGGAGGCTATTCTGGGGTCTTCTGATCCCCCCCCCCCAAAAAAAAACAAACAAAAACACCTCAGCTTTATGTAAGTCTGCTGATTACTAGGCCTACATAAAGAGTAAATGAGTGAAAGCCGGTGTCAGTGTCCTGATACGTTTATTTAATTGTATTCGATTATATATCCATCCTTCAATGAACAGAACACCCGTTTACAGGGGAAACAATTTACGGGTAGATGACTCTAAAAAAGCAAGAAATGGAAAGTCGATCCAGTTAAGGCGTTAGGGTACAATAACAGACAGAAAGTAAAATCCGAGGGGATAGCGAAGATATTTCCCTTGTGAAGATATATTTTAATTAAACTGATTCAATTAAGGTGGAGCTGCTCCCGGTCCGAAGAACGTGTAAATGGTCTGATTCGGATTAATCGAGGAGTTTGATAGAAGGGCCAGAACCGGCTGGGTGGGTTGGCTATCAGAGCGGCGGACTCGCCGCGACCGCACACTCCCACATCGCGGACGGCCCAACACTGTTTGCTGACGCTCTTTTGAAACAAAAAATACCAGTACTAACGGAACAATAAATATATTAGTTGTAACCTTTTTACGAATTAAAGCGAAAAATGCAGTCCTACCGTTTGCCATATATTTTGAACATGATCTATTTAAAAGAAGAATATTGTTGTCATACACACAAACTTACATGTGCTAATATTTTACCATGTGAGTAACTATGTGTCATATGACTAATGTAAAAAGTATTTAATAAGAATAGTTTACCATTTTACCAATTACTTTGGTCGTACTTCATTCGGATTGATTATTTGCAAACCGAAGTGGCCAATTGCGGTAGATTAATGTGGTGGTATATCGTCATCGTGAAGTGTTTTCCAGCTTAAAGAAAATGTCAAAAATTTATTTTTACACCTTCCCTGTTTTTATAATCATCTTCACCTTCCCTGTTTATCTTCCATATTTTTATAATCATCCTCACCTTCCATGTTTATCTTCCCTGTTTTTATAATCATATTCACCTTCCCTGTTTATCTTCCCTGTTTATATAATCATCTTCACCTTTCCTGTTTTTGTAATATTTGAGTGTAGAAGGCATACGGAAGTGATGTAGATTAAAATGTATAGTTCCCATTCGGATATTTTGTAATAACGTTGAAAAGTTACCAAGAACTTTCGATAAGACCTTAAATTTGAACCCACGAGCCCCATATTTGAATGTACAATTTTGGTAAAAGAATAGAAGGAAGATATTAGTTTTTGGAAAATCTTTCTCTTAAGTATACAACCTTAATTAAAGTAATGAAGTTAAGCGCATTTTAACTGTGATATTTTATTTGGATCAGTTAAAATTAAAATAGGCTAAGTGAGTGAAGCTTATAATAATGATTGTAACAAGCTTCCACTAAAAACATCTAGGTTTTCACTAAAGCAACTTACACCATTCGTTAGGGACATTCTCGGGTCCCTAACGTTATCGTCTTGGATCTTGGTTCAAAGGGTAAACGGTTCGACACTTATAATTCTGTCGAACAAATTATAAGTTTGAACTACCACTACCTTCCCGACAAAATGGAAATATAATTCAAAATTTAATGAACATCGTGCTTTTTTATACATTGAACCGACGACTAGATAACAGAATGTGATTTATTTAACTTGCCTCAGGTTAGGTGAAGTAAGAAAGCTAAGGGCCCATTGGGTATGAGATCCAACATGTACAGCAAGGCTTAAGATGTAAGCCTTCAGAAAACTAAGTGACAAGATTTTCAAGTCAAAACTTGAAGGGTCCCTTCAGGAAAGTCTTTTATACCTCGGAAGAGTATATAATAGGCAAATGTACTACGATGGACTTTGAAGTATATAAAATGTAGACAGTACTTTCTTGTTGACGTGCCAATGTATGAATATATTGCTTGGTTGAATAACATATTATATTCTATTCTCTTGGACGCATGTGCCTTGATAAGAAGAGATATGGTTTATAGCACTTTCCGGTACTACTAGGCCTACTCGTACCAGCACTGGAGGTACTGGAAGTGAGAGCAAGGGAGTGCAAGTGGAGGGCGATTCAGAACGCCCGCGTTACAAATTAATAAATAAAACAATACACAAAGTTTACATGACTATTCCAACTAAAATAATTACATTCCATAATAATTTTCCCCATATTTAAATTAAATAAAATACCAAAGTGCAATACAGTAAAAATAGAATTTAACACAAAATAGGAACATGATCCATAACAATACCCCCGTCGCAGCAAACCTGCGTACTCAGCGAATTTCAATGTATAATATATGTCTTAATACCACATAAAGCCGCAAACCAAGTTTCATAAAAAATATATTCACATATAACCGATTTTAATTATTCTCCATAAGAATAACATTGGTAAAGAGTAAGTAGGTTTGCTGAAACAAGGAACAGAAACAATTGGTTTTTATGCAAATATAAATAGAATTTAACTAGGCGAAGCCACATACTAAGTTTCATCAATATTCAATCATAAATAAGCGCTATATAACATTATAGTTATTCTCCATAAGAATAACATGGGGGCTGAGAAAGCAGGTTTGCTGCAACAAGGAACAGAAAAGATGGGTTTTTAAATAATTATCACTATAACTCAACTAAGTGAAGCTACATACCAAGTTTTATTAATTTATGTTCGTAATTAAGGGAGACATAACATTTTACTTATTCTCCATAAGAATAACATGGGGGCTGAGTACGCAGGTTTGCTGCTATGGGAATAATCAACAAAAAATCAATTTTTTGTGCAAATATCAATGTACCAGTACTACGTGAAGCCACATACCAAGTTTCATCAACATACATTCATAAATTATCGAGATATCAAATTTTATTTATTCTCCATAAGGATAACATTGGACAACGTACTGTGTTTAGCACTTTGAATATCTCTGCAACGGTTAGGCGTAGAATCACAATTTAAACACCAAAATGATTGTTTTGTGGAACTGAACAGATTGGTAAAAGCAAATGTGAAGTTTACATTAAAATAAACTGAGGAAAAGCCAAAAACCTTTTTCCCATAAGATTAACATGGGAGATTTTATGAGCAGGTTTTTTGGGATTTTCTCCGCAACCACTTAACCTAGGTTAATAATTCAAAATACTAAATTATTTGTTTTTTTAAGCTCTATAACATGGTCAAAACTAAAATTAAGTTTTTTAAAAATTGTAGGGTGAAAAAAGCAAAAAACTGATTTTTGGAAAATTTAAAACCCCCATAAACCCCCCTTCCCACGGTCCGATTTTTCTGGTTTTCGAACTTAAAGTCATGAATGTCATTTTACACATTTGAGCCAAATTTCATCAAAATCGGACGTTTTTTACTCAAGTTATCGTGTTAACGGACACATATATAGATATATATATATATATAGATATATATATATATAGATATATATATATATAGATATATATATATATATATACATATATATAAATTTGAACGAATATTGTTTTTGGCATCTGGGGACCTCAAAACAAAAAGTTATCACGGTCTCGGGCTTAAGTCTTACCATGAGACCTACGGTAATAGCTTCTTCCCTATAGGGGAAATTCGCTAAAAAGCGGAAAAAAGAAAACAGAAAGGGTCGCATTCACTGCAAAATGAAACCTTCTTTGCCAAAATTAATAGTAAACCCCTCTCAGGTTCGCGTGGTTTTCCATTGACCTTGTACGGTTAAAAACCTCAGCCACGGAATAAAACCAAGGAGCCAAGAAGCGATTTTTAACACACGGTGACCCAACTGGAGTCTGTTCTGTTGCATCTCTGTAAACCTCGCGTTGTGTACAATGAGACAGAGTCAAAATGTTAATTTCTCTGCCTCTGCACGACTCTTTGTGCTGAAGTTTGCCAATTATTCGGCTGGATTATTTTTAGACAAAACAGTCTGAGGAAGTCATTGTCTGCACACCCACACTATAAGAGTATGCCATATAGTAACAAGGTCAAAGTCTGGTCAAAAACCTTGGTGTGGATTCTCTCCAGATGATAGCCTCAAGAAGAGTCCCGGTCGGCGTAAATGTCCAGGAAATTGCAGTCCTTTTGAGGAATCAAGTAGACACAATACGTGCAACGTGACATAACTCTATCTGTTATTGTTTGTTTTGTTAATTTATAAAGAAATTAAAACGTTATCTTAACTCCCTCACTGAAGAAAAACTGGGTGCTCAGCGAATTACAAATATGTTGTAATGTAATAATATAAAATACAAAAATAGTTTTACCTCAACAGAATTAATGGCCCAAACACATTTGCTAGTATTTGCTCGCGTATCGTACTATACTATAGATCAATCCCCAGTAGTGCTTAGTTACAATTAATTAGTTTTTCTCACGAGCTGAGAAAGAAAGGTCGCAAGGCTTTTGTAAAATAAAATCTGTAAACAAGGGACACACCGTCTTGCCTCAGAGCTGTGCCCAAGTTTGATGTCAGGCACACGAGACCAATGGTGGATGTATCAGCTTGTATCAGCGTGTCATCTGTAAACAAGGGACACACCGTCTTGCCTCAGAGCTGTGCCCAAGTTTGATGTCAGGCACACGAGACCAATGGTGGATGTATCAGCTTGTATCAGCGTGTCATCTGTAAACAAGGGACACACCGTCTTGCCTCAGAGCTGTGCCCAAGTTTGATGTCAGGCACACGAGACCAATGGTGGATGTATCAGCTTGTATCAGCGTGTCATCTGTAAACAAGGGACACACCGTCTTGCCTCAGAGCTGTGCCCAAGTTTGATGTCAGGCACAAGATACCAATGGTGGATGTATCAGCTTGTATCAGCGTGTTACCTTCCCATCAACAGGGATGGTGCAAATCATGATTATATTGTTCAATACATCCCGTATAACAAGATATAACTTAATTTAATCTCAAAATGGATGGCAATAAATGCAAATAGATTAGTTTACAAGTTAAACGGTTTTGAGTTGTTATACTCGCTAACCTCTCCGCGAACACCTCGGAGTGATTGTTATGGTACAAGATACATAAAAAAAATAAGTTATCACACACAAAATTAAATAACATCACACCATTCGTTAGGGCCGGGCGTTACTGTTAATGTTACCGTCTTGGACCTCGGTTCAAGGCCACAAGCATACTAGGGGTATGCCAGTCATACTATTTAGATAGTATTTATACTCCCCACAAATATTTTTCCAAATTACAAATGTGCATAGCAAATTCAGGTTCAAATAAGAAATGGCAATATCAAACGATTAAAATACGTTTTTAACATAACTCAGTTTTACGTCGTTTTTAAATTTCCAATTCTCGGACACTTTGAAACTCTGGCACGTAAAAGATTGGAAATGCAAAATTGTATTTGACCGTTGATGCCTACGCTCGCTTAGCTCACATGAATCATGGTCATTGCGATGTTCTAGGGGAACTACAACGCTCCTTCCACCTAGGCCCAGGCCCCTTCCTCAGGCCGATCCCATCTCGAGTAGCCGCCTCATCCGGAGCGCACTATCGCACAATCGACGAGAGCATTTCTTAATTAAAGCTTACATTTCAATTTTTAAGATTCCTTATATTAGCGGGCAATTTCCTCGATTATACAGCGTGCCTCTCCATATATCATGCGCACGGCTGCTTCTGTGCTTATCGGCAGCGCGTTCAATTAAAACCCAGTCTCGCTCCAATCACGCACTCCCATCTCCACGGGCGCTGCTGCGTCTGCTTCCCTTTTAAACCCCCAATACGCGTTAGTGATGTGCCGTGTTAGATGTTTTCTCGCATCTCCTGTGTTTGTGCATCAGATGGATACATCAGATGCGAGACAATAGCTTGTCCGGTTACCAACTGGCTGATAGTGGCTAGAGATGCAGTTGACACGAGTGTTGCTTGCTGATAGCGGCTGGAGATGCAGTTGACACGAGTGTTGCTTGCTGATAGCGGCTGGAGATGCAGTTGACACGAGTGTTACTTGCTGACGTAATCTTTTTATCTGATACATCCTGCTTAGTGTTTATCTTTTCTTTATAATGTGTAAATGAGTATACAAAACTGATTCATTATTAATTCCTAGATATAACTTAGTGGAAACCTTACATATTTGTATTAAAACCATCAATGTAATTTATGTGCTAGATTGTTCAAATCATTTAATTAACTTCGTAATAATAATTGTACATGTTATTACTAGTAACACCCTAATAAAACAAGCTAACTAATTACTACGCCAAAGCATGACTTTATTTGTAATCAACTAACATTTCTAACTGGCATTGTTAGTTTATGACAAGTTAGTGTTGTTTTGACGTAATAATGTATTGAATTAGTTAGTGAATTGTTTAATTTTAATATTAATGAAAGAACAAACAAACAGTTTTGCTACAATTAGTATCACCAAACATACATTACCTCTGCTGGCATTAGTCTTGGGTCAGAGGAGGGCGGAAAGGTACGTTTGGCTGTAATTACTGCCTAAGACGTGACAGAGTGGTTTTTCCACACCAGTTGCGTGATGTAGATGGATATGAAATTTCAAATGTTTTTCGGGTCATCCCTGTACGCGGTACTGAGACCTCGTAGCTTGAGCGATGAACTACCACTTCCCAGTGACCCTGAAGATCATTCGGACCCAGCCTATTGGGTCGTCATAATCCCAATTCAATTATCTTCAACTGCGGGATTGATTTCGCCGCTGCAGAATTTAATAAGTCTTTGGCTACTTATTGTGTTAAGCTTCTCTTGTAATTTTACTTTCTAATATTTGTACATATCTATAGGCTCTGGAACTGCATGCCTACCCAATAAAGTAGTTTAGGAGAGTAACAGCAATTGACAACTGAGGATTTTCTTTCTTCGGGAAAATATGTCCTCCAAATGGATAAATTGGTTGCCCCGATCCTTCCTACTTCCTCGACCGCTTCAAGTTCTAACTGGCTTCCAGTAAATTCCCGATGACATGTTTAACAAGGTTCACAAAGCAACTTCATACTTCAAACATAACAGCCGAGTGGTTTGAGTAGACTGAATCTTTGCTATTTTTCGGTCGCGATATATAATTCGGATGCAGCCAAGTGAAACAGAAGTGTGTCGTAGGAGGTTGGACCGGTGCTACCCGCATCCCCGCAGGAATGCGTCAGTACCCGCGTTATGATCAGGTGACGGCGCCGCGTCACCCGCGACCTAGGCCAGAGCCTGGCCTTGATTCTGACTAATGAACGACTCGCAGCGACCAGCCACTCGTTTACAATTCTGCCATTGCTCTACCTCATACGAATTGAACTATCAAAGGCGCAATGCATCATTACCAGGAAGCCGAGCTTTGCTAGGAGAAGGTCAATATGTTTGTTCAATATTCTAATAATCTTTCATAATTATTCACCTACTCGACGAATAGTTTCACCACTTAGTTTAATCGATTACCTCTTGTTGTTATAAACTGAGGTCTCGTCAGTATGTGTTATTAATCAACAGTATTAATAAGCTAAGCGTGTGTGAGAGCATGGGTAAAAACATGTTTGTCAACTTCACTGTGTTTACTTGGCTATTTTTACAGTTTCTCTGACTCCGCTATTTCAATTTCAAAACACAATAAGACGACAACTTCCTCATCCAGTACTCTGTAAGACCAGTTAATGATAGTTATTCAACTACCATATTGATTTTTCATAAGGGTGAGACTCATCCAAAACGCATGTTTAAGACAAAATAAGTAAATTATAAAATTTCTATAGATACTGTATTTTGAACCACTTTTGAGACTGTTGTGCAAGCGCAATAACCGCACCAGCACAGAGGCACACAGTACACCTATCAAAGTGTAGGATAAGTATTAAATGCAGTGGCACACTTTGGTCCTGATCTTATTGGGCACTATTATCATCTAGGTATAAGGGCCTCATTCCAGCCTGCAATTGGTTCATAAAGATTTTGTATCATTGGGTTATTTTATATTTTTGTTAGGTTGTACTACTCGGATGGTAATAACCCGACAGTTATTGCAATATTAATTTATTTTCCCGGTTGTTTGATCCTTAATAACTTTCCACGTTTCAATTAGAGCGCGTGGTATCCGATAGTGAGATATAGGTTAGTTTCATATCCGGGTCAACTAATTTTCCATCAGTCTGGATAAGGTGCTAGATGCGGTGGTTAAGTCGTAACTAATTACATTATAGAGATATGTGTTTACAACTTGTATATAGTGAAACAATTAATCAAAAACTATACGTAATTAATATTTTTAATGTCGCTTGTTTGTGAATATATTTCTTATGAATCCTGTTAAGTGTTAATGTGTTATGTTATATATTAATTGGAAATTCGCTGAGTATGCAGGTTTGCTGCGACGGGGGTATTTATATTTACCGTCTTGTTTGTAATTACAGTATAAGTGTAAATATACATTTTTGTATTGCGAGACGCAGTTTTATTTTATCCTGTAAAATAAAATGTATTATAGGCCTACCGTATCTCGAAAAACGTATTTTATCTTAAAATCATTTCCAGCTATTAAATATACATGTTGATAAATTCATAGACATTGACTACAAAAAATGTTAATTAATCTATATAGTATTATAATATACAATCATTCACAAAATGTATGAGGTTAAAACCTGCTATACAAGTTGTTTCAAACAACAATATTGAATTCCGTAAATAAGTAGGTATTTAAACCAGATTAAATTTATTTGAATGTTCTCGAACTATAAAACAGAAAACTACTTTTAAAATCCTACACCAATATCTCACGAAAGGTTTAACAATGATATTTTGTATTAAAATAGTTTAGACTTCACAATAAATATATAAAAATGATCACAACAAGGATGACTCAGTTAAAAAATAGGACAAACACTTGTTTATCCTGCATTAGTTAACGATATTTCCAAAAGATACCTCTAGCGTAGCAGTCAAGCGGTGGCGCCGCGTGGCGGAGAAGACTAAAACTACCAGCAATTCCGTCGATATAAAAATACCCGCCACTGTCGCTAGGGGGCATCTCAGCAAGTGGTAGTGACCAAAAAACGGTATAGAATTAGCAAAGCCCGACTCTGGGGTTGAAGGTTATTCTTGTTTGGCTGATTCTAAGCATCAATTAATCAATTTCATTGGGGAAATATTAATACATTAATACATAATACATGATAACAGTTTCGTATATTACGCTTTATGATAAATTTACAAAACTACTTAATTTATGATTATTTATAGTAAAAGTGTCGATAACAAATACAAAAAAGGATGGGTGGAAGACTTGTTAATTTTGGTTTATTAAGTTACGGGATTAAAAAATAATTTAGTAGCCTAATGTGATTTTGAATTACGTTTTTTATGTTAGAAATGTTTCACTAAAACACAAATGAATACATTTGACCTTACAGTATCGTTTATGTTACTGCCACAATACTCTGTCAAACAGTGCGGCTCTGGGATAACTCATCGATGTAAACAAACTCTCCCCAATGAGTTACTATTTATCAGTTTATCAGTTATTTTATCAGTTTCTGTGTAAGAGTTTATGTTACTGCCACAATACTCTGTCAAACAGTGCGGCTCTGGGATAACTCATCGATGTAAACAAACTCTCCCCAATGAGTTACTATTTATCAGTTTATCAGTTATTTTATCAGTTTCTGTGTAAGAGTTTATGTTACTGCCACAATACTCTGTCAAACAGTGCGGCTCTGGGATAACTCATCGATGTAAACAAACTCTCCCCAATGAGTTACTATTTATCAGTTTATCAGTTATTTTATCAGTTTCTGTGTAAGAATTTATGTTCAATGCAACTATAAAATTACGGTGCGTGAAAAACTCTTCGGTCCAACAACCAAGGAGTGAATAGTTATTTTGATAAACTTATTTTGATCAAATAAGGCAAAAATTAGCCTGGGAAAAACCCAAAATATGTTAGATAACCGAGCAGATAACCAATTTATTAAAAAAAGCTTAAATACCCAAATGTGTAACTAAAAAAATTGTCATTCAACTAAATAACGTTACGTTACGTTATTGTTGTTACGTTACGTTATCTTTAATACTGTGGCAGATTTTAATTTACTTAGGTAGAAGATGCATTTTGACAATTCCGCACCCTATCCGACGTTGATACAAGGTGTTCAGGATAAAAACCCTCCAATCATTTAAGAACACGAATGTTCAAGCAAAAATTAAGAAAGAATCTCAAAGGTATATTAAAATGCTTCGTTTCCAGTATTCTGTCTGAATGGTTTGTTTTTAATTGAAATTACATTACTCCAAAACCAATGAAAATACAAAGATGGAACTCTGCACATAAGTTAATCTTGTCAAGAAAGTAATTGCGTAATACAATGAAATTAATTGCGAAATACATTGAAAGCATTGTCTTCACTCGGTTAAAAATAGTTTACGTTAAAAATCTTTAAATTTATCTGATCTTATTTCTTAAAATCTTTAAACGGAGCAGCTCCATCGCAAATGATGAAATTTCAGACAAAATCTGCACAGGTATCGGACATGTCATAGTTTCTAACGGTGCTGCTCAGAGTTTCTTCACTGTGACTTCATTGGATATGTAACAAATTACGCGGCAAAAAGTTGTTATTTTTGCAATTCTTCGATAAATAAGCATTTTTGATGTATTTTAAAGATCAGCTAACCATGGAGAACTCAACAACTCCAAGTGACGAAATATATAATACAAGTCGTGTAACATATAATCATTTTAAAAGTCTTAATGAGACAATACAAATATAAACACAATAACAATCGTACTTAACGCAAAATGTCAACTCTAAACTTGTATTTAAGAAAAAAACCTTCGCCCCCTAAAACTAAGCTGGATTTGCAGAAGTCAGAACCAAAATTGTGGCAATCTTCTTTAATCATGTTCGTGCGACAAGCTATTATACATTAAAGTGAGGCAGCATACAAATATATATATATATAAAGTTTTGAAAGTTTTGGGCCAGGGAAGGGTAATTTAAACTGTTTTAAATACTATGTAGAGGCTAGTGATATATACCCATTTTGGACGTAAATTAAGATTTCAAACGGCGCAATAATGTGATTCAGGTACACCCGTGCTTTGCGGGTTGCAGTGCAGCCCCTAAAAACGTGACGTGTACGAGCCGTGTACTCGAGGCCTGCTACAGGGGTTACAGGTTACAGACCACTCCTCAGGGTTCACCGTCTACTGGATATTTTACCATAGCATATGTTCTTTATATCACAACATCATAATTTTCAATTTAATATCCTCCACATCATTATAATTATATTATCAGAACTATAACTGTTTTGTTAAAGCTTTTTAGGACTTGATCTGTCGCTCCTCTTGCTTAAAAGAACACGTTTCGGGAGGTAAGGAAACTCGCCCCGTTTTAAGTGAACCCTACTTAAATGTAAATATCAACTAAAGTATCTTTATATATAAATCTGTGAGCAAAATGTTTAAGTCAAATTTCTGGAAGTTTGGCAAATCGCAGGATGATGGGAGACGGCTCAAATTAAAGGTCTTAATCCTACGTACTCGGGAAAAATAGAAGTATTTCCATAAAACTACAAGCAAACGAGAAATAACGTAAAACACGTACCATAAGAAAAGCAGGAGGATTTAAAACGTCTGCTTTGTTTACATTAAACATGTGATCCTACTTATAATGTTCTATTTTCCTCAGCATGAATGATGAGGCAGAGAGTGTAGTACTGGAGAAAGGTTAGGACTAGTTAGTATTATATTACTATATCGTATCGCTATTATCACAATTATATTCACACCACTGTAATGGTCGGGGGTACAGTTATACTCATGTGGTCATAATTATTCCACAATATACCACGCCGTACGCAACTATAAAATATATTTCCACTTATTCTGTTCTTACACGCTGGGCACTAAGTACAGACCGAGATGGAATGGTCACATCTGCAGGCTCAGTGAGGTGACTTTAATAAGCTTTATACGGCTTACAACTAATAAAACTAATTGCTTGGGTTTGTTTAGAGTCACGACATACCTATTTTATTAACAATAACGATTGCAAAAATAAACACAATGAATTCGATGCGGTCAGTATAAATGGAGGAACCTACGGTTTATAACGGGTTATGTAACGGGATGTTATTCATATTTGGGTCAAATAAAAATGTCTTCCTAAGGGTAATATTTCAAAATGTAGCGCGTATGTATCTGAGTCTTCAAATATCATCATGCGAAACAACACGAAAGTCCTATACATAAAAACCAAAACCCTCTATACAGTTACGTTATAAAGTTCTAAAGTTATTAAAGTTATATGTATGTATGGTCGTTTTGTAAGTAGATACCGTTAGCAAAGGTACAAGTGGTTAACTGTTGACACAGTTAAATACTTAACTGTTTGATTTTTGTCAACACGTACTTTTGCTAAAGGTACCTACTTACAAATCAACGATACGAATATTTAAAAACATCTAACTTTTAGCGAATTTCCCCTATAGGGAAGAAGCTATTACCGCAGTCGGCATGGCAAGACCTAATCCCGGGACCATGATAACTTTTCGTTTTGAGGTCCCCAGATGCCAAATATATATATGTGTGTGTGTGTGTGTGTGTGTGTGTGTGTGTGTGTGTGTGTGTGTGTGTGTGTGTGTCCGTGGGTGCAGTAACTATCGTAAAAATGGTCCGATTTTGATGAAATTTGGTACAAACCTGTAAATTTGAAACTAATAACAGCGATGGATTTGAATTTATTTTTTGATTTGTTTGGACTTTACCTATCGCTTCTAATGTTTAAAACTACACTACGTTTCGGGAGGTAAGGAAACTCCTCCCGTTATTAAGTGAACCCTACTTACATCTAAATATCAAGTTCTTACACCTAACTAACCTAATTTTTTTTATTTTCTTGATCTTTTTCTTTTACATTTTAATCTACTCTAACACAAATATAACAAATAGATATACAACAAATCAAATAGAAGGAGGAATTGTGTTAGTGTATTCTATTTGATTTTTAGTATATGTATTTGTTATCTTTATGTTAGTGTAGATTAAAATGTAAAAGAAAAAGATTAAGAAAATCCAAAAAATGTAGGTTAGTTAGGTGTAAGAACTTGATATTTAGATGTAAGTAGGGTTCACTTGATAACGGGAGGAGTTTCTTTACCTCCCGAAACGTAGTGTAGTTTTAAACACTAGAAACGATAGGTAAAGTCTAAATAAATCAAAAAATAAAACCTGTAAAGCAACATTTATGACTTTTAAGTTCGAAAACCAGCCATATCGCTTCATTCAAAGGGGTATTTGGGGGGGGTTTGTACCCCAAAAATGGGTTGTTTGAGTTTTTTACATATAATATTTTAATAAATCAAATTTTCCTTTTTACCATTGAATTCATCTTAAAAAACAAACAGTTTGGTGTTTTGATCATTGCTCTACGTTAATTGGTTGCAGAGATATTGAAAGTGCTAAACACAGTGCGTTGTCCAATGTTCTTATGGAGAATAAGAAAAATTGTATATCTTGCTTATTTATCGACTTATCCTGACAAAACTTGGTATATTGCTTCATATCATTGTGGTCTATTGATATTTGCACTAAAAAAAGTTTTGGGCGATAGTTCCCGTAGCAGCAAACCTGCGTACTCAGCCCCCATGTTATTCTTATGGAGAATAAGTAAAATGTTACCTCCGTTAACTAGGAGCATAAATTAATAATGTTATGTGGCTTTACAGAAAAAAGGTCAGCTTGGTATCTTATAGTAAAACGTGATAATCATTGTTATATGCCTTTTGTAAATTTGTATATGTATATGCTAGTTTGTAATGTGTGTAATTTGAGAAATAAATGCTTTCTTTCTTTCTTTCTTTTCCTAGTTGAGTTATATTGGTGTTTGAATAAAAACCCATTTTTTGTGTTCCTTGTTTCAGCAAACCTGCATACTCAACCGCCATGTTATTCTTATGTCGAATAATGAAAATGTCAAAAATCATAAATTAATGAATGTATCTTGATGAAATTTGGCATGTGGCTTTATGTGGTATTAATATACATCAATATGCATTGGAAATTAGCTAAGTTTGCAGTTTTGCTGCTACGGGGTATTATTAATTTAGAATTCGATGACAAATTATAATTCAATGTTGAAACTATTCCAATCGAACTGACATTTCCGATGTATCGTTACATCCCTCTAGGCTCAGGTGTAAAGTTTAGTGGCCTTCCCGAGAGCAGTTTGAGTGAACTAAGCATATGACCATGATGAGGAGATGTCCAGCGTTGGCTGCAACGGCCGGGCTAATGTAATGACGTAACGGCAGTGTGTCTAGACTCGGTTATGGGCTCACCATGGCTTATCTGCCGGGAGAAGGTTGCACTTACACTATGCCTCAATCCAAAAACAACGGCTGAACATTTGTTAACTCGTCAAAGAGCGGAATAGGTCGCAGGTCTTTAAATTGTGAAACGTTTACATTTCCTTGTTTGATCACTTTAGCGAATCATTCGATATTTGTTTATTTTGTTAGTAATAATGAAACAACAGTATAGAATATCAAGCTGAATGGTTTACCTTTGCATCAAAATGGTAGAATAAATCGAAAATATCAATACTTGAAGAGTGTTCGAAATTAAGAGTTTATTCACGTTTGATGACCCTCGACGTACCACAAACATGCAGAATGTACGCGAATGTAAAACCGCGGGGTTCCATTAAATACGTTTGTGTTTTCAACTTTAACCACTTTTTCGATTCATAATTAAGTTAACAGACCAAAAATAGGTTATTCTTATAGGATCAGCGTCACGAACTCATTGTTCATAGTGAGTAACCAATTTGTAATTAATGATGAAAACCTTCCTAGCAGTTTCACAAAAATCTAGGATGATTCGATGATTCGGGAGTTCGCTAGCCATTTCGGAACTCGACGGGTAGTTTATTTGGTATTCTTAGAAAGTTTATGATGTAAATTCACCCTAAGCAATCTCCCGAATGATGACGATACAGTATTTTAAAGTGTTACATCCATCTCAGCTACAAAGAAACCTTGATTCAATTCAACAACATGACACACCTTTACAAGTTAAAAAACGAATAAAACGATAGTCAGTACAATCCAAACATCTGGTTACTACGTCTTCGAAATCGATCGCCAAGTTTTCTTTTAACTGAACCTAAACATTCTATTTTGACCTTTAACATTTTTTCTTCGCAATCAGTACCTTTAACGAAATCTCACAAAATAGCGGAAACGTTTATAAAAGTTGCATGTATATTATAGTAAATGTCACAACCATGTTTATCCGCAACATGGTTTTTTGTATCATATTTATGTTTCATGAATAACAATGCAAATGTTTTGCCATAGTTTGTGGTTTTTGTAGCGCGTGGGCTCCCGGCCGGCGGTTACTGGAACCGATGAATGGTGATGAGTTGCTGCGACTTGCGACTGGTGAGGGGAAGCTAGGAAGAGGAGAGGGGGCGGAAGCGGGGTGAAGCGACTGTGTGACGCCAGATCCTCCCTACACCCTGGCCACGGCGTGACGTCATCTCTGGCCACTATACACTGCACCATGCCACAGAACTGACGCCGTGTCCTCTCTACAGCCCTGTACCAAACCGTGAAGTCATCTAAGGCCACTCGGTATACACTGCACCACGCAACATAACTCATACTGTGTCCTCTCTACAGCCCTGTACCAAACCGTGAAGTCCTCTAAGGCCACTCGCTATACACTGCACTAAGCCACGCCACTGACGCCGTGTCCTCTCTACAGCCCTGTACCAAACCGTGAAGTCATCTAAGGCCACTCGCTATACACTGCACCACGCAACAGAACTCATACTGTGTCCTCTCTACAGCCCTGTACCAAACCGTGAAGTCATCTAAGGCCACTCGCTATACACTGCACCACGCAACAGAACTCATACTGTGTCCTCTCTACAGCCCTGTACCAAACCGTGAAGTCCTCTAAGGCCACTCGCTATACACTGCACCACGCAACAGAACTCATACTGTGTCCTCTCTACAGCCCTGTACCAAACCGTGAAGTCCTCTAAGGCCACTCGCTATACACTGCACTAAGCCACGCCACTGACGCCGTGTCCTCTCTATAGCCCTGTACCAAACCGTGAAGTCATCTAAGGCCACTCGCTATACACTGCACCACGCAACAGAACTCATACTGTGTCCTCTCTACAGCCCTGTACCAAACCGTGAAGTCCTCTAAGGCCACTCACTATACACTGCACTAAGCCACGCCACTGACGCCGTGTCCTCTCTACAGCCCTGTACCAAACCGTGAAGTCATCTAAGGCCACTCGCTATACACTGCACCACGCAACAGAACTCATACTGTGTCCTCTCTACAGCCCTGTACCAAACCGTGAAGTCCTCTAAGGCCACTCGCTATACACTGCACCACGCAACAGAACTCATACTGTGTCCTCTCTACAGCCCTGTACCAAACCGTGAAGTCCTCTAAGGCCACTCGCTATACACTGCACTAAGCCACGCCACTGACGCCGTGTCCTCTCTATAGCCCTGTACCAAACCGTGAAGTCATCTAAGGCCACTCGCTATACACTGCACCACGCAACAGAACTCATACTGTGTCCTCTCTACAGCCCTGTACCAAACCGTGAAGTCCTCTAAGGCCACTCGCTATACACTGCACTAAGCCACGCCACTGACGCCGTGTCCTCTCTACAGTCCTGTACCAAACCGTGAAGTCATCTAAGGCCACTCGCTATACACTGCACCACGCAACAGAACTCATACTGTGTCCTCTCTACAGCCCTGTACCAAACCGTGAAGTCCTCTAAGGCCACTCGCTATACACTGCACTAAGCCACGCCACTGACGCCGTGTCCTCTCTACAGCCCTGTACCAAACCGTGAAGTCATCTAAGGCCACTCGCTATACACTGCACCACGCAACAGAACTCATACTGTGTCCTCTCTACAGCCCTGTACCAAACCGTGAAGTCATCTAAGGCCACTCGCTATACACTGCACCACGCAACAGAACTCATACTGTGTCCTCTCTACAGCCCTGTACCAAACCGTGAAGTCATCTAAGGCCACTGTATTGGCAAAAATGCATTTTGCCTATAAATCAAATAATTTTAGAGGCTTAATGAGATGTGTTTCTTGGTGGCTATAGTTTGTCAACAGACTCCGCAATCAGTTTAATAACTCTCAACAGTTTACAGAAAAAAACGTTATAATTGTCACACTCACATTTCCTAACAGTCATTGGCAACATATTTGAGACACCTTGTTAAATCTTTTAATCGGCTTCCCTTTCTGATGAAGATATCCCGCGGTAACAACGATAGAATGAGATCCTGGCACTCCACCTGATAGCAATTGTGTGTCAGTATGTCAGTAAACTGAGCGAGTCAACAAATTCACTGTTTTGATTTCTTCTTGTTATAAAGAATGGGGAAGGACCGAAAAGTTGGTCGCCATTCAAAATAACTTGCCTCCACGCCAACTGACCTTGGGGCACCGGAGTCAAAAACTTCTCCCGTCTCCACTCAACCGACTGCTCATTGACTCCATTTTTGTAAACAACCGTATAATTTTGGATTGATTAACTTACTATTGAAAATGTTGAAAGGATTACCAAGAGTAGAAGTTAATATTGTTACCGATGGTGGAATAAAACGACATACAACTCCAAAGGCTCTTCGCTTGACAACTAAGGACAAAAATTGTAAGCCATCCTACATTATTCTGGCGTCATAATATTGTTCTATATATATATATATATATATATATATATATAAGGGGATATATAAAGACTATATGTTGTCATACAAATATTGAACCTTAGAATATCCTTAACTTTTCGACAACTTCCTGACTTTTAAGTGGAGCTTGAATTTATCTCTTCCCAATCCTGTTAATGGATCGGGAAAATTAAAGCTTTATTAAAAAGGCGGTTTTTTGGTAATGGGGTATATTTACTTTCTCATTTTGCACTTAATACATACGTAAAATAAACCATCATTGTGACAGTACTTCACAGTTTCTAAACATTCTAGTTGTTTTGATGCCCTACCTTTGCCCATAAAAGTGTATTGCGGTGGAGACTGTCGGACGATTTGTGAGTCCATGTGTCTGTATGTATGTTCACAGGCCAAACCGCTTGGACAGTTTTGATCAAATCTGGTAGGCAGCTTCACTCAGCAATACTCGAAGACGATTTATTTATTTGTATAATTGAAGCTTAACCGTCGTCTAACAACCGCAACAATTTAGTTAATCAATTTTTACGAAAATGGCTCTAACAATTATTAAAATAAAAGTTTTATGTTTGGAGGTTAATTTTGTGGTCTTTGCCTTTTGGTGTGACCAGTATGTCTGGGTAAATTTGGGATCATAAGTTCTAAGACCTGCCAAGTTTTTCTTTTTGATTTTTCTGTAACCATTCCCTGTTTAAAGTGTATTCATTGCCATTAAAATACCTCATAAACAAAACAAACATACTTTAATTACCCTACGACATATGTTATACGACACGTTTGCGAAGAAAATTAACTTCCAGTTGACAGTAAACGCCGGCCTGTCGTACCGTACGTTGCCCAATGATGTTATTATGGAGATTTATTAGTTCTGTATTATTTACTTATTATTTAACAGTACATTTATACACGGATTTAGGTTTATAGGATTTGGGGTTCAGATTTAGAAACTTCGGTTCAAATATTTGGTGGTTAAAAAACAGATTTGGTGGTTATTAAAAGATTAATAAATTTAAACATCGTTGTTTAAGTTGTACTATAAAAAATATGTTGCAAGGTATCGCAAATAACCAAAAAGAAGGGGAAGGGGTTAAATAGAATTCCTACTTTAAACCCAGTACGTAGCCAACATTATTCCTCCAACACTGACTGCATTAATGAAAGAACAGATTTTGTTGTATAATCTAAATATTGCATTTAGATGACTTAACATTATACTTTTTGTTTTGAAAGGCGAGTGAGCTAACCGATTTTTCAAAAGATGGAATAAAACACTCACCAGTTATACACGTAGTGGTTATAAATGAGAGTATTTATATGTAAATTTTGTCATACTATTAATTTACTTTTTCACCCAATATTAAACGCAGTAGTATCAAATTGGCAAATTAAACTATATTTTGCAATGATCAAAGTAAATATAGCTAATATGTCATTAATTTTACTAAAAATAATTCATGTTAATTAATTTTAATTCACAATCTGTATATTTCTATAAACAGTAACTGTTCATGTTTTGGCTATAACTACGTTACGTAGCCTATATTTGTTATGTCTGCAGCGGCCCGTATCTTGGAGTCCGTCTATGTTTGTATGAATCAACATTCTTTACCTGGATGATAAGATGAAACGCATTTTCTTCACCGAGTTATCACCCATTTTCATGACCCACGCGTGTGTCTTCGCGGTTACCATACACCTTTTCTGCAGTCGAAGACCTTTTTAAATTATAAATTGTATCAATCAAAATAAAGATTATTCAACGAATCCGTCATAAAGTGGTCTAAGTGATGGTTTAAGCTTATAAAAAAAAATGCTTTTCGCCGGTTCATTGAAGACAACCAATTTGTATTTTGTTTATAAAATCGATCACTCAATTAGTACATACCTATTATATTCCAAATATACATTACAAATATAAACATTTGTAAATGTTTTAAAACACATTACAACATTTAAAGTTGTATCCATACTAGTTAAATAGTATACATTTTTAATATTTATTGGAGGGTTACTAATTTTATTTATATACATGAGAAGAATTGCATCTACCCCTAAAATTGAACCAACATTTCTTCATGTTGAAAGATTGATTGGTGCATGGCAATAACAAAATTATACGTGGGCGTTTTTCACGAACTCTTTAATTGAACTTGAACGAATTCAACTTTTGAAACTCATTATAGCGATGGATCCTACCATTTTAAAGGTTTTTTCGGAATTTACCTATCACTTCCCGCGTTTAAAACTACACTACGTATTGAAAAGTAAGGAAACTCCCTCCGTTATAAAGTGAACCCTACTTACATCTAAATATCAACAAAATATATCTAACTAGCCTTTATTAGTCTGAAATGCACTATACACGGCTAGCGCACTGGGTAAAAAGTTAAAAGAACTCAACAGTATTTTTGAAACACGACCTCTCTAAAAGAAACTGCAATTCGGGATTTAGTGATTACACGAATCTTGTTCCCAGCGGTATCTCCTTCATCGGTCGAAGCAAAGCGATCCAGACAGCCTGGAGAGAGGAAATGCAGGATAAATAAAACGCGGCGTAGTTAATCAGCTGCGGACGCCGCGCCGTGATGTAAGATCGGCTCACGGTATAATTAAAATCCGCCGGATTCCTGAAGAGATTGAGTTAAGGTGACGGCCGGCGGTACACGACGCTAGTGGGTGGCACCCGCGATGCTCGACGCTCGATGCTCGATTTACGGTCGCATGCGAGTAGGACACAAATTCCATCCGGCACGGTGATGCTGATGGACCCTGGGCTCCGCACGCCACTCGGCCTGTCACCCATCACTGCCGCGCCCACGTCCACGGTCGCGGCAGGGGTCCTCCGCACAGCTACGGCCAAGCTCTCAAAACTATTGAACGATATTTATTTAAACATGCTATTTTTTACTTCATCTCTTTACACCACCGGCATAACACTAGCAGTTTAGAAGGATATTTTGACGAAAATTTCAAGTCATTGGTCGAGTAAGCTGGCGAACATGCAGTTGCTTTGACACACACTAGGTCTAACAGAACAACACCGGGAGCTCCAATCACGGACAATTTCACGTTTCTGGCTGCTTCTTCAATAAGTCCGACGTTAACTGTTGGGTTCCGAACACTCCAACGGATTATCCGATTTATAGTTCATTTAAAAAAATACCTAGCCATTTCAGGGGGCAGAATAATGACATCACAAGTAATCATCGTTGAATAACATTCCAAAATATTAAATCTATTTGCGATTTTAACAGTATTACAGTTTGTGATTTAGAAATCACGCTCACTACAACCGCTTGGGTTTTCTCTTTAAAATTACTCATGAATCGAAGATTGAGGAGGTTCGGGACTAACAGTTTACACTTGTCTCAAGAGAAGCAGGTAAAAACGCGAAATCTTTCATCACTGAAGACCCTTGTAACAAGAGAACCCAGTTTTGTGAGTGAAAGTCTTACAAACGCTGCAAACTATGATTGTTATTATTTGTCAAGTTGCACTCTGGAAGATTCATCAACTCCTTTTGTTGGTGCCGATTTAAGGGAGTGAGGAAAGGGGTAAAATGTTTAGGCCTTCGCCCTCGACCCTTCAGTCGTCCGTCTTGCGTCAACCGCGTGACACCTCGGAGGCTCACGATTCGATTCGATTGTTGACATTACGTTAAGATTAGATTTATTTGTTTACATTCAGTTGCGATCATTCATTTAGTTAATTATTGTTACACGTTGTTTTCATTTCATTCTATCAGTTATAATAAACTCAGTGTTATTTACAATCAAATGTTTTTATCTGAAGTCCATAATTTGCTTAATATGCGATAAACGTCGCGCCGTTACCCACATGGAGCACGCGATCGTGTGTTTTAGTTTGCTAACTAACATGGTTTAAGAATTATTTACTCTATTAACATTTTTGGAACGAGCAAAAATTCGAAAATGCGTGAAGTCTTGCCATTCCGCTAGACATTCAAACCTATCGCATAAATAACCGGGTATTCAGAGCCCCGGTTTGTAACATATTTTTGTAAAATACGTAACAAAATCGTTTACTAAAATGTATGACAATATTTTTTTCATTATGTTGGTTTTTTCTGTTGGTTGACAAATGTTTCTTTAGCTTTTCTATTTTAGCCTATTAAATTTTAATTTTAAGTTAATTGATGAGCGATTATTATAACAGCAAACATCGATTTTCACACGGTATGATAAAATGAACTAGAATATAAATTGCCTTTATTTTCGACAGCATTTTGTAAATTGATCGGAAATGGTAGAATCAAAACCAAACTACATCGGTGGAAATAGTAAAGCACAACATGGGATCGAGACCAAAACCAAAAAGTAGCATCGATCATTTCAGTCGAATAGCCCAGCAATAAACCTCAGAATGTCACCCAACAACGTAACCGTCGTCGCATCACCCTCTCTCTCTCTCTCCCTCTCTCTCCCTCTCCCCCCCAGCAGTCTCTCAACCAGTAATAATCATCGTTTCTTTCGTTTTAACCCTTTAGTTATCATGATGCGTTAGATCACAATATAATTCGTTTTTTGTTGTATAAAACCTATACTAAATCAACGAGTTTTCAAAAGCTCCCTCAGATATTAAAATTACATGTTTTACTGTTTCATCGATTAAACCACTAAAACTTGTATGCCTCTCTGCCTCTCAAAACCGTTAAAATTATAAAAAGTTCAATCTTGGCATTTGTATTTTTTTTATCAGTGTTAAATAGACTAAGGATTTGTGAGTATTACATCGTATTATGTTAGTAAAATAGCAATAATGCCATAGTCCTTTAATAATCTTTCTGTCTTTTAAAAAGGTGAGAATAACATAGTAGAAGAAATAATAATAACTGGGTGTAAAAATAACTGAGCTTTATATTCTGTCTCCGCACGTATTATTTGGTAGTTCTAAGGTGTAAAACTCCATGAGCGCACTAGTTTAATCTCCCATGTCTAAAGCAACAGTTTCAACTATTGATTTTGGCATACTCATTTGAGATATTAAGATCACCCATCAGCCTAAATGGACGCAATTCCCGTATACGCATGCAGTTTAACTGTAAGCAACATGAGGGATGTATTTTGTGCTTCAAAACATAAGAGATCAATAAAGTACTTTTCTAATTAATAGGTTGTTTATGGTAAAATTTGGGAACAAGTAATCAATAAGGATAAGGGTGCTATGACATTAACATATACATTTTTAGAAATAAATCGATATGTTACTCAATATTAAACAAATTAAAACTGTAAAACCCCCGGTTTATGTTTCAAGTGGGCTTTCCTCGCTGGAGACGTAAAATAGAAGACTAAGGGATTCACGAACGCGTTCAATTATTCGAACCTAGCTCCTAATTAGTTACCAATGTTTGTAACAACGAGAATGTAAAAGGAACTCGTAAAGTTAATTAAAATAACAGTAAAATATTATTAAATCCTAAATCACACTGGTGTCTCTGCCTGCGGTCCCTAGAACTAGGACACTCACAGACAGGTCTGTTTCAGGAGAGGTATACATCGAGTACAACAAAAATAAGTTGTCATGGTATCGGTGATTGTTTTTGGCTATCCAGTGTAGGCATTTCCCGTTCACCTTGGTACTTCCACATGTTTCTGCGAGAGCAGGTTTCTTGATATCTGAGAATCCAGGCTGAGACCGTAGTGGGACTAACGTATTTTCCTTTCATGTCCGGAGCCACTTAACGGAAGAGACATTCTCAAGGCCATGGGTCAAAGGGTCAAACTCTGAGGAGGAAGGTAGTCTCTTACTAGGTGCATTTAAGTTAGGTTAGCGTGACGTCATCTGGTGCCGGAAGCGCGTCACTTAGGTATTCTGACTATTTTATGTGAAGAGGTGGGGTGAACATGGGGTAGTCAGAATACTTCAGTGATGCGCTTTTTTAGGAACTAGTTTTTAGGAAACTTCAGCACTTGCGGCTATAGCCTATCCAAAAACACAGGTCGGGATCAGAACGTCTACCCTCCCTCCATCCCCAACACAACGTTAACATTGAGAGTGACGTAATATATTTTGTATATATGTAAATCGTTAGCGAAACTCTGCAATTTCAGTCTAGAACGCGGTGGTGGGAATGGAGGGAGGGTAGACGTTCTGATCCCGACCTGAGTTTTTGGGTAGGCTCTAGCCGAATATGTAACTTCAGCTGTCACTGTAAACCAGTTGATCAAATAAACACCGTGACGTCACCTGGTGAATGCGCAGAACGTGCTTAAACTCGTACTTCTGAAGAGCACACCTTGTCTCTTAAGCCAGGTTTACACAATGTAGCAAAACGTGCTATATGTTACATATAGCAAAAGTTATATAACATTTTCGAAAAGTTCGAAAAATACTTAAAGCAGAATCTGCTACATCTAACATTTAGCAAAAGTAATATAACAGTTGCTATAAGTAGTAAATTTCAGTTTTTAAACTGCTACATATAACATTGCTATATCTAGCAGATTCTCCTACATTTAGCAAAAATCGTGCTATCCATTCGGAGTCGGTGAATATCAAAAATGCTAGATATATCAATGTTAGCATCTGCTATATGAAGCATTTTCTGCCAGTTCGTCAGTTGAGTGGAAGGCACGTGGTGTGGCAGTCGAGTGCGGAGGACTTACTTTGTGACTTGTTGTTTTGGTTAATTGTTTCGTAATGGAAGTTGTGATGGTGTGTGGGATAGAGATAAACTTATAAATTTAATAGAGCTTTTTCGCGAACAGCCGGCATTGTGGGACCCAACGTGCCCGGATTATAAAATCCGTTAAAAAACATAACGCTTGCTAACTTCTCGCGTACTGGTATTGCATCGCTTAATTTAGTGTCTTTCTTTCCAATTTTGTGCCCAATCATAAAAACAATATACTCAAAATCTTCACTGGTCATTCTTAAGAAGTTTTTGAAACTACCGTCACACCTAATTTCACACCTCAATGAAGGATCATTCGTAACATCATCTGCAACAAGATCTTTCAACAGGTCAGTTCCACTACACCTCACCCTCGCAGCAAGTGACGGCCTGACCCAAAACCACCTTTCCCTCCTCTGACAGGCCAATATCACAGTTATCGCAGCCGCGAACGCTACATCTCGTCTCCGCGACATTTTCGCCAATGGAAAAAGGTTTTGATACATGTAGCATGTAAGCATTAAAAAAATCAGTGATTTTAAATGTTATATAACATTTGCTATATGTAACTTATAGCATTTGCTACATGTAACATCTAGCAGGAGTAAAAGGCTCAGAATTAAAATGTTATATAATATTTGCTACATATAGCAAATGTTATATAGCATGTTTTGATACATAGTGTAAACCCGGCTTTAGGCCTAAGAGACTACCCGGGTAAAGGATCAAATCGACCTGTGGTGGTCCATCTTGAAACTAGGTGCTGGATAATTGAGGATTGTTTATTTCTCCCTGTTGGGATGACTTGCAGTACCCTTCCCACCTTTCATAATCCTGCATCCTTTTTATCCGGTGTCTGTGCAAAATTCTACAATAGGATTTGCCTATCCGGAAAAAAATAAATGTAACATACGTATAACAAATTGAAATATTCCTTAATGGAATTTACATGAAATTAACAGAAGCGTAATAGTCAGAGCGCCATAGAGTTCACTTCTTAACTGGATAGTCATTTCCGTTACTAAACCGCATCAGAAAACTGACACATACCCTCCTTACCCTCTTTTAACCCACTTTTAACAAATAAATTTCTTAAATATTTATAATATTTGTATAATATTAAGTATAGTATAGCCTATATAAAACCTTATAGTAAACTATTATTTTCAAAAATGTTCACCCGAATCCCTTTTTTGGAGGAATTACAAAACCATTTGCTACAAGCAGTTAATGCGACTATTCCTCCTTCCAGGGTTAGGTGGCAACATATTCCGGATATCCGATATTGGTCAATATCAGTTCAGCATTCATACCGAGTTTTAATTACATTACAAAAGGGAATTAATTTCTTGAGTAGCATAATGCGTGCTATTACTACTGAACAGGATAAAATAATCTATGTCTCGCAACACTACAAAATATGACTTATACACTAATACACTGATACTGTACTTACTTACAAGACGGTAAATATACAAACAATTTCTCTGATTGTACCTGATGACCAGTGTGACTGGTTGAAATCAATCGCATTGTACCATATTTTCCAAAATTCATTACAATTTGGCCATTGGTGTGGACTCATAGACTGTACCATCCAAATAGAAGGTCAGAAAGGCAGACGCATAACCTCAAAAACTAATTTTTGGGTTCCGGGAGCACTATAACGAATAATTCCACCTCCAAATCTAAATTTTTGACGAAAACTATTTTTTCTACATATGCTGTGTATAAATCAACAAAACTTAGTGCTGATAAATATCTTAAATAAATCTTAATTTGTTGTGCTGGTGTTGGGCTTGACGTGTTGGCGACAGCCTGATAAGAATGGGAATCTCTTCATTAGCAAATAGCTTGTTATAAATGCTTGTGGTGTTTAAGCGTCTAGATGCCTTATTAAGCACGCGGTAAGTAACTGTTACAGTACGGAGTTGGCTTGTTGAACGTGTTAGTCTTGTTTTTTAGCTTGCAAATTGTATGGATTGCTTGTTTAGGGTGTTTGGGTTTGGTTTTTTGTGCTGAAGTTTTGTTAAGTTTTATCAATAATAAATGTTGGTTTGTTAAGCGTAAATGTGGTTTTTAAACGCATGGGTGACTTGTTAAGCGGTGACTAGCTTTGAAAGCGTGCTGGTGGCATTTTATTTATGCTAGTAGCTTGCCATTCTTGATAGTGGTTTTGAAAGCATGCTGGTGGCATTTTATGTGGCTTTTCATTTTCCTAGTGGCATTTTATGTTTGCTAATGGCTTTTCATTCTTGCTAGTGGCTTTCAAAGCGTGCTGGTGTCTTGCTAAGCTTGCCAGTAGCTTGTCATTCTTGCTAGTGCTTTAAGCACACGGGTGGCTTGTTAAGCGTGCTAGTGGCGGGTCAGTGAACGCACGCGCCGGGACGCCGCAGTTGCCGATGATATTTCTGTATTGTTGTCCACGCCGAAGTATTTTTAGCTTCAGACTCCCGCACTTTCCGTCTTTCGGCAATACCTCAGCCGCTCATAGCTGTATCAGTTGTATAGCTCCTATTTTACCAATTATTTGTCATCCCGGAAGAAAATGTCAAAAATATGTTGTCCGATTAAATGCATCAAGATATTTAATAAATCGCATATGTTAGAGATACACACAATATCAGTATATTTGTTCATATAGTTTATGTATATATATTTACATTTGTAATATATTTTGAAGTTTTTAACATAGTTTAACAAACTATACAAAGTCTATAAAACCAAAAATGTTTACTGTCGGTAATGTGTGTGCCACAAAATGAGGGAAAATATTAAATGTACTACTGGGATGGGATGTCCTCAGTAATGTAACGATCTGCAAAAGCAAATTTCTCTTTTTATTTTAACGTTATATTATTTTTTCCTATATTCCAAGTAACAGTGTGTCATGCAAAGCTACAAGAATTCTTCTAGACTTTTAAAATGTCTTTTAAGTTGGTTATATTTATTTTTTTCTGTTGTCAATAGGTTATTTTTAACTGTGCATCGCCATGTTATCAGCCTATCAACGTTCATGCCCTATATATCGAACTGAACTGTCACAACCCCAAGGCCTTTAATGTTATCACACTGTGACCGACTGAAGGTGTACTCAATATATGACCTTCGAATCATTGTCGGCAGTATAATTAATGTTGTAACATATTCTAACTCTTAACAATATCCTCTTCCGTGTTGCCGGTCACAATGAAAGAACCATGATTTAAACACTATAAACACAATATCTTGATTTAAACATGATTTAAACACAATCCCTTGTTTGAAATTCATTGTTGATGATGGCAAGTTTATGTTATTTAAGGAATTTTTGCAGGCATTTTCCATAACTTATTAGTAAAAACAAAGTTTCACGCCGTTTCGGTATCTGGAATCTTGAAAAAAGACCGACTTGGCATCTCTAATTGGTTCGGATTTTCAGAACATTTTCCAGAGCATCCAAAATACGTTTGAAAAAGAATCTGAAAACATTAATACCGGACAAAAATTAAAGCTTGAAAAACTAAGACTTATTGAAATAAGTAGTAACTCATCTCAAAATGAACAGATAAATGATGCAAATAATCATGTAGTGAATCTTTCTTCGCGAAGTCTAAATTCCAGTGAAATTTCTGTTTTGAATAAAGGGCTGAATATTCCTGAATTTAATTTTTTTACGGGATCAGATTCCAGATACTGAAACGTCGTGAAACTTTGTTTTTCCTAATAAGTGATGGAAAATGTCCGCAAAAATTCCTTAAATAAACAACACAATATTATACACTCTTTAACAAACCTAAAATGTAAAAACAATACCGGTAGTGGTTTGTGTTTGCGAGGCCCATAACCATAAAGCGCTGGATACACCGGCGATAACGCCACTGAGTGGAGGGAGGCCACGGACGGTGGCTGTGGTCACTTAACGCCCCTATAATTTACTCTGCTAGGACCCGTCAATTTGCCGGGAGCCCCTACTTACCTAGCGCTAACTGATCAGCACTTCACTATGTCAAGTCTCCCCACGATCAGGCCCCACTGACTAACTTCGGAGCTCGCCTATCAAACTGTATTACTGCGACGAACTTAGTCCATTAATTAATCAACGGTAACCGTAGTAATGGACAGTTTATCTTTAGTTATTTTGATTTGACTTTTTCAGTGAATAAATTATTTTACTTCTTCCCTAAGGCATTTTTTTTTGGCCATTAATTTTTTGTTTTATGACTGATTTTGCGATTGAGAGGTCAAATTAAAGGTATTATCCTCTAGATCAGGGGTTCCCAGACTTTATGTCACTACGAACCACTAGATTTTTTCTGAAATATGGATGTACCACTATCTCAGTTTTGGGTATTTATGTAAGTGTAAGGGGTTCGTATACATATATATAATACCCCCGTCGCAGCAAACCTGCGTACTCAGCGAATTTCCAATGCATAATATTTGTCTGAATTCCACATAAAGCCGCGTACCAAGTTTCATAAAAATATATTCACATAAGCGATTTTAATTATTCTCCATAAGAATAGCATTGGTAATGAGTACGTAGGTTTGCTGAAAAAGGAACACAAACAATTGATTTTTATGCTAATATAAATATAATTTAACTAGGCGAAGCCACATACCAAGTTTCATCAATATTCAATCATAAATAAGCTCTATATAACATTTTAGTTATTCTCCATAAGAATAACATGGGGGCTGAGTAAGCAGGTTTGCTGCAACAAGGAACAAAAAAATGTGTTTTTATGCAATTATGAATATAACTCAACCAAGTGAAGCTACATACCAAGTTGTATTAATTTATGTTCAAAATTAAGGGAGTCATTACATTTTACTTATTCTCCATAAGAATAACATGGGGGCTGAGTACGCAGGTATGCTGCTACGGGAATAACTAATAAAAAACGATTTTTTGTGCAAATATCAATATACCAGTACTACGTGAAGCCACATACCAAGTTTCATCAACATACATTCATAAATAATCGAGATATCAAATTTTATTTATTCTCCATAAGGATAACATTGGACAACGTACTGTGTTTAGCACTTTGAATATCTCAGCAACGGTTGGGCGTAGAATTACAATTTAAACACCAAAATGATTGTTTTGTGGAACTGAACAGATTTCTAAAAGCAAATGTGAAGTTTAAATTAAAAGAAACTGAGGAAAAGCCAAAAACCTTTTTCCCATAAGATTAACATGGGAGATTTTATAAGTAGGTTTTTTTGGATTTTCTCCGCAACCACTTAACCTAGGTTAATAATTCAAAATACTATATTATTTGTTTTTTTAAGCTCTATAACATGGTCAAAACCATAATTAAGTTTTTTTAAAATTGTAGGGTGAAAAATGCAAAAAACTGATTTTTGGAAAATTTAAAACCCCCATAAACCCCTCTTCCCATGGTCCGATTTTTCTGGTTTTCGATCTTAAAGTCATGAATGTCATTTTACACATTTGAGCCAAATTTCATAGAAATCGGATTTTTTTTACTCAAGTTATCGCATTCACGGACACACATATAACATATATATAAATACATATATATAAATTTGAACGAATAGTGTTTTTGTCATCTGGGGACCTCAAAACAAAAAATTATCATGGTCTCGGACTTAAGTCTTACCATGAGACCTACGGTAATAGCTTCTTCCCTATAGGGGAAATTCGCTAAAACGTAAATAAACCATTTAATTCACGAATGTTTATTTTAAGGTGATTAGACAAAGAGCACAAACCATTTGTTAAAGAATAATAAATTGAAAATAGTGTACAATCAATTAGCATCTATTTCTAAAATGTAAAAAAATCAGAATTGAATCCAAATTTTGACAGCAAAATTAGCGTCCAAAATAACAAATCAGTAGTTGGTCAGTTTTCCTACTAAGTTATTGGTGTAAAAACGACTGTTTTCATTTAAAGCATGTTGCTGTTTCCCATTAATCAGGGATTCTCTAACAAAGAAAATAATTCTTGCCTTTAAAACGCACTTTCTCTAACAATATAAATAATTATAAATTAACTTTTAGTAGTATAAATTATTTTTCTCACTATCATATTAGTTTAAATATTTATTTTACTGAAATAAAAGACAAATTTTATTTATAGCGTTCGTGGTTTTGTTTACTTGCAGACGGCCATGATTGCACGCGCACCACCTAAAATGCCTTTGCGTACCCCGAGTGGTACGCGTACCACCGTCTGGAAGCCCTTGCTCTAGATTAAAAATAATTCTATAAGAATTGACTGGTCCTTGAATCATCATGACATACTTCTGGAAGAAAGAAATCATTTGGTTTAAGTCACATGGATAAACGTGGTACTTAATTTACCCAGTTTAACGAATTTCCCGTCAAAATATCGTTACGAGGTGTTAAAATTGTAGAAATTTCTACGTCAGCTACGTAAGTAACTAACCTAAGAAGTAAAAATTGAAATTTTGGAAGTTTCGAGGTATTGGAGTTAGACATCGATATATTGCTTCCGGAATGTTCGTTCAAGCACCGACTTTCAATTATTACTTGTTTTTATTATTACAAGTTATACAAGTTACCTGTCAATTGTTATTTACTCCGCATTTATTAAGTTTTCCGAATAACACGTAATTTATATAGTTTAAAACGTTCATCCAATAACGTATTATATTTAAAAGTGTGTGTCTTAAGTTACATTTTACTGCTTAATCAAGATCTAAACACTAAGACGGGTTTATTTTGCAATTAAGTCTAATATACGCAATTTGTATCACGATTGTATATGTATAACACAAAAAAACAAACCCGTTTATTTAAGCGGGTCAAAAAATGTTTGTTTATAAATGTTGATAATAGAAAGACGTGTTTACTTTGGAGGCTCGCGGCGTCGCGCGGCGGCAGCGACAATCAATACTTGACTCGGGACCACGTTGTAGGCCCACGTGGTGACAGCATTGTTGGCGGTACACTCGCCAGCGCATCCATCCGGCATTATTAGTGAATTTTCTATGGAAAAGTGAACTATTAGCATGACCTGCACGGTGAAACTTCAGCCCGGGCCACCATAGAAGTTCCTAACGTGACACCCTGAACACGTTTAGGGGGGGTCGTTAAAAATTGTATATATATTTGTGTTTTTACACTCTAGCAGTCGCATTTTTTGTCCGGTTTACTTCAAATTTGGTAGGGACATTTCTTTCAATAATTAGTTGGACAAGTTCGTTGGGCAACACAATCGGAAAACTCTAACCCTCTTTTTGGGGATTTTAATTTTTCAAATTTTGATTTGTTGGCCACAAAAAGGATCAGAAAAGCCCCGAATGTAAACTTCAAAGTCAATTATAGGACTAAGAAGCCAAAAATGTTAAGCCCTCCCATCTTTCTGGTACAAATATTTACCGAGATGTTAGAGAAAATGTAAATTGATTAAACACATTACGTTGTCTAATGGGTATTAAACTTTGGAAAAGGCAGTTTTCAAATCTTGATGTAGTTTTATTACCCCTTATACCCACATACCAATGTGGGATCTCCTCCTAACCGTAATATGCACAACACTGTTTTCCCAGCATTGCAGTTAAATAGAACCAGAAGCATCAGGACAGCCAAAAAATCGATGTTTTCAGATTTCAATAAAAATTGGAATAAATGTATGTTTTTAACTGATTTTGAGTTGTTATAGTTTTTTATGTGGAAATTCATTACCCTCATGTCAGCGTGCTGCGTGCGAACTAGTTTTTTAGTACGACTTGTTTCTTTCACCAGATAGTATTCCCTCGGGTCTAAAAATTATATAAATTAAGAAATCAAAAAATACCCCCGTAGCAGCAAACCTGCGTACTCAGCGAATTTCCAATGCATATATATGTATATTAATACCACATAAAGCCACATACCAAGTTTCATCAATATACATTCATAAATAAATTATTTATGACATTTTAATTATTCTCCATAAGAATAACATGGCAGCTGAGTATGCAGGTTTGCTGAAGCAAGGAACACAAAAAATGGAGTTTTATACAAATATCAATATAACTCATGTAGGTAAAGCCACATACAAAATTTCATTAATTTATTTTCATAATGAAGGCAGATAACACGTTACTTATTCTCCATAAGAATAACATGGGGCTGAGTACGCAGGTTTGCTGCTGCGGGAGCCTTGGGTAAAAAATTGTCATTTTGAGCAAATATCAATGGTCCACAACCAGATGAAGCCGTATACCAAGTTTTGTCATTATACGTTCATAAATAAGCGAGATATAAAATTTTTATTTTTCTCCATAAGAATAACATTAGACAACGTACTGTGTTTAGCACTTTCAATATCTCGGTAACCAATTGACGTAGAGAAATGATCTAAATACCAAATTGTGTGTTTTTTTAAGCTTAATCCAATGGGAAAAAATAAAATTTGACCATTTCCAAAATTATATGTAAAAAATTCGAAAAACCCATTTTTGGGGTACAAAACCCCCCCAAAATACCCCTTCGGATAGAGCGATCTGGCTGGTTTTCGAACTTAAAGTCATAAACGTTGCTTTACACGTTCATACCAAATTTCATCAAAATCGGATAATTTTTACGAGAGTTATCGTGCTCACGGACACATATATACATATAATATATATATATATATATATATATATATATATATACAGTTTCGAACGAATGGTATTTTTGGGGTCTGGGGACCTCAAAACGAAAAGTTATCATGGTCCCGGGCCTAGGTCTTACCATGCCGACTACGGTAATAGCTTCTTCCCTATAGGGGAAATTCGCTAAAACACTGATTGAAAGGTGTTTCTTCAAGAGAAATATGCAATGTAGACTCAGTGAAATTCCTCTGAGCAATAACCTATTTCCCTGTGATACAATTATTGTAAATGGTCGCAATGTAAAACCATAAAATTCCGAGGCAAACATTATTCAAACTATAGTTTAACAATTGGTCATGGCTAACTAAAACAGTGAAACATTTTTACAGCAGTAATCAATTTGTTTCATGGTGGTGCAGAAGTGAAGGGGGATGCATCGTGTATATTAAATCGAGTAATTTTGATATTATTTTTATTTTAAAGTAAATGTATTTCTTAAAATGGCCAGAATATCATAATACAAACTTTGATACTATAATAATAACTGGGGCAAAAATAACAACGAAATGGGTTCTGTCTCAGAGTAAAAAATCATCTAAAATGAAAAATGCATTTACAATTTTTAAATTTTAATGTTGAGATTAAAAAGATTCGTTTCAAAACGAAGTAGTTGAATAGGATATGTGTTAAACAATAAACGAATGTTGACCAGCTATCATAACCTGTTAATAACTACCGTCACTACATTATGAATACATGGTTTACCATAAAATTATAGCGATATCTAGAATGCTAATTCTCATGGGAAATAACAGGATCTATTGGATACCTTCCCAATCTGTTACGTTACAAGGTTCTATGTAACTATGGAATAATAAGGAAGTCATTAATACTTTAATTAATTGAAATTTTTTAAATCAAATTAAAATTTGAGAAGTTTTACAAATTTCCACCCAGGAACTTATTCTTATCGCCATTACTATCCGGACGCCATTTTGAAATTCTGCTCCAAAAGAGCGCTGTAACTTTAAGTAGGCTTTACTCCTCGCCCAATCGGCAGTAACCCTCTAATTTGCATTTATTATTTCCACAAGTATGTTGGATTTATTCGTATTGTACGAGGAAAATTGTTTAATTTGATAGGTGATTATGGAATAATACCAATCACATCTTAAATTAAACACTGAAACCATGTTTATTGATGATCACTAACAGAAAGCTAACATTGCTGTTTTGCGTCAAAACTCTAAGGTGGATTACGGCATATTCCGGTCATGAACACTCTTGGGTTTAGGCGAACTGTTTGAACATGTAGTTTTGAACATACTGGTATATTTTACGGAAGCCAAATTTTGGATATCTATTTATTTTGTGGCCATTACTGCGTATACACATGTATTTATATTCACCGTATAGTACGTTATAGGCGGCAAACTATATACCTATTTATTTCATTTATAATATTTACTCTTTAGAAGAATTTATACTTTCAACAATAGTAAAACCATTTTTTTTGTTCGTTAAAAATCATAAATTATCTCCCATTTATAGGGCAAGTCCCCCTCCGTCAGTTAATTATGAGCAGCTCTACTGACGGGAGGCTCGCCAACACTCCTAAGAAAGCACGCAACGGGCAGTGGTTTACCACGTGGTTCACAGTCTGATAATCCGCCCCACAATCACAGGATTGGTGTTGTACTACACAACATCTGCACCCAGAAGTTGTATAGTGCCTACATCGGTACGAAATCACTAAACCCGTACTCCATGCCCGTGGAGATTCAAATTACTTACTAGAGCAGGTCGGTTGGGCTTATTATGTGATTTTGTACGTCAAAGCATAATATTCAGTCCAACTTGTTTTGGGCCAAATTTTTCTTCGATTACGGTGGAGACCAACTACACAGTTGGTTTCCGGGACCGCAAATACCCACGTAAATGTACTTATCTCCTAACAGAAACAGCTTGTAAATCGGTATCATTGATAGTAAATATCGGGTATGTTTACTAACTAAATATCGATTATGTTTACCAAACAAGACTGTAGAATTTAAACATCATGACCTCCAGACCATATCTTAGCTTTTTATGACAATCCTTTACCTCAATACTACAAACTAAACTTTCGTTTGGAATACTGAAAGCAAAAACCATATGAAATTCAAGACAGTACCTCATAGATTGTCTAGCCTGCTGAGGAACTCACCGAAATATCAACGTTCATACATTAAAACTCATTGAACCCAGAGAATTTCGTTTTCTTTTTCATTAAATATTTTTTTAGATTCTGATTAAATTGGCAGTTATTTTACTTTCAAAAAGCACTCGTCTTTGAAATAGGACATGTTGCTAAGTGGTTCATCACTTTCATCGAAACATAGAAATGGTAATTTGTAGCCAAAATATAAATTGTAGTAGCAGCAACAAAAATGTTAAGAAACAAAGTTTTCGTAGTGAATAAAATTGTACTAACTATAATGTAAATTTATTATAATCTTTAAATATACGATAATGTATCAAACTAAATGAATTCTTAAAATTAAAAAACTAGATACATGTTATAAGTACGTAGCCTTAAAAAAGTAAATTGTAAGGTCAGCAAGGGGTAACGGCACACAGGGGACGTCCTTCAGTCCTGTTCATTTCATGTTATGGGGACGGCGGCGGCGCCCACGTCACCTGGTACCTAGCTTGCACTGCAGCACTGAGCCCCATGCCCCACGGCCCCATCCAACAGAACTATCCGATTCGCATTCAACAAACGGCAAACAAAAAATACCCATTATCCCTGTGAAACCAAACATTGTTGGTTGTCACGGTCACAAATTGTCTAAAACATTGTGTACATTCGATCACACAACAAGAAATAATCATTGGTGTGGTTATAATATAATGTTTTATTAATCGTGAACCTCTATCAAAGCGTGCCCAAAAAAGGTGATTTTACATTTTTTTTTAAATACATATGAAATAGAATTTTCTTGAGTTAAAGAGTTTAATTAAAAAAGACTAGATGTATGGACCTAATGTTTAAAGACTCATCAAAGTTGTCGAGAAGTTGCAAGTATTTATTTAGTGGCATCAAGATCTTGTTTATGAAAACAAAAACTCTTCCAAGTTTCAAATTTTAGTAGTATGTTTTCAATACTTTGCCAAATAAGGAATGAAATAGTGTTGTTTCTATTCGAAGGGAAAAAATGTATACAAGCTGGACGTAATTTTGCCACATTTTTTGGAAACAATTAACATGTAGGTGTTTTAAACTGAGAGAGCATTTAAAAAACATATTTAACTTTCGTTTATCTAAGAAATGTATACTACTGGAACATGTCAGTACAACATCGACAATTAAATAGGCACGGTTTCAACAATTTTAATTCAGCAATCACTATCTGACCAATGGCTTGGATGAAGTAATTTAATGAAAAAATGTAGTTACAGTCAATGTAATTCTCAAATCTGAATACTGTATTTCTGGGAGGCCAATTGAAGATCCGTGCAACCGGAAGTAAAGTAATATATAACTTCTCATGTTACGTGGGATGGATACCTAGTTATTCCGCAGTAAGGTTACGGGGACCAGAGGGGGTTGGATGTATACTGTTTCTTTATTACTTTACCGGGAGTTTGAAAAATAACTCCCTAACTTTAGCAAACAATCTGTACTAAGTGACCTACACTAATCTAGTTTCTTAATTCATTAAGTTGTCCTCGTGGGAAGGAATTTATTTCCTGCAGTTGGAAAGCACCTTAAAAAAGAACGTGCACGTGATGTGCTAGCCACTTTCCAGAGAGGTGGAGAGGCAGAGAAGGGTCGATGTTTTGGCCACCGCGAAATCCACATCTAAGTCCTCTTTCATGACTTTTTTATTTGGATATACCGTGTATATCAAAATAATGCAAAGTTGACGTTATAAAATTCAAAACTCAATCGAACGCTGTTTGATAGAACAGAGCTAGAAACCCTTAACTTGCACCATTCGTCTTCTTGTTTTAATTTCTTTAAAATGAGGCATCAGTCAAGGGGGTTACCACTTACATTTGATTACTTTACCCCCTAAAACCCCTATTTTGGCGGAAGGGGTTGAAAATTTGTACTCATCAAAAGTGTCCTTTTTGGGTTCCTAAGACTTCCCCGGAAGATAATCTCGTTATATGTAGTTTTTTTTAAATAATAGGGAGGGGTTGGAACTTTCGGGATACACGGTATGTAAACTATGTGCTCTATACTGAAAAGATCCTTGACACTACCTAGAATGATTGCAGTATCACAACAGCTTCGCCAGTCGCGCATTCTGTTACGTTGCCGATTGGCTGGAGGGTGAGCTGTAAGCTGTGAGCTAAGATGTTCGTGTGGTGTTCCCGCGTGAGTGTTATTCCTCTGACGTCTATGCTAGTGCACATTGCTACTCACCAGCCCCATGAGTCGTGGAGAGAAGCGGTCCTGGCGACTACTACAGTCTGCTCCAGCGTCTGCGATGAGTTTTCATCCCTACCTGAAACATCGGACCACGTTTGCAATAATAGCTTAACCCAGCGTTTTGTACCGAGGACATTGTAAACAATTTTAGCTATTTTTGTATTACCTCTTGTAGCTAAACCAAATTTACCTCAATTGTTTGGTGTCCGGCCTAAACGACAAACATTCCGTCGACGAGAGACCTATCAAATTAAAGGAAATATGGTCAAGTTTTATGTTACGGAGTTTCGACATTTTATATAACTTGCTATAATTTATATAACGGAAAAATAGAAAAATATCGGTGTTTAAAAAACAAAATAATATAAGGTTCAAATTATAAAACTTGACGAAAATGCTTGTAAATCACCCTCATAATACGCCATTAAAATTTGAAGTAGGTAGATATTTTGTAATAATCGTGAAGTTGTGAAAAATACCGATATTTACTTCTTTTCCCGTTTTATAAATTTTAACAAGTTATAAAAACGTCAAAACTCCGTAATATAACATTTGACGATATTTCCTTTCGGAAACCTGCGTACTCAGCGAATATCCACTCAAATATTATATAATACCCCCGTTGCAGGAAACCTGCACTCTCAGGGAATTTCAAATGGTACTTCACTAAGTCATGAAGCCACTTACCAACTTTAATTAAAGCATATTAATAAACAAGCGAGATACGACATTTTATTTATTCCCCATAAGAAAAACATTAGGACTGAGTATGCAGGTTTGATGCATCAAGGACCACAAAATCTGGGTTTTATGCAAATACCAATGGATCACCTCCAGATGAAGTAACATACCAAGTTTTACCAATTTATGTTCATAAAAAAGCAAGATATCACAAGTTTATTACTCTCCAAAAGAATAACATTATATGTAAAAAGTTCAAAAAACCCAATTTTGGGGTACAAACCCCCCCCTTCAAAACCCCCCTTAAAGTAGAGCGACCTGTCTGGTTCTCGTACTCATGAAAATAGATGCTGCCTTACACGTTTATACCAAATTTCATCAAGATCGGACCATTTTTACGAACGTTATCGTGCCTACGGACACACACACACACACACACACACACACACACACACACACACACACACACACACACACACACACACACACACACACACACACACACACCCGGGCCTAGGTTTTACCATGCCACCTACGGTAATAGCGTTTATCCTACAGCGATATTCCCTAAAACATCGATGTTTCGTTGATCTAACAAGTTAAGATTAGAGAGGAAAATGACAGTCTTACTATGCATCGGGCCCCGTTTAAATATCTAAAAACCCCTTCGACGGAATGTTAGTAGTTTTGGCCGCCAGATTTTTGTTGTGATTACTTACTGACCCTCTCCAGGTTGCAGCCCCAGAATGGTTGTCGTTTTGACCGCATTATTTAGGTTTGTTGTTTTGGCCGGGATTCCAATTGTTTACTGAGGTCAAGTTCAATTGAAGAGCGAGGAGCCCTAAAGTTATTTAGGGAGCCTGAAATGAACATAAGTGAATGCTAGAACCCCATCCCTACTTATACAGTTAAATAGACTTTAGGTATTTGAATATATGATATGTCTATAATATTTGCTTAGTATTTATATTTAATATGTCTAGTTATTGTATATTTTTAAATATGAACTAAAACAGCTCTTAAACTACATACGTTTTATCATTTGTTCGTGGTGCTGCGTATGAATTTCTTCAACATATATTTGAAGATACTAATTAAAAATACAATTTCGCCAGTATTCTAATTTATTCATCAACAAATATAAATTAATCAAATATACTTCTTTTTATTTCAACTCCAACGCCATTTTTGTTAATAGAGCACACAAACCTTTTAGGAAAATCGGTCCAAACCCCTTAAATTGTTGAGGACACCCGACCTGATTTAGAATACAGAATGAGAATGGCATTTTAATTTTCACACGACTATTCGGGGTGAACAGATAAGTGCTTAAAGGCAATAACAATCGAATATCAGATTGAAATCCACTACTTTGTAAGAGTGGTTTCAGTCTTCTCTCCGACGACTCGTTCCAATATTTAAAACCCCCGTTGCAGCAAACCTGCATACTCAGTGAATTTCAAATGGTACTTCACTACCTAATGAAGCCACTTACCAACTTTCATCAAAGCATATTTATAAATAAGAGAGATATGACATGTTATTTATTCTCCATAAGAAAAACATTAGGACTGAGTATGCAGGTTTGCTGCATCAAGGACCACAAAAATTGGGGTTTTATTTAAACACCTATTGATCACCACTAGATGAAGCAATAGTACAAATTTATATTCATAAACAAGCAAGATATCTCATGTTTCTTATTCTCCATAAGAATAACATTATAGCTGCTGAGTACCCAGTTTTGCTGCCATAGGGACCAGAAAAAAATGGGTTTTGTATGCAAATATCAGTGAACCCCGTCGAAATATGTTCGACGGTATATGGATTGGAACGAATAGTGTTTTTGGCATCTGGGGGCCTCAAAACTAAAAGCCGGTCAAAACTCAAAACATGGTCCCGGGCCTGGGTCTTACCATGCCGACTACGGTAATAGCTTCTTCCCTATAAGGGAAATTCGCTAAAGTGCAGACAGAGGTGTGACTTATTTATTTATCTATAGTTTGGCTTTTAGTGGAGGGATATTATAATTACAAGGTAAATTCCCTCCCCATAGAATATTGCGTTTATCGAATAGATTTGTTAAAACCGATAACCAATATAATCCCCAAATTTTAACAGGCCAGTATGTTTACGTTTTCTACGCAACATCTAGCATACTGTTTTCACAGGCTAGAATACTGTTATTAACTGTTACTGTTTTGGTTACAATCGTAGTTGTTCACACTACAAAATCGGTTTAAGTTTTTCCCTATAAATTGTGTAATTTATGGTACCATTTGAAACTAAATAAAATCCGTTAGAAATTATTTGCTATTTTACGAGAACATAATGTAGGCTACTATTTTGCAAATTGTTCAGGTTTATTGAAAAATTGCACTTCAATAATGTTTGATTGACGGTTTAGTAGGTTTCATCGACAAAATAATAGTGTATTATTTAGCTTAGTCCCCATGAAAAATTGTATAAAGGGAAATATTTGTTGTCATCTGGTTTTAATTAGCTTGACCTTTATACCTTGGGGCACTCCACAATCACGGGGTAAGCCTAGGTCATTACCATTAGCTCCCCAAGCTATCGAACGTCAAACGACGGGGTAACATCAGCCTCGTATGGACTACACGTGCTAGTAGGGGGCATTAGTATGTTCAGAACCAGCAAAGGCGCGGTGAGGAGCAAGTGAGGAGCCCCCCCCCCGCAGCAGCACGCAGGTGAGGAGCCCCCCCCCGTCACGTGACCCATTAACCTAACTTAAACCTGGCACCTGGCGTGAGGAGCCTGAGGAGCCCCCCCCCCCCGGACCGAAATCAGCATGTAAGTGAGGAGCCCCCGATGACGTCATTACCTGGAATCAGCATGTAGGTGAGGAGCAAGTGAGGAGCCCCCAGCTGGCAGCACGCAAGTGAGGAGCCCCTGGTGACGTAATCACCCGGAATCAGCATGTAGGTGAGGAGCAAGTGAGGAGCCCCCAGCTGGCAGCACGCAAGTGAGGAGCCCCTGGTGACGTCATCACCCGGAATCAGCATGTAGGTGAGGAGCAAGTGAGGAGCCCCCAGCTGGCAGCACGCAAGTGAGGAGCCCCTGGTGACGTCATCACCCGGAACCAGCATGTAGGTGAGGAGCAAGTGAGGAGCCCCCAGCTGGCAGCACGCAAGTGAGGAGCCCCTGGTGACGTCATCACCCGGAATCAGCATGTAGGTGAGGAGCAAGTGAGGAGCCCCCAGCTGGCAGCACGCAAGTGAGGAGCCCCTGGTGACGTCATCACCCGGAATCAGCATGTAGGTGAGGAGCAAGTGAGGAGCCCCCAGCTGGCAGCACACAAGTGAGGAGCCCCAACTGACAGCGCGCAAGTGAGGAGCCTATTTACTACTATATTTTAATAACTAGCCTATTTACCCACCGATTCCCACGGGACTTTTTCCAGAGTGTAGGCCTATCTCAGAGAAAGCGAATGACGAAAGAACCCCATAGATCCGCCATCAAACAAGGCTGCTATTAATTTATAACCGCGTTTTCCTTATGGGATATCAGCTGTTTACCGACCGATTTTGATGAAACTTCACCATATGTCGGGCAGCGACATAAGTAAACCATCCCTTAAAGAAAATTGAAAATCCACCGTTAAACGGACCCGATATTAATTTTTGAACGCGTTTTCCTTATGGGATCTCAGCTGTTTACCGACCGATTTTGATGAAACTTCACCACATGTCGGGCAGTGGTCTAAGTAAACCATCCCTTAAAGAAAATTGAAAATCCGCTGTTAAACGGGCCCGTTATTAATTTTTAACCGCGTTTTCCTTATGGGATCTCAGCTGTTTACCGACCGATTTTGACGAAACTTCACCACATGTCGGGTGGCGGCCTAAGTAAACCATCCCTTAAAGAAAATTGAAAATCCACCGTTAAACGGGCCAGTTATTAATTTTTAAACGCGTTTTCCTTATAGGATCTCAGCTGTTTACCGACCAATTTTGATGAAACTTCACCACATGTCAGGCAGCGGTCTAAGTAAACCATCCCACAGGACTTTTACCAGAGTGTAGGCCTATCCCATAGGAAGCGAATGACGAAAGAACCCCATAGATCCGCCATCAAACAAGACCGCTATTAATTTATAACCGCGTTTTCCTTATGGGATCTCGGCTGTTTACCGCACAACCGCGATGACGTCATAGTTTTCCTGGAACCAGTAGCGATGACGTATTCCGAGAACTGTTTACCACTCGGACCTGTTCACTCATTAGCGAGCTTCTAGAAGCTTCTCTCGGATATGGAAAATACCCAGCTTATTGCGCAATAGGCAATCTCCCGCGCTTCTAGTTCTAGAAGGTTCGCTGGAGTGCGCGCGTGACACAGGTATAAAACCGAGGCTCGGCCGCGCGCACGCGACCTCAATGTTGTTCGAGACGTCACCATGAACGGAAGCGGTACCGACGTAGTAAACGTGGACCAAACGATCCGCTCTTTCCTAGAGGAGCTGGACGCAATGGACGAGAACGCTAACATACCGTCAGTACAGCAACAGCAGGGATGCGCGTCAAAGAAGAAGCCCGATGGGTGGACTGTAAAGAGGAAGGAAGTGCCTATCGATTCCCCATCACTGTGCTGGTCTGCTGGTGGATGTCAGTATACTGTGAAGAACCCCAGCAACAGCGGTAACGTACTGTTGAAGATGAACGTTTTCCAAGGAGGTCGCTCGACTTGGACCTGCGGCCTGTATTTGGACGAGCGGCGGGACGACGAGATCTGCATGATTCTGATGGATCTGCTGACTAGGCTGCAGAACCTATGGTTGGTCAACAGCGAGACGGGAGAGCCTAGATTCAACGGAATCGTCAGGACCGTCAGTCCGCTGCCCGCCTGGAGGAAGATCGTGGATCGTTGCGTTTCCACCACCGCTGTCGCCATCCCTGAAAAGCGGAAAAAGACGAAAAAATAAATGAAATAAACGAAGTAATTCGATCCTTCCCTTTCCTACTTTTCCTTAATGTACGCTATTGTAAAAAAAAAAATAAATAACTAACGTAATAATACGAATGAGCGTGTTCCTCGAGGTACATTTCCAGCCTCACCATCCCTCCACTCCTCCTCCACTCCGCTGTCCCTCCACTCCTCCTCCACTCCGCTGTCCCTCAACTCCTCCTCCACTCCTCCACTCCTAGTAATTAAATCAACAGAACACCAGTTGTCAAACACCCACGGGCTCATTCTTGTTCAGGAGTTTGAAGTGTGTGTTTGTGTAATAGTGTTGCTGTGTGACGTTCTGTCAGAGTGTTCACCCGACGTTTTGATCTAAGCTATAAAATGAACCAGTTAACCGCCTATGTGTTTAATGATCAGCCTTTGTCTGTACTGTTTGACAGCAGCGATAATCCATGGTTCAAAGCTAAGGATGTAGCTACAATATTGGGCTACGCTAACCCTAAAGAAGCAATCAGAGTACATGTTAGAGAAAAATATCGCAAAACAATTCCTGAAGTATGGGGGAGCGAAAATCTCCCCCTAACCTATAATGAGAAACATTCAATCTTTCTTAAAGAGCCGGGATTATATTCGTTACTTATGAAATCTAAAATGCACATTGCCGAGAAGTTTCAAGATTGGATCTTTGAAGAAGTTTTGCCATCCATTAGAAAAAAAAAATGGTCAGTACAGACTTATAAACGAGAACCAAAGGCTGCTACAATCACTTACAAAGTCGCTAACAAATAACCGAAAGCTAGATCAAACAAATTCCGAGTTTAAAACTACAAATGATATATTGTGTATGGAAAACCAATCCATGAATCAAACGCTGATCGAACAGACACCTAAAGTGGCAGTGTTGCCTGAAGATGTAAATCTGAAGCATATATTTTGTGTGATGATTAGGGAAACCCTTCTAGAGCAGTACGGAGTTTGTGAATACAAGTGCATTCGAACACAGAGGAGGAATTTCAAACAAGCCTTGGAAAAAGCAAAGGAAGAAGGATTTACAATGTGCTACTGTAGAGAAAATGTCCCCAACGGCATAAACATAGTTAATAAGGCTAAAGAAGTGATGAATAGTTACGGCATGCACATTGACTGCAGATACAACAACATCCTAACCTCGCACAATTTCATGAATATAGTTGAACATATCATTGACAATGTATAGGTCTGCGCTTGTGGACACGTTCCAGAACCTTCAACGCTTGTCAGGTAGTAACAGTCGATACGTGCTTCAAAGATGACCAGTGCGGATGATGCAAGAAAAGTAATCACCATATCAATGAACAAAATACGTTATAAACGTAACAACATCCGAGAAAGGCTCGCAATCAAGTTAGTTTTGGATAGAGCGAAAGATGTGTTTGAGAGAAAATATCATACGAAACAGCATACTTATGAAGAAAACAAAAATATTGGATATAATGTAAAAGAATATAACTATGAAGAAAACAAAACAGACTGTTAAATTTAACGAGGAGCTAAATACACAGTACACTTACGAGCCCTGTGAGGATGTACAACAATTATCGTGGACTCAAATCGCAATAGATGAAATAAGATTCCGCAGACCGTTGGAACTGATGTTGGGTGAAAAAATCAAACATCTAACCTATTGCAACAAGATGTGTCACAGCGAGTGCATACAGTTTACTTCAAGGGTGAGCAGACGCACCACCAGTCCGTAGTACGGTTGAAGTCACACGGTAAGGACGTGAACATGGACGCTTACGCTTCTGCGGACGACTATATCAAATCGTTTATTCAGGAGATTGAGGTTATGAACAATAATGCTAGTGATCAGACATTGGCATCACCTCAGACGTCATCTGTAAAACCGATCACTGCCTGCAAGAGAGAAAGGAGGCTGAGGACGAAGACAACGGATCAAAGGCGATCAAGCGAGCCAAGGGAGTCGCTAAGGGGGTTGTTAAAAACGTCCTAACCCCCGACGACTACAGGGAATGTCTGTTCGACGGGGTGTTGAAAACCACCGTCAACACCCGTTTCCAGTCGTACCTGCACCGTGTCTTCACCGTACAAGTAGAAAAGCTTTCCTTGAGCCCGGCCGATGATAAACGCTACATCTTGGCTGACGGTATCAACACCTTACCTTGGGGGCATAAGGACATTCCACCACTGTCCGCAGCAAGAAGGCGAGGTAATCCCGAGGAGGAGCAAGGCGGGCCTATGGAGGTGGACGAGGAGGAGGAGGACATGGACGAAGAGTTCCCGGTGTAGATTTAAGTGTAAATAGAACTAGGTTAACTTTGTAAATATTTTGTAAATAGTATTCGTAAGCAAATATAGTCAAACAGTTTAGTTTACAGCATACATCTGTGTTGTTACTACCCCTTGCATTTCCCTGACATTTACTTTCAAAAGACTCCTCTAATGCAAACCGAATTTGTCGAAACTACTTTCAAAATTAACCTTTTATGAAATTGTAAAACTATCATGTTTTCAAAACAAAACATTTATTGAAACACAAACATATTACAATCAAGAACTCAAAAGGTATTTACACAAAAGTAGTCTTAAGCGAAGATGGAGTCGAAGAGCCTGCGAAGGCGGTGGACAATTCTCGAAATCGCGGCAATTATCGCTAATGAGTAAACAGCCTGGGGCAGTCACGTAGGCACGGGATGATGACGTCACCGCGGTCCACGACTACACTATTTAAGGTAGGTCAATGCGTGCGTGCGTGCGTGCGTGCGTGCGTGCAGGTTTTAGTTAGGTTTACAGACGCAGGTTTAGGTTAGGTTTACAGACGCAGGTTTAAGTTGGAGTCGAAGAGCTGCACGTAGTCGCTGAGTGGTATACCGAGGACCGCCCGACAGTACAGGTAGGTGAGGCAGTAGTGGTCATAAACAGAAGTACCGTAGCCCTGGAGTCGATACCTGTTGTAGAGACCTCCATGTAGCTCAGTCCGGGGATTACCACCAGGCGCTTCTCAATCTGGGTGGTGTTCATCGCGGGCGGAAGCAGTCCCCGCCGATTGTGTGATACCCTCATTACTACCAGTTGCACACTTTATCACCACAGGCTTCACTGTATGTGTCAAACCAGTGACTCTGGGGACTCCTGAATAACGGTCCACCCAAAGGTTTTCCAATCGCGTTATGATGTTCATAATCATAATGTAGATTTCATAGTCTTTATTTTCATCCAAATATAAGTTGCAACCATGTGTATACTGACCTCTATGATGTAACTGGATGTTCAAGAACACATTACCCTGATTGGCGGGATTATGCACTGTATGTTGATAACCGGAATCGACCCAACTGACAGTCGGTGGTGAATCGTTGGAATCTTTTTCCACAAGCTCCAAGTCTCCAGGTAGTTCCGGGGGATTGACACTTCTACTGTTGTCGTTTATGCAACTGCTATCGGCACATATGCTGGCGTTCTGGGAACCTCCCCCTTCGGTTATTTGGTTGGATGATGGTGATGCGAAGTCTCCAGATATCTCCGGAGCATTGTCACTTTCAATGTCGTTTATGCAACTGCTTTCAATACATGTGTTGACTTTCTGCAGACCTCTTCCTGCCGAGGTTTGTATAAACGATCTCGGTTGTGAGGAACGATTGTTTCTTCGCTTCTTTCTAACACAGAGGTGGTGCTGACGATGATGGCGACGAAGTCTATCTCGCGACGTGAATGACTCCGCACAGTATGGACATTTCCAGGTCACCAGCTTCGATGGTGTGGCGACTGACCGTTTCAGTGATAGTGCTGGCGGTGGTTGTTCAGGACTTCGTGGAGAAAAGTACATGGTGCTGTAGCCTTCCATCGCTTCCAACTCCTTCAACAACGTCTGGACTGATTCATCCACTTCGATTGCACTAGCCATGTTTGTGTTTACTCTACAACATCACTAGACAAACTGAAGGACAGGTTTAAGTTAGGTTTGAGGATGCATGAACGTCGCGCGAAGCGATCACAATCACTGAAGTAATAAAGCTACGTACCGTACAGTAGAAGGCGGTGGGCATTTCTCGAAATCGCGGCAATTATCGCTAATGAGTAAACAGCCTGGGGCGGTCACGTAGACACGGGGAGATGACGTCACCGCGGTCCACGACTACACTATTTAAGGTAGGTCAATGCGTGCGTGCGTGCGTGCGTGCAGGTTTAGGTTTAGAGACGCAGGTTTAAGTTAGGTTTGATCCCGCACCTTGAAACACAATGTAATGAGCATGCGACCTTCTAGAAGCTTCTAGAACGTCGTGGACTGCGGTGACGTCATCCCCATGCCTACGTGACCGGCCGGAGCTGTTTACTCATCAGCGGTTAGGTTTAACAATGCGTGTGTGCGAGTGCGTGTACGTGCGTGAGCGTGCGTGCGTGTGCATGAGCATAAGTGCGTGTGCGTGTGCGTGCGTGTGCGTGTGCGTGTGTGTCAGGTGCAAGCCTGGAGTCTGCAGACAAGTGCACGCAGATCTAAGTTAGGTTTACAGACGCAGGTTTAAGTTAGGTTTGAGGATGCATAAACGTCGCGCGCGCGCAATTGCGTCTGTAAACCTAACTTAGACCTCGCGCGCGCGACGTTTATGCATCCTCAAACCTAACTTAAACCTGCGTCTGTAAACCTAACTTAGACCTGCGTGCACTTGTCTGCAGACTCCAGGCTTGCACCTGACACACACGCACACGCACGCGCACGCACACGCACACGCACTTATGCTCATGCACACGCACGCACGCTCACGCACGTACACGCACTCGCACACACGCATTGTTAAACCTAACCGCTGATGAGTAAACAGCTCCGGCCGGTCACGTAGGCATGGGGATGACGTCACCGCAGTCCACGACGTTCTAGAAGCTTCTAGAAGGTCGCATGCTCATTACATTGTGTTTCAAGGTGCGGGATCAAACCTAACTTAAACCTGCGTCTCTAAACCTAAACCTGCACGCACGCACGCACGCACGCATTGACCTACCTTAAATAGTGTAGTCGTGGACCGCGGTGACGTCATCTCCCCGTGTCTACGTGACCGCCCCAGGCGACGTTCATGCATCCTCAAACCTAACTTAAACCTGTCCTTCAGTTTGTCTAGTGATGTTGTAGAGTAAACACAAACATGGCTAGTGCAATCGAAGTGGATGAATCAGTCCAGACGTTGTTGAAGGAGTTGGAAGCGATGGAAGGCTACAGCACCATGTACTTTTCTCCACGAAGTCCTGAACAACCACCGCCAGCACTATCACTGAAACGGTCAGTCGCCACACCATCGAAGCTGGTGACCTGGAAATGTCCATACTGCGCGGAGTCATTCACGTCGCGAGATAGACTTCGTCGCCATCATCGTCAGCACCACCTCTGTGTTAGAAAGAAGCGAAGAAACAATCGTTCCTCACAACCGAGATCGTTTATACAAACCTCGGCAGGAAGAGGTCTGCAGAAAGTCAACACATGTATTGAAAGCAGTTGCATAAACGACATTGAAAGTGACAATGCTCCGGAGATATCTGGAGACTTCGCATCACCATCATCCAACCAAATAACCGAAGGGGGAGGTTCCCAGAACGCCAGCATATGTGCCGATAGCAGTTGCATAAACGACAACAGTAGAAGTGTCAATCCCCCGGAACTACCTGGAGACTTGGAGCTTGTGGAAAAAGATTCCAACGATTCACCACCGACTGTCAGTTGGGTCGATTCCGGTTATCAACATACAGTGCATAATCCCGCCAATCAGGGTAATGTGTTCTTGAACATCCAGTTACATCATAGAGGTCAGTATACACATGGTTGCAACTTATATTTGGATGAAAATAAAGACTATGAAATCTACATTATGATTATGAACATCATAACGCGATTGGAAAACCTTTGGGTGGACCGTTATTCAGGAGTCCCCAGAGTCACTGGTTTGACACATACAGTGAAGCCTGTGGTGATAAAGTGTGCAACTGGTAGTAATGAGGGTATCACACAATCGGCGGGGACTGCTTCCGCCCGCGATGAACACCACCCAGATTGAGAAGCGCCTGGTGGCAATCCCCGGACTGAACTACATGGAGGTCTCTACAACAGGTATCGACTCCAGGGCTACGGTACTTCTGTTTATGACCACTACTGCCTCACCTACCTGTACTGTCGGGCGGTCCTCGGTATACCACTCAGCGACTACGTGCAGCTCTTCGACTCCAACTTAAACCTGCGTCTGTAAACCTAACCTAAACCTGCGTCTGTAAACCTAACTAAAACCTGCACGCACGCACGCACGCACGCACGCACGCATTGACCTACCTTAAATAGTGTAGTCGTGGACCGCGGTGACGTCATCATCCCGTGCCTACGTGACTGCCCCAGGCTGTTTACTCATTAGCGATAATTGCCGCGATTTCGAGAATTGTCCACCGCCTTCGCAGGCTCTTCGACTCCATCTTCGCTTAGGACTACTTTTGTGTAAATACCTTTTGAGTTCTTGATTGTAATATGTTTGTGTTTCAATAAATGTTTTGTTTTGAAAACATGATAGTTTTACAATTTCATAAAAGGTTAATTTTGAAAGTAGTTTCGACAAATTCGGTTTGCATTAGAGGAGTCTTTTGAAAGTAAATGTCAGGGAAATGCAAGGGGTAGTAACAACACAGATGTATGCTGTAAACTAAACTGTTTGACTATATTTGCTTACGAATACTATTTACAAACTATTTACAAAGTTAACCTAGTTCTATTTACACTTAAATCTACACCGGGAACTCTTCGTCCATGTCCTCCTCCTCCTCGTCCACCTCCATAGGCCCGCCTTGCTCCTCCTCGGGATTACCTCGCCTTCTTGCTGCGGACAGTGGTGGAATGTCCTTATGCCCCCAAGGTAAGGTGTTGATACCATCAGCCAAGATGTAGCGTTTATCATCGGCCGGGCTCAAGGATAGCTTTTCTACTTGTACGGTGAAGACACGGTGCAGGTACGACTGGAAACGGGTGTTGACGGTGGTTTTCAACACCCTGTCGAACAGACATTCCCTGTAGTCGTCGGGGGTTAGGACGTTTTTAACAACCCCCTTAGCGACTACCTTGGCTCGCTTGATCGCCTTTGATCCGTTGTCTTCGTCCTCAGCCTCCTTTCTCTCTTGCAGGCAGTGATCGGTTTTACAGATGACGTCTGAGGTGATGCCAATGTCTGATCACTAGCATTATTGTTCATAACCTCAATCTCCTGAATAAACGATTTGATATAGTCGTCCGCAGAAGCGTAAGCGTCCATGTTCACGTCCTTACCGTGTGACTTCAACCGTACTACGGACTGGTGGTGCGTCTGCTCACCCTTGAAGTAAACTGTATGCACTCGCTGTGACACATCTTGTTGCAATAGGTTAGATGTTTGATTTTTTCACCCAACATCAGTTCCAACGGTCTGCGGAATCTTATTTCATCTATTGCGATTTGAGTTCACGATAATTGTTGTACATCCTCACAGGGCTCGTAAGTGTACTGTGTATTTAGCTCCTCGTTAAATTTAACAGTCTGTTTTGTTTTCTTCATAGTTATATTCTTTTACATTATATCCAATATTTTTGTTTTCTTCATAAGTATGCTGTTTCGTATGATATTTTCTCTCAAACACATCTCTCGCTCTATCCAAAACTAACTTGATTGCGAGCCTTTCTCGGATGTTGTTACGTTTATAACGTATTTTGTTCATTGATATGGTGATTACTTTTCTTGCATCATCCGCACTGGTCATCTTTGAAGCACGTATCGACTGTTACTACCTGACAAGCGTTGAAGGTTCTGGAACGTGTCCACAAGCGCAGACCTATACATTGTCAATGATATGTTCAACTATATTCATGAAATTGTGCGAGGTTAGGATGTTGTTGTATCTGCTGTCAATGTGCATGCCGTAACTATTCATCACTTCTTTAGCCTTATTCACTATGTTTATGCCGTTGGGGACATTTTCTCTACAGTAGCACATTGTAAATCCTTCTTCCTTTGCTTTTTTCAAGGCTTGTTTGAAATTCCTCCTCTGTGTTCGAATGCACTTGTATTCACAAACTCCGTACTGCTCTAGAAGGGTTTCCCTAATCATCACACAAAATATATGCTTCAGATTTACATCTTCAGGCAACACTGCCACTTTAGGTGTCTGTTCGATCAGCGTTTGATTCATGGATTGGTTTTCCATACACAATATATCATTTGTAGTTTTAAACTCGGAATTTGTTTGATCTAGCTTTCGGTTATTTGTTAGCGACTTTGTAAGTGATTGTAGCAGCCTTTGGTTCTCGTTTATAAGTCTGTACTGACCATTTTTTTTCTAATGGATGGCAAAACTTCTTCAAAGATCCAATCTTGAAACTTCTCGGCAATGTGCATTTTAGATTTCATAAGTAACGAATATAATCCTGGCTCTTTAAGAAAGATTGAATGTTTCTCATTATAGGTTAGGGGGAGATTTTCGCTCCCCCATACTTCAGGAATTGTTTTGCGATATTTTTCTCTAACATGTACTCTGATTGCTTCTTTAGGGTTAGCGTAGCCCAATATTGTAGCTACATCCTTAGCTTTGAACCATGGATTATCGCTGCTGTCAAACAGTACAGACAAAGGCTGATCATTAAACACATAGGCGGTTAACTGGTTCATTTTATAGCTTAGATCAAAACGTCGGGTGAACACTCTGACAGAACGTCACACAGCAACACTATTACACAAACACACACTTCAAACTCCTGAACAAGAATGAGCCCGTGGGTGTTTGACAACTGGTGTTCTGTTGATTTAATTACTAGGAGTGGAGGAGTGGAGGAGGAGTTGAGGGACAGCGGAGTGGAGGAGGAGTGGAGGGACAGCGGAGTGGAGGAGGAGTGGAGGGATGGTGAGACTGGAAATGTACCTCGAGGAACACGCTCATTCGTATTATTACGTTAGTTATTTATTTTTTTTTACAATAGCGTACATTAAGGAAAAGTAGGAAAGGGAAGGATCGAATTACTTCGTTTATTTCATTTATTTTTTCGTCTTTTTCCGCTTTTCAGGGATGGCGACAGCGGTGGTGGAAACGCAACGATCCACGATCTTCCTCCAGGCGGGCAGCGGACTGACGGTCCTGACGATTCCGTTGAATCTAGGCTCTCCCGTCTCGCTGTTGACCAACCATAGGTTCTGCAGCCTAGTCAGCAGATCCATCAGAATCATGCAGATCTCGTCGTCCCGCCGCTCGTCCAAATACAGGCCGCAGGTCCAAGTCGAGCGACCTCCTTGGAAAACGTTCATCTTCAACAGTACGTTACCGCTGTTGCTGGGGTTCTTCACAGTATACTGACATCCACCAGCAGACCAGCACAGTGATGGGGAATCGATAGGCACTTCCTTCCTCTTTACAGTCCACCCATCGGGCTTCTTCTTTGACGCGCATCCCTGCTGTTGCTGTACTGACGGTATGTTAGCGTTCTCGTCCATTGCGTCCAGCTCCTCTAGGAAAGAGCGGATCGTTTGGTCCACGTTTACTACGTCGGTACCGCTTCCGTTCATGGTGACGTCTCGAACAACATTGAGGTCGCGTGCGCGCGGCCGAGCCTCGGTTTTATACCTGTGTCACGCGCGCACTCCAGCGAACCTTCTAGAACTAGAAGCGCGGGAGATTGCCTATTGCGCAATAAGCTGGGTATTTTCCATATCCGAGAGAAGCTTCTAGAAGCTCGCTAATGAGTGAACAGGTCCGAGTGGTAAACAGTTCTCGGAATACGTCATCGCTACTGGTTCCAGGAAAACTATGACGTCATCGCGGTTGTGCGGTAAACAGCCGAGATCCCATAAGGAAAACGCGGTTATAAATTAATAGCGGTCTTGTTTGATGGCGGATCTATGGGGTTCTTTCGTCATTCGCTTCCTATGGGATAGGCCTACACTCTGGTAAAAGTCCTGTGGGATGGTTTACTTAGACCGCTGCCTGACATGTGGTGAAGTTTCATCAAAATTGGTCGGTAAACAGCTGAGATCCTATAAGGAAAACGCGTTTAAAAATTAATAACTGGCCCGTTTAACGGTGGATTTTCAATTTTCTTTAAGGGATGGTTTACTTAGGCCGCCACCCGACATGTGGTGAAGTTTCGTCAAAATCGGTCGGTAAACAGCTGAGATCCCATAAGGAAAACGCGGTTAAAAATTAATAACGGGCCCGTTTAACGGCGGATTTTCAATTTTCTTTAAGGGATGGTTTACTTAGACCACTGCCCGACATGTGGTGAAGTTTCATCAAAATCGGTCGGTAAACAGCTGAGATCCCATAAGGAAAACGCGTTCAAAAATTAATATCGGGTCCGTTTAACGGTGGATTTTCAATTTTCTTTAAGGGATGGTTTACTTATGTCGCTGCCCGACATATGGTGAAGTTTCATCAAAATCGGTCGGTAAACAGCTGATATCCCATAAGGAAAACGCGGTTATAAATTAATAGCAGCCTTGTTTGATGGCGGATCTATGGGGTTCTTTCGTCATTCGCTTTCTCTGAGATAGGCCTACACTCTGGAAAAAGTCCCGTGGGAATCGGTGGGTAAATAGGCTAGTTATTAAAATATAGTAGTAAATAGGCTCCTCACTTGCGCGCTGTCAGTTGGGGCTCCTCACTTGTGTGCTGCCAGCTGGGGGCTCCTCACTTGCTCCTCACCTACATGCTGATTCCGGGTGATGACGTCACCAGGGGCTCCTCACTTGCGTGCTGCCAGCTGGGGGCTCCTCACTTGCTCCTCACCTACATGCTGATTCCGGGTGATGACGTCACCAGGGGCTCCTCACTTGCGTGCTGCCAGCTGGGGGCTCCTCACTTGCTCCTCACCTACATGCTGGTTCCGGGTGATGACGTCACCAGGGGCTCCTCACTTGCGTGCTGCCAGCTGGGGGCTCCTCACTTGCTCCTCACCTACATGCTGATTCCGGGTGATGACGTCACCAGGGGCTCCTCACTTGCGTGCTGCCAGCTGGGGGCTCCTCACTTGCTCCTCACCTACATGCTGATTCCGGGTGATTACGTCACCAGGGGCTCCTCACTTGCGTGCTGCCAGCTGGGGGCTCCTCACTTGCTCCTCACCTACATGCTGATTCCAGGTAATGACGTCATCGGGGGCTCCTCACTTACATGCTGATTTCGGTCCGGGGGGGGGCTCCTCAGGCTACTCACTCCAGGTGCCAGGTTTAAGTTAGGTTAATGGGTCACGTGACGGGGGGGGGCTCCTCACCTGCGTGCTGCTGCGGGGGGGGGGCTCCTCACTTGCTCCTCACTTGCTCCTCACCGCGCCTTTGCTGGTTCTGAACATACTAATGCCCCCTACTCGTGCTCCCAAAATAACTGCAACAACTTCATAACTGAATACAGCAAAATCCCTAACACTTACATACACATTTAGCTAAATAATGATAAAGGAATTCCTTTGGTGCTATTAGACCTTGAACTGAAATAAAATAACAATTTAACGTAAAGACTGAATTTATTAGACACCTTTCACTAATATTCCACATTGCACCATTATGTTGTTCCTGCTGCTGACTATTATTGGCAAAGTATAATTTGAAAGATTAATCAATATCATTCAACATGACAAACATAAAAATAAAATGTTAACGGATTTATTTCCTTCAGAGTTTTTTCAAATTGTTGTTAGTGAATTTCCTTTGGAAAGTGAACTATTAGCATGACCCGCTTAAAGTGAAACTTAAGCCCGGGACCACCATAGAAGTTCCTAACGTGACCCCCTGAACACATTTTGGGGGTAGTTCAAAATTATATAATATATATATAGACACACACACACACACACACACACACACACACACACACATATATATATATATATATATATATATATATATATATATAAGGGACGTTCCTTTCTGTAATCAGTTGGACAAGTTCGTTGGGCAAAACAATCGGCAAAACTCTAAACCCCTTTTTTTGGGGATTAATCTTTCAAATTTCGAGTTTTTGGGCCCAAAAAGGGTCATAAAAGCCCCACACGTAAAATCAATGCATACAAAAAGATGGGAATTAGAGAGGCGAAAGTTTTAAGCCCTCTATCGTCATTCTAACATAAATATTTACCGAGTTATTAAAGAAAATTTGTATCGACTATACACAGTACTTGTCTTATGGGGGTTTTACACTAGAAAAGCCTGTTATTCCTTTGTTAGAGTAATTTTATCATCTCCAGCAACCTCACGTCTACTTTCAAGCCTGTCTGGACCTTCTCCTAACCTTATAATGCGCAAAATTGCATTCCCAGCTTTGCAAGTAAATGAAACCAGGAGGATCAGAACAGCCAAAAATCAATGTTTTCAGATTTCAATAAAAATTGGACAAATGTATGATTTACACTGATTTTGAGTTTTAAAAGTTGTTATGTGGAAATTCACTTCCCTCACGTCAGCGTGCTGTGTGCGAACTCGTTTTGAACTCAGATGTTCTATAACTAATTACTAAGTTAATAATAATAAAAACATACTACAGCACTTACCGTGTGCGTAAATTATAACTACGTTTTAGTTATTTACCTTGTCACAGTTTTGTATTTTTAGGAAATATTATTTTTCCTATGCCTTGGTGTGCCTTTCTTAATTAGGTTTTGCAGTCATTGGCTAATAATAACTAAGTATTAATATAAAATTAGTATTGTTTACATTTTTAAATACTAATCCAGTTGAATGGCTATAATTAATGTTTATTAATATAAATTGTCTGTAACCAGCGCAGCGTACGACGAAAGTTTGCCATATTGTATGACAGCATCTTCTTAATAGATTTAATTAATCCAATGAACTAAAATATCAACATCTGAAAATTTCGTCGTACCCAATTGTTTTTGACGGTTCCGCCTAAAATGTCCTGGGTGTGCAACTTGCACAAAACAATGTATGGTGTGATTATGAACTATTACATATTTCAACCCTATAAAGTGGACACCGTTGAACGGGATTCGCTCAGGGGTAAAGAGTAGGATAATCTCTAATCGCATACTTAAAATAGTATTCAGAATCAGAATCCTAGTATCTTAGTTGTCTCTGGTTGTTTAATGCCAACCGGTTGTTGTCTTTGTTAGTTGTATTTTCATTTCTGGTCCAGTTAATGTAGATATCCATTGACAAATCATCCACAGTTATATTCATATATTAAATGTAAACGCATTTATAATCAAACGTCTAAAACAGTGATTATGTGATTAATTTATAAGTGATATTGCACTACAGCAGTCCCGACTAAACCTTTTGGCTGAATTGCTTCCAGTAGTATCTCTATACTGGGTGTCCCGGAACTCTCTGGAACATTTTATAAAAATATCAATAACGTTGTGACATTTTGTCCTAAAAGTAATGATCTGATGATATTAACTATAGGGTAGTAAATAACTGAGTTGTTGTGATTTTTATAAGATAAAACATGATGTTTCAGCCCAGAAATGACAAAAAATTCATCTTTAAACGTTTAAAGATAACATTTACTCAGTTATTTAAATTGCTATAGTTAGAATCTTCATATACATATTTTTTGAACAAAATGACACAACTTTTTTGATTCATACAGTTTTTTTACAAATTTTACGGTTTTCAATATATTTAGCTTTGAACAGAAATGGCCGCCATTTTGAAATGGTGCAAAGTAGAAACTTGATATTGCATACAAAAATTGGTCTTATTATATGTAATACATGTACCAAGTTTGAAGTCGATATCTTTAGATATTCCTAAGATATAACGTATTAAGTAAAAAAACATACAGACCGACAGACGGAATACTAGTGACCGGAGGCCCATGTTTAAATTGTGAAATATGTTTGTTTCGACCTAAGGAAAATTTGTTTATGAAATGTTCCCGAGAGTTCCGGGACACATTGTATATTGTATTTGTAGCGTCGAGTATTTTGTATATCACCTATTGTGGTCCAGCGGTAAACCATTTTTGTGAATCTTTGTTTCGCCAATTCGGTTGCATTTTTACTTACAAATTTGTATTTTATTTCATCAATAATGGGCAATGATGTTTCATAATAACAAATCACTATGTATTTCTGGATATTAATCCCTAGTCGAGCCTTTATGAGCCTTGGTTCCCAACCTTTTCTCTTCATCTGGGATAATCCCAATGGGGTTCGTCTCATCAGCTTTTGTTGTCACAGCTCAAATTTCGTTTGAGTTTCTTATCCATTGCTCCATTAAACACGGTAGCGTAACGTATAGTATTGTGTGGTTTTGCCTATTCGAGAGAAAGTATGATAGTAATTTTGCACACGACTATATGTAATCTCACAGAATCAGGAAATATGATCATAAACTAATATAACCAATACTCGACTTACAAATTAAACCAAATTTATTTCGGATATAATATGCATACACTACTATAACAAATACACATACTAACTGTATCTAGACAAAAATCTTCTTTTTTTAATTTGTATTCATGGCAGGGGAGGTTCGATGTGATAAATATTATAAATAATATAGACTAGTATTGAATTAAGGAGAAAATGGTTGGGACAAAAATCCATGGCCTCATGCTGCGACGACCCATACTGGTTTCTCCTGGTTACATTGCAAGTTCAATACGTCTCTCAGTTTGCTACGACAGATTATTAAGTAGCTCTTCTTACTTATATGTGTATAATTGCCTCATATGTTTTAGCAAATAGTTTAAAGATCGTATCATGTATAACAAGTTGTTACATACGGCCACCCCTCCCGGGGGGAGACAAGGTTAAAGTGCCGCAATAAAAGTGTACTTTAAAAAACGCATATTACAAAATGCTGACGGCGAGGCAATAAATCGAACAATATTTTCTGATGGCGGTGGGGAAGGGGCTGTATTTCATGCAGGCCTAGCCCCGCGGCACGGCGGCGATGCAGTTTATGTGTGCAGTTCGGACCACCGGCCTACATACAGACGACCGTGTTTTATGGATGTCACCGCCGCTAAAGTCGTTCCACGTCGCCGTTCGTCTACTGCTGGAAATTAGGTCCTCTTCAAATTATACCTAATTCTCCCTTTATGCGCTCAGAACAAACAGACACTTCAAACTTTACCGACAACATCCTAACGCCCATTCCTCCCCCGAGTACAGCTAGCTTACTATTTTTACGACGTAGGAACTTTTGGTCGTACAACTCCCACGCCCTGTCGCATTAGCTTTACCCTTGGAGTTTTCTGTACAAAAAATAGTCGTACTATATTAATGGTCTATTTTATTTTTAAAAAGATGTTGTACTATAAGAAATTGGAAAAGTAAATGTAATTTTACTTTAAAACTGATATATCAGCAATGTGAAGCTACCATTTACCATGTATAACTTTTACTAATATATTTTTTAATCTGATATTATTCAAACAGATTAGGATAAGTGATACAACTAAATGTTTCGAAAGAAATGCTGTTTAAAAATATAAACTCATGTTACAGTCAGACTTTAATCCTAAAACTTATTAATAATTTAGAGAGCTTTGTTTTGCCAGTTTTTTTAATATTTCTTTAACAAAAAAAGTTACCATCAGGGTAGGCATACTTTCAAAAACCACGTTTAACACTGTTCTTAATCTACGAAATCTGATTTTAAATAATCTATGAAACAATATGTGCAATGTTCCTCACAAATATAAATACTTTTATTTCTAAGGCTGATATGAGTTTATTAGAGTGTAGGATGAGTTTGGTGTCTTGTTATTGGCTGAAAACAACTGGTTCATAATTTTGTTAAAGAAATACTTTTATTATATCATTACAGTACTTAAAAAAATATAACACCTTTTTGTACTAGAGAACAAGAGAGGTTGTAAAAGTTATGGTATAATAAGGTTTGAATTCAACAGGCAAAAATCGTTAAACTCCATGATGAGACTTGACTATACATATTTATACTTAAACTTGTGCTTGTACTTGTGCTTTTTTATTTTTAATTGTATTTGTAATTGTACTTACAATTCCTCTTCTTCTTCTTCTTCTTGTACTTGTAATTTTAATTTACACGGAACTCTAGAGCTTTTCTCGTAAACGTTTAATTTTGTGTTGTTCATTCATGAGTTTTTACAACCTATTTATGATGTGACTATCCAACCATGCGGGATTTAGTTCTAGTTCTTGACTTTTCGAAAACATTAAAAACTGCCATAGAAAACACGTATTAAAAGGAATTCCCAATATAATTATATACTTGAAATATTTATTTTACATATCGGTTAACTCAACACTACCAAATACAACGAATACAATAATATTTAATTTCGTACATCCTCACAACATCCTTAACTGTTTGATAACTATAACCTTGAAAACTACGCATTATTTTTGTTTTTAAACCTTTACAGGCGTATCAAATTTGGAAATGTTTTACGTTGATCCGTCTCAACCGCAATCAATCACCGCAAATCCTTTTTATTGACTTTGATCCAAACTAAACATAATACTCCAACAGTATGTGATACTTTGATCCAAACGAAGAGTTTGCAAAAACATAAATTGTTCAGCAATATATGAATCTCTGCGAGAATAGGTGGGCCTCAACAATAAACACAGGGCTCATTTTACTACAGATATAAAAATACAATACAGTAAAATAAAATTTAAGTGAACAAGGTCCAGAAAAGAACTTTAATGATATTATAGGATCCTGCTAAAATGGAGCAGACAAAATCCCAACGCCCGTATCTATTTATTAAGAATTAAAAATACATGTACTTTTTTGATAAGTGAAAATTATTAAGGACAAATTAAGTATGGAAGTATATTTAAACGTTTCATTCGTTGAATATATATTGAATTACTTATTTCTTGTTTAACGATTTTTGTTAGTACTTGCACACGTTTTGATGGTATCTGCACATACAGTAGCATGTCGAAAAGTAGGACCTCATGGGGTACAGGAAAACTTGGAATTGTTAATATTTTTTAAAAACAAATTTTGATTTATAGAGGTTATAATAACAAAACGGGTAATGAAAGCATACTACCCTTAAGTTTTGTTGTTTTAGTCATCTTCCGCATCACTAATATTAATCATACCTGTTGTGTGTATACGATAGTTTGTTTCGGCGTTTTAACTTCACCATGGAAATACTTCCCACCTTAAACTATTTACACAGCCATATAACATAGATGGAAATCAAATAACTTACAATACAGCGGTTTCAAAGTTAGTATCTACAACACTGATCTCCCCGATTGTGTAGGATAACTTAAGAATCCCTCTTTCATCATTTACCTGATAGGTTTGTTTATTAAGCGAACAGAGCTGGCGCTTGCGCGTGTGTGTGTTTGTGTTTTGTGTGTGGTTTGTGTGGGCATGACCTTGGGCCGCATCGGTGAGCTAAGCACGTGCCTTCAACGCCTTTCTCGGCCCGCCACATTAGTGTTCTCGGCGACACCAGCATTGCATGACCACGCTGCACCGCGTCCTGCCTTGACAGTGATATCGTAATATCAATAGCCACCAGCATTGCATGACCACGCTGCACCGCGTCCTGCCTTGACAGTGATATCGTAATATTAATAGCCACCAGCATTGCATGACCACGCTGCACCGCGTCCTGCCTTGACAGTGATATCGTAATATCAATAGCCACCAGCATTGCATGACCACGCTGCACCGCGTCCTGCCTTGACAGTGATATCGTAATATCAATAGCCACCAGCATTGCATGACCACGCTGCACCGCGTCCTGCCTTGACAGTGATATCGTAATATCAATAGCCACCAGCATTGCATGACCACGCTGCACCGCGTCCTGCCTTGACAGTGATATCGTAATATCAATAGCCACCAGCATTGCATGACCACGCTGCACCGCGTCCTGCCTTGACAGTGATATCGTAATATCAATAGCCACCAGCATTGCATGACCACGCTGCACCGCGTCCTGCCTTGACAGTGATATCGTAATATCAATAGCCACCAGCATTGCATGACCACGCTGCACCGCGTCCTGCCTTGACAGTGATATCGTAATATCAATAGCCACCAGCATCCGACACTCCAGTAATATTATACATGGACTGAATATGTAAATGGAAAAATACATAGAGCTCGGCACATGCTTAGAAATGTCTTAAATCAATATAATAGTAGAATTTCTTTATTTTTGCTCGGCAATTTTCAGTCCCTAAAACTATTATTACTATACTCTCACTGCCAAGAGAGCTCAGATCATCAGAAAACAAAAATCATATAAGAGTTAAGTTGAAATCCCACTTTATGAGAAAGTTACGGTGATTCAGTTTAAGGTTTTAAACTGCAAAAGTAAGATTTTACTAAAACAAATAATGTAATGAAACACTTAAATCTACCTTGTTAGGTAAGTATGTTAGTTGGAGAACACATATGATTAGTACAGGTTACAGTAATGTTAGCAAATAACAGGACATTACTCACAATAACAAAGGAAAAGAGGGAAATAATGTATTATATTTATGGCAATAATTAATAAGACAACGTGCAGCAACAAACTGAACTATGCCAATTTCATGAAGGGTTATGTTGATTTTGCTTCGGCCTAAGTATTTCACCGAAGCAAAAAGAGTAAAGAAAGAAAAAAAGGCTTGGTAGAGTAAGTTGAAAGAAAATAATCCATAGACAAAGTGCATCATATGAAAAACAAAGCTTCACATAGGTCTGGAGTGTTTTTAGTGTGTATAATGTGTTGTTAAAAAAGGTTGTTCCTTATTAAGATTGTTGTTAATGCATGTTATTAATATATAATTTATAGCATTTAAATATTTATGAATGATTTTAAACATCTGTTTTTGTTGTTATGATGAGGTATTTATTTATTGTTGGCAAATTTAATTCAAATTAAGTTCTAGTATATTATAGCATGTACAACAGATTTAATATTCCTGATGTAAATTCAATTTTATGCAACAACAGAAAATATCATTAAAAAATGTATGATCAATAGAAGTTTTGTATTTCTAAAAAAATCATTAAAATGTTTAGGATTAATGTAAAAAAATAATTGTAATATGCCTGTAAACTACACTTAAGTATTTTCCCTCAAATAGCTTTAAGCTAGAGAGATGCATTTTACTCATGCACAGCAGTGTAAAATTGAATGCGCATGCGAGAAAATAAAGAATTTTAACTTGAATTAATATTATTATTATTATCATTATTAAAAAGTGAAATGTGCCTTTTAAGTTTTGAAAAACACACTTTCAGAGCACCAACCCGTGGGAATTTAGAATTGTAATGTCCATCTTATGGGAGATTAATGACAACCAGTCGAATTGCATATTAACAGCTGTTGGTGAAATAACAAAACATAGCATAACAATAACAGATGTATCAAGATAACTAATAATGGCAACACAATGTAAATGCATTGGACCTTATTCGAGTTTATGAATCCCATTGAAATATACGGGAGTTTACTCAAATATGATTCCATATGAGCATTTATTAAATACATTTTAATTTCGTACCTTGCATCGAGACGTAAACTAGTTCAACTTGGTCACCTTTTCAAACTAATCAGAGGTAAAACTATCGATCCTACTTCCCTAGAACAACTCACATTTTTGTTCCTCAGTTCCACAACAGTTTGTCACATTTATTTAACATCCCGTTTGCTCGCACTAATGTATTCAACTTTGTTTTCTATGATGAGAACCTATAACTTAGTTTCTAAATATGTTGATATTTTTAATGACAGCTTCAATACATTAAAACGTAAACGCTTGTTGTCTCTCGAATAGCAGCTGGCTCAGCTGGAGAGTAGTGATTGTTGATCAGCTGTGTGGCTAGTACCAGCTGATCTGGTTACGTTGACGTTGGCTAGACTTTATTCCAAACTTTGTTTATCCTGTAATCTAGTCTGTTTTTGAACTTTCATTTTTACATTTACTTTACACTAGCTGATGGACCCGTTCTTCGCACAGGAGTTTTCTTTAACCGTTCTATATTCAATGCAATTTGCATTTTAGTTAGCTTGAAACAGCTGTTCTTGCTTCTGCTCTTTAAGCTGTCAAATGGAAGTGTCCTCCGCTGTTCGCATTACAGTTTCTGAATGTTTACTTTCTTCTGAAGTGTAAACATTGAAACTTAGGACGTTCACGGGGCGTAGCCCGAGGGGATTTTAAGGAAGTGAATAGGCCTATGTGTTACATGGGTTCAAGATCTACCTTTGTGTAAAGTTTCAGCCCAGTCGGTTGAGTAGTTTTTGCGTTTACCCGGAAAATCAGACAGACAGACGGACAGAAACCACCTCTTCTTTATAATATTTTAGATGAATTATGGTAATTTTTCTCCTGTTGATTTTCTAATAGTTTTCCTATACGTTTAATATTATTTATAATTGGCACAGTTATTAGTAAGGTAGGCTAAATTATTCTTGTTGTAACGACATGTAATAATGTTACTTGTGTTTATTTATTTGCAGACCGTTCTTCCACAACGTAACTGTTTAAGTAAGATGGTGCTTTGCTCAATGTGTATCTCAATCTATTGAATTTTTTCTTGTTTTTAGAACTGCTTTATTGTAACTAGGTATAATACCTGTAATAAAGCATGTAAATTGAATAAATGAAATAAAATAAATACGCAACTAAACTTAAAACTTTAAAACTTAACACCATCTTACTCCTACTCTCTTCCCTTACTACCATCTTGCCAAACTTGTTCATTCTTCCTTTTAATTTATTTGTCGGGTTTTCAGTTGCAGAACGTACCTTTTTACAAAGTTTTCCCTCTTTTTCTGAGATCCAATATTGCATTTTTTTCTCTTAGGATTACTGCTTTAGTATACGTTTTTGTATCGCTATTATAAAATTAACGAGATTACGATTAGTTATAATTATATTAATTGTATTTGGGATTTTTTAAATACGTAGAAAAACTTTATAGTGGTAATAAGAGCTCAATCTCACGCACAGGCTCTATTGAGATTATTTTCAATAATGTTTGTGTACGTGACTTTAATGTTTTCTCACGAAAATAAAAGTCATATGATTCCAAAAAATGGGTTTGTAAATCACAATAAAATCCGTTATTGAGACAACAAAATTAATATATAAATTATATGAATGTTTAGGTGTCGATCGTTAACATTTCAGAAGTGTAATGTTTGCTTTCGGTGAGGTGGAAGAGTATGATTGCATTCCATTTATTATGTTTGTTAAACTAGTGATGGAAATTCTGTATGAATAATTGTACAACTGAAACATATTAGATACGTAATAATATACCACAACTGTGCGACAGTACCTGTAGATATATCATTGCAAACCTAGCACCATTCCTCTTACATAACCCGACATTAAAAGTTGTCCCGTTTACAACTGAAACATATTAGATACGTAATAATATACCACAACTGTGCGACAGTACCTGTAGATATATCATTGCAAACCTAGCACCATTCCTCTTACATAACCCGACATTAAAAGTTGTCCCGTTTACAACTGAAACATATTAGATACGTAATAATATACCACAACTGTGCGACAGTACCTGTAGATATATCATTGCAAACCTAGCACCATTCCTCTTACATAACCCGACATTAAAAGTTGTCCCGTTTACAACTGAAACATATTAGATACGTAATAATATACCACAACTATGCGACAGTACCTGTAGATATATCATTGCAAACCTAGCACCATTCCTCTTACATAACCCGACATTAAAAGTTGTCCCGTTTACAACTGAAACATATTAGATACGTAATAATATACCACAACTGTGCGACAGTACCTGTAGATATATCATTGCAAACCTAGCACCATTCCTCTTACATAACCCGACATTAAAAGTTGTCCCGTTTTTGGTACATTCTGTTACTGGACACTGAACATATAGGTAATTAGCACGACAAATTATATTTAAGCTACTTTTAAGTTTGCTTCAGTTACATTTATTGTGGACAATAAATCAACAGTAACTAGCGCGGTATTTCTATTGCTAGTGTTTAACCGTATGTGTACGTGAACTTGCAGTATCACAAAGCAGGGTAAAATGTATATAGAGTTTCGATGATGAGGCACAAAGGTTTGTGTAAACGGCCTTGGAATCTATTTTCACCTGATGATTCGGCGAAATACTTGACTCTTTCTTCAAACCTTGTTTAATTGTTCTATAGTACATATCCTCAGACGCTACCCTAGGTTTTAGATGCTCATAACTCTGACACCTCTGAGGGTGTATTTGCCACTTTAATTGTAATTGAAAAACGCACTTCACTTGAAATAGTTTAACTTTTTTGGTGTTTATATGCAATATCACAAAGACCACTAAGTTTTAATGACCGCAGATGGTACATTATTTAGTCGATTATAATTTACGGACTTTCCATGTCAAATAAATGTAAGTTTAATGTGCTGTATTAAATGTAAGTCAATTTCATGTTTGAAAATTATGAAAATATCCATACTTTTATGTAGTACTTTCTTTAATATAAGTGTCTAAACTATGCCACTACCCACACTACCCACTTTGTGGTAGGCGATCCTGCTTTCGATGCAGTATACCGCCTTAATAGTACCTATTTAGTAATATTTAAAATCTGCCACAAAAAATAGTTCTACGAAGGGCAGCGAAGAATGAGGTAACATTTATTGAGGCAAACAAAAGGCGAGCTGTAAAGAGGGATCATTAACTTTACTTGAATGTTTGGATGCTTAACATTACAAGGTAGGTAACATGGGCGATTTATATCGCTGAAATACACGTGGCAGCAGACAGCAGGATCAGCGAGTAGAATCAAAAACCAAAATTAATCCAATTATTAAAATAAATGAAGATGAGATACTACGAGAAAGCAGTACAACATTTTTGGGTGTGATTATAGATGAAAATTTAAGTTGGGATAGACATACCGTGAAAATTCCAAATAAAATATCATCTGGAATATATGCACTCCGAAGAATGTCCAAAATTTGTAATCTAAAATCCTTAAAGGTTTTCTACTTCGCTCTCATAGACTCGTACATATCTTGTGGGGTTAGCATTTATGGAGGTACCTCAAAAAAGAACTTGAAATCAATTTTAAAAATTCAAAAAAATCTATTAGAATTATCCTTGGACTAAAAAAGTACTCGGTTAAGACCACATTTTAAGGAACTAGAGATTATTAAAGAGGTATACAATTTTTCAGCACATTCCAGATAACATAGACAGTCCAAAATTGTCTCGAATTTATAAAAAAAAACTAAAACAGTTTTTTGATTGAGCATCCCCTGTACTCCTTTGAAGAATTAGCTTTGATAAGTAGTGTACATGTCAATTAAATATATAGTTTATAAGTACGGTTTATTTTTGAAATAAACAATTGTGACACTATTCATCTGTAACAATTGTATGGTTGACGAATAAAGATTGATTTGATTTGATTTGAGTAGGGATGAGATGGGAGCGTGTGTTGGTAATATGATGTATTGGTTGGTTACTTTGTACTCAAATTAAATTTTAAGACTGAGGTTAAAATCATCGAACGTTCCTAACGGCCTCCTTGCTTAAACTTTTCCTAAAACTTACTCAAGTAAGTAGTAATAAAGCTAAGTGTAAGTAAGGCTAAAGGCCGGTTTGAGAAAATGGTTTTGCAGCTGATACTTTCAATCAGAATAAAGCTATTAGGTTATTGTTCGAGCTATATACTGGATTGTGTTTTAGCGAATTTCCCCTATAGGGAAGAAGCGATTACCGTAAGTCTCATGGTAAGACTTAAGCCCGAGACCATGATAACTTTTCATTTTGAGGTCCCCAGATGCCAAAAACACCATTCGTTCAAATTGTTATATATGTATATATATATATATATATATATATATATATATATATATATATATGTGTGTATGTATATTTATATATTTATATATATGTGTGTGTGTGTGTGTGTGTGTGTGTGTGTGTGTCCGTAAGCACGATAACTCTCGTAAAAAAGGTCCGATCTTAATGAAATTTGGTACAAATGTGTAAAGCACCATTTATTTGAACGAGTTCGAAAACCAGACGAATCGTACCATCCAAAAGGGGGTTTTTGGGGGGTTTTGTACCCCAAAAATGGGTTTTTTGGGGTTTCTACATGTAATTTTTATTTAAATCAAATTTTAATTTTTACCATTTAATTCAGCATAAAAAAACAAACAATTTGGTATTTTTATTATTGATCTACGTCAATTGGTTCCTGAAATATTGAAAGTGCTAAACACAGTACGTTGTCTAATGTTATTCTTATGGAGAAAAATAAAAATTGTATATCTCGCTTATTTATGAACATAAACTGACAAAATTTGGTATATGGCTTTATCTGGTTGGGGTTTATCGTTGTTTGCACAAAATACACAATTTTCACGTATGGTTCCCGTAGCAGCAAACCTAGGTAATCGATCCCCATGTTATTCTTATGGAGAATAATTAAAATGTTCTATATCGCTTACTTATAAATGTATATGAATGAAACTTGGTATGTGACTTTACTTAGATGAGTTCTAATGACATTTGCATAAAAACCCATTATTTTGTGTTCCTTGTTGCAGCAAACCTGCGTACTCATCCCCAATGTTATTCTTATGGAGAATAATTAATATTTTTAATATCGCTTGTTTGTGATTATATTTCTTATGAATCCTGATATGTGTTAATGTGTTATGGTATATATTCATTGGAAATTCGCTGAGTATGCAGGTTTGCTGCGACGGGGGTATTTTTACTTTACATTGAAGTACTTAATTATTTTGTTTAATACTTTGACACGCAGTTATTACTCAGATTTATTCCATGACGAGTTTTTTATAATTTAAATTTAACCTACAACCACTCTATATATTTGATATTTATTACTATTAACCCTCGGACAACGCTATTAACTAGCCTACAAGTTCACCACCGTGCTTCAGTAATGTATTGGAAAGAGTACAGACTGGACTTTAAGAAGGCTAAACATGCATTTCTGGTAAGGTACAATCATCGAAAAATCCGAGTAAAACAGCATGGTCAATAAATCTAGGGATACAGCTAAGGATTTTGATCAACCGGACATCCAAACATCTCCCTTCAAATCAGCCACAGGTTACCTTGGAGTGAGTTTGGACGGTGGTCTGAGGTGGACTTAAAAGGTTGACAAATCAGCTGACATTTGTCAACAAAACCTTTTGTGTTGAAGAATAACGTAAAGTTTAAGAAATATCAAATTGCCCCAAGTAGTTTATCACAGTTCGATCGAAGTGACATTACGTAAACAGAAAATAGCTTCACAGGGTTTTGGGGCGGTTCAACAGAATTTCAAAAGGATTAACATTACAAAACACGAGCAATTATAAGTATTCTTGGACTCAAACCCGGAAAATCCTGTCAAAATCATTTTATAAATTTGGAAATATTGTCCGTGCTATCACTTGTCATATTTGAAACTGTTTTTTTATGTCAAAGGAAATAATCTGGCGTCTTCACAACAAACTTGATTATAATTCTAGAAACAGAGGAATTCATTGTTATAACATCTGATTTAAAATATTTGAAGAAAATTTCTTCCTCGATCCCATCTGGAATGAAAGTCTTGTTAAAAAAAACAAATTTAATTTTGTTTTACTAGTTACATTTTTTACTAGTTACACCAAAATACATTCTAAAATAGGCGAGATAAAACATTTTATTTCTCTATAAAAGTAATATTGGAAACATTAGGTACGCAGGTTTGCTGCAACGAGGACGACTAAAATTTGGGGTTTTATACAAATATTATCGATGTCAGCCACATACCAAGTGTCCTCCAGTTTTCTCCATAGATAAGACAGATATAACGTTTGACGTATTCCTCATAAGTATAACATTGGACAACATAAGTACTTTATAATATTATTATTATTATTATTAAAATATTATATTATATTGGACAACATCGACCTAACCTACTTATAATATAGGACTAAGTATGCAGGTTTGCTGCTACAAGGGTATTTAGAGCGGTATGTTGATGATATATCACAACGAAATCAAGCCACATACCAAGTTTTAGCGAATTTCCCCTATAGGGAAGAAGCTATTACCGTAGGTGGCATGGTAAGACTTAAGCCCGAGACCATGATAACTTTTTGTTTTGAGGTCCCCAGATGCGAAAAACACTATTCGTTCAAATTTATATATTTTATATATATGTATATATATATATATATATACATATATACATATATACATATGTACATATATACATATATACATATATACATATATACATATGTCCGTTACCGCGATAACTTTTGAAAGAAGCGCCCGATTTTTATGAAATTTGGCACAAATGTGGAGAGTAACATTTATGATAAGTTCGAAAACCAGATTGATCGGTCTATGGGAAGGGGGTTTTATGGGGGTTTAAATTTTTCCAAAAATCAGTTGTTTGAACTTTTTACCCTAAAATATTAAAAACACTAGATTTTGGTTATAACCATTTTGTAGAGCTTAAAAAAACAAACAATTTAGTATTTTGAATCATGAAGCTAGGTTTAGTGGTTGTGGAGAAAAGTCAAAAAATGTGTCCATAAAATTTCCCATGTTAATCTTATGGGAATACGGTTTTTAGATTTTCCTCAGATAATTTCACTAAAAACTCCACATTTCTTTCTACCAATCAGTTTAGCTCTACAAAACAATCATTTTGGCGTTTTAATTGTTGTTTTACGTCCAACCGTTGCAGTGATATTCAAAGTGCTAAACACAGTACGTTGTCCAATGTTATCCTTATGGAGAATAAATAAAATGTTATATTTCGATTATTTATGTATGTATATTGATGAAACTTGGTATATGGCTTCAACTAGTTGTGGTATATTGATAATAGTACAAAAAAAGTTCTTTGTTGATTTTTCCCGGTAGCAGCAAACCAGCATACTCGGCCCCATGTTATTCATATGGAGAATAAGTAAAGTTTTATATCTCCCTTAGTTATGAACCTAAATTAATAAAACTTGGTATGTAGCTTCACCTGGTTGAGTTATATTGATAATTGCAAAAAAACACCCTAACTTATCTTCCTTGTTGCAGCAAACCTGCGTACTCATTTATAATGTTATTCTTATAGAGAATAAATAAAATGCTAAATATAACTTATTAATGAATGTATTTTTGTGAAACTTGATAAGTGGCTCTAGGTAGTAGTGATACCCATATATTTGCAATGGAAATTCGCTGAGTACGCAGGTTTGCTGCGACGGGGGTATTTTCATTATAGTATGTCCATAAGAAGAAAAGGTGTAAGGTGAGAAGGTGAAAAAGCTTTAAGAGGCGGTTGTTTGAGAATTCAAAGAAGCTGTATTGAATTTATAATATGAATGTACTTAATTATATTTGCTACGGTACGAAAAACATGATAGTAACCAGTTAAAACTACGTTTAATTTTGAAGTGACATTAATAAGTAGTAAAGAGTAACACGTGTGCACTATCATACAGTTTTTATACTCGTTTGTGAGAATGGCCTAGACCTCTGGCCTTGACTCGCAAAGATTTACTATCAGCAATATAGTAAGCTCTTTTAAACAAATAATAGCTTTTGTTAAGACATTGCGCTTAAGAAATTAAAAAGCATCAATGAAAACATTGTTATAATATTTATGGGTTAAATTAACACATGCAATCATTAGAAGAGAAATAAGACTTTGAGGAGAAAAAGAGAACCACCTGAGATGATTTAACCTCAAGTATTCATATTAGACTGACATTTCTACATGGTATTTATTGAATTTGAGTGCGGAAAAAGATAAAATTAATAATAAATTTGATATAAATTAATAAAAATATACTTTAAAAAATAAGACATCGCATAGATAATGAAATAAGTTGTTCTGTTATGACTTACAACTCACTAAACAAAATATTAAAACTATAAAAAACTATTAACGTTGTTTATTTAAGTACAAATTATAAAGTGGACAGTCATTGTACTCTAAATAACAGAAATTAAACTCTTAAGTGAGATCCATAAGCGTAAAGCTGTTTATCATTTCACAATTCTTTGTGTTATCGTCCTATCAACACAGGGTGGGTTTTTATATCAGTGTTTACACTTTTACTTTATATCTCTCTACTTTTTCACTACAAAAAATGTAGTCAAATAACCTCAATAATGTCAAAAGGCGTTATATAAACTACATGCACAATATATGACATACTGATTCCCTTGGAGGTACTATTACCTCCATGGGATTATACTACCTCCATGCTGATTCCATGCTCTAAAATATGGAGGTTTTCCTTTTTATTTGCTTAACATTTTACGTTCGAATAGAATCGAACTCGCTCTGAAATCTACAATAATCGTGCTAGTATTATTTGGTTCAGCCAACCACGATGATACGATGAAAACCCGGTTGTATTTTTTAAGTTCTAATCTTAAATAATTCTCTGTCTACTATCAGTTTGTAATACCTATAATATCCAATTTATTGTAGGCTAATATATACACTTTTTCAACAGTCTCCTAATAATATCTCCGTGTCCTGTGTTTTCATATTCTGAGTGCAAATTTAAAAAGCTTTTACCGTAAAGCGCTGTACTTTAGCATGAAAACACCGAAACCGTGTACCTATCTACCTATCCTCCAAACCCATGTCTCAACAAGAATATCCTAATAGGCAAATTCCCTGCTATCACGATTTTAACTGAGCTAATATTATACTTGCTGAAATCCCCTTGATACAATGTTGTCTCTCGCCGAATTAATTGTTGCGTAACCCTAAGGTTTATTTTTTCACAACGAGAAAGCTCATCTCTGGAAAAAGGGTCTTCTATTGATACCAATCATGGCAAATAATATTTGAGGCTTTAGGGTCGTATTGCCTGTTAAGTCAAGCAATATTATCAACAACAAGGTGACGCGGTAATTTTGGGAATCTGTTTTAAAAGTATCATAACATTAATCATAAAATATATATAGAAAAATATTCCTATTACTTATTGTCCTCCGACACATTTACTTCTAATCTTATAGGTTTATTTCAACAATCAAATTAGTGAGTATTTGGTAGATATGTGAGACGAAACAGCTGGCGGTGTGAGTGCAAGGCAGAAGCGCACCTCCTTCTAATAGCTGTTACATTATTTTTAGGTTCGCTATAATAAACCGAGAAGCGCGTCTGGAGGAAGCCTTCCGTCTAACGCTGCAGGGAATCTTCCCCGATTTCGTCAGGAAAGCTTACGAAACCACGAAAAAAGTGTTGAAGAGATAACAGAAATGATGAAATGTATGCAATTAATTTAAACTCCACTTTAACTAACATTAGGTTTAAGCATTAATATTATGTTTTTAAAAAGGAATTCGTATGCATAGTTGTTTGTGTACCACATAGTGCATGCAAATGCAAATATTCACATTTGCATAATCAGGATACGTAGATTATGTTTTTTGGAATTAATGTAAGATTTCTAGGGTCCAAAATATTGTAATGTATAGGTTATTTACTTCTTTCAACAGTAGTTATAACATTCTGTAATTTCTTTACCAGGTCAAGCAAGGATTTAAGGAGACAATTATGTTCTTAATGCGCTAAATCATTCCAAGATGTTGTAACGATCTGAAAGGATCTAAAGTTCAATCAAAACTTAATGTTTGAAATAAGAAATAAGAAACTTTATTACCATTGATCACATAGGCTCTGAGAAATAGGCAAATTCAACAAAATGCAATACAATGCAGGCAAGATCTTACAAAACTAGCTTAACAATATTTACAACGTTAAGATCGGCTTTTACACATGTCAAAGAAATTAACAATCAATTTTGATTATCAAAAATTGCATTCACACTATCGACAGGTACATCTAAAAATTCAATAATTGCTTATAAAGGATTCTCTAAAAGCCAATTATTTACAGAGTTCTTAAATTTTGAAAATGTAATGTCTTTTCATGAATTAGGCAGTTTGTTAGCAAATTTAATGGATTTTATTTCGAGAGAGTTACCTGTTAAAGCAAGTCGGTGCTGGGACATCTAATTTTTGCCTGTGTCTGCTGTTGTGACTATGTATATTTTGCCTGGATGTATATTGATTGATGTTGGTTTTTGTATGTAAAAGAACAAGAAAAATGTAAAGATTGACTATTGTGAGAATTTTTAGCTCTTTGAACAGGGGTTTGCAGTGTTGATTGTGGCTGGCACCAGCAATGGATCTTATAACCTTTTTCTGAATCAAAAGTAACTTCTGGATGTGAGGTGAGTGTCCCCAGAGTATAAAAGACCATAGGCAATGTGCGACTGAAAAAGCCTATATTGTTCTCAAAAAGTTATTTTCCAGACAGTCTTTAAGTTTCCAAAAAAGATAGGATACCCTACTGACTTTCCTACAGACACCTTCTACATGAATATCCCATTTAAGCTTGCTGTCAATCTGGAAACCCAGCAATTTAACTGATTTAATTTCACTTTCATGCACCAGACTCAAAAGAATGTGCTGAGTTTGTTCTTGATTACAAAGCAATCTGTTTGTAGAAAACCAATTGATGGCTTTGTGCTGAGCTATTTCCATAATCTCCTTTAACCTGTAAATGTCTTTATCAGATGCGAAAAGAGTTGTATCATCGGTATAAATAACAGAGTTTATATTTAAATTGGATGGTAAGTCATTGATAGTTACAATAAAAAAGGACCAAGTACAGAACCCTGAGGAACACCCATTTTTATTATCAAGCTCATAACGGCCCCCGCTCTAGCCCAGTCACAAACCGGCTCCCAGGGAGCCAGAAAGGAGCACCAACCGGAAGAAAGAAGAACAAGAAAGACACGTAGATGGGTTCGAAGAAAAGAAGAGGTGGGCAAGAGTTTCCCAGAATAAAAAATACTCTGATCTAAGACTTGAAAGGTGGAAGAAAGACCTTAGCTCTGACCGTGTCCACCGAGATCGTCATGTCCGAGTTCGTCACATCTACGAAAATCAATGAGCTGTACTAATTAGGGTCGGCCGTCTACCTGCCCCGCCGGGTATGTCATGCCTCCTCCGCCCGAACGGGAACAACTTATCCTAGTCACAGATCACAAGAGAACGGTCAAATACCGTTCTGAATCTTTACGCTCAGAGTTTACTGATGTTGGTTCTTCATGTAGCTGAAAATTACAACTAGCCTGTATATTTCGCCGAGCAATATTAAAAGTGTTAAATATAAGTTCAATTAAACATTTATCCATGATAGGATTTGGTTGTTATATTTATTAAATTCTTAAATTGTAAGAATGTATTTAACATATTTTTAAGTAAGTAATTGCGAAAATATCATATCAAAACTACTACAACTCTACAACTTTGGTAAATTTAAACTGACAGCTGTACTATTGTATTTATTTTATCCGCACGAATACCAAGCCCTTGCTAATGAACAAACATGCACATTTGCATTTTTTTAAACTCTATTTGAAATGTAAACAGCAATATTCTTTAAAAATATTAACATTCCGCTTTATCAGTTGATAGTTGCTCTAATAATGAAGAGCCCACATGGTTTAATAGTTGTTCAATTCATCCTTTCAGTGCGATATGTAGTCTTATGACTTCAATTTTGTCATCAATTTTGTCACGAGTTAGTTTGTATAATTTTTAGCTATATGAAGAACCAACATCAGTAAACTTTGAGCGTAAAGATTCAGACCTGTATTTGACCGTTCTCTTGTGATCTGTGACTAGGATAAGTTGTTCCTGTTCGGGCGGAGGAGGCATGACATACCCGGCGGGGCAGGTAGACAGCCGACCCTAATTAGTACGGCTCATTGATTTTCATAGATGTGACGAACTCGGACATGACGATCTCGGTGGTGACCGCTCTGACTGTGAATTTAAGTCTCACAGTTTGACTTGGGTACCGCGGGGTCGCCAGCCCCTCCCTGAACAATCAAGAGTGAGGCCTCCCGTGAAGTCGAAAGCCGAATACCCCTGAGGAGTAACTGTACTGTATACTGTATATTAAATATAATACTGTAAATCTATTTTGGGCTGAAATGTTGTTTTGTTTTTAACATTTACCATCACTATTAAAACACGGAATAATGGCCTCTTAACCAATGATTTCCTTTTGGCTCTCTATTTTTAGCGGTGTTTCCGCTTATCTCGCTTTGTCGGCTGTTTTTAGACGGCTGTCAGTAATACGGCATTTTCGGTAATCCGGCACTGCCAAAGTCCCGAACGTGCCGGATTAGCGAGCGTCTACTGTGTTAAAATAAACACTAGTCTTGTGGGTTTTCACTAGTGCAACGCTTTCTTCGTGTAGCATTGTGATAACAGTAAAGGTTGTAAAGGTAAATGAACAATTTGCCAGAAATAGGAGTAGTTTCTCACACAGTACGAGTGGCGTGTAAACTACGCTCATCCAAACCTCATCTTAATGACTTGGTCTCTCGCCCCATGAATGGAAGAATCGTTGTGGAACTGGTAACCGACTCTAGCGTATCATAAAATCGTTACAAAGGTGCCAATCACGGAGGATCGGGCAAAGACTCGTTGCGTTGAAGGAATCATTTAGCATGCCGGGAGAGAAGCCTTGGGAGTCGGGTCGCGTTCTCGCTCAGTTAGTATAAATATTTTGTTTAGCGCGGAGTTTTGAGGTCAGCAATATTTTCAACTCGCTTCATCTCTAGTCAGTCAAAATGTCCCGAGAGTATTATTTGGGTTTCCACTAGCATAATATTAGACATTGTTCAAATATTACAATCGCGCTACGTTAGCTTCATGGCTAATATATTTTAATATTTTACACATTTGTTTAAAATAAAACGGGACATTCTAAGGTTTAACATTTAATGATTGCACTGAGTCTTATAAATATTGATTTTTCTAATATTTACAAGATACCATTAAGTTATATTCGAGACTATCTTCATGAAGAGTTAATGGCATTTCCAGTATGTTCCGTCCGTAGTAATTACCTTCTATTTCTCTAAAATTGGGCTGACAGACTTAGTTTTACGTCACATCTTTAGTCTAGTTTTAGATAAAAGGGTAACACATGTTTTGTGTATGTAGTGCATAAGTAAGTGTACGTTACTTTAATGAGATTTCGTAACAACAAAATCTAGCTCACTGTGATTTCTATACACGGTACACATACTAAAATAAATGTACCTGTGAATTAAAATAGCATTAAGCTATTCAATGTCTCTGCAAATGAATATTGTAAAAATGCCCCTTTTATGAATTTAACTGACGATTAATAGCTAAAATTAATCGAATTGCTAAAATTAGTTTACGATTTATTTATACATTAGGGACTTTTGAATGTCACAATTTTCAAAACTGCCTGTAATAAACTACTACATGTACTAGGTAAGGAATCAAATTTTACCCTACAATTTTGTATTAAGAGAAAGTCCAACAGATTAAGTAATGAAAGTGCATAGACTAATTGGATATAACCAAACAATCAGTTTCTACTTCTTTGTGGTTTAGCTGATAAACAGTATTAACATTATATGCCTAAATTATATGTTTTAAACATTTGTTAATGAGTCCAACCATCTCAACACGCTATTCTTTAGATAAACGCTTCATATCGATGTTCACATTATCGAGTAAAGGAGTCATCGTTTTAGTAATCCACCCGCGAACTCCACTCCCCGTAATGCTCAACCCAGCCTCCCCGACCAAGGCTTCCCGTGTCGTCCCTACTCCGGACCCCCACGTCTCAACTCCAGCCTGTTGTCGTATACGTTATCGACCTTAAACTCCTCACCCCATCTAATTCTCATTCTCAGTCTTTACTTCTTCCGTACAGAACTAAAACCAGGTCAAACGCAAAAAATTGAAATACAATCACTGGAAAAATATAATCATGAAGAATATAATTTAAAAATTATTAATATAGGCCTAATCATTAGACAAATATAATCTAGGATTATAAAATATAGAAAAATCTGATTTCTATTTCAAACTGTAAATATTTGTTTAGTATACACGCTAAATTAGTCAAGGAATGTGTTGACATTGACCCAAGAACAGGACACGAAGTATTTAACTTACATAATGAATTATATCATGTATCTGACACAAACCTCTACCTTGTTTTGACAATCTAATTACAATCTTATTATCTTGTTCTAGTATTAATTATTATACTCCTTTCTATTTGCTATTGGACGTAAACATAAAAATAAAGCCCGGAAGCCTAAATTCAAATTCTTTTAGTAACAGTAAATCCAAAAAGGTTCATATAAATTCCTTCAGTGGATATTATTACACAGTCAATTGATTTTACAGTGATTTTTATGGGGTAACCCTTCCTTCTCTTCCTCATAGTTAGGTGGCGACATATTTGGAATATATTATATCATTCAATATTAGCCTAACCCTTATTAAATCAATTTGTATTAATTTTTTCAGTAAATTATAGAGATATGATAAATTATGGATTTTTAATAACAATTAAATTTGATAACGTACTACGTTTACCGCTAGTTGAAAATTTAAATTTCTTAGCTCTATTTACTGTGATGGACACTATTTAAAGCTTATGGTGTCAAGCCTTTTAAGTTTAAGGTTATGGAATTTTATCATTTTGAGTGTTATGAGCTGAGGACAGTTTATTTATACTTCAGATGTTTATTTTAATGGAATGGACAATTTTTATATGTACAATGGAAGGGCTTTCTTAGTAATGGTAGCGAAAACGCGAGCTGGACACCAGGAAAATATATTTTCTATAAATATAACATTCATAACTTTAGGGCATTCTTATACGGGTACATACAATTTAAAAGACAGCAAAAATAATTTCGTATAAAAGAAACCTCAACTATTGTCCAAGTATTTTGAGGTAACGAATGTGGGGGCATTTATAATTTCTGAATATGCGTATAGTTGTATACTGTTTGATTTCGTATTTTAAATATTAATATGGTTTCCAAAGCAATATTTATTTCCACCACAAATACTGTCACCTCATTTTAGGGACTACACTATAGAAACGATCGAAAATGCAGTTAACACTAAAGAGAATGTTTTATATACTCTTAAAACCACGTTCGGTCTCTATTAATTAGCTGTTCATCATAAACAATTATTTCATTATTTGTAATAATATCCCCGATATATTTGTTTAATCTAAAAGCACTCATTGGTCTCTAGGCCAGTGTCCACGGTGATAAAATCTCAATAATTATTGTATACAAAACCTAATTCGATTATATTACACAAATATATGTATTACCTTATAAAGAGTGTGTGAAAAATAATACAAATCGATAATATACGAGTACATGAGTCAAAATATTTTCCCTCTTGGGTGAGTAAAGTTGCTCTCCTTTATGGATTTTTTTCAATTTTATGTCGATAAGACACTAACAAAGTAAAATAAAATTAGAAAAAATATATTAAAATTAGACCTCATTAAAATATGTAAGTACTTTTAAGAATTGCAAGCACATAATGGGTTATTGTAATAAATACTTAAATATAATCCCTCTCTTCGCCTAGCTGCGTCCAAACCTAGATTTCGATATTTCGGGGTCAATTTTGATTCTTATCTCATTTCAAAATGTATTGTAAACAAAGCGGTAAAAATATTCTCTACAGATTCGAGACGGAAGACCGAACGTTTTTCTCTTAAGATTTAATACATTACCGAAAACAAACAAACACTAGTGAATTTGCATAATTCTCCGCGTCCTGCAAAAATAGAGGCGGGAAGACGAGATACAGTCTAGGGTAGTGAACCGATCGATTGGCCGAAGGCCTACTTACGCATGGGCAGTTCTCTCGATCTGCGGATTCGAGTTTGGATTCTGGGGCAACGACGAGGAACAAAGCCGTGACCCATGTTTCGGTTTAGACAATTGTAAATGTCCTAAAACACGTTATGGGTCGGCGCCGCGGTGGCGACAGTGGAGCGCCCGAGACAATAGGAGCAGCGCCCGCACCGCACTCAATACATCACGCCGATACATCTCTCCCCTCCAGTAGCAAGCTACGTGCTACTTGGCGGAAAATATAAATCATGCATCAAGCTAACTTTTTTACTGTAGCGGGTCGAGAAGTATGTCCTAAAAGGAGATATCCTAACTGACGAAAGGTATTAATAATTCGGTCGCAACAAACCTACATAACTTAGAGAATCTAATTTGATACACTATCAATAAAAATGTATCACACAGCTAAGTAGACGGCTCCTCTAAGTTTGGTATGTAAACGGCCAGGTTTACTCTACGAAAATGAGTCGGTCGTTTAGGCTATATTTTTGATCATTCCCTTATGGGAAGGAAATTGGATTGTTGGCATAGGCGTAATTTGGGGGCAAGGGGGTGGTTGCCCCCCCAATAATTTGGAGAACATATTATTGTAATATATGAAAAGTCACAATAATCACGATCATGACCTTGTTTGCCCCTCCAATCAAAATACAAAAAATACGCTTATAGTTGTTGGAAACTCAGGTTGTCAGGTAGTATATTGTATTCATTTACATATGAATGAATGCAATTTAAAATAATTGGGTTCATATAGAGGCTACATGAATGGGTACATCTCATTATATGAATATATAGAGGGAAATAGGGTAATAGTTTTAAATTATAAGTTTTGAGAATAGAAAATTACATTTTCTTCATCAGATAAAGATAACTCATGATTTTATTATATTCACCTTTTATAAAAGATGTAACAGTTAGTACCTAATATTAAAATTTGCCAGTATTTTACATAGTGAACATTCGTGAGGTTTTTTATGTTTTATACTTTTTAAATTTATGTACCTAAATTATACAACTTTCGGTAAAACCAGGCATTCACTATATATCAGGCAGCCGAATGAGCAGTAAATGTAAGAGTTAATATTTGTAAGTAAACAGCATGAACCTTAATAAAATTATAAATGAAATGAGTTACTGTTTGCGTAGTACCTATCTACAGTTTTAGTGGCGTAACCAAACTTGACTATACAGGGTGAGTCAGACCACCCGCACAGCATGTATAACGGAAGAACGGTTTGGTCTAAAATCATCAAACAAAATTCTTTCCCACTAAAACACATATATGGGCAATCCATTACAAATTACTGTCATCAAAATGTATGTACAGAATGTTCCAAAACTGAAGGTCACGGGTTCGAATCTCAAGATTTTCTTATGTAAACATGGGACAAATTGTACATAATTTTAAATGTATATTTAAAAGAAACCACTTATCTTTATCCGCTTAAAAATAGCGACCATTTTGGTGTAAAATATTGACATTTACGGAATACCCTGTATTCTATAAACTACTCGTAACTATTTTCTGAATCAAATTTCTTACTCGTGATAAACTCAGCTTTACTCTGGTATGCTACATGACAGGCCTTTTTGAAACATCTAAATTTCAATAACATAATTAAACATGGCATATTAAATGAATTAGGCCACAGAATACATGCAAGTGTTATAGAAATTAACATGCATTTCTTATGGGAAAATAAGGTTTTTTCTGATTGCAAAAAAATGAAAAGAGATGCAAGGTTAGACTTTCGACACACCTTTTGACACACGCTAACATTTGACTTTTTTCAGTTTTGGGCATATAAGCATTTAAAAAAAGTATACAAAAAAGGGTCAGCCTGGCACGCACCGGGAAAGCGCCAACGCCAACCCAGGTAGCCGGGAGGCCAAATGTTCGGACGTGTTCGCGAGAAGTGTGGGACCGCCTTAAGTCAAATATGGCTGTTTTAATATTGTAAAAATAAATACTGGTTGTATATTTAACTGATTTGATTTTTTATTCCTGAATTAAGTCAAGTCTGCATGCTGATTTTAGATAATCCCAATTCAAAGTACAGGCAAATTTGCATTAAATAAAATTCAAGATAAAACCATAATTAAGAGAAAAACTAAACTAAATCTATTGGTTTGAACTGTAAATAAATAGTGCACACCATTATTTACCATTATTTGCTAGGACAGAAATATTTCTGACAAAAGGAAAGCCGCACTGGCGCTTTGACGGTGCGTTTTTTTTTTGGGGGGGGGGGAGATTAGCAGTGGCGCTTTGCCGGTGTGCTACCTGGCCTAGTGGCGCTTTCCCGGTGGACCGGCCTGAACGAGTACATGACATGTAAGCTTGTAATAATAACAACCGACTGCCACTGGGTAGTTATCCTATTTTTCTGACTCCCAGAACTAGTATCGCTGTTTTAATACAATAATATACCACTGTTCGTAAGGCTGAGATAGCGAAGTAAAATTATAACACTGTGGATGTGTGGATGTTGAAGCCGGTTGTTTGGAGGTAATTCGAAATCCTTGAATTGGTCCCCATCCCCCGGATTTTGTCGAATCAAAGCAGGTACGGAATAGCTATCATTAAGAAATGTGAAACATCTACTTTAATTCTTTGTTTAAAATTCATTGTTGGTGATGATGAGTTCGAGCATCCACCGTGTGCACTGTGTACTATGTGTACTAGTGTTTCTCGTTTGTGCGTTTGAGTTTTTGGTTGTTGACTTGAGTTTTTCTTGTAGTTTTATATTGTTTTGACTCCTTTTAGAGTTCTCTGTTTTAACTTTTCAGTATTTTTCCCAGCTTGCCTGGATTGTGCCACTAATTTTGTTATGTTCTAGGTATTCTTTCCACCTGAAGACGGGATCAGATTACAGATCCCGAAACGTCGTGAAACTTTGTTTTTTTACTAATAAGTGATAGTAAATGTCCGCGAAAATTCCTTAAATAACATCTACTTTAAGTGAGATTTAAAAACACCATAAGTTCGGACATGTAAAATACGTTGATCTCGGTATTTGAGTTCTTGCAAGCATTTTGGGCATATTATTCCACATACAATGGGAGGGACGTGAAATGGAAAAAATCAACATCTAGAATTCCAGCAAGAAGTATTTTTTACGAAATGTTTAGTCCCCACCGAGGCTAGGGTATCATGCTGTGGCATGTGGATCAAGCTCAAGCTAAATCAGAGCTTAAGGCCGAATTTAATGAGAACATAATCGTTTTCCGACGTCAAAAGCCGAAGGACCAGTTTAATGTTATATATAGATAAGAACCTGTTTACGAGGTCGAAGGGTATGTTTTCAACATAGGTAATTTAATTTTGAATATTTTAATATAGTTTTGTTTGATTCATAGAAAGCATGAACATTTCAACTAAAATCTTTGCTTTCAGTTTTTACCTTAGCATTAGCCTACAGTTTTTCCAGTAAGGAATTTCATTTATTAAATCTTATAGTATTTCTTATACAATGGTATATTTCATCACTAGGGCCAAAAGCGACCATTTTCGATACGAGCTCAAGGTTAAAGTTCGAGGCAAAGCCGAGGTCGGAAAATGAGCGAGGATCGAAAAGCCACTTTTGGTCCGTGTGAAGATCTGTATTTTTCGTCATACTGCACAATATATTAAGCTAACTACTTCACAAAACTAAAATTTTACAGCTTGTTTACCTTTATAAGGTTGCTTTCAAAATGGCTTCCATCTTGTTCTTGCTATGTAAAACAAACAGCTGTTACGGATGCAATCAACTATTGTCTGTTTCGTTTCTGTTGGGGTTAGGTTAAGCTAACTATAACGATTGATATATCGAACGCTGTGGACTATCATTAAACCGACAACAATGCGACAATGAATTACAGTCGATGAAATAATCGATTACTACTCTCAATACAAGTGACGTACACAAGTTTGCGGTTTTACTACAAATTATATAAACAACAAAAACTAACAGCTGATGACCTGACAATAGCTGATTCTTTTTTGTCCTAGACCTAAAAAGAACTATTTTAGCTCCGCAACGCATGTATTGAAAACAGCCGTTTTCGAAGCAGTATGACGAAAAATATATTATATAATTATTATTATTTAATTATGTTATATTTGTTTATAATACTATATAGCAGAGTTTGTTGAACTCGACAATTATCAAGCAATGAAAGTTATTTTTATTGCGATCGCAACTATGAAAACGTTGTTAAACATACGTTTTTATAGTACCTGAAACCTAATATTTGTAGCATAAACCTATTACTTCTTGTGGCTTTCGCATCAGGCTATGCGTTTTCTTAGCGGTCATTACAGTTTTTCAAAAGTAATCGCCCCAAGTCCTGTCAGTTGCGTTGTTAACTGTTTCGCAAACCCAATGTCTACGCTAAAGTCGATGAGTACAAACACGCATCAAATCATGGACTATTTGTTTTCACTAATAATAAATGGTATCGTGTAGACCTCCGCGGTCCGAAGATAAATTCTTGTAGTTCATTTCCGGGTTAGCCCGTACAGATTTAAACGAAGTTGGTGGCCGACGTTTCGGATATATTACAATATCCATCTTCAGGGCGACGACGTGAATGAGTAGCGAAAACGCACTAAACACTCCCTCATTGACTGTTTAGTACAGCCATCAACTTCGTCGACATTTACACGGGCTAGCCCGGAAATAAACTAAAAGAATAAACTAAAACTAAACTAAAGGAATAACTAAAAGAAATGGTGTTTGCTAAAATCTTGAACACAAGAAAATACAAATTTTTGTTTTCTAAAACCGGTAAAATCACTACCTCCAAGTTAAAGACTTTTCTAAGATTTAAATAAAAACGTTTAACCTCTACGAAATATTTTAATTTCCATTTAGGCAAATAAACAATAATACTTTTAGTTTTCATCGCTTGTAGAAAAAGGTGTTATTTGTATTTGTAAAAGTGTATATATTATTAAGCACCGAAGGACACATTTGATACAGCAGACAGATCACCGTACTGCAAACCTAGGTCAAAAACTGCGACGGTCTCCTTGTTGGTTTAATGTTTTTGGGTGATAACTACGTTTTCTAATCATTTTCCAAACGTCTGTTAGATACAAAAATTAAACCGGTCACGAAACCTTTTATGAAACCTTTGATTAACGTTGTTTATGATCAACAACGTTTCAGCTGTGTTACCAGATCCAACTAGGGTCTTGTTGTTGTGTAGAAACAGTCATTTTACGTACTACAGTTTATTTATCTATCTAAAACAGGTGTTTTCGTGTAATATGATACAGTCGAGTTTAAGTTACAGTGTTTCCTACTTTAGTATGGGAACATAAATTCATCAAATTATTCTTTTCGTTTCCTTTGTTGATTTTAGTGTAATTTAACCCAATCTAAACTAATTTAAAAACAAAATAAAACGCCGGCAAATTGTCAGTACCTGTGTAGTCAGTAATCGACCCACCATGGGCAACTCACATTGTGTACGGCACCACCTATATACCATACAAGACGTCGGACAATCCTTTTCCCTTCCGAATGAGCTCAAAAATAAAATAAAAGCAGCTGATAAAAACCTATTGAGTAATTTTCAATTGTTATCAATAACAAACACAAATCTCAAATTTAAAAAAGTTGTATTATTATTATAAAAACCCTGTACCTAAATAAAGTATAGTGGGACTTGGTCATTGTGCAATCGCTTGAAATAAAGACAGCAATGGTCAAGAGGTGAGCAGGACACTAGCCCGAGTCTGGTAAAAGCACGCAATACATAAATCACCGTTGGCGAAACGCCCAAACCTTGTACCATTGGACCGAGTTGTATCTTAATTCTCTATGCTGTAATTGACGATCAGACCCAGCACGGAGCGTAGCGAACACCACGGAGCGTAGCGAACACCACGGAGGGTAGCGAACACCACGGAGGGCAGCGAATACCACGGAGGGTAGCGAACACCACGGAGGGCAGCGAATACCACGGAGGGTAGCGAATACCACGGAGGGTAGCGAACACCACGGAGGGTAGCGAACACCACGGAGGGTAGCGAATACCACGGAGGGTAGCGAACACCACGGAGGGTAGCGAACACCACGGAGGGTAGCGAACACCACGGAGGGTAACGAACACCACGGAGCGTAGCGAACACCACGGAGGGTAGCGAACACCACGGAGGGTAGCGAACACCACGGAGCGTAGCGAACACCACGGAGGGCAGCGAACACCACGGAGCGTAGCGAACACCACGGAGGGTAGCGAACACCACGGAGGGTAGCAATCACCACGGAGGGTAGCGAACACCACGGAGGGCAGCGAACACCACGGAGCGTAGCGAACACCACGGAGCGTAGCGAACACCACGGAGGGTAGCAAACACCACGGAGGGTAGCGAACACCACGGAGCGTAGCGAACACCACGGAGGGTAGCAAACACCACGGAGCGTAGCGAACACCACGGAGCGTAGCGAACACCACGGAGCGTAGCGAACACCACGGAGGGTAGCGAACACCACGCAGGGTAGCGAAAACCACGGAGCGTAGCGAACACCACGGAGGGTAGCGAACACCACGGAGGGTAGCGAACACCACGGAGGGTAGCGAACACCACGGAGGGTAGCGAACACCACGGAGCGTAGTGAACACCACGGAGGGTAGCGAACCCCACGGAGGGTAGCGAACACCACGGAGGGTAGCGAACACCACGGAGGGTAGCGAACACCACTGAGGGTAGCGAACACCACGGAGGGTAGCGAACACCACGGAGGGTAGCGAACACCACGGAGGGTAGCGAACACCACGGAGGGCAGCGAATACCACGGAGCGTAGCGAATACCACGGAGGGTAGCGAACACCACGGAGCGTAGTGAACACCACGGAGGGTAGCGAACCCCACGGAGGGTAGCGAACACCACGGAGGGTAGCGAACACCACGGAGGGTAGCGAACACCACTGAGGGTAGCGAACACCACGGAGGGTAGCGAACACCACGGAGGGTAGCGAACACCACGGAGGGTAGCGAACACCACGGAGGGCAGCGAATACCACGGAGCGTAGCGAATACCACGGAGGGTAGCGAACACCACGGAGGGCAGCGAATACCACGGAGCGTAGCGAACACCACGGAGGGTAGCGAACACCACGGAGGGTAGCGAACACCACGGAGGGTAGCGAACACCACGGATGGTAGCGAACACCACGGAGGGTAGCGAACACCACGGAGGGTAGCGAACACAACGGAGCGTAGCGAACACCACGGAGCGTAGCGAACACCACGGAGGGTAGCGAATACCACGGAGGGTAGCGAATACCACGGAGTGCAGCGAACACCACGGAGGGTAGCGAACACCACGGAGGATAGCGAACACCACGGAGGGTAGCGAACGCCACGGAGGGTAGCGAACGCCACGGAGGGTAGCGAACGCCACGGAGGGTAGCGAACACCACGGAGGGTAGCGAACACCACGGAGGGTAGCGAACACCACGGCGGGTAGCGAACACCACGGAGGGTAGCGCACACCACGGAGGGTAGCGAACACCATGGAGGGTAGCGAACACCACGGAGGATAGCAAACACCTCGGAGGATAGCGAACACCACGGAGGGTAGCGAACACCACGGAGGGTAGCGAACACCACGGATGGTAGCGAACACCACGGAGGGTAGCGAACACCACGGAGGATAGCGAACACCACGGAGGGTAGCGAACACCACGGAGGGTAGCGAACACCACGGAGGGTAGCGAACACCACGGAGGGTGGTGAACCCTGCACGGAGGGTAGCCCAAATAACAGACAGATGCGGCCCAAATAAATCGATTATAAATCTTCAGATTTGTCATGTGTCATAACCGTAGTTTACCCTCGATTTAAAATAGGAAACAACAAAATAAATAATATTCCAAAACGCATTCGACACGTTAAAATTCGTTGAATATCTTGTCTCGCCGTCTTATGGACGGCCAGGTTTTTCACTCGTGCAACGTACTGTACCAGGAAATTGGGAATTAAAACATTCTTCAGATAACCATGCTCCATACGGCTTAAACGCCAGAAGCAGTCTACTATGATGAGCCCAACTAACGCTGACTTTTTTCATACGGTCCTACCATACAATCTCTTCAACTGACCGAGCCATGAGCCGATATACAGGGCGTCCAAGAGTGAAAGCAACCAAACAAATTTAACGTGCGACAACGAACATTTAACCTGCTTATTCAGTAGGGACGTTCCGTGATGTAAGTCTCGAAAATACTAAATGTCAGCAATATGTAATATAACGCAAACCCCACCTCAAGCTGCATTTTACACCGGTGATAGCAGCCGGTCAGCTTATCATTTAAAAGCTTTTAGGAAAACTTTGAAATGCTTTGAATCTTTTTCATTATTCCCGATAAATATGTCCTAAGGAGGTCCGGTTCGTGGTATTGTATAATACTAAGACAAATCCAACTTATGGTGTATTAATGCAATAGTTCATATCCCGTGCCTACCATGATATCTAAATTAGAGGAAATTATAATAGTCGTATGGTGGGCACGGGTCAAATTATACATTATTGGAAATATCTTCTGCAGAATTAAACAATGCCATAAACCGCCCCTCCGAAGAACAATTGTTTAGGAAATAATCGCGTTTTTAAAGTTTGCTAGTGGAATTTAAATAAAAAGTTTGACCAGCTGAAATGTACGACTCAGTCGTCCGTTTGAGGCATGAGGTCGAGTTTGCGGCAGGGTATTGTACTAAGAAAGGCCTTAGATATGAGGTATGAGTCAACCTATGTTTACATATTTTGATATTTGTCTATTCAATTTCTCTATGCCCCCCCCCCACAATCGAAAAAGCAGGTTAAATGTATTAAGGAGTGGTTAACCTCAATAAGCATGTAAAACTAGTTTCATCGTTGCGTGTTTAATCATAAATAAAATATTCGGGCGTTTCCGGACTTTCTAAAACCCGGTATAAAGTTGTATTTTGAAAATATAAAACCTACGTCCCGCGAATTATACTTTAAATGACTATAAGGTGTAGGCTGTATACTGTGTAAGATTGTTAAGCGAAAATATTGTCAGCTTGATATAATTTCCAGCTTAATCGACTAAACTAATATGTGATAAAAATAATGATTATGTAGGAGTGTAGCTGATATTGTCTCTATCGCATTAGGTACTACTCAATTGTTCTAGTTCCGTTCATTTACAGTTTAATCCTAGAGATTTCATAAACTAAGGTCGACTTATATTTAATAAACACACTTGTATATCTGCCAAGTTCGTAAAGCGACCACCTTATACGTGACGCAAAACCCTTTCTTCAAGCAACTGGATTAATAAAATGAGAAAATATTGTTTACATTACCTCCCTAAACGCGGTTCTTTTCGGTTATCTGTACATAGTTAAAGAGTATTTATGCACCATAACGACTTCTTGCTGTTGAGTACACATTGCACGGCGGTTACGATCCTTGAATGCTAAAAAGACAAACCTAATCTAACTCAACCTAACCGCCTATAGTGTAGTCGGCCGCAGTTAAATAGTGATAGCTTAAAACTTTTTTGATCCGTCAAAAGTAATAGACTTTAACGTAAAATAATAATATACGCAATAATGCCTCTAACTTATGCTGTGTACCGTATGGTTATGTGAGTACTTAACTTTATAGGCTATGCCACAATGTGTACATGGAAACGTGGTATATTACTTGAGGCTACTAGAATAAAATCTCACAATATCCAAAAACCTAACCTTTCAGCACAGCCCTTAAACCTCTAGATATATACCTCTAGTAATTTATTATTACTCGTTATAAGATTCCCCGGTTATAACTCTCATTAAGTTCTTCCAACTATGATATGTTTGTTGTTTAATAACTTATGCAATTAATTAACCATTGCATTAATTTGTTAACTAACAATTAAGTTTTTACTCACTATAAAATTATACCGTGAGGCACTTTAATATTAAAATACCCCCGTCGCAGCAAACCTGCATACTCAGCGAATTTCCAATGAAGATATAAATGTCTTAATACTACATTATGCCACTTACCAAGTTTCATAAAAATATATTCACAAATAAGCGATGTATACAATTTTAATTATTCTCTATAAGAATAACATTGGGGCTGAGTACGCAGGTTTGCTGCAACAAGGACCAAAAAAATGGGTTTTTATGCTAATATCAATATAACTCAACTAGGTGAAGTCATATACCAGTTTTTATTCATTTATGTTTATAATTAAGGGAAACATAGCATTTAGTCACTATCCATAAGAATAACATGGGGCTGAGTACGCAGGTTTGCTGCTACGGGAGCCTTTGGCAAAAAATTGTTTTTTTGAGCAAAGATCAATAGACCACAACGATGAAGCCGTATACCAAATTTCGTCAGTAAATTTTCATAAATAAGCGAGATATAAAATTTTTCTTTTCCTCCATAAGAATAACATTAGACAACGTACTGTGTTTAGCACTTTCAATATCTCGGTAACCAATTGACGTAGAGGAATGATCAAAATACCAAATTGTGTGTTTTTTAAAGCTAAACACAATTGTAAAAACTAAAATTTGACAGTTTAAAAAATTATATGTAACAAATTCAAAAAACACAATTTTGGAGTACAACCCCCCCCCCCCAAAATCGCTTCGGATGGTTGGTTTTCGAACTTAAAGTCATATATGTTGCTTTACACGTTTATACTAAACTTCATCAAAATCGGATCATTTTTACGAGAGTTATCGTGCTCACGGACACATATATCTATATATATACTCGAACGAATGGTGTTTTTGGGGTCTGGGGCCCTCAAAACGAAAAGTTATCATGGTCCCGGGCCTAGGTCTTACCATGCCGACTATGGTAATAGCTTCTTCCCTATAGAGGAAATTCGCTAAAACACATTTAATTTTTAGTTTTTGCCTCCCTAGCAGTTTTGCTTTTATAAAGAAAATACCAATGCCAACATTAAGTGTTGAACTTAATTAAAGTTTGTAAGTTCAACGGGTATTGGTGTTGAATAATTCTTCTATGAACCAAATTGTTTACAAATATACAACAATATTGTTCCTTAGTAATTTATTAAAGCTCCATATTGCATATTTATTTTCTATTAGTTAATACCACTATGAAATATGGCTGAGATACAAATTATAACATATTAAACTATATGCAGAAAGCCGGTAACGTGTATAAGTTCCTCGATCAATTCGTTGTGGTACTGACAATTGTATTTAATCTATACCATACCAAACAACTAATGGGTGTTTCGTCCCTTAATTTTATAAATCCCAGGGCAGCTTTGTTATTACAGGGTGTCTACTGACATTTAATTTTGGAATTCCAGTATATATTTCCGGTATAATCTTTGTCAAAACTCCAGTATTGCGCGGCAACATTACACTTAAATAATAATGGAACAATATAAATGTCACTACAGTAAAATTTTACTATTTTTAAAAAGAAGACAATTAAGTAACTGTCAATATAATTGACATATTTCTCCAATAACAAAATTTACACAAAAATCTAAGAAAACATAGCCTGAGCTGTTTATTTTAGATTTAAGGAGTAAATAAATTATTGAATATATTTTTTTGTTTATCGGATAGGTAATCAATCTTATTTTAATAAAATTCCAGGAAACAATATGAAATTCCAGTATTTCCAGTATACAATAAAAATCCAGTATAACTCCATTATTTCAAGTACCGTATTTCCGGTCCCACTAGACACCATGTATTAGTTTCGTAAAACTAGTTTTGATATTAACTTAATAAGTCTATTAATGCATATAAGAATAAATCATCTTAAGAATTACTTCATTAAATAAGCCAGCCAAAATCAGTTAAGTTTTTGATTTACTGATTGATTTTTTGTTTACTTTATGTCCCTCTTGATGTCCATTTTCTATCGCTTATTATTTTCCTATGTACACATTCCTTGTAGTATATTTCCAATATACCATTGTATTCTGCATGTTAAGTAGACTATGAAATGGTATTACGTATATTTTTGTATTAGCTATTTCCATTAAAGTCAGTTTTGCCTGCGCATCTCGACTGCGAGATAGCGGGTTGCAGTTTTGCTTCGCCATTATGCTATGTTACGTATGATAAATAATACTTACAGCAAGCCGAGAGCAGGAGACGGTGCAGGCATCAACAGCATTTTGTTAGGCTACACTAAAAGCTGGGCAAATCAAGACACGCCACGAGACGTCATGCACCTAGTCTACTGGTAGTCTACTGTATAGTCCGATTATCGAAAGAATGTGACTGGCGGAGCGGCCGCGCGGCGACCGAACATTCTATTTCATAACCTCGTAGAAACGTAAAACATGCACATAGGTAGAAATTTCTAATAAACGTTATTTAAATATTCAGTTAAACACGTGTATAGCACATTTTTCAAATATTTTTTATCTTATTCCGTCGAGTTAATATTGATCGTTATATTTAGAAAAACACGAATTGAGACATTTAAAATTGTATTAATGTGTTTTTTTGTTTTTTTTTATATAACTATCGATATAAACTCATCGGAATAAGATACAAAATATTTGAAAATTTTGCTATAAACGTGTTTAACTGAACATTTAAATAACGTTTATTAAAAAGTCCTAAACATGTATTTTACGTTTCCACGAGGTTTTATATATAATGTTCGGTCGCCGCGCGGCCGCTCCGCCAATCACTTTCGATAGTCGGACTACAGAAGCGGAGCAAGCGTTAAACTCGAGAGTTGTCACCTATCGTCGTGTTATGTTTCAAGTAACAATGCCTGTATAAAACCAAACGTTACTGCCTATGCAAAATAAATCAACAAGTGGGAAATATTTAACCGACCAAATTCTGAAGGCGAAATAACATTTGGAGTTATTTTTAAATTTCAGTATGATTGAAATGAAATGAATACAACAATACGATGTTATTTCGGTAAATTTTCTCATGAGCAAATAAACAAAGAGGAATGCCAGTATGTTACTCTTTATCCTCTGACAGATGACAACCCCAGTGCTAGCATGACAAGAAGTTAATATTTTAGCAGTGTTAAAAATCGATCGTATCACCCAATGTTATTTTACGTAGTACCCAAATATTTGAAGAACAGATAGTATTTAAATATTGACGTATATTTACTTGGGGGTTAAAACCACCTCCAAATTTAAGTATTCTGTCTATTTTTGCTAACAGCCCTTATCTTACCAACCCCCTCCCCCTTAACCCGACCTTGATCCCTCCCCTCTACGGAATATTTGCCAGGCTCCCGCCCTTTGGCGACAGCGTAAAACAATGTAGTACATATTAGCGTTTCCATTACAGAAAATTTACTTTTTCCTTCCATCATATAAGCAAACTTAAGGGTGATGATATTACAACACTGGATAGTAGTATTCAATTTGTATAGTAACTATTGATTTAGTTATTTATTTTAATAACTATACATTTTTAGCTGTTTAAAATATTCAAACAAGTTTCTATTTCTCAAAGACAGATACCATACTAAATTGAAATATATGTGGAGCCCTTGCAATGCTGTATATTATATTAAAGTTGTATGCTAATCGATCTGTCTTTCAACGTAAAAAAGAAGTTCATTGGGTAATTTACTATATATTTTTCTGTAAAATACTGATTTAGTACAGTCTTCCAAAGAAGATATACATTTGCTTGTTATTGAAGTGTTCCAATAGTACTAGAATAAATTAAGTAACTTAAAATACTTCAAATTTCTCAGCCCTAGGTTGTATAATTCAAAATATAATTACAATGACTTCCTAAAATTTGCAAAACCCATTCATTTCATGAATAACAACTTGAATTCCACACTAATTATTTATGTTATGAACGATGGTTGTTATGAGATGTCCACAGCTCTTTTGCTGATCCTGTTACTGCTCTTTTATAGCTGACAAAATAAATCATACTAAGTTAAGTTGTTAATAATTTAACGGATTTCAAAAATATATTGCTGCTTAAAATCATTTTTTGAATCAGTTGAACATTATTTAGACAAGTGACAAGAAACCATATTGAGAGACAAAAAAGTCTAGCGATTTTTGCATTGTTCTTCTCGTATAATGGAAATCAAATGCTAAAAAATGTCTGATAAACCTAAAAAAACTTAAGATGTGAAAAAACTAAAAATGTTTATTTTTTAACTTATTGTCATTTGAAAAGGGGTTAATGTTTCAGTAAAAATTTAATTTATGCTCAATTTTATTTTTTTTTCCAACGTAAAAAGTATTTAACTAAACTTTGAAAAAATCTATTCTTTACTAGGAAAGAGTAAGATTTGTAAATATTCAGTTAGAAATGCGATATATCAGAACTTTAGTCTAATTTTATTTATATATTTAAAATATTGTTATAATTAATATCGTTAAGACAATTTGAATACAGGCACTTCCTGACCAAATTTAATGAACGAAAGGTAACTTCATTGTAAATCCTGTAGTTTTTACAAGAATAGTAGTTTTTACAAGAATAGTTGACTTAAAAAAAGGGGAATTATAGAAAAACACTCTTCATTTGTTATGAAAAATAATAATTTATTGAATTTGTAGAAGTTGATGGTGTATGCCGGTTGCACTAACATTGGATTGGGACCAGTCCTCCCAGGAAACCTGAAACGTGAAAACAACCAGTGGCAAAATTGTCACAACTAGCCAAATAACAGCCAGTAAAACATCAAGCAACTTCACAGGTTTGCTATACTGCACATTTCAAAATTACATGATAATTATTGTGATAATGATCGTGTTAGTTTTAGTTATTCTCCGACCTTTTCATGCTTAACAAATGTGTTAGCCTGGTTTTATAGTTTGTAAGTGGTATCATGGTCAGCCAAAGATGAAACGTTTGTAAACAGTACCTGATTGAGACTCGGGACCATTTGAAAAAAGCACATTGAAATGTTATCTACATTAAAATTATGCTGGAAGATCTACTTTCAGCCGCAAAAATAAACATGCGAATTTGTGATGCTTTGAGGAGTAGGAAGTTTATAAATCAGTAAATTTAACCCAGATTTGGGGGTGAAATTGAGATTTTATATTTCAATGAGCAACGGTTCGGAAAGTTAACAAAGCAAATGCCTAAGGTGGACACACTCCATTTCAAACCAACTCAGCGCTATGGGGATTGTGCCACAGGACTAGCTACTGAACAGAGATGTGATGCCCAGCTGGTAAACTAAGGACTGAGAGGAATGTTGCCCCAAGACATAATCACAGCTGAACATTGACAGTTTCTCGATTGGCTTTGTCAATAAATACTGTATGAAAATTAGCTTGCCACCAAGTTATTTCCTTACTGTACTACGAGTACAGAATAGAAATTACCATTTCACATTCCCCCATTTCTAATGTGTACTCGCTAACTTTAAATGATTCGACCACTGCCGTGTTTATGAAGAGCGGCATTGCATTTTTGTGGATTTTATTTCGCAAGGGTGAAGTGAGCTATCTGAAATCATTGAATAAATTTGTCTTCCCAATACTGAAAAGTAACAGGTCTAGCACACCCATTCCCTCTTCACCATGTTTGTACATAAACTGGTAACACACTATGAGCCTCTAACCTGTCTGATTACATTTTATCCCTTGCTTTTTTCAAACTAATAACAGTTTTAAGGTCTTAAAGTCAGAAAACATAAAACCGTTTTCTTAAAAAAAAAATATAAAAAACGCTTATTTTCAACCTCCCAGAACTGTAAGATATCAAATCTAAAATGTTTTAGGATTTTTAATTCTTCGTGATAGTGACTAATTCTAATAAAGATACAAGTTTATAAAATAACACATTATATATAGCCCTCTTCAAAATCAAAGTTACATGGGGCGGGTGCCTGGTCGGTATTAGCACTACAATAAATAATCCTTTGATTTTAAACTTGTTTTCATGCCTAAATCTTCCTTTTAACCGGCTTACATTGTACCGTGCTACAGAAGGAAGTTGTTTATAAACAAATTATGATAATGTCAAAGCCGATTGCCAGCCGAGTCTTTAATGCAGAGGCTACAGCGTAGCTTAGTTCAGCGGTTCCCAAACTATGGGTCGCGACCCACTAGTGGGTCACACAAACAGACTAAACACTTAACACTTTTGAAGTGTTTTCTTCGCTGAAATGTAAAGAAAATTGAACATATAAACAATCAAGTAAAACTGTCAACATCTGAAGAAAACTCCCTGATGGAACTTTCATGTGATTCAGCTACGAAATTTACATTCAAGGACTCAAGCTCGGTCCCAATTTGGGTGAAGGCAAGGGAGTTCTTTCAAACATAGCCTTAAAAGAGCTGATGGGTTTTTACGACCAAGTATTTGTGTGAGGGGGCACTCTCTACTTTGGCGTGTTTAAAAAATAAATACAGAAATAGGCTTTGAGTGGAAAATGACCTGCGCTTAAGTAGTCAACATTCAATCCAGATATAGAGTGTCTTGTGTCTTGTTGTCTTGTAAACATTAGCTACACAAGTCTCATTAATTTTAAGTTTCTGATTAAAAGTGATTTTGGACTAAATATTGTGTCTTCAATTATATCACCGTCACCATTTTCATTTAGAGGTGTATTTCTCAGTAGAACATTTACACGATAATAATAATAGAAATAACAATAGTAATATTAATAATTATAAATATTATTTAATGTGTGAGTCACGAAAAAAATCCAGGATGAAGGTGGGTCCCCACACAAAAGTTAGGGAGTTGCTGGCTCAGTGAACTGGAGGTTGTTTCTTTGGTGCACCAACACTCGTAGATTTGAAGTTTTTATATTTCATAACGCGCTTATATCGTGCCAATAATTTAAAGGAGAGATAGTGGAACAAAAAACAGAGTGGAAATATCATATATCTTGCGGCTTATGAGACTAATTGTAATAATACAAACTCCATAGAAATACGAGTGCACATTTACCGGTCATAGTTGTTGGCCAAAATCTGCTCGAGTTATTTTTACTAAAAATGCAAATTACTAGCTTTTATCTCTCTGTGTGGTGCCCAAGATAACTCAAGGGCCAAGGTCACGCATGATAACTGATTGTACGTCTTTCTTGCAAAAAGTCGGTATTGTTACGGTATTGATACTTGACAAATTTCTCTCATAGTTGTTTCACACCCTGAACACAAATATTAAATTTAGAGTCGATAGTAACGTTATATTTGGAGTTTGAAAACTATTAGGGAACAAATAATTCAATGCGTACTCTGGGGAGGGGGTGGTGAACTGTAAAAATGTAAGGTACGGTACTGATTTGTAACTAAGGTCCATAGACTATTGTTATTTTTAAGGATTAATTATTTCTTGTTTCATGTTATGGCCTGGGCTAATTAAAAATCAAATAATTTATTTTATTAAATATAGAAAATTTCAAATATAATTTATATGTTTTCTTGTTTTACATTGACGTTTCTTAATTTCATATTGATGTTGTTATTACAGTGTTACTCTATCAATCTCCAAAGCCCGATTACGACATGAGTATTTTCATATTTGCGCCGAAACAAACCACAACTCGATTGAAAATCAGCAGGATTAAGCGGCAGCGGCTAGTAGTGTAATGCCATGCAAACATGCCTCAAATCAAACAAAAGACAACAGTACGTAAAAACTTGACGGTTCCATCGTTGCTCTCTCCTGCTATCAAGACAGCCTCAGACTATTGGACTACTTTACATTATCTAAGCGAAATAAACATTTAAATAAGCTATTTCAATACTCGCTTATGATAAAAACATGCAAACTACGAATTTATACTAAAATCAGCCGTGTCTATAGACTTTTGCCTAGATCATAAGCTAAACCTTGACCTATTACCATTATTGCATTCCTGTTGTTTTTCAGTCGACAGAAAATATTTAAAAACTAAATACTACCTTCAACAGAATTCACAATAAGTGTTAATACAACAACGTTCATAATCAAATTTACATGTAGCGAGTCTGCTACAAATTAAATATACCTAAATCCTTGCTCGTATCGAAAAAGGTTTTGAGTGGGTTCATAGATAACATCTGCAGAGATATATTTACTCGAAGATCCAACTTAAAATGTATACGGAACACACCAATGAATGGTGCAGGGCTACGGACTGTATAGGCCTGCCAATGGCGGTCGTTAAATTTACTCTGAAATAATATTTATTTGTTATGTTTAGACCTTAATAACTTATAGCATATCATACATATCTACTTTATTCAGTGTTACTTTTTTGTTTGTGCATAGGGCTATATCATGATTTTTAAAATATTGGTTTTCTGGCACCCTGCGTCTTTAATCTACTTACTATGGAACAGTGAATTTGCATTTAGTCTGAAAATATACAATAAGAACATAGGGGCCATACACATATTACGTAACGCACTTAAGGGGGGGGGGGAGGGGGTATGGCATAGCGTTATGCTGCGTTATATGGGGGAGGGGGAATGTTTGGATCAGCGTTACGTAACTCACACATATTAACCCTTAGTGCTGGCGCACTCCCGTATCTTTTGATACTGTTATAAATCGTTGAAAATTATAAAAATAATCAAATTGATACCTAAATTAAAGTTACAGTTTGTTATATAAAAATACTTCTGTCAATACTATTTTAATAACAGTTAAACTAAACATAAATACATAACCTGTTTTGAGTAAGTTCTGTATTGCTTTTTACCTATGTTTTGTGTTGTTTTAGTGTGTAAAATCATGACTGGATACAGCAATGGCGTCCACATCTTAAGTTTTTTAAGGTGTTTTGTATTTGTATTAGTTATAAATTAAATTTGTAACGTTTTAGCCGAGATAGTTTATTTTGTTGTTTATATTATTAGTGACAGTCTTGTTTGTTTGTATACATTTTGCATTGAAACGAATTATTACAAATGTTGTTAAAAGAAAGTCATTTAAAGTTGAATGATTCATTGAAATCCATATTCCAAATTGCCAATGAAACTATTTTTAAAAGGTTTAAGCTGTTTTAAAGCCTACTACGTTTGTGAGTTATGTAACTCATTGCAGGGTGTGGGGGTATTGTCAAGCATTATGGTGCATTACATGGGAGAGGAGGGGGGTCTGAAATGACGAAAAAATGTGTTACATAATATGTGTACGGCCCCAAACTACAAATGTTTATTGAATTTGTAAAAACATGTGCTATTAAATTTGATTTTCTAGTTTTGTGGCATGTTTCTGTCCTACAGTGCCTAATAACCCAGTGCACAAGTGATATTATATGTATTTAAATACTTTATTATTTACCATTTGTCTAAAATTTGACATCTAAAGATTTGATGTATTTAACTTAACACTACTATACCTAATGATAAATTATAACACAAAACTACACTTTTATATAGTAAAGTTACAAATATTATTCGAGTTACAGCAAAATCCATACGATATCGGTAGTGTTGAAATGTTGAGTTAAATCTATTTCTACTAATATTTCCTAGGCTCTATGCATCCACCAAGCGGCTAAAATGTACAGGATTTCGTAAAATTGGTATATATTAACCGGGTAATATGTACATCTGTGTCAACAATCAAATGTTAATCTATTTTCTACTAGTTTAGTTTAGTAGCAAATAGCAGGCAAATCTGACTGTCGATGTCTGTGCAAAATGTCACAAATAACAAAGAGGGGTGGTAAGAGGGTTGAATCCACTCCCCGTGAAATATAACTTATACACGATAAACACTCATATTTGTATGAAATTCATCCACAATAATTTTAATCTAAAACTACTTTGAGAAAAGTTTAAGGGAATTTCTCCCAGGTATTAGATTTAAGAAGTCTATCACTCTTGGGAACTTAACGATGCCTCCGTCGTAGTAAACCGGCGCAGGCATCGTTTTTGTTTATAAATATATTAATTTGATATTCTAATGAAGAGATATTTCCATGTAAAGACAGAACATTTAATGTAATCAACTTTAATTTTTAAAACTAACAGATTATGATAGATAAAGACAATTTTTTTTATAATTACTTCTGATCAATATATTTCGTACAACGTTTCAGCCAGTCAGCTGTTCAGTGAAACACTGGAGATCCAGTTGAAATTGTTGTGTACTTTTATTTCGACCCACCTAAAATGCTCGAATGTTTTTATAAGTTCATATTACACTCTTATTAAATTTAATTAAACGGTTATCATATACAAGCTGCGCAGTTGACGTTGACGTCTTCGGTGGCCACTAGCTGATCACAACACAATGCTTAAGAGGGACTCCAGCCACCGGCTTCTACCATAAAACCAATTTTACCTTTCAAATTTTGTTCCGGCCCAACGCATTATCTGAAATCATTGATCTACGGCTTATTTTATGAGGAAAAATATACCTAGTGATATCAGTGAGTAGAATTCTGATACCACAAAAAGTAATCGTTCAATAAAATTCCAAAACATTCAGTATTTGCGATTTTTTATGGTTTAACAATTTCTGGTTAAAATTTTCTCATGGAAATCGTTAGGTATTATTTTGTTCTTTAAAATGATCAATTTTGTTTAACCTGTTAAGGAAGGACAACTTTTGGGAATTAGCATTGGTCTTATGGGAGAAGCAGGTAGACACACAAAATGTTTCGTGACTGGAGCCCCCCCTTAAGGGTCAAAACACACAGATCATCGGAAGTAACAAACCACGGACGCTGGGCATTTTCATTTGGCTCAACCGACATCCGAGAACAGTGGATTGTCGATGCCGCCCATGACGGTGTAGTGCGCGCGGTAAGTTGGGAAGAGCGTTCACCGTTCACACAAACAGTTCCGCCTTATGCCAGTTAAATTTGTGTGCCTAAAGTTCCTACTCTGGCAATGACACATATATTTCACACGTATTCCCGAAATTTATTGTTATGAAGGAATATAAACGAAAGAATAAAGTTAAGGTAAAGACGGTTATATGCTCAATGGCGTCATTGTTGCTCAATAAACAGCACACACAATAGACTGCAAACCTTAAGTTTAGATGGCGTGGTTGCAATCAGCTGGCGGCACCAATGACGTTACTGTGCTCTGAATGTCTTTATCTTAAAGGGGAGTTGCTGGTATGACGTTAAACTTTAATTTTTTTTACCCAAGGTCAATGTCCATTGTTACATTAAAAAACACTATAGTATAACTTTTACTCCCTTCAATGTAATAAAAATACATGTGTGTCGCTATGCTTTAGGTCATTATATGCTAAACAAGACTCACAATAATCAAAAGTTGAACTTTTCCATATTTTTTCACAGCAAATTTGAAATTAAACAACAACCCATCTGAGCTATAGCTGGATAACTTGTTACTAGCCGTAACCGTTGAGCACCACAAAAACCACTTATTTTTTGGCCACATTTTTATACTTTAAATTATAAACAAATGTACAACATATTTTTCCAAAAATAACTATTAAGTTTACTGAAACATTAAAAATACTCAGTACTTGGAGGTTACCTCCTGGTTTTTGTCAATACTAAAACTTAACATTTAAACATGTTATATTATTACTACAAATTTTTTAAATTACACACATTGATATGTGTTACCGGTACTGCAAATATAATTATATTAAGATTGAATCTGTTTGGTTCAATATATTCCTTTTTGTCCAAAACATGAAAGATAATATGTCTAGTCTGTACTAAAGCGATATATTTATATCACATTCCAAATACATTTAAAAAAAACATATCTAGACATGTATAAAGTACCTATTAAACTTACACAAAATTACAAAACGAATAAAGGATCTAATAATTAATACAAACAACTACATAAAAACAATACATTATGCACGTGATCGGGTGCACCTCTGTCCCATCATCGGGCACATCAGAAGTAGGACCTACACTCCAGTCCTATCAGAAACTTATCCCTCACTAAAACAAAATAATGTGGAGGAAACTGGCTGGGTAGCATAGTGGTTATCGTGCTCGCCTTGTAATCCGAGGTTCGCCAGATCGATCCTGATCACAATTGCCAAATTTTGAGAAGGTTCGAAACTGGACCTAGCTGCCATTTGTCATTGGGCTATTAATGAATTATGCTTTTTAAGAACAGGTCGACCTTAGATAGTAACAAGACCAGGGTTTGGACCGTTCCCTATCAAAATGTTAAAAAATGCCACTGGTGTAGATAGACCAAAGAAAAAAAAGGAAAGTGATTGTGTTCCTACAAAAAGGGTTGTGAAGTGTAATTAAAAGTAGAACTATCGAATACATCATTCTATGTTTTATTATGATAACTACACCAACATGGAGGTAACCTACAGTATGCACAGAAAAGAGTCATTAAGAAAGAGTAAGGGTTATTTTGTGTTTATAACAATGACACCATCAACAGCCATGTGGGTCAAAAGGATTTGGTTGAGTGTCCATCGAAACGAATGTTTACAACAATCCTATACTCTTCAATTTAAGGGGGGTGGGGTTATTTTAATTGGGTTACTACTATTTATGTCCAGCATGCTACCAAAGTATTAAAAACAAAAAAGTAATAAATACTTATTTTAGAATTTATATGAGCAACTTACTCCCCTTAATACACTAACCATTAGAAAGTGGTTTTATGCCTGGTGTTATTAAGATTATTATTACTTTTGAATATTACTCGTCCTAGAAGAGGTTTGGTGTAACTAAGAATCTAAAGAAAAATGTGTACATTAGTTTCAGAATATAATTTGCATGTGGATTGTGGTATAACACATATGCCATGATGTGAATTTTTTTACTATAGGAACATTTTAGCGAATTTCCTCTATAGAGAAAAAGCTATTACCGCAGTCGGCATATACCTAGGCCCGGGACTATAAATACTTATTGTTTTGAGGTTCCCAGATGCTAAAAACACCATTTGTTCAAATTTGTATATATATATATATTTATGTGTCCGTAAGCATGATAACTCTCGTAAAAAAGGTATGATCTTAATGAAATTTGGTACAGGTGTGTAAAGTAGCATTTATTTGAAATTTGTGAACTAGACCGATCGCACCATACGAAACGGGATTTTTGGGGGGTTTTGTACCCCAAAAATGTTTTTTTGGGGTTTTCAAATGTAATTTTTATTATTTATTTATTTATTTTTTTATTTATAAAATATTAATTTACACCACTGGATTAAGCCTACAAAAAAACAATTTTATGTCTTGATCTTCGCTCTACGTCAATTGGTTACTGAGATATTGGAAGTGCTAAACACAGTATGTTATCCAATGTTATTCTTATGGAGAAAAATAAAAAATGTATATCTTGCTTATTTAAGAACATATACTGAAGAAACTTGGTGAATGGCTTCGTCTGGTTGAGGTCTATTGTTATTTGCAAAAAAGATTTTTTGCTGATGGTTTTCGTAGCAGCAAACTTATGAATGTATATGGATGAAACTTGGTAATGTGACTTTACCTAGTTCAGTTATATTGATATTTGCAAAAAAAACATTATTCTATGTTTCTTGTTGCAGCAAACATGCATACTCATCCCCATCTCATTGTTATTCTTATAGACAATAATTCTTATTTTTTATATTGCTTTTGTTAATATATCTTTATAAATCTTGGTAAGTTGCTTTATGTGTAATTAAGACATACATGCATTGGAAATTTGCTGAGTAAGCAGGTTTGCTGCGACGTGGGTATTTTTAGTTGCTATGTGAAGCTATTCAAAGAACAGATTAGTTAATAAATGTGTATGACACGGTTAATTACCTAAAATAAAATTCTTAATAGCTTTTTATATTTTTTAAAGATTATAAATTAGCTTTCCTAAGCTGGCAAGAATGTTCACCTACAACCCAAACACACTTGGCAGAAAGTTGTCTATTACCAAGTTTCCGATAAAGAGGTTAGGACCTTGTTATATTTTTATCCTCTTCTCAAGTGAGTCTGGATACAGGAGTAGTAATTTTTACTGGTAAACTCTGAGTTGTTCAAATCTATGTTAACACACTGGGTGCGGCAAACATGTTTAAACATGTTAATTACCATTTGATTCCATGTTGATTAAATGATCACCGGTGACCGAAAGTGTTAAACAAAATACTTCACCGGGCTGTTACTTTAGAGCAGTTTCAATTTCCATGTTTCAGCAATTATTTTATTTGGTTGCCAAGTTGTCGTGCGTTAAAAATTATACGGGGTATTGTCTGTAGGCAGCCTTCCTACATGTAAATTTTACCGGTTTTTACTTCATTAATGATCAATTCCCTATCAGTACCATATGTATTTTGCAAAATGTTAAGTAAGAAGGGTAATTTTTTAAAGCGACTGTTATTGATAATCCAATATTTAGGGATAAATTGAACCATATACATAGACAGACAGTTTAAAATAACTCCTCCATTGCAAAGACGACTTTACAATAAATTTGTTTAAATATATATTTGTTTCTGACAAATTTGCATCAGGATAAAATTTATAATACATTTGCACCACAACATTTAATTTACATTTAAAAAAACAACAAATTACTCATTTGCACAGAATATATCACTGAACAATGAAAAAATTGAGTGGTGTATGAAAAGCCTAAAGTTTGATGGCGGCGAGAAAGGAATGCAGGCAGCAGGCAGCAACCCACGTGGGCAGCATCATAGGTCAAGGTGTACTAGGTGACAAGTATACACCTTGGTCCAGCCCCACTGCCTGCTTCGCTCAGTCGGTCCTACATTTACACTTTCTCCACTTTAGAATAAAATATTCCGTCAACTCAATAACAGCTGCAGTTTCAAGTAAAGTACTTTATTTTGCTGTTGGTTCCACGGAACTTGGTAGAATTTCTTGGCTCAACTAAAAGATTTATGTTGTCTTTTATCATACAGGACGATAAAATCTCTTTACCGTAGTCAAAAAGTAACATTTGCGGAATTTACCAAACGAACAATGTGACAATTTAAAAAAATAATATTTAAAATAATGAGTCTGTAAAATTACGGATTATTTATGAATGGCTGCCTCTTCAAATATGCAATTGTTAGAATTGTTCAGGCCTACAATTAATAATAAGTAATTTTAACAACAAAATATTTGTTGTATTTTGTTAACTATTTGGACTAACCTCAGTCTCTTTAACTATAGAGACTTTTTATAAATTAGCTATACCTCACAAGCTTTCACACGTTTAAAATTTAAAACAAATTCATAGAATGACTTTGAAACAAGCAACTAAAGACAACCCGTCAAATAAGAAGTAAAACTAAAAGAAGTACAACACTTTTAATGGCACTTTTTATGGCAATTTAACCTTTCAAAATTCTGTACTGTAGTATGTTTGAGAGTTATGGTGGGTTGTCTATTTTCCTGTGGTGATCGTTCATTAACTTTTTAGTTAATGGTAGAGTTTTGAAAAAGGGAAATAGTCATCGGAGAAATTGCAAGTCTTTTTCCAGGGAAATTTTATAATAAATGAGTCAATATTATTTGAATGCTTTGGAACACTCCCTAAGTATCGCCAGGTGAAACCCCACCATTTTAGTACCCTATGCCCACTTATATTTGACCCTAAATAATTGAATTAACACCTCAAAGTAAAATAGACTGAGACAATCTTTTGAAACTAAATCTCATCAGAATCTAAACTGAGCTGAGCACGGAATAATACCTTACCACTTTCACAAACACATGCTCGAGTTTGTTTGTATGTACCCGTACATAGTAGTATGTGTAAGTATGTGTGCTCGTTAATGTATGTACACACAAACATTAACCACACATACGCCTATACACAACAAAACACACTCACATTCAAGCACAATACCCATGCACACTTCCTACCCGGTAATTGAAATATGAACTCTCCAAAATTTATTTCCTGTCTCGCCCTCGGCTCTTCATATACCAACATTCCACACAAACAGGCAAAACATGAGCATTCCGTCACTTGCGTCCCCTGCCTCATACACCTGACAACTTTTCAATTCACCCAAGTCGTGTCAACAACAAAACTAGTTACCCGGTACCGATATCGCGAGCATTATTCAACTGTCATATGCCTCCTGTGACCGAGGAACCAGGATCCATCTTACACTCTCAATATTTAACTCATGACTTTTACTCATTTTGCCCCCGATATAACGCTGAAGCATAACCCCCTTTTGCATTCCATAAAAGAGATTTCTCATGCCACTATTAAGATTCAATCTATAAGTTAAAGATAGTTTATGTGAAATTTTGTAAGTAGGTAGTGCCAGCTTTGCACAGCTCCCCCCCCCCAAACAGTGCCAGCTTTCCTTTTGTCAAGGTTCTAATCTAAACTTTGACAGGGCCCTAAGCCACTCATTGTTGACGACACAGCCAGACACAAGGGCTTTGATTGTGTGATCTACACCAACTCATCTATTTTATTAGAAATTTCCTAAGGAAAAGTGAGCTATTAGTAAGACCCACACAGAGGGACCTAAGCCTGGGACCACGATAGAAGTTCCTAACATGATCCCTGAACACGTTTTGGGGGATCATTTGAAAGTTAATACATATAGTCTAAATAAGTAGGTATAAGTATTAAAGAAAGAAATAATTAGCCTAATAAGTACCATAGTATTAAAGGAATAAACATTATAAATATATAGGCCTACGTGTATATGTGCTCTGATGGTTGTATTTATTGTCCGATTTAGCCTACTTCAAATTTGGAAGAGACATTTCTTTCTATAATCAGTTGGAAAGTTTTTTGGGTGGAACAATCAGATTCCCCAAAATGGGGATTTAAAAATTCAATTTAAAATTTGTGGGCCCAAAAAGGGTAAAAAAGATCTGAATTTAATTATATGCATGTAATATGATATAATGTAAAAAGACAAAAATGTAAAGTCTTCTCTCATCGTTCTCACACAAATATTTACCGAGTTAATAAAGGAAATGTAAATTTACTAAACCCAGTACACAGTATTATGGAGATTTTATATTGGATAAATAGGCTAGTTAGTTTTATCAATCTCCAACCATACCTACTTTCACTCCTGGCTGGACCCCCTCCTTACCTTTAGTGCTTAACATTGTTATCCAAACACTGAAGGTAAGTACAGGGTGAAGCATTAAAACGGCAAGATTAGGAAAAATCGCCAAAAATATATGTTAACAAAAGATAATTTTCTAACATGAATCTTGAGTACATGAATGAAAATTAATGATTTAACTTAAAAACGATCATTTTTGAATATGGTGTCAGTAAGGTGGCGTCTTTGGTTTTGCACACATTGCCGGAGATTGCAAGATGGAATTTGCCCATGACGTTCTGAAGCATCTGCAATGGAATGTTGTTAATTTCTTGCCGAATTCACTCTTCCAGATTTTCTTTTGTTCTTGGGGCATTTTCAAGATCTGGAAGAGCGAATTCGGCAAGAAATTAACAACATTCCGTTGCAGATGCTTCAGACATGGGCGGATTCCGTCTCGGACTCCGACAATGTGTGCAAAACGTAGGACGCCACTGTAATGACACCCTGTTCAAAAATGATCGTTTTTAAGTTCAATCATTAATTTCCATTCATCTACTAAAGATTCATGTTAAAAAATTTACTTTTAATTAAAATATATTTTTGGTGATTTTTTTAATATTGCAGTTTCACTGCCTCCTGTAGAACCAGAAGCAACAAAACAGCCAAAAAAATTAAATTGTTTACAAACTCCCAAAAATTGGCATAAAAGGGTTTGTTTCCAGACCTTATTTAGTTTATAAAGTCTATAATAGGCTACAGAAATTCATCCCCTTATGTCAGCCTGCTGTGAGCTAACTCGTTTTATAATAAAATACACTTTTTATTTATTTTCAATTCAAGTAAGGGCTTATTTAACTCTTAACTGATTATGGTTGTAATGTAATTCAAGAAAATTGGCAGTTTTCTTTTGGCCAGACATATTTACTCATCTTAATTTTGAGACAGTAAAAAACTTCTTTCGAAGTTTTTATGTTGGAGGTAAAGATAGTTTTGATTCTGACTTTCACACTAATATTAGAGACCATTTGTTATCTTAGTTAAAAAAACTGTAGGGGAAAGCAGGCCACACTCACATAGATAGCAAATTTTGGGAACAATCCAAAAAAACACCAAATAAATAACCATCATGTAGTTAATCACCGTTGTGGTTCAAGTAATCCAAGCCTAGGCTTAGGAACTTACTAAATCAACAATTTCTAACTGTGCTCTCCAGTGGTATAGTCGTAAATTGTCCAGTGTGGGAACGATAAATGTTTTTCTTAAAATTGTCAGAAAAGCAAATTATTGTGATATTAAATTATGGAAAACCAGTGTGGGAACGCCTTTCCCATGCGTTCCCGCTCCACTAAACCACTGGTGCTCTCTGACTACCACTTCCAATATGTCAATTTTTGCTGGATAGCCTACCTAGCCAAGGTATATCTGGTAGGTACTTACAGGGATATTAGTTCCTAGTTTTGTACTATTTACCTCAATTTCTACTAATTTTCATTATTTAAGTCCAAGTCCGGGTACTGTAATATCATTACCTATCACTGTTTACCCATTACCCATTACCTATTACCCATTATTACCCATTACCTATCATTGTTTCTGTCAACTATTACCGTAGGTACCTTAGATTTTAATTTGGGTAAGACCAATGTAATTGTGTAAAAGTAATTCGGCATAAGTTCATAATTCTAAAATAAAAACATCCAAAGAACATCATTGCATGTAACCTACAGTGTCACTCATAACCTACAATTTGTTATTTTTCATAGGCTACTGACACTAGAGAACATCCTGACCACACCCATGACAATCACATTTTGTTAATTTTTTAAAGATTAATTGTTAGTCATCCTCAAAATATTGTACAAAAATGATCCCTTCATATATGTCTGGTGTATCAAAATATCTAAAGTAATAGTAATTTTCATAGGCCATAAGATGATGCTAGATGCTGTCATTTAATGAGCGATTGCTATTGTGATATTTTTACAGACAATTATTTAACCATAATGAATAAATGGTTTTTCAAGCTGTCATGCGATTACTTACTTTTCAATGACATCCCTTAAATATCTTCTATAATTTAATAAATTCCAACTCTGAGTAACAGACGACAGGTTTGAGGTTATGTTTTGACAATGCAAAGAACATGTAACAGCGACTCGAGGCGATTTTAATGGTTTCGCGACGACGGCAAAACAAATATCACAAATAGACACTAATGTCGAAAAAATAAAGGCTTGCATTATCACATTACCTTACATACACTACGTCATATAACTAGATTAATAAGGCGGCATTAACAATCTACACTGAGGTCTAGCAGACGACTTTACATATCAATTAGCCGAGACCGACTAGAGAGATACCTAGCGTCCAAGAATAGAACTCGTTGATTTGTAGCGGCAGATTTACTTCCTTCTGTTCTGTAAACTTAAACAACAACGACAAAACTTACTTTATACACAAAATCAACTAGTTAGAAATATTAAATATTTAAATCAGGAAATACAAAAAGGGAATATACCAAACACGCTACGGGGGAAAATACTAAACACAAGAGATAAATTCATTTTGAAATCGCAACGTGGGTGTATGCAGTTGCAGTATGTTTGTATGCAAATTATAATATTAGTAATGCAAATGTTATAATGATGTTGGTACCTCCGATCTTAAAAAAACAATAAACATTACAGTACGAAGAAAAATTGTATTATTAGTTCACATGAATTCAAATACTTATTCCTGATTTTTATGTTTCGGCGAACTATATGTTTAATTTTTTGTATTGAAGCTAATTATAACTATAACTCGAAATGGTTTACTTGATCAAACTTATAACTAACGATACAACTATAAATCTTAGGTAAATATAGTCTATTGTAATTGAAAGAAATCTCGTAGGCTACGTTTATATAGATTCGATACATATAAGTCCAACAATTATCCCCAAATAATATTATAATTTATTTAACTACACCTGTTTGTATTTATTATAAATGTTTATTGGTTCTCCTACTTCAACCATTCATAAACATGTAGACTATTATTGACTAAATTCCAAATAAAGAGTATTGAATAAAAATGTAGTATTTGTCTAATGATGAACAAAATAATCGTAAAACTAAAATGTTTACTTACTGAATATTTCAAAACACAATAACATTATCCCCAAAATACAATTTTATTTAAGAACTGTACTTACTGAGATGAGTTTACGGTATCCACAGCCTGATTTGAGGTTCCATCACTAGCTAAAAAGTAAGCACATGTATAAAAATATATAACACTATAAAATATACATATTTGGCACACAACCGACCATCGTTGGACAAAGTTTGAAAGGAGTTGTAAAATGCGGTGTGCGGATGGGTTGGCGGCTAGACGACTAACGCGGGCCAGCTGACTACAACACCGCAGCGAGCGCCATGGACCGCCAGAGTCAAAACAATACTGCTGTTCTTATCAATCACGATTGATTCCACTCTGCTTGCAGTGTTCGGTGGTTCGGCCCGTCTGAACCGATCCGCTACTTACCTGGTGCTAATGATGTAATCAGAGCGATTTTTATTATGATCAATGAAACAGCATCTACTATCTACAATGTTAACAAAATAGATATACAGTGTGTTAGTTCAGTATATAACATCATTTATATTTTTGTTGATCTATTGGAGATAAAAAATCGAATTTTACCAGTTAGTACCTTTTTAAATTCAACAATAATCTACATTGATCTATTTTTGATGGCATTGTTTCAGTTTTTTCTTTGCACTGAAATGTAAAACATTTAAAATTTTATTATATTTCCATGTTTGGGATAAAAACTGCGCAGATATTTAATACTATTTGTTCTATTAAACTATAACACATAGCCCTTTTTTATTTTGAAATTTTATTTGTGGTAGAAATTTGATTCATGTCACATTTTAGCAGTTTGTGAGACAGAAAAATAAAGATTTAATTTGAGGTTTTCGCAAATCGAGCTCACCAAACTTTAGATCACTGATAAGATAAGCTAACCACAATACGTCCTCCGCTTGGACTCTTAACTCCCTTGACTCATGTCTCCACCTTATAACTCCACCTCTGATAGTGATAGTACATCCTTGCTGTAAAATAAAGGTGTAATACAAGTTTCACTATTATTATAATATTTTAGTTGCGTGAGAACAAACATCACAACTGTGGTGGCTGTGTAGGCTGATTTGTGTTTTATTCCACAAAATAATGATTAATTTATAATAAAATAAAATATTTTCATTTTGTTTGGTAAATAATTAAAGCCCACATTTGATGAGATGCTTCTAGGGTTAGTTATTTTCCAGGTGTACAGGTTTCTGTATTTTTACTTTCAGGGAAAGCAAGCTGGCTCTAATCAAGCCAATTTTTAAAAAAGATGATCCACGTTTGCCTGGGAACTACCGCCCAATCTCGCTCCTACCATCCATCTCCAAGATACTGGAAAGAGTAGTATGCGATTCCTTGGTCAACTATCTTAGCAACCACTCAATTCTTTTTAAAAACCAATTTGGTTACCAAAAACAGAAGTCCACAAAGTTAGCTCTGGTTAGTTTCATCAATTCCTGCATTGACTCCTTGGATGGTGGTGGGACAGCCATGGGCTGTTTCATCGACCTGTCCAAGGCGTTTGATTGCGTTTCCCACCCAGTTCTTCTAAATAAGTTAGCGGCAATAGGCATTAAAGATAAAGCACTAAATTGGATTAGTTCTTATCTCTCAAATAGATCTCACAAAACCAAAATTGACTTTCTTGACCAAGATGGCATCAAAAAATGTTCTTACTCAAACTCAAAAGCAGTATCCTTTGGAGTTCCGCAAGGATCCGTATTAGGGCCTATCCTATTTCTTCTATACATCAACGACATCTCTGACTATCTACCCGGTAATATTCTTACAGCTTTCGCAGATGACACTTCAATTTTAACTTCAAGCAAAAATTTCAGTGTTTTAGAGCAGCAGACTTTTTTCAACCTTAACATACTCTCACAATATTTCTCAGGTATAAATCTTCATATCAATCCCAAAAAAACACAGTTCATACATTTCATGACCGACCAGAAAAGAAACCGTTTAACTAATGCAGGTACAACTTTTCCTTCGGTTGTACTTGATGAGATGATCATTGAGGAAGCTCAATCTGTCGACTATCTAGGAGTGAGGTTGGACGGTGGCCTAAGGTGTAATGAACATGTGGATAAACTTGCCAAGCAACTCGCTTCAAATATTTTTGTTTTGAAAAATATTTCATCTTTGAACAACATTGCACTCTCCAAATTGGTATATTTTGGCTTGATTGAGAGTCTGATTAGGTACTCTATTATACTTTGGGGCTTTTCCCAAATTCTATTAATTTAAATAGAATATTTGTACTCCAGAAAAGAGCGATAAGGTGCATTTTGAAACTTAAACCTACAGAATCATGTTTTGACCACTTCAAAGAACTGCAAATTTTGACAGTACCTAGTATTTACATGTTTGAAGTAATTAGTTATGTTAAAGAACACAACCTTCTTAAAGCTCATCAGCATTCTTACAGTACCAGAAATAGAAACATCAATCCTTCTGTGTCTCATAACTTAAAGCTTTTTGAGAAAAAGCCGGATTACATTGGTCTTAGGCTATTTAATCAACTTCCTGCTCACATAGCCCAGATTAGTAACTTGAAAAAATTTAAATACGAGCTCAAAAAGTACCTCTTAGATCAGTGTCTTTACCAACTCCCATCATACCTGACCTGACTTTCAAACCTATCAAGATATTTTTTTACAACCCCCCCCCTCCATTTGCATCTCTGCCTATCATGAAGATATACCTAATATGAAGATGAAACCTGTAGAAGCTGACTGGTCCTATGCCACATGTGGTCAATCGGGACGACGTGGGATATGTATATGTATGTATGTATGTTTTATATTATTTTGAGTTTATAGTGACAATATTGAAATTAATGCTCCCTAAACCCAAAATTTTGTTTTTTATAGTGATGCCTGTCTGTCTATCTGTGTGTACCTAAAGACTACACCAGAGTCCGATTCCGTAGACATTTGGCTTGCAAGTCCAATTACCTGATCTAAACTGCACTGTATTTTTTATTTTTTTAATCCACCAACTACCGAATGGATCTATACAATTTTTGGGAAAACTGTCTGTCTTGACTTTTTTAATGGTCTACTTTACATTCCATATTGTTAGGGCAAGGGGGATTCGCCTGGCATGGAGAGGAAGGCAATTGAGGGAAGCGACCAGATCAGAAACCAGAACGGGTGAAGCTGGCTCTGCTTCGATCAGTTAATACTCCAGGGGGCCTATTTTTGAATCGGGTGAATGAGTCACTCAAACCATTAATTTTCAGGTAAACAGATAAACATACAGATATTATTTAGATAACCGTTCAGTTAATTACATCCAACCACACAACATTTTTTAGTATTTTCAATTAACTTAAATTATATTTAACATTGACAGATTTACTATAGATAAATATTTTTACTGAATTACTCACCAACTCACCTATTTCTACTCACCAGGAAAAACGCTGGTGACTGAAAATGAGTGAGTTGACCGGAAATATCCTTCTTCTTCTTCATGTTAGAAGGAAATGACAGAATAATCAAAAGTAAACTGCTATTTATATTTACTTGACAATACAACATTTGTGAATACACTTTAATAACCTATGGTATATTATTAAAATGCTCAAAAGTAAGTAAATGTTTACAAATATGTAAATTGATTTTGCTAAAGTAATAGAATGTTTATAAATCTGCATATTTGTCAATCTTTACATTTGGCTATTTGATTTGACAGATAAACTATCCGTCACTTGACATCTCATGTGGTGAATTTAAACAATGCAAAAATCAGCTGGTAGGTGAGTTGACTGACTCACCACTCACCCGTTTCAAAAATATGCCCCCTGGTGTCATGGTGCCTGAGTAAGTGCGGTCTCCTCCCACCTACCTTACTTCCCAGTGGGTAGTAATAGAATGGCTCAGACACACAACCCACCATTGGGTGGGTAAAGGAGGAAACCCGCTCATGCAGGAAGGCGGATCCCTGAAGAAGACAAATTGGTACACAGTGATTTTGGTATTGTGGGTTCCTTTGTTAGTCCTCCATCGGGAGGTGTAAATGTTAGTGGGATATGCGTCTTGGTATTTTATTTTTATTTGTTATTGCTTGAAAATGCTCGGAGATGTTGGGGAGGATTGACGAACAGAGAGCCAGCAATGGGACAGACAGTGGACTGTTGGTCAGACAAACTGACGATCGGCTGACTAATAGAAGGTCGGAAGAGTCGGTGGAAGTTGGAGGGAGGGAGAAGAGGAGGGGAACCTTGCCTTGGACTTTGTTTGAAAGTAAATCAAATAAAGACTTGTAAAGGACAGTAGGATTATTTTTTCGGATCAAATGACCCGATAGCAAGAATAGCACTAACGTAGCGGAACAAATAGTAATAGATAAGAAGCTAGCTAGTTCAGCACCCTAGTCCCGAGCTTGGGTTCTGCTTTGACACAAGAGTTGGACAAGGGAGTATCCAGATGGACATACAAAATTGTAACTCTTAAATAAAAGAGTTTACGGACATACTGGCTAGGGATTTGTGTTCACATTTGAAAATGCTTCCATTTTGCATCTGCTTCGCATATAATAATATCAATAAAATTCACGTTTATTATAATAATACTATTACATAATACTCATATTCGGTTCGCTGGGGTTCACTTCACATCTACATGCATATTATAATAGTTTATAATATATTAAATATATTCTAATATATTACCGATGGGTAAGCAAACCTAAAGGTGTAAGTGAAAGAAAGTATTAACTCACCATTTATTAACTTGTGCTATTGTAAACCAGTCTTTGCTCTTATATGGGATGTGCAAGACATAACAAAATATACTTTAACGTCTAGGTCTTTTGTGCTACCTTTAGTATGAGAACAAGGACACTATAAAGCATTCTTTTTTATTTATTTCCATTTATAGCAAAGAGCATAGAAATGGCGGGTGGTGGAGTGTATCTGTTAGGTCTTTGTCTTATAAAACTGGATATTATTACCATTTATCAATAATATCCAGTAATGATTAATCAATAGCAGAAAATCTACAACCGTATTTTATGATCTTTAGGTTAGACGGTAAACTTTCATTTAGTCACATATTTAGTTTTTCTTTTTTTTATATTCATCTCATGGTGAAAATCCCGCTAAATATGAGATACACAGTGTTATTCAGTTTCTGAGTTAAAAACATGTTCTGACTGTAGAATTTTTTAGAGAAACACCAAAGAAAGTTTATGGTGAAAGTGCAAACAAGTCTTCAAGTCGAGTCTTAAGAGGGAAAAATGGTGCAACAGGCTTAATGAAAGAAAATCCATTGTGCATGACGAGGATCGGAGAGGCAGGTCATTGCTCAATAAAGATGATTTGATAGAAAGACTTGAAGGAAAATTTGAGAAAAACAGCCGCGAAAATCTTAGCACATTACATCAATTGTAAGATTTTTTTTTTTGCTCTTTCAACATAAACTTTCATTGGTTTTTGTCTACAAATGTCAATAGGTCAGACATTTTGTGCATTCAGAAATGGTTAACACTGCGGATCTCAAATCGCTGTAGAAATAAGACACGTGACCGCACAGCAACGAGACTCGGCTCACACTTTGGTGGGGAGGTGAGTGGACTGCCACACACACAATCGCGGTGATGGGGGAGCTGTGATAGGTGCAGTAAGCAAACGTTCTTTACTTTCTGGATGACGCTCGTAATTGGCTTTCCCGGTTTACTTAAAAACAAGTTAATAACACCTATGTTTCTACCTTTGAATGGGAGTAAGTTAACTAGGAGTTTTGCATTGGAGTAAAATTTGTATGTCAATATTGTAAAACAAAACTACTTGGTTAGGCTTTTGGCAAAGACGCAAAGGAGCTAGCTGCTGGAACAGGTAGAGAGGAATGCTCAGTGCCCGGTTTAGCTGAAGGTCGCCAGGCAAACCAGGCAGTGCAGTGTGTCAGCGGGCATGTCACATGTGAGTTGTTGAGGACATGCCCTCAGCCATGCCTTGCCCAAGTGTAAACCTTCCTGGAAAACCACCCCCAGTATTGTGAACGCAGACGTATAAGATGCAGACTGGAAGACAACTTTGAGTGTGGTTGGTAAGGAACTGACAAACATCGGTTGAACCACGTCAGTCAACATCACTCATCAATTCAATTTTACTGAGAGCCAGCAATTACAAAGATTTCTTGGAGAATAGGAGTCCTTTGTTATTACTGCCAGGTTGGAAGAAAACACTTTTTATCTTGTTTGGAAAAGGAGTAATCAGTTAATCCTCAGCTTCAGTCATGGAGAGTGCGAAAACCAAAATACGAGTATTTCTTTTCACTTTTGTTGGGGTAGTATTGTCTTCAAATCGTTTATAAGTGTTTTATCAAAAGTGCACCCTTGAAGGATCATGATTGGATGAGAACACATCAGTTTTCTTTGTGGAAATGATAAGTTAATAGAGTATTTATCCAGGCTCTGAATAAGCTGTTTAAAAAACTGCAGAACCATCTGCTTAAGCATTTGATATTTATTTTATCTTACACTTTAGATAAATTCAGAATGGTCAATAACAGTGAGTATCTTCATTATGAATTTGATTATGTATTAATCTATTACATGTCTAATACAATTATATTTTAGTAGCAAGATATTTGCATGTGATTTCAACAAATAACGTTTAAACTGTCCTTATATATTGAAAACCTTTTTAAGCTTTCTTTTTCCTTGTTTGTTCCCAAAGTTCAAACATATGCTTTGTTTATTTGTTCCAAATCATACTCATGATCTAGTACAGTAGACGCCCTCTCAACTGTCCTCCTTTAACCGTCCTCTTTCCAGGAAATAATAAACTCACATCCGCCGACTTTTAGCCGTAGCTCCGATACTGTACTATAAAAAACGTTCAGGTCACAGCTAGTCGATCATTTGTTTCCATAATTAGCAAGTATTGCATATTATTGGTACCCATTTTTAACTGTTGTTTGAGTTTTATAATTTTTAGTGCTTAATAAGACATTACCCAGGTGTTATTAGTTTTAACCACACTTATTTATCCGACCCAGGGCTCAGTCCCATGGAGGGCAGTTAAGTACACTGTATAAATGTATTTTATCTATTATTTTGAAATCCACCACTGGCTGGAGGGGATGTTTACCTCTATAATTAGTGAGATAAGATGATAGTATCCACATAAGCTAAGACAATTACTGATCCTAAAACAGACTGAAAATTTTAAATTAGATAGAAACTAGAAACTAATACTCTCAAAAAGACACAAATTTGAAACATTTAAAATTGTTTTATTTATTAATATGTCAAACAGTAACTTCTACATATCTAAATTTTTAAATTTCAAACAATGCAAATTAGGAAATACAGATAAAAACATACAGTTAAGAGCCGGCTACCCTGTCGGCTATATTGGTTTTATCGCCCATTAGAATTATGTTAAGTTCAGACCCAAATTTTTCGCTTATCTCTTGAGATAAACTTTTGATTTTGGTGTCAATTGAAAGATATTCTTACCGCGGGTGATTATTGGGGAAGATATTTTGAAAATGAATTATAATATTTAATAAAAAATTTAATTTTTTTTTAAGTTTGACAATTTTTTTCTGGTTTTCTGTAACACTTATACGAATTTTTACTCTTAAAAATCACTCTTTACTTTATTTTGAGTAGTCAAAAAAATTACCTAAATCAGATTGAAAATGACATAAAAATGTGGGTTCTAAATAGATGTTTAGTTAGCATTGCGCTTATGGAGAATAAATTCAATATTACCGACGGGGGAGCGTGGCCTTAAGTGTTAGAGGCTCACAACACTCAATAGACTAATCCAGGAAAAGTTTGCACTCACTTTCACGTTCCAGGTATTCACTTTATTTTAAACATGTCTGTTATTGATTGGGAATATCATTAATTTCTGTTTTCATAGTATATACTAAGCAATGGTAAGAGATAACTAATAGTCTAATTAGATTTTAAAAATTCACATTTTCTGTTTTTGAAGTATGAATAGTTTGTTTATCACATAAACTTACCATGAGATCCTAATGATCATAATATTTTTCCTTTTTTGTTTTTTGGAAAAAAGTAAGAGTAATGATTCAAAATCAACCTTCTAATAAAACTATTTAGTTTTAATCCAAGTTATGATTCAATTTATAGTGTTTATTGAATGCAATTTTCTTTTTAAATTAAAATTGCAAAAAAAGTTAGTAACTTAAACAGGTTAGAACGCATATTCTTAGCATAAAATATGGTTAGCAAACTTAACAAAATAAAAGAGTTTAAATTCCAAAAGTAACAAATGAGAACTCCTAGATTAAACAAATTTAGAAACCAATGTTTGTGCAAGTTTTATACCTTTGTTCTCCTGGAGTTGTTCTGGTGGTGCTCCTGGTTTATTTTCCAATGAGAGGGTAGTAATTTAGAAACCAATGTTTGTGCAAGTTTTATACCTTTGTTCTCCTGGAGTTGTTCTGGTGGTGCTCCTGGTTTATTTTCCAATGAGAGGGTAGTAATTTAGAAACCAATGTTTGTGCAAGTTTTATACTTTGTTCTCCTGGAGTTGTTCTGGTGGTGCTCCTGGTTTATTTTCCAATGAGAGGGTGGTAATTTTTAGCAGTGTGCAGGGTTCATTTTGATTATTCACACCTAAAAAGGAGGAAAGGTAGGAGGATTTTGGGAAAAAGTAGGAGTTTTTCGGCCTCAAAAAGTAGGAAAAGGAGAAGCTTATTAGAGTAAAATTATATAACTAACGTGTAAGTTATATATAACTCCAGTCATGAAATACTTGGCGTTAAGGCCAATGTCAACTTTCAAAGCCCGTTCCTCCTCAATGGATTATCTGGTACCGTTGATGTATGGCTCATTTTAAAGAGCCAAAAAATGTCTAGCAATTATAGTGAGTACAATTTTGGCAACACAAATAATAATCATTCAAAGAAATTTAAAAAAAATTTTGTTTAAGATTTGTTATGTATGTACTATTTGAGATATCTAAATTCTGCTCAATAAAATTGCTAGTTTTCTTTTGCTCTTTAAAATGAACCATAAATCTACGATTTTGGATAATCCGTTGAGGAGGAACAGGAGGCAGAGGACTATAGCCCATCTTAGGCATTTGATGGACAGTCCTAAGCATAAACATACTTTTAAAATGATTGAGAGGGATGAAGAACAGTTAGTTGATAGCAATTGGTCACAATTTCATAGCTGTTGTGGGTATTCCTAAACACCCTTACCGAAACCCTCTGCCTGTGAGACCCTTTTATTGTTAGCCTATTTTGTTATATATCATTTGTTGGTCACCTACATCACAGCTTTGCTCTTGAAAAAGTATTTTAAACCATTAAAAAATTCTTTTCATTTCACTTTCAACTTACGTTAATTAAATCCTTGTGGAAAGGTGCAAAAAACAATAATAACCACCTAGTCCTAAAGAATAGATGGTGAGTGGAGGTCCTAATGGAAAGGGCAGTTTTTGATCACAATTTTTAAATTATAGACGGGGTTTTGGTATGAATGTTCAGTAGAAATCAGAAATATTTATTTACCTTAAGCCTTAAATACATGCATTCATGTATACGGCAAAGGTAAAAAATTTGTATAATTTAATGTCAACAACAGAATATTTCATAAATTAAAGACTTTTCATCCAAAAACTAAACATTCATAGTTTTAAATATAGCAATGCGCACGAGCATTCCTTTATGAAATTCAGGGACACTGTATCAATCAATCAATCAATCAATCAATCAATCAATAATTCCTTTATTGCCTTAAAACTTGTACAAGCATTGGCATGAGTCATTTAAAAAATGTACCTCTTACAACAACAAAATAGTCAACACTTCTAAATTATAAATTCCTTATGTAGTCATGGACACTGTAAAACGCTCCTCCCAACAAATAGGTCTTAAGATTCTTCCTAAATTCATCATGTGACATCTCCACCTTTCTCCACTGTAAAACTCCTTTTCTACCAGATACAGTTTTAAAACCAAGCCTGGACTTTCGGATATCACTCTCCTGCTCAAATAAATAGTAGGAAGGGATCTAAACAACAAGGCTCTGCCCCCACACAGTCCATAATGTATTCCATGCATCCCCACCCTGCAACGGACAATTGACTTACTCTGCCCTTCTGCCAGGTTGAAAACATGTCACTATTTACTAAACCAAGAATATAACTTTAATAAGCAGTTGTAACTGCAGGGAAGCCATGTATTATGTTACATTACGCACGGCTGCAGACTGCTAGCCTAGCGCTAATGATACAAGGAGAAACAGGTTTGACTGTATGGGTTTCAACGGCTTTTCTCAAAGGCATTTATTAGTCTCTTAACACGATGGGTGCGGAGTACGTTAATTAACATACTCTAATAACATTGAAACTTATGTGATTTCCATATTTAAACATGTTTGTCAGCATTGAACGTGTTAAACAAAATTCCTCAGGCATAACAAAGACATTCTTGAATGGCTTTACTCATTTACTCTCTTAGCGTTCCAGAACAAGCTTCAGAGAGTCAGAAAGACAAAAAAGGGACAATCCCTGGTATGATCCTATAGTTATTTCCAATTTTTCCCAATAAGCACATAAAGAAAAATATATAAAGGGTGTTTATACATGAAACTCTGTGTAACATGTTGATTACATACAACATTTGAATCAGCGTCGGCTATTAGCAAATCATTTTTAAGCTCTATTCAATGGTTTTAACTAGATTGCAATTGTTAATACCCCTGTCGCAGCAAACCTGCGTACTCAGCGAATTTCCAATGCAAATATATGGGTATCACTACTACCCAGAGCCACTTACCAAGGTTCACAAAAATACATTCATTAATAAGTTATATATAGCATTTTATTTATTCTCCAGAACAATAACATTATAAATGAGTACGCAGGTTTGCTGCAACAAGGAAGATAAGATATGTGTTTTTTTGCAATTATCAATATAACTCAACCAGGTGAAGCTACATACCAAGTTTTATTAATTTAGGTTCATAACTAAGGGAGATATAAAACTTTACTTATTCTCCATATGAATAACATGGGGGCCGAGTATGCAGGTTTGCTGCTACCAAAAAAAATCAACAAAAAAACTGTTTTGTGCTATTGTCAATATACCACAACTAGTTGAAGCCAATACCAAGTTTCATCAATATACATACATAAATAATCAAAATATAACATTTTATTTATTCTCCATAAGGATAACATTGGACAACGTACTGTGTTGAGCACGTTGAATATCACTGCAACGGTTGGACATAAACAACAATTAAAACGCCAAAATGATTGTTTTATAGAGCTAAACTGATTGGTAGAAAGAAATGTGGAGTTTTTAGTGAAATTATCTGAGGAAAATCTAAAAACAGTATTCCCATAAGATTAACATACCCCCGTCGCAGCAAACCTGCGTCCTCAGCGAATTTCCAATGCATAATAATACTTAATACCACATAAAGCTGGATAGTAAGTTTCATAAACATATATTCACAAATAAGCGATATATACAATTTTAATTATTCTCCATAAGCATAACATTGGGGATGAGTACGTAAGTTTTCTGCAACAGGGAAAACAAAATAGGGGTTTTCATGCAAATATCAATATAAATCACCTAGGTGAAACCACATCCCAAGTTTCATCAATATACAATCATAAATAAGCGATATAATTTTGATTTTTCTCTATAAGAATAACATGGGGGATGAGTACGCAGGTTTGCTGCAACAAGGAACACAAAAATTGTTGTTTTTATAAATGTTAATATAACTCAACAAGGTGAAGCTACATACCAAGTTTCATTAAATTATGTTCATAACTAAGGGAGACATTACATTTTTACTTATTCTCCATAAGAAAAACATGGGGCTGAGTACGCAGGTTTGCTGCTACGGGAAAAATCGGTAAAAATTGCTGTTTTGTGTAAATAACAATAGGCCACAACCAGATGAAGCCGTATACCAAGTTTCATTAGTATCCGTTCATAAATAAGCGAGATATAAAATTGTTCTTATTCTCCATAAGAATAACATTGGACAACGTACTGTGTTTAGCACTTTCAATATCTCTGTACAGTGGCGGATTTAGGGGGGGGGCTATAGGGGCTGTAGCCCAGGGCGGCAAATCTTTAGGGGCGGCAAATTTACAGAAAATTAATAAGTGTTTACAAAATAAATGTTGAAACGGGGAAAATTTTGACGAAAACGGATGACAGTGACGGTGTGCCGCCCTTTTAAAGGTAAAGGTAGTAACCAGAGACTAATGTTTAGCTTTCAGTCCCTCACACTGCAGTTCCTCAAAGCAGTCATAATGCATTTGTCATTCATCCGTACTAGCGACAAGACGATTACGCTAGAGAGAAAGGGCGGCAAGCCACGAACTACATCAGGCACTGCGCCATTATGACTACGTCCAACCATAGATTAAACACACTCCATGTGGTATTCTTAATACATGGTCCAACTGTCCAACTCACGGACTTCCAATTTTACCCATACAATCGCATAGCATTACAATTATTTCTTACACAATATCAATAATGACCAAGGCACACAGATGAGAAATGTTGCAACAATCGAATTTGAGATGACAATAACAAAATTTATACTACAATGATATTTTCGTTTCATTTTCAAACTCAAGGTAACAAAGAAAGATATTTCAGCCGTCTTATACTTACCATCAAAGGCCACAACACATAATCGTACATTCTGGAGGATATTTTTTTAAACAAAACATCTGACCAAAGACAAATAAAGAATAACATAATTTGTGGAGAGAGGATTTGATTGGTTGTTGCCATAGGAGCATAGTTGACAGAGGGTCAAAATGGTGGTCAGCATGTAGGCTGTAGTTTTTTACTCCAGGCGAGACCTCTATATATATTTTTTGGGTAGGACGGTGTCAAAATCTCCCATTTCATTAAATGAAAAACTGTGAAATTAGAAGTCTTTAAATTAATATCTTGTCGCATTTTAGGCGAATCATGATGTTAAACTTAACTTTATAATCTTGAGACATATTTTAGATGTAATTTTATTGTTTATCTCGAAGCAAAGTTATGTTTTGAGATAAATGAAAACACCGTTGTAATATGGCTTTGGAAATAGTGTTGAAAACAAGCCGCCTTGTACGTCGAATGACACCGTCCCCGGCACGCTTTATATAAAGGTTATTTGTCAGAGAGTAGTGATTTCTGTAGGTATTATCATAGATTAAGAATACCACAAGTAACTAATGCCACTAAGGAGTTTGTTTGATTTGTGGTATTATATTTTAATTCATTGCATCTACAACATCATGGAGGTGAAACAAGAAGAAGTGTTTGAAAATGTGTAGAGGTTTATGAAGATTAGGCCTACATCAATTAATTTTATATTTTGATCGTCTAAAACATATAAACAATTCTTTGTATAAAAATATCAATTACAAAATGACTGAAAAACTGTATTGAAAAGCGCTAATTCAGGATTAAAAAAGTCAAAATTTTGAGGCTAATGGTCCGAATTATGAATTTTAAGGCTACAATGTCATCATAACTTATTTACAGATTATTCATTATAATTTTCAATAGTCAATGCGTTGGTGTAAAAATTAATGTTTTCATGAAGTGTAAGAAGGGATTTTTTAGGCCTTTGTTGAAGGATTTTCTTGTTATTAAAAGTAGCACTAGCGCTGCTTCACTGCTTTTAACACGAACATTTGTCTCTAGGGCTGATTGTCATTGAGTAGGCTGTATTGAATATTAAACTGTGTTAATGTGAATCAAGACAATTATACATTATTTTAATGTTTTTTTCAACTAGGAAATAACAGAAATTTCTTAAACATATTAATTCAGTTAATTCGTGACCTCTTTAGATACTATCACAAAAGAACCAAACAAGATATATATAACATGTGGGTAAACCTGGGCGGTGAAAAGGACAAATATTATGGTGGTGGCGGGGGGAGGGCGGCAAATTTCCTAATAGCCCTTAAGCGGCAATTGCTTAAATCCGCCACTGTCTCTGTAACCATTTGACGTAGAGAAAAGATCAAAACGCCAAATTGTGTGCTTTTTTAAGCTGAATCTAATGGTGAAAACTAAAATTATACTTTTTAAATTATTACATATAAAAACTTCAAAAAACCCATTATTGGGGTACAAACCCCCCCCCCCAAATTACCACTTTGGATAGGGCGATCTGTCTGGTTTTCGAACTTAAAGTCATAAATGATGCTTTACACGTTTGTACCAAATTTCATCCAAATTGGACCATTTTTACTTTCTCCCCCTATACATAGTATATGGAGAAAGTATTGTTTTCGTAAAAATTTTCGAATTTGAGTTGTTAGTGGAAATATTCGTTTTGGTGGTCCCTGAACCCAAAAAAGTGGTTTTTACGTGATGTCTGTCTGTGTGTGTGTGTGTGTGTGTGTCCGTGTGTGTGTGTGTGTGTGTGTGTGTGTGTGTGTGTGTGTGTCTGTGTGGATGTGTACAGAGCTAGAGCCCTAACCTATGGGCCGAATTTTATGAAATTTGGTATGTAGGTACTAATCCACGATATCTCCAGGCGTTTTTTTCATTTTTTTGGATTTTTGATTTTTAAGGGTAATTATCCCCCCAAAACCGCCAAAAAACATGAAAAATCAAAATTTCTCAAAAACGGCTCTAACGATTTTGATTAAACTTTCGTGGTTTGTAGAACTTTAGGTTTGCAACAAAATGACACCACCCGCATTTCTGGAAAAATTCGGGTTCAGAAATTACAGGACTTAAAACATCCAAAATTCAATTTTTTGGATTTTTCATAAAAAATTATAAATGTTAAAAAAGATTACTATTCACCATTAAAAGGAGCTCAAAAAACTAAATAAATTAGTATTTAAAATTACTATTCTACGATTGCTAGTTACGGAGAAAATTGAAATTTTCATTTAGCGGTAAACGCAGTACGTTGTCCAATGTTATTCTTATGGGGAATACAAATATAACTATTTCTCTCTTATTTACTGATCAATTTCATTAAAATTTGATATGCAGGTCAAGTTAGCATTGACCAACAGATGATGTTCGAAATGTGTTGCTATTTAACCCTGGGGGGGGGCAAGGGGGCATTTCCCCTCTCAAAACCACTGTGTGTGGCAACGGACTCTATAGTGCCTCCCAAAAAGGGATTTGGGTGGATATTTCTAAAAACAACTATTTTAGACAATTTTCTGTACATTTATCTGTACTTCATATTCTATATTTAGTAAATACAAAAATGTTCATTAAAATTTGGCTAAAAGGGAGAAAGTATGTGTCAGTTTCCTGATACCGTTTATTACGAGAGTTATCGCACCCACACACACACACACACACACACACACACACACACACACACACACACACACGCACACGCACACACGCACTCACGCACGCACGCACGCGCACACACACACACACACACACACACACACACACACACACACACACACACACACACACACACACACACACGTATATACAGTTTCGAACGAATGGTGTTTTTGGGATCTGGGGACCTCAAAACGAAAAGTTATCATGGTCCCGGGCCTAGGTCTTAACATGCCGACTACGGTACAGTAGTAGCTTCTTCCCTATAGGGGAAATTCGCTAATAAAATCAAAGAAAACTGGCATTTAATTCAAACTGAATGGAATGAAATTAAAGAGAACGGATAAATTATTAAATTCCAGGAAAATAGAATGAATGAGATAAAATAGAGATAACGCCAGTCCAGGCGCCAGGGGGAAGGGTGGCAAGGTCGGTCTCAAGGTCATCACGCTCGTTCAATGACCAGCGCCTACAAACTTGAACAAAAACCTGCAATACACGCGTGTATTGCCGTCAACCTCAACTGAAATAGAAGGCGCTGTCAAACTAACGCGACCCGCTGAACAAGTGAAGTGATTTCATTCTAAAGTAATATAAAGCCTTTTTTTATGCTTGCTTAATCCTACATTTCTCTTTATATCTCATTACAAAATTAATTATTTCATACCTCGAGGCATCAAAGATAATTTCAAATCTAGTTTTAGCGAATTTCCCCTATAGGGAATTAGCGAATTTCCCCTATAGGGAAGAAGCTATTACTGTAGGGCATGGTAAGACTTAAGCCCGAGACCATGATAACTTTTCGTTTTGAGGTCCCCAGATGCCAAAAACACTATTCATTCAAATTTATATATATGTATATGTATATATATATATATGTGTGTGTGTGTCCGTTACCGCGATAACTTTTGAAAGAAACACCCAATTTTGATGAAATTTGGCACAAATGTGGAGAGTAGCATTTATGACTTTAAGTTCAAAAACCAGATCGATCACACTATGGGAAGGGGGTTTTATGGGGGTTTACAATTTTCCAAAAATCGGTTTTTTGCAAATTTGACCCCAAAATGTTAAAAACACTCAATTTTGGTTGTAGCCATTTTATAGAGCTTAAAAAAAACAAAGAATTTAGTATTTTGAATCATTAACCTAGGTTAAGTGGTTGTGGAGAAAATCCAAAAAAACGTGTCCCATGTTAATCTTATGGGAAAAAGCATTTTAGATTTTTCTCAGATAGTTTTACTAAAAACTTCACATTTCTTTATATTAATGTGTTTAGCTCAACAAAACAAACATTTTGGTTTTTTAATCGTTGTTCTACGTCCAACCGTTGCAGAGATATTCAAAGTGATAAACACAGTACGTTGTCCAATGTTATCCTTATGGAGAATAAAGAAAATTCTATATCTCGATTATTTATGAATGTATATTGATGAAACTTGGTATGTGGCTTCAACTAGTTATGGTATATTGATATTAGCACAAAAACAAGTTTTTTGTTGATAGTCCCCGTAGCAGCAAACCTGCATACTCGGCCCCCATGTTATTCATATGGAGAATAAGTAAAGTTGTATATCTCCCTTAATTATGAACCTACATTAAAAGAACTTGGTATGTAGCTTCACCTGGTTCAGTTGTATTGATAATTGCAAAAAACACATTACTTATCTTCCTCGTTGCAGCAAACCTGCGTCCTCAACCCTAATGTTATTCTTATGGAGAATAAATAAAATGCTATATATCACTTATTTATGGATGTATTTTTGTGAAACTTGGGAAATAGCTCTATGTAGTAGTGAGTCACATATATATGCATTGGAAATTCGCTGAGTACGCAGGTTTGCTGCGACGGGGGTATTTAGTTCTACGTGCTCTAAAGCAATGACAACATCGCCAAATAAAATACACTAAAAGTTTGCATTTCTCATACTTAAAATATGTACTATGCAGAGGATGCCAGATTGTTAACACTGGAAATAAAACAATAACTTATTACTAAAAAATTCAATTTATTTTCCTATTACAAACATTAAAGTAAGGCAAGAAATGTTTCATTGGGAGAAAATATTCCTGAAAATCGAATAGAGTATAATTTACTTGCTTCAATACTCTATAAAGATACAGACTGACTGACAACATAAAACAAGAAGAACAAAATAAGTCTGCCATACATACATGGTGATTTCAACCTTAGGTCCTACTAAGTGGTTCATCTCAATATCTCATTTTTCTTGGCATCCTTGGGGCAACAAATTTGTAAAAGTCAGTTGAAATGTATTGGCTAGTTTTCCTTCACTACACTTCTATTCTCTGAGTTCAGTAATAACATTTTACTGAATCGGGTACAGTAAAGTGGTTCAAGTAATTAATGCTACTAACTGAAACATGTCTGCTAGTTTATTTTTATTATTTCTGTGCAACTAAGAAAACATGAAGTACTGAACATTCTGGAAAAGAGGGTAGCCTCCTAAGAAATTCAAATTTAAGTTTACTAAAGAATAGATTATTTAGGCCAAACCTAAATACCAACAATCCAAGAGGAAGGAATTAAAGAAGTAATAATCAATAATAGTACTAATTTAAATTAGTGACAAATGCACAAATATTTCTAGTTTGTAAACTACACAACACAAAAAAGGGCATAGCAATGAGCTGGGTCCAGCGTTACCCTCCCCGCCCCTCGGTTTTGACTTATTCTACTTGTATTAAAGAAAGATAGAGAAAAAAAAAACAATAATATCCTAACCACCAGAATGTTGAAATAATATGAGCGCTGGCATACTTGAAAAAGATATGCCATATTCCACATGTGAATATAAATATTATTTCTCGTAACAAAGGAAAAAAATCCAACTAAGAGTCACATACACTTTACGAAGTGAGTGTTTTGTCCCCTACCACCAAATAGGAACTTCATAACTCACTTGCCAGATGAAATGGTGGTTCTTTTGGTTGTTCCACAGAATTGGGCATCATGTTTCCATGAACCCAGATCATGTGAAACAATGTGTCCAAACCAACCATGTGGGGGTAGAGAACCTTTTTAAATACATCAGCGCCACAGGCGTTTTTTTATAGTTCTACAGAGAATCACAAACGCTTTTAAGGGGACGCGGTCCAAACCTATGTTCTGAGAAGGTAAGGAGGGTACTTGATATTGGCAGTAACTAACAGATCCAAGGCAGCGATTCAACGCTGAGTGCTCAATATTATCAGAAAGAAAGGAGGCACCAGAGCCAGAGAAGCAAACAAATACATACGCTGAATGGAACTTTCTGATTCATACTTTCTGACTTAATAAAGAACGAGACATGGGTGTAGGTGGTGTTTCATTCAAGTATGGATCTCAGCCTCTGATATTAAATCTCAGCTGCACCCTTTATACATACATATACATTTTTTCATAAAACACACAATGGAAAACTGATTTTCTAATAATTTCTAATAATAATTATTGACAGCTTGTTAGCTTTTATATATTTATTTCAACCAATGTTTTTAATTCTCGTATTTGTATGTATATGTTTATATATTTGTTATTCCCATATTTCACACAACTCAATTCAGTTACATAATTATAATATACAAAGCATGAAAAATAGCCAATCTATTTTAATTATAAGCCGCTTCACAAGAAAAAATTCTCAAATAACCAATGAGCTAAAACATTAGCTCTAGACTCACTTCATAATTATGATAACAATTATAATTTGACAGTTAAAGAAACGGTGAACCTTTTTCAGACAGCAGCAAACGGCTACATGAAATCAAATATTAAGAAACTGCTAAAAACGGTGTGATACTTGTTATAAAATGTCATCCGTACAATAGATGTTGATACTTACAATAACAAATTTACTTCTAATGGTATTTACATACACACAATTTTAGGAATGGCAAAACAGGTTGCAAGATTGTTAAAAATGAAATACAAAATACCAAGGGTACAAAGTGATTTTTATTTGCAACTGAATTGATACATATTTGTACTGTACATTTGTCTTTAAGACTCCGACTGCTAGTATAATCTTTTCTCCTTAAAATATTTTATTGTTTTACTAACTTAGATATGATGTTTTTAAAGGAAACTCCTTCCTGTAGTTAAACAAACAACTCCAAACAAAATAAGTAACATAAGATTTGTTTACATCAAACAATTTCTTCAGGTAGGAAACACTGTTATCAACTAAACAAGCTCAAGGTTACAATTTAAGAACCGAAATAAAGAACCAAATGAAAAGTATGTACATGTCAAGATGATGTAATCAACAACAATACAATTTATTAGAGGTCTGCTAAACCTAAAATTTTGGTTTGGTACAGGATACATTTTATTGCAGTTTACAGTAAAAAACACTATAAACAGTATTAAATCTGCTGTTTAAAGACTGATTCAGTCTGTATTTAATGACGATTATTTGCACTTCAATATATCATTGAAAACTAATAGACGATGGATAAAATAAGAACAAAATAATACAAATAATATAATAACTTATTTTGAATACATTGGAAAAATGTAAGTGGCAAAACAATTAATTTGTATGGGTTGGTATTCTGACCAAAAAACTGCATACATACTGCTAAAAACCAATTTACAAACAGATATCGAGCAGAACATTAAGATACAATTTTCAATAAGGTTTTGATAAATTAAACAACCAAAAAGTCAAATTGCAAGAGGATTCAAGGAAATATTTCATAAAAACAATTTTGTTTATCATAACATTATATGACTTGGTTAAACAATTAAAATAAATTATTTCACTGTTTAGTAAGGTAGGAAAAGTGAATCTCAGTGCTACAGGAATCGTTCCAGACGGAGGGCGGGGGTCTAACCATAGAGCCAGTTGTTACTATTCGCATGTCTGTAGAGTTCAGTATGCCTAGTGTGTACAGTAGACGCTCACTAACATGGCAGACATCAGACCGGATTACTAGAAGGTAGGGCTGGGCGAGTACTCGAGTTTTCGAGTACCTGTCGAGTATTTTCTAATACTCGAAGGCCGAGCGAGTATTAGAGACTACTTGAAAATTCGAGTTGAGTAGTTGAAAATGACATAGCTACTCCCGCCGTGTACCCGAGTGTACACCGCTACCAAATGTTTAACAAAATAAGTGACTGAAATAAAGAAAAATAAGTCTACAATCTATTTTTGGCTCATCTGAAAGGAGACAATGTTAGGTGGGTTATTTATAGATACCTGTGAGTTAGGATAAGTAAGAGAGGGGCACAGGGAGTGTTTGGGTCGGGGGCAAAAATCTAACCTTGGAGATAAGGAAGGAAGACTGGATAGGAGGGGTGGGGTCTGGTTGAAAGCAATAAATCAGTCAGCTGACCAACATTATTTCTTTGTTGACCCACAACTATCTGTTTGTGTTTATCTGACTAGAAGTTTTGTAATTACTGTCTTGTTAAAATGTTCTGGTTTTGATAAACTAACGCAAAATCTTTGTATGGATATACATTTGTAAATACCTGTCTTTTGTTTGTTATGGTTGTTGAAAACTGTATAAATATATTTTTTTCTCATTTAAATCATTATTCATTCATGGGCAAATAAAGGTTAAAATAAAATACATAATATAACATTAATAATTCAATAAAATGTTATGTTTATAATTCAAGTTTATTATATAAAAAACTTTGTTTTCAATTAAAAACATAAAATGAGTTTTTTTTACTTTTAAAGAACTACTCAACTCGACTTGACTTGAAACTCGAGTAGTTTGGTTCAATACTCGACTCGACTCGATTAAAAAAAATAAACACTACTCGCCCACCCCTACTAGAAGGCTGTTAGGGAAAATACTTAAAATGCTCAACAATTTTGTTTGTAACACCTACACGTGTGATGTGTTGTTTGTATATGAAAAGGACAACACATTTTATTGCTATACAATGATACTATATTAAAATTAAACTTGTTTCCAATTTTCCTTTATAATTTCTTGAAACAAAACGTTGTGTAGCTATGCTTGAGCTGCTGTATGCTTTATTTACAACAGCTTTCAATATCAACGACCACTCGATATCCCATCCACACCCATCCAAAGCAACTGTACTGCTGCAGGGCCAGTCTACAGAGGATCTACTGTACATTGAACTTGTTATTGTAGAAAGTAATCGGTAGAGTTAAGAAATAAATTATCACGTTAGGTCTGCCTCCTTTAGACTTATATTTACTCAGAAATTAAACACATTTGGTTCATGTTATCCCATTAACAAAGCCATCATCAGTCGTATACAGGACTGACTGACAATTTGTATAAATTATTCTGTGTATAACAGACCCCTAAAATTATAAAATTACATTTCTATATGGCATGTTAATTAGAAACTAATAAAGTAATAAATAAAATAGGATTTACAAGTAATATAAATTAAAACTGTAAATAAGCATATCTGATAATTACTGATTAAAAATGTGCATGCAGGAAAATAATGAAAAACAGGCTCATACACACTTGTACATGCATACTCAGACACTCAGAATGGAGGAGGTGGTGGGAGAGGAAAGAGAAGAGAAGGAGGGGTGAAATTGGAGGGAGGGGAAAGAGGCTGAGCAAAGATAATGTGGGAAAAATAAATATATAACTAATCAAAACATTTACAATTATCAAACTTTGATGATTCCAAGTTAAAAATAAATTGATAACTATGATCTATAACTTAAATAAGTAGCAAAATATACAGATAGAGAGATTTACCAACAAAATAGGAAGCTCATGCATGAAAATAACTTAATAATTGTTTTATCACATTGATGGCTATAATAATCAAATCATATTTTTCAAAAATAAAGCTTAAAACCACAACCCAAAGTTATATTTCTGAATTACATTGATGATTCAACAAAACTAAGTCTTCAGCTTTAATATTTACTATTGATACTCTACAACTGATGAAACCGATATAATCATAAATTGTCATGGGTATTCGAAGGGTGATTTATTGACTAATTCTAAGAGGATCCCATCTGAAATCACTACTTTACTGCACTTGTGACAATTATTATTTGATCTTAATTCTACACCTTGTATTTTAGTCTCCTCTAAACACATAAACTTAAAAACATTTCAGGGAAGGTTTGTGAAGGTGCACAATAGTGATTTATTAATATTTTATTTATGGGTTTAAATTCTTAATTTTGATCAATAATAATCGGAAGAAATTTTATTTTTAAAAGTAGAGTTAAAAATATTTCACTTTGGTCTCAAATAGATTGAGGTTAATTCCTATTTAAAGTATTTACCATTCAAATTTATTACAATTTAACTGACCTTACTTAAAAAAAAATGTTTATAAACAAGCCAAGTCACCATATCCTTCGCACACCCTTACAAATCAGCTTATACTATTATTGATGGCTATATAATATACACATTTAATCATCATAACAAGTAGTTTGGTTTATAACCTAAACAATGCGAAATCCAATTAATAACAGAAAATGATAAAAGTACAAAAAACTGCTTATAATCGTTCAAAAATATACAAGAGACAAAAATATATAAATACTTATAAAACTAACGCTAATTTTTTATCATATTACTCAAAAGATTGATTCTTAACTAAACGAGCATAAATTTGAATAAGTGTGCTTATCTCTGTTTTTGCTGTACAAAGGGCCATTCCAAAGCACACGAGGCCCATTTTATGTGTTGACAGGTCATTTAAACAACCTGAATTTTTTCTACAGAAAGAAATCTGAAAAGTGAAGGAACATGATTGTGAGAGGAGACCGGAATCGGACTGTACAGGGAAGATAAGCGTATTGTAAAGGAAATCGGTGGACCATGTCATACCTCGAGAAAGTCTTTGAGCAGTGTTGTTCTTCGTTTCTCCGCAATATCTATCTGATTCTCTAAGTCTCCCCTGTCTGTTGATTCAGCACGTTCTATCTTCCACGAGAGATTCTCTATCTCCGCCTCGAGCTGAGCTTGCTGATATTCAAACTGTGCAAAACATAGGTTTTCAAGTTAACAAATAATTATAAAGAACAGTTTTATATGCCTTTGCTGATAGATGGAGGAGGTAACGGCTTAAAAACAAAAACATGACCAGGCCATTTGATATCACTTTGACTTAGCGATTCCTGATGTATAGTTAAAGAGCAACACCAGATGTACTGTATTGCAAATGAGGCTTAACAGACCATATTATCTCAAGACTTCCACGAGAACGCACAAGGGAGTCTAGAAAATCTGACGACATGTTGTTCTGCAATGCACATGCTGCATCCCTGACTTTAAAAGGGCAGTTAGGTCAAAACCGGTGTGTTTTTCTAAGTTAAGCTAATTGCATTCGAGTACAAACTTTGTCTGACTTTTATTTCCAGCTCAGTTGTTGTCTGCTTGAGGCCGGGTTTGTAACACTGAATTATATAAGTTGATATAAGAACTTTAGCAAATCCTGACCCTCAACAGAGCTCAAGAGAAACTTTCCAGACCCTGAAAATTCTCACCGTCCCGGCCCTGTACATTAAACAAGTCATAATATACACTGACACTTTAAAACTACAGACAGGAAGGAATACCCATTCCTATAACATCCGCCGTGCCTCCGACTATGTACTGCCTCTGCACCGCACCGCCCGATATGAAAAGAAGCCTTCCTACATCGGTCGAAAGCTGGTGAACCTCCTACCCAAAAACTGTCGGCAGTTGACAGGAAATGCGCTGAAGAAAGAGCTCCACGACTTCCTTATAAGACGTCCTGACGCATGATGAGAGGACCAAGCACGCCAACCGAAAGCTAAGAAGACTCTACAACTCCATTTGTGTTCTAAGGCTGTATCACTGTCTCTACAACTTGATGCTAATTCTGTTCTTGCTGAACACTAAATAAAATCTATTGTCCATTATAATAAAAAACACCGTAAATTTCATGTATTATTCTACCTATGCTTAAAAGTACATAATAATTAGGGGTCTGTGAGTACTCGAAACTTCGAGTTTTCTGCCGAGTATTTTAATACTCGAACTCGACTCGGAAGTTTTGAAAAATACTCGAAAGTTCGAGCAAGTATTTTCTGCCGATTTCCGGGCGATCGCTAACGATTGCGACCGGCCAAAACGCGTAGTAACGGCCGCAAAAGGCGATCACGTCACGTAAAATCGGTCGAAAATGACGATCGCGACTGGCCAAAAAAAGTATTAACGACCGCAAAAGGCGATCGCATCACGTAAAATCGGCCGAAAATGATGATCGCTAACGATTCTAACCGGCCAAAACGCATAGTAACGGCCGCACAAGGCGATTGCATCACGTAAAATCGGTCAAAAATGACGATCAGACCGCGTCATTTCGGCCGTAAATGTTGACGGCATACATAATATCGGCAAAAGTGGCGACCGGGCCACTTGATATCAGGAGTAACTAACGATTTCGTCATCTAATATCGATTATTGGTTATTGATGATTATATCTGGACCAGGTGATATTGGCCAAATGACAAACAGGCCGGAAATGAATGTCAAACTGTGTTTTGTTTGTCAATACATAATCCAGTTTGATTGTACTGGCCAAAACTTTGTATTGCTACTCATGTATTAGTTAGAAACCATGTTTAGATTATCAAATCTAGGCTGGTATCCAAATCCCATTACACTATTTTAAACTACCAATTTATGGCAAATACTCGCTCGAAAATAATTGGCACTTGGCACTACTCGACTCGACTCGAATAAAAAAATCAATACTCGCACACCCCTAATATTAAGTATCGATGTACTCAGACTGTACTGACCAGCTCCTTGCGAGGACCAGGTTCCATGTAGTAAGCGTAGGGGTAGGTGTACTGCAAGGTGTATCTGCACTTGGCCAACAATGTCGCGGCATCCATCAGGTACTGCCAGTCAATCCAAGTGCCGGATGCCGTCATAACCTTCACATTGATGCGAGACTTTATCTTCTCTAGTGTCTGTTCCTCTAGCTTCAGGCTTTTGGAATGGTTCTCCCACTGAAACATTTTACCATCTCGGTACAACAAGAGATCAATGTGTATGTCTTGGTTGACCGTTGACCATATTACAACCCGAAAAAGGCAAGTAGAACTTTATAAATGCTTCTGACTATACTTCTTCTTACTTTCAAGTATAACCTAACGTAGAAGTTCAAAACATATAAATATATTGTGGATGATTACTATTCTGCTCGCCTCTGTCAAAAGCTTACTGACTCAATACTTGGTGGCAAGTACTCTCTGTACTTGGGAATTTCAATAGCACTCACTAATAAAACACATTGTTATGTAAAAACAACACTTTATCTAAAGTAAACTAACATTTTAATAATAATATGAAATGCAAACATCCTGTATGTTTAATGTGATAGTTTAGCTTTGGTGAATTATTGTTTTGACTTAAAAGGGTATATAAAGCCATGCTAATCTAAAGCCGGATAATTTGAAAATGCATCTATCAGAAAATAGTTTTAGTTTCAGAGAATGATTTTAAACGCACTTCCTTTTAAATATTTGTAGTAAACAAGGTCTCCTACATTTCATTGGAAATAGACTGAAAATTTACTGGTACACTTCAGTGCCGTAAAAATTACTGGTACATTTCAGTACCGTAAAAATTACTGGTACATTTCAGTACCGTAAAAATTACTGGTACATTTCAGTACCGTAAAAATTACTGGTACATTTCAGTACCGTAAAAATTACTGGTACATTTCAGTACCGTAAAAATTACTGGTACATTTCAGTACCGTAAAAATTACTGGTACATTTCAGTACCGTAAAAATTACTGGTACATTCCAGTACCGTAAAAATTACTGGTACATTCCAGTACCGTAAAAATTACTGGTACATTCCAGTACCGTAAAAATTACTGGTACATTTCAGTACCGTAAAAATCACTGGTACATTTCAGTACCGTAAAAATTACTAGTACATTTCAGTACCTTACAAACACTGTGAGCCAATTATTTTGTTGTAGACAGTTATGGGGTTATGTTGGGGGGGGATAAAACTGTACACTGAACTCAGTAAATTATTACCCTTTCATAGTAATGAAGATATTTTTTCAACGCCTCCCTGGCTTGAGCGTGGATGGACTCATTGGCGATGTTGGGATTCTCCTTGTATCGTGAGCACTCGTAGTACTCAGACCCGTGGGACTTCCAGTCTCCCAGACACATCCAGCAGAAGTCATGCTTGCAGTTATAACACTGCATGTGGTTACACCCTCCATTCTTCTCTATGCAGATATGGCATCGTGGACACTAACACACATTACCAAAGGTAAACACATACTATGTAGTATACATATTAATTGCTCAAAGTCATATTATACTCAATTTTTCGTAACGATTAATATTTTACAGGTTAAGAATTGTGGAAATTTCAAATTCAAAACTTCTAAATTCCGAATATTTTTTGCGTTTTATACTCACAGTATTTTACAAAATTTGTCTTACATGCTCTATGCTCTACTCGAGTGGTGTACAGGGTGTCTCACGTAAGGCGTATCAAACATTTATAGACAAACTAATTGACCTAGAAGGATGACAACAAAATTGTTCTCTACTAAATCGAATCTGAGGAGTAAAAACAAATAATTTTAACCATTTTTAAAATATCGAGTGTTTTAAAAACTGAGGGTCACTAGTGTGATTCATACTAGAGATAGAGCAGTTGGAAGTTGACATTGCAGCAACTATTGTTTAACCCACTGAATACTTTTCACGGAACGGTTCCGTGATGGCCGTTTTGGCCCAAAATCTTTATCACGGAGTGGTTTCATGATGATGTAATACCATATGTTTTTTTCAAAACTTTTTTAATTTTTTAATTTGTTTGTTGCAATTGTTTTAACTTTAAGCTTATATCCATAAATGTCTTTTTTAGGTAAAATATTGAATTGTGGTCTTTTTTGGCAAACAGGTAAAAATATAAATTATTCAAGAAAAAAGTGGTTTTGCAAAAAAAATTTTTTATAAAGTAAAAAACTAAAAAGTTTTATGTAAGGAAATAGTTTTTGCACTTTACTAGACAACTGATTAGACATTTATTTAATTTTTTTATTTTTACTCAATTATTTTTATTTTTACTTTTATAACAAAATATTTTAAATATGATTTTTTATTTTTTTTTTCTATTAACATATTAAAAATAAAATGTATCCAGCTTCAAGAAAACACTATGTTTGCCCAATTAGCAGCAAAAGTAAATTTTTTACAGTTTATTTACTAAAACACTGCAAAATGTTGAAATTTAATTGGGGTTCTGGGGCCATGCAGTCATTAAAAAACTAAGTATCCAATGGGTTAATAAGTAAAAATAGTAATTCATTATTCATATATACCATAATTTGTTTTGTTATTTTTGTTAATGTTTAGTACAATTATTCTGAAATATTAAGTTAAAACCAATACTACCTTAATCCACCTGAAAATTTTACTATTTGTCTTCCACCAGTCATGATAAAACCAATTATAACTATAAATAAATTATTAAAAAACAAAATAACTACTTATGCACTAATATGTAGGAATAATCTAACTACATCTACAAAATGTTAGTATAATGTACATGCTTCAACAAATCCAATGTTACAAGATTTGGATTATTAACTATCGTAGCTTCTATTAAATTAAAAATAATTTTCACACAAAAATCTATATACTTCAATGACTTAAATACTAGCCGTCAAACCAACTATGTTGGATAAAATACCCCCTGTCGCAGCAAACCTGCGTACTCAGCGAATTTCCAATGCATCAATATGTTTCTTAATACCTCATAAAACCACTTACCAATTTTCCTAACAATACATCCATAAATATGTGATATACAACATTCTATTTATTCCGCATAATAATAACATCAGGGCTGAATACGCAGGTTTGCTGAAACGATGAAGATAAGAAACGAGTTTTATGCAATTATAAAAATAACTCAACAAAGTGAAGCTTCGAACAAAGTTTTATTAATTTAGGTTCATAACTAAGGGAGATATCAAAATTAACTATTATGCATAATAATAACACTAGGGCTGAGTATGCAGGTTTGGTGTTTCGGGGAAAATAAACAAAAAATTGTTCTTTGTGCAAATATTAATAGACCACAACTAGGTGAAGCCATATACCAAGTTTCATCCATATACATTAATAAATAATCAAGATATAAAATTGTATTTATTCTCCATAACAATAACACTGGACAACGTACTGAGTTTAGCACTTTGAACATCTCCGCAACAGTTGGTAGTAGAACACAAATTTTAATACCAAAATGATTGTTTTTTAGAGCTGAACTTATTGGGAAAAACAAATGTGAAGTTTTCAATAGAATTAACTGAGGAAATCTAAAACCATTTTTCTCATAAGATTAAACATGGGAAATTTTATGAATACGTTTTTTGAATTTTCTCAGCAACGACTTGACCTAGGTTAATGATTCCAGTACTAAATTGTTTGTTTTTCAAGCTCTATAAAATAGACAAAACCAAAATTTTTTAATTTTTGAGTAAACAATTAAAAAAACTGATTTTTGTACAATTTAAAACACCCCTTTTCCCATGGTCTTTCTGGTTTTCGAACTTAAAGTCATGAATGTCACTTACACATTTGAGCCAAATTTCATCAAAATCAGACTTAAAGTTATCGAGGTCACAGACACATATATAGATATATACATAGGCTATATAAATTTGAATGAATAGTCTTTTTGGCATCTGGGGACCTCAAAACAAAAAGTTATCATGGTCTCGGGCATAAGTCTTACTATGCCACCTATGGTATTAGCTTACACCCTATAGTAGAAATTGTTAAAAAAAACACAAATTTTTTCAGAAGTATGATTCATTGACAATAACCTCAAATAAAATAATTTCTTTTTGGAATTTCAAACAGTTTTCAGAATCAATATAAAAATTAAAATAATAATAAAACATATTATAAAGCATTTTAAAAATTTCCCAAAAGTACTTGTTAAATTCAAGTACTTTTTTACTTAAGTAAACCAAATTACAAGGAATATTCAAGGCCTGAAACATCAGCTTAATAAACTCACATCTTTGGTATGGGCACTGATATAGTTGGCTGTTTCACTGTCATCTGCACACTTGGTCAGCCATTTCTTGATGGTGGCACAGTCCGTGGGAGCATGGTAATCCATCCCACACTTGAAGCTGAAGAGCCATCAACGGTCAGAAACCACAACCATAACCTCAAATACTATGTTCAAACTTAAAATTGTCATTTCTTTTAAGTATTGCAGTCCAGATAATTTTGAACACATATTTATTTCTTTACGATCTATCAAATGTGATTTGATTGTTAGTAAACTATGTCAAAGTACTGTAATACCCCAAATAGACTCCCAACTTGATCCAGTATGAAAAACCCATCGCTATGAAACTGACAACGCCAATAGGGGTTTCAATCCCGTACCCAATTTAAAATCCCCGGATTTTGGGATTGCTTTAATCCAATCCCGAACACTGGCAGCACCCACTCTGGGATTGTGGCCGCACACAAATTAGTTTGAATTATGAAAGTTTTTATCATGTACAAATAGCTTTGGTTCCTCTTTATTCTGTTTTTCATACGTTATTACTGAAAATAATTTAATTACCCCAACAATTAATCATAAAAACTTAAATAACACTCATTCCGGAAATTTTCAAATTACTCCACTAAATTATAATCATGATCATTAGGGTACAACATTTCAAAACAATACACAACACATGAACCTTATCAACACTTTGCCCAATGCAGTGCGATTCTAACTGAGAAAAACGACAATATAAAAACTATAGCAGTCCCGCAAGGATACGGACTCAAAATTAAGGCGTATTTCCAAAACCGGCTACCAGTTCTGTTATCAGTACTGCGCAGTGGAACCCACATTGATCGGAAGTAGTATACATATCTGACTAGAGCTGTGCAATGTTTCAAGTTCTTACTCAATTCATAACCTTGAAAACAAAACATTTAGTAATGCACTGCAGGATGGCAGCAAATGAGTCCACCCGTATTATGAGAATAACCGCGTGGCAGCAAATGCGTTAATGAACTTTAAATTCACTTGTGCCTAATGCTGTTGTGACACTCAAATCAAATAGTGCTAATAACTCTAGTGTTAAAGGATTGTGTGCTTTTTGTAGCAGAAATATTTTCAGTTTCTCTTTAAACTATGTTAAATTAGTAATCTTTACCAATTCTTGAGGGACTTTGTAAAGACATTTTATTCCAGCACTACTGGGTTTTTTCCTGAAGAAGTCCAATGTGTGAGTAGGGATAGCCAATTGGTTTCAATTCCGTGTATTATATGCATGATAGTCACCTAATTTAGGTAGTATATCCTCCATTTTTTTAACCGTCATGTCTGTTTCCAGTATGTATATTCTAAAAACTGCAAGAATACCTAATGCAGAGACAAACCTATTAAGAATGCATTGATGACGTCAGAACAGGGGCTTTTTACTAATATCACTGACTATCGAGAGCACATCGCAAACTTCGCCGACTATTGAGAACGTGTCACAAAGTCGTTTGGCTAAAAATTCCCGCATTATATCTTACTTTACTCGATCACTGAAATTCACGCAGAATCCCCGGTTTTCCAAGTTTTCCCAGTCAGTGTCAGGCCAGAAAATCTATGAAAATTATATTTCTTAATTTAATACCCTCTTTAACTCAAATTAACAACCAAAAATCTCATCATCTATTGACTGGGATGTTCTTTAGTTGGATGTTATTACCTTATCTAATTTGCCCGACTAAAGAACCTATTGAACTGTTGTGTTTGAAGGATGTTTAGAATTAGTTTTTTAAATGTGTGTGATATTATATGATGTATATAATTACCAGAAGGCGGTTTTGCAAAAGGAGCAGATGGCTCTCTTGGCCTGAGGTTCCTTACTGCGCAGCACAACTTGACAGTTGAGGCCAGGGCAGAACCGCAGCTGAGGATGACTCTTCACATAGTCTCGAAACGTGAACTGCTGAAACTTCTCCCTCAGTTGAGGCTTGGTCAGAAGAGAGAGAACAAAATCCTCCGTGGCCAAAACTTCACAGTCCTGAGCCATGCAAGCGATCCCTGCAAACGGAAAAATGGAATATAACCGTGTGGTAATAAGCCATAACGCTAATTCCTGTTTAACTTTTTGAGCTCAGTACTCGACTCGACACAAACAGTGACAAACAACTCGAATTAGATTCGGCTTTTAAATTATGAATAAAACTTAGTTACCTGTTGAAACCCCTTGGGAGATCTGCACATCGAAGTGCATGACCCAACACTGGCAACAGAAAGGATGACCACAAGCGAGACTGAAGAATTTGTCTGGGAAGTTGGGAACTATACAGACAGGACAAGCGACCCGGGATCCGTGGCTGGGGATGGGTTCTGGCTGGGTCGGGGGCTTGATCTTGGAAGTGACGAGGAGGCGAGAGGCGTCTGAGCGGTACTCATTGATGATCGTAGTGATTGCCCACTCGTGGGTGTGCAACAGAATTTTTGCTAATGATGGTGTTATCTGGAACAAAATTTCAACATTAGTTTCTTTGGAAAACTTGAAACTTACATTCAACGTATTACTAATGGTATTTAAACGTATGGTATGGTATTTTAATGGTTGACTTTTTATGGTAAAATCTAAATAGCTCTCTAATAATAAGCTTTACAGCAGTATGGAAGAATCACGAGGTCATCCATACACTATCCAACATCCAAGAAGTGAAGGAGAAAGCTGGAGTAAGTCTGAATCATTTATGGAGGGAATAAAGGGGTGCTGTTTTCTTTTTATTAGCATGAAAATAGGGCCAACTGGAGGAGAGGTCAGTGAGTCAGAGTCTAAACTCACAAATAAATGTTTGACTGACTGATCAACTATTCCTCAGACATTTTGTCAACCAATTTATGACCAAATCTGTTTGTGTTTTCTTGACTGTCTAAATAATTATGTAACTAAACTGATTTGTTTGTGTAATTTAAATACAACATTGCATTTGATACAAGTAAAATACTGTAAAATAATATTGAGTGTTATTAAAATAAAATAAGATAACATTAAAAAATTAAACTTCATAATTTTAAGAGATATTGGTTTAGCTTTTTAAAACTCTATTACAAACACAAATTCATAGATCTATAGATTTTAACTATAAATTATTTGTTTAAATATTGTGGAAAATGTTATATTTAATACATAAAACCTAATATGAATCAAATACAACTAGTTCCTCAATGCAAACCCATTCCTTCAAGAGAACATTTATTTTCATGAATGTTAATTTTTAGTTTTCAGTTTCTATATTGAAGGAGGAAGCAACTAGCATTACATATAAGAGATGAAAATGGTAAGATATTCCTAGCAATAATTAAAACCAGGCGTCTTTCCCTGCTTTCGTATTTGTATAACAATCTCTTCAAACTGAGGTTTAAAGCATCAAAATCATGTACAGATCAAGATTTTTACTTTCAAATCTAGTTAAATTTGCAATGAGAATGAATAATGAAGCAACTTTCGATGAAACTGGTTAGTCTTTGTTGTGGGAAATGAGGATTGAAGATAATATTAATGGCCCCTTGCTTAAGTTTGTCCAATAAACTGTTAATCTCTAGGATCTATATTTAGAGCAATAATTTCCTTCTACTTTTAAGTGTAGGATTAGTTACTTAGGTGTCTCAGGATAACAAACTAACTGTTATATAAATTTCTATTATTATTCATGATGACATTTGCTGACCTGAAGGCTATTGCTTAATGTTTCCACTGACTCGTTGAGCAATCGCTCAACCTCTTCTACGGTAAGACTCTCGTAAGCAAAGTACTCGGGATCTGTTTTGCGCATATCCACCTGTTCGATGTCACAGTCCTCCCCATTATAGTAACCCATGTTGTAATAATCATTGTAACTGATTTCGCCGTCCTCATCATCACTGTAATTCATATCCGACTCACTATCTCCTGCCTGCAAATAATGAGTTCTGTACAGTATTGGTAAGAGAGCATTTATACACATTATCAAGATGGGAAAGTTATACAGAGTCCCCCCCCCAAAAAAAAAACAGCTCCACTCACCACTTTTTTTGTTGTCCTGGGCTTTTTTAGATTGTTTCCAAAAATCCAGAATTTTGAACTAAAAACTACAAGTATTTGACATGCCACAAAAGTGTTTTATTGATTTTAGTACTTGCTAAAATTAATTCTTACAACTATATATTTGGAATATGATTTGATTAGACTCGGTACTCGATTAGACGACGACAATAATGAAACAATTTGCTCTTTTCAGCAAATTTGAAAAACCATATTTGTATTATGAATGTAATAACTTTAATGTAAAAGTAAATATAATAATCAACATTGCAAACCATCTGGTAGAGAATGAATTAAAGGAATGCCAACTTGTGAACTTGTAAACAGTTACTTGGTACTTGTAAATTGGGTTGTATTTAAAAGACGCACCCTGTATTTGGTACAAACTACAGTTCTAAAAGGTACAAAATTAAACAAATAAAAACAAAAATGGAAACAAAAGTGACCCAATATTCTTCAATAACCTTTCATCACATTCATGCAAAGCAGGAGTTTATTACTGTCATATTATTTGTAGAAAATAGAGTCACCCAAAAAGCATCATCCACTTTTGAGAATCTTTATGATTCGGCTTTTAATGAGTCATTAGACTTACATCAAAATGTGACGTTTAAAAAGTCTCAAAGTGGGAAATGTATTGAGAGAGGGGGAGGAGTAATTCTTTATTTATATCATCAAAATTACAGTCAGTACTATTTTAAGAACGAATAATTATAATTTGGCCAGCCCATGACTTTATTTATAGAGAAAAACAGTCTTTTAGTCCACCACTCCTGAAGCCTATGCCTTAACTTCTTTGGGTAACTTCTTCTGTGAGAATCCTTTGGCTATGATACCTTTCTTAATACAAGGTACTTACAAAATTGCATCAGTGTCTGAAAGCTTTACTTCATACGTACATGTGCGTTGGGATACCAAAAAACGAGCTTGCCTCATATTTTAGGAATTTCTTTATTTTTATTTTTTTCAAATAAGCTAGGCACATATTTTGGAGGTCATCTGTGAGAATCTTCAGTTATAGTTTGATATTTCTAGTAATAAATGTTCACCATTTCAATGAAATTATTTAATTACAAAAATAAATAATGCATAATACAAAAAACTGACAAAACCAAACATTTAAGGAAGTGAGAATAAACAAATCACATATCAACTGATTTGTAACATATTTCATAAATTAACTTTTCTTTGATACTCCTTCAAAGTTAATTTGGACAATATTGGTAGCACTCCTAGCACCCAAACCGAGGATTGGGCAGACCTTTCATGAGAATATCAGCGAGTTGCCTTTCCCCTTCAATGAGTATTACTTAAAGTTCTCCTAGGTTCACTTTCTCCCTCACAAAACAATGTCTTACATCGATGTGCTTGCTCTTGAAGTGAAATACAGGGTTTTTTGCAAGATGTACTGCACTTAAGATTGTCGATATACAGTTTAGGTTGACCTACACCCATCTATATCTCTTGCGATAGTCTTTTCAGCCATACAAGTTGCTTGGCTGCTTCACTTGCTGTCAAATATTCGGCTTCCATTGTAGAGACAGAGATCCATTTCTGCATTTGGCTTAGCCACGTAAGCTTACACCCAGCATAAGCACAAATTACACCTGTACGAGAGTGTCTAGATTTGTCGGCGGTATAATCTGCATCACTGAATCCCACAAGCTCCTGTATGTTAAACTGAAGTCCATTGTCCCCTTCAGGTATCGAAAGATCCTCTTTACTTTCCTCCAAGAACGGTCAGTTGAATGCTCAACATCCTGTGCTGCCATGCTTACTGCATATGCAATGTCAGGTCTGGTACCGGAAGTTAGGTAGATTAAACTTCCAACTGCTTCAAGATAAGGCACCTCCTTATCCAATGGCTTTTCAGGGACATCGCTTACACCGATTAATTCGATTGGAGTTTTAACAGGGTTGGCATGAGTCATACACAACTTTGATAGCAATTTCTCAACATAGGCTCTTTGACTGAGAACTATGTTTCCGTTTTCTTGTTGTTCTATTTTGGTGCCAAAGTAGCAGTCTGGATTGGAAACTTTGATCTCGAATTCGGTTTCTAAGTCCCTTAGAAAATCCATTACATCCTTCAAGTTTGTCCCGGCGATAAGTCCATCATCGACATAACAAACTACAATTAATTTGTTTTCATTTTTATTTTGTGCGTATAAACAGGGATCTGGTTTACTCTGCTGTAATCCTTACTTTTTAATGAAATCGTCGAGTCTCTTGTTCCAACACCTTGGGCATTGTTTCAACCCATAGAGACTTCTGTTTAGTTTCCATACACGATCGGTACCGTCCTCAAAGCCTCTAGGTTGACTCACGTACACCTCTTCTTTAAGGTTCCCATATAGGAAGGCTGTTTTGACATCAAACTGCCGCATCTGAAGTTTTTCTTTAGCTGCAACACTTAGAACTGTGCGAACAGTTTCAAGCCATGCAACAGGACAGAAAATTTCATCGTAGTCTCCTTCTCTCTGTGAGAATCCTTTGGCTACTAGTCTAGCCTTTAGACGGTCGAGTGTACCGTCTCATCGCAGCTTTTCCTTTAGAACCCACTAACCCACTATAATTTTCTTCCCCACTGGACGATCTACAACTTCAAAAACGTTGTTTTCACAAAGAGCTTGCATTTCTTCCTTCATAGCATGACTCCACTCAATGTTATCAGAGACACTGCATATAAAATGCTTAAAATACTCTGGAGCATTAATGTTTCGTCCAGATCGTGTAGTAACCGTTTCTTTTCTATTTTCACCATTTCCTGGTTCTTGGACATCATCTTCGAGATTATCACTGTTGTCTACGTCAGAGTCGTCATTTTCTCCCTCATTCTGTGCTTCAGGACCATCTGTTTCAGATCCAAGATTTTCTCCCTCTGAATCAGATTCCTGTGGAGATTGCAAAATCCAATGAACAGGATTTTCTTTGATACTCCCAACAGGTTTTTCCTTGGTTTCACTCAAAGCTCCCTTCTTGTACTTTACAAAAACTACATCAGCTGAGGTTAACACGATTTGCCCGTTGTAAATACAATATCCATCTCGTTCGCCGCAATTCCCAACCAAGATTCCTTTCTCGGCCTTAGCAGACCACTTCTTCCTTTTTGCTTTAGGTACTTGTACATAACACCTTTCACCAAAAGCTTGAAAGTGATTGATAGGAGATGGACTTGTGCTAAGCCATAACTCTATTGGAGCTTTACCAGCAACAACTGATGGACCAGTACGATTTATGACGTGACAAGTAGTATTTATTGCCTCTGACCACATACTTTTAGGCAGATTCTTAGCATGAATCATAGTACGGGCACTTTCAACTTAAGTCCGTATTTCACGCTCGATTCACCCATTTCGCTCCGGTGTGTAGGGCATGATTGTTCTTTGCGTGATACCTCTCTTAGTGAGAATATCTGTGATTTTGTGACTTACAAACTCAGATCCTCCGTTGCTCATAAACGTTTTAACTATATTACCTGCAGTTGTGGCTTCAGCTAGGAACGTCTCAATGCATCCAGGCACCTCTGTTTTCTCTTTCAGGAAGAAAACACGTCTGAAATGGATGTAGTCGTCCTTCTTTACAAGACAGTAATTGGATCCTCCAATTGATTTTACTTCCATAGGACCACATAAATCGGCAAGGATAATTTCTCCAGGAGATGTCGCTCTCACAACCCTCGGCTTGTAAGACTTCCTGTGCTGCTTTCCAAGTGGACAGCCAGTACAAAACGTGTTGTCATTTTGCACTCAAATGTCTCTATTCTGTAGCACTTGCTTCACATGCCTTTTGTCCTGGTGTACCAGCCGTTCATGCCACTGTTGAAGGGTGTCTAATTTAGTACTCACATGTACCTTACCTTTATCGCAGGGTCTGATGACAACCAGCGCTAACTCAAACAGTCCATTTTTACGTATACCAAATAATATCGGCTTACCTGACTGCAAAAAGACACATTTATCACTCTTTGCCTTGAAGATGAACCCTTTACTCACAGTTTGACCGACTGACAGTAAATTCTTCCCAAGTTCAGGAACATACTATACTTTTTCTATGGTTCTGACTCGCTTCTGATGTTCTATAGTAATTTCTACGCGAACAGTTCCCTCACCATAAGCTTTAATATTAGCATTGTTACCTACTGTTATCTCAAGTGGCTTCGTAAAGTCTTCAAAAGTCTCGAACCAGTCCTTACAGAACGTCATATGTTGAGAAGCTCCACTGTCTGCAATCCACGTAGTATCACGGAAATTACTCTTGGCCGTTTAACACAGCAGACTTAAATCAGCCTTTGCAGCAACGGATCTTTTCATGGAACATTTTGAGGCAAAATTACCTATTTGATTGCATGTAAAACACTTGATTAATTTACCGGTAGCTTTCTTCTTCATATTCCTGGTCTTATTAGGACCATTTGATGACTTATTGGTTCTAGAGGAAATATCCAGTGCAGATCCATTTGCACCACTAGGCTGTTGTGATGGTAATCTCATTTCTATAAGCCTAAGCCTTTCAAGTAACAGACTTATGGTTCTGTCGGACATTGGTATGCTCTCTCACACATTTTTAAACTCAAAATATTCTGAGGGTAGCGTACTCATTATTCGACTCATTAGTAAAAGTTTGGGTAATTTAACTTTTGAGTTTTTCGAGCTCATAATTAATTTCAGAGAAAACTCTCTTCAGGCGTGAAATATAGGTTGCAATATCTTCCTCTTCAAGTTTTACAGCCGAGAAAAATTATTCAAGCCGCCTATCAAAACGTTGACCAGAGGATTATTCGTAGACTGAGAGTAATTGGCTCCAGATTTCAAATCCTGTTTTGCAAGTGGCTGTAATGTCTACATTGAAATCATTCATATTAGTAACAAGTATTACTTGAGCCAAGGCATCCACTTTCTTCCAATTTTTTACTTCTGTCTCATCCCCTGTTGGACATTTGACCTCGCCTGTTGTCGTATCGTAGTCCTCATGATGCTTTAAAAGTAGTTCAATTTGCCTCTTCCATCTAGGCCAGTTAGGTCTTTCTAACTTTTCTAAACTGACTTTAACATCCATTATTATATTGATACAATATCATTACAGGTTTCCTGGGCCTGTAACCAGTTAGAGTTTGATATTTCTAGTAATAAATGTTCACCATTACAATGAAATTATTTAATTACAAAAAAAATGCATAATACAAAAAACTGACAAAACCAAACATCTAAGGAAGTGAGAATAAACAAATCACATATCAGCTGATTTGTAACATATTTCACAAATTAACTTTTCTTTGAAAGTCGTTCTGCAGCTTTCTCTCCATTTCAAGTCAGCCATCATTCTTAGTTCTCTTTTTTGCATAGAAAGCAACCATCTGAGATTTTGGTGTGATGCAGATTTCCTATGTACTTCTCCATATCATAATCATAGTCATAAAGCTTTATTCATTTTTTGTACATGTAGTACAATAAATAGTGTCACAGTCTATTTACATAAATAAAATAATCTTATCATTATCATACCAAAATATAAATGAACGTTATTTAGATTTAGAGAGGGGTGGAATGCTCATCAATAGAATACAATGCTTTGTTTATTAAAAAAATTTTCAATTTTTTTAAAATTTCAAACCTTTATCAGCTTTTGTATTTTTTGAAATGTATTTTAAAAATACGTTCCCCATATATGTTGTTTTTTTTCAAAAAAATTTTAGCTGGTGGGGCTGGATAATTTTTGTCCTTCCTATAGTATTAAAGGGATGAGTTGGTAAATTAATATTAACATTTAGTTTTTCATTTTTTGCTGCGAGAATAGATTCAAATACTTATTGACTGAAAACAATAAATATTTGCAAACTTTTAAAGTGATCCCTTGCCGAATCATCAAATGTTAGCTTTAGCATAATTCTAATAGCCTTTTTTTGTTGTTTTAAAATACTTTCCATATTTAATTTTTCTTTTATCCGTAAAGTGCAATACAAAATGAAATGTGAGAATGCACATGGGCAAAATATATGTTTTTCAATGTTTTTATATCACAATAGTAACTCATTCTCGCTAACGCATAAACTCCAGAGTTTATTTTAGTTAAAAGTTTATGTATATGATCATCCCAATTTAGATGCTGATCTATTGTTAACCCCAGAAAATTTACACTATCCCTCTTTTCAATGTGATTTGATTCATAAGTTACTACTGGATCTTTCAACATTCTGTTTTGTGGAGTTTTAAAATTTACAAAATTGTTTTTTGTGTTCAATAGTAAATTGGGCTTTTTAAGAAAAATTCCAATATTTTCTAATTCTTACATGTATAAGTTTCTGTTTCCTCTGGCAATATTGATGATACCACCAAATTCGCATCATCAGCATATAGACAGAGGTCACTATTCTGGTTATGTACTAGTTCCCCTTGGATAGCAAAGAAAGAGCAAAGGCCCTAAAATAGACCCCTGGAGTACACCAAATTTTAAGCTGTTAAACTGAGAAGAGGTTATAATTATTTTGTTATTTTTTGATAAATGAGTAATTTCAACATACTGAGATCTATCAGAAAGATAGTATCGAAACCAGTCAAGGGTGTTTCTTGTCACTCCAATTTATTCTAATTTTTCTTTTATCTTAGAGTGTTTAACACTGTCAAAAGCTTTTGAGATATCCATGAACACCCCAATTGTATTATTTCTTTTATCAACTGATTCAATGATTGATTCAATGAATGATATAGCAGCACTCATGACTGATCTTCCTGATCTAAAACCATGCTGGCCTTCGTCTAATAAATACAATTTTTCTAAAAACTGTGAACTGTAAATGTACGGCTTTTTCATATATTTTTGAGGTGGTTGGTAGAACAGATACTGAACAATAATTAAGAATATTATTTGTGTTGTATTTTTTATGAATAGGTATTATTTTTGCTTGTTTTAATTGAATTGGAAATATACTTGAAACAAAGGAGAAATTTAATAGGTGACATAAAACTGTACTTAAATTTGTTTTCAGCCTTAATTACCGTAACTGGAACTTCATCCTTACCACTGGAGTTTTTGTTTTTAAGTGCTTCTATTATTTTTTCCACCTCTCTCTTATCTATAGTTCTTAAATAAAATTTTGGCTTTATCAACATGTCATTATTTACATTTCTGGATATTTTTTTTTTTTTTTTTTTTTTTTACGTAGGAGGAACGCTTAATGCGCGAACCCAAAGGAACAGTGTGGGACTCCCTCTTACGAGGTATACCCACTAAACCTCCTACGGAGCCGCGGGGGAAAAACCAGGCCGGCAACATTTCTGGATATATTAAAATTGACAATGTCATTTAAACTTATATCCTTTACTACATTAACAAAGTGATGATTGAATGCATTGGCTACCAACTTAGGATATGATATGATGTCTGCTCCATCTGTTGAAGAAATAGTTTTATATATTTTTATTTTATTTTACCCCTACTTCTGAATTTATTAGCCACATACAGTTTTTTGAATATTAGTGGATTTGTTAATTTTTATTTTAAAAAAGTTTGATTTCGCTTGGTTTAATTTATACTTATAATCCTTATTTGCTTGGTTTAGCTTAACTTTCAACACACAACTTTTTTTTCCTATGCGCTTTAGTTAGTTGCATGATATTTACTCTTTCAGTTTTAATTTCTTATGTTATCCAAATACTTGCTTTATTCCTTTTTGTAATAAAAGTTTTGGGAAATGCCTGATTGAAATAGAAACTAAATAAATTGTGAAAATTATCATACTTTCTTTCCACTGGGGCAAGATATACATCATCCCAAGTTTCTTTTGATAATAGTTGTGAAAAATATTTTAAGTTTTTTTGTGAGAACCTTCGCACTTCTTGTTTTACTGGCAAACTTCCTTTTTTTTATTGAATTTTCAAATTCTATTTCCAGCAACTGGCCATCATGGTATGATAAACTTACATCATGGTATCAAGCTCTGCTAAGACCTTCTACCCTATAACAATTTGAATCAATATTATTTATTAAAAAAATTTCTATAGCTGTTTTTGTGTGTTCAGTTACTCTTGTGCGAAAGTCAGTTAAATACTTCATGTTTTGGCCCCTTAATGCTTCTTCAAATGCTTTATGCTTATTATCATTTTTTAAAACGTCTATATTAAAGTCTCCCCCTACTATTATTCTATCATATTTTTGTCTAAAATATTCTATTGGGAGACTAAGCCTATCCAGAAAAATGTTATAATTTGAATTAGGTGACCTATAAACTCCAATAATGATAATCTTACTTTTTGTTGTATTATAACTACATGCACTAAATTCAAACTGCATCTCCTCAATCAATGTAGCATTTAAAGCTTTTGGCACAGTCACCTGCTTTATATCAAGACCTTCCTCCGATAATATCATTACTCCTCCTTTTGATTTATTTTTTCTTGAAAAAATGGGCTCTTCTAGTGTATTTTTAATTTTAATATTAATTTGTTCTAGTTCCTCGTCTTTCATATCACGTTCTGTTGATATAATTATGTGTGGTTTTATTTCATCTAAGATTATTTACAAAGCATTTATTCGGGAAGGAAGATGCTGGATGTTTTGGTGAACAATTTTAATTGAAGATTTGGATTTGACTGTTATTGGTTGAGTTGCGCAGGCCATAAAGTTTAAATTCAAAGCAGGTGACTGTGGCACACTGTTCCTCCTATTAAATTGACAAATAACACTATCACCACTGCTCTGCCTTAGTGCCTCACTATATATGTGAGGTCACCGGGCACCACTAAAACTTGTTCACTATCACTCAATGTTTGCGATGTGGTTTCATCTTCTGTCGTTGATACCTCAGTAACGGCATAAGTGTAGCTGCGTAGCTGGCGTGAGTGATGTTCCCTCTCCAGATTTGTTGGGGTTACTGCAGGAGCTGTGGTTTCTAGGTGGTTGTCATCACTACTGTGTACTGAACTTGGAAGAGTTCTTGGTGTATGGGTGATGAGATTTTCCAAATTTTATTAAAGATTTCATGGGGCACTCCCTTTCTTAATATTCTATAAGAGTTTTGAAAATAGGACACAATAGTAACTCTTGCTTTTTACATTTCTGAAACTGAACTATGTTATTCACAAAATGAGTTAAATCAATATTATCTCGTACACAGCCAATCGGTGAGCTTACTAAGTGTTTCAGTCCCCTCTTTTTAAAGTTCTCAGTTAGGTTGCGGAAAGCTGCATCATAAACAGGATCAGTTGGTTTGCTAAAATATCTGGGTTTTGTAATCAAACTGAAAACTGAGGCATCATTTTGAAAATCTTGAACGGCCAGGTGGCTAGTCAGGCGATGAAAAAATTCAGTTTTCCAAAATATTTTTTAAAAACCACTGCCTCTCCAGCAGTCATGTGGCGAGGGTCATGGAAATCTGCAGAAATACTGTGAGCAAATCCCACTGTCATTTCGATTGAGCCTAATAACCTCTGCCATATTTCTGTTGGTCACACTTATAGGGTTTTGGTTCGATAAATCCACGTTCTTAGCATATTGTTCTTTCTTAGCATACATGTAGGAGTCATTGACACCTTCTGTACCAGACAAAATTTTTGTTTCATATATATTTTTTCGACAAAGGTAATGATCATGAAAGAAAGCTTCTTTTTACCTTTATAATTCAAATGCATCCCTTAGTGTGTAAAATGGTGTCTTTTGCAGTTATCAAAATCAATAAGGTGAACATTGCTCATACGTGAGACAAGTTCCCTGATATAGTTGTTTGCTAGGGCTATGTCGTAATGTATAACATCGTCATGCTCCACATCGTAACGGGGAGGGATTGTTGTTATACATACTGGTCTGGATTTCCTAAGTTTGTTTAGTTCACCTTCCATTTTTTTGTATATAACATGTGGGTACTCATTAGGTAAGTCGTTAGTACCAGCCAGCAAAATAAGATGGTGCTGCCTTGACTTGGCAGCTTGACTGCATACATGTTGGATACCAGCTCCGGGTTTTACCAGTCCATCCATGAAAACCTTTCCCTGACTGCCTGAGGCAACAAGCTCTGGAAGAACTCTTCCGTGGCTGTCGGCAAACAATTCAATCCTTGTTTCATAATTTAATTTAAATTTTGTTTCATTGTTTCTGTTTGCTTTAGTTTCAAGAACTGGTTTACCCCTCTTTTCCCATTTATCCTCCTTTTTCAAGTGCTCACTACTGCAGTCATTGCTATTAACCATTAAAGTTTGAAATCTATTATATTTAGAAACCCCCTTTGCAGACGATTGTTTTTTCTGTTGATCAATCTTCTTTTTGTTTGTTGTGGTGTGTTATAATCAGAAGCATAAATAACTAGGATTATTATAGTACAGGAACACTTGCCGTATCTCAAAAGAAAGGTTATTATGCAAGTACTCTACAATAACAATACTTTTCCTTTAGGCTATATATATTTATCATATATTTATTATTGTTATCCCCCCGTACAAACATTATTTTTCAATTGCGATTCACAAATTGTCACATTTATTTATAGCTTCAAAAATCCCCCTAAATGTTAAATCTCCCAAAATTTGTTTTGATGGCGCTCTGAGCGCCATCTCCCCTCCCCCCTTCAGGGAACCCCTGCATCTATACATTATTGTAAACTTAATTTGTAAATGAGAGGTTAGTTCTGGAAGTTTACTTGAAGAAATTCCATAAGTGAGTAGAAAGGTCGGTCCAAAAGCCATTCTTTCAGAGCTGATTTTAGCGAGTTCCCTTTTTTGAAATTGCTGAAGTTGTTGTGGTAATGAGACGTAGAATTTCCTGCCAATGTAGGACGGTCTAGTTTTGTAGAGCTTCAGGTGGTGAACTGGAAGGATGTATAGTTCACCGTTCCAAGTGTTTTGTTGTTGAGTGTCCTTATTTCTTTGCAGATCGTTTCCATCCAAATCATCACTGCTTCTTGAATGTACAGTGAAACTACTGTCATAATTCTTAGGGACCTTAATGGATCTCTTCAGCTTTCCAAACGTTGTATGCTTGGTAGGCTCCTAATGGATTTTGTGTTCTGATGGATAAGAATTCATTTGGCGTTTGTTTTTATTGTACCACCCCATTCCGCAAGGCTTTGAATCTTAGCTGAGATCCAAAGAGAGAGAAACAAGATGTTTGCTATTTCAGTGTTACTGTGGGATTTAATTTGTTTTAACATGTATAAGCTGGTGTTTATTTCTTACTGAGTGCGTCTATGTGTGGGGACCAGGTCATATTTTCGTCTACAGTTAATACCGAGAACTTAACATTTGCTTTCAATTGCGTATCATGAATGATTTGGACTTCAGCTGCTCGTCTTCCGAATACTATTTGGCTGGTTTTAGTTGGATTTTCAACCACATCATTCCTATTACAGTATTGGTATGCCATGTTAAGGGCAATGTAGTATGAAATCGCAAGATCGTCTGATTGTCCCTTCAGTAGCAAAATCATGAAAAGGGGATCGGGAAAAGGGGAGTGCAGAGTACTCCCAAATATTGTGGCATGTCATTAACAAACAATATGAAAAACACTATGGCTTTAACACCGCCCCTTGGGCCTCTTTGAACTGGGAGAGGTTGAGGTTGTATTTATTTTGTGATTTCTCTTATTGTGTGCTTCAGTTCTACTAGTTGTTGTGGGCCCTCCAGGTAGCTTTTAAACCATTTATTTGCAGTATTGCTTACTCCCAAAAATTCTAATTTACTTATGATAAGGTCATGACTTAATCTGTCAAAGGTCTTACTTAGGTCAAACAGAATTGAAGTTGACAAATTGCCTGCCTCAAAGTTCTTTAATACAGTCTCAAAAAGTTGTCTTAAAACAATTTGTTCACATACTTTTGCGAATGTAGATATCAGGGAGATGGGTTTGTAATTGCTAACTTGGGTTTTCTCACTGTTTTTGAATTTTGGGTATACTTTTGACACTTTTAGTTTTGAGGGAAACTTCCCTTCTCTGAAAGGTTTGTTAAAAATGGTAGCAAGGAGAAAGGTAAGCTAATTTGCAGTGCTTCAGTGATTTGGAGGATATTTTATCACAGCTGAGTTTTTGAACTTCAGTCCACATATTATGGTGGCTCTGACTTCGGTTGTGTTTGTGATTTGTAGACATTACATTTTTCAGTTGGATCTTGCACGTGGGGTTTTTTGCTTTTCTCTCGGAATCTGGAATTTTTCTGAGGGTCTCTTCTGCTACAGATTTCTGTTACGTTCATAAAGTATGAATTAAAGTTGTTTGCAACTTTTTCTAGACAACATACTAGTTCCCCACTTATTTGTAATTTGAGTTCTGAATTGTTTTTCTTCCTGTTTTGAGCATTGTTCATCACCTCCCACATAGCTTTTGTTTCCTGCTCTGGCTATGCAGTTAGTATATGCCTGTTGTTTGAGTAGCTTTAGTGTTTGATCATAGATTTTATTATTTAATACATTCACTGCGTTAATCGTGTATATTCAGGATAATTGTGCATTTGTTTCCTCGTTAGGCAACTGCCGGAAATCCGGTGCGCCGCACAGAACGTGTTAAATATGCCTTTTCCTTATCATTTTGATTCCTGTAGCTTCATATCAACTTTGAGATTTTAAATAGTATTTTTTTAGTTGTAGTGCTTCCTTGTCTTTAAAGTGCTTTGGCTTGGTCTTTTAAGTTGTGCATTGTGATCTGATAGTCTTTAGTCTTGTCTCTATTAATTACTTAGCATGTAATGGTTTTTTTCTAAAGTGTTTGTGCAAATACAGACTATTGATGTTTTGAATTATGAATTATCCTTGTGGTTGGTACGATTAAACTTCCAGCGGAAAAGTTGTAGATACGAGGGTCATCTAGAAAGTAAAGAACGTTTGCTTACTGCACCTAGCACATCAATGTGATTGCATGTGTGGCAGTCCACTCACCTTCCCACTAAGGTATGAGCCGAGTCCCGTTGCTGTGTGGTCACATGTCTTTATTTCCACAGTGACTAAAAATGGCGGTGGCAATCTAAAATCCCGCCAAATTTGAGAATCGCAATGTTATCGGTTTCCGAATGCGCAAAATGTCTGACTTAATGAAATTTGTAGACAAAAGTCAAAGAAAGTACAGTATATGGTGAAAGTGAAAAATAACAGAAATTAAAATTGATGTGATTTACTAAGATTTTAACACCTGTTTTTCTCAAATTTTCCCTAAGTCTTTCTTTCAAATAATCTTTTGCAAACAACGACCTGTTACTCCGATCCTCATCGTGCACAATGGATTTTCTTTCATTGCACCATTTTTCCCCTGAAGACTCAACTTGAAGACTTGTTTGCACTTTCACCATACTATTTCTTAGTGTTATTATAAAAATTTCTTTAGTCCTAAATTTTTTTTAAATTCAGAAACCAAATAACACTGCGTAGGCTATCTCTTATTAGGCGGGATTTTCGATTAACGTCGCCATCTTGAATTGCTTTAGAAATAAGACGTGTGACCACACAGCAATGAGACTCGGCTCACACTTTGGTGGGGAGGTGCGTGGACTGCCACTCTCGCAATGGCAGTGATGGGGGAGCTGTGCTAGGTGCAGTAAGCAAACGTTCTTTATTTTCTAGATGACCCTCGTAATTAGTTGACCTACAACTTTTATTTCACACACTTTTCAATGATATTTCTGGTAATAATCAAGTGTTAAGAACCGGGGCAATGTTCAGTTTAAGTCACACTGCTCAATCCAGCTAATCTTGACACTCCTCATTTGAATTAGATCTTCACCCAAAAAATATGAATGCCCAAACTGTCTTGAGATTCATATTCTTGTACATAATTTTGAGTCGTAAAAAATTGTTCTTAATTGAAAAATTAAATGTCAACGTAAATTATTAAGCTACGTGTTTTTATGTATTTTTAAGTTATGCTAGGTTTTAAAAAACAAATATAATTATGTCATTTGATTGAATTTTGTATAAAAACACATAGTTTATCATAAAATACACATCCAATGACTATGGAATTATAAATTATTTGTCTCTATTGGAAATGTAATAAAAGTGTACAAATTTCAAGGTTTTTATACAATTTACCATCTTTTTTAGTGGTATGAATAATTTATATTAGGGTAAAAAATGGAAGAGTTTACTACAGATTACGAATAAAAGCTACTGGGTAATCAAACTAAAAAATTTGGTTAAAATGAATGAGTGTTGAGGTTTTTATATCAAAACCATCATCACACTTGTTTAACAGCATTATTGGTATTCAAATATAAATTAATTTAGGGTTACAAATTAAAGAATCTATTTAAAACTCTACTTGGTCATGAATCGATTTCCAAAGCCTACAAATTAGTTAAAGTAAGTGAGTGTCAAGGTTTATATACCAGTATTTAAAGTTACCCTTGCTTTTACAGAATAATTACCTGTGAAATACAATTCATTTGAGTATCAACAATTCCATGATTTTTTCAGGAATACGAATCCGAAAGCCATTTGGCCATCCCTGCGCTGAAAATCTAATTCAAGTGGACACTCTCTTTTTCCCGGGTGAGAGCGGTCCATTAGCCAAGTCTTTAGGTAGCCCAGGGTGACAAAAAAACAGTCCATAGATTTTGTGTCACTTATTCCAGCTGATGAACTCTTCTACTATATACATTGGTCCTATCAGGAGCCGTCCTTGGAGTTCTTTCGTGAAATATGTTTCTATTGAGATTTTCTTTACATGGACAGGCAGTAATTCATGGAACAATTTTGGTCTCAAGTAACTGAGGTTTTCCTCAAAGTGTGAGGTTATGGATTGGTAGAGCGAAGTTGTTTATATATCTGATGTTACATCAATGTAGCTGACCTATTTTGGTTAAATTTCTGGTTACGGCATAGTGGCTGGCTTCAAAGATGTACAAGAACACCAAAGTAGGGATTTTAATTTCTGTAAAAAAAGGTGCAGCAAGATTTCAGTGGTTCCAGGACAGTATTCGTATTGCTCTTTTTCAATGGATGCAGATTTTACGAGAGGAGTTCCCCAAGACTAAAAAGCCATGGGATTCAAATAGCGAGAAATAAACTATTTTTTTATATATTAGGGTGGTTCAAAATGTTTGATCCGCCTGAGGAAATATACAGGTACTGGTGTTTAGTTTTCCACAAAGTTAGTTGGTGTATGCGGCCCAGGAGAATGTTGATCTATAATCAGTCCCAAATAATTGACTTTTTTGTCAGCATGTTTTGTAGACCTGTCATTTCTGTTGTTCTTCTTCCAAGGTTTAATTGTCGAATCTTTGTTTAAATCAACATAAGGTATTTTTGGTTACAGTACTGTTGAGCAATGTGTTTCATAGTGACGTAAGATGTTATTGTGAGTTCTTGAAGTACTTTGTATAGCTCTACGAGAAGAGCAGTGTTATCACCACCTGGCTGAATTCTTGTACTTATTTTGGAAGCTATTATATGAAATGTATAGGTCACAAAATACTGAGCTTGTGGGACGCCCCTGTTTAAATAGCAGTGGTGTTGATCCTGCTTCACAGATAGTGTTTTCTTTTTGTGACGTACACTTCAATCATCTGTGTTCTCTTCCTGATATGAGCCTTTTATCTGCTATATCTCTGATTATCCAAGTGGTAATAAGTATGTATTTGGAGAATGTGGTGTCCAAGACAAGTCTTGCTAAAATCCAGAAAGAGGTTTGTTATAGCATTTCCTTTGTCATTCCAAAGTCAACTCTATGGAATTAATAACCTGCCTTTAATGAAGACATGCTCGTATGGAGTAAGGACAGTATGATCAGTCAAGCATTTTTAATTAATATATTAACATTACATCTCAATAACTTTTGATACTGCAAGTAAGAGGAACATAGGTCGGTAGATGATGGTTTCATACGGTAGTAAGGCACAAATTGTTTACTAAAACGGAAGAGAAAACTGCTCAAGCAAGTCTCCCTGCGTTAATAGATAATGGATATGCACCTGCGCCGATAAGTTTGGGAGTTCTTGGAAACTATTACTATACCTGTAACCTGTGTGGACAAATCGTGGGAAATGAATATGACGTTTCTGCCGTTGGCTAATGCATAAATTATTAGTAGAAGGCCGGGTGTATGGAATTATTTTGGAAGTTAGGCGTTTTGTAAACAATTTAAAAAATAACACTCCAGCCCGGGCCCCGGGGCAGTTATCCCCCAAGTACGGCCCTGTTCATTTTCTGGCCTTTTTATATGTTGGAAATGTTGTTTTAGGCCTTTGGGAAAAGTATCTTGAGAAAGAGACGTATTGATTATTGATGTTAAAAGACAAGACTAGTTCTTCCTAACAATATTTAAGAATTGACTGATAATATTTTGTCCATGCCAGCTGATTTGATTTGAGAGAGCCCATACAAGTTATTGGCTAAAAATTAAGAATGATAGGCTATCACCTTTAGTGACAGAAGCTGATGTTTGGTTTTGTCTACATTCTTAAGGCTATCAACTACATTTGGATGAAGTGGTGGTTGAGTTGCTGGCCATTAAGTTATGTTAAATTTCCCTGCTACGGGAGGTGGTATCAAGAAAAATGGGCAACCAGTTAGAGTTAGATAACGATTTATTACTGAATATTGGCCAAGGTACATCATAGTTATGTACAAATGCGGTTATGTACAATCATAGTTTAGAATTTTTGCTTGGTTGACAAATATTAAATTATCTGTTAACTTAGACTTAATTTCAAATACCCATATTTAATAAAAATTGTTTAAAAATTAAGAATCACAATTAATAAAATTGAGCAACCCTGAAGCTACACATTTAATTGCCTATGATTATAAACCCCTTTTAGTACAAACATAAATGTATTTATTTCCAACAAATATTTACCAGGTGATATACAACTGCAGTAACTGGAAATATAGTCCCCCCCATGGTTTTTCCTATGCTCATGGATGAGTCGTCTTTTTACAATCACTGAACTTAAGATTGTATTATTAATTAAATATAAATTTAATCATCAATACAAATCAAATATTTATATAAGCTAAATATAATTACTTTAGAATAGTGAATGCCAACCAAACAATCTACATTATCGAACAGCAATAATAACAATAAAAACACATATCAGTTTCCAAACAATACAAAGTAATTGTGCTTGTTCAAATTCTAGAATAAACTGAAAATATTATGATTTTGTTGTTTCCAAACTATGAGAACGACCCATTAAAGCGATCAGTGTGGGACGTTGGATTTCCGGCGGTTGTTTAACAGGGGAAAAAATACAAATATCATGCTTAAACGTGATTAACGCAGTGAACATGTTAACCTGGCCTCTCTTGAGACTGAGGACGCATCCACTGTTCAAACATCTGTCTTCCTTCTGATCTAGTGATGGTTCTACTGCTCAAAAGATAACTGATTCATGGAGTTTACATGTTGGTTGCGCCAGGTGACTATTATTACCAAGGAATAACATTGAAACATACACAATTGTTATGTTTAAACATGTTAGCCGCAGTTAACATGTTAAGAGAGAGAGTATTAGCCAATAGCAACATGCATGTAATGCAGACAATGACATATATCTTTCAGAACCTATATTAACCCGACAGTCCCAATATACAACTTCTGTTTCACAATAATTGGTTCAATGGTTTTGATGTTGCTCTGTTCATGAGGTTTATTTCATGGTTTATTAGTGATTATTACTTAAGCTGAAAATATATTTTATAATGGTTTTTAGGTTATCAAGTCATAAATCTTTTTTGTAACTGCAGTTTCAACTTTATCTTTTACTTTTCCCCTGTGGTTCTCATTAAATTATTAAAGGCCTTCAGATATTATTTAAAGCTAGTTTCTTCTTCAAACAAAGTTTTAAGCTTTTCTTCTCTCCTATGTCAAAATCATTTCAAAATCTCGTACGTCTGAATTTTTTTTTAAGTACGTTGCATTAAGTGTTTATCACTGTGTTATTGAATGAGTTATTAGCCTGGTTTACATTCTTGGAGTCATGCACATGATCCCATCTTCCAGCTCAGAACACTGCTTGGTTCAGATTGTCTTTTGTAAAACACCTGCGGGATGAGCTTGGGAACTTTTGTCTTCTTTGCTCGAAGGTTTATTGTGCAGAGTTGTGTTCCACGATCTGATAGAGTTGTGAAATTCACATTGCACTGAAATCGTTATCAAGTGTTGCCACTCTGACCATAGCAATTTACGCTACCATTGGGCCGAAAATTTAGACTTTTATCTTCTTTGCTCGAAGGTTTATTGTACATAGTTGTGCTCCACGATCTGATAGAGTTGTGAAATTCACATTGCACTGAAATCGTTATCAAGTGTTGCCACTCTGACCATAGCAATTTATGCCATCATAGGGCCGAAAATCCCCATTCTTACTCCCAGCCATTGTGAAAATCTGCCAATAATCCAGTTTTGGTCAAGAGTCTCCAAAATAACATACAAATCAATATCAAGGTTTGAGATAGATTGCCTGTAAACACCATCTTCAACTTGGTCATAAGACATTTAAATGCAAGTTCTTTCAATTTTGTGAAATATTGATATTTGTTGACGGAGTTTTTCTTCTAAAGACGGATGATACTCCTGCCTTCCTAGCGCTGTTTCATGAGTAACCATTTACATTTAATGAGAGGTGTTTCTGAGTGTAGGAGTCTTGATTGTCTTTCACCCCTTGCTTGTTTATAATAGCTTTGATTGTGGCAGTGTTTGAGGAGCTGGCTACCAAACTATCAATCATATAGTAAATTATTAGCCTTCTGTGCCTTTCAAAGAGGGTTATCAGAATCAATTAAGTTGGGGGACAGCTCTTAGTAGGTTGGGGGAGTTGAATTTGACTTGGGAGAACTTTTTTAGACAGCCCTCGAGGTAAATATAACATATTTATAATTAATTATTAGGGGTAGGTTGGTTCTGGTTGCTGTCAATAATATATGTGATATATAATTATTTACATAGCAACCATTCTCACAAACAGTGTAGATTGGAGTCAACTAGACACTTGGCAAACAATAAACTGCTGGCCAGGATGAGCCAGGAAGCAGGAAATTACAAACAACCCCAAATTAATTATGTTCTACAAAATTAGAGCCACCTACCTGCAATGTTATAATATTTATGCAGATACTTCCTATAGCATATGATAATCACAGCTTACAAATACACTGGCACACAACACGCAGACACACAGATAAATTAATTATTCTCTGGTCCTTAAGACTAGAAAGAGGAAAAAAGTACAAGTTCAGGTACTATACATCAACAATCATCTCTAGAAAAATAAGTTGGTAGGCTTACTTACTTTCAAATGAGGTGGAGGAGGAAAATAAGTGTAGAATAACAATTTCTACTTGCATAATTTCTACTTGCAATTTCTACTTGTTAATAACAATCATGTGTAGAAAAACATAGATTAATTTTTCCTTACTAAAGGAATTACATTAAGACAATTAGAATATTTTCCCACTCTGTAAGCTAAATTCTTCCCAACTAGCAACCTATTTTTAACTGGAAAAATAGTTCATGTAATACCACGTTGGCAGATTCAATTTTCAAATTTTGATTTTTAAAAATTACATACAATAACACCCTGGAAGTCTATCCGATTGAGGGGGTTACAATCCAACTAAAGTACTAATATTTCCCAAAATGCTTTCAAGAACTGTTTTTTTTTTACATTCCATAAATTAAGATTAATAAATCAAAAGGCTCTTCATGACATTTTAACTGAGTAACATGGGCCTACTTAAAGTAGAATTTATTCCTGGTTAAATTAAGTGGGTGGTCTGAGACACAGGTTTCATGGGCCCCATGCCAGGTCCTTTTAAGGGCCCCTTCTCCTTTCACCAATCCCTCCCCGATCGTGTGATATAATTATATATATATATATATATATATATATAAAAATATATATATATATCCATAATTGTTGTGATAGAGAATACAGTAGACCTCCTCATAACCGACCCCGGATCAACCGCCCTCGGATTAACCGCCACTGCCCGGGCACAAAATAGAGGTCGGTTTATCCGCCCTGAATTTTAAAACTGGTTGGTTTAACCGACCTTTTCTACGAATCGAGAGACTTCCGTTCCTATCCTTATCGCTTTACTAAAATAGAAACGTCAATTTCATGTCAAGTTTTGTTATGAATCACAAGGGAAACTCGCAATATTGTGGAACGTCACTCAACGTCAGTTTATCACTACTTTGCGTCGAGTACAGTACAGAGCTTTTTCGCTTCTGCGTCGCGTGTGTACAGCCTACCGGATCACAGTGCAGTACTGGACTGTATACTGTACCGTAAAAAGAGAGATCATCTTTCTACTATATAGTAATTGGTACAGGTATGCATGTACACGATCACTTTGCTCACTTTCATTGTTAGGCTACTTGAGTATATTTCATAAGAAGGAATTGAAAAAGTAACCTTTAATATATGCAGCTGATTTTTGTATTCATATAATAACAATAATACATTTATTTCTACAGTATTTTTCATGTAAACGTAGTTGTCAGTTTTAACCGACCTTTAAGTTATCCGACCTAGGCCTGGTCCCGTGAGGGTCAGTTAAGAGAGGGTGTACTGTAGTTATTAAAAAAAAGTGAATTCAAAACAGTTTTAAATGACAAATTACTAATTTAAGCTTTGTTTAGCGTTTTCTCCCAACTTTATATACAATTGGAGACAATTAACACAGCCCTGGTTAGGGGAACAGCCATCAGTATTACAGTCTGAATAATAAATGCAATGTATATTAAACTATTCTATGTATACAATAAACAATCATTTGTAGAAAAACCAAATTATAGTTATTTCATCTAAAATGTTTATGGCATTAAATTAAAAAGCGATTTCTATGTTTCTATGTGTGCACTGATTTGATTTTCACTGACATATTTGAAACTAGCAAATAAACATTTGTTAACATACACTTGTATAATTCCAGACCTACAAACCAATTCCCACATAAACCTACAAAAAAAAAACTAAGCTAGGCCTATAGATCTATAATAATAAATAGAAACAATTTACAAGGCAACTAAGATTTTGTCAAGGAAAAAATAAACTGTTTTACTTGTTTTTAACTACCGCTACTACTTGAAGGCTTCTATGAAAATAAGTTTCTGTTCTGTATCCAGATCCATGGGAAACCCATTTTAATTTAATATATTTCCAGCATGGTTCTAAACCTAGCCCGAGAGGAATTACCATGCAGAAAAATGGTATCTAGATCAACCTGCAACAGCATAGCATATGAGTTAAGGTTTTAAACTCATCAGTAATGTAATCTAATCTTACTGCCACAACGCGCGGTATGAGATGGTATTCCTTATCAATGAATTAGTCGCTAAAGATTTTGGAAAGTAGCTCTTCTGCATGATAATTCCTTCAAGTAAGGCTAGTTATAGAAAAATGCCAGCTACTCCGTAAAAAAATCAATTAGTTTCCCGTGCGGGATAGTAAGTATAGCCTACGGAACAATAACCAAATTCCTTGGTGAGCCTAAATCACATGTATAATAGCCCTGATTATTTTCTAGCCCCAGTGATGATATCCCCATACAAGCCATGATATCCCTAGTCAAGTTAAACAAAATCAGAGAATCCTTATCTAACTAGTGTGTTGATCGATATTTTCAACATAGCCTGCCATATGAAACCTGGTTTGAATGTGTTAGTGGTTGTCTACATAACCTAATAGAATTCTATTAGGCCTATATAGCATATTGGACTGAATACCACCTACTACGCTACTCTCCATACATACTAAGCCTGGGTACTTACATCAGAATTCATGCCTGAAGAAAATAATGTAGGTAGGGTAACTTATTGCTCAATTTTTAGAAGTAAAAATAAGTATATAATGGGCTATTCTATTTTGCTAGAAATTGTATAAACAATCATGTGTAGAAAACCAAATTGATTCTTTCCATCTGAATGAATATCAAATGGAATTACTAAAAGGCAATTAAAATTTGTTCATACTGTGAACCATATTGCTTCCCTGTTAGAATATATATTTTAACCTGCCATTAATTTAATTAAACCACGATCAATAAACCATTGTCCACTGATTAACGACACTTAAAAATTGGAGCCGTATCCGATATGTTACATTGACTATTAATTAGTACCACAATTTACAAGGCAGCTGACAAGAACTTGTTTTTATACAATTAATATTGTAACCTTAACTTCTTCAATTCTTAAGTTACACACACTTTACATTAAACGTTTAAAGGGCTGCTTATTGATTATAGCTAATAATAAAAACGATTAATTTGTACTTGATCGTAAAATATTGGCACAGAAACTTATGAAATCATCTTTAGATTACACGCATAATGCTTTAGAGACACTTAAGACTTGGATTCATTTTCTTTCCAGGGGTCCAGGACCAATGTTTTGCTGTAGAAGGAGTACGTTTACACTAGCGCCGCCGTCACCAAACACTTACGATTGCCAAGTGTTATACATTGGCGTTTTGCCGAGGTTATGTTATGTTTGAGTTAATCGATTCCTATTTACGCCACTTCTCCAATCCCAAACACAATGTGGATAATATGTTTATTCTTTTGGATTCATAATAAAAAATAATAAAGATTTTTTACAATAATTTATAAAACCTCCACTTTTATTTGATTTATAGCTTGTACACTTGTATGCTAAACTTGTATTTCCAGCAAGGTAAATATATCTAAAGGTCTCTTAGTGTAGGTACAGTGTGGTACAACATATAAATAATAATTTAAATAATGGCCTGCTAACAATAAATAGAATCAAATAATAACGACAATACAAATTTACAGTAACGAATCAATAACAGTGAACAGGAAAAATGCATAACAATAATAAAGTTGGCAATAGAATCAGAATCTTATTACATGTCCTGTGGCAATTTAAAAATAACTGTACCATTATTATCTCCTGTAAGATTGGCAACACTTCTTATTCTATAATAGCAGACAAATAAATTGAAAGCTTGGCTGTAGCCAATAGCATGCTTGTACACTGTACACTGTTGCCATTTCGCCATAGAGAAATATCACTCGAATATTATTCCGATCAGCTGGTGTGGAGTTTTGGCAACGCAGCACGTCTACTATTTTTTATTTGTTTATTTCAACGCCACTGGCATTTTTGTTATGAGATCACACAAACGCGTTTAGGGAAAGCGGTCCAAACCCCTCAGATTTGTGTGTACATCCCATTTGTGTGGATACTATTGGCTGATCTCGGTTGATAGCCAGGCAAACCACGCCCTCAACTGGCAATTTAATTGTCCGCTATTATAGTAGGTCAAAGTAGGTTGTTGACATTATGAATCACCTGAGCGACCTCGCAAGACATCTTTGCTGCGAACATTACTCTTATGGAAATAAGCATACCTACCTGGGCTAAAAGCTCTACTAACCCTGGGTCAAAATAGTGTTCAGTATTGTAGGCTTGAGGTTTTTGCCCCAACGAGACCTCTATAGATATTTACCTCGTTGGTCATAACACACCAACAAATGAATAGTAAGTTTTTCTAATGTAAAATCCCCATAAGACAACGTACTGTGTATAGTCGATATACATTTTCTTTAATAACTCGGTTACTATTTATGCCAGAATGACGAGAGAGGGCTTAAAACTTTCGCCTCACTAATTCCCATCTTTTTACATTCATTAAATTTATATCCGGGGCTTTTTTGACCCTTTTTGGGCCCAAAAACTCGACATTTTAAAGATTAATCCCCAAAAAAGGGATTTAGAGTTTCCGATTGTTTTTCCCAACGAACATGTCCAACTGATTATAGAAAGGAACGTCCATACTAAATTTGAAGTAAATCGGATACAAAATGCGACCGCTAGAGTGCAAACACACACACACACACACATATATACCGGTATATATAATTTTGAACGACCCCCCCAAAACATGTTCAGGGGGTCACGTTAGGAACTTCTATGGTGGTCCCGGGCTTAAGTTTCACTGTGAGGGTCATATGCTAATAGTTAACCTTCCATAGGAAATTCACTAATAGAATTGTCACTTTTATTGTACTCAAGTAATTGTTAATCCCGGGATTCTTCAACGTAATCCCGCAGTCCTGGGGTTGAAAATATCATCCGGGATTGGATTCCCTTTAGTCATCCCGGCACTTGCTGATGAGAAGCGCATTATCACCTAATTCTTGGGCGGGGTTTTAAAAGACTATAAAGCCTTCCTAGATCTCTGAATGTTACTCTGGAGGATTTTAACTATTTGGATTTGTCTAGAGCCGCTCAGAAAACCAGGCAAGCTCTCGTTCCCAGAATGTGTTCAAGGGGGGTAAAACCTCCCAAAGGAAAATCTCCCTTAGCTTTAACTGTGCAGACAGCTTTCAAGTGACTCTTCTAACCACACTTTATACAGAGTCCACATCCCTTATTGTGGTCTGGTCCCTTGCAAGATGATTGTTGGTTCCCATAATATCCAAAACATCTAAAACTGCGGGTGTCAGTAATTCTGAGCCGCACTCTTCCAAGGACCCACCCGATTTTTATTTTCTCGGGCCTAAGAAGCTGTGTGGCACCCCGGAGCCCTGAGTTCCACAGCGGCCATATTGAGTCCCCGGCTGTTCTCCGCAGTTACAGTGACCTTCAAACCCTAGGCAAGGTCGCCTAGCTTCACTTCCTCGGTGACTTCATCAGTGCCAAAGTGTAGCAGTCGAGGTCACGACCAGTGAGCCCATAATAGAATAGAGAAGACAAGTGCTTACACCCCGTGCATAAAAAGTGAGGCAAGATCCGCCATATTTGTCTGGCTTACAACCTGAAATCTACGATCCGCGAGCTCAATGCGAGGTAAACCACTGAGCTCTATGTTATATCTGGAGTCACTACTCTCTGCCTAAATATTTTCCAAAAACGTGCCGTTAACACTGACTTTTTGCTCTATTGTGTTGTCACCTTACCGTTAACTGGACCAATCAAAATGCATTGGGTGGACAATGTCAGAATTTCAACCAATAGGAAATGAAATAACTATACCACCAAAACGTAAAAAACACATCTGGCCAACATAAAGACCATAAACACAGCGGCACGCTTTTTCACCACGGAGTGGTGACTCCAGATATGACATAGAGCTCAGTGGGTATGCGGAGGTGGAAATGTCTTAATAAACTGCCTGGAAATTTGCTCACAATGAAATATGTTAAATTTAAAAATGTTATTTATAAGTGGTTATTTAAATCCGTTCTATTCACTAACTGAGTTTTTTGAACTAACCACCTCTGAAATTAAGATCCTTTAAAACAGACCCAACTAATCTGTGCCTTTCTCACATTTCCATTGTTTTTTGTTTTTTTTTCTCTCCCAAATCCGCCCATAAATCCACTTCCATGACTAACTTGTAGTTAATTGCAATTTATTTGTAACTATTTAAAACTACTCATGTTAGAATATGTTTATATGTTAGAATGTTTCTAACATATAAACAATTTCTGACAATGTCCGATGTATCTTACGGAAAATAAACATCTTGAATCTTGGTATAAAACTTTACGACCGATACATGGCCATTACCAACAATAATAGTTGAAGAATATTGTTGAAATTTTGCATGCTTATAGTATAGAGTCTGAGGATAACGATGGTAATAATTTTAAGTTAATAATAATGTTATTAAATGGTATATAAATAATTTAATACACACTTGTAGCTCTGTTTTTGAAAACCAAACATGAAAAAGATGATCTGTAAAAGTTTTTTTATTTTTTGGTCAGAGACATTTTGTCAGTGGAAAAGTTTTAGATAAATAAACAAATTTCATTTTTTTCCTACTTTTTCTTTTTAAAGTGTTTGGTTTCCTCAGAAATTGAGGTATAAGAAAGCGGCAAAACTGTCTTTCGTGCAGCACACTGCCGCGCCGCACCCGACCATAGGCAGTGTAGTGTGTTCCGTTTTCCAGCTACGTTCTTGTTAGTGAATTTCCTTTGGAAAGTGAACTATTAGCATGACCCGCACGGTGAAACTTAAGCCCGGGACCACCATAGAAGTTCCTAACGTGACCCCCTGAACACGTTTTGGGGGGTCGTTCAAAATTTTATATATATATATATATATGTGTGTATATATATATATATATATATATATATATATATATATATATATATATATATATATATATATAGACATATATATATATATATATATGTGTTTGCACTCTAGCGGTCGCATTTTTTGTCCGATTAACTTCAAATTTGGTAGGGACGTTCTGTTCTGAAATCAGTTGGACAAGTTCGTTGGACAAAAGAATCGTAAAACTCCAAACCCATTTTTTGGGGATTAATCTTTCAAATTTCGAGTTTTTGGGCCCAAAAAGGGTCTAAAAAGCCCCAAATGTAAAATTAATGCATCTTAAAAGATAGGAATTAGTGAGACGAAAGTTTTAAGCCCTCTTTCGTCATTCTAGCATAAATAGTTACCGAGTTATTAAAGAAAATGTGTTTCGACTAAACACAGTACGTTGTCTTATGGGGGTTTTACACTAGAAAAGCCTGCTACTCCTTTGTTAGAGTACTTTTATCATCCCCAGCAACCTCACGCCTACTTTCAAGCCTGACTGGACCTTCTTCTAACATTATAATGCGCAAAATTGTATTCCCAGCTTTGCAGGTAAATGAAACCAGGAGCATCAGAACAGCCAAAAAATCAATGTTTTCAGATTTCAATAAAAATTGGAATACAAGTATGTTTTTACACTAATTTTAAGTTTTAAAAGTTTTTATGTGGAAATTCACTTCCCTCACGTCAGCGTGCTGCGTGCGAACTAGTTTTTGTTTTTATTTGTTATTTTATTTTAGCTAGGATTAGTAATGATATTGTATTCATTTAAGGACTAGTAAATGAAAAATAATTTGGGTAATAACTAGTTTTATTTACTTATTTATATGTTTGTTTATCCTCGAAGTTTCACTCGCTATAGCTGATTTATGGGTATTAAATAATTTAGTCCAAATAGTTTTAAGACGTTAATCACTGTTCATTTACCCAAAGAAATTAAAAGTATTATTCAGTTGTTGTCTCACCTTATATGTATGCAGACCTTCATTAATAATATTACTGTAATGATGGATCATTATACAGAAAAGTATTTATGAGCTATTATTTCGATCATTAAACAACAATTATTATCGTCCTACTCATTATCAGAAGAATTTAAAACGTTGGGGAATAAATCCATACCATACCTACAGATTGACCAAGCACATGTAATCTGAGAATATTATATCTGTGAAACATTTTACTGAGAATATTGTTTTCACTTAAACTATTATAGTTAGGTACTTCTAAAACATCTTTCGCAAAGTCGGCAGACTTTTAGAAGGTTTATTGTACAAGCCCTTAATTTACGAATGAAAAAGTAATGATTTTAAAACGTAAACGATAGTATGGATGTGTATTTTATTATATTATTTATTCCAAGTGTCTTTTAGTCCATAAATAAAAATACTGTTTGTTATATATTAGATAACTTGTACTTAATTTTCGTTTGTTGTGACCAACACAAAAAGAATCATTGGATTTAGAGCGACTAGATGTCATAGAGAAATTATAGGAATATTCAATACAATTTATGACTAAGCAAGCATATGTTTTAACCACTTAATATGAATATTAAATTAAATTAAAACAATGTGCTCTTGTGAAATGTAATCCCAGCGGGTGATTGATACCCCATTTTATATAGGTGTCCGGTTATTGCAATAATTTACCATCTCGTGTAATTCGACATCTTAGGTCTACAACAAAAGCCGTAACCACCCTCACTGCGACTAACTGAAATAGTGCGTAGCGGTGCGTGGTTGACGCTCGGGCTAGGGCGGCGCCGCCATCTTGGACTGTCTCATCCGTCCGCCAGGCTGGCCGCACTCTCCGCTCCGAGTAGCTTCTCTATTCTGTTATGTGCTCGCTTCGCTGGTCACGACTTCCAACAGAGTTTGTGTTCCAACTGCCGTACGTTCTCGTTGTCATCAACCACCGTTTTATCTGCAGCCTCAAAGTCTGCACTTGGCTTTGGTGCCACTAACATCGTTGCTACCAAGCTCCAGCAGAACATCGCCAGACCTGGTGTTCCTTACAGAACGGACAACAGTTTATATCAGTTTGGGTTTCAGGTTATGGCAGATCCTTGCAAGCTCTTCGCTGAAGGATCACCCCTGAGCAGGCTTGATGAGCTCGGCATCAGGACTCCTCACTGGGTCCTTCTTCCCTGCAGACTTTTTGTGCTTATCTAGTGGCTGTTTCGGGGGCGCTCACTCAAACCTTCCGTCTTTTCTTTCCTGGTTTTATAGCGAATTTACCCTAAAGGGAAGAAGCTATTACCGTAGTCAGCATGGTAAGACTTAGGCCCGGGACCATGATAATTTTTCGTTTTGAGGTTCCGGATACCAAAAAAAACATTCGTTATAACTATATATATATGTGTGTGTGTGTGTGTGTGTGTGTGTGTGTGTGTGTGTTTGTCATAAAAGCCCCGGATGTAAAATTAAACCATGTAAAAAGATGAGAATTAGTGAGGCGAAACTTTTAAGCTCTCTCCTGTCATTCTAGCATAACTATTTACCAAGTTATAGAAGAAAATGTGTATTGACCAAACACAGTACGTTGTCTCATGGGGGTTTTACATTAGAAAAGCCTGTTATTCATTTGTTGGTGTACTTTTATCATATCCAGCAACATCACGCCTACTTTCAAGCCTGACTGGACCTTCTCCTGACCTTATAATGCGCAAAATTGTATTCCCAGCATTGCAGGTAAATGAAACCAGGAGCATCAGTACAGCCAAAAAATTAATGTTTTCAGATTTCATTAAAAATTGGAATAAATTTATGTTTTACACTGATTTTGAGTTTTAAAAGTTTTTTATGTGGAAATTCACTTCCCTTACGTCAGCGTGCTGCGTGCGAACTCGTTTAACTTTTGTTTTGTTCATAATTAAGAGACTATTTCTGCATTCTTTGTGACTTCTCTGATATTTAGCACTATTTTTTTATTCAAAACCACATTTTTATATTTAGTATGGTCATATCCACTACCTTGTTATTGGTACTTGTGCATAGATGTGTCAATCTTCAAAGCAATTCTTAGATTTGTAATTTTTTTTTCAAAATTGTTAAATTAGTCAAACTTCAGAAATTGGCAACAAATTCTTTATCAATTGTCAATTAAACATTTCTTTCCACTGTATATTTGATAAACTCTTCACTCTTCTAACATGAATCCACAAGATTGAAAATGTTTAATTTGTAATACGTACCTCGCAGCCACATAAAAAATCCCATGATTAGGCTACACTACAACTGAACACTTTTAGTACCACATTGAAAACATTAAACCCTAAATGTAAGTTGTTGGAGAAGAGCATGGAATCGATAGAAAATGGTAAGAATTGAGAATTGGTAAATGTACACTTGCTGAACAAACTCCATAAACATTTTTTATATAATCTACAGTCAAATTATGGGCTAATAGTAGAGCGAGAATGGGAATACAGTGGACGCTCTGTTAACCGGTACATTTGGGACCATGTCCATGCCGGATAATTGAGCTTATATGGTGTTTAAAGGGGATTCTGAAGATGATTAACTCCATTAAAAACCCAAAATAACAAAGCATCACTTCACTGTACTGTATAGCGTCAGACACAGAAAAACGCTGGATGTCAAAGAAAATAGCACAGCCCAGTACACTGGCGGCAATTGTCGTCAAGTGCCGGAACTTAACTGGAAAAAGCCGATCGTGACTGAAGCCGGTTAGTAGAGCATTCCGGTCTACTGTATGTGTAAAATATGGCTCGTCAAACCTCCGCCACCTCTCCTGAACAATAACAATCCCACTGAAGCCGGTTAGTAGAGCATTCTGGTCTACTGTATGTGTAAAATATGGCTCGTCAAACCTCCGCCACCTCTCCCGAACAATAACAATCCCACTGAAGCCGGTTAGTAGAGCATTCCGGTCTACTGTATGTGTACTGTATGGCTCGTCAAACCTCCGCCACCTCTCCCGAACAATAACAATCCCACTGAAGCCGGTTAGTAGAGCATTCTGGTCTACTGTATGTGTAAAATATGGCTCGTCAAACCTCCGCCACCTCTCCCGAACAATAACAATCCCACTGAAGCCGGTTAGTAGAGCATTCCGGTCTACTGTATGTGTAAAATATGGCTCGTCAAACCTCCGCCACCTCTCCCGAACAATAACAATTCCACTGAAGCCGGTTAGTAGAGCATTCCGGTCTACTGTATGTGTACTGTATGGCTCGTCAAACCTCCGCCACCTCTCCCGAACAATAACAATCCCACTGAAGCCGGTTAGTAGAGCATTCCGGTCTACTGTATGTGTAAAATATGGCTCGTCAAACCTCCGCCACCTCTCCCGAACAATAACAATCCCACTGAAGCCGGTTAGTAGAGCATTCCGGTCTACTGTATGTGTAAAATATGGCTCGTCAAACCTCCGCCACCTCTCCCGAACAATAACAATCCCACTGAAGCCGGTTAGTAGAGCATTCCGGTCTACTGTATGTGTAAAATATGGCTCGTCAAACCTCCGCCACCTCTCCCAAACAATAACAATCCCACTGAAGCCGGTTAGTAGAGCATTCCGGTCTACTGTATGTGTACTGTATGGCTCGTCAAACCTCCGCCACCTCTCCTGAACAATAACAATCCCACTGAAGCCGGTTAGTAGAGCATTTCGGTCTACTGTATGGCTCGTCAAACCTCCGCCACCTCTCCCAAACAATAACAATCCCACTGAAGCCGGTTAGTAGAGCATTCCGGTCTACTGTATGTGTAAAATATGGCTCGTCAAACCTCCGCCACCTCTCCTGAACAATAACAATCCCACTGAAGCCGGTTAGTAGAGCATTCTGGTCTACTGTATGTGTAAAATATGGCTCGTCAAACCTCCACCACCTCTCCCGAACAATAACAATCCCACTGAAGCGGTTAGTAGAGCATTCCGGTCTACTGTATGTGTTCTGTATGGCTCGTCAAACCTCCGCCACCTCTCCTGAACAATAACAATCCCACTGAAGCCGGTTAGTAGAGCATTCTGGTCTACTGCATGTGTAAAATATGGCTCGTCAAACCTCCGCCACCTCTCCCGAACAATAACAATCCCACTGAAGCCGGTTAGTAGAGCCTTCCGGTCTACTGTATGTGTAAAATATGGCTCGTCAAACCTCCGCCACCTCTCCCGAACAATAACAATCCCACTGAAGCCGGTTAGTAGAGCATTCCGGTCTACTGTATGTGTACTGTATGGCTCGTCAAACCTCCGCCACCTCTCCCGAACAATAACAATCCCACTGAAGCCGGTTAGTAGAGCATTCTGGTCTACTGTATGTGTAAAATATGGCTCGTCAAACCTCCGCCACCTCTCCCGAACAATAACAATCCCACTGAAGCCGGTTAGTAGAGCATTCCGGTCTACCGTATGTGTAAAATATGGCTCGTCAAACCTCCGCCACCTCTCCCGAACAATAACAATTCCACTGAAGCCGGTTAGTAGAGCATTCCGGTCTACTGTATGTGTACTGTTTGGCTCGTCAAACCTCCGCCACCTCTCCCGAACAATAACAATCCCACTGAAGCCGGTTAGTAGAGCATTCCGGTCTACTGTATGTGTAAAATATGGCTCGTCAAACCTCCGCCACCTCTCCCGAACAATAACAATCCCACTGAAGCCGGTTAGTAGAGCATTCCGGTCTACTGTATGTGTAAAATATGGCTCGTCAAACCTCCGCCACCTCTCCCGAACAATAACAATCCCACTGAAGCCGGTTAGTAGAGCATTCCGGTCTACTGTATGTGTAAAATATGGCTCGTCAAACCTCCGCCACCTCTCCCAAACAATAACAATCCCACTGAAGCCGGTTAGTAGAGCATTCCGGTCTACTGTATGTGTAAAATATGGCTCGTCAAACCTCCGCCACCTCTCCTGAACAATAACAATCCCACTGAAGCCGGTTAGTAGAGCATTCCGGTCTACTGTATGGCTCGTCAAACCTCCGCCACCTCTCCCAAACAATAACAATCCCACTGAAGCCGGTTAGTAGAGCATTCCGGTCTACTGTATGTGTAAAATATGGCTCGTCAAACCTCCGCCACCTCTCCCAAACAATAACAATCCCACTGAAGCCGGTTAGTAGAGCATTCCGGTCTACTGTATGTGTAAAATATGGCTCGTCAAACCTCCGCCACCTCTCCTGAACAATAACAATCCCACTGAAGCCGGTTAGTAGAGCATTCCGGTCTACTGTATGGCTCGTCAAACCTCCGCCACCTTTCCCAAACAATAACAATCCCACTGAAGCCGGTTAGTAGAGCATTCCGGTCTACTGTATGTGTAAAATATGGCTCGTCAAACCTCCGCCACCTCTCCTGAACAATAACAATCCCACTGAAGCCGGTTAGTAGAGCATTCCGGTCTACTGTATGTGTACTGTATGGCTCGTCAAACCTCCGCCACCTCTCCCAAACAATAGCAATCTCACTGAAGCTGGTTAGTAGAGCATTCCGGTCTACTGTATGTGTAAAATATGGCTCGTCAAACCTCCGCCACCTCTCCTGAACAATAACAATCCCACTGAAGCCGGTTAGTAGAGCATTCCGGTCTACTGTATGTGTACTGTATGGCTCGTCAAACCTCCGCCACCTCTCCCGATCAATAACAATCCCACTGAAGCCGGTTAGTAGAGCATTCCGGTCTACTGTATGTGTAAAATATGGCTCGTCAAACCTCCGCCACCTCTCCTGAACAATAACAATCCCACTGAAGCCGGTTAGTAGAGCATTCCGGTCTACTGTATGTGTACTGTATGGCTCGTCAAACCTCCGCCACCTCTCCCAAACAATAACAATCCCACGTTTCCATTACTCATGACACTAGAACTGATCATCATAGAATAATTTTAAATTTGACTTATAACTTCATTTTGTAGGAAATTAAACAGATAATAAGTTTTTGTTATTATTATCTTACATTCAATGCCATTATAGTTAGTGACATTCAACTTTCCAGGGGCTTTAACCAATTAATATGTTTATGATTTTTGTAGAATTGGGGTTGTACCATTGCTTTGACTTAATTGGACGAGTATGAAAAAAGGGACCTTTTTTAGGAAAACTATACAGAACAATACTTTACATTTCTTATCTTAAAAAATAATATACAGTTTCAACAAGACATTTCAGGGAAAACAATAACTCTCTTGATTTTGATAATCTATTTTATTTTATATTTACAATGAGTTCACAAACTGTTTACTAGCTTAGATAGTTAAAAACAAACGTACCCTCTTACACACTCCATTCATGTTTTTACATAAACTACTAAAGCAGAAAACATATTCCGGCTCAAAAAACTAGTAACGATTTTCTACTGCTCACTAACAACAGATAAATGTATGATAATTTACAAGACTATAGAAAAAACCCTTCTGTAAGGGTGCTCTTAACTACAATGACTGTAAAAAGGCAAGAAAATTCTTAATCAAGTATAAAAACCAGCTGCTAAAAATTGATGCGTTACAGAGGATCTATTTTTAATGGTTGTTAAAAACAAATACTCATGCAGACGGCAAACAAAACTAAACAGTATTAATACTCGTGATAATATTCAGTTTTAGTTACCATTTCATCACAGATAAAAGTATCTTACAAACTGTACATTTGTACATATGTCAGTGACAATAGTGCGGTATGTACACTAAGATTAGTTGAGCTGCCACAGCACCGAGCTTGGATCTGATCCGAGCACCTTCAAACATCGTCGGAAACAACACAAAAGTCTAAATGAAAGCACAAGTATATGACCTAAAAAGTTACCCGAACCCATAATACTCATTGATATCGTAGGCGATTAGTAACTAATAAGCTATAAGTAAACTACTGAAAGGTTTTACATGAAATGTTTCTTATCAATTTGAAGGATTACCACTGGAAATTAAAATTGCATATAAAGTTAACTTCAAGGAATACTTAAAGTTTCTCGGCAGATAATGTTAAGATAGCATAGAAAATATTTCTTAAAAATTAAACTAAACCTCACAGATACAGATAAAGCAACCCTGACTTAACACCTGTATACAATGCATAACATCCTTTTGGGATTAGACAGAAATATTTATACAGAATCATCACATAATTTACTTCTAGAGTTGGCATCTGATGATGGACACATTTTTAAGAAAGTATCTGTTTGTGACTTACACAATGATTGATAAAAAATACATTTTGTTTTAAGCACTAGTTTGTTGATAACACTTTTAACTTTTACTCTCAGTTTTTAACACTTTCATATCAAAGTTACCTCTTTGAATAATTGTCATTAGATGATACTGAAAAAATCTTATCTGTTCCATGTTTTTGGAAGTTTATTTGTACAAATATTTAAGAAAAAAATCATCAAAACTCTTAACATGACATTGTTAACTTGGTAAGCCAAAATATACATAAAACTCAGTCTTGGCTTAAGTCTTATACATAAACAAAGCGAGATCTTATCTTGATAACATACAGGTAGAAACAAATTGTTATGTATACAGTAAGGAATGATAGGACTACGATAATGGAATGTTTGAAGTACATGTAATTGAAACTCAATATTAGTTTCCGGTAAGCCCTGCAAATATAAAATGTCCTAATTTTTAATAGTCGACAGAAAATAAAGCCATCTATGTAAGACTAGAACTGGCAGTAATTTTATTAAGTATTAATTTGTTGAGTATTCAAAATTTATATAGAATAAGAATACATTCGATAGCTAAAAATAATGATGTGATATTTTGTCATCAGCATAAGAGATCAACTTCTGATCAGAACACTAATATAAAATTATTTGTTCCACGTTATTTTATTATAATAACAAATATCTTTAAAATTATCAAACTCGCGTGATCACAATGTTAAGGAAATTGACAACTCATTATAATTAGTTTTAACTATGTTGTTAATTGAGTCCAAAAATAATAATAATAATATTCTTAACATAGTTCTGTATAAACATGATTTCCTTTCAATAAAGGCATTTGCATTTAGTCATTATAACACAAATGTATTTTATGACCCAACTGTTATGAATATTTGTATAAAAATTCATTAAAAACAGATCTTAAACTATTATGTATTTGACAACAGGATTATGATATCGAAAGTAGTATTCCTGTCAACAGGATTCAGTAATTAACCCTAGAAATGGTGTTTGTTCATTCATTTAAATACGAGTGCTTCTGTGGTGGCGTTGTAAATTAATTTATAATGTGGCAAGCTTTTATTCAACCAATCATAAAGGTGTGAAAAATACATTAAAATCATTTAACACGTTCACTGCTCGCGCCGGCTTTAGTCGGCATCACTAGCGCTACCTTGTGGCGTGCCGACTAAAGTCGGCGCCATACCAACTGAAATGTATTAAGTCAGTGTGGGCTTAGCCATGGACGGGGAAGGTTGCTCCATGCGCCATCTGTTTAAATCTTCATCTTTGCCGTGTTGGTGCCGTTGCCGGATTCCGTGATTCTTTCCGGGTTTTTTTTTTGCCGCGATTGCGTAACATGCGCCATAGGTAAATCCTACATACTTATTTTTCAGCAATGAATGTGTTAATATTGCTACCATATTATACATTAAATTCTGACCTTTAATTTGGTACCCTACAATATTTTATAGTTATATCATTTATGTAATTTAAGATTTACATGTTTTTAGTCACTTAACGTGGTCAGCAAAACAACTGTAATTCCTTAAAAAAGGTTTTTTTTCCAGCTATGTCTAAATTTGTTTAGCCAAAAGGAATATAATATATATAAGTTACACGAGCCGAAAGAGCATTTCTTCTTATTTCTTTGTACTGTTTTGGGAAATGTTTGTTGCCGAGATAAACAATTTTGAAATTAGCATAAGCCATTTATATATTGGTGCTTTGTCAATAAATTTACAATAAACTATACACACATACACAGTAAAACTGCCAATGTAATATTTTAGCAATAACTATATGTCATTGGAAAGAGGGCAAAATGGTCTAAAAAATTATTCAAGTTTAAACTATTTAGCTCAATGAGGGTGGCAATGCTGAATAGACGAGGCATTTTAAACTGCTGAAGTGTAAGGTTATTGTGTTCCCCAATCAGACCATTATTAATGTGTTGTTTACATGCGTCTGGTGTAGTTTTGAAGTACATTATATAGTTTATCGTAATGATCGTCAATGAAATTGGTTCAAATTTATTTGTTGCAGTGTTTTATATGACAATACTGTGATAGTAGGTCTTTTATAACAATACATTTGTTATTCCAATATGTTACATAGGTTAGGCCTATTTTTAGTAGTAATGTTATTATTTTGTTTCCAAAACTTATTTAATTTACTACATTAATAATTAGCTAATATTTTATGTCATCAACAAGATTTGTTATTTAATTTTTGTTCTTAAAATAACATTACTGGTATACTATTGGCATCATGTTGTATATCAAAGTGATGTTTTACGATACTATTCAAATATATAATATTTCTATATTTGAATAATACAATTTTTTTTCAAAACTAGCAACTAAAATAACATAAAATCGCCTAGAATTCTGTGTAGAATAGTTTGTGAATCTTTTTTAGTTTCGTTATTATTGTTTTTAAGTTACATTTCTTATGTACTTGAAACCTCTACGCAATTTCCAAATGTAAAATGTACAAAATTCCAAGTCATACTAAATATTTGATATGTATATCATGCTACGAATGTACATTCTAAAAACAAATGTATATTATGTCAATGCATGTGATCAAATTAAAACAAACATCCTTTGATTTTTTAACGGACAAAAATTACCAGAATAAATTAAAAGTGGCTTCAAGTATAAGAGTTTTGTTGGGAATTTCATTTTGAACCATTTGATGTAAAACACATATAGTTTGAGTTTGTTTAAACGTCTTTAATGAGAGCTGAATAATCTGCAAAATTGAGCTGCCACCACAGGGAATAACGTACGCCAGTTCTCGCTGCCACCACAGGGAATAACGTACGCCAGTTCTCGCTGCCACCACAGGGAATAACGTACACCAGTTCTCGCTGCCATCACAGGGAATAACGTATGCCAGTTCTCGCTGCCACCACAGGGAATAACGAACGCCAATTCTCGCTGCCACCACAGGGAATAACGTACGCCAGTTCTCGCTGCCACCACAGGGAATAACATGCGCCAGTTCTCACTGCCACCACAGGGAATAACATACGTCAGTTCTCGCTGCCACCACAGGGAATAACATGCGCCAGTTCTAGCTGCCACCACAGGGAATAACATGTGCCAGTTCTCGATGCCACCACAGGGAATAACATGCGCCAGTTCTCGCTGCCACCACAGGGAATAACGTGCGCCAGTTCTCGCTGCCACCAAAGGGAATAACGTACGCCAGTTCTCGCTGCCACCACAGGGAATAACGTACGCCAGTTCTCGCTGCCACCACAGGGAATAACGTACGCCAGTTCTCGCTGCCACCACAGGGAATAACATGTGCCAGTTCTCGCTGCCACCACAGGGAATAACGTACGCCAATTCTCGCTGCCACCACAGGGAATAACATGCGCCAGTTCTCGCTGCCACCACAGGGAATAACGTGCGCCAGTTCTCGCTGCCACCACAGGGAATAACATGCGCCAGTTCTCGCTGCCACCACAGGGAATAACATGCGCCAGTTCTCGCTGCCACCACAGGGAATAACATGCTCCAGTTCTAGCTGCCACCACAGGGAATAACATGCGCCAGTTCTAGCTGCCACCACAGGGAATAACATGCGCCAGTTCTCGCTGCCACCACAAGGAATAACATGCGCCAGTTCTAGGGTTAAAGTCTTCACATTTCAATAGTACATATTTTTTCAAAAAGCCCAGCATTTGAATGTAGATTTAAATATAAAATGAAATACAGCTCGTAAAAATAGCACCGTATTTGGTAAGCTCTTACAAAATTAAGAGTGTGAGTAAATATATTAATGCACTTAATTTCATAATATAGTTTCATTACGAGATACACATAATACAAATTGAAGATATAAAAATATAACAATAAAATATGTCATCAAATTTTACCAAAATTAAAAAATATGTTCTTTAAAATACAAAACATTTTATATTAATATAAAGTCTATTTAGGAATTGCCCAAAACAAAGGTTAACTAGAAAACTTTATTCACACTTTAAGTGATTTTTTACCTACAAGTTTTTGGGCCTCAAAATGGTAGGCTACAATATTTATGCAGATTCTTAGGATACCAGATTGTAATTAATTGCCTGTTTTAGTGTTACAAAACCTTAGCACAATGTGAGTCTGGTTCAGCGGTTACCAAACACCACAGAAATCACGGCGTGGAATATTTTACTGAGGGTGCTACTTAAAGTGCCATTGCAATACTGCATATTATTCAAACTGTGGCCAACATTGTTACAGACGTTATGAGTAAAGGAAATGTCTTGAAACATGAAAAATCAAATTTCGTAACATAAACACCGATAATTCAATAACTCAAGCTTCTTATTATTACTTTTAGGATTCTCTTTCCCCCGAATCATTTAGAAGTTACACTGTTTTTATAGGAACTACAAGAGTTTAAAGTCATTTGCAAATTATGAAAAGCCTTAACGAGGATAAACTATGATTCATTTTAAAAAATTACAACAAATTTACCACTGCACAAATAAGTTTTGTGTTCTTATAATCTATAACACAATTTAAATATAAATATAGTGATATTAAAACAAATTGATCCCTAAACACAATAATGTAAAGCCAGTACATTGGATGGTAGAAAACAAATAATTTAGGATGAATTAAACTGGAAAAGTATGAGGACATATATATATATCCTAAGTAATACAGTGTTTATAATTTAATGCATTTACAAATATCATCAAAAGCTCAATTCTTCATTTATTGAAACTATTTCTATAGGAATATAAAAACTTATCTTCATATTCAAATCAACTTTTGAGACTATATAATTTCTACCGAGTGAAGCAACAGTTTTCGAGAGGGCTCCAATAACCTAGGGGTTTCAAACTCATTTAGCTTTTAGTACTACCTGAAACTATTGATCTATGACTCTTTTCAAAGAGGCCTTGCTTTTATTGCTTTTATTTGCTTTTATATCAGCAAATAGTTATTAGGTAAAAAACTGCAATTATAGACTACTTGTGATTTTTGAAGAATATCATTCACAGCAATTATAGACTACTTGTGATTTTTGAAGAATTATTATTCACTGCAATTATAGACTACTTATGATTTTTGAAGAATTATTATTTACTTTGTAACAATCATTTCGGTTTTCAACTATTACTGCTATTGGAGACGCAGGTAAAACATCAATAATTTCCATAACTGGAAGCCTCTCTCAAATAAATCACTTGTATTTGGGAGGGAACTTTGCAAAGCGTGCGCATTTGTACTGTTCCATATAACATTTATTATGAAATACAAACTATATCGCATCTAAAGTCAAGCAATTTTTCAATGTTGTACTTTTGTTTTGTGTTAATTTATGATACAAAAATAATTTCTTAGTTTATCTTTTCTAAAATATTATCAACGTCAATGATCAGTAGCCTGTGTAGCAGTTCATTAATAGATACAAGTCATTCGTCATCCTAGATCGATGGATATTTGAACGTGTTTCACGTTAATGGTAAATACAAGGAGAACAAAATGGGGAGTCAACTTGTCATCGAGGGAGAAAACTTCAACCGTTACTTTTGTATACGAGTAAATTCATTCAGTCAGTACATTTTACCTAAATTAATACCATTTTACTTTTGTACAGTCCAGGTATAAACTTTATAATTTCACCCCGATTCATCTGTTGGTCCAACATGTAACTGCAGCTCTCTCTGCTGTATCCTCGATGAATAATTTCTAAATATTCAAAACCGACAACTTAATAGTATTTAAACTAACAGCTGTGAACCAAAATTAATTAAAGTCAGTCTTGGGGAAAGTTTAAAGGATATAGAAGGTGTCCATCAACTGAGGAGGGGATGGCAGTCTCTTCATCACCGGAGAATGTTGACCAAAACCAACGTCAGCTTCAAACTCACTAGCGAAGGGACGATCATCGCACTCGAATCTTTAGATGCACTGCTTTCCATACAAGTACCTGGAAAAGAAACCTCTGGTTCAGATGCATTAAAAAACTAAAACGAGGATTGAAAAATTAAAGCTTCTCACCGACTTTGACAGTGCTCTTATATATCAACTGAAAATATCACATTGAAAACTCAGTAACTAAGTACCTCAATCAGTATTATTCCGAGTTACATTACTGTTTCAGAACTTACTGAAACATTTTATGAAGTATTACATCTTTCAACTTCTCAGAATAAATATATATATATATATATATATATATATATATATATATATATGTATATATATATATATATATATACATACATACATAAATATTTAACCGCGTCCGGAATTTATACTTATGCAATATTAATATACAAGATGGTAAATGTACATACATAATTTTATGAGCCAATGTATTTTTATCATTTGTACTGATAATTTTCAAACCTAATGAGATGATGGCAAGATCAAAATAGTTTTTGTAATTGTGGTGCAGTTTCTGCTGGCCAACAACTGTAAGTCGAGATCTCATTTTTATTCTGTCATTCTCCCTTTGGGTCTGAGGATGAACAGTGTGACTGTTTGAAACCGGTTACTCTGTGCCATAATGTATGTACAAAGGCTAATCAGTTGTAGCAGAGCCATAATCCTTGCTCAAAAGTTAGGGATCTGCGAGTACTAGAAACTTCAGAGTTTTCGGCCAAGTATTTCAATACTCGGACTCGACTCGAAGTTATAAAAAATACTGGAAAGTTCGAGCGAGTATTTCCCACCAATTTCTGGACGATCGCTAACGAGTGCGGCAGGCCAAGTCGCATTGTAATTGCCACAAAAGGCAATTGCACCACGTATAATCACCCGAAAATGACGACTAGAAACATGAATTGGTCATAAAAAACAACTGATCATGTGTAAATGATGACCGGACCGCGTAATTTTGGCTGTAAATGACAACTGACAAAATGACAATGTAATAAAGGCCGAAAATGATGACGGTACACATATTGTCGGCTAAAGTGGTGACCAGGCCACTTAATATCAACCGTAAATAACGATTTCGTCATCTAATATTGATTATAAGCGATGTCTGCACCAGGTAGTGATATTGGCCAAATGACAACCGGTCCGTCTTTTATCGGCCGGAAACGAATCCTAAATCGTGTTTTGTTTGTAAATACATAATGCAGTTTGGTTGTACTGGCAACAAATTTTTATTGCTACTCATGTATTAGTTAGAAACCATGTTTAGATTATCAGATCTGGAGTGATATCCAAATCCCATTACACTATTTGAAACTAACATCTGACGGCAAATACTAGCTTACAAAACAGTGTCTTGTGCTGGCAGGCACAACATGGTCACTCTCTGTTGGGTGCCTGGCCACTCGGGAATTGTGGGTAATGAGGTGACGGACAGGTTGGCTAACACGGCTGCCTCCTCAGCTCTCATGCCCCCCCGTTTGCGGGATATCTCGTTCTTGTGCTTCACAGGTCATCAGCGCTTGGGCTCGGGACTGTCACAAAAGCAGATGGGCAGAGCTTCCTCTCCACAGGGTAAGTAAGCTGTACCTCCAGAGACCATCCCAGCAGGTCACCAGGAAGCTCCTGAGTCTCAGCAGGCTGGACGTCAAGCGCATCACAGGTATGGTTACGGGCCTTGGTCACCTGAGGATCTCCTCCTGCGCATGGGCATCTTCAATGGTAACCCTGCATGTAGGAAACGTAGGAAATGTGGGCAGTACAAGGAGACTGCAGATCATCTGCTCTTTGATTGCGATGAGCTTAAGGAGGTAAGGGCTTCAACTCTGGAAACTATGGCAAGGGGTGGAACCTGCCTCCTGAGGAGCTCATCAATAGGATGATGCAGTTTATCAGGCTTTTGAACCTGGAGGAGTCCTGAAACCAACTCTCAATCTCTTTTTTGAGGGTGCGCAATAAGCCCAATGTGGCTGATGCGCCTTGGGACTCATGTACGCCCCCCTTCTGATGATGATAATGATGGCAAATACTCGTTCGAAAATACCCGAAACTCTAAAATAATTGGCGCTACTCGAATAAACTCAATTAAAAAAAAGACTACCCGCACACCCCTAACAGAAATGCACGTTAGGTCAGGCTGCACCTAGTCGTGGCAGAGGGATGATCGTGTGAGAGCTAGATAATTTTATGCGGCTCATCAAAAAACATGCTGCGCAAAGTGGGTTGTGTTCACAGCCTTAGGCAGGGCGAATGGGACGATTGCCTAGACCCTGCGCCTGCAACTACAATTTACATAAGAAATAAAGTATGTGTGTGTAGCTTTCTTCATACATTTGAATAGCAACGAATTTTGGCCTTGACTTACAATTCATTGTTGCGAGTCGGTAATACTAGAGTCTCGCCAATCCAAACTAATTTGAACCGGAGACAGCCAACGTGTTTTTAGACTAGGCAATCACACTACTATAGTTAACCATGAAACCTGCGTTGGGCAATCAAATAATGTCATAAATATCCAATGCAATTTTGATTGTAGATTTCGCCTCCAAGTTGCACTATAGCTTCCACAATATTTTATACATTGTATTGAATACAAGTTGCAGCAATTTTAAATTTCAGTAAGTGACATTGCCGCTTGCCTAAGCAACTTTGGAGTGTCCGTTTGCCCTAAGGTCGCTTGTGTTGTTATTTCATTAGATTTGTTATTATACAGATATAAAAAATTAGCATAGGTTGCTCATGAAGTTGCACTGGAAAAGTTCTAAAAGCACCTTCACACTCACTTGTGTGAGAGATAAGGGTTCTATGTAGCGCTCTAGGCTATTTAATTGATTATAGCTATACAAACTTAAAAAACATAAAACAAACTGTTGTAAAATTTATAGATTGTTACTAAAATTACAATTTGCTCATGTTTATACTTTATTTATATTAATTTTACCATCAACTTCAGACTAAGCGGATTAGAAGGTTTGATTAAAGGGACTTGAGCTCATTAAGGGGGTGTGGGTAAACAAAAAGTGTGATATATATACATGAGCGCTAGGCGTTCACGACCGATACTGACGTAATTCTTGGCCTATATTACTCAGTCCGACCATTTTCCAGGCAGATATACGTGGATACGTGGTTCACTCGTCATTTACCATGGTTTTCAGACAACAGGCAAGAAATGGATATCTAAAGAGAAATACTGAAATGGACAAATTTGATACTGACGTAAAACAAGCCATTCACAATAATTTTAACATAACTGTCTATACTTACAGTGAAGACAATGAATGCTCACTACCTCAAGTCGTCGTATTACATTTTTAGAAAAGTTTTTATGAACAAGGAAAGACATACAGACAATAAAATCAAACAGTTGGTTGTTCATTTACATCAGTTTTCTGATATAGAAAACTGAGAGGACACATTACCAGACAAATCGGAAGACAAGAAATGTCGGTCTGTGAAGTCATTAATTATCAATGGTGAAGTGCTGTGGGTTGAGGGTTTGTTTAAAGCCCAGGGCAATGACACTCACATCTTGTACTGCAGATATCTACGTGCAAATCTCAGTTTTCACTTTGTAATTTGTTTTAACTATTTTATTTCATTGAAACTATGTCATTTCACCAACAAAAATATAGTTTTTGTTATGATTAAATGCATTACAATGAAATTTAACTCTTATTAGATACTAGGCATTAGGCCTCAACGCTTTTTCCACTGTTCTGGAATGCAATTTAATGAATAAAACTTTTATTTCAATATAACAACTACCTTGCAAGGTAAGGTTGAGAGGTGTTGTAACTTGTTTCGAAGACACATTACACGAATCTGTTAGGCGATGTAGAGCCAGAGACCCTTGCGATTGGTTTAAAATGAAACAGTAGCGTTTGGCATCAGTTGATTTCCGGCTAACAGGTGAAGCTATAATGTAGGTTGTTTCATTTTCAGACCAGCTTCCATGGCAATGATATGCTGCAACAAGAAAGTCACGTGTTAATTCTTATAACGTTTTTTAACATATTTGAGGGATCTGAATTACCAGGCAAAGTTAGGATTATGGAGGCCTCTTGACTCTACCACCGAACCAGGAGAGATACCATTCCAGCATTTGCCAAATGAAATGAGAAACAGTAAAAACTCATCTCAGATTGACCAGTCCAGTATTGTCTGGCATACTTGTATAAAACATGGAAGGGGCCATACACATATTACGTAACACATTTTGTCATCATTTTAACCCCCCCTCTCCCCCATGTAACACACCGTAACGCTTGAGTATAACCCCACCCCTCCATGTGTTACGTAACTCAACCGTAGAAGACTTTAAAACATCTTAAACTGTTTGAAAAACGTTTTATTAGTAATTTGGAATATGGATTTAAATAAATCATTAAACGTTTAATGACTTTCTTTCAATAACATTCGTTAACAACTTTTTTCAAAGCAAAATTGATACAAACAAACAAGATGGTTAGTAATAATATAAACAACAAAATAAACTATCTCGACTCCGCGACAAACACTGAACAAAAGATGTGGGTGGCCCTGCTCAATACTGTATAAAGTCATGATTTCACACTCTAAAACAACACAAAACATAGCAATAATACAGTGCTTACTCAAAACACGTTATGTATTTATTTTTAGTTTTAATGTCATTGAAATAGTATGACGGAGGTATGTTTTATATAACGAACTGTAACCATGATTTAGATATCAATTTTATTTTATTTTAAAAGATTAATAACATTATTAATGGATACGGGAGTGCGCCAGATCTTAGGATTAAAATGTGTGAGTTACGTAACGGTGATCCAAACCCCCTCCCTCCCCCACATAACGCAGTCTGACGCTATGCTATGTTCGCACTAAAGATTTATCAACTTAATTTAGTGAAGAAACTTAAACAAAAAGAGGATAATAATCATGATTGATTTTATCAGGTTTACAACTACATACAAATTATGCTTAAGACATAATTTATATTTCCTATTATGTTTTCAGGAATCTATTTAAAATTAAATACTTTATGTACCTTTTAACTGCAATAACACAAATAATCATTTTTCTTAAATTTCCATATTCCTGCTTCGTGCTTTTCCTATTCCTTCTTTATTTTCTGCTTTTGTAAATCTCAAAATGTTCACTACAGGGTGTCCAACAGTTGACATTGATCTCCAGAGAAGACTGACACGTTACCTTCACACTGGTTTAACATGTTTGTATCAAACGAGTTAAGGAGACAACAAAAATTATATGCCAAAATTACCTGTGGCCGAGTCAGGAGAGCAGGCTTGAAGAGTAACAACTTCGGGGGAGGCGGAACACCCGATCAGGAGAGAAGTGTTAGCATGGCAGGTTGGGTCAGGTTCGGAGGGCAGGGCCCACAGTGGTTGGTTGTGGGCTACGTAGCGACCTGGCTGAGGGCATCTCACCAGGGAGGGGGAAACAGCTGTCAACAACGACATAGTTAGTAGGGGTATGCGTTGCATCGAAATTTCAATTCGATACTGTAGTAATCGAAATAGCGATACACCGAAAGGGTTTGATGCCTTCCTAATCGGCGGGTTGCTCCCGCCGTTTACCCCGTGCTACAAAGGGCACGGGGAGTGTTTACAACGCAACGGCTCAGCATATTCACTGGAACCGTAAACTGACACTGGTAAGAGAAATCACCGAACTTCACTGATACCACAGAGTTACTGATATGACCATCACTATTACGCAGTGATGTTACCTGGTACGATTCAGTGTTGCCAGACGTACGATATTTGCACCATAAGTCCACTGTGATATCATCCATTGTAACGAATACACTATGGTTGTTTACCATTAAATACTAGTTTAAATTAGTATCCATTAGTATTTTCGTAGTTTTTAATTCCTAAAATTGTGATATTGAGTTATTTGAATAACGTTATACCTTCCCAAAACTATTCCTAGAGTGGGTAAAATAGTATTTTGTCAAAAATACAGTAGTTTTACTGGCATGGTACGATAGTGGTATTTTACAATCTGGCAAAACTGTCAACATCGTCACTCGTTATTTAACTTTAGCGCTCGTTTGTATTCGTCCGTCCTTTGAAACTTAAGTAAATGCAATTAAGTTTAGGTTATGCGTTTTTATTTCAAAAGTTTTTGAAATGATGGACCAATATAGGATGGAAGAATAATTAATTGATCAAATCAGAAAATTATAACTAAACTTCGGCCAAGATGGTAGATTATCCAAGTTGGTCATAAAAATTGGTGTATAGGCTGAGTTTTAATCATTGAAACATGTCACATTGCATCGAATCGCATCAATTTGAATCAAAATTCTTAGAATCGCATCGTTGCATCCAATCAAAATAAAATCGCTGCATCGCAGACCCTTAATTGTTAGATAGCAAATTGCAGCTGGTGTGTTTTGCGACTTGTCCTAAGCTTTCAATTGTGTTGATCATTCGGTACTATGTCAAAACTTAATGATTATGGGATTGGTGGGAATTCCCTTGATTGAATAAAATCTTACTTTTGTAATAGGAAACAAAGAACCATCATCTCTATAGATCAAAATAAGCATTTTTCGGAATGGACAAATACTTATGTGGGTGTACCCCAAGGTTCTATTCTGGGTCCTCTTTTCTTTATAATTTACATGAATAACCTCCCCAAATCCATTAATAAAAAATTGATCCGGTTTTCTGATGACACGACAGCAATCATTAAAAGTCAGAACAATAAAGAATTATTCACATGCCTCACTGAGGTAATGAAAGATCTAGAAACCTGGTTTAGTTCGAATGGTTTTAAGATAACATTGACAAAAACCAAGTAATCAAATTTTCAATTAGAACCAACAACATAGAATACAATTTCCCTAGCATAACTGAGTCACATACATTTTTGGGTTTGCAGTTTGATGAAAACTTAAAATGGAAAGAGCACCTAAACTACATTCAAAATAAATTAAGATCCATTACTTTTGTTTGTTTACATTTGAGGGAAAGTGGGTCATTTGAAACCTGCAAAATAGTGTATCACGCCTACGTCGAATCCATTTTGAGATATGGAATAATTCTTTGGGGATAAGTCTTAGAAATAAAAGCGGTCTTTAGACTGCAAAAAAGAATTATTCGCATCATGACTAACTCTCACCCAAAAAGTTCTTGCAAATCACTTTTCAAAGATTTAAATATTTTTACGTTAACAGGCTTATATGCTTACAAATCTTTAATCTACATTAATTCAGTAAAAAACCATTTACCAAACAAATTAAAATTTGATCATAATTATAGCACACAAAATAGTGCACTTTATAGATTCCCAAACCACCGATAAGTTTTTATGAAAAAGTCCCCTGTATTCCGGGTTAAAAATGTATAATTGGCTACCAACTCATTACAAATCAATGGAGCTTAACAAATTCAAAGAAGAGCTTAAGTATGATCTGCTTGATAAAGCTTTTTATTCAGTTAAAGAACTGTTTGATAAGCCTTTAAGGTAGATTTTATAATTTGTATCAAGGCTATTTGACAGTGTTTAGGTCTTGTTACGTTCTTATTGTGTGTTTGTGTTTTTTTTTTTATTTGTTATTAGTTAAAGTATAGAAATAAAACCTTGACGATGCACCTGTTCAATATTGTAATAATACGTCTTTAATGTTTTGTTCAAATAAAGAATGTCTAACGTCTGAAAAAGTAAGGCCTGGGAATGTTCACCATTTTGAAAACATAATTTCTATTTCTGGTTCATGTTTTTCAGCACTCTTCTCATTGCTGAAAAACTATAGCGTACACAAACAAAATTACATAATTTTTTAGAGAATAAAATCTTCTACAAGTCACCATTATAAATTAAATTTTAGAGATATTTTTTATTCAAAATAAGAACACTATGCAGCCTCAAAAGATAGTTAACCCAGTTGGCTGGCACAAAATGTGAAGTTCATTTGACTGTCCATCGTGATCTACTTCAGGGCCATAGACATTACTACATAACATTTTTTGTAATTTCAAGCTGGCCCCTCCCCCACAACACACTGAAACACTTGAGCATAGCCCCAACGTCCCTTGCATTACCCAACTCAATCACAGTAACTTAAAAATAATTAAAACTCTTAAACAAATTTGAAACATCATTTCATGCGTAATTTTGCATTTTGCAATTTTGGAAGGATATTTTACAAAATGGTATTTCCAATAAGAAATTGTTTTATTTAAACAAAAAAAGGTGTTATACCGTCCATAATAATCAGTAATGTTTGAAAAATGTGTTCTTTAGAGTAAAAAATAAATATTCCCAATAACATGTCATGGTTGTATGCTCTAAAAGAACACAAATCAGAGTTATAAGATAATATAGAAGATACTCAAATGATTTTGTAGGAAAATTATTTCATTTTTTAAATTAATTTGAAAGAAGTACGGATCTAGAGTTGTACGTTAGTTGAAATATTGATTTAAAAAATGTTATGGTATTTCTGAGCTTTAGAAGATTTCTAGTATGATATTTAAAATTTTAGCGATACATAATGTAATGCTGACCCAGTCCCTCCCCCTCTACTACATAACACAGGCTAATGCTACGCCATACCACCTCCCCTCTAAGCGTGTAACCTAACCATATTTTAAACAAAATGTCTTCAGGACTCTATGCATTGCGCCAAATGTGTGGAGTATGCAATGTAGAAACACTAAAAGCCATTTACTTCTCATTAATAAATTCTCATATGTCCTATGAAATTGCCATATATAAAATCTACATAAAAAAATTGAACAGAATTCTTTTACAAAATTGAACAGGATTCTTTTACAAAACAAAAAACACTTAGAATCATTTTTAATCTAAAACCAGGCAGTATGTGAGGGAATATTTTTATGAATTTGGGATTTTAACAGTTGACGCTTTATACATTTTTGAAACCGTAATGCAAGTAAAAGCAAACCAGATAACAAGTTCAAACGATCATCATTATAATTTTAGATTTAACCGATTGTTGCTCAACACAATCTGAAATTTTACAAGAAGAAAGCTAGTTTCATAGGTATAACATTTTATTTTCCTTGCCAAAAAACATTCTACAAGAACAAAATATTCAAATAATAAAAAGATTCTAAGAGATTATCTTGTAAGTTTATCATTATATTCTTTTAATGAGTATTGGGTTTTAAATATTGTTCTATTTTTTTAGTTAGTAGCCCACGTGGATTGAGTATGTTGTAATGATGGTGGACATAACATTAAAATCAATAGCAATAGCTGGTTTCCTGTTTTGTGAGCATTGAACCAAAAGATAATTTAATCAAAGAGTTTGCGTTCAGTTTACATTATTATGTTATATTTTAGTATTATGGTTGTGTGACGCTATTTATGTATATTTTGTAGATTGATAAACAAAGAATAATTTGAGTTGGTTTGATAATGTAACTTATGTATGCATAGTGGTCAAATCAACCTTCTCTTCCCTTTCCCCCTTTAAAAATCTGATCCTATTCCAACTCTCAAAATGTTGATCCCGCTACACCCTTTGCTCATCATCATGTATCCTTTGTATGTTTGACCTCTTCCTCATTATAGCAGAATCAGGATTATCCAAGCCTTCCGGCTAACCGAGCTCGATGCCGACAGAGTACAAATAACAATGAGACTCAATCTTTTAAGCCCAACAGCACTTCACCTCCACATTATCTGAGGTTTTCTTTGTCTGAGGTAATCTCGTTTTCAACTACCACGGATGTTAGTGGTTCTACTGTATTATTTTGAACTAAAATAAAACAGATTCAATGAAACTTCTTATCGTGCATATCCATAATTCACAAATAAATTAGGGTCACATATAATTGATAATTTGTTATGTATAATTATTATATATTTGTTATCCTACTACACTTCATTTGGGTTTTTCAAACTCAGTGTCAAAAAAACTTTTGAACATACTCCTAGATACTTACTAACAAGAGTTACTGGACTCGACATTTGATAGGAATCTGTGAACGGAGGAACACACGCCTCAGAATGCTCCTGCACCATTTCATCTGAAACAACATTCTTTATTATTTAAGCATTTGTAATATGATATAAAACAACATTGCACATCGCATGAAAGGTAAGGCAAACGAGAATTTTTTTGTAAGCAAGAAATTGTGTAGTAAATCAACTAGGGGTGTGGGAGTGGTGATATTTTGGATCGAGTCGAGTAGTGCCAATTATTCTCGAGTTTCGAGTTTTTTCGAGGCCTTTTTGGCCTATTTTATCTTTATTGTCGCCATGTTCAGCTTGAATTACGTGGTCAAGTCCTCATTTTTGGCCTATGTTATGTTTTCAGTGTTCATTTACAGCTGATATTACGAAGTAAGGTCGTTATTTCCAGATGTTATCATATGTAGCGTGTCTTCAATGACGCCCAAAATCACACGGTACGGTTGTATTTTACACACCCTTCGGTTTTATTTACAACCAATTCATGTTTCTCATTGTCATTTTCAACCAATTGTACATAGTGCAATCGTCTTTTGCAGCGATTTGGTAGGTCACAATCGTTAGTAATTGACGGGAAATACTCGCTCGAACTTTAAAGTATTTTTTAAAACTTCCAAGTCAAGTGCCAAAATACTCTAATCTTCGAGTACTCGCACACCCCTAAGTAAACACATTGCTATTAAAGTCATTATGGATGAGATAAATTGTAAAATCTTAAAATCAAAATCAAAAGTCTGAAACAACAAATTTGGTTTGATGAGCGAAAATATTGGCCACTTGGAGGAAATTTAATTAAAAAATACACTAAACTTAATTGTTACTGATAAATTGTCTGATGCTTAGCTAATTTTAAAAAAATTAGGCCTGTGTCGCCAAGTTATCTTGACAAATGAATGTAATGCTACTAGTCTTTTTGAAAAATTAAACTCACTTGTCACTACACTACTAGTACACACTGACGCGACTCACAATGTACGCACACACATACACAGACATCCTGATTGGTGTCCCAGAATTGCAATAACTCTTGGAACACATCAACAAAAGAATTTTCAGACGAAAAATCAGAATACAACCATTTCTAATCCACGTACTGAGGAAAGGAGAGGAAATATAAGGGACCCAATTTAATCACATTAAATTCTTGGAAAACCAATGGTTTTTAGAAGTTTTAGAAAACATGCATTCCTCACCGCGTCCTGTCCAACCATACGTGCTGATCCTGATCATTCCTCACCACATCCTGTCCAACCATACGTGCTGATCCTTTTATTCTTTGTTGGTGTTGGTGAGTTTATGTTTTTTAAGAAATTACTGTGGAGATTCGCCATCACTAAATGAGCAAACCAAGTGCCTGGCTTTTGTGTTTGCCCCATGGCAGAACAACGGGCGACAGTGCGACATTGTCGCAGAGAGAAAGTGAAGGCTGCAGAAAGATCAGCCGCATAAAAGTATATGGCTGCAGACAAATTAACAATTTGCTGCAGACAAATTCTCCATTGTACAAACAACAACTTGAGAACCATATAAATTCAAGTAAACGCAATATTTTAACCTCAAAGTTGCGCAGTCTATTTTTAGAGGCAGAGATACGAGTATACTCGTATTAGACTGAATGAGCTCAGAGCTTGTGCCGACTGCCGGTTGGTAGTGAGCGATATCCGATACCTATCGTATAGTTTCGCAATGTTGCGATATGACAAGGTGCGATACAATATTTCAATGGTGTATATGGAAAGCAATATATATTGTCCATTTCGATATTGTAATTTGCATCGGTAAAAATATAAATCTTACTTATAACGTTTTTGAAGTGCTCGTTTTGGAATTAAGACACGGTACATAAGGGAACCCTATAATATGTGAACGACACGATATGTCAAAGACGATGCAATGTTAGTGATACCGTTATACCGTACACTACACAAGCCTGAGACGATACGGCAGCACGATATTGAAAGAGAATCGGGATGTTTATATCGCCACTCCGCATCGCTCGGATAGCTCAAGTGATCGTGCGGCTCCAATCAGTGACGTTAATGCATTGTGTTTCTGATCCTACCAACCAGCCAATGGACGTTAGCAATATGTAGCGCTATTACCTGTAGTTTGGTTAATATTGTTGTGGAGCACCAATGAGATAATGACCTCATCTGGTGAGCGGGTTATTTGCTCAGTTTTTTTTTTAGAAAGTTTATTCCACAAAATTAAAAAACCCATTACACAAGGCATCCCCGGCATTGTCCGTTAGGTGTCCCGCACTTCTCGCTTAGAGGCCGAACATATTCTCCCAAAAGTTCACTGAATATGCCGTCCTGTATTCAAAAGTTTGTGCAGCTCCCACAATTGCCACACTTCTCGCAAATACTCCGAACACTCGGAGATCGGCCGAATGTTCGGGAGTATTCGCAAGAAGTGTGGGATAGCCTTTAAATATAAGTCTGCTACGAGCAAAAATATCATGAAATTATTTCCAATGCAGGGTCCTTTGTCTAAAATATGGCTCTCAATACCACAACCATTTCAAGCCAGTTTCAAAAAGTAAACTAAATTAATGTCTGAAATGGTATCATCGTTAGGAGAAAACAAGAAGACCTAAATATTTGCTTGCCTTGTTTTAAGTGTTAGGGAATAATCAAGTACATTTTTTATTATCAGTGCAACTTAGGGATGTGACTGGGTTATTTCTATATTTACAAAAAAACCTACTCAAGAACAAAACATTATTGATTGGTTTGATGTAAAGAGCCAACTGTGTTTCCAAGTATGTTATTAAATAAATATATTTGTTCTAATACAGATAATTATGCCTCTAGTCCTTGAGTCTCAGTCTATAAATTAATTTAGAAGCAAGTTGTTCTTTTAGACTTTGGTTATTTATACTGTATAGCTGATTAATATTATTAACACTATGTAGGTATTGGTTTAATATGTTCAGGATATACAGTGTATTGTTGTAATTGTAATTCAATTATTTTTCTTTTGGATTGCCAAAAAAATAATTATTTGGAGAGTTTTCCAAAAAGATTGGTTTATTTGAATAATTTTCTTAGTTTCTAGTATTTTACAAGTGGCTTTATATGATTCCAATGGTTGCGGTAGGCGCATGAAAAATCGCGACAGACTTCCAGAAAGTTTTGGGAATTTACATATTCCGTTGCAGAAATAATGAAAACTTTCTGACTTGGGGTGCGTTTGGTTTTATCTTTTAGCTCTTTTGTTTTTTCCGGCTTTGCCTGGATTGTGACACTACTTTTTTATGTAATTTTGTTATGTTCTAGATATTTTTTTCTTACGTGAAGACGGAATCAGATTCCTAATGAAACATCGTGAAACTTGTTTTTTCTCATTTTGTGATGGCAAATGCCCGCGGTAACTTCATAAAGATTCTTACATTATACACTGAAGGGGATGTATTATACACCTTCGATCCTTACATTATACACTGAAGGGGATGCATACACCTTCGATCCTTACATTATACACTGAAGGGGATGCATACACCTTCGATCCTTACATTATACACTGAAGGGGATGTATACACCTTCGATCCTTACATTATACACTGAAGGGGATGTATACACCTTCGATCCTTACATTATACACTGAAGGGGATGTATACACCTTCGATCCTTACATTATACACTGAAGGGGATGCATACACCTTCGATCCTTACATTATACACTGAAGGGGATGTACACACCTTCGATCCTTACATTATACACTGAAGGGGATATATACACCTTCCACAAATTGCTAACAACTTCTCTTACAGATCCTACCAATAACAAATGAAAACATTAAACGTGCACTTACTTGATTTCTGAACTTGAATTACTCCGGAGTCCCTTTTATGGAAAACTATGCAGATGAATCCATTCTTGCTAAAAAAAAAGAAAAGTTTAATCCACACTTATTATATTTAAAATTTGGAGAGCTAAATTGTAGGAAGATCAAGCATACATAGAATAAACGGTTCTATTTTACATTATACATCAGATATGAATTAAATTTGGTAACATTATTAAAAGAATAAGATAAAAACAAAATACCCCCGTCGCAGCAAACCTGCATACTCAGCGAATTTCCAATGAATTATAACACATTAAGCCACTTAACAGGATTCATAAGAAATATATTCACAAACAAGCGATATTTAAAATATGAATTATTCTCCATAAGAATAACATTGGGGATGAGTACACAGGTTTGCTGCAACAAGGGAACAAAATAATGGGGTTTTATGCAAAATATCAAAGGAACTCAGCTAAATGAAGTCACATACCAAGTTTCATCCATATACATTCATAAATAAGCGATATATAACACTTTAATTATTTTCCATAAGAGTAACATGGGGACCGAGTACCTAGGTTTGCTGCTACGGGAACCATAGGTGAAAATTTTTTTTTTGTGCAAACAACAATAAACCACGACCAGATGAAGCTATATACCAAATTTCGTCAGTTTATGTTCATAAATAAGCGAGATATACAATTTTTCTTTTTCTCCATAAGAATAACATTAGACAACGTACTGTGTTTAGCACTTTCAATATCTCAGTAACCAATTGACGTAGAGCAATGATCAAGATAACAAATTGTTTGTTTTTTTATGCTGAATTCAATGGTGAAAATTAAAATTTGATTTTAATAAAAATTTTATGTGGAAACCCCGAAAAACCAATTTTTGGGGTACAAAACCCCCCAAAACCCCCCCTTCGGATGGTGCGATTCGTCTGGTTTTCGAACTCGTTCAAATAAATGGTACTTTACACGTTTGTACCAAATTTCATTAAGATCGGACCTTTTTTACGAGAGTTATCGTGCTTACGGACACACACACATATATATATATATACATATATAAAAATTTGAACGAATGGTGTTTTTGGCATCTGGGGACCTCAAAATGAAAAGTTACCATGGTCTCGGGCTTAAGTCTTACCATGAGACCTACGGTAATAGCTTCTTCCCTATAGGGGAAATTCGCTAAAACAAGTAATTATTCTGGATTTTGATCAATCAAGTTAAACCTTGATTATTATTTTAGTCAATATTGTCACTTATAAACTTACAGATTAAGCTAAAGTTTTCTTAGTAAAGTAGAGCCAAATAATTTGATAGACTGAATTTTTAAAAACTTCAATGTTATTTTATCTCTGAAAATACAATAATTGGCAAGGAATACTTACTGGCTTACAGGCTTGCTGGGTTTGGGAAATTCCCTAGGCTAGGGCCTAAGTGTTTGGTTACATTTATTTATTTATTCCAACGTTCACACCATTTTTACAATTAAATACATTGCTTCCAAGATGACTTATCACTAAAGGTTACATAAAGTTACTAAGAGTTACAAGTTACATGGAGAGTAAATATTGACATATAGTCTCTTTATTATGGTTGTTAATAAATACGGTAATAACTGCAGTAGTTAAGAGGGGGCAGGAGTCAGATAGAATTCCGCCTTTTCGTTTGGAGTTTGGCCACTAGAGCGCTAGCAGTTTTTCAAATAATTCTTCCTTACCGACCGGCAGCGTGCGAAGGCTCGGCCTTCAGTCAACGGATTGGCCTTCAGTCTAGTGTGATTTACAACACCTAGAATGACGGGTTCACTGTCACTGGCGGCTTCTCGCACGCCCCGCATACAAGGGACTAAACCCAAAATTCTTGTCAAGACTGTTTGGTGTGAAGTCTGATCAAATATGTTGCAACTTCGTCTAAATCTTATGTCTGATAATAATTACTAGTAACAATATTAAGTTATAAGAAATACATTAGACATTTATTTATTAATTTCTCTGGTTCAAATTTGTTTTTGTAGTATCAGTTTTGTAGCCACCGCCTTATATCGATTTAAAGAAAGTGTAAATATATTCGTAAGTGTTGTAAGACGTCTTTTATTATATCCTGTAACAAAATTTCATAAGCTTTAAGAATATCACTTTTCACTTTTATAGTTGAGTTTAGCAATTTTCATCAACACAATTTGTGATCTATTTTCTATAGACCGTTGTATTTTTTGTTCCAACGGACTTTGTTGCTATAGTCAGGATAAAAAACACTAGTAACTTGTAGAGGTTATAACTTCTAACCTTCTGTTTAGCCTGCATTTTATCTACGGTTTACTGGAAAATTAATTAATAATGACTCCTTTAGCTACAAACCGAGCTAAGTTATTGCTAATAAGCTCTACGATTATCGAAAGAAAGTGACTGACAGAGCGGCCGTGCGGCAACCTCATAACGTCGAGAAAAGATAACATTCCAATAAACGTTATTTAAATAGCCAGTTAAACACCTTTGTAGTAAATTTGTCAAAGATTTCACACCTTATTCCGATGAGTTTATATTGATAGTTTTATTTTAAAAAACCATAATTGAGAAATTTTAAATTTAAATTCATGCTTTTTAAAATATAACTATCCATATGAACTCATCGGAATGAAATAACAAATATTTGAAAAAATTGCTCTAAACATGTTTAACTGACTATTTTAATAACGTTTATCGGAGATTTCTAACCATGTGTTTTACTTTCCACGAGGTTATGAAATAGAATGTTCGGTCGCTCCGCCAGTCACTTTCTTTTGATAATCAGACAATAATCTTGTTATCATTTCAGTGGTTTGTAACCACTGAAATCTGTATTTATCTCATAACATATGTTACTGCTGTAAGCCCTGTCCACAATGGTGCGCTCAGGCCTAAAAATCGGATGAGAAATAACAGAGGAATTTTCTTAACTAAAATCGGCTTAGCGTAGTATAATGATCTAATGAACAGTCAAAGCCAAAATTCAAAATTGTAAAAACATTTGAATAAGGTCACTTGAGGTTAATTGCGTCAATCCCTATTCCCATGATTTATTCTCGTTGGTTTTCGAATCCATGACAGTCAATTTTCTTTTACTTAATTAACAAAAACAACCTTGATACACATTCTTTTATTAGAAAAAAAAACTCAAATTTTCGGCTTAAGCCTTCATCAGGAGTAAAAAAAATCAAAATCAAAACTATAAACAAATTAGATATTTTACTTAATTAGATATTTCCCCTCGAGAAGACCTGTCTATAAATTATTTTTAACCCAGAAATTACAACTTTTGAAGGTAATCGTTGCAGCCGTTCTTGAGATCAGAGTTCCAAGCAAGCAACCAACAAACATAGCAAGTAAATCTTACTCATATTTAGAGTGTACGATTTAACAGCTGTTGAAACATTAACAAAAAACAAGCCTTGAAAATGTGTAGAATGTTAATCAATTAAGTCTTTATTGGATAAAAAATAATACTCAATTGCTAATTTCCAGTTATACACACAACACGTGTAAATGGAAATTGATATTAAATATTTATATTTATGTCCATTTTGTTACATACATTTTAGCGAATTTCCCCTATAGGGAAGAAGCTATTACCGTAGTCGGCATGGTAAGACCTAGGCCCGGGACCATGATAACTTTTCGTTTTGAGGTCCCCAGACCCCAAACACACCATTCGTTCGAAACTGTATATATATATATATATATATATATATATATATGTGTGTGTGTGTGTGTCCGTGAGCACGATAACTCTCGTAAAAATTATCCGATTTTGATGAAATTTGGTATAAACGTGTAAAGCAACATTTATGACTTTAAGTTCGAAAACCAGCCAGATCGCTCTATCCGAAGGGGTATTTTGGGGGGATTTTGTACCCCAAAAATGGGTTTTTTGAATTTTGTACATATAATTTTGGAAATAGTCAAATTTTATTTTTTCCCATTGGATTCAGCTTAAAAAACACACAATTTGGTATTTTGATCATTTCTCTACGTCAATTGGTTACCGAGATATTGAAAGTGCTAAACACAGTACGTTGTCTAATGTTATTCTTATGGAGGAAAATAACAATTTTATATCTCGCTTATTTATGAACATATCTGACGAAACTTGGTATACGGCTTTATCTGGTTGTGGACCATTGATATTTCCTAAAAAAACAACAGTTTTTTGACAAAGGCTCCCGTAGCAGCAAACCTGCGTACTCAGCCCCATGTTATTCCTATGGAGAATAAGTAACGTGTTATCTCCCTTAATTATGAAAATAAATTAATGAAGTTTGGTAAGTGACTTCACCTAGTTGAGTTATATTGATATTAGCATAAAACCTCATTTTTTGTGTTCCTTGCTTCAGCAAACCTGCATACTCAGCCGCCATGTTATTCTTATGGAGAATAATTAAAATGTCATAAATTGTTTATTTATGAATGTATATTGATGAAACTTGGTATGTAGCTTTATGTGGTATTAAGATAAATATATATGCATTGGAAATTCGCTAAGTACGCAGGTTTGCTGCTACGGGGGTATTATTAATAGTTTATTTACAACTTTCCCAGTATATTTTTCGTATTTTCTAAGTCTTCTAAAATGACAGATCCTTTTATGGTTATTTAAAAATTCTATCGATTCTGAAATCCGATCACAATGGTTTTCTTACATCCAACTCTACACTGACGGCTCTAAAGCTGACGAACGAAGACTTGTAAGTTGTTGTATGTATGATAAAACCAACTATAAGATTATATCATTCAGATTAAATAAACACTATTCGAGTTATTATGTTGAAGCTCTAGCTATTTTTACTGCCATGAAGTACATAGAAACGTTACCACCAAGTAAAATAATAATAATTCTATCTGATTCCAAAAGTATTATTCATGCCAAATCTGCACACATCGAATATGAAATCAGACTACAGTTTACAAAATTATTAAATTTGAAGTACAAGTAATTTTGTTTAGGATACCTTCTCGCATTGGCATAAAAGGGAACGAGTTACCGGATTCTTTTGATAAAGATGCTTTACATTCAAACAATATTAATAACTCGTTTCTACCTTGTTTCAATTACACAAATTCGTTCGTCACCAAGAAAGCTAATGTACAATGGGAAGAGGACTGGGAGGCTGCATCAGTTAGGCCTACAAAGCCTAAGTTTGAGTCAGCAGAGTTTTTGAACTGAAACCTCAAATTACGACTCCGACTTGGTTTTCAAAATTCAAGACAACAAGATCAAAAATTCCAAATCATTTCACGTCTTAGAATCGGTCAGTGCATTGTTCCGGAACATTTACACGGACTCAAAATTATATATTACTCTCTTCTGGTGAAGTGTGGTGTCGGGGAAAAAGCGGCCAGCGAAATAAGCGACCTGTGAGGTCAACACTTCAGTGAAGTTAGTGACCAGCGAAATAAGCGACCATCATGGAATTTTATCTGCACCTAAGAGGACAACACTTCCTGTGACATACTGATTTCCCACACTTTTCCCAGGTTTGGACTGGCTAAATGACTGACAGACATTTCTAATTGAAATATTTTTTATATTTTATGAATAGTAATACTAGGGGTTTCCGGCGCGTTGCTCAGTGAGCTGTATACAATCTGGAGTTTGTCATAATGCCTTGCAGTTTATGACAAAAACCGTGCCGTGTTTGAAAAGCAGCTGGAAGCACAATATCTCCCCTCTACAGTACCAACATAGCAAAACGAACACCATGTACTAAGGTGTCATTATCGTTTTGTAAAACAAAACACAGCATAGCAGTAAGAACAGATGTTACAGACATTAAATAATAAATGATTACTGAAATGACAGACAGTATGTTATGAGGAGCCATGTAAATTCAAAAATATGAGGAAAAATGTACTGGATTTCGAGCAGTAGGTAATAATGGTTTCAAGAGGAGAATCAAATCTGCCGCGCAAAATCGGTTGCGGAAACGGGATCTTTGGTCGGTAAGCGACGTTGCTGCCATCTATCGGGGTGACGGTGAACCAGTTGCAGTCTGTGGGCCTACTCGTTTTGTAAGACTTCAAAAAAGTCTTATTTTGGAACAGTTTCACATTTTAAAACCGAAAAAATACTCAGGCCAAACATTAACAATAACATGACTGCTATTATGACGTTTTCAAATTTAATTTATATAAAACGTGTCATTTTATAAATTGTTTCAAAAGTACACAACTCCTTATGGGAAAAAAGAAACTTAGTTTACATGTTTTAGGTGTTATTTTTTAAAAATAATACATTTTGATTCTAAGGTCATACGGCTAATAACTATCAGATTGTTTGGCCTGCGATCATTTTTGCATTTAAAGGCGGGCATTCAATAAAATAAAACATTTATAGTAGCGCCCCATGTTAAAAGACGACCGGAGCCGGCGGCTGGCGGAGCTAGGTCCGGCCCCCTCTTAACGTGTGGGCTTATCAGTCTAGTTAAAATTTTGTGGTTCTCTTCCTTTAAGTTATTATTAATTTCCTATGTACCTACTTTATATTGAAAGAAAAATTGTTGGTTACTGTAAACAAGTGGTCTGAATAAATTTTCCTTTTTAGTACTTATTTTCCCACTGAAGGCCTTTATTTATTGAACGTAGGCCTAATGTATATAGAAGAAGCGAATGAAAGATGACAAATACTGGAAGTTATAAATTATTTTACATTACCATGATGGATAAAATGTTTGTTCTTTTAAACATAATTTAAATAAAGAACGCATATAGGCCTAATCAAGGATGCTCAAAGCTCAAGAACTTTGAAAAATTCAGCTTGGCTTGGCTCAATTCAGAAAATCACTACTGGTATATTGCACACCCCTAGGGAAAATCCCCATCAAAAGAGCTCGGCTTGAGAAAGCTTGAAGCTTGAGAACTTATAAAAAACTGTCATATATATGTATTGAACGTTTATTAGTTACTGGCCTATAGCCTACTTAATGCTATATTACTACTGTAATGTTGGTACCACCAGTCCAGAGATGACCATCATGACGATAAAATATAGACGTTATTCATGCAAGATGGAAGTGTTTTATTTTCAATTATCCCGGCTCATCTAGTGCTACATGGCGCAGTCGGTAGATAATTAACATTATTTTTACGTTAAAGTGTGCGTAATATTCCACAACGATGGAGGCAGTTGTAAAACCGCCACGGGAGTTGGTCTTCGAGGAGGGCAACACGACAGATTGGCCACAGTTTAGAAAACGTTTTGAAACGTACATGGAAGCTATAGGAGGAGATGAACTTAAACTATCGGAGAAAAGAAAATGTGCTCTTTTGATGCATATTATTGGAGAACGAGCTGTGGAAATCTTTGAAACCTTTGACAACAAGAAAGAGACAATAAAAGAAGTGTTGACCCAGTTTGAGGAATATTTTGTTCCCAAAGTCAATGTGACTGTAGAACGTTACAAATTTTTCACGTGTGTACAGGAAGACCACCAGACAATTGATGAATATGCTACGGTTCTTCGGCAGAAAAGCAAATTCTGTGACTTCGGAGATTTACAAGAAAGCCTTATAAAGGACAGAATCATTTGTGGATTAAAAAGTGCCACATTGAGGGAAAGGCTTCTCAGGGAGACCGACCCTGACTTACCTAAAGTATTGAAGATATGTAGAGCTGCAGAAGTGTCACGGCAGCAAGTTGTGGAGACGAGTGCAGGAGAGAAGAAGGACACCTCTGTCAGTGTCGATAGAGTGGCATCAAAGAAGGCAGAAAACTTCGGAAAATCAAGTCAACAGAGATACGCCAACAGCGGAAAGCTTAAGCCAACATGGATAGTGAAGGGAGATATGTGTTCCAGTTGTGGGTATGTACACTTTAAAAATAGATGTCCAGCGTACGGTAAGCGTTGTAATTCGTGCAGAAAATTAAATCATTTTTCTACGCAGTGCAGGAGCAGAACTTCCTCTAGAATAAAGCAAGAGACTAATCAGTACTCCTGTACTACTAGATTTACTCCTGTAAATCTAGTAGTAAGCCTAATAGACCTGTACATGACCTAGCAGTAGATTTTGAAAATTCATGTCATATCAGTCAGCCTAGTTGTGAAAATAGTTTGTTTTTAGGTTCCATTGATGAATGTCAGCTTAAACCTAATAGGTCAAGTAAGGATTGGAGGGCTAAACTCAAAATAAATAACAGCTTTGTTAGTTTTAAGCTAGATACTGGGGCCCAAGCTAATGTTTTACCGTTAAAGATATTCAAATGTCTGTTTAATAAAAGTAAGTCCATATTGAAATCTGATTCGAAGCTCACAACATATTCTGGTGAGACTTTGCCTGTGATTGGAAAGTGTGTCCTAAGAGGACAATATGGTGATATTTCTAAGGTATTAGAATTTCATGTAGTTGATTAAATGCACCCCCAATATTAGGTTTGCAATCTTGTAAGGATTTTAATTTAACCCTTTTAGTGCCAACGTCCGGTTTAACGGACGTCTTGAAGTACAGTCTAAAAGTGCCGACGTCCGGTTAAACGGACGTTGGCACGGGCGTTCGAAAAGTGCCAACGTCCGTTTAAACGGACGTTGATAGTTTCGGCCGAAAAATGCCAACGTCCGGTTTTACGGACGTCTGATAAAAGGCCCTAACGTGGGTTAAAAATTACGGAAACTTGCATAACATTATGATTGTTGTTATCAGAAAGAAATGTTCTTTCACATAATACCAAATATAGTACATATTATAATATTTATATCGCGGTGGCAGTGAAACAAAGTTACTCTATGTCAGATGTCGTCTGACGCGATGTCAGCTGGTGGACGAGTTTGTTTTGTTGTTGTGTTCTGTCAACTGTTTACAGAATTGTTGTGATTTTGTGGTTATGTTTTTGTTGTGGTGAGATAAAAATGGAAAGAAATCGTTCGAGGTCTCCTATAAGTGATGGGACAGTCGATAGATTGTTTGATGAAGAGTATTTAAGTGATGATTTTATCACGGAAGTTGGAGAGAGTGAAAATGACAGTAGCTCAAGTAGCAGTAGTGTTGTAGACGACACGGACAGCGATCCCGATTATAACCCTAACACTTTGAATACTCCAGCCTTTAGTTTTTTAAGAAATGTTGGACGGTTAGAATATGAGTCTTCTGAAGAGGATGCGGATGACCCCGACCCCTTACCTCCTCGTAGGCCTCTTGTCGTTTCATGCCCAGTCCCTCAAACAGGACAAGCTTCTGGTCCAAGTTTAGAGCCTATGCCTAGGCCTAGGCCTAGAGGAAGACCTCGCAATGAAGTAGGCCCAGTTGCCAATGATGCTGAGGATGAAGAAGATGGTTCATGGTGGATGGAAGTGACGGAAGAAAATGATCCAGGTATTATCCATGACTTTGGTTTTCACGAGGTTTCTGGAGTGAAACATTGCCCTCCTAGAAATTCTCCAGCAATAGAATATTTCAAGTTGTTTTTTACAGTTAATTTGATTACGATGTTTGTTGAAAACACTAACAAGTATGCACAGAAATTTGTGGAAGAAAATAGAGATCGGATTAGAAGGTTTAGTAGAGTTAACTCGTGGAAACCAGTCACACTTCTTGAGATGCAAGCTTTTCTTGCTGTGATTATCAATATGGGCCTAAATAAGAAACCAACCATTTTCAGCTACTGGAACACCGCTAATAGCCAGTTTACACCATGGTTTCCTAGGATGTTTAACAGAAATCGGTTCCAGGCCATTTTACAGTTTTTCCACATGACAGACACGGCACAAATTGCAAAACCTTCTGAACCTGGATACGATCCTTGTGCTAGATTCAGCCCTTTAGTTGACCATTTTAATAGAATATCTAAATTTCATTTTACACCAAATCAGAACATTTCAATAGATGAGAGCATGGTGAGCACCAAAGCACACTCGCAACTCCTACAGTACATGCCGAAAAAGCGACATCGCTGGGGTGTCAAGCTGTGGTCGCTTTGCGATGCTGCTACTCACTACTGTATGACATTTTTTGTCTACCGAGGATCTAAAGGTTCTGACAAAAGGGAAATTAATAAAAAGGGACTAGGCTTCTATGTTGTAGAAAAGTTGCTAGAAATGACTAATTTGGTTAACAAAGGCTACCATGTCTTCGTCGACAATTTCTTTACCTCGCTAAAACTAGCTAAATATTTGTACACGAAACTAACATTCATAACTGGTACACTAAGAAAATCCAGAAAAGGAGTTCCCCAAGCCATGAAAAGTAAGTTTAATGTAGGAGAAACGAAGTATTTGAGGAAAGATCAGATGACAATAGTTGGTTACAGGCAAAAAAAGTCTCAAAAAAACCAAGTTCTGCTTCTTACAACAAACGGAAAAGCAGAGAGTGAACGGCGAAGCAGGAGAAGGGGTGTTTCAGAAAATGTAACAATTAAACCTAAAATAATAAGGAACTATAATGACTTTATGGGGGGAGTGGATGGTGGAGATCAGATGTTGTACGAATATTTAGATGACAGGCGAACAATTCGATTCTGGAAAAAAGTTACATTCAACATATTTTCTCGGATGATGGTAAACTGCTACTTGCTGTATCAATTAAATACTGATAAACCTGCAACTAGATATCAGTTCATAATTTCCATTGTTGATGCTATTTCGAAGGATTGGCTCGTTCAACAGAGCGGCAGGCCCAGTGTTGCTGATATAAGTAACATAACACCTCCAAGTCGGTCCCGAGGTGGGCCTTCAGGTGATTCACCGGATCAGTTTTTCGAGAAAATTCCTGATAAAAGGGAAAAAAATTGTTGCATTTGCAGTGCCAAGAGTACTAAAAGTGGAGGAAAAAGAAAAAAATCTACCTATATGTGTAGGAATTGCAAAAAGGGAATACACACCAAATGTTTCCCGTTTCATCATTGTTGAGTTGTTTCTGTAGTATTTATGTACATAATTTTTATTAGACTAAAAACAATTTGAACTTTTAAGTTTAATGCTTCTTTGTTTAGTTATAGGCCTACCATGTCTTGGAATATTTGAATTTAGGCCTAATCAAGACTTTAATTTTTTAAGAACCCTGAGTGAACTTGTGCTTTTTGCAACATGCCAAAAAATGTGCAAAAAAAATTGTGTTAGATTTTAGGAAAATGTTTATAATTCAGTTATTTGTTTACCTACAGTAGTGAAACTTCAAATGTGAGTAGAGATATTGATTGGGATTCAAATGATACATCAGGAGTGAAACTAAGAATTTTTTCAAGAACGTTAGGATGATGCTGAAAAAATTATTTGCGATTTTTTTCAAAGTAAGTATGTTATAAATATAAAGTAATAAAACTAAAAGTGTTTCTTGAATGTGCATGTTATTTTTTGGCTTAGACTAGGTGGTTTTCTCATTAAAATAAAACAAATTTGGTTAGAATATCTTTTAAAATAACAAAGCTATAATTTTTTTTGTAAAATCTTGCAAAAACACCCAAAACCTTATGAAATTTTTAGTGCGCCCATATGGAAAACATGTGGTATTTGGGTCGCGACTTTTTATCAAATAGGAAGTATACGTGGTAACAACTTTTAACAAATTGTCTGGCACTAAAAGGGTTAATACAACTTGTAGAGCGATGTGAAAATAAACAAGTTAGTGCAATAAAGGATGAACCTTTAAGCCTAAAAGTTAAAATAATGCTTAATGAGTTCAAAGATCTATTTGATGGTATTGGTAAAATCGAGGGTAAATATCACATAACACTTGATAAAGTTACATACATGTGTCTTGTTCTGTCAAGCGATGGCGTATCAGCCGATGAACGGAAAGTTGAAGCCATTAAAAACATGCAAACACCTTCGTGTAAAAAAGATGTTGAACGTTTTTTAGGTCTAGTCACTTATGTAGGAAAATTTATTCCTAAGTTGTCAGAGAAAACCGCTCCTTTGAGAGTATTGTTAAGAAAAGATGTTGAATGGCATTGGGAAGATGCTCAGGAAAAAGCATTTTTTGATCTAAAGAATTGTCTGGTAAGTAAGCCTATATTACAATACTATGATTGTAATAAACCAGTTAAAATATCTGTAGATTCAAGCCAAAATGGTTTTGCTGCTATTCTTATACAAAATGATCTTCCAGTTGCATATGCATCCAAAGCATACAGTGACACACAAAAGAGGTATGCAAATATAGAAAAAGAGTTGTATGCAGTTTTATTTGGTTGTGAAAAATTCTTTGAGTACATTTATGGTAAAAAAGATGTTGTAGTTGAGTCGGATCATAAGCCTCTCGAGGTTATTTGTAAGAAGCCTTTGCACCAGTGTCCAGCCAGATTGCAAAGAATGTTGCTTAGGTTACAAAAGTTTGATTACACTGTAGTGTATAAGCCAGGTAAAAGTTTGTATTTTGCTGATACTTTGTCTCGAGCATATTTAGATGAAACTGAGACTAGCTTAGATCAAGAGATAGAAGCACAAATATTTTCTATTGTTGAAACACTTCCCATGACGGAAAGTAAGTTTAATCAATTGCAAGCTGGGACTAAACATGATAAGGAATTAAGTATTTTGCTTAACTATGTAAAAGATGGTTGGCCTAGTGATAAGTCTAAAATTGACCCGTGTATAGTGAAATATTTAAAGTTCAAGGATGAAATCCTGTGTGTAAAGAGGTTTTACTAAAAGGTGATAAGTTGATTGTTCCTTATAGCTTACGAAAAGAAATGTTAGACAAGATCCATTATGCGCATTCAGGTATTGAAAAATGTAAAAATCGTGCCAGAGAGGTTATGTTTTGGCCAGGTATGAGTAATGATATTTCAAATATGATTAGCAATTGTAATGTGTGTTTGCAATTTCGCAACAGTAATAGGAAAGAACCTTTGTTTGAAGAAAGTTTGCCGGACAAACCATGGGTTAAGGTAGGAGTAGATATATTCACTTTTGATTCAAACAATTACCTCTTGGTAGCTGATTACTACTCTAAGTACGTTGAACTAATCTCTTTAACTAGCATAAGTTCTGAGTGTGTTATCCTAGCTATGAAATCAATTTTTTCTAGACATGGAATAGCTTATGTTGTCAGATGTGACTCAGGTACTCAGTTCACATCTCATCAGTTCAAAATGTTTGCATATGAATGGGGTTTCAAATTAGAAGTAGTAAGTCCTAAACATTCCCAAGGGAATGGGTTCATTGAAAGAAATGTTCAAACTGTTAAAAATCTTATGAGGAAATGTAAACTTGCTAAGTCAGATCTGTATTTAGCTCTCTTAGAGTTAAGAAATACGCCGTCAGTAGATTTACCATCACCAGCTCAATTGCTTATGAGTAGAAGGTTAAGAGGACTGCTGCCTGTTAAGCCTAGTTTATTGAAACCTGTTGTTTCACATCATAGAAATGTCAAAAATGTATTGAGTCAAAGGCAAGCTTGTCAAAAATATTATTTTGACAAGAAGACTAAATCTCTATCACCACTTCAGGTAGGTGACAAAGTTAGGTTTCAATTGTATGCGGGATCAGAGTGGACGGCAGCAACAGTAGTTGCGTTGTGTAACCAGCCTAGAGCTTATAGGTTGAGAGCATCTGATGGTAAAGAATTTGTGCGCAACCGAAGGTTTATATTTAAAGTCCATGCTAAAGACTTGTATCAGAACACAGAAGTAAGTTTTGATTGTGATAATTCTAATGGTAGATTGCGTAGTCCAGCGATGTATTCGCCTGATTTTGTACCACAGTCAAGTCCAGATAGGCCAACTCAAACTCCTGTGAGGTCTTCACCACTTAGAAATCAGGTAACACCAACGACATCTAGGCCACCATATAGAACCCGTTTTGGCCGAGCAATAGTCAAGCCTATTAGGTTAGATTTATAACATGTGTTCTGAGCTAAGAAAAAGAAAGACGTTGCTTTATGTTAATTAGGTTTTGTTTTGTTAATTAGGCTAAGTTACCGGTACTCAAAGGTTTTGTTTTATTGATTAGGCTATGTTACTCAGTAGGCCTATATGTATTTAGATTCAAAACGATTATTTTTATATATTTTGTTGTTATGAAAGAAACTTGATTTATATTGATGAAGCGTGTTTTAGTTACTATTTTCTTATTTGCTTATTTTCCCAAAAGAAGAGGGATGTCATATATATGTATTGAACGTTTATTAGTTACTGGCCTATAGCCTACTTAATGCTATATTACTACTGTAATGTTGGTACCACCAGTCCAGAGATGACCATCATGACGATAAAATATAGACGTTATTCATGCAAGATGGAAGTGTTTTATTTTCAATTATCCCGGCTCATCTAGTGCTACAAAAACCTCGGCTCGAGCCAGAAATCACTATTCAACACCCCTGATAAAAAAGAATCGAGACATAAACTAACCAGCCCGCTGTCGCGTGTGCCACCACAGCCACCATGGACTTGTTGGCGACCACGTGGTGACACACGACCCTCATCTCCGTGGGTCCATGCTCCTGTGTGATCCGCAGAGTCGCGTTCTTGTGGGAGAAGTGGTACGAGTGGCTATTGTCCAGGCTGTGCCAATGGTGATGTTCCACCACCCAACTCGGGAACTTGCACTTCTCGTGGCTGCTTTCCACTGACAAAATTGAAAAATAACTTATTCAAAACTAAAGAGACCAATGCGCATCGTTACCACACAGGGTGGCAACATTAAAACATTAAAATGACAACTATACAGTGACATTACAACAACCGATATTTTAGGGTATTGTTCCAGGGCCAAAAGCAAAAGCAAATATCAAATTAAACTGTCCAAAAGTCCCCAGTTACTCAAACAGCCACCATTTTGTTTTTGTTCTCTTATTAATTTTTTATAAAAAACTGTTAAACATACAAAATTGAAATACTGTATACACTTTTATAATAACAAGACAAAGCTATAAAAAAATATTCAATATTTTCTGGCAACCAAAAACAATGGCGGGTGCTAAAATTGGTATCTTAAATAACTTAAAAATGGCTAATCAACAATTTGTTTACAAGTATAGTTTTTTTAGATCATTTTATTACAGATCTATTGATACCTTAAGTAAGAAAATCGAACGAATATTAACCAAATTGTGTAAGTTTTCGTGGTATGCAGCCTGGTATGTGCCTGGTTGTCTGTCACAACAATGCAACAAAGGTACAACAATAAAACAAGTGCCTGGGTGAAGTGTCGGTAGTGGAAGTGTGGGTCGAAGTTCTTTGCTTGACATCCCGTTGTTGACAGAGAGTAAGTAAATTTTCCCATCCTAACTTGAACTTCCTCCCCAAATCTAACGTGCTCCCTTCATCGATTTTTGGCTGCCTAAAAACTCTAAGCTCTCCCGTCCCTCCACAATCATCCCTTCCTATAATTTTTCCCTACAAATTCCTACCGATTCGGGCTACCAGCCAATTGGTGCGTTTGACAGCTCATCGATTGCTTGTCATCGGTATACACATCTTAACAGCGATTCTGCACAAGTCGCTGTTTTTGGTGAGTGATCCTTTTTTACTCAGCAAGCTTACTTGTTTTACGACAACATTTTTACTTACTACAACTTTATTGTTTTTTCCAGACAAACAGGAAGTTGTCATTTTTTTACACTTAGTGTTAAAATGAACCACCCTCAGTCTTCCTCCATAGACCCTCGAGAAGTGTAATTCCGTCTCTGATGTACAATCGTCGTTATTCCCTAATATTTTTTTTTCAAATCTTATAATTATTTTGACCCTGTTTATAGTATTTTTTGTCCCGGGGAAACCTTTGAACTGGTCTATACCAGTTTTGAGGTGGGTACAGCAAATTAAGTTGTCATTACATATGGTAAGTCATTTTGGCTGTCCATTACGGAGGGGTTATCACCTTTGGTCCCTCCATCTACAACGGCTGGGGACGGAAACTCCAGGTTTGGTCCGCAACCTGAAGCTGTTGTACACGAATACCCTATCAGTTGAGTTGGCCAGTTGGAGGGCAGAGCGGCCTGATCCCAGCTGTCACAGGAGCATGGGAGTTGGCCCTCTGAAAATTCAATTTGGCTGATGTCCCATCCCACCCTATCCTTTCCTGCTATATCCTATCCTTCAGGTAACCTGCGCCAATGCCCGCTTGTGGAATATGAGCCTAGCAGCCAATGCTGGGGTTTCCTCCAGCAATTACAACAATAATTGTACAGTTGTGAGATGTCTACTCACGCCTCGTAAGCACAAAGGTCTTGCTGCCCTCCATCGACGTCGTGACTCCGTTGCAGGTGGCGTCCCCACTCTGAGCCATCCGGTACCCCAACTCAGGCCCGGGCTCCTTGTCGTATATGAAGCATCTGTACCTGTCCGCCTCTGTCACCAACCCCTGGTTAGACTTGGATTTTATCTTCGCCACCAAATATCTGCTGCTGCCTTCCTTCCAAGTAGCTAGGCAGTTGAGCTCTTCCTCTGAAAATGATAGCGTTGCGTTAATTTTATTTCACTCTCGAATACTTAATTTATTTCTATAGCTAATATTTAGAATGTGCTAAAAGAAAACCGATACCTGCATCTCTACTCCTCGATGTGTCTTTTTTTATACATACAAACTCTAAAAGTAAAGTGGCTTATATATTTTAAAATACCGTATTTTGTCTTTAGAAACATTATTTATACCAGGCTTATCACAATAATTCCACCATAACCCTTCTGACCATAAGCAAAAATGATTTACTGCTGTTAAGTTACTTAGTATGTTTTTTGGCTTTACATCACAACAACTGCCTATAAACCAAAGGAAATGTTGAAAGTAAATAACAAACTTGTGATTAATAAATCAATAATTAATGTATAATTGTTTATTCTTATTGGCTACATAAAGTACACGTAAACTTGTTAGACGATTTTATAAAATAATCTACTTTGTCCACTTTAACAAACATAATTTAATTTAGAATGGATGAAAATATAGCTTTCAATAGGGGTCTGCGGTGCACTGAAAAATCGGTACCGGTTCGGTACAAAATGAATTACCGAATTCGGTTCGGTACCACTAACGGTGCCGGTACTAAGTCGGTACGGTACAGCCTAGAACTAAAAAAATCAGTATTCACTGTTAATCAGCCACATTTTTCCTTCAGTTTTTTTCATATAACATCTTTTTCGTCCGTTGCCATTCTATTGACACGCCTTTGCTCACGACAGCAACTTTCAACTTTAACCGGCATTCGCGAGTTTATAGGTTCACGATTGGAAAGCCGCCTCCACAGACTGGCCGAATGTTTCGTCGAGTTACGTACGACTCGGCGAGTAATGTAATGTACATAAACATAAACATCAAGAGTAACCTGAGTAACAGAGGTTAATAACAACAAACTACTACGCATTTACAAATAATGCGTGTCACATCCTGTATATAAATTTTGATGAAAATATTTTAAATAGATAGCCCATATGTGTTTTAATGGGGAAGAATTTTGTTTGACGACTGGACATACTGGGCCAGTATGTATGTTAGACCTGTATATATATTGGGCTTTCTTTCTTTATTTACGACGAGATTTAACACATTATTATTGTTATTAGGCCTGTATAAAAATTTGTGAACAAATTATAATCAAAAGCTTACCTAAATACATTTTTCTTTAAACATATTTTTTCTGCATTTGTTCTGTTTGGTTTCCCAATACACTTAGGCTATGCTATATTACGGCTATTTTATTACCGCGTACCGTTTCGATTTTGTACTGAGAACCGGAGTACAAAAATATTTACTGTACCGACCTTAAATTTGTGGTACCGCAGACCCCTAGCTTTCAGTTTAAAAACGTGTATCAAATAATGCTTTAAATGCTATAAATGTTCAATGAACTTCTCAAAATAACGTAAAGTAGAGCAGGTTCATGATCAACGCAGACATGTTGCGAAACCGACGTAGACAGCAACTGAGTGATCAATGACCTAGTCTGAGGGCGGCACCATGCGCTGAATTGCATGTGTGTATTGAGGGGTTAACGCAGGTTTTGCGCCAGCATTCTTGGCAGCCATTAAAGTATATAAATTAATTCATACAATTTAGTAAGTCAGCTATGATGTAAGTGAATAAACTAATTAATGGGTTAAAACAGTTTAGTTACAAATAATTACTGTAGTAGGCCTAACCTGTCTGAGCAGCCTAAAAACCTGGGCCACTGGAAGGGCCTGAGTAGGAACAACCTAACCTGAGTAGAGTTCTGACAGGTTAAACCTATGATCAGAAGTGGAATACCAGGTTTGGATATCAAATTAACTGTTAATTTTTAATTTTATATCGGGTAGTCTTAGAATAACCCAAAGATGGAATTTTAACCATTTCATATCACTGATGTCCCATCCGCTGAAAAAATATCTAAGGCCTTTTCACGGAAATTTATGTTCACTTAGCTTGAAAATTAATTTCTTATTTACTATTTGATGTATGAACCTTACCTCCATGTTCGGTACCATCGATATCAGGGCAAGCTGCGAACTTCATCAGAAGTCTGGAGTCATCGGTACAGCTATCGATACGAGAATAGGGTTGGGCACAATCTCCTGTCCCTCGGTTGTAAGAGAACTTGTAAGGAGGAGATTTGAACGGACAGGGAATGGTGGTTGCGTCATCTGCTCTGAACATGGATAGCAACGGTTGGTCACCAGTGATGTCGTGACAGAGTTCATCCAGTGAATAGGTGGTAGGTAGACACATACCTGCAACGAATGTACTGTAAACAATGGCATGATTCTCAAAAATAGGTACCCGATCATTACCGAACATTTTTATCTTTAACGGTACACTAGCTGTGAACCGAAGGCCCCTATTACACGCTGCAACTCGAATTCATGAAACTCCGTTGCAGAAAAATGAGTTTTGCGACTCAGGAATGAAGGTTTATCGCTGCATCTTTGAGACCCGTAACAGCGATAGATTTGTATTTATTATCGATTTATTTGGACTTTACCTAAAGCTTCTAGTGCATTAAAAACATTATAATTATTATTTCTATGTATTACTATATTTTATTTGTAATATCAATTTGATTAATTATTTTTAATCAAGTGGCTACCAGCTAAAAAATCTAGTAGCGTATGAGGCATATAAATTGGCAGAGAGGAGTACTATTCACTTCAACCACTTTTTGGATCATTGATTGATTAAAACAGGACATAATCATAAAGTGATAAATATGTTTTTAGAACTGAATTGTGAGCTTACACTTATGAAAAAGTTATAGGTAGGCCTGTTTTGTTTATTTATTTTAGTTCAAATTTAATTATTAAATTATCTAGCAATAAATAAGTAAAGAGTCCACTACCCTAACCAGTATGTTTTGACCACTGACTTATACAACCTTAAGTATAATTTAAGATTTAATTTTAAAAATTCTCAAAAATTACTCTCAATATCACAAAAAGGAGAGGGAGGCTTAAGATTAGGTGGCGGGGGGGGGGGGTTAATCTCTCTCATTCTTTACATATCTTCCTCATTTATTGTTAAATTGCCGAGTTATGATATTTTAAGCTATATATTAATACATAAACAGCCAATCCATATGTGGTGGGATATTTTCACAGTTTGAGGAGGTTTTTTTACATTTAACAAATATTAATTGGAGTTCCAGTCCAAGCCAGCTTATTATTAATGTTTCGAGGTTTTTCAAGTTAAAACTTCAACCAATTTTAACAAATACAAAAAAAATACATAAACAATATTGTACCTGTAAGTGTCGGTGGGACACTTTTGCAACCTCCGTTTAAAAATGTGAACTATTTATTTTAATATCTGTTAAATCATACTCGTTATGAAAATAAGAATTTTCGTATTATGGTATTAGGCATTGATCAAAGCAGCACTGACAGGAATTCTAACAAATGTTTCGTTTATCTATGAAAACAAAAAAATATAGTGTAACGGGTGAGACAGATGGTAATTAATATACTGTTTTACAGTTTAATTCATACTAAAATAATTTAAACTAAACAGAGGGTTGTTAGGCTAAATGAAACTAATATACACAATACATGTAAAAGTAGTTAAACATGTTTATTAGTAAGATAATTAATGAAAACTTGTCAAAGTACTAACTAATATAAAAATAACACCATAAAGGCATAATTCATTACTAAAACCATTGTTTTTATGTTTGGATTAAGGTTGACATTTTGGTGGATCGGCTGTATAGCATTTAAATGCAACTTAATGGTATGAACAATAGGTAATCTTATTTGACCCCATGTGTCATGTAAAGCTCAAAAGACACTGTCAGGGTGTTTGGACTTTCTGTATAAACAATGATATCAAGCCATCTGTGCGTTGGTAACCTTGATTGTAAAAATATTGTTTTCAAACTTTTGTTTTTAAATAAATCAAGGCCAAACTATTAGCATAGTCATAATGATTTTTAGTCTTCTACACCCCTATCAAACACCTATTAGAGAGGGGCAATTTAAAATTGTAAGTATTTAGATTAAAATCAATTGAAAATTCAAAGTTAAACTATATATTACATCAAGGTTTTAGCTACAACCCCCCTCCTCCCTAGCCAAATGTATACAGGGCGTCACGATGGGCCTGGACTTACCTATTCGTGAAGGTCACGTGAATAGCTCACTATTCCATACGAAATACGCTAATAACAAAATCATATCCGCATCAACTATACTTACTCTCCTTGTACTGTATGACATTGTCGTGCCTCTTGTAAACGGCCAAGCATTGCTTGCAAGGTTCCTTCTTCACTCTGTAATTAATTTATAAAGTTTTTATACAAATTTACACATTTTATTTTTAAAAACTAATCTGAGAGCTTTTATAGATAATAATTTGTAGTGTAAATAAAGAAAGCAAGTGATCTATCCTATTCTTTCGGTTAATTATGTATTAATTAAAACGTATTCATAGTACCTAAGAAATGCTTGGAAAAACTTCTGATGTTATTCTAGCGGTCAATACAAACAAAACTGTGCATTATTTCTAGGCTTACTTTAAAAATTCAAAAATTTATAAATCCAAATTGATTTCAGGTCCGAAGATTCATTATCAGTGGATGTATAGGAAACCAAGTTTTTTAAAGTTATCATCCTTGTCTGGATTTCATCTAGATTTCACACATATATAGGCTACATAAACACAGTTTTAAACACTGAAAAGACATTAAGACACATTTTATGGGAGCTCCCAACCTATCCTCAAACTTATCTTGATGATGGATTGACGGTTCAATAAATTGATCAGTAAGAACTAAGGCTGTAATGTCATCAGCAAACCAAATTAAACCAACATTTATAATTCAAAATAAATTATTGGCTTAAACTATGAATATGAAGGGACTATAAATGACTTACATTACATCTGAAAGCACAAGTAAGCTTATAACTCAATACATTAGAGTCAGATTACTATCAAGACCAACTAAACTGTCTATCTAAAACCATCAAACGTCTACATCAAACAATAGTCTGGCTTGGTTTTCTAAACTATGTGGTACTCGCCTCTCATTTGTAACAACATATTTGTCTACATCAGTTTCAACACATTCCCCTTTCGTATCAAAATATGAAGTGTTGACAGTGACATGTCCTAGGTCTGCTTGAAACCATCGGCCCGTCCAGTCGGATGGAAACGAACATCCTCCTGCAACAATACTATTTGTTTGAAAGATAATAAATAATAGGCCAACATAGACAAAAGGGCTACGGCCTGTGTTTTCCAGTATCTAAAAAGGTACTATGATTGGTTCAAGAGGATGATTTAAAAAAAAAACATGTTTATAACCCTTTGAACTCCGGCCAGAAATGTTTGGTAATTGCAAAAAACTCTGGCCACTTTACAGAAAGTACTAGCCAAAAACTCCGGACCCTTTTGATCAATTTTGCAAAGGTTTAGAAAAAAATTGTAACTTGTTTGTTTTACCAGATAAAGCATTTATTTTGGTTTTGTTTTATTTCTTTTAAATCTGTACATAATTAAAAAAATTGTAATTATTATTTTGTTATTTATACCCCAACAAATTATAACAAAAATGTATAAAAGTTGACTTTGAAGTCTTATAACTAAAAGAGATACTTGATCCCTTATATACTCGCATTATTTTCAGATTCCCCATTTAGTTATAAACATTCACATATAATTTCTTGTACTTATCTTGAAAAAGAAGAAGTAAAAGGAACAATAAGGAAAATTGTACTAGGCTCATTTACAAACGGTCATCCAAATTTCAGCTTTATCATAACACAAAAATTACGAATTTTTGGTCCATAAAATCTACTGCAACTTTGTTGTGCAATTCAAACTATAATAACTTAAACTGTCTTAAAACTTCCAAAAGTGAATAACACATAAGAAAAAAACAACCACCCTCATCATATTTTAGAATTTATTTTATTGTAGAATTGAATCAATTTTTTTTATAATTGATATAAGAATAACTATGGCTTTGGCATAGTTTAGCCCTAGGCCTACGTCGGCTAGGCAAGGTAAACTTCGTGATTGCAATTATAAAGTTCTTCTTTAGAAGAAATATCACTAGCACTCAGGCCCGGAGTAGGCCGCACTAGGGGTAGGTGACCAGTGCCGCCGCCTAGGGCGGCAGATTTTGGAGGCGGCAACTTTTAATATTTTATTTTAAAATTTTATAAAAATACGAGTTTAAAACCATATTCCAAAAAACTGTAAACCTAACAACAACTACAAAATGCAAAACTTAACAATAGGTCGATCTATTTTAAAGCATTACAATTAGGTAATGAGTCTCATTAGGTATCTTAAGGCATTAAAATACAATAATGTGTCTAACTCTAAATCTCAAGAACTAAACAGTGAGGAAATTTGGCAACACCGGTCGCGCCTACACGACTCATCCGTCTGGCATGTGATCAGCTATCAGTGTCGCGTCACCACCACCCCTCCCGCACGCTACACTCACTCTCGGTGGTGTGCGTGCAAGTGCAGCACAGTGCTCGTCTTCATGTGATCGTGGCGTGGTTCGTTTTGTGTACATAACCTAATAATTATTCATCTTTACTGATATCAATAAGTGAAGTATCTAATGTGAGTGTGTGAAAAGTTTGTGTGAGTGATGTTTGTAAGAGTGGGTGTCAGCCGCCACCACTCGAGGTTTAACATCCATAATACCAATGTAAATTTCAAACAATTTAACAAAAATACAATTACCAAAAACTAAATTTACCTTTATTTATTGCTTTACTATTTTAAATCATGGACGGTCGAAAGCGCTTATCTGGTAGCCAATATAGGAAAAAAAGGGCGAAAAAGAAACTGAAGCAAAAAAACTTAAAGTTTCGTTTGATAAATTTTTAAAATCTTTAGACAGTGAAAATCAAGCTCTAACTACGCCAAGTGATGAAGATTCCGTCACTGCCGCCGCCCCAGCCCCGCTCTACACCGACCCACCCACCAACCAGTCGTGCGCTAGCGCCATACCCGCATCCTCAGCCAGTCCCTCCAATACAAACGACATATCTGACGTTGCCTCTGTTAGTGAAGGTGACTTTGAGGAAAACACTTTTACTGCAGGTGACCATGTAATTATAGATTCAGATCCAGCAAAATGGCCTGATAAAATTAATGATTTTGTTAGGACAACCTTGGTAAAATAGGCCCACCACAAAAATCAACTGAAGCTGAAGTGCAGATATGTCCTAAAGACGACTCAAACCGTAGAGTTACAACTAATCATTACAGTTAATTTTTGTGTAATGGAGAAATTGTTGAAAGAAAATTGTTGCTATAGGCCCCCTATTCTAAAATAAGTAATGCAGTACTTTGTTTTTGTTGCAAGCTATTTTCTTCTGCTAAAATATCCTTTACTAAAGATGGATATAATAACTGGCGCAATGTTTCAGTTGCTTTATCTAGCCATGGCAAGTCTCCAAGTCATCTAGAATCACAAGAAAAGTGGGTAGAGCTATCCATTAGACTAGGATCTAAAAGTACCATTGACGAAGAAACCCAACGGATATTAAACACAGACATCTGGCACTGGAAAAATGTTATTGAACGGCTCATAGCTATAATACAATTTTTAGCTCAGCAGTGTCGTCCCCTAAGAGATGATTCTAATCAACTGTTTCAACACAATAATGGACATTTTTTAAAGTTAGTTGAACTTTTTAGAACATTTGATTCAGTTTTACAGGAGCATATAGCAAGAACAACCGGTGGAAAGAACAAACGTTATCACTATTTGGGTAAAAACATTCAAAACGAGATCATCCAATTCCTTGAAAGTAAAATAAAAAATAACATTGTATCTGCTTTGAAAGTTGCTAAGTACTACAGCATCATTTTGGATTGCACGCCAGACATTTCTGGGGCTGAACAGATGACAATTATTGTACGTTTTGTCGATGTTGGGTCTAGTACTCAAGATGTTAAAATAAGTGAACATTTTTTAGGATTTGTACCCGTATTAGAAACCACTGGTTTGAGTCTAACAGAAGTTATCTTGCAACAACTTAAGGAAATGGAAATACCCATTGAAAATATGAGAGGACAAGGACACGATAATGGATCCAACATGAAGGGGAAAAACATAGGAGTCCAAAAAAGGATTTTACAAATCGACCCTAGAGCATTTTATGTCCCATGTTCTAGCCACTCCCTTAACTTAGTTGTAAACGAAGCTGTCAAAGCATCTCCAATTGCCGTTTCTTTCTTTAATTTGTTATCAAAATTGTACAACTTTTTCTCTGCGTCAATTCATCGTTGGCATGTATTGAAAAGTCTTATTTCTAGTCTTACTTTGAAACCTCTGTGTGAAACAAGATGGGAAAGTAGAATAGACGCAATCACTCCCCTCAGATATCAAGTTGAAGAGATTACGATGCGTTGTTACATATAAGTGAAAATGAAAATACAGACAAAATGGTTGCTCATGAGGCAAACTGTTTGGCAAACCTTCACTTTTTTATGTTCCATAGTTATATGGTATGACATATTACTTCATATTAATGTGGTCAGCAAAACCCTGAAAAGTATTGACATGCGAGTTTCACAAGCTATCAGTTTACTTGGAAAATACAGAAGAATATTTCAAGTCTATAAGAAGTGATTTTAAATTTCAAGGGTATTTAGCAGACGCTAAGGAACTAGCTACTAAACTTGACATGGAAACACCTAAAATTGGGGACACAGTACAAGCCAGAAGGAGAAAGATAAGGAGACAATTCGATGATGAGGCAGAAGATGAATCTGCAGATAATCTTGACCCTGAGAAGCGGAATAGGGTTGACTTCTATTTCAAAGTTTTAGACAGTACCATTAGTGCATTAAGTGAAAGGTTTCAACAAATGAAGAGTCATAATGAGCTGTTTCAGTTTCTGTACGACACCAGTGATATTAAAGACATGTCATCTGAAGCATTATCAGATAAATGCACCGAACTGTGTAATGCTTTAACTCACTGTGAATCAAAAGACGTGAGTTATGTTTATTTAAAAGATGAATTTAAAGTGCTTTCAAGTATTGTGAAGCCCGAGAGTACACCTGTAGAGACATTGAAAATAATAAAAGAGTACGGAATTGTACCTAATGTTAGTTTTGCTCTTAGAATACTGCTAACTCCACCTGTGACAGTGGCCAGCGGAGAAAGAAGTTTTTCAAAACTGAAGTTGATCAAAACGTACCTGAGAGCAACGATGTCCCAGTCATGCCTGAGTGGCCTGGCAACTGTTTCCATTGAACATCAGATAGCTGAATCACTGAATTATAGTGAACTATTGAAGGAATTTGCCAGTGCTAAGGCAAGAAGAGTACTATTGAACTAGAAGGTGTGTATAGTAGAAATATTCCTTTTGTGTGTCTTTATAATAAATTACTTTAATCTTAGTATATTGTTTTTGTTTTTATAGCCTATTGAGTATAATAGGTTGATGTTGTTTGGTATTTATAAGTAGGCCCTGGCCCTATATGATCTACAAAGACCTACATTTAACTTTGTAGATATACATACTCGGATTCGTATAACAACTGCCACTGCATTTGAAGAGGGGTTCTATGTATTGTTGTGCGGATTAATTTAATGGTTGATGAGTGGGTGGTTGGGGGGGAGGGGGTGGCACTCGCGAATTTCGCTTGGGGCGGCAAAAGTACCAGGGCCAGGCCTGCTAGCACTCATTTTGGACTAAATATAAACTGAATATACATATATAAGCATAACCTGCAACTTTAAATAATAAGAAAACGTGTCAATGTAAACACAAAAATTAGCAGATCATCTGATTCTTACTGAACCAAAACATATGATGCACATAACCACACCAAAACAACTCATTACACACAAAAACGGCACAGAGTATATCAACACTGACTACATAGAGATACTCCACAACTATCTGACTTTCATACATCACAAAGGGAGCGCATTTGGATAGTTTTTAAGGCCAGTAAAATTGATTTCACTGAAGTCCGAAATCTCGGACGTCGGAGTTTTTTCGCACATATTGCGAGCGTACAATATACCGGAGTTTTTGGCAAAAACGATGACGTTTGATGTATCGGACATCGGAGTGCAAAGGGTTAAAAATTAATGTAATCAATAGCCTATTAGTATATAATTCATCAATAGCCCTATCATCAATTAGTTTTCTTTTTTTAATTTGTATGGTTATTATTTAGTTTGTCACATTATGCCTCTCAACTGTCCCAATATGTACTGATAAATTTGAACCATGTTAAAACAAATTAAAGAAAGTTTTTGGATTACATAACTTCGCTTTGAGGTGACAAGGTGATTGACAATATTTGTTCCATTGTTTTTTAGCAATGACTTAGGCTAACTCTGTACAGTTTCACCTCATAATTGATTTTGAACACTACAATATTTACAAACAATTAAATCTCACACAAATTTGACTTCCCTTCTGTCAGCCCAGCAAGCCCATTATAATATTTAATTTCAATTGAATTGTACATACTCCCTTATGTAATTTCTACCATTGGGGATACACATATGTCCTTAACCCTTTGCACTCAGGAAGGGACTTTAAAATGTTCCTCTGGGCTCGTATGGCCTCTGTCAGTGGTCACCATCATTTCCTAATCAGCTAGAGCTGTTTCCATACAGCGCATATGACCACTCTCATTGGCCATTTGAAATTCCACTAACGCTCGCATGGCCACTGTGAGTGGCCTACAATAACATAGATTTAAAATTGCATTTACCTAGTCTGTATGCTGCTGTAATCTGGTGGAAAACTTAGTACACTAATGTATGAGTCCCAGCATGAAATGCTGTTCTGCGTTTTGTACTACGTAAAAGCCTAACAAATAACCTCTTTCATTGTGCTGTTTTCCACATGGTGATCTTTTGTTTATATAAATGTTAACTATGTGATGATTAGTGTTAGTAGTTAAAAATGGATACAATTTATGTTCTGATTAAATGTGAGATGAGCTCGAAGGTGACTTAGCTGATTTTTAAAGCGGGTCAAAACATGAGTGATATTGACTCAAACGTTGAATCAATTTTTTTTAAGTATCTAAAAAATAGTTTTAAATTTTCTGTTTGATATTAAAAATAAGTATTTTTATAAACTAAGAGTTGTTATAACCATCCAATATCCCCTCCAACATCTCATTTCAGGCTACGATCAAGAAAATACAGTAATTATAAGCTGGTCTGAGCAGGAGGTCGAGATGGCTCGAAGGTAGTGGACATTTTCCATCGCTGATTAGTAAAATGATGTTTTACTAATCACTGATGGAAAATGTCCGCATTAATTCATTAAATAACATAAACGCACCAACAAAGAATTTTAAACAAAGAATAGGTAAAAAACAAATATTGAGTAGGTACTGGTCACTGGGAGTGGCCTTTCAAGTGCAAAGGGTTTACGTAACACAAATAACATGATCTGGACAAAGCTGTACAGTTAAGTTTTCCTGAACTCGCATCATATTCTCTCTTGTTAAAATATGCTTAAAAAGTAATTATTTCTGTTTTTTAAGATTAAATTTGGGGCAAGGCATACAACAAAGCATCACCGACGCAAGACTGAGTGTTAGCCTTCATCCAGCGTTGAAACCGCTTGACTAATCAGAGCTCCCTTGCTCACAGGCGTATTGTGATTGCGGCGTAAACATTGAATTCATTCACATATTGAACATGGTGACATAATGGGCATCAGGGATACCAAAAGCCTACTGTCAAGTGGCCAACAAATATATCGCAAAATCAGTTTTTGGATTATTAGGGAGTTTCATGTAGATTATCTGGCAAAGCTAATAAAAAATTAAAACATAAATTAGACTAATATTAATAAATGTGAAAGATTTATTCACAAAAATATATTTTACATTTACACTAATCGCTAGTTTGCCAACGATTTAAGAGCCTGCAACTTGTAGGGAGGCCCGGTCACTGTCCTTCCAGGATCCCATCTCTGAGAAACGCATCGCCATAAGGTGCCTCTCCGCCTCCATTTCCTGTCATCCCATCTCTGAGAAACGCATCGCCATAAGGTGCCTCTCCGCCTCTATTACCTGTCATCCCATCTCTGAGAAACGCATCGCCATAAGGTGTCTCTCCGCCTCCATTACCTGTCATCCCATCTCTGAGAAACGCATCGCCATAAGGTGCCTCTCCGCCTCCATTTCCTGTCATCCCATCTCTGAGAAACGCATCGCCGTAAGGTGCCTCTCCGCCTCCATTACCTGTCATCCCATCTCTGAGAAACGCATCGCCGTAAGGTGCCTCTCCGCCTCCATTATCTGTCATCCCATCTCTGAGAAACGCATCGCCATAAGGTGCCTCTCCGCCTCCATTACTTGTCAATCACCTTTCCTTCTCACCAATTCAATACACCAGGGCCAATATGTTTTTTAATTGACAATGCAATTGGGATGAAAGCGGTCTTTACAAAAAGAATTAGCATCGTTTATGGATTTTGCTGATAAAAATCATTAAATTAAGACTAGAATTACTGGTGGAAATAGACCACAGAATAATGTATTTAATTTCTACCAAAATGATAAATTTTATCCTTAAAGCGGTTGAAAATTTAAATTGATCTCAGTTGTCATTAAACATATTCATTTAATTTGAGTGGCTTTATGGTTTTCCTAATTCTTCTTCCTTGAGGTAGTTGGCAGTCGGGTTGTCTGCTCTATTTTTTTTCACCCTGCCAGATTCATTAAAATATCAATGTATTTTACAGTAGCTAATGACATTTCACATTTTAGCACCTTTTATTTTTATCGGCTAGCAAGGTTTTACTCGCTACAGACCTGGTCAAGCATCAAACTGGACATGAGCGAGGTTCCCATTGAATTTAATAACCACAGACATTTATTTATTTATAATTAATTTGTATTATCTGCTATAAGGACATCAAACAATTTTTGTCATTATAGCCTACTTATTTAGTTATTGTTTATATAACAATTACAGATAAGGCAAACAAATTCATAATTTAGCAGTTAAGTTTTGAAAAATATGTATATAGGCATAGGGTATTAGAAAAAACTCACCGAAAGTTGTAACAAAGATAGACGACAAAGTCATAAACTGCAACCACTGTGTATGTTTTACAGTCCTCCAATAAAATCTGAAATTAAAAGTACAGCTTGGTTAAGAATGGAATTGTGAGCAGTGACACTAAAAGAACAGTAATTTTTGTATATGAAAGAAAACACACATCTCCCACTTTTTATAAGTTCAACAACTGTGTGATACTGTCGTAATAGTTCAACTCAATTCAACTCAAATATCTTTATTTCCAATATGCTGCACAACATATACAGACAGAATAGTCTCATAAAGGTACTTTTTATGTACCATAAACTTAGAACTAGATAGTAACAGTAACAATAAAAACTAAACTCAAAAGTGGCATGTGAAAACAATTCTAGCAAGGTCATTAAAAATAAATTATAACAATGTTGTCCGCAGTATAGCTAGAATTAAGGTACAGCGTCTAAACAAAAAACTCGTACCTGGAATATACAGGTTTATAAAACTTTGCAATATCTGACCTTTTTCCTTTTTTCTATATTTCTTGGAATTAGGAATAAATAAGATTTAGTTTATTCCATAATATGATTTATTAGCCTAGTTTTCTCTATAATTATCTTCATAGCAATGATTTATAGTTTGATATCGTTTTTTTTACTGCTGTATAGTTTTTTACAATGGTCACATTACAAACATTGTTGACCACATGCACTGCTTGTTTACTACTTGCTCACTTAGCCTATATATACATAATTTATAAAGTTGCAGATGCCTCCAAGTACCTGCAATATAAATCACTATAGTTTTAATGCCAGTAATATACGGGGTGAGCCAAAACACATGACTGTTTTTGAAATTAAATTGTTCGAGAACTAAAAATAGTTTATTATTGCAAATACAACTAAAATATTTACATGATTTTGCCATTTTGTTCATGGTGGATAACGTCTCTCAAGTGACGTCCAATCACGTCTACACAGGCTTCCCATCTTTTCTGTAAACTTGCAGTTACTTTTCGTAACATTAATCAAGGAATAGCAGCAACCTCGTTTCTTATGCACTGCTTAAGTTCAGCTATATCGCGGGGCTTCGACACAAAAACTTTACTTTTCAGATATCCCCATTGCCAAGAGTCACACGACATAAGGTCTGGGGACCGCGCAGACCTCTGAACATCACCAAATCGTGAAATCAAGTGTCCCGGAAACAACTGACGTAAAACCGTCATAGAGGGTCCTGCTGTATGGCAAGTGGCCCCATCCTGCTGAAACCAGATAGCTTGAGTGTCAATTCCTAAAAGACGTAACTGCGGAACCGAAAAGTCCCAAATCATTGCCACATAGCGGACTGAATTGACAGTGACAGTCCTTCCATCACTGTCCTCAAAAAAATACGGCCCGATTATCCCAAACCGTGCCACTCCGCACCAAACAGTCACTTTCTCTGCATGAAGCGGACGTTCCTGAATTTCTTTAGGATTTTTGGCTGACTCGTACAGAAAATTGTTTTGATCACTTTACCTGACAATTTAAAGTGTGCTTCATTGGACATTATCAAAACTTAAAGGAGGTTTTCTTCATTCACAAGCAGTAATAATCTCTGACATAAGGTAATGCGTGGTACAAAGTCTCTGTCTTTCAGTTTCTATGCCATTGCTATTTTATAGGGGTGGAAATTCAAGTCACGATTTAAAATTCTACGCAGGGAAGTGTTGGATATTGCCAATGCAACAGATTGTTTACAGGCCGAACGTTTAGGACTTTGCAGTACACTTGCGCGGACATTTTCAATGTTTTCCGGTGTTCGGACTGTACGGGGCCTCCCACTTGGCTTTATTTTGAGAGCTGAAGCCGTATTCCGGAAATTATTCACCCACTTTAAAATTGTATTTCGACAAGGAATGTCGCCATGACGACCGATGTTGAAGTGAGCACAAAACTGTTGTTGCGTAGCAATCACACTCATTTTTTTTAATGTTTCAATCACGAAGAAAGCACGATAATGCACTTGCCACTGATGATCCATGGTAACTAACCTCAAAATGGCATTAACCAAACCACAATTGAATGCAATAATGAACTCTGTAAAAATATAACAGCTGATCAATCGCCGCATGAAAACCGTCAGGTTTTTATGGCTCACCCAGTACTTCTAACAAGTCGCATTTAAAGCTGTCGCAATTTACATTGCAGGTGCATTTGCAACAACAATTGTTCATTGAAACCTATCAAGTAAATAACATATTGACAATATGTATACAGTAAAAAGGTTAAAGATTGTTTATTTCTGTTTTGCCCAACTTACGTGCCCCTTACTCTACCAGTATTTATATTTATTTAACAACATATTTGAATAAAAATTTGTTAATTTATGAATAAAAGCTTTAAATAAAAAATATACACATAGATAGCTCTTGGTAGAGTGGCTTAACTGTTGCCCGTGCTGTCCACTGCAGTTATCCGGGCAGTAACCAGAGGCCGCCACCAGTGTCTGGACACCGGTGGCCTAGTGTGAAAGGGGACGAGTAATGTTCACAGCAAAGATGTCTTGCGAGCTCGTCCAGCTGATGCATAATATCTAGGGATGTTCGAGATTTTTGTACCGGTGACAAAATCACCGATATCTGTCTGTCGCTGAAGTATCGGTGACAAGACGAGAAACTCAAAAAACCAGTGACAGCAATACTGGTTACTGGATTACAATACTAGCTCTACAACAGTCTCCGATTTGACTTAAAACATGTACCTAGGTAGTAATGCTTAGCAACCGGTTGACACTTTTGCAGCCCAAAATAGTGTTTGATTGATGGGCACCCCCTCTGCCACTCATTCTGTCCATGTAGGCGAAACATACTACCAGGATAATCAACCTTCAAACCTAAATTTGTTTTAGGTCCTCGTTATAATTAACTTGCCTTTTTCTATAAAAAAAATTGAAATCGGAACGATAGTAATTAACCTCTTAATGGCTATAAACGTAATAAGTTAATTGGCAACCTCGCTTTATCGCACAACTCATGCTCCTATTGTCACGCTTTACTGCAGTCTGCTGATTTAACCGTCTGCTACAACTTTCTACTATATTAAGGTTTTTCTCTCACACGGTGATAAGTTAACTTTTTAAAAATTACCAAAATGCAGTATAGTGCTGCTCGTCTACTGCAGCTTTCTGGTGAATGTTTTCAAATGATTTTAGAGGCTATTTTTTTAAAACGTTTGCATAAGTTAATAGAGGAGCAACATTCAAATTGTGTTTATTTTTCCTAGAAAATAACAATACACAATGTTTGTTAATTTATCGCTTGTGAATGTTAGTATGGCAACTAATATAAAAAATGATGATAACGAAGAAATAATTTATTACAGCTTCCCAGCTCAGAACTGTAAATGATATTGCAATATACCAATTATTAGACGATGGCATCATTTACTAGTTATTAATTAACCATTATTTGTTAAAGGCCTCGTTACTATCATTATTATTTATTTATAAAAACGTTAAATGATTAATAAACTCATATAAGTTAATATCCGTGTGCTTCGATCTTGTTCCAGATCCATACAGATGTTTATTAGAACCCACCACTCTACAAATTACAAGGCCAATAGCACAATTCCCCGAATCCAACGAGTTGGTAATCTTCTACCTCCTAACTTAAGACTTTTTTTACAACTACTATTCAACAGTTTAAGAAAACAGCTAGAACCTATTTCTCTGCTTCTTGATATTCTAAAAATTTAAGGGGAGTCACCACTGAAATTGCTAAAATGGTTATTACTTATTTTGACTCTGAAACTGACTCAAAGAGCCTGTTTGTTTGTTCTATACTTGAGTAAAACCTAACATGACAAATTTAATAATTAAAGAAAAATTCAATAGCCTGTAAAAGTGGTTTTTATTCGTTTTGTGGAACATTTTGAAAATTGATATTCAAATACAACCATAAAGTATTACACCAATTTCAAAGATACGGTATGGTTTTTAGCACTCTTTCTCTCTCATGGCTTGTTTTGAGTCCTCTTCTATTCTGCTTGCTCTCATTTTTTGTTTTCTGCAAATTTTAATTTGATTTTCTGTCTGCTAACTAACCACCTTCAATTTTTATCTCTGCCTTCTTGGTATCTTTTACCAATACTACCCGTGACCTAACCCTGTTGGGCACGTCTGACACGTTCATCGCTCTCCCAGGAGAATATTAGACAAGAAACTTAAGTGAAGTAAGCAAGAATTTGTTTCTTATTTTTCCATTTATATATATATATATAAATGGGTTCGGCACGTAAAAATCCAATCTACCAAATAGTTTATCAATAGGCCCCTACATGTTTTTTTGGGTACCTATGTATATATAAATCTAAAATATATGAACAACATTTAAATAGGTACTGTAGCTCAAGTAGTTTTATTGTAATACTGTAGCCTATAAAATGTGGTAGGCAAGAATGTGGAAAAAACAACTTTTAGGAAACGTGAGTTTTTTTACCTAAGTTATATGTTGGTCCATTCGTCAGCCTATATTTTTTCCCCCTATTTACATGTATGTAAAAATGACACTGGGTGATTTTTAAGATGTAGGCCTATAGTAATTTGCAATAAAAAATAGAATTTAATTTTTGTTATAATTTTTCACTAATTTCTGAGCAGCGACTCCCCTTAAAATGTTAACGCATTCGCTGAAAATGGGTCGGAATCGGATATTGCTCAACATTGAAACATATGAGATTTTTATAGTTAAACATGTCAAACACAACGAAAGTGTTAAGGGGCCTAATCAATAATTAATTTAACACACAAATACTGTCATTGTGGGTTTTCCTCCTTTGATTTTGTTAACTCAAGCTCAATAATTGCCATCCTTGTAGGGGCCTAGTTAGCTTTTGCTGTTACCAACAACATGTTAACCTCAAACCAATCTTTTGCACTATTATTAATGTTTTTTTCAACAACCATACTTTGTAATCTACTTATATCATTTTATATATAGATATATTGTTTGTTCTGTTTGTTGCTGTTGTCACACTGCATGTGTATAATTAAGTTTATATCAAAACACCACTCCTCTTGTAGTGTAGGCGCAAGTCACACTATTATTATCACTGTAGAGTTCCCTTGTATCAGGCCATGGTCTTGCTGACTGCCACGTTTTGATTAATTTGATGCATCGTCTACATTGCTTATTGTTATGTTATTTCCCTTGCTGCATTATATATCTAGAATCACGTAGGCCTATTTTGTTACCTTGTTTACGCTTACTTAAATGCATGTCATTTTGAAGAATTTTAACCACCGGCAATCATAACTTACCTAGTAGCCTTCTACAGACTGTAACATGGAACGTCTGTTAACAAGTAGATAGTAGAGTAAAAAGAACAATGGCAACATAAGGGTTCTGGTGAGGGGGTAATACTGCGGCAGAAGGGGTTAAGGAAAATATATAATTTAGTCAGCCTCATTTGAACTAAAGCAACATTTAGGCTAAGCCTAACCTACTTATGACATGTTTACATTCAAATGCAATCAAGATAAATGTCATTCGTTAATTATCTCTGAAACTAGGCTAGGGCCTAATCATTGCTGGGTTAGTATTTGTATGTTCCATACCTTAACACCTTATTGTAAGTGTAAGAACAAGATCAAGAGAACAATTACTTACCTCATGTTGACATGAAGTCGATTCTTGAAGAGAAAACTAGAATCTATCTAGACAAAGTTATGCTGGTGAGTTTTTGACTACTTCAAGAATTGCTCAAAATGTAAACAAACATTTGAATGCCTACATGGGGGAGTCGAGACGATTTCCAAAAACAAACAAAAAATAGGAACTGATTATGGCTGGTGAATATTTCATAGTCCAAATTACAATCAACAGCTAAAATATATTACGCTAAACAAGGCCTAAAATAACAATTTAATTTAAAAACAAAAAATGAGGGAAACCACGCCCATAGTCCAGTATTGCTGAAATTAAAATGTTAAGTTCACAGAGTTAAACAATACACGGTCTACACAATTTTAAAATCTTAAAATGAGTCCAGACAGTCCTAAACTGTAACTTTAAACGAGCAATCCCTAATAGAAGTTAATATAATTTCAACATTCTTTTGTTAACCTTATCTGTCACATTCTTGTAATCTTGCACTAAAGGACACGGTAAGAAACGAAGAAAAATTCACTTAAGAATAACTTTAAACGAGTAGTAGATATCTTTCCTTGCAATAGAGATTGCCCATTTATTCCCTGAAACCCCCCAAACTAAGACAATCATAAAATAGTTTGGGCGTTCTGAAAATACAATGTTCACACCTCAGAGTCATCAAATAATAAACATATATAAGTTCTTTCTTGGTGCTTATTTTCTTGTTTTCACATGACATAGTCATATGTTTTTTTCATGTTTGACATAATGCTTAGATCCAGTCTTCCAGAACAACAGACTGAAAGACTCATCGCAAATATAAAAGATAAAACTACATACATATAGAAAAAAAACACATATAACATGATGCAGCATATTTTATCTTATATTCGTTTTTATTATAGTCGTAAATTGGTGTAGATTTTGTTGTTTGAGTTAATATTTTGTATACTGTCATTCACTCTAAATTCATGATTTTTGAATGGTAATTATTTGCTTGGTGTTACATAGTTAAACTAAAATGTACCTTACATGTTTAGTATAAGTCTAAAATTATAAGCTTCACTAAGTCATGTTTATGCAAGGTCCGTAGAGAGTATACATCGAAAAGGTCTGCGCAGTCTATATATTTAAGGTTTTCTAGCTAACCGGAAGAGATCTCGTACATACAGCGATACGATGGAATTGGCTAGCTGCGGAACTCACTAACCCATGTTCTATGTCACTCTAATAATTAATTATATGATTCTAAAATACTTATTTAACAAAAACAAATAGTAATTTATGTGAAAGGTTATTTGATAAAATCAAATTACAGCTACATTACGTGGGTTACCAACACTAGCGCTCACAGCTTGATGTGGCGGCCACGGAAATTATGAGCAGCACTGCTGATAATTGTAGTTTGGGAAACCCTCACCTAGCGCTAGCTTTGACGTAGGTATTCCTAACTAGACTCATGTTTATCTGACGATTACACTTGTAAAATATACTATCACAGTAAAAAATAATAATTTACGATGGGCTAAAATATGTATTAAAATTCTAAAACATGTATATTTTAAATTTTTAGAAACATTTCACTATATGATATACATTTTTTTCGAAAGATATTTTAGAATCGCTTCAACCATAGATTAAGCATACTCCTTAGTAGATCACCCATATTAATGGGACAAGCTTGTACGTCCAAGGCGACGCGATGGCGGAGCTAGTTCGGGACGTCTACGTCGCCGCCCGCGCTGCCGTCGCTATCCTTCCCCTCCCCCAGACATGTGTAGAAAATATTGTGTAAAAAACAAATACAGGTTGAAAGTCGCAAATACGGGAAAGAAATGTCGCTTCTGAGGTGTAATTTCTCAATCCGGTAACCATGTGTTTAAGATAAGAAGCCCGAAGGAAAAAAACAAATACAGGTTGAAAGTCGCAAAAACGGGGAACAAATGTCGCTTCTGAGGTGTAATTTCTCAATCCGGTAACCATGTGTTTAAGATAAGAAGCCCGAAGGAAAAAAAAACAAATACAGGTTGAAAGTCGCAAAAACGGGGAACAAATGTCGCTTCTGAGGTGTAATTTCTCAATCCGGTAACCATGTGTTTAAGGTGGCTCTAAAGGTCCGTGGCCACAGTGGAGTACAACGATCTGTGTCCCACAAAGCTCCACGTAGTTTCAGTTTTCACAAGTGGCCGCGCTAGGCGAGCCACCCTCTAAACCGGTTTTTCGCATTACTGCCAACCGAAAGGGAATCCATGGATTCGTGGGGAAGTTGAACGAACAACGGTAACTCCCGATGCCGCCAGTAACAGGAGGCAGGCTGATGTCTTGACTCACTGCTTCTATATCCTTTAAAATTCTCTTTGAGAATCTCACTTTGGATTTAGCCCCGAACTCAAAATGTTTGTCACGACCATTTTTCATGGATAACAAATGTATAAACATTAAAATGTATGGATGCATAGAAAATTCATGTAGTTCTTACGTAGTTGTCAATAAAAATGTCCGTAGGATATAAAATGTACCCTCTATGATAAAACATGTGAGATTATTTAAAGATTAAGAATAGATCCAAGAACCAATAATGATTGTGAAATTCGATTATATAAGTTGTAAAAACTTAAGATATTATATAACTTAATTTCGGAATAGTACACAAGATTTAAACGTTGCAATTGTGTAATATTATGGAATCATTACTCAGATAAATAGTTATCAATCACGTTGTATAAGGGATGAAGAAAAACAAGTTGTAAAGTAAATACCCCCGTCGCAGCAAACCTGCGTACTCAGCGAATTTCCAATGCATATATATAAGACTCACTAATACATAGAGCTATTTACCAAGTTTCACAAAAATCCATCCATAAATAAGTGATATATAGCATTTTATTTATTCTCCATAAGAATAACATTGGTAATGAGTACGTAGGTTTGCTGAAACAAGGAACAGAAACAATTGGTTTTTATGCAAATATAAATAGAATTTAACTAGGCGAAGCCACATGCTAAGTTTCATCAATATTCAATCATAAATAAGCGCTATATAACATTCTAGTTATTCTCCAAAACTTAAGAATAACATGGGGGCTGAGGAAGCAGGTTTGCTGCAACAAGTAACAGAAAAATGGGTTTTTATATAATTATCAATATAACTCAACCAAGTAAGTAGTAGGGAAAGGGGACTTCTGGCTCACTTGATTGATGGCTTCCGGTCACGTGACCGGAAGCGCTGCGTCATGAAAGACGTCATCTGAGGCTGAGCCAGTGACGTAGGCGGTTTTGTGACGAAATGAGTAAAAGTTCAAAGTTCAAGGTCACGGTGAAGTTTTTTTGAAAAAATCTACCTCGCACTCGTAAAACGATTGTGATTCGATAGTTAATCGATAATAAATATCGAATGAAACAATCGAATGAAGCAATCGAATGATACGAGTGCGAGGTAGTACAATTACAAATATTACTTTATTTTATTTACAATAAGTTATGTTTACAATAATTCATGTTTACAATAGTTCCCCGTTGTTGGTTGTCATCGATGTTGTTGATCCGGACGAGTTGCGGCCATCACTTTGCTTTCTGATGAAAGACGGTAGATACTTCGATCCCTGCGCAGAGTCCATGTTGTTTTTTGATGCGTAAAGTTCCAAAGATAAATCGTAACCGGACGCAATAAGAAGTCTTAACTCTTCACTAAACACCTCGAGGTCTTGGAAAGTCGCAAGATGAATAGAGTCATAATGAATACACCTAATTTTAATGGACATTTTAATATAATGTTTTACGTTTGTGGAGAGCACTCGATGTTCACCAGTCGAGAGCCGGAGGTGTACTGACTATTCGCTAGCTAACGTTCTGATATGAAACGAAATGGTGGGGGTAAAAGTGTGGTGGGGCGGAGAAGATGGCGGACAGCAGATGGCAGGCGGCAGGTGGCAGGTGGCAGCTGGTGCGAGGCAGATCGTTGCTACTACATTCGCCGCCACAGTAATGCAATCCTTCGGCGTAATTCTTGTATTTTATCTTGTCGGTTCATTTGATACGTTTTACATCTACATATGCAATAGCTGAAACACTTGCACTTACGACAAGCTTTCCCGTCAACTTGATCGCCTGGTATTTTAAAACATTGTAACTCGCAACAATATGTCTTCAAATTGTTATCGAAAAATAAATTGTTCATAGGTGGCACCGACATGTTAGCTGCAGCGTGTGTTAGACAAGACTGAGACTAACTTCACTGCTCCCTCTCTTTTATACCTCTTCATAAGTTAACCCTGAATGAAAGTTCAAGGTCATCCATTTGAATTTAAAAAAAAAGCAACACAGCAGTATATAAAATAATATACTGCTGTGTTGCTGTTTTCTTTATTTTTTTTTATATTATTTTTTTATATTTTTTCTTTTCTTTATTAAACAAACATCTTACAATACAATAAACTTAAGTTTAACATTGATGACTAGAAATACAAACAATAAAATACAAACAGAGAAATACAAACAGAGACATTATGTACAAGGATGCATGATGTGCAGAGTGAGTTCCGTTGAGTTGTTGCCGCTTACACCGTGTGATACCAAATACAACGTCCCCGGTTGAATATCTCGCAAATCTTCATTCTGTAGCAGTTGAACAAATCGTTTTGGAAGAAATACTTGAAACTTCGGCTCATCTCCTGAAGTTAAAGGTGCTTCGCTCAATGAAACTAGAATTGCTTCTCCATGTGTGGTTTCCACTTTCTTGATGTTATGAATAATGTAGTGTTTTTGTTCTTTTAATTCTGAACACTTTTTAGTTAGCAGAAGGTCGGATTTTGAATGAGTGTTGAATTGATCAACCAGTGTTTGTAGAAACTGTTGTGATGCCATCTTCGTCAGTGGTGGTTGCGATGTCTTCTGTGATGTTGCCTCTTCGGAGTCTCGAATAATACTCGTGCCGGAGCGGTGTTGGCTCCTCGTATTTATAGGCCCCGCTACCCCCACCACATTCCGGTTCTTTGCTACCCCCACCACATTTCTGCGTTTGTTCCAAGTAAGCAGCCAAACGATATGCGTTGTGCAATGCGCAGTTTAATTGTCCGTGTTTAGGATCTTTTGCAGCAACACAAATATTACCGAGATTAATGTTAAAGTCCTTACCGATGGTTATATCGAAAACATCACCGTGCGTGTACTTTTGTATCCAGTTCCTTTTTTCTAATCCTCTTGTGTATATATGTGAATATTGTTTGCAAAAGTTAAACATAATACTGTGCAGATTACTGTAGCTTATAAATCCTTCATACCAATGTATGTGATGAAAGTAGTTTGTTATCCATTTGTTTGTACTTTTTGCTTTGGCGTTAAGGTTGTTAAAAGAAAAAGGAGCTTCAAACGTGAATGGGTAAACTACAAATGTAAGCAAGTCTAAAATTACTAATTCCTTGATAATAAACCTATCATCATTATTTCGAAATGCTTGAAATTCTATTACACAAGGCTTTACACTCACTTCTTCATCCCCTCCGCTCATCATGGCACCTAGCGATCAACTAAACTGTTTTCCACACCACGGTAGGTTAAATACCAGGCCGTACAGTTGCAGGCGCGTTGGTGTATATTTAACGTGGGCACCGTCCCCAATAGGCCTACCCCACGTGTGTTCTTCTTTACTAAGTCAAACTTTAGTCTTTTTTAACTTCTTCTTCTTTTGTTTCGTTTTCTTCTTCTTCTTGTTTCTCCGTTTCTTCTTCCTGTGTTGTTTCTTCTGTAGCTTCTGTAGCGATTTCTACAAGTGGTTCAAAATCCTTTAACTTTCTCCACATGCAAACTTCATGAGGTATTCTATTAAAAATAGATGTATCCACAGGTCCGTACACGATGGTGCTATCAGGTTGTTTTTCCAAAGTATCGACCAAATATTCTTTAATAATAGCGCTTGCAAATACCAACTGTCTCATGTACCTTGTAATAGGTTCTGTTGCGTAGTTTAAAACGTAGAATTCTTCACGTGACAGTAGAATCTTATTTTCATGTTGAGTCAAGTCTCTAATTCGCACTTGTAGTTGTCCACGATGTTTAACAATATCGATTTCATTGTCACAATCCAAAAGTCGAATATGTGTTTTCCTTCCACACAAACTGTTAGTTAAATAACATTCTATTAAATGTACATGTTTCAAAAATGACTCCCAAGCATTTTGCGAAAATAAAACCTTTTTTGTTCCATGGTGTAGTATTACTGTAGGGGAATAATCCAATGACTTCATCAATCCAACTGATACACTTTTACTGATGCATGCTGAGATGGGGTAAAAGATTCGCAAAAAAACTTCAGTTAAAATGTGAGGAGGAATATTTTCTTCAACTTTCTTCTTCCTCTTTGGTACTACCTTTGATGGGTCTGCATTACTTTCCTCCTCTCTATCTCTTTTACCAAACTTTAAAAATGCAGTTATTTCCTTGATGATTTCTTCTTCACTAGTATTATCACGTTCCAATAACGGTGCTACCTCTGCATCACCTTGTACAACAGATGGAGAACTCATTTTGTAGAAGATGTTGCCCATGCGACGATAGACGATCAACTGAAGACCTGCATTGTTGCTCCGCTATTTATAGGTTAGCGACAGTGGCGGTGCCGGTGGTGGTACAACGTTTTACAATACCGTCTTTACGATACCAGTCAACGGTGTGTATGTAACAATTTTATCGTGCAAAATTAAACAATACGCAGATGTATTTGCAGGTACGTTTTCTTGAAATTCCATTTCTATTTTTATATCAACACTAGACGATTTTACAGATTCGTTTTGTTTGGAGCAATCAATTACAACAATCGGAGCTTTCGATTCAAACTGTACGGGAGATAGTAGAGGTGTGTTTGTTTTGCCGTAATATGAATTTTGGAACCTAGCGTACATATCGTATAAAACACTGTACCTTTTTTTATCAAAAGAGATATTAAAGTTGTCGTAGGGAAAGAATTGTGAATTCAGGAACACTTTACAGTTTGTTAATTTACAATGGTCAAATTCACCAGCATTTTCAGTTAATATACTTTTTTTCTTTGTTTGTAATCCAAAGATTACATATCTCGCTTTTTCCAAATGAGTAGAAGTTTTTACAGTCCATGTATGCCGTTGTGTTGAAGGTAAAACGGGGTATTCATGAAACTCCCAGCTTCTGAATGGCATTACAATGTCTCGATCTGATTTTAACTTTCTTAATAATGTAATCCTGTGTTCATCATTTAGTCGCACATGTGGTACTCTCCAAACAATCTTGTCTAATGTTAGTTTCCAGTCTAAATTGGCTTCAGTTGTTCCAGCAGATGCTTTAATAATATCATTATCGTTTGATGACCTTAATAAAACTAGTTCTTGTTTTACATTTATTATTATTCTTCTGTAATCTTCAGCAAATCCTAAAAGTAATCTTAAAGGTACGTAAAAATCAAAGTTTCCCGAAGCGTCAGGAGTAATTATACTTTTGTCTGGTGCAACCCATCCTGCAACAGCTAACAGATTCTTCTCATTTGGTGTTAAAGACGCTAATCCTTTTAATGTACTGGAAATTCCAACCTTTTTTGTTGAATCGACTGTAACTCCTGAAATTTCATATCTAATCTCGTCAAACAAAAATGCCATAGGATTATTTATGAACGGAACAGTGGTTCCAACAGTACCGTCAGCTTTTGTTACTTTTCCTTCAATATATAAATAACTTTCGCATGGAAGAGTATAAATGTCTTGTTGTTGTATAGGAATCCTAATTTCATCGTTATTGTTTAATTTGGACGAAGCGTAAGGGTTGTGCGTGTGATATTCCTTTTCCCATAAGGTCTCGTCGAATGTTGGGCCCTGCGCTATATCCAGTATATCCATTGTTAATGACCTTTAATCCAATTTCTTCTAGAAAACGAATGTTGTCACTTGTTAATCCTTCTACAGCTGATGAGCTACTGACCTCTTTGCTGGTTGGCTCTCTCTTTTTAAATGATAACCCCATTATCTAAGCGGATGATTTTATATGTATTCTTACAGTAATAGCTTCTCCTCGAAAGTCAATAAGGTTTCCGTCTTGATCCACTATGTTCAGCACGATGTCTGAAATGAAACTGGTGTTTAACGGTAGGTACACAAGGTTTTGAGGCTTTTCTACTATCTTGAAACCCGGTGCGACTGATGGGTAGAATGTGTGTAATATATGCCGATTTTCTCCGTCTCTGTAGGATCCTTGTATAATGTTACATGTAATGTCTATGCTGTTTACTTTGATGATCGTCACAGTTCTATTCCCAGAATGAGTTGTATTAGGTTCTAATACCTTTGTTTCCTTAGAAAACCCCAATAAACTACCAATTGAACGTTCTTGGCCAAAATCAATATAATACTTAGAAGTAATTTCGGCTTTCATTGTATTGTTATTGCCTTTTATCGTTATATTTTCTTTTCCCATATGTTTTTGTATAACTTCATTTATATTATCAATTTCATAAGCTCCTGTTGGTAAACTGAATTCTTCCAAAGCTGAATATTTTCCTTTATTATCTTTTGTCTTGTAATAATGTATTTTGTTATTAATTCCTTCACTAACGTTTGGAATAGAGTTATATGTTGTTAAATCCAATAATGCGGCTTCCCATAGTCTTCCTTTTTGCAAACGTAGCGCTGGAAACAGAATACTGCGCAAAGTACATGAGTTACCGGTTAATGACACTGTATACGAAGACATCTTAAAGTTGACTAACACTTTTAGCTAAAAAGTCTAAACATAAATGACCGCAAATGGATGTATCATCAGGTTGTTTTCTTGTATAATTGTAAAAAACATTTTCTGCCGCACGAAAGTATTGTTGAAGTTCTTTCGGTGGTGGAAGGTTTCCAAAACTGTCGAAATAATAAATCGTTTCACCAAGTTTCTTGTAACACACCCAATGAGTGCCTAATCCTTCACTATTATCCAAATTTACTATACCAGTCTCATTTTTCCACATTTTAACCGGTAATTCATCTTTCATAAATACTCCTCTAAAAAATGGGATTTTCAAACAAGAAGCATATGTAATCAGTTCTTCATTGGTTAATTCTTTGTTTTTAATTATTAATTGCTCTTTCTTATTTAATACACACGATACGGTCTTAGGTATAGTCCTCCTCCCTTTTTTATCATTGACCATATTGTTGGTTTCTTTTTACCTTTACCACTAGTAGATCGACGTTTTCTTCTGATATTACCTCCTTGTTTCTTAGCGGGTCTTTTCCCACGCCTTCTTCTCTTTCCTCCTCCAAACGTAGTTTTTGCTTTCATTGCTGCTGTTACTGCTAAAGACGCTGCTTTTTCACCAATACTCGCGTCACTAGATTTTACTCTTTGCCAAGCTTTCTCAGAAAGTGCTCTATCTGCTATTGATCTATTTTTTGTATCACCAAATTTGGAATACGCTATATCGTGCTGTTTACAAGCCTGATCAAGCTTATTTATTCCAGGATCTCCTCTAGCAAGCCGTTTCTCTAATTTGGTTCCAGGACCACAATATTGATATCCTCCAGGTAAATGTAATTCCACAGGTAATAAATCAATCGCCTTGTTAACTATAGCTCCAACCGGTTTACTTAATAGAGAAAATGCTGTTGATGCTATTCCCCTTCCTCTCTGTAATCTCTCTCGATTATGACTGATGCGTTTAGCCCTCGGCATGACTATTTATAGCCAAACTTACAATCAGTAGGTGCACTCTATAAATGTTTTACAATGAATGTAATATTAGTCTTGGCTTCTTGTATTATATATACTGTTTAAAATCCATTTATTATATAGAAATGGATTAATTAATTAAATGTAGACATAATAAATAAAAGTAGTAAAAATAGAAATAAGGTGTAATTGAAGATGTTTCAAATGTTTCTCCGCTGGTGATGGTATCGTTGTTTTCGGTAAAATGAATAAAATCTAAATAGTTGTCATGTTCCCTTAGAAACTTGCCACTTAATCGTTGGTAATTAAATAACACATTCCAGTCTAGTTTATCTTTAAAATTGTCAATGTAATTTTCAGAGAGATTTTGATATTTACTTATTACTTCCCAACAGTTATTAAAATTTGATGTCATCTCTACAAGGAAGTTTTCTGAAAACTGTTGTCTTTGTAAAATATGAATCCAGTTAACTCTGTGAAAATAAATTCTTAACATAGTCATTGTGAAGAGGTAGTGTATGGAAAGTTGTTCCCAATCCATATATCTATCAAACCGTTGAACAAAACCATCTGTCAGCACTCCTTGGGGAAATCTCGGCTCTTGAGATATTAAACTCCACGCAGTAATATTGGATTCCATCATCCTCTCTGTATCATCTCTCGAATATAACTGATGCTTTATCCCTTATCATGGGTATTTAAATTCTTTTTTCTCTTATATAATCTTCATCGTTTTCTGTTGGTTCATTAATCACATTCACTTTATCCCCCTTTCCTAATGTCTTGACTTTAGAAGGCTCAGACGGTTTATCTAATTGATTAGGTTTTTCTGGATTGTGTATCTTTTTCCAGTCTAAATAATTGTGGCTGTCAACATCTGAAGCTACAGCTCTTCCTGAAGCCCGATGGATATAATTAAATAAAGCTGCACCAAACCTTTCCATATGTTTTTCATATTCTGTAGTCCATTTCTTGTGTACTATATCAAATATTTTCTTATTTACAGCGTCTCCATCCTGCTCACAATCACCTACATTTGACAATTTTAATTTTTTTACATCATAGCTTGTATCAGTTTCATTCTTTTTGTAAATCGTTAACAATTTTAAAGTCGCTAAATTTACTGCTTCACCATCATAAATGGGATGTTTTATATTGCTTAACCTTTTACCGGAAAATCCCCAATGGTCTTCGTGTACAATCGGGGTTCTTTTATCCATGTATTGTACCGTAACCGCATCAGAAGACAAAAGCGGATCACCAACATTTTGAATTACTTTTCCTTCAAAATTATAATTACCATCAGGTGTTAACGGAAACCCAGCTCTTTTTTCACTATATCCAGATTTTACTCCAAACTCGGAATACCGTCCAAACTTGTCCACACTCATGATGTAACTGAATCGCTATCGTTTAGGTTCTTACTATATATATATATATACGTCTACTGAACAATTATTTCTCGTTTTCGCAGTTCATCAACCAAAGCTACCCATTCGTTTTCTAAACCAGTGTGCCCGGCTTCCATAGCTTCATGTAATAACCTCATTCGATCAACTAACTTATTTATATCGTTGTAATATATTATATTGGTTTTATACAAATTTTTTAATAATCCCCTTCCAGATGTAGTAGGATCAGTTGTTTTTCTTTTTTTATGCAAAACATTTAATTCAGCAGAAGATAAAGCTCTTCTTTTAATTGGAGCTTTATTTGATTTCGAGGGGAAAAGACTAGATATAATGTTTGTGTATTTTATTGACCTGTTTCTATGAATAGGTAGTTCTTTGGAATATTTTTTTCTATGTGCATTTGTATACTCTAGTATATATTTAAACAATTGTAAATCCTTTTTAGTATATTTACCAGGATTATTTTTAAAGATGAGTTCAAACAAACCTGTTGTACCTTTATATTTTTTATCACCAATAACTATATCATCATTTTCGTTTATATCTAACTTTCTATCTCCAATCATTAATCCTTTATCCTCTATTCTAGCTCCATATGTATGATAATTTCGATTAGCATGTGTGCCATGTAACATTTTTAATGTATATTTTCTTCCAAGTGTTCCTTTAAACATAATATCTGTGCCTAATTTGCTTAAGTTGGATGGGTTGATATCCTCTTCTTCTGCTCTTGTATCTTCCGCACTTGTATCTTCTGTACTTGTATCTCCTGCAATGTTCTTTTCCCTTAAATCTCCTATATCTCCGCTTTCTTCATACTCGTCGCTTTCTTCAGATGTTTGTAACTGGTCAGAACTTTCATCATTCTGAAATTCTTCTTCATATTTGGAAATTGGTAGCATTTTGTCTCCTTCGAAGCGAATTGAAGGTCTTTCCATATTTTGTGCTAATCGCTTTAAAGGTTCAGTAACAGGTTTGAATGTTGTTTCTAAAAATTGCTCTCTTTCATTTATACCTGATTTTAAAGCTCGGTTTTTTTTTGTCTAATAGAATCACTAAGTGATTTTATTTCCTTTAATAGCTTTTCCTGGTTAACCATCTTCACACCTTGACGACTTGTACAGTAATACCGCTAATCAGTGTATTAAAACGAATTTATCAAAACCTATTCTATAACGACCATCTTTTATAGCTTGATCTTTCATAATAACCAAAAATCCATACTTTTCCGCCCATGCTTTTCCGCAAAGCTCTTTAAACTTTTCAAATGGCATATCCGCATTCACATGATCGTTATATATATGTTTTAGGTTAGTATCATCTTGTTTGAATACAATTAGAATATTTGCATTATCTCTGATAAGTTGTTTTGGGATTTTGCTATAAGTTTGTCCTATATATATGCTGTCGATGTTATTATGTCTTCCCATGGCAAAGTAGTTTCTAATAGTATCCTGATTTTCACAAGATACATCGTCAAATATAAATACAGAATACGGTTTCGCTTCGTTTGGTTGCATAATGCTATCACTAGCGTTAAATTTGTAAAAATTAACATCAGACACATCAGATAGGATTTTATCCAGCAATTGATACTTTGGTTGATGTAGAGACTTTGAAAAAATATATAGGTTACTAAACCTTAATCCATGCGGATTAGTGATCAAATTAAAGACAACATTGGTCTTTCCACAGTTTGAGGGGCCACTTACTATACATCGAACAGTGTTTGGAAGTAAACTACCGTGTTTACCATTGTTGATTTTAACGTTATCCACAGTTAAATCATCTATGTTATTAATATTGAATCGATCTTTATGGTGAATAATCTCCATCCTGCTCAAAGGTTAACGATGAAATGAGTTGCTTGTATTAAACCAAGTCCTTTATAGGTATCCATGAATCCTCAGTTTTGTTAAACCCTAACCACCGCACTTTAACTGCGTCCTTTTTTCTTTGTAACACTTTTTCAACAAGATATACATCACCTACTGTTGACTTTAACATTTCATGTCCATAAAATGCACCTTGCAACAAATCTCCTTTGTTATCTTTTAGGATATACGTTTCAGGTACAGTCGGTTGCACTTTATACACTGTAAAAACTTCATTCGTCCAATTGGGAAGGTATTTTTTGGTAAACACTCCCTTATATTTACTAATCCGTACTTTATCACTTACATTAAATTTTCTTGGCTGCATTTTTTCTACTTTAGGCTTTGTATTTTTCTTTATGCGTTTTAATACATCTTTTGCATTTCTTCTATTTACTTTGTTAGGTTTCATACCAATAGTTCTATGAAACCTGTTGTTATAATCATTTATTAATTGTGGTAAAACATCATACCATACGTAAGAACCTCTTTTTGAAAATTGTTTATACAGTGCTCCTTTTAAGGTTCTATTAAATCTTTCTACAATAGCAGCTTTTTTCTCTGAATTTGTAGAATAATGATTTATTTTATATTTATTCATTAACTGTGCAAAGTTTGTATTAAAGTATTCTGTTCCATCATCAGTTTGTAAATGTTTAATTTTGTTTTTATCTCTTTTTATGGCTATTTCCATGGCTTCTGTTACGCTTTTACCAGTCTTGTCCTTTAGAGGCAAAGCGTCTGCAACTTTTGTAAAACAATTAATAATTGTGAGTATATATTTAAATCCTTTGTTTATTCTGCTATGCGGTCGCATTTCAATTAAATCCGCTTGATATAGATCATTTATCCCTTTTATAACAGTATTTCTTCTTGGAAACTTTATTCTTGCAGGTTTGTGTAGTTCATTAATAATCTTCTCCTTCAGGTCTGACATGATGGTTTCACGAAGGCAGCTGATATGGTATTAAATATTCTTTTGTATAAATCTGCTTATATATATACATATAGTTCAAGGTCATTCAAAACTTGTGTAAAAAAAGGGGAAACACAGCTTAACATTGCTGTGTTTCCCCTTTTTTTACGGAAAGGAAAAGGATAGAGGATCTAGGACGATGAAAGGGTTATTAGTCAATAGGGTTGAGGGAATAGTGACCGAATGGTAAAGTGTGGATGTTGTCTGGAAGGGTTTGTCTTTTGTCGTCATTACAGGATAGCGCCTTTTTAACTTCAGTCACGCTGTACAGCTGATGGTTAAAACTTCTGATGGTGTTGAATTTAGCTGTAATGATGTTATCCTCAAATAAGCATTGCTTGTAGTGTTCAAAATGCACTTTCTTCTTTAAATATAAACTCTTTACACCTTTAGCTTTCTTAGTATAGCTATTCTTCTTTTCTTCTTCTTCTTTTTCATTATAGAGTTTCAAAGAATATAGTTTAGACATCAGTGCAACAATCTCTTCAAGTAGAACACCATTAGCCTCATCCTTGAATTTGCCAAGTACTTTTTTGTGTCTGTCATTGTCGTAGTTTGGATGATCTTTTGGATAATCGGAGAAATCAAAGTCGTTCTTGTAAATAAATGTACGTAAATCTTTATACATGTCCAATGTTACTATGCGATATATAAAAGCGTCAGTGTCCATATATGTAATAGATATATTTTCTCTTCCGTAGAACGCCACCATTTTGCTGTAGTGAAAATCGTACATGTGTGTTTTTGAGATGTCCAAGATTGACATGCCTATATACAAAGGACGATCCATCTTCACACTCGTCTTCTTCATGGACACTGCTACAAGTTTTTCATTAATAATTATCGATGTTCCAAAATTTGGCTGCTGTACTAGTTTCTGTAATTTTTTTGCGTCGGTAACAAGTTTAACATTTTTATGTCTTCTTTTGTTTTCCAATGTTTTTCCAAATATCGCATTATTCATTAATTTAAAGAAATCTTTTTGAAAGTCTGATGTAGCTGCTGCTCTTCTGATGGTATTTGAATCAATGTAGGGTTTCAACCAGCATGATTGAGAAAATTCCAAAACTCTATTAATTTTTGTTAAACGTAGTCCTAATTCGATAGCTTGTTGAACCACCCAAAAGTGAGCCACGTAGCGTTGTTTATTATTTAATGTCATCATTAATTTGGGGTGTTTTCCAATTGGTGAAATTTCTGTTTTAGCAAGAAGTGGTAGGTCATAATGAAGATCATGTAAATTTTCTGGGTATTCAAAATCGCAATCCAAAATATATCCAGTGTCACCATGTTTCGGAATTTGTAAAATATCGCCAATAAAGTCGGGATTAATCCATTTAAAGTTATCAAAAGGAAGTGGGTTTGACATTGCCCAACCGTACAGGTTATTTGCATCGAAATATCCTAAATAGGTTGACGGTTTGGTTTCATCATAATCGGGTAGGTATTTGTTGTTGGCTTTGACATGTCTGGTAACACTTTGGGTCAATCCGCCTCTTACTCCAGCTTCAACCATTAAAACCATGTCAATGTCTGTTAAAAGTTGGAGTTTGCATTTTGTTTCTTTTAACATGGCTTGCCAAGCTAATCCTGGTGAAGTATACGAATGTAGAGGGTCCAAACCGTAGGCAGCAAAACAAGTGTTTCGGAATTCTTCCATTACATCACAAAGAAGAGTTACATCTAGTTTGACATAAAAGTCCGAGTAATCTCCTAAGGTCTTCATATCTAACTCGTTCCATACTCGACGTGCGTGTTGATAGTCCTCAAGTGATATTTCCGAATCATTAAGTTTGTTTTTGAAGTGTTCTGGTGGAGGTAGTGATGTTTCATCAAATCTATGCAGTCCATCGATGTAATCATAGGGGAAGACTCCTTTTCGAAGAACCAAATCCATTTTACTATTGGGTACAATTTTGCTTGTTTCTATCAAATCTGTTCTTCTTAGATTTTCAGATAATTTCATGAGGCTTGAAGGCATAAATCTAAATGAATCAACAAACCTTAATTTAATTTTACCCACCTTTTTTGAAAAGCTTATAAATTTTTCCATTGTAGCAGCCAAAACGTCTATTGCTCCATTATCTCTTCCTAGTTCGGGGATTATGAAGTGCGAATCATAACCACTCAGATTGTGCAGAACTACGGGGATGAAATATGGTAGTTTGTAGTTCAAGTTGCAAGCGTTACAGGCTGCACCTCTATACGCTCCCGTAAGATGATCGTGGTCACGAACTTTAACGTTATCCAGTGTAAAGGTGTTATTACACAAATAACACGTTGTTGTTGAATAATAATGTTGAAGCTCTTCTTCTTCCATAGGTGACATGGGTACCTTTGTTCCATACAGTTCTTCTACCTTTGCAGCTATTTCATACAGATCATCGACAAAGTATTTGGCTGCTTCTTCACCGCGATAAATCTTTGGAGAAGATGATAGTCCATATTTTTGAAGATGGTCTTCAGTCAACGTGGATTTAATTAGTATGCAATAACTGTTTGGTGAATGAAGTTGGTATTTGCTTCTTCTTGTAACGTCCTCTTCTTGTTGTTCAAGTGGATGTAAAGAAGACTCGAAATCAGCGTAAACAGCAACAGGTACACGGTATTGTTGTATTATTTTGTCAAATTTTATCTGCGCTCTGCTGGAATGTGGCAATTTAATTCTAACCTCATAGTTTCCATTACATAACCTTTGATGTTCTACTAACCATTCTGAACCTCCCCTTCTTAATGGTTTGCCTACATGACAAAAACATCTTTTACAAATGGTTTTCTCTCCGTGTTTTTTTGATATTTGTTTAGATACAAGAGCTGCAAAGTTTTTTATGTAGACATAGTGGGATATGTCCCCTTTAGTGATCAATAGCAAATCCGTATGATCTCTGCGCTCAATAGGTGTTATGCGCAAGGGGTACGCATTGTTTGACGAATCTAAGCCAAAAATGTTGACAGAAGCTGAAGGATTTTGCTTTTCAAATTTTGATATATCAGTAATTGCAACAGGGTAATTCATTCCCTGGAAATTATACTTATGTTGTATTTCTTCATATTTGTGACTTGGTCTTATCGGATTGTCTGTTACATATTTGACCAACATGGCATATTTAAAACATTCAGTATCTTGATTTTGTACGTTGACGCAGGAAAAGGTATTTCTAATCTTTGTTGGTAGAGGGATGTAGCTACTTCCTCGAATTCCATAGCCGTGTTTGTGTACTCTTAAGTCTAGCCCTGTGATGCTTAACAAACTCCATCCAGAGCCTCTTCCTTCATGTTCTTGTATTTTTGTCTTGAGCTCTTCAAAACATTCAGATACGATTGAATCAATATCTGACGAAAACATAATGGTACGGTTTTTTGTTAAAAACCCTCTCGGTGAAGTTTCATTTTGAATGTTTGTAAATAAAGCATCCATTAATAGTCCAAATTTGATAAAATTTAATCTTTTTAATTCATTTTGCAGAGTTTTACTTACCAATCCTTTTGCGTTATTTAAAAATTCTTCGAGTTGTAATTTTGCATTGTCAATTTTAAAGTGGGTTACTACATTACCCGGAAGTGCTCGGGCATGTAGTTCTACATTTACTGCTGTTGATGCTGAAGGACGGTGAAGTGTAGACAGAGCATGCGTAGAACTCGATGCAGCTGATGATGTTGAAGGACGATGAAATGTAGACAGAGCAGGCGTAGAAGTCGATGCAGCTGATGATGTTGAAGGAAGGTGAAGTGTAGACAGAGCAGAGGTAGAAGTCGATGTTGATGGTGCATATTGAATTACAGTTGGTCTGGAATGTTGGTGTTGAGCTAACATTTGATCTATTTCTTTCAATTCTTCTTCTTCATATTTTTCATCTTGGTTGTTGTTATGTTTCAGTTCATTATGAATCATTAAAAGAAATTCATCCTTAAATGAAGACTTGCAAATATCGCAGCGATGCATAATGTAGGTGCGATCTCCACAAAGGTCAAGGCAATAATGAACAACACTGCAAATGCCCCTCTATTTATACCCTAGCAAAAGTGGTGGGGGTACGTATTACGTTAAGTTTACTATTTTTTTGCATTTTATATTTACTATTGTAGCTGAAGGCTACAAAGTTCTGTATTTAGGTCAAGGTCATTGAACATATTTGCCAAAACGGGGAATAGAGCAGTAAATGATTTCATATCAAACCATAAACTGATCTATTCCCCGCTCTGTATTTAACTAAGACAATTTTCTCCAACAGGAACATTTGATAGATTTTAAACTCGGATGTGAAGTCGGATTGTACACATTGCATCTCGATCAACTAAAAATTTCATAAAACAATAGGGATCTTCAGTTGTAGATTCATCTTTAACATATTCGATGGTCAACATTGCAGAACGAAGATCTTGTGGAATTACGTCGACTTTTATGAGTCGCCTTTCGAGTTCAAACCGTTTTGTTATTGATGTAAGTTTTATCACATCATCGATATCGATGAGGGGAAAGCTGTAGCAAACGGAGTTTCCTGGTGGGTTCATCATGCCGATATGATAAATATACACTGTTGCATCGACATTAAATAGACGTTTCCCCACCATTAAATTTATAAGTTACCCCCACTTTTTCTAAACAAAAAAAGCAAAAAAAAAAAAAAAAAAATTGAAAGCTGGTAAATATTTTCTGTCTTGTAACTGGGTCAAGGTTATACAACGATATTACCAAAACGGGGAATAGAGCAGTAAGTAGTTCTCACTTTGACTACAAACTGATCTATTCCCCGCTCTGTATTTAAAGTTTGTCAGTTGACAAGAAAAAGACAACACTTAATCAGACTCATTTGATGAATCGGAATCAGTTGTATCAGAAGCATCGGAAAGAAATAGTCGTCGACGAATATGATATACCCCTCGTGCACTATCTAAAAATAACCCATCCAAACTACTACTACTAGTGGTTGGAGTTTCATCATGTATTTCTTCAGAACAGAGAAGATGCTGATAGATTCTATAGGTTTCAGATTCCCCGTCACTTAACGGTTCAATTTGTTCCATATATCCTGCTTCAAGATCATCACTGTTTATATCACTTAATAATTCAAAATCTTCCATTGCATCCATATCACTTAATAATTCAAAATCTTCCAATTCGTCTTCATTTTCATCCTCACTTTCAATCACAATATGTTTTATAATTCCTACGATTGATTTTGCAGAAGGAAATATATTATCCTTTGGTGACATAGCTGCTATATATTCTAGTGCTAACACAAGTAGCAGAATGAGATAAGCACTGATGAGAAATCTCTTTTTATATTCCCCGATTTAAGTGGTGGGGGTAACTAGTGATAAGAAATGGGTATTATTGTATCAAATATATGTAACAATGTTTATGAAACAAGGATGTTTAAGTCCTGTAAGTAGGTCAAGGTCGTTTTAACTTATTACCAGAACGGGGAATAGAGCAGTAAGCGATTCTCACTTTGACCCGCAAACTGATCTATTCCCCGTTCTGTTTTCCCCCCGTTCAGTATTTCCAAAACATCTTTAGTCAATTACGAATGCTAGAAGGTCTTCAGGAAGATCTTGTTGAAGTGATGCACCTTCTAACAACGTTTCTAACGCATTAATGTATTTTATCGCCTGTATCAAAATGGCATGCCTTGAACTTTTTTTATCCATAAACGGTAATTTTGATTGTAATAACTTATATGTTTGATTTATTTTTTTAATCCTTCCTCTTTCTCTAGCATTCCTTCTTCTTGCCTCATCATTCTTTTCCTTGTTATTTGTTGTAGGCTGCATCGATGTTGTAGGCTGCGTCGATGTTGTAGGCTGCATAAACTCTGCTGGGCTATTCATAGCTGAATAACTATACTCTAAAGCTGTACGCCTTATATATGTTTACCCCCACATATATAAGGGGGGGGGGGTGCAAGTTTTAGGGAGGAGATATTTTTGTAAGAAATATATATATATATTTCAATGTTGTTTTTTACCAAACGAAAATTGTCTAAGTCCCAAGGTCATCTGAACAAATTGCCAAAACGGGGAATATAGCAGTAAGTGGTTCTCACTTGGACCGCAAACTGATCTATTCCCCGCTCTGTATTCTAAAGTAAACAATAAATCTTCTCACTATTGAGCAACCTTTGCTCTTTGAAGCTCAAGTTCTAAGTCTCCAACCAGGCGAAAGTCTGCATCGTGCTCCTCCCATTGTTCAGGAGAACGCGGTTGTGCACACCACTTTGTAAAGGCGTACCTCATTGCCTCATTATACTCCTCCAGGATAACATGATAGGGTCTTGGTTGCTGCGTTGTAGACTGCATCGATGATGTAGTTTGTTGCGGATGTGACTGAGCATCATTCTCCACAACCTTATTAATCTTAAAAACTTCAGTCATTTCTGCAGCCTCAGCAATTGCGTACAACTCCTCTTCGTTAATTTCCTTTCCCCATGTGTTGCTGTTGACGCTCATGATGATACAACTAATAATTATATTCCGAATCGCTCGCTTAAATACCCGCTTACCCCCTCCCCTCTTTACTGTTGAATAATGACTTTAGTATAATATTTCTCCTTTTTCCTTTTAAGTTTATCTTTGACTTAGTGTAAATTATCCAAGTCCGTTATCTAGGTCAAGGTCGTTGTAACATTGCAAAAAAAGTGTGGACAACTTATTTACACTCTGCAGCATATGCTACAAATTGTAAATAGGTTGTCCACACTTTTTTTTAATTTGGAAAAAAATGCTTTATTTAATTTGGAATAAACTTTTGGTCTTTTTATTTATATTATTATTTTAATGATTTCCACACAGTGATACCTGTATCATTTCGAATTAAATAGTCCTTGTGGGTAGGTTTTTTGACGTGGAGGTCCATGGCTCTAGGTAACTCTACATAGTACAGTTTACCTTCACATTGAACCAACACCTTTGCAAAGTCCTTTATTTTAACAAAGAAGTAGCGTTTGTTTTTACAAAGCCTGTTAATTCGAATTTTAACTGGCACCACTGTTGCACGTGGTGAAGAAGGAGATGCGCCATGGTTTAATTTTAAATGAAGACTGCACGTTTCTTCATTTAAAATACAACGTTTAACACAGCGTTCACCTTTCTTAGCACCTTTTTTGAATATATAATTACATTGTTGTGCAGGAAGCATGCACATCCTTTGTACAGATTTAAGTTGTTTAAATTTCTCTGAAGGAGATGAAGTATATGTGCAGATTACTGAAGGTCTGGTTGGAGAAGATGATTGGGTGGCTGGTTGGCTTGGTCTCGAACTTGATGTTGATGAGGATGAAGAAGCAGACGATTTGGAAGACTTTGATGAACATGTAGAACAACTTGAAGATGTAGAAGGACTTGGAGAAACAGCACGAGACGTTGACAAAGGACTTGGAGAAACAGCACGAGAAGTTGACGGAAGAGGTGAAGGACTTGTGTAAGTCGTTGACGCAGCAGGTAGTGGTGGACAGTTCTCCGGGACGATGTTAGCTAACATCAGGGCTGTCCGAAGGATGGATGGAACCGCAGAAGACGGAGTGGTAGAGGCGGGCGAAGACGAAGCAGAAGGTTTCAATTTGAGAGGTTGTGTCTGCTTCCTAATGTGTGCCATGGTGTGAGGTATAACAGCACAAGAGGAAGAATGATTTTACTAGTGCTGGGGGACCCTCTTTTATACATACTGATAGTGGTGGGGAGTGCAAGTGTTATACGGTGGGGGTAATAATGTTGTAACGAGTAAATATATATTACAATACGGGGATTTTCTAAGTCCCGAAGTGGGTCAAGGTCGTTTGATCATATTATTAAAACGGGAAATAGAGCAGTAAGTGATTCTCACTTGGACCACAAACCGATCTATTCCCCGCTTTGTACGTGAATTTTCTAAGTCCCAAGGTCATCTGAACATGAAGCCAAAGCGGGGAATAGAGCATAACATACTGCTCTATTCCCCGCTCTGTATTTGGGAAGGGGACAAAAGACAACAAACAAGAGACTGATTTTAAACAAGAGACTGACTTTATATTTTACAAGGTTTTCTCAGGCTAAGATGGGTAATGTCAACCGGTTTACGCGCCGTATTGACACAAGGTCGGTTTGCGCGCCATACCTTAGAGGGGTTAGGAAAAGGATGAGAAGCAAGATACATTACTTTGAAAATAAAGACTTTGCCAGCAACTATGTAAACAAAAATTAATCAGTTAACGTTACTTTTACAAGAACAGCCAAGGTCGGTTTTGCAAAGGTCAACAGTATCACTGAAACCCGGTGGGACGTAGACCCAAACACCCGGCGTCAGGCTGCTGCGAACCCAAGTTTTGACCAAGGTTGTTGAGGGACCTGTAGGGCCGGGAGTACATATTTCATTAGTAAATAAGACACTTCAAACCGATACCAAACATTAACATATATTAGACTAACTACATTACCTAGCAGCAAACTACAAGCGTTATCTAACATGCTTAACAAACTAACTAAACATGCAAGGGCGCGGATCTCTTAATTGCGCGTCGGGCCCAACGCACACTTAACAGACCTACGCTGCAGCAGAGTGCAACCCACTGGGACGTATACCCAAACAGCGGGCGGCAAGCTACTGCGACGAGACTGCGGACTGCTCCCGCTTATAAAGGCAAAGTGACGTCACCAAAGCGGAAGGGGGGATGTTACGTCAAAGGGGGGGGGGGATATTACAATACGAGGATTTTCTAAGTCCCGAAGTGGGTCAAGGTCGTTTGGTCATATTATTGAAACGGGGAATAGAGCAGTAATTGATTCTCACTTGGACCACAAACCGATCTATTCCCCGCTTTGTACGTGAATTTTCTAAGTCCCAAGGTCATCTGAACATGAAGCCAAAGCGGGGAATAGAGCATAACATACTGCTCTATTCCCCGCTCTGTATTTGGGAAGGGGACAAAAGACAACAAACAAGAGACTGATTTTAAACAAGAGACTGACTTTATATTTTACACAGTTTTCTCAGGCTAAGATGGGAAATGTCAACCGGTTTACGCGCCGTATTGACACAAGGTCGGTTTGCGCGCCATACCTTAGAGGGGTTAGGAAAAAGGATGAGAAGCAAGATACATTACTTTGAAAATAAAGACTTTACCATCAACTATGTAAACAAAATTAATCAGTTAACGTTACTTTTACAAGAACAACCAAGGTCGGTTTTGCAAAGGTCAACAGTATCACTGAAACCCGGTGGGACGTAGACCCAAACACCCGGCGTCAGGCTGCTGCGAACCCAAGTTTTGACCAAGGTTGTTGAGGGACCTGTAGGGCCGGGAGTACATATTTCATTAGTAAATAAGACACTTCAAACCGATACCAAACACTAACATATATTAGACTAACTACATTACCTAGCAGCAAACTACAAGCGTTATCTAACATGCTTAACAAACTAACTAAACATGCAAGGGCGCGGATCTCTTAATTGCGCGTCGGGCCCAACGCACACTTAACAGACCTACGCTGCAGCAGAGTGCAACCCACTGGGACGTATACCCAAACAGCGGGCGGCAAGCTACTGCGACGAGACTGCGGACTGCTCCCGCTTATAAAGGCAAAGTGACGTCACCGAAGCGGAAGGGGGGATGTTACGTCACGGGGGGGGGGTGACCTTGAACATGACCCAAAAAAAGGGGGGGGGTGACCTTGAACATGACCCAAAAAGGGGGGGGGGGAGGTTGTGTCGTTACGGGGGAAGGGGAACCGGATGTAGACCGGTTTTTAGCTTTCTACCCGTATATGGAAATGTCACGGTTACACTTGGCGACCCGCTTTGCTCCGTCTGGTACCTCATTCCAGCTTTGCCTTGCGAACTGAATACACCTCTGCGCTATGTCTTCTCCCATTACACCCGAGAAACTGCAACGTTTGAAGGAGACTTTGAAGAAGTCTTCGGAAAAAAGGAGCGGATTCAAAAGACCTAGTTCTTTTAAATCTTGCATACGGAAGAATTTTCGAAACCACCCACTTTACTTCGACCAACGGCCTTCGACGTCCACTGCATCTTCACCATCACTATCACCTCGCCCTTCATCGCTTCGACCTTCATCGCCGCCACCAACTGTTGAGGAGATAATGAAGAGGACGGCTACGGTGAAACTTACCGAGTTGGTAACGCCGCTGGAGTCTGTCGCCGTCAAGTTTGCGCAGTTGAAATTAAACGTGGAGTATCTACTTGTGGGGAAGATCAGCGATGATGAGTACCTACTCCAACACCTCTTTGGCGGCGGCCGTTACGTCAAGGTCCACCTTCCAAGGTCCACTCTGCCACCTCCTGAGACCAAGTGCGACTTGATTTTAGTACGGCAGAAGGGACAAGTAAAGTGGGTTACAAAGGAAAAATAAACACTGACTACCGCTCACCGCTCCTTATTCACCATCTCCTTCAAACACAAACGGTCCTTTTCAGGACCACCCTAAGCATTTCAAGTTAGGGACTTGGCCTGTACATAGGCAGGAGACTATTAGTCTTATGTTTGTGTGCAGCCCACTTTGTGAAAATTTCTAAGTCCCAAGGTCCTTGACCTTGACCTTGACCTTGAACATGACCCAAAAAAGGGGGGGGGGGGTACACAGTTTGTGCAAAGTATGTCATGTGGGTACTCAAATTACGCGGATTGATCAGACGAACAAGTTGGTGCAAACAGAATTCAAATCCAACAAAGGGTATAGCAGCAACAGCGAAAAAACAACTATTTTCAAGGACAAACCTAAATAACTTCTTTGTTTTTGGTTCAAGGTCTAACATGTGGGTACTTCAATTACGCAGCTTGACAAGGCGAACAAGTAGGTGCAATTTAAATTTAAATCTAACCAACAGTATAGCATCCGTGGCGTAAAAACGATGGTTTGAAGGACAAGGTAACGTTGTGGTGGGGGTAGATGCCTATTATACACGATAACGCTACATCATTATTCTTCCAGCTCTTGTCGTATGAACATCTACCTAGACGGTCTGAAAAATGTCGCAGTTTTACAGGAACATGAGGAAGGTGACCTTCAGTAGTCCCCTTGACACTACTTTCTACTTCCCTGACGATGAAGACAGAAGGTCTACACTTTTAGTGGACAATGAGCGGTTTCGTCGAAGAATAATTGAGGTTGAAACACTTTTAACCAGTTGTTTGCTACGCAAAAAGAACCATATGAATACATGCACCGGTTTAGATCATAGTAGCTGTTATACTTATACAGCGTTGAAGCGCAAACATTATTGAGGTTTTTAGTTACGGAGGTAAGGTCTTGACAGTCTAAGAGCTAAACCCTAACTAACACATGTAAACTAGTTATTGTGCGATGTAAAACTTGGTGGGGAGACTGGTGTAGTGGGGGACTGGTGTAGTGGGGGACTACCATCTGCCGCACACTTGCCACCTGCCACCTGCCACCTGCCGCCGCCCATCTGCTGTCCACCATCTGCTTCGTTCTACTACACTTTTACCCCCACCATTTTGTTTGATACCAAAAACGCTAGCTAGCGAATAGTCAGTACACCTCCGGCTCTCGACCGGTGAACATCGAGCTCTCCGAGACGCTCTTCACAAAATAACAATATCATTTCACTCAAGGTCTGATAGATGTTTCTATTTCATTGCCGTCACGTATTCTTTCCTCCTGACAGCAATGAAATGCAAACACCTAACAGAACAGATAGGTGTCAAAAACACAACATGGACTCTGCGCAGGGATCGAAGTATCTACCGTCTTTCATCAGAAAGCAAAGTGATGGCCGCAACTCGTCCGGATCAACAACATCGATGACAACCAACAACGGGGAACTATTGTAAACATGAATTATTGTAAACATAACTTATTGTAAATAAAATAAAGTAATATTTGTAATTGTACTACCTCGCACTCGTATCATTCGATTGCTTCATTCGATTGTTTCATTCGATATTTATTATCGATTAACTATCGAATCACAATCGTTTTACGAGTGCGAGGTAGATTTTTTTAAAAAAACTTCACCGTGACCTTGAACTTTGAACTTTTACTCATTTCGTCACAAAACCGCCTACGTCACTGGCTCAGCCTCAGATGACGTCTTTCATGACGCAGCGCTTCCGGTCACGTGACCGGAAGCCATCAATCAAGTGAGCCAGAAGTCCCCTTTCCCTACTACTCAAGTAAAGCTACATACCAAGTTTTATTAATTTATGTTCATAATTAAAGGAGTCATTACATTTTACTTATTCTCCATAAGAATAACATCGGGGCTGAGTACGCAGGTTTGCTGCTACGGGAATAATCAACAAAAAATCATTTTTTGTGTGCAAATATCAATATACCAGTACTACGTGAAGCCACACACCAAGTTTCATCAACATACATTCATAAATAATAGAGATATCACATTTTATTTATTCTCCATAAGGATAACATTGGACAACGTACTGTGTTTAGCACTTTGAATATCTCTGCAACGGTTGGGCGTAGAATCACAATTTAAATACCAAAATGATTGTTCTGTGGAACTGAACAGATTGAAAAAAGCAAATGTGAAGTTTACATTAAAATAAACAGAAAAAGCCAAAAACCTTTTTCCTATAAGATTAACATGGGAGATTTTATGAGTAGGTTTTTTTTTAATTTTCTCCGCAACCACTTAACCTAGGTTAATAATTCAAAATACTAAATTATTTGTTTTTTAAGCTCTACAACATGGTCGAAACCAAAATTAAGTTTTTTTTTTAAATTGTAGGGTGAAAAATGCAAAATACTGATTTTTGGAAAATTTAAAACCCCCATAAACCCCCCTTTTCATGGTCCGATTTTTCTGGTTTTCGAACTTAAAGTTATGAATGTCATTTTACATATTTGAGCCAAATTTCATCAAAATCGGACGTTTTTTACTCAAGTTATCGTGTTAACGGACACACACATATATATATATAAATTTGAACTAATAGTGTTTTTGGCATCTGGGGACCTCAAAACAAAAAGTTATCATGGTCTCGGGCTTAAGTCTTACCATGAGACCTACGGTAATAGCTTCTTCCCTATAGGGGAAATTCGCTAAAAGGAAAATTATATCAATTAAAATAAATTGGTAATAATCAGTACCGGCTTTAGGGCAGTGCGCGCCGTGCTCCAGCACGGCGCGGCACCTTTTTTTGGGGGTTGGGGGGAAACGCTAGGCGCTCATGATGGGTCGCGGGGTGCGGGTGGAGTGCGTAATCCATAGTTGTAAAATAAATAAATTGTAAATATGTAATATTAACCCGGCTGATTTTGTTAATTTTTTGTATATTAGTATTTTTAAGTTGTTGAAAGGCATTATTGGGAAGAAAGTTGTGTATTCACCATGTTGCACCTTCATTATATTTAAACATTAAATTTACATATCAGATAACAAATCCTCCGCTCCCCTCAATTCCAAATTGAGAAGTTGTTTTGACCTTTATCGATTTGTGACAACTTCAGGGTATTCTGATTGGTACCGTATTGAGAGTGTGCTGGATAAAACTTGCAATACTTTGAAAGAAAATTACAATGTTAAAATATCAAGTTACATGATGCAACTAATTGTTTTAACTGGCTCTCTTCGATTATTTTAACGTACTTCCTAGATGAGGAAAAATATGGTTTGGGGATTGGAGAGTAATCAACTGGGGTTTCGTCTTTAATTGAAGTTGTAATGATTCGAGTTTAATATTGCTATTATATGTAATAAGGGAGAATATATGATGCGCCCCCATCCGATTTTGGCGCCCCTTTCGATCGTTACTTGTAAGGTCTACGGTTTTGCAAGAATGAAAAAACATTCTTTTGACCAGACAAAATTATTTAGTATTTTTGGTCCAGGGACTCTTTTTTCGTATTACACTATGTCTATACATGCGAGGGGAGAAAGTAAAACATAGATAATATGATAAAAGGGATAAAGTATGACAATATGATTCATATCATCGTCTGCAGTCCGCTTCCGCATTATTATCACTAGTAAACAGAAATGAAACATCTTGAGTATGATAACAGACTATGGTTTATTATTATCATCTGTTATAATAATCATGATCCAAACTCTTACATCCTCATTCCTTGAGGTGTCCACATGACGAAATGGCAATATTTCTGCCTTTTTACACACTGGGGGTATTTTCACTGTCACAAAGATCAACTAACTGATGAACTGAAGGTTTGCGGACAAGGAAAATGCTGTAGGGGATGATCTTCCAGGAAGTGAGGTGATGCACTCCCACCCCTCGTCACCTCTCGGCTCAGTGCTCTTGGAAATCGGCGCGGCCGCCGCGCCGCGTTACAAGTATTTTAAAACCACACACACTTTAAAAATGACATGAAACAGATTGTGATGAAGCTGGCTAAAGCCACGTTGTACCTACGCCGAGTTACAGTTATGATTGTTAATGAGAAACTTCTTACTATACGGTTAACGAAAACCAATATAAAACGGATTGCACTTGGTAACGTTAAATATAATTGTTACTAATTGTATAACTGTAAACATTAATAACTAGAACAATCTTAATTTTTGTAAAAAAATATTGTTTAGGGAAGGATTAATTTTATTCAAATTGTTGGTGTATTACAGTATATTAGGTTTAATCATTTAATCATATTGAATGATATTGATCACATTCTTGAACGGTAAAAAGCCCAGATAATGTAATTTGAAATTTGATTTAGCTATATCATCAAGAATGACGGTATGGTACGACGGGCAAAAATATTGTGTCTTTAGAGTAGTTTGAAGCAAGGACACAGAGGACCTTTCTGGGGAATTACGTCCGTCCGATGTCCCAGTAGGTTGGCGACATCAGAAACAGAGGTTGGCGACACTGACGAATTTCTCATTGGCGGTGGTAGTTCCATCGCCGCTCGCCAGAGCGTCCTCTGTACGGGGGTGTTTTGCGAAGCGCTTTTCAGAAACAACCCTCTAAAATTACTCGATTTATGAGATAAATATTGGTTTTTATGAAATCCTACCTAGCGGGAAATGATCTTGAATAACTAATAAGGGTTTTAAAACAGAAAAACTTTCTAATTTGATCTTAAATGTTTGACATTTACGTAGTAGAAAATGGTAAATTTTCACTGAGTTTAACCCCGAATAAAATATGTATAACAATAACTTAAAACCTTAAAATAACTTTTTTAACCTAGTTAATTTCATGAGAAACATTTTATCGTTCACTGGAGGTCGCTACGTGCTTTAATAACCTCAGAATTTGAGTAATACGGAGGTGAGTTTTTCAGCCGTTTGGCGAAGGATAAGAAGCCCGAAGGAAAAAAAACAAATACAGGTTGAAAGTCGCAAAAACGGGGAACAAATGTCGCTTCTGAGGTGTAATTTCTCAATCCGGTAACCATGTGTTTAAGAAGCCCGAAGGAAAAAAACAAATACAGGTTGAAAGTCGCAAAAACGGGGAACACATGTCGCTTCTGAGGTGTAATTTCTCAATCCGGTAACCATGTGTTTAAGAAGCCCGAAGGAAAAAAACAAATACAGGTTGAAAGTCGCAAAAACGGGGAACAAATGTCGCTTCTGAGGTGTAATTTCTCAATCCGGTAACCATGTGTTAAAGAAGCCCGAAGGCTTTTCGACACCTAGAAGCATCGGTCCCCCTTAGAGACGAGAGGTTGCACGACTGTATATATGCCACTCCATCTACACGATGCTCCTGTGAGAACCAAACTTGCAGGAATCGACGTTTAATCATTTTTCCACTCTATACTTAGAAAACGGTTTGAATTTATTTTAATTCATTTTTTAGTGAGTCATTATAGTGGTCCCCGTTGTTGTAGCAAACTTACGTAATCTAATGTAAAATGTTAAAATTGTTATTGAGAATACATAAAATGGTATGTATATCGCTTATTTATGAATATATGTTGACGACACTCTGTAATATGCTTTATGTGGAGGTGATGTGTAATATATATTAGCATTGCACGTTCTCCGAGTACGCAGGTTTGTTGTGAGGGAGTATTCGTAGCTGCCCTGATAACAGCTGCGGGTTGCGTCCAGAGCCGTGCAGGCAATGCACACTATCACGTCATGTAATCCTTCGCATGGTTGCTGTACTTTTAATACTGGTTTTGTAAACAGAAAAACTTTAGAATACCTGATACTTACACCTCGGATCCTCAATGCTAACCAGGAAATAACTTGATGTCAAAAATAACTATTTTAAATGAAAAATAAACGTTAATTACTTAGTTCTATCTCTCTTATAAGTAGTATGTACGAAGTATCAAACTGTCTTTGACGTGTAAGGCTGGTTTTTGAGGTATTTAGGCTGCTACACTAATTTATTTAAATATTGTTCTATCCACTTTAAATCGACATTATGTTGTACAAAATTAAACAAATATAAAATTTGATGTTTTTTCTTTGGTGTTTTCTTAAGTGCCTCATCTCCGGAACCAAACATGTAGTAATCGATTTCTTTGCTCTATGTTCACTATGCTCTTCAGACAACTTTCGGTGATTTTAAAAATTAATTTCTTAGTAAGTCATTTTAGAGGTCCCCTTTGCATCAAAACATACTTGTACATATAATAAATTGAACAATATTTTATTCTTATGTAGTTGGCACTTTTAAGATATCACAATATTAATACCCACAGATGGGTCGGCTTACTGTTTAGGCTATTACCGGTGTGTTGTGTTTTATTTAATAGCACTTAAACTTTGCAAATACCAAATGTTAAAAGCGGGCTCCAGTCATCTGTTTCAACCTGCTTCCTCCATTACCTTCCAATGTTAACTTGCATTTCCCGCCCTCCTCAATGCGTTATCGTAATCGTTGATTGTTGACAGTTTTTGTAGAGCAAAAGTAAACCTGGCGATATCAGTGAGCAGAATTTTGATATCACAAATAATAATCGTTCAATAAAATAATTCCAAATTAGTGATTTATTTATTGGTTAACTATTCATCACATATAACATTAGTAGGGGGCAATGCCCCCTACTAACATTTGCTCACTGGAATTGCTAGTTATACTTTTTCTCTTTAAAATTAGCCATAAATCAACGACATCGGATAATCCGTTGAGGAAGGGCGGGTTTCTAAAGTCATCATTGGCCTTATGGGGAATCAGGTAGAAACGCCACATGTTTCGTGACTAGAGGACGGAGAATGTAGACGAGCAGCGGCATTTCACAATAACTGGCGAACCTTTATGATGCCGCACACGATGTTATTACACGAAGCTTTAATTATAAGGTGAATCTTCTACCTTTCTTCTAGGAAAAATCCACGAATAGAGGACAAAGCGATGCAAAAGCAGAACGATGTAGGGCAGCGGAGTGTGTGAGATGTACCACAACTGTGTTACTGGATATGCCGAGGAGTGTTTGTAAACGCTGCGAAAACAGCTTCTGTTAACCCCGACTTCTCGCCGCGTGGTTGGTGCGCGTTTTGGCGCCAAACTGTTTCATTGCAACCAAAAATAAACCCGCGGCGCCTGGACCACCGCAACCCGCCGTGCCCGTGGCCCCGTCCTTCGCCCAACCGCCTGTATTTACAGTCAGCATAAAGGGGTTGTATTTCAATTCAAAAAAGTAATTGTAACTCTCTACACCCTTCAGCGAAAATATGTCAACAGGTTACGTTAAACTCGAGGTTAAACTAGGGCCTTAACAACGTTAAAGTTAATTGCGAAAGCGCTTGTGTTGTTCATTATTGATTTGTTTATTCTTTGTAAAGAGATTACAAAACACATTTCTGTAATTAACCTGTTTCAATTGAGAGCCGAGGCATTATACATTGCCACATTAGTGGGATTGAGTTTTGCGTTTAATTCGTTCAAAATAAATCCCAAATTGAACGAAATTGAATTTTATTTTTGGGGATTTTAAAATAAAACCCCAAATAAAATAATTATAAGCTACTAACGCAATTTAACTTAAGCGAGGACTAGACTGCCATGACATATAGTAGATTAACTGAACAGGTCGAGTTTACTAACTTCTATTGGTATTCACATTGACCAAAGTCTCCGTTTAAGTATCATAAACATATAGGCGACGCATGACCCTACATTCTGGGGGCTCATTAGCACGTTATTCAAGTGTCTGGGTTACGTCCACTGATAAAAGCAAAAATAATAGTAAATGTTCACCAAGTTTTGAAATGTAATCGTATAGATATCGAAAATAAAAATAATTATTACAAAATAATCTCGATAAGTTATTTATTAATAATTTTAATCATACTATGCAGTTAATGTTGATTGCAATGGCAAACAGTTAATAAGAAATCTGGTTGTAGGTTGTTTATTTTTATACGTGATCCTATATTATTACATTTATAATTTTCGATTCAAAGTTTTAGAAAACTCAAACAATTTACTACCGCAAATCCGCGGTAAATCGCTAACGATAACGAACTGCGTTACCGATGCTCTTAGTCTCTTAATCGTTAATTACGGCTGATTGGCTGATATTACACGAAGCCCACAACACAACGTTTTGTCACCGCCACCGGCCGCGGCGCCGGCGCCGGCGCCTCGCCGAGCTGGTCTACGGTCTAAAGCTGACAGGCGCATGCGTCTTTCGACCATAACAATAACAGTTCTATAGGAATTTCATGATTCATTCACAATACAGCATTATGTTCATAATTAACAGGTGAAGACTAAGAAAAATATGTTTGAAAATGGAATATAAATAAGATTTATGTTTAAATATTTAGTTTTCCCAATAAATTTTTGTTAATGACTTTTATTTAGTTTTATTTTTATTTTCTTCGAACCATAAATTTATAAATAATTTTTCTGTTCTTTATTTTTGTCCGTATAGTTCATGCAGGTAAAAATGGTTTGTAACCGTCTCTATGACATTAAGGATATTAAAACTACAGTACGATTATTGATTTCAAATTTTAAAAATACAAAAATTAAAACTAATTTTAGTAACATAACAACTGATATGTATTAACGTATTCACATATGTAAGGGTTTATCTTTATTAGCACTTTTAAGCGTAGCCCTACCGGTAATCCTGAGTTAAAAATGATAATCTTTAAAATCACAACAACTTCTTTATTTATGGGCTGATTTTAATAAATTAGGTGTAGTTGGATTTGTATTAAGAAGTACTTGCCGATTAATATAATGATTTGTATTAGGTATTGTGTAGGTTGTTTTTTTAAGGCATGGTATTTTTTAAAGTCCATTTCGTTTTGCGTTCAATAAAACCATTTACATTAAAATTAGACAAATTAGAGTAGACCGCATGAAAAGGGTCCGATGGTTGATTGCCAATATGATTACCCCCCCTCACCCCCTTTTGTCCGACACTGTTGCCATAGAGATTTCACAAACAATGATTCCGTCTGCTTTTTACATTCTCCCCTTATACATAGTATATGGAGAAAGTATTGTTTTCGTCAAAATTTTCGAATTTGAGTTTTTAGTGGAAATATTCGTTTTGGTGCTCCCTGAACCCAAAAAAGTGATTTTTACGTGATGTCTGTGTGTGTGTCAGTCTGTCTGTCTATCTATCTGTATGGATGTGTACAGAGCTAGAGCCCAAACCAATGGTCCGATTTTTATGAAATTTGGTATGTAGGTACTAATCCACGATATCTCCGCCAAAAACATGAAAAATCAAAATTTCTCAAAAACGGCTCTAACGATTTTAATTAAACTTTAGCCGTTTGTAGAACTTTAGTTTTTCAACAAAATGACACCACCCGCATTTCTGTAAAAATTCGGGTTCATAAATTATAGGGATTAAAACATACAAAATATTTTTTTTGGATTTTACTTAAAAAACATAAATATAAAAAATATTACTATTCACCATTACAAAGAGCTCAAAAAAATAAATAATTTAGTATTTTGAATTACTATTCTAAAATTGCTGGTTGCGGAGAAAATTTAAATTTTCATTTTGCGGTAAACGCAGTACGTTGTCCAATGTTATTCTTATGGGGAATACAAAAATTACTATTTCTCCCTTATTTACTGATCAATTTCGTTTAAACTTGATATGCTTGTCAAGTTAGCATTGACCAACAGAGTAAATTCGAAATATGTTGCCCCTTAACAACCCTGGGTCGTAATAGGGGGCATTTCCCCTCTTAAAACCACATGTGTAGCAATAGATTCTGTAGTGCCTCCTAAACAGGTATTTGGGTGGATGTTTTTGAAATAAACTTTTTACAATATTTTCTGTACATTCGACCATGCTTTGATTTCTATATTTAGTAAATAAAAACTAATTTATTCATTAAATTTGGGCTAAAAGGGAGAAAGTATGTGTCAGTTTACTGATACCGTTTATTTTTATGCTGTGCACGATAGGAATGAATTTCAAAACAGACGGCAGATATAGTTTGCCATATGTTTTATTAGACCAGAGCGATTTGGCAACACCTTATTAACTTCCTGTAGTAGGCCTAAGGTTATAATTGACGGTCAAAGTACGACAACAGTGGAGCAAATAGTGGTGTACAGTTCCAATTCACAGTAAAACCTATATTCTCGTACTTAATTTAGTTTCTCCCTTCATTATCAGGTTATCTTTACTTTTATATAGGACTAATGCAAATTTACCTGTACTTCAATTTCCCCGTTTTTAGCTGCAAAAGTTGTCGGTCAACGAACTGTTGATGAACCAGGGTTTTCTGCCTTCGTTGCGTAGGTCCTCTGGTATGCCGGTATTCATAAACCAATGTTGGTATCTAGATATCTTCTGGAACCAACATTGAACTGAATTTTTGTTATGTTGAAGTTGCGTTGTTCTTCAGGGTGTAGCGAACGATGAAAATGTTCAGGTGGGGAAGCGGAGACGATTGTTTTTAACTTGCTATGAAAACTTTCACAGGCGTTTGTGGTCCGCTTAAGGTCCGACTAGTTTAGAACCCAAATGATCATGAGAATCCGTAGAGCATTTATTATTTGTTTACATTCCAACTTCTGCCCGATTACCCGGGCTGCATCGCTACCTGGAGTAGTGTTGGCGCTTTCCCGATGTACCCACAAAATCAATATAATAAGCTATATAGTACAAATTTGTACGATAAAAACCTTGCTTTGAAATATATTGATGAGTAAATTACGTTCCAATACTGTAAATGGGATTTTAATATGGAAATATTGGTTGTGATTATCTTAATCATTGGTAATGAAATATCGGTTTAACATATCATATAGACCTTTAACACTAAGTTGTAATTACAACAGTACGACCATTTTCGCGAGCGAATCTAAAACATTTATCAAGGGAGAAGCCTATCATTTGACGAAAGGAAGGCACTGGGGCTGGCGGCTGGCGGACGCCCTGCGAGCTAATCCACGGCGTGAGCCAGGGCACTATCCAAGAGCGCGCCACTATCCACCCGTAATCATCTGGTAACATAAAATCATGAAGAATCTACTAAGGAGGATGCTTAATCTATGCTTAAGCTCTGAGAACAGACCTTGACTTGATTTAAGCCCAGACTTTACTTTTGTTTAGTGGTTAAAGTTTTAGTTATTTTCTTTCTTGAGAAGTAAATTTAAAAATGTCTTTGCAACGATTAAATTAAAAGTAATTTAACAATTTATAATTTTAAAACTTTGATGCTTAATTATTTATTAGGAAAATGATTTTAAAAAATTAAAAAATAAAAATGTTTAATTTAAGTGCAAGGTTGCTTGATAACATCACGATACAGCCACATTAAATGGAATACAAAACTAGCGCTACAAGCTTAGTGTGGCCGCCACGGGAACTAATAGCAGCACTGCTAGTTTCATCATCACCAGCGACACAAGAATTGGTAACTTAGAATACTTCTGAATTTAATTCTATTAATGCGTAATATAATTAAATATTGCAAATTTACATTATTTTAGTCGTGAAAAAAGGTTTGATAACTAAGTGTAATTATTTATAAACTTTGTTTTAAGAGATATTTCATCTTACTTATTTGTAAATCATCATAAAATAAGTTGACTGTATTAAAGTGTGAAAGTTAAAACTACCTAAGTTACTTAATACATGGGTTGGAATAGATATTTTCAAGTGTTTCCAATAAATAGTGCTGAGCCTCAAAACATTCCAGCTGAGAGAGTATGATTAACTAGGCCTAACTTAACGCATTCAACAACATTTACGATATTGTTCTCAATTAGGCCTTAATATTTCCAGGGTATAATCTTTCCTTAACTTATATACTTAGCAACTCGCAAACTTGCAAGGTTTTTTCGCTTTATTATTTACGTTTCTACCTTTTTATTTGGGTGGAATTGATAAGTTAACCGCTTTAATAATGTAGTGGTTGTTGGTTAAATTAATGGTGCATTATGTTACTAACGTATGTAGTGTGGGTGTAGTACGATAAGCGTCCACCAGAAAAATCTAATAACTTAGCCTATACAAATATCAACCAACCGCTATATGATACATCGATATTACAGATGAGAATATCCATACCTAAGTTATAAAAGGCATAGCCCTCACTCACTGACTGACCCACATACCGTACTCACTCACTCATCACAAATTCTCCTACTTTCCATTTACCTAGAGGGAGTTTAAATTTTGTACACTGATTCTTTAGGCAAAAAACTAAATGGTTTTCATCCTGATCTGACCTTAGTACCTACTCCGCCAGAGACCCCGAAAATTCCTTGTGGATTAATTTTTGTTTGAGCTGATACAAAAATACAAAATACAAACAGCTTGTTTCTTATTAGTTCCATGGGCTAACCAGAGAATGCAGTACACAAAACTGTCAAAAAAGTTTCATAAAGCATTTGCAGGGCGAAGCCCGCGGGTAACAGTTGGTCATAAACAATGTGAAAAATCCGAACCATGGCAAAAACAGTGCTCTGTGGGGTTAGGTTAGGTTAGTTTATGTTAATTTAAGCTAACCTAACTTATCACTATTGGCCTAGATAAAGTTAACTTATTGTAAAGTAAAACACTTCGTTATGGAGTATTAAAAATTTAGCAACAATGGAATGGGAATATAGTTATCGGTGTATCAATCATATGGTATAGTATGTAATCATAAATGGTAAGCGAATATTTTATATTCGATTGTTTTGGACGCTTATTGTACTGTAACTACGAGCTGCTCCCCCGCAATATTTTGCTGATATAATCCTTGTAACTACTGTTTATTGAATCAAGAAAAACACATGTGACATAAACCAAATAAAACACTCCTCCATATGATTAACATGGGAACTTGGAAGTCCTGTGGGGCAGAGCCCTGGGGCTTAAATCTAAATTCTGGCTCGGCAATAACTTAAAACTTGAAATAATCTTTTAAATAAAAAATAATCATCAAAATCGCTTAAGTATTAACTTTAGGAAGTGGGTGAATAAAAAGGATTTTTTTAAATACCTATGTAGATAATAGTCATCAAAATGGTTCATAGCACCAGTTCTTTGTAATACACTGTACGGTAGGTCATAATGTATTATCTCACAATACAATAAATGTTAAAATCTTGAAAATAGTTCAATTTGTACTAACTAATTATAACGAAATCATCAGCAATAAATTAAATGCAATTAATGATAATATGAAGTTCGGGATTTGATTTTTTTTAGTCTGTAAAGTAAAGTACCAATGGTGTACTGTCAGAAAAAAAGTTGGAATGAAAATTTGTAAAAAAACACCTTTTTAACTTAGCCTATATTGTTTTCAAATTAGTCACTTTCCAGACATTTAAAACAGGTGTTGCATTTGTATTTCTAGATCCAGTGATGAGGTGTTCCCAACGAAAACTGAGGAGCCTACCAAAAAACACGTGATGGGATTCCTTAACCAAGCGGTTTGTATGTTTTACTTTTGTTTGGTTCCGGTTTAGTAAAACTAGGATTTGTTTTCTCCACCCGTTCGATAAACCGTTCAAGACTTTATAGAGGAGTCTTCAGCAAACCTCACCAAGCGCCGCGCCGGCGCCGTGCTGTGCGGTAGGCAATTCAGAGCCACTCGTGTTGTGCGGGTATAGCCTAAGCTAACGCCTTAGCACCTTCCCGCTAAACACATTTTTCCACACATATCCAACCGGCAACATTCAAATGCAAATGTGTTGCGAATTTAGGAGCAATAAATTAAGAAATCACCCGATCATGGGGGGAGGAGACAAACTTTAGAAAAGAATATTTGTAATGATAAGGTTTAAGAGATAGAGACTCTTCTGTTGGTGAAAGAATACGCACTTGATGGACGACTTTATGGAAGGAAGAAGGAAGGTACAGCACTAGTCTATACTGGAGAAAGGCTGGCAACTAGAATTATTGTGCCATATTTCTATAACCTTATTGTAAGTATAACCCAAAACCAGTCGATTTCACTCTAGAGTAAAAAAGATATATTAAACATGTTTACTCCAAGTGAATAGCAAATATGTGTTAAAAGCCATACTAAAGGAGGTAAACGAAATAAAATTATATAAGTTATTTCAAAATAGTCATTCTGTCCTAACTTATTGATTCATTTGTTTTATTTGATTTGATTTATCAACGTATTAACCATTTATTTACCAACTCAAGTCCGGATGGCTTGATATAAAATACAGATAGATATAGTCCCTAGTACCGATAGCTGGGGGGTCATGTCGGCCGCTGGCTGGCTACAAGCCAATGTCCAGTCGGCTGGGGGCTCTTGTGGGTATTCCCTGGATTATGTTGAATTTTCACTGACTGTGTTATAAAGCGGTAAAATGTAAAGGTTTCAATGTTGTCCCTATAGGAAGGCACTACCGACAACCGGTTTCTTTATTCCCCTCCGTTGTGATTCAAAGTTTCCACGATAATGTACCCAAACGCAGGGGTGCCCATCCCCCCAAGCTCCATGGCGCTATTCCCTCCCAAATGTGGCTACCCCTCCACCCCTCCCCCCGTTATCAGCAATCTATATATTTAATTCCGTAAGTGAATCGGTCCCCACGAAATATCTCGAGCTAGGAAGAAGTTAAGCTAGGTTATGACGATTCATTTTAAAGATTGAAGGTCAAGGACGGTGGGAAAAATATCAGAAATGTAAAAAATTACGTGTGCAACGCCCAATGAAACTGGACTCCAATGATTTTCTTATAGAAATATCACTTCAGTGTTTTTATTAATAACCAAAATGAACTAATGGTCAGCTGTGATTATCCACTTACACCAAAATCATATTTTAGGGGTTATATAGCCCCTGTAAGCCACTAGTATAGGCTTACTTTAACTTTCTACCTCTTGTGTTGTGACAGCGAATGAACTGAAACTACATACCTACAATAACGTCGACCATTGGGCCCGGGTGGGGATTCTACCAAAACAAATTTATAGTGCGGGAGTTTAGTTAGTAAAACTGCAGGTTTTTAAAGTTGAGTCGAATCATTTCTTCGTATACGAGTTTAATTAAATTAAACGTACACAAATAAGATCAAAATATAGGAAATAAGTTATTTCTAAGAAAGATTATAGTTCTAAATTGTTTGATATTCACATATGTTCAGTTCACATTCCCAACATCAATATCTGCTAAAGGATGGTCGTTGGAGATTATTATCTACCTACACGATCATAGTTTTGCATCAACCCTGGTGTTCATTAAAGTATTTCAATGTTATCAGCCCCAAGAAGAGGTTCCCCATATCCTAGGACTTTCAAAGATAGCTATTTCATCAAAATGTTACTTGTTGGTTCTACCTAATCGTACTCTTGAAAAGACCACTCTAAGATGTTACTCTAAACAAAGATTTCCATCCAACCGAGAAGGATTTTACTTTAGCAGATGTGGGACGATTTTATCAAACTTAAAATGAAAAAATTAAACCGATTTATTTATGGTAGCTTTTTCGAAACTTATTAAGCTGAATCAAATTACACAGTTTGTCCTCTGATAATTTATTATCATGAAAAACCATGTATCATATTAAAGAACTGGTTCAGCTAAGAGACAAAACTAGCGCCCCTGCAGGCACTCTAGCGTACTCGGAGCGTATACTAGCACTTGACGGCGGGGCTCTGTACTACGTGTTACCGCACCGCTGAAACCAAGTTTTAAATTCTCAATCAGGGTCCCCACTTTTAGGGTAATTACACTTTTTTAGGGTAATTTGTCATGATCAGGGTAATTTTTAGGGTAAAATCAGAGTTCCAACGTTTTAAATAAAAATGTATTTTATTAGCCCTACAGCCAACATAGTCTGCATATTAATACGAATTTAACTTATAATTAATTTAACAAAATTATAAAATGATTTTAATTCTAAATCAGAGACTTAAATTAATAACAATAATAATAAAATTAATTAAAAATACTAATAATAAACTTAATCATAACTTATCCTACTTTTTGTAAGTAGGCCTAAACCTGTAGAAAATTAATGGGAAACAGCATCTATTCGAGCAAGGTACTGAAGCAATCATAAAATGTAATTATAAGATTAAATCAACAAAAAAGTCTTATCGTCAGTTTATTTAAGTGCAGTGTGCAAATTAGTCATTCCTTTGGATATAAACCCAGTGGTATGTAGTTAGTCTATGTCTATGGTTTGGTACCTATACCTAAAATTAAAAATTAAAACTACATTAACAAAATGGGACAATTTGTAGGTCGGCGATAGTTATAACAAATGTTTCAAAAGCCAACACTTTATAGGCTTATAGCAGCTTTAAACTACTAGACCTAAGAATACAAAATCGAAAATTCCCCAAGTTTAAAAACAAGCTTTTCTTAAATGATGATTTATATTCATTTTGATATTTAATTCGTAATGTAGGCTAATTTAAATCTATTACTTATTCCTTCCACCCTAATGAGCCTGTGTCTGCATGGTTTGAGATAGGGGGCAGTTTTAGGAATTTTATTTTTGAGTGGGTCCTATCTTTAGACTAGGTTTCCACGGTCTGATGTAACTCTCGGAACAGTTAAGGGCGTAATTTTTCAACGACAGAAGAGTCTCTCTCTCTCTCTCTCTCTCTCTCTCTCTCTCTTGAACCTTATTATTACAAATATTCTTTTCTAAAGTCTGTTCCGTCCCCCATGATCGGATGGTTTCTTGATTTATCGCTCCCAAATTCGCAACACATTTGCATTTGAATGTTGCTGGTTGCCTTTGTGTGTAATGTGTTGAACGGCAAGGTGCTAAGGCGTAACCATAGGCTATACCCGCAAGACGCGGGTGGCTCTGTTTTGACTAATACACGGCGCGTCGCGGCGGCTTTCTCAAGACTGCCTTAACGGCTATAGAATATAATAATTTGTATATATTAAGTTATTATTATTATATATTATACTATTTTATAGTTTATTATTATATTCAAACCCTAAAAATATGATGAGAGTGGGATCCCATCACGAAATATTTGGCGTTTCCACCTGATTAAGAGCAGCCCCCCTCTTAAGACTACGCTTAAATATCTTATTTGTAGTACAGGTGAACTATAGATTTGCAACACGGCAACACGTTCTACAAACTCAAAACAGGTATCAATTGAATCTAGTAAATATATCAAAAGGAATTACCCTATTTAAAAGTATTATTCATTATTCTCCTAAAAAGTTAACTTATGCGCATTTGACAATTACAAACACATAGGACGGTTCCTGTAAACATAACAGTCTTTAATTCAGTTTAAAGAATTATTGTTGTGTATTTAGGTTATACTAAAAGGGGGCCTCAGTCATCATGATCTACCTGCGTTTCCCGAAAGGTCAATGTTAACCTTCAAAGCCCGATCCTACTCAACGGAATTTCCGAAATTGATAATTCGCGGTAAAAATATATACCTAGCGATTTCAGTGAATATAATTTCGATATTACAAATAGCTGACCAATAAAATATCGTAAATATTGAATGTTTTGGAATTTGATGGAACGATTATTATTTGAACTATACGAATTTTGCTCATTGAAATTGCTAAGAAATTTTGGTCTTTAAAATTATTCTTAAAAGATAATAGACTCGAGAAACGGGCTTTGAAAGTTAACATAGGCCTAATGGCGGAAACAAGTAGAAGCACCAAATGTGAATACATCCAAACTAGTATAAAAGGTAAGTTGACGTCAAAATGTGTGTTTGTTATCAAACAAATTCGATTTCGGTAGAATTCAACGTTAAAAATAACTGGAAGGCCATCTACCATTTTAAATATCCTAAATTTCACAATCAACACTAGGGCAACCATCTTCGACTATAAACACTACTGATTTGCAGTGTCTCATATCGCCACGAGGCGGTAGCTTCTAAACCGCTACAAAGCTAGCGCTTGGGTCGTGGCCGAGGAAGGTACTACAACGGTCAACAGTGTTGCTCAATACTTCCGCAGTGGCAGCGCTAGTGAGGCAAATAATTTGTTAAGCCATTAAATTTGACTGTTAACAAAAAATGTAATATAAAATAATAAAATCTCGTTAATTCTTCTTTGCATTGTTAATAGTATTATAATAAATACAACCAAAAATTATGGAACAAATAGTTTTACAGTAAGATTTAATTGAAGTTAATGATTTATGAGTAGAAAGCTAGATCTCACAATTCATTTTATGTGCAGGTTATAACTGGTCCCGGTTATTTTTTACATTATTTAATTCTTACAGAAACCGAAGAAAGAAGAGGACAGACTGGAGGAAGGAGGATGGCTATAACATTCAAATATTATTTTAAGGGTCTCTGACCCGATTAGCGTTTGACTAAAACAAATCATACGTGTTAGAGATGAAACCAATCGACTAGTTGGATTCTCCTGCTACTCTGAAAATATTCGTAATTTGTTTCACTGTTAGACTAGATAGGATTTCTTGATTTCCCAAGAAACTCAGTTTGGTTTGGGATGCGACCGACACGGATCACTATGAAGATATTGTTTACTAAGACTTTTTTTAACAACACGTCCGAGTTTTTTTTAATAGGGTTTTGATTAATAGCCATATTTGTACTTAAACACCAACTATTCTTTAAAATATTTTTTTTTCAACAATACCCCGGCACCTAAAATAGATCTTTAATAATAGTATTCATGAGTTTTTATTCTAAATTAGATAGAAACAGCCTAATTAGGCCTAATTAGCTTATCTAATTAGCTTAGTTAGGGCTAATTAGCAAAACCATAGTTAAGATAATCATCTGTTCAAGGATTACCTTCAGATAGATAACCAGTTAGAAAGAAATTATCACTCTATTTATAATCAAACATTAACTGAACAATTAATTCTTATTAAAAAGTAATCAAGAGAGTTGTAAGATTTCAACCTATGAACGTGATGTATACAGTATAAGTTCAAATGAAAAATTGAACTGATTATGTTTTATAACTTTTTATAATAAAATAAAATATTTTTAAAGCATAACAATTGACCTTGTGTAGCTGTTAAAATGAAGAACTGATCCAAATTTGTCTACAGTATATAAAAATAAAACGTTGTAGTTGCAATCATATATATATATATATATATATATATATATATATATATATATATATATATATATATATATAAAACTAATATCAAAGTATTAAAACTAAATAAAAATCTGTCGAGATATATTTTTTGTAGTGAAAATAACATCTCATGTAATTTAAAATGTAAATGTGTATGTGAATGTAAAACTTGTTTTCAGCGGCGCGGAAACACGTAGTACAGAGCCCCGCCGTCAAGCGCTAGTATCCGCTTCGCGCTAGTATACTAGTAGTTGAACCAGTTCTAAAATGTGATACAGAGTTTTTCATGATAACAAATTTTCAGAGGACAATCTATGTGATTTGCTTCAGTTTAGTAAGTTTTAAAAAAAGTTAATATATATAAATATAAATATAAATATATATATATATATATATATAAATCTGTTAAGGTATTTCCGTTTAGGTTTAATGCCATTGTCACAAATCAGATAAAGTAAAATCATTCTCGGTTGAATGGAAATCTTTGTAGGTCTTAGAGTAGCTAAAGCTAGGTTACGTATGATCCATATCACACAATAGTCTTATCTTAAAGTCCCACGATTGGGGAACCACATCTCTGTGCTGATAATTTGTACTTGTACAACTGTAATGATTTATCGGGGTGAAGCAATCTATAAATCTTCACGGATCATCCTCTGGCAGATGTTGATGTTAGGAATGTGAAGTGAACATATTTGATACTCGAACAATTTAGAATTATAATCTTCCTTAGAAATAACTTATTTTCTATATTTTGATCTTATTTGTGTACGTTTAATTTAATTTAAACTCGTGTACGAAGAAATGTTTCAACTCAACTTTAAAAACATGCGGTTTTACTAACTAAACTCTCGCACTATAAAGTTTGTTTAAGGGCATTTAAATTGTTTGCACCCAACAATTTCAACATAGATTTCCGTATTCCAAGAAGCAAAACATCGGCTTGTACGTAGAATTGTTAAAGTATCAATTTCTGGTGTAGTCAGGGTACACTATCGTGGAAACTTTGAATCACGACGGAGGGTAGTAACGATAACGGTTGTCGGTAGTGCCTTCCAATAGGGACTACATTGATACCTTTACATTTTACCGCTTTATAACACAGTCAGTGAAAATTCAACTTAATCCAGGGAATACCCACAAGAGGCTCCCAGCTGACTGGACATTGGCTTGTGGCCAGCCAGCCGCCGACATGAGCTCCCAGCTGACTGGACATTGGCTTGTAGCCAGCCAGCGGCCGACATGACCTCCCAGCTGACTGGACATTGGCTTGTAGCCAGCCAACGGCCGACATGACTTCCCAGCTGACTGGACATTGGCTTGTAGCCAGCCAGCGGCCAACATGACCTCCCAGCTGACTGGACATTGGCTTGTAGCCAGCCAGCGGCCGAAATGACCTCCCAGCCGACTGGACATTGGCTTGTAGCCAGCCAGCGGCCGACATGACCTCCCAGCTGACTGGACATTGGCTTGTAGCCAGCCAGCGGCCGACATGACCTCCCAGCTGACTGGACATTTGCTTGTAGCCAGCCAGCGGCCGACATGACCTCCCAGACGACTGGACATTGGCTTGTAGCCAGCCAGCGGCCGACATGAACTCCCAGCCGAGTGGACATTGGCTTGTAGCCAGCCAGCGGCCGACATGACCTCCCAGCCGACTGAACATTGGTTTGTAGCCCGCCAGCGGCCGAAATGACCTCCAAGCCGACTGGACATTGGCTTGTAGCCAGCCAGCGGCCGACATGACCTCCCAGCTGACTGGACATTTGCTTGTAGCCAGCCAGCAGCCGACATGACCTCCCAGACGACTGGACATTGGCTTGTAGCCAGCCAGCGGCCGACATGAACTTCCAGCCGAGTGGACATTGGCTTGTAGCCAGCCAGCGGCCGACATGACCTCCCAGCCGACTGGACATTGGTTTGTAGCCCGCCAGCGGCCGAAATGACCTCCCAGCTGACTGGACATTGGTTTGTAGCCAGCCAGCGGCCGACATGACCCCCCAGCTATAGGCCCAGCCGACTGGACATTGGCTTGTAGTCAGCAAGGGGCCGACATGACCTCCTAGCCGACTGGACATTGGCTTGTAGCCAGCCAGCGGCCGACATGACCTCCCAGCCGACAAGACATTCGCTTGTAGCCACCCAGCGGCCGACATGACCTCCAGGCCGACTGGACATTGGCTTGTAGCCAGCCAGCGGCCGACATGACCTCCCAGGTGACTGTACATTGGCTTGTAGCCAGCCAGGGGCAGACATGACCTCCCAGCCGACTGGACATTGGCTTGTAGCCAGCCAGCGGCCAACATGACCTCCCAGCTGACTGGATCTTGGCTTGTAGGAAGCCAGCGGCCAACATGACCTTACAGCTGACTGGACATTGGCTTGTAGCCAGCCAGCGGCCGACATAACCTCCCAGCTGACTGGACATTGGTTTGTAGCCAGCCATCGGCCGACATGACCTTCCAGCTGACTGGATATTGGCTTGTGGCCAGCCAGCGGCCGAAATGACCTCTCAGCCGACTGGACATTAGCTTGTAGCCAGCCAGCGGCAGACATGATCTCCCAGCCGAGTGGACATTGGCTTGTAGCCAGCCAGCAGCCGACATGACCTCCCAACCAACTGGACATTGGCTTGTAGCCCGCCAGCGGCCGACATGACCTCCCAGCCGACTGGACATTGGTTTGTAGCCAGCCAGCGGCCGACATGACCCCCAGCTATAGGCCCAGCCGACTGGACATTGGCTTGTAGCCAGCCAGCGGCCGACATGATCTCCCAGCCGAGTTGACATTGGCTTGTAGCCAGCCAGCGGTCGACATGACCTCCCAGCCAACTGGACATTGGCTTGTAGCCGGCCGGCGGCTGACATGACCTCCCAGCCGACTGAACAATGGCTTGTAGCCAGCCAGCGGCAGACATGACCTCCCAGCCGACTGGACATTGGCTTGTAGCCAGCCAGCGGCCGACATGACCTCCCAGCCGACTGGACATTGGCTTGTAGCCAGCCAGCGGCCGACATGACCTCCCAGCCGACTGGACATTGGCTTGTAGCCAGCCAGCGGCTGACATGACCTCCCAGCCGACTTGATATTGGCTTGTAGCCAGCCAGCGGCCGACATGACCTCCAAGCCGACTGGACATTGGCTTGTAGCCAGCCAGTGGCCGACATGACCTCCCAGCAGACTGAACATTGGCTTGTAGCCAGCCAGCAGCCGACATGACCTCCCAGCCGACTGGACATTGGCTTGTAGCCAGCCAGCGGCCAACATGACCTCCCAGCTGACTGGATCTTGGCTTGTAGGAAGCCAGCGGCCAACATGACCTTACAGCTGACTGGACATTGGCTTGTAGCCAGCCAGCGGCCGACATAACCTCCCAGCTGACTGGACATTGGTTTGTAGCCAGCCATCGGCCGACATGACCTTCCAGCTGACTGGATATTGGCTTGTGGCCAGCCAGCGGCCGAAATGACCTCCCAGCCGACTGGACATTGGCTTGTAGCCAGCCAGCGGCAGACATGATCTCCCAGCCGAGTGGACATTGGCTTGTAGCCAGCCAGCAGCCGACATGACCTCCCAACCAACTGGACATTGGCTTGTAGCCCGCCAGCGGCCGACATGACCTCCCAGCCGACTGGACATTGGTTTGTAGCCAGCCAGCGGCCGACATGACCCCCAGCTATAGGCCCAGCCGACTGGACATTGGCTTGTAGCCAGCCAGCGGCCGACATGATCTCCCAGCCGAGTTGACATTGGCTTGTAGCCAGCCAGCGGTCGACATGACCTCCCAGCCAACTGGACATTGGCTTGTAGCCGGCCGGCGGCTGATATGACCTCCCAGCCGACTGAACAATGGCTTGTAGCCAGCCAGCGGCAGACATGACCTCCCAGCCGACTGGACATTGGCTTGTAGCCAGCCAGCGGCCGACATGACCTCCCAGCCGACTTGACATTGGCTTGTAGCCAGCCAGCGGCCGACATGACCTCCCAGCCGACTGGACATTGGCTTGTAGCCAGCCAGCGGCTGACATGACCTCCCAGCCGACTTGATATTGGCTTGTAGCCAGCCAGCGGCCAACATGACCTCCAAGCCGACTGGACATTGGCTTGTAGCCAGCCAGCGGCCGACATGACCTCCCAGCAGACTGAACATTGGCTTGTAGCCAGCCAGCAGCCGACATGACCTCCCAGCCGACTGGACATTGGCTTGTAGCCAGCCAGCGGCCAACATGACCTCCCAGCTGACTGGATCTTGGCTTGTAGCCAGCCAGCGGCCAACATGACCTTCCAGCTGACTGGACATAGGCTTGTAGCCAGCCAGCGGCCGACATGACCTCCCAGCTGACTGGACATTGGTTTGTAGACAGCCATCGGCCGACATGACCTTCCAGCTGACTGGACATTGGCTTGTAGCCAGCCAGCGGCCGACATGACCTCCCAGCCGACTGGACATTGGCTTGTAGCCAGCCAGGGGCCGACATGATCTCCCAGCCGAGTGGACATTGGCTTGTAGCCAGCCAGCAGCCGACATGACCTCCCAGCCAACTGGACATTGGCTTGTAGCCCGCCAGCGGCCGACATGACCTCCCAGCCGACTGGACATTGGTTTGTAGCCAGCCAGCGGCCGACATGACCCCCAGCTATAGGCCCAGCCGACTGGACATTGGCTTGTAGCCAGCCAGCGGCCGACATGATCTCCCAGCCGAGTTGACATTGGCTTGTAGCCAGCCAGCGGCCGACATGACCTCCCTTCCAACTGGACATTGGCTTGTAGCCGGCCGGCGGCTGACATGACCTCCCAGCCGACTGAACATTGGCTTGTAGCCAGCCAGCGGCAGGAATGACCTCCCAGCCGACTGGACATTGGCTTGTAGCCAGCCAGCGGCCGACATGACCTCCCAGCCGACTGGACATTGGCTTGTAGCCAGCCAGCGGCCGACATGACCTCCCAGCCGACTTGATATTGGCTTGTAGCCAGCCAGCGGCCGACATGACCTCCCAGCCGACTGGACATTGGCTTGTAGCCAGCCAGCGGCCGACATGACCTCCCAGCAGACTGAACATTGGCTTGTAGCCAGCCAGCGGCCGACATGACCTCCCAGCTGACTGGACATTGGCTTGTAGCCAGCCAGCGGCCGACATGACCACCCAGCCGACTGGACATTGGCTTGTAGCCAGCCAGCGGCCGACATGACCTCCTATCCGACTGGACATTGGCTTGTAGCCAGCCAGCGGCCGACATGCTTCCCAGCCGACTGGACATTGGCTTGTAGCCAGCCAGCGGCCGACATGACCTCCCAGCCGACTGGACATTGGCTTGTAGCCAGCCAGCGGCCGACATGACCTCCCAGCATAGTGGACATCGGCTTGTAGCCAGCCAGCGGCCGACATGACCTCCCAGCTATCGGTACTAGGGACTATATCTATCTGTATTTTATATCTAGCCATCTACACTTGAGTTTTTAAACGGTTAATATGTTAGTTTATCATGTAAAATAAAACAAATGAATCATTAAGTTAGGACAGAATTATTATTTTTAAATAAGTTATATAATTTTATTTTATTTTATTTAACTTATTTTGTGTGGCTTTTAATACACACAAATCTGCTATTCACTTGGACTAAACATGTGTTAATATATTTCGTTGCCATCCATTAGTGTAAAACTACTCAAATTTCTATAAATTTTGCCTGGTTTTGGCATATACTTACAATAAGGTTATTGAAATATGGCACAATAATTCTAGTTGCCAGCCTTTCTCCAGTATAGACTAGTGCTTTACCTTCCTTCTTCCTTCCATAAAGTCGTCCAGCAAGTGCGTAATTTTTCACCAACAGAAGAGTCTCTATCTCTTAAACCTTATCATTACAAATATTCTTTTCTAAAGTCTGTTCCGTCCCCCATGATCGGATAGTTTCTTGATTTATCGCTCCCAAATTCTCAACATATTTGCGTTTGAATGTTGCTGGTTGCCTTTGTGTGTAATGTGTTGAACGGGAAGGTGCTAAGGCGTTAGCTTATGCTATACCCGCACAACGCGGGTGGCTCTGTATTGGCTAATACACGGCGCGTCGCGGCGGCTTTCTCAAGACTGCCTTAACGCCTATATAATATAATAATTGTTATATATTAAGTTATTATTATTATATATTATTCTTTTTTTATAGTTGATTATTATATTCAAACCCTAAAAATATGATGAGAGTGGGATCCCATCACGAAATATTTGGCGTTTCCACCTGATTAAGAGCAGCCCCCCTCTTAAGACTACGCTTAAATATCTTATTTGTAGTACAGGTGAACTATAGATTTGCAACACGGCAACACGTTCTACAAACTCAAAACAGGTATCAATTGAATCTAGTAAATATATCAAAAGGAATTACCCTATTTAAAAGTATTATTCATTATTCTCCTAAAAAGTTAACTTATGCGCATTTGACAATTACAAACACATAGGACGGTTCCTGTAAACATAACAGTCTTTAATTCAGTTTAAAGAATTATTGTTGTGTATTTAGGTTATACTAAAAGGGGGCCTCAGTCATCATGTTCTACCTGCGTTTCCCGAAAGGTCAATGTTAACCTTCAAAGCCTGATCCTACTCAACGGAATTTCCGAAATTGATAATTCGCGGTAAAAATATATACCTAGCGATTTCAGTGAATATAATTTCGATATTACAAATAGCTGACCAGTAAAATATCGTAAATATTGAATGTTTTGGAATTTGATTGAACGATTATTATTTTAACTATACAAATTTTGCTTATTGAAATTGCTAAGAATTTTTGGTCTTTAAAATTATTCTTAAAAGATAATAGACTCGAGAAACGGGCTTTGAAAGTTAACATAGGCCTAATGGCGGAAACAAGTAGAAGCACCAAATGTGAATACATACATCCAAACTAGTATAAGGTAAGTTGGCGTCAAAATGTGTGTACAAATTCGATTTCGGTGGAATTCAACGTTAAAAATAACTGGAAGGCCATCTACCATTTTTAAATATCCTAAATTTCACAATCAACACTAGCGCAACCATCTTCGACGATAAACACTACTGATTGTTGCAGTGTCTCATATCGCCACGAGGCGGTAGCTTCTAAACCGTTACAAAGCTAGCGCTTGGGTCGTGGCCAAGGAAGGTACTACAACGGTCAACAGTGCTGCTCAATACTTCCGCAGTGGCAGCGCTAGTGAGGCAAATTTGTTAGGCCATTAAATTTGACTGTTAACAAAAAATGTAATATAAAATAATAAAATCTCGTTAATTCTTCTTTGCATTGCTAATAGTTTTATAATAAATACAACCAAAAATTATAGAACAAATAGTTTTACCGTAAGATTTAATTGAAGTTAATGATTTATGAGTAGAAAGCTAGATCTCACAATTCATTTTATGTGCAGGTTATAACTGGTCCCGGTTGTTTTTTACATTATTTAATTCTTGTACTTAAAAACCAACTATTCTTTAAAATAATTTTTTTTTTTCAACAATACCCCGGCACCCAAAATAGATCTTTAATAATAGTATTCATGAGTTTTTATTCTAAATTAGATAGAAACAGCCTAATTAGGCCTAATTAGCTTAGTTAGGGCTAATTAGCAAAACCATAGTTAAGATTATCATCTGTTCAAGGATTACCTTCAGATAGATAACCAGTTAGAAAGAAATTATCACTCTATTTATAATCAAACATTAACTGAACAATTAATTCTTATTAAAAAGTAATCAAGAGAGTTGTAAGAATTCAACCTATGAACGTGATGTATACAGTATAAGTTCAAACGCAAAATTGAACTGATTATGTTTTATAACTTTTTATAATAAAATAAAATATTTTAAAACCATAACAATTGACCTTATGTAGCTGTTAAAATGAAGAACTGATCCAAATTTGTCTACAGTATATAAAAGTAAAACGTTGTAGTTGCAATTATATAAAAAAAACTAATATCAAAGTATTAAAACTAAATAAAAATCTGTCGAGATATATTTTTTGTAGTGAAAATAACATCTCATGTAATTTAAAATGTAAATGTGTATGTGAATGTAAAACTTGTTTTCAGCGGCGCGGAAACACGTAGTACAGAGCCCCGCCGTCAAGCGCTAGTATCCGCTTCGCGCTAGTATACTAGTAGTTGAACCAGTTCTAAAATGTGATACAGAGTTTTTCATGATAACAAATTTTCAGAGGACAATCCATGTGATTTGATTCAGTTTAATAAGTTTTTAAAAAAGCTAATATATATATATATATATATATATATATATATATATATCTGTTAAGGTATTTCCGTTTAGGTTTAATGCCATTGTCACAAATCAGATAAAGTAAAATCATTCTCGGTTGAATGGAAATCTTTGTAGGTCTTAGAGTAGCTAAAGCTAGGTTACGTATGATCCATATCACATAATAGTCTTATCTTAAAGTCCCAAGATTGGGGAACCACATCTCTGTGATGATAATTTGTACTTGTACAACTGTAATGATTTATCGGGGTGAAGCAATCTATAAATCTTCACGGATCATCCTCTGGCAGATGTTGATGTTAGGAATGTGAAGTGAACATATTTGCAACTCGAACAATTTAGAATTATAATCTTCCTTAGAAATAACTTATTTTCTATATTTTGATCTTATTTGTGTACGTTTAATTTAATTTAAACTCGTGTACGAAGAAATGTTTCAACTCAACTTTAAAACATGCGGTTTTACTAACTAAACTCTCGCACTATAAAGTTTGTTTAAGGGCATTTAAATTGTTTGCACCCAACAATTTCAACATAGATTACCGTATTCCAAGAAGCAAAACATCGGCTTATCCGTAGAATTGTTAAAGTATCAATTTCTGGTGTAGTCAGGGTACACTATCGTGGAAACTGTGAATCACGACGGAGGGTAGTAACGATAACGGTTGTCGGTAGTGCCTTCCAATAGGGACTACATTGATACCTTTACATTTTACCGCTTTATAACACAGTCAGTGAAAATTCAACTTAATCCAGGGAATACCCACAAGAGGCTCCCAGCTGACTGGACATTGGCTTGTGGCCAGCCAGCCGCCGACATGACCTCCCAGCAGACTGGACATTGGCTTGTAGCCAGCCAGTGGCCGACATGACCTCCCAGCTGACTGGACATTGGCTTGTAGCCAGCCAGTGGCCGACATGACCTCCCAGTTGACTGGACATTGGCTTGTAGCCAGCCAGTGGCCGACATGACCTCCCAGCTGACTGGACATTGGCTTGTAGCCAGCCAGTGGCCGACATGACCTCCCAGCTGACTGGACATTGGCTTGTAGCCAGCCAGTGGCCGACATGACCTCCCAGTTGACTGGACATTGGCTTGTAGCCAGCCAGCGGCCGACATGACCTCCCAGCTGACTGGACATTGGCTTGTAGCCAGCCAGTGGCCGACATGACCTCCCAGTTGACTGGACATTGGCTTGTAGCCAGCCAGTGGCCGACATGACCTCCCAGTTGACTGGACATTGGCTTGTAGCCAGCCAGCGGCCGACATGACCTCCCAGCTGAGTGGACATTGGCTTGTAGCCAGCCAGCGGCCGACATGACCTCCCAGCTGACTGGACATTGGCTTGTAGCCAGCCAGCGGCCGACATGACCTCCCAGCTGACTGGACATTGGCTTGTAGCCAGCCAGCGGCCGACATGACCTCCCAGCTGACTGGACATTGGCTTGTAGCCAGCCGGCGGCCGACATGACCTCCCAGCTGACTGGACATTGGCTTGTAGCCAGCCAGCGGCCGACATGACCTCCCAGCTGACTGGACATTGGCTTGTAGCCAGCCAGCGGCCGACATGACCTCCCAGCTGACTGGACATTGGCTTGTAGCCAGCCAGCGGCCGACATGACCTCCCAGCTGACTGGACATTGGCTTGTAGCCAGCCGGCGGCCGACATGACCTCCCAGCTGACTGGACATTGGCTTGTAGCCAGCCAGCGGCCGACATGACCTCCCAGCTGACTGGACATTGGCTTGTAGCCAGCCAGAGGCCGACATGACCTCCCAGCCGACTGGACATTGGCTTGTAGCCAGCCAGCGGCCGACATGACCTCCCAGCCGAGTGGACATTGGCTTGTAGCCAGCCGACATGACCTCCCAGCCGTCTGGACATTTGCTTGTAGCCAGCCAGCGGCCGACATGACCTCCCAGCCGACTGGACATTGGCTTGTAGCCAGCCAGCGGCCGACATGACCTCCCAGCCGACTGGACATTGGCTTGTAGCCAGCCAGCGGCCGACATGACCTCCCAGCCGACTGGACATTGGCTTGTAGCCAGCCAGCGGCCGACATGACCTCCCAGCCCACTGGACATAGGCTTGTAGCCAGCCAGCAGCCGACATGACCTCCCAGCCGACTGGACATTGGCTTGTAGCCAGGCAGCGGCCGACATGACCTCCCAGCCGACTGGACATTGGCTTGTAGCCAGCCAGCGGCCGACATGACCTCCCAGCTGACTGGACATTGCCTTGTAGCCAGCCAGCGGCCGACATGACCTCCCAGCCGACTGGACATTGGCTTGTAGCTAGCCAGCGGCCGACATGACCTCCCAGCCGACTGGACATTGGCTTGTAGCCAGCCAGCGGCCGACATGACCTCCCAGCCGAGTGGACATTGGCTTGTAGCCAGCCAGCGGCCGACATGACCTCCCAGCTATCGGTACTAGGGACTATATCTATCTGTATTTTATATCTAGCCATCTGCACTTGAGTTTTTAAACGGTTAATATGTTAGTTTATCATGTAAAATCAAATCTTCTATTCACTCGGACTAAACATGTGTTAATATATTTTGTTTCCATCCAATAGTGTAAAACTAATCAAATTTCTATAAATTTTGCCTGGTTTTGGCATATACTTACAATAAGGTTATTGAAATATGGCACAATAATTCTAGTTGCCAGCCTTTCTCCAGTATAGACTAGTGCTTTACCTTCCTTCTTCCTTCCATAAAGTCGTCCAGCAAGTGCGTGATTTTTCACCAACAGAAGAGTCTCTATCTCTTAAACCTTATCATTACAAATATTCTTTTCTAAAGTCTGTTCCGTCCCCCATGATCGGATAGTTTCTTGATTTATCGCTCCCAAATTCTCAACATATTTGCGTTTGAATGTTGCTGGTTGCCTTTGTGTGTAATGTGTTGAACGGGAAGGTGCTAAGGCGTTAGCTTATGCTATACCCGCACGACGCGGGTGGCTCTGTATTGACTAATACACGGCGCGTCGCGGCGGCTTTCTCAAGACTGCATTAACGCCTATATAATATAATAATTGTTATATATTAAGTTATTATTATTATATATTATTCTTTTTTTATAGTTGATTATTATATTCAAACCCTAAAAATATTATAAGAGTAGGATCACATCACGAAATATTTGGCGTTTCCACCTGATTAAGAGCAGCCCCTCTTAAGACTACGCTTAAATATCTTATTTGTAGTACAGGTGAACTATAGATTTGCAACACGGCAACACGTTCTACAAACTCAAAACAGGTATCAATTGAATCTAGTAAATATATCAAAAGGAATTACCCTATTTAAAAGTATTATTCATTATTCTCCTAAAAAGTTAACTTATGCGCATTTGACAATTACAAACACATAGGACGGTTCCTGTAAACATAACAGTCTTTAATTCAGTTTAAAGAATTATTGTTGTGTATTTAGGTTATACTAAAAGGGGGCCTCAGTCATCATGATCTACCTGCGTTTCCCGAAAGGTCAATGTTAACCTTCAAAGCCCGATCCTACTCAACGGAATTTCTGAAATTGATAATTCGCGGTAAAAATATATACCTAGCGATTTCAGTGAATATAATTTCGATATTACAAATAGCTGACCAATAAAATATCGTAAATATTGAATGTTTTGGAATTTGATGGAACGATTATTATTTGAACTATACAAATTTTGCTCATTGAAATTGCTAAGAAATTTTGGTCTTTAAAATTATTCTTAAAAGATAATAGACTCGAGAAACGGGCTTTGAAAGTTAACATAGGCCTAATGGCGGAAACAAGTAGAAGCACCAAATGTGAATACATCCAATCTAGTATAAAAGGTAAGTTGACGTCAAAATGTGTGTTTGTTATCAAACAAATTCGATTTCGGTAGAATTCAACGTTAAAAATAACTGGAAGGCCATCTACCATTTTAAATATCCTAAATTTCACAATCAACACTAGCGCAACCATATTCGACTATAAACACTACTGATTTGCAGTGTCTCATATCGCCACGAGGCGGTAGCTTCTAAACCGCTACAAAGCTAGCGCTTGGGTCGTGGCCTAGGAAGGTACTACAACGGTCAACAGTGTTGCTCAATACTTCCGCAGTGGCAGCGCTAGTGAGGCAAATAATTTGTTAAACCATTAAATTTGACTGTTAACAAAAAATGTAATATAAAATAATAAAATCTCGTTAATTCTTCTTTGCATTGTTAATAGTATTATAATAAATACAACCAAAAATTATGGAACAAATAGTTTTACAGTAAGATTTAATTGAAGTTAATGATTTATGAGTAGAAAGCTAGATCTCACAATTCATTTTATGTGCAGGTTATAACTGGTCCCGGTTGTTTTTTACATTATTTAATTCTTACAGAAACCGAAGAAAGAAGAGGACAGACTGGAGGAAGGAGGATGGCTATAACATTCAAATATTATATTAAGGGTCTCTGACCCGATTAGCATTTGACTAAAACAAATCATACGTGTTAGAGATGAAACCAATCGACTAGTTGGATTCTCCTGCTACTCTGAAAATATTCGTAATTTGTTTCACTGTTAGACTAGATAGGATTTCTTGATTTCCCAAGAAACTCAGTTTGGTTTGGGATGCGACCGACACGGATCACTATGAAGATATTGTTTACTAAGACTTTTTTTAACAACACGTCCGAGTTTTTTTTAATAGGGTTTTGATTAATAGCCATATTTGTACTTAAACACCAACTATTCTTTAAAATATTTTTTTTTCAACAATACCCCGGCACCTAAAATAGATCTTTAATAATAGTATTCATGAGTTTTTATTCTAAATTAGATAGAAACAGCCTAATTAGGCCTAATTAGCTTATCTAATTAGCTTAGTTAGGGCTAATTAGCAAAACCATAGTTAAGATAATCATCTGTTCCAGGATTACCTTCAGATAGATAACCAGTTAGAAAGAAATTATCACTCTATTTATAATCAAACATTAACTGAACAATTAATTCTTATTAAAAAGTAATCAAGAGAGTTGTAAGATTTCAACCTATGAACGTGATGTATACAGTATAAGTTCAAATGAAAAATTGAACTGATTATGTTTTATAACTTTTTATAATAAAATAAAATATTTTAAAAGCATAACAATTGACCTTGTGTAGCTGTTAAAATGAAGAACTGATCCAAATTTGTCTACAGTATATAAAAATAAAACGTTGTAGTTGCAATTATATATATATATATATATATATATATATATATATATATATATAGGTATATATATATATATATATATATATATATATATATATATATATATATATAACTAATATCAAAGTATTAAAACTAAATAAAAATCTGTCGAGATATATTTTTTGTAGTGAAAATAACATCTCATGTAATTTAAAATGTAAATGTTTATGTGAATGTAAAACTTGTTTTCAGCGGCGCGGAAACACGTAGTACAGAGCCCCGCCGTCAAGCGCTAGTATCCGCTTCGCGCTAGTATACTAGTAGTTGAACCAGTTCTAAAATGTGATACAGAGTTTATCATGATAACAAATTTTCAGAGGACAATCTATGTGATTTGCTTCAGTTTAGTAAGTTTTTAAAAAAGTTAATATATATAAATATAAATATATATATATATATATATATATATATATATATATATATATATATATAAATCTGTTAAGGTATTTCCGTTTAGGTTTAATGCCATTGTCACAAATCAGATAAAGTAAAATCATTCTCGGTTGAATGGAAATCTTTGTAGGTCTTAGAGTAGCTAAAGCTAGGTTACGTATGATCCATATCACACAATAGTCTTATCTTAAAGTCCCACGATTGGGGAACCACATCTCTGTGCTGATAATTTGTACTTGTACAACTGTAATGATTTATCGGGGTGAAGCAATCTATAAATCTTCACGGATCATCCTCTGGCAGATGTTGATGTTAGGAATGTGAAGTGAACATATTTGATACTCGAACAATTTAGAATTATAATCTTCCTTAGAAATAACTTATTTTCTATATTTTGATCTTATTTGTGTACGTTTAATTTAATTTAAACTCGTGTACGAAGAAATGTTTCAACTCAACTTTAAAAACATGCGGTTTTACTAACTAAACTCTCGCACTATAAAGTTTGTTTAAGGGCATTTAAATTGTTTGCACCCAACAATTTCAACATAGATTTCCGTATTCCAAGAAGCAAAACATCGGGTTATACGTAGAATTGTTAAAGTATCAATTTCTGGTGTAGTCAGGGTACACTGTCGTGGAAACTTTGAATCACGACGGAGGGTAGTAACGATAACGGTTGTCGGTAGTGCCTTCCAATAGGGACTACATTGATACCTTTACATTTTACCGCTTTATAACACAGTCAGTGAAAATTCAACTTAATCCAGGGAATACCCACAAGAGGCTCCCAGCTGACTGGACATTGGCTTGTGGCCAGCCAGCCGCCGACATGACCTCCCAGCTGACTGGACATTGGCTTGTAGCCAGCCAGCGGCCGACATGACCTCCCAGCTGACTGGACATTGGCTTGTAGCCAGCCAGCGGCCGACATGACCTCCCAGCTGACTGGACATTGGCTTGTAGCCAGCCAGGGGCCGACATGACCTCCCAGCTGACTGGACATTGGCTTGTAGCCAGCCAGCGGCCGACATGACCTCCCAGCTGACTGGACATTGGCTTGTAGCCAGCCAGGGGCCGACATGACCTCCCAGCTGACTGGACATTGGCTTGTAGCCAGCCAGCGGCCGACATGACCTCCCAGCTGACTGGACATTGGCTTGTAGCCAGCCAGCGGCCGAAATGACATCCCAGCCGACTGGACATTGGCTTGTAGCCAGCCAGCGGCCGACATGACCTCCCAGCTGACTGGACATTGGCTTGTAGCCAGCCAGCGGCCGACGTGACCTCCCAGCTGACTGGACATTGGCTTGTAGCCAGCCAGCGGCCGACATGACCTCCCAGCTGACTGGACATTGGCTTGTAGCCAGCCAGCGGCCGAAATGACATCCCAGCCGACTGGACATTGGCTTGTAGCCAGCCAGCGGCCGACATGACCTCCCAGCTGACTGGACATTGGCTTGTAGCCAGCCAGCGGCCGACATGACCTCCCAGCTGACTGGACATTGGCTTGTAGCCAGCCAGCAGCCGACATGAACTCCCGGCCGAGTGGACATTGGCTTGTAGCCAGCCAGCGGCCGACATGACCTCCCAGCTGACTGGACATTGGCTTGTAGCCAGCCAGCGGCCGAAATGACATCCCAGCCGACTGGACATTGGCTTGTAGCCAGCCAGCGGCCGACATGACCTCCCAGCTGACTGGACATTGGCTTGTAGCCAGCCAGCGGCCGACATGACCTCCCAGCTGACTGGACATTGGCTTGTAGCCAGCCAGCGACCGACATGACCTCCCAGACGACTGGACATTGGCTTGTAGCCAGCCAGCGGCCGACATGAACTCCCAGCCGAGTGGACATTGGCTTGTAGCCAGCTAGCGGCCGACATGACCTCCCAGCCGACTGGACATTGGTTTGTAGCCCGCCAGCGGCCGAAATGACCTCCCAGCCGACTGGACATTGGCTTGTAGCCAGCCAGCGGCCGACATGACCTCCCAGCTGACTGGACATTTGCTTGTAGCCAGCCAGCGGCCGACATGACCTCCCAGACGACTGGACATTGGCTTGTAGCCAGCCAGCAGCCGACATGAACTCCCGGCCGAGTGGACATTGGCTTGTAGCCAGCCAGCGGCCGACATGACCTCCCAGCCGACTGGACATTGGTTTGTAGCCCGCCACCGGCCGAAATGACCTCCCAGCCGACTGGACATTGGTTTGTAGCCAGCCAGCGGCCGACATGACCCCCCAGCTATAGGCCCAGCCGACTGGACATTGGCTTGTAGTCAGCAAGGGGCCGACATGACCTCCTAGCCGACTGGACATTGGCTTGTAGCCAGCCAGCGGCCGACATGACCTCCCAGCCGACAAGACATTGGCTTGTAGCCAGCCAGCGGCCGACATGACCTCCCAGCCGACTGGACATTGGCTTGTAGCCAGCCAGCGGCCGACATGACCTCCCAGCTGACTGTACATTGGCTTGTAGCCAGCCAGCAGCCGACATGACCTTCCAGCTGACTGGACATTGGCTTGTAGCCAGCCAGCGGCCGACATGACCTCCCAGCCGACTGGACATTGGCTTGTAGCCAGCCAGCGGCCGACATGATCTCCCAGCCGAGTGGACATTGGCTTGTAGCCAGCCAGCAGCCGACATGACCTCCCAGCCAACTGGACATTGGCTTGTAGCCCGCCAGCGGCCGACATGACCTCCCAGCCGACTGGACATTGGTTTGTAGCCAGCCAGCGGCCGACATGACCCCCAGCTATAGGCCCAGCCGACTGGACATTGGCTTGTAGCCAGCCAGCAGCCGACATGACCTCCCAGCCAACTGGACATTGGCTTGTAGCCCGCCAGCGGCCGACATGACCTCCCAGCCGACTGGACATTGGTTTGTAGCCAGCCAGCGGCCGACATGACCCCCAGCTATAGGCCCAGCCGACTGGACATTGGCTTGTAGCCAGCCAGCGGCCGACATGATCTCCCAGCCGAGTTGACATTGGCTTGTAGCCAGCCAGCGGCCGACATGACCTCCCAGCCAACTGGACATTGGCTTGTAGCCGGCCGACGGCTGACATGACCTCCCAGCCGACTGAACATTGGCTTGTAGCCAGCCAGCGGCCGACATGACCTCCCAGACGACTGGACATTGGCTTGTAGCCAGCCAGCGGCCGACATGACCTCCCAGCCGACTGGACATTGGCTTGTAGCCAGCCAGGGGCCGACATGACCTCCCAGCCGACAAGACATTGGCTTGTAGCCAGCCAGCGGCCGACATGACCCCCCAGCTATAGGCCCAGCCGACTGGACATTGGCTTGTAGTCAGCAAGGGGCCGACATGACCTCCTAGCCGACTGGACATTGGCTTGTAGCCAGCCAGCGGCCGACATGACCTCCCAGCCGACAAGACATTGGCTTGTAGCCAGCCAGCGGCCGACATGACCTCCCAGCCGACTGGACATTGGCTTGTAGCCAGCCAGCGGCCGACATGACCTCCCAGCTGACTGTACATTGGCTTGTAGCCAGCCAGCAGCCGACATGACCTTCCAGCTGACTGGACATTGGCTTGTAGCCAGCCAGCGGCCGACATGACCTCCCGGCCGACTGGACATTGGCTTGTAGCCAGCCAGCGGCCGACATGATCTCCCAGCCGAGTGGACATTGGCTTGTAGCCAGCCAGCAGCCGACATGACCTCCCAGCCAACTGGACATTGGCTTGTAGCCCGCCAGCGGCCGACATGACCTCCCAGCCGACTGGACATTGGTTTGTAGCCAGCCAGCGGCCGACATGACCCCCAGCTATAGGCCCAGCCGACTGGACATTGGCTTGTAGCCAGCCAGCAGCCGACATGACCTCCCAGCCAACTGGACATTGGCTTGTAGCCCGCCAGCGGCCGACATGACCTCCCAGCCGACTGGACATTGGTTTGTAGCCAGCCAGCGGCCGACATGACCCCCAGCTATAGGCCCAGCCGACTGGACATTGGCTTGTAGCCAGCCAGCGGCCGACATGATCTCCCAGCCGAGTTGACATTGGCTTGTAGCCAGCCAGCGGCCGACATGACCTCCCAGCCAACTGGACATTGGCTTGTAGCCCGCCAGCGGCCGAAATGACCTCCCAGCCGACTGGACATTGGCTTATAGCCAGCCAGCGGCCGACATGACCTCCCAGCTGACTGGACATTTGCTTGTAGCCAGCCAGCGGCCGACATGACCTCCCAGACGACTGGACATTGGCTTGTAGCCAGCCAGCGGCCGACATGAACTCCCGGCCGAGTGGTCATTGGCTTGTAGCCAGCCAGCGGCCGACATGACCTCCCAGCCGACTGGACATTGGTTTGTAGCCCGCCAGCGGCCGAAATGACCTCCCAGCCGACTGGACATTGGTTTGTAGCCAGCCAGCGGCCGACATGACCCCCCAGCTATAGGCCCAGCCGACTGGACATTGGCTTGTAGTCAGCAAGGGGCCGACATGACCTCCTAGCCGACTGGACATTGGCTTGTAGCCAGCCAGCGGCCGACATGACCTCCCAGCCGACAAGACATTGGCTTGTAGCCAGCCAGCGGCCGACATGACCTTCCAGCCGACTGGACATTGGCTTGTAGCCAGCCAGCGGCCGACATGACCTCCCAGCTGACTGTACATTGGCTTGTAGCCAGCCAGCAGCCGACATGACCTCCCAGCCGACTGGACATTGGCTTGTAGCCAGCCAGCGGCCAACATGACCTCCCAGCTGACTGGATCTTGGCTTGTAGCCAGCCAGCGGCCAACATGACCTTCCAGCTGACTGGACATTGGCTTGTAGCCAGCCAGCGGCCGACATGACCTCCCAGCTGACTGGACATTGGTTTGTAGCCAGCCATCGGCCAACATGACCTTCCAGCTGACTGGACATTGGCTTGTAGCCAGCCAGCGGCCGACATGACCTCCCAGCCGACTGGACATTGGCTTGTAGCCAGCCAGTGGCCGACATGATCTCCCAGCCGAGTTGACATTGGCTTGTAGCCAGCCAGCGGCCGACATGACCTCCCAGCCAACTGGACATTGGCTTGTAGCCGGCCGACGGCTGACATGACCTCCCAGCCGACTGAACATTGGCTTGTAGCCAGCCACCGGCAGACATGACCTCCCAGCCGACTGGACATTGGCTTGTAGCCAGCCAGCGGCCGACATGACCTCCCAGCCGACTGGACATTGGATTGTAGCCAGCCAGCGGCCGACATGACCTCCCAGCCGACTTGATATTGGCTTGTAGCCAGCCAGCGGCCGACATGACCTCCCAGCCGACTGGACATTGGCTTGTAGCCAGCCAGCGGCCGAAATGACCTCCCAGCAGACTGAACATTGGCTTGTAGCCAGCCAGCGGCCGACATGCTTCCCAGCCGACTGGACATTGGCTTGTAGCCATCCAGCGGCCGACATGACCTCCCAGCCGACTGGACATTGGCTTGTAGCCAGCCAGCGGCCGACATGACCTCCCAGCATAGTGGACATCGGCTTGTAGCCAGCCAGCGGCCGACATGACCTCCCAGCTATCGGTACTAGGGACTATATCTATCTGTATTTTATATCTAGCCATCTACACTTGAGTTTTTAAACGGTTAATATGTTAGTTTATCATGTAAAATAAAACAAATGAATCATTAAGTTAGGACAGAATTATTATTTTTAAATAAGTTATATAATTTTATTTTATTTTATTTAACTTATTTTGTGTGGCTTTTAATACACACAAATCTGCTATTCACTTGGACTAAACATGTGTTAATATATTTCGTTGCCATCCATTAGTGTAAAACTACTCAAATTTCTATAAATTTTGCCTGGTTTTGGCATATACTTACAATAAGGTTATTGAAATATGGCACAATAATTCTAGTTGCCAGCCTTTCTCCAGTATAGACTAGTGCTTTACCTTCCTTCTTCCTTCCATAAAGTCGTCCAGCAAGTGCGTAATTTTTCACCAACAGAAGAGTCTCTATCTCTTAAACCTTATCATTACAAATATTCTTTTCTAAAGTCTGTTCCGTCCCCCATGATCGGATAGTTTCTTGATTTATCGCTCCCAAATTCTCAACATATTTGCGTTTGAATGTTGCTGGTTGCCTTTGTGTGTAATGTGTTGAACGGGAAGGTGCTAAGGCGTTAGCTTATGCTATACCCGCACGACGCGGGTGGCTCTGTATTGACTAATACACGGCGCGTCGCGGCGGCTTTCTCAAGACTGCCTTAACGCCTATATAATATAATAATTGTTATATATTAAGTTATTATTATTATATATTATTCTTTTTTTATAGTTGATTATTATATTCAAACCCTAAAAATATGATGAGAGTGGGATCCCATCACGAAATATTTGGCGTTTCCACCTGATTAAGAGCAGCCCCCCTCTTAAGACTACGCTTAAATATCTTATTTGTAGTACAGGTGAACTATAGATTTGCAACACGGCAACACGTTCTACAAACTCAAAACAGGTATCAATTGAATCTAGTAAATATATCAAAAGGAATTACCCTATTTAAAAGTATTATTCATTATTCTCCTAAAAAGTTAACTTATGCGCATTTGACAATTACAAACACATAGGACGGTTCCTGTAAACATAACAGTCTTTAATTCAGTTTAAAGAATTATTGTTGTGTATTTAGGTTATACTAAAAGGGGGCCTCAGTCATCATGTTCTACCTGCGTTTCCCGAAAGGTCAATGTTAACCTTCAAAGCATGATCCTACTCAACGGAATTTCCGAAATTGATAATTCGCGGTAAAAATATATACCTAGCGATTTCAGTGAATATAATTTCGATATTACAAATAGCTGACCAGTAAAATATCGTAAATATTGAATGTTTTGGAATTTGATGGAACGATTATTATTTGAACTATACAAATTTTGCTCATTGAAATTGCTAAGAAATTTTGGTCTTTAAAATTATTCTTAAAAGATAATAGACTCGAGAAACGGGCTTTGAAAGTTAACATAGGCCTAATGGCGGAAACAAGTAGAAGCACCAAATGTGAATACATCCAAACTAGTATAAAAGGTAAGTTGACGTATAAATGTGTGTTTGTTATCAAAAAAATTCGATTTCGGTAGAATTCAACGTTAAAAATAACTGGAAGGCCATCTACCATTTTAAATATCCTAAATTTCACAATCAACACTAGCGCAACCATCTTCGACTATAAACACTACTGATTTGCAGTGTCTCATATCGCCATGAGGCGGTAGCTTCTAAACCGTTACAAAGCTAGCGCTTGGGTCGTGGCCGAGGAAGGTACTACAACGGTCAACAGTGTTGCTCAATACTTCCGCAGTGGCAGCGCTAGTGAGGCAAATAATTTGTTAAGCCATTAAATTTGACTGTTAACAAAAAATGTAATATAAAATAATAAAATCTCGTTAATTCTTCTTTGCATTGTTAATAGTATTATAATAAATACAACCAAAAATTATGGAACAAATAGTTTTACAGTAAGATTTAATTGAAGTTAATGATTTATGAGTAGAAAGCTAGATCTCACAATTCATTTTATGTGCAGGTTATAACTGGTCCCGGTTGTTTTTTACATTATTTAATTCTTACAGAAACCGAAGAAAGAAGAGGACAGACTGGAGGAAGGAGGATGGCTATAACATTCAAATATTATTTTAAGGGTCTCTGACCCGATTAGCGTTTGACTAAAACAAATCATACGTGTTAGAGATGAAACCAATCGACTATTTTGAAACCAATCGACTAGTTGGATTCTCCTGCTACTCTGAAAATATTCGTAATTTGTTTCACTGTTAGACTAGATAGGATTTCTTGATTTCCCAAGAAACTCAGTTCTGTTTGGGATGCGACCGACACGGATCACTATGAAGATATTGTTTACTAAGACTTTTTTTAACAATACGTCCGAGTTTTTTTTAATAGGGTTTTGATTAATAGCCATATTTGTACTTAAACACCAACTATTCTTTAAAATATTTTTTTTTCAACAATACCCCGGAACCTAAAATAGATCTTTAATAATAGTATTCATGAGTTTTTATTCTAAATTAGATAGAAACAGCCTAATTAGGCCTAATTAGCTTATCTAATTAGCTTAGTTAGGGCTAATTAGCAAAACCATAGTTAAGATAATCATCTGTTCAAGGATTACCTTCAGATAGATAACCAGTTAGAAAGAAATTATCACTCTATTTATAATCAAACATTAACTGAACAATTAATTCTTATTAAAAAGTAATCAAGAGAGTTGTAAGATTTCAACCTATGAACGTGATGTATACAGTATAAGTTCAAATGAAAAATTGAACTGATTATGTTTTATAACTTTTTATAATAAAATAAAATATTTTAAAAGCATAACAATTGACCTTGTGTAGCTGTTAAAATGAAGAACTGATCCAAATTTGTCTACAGTATATAAAAATAAAACGTTGTAGTTGCAATTATATATATATATATATATATATATATATATATATATATATATATATATATATATAAAGCTAATATCAAAGTATTAAAACTAAATAAAAATCTGTCGAGATATATTTTTTGTAGTGAAAATAACATCTCATGTAATTTAAAATGTAAATGTTTATGTGAATGTAAAACTTGTTTTCAGCGGCGAGGAAACACGTAGTACAGAGCCCCGCCGTTAAGCGCTAGTATCCGCTTCGCGCTAGTATACTAGTAGTTGAACCAGTTCTAAAATGTGATACAGAGTTTTTCATGATAACAAATTTTCAGAGGACAATCTATGTGATTTGCTTCAGTTTAGTAAGTTTTTAAAAAAGTTAATATATATAAATATAAATATAAATATAAATATATATATATATATAAATCTGTTAAGGTATTTCCGTTTAGGTTTAATGCCATTGTCACAAATCAGATAAAGTAAAATCATTCTCGGTTGAATGGAAATCTTTGTAGGTCTTAGAGTAGCTAAAGCTAGGTTACGTATGATCCATATCACACAATAGTCTTATCTTAAAGTCCCACGATTGGGGAACCACATCTCTGTGCTGATAATTTGTACTTGTACAACTGTAATGATTTATCGGGGTGAATCAATCTATAAATCTTCACGGATCATCCTCTGGCAGATGTTGATGTTAGGAATGTGAAGTGAACATATTTGCAACTCGAACAATTTAGAATTATAATCTTCCTTAGAAATAACTTATTTTCTATATTTTGATCTTATTTGTGTACGTTTAATTTAATTTAAACTCGTGTACGAAGAAATGTTTCAACTCAACTTTAAAAACATGCGGTTTTACTAACTAAACTCTCGCACTATAAAGTTTGTTTAAGGGCATTTAAATTGTTTGCACCCAACAATTTCAACATAGATTTCCGTATTCCAAGAAGCAAAACATCGGCTTATACGTAGAATTGTTAAAGTATCAATTTCTGGTGTAGTCAGGGTACACTATCGTGGAAACTTTGAATAACGACGGAGGGTAGTAACGATAACGGTTGTCGGTAGTGCCTTCCAATAGGGACTACATTGATACCTTTACATTTTACCGCTTTATAACACAGTCAGTGAAAATTCAACTTAATCCAGGGAATACCCACAAGAGGCTCCCAGCTGACTGGACATTGGCTTGTAGCCAGCCAGCGGCCGACATGACCTCCCAGACGACTGGACATTGGCTTGTAGCCAGCCAGCGGCCGACATGAACTCCCAGCCGAGTGGACATTGGCTTGTAGCCAGCCAACGGCCGACATGACCTCCCAGCCGACTGAACATTGGTTTGTAGCCCGCCAGCGGCCAAAATGACCTCCCAGCCGACTGGACATTGGCTTGTAGCCAGCCAGCGGCCGACATGACCTCCCAGCTGACTGGACATTTGCTTGTAGCCAGCCAGCAGTCGACATGACCTCCCAGACGACTGGACATTGGCTTGTAGCCAGCCAGCGGCCGACATGAACTCCCAGCCGAGTGGACATTGGCTTGTAGCCAGCCAGCGGCCGACATGACCTTCCAGCCGACTGGACATTGGTTTGTAGCCCGCCAGCGGCCGAAATGACCTCCCAGCTGACTGGACATTGGTTTGTAGCCAGCCAGCGGCCGACATGACCCCCCAGCTATAGGCCCAGCCGACTGGACATTGGCTTGTAGTCAGCAAGGGGCCAACATGACCTCCTAGCCGACTGGACATTGGCTTGTAGCCAGCCAGCGGCCGACATGACCTCCCAGCCGACAAGACATTGGCTTGTAGCCACCCAGCGGCCGACATGACCTCCCAGCCGAGTGGACATTGGCTTGTAGCCAGCCAGCGGCCGACATGACCTCCCAGCTGACTGTACATTGGCTTGTAGCCAGCCAGCGGCCGACATGACCTCCCAGCCGACTGGACATTGGCTTGTAGCCAGCCAGCGGCCAACATGACCTCCCAGCTGACTGGATCTTGGCTTGTAGCCAGCCAGCGGCCAACATGACCTTCCAGCTGACTGGACATTGGCTTGTAGCCAGCCAGCAGCCGACATGACCTCCCAGCTGACTGGACATTGGTTTGTAGCCAGCCATCAGCCGACATAACCTTCCAGCTGACTGGATATTGGCTTGTAGCCAGCCAGCGGCCGACATGACCTCCCAGCCGACTGGACATTGGCTTGTAGCCAGCCAGTGGCAGACATGATCTCCCAGCCGAGTGGACATTGGCTTGTAGCCAGCCAGCAGCCGACATGACCTCCCAACCAACTGGACATTGGCTTGTAGCCCGCCAGCGGCCGACATGACCTCCCAGCCGACTGGACATTGGTTTGTAGCTAGCCAGCGGCCGACATGACCCCCAGCTATAGGCCCAGCCGACTGGACATTGGCTTGTAGCCAGCCAGCGGCCGACATGATCTTCCAGCCGAGTTGACATTGGCTTGTAGCCAGCCAGCGGCCGACATGACCTCCCAGCCAACTGGACATTGGCTTGTAGCCGGCCGGCGGCTGACATGACCTCCCAGCCGACTGAACATTGGCTTGTAGCCAGCCAGCGGCAGACATGACCTCCCAGCCGACTGGACATTGGCTTGTAGCCAGCCAGCGGCCGACATGACCTCCCAGCCGACTGGACATTGGCTTGTAGCCAGCCAGGGGCCGACATGACCTCCCAGCCGACTGGACATTGGCTTGTAGCCAGCCAGCGGCCGACATGACCTCCCAGCCGACCTGATATTGGCTTGTAGCCAGCCAGCGGCCGACATGACCTCCAAGCCGACTGGACATTGGCTTGTAGCCAGCCAGCGGCCGACATGACCTCCCAGCAGACTGAACATATGCTTGTAGCCAGCCAGCGGCCGACATGACCTCCCAGCTGACTGGACATTGGCTTGTAGCCAGCCAGCGGCCGACATGACCACCCAGCCGACTGGACATTGGCTTGTAGCCAGCCAGCGGCCGACATGACCTCCCATCCGACTGGATATTGGCTTGTAGCCAGCCAGCGGCCGACATGCTTCCCAGCCGACTGGACATTGGCTTGTAGCCAGCCAGCGGCCGACATGACCTCCCAGCCGACTGGACATTGGCTTGTAGCCAGCCAGCGGCCGACATGACCTCCCAGCATAGTGGACATCGGCTTGTAGCCAGCCAGCGGCCGACATGACCTCCCAGCTATCGGTACTAGGGACTATATCTATCTGAATTTTATATCTAGCCATCTACACTTGAGTTTTTAAACGGTTAATATGTTAGTTTATCATGTAAAATAAAACAAATGAATCATTAAGTTAGGAGAGAATTATTATTTTTAAATAAGTTATATAATTTTATTTTATTTTATTTAACTTATTTTGTTTGGCTTTTAATACACACAAATCTGCTATTCACTTGGACTAAACATGTGTTAATGTATTTTGTTTCCATCCATTAGTGTAAAACTAATCAAATTTCTATAAATTTTGCCTGGTTTTGGCATATACTTACAATAAGGTTATTGAAATATGGCACAATAATTCTAGTTGCCAGCCTTTCTCCAGTATAGACTAGTGCTTTACCTTCCTTCTTCCTTCCATAAAGTCGTCCAGCAAGTGCGTAATTTTTCACCAACAGAAGAGTCTCTATCTCTTAAACCTTATCATTACAAATATTCTTTTCTAAAGTCTGTTCCGTCCCCTATGATCGGATAGTTTCTTGATTTATCGCTCCCAAATTCTCAACATATTTGCGTTTGAATGTTGCTGGTTGCCTTTGTGTGTAATGTGTTGAACGGGAAGGTGCTAAGGCGTTAGCTTATGCTATACCCGCACGACGCGGGTGGCTCTGTATTGACTAATACACGGCGCGTCGCGGCGGCTTTCTCAAGACTGCCTTAACGCCTATATAATATAATAATTGTTATATATTAAGTTATTATTATTATATATTATTCTTTTTTTATAGTTGATTATTATATTCAAACCCTAAAAATATGATGAGAGTGGGATCCCATCACGAAATATTTGGCGTTTCCACCTGATTAAGAGCAGCCTCCCTCTTAAGACTACGCTTAAATATCTTATTTGTAGTACAGGTGAACTATAGATTTGCAACACGGCAACACGTTCTACAAACTCAAAACAGGTATCAATTGAATCTAGTAAATATATCAAAAGGAATTACCCTATTTAAAAGTATTATTCATTATTCTCCTAAAAAGTTAACTTATGCGCATTTGACAATTACAAACACATAGGACGGTTCCTGTAAACATAACAGTCTTTAATTCAGTTTAAAGAATTATTGTTGTGTATTTAGGTTATACTAAAAGGGGGCCTCAGTCATCATGTTCTACCTGCGTTTCCCGAAAGGTCAATGTTAACCTTCAAAGCCTGATCCTACTCAACGGAATTTCCGAAATTGATAATTCGCGGTAAAAATATATACCTAGCGATTTCAGTGAATATAATTTCGATATTACAAATAGCTGACCAGTAAAATATCGTAAATTTTGAATGTTTTGGAATTTGATTGAACAATTATTATTTGAACTATACAAATTTTGCTCATTGAAATTGCTAAGAATTTTTGGTCTTTAAAATTATTCTTAAAAGATAATAGACTCGAGAAACGGGCTTTGAAAGTTAACATAGGCCTAATGGCGGAAACAAGTAGAAGCACCAAATGTGAATACATACATCCAAACTAGTATAAGGTAAGTTGGCGTCAAAATGTTTGTTTGTTATCAAACAAATTCGATTTCGGTGGAATTCAACGTTAAAAATAACTGGAAGGCCATCTACCATTTTTAAATATCCTAAATTTCACAATCAACACTAGCTCAACCATCTTCGACGATAAACACTACTGATTGTTGCAGTGTCTCATATCGCCAAGAGGCGGTAGCTTCTAAACCGTTACAAAGCTAGCGCTTGGGTCGTGGCCAAGGAAGGTACTACAACGGTCAACAGTGCTGCTCAATACTTCCGCAGTGGCAGCGCTAGTGAGGCAAATTTGTTAGGCCATTAAATTTGACTGTTAACAAAAAATGTAATATAAAATAATAAAATCTCGTTAATTCTTCTTTGCATTGCTAATAGTTTTATAATAAATACAACCAAAAATTATGGAACAAATAGTTTTACCGTAAGATTTAATTGAAATTAATGATTTATGAGTAGAAAGCTAGATCTCACAATTCATTTTATGTGCAGGTTATAACTGGTCCCGGTTGTTTTTTACATTATTTAATTCTTACAGAAACCGAAGAAAGAAGAGGACAGACTGGAGGAAGGAGGATGGCTATAACATTCAAATATTATTTTAAGGGTCTCTGACCCGATTAGCGTTTGACTAAAACAAATCATACGTGTTAGAGATGAAACCAATCGACTAGTTGGATTCTCCTGCTACTCTGAAAATATTCGTAATTTGTTTCACTGTTAGACTAGATAGGATTTCTTGATTTCCCAAGAAACTCAGTTTGGTTTGGGATGCGACCGACACGGATCACTATGAAGATATTGTTTACTAAGACTTTTTTGTAACAACACGTCCGAGTTTTTTTTAATATGGTTTTGATTAATAGCCATATTTGTACTTAAAAACCAACTATTCTTTAAAATAATTTTTTTTTCAACAATACCCCGGCACCTAAAATAGATCTTTAATAATAGTATTCATGAGTTTTTATTCTAAATTAGATAGAAACAGACTAATTAGGCCTAATTAGCTTATCTAATTAGCTAATTAGCTTAGTTAGGGCTAATTAGCAAAACCATAGTTAAGATAATCATCTGTTCAAGGATTACCTTCAGATAGATAACCAGTTAGAAAGAAATTATCACTCTATTTATAATCAAACATTAACTGAACAATTAATTCTTATTAAAAAGTAATCAAGAGAGTTGTAAGATTTCAACCTATGAACGTGATGTATACAGTATAAGTTCAAATGCAAAATTGAACTGATTATGTTTTATAACTTTTTATAATAAAATAAAATATTTTAAAACCATAACAATTGACCTTGTGTAGCTGTTAAAATGAAGAACTGATCCAAATTTGTCTACAGTATATAAAAGTAAAACGTTGTAGTTGCAATTATATAAAAAAAACTAATATCAAAGTATTAAAACTAAATAAAAATCTGTCGAGATATATTTTTTGTAGTGAAAATAACATCTCATGTAATTTAAAATGTAAATGTTTTTCATGATAACAAATTTTCAGAGGACAATCCATGTGATTTGATTCAGTTTAATAAGTTTTTAAAAAGCTAATATATATATATATATATATATATATATATATATATATATATATATATCTGTTAAGGTATTTCCGTTTAGGTTTAATGCCATTGTCACAAATCAGATAAAGTAAAATCATTCTCGGTTGAATGGAAATCTTTGTAGGTCTTAGAGTAGCTAAAGCTAGGTTACGTATGATCCATATCACATAATAGTCTTATCTTAAAGTCCCAAGATTGGGGAACCACATCTCTGTGCTGATAATTTGTACTTGTACAACTGTAATGATTTATCGGGGTGAAGCAATCTATAAATCTTCACGGATCATCCTCTGGCAGATGTTGATGTTAGGAATGTGAAGTGAACATATTTGCAACTCGAACAATTTAGAATTATAATCTTCCTTAGAAATAACTTATTTTCTATATTTTGATCTTATTTGTGTACGTTTAATTTAATTTAAACTCGTGTACGAAGAAATGTTTCAACTCAACTTTAAAAACATGCGGTTTTACTAACTAAACTCTCGCACTATAAAGTTTGTTTAAGGGCATTTAAATTGTTTGCACCCAACAATTTCAACATAGATTTCCGTATTCCAAGAAGCAAAACATCGGCTTATCCGTAGAATTGTTAAAGTATCAATTTCTGGTGTAGTCAGGGTACACTATCGTGGAAACTTTGAATCACGACGGAGGGTAGTAACGATAACGGTTGTCGGTAGTGCCTTCCAATAGGGACTACATTGAAACCTTTACATTTTACCGCTTTATAACACAGTCAGTGAAAATTCAACTTAATCCAGGGAATACCCACAAGAGGCTCCCAGCTGACTGGACATTGGCTTGTAGCCAGCCAGTGGCCGACATGACCTCCAAGTTGACTGGACATTGGCTTGTAGCCAGCCAGCGGCCGACATGACCTCCCAGCTGACTGGACATTGGCTTGTAGCCAGCCAGCGGCCGACATGACCTCCCAGCTGACTGGACATTGGCTTGTAGCCAGCCAGCGGCCGACATGACCTCCCAGCTGACTGGACATTGGCTTGTAGCCAGCCAGCGGCCGACATGATCTCCCAGCTGACTGGACATTGGCTTGTAGCCAGCCAGCGGCCGACATGACCTCCCAGCTGACTGGACATTGGCTTGTAGCCAGCCAGCGGCCGACATGACCTCCCAGCCGACTGGACATTGGCTTGTAGCGAGCCAGCGGCCGACATGACCTCCCAGCCGACTGGACATTGGCTTGTAGCCAGCCAGCGGCCGACATGACCTCCCAGCCGACTGGACATTGGCTTGTAGCCAGCCAGCGGCCAACATGACCTCCCAGCCGAGTGGACATTGGCTTGTAGCCAGCCAGCGGCCGACATGACCTCCCAGCCGACTGGACATTGGCTTGTAGCCAGCCAGCGGCCGACATGACCTCCCAGCCGACTGGACATTGGCTTGTAGCCAGCCAGCGGTCGACATGACCTCCCAGCCGACTGGACATTGGCTTGTAGCCAGCCAGCCGCCGACATGACCTCCCAGCCGACTGGACATTGGCTTGTAGCCAGCCAGCGGCCGACATGACCTCCCAGCCGACTGGACATTGGCTTGTAGCCAGCCAGCGGCCGACATGACCTCCCAGCCGACTGGACATTGGCTTGTAGCCAGCCAGCGGCCGACATGACCTCCCAGCCCACTGGACATAGGCTTGTAGCCAGCCAGCGGCCGACATGACCTCCCAGCCGACTTGACATTGGCTTGTAGCCAGGCAGCGGTCGACATGACCTCCCAGCCGACTGTACATTGGCTTGTAGCCAGCCAGCGGCCGACATGACCTCCCAGCTGACTGGACATTGCCTTGTAGCCAGCCAGCGGCCGACATGACCTCCCAGCCGACTGGACATTGGTTTGTAGCCAGCCAGCGGCCGACATGACCCCCCAGCTATAGGCCCAGCCGACTGGACATTGGCTTGTAGTCAGCAAGGGGCCAACATGACCTCCTAGCCGACTGGACATTGGCTTGTAGCCAGCCAGCGGCCGACATGACCTCCCAGCCGACAAGACATTGGCTTGTAGCCACCCAGCGGCCGACATGACCTCCCAGCCGAGTGGACATTGGCTTGTAGCCAGCCAGCGGCCGACATGACCTCCCAGCTGACTGTACATTGGCTTGTAGCCAGCCAGCGGCCGACATGACCTCCCAGCCGACTGGACATTGGCTTGTAGCCAGCCAGCGGCCAACATGACCTCCCAGCTGACTGGATCTTGGCTTGTAGCCAGCCAGCGGCCAACATGACCTTCCAGCTGACTGGACATTGGCTTGTAGCCAGCCAGCGGCCGACATGACCTCCCAGCTGACTGGACATTGGTTTGTAGCCAGCCATCAGCCGACATAACCTTCCAGCTGACTGGATATTGGCTTGTAGCCAGCCAGCGGCCGACATGACCTCCCAGCCGACTGGACATTGGCTTGTAGCCAGCCAGTGGCAGACATGATCTCCCAGCCGAGTGGACATTGGCTTGTAGCCAGCCAGCAGCCGACATGACCTCCCAACCAACTGGACATTGGCTTGTAGCCCGCCAGCGGCCGACATGACCTCCGAGCCGACTGGACATTGGTTTGTAGCCAGCCAGCGGCCGACATGACCCCCAGCTATAGGCCCAGCCGACTGGACATTGGCTTGTAGCCAGCCAGCGGCCGACATGATCTTCCAGCCGAGTTGACATTGGCTTGTAGCCAGCCAGCGGCCGACATGACCTCCCAGCCAACTGGACATTGGCTTGTAGCCGGCCGGCGGCTGACATGACCTCCCAGCCGACTGAACATTGGCTTGTAGCCAGCCAGCGGCAGACATGACCTCCCAGCCGACTGGACATTGGCTTGTAGCCAGCCAGCGGCCGACATGACCTCTCAGCCGACTGGACATTGGCTTGTAGCCAGCCAGGGGCCGACATGACCTCCCAGCCGACTGGACATTGGCTTGTAGCCAGCCAGCGGCCGACATGACCTCCCAGCCGACCTGATATTGGCTTGTAGCCAGCCAGCGGCCGACATGACCTCCAAGCCGACTGGACATTGGCTTGTAGCCAGCCAGCGGCCGACATGACCTCCCAGCAGACTGAACATATGCTTGTAGCCAGCCAGCGGCCGACATGACCTCCCAGCTGACTGGACATTGGCTTGTAGCCAGCCAGCGGCCGACATGACCACCCAGCCGACTGGACATTGGCTTGTAGCCAGCCAGCGGCCGACATGACCTCCCATCCGACTGGACATTGGCTTGTAGCCAGCCAGCGGCCGACATGCTTCCCAGCCGACTGGACATTGGCTTGTAGCCAGCCAGCGGCCGACATGACCTCCCAGCCGACTGGACATTGGCTTGTAGCCAGCCAGCGGCCGACATGACCTCCCAGCATAGTGGACATCGGCTTGTAGCCAGCCAGCGGCCGACATGACCTCCCAGCTATCGGTACTAGGGACTATATCTATCTGAATTTTATATCTAGCCATCTACACTTGTGTTTTTAAACGGTTAATATGTTAGTTTATCATGTAAAATAAAACAAATGAATCATTAAGTTAGGAGAGAATTATTATTTTTAAATAAGTTATATAATTTTATTTTATTTTATTTAACTTATTTTGTTTGGCTTTTAATACACACAAATCTGCTATTCACTTGGACTAAACATGTGTTAATGTATTTTGTTTCCATCCATTAGTGTAAAACTAATCAAATTTCTATAAATTTTGCCTGGTTTTGGCATATACTTACAATAAGGTTATTGAAATATGGCACAATAATTCTAGTTGCCAGCCTTTCTCCAGTATAGACTAGTGCTTTACCTTCCTTCTTCCTTCCATAAAGTCGTCCAGCAAGTGCGTAATTTTTCACCAACAGAAGAGTCTCTATCTCTTAAACCTTATCATTACAAATATTCTTTTCTAAAGTCTGTTCCGTCCCCTATGATCGGATAGTTTCTTGATTTATCGCTCCCAAATTCTCAACATATTTGCGTTTGAATGTTGCTGGTTGCCTTTGTGTGTAATGTGTTGAACGGGAAGGTGCTAAGGCGTTAGCTTATGCTATACCCGCACGACGCGGGTGGCTCTGTATTGACTAATACACGGCGCGTCGCGGCGGCTTTCTCAAGACTGCCTTAACGCCTATATAATATAATAATTGTTATATATTAAGTTATTATTATTATATATTATTCTTTTTTTATAGTTGATTATTATATTCAAACCCTAAAAATATGATGAGAGTGGGATCCCATCACGAAATATTTGGCGTTTCCACCTGATTAAGAGCAGCCCCCCTCTTAAGACTACGCTTAAATATCTTATTTGTAGTACAGGTGAACTATAGATTTGCAACACGGCAACACGTTCTACAAACTCAAAACAGGTATCAATTGAATCTAGTAAATATATCAAAAGGAATTACCCTATTTAAAAGTATTATTCATTATTCTCCTAAAAAGTTAACTTATGCGCATTTGACAATTACAAACACATAGGACGGTTCCTGTAAACATAACAGTCTTTAATTCAGTTTAAAGAATTATTGTTGTGTATTTAGGTTATACTAAAAGGGGGCCTCAGTCATCATGTTCTACCTGCGTTTCCCGAAAGGTCAATGTTAACCTTCAAAGCCTGATCCTACTCAACGGAATTTCCGAAATTGATAATTCGCGGTAAAAATATATACCTAGCGATTTCAGTGAATATAATTTCGATATTACAAATAGCTGACCAGTAAAATATCGTAAATTTTGAATGTTTTGGAATTTGATTGAACAATTATTATTTGAACTATACAAATTTTGCTCATTGAAATTGCTAAGAATTTTTGGTCTTTAAAATTATTCTTAAAAGATAATAGACTCGAGAAACGGGCTTTGAAAGTTAACATAGGCCTAATGGCGGAAACAAGTAGAAGCACCAAATGTGAATACATACATCCAAACTAGTATAAGGTAAGTTGGCGTCAAAATGTTTGTTTGTTATCAAACAAATTCGATTTCGGTGGAATTCAACGTTAAAAATAACTGGAAGGCCATCTACCATTTTTAAATATCCTAAATTTCACAATCAACACTAGCTCAACCATCTTCGACGATAAACACTACTGATTGTTGCAGTGTCTCATATCGCCAAGAGGCGGTAGCTTCTAAACCGTTACAAAGCTAGCGCTTGGGTCGTGGCCAAGGAAGGTACTACAACGGTCAACAGTGCTGCTCAATACTTCCGCAGTGGCAGCGCTAGTGAGGCAAATTTGTTAGGCCATTAAATTTGACTGTTAACAAAAAATGTAATATAAAATAATAAAATCTCGTTAATTCTTCTTTGCATTGCTAATAGTTTTATAATAAATACAACCAAAAATTATGGAACAAATAGTTTTACCGTAAGATTTAATTGAAATTAATGATTTATGAGTAGAAAGCTAGATCTCACAATTCATTTTATGTGCAGGTTATAACTGGTCCCGGTTGTTTTTTACATTATTTAATTCTTACAGAAACCGAAGAAAGAAGAGGACAGACTGGAGGAAGGAGGATGGCTATAACATTCAAATATTATTTTAAGGGTCTCTGACCCGATTAGCGTTTGACTAAAACAAATCATACGTGTTAGAGATGAAACCAATCGACTAGTTGGATTCTCCTGCTACTCTGAAAATATTCGTAATTTGTTTCACTGTTAGACTAGATAGGATTTCTTGATTTCCCAAGAAACTCAGTTTGGTTTGGGATGCGACCGACACGGATCACTATGAAGATATTGTTTACTAAGACTTTTTTGTAACAACACGTCCGAGTTTTTTTTAATATGGTTTTGATTAATAGCCATATTTGTACTTAAAAACCAACTATTCTTTAAAATAATTTTTTTTTCAACAATACCCCGGCACCTAAAATAGATCTTTAATAATAGTATTCATGAGTTTTTATTCTAAATTAGATAGAAACAGACTAATTAGGCCTAATTAGCTTATCTAATTAGCTAATTAGCTTAGTTAGGGCTAATTAGCAAAACCATAGTTAAGATAATCATCTGTTCAAGGATTACCTTCAGATAGATAACCAGTTAGAAAGAAATTATCACTCTATTTATAATCAAACATTAACTGAACAATTAATTCTTATTAAAAAGTAATCAAGAGAGTTGTAAGATTTCAACCTATGAACGTGATGTATACAGTATAAGTTCAAATGCAAAATTGAACTGATTATGTTTTATAACTTTTTATAATAAAATAAAATATTTTAAAACCATAACAATTGACCTTGTGTAGCTGTTAAAATGAAGAACTGATCCAAATTTGTCTACAGTATATAAAAGTAAAACGTTGTAGTTGCAATTATATAAAAAAAACTAATATCAAAGTATTAAAACTAAATAAAAATCTGTCGAGATATATTTTTTGTAGTGAAAATAACATCTCATGTAATTTAAAATGTAAATGTGTATGTGAATGTAAAACTTGTTTTCAGCGGCGCGGAAACACGTAGTACAGAGCCCCGCCGTCAAGCGCTAGTATCCGCTTCGCGCTAGTATACTAGTAGTTGAACCAGTTCTAAAATGTGATACAGAGTTTTTCATGATAACAAATTTTCAGAGGACAATCCATGTGATTTGATTCAGTTTAATAAGTTTTTAAAAAGCTAATATATATATATATATATATATATATATATATATATATCTGTTAAGGTATTTCCGTTTAGGTTTAATGCCATTGTCACAAATCAGATAAAGTAAAATCATTCTCGGTTGAATGGAAATCTTTGTAGGTCTTAGAGTAGCTAAAGCTAGGTTACGTATGATCCATATCACATAATAGTCTTATCTTAAAGTCCCAAGATTGGGGAACCACATCTCTGTGCTGATAATTTGTACTTGTACAACTGTAATGATTTATCGGGGTGAAGCAATCTATAAATCTTCACGGATCATCCTCTGGCAGATGTTGATGTTAGGAATGTGAAGTGAACATATTTGCAACTCGAACAATTTAGAATTATAATCTTCCTTAGAAATAACTTATTTTCTATATTTTGATCTTATTTGTGTACGTTTAATTTAATTTAAACTCGTGTACGAAGAAATGTTTCAACTCAACTTTAAAAACATGCGGTTTTACTAACTAAACTCTCGCACTATAAAGTTTGTTTAAGGGCATTTAAATTGTTTGCACCCAACAATTTCAACATAGATTTCCGTATTCCAAGAAGCAAAACATCGGGTTATACGTAGAATTGTTAAAGTATCAATTTCTGGTGTAGTCAGGGTACACTATCGTGGAAACTGTGAATCACGACGGAGGGTAGTAACGATAACGGTTGTCGGTAGTGCCTTCCAATAGGGACTACATTGAAACCTTTACATTTTACCGCTTTATAACACAGTCAGTGAAAATTCAACATAATCCAGGGAATACCCACAAGAGGCTCCCAGCTGACTGGACATTGGCTTGTAGCCAGCCAGCGGCCGACATGACCTCCCAGCAGACTGGACATTGGCTTGTAGCCAGCCAGTGGCCGACATGACCTCCAAGTTGACTGGACATTGGCTTGTAGCCAGCCAGCGGCCGACATGACCTCCCAGCTGACTGGACATTGGCTTGTAGCCAGCGAGCGGCCGACATGACCTCCAAGTTGACTGGACATTGGCTTGTAGCCAGCCAGCGGCCGACATGACCTCCCAGCTGACTGGACATTGGCTTGTAGCCAGCCAGCGGCCGACATGACCTCCCAGCTGACTGGACATTGGCTTGTAGCCAGCCAGTGGCCGACATGACCTCCAAGTTGACTGGACATTGGCTTGTAGCCAGCCAGCGGCCGACATGACCTCCCAGCTGACTGGACATTGGCTTGTAGCCAGCCAGCGGCCGACATGACCTCCCAGCTGACTGGACATTGGCTTGTAGCCAGCCAGCGGCCGACATGACCTCCCAGCTGACTGGACATTGGCTTGTAGCCAGCCAGCGGCCGACATGATCTCCCAGCTGACTGGACATTGGCTTGTAGCCAGCCAGCGGCCGACATGACCTCCCAGCTGACTGGACATTGGCTTGTAGCCAGCCAGCGGCCGACATGACCTCCCAGCCGACTGGACATTGGCTTGTAGCCAGCCAGCGGCCGACATGACCTCCCAGCCGACTGGACATTGGCTTGTAGCCAGCCAGCGGCCGACATGACCTCCCAGCCGACTGGACATTGGCTTGTAGCCAGCCAGCGGCCAACATGACCTCCCAGCCGAGTGGACATTGGCTTGTAGCCAGCCAGCGGCCGACATGACCTCCCAGCCGACTGGACATTGGCTTGTAGCCAGCCAGCGGTCGACATGACCTCCCAGCCGACTGGACATTGGCTTGTAGCCAGCCAGCCGCCGACATGACCTCCCAGCCGACTGGACATTGGCTTGTAGCCAGCCAGCGGCCGACATGACCTCCCAGCCGACTGGACATTGGCTTGTAGCCAGCCAGCGGCCGACATGACCTCCCAGCCGACTGGACATTGGCTTGTAGCCAGCCAGCGGCCGACATGACCTCCCAGCCCACTGGACATAGGCTTGTAGCCAGCCAGCAGCCGACATGACCTCCCAGCCGACTTGACATTGGCTTGTAGCCAGGCAGCGGTCGACATGACCTCCCAGCCGACTGTACATTGGCTTGTAGCCAGCCAGCGGCCGACATGACCTCCCAGCTGACTGGACATTGCCTTGTAGCCAGCCAGCGGCCGACATGACCTCCCAGCCGACTGGACATTTGCTTGTAGCCAGCCAGCGGCCGACATGACCTCCCAGCCGACTGGACATTGGCTTGTAGCCAGCCAGTGGCCGACATGACCTCCCAGCCGAGTGGACATTGGCTTGTAGCCAGCCAGCGGCCGACATGACCTCCCAGCTATCGGTACTAGGGACTATATCTATCTGTATTTTATATCTAGCCATCTGCACTTGAGTTTTTAAACGGTTAATATGTTAGTTTATCATGTAAAATCAAATCTGCTATTCACTTGGACTAAACATGTGTTAATATATTTTGTTTCCATTCAATAGTGTAAAACTAATCAAATTTCTATAAATTTTGCCTGGTTTTGGCATATACTTACAATAAGGTTATTGAAATATGGCACAATAATTCTAGTTGCCAGCCTTTCTCCAGTATAGACTAGTGCTGTACCTTCCTTCTTCCTTCCATAAAGTCGTCCAGCAAGTGCGTAATTTTTCACCAACAGAAGAGTCTCTATCTCTTAAACCTTATCATTACAAATATTCTTTTCTAAAGTCTGTTCCGTCCCCCATGATCGGATAGTTTCTTGATTTATCGCTCCCAAATTCTCAACATATTTGCGTTTGAATGTTGCTGGTTGCCTTTGTGTGTAATGTGTTGAACGGGAAGGTGCTAAGGCGTTAGCTTATGCTATACCCGCACGACGCGGGTGGCTCTGTATTGACTTATACACGGCGCGTCGCGGCGGCTTTCTCAAGACTGCATTAACGCCTATATAATATAATAATTGTTATATATTAAGTTATTATTATTATATATTATTCTTTTTTTATAGTTGATTATTATATTCAAACCCTAAAAATATGATGAGAGTGGGATCCCATCACGAAATATTTGGCGTTTCCACCTGATTAAGAGCAGCCCCCCTCTTAAGACTACGCTTAAATATCTTATTTGTAGTACAGGTGAACTATAGATTTGCAACACGGCAACACGTTCTACAAACTCAAAACAGGTATCAATTGAATCTAGTAAATATATCAAAAGGAATTACCCTATTTAAAAGTATTATTCATTATTCTCCTAAAAAGTTAACTTATGCGCATTTGACAATTACAAACACATAGGACGGTTCCTGTAAACATAACAGTCTTTAATTCAGTTTAAAGAATTATTGTTGTGTATTTAGGTTATACTAGAAGCGGGCCTCAGTCATCATGTTCTACCTGCGTTTCCCGAAAGGTCAATGTTAACCTTCAAAGCCCGATCCTACTCAACGGAATTTCCGAAATTGATAATTCGCGGTAAAAATATATACCTAGCGATTTCAGTGAATATAATTTCGATATTACAAATAGCTGACCAATAAAATATCGTAAATATTGAATGTTTTGGAATTTGATGGAACGATTATTATTTGAACTATACAAATTTTGCTCATTGAAATTGCTAAGAAATTTTGGTCTTTAAAATTATTCTTAAAAGATAATAGACTCGAGAAACGGGCTTTGAAAGTTAACATAGGCCTAATGGCGGAAACAAGTAGAAGCACCAAATGTGAATACATACATCCAAACTAGTATAAAAGGTAAGTTGGCGTCAAAATGTGTGTTTGTTATCAAACAAATTCGATTTCGGTGGAATTCAACGTTAAAAATAACTGGAAGGCCATCTACCATTTTTAAATATCCTAAATTTCACAATCAACACTAGCGCAACCATCTTCGACGATAAACACTACTGATTGTTGCAGTGTCTCATATCGCCACGAGGCGGTAGCTTCTAAACCGTTACAAAGCTAGCGCTTGGGTCGTGGCCTAGGAAGGTACTACAACGGTCAACAGTGTTGCTCAATACTTCCGCAGTGGCAGCGCTAGTGAGGCAAATTTGTTAAACCATTAAATTTGACTGTTAACAAAAAATGTAATATAAAATAATAAAATCTCGTTAATTCTTCTTTGCATTGCTAATAGTTTTATAATAAATACAACCAAAAATTATGGAACAAATAGTTTTACCGTAAGATTTAATTGAAGTTAATGATTTATGAGTAGAAAGCTAGATCTCACAATTCATTTTATGTGCAGGTTATAACTGGTCCCGGTTGTTTTTTACATTATTTAATTCTTACAGAAACCGAAGAAAGAAGAGGACAGACTGGAGGAAGGAGGATGGCTTTAACATTCAAATATTATTTTAAGGGTCTCTGACCCGATTAGCGTTTGACTAAAACAAATCATACGTGTTAGAGATGAAACCAATCGACTAGTTGGATTCTCCTGCTACTCTGAAAATATTCGTAATTTGTTTCACTGTTAGACTAGATAGGATTTCTTGATTTCCCAAGAAACTCAGTTTGGTTTGGGATGCGACCGACACGGATCACTATGAAGATATTGTTTACTAAGACTTATTTGTAACAACACGTCCGATTTTTTTTGTACTTAATATATATACTTAATATTTGTACTAAACACCAACTATCCTTTAAAATAATCTTTTTTCAACAATACCCCGGTACCTAAAATAGATCTTTAATAATAATATTCATGAGTTTTTATTCTAAATTAGATAGAAACAGCTGTTAGGCCTAATTAGTAAAACCATAGTTAAGATAATCATCTGTTCAAGGATTGCCTTCAAATAGATAACCAATTAGAAAGAAATTATCACTCCATTTATAATCAAACTTTAACTGAACAATTAATTCTTATTACAAATTAATCAAGAGAGATGTAATATTTCAATGTATGAACGTGATGTATACAATATAAGTTCAAATGCAAAATTGAACTGGTTATGTTTTAGGATATTTTTGAACTTAAGAAAATATTTTAACAACACATAACAGATGAGCGCTGAGGAAAAAGAGGAACTAATCCAAAGTTGCCTACAGTATATAAAAGTAAAACGTTGTAGTTACAATTGTATACCAAAAACACTAATATCAAAGTATTACAACTAAATAAAATCTTGTGGAGGTATTTTTGTTCATAAGTGAAAATAACATCTCATGTGGTGTAACAGAGCTATAAGAGCTCATGTTATGACTGTGGCTCAGCAAAATTAAAAGAAACAAAACATTTCATATTAAGACTGATTATATCGATCAAATTTTTCATTTTTAATTATTTACTACTCGATAATATATAATAATAAAAAAATTGAGGTATAGTGATGCATATATAACGTATATATGCATTTATTATTTTCATTTAATTATTATATCATTAAAATAATTGGGCTCCGGCACACTGGGCTTTAGAGTTCAAATGTCATCTAGATATTTCCTAAACTGATCACTAGCAAGAACACTTAGTGTTACTAGTGTATGACGCCGACGAGTGACGAGTGTAGAATGCTGGAACCCTTCCCGCGTCCGTTGCAGCGGGGCAACGGAAGGTCATGCTGCAACCGACGCGACGTAGGCATATAGGATGTCAACAAAACATGAGCTCATGTTTTACCAGCGTTTTTGTTACTTCATTTACAGTAATAAAGTTCTGGTACTCTTAGGTCCTAAAACGCTCCGTTTCCCTTATAGCTGCAATAATGAATTGTGTTTTGTTCACTGAAATAATATAAATTTCTTGAACAGTTATTGAACTTCGTTGAACCCGTTGTTATTAAATTGTGTAGGCCTATAAATATATTACTTGATATGCATACTAGGGTTAGTAAATATTTATTATTTTTATAAACATTGTAAACGAGTACCTACCCTTTAGTAGAAACATTTTTATTTTGACTATTGAAAAATGTTTCTACAAAAGGGTACTTGTTTACAATGTTTATAAAAATAATAATATATTTATTTATTTTATTAGTACGTAATTTTATAGAAATAATCAGCATAGGCCTAATACATTCATTCTTTTTAAAATGGCGGTTATTTAAAAACTTTAATTGAAATACCTAAAAGCCCTTAAATTATATTTAAAGATATCAAAGTGATTTTAGCAAATTTATTCCCCTATAGGAAAGAAGCTACTTATTTGTTGTCCTTTGAGTTTTGTAAAACATTTCTCAGACAATAATGGATGGAAGTAAGAAGCGCCTAATATTGTGCACTGTTGTAAGCACAACTGTTGTTTTTTTTGTCCATGTATTTTTTATTTCATGGGCATGCATCTGTACAATAATAGACGCTATGTTTTACCTTCATCCTTTTTTAAGTAGTTACAACAGTTATATTACTTTTAAAAAACTGAACAAGCAACACAAATTTGCTTTTTGGATTTGTATACAAATTTACGAGTTTTAGGTTGTTTTGGGTTACAAATAGACTATTAAAAAGTAAAAAATAAAAGTAAACCTGTGTACAGTAATATATATGTACCTCACTACCACACATGGAGCTATACTGACCAAGTTTCATCAACGTACGTTTTTAAGTAACTACTGTAGCTACAATTCCTGCTGCAACTACATCTGTTAAAGTAATTATCTGATCCATTAAAACGTTTTCCCCATAAGAATAACACTGCAACTGTAAGGGCCACTGGGGCGGAGGCCTAAAGGCGGGATTTCCTAGCTGCCAAATAACTCTGCCGATTCCAGTTGCGTATTTTTGAATCCCACAGGATGTTCAGTGCACCTGCGTTTTTCGGCAAGAGAGCTTTCCTAATCTGCGATATTCAAGTGCAGAGTGCGCCAGTGATTCAGTAGCCTACAGGGTCTTTTGACGGTCATAGTCGCCATGCCTGTGTTCAGTAAGAGTAAGCTTAATAACCCCCTAAGGGGGGTTTTCTTAGCTCCTGAAAAACGCTGTGATTTTACGCTGCCGAATTCGGCACTCACTTAATACACAAGAATTAAGTACATCCGACTTCCTAGCTGCCGAATTCCGCAGCGACTCTACGTCACATGGGCTGCGGGACAAGCGACTGCACCCAGAGCAGTCAATCTCGCACCCCGCAGCGACATTGGTTATGAGTGACTATTTTCTTTGTACTGAGTGTTGGTTAGATTGAGTAACGTGTACTCTCTGTATTATGGTTTGTGTGTTGGTTTAATTGCGTCTGTGTCTTTATGGCACCCAAGCAACTTACATTTTCCACGTCCGAGGAGAACAATTAATTGAACTAATTGTAGGACATAAGTTGTTGTGCTCCAGATTTCAAGAATGCCTTGAAAAGAGAGATGCTATGGAATTAAATTGGAGAAATGTTACGTAAAAATGTTATTTAAAGAAATATCAATTTATTTGTTTGTGATTATGCAGGGATAACAATTAGTGTTACACTTTTCCTATTTTTAATTGATCGAAATTTACGTTCAGTAACAAAATCTGTTTCCTCGAGTAAGTCTTCGATGAGTGAAAACAACAAAACAGTACAATTTTTTTATGTTGAAATGTTATTGCTACACTGTTCATTGTTATCTATGATTGAAATGGTATGTCCGTTAAATAAATAAATTTGTCTTCTTTTAAACTTAACACAGGCATGGCGACTATGACCGTCAAGTCCCTATAGGCTAGTGAATCACTGGCACACTTCGCACTTGAATATCACAGTTTAGGAAAACGCTCGTGCTGAAAAAACGCAGGTGCACTCAACATCCTGTGTGATTCTAAAATACGCAACTGAAATCGGCAGCTAAGAAATTCCGCCTTTAGCGATTGCCAAGATGGGAATAGGCCTATATGTAGCCCAGATAAATCATCTGCAATAATACATGCAAATTTTCAGCTCCATTGGTTCAGTAGTTTTTACGTTAAAACAGAACATATAAGTCGACAGACAAACACACAGACACCACCTTTCTTTTTTTAATGTATAGGATAAGCGATACATAAAATGTTACATTTTATCCAAAATAAAATAAAAGATACACCTTATGGGGTTTATTATTGTCAACTATCTCAAAAGCTACTTGTAATCCTGATAATATATAGGCTGAAAGATAGATAGCATTAGCTTTTTTATAATTCTTTTTTTATGGTGATTAACGAAAGTCATCAGTGACCTGATAGTTATTTTCGTAGGCCTACTGGGATTTGTTAAGCAGTCAAAAAACATCCAAGAGGAGTCCTTTGCATATCTCACATGAAAAATTAAGACAAAAAACTAACTGACGTTCAACTCCTATTTTCGTTTTTTACTCTATGGTAAGAATAACATTATTAGGGCGGAGTACGAAGATTTACTGCCATGGGGACCAAAACAGTGGGTTTCGAAGGCGAATATCAATAGACTAAAAACCGGATGAGGTTTACTATATGTTCATAAGCGAGATGTCATATTCGATAAATAGTAGTTAAACAGCGTATTTATTGCCTCTTTTAGGAGATTATAAAAAGTTCCTTGTATATTAAGCGTACGATATTTTATTAGGTAAAATATTGTCACAGGCTTTATTAGCGTCATTATTTAATTTGTATTAGACGATATACAAATATTGTTACAAACAAAATAATACAGAGATCCCATTAATTGGGGTTGGTGGAGAGCCACACACGTTAATAGTTCAATTTGGTGACGGTGTGTTTCAAATGTTGAGTTATTAATTGAAATGCTAAAAACTACAACTTCGGTCACCCTCCATTCACACCATTTGAACTGCATGAGACTATTTAAACACATCGTGTGCCATCGTGTAGCCTAAACTGTTCGTTGTAACGTTCCGATAATGACACACGGGAACATTGCCACCGGACGTTACTCCAAATGTCGAGACGTCAGCAGCACCCGTGTGTCACCGGCCTTAGTCTTTATTAGTTTTTCTCCAGATGATTTGTTTACAAAAATATCCTCCAGTGACACGAACAGTTAACACGAAACGAGAAATGTAAATGCATTTACCTCATCGGGAAAATATATCCAGAGATCTCGTCTGGGGTAAAAATTTTCAGCCTATGGTCGCCCCTCTTTCAACTCTGCTCCTGTGGCAACCAACATTGTAACCAATCAAATCCTCTTTTCATAAGTTGTATTAATTAGTCTTAGGCCGGATGTTTAGTTTCCTCCAAGTACACTTCCTCTATAGTGAAATATCCTCCAGTGAGGTTTAATTTTTTTATCACAAGACTAACCCTCTAGATATATTGTTAGCGATACTGGCAAGGAGATTAGTAATTTAGTCAATTTAATCATAGAAAAATAAAACATGAACAGAAGCAATGCTAAAATATGGTAATAAATAATTAATTGGATAACTAACCGGCCAGATCATAGGTGGCGACTCTAGTCGAACCAGCCAAGTGCTGTTGCCTTGAAATAAATGTGAAATAGTTTAAGGAAAGTTGTTTGACTTGTTTGACATTTATTTATTGCATGGCTTGTTGTGTGCATGTATTTAGAACTTTTAGAGTATCCTGAACACTCCTTTTTTTCTGGGACAAACAGGATGTTCTATGGTCATCCATAGGATGTCGCCTCGAAGATGTCCATTTTGCGGTTGTCCAAAGAACATATGCGATATCCTCCACTTATGAAGCTCATTTGTTTTTTAAATATTGTAATGCCATCTGAGGTGACCTCAAATTATACATTGTAACTGTCAGCGAAAATCCTTATAAATATTTTATATTCTAGTTAAACTGTATAACAAGGTTTTGTAAATGATTTTACTGAACAATAAAAGTTATTTATCAAGTAGTTTACTAAATATTATTATTTGAATTACGTTTATTCCATATCTCTAACTTAAATATATTCAACGATAGGCCAACTGCAAAAATATATATATTTTTTTTGTTCAAAGTCCTGTATGATTTATAATATAGGTAGACTAATTGGTAACTTTTAAATCCCAGCCTGAAACCTACAATTTTTGTGAGTCAGAATAGCCGGGGGCGCTAAGGCCTTTTATCGAAAAAATAAAAAATAAAAGATTAGGTGTGAGGTCCAAAAAACATCTGTCTAGTATTAAAATACGGAAGTCCAACTTTAGTGACATTTTAACTTCCACAGGATGTTCGATGGACGTCTTTTGGCTATTTTTGGACATCCGTAATATGCAACAAGGACGTCCGTGTGCTATGTGGGTAACTGCAAATCATCCAAATTGTTTTTTTTTTTCATTATACAACCATATAAGGACATTTTTTTAATTCAAACTGCAGTTTTACATGATTAACTACTTTTGAACCAAGAGATATCAAAAATGTCTGACCATGCATACTTGCTTTTTTAATGTAATCAAGAAACTTAAATATAACAAAATATTATTTGATTAAAATAATTAAAAAAGGCTTGCAGTGAACATTTGTAAATAACAATAATTATAACAAATTTTAATTACATATTTACTCTTTATTTCTGATATGCATATTACAAACTATCATGCACTGTTTGAATGTTTTTTATTAAAACAGCAAACTAAAATATTTGTATCAATATCTGAATCTCAATGTTAAGGTATGTTATCCACTTAAATGTTTAAGCACACAGTTACTGATTTCCTTCAGGTTCCTCCTATCCAGCAAAATATTATTGTAATTAATGGCAATGTTTTATAAAATGCAAATTTTACATGTTTTTATTTAGTTTTATTTGTGTAAACAGATGTTTTTATTTTTTAGAATTATGCCCCACAATTTATAAACTAAAGACTAGACTGATGATAACTAATTGTGATATATAAACAATAACAAATACATATATAACAACAAAGACCAATAATGGTTTATTCTCGATACATTCATTTCATAAAGTAGTTCAATACTTGCTGTTGGCAGCATTGACTCACATGAGGGTGGATCAAAGGAGGGAGTCAGGAAGTTTGTTCAATAATGCTTTATTGTTGTTAAACAATATGTGTAGTGGATACATCTAGTTTTTTAATGACACAGATGGTATGTTTACTGTCATTGTTACATAATTGTTTATGGAAAGCTCCCTTTTAATTAATTTACTGCATATAACATATTTCTACCTAGCATGAAAATGTATATATAATTTTCTTTTATAAATAAACTAATGATTAAATTAAACTGTCTCATTAGAAAGATCATAATCTACACTCATATCTACATTATTACTGAAAAAGGCTTTTTAACTTTTGGTTTCTTTCATATTAATGCTTTTACATAGAAATAGATCCAAAATTTAGTATTTTTACACATTTAGTATTTGGATGGAAATAAAAAATTAATACAAGTGATTTACTTTAAGCAATTTATAAACAATCAGAATATTTACACAACTATTTTAATCCATTCCAAAACACACCAAACTGAATGAGAAAAACAATTTTTACATTCACTGATGGCAAATGTACGTGGTAATTTCTAAAATAACATAAACTGAACATCACCAACAATGAATTTTAATCAAATAATTCATTCTCACACACAAAATGTACCCTGCTTACAGATTAACTTAAACATTAAAAAAATGTATAGTTTCCTAATTGCTAGTGAGTAAATATTCTCACATTCTCACTATAAATATTGTTTTCTGTAATAGCATAGTTTGGTTGTGTTTTTTACAATTTATTTCCAAATAAATTGTAGTTAGTAAAGTAAATGATTGATTCTTGAACATTATAATTAATATTTGTTATAGACTTGATTTATCTTTTTATTGTCTTGTAAAAAAATACAACGTAATAAGAAAGATAAGACACTGCAAAAATTGAACAGTTACTTGTACATTTGACACTTGAGTTGAGTTTAAATGAGAAGGGTGTTGTTTTGTTTGGGGGGAGGAGGGTTTCGCCTGTCTATCGAAAGGGTTCAAAATACTACGGAACTATGTTCTGTTTCAAGACAGCATGCAATAAGTAGAGAATAACTACCCCTTCTTCTAGTCTCATGACAACCTTAAAACTGGTCTATACCAGTTTTGAGGCTGACATTGGGTACAGCAAATTAAGTTGTCATTACATATGGTTAGTCTTTTGGCTGTCCATTATGACAAACGTCCCTTTCACCTTTGGTCCCTCCAGTGGCTGGGGACAGAAACTCCGGGTTTGGTCCCCAACCTGAGAATGTATGGTCCCTGGCTGTTGTACATGGATGTCAGTTGAGTTGTCCAGTTGGAGGGCAGAATGCGGGTCGCCTGTTTGAGCCTTATCCCAGCTGTCACAGGGGCACGGGAGTTGGCCCTCTGAAAGGTCAATTTGGCTGCTGTCCCATCCCACCCTTTCCTTTCCTGCTATATCCTATCCTTCCAGTAACCTGCACAATATTCCTGCTTGTGGAAGACGTGCCTAGCTACTATGCTGGGGTTTCCTAATCCAACCCCTTCTTCCATTTCATGTTTATTTAAACTAAATTTGTATGCATTTTAGATCAATTTTGTTTTTAAATCAAAATTAACCATATTAATAGTCAATGCTACGTTATGTAGCAGTAATAGACTATGTATTAGTCTACGTAGCCTATTAGCCAATGCCCCTAAGGTGTGTGAAAGGGGCACCAAATTGGTAAAAAACAATGAAAATGTTTGCTATACAAATGTTTAAATGTCATAATCATAAAAATATAGGGAATTATTGGGTTGTAAATTGTTTTTGTTTAAAAATATTGCTCAGTGGCAAAGCAAAAAAAAACTTTTACTCACTTATGAATTTAGGTTATTTTAGGTGACTAATGAGTGGTAAAGGCGCTTTGCCGCTTGCAAGTGAGGTAGATCCCTTCCTTCGACAGATAAATCTGACAAAAATAACGACAGTGTTTATTATGAATAGCTCATTCTTATTTAAACTATGAGCATTGTTGAACGTATTTATAGTTTCATCACACAAGAGATATTGCTACAAAGCTATATTAATTCATCTAAAGGTTTTATAATAAAATAAATATTTCCAAATTCCTAAAACATTCTTGATTTTTGAGAACAAGAATGTAAAAATATAATAAATAAGCTACTCCAGATTTATTCATTATTGTTATTTTAAATTCACTTTTTACTATGGCCACATTCTTTCGCTCTAATTTATATATATAGCACAAAGTCTCTATTTTTTTAATCCAAGCAATTTATGGCAATTAAAATGTATGGAGGTGTTTCATTGCTCTTACCACATCAAGTTCTCCAATTCCAATTCTCTTCTTCATTTATCCTCTTCTCCCCACGAGTTTCTTTCACTTTCATTTGTTTTTTTCAGGGTTGCTGACTGATTATATGGTATGCCAGATAGAGTTTTATCTATGATAGGCATCATTACTTGTAACAAAGTCCAAAATTGTCCATCAAAAATTTAATTATTAAAGTTACCATTTTATAAATATGAAATAACTTTTAACATTATTGGTTCATAACATCTTTCTTTAAAAAAAGGAACAATAACATAAAATCTGCTGTTATAAATTTATCTTAAACATTTTGTGTAAAACATAGCTACTGATTACATAGTGAGTGGTACCTCAAAAATTCAAACATCAATAAATCAAATTCCTCAATAAGTCAAAGATTTGTCATTCCCCTTGAACGTGCCTCCTATATACTATGCTATTTTACCTCTACAAGTCAAAGGATTGGTGGGGAACAACTCGATATAAAATAATACAAAGTGTTACGCAGTCTTCATTGCCTCCTGCCGCACCTCTATTACTCTAACATTTAGCTGGCAAATCTCTACAATTGGAAACTGTAAAGTCGCAATCCCTCTATAAGTCTAAGTACTGAAGAACCTCTATAATAAGTCAAACTTGTACATTATTGGTTTGGATTTCAAAACCCCAGTTACTGTACTTGAGCTTACACATATAGTTCATGTTGCAACCCAAAATCCCTCCTCCCTCCCCCATACATCTACTCCTGTCTGGCGTCATTAGTTACTTCGAAATTTGAAGGTTCTAGTGCATGGATGAAACGCGTGGATCATAGTTTTTTTAGAACTGACTTAGCTTCAAAGGTGGGAGGGGTTTGTTTGGAGCAGGTGATAAAACCTTTGTTTGGAAAGGAAGTGGTCAAACGGGCAAAATATCACCAAATTGTGGACTTTCAGTCATTGTTTGTTTACTTTCCTACTCTACGATATGTTCATTGATCACTGAGGGATGTTTTTCATCCTCTAGTACATTCACAAAAAAAGCTATTCAAAAAAATGTCAAAGCATATCATAGATATTTTCAATTTAAAATATAAACATTACGATTATATGATACACTGTGTATAAGACACAAAATGATGTAAGGATTGTACCCTCTTCCATGGCTCAGCAACTGGGTTAACGTGACCCTCAATAAGTCAAAGTCAGTGGAAGATCACCTCGGTAAGCCAAACTTCAATATTTCAAAGTATTTGATAACTCAAATTTTTTCCATCCCCCCTGTTGCTCGAGTTATTGCGGTTCCTCGGAATGATCTATTTTTTACTTTGTGAATTTTTCAGATGTTTTCGTCAACTTATGAGGTAAAACATTGATACCGATATGCTAGTTACGTGGAATCTAAGTTACTGGTTTGATAAGAAGTGTAAACACTGTGATAATGAACAAATCACCTAGCGATGAGACAGACCACAGTCCAAAGTCTGGTTCCCACCAACCTACAAGCGAAGGAGCCATCCAGCGAGTCCAACACAGCAACATATGTACCGCACAGCAGCAGGACATATCCATGAAAAACTTCTTGGACTTCCTTGCAACAGCCTACAGACTGAATGACGCTTTGGAAAACTACCCTTTGGAGACATTTAAAAAGTCTAACACGATCGACTGGAACCAGCTGAGCACATGTACATTTTTGTCAGCACTTTTCCAAAATGACTGTCCTGAAAAACAAAACCAAAAGAAGAGTCATGATCGTGATCATGATTCTTTGTTTGAGGAGGCGGATCTCAATAATTCTTCCAAACAAAACGGTATTACCGACACATCTCATGATAACTTTCAATCTTTCGAGAAGTGTGTGGAAAAAGTCGAAGACGATTGCAAACCTGTCTCCAAACAAAACTCCAAAAGAAGTGAAAAGCATAAGAGAGGGCGATCTGCTAGTTTGGGAACGACTAACGGCAATGGAAGAGCTGATAAAAGTAAACTGGACAAAAGGAGGAGCAGTTTTGCAAAAAGAGAAAGCTCCGAGAGTAAAAGCAGAAGTCGAAGTGATGTTAATAATGCAGAGCGTTTAGTTAAGAGAAAATTAAGTGAAGTTTTACAAGAGGGTATTTTAGACTCTGTTTTACCGTATGTGATACCTAAACAGAATGGAAATTTGTCTCCAAAGAAACCTTTAACTGTAGTTGAGAAGAAAAGCAACCATGATAAACCTTCAGGATCATTGTTGAGTCAGAACAAAGACAGTATATCAGTGTATCATTCAAAAAAGTCAAATTTTATGATGTTAGAAACTACTAAAGATTCAGCAAAAGAGTGAGTATTTATATGTAATTTAGTTTAGCTTGACATTTCCCTTGTAAAACCTCATTCTCGTCCCCTGCTTCAAAAATGATGGGTTCATTTCATTATTAGAATCAAAATTGGTTATTTTCTGTGTAATGAAAGGCTGAAGGTTATTTTCTGTAAGTCATTAAACATGATTTTCATTTGATATTAAATGTTGAAAAAGACATGTAGAACCTAACTTCACTATGACGTCTTTGACCATTGGAAATTTCAAGTAAAACTTGTAACATTTATTTTGTGTAGTTTTGGCCACAATCAGTTTTTATTTTATAGTTTCTTACCATTTTAATGGTATATCACAAAAATGTTATTCGCTCAACCTTAAATTTTAAACACACATTTGATACCCGGGGAAAGTGCAATAGTGGTATGCGGGACAAGTGTAATACCACTTATATTTATTTTATTTGTAACATTCTCCTTATAACACCTCATTCTCATCCCCTGCCCCAAAAATAATGGGTTAATTTAATTATTATAATCAAAAGTGGTTATTTTCTCTGTGTGGAAGGCTGACGTAAGTCGAGCAAATATAGAAACAAGTTTTTTATACACGTTATGAATGATACTTTTCATCTCAATACTATTGCATATTTGAGAAGCAATATTATTATACACCTTATATTTCTTTGTTATAAATCACAATCATGTTCAACGATTTTTAGGTTAAAACTCTAAGTAGATTTCTTGGGATGAAAGTCATGATTTTTAGTGAGATTAAACATTAATATGTAAAACTATGCTTGATACTCCCTGATTGTATCAATAAACAGCTGTTTTGGTTTAGTGTAATTAAAAAATATCTAATTTTAATAGCCCGATTGAGGTGTATACAACAAGTTAAATGAAATGTCCAATCCATTTAAAAAGTTCAACAATCCTTGACGATGGGTTGATGTTTGATGTATATGCAACTATGAGAACTATATATATATATATATATATATATATATATATATATATATCCTCCAGACTAATATTAGTTAGTCACTCATCTACCCTATCATTCTACTCCTCTCTCATGCATCAACGTTTTAAACAAAATGGCTGTTTCTACCACCAGTTACCGAGTGTTTCAGCAGTCCCCCCGGCATTTCAGAGCTCATTTTCCCATGAACGAATTAAGATAAAGAATCAGAAGACAAACCAATGGACACCGTAAATAATTAAGTTTTTACCAACCTCACAAGTGAATGACGCTGACATTGGCTAACACCATTCCAAATCATCCAAATCAAAAAACCACTATGACAGAATGCTTCTGTTATCTGCTTCTTTGTTTTCTGGAGATGCGTCAGTAGCCTTTATCCATCCTCTATTTGTGACACGTAAAATGACTAACATTTATAATGATTTTCAAACGTTTATTAAGATCTGCTTTTAAGTATTATTCGATTTACCTTTAAATGTCTATAGACATTGTACAACACCCCCTACACAGTATGGCCAATTTCAGGAGCGCTGCACTTATATATTTAATTTGGATAACTGCGCTATTTTAATAGCCCATAGAGTGGTCCATCAGATGTTATGCAACACTACAAAAATGGTAATTGGGCAACTGATTAGAGTAGACGTTCATTGCCGTTGTAAGATCCTGTTTTATTAATTAAAAAATATATTTCCTTTTGAAATTACACGGTCTAATCTTATTTATACTATATCAGTATTTCTAGTCTTACATGTTGGTGATTATTGGCCTGATTCCCATCCGTACTACTTGAACTCGTCTGGAACAAATCCAAACTAAATAATAACAGGTAAACTAATTATTTTACATATTGAAACATCTTTAGTAGCATTTAAAATCATTTTAACATTAAATATTGATGTTTATAAAATCTAGCAACAATGTGCTTTTTGAGCAAAATTATACATGAAAGTGACAGGAATGTTCACAATTGGTTACTTTACATTTGCATCATTATTAATCTGAAATTAGCAAAGATTGATTATGCAAAACAATAATAATATATCTGACAATGAAATTATTTACATACAAATTCATTTAAATATAATAATTTAAGTTTGAAACTTATTATGTCAACGAGATAGTTTCATGTTGGGAATCAGCCATCTAATGAACGAATTTATTCTAATTGAGTTTAATTACAATCACAACAGCTGTTACTTCAGTGCTGCCAACAGGTAAAATGAAATACTTATAATTAATTAACAATAATGAAGCAGTTATATGAATTTAATTATACATTTGAATTTGATTTGAATTCATTCTATCTAAAATAATGTTACTTCTAAAATAATGAAATTTTATCATCAAAAATCAGTACAACATTGGATGTTGATGTGATCTGCCCCAAAGTACATTTCACCATTCAATCACTAGAAATTGCACTGCTGAACTCCTCCACATTTTCATTTAATTTCATAGTACCTTTTTATTTGTTTCAAATCTGGACCCCATTCCAAATTAAATCCTGGATATGTTAAATGTAGTGGAAGCTCACAAACTTGTTATCCCTAAAAACACTTTTGTATAATTCACTACTACTTTTAGCCCAGGATATGTTTAGTAAAATAGTTTTAAAACTATGTTTTAATTTAAAGCCTTAACACAATTAAGGCTTAAGGCCTATAAACAAATTTCAATTTTTACCTTTATACTTATATTCAGTGGCGGATATAGGCAGGCCCGCCCAGAGGGGAGGGCAAAAGAGACAATTGCCCAGTGGCCTGGACTCTTTAGGGGGCCCGGGCCCGTCAGGTGGGGGGCCCCGGGCAAAACCTGTTGTCTAAAAAATAGGCCACTAACTTGGATTCAGGCGGGGCCCGGGCAAAACTTGTTGTCTTAAAAAAAAGGTCACCAACTAGGATCCGGACGCAACAAGGGCCCGTGAAAGGGGGCCCATAATCTAATTTGCCCAGGGGCCCGAAATTTCTCTGGGCAGGCCTGGATATAATGGTGGATTACCTGGACAAGTTTTCTTAATGGAATACAAAGAGATACTATGTCACATACCTTATCCACATATGGTGTGTCAAGTTCAATCTAATGTTGAGAGCCATTGGTGCAAAATATTTATAATGTGTTTATTTTATTATTACAGCATAGAAGTTGAGATACATGTCTGTGACGAGGTTAAAAATATGAAGAAAGATTTTAGATGTTCTCAAAAACTACTCGTTTCAAAAATGGGTTATTTTGCAGAAGTTACTACTGGTAAGCAAATTTTAAAAGTTTTTAAACATTCTAATCGTAATTATAGATATTTAAAGAGAAATTTTATTTTACATTTACATTTGAGGAATTTAAGTAAAAACGGATAATTAAAAAAACGGATAATTAAAAAAGTTCAATAACATTTTATGGTAACTAATTGTAAAATAACATGTTAAATGAGTTCATCGCACCTCAATAAATTGCCACATTAGATTGGTAAGATAATCCATGTGACAACGATAACATAAATATGGATGGAATTATAATGGCTGAGCAACATTAAATGAGTAAAAGAGATTTGTATAAAAGTCTACTAATGTGACATCAAGTATAAAACGATGTTTCTATTAAGTTAAATAAATCTGATTGTATTTTACTTAGTTCATATTATATTTTTGCTCAATATTAGAACAATAACTTTAGTTACCTGGTTCATAATTACCTAGATTCATTTGGGAGAACAAATAAAAATAGAAAAAATAAAAAAATGGGAAACAATATTGACAGTGGAGGTACTGTGACCAGCAACCTTTAAGTAGCCTTTTCTTACATCTTGAAGGCACTCTTCTTACTGATTATTATTAGTGTAAAATTTCAAATTAATCAGTAATATCAAGTTTTTTTTGGGGATAAGACCTTTTGTTCATAATTCAAACATTTTAGAACCTAAGAAAGTTCACACTATGAATTAAATGTCTCCGAATAAATCTTAAAATTACTGATGCTTTAATTTCAAATCTAAGCTTTACGGTACCTTAGTTTGTATACAATTATTAGTTATTCAAATTGTAATTAAGTTATTTTTCTATAGGTCAGAATCTGGAAGACATGGACATCTCTGTCCACTGTGATATAACAATATTTGAATGGCTTATGAGGTGGGTGAAGAAAGACTCATCTCGGCCAGAGTTGGCACCACAGTTGGGTAATTTATTTCTAGAAAAATACAGCTTTTGAAGTAGTCTTAATCTAACATAGTAGTATCCTAAGTAGAGAATAATTTATTTATTAATATTAAACTGTAATATTCGACACTTATTTGTTGTTATACAAAACTTTTTTGAAGTCTTGCCAGTAGGGGGGCCCACCAGTTGATTGACATGTTAGTTGGTCAAATTTTTAAAAATAAGTATAAATAATTAAGTTAATACCTGAAACCAGTTTGTCGACATGATACTTGGTCGTTGTGCCACTTGGTCGACTTTTAAATAAATAAATGTAATAACAGATGAACAACTAGGTCGATGTACCAGTTGCTCGCGCCCCCCACTCTGCCTTCCCAAGAAAAGGGTAGATGCGGAGCTTCTATCGGAAGTGCATAGCCCAACCACTAACCCAATGGTGGACCGGCCGCTTGCAGTACCACGCAGGAAGCAGGTGCGGCAAGAAACCTTATAACAAAATTTCCTTAATATTACACAAACTTATCATGAGACCAATAGGCAGCCAATATTGTAATATCGCCGCTATTAGAAAGAGTAGGGGCGCTAAGTCAGGTTTTTGTTTCTAAATCCTAAAAGCAATTAAAAGGTCGCCGATAGCGTATAATGCAGTTCTATCTGGCTACCTCATCCTCTGGATTGTGATGCTACCTTTTGGCGCTTTGGAGATCTACGTCCAACTATGTGTTGGAATATTGCCTATGCATGCTATATAAAAAATAACTATAACTAATAAAAGCCAATATTGTATAATTTTGGATAATAGCACTAGCCAATTGCCTTAAATCCAATGAAAAGTGCAAAAATATGGTAAAATAACCCAAATATTGATAGAAAATTAATTTGTAAATTTGGAACAATAGCGCTTGATACAACCTCTCCCCATTGGTCCTGTGTCTGCTGCGCGGCGGAGTGGGGGGCCAGGACAAGGAGGGTGAGAGAGTTGAGGAGTTGAGTAGATGGGAAAGCGGCCCTAAAAGGTATATGGTCAATGGAACGTATCCTTGCAGGAAATTTTTACATCTGTAAATTTGTAATTTTTATGAATCACGGAATCATGACGTACAAGGTGGTGTACAATACGCAGTGTCTTCTCGCTATAAGACATTAAAATTTGCAAGGGCCGAGTTTCCATTTGATTTCATTATTGTTTCTAATGTATATGTTGCACTTGCATCTGCTTCTTTGTTGATGACCGCTAATAAAGAATGCAAACATCAATCATCATACTAATATTATAAAGCTGAAAGTTTGTGAATTTGTTTGTGGCCCAATCAGGCTCCAACTACTGAACTGATTGACATTAATGTTAGGTAGGAAGGTAGCTAATATCCTAAAGACCTATTCATGTTTTAAAATATCTTTTGGGCTTTGCCCCCGTGATCTCTAATCTTCCCATGCTAATCTTACGGGCACTAACATTTACTGGATCAGATGATAACTAAAACGGATGTTCTGCATTTGAAATTTTCAACAAGATTTTGTGTTTATTTATTTGTTTATATTTTTGTTTACACTTTTGATGCACGTTTAACAACGAAGTTTCCTGTTCAAAAAAGCCAGATTAATAAAGTGGAAAGAAGTCAGGAAACTTCAGCATGAATGAAAATTAGAAGGCTTAACAAGCTCTACTGCAGGTGGCACCCAGAGCAGAAGAAACTCCAGAAGAATAGCATTTTTGACATGAAGGGCAAGCTCAGCAGCAGGTCATTTTGAGAGCAACTGAAATGGCACTATGGCAGAGAAAAACTGTTGAGGAAGCTGGAGCTCGCAGACGAGCTATTGCTGTAAGGGCTTCCCAGCGGCGGAAAAGTTCATCAGGAATAGGTGGGGCGTCTTTGAAATTGCTGCCTTAGAATACGACGTGACTCTTAGTCAGTTAACATATATATATATATTACTAACGCTATGTAGTGAACACGGGCGAAGCCGTGACGGGTAACAGCTAATATTGAACTAAACTTGAAAGTATAAATTCATCCAGTGTATAAATCCTAGAAGTTAGTTAGTTACTTCCAACATTTTAGGAAATCACTGGAGCCATTTTTTAATATCAGAGTTGGATGCAAGCTAACCTTACTCATATTAGAGTATAGGATAGACAAATATTGAACTTTAGGGGTGGCCAGTACCCTTCAGACGTAACTGATGAAACCCTTTATGCCGAGCTACGTTCAGAGCCATATTTAGGATCTGTAGACCCCTAGACTCAAAATGTGCTGCTGCCCCCTTGCCGCCCACCGCCCAGGTCAACTACTTTTTTTGGGAATATGGTTTTAGGTTTTTATAGTTTGCGTGTAGTGCGGGCCACCTTGTGGAGCGGCCCCCTAAACAAGCGCCTGCGAAGCGTATGCCCAAATCCGGTCATGGCCATGAATCAGGACAAACATTTTGATAGCTCAATCGTTAAAATCTATTCATAAATAACGGAGGAGTTATGTTAACAAAATACTCCTTAACGGATATATGAGATATATATAATGCTGCAATTTTAACATATTATTGGAACGTAATAAAATAAAATAATTTTATTCCTATTTTTGTTTATGTTCATATAACTTCAGTCACATTAAGGGGTAAATTGTTATCATACGGGAAGTTTTCATTATAAGTGTTGGTATCTCTGCTCAGTGAGGTCAGCTCAATGCTCCGATACTCCACACTAGGACACGCCTACAGCTGATCCTGTAATTCCACGTGTAAATCCGCCTCTCCCCTCTCTTCGAGATGGGGAGTGGGGGCGCGACTAACTGGTACATTACATTAATTTATTTAAAAGTCGATTAATTGGCTCTGCGTTATGAAATATCATTTTGACTAACTGATAACAGGTCTTTATTTAATTACTTTGATTTATTTCTAAAAGTTGACCTACTGTCTCTGCGAGCAACTAGCATGACGATCAACTTTTGGGCACCCGTTAATTTAATTATTAATATTTATTTTTTAAAGTCTACCAACTGTCTCTGTGACCAACTAACATGTCAATCAACTGGGAGCCACCTGTAAATCGTGCTTATTCATGTTTTTGCACACTACTTGAGTATTTTTTAAAAATTTAGATAAGTTTAATTATTTATCAAGTTTTTATAGAGAATTGTTTTACCAGGCTAGGGCAATAGAATAGGAATAGTTCTCTACCACCTAACCTTGTGGGACGACATCAAAGTCGGACACCGTCAAAGTCAGACAGCGTCAAATCAGGACACTTTACAAAGTGTCCAGGTTGGTCGGGTGCGTAAGAATCATGAATCAAGAATCAAGAGTTTTATTGTCATTGACCTTATTAACAAGGAATACACAGAGTCAATATAATTAACCTATTTAAATATGTATAAGAAATGTACAATAATAAACATACATATACAAACATAGACTGTGGACCTCTAAAATTCAATGCTAATATCAGCTTCTAAAAACTCACTTATGTCATACAAAGGATTATTGTTTAGCCAATCCTGTAGTTTTATTTTAAATATATTAAAAGAAACCATCCTTGTAGGTAAAGGTAATTTATTAAAAAATTGAATGTAGTTTAATTTATGATAGTTACCACTCTTACTGAGTCTATGAGCAGGGATTTCAAGTTTAAGTTTATGCCTAATTTATGCTAAGTCAAGGCGTCAGACCCAGACACTTTAGAAACTGTCCGGGTTTGTCGCCTACATAAGGCGTCAAATCTGGACACTTTTATTTCTGTACAGATGCGTCAAAGTCGGACAGCGTCAAACCCGGACACTTTTACTTTTGAACCAGACTGTACAGACCCCTCAATCAGATGTCCAATGAGGGCCTGGTCTTCGCCTGTTTGATGTCACTGGCTGGCCGTCTGCCCAATCAGTCATCATTGTTACTGAGCTCCGATAACTCCGATGATATCTTGTGAATTATTTTACAGAACAAAAGCTTAGGACGTGTTTACGATTTATTGCCTAACAAATCAAAAGAATATTATGTACCCTATGCGTGCATTACGTGCCATTGGCGTTAAATCGGGTGGTAAGATTTATAGTTTACTTCTTGGTATTTTTAAAATTTGGGCACCAAAGCTAATAACATAAAAATACTGTAAATACATTTTTCCGTCAACCAAACATCGTCAGCTCTCTTTATATAATTTAGTTAATCTTAGGTGTGCTTAAAATGTTATCTGGGGAATAAAAACATACAGAGACGCCATATTGTTTTTATATATAAACATTATTGTGTGTGCATATTATACTGTGTTCAGGGCCGCCACATCTCAAGGTCGGGCCCAGGGCCTCATTCTGACTGAAGGGCCCTCTCCCCTAACTTATCAAAACAGCATTCAATGACCCCAACCCCAACACCCAAATTTTAACATAAATTTAAATATCTCTGCTGCATACAACATTTGATCTGGTTGATGGAACTGCCAAACTCTCCCTTTCATCTACTTTCTGCTTTTTAAAAAACTGACTTCTCTTTACTTTTCTTTGCTACAGATTTGTGTTTATATGACATTCTAATTTTTGAACAATTACTGTTCTAATCTATATTATAAACAAAACATAAAACAATTAACAGATCGCCACACACGATTTGTTGAAAGATCACAACCAAACCGTTCTTTTTAAAATTACAAAATCGACAATGACGCAATAGCAAAAGTAAACAAACAACAAACTGGCAAGTAGTGACAGGAGTGGTGTGGAGCCTGCGAAGGGGGTGAGGGACGAGTCTGACGCATGCGCGATGTAGGGTGAAGACAACGCGACGCGGCGTCACTGTCGCTTCGGTGGTGTGCATGTGCGCGTATGACTCATTCATTGGTGGGACAGGAGGAGAAGATTAGGTAGCTCAGTTTAGATAAAAAAACACATTTTTGACCTCAATATTACTATTTTTAATATCTACAGTTTGGAAGGTCATATAACTTTAAAAATGGAATAGTAACCACGTTTAGATTTCTGTATGAATGTATTTAAGACTACTAGTAAAATTATTAAGGTAGATTTTAGAGAGCATCTTGAGAAGGCGGGGCAGCATCACGAACACTAATGGGGTTTGGGGAGGGTCATTGTTTGCCTAACATGGCGGACTGGTAGACAGTACATTCAGTGACAAAATTTGGGGTGGGGAAAAAGTGTCCGGTTTTGTCGGGTGTGTAAGGCTGACGCCTTATCTAGACACTTTTATTTCTGTACAGAAACATCAAAGCCATACAGCGTCAAATCGAGTTGATCCATTAATGTCTCATCTTGTGAATTAAAAAAATGTAATTATTTTGGTATGCTCAGGATAAGTTTTTAAATGTGTAGTGAATACAGGAATTATGCTTCTGGCAAATTTCTGATTATTTGTGCATCAAATTATGGTTTTGCTTAAATTAAGACATTTAAAAAATTGCAATCCGTTAACTTTTTATTCCCAAATCGTTTTAGATGCTGCAAATGTGATCCCTGTGCTAGTATCGGCTGCATTCCTCCAGATGGATCCTCTTCTCAGTGACTGCCTGCAGTTCTGTCAAGAACACATGAATGAGATCCTGAGACAGGCAACGAATCTCTCTTGCTTGAACGACAGTATCATAACCAGGTTATTAATTATTCTTGTTAACAACTACTGTATATCGAAACCTGTTTTTAAACATTAAGTGAAACCCCCGGTCTGTGATAACCTTTTATTGCTAGCCCATTTCAATTAATATATCATGTGTTAGCCACGTGACTGCTTTAAGTTTAGCTTCACATCACGCTTTACTATTTAACAAGTATTTTTTCCTACAATTGTGCCTAAAGTGTTTCTTTACAATCTAAAAACACATGGTAAAACGGCTGTTTTCTGTTTAGCAAGTGAGAAAGTTGTTATCGCTCACCGCGCCTTACTTTACCACTTGTTGAAGTAATTAATAGCTGATCGACCAAGCTAACTGACTCAGTATATTTTCTATAATAAACATAATCAGTTTACATTGCGATTGTTATCTACTGTTGCTTTTATTTGCTGTAAGTTACATTACCAACAGTTTAGGCAGCGCTGTAAACTACTGCATTTCAATGAGGATTGCTTGGTAACGGCCGACTAAACTGGTTCTTGGAACTTGGATTCCCGTACCGCTCGGCTCTCTCAGCCCTATCTCTCTCCCTTACCTCCCCGTCTGTGTGTCACCTTCTCCGCAGCTATGGCATGTTGCCCTTTTATATGGGTATCATAAAATTAGAAAACCAATCAACCGTCACTAATGATATGCTCCATGGCATGTCGCCCTACACCCACGTGCACACTTAAGGGTTAAGGTGAGGTATCTTGAGGCATTACTGAACATTTTCAGTGTCCCCCAAGAATGTGGGGTTTGAGTGTAAGTGTAAACCCTCTTTAAGTGACCTCTCAAATTAAAGAGCTCTAAATAAAGGCAAATGGTGGAAACTAGATTAGTTTCCTTGACCAAAATAAAATTCAAATTAATACTTTATGTAAAACTCTTGTGGACAGTACCGTTTAGATCAAATTTTACTACAATAAAACAAGAAAATGCCTTTGGATAGTGGTTTTATCTTGAGGGAATTATCATTAATATTTTTAAACATTTTTTAAATGGGAGATTTTGGGGGCAACTCAATACATTTCAACGTAATCATCTTTCAAGAGACCCACAGTTTCAAAGAAGTCAAAAAGAATAGACCAGTGGTGAAAACTGGAGATACACTATCTCTTCCCTAACCAGAATGATGGTCGTCAAAATTGAAATGATAAAGTTTATCTGAAATCTTAAGTGTAGTATTGTTTAGTTCAACTTTTCCTTTACATCATAAAGTTAATTATGTTTTAAATTGTTCCAAAGTTAGATATACTTCTACTACACTACACACTAAAAACTGGCTTGTCCTCAGACATTAACATGAGGGCTAAGATAAACTAAACGGCGTACATTTTTTATTTAAACTGTGACTGGTTGCCATTTGGTCAAAGAAGAGTCAGTGATTTATAGCTTTCATAACTTTTTGCCAGTTTTACCAGAGATTTTTAAAACAAGGGATCGCTTGGAAAGGGTTTGCATTAATCATCTTTAGCTGCTTCAATAGAGTCAAAATATATTTTAACTTAAAACCACTCCACAAAGGATGTTTCTTTTAACCAAGTAAAAACTAGAGAGAGGGGTTCAGATTTTGTTACACCCAGTATTCCTACAGTGTTAAGTATTAGAGAGAGGGGTTCAGATTTTGTTACACCCAGTATTCCTACAGTGTTAAGTATTAGAGAGAGGGGTTCAGATTTTGTTACACCCAGTATTCCTACAGTGTTAAGTATTAGAGAGAGGGGTTCAGATTTTGTTACACCCAGTATTCCTACAGTGTTAAGTATTAGAGAGAGGGGTTCAGATTTTGTTACACCCAGTATTCCTACAGTGTTAAGTATTAGAGAGAGGGGTTCAGATTTTGTTACACCCAGTATTCCTACAGTGTTAAGTATTTTTGAACAGGCTGGCAAACCAGTTTACTAACATCGAAATCGAAGAAATAAGGGATAAAAGAGACAAACTTCAGTCACGGCTGTTTTGTAAGCTGATTACATTCCTGGGCGAACCAGAACCTGACCAGAAGCGAGGCCACTTTGCTTCTTTGGCATACATGTTCCAGTGCGCCTACTGCTACAAGCTTCTGCCTCAAACTCTCAGCTTGTCCATCACTTGCCGTCCTTCCAAAAATCGAATCAACTCCATGGGCCAGATCCAAGGTGTCCATGTTAGGTATTCATATATATTATTTTTTACTTGTTTTTAGGGTAAGTTTTGTTTAAAATTTTTAAAAGGATTATATTTTAAGTTAAAAGCAATTTAGCCCGCTGTGAATTAGTTTATATTGTCAAAGTAAATAAACCTTAAACTCCCTGCAAGATATACCGAAAAAAATTCAGGAGATGCTTTTTATTTGTCGTATCTAGAACTGATGCATGGTTGAATAGTTGGAAGTTTTATTGATAAGATTTTATTATTGAATGTCACAACAGCAAAAAATGCCACATAGAGCCACTGCAAGCTTTGATAAAATATATATTCATGACCAAGCAACTTCATAAATAAAGAAGTTATAAAATAGTATTTAAACTTTAAACATACAGTAAGAAAACATACAGTGTTTACCGTTTTTGAATATGGAAGCAACCAAAAATAAGGAATATCCATACAAATTGGAATTAATGTATGTTTTAACACTGATTTTAATCTTTTAAAGTTTTTTAAATGGAAATTCACTTCCCTCACGTCAGCGAGCTGCGTGCTATCCATATTAGAATTAGAGAAAAATTGAAATTATCAAATTTGTGTTTTTATACTGATTCTAATGCTGCAAACTAAAATTAAGTATTTTTAACAAATTCATTGGGAATATAAAATATTTTTGGGATAGAAGTACCCATCCCCCCCCACCAAAACCCTCTTCAGACAGAGCGATCTTTCTGGTTTAACTTAATAAAATAAATAACATGACACGTTTATGCCAAATGTAATCAAAATTTGACCTTTTTGATGAAAATTATCATCGTACAAACATGAACACACACACATATACAAAAATATCAAATTGAATGAATGGTGTTTTTCCACCTGAGGACTTAAAAGAATTATCATTTTGCCAGGCTTAAGTCCTATCATGCCACATATGTAATTGCTTCTTCCCTATCGATGATATTCACTGAAAAAATAAAGAAAAACACACACAAAGAGATTTTAAAACGAGTTAGAACGCAGCTCGCTGACGTGAGGGAAGTGAATTTCCAATTAAACAACTTTAAAAGATTAAAAACAGTGTTAAAACGTACGTTAATTCCAATTTATATGGATATTCCTTATTTTTGGCTATTCTAATGCTCGTGGTTTTATTTACCTGCAATGCTGGGAATGCAATTTTTTGCAATATAAGGTTAGGGGAAGGTCCAGTCAGGATTTAATGTAGGTGTGAGGATACTGGGGGATAAAACTACACCAACATATGAATAACAGACTTTTCTAATGTAAACCCCCATAAGACAATGAGTAGTGAGTTTAGTCGATATATATTTTCTTTAATAATACGGTAAATGATGAGAGAGGGCTTAAAACTTTCGCCTAACTAACCTCCATTTTTTTACATGCATTAAATTTACGTTCGGGGCTTTTCTGACCCTTTTTTGGCTCAAAAACTCAAAATTTAAAATATAAAACCCAAAAAAGGGGATTAGAGTTGTTTGATTGTTTTGCCCAAAGAACTTGTCAAACTGATTATTGAAAGGAATGTACCCACCAAATTTGAAGTAAATTGGACAAAAAATGTGACCGCTGGAGTGCAAATACAGATATATACTTATACATCATTTTGGGCCCCAAAACGTGTTCAGGGGGTCATTTTATGAACTTCTATGGTAGTCCTGGGCTTAAGTTTCACCGTCCGGGTAATGCTAATAGTTCACTTTTCCATAGGAAATTGACTAATGAGTTGTATGATTGTATTGAGGAACGCGGAGTGGAGTGTTACGGAGTGGATCAGGCAGGTGCGCGCGGAGCTGGGTTGCTGGCGCAGCGTCTACTGGCGGCTCTGGGGCCAGGCTCACTGGCTGCAGTGCTCCGTCTGCCGCCTCTACTACCCCGTCTCCCAGACTGACTGGTGCTGTTATCACCCGGACTCACCACAGTTTTTCATCATGGAGCAACACAGAACCATGTCTTTTCCTATAGGTAAATATCCGAGTGAAAAATGTATATACTTTATACAAAATAGAGAAAATAGATGGGAATTAACATTCCCCTCTATTTTTATCTTTGAATCTCTATCTTTTTTTTTAAATTACCAATTGTTTTCAGTTTCCACACTTCCTTCCAATAACTATTTTTTTAAGAAATAGAGATAACTTAGTTGTTCCACGTTTCCAAACCACCTTCCATCTAAATCAATCTCACTCCATGACCATCGGCTTTTTAATGCACTTCCTTCCTTCCTCAAAGCAGAGAATAACCTAAATAAATTTAAGTCTAGACTAAAGCAGCATATCTGATTGACAAAGAGTTTGATCAGCAGCTGATTGACAAAGCCCAACCTATTCTTGGATTAAATATTACAACGTCTCCCAGATGGAATAAAAAGTGAAATAAATTACAACTCTTTTAGTAAGAAGGTAAAGGAATTTCTAATAATAAAGAAATTGTATAGTTTTGAGTAATATCTTGTTAGAGCAGCCTAGATAATATTTTTAATCAACTTATCTACTCGGTTGCATCTTGTTCTTTCTATTTTTAGTTAGTATTTATTTAGTAATTTAAATATCCTGACACAATTCATGTATATATACTGTATATGTCTGAATAAAGAATTATTTAATTGAATTGAATATAGTATCCATGATTTAATCAACAACACAATGTAATTTAGTTAATTAGTTTATTTTATTTCAAGAGTCTGATTTTATCATCATTGTTTACAACTGTTACTTGGAATTGACTTTTGCCTTGTACAACACTGTATTTTTATGGCAATGGATGATTTTGATTTTATTTTATATTTTAAACCCCTCTAATGAACCATCTTAAACCACCTGTGTAATTGTTTTGATAAAATTCAATTGAGGGATATTATTGATAAAAGTAATAAAATTATAATACGCCAATCATCATGATGACCAGTGTGACCGGTCAAAATTGATAGCCTCATACCATCTTTTATATATGTTTAGCATCCGATAATTGTATACGGTACAGTATAAGTGTAAATATATTTTTAACGCGTTGGCTGCGGTGGACCCCGACCGGGTTTTTTTCTCAACATAGAAACTTATGCAAATTTCATGTTTAAACATGTTTGAAGCAGCGAAAGTGTTAAGTGTTGTAAGACGTCTTTTATTACATCATGTAATTAATAACAAAACACGTACTATGCTAATCAAAAAGTCGCTTAGGTATTATAAAGGGTTTCGAATTTACATTCCTTAGTTAAATTTAAAACTGATTTGGCTTTTTTAGGTAGATATCCGTGTTGTGGTGAAAGAGCCTACCGATTTGAAGTACTTCAAAATATAAATGTAAGTACATATATGGCTGTAAATTTCCTTAAAAGATTAACGAAAGTATAACAGGGCCCTAAAAAGGTGCAAAGCTGGCTAATGCTAATGTCCTAATCCCTCAAATCCAACATATAACATCATCTGTATTGTTATATTTAACTGTTTTAAAGTAAATACTGCATTCTGTAGTTAATACAATAACAAATATTTATATGTTTACTGCATGTCCTTCCTCCCAACTAGAGATGTTTGCAGGATCAGTTTGCACTTCATCAGCAGTTTGACAATCATATCTGGTGTCTCATGATTGGATAAATCTACTTTAGATAAATAACTGCAATATATTTAAGAAATAAAAGGAAAATCTTTAAAAAAATATTGCAATACAATTGTCAACACAAATAAAAAGTGAAACATTTTTAAGCATGCGTGCTCGGTATCAGTGCAGGAGCTAGGAACGAGACGCATTACGAACACTATACACCACTGATAACGCTCGGCATACAATCACTCCTTTGAAAAGTTAGAAGGTAATCTCAAATGGGAGCTTGGGTAAAATCGTAGATCAAATTAAGGGCCTAGAACTCCAATCGACAAAAATGACTTCAAACAGTGAACTGAACTGGAAATATAGGGGTAAAATTTACATTAACAAAATCTTCAGTTAACTAAACATTAAAGTGCCACTGAATGCACTGAAGCGGAGGTGTTATTTCAAATTGGGGTTTGCTGCAAAGTGCTACAAGTTCAGGTGTTGCTAATTTAGACTGTTAAAACTGTGTATAATACATCAAGACTTATGAACATGTCCTCTACAGGAATCCCTATAGAGATTTAGTATAGGATATCTTATAAAGATATTCTTAGTTTATAAAGATATTCTTATAAAGATAACTTTATATCTTATAAAGTTATAAAGATATAACTTTAGAGATCATAGTTAACAGTGCAAACTGCCACATACCCAACTTCGAAGGTTGGACTGCATGTTAATGCAATTCTGACTGAGTTCAAATTTAAGATTTTTTTCTCTCTTCTTGTAGGTCATCCCCTGAAACAATGTGGTGCTTGAAAAGTATGTTTTAGGCACAGTATGATGTGCCAATAATAATGGCCTTATCTAGAACCATTCCAGTATTGTTGAATACTCCATAAAATGATTAATTTGCACGGTTTTATTTTTAAATGTAGATTAATAACTGGATCTGAGCGGTAAAAAGACACAAAAGTTGTTGTTCATAACTGTTTATGTTTTCTTTTCTAGGGATGCACGTATCGTTCCCATGTTCCAATAGTGGATTCTAATATTAGTTTTGCTGTTCAAAAAATCTTCCAGGCGCATCGACATCTTATAGCCATAGAGCCACCTCGTACTGTCTTCCAAGAGCGCCTTACCCGTTTAGTCAGATCCAATAGAGGTAATAATAAACATACATTTCAATTCTTATGTATTATTTTTCAAATTATATAATCAGTGGCGTATTTTCCACACCTTTTAGGCTGTAGGTGAATTTACAGTACACTCATTCTTATCTCTTGGGTTTTTAAAGAAAGTTGTATAATTTGATAAGAAGTATTAAATAATAAAGGAAAGAAATGCAATTAACTAAATGTTATGAATGATTACGATAAAAAAAAGTACTTCTTGAGCTGCAGACATGCCTCATGAGGCTTTTTAAATTATGCATTTCTTTGCATTTTGTTTATATTTCCAAATAGATGAATAGATTCACTTTTTGTTGTTTAGAAAAAGTCATTAGCATGCTAAACCCTTCTCGACATATCGACTGCGGGAATCGCACAATATTCATTCCCTAAAGCTGAATGGCATGTGTTAATAGTAACACATTCACTAAAGTGTGAGTGTAATCTACAGTCTAATAATTACTGTCCCGATGCCTAGCTATACAAGTTGTTATTTGGAAAAATGCAGCACTCTGAATGGATGGAAGTGCAAATTACAAATACTAATCATTCAAAATTTCCACGGTTTTAGTAATATTGTTGTAATATGTTATTTCAGTTTCAGCTGATGGAAAAATAATACCTAAATATTAGAAAACTTCTTTCAACACATATGCTATTTGTTAGGTAATAAAGACCTCAGACAGCAGACAATAGTTTCTGAACAATATGTTGCTGAACCATCTAAACAGCAATATTTGATCCTCCAACCAGAAGTTTTGTTAATGTTTTTGTTTTTTATGGTTATAACCCAATGGAGCTAGAGGAAGAGTGAGGTATCTTGGCTTTCCTTTATTAACCAAAGGCCAGAAAGAATATTTGGGATTTATAACCTTTGTGGAAACCTTGTATCTGCTGAATTGTTACAATATATTTTTTCATTATTTAATAACAGACAAAATATTAGTGTTATGGGCATTTTACTACAACATATCCAACATGACCTGTGTGAAATTCTAATATTGTGACTGTCTAACAGCTACAAGGTTCTGGGCATATCTCTTAACAATCTCGGTGAAAATTAGAGTAGAGCCAAAAAATGAGGGAAAGATGTATACAGTGGAAGCTCTCTTATCCGACCTCAGTTCAACCGCCCGTCCGATTAACCGACTGTCTTCCAAGCAGTGTTGGGGCGTAGCGCTACTTTTTTAGTAGCGTGTCAACTGTAGCTCCGCTACTTTAGAAAAAAAGTAGTTTTAGCTGTAGCGCGCTACATTTTTAGAGTAGATGTAGCGGATTATGTAGCTACTTTTTACGCTACCTTTACAGTTTTGATATAATTACGTTTACATACTTGACTTCAATTAATTAATCATAACATAACCTCAATCTCTTACCTTGATGTTTTGCAAAGTAAAAACTTGCAATAACATAACATGTAGATATAGGATACATTTAATGTAGTACATCATCCCAGAGGGTACTTTGTATTCTGTTTTTATTTTGCTAACTACTATATATCATGGCACCAAAATCAAAATTGCCGATGACATTAATGTTATCAAAGAAGTATAGTAAAGAAGTTATAGAAGTTATAGTTATTAAAGAAGTTATAGTAAAGAAGCTGGTACTTCTATAGGGCGATGGACATACAAAAAGCCCTACCATGACTGGCCAAGAACATTTGTTCAAACTTGTAAAGAAAATTAATTTTGTAGTAACGTAAGTGTTGGTGGAATTGTGGCCTAACTGTTTCTAGAAATTCAAAACTTAATATGAAGCTTCATATTAAGGTTAGTTATTTTAAAATTTGTATGTAGGCCAAGTCAATTAATGCTATAAATAAATAATTGCAAAGACCAATGTTTTTTTAATACCTCATACATTATGCAAAGTATGCCTGTGGACCTAGTATTTGTAAATTGTGAAACCAGTCCTGATGTAACTTCAGTATGCCTATGTTATTTGTCATGGATTATTGAATATATTATGCTTGAAAATTGTTTGGTTCCTCAGCTGTTTCTTTGATGTAGGCCTATGTAATTTAATTAATTTTAAGACGTTATTTTGTCATGTTACTAATCTGTTCACACCAACTATAGATTTAAAAATACATTTTATTACATAGAAAATTAGGACTAAAAAACAACAAAATAAGGCAACTTATGTATTTATGAAAATTCGTAACAAACACTATTAGATGAGTGTATTGGGCAGTAAAATTTGTTTACATTATTAAAGAAAGTAAGGTCCAGACTGTGAAAGTAACTAAAATTGTAGCTAGATACTTTTTACTGGTAGCTGTAGCTGTAGCTAGCTAGTTTAAAAATGTAGCTTTAGCTGTAGTGAAGCTACTTTTGCATAAAAGTAGCTGTAAAAAAAGTGTTGTTTAAAAAAGTAGCTTCCCCAACACTGCTTCCAAGAATAGACAAACTTCCGCTGCGGCAGCCGATGTCGCGATATTGTTCCGCAAATAACTTTCAGTTTACAACAGGTCAATTACATTTTTCTATAGAAATTCAAATTCAGTCAGTTGCTCTCAATATGTTTACTATACTTCACAAGTTTGATTGATTTCAACACTTATTGTCAATGTTTCCGGTATTATTCGGCCGCTATTCGACCATGGCCCGGTCCCATAGGGGACGGTTAAGAGAGCTTCTACTATATTTCCATTTTATTCAGAAATTCAACCATTCACAAGTCACATTTTCAGCAAATTTTGTTAGAGTACATGTACAAAAAAAATCTTAATAAAAACTTACTTATAATAACTTACTTATTTATAAGGGCATAGATTTAGATTATATATATATATATATATATATATATATATATATATATAATCTAAATCAATGCCCTTATAAATAAATAACTTATTTTTTATTAGGATTTTTTTGTACATGTACTCTAAAATAAAATTGCTGAAAATGTGACTTGTGAATGGTTGAATTTCTGAATGAAATAAAATATATATAATAATATATATATTATTTATATATATATATATATATATATAAAATATATTAACTGTTATTGTTCAGTTAAAATTGTAAATTTAGTTTCATAGATGAGGATATTGAGGATTAAATTTACGATGTTTGGAAGTACCTTTAGTAAAAAAGTAAACAGTTCATACTAATCTTGTAAATTTGTTATCAGATGGTAGCAACGTAGAAGACAACAAAGACTGTGTGCCAAATACTGCTCTCTGGTGGCACGGACTGGAATTAGCTCCGTCATGTTATAAGACTGCTTTAATTTCCCGAATTTGGGAAAAACCTAAAGAGTCTAAGGCCAAAGTACATTGTAAGTACGACGTTATAATTTTATACCTCGAGAATAAAGTTTTGCAAGGATGTCAGAAACATTGGAAATTTTTCTACCGTGTATCTTTTCACAGAAGTAAAGATTATGGAGTTTAAAATTAAAGCGATAACAGTTATATTATATGACGGTTGTATCGGACCGTGTTCTAGGGGGGGAGAGCTGCCCACGAACATCTGTCCAGCCAGTGTACAGCGAGGTCTCAGGCTCCAGTGAGAACGCCACCTCCTCTCCAGAAGACACGGAACGAGACTCATCTCCCAGTCTGGGAGAGGACAATTCGGAAGACTCTCTGCTATGCACTTCTCCAGTTCAAAATACAAATAAGAAAAACTGCTCCATGTTTGTTTATTGGTGAGTTTCGTTTCTATTACTTTTTTCACTTGATTAAATCGACTAAGAAAATATTGGAGCGACTAAATTATTCGATGTTCATCAAAGTTTCTGTACGATGCATTTCCTTCGGCGTATGCGATGCCTACTGTTTAATCTGCACAAGTTTACATTCCTGTATTTAGCTTTGATTCATTAAGAAATACATAGCCACCACGTTACCAAAGCGTGTATATATATAACAGACTAGACCATCGTAGGAGAGTGCACCGAGTGGTCCGGTTGTGGTTTTACTAAACCTTACAACCTTCAGTTAAAAATTGGGTGAGCACTACTATTATAAAAGAACACTTTACATTGATTAATATAATAACTATAAATAAGTCTCATCCATACAAAAACAAAAAAAATCCATTATTTATATTAACTTCATGCACTGTGAACTGGCTTCCAATACAGTAGGCTCCAGATATCCGGCTCACACTTACCTGGACCGATGACCTTGAATAGGCTCTCAGATATCCGGCTCACACTTACCTGGACCGATGACCTTGAATAGGCTCTCAGATATCCAGCTCACACTTACCTGGACCGATGACCTTGAATAGGCTCTCAGATATCCAGCTCACACTTACCTGGACCGATGACCTTGAATTTCTTTTAAATTTGTTTGTTGCAAATAAAAATAAAAAATGGAACTTAACGGTTTAGCGCCTTCAGTTTTCACGCTATTATCCCGCATTACACATCGTCAGGTGCACTAACCCGACCTCAGATGGTCCGAGTCCTCGCTTAGCCTAACCGTGTCGTGATGGTGTTTGTAATTGTTTACTACAACACAGCGTATCCGATGCGCTGCTCCGTTCAGGTATTCTGCTGTTGATGACTTATCACTGACAACGTAAATCAGTATACTGGTGACACTTTACAACAGTATACTTTATTTATGATTTACATTGTTATATTAGATCTTTACGCATGTACATGCATTCCAATTTTTTCTGTTTAAACTACAGTTTAATCACGTTTTCATGTAATAAGTGTGTTCCTCTAATAATATGACCTTTTTTGTGTTCCGACCATGCTCCCAGTCGCGTTGGTGACGGATTAACGAGGTTCTTCTGTATTACGTCACAGAGAAGATATCATTCTTTCTTCCCTGGGATTATGGAGTGTTTATAACTTTCTTCTGGAAGCTCACTCTTGTATTAGCACATGTAAACGCATCTTGTCATAATTGTTCACTATTTTCAGACCAGCCGTCCGTCCCAAAAGTCTGGATTTCTGAGAGTCTACTGTAGATACATTTCTCTTCGTGTTGGAGCAACTTTGATTGGTAATATCACAGACCAACTGTATTCATGTGAATAGCCAAACACATAGTTTTTAAAGGGTTGATTTTGATGTGTCTAATAGTTTTTTAATTATTTTACTAATTTCAATGGGAAAGTGTTGACATCTTAACTTTGAAGCCAGCCTTGACAACAATATGACTGCTGATAGGTATATATTTATTTGTAGACTGCTCTGTGTTAGGAGAATCAGTTATCCATGTTGTCTTCTGATTCAGCCCCAATCAGCCTAACCAGTGGCTGGCACGGTACTCCACCCGCTACAACCAGGATAGTCTTCGGGACTACGAGGAGTGGTCTCTCGGCACAGTGGTGGGATTGTTGTCCCGACGCCACGGGGACTTGCGAGGGGCCTTACGGGGCAAGTGGGGGCCCCACATCACACCTTTAGGTCAGTACATTCAACTGTTTTGAGTCCTATATTCTATAAAATAAATTATATATAGAATTGAACTCATTCTTACTTGAGAAAACACACCTGGTAATTATAAGTATTACTTTTCACAATTTTATATAGTTTTACTACATTGGATGTTATACAGATCATAAAGAGCAGTGTGAACTGTCCGTATTCGTAACAAAACACTCTAAAAGAGTAGTCGATTATTACTTAGGTTTTTGTCTAAATTAAAATGTTAATCACAACAGAACTTTTAGAGGTTTGTAGACTCAACGGTCTATACTTCACCTAAATAAAGACACCGACATCAGTTATTGACGTCATGAAAAATATTAGTTGTAAACATCACATTATAATGTCAAGAACTTCATATAGCTTAATGATTTGGAGGATAATTTGAGCACAATTTAATTACGTTACAAATGTTGCCAAGTTTAACTAATCTGTGTGACTTGAAACATGGGTGTTAAGGAGGTACGTACGTAAGGCTGGAGGCCCAGTGGAGGGAGGGACACATGCACCTCTACCAAGGTTCTAGGGTCCCTGTCATCAGCAACTCTAGAGGAAGACCTGTCATCTCATCTAGAGCTCGCCCTAGAAGCAATCTTCGATGAATTTTTACTTTGTCTATATAAGAAATTTGTTGTATGCTGTACATCTGTAATCTCAGAATACATCACTGCCTACTGACATTGTGTAAAACATTCTTTTTTAAATTTGTAATTACTACTGGAGTGTTTTGGTCCTCTCTTGCATTCCATTTAATATATAACTTTTAACACTGAGTTGACAAGTGGCTTTATTACCCTATTGTTACTTAATTGTTTACTATTTGTTAACCCTTTCAGCGCCAAGCTTGTAAATGGTGTGGTTGAATCTGATGTTTTGTTGAGTTTTAAATATATTTAACGTCTGGACACTTAAAATTGAATAAAAATACCCCCGTCGCAGCAAACCTGCGTACTCAGCGAATTACCAATGCATAATATATGTCTTAACACCACATAAAGCCGCATATCAAGTTGCATAAAAATATATTCACAAATAAGCGATATATACAATTTTAATTATTCTCGATAAGAATAACATTGAGGATGAAATATCAATATAACTCAACTAGGTGAAGTCACATACCAAGTTTTATTAATTTATGTGCATAATTAAGGGATACTTTACATTTTAATTTTTCTCATAAGAATAACATGGGGGTTGAGTAGGCAGGTTTGCTGCTACGAGAATAATCTGTAAAAATTGCTTTTTTTGTTTAAATAACAATAGACCACAACCAGATGAAGCCGTATACCATGTTTCATTAGTATACGTCCGTAAATAGGCGAGATAAAAAACCTTTCTTATTCTCCATAAGAATAACATTGGACAACGGACTGTGTTTAGCACTTTTAATATCTCTGTAACCAATTGACGTAGAGAAATAATCAAAACACCAAATTGTGTCTTTTTTCAAGCTGAATATAATGGTGAAAACTAAAATTTGACTTTTAAAAATTTTACATGTAAATACTTCAAAAAACCCATTTTTGGGGTACAAAACCCCCCCAAAATACCACTTTGGATGGGTCGATCTGCCTGGTTTTCGAACTTAAAGTCATAAATGCTGCTTTACACGTTTGTACCAAATTTCATTAACATCAGACTTTTTTTACAAGTTATTGCACCCATGGACACACACAAACACATATATATACAGTTTCGAACGAATGGTGTTTTTGGGGTCTGGGGACCTCAAAACTAAAAGTTATTATGGTCCCGGGCCTAGGTCTTACCATGCTGACTACGGTAATAGCTTCTTCCCTATAGGGGAAATTCGCTAAAACGTGCTTTCGGTGGACAGACACACACACACACACACACACACATACGCGCGTAGCACTCAATCTGAGATCCATGGTTTTACACAGTATTGTGAGATCCGGCATAAGGAATGTTTTTTCCGAGAAAATAAATAACACTTCTTTAGAGTCTGTTTCATGCTTGACTTCGAGCATTTTGCTTTTAAGATTGCATTACAATTTCAAACTTGAATTTTGTAATATAATGTGAGCTCCGGCATGTAAGTCGACGTGAGCTCCGGAAATGTGTAAGTTGATGCGAGCTCCAGTTGTGTATAGGTCGACGTGAGCTCCATCCCAGATAGCAAGGAAAATTTGCAAAAAATTTTCAGAAAATTTGCAAAACATTTTCAACCGCAAACCAAAATGTTTGCAGAAAATATGCATTGCAAACATGTTTGTTTACAAAGAACTTTCCGCAAGTATGGAAAATTCCGCTGAATGTTTGCGGAAAATTTTCACTGAATATTTGCAGCAACTATGCAATAAATGTTTGCAGAATGTTTTCATGATAGTTTGCTGCAAATTTGCAAGATAAGTTTGTGGCATATTTGCAGTGGAATATGTGCAGCTAATATTCATTGATAACATGTTTGTTTGCAAAATCTTTCCTGCAAATACGCAAGTCTACACTGTTCACACTTCTAGCAATTTTGCACAGGGCCCATTTTCTAAAGTAGGCCGCGGCCTACGGCGCGGCGGCAAATTTCTGGGAGCATATTTTTAAATATAAATTTGTCTACAGATTAGATGGATTTAAAATATTGTAATCTTACTTGCAATACTAGTTTTACTTTTTTAAACTTTGTAAATCATCTTTAACATTGAGTTAAAATAATTTTTTTTCTATTTGATATGTTATGCCGAAGGCAGGAAGGACGCGTGGATCAAAGTGTTTAATTTTATTCGTCTTTGCCAGTCATGAAGGGCGACGTCACCGCTATTGTTCACACGGCCGATGCTCACCGGCGAGATAGCGGCGAGTATTTCTCGCGCGAAGTATCGGACAAAGATAAACAAATGGTGCATTGTTTCTTACCCAAAACCACTAAATAAAAACGAGGTATGACTTTAATTAGTTTAAGCTATGTGATTTGAATGGCATTTGGCATTAGTTGCGTAGGTAAAAGTCACCTAAGTGAACATTTATCACTTTTAAGAATTGTATGATGACTGTTGGTAGTATACTTTCCAAAGTTTAAGAAAATCACCATCCACTTTGGTCGATTTTCCCCACCGTTTTTGAGTTTCAGGTAAAAAAACCTAAAATACCTCTAATTCTTTGGTTACATATTTTGAAAAAAATATAATTATTGTAGGGGTATTTTTGTACATTTAACTTGAGTTCCATCAGACGGATTTTTATATTCAACCCCTCACTGGAAACCCTTATTATGTATATTGAAAAAATATAAAATCGGAATTATTTTAAAATGAATGGACGATAAACGTAAAATATTATATTATAAGAAATACATTAGAAATTTATTGACAAATTAATTATTTTGTACAGTCAACTAATGCTTTATATAGATTTGTAGGAAACTGCATAAGCTTAAAGCCATTGTGGTCGATCAAAATCAAAACAACCTCTGACGAAAAATGTGTTATAACTTGAAGGAATCAACTGACTAAGCTCAAACATTGTCTAGACATTAACGTGTTACTCACCCGTAAGGTAACAATAATAATATTTTATTTATATAAAACAACCTCTTAGTTGTGGATCAATGTAATAAATATATAGCCTACATTTTGATATTAGGCTAACTAATGGTTATAACTATGCAGTATTTACAATAATTTCAACCTAACACATCCTAGATGTATAAAAAATTAAGGAAAAGTTTAAAACAAACCCAACTATTTATTTAAAAATAATTTAATTGTTTCCTAAGCGGTCCATAAACTCATCTAAGTTATAAAATCCACTATGTAATAGGAATATTAAAAAAAATGTTGATTTGAATAAATTCCGATTGGTTTAGACTTTAATATAATTTGTTAGTTTGTTTCTAAACCGACACCTGTATAATGTAAGTAATATCTCCGTGATTGCCGCGTTATCGCTCCTGTGAATCGAGCCTCGTGTGAAGATTGAATGCAACACATTTTGTCGGTAACTAAAGAAACGATCTGGATGACGATTTTGTCGATGAGTTTAGCTTTTAGTTCATTAGTGAATTTCCTTTGGAAAGTGAACTATCAGCATGACCCGCACGGTGAAACTTAAGCCCGGGACCACCATAGAAGTTCCTAACGTGACCCCCTGAACACGTTTTGGGGGGTCGTTCAAAATTGTATATATATATTTATATAGATGTATGTATAGATATAGACATATATATATATATATATATATATATATATATATATATATATATATATATATATATATATATATATATATATATGTTTGCACTCTAGTGGTCGTATTTTTTGTCCGATTTACTTAAAATTTGGTAGTGAGATTTCTTTCTGTAATCAGTTGGACAAGTTTGTTGGGCAAAACAATCGGAAAGCTCTAAACTCCTTTTTTGGGGATTAATCTTTAAAATTTCGAGTTTTTGGGCCCAAAAAGGGTCAGAAAAGCTCTGGATGTAAAATAAAATCATTTAAAAAGATGGGAATTAGAAAGGCGAAAGTTTTAAGCCCTCTCTCGTCATCCTATCATTAATATTTACCGAGTTATTATAGAAAGTGTTTATCGACTAAACACAGTACGTTGTCTTATGGGGGTTTTATACTAGAAAAGCCTGCCATTCCTTTGTTAGAGTACTTTTATCATCCACAGAAATCTCACGCTTACTTTCAAGCCTGTCTGGACCTTCTCCTAACCTCGTAAGTCGTAATGCGCAAAACTGTACTCCCAGCTTTGCAAGTAAATGAATCCAGGACTGTCAGAACAGCCAAAAAATCCATGTTTTCAGATTTCAATAAAAATTGGACTAAATGTGTTTTTTTACACTGATTTTGATTTTTAAAAGTTGTTATGTGGAAATTCACTTCCCTCACGTCAGCGTGCTGCGTGCGAACTCGTTTATTTTTTAGCATACTGTGAAACTACAGTTGACTAAATTCTAAGACTATTCGTTGATATACATTTTAAATTACCTGTGGTACTTTAGCTTTAGGGTGTATATCCAAATATATACATAGCACTGAGAATTTGCTTATCAATTCCAGCTGCTAATTGCTCTGGTGTGAGGAGTTTTCCTGCCTTAAGGGGGTGCAAAATAACTTTAAATCGTCGCTAAACGAAGATAAATAGCACTTATTGCGGGCCTAGATCACTCTCTCGACCACCGCCAACGCGGTCCCTTTGCGACAACTAAACTTCGACTTCTTTCCTTGTCCCTAGTTGTGGGGGGAAGGGGGCGGCAAGCTTCATATGGCCTAGGGGCGGCACGAAGCTAAAATGGGCCCTGATTTTGCAGCAAGGTTCGTAGAGCTTTCAGACCAGGTATGATTATTTCCATAAGAGTAATGTTTGCAGCAAAGATGTCTTACAAGGGCGTCCAGCTGATGCATAAATCAACAACATACTATAAAGTATTGCCAACCTTAAGGGTATAATAATGGTACAGCTATTTTTAAATTGTCACTAGATATGCAGAAAGAAAATTCAAACCCTTAATCCGTTAATCTAATAATACAAATAAATGAAAACAACATATTAGTATCATAAAACAACAGCTGATCATAGAATGTAAGCAGTTAAACGATATTAATTTGAAGTACAATTATGTAGAAAATATGGTACGCGTACGATAAATATTGTGTTTCCAGCAACCCTGCAGATTGGATTGGTGATCACGTGACCTTACAGCTGATTTTACCATGCAAACTGTCTCTTCTGGTTAAATTTAAAACCTTAAATAAATCGACTCAGCAAACCTGTACAAAGTATGTATGAACCTTGATTTTGCAGTGGATTTTTTCATTGAACTTACATGTTTATATGATGGTTTGCAAGTTTTCATTGTAACTACAAATTAATATTGCTGCCAACAATAATAATGATACTAGATTGAGTTAAAATTAATTTACACTGATTGTTGTATGACAATTAGCAACAGCCTCATACAATTGTCTTAGCGTAATGGAACTAACTGTTTAAATGTTAATGGATATTCAACATACAAACAAAATTATATATTTGAGATTCAGCTCAAAGTATAGTTTATCATACTATAATTTTAAACAAATTTATTGTGAATCATAGATTAAGAACAAAAGTTACCTGTTACTCAAAAATCCTGAACTTTTGCCTACTATACATTTTTAAACAATCCACAATTTGTTTGTAAGCATATATGATTGTTATTTACAAAAATATTTGAAATTATTGATGTGGTATTTTTTTAAAATTAGAATAAGTCAAGAAAATACATTTTAAAGCATTCACACACCTACTTACATGATTTAATCTTAATAACCAAATTGTATTGTCAGACAAATGAAATATAGACAAATTCAAAGTAGCCTAAGGGAACTTTATCAATAAAAGGAAATGGTCAAATAAATATAATTTTATATTTTGTAAATTATTATTTATTAAAAAAATTTTATAAATAAAGGAAAGCTATACAATATTTTATATACTACTGAAGTTCGCCATGTAACTGCTGTGTCCTTAAACCTTGTTCGCTGAAACAAATACAAAACTTATTAACGAACAATTTACATTATGTTAAACAAATCTTGAGATGGTGCTCCAGTCATTTGCTTATTAGTGGATTTCCTATGGAAAGTGAACTATTAGCATGACCCGCACGGTGAAACTTAAGCCCGGGACCACCATAGAAGTTCATAACGTGACCCCCTGAACACGTTTTGGGGGTCGTACAAAATTATATACATATATATGTGTATGCACTCTAGCGGTAGCATTTTTTGTCCGATTTACTTCAAATTTGGTAGGAACGTTCCTTTCTATAATCAGTTGGACAAGTTCGTTGTGCAAAACAAGCGTAAAACGCTAAACCCATTTTTTGGGGGTTATTCTTTAAAATTTCGAATCTTTGAGCCCAAAAAGTATCAGAAAAGCCCCGGACTTAAAATTAATGCATGTATTAAGATAAGAATTATTGAAGCAAAAGTTTTAAACTTTCTCTCGTCATTCTAGCGTATATATTTACCGAGTTATTAAAGAAAATGTATATCAGCTAAACACAATACGTTGTCTTATGGGGTTTTTACATTAGAAAAGCATCTTATTTATGTGTTGGTTATTTGTATCTTCCCCAGCAACCTCGCACCTACTTTCAAGCCTGACTGGACCTTCTCCTAACCTTATAATGCACAAAATTGTATTCCTAGCATTGCAGGGAAATTAAACCAGGAGCATCAGAACAGCCAAAAAATTAAAGTTTTCATATTTCAACAAAATTTGAATAATTGTATTTTTTACACTGGTTTTGAGTTTTAAAAGTTTTGTATGTGGAAATTCACTTCCTTCACGTCAGCGAGCTGCGTGCGAACTGTTCTTCCATTAGACCAATGTTATCTTTCAAAGCCCATCCCTCTTCATCCGATTATCCTAAATCAAATGTATTGTTTATTTTAAATAGCAACAAAAACCTAAGGAATTCATATATTCATACCTATTTCATATCACATATAGTTCATTCATAAAACATCGTAAATATTGAACATTTTGAATTTTTTGAATGAATATATTATATATACAAATTTTGATCGTTGAAATCACTAGGTATTTTTTGCTATTCAAAATGACGGGCTTTTAATTGGCCTTATGGGGGAAGCAGGTAGAGACGTAACAAGTTTTGTGACTCGAGCTTAAATTAAAAATACAAGTTATTATACCCCTGTCTTCAGCTTTAAGTTAACCAGGACTTAAGTTCAGGAACTACGATAAGGCAGTCCAAATTCCAACAGGAGTTTCATCTTCCGCTCTGCCATGTCCACCTCAGTCGGCGTTCACCTATCGGCCAGTACGCATTAACAGTGCACTTAAAATGTTTTTCGCTGTTGTGTGTCGTGTGTTTATGTTCGGTGTTGTGAGGCTTTTTTAAACATTTGATGACAGACATGCAAATTCAGTAAAATTTTATTGAACTTCAAGTCCTGAAGATGGAAGAAAAATTAAGCTTCTGAAACCGCGGTAGTCCATTTTGGATTAACTTAAAGCTGAAGACTGAGGTAAAATAACCTGTATTTTTTAATTATCTTATCAGCTTTGGAGGATATTCAATATTAATAGAGCTAAAACATTAAACGTGAGTCAGTTAACAATCTTCTGAACAGTGACGAAGCCAGGATTTTATTTTATTGATAGTAGGTTGGGGTCTCGCCCACGAGGAAGTAAAGTGGAAGGAGGGGAATCCCTCCATAAAAAAGTATACTACCGGAAACAGATTTTATGCTATGCTAGCGCTTAAACAGAAGGGAGACAATAAATCATTTCTGTAGACCTTTCAATAGAGAAAAAAGTTATCTGTTTTTCCATCGGAATCATACAAAAATGGGAGAGTGTATACAAATTATCTCCAGTACTTCAAGTTCTTGGAAACAGTGGTTAGGCCAAGGTGTTGCAGTGAAGTTCACTGGAATACTTTCTTACCTAATTCCTCGTTGGAAAATAATCAATGTAACGAAGACAGAATAATACGAATACAACAAAAACCCGCCATAAATTATGAAAATTGAACTAAGTGCAAACATTTATATAAACTTACTCTTGTATAATTCTAGTTTTGGCCTGATTGAGGAATCTCTTCACGTGTTTTTTGGTAGCTCCTCAGTTGCCTTTGGGAACACGCTCATTACTGGATCTATAAATACAAATACAAAGTCTGTTTGTACTGTAATGTCTGGAAAGTGAATATTTTGAAAACAATAAGTTAAATACCCTCGTCGCAGCAACCTGCGTACTCAGCCAATTTCCAACGCATAATATATATGTCTTAAAGCACATAAAGCCGCAAACCAGGTTTCATACAAATATATTCACAAATAAGCGATATATACAATTTGAATTTTTCTCCATAAAAATAACATGGGGGATGAGTAGGCAGGTTTGCTGCAACAAGGAACACAAAAAATGGGTTTTTATACTAATATCAATATAACTCAACAAGGTGAAGCCACATACCAAGTTTTATTAGTTTATGTTAATAATTAAGGGAGACATTACATTTTACTTATCCTCCATAAGAATAACATGGGGGCTGAGTAAGCAGGTTTGCTGCTACGGGAATTATCGGCAAAAAATTTTTTTGTGCAAATAACAATAGACCACAACCAGATGAAGCCGTATACCAAGTTTCGTTAGTATATGTTCATAAATAAGCGAGATATAATTTTTTTATTATCCTCCAAAAGAATAGCATTGGACAACGTACTGTGTTTAGCACTGTCAATATCTCTGTAACAAATTGACGTAGAGAAATTATCAAAACACCAAAATGTGTGTTTTTTAAAGCTGAATCCAATAGTGAAAACTAAAATTAGACTTTATAAAATATTAAATGTAAAAACTTCAAAAAAAACCATTTTGGGGTACAAAATCCCCCCACAATACCACTTTGGATGGGGCGATCTGTCTGGTTTTTGAACTTAGAGTCATAAATGCTGCTTTACACGTTTGTACCAAATTTAGTTCATATCGGACTACTTTTACGAGAGTTATCGCACCCACGGACACATATATATACAGTTTCGAACGAATGGTGTTTTTGGGGTCTGGGGACCTCAAAACGAAAAGTTATCATGGTCCCGGGCCTAGGTCTTACCATGCCGACTACGGTAATAGCTTCTTCCCTATAGGGGAAATTCGCTAACAAACCGGTCATAAACAGACGATATTAAAATCACAAAACAAAATGTAAGTGTTCGATATCGCACTTATCTACTGTATTCCCTGGCTTAAACCTATTTTAGAAAGCATTTCAACAGCACCTTTCGCTGATACAGTACACTGATATAAGTACGGTATGGATTAATGTTTTAAAACTGAATTTAAGTTAATAGAACTATCTTAGCTTCTGCAACAGGCCTTAGGCTATTAAGAAATAGTTTTTGGTTATGAGTACTTATTGAGAAATCGCCTCAAATTTAAATTATAAATGAAAATAGCTCATTATGAATTGGCTGAATCATTTGAAGTTTTAATTATGCATTTAGTATTCAAGAGTATACAAACTGTTTCAAAACTGAACTTACCAGGATGTCCACTCACCATGAATTCAGGAAAAAAGCCTTAGGTACCAGTATGTTAATAGGAAATATGTGTCTATCCAAAATTGCGGAAATTTAGTTTAAATTAATAGCCAACGTTCCAAACTCCCTAAAAAGTGTATTTAACACTATTAAAATGTAAAACGTGAAAGGGGCCCATAAAGTGGGGAATATAAGCGGAAAAGTAACTACCGTACGTCACATAATTAACTCATCGACCAAAAATGACAATCATATTGTGTGATGTCGGCAGAAAATAAGGGTTAAATAAAAATGTATTTAAATTCATTAGTTGATAACTAATTGCATTAAATTATTATTTGCCAGTCGAAAAATCATAGAAATTTTGCAAGTCCAACCAATAAGTTAAATAATAAGCTAAATTAGGTCAAGACCTTATTTGGTATTTGCATGAAAGTAGGCCTAGCTATGTTTGCCATAGATCCAGAAAAATTAAATAAAAATAAAAATTGGACTGTCAAGTCAAGAAAATGGAAGGGCCCCTCTCGTGAATTTTGCCTTGATCCCCGCAAATCCTAAGGCCGCCACAATTCCAAAATAAATATTTCCAACAAATGATAATTAGACCTGCTTTAGAATCGCCCTGTAATCTAATCCAATGTCTAAATCTTATCTACACTAGTCTGACAGGGAAATATGAACATTTTATGAAACATTTAATTTTTAACGAAGTGACTACGTACACGTCCAATGTAAAGGCAAATTCACATCGCTACCGCTTAGGTTAGGATAGGTTAGGTTACGTTACGTTACTTTAGGTTATGTTAGGTTACGTTACGTTACGTTAGGTTAGGTTAGGAGGTTTTCTGGCTCTCAATCTGTTTTAAAAATCACAGGAAAACTAACGTACGGTGCATAATTTGGAACGGGCGTGAACAGTAGCGGCTCACGTCGGACGTGTACGTAGCCTCTGCCTATTTTTAACACCATACCAACAATCTTAACCAACTATTAATTTTAGGCTAAATCAGCTATTTAAGCTCAAAAAAATCTACTAACCTTCAAGGTAAAATTATCTAAAGATGTTATGATACTCTAAGCCTCTAAGTATTAATTATTTAGTATTCATAATGACTAATTGTTAAATACATTTTACTACATTATTATAGTCTAAACAAAAAAACTGCAACATTTAACCTCGTATAGGTTATTGGTCTTGTAGTAGTCCTACCCACCGAGTTAAACATAAACAAATCTAGGAACAACCCAAATGACAGAGATCTGTCTAAGCTTTTTTATTTTTCTTCCATAAACCGATTATTTTAAAAGCAAAGTCGGCCTATTACCACTGTTATGACCGTACTATAAATAATTAATTAAATCTGAAGGCCTCTTTGAATTTGAAATTATTTTATCACCTAAGTATTTTTACTTTAAAACTTAACCTTTAGATACATCAACAATAACAGTATCAGTAATATAAAAACAAACAGTAAACAATTGTACAGTAATTAGGGTTAATAATAATAATTTGTACCGGGGTACTTACTAAGTTTACACAACAGTTTTCCTCTTCCACTCATTGTATAACATTATCCAGTTCTTCGGCATATCCCCACGACCAGGGAACTGCAAAATCTCTCACAGTCCCATGCGCCAAAAACTTTGATCATGGATCCCACTTCGACCGTATGAAACTTTTCGTGTGTAATCTAGGAGTGTAAAAGCGATGCTAGCGCGACGTGGTGTCACTTTCTGGAAGCTTATACACTCGCACACTTTGGGAAAACGCATGATTGTGAGCTCCACCTCATTTCGGCTGATTTCGGGTATTTCCGTGATTCTCTATTCGTCAGGATAGCCAATTAGAGGCTAGTTCAATCCGAGATCCGGGGGGTCGGAGCTCACATTGAAAACGGAGCTCACATTGTTGGTGTGTATCCATATAACGGATCTCACGATGTATGCCACGCAAACACACACACACACACACACACACACACACACACACACTAAGGCAAGGTAAGAGGTAGAAAAATACCTGATCAGATACAACTCACAAATAATTCACCCATACCATCAGCTTGACCTGTGCGTCCTTAAGGTCCGCCCTCTCCCTTCAACTCTGCCACGGACAAGTGAATTCTCCATGAGTTGCACATAAAAACCAAAGAATGAGGCGAGATTCGAACCCTCGATCCAAGCACTACACCCTAGCTGGGGGAATAGCGCCTCAGTCTGCTCAGCCAATTGTTCAGCTGCTCAGTTGATAGACTAGTAGTTGTATTGGACATGAGGTATATTACAACATATATGCTAGACAATTAGTTTGTTAGTGTCTACTAGGTTACACCGTACAGTGGCGAATATAGATAATATCTTTGAAGGGGCCAAGACCAATAATAAGTTATTAGTAAAGAAGTTACACCCAATGTTTTTCATTAGTTTTGGAGGCCAAATGCAAAAGGTAAATTATTTTCTTTTAATATTATTGGTTTAAGAGTAGCAATACTCGGCTGGATCCGAGGGCCACTTTTTGAATACAGCACGAGCATTCCAGGTGTATCTATTGAGTTCTATGCTTATGACACAAAACAGGGACCACAGAAATAGGGTGATAATTCGACACACAATCCCTATTACTCTTCTTAAAGAGCGGGATCATTTTAAAGTGTTTAAAACAGTCTGGAAAAAACCACAGTGGAAAGCTAAGTCGACAATGTAGCAGAGAGTTGAATTAATAAAGTCAGAGGTGCCACAAGGGTCAATCACAGGACCAACGCTTCATTCTGTACATCAGTGACCTTCCATTGAACATACAAACTCAAACAATACTTTATGCTGATGATACCACTGCCATAATTTTAGCAGAAACTGTGAAAACGCTAAAAATAAATACCCCCATATCAGCAAACCTGCGTACTCAGCGAATTTCAAATGCATATATATATATCTTAATACCACATAAAGCCACATCAATATACATTCATAAATAAACGATTTATGACATTTTAATTATTCTCTATAAGAATAACATGGCAGCTGAGAATGCAGGTTTGCTGAAACAGGGAACACAAAAAATAGGGTTTTATACAAATATCAATATAACTCAACTAGGTAAAGACACATAACAAATTGTATTAATTTATGTTTATAGTTAACAGAAATAACATATTACTTATCCCCCTTAAGAATAACATGGGGGCTGAGTACGCAGGTTTGCTGCTACAGGAACTATCGGGGACAAAATAGTTGTTTGTGCAAATATCATAGACCACAACAATATGAAGCAATATACCAAGTTTTGTCAGGATACGTTGATAAATAAGTGAGATATACAATTTTTCTTATTCTCCATAAGAATAACATTGGACAACATACTGTGCTTAGCACTTTCAATAACTCTGTAAACAATTAACGTAGAACAATGATCAAAACACCAATTTGTGTGTTTTTTTAAAGCTGAATCTAATGGTGAAAACTAAAATTTGACTTTTTAAAATATTACATGTAAAAACTTCAAAAAACCCATTTTTGGGGTGCTAAACCCCCAAAATACCCCTTTGGATAGAGCAATCTGGCTGGGTTTCGAACTTAAAAGTCATAAATGTTGCTTTACATGTTTGTACGATATGTTATCTAAATCGGACCATTTTTACGAGAGTTATCGCACCCACGGACACACATATATATAAATACAGTTTTGAACAAAAGGTGTTTTTGGCATCTGGGGACGAAAAGATATCGTGGTCCCAGGCCTAGATCTTACCATGCCGACTACAGTAGTAGCTTCTTCCCTATAGGGAGAATTTGCTAAAATGACTGAAGCTCTGCTAGAACTAGAGAGGTGGTTTAAAAGGCCCTAAATGAGTCTAAAACAAATATAATTAATTTCCGTTCCAAACATTCAAAAATTGAACCTTTGGAATTGGGTTTTAAAAATAAGAACATTAACCGTCTCAACCATGCAAAAGTACTAGCTAGGTATATTCTCGTTGATGAACATATACCATGGTCTGAGCATGTTCATTTTTTTCCAGAAATACTAAACTCTGTTTGTTTCAACATGAGTTGTTTGACAAATATAATATGCATGAAAACTAAATTAACACTATATTTAGGTTATTTTCATTCTCTGGTTAGTTATGGAATCACATTTTAGGGAGGAGCTTCCTCAGTAAAAAGTCCTTAAGGCACAAAAGAATATTTTGAGGATAATACAATGACTCCCACCTAGAAAATCTTGCAAACCGATTAAAAATCTGAAAATTGTAACTGTTCCTTCCCTATACAGATACATTCTCCTACAGCAAGTTTTATGAATGAAGACATATAATTATAACCCAAGAAACAAAAATCAAATTCTTCAATATCCTCTGCACAGAACTAAGTTGTTAGAAAAACATAATTTTATATGGAAATTAATTTTTTTAATAAAATTCCAATTATTGTAAGATGATGCAACCAAAAATTTTTTTTAAATTATTGAAGGAATTTTTGATAAATAGGGCCTACTATTCTGTGGAAGAGTTTTTGAGGGATGATGTTACTATGATTTAGTTTTAAACTCAAATTATATTTTAATTACTTTTGTTTTGTAAATAATAAGAAAATCCTTTGTCTATTTTTAAGAGATCAACTGTACTGACTACTCACCTGTTTGAGCAGGACCTTGCCTGTGTATCAAATGTATTGTGACCAGGGGTGGACTGACGATATGGAAAGCGTGTCAGTATACTAGAAGAAATGTTGATCGGTTGGGGGGGGGTTTACTCTGCAGTTGAAGGAGGCAGCATATGATGGTAAACGCTACTGCAAATTTGTTCATGGTGATTTTCACTTCACTGGTTTTAAAAGGCCACTAGGAGACACTAGGAGACTGCCAAAAAAACATGGTCTATAGAAAATTAAAAAATCTAAAATGAAGAGGATATTCCCGACCGGTTATGTCCGTGTATCATACATATCACAAAATCTAAATTATTAAAAGAATTTTCCTATTATTGCTCGGCGATTTTCGACCCGTAAAACTATTCTTTTCTGTACATATTTGGTATCAGTCGAAAGCTCTTACCCTGTAGATGTGCCTTTTGGGGATTTGAAAAACATCCACCTTCAGAGCTTCGCCCCACAGACCTTCAAAGTTCCAATGTTAATCTAATATGTAATTATATTTTATTTAGGTAGTCAGCTGATCATAATGTAAACTTTTCAAAACATGGCTCTAGGTCTGCTAGACTCCCGTCAGCTAGTAGGCCTAACTTATTACTGACCGTCTAAACACACTTTTTGTATGACAATCTAACAAAAAGCTAAACAAATCATCTGTATTTAGTTGAAACTCACAACTCACACGGAGTTTGACTTTTAAACATGGAGGAGTCTTCTTAATGCATTAATTTTTTCACATAATTTGTAGATTATCCAATATATTAATTTTCCAATTAGACAACTAATTTCCCTTGGTCAATATCGTAATTTCCCTTTAGGTTAGGATAATAAAGTGTAAGGTGATTCGTGTACTGGTTTTGAAGTTTAGATTATCTAGGCCTACTTACCTTTTACAAATTACGTATTTAAAGTAATAATCTTGAAGAGTCTATATATGTACCCAACAATCCACCATACTCATTCACCATATTTATCATTTCATAGCACAGTAGCCCAACCAACTTTAAGCTGCAGACGATAGTCAGCTGGAAGAGAGCGTATGGCGCTTGTCAGGTGAACATCCGTTATGGATGGAGGTTATTACTAACCTCAAAAACAGAAGTTTTAAATTAATTAATTGTAATATGAAACATGATTTATTTCAATGTGATATTTATTTAAATTGTAATGGTAATTAAAATAAACTGGTTTTAGATTTTGTTTACCAATATTTGTTTATTTTCCCCTCTCGAGGAGGGCGCCAGGGCGCCATTACAGGGAGGGCGCACCGGGAACTTTCCCGGTGTCCCGGCGGGTCAGTCCACCCCTGATTGGCACTGAAATAAATGAAATGAAAAGAGGTTCAAGCACAAGATGCAAAATACATCAGAAGACATGATTGGAAAGGCCAAAAACAGTTTCACATTTAGTTGTTGATGTAGTTTTTACGCATTCACAAGAATAGTTATTATTTTCTATTTATGGAGTTGTGAAACAATAAGGGAAGCTTTCAGCATGTAATTCGAATGACAGCAACTATGAGTATCTTTCAAATACCTTTTATATTATTCCCTCCCGGTAACGATCGATCACTGCACCAGTTATTGTAATGGTCAGCTGTAAATGAAGCTTCAGTATTTAAAGAGAGTCAAGCTTCACATTTGATTATTCGCCTTGCCACAGAACACATTTCTAGCTGTACAAATAAGGTTGTCACTACTTTCTATCTTAGGGAGCCTAACATTAGTTTTTCCTAAGCAGGTTTATTGTAGATTTTGTCCTCTGAGTCGCACTAGAGCTAGAATAGTTTATAAAAGGTATTGAATGAAAGAAAAAACAATGGTACAGTGGAGTCTCACAAACTCGACACAATGTGGACTAAGACCCTGTCGAGTTTGTGGAATGTCGAGTTATCCAGAATTACATTGGGAGGGGAGGAAAACACATTATTTAGCTGTAAATTGTTTACTGTATTAGATTTTACTTAAACACATTATATTATAAATGTATAATGTTACTGTATTACAAACTTAAGGACAATATAAAAATTAGATAAATACTTAAAAATTGAGAATTAATAACTAACTGTCCTCGTTTCCAAAATATATAGTCTTGTAATGCATGTACTGTATAGTAAATGAGGTGTCGAGTTTCCCAGAGTGTCGAGTTATCAGGAGTCGAGTTTGTGAGACTCTACTGTATTTGTTTTTGTTTTGTCTGGAGTGTCAGTTTGCTCTATGGCCAGCAAAACTGCATGGTGTGGTTTTATCGCTAGATGTTTTAAACTTATATTAATCCTGGGCGCACGGCACTTAGCGGCCAGAGTTATTTCCCGCACCCGGTCGCTGGCCTTTCAGTTCGCAACTGGTTATTGTTCGCTGCAAACTATTGTTTGGCTAGTATTCAGGGACTAACACAAACAAAATCATTGCCCTCCCAAAACTAGACATCATTATGACTCTATTTCACTTCTACTTTCCAATTATAATCTGTCAAGTCCTAATCAACGTAAGTTATCGCCCGTCACAAACATAAAACCGTGACCGACTGGCATTTAGAGACAGCAATTAAAGCAGAATATCCGCATCAGCGCGCAATGTACCCGAGTTTTATTAAAGCAGAATATCCGCAACTGCGCGCAATATACCCGAGTTTTATTTAAGCAGAATATCCGCATCTGCGTGCAATGTACCCAAGTTTTATATAAAAAAAGTTTGCTTAAAGCATCTGCATATAATCTAGTTTGTGTTTGGCACAACAGTTTGTGGTAAACACAGAAATTACACACAGACGAAGTTCTGCGTCACTAAGAGGGAGGAGACAACCGTTGCAAGTTTTACCAGTAACAGTTAATAGTATATTTCATCATACAGGCCAAAAGTGACGCTTTTTGATACAAACTAGTTTAATGACCGAGGCAAAGCCGAGGTCGGAAAATGAGCGAGGATCGTAAAACCACTTTTGGCCCGTATCATGAACTATATTTTTCGTCATACTGCACAATATATAACCTCCTATACTGCGCTAACTACCTCACAAAACTAAAATACAACTTGTTTACTTTTAAAAGTTTGCTCCCAAAATGGCTTCCATCTTGTACTTTCTATTTAAAACAAACAGCTGTTACAGATGTATTCAAATATTGTCTGTTACGTTTGTGTTAGTGTTAGGTTAGACTACCTATAACGATTGATATATCGAACGCTGTGGACTAACCGACAACAATGCAAAAATGAATTACAATTGATAAAATAATATATTACTTACAATCGACATACACAAATTTGCAGTTTTACTACATTGATATAAACGGCAAAAACGAACAGCTGATTCTTTTTTGCCTTAGGGCTAAAAAGAACTACTTTAACCCCGCAACGCATGTATTGAAAACAGCCAAGCAGTATGACGAAAAATTTAATTTTTGACTTACTCGATATTTTAATTTATATCTATACTATTATCGAGGTTTAAAAGGTAATAATACACAACCAAATATAATAATAAATGTATTCACAAATGAAAGCGAATTGTTCACAAAAGCTAAAATTACCTACGAACAAGTATCACATTAGGAAACTTGAATTTCCATTACAAACTAATTCAAGGGCGTTAGCTCGTATCTACTTTCAACATTACTTCATATAAAGTTCTTAAACTTTACAAAAACCAGTCTTGGAAAAGAAAATTCCTTAATATTACAACTTAACAGAAACATTTAGTACAATCAAAAACTCAATGAAACAGTGACAAATGGGTTAATTTAAGTGGGGCAGTAAATTAGAATAACTGGTATGAGAAGGTTGTACAATTTTAATTGTAGACATTTCACCATGAATGAAACAAACATATAGCAGAAATACCTGCACCCACTTACTCCTGTAACCTCCTTCTACTCTTTTGTCTCATGAATTCACTGCTTCAATATGAGAATTTAAAAAATATGACTATACCTTGTTGTATTCAACAGCTAAGTACATGAACTGAAATAACTATATAGACATAATACATATTCAAATGTTTTTAGTCTCAAATGTAACTAACTTTTTGATATAAAAATACTAGTTTTACAATACAAACTAAATGTTGACTCTGAAAGGTATTGTGTTCTAATAATACAAATTGGCACTGCAACGTTTCCCAAGGTGAGACATGAACTGAAATAACTATATAGACATAATACATATTCAAATGTTTTTAGTCTCAAATGTAACTAACTTTTTGATATAAAAATACTAGTTTTACAATACAAACTAAATGTTGACTCTGAAAGGTATTGTGTTCTAATAATACAAATTGGCACTGCAACGTTTCCCAAGGTGAGAGCCATATAAGTTTTTTAAAGGCACTTTATTGAACCATTAACAGACATATTGGGAGCCCCGCAGTATATCAACAGAGTAACAGGTTTTTCTAGTTTATAAATCAGTCCAGAACAGGTTTGTTGTGAAGTACAAGTTGACTGCGATGTTGCCTTTAAGTCTGTTATTGCCAAGTCGTTAATGTAATAATAGGTCTCAGTTGACTGACCATGAAATACTAAATATAAAATCAATGCTGGAAGCTTTTTAACTATTTATTTGTATAATGATTTAAATAAATTTTCCCATTAAACAAATATTCTACTTAACATTCAACTGACAATAAAGAATTTAACCAGAATTTTTTTCATTAATTTAACTGAAAGAAAAAATCAAAGGTAACTGACCACAATATATCATGAAACTGCTCACAAATGAGAAAACTGCTTCTTAAGAGAACAAGTAACGCAATACCTTTCTGTTATTCTTTTCCTCATATGTGTATGTTCAAATTTACAAACTATTAACAATATATAAAAGTGTACAAATTCTACTGTACAATGACACAAACTAACAACACGACTTCATGTGACTGGGTGGTGTACTAACACCATCTGGTTCATCGAGTAGAAAATTTTATTTCATAAAAAACTCTATTTTACACTGTCAATATCACCAGGTCTTTTTTGGTTGTACGTAGAATGCTTTAAATGTGTATAAAGTAACTTTCTACATAAAACTGTAAATAAGAGCTTAAACTATGTGGGAGGGCGGACCTTATGTGCTTAATTTGCTTTCTTAACATTTGCTATCTTAACATAGTGCTTAAACATTTCCCCCAATTATTACATGAACAAGACATTTCAGTTTGAGGAGTTTCACAAAAAGCAGTTAGCCTTGTACTTGTTGGGAGCGGCCACATGAAAGTTCTTCGAGTTGAAGACTGAATTACAAAGGGCCAACAATGGTTTAAGCGATAGGTAACGTTACAAATCTTACTGTAAAACCGTTCAAAATCAATCTCGAGTTAGTGTCAAGTATTCATTTTGTTTGAAGCTATTATGACTCAATCAATATTTTAAAGTAAGGCCCCAACTAAGTTTATGTCGAAAACGGGGAAAAAAGAAATACAGTCAACTCTCCTCATTACCCGGGAGCGGGTTAATCGGGTTGCGGTTTAACCGGGGTCACAAAAGGTTAATTTGATTATTTTTATAATCAAAAATTTAGTAAACACAACATAATCGTAGAACACAACATAATCGTAGAGTCTGTGATCTCGCTAATGAGCCGTGGGCGCGTGATGGGGAGCAATGACCTTGACTGCTCTGCCCACCTCTACCTGAACTGGGCAGAGCGACGGACGGACGCGGATGTCTAAAAATAGAAACCACTAAAAACAATCACGATTCCCGCCACTGTTCACCCTCATGGGATTTTTTCCCCAGTGCGGAATTAATTAGCATACTGATCGGTGTAGAGAGAATTTTGTGTTTGGAGAACTTTAATCTATTAAATATTATTCGGCGTTTTGGAGCGTATTTACTGCTATCAGCCATTGACCTTAATTGTAGATTTTATAACAATTTTAAGATTTTAAAAGTATTTAATTTACATAAATATGTCTTAAATGACATTAAAACACAATATTGTAGTAGATAAATGTGAATATACCTGAATTATATTCCTAATATTCAATTGATCGAATCCCTATGTTTTAACCGTGGTTTTGGGTTATCTGTGACCCCCCCAACCGATCTTTACCGGATAATCGGGAGTTGACTGTATATAATTGAACATGAAAAGGTATCTAAGTCGAGTTATTCTCACCCAACAGAAAATTAACATTCCTCTGAAGAGTATTCACGGGCAGTTAGAGGCCTTACATTTCATGTAGAACAAATAGTAACTGACTTTGTCGCTTACATGGTTAAACTTAACATAAAAAGATAAATAACTATATTGTAATGACACAAATAATAAAAATAGTTTACTTGAAAATTGACAAATGCATAAAATTACTAGACGAAGTCGGCAGTGAGTACTGGTTCAACTGAGGTAGTTAGTGGACCAAGGGCAGGGGTAAGCAGAAGGGAGTCTACCGCCCAGCCAGGGCTCCCACAACCCTCACCGCCCTGCAACACAACACCCAAATGTTAATATTGACTATTTTAACGTGAGTAACGTTCAGTTATACAGTGTCTCAGAATTTGTGTATAACACTTTAGGGTATTGTTCCTGGTGACTTGTAAACTCATAAATAATAAGGATTTTGGTTAAATATAAGTAAGTGGTTGTCTGTCCGTCTGTATGAGTTTTACATAATTGTAATTTATTTATTACTACTATTGCAAAGTAAATATTAGTATTAGTAGTAAATTAATTACACAACTGAGAATAACTTAGATATTTATTAACCGATTGGAGTGATATTTATCGTTTATAATGTAAAATACAATTTTTGAAAAAGTTATTCTTGTTGTTTTATAAAATAAACGGTTTCAAAGATCTTTGAATTTTGAATAGTTCGAATTTTGACAATAATTACACTTATTTACATCGGGAGTTTCATTAAGAAAAGGTGGGATACACAGCTCCCTGATGTATTCATTGTTCAAGTAAATTACGTTATTTTAGAAAAACTTTAAGAACCTTCTTGAATTTCATTACCGGTATGTTTAAAGTTCTCATAGAGACCAAAATCTTACTAAAAACTTTTGATAGTTGGAAATGGCTACTATTTACTAAGCCTATACTATCTGATAAGTTTTTCATGGATTTACTAAGTCTGACCTGTGGTAAATAAATTAATCTTATTGTGGATATAATGGTTATACAGGATTTCAACAGAATTTAAATTTTCTATTTCCCTGACCCTTCTGTAAAACTCGCCTGACCAACTTTTGAAGTATGTCTTAGCATTTTTTCTTTGTAAACAAGCATGTGTGCACAATTATTATATATTTAATATGGAAAACATTATTTACTATATCATGTATGTCAAAAATGTTAGTAAAACAGAATAAATATAGTATGGAATAGTAATCAATATTGTCTATAAGCTACAAATGTATTTTTATATCCTTAGTACGTGGGGTCTAGACGTAACAAGATAAGCTTTATCTGTGTTCCCTGACTTTCCCTGACCGTAGAAACCCTGTTATAAACAGCTGTTCTGTCTTGAAAATAGTGTATTTTTAATTTCCCCTGCAACGTTGAAGATGAGTGAGACTCTTACGGCTTTGTTTCGCAATATGTGCTGGACGAAGATGGAGCACCCCTCCCTCCCCCACAGAAGTAGAGAATGACAAAATTCATAGGAAGAAGTGAGGTGATCAGTAATCTGAAAGAGTTATGCATATTTTTATTTTCCAAAGCAAATATAAAATTCTGGATTATTGTGAAGTGGATAACTAACTGTATTATGAAAAGTGGGCAGGGCAACACTTCCCCTCATCCCTTTCTTAATTTTGGGGTGCTTAAGGGATTCCCTCTCCTACACCCACTAAACATGTTTACACATGCACCAACAAGAAAATTCAGTGATAGTTTGATCTAACTAAGAAATAAACTTATTTTAAATTTTTCAAGCTTTACACTACACTACTACACTAGATTAACAATGAAAGATAAACATCACTCATTTGCTAACTTCAAAAATGACAAAATTTAAATCCACCCAGATTATTTTTCACTTTTAAATTAGTAGGCAAAGTGATACAACCCAAAAAAGAATAATTTCTCTGCCAGCCTGAAACTTGTACAGCTGAATCAGATGGGCCCAAGGATGAAAAAAGCATAATATTCATCGTAATACAGCAGTTTTACAAGATGGTGTAAAACTCCTAACCTCAACATCATGTGTCCTCTTCCTACTCTAAGAAGACTTTGGGATTTGACACACAGTGATTTGGCTACCTTAATGCATTTATATTATATTAAAGAGGTATTACAGTGTGATATTATATACAAAAGCTTTTACAGTGACATTTATTTTGCTAAGGCCAACCAGTAATGTTGACAATAGAACTTCCTGACATCTCAATGAACTGCCTAAAACAATTAAATCTGCTCCACTACTAAAAACGTTCACTTCCTAGCAAGCGCCATTCTTCTCCAAGTTGACAAAGAGGCCAGAGGCCTAGACATATTATTTTGTGTGTAGTGTTTATTAGTGTACTATCAGTAGGATGCTTAAACTTTCCAAGGCAAGCCTTCTTGACCTATGCATATATTAGGCAAAAAAAAACTATAAAAACTATACTACACAATAACATATGTTTTGTATTTTAACACATTTTTTATAAGTTTTGTTTTTGTAAGCTACCTTGCTTATTGTTCCTTTTGACAACTAATGTTGCTGCTTCGTGCTCGATGCTTTGCCGCAAAATGCAGGTTAGGACAAACTCTCCAGGATAAACACCTGTAACAAGCATTGTACGTTCATAATATGTTAAAATATTATTCTTTCTCATTTACAAATTAATAGCAATACTTATTTTTTAACATTGTAATAGGTTTCCATTAATTATAAACAGTTCTTATTTCATATTTGGACATATAATTAAGGAATATTTTACATAGGTACAGTCAATGGCTTTCATGAGAACTAAATTTGGTCATCAATCCACAAAGTAGTACAGCATTTTTCATTTCACAGAAAAGTTTCCTGTTAGGCAACTGGGCAATCCAATAAATAATATTTTTAGATAATACAAATTCAAAAGCCTTGAAGAATTATAAATATTTTTGTAAAATTCCCGGACCTTTCCACTCCATATTTCAAGAAATTCCAGGTTTTTAGACAGGGTTCGAGATGTGCCGAGCTGCTACTTACGCTACACAGCTGCAACTAATCCACAGAGCCCGCGGTACTGCCTCCAAAACCAGTTCCAGCTGATGTTAATTTAACCTGCGGGCTACAGATGTTTTTGGAACAAATAGTTGCAGCGCTAACAATAGCTGTAGTTATCTGAATTCTTGTTCACTTGGAACGGTTGGAACTGTTGTCACTCCTGGAGCACTGTAACTAAGTAGTTCCAGTTCCAGCTGCTGCAACACACCTCTGAGCAGGGTAAAATCCGAGACTTCGGCCTCATGCAAACTATACACCTGTTTTCAGGCTATACTATTTTTTATAACTGTATCGTGGCTACTTTTTATCCAACCTAAATACAAAGTTCAAACTATCCTAAATAAAAACTTGTTATCATTGTTTATGTTGATAATGCTAGGGACCGAGCAAAAACAAACGAGCCGGCGGCGTCAACGCAGCTGCACATGCCAGAGTATTGAAACTCTACTGAATTCAGGAAATAAAAACGTTCTATTTGCTGACTATGTTAAAAGTGATTTGGAGACCACAACAACTAATTAGGCTAGTTTATTTCCAACTTTGCTTTGGGTCTGATGGGTTGAACACAACAAATTAACTTATTAATGTTCCTTAGCAAATTTAAAAACCTACAACACTGATTTGGAAAATTAGTATAGCAGATGTCAATAATTCACAGACAAGGTTAAGGTTCAGAGTATGACCAACCTAAATTGGAACGAAGCACATCTGCTACCAGATGGTAATCTCTGGGCACTGCAATAACGAAGTACGAAAGGGGCTCCAAATCTTGCATGAACTTGAGAGAGCGTCGTTGGCGATCCACAGATCCTCCGGCATATTCGATCATCTCCCTAAGTGCAATGCGTCCCGGCACGACTCCTGGAGTTATGAAGAACTTCTTGTTCTTGAAGAGATTTCGGCGATGAGGCATTGAGAGCGTGTGGGACAACTTGAAGTTGTACTGCTTCTCGAGATCAGGATTGCTGTAAATGTAAGGAGATTCATCTGGAAAAAACAAATAAAATTATTATACTACTTTGACTAGCAAAAAAAGGTTTACAATGTATTTTAAGGTTTTCATTAGGTATATTAGGGCACATCCGAAAATAGTCACATAAAAGACGTATCATTTACAAATGTTATTTTTGTCAGTAACAAGAGTCGAGTGAAAAAAGCCATTACAGAAATACTGAGCACTGATTCATAAGAAAAGTTCAACATTTTGCGGATTTTATACCTGTTATCGGGATTCTCGAAGGCCCGTCATTCTGGTGATTTAATTGAGAGCAAATTCTATTATTTAACATCTCACACTGTTCAAATACATAACATTTGATGTCAGGGTTTAATGAATAATTATATGGTTCTTAGATGTAACTCGGTGTAGATTCTTTGGCCGCACAAATAACATCATTTAAAGAAAAGAAACAAAAAAAATGGCGAAACAGTAAAATCTAAATTGTTAAAACACGCCTGGGAAAATGATCATAAATTTAGTTGGGAAGAGGCAAAAATTATACATCATGAGTCTTACTATCATAAAAGAAAGTTTGTTGAAGGGGCATTAATTAAATTACATGAAAATCCGATAAGTCAGAGTAGTATTGATGTCAGGCCACTATGGATTCCCTTAATTAAAAACCATTTCAGTCAAAAATCACCCCGCAAACACACGCCAGTTCCTTGTGTTTCAGTTGCTCCCGCGTCTAGAGTCCATCCAATGCGGCTACGACACATGCGTCCGTGATCGCCCTTGGAGGAAACACGGCCACCTGATTGCATGACCAGTTCCCAATGCTCACCTTGGAGGCATGCGGTAATCTCTATGAGAATATCGTACTGATGCCCGTGTAGCATTCTAGGAGGAATCGTGCAGTTTTTGGTTTCCGTGTCATGTTCCCGTTGACAAAGACGTGTGGGTAGCCACAGCTGTGTCGTCACGTGCCCCTGTCGGTAGGTAGGGGTAACGGCTCTCCCCCCTCCACTACCGCTAACCACTAGTCTAGTGCGCGGTTTGGTTGTGGATGGACGTGAGATTCAAGTTTCCCGTGTTTGCCGACAGCTTGGAGGCTACGATGCAGAACAGGTAATGTATTGTCAGTTTTCCATTTGTTCGTATATATAAATGTTGTGTTAGTGTATTGTATTCGATTTTTTGTATATATATTTATCTTTGTGTTAGTGTATTGCATTCGAATTTTTGTATATATATTTGTTATCTTTGTGTTAGTATAAATTAAAATGTAAAAGAAAAATAATTAAAAAAATGTAACGGCTCTCCCAGTTCATTGCTAAATGAAATACACTTTAAATAATAAAATATAATGTCTGCCGGCCGAATTAGTAAAAAATAATCAATGAACCCTGAGATAGAGTAATTAAATATTATTGACTTTTTTATCATTAAGATAAAAATTATAAAATAAAATTAAAAGTGTATGGTTGCAAAAATCCAAAAAAATTTAGGTTAGTTAGGTGTAAGAATTTGATATTTAGATGTAAGTAGGGTTCACTTGATAACGGGAGGAGTTTCCTTACCTCCCGAAACGTAGTGTAGTTTTAAACACTAGAAGCGATAGGTAAAGTCCAAATAAATCAAAAAATAAACATCATTTACCAAGCAAAGTGATGCTAATGATGAATACTAAATATGTGTAAAATTTACAACAACAAAATTTCTGTTCCAGCGGAAAAATATTGTATTTAGGGTTATCTTCTATCGACCATCGGTTATTTCCTGTTCTATCACCGAGCCTTTTAAGACACGACAAGACAAGACAACTGAACAATGAAGTTTGATTCATCACATTTATAGAAAAAGGTTTGAAATGGTAGTTATTGTGGCTACCTATGAACTGTGACCGAGTGAAGCTATCAGTCAGCCACTGGAGGGTGACAATGGACTTGCATGTCGTCACGCAGCTGTACAGCTTGACAGTTACGCCCTTCCAGCCCATGACGAGGTGTGTGGCTTCGTTGGGAGTGTGTGCCAGCGCTCCTCCCAGCATCACCACTTTCTGGAATCAAAAATTACTTTTTAACTCTACTTTCATTAAGGTCAGAATTCATTTTTGACCGAGTTCTTAAACATTTTCTATAAGATTCGTACAGAATGTAAATTGTAAAAAGTATTATAATAATGTTTAGAATTGCCTTTAACTATTCAGGAAGAATATTACTATTTATCATATAAATATATTAGTTTTAGTAACCTAACCTATCCCTCCTTTGTTTTTCTTTTCTGGGCTACTCTTTCCCACTTCTTTTCTTCGACCCCATCTGGGTGTCTTTCACTTCTTTCTTTCCTCCGGTTGGCACCTTTTCTGGCTCCCTGGGAGTGCTCCTCCAGTCAGGGTTGTGACTGGGCTGTAGCGGGGACTGTTGAGAACTCGCTCTACCGAGGGGAGTCTGTGAGGAAGTGTCTGAAGCTAGCCACTTCGAGCCCTGACCAGGGAGTGCGGCATGGATGCATGGTGTCGGACCAGCATTGCCACGGTTGACCCCTCGCACATCAGGTTACTGGTGCCGGGCAAAGGGAGGCCAGGCCTCAGCGAACTGGTAGGGGTGACGTCCCCAAGGTTATACCCGTTCCTGGCCACTCCGGAGCCGCCCCATGCAGTAGTGAACAAAACACATGGATACCACCAACAATTTAAGTGAGCAGAGAACCGAAACAGGCAAAGAAAAGACCGCAGATCCACATTTGCTGAGCGTCCCGCAATCATAGTGTAGCAGTCTGGCAAGCAGCATGGGCAGTGAGTTCAGCCGTGCCACTGCGCTTGACCTCAAGGACTGCGCGAAAAAATATGGGAGGAGGCTCTCCAAATCAGAAAAGAGGCAGAGGAAATATTCTCTCAGGCGGATGCCTTGCTGAAGGACATGTCAAATGCATGTAAGGTCCAGAATAATGTGAAAAGCACAGTGAAGGACGGAATTCCCAGCCTCGTTGAGTTGTTTAGCAGACTGCATTGACCTGTACAAGAAAGAGGAAAGGCCCAGAATGATTTCAAACTGATCAGAAGCGGGACTGAAGAGTCAAGAGCATGCCGAAAAAGGTACCAGTCAAGGATACAAGGACGCTTATTAAAGGATGCCGTCCTTGCGGCCGGTGCCTCAGGCAAGCGAGAGCGGAGCCCCAGTGAGAGCTCCAGCAACCAGCCCAGAGCGGCAAAAAAGAAGAAGAATACACAAGTTGAAAAAACCGTGGCGGAAGCTCCTCCGGCGATAACGGCCACTGAACCTAGCCCGGGTGCTGTGGCCGCGAAGCCGAGGATAAGATCTAGCCCATCGTCAATCCTGTAAGAGTGGCAGGGGGCCAAACCTACGCCGGTGTTCTGGGAAAGATCTGTAAGGATATTGACCTGGGCACCTGCGCCGCAAAGGTTGTCTGTGCGAGACCGGCTCTGAAGGGGACATCCTCCTCCGGCTGGGGAAGGGCTTAGATAGAAAATTCTCTACTGCAATTCTTGAAGTCGCTGTTGGACGGATGGGAAACGTTGTTGCCCCCCCAAAAAAGACTTTCTGTCTCAGTGAGGGACCTCGATTCCATCACTGAGACTTCTCAAGTCGCTAATGCTTTGGACAAGGATTTTGGTGGGCCCAGTAACACAAGAAAGGTCACCAAACAAGCGGAAATTGAAGGTGGCGGTCCTTGACCTATCTGAGGGAGAGGCCGCCAAGCTTCATGTGGGTTTTGTCAGCTGCGCAGTGAGATTGAGGACCGTAGTTCTACGGTGCTTCAAGTGCTGGGCTACGGCCACCGACGCTGCGAGTGCACTGGGGCGGATGGGTCCACTCTCTGCTACAAATGCAGAGGCAGGCCATAAACACAATGCTTGCAGCAATGGTTCTCACTGCTTCAATTCAATTCAATTCAGATTTCTTTATTTATAATGATACTCTTGTATACATAGAATAGTGTCAACAACAACTATATACAATAAGTACTACAAAATACAAGTATTAAATATGAGTACTATACAAAATAAACAGAGACATGATTCATATATAAAATAAAAATACATTAAAATAGTGTCACTTATAATTAAAACATCATAATCCCAAACCAATTACAATTTTTACCCGTTTAAAATTCACCCAAGTCATATACAGCTAAATCAATCAAATAATCCTTTAATTTTCGTTTAAACTTTGGATGACTAACTTAATTTTTTATACAATCTGGTATTTTTCTTAAAAACTTTTTGCCTGCAAAAGACACTTTATTTTTGAAAATTTCTAATTTATGATGGGCAGTGGGTTCAATTTTTTTTCTAGTATTGTATTGATGCACTGGGATAAATTCATTATTCTGATTATTCCTGACATGCATGATTGTATCAAAGATATATAGTCCATGAACGGTCATGATTTTTAGTTGTTTAAAATATTCCTGGGCTGAGTCTTGAGTTTTTAGTTGTAAAATAATTCTAATTGCTTTTTTTTGAATTTTTAACATACTATTCAAATTTTCTTTTGAGCTTCCTCTGCAGTGAGCTCCAACCATTGGAAAACGCCGACCATATAGCTGGGTCCGGACTATGCCGCTACGCCTATTTTTTTCGCGTCGGATGGGTCAGACACAGGAATTTAGTTGCATTTAATGGCCCAAAATTACGCTCGGCAACGTTTCTTATTGGCTGAAAATGACAACCAAAACTTCTTTGTATAAAATTCATTATTGGTGATGATGAGTTTATGTTGTTTGACAGATTATTGCGGACATTTTCCATCACTGATTATAGTAAAAACAGATTATAGTTTTTTACTAATCAGTGATGGAAAATGTCCGCAATAATCTCTTAAACAACAACCAAAACTTGTTTTATCGGCTGGAAACGACAACCGAGTCGCATGAACAAGAACAGCGAAAAAAGGCGTTTTAAACTAAATTAAGCAATTCTCGCCGAAATTCCCGTATAATTATCCGATTTTCCTGGAATTTCCGGTCTGTGGACACCCTGTAGTAGTATTATAGGCATGTAAGTCTGACTGACGACACATAAATCAGACGACAAGTCGAGGTGACGCTGCCGTGCAAACGTAGCCCTGGTGCGGGGGTGCGCGCTTAACTCCAACCTTTTGCCTTGGAGGGGGGGAAAATTTCCCCCATTTCCCCCCCTGTGGACCCGCGCCTGTTATAAGAACAATGTTTTTTTCCGATTTTCCCACCTTTTCCACGGACAGAAAAGAGTGATCGGGAAAATAATTGCACGATCGTGTTCAGGGTGAAATTCCGCACATTTTGCATACCTAAATGACAGTATTACAAAAACAAAGTTATTTTCCGATTTTCTGATGTTTTGACTCGGAAAAAAGTGTGATTGGGAAAATAATCACATGTACGTGTTCAGGGTGAAATTTCGCACATTTTGAATACCCAAATGGCAGTATTTTCAGAAAACAATCATTTTCCGATTTTCCGGGGTTTTAACGACTTTTCCGCGGGGAAAACTATCATTTCCATAATCAGCGTCAAATTCCCAACATTTTGGAAAAAATTTTAAATTTTCGTGATTTTACCAATTTTTCAATTGGTGTTAAGCTAGTCAAAATATGGTGACAGGTTGTATTGAGTCATAATTGTTAACATGTTCATACAAAAACTAAGACTAAAAATACAACAAAATAAGGTAGCCTACGTATTTGTGAAAATTCATGACTACAAAACTAGATATGGGTGTGTGGGGCGATTAATACACCATTAGAGAACGTAAGGACCAGACTGCGAAAGTAGCTTAAATTGTAGCTTAGCTACTTTTTACTGGTAGCTGTAGCTGTAGCTAGCTACTTTAAAAAAGTAGCTTCCCAACACTGAATATCACCTGTTTTAGTCTGGAATTTCCAGCATATTGTTAATGTTATTTTGTGACAGTAAAGATGACTCGACTGATAACATGAATCAGCATATGCAAAAACAACAATGTAATTGATGTGTTCTATAGGTTAAATTACAACAATTTGTTGAAAGCTGATTTGTATAGCAGTTTATGCCACTTTAATTTTGATGACGATTAAAACTAAGCACATATACCCTAAGAGATTGTACATTGGTTCACAAATTGAGCCATTTGACATCCACAGAAATGACAACTAGACCCTAATTACAGCATTAACATCTGCAGCAATCAGAAACTGCTGAACTGATGTCAGCAAGGCTGCATATATCGTCCAAAACAGCCAACTGTACCAAGTCAAAACTGTTAGAGTACCGATCGGAACTATTGGATAATGAAATACAATCTAACGTGCTACATTACACTATACAAAAAAAACTGTCATCATAACGATAAAAACATCTCTGTCGTATATACAAATTCAGGCAACATTTTTAATTTTTCTCCAGCCTATGTAAAATTTGCTAATTGCACACCTTATCAACAGATGAGGAAGGTGAAGTATAGACATAAGAGTCTCAAAAATATATAAATAAAACTGGTACCAACCTTCGCTTCTTCTTTTTCAGCATCTCCATATATACCAGAAAATAGGATGCAAGGTCTCTTCTCTGGAGGAGGTGGGTTATGGCTTATAATTTCAACCCCGTCCAACCTGCAGTCTTTGTTTTCATTTTCATTATTCTCTATGTACTGATTAGCAAGTGACAACTTCGGCTTTTTTCTGCGTGTGTTAGAGGGCGGGTTGTTCTTCAATCTTTCATACGATTCCTGGGTGACATTGATGGGCACTTTCCAAGCAGCTAAAACCAAAATGTAGTACCGTAATAGGGAAGTATTGTGCAAACAAATACAAATATAAAAACAATTTTCTATCAATCAACATGTTCAGCCTGACATGGGCCACACGTAGTGCACACTGGGACTTGAGCACACAGCAAAAATACGACACAGTAAGCAGTTGTTTTCCCAAAAAGATTAAAATGAATTTCTAAAAAAATTACGAATTTCACCATAAGTTTTGTTTACATTGTTATAAACATACTAAAACCAAGCAAAAAGACAGAAATTACAAATTAATTATAAATTATAAGAATAATTATATTTACACCTACGTGTTCCATCTGTGGCATACACTCTACTTAAAAAACATTATTTTATTTTATAATATTCAATTTTATGGACTTTCATATTTTAGGTAGGTCCTAATAAGAACAAAGAACTAATATTTAATTAGGGATGAGTCGATTCTCATTTTAGACATTGGTATCGGTATCGAGATTCATTCGTTCAATGACGATACCGGAAGTTGTTGAAAATTACATGGGGTACTCCTGCCGTTTAACCGCGCTACAAAGGGCACGGGCAGTGTTTGGGTCGGCAGCAGAAAATCTTACCTTGGAGATAAGGAAGGAAGAGGGGAGGGAAGGGAGGGGAGGGGTGGGATTCAGTTGAAAGCAATAAATCAGCTGGCTGACCAACATTATTTCTTTGAGTCATTATCTTACAACCACATTTTTCCCCATTATGAATTTATAATAAACAGTTTTTGTTTTTCTATATTACTATAGCAAACTAGTGAAATTAACATTAAATTATGTAAAAAAATGCATTAAAAAACTAGTTTGATAATTAACGACAAAATGCTACTAAATAATTTTAAATGGTAACATAAATTTGTAACTGTTTTTAACAATAGTTTTTAACAACTATTGGTATTGAAAAATCGTACGCATCGATGGTATCGGTATCGAGAATCGATAAATTTTGGTATCAACTCATCCCTATATTTAATAAACCAATTGCTTGAGTCAAATGTTATAAGTAAAAAGAAATTACTCTCTTATAAATCCCGTAAAATTTATTCAGTGTGCACCACCAGTGGCCAGATGTGTGTTTAGATATCTAAACCACGGATACGTGGTATAAACCACTCACAGAAATTCCAACTGCTGTTTAAAACAGCCTTTCACACAGAAACCGTGAGCCAAGGATGGCACACATCAAAATTTTGGTTCCCAAAGTTTTGGTTGTGTTACTGATGGCGCACATCGGTATTATGGAAGGTATAACATTTATAACATTTTCTCTATTCATGAATGTAAGAGGCTGAACATGTTAATTAATTACATATCGGCTAAATATTTTAACAAAATGATAAAAAAAATACTACTGATACAGCAAACCTGTGTTCTCAGATAATTTAAGATGAAATTTTATAAAAAAATGAACATGGGATTTTTTGAAAGTTTAGCAGGATTTCCTCAAAAAAGGACAATCAAAAAAAGTTTAGTAAATATATTTATATATTACTTCTTTCTCAATGAAATAATTGTATACAGGCATAATAATTTATCACAACCAGATGACACCCCTTATCAAGTTAGATTACAATCTATTCATGAATAAGCATGATATTTTGTACATATTCTCCACAAGAATAACACTGGCCTGAGTATGTAGGTTTGTTGTCTCAAGGGCAAATTTAAATAAATAAAAACCAGATAAAGGCCCTTATCGTGTTATATCAATAATACATCTTATCAATATTTAAAAAAGATTATAAGTATATGATTGATAAATATAATAGTTTATATTGTTAAATTTATGAATACAGTAGAGTCCCGCTATTCCGAAAATCCGCCTATTCCGAACTCGAGTTCAGAAATTACTTAAAAAGAGGGAAAATTAAGAAGACGTTAGTTTTTTGTGAAAACATTACAAAGCGGTTTATCGCCTGCACTGTGAGGCGCTGTCCTGCATGGACATCGCGGGGCGAGCGACGTGAAAATGACAAACTGAGTTTTATTGCGAGGGTTTCCTACGTGAACGTAGCGGAGCGAGTGACCGAAGCAATATCCACGTGACGTTTGAACGCCTCAGTCGCCCCGGCCGAAGCAGTCCTGTGCAGCCATTGTCTCAATCGCTAGATCGCTCACGTAGGACCCAACGGCCGCTCGGTCGGAAACCTAGTCGCTCATGCAGGATTCGTCGGTCACTGCTCTTCCCTTCCGAGTTTCACTAAGCCTGTTCACAAGCCGATCAATACTGTTCAGAGCTAACACTAGCCAGATGACCCCTAACATAATTTTTGCCTTACCACGTCAACACCTTGATACTATTCACGAAATCCGCCTATTCCGAATTCCCGCTAAACTGAAAAGGATTCGGCCCCAATTAGTTCGGAATAGCGGGACTCTACCGTAATATATTCATGAATGAGTACATTTAATTTATCCTGCATTAAATTACATTGCATTGAATTTTACCTTAAGATTAATGTGCAAGTGATCTTAAATTTTTATCAAATAAAAAACTAGGTTCTTAATACACAGCAGAATATTTCAATTTACACCACTGTTTTGGAACCTTCAAAATTCCATGACTTTTTCAATTACTTATAACAAAATTCCTGACTATTCCAGCTTTTCCTGGATTTACAGGAAAGGTAGATACCTTGTCCTGGTAGGTTTGTGAGATTAAAATAGTTACCCATTAAGTGAGGGACCAGAATGTACTCGATACGGAACGGATTGCCTAGATTGTACTGTTGATATTTATGGCTGTCAGGTTGTTGAAGGCAAGAGTAATGCCCAAACAGTATCTCATTCAGCCACTGGACATTCACAACTGATTTCCCCCATTCCCTCGCTCTCTTGTATTTGTCACCATCAGGCCTGAAACAGCATTCAAACCATCATACAATTTTCAAAATGAGTAACTCCTTTGATTGGCAGAAAACAAACAACAAATGAGAGTTGATTGATACTTGTTTTCGAGGTTACAAAATATGAGCATCGATATTGTTAAAGGAAACCTCGAGGGGAAAGGATTTTTAAGGTGAAAGGAATACAGCTGAATATGCGTACAGACGATACAGCTTGAACATGTGTAGGACATACAGAAACACAAAACACTAAGAAAACTGAATTCCAATATTTTGGTTAATTTTGAACCTTTCTCAAGGAGGAAGAGAAGAGAAAGACTGTAGGAGGTGGTAAATACTTGAAAATTTCAAACTTCAGTCTCACAGGAATAAATCACATGCCTGTAATTTGAATTCCATTGATACTTAAATGAAGCCTGGAAAATGACGAGCTGTTGATATAATTTTATGAAAGGTGTATCAAGATGTACACTGGACATTTTAATATTCATTGGCTTAATAATAACTCAAAGGGAACAGTCTTTAAATTAGAAACTGCATGTCTGCACACAATTTATTTATGAAACTTTATTATAGTATAAAGTTACTTTAGTTTTGTACCGGACATTTACATTTAGAACAAACAAAAAAACAGCAACAAATGGCTAAATACTGTTATTAAGTAATAATTGACGGGACTTATGATTTCAAGGATTAAAAGACGAGCTATATGGTACAGCTAAAAATCCTGAGTTACAATGAGACATAATTAAATTAACAAATTAATTAAGAGGAGATTTTTGTCCGGTAGATGCCTATAATTGCCCTACTACCTGTAATCTTTGGAATGAAACCGAACATGGCTGTTTTTTTATTGACATTAATTATCACCTTACATAATTTATGTTCACTGTTAATTATTACCTCGATTTTACTTAAGGGTTTTTGATACACAATGAAAAGCATTAGACATATTTAGACCAGTGGTAATATTACACTCAGTTTTCTATTGAGGTTGAGTGGACATAGTTTTATATTTTAGAAATTTTATGTTAAAAAACATAAATATGAACTTTCAGAGGATATTTTCATTATAGTAATGACAATACATACTTGTTGAATATGGATGCAATTTAAATCAATCAATTCAACAGCAAAATTACAAACTCCAAATGAAAAAAACAAAAAGGCATTGCTATAAAATTACAACTTAATTAACAAATTACTAATGAAGAACCAGAATACCTGCGACAAACTAAAATGTTGTTATGACTTGAAAAGTAGCTGGTTAGTTTGGCTCCAGTCGCTTCTATCATTTTCTTGACTTTGCTGCGCTCTTCGCCTTCAAAGCCAGAATAACTGATGATCAAATTCCTGCATGGCTTCTCTTCACTGAAAATCCGATTAAAAAATCTATTAAAAGGCAGTAATAATAAAAGTCCTCTCACGTAAGAGAATATAATTATTATAAATAAGAAAAAAATACTAATTAGAATTAATTTCTTCTGCTGTTCCATTAACAGAAACATTTAAAGCAACATTTAATAGAAGGATGAACGATCCTTCGGGAGGGATGTAGTATAAATCAAATTAGTAAGACCCTGCTGGGACAAAAATTTGAATTTGGCATTCATGCCCACAATTTTCTCCAATGTTTAAGACGTATTGTTTCTAGCAACATGTCACAAACTCATTCACCAGGTAACACATTTTTCACTCACAAACAAAACAATATTTAAACAGTCTTTCCAAGACCAAGCCATCGTCAAAGGACAAAAAAGGTCAGATAAACCGGAGCAAACAAACTATGCTCCACAGTGGAACAATCACAATAAAAAACACACCAGTACTCATAACAAAAAATACCAAGATCAGAAACTACAAGCTGTTTAGATTGAAAACCATTGTTAACGACTTTTAAGTTGAGACCCTCTCGGCTCAGACATGGCAGAAATGCGGTGGTTGGACACACGGTCGGTTATCCCAAAATTGGACATAGAGGGTTCCGCTGTAGTAAAATATTCCGGTCTTAAATAATACAGTTGTTTGAAATTTGACATCTAACCTGTAAGGAGTGGGGAAGTGCAGTGCCAGCCAGGGAGGGAGGACTTGCTGTTTGAGGCACACATCACTCAACCACTCAGCTGTGACACACCTCTTGCCATCCCTAATCCCCTGTGAACATCATTCAATTTGTATAAACAATAACTTCCAATATATCTTTAGGTATGTTCGGCTAAGATAAAAACATGATAAAAGTCTAAGTATTTAAATAGCTTGGATTAGATTAGCTTTCTTTATTTTGATTTTTTCTTGTCTGTCAATTGCTCGCTGGGAGTTTCCCAGTGATTTAGCCCTTACATGGGATTTTACAATTTCTAGTTTCTGGGGTGTAGTTGTGACGGTACTTCACCAAACTCTAAAACAAACAATTTCGGCTTGACATTTTTAAGTGAAACTTGTTATTGGATTTTTTATTAGCGATACATTGTTTTAAAAACATTAAATAAATGAGTAATATATGTGAAACAATTATTTATTGATAAATTATTTAAAATACTGATACAATTTTACTTACAATACTCTTAACAGAGGAACTAATTAATAGGCTGCTGCATCACATCCCACTTCTTTCATACCTGCATGTTCTTTTCCTTCCAAAGACCTGCGATTAATTCCCTTTCTATTTTTGAATGACATGTTTGTGGGTAAGATGTATTCCATTGTTGGATATAATATTGGGCTTCACTCACCTTATTTTGGTTGTTCTGGAACTCGCCAAAACACTTACACAAAACACGGACACATTATGATCACGAATAAAAACAAAAACAATCGTTCCAGAAGACAATCCGACATTTCGCGATACCGAAATTACGTCCCGCTTCTTCAGTAATTTGTGCACTTTTATTTTCTCTCGCACGCGGGCTGAACGCCTAACCATGACTCAAATCTGCGTGCGGGAGAAAATAAAGTCCACAAATTACTGAAGAAGCGGGACATAATTTCGGTCCCACGAAACGTCGGATTGTCTTCTGAAACGATTGTTTTGGTTTTTATTCACGTTCGTAATGTGTCCGAGTTTTGTGTTAAGTGTTTGACGAGTTCCAGAACAACCAAAATTAGGTGAGTGAAACCCAATATTACATCCAACAACAAATTCCCTTTGTGGAAAGGTTTGAACTGACCTGCTGGACCAACGGGTGTTTCTGAGTCTGGCAGATGATGTGGGTCACTCGGAGCGTGTAGGAGCTTTCCACCTCTCCTCCGTACTCAGTGATGCAGCGAGTCCACTCCGAGATGTTGTCTCCCGTGCGATCGTACTCCACTATCAACAAGATGCAGCCCAACAGGAACATGTCCTGGGGTACTGCAGAACATACGACATGTTAACAAAGACTTGGAGGAAGTCCACAGAGGATACGTTTCTCTGGATAAATTTGGTAAGCTCTCAAAATCACTATCTCACTTCTTAATTTTTTTATAATTTTTGTTTATTTTAACTTATATTGAAGCTCGATGAAAAGTACATTTAACAATTCATATTCTGAACAGATTTTTTCTTTAAGTTTTCTTCCTCTTTATGTGTTTGTAAAGCTGACAAAATAATGAGGTATTATGAGGTATGAGGTTCTTAGTGTGAAATTAAATATCTATACAACTAACAGTCATCGAAGATATATAACACAAAAAATGACCAATAACATTCAAAAATAACAAAACCCTGAAAAAATACAATAGGTTAAAAATATAGTATTATAAATAATAATTATCGGTTTACTGAGGTAATTACGCGGAATGAAGTCTTCAGTTTGATTCTCTCACGCTAACCTGAGACTAATATATCTTGGAACAAAGTATTTTAGATTCATTAAGCTCTTGATAATCTGAAGATGTGGAAAATCGATAATATTACTCAAATATTACTATTTTAAATAAATAAAGAAGAAACAATGTTTTTCATCAGTTAAACTCGTGTTCACAGGTAGGAATATTTTAGATTTCCTGTTAAAACTCAATGTGTCTATTCACTTAAGAACTGGGTGTCTAGCTAACAGGATGTCCACAAAAATAATTTATCAAAATTCCCTTATATTAACTGCATTTTCCTACCGATAATTATTGTATCCTGCTATCAGCTACAGTTGTTATCACAACTATATTTTAACTTTTAACGCTATATCGGCCGAAAATGGCGAGTTAACCCCGTTTTGTCGACCGACAAAGGTGATTTTCTTTTTGTTTCATAAGCCGAAAAATGCTTTTGTACTTATCTAGAACAGTATACATAGAATATAATATAATTAATGTGGTTATTTTTTCTCAAATTTGAAGATTGGTATTTTTAAAGTTTAGCTTTATAATACTTGTGAATTATTTGTAAAACTAATCGAATAAAGATTTATCTTATTTAATCGAATCGAACGACAGTAATCTGCTGACAAAAATCAGGTATTGCCATTGACAGGTTTTGTGCCTGATGTTTCGTGATACTCCTGAGACCCAGACACCGTTGTACCAACTAGTTACTTACATTTCAAATTAGGGTTGTGACCAAAGAACTGAGGCCTCTGGTGGTGTTGAGGGGGCTGAGTGGCGGCTGCACTCTTGGCCAGCACCGCAGCCACTCGCGCCGCGGTCTGGGTGTACGGTGGCTTGTTGGCCGGCCCCAGCACGGGTGGAGGGGTCACTCGCCCACACTCTCCCTTCATGGCCACTCCCACTCCCACGCCCACGCCCACTCGGGGTGGCACACTGCCACTCTGCACTCCCGCCGGCCCTCGCTGCAACAGGCAGGTCGTGTTCACCCCGACATTTGTATGCTAGAGATGGTCCAATTATCATAATATCTGGATTATCAAGGGAATGCTAAAAAACACCAGATATACAGGGTGTTCGGAAAACAAGTTTCAATAATTTAAGATGATATTGTACACCAAAAGTAAGCAAAAAAGTTCCTATGAACATATGTCCTAAAACGTATAGATTTTCATCCATCAGTCTGTATGTATTTTACATAATATAATATAACCTTTTAACCACTTAAGGTATCAACTTCAAACTTGGTACATGTGTTACATCTAATAAGACCCATTTTGGTATGGAATACCAAGTTTATACTTTGAACCATTTCAAAATGGTGGCCATTTTTGTGTTCAAAGCTTAATATCTTAAAAACTGTGATATTTAGGAAAACACAGTAAAAACAAAACAAAATAAAATGTGTAATTTTGTAATAGAAATAATGATTTGAAGATTTTAATCATAGGACCGCAATAACTGAAGAATTATGATTTGTAAACGTTAAAAAACATGCTTTTTTGCCATTTCTGGACTAAAACATGAAGTTGTAAGTTATAAAAATCACAATTTCTTTGTTATTGATGATCCTATAGATAAAACCTTCATATCATTATTTTTTGGGCAAAAACAAAACTTTTTTGATTTGTTCAGTTTCTTTCCTAAATATTACGGTTTTTAAGATATTTAGCTTACAAAAACAAAAATGGCTGCCATTTTGAATTGGTACAAAGCAGAAACTTGATACTCCATACCAAATTGTCCGATCAGTCGTCATACATATACCAAGTTTGAAGTTGATACCTTCAGTGGTTAAAAAGTTATGTTAAATTAGGTAAAAAAAACATACAGACAGATAGATGGAAAACTATTCGTTTTAGGACATATGTTCACAGGAAATTTTTTGCTTATTTATATGGGTACAATAACATCCTAAATTATTGGTACCTTTTTTCCGAACACCCTATATAGAATTGCATTTTAACAACACACGTTAACACATCCCAAACATTTGATTACAATACCGGGTTAGCAGATTAGACATTGGCGTATCCCGCTACATATCTGTAACCAGGTTTTGCATGATGCGGGGTTGCCACAAGTCAAAACACACCCAAGAGTATATCGTATCAACTGCGAGCACTGAAGGCGGTTTAGAGTAGCATGGGATTCGAGTAAATGTAACCCGCAAGAAAATCTATTTAAAAATGTCTCTTTGAATAACAAACATGAAATCAAATTTCACAGCAGTCACAAAAACATACTATTCTTAGTATTGTGAGTACAAGCTAATTTACCTTTTCGTTTAAGCAGCAGTTTAAAAAAAATCAAAGTACATTCTATTATTAATTTTAAACTATAGTGAAATAATTTTACTTACTTTGTTGTAATAGAACATATAAAATATGTTATACAACATACAAAAATAATAAATATGATAAAAATTATGATAAAAAAGAATAACTTATTTTTGTATTTATAAAAGTTTGAATTTCAGTTTTAAAATTAATTACTGAGGAAGCTTACTTATCTGGCACATTATCACCATAAAGGCCGTGATAGAATACCGATTTCCGAACCGACAAATATTTACTCTTATGTGATCCGAACTAATAAAACATTCATTTAAATTACAACGAGACAAGAAGGAATAATAAATAACAGAAAATGGCACTGCCACGGCTCACAACAGTTTTGTGACAAGACAGTCAAAGAACATAACAGGAGAAAGTTTGATGCGAGTGTCTCATCATGGCCGGATTGTAAACAATTGTTATAGAACGTAGAAAATTGTATTATTGTAGAAAATTGTTAAGTGGAAAAATTGTCCTATGAACAAATATTTCTGACATAAAGAATTCAATACAGTAGAACACCTCATATCTGTCACTGATGGAACCAAGTCATGGTTGGAAAACAAAAAAGTCAGAGGATCAAAAACTGAGGGTTACGGTGGTAACACCGATACATTACCCAGGAACAAATACATTTATATTGTTAAATACAAAAAAACCCCACAAAAACCCTAACCAGAACCTAACTAGATGTTTAACAAGGCTGGGCCGAGACGGAAGTACAGTAGATGGTCAGTAATTCCGAGGTCTGATATGAGGGATTCTACTGTAATACTTTAAATTTTGTTCGCTGGTACTAATCAAAACCTGAAAAATACTTATCAGTACCTACCTAAACAATGTGATAATGTGTTAATTGTTAGGTGCAAATTATTTTGTTTTATAGATGCAAAATAGCTCTGTTCATTTTTCAGATGATGAAGTATGAGCCTACCATCTGTGGAGGGGTGGGCTGGGGGGTGGGGGCGGAGGTGGGTGGGGGAGGCTGCAATTGTTGAGCGTGATGCTGAGCCGTCATCAGTCGCAACTGCCCAGCAGCACTGCCCTCTACACTGCTCGACATCTGTAACCATTAGCCACATCTGTAGCCGCCTACCACATTTAGTGTGCATATAAGTTTAAAAAAATCCCATGAATTTGTCATAACAAAAAGAGTAAATCAATTACATTAACAGGTTAAGGCTCAGGGCACCTGTAATAAATACGATCGATGGTCTGATACGATTGGTTTTCGTCTATGCTTCTTATTTAAATATAATTACAGAAACACTAACTCCAGCTATTTCCAGTTAGTTTTGTTGATATTCCCAATAAAAAATAGAACCAGTAAATTAAATCCTCGAAATTTATGCTTTCAAAATTTGTAAATACGGGGTAAAAAGAAATGTTTACTCCAAAGTAGCTGATCCACACATATCTAGTCACCCTGACCAAGATTATTCAACTATGCAAGTTTATCAGGTTTTTTTAAAAATTTTTTTCAAATGGAAAATAGGAACATTTTCACAAAAAACTTCTTTGATTCTTTATACCGACTCATACTCTTCCAGTATATCCCTACTACCCTCCAACTCTCATCAGGTAGTAAACCACTTGAGCATCACCCAACTGACTCTCTTAAGCAAAACTAGAAATTCAAAAACTCATAACAAGTAAAAAAATGTCATGGCATTTTCAAGAGTTATATAACATTCATAAAACTCCAGATTCCAGGATCGTTTATGAAATGTATGAACCCTAATATTACAAAACGGTCATCCCCTTGTAATCATCCTAGACCTTAAATCCATCTTTTCCACATCACACGGTGCCCACGGAGCTACATGGTACAGAATTGTGAAGCTGAAAACCTTGTAATGAGACCTCTAGGAGATGATAATGTGCTTAATATTATGATCCGAGCTAATTAAAAAAGGCTGAAATCTGAAACAATACAGATTGACTGAGTTTAAAATAAAAGGCTAACACAAATTAAATGCAATAAGTTTACCAAAGAACATGAGACAGAATAATTAATTGTGATTGAATATACGTAGTATTAAATGCAAGAAAACCTTTTTTTTACCACCCATAAGAGAAACTGCAGGGAGTACGGACAAATTTAAGGACAAAATATTACGGTTTTCTTTTTCACATCATAAGATCTTCAATACTCTATAGATCATAGACCTTAACTATGTGTTTTTCTGGATAAATAACTTATAATAAAAATGACTACATTATGATAAATATTTCTGGATATACTGGAGGTTCTTATTCTGTTGTCTCAACTGTTGAACATACAAACAAATTAATTACATTTAAACAACAAAATCATATTTGAAATATCAAAGAATAACCCCTGCTAACCCAGATTAAATATATTCCCAGTTGTTTAGTATGATTGCAAATGGTTTCTTATTTTTAATAAAATTAATCAATACTTATTCTTATATACGTTGCTTCATTAAGCATTTAATAGAACTGCATGGACATATTTTTAATTGGATTTTTATAAATTCAACCAAATATTCCAAAACTATAACAATGTCACAGTCTGCCTAAGAGGATGGAAAAAGTTAGTCACAACATCTCAAATAATACTTCCCCAAGAATATGACGGTTTCCTCTTTAAAGTATATACAAATTATACTTATGCAAATGAACACCTCTAATATACATATTTGTTGAAAGGGATTTTTAGTTCACAGTCTATATTAACAGACATTAATTTATTTTGATCTCAAAACCGTTTTTTTAGATATACAAAACAGTTAGAGGAGCACTCAGTCCAATGGGTTACAGTTTTGTCTTTTAGTCGTTAATTCAAAATATACAAAGCTTTAAAAATTAAATATATCTACCGATTTAAAAAGGAAAAAAGCTCTATTTCAAAGATACTGGCTGGGTAGCGTAGTGCTTATCGTGCTCACCTCGTAATCCGAGAATCGGCAGATCGATCCTGATAATAATCGCAAAATTTTGAGAAGGTTTGAAACTGGACCCAGCTGCCATTTGTCATTGGGCTACTAATTAATTATGCTTTCTAAGAACAGGTCAACCTTAGATAGTAACAAGACCAGGGTTTGGATCGTTCCCTATCAAAACGTTAAAAAAAATGCCACTGGCATAGATATAAAAAAGATACATTTTTTGTAACAATGAAAGTAAAAGTTGTACGTGCAGTTTTATGCCTAGAGAAAAAAAAACTGTACACGGTAATTTTATTTTCATTCTTTAAATTTTACGATTACTATACATCCACAAATACATTGTTATGTAAAGGTTATAAAATAGGACAGTGATTAATAAAACTTACTCATGAACAAAATTCACAGTATTCTAACAGTTACGTTTGTACAAGATGTTCAGCTAAAAATATTATCACTTATAATAAAATAATTTGTGATGCTCTCACAAATGATCAAATCTTAACTATACACACTGCCTAAACAAACTCTTCAACAAGCCAGTTAACAAACATATCTTGGAAAGTAAAGCAATGAAAACCAAAGTTATTATTTGCTAAAAATAAATACCCTTATCACGACAAATTTAAGCACTCAGCAAATTTGCAATATATATACAGGGTGTCACAAAAATGTGTAGTGCGCTATGCAGTACCGGATTCTACATACAAAAAAAAGTTGAAAATGTATAGTAACATTTTGCGATTTCGGATTAGTTTAGGCGTAATCCGCCATTTTGTATTTTTTTGAAAATAATTAATAGTTCAAAAACCCTTAGAGATATTTTTATGGAACTTGGTATAAACTTTAAGTTTTTGGTTTTTAACATTTTCCAAAAATGATTTTTAATAAACTTATCAAATTTCAAAATGGCGGCCATTTAAATATTTCAAAGTCAAATTCCATGAAAACTAGCAACTAAAACAAAATTTTACAAGACATCAAATTTAAAGCACTTTATGGTCCAAATCCAATGACATTTTGATTGTAAAAATCGGTTAATAAGTCAAATATTTATCGTAATTTTTTACAATAAATTTCAAAATGGCGGCCATACAACATTTTCAAAGTGAAATTCACTAGTGCATTTGACCATCTAATTACAAGTGCTTTAAATTTATGTCTTGAAAAATTTTTTTAGTTGCTAGTTTTCAAGGAATTTGACTTTGAAATTTTTATATGGCCGCCATTTTGAAATTTACTATACAAAATTACCATAACTACCGATTTATTAACCGATTTTTACAGTAAAAAAGTCATTGGATTTGGATTACAAAGTGCTTTAAATTTGATGTCTTGTAAAATTTTTTTTAGTTGCTAGTTTTCATGGAATTTGACTTTGAAATATTTAAATGGCCACCATTTTGAAATTTGATGAGTTTAATTAAAATCATTTTTGGAAAATGTTAAAAACCAAAAACTTAAAGTTTATACCAAGTTTAATAAAAATATCTCCAAAGGTTTTTCATTATTATTTTCACAAAAATACAAAATGGCGGATTACGCCTAAACTAAGCTGAAATCGAAAAAATGTTTTTATACATTTTCGACTTGTTTTTGTATGTAGAATCTGGTTCTGCATAGCGCACTACGCATTTTTGTGACACCCTGTATACCTCATTACCACATAATGCCACTTATAAAATTTCACTAAAATATATTCAAAATAAGTGAGACACAACGACTGATTTATTTTTCTTAAAAGTAACATTGGACGATGTGATCATATGATAACATAGGTCTGTCCTTGCAAGTTTGCTGCCATGAGGTTATTTTATGCAGATATTACGATATTACCCTAGATCACAACCAGATGAAATAATATACTAAGTTCTATCAATGTATGTTCATAAATAAGCAAGACATAACATTTTACTTATTCAAAGAGCTGTTATTCACAATTGTTTTTAGATGGATCCCACAATTCAAAATTCAATTTAATTAAACAAATTAAAAAAAGTATGTGGTAAAAATCCCCCCCCCCAAGAAAAAAAAACTTTGGACGGGCGCAGTCTGTCTGGTTTTCAAACTCATGAAAGTAAATGCTGCTTGACACATTTATTTATATCAAATTTCATTAGGATCGGTCGATTTTTACTGAAGTTATCGTGCCTATGGTCCTAGACAAATATATACAAATTCAAGCAAATGGTGTTCTTGGCATCTGGGGATCTCAAAACGAAAATTCATCATAATCATCAAAGCCTAAAATAGGCTCGGGATTCCAAAGCCTAAAATTGGACATATAACAAGAAAAACGTTTGAACAGGGGTACCCTAACTCAATTGTCATTCGTGAATAATAAATAATTTGCCTCTCTTTGTATGACCATTGAATCCATGACTTTATGGAGGTGATAGGTTAAAAAATGGATTGTGTGATGCCCTTTGAGGTAGGTTACCACTAAGCTATTTGAGAATATTAATGTTTTGCTCTCAAAATGTATGTTTCTATTTTTATTAGTTATAGAATAGCAATAACTAAAATACCCTTGGCATGCACCTATCTGATATTGTAGTAACATAACTCATGAATGTTTTGGGAAAATACAAAATGTTTAAAGTCTAATGACATGTACTTTCATTAACTTGAAGAAAACCAGACAGGCCACATTATCTAAAGCCTTTTTAGGGAGTTTTCTACCGAACACATAGTTTACTCTTGATTTTTTGAAATACCAAATTTGATATGTGGCTGTGATATGTTGGTATATAAATCAAACAGACCCATAGCAGCAAACCTGCACACTCAGCCCTATGAATGGAGATTAATTGTAATTATAATTTTTTTTACTATGCATATATCTATTATGAATATTCTTGTTGTGTGGCTTTGTTTTGATGTGATATATATATATATATATCTGCTTAACAAATCTGTTCAATTTGTGGGAATATTTTGAAATGAGGTAAAATTAAAAATCATGTCTGGTTAAGAGATTAATCCATAAGAAATTCTCTGAGTATGCAAGTTAGCTACAACAGGGGTATTATTTTATTTCAAACATTTGACTCATATTAAAAGTGTAAACCTAATCTTACAAACTGAGGTCCTAGACAGTCCAGTGTACTTAGTCTGGTGTAAAATAGGAAAGGCAATTCATTGGAATATTGTATATTAAACTATAAACAAATTGGATAATCAAATTATGTTCAATATTTAATTTCAATGGAGATTCCCCCAAAATGACAAAAACACCAACCATGTGTATAAATAGGGGTTTAGCTTGGAATGGGGGGATTAGGAGGCCCCGGCATAGCCGGATAGGCACGTCTCCCTTGGGATATTGTGCAGAAACTAACCAAGCAATATATTAGAAAATAAAATTGTATGAATTAACAAAACTAGTTTAACCTTATAGGTATAAAGTTAAAATAAACTACATTTAATGGCTCAATAAATCAATATTTACTTGTTTTAAATGTAAAAAAATCAAAGTACCGGTAGAGTTATTTAACCATGTATCTTACTAATTGTTATAATTGTTTGATGCCACCAACCATCACTGGTTTATTTAATCTTAAATATGTATTGATTCTGATTCTCAACTTAATGAGAAAATAACAAAAACATCTTCTGAAGAAACTCTGTGTTAACATAAATGTAAACCCCAATAACTAAAGCAATTGTATTTATTTGCATTATTCTGCGGAACTTATGTAAGTAATAGTCTGATCGATTACCTTTTTCGATAATATTTACATGGGGACTGAGAAGGTTAGTGTGGCAAAGCCCTCAGAAGAAACAGTAGTTAGATTTGAATGGCAAACCTGGCAATAAATATGTATTGTAAACAAAATGAAGCAAACTAGCCCAATGAAAACAACAACCTGCACGACTGTCCTAAATTTTCAAACTGTTGTTAAACGTTTCCATTACTTGTACTAAAATGTTATAATTTAATTTATCACTGCCACTAACGGAATTCCTGGTCTACTAAAACATAATTATCAATTCATTAGGCTATAAATTCAGTTTAAGTGTGAATTAATTTCACGTGTGATCAAGGACCAAAAGTATATTCCACAGATCACACCTCTAACATTGTAGAAGATAAAATTCTAGTACTCTCGAATAAAATAACTGAGACTAGAACTATAATAGACAATGCTATTCACCGATCCAGAGCCTTCAATGACAATAAGTCACTGTATGGAATGTCCACAAAATGTGGACTGATATTTTACCAGTGTGTTTGTTATACAACTTGAAGTAAATCGGTTTCCTATAGTTGTAGATCATAAAACGCTCAGTTTTCCGTGTGGCCGCCGTCTTGTTTTTTCCCTGAGTAATAATTTCTTTGAAACGGTTCAACGAAGTGAGTCCAAATTTGGTTCTTTATCTAACTAAGCCTTAACCGTAGTCAAATAGTCAGCTTGATGTAACAATCTGTTTTAAAACGGGATATTTTCAACTGTTAACAGTGGTTGCCATTGCCCCTAAGCAGAACAAAGGGCAACAGTGTAACAATATCGCAGAAAGAAATTAGGGCTGCAAAAAGATAGCCATATAAAATACAAAATAGTTAAATCACAGCTGACTACCAGGTTGCCACTGCGCATCACCTGCTTATACCGTGACATGAACAAACTATTTTTTTAGCTGCCTGAAGGAAAGTTCAGCAATCTGTTTCACTGCTAATTTTTCTTTTTTATTACATCGTGAAAATGGCTTTGTCCGAGCGTGAATTATGTGATTATTTTTGTTCACAGTGAACTATTATTTTTGTTTAATTTCAAAACTTATTATATTAGGAAATTCCCTCTTTATATCAATTACTCATCTGTTAGCAAAACTTGTAGCTGATTTTATTTATTTATTTGTTAGCCTTGTCAGTGTTCATATTTAAATGAATATATATTAAATAGTAGCATATATATTAAATAGCTTATGCATTGAAAGTCCTGTTTGAGTTAGCTGAACTTGTTGCTGAGAGATGATCTCACCAATACGTTAAAATAAATTAGTAAGATTTACTCATTAAATTATAATTTTATCGTTTTTTATGTGTTTGTTTATTTTTTCCATTTATAATCTTCAAAATGATGGCTTAAGTCATGGTGGAAGGAAACAAATAGGTGTGTTACTCCAGTGTCTATAATGGGTCAATTCCGTGAATCTGCGTCACACGGGATGCAAGCTCAAGCTCCAATCAGCTGACAGTCGGCGCTCACCTGATGTGCCGGCTTGCATCCCGAGTCACGTCACAAACCTGCGCAATAGCACACCTATTTTTTTCTTTCCACCATGGGCTTAAGTATTGTTTTTTTTTATCAAGGGAAATATGGCCTACCAACAAAAAACCCTCGAAAAAATAACGATTAACTAGTTTTATGTAGGTTCCTTTTTTATTTATCTAAAACTGTATTAAATATTTGAGTATATGGCAACATGTTTCTGCAAAATAAAATTATTAAAATAGTTATTAGTTTAAACATGATTTTAAAAATATGTTAATAATGACTCGTGTATGTACAACTTTATGAAGCGTTACAGAAAGAATAAACATATTCTGCTTTGGGGGCATGTTGAATTACCCTTTGAATGGCATATACTGACCATTAATATCGGACCAAAGATTAAAGTAACAATAAACCCCATCAAACCCATCAAACACTATAAGAACTGATGTTGATGTTTCCAGCAGTGTGTAGTAATAGAAACTATGTTACTTTTATCCTCTGTTTGATAGTTTTGCCGGCTAAACCATTTGAAAGAGAATTAAATTGGCTCAGGAAATAATTTTTTGCGTTTTTCTATACAAATGAAATTTATGAGTTAATTTAATTTTAAACTCTTTATTTGACCACTATTTTGAAATCCCATTACACTAAGCTGATTATTTTACTGCAATTAGTGATGATTACGTAAGGAACCATGCTAAATTTGAATTTGATCCATTATACTGTTCCAGAGATATATTTAAGTAAACCACAAAGTGGCGGCTATACGGGTAATGGAGCTTTTTAGGACTTTTGGTTATAGAAAATCTTTTATTCCAAATGAAGAAACAAACACGCTGGTATCAATGTTCATTTGTTGTACACCCTGAATATTTCTCATTATTTTCATATCCCTCAAACAGACCACACAGACTGTCATGCATACTAACTACTCAGTCAGAATCTCTGGTTTTAAATATAGAAATCAAACACTGATATGTTAGCGGTAGAGATATTACACTATTTATACATGTTAGTATATAATTTTCCTAAGGCAGTTGTAATATACAATCACACATCAATTAGCATGTTAGACTATACTTTCATTACAACAAATATTTTCTCTTAACCTGAAAACGATCAAAAATATATAAAGAAGGAAGGTTGAAGAAGAAAAGTCAGTGTGTTGAATTCAAATGAACTTACTAAGACAGGTTTTTCTCAATTCAAATTGCAAAACACGTTTATTATGCCACGTGGCATGTCAAGTTGTATCTGTATAGCAAGAAAATTCAGTTTACTATAAAGAAATCTGAAATGAAAACACTATTTTGGATACAACTGATTAAACTTCCACAAAGGGTTACTTTTGAACAATAATTGAGTTATATTTATTATCATAGATACAAATTTGATCACAATAAATTTGTCACCTGCCAAACAAAATGATATCCTACAACTTGATCTCCTTGTTGTTGATTAGTCAACAAGGTGTGCAGATAATATGACGCTGAGGATGATTAATGTTATTTATTTGGAAAATCTGCAGGTGTTAAAGCAATGGAAAAAACACCCCCATTTTGATTAATCTGCTCTTTTCATAATTACATCTACCCTTTTCAAAACTACACAGTATAACTTGGGAAATTTAACAGACTGAGTCATAGGAAGTAAAATGTTTACTAAGGGAAGAATAGATTAAATCAAAAAATAGATTAAACAAAACTAATGTTTTTCCCAAAAGACTGTTTTACTTCAAGTAAAAAAACAAAATAATTATACATCCTGTGAAAACAAATTTAATTCATACTGATGATATTTTTTTATTTTAACTTATTGGATTACTCAATTGGAAAATACAGTAATAAATCCAGGTGTTGAGAGCTTAGTTCAGTAAATCTGATCAACCAGTACATAATAATGGAATACTGAAATTCAAAGGGAGTCCCTGATTTCCAAAAAAATCACTTGAAGCTGTTTATGTATGCTGCTGTCAGTCCCTTCCCCCCTAAAAAATAGCCTAATGTCACAATTTGTGCATTCTTTGATAGAAAATGACACCATCTTTGAGACAAATTATTTTGCATAAACAACGCTGAAGGGCTTTTCGTTAACTTTTCCTTCATGCCTTTGTAAACACTACCTCTCGAAAATGTTACTCTTCGAGTATAAAGTTGTTTTTATTTTATCAATTAGAATTATTTGACTATGTTAATAAAAGTGGTTGCCTAGTTTACATCCCCATTCCTCTTGTTAGAAGGTTTTACTGAGTTTTTTTTTAATTTCAAATCATCTTAGCCTCTGGATTGCTTAAATTTATATATTATACTGTCTTACCTTCGCAATCAGTTTTATTTTTCATTCTAATATCGATTTTGCATCCGAAGATCCACCATCAGTTAGAAATCCAGGAAAGACAAAGTTTATCTGAAGTATTCTGAAATCCCCTGGATGAATACTTTAAACTTGGTTTTTCCTGGTTTTTTAACTGATGATCGATATTCGGATCTGAAATCGCTATTAGAATCAAAAAAGAAACCGGACTGCTAAGGTAAAACAGTATAATATATATGTTTTCATTTCCTTCACTTTAATTGTCTTGTTTTGTTTTTTTTATTCCAGGTTAAAATGGTTAAAATTATTGTGTTGAAAAATTAAACAACTATCAAGTCATCCCCTCTTTTGCGCTTTGTCTAAATGCCATTCAAAATTCCCTAGTTCTGAAGTATGTAATTTGTAGAAATTGTGGACAGGTTTATCAGGTTTAGACTATACTACAAGCAAATTTGATACATCAGCATTTTCTAGTATACCAGTTATAAAGTGCAATAACAATGGAAGGTTTAAATTACCTCCTGTATGATCAGTGTGATCCAACTAATTTATTGTGCTTACTTGCATCATCAATGCACAAATGAATGTTGTGCATCAATGATGCAGCAAGTGCGGCCTGGCAGCTTTCTTGTGGGGCAATGGTGAACAAGCGTTCAGCTATGAAACCATAGCCAGAAAGTATACAATTGGTTCACACTCATGGGACATGAGATATTTAAACCTCCCATTGTTTTTTCATAGTCCCAGTGAGCTTCAACAAGGACAAGTACAATTATTTAGTGGATTTTGGGGTTCTTAATTTACAACTAATAAATTTTAAGGTAAAGGAAATCTATTAACATGTATATATTATAGCAGTAAACCTCAGTTTATTCGGCTTATGCAGCAGTGTTCTTATCTGGATCGTTCAAATCCTTTTCTGGATTAACCGACAAGAGGCTAGAAACAGAACCTAATTGGTAACATTGGTTTATGGGCGCCCACAATCAACAATACAAAATACGCTAACAGGACGGTAAAGCAATTGTATCGTTTTTTCAGGGATTTAATTTAAACTAAAGTTATCCTGTACCAGGCTCTTGGCTTTAAGGCTTTTGACAATATTAGGTTTCTGCTTAATAGCAAGCACAACTTTTCTTTTTACTGTCATTCATTTTCACTAACTAAAGTTCTAAACAGCATGTTAAACTTTCCCAATAAACTTTATTAAGTTCAAGTATAACTAGCACACCGGATAACCTTTTTACTGTAAGGGTCGCCACACATCTTGATGGATGAATCGGCGCTACTAGCAATTCTGAAAGCAAGACTGTTTCGACGACACACTGACTATACGGCTCACAAAAGCATGTGTACGATTGTACGGATTTATAAAAGTTAAACATTATGTAAGAAAATAAATATTTAGCATGACGTTGAAACATTCTCGTTTTCAGAATTGCTAGGAGCGCCGATTCATCTGTCAAGACAGGTGGCGACCCTTATACCACTTTACTTTCCACTATTACTTTCTGGCAAACTAACCAGTGGTTCAGTTGGATAATGAAATTTAAAATCATTTAATGTCCTGGCCATTTATATAAGTACAGTTCTGTTCCTGCAGTGAAAACTAATAAAATAACGGGAAGCACACAAAAAGGCCAAACAACATGCAGGCGCAAATGTAGATTGCATAACTGTGACTTACGACAGACCTGCAATTTAATTTAGATTTTACTCAAAAATGGTGGTACTAAGGCCAACGATCGACCTTTGACACCACTACATGAGTAGGGAACAATGTTTTTTGCTTTATTTCAAAAAGTTTGTCTCGATAACCTAGGATCTGGATAACCGAGGTTTACTGTACAAGATAATTATAATGAAAATTACCATATAAAATACTAAAAATATTAAAATTATGAATTACATTGAAATAAGAAATAAAGAGTTCTCACCTCAGGAAAAGAATTCTGTTTGAGAACAGCATAAAAAAATAAATAAGAACAAATCCAATTCAGTTTGTATATGTATATATTTTTGTGCTGTGTTCAACTTGAAATCTTTTCTCGTAGTAAGTATGATTATAACACATTGTTCGGTGAAATTCCCTAATAAGGTGCCGTTTCATTGTTAAGACAAAAATGATTAAATCTTGTTACCACCTGTCATTATCATACGCTCGTTTCATTATAACAAAATACAGCTGAACCCGCCAATGGCTTACCAACAAGAAGAACTAATCAGACATATTTGCCTTTTGCCCTTATAATTAACAATGAAGAATTATCTGTCAATCACCCAGAAACGGTTAGTATTACTATTAGGAAGGAACTAATTTAAATAACAATCAAGAGTGTTAAGAATTACTAAGGAAATCTGAAAAGACTCAGTATTTTGACGATATTGAGCACTACCGAGAAAGACCTATTACCTATTAAAAGAGTTATAGACAGAAATACGAATAGCGGAAAGTGTGACATGCATTGTTAGCGTCGCAATGTCAGTGTTAGCAGGATCATGCCAATGCCAACCATCACCTGAGTGCCGCTACCGGATTGACCCGTCTGTAATCTGATGCTCAACATGTTTGCTAGAGCCGTCTTAGTTTTGGCATTCACCATGAACGCTTGTGACTGCCCCGCACCCGCTTGATTGCCCTGGGAGTAGCAAAACAAACCTCAAACTAACACAATGTACTAGACTGCAAAACTAACTACAACTTACACTGCGACATCTACCCCAGCTCCATAATCAGTCATGTTAAAAGTGAGTTCAGGTTCATGACTTTGTGTATTCGGGGCACACAGAAAGCCGAGTCCCGAGTTAATAAGGAATAGCGGGTTTAAAATTTTATTTTTTGATCACAACCAATTATAAAATGGCTATACGAATGAAGTTTATTAAACGAGCTATAACGTTTTAGTAGGACTATAGTTTATCTTTATTCACACGTCTTAATCCTATTTCTCAGATGGAATATTCCAGTAACACAGAAAGGCCTGAATATAAAATGCACAGCACGATTCCACATGACGGTACAAGGCACATGAGCTGGCAGAAACAAACTCGCATTCAGTTATTTATTGATGTGTTATCATGTAGTATAATGTTTGTAATGCAACCGAATTCAATAAATAGTACCTACCGACTTGTGTTGCAATGTGCCAACCAACTTGCCTCTTACTTTTCGTACATGAACAACAATTTCGTCATTGCGGATGACTTACACAACTCTTCAGAGCACAAAGTAGTGTTTGAAAAAGGTTCCCTGGCTTTGGAAGAGGTTTAACATCTTAAACTATTAAACCAACACTCAGTTTAGAGAATAGGGCACTGGGCCTGGTTGGTACAGCAAGCTTACCTTCAAGCGTGGATATCCACTGCTGATAGTTAAACACAAGAGATATATTATTTTGAGAATATCATCATTGTAAATTACAACAAAAGTCAGGCGTCACACATCTCAAAACATAGAAACACCATGCCATGAAAATTCTGTCACTCTCAGCAAATTTCCCTTGGAGAAATTGCTTACAGTGTAGGTTATTTGCCAAAACTTAAAACCAGTACCGTGGTAAAATTTAGTTTTTACTACCCTAGAAACCAAAAACACCACTAATTTAAATGTTTAAACACATTGAATAATAAACATGAAAAAGTTTCAACCTTCGATAAATAACAATCTCCCATAAAATTATATAAATGAATGTGACAACTTCGAAAATTCACTCACCTAAATAACACATTCTAAACATACCAGACCCCCATTTCTAAAAAGTTGCCCTCCCAAGTTGATACATCTCATTTAAAACTGAAAAGATATAACGGTAAAATCCATCATCTATGAACAACTAATCCAAAAAAGGTTGACTTAAAACATTGAGAATAAAGACCTTGTTGACCCAAAGATGAGAAGTGATTTCCTCATGTATTCATAATAAATACTAGGGGTGTGCGAGTACTCGAAACTTGAGTTTTCGGCCGAGTATTATAATACTCGAACTCGACTAGAAGTTTTGAAAAATACTCGAAAGTTCGAGCGAGTATTTCCAGCCAATTTCTGGACAGTCGCTAACGATTGCGATCGGCCAAAACGCATAGTAACAGCCGCAAAAGGCACTCGCATCATGTAAAATCGGATGAAAATGACGATCGCTAACGATTACGACCGGCAGAAACGAGTATTAATGGCCGCAAAAGGCGATCGCATGTCGTAAAATCGCCCCCATAAATGACGATCGCTAACGATTACGACCGGCCGAAACGAGTATTAATGGCCGCAAAAGGCGATCGCATGTCGTAAAATCGCCCCCATAAATGACGATCGCTAACGATTGCGACCAGCCGAAACGAGTATTAATGGCCGCAAAAGGGGATCGCATGTCGTAAAATCGCCCCCATAAATGACGATCGCTAACGATTACGACCGGCCGAAACGAGTATTAATGGCCGCAAAAGGCGATCGCATGTCATAAAATCGCCCCCATAAATGAAGATCGCTAACGATTGCGACCAGCCGAAACGAGTATTAATGGCCACAAAAGGCGATCGCATGTCATAAAATCGCCCCCATAAATGACGATCGCTAACGATTACGACCGGCCGAAACGAGTATTAATGGCCGCAAAAGGCGATTGCATGTCGTAAAATCGCCCCATAAATGACGATCGCTAACGATTGCGACCAGCTAAAACACGTAGTAACAGCAGCAAAAGGCGAGCGCATCATGTAAAATCGGCTGAAAATGACGATCACTAACGATTACGACCGGCCGAAACGAGTATTAACGGCCGCAAAAGGCGATCGCATGTCGTAAAATTGGCTGTAAATGATAACGGAAAACATAATATCGGCAAAAGTGACGACCGGGCCACTTAATATCGGCTGTAACTAACAATTTTGTAATCTAATTTTGATTAAAAACGATGTCTGGACCAGGTGATATTGGCCAAATGACAACCGGACCATGTGTTTTATCGGCTGGAAACGAATGTCAAACCGTGTTTTGCTTGTCAATACGTAATCCAGTTTGATTGTACTGGCCAAAACTTTGTATTGCTACTCATGTTATTACTAAGAAACCACGTTTAGATTATCAAACCTAGGGTGGTATTCAAATCCCACTACACAATTTTAAACTACCAACTGATGGCAAATACTCGCTCAAAAATACTCGAAACTCGAAAATAACTGGCACTACTCGACTCGACTCAAAAAATTACTACTCGTACACCCCTAATAAATACATGACAAACCTGAGCAAAATAACTGTTTAATGTATCTTGATTCAGTCTACTAAGATAAATGGTGAATAAACTTTTTTCTGAAAATTAATTCTGAAAAAATTGCACATTATTCTGAGGACTTCGGTTATCTGTGGCCTAATAGAATTTGACAATTTTAAGTGAACAAATGGAATTTCAAGACTTGTTTAGAATATCTTAACATTGCAGTGGGGACTTACTTCCCCAGGTGGTAGGATCCTAAGACATTTGAAAATATTAATTGAAACGTTAAGTTTTTTTTAAATATTTCTTTGATGAACATCTACTTTACTGAAAAATTCACCATGTGCATAGGTTTGTTTCAAAGACCATACATCAATTGTTTTAAATAATTAAATTAAGGTTTTGTCAGCCCAGTGTTTCAAACAAATTTAAAAGTGTAGTGGACACACACACACACACACACACACATATATATATATATATATATATGAATTTACCGATGGATGAATTTTTATTTAAACAGGATTTTCAAATATTACAAATTTTTAGTCTCTATCCAGTATTGATTTTTGAAACAGAACATTTGTTACAGGATACTTTGTGCGCGTTAAAATAGTATTTTCTGTTTTCCAAAAACCTGGATAAAGTCGTATTGATTGACTGTCTTACATGATATAAATTACCTTGTTATCCCAATAACAACAAATTTGTAAAGACATTTCACCTATCTTGAGGCTGTTCCATTACAATACATAAAAACAAATTAAATTCATTCCAAATTTAAACAGTGAACATTTAAAATAAAATTCATATTTAATACCGTTACGATAATGTGTAAGATTATTATGGGCACTGCTGTGAAATCTGATTTTAAAATAATGAGTTTGATCAAAAACATATACATTAATTTGATCTTAAGTTAACAGAAAACACATTTGAAGTAGTTAACCAAATGAAGACTTGTCTTGAGACTAATTTTATCTAAGTGTGTTCATTTTTGAATCTCCGAGTCACAGACAATGAAATAAAAGTTTGAAATTACCTGAATGTCATCATTAGATTAAAAAAAGGCAAGATCAACTACTGCAGTTTTGCCATTAAGTGTTCAACTATTGTGGAACACAAACAAGTTGTATTCACGTTTCTGTTAAACTTTACAATGCTTTAACCTCAGAGAATCTAAGATCTGGAGCCTAGCCATTTTGTAAATAAGCTAAAACTGTTTTTACTAGACAATCCTATTTATGACATCAATGAGTTGGCTGTTGCCTAGCTCATAATTTAAAATTACATCTGCGTAAATAACAGGTAGCAACTTGAGATTATTTTAACATGTGTTATAGCATTTTATAGCTTCAAATTGCATAGCAAGTGCTGTAAAATGTATGTTTTAATTGGGGAAGTGTCGGTTCCAATTTTCTTTGGTTCGGTTTTAAATAGAAATAGCTTCTCGGTTTGCTGTTACCGGTTCTGAAAACGAAAAATGGTTTTGATGATCAATTTTTGCTGCCTGTCTTCAGGATATGCACTTATACAAAGTTAAACATTTAATTGGATTCATCAATATCAATGAACTGTTGGCGGTCGGTTGTTGGTTGCAGTGTCAGCCGATTTCACAAGGCCCTTATACAATATCAATCAATACCACATGGTACAGTAGATATTTCGGCCAATATCACATGGTTTGGTCGCCTATTACAGTGAAGATGTGTGGTCCGCCTTTTTTACGGTAGATTTAGTGTGGTGCAATTGTAATTTATGACCAAGATTAAGCGGTCCAACCGTTGGTGATATTACGTGGTGCGATTGTCATTCACAGCTGATACCACATGGCTCGGCCGCCTATAGTGATGATGATGCGTAGTCCGGACAAATTTATGGCTGATTTCATTTAGTGCGGTGCAATCGTCATTTACAGCCGATGTTATCCGTTCCAGCTGTTGGATACGATGGGACTGAACCCAAAAATTATCAATCAATTATCGGTTTTTATTTTTTCCCTAAAAACCTAGAATTGAGAACCAGAACGTACACATCCCTAGTTTTATTAGTTGCTAACGTTTGTAATGCGTGTGACGTTCATTGAAGTCTCTGCAATAAAGATGATTTTGTTTTGATGTTACAACAGTACCAGTCTTATACGCCCTTGATTGCAGTTAGCAACCACACAATCACAGTAATAAGTATTAAATAAAGTATTAAAATATGTTCAACAAAGAAATCGTGTAGATAATATTTACTAAAAAAGTTTATGCCAACTAGGCATGAGTTATTGGTAATTTAAATGTAAGTAGGACTCACTTGATAATGGGAGGAGTTTCCTAACCTTCTGAAAAGTGGTGTAGTTTTAAACACTAGAAACTGTAGATAACATCAAAATAATTTAAACTAATTATATTCATCAATTTTTAAAACACACTTCTATACTAAAATAAAATTGTTTAAAACTTAATTTGTATTTCAATAATTAGGTTAGGGATAGAATATAAAGAAAAAGAATATCTTTTACATTACTTACCCAAGGAGGAGGAAATATAAGAAGAGGAACCAGAGGTAGGAATGGAATAATAAGGGTGAATATCAAATGTTCAAACTGCCTTCAAATCAAATCATCACTATCTTCACTGACACTATATTCTGAGTGTCTGGACTGGAAATAAAATAAACTGCTTTTTAAGAGTTGTTATGGTACCTTTGCATTTTATTTTTATATTTAGAATAAGGAAGTATGAGGATAACTTGACTATTTTAAATTCCAGCTCCTTACAAGTACAACAAAGCAATTAATATATTAGTTTAACGAATTATAAAGCCCTGGCAAACTTCTAGCTTAAAAATTAAAAAAACCTGATGAACTTCTTGTTTCTATCATCCAATGAAAATTAAACAATAAACATGAAAATGAAAAGAAACGACTCCTAGAAAGAGAAGGCTTTTCAAATACATTTACATTTAGAACATATAAATCTTTAACCTTTTCTGGTAATTTTTTATTTCAAAGTCAAAGCAACCGGCACATAGAAAATCTTTAGGTCATCATAAAAAAATTTAAAAAACCCTGACATCCCAAATCACATTACAAAGAACACTCTTTAACTGACACATTTGGGACTATGGCCATTTTGGATAACTAAATTTGCCAGATATTTTTTAAAGGGGATACTGAAGATAGATAATGAACTCCATACAAAACACAAATGAACGAAACAATTACTTTACATAGCAATGTTTGAAAAAACACAGAGTACAAAATACTGCAAAGTTTACAGGCCTTAGAAAAACCTGGTCTCGCTTTTGTGATTTGGATTTCTTCAAAAACTCGTTTCGGGGTATACACTAATTTATGGTTCTGTGGAGTAGATTTTATTGGATTCAACCAACACATTTATAAATGTATTTAATGCACTAGTGGCTTCTTTCCACGAGACTTTAGGAGCATTTTGCATGGCTTCTTCTTCCTCATCGGATTCTTCGTCTAGAACCGGAGCTTCTTGTGGGTTCAAAACATTTTTAAAATTTGTTTGTTACAGTCAACTCCCGATTATTCGGGGTAATGACCGGTTGGAGGGTCACGGAACCCTCCACGGTTAAAACAAAGGGATTCAATAAATTGAATATTACAAAAAATATAATGAAGGTTTATTAACATTTTTATACTACAATATTGTGTTTTAATGTCATTTAAGACATATTTATGTAAATTAAATACTTTTTAAAATCTTTAAATTGTGATGACATCTACAAACAATCAAGATAATAATACTTAATACTAGCAATGGTTGATAGCAGTAAATACTATCCAAAACGCCGAATGATATTTAATAGGTTAGAGACCTTGAACACCGAACTCTCTAAACTATACCGAACAGTATGCTAATTAATTCCGCACTGGGGAAAACCCCGTGAGGGTGAACAAAACGGCGGGAAGGGGGATTATTTTGAGATGTTTCTATTTTTAGACGTCCGCGTCCGACCGTCCGTCCTCGCACTGCCTAGCCAGGTGCAGTGTCTAGAGCAGTCAAGATCATCGCTCCTCATCACACGGCCACGGTTCATTAGCGAGATGACAAGACTCTTGAGATTATGTTGTTTACTAAATTGTTAGTATATTATTTATTCTGATAAATTAAGTAAATTAAATACGATTCTGGAGATAATTTAGCAAAATAAATTGTTATTATTGCTCTATTTATGTTTAGAAGGGGATAAATAAAAATAAACCTTTCGTGACCCCGGATAAACCGCAACCCGATTAACCCGTTCCCGGATAATCGGGAGTTGACTGTACTTAGTTCTTCAACCACTTTGTCTTATTGAATGTTTTATTTCTGTATTTTTTGCTATTACAGCCTGAGCAGCAAACTTCTGCAATTATACTTTTTGTTTGTTTATATAATAAATTGTCAGTGAGTCAATATTGAAATCACGCATTATGAAATTTCTGTTTTAACCTTTTTTAAGTCGATTAATCATCTCTAGTTTTTGTGAGAACATGTTTAAGCTTAGCGGCCTCTTTGGCACTGGTTAAACTTTGACTGAGCTTCTAAATCATTACTTAAGCTAGAAGTGATTAAAAAAATATAGAAAATTAAAAAAAGATTAAACTAGGAAACGTAAAACTTAACTGAGCACTGACAGCCACAAGAAACACTAAGCAAACTTAGTGTTCATGATGACTGTCAGTGCTCAGTTTTTAACATTTCCTATTTCAATCTTTCAAAGGCTTTTAATACAGCATGTTTCCGAAGTTCTCCAAGTATTCTGAGACTCGGTAAAGAGACTCGACTCAGTAAAACGACTCGAGTAAGGTTATGTAAGATTCACTTCGGAGCTCGTAGTCAACCGCGCTCAAGTCCAACTACAATGCTCGAGTTCTGACACGAGTCGTCGCGGTACTGAGGACTAATATTCGAGTAAACCAAATACTCAAATCGTCACGTCACTAATTTCTGTCATAAATCTTGTGACCTTAAGTAAATCAATACATATTTTATTTAGAAAATGTTGTATTTATAATACTAAATTGATTTGATTTTTATCGAGTTCACATATTATTTTCTGGTTACCCTGCAACAACTGAATGCCTTAAAATAATTGAATCTTTTGAGGTGCCAAAGTCATGACTTGTTTAGTGTTTACTGTATATATGTGTACCAAGTCCATTAATTAGGTCCCCACATTGTTCATGTCGAACCGAACAAAGATATACTCAGTAAACTTTTAATCTGATAAAATTCCCAGATCAGCAAAAATAGCAGAATGACTTTTTGTCTCTTTTCAAGACAAACTAGAAATTTGTGCTTGAATGTAATTAGTTTTGTATTTTACAAGGACTGTTTTTAAAATAATTTATTTTCAGGATTAGGAAGCAAATGATAAGACAGTCTGTGCATTATGTATAGAAATAATCACACTAGCACTCATGAGAGAGAGTGAACTCGTTGATCAGATGGCAATATTGATGCAAAAATTACAACGTGTAAAAACTGCCATTTAACAGTTTTACTCGAGTGACTCTAAGTTTGTCCTATGAAATTATAGCACAATATCTTGGATGTTGACTTGGTGTTTGATGCCTAAGGTGTGAACAGCAGGCAGGCATGAGTAGCTAAGGTCTTATTATAATGCTATAACACCACAAGATAATTGTTTTGAAGATTATGACAGCCCTCACAAATGTCATGTTTAGTAAAATAAATAAAAATAACACTCGCTTAACTAGATTTTAGAAGTTGGAGACCATTTTTTACTTACTTTGCCTGTCCATATAGGTCTCAAGTCTGTGCGCAGGACTTGAACCCACATCAAGGCTGCTGTGGTTCCGGAGTTAGCCATGGACTCATGTACTCATATAACCACAGTAACCGGATAATGTTTAAACACACAAACACAAAGCAGTAAAAGTAAAGTTACCGAAAATAAATCCGTGGAGGAGGCAACTGAGTCCGCAGCTTCTGACATCGGTTGGTGACTCGGCGCCACGCTATTCCCTGGAGCCATCTGTTAAATATTAAAAGAACAAATTATAACATAAATTCATTTTAACACTTAGGAGCTTGTAGTTATAATTTAAAATACGCCTGTAAGAACATTAAGATAACAAAAAAACTCAAAACATTATAATTTTCTTTAAGATTTTAATTTTAAGTCCGGTTTCACTTAATTGGCGAATTTCCTTCAAGGAAAAAGCTACTACCATAGGTGGCACAGTAAGACAATTACTAGGCCAGGACAGTTACAACTATTTGTTTAGAAGCCCCTAAATGCTGAAATTCCTCACAGGGATGAAGCTTCTCCCAGAAGTGGCGTGATAATTTAACAACAATTTGTTAATTGGATTGCGCTCTACAACACTCGGTTGCATCAATATTGAAAGTAGTAAGCAGACTTCATTGTCCGATGTTTTTCCTAAGGAGAAAAAATAAAATTGTACAACTCGCTTACTTATGAATAAATGTCGATAACACTTATTAACTTATGTATTACTTGGCTTCATCTTATTCTGTAACTTACAGATATATGCACATAAACCCAGGTCATTGAGAAAAAATCGTGTTATGTGAATAATTTTAAAATGGACACCTTTTTTGCCATACCACTATACTCCTGTGATAATGTTACCTGGTTGTTGAAGAGCATGGGCTGAGGGGTGGAGGGGTGAGCGAGCCGCACATTAGCTGTGGAGACTTGCTGCTTCTGCTGCAACTGTTGGAAGCGATGCAACTGAAGTTGTTGTTGCCTCAACGCCATCTGTTGCTGCGACCCTACGCTCACTTGGCCTACAATCACACATCACAACAAGAATGGAAGGGATTCCAATAAAAAGAACTAAACAAAATTGCAACCTACGATTAGAAAAAAAGTACAGTTAACTCCCGATTATCCGGGAGCGGGTTAATCGGGTTGCGGTTTAACACTTTCCGTGCGGTTTAAATGTTGTAAGGTTGACCCAGGAGTTACCAATTTTTTGTTCACTAAAAACATTGGTTATACATGTAGAAACAATGTTTTAGTGTTAACAATTCATTTCTAATAGTTCTTACATGTAATTATTGTCGATACATTTTTGGAGTTCATGAAATCTACCCGCAGTTATGGATCGCCGCAATGGTAGTAGGCGTCTGCCGCGACACAACATGCACCACAATCCCACGCAACTGAAGCACACTATTCACCGGAATGCACTATTATTTCTTCTAGAAAAGTAAACAAACAAAAAAACCGAGCACTGATAAGAGCCATTGGTAAACAACTTGGAAGAGAGCGTAGGTGCCCCTCCCCCCTCCACCTTTGAGAGGAGGAACTAAAAACTGACCATATTGCGGACCTTGTACGGGCATAGGCAAACTCGTGACCAAGTTTCATTCATCCAGTTGCTTTGGCTGAGGTACAGTATTCCTTTGAAAACAACATTCAACTATGGAGCTCATGAACTCCACACGATAGACTGGTAAGGCCAGCTTGGAGTTCATGTACTCTACCCTCACGGAATGTGTTAACCGGGGTCATGAAAGATTTATTTGTATTATGTTTATTTATTCCCTTCTGAACCTAAATAGAGCGATAATAATAATTTATTTGGTTAAAATATCTCCAGAATTGTAAAATTTACTTAGTTGACGTCTAAAAATATATACCGATCAAAAGAACCGCCCTTCCCACGCTGTTGACCGTTCGTCCTCATGTGTTTTTGCCCTCAGTGCGAAATTAATTGGCATACTATTCGGTGTAGTTCTGTGACCCCATGTATTGGTGTTTGGAAATGCAAACAAGTTTAACTTTAACCTATCAGCCATCGCTAACATTAACTGTTATTATCTTGATTTGTTTGTAGATTTCATCACATTTTCAAGTTTTCTAAAGTATTTAATTTATATAAATATGTCTTAAATGGCATTAAAACACAATATTGCGTAGTAAAAATGTGATCAAACATTTATTATATTCATAATATTAAATTTATTGAATCCCTTTATTGTTTTAACCGTGGTTTTGGGTTATCCGCGACCCTCCAACCGGTCATTACCCCGGATAATCGGGAGTTGACTGTAATTGACTTCAAGAAACTTCAATTGAACTGTTGCTGAACATAAAGAAAAACTCACAGTAACTCATTTACTGACCATGATTAGAAATGAAATTATTGAAGTACACTCTTAATATTATTATTAGATTTATTTAAAGATTGCTATCAACCCTCTAAATTTTAATATATTATCTAGTTAATGTATCGACAGTTATTATTGCTCATGAAGTCTTAGACCAGGTACTTTTGAAATGATCTTTCCAAGATGTTATTATCCTTTTGATAGCCAAATTCAAAATCTTAATTAGGGAGAAGTTTTAAAATCTTTCATCGGCGTATTACTAACTCTTTCACTGCAATGAACATATTCAAACACAATATCGTTTCCTTGAGTTAATCAGTGACTGGGCTCCCAGTCAGCTGCAACAAACCTGTTTTATATATCGCTATAACGATATATTACTTATTTAAAGTCTACCCCAACCTAACACTCTATCGCCTTGTATTTCAATATAAATTTGAAGTTTTAGTGATCAATTCTGTCATCAGCAAGACTAAAACTATTTAAAACAAAAATATCGCCCCAAAAAATGACTATAATGAATGATGTACCTTGCAACTGATCAGCTGGCCAGGCCGGCGGCTGCTGAGGCACTGTGGGACTGTTGTTGGTGATGAGTTGCTGGGAGGGCATCTGTCTGTCTCCCTGCTGCTGCACCAACACCTATAATACAATGTCAACATTTCCAGTGAAGAACATTTTAACTGAATATTTGTTATTTTCATGTTTTATTAAACTTGTTATAGCGCCAAGTAACCATGAAGAAACTAATTTCAAAATTGTTGTTAATATGGGGGGCTCCAATCCCAAAACATTTCACACTTCTATCTTCTTTTCCCATAAAATCATTAACATTTAAGTCTCATCCCTCCTAGACTGATCTTCAAAAATCATTGATTTATGACTCATATTAAACAACACTAAAGAACCGAGTGAATCCAGTAGACAGAATTTTGAAAACAATCAATAATCGCTTCGTAAAATTCCAAAATAATCGATACTGACATTTTTGTGAGATCAAAATTCTCTTCACTGCATTCTTCTGAGGAGTTAAAGGACTGAAACATCAGCATGGTTCTTATGGGAGAAGCAGGTGGAAATATGAAATCTCTCCTCACTGTACCGATGGAACATTGTAACCACATGATGAATTACCTGCTGCCTCAGTTGGGTGTTCTGTTGAATGACGATCTGCTGCTGATGTCGCTGCTGCTGCAGCCACTGCAGCTGCTGCTGAGGGTTGAGGCCCGAGGGTATGTGGCCCCTGATGACAGCAACTGACTGCTGCCTCAAACCCCCGCTGACCACTACAGTGCTGCCTGCCGAGCCCACCGTTGCACCCCCTCCCTGAACCACCTGCCTCTGTTGTTGCTGTTGTTGCTGAAACACATGTCACCCCATAACTGCTGCGAACATATAGCTCTGTAAAACCCTCGATGCCAAGTTCTTTGTCAAGAGGCCTAGGTTTTGAGTACTCGAAACTTTGAGTTTTCGGCAGAGTATTTTAATACCCAAACTCAACTAGAAGCTTTGAAAAATACTCGAAAGTTCGAGCGAGTATTTAACTCCGATTTCCGGACAATCGCTAACGACTGCGACCGGCCAAAACGCGTAACAACGACCGCATCACATAAAATCGGCCGAAAATGACGAACGCTAACGATTGCGACCGGCCAAAATGCGTAGTAACGGCCGCAAAAGGCGATCGTATCACGTAAAATCGGCTGAAAATGACAATCGGACCACGTAGTTTCGGATTTAAATGACGACAGAAAACATAATATCGGCAAAAGTGGCAACCGGGCCACTTAATATCGGCTGTAACCAATGATTTTGTCATCTAATACTGTTTATAGGCGATGTATGGACCAGGTGATATTGGCCAAATGACAACCGGATCATGTTTGATCGGCCAGAAACGAATGTCAAACCTCGTTTTGTTAGTCAATATATAATCCAGTTTGGTTGTACTGGCAAAAACTTTGTATTGCTACTAGGGGTGTGCGAGTAGTGAGTTTTTTAATCGAGTCGAGTCGAGTAGTGCCAATTATTTTCGAGTTTCGAGTATTTTCGAACGAGTATTTGCCATCAGTTGGTAGTTTAAAATAGAGTAATGGGATTTGAATACCACCCTAGATTTTAAAATCTAAACATGGTTTCTAACTAATACATGAGTAGCAATAAAAAGTTTTGGCCAGTACAATCAAACTCGATTACGTATTGACAAACAAAACACGGTTTGACATTCGTTTCCGACCGATGAAACAGGGCCCGGTTGTCATTTGGCCAATTTCACCTGTTTCAGACATTGTTTATAATCAATATTGAATTGAATTGAAAAAAATATATATATATATTAAATGACGAAATCAATAGTTACGGTCGAAATTACATGGTCCGATCGTCATTTTCGGCCGATTTTACGTGATCCGATCGGCTTTGACGGCCGTTACTAAGCGTTTTGGCCAGTCGCAATCGTTCGCGATTGTCATTTTCGGCCGATTTTACGTGATGCGATCGCCTTTTGCGGCCGTTACTACGCGTTTTGGCCGGTCGCAATCGTTTGCGCTCGTCATTTACGGCCGATTTTACGTGATGCGATTGGCTTTTGCGGCCGTTACAACGCGTTTTGGCCGGTCGCAATCGTTAGCGATCGTCCGGAAATCGACGGGAAATACTCGCTCGAACTTTCGAGTAGTTTTCAAAACGTCGAGTTCGAGTATTAAAACACTCGGCCGAAAACTCAAAGTTTCGAGTTCTCGCACACACCTAATTGCCACTCATGTATTAGTTAGAAACATGTTTAGATTATCAAATCCAGGATGATATTCAAATCCCATTACACTATTTTAAACTACCAACTGATGGCAAATACTCGCTCGAAAATATTCGAAACTCGAAAATAATAGGCACTACTCGACTCCACTCGATTAAAAAAATCACTCCTCTCACACCCCTTTAGTTTTGAGTCGACATGATCGATATTTCAAGGACTCTAATAAATCTTAACGTTCGAGACAACTGGTTATCACGACTATTTTCTGTGTGAGAATTACTCAGTTCAGGTTAGCATCGCTAATTAATCTTTATTATTGTGTTTTTTTACACCTAAGATGTCACAAGCCATAAATGAATAGGTACACACATCGGTGTAAAATATCTACTGATAACTTAAAAGCATAACCTTGAGTGTTAAATCATGTTCAGCAAATAATTTGCACATGTGATTCCATGAAATACCACTTAGTTGTTTTTTTAATGCCCCTAGATCGCAGCAGCACATGGAAAACCCCGTACTGGATTATCAGAGTTGGCTAATCATTGCAAGAGAACCACAGTACAGTATTAAGCTGTAACAGCTAAGTCAAAGAGCTAGCTGTTGCAAAATGTGATACAGGCATGGCAGTTGCATGAAAATCAGGGCAGCCTGTGACACCACATTCACAATAGTTAAAGAGTTAAACTGCTACTTTTAGGTTAGAATACAAAATTTATCTCTAAACCACTTTCATCGTAAAGAAAGGCTTACATTACCTGCGTACCATTGAGGATTCACAAGTTACAAAACTTGTGCAGTTTCAAGACAAGACATTTCCACAGGACACAAGTCTCACCCACAGGTTAACAAAGAACGTCTTTTCACTCATCGAGCATGTCACTTACATGAACAGCGAAATAATTGTCAGAGGAAAAAGACATTTAAACATAAAATTAAAAAATGCACATATATATTTACCTAAAAACGCATGAATATACATATGACTTTATCCGGGCAGGATTGATTTGTGACTAGAGTGTTGACAACAAGTCTGTTGACCTTATGAATGTCATATGTTGTATGTTAGTGTGATCTGGCCAAACTTGTTTTCCCCAAAACCACAATGAGCTTGTTATTGTTTGTTTTTTAACAAAGACAAAGATAGCAAGACTTACCTGCATCTGCCTCTGAAGTGCTATCTGTTGCTGCTGCTTTTGGAGGTTGTGGAGGAACATGGCTCTCTGCTGAGGGTCCATTTGCCGCAACTGAGCATGAGTGGCTGCGTCCATGTGGATCAACTGTCGAGGAGGGTTCTGCAAAGCGACAGTCCGTTAGGTAACAGTAACTTTATTGATATGGTTTACTTATATAACTGTATTTTTGAAACTCACAAATCAATAATAATTACTAATGTAAATTTAGTTTAGTTCAATGACAGTAATATTGTCTATTGTGGCTTTTAATTTATTTTTATACCTGTGAGCTTAGCCAAAATATAAAACAAATATTGTAACAATAAATATTTGATTTGATGATCGAGCAAGTATTTCCCACTGATCTGCAGAGAATCGCTAACAATTACAAATTGCCGAATTACGTTGTAATGGCCACGGGAGACAACTGCACCATGTAAAATCGGCCGAAGTTGACGACAGGAAGTATCAATCGGTCAGAAACGACAATCAACATGCATATCGGCTGTAAATGATGACCGTCTTACATTATTTCAGCCATAAATGAACATGCAAAACATTTTAACAGCCAGGAATAACGACTAGACCACGTAATATCGGTTGTAAATGACGATCAGACCAAGTATTATAGGCCTAAATGACTGCAGGTTATATTGCAGTGATGGCAGTAAACATATCGGTTAATCACATTTCACACATGTGGTGGCATTCATCACATTTCCGCGTGATAACGCCTCTAATTGACGATATGTCACATGATATCTGCCAGAAATTACGACTAGACTGAGTAGTCTCTGTTGAAAATGACAAGGGAAAACAAAATATCAGCAATAAATTAATCCAGACCACGTAATGTTGACCGCAAATTAATTACGTAATACTGATTATTAACGACCAAGTGACCAGACCAAGTGATATTGGCAAAATTGCAACCAAGCTATGTTTTATCGACCAAAACAATGGTCAAACCATGTTTATTGATCGAAAATAAAACAAGTTTAATTTCTACTGTCCTCAAAAAATATGTATGCCCTCTTGCAACTTTCATAGTTAATATATTGCTATCAAATTATATCTGAATTGGTATCCAAAATGTATTACACTGTTTAAAAAACTGCCCACAGAGTAAGATTACAAATACTCGCTCAAAAATACTCTAAACTCGAGAGTAATTGGGAATGCTTGACTCTCGACTCGATCCATAAAAATCACTTTTCGCACACCCCTATACTGAATTTTAAGGATGTGTCGGTTTTTAAAGTCGGTTGTCGGTTTTACCGGTTTTTTACAAAAAAAAAAAAAACGAAACCGAGAACCTATGGTCAAATGTCGGTTTCGGTTTTCCACTGTCACTAAGTGCTCGTTTTGGAGCACTATAATAAGCATTATAAGCTTATAATGTTGTACAAATACCGAATGACAAGCTAAACAACGTTTAACAAAATAAGTGGTTGAAATAAGATTCCTCCCAACAACTAATCACTTCCTTTCCAGTCCCAAAATAACTCTCAACAAACACGAAAGAAGAATTGACAGTAGTTCTATTTATGGATGTACGTGAATGGAGACAACAGATAAGGAAGCAAGGCGAGGAGGGTGGGGAAGGTTTGGTTGCAACAAAAAATTTGACCTTGACAGGTCCCGAGCGCAATAATCAGTCACTGTTAAATATCTTTCGCTCTGAATATGGAAATTTAAATTAATCGTGCTCTTTTTCCATTATAAATTTAAATTAAACTGATTTTGTTTATTTTATATTATTGTGCGATACTGGTGAAATCAATATTAAATTGCAATTGACAAGGTTGTAAATTAGGTTAAGAATTAACCATAAAATACCTACTAAATAATTGTAAAATGGCTACATATGATTTAAAATTGTATACTTTGTTTAAAATAAAATCACTTGAAACTGTACACGTTAGAGCCAATAAGGAATTTAGTATTCTTCTGCTTCAACAGGATTCATTGTTTTCATAAACTCTCAGAGGCACTGAATGACTAAAGGTGCTAATGGAAGTGAGCAAAAAACTACCTGGAGCCTAGACAAAACAAAATGCCGGTCTGTCTGTCTGTCTGTCTGTCTAGGAGTATTATTTGTGATCAGTTCCTTGTTTAAAATGTTCTGGTTTGGTTTTTATAAACTAATCTGTAATCTTTAAACTGTATTTACGATTAGATTCTGGGTTTCCAAAGTCTGCAAAACTAAAATATCAGCAAAAACAGATAAACTAATTTTGTTTTTAAGGTTAGGCCTACAGTAGGCTAAACTTAAACCTTAACATCTTAACAAAGATTAAGTTAAAGATTATTTTAGACTACGTTACTGCCCTAGGCTAACTTGTTACTATTTGGCTAAACAAGGTTTTAAGCCTAGGTGATTAATTATTTTTTTAATGGGCCAAAATATTTTATTAAAATTCATTTGATTTGTCTTTGATTGATTCCTAGTGACTTGTTAACCAACTCTCCTGCATAGTGTCTCTGCAGCAGTATTTATGTAAACCAGTGAAACAAAGTATGAAATAGGGATTTATAGGTACCGGGGTATATAATCAATTAAAGTTTTTCAGGCAGAATTTCAGAATCTAGAGAGAAACTTAAATTTAAAGGATGGACGAGACAGTTATTAGGTAAGTTCTTTGAAAAATAACCAACAGCCTTTTTTGTAAAACATCTAACAGATAAAAAATGCAACCGACCCATCCCTACTGTATTTGAATGCAGTAGAAAAAAGTAGGCTAAATATATTTAGAAGTATTGTCAGACATCTTTAACAACATCCTATAATTATAGCAACAATTACCATGCCAATCAGAAAGTTGTTTAAGAAAATAATGGTAACCGAATCTGGGCACTTTAGGAGGTAGAAAAAGTTCCTCGCTTTCTTTATGATTAGTTTTGTGGAGAACAGAAAAGTTAGTCCAAAAATATAAAGTAAAACAATATTTCTCTCTACTTTTCCCCTCTACTGAAATGTTTGAGCCTGTGCTTTTTTCTAAAAACCAAAATAAAACAATAATAAAAATGCAGACCTGCTGCTGAGTTTGCTGAGTCCATGTGATCTGTCGCTGTTGAATCTGAGGCTGATTTTGTTGTTGCTGCAGTTGTTGTTGGCGCAACTGAAACTGTTGTTGTTGTTGCTGCTGCTGCTGCTGCTGTTGTTGTTGCTGCTGCTGCTGCTGACTCCAGTTGAGCTGATTGTTGTTGGTCAACGTGACGAAGCCCTGTTGATGCTGTACCATCTGCGGAACCACCTGAGGCTGCGGCTGAGGCTGCGACTGCGTACCTCCACTCTGCTGTTGATTCTCATGCACTATGAAATGCTGCTGTGAAGGCTGCTGCTGCTGCTGTTGTTGTTGTTGCTGCTGCTGCATAAGTGTTTTCTGCTGAGCCAACACCAGGTGCTGCTGGAGGTGTTGTGGTTGCTGGATATTTTGCTGCAAAACTCCTTGCTGTTGAATCGGTTGTTGCTGTTATGGAAAAGAAGCATGGCATGGATTTAAAAAAAACTGAGTAGTTGAGATTTTTTCAAGTTAAAACTTGCTTTTTTGCCATCTCTGACTAAAACATCATATTTAACTTTAAAAAATTCATAATTTCTCAGTTATGTAAAATCCTATGGTTAAAATCTTCATATCATTATTTTTCGGACAAAATGTTTTGAAATTAGAAACTTGATATTCCATACCAAAATGGGTCTTAATAGATGTAATACATGTACCAAGTTTGAAGTTTATACCTTCAGATGTTCCTATAACGTATTAAGGAAAAAACAAACAGACAGAAAGGCGGAAAACAAAGCGAGATATGACCTACGTTCATAGGATGTTTTTGCTTATTTTGACCCAAATAGCCATCTTATGAAGTTCGGTGAAGAACTTTACAGACACCCTGTATATTAAATGTAAAATATTTAAACATAAGATAGAGGAACAGCACAAAAGTTTATCCTCAACCTGGCCACGGTGATATACTGAAGAATTATGAGTATATACCTTTTAGTTTCAAAGTGCAATGCTACTGCCAGATTTGAGATAGCTATATTCTAAAATGTTTTCCAAACATTGCAATGTCACTACAGAGTAATAATCATTTTAATTTCTCTTAAGACAATTCTCTCAAAACCTTTGAACATTGTTCAGCATACCTGTTGTTGATGAAGCTGCTGCAGATTCCCTATTTGCAGTCCAGGCTTCTGGCCCATCTGCTGCTGTTGTTGTTGCAGCTGAAAATAAAGAAAAAGTTAACTCAATCGTCAACACTATCAGCACCCGAAATAATTCTTTTGTACTTGCAATGTTTGATTAAACTACACTTTCAAACCAAACATATTAATTGAAGAGTGAACTAAGTTTGTTGGTGTCCCTACAGTAAATTTATGCACAAAGAATTATGTAGACCAGGATGCATCCCAGTATATAAAAATATACAAACAGTGAAGATTTCCAAAAGATCTGCTTTGTTAGATAAACAAAATTGAATTATTTTTATTTTTATTAGCGTGCGATAGGACACTAAACTTTTGTTATTTTTGGTGGTGATCATCAAAATATAGGTGTTGAAATGCATCCAACGTTAAAACTATAAATTACTGAAAATGGTCATAAGAAATTTATGCTGAAAAAATGCAGAAATTTATCAAGTTCAGTTTATCAAGTTAATTATAGGATTGATTTGACTCATTAACTGTCACCTCCTCCTAGTGATGTGCACACTCTAGTACACCCCTTCATCAAAGTACTGATCTTTTTTTCAGCACTCAAGTACTCTGAGTACTTGTACCTATCATGTATCATTATTAACTTTTCAGATACAGATTATTAAATATAAATATTTATTTACCAGGTACTGCAGGTACTGTTTAATTCCTTGTTACAGGAAGTACAACATGAGAGACCTTTTGTATGCAGTACTCAGGAAGTACAACATGAGAGACCTTTTGTATGCAGTACTCAGGAAGTACAACATGAGAGACCTTTTGTATGCAGTACTCAGGAAGTACAACATGAGAGACCTTTTGTATGCAATACTCAGGAAGTACAACATGAGAGACCTTTTGTATGCAGTACTCAGGAAGTACAACATGAGAGACCTTTTGTATGCAGTACTCAGGAAGTACAACATGAGAGACCTTTTGTATGCAGTACTCAGGAAGTACAACATGAGAGACCTTTTGTATGCAGTACTCAGGAAGTACAACATGAGAGACCTTTTGTATGCAATACTCAGGAAGTACAACATGAGAGACCTTTTGTATGCAGTACTCAGGAAGTACAACATGAGAGACCTTTTGTATGCAGTACTCAGGAAGTACAACATGAGATCTTTTGTATGCAGTACTCAGGAAGTACAACATGAGAGACCTTTTGTATGCAGTACTCAGGAAGTACAACATGAGAGACCTTTTGTATGCAGTACTCAGGAAGTACAACATGAGAGACCTTTTGTATGCAGTACTCAGGAAGTACAACATGAGATACCTTTTGTATGCAGTACTCAGGAAGTACAACATGAGATACCTTTTGTATGCAGTACTCAGGAAGTACAACATGATAGATCTTTTGTATGCAGTACTCAGGAAGTACAAAATGAGATCTTTTGTATGCAGTACTCAGGAAGTAAAACATGAAAGACCTTTTGTATGCAGTACTCAGGAAGTACAACATGAGATACCTTTTGTATGCAGTACTCAGGAAGTACAACATGAGAGATCTTTTGTATGCAGTACTCAGGAAGTACAACATGAGAGACCTTTTGTATGCAGTACTCAGGAAGTACAACATGAGAGACCTTTTGTATGCAGTACTCAGGAAGTACAACATGAGATACCTTTTGTATGCAGTACTCAGGAAGTACAACATGAGAGATCTTTTGTATGCAGTACTCGTGTATTTTATAGTCAAACTCTAAAAATTGATTTTCCAATCACATCTTTCTCTTTCTCAGCATTTGAAGAAGTCCCCAAATAGGATGAAACATGCAATGCATATCTGTGTGTAACTTGTGCTTCGGTCAATTGGAACTCTTTCCTACGTATAAATTAGATGTTCGCCTAAACTATTTTATTAATAAAACAACGGTATCATACAGAGTTTAAAAAATGTCACAGGTACTCTTATTATAATTTTTTATTTCCCTTCAGGAAGAGGGAAGAGCTAAGTTAAAATATCAACTTTTGTAAAAACAACTAAAAGTTAGGAAATTTCTACTAGCATCTAGTAAACCTCGAGGGTATTGAACCCCTTAAAAAAGAGATAAATATTAAGCAAAAAAGACTAATTCAAAAGTAGTTCACAAAAATCAAGAAAAAAGCCGACAACAACTTTAGTTCATGACCCTTACATCTTTAAGTGTTCTCAAAATTATAATCCTCCTTAACACTGTGTTACCTCATAAACATACAGTAAAATTAGAACCGTAGTTAAAAACACTAATAACAAAAGAGTATCATTTAAAATTTTACTTAATTTAACTAGTCTGCGCCAAACAAAAAAAGCTAAATTAGGATGCAACAAAATTATTTTACCTGGTTCTGTGGGCGCCACTGAGGCTGCGGGATCAACCTTTGCTGCTGCAGGGCTCTCTGCTGCAGTAACTGATGCTGTGGAATCTGTGGCCGATTCTGTTGCAAGATGTTTGACATTGGGCGAGGAGGGGCCAGTCCCATCTGGGAGCTCGTGAATGCCTGCTTCTAGGACAAAACAACACATCACATTAACTATTCTAATAGAACACTGCTAAACACCCGTGTCGTCAGATACTTCTTGATTGATATCAAAATACTATAAATATTACTAAAAGAGAAGAATACAACAAATGTAAAAGCACACCTGAAGGACATCAAAGGTCCTATTGGCATCCATGACTTCTCGATTGAACAACACGTGTAAGTGTGTGTGTGGTCGGTCGAATGAAGGTTCTCAAACATCAATTGTTAACATTATTTAGTTTTTATCCCAAATTTAGAAATGAAGACTGCCACATCCCAATAAACCAGGCCACACTCTAACCATGGAGGAATCAATACTGGAGAGGACTTGCCAATGCATTAACATTCGGGCCGATGAAGCCAGGCACGCCCCCTCGCAATTGGTGATAGATCGAAAGCGAATCAAAAAGATAGTGAAAGCGCTGCCGTTTAGCATGAGAAGGATAAGGATAGCAGCATCGCACGCTTAGGTGAATTATAATTTTTGCCAAGATAATTAGTCTGTGGCCAAATGGATATTTGATTGGAATATCTGATTAAATTTTCAAGCTGTTGGTACCAAAGATTATACCAAATATATCATGCATATGTATTTTATAAATGGAATAGAATGATTATTGAACTCTCAACATACACTCACTTAAATTATATTTTTGGACAACACATGACTATCTTCAAAATAAATTATTTATTCGTGTTCCTAATGGGTTCCTTGAGTTTTTAATATTAAATTTAACCTTATTCAACTTGCCAAACTTGTGGTAAAAGTAGTAATAAAAAAATGTATTGAAAACTTTCAACCCGGGCTCAATTAGGTTCCTGGCCAGTAGAAAGTTTTGATGACCAAATGTAATATTGATTTGTGTTACTTATTAAGTGCTCAAACTGTTACTACCAATTTTAAAATTGTTTGAGTGGCATATGTTTTATATAAATAATAATAACTAAGATAGAAAACTCTCAACCCACGCTCACTTTAATTAGGCTAGGTTCCTGGTACAATAGGATATAGGATATGTTTTTAACTAATCAAACTAAGAGTTTTGTTTTACTTATGGGGTGCTCAATATTTGAATACCAAATTTAACCATGTTCGAGTGGTATATGTTTGATAAAAATAATAATAACTCAGAATACCCCCGTAGCAGCAAACCTGCATACTCAGCGAATTTCCAATGCATATTAATTTATCTTAATACCACATAAAGCCACATACCAAGTTTTATCAATATACATTCATAAATAAACGATTTATGACATTTTAATTATTCTCCACAAGAATAACATGGCGGCTGAGTATGCAGGTTTGCTGAAATAAGGAACACTAAAAATGGGCTTTTATACAAATTTCATTATAACTCAACTAGGTAAAGCCACATACCAAGTTCTATTAATTTATGTTCATAATTAAAGGAGATAACACGTTAATTATTCTCCATAAGAATAACATGGGGCTGAGTATGCAGGTTTGCTGCTACGGGAACTATCGGGCAAAAAATGGATTTTTGTGCAAATATCAATAGACCACAACCAAATAAAGCCATATACCAAATTTTGCCAGTTTACGTTCATAAATAAGCGAGATATACAATTTTTCTTTTTCTCCATAAGAATAACATTAGACAACGTACTGTGTTTAGCACTTTCAATATCTCGGTAACCAATTGACGTAGAGCAATGATCAAAATACCAAATTGTTTGTTTTTTTAAGCTGAATTTAATGGTATAGATTAAAATTTGATTTAAATTAAAATTACATGTGAAAACCCCAAAAAACACATTTTTGGGGTACAAAACCCCCCAAAAACCCCCCTTCGGATCGTGCGATTCATCTGGTTTTCGAACTCGTTCAAATAAATGGTACTTTACACATTTGTACCAAATTTCATTAAGATCGGACCTTTTTTACGAGAGTTATCGTGCTTACGGACACATATATATTTATATAAATATATATATATATATATATATACATATATAAAAATTTGAACGAATGGTGTTTTTGGCATCTGGGGACCTCAAAATGAAAAGTTATCATGGTCTCGGGCTTAAGTCTTACCATGAGACCTACGGTAATAGCTCTTCCCTATAGGGGAAATTCGCTAAAATGTATGGGAATCTCTCAATTTTTGCTCACGATGATTATTTTTCTGGCCAATAGATTTGTATCTAGCCAAATAAACTATTTGTTTGCTTTACTTATTACTTAATATCCGGTATACTTGCGTTCGAACAGGTTATACCTATCTTAACCATTTTGGAGTGGTATATATTAAGTATTAATAAATGAGAAAAGTTATACAAAGTGTTTAACTTGCTCTCACTTTAATTAGATTTTTGCCAATAAAAAGTGTGTATAACTAAAGAAACTGTTAATTAGTGATACTTATAAAGTGCTCAAAATATTAGGCCTAATGTCAATTTAACTTTTTTTTAATGGTATATGTTCAATAAAGGTAATAATAACCTAGAAGATTTATATAAAACTCTAAAACCGCGCACAAACTCCCACTAGCTCACCTGAATAGGCCCTGACATGGGACCAGGGGTCGAAGACGCTGAAGACAAAGTCTGGTTAGGCTGGTTCCATGGCATACGCAGCTTCAGTTGCTGTAATATCTCAGAACTAGGTACAATGCCACCACTTGAGTTCTCATCTGGGACCACATCATCGGCAAAACCAGTGATGTGAGCTGTAGACTGGTAGTCTAAACAGGAAATCATTTAGGTCAGGTTAGTTTACAAATTTGAATCTAAAATTTGATTACTGAGTCTTATACCATACCTGCTTACATTTTCTTTTCTTTTATTGAATTCTGTAGTAGTGGCAATATGATGGCTTTAGGTCACTGTGGGGAATTTCCAAGGTCAAATTATATCAGTAACAATGATAATATAGAACAATCTAATTAGGGGTGTGTGAGTACTCGAAACTTCGAGTTTTCGGCCGAGTATTTTAATACTCGAACTCGACTCGAAGTTTTGAAAACTACTCGAAAGTTCGAGCGAGTATTTCCGCCGATTTCCGGACGATCGCCAACGATTGCGACCGGCCAAAACGCGTAGTAACGGCCGCAAAAGGCAATTGCATCACGTAAAATCGGCCGAAAATGACGACCGCGAACGATTGCGACCGGCCAATCGCGTAGTAACGGCCGCAAAAGGAGATCGCATCGCGTAAAATCGGCCGAAAATGACGATCGGACAGCGCAATTTCGGCCGTAACTAACGATTTCGTCATTTAATATTGATTATAAACGATGTCTGGACCAGGTGAAATTGGCCAAATGACAACCGGGCCCTGTTTCATCGGCCGGAAACGAATGTCAAACCGTGTTTTGTTTGTCAATACGTAATCCATTTTGATTGTACTGGCCAAAACTTTGTATTGCTACTCATGTATTAGTTAGAAAACATGTTTAGATTACCAAATCTAGGGTGGTATCCAAATCCCATTACACTATTTTAAACTACCAACTGATGGCAAATACTCGAAACTCGAAAATAATTGGCACTACTCGACTCGACTCGACTAAAAAAATCACTACTCGCACACCCCTAAATCTAATATAGAACAATGACTCTGTGGGGAAAACTCAAGGTGATGTCAGCATTAAAAATAACAATTGGGTCACCATTGGGGAATTTTCAAGGTCTAATTATGTCAGTGTTTAAAATTAGAACCGGAAACCTTCAAGGTGTGTAAGTGATGTAGCACTCTTACATTGTTGGCGCCGGGTATTGGCTCGGAAAATTACTAAAATAGTCAATATTATCACATTAAATAGTTTACAGCTGGGGAAGAAGAATGGTAGAGACAGGTCAATTTTGGATCGGGCAAGTGTGCAAAAACTGATCCTTCAGACTTGGTTTTCAATTGGAGGAAATCGATGGGTTTTCTCAACCATTTTTTTTTTCAGAGTGGGTTTTTATATTTTAAACCATCATATTGCCACTACTTTCTGAACTCGAGAACTAGATTAATTTATGTTGAAAAATGAAACTTATGACTAATTTATATTGAAAAATGAAACTCATGACAAATTTTAATTAGTTTAAAACAACCAAAAATATCAAGGCTCTGCCTTTTTCACCATGTACGCCAAAAGCACAAATGGAAAATGGAATATTCATTAGTATCGTTTTCTGCCAACAATCTAAACAAACACACATTAAATTAACCTCTCTCCATTCAAACTCAAAACAACTTATCAAAGGCATTTGAATAATGGTTCATTCTATTTTACAGGATTACGATTAACTACTTAAATACAGTGGTTTTAAATATCTAATTTTGAAATTAAGCTTATACAGGGTTTCTACAGAATTTCAATTTTCTATTTCCCTGACCCTTCTGTAAAACTCCACTGACCAACTTCCAACCATTGGGACTCCACCTGAAAAATTCTGCTACAACAGATTGTATACAGCCTGGAGCAAAGCATCCCCTCGGTTTTTTCATCAACGGGAATCATATGGAATGATAAAAGCTCCGAATTGTCTAGTAAATTTTATATGATGACTCACAGGAAGTTATTCCGTTGTGATAATGTCCCTCATAACCTATTTTGAGACTTAACAAAGATTTCAAAATTAATTTTTTGAAGTAGCGTTAAGGTGGAACATTAATCAATATTGTCTATAAGCTACAAATTTATTACCATATCTTTAGTATGTGGGGTCGAGACGTAACAAAATAAGCTTTATCTCTGGGATCCCCGACTTTCCCTGACCGAATTTCCATTCCCTGACTTCCCCTGACCATAGAAACCCTGTTATAACTGGTATAGAATCTTTAAATTTAATAAAATTAAAGCCTTTTGCTAAACGTAATCTATTAAAGCCTTTTGCTAAACGTAATCTATATATAAAAATAAGTATTAGACCCTCAGTCTTTTAACTTTGAATGAACTTGCCAGATTTCTGAGGTTTTTCGATGATCAGCAGACGAGGATGGTAAATAACCTCTGCACAGAGGTTGTTGGTTTGAACAGAGTCAACGATCCAATCTGGAGTCACCACATGGATAATGTATGGACAAGTCAAAACTTGTTGGTACTTTTGCTGAAAATTAAATAAAATTATGAGAATTTAAATATAGATTAATAAAGTTTAGCGAAGGAAATTACCACACTCTTTCATGCTATTTCTTAGATGATGATTTCTATCATTTCTTTATCCTCTTATAAAATGTGAATATGCTTTGGCTTTGATCAAGTGATTTTGATTACTTTTTCATTGACATTTTTTATATCATTGACTCAATGATGATAACATTTAACTCTCCAAATTTGATCATTGATACAAACTTATATATATATTTTACGTTCTATATAAAAGTGTGTATATATTTTAGAGTATTGTAATATATGTTTGATTATATTCCGTAATTTCAACAGCAAATAACACTTTGACCGAAAAGTTATGATCGGAAATCAATAAATCACAAGTGAACTATTCCTTTAACTCTTCATAACAAGTTATATTATTTAATTGTTTTCCGAATAATACCTATTGTGATTAATATATATTTTGTTAAAATCTTGTACAATAACATCTAGTTACAGAACGTAATAACAAAACGTACTATGCTAATCAAGAACTTGTTTAACGTCTAGTTTAGTTCTAATTGAACAAGTAAGCAAGAAGTTGATTACTTTTAGTGAGAATTTTTGAGTGCTCAGTAAAAACGGTATGATTAGATTACTTTTGATTCACAAACTCATCAGGGTACATATAACAGTGCATACTATGCTAAATCAGAATTCATGTCAAGAACAAAATATTCAGACTGAATATTTTAGCCTATACTGCAATAAATAAAGGTTAATAGATACCTATATTAGAATTGTCATTTTTAAATATAAATTTTCAGAATCAAAATTAAATTATAGATAGGGCCTAAATACATCAAAAATAGTTTTTAAAACCAAAACTAAAGAGCTACTTACTCCTTCAGGTTTTGAAACAATCAAATGGGTGGTTCTTTTATTGAAACTGGAACTGTATTTGCCTCCGTAAAACTTAAGCATTGCCCATAATTTCTTATGATCATCTTTGGACAGTTTCGAAAAATGTGCAACAACTCCTGTGAATAACAGTTTTTCACCACCTTTGAAAGCGGAGGTACTGAACTGGGTTAAGGAAATGCTTTTTCAAAAATTGTTTGGTAACCTGCACCTAAAAGTTCTCACAGAAAGGGTTACAATCCAAGAAGCGTTAAAACAATTTTAAGAGGCGGCATTCAGTAATAATACCAAAAAAGTTTCCCAGCCCTAAAAAACCAACCCTTTTATAATACATGTCTGGAAAAGCCTCCTTAAAACATCTCTTTTTCTTTGACGAATCTAACCAATCCATACATTAATCTACAGTATTTATTAAATAAAACATACAAATATTATATAAAGGGAACCTTTTTTGGCATTTAAAACAACTTAGTACTGAAGTTAGAATTTGGAAGTTGTAGTAATTAAAACGTACACGACAGAGAGAAACCAACTGTCATTTCTAAGGATTTCTGCGAATTTCAGCAATATAAATAATAAATGTAGACCATGGATTTTCAGCACTAGGTGCTCGGACCCCGCCAGAACGAAAGTGGCCCGCATTAAACGAATTAAAAAGGTCCATTAATTAATCTGAAAATAAAACCCCAAGCCAAAGTTAAAGCAAATTTTGCTTTTAATAACCTATTAAAGAACATTCATGGTATTACCATTTTAAAGAATAAAATACTTTGTCATCTGCAACACTTACTAACTAGTGATCACTAATAATAAGAGCAGAATCGGTTGACTACTTTGGAAAACAAGAATGTATTACTTGCCAATTCTGCAAAACCACTAAAATGTTAATACTTAAGTTAAAGTAAATAGGAATATAGCTATATTTGAGAAGGATACGGCAATAGCTTGTTGCACTTGAGACTGTATGTGACCCATTCCTGGGTGACGGCTGGCACTTCGTACAAATCATTGGCATCACTGATGTCAGTGTCAACAGGGTCGACACCGACGATGCAATGGGTTACATAATCAGAGAAGTAACTAAACCCCTCGGCACCATTGCTTTGAAGAAGTTGTTCGATCTGGAAAAAATAAATATTATTACGAGGCGTGTTTTTAATTTAAGTACCGTTTTTAAATTCCGCCGTTGCAGCGCTTCTTTTGGTATTCCTGCATCAGAATCACAGAAAACAGTGCCACAACTACATAACAAACGTTACTCCATATACAGCACTAATTTTTAACCGATTTTATCAGACCCACAAGCATTAAAAATCACTTACCTAAATAAGTTATATAGTATAAAAAACTGAATCTAAAAACAAACAAATAAGGCAGACAAAAGATTATCAATTAAATAAATTGAAGAATATAAGTTAAAACAGGAAACCTGGACAGATGTGTACGATCACAAAAATGTATAGGCTAGACATTCTCTACACGTTCTCTGTGGTATGATGCAGAAAACATGAACGATAAATACAACACATTTATTGATACTCTGAGCTACTACTACAATATTCCATATTCACTGAAAGACAAAGGTAAAGCCTAATAAAAAAATAAAATGGTTTAATGAAGAGCTGAAAGAATTACAAATAATTTCAATGGAGAAATATCTTGAATGGAAAGATAACATGGCAGGCCTAAACAAATCAAACACAACAAATGAATAAACACATTTTACTGCATGCGTAAATAGCGCAAAAGCCGCTTGGTATTCAAAAAGATTAAACAGCGTAAAAAAACAAGGCAAATAAAGGAATCATAGAAGATAGTAATAAATAATAGAGCAGTAAACAGAAATTAGAAAGAATTTAGCAATACAAATTAAATGCAAACAGATCAACTGAAAGAGGTTTGTGATAACTTCAATGAATATTTTGTAGACGGAGCAAATGAGCTCACTGGAGATTTTTTTGGCTAGGCCAGCAATCCAAAATATAGCTAGCCTACATTACAACTCCAGAGAAAACTTTGAGGGCATGGACAAATTTACTGCAATTACTGAAGAAAACCTAATGTAGTGGAACTTTCAAGAAATTTTCTCCAAAAAAGTTTACAGAAAACATTTTCAAAAGATTTGAGTTACTAATGTAAATCTGATAATTTTTTTAATTAAGGACTGGGGTCCTCTCTGATAGCAGCAAAAAGGCTAAGCTCAAACCAATTTAAAACAAAGGATGAGTGGGAGGTAAGTAACTACCGCCCTATATTGCTCCAGACAGTTTTTTTTTCAAAATTATTTGAAAAAGTGGTAGCTAAACAGCTAGCTGCTTTTTTGAAGACAATCACATTGGCATTAATCGACTTCCTAAATGACTGTATCAACGCAGTCCATACTGGAGAGTCGATAGTAAGCTGTTTTGCCAACTTGTCTAAAGCTTTTGACTGTGTTGATGCAGATATGTTGCTAAAGAAATTGACTAACCTGGTTGTCAATGGCCTAACAATGAATGGGCTCAAATCATACTTGAAGAACAAGACCCAATCACTGAAATTTTTTTGGAAACAGAAACTTAAGTCACAACAATCAAATCAGCCCGAAAATGATCTCAAGGGGCGTATCCCAAGCATGGGCAGATTTAGATCATGATCTTTGTGGGTGCAAACATACCGGAGGGTATGAGGTATTCCATTTTCAAATATAAACACAAAAACACAACTTAAATGGTCCATTTTTAATTAACTTCAAACTGTTTCAAGCTTTTTTATAAAAATCGTCATTAAAAACTGGTTATGGGATGTAATAAAAGACGTCTTACAATACTTAAGATATATTTATACTTATACTGATTCATATAAAGACAGTAAACATATATAAAATTGGGAAATAGTTCATCAGGCAATGAACAAAGACCTTGAAGCGCTCCAATGGTGGTTCACTGTGAACCGGCTAATGCTGAGTGCCGAAAAAACAAAATACATTAATTTCAACCTCAAGAAAAATATAAAATTTAGAGACAGCATTATGTATAAGTGTGCTGATTGCTTAAATAAGCACACGATATGTACATTAAAATGTGCTGTTGTAGATCAAATTGGCGATATAAAATACCTAGGACTGCATGTTGACAGTGAGCTAGGATGGAAAATTCACATAACAAAACTCAAGAATAAGATCAACAATGCAATAAGATATTTTTACTTTTTAAAGGATCTCAGTAATAGTAAAGTTCTGCGTATCTTATATTTTGCTTTAGTACAAAGTAGAATCGATTACGGCATAGTCTTTTGGGGTAATACCTATGAGTCATATACTAAACCATTATATTTGCAGCAGAAACATATTTTAAGATTGATTTCATACAAAAACAGATATGAACCATCAAAACCTCTTTTCATAAGTCAGAGAATTCTTCCGTTTAAATATATTTATGTTTATAAAGTTCTGAAACTTTTCTACAATAAAAGTGGAAATATGCCTCAAAATGAGAATGAGTATAGAAAAAAATTAAGAAAAGCTAACCAGTTTTTTATTCCCAAGCCAACCAATACATTTTTTACAAAAACTTTCAATTTTATAGCTCCGAAACTGTTTAACAAACTTCCTGAAAATGTAAAGATTGCATTTAATATTCAAATTTGTTTAAGTAGATTAAGGAAATGGTTATTTCAACTAGAGGATATTGATTTTTTATTTCAAATTCAGCAATAGTTTTATTTTTGATATTATAACTAAGTAAATTTATAAGGGCGCACTTTGGAGGACTATGCCACACAGGGACTATGCATTGCATGCAATAAGCTTTGACGGCACCTGGGGAGACCCAACTCCGGAGGCAAGCCTCCGGGGAGGGCCATGAGCTGCCTGGTGGCACAAGTGCGGTGCGCGGTTTGAAAGAGTAAACCTTAGAATATTATAATACATGTATAATTTATATGATAGACTATATGAATCTACAAATACAGTTTTATTTATTTTCTGTAATTAGTTTTGATGCATTGAGCCCATGCTTAATTTCAGTTTTTATGTGAGAAAATAAGGCACGTAAAATATTTAATTTTGTATTTATTTTTTATTTTGTGTATACACATAGGTTGTCTGAGACAATTGTGTTTATTATATTTCGATCATTTCTGTTCGCTTACTTTACTTTATGTTATTTTAATTTAAGTGATGGAACCTCATAACAGGCATTGCCTTAAGAGGCCCTATTGTTTTCTCATTATTTTATTTTTATTTTTATGTCAGCCTGACAAGTAAAATGGACATTATTATTTATTTAAGTTACAAACAAGCTGCGTAATTAAAAATAAAGTTACAACTATGTATTTTTGTTATGTATTATGAGAAAATAAAAATATTCTATTCTATTCTATAAAAGATGGTAGTAGGCTATCGATTTCGACCAGTCACACCAGTCATCATCAGGCCAATGAGAGAACTGAAGAGTTCATTAGTACCATCTTTTATATATGTTTACCGTCTGTATATGAATCAGTATGAGTTTATATATATCTTAAGTGTTGTAAGACGTCTTTTATTACATCCCGTAAGTAATAACAACACGTAATATGCTAATAAAAAAGTTGAAAACTGGGTAGTACAAACTTTTCCAGAACGCAGCTTTATCCGTAGCCACCGGCCCTTTCCCTTTGTCTTCAATATCTTGGACAGTGTCATCAGTATGTCTGTGACCAACAGACGTCATGGGAAAAAAACTGCTAGAGAGTAACCTACGCCGTTTGCTGTTTTTCGGTAGGCTACCATCAGTAGGCCAACCCTCAAGAATTTGTATCACACTTTAACAGATAGCGAGCAATAATCAATGCTGTTATCTTCTTTCTGCAAGGCTTTGCTCAAAACATTCAAATAGGTCAAGGTTTCAGAGAAAACAGTAAGGCAGATAATAAACTCTAAAGACAAGATTGATGCAAGGATGTCTTTTGCTTTGGGTGACCTTGTATACCTCAAAGCAGCGGCAAAAATCTTCAGAAACCACATACCTCAATGGTGTAAACAAGTTCAGAAGTGTCCTCGAATATTATTTGATCCGGAGTTGTTTCTATTGGCCTAAAACTTCTTTGGAAGAATTTTATGACACCAAATTAGCTTGATTTTTTAGCCAAACTCCACGAACTAAGCAAAACAACAATTAACACTTAACCTACCCTAACCAAACTAACCTACAAGTTATAAGAAAGGTTTGGTAATATTGAAGCTGCTTAAATCTCCTGGAGTCAACGAGATGAAAGAAAAAATTCAAGCAAGTATTTAACACGTTAACTGCCACGCCGACCTGATCGGGTCGGCATAGCATGGTCGGCTAGAAAATTTTGCCGACCCGGTCGGGCTGGCACGTTGGCCTTGACAGTGTTTTGCTCATCAGCCGCTAGACGCCGTCTCCTGACATCTAGCAGTGGCCGACTGTACTACTACAACAGGACACATCCCATGCCTACTAGATAGCGTTGCGTTAAGTTTATAATGCTGTTACAGCTGATTCATAAACAAGGGTGAGTTTGCTTGAAATGTGCCGACCCGACCGGGTCGGCATGAATTTTTTCAACTTATTTGTAATACTTCTTTTTGATACATCACATTACTAGATGAAATAAATATAAAAGATCCTTTCTTACAGTTTTAATTTTGTTTTTAATGTATATATTACTGATTTATAGCCTTAATTCTAAATGTATTAAACAATTTATATCAAACATAGTTATTTCAAGTAACGATAGTTTCAAACTGGGTTGAAATAAAAAAATATATTATAAAACGTATTTTATTGCTGAAATACAATATTATATTTCAAACATCAGAGAGAAAACATTAGAACATTACCAATGAGTGTTACTTAGAACCTAGAACATTAGACGATTTTACTTTATGTTTTGGTAAAGAAATATTAGGCCTAATAACTAAAGTTAACGGTATGTCATCTAGGAATATTTGACATAAAGCGTGTAACTATTATTTTCACTGTACAAAGAAAGTGCTTTACTTTACTATTGTTCTTACTTATGAATGGTCTTGAAACAGTCTTTGCACAAGTACGGCTTATCAGGGCACATGTCGCAGAGTGTCGTTACCTTTTTCAAGTTTTTCGCTGCCTGGCGACCTCCTTCATTCACTACTCTTTGGTAGCAAACCTTGCAGTTCTTCCTCGTCCTCCTCCGATTTTTTCCTTCACCAACAAAAGTCACGGACTCAGAGAGGTAGTGGTATCCAGTTACGGTTACGGGTTCCACAGCATTATCTTGAAGGCCAAGAAGGGAATAGACAATCTTTTCCCGAAATGTCGTGATGGAATACAGGTACTGTCGCCTGTTATTACCATTAGCACAAACGGTCTCCTTGTATGCCAGCCAAGCATTGACCACCGCGGTTCCCAGTAGCAATTCTTCGGCAACTTTATGGAACCACCGCATCGATTTACGTACTGCTGTACTATAGGACGACATTTGATCAGATAAGTCGATGCCCATTTTTGCTTTGTTGTACTCCACAACAACAGTAGGTTTTAGTATGGGCTCGCCCAGTCTGTTTTTCTTCCCAGTGTCCGCAAAACCAGCGGGATGTTTCGTTGACATGATTCGAACTTCCCGCTTGTCCAACCATCTCGTATAGACGGTGCCATTTGGGTATTCCAAACAGACCATGTCTCCTGGGTTCAGGGACTGATTTGGGGGAATAGTTTTTTTGTGTGGGAACCAGGCGCGGTTCGCGATGACAGTGCCAACCAAGTGAGTGTTTCTGGCCAGAAGGATGTTAGCCAAATCAAGAGAGGTATAAAAATTATCTACAGTATATACAAAGTGTGGCCCTTATCCAAATATTCGGTCATAAGGTCCATTACAACAGACGTTGCCAAAGACGAGCCATCATCCACTCCAGTACCTTTTCCCATATACACTTTTACTTTAAAAGTATAACCAGAGGTGTCACAAACTTTGAAAATCTTGATCCCATATTTGTGGGTTTTGTTGGGAAGGTCACGACGACCTCTGAAGGGGATCATACTCTCATCCACGACTAGGTCTTCACCAGGAGTCTTCTTAGTCTTGAAACACTGGCAATTAGATGATTCAATAGTGGCAGAATTTTCCCAAACGGCCGTCCGCGTCGAGGTTCTCATTGTTGTTCAAGTGCCAAAATCGCAAAAGAAGAACAGGCGATTACGGCTCATTACTCGTCTTGCAACTACGTTACTATAAAGTAATCGTTTTGACCAATAGTCAGTCAATCTGGGCATTGGGACTAAACCCATGTACAACAAAAGACCCAGAAACTTCTTCATTTCATCGATGTTAGTTTCCCGCCATTTCCTAAGCCTACTACTGCGGTTAAGCCTTACTCTTTGTAGTACTTGAGCCGCGTTTCTGTTGGTTTCATCGACCATAACCTGATGGATGTCATTAGTGAGATAGGCTAAAAAAAAATCAATCGGCTCCGCTGTCCTAGGTAAATTAAAGTTAAATTTTGAGTTTCCAGCAAAAATAATATTCTTTTGGTTACCTTCTGGCAATTTCCATTTATCCTCCTCTTCCTTCTTCATTTGCGCTTTGTCGGCTTTCTTTTTTAGTTTCTTATATCGTTCACTCAATGTCACATAAACACCATCATTTGCACCGTTCATATTTTCATTTTCATTCGGATCATCATTCACACTTTCACTTTCAAGCTGAACAGTTTCACTATTATTTTGACTTTCATTAATTTCGTCATTCAAATCAGGGTCATTATTTTCGTCCTCACTAAATGATACTGACGTATCACTCGGTGCAAAGTCCGGGTTATCGTCCGTGTTGTCACATTCCATCACATCACTACCACCGGCGCCGCCGCTACCCCAACCACCGTCGCTCCATAAATCCGGCTCACTTGACATGGGAATATGCAAAACCCTGTCTATCTCACTCTCATCTAGTTCTCTACTCATTATAACTTCATGTAAAAATGAAACACTAACTCACAAACTAAATTGCAAACTCGCTAAAAAACACGTACCGTAAAACAGGCTAATCCCGGAGAGGGGGGGTATTCCCGGACACGGTGTACATGTTTTTAAATATTTCTAAACTAACCTGCATAGTTATTAAGTCGATCATTATCCATTCCTATACAGCAGAAGACGCTCTACACAGCTGTATAGGTTAGAACTGCGTGGGATCGTTTTTTTGTTTAATTTTGCAGGTATACCAACTTACGACTTTTTGAAAAAAAAAAATGTATGTCTAACTAAGACATGTAATTTTCGTCAAGTTTGTCCAATTTTTGTCGCGAAAGCACAGTTTTATTCAAAATTTAAGAGCGCATAATGCCATGCTATTTAAAGCTATATACAACATATATTTACTAAAATATATCACTTTTAAGTATTCCAGTACAAACCCGGACACTAATAATACACCGTGGATATGACTGTTGGGCCGGCTGTTGCGACTAGCGTCTGCCGTTACTGACGTAAAAAGCAGATTTCCTGCCGTAACTAATAACAGCATTGTGGTGTTTGGCCCTGATACGGTACCTATCTGTGATTGTTATTAAAATTTGTGCTTTTAATTTATGAAAAATTGTATGTAATCTCCAAGATGAACAACAAAATTCAAGAGCCAAGATATTAGAGCAGGCAATAAAGGAGGAAAGTTAAGGTCATGATTGTGATCAATGATCATGTCTCATGATCAATGATCACGATCTATCATCATGTCTGTGGAAAATATAATGGGCCCCATGGAAAGCAGACAGTTTTCAGCTCACAGGAAGAAAATATCATTGCTGATCATGTTGAACAAATATATATATATATATATATATATATATATATATATGTCGTATTATTCTTTGTTTCATTTAAACTCCTTTTCCCCTTATGGTTCTTTGTTTAGTTTCATGTTAATTGTAAAGAATAAACAGCTGAAAACGTGACGTAAGAATATTTTGTATTTACTTAATATTTTTATTTATTGAATTGTTAAGCCTTTGACTGGTACAAAGGCATTTGCAGACCTCAAAACACCGTCCGATACGGACAGGAGAGGTCAGTTTAGACGTTATAACGTTATTTAGGTGGGTGTCAAGTATTCTTTGCCTAAATCTACCATAAGTGATCATGTCTGTGGAAAATATAATGGGCCCCATGGAAAGTAGACAATTTTCAGCCCACAGGAATGTCATCACTGGTCATGTTGAACAAATATATATATATAAGTAGTATTACTCTTTGTTTCAAACTGTATTTTAAACGCCTTTTCCCCTTACGGTTCTTTGTTTGGTTTAATTTTAGTTGCAAAGAATAAACAGCTGAAAACGTGATGTAAGAATACCCTTTATTCATCCCCAACCCATTTAAAATTTTGGTTATTTCATTTTTAAGCCTTTGACTGGTACAAAGGCATCTGCAAACCTCAAAATACCGTCCTATTATGGACAGCAGAGGTTAGTTTAGGCGTTAAAATGATATTTAGGTCAGTGTCCGGGTTTAGACCGTTTGTGGAGGTTAAGCCGGACACTTTTATTTATTTTTTATTTATTTGATGATTACATCTGACACATAGAAAGGTACAGGGATATAGTAAATGATACACACACTTTACAATGGTATGGTTTATATTGGTGACATTGTTGTTTGAAAGGCACTTTAACCTAAAAAACTTAAAAAAGTGTCCGGGTTTAGCCTGGTTTACGGTAGACGCGTTGTCGTGCAAACGTTGTTACGAGTACTGTTTGAGAAGGGTGGTAGTAGGAGTAACGCGGGAGCGTGGAAAGAGCACGAAAATTACAGCTGTAGCCACTTTCCGCGCGAAAATATTAGTGTTGCCAACTGAGCAAAGTAAAATAGTTGAAATACACTCTCGTTTATATGACGGTCCGATTGGGTCGGCACCAATTATTTGAAGCAAAATATTGCTGAAAATGTTTACTACCGACCCGAACGGTCCTAAGTCTCCCCCACCCCTAATTTTAATTTTTTGTTCAAAAATCATTATTACTAATCCAAACAAATGTAAAAAACACGATATAACTCAAATACAAAGTAACATAAGGTTTGGCAATACAGCAATCACGCTAGAAATGAGCGTGGCAGTTAACGTGTTAAGTTGTGGAGTTGTTGGTTTAATTGGAATTATTAGTCCCAATTCAACAATACAATGACTAATGATGAGTCCGGCTTATAGGCTAACTAAAAAATACACAATTAGGCCTATATAATATATGTATTTAGGCGCAAATCAAATCAAATTGTCTTTATTGCCATAAACCAGTGTAAACAGCATTGGCATGAGTCAGTGTTACAAACATGTACTACAATTAAAAATGCAATATCCTTATAACAAGACATAGTAAAATAAAACAAAATATATTACTGCTTGAGGAAATTGTAGATACTATAATATGTTTTATCAGTAAGAAACTCCTTTAGACGGTTTCCAAATTGTTTCAGGGGGAGGTTAACTTTAAGGCCTGCAGGAAAAGAATTAAAAAGCTTAATACAGTTAAAAGACATGTTACGTTGAAAAAAAGTTGTCCTGTGCTTTTGAATTGGAATGTTTAACCGTGGGCGGAGTGCGTATTTGGAAGAAAAACTATTGAAGAAAATTGTAGAAGAATGTTTTTTGTAAAACATTATGGTTTCAAATATATACAAACAAGGGAAAGTAAGAATCTTATTCTGACGAAAAATAGTTTTGCAGGATTCATTCCTTTTGAGTCCAAAAATTATCCGAAGGGCTTTTTTCTGTAGGCGAAAAATATACTTATGCTAGGCTAAATATATGCCAGACAAAATTGTCTTTGTTGAACTGTGTGAACGTTTTTTATTACCGGTAAATCTGTTTTTGCAAATTTGATTCTTGTATCAAAATTGTGGTATATTTTTTCAACATTTGATATGTATGAACTTTAGTCTTCTAACTGCAACTTACCGGTTTGCTTATGAAAGTGACCTTTACCTTGAGTTTAATTTTAATAAATTTGTGATAAAGTTTTAGCCTAATTAAGATTTTTCATGTTTAAGGCATGAACTTAATTAGGCCCTATTTATTACCTAACTTATTTCTATGGTATTTTTTAACTTGAATTTAGTTTTCGTAACACTGTGATAAATAGACTAACTAGGCCTACGTTCAGATAAGATTTTAATGATAACGAATATTTCAAATAGGCTACTTTTCTACTTTTATAATACTAGCATGAATGTTCCAGGTAGTACTAGGCCCTGTTCCATTAATTTATTTCTATATGTTTTATAACTTGAGTTTAGCCTAATTAAGAATTTGTTTGTATATTTGAATTGTTGAGCATGAATGTTACCATACTATTTTACTAAGTTACTATTTTTTATACTTTATTTTGGTACTTTGGTATAATACGGATGCCACCCTTATGCAGCGCGCTGTGGCAGTTATGTTAGGATGGGTTATCATAAAAATGATTGTAGGACTTTCCTTGTTTCATTACGAATCGAATGATACCTGATGAGTCATACTTCCGGCCGCCAAACCCCCTCCAAATAGGCCAAGGTCAGGTCGCTGACCGGAGCGCGCGCATCACCTGTCACCGCCTGTATCTGGGTCAGTGCCATGAGTGATTTATTGCCGTGCACTACGTTACATTTGTTTTCATAATGAGTGACGTTCTTTTGGTGTGGGATTTACCTCGAAATGAAGAGGAAACCATACGTATTTTTATGATAACCCATCCTAACATAACTGCCGCAGCGCGCTGTATATTTGGCGGAGTACCTGTGGCGATCGGGTCTGGCTGCTAGCGGCGGCGACGCATTCAACACGATCCTAGCGGACATCGCTGCCTTTTGGGAGGCACAACACAAAGACCGCTCATCAGAATGATGTAAAATTTGTACAGTAAGTCAATAAAAGTACGTTTTTTTGAATTATGTAGTTATCCTTTTTATCCGGTAAAAATTTAACCTCCAAAAATAGTGGCATCCGTATAATACCAAAGTACCTTTATTTTTATGAATACCATTGTTTAAGGGGGCAAATTTATACAGCCCATTGTTGACTGTAGCCTGTGCCTGCAGAAACATATTGTAACATGTAATGTGACACAATCTATTTCCTACCTATTAAGAAAAATGATTCAATAAAACTATGTATCTATCTACCAATATTATAACAATAATCAAATGTAGAAATGAAATTAATTAGGTTAACTGTGGTCATTTTCATATAGGCCCTATCATAAAAAATTAATCATTAATATATCAATTATGTATAGGCCTAACATGTTCTTTACTTGTTAATGTTTCTAGTTTTTTCTTCAGGTTTATTACTCATGTTATTATAACATAATAGTCATTCTGCATAGCAACATTGTTAAGCTCGGCATCTTAACATCATCTTCGATTGCATGTTATTTTGTTATATTTAGACAGACTTGCACACATCTATTTTGCACTAATTTTTAACTTGCATATTGTTTTGCTATGTCAATGTTATAGTGATTTGTATTGTAAATTAGACACATTTCTAGGCTAATGGATTTGAATATAAGTTGCTGCACCACAATGAATTGTTTGTAATTGGCTGAAGCCGTTAGTATGTAAAATAAAAATAAATATACAGTAGAACCTCATTTGAATTTAGGGGACAGCCAATTTATTTTGAAGCAAATGAAGTTTTAAATATTGAGAGTTTGAATTATAGAGGTTAATGTGAATGACATTCAAATTATAGAGGCAACGTCAATGAATTCAGATCTGGATGAAACTGAGTATACACATTAGATCATGTTTCAACACGCTTGTTTTTTGGCTTAATTTGAATTTCAGAGGTTTATGGCATATCATAGTTTGTACTGTAAAGGTTGAATTTGAATTTTAGAGGTAGATAACATTACGAATTACATCAACAAAATTTGAATTCTACAGGCCTGAGTATAAACATATGTAATAAAATTTTAGAAGCTACATTACGCGTTAAAAGCACTCTGAATTATCAGTATATTATTTTCTTGAATATTAGAGGTTTTCTGAGTGTAAGAGACAAAAGTTACTAATTATAGAGGTTTTCAAGTTATTGAGTTTCAAATTAGTGAGGTTCTACTATATAACAGTTTGAGAAAATGCATGTGAAATAGAGCTTATTAATAACAGTTTAAAGATAATATTGAATTAAGTTACTTGAATAACAGGGTATGTAGGGCCTAATGGTATAGTTGTTTACAAAAGTTACACCCCCTTAACTGCTCACTATATTTCACTTTACTGAGGTAGGGATTGTCTTGCATGAGCTTTTAAAAACATCTATACAAAATACAAATAAACCTACCTATATCAAGCACTTATTCATTTTTATCAGTAAGGTGAATCTAATAAAACGATAAATTGTTAATGAATACATAGGCCTAAGACACGCTTACACAACAGGGGCAAACTCATATTTCAAAAAAAGTTTTTTCTTAAAGTGGCATAATTTTACAAACAAAAACAAGCAGTTTACAATTTCAAGCCCAAATGAGCTTTAGAAATGATTCATAGCTTGTAAAAATATATGTTTTGATACAGTTAAAATAATTATTTTCACGAAAAAACGCCTTAAACCACGACCGTGCCATCAACAATAATAGGCTAACAATAATACAAGGCATCAACAATGGAAAGACCCAAAATTTCGTAATCGTTTAAAAAATCGCAAAAAATCACAAAAGACTACTTCTGATACATTATTCGAATGGAATTTATAGGGCGCTGAATCAAAATTATTTGAATTATCGGTGTATCGCACCGTGAAAAAAGGGACACGATCATGGCCTTAGCATGTAGTGATTTGATTGCAATATTTAAGCTCAATTGTTGGAGGGTTGATAGTATAAGTTGTAGGGTTTTAATGAGATTTCTATAGTATGTCTAGGCTTGATAAACATCAACTAGACCTAAGCCTAGGCCCTAAACTTGTCTACATTACCTTATTACCATGCAGCTGTCGTACCCTGATATTTTACAGTCAACTCCCGATTATCCGGGGTAATGACCGGTTGGACAGTCACGAATAACCCAAAACCACAGTTAAAACAAAGGGATTCAATAAATTGATTATTACGAATGTAATAAAGGTTTATCAATTTGTATACTGAAATATTGTGTTTTAATGTCATTTAAGATATATTTATGTATATTAAATACTTTTTAAAATCTTTAGATTGTGATAACATCTACTAACAATCAAGATAATAATCGTTTATACTAGCAATGGTTGATAACAATAAATACTATCCAAATCGCCGAATGATATTTAATAGGTTACAAATCTCTAAACACCGAACTCTTTAAATTACACCAAACAGTATGCTAATTAGTTCCGCACTGGGGGAAAACCCCCATGAGGATGAACAACGGCGGGAAGGGTGATTGTTTTGAGATTTTTCTATTTTTAGACGTCCACGTCAGACCGTCCGTTCTTCCGTCGCTGAGGGTGAGCAGCGGCGGGAAGGGTGATTGTTTTGAGGTGTTTCTATTTTTAGTTGTCCGTATCCGACCGTCCGTCGCACTGCCTAGCCAGGTGCAGTGACAAGGTCATCGCTCCCCAACACGCGTCCACGGCTCATTAGCGAGATGACAAGACTCTCAGATTATGTTGTGTTTACTAAATTGTTTGTATATTATTTATTCAGATGAACAATGTAAATTAAATACGATTCGGGAGATAATTTAGCAAAATCAATTGTTATTATTGCTCTATTTATGTTTAAAGAGGATAAATAAAAATAAACCTTTCGTGACCCCGGTTAAACCGCAACCTGATTAACCCGCTCCCGGATAATCGGGAGTTGACTGTATGTCTGAATTAAGAGCTCCCCAGACGTTCTGCCATGTTAGACCAATATAGACAGCATTAACTTACGCCTGAGTAAGGTAGGGTTACCATATTCTCTGGGTTAAAAAAGAGGACACCCACCACCATTGAGAAGAGGATTAATAAATTGCAAAAATAGATTGGAAGGCAGGTATTTAAAATAGTTTTTTTTTTTTCAATTGAAAATTAGATATGTGTTTTGATCCTTTTTTGGTAAATGATAAAATTGCTCTTTGGAGGCTTTAAGGTGCTAATTTTATAAACAATCCTGCAACTTAAAAAATTAAATTGAATATTTTGGAATGTGATTTTAAGACGTTATTAACCCTTTGCACTCCGGCCAAAAATGTTTGGTCATTGCGAAAAACTCTGGCCACTTTACAGAAAGTACTGGCTAAACACTCCAGACCCAAAAAAAACATCAATTTAAAAAAGTTTGTTTTATTTTTTTTAATCAATTTTGCAAGGGTTTAGAAAAAATGTTCAACTTTTTAGTTTTACCGGATAAAGCATTACTTTTTGTTTTGTTTTAATCCTTATAAGTCTGTCCATTATAAAAGATTTGTTAGTCTAAACTTTATAAACTAATTAGTTTTTTTTTACTTATGCTCCAAAAATTTTAACCCTTCCCAAGCGGCAAATGCGAGGCGAAGGCCTACTCTGTACGCTAATAGTTTTTTGGGTGGGATAAAATAATAGATTTTTATTTTTATTTTTTACTTATATCTGATGGTTAAAGCAAATTAAGTTATGCATTAGTAAATAAATAACAAATAAATAAATAGAATTTTACTGTCACTAAGCCAGTACATAGCAATAGACAAAGTCAATAATAATTGCTAAAGTCAACAATATACATAATAGTCCTATATATACAAATATATAAACTTAGAACTAACAAAGGGTACAATCGATTTACAATGTAGGGGAATCCAACGCTCGCAAACAAAAATTACCGTTAGCTTATATATAAATCCAACACTTAGCTAGGGTTTAAACTAATTTAAAAGTTGACTTTGAACTCTTATAGCTAAAGAAAAATAGATTGATTCCCCTTATACAATATTTATATTTTCATATTCCCTATATTTAGTAATAAACATCCACACAACATTTTATGCACTAATCTCGAAAACAAGCAAGTAAAAGGAATTAAATTAAAATTGTATTAGGCTAATTTACAAGCGGTCCTCCAAATTTTAGCTTTATTATAATAGCCTAACTTACAAAATTTAAAAATTTAACATTTTTACCCAGAAAATCTACTGCAACTTTGTTGTACAACTCTAACTATAACATAAAATGTCATAAAACTTCCTATAGTAAATAAATATAAGAATATCTATGCTTTAGACTTAGCCTAGTCTAGGCCGAGCACAGGCCTACATTAGCTAGGCTAGGTGAACATCAAGTCGGCGATTTTAAAGTCCTACTTCAAAAGAAATATCATTAACTTATAATTAATTTTAGACTAAATATAAGAATACCACAGTACAACAGTACAATAGGGTAGTAGCCTTTACGCATTATTTTTGTGATAACTTTGGAAGAACTACAAGTACAGAGGGGACAAAATATTACCTGGTAGGCCTATGTCAATAGCACATAGAGCCGAACTTCTCAGCCATAACCGCATAACCTCACTCAGGAATCAGCTAGATAACGAAAAGATGACAGCGACGATAAAACATAGTGTGACGTCATAAAGTTAAAAACGAATGCCAACTGATTTTTGGAATAAGAATGATTTTTTTTAAGTACGCTAATGAGTATTTTTTTTAAACTTATGCTTTTAACAACCTTGACAAAATATCCAACTTACTGTAATCTTAATTATAAGTCGATAACTACGAAATTCCCAATGTTCAGTTTGCCGTTTGTAAAAACCCAGACAAACAGCGGTTTTCTCAAAAATCCGCCCGGACGTTTTCGAATGATCCAAATAGAGGACATATCCGGGAAAAAGAGGACGATAAGTAACCCTAGAGTAAGGTGGGTAACTATTATAGCTAAAGAAAAGTAGATTGATTCCCCTTATACAATATATATATTTTCAAATTCCCTTTTTAGTAATAAACATCCACACATTTCATGCACTAATCTCGAAAACAAGCAAGTAAAAGGAAAAAAATTAAAATTGTATTAGGCTCATTTACAAGTGGTCCTCCACATTTTAACTTTATTATAATAGCCTACAAAAATTAAAAATTTAACTTTTTCCCCAGAAAATCTACTGCAACTTTGTTGTACAACTCTAACTATAACATAAAATGTCATAAAACTTCCTATAGTAAATAAATATAAGAATATCTATGCTTTAGACTTAGCCTAGCATAGGCCTACATTAGCTAGGCTAGGTGAACATCAAGTCGGCGATTTTAAAGTCCTACTTCAAAAGAAATATCATTAACTTATAATTAATTTTAGACTAAATATAAGAATACCACAGTACAACAGTACAATAGGGTAGTAGCCTTTACGCATTATTTTTGTGATAACTTTGGAAGAACTACAAGTACAGAGGGGACAAAATATTTCTGGTAGGCCTATGTCAATAGCACACAGAGCCGAACTTCTCAGCCATAACCGCATAACCTCACTCAGGAATCAGCAAGATAACGAACAGGCGACAGCGACGATAAAAACATAGTGTGACGTCATAAAGTTAAAAACGAATGCCAACTGATTTTTGGAATAAGAATGATTTTTTTTAAGTACGCTAATGAGTATTTTTGAAAATACTTATACTTTTAACAACCTTGACAAAATATCCAACTTACTGTAATCTTAATTATAAGTCGATAACTACGAAATTCCCAATGTTCAGTTTGCCGTTTGTAAAAACCCAGACAAACAGCGGTTTTCTCAAAAATCCGCCCGGACGTTTTCGAATGATCCAAATAGAGGACATATCCGGGAAAAATAGGACGATAAGTAACCCTAGAGTAAGGTGGGTAACTATTATAGCTAAAGAAAAGTAGATTGATTCCCCTTATACAATATATATATTTTCAAATTCCCTATTTAGTAATAAACATCCACACAACATTTTATGCACTAATCTCGAAAACAAGCAAGTAAAAGGAAAAAGATTAAAATTGTATTAGGCTCATTTACAAGTGGTCCTCCACATTTTAGCTTTGTTATAATAGCCTACAAAAATTAAAAATTAAACTTTTTTACCCAGAAAATCTAATGCAACTTTGTTGTACAACTCTAACTATAACATACAATGTCATAAAACTTCCAAGAGTAAACAAATATAAAAATATCTATGCTTTGGGCTTAGCCTAGTCTACGCCTAGCCTAGGCCTACGTCAGCTAGGCTAGGTGAACATCAAGTCGGCGATTTTAAAGTCCTAATTCAGAAGAAATATCATTAACTTAAAATTAATTTTAGACTAAATATAAAAATACCACAGTACAGTAGTGCAATAGGGTAGTACCCTTTATGCATTATTTTTATGATAACTTTGGAAGAACTACAAGTATAGAGGGGACAAAATATTTCTAGTAGGCCTATGTCAATAGCACATAGAGCCGAACTTCTCGGCCATAACCGCATAAGCTTACTCAGGAATTAGCTAGATAACGAACAGCTGACCGCGACGATGAAAACATAGTGTGACATCATAACTTAAAAAACGAATACCAACTGATTTTTAGATTAAGAATAAATTTTTGTTTAAGTAAGCTAATGAGTAGTTTTGCAAAACTTATGCTTTTATAAAAACCTTGACAAAATATCCAACTTACTGTCATCTTAATTCTTAATTAAAAGTCGATAACTACGAAATTCCCAATATTCAGTTTGCCGTTTGTAAAAACCCAGACGAACAGGGGTTTTCTCAAAAATCCGCCCGGACGTTTTCGAATGATGCAAATAGAGGCCAGGTCCGGGGAAACGAGGGCGATAAGTACCCTAGAGTATGGTGGGTAACTCTTATAGCTAAAGAAAAATAGATTAATCCCCCTAATACAATATTTATATTTTCAAATTCCCTATTTATTATTAAACATCCACACAACATTTCATGCACTAATCTCGAAAACAAGCAAGTAAAGGAAAGAAAAAAATTAAAGTTGTATTAGGCTCATTTACAAGTGGTCCTCCAAATTTTAGCTCTATCATAATAGCCTACAAAAATTAAAAATTTAACTTTTTCCCCAGAAAATCAACTGCAACTTTGTTGTACAGCTCTAACTATAACATAAAATGTCATAAAACTTCAAATAGTAAATAAATATAAGAATATCTATGCTTTAGACTTAGCCTAGTCTAGGCCTAGCCCAGGCCTACATTAGCTAGGCTAGGTAAACATCAAGTCGGCGATTTTAAAGTCCTACCGCAAATGAAATATCATTAACTTATAATTAATTGTAGACTAAATATAAATATACCACAGTACAACAGTACAATAGGTTAGTAGCCTTTACGCATTATTTTAGTGATAACTTTGGAAGAACTACAAGTATAGAGGGGACAAAATATTTCTGGTAGGCCTATGTCAATAGCACATAGAGCCGAACTTCTTAGCCATAACCGCATAACCTCACTCAGGAATCAGCTAGATAACGAACAGCCGACAGCGACGATAAAAACATAGTGTGACATCATAACGTAAAAAACGAATGCCAACTGATTTTTAGAATAAGAATGATTTTTTTTAAGTACGCTAATGAGTTTTTTTGAAAAACCTATGCTTTTATAACAACATGAACAAAATATCCAACCTACTGTGATCTTAATTATAAGTCGATAACTACGAAATTCCTGATGTTCAGGTTGCCGTTTGTAAAAACCTGGAAAAACAGCGGTTTTCTCAAAAATCCACCCGGACGTTTTCAAATGATCCAAATAAAGGACATGCCCGGGGAAAAAAGGACGATAAGTAACCCTAGAGTATGGTAGGTAACTCTTATAGCTAAAGAAAAATAGATTGATTCCCCTTGTACAATATTTATATTTTCAAATTCCCTATTTAGTAATAAACATCCACACAACATTTCATGCACTAATCTCGAAAACAAGCAAGTAAAAGGTAAAAAACGAAAATTGTATTAGGCTCATTTATAAGTCGTCCTCCAAATCTTAGTTTTATTATAATAGCCTACAAAGATTTAAAATTAAACTTTTTCCCCAGAAAATCTACTGCAACTTCATCTAACATAAAATGTCATAAAACTTCTAAAATTACACAAATATACAAATATCTATGCTTTAGGCTTAGCCTAGTCTAGGCCTACGTCAGCTAGGCTAGGTGAACATCAAGTCGGCGATTTTAAAGTCCTACTTCAGAAGAAATATCATTAACTTATAATTAATTTTAGACTAAATATAAACTGAATATAGCATATAACAATAATCTACAACTTGGCCTAACAACAAAATGTGTCCGTGTAAACAACAAACACCTGATTCTCACAGATACCAAAACAAATGTGGGCATAACATCAACAAAACAACTCATCACACATAAAAACAGTATAGAGTAAATCAATACTTTGACTATACAGGGATACTCCACAACTATCTGGATTCCATTTACCGGAAAGGTAGCGCGTTTGGATATTTTATAAAGCCAGACAGATTGGTTTCGCGGACGTCCAAAAAATCGGACATCGGATTTTTCTCGCACAATCTTCAAAAGGTCAATATATCGGACCGCGGAGTTTTTGGCCGAAACAGCGGCAGCCGATATAATGGACGTCGGAGTGCAAAGAGTTAAAATCCACAATACAATAGTACAATAGGGTAGTAGCCTTTACGCATTATTTTTATGATAACTTTGGAAGAACTACAAGTATAGAGGGGACAAAATATTACTGGTAGGCCCATGTCAATAGCACATAGTGCCAAACTTCTTAGCCATAACCGCATAACCTTACTCAGGAATCAGCTAGATAACGAACAGCCGACAGCGACGATAAAAACATAATGTAACGTCATAACGTAAAAAACGAATACCAACTGATTTTTAGAATAGGAATGAATTTTTTTAAGTAGGCTAATGAGGTTTTTGAAAACCTTATGCTTTTATAACAACGTTGACAAAATATCCAACTTACTGTAATCTTAATTAGGCTATAAGTCGATAACTACGAAATTCCCAATGTTCAGTTTGCCGTTTGTAAAAACCTGGACAAACAGCGGTTTACTCAAAAATCCGCCCGGACATTTTCGAATGATCTAAAAGAGGACATGTCCAGGGAAAAGAGGATGATAAGTAACCCTAGAGTGATGTGGGTAGAGGTAGAAAAATTTAAAAAACCTAGGCCTATGGTAGACCTAAATCTGTTTTTCCTCTTTCTATGGCACAGCCTATATTAAAGCCTAACAACTTAGCCTTATATCATGAATCAGAATCAAGTATTGTCTTTCAACATTTACAAAATATGCAGTAGATGAAGTCAAATGGCAAAACATACATGTCAGGAGATTTGCAAGTACTAGCGTAAAGATTACAATTACATTTACAAATATGACAGTAAAAGTGTAAAGTATGTAGGCTATAAAGTTTCAGTTTCATTTTTAACATCGAAAAGAATATATTCTAGATTGTAAGTAGGGTAAGGACTGTAGGGTAAGTATACCGGGACCCTTTAAATCGGCATACCAATAATCCTATGATAGAACATTTCAGTCCAGTGGGAAATGTTATAGGTTTTAAATACTAACCTTCTCTTCGACTTTTCCTGTTATTTTATACTTTACTTTCGCAAAAAGCTTAGGTTTATCTACACTGTTTTCTGACGCCATAATTCTTTTAGGAAGAAGACACGGTTAAAGAATCATTCCGCAAATTTCACAAATCGGCATCTAGGACCAACTCCTCTCTCAAAAGTAACTATTTTTCGTAACCAAAACCATGGTCTAACGTATAAAATATTTAGTCACGTTTCGAAGCTTTGAAAAAAACAAATCACCTAAAAGTTCAGAAAAAAGGTAGAAAACCTGGTGGCGAGCAAGCCGTACTAAGCCGCTATGGCCTTAATAATCAAGTAGTTTTAACCAACCAGACAACAGGGGCGCTGTAGTCGATATTGGCTGTATTTACGTGTGGACTTTGCGTATAACTTCTATAATATGGCAATTGATCTTTCAAATTTTCTAATTTCCTAGACTATTCTCGCGCTTTAAATCACAGTGAGTATTAAGGAACTCGACACTTCTTTATATTTTCACCGGAAACAAAACCAACCTTTAATTATTATTATACTCATCTACATCTAATATACATGGATGTTTAATTAATATTGTCATTGTTTATGTCTCAAAGTTTTCCTCTGAAAAATTGTTACATATATGTTAGAATTTTTTTATATCAATATTGTATTCCTAAGTGTTGAATAATCAACATTAAATGTTCAAATTATCAAACATTAGTCTGAAATGTTCCCATTTGCTGATGACACTAATGTTATTTGTAAAAGACATAATTATAATGTGCTACAATTAATTCTGTCTGCAGAAATATTTGGATAAATTAAGTTTAAATAAATTATGTGCAGTAATGTTAAGTTGTGTGCTAATTGTGAATGTAAGCAAAAAATAGTTATTTTTGTGTAACTAGTGCGCAAGTAGCAAATTGCTGGTCTTGAGAGATATGTTTATCGGTACGCAAGAGCCGCAGGCAAGTGCTGAATAGTTTTCTCGAGTGCACCAAAGAAACTTTGCGCACGAATTACTCATTAAATTTTCCTACAGTTAGTATAAAGCATATAGATAATAGATACAAATAACTTAATAAGTTGGTATTTACAGTTATGAACTTCGATTATAAAGTTTCACAAACATAACGAATCAAAATATGAAATGAAGTTTCACAAACATAATAAATCAAAGTTTGAATGCCATTTTTTTGTTTTCAATGGTTATGTTGAAGGTGGAGTATCGTAATTTCTTATGACGATCCCTGACGCAGAAGAATTTTCTTATTGGAAGGTGGGAATGCTCCCCCCCTGCTCCCGCAGGGGTAGTATGCGACTCCTCCAAGGAAAGACTACCCACCAAAGCAACCTTCCCCATCCAAAAAAATGGATGAGGTGTAGGAGGACGACCACAGCATGAGCGGGTGATGCACCGTGACTGTCAGGTTGAATTGACAAGCAGGTATTGGCTAATTCAGAAAAAACATGGCTATTAGTTAAAAATGACGTGACAGTCTCCCATTAACCGCGCGGCTGCTCACTGTCGAAGTTCTTCTACGGTGGGTCGTCGAGGTTGGTAATTGGGCGGATCCTCCGGTCTTCTGCGATTCCGAATCAGCTGCCGAGCTCCTTTATGTGGACGTGTTACAACTCATCCGCTCTCTGAAAAATGCGTTAGGTTTTTACTTTCGTGAAATCCTCGAGGGTCGGGACTCCAGAGTCGAATTCCGGATGGTAAAATTCCGGACGAACTAGGGTTAGTGGATGATCCTTAATTCTGAGGGTCCTCGATTGTAAGACTTCCAGGCGTTTCCTGTTTGTCTTGCTGGCTGGGATCCACCATGCTTCTGAAGCATACATCATGCAAGAGTGAACAATCAACAGGAACAAGGTGACTTTTGTCCTGATAGGCAGTGAGCTCCGTGCTGCGAGGAGCGGCCAAATCAGTCCGACGATCGAGATTGCTTCGGCGACCTTCTTGTCGACGTGTTGCTTGAAGCGTAGTTTTGAATCTAGCGAGACCCCCAGGTATTACACTGTGGGCCTCCAGGGAATTGGCTCGCCTTCCAGATGAACCTCAGGAGGGACTGCTCGTGGCATCCTCCGTCTCTTCCTAAAAGAAATCGCGCCGATTGTCCATTTGGGATATCAACACCCTCGCTGCCTGGGAGAACAAGGATGGCCGTGACTCCTCCAAGTGGCCTCGCTGGGTGGTCCGTTCCGTAGACTTCGTAGGAGGGAATCCTAAAGATGTCGCCCGATGTCAGGTGTGTCTAACTAATGAGCGCAACGTCAGCGTCCAGATCTGTAAGAAAGAAAGAAAATTAATTCCTGCGATCATTCAGCCCACTGGTGTACGACGCGACGGCTCGAAAGTATCTACGCATCATCAACAAGGATGAGAATGAAGGTCATCAGCTCAGCAAGGTGCACCAGTGCGCTTTTCTCACTCACTGAAATCAATACAGTTCAATACCGGTATGGCCTTCGTCAAACAGACGATTAGTCGCTTGACAGAGATGGTGTCTCTCCTACCCGGGGCTGAATTTCGGCTGGTTGCACCCGGTGATTCCGATGTTTGGGTAGTGTTTTCGAGAGGCTGAGGCCGCCATACTGGCCGCCACTTGGGGATCGGGTTGGTGGTTGCTATAGCGGGGGTTTGATGAGATGGCATGGGGGCTCTCACCCCCTTGCGGTGGCCCGTGTCAGTCTCCTTGTCACTGACGTCACCATCCATCTCGGATCCTGTAACAGACCGTGAAGCCTCGGCGTCAGTATGGGCACGGAACTCGCTATTGGAGGAGGGGGCATGATCTTCGCGTAGGCGTGATCGGTGGTCAGGTGTCCCGCTACGGTCTTTGTAACCGGCCCCACTGTCACGGAACTTCCTGCAACAGAGGCAAAGGATCTTCTAGTGAGCCCCGGTGGGGTGATCGGCTTGTTCGTCGGCCTGGGCGCCTGCTGCTCCCTATCCTTTGTGAAGTGGGGGGGGCCTGGGCTGCCGACTGCACATCACGACGCCTTTTCAACTTCTCAGCATCCTTGTGAGCCTTACAACCCATCCAGCTCGCTGGATAGTTTCCACTGCAGTTGCAGCACTTAGGTTCGGCTGCCTTGTCCTTGGTGCATGACCTGGCATCATCTTCCCCTCCATATTTCATACTTCATAGTATACTTACTCGCGGTGAATTATTGTTAAGCCTTCGGATCACTGACACTAACATATTCTACACGCGTTTAGGTTGAACAGCGAAGTTGAAGGACCTCCAGGTGGAGCTCCAAAAGGCATAAATAGTTGGCACACCAATGTTATTTTTGGTATGCAGCAAGGAGTTAACAATAAATGGTTGAAGTTCTAGACAGTCGCGGTAGTAGGCTTAGGATTCAGCAGAACTCCTTCTTCACGAATCACTGGTGTCCATAAGCAGCTGAGCAGCTCTTTACCGAGTATTCAATAAAGTGCAACTGCAAATTTCTCTCGAGCAAGCACTTCTAGCTTCAACTTCTGTTTGTACTCTCTTTCTTCAGTATTTCTGAAATTTGTAAACAATATATAGGTAATAATTAATCTTTATTAATCTTTTTTTATAATCATTACAAAACTATCGTAGCCAAATCCAAGGTTAAAAACGTAATAGATAGATGTATTAAAGTGTACATATATTCTAAAACCCAAGGAAACTCTACGTAAACAGATTTTCTAATTAAAATACTTTTTATACTATGTATTTCACGTTTATAACATTCATTTGTACTCTTTTCATACAAGGTGTGGTCTTTATTGGCTGGAACCGAGCGTGGCCCGAGCTGTTTTGTTCATCATGTTATTTGTATAGTAGTGGCCATCTTCATTTAATGTTGGATGTGAAGTACCCAAGTTTTAGCTGAATTCTTTTGGTTGGTGTTAAATATATTTATTTCATATTAAACTGTGCAGTTTCTAAGATGTATACTTAAAACTATGTGTATATTAAAACAGCACAAAAGGTCTTAGTGTATCGCCTCTTTCCTCCAGAAGTTAATTTTTTATATGAATTGCAAAGTCAACCAACTCGCACTCCCATTTTATTTGTTCGAAGTGTAAATTTTGTTTGTTTATCATCTCTTGCCATAATACTATCGTACCTTGGGATATAATTATTTCGTTTTAAAAATATTTCCATTGAATTTTACCGATAGAACACAATTCCCAGTAACTATTTCAGACTTGAGAACCAGGTTGAGTCATCCTCAATCTTTACGTTCAAAGTCCTATTTGTTTAAGTTCGTAATTGTGAAAATTTATTGTATAAATTATGTTTTTTGTATTGTCTATATGGTTGATGTATCCTAATGGGATGGCTACAATAGTGTACAATTACCTTTATAGGCTAGCTAGATACCTATGTCTAACCTGTACATAGGCCTAGGCCTATCTAGGGCCTACATTGGCTAGGTCACACATAGGCGTAGGCCTAGACTCGCGATTTAGGCCTGCTTTGAGATTTAACATTATAATTTCATTTACAAATTTATTTAACCCTTCTACTGTTTCTTAGAAATATCTCAAGTGTTAATAGGGCCTACAATCTACATTTGTTAACGATTTTGCAATTCTTAAGGCCTATTTCTAAATTCTCTCAGCAAATATTAATTAATATATACTGATACTCTAGGTTGATATCTATCATTTTATTTTATACAGAAAATTATAGAGAATGTTTTCTGTGCCAGCAGCATTATAATGCCATGGCTTTGACCATGTGCAATTTGAGTCGTGCATTTGACTGTGTTGACCACACAGTCCTGACAATAAGCTAAAGAAATACGGAATTAAGTCCACAACACAATCTGCTCTTATGTTATTGGGAGGCAGCAGGTTGTTTCAATCGAGGGGGCAAACTCAAGTGTGAACTATGGAGTTCCCCAAGGCTTGGTCAGTGGCCCATTGCTGTTCCTGATTATGATAAATGGCTTTGATCGAGAGGGGGCCATAACTCTTGTTTGTAGATGATGCCACCCTTGTGTTGAGAGGCACTACAGTCGACCAGGCTCAGATTAGGGTAAACCAACAACTTGTGGATGCAGAATCATGGTTTGAGTGTTACGGTCTGCAGCTAAAGCCAGGAAAACCTCAATCCCTAGTCTGTAACTTGTCGAGGAATGTACCTCAGTACGAACCGGTGAAGTTGTTGGGCTTAGTGCTTGATCAAAAGCTTGCTTGGGGGGACCACTTGACACATGTCAGCAGCAGACTATCTCACGTCTGTTATCTACTATTAAAGCAGCACATGGTTACTGTGCCATTCTTGGTCAGTGTCTACCATACCATGTTCCATTGCTATCTGAGCTATGGTCTGTTGCTAATGGGTTATGCAACTGGGGTAGACAACATTTTGATTCAGAAACGCGATGTCAGGCTGATAACTTTCAGTGAACGTTTGGCCCACTGTAGGCCAATCTTCGCCAGGCTAGGCATCTTTACCATCTACAACCAATATATCTTGACATGCCTAATGCACATTAAGGTCAACGTTGATGACCTGACCCCCAGTGATGCAAGCCATGACCACCAAACGAGGCAACGAGATCTCTTGGATATCCCCAGAGCAAGGTTGACTAGGACCCAGAGATTTTACGCAGTCTCGGCATTGAAGTACTTTAATAGGCTCCCTCCATCTTTAACCCTAGGACTGCCCTGGCCTGATTTATGCTAAATTGCTTGGGGCTCTAGCAATTTTTGCCATTTTGTAGAGGTTTTTTAATCAATTTGTAATGCCTAAACTATTGTTTATAACCTAGTTTAATGTATACTCGTTTGGTTCAGAAAAAGAAGGGAGAATTGGAATAAAATAAATTAAAACGTGCCTCAGTGCGAACTGGTGAAGTTGTTGGGCTTTCGGTGGTCTTTTCTTTCGGTGTTTTTTTTGCAAAATGTAAAAAACCAAAAATTGATAAAAATTGTTGAAACAATTTTCAAAAGTAGAGTCCTAGCATTTTTACATTTTTACTGACAATTGAAGATACCTATACTTAATGTAGGTAATTTATTTCCCTATGTGGAAATGTGTTTGATTTATTTGAAAACATTTTGTTACCCGAATTACGGAAAGAAATACGGAAACCGGGGAAAATCTACAAACTTACACTGTACATTTGAAAAATAAAAATAAAATACAAAATATAAAAGTAATATATTAAAACTGTTATATTACTAAAGGTAACCATACAGTTATTGCAAATAATGCACTTTTGTACAAAGTAATACGGTAACTGTTTTTATGACTATATGAGTTGAAAAACAAAATTTGAGTTTTGCCAAAAGCCAAAATTAGTTATTCAAAGCTAGATGTAATTTGTGTACTTTATTGTAATATAATAAATGGTACATATGTTAATAGTAAATACACTTCTGAACAAGAATATATATATATATATATATATATATACGTATAGAGAAATATGAAAAATAAAGGTTCCATAAGCACATATTGATTTTGAACCTAAATTTGTAGCATAGGCCGTATTTGAGCAAAATCTGCAGAGGTTACTACAAACCATAAAAGATAACCCTATCATATGCATACTCTTTTTGTTCACAAAAAAACAGAGAATTTGAATAGATTAAAATAAATCAAACGCGATTGGGTAGATTTTTAGATAAAGTTTAAAAAATGAAAATTTACAAATTCATTGTAGGCCTAACCTGGAAAACACTCACATTTTCAATAACACATATTTGAACACAAATAATAATATTTACCCATAGTAATATGGATAAATATTATTACTAACTCACACACTATACGACAATATACTTATTTATCACTAAAATACTAACATGTGACAGTAAATATACGGACCTACTCGTACTAAAAAATCACACATTGACTTTGGCTTGGTTAGCAGAAAGAATCTCTGGTTTATTATTATTTACATGAGTCACCTGGAAGAGGTGACTAACAGCAAAGCTGGGGTTTCTTAATCCATCCACGAGTCACCTGATGTTCCATACAGTAACTCAGCTTTACAAAGAGGAAGAACCTTTTCCCTGGCTTCAAAGAGGTATGACTTGCAAAATGAATTATCGAGCTATTTATTTTGGATTGCCCAGATTTCTTGCCAATGGGGCAAATGAATAACTCACATAATACCCTAGCTGATTAAAAAAATTCTTTCTCAGAGTAAGTCTTATGACAAAGTTCTCATTACGAAAAGAAAGAACAACAAATGCTGTTTCCAGTGGTACCAACCGCTTCCTGTTTGGGCCAAAATACAGACACTACGAGTTTTTTGAAGAACACGTGTTTTACGAGATTTCGCCGCTTACGAGTCAATAAGGTTTCGCACGCTAAATTTTGTTCAAATTATAATAGCAACTATATTGATCTGTTACTGCTACGAGGTTCGTTTATATATGAAAATGAAAGGTTAGAATCTCCTCTTTGAAATGGTATCAATATTATGTTTCTGGTTCATTTTCAATACATTATAAGCAGTTGAAAAAAAAATTACCCAATTGGCAGGATACCTGCCATAGTCCATCCAGCGCACACATGCATTGGCAGGATATCCTGCCAAAGGCAGTCCAAGGGTTAAAGACTCTTGAAAAAAACACATTCAAGAACAAGCTAATCCTTATGTGTAGTTGAAGGGACGGATTCAGAGATCCAAAGATTCAAAGATCCTCACACGTCAACCGAAGCTTATTGTGTGTAAGCTAATCCTTAAAAGAAAACCCTATTACTCGCTAGATGAGTACATGCAAGATCCGTTGTCGGGCCTCGTCACTACCTAAAGCCTATCTACAGCCTAGTTTTAGTATTTTCGTCTTGTTTCATGTATTTAGTTGTAAATATAAGTTTTGTTTGTGAAATGGTATTTTTTCACTAACAAAACTATCAATCCCCATTGGGGTAAAAGATGAAGAAGATGGTATTGGTAGGCTAATGGCAATTCACTAGCAAAACTCTATCAATCCCCATTGGGGTAAAAGATGAAGAAGATGGTATTAGTAGGCTAATGGTAATTATTCATTAATAGACCAAATAAACGCTCTTAGGGAAAATGGTCAAAACCCTTCAACTTTTTGAGGATACCCTGAGATTTGTACCTGTGACCTCTCAAACCGATTTCCAAGACGCTAACCCATTTAGTTAGACTAGCGAGATGCCCATTGCACTTCACTTATAGTACCACTAGGCCTAAAGAATTGTATAAGAGTTCAAACTTAAGTACCTATTAATAATGAATAAAAGAGTCTTGGCGGGTCACGAGTCACACATAATTTAAAATAATAGATTCCAAGGTACAGTAGCCAATTTATCAACCCTCCCGACTGCCCAATGGTAAACTACTCGGAACTCATGTCGATTTTGCAGCCATGTGACCAATTTGCAGTAAATTGCAGGATGCATGAGACTTATCAATACGCATAGGTATTCAATTTGTTTGTAAAAGACAAGAGAATTTGAAAATGGTAAAATAAATTAATTCAGAAGGGTGTTTTTATTTTTGGAAATTTCAAAAGTTAAACTTTTTAATCTAAGTAGGCCTAAACCATTTTTAAAGGGGGAAAATGATAAATGTGTAAAGTATTGGTAATCTGATTCCCTATATTGAAATATATATAGCAATTATGGAATACAAAATCTGTAAGTTGGGCCAATTACATACAATAATAGGTGAAATCAGTGTTATGGTAATATTAGTTAAACTGTTAACTTATTCCCTCTAAGTTCATAAAGTTATGAACAAAATACACAGATCATGTATGATACAATTTTTATTGTTGATCTCACTTAACCTAGTGCATTTTTTGTTTCTAAAAAAGTTGTAGCCTATTCAAAGTTATATAAATAGGTTAACCTTTTTGTTTTTAAGTATTGGTTTGTTATCACTTCTGTCAACTGACCACAAGCTCTTTATTTATCGGCGGCGGCTTGTATACTCAGTAGGTAGGCCTAATTACTCGAAGAATGTTTCAAAGTAAAGGCGGTCCCACACTTATTGCAAACACGCCCGAAAATTCGGCCAAACTCCGAATGTTCGGAGTATTCGCGAGAAGTGTGGGAGCTGCACAGACTTTTTAATACATATGGGAACATAGGGGACGGAATGTTCAGTGAAAATTCTGGAGAATGTTTGGCCGAATGTTCAGGCCTGTTCGTGAGAAGTGTGGGACCACCTTAACCTAATCTAGTCTACCTGCCTCAGTGCGCAGCACAGTTAGACAAACACCATTTCAAAATCTCCTTGTCAGTTAGGCTTCAGTCTGATGTTTAACCTAGCATAAACATGTTCTGTTTACTGATGTTAGGTGCAAAAATTGTGAGAAACTATGTAATTAATAAATAGTAGGCCATAAGATCATTCAAATAATTTTTAATTTGTTTTTTTACAAAAATTTACATTACCTGTAAAAAATATATCAAAAACCTGGGCGCTAGCCCTACTTATGCCTCTGACCATTTTTGCCTAAAATGCTAAGCTGCTATATTTATCTTATTATGTATACATGTAAGTATACATTTTTATCAGGCCTACAATTGATTTAACAAAATATATAAGCGAGCCTAATAAAAGAATATTAACTGAGTATACTCATTTAATCAGCAAAACCAGGAGCATCTGACTAAATTATAATTTACTACAAAATAGTGCATGCTTCCACAACAGTGCCAAACTAATTAAAAATAATAATAATAATTGAAAATTAGCAAAAATAATTTCAACTTAACACTTGGGTGACTTAAAGCTGTAGTGTAAATTGAATGATTAACAATTTCAAGATATCCTAAAAAAGCTAAATTTAGTGCATTACAAAAATACAGTATACACTTGGTTACATAGACAAAAATTGGCAAAAAACATGATTATGCAACTTAAAATGCCCATTAATTATTATCAGTAAAAGAACTAGGAATACAGCAAAAGACTGTCTAACCAATTTACTTCACTAAATAAACAATTTGATTGAGAATCATGTGGTAGAAGAATTAGAATGAATCGAGTATTGATGTGATGTGCATCAGTCCCTCGATGTAATAGGCTCCGTGCAATTGTCATTCCCATTGTTGATCTGGCTCAGTAATCGTCGACTGTTAAAGGCAACTGCAATAGTTACAAACCACATTTGAAACAATGTCATACCTATGTAAGCTGCACAGGTAACAGTTGCAGTGCAGCAGTTGACTATTATAACCGAGGCCGAAGAGTTTCTAGACAGCTGTCTCCATAAATTTGTACCTTGGATATAAATTTGGTAAAAACTAAACAGGTGGCCGGCCGTAAAATACCAGAAGTCGATTGACTCAAGTCTAGAAACACATCCCGAAGAATGTCTCGATGCCAACAATTTCAGGTTAACTCCTTTAATTTCTGGCGTAGTATTTTGAATATACATTTAAAGAAATGGCAGGCAGATAATATTGGTCAGCGGCATGCAACATTCTTGGGATGTTTACTAAGCCGTTAAGCTGTACTGACAAACTTACGTCAGCGGTCAGGGCTATTGCAAATAAATGAGTAGCAGTTGGTGAGGTACTCTTTTTCTTTAGCCCTATACACAATTTTACCTTCAGAGGATTCTTTTCACCATTTAAAACACCCTTATTTTATATTTAATCAAAATTTCTTTTAAACATGACTATTGTTTCAGAAATGGCTGCTATACGTAAGAAGCTGGTCATAGTAGGAGACGGTGCTTGTGGTAAAACTTGCCTTCTTATTGTCTTCAGTAAAGACCAGTTCCCGGAGGTCTATGTTCCCACTGTGTTTGAGAACTATGTCGCAGATATTGAAGTCGATGGTAAACAGGTGAGTTGGACAAAAATCACGTGGCCTAATAATGAAATAAACATATTGTTTAGTCTGGTATTTTAATTTAATTCTTATCCAAGTATACATATACATATAAATAAGATAAAACTACTCGTTCACAGTCCCCCTCCAAAAAAAAAAAAATAAATAAACAGTTGAGAAAATGTATACTTAGCTAGTTTAATAAAGGCGAATGGGACGTTGGTATTGAGTGTAGTGACTCAGTAACTTATTGTAGCTTCTATTTGCTATTTGCCATTGACCTAGTAACTACCTCTTTGTTCTGACCTTTTAACAAATGATCATTCATCAACAAACAATTCAGTGAACCTTGAACATGTTTTTTATTGTTGTCTTGTTTGTTCTGGAACATATTTTAATTTATTTTAAACCTAGGTTTGTAATTATAGTTGCCAATATAATTTTAATTGTTAAACATTCTTCAAAGTATTTTCATTTGCATTGGTTTTCTTGCCTGTTCAAATGACTTTTTTGTTTTACATTGATATCCAATAAGGAAATGCACTTTTTCAAGAAAGGCCAAAGTTGATGTTCATAATGTGGCTATCAGTTGCATTAATATTGACTGTGAGTTTTTTTGTGGAACTTCAGATTATCCGGGATTATTGTTTATCTGGAAGAGTTTTCCTTTTAGTCTGGATAAGCTTCGAGTTTGAAATAAGTTTAAATAATGTAATTTATGAATGGTGTTGATTAAATGAAATTCAAACCTCTTTAGCCTATTCTGGCACGTCATAGGGTTAAACAATAAATGGACAGCTTAATGTTCCTAAATGTAAAGGGATGAGATAATGTTTTAGTTTAACAAGTTATATTAAGTAAGCTTTCAGGAATAAATTGGTAATTGGGTTCATTTCTTAATGTCAGTAATGGCAAATTGAATTTATGTGTTATGTTGATTTGATTTATCGGAAAGTGTTATCAAATTATGAGACTTATTTCTGATGACAACTTGATACCAAATTCAAATATGGGAATGCAATGGCAAAGTGAGGAAAGAGGCAGTTGGTTTAAAAGGTTGTTGTCACACAATATGGATTTCATGTTTTTCTTATATATTGTTATTAGTAACACTTAGTTTTAGTTTTATTAACATTAGTTAAAATTACCTAATTATCAGTACATTATACATTCATATTTTGTCTGATTTATTAATTTATAGGAATAAGAGTGTATATGGAAAGCCCTGCAAATTACTCAATATGGAGCAGGACTTTTGTTCTTCTAGATTTGCTTTCATAATTACTTAATTAAGAATAGTAGTTGTTAAACTATCAAAGTTTATTTTAATTTACTTTGTAAAACCAAGGAATGTTAATGATAGATTGTGCATTGCATACAAGTGTCCCAAATCTGTGACTCAAACATGGGTCTCTGGTGCCTAGATTTTGTCTTTGTCTCAATCTGTATTTTAAAAATTAAATCACATTCATATACCAATAAATATCTTGACTTGACACAGATTGGCTTAACTGAGCACACATATATAGTATTCAATTGTATTTTGCTGTAGGCTACCGTTTAAAATTTTTAAATGTTACTTTTTCTAAGTCAAGACTTAAGACCCTTTATTTGCCATTAAGTAATATTGATTACAATAGGCTTCGTCAAAGTAATACAAGAATTACAATGCAATAGTTCTAGTAACTATTTAAAAGAGAATGAGTAGGCTCAAACGTTTAGCCTATATTACAATTGGGTCTATTTGTAGTTATAATAAAAAACAATTCTTAGAGGTTATGTTATTACAAAATTTAATTTAATCTGCATTTGAATTTTAAAAATCTACCTAACAAAAATAGATCTGGGCAAGTACTCAAATTTTGAATAATAAAGCCTACTCTGTGGTCGACTCGAGAAGCTAATAAACTGTTCAAATATGCCAATCAAGTTGATTTACTATAAATTTGGATAAACAATAAAATTACTTTGTTGTTTGATCAAATTATTATTATTATTATTATCAAATCCCTAGTCCCCAAAATGAATTACTGATGTATATATTAAAACCGTAATAACACAAAATAAGAAATGTTTAGTCATCCATCTTCCAAATAACAAAGAAACAGACCATGATGACACAGGTAATCGTCGATGTGGTATTGTGGTAATCGTCATCGTATCACCCATATTAGTTAACCGATAGTCCTTGATCCAAATGAAAGTATTGTTACCCAAGCCTAACCGTTAACCAGACAACAGCTACTGGGTATAAAGATACCGAAGCCTAACTGGGAATCTGTTTTGCAGGTTGAGCTAGCTTTGTGGGATACTGCGGGCCAGGAGGACTACGATAGACTCCGTCCATTGTCGTACCCTGATACTGATGTTATCCTCATGTGTTTCTCAATTGATTCACCCGACTCCTTGGAGAACATACCGGAGAAATGGACTCCTGAAGTCAAACACTTTTGCCCTAATGTTCCCATCATTCTTGTTGGGAACAAAAAGGTATGTGGGTATCAAGTCTTATATACAGTCAACTCCCGATTATCTGGGAGTGGGTCAATCGGCTTGCAGTTAACCGAGGTCACGAAAGGTTAATTTTTTATTTGGATTTATCCCCTTCTAAACATAAATAGAGCAATAATAACAATTTATTTGGTTAAACTATCTCCAGAATCGTATATCTAATTTACTTTATTTATCAGAATAAATAGACTCAGGAATCCGGATTGCACCTATCTGGAATCCCGGTTATCCGGATCGATGATCCTGAATTTTAAAAAAATTGTTTTTTGCAAATAAAAACAAATCTGAACTTCACGGTTCAGCTCTTTCAGTTGTCACGTGATTATCTCGCAATAAAAATGTTTCAAATGTTTCTGTTTAAACTACAGTTTTATCACATTTTCAACTAAATTCCTCTGATAATCCAACCTTATATGTGTTCCGACCATGCTCTCTTTCCCGTAGGTGGCCGATTAACGAGGTTCTACTGTATTACGGAGTGTTTATAACTTTTTCTGGAAGCTTACTCTTGTATTAGCACCATAAACATAAAAGCATATTGTCATAATTGTTCACTTTAAAGGCGGAATTGATGATTGATGCCTACCTCGGAGAAAGCCCGATTTTTCTAAATCCAGACCGGCCTTCCGCCACAATAGTGCGGACTTCTGAGAGTCTGTCTTCTCGCTAATGAGCCGTGGTCGCGTTCTAGGGAGCGATGACTTTGACACCTGCGCTGGCAGAGGGTCGTCTAAAAGTAAAATTAGTCAAAACAATCACCCTTCCCACGTTGTTCATCCTCACACAATTATGCCCCCGGGCAGAATTAATTAGCAAAGTTTGTAGAGTTTGGTATTTAGAGAACTTTGACCTATTAAATAACATTCTGCGTTTTGGAGGGTTATTTCCTGCTATCAGCCATTGCTAGTATTAACTAAAATCATCTTGATTGTTTTTATTGATTCAAGATTCAAGATTTTCAAAAGTATTTAATTTACATAAATATGACTTAAAATGACATTAAAACACAATATTGTAGAATAAAAATTTGATTAAACCTTTATTATATTTTGAATATTAAATTTATTGAATCCCTTTATTTTAACCGTGGTTTAGGGTTACCCGTGACCCTTCAACCGGCCATTACCCCTTGATAATTGGGAGTTGACTGTAATGATATAAATTGTAACTCGTGTGAGGTGAAAACTCGTTTTTAGAGATGTTAATAATATAAAATGAGAAGGTAATTTTTACTATTAAAAATGAATTTAAAATCAAAATGTTTTTGTTTGTATGAAACTGCAGTCTTAACATTAAGTGTCGGTTTTCATATCGATTAAGAAAGGATTAAGCTTAAGGAAATCCTGGTAAGTACTAGTTAATAAGGTATCAATTTTGTTGGAGGGATAACTCATGTGAATCATTCCCAGAATAATTTCATAAGCATGCTTGTGTTCAGTATCTCAAGGAGAAATTCACTATCATACAATGCAAACTTCAATACCAAATTATACTTATGTATGACCATATCACAAATAAATATTTGGGTTATCACTGGAGCCAGGATAACAATGGAGAGTAAGGTCCGACAGCCTTTCTACAATTAGGACAGGTTAGGTATTTATTAATATCCCCAGGTTTCCATCGATCAGGTTTACTGTTGTCTGAAGGTGATCACTTAACGAGTAGGGGAGAGCGGGGTATACCATGCGGCGGGGCAATACCATGCACCGTGTTTTTAAATCCGCTATAGGGAGTAATGAGCGCTGGGAAGTGCTGCTGCGTAGCGGGAAGAATGCGAAACAGATAGAGACAGCCGGGGAGATTCCAGCTTTACGCATGTGTCTGTGACAGATGATTATGTCATTTTATTAACTTTTCTTATAATATCAATGACTAACTAGAACTGTGTTAAACTTCTTTGTCTTTAGGTTATGTTTGATGAAAATGTGGCGTCATTTCGTCACGGGGCAATAGCGCACAATGTGCACGGTGTTGCCCCATGTTGTGTTACAACTTATTAATACCTTTATAAAACAGCAGGGCAACATGAAAATGAACTGTTATATGATTAACATTCGGAGTGTAGTAGGCGTGACACAGCCGAAAATTTATTTGTGACAATTTTCAATCACAATAGACTCGATCAGATAAAAGCCAAGAAAAGGACTTTTTTCCGTAGTTTTGTATAAGCTAATTCACATCTTACTAATTTCAATGCTAAAACAAAATGTGGGAGTAAATTTTGGATATTTATTTTATTTGTACACAATCTTTGTCATTAACAATGTTGCACGGTATTGCCCCAGCCCTTGGGGCGATACCGTGCAATGTTACAATTTCATAAAATGGGTTAAGCAACTGAAAACGGCTCAATATTTCAAAAATGGAGCCTAGCTTCTGTAGAGAATTAAATTTTTCCCAAAATAAGATGATTTCCAGCTTTATTTGAGTTTCCAAATTAAAGATAAAAAAAATGAAGCTTAAGTGCACGGTATTACCCCGCTCTCCCCTAACACCTTAATACATTTTCACTACGGTAAAAGTGGAACAAAATATTTTGAAATTTTGTTTAACTTAACCTTTTAACACGTTCGGACTGGGCACTCCGACTCATACGCGAGCTGAGTGCCCGGAATCGTCCTTTGGAGCTCAGTAGAAACTATGTTCTCAAACTTGAATAGCTTGCCACACCTAATGAAAGCCCAGTTTTGGCACTCAACAGTAAACGTGCTTGTAAAGACACCAAGTGGGTCGATAAAACATTCTGTGGCGTGCAGAAGCAGCACGGAGGGTGACCAATGTTACAATAACATTTTGAACTGTGCAGTTATGACCTGTTCCATTAAATTGAAATTTTTCAGCTGGTGGACGTGATATCGAGCACTTAAGATCAAAATTGGTATAATATAACCTTGCAAACAATGCTGAAGAAGCATAGAGAGTATGAATAAATTTTTTAACTGAAAGATGGTTCAGCACCATCCCTTCACTTGATGGTTGTAATACCTTGACGAAAAAACTAATTGATAAAACTCACAATTATTCATCTTCTAGGTAAAACCATCTTCTTTAAGGGTGTTTGGCCGCTAGGCTAGTCTGGCGGTGAGGAGCAATAGTTCTACAAGTCGCCACCGCGCGCCGCTAGGAAGACAACTCGGGCAGTTTTGTGAATGTGTGTGATCTGGCTGGGGGGAGAGAGGAGCGCGTTCTCCTCTTTTCTCCCCCTCCCCCCACGCAGCACTGTCTTTCCGTCTACTCGCTTCTTCGTCGGTCCGAGGCACACCACACGGTACTCAGCCGCGGCCCGCGGCTCGACTGGTTGAGTAGTAGGGTTGGGTTGCTTACATTTTCCACTGATATGCCTTTCAATGTCACCGACAACTTATCTTAAATATATTTTTATTTTGAGCGTTCACTTTATAGTTTTGATGAGTACATTTCTTGTAGCCTGTACAGATTTTATCATTAAAAATGTTTGACAAAGTTGTGAGCACATTTAAACACAGTGGAACTCGGATCGTTCGGATCGCAACGGAACGCAGTAATAAAATTCAAACTATCCAACAAATTGGATTTTAATTATAGAGGTTCGAATTATCCTAGATTTACTGTATTAAAAACAAATAACATTATTTATTGTATAAACATTAATTATAAATATAAAATGGTTTTTAATTTTAAGAATTACAATTTAACAAATATATTTAATCATAATACATTGATCTTATTAATTTCTACAAATACTGTATTTAATAAATGTATAGGGTGTCCCGGAACTATTCCATAACAATGTTTCCATAAATATACAATTTTGTGGAATATTTTACTCCAATCACCAACATACTAACCTAAGTTAGATGTATTTTTTACCGCTATTGTTGGAATCTAGTGTCCGTTTGTTGTTAAAGCTAAAGAAGATTTATTACTTACTGTTACAAAGTAAAATTCATTCACGATCAGGAGCGGATCCAGGGAGTCACATTGGGTGGGGGGGAAATCCCGGGGTTTTATTTGGGGGGGGGGGTGTATAGAATACCCCTCAGGGGTGGGGGGTCCGGGAGGCCTCCCCCGGAAATTTGTTAAACATTCCATATCAATAATAATTTGATCGGCTGTAAAGAATAGCCGAACGCATTTTATTGACCAACGTGTGTTATCGGCCTAAAAAGACGACTGCCTTGAATTCATGGACCAAAATCGTGGTCGCCGTAATTTTAAACCGAAACCGACAAGTAGGCCTAAACGTAGTTAATCGGCCAAAGAAAACCGCAATAGTTTTCACTACCGGACTTTTGCCCGAACAAGACATCGGATCGAGCAGGGAGCAGGGCACGAAGGTAGCTAAATTCACTCCGAACTTCTTCCCGATGAAGACATCGGATCGGACAGATTGAGTGTGAAAACCACCGAGCGGGGTAAAACCGGTGGGGACTTTAGTTGCCGTTGTGCAAGTCGGCAGTGTACTTGTGTGTAGACTTCACCCACTTCACCCACCTCCCCAAGATTTCACCCACTTCTCTCCAAACGTCATTCCTCTTCACATTGTGATAGTGAAGGATGGGACAAGTCCCATCAAACTGGCCAATTGTTGTACTCAGAAATAAACATCAAAGTGTTTTTCTCAGACCACTCCAGACTGGAAACTAAAATGACAACAGTCAAGACCGCAACCCTCACCGCCATCTTATCGCTAGCGGCGGAGCTCGGGACGGCGGTCGGAGAACCACACACTACCGAACCCCGAACCAGACCCCGAACAAGACATCGGACCGATCTTTCTTTGATCTTTCCTCAAAAAACCGCCTAGAGAGCGCTCGGTCCGATGTCTGGTCCGGTCTTGTTCGATGTCTGGTTCGGAGGCCCCACTAACTACCGGATTTTCTCCCTTCGACCCCAAATCCTGCTCTGTCCGATGTTTTGTTCCGGAAAAAGTCCGGTGGTGTGTGGCCGTCTTAAAGGCTAACACGCCAGCGGAAGTATCAAAGTATGTAACTTCGAAATCGAAGATTTTACCAAAACTAAGATCGAAATTTTATCGGCCTAAAATAGCAATATATTCTCATTTCGCCGTCTAAAACGTCAATCAAACCGCATTTTAGCCTGAAAACGGTCAAACTGGGTTTTTAGAGAAATTTAACGACCGGGCGTGTGTAGTTATCAGCCAAAATCGTTATTTTTTGCGATCATTTTACAGCATATTACCACTGACTACATACATGAGACATAAATACGACCGCAAATTTTGTTATCGGCCGAATACGAACCGTATTTTATGCCGGAAATGTACTTATTCGCTCAAAAACGGTAATCAGACCACATTTTCCCAGCAAAAAAATTAAGCCGGATTCCGTTTTATAGGCCCGACGACTACCGGAACGTATATTCTACGAATACAATCGGCGATTCGACCCCGCTCTATCACCAATGAACGCCTATTTTTACTGATTTATAAAACATATATACTCAAATAAAAAATTTACACAGCTTGGAAAATAATTGGATTTTATGGTTCTCTTTATTTATTAATAAAAAATATTAAAAAGTTATCAGTAAGGAAATCTGTTTCAATATAATATTGACAATATCAGTAGTTAAAGCATTTACTATGTCTGTTCAAGTCTTCTCTGTTATTCATTTTGTTGATTAATAGATTTGAATATTTAGTTAATTTTCAGTGAAAAATCCTCATATTTTATCTTTGTTTACTCCAAACTGAATTGAAATGGAATTGGAAATGCTTACTTGTTGCAATACCAAATAAAAAGAAAATACCCCAGTCACAGCAAACCTGCGTACTCAGAGAATTTCCAATGCATAATATATGTCTTAATACCACATAAAGCCGCATACCAAGTTTCATAAAAATATATTCATATATAAGCGATTTTAATTATTCTCCATAAGAATAACATTGGTATTGAGTAAGTAGGTTTGCTGAAACAAGGAACACAAACAATTGGTTTTTATACAAATATAAATAGAATTTAACTAGGCGAAGCCACATACCAAGTTTCATCAATATTCAATCATAAATAAGCGCTATATAACATTCTAGTTATTCTCCATAAGAATAACATGGGGGCTGAGAAAGCAGGTTTGCTGCAACAAGGACTAAAAAAAATGGGTTTTTATACAATTATCAATATAACTCAACCACGTGAATATACATACCAAGTTTTATTAATTTATGTTCATAATTATGGGAGTCATTACATTTTATTTATACTCCATAAGAATAACAAGGGTGCTGAGTACGCAGGTTTGCTGCTACGGGAAAATAAAAAAATCAATTTTTTGTGCAAATATCAATATACCAGTACTACGTGAAGCCACATACCAAGTTTCATCAACATAAATTCATAAATAATCGAGATATCAAATTTGATTCATTCTCCATAAGGATAACATTGGACAACGTACTGTGTTTAGCACTTTGAATATCTCTGCAACGGTTGGGCGAAGAATCACAATTTAAACACCAAAATGATTGTTTTGTGGAACTGAACAGATTGGTAAAGCAAATGTCAAGTTTACGTTAAAATAAACAGAGGAAAAGCCAAAAACCTTTTTCCCATAAGATTAACATGGGAGATTTTATGAGTAGGTTTTTTGGATTTTCTCCGCAACCACTTAACCTAAGTTAATAATTCAAAATTCTATATTATTTGTTTTTTTAACCTCTATAACATGGTCAAAACCAAAATTAAGTTTTTTAAAAATTGTAGGGTGAAAAATGCAAAAAACTGATTTTTGGAAAATTTAAAACCCCCATAAACCCCCCTTCCCATGGTCCGATTTTTCTGGTTTTCGAACTTAAAGTCATGAATGTCATTTTACACATTTGAGCCAAATTTCATCAAAATCAGAATCGGTTTTTTACTCAACTTATCGTGTTAACGGGGACACACACACACACACACACACACACACACACACATATATATTGCTTGACTTGTATATTAGGGCTACTAATATAAAAATGTTTCAAAAAAGGGTATTTGCTATTAATGTTTTTAAATATATATATATATATATATATATATATATATATATATATATATATATATTACTAAACAATTCACAGTATAGGGCTGCTATTATTATAAATATTAGAAAATTTATTCGTGCTCAGTTGAATTTTTATTTTCTAATATTTATATATATATATATATATATACACCATAAATATAAACGTTTTGTTATTTATATATATATATATATATATACACCATAAATATAAACGTTTTGTTATTTATATATATATATATATATATATATATAAATTATGAAACTAAATAAGGGTACTTTGTTCTCATAATGATAGTAAAATTAATATGTATATAAATTTGAACGAATAGTGTTTTTGGCATCTGGGGACCTCAAAACAAAAAGTTATCATGGTCTCGGACTTAGGTCTTACCATGAGACCTACGGTAATAGCTTTCTCCCTATAGGGGAAATTCGCTAAAAAGAAAACGAGTTTGCACGCAGCACGCTGACGTGAGGGAAGTGAATTTCCACGTAAAAAACGTTTAAAACTCAAAATCAGTGTAAAAACATACATTTGACCAATTTTTATTGAAATCTGAATACATTGATTTTTTTTGCAGTTCTGATACTCCTGGTTTCATTTACTTGCAAAGCTGGGAATACAATTTTGCGCATTATAAGGTTATGAGAAGGTCCAGTCAGGCTTGAAAGTAGGCGTGAGGTTGCTGGGGACGATAAAAGTACTCTAACAAAGGAATAACAGGCTTTTCTAGTGTAAAACCCCCATAAGACAATGTACTGTTTTTAGTCGATACACATTTTCTTTAATAATTCTGTAACCATTTATGCTAGAATGACGAGAGAGGGCTTAAAACTTTCGCCTCACTAATTCCCATCTTTTTACATAAATAAATTTTACATCCGGGGCTTTTAGGGCCCAAAAACTCGAAATTTTAAAGATTAATCCCCAAAAAAGGGGTTTAGAGTTTTCCGATTGATTTGCCCAACGAACTTGTCCAACTGATTACAGAAAGAAACGTCCCTTTGAAGTAAATCGGACAAAAAATGTGACCGCTAGAGTGCAAACACATTTAATATATGTCTATATATATATATATATATATATAAAACTTTGAACGACCCCCCAAAACGTGTTCTGGGGGTCACGTTAGGAACTTCTATGGTGGTCCCGGGCTTAAGTTTCACCGTGCGGGTCATGCTAATAGTTCACTTTCCTAAGGAAATTCACTAAAAAAACAAGTGGTGGTGGGCTTGTGTAACCACTCTGCTACCTGGCTACACAAGCAAATCTTTATTCACAATTTAGAAGTCGAGTGTCAAAGCTGAACAATACTCTCATAACTGAATATAATTATGTATCAAATTAAATATCAGAATTTACACTTCCGCTGAATACGTTATCTGGTTATAAATATTTGTGCCAAAGTTATGGGAGAGGGTTTAGGCCTACATTTTCTGGCTTTTTATGTCATATAATGTAATATGCATTAATTTTACATCCCGATCTCTTTTTACCGTTTTTGGGAGCCAAAAACACAACATTTGTAATTTTTATATCCTCCAAAAAAGGAAGTTAGGGTCTTTCTGATTGCTTTGCAAAATGAACTTGTCCAACTGATTATAGAAAGGAATGTCTTCACGAAATATGAAGTAAATCGTAAATTTAAACTTTCCTATCACTTAGTTAAATACAATTCAGAAGAAGCTGGATCTTTAGTTACATGACAGGTAGCCTGTAATTTGTTTCACACAACAATGTATTACTGGCAATTGCTTTTCTATTTCTTGTATGCCTATATTTCTTACAAGGCATTAATTGCTACGGTTGCAGTAATACCGTAATACTCTGAAAACTGAAAAACGCGGACACGCGGTGCTCCGGTGCTCATGTTGTGCGAGTGGCGAGATTCGTGGAAGGTGTGGCTGGAGGGAGTGTAGGGGGCGGTGCGACCTTGGACTACGCGCTCGTGCGAGGGGTGCGCGCGTGGTGGCACTGTGCGTGTGAGTTTGTGTTAGTGAGGCGTAGTGCGGCTGGCCTACTCTGCCCCGGAAGGCAATTTCCAAGAATCAAAGGAGCAGGTCACAGATCAAACGAAAAAATATATAAACTTCAAACAAATTCTAACATGTATATCATACTGACCCGCACAACTTAATCTATTATTTATACCACACAATTTTATTATCATATTTTTAATAGTTTTTATAATGAAAAATATTTTTTTTATTTTTTTATTTTGAAATGAAATTATATTAGTAATAATAACCTGAATTTATCTCACACAACTGCACAATTTTCATTGAAATCGGACCAACGGTTTTCTTTCTGACCTTCTCCCAACATTTGACAAAATCTCTACTTTTAAGACCCATAACTTCCTTAATAGTAATGCGAATTATTTAATATATATCTATTTTGTTTCCTAATTTTCATCCTGATGTGAAAAAAATAATATTTTACAAATTCATTTTTTGACCAAACACCCTTAAATAGTCCCACTAAGATTAGGAAAAAACAAAAAGTCATGTTTATACAGTGGAACCTCAATAACTCAAACCTCAGGGGGAACTGGACAAATTTGAGCTATCGATTATTTTGAAATAACGAGGTTCGACTTATCAAGGTGATCTTCCACAGTCTTCGACTTATTGAGGACCATGGTAACGCAGTTGTTGAGTCATGGAAGAGTAGAATCCTTTACGCAGTGTATTATAATTAATCACACAGTAACCAACTAAAATAAAAATATTCTTAAAAATTAATTGACAATTTTTAAAATAAACCTGGATATGTTTTGAACATCTTTGGTGAACGTACCAGTGGAAGGAAAACATCCTTCTGTGAACCGAGAACATGTCATAGAGTAGGAAAGTAAAAAAACAATGACTCGCATTTTGGCAAATTGATGATGTTTTGGCCGTTTGACCGCTTCCTGTCTATTATCAGACTTTTTTTCGGTTGCTACATGAATGATAGATTCTCAAATACAGTAATCTGAGATTTGAAGTTTAACCAATAATGTTCAATTTTGACTAATAGAGGTTCTCCAGTCAACATTTTGACTTAAAAAGATTACGGCGATGTTACAGTTTCGAGTTTATAGAGGTTTTCCAACTAAAAATTTTGAGTTATCGAGGTGCGGCAATAGGCTAAGAAGACCCTAAAACTTTGAGTTATTGAGGGGGTTCTCCTCCAACACTCTGACTTATAGAGGTTAACTAGCATAGTATTAAGTAGTCAAGTAGTAAGTTCAAGGGGAATATCAAAACCTTGACTTATCAAGGAATTTGATTTATTGACGGTCTAGTTATTGAAGTTCCGCTCTATGAAAATTAAACTATTTAACAAACAGGATGAATAAAATACGTCTTACAACACTACAAAGTATATTTACACTTATACTGTACAAGGTACAAGGTATACAAGGTGGTAAAATATATATAAAGATGGTACAAGGCGATCGATTTCAACCAGTTACACCGGTCATCATCAGGCCCAATCAGAGAATGTATATGTATATTTTACCGTCTTGTATGTAAGTACAGTATAAGTGTAAATATACTTTGTAGTGTTGTTAGACGTATTTTATTTATCCTGTTTAGTTTTAACAACACGTATGATGCTACTGAAGAAATTATTTACTATTTAATAAACTGCCTAAAAATGTGCGGTATTTGCCCTGAAAGATTTAAATCCGTGATTGACAAAATGGTGACAGGAAAATGTATTTTTTTCCTTAGATTTTGCCATAGATTTTAATTGATTTATTTTATTTTCCATAAGCCACTGTTGTTGACAATTTTATTACATTATTCATTTGATTTTACTGTCAATATTATTAATTATATTACATTGTTATTAACTTTAACTGCACCTTTTTCATTACTTTATATACTTCAGAGTTATATAATTAATATGTAAACTTCTGCAAATTTCAACTCAACTATTACAAACAACTTTAAATTACTGAGGCTTATCATTGTCAAGTGAACACGTTGTGTTTTAAGACAATAAAATATTTTTGATTCTTAAACATGTCTCTGATACCTTTACTATTTTTACACTTTATTTAACCATTTTTGAAAACAAATGTAAACAAAAAATACTTGGTTTTACAGTTTTGTCATTAAACTAATTTAAGTTTGGAAGAAAAACTTTATAAAATTGTCAAATGTATCTCCCATTCAAGTCAATGCATAACGCTTCCGCCGTCCTTGGAAATATTCAGGCCTACTAGAAAAAAATGAGTTGTGGGAACCAAACAATTGAACTTGCTATTGTTTAAAGCGCCTTAAAAAGGTTCTGTGCAGTTAACGGTTATATATTGCCATAAACAAAGAGACAAATTTTATGTGATGGTCTTTCGGTTAAAGTTGTAATCGTGTCAGACTCATGACTATCATGAATGCTATCAGCATCAGCCAACACATCTTGCACCTTGTTGATTCATCCAATTCCTTTTGTTGGTTTGGTAGTAATTCTCCTTTGATCTGTTGTAGGACCTAAGAAACGATCCGAACACAATAAAAGAGTTGGGAAAAATGAAGCAGGAGCCTGTGAAGCCAGAAGAGGGACGCGCCATGGCAGAGAAAATTAATGCCTTTGCGTACTTGGAGTGCTCGGCCAAGAGTAAGGAAGGTGTGCGCGAAGTATTCGAGACTGCCACCAGAGCTGCTCTTCAGGTAATCCCCGTGTTGGTAGAGTTGACAGGCCATGAGGCAGAGTCCGATTTGGTTGAAATAATTTCAGATGCTGAAGTACTGTCGTTAAGTTACATATATTTTTCTATATCCAGATATAACTTACTGTTAATAGACGTACAAGATTCCCCTAATGATAAGAAATATCTCATCTAACAAGATTTTAACTGAGCTACACACACTTAAGAAAAAGTATTGTATAACTTTGCACGCTCAGTGAGGGGAAGGAGCTGATCAAATTTATTAGCGGAGCATTTTGTGAAGGAGGGGGGAAGGGTTACCATATTGTCGTCGCAGACCCCCCCTCTGAACTCTCACTGCACTTTACCATGCACGAAGTTCCACGAAAACTTCTCCACCGTTCATTGGGATTAAAAGAACTCCGGATATAATATTCCGGGGTTGGTGAATTTATTTGGTAGGAATACCTATCAGGCATATGCACTTTGAAGAAAAATATAAATACTTAGCTTGAATTATTTAAACACGTGAACATACTGCTTAGCAATTTAAAAATGGCGAAAAACGTTATAATGTGAGTAGGCTGAGAGAATAGTGATATCCGGTTTATTTTAACCTTAGTAAAATTACTGGAGAATGCTAATTTATCAACAAAATAGTAAAGATCTGGAGACTTGTGGTATTTTAACCCTCCCAAGTGCTGAATGTCACGATTGTGATGCTATTGTAAGTGCTAAGATCATGATCGATATGTTATTACCACGTTTTATTTTAACCCTCCCAAGTGCTGAATGTCACGATTGTAATGCTATTGTAAGTGCTAAGATCATGATCGATATGTTATTACCACGTTTTATTTTAACCCTCCCAAGTGCTGAATGTCACGATTGTGATGCTATTGTAAGTGCTAAGATCATGATCGATATGTTATTAGCACGTTTTATTTTAACCCTCCCAAGTGCTGAATGTCACGATTGTGATGCTAAGATCATGATCGATATGTTATTACCACGTTTTATTTTAATCCTCCTAAGTGCTGAATGTCACGATTGTGATGCTATTCCACTTTGTGTAAAGTGCTAAGATCAGATCGATATGTTATTACCATGGTGTTTTTGCAAATTTGGTATCCTAATTATTGCTTTAACCCCAACAAAATATACCTTTTTGTAATCACATTAAATTAGCATGTTTAGGCTATGTCAAAGTTTTAAACTACTTGTTTCTTACAAATGGGTTTTGGCATTTAAAGACTCAAAGCAATTTAACTGGTAGAGATGAGCATGCAAGTCGTGTTGCGCGGTAAGAAAAAGTCATCGCTGTTCAAAGATACTTCGACTGTAGATTTTGCCTCATGAGAAGAGATCCCACAGTATATTTATAAATGGTATTGAATAGAACAAAAATATTGGTTGCAGCAATTTTTAAAATTTCAGAAAGTGAAAGTGACTGTATCTATGGGGTGTCAAAAATGCTCTGCCGTCACTTTCTTGATTATTTTGTTAGATTTTTATGTATAGATTTACTTTAGTGTTTGTTATAAGGTCACCGCAAAATTGCCTAGTGTAAATGTGTCTTAAGTGTAAAGATGCAAGTTTTGAAACCGAGTTTTTCAAATTTGGCAACGTTGCGGAAGTATGGGGTAATAAACCTGAACTTGTAATAAATTATAGTGCTACCAGATTCTCTTAGTGTCGGCGATTGAAATGAGTATAAGGTCGAATATATTTTCAAAACATTTTCAAAAATACTAAGCAGGGATAAAAACTGCTAGCACTGAAGAAAAAGTACTTGGGGAATAAATAAGTAATATAAATACTAGTCATCATTAAAGATGTTTTAAAATATATAAAATGTTTCAGGTGAAGAAGAAGAAGAAGGGGCGATGTCGACTGCTGTAAACTACTCTGTGCGTCATTTGTGTGGCAAGCTAGGGCTCCTCAACTCTTTTATTTTATCCCGAGTCAACACAGTTCAAGTGACTCAAAATGACTTTTCTATTAGATGTTGTAATTATGCCAAATTTCTAATTGTTGATTTTCTGTTTGTGTCTATTACGCTGACTCGAGACGGAACGATCTGTGACATCCGATCCGCTGATGAGAACAAAACACCGGGGACCTGATTGTTTAAAACTATATTTTTATATACTCGCAATGTGTTTAGGTTGTAACCACGTTTCTCAGTTATGATTTCTTTATGTTGTGAGTCACTCAGTAATGCTACCTTATCGATAATTTGAGTGCTTCCTCCGGTCGTTCCGTCACTTGACTGACTGTCGAAATTGAATCTTTCGTAGGATGTTATGTTCGGCATAAATTTTATGTTTTTGTAAGAATAAGCAACATATATACCAGTAGTCGTGTAGAGTTTATTTATTTTTGTTTGTTCTCGATCAAATTTATAATGAATGTTTTAAAAATATATCGAAAGTACGCTGGTGGTAAGAAACTACGGCCTGTTACCTTGATATTTGCCTTATTTTTCTGCGATTGAAGTTCTAATTGAGTTTTGTACTAATTACTTTGCCAGTTTTCTATTAGTCCTTGTACTTATTACCCGCAAGTCGCTGTACTGTTACCACTATACCTGGTCTGGTCTTCTGCTCATCTTTTGGCTCCAAAGATCTGTCTGTGGCTCATTGCACAAATTATTAATCTTTTCACTTCGTGTGGGCTCAGCATATTCGTTAGTTAGTTATGTTAAGTCTTGGCTTTTGAAAACTTGTTTCAGAGATTAATCACTTATCCTCTTAGAATGAAATGCCAAATGCCAAACTTACTTACAATACACATAGACACATCCACATAAGTACATACATTCGCATGTATGTATGTCGGTGGGTGTGTATATGTGTATGAGCGTATGAGTGTGAGTGTATGTATGTATGTGTGTATAGGGCTAATTTTAGAGTTATTATTACTATGAATTCAATTTATTACTACTGTAAACAGTCAATTTTTGAAATAAACTGATATTGCTTATTAATGTTGGTTTGTTTTATTTGCCCTTAAATAACCAAATTATCACATTAAATTAAAATTTATTCCTATTTATCAAACTATACCTTTGTAAACTTAATTATCCTATCCTTAACAAGGAGTGCCAACCATTGTTTTAAACTCTTGCCGCTATTCCTTCTGGTCTCTATCACTATTGCATTTTGTAGTGTATTTTAAAATCTCCCGTAAAATACCAGACAAATTATAAAGAGCATTCATTATATTGATATATAAACCTACACACTCGGCAAATCAAATGGTTGCAACATTACATGAAAGCCACTAACCGAGTTTTATCAACGCATATTCATAAATGAGCGAGATATGACATTTTATTTATTCTCCATAGAAAAAACATTGGGACTACACTACTAGATTAACATTGGACAACGTACTGTGTTTAGCATTTTCAATACCTCAGTAACCGATAGAGCAATAATTCAAATTACTAAATTAATTGTTTTAAAATTCAATGGTGCAAACTAAAATTTGGTTTAGAAATAATGGGGATGTTGCATAGTGTCCAAAACTTGTTATTGTGTTGCATAGTATCCAAAAATTAAATATTATTATGTGTTGCATAGTGTCCAAAGAGCACAGTGTCCAAAGGTACACTCTGTTTAAGAAGTGGAATGCCGAGGAAGAAAACATATTTCTTATTTAGACTGTACTTTTGGATATTGTGCTCTTTGGATACTATGCAACAAGCCAAAATTTTATAATTATTATTATTTTAAATGCTGTTGAATAGTGTCCAAATGGCATAGTGTCCAAATCAGTTATTCTGTTGCACAGTATCCAAAAATTAAATAATATTTAGTGTTGCATAGTATCCAAATCAGTTTGGCTGTTGCATAGTGTCCAAAACTTAAATATTATTAAGTGTTGCATAGTGTCCAAATAGCATTGTATCCAAAGGTACAGTCTATTTCAAAAGTAGAATGATTATTTAAAAAATCCTGAACCAGACTGTACCTTTGGATACTATGCAACATGCCAAAATAATTAATTATTAGTTTTTGTAATACTGTTGCATAGTATCCAACAATAGAAGCACTGCATGTTGTGTGAGCAAATCTGAAGGCTTAAATTTTACTGACGGAATGCGTGCCTGTTCCCCGCCAGTCTCTACTTAAACCAGGATAACACTCCCTAAATTATGCGTTGATAAAATCTGCAATATTTTATGAAAATTGTTTTACTGTATGTTTAAAATATGGAGAAGGTATTACTGTCGTAAACCTTTTCGAAAATGAGTTTATAATGGAAATAAAACACTAGACATCTAGACGTCTAAATCCAAAAACGTTTTTCTAAGTAATGTCTGTGTACAGACTTAGAGCCCGCACCAATGGGCCGATTTTGAAAGAAATAGGAATGTAAGTAATCCACGGTATCGCCAGGTAATTTTAAATTGTTTTAGAATATTTTATTTTGAAGGGTATTTATCCCCCAAAACCGCAAAAAACATGACAAATCCTAACATCTAAAAACGGCTCTAATAATATTGATTCAAATGTAGAGCTTTGTAAATCTTTATTGATAAAAAAATAAAACCACCCGCATTCCCGGGATAATTAGGGTACAGAAATTATACGACTAAAAATGTTCCATAATTCAATTTTTTTCATAAAACCGAAACTTTAAATATAATTTACTTATCACTAATAAAAGAAGAAAAACGTACTAAATAATTTAGTATTTTGAACCATTAAATACGACCTTTTCTCTCTTATATACTGATGAATTACGTTAAAACTTGCTATGTATATGTCAAGTTTGTATCGTCTATCAGAGGATATTCGGAACAAGTTATCCCCTCCCTCTAATTCGGATGGGATGACGAGGCCTTTCCTCTCTTAAAACCACTGTGTGTTTAGCAAATGATTCTTCAAAAAGGGATTTAGGTGGGTATTTCTGAAAACAAGTTCATTATAAGATTGTCATTACTTACCTTATATTATATAATTATTAGTAAATAATAATCAATTTATTGGTTACAATTGTGACAAAAGGAAGAAAGTATGTGTAAGTTGCCTCCTACCGTTTATTTTATTTAAAATGCCAAATATTTTAACAATATCCGTACTAAACTGTTGTTGGAATCCTAAATGTCGCGGGCAGGAATATATAATATTTGTAATGTAAGCAAAGTACAAGGTAGCCTAATTTACTGGGATAGGTAAAATGTAATCATGTATAATTAAAGGACATGCCTTCATCAATAACTGAGCAGGACCATCGGCTACGATAAATAAATAACATGTATTGTATTATAGTCTTGGTATATTGTAATGTCATAATTTTAAATGGCTTATCCTATATTTGTCATCATATTTTGCAACCTTGGACGGTAGATTGATTTTAAAAATAAGGGGGAAATCTGTTATGTAACAACAACAATGTTACTATTTGTAACTAAACTGACCGACTAGCCTTTACTCGATTAGCATACCACAACATTTATTAAAATATGACAGGCAAATGAATGTTTGATCCTTTTTTCAGGCAGCATTATCGGCTTTATTGTGTATTTAAATTCATGCGTTGTTATGTCTAGTAAAGTTAAACACAATTTGTTCCACACGTTTTGAAAAATGTGGATGAAGACGCTCCACAAACATAGAGTACATACTAATGGCGCCAACAGGAATATAACTAAACAACTCCGCAATGCATGAATGTACAGCAAGCGGCATTGATTTAATTGTAGGCGTCATGACAAGGCTTTAAAGCCTTGGTTTCCAAGATCACTGGAGCCAGCGTGAGCTGTCTTGAGTCATGTTGATGGTACTGTAATAACCTTCCGGCATCTGGCGGATGTCTGTTCAATCTTGGCGTAAGAGTGGTTTGCACGAAAATGACATTCATTGTTATATGAGGAATGTTATTATTTTTGATTTTTAGGATTCTCACATGGTGTTTAAAAAAAGGCAAGATGAGGGTTTATTAAGGATTTTGATTTAGTTATTCTTTTGTAAACTAAAAACAAAAAACACTCCATTAGAAAAAGTAAATTTTACAAAACCCAACGTTACCTACGAAACTTAAGAGAATGCAACAAATTGTCATTTAGCACACAAGAAATTAACGTTGTCCACAGCGGTCCGCTCTGCGTGGGCCACCGATTTTGATTGGTGATCCAAGTTGAGCTTACCACGCTGAGGATTCACTCCAGACAGATGGCGGGAAACCACTTGTCCTGTGTGTCCGTTCCCACTTTAAAACCACACACATGCAGAATAACGGGTTAAAATATATCTTGATCATGTCCGCTCACGCTGTCCGTCCGGCCTAACCTTGAAAACAAGGGTTTACGGTGTACTGTTTCAAAATGGAGAGAACTAGCGGTTGCACCAGTGGCGTAGATAGACCTTTGTCAAGGGGGGGGGGGGTATCTCATTAGGGAATTCCAAAAAAAAACTGTGTTCGTGACTAGCGCGGATACCGGTATACAAAATTGAAGACATCATTGGCGTGTCCCTTACATTCATAATTATTGATAGGCCTACATATCCAAGACATAAACTTTTGTATCAGGAAAAAAACGTACTTGTATTAGTTGTAATCAGGACTGGAAAGTAATCGTTAAGCTAGAGTTGCCAAGTCACCGGATTTCCCCGGAGTTTTAAGATAAAAATATTGCTCCGGGGAGTTTCCTTGAAAAATAAAAATCTCCCCTTTTTGAAATTGTTTCCAAAAATGTGTTGAATAACGCCAATTTTTTGTTGAAATCCTATATATGTGAACGAAAATGTAGTGATGTTTGTAACTTCATCGTCATGCAACGATCACTGCTGTTTTCAGATCACTTTTACATTGTCTACAAAATGAACTGTTCCTATTATTCACCCTAATTACAAGGGTGAAAGACAAAAGTTTAATCTGGGTTATATTTTTGTTTGAAATCTCTATTAATGTATTGTTAATCCCAATATGTTATTAAATTGTCACACTATTGTTATACTGTACTATTGTATACTCAGTGTGTGTTATGGGTGGTTATAGTTATGTTATGCAGAAATTAGATACTGTAAATCAATATGTACTACATACTGAAATAATATACTGTAGAGAGTAAAATAAATCAGATGAGGAAGAAAATTGAAGCAAAGTTATGGGCTATGGCCCCTTGAAGCCTCTAGTACATTCCTAAATTAGCGATTGTTATCATTCCAATTATTATCCTATAAGAATAACATGGGGGCTGAGTACGCAACAAGGAACACAAAATATGGGTTTTTATGCAAATATGAATATAACTAAACTAGGCGAAGCCACATACCAAGTTTCATCAATACACATTCAGTAATAAGCAATAGCCTATCTGCTATCACTAAAAAAATGTTTATGATGTACAGTACATTGTTTTATAACTCCACTTAGTGAAGGCACGTACCAAATTATATTAATTTATGTTCATAATTAAGAGGCATATAATATTTGACTTATTGTTCATAAGAATAACATGGAGCTGAGTACGCAGGTTTGTTGCAACAGGAACCTTTGGTAAAAAGGGCGTTTTTGTGAAAATAACAATATACCAGAACCAGGTGAAGCCGTAAACCAAGTTTCGTCTGTATACGTTCATAAATAAACAAGATATACAATTGTTCTGATTATTCAGAAGAACAACATTGGACAACGTACAATTTGGTCACCCTACCCTACACCTGTACAGCAGCGAATCAACAACCTGCCACCGGGATTGGCGGGAAACAGCGAAGTGATTGGGGGAGGAGAGGAGAAGTGATGTTCTTGGGGTATCGACGATGCGCGTGCGGGTGCCTGCCAAGGCCGCGTCTCCACCACCGAGCAGCGAGCTAAAATTAGAAATAGAGGGGCTACATGTGATGGCTGCGGAGTGTGATGTGCGTCCGACTCGCTGTGCAGTGGCATCGCCCCGAGTCCGGCGTCAAGACACATTTCCTCTTATCCTCTACCTTTATTATAAAAATAACCCCGTTGCAGCAAATCTGCATACTCAGCGAATTTCAAATGCTACTTCACAAAGTCATAAAGCTACTTGCCAACTGTTAGCAAAGCATATTCATACATAAGCGAAATATGACATTTTATTTGTCCACAAAAACACTCCTGGACACTGTAGTACACCCATAGGCGTAATTCAGGGGGGGGCACGGGGGGCCAGTTGCTAGATGGATATTGTTCTTGTTCATTGTTAGATAGAGATATTAATGCAAATGTAACTGATATTTTTACTTCTCGACTTACCAAATAAAAACATATACTTCTACTTTCATTTCGATTCCCATCATTCTCGTCCTCGGATTCAAATAATTGTTTCTTTGTTTTTTTACGTTTCAAGAGAACACATCTAGTTATTATTTACATATTTCAATAGTGAAACTTATTGTGAATTCATGTAATAAGATTGCAGAGGTAACTTAATAAACATTAATATTTAATATAATTCAAATACTCTAGACTTTATATTAATATTTAAAAGGGATAAACTTAAAACCTTTTGCATCTCTTATTTTAATATGTCGATGATTATAGTTGTTTGTTGTGGAATTGCTTGTTGTATGCAAACAACAAGCCTACAAAGGAATTATTTCAAAAAACAAAATGATTAATGAACGGGTTTAAATATTAGTTTGCCATTCAAAACAATAATTAATAAGTACTGTACTTATAGCTGAATTTACTAATTCGTAGGTAAAGTTATTTATTTGAAAATTACAAACAATCGCCTACAGTATAATTTGATAGTGAATTTCCTTTTGAAAGTGAACTATTAGCATGACCCGCACGGTGAAACTTAAGCCCGGGACCACCATAGAAGTTCCTAACGTGACCCCCTGAACACGTTTTGGGGGGTCGTTCAAAATTGTATATATATAACAACAAAATAAGCATGAAATCTACGTATGCTGAGCATCTATTGGATTCAAATCGTAACGATGAAAATATGGACACAATAAATATCACGGTACTACAATATATGAAAAAAGCTAATAAAATGGGTTCAAAAGAAGAACTACATATATTCATGAAATACAAAGAAAATCCTCGAAATATACTAAATTCATAAATACCCGTTACAAATCCAATTTTTAATAAAATATGGGAAATGAGACAAGAACATAAATAGATAGAATAGATATTAAAGAAACTCCCAACCATGCTATGATTATACATATGTTTTTAATTTAATTTAATTTTACTCTGATTTTATTTGTTTACATTTTATTAGCGAATTTCCCCTATAGGGAAGAAGCTATTACCGTAGGTCTCATGGTAAGACTTAAGCCCGAGACCATGATAACTTTTTGTTTTGAGGTCCCCAGATGTCCAAAACACTATTCGTTCAATTATATATATATATATATATATATGTGTCCGTGAATGCGATAACTTGAGTAAAAACGTCCGATTTCGATGAAATTTGGCTCAAATGTGTAAACTAACATTTATGACTTTAAGTTCGAAAACCAGAAAAATCGGACCATGGCAAGGGGGGTTTATGGGGGTTTTAAATTTTCCAGAAATCAGTTTTTTGCATTTTTCACCCTAAAATTTTTAAAACACTTAATTTTGGTTTTGACCATGTTATAGAGCTTAAAAAAAAACAAATAATATGGTATTTTGAATTATTAACCTAGGTTAAGTGGTTGCAGAAAAAATCCAAAAAACATGCTCATAAAATCTCCCATGTTAATCTTATGGGAAAAAGGTTTTTGACTTTTCCTCAGTTAATTTTACTTTAAACTTGACATTTTATTTTACCAATCACTTCAGCTCTACAAAACAATCATTTTGGTGTTTAAATTGTGATTCTACGTCAAACCGTTGCAGAGATATTCAAAGTGCTAAACACAGTACGTTGTCCAATGTTTCCTTATGGAGAATAAATAACATTTGATATCTTGATTATTTATGAATGTATTTTGATGAAATTTGGTATGTGACTTCATGTTGTACTGGTATATTGATATTTGCACAAAAAATAAATTTTTTGTTGGTTGTCCCCGTAGCAGCTAACCTGCATACTCAGCCCTAATGTTATTCTTATGGAGAATAAGTAAAGTTTTATATCTCCCTTAATTATGAACATAAATTAATAAAAAATGTTAAGTAGCTTCACCTGGTTCAGTTATATTGATAATTGCATAAAAACCCATTTCTTATCTTCCTCGTTGCAGCAAACCTGCGTACTCAGTCCTAATGTTATTGTTATGGGGAACAAATAAAATGTTATAAATCACTCATTTATGAATGTATTTTTGTCAAACTTGGTGAGTGGCTTTATGTACTAGTGAGAAACATATAAATGCATTGGAAATTCGCTTAGTACGCAGGTTTGCTGCGACGGGGGTATTTACTATTACTTCTTTTATTGTATAACTTAAACCAAACTATGTGAAATTTATCAACCTTGAAAATGGCCTTAGATGCCGAAACATGTTGGTTTAAAATATAAAACTCATAAACAAGGGTACTCAGTTTTGATGTTATTAATTTTTAATATAATAGTAGCCCTTACCAGTGAATCGAATACAAATTTCACATATATATAAATATATATATATATATATATATGTGTGTTTGCACTCTAGCGGTCACATTTTTTGTCCGATTTACTTAAAATTTTTTAGGGACGTTCCTTTCTGTAATCAGTTGGACAAGTTGTTGGGGAAAACAATCGGAGAGCTCTAAACCCCTTTTTTGGTGATTAATCTTTCAAATTTTGAGTTTTTGGGCCCAAAAAGGGTCAGAAAAGCCCCGTAGGTAAAATTAATGCACGAAAAAGATGGGAATTAGAGAGGCGAAAGTTTTAAGCCTCATGATTCTAGCATAAATATTTACCGAGTTATTAAAGAAAATGTGTATCGACCGAACACAGTACGTTGTCTTATGGGGGTTTTACGCTAGAAAAGCCTGTTATTCCTTTGTTAGAGTATTTGTATCATCCCCAGCAACCTCACGCCTACTTTCAAGCCTGTCTGGATCTTCTCCTAACCTTATAATGCGCAAAATTGTATTCCCAGCTCTGCTAGTAAATGAAACCAGGAGTGTCAACATTTGAGGTGCCAAATTAAAGCTATTTTTACGTCGATTTGCCAATACGTCTCAGAATTTTAAGAAAGGGCATCACTTTAACACAGTACAGTATGTCTTAACACAGTTTTTATCTGTTCAAGCTTTTCATTCGGAAGTTCGTCTCTCACACCGCAGCGTGCTACGTGCGAACCATAGAACTCGTTTACATAATTTACAGAATAATAAAATTTCCATTTTTTCTTTTCTTAAGTTATTTATTGTCACTTGTAAAACAATATAAAAAACTCGTCGTTAGTAAACTAAAAATATTACTGTATTTTCGTTATAGTTGACCAAATCATTATTTTCACTGTTACATATATTTTACTAGGCTTATTTAAATAAATAAACTAGACTAGACATTATATCGGCTCGTGCCTACGCAAAGGTATTACCTATGCAGGTTATAATTACTTGTAGGCCTAATTACATATACATTTGTCATGTTTTTTACAGTTTGTGTGTTAATTCCATAAATATATTTGAGAACTTTTCAAATAAACAAGTTAAAGTACCCCCATATAATTTATTAGGCCTACTAGGTGTTTTGCGTTGTAAAACCAGTTAATCAATTTTTTCACACAAGTTATAGCAGCTTCAAGAAAGGAATAACTGTCGTCTTCCCATTACTGTAAAGGGCTGAATTTTCGGAACAGTGGCGCTCTCTGATGGCGGAAGTCTAAACTTGTTGTTGATTGAAATCATCCGTTGTTATCATTATTTATTAAAACCTACAGTTTAGAAGACGGGGCAGTGAAACCACGTGATGTTGGTACCACTGTCAACGCGTAGTAAACGGCCGTCAGGGTGCCAGCGCAGAGACTAAATAAGTCCCGCACCCCCCTGCCCGCCCCTCTATGTCACTCTCCAGACGTAATACAATGGTAACAACACAGGTAACACATTACCAAGACGATGAATGTGATTAGATTAATTAATTTGATTTAAAGAAATTTCTCGGTCATAAAAACGTTTATTTTCAGTTTCATATGGACTATTTTCCCTATTTGATGTTTTCCGTATTAGTTCCACGGGCTAAACACAGGATTTAGCACACACAACTATCCTAGTTTACGCGGTCAAAGCTGCAACGTGTCGGCTAGTAATTTAAGAAGTTAATTTTGATTATTACAAAAATTATGTATGTATCGTCTCTTTCATCAACCTAATGTAGTTGTACTAATGTAGGATGTGGCAAAACTCTATGAGTTTGTACATAGCAATATTTATTTATTTATTTAAAGTGCTTTAAATTGTATGTCTTGTAAAATTTTGTTTCAGTTGCTAGTTTTCATGGAATTTGACTTTGAAATATTTAAATGGCCGCCATTTTGAAATTTGATAAGTTTAATAACAATTATTTTTGGAAAATGTTAAAAACCAGAAACTTAATGTTTATACCAAGTTTCAAAAAAAATCTTGAAGGATTTTTGAATTATTAATTATTTTAAAAAAAATATAAAATGGCGGATTACGCCTAAACTAAGCCGAAATCGAACAAATTTTACTCTACATTTTTAACTTGTTTTTGTATTTAGAATATGGTTCTGCATAGCTCGCTACGCATTTTTGTGACACCCTGTATAGACCTGATAATGTCAACATCCAAGATTAAGGCTCCACCCCCTCAGGTCCTATAAGTTCCAATGCAAATCTTATAGAATTGTATCATTTATAAAATTACCAGCTGAAGTTGATTCTCAGTTAGGGCATAGGAAATCAGATGGTAAAAAAATTAACAAAGATTCGATAGTGCTGGTCAGGTTATTATTTTTTATGTCTTAATTTGTCGCGAGCAAAGCCGCGGGTAGCAGCTAGTCATATGTATATAAAATATAAATCATATGTTAGGTCTGGTAAAGAATTTACATTAAATTTGACTAATGAAAAAAAATTTAGTAACTGGAGTATTATAGTAACTACAAATTACATCATTTTTTGCCTTCAGGTTCGCTCAAGCAACATGCAATGATTCTATTGTTGGATACTATGCAACACTTAATAATATTTAAGTTTTGGACACTATGCAACAGCCTAACTGATTTGGATACTATGCAACACTAAATGTTATTTAATTTTTGGATACTGTGCAACAGAATAACTGATTTGGACACTATTAAACAGCATTTAAAATAATAATAATTATAAAATTTAGGCTTGTTGCATAGTATCCAAAGAGCACAATATCCAAAAGTACAGGATTTTTTTCTAATCATTCTACTTTTGAAATAGACTGTACCTTTGGATACAATGCTATTTGGACACTATGCAACACTTAATAATATTTAAGTTTTGGACACTATGCAACAGCCAAACTGATTTGGATACTATGCAACACTAAATATTATTTAATTTTTGGATACTGTGCAACAGAATAACCGATTTGGACACTATGCCATTTGAACACTATTCAACAGCACTTAAAATAATAATAATTATAAAATTTTGGCTTGTTGCATAGTATCCAAAGAGCACAATATCCAAAAGTACAGTCTAAATAAGAAATATGTTTTCTTCCTCGGCATTCCACTTCTTAAACAGAGTGTACCTTTGGACACTGTGCTCTTTGGACACTATGCAACACATAATAATATTTAATTTTTGGATACTATGCAACACAATAACAAGTTTTGGATACTATGCAATTGGACACTATGACATAGACCCGAAATAATATGTAAAACGTAAAAAAAAACATGTTTGGGCTACAAACCCCCCCCCCCCCCTATAATGGTGGAACTGTGTGGTCTTCGACTCATGAAAATAGATGCTGCCTTACATGTTTGTACCAAATTTCATCAAGACCGGACATTTTGTACGATAGTTATCGTGCCTTCGGATATATATATATATCGGTTTTTTTATCAACCTTTGATAGGCCATTAATTAAAGACAAGTGTATATAAAATATGATTTTATTGTCAAAACATAGGTACACTTATGCTTACTTTTCAAGATAGTCACCCAAAGGATTGAGGCATTTGTCGTACCTGTGTACCAGCTTTCCAATAACCTCAAAGAATGTGGCCGCCTATGAAATGTGTCATGCCGCTATCTGTATGATTGCACAGCGTAAATGCTGGACAACTGTAGGCGGGTAATGTTTACATGATGGAACAGCGCATCCCCCGCACCAAAAAAAACTACCCTCGTACATATGTATAAATTTGAACAGATTTTTTTTGGCATCTGGGGCCTCAAAATGAAAAGTTATCATGGTCTCGGGCAAAGTCTTACTCATGCCACCTACGGTAATAGCTTCTTCCCTATAGGGAAAATTTGCTAATTTTCTAAAAGGGCATTTGCTAAAAGGGGAAAATTTCCTAAAAGGGCATTCCAAAGATTCATTGTTGTGTAAACATAATCAGTCAAACTCGAGTTTGTAGCAATTTTTGTATTAGCCAAAGTTTTGCTTGGGAAGCAGCAGCTAGGCAAAGTTAACCACAAGTAATGGCTGCAAAGCTTGCCCACGTTTCATTTTCAATGAATTATGAATTCGTTACATACTTTATTCATAGTAGTGAGGTTTATGTAATCTGAGATTTATGTAATCTTTTCCCACGCTGCAATAAAACCTTTATCAGACCAAGATAAATAGGGTTGCCATATCACTGTATTTTGAGGGTAAAAATATAGCTCCGGGTAATTTCCGTGAAAAATTACATCTCTTTTTGAAAATTCCCCACAAATGCGTTGAATAAAGCAAATTTTGTTAAGAAATCCTATCTGTGAACGCAAATGTATATACGTTTGCAACTTTATCGTCATGCAACCATGAGCTAAATCGACATGCCGAAGCCAAATGCTGTAACTCTGACCTCTGTTATTTGTTACTCTTTGCCTTATTTTGGCAGGAAATATCGTTAACTTTCAGATATATTCACCGTTATGGAATGCTGAAAATCAATATAAGATTTATGGCTCTCTGCAGGTGATGAAATTATAAATCTGAAAAGTAGGTAGACTATATTGTTTTAGGCCATACATTTGAGTTTATATACTTTTGTATAGTCGTTGCATTACAGGAAACTGACACATACTTTCTCCCTTTTAGCCCAACTTCAATGAATAAATTACTTTTTATTTACTAAATATAGAATACAAAGCACGGTAAGGAAATTTATGGAATTTCCTTACCATAAATGGCTTCTACTTTGAATAGAAAAAGCAAGGAGCTTTAAACAAAACTCATTAGTTTGAAGAAAAACTACATATTTTCATTGAACTTACATAAAATGAAACCAGGCAAACATAGTTCAGCATTTAGCTGCAACAACTTAGGTAGCCAATGCTTAAGTCCTACTCCTACATACATCAGCTTTGTCACTGGTATATTTGACTGTTGAATACTGGTGCTGATCCCATAGGCTCAACAGTGCATATGTCTGAGATGTTCAACCAAACAGGGTTATGAGTTTATTAGAACTATTAATGGTGGTTTAACAGCAATTCCACTTCCCTGGCTTACAGTCCTGTATAGGGAGTCCTCAATACTGAAAGCTATATTTTTTCTTGATTTCTAAATATTCACTCTTCTTTTATGATTGAAAAATCAAACCTGGAACAGTTGAGCTTTGTATATGTAAGCTAGCTTTAATAATTAATAAAATATGACGATACATTGTATATGTAAACAAATTCGTTGTGGTCATCTTTTAATTCGGCTATGACTAAAATAATTTAATTTTTTTAATTTGTTGAAAGTACTAATTCTAATTAGTTCTAATATATCCTTAATTATACGCTAGAATTTATGAGAAAAATGTGGCAACGATTGGCCTAAAGCGTTCCAACCACCCGCTGAGTGCACCCAGCAACCGAGCATACACGAGTCACAGATTTGTAAGATACGTCTGCCATTCCCTCTGCATCCATCGTCAGTCTCTCCCCTCTTCCCCACTACAAGTCAATATACGGCTGTTTCATTTCATTAAATTTATTTCAATGTCACAATACATTTGATATACAGGCAAGGTCCTGCTCAAACAGGTGATTAGTCAGTACAGTCGATCTCTTTAAAATAGACAAAGGATTTTCTGCTTTTACAAAATAGAAGTAATTTAAATATAATAGAGTTTAAAACTAGATCGTAGTGATATCATCAATTAAAAACTCTTCCACGGAATAACAGGCCCTTTTTTTCAAAAATTCGAAAAAACCTTTTTCAAATTATTGAAGGACTCTTGACTGTTCTAATGCTTGACGAATCCCAGCCGCAAGTGGTTCTCGAGTCTATTCGGCTGTGCTCAATGCTGATCGGAAGCGCTTCTGTGCATCAGACGCACAGAACAAGCGACTTTGGGCCTGTCAGGGCTGGAACCATGCATTGTTTAAATGCCAATTTGACAATTGAGTCAAATTAGATTGTGATGCTTTATTGATGTTTATTGTACATTTAAAAAGTGATAAGTCTTCAATCGGACCATGACGATGATGCCTAAATTAACGAAAATGACACGTGAAACTGATAAAAGCAATTTTAATTAGTAAAATATTTTTAGCAGAAAATATTAACAATTGATTCTTTGTTTTATTTTTTTTAAACATGTGAGCCCTCACCTAACAGAATACCAAAAATGACTGTGGCGAGATGTAATCTACTTTTCAAACTTGGGCATTTAACATGCCAAAAAAATATATTTTGTGAAAAAAATAGTGACGTATGGTCTCAGTAGCTATAAAATAGCACTTAGTTTCTGCAACCAGCATATTTTTATTTAAGTAATTTGTTGATATTAAAATTTGAAATTGTATTTTCAAACCTTAATATTGTAGATAGCATTTTCTTACTTACAAAGGTTTGAAGAAATAACTTTTAACATGATTTTGCTTGAGGTAAGTTATAAACTAATGTGTTACTAAAATGCAGTTACTGTAACTGTACCACTACTTTGAAACAGATTCACTTTTTGGAATGATTTATTCAGTAAACATATACACAATTGCATCTTTGTACAATTTTGAGAAAAACGGGGATGTTTCATAATGTCAAGGTTCATAAAGTGGCTATTTTTCTTATTTAGTGATTGTATTGTAAAGTTTCAAAAGGTCCACTAGTTCCTCATTATAATGTTGTAAATATGCAGTGTTTCACAAAATTAAGTTTCATAATGTAAAGCTCCATTGAATTTTGAAACTAGACTTAAGACACCCGTTTTGGTTTAAATTAAACAAAATGAAAACTTTATTTATGCCTCTTTACTCAGGCAACACTACATATTTTCTAAACCATAATTAGGAGCTGAACGTTACAAAACTTAACGTTTTGAAACAGGTTGATTTAAACTAACTTTATGTTTTAAAACTTTACCTTATGAAACATTGCCTCCCAGTGAATTAATAATTAAATACTGGACATCATGAAACTTTACGTTTTGAAACACTTGCATATGTAAATTGAATTAAAATAGCTACTTTACCTAATAAAAGTTTCCGTTTTGACAACAGTTTTGATTGCATCATATTAAATTAAATGATAACTTTACGTTATTGAAGTTTAACACTATGAAACTTTACGTTGTAAAGTGCTGCCTTGTTCTTAAAACAGGGTTTCTACATAATTTAAATTTTCTACGCCCCTGACCAACTTTTGAAATATGCCTTAGCATTTTCGCTTTATAAACAAGCATGTATGCACAGTTATTATAGTAGGGGGCTACTTATTATATATTTAATATGTAAAACATTATTTTCTATACCACGTATGTCATAAATGTTAGTAAAAAAAAAATTAAATAAATTGATCTCAATAAAAACTCAATAATTGAGGAATGTCAAGAATAAACTCCTTAGATAATCAGCCAACCATTGGGACTCCACCTGAAAAATACTCCAACAACAGACTGTATACAACCTGGAGAAAAGCATCCCCTCAGTTTTTTCATCATCACTGCTCAAAATTGTCATGTAAATTGTATATGATGTCTCACATGAAGTTATTCTTGTGATAATGTCCCTCATAACCTATTTTGAGACTTAAAGAATACAAAATTAATTTTGTGAAGTAGTGTTAAGGTGGAATAGTAATCAATATTGTCTATAAGCCTACAAATTTATTTTCATATCTTTAGTACGTGGGGTCGAGACGTAACAAAATAAGCTTTATCTCTGGGTTCCCTGATCGAATTTCCATTCCCTGATTTTCCCTGACCGTAGAAACCCTGTAAAAGAACTTTATGTTATGAACCTTGACGTTGTGAAACCAACCCGACAGATATTTGAATAAGTAAACGCAAGTATTTTAAAAAAGTAAGCTTTATTTACATACATTTTCAGAATACATCAAATATTTTATTCATCTCCAGTGAAAAGTGCAGTGTTCCACTATTGTTTTACAATATATAATGTTAATTTCTTCTGTAATTGACGATGTTGAGAAAACAAAGTTGATGTATTCTACATTTCAGAAATATTGCAGTATTGGGGTACATAGTCGTAAAATCTGGAATGGCAACAGAACAGTTATAAATATAATTTTCATAAAAGAAGTAACAATGTAATTAAATACAAACATACCCCTTCAAAAGTAAGCCCTGATAAATATTTAGGATTATACTATAAACAGAAAATTACAAATATATTGGTAAATAGAATAAATATAGTTTTCAATTTAATATTGTGATACGAGTTCTCCAGTAGATTAGTCATCTAAGCTGTCTTCCAGTCGGTCCTGGGAGTCTATAATATACTGCTGTGGGTCATTAATATTATCTTCTGTTACTCAAGCAAGGGATTCCATAATCAGTGACAAAATCCATCCCAACATCTGGTTGATGATAACCACTGGTTACGTTGGTAATGGTATTCTAGTACCAATTTATAAGGGATCCTCCTTGGCACTGCTGGAGCAATGCAAGGGACAATAGTTGTTTTAGTAGTAAATTTGTGCTTTGGTTTTTATTTAACACATTTGGAGCCTTACTTGCATGTAAGTTACTGTTTTTAAATGATATTTTCATGTCCTTGAAAGTCTTCCTGTGGTTCTAAGCTTGGTACCCCAGTGTTCTGTAGCCTTCAAGTGATTGTTGCTTCCCATGGTAGGGAAAGCAACTCTTACATGTCTGCCTCCTCTTCCGCTCAAACGAAGGGAAAGCACATTCCATTTGGATGTTCAAGGACTATCATCCAAAACTCCATATTAAAAAAATGCCCGTTATTCTGCTTCAAAGAAGACCAAGATGTAAACTGTTCATTAAACTACGTTCAGCAATGTACATTTCTTATTGGTTGGAATTATCTGTTGGCCTAAAGTTGCAACAAAGTGTAGAGAGCATATAGTGGATCATACCCAACAATGTACACCGTATCAAAAAATGAACAGGAAAATTAGCATCATCGGTGTAATAGATTTGGTCTCTACCCTATAAGAACCATTCTGCAACACTCAGTAACCTAACTTATAAATGTATATTGTTATTTTTTAAGAGGCTTCGTTCATATTTCAGACTCATTTTAAGTCTTCCTGAGGTTTCTCTTGGCTTGGTTTCCTAGTGCTCTGCAACCTTCTTTGCTTTAAGTGGACGCCTAAGTTTCTAGTGGTTGTTTTTCCCGTTGTAATATTTCTTTGTGAAATGTCTCAGCTCAAAAAGAGCATAGTATGAAATGAAAAGTTATCTGTGTTACTAATGCTTTTCATTGTACTTAAAAATCGGATCCAATACTCAGCTTGTTGAAGTGGTTGTCATTCCAATACTCCTACATACTGCTGAGTTTCAGAATAAATCAGTCTTCCAAGGTTACCCCAGACTTCTGTTCCCAGATATATAACCAATATAAAATGCCATTGAAAACTCCAAACTAATCCCAATTTGCAGAATTGCAAAGTTAAGGCAGGATCACCGAGGGGTCAGGCTTTCAACCCAAACCTTTTCATATTCAAACTATTAACCCTTTTTCCACTTACAAACAAATGATAATTAGTTGAAAAGGCCACACAAATTTCCTCAATATATTACAAACATCACTATTTTAAGTCTCTCATGCAGCCCCTTTTCTTTTTAATTATATCACCCCAAAGTAAATAAGATTTGCACTTTGGGCAGTACCCCTCGACAGGCAGTAAGTTTTGAGAGTCGTTTCCAATAAAATGTGAAGCGAGGCAAAGTAGATGACTGGAGAGTGAACACCCTGGTGCGACACACTGTACTTGGTCTTGAACACGAACAGCCTCGGCACATAGGTGGCAGACGACGGATGAACTGGATTCCACATCCGTTTCATCGGCAGAGCTAGCTTCCACCTTCTTGGAGCGAACTGGACCAATTGTGATTGGCATGTGCATTGGAGGACACCTGTCAGCCTGCAACACCACCAGGGGTTTTGAATTAATTTACAAAATTTGGACACGGTGTGGCAGTTTGAAAACTTTAAACCTTGCAAGTTGACCCTTTCTAATCCTCCCTAATGAGTGTAGGCAGTTTGGAAACTTCAGATGAACCCAAAAACGGATGGCAGTTTGGTAGTTTGGCACAACTCTTATCCCTGCATCTACAGGGTTCCCTCAGGTTTTTAAAAATGAAATTCCAGGACATTTCCAGGACAAAATCAGGATTTTCCAGGGCAATCGCGACGTTCAAAAACATAATCGAAGGTTTATTAATTTTGCTTAGAGTTTATTTGTATACATATTGATAAATCAGATAAATTATAAATGTTCCTCAACCATGAGAGGCTATGAGATGTACATAAGAACCTGGATGGGTTTATTGTGCTTATCAGTGTTTTGTTTATATACAGGGTAATTGATATAAGTGTGCTATCTGTTTTTCTTGAAAAGTTATATTTAAAAAAGTAAAAAAGCAACCCAGGATTTTTGGTTCTGTATAATTTTGTGATTTTGAAATTTTGATTTTATCCGCCATTTTTCCAATATGGGAGCCAATTTTAAATTATTTTTATTATTTTTTATTTTTTTATTAAACTTAACCATTTACCTTTCCGAGCCACTCAATCAAGTGGTTTTTATTGTTTTTAGCAACCTTACGTGTTACTCTGGGGCTAAACAGTTAAGTTTAGGAAAGAAACACCAAGAATAAAACAAATTAAAAAATACATTTTCTATGCCATTAATTAATACAATTTGTGAAATTTCATAAGAAAAATTGAAATTGGTTGTCATATTGGAAAAATGTTTGAAATTTTAAATCATCAATTGAAAAAATGTTTGAAATTTTAAATCATCAATAATTGATGATTTAAAATTTCAAACATTTTTCCAATATGACAACCAATTTCAATTTTTTTAATGAAATTTCACAAATTGTATTAATTAATGGCATACAAAATGTAGTTTTTAATTTGTTTCATTCTTGGTGTAATATTAACTTAACAATTAATGTTAAGTTCATATTTTTTAACCTATAATCAATAAAATACTAATTCCTTTGAGATATGGATATGAGTAAAACAAACCTACAAACAAATTCAATCTGGAAACATTCCACGACAAAAACTAATACCCCCGTAGCAGAAACCTGCGCACTCAGCGAATTTCCAATGCATATATATATATCTTAATACCACATAAAGCGACATACCAAGTTTCATAAATTTACATTCATACATAAACGATTTATGATATTTTAATTATTCTCCATAAGAATAACATGGCGGGTGAGTATGCAGGTTTGCTGAAGGAAGGAACACAAAAAATGGGGTTTTATACAAATATCAATATAACACATTTAGGTAAAACAACATAAAAAATTTCATTAATTTATTTTCATAATTAAGGGAGATAACACGTTACTTATTCTCCATAAGAATAACATGGGGCTGAGTACGCAGGTTTGCTGCTGCGGGAGCCTTTGGCAAAAAATTTTTTTTGAGCAAATATCAATGGTCCACAACCAGATGAAGCCGTATACCAAGTTTCGTCAGTATACGTTCATAAATAAGCGAGATATAAAATTTTTCTTTTTCTCCATAAGAATAACATTAGACAACGTACTGTGTTTAGCACTTTCAATATCTCGGTAACCAATTGACGTAGAGAAATGATCAAAATACCAAATTGTGTGTGTTTTTTAAGCTGAATCCAATGGTAAAAACCAAAATTTGACTATTTCCAAAATTATACGTAAAACATTCAAAAAACCCAATTTTGGGGTACAAAACCCCCCCAAAATACCCCTTCGGATGGAGCGATCTGGCTGGTTTTCGAACTTAAAAGTCATAAATGTTGCTTTACACGTTTATACCAAATTTCATCAAAATCGGATAATTTTTACGAGAGTTATCGTGCTCACGGACACACACACACATATATATATATATATATATATATATATCCCCGTAGCAGCAAACCTGCATACTCAGCGATTTTCTAATGGAGATATAAATGTCCTAATCCTTCATAAAGCCACTTACCAAGTTTCATAAAAATATATTCACAAATAAGCGATATATACAATTTGAATTATTCTCCATAAGAATAACATTGTTGCTGAGTATGCAGGTTTGCTGCATCAAGGAACACAAAAAATGGGTTTTTATGCTAATATCAATATAACTCAACTAAGTGAAGTCATATACCAGTTTTTATTCATTTATGTTTATAATTAAGGGATACATAGCATTTAGTTATTATCCATAAGAATAACATGGGGCTGAGTATACAGGTTTGCTGCTGGAGCCTTTAGCAAAAAATTATTATTTTGAACAAAAATCATTAGAACACAACCAGATGAAGCCATATACCAAGTTTCGTCAGTATACGTTCATAAATAGGCGAGATATAAAATTTTTCTTTTCCTCCATAAGAATAACATTAGACAACGTACTGTGTTTAGCACTTTCAATATCTCGGGAACCAATTGACGTAGAGGAATGATCAAAATACCAAATTGTGTGCTTTTTTAAGCTGAATACAATGGTAAAAACTAAAATTTGACAATTTCAAAAATTATATGTAAAAAGTTCAAAAAACCCATTTTTGGGGTACAAAACCCCCCTAAAATACCCCTTCGGATAGAGCGATCTGGCTGGTTTTCGAACTTAAAGTCATAAATGATGCTTTACATGTTTATACCAAATTTCATCAAAATCGGATCATTTTTACGAGAGTTATCGTGCTCACGGACACACATATATATATATATACAGTATCGAACGAATGGTGTTTTTGGGGTCTGGGGACCTCAAAACGAAAAGTTATCATGGTCCCGGGCCTAGGTCTTACCATGCCGACTACGGTAATAGCTTCTTCCCTATAGGGGAAATTCGCTAAAAAAAAGAGAAATCTGAAAAAACAACATGAAAATAAGAAAATTTCAGGACAGATAATAAAATTCCAGGACAGAAAGTAAAATTCCAGGACAGAAAGCAAAATTCAAGGACAATTCCAGGTTTTCCAGGACGCGTGGGAACCCTGATCTAACGTTAAGGTGTTATTGGTTTACCATTACAATATGTTGAATTTTCCATTATTATTATTATTAACAAATTTATATCAGTTTGTTTAAATCAGATTTATATCAAACTTAAATCAGTCCTTTTAAATAATTACAGTCGGTGAAAGATTTATATTTTGTTAAAATATTCATTCACACATACTGAAAACAGATCATGGTAGGACCTTGATTAATAGTAACCTATTAATTATTGAATACTAGCAAAAAAATGGCTAGTAATTTTAAAACACTGGCAGTGTAAAAATAAGTAAAAGAAAAAGAATAAAAGATAAATGCTACTTATGTGTATATGCAATCATAATTACAAATTTATGCAACAAATTAAAATAAAGCAAATATTAATAAATTTATCAATTTTAGTTTAGTTATTGAGATTTATATTGCTCTAGCAGGATACAAACGGTGTGCCTATAAATTACCATAAGCAGGACAGCATCAGTTGACCCACTAGATTTGACAGAAAGTTATGGACAATGACCACCCAACCCCCACCTCTGCTGCCCCTGTAATCATACCCTACTCGAAAAACATTCTATCTACACTACTCCCACTGCTGGAAAATATGATTTAATTGGATTACAGACAGGGGAGTAGTAGGGGTTAGAAATAGACATTGAAAAAACCTTTCATGGAATTCACATGTGGAAAAAGTAGCTTATCAAGATTTAAAAAAATGTTGTGAATTTGAATCTTTAAAAGCAGTTTATCATTCTTACATTCGTTCAATTAATTCTTTTGGTATATCTCTTTATGAAGCAATTTCTTCGCTGCACTTATGGCTCGGCCACAATTGTGTGGTAACGGGATCCAACAGGTTAACCTTGGTACAGTGCAAGGTTTAATGTGTTGACAAATGTTGTGTTTGCTAGGAAAAAACTTTAAAGTATAAATATTTTTTTATTAAAAAAAACCTAGCGATGAATAAAATGTTATAAAAAACAGTAACAATTTAAAAATTTAATACTACAATATTGTATTTTTATACTACAATATTGTGTTTTAATGTCATTGAAGATATATTTATGTAAATTAAATACTTGTGAAAATCTTTAAATTGTGATAAAATCTACAATCACGATAATAATAGTTAATGCTAGGGATGAGGATTCCAATTGTTGATTCTCGGTTCCACCGATTAAACGTTCAACAAAATAAGTGGTTGAAATAAGACTCCTCCCGACAACTAATCACTTTCTTTCCAGTCCCAAAATAACTCTCAACTAACACGAAAGGAGAATTGACAGGAGTTCTATTTATGGAAGGATATGAATGAAAAAAAAAAAACAGATAAGGAAACAAAGCTAGTGGTCCGAGTCGCCGCCGAGCGACCTTATATTTTTTGTCCCATTCTTAACTCCGGTAATTTTCTTAACTCCGGTAATTTATTCAAGAGATAAGTTGTTTCTAGTTCAAAATGCTAAAACCGAAACTAATTTTCATACTAGACAAATGACGGCTCATTTTTTTCGTCTGATTACCACAAATAAAATAAAATGTCAATCAAAGTTGTATGACTTTCGGTTCAATAGATAATGGACAATACAATCACTGTTTATCAGTTTTATTATTTCCCCAACTATTCAAACTTTTCTATGTTGATTTCCTTCTTTCCCGACATTTTATTTCTTCCTATTCAAATTACCCACTTTCCCAAAAATTGGAATCGACTCATCCCTAGTTAATACTAGCAATGGCTGATAGCAGTATATACTATCCAAAACAACGAATGATATTTAATAGGTTAAAGATATCTAAACACTGAACTCTCTAAACTACACCGAACAGTATGCTAATTAATTCCGCACTGGGGGAAAACCCGTAAGGGTGAACAGCGGCGGGAAGGGTGATTGTTTTGAGATGTTTCTATTTTTAGACGTCCCCGTCCGTCCGTCTGTCACACTACCTAGCCAGGTGCAGTGTCTAGAGCTGTGTCAAGGTCATTGCTCCCCATCACATGTCCACGGCTCATTAGCGAGATGATAGACTCTGATGTTATGTTGTGTTTACTAAATTGTTTGTATAGTATTTATTCTGATAAATAAAGTAAATTAAATACGATTCTGGAGATAATTTAGTAAAATAAATTATTATTATTGCTCTATTTAAGTTTAGAAGGGGATGAATACAAAAAATTTAAAAAACCTTTTGTAACCCTGGTTAAACCGCAACCCAATTAACCCGCTACCGGATAATCGGGAGTTGACTGTACTTACCTACTGGCTACAGCCTACGCCTACTTTTGAAGTACGCAGGGCTCACTCCTTTCTGGCCAATGAAATCTTGCCAAGACTTATCTAGCATCCCAGATTTAAATTTTGTTGTGCGGAGGATGCCCTGGATCAGCCTTGAGACACAGTCCCAGTTGTCCTCACCCTCCAACATCTTCACACAGACCATCTCCACCGACAGCACACCAAACCTTGTTGTGGCCTTCCACATGGGCAGCGGAAGAAAGTGTGCTCCGCGTCGTCGGGACCACTTGGGCAGCCAATCCAGTCCGGTGAGCTGGTCTTAGCCATCACGTACAGGAACGACCGAAAATAGCTGTGACCCGACAAGAATCGTGTCACTGCTTGGCACACCTAGCAAGCGCTGACAGTTTCTCACACACTGAGCTTGTGCTAGTGAGTGATGTGTGATACGTGTTGCATCGGAATATCGTGATATGGCAGGGTGTGATACAATATTTCACTAGGCTATTTGGAAAATGATATAAATTGTCAATTTTGATATTTTAAGTTGTATTTAATAAGCAAAAAGTCTTACATGTAATAATTTGTGAGTGCTCTTTTCGGAAGTAAGACCTATTAAATAGGGGAAATCTGTGATATTTGAACTAAACAATTTGTCAAAAACGTAGCAATATTAGTTTATCACGATACACAAGCCTGATATGCTTCTGAGATACGATATTTAATATCGATTCGGGATGCTAGTAGTCAAACAATCAATCATTTCATTATTTCAGACAATACATTTTTTACGAAATTCCTGTTTATTTCCTACATTTCCAGTTGGTAATCTTCGTCTTTCCCTCTAGTGAATATTGCACTCTACCTTCAGTTTTACAGTTTCCCAACAAAATTTGAATATTTAATATCATTTTATCAATTGAAACGGCAATTAGATCTAGTTTCTTCGACTGAAAACACAATTTGCTTTCATTTAATATGCTATAAGCAACACCCTGAACATTTTATTGGACAAAACATTAGACTCTAAAAGCTTGTCTTCCATCTCAAAAACACAGACAACTGGAACATGTTTTATCGGCCAATAAGACAGGCCCGACTAAGTTTTACAGGGTAAAATCACAGACCAAAACCAGTGATTTGGCTGCAATTTATAAATCAAATTTAGGCAATTGAATTGAGTTTTATTGGGTGAATACAGAAAATAACAGTTCAGAGCATTTTATAGACCAAGAAAGTTGCTTTGCCCACGTCATAGGCCGTACAAACTACCGGAACGGGTTTTATCAGCCGGAAAAGAGACCGAAGCCTCAAATTATAAACCAACTATGGTAATAAAGCTGGTGGCTTGCCGCATGTTATACGATTAAAAATATATCCAGGCTAAGTTTCATAGGGTTTAATCCCTGAAAAGGACATGTGTCACTGACCAAAAAAATCTGGAACTTTTATCTTAAAAAGGAGAATGTACCATATTTTAATGGCCAAAACGACGATTCACCACATTTTACAGCCCGAAAATTGTGACGTGTTATATCAGCCGAAAATGAAGCCAGGGTCACATTATATGATAAAAAGGCAATCGTACCATGTTAAATCATCTATAAATGGCAATCAGACCTCATTTTCTCAGCGATAAATATAGCCGAATCGTGTTTTATAGGTCAAAAACGACGACTACAACTCACTTTAATGGCTAATATTGGCTTTGATTTATCCACAAAAATTGGTAATTTGCCCAAGTTTTATCAGTCTAAACGGTGATTTGGTCATGTTTTATTGGCTAGAAAAGCTGGTTTATTCACATTTTATAGCCAAGAACGATTACGATTAGCCACATTTCATAGGTCAAAATCAACAACTGTAACGTGTTTTGTGTGCCAAAGAGTGATTAAAATTAAAATCCCGGATTTTTGCAAAAATCCCCGTACGTTTCAAAAATTATACAAAAATTAAAGGTCTGTGGTCACCCTAAATAACCAAGATAAATTGAACAAACCTGAGAAGTCTGTAAAAACAAAAACAACTAACCTTTGGGTTACCAGTAATTTATTGTTCAGCATAGCCATCCGTTTCAGGCGAAGAGGGCTGAAAATGAAATGCAAACATTTATGTAAACCACTGCCAGTGTAACAATTTTATAACAATTTATGCAATAACTTTGCTGGATTTTAACCCTTGAGAGGAGCTCACATAGCAGTTGAAATGACCAAGTCGGTACTTTTTTGTAAGATAAATATACTTTTGAGTGTCGGCAGTTACGGCGGTCACTGTACCTCACGCGCGTCTTTCCAGGAACACCATCAGCCACTTTCCACACATCCCCACTCCATCCCTTAAATTACGTAGCGGTTCTCACGGAGGACTGGTCGATTTGACCGAGTGCGTTCTCCTAGAACTATAAATATCCCGGTTACGTAGACTGTGTGTGTCTTGCGGCGTTGCAGAAAAGTTAAAAATTCAATGTGTCGTGTTTTGTTATTGTGTGAGGGAGCACATTGTCCCTCAGTGCGTCAACTGCATCAGAATCAGAAATCATTTATTTTGTGAATAACAAATTGTTATGTGAAACAAGTCAGATTTTCACTGCAGCCAAGGCAGAGAAGAAATGGATGTCACTGATGACGAATAGTCTATCTCCTGTAAATGAGGAGTGAGACAACATTTCGTATGCGTACTGTTTTAATTATAAAGTAGAATATGCCTTTTAGCGAATTTCCCCTATAGGGAAGAAGCTATTACCGTAGGTGGCATGGTAAGACTTAAGCCCGAGACCATGATAACTTTTCGTTTTGAGGTCCCCAGATGCCAAAAACACTATTCGTTCAAATTTATATATATACATGTAATAGTGTAATAGTGTAGCTAGTAATAGTGTAGTTTGTAGTTGTGTAGTTTGTAATAGTGTATATATATACATGTGTGTCCGTTACCGCGATAACTTTTGAAAGAAACAACCGATTTTGATGAAATTTGGCTCAAATGTGGAGAGTAACATTTATGACTTTAAGTTCGAAAACCAGATCGATCTATGGGAAGGGGGTTTTATGGGGGTTTACAATTTTCCAAAAATCGGTGTTTTGTAAATTTAACCCCAAAATGTTAAAAATATTCAATTTTAGTTATAGCCATTTTATAGAGCTTAAAAAAACAAATAATTTAGTATTTTTAATCATTAACCTAGGTTAAGTGGTTGCGGATAAAATTTAAAAAAAACGTGTCCCATGTTAATCTTATGGGAAAAAGGTTTTTAGATTTTTCTCAGATAGTTTTAATAAAAACTTCACATTTCTGTTTATTAATGTGTTTAGCTCAACAAAACAAACATTTTGGTGTTTTAATCGTTGTTCTACGTCCAACCGTTGCAGAGATATTCAAAGTGCTAAACACAGTACGTTGTCCAATGTTATCCTTATGGAGAATAAATAAAATTCTATATCTCAATTATTTATGAATGTATATTGATGAAACTTGGTATGTAGCTTCAACTAGTTGTGGTATATTGATATTAGCACAAAAAACAAGTTTTTTGTTGATAGTCCCCGTAGCAGCAAACCTGCATACTCGGCCCCCATGTTATTCATATGGAGAATAAGTAAAGTTGTATATCTCCCTTAATTACGAACCTACATTAAGAGAACTTGGTATGTAGCTTCACCTGGTTCAGTTGTATTGATAATTGCAAAAAAAACACATTACTTATCTTCCTCGTTGCAGCAAACCTGCGTCCTCAACCATAATGTTATTCTTATGGAGAGTAAATAAAATGCTATATATTACTTATTTATGGATGTATTTTTGTGAAACTTGGTAAATAGCTCTATGTAGTAGTGAGTCACATATATATGCATTGGAAATTCGCTGAGTACGCAGGTTTGCTGCGACGGGGGTATATTTAATGTTTACTACATCGATTATTAATTTTTTAACTTTTTTTGCAATAAAGTTTTTTTTTCACATCAGAAACAGATTTTATACAATTTCAAACACATTGGCTTTTTTATATCTTTGTTTACATTTAAATATTTTTCTTGTTTCTCATAAACACCACTCTTTATACTCTTTAACAATTGTGTTTATAGTATTTGTTGGTCTTTGGTTAGGTGCTAACATTTGTTATTTACATTTATAAAGGAACAGTTTTATTGGTTCTTAAAAGAGTATGTAAATTTACATCCAAAAGGGTCAGAGAAATTATACAGATAAAGTTTAGCGAATTTCCCTATAGGGAATAAGGTATTACCATAGGTGGCATGGTAAGACCTAAGCCCTGGACCACAATAACTTTTCGTTTTGAGGCCCCCAGATGCCAAAAACACCATTTGTTCAAATTCATATATATGTATATGTGTGTGTGTGTGTGTGTGTGTGTGTGTCCGTACGATAACTTTCATAAAAAAGTCCAATCTTGATGGAATTTGGTATAAACGTGTAAGGCAGCATCAACTTTCATGAGTTAAAAAACCAGACAGGTCACATCATGTTAAGGGGGGGTTTATACCCCAAAAACGGGTTTTACATATCATTATTTTTAAATCCACATGTATCTTTGCACCATTGAATTCAACTTAAAAAATAAAGAAATAATAATTTAGTATCTTGAATTATTGCTCTATGTCAATCGGTTACTAAAATATTGAAAATGGTAAACACAGTACGTTGTCCAATGATAATCTTATGGAGGATAGGAAATATGTTGCATCTCGCTTATTAATGAACATATATTAATGAAACTTGGTATGTGGCTTCATTTAGATGGGTTTTATTGATATTTGCAACTAAACCCTCATTTGTTGTGGTACCTGTAGCAGCAAACCTATGTACTTAGCAGCTATAATGTTATTCTAATGGAATATAACAAACATATGATATCTTGCTTGTGTATGAACATAAATTGGTAAAACTTGGTATGATGCTTCATCTGGTGGTTATTGATTAATATTTGCACAAAAACCCGATTCTTGTGATCCTTAATGCAGCAAACCTGCGTACTCAATCCTAATGCTTTTCTTATAGAGAATAAATCTAATGTCGCTTATTTATGAAACTTGAAAAGTGGATTTAACCCTTTCCGCTCGTATGTCGGGGCAGCCCCACCCGCCGCATTTAGCTACGCTGTCGCATGTCGGGCCTGACCCGTACGGCCGCACTTAAGTATTTTTAAAATTTTGTTGTTTTTTTTTTGTTCCCAAATCATCTGTGTCAAAATAAAAACACAAAAGACAGTTTTTAAACAAACCAAAGAAAAAATAAATAATTAAGTGACCAGATGTGATTTTAAACATAGCTGGATATGAATAGACCAGTCTAAAAAATGAGAGTAGAAAGGGTTAAGACGTAGTGAGGTATCATTTGAAATTCGCTGAGTATGCAGGTTTGCTGCAATGTATTCAAATCAAATTCAATTTTGAAAATGGTTGTTTTATTTAACCTGATCAATTAGACTGTGTGGGACTCCTCAAGTTTTGAATTTTGTGAGTGCTATCAAGGGTTAAAAACCTATTTTTATGGATAGAAAAATGTTAAGTTAGTAAAAAAGATACTGCTATAAAATTAATAACCTATACTTCAAAAACACTACTATTGTTTTAAGTAAAAGAAAATTATCTGCTGTGCATCTAGTTACATAATAATATTAAGTCTTGCCATGCAATCAATAATTGTACTTAAAAAATACTTCAAATTAAATATTTTGTCAAGCCATGAAATTGACTTAGTAACTTTTGTTTGCAATTTAACATTGCTAACTTAGAGGCGGGTATGATAGTAACCCATTTCTTTTATTATTACAATATTACAAAATAAGGTGATTTGTATGGATTAAAATAAAAAATATATAAAGATACCACAGTTAAAATATTTTCAGTAAAAGCGTGGTGATATTCAAAACTCACTATATAATTTCCTCGTCCAACTCCTGTACTGCCGGAACCTCGGCCGTTAGGGATTGCTGAGAAGTTCTCTTCAGAGTTGATGGTGCTGTTTGAAGTAAGTTTCAGAACTGAAAGCTGAGATGGTAGCCTTGGGTGTCCATCTTCTTCAGGCATCAACTTGGTGCTGTGCTTGCAAGATGAGGAGTCGATGATGAGGAGTCGATGATGAGGAGAGGATTTGGGGCTATGCTGGCGGAGCCTAAATATTTATCTCCATTTCAAGCATTTGCAAGATATACAGACAATGGCAGAGTTCTTCACAAATGTCATACACTCAACGCAGAACATAGCATAATGAACGGTTCACAACTTGGTCTTCTTTGAGCATTGTTTGTTACGAAGTTATGTATGCCAGTACTTGTTCATCAAAATGGAATGGTCAAGCAGAAGAACCTTGTGATCAATATTGTTGTCAAATTAGGTTTGTTTAGCACACAAGTTTCTTAACTAGAAGAATAGTTGTTTTGAGAGCATTTATAAGGCAGTCTGCTGAGTTGTTGCGTAAGGGTTCTTATAGGGTACAGACAATTTTGATACGGTGTACATGGGTGGGTATGATCCACTATATACCCTCTACACTTTGTTGCAACTTTAGGCCAACAGCTAATTCCAACCAATAAGAAATGTACATTGCTGAACGTAGTTTAATGAACAGTTTACATCTTGGTCTTCTTTGAAGCAGAATAACGGGCATTTTTTTAATATGGAGTTTTGGATGATAGTCCCTGAACATCCAAATGGAATGTGCTTTCCCTTCGTTTGAGCGGAAGAGGAGGTAAACATTACAATGCCTGATGTGCAGAATCTTCTTCAGATAGGAAATCAATCCTTGAACATCCTTTTCCACAGATGATGCCAATGTTTTAGTTTATTGTCTAGTATTGTGTATATAGGTGTGCATCATCCACCATGTGCACTTTTTATTTTAATGCAATCTTGGGCCAGCTGCTATTTCTACTCTTAAGCCCACATCTTTTATGCAGGTTACGCTAATGTTTAGGTTCATCGTCTGGCATTGTGTATATGGGTGGGTAGGCTCCGCCATGAGCCCTTCTAATTTCCATGAGCCCTTCTAATTTTAATAAAACCACTATCTCTGCCATTCCGAAATAAGCTGGTTCTCTCCTTCTTCATTTAGACTCTGTAATCAAAATGGTTGTGGCTGACAATAAAATAAAGCCCCTTTTTAACAGTATAAATTCAGAGGTATATAAATGATTAAGTTTTCTATTTGGTCAAGCAGACATTTTACAACAGTTAAGACTAATAAAATGATTTTTTACAATAAATTAAAAACATTCTTAGTATGAAAACAAGGGCTTGCATCAAGTTTTAATCAACCCTTTGAGTGCCGTGGCATTGGACACAGCTACGCGATGTACTTAGACTTACGTTAAATTGCTGTGCGTCGCTGACGGCGACTCTCCGTATTTTACATAGTACTTTATATCCAAACAAGGTACTGTCTTCCAAAGCACATTGTTGTGATCCAGAAGCTTCCAGCTATCAGTTCTACAGCACTTTCATTGCCTTTGGTCTGATAGCAGACTATATTTAAGTCATCTTTGCTGCAGATGTCTGTGTTTGTTGTTGCCAGGTTGTATCGGTAAACAACGTTAAATATCGCTGATTTTGTAGTAATTGAAGTTGTGTTTTAATCTATTTTACTACCCATTTACTTAAGAAAAAAATAAGTGACAGAATAGATCTAAACAACTTAAGTGCCCTTTGTTTTCAATGTTTACAATTAGTTTACAATGAATTTTGAAAACAGTGTCAGTGTTGTAGATATGAAGTTCTGGTGTAAATAAAAGGTACACATACGTATTCGTTTTCTAGTTTTATTGTGTGTTTCATTTACTTTGGTAGGCCTAATGCTTATTTATTAGCAATAATAAACATATTTATTGACAACAAACTAAACAATACTGGCTCTAGGGCAGTGCGAGCCGTGCTCTAGCATAGGGCGAGCGGGGTGCGGCGTTTTTGGGGGCTCGGCGCTCTGCACTCATAACGGGTCACGTGGTGCGGGTGGACTGTATCCCTAAAATAAATTATTTGTAAATATATATACACCCGACTGATTTTGTAATATTTTGTGCATATTAGAATGATAAATTGTAGAAAGGCATTATTAGGAAGAAAATTGTGTATTCACCATGTTGCACCTTCATTATACTTAAACATTAAATTGATATATCAGATAACACAACTTCCGCTCCCCTCCATTCCTAATCGAGAAGTTGTTTTGAGCTCTATCGTTTTGTGACAACTTCAGGGCATTCTGATTGATATTGAGAGTATGAATGAAACTCACAATAAGGTGCAAGAAAATTGCAATATGAAAATATTGAATTGCACGATGCAACTAATTGTTGTAATCTGCCCTCGTCGATTGTTTCAAAATACTTCGTAGATGAGGAAAGATATGGTTTGGGTATTAGAACTTATTGAATCAGCACTTAATCTTTAATTGAAGTTACAATGATTCAAGTTAAATATTGCTATTATATATAATAAGGGGGAAATATGATGCGCTCCCTCATATTTTGGCTCCCCTTCGATCGTTACTTGAAAGGCCCACCCCTTTAGCTTACTTTGAAAAATATAGTTTATTGTTCCGTCTATTTAGTACCACTTGAGATTGAAATTACTTGAGTGTTAGATTAGGTTATTTACATTTTACAATTATATTTAAGAACTTGACAGTGCCTATTTCAATCACTGTATTATTGGTCAATGACAATAAAGATTTCTGACTACAATCAAGTTCTTATATATTAATTGAGTCATTCCGGAGCATTGGAGATGGAGTGGGAATTATTAAGTTAAGCGGGAAATGTTAAGTATTAAAAATACTTCTCATCATTACAGATTATTTGCGCTCTGGTCGTGGTTAATCGACTAATCACCTGTATTTCTTCCAAAGTGGCAGTACTTTAAAAATGAGCTGCGACAGTATACCACAGGTTTGTATTAAGGAAAAAAAATATGTTCATACTCTACTTGGTTTAATAGAATCACTGGAGTTAAACTTAAGGGATCCAAACACTTTTAGAAAATAAGATCCAATATATCAAAGAATAAAAAGCAATAAAAAATTAAGTTTTATAGCTACCCCAAACCTGAAAGAAAATACTCGAAGATAGTCTGTATAACTGAAAAACGTATTATACATTGAAAAAATAAACATTAATTATATTCAGAAAACAATAGTTTTCAAAAAGATAAATAAATCTAAAAAAAATTTCCCCCGGACAAAATCTTTCCCATGCTCAGAATAGGACAGGTGTACTGTTATCAGTATGTACTTCCCCCTTCCTACTCAGCTTTGACGTTAGTTTTAATTTTTCTTAAGAAACGAATCATTGTTTTTTGATACTCATTATGTTGTGATATGATAACTACAAGTGTGCGCATTTGTAGTGTTTAATATTTAGCTTCTATTATTTGAGGTTTTGAGTTGTATGTTTATGTATGTCAAAAAAGTTTAGTGGCGCGGAATATCCTAAACAGGATATTTTTCCAGGACGATAATATATGAAATCAAGATTTTGAATTAAACATGTCTCTGAGCTGAATGTGTTAAGTTAATCACCTAAAATGACAAACTATGGAACACAATCAGCTCAGAGACTTGTGTAATTTAAAATCTTGATCATCTGATCAGTATCACGCGGAATCAGAAACAACGCAGATGCAACAACAAGCGAGGGAGCGAGGCGCTCACATATCAGTTTCAACTCAGAGCTGTGGGGGGAAGGTTTTTGTTAATTGTGAGTGGGGAGGGGGGCGGGCAGCAATTTTGGTCTTTGCGCGGGCGCTGAAAAACTGACGGGTCGCCCCTGAAACTAAAAATGTAAAATTTGTTTACATTACAAAATTCTACTTCGACGTTGCAGTAACCACACAGCCTAGGCCTAGGGCCTTCATGGAATTGTAACATATTTTCGTTTAATTTAATTGCAAACTTTTTTTGAACTCATACTGATGATTTATACAACATTTTCTGCTCTTTTTGACTGTTATGTTGAAACAAATAAAATAAAATTCTTTAGTATAATTTATATAAAGTCAAAGATGGAAAAATAACAATTTTTATAAAAAAAGGATTTTTTAGTCCCAATTTATTTTTGCAATCGTAGTTATCTTATACTATTTTATAGAGAATTATTCATGAACAAAATAAATACAAAAATAGATGGATACCCCAACAACTGTATTTTATATGAAATTTTATATAAACTACTACACTTGCCATTGAAGTTAGCACAGCAATTTTGTATGCATAAGAAATAAGCCATGATGCCGTGGCACTCAAAGGGTTAAAACATTTTACCCAACTATAATTCATTTAGTAATCATTCAAAGTGTAACAGACTATTGCAAGTGTTTTGCAGGTTGTCCCGGTCAGTAGCAACTCTGCATAAGCTTAGCTACAAGCGAGTTATAGTTCAACAGAACCATGTTATAAGCTGTAGAATTTCTCCAAGAAGTAGAACTACTGTCATGCGATACATGTTGTATTACAGGGTGATCACTGAAACAACATTTTAAAATTTCCGGTTTATACCCAATTTTAACAATATCAAAACTATCATCAAGTCCCAGTCCATTTTTTAAGGTAGCTTCAGATATAAAACTGTGGAATATTTATTTTTCAATGGGTACATAACTTATTTTTAATTAAACTCATAAAATATTTGTTATTAAAAAGCAATTTGATTGTGAATCATCATTTCCTCCCTCTCCCGCCCACCCACAACAATAAATATGTCTTGTCCCTTTAGGGCATAGAGTCAACACAACAAAAAATATGTCTGTCCTTTTAGTGCGTAGAGTCGAACACAACAAAAAAAAGTCTGTCCCTTTAGTACACGTAAGTTCATATGAATTTTATTAAGAACATCCTGTAAGTGTAGTACGATTTTAATACAAATTATTATTAAGAGTATTTTCACAAATTACAGGCATACATTAAACAACAACTATCCAATGAACCTAATATAACCTAATAAAACAGAGGAGTCTCGTCTCAGAGGTAAGGCCACTTTTTTAAATAAAGGAACTTCTATTATTGTAGGTATTGTGACTAGCCCCTATTTCACGCCGTGACAAATCATTGGTTTTTGATCCCATTAGTTAGGGGACGGCAGATATTATAAAATCTAGTCATTTCGTACTGGCAAGACCTCATGACCGGTTGCCTGATATGACATAGAAGACATGGCGAAACAGTGATGAATGATATGACGAAAAAATAAGTATCGATACTAAATATCGTATCGTGCTTGTGTATCGCAATACCCGTATGACTTATGACTTATGTTGTATTGTTTTGACATAACATGTTATTATTGAATGGGTTAATATGTTAATCAAAATGATATTTTAACATAATTATAATGGTTGTTCCCAAAACGAATACTAACAAGTTAATATAGAAAAATTGTCTACTAAAACAAAAACAATTAAAGACTTTTTTGTCAAAAACAGTTCCACAACAGGATTCCTGGCTCATTCCCGGTTCTCCTAATTCCCAGCTGAGTGGCCACCCTGCATTATAAAGAATATTGCAATACAGTAGAGTAAGATATGATGTCATTATATAATATTTGAAAGAAGGAAATTAAATTGTATAGCATATAGAAACTATATTTTGACAGAAAAATCTATATTTTAATTTTTTTATTATCAATCTCAAATAGTTTACTTTGCTTGAAAGCTTTGGTGAACTATTGATGGTGAAAAAGACCACTTACTTGGAACTCTCGATGATAATCCTCAGCCAACCAGCGCAAAGTAAGTGGCAGTTTCTTCCACGGACCCATCCTTAGCATTTCTAGTAGAATTCTGATACAATATTCAAACTGGTTTTCTCTTGGCTTCTTCCTATGGACTGCTCTCAATCTTCTAGATCTTTTAGGGTGTTGCCATGCCCATTCAAACTAAAAATAACATTGACATTTTAAAGCACATCAAGGAGTCACATTCATATACCACAAGAAGTAATTTATATTTCCATTTTTCATATTGCAAAAGGTCAAAAAGTTTGTTTAAAAGATATTCTCAGCAGTACTTAAGCCTCACTGCTATTATCAAATTCTGATTTATAATTAATATAAATAACCAAATAAATAAAGAAATAACCAAAATAACCAAAATAAATATTATAATTAATATTATAATATAATAATATTAATATTATAATATAATAAATATTATAATTTGGTTATAAATAACCAAAATCATTTTCATAGAACAATCATCGCTTGGCTTTTCTGACTACCGAATCTTGACATAATTACAATTTCTTAAACACGTTTACATTATAACATTTTTGCTATACAACTGAATCTACCTATCTATTTGGTTTGTATGGTATAGTTTTAGAGAGATTTTTTCTTGTGATGTGTTTCAAATACGAAGACAAGTTATTTTATTTACCTTTTTGCTGCAGTTGGCAATATAGTTTAGTAATAAAATTGGAACTCTACATAATGATTTGTTTTAATTTACCTTTAAAACTGGTCATACTACTTATACAAGTGGCCAGTGAAAATGCCTATTAATGTCTACCTGATTTTAATTTTGGGGCAAAAGGCAAATTTCAATTCCCTCGTTAACAAATTACTACCACTAACAGCTGGTCTATATTTTGGTACATGAAACAAGAAGCAGTGGAGCATTTGGAATAACTCCAATCTACCAAGCAAACCTAAAACAAAATTCCTTTGTTTTAGTAGACATGAAAAGAGGACCTACAAAATCAACTCAGTTAAATGTATGTGTAAAATAAACAATGTTGATGATGAAGGCATTATTAATGACCTACATCTACAATTCTGCAATGATGAAGATAATTTTTGTTTTAAGGAAAATTACATCTTCACAATTGATTTGATAGACAACGTGGTACTTTTACTTGATACTAGAGCAGTCTATAAAAAAATAATAACCTATGTATTTCCTGGTGTATAAGAAAAAAAATTAAGTTTATATGGCCATAAATCTTTGAAAACTGTAAGGCTAATTTATAATTTTCATAGTGTCCAATTATTTTTGCTTTCCTATTCGTTTTTAGTGTATAAGGAACATACATTTTCCAATTAATGTAGGCACCGGTAGTAATTATTTTGTCCTGTAAATAAGACTCTCATATATTTATTAGCATGATTCTTTTTGTGTATTAGAGTTGAGAGGTAACAAATCGCCTTAGCTCAAATTCTAGTAAAGACAGAAGAATGACAAAAATAGGGAGGATACATTAGCACCTACCCTGTACCACCATATCACTTTTAATCTGAAATGACACCTAAGTGTATTACAGTAGCCCTGCCTCTATGCACAGTATTGTCACATTAGCCTGATCAGCTAGGGTTAATATGATACAATGTTTTTTTGGTTTGTTTTATTCTACCTTAGACATGTATTTAGAACAAATTTGAAAGGAAAAATCAATCAGTCTTTGTATAGGCTATTATAGCATTTTTTCTATAATAGATCTTGGTTCATTCATGAGTTAATAGTTTGATTTGTTGTATCATACTACAGTGGAACCTCAATAACTCGAACCTCAGGGGGAACCGATAAAATTTAAACTTTAGAATATTTTGAAATATTGAGGTTTGACTTATCAAGGTGATCTTCCGAGATTTTGACTTACTGGGGATTGCGGTAATACTATTAATGAGTCATGGAAGAGAAAAATCCTTACATTTTGTGTTTTGAACTAAGGGTATCATATTTAATCATACCATAATAATTCAATTTAAAAAAGTACCAACAATTGAAAATGTCTAAAATAAGCCTGGCATGTTTTGAAGAGCTTCTTTGGTGAACGTACCAGAGTACGAAAACATCCTTTGGTGAACAGAGAACATGTAGTACTGTCGTAGAGTAGAAAAGTAAACAAACGATAACTCAAAGTTTGGCAATTTGGCGACGTTTTGGCCGTTTGGCCACTACCTGTCTATTATCAGACGGATTTTCGGGTTGTAACATGAACGATAGATACTCAAATACAGTAACTGGTGTTTCGAATCTGAACCAATAATGTAAAATTTCAAATTATAGAGGTTCTCGCAGGGATTTAGCTGGGAAAAAAATTCTTTGAGCAAAAATGCTACAAGCTCTTAAATACTTGTAGCAAAAATAATTTCCTTTTCACATTTTTATCGCATGTCATTATACTATTTTTTGGTCTTAAGTTGTTTTTTTACTTGTATTTGTTTTTAAGGGTTAACATTTAAATAATACATAATTCAGCAGTGTCTACTTTTCTTGGTAACTTATCCATTTTAACCATTAAAGTCTATAATGGAAATATACTAAACATTCTAGTAGAATAGGCCTAATATGGCACCAGAACAACTAAAACTCACACAACCCAAACATTACACACTCTGAGACACAACCTCAAAGCATATCGCGATCGCATTTGCGCATCACCGATTTTGAGTTGTCTGTTTTCGCTAAGGTACCTCTACACTTTCGCCCGATCGTTGCGACTTCGAGCGACTCGTGCTCGTGTGACCGTTCACATTCTGCAGCGAGTCGAGACTTAAGTACTCGTCTCCTTTGACTCGGTCACAAAAACCGACAAGAATCGGTGCGATGGCGAGGCGAGCGCCATCATCCCTTCGGTGGCGAACTAGCCCTTGACATTCTCGCATTCGCCGATTCGCTCGGCTACTACGGAGTGCGCGCCAAACTGACTCACGAGGGGGGTCTGTTACTACAAGGCAGAGGCTACGTACACGTCCAACGTGAGCCGCTACTGTTCACGTCTGTTCCAAATTATGCACCGTACGTTAATTTTCCTGTGATTTTTCAAACAAATTGAGAGCCAGAAAACCTCCTAACCTAATCTAACGTAACGTAACGTAACCTAACGTAATGTAACGTAACCTAATCAAACCTAACCTAAGCGGTAGCGAAGTGAATTTGCCCTTACATTGGACGTGTACGTAGTCACTTCGTTACTACAACTGTCATATCAGTAACTCGCCCGTTCCGTTTACACGGTACGCAGTTGAAATCGACAGCAACTGTTAACGTAATGTAGGGGACAGCAACTGTTTACGTAATGTAGGCTCGTCCCCTCTACCAATCGCTCAGAGACGATCGGTAAGTGACGTAGTGCAACCAACGCAACGTTAAGCCTCTACAACATCTCAACTACTCTTCTAATCTTTGTTGGTTGTGGATCGTGATCACTGACTTTTAATACCTACAATTTGTATTGTTAAAACCAGATTTTCTGCAATAGAATTATAAAATACCTTTGTAGCAAAAAAGCGACAGCCTGCCCAAATATTGTCGCATTTTCGTGGTGCATGTCGCATTTTGCGACAAATGCGACCGCAGCTTAAACCCTGGGTTCTCGAGTCAACACTTTTGACTCAGAGGTGACATAACAGTTTCAAGTTAGAGAGGTGCGACGGTAGGCTAAGTAGACCACAAAACTTGGAGTTATCCATATGTCAACCAACCCTTTGACTTATAGGGGTAAAATAGCACGTGAGAATAAAATAGTTTCAAGGGGAATAAAAGAACTTTGATTTATCAAGGAATTTAAATTATTGACGTTCTACTGTAATAAGAAATTACGTTTTCTTAGATCTAATTTCGTACAATACTAGTTGTGCTGTACTATTTATTTTTACGGACTTTTGTTTCAGTCATATTATACTGAACCAGAATGGAGCGTTCAGGGGTTCAGAAATGGTAAATCTAAAACACCACACACTTTAAAAATGGTATTAAAAAGTGTATTTCAATTCCTTATGAAATCCCCACACCAAACAGATTCAAAATTTTCAATTATAAAAACTTAAATGATGTGACACCAGTGGTCATGCGTATAACAACCTAAACCACAGACATGTTATCAGTTACAGAAATGTTGATTGCTGTTTTAAACAGCTTTCCATCTAATACAAAATTAATGCCATTGGTGACGTATATCGGGAATACAGGAAGTATGAAATCACACTATCAATTTACATCAGGCTGAAAATGTTAAATAATAAACTTACCCTCAGAGCAGAAATATCATTAGGAAATCCATGAACGATCAGCACCATTTCCCTAAAAAAATCGCATGATAAGGTTCTTGCACTGGTTGATAAAGGAACTAAATGCATTATCTTAGATTATGAATAAGTATCTCCTGATCTGGTAATTCAGAGTAGTCTATATATAATCATATGGTGTATGGGGAGCAGCAAACAAACTTACTTTTACCTTATTTTTATTTTCCTGAAATTCTTATTAGTGAATTTCCTTTGAAAAGTGAACTATTAGCATGACCCGCATGGTGAAACTTAAGCCCGGGACCACCATAGAAGTTCCTAATGTGACCCCCTGAACACGTTTTGGGGGGTCGTTCAGAATTTTATATATATATGTATTTGCACTCTAGCGGTCACATTTTTTATCCGATTTACTTCAAATTTGGTAGGGACGTTCCTTTCTGTAATCAGTTGGACAAATTTGTTGGGCAAAACAATCGGAAAACTCTAAAGCCCTGTTTTTGGGGATTAATCTTTCAAATTTCGAGTTTTTGGACCCAAAAAGCGTCAGAAAAGCCCCAGATATAAAATCAATGCATGTAAAAAGATGGGAATTAGAGAGACAAAAGTTTTAAGCCCTCTCTCGTCATTCTAGCATAAATATTTACCGAGTTATTAAAGTAAATGTATATTGACGTATTGTTTTGCACTTTACTAGACAACTGATTAGACATTTATTTTATTATTTTTATTTTTACTATACTATTCTTTTTTTCAAAAAAATTAAAAAATTTATTTTTATTTTTATAACATAACATTTTAAATATGATTTTATTATTTTTTGTTTTCTATTAACATACTAAAAAGAAAATTTATACAGCTTCAATAAAAACACTATGTTTGCCCAATTAGCAGCAAAAGTAAATTTTTTACAGTTTATTTACTAAAACACTGCAAAATATTGAAATTTAATTGAAGTTCTGGGGCCATGCTGTCATTAAAAAATTAAGTCTCCAATGGGTTAAACGAATAAATAAAATGGCCGCCATCTTGAAACGGTTAAGGTTAGAAAACCAAAACTTCATAGGGCAATAGACCTTATACCCATAAATATCAATTCGTTGTAAGTTTGAAAAACATATCTTAAGCGGTTCGTAAATTAAGATTTATTTGTAAAGCTCTCATACAGACTGACAGACGGAAAACGAAGCTAGATAGGCTATATACTTATGACATTTTTTGTTTTGTTTTGACTTCAGGAACAATATCCCAGTTTGTCGGTGTATTTCAGATACACCAAGTATACAAAATGGTCTTTTGTGTAATACAGTTAGAGGTACCATTTGATTTTAGTGCCGTTATCTTTGTCCACTCTCTTAGGTGAAAAATTACAAGAGACTGTCACGTGGATGGTTCAGTTTTGCCACTCGAGGATGGGTAAACGTTTACATTTAGTGGAGTAAGCAACCCTTTTTGAACCTAGTCTTCCTAAATTCATCTGTGGCCTACAATTTCATTCTATAGATAGTTCAAAGTCACGTTACGCAACTCAATAATTAGTAGCTAATTTCTTAGCATAGCCCACATCTTATCTTACAATAGAATTTGTGGTACTTTGGTATTATACGGATGCCACTATTTTTGGAGGTTAATTTTTATCGGATACAAAGGATAACTACATAATTCGAAAAACGTACTTTTATTGACTTACTGTAAAAATTTTACATCATTCTGATGAGCGGTCTTTGTGTTGTGCCTCCCAAAAGGCAGCGATGTCCGCTAGGATCGTGTTGAATGCGTCGCCGCCGCTAGCAGCCACACCCGATCGCCACATGTACTCCGCCAAATACACAGCGCGCTGCGGCAGTTATGTTAGGATGGGTTATCATAAAAATACGTACGGTTTCCTCTTCATTTCGAGGTCCCACACCAAAAGAACGTCACTCATTATGAAAACAAATGTAACGTAGAGCACGGCAATAAATCACTCATGACACTGACCCAGATACAGGCGGTGACAGGTGATGCGCGCGCTCCGGTCAACGACCTGACCTTGGCCTATTTGGAGGGGGTTTGGCGATCGGAAGTATGACTCATCAGGTATCATTCGATTTGTAACGAAACAAGGAAAGTCCTACAATCATTTTTATGATAACCCATCCTAACATAACTGCCGCAGCGCGCTGTATAAGGGTGGCATCCGTATAATACCAAAGTACCGAATTTGTTAACATCAAATGGAAAACAAGTAGAAGAATAATTAACTAGTTAAGTAATTTTTTCATAGCTCACCAAGGTCCCCGGTTATTGGTACGTCTTGCTCCACCTGAGTGAGAACCTTTGTTATGTTGTGTTATCCGTCTGTTAGGGTCCACTGTGTATCCTATATAAGTTCTGCCTTTATATTTAGGATGTAAACTGTAGAGTAAATAAACACCAAAAAAGTTTTCTACACAGTCAAAAGTTGAAAGTTCACTTGTCTGTTGCGGATTCATAATTTGAATACCAGTATTGTTATTCTTCACTTGTTACAAACTATAAATTAGCTTATTAGGCTAAGTGATAACAATGCTTCAATATTTTTCAATCTGCTTGTTGCTGTACTACTTCATTCACGATCGGGTGATAATGCTGCTTCAATATTCTTCAAGCTTTTAATTGCTGTACTGCTTCATTCACATTACCTAAAAGCAAAGAGATACTAAAAATCAAATGTTATGCAATCAAAAACATACTTTGTAAAAATAACATCTCTGAATGATCAATAACAATAATGAAAATACAATAAGGTATACAATTTACCTGATTCTCCATAAGAATAACATACGACAGAGTAGGTACTGTGTTCAGCACTTTCAATATCTCAGTAGCCCAACAAAATGGCGCAGAACAATGACCAAAACACTAAAAAATTGTATGCTTTTTAAGCTCAATCTTAAAGTCAAAATTAAAATTAGATTATCAAAATAACAAAATGAAAAATGCACCATAGCATCGCTTGCACGATAAAAGGCGTGCAAAATTACGGAGAAGCAGATAAAAAAATGAAAAATGCACCATAGCATCGCTTGCACGATAAAAGGCGCGCAAAATTACGGAGAAGCAGAATTCAAACTGTTCCAGTCGAGTCAACCAACTAAGTACGCTTTTGAAAGCGGATGATGACATATGATAGTTTAAACATACCGTACCGTATAGGCTAATGATTCAGAGGTTACTGAAAAGAATAATTACTCTGCTTGATATTTAGTAAAATTGATTCTTGTACATCCTAACAGACATTCTTTGTTTTTAATTAAATTGTGCGGTTTGTGCACGGATTGATGACGAATTAGTTATTATTTTACTTACGTCGCCAATCCGATTCTGTTCTTGATGAAAGTGTTCAGGCACTAGGCCATCATCAGCATCCATGAGTATACAATGTATGGATACAATTTAGTCTAAATAATGATTTTCGGCAGTAGGTATACTGCTCCTTAGGTTTTAGAATTTTGTTTGCGGACGACTCCTAGGTACTATAGTGCCACTCAAAATTGGCGAAGTGGTGCGTTTCCAGTCTTTAAATGGTAAATGTGCTGCCTTTGGCAGTACACAAATACTACCTATAGCCAGTATATATGCCGATATAACAAAATTATAGGCCTATACAGAATGTCACACAAAAGATACATTGGCTAAACATTTCCCGAGTCTATACCTAAAACCGAACTTAAATCTTAAATTAAGTCTGTAGAGGCCTATGTGTTTATTACTGAATAAAATTCATATCGGTTAAGTATCTTTCTCTGATAAGTTACAAAACAGTCTGTATACTTAGTCAAGAGCCGTGACTACATGATATGACAGTAGCGGCGACCGATAGTGCCCTTGATGGGTTCGCCAGTCAGTGATGGGAGCCCGCTTATTGTTTTCGCAAACGTGTGCTACCGCCCTTTCTATAAATAACTTATCCTTTCTACCCCCTACCCCGTCCTATCCACCCCCTTCCACGCCTTTCCCAGTAAGTAGGTCAAGTCAAAGTCAGTTCGCTCGAGACACTGCGGGAGTTAAACGCGTTTTGGATTCTTTCGTGATACGCTATTTTTTTCCTGCTCATAATACTCCCTGTGTTAAATTGTTCCATATACTCCATATAGTTCCACATTTCGATAGTTCGACACCCCTCTAGTCCTCAAAGTTTCGAACTATCGAGGTTCTACTGTACCTTAAAAACCGAGAAATATTATTAACGGTACTGTACCAATAAAAATATACTATTTTGGCATTGCATCTATACGTTTCTAACCTTCGATGTTTTAAAATTACGGTCCTTCAAAAAAATTAAATCCTATTTATTAATTCTCAAGCAGGTTATCAGGAAGAGCGAGATCTAGGCCTATATGGGTCTCCTCAAACAATTGTTATGCTTGATGTGTTGATTAAAAGTTAGTTTAAATTTTTCTTAAGTTAACTTATTAGTTTCCGTTTTAGCATGTTATAGTATGACACCTCTTATCTCTTCAGTAAATTACCGCGACTCTCGACCGGATGCCGAACACTAGACCAGCCATTAAGAATGGGACAAAAAATGTAGGGTCGCTTGTTGACTGAATTTTGAGGTAAATAAACAACCAGGTAGTTGTCTAATTTAACCATGAGACCGTCAGCATTATTTGGATATTTAACACTAGATAGTACTAGTCTATTATTCCATGACGATGGAATTATACTTTAGGCTTATTGTAAATTGCTTATGCGACACCGTTTTTTGTTGTATTAACTTATCTAAGATTTTTCAATTTTCCTGGAAAATAATTTGCGACTTAAATATATTTTGTTTGTTGGCCCAAAATTTCCCCGGTAGCCAAAATTTTCCCCGAGCCGGGCTTGTCGGATCGGACATATTCTGCACCCCTGGAGCTCCATTTCTTTCCAACCAGCAATGCAAGTGGTTGCCTAAACTCAGGGGCACCACCAGTAACTTATAACTTAAGCATATTGTCTGATATAAAGGGTCCTATATCTCAGTTTCAGTTTTTTTGTTGTAAATGACGGACGGATGGTGTAACATCGGCCATAAATAACCACCGGACCATGCACCATCAATGTAATACAACGTAATAAATTACCAAACCACGTGATAGTTTCTGTAATTGATGGTCGCAATAACTTATGTGCCTTCGGCCATGAACGACGATCGCGCCCCTATTCGCCGAAACAGACAACCAGACCATGTGATATCAGCCAAATGACGACCGCATCGCGTAATCTCGGCCATAATTAATGATCACACCACATGATATAATCCGCAAATGACGATCTCACTTCGTTATATTGACCGAAAATAACTATCGCACAGCAGATGACCGTTTTGAGGATATAATCCGGTCCCGATATATTCAAAAGGTAAAGTAGATCCCGCCTGAAAAACGGGGTTATTTTTACCTGAAATTTCGGGACCAATCCATCCCTAATCACGAGCTAAGAAACAAGTAAAACTAGGCCTAACCAAACTTTTTCTGTCAAAGTGGCAAACTGAGAATAAAGCAGGTGTTTCGAATTCTAGGAAGTGGTGAGCAGAACTAAAATTCCTCTAGCCAATTGATCACCGCGCTTCCACTATAAAACAAATTAGCCCCTACACTACAGCCCTAGGCGGCAGCCTATTGGTTAATCAGACCCTGGCTAGGCCTACATAGCCTCGGTTCAATATTTCACTTGACTATTCCAGTTTACTTTTATCTTTCTGCAATGTACTTGTAAACACCCTGACAAGTAGGCCTAGTAATTTAACCACTCATTTTTGAGAAACCAAAGGGAAGCTAAGGTTGCTGGGGACGCCATCTTGTAATAAATAAGGAGAGCCAGCACCAATGGCCTATGCTTAGGTTGTTATGGTCTTGCCTTTATGAGTGACTTTTAATACATGGTATTTCATTGCCAGTTCGCATACTAAACTAACTTGAGTTAGAAATCCATCAATTCCGAATTACTTAAGATTTTAGGTCAAGGCATCGTTAGAGTGTATTAGACTAGGTAGGCAATAGAGGCCTTAAAACCCAAGTAAAAACAATCCTGTGATGTATATCAGCAATTCAAGATGTTTTTATGATCATGACTTAAATAACTGTTTAAAATAATAACTCTTAGGTACTCTAAAACAACTTTAAAATTACCTAGCCTTAGATTTAAGATTTGGTCGTTATACTTACGTTTAGGTTAGGGTTCAACACGATGGCGCCAAAAGTAACCCATTCTTTCTTCTTTCTTTAGCTTATTATTAGCTTAGGTTCACTGTGAGCCGAGCACGTGGGTAAGTGTGTCCAACGCAACAAAAATATTCCCTATAAAAAATGCATTACTTCATTACAGTCTGCAGTGCTATATAAATTGTAACCAAATAACCATTATTGTTTGTAGTTAGTCTATGCTAATATTAATGTGTGGTTGAAGGATAGACTTGTTTTTCACTTTTTTCTCGTCACTTAAAACTGAATCCTGCCCTGAATATAGCATTGAAAAAATCAATAACAGTATTAAATGGATGAATCTAAACAGTAAAACAAGCAAAATCACAAATGTTTCAGGATTTTCACACATGGAGGTTAACGACATTCCACAGAAACAAATTTTCATACACTGACTCTAAGAATAGATACCATATTTCCATAAAAAAAATGCAAAATCGAATTGGATGAAACACTCTCTAGATACTTCGGGGGCGCGCCAATCGGCCGGTAAATGAATTTAATTCGTTCTTCTCCAGTATTGGAGGTAAGCATGATGATGGCTCTCCTATGGCCCTGGAGCTTCCCGTCAATGTTCCACGTGTTTCCTCTTCTCTTTTTCTAAATCCTACAAGTGAGAGCGAAGTAATGGACACCATGAGCTCTTTAAAAATCAGTGACTCTGCTGGCAAAGACGGCATGTCTTCAAGACTACTCAGACATGTTGCCGATCTTCTTGTGTGTCCTCTTGCTCACATTTGCTAATTCTTCTTTTGAACAGGGGGTATTCCCTGAATCTCTCAAATCCGCTGTAGTCAAACCTCTTCACAAGAAAGGCAGTGTTGTTGATAAAAACAACTATCGCCCTATCTCTATAACATCAACCTTCTCTAAAATTGTAGACAAACGTTTTCTCAACAGGCACTACCCATTCTTGGTTTTTAATAATGTTCTTTTTGATAAACAGTTTGGCTTCCGCAAAAACACCTCCATTGTTGATGCAATGTTCAATTTTATTTCTACTGTTTCTAAAGCACGTGACAACCACAAATATGTTTTTGGATTGTTCTTATATCTGAGCAAGGCTTTTGACATGGTGAACCACAGCTTTTTTTGCAGAAGAAATTGGAACATTTTGGTATTAGGGGTGTTGATTTGGATTGGATTACTGCTTTTATCCTAAGACGAACACAGACAGTGCAAATCAATTATATCGACCAACAAGGCTGTATTGCTTCACAGAAATCTGAAGAAGTAGAAGTTGACTCTGGTTCTCAAGGTACGGTCCTTGGACCGATCCTCTTCTTGATGTTTTTCAATGACATTGCTGATGGTAGTGTGCCTAGATGTGACCTGTGTCTGTTTACCGACGATACATCGCTCAGTATCAACGATATATCTCGAGAAAATCTTGAAATCAATACATTCTTGCAGAGTTAGTCTTCTTCTTCAGTGGTTGGCTGTAAACAAACTTTCTGTAAATTCCGATAAAACCAAGTTTATTGATTATAAATTAAGAAGTTCTGATGGAATTCCTGATGGTTCAAATATTATTGTATGAGATTTTGAAATAGAAGCATGCGAAAAAAAATTATTTTTTAAGACTTACCATAGATTCTCGACTTGATTATTTCAAACACATTAACAAGGTCTCCGGTAGAATGAATAGTGGTATTTTTACTCTTCGAAGACTTGCTCAGTTCACTGATACTAGGGTTCTTCTAACTGCTTATTGTTCTTGTTTGTATCCACACATCAGGTATGGCATTCCAATTTGGGGTGCCGAATCAACTCGTACAAAGAAACTGTTTCGGTTACAAAAGAAAGCAATACGACTGATTTTTGGAATGGCTTTTGGGTCGTGCAGAGGTGTTTTTCATTTAAAAAAAAAATAGGTTTCATTTTCGTAATGATGGATCCCTGGCAATTCTCCGTCACAACACTACCTTTTTCAAAAACCAGACTTTGTATGCAGGCATTAAATTATACAATTCCCTCCCATCCGATCTCATGGCAGTAACTGATGTGGGTATAAGTTTAGGAGGAGGCTGAGATCCTTTGTGGTCGCTAAGGAATACTACAGTGTGTATGAGTATTTTATTGACAAGAAGTAATTTTTGTTTTTTTACCGTTGACGTATATAATTTTGTAATGTATTGAACATTGTGCTATGAATTAGTTATATTTTCTATGTCACATTTTTTTTGTAAATGACGATTGCCAATATGCTTGTAAAAGTCGAATCAACTATTTAAGAAAAAACTTAAGGAATACTTGACAGGCTTATCTGTTTACTCACTAGATGAGTTCAGACAGACTTCTTCTTAATATAGGCTCTCGCCTAAGGATTAAATGAAATCTTGTAAATATTATAGTTTTAAGTATTTTATATGACGCTATTCATGTACAAAATGTATATTCATGAATAAAGAATGTTGACTGTTGACTATAGAGTGCAGCACCAATCGGATTTTGTTGCAGGCTATAGCGAATAGAATAAAAATTCCACCTTAATGGGTTAATTGACCAAGTATATGTAACAACATTTTTGGGGTTGACTATCGACTGTTACCTTACATGGAATTATTTACTTATCCTTAGTTCATTCACATATTTCATATTGCCTATGTAAAGTAAACATCAACATTAAATGGACAGTCTCAACAAGAATACAACAAAACTTGAATCACAATTCTACGATGTTGTGTAATCGAGATAAATACATTAATAAAATTATTAAATCATATAAATGCACTTCATATATATATTTATCTTGATTTCGGAACATTGTAAAATCATTATTCAAGTTTTGTTGTATTCGTCTAACCAAGACAAAACAAATGAGCCGTTGTTTGGTAATGAGAGTGCAAAATAGTTAATTAGGTATTGGCTGCTTTAGGCAGGGGGCGAAATTTTAAGAATTGCCAAGCAAGGAGGGGTGGCTTCCGTCATCTAATTGGTTGGCCACGCTCCTTGTGGGTTGCAAGGGGGTGTTGAGGATTAGGACGGAGGGGGCTACCTGCGAGACTGTCCATTTAATTAAGTCGACTCTATACGTGGAAATACTTCAGAAAATAATATTAATCAGATCTTGTTACGACAAAAAAACTATTTGAATCATGCTTGGGATAGGACTGAAAATGTCAGTTATATATACATTTTCAAAGAACTGGGAATTTTTAACATGGTAGCTCATTTAAAATCAATTACATATGCAATGGCAGACCAACCACACCAAATTACAAACTATATAAACATCCATATTTTAGAATAAATCAATTCACAACAGAGCAGCACAAATTCAGAACTTTTCAAAAATGCAGGGCCTTCACTTCTTCACTTAACATGTATTTTTTGTATTGATGTATTTTTCTGCAATAAAGAATTTATTTATTTATATTTCAAATGTATTCTGAACCGACTTAAATGAAGTAACTAGCGAGTGATTTAAGTTAACAAATAATTTGAAATATCTTATAATTATCTCTGTACTCCTTAAAATAGTTTGATGATTCTAATAATTCCTGTAACAAGGTTTCAATTATACGGGGTGAGTTTTAAACTATTTCGCACGCAGCACGCTGACGTGAGGGAAGTGAATTTCCACATAAAAACTTGTAAAACTCAAAATAAGTGTAAAAATATACATTTTTCCAATTTTTATTGAAATCTGATAATATTGATTTTTTGGCTGTTTTGATACTCCTGGTTTCATTTACTTGCAAAGCTGGGAATACAATTTTGCGCATTATAAGGTTAAGAGAAGGTCCAGACAGGCTTAAAAGTAGGCGTGAGGTTGCTGGGGATGATAAAAGTACTCTAACAAAGGAATAACAGGCTTTTCTAGTGTAAAACCCCCATAAGACAACGTACTGTGTTTAGTCGATACACATTTTCTTTAATAACTTGGTAAATCTTTATGCTAGAATGACGAGAGAGGGCTTAAAACTTTCGCCTCACTAATTTCCATCTTTTTACATGCATTTATTTTGCATCTGGGGCTTTTATGACCCTTTTTGGGCCCAAAAACTCGAAATTTGAAAGATTAATCCTCAAAAAAGGGGTTTAGAGTTTTCCGATTGTTTTGCCCAACGAACTTGTCCAACTGATTACAGAAAGGAACGTCCCTACCAAATTTGAAGTAAATCGGACAAAAAATGCGACCCCTAGAGTGCAAACACATATATATATGTCTATATATATATAAAATTTTGAACGACCCTCCAAAACGTGTTCAGGGGGTCACGTTAGGAACTTCTATGGTGGTCCCGGGCTTAAGTTTCACCGTGCAGGTCATGCTAATAGTTCACTTTCCAAAGGAAATTCACTAATGAGTCCCCTCCCATATTTTTTCTTTCAGATGGTAGGGTGAAGTATCAGCATTCTTGGTGTTAGGTCATTCTTACTAGAGACCGCATACAAGATCACTTCATTGACATGCAGGGCCACAATCGTTAATATTCAGAGTTCTTTGAATGCTGTTCTGCAGCTGCAGCTGTCGGGTGGCGGCCGTGTCATAACCTCCAGGTACAGAACGTCAAGGTCCTCTTTTATTTAAACTTATAGTAGTTTGGCTGTTTCAAATCGTCAAGGTTCTTATTTAGAATGTTTTTAATTTAGCTGTTTAAGAAAGTCAAGGCACAAAACGTAAAGGTTGCATAAATACATTTCATGAAAAAAAACTAGTTTCACAAAATCCAGGTCAATAACTCGCTCGCTTTCAGTCCACTTGGAGGCAAACAAAAATATTGAGATTGGCCGTACTTGACGTTCTGTACCTTGACGTTGTGAAACAGATGTATTTATAAGTAGTTTAATCGGAGTGGATCCAGATTTGATTTTGAGTGAAATCGCTTTCAGCGATTACGGTTATAACAAATACTACCTTGACGTTTTGAAACACCTCCGTTTTTAAATTGCTTTATAACAATACCTTAACATTTTAAAACTGGAGGTTTTGAAAACAGTCTTATTTTACATTTAAATAATTGAGACTTGACATTATGTACCTTAACGTTCTGAAACCACACATTATTTTAAATAGGACTTTACGTTATGTACCTTGACAAAACAGACCCGCAGCCAAAAATTTTAATTTGTTCAAACTATGAAAATGCCACTCAACAATGATTGGTAGTAATTCATTGTCATTATTTTATGTAATTTAGAATAGAGAAATGTTTTAAGGCTGGGGCATTTAAAACTCACGTCAAAATTCACTCTAAAAACCACCTATATCGTGAGAACTAATGATTTTCAAAAACCGATTGTGGCATTGTGTTCATCCTAAAAAAATAGTTCAATATGATGGGTCACAACCACACCTTTCCATTTTAAAAACAATATTTAAATCCATTATGGCGGCCGGAAATATGATTTAAGTAAAAATGAAGTTTAAGTTGATCAACAATGATCAGCAGCGGTCCGGTGTTGATATCTTAAGAAATGTAGAAAGTATGGGGAGGGACTCATTTAAAACTCATCCAGTATAATAATTTCTTTATGGAGTTTTTACGAGGGTCTTTTTTTATCAACTTCCGGTAGGCCATAAATAAAAGGCAAGTGTATAAAAATTATGTTATTATAAAAAAGGTACATTTAAGCTTACTTTTCAACATAGTCTCTGTAACAATTGAGGCATTTGTCGTACCTGTGTACCAGCTTTTCAATACCCTCTTCAAAGAATGTTGCCACCAATGAACGAAGTGTGTCATGACGCTGTCTGTATGATTGCACAGCGTAAACGCTGGACAGTAGGCGGGTAATGTTTACATGATGGAACAACGCATCCCCCACCCTGTCAATTCTAGACTCAGATCTGGTGTCGAAAATTTAAAGATGGCCATACTGATGTGTATGGTGAAAGGGGTCAAGGAATGTCAAAGCAGCACCCATTCGGAGTTTTGTGGTCTTCTGACAACATTTTGGGCGAGCACACAATTCCCCGCAGATATTCACTAATAAGGTTTTTTTTTCTAAATGTAATGTGGCAACGTTCAAAAATTTGCTTGGTAAGGAAGATTGGAGGGATTTGCTCTGTATAGAGGGTGTTTCAGATAAATTTCAGTGTTTTTTTTAATATCTTATCGTACTATTTTGGGATCTCATTTCCGGAAAAGACATCTTTTGGTAGAATTGATGAATTTTCTACAAAAATAAAATTAGATGCTTCCTTGTTGAAAACTCGAGAAAGATTGTTATATCTATACGCTTTTACTAAAGATCTAGTAAGTTCCCATCCAGCAAAGAAAAAAGAAATTGAAAACAGAGTTCAAAACTGAGGTTCGATCTGCTAAGGCCCAAAATATCAGTAATCATCTTAAAAACTCAGAATTTCAACAAAGATGTCTGGAAGGTCATCAAAGAAATAACCCCCAATGCAAGTCCTAAATCAGCTATCAGTTCTTAATGACGAAGGAATGTTGGATGATCCTGTGGTGGTTTCTGAGCTGCTCAATAAATATTTTACTGATGTTAGTGAACGCTTAGGAAAATCAAATAGCTCTGCTCCAGGAATTTTGCCTTCTACTGGCAAAGAAAGTTTACAAAATACAATGTTTATATTTTCCACTAATGAAATGGAAGTCATAGGAACAATTAAATCACTCAAGGCGAGCAAATCTGCTGGTAAAGACGGAATTTCTTCACACATTTTAAAGGCATGTTGTCAGGAATTAGCTCTTCCACTTGCCTATTTGATAAATGTCTCATTTGATTCTGGTAAATTCCCATCTCCATTAAAGCATTATGTTGTAAGACCATTGTTGAAGAATGGTAGTTGTCATGAACCTGAAAATTATAGACCGATTTCCATCCAATCTACTCTCTCAAAGGTTTTTGAACAGATTTGTCTTGATCACCTTCATTCATTTCTGGAATCTAATAATATACATAACCAATAATACCATTAACCATTAAAATGTTGTTGAACAGTTTGGTTTCCAAGAGAACACGTCCACATGAGGTTGATAAAAAAACTACCTTCAATAAAATTGTGTTAATATGATGTAAAACTTGTTACAACTTTAACAAAATTGAATACAAACTCAAAGAGCATGTTTTATCATAAAGTTTTCATTAAATAATAATACCTTGATTTTTTTTAAACTGGAAAAGTCAGGGAATTTCATATAGAGGGTATAGTAGAAAAAACCTTGTATACATTTTCTCGAAAATTGAATTCACTCTTGCAGTGATTTTTTTTTTTAAATCCAAAGTTATAATCGACTTATAATCGAGCTTCAATAGTAAAATTTGGATTCACTAAGCCTTCCTGTTTTTAGAGACAAAGTGAAAAATCAAAAGATGTGTAGTCCTATAAAGGAGGTGGTGGGAATAAACCTGCCTTTAAATTACTTTATTCTTATGATATAGCAGGTTTTTACCCTATTTTTCATGGCAATGGTTGTCGTTTATAAAGTGGTAATAAAATGTGTATATCTTTATTTGCTGACACAAACAAGGAGGATTCCAATAGAAAAGCAAATTCGCCTTAAATTATTTTTTCAGTGTTAAATTGAGAGATTTTCTTGTATTTAAAATCCATAACTAAAATATTGAATGCTGGGATTTCCTGCTTTTGAATAATTTCATGTTATTTCTTAGACTCAAGGTATAATAATTGGTTACATGTAAACATAACATAAATTGTTTGTCAACGGTGTTGGAAAATATTAGTTTGTAGGTAAAAAAAGAAACAAATTTAAAAACAACCGAAGTATCACATTTATTTATACAGGCTTAACATCTTCACAAACGAACTAGTTCTATGGGCATTTAAATGATAAACACATGCAATACTATAACACACACTTTGGTGTATTTTTGAACCGTTGTACAAAGTGGTCTTCAGTATAAAAGTTACATAACAGGGGCTAAAGGCAAAGAGCCAGAGAGCTTTTCGTGGTAGGAAATAAATATGGTCCATTTAAATGCCTTATAGTTAACTTAAGAATTCACCAATCTAAAGCGTAAAATATTAAAAACTTATAAATAAACAATGGGTGTTCAGCAAATTGAAAAATATCAATTAAAACATCACATGCATCAATAAAATGTAATTTGAACAAGAAATATATAAAAGTTTATTTAAAATATGTCAAATTCATAATTGAACAATATCCAAAAAACAATTCTGTTATACTTTGAAACTTGAAATACTGACCCTAAAAGACTAAACAAAAACACTTATGGTACGTTATAAAAAATTACAATCATGTCTACAAAATGACTCAATATTTACGAAAATGCATGATACAATGGTGATGTTAACAATCTGTTTGTCGATCGAAATAAGAAAAAACAGGTTAAGAAACTAACAAATCATGAATTTTTATTTACAGTCCAAAAACCCCGAAGGACAACATCGATAAAGCTAATTACAACATAAAGAATTATGCATATGTACAAATCATTATGTTTAACAATTTTTGCATAAAATTCGCTATTTGTGAAAGATGAAAGAATGAAATGAAATGCCCTAAAATATTTCTATGTCGATTTATCAATCATCCTCACACACACTCTGACTCAAACACTGCAGGATTCTGAAACCATTCAACAATAAATGTACTCGACAACTAGCCACCGCAGATCTAGATTATTTAAGTATACTTAAAGAAAACTATAATGCCCTAGAAATAAAAGACAGGAGCTACTGCACACGACAAAGTAACATTAGTGACACACTGTAGCTCACTGACCTAGAAGAGGGGCTAGCGGGGCTAACTCGTAACTCGGTACATGAAAATTTATAGTTCAAATAAAAAAAGCATTCATCAACAATAATAAATTATACTAGAGTCGATAGATATACTACAGGAAATACAACAACGAAGGTGATGGCACGTTTACCACATGTGAGTTTCCCGGATCTCGCTGATAATGAGATTAGCTTTCTGAAGAGCCTGGAACAAAAATTCTTCTTTAATAAAATAAACAGTAACACTCAGTACCTGTAATGAATTTTCTCAATACATTTGCCAAAACCTGAATTTGTACGCCAAACTGTAAGTGGAATGTAACCACTAAGAATAGTAAACTCAGGTTTGAGGTGAAATGGTTTGGGGAAATATACGAAAAGTAAATTAATTGAATTGCAACAATTACAACAATATAAAATCTACATAGTGTTAGTAATAATAATATGAATCAGCTATGCAGTATAAATAACCAAAGTCTGAAATAAGCACTTGCTTCTAAATTAATTTATACACTGAGACTCAAGGACTATAGGCATAATTTGCTGTATTAGAACAAATATATTTGTTTAATAACATATTTGGAAACACAGTTGGCTCTTTACAACAAACCAATCAATAATGTTTTGTTCTTGAGTAGGTTTTTTTGTAAATATAGAAATAACCCAGTCACATCCCTAAGTTGCACTGATAATACAAAATTTACTTGATACCTAACACTTAAAACAAGGTAAGCAAATATTTAGGTCTTCTTGTTTTCTCCTAACAACTTTCGATGTTACCATTTTAGAAATTAATTTAATTTACTTTTTGAAACTGGCTTGAAATGGTTGTGGTACTGAGAGCCATATTTTTGACAAAGGACCCTGCATCGGAAATAATTTCCTGATATTTTCGCTTGTAGCAGACTTATATTTAAAGGCTGTCCCACACTTCTTGCGAATACTCCCGATCTCCGAATGTTCCGAGTATTTCCGAGAAGTGTAGCCATTGTGGGAGCTGCACGAACTTTTGAATACAGGACGGCATATTCAGAACTTTCGGGAGGATGTTCGGCCGAAAGTTCAGGCCTGTTAGCGAGAAGTAAGGGGCCCCCTTAAGAGGGGGCCGGACCTAGCTCCGCCAGCCGCCGGCTCCAGTCGTCTTTTAACATGAGGCGCTACTATAAATGTTTTATTTTATTGGATGCCCGCCTTTAAATGCAAAAATGATCGCAGGCCAAAAAATCTGATAGTTTTAGCCGGCCTTAGAATCAAAATGTATTATTTTTCAAAAATAACACCTAAAATGTGTAAACTAACTTTATTTTTTCCCATAAGGAGTTGTGTACTTTTGAAACAATTTCTAAAATGACACGTTTTATATAAATTAAGTTTGAAAATGTCATAATAGCAGTCATGTTGTTGTTAATGTTTGGCCTGAGTATTTTTTGATTTTAAAATGTGAAACTGTTCCAAAATAAGACTTTTTTTGAAATCTTACAAAACGAGTAGGCCCACAGACTACAACTGGTTCACCGTCACCCCGATAGATGGCAGCAACGTCGCTTACCGACCAAAGATCCCGCTTCTGCAACCGATTTCGCACGGCAGATTTGATTCTCCTCTTGAAACCATTATCACTACTTGAAACCATTATCACCTACTATCGAAATCCAGTAAATTTGTTCTCATATTTTTAAATTTTACATGGCTCCTCATGACATATTGCCTGTCATTTCAGTAATCATTCATTATTTAATGTCTGTAACATCGGTTCTTGCTGCTATGCTATGTTTTGTTTTACAAAACGATAATGGCACGTTAGTACATGGTGTTCGTTTTGCTATGTTGTTACTGTAGAGGGGAGATATTGTGCTTCCAGCTGTTTTTCAATCACGGCACGCTTTTTTGTCATAAACTGCAAGGCAATAGTCTCTCCAGATTGTATACAGCTCACTGAGCAACGCGCCGGAAACCCCTAGTATTACTATTCATAAAATATAAACAAATATTTCAATTAGAAATGTCTGTCAGTCATTTAGCCAGTCCAAACTTGTGTAAAGTGTGATGGAAATCAGTATGTCACAGGAAGTGTTGCCCTCTTAGGTGCAGGTAAAATTCCGTGATGGTCGCTTATTTCGCTGGTCACTAACTTCACTGAAGTGTTGACCTCACAGGTCAAGGCCACACTAATGTGGCCTTGCACAGGTGCAGATAACATTTTGCAGTTGTCGCTTATTTCGCTGGTCGCTTTTTCCCCGACACCTTCACAAAGAGAGTAATTTATAATTTTGAGTCTGTATAGATGTTCCGGAACAATGCACTGACCGATTCTAAGACGTGAAATGATTTGGAATTTTTTATCTTGATGTCTTGAATTTTGAAAACCAAGTCGGAGTCGTAATTTGAGGTTTCAGTCCAAAAACTGTGCTGGCTCAAACTTAGGCTTTGTAGGCCTAACTGGTGCAGCCTCCCAATCCTCTTCCCATTGTACATTAGCTTTCTTTGTGAAGAACGAATTCGTGTAATTGAAACAAGGTAGAAACGAGTTATTAATATTGTTTAAATGTAAAGCATCTTTATCAAAAGAATCCGGTAACTCGTTCCCTTTTATGCCAATGTGGGAAGGTATCCTAAACAAAATTACTTCGTACTTCAAATTTAATAATTTTGTAAACTGTAGTCTGATTTATTATTATTTTACTTGATGGTAGCGTTTCTACGTACTTCATGGCAGTAAAAATAGCTAGAGCTTCAACATAATAACTTGAATGGTGTTAATTTAATCTGAATGATTTAAGCTTACTGTTGGTTCGGTCATACACACAACAACTTGCAAGTCTTCGTTCGTCAGCTTTAGAGCCGTCAGTGTAGAGTTGGATGTAAGAAAACCATTGTGATCAGATTTCAGACTCGATGCAATTTTTAAATAACCATAAGAGGATCTGTCATTTTTAGAGGACTTAGAAAATACGAAAAATATACTGGGATAGTTGTAAATAAACTATTAAAACGTATGTAACAAAATGGACATAAATATAAATATATAATATCAATTACCATTTACACTTGTTGAGTGTATAACTGGAAATTAGCAACTGAGTATTATTGTTTGTCCAATACAGACTTAATTGATTAACATTGGACAAATTTTCAAGGCTTGTTTTTTGTTAATGTTTCAACAGCTGTTAAATCGTACACTCTAAATATGAGTAAGATTTCCTTGCTAAGTTTATTGGTTGCTTGCTTGCAACTCTGATCTCAAGAACGGCTGCAACGATTACGTTCAAAAGTTGTAATTTCTGGGTTAAAATAATTTATAGACAGGTCTTCACGAGGGGAAATATCTAAAAAGAAAATTGACTGTCATGGGTTCGAGAACCAACGAGAATAAATCATGGGAATAGGGTTTGACGCGATTAACCTCAAATAACCTTATTCAAACATTTTTACGATTTCGAATTTTGGCTTGTTCATTAGATCATTAAAATGCTACGCTAAGCCGATTTTAGTTAAGAGAATCCCCGTTTTCTGTTCCGATTTTTAGGCCTGAGCGCACCATTGTGGACAGGGCTTACAGCAGTAACATATGTTGTCTGATTATCAAAAGAAAGTGACTGGTGGAGCGACTGCGCGGCGATTGAACATTCTACTTCATAACCTTGTGGAAACGTAAAACACATCGGTAGAAATCTCCGATAAAAGTTATTAAAGTAATTAAAATAGTCACTTAAAACACGTTTAGAGCACTTTTTTCAAATATTTTTTATTTAATTCCGATGAGTTTATATAGATAGTTATATTTTAAAAAGCATGAATTTAAATTAAAAATTTCTCAATTAGTGTTAAAAAAAAAAAAACTATCAATATAAACTCATTGGAATAAGGTGCGAAATCTTTGAAAAATTTACTACAAAGGTGTTTAACTGGCTATTTAAATAACGTTTATTGGAAGGTTATATTTTCACGAGGTTATGAAATAGAATGTTCGGTTGCCGCACGGCCGCTCTGCCAGTCACTTTTTTTCGATAATCGAAGAGCTTATTAGCAATAACTTAGCTCGGTTTGTAGCAAAAGAAGTCATTATTTAATTAATTTTCCAGTAAAACGTCGATAAACTGCAGGCTAAACAGAAGGTTAGGAGTTATAGCCTCTACAAGCCACTAGTGTTTTATATCCTAACTAGCAACAAAGTCCGTTGTAACAAAAAATACAACGGTCTCTAGAAAATAGATCACAAATTATGTTAATGAAAATTGCTAAACTCGACTATAATAGTGAAAAGTGATATTCTTAAAGCTTATGAAATTTTCTTACGGGATGTAGTATTTGACGTCTTACAACACTTAAGAAAATATTTACACTTTCTTTAAAAATTTTTCTTTAAATCAATATAAGGCGGTTGCTAAAAAACTGATACTGCAGAGACAAATTTTGACCAGAGAAATTAATAAATGTAATGTATTTCTTATAACTTAATATTTTTACTAGTAAATATTATCAGAGATAAGATTTAGACGAAGTTGCAACATATTTGATCAGCCTTTACACCAAACAGGCTTGACAAAAATTTTGGGTTTAGTCCCTTGTATGCGGGGCGTGCGAGAAGCTGCCAGCGACAGTGAACCCGTCATTCTAGGTGTGGTAATTCACACTAGACAATACCGATCCGTTAACTGAAGGCCGAGCCTACGCACGCTGCCGGTTGGTAAGGAAGAATTATTTGAAAAACTGCTAGCGCTCTAGTGGCCAAACTCCAAACCAAAGGCGGAATTCTACCTGACTCCTGCCCCCTCTTAACGGACAATGCCGGGGTTGCCTTGCGTAATGGGTTTTTATATTTTGTAGAATAAAATTTCTAAACAAACTGAGCAAATAACCCGCTCACCAGATGAGGTCATTATCTCATTGGTGCTCCACAACAATATTAACCAAACTACAGGTAATAGCGCTACATATTGCTAACGTCCATTGGCTGGTTGGTAGGATCAGAAACACAATGCATTAACGTCACTGATTGGAGCCGCACGATCATGTGAGCTATCTGAGCGATGCGCAGTGGCGATAAACATCCCGATTCTCTTTCAATATCGTGCTGCCGTATCGTATCAGGCTTGTGTAGTGTACGGTATAACGGTATCACTAACATTGCATCGCTTTTGACATATTGTGTCGTTCACATATCACCGGGTTCCCTTATATACCGTGTCTCAATTACAAAAAAAGCACTTCAAAAACATTTCAAGCAAGATTTATATTTTTTATGTGCCCTTGAAATTTGAATTATCGAAATGGACGATATATATCGCTTACCATATACACCATACGAGTATAATCGTATTTCTGCCTCTAAAAATAGACTGCACAACTTTGAGGTTAAAATATTTCGTTTACTTGAATTTATATGGTTCTCTAAGTTTTTGTTTGCAGAATGGAGAATTTTTCTACAGCAATAACTTTATTGACAAATTGTTGACTTGTCTGCCGCCGTGTACTTTTATGTGGCTGATCTTTCTGCAGCCTTCGCTTTCTTTCTGCGACAATGTCGCACTGTCGTTGTTCTGCCATGGGGATTTTTAAGGCCTGACGATATTAGTCCTATGCAAAAAGTTGATAGTTTTATACACATAATACCCCCGTCGCAGCAAACCTGCGTACTCAGCGAATTTCCTATGCATTAATATATTTCTTACTACCACATAAAGCCACTTACTAAGTTTCATAAAAATACTTAAATAAATAACTGATATATAGCATTTTATTTATTCTCCATGAGAATAACATTAGGACTGAGAACGCAGGTTTGCTGCAACAAGGACGATAAAAATATGTTTTTTTTGCAATTATCAATATAACTCAACCAGGTGAAGCTACATACCAAGTTTTAATGATTTATGTTCATAATTAAGGGAGATATAAAGGTTTACCTATTCTCCATAAGAATAACATTAGGGATGAGTATGCAGGTTTGCTGCTAAGAAGATAATCAACAAAAAATCAATTTTTTATGCAAATATCAAAATACCAGTACTAGGTGAAGCCACATACCAAGTTTCATTAATATACGTTCATAAAAAATCGAGATATCAAATTTTATTTATTCTCCATAAGGATAACATTGGACAACGTACTGTGTTTAGCACTTTGAATATCTCGGCAACGGTTGGACGTAGAATCATAATTTAAACACTAAAATGATTGTTTTGTAGAGCTAAACTGATTGGTAACAACAGATGTGAAGTTTACATTGAAATGAACTGAGGAAAAGCCAAAAACCTTTTTCCCATAAGATTAACATGGGAGATTTTATGAGCAGGTTTTTTTGGATTTTCTCCGCAACCACTTAACCTAGATTAATAATTCAAAATACCATATTATTTGTTTTTTTAAGCTCTATAACATGGTCAAAACCAAAATTAAGTGTTTTAAAAATTTTAGGGTGAAAAATGCAAAAAACTGATTTTTGGAAAATTTAAAACCCCCATAAACCCCCCTTCCCGTGGTCCGATATTTCTGGTTTTCGAACTTAAAGTCACGAATGTCACTTTACACATTTGAGCCAAATTTCATCGAAATCGGACGTTTTTTACTCAAGTTATCGCATTCACGGACACATATATAGATATATATATATATATATATATACATATATATATATATAGATATATATATACATATATATAAATTTGAACGAATAGTGTTTTTGGCATCTGGGGACCTCAAAACAAAAATTTATCATGGTCTCGGGCTTAAGTCTTACCATGAGACCTACGGTAATAGCTTCTTCCCTATAGGGGAAATTCGCTAAAAACCATAAGATATTGAGTTATTTTACTTTTTATCAGAACTACTCGGCTTGATTTAAAAAAAAAAAAAAACCTACTCACCTACCCCTAAAGGATGTAAAGAATATTTCCTTAAGTTTGTAGCTTTAAAGCTAAAAACCTATGGCTAGAGAGAGTAAAGTTTTTAACAATCCGAAGATTTTCGAAACTATTAATTTTCTAACTGCAACAGTTAAAAGTTGTTTTTTTTCAAATCTAAGGTTAGTTAGATAATACAATGACGAAATATTTATCAATTTACCTTGAGCATATCACCAGCCTCTTTCCTACGCTGTGCGATGTGTTCAGACTCGTTCAGGAGCTCATCTGCCTGGTCGGACTTGTACAGGTGTGTAACCAGCTCCGACTGCAAATTATCTTTCACGTAATTCACCAGGAAATGCATCACAGCTTTAGGAACACTGTCTTGAATTGATTTCCGAACTATGTAGAAGTAAGACTTGATCAAGCGCTCTGAAACCATAAGAAAGTTCTATTCAAGTAATGGTTTTATTTTTTAATTTATTTGGACTTTACCTATCGCTTCTAGTGTTTAAAACTATACTACGTTTCGGGAGGTAAGGAAACTCCTCCCGTTATCAAGTGAACCCTACTTACATCTAAATATAAAATTCTTACACCTAACTAACCTACATTTATTTTTTGATTTATTTGGACTTTACCTATCGCTTCTAGTGTTTAAAAACTACACTACGTTTTCACTTGATAACGGGAGGAGTTTCCTTACCTCCCGAAACGTAGTGTAGTTTTTAAACACTAGAAGCGATAGGTAAAGTCCAAATAAATCAAAAAATAAATTCAAATCCATCGCTATTATGAGTTCAAAAATACAGTTAACCTACATTGTTTTGGATTTTCTTAATTTTGTTCTTTTACATTTTAATTACCGTACACTAACACAAAAATAACAAATACATGTACAAAAAATAAAATACAATACACTAACACAACATTGACATACACGAACAAATGGAAAACTGGATATACATTACCTGTTCTGCATCGTTGCCTCCAAGCTGACGGCAAACACGGGAACCTCACTCTCACGTCCGCTAACCATCAGATCGCACACTCGACTAGTGGCTAGCGGTAGTGGAAGGGAGAGAGCCATTACCCCCACACCTACCGCCAGGGGCACGTGGCGACACAGCTGTGGCTACTCACCCGTCTATGTCGACGGGAACATGACACGGAAACCAAAAACTGCACGATTCCTCCCAGAATGCTAGGTGGGGATAACGGCTCTCTCCCCTCCACTATCGCTAGCCACTAGTCGAGTGCGCAATCTGATGGTTAGCGGACGTGAGAGTGAGGTTGCCAGTGTTTGCCGTCAGCTTGGAGGCAACGATGCAGAACAGGTAATGTATAGCCAGTTTTCCATTTGTTCGTGTATGTCAATGTTGTGTTAGTGTATTGTATTTTATTTTTTGTACATGTATTTGTTATTTTTGTGTTAGTGTAATTAAAATGTAAAAGAAAAAATTAAGAAAATCCAAAAAAAATGTAGGTTAGTTAGGTGTAAGAACTTGATATTTAGATGTAAATAGGGTTCACTTGATAACGGGAGGAGTTTCCTTACCTCCCGAAACGTAGTGTAGTTTTAAACACTAGAAGCGATAGGTAAAGTCCAAATAAATCAAAAAATAAATTCAAATCCATCGCTATTATGAGTTTCAAAAATACAAGTAATGGTTTTAAGTTACGGTACACTTACAGTCATAGATTTGTTTGAAAGAGAACTTACAGTTTACAGTTTGACTTACAGTTTTTCTTTTCGGTGTTTATCACACTCAAAGGCACAAGATAAAATGGGGAGTAAATTTTCTACCACAAGTATTTTTTGCATGTCGAGAGGGAGGATGTCATAATGAGTACTCTTCTACATGGAAAATAATGTGCTACAATTGTTTTATTTCCAATCTCACATTATTTTAAGTATTTAAATTACAAACTATATAAATAATGAAGTAATCTTGAATTAATTGTATGATAATAGCAAATGTCAAACACTATAACATCCGATATTATCGCAGAAACATGATGCACCACGAGTGTTAAAATCAAGGATAAGCATTCGAACTACTATATTTTGGACTAAGCCCCCGACTTGGCACATTTTCTTGAAAGTAAACCTACGAACTATGCAGACAGAAAAGTGGTATATCAGGAAAGGAGGCACTACATTATAATCGTGATCTAGGACAGGACATAAAATTCTCTATAATAATATTTATAATATCTGGGATAAAGATTCTCGAGTGTGGCAAAATATATAACTACTGCTTACCGTCAACACAATCCAAAATTGTACTCTCGTCTAACGGCCATTCCAGAAATGACTCCATCATCCCGTAAAACCAGCAACCCCATACCCCTCCATGGAGCAATCTACGAGACTACAATTATGGGTTGCGTTCTGACAGTAAGCAGTAGTTTTATATCTGGGATAACTGAAAATTGAGGATTATTTTAGCACGTATACGATTGAGGTGTCCCTCCTCCCTCGACAACTCTAGGACTGGTCCATACATTTGGAGGTAAACGTCGGGTACACCAAAAAGAAGTTGCCACTACTTTTGTCTATACTGTGTGATCAGATTCCCTTTCACTTTGCTTCTCTGTGGGCTAGTTTCTTGAAATCTCGAGTCTCCTAGCTGAGCCTGGATACCCGGTCGAGTCAAAGCCCTTGAAGGGAATAATGGGTCTTCCTTGCCTACCCCTTTTGGTAGGGAGGGGGGTACCTGGGAAGGGCTCTTACCCTACAAATGTTTGAAGCCTTACAGGCTACAAGATGAACCAACTTGGAGGAAGGACCCTCTAGTAGATTCTGTAAGCCAGATGACTGGAGGGTTCCTAGCGGCCTCAGAGGGAAGGTCAAGAGGTCATCCACCAGAGGTTAGCCAGCTTTGAGCCCAGGTGTTGGGTAGTCATTTTCACAGCCTTTCGGGTTGGCTCGCTGACCCTGACCTATCTCATCCCTGAGATCTCTTTCTTCTGGTGGCTATACAATATTTGAAAGGAAGACCTGCCTAGCCGACTAATGTCGGGGTCTCCTAATACTTTTAATCTAACATTCCAGTAAACCCTCACTTACCGATGACATCACAGTCCCGTTGCTCCCTCTCAGACAATCTGCGACTCGTCTGAGTCGGGACTTCAGGCAGCAAATTGATGGGCTTCTGAGGACTCAAAACTCCTGAGCATTTAGTATCTGAATCATTGGGCTGGTGGGTGGGGGTGGAAGATGGTGAGTTTTCTGTCGACTGCTCTTTGCTATTATTCTCTTGACTGCGGGGAAATATGTTGGGCATGAAGTTTCGGAGATTCGTGCGGTCTGAATTCATCGGAATTTCACTGAATCGCCCATGATGCATATGATTTTGCTGAAATATTAAGAAAGAAACCTTTTATATTTTCTTCTACACTAAAGACAGATAAGGTTTATTCTATGGCAGTGCTTTTACAAGCCTCTGATAGATGATTTTCCAACCTACCAGTAGTGACTCCTTAAATACACTTTATAAAGAATTTAGGTGGACATTTCACCTCCGAGGTTATTTGAAAACAACTACCAACCTAAAGAAAGTATTTTCAAGTTTTCAAAACTCACATTTAAATAAGTTATTTTAAATTTGAATAATAGAAAACTGTGAGATTCAAGAATTTACATTATATTTATATACTCTTCCCAAACCAAATATAAGCGATGCAGCAAATTCAAATTCTTTATCAGTACACAATATGAGATTTATGCACAATAACATTAATTGGTACTTTGTCACATTGAAGTTCGACGTGGAACAAAATATAGTTACTTTTCAAATGAAACACTCACAACCGATATATCGTTCCATGCACTTGTTGACGATATATCGTTTCATAGCACCGAAAGTGTTAAGAGGGTATGGCCAAAAAAATTTTTTAAATTGTTGTAATTTGTTTATCATAGAATATTAGAGAAAAAAAACTAACGTTGAATAATTTAAAAAAAAATTTCAAGCAGTTTATGTTAGATAAAAATGTGATACTTAAGGATTTTTGTTGTACAAGTTCATGAGGAAAAATGTTAAAAAGGCAATACCTATGTTTTAAGGGTGGGCTGCATAAATACATCATCATTCAATGAAATAACAAATATTAATTTATTTTAAGTCTTATTCATTTGTAATTATTTTGTCAGTGAAGGGCATTTTAAAAATTAAACGTAATTTGTTTCAATTTACAGGAGTGTTATCTATAATGGCAAAGGAATTTTTACATTAACTCTATTTATAACGGTTTAGCTGAAAAACCAATGGAACAATGTTGTTGCAACATGCGAGTCTGGCAGTTGCCTTGCACCATATACGCAAGAGAGCACATAGCTCGCAAAGCCACAACCTGACTCGTCTTGTGCCCAAACATATTTAAAAATCACATACCTGTTCAGCATCAATGGCCATAGCATTGGCATTAGCCAAGTTGATGGTGTGCCTCTTGTTGACTCGAGTTTGTTGTCTGATCATATCTTCCTCCTCCACAGACTTGAGCAGAGAGGACACCAAAGCTGCGTCTTTGTGAAAGTCCGGATGCTTTGTGTTAATGTAAGCTAGCTCTATCGCCACCAAATTTTCAACCTGGAACAAATATGTTGTATAAATATTATTTTAAAACGATTAAAATTATTATCAGATAATAAAAATCACAGATATTCTAAATTGAAAATAACTTCCAATTAATTTGGTTTAGGTTTAAAAAAAATCAACAGTCTCATTATGTATAAAGGATTGTAATTAGGATTTTAAGTTAAAAACAGGCCCTTCTTTGCATCACCCTTGCTTATTTATATTTACCAGACCACTGTTAATATTTATCTATCCGTACAGGCAATATACATACCGCAATAAAATAAGATGATGTGTGTTGTTTTACAAAAATAATCTTTTAGACAATAGGCCTGTAATTTTAGCAGATCATAAACACTAATAATAATTTAAACTAAAAATTAATTAATTATTCGTTCAAATTCATTGTAAAAGAAAGGTAAAGTAAAATACATAACAATGAGTCAATATCTACACTATTTTATTAAAATATATTTTGGTGTTTATTTTTAACGGGATGTAATAAAAGACGTCTTACAACACTTAAGATATATTTACACTTATACTGATTCACATACAGACGGTAAACATATATAAAAGATGGTACTAGGCACTAGGTCGCGATTTCGACCAGTCACAATAGGATATAAGCAAGGACGCCATTTTGATTCTGTCAGTTCTCTCATTGGCCTGATGATGACTGGTGTGACTGGTCGAAATCGATAGCCTAGTACCATCTTTTATATATGTTTACCGTCTGTATGTGAATCAGTATAAGTGTAAATATATCTTAAGTGTTGTAAGACGTCTTTTATTACATCCCGTAAGTAATAACAACACGTAATATGCTAATAAAAAAGTTGTTTATTTTTAAGGCGGTAGGCTATTTTAAAATTTGTAAATCATTTTAGGACCAATATTATGTAAATCAGTTATTTAACTAGACCTATTAATCAGAACTACTTGACTTAAGTCGATACTCGAGTAGTTGGCTCAAATACTCAATTTGGCTCGACTCGATTTAAAATACCATTTCACGCCAACCCCTAAAATCACCCATAACATCACATGAATTAACTCATGCAGTTTGTAGGCGAGCAATATAAAATTAGTTATATGCATAATTTTTCCATAGTGTTAAAAATAGTCTATTCACAGGTTTTATGCCCAAATTCTACTTTTCTCCCTAGATTGATAATCTGGAAACCAATAGTGTGAGAAACAGCAGTGACTATAAAATGAATCGATATACCACAAAGTTACAATTCCAGGACATTGTTTTGTATTTTGAAGCGGAATCAATTATCAAGAAGTTAAAATATAGGACCACCCTTTAATTTTGTAGTGTAGAACTGAAGAAATGTTACCCCAGCCTGTCCCGTTCCCGCCGATTTTGCTTTAAACATATCGGTGTTCCTAAGAGATGTATCATTGACTATTAGTCCCCTCTCCCCAAACTGATAGTGAAATGTCAGTGTGTATTTACAAAATATAATTTTGTTAAGAAGAATAAAAAAACCTAGTAAAACCCATGTTGTAAACTTATTAGGTTTTCTCAAAATAAAAATGTAAAAGACGGAGGCCAGTTCGCAATTTGACTTTTTATAATCTTGTCGATAGGCCTACATCAAAACATATGTTCTTAAATCAGTCATGTTTAAGATTAAAATCTACAGTGTTTAGAGATTTGAAATAAAGCAGGTTTACATACCTTTCCGTTGTCAATCCTTATGGTTTATTAGCAAATAACTAGTTTCGGGATTACTGTCCCGTTATCAAATCTGGCATTGATAAATATAAATATGAACACATAGTCAAAACTTATACACACTAACACAACACAAACGGACAGTACTATTAAAACAAACATTTATTGGGTTTAGCTGGCCAAGGACAAGTCCAGACAGTGGGACACGAACACGCGGAAGGCTAAAACACGTACCTCACCAAACCAAATAAATGTTTGTTTTAATCGTACCGTCCGTTTGTGTTGTATTAGTGTGATTTTATAATGTGTTTGTCAGATTTGATAATGGGACAGAAGTCCCGAAACTAGTTATCTGCTAGTAAACCAAAGGATTGACGACGGAAAGGTACGTAAACCTGCTTTATTTTGAGTCAAACTTCAATCCTAGAGGCAATATGAACAAATTTAGAGATTCAATTCCTTATATGATCTACCATGGAGTTGGTGGGAGGCAGTCGCCGCCTCAGCAGATGGGTGACAACGTCGACGATTCTCTCGTGCAGTTTGGGGAACCGCAGCATCTCCTGCTGGCTCTCGGTGCCGCAGTGTTGGATGATCCGCTGCATCTCCTCATGGACGAGCTCTACGCAGCGCAGCGACGGCTCCTCTAGTCTGCGGATCTGCCTCTTGACCAGCAGCTCAAACGACACCTGATTATAGGAGGGAAACATTTCATAACCTCCAGGTACAGAACGTCAAGGTCCTCTTTTATTTAAACTTAGTAGTTTGGCTGTTTCCGAAAGTAAAGGTTGTATAAATACTTTATATGAAAAACAACTAGTTTCAAAACGTAAAGTTTCACAACGTCCAGGTCAGTAACTCACTCGCTTTCAGTTCACTTGGAGACAAATAAAAATATTGAGGATGGCTATACTGACTTGACGTTCTGTACCTTGATGTTGTGAAACAGATGTATTTATAAGTAGTTTAACCCTTTGACTGCCAAGCAATTTTGCAATTCTTCCATGAAAACTGCCAAGCAACCTCAACCATGTGTTTAACCCAACTGCCAGCACTCTCAGCTGTATGCTCACTCAAAACTGCCAGGCCTGAACCGTGTAATTTTACATTGTCAAACTATAAATTACATAATTTCTCTTACAACTGACATAGATCAATAATTTTTTTTTGTTCTGTAGGTAATAACAAGAACTAAAAGGCTATGTTTATTTTTAAGAATAACAATTTCTTTTATTTAGATAAAATTTAAAAAAATACCAAAAAAAATTATTTATACAAATAATTTTTATTTATAAATTTATAAAACATGGTTTCAACTACTTTTTACACTAAAACCAATATTATTTTCATAATTGGCATTTTATTTAGTCCATATACACAAATTTTTGTTAAGTTATGACAATAAATAAAAAAATTAAAAAATCACTAAAACTTCAAACACCAGAATTACTAGGCCTACGTATTTTTTAAATTCTCAAAACAATAACATCACAGAACTCTAAAATACACGGAAAACGAACCAACTGTATACCGCACAGCATAAACAAACATCACAGTTAACAAAGGATGATGAAATATTTCACGCAAATAACAAATAAGCTGTTTTCTTATTGGCGGCAAGCTGTCTGCCACGCAGACGACTGGCGCGCCACAGCCAGCTATATAACGTCGACAATGATGCCACAAAGTTAAGTTGCTATATAAAATACGTATTTTCCAATTACAGCAACTCTCTATCTTTAATTTGATATAAAATATAAGGACCTGCTGTAAAAATTACGCTCGCTACAAGAATTATACGAAAAGCCGATCTCGTCGCCGGCTGGCAGTAACAAATGTTTTTAACAGTTGTATGTTATTGTTATCTTGGCTTCTTCCCTATAGGGGAAATTCGCTAACAAGACCTTATGACAGTAAAATTACTCTTCTATTCACAACAGACTTGCCTCTGGCACAAAGAGAGCGGGTCTGGGTCCTGTAGCATTCCGGATTGCCGTCAAGATATCCATCTTGGTCAGGCCTACCAACGGATGAATAGAATCCAAGGTACGTCCGAAAGTCTCATGAAATATGTAGCAGATCCTTGCTCCTCCACATCTACAATCAAATCGTACCTGTCATTATATCAGTGCCTACAGTGTTACTCAAAAATATTTTGAGCGATATTTAAAGGCGATATATTTACCAGTTCGACATACAGGAGAATAATAGATTTTTAAGTAACAGATAAAATGAATATTGATTTGTTAACTTGCAGGTCTAAAAGATTAACTTTAGGTCCTATGGCCAAATTTTATTATTTTTTATCTCATGCAGAGGTGTAGAGGTGTGCGGATAGTAGGGGTGAGCTAGTACTTGAAAACTCCTCTATTTCAAAAATCAACTCGACTTGATGTTTAAAAAATTACTCAAAAGTTTGAGTGAGCATGTCCCACCGATGTCCGGGGGACCATTATAATATAAGTACATATTGTACAAGAAATAGCGTCATACAATTTGTTACATTCAAGTGTTGAATAAAATGTATCAACACTACACTACACTACAATACTACACTACTGGTACACACTGCTACACCGCTACACTACTTGTGTATATATGTATGTAATCACGTGGTAACAGCCGCAAAAGACAACCGCACCACGCAACATTGGCCGAAAATGACAACGGGAACCATGAATCAGTCATAAACAACAACCGAATGTGTGAAAATGACAACCGGACCGCAAAATATTGCCTATAATTGCCAACAGCAAATATAATAACGGCAAAAAATGGTGACAGGGCCACTTGGTTTTGGCGATATCAGCCGTAATTGACATCTCACATAATACCAGCCAAGGATTACGACTGGACGTAATATCGGCTGTAAATTACGACTAGACCCCATGATACTGGCCATAAATAACAATTTAGTCATGTAATATTGATTTTGAGCGATGACCCAACCGAGTGATATTGTACAAATGGCAACCAGACAGTGTTTCATTGGCTGAAAAGATGGCCACCAAATCATGTTTTGTTTGTCAATACATAATCCAATTTCATTGTTCTGGCCTAAACTGTGTTTTTAACTCATATTAGTTAGGGAGGAAACCATAATTAGACCACCAAATTATATCTGGAGAGGTATCCAAATTCCATGACTTTATGCAGATGGCTAATACTCACTCAAAAATACTTGATACTTAAGAATAATTGGCACTAATCGACTCAACTCCTATCGGATTGTGATATTTCAGTTGGGATCAGATTCGGTTCGGATGGATTAAGGTCAAATTTGATAGTAAGTTTTCTAGATTCTTTTCCTTTTTACACCAAATTTAACACCGAATTAAGTAAAAACTAGCAAATCCAGCTGCTCGAATCTGAGCAGTTTAAATTGAGATGCCATTCCAGATGTTAGCTTAAAACAGCTGATCAAGCTTTTGTACTGTGTTTTGTTACCTTCAACAGCTGCCAAATGCTCAATTTCAATAATTACTGTTCTTCCATAAGATTACCGTTGCAACTTTTGAAGGGCTGTGGGGCGTAACCCCAAGAAAGACGTGCATTCTGAAGAAATTCAGCAAATCCTTGCATTATCCCGTTTAATTTGACACATCAATTTTGTAAATCGGTTCAGTAGTCACTGAGAACTTAGCGTTTCAACCGCATATTAATATATAGGATGAAAAATATTAAAACAGAACACAAGAGGGTTTAAATTAGTGATCAGTCGATTCCAATTTTTTTTTTCGATTCCGATTCTTACAAATCGATTTTCGATTCTTGGTTCCAATTCCATCGATTCCTAATAATAGGTGAAATAGCTAAGTAATGTTTTAAAAATGATTAAAGACAATAAGATAGCCAGTAATTGATTTTTATTTAATAAATCGAGACAGTCAGTTGGTTGGTGATTTTTTTTTTTCATTAATAAAATAAACTAACAAAATAAATAATGAAAAAAAAACTAAGTTGAACTGCATGTTTATTTTTCATATAATTGTTATGCTTTAAGTTACATAAATCTCCCATAATATTTTTTTAAATTGGTTTTCTTGTGTTATAACACAATCACTTTGGATGTTAACTATTCGACTCAAATTTTCGATGGTCAGTGGCGTAAATCTGAGTAACGGCGAGAGTAGCTATACAAATTTAACTACTCAACTCGAATTTTCGATGGTTAGCGGCGTAAATCTGGGTAATCGGCGGAAGTATCGACGGCCTGGAATCGAAAGAATCAGAATCGACTTTGGCCCATCGATTCTCGATTTCTGAGAATCGGTGCAATCGAGAATCAACAATTGGAATCGATTCATCCCTAGTTTAAATCTATTAAAGACTTACAATTCAGTGGTTTCAATATTTCTGGCAGTTCCTTCAATGGTGGAGCAGTACGCAGAAGCAAACTTGGTAATGATCTGGAGTAATGTCTGGCTCTTGTCTGATACATCGTCTCCATAGGAGTTCAGTAGGGATTGGAATTGAGAAACCATCACATTGACTCTGGTCTGTAACAGTGCTTAGCGTACTGTAAACTGTTGCAGCTTAAACAATTACCGTATGTTCAAATTATAAAACCGTTTAACTGTCTATTGTTACCTACACTAACCCAGTATGTGTTGATGTTGATGCCAATAAATCAAATTTGAGATTTGTAAACCTTTTTACATTGGGTACACGATCTACTATACATAATACATGAAAATAAAATTTTCACACGAGGAAATATATACACTGTGGAGGGATAACAAATAAATTCCATCAAGTAAGTCAATCGGTTAAACAACACAAAGACTTACTGTTATTTATTTATACTAATGTTAATATTATTCGTAGTTAGTTTTTAGTGGAGACAAAATTGTTGTAAATCTCAGCTTGTGTGTGGGGAATACCTTACCAAAGGTAAAATTGTCTCGCTGTATTTTTGCACTCTTGTGAAATTTGGGCCTTTATGCATCTCTAACTGGTTGTTCTTATAACCAGTGTTTCAAGTTTATAAACTTTTATTCATTTTTAAAATTGTTCAACACCCCAGTTATCTACTGAACTTTAAGATACAGTAAACCCTTTGTAATATTCATATTTTTCATAAAATTCCATCGAGTAATCAATGTTAATTCATAAAGTACAACCGAATACTTAAACACAATATTCTACTCTGAAAGAAAGTAAAATCTACGATTACAAAAATAATATTCTTTGTTCAAGATCTGACTATATTTATTTTCACTCAGAGAATATATATCTAATCTCTAAATTAAGCGAGTAAGCTACTAATAATCAAATTCAGTAAATAATTCAGATTTTTCTAACTGGAAAAACAAAATTTTCAAAATATTTTGTAAGTTATACGAACAATATTTAATATAAAAATGAATTTTTTAAGAAGAGTTGAAAGGCCACCCATAGAAACAAGTTTGATTTTACCTTGAGATCAGGTAAGCAGTCGCGGATATGATGCATCAGGAGACGGTTGAGAGTCTTGGCCAAGTAAGGTGTACCGTTGCGGTTGGCCAGGGTCGGATACTTTCGCTGGAGGTAAGCAGCCTCGTCGCGCAGAGCATCTTTGATTGACTGGTTGCAGAACAAACACAAATAAATATACAGAAAATTTATTTCCATTGATAATAATTTTACATGCATGAAATACAATAAACAGAAGGAAATGTATTCCTCGCAAGGCTAAAGCCTGTATGTGAGAGATTCACAAGTGTCACTATGCACAAACACAAAGTACACTGCTAACTGAAGGGAAAAATAAAACCAATTATTGAATTAACCTATAAGCTAATTAAAACAACAAACAAAATTCATTCAAATTATACAGTCATGTAGTTCCAGCACCAGACAATTCGGAGTTACTATATTTAGATGAAATATTTCATCGGAACTGAGAATACATCAGTGTCTCACCGCATCATCGCTACGACCAAGTAGCCATCGACTCACCATAGGCTTGAATACAGCGACACTGTCAGCCTCAGCATTTCTAACTGCGGAAGGAATGTTGCAGTACTATAAAGTGAAGTAAAAACCGAGATTACCGTTTGAAATTGTAACCCCAATAACTAAACAGACTGTTAACTCATATTAAAACCATTTTACATAATGAAATCGCTTCTGAACTTTATATACACACACAGGCACAAAATATTTGTCACCTAACTGCTTGTGACGAGTTGTATATGTTTTCGATAATCCACAAAAACATAAACAAATAGGATAAAGACTTTAATCTTTTAAAATTGATAGAAAAACAAATCACCTTTTTGTCATTTATATCCTGTTGAGACCTATTTACAACTCCTATGATGCCCAGTTTCACAGGAATCACTCGACCACACAAAATATCAATGGCATCCGTCCCTGAAAACAACATGTTCTCACATTAAAAAAACTTCTAATAAGGAATTGTACACAACGAATAATCACTTCTGTATTGCATATAATCATTTAAAAGTCAAAGCCAGGGCCGTACTCAGCTTTCAGGGGCCCCTGGGCAGGCCTGGTGGTATGGACCCTTGTTGGCGTCCGGATCCAAGTTGGTGACCATTTTTTAGACAACAGTGTCCTAAAAAGACACTGGCCCGGCCGCCCCCCCTGAGTACGGCCCTGGTCAAAGCAGACCTCTTATTACTTTTACATAACACTTACTTGCACTACCAATAAGTCATGTTAGTAACCACCACGTACTAATTTTTACAATCTTGATCACACCAGGAAAGTAATGCTTTTCAATCTAGGACAAACTACATAGTTTCATGTTAATATTCTCAGGATAGTAATATGCCCACAAAATCAAACAATATTTTGTGGGATGATACAACTGAGGTACAAAAAAAACTTGACAATCAGGGACTGTAAAACTATTTTCAATGATCTGCAGCCAACCGAGTTTTAACAACTGAGTTACTACCACCTTACGATCAGACCGCCGATTGTTATCTAGAAATCGTTGTACCACTTACGTTGCCTATTTGTAGAAACCACATCACATAAAATTATCATTAGTGTTGCCTAATCATGGAACATGATAAGCTTAATTTTGGCACTCCGATTGTACTAGTGATTAGTATTATAAATGCTGCCTCAACAAGGCCATATCACATCTGCAGACGATCACAATCGCAACAAATAGTCGCCAATGGTCGTGACTGTGCCACATAATGCCACGGATGGATCGAGAATGTTATAATTTGTTATTGATTTATTTGGACTTTACCTATCGCTTCTCTGGTGTTTAAAGTGTAGTTTTAAACACTAGAAGCGATAGGTAAAGTCCAAATTAATCAATAACAAATTTAAATCCATCGCTATTACGAGTTTCAGAAATACAATTTTATAATATCAACTATAACAGCAACTGGCTTACACAATCTCAGCTAAAATGGCAACTGGCCCGCTCAATCTCAGTATAAATAGTAACTGGCTGGCAAAATAACGGTTAAAACAACAAAAAATCATAAAATGATGGCCGAATCACATTACATTGACAGATACCGTAACTCGATGTCTGGGCATCACATTATCACACTACCCCATCCTCATTTGACAACTTTAACCATCAGATAATTGACAAATTTAAGAATATATTAGTAGTGCAAAATCATTACCCGCTTGTTTTAATTTCTTAAGACTACATCGTCTGTAAGTAAAAACAAACAAAATATTTAACTCAGTTTAACCCTTCTCGGGCTTTTGATGGATATATGCGTCTCGTTTTATTTCTGTTCTGGGCCAAAGACGGATATATCTGTCAAGATTACCTTCTAACACAAAAACAAAATTGATTTGTTATTTGTATGAGCATGTCAATTAGTTAACCTATAATTATTAGTTTAAAACATTTCAGATTGCTTTAAATGTGGGTATTTTATTGCTAGGAGTTGGCAACAGTAATTGAGTATCTTTGCTGATGAAAGTCAGATATATTCGTCCTCCTTTTTTTGCTATAAACATGAAAAAAATTATTTGAAAAATCTAATATTTAAAACAAAAAGCTTATATTGCAAAGTTTACCTTAAAACTATTATGCCCTCCCTCACAGCTAAATTTAGCCCTGGAAGGGTTAAGCTCTTTGATTTTCAAGCTCAATTCAAGTTTGCCGAAATCTAAATCCCAATTTAGTTTGACATAATTATTTCTAGCGGACAAGGAGATGGTACCAGCATCCATGAGGTCCAGCTTGGTGACCACGGCCAGAGTGCGGCGCCCGTCGACATCGACGTCCCTCGCTATCTTGATGCTCTCACTCGTGGCCATGTCCGTGTTGGCTGTCACCACTGCCAGGATGATGCTGTTGGGGTTGCTGATGTACTTCACCACCAGCTTCTTGATCTGCTGTTCAATGTCCTCTGGCTGATCTCCCACTGGAACCTACAGTTATCTTATGGTAATTCCTCACAACTGTTAGATCGCAATCTTTTATTAGAGAGTTTATGTTCGGTTAGCGGATGCCGGAAAAGTATTTTAACCCTTCCCAAGCGGCGACTGCGGGGCAAAATCCTACTCTGTACGCTATGTATTTTTTGGTAAAAAATGGATTTTAAAATTTTTTTCCCACTTCTATCCAAAGTAAATTATGTTCACTTTCATTGTAAACATTATTTTTCCAAGTTTAATGACCAAAATTAGAGTGTTGTATATAACGTCAGTCATTCAGTTTGAATGTCATTTTGAAAAGTAATACGACACAGTCTAATGCAAAGAAAACATTGTCCAACAAATTATTAGCTTGTACTTCACACATCAGATTGTAAAAAACAACTGACCGAACTTAAATAAACTGTCTGCGCGTGAGACAATAACAAAGGATTGCATCAGCCGGCCAGTCTATAACAGCTGTTGCGATAACAGTGTTGCCAACTTACTGAATGAAAATGTACCACTAAAATAAACTAAAAAATAGACTAATAGTAACTGTAAATAACACGGAAAAAACCTTACAACACATAAATTTACATGTCTGGCGTATATATTCGTCAAACGCTTGCAAGTTTCAAATTGAGTTCTGTATATATACGTCCAACGCTCGCAAATTAATATTATCGTTAGCGTATATATATACGTCCAACGCTTGGGAAGGGTTAAGAGATATTTAGGCATACAAAAACTTGTGCTACTGTACGAAAAATGCCTCGAAAATCGGGGGTTATGTCAAAAGATAGTAAGAGTTTAAAATACGGCACAATAAATTGTTTTCATGTCCCTGATTTATTTCTGTTACCAAACGGAACTTACTTTCTGGACGTACCTCGTATGTTACTGTTTTTTTTACAGTTAGTAAAAGTAATCAAAAAGTCGTTCTCTTACCTTGGTAAGGCCGGGAAGATCGACCAGTGAGAGGTTGAGAACATGAGGAGAGTATATTTTAAGGACAATTGGCTCTGAACACACTCCCTTGTTATGCCCTGCCTTACGGTTGGTTTCTTGCTCAATCTCATTGCGAATTTCATTAAAATCTGTGAATACTTTTCCTTTTGTATGAAGAAATTTTCCCCACTCCTCTATACTTAATGTGCCTGGAACAGAATAACAAGAAGAATAAGACTATATTTATTGTCTTACAGGCTATGACATAAGTCACTGTTCAGAAATAGGCCTAGACAAGATTGTTTCAGTGATTAAATTCGGTTACGCAAATTGTCCACTATTTATGTGTTATCTTTAACTGGCTTAACCATTAGACAACATTTTACTGGCACAAAGTAACAATTGTTTTTAAAAAGTATAGTTTTTGTAAAAAAAAAAACTGAACAGTGAATCTTCATTCCCTACTCTTGCATGACTTTTTTGAAGACATGAACTAACTACAATGGAATATTTATAATGCCTGACATTATATTTAGACATTGTTCAACACTTCAATGTTACTTGTAGTATGATTAGATCAAAACTCCCTTTTCAGGAAAGTATCACATTGCAAAAGAAGCTTTAAAGACCTTACAAGTGACAACTCAAGTCACTTCTAAATCTAATCTTCATCCGAAGTTTGCAAACCACACGTTTAAACTAGCTGCAGAAGTACCGGATACACAGAATAAGCAGCCACGCAGAACAAGTGGAAGCATCTCAAGATGGAACCAAAAACCTCAAGCCACTTCTGCACAACTGAGTTTGTAGTATACTCACGAGGTTTACCTTTCAAATATTTATATGTAGAGCAAATTATGAATTTTCTTAGAGAAACTTTTAAGCTGTTGTGCATTGCATATTTTGAGTGTGACATGAATGACTTGAAAAGTTTGTTCATCAATTAAATTTTGTTCATGTTGGAATTTATGTTGTTTTATGTTTTTATTTTCTAATCCAAAAGTAAGTTTTACTAAATCATGTTAGTAAAAATAAGTTTTCTATAGGGTTTAAGTGATTTTAAATCTCTGATAAGTTGGTCTTAAATCTGTTTTTTGTTATTGTTGATTTTATTTACTTTGAAGATATTTTACTCTGACTTAAATGTTTGTCATAGATAGTTTAAAGTTGTCGTTACTTATATAGGCCTATTTACTTTACAGCCAGTATCAGCTAACGTTTAACCAGTTGTACACTGTGAACTAATTATTAGATTTATCATGTCAGAAAGTAATTTACTGTTGTTTTGAAAATCGTCTTTTTAATCTAGAATAAGTATTTTTTAAATTTTTGACAGCATAGATTATAATCTCATAATGTAATTTTTTTTTAGAATTTGATGCATATTTTATGACCATTTTATTTTTATATAGTTATGAATTTATGTTTGTAATGAAAATTATGTCAATTTGACAATGTCTAATGAATCACTTGTATGTCTGCTGACTAATAAAAATCTTGAATGTTGAAATATTGAATCTTGGCTTATAAATATGAATGAATATGTTTTTTTAAACCTCTGGCTTTTACACATAACAAACCATAAAAACAGCCTATTTGTTTGTTGGACATAAAGCTTACCTTCCTCAGAGCTCCTACGCTCACGGTCGTCCTTGGGACAGTAGTTGAGCTGGATCACTAATGGGCACCTTGTCACGATTCCAGTCCCACGTGGCAAAAATGTGCGTCCGACTAGACTTTCTATCACTGAACTTTTTCCAGAACTCTGAAAAACATATAAAGTGATCTAAGTGTTATTTTGCAACACTTAGAGCAATAACAGACCCCTGTAAGTTAATGCTTCACTTGGCTAAAACATATTCATTAATCAACACTACACAATAATAAGCTGTCGCACCGCCAGGTAGATGCGGACGTTGACAACATTCGCTCAAGTTTTTGAGTAGTCCTATCGTGAGAACAAGCCGCGTGAAGTCGAGAGAGCAAACCGAACAATAAGCAACGTCACTGCCACTAGGGAACTTGGCACCGCACACCATTTTATACTATTAAATAAAATTCTTTTTAATCGAGATGACAAAATGAACATTTTTTAAAAATATTAGTTAATACCAATTCGCTGCAAATATAATATAAGAAATGTTGTCCAGATTGGGCAGGCAGAGCAAACACACAATATACATGAGCGGAGCTGATAGCGTGCACGACCTTCCTCATACAGGACTGATAACGACTGAGTCAGAACAAGTATTGATAGTGTAAGCTACAGAACATGTATGTTTGTATGTTATTCAAGTGGCAACCACATCAGATGGAAAAAACAATGGTGATTTTGTATTAAAACAATATTCATAAATTGGAACTCAACAACAAATCATTTTATTTAAATTTACCTACACTTTTATTTAAGGCGGTTAAAAACCACCATCGTTCATTCACGTTTTGTCTTATATTAGTATAATACTCAAGAACAGAATATAACATTTTTGCTACGAGGAATTTTAGCTGTAAAGAGCTACGACTGGAAGTTACACTATAGTTAAAACAGAAAACTGTTTACAGGAAAAATTTGGTAGTTAAATATAGTTTTAAATATAAATTGTGTGGTTTTCTTGGCATCACTTTTTAAAGTCTTTTAGTAAATCGGCTTAATAAATTAAATCCAAACAAAACTCATCTTAATAAATGAAATCCAAACAAATTTTATAACTATAATCCTTAACTTTCTTTTTAAAGGCCAAAGGAAAGTTAAGAGTGGTTTTAACAAATTCCCCTTCTAAATAGGGAAGAGGCTATGACCATATTTTAAATTTACTTAGAGTGGTTTATTTTTATCCTCATGAATGTTATTCCTAACAGTTTTCTACAATCTAATAACTCTGCTTTTAGACATATCACATTTTAACACTTATTTAAAGAATAACCATCAGGCTGATTGCGCAGGTTTGCTGCAAAAAGGATCCCCAAAACTGGTGTTTATAATAAAAAACCAATGGGCCACAAGCAAATTAAGCCACATACAAAGTTCCATCAAAATATATTCATAAACAAAATAAATATATATTGTTTTCATTTTCTCTATTCTTATTATGGTGAGGTAAACTATCTCAGGAGAACTATTTCTTGTCATGTGACTCCCTCTACTAAAAGCCACATGATAAATAAATAAATAGACCAGCAATCCCTAACCAGTCAAGGTAAGCCTGCTGATTTTCCCATCCAATCACTAAATCTGTAAAACCAAGCCAAGAGTCAACTGAACAAATGTGACGGTAGCTCAACCACTACAGGGCATTAAAACAGGATGCAGGTTTTAAATATAATCTAAACTTTTGCTAAATTTTCCCACTGGCTTTTCCATGCGACTAAATCTTGCTGTTGCAGTGCCTCAATGTCTTGAGATAAATGAATGGGCTTACTTTTTCACAAATAAAAAGCATGTAACCACCAGAATATACACAACCTAAACCTGAAATTCCCTCTTTTTCCCGGATCTTCCAGTGGGCCTATATTTTTTTACAAATCCTAGTTTGATGTGACTGAAGCTTGGAAGAAAAACTAAACTTGTTCTAAAACAAATAAAACAACATTTTTAAAGTCAGTTAATTTGATGTTACTGTATGTTGATTTAATAATAATTAGTTATAGGCTTTAATTATTTTTTCTGTAAACGGAACAATCATAAAAAAATAGCATGAAAAATATTGTTAAGGTTTGTTGGAAACTCTGTCTTTGGAAAAATAGAAATATACAAATTTTCTTACATATAGTAAAGAAATACAACTCTATTACTTTAAGATTGTACATTTTTAATCCAAAAATATATTGTTTTTAGGACTTAACCAATAATTTTTAATGCAGCTAATTCAGGTTAGCATTGAAAAAGCTTATATTTTATTTTATATTCTTATTTAAAACAGTACAACATCCAATTAAATTGAAGCAGATATTGTCATACACTGCCAATTAATAGTCAATATTACACATTGTAATCGTCATTGTCACTAAAATTAGACTTATTACTACTTATAGATAGGCTACACAATCATTGATACAGGCCATTACATGTTTGGCATCATGGTACCTACCATGGGTGCCTGACAAAATTTGACGGATTTAATATTAAGTTTGAGTAATCCGACTACCCTGTAGGAACCATCATCAACAATAAAATAATTTACTGCTAATATCACATTTTACGAAAATGCAGTTTTATATGTGACATGATAAAAGTAACAATATCATAAAACTAAAAATAAACACTTAAAAATAAGTTAACACATTTGATGTTAACTAAACACGAAAATAAATCAAAAGCTTGATGAGCTGATCAGCTGTCTAATGAAAATTACAGAGCTGAGATTATAAGAGACATAAGAGACTTTATTGATCTTTTAACATTACATGCAACTGATCTCGTCATATGATACACAGAGCTGAGGTTATAAGAGACATAAGAGACTTTATTGATCTTTTAACATTACATGCAACTGATCTCGCCATATGATACACAGAGCTGAGATTATAAGAGACATAAGAGACTTTATTGATCTTTTAACATTACATGCAATTGATCTCGTCGTATGATACATGATCCTTACATGCTACAAAAAACAAAACGTAACATAAATACAATCATAATAATATTCATGGTACAGCAAGAAAAGCATAGTTGTATATCAGCAGGCAATAAATAAAAAATATAGCAAACATGCAGTCAACAATGAAATCAGTTAAATGACTTAATTATTACAACAAGGAAAACACAAAAATGGAAACAAGCTAATAAGTTTAAACAGCTGATCAGCTAAAACAAGCTTTAAACAATCAGCTATAATTAGCTGATTGTTGTAAACACAACAGACTATGAATCCCACCAAAACAGTTAGTAGGCATTTGCATTTTGTATTATTTAACAAACTTAAAGGGAGGAAATGACACTTTGATAATTTTGGGGAGTATCGGAATGTTTAAGCTTCAAATTGGTACAAATTCTATGACCACACATTGTCTGGTTTTCTCAAACTAAGGCCCCTGGTTTTCTTGAACAATATTTTCCCATTTAAATAACATGCAATTTTTTAGATGTCAATATTTTTAAAACTAAAGCGGTATTTTTGAGTTTTAAATATTTCTGAAAATCTGCAGGGTAAAAACTTTAACTGACACATCGATTGTCCAAATCCGAAGAGAAATGACGTAGTGGGCCGAAAACAAAATTCCTTAACGAATTAATATAAAAGATATTTTGAAACAAACAGTGATCCATATTAAATTTACAGTGTAGTAGGCTACATTAAAATCTATGATTTGTATAGACATTTTTTTACCACCCATCCACATTAGACCAGAAGTAAGATAAGTTTCATTGATTATATGAGTGATTTCGATTTGCATTAACAATGATTTAATTTTTGTGGTGAAAGGCCACACAAGTTTCAAATATATGGTAGCCTATTGAGTTGAAAATGTTCATCCAGTAAAAGGTATTACATTATTATTTCAATTGTTGAACAATTTTAAACAGGTGATTTTCACTGATGTAAACAAATTCCCAACTGATTATAGTTGAACACATTATCTCTTAAGGTGCTGATATATACATGATTAAGAGTAAATGATCTGTTATCTGATATTTTAATTGTTGTAATAATTTATAGGCATTATTAAATCTAGAATCAAAACATTTGTATCAACTACATATGTTAAATAGACCTACGTGAAGCCAGATAAAACATTTTAGCCTAACAAGTAATTAGGCTAAAATTTGTCACAGTACAGTAAACCTTGGATTATACGGATCCCGGGTGATCCGATATAACAAATTGTAAATTACAGTAAAAACGTGGTTTTTCTCCTGCACTAGTGTTTTTTAAGTCTCAGACGCAACTGCAGTAGATTAATGGACGTGTGAAATATCTCAGAAACTGCAATATAGAGTGAGCCACCGTACACTCGCGAAGGTAGTGCATGCCCAAGCGATCGACATTTTGTGCCTTTTGTTAATGCTGACCGCTCATTACTGTTATATCCTTCAATATGTTATGTTGACAACACTGATTAAGACTTTCTGTTTAATTATGTTTTACAAATCAGATGTTCTAGTGAGTTGTTGTTTATCTATGAATTTCAAAATATACATTCTTTCTCAAGTTCTTTCAATGGTATTACATAATAACAATATAGATAAAACAATTACCAACCACAACTCGTGAGGTTCTGTTGCGTTTATAGCTGTGAGTGTTTTGTGAGCTACGACAGTCTGTGTTAGAGTTTGATCTGTGAAAATGAGTGGTTGTAAAAGGAAAAGTGTTTTTAATGTTAGAACAGAAACTCACTTAAGTAAAAAGATTTAAAGCAGATGGATCCGGCAAAAATATAGATTAGGAATTAGGAGTCAGCAAGAGTACGGTTAGTGACTGGGAGAAAAATGTCGAGGTATGGTGTTCGGAACATAGTTCGGAAAATGGTGCAAAAGTTTGTAAGACAACAAACGCCTTCAAAATTTGCAAGTATCGGTTTTTCTTTATTAGTTTTCACATCATGTCGGTGTCCAATCATGCGCTTCCTGAGAGTTTCGGTGGTTAGGCCTGGTTTACAGACAACCTCCGAACCTAAAAAACCTTCAAGTACACCCAAGACTACTTGACCCATCAACCTCATGTTTAGAAATACCATCTCCAGGCTTGTATCCGTGCAACGAAAATAGCTGTAAATCCTGCAAAATCAACCAACTATCAGAATCTTTCTCTAGTTCGCACCATCAACAGCAATACAAAATCTAAGGCCACTATATCTGCTGCTCTGTAAACCTCATTTATCAATTAGAATGTACACAATGCCCCGCTCAATATATAGCCCTAACCTCCGAAACCCTCAGGAAATGCAAGAATGGACACCAGCATGATATAAAAACTAATAAAGGAAAACCGATAGCACAACATGCCCAGATACACAACCTCCGGTTTGATGACTTTTTCATAGCAAAAGCCTTAAAATCCTTCCAAAAAACATTGTAACAGTTGAATGCTCAGAAGATGGGAACTAGCATATCCAATCTGTCACAAATTCCAGGGCCCCACCAAACCTTTGTTTGACACAGTACAGTAAACCTTTGTTTATCCCGACTAATATGGCAATTCTACTATTACAGCAACATTTCAGAAACATAACAAATTTGAAACTGTTTAAAAACAAAATTGAAGTACAATTGCAACTTACAACACACAAACAATGTTCAACACACTAATACTACGCAAGAACATGGGTAAGAAAGTTATCACGGAGACTTTGGCTACTGGTGAGGAAGGAACAAAGTTTTTGGCTACTTTTAAACACTTTAATTTAAACATAAAGTAAACATAGGCCAGGATAAGTTAGGATTCAGGTAGAATGAGTTTGGATATTATTTTCCAATAAAAAAAGCTTAGTGTTATATTATTTGTTAAAAATCCTTGCCTAACATTCATATTATTTTTTTAACATTTTAAAGATTTTGAACTGAAAACTACAAATATTTGGCATGGCACCTGCAACAACTTCATAATTGTAAATATTGTTTTGTTTTTTTACCAGGTGTTCAAACAAACCACCTTAAGCATTTGTGCAACAGTCAATTCCTTTCAGCAAATTTAAAAAAACCATATTTGTACTTTTAATGAATTAACTTAAAAATATCAGGAAATATAATAAATAAAATGACAACAATGCAAATCAGCTGTTAGAGGATGAAGGGGTTACCAACTTAGTACTTTGTAATGATGTTTAACACGTTCTGTGCGGCGCGCTGGATTTCCAGCGGTTTCCTAACAAGGAAACAAATGTAATTATCCTGAATATACACAATTAACGCAATGAATGCGTAAAATGTGATTTTTGGCACTTAAAACTGGGTTGCATACACTCTGAATAAACTCTCAGGTACTCATCACGATTAAAATATGTTTACTGGGGAAAAATAATGTTATATAATTTGTTATAATCACTGTTTATTTTATAGTACAGCATGTTGCATCATACTGAATGTTTACTTTTTTTAAATTAGGCCTACTACCTAATTTATTATATTTCTATTTATTTAAAGTTTATATTTTGATGCCATATATTTTTTTTATTGCCAGTGTTGGCTGGGTAGCGTAGTGCTCACTTCAAAACCTGAAGTTCACCAGATCGATCCTGAGCAAAATCCTGAGAAAATGTTGTGAAGGTTTAAAACTTGATCCAGCTGCCATTGGTCATTGGGCTGGTTAATTAACGATCCTGAATAAAGAATCAGTCGGTCTTAGTCCGTAAAAAGGCTACAGAGGGCATCTCACCCACTCTACACTCAACAACCATTCATATTCACCTTAAAATACGCCCTAGTTACCTCGGTGTCTTATTCAGTAATTAAGTGGTATAAACCTTCATATCTAGCATTGATTTTAGTTGCGACACTGCTTCATTTGTAATGACTTAAAATTATAAGTCAACCTTGTAATGACTTATAATTTAGAATAGGCTAAAACTTGTCATTGTGAACACCTTAGTCATAGTATTCAGCTGTATTTTGTTTTGTATGTGTTGTGTAATGATGTATTACCGTGCATTTAAATAAATAAAAATACAATCTAATAGGCTTGGTGAGCAATTTAACCAATTTTGTAATGGCGGAATAACCATAATCATACGTTGATCTTAAAATGCAGTTCACTTTTGAACATTGTGATAAAACACAATGTCTAATTGACTGGGGTGTTTATAGCTTGAGGAGACACACATAGAATCATATTCATCAGGATCAGACTTTGATACAAAAGTTACTGTTTTCACGGACACTCAAATATAAATATTCTGTAGAACAGGTGATTATTCATTTGCAAAAAGAATGAAAAGTGAATGGACTTATGATATGCCATAGTAACAAATAATAACTGATTGATGTGACTGATTGTATGCATGTAGGTAGGAATATACTTGAGAGGTTAATAACAATTAATCATTGAGAGTTTTATAACTGATTTCTGATAGCTAAATAAATATATACCTATACAGATATCTATACAAACTTCAACAATATTTTCATGTACGGGATTCAGAACGAAAAACTAACATGGTCCCAGGTTTATAACTTATCTACTGTAGTACCTTTTTGCTTAAGGGGTATATGGTTTGATTTATAGAGGTATATTTCTGGTGATAGCCAATAATTAATTTGTACTAGGCCTATGTTTTTTTGAGCAAAATTTGCATAAGTGTGGCGAGAAGCATAAGAAAGTTTTAAAATTTAAAATACATCATTTCAGCTTGTTTGAAAGATCTCCTTCCTAAGCACAGATGAAAATTTATCAATAGCCTTCATCTGGTTTCAAAATATGTCATCTAAGACGTATCAATAACACATTCAAAGTTAAACGTAAGCAAGAATAGGGTATTTAATAAATCCGGGCTTAAATTATACTTTTCAATATTTTGGTCCGTTGTTTATATTCATCTGTTGGACATATTTTACATTATGTTATATGTAGCTTACATGAGATTTTGTTGTCTACAAATTAACTTCTTACAGATTTTATTCTACAACTTATGGAAAATTAGTTAATTGAGCTTGAAGGAGATAAAGTCCAGTTTATTTACCTATTTTCAATTTTTTCTGATTTAATATATATGATTCTTCACTCCCAAAAGTCGTATTTCCCAATATCATACTTGCATCTTGTAGGAAATTTTATAATCTTTATGGTATACAAGTTTAAAAATGGTATACACGTGTTTTTGCCTAAAACACATTGTAAGCAAGTTATAAAGGAAATTTTTTTTTTAAGTAGGATTGTTAAACGATTTTTTCAAGATGACGGAAAACGCACAAGGGCTATGAGGTCGAAAACTTGGATTTTTCAACATGGGTTGATACATATAACATACCGGTACCTGAAAATCAAATTACTTCACCTTTTGCATGGGAACCCCTTAAATGAGGATAATTCTACTGGGCTATAATAGAACTGTACTGTTTAACTAGTATTCAGAATTGGTTCATCTATATGGTATGATATGGGCATGATTGGAATGTCCAATTTTCAGCAAGTATCAGCTGATTTTGTTGCGCAAATTTGCTGACGGACCTGGTCCATTAATTCACCACCACGGCTTTTTTTTCTAATTTTGTTAATTCACTACCACTAATTAATGTAACAAATTTTAAGTATGTTTATTTTATATATTCAATATCTAAACATAAAATGTACCCAACTTATTAAAATAAATAAATTGGGTTTCTTTGAATGAAGTGACAAATGCACAACCAGAATAGGTACCGTACACTCATCTTTAGCTATGATAACCCATCCAAACCGAACCTAATTAGGGGTAAGAGGTAAACGGAAATAAATTATAGTAGATGGTTGGTGGATTTGACAAGTGTGCTTATTACGTTAAGTAACATTGAGATAGGTAAGATATTTAGCATAACAAGCATCAATTCCAGTTCCATCCAAACAACCATGCTTATTATTTTCAAATGTATAAAATAAAGGAGCATTATTCAATTAACACATGGGCCCCCGTACCCGAGCTACCACGTGCCGTAAACGCTAAAAATTACAACTCAAAAAGTAGGGGTGTGCGAGTAGTGATTTTTTTATTCGAGTCGAGTAGTGCCAATTGGTTTTGAGTTTCGAGTATTTTCGAGCGAGTATTTGCCATCAGTTAGTAGTTTAAAAAAGTGTAATAGGATTTGGATACTACCCTAGATTTGATAATCTAAACATGGTTTATAACTAATACATGGGTAGCAATACAACGTTTTAGCCAGTACAATCAAACTGGATTATGTATTGACAAACAAAACATGGTTTGACATTCGTTTCCGGCCGATAAAACACACTCCAGTTGTCATTTGGCCAATATCACTGGTCCAGACATCGCTTATAATCAATCTTAGATGACAAAATCGTTAGTTACAGCTAGTATTAAGTGGCCCGGTCGCCACTTTTGCCGACATCATGTATACCGTTGTCATTAACGGCCGAAATTACACGGTCCAATCGCCATTTCTGGCCGATTTTCCGTGATGCGATAGCCTAGTGCGGCCTTTACTACGCGTTTTGGCCAGTCGCAATCGTTAGCGATTGTCCGTAAATCGGCAGGAAGTAATCGCTCGAACTTTCGGGTATTTTTCAAAACTTCGGGTCGAGTTTCGAGTACTCCCACACCCCTATCAAAAAGCAATAAACGCTATTTCCAGAAAGGCAACATTGATGGTGGGGCTTCTACGACAGATTACTACTCAGCTTTTAAAAGAGAGCGTACGTGAATGGTGTGCAAAATATTTTCTTTTGCAATAAAACATATTTTAAACGGTAGTAAATAAACGGAAAGCCAAAAAAGTTGTGGTAGTGAATTAACGGAAAAGGTCCCTGCTGACTAAAACAGTCTTGATTCTAAAATTAGTTAGCCCAACTTACCTGACTGACATAAATATCAACAATCATGAGTTTTATAAATGTGGTATCAAAAAAGCTCGAAATATCTGGTGGTTTATTATGGTATCAATATTAAGGGATTAAGTTATAACATTAATTACATATAAAAACCAATGAAAAACTAAAAGTTTGCTGCCACCACAAATGCATCCATAAATGTAGTTTGAACTACGATATTAGGACCACATGCCGATACTAGGGCTAATCGAAGCCGACACCAAATGCTGGGTCCACCACACAGCCTAGCTGAAACCGGAAATCAGTCAGGCCTGGTAGCCAACTCCCGATAGAGGTCATCTGCTTTTAAGACTCAACCTCAGGATTTACCTGAAGGAGGCAGGCTCACAAGAAGGGCCTAAGGCTCAAGATCTGATAACCCAGAATCAGCCCCGACACCTATGCCTCAATCACAAACGCTGAGAAAGTCTGCTTTGGAAGTGTACTGCTGTGAGCGGAGAGGCAGCTTGTTCATTTTTACCAACCAAAGGCAGTAGGTAACTTCCAGAAACAGGAACGTGTCTGATACGCCAAAGCGCTTGAGACACCACCCTCACTCTTGGGGGCAACTACAACTTGGAGGCTTGGGCTGGTTGAAAGTCAATATTAAGGTTAATCAAATAGGCCTAACTTTGATCAACCACGACTTTATCAAAGTGTTATACAACAAATCTTCACTTAAGTTATAAATAACTATTGGGTGAATACTAACCTGTGTTCCGACTACAATTATTTGAGGCAATTGAATAGCATCAGCACCAACAGTGTTGAACACATCTTGTAATTTGTTTATTACTGGAATAAGCGCCTCCATGTTTAAAATAACTTCAATTTACCACTCCAGACGAAATAAGAATGATATTGTTTGTAATATCAACAAATGAATTCCGAAATCTTATTGAATACTTATTTTTACAACAAATTTAACATGGGTAGTTCAAAATTCGGATTCATTCGGTAGTTTCAGTTTCCGCACAATATCCGAACTCCAAACTCAACAGCCAACGAACGGCCCAAACAGCCCGTCTGCAGTGTCTCCAGGTAAAAAAAAACTTTTCCCACCTGATGCCACGAAAATTCCCCACAATTCCCCACCCACCAAAAATACCAAATTTCCCTACCACTCCCAACACAACTTTTCCCTACAACAGCTTTAAACTTCCAAAATTCGTTGAAAAATTAACAAAATATAAAGCTAAGTTCTGTATTAAATATGTAACAAAATTTCACGTGGCATATCTGATTATTTCAGTTTGTGAGAACGAGCAATAGAAAACAGTGAAACTCTGCGTAAGACGCCGACGCAACTAGGGTGCATTTTAAGGCGAATTGAATGAATTATGAGTGTATATATAATGAAATTAGTGTAAATCGCAAGAATTCAAACCGCCCGGTTTGACCACAGTGCATGTTTACTTTATTATCAACTAACTGATGAATGTTGTGTCTTTGAGAAGAATTTCGCAGACTGTGAATAACAAAGTGGTGACATGCATATGTGTTAGATATATAACTATAACAAAAGCAATTATGCTACCAGTTATAAACCATGCAAAAACAATGAGTAGAAAACAATTAATAGACATCATGTATTAGTACATGCTTTCATAAGAACAAGATGAAAATCATATAAAAACCAATGTCTTATTTATCAGACACTTAAATCTACTTATTTTGTAGATTCACTTAAAGGAATAAAACAGCCAATAAGGATAGTTCAAAGAACGATAAATTTGCCTCACAAGTGTACCAACCTGACAAAATCACCGGCTCGCTTTTTTGACCAAAATCGTTAAGCAGTGTTACCTTCAGTTATACAATAAACATCCCTGGGCCTAACCGTAACCAGTCAGTTCTGGTGCATACACAATCGACAAAATTAAAAATCCCGACATTTTCCCTAACAAACTTAAATCCACACACAATTCCCCACCTCTGTTTTATAGGTCTAAAAATCCCCAACTAGGGGAAAAATCCCCGCACCTGGAAACAGTGCTACCGCCATGCAAATAAGGTTTTACCCTATAATTACTCTACAACTTATTTTCCATGAAAAAATAACTACCATTGTAAAAAAAACTCATAACATAGTCATTATAATTACATTACCATCATATTCAATCAAACAAATATAACGGTTTAACCTAGTTGTAAAATGGAATATAAAAAGAACAAACAAATTTGATAAAGAAAGTTATGATTTTTGGCCATATAATTAGATTGGCGCGATTTAGGTGATGAGTGTTGGGGAAGCTACTTTTTAAAAATAGCTAGCTATAGCTGCTTTTATAAAATAGTAGCTAGCTACAATTTTATAGCTACTTTCGCAGTCTGACCCTTACTTTATTTAATAGTGTATTAATTGTCAAAATTATATATTGTTTTCTCTGTTTTCCATCTTGAATCTGATGCTGTATAGATATGTAACGTAATAGTATATCCGTTTGGAAGAAATAAATAAGTTACATCAAACTGGTTTCTCAATTTACAAATTCTAGGCCCATAGGCAAGGCCTATTTGTATTCATAACTAGTACGTATGGGTGATATTGGAAAACGCTGGTCTTTGCAATAATTTATTGGAAGATGCTCACAAATCTTAAGTAACTAATAACACTAATAGCCTTGGCCTGGGTAAAAATTGTAAAATAACTATAACCTCAATATGTATTTACTAGCTTCATATTATATGTTGTTTCTAGAAACGCAGGTTAAGTCGCAATTCAAATATAACTTTTATGTTACTACACAATTACTTTTTTATTTATCTTTAAAAGTTTTAAAAAAATGTCTTGACCGGCATTTTCTTGGCTTAGTCCAGGGCCTGTAGAAAGGCCAGTTTTATCAACATTAATGTCATTGTCAATTTTGTTTTTTATTTGCCATGATATAGTTAGCAAAATAACAGACTACAAAATACTCTGGAAAGTTTGATATATGAATAGCACATGTAGCCTACGGCCTACATCTACTTGTTATTTTATTAAATATTTTTACTTTACAAAAGTTCGGGGTCACTATGGTTACATTTTTATTTTATATTTTTTATTGGAAGGTGGGAATTCTTTTCGCACACCCTGCGCCTGGTGGCAATGGATAAAACAAAATAGTTGACTATAAAAGCTGAAATAATAGAAAAAAAACGGCTGACTCACTATATGTAAAAGCTATCAATGAGTAACGAAACTTGTTTACTCAGGTCAATTTGTAATTATGTAATTGAAGTCAAGTATGAAAACATAATTATTCCAAAATTGTAAGTAACAAAAAAAGTAGCTACATAATCCGCTACATCTACTCTAAAAATGTAGAGCTAAAGCTACTTTTTTCTAAACTAGCTGAGCTACAGTTGACGCTACTAAAAAATTAACGTGCTACTCCACAACACTGATGAAAAGGTTGTAGGCCGAGCTTATATGAAGTGATGCGATACTAAAGCAAAGAAAGTATTAAAAATTAAAAAAATACTAACCAGAAGACTAAATTTTGCAAATGTGTCATTGGCAGAAGGCCGGCCTAACCGGAATATATTACCGGCACAAGACGTTTACCATATTTTATGTAAATTTGTCGTTTTCTGAAAATAGTGTAAGAGAACAAATTGATTAGTTTAGTAAGACTTAAAAATTACATTCCGTAATTATAATAACACGTGCCATGCTAATAAAAACGCTGTTGAGCGCATGTATTATATTTACCAACTTGATGGAAATAAAATATTTTCTGGATTTTTGAAAGTACAGTAAACCTCGGATCTGGGGGAGATTGTCCGAAATAAAAACTGTAAATTACAGTTGAAACACGATTTTTCCTCGCTGTAGCGCCTTCTAAGTCTCAGACGCAACCGCAATACATTAATGTACGCGTTGAACGCCTGCAAAGATCGCACTAAAATCTGTTTACAGTCTTTCCACGCAATTTGCAACATCAATTTTGCAAGCGCTCGTATCCCGATCGTTAATTATGCAATAGTATAGTGTAGTAGCTTACGATTATCCGGATTTTTGCCATCCGGATCAATATTCCGCCACATTAATCCGGATAATCCAAGGTTTACTGTATTCTGTATTGTATTCCTTTTTAAAATTTTAATTATAATAATTTAGTTACTGAATTGAACTGTGAATCATTGTACAAAAATGGTGTTTGCCGTAGAAAATAAATAAATAAAATTCCAATTCAACCACTGTATGATTATTTTTACCAATTATATACAGTAATAATGGGCCTAGTCGATGGAATTAGGCTACTTCAAAACAGAAAACTTAATCAGAAAAAGAAAGTATAAACAAGAACAACAAATATTAAACATCGTTGATGTTTTAAAAAGTTGATCTGTTTTAAACTCGGAACTAAGATCAAAGTAACAGGAAGCGCAAACCGTTTACGTACTAAAGACGCCAGTTATAACATCAAATGGAGTATTAATAGCAATTACGTATTAGTTGCACCAAAATTCGCTCCAATTCACTCCTCAAGGAACTGAACGACGAACGAGACGCCATTGCCACTACATTGGCGCATCTCTGCTAGCTGAATCCGTTTTGATTTTCAGTTTAGTTTAGTTTGAGTTTTAGTTTACTAACGGTGTTGTAGTTTTCAGTAATTTGTATTTGTTTTGAATGACGATATGGATGCTGAAGAGGATGCTCTTGATATATTTTATATCGACCAAGAAGAAGTTAAATGTTTGATAACATATTTCAGTAAATGCTGTTACAGGACCAATCATGCAGACGACTATGTAAGTCCACTCCAGCCGTAAATGTTAACACGAAAGATACAATTTGAAAAGCATATAATAGGTTTTAATCTCAGACTTAACATACAAAATTGTGAGCTCTAAATTACAATTATTATAATAAAAGGCTTGTTATCAATCACAGGCTTGTCTTATTAACAATCACACCAAAACCGGTTTGCATTAGATTGAAGTCTCTCATGACGAAGGTTCTATTAGGTATATACTAAAAATACCATATCCCCACCATCAGAATTCCCAATAATTTAGGGATAGACTACATACATTTGTTAGATTGCATTCATTACCTACATTTAAAATAATTTGTATTTAGAAATCTTTCATATACTTATCTCAAATTTAAAATCACTAGGCCTAGCCTAGGCCTAGGCCTACAAACCACCCTCTAACTTAAAATACCATTAAACTTAGCTTAGGGCTTATTGAATACAAATTGTGGAGAAGGGGATGATAGTAAATGGATTTAGGCCTACTTGCCAGCATAATTCAACGTGTCCCTATTTTACGTTTTTAAAGAAGGGGAAATTTGCTTTCCTCGACTACTGAAATTATTCACAAGTGACTCAGCCTATGGTCCATCAACTGGTGCCCTGTTGTGACTTACTGGCCATTCTATTGAGGGCTTGTTGTCAATAGCTCTTCCCGTGACTCTTGCGAGTGGGTCAGTAACCGTGGCAGCCTCCTGAGATCCGCTGTTCCTCACAGCCTGTCGTGGATGCCTTGTGAATTATTTCGGACGGTGTCTCCCTGGCCTGACTCAAAGTTCTTCGTCTTTGGAAGTGCTGGTTCTGGACCTCTCCTTCTGATCAGGCCGCTCGTCTTTTTGAACTCGGAGTCTCCTGATGTCGATACTGGTGGACTCCTCCAAGTTTGGGTGTTGAACACCCATATCTTCGGCACCAGTCTGACTCCACCGAAGATGGAAGGTGGGCCCTACTCAATCTAAGCCCTGGATTTCCTAACCCATCTATTCCTCTTGATGCTTTCTGAAGGCAACTCTTACTTTCTATTACCCATTTTTCTCCCTTTCAAATTCTTCTTCTATGGTCTCCGAATCCCAATTGACCACACCCTTGGGCCAATCACAACATTCTAGGACTTATGCTGATGGTTACGATTTGCTGCTGATGCCGTCAGCAATTGTTAGCCATGCTGCCGGTTGCTGTAATTGGTGAGTTGATTAATCACTATTCTGCATGCTCTTTTGTGGACTTATAACTTTTGTTTGGCTAAAGTCTTACAGAAAATACATGTACCGTATGCAAGAAAAAATGGTCGAAGTTTGAAGTTGCTTCTCCCACTAATTAAATTTTACTTATAACGAACATGAAATAAAAACACTAGAAAACATTTTATGCCACAACTGCAGGGCACTTAACCCTAGAACTAGTGCAACGTTGTTCAAAGTACGTTTAGGGATGTTTCTGTGGTGGCAGTATAGTCTTGTCTACATCTACCGGTACTAAAAATTTTGTTTTTCAGTATTTGTTAGTGGCAGTGGTGCAGTGGAGCGCGAACGCATGGGAACGCTGTTTCCACCCTGGTTTTCTGTAATTTAATATCACAATAATTTGCTATTCTGACTATTTTAACAAAAACATTTAGCGTTCCCACACTGGACAATTTATGACTACACCACTGGTTACCGGTATATGAAATTGAAGTGTTAATCACTTAATTTTGACACTATAATGAACCAGAGACTCAGAGCTTTAATTTGATACCATATTCATGAAACTTATGATTGACGTTATTTATGTAAATTAATTTGGTTAAATCTGGACTAATTTAGTCGTTTGTGCAACAAAATAAAATATTCTATAGAGTCATTGTATATTTATATAACTTTATAAATCAATACATTTTATATTTTATATACAAATTACTAAAATATGGCTATTTTGGATTATTTAGGCTATATACAAAGTGTTCTTATAATTGGAACTTCCAACCAAACTATAAAATGTCCCGATTTCATAATATTTTTTATGGTTGCAAACAAAAACATATAGAAAACAATTTATTAAAATTTATATAGGTACATTTTCTCAATTTAGTTTAATAGGCAGCTTCATTGTGGATATTTTGATATAAGGACATATAGTTTAGACATGTTTTATATTTTTTACAGAATACAAAATACTGTAAAACTCTAAAAAAAAAAAAAAATAGGCCGCCACCATGGGAATAACACGCCCAAGTTCTAGGGTTAAACCCAGGATAATTTAATAGCTTATTGGCATAGAAGACCAAAGTTAGTTTTTTTTGTGTGTAAACAAACTTGTGCCATTTATTATCTTTTATTTCAACGCCAACAGAATATTTGTTACGAGAACACACAAAGGGAAAACGGTCCAATCCCCTCAAATTTTTGCAGGATCCCCGGGATTTGAACCTGTGACCCCTTGAACTGAAGTCTAAGACCTTAACCCCTTGGCTAGCGAGATGCCTAAAGACTTGAGTCTTCATCACCGGAAGTGGCCAGACGCCATCTTGGAGTTTTCTCCCATAAGACCGATGTTAACTTTGTGCCTCCGTTACTCCTCGCCTGATAGTCACAAAACATTCATTTGGGTGCCATAATAAAGGTGCAGTGGTTCTCGAGGGAATTACAATTTCTATTTCCTTAATTTGGGCATTATGATTTTATTATAAATTGTTTAGTTTTCAATCGTACAGTTTCTCATCAATTTGTAAAAAAATTAAAAATTGGAAATTGTCTTTCACTAGAGGATGACGAAACCTGTAATTTGATACCAAAATGAATTGTATGTGACAATCAGGCGAGGAGTAACGGAGGCACAAAGTTAACATTGGCCTTATGGAAAAAAGCTCCGAGATGGCGTCTGGCAACTTCCGGTGATGAAGACTCTTAACAATGCTAGAGGTCAATTGTCCAAACCTCTTTTATATGGGCGTCCCAGGGATCTAACCCGCTGTGATCTTTTGCACCAAAGTCCAAGACGCTAACCATAAGGCTAGCGAGGTGCTGTGGTTTAGTAGCTGGAGTGTGTTTTTTAGTACATCAAAGGTATAATCCTTGACAAGCTGTTGGTGATTGGTTCAGAACATGATGAGTTCCTCATCTGCTCAGAGTACTGTAATGACTTTAGCCTACTAATAAGCTTCCGAGTCTTCCGACTAAAAATAAAACTAATCAAAATCGTCTTTTTCACACCCTTCACTGCTTCTGACTAAACGTAATACCAGCATCGCAGCAAACCTGTGTACTCAGCAAATTTTCAGTGTATATGTATGTATTAATACAACATAAAGTCACATACCAAGTTTCATGAATATACATTCATAAATAAGCAATTTATAACATTTTAATTATTCCCCATAAGAATAACATGGCGTCTGAGTACGCAGGTTTGCTGAAACAAGGATTGGGTTTTATACAAATATCAATATAGCGTAACTCAACGAGGTAAAGCCACATATCAAGTATTATTGATTTATGTTCATAATTAAGGTAGGTAACACTTATTCTCTATAATAGTAACACATGGGGCTGAGAACGCTGGTTTGCTGCTACGGGAACGATCGACAAAAAAATTGGTTTTTGTCCACATAATATCAATAGATCACAACGAGATAAAGCAATATACCAAGTTTCGACAGGTTACGTTCATAAATAAATGAGATACACCCTTTTTCTTTTTCTCCATAAGAATAAAATTGGACAACGTACTGTGTTTAGCATTTTCAATATCTCTGTAACCAATTGACGTAGAACATTGATCAAAACATCAAATTGTTTGTTTTAATAAGCTGAATCCTATGGTGAGAACTAAAATGTGATTTGCTAAAATATTATACGTAAAAAACATTTTTGGTGTGCAAAACTCCCTTAAAATACCCCTTTGGATAGAGCAATCTAGCTGATTTTTTAACTTAAAGTAATAAATCTTGCTTTACATGTATGTACCTAATTTTGTCAAAATCGGACCATTTTTACGAGAGCTATCGCACCCACGGACACACACACACACACACACATATAGGGTGTCTCGCGGAAGGTGCCTCATACCGATTGCTGACGAACCACTTGACCTAGAAGGATGAAATAAAATTGTTTCCCACTAAATCGACCCCAAGGAGCAAAGAAGAAATAATCTTAATTTATTTAAAATACAGTGTGCTCCAAAAACTGAGGGTGACTAGTTTCAATCTTGGAATTTTCAAATATAAACATACATCATGTTATATACCGTTTTTAAAGCCCATTAACAGACAAACATTTTGGTGAAAACAAAACTCACTTATCTCTATCCGTTTCAAAAAAACGGCCATTTTAAAGAAAAATATTAACATTTACGGAATACCCTGTACCTGCTTAACCACAAGACATGTTTTGATTCTGATTCACATTTCTTACTCGTATTGAACACAGCTTAACCCTGACATGCTCCATGCCAGTAAATAAAACATAGTAAAAAATAATAACACTTTTTTTAATGTTTATATGCCCAAAATTTAACGAAGTCAAATACAGTAGAATGTCACTTATTCTAAGTTTAGGGGACAGCCAATTTATTTTGAATTAAAGGAAGTTCGAAATATCAAGATTTTGAATTGTAGAGGCAAAGAAAACAAACCGTAATGAATTCAGATCTGGAGGAAACTGAGTAATAGTCTACGCATTAGTTTATGTTTCAACAGACTTGTTTTTTGCGCTTGATTCAAATTTCAGAGGCTTACGGTACCACAGTTCGTACTGTAGAGGTTGACTTTGAATTTTAGAGGTAACGTTTTGAATTACAGCAACAAAATTTGAATTCTTGAGGTCCGAGTAAAAAACATATTGAAATTCTAGAAGCTACATTATGCGTTAAAACACTTTGAATTATCAGTATATTATTTTTAGAATAGGAGAGGTTTTCTGAAGGGAACATACAAAAGTTACTAATTATAGAAGTTTTGAATTATCGAGGTTCGGATAAGTGAGGTTCTACTGTAGTAATGTATATCAAAAAGTGTATAACTTTACAGGTCTTAGAAATCCTATTAACTTTCTAATTCAACTTTCTTATATCAACCTTGTATCTCTCAACCTTGTATCTCTTTTTGTTTTTTAGCAATCAACAAAAATCATCATTTCCCCATATGAAAAACATGTTATTTCTGCATAATACTTCCAAATACTCTGAGACCTCTTTTATAAATGAGTTATGTAGAAATAACACATATTTCATATGAGGAAATGATGATTTTTTTATTGCTAAAAAACAAATAGAGATACAAGGTTTATGTAAATTAGAAAGTTGTTAGGATTTCTAAGACCTTCAAAATTATATACTTTGTGATATACGTTCCCATTTGACTTTTTTGAATTTTGGGCATAGGCCCCTATAAACATTTTGAAAAAAGTATGTTTTATAGCGAATTTCCCCTATAGGGAATGAGCTATTACCGTAGGTCTCATGGTAAGACTTAAGCCCAAAACCATGATAACTTTTTGTTTTGAGGTCTCCAGATGCCAAAAACACTATTCGTTCAAATTTATATATATGTATATATATAATCTATATATGTGTGTCCGTGAATGTGATAACTTGAGTAAAATACGTCCGATTTCAAAGAAATTATGCACAAATGTGTAAAGTGACATTCATGACTTTAAGTTCGAAAACCAGAAAAATCGGACCATGGGAAGGGGGGGGGGTTATGGGGATTTTAAATTTTCCAAAAAACAGTTTTTTGCATTTTTCACCCTAAAATTTCTAAAAAACTTAATTTTGGTTTTGACCATGTTATAGAGCTTAAAAAAACAAATAATATAGTTTTTTGAATTATTAACCTAGGTTAAGTGGTTGCGGAGAAAATCAAAAAACATAAAATCTCCCATGTTAATCTTACGGGAAAAAGGTTTTTGGCTTTTCCTCAGTTAATTTTACTGTAAACTTCACATTTGCTTTTACCAATCAGTTCAGCTCCACAAATCAATCATTTTGGTATTTAAATTGTGATTCTATACCCAACCGTTGCAGAGATATTCAAAATGCTAAACACAGTACGTTGTCCAATGTTATCCTTATGGCGAATAAATTAAATTTGATATCTCGATAATTTATGAATGTATATTGATGAAATTTGGTATGTGGCTTCACGTAGTACTGGTATATTGATATTTGCACAAAAAATTGATTTTTTTGTTGATTATCCCCGTAGCAGCAAACCTGTGTACTCAGCCCCCATGTTATTCTTATGGAGAATAAGTAAAATGTAATGACTCCCTTAATTATGAAAATAAATTAATAAAACTTGGTATGTGGCTTCACCTTCTTGAGTTATATTGATATTTGCATAGAAACCCATTTTTTTTGTTCCTTATTGCAGCAAACCTGCTTCCTCAGCCCCATGTTATTCTTATGGAGAATAATTAAAATTGTATATATCGCTTATATGTGAATATATTTTTATGAAACTTGGTATGCGGCTTTATGTGGTATTAAGACATATATTATGCATTGGAAATTCGCAGGTTTGTTGCGACAGGGGTATTATTATTTTCCCTTTTTTTAATACTGGCATGTAGCATATATCAGGATAAAGCTGAGTTCAATACAAATAAGAAATTTGAATCAGAATAAAAATATCTTGTATGGATTAGCAGATACAGGGTATTCCGTAAATATTATAATTTTTCTTTAAAATGGCCGCCATTTTGAAACGGATAGAGATAAGTGAGTTCTGTTTTTACCAAAATGTTTGCCTGTTAAAGGCCTTAAAAATTATATATTACATTTGAAAATTCCGAGTTTCGAACCAGTGACCGTCAGTTTTTTTAACACCCTGTATATTTTAAACAAATTAAAAATATTTTTACGTTACTCCTTGGGGTCAATTTAGTAGGAAATAATTTTATTTCATCCTTTTAGGTCAAGTGGTTTGTCTGCAATCGGTTTGAGACACCTTACATGAGACACCCTGTATATTATACAGTTTCAATCAAATGGTGTTTTTGACATCTTACCATGCCGACTACGGTAATAGCTTCTTCCCTATAGGCCTAGGGGAAATTTACTAAAACTACACAACACTGTCTTACCGATGTCATTTACTGTTCATCTTGTTCCAAATATGGCTTTATATTATTTTGCTTTTTTATTTTTAGCAAATTTTCCCTTTAGGGAAGAAGCTATTACTGTAGGTTGCAAAGTAATGGCCTAAAAGCCCTAGACCACGATAATTTTTTGTTTTGAGGCCCAAAGATGCCAAAAAAACCATTTGTTCAAATTTGTACACATGTATATACGTGTCCGTAAGCACGATAACACTCGTAAAAAACATCGAACTTTAATTAAATTTTGTATGGATGTGTAAAGCAGCACTTATTTGGACGAGTTCGACATCTAGAAAATCTCACCATCAAAAGGGGAGTTTTGTACCCCAAAAATAAGTTTTATTGTTTTTTCATGTACAGCTTAGTCAAATTTTGGTTTGCACCATTTGTTTCAGCTTTAAAAAATCTGTTCTTTTAAATATTGCTATACATCGTTTGGTTATAAAGATTTTGAAAGTGCTACATACAGTACGTTGTCCAATAATCTACATTTATCCTACGGAAAATAAGTAAAATGTTATATATATCTTGCTTATTTATGAACATATATTGATATCAATTTGTATCTGGATTTATCTGGTTGTGCAGAAATGATTTATTAATATCCGCATAAAATAACCCTGCAGCAGCAAACCTGCCTACACTGTCCTATGTAAACACGTAGACATTGTACTATTCCATGTTATTCTTATAGGGAAAAAATAAAATTCTATGTCTCCCTGGCCTCCCTTATTTATTAATATATTTTTATGAAACTTGGTATGTATCTTCATGTGGTGTGGTTTTGGTATATTTGTATTTGCAAGAAAACACTAGTTTTTGCTGTCCTCATTATAGCATACTTGCATAATCTGTTAATTGTTATTCTTATGTGTAGCATGAATAAAATGTTAGATCTCATTAATTTATCAATATATGTGAGGCGGAAAAGAAAAAGGGACCTCTTCGCGGCAAAGTAAAAATTTCAGTACGGGCAGTTTTATCGATTGAGGTCAAAAACATCGATTTTCGGTTGTTTGCATTTTAATATGCTCCATTTCGTTCTTTACTGGTTGAAATCGATTACAAAGCTGTTGTAATCGAATAAAACATTCAAAATAATGATTAAAGTAGTCGATGTCTAGCGTGAGAAAAGGTACCTCTTCGCGCTTATGGAGAAATAACATTGCCGCGAACAGGTCCATTTTTAAAACAAATCAGATAGCTATGCAGCACTTTGAAAACTGCACTCTGACGAATTCTAGCGGTGACAAAGTGAACTACTACGAGTTTATTGTAAATCTAGAACGTCTTCTGTTAATAAAAATCCCTTCCTCGATCCCAACTACCTTTTCCGCGAAGAGGTCCCTTTTCTGAAATATCACTTTTCACGACATGCTTCAATAAAACATTATTTTCTTGAAAACTACTGTGAGTTAAGACAAAAATAGGTATTCCCATTACATACGACATTTAGGGCTTTCTTTTGATACCAAAATCGTTGCTTAAATATGAAAAATATAAGTTTTATGGTTATTTGAAATTTTCAAATTGATTTTTCTCAAAAATGGCCCTTTTCTCTCACGTAACTTCAAAGTCCTATAACTTTAATAAAAAAAATCGTAGACTCATGGGACTTGCGCCAAATTGTTAGGAATTAAATGCGGAATTCAAAAATATGAATAACTCAAAATCTAAAATTGCCGCGAAGAGGTCCCTTTGTCCTTTCCGCCTCACATATTTTAATGAACTAAGATCTGGTTTACGTGTTGGTGGGGTACAGGCTATATATTTGTAATGGAAATTTGCTGAGCACAAAAAGTTTGTTTCCTTCGACAGGGATATTTATAAAACTAGTTGTAATACATTTCATAATGTTTCTTGCTTCCTGCTTGATTACTTTTCTACTGAGCTCCAAAATTGCACTCTTTCTAGTGATTGTAAAACACAATTTTATCTCTCTAGACAATTATCTCCGAATAATTTAAGTTTTTTTGTATCAATGTTATAAAACAATAAGTAAATTATCTAATATTAATTCTATATGTGAGATTTCTTACAGTTAAGAGTTTGATCTAGCACATATTTTGTTTATTTACTTCATGCCATTACATTATACATATGAACAAACATACAGTCAGTGTTACAACAAATAATTGAAACTAAACTAATAAAATAATGATGATAAAAAAAACATTTCTCCTTGATTAATCAGTATTGACATATCTTTTTAAGTATTCTGTAATCGAATAGAAATTTCTTGTCTTCAACTAGGCTCTCAGGGTGGTTCTAAACTTAAAAGAATTTTCAATGTTTTAAATATATAAAGTTAGCTAATTATGAATTTTTGGACTTGAATAATGTGGAATAAATGAAATTTGTCTAATCCTTGGTTAACCGGTTTTATATTGTTCCTTTGTCTTGTACAATAATTATGAATGGGATGGTCCATGAGTGAGGATAGATTATCCTGCACCCAACAAGAAATTTCTGAAAACAGGTGTCCCGCAGGTGCGGATACAGTGGGGGAGGTCATGGGGGTCATGACCCCCCCTTCACAACCTCAGACCTTCACGTATTTTACCCATTTTCACCGTAAAGATTATTGTGTTATAACAGGTTATAGGTTATACATTTTTTCATTCATGACCCCCTTCAAAAAGCTAGTCTGTATCCGCCCCTGGTGTACCATAAAGTCCCCCCCCTCTTAATTTTTGAACGACTGTACATTTTCAAATAATCTTTGGTAAATGTTACTAGCATAAGTCAGAGTACTTTGTAGGTAGTTAAGGGTTTCAACCCTCACCCCTAAATAGGGGTTGCTGGGGGTGGGTTTTATTTTTCAATTAGCAACCCCTAACAAGTTGCATATAATTTTATAGAGGATAAAAAAAGAAAATTAATTAATTAATTAATGCAACTAGACCTCTCTAGGTTTATTGAAGCTAATGTTATGGCCAGTGAAAAATTTATTAATTTTGTTATTTGTACTGCTAAGGATTCTTTCCTTACCAGAAATCAGATACGGAGTGGGAAAATTTAAATTTCCCTTGTTCAGACCTTTGAACAAAGACCTTTTAAAGTGCAAGAAAGTCATTTGAAAACCGTCTTTACTTTTGCCAAAGAGGTGAATGGATGCGATTTTGAGCATCTCATTTAGGAGTGTGTCACTTTAAGTCCAAGTGGCTTTAGGTCCAACTTGCATATTTTAATTACATGCTTATAATTATTATTATATATTTATTTACATGTAAGGGTATTCCATCCCACTCTGAGGCCTTTGTATTTTTAACAAAAACACAATTTTCTCAACATCAACTGTTTCTAATAATCTTTTTACACTCAAATATTATCATTACTCCTCTCCATAGCCATGAAGCTTATTAACTTATCTTTTAGAATGCACATAACTCTACTTTAAAAAAGTAATCGTTAAAGCTAATGGCTAGTGTTTTCTGTATTGTTTGGTTACTCTTTCTTGATGCATTTCAATTATACCCCACCTATTTATAAATATATTTTGACAAAACTTGGTATGTAATTTTATCTGGTTGAGACTGATTTATAAAAAGCTAATTAGTGTGTGGTTGGTGCTGCAGCAAACCTGTCTACTCAAAACTTTTGTGATGAATTGCTCATTGATTGTGTATTAATATTTGCATGAAAATCCGTTCATTTACAAAAACATTGTATTGGCATATAATTTTTAAATACCGCACCAAGATATTTTATGTCTGCCATCTGTAGAAAAATTCCTGAGAATTTTGAACTAAAGTAAAATAAACACTACCTATAGTGTAGTAGCAGTCTACCTATGATCAGTAACAGATTAAATTCATTTTTTTTTATTAACTGTCATAAGAATTTCGCCAAGTTTAAGAGATATTATGACAACTTTTAGATGCTAATATTTACTAAAAATACGTATTTTCTGATAATATACAGGGGCAATACGGTTTTGCTTGTGGAGAATTTAAGATAATTTTACAGAGTAATATCGCTGAAGTGGTTGGCAACAGTTGAGTTCATTGAAAAACTAGTCGACGGTGGCGGTGGCGATAATAACCAGTGTTGCCACTTCTAGGGTAATTTGCACTCGTCTAGGGTAACTCTAGGATAATGACATTTCTAAGGTAGTGGCATTTCTAGGGTAATAACACGTTCAGGGAAGAAAAATTAAAACATTTCTTGTGTCAAATTACAATTTTTATAGTCTGATTCTACTACAGCTGGAGCAAAACGTATCAGCAACTTGTTTATGACGACGTCACAATGGGACAGACCCCATATTGGTCACAAAATGACCGATCGTCATTTCCAGGGTTAATTTAAATGAGCCCGCTGTATTCAAATTTATCTCCAAGAATATCTCATTGTTGAGGTTGCCTCCATACAAATGAGGTCTTACTCCAAAACTGGGAAAGGCCTGTCCTGAAACTACCTTAAAATAAAAAAATCTGGCCTAAAAAGTTGATTATATTTGATATTTTAATTGATTGTTGTTTCAATTTGCTTTATTTTTCCTCTTATACCTTATAATGAGTGATTAAATATAAATATTAGAGTTATTATGCATTTAAGAAATTCTAGGGTAAAACCAAACTGACGTGGTGGCAACACTGATAATAACGCTGTGTTAGTAACTTAAAGTGTTACAGCTAATGCTAAATTACGACGATGCGGTTACAATGTTGTCAAGGGTGGCTTGAGAGTGTCCGGTAATAATTTATGTGATGTAGTGTATCTAATACATAATGGATACCATCAATCAGTGTGAGATTCAGTCATTAATCGAGTATTTTTCAAAGACTATGTACAGAGCAAAATATGCTGACGATATTGTAAGTTCTGTCATATATAAAGTCCTTGAATCTAATCCACATGGGTAGGGTCTCGAACAATTTATAGATAAACTAGAAAAATTGACTAGGTTATATTAATTTTAATAGCTACAATTGTGCAGTGAATTAGATACTACCTACAGTGCAAAATAATAGTTGAAAGGTCGTTTTCAAGCACCCCAAAATGTCTGTAATTATATCTAACCTTCAAATCTCTGCCTAATAGCATAGATTCATAGATTTTGTTTTTCGTAGGCCAAGCAGATTTGCTGGTTTTTATTTGTGATAATAAATTAAGTGATCAAGGTCATTGAAGATGAGATCCATACTATTTTAACTTGACAAACGAATGTTGTTGAAGTTACATCAAAATCATTCTAGGCCTATTGCCATGAGACTTAATTAGCGGTAGTCCTAACATTGGCAACAAGTTAAGCTCATTTTATGATACTTAGGCTGACGAATTATGTCACCAAGCATTGATCCATCTTACTTCCACTATGTAGTAGCCTACTTAAGTTTTTTTTTTTTTTCAAATGAGTTTTGGGATAAGGATGGGCCATCCTAGCCAAGATCAAGACATTTCTGCTAATGTTTCTTTTCTTTTTTCCAGTTCTCCCTAACCTCTCAAACGTTTTGAATTTAATTAAGTAACTGATTTTATTGTTTTTACAATTAACCAAACCTGACTGATAGTTATTTTAACATGCAATTTTTTATGACGTTACCAATTGCATAATTCATGTACACACTGGCAAAATAAATGATTCTTGATTCTTTATTGATGTTTAATTGAAGGTAGCTAGAACTAAAGTAGGCCAAGGCTAAATGACTATAATTAATTAATTGTCATTCCCAAATAAAAACTTGTAGTTTAAATCAATAAATATCAACTCTCAAGGGCCAACTCATTTTTCATACTTGATACTATTTAATAAATTTTTGATAGTAAGTCCATAGTTGTCAACCGATAGTCAACACTCAGTTGCAAATAGGTTATGTTATATTCACAGTGACCAAATATTTAGCTAGGCTGTAATATTGTAAGTTAGCCAACCTATTGGCAATTGTTCCATTCATGGTAACTGCAGGAATATTTTTACAATCTGTATGAGGTTTAACCCTAGCAGTGGCCAACCATTGGATTCCGATGGTTTGCCGTGTCGCCTTAGAGTGGTCACCATCGGAATCCGATGGTTTAGGACCGAACATATTGTAACATTAAAAAACCACTAATACTCACCACAAAAGTGAACAATATATATATAATTTGAAACATCATAACTTGAACTTTCATTTTATTATATAAATGAACCGTGTAGCAGCTGTATAACATTGTTACAACGATTATAAACCGAATGAATTTTTGGTTCTGCAGCCGACGCTCAAACAACGTCAAAACACGACTTTTTTTAAATTACCCAGCTTGGGTAATTTTCGTCGCAGGAAGTTGCAGTTGGTTCCAATGCACTGCTAAACAGCTGTGCTTCATTTTGGTATTGATTTTTAGAACGAAATATTGATTGGACAGATCATATGATTTTATGAAAACGGGTTTTTTGTTTCTTTGTGGATGGCCATCGGAACCAGATGGTTAGGAAAATCTGATTTATATGCAGTGTAAGTTATAGTTACTAGTCAAATAATATGTAATTTTAAAGAGGAAGAAATGTAGAATTAATTAATTTTGCCGTTCTCAGCACTGCTTGCAGTATAACGCCAGCCTTCACGAACATATTTCGTTATATTTTTCCAGTCGTTTCCGTTTGCGCTAGGCCATCTTGGAATATATCTCGGTTCGTGTTTGCAATTTTTTATCTGTGAATTATTACTACATCCTTAACCCTTTCAGTGCTATGGACCGATATATCGTCTTTTGAATCTGTCATCAATAAACACTGTTACGGCTTCATAAGCGATTGTACCGTTAGGTGCTCAGTCTGAGTCTGTCATGTAGTGAAACCTGGTAGACATAAACTGAACTACCTCTTCCAGTGCCTAGGCTCTAATACCACCTGGTCCGCTACAGCTGCTAGTCTGATCAGTGGCTGTACGGTCTAAGGCGATACCTTCCCGGCCGGGGGTAACACTTGGATCGAGGTTTTGAATCCCGTCACAGTCAGTGGTTTTTATATGCAACTCATGGAGAGTTCACCTGTCTGTGGCACAGTTGAAGGGGAGGGCGGACCTTAAGCAAACAGTGGACGGCTCGGGTCCAAGCTGACGGGATGGGTGGATTCTTTGTGAGTTGCACATCTGATCAGGTGTTTTGCTACTTTTTACGTATCCTATACTGTGTGTGTCCAGCGGAAGCACGTTTTTCTTAATTTTAACTGTTCAGGCGTTCAAGACATTTAAAAAATGAACAAAACATCACAGATTGAACTACTCCTTTCAGAAGCTTAGCACTCAAAGGGTTGATTATTTCGGAGTTTTAGTGTTAGTGAAGTGTTTTTGTGTATTATAACAGTAATCTTTATGCATTATATAATGCATAAATATTATTAAAGTGTGAGAAATAGTGTTTATAAAAAGTGTTCTGTTTTGTTTACAAAACTGTGTTGACATTGTTACATAACACATATGAAAAAAAATAATTTATCCTAAGTGTTGTAGATTGTTATGTAGGTAATTGAATATTCTACAACATGTTTATATTGGTTTTGGGGAAAGGAATTTGAAGAAAATGTTTTGTATTAAATACTGTGCAGTTTTTTTTCAAATACACAAAAATATCTAAACATTCTTTTATTTAAAAATATTTATAAGCGATAATAATTTTTTACTATCAACTTTATTACTTTTTTTATATTCCTTATTTCGTTAGCTTTACAAATATGTATATACCATTATTAGTATATGTAGGCCTATATATAACATTTTTACAACACAAACAAACACTGTACAGTTTACACTTTTTTCGGTCTTCCGTTTATTATAATATTATGCCCCTAACACATATAAAACAAAATTTTTTCCCCAACATGTTATATATTTCTATGTAGGGAATTGAATTTACTACAACATTTATATAATGAATTTTCCATAACAAATCTGTAGAAAAAATTTTACCGAGGCTACTTTTGAAATTTCAAAAGACATTTTCTAATTTTGTCAATTCTTTTCACTTTACGGAAAAAATTACCTTGCTAGTTCTTTTTTATTGTACTATTTTTAGATTCTCCAGTTCTTTCCAATCAAAATGAATATGAGGTTGGCTAACTTATGTTTACTTCTATGGTTGAATTTATACAAATTTTCAAAAAAAGGTTTGCAAAATCACCGAATCTGCTTGGCCATTTCCCACTTACAACATTGGCCACTGCTAGGGTTAAACTACTATGTTCCCCATGGCTCTACTATGTTACTGAAAAATAAGAAGTATTACCAAAGCCACATAGAGGTTATTAATTTATACACATTTTTTCTTTTTGATCGTTGTGATGCAATAACTTAACAGAAATGGTTGCGATTTATTTTATATGCCGAGGTCAGGGAAGTTTTGAGACTGGTGAAGGAAATTGATTGAAGTATTTGTGTGAACCCTGTATAATAATGTGTGTGCAGCTTTCATTAAGCTTGCTTTATATAATCACTTTTGCAGTGTAGTAGTCTCATGAATGGATATATATTTCTATTGTTGTTGGTTAAGATGGAAAACAATGTTTCAATAATTGTGAATGAATGCACCTTTAAGTGATATATAAAGAATACCTTTTTTCAAAAGGGGAAAATGTATTTTTATCTAACTATAACTACTTTCCAAGTCATAGAGCGACATTTTTTCCACCAGTAAATTTTAAAAGATTTATTAAACCTACAATATTGATTTATTAAATAACGCTGTAATTCTGTAGCATACTATATATTATATTTCTGTAATTCTGTAACATATTATATTGCTTTTTCTCCTTTTAAATATCTTAATATTTTTTCAGGCCAAAGGTGTTATGCAGAAATGCATAGAATTGGCAAAACTAGACTACAATGTTTCTGTAAGTAGTTCAGTTTAGCCTATGTACGAAGTGGTTTAAAATAGATATTTCTACCTTGGTATAGTTGTTTACTACAATTTTTGCTCTCCGCAATGCCAAAGCTTATCGTGGATGCTTTGTGGTTGTTTGATAA